>JBAJHW010000005.1:64369980-69369980 GCA_037013535.1 Intellagama lesueurii | reverse complement strand
TAATGGCTGAGGATGATGGGCAGTAGAAATCGACTCCGTCTTGCAAGGCAAGACTGGCAGCCGTTGCCAAACTGATATGCTTCCAGTCCTATAATTTCCTCATTACAGCTGTCAGACAATATGGTGCTGGATTATAGCCAATATGTATGCAGGTGCTCACTGAACCTTCTGCATATGTGAAATCTCTGTGTAATACTGTTAACCTCTATCCTTTGAGCACAACCCTAACTGAAGTTAATGAAAATATTCAATTGGAGTACCAGTTTGGCCGCTTTATCTTCTCCTCTGTAATCTGTAATGATTTATCATGATGCTTTGCAAGGGGAGAAGGGAGAAAGGGAGGAGGGGGCTGGAGGCACGGTGTTCATTTCCCTTGAATGCCATTCTTTGCCATTTTCTGTCCATGCAAAATACTTCTTGAATTGTTCTTGCAACGTGATTAGTATAGGTACATAACTGAGAAAGCATGGAGTTGAGAGAAGCAGCTGCCTCCGAGACATCAGATCGATTCAACTATGTTGGGGTTAGCTTTTCTTTCTCTCCAGGCTGCTTGGTATATTTCATTAACTTCTGGCTTTGCTTCAAATAAAAGAAGATTGATTTGCAACCCGTCTCAATAGTTTTAATGTCTTTTTCTAAAAATATATATATTTTTCTTCTACAAAGGACTCTCTCTCTCTCTTTCTCTATTTCACACACACACACACACACACACACACACACACAAACCTCACTGTTTCACCTTTTTCTTCTGTCGAAGACAATCCTTCTAAGCAATGTGATTGAAGAGCAAAACGCATGCACAAGTTTGACTCATATTTATATCACTTCCCGCCTGACTTTCTTTTTTTAGACTGAAGGTGATCGACTTTACTGCTTGCAAGTCATTATAATGTGCAAATGCCAACTTCTCAGGGGAGGCCTGTTGTTAGATATAACAAGGATCAAGTGCTTTTATCTGAAACACAGGATATTAGGAAAGGGAGTATGGGGATTAGTGGTGTACTTTTCCCTTTTAAAGTTGTCAACCAAGAGGAAAAAAATCAAACAGCATTTCCTTCTGTTCCAAAAATTAATAATAAATATTAAATTTAACCCAAACATGTTTTTCATGTGTAAGGGAAAGCTCAGTGGACACCCATTGGGCTTAATTATAAAGAGAGCGTTTGGCTCTTGTGAGATACTGCAGGAATTTTTGCTCAAATCTTTTATGTATCCTACTCTACGTGAAGGCACACAAGAGATTCAGCTAAGCTGACCCTCAGACCTTACAGCTGTTGAGGAGTCAGCATTTTGATTCCTACTGTCGTAATGATAGCAATTAGTCAGCAGTCTCCTTTCTCTCAAAGCTTTGCCATCTTTGGCTGCACATGTGTGGGGGGGCGAGGGGAGCAAAATGAATCAAAAGCAACCCCATGGTATCAGACCCCTGCTCCTACACTCACAAAAATGCATCCATGTCTGCAGAAAGTTCAGGACTAAAATTGGTAGGCTAACTGTAACTGCAGAGCTCCTGGCACTTTGAACCCCCTCTGTTCACATCACAATCTTGCACAGCAAAGAGGGGTTATTAGGGGCTAATGTTGACCCAAACTGTATGCAGTTAATGCTTAAATAAGTCTTTTGACTGAACATGTCTTATGGATGTACACTGGTTCTAATATTCATGATGATCCATGATATATGGTAGGGTGCGCGCTTTGTCCATTGAAGGGCCTAGGAATAGTCTCTCAGCGTTCACAAGGATCAGGAGTTCAATTCCACACTGTACTTTCCAGAAGGACAGCTGAGATCACCCTGAGCATGTGTGGATGATGGAGTTATGCACCGTTGGGCAACATGCACAGTCCCAAAGTGCCACTAAAATGAGGGACTGGTGGACCACTTCCAAGTACATCAAATCTAGAAAACTTTGGTAGGGACCCCACAAGTAGGATATGACTTAGCGGAAGATAATGATTATTATTTAGAGTAATTATTTTTGCACTGCCCAGATTCAACTTGTACAGCTATCCTCAGCATGGAAAAAATACCAGCCCTATTGCAGTACTAACATAATTTAAAGCACAGGGATTACGTACCCAGACTGTTAAGACTCAAAGCTCTTTGCTTGGATAAGTGTATATGTCACTGTTGGCTTCTCTCACTTTTAAACTAAGATGTTTTCCCCTCTGGATTGCCTTTTGATCTAATTAGTCAGGTTTTATATGGATTGTGGACTCATTTACCCTGATTCCCTTCACATTCACTTCCACATTCAGGTGGATCAGAAAGAGGTCTTGGGTTACTTCAAACCCTTGCTTGCCCTGCCTCTGTGACAACCCACCTTCTGGCATCACAGGCAGCCACTTCCAGGTCTCAGCTTTTTGGTCCTGAAGTGCCAGCTGACCTGACAATCTAACCTCTGATCTTCTTGCTTGAGAGCCCTTTAGAACTGTGAAAAATACACAGTATACTTTCTCAGAAATAATTCTCAGCACCTTCACCTATGTATAATCCCCATAATTCTTTTGTGAGGCTGGAAGGAGATACAGCAGTTTTACCTGTCCAAACATAAAGTACATATATAATTTGGGGGGGCCTTGAGAGACCTTTGCAGTGACAGCATTTATATAATAACTGTGTGCCTGAGAAGCTACGGTCTTGTGACATGCTGCAGCAGTAGTTACTGCTTCATAATGTGCTTTTACTCAGTTCCATGACTCCATACTTTAGCATGTCTCCCAGATCTCAATTGGCTCTGTGCCTTCCTACAAACAGAACAATATGCCTGCCCAAGGACCCATGTATTTTTTTCTGATTTTCAACTTCAACTTTAATCAAGTGACAACTTATTCCTGAAACCATAGCTTGAAGAGAAATGGTGTTATTCTGTCTTCCTTCTAAGATTACTCAAAGCTGAAGAATGAATTGTGCTGCCTATTTTCTTAAAACCTATAAAACATGTAATCCTTAATGGTTTAGAGAGATGCATATACTTCAGGCTTTGCAATAAACAGAGACATCCATCCATGTAATAGTTTTTCATCTTAGTCTCACTCCACCTGTTTATTATTTAAAAGCAAAAATCTACCTAAGAGACATGCTGTGAAATATACACTAAAACTGCGAACATAGTTACTAGAATCACCGTTAAATAGTAAGGAATAGTATGTTCTGTCTAGTTCAATGAACAAAAATAATGCCACCCGCTATTAAATGATCCCTGTGTGACACACAAAATTCCTTAATATGATGTCTCAGGCCACCTTATATAGAAGAACACTGAATGCTAAAAACTGGATTAATGTATATCTTGTACTTGTAGAGCAAATCAACATAAGGCAATTCTAAAAATGGGGGTGGCCCAAACAAAAATATATAACTTTTACACTGGGCTTCAGAGCTTCACTAAATTTGATACAGTTGTAGCAGATAGTCCGTTCTTGCTTTGTACCAAATTTGGGGGTGTTTGGGCTTAGGGTTTTCAAGTTACCAATTTTAAAACATAAAACTGTTTTACCCTACCCCCATTCAGAAATACTGTAGTCACCCTGAATATCCCCAGATTTAAAATTGCTCATATAAATTGAGAAGACCAATCTTGCTTACGTTGAAAGAGAATGGTTGGTCCCACCTGCTTTTTTTTAAATATGGAAAGAAAGGCCTTTCAAAAGGGAGGAACAGTGATTTCTTATCACACTGAACGTGCATGGCACAGGCTTGCCAGCAATAACTTTGCAAAGTAGATACATTGTTCCAGCTTTGTGAGCAGGAAAGGGAGATACAGTACTTGGAGACCTTAGGACAATTAAAGGTCACAGAAACAGTTAAAAAATAAGATTTCTTTAAAGAGTCAAAAAATTAGGCTTGCTTTAAAGAAAGTAATGGGGGTGACAGTCTTCCAGAAAGGAAGATATTTTGCTCTGTATCTCTAGTCCATTAGCATACAATTTTTAAAGTCATATTCAAAGTATTTCTGCATTACAAAAACACAGACAAGCTGTGTTTGCCCCAGCCGAGTGCTTCCAGTAGACATTTTCTTGGGATTTCTGAGAGCAGGCTCCTGACACAAGTTTTCAAAGGGCAAGTCAGCTGTGAAATTACTGAGTTTTGTTGTTGTTTGTTTGTTTGTTTTGTTGTTGTTTTTGTTGTTTTTTTGTTATGGCTAGGGGTGTAACTTACTCGATGTACGCAGAACTTTGGTGCCTATATTCTGTCATAGTCTCAACCATTCCACCTGTCTTGTCACTATACAATTGTTTGGTAATTTTAAAAAACTGCAGAGATGTTATGTGCCATCAGGTCATTTCTGATATGTGGTGACTATATGAGTTAATGACCTTCAGAAATGTCATCATTAACAGCTCGGGTCAGATCTTGCAAAAGAACAGCATCTTATGTTAGGTTGTTCTCTCTTCTTAGTCCACCCCCACCCCCGCAATATTGTATTTTCCAGTAACTATTTCTTAGATCTTGCACACTAACAGCTGTGGCTTCCTTTATTGAGACAATCTGTCTCATGTTAAGTCTTCCTCTCTTCCAACAACCCCCCTTTCCCAAGCAATATTGTCTTTTCTGGATAGTTTTGTATTCTCATTGTATGGTAGGATAACCTCAGTTTACTCATTTTTACTCTAGTGAGATTTCAGGCTTGACTTGATTGAACACCCACTTTTCTGCCTTTTTAGCTGTCTCTGGTATCTGTCTCTGGTTTCTGGTATTTGGTATCTCCAAAACCACACTCAAATGAGTTGATTTGCCCATGTCTTTCTTTACTGGCTTTCTTTTACATAGTACAGATGATTCAAGTATGGATAATTTCCAGTGACAATGTTTGCTAACTCTGACCCCTCCTTTTTTTTAATTTCAAAAAGTGAAGAGGCATATTTTAGAAAACATGCTCATAACATGTCCTTTTGGTCCTTATATAGATTTTCTTCATCAGGTTGCCTACCCCAAGGAAAAGGTTTGGAATTTGGAACATAGTTTTCTAGTCTGCATTCTGTGGACCAGGCATAGCAACATTAGTTTACCTGAGAGATTAAAGAGTGTGTATGTTTCTCTGTTGTATGTGTTGTACTTACTCTCACTTTTGCTTCTCCATTTCATTAAGTCAAAAAGAGCCCATCAAAATGTTTTGGCACAGGGGAACTACAGCCACTTCCCAGGTGTCATATACTTAATCTTCTGTTTTAAAAAGTAAGGAGATTCAATTTTTTTTTCTGGTTTATGACTGCGGGATATTGTGCTCTCCATTATTCAAAATGCTAGGAAATCGCCCAATCTTGTTGCACAATATTGTATATGTATTGCCCGCAGGAAAAAGAGGATCACATTTTGCATAGAACAGCTTGAAGGTTGACAACACCAATGGCAGCAGTCAAGATGGTCTACAGGATACCATCTTGTACTTATTACCATTCACAAAGAGACACCAAGTGGGGGGTGAATCCCAGAACCTGACTCCTTTTTTAAATCAGTTAGCTACTTCTCACCCAAACACCAAGTGATTGTTACGGCTGATTTTTAACAAGTTCTCTAGGTATCTATTGGTTGTAAAATACTGACGATCATCAATAGCTGTGAAGAAACCACTGTTTGTGGGGGACCAATTGATAAGGGCTTATTTATCCATGCTATCAATCATACTTACATGTGAATTGGCCCTTGAACTCATTGCCAGTGTGTTTAGAGGGGGTGGATTTGACTCCACATTTCAGATTCTGCATTTTTCAGATTCAGAGGATGGAAGTCTTACTTCTTTCTTTTCACCTGCATTAAGAACTTTCCTTCTTTTTGCAGAAGGTTGGTTCCAAATTAAATTTATCTTTGATGCTGCTCTTGTTTTTGAAGCTGAGATGCTGTCAATGTTTCAAACACAAGGAGATGATTCATAAATTCTGATATTAAGGAGAAGGCTAAGAAAATAGTTGATATCATTTGCAGCTCCATTCATCTTGACAAACAGCAGCAAATCAGCAAATAGTGAAAGGCAGAGGTGTTGAATTCAATCCAAAAGAAATAACCAATTTGATGCCTGGATTCAAGCCATTTCACTTCCTTTCCAAATGTTCAAATAACTCCCCCATAAGCATCATTGTGCAAAGAAAGACCCACAGTGTACACACCTGAGAGTGATTTAAAACCAAATTTTGCAACAAGTATCTGTACTTTTCCTTTAGCCTTGTAGCTAAATTTGGATGTGCTGTGCTCTACTGTTGAACATACGTAAAAGAACATTGGCCCAGAATAGCACAAGAAATGAATCTGGCTGAGACTTCCTTTTCAATATATATGACTGGGAGTGCTGTACATCGAGTTGCATTGAGCAGAGGCAGTGCAAATTCATATAAATTCAATAGGGGTTAATAATCCAGTATCTTCCAGATATACAAAGAAGTACTTCAGTGCACACAGTTTATTTGAATTGCTCTGTTCCCCAAGCAAAAAAGAGCCCTGACACTTGCTTTGTGTTTTGGTGAGAAGTGGTTAATTGATGAAAAAAGGAGTCAGCTTCTGGGATTTTCCCTTGCATGGTGTCATTTTGTGAATGGTAGTGAGCACAAGAAGGTATTCTGTAGACCAGTGGTTCCCTAACTGTGCACTGCAGCACCATGGGGCATCACCACACCCAGCCATGGAATCCTCTCATCCTTCACCGCCACCTCCCTCTCCTTGACCTGTAGGTCTCCCTGCGTACCAGCCAGGATCATGCCTAAAGCCCTGCCCATGCCCAGGCACAGACCCTGGGTTTGCTGTGCCTCTGTCCCTGGATGCACAGGAGGAGAAGGGGCAGAGACATAATCAGAGGTAGATAAGGCACCCTTTTTGCACCAGAGAGGCTCAGGAACTGGTCAAAGAGAAGGGGCAGAGTGGAAAATGTTTGGGAACCACTGTTGTGGACCATCTTGACTGCTGCCATTGGCATTGTCAACATTCAGGCTGCCATTTGCTATGTAAAGCTTGGCATCCTTTTTCCTGCTGGCAACATGGAGATGATATTGTGAAGCAATATTGGGCCATTTCCTGGCATTTTGAATAGTGGATACAGAAGCACAATATTCCACATTCATAAACTGGAGGGTGTTCACCACCACCCCTTCTTTCTTTCTTTCTTTCTTTCTTTCTTTCTTTCTTTCTTTCTTTCTTTCTTTCTTTCTTTCTTTCTTTCTTTCTAAGAACATGAAGTCATTAACACTCATGTGGGTCCTGAATTTAAGTGCCATAAAAAGTGAAAAAATCCAGCCCTGCTCTATTTGAGGAGCGCTCCAACCCATTCTGCTGAGTGAGGCCTAGACTTCATTCCACAACGTTATATCCTGATGGCACTTATAATAAGTTTCCACAGCAGGTGAGAATAAGTTAATCAGTCATAGTCCAAATACACCATGTTGTTTTTACTCTGTGAAAAGGGGGACCTTTTTGAAGAATTATTAGCATTCAAGTGGTGAAGTGATGTTAATCTGCTCAGCCCATTTCAAATTTGTCTGGTCTCTGAATCTTCTTGGCTTCTTTGTCTGCCTTCCTCTCCATTTTATTCCTTCCTACAGGATAGCTGGTGTTAGGCCTTGCTACCAGGATGCCAGATCAGGAAGACCTTGTTCCATGAGATTTCAGAGCCAAAACTTAAAAAGAGGGAGCAGTCTCTTGTGATGTCACAAGGACAAATAGAGCAGGGTAGGAAGGGTGGAACCTTCCAGACCCATCTAGCTTTCCCTGAATATCGTGACAATAGTAAGTGGGTACTCCCCTGCTAATCCTAACATGTCAAAAAGCCTTTTCCTGGGTTGCAGAATGGCCATGAACATGGGCAACACCAAGCCTCTTTAATACCGGCCAAAATCTCACAAGATCTGCCAGTTTCATCTCAAAATCTTCCCACTGACGTTTAATGATGGCCAGAAATACAATCATTGTTGCAATTCCTCTTGCAGATGCACGGGGGGGGGGGGCACATTTTTATAGATTTCCCCTTTTGTTTTCAGTCAGATATGCTTCCAAGCAACTTCTGTGAACCTGCAGCCTAAATCTACAATCCAGAGGACACATACTTCTCCTTGTTTAGCTCTTAGATCTTTGAATACAACAGATGTGTGAGTACGAACTACAGTACATAGAGGACTGTAGCTTAAACAGGCAAGCTGTAGAGAGAAACATTCCCTTATGGAATCAAAATGTTGCTAACAACTTTGTCCTTTGCTTCTCATTTTGGCCGTTCATATTTCCAGGCCTTTCAATTAAGAGCTGTTCAGCCTATGAGTATTTTTTAAAGAGAAAAATAATTTAGACTTGTATCTGCCCAAGTTTGAAAATATGTAAACAATGGAGAACTCTGATGGTTGTTGTGGGTTTTTTGGGCTCTTTGGTCGTGTTCTGAAGGTTGTTCTTCCTAACGTTTCACCAGTCTCTGTGGCCGGCATCTTCAGAGGACAGGAGTCAGAACTTATGACTCCTGTCCTCTGAAGATGCCGGCCACAGAGACTGGCGAAACGTTAGGAAGAACAACCTTCAGAACACGGCCAAAGAGCCCGAAAAACCCACAACAACCATCAGATCCCGGCCGTGAAAGCCTTCGAGAATACAATGGAGAACTCTATCTGGACAAAACAAATGAATGCTTAATGTACTCTAATGCAACATAACCTTCTTGAGTTGATGCCATTTCTGAGTCTAATGCCTACTGACAGGCTCTATTTGGGCGATTATTTTTTAAAGGTCTGCTTCTCTTCATGTTATTAGCGCATGATAAAAACGGAGCCCCGAGGCATCCAATCTCTCCGTTAAATGATGAAATGCAGTAGTTACTGAAGAGGACTAAGCACACACACAAAAAAAATACGGAGAAAAAATGATATTACATCACTACATTTATAATAGAGTTTTTCAAATTATTATTCTTTTAGAGAAGCGGAAAGGGTCCTCTATATCTGTCTCAGTATAATGATCATGGTGTTTTTATTAATAGTTCCTCTTTTGTTCAAGGCTGATTCCTTTCACTTTTCTCAAACCTAGAGATAGATACGTGTTATTTTCAGATGCAGTGAAATAGATGCACAGAAGCTGGTTCCGCATCTCCAGCCTCCAAGCAACATTCTCTCAGTCCCTCCTCCAGATAAAGGGGGGGGGGACCCTAGAGACCAGCAGGATATTATTAAGAGATGCTGCATAATCAATAAATCTGTTCTTAACTGCAGTTTAGTCATTAACACTCATGTGGGTCCTGAATTCAATAGTCAAAGTTCAGCTGATAACACACTATTAGGAAATGTAAAAGGTAAAGAACCAGTACATCTTAATTGTGCTTAGGATATTTCAGTTGTAAGCTGATTTTTACAGGTGATGTTGAGAGGATTCCAAGCCAGATGAAAGTTATCCCCATGTACACTACTTTCATAATCAAAGCACTACCTCAACAATTAAATTTCTGCATTGGAAGCTGATGTCACATGTGGTTAGGCACAGACTACATAAGATACCAGCCTTGAAGTTAGAAGTGTCACTTCTTGAAGAAGTAACTGCTTTTCCTTTATTCTAGCCTGGGCTTTTGTTGCTCTACAAGTTATGAAGTAGCTTGTTGTGTTTGGTGAGGGGTCACTGAGGGGGTAATCACAGGCTTTATTAACAAGCTGATTGCACAGAAATAATGGCTTTGAAGGAATACCGGTCTGGAAGGACACAATTTTATCACTATGGCACACAATTATTAATTAATATTGCAAAGCTGGTGGCTTATATAGTTTGGCCCTCAGGTAGCCAAGGAGGGATGAGAAGGGAGCTACATATACAGAAAAGAGCCTGGAAAATTCTCTTTTTCTGGCCATTGGCCATATTAGTTGAATGAAAGGAAAATAGCATGAGCATTATAAGCTGTATGAACTGAAGATGTTACTTCTATATAACTGTTATGAACAGATAAATGGTCTTACTGTAGCAGTAGATGTCCATGCAGAGGTCCAAAAACAGAGTCAGGTGTGTGTGTGTGTGTGTGTGTGTGTGTGTGTGTGAGAGAGAGAGAGAGAGAGAGAGAGAGAGAGAGAGAGAGAAGACATGATTGATCACTTTAATTGAGATATGTGATCACATGTACACTGTTTCTTTGCAATTATAGCATAATCCTAAACACATACGCTCAGAAGTCCCATTGAGTTCAAAGAGATTTAATCCCAATTTAGTACCTGTAGTATTGGAGACCAATATTTTCTTGATGGCTAGGTGGCTCAGTAAGTTGGGTCTCTAGCTGCAGAACCAGTTCAGGAGTTTGATTCAACACTGACCCTCCCATGAGAAGAGCCAGTCTGTATAGACTTGGGCAAGCTGCCCAGTCCCTGAGCACCCCTAGAAGAAGGAAATAAGTCACTTTTGAGTATTCTATACCTAGAAAACCCTGCAAAAGGTTACTGTAAGTTGAAATCAACTTCAAAGTTCTTCTTCTTGCAGAGCTCTGCTGGGAAAGCAGGAATGACATCACAGACAGAGAGTTCCTAACGTTTCACCCAATGTCTTCTTTTTGTCTCAAAATGTCTGTTTCTGCCACCATTTCTTTACACTGTGTTTGTTGAATAAATTCACAATGGAAGAAAGAGATGCTGCCATTTATGAAACGCTGATGTGCAGTCTATACATCCTCACAGCCATGGAAGTTTGAACCTTCGCATTTTTCTGATTTGTAGGCGAACACAGGTCACAGGCTGTCCATTTTAACTTTAGAAATTCCCAGCAGATAATCATGTTAGTCTGTTGCAAATCAAACAAAAGACATTTGTAGCACCTTAAAAGCAGACAACATCTATTTGGCATACAAGCTCATGCTTACCAGCCTTTAATGTGCCACATGATTCTCTTGCTATTATTCTTTGTAGTAACCAATGCAGGAAAGAAGCATTTTTGCTAACTCGCTTTTTTAAAAAGTAATTTTAGAAAACCCATTTTAATAGCATACAGTTTTTGAGTGGCTATAAAAATGCAGTTGTAATGATCATCAGCCCATGCTTCCTGCTTTGTCTGGGGGAGATGCCTCCTGCCCATTAGCTCTTCTTGCTGGATGAGTTCAAAGAGAACAATCAAACCAATAAGCAATGGAAATGATGTACATGCAGAAGTGTTGCCAGCCCCGTGAACATTAAGGAATGTAGGAGCGAAAGTATTATTATTGACAAAAAGGCAGACTCTGTGAAATTTGTGTATTTGCTCTTTGCCTGTGAACAAATAAACACAATCCAACAAACTCAGCCTAAAGCCTGTTCGTTTCTTCTGTTAAGTTTTGCACACAGTTTGAGTTTTATTTGCAAACATTATCTTTGTAAGGGGTTACACACATGCTGTGGGTTTGCCAGCATCTCCTCACATTTCTCCTTCATTGTTAAAATTGTCTCTTTTTTATTCATCTCTTCTTAAAGATTGCTCTTCATGGATTGTGTCTCCAAGGGATTAGAAATAGTATTGCTGATTAATTTAACACACACACACCATCAATTGCGGCTGCTAGTGCTGACACAGGCACAGAAACAAACACACTTCTTTGTCAAAAAGCCAGATCTCCCTTTGCTGTGAGGCTGCAATCCTAGAACTCTACCCACTTACCCAAACAGTAGACCTCATGAATGTAGTCAGATCTTCTTCTGAGCAAAAGCACATGGAATGCGATTCTCCTTTCTCAGAGGAAGGAATCGTAATCCATCAGTTTCTTGATGACACTGTTTTCATCTTTATTTATCTCCAGTTAATAAAAGGAGGATGCCTGGAAGGCTGATGGCTGCAAGACAGGGTGTATGTGTGTGAAGCCATTTCCTGGTTTTAATCCCAACTTTGAAGCAGCTACTCTGTGTGCTAAAACTATTTTGGATCTAGGCTTCAGCACCTTGGAAAGATCCTATAAAACCCAGAATGGATTACCTAGCCATCAACACTGCACACATCAACCACTGTCCCCCAACCCGCCCATTCCTGACATATAGGGTTGCATTAGATCATAGGTTCCCAAAGTGGTCTATATGGACCCCCAGGGGTCGATTTTGACTTGCAGGGGGTCCACGTCAGAGAGAGAAAAAATTGGGGGTGCACGAGATGTAAATGGGGGTCTACGTGAGCAGATCCCATTAGGCAGATCATAATAAATATTTAGGTGATCCATAATTACACCAAACACAGATTCTGTGTACATAATATTTCATAATATTATTTAATTAGGTACTATGTACTATCTGTATTGTGGTGTGCTACATTCATGTGTAAGTTCGTAAAATTATTGGTAACATTTTATGGTAAATGTCGGTGTGTTGTAAATGGGATTGACAACATTTTGTCATTTCTCATTACTGAGCTATAGGGGCACACACATCGCCCGCATATGTACTTGTTTAGACTTGTATCAAAGCTTTGCACGCACTTGTTTGACTCATAATTGATAAATAGGAGTCTTAGAGACGTTCAGTTGCTTTCTGAATTTTGAGAAGAAAAGTGGCTTAAAAATACGTTCAAAAATATAGATAGAAAATAGGTAAAAGTCAAGTGAATCAAAATCATCTTCTTTAGGAGTGCCTAAGAAAAGCAAGTACAAAATTTTATACATATTTTGTAGTCCTTACGATTGCATAGGAGGTCTACGGAAAACAAATAAGTCGGCAAGTGGTCTACGGGGCAAAAAAGTTTGGGAACCTATGCATTAGATTCTGTGAGGTCTTGTGAGCTGCACTTCGTATAAACAGATAGTGCCCCAAGAACTTGCCTCCAAATCTACAATGATATATCAGAGTTCCAGAGCTGATTCATCATGGTTTTGTTGCAGTCAAATCAATATGGAATAGATCCTCTGATAAAAAATGCTTTGAAAAGCATTTCCTTCTGTCATCCATCTCATGCCTCAACCCCATTAGCTTTACCTTCTAGATTTCAGGCTGATGCCACCATACAGGCATGTATTTATTCTGCTGCTTTTCCCATCCACATTTTAGGTAAAGGTAAAGGTTCCCCTTGACATTTAGTCCAGTCGTGTCCGACTCTAGGGCGCGGTGCTCATCCCTGTCTCCAAGCCGTAGAGCCAGCGTTTTATTCGTAGACAGTTTCCATGGTCACGTGGCCAGCGCGACTAGACACGGAACACCATTACCTTCCCACCGTGGTGGTACCTATTTATCTACTCGCATTTACATGCTTTTGAACTGCTAGGTTGGCAGGAGCTGGGACAAGCGACGGGAGCTCACTCCGTCGCGTGGATTCGATCTTACAACTGCTGGTCTTCTGACCCTGCAGCACAGAGGCTTCTGCGGTTTAACCCGCAGCGCCACCACGTCCCTTTTAGATGAACCCAAACTAGATGATGCCGTTGGCAGGTCATTGGAAGTGCAGCTTCCTTAAGAGGTACAAGAAAGAGTTTATTCTTCGGCTCAGCTTGCATGTTACAAATTATCATTTTTGTCTTGTTGTGATTGCTCAGTGGGAACTAAATAGAGCCTTCCTTTGCAAGTCTGGTTACTCAGACAGGGAGCTTTGGAAGAATTAGGTCCCTGGAGGAAAGAAGCTGTAATAGTAAGAAATACTGTATCTCTCTTAACATGTGATCTCACCCTTGATGACCTTATCTAAATGGCATTTACCTCATGCTGTTGCAGAATGTTATGATGCTCAGTTAAATTGCTAATATCCAGCACTTTACATACAGAGACCATTCCCCATCCAAATAAAGGAGAAAAGAAAGATTTGAGAGTGTAGGTGGTATAAGTAAAATGTGACAAATGATCTCTTTATTTTATTTTATTTTTATTTATTTTTTGCTTTTGGACTGTAGTATTGCAGGGACTGTTCTATGAATAGAGGGAATCTTCTGACCCTATAACAAAGAATATAGAACTTTTTATTATTATTTTGATCTTACCACAGTGTCTGAGTATCACTTAATACTGTCACTGAAGACTACTGTCAATTAAGCTGAAGAATCAGGAGGAAAGCAACGGAACCCTTCCATTTTGTCCATTCCAGATGCTGTGAAAAGAAGCAATAGATTTCTGAATTTCTCCTGCCAATCACTCTTCCTTTAGGAAACCCAGGATAGTAAAATAAAACAACATCAAAGGAGCTAGAAGGGTTCACCACTTATTACTCACCTCTTCTGTTTCATAAAAATTCTTACCTGTTCCTTCCAGGGGAAAAATATTGCAATTTAATGACAAGAGAGGTGTAAATTAAATTTTAAAAACCTGAAGTAACATTCAGAAGGGAGATCTTCAGTCTTCCTTATATAAAAAATCTCAGGGACACAGAGGTCAGGCTGCCAGCTTGTGTTTTAAATGAAATCTGAGGATGACTCTTTCTCTGTCTTTCTTTTCCAGGCACTTAAAGTGACATCCTGTGGTCACATTGTAAGCTTGCTTGCTTATAATGTATAGGAAAAATCAAACCAAAAGCATTCACTCCCTCTCGATTTCATTTCAGGAAGTGGATTGTAATCTACAAAAACTCCTTTTGACAAAAGTCAGTTAATCTTTTAAGGTTCCCCAACTCTTTCGTCTTTATTTTTGCTATACATGCTGAAACAGGGTAGCACAGCAACCTTGTTGAAAGCTAGCTTGCATTTTTATCCATTGGAGTTGATGAAGGACTTGGTAATTTTGAGTTTATATTTTGAAATTCCTCTTATCTGTTTACCATTATGATCATGGCCATCATAACAAAAGTATGGTGTCTATATACTGCCCCATAGTGCTTAAAGCACTCTCTGGACAGTTTGCAATTTAATTATGCAGACTACACATTGCCCCTCCACCCGCCAGCAAGCTGGGTACTCTGTTTATCAATTTCAGAAGGATAGAAGGCTAAGTGAACCTCGAGCTGGCTATCCAGGATTGAACCTGGGTCATGAACAGAGTTTGGCTACAATACTGCAGTTTAATCACTGCACCACAAGGCTCCTAATAATGATAACATGATTATCATTGTCATCTATACCACTCTGTTGCCCTTCCACTCAGAGATAAAGACTTAGCCGTTGACCAGTTGCTCCTTCTTATCAGTTGGGTCATTTGCTATTCTTTGTAGGGTATGTCTATTGTATTTTTAAATTATTTAAAATTATGCACTTTATATCATTCCATTTCAGTAGCTGGTCTTGTTTCATCTTTGAATAATATTCTTCTATGTAAATATTACAGTGAGCTGCCTTGAGGCCAATCTTTGGGGAGAAATTCCAGGATATAAATACTATTAGTCAGTTTGAAAATGAGCAAACCAGTCAGTTTCACTTCCTCCCACATTCAAATCTGTCAGTTTCAGAACCTCTAACCCGTCACAAGCCTCATCAATTGGGGGAAGATTTCTATGACATTTCACATTTTCTCTGCAACCTACATTTGATCCCATAAGCAAGTTCAAACAAGTTTATGAGTAATCTGGCCTCTCTCACCTGATTACTCAAAAACATGTTCAAACCCACCCATAAGCTCAAACACAGGTTGCAGAAAAAAAAATGTCATGTCACAGAAATCCTCCCACTACATCATCATCGTACAATTTTGAAACAACTATCTTTTAGGTGTAAGATTTTAGAGGTATGTGACATTTATATATGTAGACGACTTAAACTTCAATTCCTACCCTCATTCTAGTGTATCATCTTCCATCTAGGAAAGACACTGAGCATCCACATAGTCCTATGTGTATAAGTACTACACACCTATGAAGTTTTTCAACTAAAAGCATACAGCTTAAATCCAATTGCTGTTCCCAACTGAAGTATACCTACTGACTCAGTTCAATTTGCAAAGTAATTGATCCAGCCTCTCTGTTCTACTTGAGACCATGGATTTAAGCCATAATGTTTTTCTTGAGAGGCAACAAAAGCATCACTAAAAAAGGACAGAGATGTCCAGAAATTTTGCATGTGCTAGATAATCTAGATTTAATTATTATCTAGATTCAATTATTTCTAATTTGCTATAATTTAAAAGAGAAAGAAAATGCATCTCATCATAATGGGGGAGATAATAGGTGTGGTACAGACCTGGGTTCAAATCCCCTTTTAGCCATGAAACTTACACTGAAATACAAAAATCTGGGGTAGACCTTAGCATTCAGGCCTTGCTTAGGAATTTCCTAAAAGCATCTGGCTGGCTACTCTTGCAAGCAAGATGCTTAACATGATCTATCTATGATGCAGCAGCTTTCTTTTCCTGAGGAACATTCCAGACTGTGATGCCTGGTTATTTTTAAATGTATTATTTATATAATCTGGTATGTATGTGATTATGAGTGTGGAATGTTGGGAAGTAGAGATGGGCACGAACTGCTGTTTCAGCGGTTCATTGCAGTTCATTTCCTGGCCAAACAGCTGATCCATGGTTCAATGCCCTACCCCCTCCAGCTGAGGGCCACTCAGTGCCAGCACCTGGAGGAGGCAGGGTGCAGCACTGCTGCCAAGGGGGCAGCTGCTGTAGGGAGTGGGGCGAATCAGCTGTTCAGCCAGGAAATGAACTATGTTGAACTGCCAAACCAGTGGTTCATACCTATCTCTATTGGTAAAAATGGCTCTGATTAGACATGGGATGTTCATATTGGCACCACATGTACCTGGGACATTTGGACCCTCCCCCTTGAACCAGCCGGTCCACTTACTGGTCACCATGCAACACGTGTTGCAAGCATCATTCTCATTGCGCCAATCCAGAAAGCAGCCCGGCTTCCGCTTCCCTGCCTCCCCGTGTAGCTGACCACTCCGGCAAGGAGGCAGGATGGATAGTCTCCCCACTCAGCTGCTGAGCATTCAGCTGTGCAGGGAGTTGGGGAAGTGGGGCTGGCCTGCTTCCCAGATTGGTGCGACGAGAATTATGCCAACTGTGCACACCATGCGGTGACCAGTAAGTGAACTGGCCAGTTCAGTGGGGAGGGTCCAAACGTCACAGGCACCTGTGGTGCTGATATTTGTATTCGACTTCCCTGAGGTAAAGGTAAAGGTTCCCCTTGACATTTAGTCCAGTTGTGTCCGACTCTAGGGCGCGGTGCTCATCCCCGTTTCCAAGCCATAGAGCCAGCGTTTGTCCGTAGACAGTTTCTGTGGTCACGTGGCCAGCGCAACTAGACACAGAACGCCGTTACCTTCCCACTGTGGTGGTACCTATTTATCTACTCGCATTTTTACATGCTTTCAAACTGCTAGGTTGGCAGGAGCTGAGACAAGCGACAGGAGCTCACTCCGTCGCGTGGATTTGATCTTACGACTGCTGGTCTTCTGACCTTGCAGCACACAGGCTTCTGCGGTTTAACCCGCAGCGCCACCACGTCCCACGGACTAGTTCTGATTTGCTGGGAGAAACTAGGGGAGTGGAGATGGTGAGCCTTGGGAGTGAAGAGATTGGGAAGAGCATGGTTTTAGAGATTGGGATCCAAAAGAGAAGTTGGAGAGAGCAATGTGAGAGAAATGGTGGGGTGAGGGAGAAGTAGTAAGAGAGTGTGAAGTATTGTGCTGAATGATTTTAAAGCCTAGGAATAAACATCTTCCTTTCAGCACTGTTATTCTAATGAAACTTGATTTGTTCTTTTCAAGCTGAGTGGTGCTGAGTTCCATACCTGAGGGCTGGCTATTTGAAGGGTGCTATCAGGGCCTAGGTCAGTATTTCCCAAACATGGGTCCCCAGATAGGACCCAAGGTTGGGCTACAACTCCCAGAAATTCTGGCCAGCTAGTGGTGAAAGCTTCTGAGAGTTTTAGTCCAAGAACATCTGGGGACCCAAGGTTGGGAACCACTGGCTCAAGTAAAGGGGCAAATATACACATACATAGGTGCAACTAGAAGGTTGGTAGCAGCAAGAAATGGTGAAAGGAAATAAGTAAAGAATATTAAAGAAAACACATTAACTACTGTGGTGATTTAAAGGGACCATTACCTAAATAGCCAGGTGGCAAGAAAAAAGGAGGTTTGACATTGATTTCAGAGAGAAGTGTAACACAGACTGAATTCCTGATACCTACACAGAGGGCTAGGAAATACTCCCACCTAAAATCCTAGAGAGACCTTACCAGTTACTCTTGAAAAGAGTGAGCAAGACAACTGACTGATGTGAGACAATATGAGGTCAGTTCCTATGTTCTATAAATGGTTCAGTTCTGTGTTTTCCCACACAATATACAGAAGATCTACTTTGGAATCCCATACTTCACACATTTCTGTCATGGGTATTATTCTTTCAGACAAGATACACAGCCCAGAGAAGTCATCCTGAGCATGAAAATATAATATGAGAAGCAATCTCTGGAGTGTTTGGCTCGGTCTGTAAGAGGAAATGCTTGGAACTATGTTGAACAAGTGTTCCTATTGTGGTGAGTGCTGTGAAGCAAGAAGAATTCTGTCATTTCTGTTCTGTTTTTCATCACAAGGACAAAATGTCAAGCTTTTGGTATTTACAGAACAGCTGGGCAAAACAGTCGAATTGATTTCCAGCTTCCTGTGTAATATTTGGACCAAGAGACGGATTGAATTTGTTAAAGCAGGGAACTGTGCTGGGCTGCAAAAGGAAAATGTCACCAATGGTGGCACCAGTCAAAATGGCTGAAATAACATTTGCACAGCAGTAACAAGGGGAAAAGGATTCCATGCGACATTTCAGCTTCTTGACACATAATTGACACAGTAATGCCAAGCATGCTGGCTCATGCCTTGGTGCTTGGGCAGTAGCCATCCCGTCCAAAATTCCAGCTCTTCGCAGCAGTACAAATCCTTCATGAACTATGTTGATTTTGTTGAGTATTAAATGGCATTTCTCTAAGGGTCTCTTTGAGCCCTCACTAACATATACCTACTGCTGCTCATAAGTAAACGCAAGTAGGTACAGAAAGAACTTTCTGCTTTTATGAGGTCAGTTAATTCAGTCTGACTTTGAAAGCACTCAGAGACGGAACAAAACAAGCAGCTGGATTTGAAAAGCTAACCTATTTGTGAGATTTTAATGGTCTAATAAAAGTATTGTCCACCTTTGTGTTAGGATTTTGTATAAAGACCACAGGTCCTTTGTTGGTGGTGGAAGAGGACTATGAAAGAGTCACCTAGGGTAGTTAGTATCTACAACCACATCAAGGAGATCTGCCATTGCCCAGGATCAGCACAACAGAAAAACCTGGGCCAGAGAAAAGGGTACTAGTTCTACTTGGATGCATTTGTTGTGCAAACTGCAAATAAGAATGGGGAAAAGAAGTCACAGTCTCACAGTGAAGATGAGGTATTTTGTGGAGAATTGTTGGAGGCTTTTTGACAAACTATTTCACGCTGTCAAGGCTGCCTGTCCCAATCAAGGCATTGATGGCATTGATTTGTATCCCTAGTCACAATACCACATTTCACAGAAGTGGAAAACTGTATGAGTTCTACATTCGTCGCCAAATCCAAATTTGGTACCTAAAACTAGAATACATTTCGGGATTTCTATGATGCTCCGAGGAGCAGCAATCCACATTTTTAAGCACTCAGCTATGTTTTTCAGGTGTGACATCTCAAGATATTCACACAGCTACCCTTCAAAAAAGAGAAAGTAACTGAACTTTGAGCTTTTATGATATTTTGTTTCAACGTTTTCCTCAAGTCTTCCCATATACGGCATTTTAAAACATGGGGATGATTTGCTGAAGCATTTCTGTGTCACAAGCACACAGTGAGAAAACTGACCTTTTATGTTCATCCAGTAATCCTGGCACTCCCCCAAATTGGCTTCATTATTACCTAGAAGAGCCCAGGCACCTCCGTTCCATAATATGCTGCCAGGAATCAAACCTTGAAATAACCAAGGAATGCTGTATCTGTTGCAACAGCATCTTGAATAGATATGGCTGTAAAATTTATCACTGTCTTCTTCCATAGTTCATTCTTTTTCTCCCCCTGTGGGGAAAAGGCATTGCGTTCTTTCAAGAGTGAAAAAAATGCTGAGCAGATCTTCCCAGAATCTCCTGCAAGGGATTAATGAGGCAGTCCTTAAGGCACATATCCATGGAAGAGTCATTTATAAATCTAAAAGGGTTGACAGGAAATTCCATAAAACACCATGTTTTCCTCATGTTGAATTTTTTGCACAGAATGGAAATGCCCATTTCACTTCAATGAAGACAGGATTTCAATCAGATCTCTGTGACTGAACATCAGCCTCCATACATACAATGGATGAAGAGCTTCAGTGCAGTCAACTGGGCACTTCTGGATCCACCTCTAACTTTATTTATTCACTGATGTGTTAGTCAAATTTTTCATCTTATATTTTCTTCAGTGAGCTTAAGATAACAAACAGGTCTCTTCTTCGCCCTATTTTATCATAATAGTCCACTGGATTAGGCTAGCTAAGAAAGAATGACTGATCCAAGGTCACCCAGAGAGTTTTCATTGGCCAGTGAGAACTGGAATCCCCATGCCTTGAGTTCTAGTCCAACTCTCCATTGAGATCCTTTATACTATATTGGGTATTA
Organism: Intellagama lesueurii; assembly: GCA_037013535.1. Lineage (NCBI taxonomy): Eukaryota > Metazoa > Chordata > Lepidosauria > Squamata > Agamidae > Intellagama > Intellagama lesueurii. The sequence continues at coordinate 69,349,568 of JBAJHW010000005.1, read as the reverse complement.
CCCAATTCCCATCACTAGTATTCATGTGTGAGGCACAGATATCTGCACTGGGGAAGCATATGTCCATATGGGACCAGAAATCCTTGATCTGACAGATTTCTAACTACTATGGAAGCCTTATATGCAAAGGGTTCTTCCTGGAGATGTTCATGGTTAATGTATGGGTGTTTGGGGTGCAGATGAGGGCAACCATGCCTTGCTGGGGAAGATACAACAGCATAGCCCTCATACTCCCTTCATCCTATGGACCTTCTGGCTGAAATCCTGTTGTGCAGCTCAAAATTACATAAATGGTAGCAGAAATCATGCAGAGGTGGAAACAATATCCATGAAGGATATTCATGAAGGAATTCTGCATGTGTGCTGTGCAACAGTCTTGCCATCAGTAAAGTGATCCACTGCACTATCAAACTGCATGATGCAGACTACCTGAGCATAATGCTGTGTACAGTTCCACAGGTGTAACTTTGCATTATGCCACCCTCAACAAGATTTCAGCCATTTCACGTGTATAGCTGGGTAAAGGACTGAAGAAGTCACAGAATCCTGTAGGGTTTTTCTTAAAGTCAGGCTTATTAACAAATAATCTACACGAATAATATTTAGATAATAATTTCAACAAAAACAACAAAATAATTATCAATGTATATAAGGAGGTTGAAGTAATAAATACAAATATTAGCAAAGGACGGTAAATGTAATTAAAAACAGCACAGCAAAAAAAGTATACGGCATGATAGCCATCAAAAGAAAAATAACTGGACAAACAAATAGCTTTCATTAGCCATTCATTTCAGTGTTTCATTAACCCACTCATAAAATCCAGAAGCATTTTGTATTAGTTAATAATAATAATAATAATAAGAAGAAGAAGAAGAAGAAGAAGAAGAAGAAAATCCAGAAGCACTTCTCTAGACCAACCCTCCTACCAGTTTTAACCAGTCAACAATTTCTAATGGTGTCTTCTCTAACACCCCCACTCCAAAAGCAGGAGATGGAATTGTCACAAAAGGCAAATGCGACATATCTCCTCTACTTCCTAATTTGAACACTGTAACTTAGCCTTGTACTCAAAGAGACAGCATCCAGGCCTCCTCTGTGTGCTTTCTGGTGGTCTTTTGAGCAAATCTCGCCAGTCCCATGATGTGGGTGTCCATGTTGGAGGCAAGTTGGAACAATTAATGAGGCTGTTCTACTTGGGTGGAAATTTCTCTCTGTCAGTGCACACAGGCATTAAAGCAGCTTGGGCTCTTGGGATACCGGAGGGAACCCTTGTAGGAAGGAGTATCACAGGAAATCAACAGGTGGGAATTGGGGCAGACATCAGGAGGCTATTTTGATAGATATTTTGATAAGAGGAGGATATTTTGATGGATAAATCTTAAAGTAATTATCAATATAGTTGCAGCCTTAGCAAGGTGCTCCAACTCACTGAGCTACACCAGCTCTGTCTCCAGTATACGCTATACTCTATTGCTGTCTCACCTGTTGCTTCTTACAGCTTGATATGGATGCACTGTGCTGACGTTCTAAATAAGCTATCAATACTTCCATCAGCATCACCACCAACAGAGTTTTCCTTAGAGGAGCTGCTCCTGTAGAATACCATTGATTTGATGAAAACATGGGAGAACCTGCCACATTTATCAAGGCTGAACTAGCAGATAAAGTCAGATTGTTTGACAAAGGAAGTCATGTGAAAGCCATTTACAGGGAAAGATTTGACAGGCTGGGTGGCTGTGCTTTAAGAACTCACATCAGCTCTCCTTTCTAAATACTGCTTCCAACATTGCTGCTGGGTGCAATTCTTTCTTTTCAAAAGCCCAACAGACCGGAGACAAAAAACCCCAATAAAAATAAAAAATGCTTCTTCTTCCCACACTGCTATTTGTTATCATAAATTGAACCCATGGATGTGACCTATTACATAGCACACCTTAAAGTTAGTGTGTATCATGTAATAGGTCACTTCAGTTAGGGGTTAGGACTGAGAACTTGATACTCTGTTGATGTAACCCAAATGTAGGGATGAGATTTTCAGATTTCTTGGATACATTTTCATGTTTGTAAAGTGTCTGTCAAGTTGAATTCCCAGAATGGAGGATTATGGGACTTGAACTTGACAGACACTTTACAAACACCAAAATGTGTCTCACCTGTGAGAAAGTCCTAAACTAGAATGCTTTGAAGCCTAACTTCACCCAAGGAACTTATTTCTGCCCCAGAGCTACCTAGGAGCTTTCTTTCTAAACAGGAATCCGGAGTGGAGCTAGGCCTACCTAATCTGTTGAGGCCATTCTCCCAGGTGAGCCACATCTAGGTGTCTGTAAGATGTCTGTCTGTTGAGTAGAACTCCCAGAATGAAGAATTATGGGATTTGTAGTCCAAGAAATAAAGAAAATAGTCCAAGAAATAAAAAAAAATATAATCTCCAACTCAAAGCCATTGATCTTGAGAGACAATTATGCAAAACAAACAACCTGACAAACATCCTCAACAACGAATATGAATCTTTTGGGGTGAGTCATCAGAGTGCCTTGAAATGACATATAGGAAGATGCTGATCACTCTACAAAGCTTTTGGCTGCACACAGTTAATGAACACAAAACCTTGACTTGCCATCCTGAACAATAGAGCATCGAGCAAAACTGAGACCAATTTTCTCTCTTTTTTGTTTCAGTCTTGCTTTCTGTTGCGCATACATATGCACGCAGAGACACACACAGAGATACATAGAAGAATAAACTTCTTTCAGCACCTTTCAAGAGCATACTCTTCCAGGCAACGATGAGTTATAATGCCTTCTGGCATTATAGGGATCATCTGTAGAAAGAAGAAATAACAGAAATATGTCACCAGGAAGTGCAACAAGAGATGAGAAATATTTTTAGTTATGGGCTTATATATTTCAGAGATAAATTGCAGATAAGGGCACAGGCTTACAGACATTCTATCAAGGCTAGGGAAGCTTTCCAAGGAAGTAGGCAATACATAGAGTGGAAGGCAACAGCTTCACATTATCCTTTTTATGAAGATAGAAATGTTCTTTAAGAAAACAGCATCTTGTATGCATCAAACTATTGGACCGTCTAGACTGGTACAGTGGAGCATGACCAGCAATGTTTCTCCAGGAGTTTCAGATAGGAGCTTTCCTGCCTTATCTAGAGATGCCGGGAATTGAACCTGGGTACTTCTAGACACAAAGTATGTGCCGTACCGCTGAGCTACAGCCCTTCCCCTTATGTTAGCTGAATTAACAGAGATGTCAACATTACAGAAGATTGCATAGGTTCCACATGTACATGATCTTTAAACAAATGTGATTTTTAAAATTAGAATGTTAAAGATGGTGACAGCAGCCACGAAATTAAAAGACGCCTGCTTCTTGGGAGGAAAACGGTGACAAACCTAGACAGCATCTTAAAAAGCAGAGACATCACCTTGCCGACAAAGGTCCACATAGTCAAAGCTATGGTTTTTCCAGTAGTGATGTATGGAAGCGAGAGCTGGACCATAAAGAAAGCTGACCGCCGAAGAATTGATGCTTTTGAATTGTGGTGCTGGAGGAGACTCTTGAGAGTCCCCTGGACTGCAAGGAGAACAAACCTATCCATTCTAAAGGAAATCAACCCTGAGTGCTCACTGGAAGGACAGATCCTGAAGCTGAGGCTCCAATACTTTGGCCATCTCATGAGAAGAGAAGACTCCCTGGAAAAGACCCTGATGTTGGAAAAGTGTGAAGGCAAGAGGAGAAGGGGACGACAGAGGACGAGATGGTTAGACAGTGTCATCGAAGCTACGAACATGAATCTGACCAAACTCTGGGAGGCAGTGGAAGACAGGAGGGCCTGGCATGCTCTGGTCCATGGGGTCACGAAGAGTCGGACACAACTAAACGACTAAACAACAACAAAATATACATCAAATCATACAGCAATGACACTGATGTATAAGACTGGACAACAGGAGACGTCACTTCCGCTAGAATGGCAATGTACGGCTGAATTTTCATCTCTTCACCCTGGAATCTAAAAAGGATGATAAATGTCCTTCTCCCTGCCTGAAATGTGAGTAAATAGCGATTAAACTTCTGATGAAAGCTTTAGGCAAAGATAGAAACACTTTTTGAAGTGTAAACATGCTGTTATCTATCTGAAGAAAGTACTTTCGTTTTTGCCTGAGAAGACGGAGGCTGCTAGAGAGGCAGAAAACGGCCTGTTAAACACGGCTTGACTCCTTGAGCTATAAATCTTTGCTTAGCTTGGTCTATACATGCGAAAAGGCAGAGATAAAATCAGGAGCTGGGTTCGTGGACAACCCCATAAACCATCAGATAATAGTGTCGAGCGTATCGCCCGTTTAAAAAGGCTGGAAGAGGGGGAGCCCCTCCTTCCTGAAATCAACATGGAAAAAAAAGTTTCAGAGCTTGCCTCTTCCGTGAAAGGAATGGAAGGACAACTTGGACAGGTACTCTCTAAAATGGACATTTTAATAAGAGGGAACCAACAGATGGGACAAGATATACAAAAACTGCAGGGAGAATTGACAGATATTAAGACAAGTTTAGGCAAAACAGAAGGCAGGTTGCAACAGCTGGAAGATTTCCAGAGCGTGGCATCAAAACGGCACCAAGTGATTGATGACCTTCAGAAAAAGGTTATCTATTTAGAAGATAATTCAAGACGTAATAATATCAAAATAATGAATTTTGAACATGAGAAAGAAAAGGATTTGAGGGGGGAAGTGATGGACTGGATTAATTCTGTTATGAAATCCCAACATGTGGCTGAGGAAGATATTGAGAGAGTACATTTTGTGGGGAACCCAAAGAAAACCAGAAGACCCATAATACTAAGATTTTTTAACTATATGAAGAAAGAACAGTTTCTTAGGGTCATTAAAGAAAAGCCTGAATTGCTAGTTTATAGATCAAATTCAGTTCAGATCTATCAGGATGTAAGCCCCGAAACCAGCCAGTGGAGAAGAACAATGAAGCCCATCACTTCAATTTTAATTAAGAACGGCAAGAGATACAACTGGGGCCACCCTGTCTTTTTGAAAATATGGAAGGATGGAACCCTACATAAAATCTACTCCTTTGAAGATGGGAAGGATTTGATGAAAGCCTGGGGACTTTGGCAAGAAGATGAGAGTGAAGGGACAAGCAAGCAAGTAGCTTTGTAAAGACTGGTAGTCCGAAAGAGAAGATTTTTTGAGAGAAGATACTTTAATTGGAAGAGATTACTGGGCGTTACTGGATGTCGGAAGAATTTTTTTTTTTCTTTCTCCTTTACCCTCCCTTTTTTTCCTTTTTTTCTTTTTTCTTTTTGATTTTTGATTTTTCTTTTTGTAATGAGGGTTGGGATTTTTTTTTTCTTTTTTTGTTCTGCTCATTTTATTATAATATTAAAAAAATTTTTTTATAATATTAATAAGATCTTTTTAAATTTTTTTTAATTTTTTTTAAATTTTTTTTCTTTTTCATATTTTTTTTTCTTTTCCTTTTTTTCTTTTTATTTTTTTTTCTCATTGTTGTTTTGGATTACCTGATTAGACTTGGGTGGTAGAAAGAAGAAGAGATGTTAAAAGTTAGGAGGGAAGGCATTTGAGTATATATATAGATAAAAATATGAGGTGGGGTGAAATTGGGATGAGGGTTTGGCTGGGGTCCGGACTGGTGGGGGTGACGTCTCCCCCCCTCCCAGAGCTCGCGCCGAACATTAGTGAGACGTGGGGAAACGGGAGGGAGGAAAATAATTTATATGTAGGTAAGAAGGATAGGGATAGGAAACTAGAGGTTGGTGAATTTATTTTTTTTAGTTGTTTTTGGTTTTGTTTTTGTTATGTGAGATGCACAAAGGGACCGCATAAGAGGCAGAGAAAGGAACGGATATGGGGAAAAACATAAGGGTAGCGACTTTAAATGTGAAAGGCCTAGGGTCTGTGTTAAAGAGAAGGAGGATAGAATTATTATTAAAGAAAAGTAAAGTTGACATTATCTATTTACAAGAGACACATCAACTAAAGGATGGAGTCAATGAATTGAAATTACAAAACATCCATATATATGAAAAAGCATTTGGGACCTCTAAATCTAGAGGGGTAGCAATATTAATATCTAAACATTGTGAATTTGTGATGAAAGAAGTAATAAAAGATAGTAATGGTAGATATTTGATAATTCAAGGTCAAATGGGGGAGGAAGATTATACATTAGTAAATGTGTATGCACCAAACATGAATCAAGGAGAATTTTATAGAACTGTGATTGAAGAAATGGAAAAGGTTAGGAAAGGATATGTGATTATGGCAGGAGATTTTAATATGGTTCTGGATAAGGTGAAAGATAAATCCACATGTAAAAAAGATGAGTTGAATAAAAGAGGTACCCTCCTGAGTAAGATATTAAACACTACGGATTTGAAAGATATATGGAGAGAATTAAAGGGAGATGAAAGAAGGTTTACATATTATTCTTCTGTACATAATAGTTATTCTAGAATAGATTTTATGTTTATTTCACAAAACTTAATTTCAAAAGTAGTAGATACAAATATTAATGTGATAAAAATAACAGATCATGCGTTGATGGTGTTAGAGATGAAAGTTAAGAAGGACTATAGAGAAGCTAGAAGATGGAGAATGGACTCCAATATTTTTCAACATACAGAGGTTGTGGATAAAGTTAAGAAAGAATGGTTGGAAATATGGTCATTTAATGAAGCAGGTGGGAATAAAATAGGAGTGTTATGGGACACTATGAAAGCAGTCATGAGAGGAATCGCCATAAGAGAATCCTGTAGATTAAAAAAATTGAGAGAAGAAAATATAAATAGAATTGTAGAATCATTAAAGGATTTAGAAAGCAAATATTTTATGGATAGAGATAACAAAAAATTAATTGAGATCCAAGCTAAAAGAAAGGAATTAGAAGGTATAGAGCTAGAAAAGGTCCAGAGAGACTTGATATACGCTAGGAGGAATTTTTTCGAATACAGTAATAAAAATTCAAAACTTTTAGCTAGATTAGTTCAAACTAAAAGAGCAAAAAATATAATTGGAGTGATTAAAGACAAAACGGGAAAGAATTGTAGCTTAATGAAAGAAAAACTAAAGATAATACATGAATTCTATCAAAATTTGTATAAAGGTAATAGTGTATCGAAAGAAGATATAGAAAATTATATTAAAGAAAATGTTAAGAGTAAATTATCAGAGAATGATAAAAAGGATTTAGATAAAGAGATAAAAGAGGAAGAGATTATAGAGATTATTAATAAATTAAAAAATGGTAAAACTCCAGGTTTTGACGGTTTAGGATCAGAATATTATAAAACTTTTAAACCAATATTGATCCCTAAGTTAAAAGTGCTCTATAATGAAATATTGGAAGGAGAGAGAATACCAGATTCTTGGAAACATTCATTAATAACTCTTATCCCAAAGCCTAATAAAGACTTAACAGACCCAAGTTCATATAGACCCATTTCACTATTAAATCAAGATGCAAAGATTTTTACTGCAATACTTGCGAATAGAATTAATAAATTTATTATAAAATATATTAAAGAGGATCAGAATGGTTTTTTAAAGGGTAGACAAATGGAGAATTTGACTAGGAGGGTATTGAATATTTTATACAATATAGAAAAAGACAAATTGAAGGCAGGTATCTTATCATTAGATATATTTAAGGCATTTGATTGCGTGGAATGGCCAACATTAAAGATTTTGTTAAAAGGTTGGGGTTTTGGAAAGAAATTTAGGGGGATAATAGATCAACTATATCTGGGGAATACCTCTGTAGTAATAGTTAATGATGGGATCACAGAACAAATAGCTTTAGGCCGAGGCACTAGACAAGGTTGCCCTCTTTCTCCAGTTCTGTTTTGTTTGATTATTGAAATGTTGGCAAATGTAATAAGGAATGATGATTTAATCGAAGGTATGGGGAAAAAGAATAAAATAAAGATTAATTTATTTGCTGATGATTCCTTGTTGACAGTGAAAAATCCGTTAGAATGCGTAGATAAAATTAGAACTCATTTAGAAAAATTTGGAAGAATAACTGGATTATGTGTGAATTGGCAAAAATCTGAATTAATGTTATTTAATCATAATAGAGTAGAACAAGAAAGGTGTGTTGAAAAATATGATTTCAGATTATGCAAATCAATTAAATATTTAGGAATAGATCTAGCAAAAAATATTCAAAAAATAAAGGAATATAATTATAATAAACTAAAGGAAGTGATTAAAAACAAATTACAGGAATATAGTAACTTTAAGCTATCTTGGTTTGGAAGGATTGCATTGATAAAAATGAAAATCTTACCAAAAATTAATTTTTTATTTAGAATGCTACCAATACAGTTAACAGAGGATGATTTGAAATTTTGGCAAGGAATAATTAATAAATACTGTAATGAAGGGAAGAGATCTAGAATAAATAAAAAGTATTGGTATAGAACAAAGCAAAAAGGTGGTATAGGTTTACCAAATATAAAAAATTATTATTTGGCTAACCAATTGAGGTTTATTGGGGAAATTATATATAATCCAGAAAGGCTAATTTGGTGGGAGATGGAATCATCAGAATTACAGGCAGATATAGAAACATATTTATTTGGTATAATTAAGAAAGATAAAATAAGGGAAATTAATAATCCATTTTTAAAGACATTGTTAAATATATGGTATAAGTGCAAAAAGAATTTATGTTCATCATATTCCCCACTTGGATTAGTGACAGAAATAGAAAATTTTCCTACCAATATGAAAGTATATGTGGATCTATTTAAAGAAAAGAAAGTGATTAGATTGAAAGATTGGTTGTATAAAATGAGATCGATAGATCAAATGAAACAAACTCTTCAGAATAGGAGCATTTCATGGTTGAATTATATACAATTAGAAAGATGGACTAATGAATGGGTAAATAAATATAATAAAGGTAGAGAATATACAAAATACGAACAATTGTTATTGTCATATGAGGACATTCGGATGACTGACTCAGTGAAAGGTACTGTGAGCAAAATTTACTTACTTCTTCTTAATTTAGAGGAAGAGGAAAGTGGGAAAGAAGGATTAAAAATAGTGTGGGAGCAAGATATTGGGAAAAGAATAAATGAAGAAGAATGGAGGATGATATGGAAAATGAGGGTGTTAAGATTTATGTCAGTAAGAATAAAGGAAAATTTTTTTAAACTTAGTTTAAGATGGTATTTAACACCGTCAAAATTAAATAAAATTAATGCCAATCATCCGAATGTCTGTTGGAAATGTGAGAAGGAAATTGGTACATACTTTCATATGTGGTGGGAATGTGAAAAAGTGCAAAGATTTTGGAAACAAATTTTTAAAGAATTAAGCTACATATGTGAAAAAGATATAGAATTTAATGCTGAGATTGCTTTGTTATCAATATTTGAGAATGTGGAATATGACAAAATGACTAAAGAATTGATAACCAACTTATTAACAGCAGCTAGATTGATTATAGCTAGGCAATGGAAATCAAAAGTCGAATTGCAAATTGAAGAATGGTATAAAGAAATATGGAATATAGCAATAAATGATAAATTAACTTGTAACTTAAAGGTTAAGAAAGGAGAGTTGAAAAAAAATAACTTTTATGATATATGGGGGAGATTTTTGGAATATGTATTAATAAGAGGAAAAGGGAAAGCTCCAAATCAAGAATCAATGCAGTTTTGGAGAAGAGGACAATAGAAGAAGAGGAAGAAGAAGAAGAAGAAGAAGGAAGAGGAAGATTATGGCAAGAGGTCCCGCATATGGTGGTGGGGAACACAGTTAAATTGTATTTTAGTTTGTATGTTATATGTTTTTGTTTAAATTTAAAATAAAGGGAAAAAAAAAATTTCAAAAAAAAAAAAAAAAGACTGGACAACAGATACTGTAATCAGACATACTGGTCTGATATTTCTGCAAGTGTGTTAAATATTGTATTGGCCCTGTGCGTACAAATACAGCCTTAAACACTTTTTCGATAATAATTCAGGAAGTATGTGTCATATTAAGGCAGTTTTCTACAGTGTTTTCTGTGTAGAAAGTGTGGTAATGTGTTCTACCTCAGCAATGAGATATGTGTGGTCTGTCAGATGCTGCTAGATTACAACTCCCATCATCCCTAACTATGACCTACTATTGGGTAGGGATGGTGGAAACTAAAGTGCCACAATACATGGGAAACCACACATTCCATATTCCTGTTTTAATGTATGAGGTGGGTGGCACAGCCATATCTTGCTCAGTGATCTTGGCTACATGTGGATTTCAGCCTGCATTTTGATAATAATAATTTTCTTAGAACTGCAGAGCTGGAAGGGAGCCTATGGATCATCAAGTCCAGCCTCTGTCAAGGACTCACAGAGGGGAATCGAACTCTCAACCTCTGGCTCTGCAGCCAAAAACTACTGAGCTATCCGGCTGAAGTCCAGCAATTCAAAATGAGTCCAACAGTTGGTTAGAGAAGACATTCATCAATGCTCACTCTAGGAAGAACTCTGCAATTTTAGTGTAAAATCAGAATTTGTAGAACTTCTACAAAAGAACCTAAGCAGTTGGTGAAGTAAGCCAATGTCAGTAAATAAGCAGATGTAGTATAAGGTAATTACACAACAGTAAACTCTTTATCCAGATCCAGACTTTCCAGGAAAAAAAAAAGACCAAACCATGTAATTAGGGATAGATAGACCAGTATCTTACCCCAGCTGCTTACATTGCAGGGGGCGGATGTGGTCTTCCTTTTCTGAATCTTGGTGCGGGTTTTTGAAATGTAGTCAAGGAGAATATAATTAGTTTTATATTGATTTAAAGGAAAGGTATTATCTCGGTTAGACTTTTAGTCCAGCTCTGATGTCTCACAAGGCCCACCAGCTGTTAACATCTTTTAGCTTTCATGCCAGCTTTATAAAATATTAAAGCTTTTCTATGGGGATTCTGCTTCTTAAATGATCAATTGCATTAATTCCTTATTGTTAATCTCTCTTTCCTTGAAGAATTTAATCATCCTAATTTATGCCTTTGTAGAGGAGTGGTATGGTTCCCTCTTACCACTCCCGATAATGTATATGTTTATATATGTCACACAGACACACACATCCGAGGGGTGGGGTTTGACTAAAACTTCAATTCCTTCACAGCTCATCCATGACTATGGGCAGGGGGAAGAATTACTTTTGTGGATGACACCTCTCAGAGTCTTACAGATTTTGCAAGCCAAGTGGCCTTGCCAGCTCCCAGATATTGGGAGTTCCAGTCCCCCGTCAAAAACCTTTCCCATTTTTGGCCATGGCATCCTGAAGCCAATCAGAATGCGCAAGAGTCAGATACTGCTTTTACAGGACACTTGGACATCTACCCCTCCCTTGCCCTATTCAGTCATTATACTGCTCAGGAGAACAGTTTTGCTCATGTTTCAGCTCCGTACACGAGCAAGAACCAAGTTTTCTTGCTTCCTTTCCCTCTTCAGACATGATATTGAAACCATGAGAAACATAATAGGGAGGGGTGAGGCTAGGTGCCCCTGCTAATCACAGCACTGCATAAAGTAACCCCTCAATAGGGCTACTGTATATATCTGTGGCTGAAATACTGTGGCTTAATTACACATGCAGAAGGCAAACAGTGTAACATTCAGTTGCTTCTAGCTGGCAATCAACAAGCCACCAGTAGGATTCTTGGGGGCGTGCATGAAGGCTGGCTTGGAGTGTACTCAGGAATCCCAGTGTGAACTCTTTAATTGCCAGCTAGAAATGAGTGAATGTTGTGCCATTTGCCTTCTGCATGCATATTAAGCAACAGGATTCCAGCCAAGGTATCTTTATATTTAAAGGGAAGGAAGAACAAAAATTCTTTACCTACAGAAGGCTTCATAGTGACAAAACATCACCATGCAGTTTGAATGCAAACATTTGTATTCTGGTATCAGCAGAAGCACAGCGTGAAGTTTTCAGGGTTCCCAACATACATACACAGTGCATATGGTTGAGAGGAGTCTGTCCTTCCCCCACCCCTCTTTTACATTCATCTGAAGAAGTGGGCTAAGTGTCCATGAAAGCTCATAATAATGCTGTTAGCCTTAGCAATAAGGCACAACTGTTATTTTGTAGCTGAAGAGCTCTCCTGGAGGGGAGGGTTTGTACTTAATTCCATCATTTACAGTTAAAAGGAAGACCTATGTTGCACAGCTACTGCCAGACGTAGAAAATACTGGTCTAAATCAGTTGGGTTTATCAGATGTAGGAAATGTTATGTGTAACTGTGACCAGCCCAACATGGCTAACCACCTTTAACCTGCCCAATCCTTTCCCTGAGCAAATATAGCCAAGTGGTTTTTAACTTGAAACATAAAATTAAGTTCTTTATTTTAAAAGCATAATGGTTACAAGGCACATTCTTAAGCGTGAAGTTACATGTGTTGTAAGAATCAACTTTCTCCCACCTGAACTAGCTCTCTCTGTTTCAAAGTAATTATATTATACAGCTCCCTGGGAAACCCAAACCCCAGGATTTCCACCACATAGAAATAGAGTCATAAGGAAAGAATACATGATTTTTGTCTTTCACAGCTAGAAAGCTTAGCGCTCCCTTGTTCTAGAAAAGGAGACAGTCCTAATCATACCTAAGCAACACAATATACTCCAAAGCACGAAGGGTTCCCACAGATGAGGCCATCAAGTCATCTAGCATGGCCTCTTGACACTACACCCCACATACTCCTTTCAACTTAATTTCTCCTTTTAAAAACTCTGCAACCTTTGCAGTTCCATCAAATTTCCCTACTGGCTGGTTTTCAAGGACATGGCTAAAGTCAGAATTTTAAGTAAGTTAGCCGAAAAGCATACTGGATTTGACTCTTCATAGCGATGACGTATGCCCAGATAAATCTCACCCCAGTGAGTTCCCTTTGAGTATGAGGACTAGTGATGTTTGACACTTCAGGGACAGAAAATCCATAGAGGCAGAGCCACCACATCCTCTGCCAAGTGAAACCTCAGGTGAATAATCCTTCTTTAGACGATGATACATTTCTTGAACAGGGCCACTCGAATGTCTGCCAACACCGAGGAAGATTAAAACATGCAAATAAAGTCCCAATTGTCCCTTCTTCTGGGTTGACTTAAATGACATGACCTGCTACAGAAAACTATTGAAAAATATTTGCTAGCATTGATTCCATTTGAATCTTGCAGAGATTCTTACCAGAGAACGTGCTGTGTATGGAGTCAGGGTTCCCAATCAGGTAAAAAGGCTCCATGAATAGCAAAGGGTCTCCTCTACAGATGGTCCTTCTTCATATGGAAACAGCGACAGGCAGGGGATAAGGCTAGAACTCTCTCCCTGCTCATGCTTTCAAATTAAACCCTCCTCTTCTTTGGAATGCCTGAACAGAGCTATGCATGTGTGAATGGAAACACACCCTGAACACTAGTCTGCATGCATGCATCATTTTTCACACCAGCTGATACATTTTCCAGGAACTCACAAGCTCATCTGTGTGCATTTGGGTTGATGTGTGGAAGGGCAGCTTGTGAAATGTCAACACCGACAATTTTCTTTGAAGCCTCCAAGTGAAGGATTGCAAAATTTAAATCACATGCCCTATAAGCACATTTTGCTTCTGAACAGAATGGAGATAGGATGCAGGGATATGTTTCCTCCCCAAAATTCTGGGTGTGGTTCCCTACTGAGTCCATAGGCAGCCCCTGGTGACGGGTAATGAATAAAAACAGTCCAGCTGACAGTGTGTGCAGCACGGCATTCCATCATCAGCTGTACCAATCTCAGATTCCACCATGTCCTCAGTGGAGAATGGCTCCAGTGAAGATGCTATGATTGAACCTTTGTGCTGAGTTGGAAGACACCGTGGACTAGGCTGCACCAGTGGCCTGTAGAATTCTGAGGTAGAAGCAGAGGATGCTGCTTTTCTAGAAGGAAGACATTTTGGTGCATACTCACCAGCCCAAGAGAACAATTTCAAATGAAAGCACAGGCTACCTACCACAATGTCCATCTCCAAAGGAGATCTCCTTGAGTCTAAGCTATTTTCCTGAAGAGAAAGTTCCTGTTCCTGGGAAAATCTTTTGTTGAAATTGTTCCAACCAAACCTAGGGTGGAGCCCATTAGCTATTTCTGATTGGTTTGTGCTTCCTGACCTTGTTGTGTATCCCATACCTAGATAATATTTAATGTCAGTCTTGGACTATCTTGTTGGTGCTTGAACCTGGCTAGTTTTGGACTCTGGACTTCTGCTTAACTTTGGCTCAACCTTCATCTGCTTTACTTACTGATTGGTAGGATACTGTTGCTTTGATCTCTGCTTCTCTGCTTGCCTTCTTACTCTGATTCTGGATCCGCCTTCCTTAGTTTGTTTACTGGTTGTGTGTAACTGTGCCTGGTTGTGTGTAACTCTGTTGTGTGTAACTGTGCCTGTGCCAGTTGCTACAGGAGCCTGCAATGGTTAAACTGCAGTATTTCAGTCAAGACTCTGCTCATGACCTGAGTTCAATACTGAAAGGCTCAGGTAGCCAGCTCGAGGCTAACTCAGCCTTCCATCCTTCCAAGATCAGTAAATTGAGTACCCAGATTGCTGTGGGGGCAATGTGTCACCTGCATAATTAAATTGTAAACTGCCCAGAGAGTGCTTTGAGTGCTATGCGGCAGTATAAAAGCAGCACATTTTTCTTTACTGTTAAGACCTTGCTCTTGGGTCATGCCTGTCTGGAAACCAGGTTGGGCCTTCATAGCTGCACCAAAGTTTTTAAAATTACCTTTTGGACTACAGTTCTCTGAAACTCATAGCTACCATGACATATCACTGAAGGAGTCTGAGAAACATAGTCCTGAGCTGCATTATTATCTCATCTGTGATAATACTGCAAGCTGAAGAAAAGGTTTTTGCTAACTTGTATTGCTATTTCTGTAATCTTTGTTGGCTTTGCTGATAGTATGGGACATGCCATACAATGGAAACACCTTCAATGTTAGTTAAGTTTGTATCAAGTTGTAATATGACTGATCTTAAGCAGTCAATGCCTTTTTCCCCCAACATAATTTGATCCCCGATTAAGCATCTACAAATGCCCTTAATAGGAGGAGATTTGATGAAAGATATAATTATGGGAGAATATTTTTTTCAGTCCTGAGTTGCATTGGGGATCATCAAATTTTTAAACTGTGTAAAACACTTGCATTTTAGAATACCAGTAACATTTTCTCATTAATTTTGTTTCAAGTAGCAGCAAGAGAATGACGTGTGATTCAGTCTTGCATATGCTAAGCAGTAAGAAGAGTCAATTCAATATGACTGCCACCTCCCATCAACACAAAATATCAATATATTCAATATTGATATATTGAATATATTGAAAATCATTTTCTAATTTGCTATATGGTGTCTACCAACAGAGAAAAATATAAAACCCTGATGCTATATTGAGCAATGTGCGGTGGTCTATTTATAGACAGCTTGCAGGAAATTTGAAAATACAATTGGACTGCCATGATCCATTTTTCACATCTCAGTCAAAATTGTTTCCCTTCCATCAGACTGGAAATAACAGAATCTTTTCTTTACTTACTGAAAGTTTGAAGGTACAAAGTTGAGATGGCATGCTACAGTTCACAGTTCAGGTGAACAGAGAGAAAATGTGACATTGTCTACTGACAAGTTAAAATTTGCCTCAAATTTGTTTAATGTACGACCACTCCAGAACAAATTTCTCATTATTTTTTTTTAACATCTCTGATCTCATGCTGCTGAAATAAAAAGAAAGCATGTTTGCAGGGATCACCGGACAGGTTAATTGTGCTTCCACTGCTTCCATTGACGCATGCTCAAATTCTAAATGTGGCCAGTAGTAAGCATGTGTATAGACACTCCTAAGTGTCAAGCTCCAGCACATCAAGCAGCTATCAGCCCCAAAGATGTAGGGCTAGATACAGACAACCCAAACTCCAAGATACATCAGCTGCAATAGGTTTGAATGAGCAGTAGTCTCGAGTGCCAGCACAACTGCCCTTCTGCTGGCTGATCTCAGACAGGCTGGCACAGCTGGATCTGCCAGCACAACCAATTTGCTTCAAGCTGATTTGTATCCAAATAATCTAAAGCATTTGATTGTATTTATATATGTTTGAATTGTGTAAAAAATATGAAATCTGGGAAGATAAAGGGGTCCAGGAAGGGGTATGAAACTCACTGCTGTCAACTACTGGACCTCCAGCATGTAGCTAAACTGGTACCATTTTCTTTCCTCCCCCTCAGAACCTGCACAACTTAAGGTATGGCTTAGGGCAGTGGTCCCCAACCTTGGGCCTCCAGATGTTCTTGGACTTCAACTCCCAGAAATCCTGGCCAGCAGAGGTGGTGGTGAAGGGGACCACTGGCTTAGGGTATAGCTACATTAGCAACATGGGTAGCCAGTGTGGTGTAGTGGATAGAGTGATGGACTAGCATAGGACTCAGGAGACCTGGGTTCTGCTACAGAAACTCACTAGGGATTGGACCTGGTAAAGCCACTCCTTAAATACCTCACTTACCTTGAAAACTCTATTAGGGTCACTATATAAGTCAGTTCTGATTTGACAGCACATAACAAACAACATTAACAAGAGGGAGCAATCTAGTATGGATCACTTTAGAAAGGTTTAGAATGGTGGGGCTTGATTAGATCACTCCTTCTGTTCACAAAGAGATTGCTCCTGCAGCCCCTGTAGTTGTGGCTGAGTCAACCACATGTTGGCGTTAGAGTGCTCTGTTTCGGTCCATTTGCTCGCAATATGCCTCTCCCCTTCTTGCTCCCCGCCTCCTGCCTTCTCCTTTCCAATAGCTTTCAGATGACTGGGAAACAGCCTGCTTCGGTTTGCTTGCCCATTCATTCATGTGCTGTCGAGTCAATTCTGGCTTATGGTGACCCTTTTCAGGGTTTTCTAGGTGGTGAGTACACAGAAGCGGTTCACCATTCCCTTCTTCTGGGAGTACCCTGGGACTGTGCAGCTTGGCCAAGGCTGCCCAGGCTGGCTCTTCTGGGATGCCCAGTAGGGAACTGAATTCCCAACCTCCAGCTCTGCAGCCACTGAGCCAATGCTGTTTTTTTATACACATAAAAGAGGGAAGGGGTGTACAGTGTGCCATGTTTGAGCCCTGAATTTCTCCTTTTCTCCTACTTTATTATATTATAATATTTTTTTTTGCAAGAGACATAGCACTTAAGTGAGGCAGTGCAATAGTGGGAAAGTATTTTTTTTTAAAAAATATATAATTAAAACAAAAATGCTTTTTTTTTTCACTTTAAAATAGGATGGAGGGTGCCATCTGCAGTCACAGCCAGACCACACCCAGCTCTACACATAACATACATTAAAATATATTTTAAAAATTATATTTTTTAATA
Source organism: Intellagama lesueurii (assembly GCA_037013535.1). Lineage (NCBI taxonomy): Eukaryota > Metazoa > Chordata > Lepidosauria > Squamata > Agamidae > Intellagama > Intellagama lesueurii. Next base: position 69,332,144 of record JBAJHW010000005.1, on the reverse strand, counting down.
TCAAAAAAGTCTTAACTTTACAAACATAATACTTTTTTAAAAATAATATAAATATGAAAACCTAATGAACTAAATGGAAAATATGAGTAGCTACTCTAACAAAACTTTAAAATGCTCTAATAAATATTATTATGCTGTTTGAGAATGGAGTAATAAGACTGTAATTAAAGTGTTACAAATACTCAATAATAAAAAAATACAAAGGCATACTGTCTAAGTTATAAAAAATTAAAAATGAGGCTCTTCATTGGTGCTTCAGCTGTCAATTTCTTTCTGCTTTGGGCATTGTGATTTTGTTAAAGTTGCTGCTTCTAATTCTAGTGCTATTGCAGGTTCCCTTGCTTCACTTCAGATTATGGACAAATATCCCTGATTCACTTTGGAAGGTGAGTAAATTTCTAATCCAAACCACATGCATAAGTTCATGTACTGTAATTTCCAACATTTCTAGGTTGGGAAGGATTTGGATTCAGCACAACCTCAGCTGGCTCAGTGTCACAAAAGTGATATTTGTCATCATAATGGCAGCCTGCCAGATTCTGAGTTACAAGCCCTTGTAGTTCCAGAAGGTGCAGTGAAAAGAGAAATCCCTTTTATAGTATTTATTTTGTTGCACCAGGTCCCTGGACCTCCATGCCCTGCAGAAAGGATAGTTAATAGTTGATGAAGGAGAGATAAGGTTATAAATAATGGCCAGAAAAGAAAGCCAAGGCAAGGGGCAAAGGATGCCAGGAGAGCACCATTATCGGAGAGAAAATTTTGCTTTGATGTGTGTAAGATTTTTTCATTATATGCTGATGTGATTTTATAATTGCTTGTGCTCTAGTCTTTTAATTACATAATCTGTTAAGATACTTGCATAGATGTGACTTAACTGAGAGGTTTTTTTATTTAACTTAGAGAGTATGCCTTTGTAATACTTTTTATTATTAAATATTTGTTACAGTCTTATTATTCCATTCTTAAGCACCATATTAATATTTATTAGAATATTTTAAAGTTACTTATATTTTCCATTTAATTCATTAAGTTTTCATAGTTAAAGTCCTAAAAATGTACTAAGTTTGTATAGTTAAGGCTTTTTGGATATTTAATAGATAACTCAATAGATAAAACAAATATAACAATCATAGAAATCATAGAAAAGTAAAGTTGGAAGGGGCCTACAAGGCCATCAAGTCCAACCCCCTGCTCAATGCAGGAATACAATCAAAGCATATCTGCCAGGTGATGATCTAAGTTTTTCTTGAATGCCTCCAGTGTTGGAGCACTCACCAACTCCTGAGGTAACTGGTTCCACTGTCATAGGAAGTTTTTCCTGATATTCAACCGAAATCTGGCTTCCTTTAACTTGAGTCCATTGTTGCGTGTCCTGCACTCTGGGATGATTGAGAACAGATCTTGCCCCTCCTCTGTATGACAGCCTTTCAAATATTTGAAAAGTGCTATCATATTACCCCTCTGTCTTCTTTTCTCAAGGCTAAACATGCCCAATTCTTTCAGCCTTTCCTCATAAGGCTTGGTTTACAGCCCCCTGATCATCCTTGTCGCCCTCTTCTGAACTTGTTCCAATTTGTTAGCATCTTTCTTGAAGTGTGGTGTTCAGAACTGGACACAATACTCAAGGTGAGGCCTAACCAGTGCTGAATAGAACTGGACACAATAGAAGGGGACCAGCACCAGCAGATAACAATATCTGCTTGCATGTGCCTGTTCAATAACAACAACAACAACAACAACAACAACAACTGGAAGGGAAAGGGACCCTGTGGATCATCAAGTCCAGCCCCTGTCAAGGAGGCATAGTGGGAAATCAAACTCCTAACCACTGACCTATCCAGCAGTTTATTTTTTTTTAAAAAGGAAAAATTTTCTTGGAATTCAGTTTATCTGTCTTGCATGGGACAAAGGATACTCAGAAGGAGGGAGTAAATTATACAAGGTGCAAAATATCCTTGTCAGTCATACTGGACTTAACCCTTTTGGGATAAACGCCAGTTGTGACTAACACAGGCTTCTGATTTTTCCTTGAAGGTCTCTTTAGGACTCTTAGGGAGACGTTCAGGCATTAGACTCACTGACCTAACATAATATCCATGCTGCCAGCAGGAAAAAGGATGTGAAACTTTGCATAGCAAAGGGCAGCCTGAATGTTGATTACACCAATGCTAGCAGTCAAGATGGTCTATGGCAGGGGTCCCCAACCCTCAGTCCGCAGCCCGGTGCCGGTCTGTGGGCTTCCCAGGACTGGGCAGCGGAGACGGATCTCTGCCCCCCCTGCCCGCCCTCACAGTGGGCGTGTCACGCTCACGGGGGACGCGTGTTGTGCTTGCAGGGGGCATGTCACGCTCGCACTCATATGTGCGCACGACATGCCCATCCGTGAGTGTGACATGCCCACCCGCGAGCGCGACACGCCACCTCACGAGCGCGACATGACCACCCGCAAAGCCTGGGGGTGCCCCCGCCCCCCCCGCACACGGAGCCAGCCCCTCCAACCGGTCCGCGGTTCTAAAAAGGTTGGGGACCGCTGGTCTATGGGATACCCTCCTGTGCTCACTACCATTCATAAAGAGACACCAAGCAAGGGAACATCCCAGAAGCTGACTCCTTTTTTCGTCAGTTAACCACTTCAAACACAAACACAAAGCAATTGTCAGGGTTGTTTTTCAAAATGTTATGTAGCAAGGTAGCATTTACCTGTCATTTTGAATCATGGATAAAGAAGTGCAATATCCCACATTCATAAACCAGAGGAGTTTTAAAGAATAGAATATATGAATAAATGATTTTAAAAATCATACTCACTTGCAGTATAAGCCAAATACATTTAAGTTCCATTGATGGGGCTAAGAAAATTAAGCACATGTTTAAAATTAACCTGCTTGAATTTATAAAGGTTGAGATGTTCTTAACTTTGATAGAATTATCATGGCTTTTCTTAGGAGCTCTATCATCGATGGGTATCTGACTTTTGGGAAAAACAATAGCAAGAAACAAGATACATAAATCTTCTTAATAGTACGTTTAATTCATACATAACAAAATTGTGGTTGGATGGGGCATGTGCACAGTGTGTTTCAGAAGAATCGCATGTCATCATGTTGATTTTGATTTATGGTGCCTCTTTCCAGGGTTTTCTAGCTATAGAGTACTCAGAAGGGGTTTAACTTTCCCTTCTTCTGGGTCTGTGTGGAACTCTGCAGCTTGCTCAAGGCTACACAAGCTGGCTCTTCTCCCAGGAGGCACAGTAGGGAATTGAACTCCTGACCTCTGGCTCCTCAGCCTGGTTTCCAACTCACTGAGTTATCCAGCCTGCTACAATATATGCTACCTACTCTTTAAATAGTTTTTGTTAAGAAAAAAGCAGTATTGTGTATATACAATATCACTCCATATATTTATTCATTGAACAGTATCCAATTGCTAGTCAACTACACAGTTGCTAGTCAACTATCCCTTGAATGACCCACTGAAAACATTTGACTGTTGAATGGTAAATCAGCACTGGTTTAAATCCCACTGATTCAATTGACCTGTTCCAGCTCAGAATATAAAGAGGATACAAACTGTTTTATTTGGACCCTCTAATTTATGACACTTTACTTTTTGAATATACTTGTGAAATATTCCATGCAATAATCTGTCGTAACAATGAATGCTCCACTGCTCAGTACTGGCATTTTAAGTATATTATAAAAAATCCATAATAACTTTTTGATTTTAATTGGCTTGTACATATTTCTACATTTATTTGCATTTACAAAGAATGCGGTGTTTGGGCTTGTCTACATCGCTTGGGATCGAGTATAGGTGTGATATGCCATTTGGTGTGCTTCTTGCATCCAAGTGGCATATTAAAGTTCAAGTGACCCTATTTCCACAGGCGAATCCACTGTCAAGTACATTTACAAAGCGAGGGTGGAGGTGATGGAAGCAGGACCACCGAGAAGCAGGCAGAGGAGACAGTATGCTATGCACCCCAGAAGGTGGAGCAGAACAGCCCCCCCCCCATAGCCAGTGACACCTCAGAGGTAAAGTGCTCCAGTTCACAGTTCACTTGCATGCTGCTCCTGTTCTCTCTCTTTCTCTTTTTCAAACGTGCACATATAAGCGAAGCTAAAAAGAAAAAAAAGCCACCTGTGAAGACACAGGCTTGAAAGGTGCCCTGTGCCAAACTACAACTCTGTTATCCAGCAAGGGAGTGCAAAGAGAGATTTGCCACCAAGAAGGCACCCCAGAGCTTTTGGCTTCCACCGGGAACCCGATCCCTTCCAGCCCTGGTTTGAACTGGAGAAAAGGAGAAGAATCACCAGCCCTACCCCAAAAATCTCATCCAGGCGTGTAAAATCCTCACTTGTTTCTCTTTGCTGGCATCAAAGCAGAGACACATAGCACAACTCACTTGCTCTCCTCCTACTTCAAACACACACACACACACACACACACACAGGTCTGCAGGGAAGTTATTGTGGCCCCCCAATGGATATGAAGGGATTTAATGGAAAGGGGAGGGGGAAAGATGGATAATGCAACCCCTCTGACAGAGCAAAAGGTGTTCAACCTTCTTGGCAGTGGATTTGGCTGCAGGCAGTTTCTCCACTGGCCCTTTAAAGGAGGACAAAGAAAAGGGTGTGTTTTTTAAGAAAAAGTACTACTGCTTTATTAGTAGTGCAGTATATTAGTAATGCAGCATGGTCTACTATAGCCTAAAAATTTTTTCACTTCCTCTGCCGAGGAGCAGAGGAAGTATTCATTTTGCCAATATTCTGAAGTGGCTTGCTTATTAAGTCACTTTACAATACCAGAAATTTCAACCAGAAGGAGCCTTGACAGCCAGAATGCTCACTTTTGGACTGTTTCCTGTGATCACACACAAATGCACCATGCTGGGATATCTACTCAACAGAAAATGATCCAAACTAAGATGTTTTGTTTTTGTTTTTGTGAGTACATTTGGTTTCAGTAACCTATTTAAGAACATAGAATACTGCAACAATGAAGAAACCAAATGCTACTGTCACTGTTGAGACAAATGAAGTAGAAAAGGCTATACAGAAATACCTTCCTAGGAAGAGAATATTACAACAGAATGCAGAACAGTTATATTCAAAGACAGATGCAAACAAATACCAGGCTATTGTTCATTTTAGCAATGGACTCTTGGGAGGACAAGATAAGATTAATTGAATCATTTGCAAGTTTGACAATAGGATGACACAGCTAAACTAATTAGGCAAGTACAGAACAGCAGCTAGAGGATAATTAGACAGTGTATTAATTTAGCAAAGGAGTTATCTCATTTTAAACAAAGACCCTGATAACTGCCCTAGTGTACAATGGGAAAAGCACTTTCAGATTTTAAATTTATGGTTCCTGAAGGGCATGATCCCAAATCTAGCGAACTCAGTCAGGAGAATGCCTACTGATTTTTGGATCTCAAATGTATTTGGCAAGATCCAACATCATTTGAACGCCTTCAAGTTCCATTGATTTCACCAGAAGAGTTTTCAACGTACATTAGTAAATTAAACAGAACTTGAGAGTACTTGACTTTATTTGGATGGTGGTCACCATGACCCGTTAGCTGGAAGTGCTTTGTGTATGCTGTGCATGAGCCTTCCAAATTATGGAAGTCCAAGTTAGTCAAGTGGGTAGGATTATATGGTATTCAATCAAAAAAAGAGAGAGGGTAAATTGGATGGTTGAAATCCTCTAAGGAGGTAAGTTACACAACGCTTGCATAGGCTAAGAATGTATTTTATTACCCACGCCCAGGATTTATTTAAACATTACATTTCAGTATGCATACTGATGTTCACCAAAGTCTCCATGGTACAGAGAATAATGTTGGAAAAGAAAAGGCACCTTCAAATCCCATTCAGCTATGACACACAATGGCTAGCCATGAACAAAAACACCATATTTTAGTTTAACCTTTTACAGAGCACAGTGGTTTCTCTTAATGTGCCTCCCTGACTGCCCTGCAGCAAAGACAAATCACAGATGTAATAAACAAGACCACTGAAGACACTCAAGTGCAGATGTCTTTGCAATCCTTTCTTTGTTTCTTCAAAAAAAACTCTCAAGCTGACCCAGCAGGGTATGGTTAAGCCCAGGGCCGGCCGTACCATTGGGCAGAATAAGGCAGTCACCTAAGGCAGCTGATGATAGTGATGTAGAGGAAATAGCACCTTCCACCCCACCCCTGCAGTCATCTTTTGGAGAGCTTGCTGACCTCTGGCAAGATGGAGGATGTTGTTCCATCACCCATGTTGAAGTAAGAGTCTGATGCTAGACCGGTTAGCTTCTGTGGGTGTCTATCATTCTGCCTTTTGTTTTAGGAAGGAAATGTTTTGGGTGGACTTGTTCACATCCTGAACTAAGCATTTTCTTCCAGATATTACATTCACAGTCACTCTTATTTGATATGTGAGAGTGAATGTCTTCTCAGAGTTGAGCTGGGGGAAATACTGATGAGATTGTCTTCTCCCTTCATTCCTAGCTGGAGGTTTTCCAAGACAAAGCAAAAATGAACAAGTCCAACTGTAGCTTTGGAAACATTCAAAATGTCTTCATTTCCACTACTGTCATTTGCAAAAACAAAACAAAACAGCCATCTTGTAGTTTATAAGCAGGGATATGAAGTATTTCCTCAAGCCCTATAAAAAGCTCAGATAGGTGCCCAACCTGCTGTGTGTCCTTTTGGTGACACACCAACCTGACCAGCATCCAGGTCCATAATAGTATTTGTGCATTTACAAGCCCGGGGAAAACATTGATAGTTAAGACTCCATGGAGGCCATCAGTCTGGAGGATCTAATAGATGGGACTTTATGTTTGCTCATTGGTACCATTCTAGCAATTGCATAATGGTACCAATGAGCAAGAAGGAGACAGGTAATGGAGAAAAGACAGACCCTAGTTCATAAATTCTAACCTAACCAATGAAAGTACATATAAGAGGAACCTAGGCATTCATCACATACACTCAATCATAGCAGTAATCAGTTTAGCAAAGTAACTAAGCTAGATAAGAAAGAAAGAAAGAAAGAAAGAAAGAAAGAAAGAAAGAAAGAAAGAAAGAAAGAAAGAAAGAAAGAAAATTCCAGAATTGGGATCCTACAGTAACTAGCAATGGTGGTGCAATTCTTTGGCTACATCTTTGCAAAATGTTTGGCAGAGTGACTGCAAGGGGATTTATGCATGATAAGTCCAGTCTCAGCCTCCGCTGATACCTCAGGGGCTAGAGTGTCCAGGAAAGATATCAAACTTTTATTTGGGGGGCAGGGGGAGTTCAGATGTCACTCACCTTCTCCTTTGCTGCCAGCCACTCAGTATTTCCAGTTTTCATTTCCTCAGTTCAAACTGCTGAATGTGTTTGGTTAAACACTTTTTTATCCCATGAATATTGAAGAGAACATATAGAATCCATGCGGGTGTTGCTCCTCCCTGTGAGTCACTTTAGAATTGCCAAATACCTCTGATTATTTGGGTCTTGTACATTTGTCCAAAGACAGTGCAAATCCCTGTTTATAAGCACAATATAATTACTAGTGTTCTCATCTATTAATTAAGTAGGTAGCATACTTGTGGAGACATATCATATGGGACTACCTATTTGCAAGATATGGGGAAAAGTGATTAAATACTTGCCCTTTAATTATGTCCTGTATTCTTACGAATTTGCTTTTGGTTAAAAATAGGTGGGAAAAGAACATACGAGATTTGGGGGGGGGGGGGGGCGGAATCAACCCTTACCATTCCACAATGGAAAAAAAATTGGACTATGTACAGAGATTTAGAGAGGGAAAATGCTGCCATCAATACTAAGTACAAAGGGTAGGCAAGGGCTGGTTAGCATGGGAGTAAATATTCACAAAGCCTAACCATTTCATAGTCTCTTTCTTCATTCTGTGAAATAATTTGTCTGCAAAATATTGTGCTGTTTAAACACCTATTAGGAAGGTATTTTAATCTAATAAGATTTAAGGCAACTACCTGGTGGATGGCTAATCGATATCACACAGAACCAACAGCACTCTGGAGAGGCCTATGTTTCTTGTTAACAGTGCTGTTAGCACTTTTGGGAAGCTTCCTGGTCTGGAGCGCTGGTAGCTTTTGCAGAAGCCAGCCATACGGTTTTACAGTTTAGACCTCTCGTAGGTGTCTTGTTACTGATCAGAGAGGAAACTGAAGTACAAGCCAGATGTAAATTGTTTGGACAGTTTAGAAATAATGAAGGGGGTAGAGCAATGTTTAATCAAAGGGACTGCACCATCCATAGTGGGATGCAGTAGTGGCGACTCCTCAGGGGCACTGTGAAAAATTTAAGGAATAAAAATTAAAATTAAAATGTAAATAATGTAGGAAAAATGGCCCCAGTTGTGGGAAAATACAGTCCTAGAGTAAAGTTCAGAACAAAAATCATTATGTCAACAAATTGGAGTGTTTTATCATTGATATGAATAAGAAGATAAAGAAGTACCAATGTTAACTCTTGGTATTAAAGGGGAAAAAAGTAATACATTATGGGCACCGTATTTACTTTCAACATGCTCTTTCTGCTTATTAGAAAGCCACTTTGCTCTAAACTAAAGCCAAATTAAAAAAACAAAACAAAACAAAACCCCAAAAGCCTGACGTAGAAATATCAAAATCTCTTTACATTCTTTAGTCTTTTCAAGATCTTGAACACAGGATCAACTATCCAAGACACTTAGTTGTTGATTCAAAGTGGTTAACCTGAATCAACACAGCTTACAAGTGGGCAGAATCATATGAGCCCTATTCTCACCATACATTCAGTGGAATGCTCTAATACTGCTTTATCCTGCCATCACTTCCTGTGCCCTGATCACACAGAGGGCAGCGAGTCTGAACCAAATAACTCTCTCTCTCTCTCTCTCTCTCTTTTTTGCACAATGGTTCTCAGAATATTCCAGTAAGAATTGTCATTTCACTTTAGTGTTTGGGTAGCTGTGGCCTAGAAAAGTTACATGGCCAAGCTCTGTACCACCGTCTATCAAATACATTTGTTCTTCACAACCACTTTGCCGTGCTTCTTATCAGTCTGGCAATGTGGTATTTCTCTGATTTGCACAAAATCACCAAGTCTTATGGGGTGGGCCGACAGAAGGAAAGATTTATGGACTTTATAACCTGCTTGTGGAATAAAATTGACCAGTGGGAGGGAGAAAATGAATTACATAATCCTTTGCTCCAGTCCAAAGGTTCTTCTTATCATGTAATTATATCTTGAAAGTAATGGGTACGACAAACAGAATGATCAGCTTTCCTCAGCTATTCCAATTATTAATGAAACTGTGCACACAGTGGCCAATATCCTGTTCATGCCGGCATAAATGTGGCAGGCATTACACTCGGCAACAATGAATTGTACAATGGAATCGCCCAATCAGTTGCATGTCCCCAGCATGATCAATTCCCCAGTGCACCAGTGGAAATGCTTCAGGGATAGCACATCCACCTTAATGCTAACACAGTTACCCCACATACAGTATGTATGACGGTATCAAGCAGGCTCACCCGTGAGTGCGCCATGCCCATCCGTGAACATGCCCGCTCACCCGCGCATGCGCGCAAGCATGCCACGCCCACCATGCATGCACATGGGGGGGGGAGATCTGTCTCCGCAGCCCAGTCCTACGAAGCCCACGGACCAGCAGTGGCCTGCAGACTGGGGGTTGGGGACCCCTGCTCTAGAATATAGCTCAGAATAGTGCTGCACCCACCGTTCCATCTGCTGTGCTCGGTCCTGGATGATCACACCTGTAGCAGTCTTCAAAGCAGCAGATTTCTTCTGTATTGGACCTAAAGCCTGCTTGATACCGTCATACATTCCCTTGATGTTACCTGTGTCCGCTGCTATCTGTATCTGAGAGCAGAGCTGAAGCCAATAATCGTTAGAACATCTCCTGGCAGTCTGTTGGACTTTGCTACGAGCAACTCGAAGAGACTGCAAGTTGTACTCACTAGGACAGGCTTTGTATGCTGCTAGAGCTCTCCTCTTTTCCTCGATGGCTGGCATCAACTCCTCCAAATGGGCTTCAAACCAGTCTGCCATCTTTTTGGTCTTCTTGCCTAATGTGGACAAGGCGGTGTTATAAACAGCATTCTTGAAATGTTCCCATCGTTCAGGTGCATTTGCAACAGCCGGGCCTGGAAGAGTTTCCTCAAGCGCTTGGGCAAATTCCTCCACTTTTCTCTGATTGCGAGTCTTGCTGATGTCAGTACGTGGTCTTCCTTCCTTTTTCGTGTGATACAATCTGTTTGTTCACAGTTTTATTCTGCTAAACACCAGGGAGTGATCAGTATCGCAGTCAGCACCCTGATAACTGTGTGTGATCGTAATACTAGGAAGGCTAGAGTGTCTAGTGAGGATCAGATTGAGCTGATGCCAATGCTTCGATCTTGGATGTCTCCAAGAGACTCTGTGTTGAAGCTTCTTATTAAAGAATATGTTCTTCTTACAAAGAAGCCAAATTATTATTTTTTTCTATGAAATTCTTGCTTCAAAAATAGTCAGCTGTTACAAGCTGTTCTCCAAAAACGTGTCCAGAATTAATCTATTAAACCCATACTACATTATGTATGACACACCACTAAAAGCTCGACTGTGAGTGATGCTGATGAGTGAGTAACACATACTCATCTCAGAACATCCAATTTTTATTGTCCAAGTTTGAGCATATGGGTTTAGGCTCCTGCCTTTCTATCCTATGTCACTTAAGATCATAGAACAAAACAACCTCAGAAACAAACCTGATGTTTGTTTAACAGTACTGCTATAATGTTTTACCCATTGTTCAACAATATTAAACTAACATGAAAATATATTTGGGTAAAAGAAAGGAAAATAAAAATACATGATTTCAGACGGACATCCAAACTATAGCACTAACATGGGAATAAGCTACAGTTAGAGATTAAAACTGTGATCTGGTTTGCCCTTATACGTACAATAAATGAGAAATTTTAGGAATTTTCTTGCAAGAAAGCACAGTGTTTTCTGGCACCTCTAGAGAGGTTTTGCCCATTTGTGAGGCTGTAACTGCCAGCATGTCAGATTGAACATACTCAAGTCTCATCTGATTTTTGAAATCTAGGCAGGGTTAGGCTTAGATAGGGCTTTGATGGAAGATCACCAAGGAAAACCAGTTATCTCCATGTAGGACAAAAAAAAGAGGACCCTGCCTGAAAATCTAGAGAGCTGCTACGACTCAGCGTTGACTATAGTAGACTAGGTAGATACACTAATGATTTCATTCAGTATAAAAAATAACTATAACTTGTTGCCTTTAAAAAGAAGCATTGAATGGGTTGTTTATGTTAACAGCCAGAATCCTGTTGACATAAGTTATGCCATGGATTTCCAGTGGCATCATTAGCTATAGTCATGCCATGGACATTTCGTGAAATCAAAATCTTCCCATCCCCTCACCACCAGGCTCTGGGGATCCTTAGGGTTCCCCTTCATCCTAGGAAGTCTTTGGGTGCTGTAGAAAAAGGTAGGGAATCATTTAGAACTGGAAAACTGTCACTCCTGATCCCAGCAGCAGGACCAGGACTGATGTTGTTGTTATATGCTGTCACGTCACCTCCAGTCTATGGTAACCCTATGCATGAGAGATCACCAACATGTCCTGTCCTCAACAGTCCTACTCAGGTCTTGTAAACTCAAGCCTATTGCTTCCTTTAGGGAGTCAATTCATCTCATATTTGGTCTTCTTTTCCTGCTGCCTTCATCCTTTCCCAGCATTATTGTCTTTTCCAGAGAATCCTGCCTTCTCATGATGTGCCCAAAGCAGGACAACCTCAGCTTTAACATTTTTGCCCCCAGAGACTGTTCAGGCTTGATTTGTTCTAGGACCCACTTATTCATGTTTCTGGCAATCCAGGGTATCCACAAAACTCTCATCCAGCACCACATTTCTAACAAATCTTTTTTTTTTTCCTGTCAGCTTTCTATACTGCCCAGCTTTCATACCCATACATGATGATTAGGAATACAAAAGTGTGGGTGATCTTGGTCTTGGTCTCCTTATACTTGACAATCTTTTCTAATTCCTTCATTGCTGCCTTTACAAATCTCAGTTTTCTTCTGATTTCTTGTCTACAGTCTCCACTTCAATTGCCAATTAAACCAAAGTATACAAAACAATTTCTCTATTCCAATTTCTTTATTGGTGACATTAAAGTTGCATAGTTTTTCAGTAGTCATAATTTTTGTCAGTTGTAGTCCTGCTTTGGCACTTTCTATTTTCACTAAAAGTCGTTTCAAGCCATTGCTGTTTTTTTCCAGTAAGATGATGCCATCTGCATATTTTAGATTACTGATGCTTCTTCCACCAATTTTCACTCCTTTATCTTAATCTGCTCTGGATTTCCATATGATATGTTCTGTGTGCATACTGAACAGGTAAGGTCCTCTCCACGATTGCGCGGAGCTGCAGAAGCGGGGCTCCTTTGCCCTCCTGCCCGGACAAAGGTGAGTGTGGGAAAAAGCCTGACACAGGCTGAGTGGGGGCAAGGCTATAGGTGAGCCTTTAAAAGGCTGCCTGCCCCTGACTCAGCCCCTCTATCTTAGAAGACAACTGGTCCATCCGCCCACCCTGTATTTGGTAAGAGCGAGATTAGCTGGTCACTTTGGGGCCAGATGGGAATTTCTGGCTTGCGCCTAAGATTGGCAAGTTAGGACGCAAGTGGTTTTTTGCCCATCCCATTCTTACTTACTTGGGCTTTTGGGGCCAATATTGTTAGGAAGTAATCACATAATTAGGTCACAACGGCAGGTAGTGCAAAAGGGAAAACCTCTGCTGAGAATAGCATTTAGCTGTTCATGCATTATGTCTGTCAAATAGACGCCTGATTGAGACCCTTGGCGAAGGAATTAGCCTGCGACGCGCCGCAAAGGCGCAAGAGGAGTAAGGGAAAGTGCTGAGGCATCGGTGGCTCACTGCGTTTCAGAGAGCCCCGGGGTTGCTCTCACCCATTCCTCGCGCTCGCTGCCCCAGACACATTCCTTCCCACCCACTCCCGCAAGGGCAGGGAGGCAGCGGGATCACAGGGGTGTCCAAGAAGGTTGTGAGGTGAGCGCTGTTGGAGGGGTCAGCTTGGGGAAAGCAGACAGCTTTCTGGCGGTGCCCTGCTCCTGCAGTCCTGGGCGCTGCCTCAGCTCATGCTGCCCCACTCCTCGGGGCTTCATACGTCCCCATCCTAAACATATGTATCAGGATGAAAGGCTCCATTGATGGTGAGCTGGGCTTCCTACTACATCTGCTTTGGGTTTGAGTGCAAGCTTTTGGCCAAATGCCCCGGGACTCTCTAGATGAGACCCACAATGCAGACAAACCCACACATTCATAGGTTTCCTCAGTTGAGGTCACAATTCCAATAATTGGCTCCTCAAGCTTGAAACCTCAGTTCAGCAATATTTTGAAATTAAACAAGCAGTTCCATCATTCCCATTAATATTGTAGTATGCAAGTACAAGTTTGTTGATCCAAATAAAATTATTAATTCATTATGAAACTGTGTGTTTTTTTCCTTCAGCCTTCAAAAATGGGAAAAATATGTGATGTGGCCCTCATACTGAAAAGTTTGGAGACCCTTGCTATAAAGCATAGACTGATCTTCTTCTGCAATTCTGTCATGAGCCATGAGTAGCCAGAGGATATTTGATTTCTATATTGACCATCTGGTGATGTCCACATGTGCAGCTATCTGTTCAGCTGCTTGAAGCATTCATTTATAATAAACAGATTGTTGGTGTTGCAGAGCTCTATGAGTCATTCTTCTGCATCATTTCTGTCCCCTAAGACACATTTTCCAACATTTGGTTCTGCTTTGTTTCCTACTTTTGCATTCTAGTCACCTATGATTATAAGTAAGGGGAAGATTTCTGTGACATTTCACATTTTCTTTGAAACCTACAATTGAACCCATAAGCAAGTTCAAACATGTTTATGAGTAATCTGGCCTCTCTCACCAGGTTACTCATAAATATGTTCAAACCCACCCATACACTCAAACATAAGTTGCAGAAAAAAATATGACATGTTGTAGAAATCTTCCCCCTCATTATAAGTATATCTTGTTTTGAGGTGTGATCAATTTCCTCTTGGATACTTGCATAAAAGTTTTCAATTCCATCTTCTTCAGCATCTGTCATTGGAGCACAGACTTGAATGATGGTTATATTGATAAGTTTTCCATGGAGTCCTACTGATATTATTCAGTCAGACCTTGCATTATAGCTCCATCTGCCTGTGCTATATCTTGCCTCAGTATTAGAGCCACTCTGTTTCTTCTGAGATTGTCATGTTCAGAGTAGAACAATTTGTAGTTGGTCTGATTGAAAATATCCCATTCTAGTCCACTTTAGTTCACTGACACCAATCACTGCAATGTTTATACATTCCTTTTCTCGCTTTACGGCTTCCAGTTTACCTTGATTTATCTCTCTCATGTTCCATGTTCCAATTGTATGTGTTGTGCAGTATGGGGATGGTGAGAGCCCCCCTGGCCCTATGGTGCTAGTACCCCCTTGGTACTATTGGCATCAACCTTCCCCATGCGCAGTTCACCCATAGATTGGGGTAAGGATGAGGAATCCATGGGAGACACCCTGGAGTAAGCAGGTGCAGCCATTCCTTTGTGTGACTGCATTTTGTCTCAGTGTCATGGAGTGTACTTCAGGGACCACTTACACAGTGGTAATATCATTTGAACACCTTAAGTCTATTAGTATTTATGACACCCGTGTTCTTTGTTTTTTCCTAACTGGGCACACACCCTTCATTCGGGCGAGGACTGGTGCCTGTTGTGTTATATATTTCTTTCCAGATGCCAATAAAGGTTCTTACTTACTTAAGTCTACTAAAATATACTTATGGGTCCTTTTAAGGAGAAAGGCAGGGTAAAAATATTTTAAATAATTAAATAAAAATTAAATACATTAAAAAAGCGCAAATGGCTCAGACCAAAAGACTCTCTGGTCCAACATCCTGTTTCTCACAATGGCCAGTAAAAAGTCTATGGGAAGACCACAAGCAAGACATGGGTGCAAAATCCTTGTCCCACTCTGATTCCCCAGAAACTGGTACTCTGAGGTTGGCTGGTTATGATCATCCATGAAGCATGTAGCCATTGTGACTATTTATTTACGTCTTTTCTGTGTTACAGTTCATCAGAAAAAGAGCTGCAAAGTGGCTTATAATTTAAAGCTTTAAAGCATAATCATAATATAGCATAAGAATGTTGGGAGAAAATATTTTAAAAACAGAGTGGGGATATTCGGAAAAGTCACTGGAAAATATTTGTGCGTGTGGTCTATAGAACTAAAGAAAGATTAGGGAAAGATTTTCATACAGGAGTGCCACCACAAACATGGTGCCATCTCATGTTCCTACCAGACTAAAGTCTTAGTAGGAGGACATACAAAGAGATTCTAAGGTCAGAATATTAATTAATTATGCAGTGTTTAAGGGCAATGATGTAAGTGTCCCACTGTCTAGCAGGCTCTCCGGTGTCTCATAAGGAACACAAAACATATTGGAATTCCTCAAAACTAGTCAGGAACCCCAGAAAGAAACAAACCAGAAAACCATGGCTTCTTTGATTCCCATCACCTGCTAGGATCTCATCCACCCACGGTGGTTCCCAAGCAGTACAGTCAGTCAACCATACCTTGAAGATGGTAAATATCAAAACACAATCTTACTTCCTGTGGTCCCTGGTTCTTTCTCTTCAATAGCTCAAAAGGAGTGTGCAGACATACAGTTCTCATGTCCTGTCCTGTCCTGCTTCCACCCTAGTGGACAAAACAGAAGATTCCTCCTCAAATTTGAGGCATCGTTGGGTCCTAGAGATGCCTCTTTTCCTGAAGAGTATAGAATAGTTTTTTGCCCAGTGAGGGGAGGGGAATTTAAAAATTTTGTATGTGTCTTTCCTCAAAATAGCATTGGCAAGTAGGAGGAAAAAATGTAATGTATTTCCTAGAGTCATCACAAGCATAATCTGAAAGCACTAATAACAATACAGCTACCATTCCAGCTAAGAAGACTTATACTAGATAAATTAGGTGGGTTCATGCATCACTTTTTACCAAGATCTGTGAACACAGAAATGATTGTTATTATATAATGTGAAGAGGTAAAAATACCTCTGTGTTTTTCAGTAGTTGTTATTTGGAAGAATAAGGACCAAAACATACATTCAGAAAAATGTATCTTTTTCCTGCTCTTGTGATGTTTTGTCCCCAGTAGAGACAGGGCTATTCGTATTTGTATACGAACACGAATACCCCCGCACATCTGGATTTAATGAGTGTCCGGCCCCTGGGGCTGGACCATCCACTCACATGTCCGGCGGCGGTCTCGCTCTTCCAATCATTTCCAGAGCCCCACTCGGCTAGGCTCTCCTGGCAATTGGAGGGAGGACGAGTCTCTCTGCAAGGCTACTGAGTCGCTACCCAAGCGGCACTCCAGGAGTAATTGGAAGGAAGAGCGAGGTCGCCACCACCGCCAGACGCGTGTTCAGCCCCAGTTGTGCGGGTGTATTCATATTCGTATACGAATACCCCCATCTCTAGTGCCCAGCATTGTGATTTGCTCTTTTATGTGTGACTCTGGAATCACAAGCAACAAAAGCTGTTGTTTATATTTGGGAGATAATTTAAATGACATACAGTGGTGCCTCGACTTACGAACGTCCCGACATACGACCATTTTGAGTTACAACCAGCTCTGGCCGCAAAATTTTGCTTCGACTTGCGGCCGGAGCTTCCAGTTACGAACACAAAAAGGCAGGGAAAAAAGGCGGGAAATTCAAATTGCTAACTGTTGGTGGCGAAGAGGCTGCTTCTTTGTAGCTCTTTCACCCCAGCAGTTAGAGAGTGTGCGATCGGAGGAGGCTTCAGACTGCCTGGTAAGGTAAGGTGCTGTTTTCTGCTTTTAAAAAACTGTTCTGGGTGGGTTTTGCAGTGTGGTTTTGGGCTGGGGGGTTATGTTTCTGTGCTGTGATGTGTCTTGGGGGGGGTTGTTTGTTTTTTGGTTCCCCCCCCATTTCCAATGGGTCTTGGGGGGGTTTGGTTGCTTTTTGGAGGTTTTTTCCCCATTTCCGATGGGTCTTGGGGGGGGTTGTTTGTTTCTGGTGTTTTTTTCCCCATTTCCAATGGGTCTTGGGGGGTTTGTTTGTTTTTTGTTTTTTTTCCCCCATTTCCGATGGGTCTTGGGGGGTTTGGTTGTTTTTTGGTGTTTTTTTCCCCATTTCCAATGGGTCTTGGGGGGTTTGGTTGCTTTTTGGGTTTTTTTTTCCCCATTTCCGATGGGTCTTGCATGATTCCCTTGCTTTTTGCTTTGTTTTCTTTGCATTTCCGATGTGCTCTGTTTGCTTTTTGCTTTTTCTTTGCATTTCCAATGTGCTCTGTTTGCTTTTTGCTTTTTCTTTGCATTTCCGATGTGCTCTGTTTGCTTTTTCGTTTGCTTTCTTTGCATTTCCAATGTGCTCTGTTTGCTTTTTGCTTTTTCTTTGCATTTCCGATGTGCTCTGTTTGCTTTTTCGTTTGCTTTCTTTGCATTTCCGATGTGCTCTGTTTGCTTTTTGCTTTGTTTTCTTTGCATTTCCAATGTGCTCTGTTTGCTTTTTGCTTTTTCTTTGCATTTCCGATGTGCTCTGTTTGCTTTTTCCTTTGCTTTCTTTGCATTTCCAATGTGCTCTGTTTGCTTTTTCCTTTGCTTTCTTTGCATTTCCGATGTGCTCTGTTTGCTTTTTGCTTTGTTTTCTTTGCATTTCCAATGTGCTGTTTGCTTTTTGCTTTTTCTTTGCATTTCCGGTGTGCTCTGTTTGGTTTTTCCTTTGCTTTCTTTGCATTTCCGATGTGCTCTGTTTGCTTTTTGCTTTGCTTTCTTTGCATTTCCGGTGGGTCTTGCACGCTTGATTGCTTTTCTCCCCCCCCCCCCCCCTTCGGCCGGAAGGGATTAATCGCGTTTTCGATGGGTCGTGCAGTGATTTTTTTTTGGTTATTTTTTTCTTTGGCCCGGAACGGATTAATTGCATTTCAATGCATTTCAATGGGAAATGGTGCTTTGACTTACGACCATTTTGAGTTACGACCATCTTCCGGAACCAATTAAGTTCGTAAGTCAAGGCACCACTGTACATGCTTCTCCTTGTAATGTGTTTTTACCATTTCAACCTTTTCACCACTTGAGGGAGCACTCCTTCTAGAAACCAATTTCTCTGAAATCCACTGTGGGATCTCTGAAGAACAGAGATTCTTTCAACACAATAAAGATGAAAAGCATACATTTTCTTTTATTGTCAGCTAGCTTTAAAGAAACTTCTGCAGCAGGGAGACTTTTTTAAAATAAACTTGCAAAAAATGATTAAAAATGCTAGAGGGTCATTATGTTCCAGTAGGAAACTTAAAAGGACATTTCCTCCACTGATTTCCCCTGAAAATCTTGTGTTCCACAGTTGTTGTGAACAGAATAACATTTGAGTAATAACTTTGACAATTTGACCCTAGGCTCTCCACCTCCAGCTCTTGTAGTCACAGCCCATGAAACCAAGCTTCAGTGCTGAGTGAAAATGAACTAATTTAATTCCTAACTTGTAGAAAAGTAGGGCTCAATGTATTAAACATTTAAGTTCTTTAGAACCATAGATTCTGGGGAAAAGAGTTCAGCTCCCAAAAGATTCCATATTGTATTATCTCTCGAACTACCTCATCACATATGGACACTGTTGCTTAACAAATAAATTCACCTGTCATGTCCTGTGTCAATCATCACATAAGTCCCATATTCATTTTATTCCTCTGGAAATTGTTGCCCTGTTTATTCTAGTAAGAACAGATACTTCAGAGTAATCTGTAGTTTTCCTTCAGAGCTACATTTCATTAATTGCCTTCTGAATGTTAAAAAAAATTAAGATATCTTGTAATATAAACTGTTAAATGTTGACTGGCATCCAATAGTATGTCACAGGTAGAGTAGGTCCACTGAATCAGTGGGGATTTGGTGGGTCAACACCTATGGAAGCTTTATTGATTGAATGGGCCTGCTCTAGTCACAACATACTGCTGGATTTCAGCCATTATATCCTGCCAACTCTGACTGGAAGATTACTTTGTTTCAGCATTTTCAACATCCCCTCTGTTTCTGACTTCATCAAATAATAGAAAAAGGGTGCTTTCAGCACAATCTGATGCATGTCTACTCAGAAGTAGGCCCCACTACAGTCAAACCTCGACTTACGAACCTCCCTAGTTACGAACATTTCGAGTTACGAACAGCTCCGTCCGCAAAAATCTGGATCGACTTGCGAACGGAGCTTCGACCTACGAACGAAAAAAGGCAGGGAAAAAGGGCGGGAAATTCAAACTGTTGGTGGCAAAGAGGCTGCTACTTTGTAGCTCTTTCGCCCCAACGGTTAGAGCAGGGGGTCAGGGAACTTTTTTACTTCTGCCGAGCAGGAGGAGGAAACTGGTGCACTCCCTTCCCATCCCTGGCACGGGTCTACCCGTGAGTAAGCGCTGTGGAAAGCGTGGGTCTACTCGCGAGTAAGCGCCGCCGAAGGCGCGGCAGTGGAGGTAAGGTTCTGCTTTTTCCTTTTAAAAAAGTTGATCTGGGTGGGTTTTGGAGGGTAGGTTTGGGCTGGGGGGGTTATGTTTCTGTGTTGTTTTGTTTTTTGGTGATTTTTTTTTTTTTTGCGGTCCCAGCGTGGGACTTGCTCCAATGTTTATTTTTGGATTGGTTTGTTTTTGGTTTTGGTTTTTTGCAGTCCCAGTGTGGGACTTGCAGTGTTTGGGCTTTCCCCCAATTCGAATTTCCCGCCCTTTCTCCCTGCCTTTTTGCCTTCCGAGGTCTGCAAGGGCTCCCTCCGATGTAGGGGGAAAGCCCTTGGAGACCTCCTGGGGGCCCGATCACGGCGGCGGGTCTACTCGTGAGTAAGCACCGCGGAAAGCGCGGGTCTACTCGCGAGTAAGCACCACCTACGGCGCGGCAGTGGAGGTAAGGTTCTGCTTTTTCCGACATCGGAGGAAGCCCTTTGAGACCTCCGAAGGCAAAAAGACAGGGGGGAAAGGCAGGAAATTCGAATTTCCAGCCCTTTCCCCCTGCCTTTTTGCCTTTTTTCTTCCCTCGGAATGCATTAAATAGTTTTCAATGCATTCCTATGGGAAATGGTGCTTGACTTACGCATCCCCATTGACCTTAAGTAGCTATGGAAAAAAATGTTAAAGATTATCTTGCCTCTAGGTAATATTTCTGAGCTTTTATGACTTCATTGCATAAGTCACATACATTGTAGGGAGGTAACAGTACTACTGAAATCAACAGGACTTACTATTCTCCACTACCTTTTTTAAGGATTAGGCTAGACATCTACTATAACACCAGAATGAACATTGTTAGATACTAATACTATACTGATCAAAAGAGTGAATGCATTTAAAAGAATGAAATATGACAAAGGTGATCCAATTGTCTGTTATTTAAACACTGCATTCTTTATATCCCATTACTATGCTCATTCCATCCTAGTACCACATGAGGTGGCAAGATTCTTTTGGCAGTTTTTTCAAAATGCATGCATTTCAATACACAATTTCTAATGTATGCAAGTGTGTTTGCATGCTTTTTTAAAAAATAAAAATTACAGTTGGAGCCATGCCTGTTTTTGAAATGTATACACAATTTTATGATTTTTCTCTTTCTCTCCAAAACCCTTGCACATATATGGGTTTCCAAGACAAACTGGGCTCTGTTCCATGGCAAGTCTCAGAGGTACAGATGGGTATTTTTGTATGGAAATGCAAATACAAAGCGTTTCTTCTCTACTCCTACTTACCTGCAATGGTGAGCTTTCTCAGTGTTCCCTCTGTCCTTCCAGTAGTTTAATTACTCTCTTTCTTTATGAACAGTGCCATCTACTGTTATTTCAGTGTTGAACAAAGAACAAAGTTAAATTGGTAGAACCTTTGCCAGCTTTGTATCCCTCCCAAAGCATCAAATGTGGCAGAACGGCTGTTTTATTTTGGGTTCAGTTCAACAAGAAAAAAGGAGGGGGGTTCCGGCTTATAGCAAAGGTGAGTAATGACCTCATTTTGAAAGTAGGTTCTTTTCAATGATATAAATCGATTACTGAGTAAGTAGGCTGATCCTCTGATACTGTGTTTGTTTACTTATGGTCCACTGGACAAAATCCTATTGCTGTTTCGCAAAAGGTATACGTTTTCAAGAGGAACTTTTGAAAATCACAGACTCTCTATAGACTTTACCTGCTGCATGCTCAGTCACGTGACTCAGTGTGCAATGGATGATGTCTACAGAGATTTCTTAACTTCTGGCAGTTCTCCTCAAGTTATGCCTTTTGCATAACTCTGCAACAGGATTTCAGCCATTGTGTTCAAGAATGCTTCTAGACATATCTCTCCTTAAGCTCTTTATCTTCCTTAACTACATACAGAGCACAGCTCAAAGAAGGGCATTGTAAACCTTATTCCTATCCTTATTTTTTCCTATCCTTTATTTTTTCAGTTGTGCTATGGTGGAAAATGCTCAGCATTATGTTTTTCCCAAAAACACTTCTGGGCACCTTCTTCCTCCACCCAAAGTAATGTATCCAGAAGCATCGTTGAATGGCAAGGGCTTCAGATCTTCCCAACTAGGTTAATGGTTGACAATCTTGGCCGGGGTGCTGCAACCTGAGATACTGATAACCCCAAGCAACTAGCTACTTATAGATACACACCACTTCGCCCAAGGACTGGGTGATGCAGCTGCCAAGGGCATCACGTGTCAAAGGTTAATTGATATCTCCACACATCTCTGCTACTTCCAGTTGAGGTCTCAAAATTGGCTCTCTCTGCCTCTCCTTGTCAAGAAGCCAGGAGAGCAGCCACTTGGAAATGTCAAGAGAATGGATTTGTGAACAGCAGTGCTGGGCAAGGGGAGGAGTGGGGGACCTCAGCGGGGTCAAGAATACTTTTGCAAATTTGCTAGCAGTTTGAGGGGCATACCGCCAAAGGAATGGGGCTAAAAGGTAATCTGTGTATAGTATTTTTTTTTAAAAAAAGATTGTGTTATATTATATACTGTAAACGTTACTACAAATGTTTTTTTCCTAATGAAAAATGGAGTTCATTTTTAAAAATTATTTTTAACTGAAAAAAACCTGGTCTCTATAATGGCCAAAATTAAAAATGGGGTATGTGGAGGGCCCTGGAGTGCTGGGCCCCCCTCAACACATGGAAAAACTGCCAGCATACTCTTAAAGGGCACAACAGAACCAGAAGTAATGGATTCATGTCGCAAGAAAGGAGATTTTAACTAAATGTTAGGAAGAACTTTACAACAGTGACAGCCATTCGACAATGAAATTGACTGCCTCCGCATGGTAGACTGGAGATTTTAAAGCGGAGATCCCTGTTAGGGATGCATAAAGTGTGGGTTTCCTATATACTACCAGGAGGCTGGAGTCAGTGATCTTTCAGGTTCCCTCTAACTATACAATTACCGTGTTTCCCCCCAAATAAGACAGGGTCTTATATTAATTTTTGCTCCAAAAAACGCATTAGGGCTTATTTTCAGGGGATTTTTTTTTTCATGTAGAACAATCTACATTTATTCAAATACAGTCATGTCATCTTCTTCTGGTTGCTGCACAATGGTGGAGGGCGAGGTTTCACTTAACTGGGGCTTATTCTTGGGGTAGGGCTTATATTACGAGCATCCTGAAAAATCATACTAGGGCTTATTTTCAGGTTAGGTCTTATTTTCAGGGAAACAGGGTATCTGATTCTAAATCATTGCCACTCTGCCTCTACCACTTTACCCCTCTGTCCTTGGCTGATGCGCAATCATGGCTCAGATCCTTCTTGACAGAGTGCAAAAATGCAGAATGTTGTGGATACTAGATGGCGTAGTTTCACCAGAGGTTAAGGCAAGCCAAGAAGAATTTGAGCAGACAGACAGCTTTTGCAATATAAACTTCTATTCAATTAATATTGCAGTATATACATACAGCATAGTCCATTTGTTCAGTCCTTGGTCAAACACAGTTTAGCAATTAGTCAGTCCGTTTCCTTGGTCAATAAATCAGAGTTCTGTGGTCAGTTCAATGCCATAAATCCATCCAGCAGCGTTACTCCTTGTTTCTCCTTTTGTCCCACAAGATTGAGTATGCTGGAACTGTCAGCTTTATCTCGCCATTCAGCCAATCAGTGATTAGCTTCCGCAGGTAGCTCCGTCTGCATTTTGTTTCCACAGCTGTTCCAATTCAGCCTACTAGCTGGTTCCTATCTCAGCTGTACATCTTAAATCATTATTTCTACAGACTTTTCTCTACTGTTTTCATCCTTATAAATACTTACAATCATGTACAAACTGGATTAACAATTCAACAGGTCTTAACAAATACCTGACAAACTCCTCCAATTGTTCATTCAGTTTGATTGTTTACATCACTTTTAAATCTTTATACATATATATACATTCATTCATTTTTACTTTATCCCCAACATTTTACAGGATTGCTCATGCTTCGATGGTCCAAGTATTTTTGTCATACAGTCTGCTACATTGTTTTCAGTTGCACAGTATTTCAGTAATATCAATCCTTCTTCAACACTTTGTTTTACATTCTGGTATTTAATATCAACATGCTTTGATCTATTTTTAACTCCAGAAGAAGTGGCCATATAAATCACTGCTTGGTTGTCCTCCATCACTTCTATAGGATGATCAACCTTTATTCCTATATCTATTGCCAGTTGTTTATAGAATACCAATTCAGTACATATTTCTGACAGAGAGGCGTATTCAGATTCCGCTGTTGATAAAGAAATGAATTTCTGTCTTGATGTTCTCCAATTTATTAAGGAATTAGCTAAATGTATAGTCATTCCTGATGTTGATCTACGTGTGATAACATCATTTCCATAATTGGCATCTACATATGCTGTTATGATCAACTCTCCTTTAGGTTCTATATATAGACTTTTATCTATGGTTTCCTTTAAATATCTAATTACACGTTTGGCCGCTTGCCAGTGCCTTTCGCTAGGTTTGCTTACATTTCTAGATAACAGATTGGTTGCTGTTGAAATATCAGGTCTTGACCATCGACTAATATAGAGTAGACTCCCTATTAATGACCTGTATGTTTCAGAATCGCATTCTGGACCAGTAATTGTTTCTTTCTCAAATTCTATGTTCATTGGTGTGTTAGAACCTTTGCAATCTTCCATTTTATATTGTTTCAATAACTTTACTATCTTTTTCTTTTGTGATATCTTAAATCCTTTTGTGGTTCTTTCTATTTCAACACCTAGATAATTACTGATTTGTCCTAGATCTCTTAGATTGTAATTCTTTTTTAACATTTTTATGACTGATTCAGTAGATTTCTCATCTTTAGCAAATATGGCTAAATCATCTACAAATATGAGAATAATTATTTGCTCATTTTCTTTCATAAATAAGCACGGATCAGCCTTTCCTTGCTTAAATCCATTGTTTTTCAATGTTCTAGTGAGATGTAAGTTCCACTCAAATGCACTTTGTTTCAGTCCATATAAACTTTTCTTAAGTAACCAACATTTGCCTTCCTTCTTTTCAATACTTGGAGGCATTTCCATATAAATCTTATGCTGAAGGTCAGCATATAAATATGCTGTTTCAATATCTATGTGCCTTGTCACTAAGTTATGCTTTGCTGCATATGTTAAAATGAATCTTAGTGTTTCAGGTCTTAGAGCAGGGGCAAATATCTGGTCATAATCATTTGTGTTTTGAGAATAACCTTTAGCCACCAATCTTGCTCTGTATCTTTCATTCCCATCTGCATCTGTTTTTCTCTTGAATATCCATCTGCACCCTATAGTTTTACTATTTGAGGGTTGTTCCACCTCTTCATATACATTCAGTTTTACAAGAGAATTTAATTCTTTTCTTATTGCCTCTTTCCACTTATCTTGTTCTATCTTGGGCATTTCACATATCTCTTCATATGATTGAGGTTCAGTGACTGATAAACAGTAATAGGCACCTGGTTTATACCTATCTGGGGGTTTACTTTCTCTAGTTGACCTTCTAGGAATTGTAATTTCCTCCTCATGAGTTTTACTTTCTTCTGATGTGCTAGGCATTTCTCTTTCTAAATTTTCAGTTTCACTTTCCTGTTTTATTTCCTGATCTCTCTGTGGTGTTGTATTTCTCTTAATTTCCTTTTTATTATTCATATCTGGAACATAAATACTTGTTTCTGGTGGTAAACTTATTAAATTCCAATATGCATGTTCATTGAATGATGCATTGCTATTAATTACTACCTTATTGGAATTAGGTAGACCAAATCTGAATGCTCTCTTATTTTGCTGGTATCCAAGAAAATACATAAGTTTTGCCTTTTTTTCACCCTTTTTCCTTATGTTCCTAGGAATATGCACCCACGCTGGAGAACCAAATGTATGCAGAAATTTTAAATTTGGTTTTCTTCCAGACCATATAGAATAGGGAATATCATTAATGCCTGAATGCCATAGGATATTTAGATAAAAATTGGCACAGAGTATGGCCTCACCCCAAAATTTATCAGGTAGCTTACTACCTCTAATCATAGTTTCTGCCATGTTTTGCAGTGTCTGCCCTCGCCTTTCTATAAAAGCATTCTGTGTGGGAGTATATGGTGCAGCTTTTCTATGAACTATTCCATGTTTCTTCAGTATGGCTTGAAATTTATTATTTGTAAATTCTGTCCCATTATCTGTTTGTATTTGTTTTAATTTTCTTCCAGTTTTTCTCTCTACAAATTTCAACCATTTTTCAAATTCAATGTGTGTCTCACTTTTATCTTTCATTAGGTAGCAAAAGCCAAATCTGGATTTCTGATCTTGAATGGATAATATATATTTTGCTCCTCCTATTGATGGTTGTTTGGGACCAATTAAATCTATTGACACTAAATCAAGAATATTTTCTACTTGCACATTACTATATTTCCTGATAGGGGCACATTTACTCTTAGGTATTTGGCATGCTTGACACTTTACATATTTGTCACATTTTCTTATATTGGCTCCAAATGAGTTTTCTATAGTCTTTTGTAATGTTTTATAATTGGGATGCCCAAGTCTCAAATGCCATAAGTGTATACAATCTCTGTGAGGACATTCGTTATTATAAACATAGTTCACATCTAAATCACTCAGTTTGTACAAGTTATTCTTCATTGAGCCAATTAATACAGAATTGTCTGCACCTCTTATTTCACACTTTTCTTTGTGAAATGTTGTTGTAAATCCCTCCATAGCTAATGATCCTACTGATAGTAAATTATGTTTCAATTTGGGAACATACAAAACATTAATAGCTTTAGTTAAGCATGGAAGTTTAACTTTACCTTTACCCAATATATTGGTACTTACCCCATCAGCCAAAAACACCTGCTGATTTCCCACAGTTTGGAAGTCATATATCAGCTTTCTATTTTTACACATGTTTGCTGTGGCACCTGAGTCTATAACCCATTCAGTCCCATTATCCCCTGAATTGCAAATGGTATCAGTTAAATGTGATTCATTACTATATTGTGGCTGCTTTCTACCTTTTTTCTTTTTCTTGCAGCTTCGATATAAGTGTTTGTTTGAACCACATGCAAAACATCTCTTTTCAGTGTGAGTTATTGCAGCTGTGTCTCCCTCCTCCTCCTCAAGTTCTTTCGGTTGCTTCTTTTGAAGTTTATGCTGATAAGAACTCATGGAGTCTCGGAGTTGTTTATTGTCTTGTCTCTTTTGTTCCTCCTCCAAAAGCCTGCTTGTGACATTTAAAACAGTTAGTTCTGCTTGAGGTAGAACTTCTAAATTGGAGACAAATTGATCATATGTATGATCTAATGAAGAAAGAATGATGAAAGCTTCTTGTAGCTCAGTGAATATGACTTGTTTTTCCCTTAAGTCCATGAGCATTACTTTAATACGTTCTAAATGATTCAGCATACTTTCACCAGTCAGTAATCTTGTTCTGAATAACTTCTTTGCTAGCTGTATCTGGCTCCCCACGCTTGTTCGTACAAAGAGTCTCTTTAAATTATCCCATGCTTGCTTTGCTGAAGTCAAGCCTCTGAGGTGGATTAAGAGACGGTCGTCTAGAGTCAGACCAATTATAGCCAAAGCTTTGTTATTCTTTTCTCTATCTTCTTCATCTAATACAGCTGGTGGGCTCTCAACAATATCCCATAAAGTTTCCTTTTGCAGGAGTAACTGGACCTTTTGCTGCCACGTAGAATAATTCTCACCATTTAACTTTGTTACAGGAAATCCTGACATCATTATTGCATTTGCCATTTTGGACTGTAAATAATGTTGACTTACTGCTGATACTCTCGTCTCTCTGGACTTCTTCCTTTGGTTGTCTACCTTCTGGCACTGCGTCCACCTGGTCTAGCGTCCACCTGGGCCCATAACCTTTGACAGAGTGCAAAAATGCAGAATGTTGTGGATACTAGATGGCGTAGTTTCACCAGAGGTTAAGGCAAGCCAAGAAGAATTTGAGCAGACAGACAGCTTTTACAATATAAACTTCTATTCAATTAATATTGCAGTATATACATACAGCATAGTCCATTTGTTCAGTCCTTGGTCAAACACAGTTTAGCAATTAGTCAGTCCGTTTCCTTGGTCAATAAATCAGAGTTCCGTGGTCAGTTCAATGCCATAAATCCGTCCAGCAGCGTTACTCCTTGTTTCTCCTTTCGTCCCACAAGATTGAGTATGCTGGAACTGTCAGCTTTATCTCGCCATTCAGCCAATCAGTGATTAGCTTCCGCAGGTAGCTCCGTCTGCATTTTGTTTCCACAGCTGTTCCAATTCAGCCTACTAGCTGGTTCCTATCTCAGCTGTACATCTTAAATCATTATTTCTACAGACTTTTCTCTACTGTTTTCATCCTTATAAATACTTACAATCATGTACAAACTGGATTAACAATTCAACAGGTCTTAACAAATACCTGACACTTCTGCTACAGAATTCCAGCCCTATTTAGGTATGATCGAATCAGGAAATCACCCCCAACTCAGATTATCCATAGTTCTTGCGCACATGTAGAGCCTACAAGCTAGCAGGGACTTCACCTTTTCAGATTCTTCACTGATCATATGAAGAAAAGCAATTGCCAGGAATGGGGCCATCAGCTTCCCTCTAAGTATACCAGATTTAATAATGCCATAATAAGGCTTTATTACCTTCCAAAATATGTGTTAGGGTAATACTTTTATGAGATCAACTACTGTGCATGCTTTTGGTTTTTCAACAATGGCTGATCCCTCATTTGAACAAATAAAATTCAGTTGCTCAACTGTTGTTTGGTTGGTTAGTTTTTCTAAGATGAACATAGCAGAAAATCTTTTTTAAAAATCCCTTTATATAGTTGAAATTCATTTAATATACATCTTTGCTTCTGCTTTGATTGAAATGAAAAACCACTTTTCTTCTGTATATTAAAATAATGTTCTCCTTTTCTTTAGCCAGCATTTTTCCAAACTGCTTCAACAGATGTGACCAGAAATTGCTGTCTCCAAAATGTGCTGAAGGGTCAAATATTTCACCACAATTGAGAATGAATTTCAATCTACCGAAGTCTGCTATACTTGTAAAACTACCAAGTTTTGCATTTGAAAGTGCAGCTCTTTTTACTTGAATACAGATCTCTTCATTAAAATTTTAGGATGACATGGTTATTTTTTGTGATTTCAGACTTTGAGTCTAAGCTCTTTGGAGGTTTAAAGGCAAGCACCTGCTCTTTTGAAATGGGCCCAGATGTCAATAGACAGTCAATGAAGTTCCTTTAACCCTAATAATATGTGATCCATATGAAAAGTTCTAGTCAATACTCTTGTCGCTGTATTTCGCACTAACTGAAGCTTTCAGATTATTTTCAAAAGCTGTCTACATAAAATGAATTACTCATTGCCAAAGAAACAGAGTAGACAAAAAATTGGGGGTGGGGGATGGAACTTAACACAACTTAAATCTGTAGCTAAAGAAAGAAAGGGATGATAATATCTTTCCTCTATGTGCCTAAACCATGTCCTTTCCTCAGAATTCATGTAAAATGCAGAACTTCTGTTGCCATGGGGTGCTGCTAATCTATAAAACTCTTTAAATTCTAAAACCTGTTTACCAGAAACAGTTCATTTCTAAAACTGTTTCTGGAGGGTTTCTGAAATCTGTAGTATAGGTTTTGACGTCACATTATGGACATTGTCATTGGGTATGTGTGTGTGTGTGGAATAGGAACCTTCTAATGACCAATAAAAACCTGCAGCTGATTATGTCACTAGCTTGCACAGGTATAAATTTAAACAAGAGGATTTGGACCTGTGAGTTTAGGCGTACTTAACCAGGAACAAATTCTTTTGTACTTAGTGGTACTTAATCATAGGATGAGAGTGTGAATGAATAACTTTATTGAATGAATAACTTTATTGCAGTATAAAACCATAGGAATGCATACATAGGATGAGAGTGCAAAGCAAGTATGATACATGAGGAAAGATGGATAGGGCAAGGTACATGGAGAAAGACAGGAAACTCATAGGACAGTTTATAATGATTGAATTCCAGTACAAATCTCTTTTTCTATTACGAAATGATCTCCCTGCCTTTTATCCTGCATTAATGCTACACTCAGCATTACAATTAGTCACCATGACGTGTAGAAAATAACAATATAAAACACTTTATGGTGCCTGAGTGAAGCTATGTGATATAGCCACAGCTTTTCAGACCAAGACATATTTTTACTGGTCTCCTGGGAAGAAATATCAAGCCTGGTTTATTTAAAAAAAAGCTTAGGTGCTAAGCTCATTTGTTCAGCTGTTCTCCTGTCAGATTTGGCAATAATGACCCACAGTTGCTTTATTGAAATGTTTCATGTGAGAAAGAGTGTTTATTGGCATTTAAAATTAAACTCACAAGAGTTATTTTGCTGATATTTTAGCAAGTGTATCCAAAGACACGTCTCTTCACAAAGCAGTGAGATACCTCAGTGTTCACAAAAAGGAGCATGGATATACAATTTTCCTGCAAGCCCTCAGAGACTGAGATACATATTCTAAGCCAATGGTGGAGAACCTTTGGACATCTGCATATATTTTGAAGTTCAGCTCCAAAAATCCCAGCTAGCACAGCCAATGGTAAGGGATCCTGACAATTAAAAATATGATAGAAGTATATAAAGTAACATGTGGCATGGATAAGGCAATGAGAACATTTTCTCCCTCTCTTCTCATACTAGAACATGATTATCCGCTAAAGCTGAACGGTGGGCAACTCGACAACTACAAGGAAGTACTTCTTTACAAAGCATATAAATTCATTGCCACAAGAGTTTTATATGACATTGCTGTAAACCTGGGCACTCATGACCTCTCCCAGCTAACACCAGGTCTCACTGGCTCAGAATGGAGTTTGTTTGATGCTTCCAGTGGCACAGTGGGGCTAAGTGCATCCACCCACCATTTCTCTCCTCAGTCCCTTCGTCTCACTTCCAGCTTTTTGTTACACAAACATTAGCCTCTTCATGCTGTTTGGAGCAAAGCAGGTAGTGGCTCATGCATATTGTGTTTCATGAGCTTCCTTCTCCACAAGCCTTGAAAGCACTGGTGCAAAATCCAGAAAGATCTCAAGTGAATCTAGGACAATTTCGGTTGAGAACAAAAAAAGTCCTGTTTAAAGTTTATTTCTTACATTAGATTAAGTATTGTTACTAATTATTTACTAACAGCCCCAAATCATAGCAACTCATTGCTTTTTGTAAAATGGTAACCTTTTAATAAACTCTTGTTAACGGTTTGGATGTCTAACCTTATACTGAATTATTTTATTTAATTAACATTTTTTACCCTGCCTTTGTCCCTAAAAAGGACCCAAGGCAGCTGACATAATTAAAAGACAGTATTTAAAGCTAAAAACTGAAAGTATACAAATACTAAAAAGGATCAAATACATACTAAAAAGCAGTAAACAAAAGCAACACCAAAGCAGTGAGGTACAACAATCCATTTAGAAACCTTATTCAGGCAGCCAGTCACTAAGTTACTAAGGGAAAGCTTGCTTGAAAAGCCAGGTCTTCACCTGCTTGCGGAAGGACAGTAAAAATGGGGCCAGACTGACTTCCTGCAGGAGGGAGTTCCAAAGTATGGGAGCAGCAACAGAGAAGGCCCTCTCCTGTGTTTCCACCAAACGTACCTGTGAAGATGGTGAGTGTCACGATCGCCTTTGAAGCCCCTAATTCTCTGGTCTTCCCAAAGTTCTCGCTCTTCTGTTCTCTTCGCTGCCACCAGATATTAATTCTCTAATCTCAAGTAAATGTCTGGACACGTGTGATACCAAAACATAAATCTTTTATTTAACAAGGGAAGTGTCAGGATTTTGTTCTGTTTGGTGAACAGGGAGTTAAATTGTAATATTGTAGATGAAGTGCAGAGTCACGAATGTAGAGCAAAAGCCAATGTAATGACTTACAGCATCCAGGTGAAGCAAGATGATGTAATGCTTAATTATTTAACATGACCAGCTGTAAATGGGGAAATGTGGTTGGTTGTTCTGAGTATAAATGTAACTGAGACAGAACAGACCTTACCACTCAGCAGTAAGTCTGGTGGTCATTTACTTCTATGTCAATGCTCTGAATGTTGCTATGCCAAATGTACCTTACCTTGTATATATGTATATATGTGTGTTGCCATAATCAATATATTGTATTATAATTACTAAGAACTCTCTCATGTTATTTTCTCTCTTACTTTGCTAAACGTAAAAGTGGGATTCAACCAGACTCTAGGAACATTTTCTTGAGGCCACTGCCTCATTAAGATTCTGGAGTTTTGGCCTC
This sequence comes from Intellagama lesueurii, assembly GCA_037013535.1. Taxonomy (NCBI): domain Eukaryota; kingdom Metazoa; phylum Chordata; class Lepidosauria; order Squamata; family Agamidae; genus Intellagama; species Intellagama lesueurii. The sequence continues at coordinate 69,300,219 of JBAJHW010000005.1, read as the reverse complement.
ATGCCAACAGGGTTATGGGCCCAGGGAGACGCCCAGGGAGACTCCCAGAGTGGCGCAGAGAGACGTGGTAAGCCTAGGGAAACGTGGTGCCTAGGAGACGTGGTGTTCCAGGGAGAAGCTGAGACGTTTGTTGGCCCAAGGAGAAGGCAATTTAAGGCTGCAAGTATATGGAGGAAAAGCCAACAATTGGAGAAGCTGAGTCAGATTCTGAAAGTGACGGACAGCAGATCCAAGGAGGAGGCTTCACCATGATGCAGGCCAGTAACCTTCCATTATTACGTTTAAATGGTCATAATTATATGTCTTGGGCCTATAAAATGGAAATGTATTTAAGAAGAGAGAGTGTATGGCAGAGTGTATCTAATCCTCCAGCTCAACTAGACGAAGAAGATACGGCTAAAGATGAAAGAGCGTTATCTACAATAATATTATGCTTGGATGACTCCCAATTAAATTATGTGAGAGGAAAAACTTCAAGTAAAGAGGTCTGGGAGGCGTTGAGAGCCGTCTATGTGAGACAAACAGTTGGTTCCAAGATGTTATTAACACGTAAGCTGTATAAGAAGAGGTTGCTCCCTAATCAAAGCATATCTAACTATATCCAGGAGTGTTCTGAGTTATTTTTCCAGTTACAGGAGCATGGGATGGATTTCCCAGAGGCCCATAAGTGCTACGTTATCCTAAGTGGTTTGGATGAAAGTTGGGAAACAGTCGTAATAAGTATGGAAAGTTTGCCAGAACAAAGTCTAACGGTGGAATATCTGGCGGGGCGACTAATGGAGGAGGAACAGAGGAGAAAGGAGAAAGCCGAGGATTTATCTGTGCCAAGTCTACACAGACAAGGGAATTCCAAGGATGAAAGCAACAGAAGGATGTCTGCTGATTCCCTACTGAAAGAATCCTGGCTGTAAAGAAAAAGAAGAAATGTTTTATTTGCGGCAGCGAAAGACATTTGGCTAGAGACTGTGTTTGTCGAAGAAGAAGAGATAAGCTTCTGGAGTTTTGGCCTCACGCCAACAGGAAGTTGATAATCAGTAAGGACGTGTAGAATGTGTTATAGGATGCAAATCACTTATATTGAATTTATTAGAATATTTCTTAACTCTTCTATACCTCTGTTTCCATCTCTACTTACAGTTCTCTAACTCACACTTCTCCTCTCAAGCCACACACAGTCTCCCTCCTAGCCCTCTTCAACCGCCTTTCTCCTCTCTTCCCCCTCCCTGGCTCCGCCTTCTTTTCTCATTGGCTCCTGCGCCAATGTCCCACAGTGACAGACAGGTGAGGTCAGGGCTGTTCGCTACAGTGAGATTGAGAGGAAAGCCTCTCCTGATGATCTTAACACATGAACAGACTCATAAAGGGAAATATGGTTCTTCAGATAGCTTGGACCCAAGCTGTTTAAGGTTTTATAGGTTATTACCACCACTTTGAATTTTTTTATTTTTATTTTATTTTTAACAACTAGGGATAAGGTAAGGAGTACAGAAGGTAGAGGGGGAATATGGGAGGGGGAAGAGGGAGAAGGAGAACACAAAATGTACTGTCATCCAATCTGTTCATGTTGCGATATCAAGTCGACTTTCCGCCTTTCTACAATTTGATTGCCCTCCAGGTTTCAACTTACAGTTACATCTTAGTTTAATTCTATGTTATTCAAGCACTATTTGGTGACTCAGGCCATTTATATAATAAATCCCATCGTTCAGTTGCCTTTTGTATTGGACAGTCTTTCAACACTTCTGATAGAATATCCATTTCTGCCACTTCCCATATCTTCTCAATGAGTTCCTCTTGTTTCGGTATCTCCGATTTCTTCCAATTCTTAGCATAAAGAATTCTGGCTGCAGTGACTATATATATAACTAGGTAGTTCTTTGTCTTATCTATATTGTCTGGTATAATGCTCTGTTAAAACAATTCTGGAGTTAGTGGAACATTACAAAGCAGTATTTTTTGTAACAAAGTATGTACTGCTATCCAATACTGTTTCACTACTCTACAAGTCCACCACATATGGTAAAAGCTTCCCTCTTGTGCTTCACACTTCCAACAAACATTTGACACCCCTGTATAAATCTTTGACAACTTTTCTGGAGTCATATGCCACCTATAAAACATCTTATATATGTTCTCCTTGAAATTTACCGATTTTGTGAGCTTTATGTTATTTTTCCATATTTGCAACCATTGATCAATATCAATATTATGTCCTATATTTTGTGCCCACCTAATCATACATTCTTTTACCATCTCATCTTGCATTTTAATTTCAAGCAAATAATCATACATTTTCTTAATTACTTTATCATTTGAGCCCAGCAGAAGTTTATCGAATATCGTTTGTTCTGTGCAAAAGCCCTCTATTTTATCTTTTCTATACCTAGATTCCACTTGTGCTCTGGACCACCAGTCTAGATATACCAGCACTTTGAATTCTGCCTGGGAATGGATCGTTAGCCAATGGAGGTGCTGTAACAGGGGGGTTATGTTATCCCTGTGACCAGCCCGTTAGCAATCTGGCTGCTGTGTTTTGGACCCACTGAAGTTTCCTGACACTTTCCAGAGGTAGCACCACGTAGAATGTGTTACAGTAATCAGGATTGTGTAGGCATCCTTCAGCCTCGAGAGACTATGGTAACGTGCTCTGAATAGAAGACTTGGAACAGCGTCTAGTGTGGCTGAGAAGGCCAATTCGAGAGTGACAATCCCTTCCACACTGAAGACAAATACAATCTGTCCCGTCCAGCTCCCTGATTTTGCTGGTTTCGGGACTGCCTCTCTGCCTCGGCCTGTTGAACAAGTGTCTCTTTAAATTGGGAGAGGCCATGCTGCACCGCCTGCCTCCAGGCTGAACGCTCAGATGTCAAAGTTTCCCATCTGTTGAGGTCCATTCCTAAGGCCTTCAGATCCCGCTTGCAGATATCCTTGTATCGCAGCTGTGGTCTCCCTCTGGGGCGCTTTCCCTGCACTAATTCTCCATACAGGAGATCTTTTGGAATCCGACAGTCAGCCATTCTCACGACATGCCCAGGATAAGGATTACAGTAATCTAATTAAGGCATGTGTCACTGTAGCCAGATCAGACCTCTCCAGGAAAGGGTGCAGCTGGTACACTAGTTTTAATTGTGCAAATGCACCCGTGGCCACTGCCAAAACCTGGACATCCAGCTCAGGTTGCATCCCTGTTCCTTGATCTGCCTTTCGACTGATCAGGAGCACCTCTGTCTTGTCTGGATTAAGTATCAGTTTATTCTCCCTCAGCCGTGCCATTACTGACACTAGATACTGATCTACAACCGAAACAGCTTCCTCAGATTTAGATGGCAAGGATGGAGTTAGGTTTCATTCACATAATGGTGACACCAAACCCTAAAACTCTGGTCAATCTCTCCCAGTGGTTCCATGTGCATGTTAAATAACATAGGAGACAAAAGAGAACTCTGAGGGACCCCTTGGGTCAGCAGTCAGGGTTTCGAACAGGAATCCCCTAGCACCATCTTCTGAGTTCTCTCCTCTAGGAAGGACCTGAGCCACTGTACAAAGTGCCCCCCAGTCCCATTCCAGAGAGACAGGCCAGGAGAATACCACAATCAATGGTACTGAAAGCTGCCAAGATCTCCAGCAGAATCAGCAGGGACACACTCTGCTTATCCAGTTCCCAGCATAGGTCATCCACAAAAATGACAGCAGTCTCCATCCCATAACCAGGCCTGAAGCCAGATTGAAATGGATCTAGTTTGTCTCACCCAGGAACCCATGGAGCTGAGAAGCCATGACCTTCTTCAACACCTTGCCCAATACTGAAATATTGAGGCTGAATTATTACACTGCCAGAAAGTACAAAGAGGTTACAAATTACATACAAGAAACCTTGTAATATAGTGGCAGAGAGTTCCAAAGCCTCAGGAATACTTTCCTTTTTAAAGAAAATTTATGCATAAGGGCCACTGAGAGACCAAGCCTCTTCAATCAGGAACTTGATTTGTGTACCTTAAGCTGCTGAAAAGCATTCTTGGCCATTACTGCTACCTGAATTTACCCCTTAACACAAAGTGCAGGAGCACTCTAAAATGCTGTAATTCAGGGTGAGTGCATCCCTATCTATCACTACATGCATTCCTTCATCCATACTAATTGATTTCTGTGCTCACACAAACCCTGCCTTATATAGTCTCTGTTCTTCTGCCTTCATCCGTCCCAAAATAGACTCCAGACAACAATTCGGGAGTTCAATTTTCTCGATGAGAAATAAGATTTGGGTGATATCAATGGCAGTTCAGCCCAAACCTCTAAATGACTCCCCCTCAGACATTTCATATAGATGTCAAAAATGTAATATTTTATAAGCAAAATGGAATCTTGTCACTGGCCCGTAGCCATGAGGTGGAGCAAAGCATCAGCTTTTAGTATAATTTATACAAGAAAGAAGAGAGTTGACTATGAAACATGAAGAAAATTTTCTTCAAAATAGACAAGTACAGCTGCATTCCAAACCCTCAAATGTCTTTTTTCAGCCATCAAGAGCTTAAAAAACAGTGTGTGCTTTTAAAAACACAGATGTTTATAAAATGGATGTTTTTACCTACTGCCTGTTTGCTATGCTAAACTTATTTATATTGTTCTTTTGAAATGTATTGTTTTGCTTTAGTTGTTAGCCACACTTAATGATGTATAAGCAAAAATGTATGATTTTCTGTAAAAGCAATTACTATGTAAAATCTACAATAGAAAGATTATTTATTTTCTAATAAGTAAACATTGCTCAATATAATAATTCTAGACCAGTTTACAAAACATATACATCCTACTGGTGCAAGGAGCACACTTTTTGCTTTACTGGTGCACATGAAGAACCTTCTTTCTCTAGCTCTGGTTAAAAAAAAAGTAAAATAAATTACACCCACTGCATTGTTTCCTGTAATGAAATTCAACAAACATATAAATATTGAAATAGAGATCAAGAACAAGAGCAGGGAAGCACAATCTTATATGCTTCACAATAAAATGAAAATAAATGTTCATAACAACATTGGAGGTACTACTACGGAAAATAAGAAAAGAGGAACAAGTTAAAGGTTTAAAAATTGAAAAGCAACACTTTAAAGTAAGAGCCTTCACGGATGATATGGTAATCTTTCTGGAAGACCCATCATGTAGTATTATGAAACTTAAAGAAATAATCAGTGACTTTGGAGAACGAGCAGGTTTAATTATAAATGAAGGAAAAACTAATATACTGACAAAAAATATGACAGGAAAAGAAGAGAAAGAATTAGAAATTAAGACAGGTTATAAAGTAGTGAATAAAGTAAGATACCTGGGTATAACAATAACTAAAAAGACAAAGGACTTATTTGAACAAAATTATGAGAAGAAAGGGAAATAAATTAAGAAAAATTTAGAAAGATGGAAACACTTAAAAATCTCATTGATGGGCAGAATAGCAATTATCAAATATTGGTATTACCTATAATCGTATTCCTATTTCAGAATATCCCGATAATAATAAATAACAAACCATTTCATTTGTGGAGAAAACAACTCTCAAATTTTATTTGGCAGGGGAGAAAACAAAGAATAAAATTGAAATACTTGTAAGACGACAAGAAGAGAGGAAGATGGGGTCTGCCAAACCTCCAATTATATTATGAGGCGGCAGCACTACAATGGTTAAGATAAGACTGGAGGATGAAAAAATATTAATACTAGAAAGCAAAGATTTAAAATATGGACTTCATATGCATGCTTAAGGTATGGAAAAAAGAAAGTGAACAAAGCTTTTGATAATATAATAAGAAAAGCATTAATAAGAGTTTGGGAGAAATATAAAGGGAAATTTTATCGTGGGATTCCAATGTGGATGTCCCCCCAAGAAGTTCTCTAAAAGGAAATTGACATAAAGAATGATAAATGGTTAACATATAAAGATCTACTCATAGAGGAAGATGATGGACAAGAACAAGATTAAGAACAAGACAAGAAATGAATCAAGTAGGAATCATATGCCAGTGGTTTCCACACAGACAGCTATCAGAAAGAATGAAAATGGATAATAAATTAATAGGATTGGTTAAAGAATCTACAGAACTAGACAAGATAATATGGGGAAAAGAAAATCACCAAATCGCAAAGTTGTATAAACTATTATTGGAAAGAAATATGGAACAGGAAGTAATTAAAGAAAATATGATAAAATGAATGCAAGAATTAGGTAGAACAATTCAAACAGAGGATTGGTTTAGAGCATGGAATGATAACCAAAAACTCTTAATAAGTACAGATTTGAAAGAAAATTATATGAAAATATTATATTGATGGTATATGACACCAGAGAAATTGGCAAAGGTGACAAAAATGAGAAAGATAAATGTTGAAGATGTAAGACAATAAAAGGAACACTATATCATATGTGGTGGGGTTGCAAATTTATTAGGAAATTTTGGAAAGAAATAGAAAAAATAATCACCATAGATTTAAAAATAAAAATGGAGATGAAACCTGAAACTTATTTGTTCAATATGGTAAAACTAAACTCAAGACAAGAGACAAAAAATTGTTTATACATATTAGGCGCAGCCAGAATTCAAGTGGCAAAACAATGGAAAGACAAGGAGGAACCTTCGGTGGAGGACTGTTTAATAAAATTACAGGAACTAATATTAATGGACAAACTAACAGACTCATTGAAAGGAAAGAGTAGAACGGAGCACGAATCTCAATGGGGGAAAGTAAAGAATTATCTTAAAGAGAAATGGAAGAAAGATTCTAAACCTGTACCAAGTGATTTAGGCTTAAATTAGAAGCAGAACTGCTTTCAACCGAAGTAAAAACAAAGTAAAGCAGATTGTTAATATAGATATAAAATAAGAATTAAGAAAGGTATTATTAAGATTGCGAAGAGAATAAATGTTTGGTGGAAAATAAGGAAGTAAAAATGTTAAAGACTTACTGTTTTGTGAAAGAGATAATAGAAAGTTATTTTAGCTATGTGCTAGTATTGTGATAATTATTTACTTATTTTTATAATTTCTTTTTTAAATGCAGTAAAGATTATAAGTTAGTTAGAAAATAAAACCAAAAGTACTGTGGCAATTTTAAAACTAGCCTATTAGGCTTAAAAAGGTGCCATATCACTTTTATTTGTGCTGTTTTTCTCATCCATGCTGAAGCAGAGTAACATAACATGACTGTCTCTTGGAAATATATTTCCTTCAAAAATTCCAGTATCTTTATTGGACTTTCTTCTCAGCAAGCACTTGTAATGGACTCTGCGCCCTTCACAGGGAGGGGCGCCTCAATACAGTATTCGCTGAAGACTGGTTTGAAGCACCCGTGCTGAAAAACGTGGATCATAGCAAACACTATACATACTGTATTTCCCCAAAAATAAGACAGGGTCTTATATTAATTTTTGCTCCAAAAAACACATTAGGGCTTATTTTCAGGGGATGTGTTATTTTTTTCTTGTATAACAATCTACATTTATTCAAATATAGCCATGTCATCTTCTGGTTGCTGCACAATGGTGGAGAACAGGGTTTCATTTAACTGGGGCTTATTTTGGGGGTAGGGCTTATATTACGGGCATCCTGAAAAATCCTACTAGGGCTTATTTTCAGATCAGGTCTTATTTTCGGGGAAACAGGGTAGCATGGTCTCTGGCTAACTTCAGTGGCCAGTTCTGGTAATTTCATTGTTAGGAAAACATATTTGTGGGATTTTTCTTTTAGTATTTTCAGACCGTGGATAAGTGAATCAGCGGATAGTCATACCCCCCCCCCCCCACAACACCAATTCAGACGACTCAAGTGCAACTGCTGATTCATGCTTTATCGCAGTGGACAGCCTAGGATCTCCCCAGTGCTATCATGAAGAGAGACATACGCCCCTCGGAGCGCGAGCGTCCTGGGGTCCCACGCGTGGGTCTGGTGTAAAGAGGGGAGCTGGGAAATTGTCCGCCGGCGCGGGGAGAAGGCAAAAGTCGTCTGGATCGGGAGCCAGCTGAGGTATGTTCAGGCTTGAGGGATGAGTGAGGTCAGGATGGGAGTGAGGAAAAAACGTCAGGATCACGACCTGGAGAACTCAGCTGGGGTCTGGAAAAGCCCACAGGAGCTCCACAAGCTGGCTACCTCATTCTTCTCATAGCAAAACCCGGCGAACAAGGGAGGGCCAACCGTCAACGCGGTCCTTCAAGATCTCATCCAACCCCCCCACCCCCCAGCCCATTCTTTCTGCGTCTTCCCCATTGAGCCAACCCCGCTCTCTCCCAGACAGCAACTCCGGCGCTCCTGTCTCTTGCAGAGCCCGGGCTTTCGGGGGGAAGTTGAAGGGAACCTCGGGGGACCCTGCTTCTACCTTTTCCCACACCTTCTCCCCCGGGCCCCAGCTGTCCCGAGTCTCTTCCAGCACCTCTTTTCCAAAAATTGCCCGCTGGGTGCTGTGAGGAAGGCTAACCCGCTGAGTCTCTCCTCCCTGTTTTTCTCCCTCCCGCCTTTCAAAGCTTTCCCTCAGCAGCCTCCGTGCGTCTTCCCCGTCCAGGCGGCGACTGCCTGTTGCTGGGCGCGCGCCCGGAGCGCGAGGAGGTTCTACGTCAACGGGCAACCGCCCCTCGGAACTCCCACGGCGGGCGTGGCGCGAGTTATGGGGCTCCTCACACAGCTCCTTTTGATCCACAGCAGCTGTATCGCTTTCGAAGTATGTTTAGGCCCGCGACTTTACTTGCTATTCTAGGTAAAAACTAAATAAAAATAAAATAACAAAGACAGAAACGTGGTGGCACATTAAAGACTGTTGTATTTTAATGTGAGCTTTCGTGGACAAGTCCGCCTCCTCAGAAATAAGGGAAGGATATTGATATCTACAGTTGCATTTTTATCTACATCTGCTATTCTAGGCACTGTTCCCTGGGAATAAGCCTTCTTTGAAGGCAGTGGAGAAACTTGCTTCCCCAAAAATATATATAGATAAGGACCCAACATTCTTCAGGTCGGTTATACTACGTCTCGAACAACCTTCAACAGGCTAAACCGAAAAAGCAACCTGGAAAACCCGCCCTACCGAATCTAGCCACTTGAAAGAAGAAAAACCCATATGCTTTGACTAGTAACTTTCCCGCCAAAAGCAAACAAACAAACGCCCACACTGCTCAGAGCCCAATAAACTTCAAACAGTAAAAGGCGCATGCGTAAAGTACGAGGTTTTTCATTTCCGGGTTGTGCAACCATTGAGGATCATAGAGAGGACGTCATAGAGGGAGCCTTCGCTTTTTTTCAATGCTGGAAAGGCGTGCTTTGGGAGTTGGTCGACTGCGCGATCGAGTCTTTGAGACCTCCTTCCAGTATGCCCTGACTTGATGGGGGTACTATTATTATTTAAATCCTGGTGCAGGTATGCCTCTTGAAGTGCTGAGAGGATCCCCCAGGGTTTTAAAACATTCATTACCAAGCAACCTGCAAAATGTCGATTTCGAGCATTTGCAGCTGGGGCGTGACTTTGCCAACTCATATTTTCAGGTAAAACTTTTAAAAATCGCCTTTAAAAGAAATGGGAAAGTTTGCATATTCTCCCCTCTACCTCCAAAACGTATAGGGACTGAAATACGGAACTACTAAACGAGCAAAGTAATAATCTGTTGCAGAAGAGTCGAGCAGCTCAGATGATCACCTTTATTTTTATCTCTCCGTCTTCCTAGCATTGACTGTCCTCACGGGTTATGCTGAAATGGGTTTATGTCTGAACTGATTAAGACTGCGGTTCTTTATTGAGAGTCTGTATAGTGTAGTAGTGGATAGAGTGTTAGTCTGGAATTCAGGAAACGTGGGTACAAATTCTTGCTAAGCTATGGAAACTGACTGGGGAATGGTAGTGGCATACCATTTCTTATACTCACATGCCTTGAAAACCCGACTAGAGCTACCCTAACTCAGAAGAGAATTACCTATGTGATGGCACATCCCAATCCCCAACCCCAACCAGTTTTATTTCAAGATGATTGAGTACAGGGCTAGAGTTAAATTTAAAGTCTTGAACATGCATATTAGGAAGTTCCGTTGGATATAGTGGAGAAATGAATACAGAATTGCAATCTTAAAGCACTTTGAACACCTGTGTAGTTCTAGTTGTGAATTGATTTCGTATTCTGTTTGGCCCATTGTGTTTCTTGTGGCTTACAAGTATGCACTCCATACTGACAGATGTTGCATTCTGTAAAAATTAACATCCTAATTTGCTTTATAATCTTCCATTCCTAAATGTGGGAAGAGTCTTCATTCCCAGTTTTCAGTGGGAGGACCATATATAGATACTGGAGCACAGGCTTGGAATTGGGGTGTGCAGAAACATACTAAACTTCTCTGTACCTGAAAACAGGGTATATAAAGCAGGGCCAGCACGCCCTGTGCACTTCAAAAGACCTGCTACATCTTCAGGTCTGTGATGTTACATGTGCATTTCCAGTCTCTTTTTTAAAATCCCACTAATGTGGAGGCACAAATGGTTATAATGTGTGGGGCTACACATTGCCGTAATTGTGTGACCTATCTGCTCAAACTCTATGTAACAGTTGTTCTATCATACACATGCTCAGTTCTAATACTATAATCATATTTCAGTGAAGTTTGGTAGACAGAATGTGAGACAACACAGTGGAGAAAAACACAGATGGATCAACTGGGAAGTCTGGCTTTCCTAGGTTGCTTTGCTTCAGCCAACCACAAAGAGAATGGAGGAAATCAGCCTTGTTTGCAGCTTGTTAACCATTTGAATCCTCTCCTCCCGGTCGTTATTGCCTTGTTAGGCTTTCATCTTTCCTTCTAGTTTAGTTCTTTCCTTCCTTCCTTCGGCTTGTTGATCTAGCCCTAGGGCAGCTAAAACAACAAGCCAAAGGAAGGAATTTTTAAAAAGAGCAAGAAATTTGCAGACCGACAGGTATAAATGTTAAGGTAGTTTCGCTTTAACCATGCTTCCTGCAAATCTGGACTCCCTCCTCTTTCCAATTCCTCATCTTGTTTTTGTGTTTCCCCTTTGGGTGGCCAGCTACTACAAGCAGAAAAGAAAGAAGCAGAATTGGAAGGGAAGATTAAAGCAGACTGAGGCACCACAGTTTGTGAGAAGGAGATTCAAATGAACACCTGTGTAGTTCTAGTTGTTCTGTACTGCCCTGCTGTTGTAGGAGACTGGAATGGCTTTAAATACAACAGTGCAAACCCCTCCACATTGACTCAAGCAGTCACACTGGCTGAACTGATGCAGATGCATTTGATTCCAAGAATGTAGAAGCCCCAGCAGCCAGAGAAAATACTGTGAATGGGGTGTGTGAGAACTCGGTGCTGATTTGCATTGACTTTTACATTGTGCAGCCAAGTAGAAGATAATGTGAATCAGACCATCCCAGTCCCATAGCATTTCCCACATTGTTTGTCAATGGAGTCACACCTAAACAGCCACACAGGGCTTTACCTTTACCCGATAATGCTCCCAAATGACTGATACAACAGCTACAAAGCACTGTGTAACAGTACAATGACTTCAATCTGCCCTCCATAGTGCCTCAGTTGTTGGAGTATCCAGAATAGATCTTCAGCTTTTAGGGGAGGTCCAGCTGTTTCTTTTCTTATCCTTTGCCCCCCCCCCCCCCGACTTAAGTCTACTATATTATTTCCAGCAAAATATTTGGAGCAAAAATTAATATAAGACCCTGTCTTATTTTCGGGGAAACACGGTAGGATGTAAACCCGGCTTGTCCAACCCACGGCCCGTGGGCCGCATGCGGCCCAGGTCGGCTCGTAATGTGACCCAGTGCAATTTTTTATTTTTTAAGAAATTCCAAAGTTTCAAGTTACACTGCCGGCGCTTGCAGCCGGAATGCGGCCGGGGCACGTCACAATGGTGACGCCAGCGCGCTTCACCCGCCCCATCCATTATATTAGCTCCGAGAGGCCACATCTTGTAGTGCAAAGGGAGGGAGTTCGGAAGGGAGGGAGGGAGAGAGAGAGAGAGGTAGGGGGGAGAGGGAAGGAAGGAAGGAGCGGGAGGGGAGGGGAGAGGGGGGCTGCGTGACTGCATTGCGCCGTCCCCGTCAATAGGTGCGGCCCAAACCAAATATTTTATTTTATGTGCGGCCCAAACCAAATTTTCATCTTCTAATGTGGCCCAGGGAAGGTGAAAGGTTGGACACCCCTAATGTAAACCTAAACAGCATTGTGATAAAAAAAATTTCCAGTCTGGTGACTGAATGAAATTGTTTTTTTCTTTTTAAGGAATCAATTTATTCACTAGATTTATGAGCAACTGCCTTTTTTTAACTTAGGGGAGCACACCACAATGTAATTTTTCTTTTTATTTACTCAATTTAAAATTGGTTCTGTTTCAAACAATTTTTCTGTTGCCTAGTGGTTCCAGATCAAGGAATACATACTCTGCTGTTCCATCTGTGCCCAAGATAATATTCTTAGCTTGAGTGCTTGGTTCTACACTATATTAGGGCTGACATATAAACTTTTAAAATATACAAATTGGAACACTTGAGACCAATCTTTCATGACATGTTTATTTTTATTTGATGTTGATGAACTTAATTTTAAAGGCTTTTCATTGCTAATGGCACTTGGGGATAAGCAAAATTTTAATTTTGTTTGTTATGAAAACAAGCGCTACAGAGAAAGCATGTATTTCAGTTTTCATTAGTTTTTCAGTTATGTGTACATGTGCACAAGCATGCATAGCATAAAATCAAACATTATTTGTTTCTTGTCTTTGATGATCAGTTGTGCCAAGAACTACAGAGGAAAAAATAAGGATGACAGGACAGTTTATCATACCAACAAATATTTTGGTCTACTGCAGTTGGGCTTAACAAATTGGATTTTTCACATGCTGAGAATAAGAATGGCAACAAAGGAGTGCAGCTAGTGCTCTCACACATGTTCATGTTAATCCTTTTCTGAATCCCTGGATAGGACTACTGTCACTTTGCCTAACATTGACCATATCCCATTTCACTTAGTGGTTCAATGCTACTCTCTCCTAAGCGATCTGGATGGTTCTTCCCATGCCCTACCAGATGCCTTCAATTCTCATTCTGTCGTTTCTATTGATATTGTCAGCTCTATTTGCTATTTATCACCTCTGGGAGGTGAAGAGAGATAGGTAAAGATCTCCCTTTGGCTGTAGCAGTCACGGAAAATTACATGATTGTCTTCTTCCACCTTTAATGTGTGTGACCATCAGAAACAGCACCTTAATCTCCAAATGCACATTTTCTTTTCCTACTGGTCCCAAAGTTCCCAGTTACAGTTTTCAAAAGGTAAATAAGATCTCTGCAGAAAGCAAAAGATGTTTCAGTAACGTTTTGCAATCCTGTATAGGAGTGCTCAAAAATAACTTCCATAGAGCTCAGACTAGCTTGTCCCAGGTGAGTGGTTATAGCATGGGTTCCCAACCTGGGGGTCGTGACCCCCAAGGAAACATGGGTACAAATTCTTGCTAAGCTATGGAAACTCACTGGGGATCGGTAGTGGCATACCATTTCCTATACTCACATGCCTTGAAAACCCTTCTAGAGCTACAGTAACTCAGAAGAGAATCAGCGTGTTTTCTGGGGGAAGTTATTTTAGACTGTGACAGTAGAAAGATCCCAGCCCTTGGTCATGGCAGGCAGCAAAGGCTCTCTCGGGATTAGTTCCCGCCAGAGAAGGAGGATTTGGCGACAGCTTGGCAAAGCCTCACAAGAGGTGAGTGGGCAAGACTTTGCTGTGGCTTGTTGTGCACGGCACAGACTGAGCTCTCTCCTGGTACCTGTAAGAGAAGGAGCTTCAGGGCCTTCAGGGCCTTTCCTGTTGTGACTACAAGGAGGTAGGCAGGAATGAGGATTGTTAGGTTAGGATTGTTGCTCTATGTTAGGAGTGCCATAGTGGTGGTATTTCGCACTGTGGCTTCCATAGGTTCCCACTGAAAGATATTTAGCTTTTGCTTTTCTGTGGCTTGTCAGGCTGAACTTTCTGGGAGTGACTGGGTGACTGCTGTTGGAGGCAGAGGGTGCTGGAGTCACCAGACTTTTCCTGGTCTAGGAAGAAAATTGGTGTACATTTAAAAGAGAGAGGACCGAGGTCAAGTTTATATTAAAATAAAAACCTACAAAGTTGTTCCTTCCAAGAGATATCACTATGGGGAGGCAGCATGATATTGTGGGCTGAACTGGGGGTTTCGAGTCCTATTGGTCATGAAATATACTGCTAGTATTTTTTTGAAGGAGTAACTGTTACTATATGCAAGGATATCAGGTAAAACAAAAAGAATAAGATACAAAAATGTTGTGGTACCTTAAAGACTACCAAATTATATTTTGAAAAATCTATTTTAATGTCATTTCTTTACCCCATCAAAATGCTTTTTTATACAAATGCAGTGGGGGGGGGGGGCGTCACAGGTTATTTGTTATTTATAAAGAGTGGTTGTGACTCAAAAAAGGTTGGGAGCACTGGGATATAGGATTGCAGCCAGAGGACGACTATACAACGGGAACACTCCCTGTCCCGAACACCAGTTTGAAAGTCAGATATTCTCTCACCCTCCTTTTAAAAAGATTCTTATTACCCTGTTTCCCCAAAAATAAGACCTAACCTGAAAATAAGCCCCAGTAGGATTTTTTAGGATGCTCGTAATAATAAGCCCTACCCCAAAAATAAGCCCTAGTTAAGTGAAACCCCGCCCTCCACCATTGTGCAGCATTGTGCAGCAACCAGAAGATGAAATGACTGTATTTGAATAAATGTAGATTGTTGTACATGAAAAAAAAAATCCCCTGAAAATAAGCCCTAATGCGTTTTTTGGAGCAAAAATTAATATAAGACCCTGTCTTATTTTCGGGGAAACAGGGTACTTGCCTTGTTGAGTTGTTCAGATACAGAAATGAAACTACTGACGACTCCTATTCATAAAATAGATACGGAGGCACAGAGGGGGAAATCCAGTTTAAGTTTATAAAGAGTGCTTCCATAATCTGTTTATATATAGAAAAGAGAATGCTTAATCTTATGGTGTCACTGTAAAATATAAATTCAATATGCCATTTCATTGTGATGGATAATTTCCTTAGAGAAAACGTGCCCTATAGCGTGGAAAAATTTAACCCTATTGCCTGAAGAAAAAAATATGACAAGCAAACCAGGTGATTATGAAAGACTGATGCACAACTATCAGTGGAAAAAACCTAGCTGTTGTTAATTTGACAGGAGCATGTTTTGGGGCATCTGGTAATATGCAAAGGATTGCTCTGGAGGATCTGCATCTGCTTTCTACTTAGAAGCAGATTTGAAGTATAGTTTTATTATCATAGTGGCTCCTTGGCATCTTTGTTCTTGCTTGATATAGTATAGTGCAGAGTTTCAGAATAGTAAAAAACAAAAACAAAAAACCACTGTTCTGGTGCAGCAGGCAAATGCCAGAAGAGAATTGGCAAGTTGCAATTGAGGTGGTTTAGCACACAAGATTGTTAGTATACTTGATCTCTCCTACTATGCATAACATTTATATTTTCCTAATACTTCTTGCTGCCTCAGCTTGAGTGGGACAAATAGCATGCTAAGCAATAAGGCGAGGAAGGAGAATCGTCATCATATCCAGGAGTCTAAATTATTTCTTTATTTCAAACATCTCTGTGTTGCTAAAGCCGTCCTAAGGTGGGACATAGAAATAGTCTGATTGCAGTTGCAAAAATAAAAGGCATTACATTCCCCAGCCCAGCCGTTCAGATGAAACCATTTTTTTAAAATGTCAGCAATTTAAGCAATTAAAAACTCACTGCAGTGTATTAAGTACAAGGATATTAAAACAAAATATAATGCCACCTCCAGAAAGGTCCTATGTTTCTTTCTCCATTGATAGATCTTGGCAATGGGTCTGCAGGCCAAACCATAAAACTAGTTGTATGGTTTAGCCTGGTTCTTATAGGTGTTGGAAGTTCTTTGAATAACCTGGACCCAAAATGTGCAGGGAGTCTGTAGTATGACATTAAGTGTCTTTAGTGGCATTTTAAAGCAGGGATGGAAACAGAGAAGTAGTTAATGCAACTACAGTGGTGCCTCGACTTACGAACGTCCCTACTTACGACCATTTCAAGTTACGACCAGCTCCGGCCGCAAAATTTTGCTTCTACTTGCGACCGGAGCTTCCACTTACGAACAGAAAAAGGCAGGGAAAAAAGGTGGGAAATTCAAATTTCTAACTGTAGGTGGCGACGAGGCTGCTTCTTTGTAGCTCTTTCGCCCCAGCAGTCAGAGAGTGTGCGTCGTCTTCGGAGGCTTGGGACTGCCTCCTTCTGCTTCTGAGAGTGTGTGTGTGTTTGCAGGGAGGCTTCGGGCTGCCTTGTAAGGTAAGGTGCTGTTTTCTGCTTTTTAAAAACTGTTCTGGGTGTTTTTGCAGCTTGGTTTTGACTGGGGGGGTTATGTTTCTGTGCTGTGATGGGTCTTGGGGGGTTTGTTTGTTTTTTGGGTTTTTCCCCCCATTTCCGATGGGTCTTGGAGGGTTTGGTTGCTTTTTGGATTTTTCCCCCATTTCCGATGGGTCTTGGGGGGTTTCCTTGCTTTTTGGATTTTTCCCCCCATGTCCGATGGGTCTTGGGGAGTTTGTTTGCTTTTTAGTCCCCCCCCCCATTTCCGATCTTGCATGATCTGCTTGATTCCTTTTTGCTTTGTCTTGTTTTCATTTGCAATGGGTCTTGCACGGTTGATTGGTTTTTGGTTTGTTTTCTTTGCATTAGGTCTTGCATGCTTGATTGCTTTTTGCTTTGTCTTGTTTGCATTTGCAATGGGTCTTGCACAGTTGATTGTTTTTTGGTTTGTTTTCTTTGCATTAGGTCTTGCACGCTTGATTGCTTTTTTGCTTTGTCTTGTTTGCATTTGCAATGGGTCTTGCACGGTTGATTGCTTTTCTCCCCCACCCCTTCGGCTGGAATGGATTAATCGCGTTTCCGACCGGTCTTGCAGTGATTTTTTTATTTTATTTTTTGTGATTTTTTTCTTCGGCCGGAACGGATTAATTGCATTTCGATGCATTCCAATGGGAAATGGTGCTTCGACTTATGACTATTTCGAGTTACGACCATCTTCCTGAACCAATTAAGTTCGTAAGTCGAGGCACCACTGTATTACAATATGAGTTATACATCTCCAGAACCTCCTGTTCCAGCAAGCATCCAGGGGCTGTATTCAGCACCAGTGGAAGTTCCCAGGTTCATGCAGCCCTCCCAGTGTGCCATCTGGGCCTTCTAACACTCTCATGCTGGGGGGAGGCAGGGTGGATTTTGGCATAATTATGGCTTCTTGTGCCCTAGAAGCCTCCAAGGAGATTAGCTCTTTAAAGATTACAGTGGTGCCTCGCTAGACGATTGCCTCGCAGGACGAGGAAATCGCTAGACGATGGCTTTTTGCGATAGCTAATGCGCTTCGCAAAACGATGGTGTCCTATGGGCGATTTTCGCTAGACAACGAGTTTTCCCCATTGGAATGCATTGACCAGCAGTCAATAGCTGTCAGTGCATTCCAATGGGGACCCGCGCTCGCTAGACGATGTTTCCCTATGGACGATCTTCGCAAGACGACGAGTTTTCTGTTGGAACGCATTGAAGAGATTTCAATGCATTCCAATGGGGAAACGCGCTTCGCTAGACGATGTTTTCACAAGACAGTGATTTTCGCGGAACGGATTAACATCGTCTAGCGAGGCACCACTGTACCTTTCTCCCTGCCTGCTTTCAACTTGAATAGCCTTTGTTTCTGGCATGATGGTCACTTGTCATTGGAAGTTACTGTCATGCCAGTTTTGAAAAATCAGCAGTTGTGGCCTGCTAAGGTCTGTGGGAGGGCAAAAATGTCACCCAAACTCTCTGAATTTACTCACCCTTTGCAGTAGAAGTATGTGTGATGTTAATGCTGCATTAGTTCACTCACTGTTAACATTTTATATTTTTAGTTGGATTTTTATTTCACCTTTATCTCTAAAACTGAGACCCAGGGTGGCTTATGGTATAATTTAAAAAAAGAAACATAATTAAGTATTAATCATATTAAAACAATGCCATTAAAACTATTTTAAAACATCTGAGTTAAAAATAAAGACAATTAACAACAGAAAAGTGCAGCACATGCTTCAGAAGATCCTGCCCTTAGCAGGGGAAGCTATTCTCTTTAAGCAGGCATTTGAAATTATTTATTGTGGTTTATTGGAAACCTCTTAACCACTTTTGATGATGATGATATGTGATATGTGAATTTGTGATATGATATGTGAATTTATTAAAAAATAAATACAGTCGGTCACTCTGGTATATATTAGAATGAAAAAAATATTTTATGCATTGTTCAAAGAGGAAGCAGTTGATGTTATATGGAGAGCATATACAATAATTAGAGTAGGACAGACTGATAGGTGGAACTCACCAACATTCTGATGGTCAGTGAATATTCAGTTAATGCTGTAGCTCTTGAGATGTTAGGGGTGCTGTAACAGGCCAACATTTTCTAGAATTTGTGGCTGCCTCACATGTTGTTGTTGCTGTTATGTGCAGTCAAGTCAGAAATGACTTATATCAACCCTAATAGGGCTTTGAGGGTAAATGGAATATTTAAGGAGTGGTTTTACCAGTTTTACTCATCCAGTGAGTTTCCATAGCTAAGTGGCGATTCATACCCAGGTCTCCTGAGTCCTAGTCTGTCACTCTTTCCACTACACCACACTAGGTATCACGTGATAGTATTGGAAATGAGTATAGTCTTGCAGCAAAATCCTCCTTTTCCTCAATTCTGAAATCAGTATACTGACTGGGTACCCATCATGGTTGTAGCTATGTGGTTGGTCAGGCATGGATAAACAAAACAACAGTTAGATTCTACCACGTTTCCCCGAAAATAAGACAGGGTCTTATATTAGTTTTTGCTCCCAAAAACACAGTAGGGCTTATTTTCAGGGGATGTTTTATTTTTTTCATGTACAACAATCTACATTTATTCAAATATAGTCATGTCATCTTGTTCTGGTTGCTGCACAATACTGCACAATGATGGAGGGCGGGGTTTCACTTAACTGGGGCTTATTTTGGGCGTAGGGCTTATATTATGAGCATCCTGAAAAATCATACTAGGACTTACTTTAAGGTTAGGTCTTATTTTTGGGGAAACAGGGTAGTTACGTATATGTACAGAACTGCTTTCAGAATTCTACTTCTATAAACCCCAGGATGGCATTGCAGAAGACTGCAGACAACCCAGACAGATAATGCTGCTCCATAAAAATTTGGTATACAACACAGTATATTATTGACAATTTCTAATGTAAAAGTTTATAGTTCATTAATTTGATTTTCTCTTCCTCCCCCCTCTCCTCAATTTTAGGGAACTGTCGTCTTTTCATACCGATTAACTAAACTTGGAAATGGGACACCTTTCTTCAAAATTGTACTTCAAGGTATTTAAGCATAATGTGTGCGGTTGTATTCACCATAGTGCACATGCACAGAAGGTCAAAAGTATAGGTTAAAAGACAGAGTGATCCTAGCAGAGGACTAAAGGGGAAAGGAGAATCTGCAAGTTCTAAAAAGCAGTTGTAATAATGGGAGGGTTTGTTAGAGAAGAGAGTATCTGCGTGCTGAATGCTGAAAAGGTGGGCTGTTGTCTTTTGCAAAAAATTTACCCTTATTAAAATGTATGATCCCACTGACTAATTATTTATCTTGTCTTTTGGTGCTTTCCTCTATTGATCTGGCTCGCCAAAATGATTTGTGTTCTTGGAAATTTTGGTTATAGCACGAGTAGACAATAAGTGGCTCTCTAGATGTTTCCAGATGGATGGCTTTGTTAGTCTTTTGCAGAAATAAACAACAATAAAGAGCCCCATGGCATATTAAAGGCAAACAAATTTTGTTCAGCACAACCTTTCATGGACTATAGCTCACTTCATCTGATGAAGTGAATGAAAGTTCATTAAAATGTATGCTAAATAAAACTTTCAGTTTTTAAGTTGCCATAATCTTTTTCCTCTAGCTGTTATTGAACTACAACTCCCATCAGTTCTACCCATATAGCCAATGGTCATGACAGTTTAACAACATCAGGAACAGTGACTTCTGAAGGGGGTCCAGATGTTCTCAGACCTACAGCTCATAGAAACCCTGGCCATTGGTTGTGGTGGCTGGGAATTGTAATTCAAGAACACCTGAGGCCCCAAATTTGGAGGACCACATGTTTCCTAGCTCTGTCATATGTATCCTGGCAGGATGTCTGCTTATTCTTTGCTTATGCCTATGGGCCACTTACTGTATAAAGAATTGTGAATCGTCTTCCTTACTTTCTGTGATAAAAGTGAATTTTCTACACATTTTTTGGGGAACTGTTCCAATGTCCCTGGCATGCCAAATCTGTTAATATTCCAGGTTTTGCCACCTAAAACCACTGGGGCATGGCTTTTCTTTGTTGAATTCAGATAAATATCAGAATAGCACTGTTCATGTATATCTTTCCAGGATCAGAAAACTCATCTTCTGAAGCACATACCATCAATATTTTTGTGTTTGGGAAGCTGGCGGAGGAATGTGCCAAAACTATACATCAAGGGGTAAATCTTTTATTTTTCTCCTTAATAACAATAAGAGAGAGTATGCCTTTCTGTCTGTCTTTCTGATAGTTCCAAGACACTGAAACCTAGACGACTGAAATTTGGCCTCACTCCTTAGGATGCCTTGAAGGCATGTATCTTTGAGCAATTGGGTAGTACGACACAGGCTTACTATATCATACAGTCACAGCCAATTTATTTTCATTATCTGGGACTTTTATTTTCGCCATAGATATATTGCTTCACAAGGAACACAGGGTGTAAAGGGATGAATAATAGGGATCAAGAAGACTCTCCTTGTGTATTATTTAACTGCTCACTCTACAAGCAGAAGTAACCACACAGTTTGTAACTGATAAGCCAGAGTTACAGTGGTTCCTTGATTTATTGTCTTGTGTGGATGTGGCCTACGTGAGAAGCACTCTGCTCAGAATTTTCTGTACTTTGGAAAAACCCTTGAAAGGAAAAAGATTCTCATTGGACCATTTGTCCAATTTACCTACATTTATTTTACCTGTTTCTCCCCCTTTATTTGCTTCTCTTAGGTATGCTTTCTTTGGGAGCAGACTTTGGACATAATCTTCCTCTAAGCATATTCTTACCCTGTTTTCCCGAAAATAAGACAGGGTCTTATATTAATTTTTGCTCCAAAAAACGCATTAGGGCTTATTTTCAGGGGATGTTTTTTTTTTTTTTCATTTACAACAATCTACGTTTATTCAAATACAGTCATTTCATCTTCTTCTGATTGCTGCACAGTGGTGGAGGGCGAGGTTTCACTTAACTGGGGCTTATTTTTGGGGTAGGGCTTATATTACGAGCATCCTGAAAAATCATACTAGGGCTTATTTTCAGGTTAGGTCTTATTTTCGGGGAAACAGGGTGGATATGTCATAAATAATTCTAGTCTCTAGAGCAAGTGTCTGATGAATATCAGCTACATTTTGATTTGATATAGATGCCAGGTTTCTCTGACATAAACTGCTGTTGAACTAAATATGTCAGATAGTGTCAGTGATTGTTTTTGGATTGTATGAGTAGTACGTCTTCTAGTAAGTGGATATCCTCTGTAGTAAAAAGGAAATTCAATACTTATAGCTTGTTCTGTAGGCTATTTCTTGCTATGCTTGATTTATGATTACCAGTGCGATGTACTGTACATTGCTGAGTCAAGTTGGTATGAAACTGGCCTGCTTAATGAGGCTAGAGGTTAGCTAAACAATTGATTCTTAAATGGCCCCAAATCCTCAAAAAGAATTTAATGCTCAAAATCATTTGACATTTGAAGATAGAAAATGCCTAAGATAGAAAATCATTTACCATGCTGGCTGGGGCTTCTGGGAGAATAAACCTAAAACTGCTGCATCAAAGACCTCTGCTGCTCTGATTTCCCTACTCTTTCCTTCTTCTGCCTTCTACTGTTGTCCCATCCTGAGCCATTCTGCAAGATGTCATTACTTTTCAAGTAGATCCTTAGGGAATGCAGTATGCAGAAGGGAGCAAGTAGGTCTTATTCTGTTCATGCTACTTCTCTGAATCCAACCCTGCAGATATGGATCAATTCTTTGTGTCAGATTTTATGTTATCTTTGTGTGTTACTGCTTGTTTATGTTCTGCATCTATTGAGAACTGAGCTCC
The DNA here is from genome assembly GCA_037013535.1 of Intellagama lesueurii. NCBI lineage: Eukaryota > Metazoa > Chordata > Lepidosauria > Squamata > Agamidae > Intellagama > Intellagama lesueurii. The sequence goes on along the minus strand of JBAJHW010000005.1, from coordinate 69,277,974 downwards.
AGCTACCGAGAGTTGACAGTTCTTGCTTGGACTGGTTACCTGGTCTGGTTCATATATGACAGTGGTGGCAAACCTTTTTGGGCTGGTGTGCCCAAACTGGGGGGGGGGGGGGGAGTGGGTGTGGCGGCGGCGGAACCGGAACTTCCGGTTCTCTCTGGGCACTGCTTGAAGACTTGCGCCTTGCAAAGGCTTGGAGGCAGCGAGTGGGGGAAAGAGGGCGAGACAGGGGCAGCGGGAGCAGCCTCCCCTTCCCCGAAGAACTTCCGTTCGGTTTGTCCAGGGCGAGTCCATGCTTTTGTTCTGACCGGGGTCTCCGTTTTCCCACCGGAAGCGCAGAGCGTGAGCCGACAGAGCTGCCAAGATGAGCATGAACAGCGGCGGATCCCTCCCGAGGCTCAACACCTTGGGCATGGGAGGGCGGATGATCAGAACCGAATCCGGCACGGATATGCACTACAAAATGAACTCGCACATGATGGGGGGAGGCGGGTGGCGACGGAACCGGAAGTGGCGGTGACGGAACCGGAAGTGGCGGCGGAAGGGGGAATCCCGGCACGGAGGTGCCTCAAGACCCCACTCCGGATCTGCTGCCAGCACCAGCTGCTCCAGATCCGCCTGCCGAAGCGCCAGCACGGCGGCTCTGCAGCCGCCTTCTCAGGTTTGGCTGCGCGGGGGGGGGGAGTAGTGATCTGGCGACCTATGGCTCGCGTGCCAGCAGAAAGGGCTCCGCGTGCCAGCTGTGGCACGCGTGCCGTAGGTTCGCCATCGCTGATATGTGAGAAGCAGCATAGGTCTGATGTCTGTTCCCAAAGAAAGCATTCCTTGTTTTGTTACCACTTGTCTATACATCTCATAGTATTCAAGTAGTAACCACACTTTACACTATGACAGTTCTTACTCAGAGCCAGTTTATACATAAGAGGGTTAATAAATACATAGGCCTTTGATGCAAAGTTCCAGTCCCGCCCCAGTCTGTTCTAGAGAGCTTGGAGACCATCCACAAGAGTGTGTGAGCTGGCACTGATGAATGTGGAGGAAGAGAGATATGCAAACGCTGCTCCACTGGCTTCTGGATTGCTTAATTTTATATTTATGCCACTGGAGAGAGCTCTTTAGTTTGAAGAAGGCCAACACTGGGACCAATCCATTGACTGAAACGATACAGCCCTAAATGTGTTTGCTCAGAAGTATGTCCCATTCAGTTCAATGGGCCTTACTTCAAAATAAATGATTATAGAGTGAAGGCCAAAAATTTTCTTTCTGCTTTGAGTAAGGCATGGGATACATTATATAATAATTTTTATTGTGCTAAGTATTTACAGTTTTCTAAATATAGAGAGTTCATTTGGTATAGGTGTTCAGAGCAAGAACAGATTATTTGTACAGAATAATAGTTAGATAGTCATCTCTTAGGGTAGACTGCTCATTTCATACAGACAGTTTGATTTAGCATTATCCAAACAATGGCTTGAGGAACAGCTTGCATATATATTTCTTGACAAAGACAGAAAGTACAGATATGGAAGAAATAATAACACGGTCTCTCAGTTAGACATTCTTCCCTTTCCTGCTCAAGAAACCATGGTAAGTTTGAAAATAAGTACAATATGTCTGAGGGCATCAATCATGCTAGCTGTGCCACTCATTAAATAGAAGATGGTTAGCTTGATAATTAGGTAAAGGTTCCCCTTGACATTTAGTCCAGTTGTGTCCGACTCTAGGACGCGGTGCTCATCCCCGTTTCCAAGCCATAGAGCCAGCGTTTGTCTGAAGACAGTTTCCGTGGTCACGTGGCCAGCGCGACTAGACACGGAACGCCTTTACCTTCCCACCGAGGTGGTACCTATTTATCTACTCGCATTTTTACATGCTTTCGAACTGCTAGGTTGGCAGGAGCTGGGACAAGCGACGAGAGCTCACTCCGTCGCGTGGATTCGATCTTACGACTGCTGGTCTTCTGACCTTGCAGCACAGAGGCTTCTGCGGTTTAACCTGCAGCGCCACCACGTCCCTCTCAGCTTGATAGTTAGCTGCTTGTAAAAGCAAATTTGGATGAGTTTGTGCAGAACACAGAGCAACTTCTTCCAGGGTTGAAGAACATTTTTCTTGTGACCTGGTGCTAGTACAGCTTTCCTCAAGTAGGTGCCCTATAGAAATATTAAACTGCAGCTCCCATCATCCCTATGCTGGGTGTTGGCAGTCAATGCATCCAGAGGATACCTTGCAGGTGAAGGCTGCCTTAGCACATAATATATTCAGAATTTTGAACTACTGAAAATATTTTCAAAGTGAACTAATCTCTGCAGCCTTTTCTCATTTAGAGCAAAGTAAATTCCTTTTCGATCCATTTTACCATAGAATACAAAAATGATATATCTTTTCTATGAAGCACAATGCAAACTTCATTTCTAAGCAGACCGGAATAAGTAGACATCTTGAAGTTATGCCCAGTTATAATTTATAATGTCACTCACAGAGCTTGGGGAATTTTTGAACTACAATTCCCAGTGTTTCCCAGCCAGTATGAGCACTGGCTGTGTTGCTGGTGGGTACTGGGAGCTGTAGACAAAAATTACTCTTCCAACCTTTGGTCACTCAAAACGTTTTGCCAGATTTAGAGGAAATTAGCTACCTTCACTGGTTTGCCAGATTTAGAGGAAATTAGCTACCTTCACTGGCTTGCTTTTTCAGCACAGAAGCTGTATGGTGTTCTGCATGTCTGTAAATGTAGTATAGAATGAGCACTAAGAGCTATAAGTTACCAAATCAGCTCTTCTACCATGACATTCATTAAAGTATCTGAAACTTAATTAGTGGCTGGTGCTTTTCTTAATAAAAGAAGTGTTAAAAAGAAGGCTCAGAGCACAGAGAGATCAGTACTAAGCATCCTGAGCTGTAGCCCGTGAACTAGAAACTTCAAACAGCCGGAGTGAGTTAGCATTGCAATGCTTAGGCCTTCTTTGTGATATGATTATATTTACTGTGCTTCCAAAATGTGTATGCGGTTTTTCAAACATTTATTATGATTGTGATAGAGAGTGGATAATCTCATTTCTTTCCCTTTCCCTTAAAAAAAACACCACATTATTGTGTGTGTGTGTTTTTTAAAGCAATATTAGGAAATCTGTTGCTATTTTAAATAAAGTTAAGGATTTAAATGGTACATGGATATATGAGAAGGGAAGGATTTTCTAAACAAAGACAAAGGTGGCAACCTAGAAAGGATATAAACATGACCTTGCAGCAGCTTTACTCATGCTGCTTATGCCTTTAAAGCTTATAACAACAAATGGGCTTGATACTTGAGTGTTAGTCACATATGTTTAAAATATGCCCGTATCATCAGTTTTTGTAATGTGCTCCTTGAAATATTTCCTTTTTGATTAAATTATAATCTCAAATAATGGAAGTCATATTGGAAGTTAGCAGCTAGAATAAGTGTGAGTTCTGTGTTATATATCCCTCATATTATATGTAGATATATTGTAGATTCTTGGCCTTTTGGCTAAGATCAAGTCCAGGAAAAGGAAACAGTGGTATAATGTTGTTTACTGTGAAACTTAAAATATTCGTACCTATGTTCCTAACTCTATAAGGCTAAAATTTCATCCCAGCCTTTTGGAAGGTTAGGATAGTCTAGTCAAGTGTATGAAAGTCTGAGTCAGCAGCCAAGCTCCAGTGTTACTTGCGTTTTCAGTAAGCTTGTAAATGCTGAAGTAGGAATAAAATATCTTGAATCATAGCTTTTTGGTATATGGCTTATTTCATCTTTTTTCAGAAACTTAAAACTGATAGGCTTATTGTTGAACAAAGGTGGTTCACAGTGCCTTTTTCAAAGTCTCTTTGCTGGGAAAAAAAGTAATTAAATTAGATAACATTGGAAGTATTGTGTGTGCTTCCCCCCCCCCATCTTGTGTTCCATGTTTATCACAGTTTGATGTTTTAAGGGTTTTTTTAATTGAAAAAGAAATTTTATAGAACAGTGATATAAGTACTGTAATGTATGTGTTTCACATACGAACACGATTCATTGCATGTTACACTATATTTTCATTTGTTTTACATTTTTTTAATTTTTTTGGTAGCAATTGGATGTCTGTACCGTTTAAGCTAGACGTCCTTTTGCCAGTGAAAACATTACAGTTTGGAGTTTTAAATCATTTAGAGGAGTATTGTCGGAGACTGCTGAAGTAGCAAAAAGAGCAATCATAGTGCAGTATTTTTTCTAAAACTGTCAACTTCAATCAGAAAGCTCTTTTATTTATTGTAATCAAATAAACACATAAACAAAAGGCATGGCTGTAAAAAGCTAATGGGAATGCTGCTAGTACAAGAGTGAATGCAAAGGAAGAGGCTCAGAGGCTAAAAATGCTTGTCGGGAAGAGCACATCCATCTCATGGTATTTAGAGGGTACAAACAAAATTGAGATGGCACTTTAGAACTCAGGCGGTGCCAGAATTAACTAAAGTTAAAGGAGCCTTTAAGTTACATTGCAATTCCCTGTGCTCAGTTTTATTTTCTAAGATCTCCCGTTTAGTTTCCTTGCCTGTCAGTGAGGCAGTTTACCAACCATCTCTTCTTTCCCTCCTCCCAGTTTCCCTGGAAATCTGCAGTGAGGCATGCAAGGCAATCTACTTTCCTTTTACTCTTCTTCTTTCCCATTAACCAGATTTTCTGTAGCCCAGTTGCTGCTGATAATTAGTGAGTTTTGTTGGCAAACTCTCTGTGTTAGATAACCCAGCTGCCCACTCAAAGTTAAAAAAAAAAGGCAGAGCAGCAAGTGGGTTGACTTTTTATCGGGTCAGCTGGAGGGGTGAGTCCTGTGAGATGATGGCTTCTCACAACAGTTCAGGCCCCTGGCTGAACAGTGTCATTGTATGCATAGTCTAGGCCTTCCCTTCTCCAAGGTGGTTCTGAAGAAGAAGCCTCAGGTGTAGCCTTGTTGCCTCCTTTCAGATTTTTGCAATCTGCCTTCTTGACCTTTTTGCTGCACACTGTGATCAGGCTCTCAACTTTGAGCAAGCAGGTACATATCACACAACAGAAAACATAGTAAGAAGTACTGGGAGACGGGGCTTCGTCGCAGCAAGATTGGTCGGGTTTCAGGAGGTTCCTGAAACTAACAGAGACCACCCAGTTTCAACCCCTTCAAATTTGGAGGGGAAAGGACTTATACTACCGTGTTTTCCCAAAAATAAGATAGGGTCTTATATTAATTTTTGCTCCAAAAATGCATTAGGGCTTATTTTCAGGGGATGTTTTATTTTTTTCATGTACAACAATCTACATTTATTCAAATACTATCATGTCATCTACTGGTTGCTGCAGAATGGTGGAGGGCAGGGTTTCACTTAACTGGGGCTTATTTTTGGGGTAGGGCTTATATTACGGGCGTCCTGAAAAATCCTACTAGGGCTTATTTTCAGGTTAGGGCTTATTTTCGGGGAAACAGGGTAGGAGAAGTGAAAGTCTGAAGCAACAGAATCTGACTGAGAAGGGGGGTGACCCGGGAGATTCGTGGATTGGCCTCTCTTTGAAGTCGCAATCTGAAAAACAGAAACTGAGAAGGCGCCATTTTGGCACAGAGCTGTGAATGCCCCAAAGACAGAGAGCGGAAAAGTACAGAAGGATTTTGGAAACAATCTTGACTAGAACTTGAAGTAAGTGGCTTGTTTTACATATGGAACTCCTAAGGACCTAAAACAATGAGAGAGACGGTGTAATCTGTCAGAGAAAGTGACTAGATCTGTATCTGGCCAGACCGGTTAACACTTCCCCACCTCCTTCATTTGAGGCTTGGCTGAGAGACAGAAAGAAAGGGGGAGGAAAAAAACAACAACTCTGCTTCTAGTGCAGCAATACAACTTGTTCCTGCAGGACAATATAACCATAAATTACTGGTGGATTTAAATCTGTGAAGCAGCCAGAAACAGTCTTGGGAAAAGCCCTTCCTCCTGTCAACCTTTTGCCCCAAGCTACTATTGTGAATGACTATTGTGGTCACTACCTGCTGGAAAGAAATCCAGATAGTACCTCCAATTATGGGACAACAAGACATCCTCAAGAATATTCAGAACATTATACTTAATGGACTGTACCAGATGAAAATAGATATAGATCAGCTATTTGAACAAATTAAAGATGTGGGGACGCAAATGGAATTTACAGTCAAGACAGAGAAAAAAGTGAAACTACGACAGGGAACCAATTTTTTAAAACCACAAACAGAGACAGACAATTTTATTCTTAAACCCCAGAAGGTTATAGAAGAAAAAGGTGAAGATACAATGCAGCAGAGAGCCAATTTGTTAATTCCCCTTATGGAGATGTCAACAGCAGAAATGCATCAAATTACTATGAACTTTGATATGAAAGGGAGAAGAATCAAGATGATGGGACACATGCTGTGGCAGATGAGACAAGTGAGACAATATCTGGAGTGGATGAAGCTCTTAAAAATGGATGCATGGTCCATAAGATGGAAAATGAAAGACAACATGATAAGAGGGGCACAAAATATTGGTTAGAATATGAAGATAGAGCAGTGGAGATAAACGTTAAATCTAAGAAGGTATTTTGTGGTGAAAGAATATATGATAAAATAAATTAATGGTTATAATAGCGATTTAGCAATATAGCAATTTAGAATAATAGATATAAGATGGCAGAATAATACTAAAACTATAAAACTAGTAAACTTAAAGATAAAAAGAAAGAGAAAGTCCAAGAAAATGGAAGATTAGTAATGATAAATATTATGGAAAATTATGTTGTTGGTTTTTTCTCTTTGTATGATTTCCATCTTTAATACAATTGTATAAGCGGATGTAAGAATACCCTTTCTTACCCTTCCCGCCCTTACCTGGCCCCCTCTTTGTACCATAACCCCTATCCCTATGAAAATGAGTAAAAATGTAGGGGGAAAAAAGAAGTACTGGAGTGCTAGTTCCCCAACTTGGTATTTTAAATGTTGGTGAATACAGGTCCCAGATGCCTTGACCATTGGTTATGCTGGCTAGAGTTTCTGGAAATCATAGTTCAATAACATTTGAGAATCACTAGTGCATAAGAATTGATGGCCCCTCTGCAAGGCACAAGTGATATGCTTAAATAAAGCCACTGGATAGAGAAATTCTTATGTATGAAGTTAAAGGATCAATTAAAACCTTAATTTTAAGAATTAACTACAAATATTCCTATGGCTTTGTTCCTCTTCGTTTTTTAAACTTGAGGCTGTAAAGAATGTGTTTGGGCACAATGCAGTGAAACAATCACAGTAACGGGCTGTTTAAGTTGTTTTTCCAGAAAATCAGATAGAGGTTATATGGTGAGGTTCATATTTGTATGTGTAAGAGGAGCAAGAATTAAAAGTGCACTCTACCAGCAATATGTGCTATATAGGTCATAATGATATGATGGTAGCTTGCGAAAGATAAGTTTCTAAGTGGAACTTCCCATGGGAGATGTCAGGTTTGATCTTCATAAAAGGACACAATGGGTGGCAAGAAAAGGAAGAAATATTTCCTACCTATCTGTAGTGGGAGGTTTCTTCCAAGCCTAATTACTGCACAAGAGGTAATGTCAGTGGTGGTGATGAGAGATCGGCACTTCAGCTGCAGTCCTTTTCAGAAAACACCACTAAGCAGTGAACTCCTCATTGAAAGGTATAGAAAGGATGAAAGAACCCAAGGGTCAACACACACATACCTTGGTGCAAATAAAGATAATCTTTGTTCCTGAGAAGAAAAGTGAAGATTATTTGTATTTATAGAAAGAAAGGTCTCAGCATGTCATATAATGGCTGTTTTTAGATATACATCTATATAGCAGAAAAGAAGACATCGCAATAATTTATATTTTTCGATTCATGTTGTTTTCAACATTAATTTTGAAAACTTTAAATTAGGCATCTGAGAAAGGCATGATCCAAAGTCATTTTTTGATGCAAAGTAGAATTTTTACACCAGAACCTGGTTGCTTTGAGCTTCATCAGGTGTGCTGCTGGGCATCAGTGCTTAGGATAGAATAAGGTGTGAGTTGCATCATATCTTCTGTATTTCAAGGTTTTTACCTCAAGAAACTAATTAAGAGAGAAACTGTGGAGTGAGATGAAAGCTAGAACAGTTGCCTCCTTGACAGGCCATCCTCAGGAAAGGAAAATTGAAGATCTCTTTGTGAAAGTGATATATGGAGAATGTTGTGCATGTCTGAGCAGTAGGGCAGGGGATCTGTGGGAGAACAAGAGAAGGAGGGAGGAGGTTTATTTAAGAGTATTTTAGGGAAGGAGGACCTGCAGCTTCACACATTCCATGGCCAAGCAGTGCATGAGGCCTTCTAAGGCAAAAGCTTGGCCTATCCCAGGAATGTAAATATTCATGCCACAATAATACTAGTAGTACAGATACACTGGTCGAGTGTGCTGGTATTTCTTTCAGCTATCAGGTTGTCTCACTTGATAAGCCTTGAAAATTGAAGCTTTAGCAAGAGTATCTTCACATACCTGGGGTACATCTGCTTATCATGGAAAAGGCCATGTCCCCAAGATTACACAAATGCAAGAGTGGGTGATATATTTTATATCAAGCTTTCATGGATAAAATCCACTTCCTCAGGCTAAGCACACCTCCTTCATGGATAGTGAAGAAAAAATGTAGACAAAAGTCCAAAAATTGATGATACATGTCTGTGAGAATTTTGTATTTAATCAAATAACCTTTTACACCCAAACTTTGTTTAGAGAGTTCTCGTAGCTTTAATGACTTCCCAGGAAACATTTTCCCCTCTCCTCAAGCATGTAAGCTCCGTTACATCTACAAAAAAAATTTCAGCTGCGGTAGAGAGGATAATTAGGTATTGATACTACAGAAAAGTACAAGAGGCAGTTTTATCCTCCATGTGTTTAATCTGCATCATTTTGCTGCTTACTTTGATCTTAATTTAGTGAACACTATTTACATCTTTCTATTTGCTTTTATTAAAAGCAATCTAAATTCTTCCACTTCATGAAATGAATCTTTGAATTTTAATTTCTTGCATTTTCTTTTAGATTAGTAGCAAGTGGGCTCTGCAACACATTTTTTCAGGGTACTGCATTCCTATTCAGGATTCCAGTCGGCCAACTCCTTTCCAGAATACTCAGTTATGTTTTTCCATGGACATCTCCCATGACTTTCTTGGGGTTTTCTCCTTAAATGTCACTTAGTATTCTTTGGCTACTTATTATGTTTGGTCTTCACTACACTGTTGATGCCAGGCCTGCTTCTCACAGTGGTTAACCATAAACCTCCAGTTGCCCCCTTCGGTAAATGCTCTAAAACCCCTGTTTTCATTTACTAATGTTAGTTCAGCGTTTTGTGCAGGGATGGAGCTGTTTTGGCTACATGAGCACCCAAAGAATGAGTTCACTATTTATATTTCTGATTATCATAGAATAATGAAGTTGGAAGGGGCCTATAAGGCCATCGAATCCAATCACCTGCTTAATGCAGAAATCCAGATCAAGGTATATTTGACAGATGGCTGTCTAGCTTTCTCCTAAATACCTCCAGGGTTGGAGTGCTCACCACCTCCCAAGGTAATTGGTTTCATTTTCATACAGGTCTAGCTGTTAGGAAATTTTTCCTCTTTCCAGCTTCCTGTAACTTGAACCCATTATTATATATCCTGTACTTGAATGATTGAAAACATATCCTGCATCTCCTCTGTAAGAAAACCTTTCAATTATTTGAAGAGCACTATCATATCTCCTCACAATCTTCTTTTCTCAAGGCAAAACATTACCAGTTTTTTTCAGTCTTTCTTCATAGGGTTTGGTTTCCAATCTCTTGATTATCCTTGTTGCCCTCCTCTAAACCTGTTCCAGTTTGTCTACGTCCTCCTTAAAGTGTGGTGTCCAAAACTGGGTATAATATTCAAGATGAGGTCTAATAAGTGAGGAGAGGAACTAGTACTTCATGTGATTTGGAGACTGTACTTCTGTTAATGTAACCTCAAATAGCTATTGTCTTTTTGCTGCTGCATCACACTGTTGTGTCATATTCAATTTGTGATCTATAACAATTGCAAGATCTTTCTTACATGTAGTATTACTGAACCAGGTAACCCCTATCTTGCAACTGTGCATTTGGTTTCTTTAGCTATCTTTACCTCCGAGCTTGTGTCTCCCTTCCCCTTCCAATTTGGTTTAAAGCCTTCCTGTTGAAGTTCTTCATTTTGTGGCCAAACACATCTTTCCCAGTCCTTTTGATAGGCTCCCCACCATTTGCTAGCAGTCCCTCTTCCAAGAAGCATAGCCCATGGTCCCAAAGTCCAAATCCCTCATGTCAGCACCACCTTTGTAGCCAGTCATTCACCTGAAGTATTTTCCTTTCCCTTTCTTTTCCTCTTATGAGCATTGGTAGGAGGCTGAGAAGACTATCTGGGCTCCAACATCCTTGAGTTTCCTTCCCAGAGCTTCAAAGTCTGATGCGATTTCTTCATAGTTCCTCATGGCTATGTCATTTGTTCCTACATAGATTAGAAAAAAGGAATATGCATCCATCGATATTATGAGCTATGGTAATCCTGTCACATCCCTAATCTTTTCCAAGACCATGTAGGATGCAGTGCATTCTCTAGAACAGTGGTCTCCAAACTTTTCAGCGGGAGGGCCACATCATGTATGCTCCACATTTTTGAGGGCTGAAGGAAGACATGTGCACGCACGCACTCTGGACTGGATAAAAAGGCAAGGTGGGCTGGATGTGGCCCGCGGGCCATAGTTTGGAGACCCCTGCTCTAGAACAATGGTGAAGAACCTCTTTCACTGTTAGGGCCATATTCAAGTTCAGATAAATTCTTAGGGGACTGCATTCCTGTAGGAGGGATATTGTGCCTTTGAACTAGGCTTTTCCAATGAGCTATTGTGATGAGTAGCCATTGAAAGACATATTGAGGGGACACAGGAGGCACCTTCTTGAAGAATGTGAGGACCATGAGCTTATTCAGGTGTCCCCTGGGCAATGACCGAGCCTGTTGGCTGATCCATCCACTCCAGAAGCAACATTGGATTGTTTTTGACAAGAACAAAGAAGAAGAGGGACATATTTTCCAAGAACTCATCTGATTTCCTTTGATAGACATTGAAACAATGGGTGATGGAGTCTTGCGACACTGAATTCCTGAAATCAGTTGTGAAAAAGTTCTTCTGTACTGAACAGAAAATTTTTTCATTCTCATTGTTTTCTCAAATATTGCCCTTCTGAGAGTCCCTGGCAAGACTTCTCACTGCAGCAGCAAGATTTCCCAGCTTCCTTTCATAAAAGAGACCCCAACCATATTTCTCTCTTTATTTTGCTCTTGTTTGTGTCTTGTTTTATATGAAACACTGCCAGATCTGGTGCAGCTTATTGCCTTTTCTGGTGAATTCTTCACAGGATGGATGCTGTTCTGAGCAAGGATTACAATAATTCTGCACAGATAGATGTTTCTTTTGGGGAAAAATGGCCATGACATTTCAGGAAAATCTTGCCAAATTTCTGTGAGATAGTTGAGAGGGGAAAGGCTCATCTGGAAAAATCTTGGTGTAAGGAGGATCCCACCACCCTCTGTTTCTTTTGAAGAGTGAGGGGCAATGAGATTCACATCCCTAGACCTCAGGATCATTGAATGACAGTGGATTTTTTCATACCAAGAAGAATTTTATATCCCCTTTTCACATCAGCCGCAAACATTTCATCGGTTCAAGCAATCGCAAAAATGGTTTCTCCTCTGTTCCTTCCCTGCAGAAATAATATATATTCGTTGTTCCTATTTGATTGATATTTTTACACTTTTTTTCTCATACATTAGAAGTTTTTGTTTCAAGCTGAGTATATTCCATGCAAGTATTATTCCACGATAGCTTCTGAGTGGTTTTCCAAACATTGACATTTTAAAAACTATTTCAAAATTCTGTAATGCAACATGCCATCACCAAAATCAGTCTCCATAAAATGACATCCTTTGGTTCTCTGTCAGTTCTGTTTCTGAGCAAATGCCCTGTTTGGATAGAATCAAGAAGAGACTATGGCATCTAATTTTTTCCCTGATCTGGACATGCATATTGACTAAGGGACTTCTTTAAAGAGTTGACTGTTCTAGTACTGTCAGATTTCTCCTGTTAAATGAATTATTTAAATCATTCATATTCAATAATGCATCATGTTAATTCCTGCACAGTTCACAGTTTTTGAATTTTTCAGCTGACTAGTCTTGTTTTGCTAGGGCTTTGTTTTGTTTTTTGGTAGCTCAATCTTCACGTTACAAAATGGGAGATTTCAGTAGCCCCAGTAGTCAGAAATCTGCTTGAAGCAAATATTTCAGGATATGTCTTTAAAATTGCCTTCTTAATTGCATGCAGTTTTTAATCCTGGCTGTGGGCTGTTTATTTGCCACAGGTAATTGACTATTGGCTGGATAGCCCAGTGAGCTAGGTATCTGGCTACAGAGTTAGAGGTTGGGAATTTGGATTCCATACTGTGCCTCCTGGGGGAAGAACAAGCCTGTGTAGCCTTGGGCAAGAGGCACAGTTCCAGAATGCCCCCAGAAAAGGGAATGGTAAACCACTTCTGAGTACTCTATATCCAAAAAACCCTGGAAGGGATAATCAGAAATGATTTGACAGCATATAATTAGTTACTAATAATTACTCTTATATGAACATCTTCAGGTAATATTCAGACCATGTTTCTTGCACTGATCACTAGACAGATATGTTCTCAATTGCAATATCTGGGACATATCAAGTATTCCCCACCAGCGTCCAATCCACTGATGGGCTGCAGATCTTTTGGTCAGAACTTTCAACAATCACCAGCAACAACAATAAAAAATAATGTGCCATCTATTTGGCTTGAGCTTATGGCAACCTTTTCAGGCTTTTCTAGGTATAGAATTGTTTATTGTTCCATCCTTCTGGGTGACGCTTTGGGACAGAGGAACTTACCCAAGACAACCCAGGCTGACTGACTCTTTGCCTGGGAGGTACAGAGAGGAGTTGAACTCACTACACTGGTTCTGCAGCTAAGTATAGTAGGACACTTGTATCCTAGTAGGTTCAGTTCCAAGCCTCCACTCCATGGATGCCAAAAAATACAGAAATAGCAAATGCTGTACATAGCTTGGTCTCTGTCTCCCTTTAGTGGCCAGTTCTCATAAAAACCTCATGTAAATACGTATTTCTGGGATTGTTCTTTTAATATTTTCAAACCGCAGATAAATGAAACAGTGGATACTGATCCCATAAATACAGTGATCCTACTGTACTACAATTCACCGAGCAATCTGGCCAGCACTGTAGCATAAAGAAATACTATTAATTTTAGAAAGATCGAATCTATCCTATGATTTGATGGTGTCACTCTTGGTTTCCAACTTCTGCGACAAGAGGGGTTTTGGCACTTGGCAAGGTTTCTATACTGACTGGGACCAAACTAAAATTCCACCATGCCAATAACCAGTTGGGGGGCGGGGGGGGGGATCCTTTGGTGTAGATTTTGTTTCTTGTTACATGTATTGAAGCTGTATGCTTATTCTTTCCCACCGTGGTTCAACCACTTCATTTACCCCACTCTGCAACATGCACAGAGCACAAGGAGGCTTATAATCTCAAAAGAGGCCATATGAAGTGAGGAGAAGTGAAAAATATTTATGCATGTACTTAAAGCCAGTTGGAATCCACAGGATTTGCATTCATTATATCGTGTCTTTTTTATTTTTTAAAAAAATTCTATTTAGCTAGAGTTACATCTCCCAAGATTCTCAGGAAGTGTCTCTATATGAAATTATCTTCTTTTTCTCTTCCCCAGGAAGAAAGGAGACAGATAAGAATTATTTTAGGAGAAAGGATGTAATTAACAATGTATTTCTCCTTCCAACAGGACATCCTTGTGGTCACTGGATTCAACTTGGTGAAGTCCACCAATGAAAATGACAAGCACGGTTGTCACCTAGAAATATCTGATGAAGTTGATTCAAAGATTTATGTATGTTGTGCCAGTTTATTTCTCTTGGATTTGTGGTTTTATTACATAGTAAAAGTATAAATGTAATAGAGGTTTAAAGGCTGCTGAGACATACCAAGAACTACTTAAGCAGTATAAAATCTTTTACCCTTATTTGCTTTAACAACTGTGCTTTCAGCCAGAATCCAAAGAAATGCAGTGACCAGTATGGCTTTCCTAGGGAGGTTTGGATTGGATCTAACACCAAACCATGTTAGACACAATTTTTCTATGGAGCAGGATTTCAAAGCAGTTTGGTATCATCTGAGGCTGCCACTCAAAGGTTGAGGGAAATCAGTGCCACTCTTATCATATGGTAGGGCCAATGTTAGCTGTGGACTCCACGCTTCAGGATGAAGTGTTCGCCCTGTTCGAACCACAAGCCATGGCAACTGCATATATGGATGTGTGTGTGCACACATATGCACACACACATGTGCACACGTAAATATCTAAATACACATACATACGGAATATAGCTAAATATATTGGATATTGCTGATGGAACTATAATTACCACTTGGTCATTATATTTAATTCAGCTACATTAACGTACATTTCATAGTGTTGTTTCCCTGTTTTTGAAGTAGGGGGAGCCTTTGCCAGATTTTTAATAATCTTAACATTGAAACAGAATTGTCCTGGGAAGTTACGTATCTTCCCATGTCATATCATATATTTTTGATCTTACTGTCATATTTCTAGGATAGGAAATATGCTGTAAACCTATTTACATAGTGATGACTTAGTTTTAGAGCACAGATAAGAGCAAAGTGTTTTCTCTAGACTCGGGAGATTTCAGCTCGGTTCTCAGGACATTCTAGTAGCAAACACATGCGTCATAGCTGTTGTGAAGCACAGGTTTTGACATTTCTGTAGAATGTCAGGCTGGAAGGCGACCTAGATAAGGTAACTGTGCAGCTAGTTCTGCGTCCCCAAATGAGATTTTATTTGCAGATTTGACTTTCGTTTTTTAGTATCTTCTTCATTAAACTGGTTGTTAATTTTTAAGATACGGTGGCCACTTTTCCCCATGGTAAGTCCTTTTCCTTGATGTATTTGGTTGATGAAACTTCCCAGCACTTCATCTCTATGGTGGAACAGCTTCTCCTTTTGAATGTATAGCAATTATGACCTTTAAAATAATAACAGATATGCTTCAAAAAGAGGCATAGTTACTTACTTATTATCCTCAAATTATTCTTAATCCTTTTCTGCAAATTTTCCAAAACAACAAATAAACAAGAATCTGAAGAAAATACATTTGCTATTTCAAACTGAATTGTATTAATTGTCCAAGTATGTATGTTAGCCCCTTCATGGATTGCTGCCTTTTCGTGGTGAAGGGGCTTGAGTAATTCAGAGAAGCTATGGGCTATGCCGTGCAGGGACACCCAAGACGGACAGGTCATAGTGGAGAGTTCTGACTAAACGCGATCCACCTGGAGCAGGAACTGGCAAGCCACTCCAGTATCTTTGCCAAGAAAACTCCATGGACAGAAACAAAAGGCTAAAAGATATGACGCTGGAAGATGAGCCCCTCAGGTCGGAAGGCGTCCAACATGCTACTGAGGAAGCGCGGAGGACAAGGACAAGTAGCTCCAGAGCTAATGAAGTGGTTGGGCCAAAGCTGAAAGGACGCTCAGCTGCGGACACGCCTGGAAGTGAAAGGAAAGTCTGATGCTGCAAAGAAAAATACTGCATAGGAACCTGGAATGTAAGATCTATGAACCTTGGTAAGCTGGATGTGGTCAAACAGGAGATAGCAAGAATAAACATTGACATCCTGGGCGTCAGTGAACTAAAATGGACGGGAATGGGCGAATTCAATTCAGACGATTACCATATCTACTATTGTGGACAAGAAATCCGTAGAAGAAATGGAGTAGCCCTCATAGTCAACAAAAGAGTGGGAAAAGCTGTACTGGGATACAATCTCAAAAATGATAGAATGATTTCAATACGAATCCAAGGCAGACCTTTCAACATCACAGTAATCCAAGTTTACGCACCAATCACCGATGCTGAAGAGGCTGAAATTGACCAATTCTATGAAGACTTACAACACCTTCTAGAACTGACTCCAAAGAAAGATGTTCTTGTCATTATAGGGGACTGGAATGCTAAAGTAGGGAGTCAAGAGATCAAAGGAACAACAGGTAAGTTTGGCCTTGGAGTTCAAAACGAAGCAGGGCAAAGGCTAATAGAGTTTTGTCAAGAGAACAAGCTGGCCATCACAAACACTCTTTTCCAACAACACAAGAGGCGACTCTATACATGGACATCACCAGATGGGCAATACCGAAATCAGATTGATTATGTTCTCTGCAGCCAAAGATGCAGAAGCTCTATACAGTCAGCAAAAACAAGACCTGGAGCTGATTGTGGCTCTGATCATCAGCTTCTTATAGCAAAATTCAAGCTTAAACTGAAGAAAGTAGGAAAAACCACTGGGCTGGTCAGGTATAATCTAAACCAAATCCCTTATGAATACACAGTGGAAGTGAAGAACAGATTTAAGGAACTCGATTTGGTGGACAGAGTGCCTGAAGAACTATGGATGGAGGCTCGTAACATTGTACAGGAGGCAGCAACAAAAACCATCCTAAAGAAAAGGAAATGCAAGAAAGCAAAGTGGCTGTCCAACGAGGCCTTACAAATAGCAGAGAAGAGAAGGGAAACAAAATGCAAGGGAGATAGGGAAAGTTACAGAAAATAGAATGCAGACTTCCAAAGAATAGCAAGGAGAGACAAAAGGACCTTCTTAAATGAACAGTGCAAAGAAATACAGTGGTGCCTCCACTTACGGCCGCCCCGACATACGACCATTTCGAGTCGCGACCAGCTCCGGCCGCAAAATTTTGCTTCGACTTGTGGCCGGAGCTTCGAGTTGCAAACAGAAAAGAGGCAGGGAAAAAAGGCGGAGAATTCAAATTAGAAACAGGGTTTTGCAGGGTGGGTTTGGGCTTGGGGGGGGGGTAATGTTTTTGTGCTGTGATGTTTTTTGGTGTGTTTGGTGTGGTGTTTTTTTTCCAGCCCCATCGCGTTCCAATGGGGCTGGCTGTGCTTTTTATTATTATTATTATTATTATTATTATTATTATTATTATTATTATTATTATTATTATTATTATTATTATTATTATTATTATTATTATTATTATTTATTTCAGCGATGGGGCTTCCTGTGCTGTTTATTTTTGGTTTTTTTTTTTCTTTCAGCCCCATCGTGTTCTGATGGGGATGGCTGTGCTGTTTATTTTTGGTTTTGGTTTTTTTTTTTCTTTCAGCCCCATCGCGTTCTGATGGGGCTTCCTGTGTGGTGCTGTTGTTGTTGTTTTTTTTAATTTATTTTCAGCCCCAACACGTTCCAATGGGGCTTGCTGTGTGGTGTTTTTTGTTTTTTTTTCCGGCTGGAACAGATTAATGGGGTTTCAATGTATTCCTATGGGAAATGGTGCTTCGACTGACGACCATTTCGAGTTACGCCCATCTTCTGGAACGGATTATGGTTGTAAATCGAGGCACCACTGTAGAGGAAAATAATAGAAAGGGAAAAACCAGAGATCTGTTCAAGAAAATTGGAGATATTAAAGGAACATTTTGTGGAAAGATGGACATGATAACGGACAAAAATGGTAGGGACCTAACAGAAGCAGAAGACATCAAGAAGAGGTGGCAAGAATACACAGAGGAATTATACCAGAAAGATCTGGATGTCCCGGACATCCCAGATAGTGTGGTTGCTGACCTTGAGCCAGACATCCTGGAGAGTGAAGTCAAGTGGGCCTTAGAAAGCATGGCTAACAACAAGGCCAATGGAGGTGATGGCATTCCAGTTGAACTATTTAAAATCTTAAAAGATGACGCTGTTAAGGTGCTACACTCAATATGCCAGCAAGTTTGGAAAACTCAGCAGTGGCCAGAGGATTGGAAAAGATCAGTCTACATCCCAATCCCAAAGAAGGGCAGTGCCAAAGAATGCTCCAAGTACCGTACAATTGCACTCATTTCACACGCTAGCAAGGTTATGCTCAAAATCCTACAAGGTAGGCTTCAGCAGTATGTGGACCGAGAACTCCCAGAAGTACAAGATGGATTTCGAAGGGGCAGAGGAACTAGAGACCAAATTGCTAACATGCGCTGGATTATGGAGAAAGCCAGAGAGTTCCAGAAAAACATCTACTTCTGCTTCATTGACTACGCAAAAGCCTTTGACTGTGTGGACCACAACAAACTGGCAAGTTCTTAAAGAAATGGGAGTGCCTGACCACCTTATCTATCTCCTGAGAAATCTATACGTGGGACAGGAAGCAACAGTTAGAACTGGATATGGAACAACTGATTGGTTCAAAATTGGGAAAGGAGTATGACAAGGCTGTATATTGTCTCCCTGCTTATTTAACTTATATGCAGAATACATCATGCAAAAGGCTGGACTGGATGAATCCCAAGCCGGAATTAAGATTGTCGGAAGAAATATCAACAACCTCAGATATGCAGATAATACCACTCTGATGGCAGAAAGTGAGGAGGAATTAAAGAAACTTTTAATGAGGGTGGAAGAGTAGAGGGCCAAAAATGGTCTAAAGCTCAACATCCAAACAACTAAGATCATGGCCACTGGTCCCATCACCTCCTGGCAAATAGAAGGGGAAGATATGGAGGCAGTGACAGATTTTACTTTCTTGGGCTCCATGATCACTGCAGATGGGGACAGCAGCCACGAAATTAAAAGACGCCTGCTTCTTGGGAGGAAAGCAATGACAAACCTAGACAACATCTTAAAAAGCAGAGACATCACCTTGCCGACAAAGGTCCGCATAGTCAAAGCTATGGTTTTTCCAGTAGTGATGTATGGAAGTGAGAGCTGGACCATAAAGAAGGCTGACCGCCGAAGAATTGATGCTTTTAAATTGTGGTGCTGGAGGAGACTCTTGAGAGTCCCCTGGATTGCAAGGGGAACAAACCTATCCATTTTGAAGGAAATCAACCCTGAGTGCTCACTGGAAGGACAGATCCTGAAGCTGAGGCTCCAATACTTTGGCCATATCATGAGAAGAGAAGACTCCCTGGAAAAGACCCTGATGTTGGGAAAGTGTGAAGACAAGAGGAGAAGGGGACGACAGAGGACGAGATGGCTGGACAGTGTCATCGAAGCTACCAACATGAATTTGACCAAACTCCGGGAGGCAGTGGAAGACAGGAGGGCCTGGCGTGCTCTGGTCCATGGGGTCACGAAGAGTCGGACACGACTTAACGACTAAACAACAACAACAACATGTATGTTAGGCATATGAATAGAAATTTTATTTCTAAAGTAAAGATTACATTATTTTTTAAAAATAGTTAACATTTGTAGCATTGTTTATTATATCTGTCTAAAGCAGGCCTTTGAAATTGGAATATTTCTGTTTTTGGTTCAGGGGCTGAGCGTACAGAGTGTTGAGATCACTTTTCGTTCTGCAAGTCTGTGTTTGTATTATTTAGTTTATGTGAAAATGTCAACGAAAAGGCTTCATTTAAATTGTCTTTTGTTGCCTTATGCTGCTGGTGCTCTTTTCTTTTTCATTCCAGGTTTTTACTAGATCACCACACACAACCACTGCTTCCGAGACAGTAGCCATGGTAAGATTTAATTTTTGGTGTTTGAGGATAAGAAGGTCTTGCAGGATCAGAGCTTCAAATATGTTTAGTTTTATATATCTTTAAGATAAATAAAGAAATCAGCTATAGATTTCATCATCCCACATTCAGCACCTTTGGAAGGTAACCTCCATTCTGAAAGATGTAAGACAGAATGTACTTCTCTGGACATTGTGCTTCACAGTGACACTTCAATTTTTTAAACTTCTTAAATGAAATTATTTTTTCATCCTTTTAAAGAAATCATTTTCACCTCTATATAGAAGTTCACCTGGCAAGTAGCATTGCCAGATAGAGCTAAATCAAACTATAGATTTGGGGACCCTGGCCAGTCTGCTTATTTCCTGAGCATGCTAAAATTGTTGGAGGTGTTCTGTGCATGTTTTCCAGCTGCTGCCAGGGCCAGCCAGCAGAGCAAGGTGATGACAGGAATAATCAGAATGCCTGTGGTACCTTCTGCTCATTGCTGGGAAAAAAGCAATGTTCCTGTCCCAGCAGCCTTTCCAAAGCTGCAAATTTGCTGTAGCAGGACAGGGCAAATGTCCAACTTTCCTGAGTTCATTCAAGCACTTGGCAAGGTTTCTATACTGACTGGGACCAGACTAAAATTCCAGCATGCCAATAACCAGTGGGAGGTGGGAGTGGAATCCTTTGGTGTAGATTTTGTTTCTTGGTACATGTATTGAAGTTGTGTGCTTTTTCATATGCTTATTCTAACTGTATAATGTTTGGGTTTTTTGAAAATGTCTTGTGCAATTTTTGGTGTTCCCATAGCTATTGCATAAACCACACTAATCCATGACATTTGGAGTAGGCTCAATATATTCACTTATTCCTTGTTAGGAAATAATAGCAGTTACTGTAATGAGAGTAGTGGTTTAGGTCTGAAGATTGCTGCTCTTCAAAAGGGAAATGAGTCTTTTGGTGGATGTGGGGAATCTCTGTATCCAATTTCACATGCAGAGAGAAAATCCATTTACTGGATTTTCATAATGGTTTGTAAAGCCTGGCAATAGAGAACAGTGTGGGCAAAGCAAATTTTAAAACTAACTTTCTATCAGTACTGCCTTGTGATCACTTTTTCTTATGTCTTGCCAGCCTGTTGCTCCAAAATATACATATACGCCTCTGAATCAACTTAAAAGTGGTACTGTTGTCAATTTGTATGGTGTTGTGAAATTCTTCAAGCCTCCATATGTATGCAAAGGAACTGGTATGTATTGTTGAATATAGAAAATCAAGAGTGGATGGATGGATTTTTATGTGCACAAGGAGGGCCAATAGTTGGTTTTTGAAGAACCTAATAACATCTGCTTGCTGGGATTCTTAGAAAAAATACTGGGCATTCTGATGCAAAGGCCTTCCACAGTTTTTAAGGAGGTGTGTTTACTTCAGGACTGAGTGGCACAAAATTAGTTAGGAGAAGGGCCATAGTTCCCTGGTTGAACAGATGTTCCACATGAGGAAAAAAGTCTAGGTTCAGTCACTCACATCTCAAGATGAAGTTGGAAAAGCCTGGTGTTCTTTAACCCCAGACCATTGGTGGGCAATTTGCAGTTGTATTTTTATGAGTCCCTAACTACCTTGGGGCCCCAGTATCCCCAAGCCCCCCCAAGCCCCAATTTAAAATTTGGGAAAAAATATTTTGGCTCAGAAAGTCCCCTTGTACCTTAAGTTGGGAGGCATTTTGTCATGTTTTTGAGCATGCCAGTACCCTGGCCCCCCATATCACCAAAATTGTTTTATATAGAAACTATTGAGTGCAACACTGAGAAACTCAAGAGGGGTTTCTCTGTCTTGTATGATAGACTTACAGAAGGTCTCAGTGATAATGAGTTTGATCAGGATTTGGTCATGCTTCAATCGGTTGATATCTTTCAGACTTTAATTTGATCATGAGTAACTAAAGTTTATTGATTTCAGTAGTTTCTCCTTCGTGTCCTCTGTGAATACACACTAATGGGTTAATCTGCGCCTGAGCAGAGCAGCCTCCGGAAACTTCCACAGCTTTAAGCACTTAGTGCTGGGACCTCCCCTACACCTGGCTATATAACTCCACCCCCAGCCCAGTGCTGCAGTTCTTTTTTTGACCGCCGCTGTAGCAGCAGCTTCGCTGTAGCAGCAGCTTCGTTTGGAACTTCGCATTGGAACTTCGCAAGTAGAAATGATTCTGTTCCTTTCTTTGACCTCCCTTTGTTCTTTCTTCTGTAACAAGTTGATTCTTTTGCCTGGGGATAAGGTATTAGCCGGCATTAGCTGTTCCTTGTAAAACTTTACAAAGCCTTTATAAAGCCGGCTTTGCAGCCCTCAGGGCTTTTCTCTTAAAGACATAAGGTCTTTTTTACCTTCTTTATAAAATTACCCCCAGGCTTAAGAGCAACAGTTTTCTGTCTGTTTGCAATTTCCTCTTCCTAGCAGGTTTGAAGAGGATGGCTTCTGAGCTTTGCCCCGCCTGTCAATGATTCTCCTGACTGAGGTACAGCCTCTCCGGAGTTTGGCATAGAACAGCCCTCTTGTTTCAAGGGGCTCGTTCTTACAGCTGTTTCGCAGTGAGCTGGGCTTCTGCACAGCCTAGGATTGCCCTTGGAAGAAGAAAGGGCCTCCGTAGCTCCTGCTCCCCACTCATCAGTGGGGTACAGCCTCTTTGAAGGTTGGCGCAGGAACAGCCCTCTTGTTTCAAGGGGCTCGTTCATACAGCTGTTGACCCCGCAGCGAGTTAGGGCTCTGTCGCCCTGTCCCTTGGAGAAGAAAGGGCCTCCTGCAGCGCTGGTCACCTTCCCCGCATGTCAGTGATTCTCCTGACAGGGGAAGAGCCTCTCCGGAGTTTGGCATGGAATAGCCCTCTTGTTTCAAGGGGCTCGTTCTTACAGCTGTTTCGCAGTGAGCTGGGCTTCTGCGCGGCCTAGGATTGCCCTTGGAAGAAGAAAGGGCCTCCGTAGCTCCTGCTCCCCGCTTGTCAGTGGGGTACAACCTCTTCGGAGGTTGGCGCGGAACAGCCCTCTTGTTTCAAGGGGCTCGTTCATACAGCTGTTAACCTGCAGTGAGTTGGGCATCTGGAGCCCTGCCCTTGAAGAGGAAAGGGCCTCCTGCAGCGCCGGTCGCCTCCCCCACCTGTCAGTGATTCTCCTGACATGGGGCAAAGCCTCTGCGTGTGATTGGCGCACGACAGCCCTCCTTCGTGGGCGCGTTCATGCCGCTGCCGATTCCGGATAGAGCTGCACGCCGAGGCTGTAGATGTTCCGGCGACATGCGGTAAGCCTTGGGGGATGGTATGGGCCCCTTCAGCTCCCGCAGCTAGCCCTACGTGTCAGTGATATGCCTGACTGGGTTAACACCCTTGGGTGGTTTGGCATGAAACAGCCCTCATTTATCAAGGGGCTTGTTCACGCAGCTGCTATTTCCAAAATCAGTTAGGTGCCAAGGCAAGAGCTTTCTGGCAACATTAACAGCCCTAGCTTTGCCTCTGAAAAGGGGGGGGGCTGCAACTCCCACCGCTAGCCCTGCTAGTCGGTGATATCCCTGGCTGGGGTAGCACCTATTTGGTGGCTGATAATTTGGCACAAAACAGCCCTCTTTATCAATGGGCTGGTTTACGCAGTAGCCTGCGGCCCTGCCTCAGCTGCCGGGGCCAGTATAGGCTCATAGGTAAAGGACTCACAGGAGTCCACCCTAGAACCCTGCCGCTGGTGGGTAAATTTTCCTCAGGTAGGTCCTCTCACGCTGACAAGTTGTGTAGGACCAGTCCCTTTATCCAGTATAGGAGCTATGAGCTCTCTACCACCGCCACCATCCCGCTCCGCCTGGCATCGTTCTGAGCCACGGGCTATGGAGTGCTGTACGCCTCCACATACGCTTCACTGGTGTAGTGCTCCCTCGAACTCGGCTCCGGCAGCACAGTGTTTGCAGGTTCAACCGAACCTGCTGTTAACCCTTTCGGCTTCTCCGTTCTGGCAACTGTGTTGAGCCTGAGCTTGGTCGGGCTCGTGCTAGGGAAGTCTTCTCCCTTGTTCGTCAGAAGGGCTTACCTTATTCAAGATTGGGAGTCACAGGGGGAGGAAGTTTTCCCAACCAATCTTCCTACACCCCTCTCAGTTGTCACAAAGGGTCACCCTCCTTTCCTATTAACAGATGAGGAGTTCTTTGGCCGCCATGTAGCCACTTACTCCTCTGCCATGGGGGCTTATCTTCACCACTTATGGAGTTTGGTGCTGCCCATTCTGCAGGTAGCTCCTGTGCACCTTTACAGTTCACGCCTCCCACGTCATTAGGAGGCACTGTTGCTGGTGCCTCACGAGCGCACTGCTGCTCGTTACGCCTTTAAGCCAGCATCTAAACAACTGATGCGTCGGGACCTGCCGTTGGTTATTCTTGATAACCTGCTCAAGCTTTAGCCGGCGGCACAGTTATTTGCGGCGTAACAACCGCAAGAGCCTGACGATGGTCCTATCAGCCTAGGGCATCACGGGAATGTCTATGGCCTCAACCCCAAAGTTACCAGCCGCCGCCCCTAGACATGTGGGCAGGCAGTGCCCTGACCGGCAGGATTGCAGGCAGGACCGCAAGACTGAGCGGTCTCTTTACTTCTCTGTCATTGACCAGTTAGTCCGTTTGACTCCTTGTCTTCCCAGCTATGCCACTGAATTCGATGTGCCCCTGTCACAGGCCGTGTTATGGCCGCCTCCACCCCTAACCCCACCACACCCCAAAAAAAAAAAAAAAAAAAAAAAAAACAAGGATGGAGGCCTGTGGCCCGTCCTTGGGGTTGGAAGCCTGAATTCTTTTATTACTCTGCATAGTTTCCATATGGCTTCCTTGGACTCTGTTATTCACTGGTTACGTCCAGGGGGTTGGTTTTTCGTAAGATGCTCCCTTTCATGCGGGCATCTGGTTAGACCGTCATCGCTTTCTCAGGGTTTCACTTGAGGGAATCACTGTTTACCCATGGTTGGATACCTGGCTCCCGGTCGCGGGGTCCAATTCACAGGCTGGTAAGCATACGTCCTTGGCACTGTCCCTTTCGTCAGCGTTAGGACTATAGGTCAACATAGTGAAGTTGACGTTACCACCTACACACTGTGTAAACTGTGTTAATGTGACTTTGGATGCTCTCTTGAAGCAGGCTTTTTCCTCTGCCATCAAGTCTGTGACAATGCATAATTTGTTATGCTCCCTTTTTATTCAGGCGCTTGGTTCCCTACCCTACAGGTCCAGCAACTCCTGGAGCTGATGACATCTACTGCAGATGTGGGACAGCTTGCTCGAACGAGGATGCGGTCCCTTTAAGCCTGGTTTCTCTCACTCTTTCAGATATCTTGCGACCGTCCATCCATGTTGCTCCAGGTGACTCCGGAACACGCTGCTCAACTGGATGGGTGGAACCCCCCTGCCCCCACACCCTACGGACAGGGGGACCCTCTGGTCTCTTGACCCAGTTGGTTCGGTCACTGTTGGATACCAGCCCGCCACACTGCGGGGGGCTTGTCCACGCCACCACGTGGCCCTTCGCCGCTGGTTCATGGTAGTAGCCAGCCTGCATATCATTGTGCTGGAGCTCCTGGCACTCACCAATGCATTTTAGGCCTCTGAGTCCCTGCTCCGGGGTCGGGTGGTCCAGGTCGCATTAGGCAATGCCCCTGCAGTTTATTATATAAACAAGCAGGGCGGCACTCACTCGTTACGCCTTCTTTTTCACACCATCTACCTTTCGAGATGGTGTTATGCTCGCCACATTTATCGAGTGGCTGTACATTTGGCAGGCGAGAACACTTCCATGGCACTCCATCTCGGCAGACCAGTCCTGCTCTCACGAGCGGGCTCTCGACGATACCATCTTTCGTTGCCTCTGTCGCTGGTGGGGGACTCCAGGCATGGATGCTTTCGCATCTTGAATGGACAAGAAGTGTGCCATGTTCGGCTCCCGAGCCGGTGTCGGCCGCGCCTCCCTAGGGGATGCCTTCCTGACCTATTGGTCATGGGGCCTCCTTTACAGATTCAACCTTTTCCCCTTCTTCAAAGGCCTGTTGTTCAAGTCCACCATGAGTGTGCGACTGTCATGCTTGGTCGCCTCGCTAGCCATGGTTCTCGATCCTGCTCCCGGGACCTGCAGAATACATCACACTGCACCTGGTCCCTCACCTACTGCCTCGGGACAGGGGTCGGAGGTTTCATCCGGACCTCGGGTTCCCCTACCTGTCGGCTTGGAGTCTTCCCCGACAGTAATGGACGTGCTCCATCATGCTTGCACACCTTTTACCACCTTGACCTACTCCTTTCATGGGTAGGCGTTCTGTCCCTTTGCATCACGACAACATTGGCCTACTAGGCCAATGTCTCTGGACGCACTCCTTCGGTTTCTCCTTCACTTGTTTGCCTGGGACTGGCCCGTTCTACCTGCACGCTATTTCTCCGTGGCCCGGAGAATATGCGCCCTGTCTATAGACCACTGACACCTCAGTGGTCTTTCCAGTTAATTCTTTGGCAACCCTCCAGGCTGCCTTGCTCCTGGCACTATCCTTAGCTTGCAGGGCCGGCTACACTAAGAGCCGGTCCTCCTTTTCTGCAAAGCATCCTTACGGCCAGGCCTTACCTTCTTGCCTAAGGTATTTTCTGCCTTCCATTTCAACCAGCCAGCTGTCCTTCCTGGTCTCTTTCCCACACCATCTTCATTGCTTGAAACAGCTCTGCACGCTCTAGACGTGAAGCGTGCTCTGTCTCACAACGTCTGTCACCTTTGCTGGCTCTCCTTTGGAGTACCGGCTTCCTCTCAGACCACGTCTAGCTGGATGGTCCAGTCCATCCGCCTTCCTTATGATTTGGCAGAGACTCTTCTTCCAAAATCAGTGAGAGCTCACTCTACTGGAGCTGTGGCATTGTCAATGGCCTTTCTCTATCACGTGGACGTCGCAGATGTCTGCTGCGCTGCCACGTGTGCCACACCGTCTCCCTTGATCTCGCCCTACCGCCTGGTAGTCCGGCCGAATGCTCAGGCTGCAGTAGGGCGAGCTGTCCTGGATCTGCACTTTCGTGACGTCCCTCCTCCTGGTTGGTCAGCTTGCCAGTCACCCATTAGTGTGTATTCACAGAGGACACGAAGGAGAAAAGAGGTTACCTACCTGTAACTCTGGTTCTTCGAGTAGTCCTCTGTGAATTCACACGTCCCGCCCTCCTCCCCGCTGTCCGTCACGTGTGCCATGGCATGTTGGGCAGCGGCGGTCGGTTCTTTAAGAACTGCAGCACTGGGCTGGGGGTGGAGTTATATAGCCAGGTGTAGGGGAGGTCCCAGCACTAAGTGCTTAAAGCTGTGGAAGTTTCCGGAGGCTGCTCTGCTCAGGCGCAGATTAACCCATTAGTGTGAATTCACAGAGGACTACTCGAAGAACCAGAGTTACAGGTAGGTAACCTCTTTTCACTATAAGCATGACTACTTTTGTATCTAATCCATGATTTTAGAGTCTCTGCAGTTTACATTTCATCTATTTTAAATTGTGATGCTAAACTATGAATGCCAAAACTCTAGATATTTTATGACAGTTTCTTAAATGTAACACTGTTGAAGTGCTGAGAGACAGTAGTGTTCCTGTGTTCCAGTTATGAAAAATTATAAACAGAGTGCTATGTAGTACAATAATTTATGTCAAACTGTTTTTTAAGTATGTGATAATTGAATTTGTTATCAAGAGTTGGTAATGGTCCATCTGTTATTATACGTATTATACCATATGCTTTGTCTGTTTTCTACTAAAATAAAATAAAAAGAGTATTAGTTTCATGATGCATTTCCTTAGGTTGAAGGCATAAAGCTGGAAAATAGTATGTTTGCTGTGTAATTCTTTTGCACAGAGTTAACTGTAGCTCTTATCTCCTCTTCATGCTGGAACAGTTTTCCTTTTTGTTGTCAGTTTTTGTAGAAATTTAATTTAGGCTAATAGCACATTAATTGGAGTACCATTCTCATAGGATTTCCTAGAGTAGTCAACTTTTTAAGTAGTACTATAGAGCAATTAAGTCATATCTTGACAGGGGGACTAAGCCATACGAAATTGTAGTGAAAATTACTTTAATGTACAATTCCCAGAACATGTAAGCAATATTTTACTTGCTTATGAACATTTCTCAAACAAATATGCAATGTATGCTTGTAAGAAGAGATGAGCAGCCCTCTCTGAGCCCTTGAGAAAAACTGAGTGTGTGATCACATTAGGAAATAGATCACATTTTAGACTGCTTGTGGAACAGTCTTGTACAATCTATTTTCCAGCGACCACACAAAGTATAGGGATCAACCCCGATTCATATCTTGTGATCCTGCTCAAGTTCATTGTGGTGAAGGAAGGAGGTTGCTTCAGGTCACTGAAGTAGCTCAGTGATCTGAAGCAAAAAGCCTCTCCTTTGCAGAGCACAAGTAGTGATTTCAGCTGCTTTAGGGCCACTGCAGGATGAGGGGTAAAACGTTGTCAAGTAAGGATTGCTGTTCCCCCTTACCCATGTAAAATTAGAGACACTCACTGGTTTGGGATCACTGAAAGGTGATCCCATTTAATGGAGGGTAGGTTTTACAGGCAGACCATTGGGGGCTGCTCAGAAAGGCACCTGTGACTCATGGCCTGCACATTGTCCACCCCAGTCTAAGCTTCTCTTTAAAAAATAAATAAATCCCTTACTGCATGTTTCAGATAAATTTTTTTAGTCAAAAAGCTAATCAATGCAGAGTCTAATCAGGAAGTACATTATATGCCATGGTGTAGAATTGTATCCATTTATAATGGGTAATATAGATCATTAGATTTGTGGAGTTTTGATTAAAGATGTGGCTTGGAAGTTCCATCAGGCCTTACAGTAAAACTCAAAGACAATTTGCACTTAATCATACAGAAAAATTAGGTGAATGGCTCAAGATTGCTTTTAATACCTAACAGAGAGTTTAATTTTTAATCTGCTGTGTCTAAAGATTTATATCAAGTTAGCAGTGTTTAATCTAGAAAGAGATGTGATTTCCATTGTGGAAATCTAGCAAACTGTATTGAAATATGATCACACTTTAAAACTGGTTGTTACGTTAATTTTACCAGGTACTACCAATTTGGCATTAGCAAAATTAGTTTGTTGTTTCATTGTGCTTCCCATATTTTTTTTAAAATACTATATTAAATTGAAAAAGGAAAATGTCTTCGAGAAATAATACAGCAGAAAATAACATTCATGTGTCAGAAAAAAGGACCACATCTGTCAACACCATGCATATATTTTAAATCTTTTTTTCTGTCATTTTTTCTGAATGTTACACCAGTGCCACTGGCTAAGAACGGGACACAAATGAAAATAAGTCTTATATCTTGCCTTCAGGGTTATGAATGAAAAGTCAAAAGAGATAATGAAAGTGGTTAAAGGAGAATGGTAGGGGAGATAGTTTGACAGTGCCAGAACAGAGAGGTGTTTACAGCCCCATGTGGCCATGCTGATTTCTGCTTGCTTGCATTCCTGTCAGTATGAAGGTGGTGCAACTACTCCATGGCTCTCAGACCTCTGCCCAGTGACAAGGATGGATATCTTTTCCTTGCTTTTGCTCTTTTAAGACAGCTGACAGCTGGAGCAAAGTCCTGGTGCAGAAAGTGAGGTGCAAGTTCTCTGCAGATTCTTGTGTTGAAGCTTATGGATAGTTCATGGCCAATTATGGGAAGAAAGGCATGTAACCACATAGTAACTCTCTGTGCTTTGACTAATGATCTTCCATGGACAATAAGCGATGAGCTAGTAGTAGTCAGATTTGTTTGCTACTAATTGTGTGGATGAGAGTTGAGGGAACCTGTGGCTCTCCTTATGTTGCTGAACTTCAGTTCATATCAGCCCTAGTCAGCCTGGCCGCTGATGAGACATGATGGGAGTGGGAGTTCTTGGTTTTCTTCCTTTTGGTTCATAATCTTAGTTATCCTGGTTTGCCAATTAAGTTTGCTTTCAAACATTATTCACAAGTTTTGGGTAGTGTTTGCCACCCATTGTGTCTTGCTTGTTTTCTCTGTGTTGTATCTTTATTAAGAGACAACATTTTTAGTAATTTGTGTCTTTTCATACAGTTGTTTAAATATGATTATTTCCTTTTTTTAAATATATTTTTTTAAATATGGGGGCACAATGAAACAACAGCAAAAAGAGACAGGCTGTACCATCATCACTTACCAGCACTGCTGTCTTTCTAGTTAGTAATAGCCAGTTTGAAATACTGCAAATGTACAATGGAATCCCAAACAAAAATGAGACTGAATTTTTGCAAGCCTTGCCCTTATTCTTCTTGTCTCATGCCAGTGAACAGAGTGACAGTGTTAGGACTGGCAAGTAATAGGATTGGCTGACCCAGTGTACTTATCACCTTATCTGTTCAAGTACTTTTAAATTCTTTGCTCTTTAATGTTATGGTTTTATGTTAGTAGTTTCTCTAGCTGTTTCAGCTCAGTTCACATCTGTCTTTGTGTCACAGTCATAGATGAGATAACAGAGAACTGATGGATTTTATAACAGAGGTCAGTGTAAAACTGTACAATGTTTGACTCATTGCTCCTCTCTGGATATAGTACTGGTTGGTAAAGGCAAGTAGACTCCTGTAATCTAGTGATTCTGTTGAGTCAAGAACATAAACAAGATGGTTTTTCATAATAATTTGTAACTTCTTGCCAATATACTGGCACCTTATTTTGTTTTACCCTTCTTTTGCAGATTATTGTTCAGTGGTAACTGTTGTGGACCAATCCAGTGCCAAGTTTATATGCACACTTTTTAACACAAACAGAGATGCTCTTCCACAAATCTTCAGAAATGGTGACATTGTTCGATTCCACAGGATAAAGGTAATTGCTGTGCATTTGCTTTTGATAGTGTAGATGAAGCTGTGCTGTAGTACACAAAATGAGCACAGCAGGTCATTCTACACATCTCTTACTGAGATGGAACTCAATTGTGGATATAATGTTACAGTTCTTGGTTAGGAGTGCTGCTCTCTCTTTCCCAACTCATCAGTGCAATTTCCATAGCTTTGGCATGTTAGTAGGCTGAATATCTCCTTAGAAAAACCTATGCAGACAGTTGTATCACATTTCGAGATTGTGGGCTTTTTGATTTTTATATGATCTATTGCTGATCATTTTTCAAAGAACAGATATTTCTGACTGCATTCGCTTGTTCGTGTTAGGTTTTCTACTTGCAGGGTAGTGTTCTGGGACCTTTGACCTTCCAGATATATTAGACTACAACTCCCACAATCCCTTACTATAGGCTATGGTAGGTGGAGCTGATGGGAATTGTAGACAAATGCGTCTGGAGGGCCAAAAGTTCCCCATCCCTGTTCCAGATTTCC
The DNA here is from genome assembly GCA_037013535.1 of Intellagama lesueurii. NCBI lineage: Eukaryota > Metazoa > Chordata > Lepidosauria > Squamata > Agamidae > Intellagama > Intellagama lesueurii. The sequence goes on along the minus strand of JBAJHW010000005.1, from coordinate 69,246,962 downwards.
CCCCCCCCCCACAAAAACATTTACCTTCTTGAAGAGGTACAAATATTCGCAACATTGGTTAGGAGTAGAGATGGGGACGAATTTTTAAAAAAGGTGATTCATTTTGATTTGTGATTCGTCAAGGTTAATGAATCAATGAATACGAATTTACGAATATTCTTCAATGAATCAATTCATCCATTCATCTTCACTTTAAAAGGCTATAAAGCTGGCCCCCAAGCACCTAGAGACACCAAATTTGTAGGGAAGCTTCCTTGGATGGTTTTCTACAAGTCCAGAAAGTTTGGTGAACATTGGGTAACGGACCCCTGAGCTATATAGTCACAAGGAGGACACCCCCAGGAAAGCTCCCCCCAGGTACTTAAAGAATCTGGAATCACACTGAATTTTCCTATGTCTTTCCCCAACACGCCTGCCAAGTTTGGTGAAGATTGGATATCGGACATCCAAGTTATTCACCCACAAATTGGGTCCCCCCAGGATAGTTTACCATGCAGCACAGAAACCCATGGCATTGAGGGAGTTATATTTGGCCCCAGCAGAATGAGAGATCTTTGGCACTCAGGTAGCTTGGTTTGTCTCTGGCAGGCACACAGAGGCATGAGGCATTGAGTTTGTCTTCAGCAACTTCACATTTGCCAGTGAAGCACTTAGCAGCAAAGTAGACCATGGCCCCATCAGGCATTGAGGTAGTTGGCAGCAGTAAATCAGGCTTTTTGGCCCCATCGGGCACTGAGGTAGTTGGCAGCAGCAAAGCAGGCTTTTTGGCCCCATCGGGCACTGAGGCACATGGCAGCAAAGTAGACCATGGCGCTATTGGGCACTGAGGCACATGGCAGCAAAGTAGACCATGGCCCAATCGAGCACTGAGGCAAAAGGCAGCAAATTAGACTGTGGCCCATCAGGCACTGAGATAGTTGGCAGCAAAGTAGTCTTTTTGGCCCATTGGTCACTGAGGCAAAAGGCAGCAAATTAGACTGTGGCCGATCGGGCACTGAGGCAGTTGGTTGCAATGTAGGCTTCTTGGCCCCATCAGGCACTGAGGCACATGGCAGCAAAGTAGGCTTTTTGGCCCCATCGGGCACTGAGGCGCAAGGCAGCAAAGCAAGCTTTTTGGCCCCATTGGGCACTGAGGTAGTTGGCAGCAAAATAGACCATGGCGCTGCGGGTTAAACCGCTGAGCCACTGGGCTTGTCAATCGGAATCCGTGCAATGGGGTGAGCTCCCGTTGCTTATCCCACCTTCTGCCAACCTACTAAGACAGTAGAGACACACACAACAAAACCACTCAGGAATTAAATTTTGGGGACTGAGGTAGTTGGTAGCAAAGTAGGCAGGAAAGCATGTATAGGCACCGGGCACTGAGGCAATTGGCAGCAAAGTAGGCAGGAAAGCATGTGTTAATAGGCATGGGGCACTGAGGCAATTGACAGCAAAGTAGGCTTTGCCCATTGGGTGTGTAGTGGCAGAAATCTTCAGCATCGATGAGCAAGAGGGTGGCATTTGCCATCAAGTTGGCATTTGAAACACAAGCCTCCAAAAATAACTAATTATTTATGTTATTAAAATATGCTATTTTTGGCTGCCAGGAAGGCCCTGGAAGATGCCATGTTGGTATCGGGGTGCCTGGACAGGTTTGGGTGGGGCTGGTCCAACCACGTTGGCATTGGGGTGCCTGGACAGGTTTGGGTGGGGCCGGCCTGGCCGTGTTGGCATCGGGGTGCCCTGACAGGTTTGGGTGGGGCCGGCACGGGCATGTTGGCATCGGGGTGCCCTGACAGATCTGGGTGGGGCCAGCACAGGCATATTGGCATTGGGGCACCCGGACAGATTTGGGTGAGGCTGGCCCGGCCATGTTGGCATCGGGGCGCCTGGACAAGTTTGGGTGGGGCTGGCCCGGCCATGTTGGCATGGAGGCGCCCTGACAGGTTTGGGTGGGCCCGGACAGGTTTGGGTGGACTTGGGGACAACATGGCCCAAAGAGGCTGGATTCGACAGCAGGCCTTAATGTAGCCCTTAGAGTCAGTATGACCCTGCCACATTGCCATTGGGGGCGCCCGAGGAGGGTAGGACGCTGAAGTCAGCAAGCAGCAATTGAGAATCAAGCCTGAGGAAGCTGGAATCAGCAGGCAGGCCTTTGGAATGTAGCCCAAGGAAGCTGGAAGGGGCTGCAGGACTTGGCATCGGGCACTGAGGTAGTTGGCAGCAGAAATGCCAGCTTTTTGGCCCCATCAGGCACTGAGGTATTTGGCAGCAGCAAAGCACGCTTTTTTGCCCCATCGGGCACTGAGGCAAATGGCAGCAACGTAGATTGTGGCACTGCGAGTTAAACTGCTGAGCCGCTGGGCTTGTCGATCAGAAGATCAGCAGTTCGAATCTGTGTGATGGGGTGAGCTACGTCCCATTGCTTGTCCCACCTTCTGCCAACCTACTGAGGCAGTCGAGAAGGGTAGGAGGCTGCAATAAACAGGCAGGAATTTTCGAATGAAGCCCGAGGAGGCTGGAATCATCAAGCAGTATTTGAGAATTAGTCCAAGGAAGCTGGAAGGGGCTGCCGGTCTTGAGAACATGGCCTGAGGGAGGCGACTGGACTCAGCAGGCAGGACTTCTTCAGAACTTGGCCCGATGAGCCGACTTGACTCAACAGGCAGGCGTTGGTCAGAACTTGGCCCGATGAGCCAACTGGAATCAACATCAGGCAGGACTTCTACAGAACTTGGCCCGATGAGGTGACTGGAATCGGCAGCTGGACTTCTGACTGAGGGGCAGATTTACAGGCCAGCAGGCAAATAGACAGGTCTTTTTTTTTTTTCAGGAAGACTGGCGGGCGGGCAGAGTTGTGGGCGCAGGCAGGCAGGCGGTGTGTTAAGGGAGGGACTGTCATTGGAACCCTACCTCTTTGGGTTCAGTGATGGGAAGCCCAACAAGGGAAGGTTCACCTTGATGAAATACAGTATCTCCGCAGTAACGGGCTTCAAACCCCCATGGCTGCCCTTTTGGAAGGAGGCGCCTCCTTCTGCGTCCCCACATCTCCCCCTGGAGCTGCTCTCTTCCCTCCCCCAGATGGCACTGACAAAGTGCCTTCCCCGGACAGGAGCCTTGGGTGGTGCCTCTCCAGATGTTGGCGGAGGGTGGTGGAGGAGAGATGCCTGGGGTCTGACCCCCTCCGGACCACCACAAGGCAGGCATTGCAGCATGCCAGCCGTGGGTCATCGCTGACAGCCGTGAAATGATCCCACATGGCCCCTCTGCCATGTTTGCATGGCGATGACCCACATAACTCTGTGTCCCAGGGGTGCTGCTGGTCTGGGAGGAGGGAAGAGATAACTCTGGGGACAGGGGTTGGGGGGGGGGGTTGTGAAGCCTGTCCTGCCATTACTGGTTCCAGATCGGACTGGGGATCTTTGGAAACCAGTAACTCCTCAGAGTCCTCTAGGAAGAGGAGCGGCAGTTCTTTTGGCACCTCTGGAAGCTTTGCTTCCATGCCTGCCTGCAAGGCCACCGGAGGAGGAACGGTGGTGGTGGTGGTGGTGGTTGTGGTGCCACTGCCTAGCCTACGCAGCTTCACAGCCTTCTTCCCTTTTGAGTCCCTGTGATGGAGAACTCCCTTTATTTTCTACTGCCTGCCAAACCAACAAATAATAAAGCAATGCAATGGGGAAGGAAACCAATAGAGGGTCAGAGAGAGTGTGTAAATTTTATTTTTTAAATGATGGTGGGGAGTGGTGGACTAATTGTTTTACTAAAATGTGACCTGCCTAAACCAACCCCCCCCCCCCGGTAATGTAAATTAGGAAAAGGGATTCCAATCCACACACACAAATTCCCCCACCCACTGTGGCTAAATCCCTCCCCAAATTCCCAGTAAAGTTGATGATAATGAAATAAATGAAAAAGAAAAAATATTTATAAGTGTGTTTGCTTTGCTGCCACAAAAGTGAAACCACAAGAATGGCACAAGCACCAGCAAGCCAGCAGTAACTGTTCTCACTCCGGAGAGAATGAGCAGAAGTGGGGAAAGGCTGGAGAGGAAAAGCTTATGAAGCCTCTGTAAAAGTTAGTTAAACCTTTCAGCAGCGCTATTGGCTGCCAGACATGCCAATCCAGGATCTCTGTCCTGATTGGCCAGAGCTCCTAATTGGCACCAGCAAGCTCAGAGAGGCCCCAAAAAGGGTAACGAATATTAACGGATCGACGAATAAAACCGAGAAAATATTCGTCGATCCGTATTCGTCGTGACTTATAATTTGACAAATACGGATCGACAAATATATGACAAATCGGCTATATTCGTCGAAAAAAACGATCCGTTTTTATATTTGTCCCCATCTCTAGTTAGGAGACAATCTTGTGTCCCCGTTTTCTTTGTCATGCCCTTTCTCCCTCCTTAATAAAGGCTTTTTTGGACTCAGAGTGTTTCTGGACGTTTCTTTACCCAAAATGTTAACGATTGGAAAGATTGCAAAATACAGCTTTAAGTGCAAGCTCCTGTGTGCTTGCTTGGAAATTTCCCCCACTTTGTTCATGGGTGCATAATCCCAGCCAAGAGTGCCTGTTTGGGGCTCTTTCATTAAAATAATTCAGTTCCTCCACTGGAGGACTTGTGCTTCCTTATGTCTAGCCTGTTCATCTGTGTCAGTGAAATCCCATACTAACTGGTCCAGGCTTACATTTCCTGAAATTTAAAGGAAGTTGGAATAGCTGTCACTTCTTGACACATTGCTCTCAATGTCATTTCCTGTTTCATTGCTGTGCTGAAAGCCTATGAAACAGCTGCTTAAAGTCAAAGGTCCATCTATTAAAGCAACTCCACATGTCCTTAAAAAGTTCAAACACATTTAATTATTTTTCACAATAAATTTTTATTGATTTTTCACACATACATATAATCTCTGTATATGTATATTCATATATTTATCCATTTATTGGTGTTTATACTTCATTATTTCCCTTCCTGAGCCTCTTTGTCCCAATCCATCCATGTGCTGAGGGGGAAAATATTATTGGTTCATGTAATACTATACATGACTGAGAATATATATACTTCAGAGAGGCTTTTGTTGTCTATTCTATTCATATAGTTTATATACAGGTACCAGTCCTTGACAAATGAATCAGTGCGCTTCTCCCCACTTGCTACATGTAACTTATTGGTCAATTTTTCCTGCAGTGCTACTTGACATATTTTAGCATATCATCATGTAATTGAGAGTCCTTGCAAGTCTTTCCAACCTTTAACTATATATAGTGTATCTTGCTGCTTCCAAAAGGCCTACAGACACATTTAAGGATGAAGACTCGATGGTATTCTTATTGTATAGTTTTTCCACTCCTAATTTGAACTGCTGTTTTGTTGTGAATACATCATAGACATCTTGCTGCTCATTGAAAGGAAGAAAGTGCATGAAATGTGTGTTCAAAATGAAAATACAAGTCATTATTACATATTCCTCCTTTTTTAGAAACTGTGAATAAGGCACAATGAAATGGCTAAGTCCCCGCAGAAGCTGCAACAATTTGTTTTCTTAAGTTTAAACTTCCAGTCAGGTAAATGAGACTATTTACCAAGGTGCTGCACTTCATTTTTCTGTTTCATTACTGCTCACATATATATATATATGAACTCTACTAGGAGCAAAATAGTTGCAAAATTAATAGACCCCCCCATAGTGCCTCAAGGCATCTATTTGTTCCATTAGGAGCATGTGGGGGGAAATATTTTTTTACTGCCTACTATGTTACAAAATGTGTTGGTTTGGCCACTTTTGGGCACTTACAGCTGTTTGAGTAACTTACAGCCATTTATCTGAGAATCCAATTTAGCTGTGGTCAGGGTTCAACTGGCAGGCAAATTTAGAATTGTAAAAGTTTAATTAAGCTGCTTAAACATTATACTTTTAAGCTGCCTGAGTAAATTATAACTTTCCTGCTTATTGGTGCCTAAAAGTTTCATGAGGAATGTGGCTCCATAGTTCCAATTAATTCATGTGCTTCCAACTCAAAACTTGCTTTGTAATTGAATATTGTTGTATCCTGTCATGCATTCTACTGAAAAAGAGAGTTAAGATCAAACATGAGTTGATCTAAAATATGTAAAAGTGTAGGGTTGTAGTTCATGATAATGACAATGAGAGGCAAATACGAGGCAGATACGTATATCTTTTGAAGTGCATAAATTGGAAGCTTTTATACGCTAGTTTAAATACATCGTTAAATTTAGTCTGGTGAGAAAGTTCGGAATCCTTTTTCTTTGTATCAAATATAGCATTGGCTTGGTTCAGATTATCAATAAAGCAGAATTTTTGGAGGAATCTTGATTTATTATGCTCAAGCATAATGCTGGTTGCATGTTGTCATGTTCCATACAGCTTCTCCAGTGAGCAGGAGTAGCTATACTATTATTTGGGGCCTAAATCCAGCTTCTCCCCCCCCCCCCCTTTCCCACTTTTGCTTGATGCTGCTATTCTTCCTGGAGAAGTCCAGCTTTGGATCCTGTCCTTGGATGTTTGTTTGCTTGTTTATTTGTGTTCAGGCCATGCAAACCAGTAATTTATCTCTCCCCAAACAGGCCAGAGTTATAATCCATACTTGGCTTTTTGTTTATTACTTTGCCTTGTCTGATGAGAGGCAAACCAGAGTTCCTGGTTCAATATGTCATAATAAATAGAGCCTAGACAGAAGGTCAGAGGTTAGATTAATCCAGAGGTGGCCAAGAGGTAGCCCTCAAAATACTGTAACTGCCACATTTGTCTTATCCTTGAGTTTGCTGGCTAGGGTTATTGGGAAAAGCAATTCAGCAATATCTGGAGGGCCACCACGCCGACTTGTAATTTAACTGCTTCCACTTACAGGGGAAGCCAAATAAAGTAATCGGGTTGTATGCTTTTGCCGGCTGTTCCTTTCAGATAAGCCAGAATTATTTCCTTGAAACATACATCCTTTTTTTATATACATATGTAGCATTATGTTAAAACTGTATGTAATAAAAAAGAAATCCTGTTAATGCAAGCACAGTTTTCTGCATAGAACATAAGTTTCTTTTTCAGAGAAACAACACATTTGGAACCAGTGTCAGCATCCAGATGAATCTGAGTAGCTTAGGTAATCCGCAACTGGACGAGTAGTTTGTAGTGTGCACAGTTTAAATTCCTTTTCCACTATTCATGTCCTTGCCAATTGCCCTGCTGGGTGGGGATAATGGAAGTTGGAGTCAGGCACGTCGAGAGACTATCACCTTGGGGAGGGCTGCAGAACTGCATGCTGATCGGGGTGGGTATAAAAGGTAGATGAAACTGATTTAAGAAGCCAAGTGGTGCCACACAGGCATTCTGGAAGTCACTTTAACGCATGAGACAACAAAAGAAAGTCAGAGAAGCCTGTTGACTGGAAGTTGGTGAAAAAAACTTGATTTTACCTGGAAAGAATTTTCATTCTGAATTTTCTGTGCATTTCAGAATAGCTAATGTCTCTGATATTATATTTAGTAACAGGACACATATATCTAATGAGATATTTATTATGGCAGCACTATTAGGTATAACAATACAATACTATTCATATTTACTTGGACACTAGTGCTTCTGTATTCGGTGCAAGTTAATCTTGTGCAGGTGTGGGAATACCCTGAATGACCTTATGCCTTGGCCCCATCTGCTTGGGCCCAGCTCAGCCAAGCATCTGGCAGTGCCCAAGAGAAGAGTATTTTGTCCTTTTAATGGGGCCCTAGCATATTTTCTGAATTCTAAGGTTAAAGTTTGCACCAGATAATTTAGTATTCTACTTAGTCTTATATATCGACTTTAGGATCAGTATTAATTTCTAGATTGTATGGGTTTGTTTCCAGTTTATGCACACAAAAGTGATTTTAGTGAAGGACATTATCAGTCCAATGTTTAGAAAGTCAAGACTCAGAGTTTTCAAATTTACAAGTTTTAATAAAACCCTCATTTCAAGTGATAAATAATTGACTTGTTTTTTGAAGTATTATTATTATATCATTTTGTGACCTTATTCAAATGTATGTATGTATCAGGCCCATTAGGAAGAAACCGAGCTTGGCAGCGGACGACATTGGCAGTTATAGGCCCATCGCCAATGTTTCTTTCCTTAGCAAGGTAGTAGAGAGGGTGGTCGCCGATTAGCTTCAGGCTCTCTTGGATGAGACCGTTGACCACGGTATCCTCCTGGGGAGGCTCTCCGAATTGGGGATTGGTGGCCTAGCTCTTGCTTGGCTCCAATCCTTTTTGGAGGACCGTTCCCAGAGAGTCCAGCTTGGAGAGAATGTATCGACCCCATGGCTCCTCAATTGTGGGGTGCCGCAGGGATCGATCATCTCTCCAATGCTGTTTAATATCTATATGAGGCCGCTGGGTGGGGTCATCAGGGGATGTGGCGCTTCGTGTCACCAGTATGCTGATGACACGCAGCTCTACATCTCCTTTTTTCCAACAGCAGTGGATGCCGTTGTGTCCCTTGAGTGCTGCCTGGGGGCTGTTCAGCAATGGATGCAGGAGAATGGACTGAGGTTGAACCCGGACAAGACAGAGGTCCTGAGGGTGAGCGCCCCTTCTATCAGTGGTTTGGGAAGCTCATTCTTTTTTGGGGGGGCAACTCTCACCACGAAGAGTGTGGTCCGCAGCTTGGGGGTCCATCTTGACCAGCGCTTACCATGGAGTCACAGGTGGTCCGCATCTGTGGCCCGCTCTGCCCACTTACATCTTCGGCAGATTGCCCGACTGCGCTCCTATCCTGATGTCGGGTCACTCAGCACTCTGGTCCATGCGCTCGTAGTCTCGAGATTAGACTACTGCAATGCTGTATACTTGGGGCTGCCTTTGAGACTGATGCGGAAGCTACAAATGGTCCAGAACACGGCCGCCAGATTATTAACTGGGGTGAAAAGACACCAACATATTTCCCCCAGTCTGGCGGCCTTACACTGGTTACCCATTCGCTTCCGCATTGATTTCAAAGTACTAATGCTTACATATAAAGCCCTAAATGGTTTAGGGCCTCGATACCTGGCAGAGCGCCTGTCCCCACCTGGCTCTACTCGTGTCACTCAATCAAGCCAGACCAGAAGGTTGAGGGGCTTAACCCCAAGAGAGGCCCGGAAGGAGAGAAGAAGAAACCGGGCCTTCTCGGCGGTGGCCCCTCATCTTTGGAACACATTACCCCTGGAGATTCGACTGGCACCCTCGCTGGGAATTTTTAAAAACAAGTTGAAGACTTAGTTCTTCCAGCAGGCCTTCCCCCCTCCCATTACATAGCTTCTTTATCCCATCTTGGATCCTGTTTTCTTTACTGATTTTGCTGCTCTTATCATCAAAGTTATTTTAATGCTGTTTTTATCTTTATTTTGTAAGCTGCCCAGAGTAGATTCCCGAATCTAGATGGGCAGGGTAAAAATTGAATGAATGAATGAATAAATAAATAAATAACTTATCTGGAAGTTGATTCATGGCAACTAGACTTCTTATTGGGTTGAAATGTTTCACTACTCTTCAGTCTGAGGAGAGTTCATAGGACACGCCTCATATATCTTCCAGGTTGGTTTCACTTCCCCCTGGTCTGAATAGACTCTTTGCAGTACTTCTCTACCCATTGTCATGGTTCGTTAACAGTCATTAACAGTGGTCTTTCTGGTGTGTGTGGTCCTGATCTTTCTGGGGACGGATGAAAGGGCGGCATGATAAATAGGAGACAGATTGTATCTAAGGCCTCCACCCCTGTTGAGTGAGGGATTTTCTATATGCACATGTATGGCATCCCTGACCCCTCTCTCAAACCAGCTATCTTCTCGGTCCAAAATGAGTACATCCTGGTCATCAAATGAGTGTCCTTTGTCCTTCAAATGAAGGAACACTGCTGATTGTAGTCCTGACCCATTGCCCCTCGTGTGCTGGGCCATTCTCCTGTTTAGTGGTTGTTTGGTTTCTCCAACGTAGAGCTCCGAACACTCTTCTTTGCATTGGACTGCATATACTATATTGCTCCTGTTGTGTTTTGGTGTCCGGTCTTTGGGGTGGACGAGTCTCTGCCTTAGTGTGTTTGTGGGTTTGAAGTGCATAGGCATGTGGTGTTTACCAAAAATTCTTTTCAGACCAACCTGGTGAAACCAACCTGAGGATATATCACGGGTCTCCTTCCAACTATCCTCAAACTGAAGAAGCTACTTGAATGAGTAGTGAAATGTTTCAACCCAATAAGAAAGAGGTCCAGTTGCCATGACTCAGCTTCCAGATAACCTCACCTGGATGACTATCTTCACAGATAGATTGTTTACTTATTTTTCCATTCCATTATCCTTTCTGTTCTAGGTCAGAGAGTTCGGGGGCGAGATACAAGGAATGGGTGGCAAAGGATTTGCAGCACTTACCTTTGACGGCACTGTAGGGGCTCCGGTGGTTCCTCGAACAACTAGCAAATTATTCACTTTTACAGACGAAGACAGGAAAATAGTAGAAAACTTGCGCATTTGGGTGGCAAGTAATCCTTCCAACTCTAAGCCAGCAGCAAAATTGTCTGACATCCAGCCACCGACGTTTTTTGAACTAACTTGCCAGCTGGTAGGAAAAGCAAAAGTGGATGGATCTTCCTATCTTTTGAAGGTTTGTTGCTTCTTTTCTCCCAATAATATAATTCAAGAGCTGTTGCACATTCCCTCTGAGACTGGATGTCATCTTTAATCTGTCATACATTTCTTTCTCATTTCATCAGTATTGCCAAAAACAAAGTAAATATTACCTTGTGTTGCTAGAGGTATCGTACTTCAATTATGAGATTCAGAGTTTGCAGCTTCATTGAGAAACATTCGTATATATGCAGATATTGACTATTTTACTTCCACACCTTAAATTAGAGATAAGTAGAGCCCCCCCCCCAGCACCCAATCTGCTTTGTGTCCTCTGAATAAAGGCACACAGATCAAGCCCCTGTGCCATTTTAGTAACATGTCAACGTGCTCGCTGTCCTAGTCCATGATGGTGTTTGCATATTTCCAGTTCTCAGTGAAAGCTCCAGTCCTGGTAATGGCAAGCACAGGTCAAAGATGGGGTTGTGCAGGAATGACAGGAGAATATCAACCACAATGTAGAGAGCTGGGTGCTCTGTTATTCCCTTTCCCCATCCTCCTTTTTTGAGCCACTGCGGGAAAGCTCCAGTCAGTTTCCTGAGGCAGCTACCAGGAACATAACGAATAAGGGACTTCAAAATGGCATGGGAACCCCATGTCTTTGGTTTTGTTTTGGTTTTTTTTCTTAAAAGGGCAATGCAGGGAGCCTGAGCTTCTACACTTTCTGTTCTTTCTCTCTGTTCACCCACTATTCCTAACCTTGCACCTGAAAATAGTTGTGGTTCTGTAGCCACATTGATTTGATTGGATCAATGATTTTGCAGTAGGAAAGGCAAAAAATGTTCACTTCTAAAGTAAAGAGCATTCTCAGTTTTGTCATCCTTTTTTTCCTTTTCCCCCCACTCCTAATTGTGGTGCATGAATTCCAGATTTTATATAAGGGAACCATGGGGGTGTTGCTCTGCCTCATAGGTGATGGGCAGCTTTTTGCTCTGTCCCATGGTCACCTAGGAAATGCACAAATATACATAATTCATAATACATTAAAATATAATAGTCTTTAAGGTGTCACATATTTTTGTCTTGTTTTGTTTTGTTTCTTTGAATTTGCCTAATATGCCTAATTCAGGTCGCATTAATATATTTGTCTAAAGACAGTACAGATTTCCAGTGTGGTGTAGTGGATAGAGTGACGGACTAGGACTCTGGAGAGCAAGATTCAAATCCCCACTCAGCCATGTAAACTCACTGGGCGAGTGGAACTCGTAAAACCACACCTTAAATATCTCACTTACATTGAAAGCCCAAGGAAGTCCAAAACCGTCTGTGAGGCCTCTTTAACAACTGTGGCTCTCGTGGTTTTTGTGTAATCATGTACATTTGAGTTATTTCTATACTTGTACAGGCATTATAATCCTGTTACTGTAAATCATATTCTTACAGTTCTTGATAAGAAACAGTGTCATACGTCTTCATTGAAGCAGCAGTGAAGTTGGTCTTGTGGTTTGTTTAAACTAAATAAAAAGGAATTCTTTTTAAACTTCATCCAGCACCATAAAAGCAAGCCCAAGGCATGTGAATGAATTGGCATACAGTGAACAGTTTTATGCTTCCTGAAAATATTTTCTAAAGGATGTTCTAGTCCTCTAGAACAGATTTACGATGCACATGGGGGCTGCAGGAGAACAGTCTTTCAACCCTTATCTATACAGTAGAATATGTTGATGCATCTTAGATATTTTGAGAGCTACTCAGATTATGTCAGATTATTTAATATTAAGCAATCAATTATTTTAAAAAAATAAGCCAAGATCAAATGGTGCAAATCTATTTCCAACACCAGTGGATTGTTCTCTCATTGTAGCTCTCTGCACATGCACCAAGGTTATCTCAGCCACATTCTTAAGGTGTATGGATGGGGCTGCAAGAGGAAGGAGGTACAGCTTACTTTATGGAAAGCGGCCACATCCCTTAGAAGCATATAGTTGAGCCCCAGCCTTAGTTTTTGCAGCTTTTACAAATTGGATACAATTTAATTTTCTTTCCTGAAATATCAGATTTTTGTAATGTTTTGCTTATTTTTTTGTGTGTCCTGCCACAAATGGTTTTCAGTTTCCTGTTTCTCTAATTTGAAAGATTTGCCAGAGTTATGCAGAATTGCCAACATTCCCTCATGATGGCTGACAAGCCTTGAAAATGTGGGCAACAAAATGTCAATTTAAGTGTTTTTAGTAAAGCATTGGCAGAAAGAGAATAAGTCACTCTGCTGTTAAAACAAAAAGCTTTAGCATGTAAAGTGTCAAAGCATAGTACATACTGGCTGAAATCCAGTAGTAAATTGCAACTATAATAGGACCATTGAATGAGTGAGGATTTGGTGAGTTGACTCTTCTGTGAGTTCCACTGATTGAATGGACCAAGTTACAACTTACTACTGATTTCAACCCCTGTGTTGTTGACAGAGAAAATGTTTAAAACGCTTGGGGGTTTTGTTTTTGTTTTTTATTATTTTGTGGCCCAAGCATTTTCAATTCTAATATACAAATGACTATCCAAAGGTTTATGTAGTAACAGGCAGAAGAACAAAGGAGCAGCTGGCAGGTGTTTGCCATCAGTGGGAATTAGATAGATAGATACGCACAAAAGCAATGAGCAGTCAATAAATAAATCCTAGTATTATCTCAAAGATGGAGAAGACTTTGGAGTGATTAACATTAGGGCCAAGATCCTGTAGAGCTTTTGCTAAGTGGAAGGTTCTGCCTGCATAGTAATGTGGGATTGCAGCACTTGCAGAAGAAGCCATGCTGGTGGGATTTCCCATTTAGTGGAAGCTCGGTATAATACTTGCCTTACATTGTTCCTCCCCACCCCACCCCACCCCCACCCCCGAGAAACAGAAAGGAAAAGGTAATGGGATTAAAAGGGTTTTTTGTTTTTTTAAAGGCTCAATCTAGTCATGTCACAGTGTTAGATAGTGCTATCATGCTTTATTTGAACTGGTAAATTGAAATACTGTGCTGCTCAGGTAGAAGATAACCTTTTCCTTTTGAAATGCAACGTACAGCAAACTAGCCTTATCAGTAAGAAGATGAGAATTTTTTAAAAAAAGCGTTACTTAAAAAGAAAACCCTGCACATTCTAGTTACTATGTTAGATTCATTTTCAAGGTGAGATCCAAAAGACTCTCAACCTAAGAATTTGCTGCCATTTCTGCACTAGGTATTATCTTTGACCTCTCCCTACCCTTCCTAAAGAAGCAACTAGGAGGAAAAACATCTTTGCCATCTGTCCCAGGGAATGTAGAGTGTGTGCCTGCTATGTGGTCATCTGCTGCCGCCTGCTCTTTCCGTGGGGCACTCCTGTCAGTGGAACCACCACCTCAGGATGTTGCAGAACCAGGATATTGCTGCTGCTGCTGTGAGTCAGCCGCTCTGCATCCAGGAACTGCCTTTTGCCCCCCCCCTCCCAGGAACTGATTTTGGGGACAGGAATATACGCTGAGCTTTTGGGGGGGGCACCAGCAGGCTGGCCACCAAAGGAGGGTCATCCCTTGGGGGGAGCGCCAGTGGGGCATCAAAAGAATAAAAGCTACTACTCCTCCTGTGAAAGTAGGCAAGAAAGGTAATGCCAGATCAGTTGCAGGGAAATCATCAGTCATTAATTTGATTCAGGATGGTGCTGACTTGGTTTGTATCAAGTCAAGTTGAGAGAAGGGGGAAGTCCATCTTGACTCAGTTCTGTCCACCAGGACACTCTGTGGTAAAGCAGGCTGTGTCTGGAGGGCAGGAAGCTACAGTCTATAGCTCAATCACACTAAGCAGATGTTCTGTCTAGCAGGTGGCCAATGTTGAATGTATGTTGAATGACTGCCTCAGGCTTATTGTTCTGGAGAGCTTCAACATTCATGCTGAGATTCCTCAGTCAGGATTAGCTCAGGGTTTCATGTCTGCCATGAGAACCATGGACTTATCCCAGTTTGTAGATGGCGCCATGTGTGTGACAGGGCATGCTTTGGATCTAGTATTTTTATCTGGTAGAAATGGTGATCTGAAGGTGGAGGGATTTCATGTAACGCTATTGTCATAGACAGATCACCATTGCTTAATTTTAGACTGGCAGCTGGTGTGAACTTCTGTAGGGGTGGTGGACCAATTTAGATAGTGCAGCCCAGGTACCTGATGGATCTTAATGGTTTCCTTAATGCACTTAAGAACCTTTCTGCCTCATTTGTCACTTATATTGCTGAGGCCCTGGTTGATTGGTGGAATATGAAAATAGCTAGGGCAATTAACATTATTGGTCTTAGGTCTCTCCACCTATACGAGTAGAGCGGGGTCAGCTCCCTGGTTCAACAGGGAGCTGAGAGCATTGAAACAGAAGCAGCAGACACTAGAACTTCATTGGAGGACAATGGGATGAATCAGATCTTGAGCTTGCTACAGTCTATCTGAAAAGGTACATAGCAGAATCAAAGGCTCCTCAGAATGCTTATATTTTCCATACTGTATAAGGCCTCCTTCACCAAGGCACTGCAGAGGGAGTTCCATAGCTATCAGTTGCTTTCTGTGACAAGTTTGCTTTGTGTCTTGCAGACAAGGTTTGTCAGATTTGCCTTGATTCGGATTCTGATATTAGTGCATTTCATGTTGATGTAACTTCGACAACTGTGTGTCTGTTTAGCCAGGATTCTTTTCAGCTTGTAGATCTCAAGGATGTGGACAGAGTACTTGGAATGGTGCAGGCTACCACCTGCTCGCTCAACCCTTGCCCCTCCTGGGTAATTAAATCGGTCAAGGTGAATCTGACACTATGGTTAAGGGAGGAAAGGAATTCTTCGTTGAAGGAAGTTTATGTCCTGTTGTAAAGTAACCTACAAGTTTTGATTAGCTATAGGCCAGTCTCAAATTTACCATTTTTGGCTGAGGTAGTGGAGAAGGTGGTGGCCCTGCAACTCCAGGCACTCTTTGATGATGCTGATTATCTGGACCCATTTCAGTTGGGCTTTTGGCTGGGATATGGGATGGAGATTCCTATGGTTGCCTTGGTAAGATGATCTACACCACGGATGGATAAGGGAGGGAACTGCAAGCTTAATAGTTCTCCTGGACCTTTCAGCCACATTTAGTACCATTGACCGTGGAATCTTATTGTAGTGGTTCCCAACCTAGGTGTTCATGGACTACAGCTCCCAAAAAAACTGGTCAACACAGTTAGCGATGAAGGCTTGTAGGAGCTGCAGTCCAAAAATACCTAGGTTACTCAAGGTTGGGAACCACTATTGTATTGCTTGACTAGGTTGGGTGTTGGGGCACAGTATTACAGTGGTTCTGACCCATCCTGTCACGCCGTACACAAAAGGTGGTGTTGCCCTCCTGTGTCCTCAAGGCTCCATTTTGTTCGCCAAATTATTTAACATCTGTATGAAGCTGTTAGGATAAGTCATTTGGAGTTTAGGAGTGAGGTGCCACCAAAATGCTGATGATACTCAGCTCTACTGCTCCTTGTCCCCCAACACTAACAGAGTTGTCAGGACCCTTGAATCTTGCCTTAGCTTGATAATGGGCCGGATGAGGGTGAACAAGCTGAAACTAAATCCTGACAAGATGGAAGTCCTTCTGGGCAGTAGAAAGTCAGATTTGGGAATTGGGATTCAACCAGATTCAGGAACTGGGATTCAACCTGGGATTCAATTCTTGACTTGTCATTGTGGGGAAAAGTAATCTCGCTAGTAGCCATGAGAAACTAGTCTTGCAGCAAATTTAAGACCCACCAATTTTAATAGTATGTAATAAAAACTAGTTAGTCTTAGACTAATAGTATCTAATAAAAATGAGTTTAACTTGAAAGTGCTACAAGACTTCTAGTTTATCTTGACCTGTAATTGTGTTTCTGCAGATGGGTATCATAGATTGTAGCAGCAGAATTGGAATAATGTCAGTCCCTTCATTGTCTCTCTAAATGTTCTACGAGCATTTTATTAGTATCTTGACTGCCTGATATGTTTGAAGAAATCATGACCTTTTAAAAAATATCTCAGTTTTTTCTTTCTAGTGGAGCAGCCAGCTAAATCTTTATATTCATGGTCCAATATAACCAAGTCCATGCTCCTTTGGGCCAGCCTCACACCGGCATTTTGGGACTTATGTTTGGGTAGAACAGGAGTGGGCAGGCTCTGTGACCCTAGAGGCATTTTTTCTAGTACTAAGACAATTTAAGGACTGCAGCAGCCCTTCTGTTGTAACCCTAGTTTTTTTTTTGGGGGGGGGGACCTTTAAGGTTTTTTTAAACAGGTTGATTTTTTAAAAAAAGTAGGCAACACACTTGCTCTAGAGAGAGATGGGGGGGGGGCACTTTTGAGAGAAACAGGAGGGTTTCTGGGAGAGGATCCAGGGCCTGTATGATTTCCACCTCTGAGATTAACAAACATGAGCAGTCATTCATTTCAAACACTATGCCAAGATTTTTTCACTCAATAATGTAGTAGGCAGTTAAGGAGATCAAGAAAAACCAGCACAAACACAGTGTGATCTGGAGAATAAATAAAACATACTCTTCACACTCCCCATGATACTAGGACTGACATATCAAAAGCAATTTGTGTTGGCCTACAAGTATTAGGATTGTTCCTAAGCTTATGAACTGAAATAGATCCATGAGACAGCAGTCTCAGAAATCTTATTAACTGAAGAAAAGTTTATGATGAAAAAAGATACCCACAGTAAATATTAACAGTCTTCTATAGCTAGGATAGGAAAATCTTGTTAAAGGGTATTTAAGAAAAAACTGTAAAAGGCTATTTGGACAAATTCTTGATTCAAAATTACATTGCCAGGGTAGTGTGTGTGTGTTTAATCTTTTATTCTAAGTACATTACTTGGCAGTAAGCACTAACCAGAAGTCTAAGCATCAGTTCTTAGAAGCAGCTGGAATATAAACTGGCATACTTTGATTTGGAGTATTACATTTGTAACATCTTTGTATTTCTCATTTGAAAAATAAAATAAATTTTGTTTCATTGTAGGTATGGGATGGAACAAAATGTCCTTTCCCATCCTGGAAGGTGCTTGTTAAAGATGATGATCTTGAAGGAGATAGAATTCTGATCCATCAACTAAAAAATCTGACAGTGGACATTGTCGTCTACGATAATCATGTACAGTTGGCAAAATCCCTAAAGGTAATGGAACTCCCTAGCAATTCTATTTTGGCTTTTGGTTAGGTTTCATATTTGTAATCTGACAGAAAGCTAGCAGCCCGTATCTGCATTTATTTAAATTGTGTACTTTCCTATGATTATTCTGTTTAAAACTCTCCATAAGCAAGCCTCCCGGGGAAGAAAAATGAAAAGGACTAATTGCTTTAAATTACTCTAAAGTAAGCAGCAAATATGATGGTGTCATTCAGTTGTGAACATATGCAAAATAGATTATGTCTTTTGTGTCTTTAAATTCTTGCCTGCAAATGAGCGAAAATGGAGTTTAATTTGTGGTCCTTATTACAAACAGTCTTGGTATATTTGGCAAAAAGGGTATTGCCTATGTAACCTCTTATTAACTTCTACTTCACTGTTTGGTTTTGATGAAAGAGCACCATATTGGTTTTATGTAAGGAATTCCATAATGCAAAAAATCGGTCAACTAGCTCCTAAATGAGTGTATTTCTAGAGTGTTAAAACTGAAAGTTCTCTATAAAAACACAGTTTATTGATAAATACGCAGCAGGTTGAAGGAGGTACAGGTACTGGTCTTTCAGTCTTACTAATACAGAATGAATTAAAAAACGGTCCTCACCAGGTTTATATTTTGCCAGTAGATCAAATTGTGTTAGATTAAATTGTTAGATGAGGAATTGGCAACCACCAGAGGTCTGAGGGTCATACACATATCTCAGCTTTTAAAAAATTGTGAGGGAAAGATGGGGCAGGGATGCTAAGGGGGACAAAGGGCCAGGACATGGCAAAATTGCCTCCCATGCTCTCTAGAGAAGATGGAGGCTGTTTGAACAAAACAAAAAACTCACCACTTTTTAATGGGGAGTTGGGGGCTTCATTTGGGCCTCTGGGGACCACATGGGTTCCACAACCTGCATGTACCCCTCCTTTGCACTAGATGGTATGGATAACCAGGTTTGTACTGAAGCCACCCACATTTTGCTAATATCACAATATGGCTTTCATACACATCATCATCAGTAACTCTTGTAAACATTTTTAGATTCTCAGTCTTGATGCCATGGGGTCAGTTCACCATAGCTAACTTCAAGCCAACTAAAACAGCTCAAATATGCAGCCTTCTGGCACAAATCCTCTGCTTTTGTCTGGAGGGTTCTAATCAGGAAGAGCTTGGGATACTGGCCATAGTAGCCAGAGGATTCTGGGCACTATAGACCAAAAAAGTAATTTTTCCAAGCTCTATTTATATAGAACCCCTTAAAAATGCCTGAGCAGACCATGCATCTGACCTAATAATGAGGAAAGCCTGTAGACAGAAACTATACTGTCTACAGGCTTTCCTTATTAAGAGGTCAGATGTGTGGTCTGTTTTGGAATTCTTTAGAAAATCCAGTTACACATTATATGGACCATGTAAGAGCTGTCTTAAGAATTATTTCTTAACTCCTAACCAAGACAGAATATTGGAAGAGATGGAAGTGATGTACACAGTGAAAGAGATTTCACTAGATGTCTTTCCCTATCTACCACATCTTCCTTCATTTCTGTGCTTAGCCATTCATTTCCCCTAGGAGCTGGGAAGCATAATTTTTGTGTATGAAATAAATCTAATTGATAGTCCCAACTTGCGTATCTCATTCATTCAATAATGTATTTCGTTTAAGAGTGACAACTGGATTTAACCCTCTGCATGTAAATTCTGTATCTTTCTCTACCCCTTTGATTTAGGCAGATGGGATGTGGTTTTCACATGATAGGGTCATATTTTTAGCTGCATTCTGTCATTTCTTTTACAATTCATCACCTTCTATAGTTAGTTAATGATATATTTTAATAAATTCCTGGACTGTAGAATATACATTCTGTTGTTTTTCCTTGAATGTTGAGCTGGGTTGCTAGGTTGATTTTGGCCATTAGGTATTTAGACACATGTAAGCAGTATTTTTCACATCAACCACCTGCTTTTGAAGTTCTTTCAGGATTGTGTTGCCATGTAAATTGCTAATCAAATGGTAGGTTGCTTTTTTCAACAGCATCATGTTCCCTCTTTCAGTAACAGCTGGAGTTTGGGAATGGTGGTCTAATGTACTAATCTCCTTTGCATTATCTTTATGTAAAGTCAGTAGTAAAGTCTACATGAAAAACTAAATGTTTAATGTTACTGCTAAAATTATATATAATTGAAAATATGGCAGTGAGTATGAAAGCATATGATAGGAAGAAAATATAGAAAAACCTAGTGGTAGTAGTACATTATGTTTCCTTTTTAAAATAACAGCACAGTATGAAATTATATTGCAGTCCTGCTGTCAAGAGCAATGTGTCTAAAATACTGTGCTGTTTCCTTTGAATGTTTTCTCTTGAATGTAATGCTAACTTTAATTTCACTGAATTACATTCTACTTGAATAGTAAATTATGGTGCTGCCTGTTATTTGGTATTGATAAAGATAAGCTTTATAGTCTGCTGTGTTCTGTTGATGATTACACCTCACATTGTACTGTATGTTTTTCAGCTCAGTGTTGAGTTCCAAATAATGCAGGCATAATGGCCCCTAAATATATTGTTTCAGCAGAATATTTTTTATTGTATTTCTGGTTGACTCCTCCTCATGTGCTTAGTTTGTATATTCAATCCAAAATTAGTCCAGACTAGAATAGTTGCATTTAAATGGGCCAGGCTCATGTTAGTATTGGCTAATAAGTTCCATTCACTTCAGTGGATCAGCTGTAGTTGGGACTACCATTGCATTTAGCTTTCTGATATATATGACAGATATGCAGATATGTGGTTTTAAACTACAACTCCTGGAATTCCCCAGCAAGCATGGCCAGTGCCATATTGCCTAGGAAAATCTTAGAACCATAGTCTTAAAACACGTCGGTACACCCTTAGTATAACCTTTTCCTTGTGCAGGCAGAAACTAAGACATAAGTAGTGACATCTTTTCTAATGCCACCTGGAATAACTGCTTCCACATTAAACATCTAGGACAAAGAAGCTCTTGCTCCTGTCTTCTTAATTGGTTTTTTAAAAACTCATAATATGGAAAAGTGTATGATAGAAGACCATAGAGGGTCGCTAAGGATTTTGTTAGGGGGCTTGACAAGATCTGTGCCTCTGTGAAGGTCAAGATGATTTACTTCTTGCTGTTGTTGTTTAGTCGTTAAGTCGTGTCTGACTCTTCGTGACCCCATGGACCAGAGCACGCCAGGCCCTCCTGTCTTCCACTGCCTCCCGGAGTTTGGTCAAATTCATGTTGGTAGCTTCAATGACACTGTCCAACCATCTCGTCCTCTGTCGTCCCCTTCTCCTCTTGCCTTCACACTTTCCCAACATCAGGGTCTTTTCCAGGGAGTCTTCTCTTCTCATGAGATGGCCAAAGGATTGGAGCCTCAGCTTCAGGATCTGTCCTTCCAGTGAGCACTCAGGGTTGATTTCCTTCAGAACGGATAGGTTTGTTCTCCTTGCAGCCCAGGGGACTCTCAAGATTCTCCTCCAGCACCACAATTCAAAAGCCTCAATTCTTTGGCGGTCAGCCTTCTTTATGGTCCAGCTCTCACTTCCATACATCGCTACTGGAAAAACCATAGCTTTGACTATGCGGACCTTTGTCGGCAAGGTGATGTCTCTGCTTTTTAAGATGTTGTCTAGGTTTGTCATCGCTTTCCTCCCAAGAAGCAGGCGTCTTTTAATTTTGTGGCTGCTGTCACCATCTGCAGTGATCATGGAGCCCAAGAAAGTAAAATCTGTCACTGCCTCCATATCTTCCCCTTCTATTTGCCAGGAGGTGATGGAACCAGTGGCCATGATCTTAGTTTTTTTGATGTTGAGCTTCAGACCATTTTTGGCGCTCTCCTCTTTCGCCCTCATTACGAGGTTCTTTAATTCCTCCTCACTTTTTGCCATCAGAGTGGTATCATCTGCATATCTGAGGTTGTTGATATTTCTTCCGGCAATCTTAATTCTGGATTGGGATTCATCCAGTCCAGCCTTTCGCATGATGTATTCTGTTAAATAAGCAGGGAGACAATATACAGCCTTGTCGTACTCCTTTCCCAATTTTGAACCAATCAGTTGTTCCATATCCAGTTCTAACTGTTGCTTCCTGTCCCACATATAGATTTCTCAGGAGGTAGATAAGGTGGTCAGGCACTCCCATTTCTTTAAGAACTTGCCATAGTTTGCTGTGGTCCACACAGTCAAAGGCTTTTGCATAGTCAATGAAGCAGAAGTAGATGTTTTTCTGGAACTCTCTGGCTTTCTCCATAATCCAGCGCATGTTAGCAACATGCATGTTAGCAACTTCTTGCTACAATAGTGTTAAAAGGACTTGAGCTATGTGGGCATAATGGCAAGTGTTAGTGATAATATATGAGCCAGTGGCTAGAATTCTGTTGTTCGACAGTCTTGAGGCTTGTGCAAGAAGGTATCCAGCACCTCCTTGCACAAGCAAACCCCGTTTGTTCCAGTGGAATGATCTCCACTTCCAGAGTCATTTCAGAAGGATTCTGGCTCATTTTACAAGCCAGACATACATCTGTAGCAGTGTGAAGTGGTGTTGTCCCTGTTATATTTCTTTCCCCATGGCTGGTATTTTGCTTCTCAGTACAAGAATTCCACAATATGTTGCACTGTGTACTTAATGCATGCATGCTGCATTGGTCTCTGCAGCTGAGGCAAATCAAAACAACAGCAAATTAAGTAGCTGAAGACACCTGTTGTTCCACATTCTCCTGGTTTATGCAAAGTATCCAGTACCCCATTTGTTCCAGTGGGATGATCTCCACTTCTGCAGCCAAACAACTTGGGTCTTACCTCATAAACACTTTTTCTTTTATTATTTGAAAATTTAAAGGTGCAAGGAATCTGTCTCCTAGTCCATGGAGCATGCAGCTTGTTTGACTGTTTGATTTGGTCTAAGAAGAGGTTGGAGGAAGCCATTTTATGTAGGTAGACTTTTGCTGCAACCTTTTCTGTAGTATTTCTGCACTAGTGCAAGGTAGCATCAATAGTAGGGGCAGTTCATGCTTGAAGCCGGGCCTTAAATCATCCCAAAATTTTAGGATGAGGTTTTCCCCTCCTTGTTCTAACCAAGGTCTATGATAAGCAGTGAATTGCATTGCAGGGATATTGCTCTCTCCTCAGCACTATAACTTGCATTTGATTATAACAGTAAACTACACTGCATGGTTGTAGCACACAGCTCTGTCCTCTCGTCAGTATGAGGATAGACTGGAGGGACTATATTCCAGGCTCTTATGCTACCTCTACTTCAGTCCAACCTGCAGTGGGAGCCCGATAATCTGTAACTAATGAGCAGTATTTAATTGCAAGAGTATCATCATCCACCTTCCTCTAAACACAGCCCTTCCAACCTGCTGTCTGGAAAACATATTTTGCAGTTCTCATCAGCAGGATTTTAAACACGCACACACACACAATTAAATAAGTTGGAGCAGGAACTCTAAATTTTTTTAACTGTCTTTTAGTTTGGGCTTTTTGTTTTTGGGGAGATGGGTGAGCAGCCCTAATCCTTGTGCATTTGGGCATACCATAATGATAGGATTGCCCTTTAAAATGTGTTACTAGTTCTCTATATTGCCTCTATTTATTGGAATTGGTAAATCTTACAGAATCCTGAGAGGAATGAACCTCAAAACAGGCTAGCTAGGGCTCAGGATGTTTAGTGGCCACTAAGCGTGGGCAGGCTGGGCTGGGCTTAGAGAAGCAAGCAAGAGGAGAAAACGGAAGACAGTCTCTTGACTGAAGGCATGACTGATGGAAACAGTGAACGGGGAAGTCCTCCACACTACCATTTTGTTGCACATCTGTTTATTAGCAGCAGCATGTTCTTCTGCCTAGATTTGTACAGCTATCTGTAGTTGCCTGCAGCTGGTTATTTTCTTTGTGTTCTTAATTCTTCGGCCCAAATGAAACTTTTATGGATTTTAGAACATTAAAGGTCTTTAAATTTTTGTGTCATTTCATGATTTAGCATTTGCTTTTCACAAGATAGCAAGGTAATCAAGTACAAATGCTGCCCTCCAATGGAAAATACTGAGATTGCAGTTTGTTATGTGGCTGCAATCAATGCTAGCCTTTTTTGTAAAATGGAAAGATGATAGTGCTAAGATTACATAATGCAATTTACTATTTCTTTAAATTTAATTTGGTGATTTCTTACCATTAATTATGATTTACATGAATCATATGCATTTGCCTTTGTAATGCAAAGAAGTCCAAGGAGGAGAATAATTTAACTGTTAAAGTACCTTGGAGACTGGTTTGGATGCAATAGAAAATCGTAGAATCATGGAGTTGGAAGGGGCCTATAAGGCCATCGAGCCCAACTTCCTGCTCATTGCGGGAATCGAAATCAAAGCAGATCTAACAGCTGGTTGTCCAGTTGTTTAAAGCTATCATATCCAAAGTCTTTAACAATGTGAATGATGCCTAATCTCTGGCAGAAGAACAGCCAGAAGAATTATAATCTTACTGCATCATTTGCATTTACTTATTCAATTTCATATTTCTTTACATTTTATTTCACCTGTATTTATTCAAGGCACCCTTATCATGTCTTTTTTTGTCCAGTTTCCTCAACCAGTTCTGTGAGATGAAGTAACAGTACTTCATCTCACAGTTCCTTAAAATACATTATTTCAACAACAAAATACCACTTGATTAAAAACTATTTGGCATCCCCCAGCAAAGACTGGTTGAACAGCCCAGTAAACTTATCTTTTCAAAGCAGGCACAATTGTACAAGATTATGTTTTATTTAACCATACCTCTTTTGTGTGATCCTTTCTTATGTTGGATTAAGGCATTTTCCAGATGTTAGTATTTTGAAATTATCCTTAAAATACAGGAGACCTAGTTTTTGTATGGTATGTGTAGATGTCTAAAGTGTAGCATCTGTGGTGCATTAACACCATCTAATGGCTGTTTGAAGAAGCAGAAGTAGGTTTTAAAGAGCTTCTTGATAGCTTCTTGATCAGTTGCTGATGGGAAGTACGTTTTAGTGCCTGTCACATCAAATGGTGTATAATAAAGCATCCGGCCTTCTTTAGAATAATTTGATGCAAAAAACTTCCGAAGGATATCAAATAGCATTTGTACTCTCCTCCAGTGACAGAAGGAAGGCATATAATAATACCTTTTAAGGAGAGTTTTGTGTTAAAATAAAATGATTTTTTTTAGAAGTGACAGTTATTACATTAGCTTTATGCAGTCCCAAGGGCTTAAGATAATAATGTTGGAAATTCTGTTGGTAATACTTTCTTTTACTAATTTTTTCTTGCTCTTTACAAGTAAACACGGTTTATGTGCCAACAGTGATACGAATACATTATATGCCAGCATACTTAAGGCAGGACCGGTTGTGAAGGAAAGTGGAGAGACTGCTTAATGCTTGGAATTCAAGTCTTTTATTTCTGAAGTATGATTTGGACACACTCTGACATCTTAACTTCCCATTTGTTTTTAATGGATACAAAATTTTGTATAGCTTTGCCTTCTAAAACATTGTGGGGTTTGTTTGTTTTTAAGGTTGGAAGCTTTATTAGGATGTACAGTCTGCATGCGAAAATGAAAAACCCCGAAGGCAAGCCTGACATTACATATATTCAGTTTCACCTCCATGGCGGCACCATGTATGGCCGTGGGATCACCATTCTGCCAGAAACGCAAACAGATGCAATGCAACTAAAGGCGTGAGTAGATAACATTGAGAACAGCAGTGACCTGAAGAATGAGTGGGGATTGAAAGCACCATTTGGTTCATGGTGCCATGTCTAGCTTTTCCTCCTCAGTTATTGGACTGGGAACAGTTTAAGACCCATCACTTTGTCATCTTAGCCCAATGCCCAAATTCCTGAATTCCCAAGTTCATGTCCTCAGGGGGTCAGTTGGGGGGGGGGGCAGGGACGGGGGGGGGGTTCTAGCTGGTGCAACATAGTGGCTAGTCTGTGAAGGTTGGTTTGTATTATCTCTGCCCTGTCTGAGGCAATCTGCTCTTTCATCTGGTATAAAACCTATCTACCTTACACCTCCAACTTTACATGGGTGTAAAAATTAGAAGAAATGAATTTATTTAATATGCTTGTAACACAGGCTGTATACCTGATAAGAATATGCTAAGTAGTTACTGCATGTTCACCCCTATGTTCAAAAGAGTCATTGCTTAAGTAATTAAATATTGAATGGGAATTGCTATTGAGAGGTGTGATTACCAGCAAAAATGTAAGTTTTCAAGGTATTATTGTCTTCAGGAGAATAGTGCTTATAATGTTTGCTTGTTATGCTTAATATTATGCAATCTCCTAATGATCTACTCTGTGTGTGTGTGTGAGAGAGAGAGAGAGAGAGAGAGAGTAATAAAAATATGCAACCAATTTGAAAACATTTTTAAAATAATAGCTAATTAAATAATTTCAGCCATCCGGGGGGGGGGGGGGGGCACTGAAAAGAATTACCAGGCCATTCTTTTATGAACCAAAAGGTTTTCAGCAGGCATTAGAAACTGAACACTGTTTCTCCCTCTGTAACCTCCCAGAGAAGAGCATTCTAAAGGGTTAGTATATGTTTCAGTTATGAAGCCCAAACAATACAAGACAGTGTCCTCCATAAGCATTTCAGCAGCTAGAAACCCAGCCAGCAGGAGTATCATCAAAAACTATAATGCAGAACCACTTTAGATATAAGCTATGAAGAATATTGGCTTTAGAAAACATGTTTTTTCGACATTAAGGCCAGTGTCCTCTTTGCTTTTACATCTTGTACACGGTCCATTGCTTGAGCAGTTTTGCTTTAATGGAACTTCTGCACCAGGAAGCCTTTGCTAGCCACTTGTACAAACAGAACCATCTCTACCTTTAATTGGGGGCAATCTCACTTGTGCCACAGCAACCTGAAGATCATGGGGGAGCTCCATGGGTAGAGCATTATACTCCAGCTCCTCCAAACAGGACAGTGACCAAAGAGCTTGTGTCCAGTGGTTGTGTGGTAGAACACTCCATATGATTTCAGCCTGCCCACTGCTCACACTGTCTGGGTGGAGGGGGGAGAGTGTAATTATGTAGTTATCAAATATCGCTTTTGCTGCAAGAAAAGTGCTTTTTCCTCAAACATGCAGAACACTCTAGCCCTTTTGCAGTCTTCTGTGGAAGGCAGCACAGTTCCAAAACACCATGGCCAAAAGCCAGCCATGTAAAAATCCTGCTTGTGGATGATACATGTGAACTTTGGGATAGACACAGAACTCTAATTACAGGCAATGTCCCCACCCCCACCCCATCAGTCACATCATCACTCTCGTGCTGGCATAGTTTACATACCATATTTTTCCCTGTATAAAAAGACACTTTTTCCTAAAATAAAGGAAAAATTGAGGGTCGTTTTATACTCGGAAGTAAGGAGGGGGGGAGGGATCAAAGCACTTTGATCCCCCTTTCCCCTGCTTTCCCCCTCCATGTTTTGCAAAGAAAATGGAGGGGGAAAGTGATTCTTAGTTTCCCCCTACATTTTAATTGCAAAAAGCAGCTTTCCCGCTCCACCTTTTGCAAAGAAAATGGAGGGGGAAAGCGAATCTTAGTTTTCCCCTACATTTTCGTTGCAAAAAACAGCTTTCACATTTTGCAAAGAAAATGGAGGGGGAAAGCAATTTTTGCTTTTTCCTACATTTTCATTGCAAAACGTTTGCAACGAAAATGTAGGAAAAAGCAAAAATTGCTTTCCCCCTCCATTTTCTTTGCAAAATGTGAAATCTGTTTTTTGCAACGAAAATGGAGGGGGAAAGCAGGAATAGCTTTCCCCCTCCATTTTCTTTGCAAAACGTGGAGGGGGAAAGCTGCTTTTTGCAACGAAAATGGAGGGGGAAAGCAGGAATCGCTTTTCCCCCTCCACTTCCTTGCAAAGAAAGAAATTTTGGGTTAGAAAAGTGGGGGGGGGGTCTTATACATGGGGGCATCTTATACACGGAAAAATATGGTAACATGATTTTGGTCAGTGAGTTTGGAAACCATAAGCTTAGGAAAGTATTTGGCTGTAAAAGGTGAAGGGGAGGGGTAAGCATTGCAACATGATCAAAGTCTGCCTCAATTGTACAGAGCCGTGTCTTCAGAACGCACAGAGTGAAATGAGGTGCACAAACAAGTGGCTTTGGCCAGTATTGGCTGAAATTGTGTCTGTCTTTCTGATAAACCTGGAAAGCTGTTGACTGATTTTATGTACCTTTTTTTTCCATTTATTTGTTTGTTTTGCTTTTAAAAATCATTTGCAGATTTCTGGATTCTGTCGATTTGACAGCAAGTGAATACTCAGATGAATCTTCTTCTCCAGAATTTGAAAATATTTACACTGCGTGTAAGCTTTTATTTTAATAGACATTTGTCTGTTTCACTTTGTAGGGATCATGCCATCTTTCTTTCTTTCCTGTTTTGCTTAGTTAAAAGTATTCAAGAGATCCCAGAAACATAACGTGTAAACCATTGTTGACTGTTGTTTGGTTTCACCGCAGGTAACATTTGGATGAGAGCAACCCCATTGAGCAAGCAGGTTTTGCATTTTTGTGCAGTATCACTTTCTCTGACACCTTCTTTGAAAGAGAATCCTAAAAATATATACAGATGACATGAGTCAAGCCAGATAGTTGCAAATTTAAATTTAAATTAAAGTTTATTTCATTATTTATTTAATTTTTTTTACTTCACTTTTCTCCTCAAGAGGACACAAGGCAACTTACAATATTAAAAGAAGTAACATAGAAAGTAGAAGAGGGGGAAACAGACCCCCCCCCCATTAAACTGCCAGTTACCAAGAAAAAGCTTGCCTGAAGAGAAAGGTTTTTGTCTGCCTGCAGAGGGTCAACAAAGAAGGGGCCAGCCTGACTTCCCATGGGAGGGAGTATCACAACTTGGGAGCAGTGAGAGAGAAGGCCTTTGAGTTGTTTAAGATGACTTTACATTTTCATGTTGGCTAAAATAGGTAATCATCATATGAATTATGGCAAGTCAAATCTAAAATTAGATTGATCAATATAGTATAGGCTAAGCATTTAGGTTGGACAAAAGCAATGGATGTTATTGCTCAGATAGACTTACTGCAAATTCAGAACAATAGGCTAAATCCCAGTTGCTAGTTTTATTTAAACTAGACCCACTGGAATTCATTTAAGTGTTGGTTTAACAAATTCCATTTATTCCATTTATACTCTAGCTGGGACTAACAACTGGATTTAGGCAAATATATTTTTGTTTTTATTTTGAAATTTGCAATGTTCATTTGTTCACTTTCTGTTCATAAAGAAATGTGGTAACTGAAGAAAAAAAATATAATTCCTTTTTCTTTTCTTTTTTTTAAGTGGGAACCTGTTTGGAAAGATGCCAACAATTATCTGTTACAGGTAGGAATCTCAGATTCAGTTTTCTGCGTTATCTCAGGTCCATACAGTCAAGTCCTATTCACTTCCTTTCACTACAATCTCTCCCACCCACCTGCCCAAGTGTCCATAAACCTCAAAGTCATTTCTGCAGATTGTGAAACCTCTGAAATGGCGGGTACGGCATGAGGGACTGAGGTGGGACAGTACATCAGAAGACATGGACAGTCCCCCTTTTAGGAGCAGATACGCTTTTCTTTTTACTTAGTACCTAACCTATGTGCACTTGAGCAAATTAATTTTTGTCATTATTCTTGGCTCAAAAAAGTATCCAAAGACATTTGAAAAGAAGTATTTTGAGATAAAACACTTTATAAATCTGTATTTAAATTATTTCTGATGCAGATTAAAAAGCAGATTAATGCAGAAACAGTCTTGGAAGTGAGCATTCACAAAAGAGACAGGGACTGATATAAACTGATTTATGTCAATATTCCTGCCTATCAGTCCAGCAGTTTAGGAGTGCAGGTGCTTTTAATTAGTTTGTCCACTCTCTGGGAAAGAACAAGACACATAAATATCAAATATATACCACGGAAAGCATTAAAGATGCATTCAGTGAGTATTTGCATCACATAGAAATGACAGAATAAATTGATACAGTTGGACAAATCAGCAACACTTTGCTTAAATGCATCCCTCCTGTGTTGATCGTCTCATTTCCCTTACGTTTGCTCAAACCCCAAACATTTTGGGATGTCTTTAATATTTTACAGTGCTAACAGATCACCAGCATTTGGATGTGACAGCATTGAGTACTATTTTAAACAGCAGGATTCCCCAGCAGTATCGTGTTAGAGCTAAACTGAGAAGATATGAACCAGTGAAGCTCCATCAGTCTGTTAAACTTCACTGTCCCAAGTGCAATTTATTGTAAGTTCCCTTTCTTGCAATTTGTGTTGTATGAAAGATGTTGCTTACAGACCATTGTCCCACTGAATTTTTGGATTCCTTACATCCTAAAATGTACAGCATTGTTGTGGGTGTTATTATATTCTTGTTATTTTACATTGCATATATATAAAATAACATATGCATGTTATTGCTTGTTATTGCTTATAATAGAATAAATATTAGATCCTTGTCATCTAAATAGATGTTGAATGCCTTTCTAGGTAAAGAGGATCATGTCAGCAACTTGAAAATGTACT
Source organism: Intellagama lesueurii (assembly GCA_037013535.1). Taxonomy (NCBI): domain Eukaryota; kingdom Metazoa; phylum Chordata; class Lepidosauria; order Squamata; family Agamidae; genus Intellagama; species Intellagama lesueurii. The sequence goes on along the minus strand of JBAJHW010000005.1, from coordinate 69,216,624 downwards.
GTTGTTAAAATGCAGTAAAATGGCTTGATCTTGGTCAACCTATTTTTCAGTATGCCTTTGAAAAAATAACTGATATTGCCATTTGCTTCCCTCTGAAGAATATTTACTTTGTTGTTTGATAGAAATATCTACAACCGTAGGCATAAAAACTGGCGAAACTGCTAGTGTTTCAAGGTGGTCCTTTCTTCCGTTATTTTCAGAGAGAGAGAGACTTTCATGTGCATATGAGTGTTTATATGGGAATTAAGTTTTAGCAGATTCTACTTCAAACCAACCTGTGTCATACCTGCCAGAGTGGCGTATGGACAGAGCTGGCCCAAGACATTCTCTGGTCAATACAGAGGACAAATCCAGTTACTGTGAGTTATGTCACTTACTGTCCAAAGAGAATCACTTGGTATAGTCAGTTATTTTTACTAGTACTCCCTCAATTCGCTTTCACTTTTTTCTGCTACCTTGAGTTGGGTTGCTTCTCCTAGAACTCCTTCTCAGCTACTTTGGCTATTTCCTTACCAGATTTCTTTTGTTTCCTGTTACATTAGCTCCGGTTAGACAGTTGTGACTGCTTGTTTTGGTTCAGATCAAAAGGGTTCCTTTGTTGCCCGTATCTCCAGCACAAGGGACCCTGGATCTGAGTTGGTTGCACCTACTCACTTGGAGGTTGTGAGACTAATTCTGAAAAATTTAGATTCTGGGATAAAAATCTTATCTTCCTCTAGATGTCCATCTGCACCTGGAAAGCTTTCACTTACTGGTTTAAGAGGGATAATGCTGATTACCTGTTTGCCACTGTTTCTATTCTTTTGAGCTTGTCTGGACATGGGTGTAGCGTTCTCCTTTAAATGTGGTCATGGCTCAGGTTTAGTTAGAGTGAGTCATGCATATTTATGTTGCTGAGAGGCGGAGCCAAGAGGCAGAGTATAAGAGGCAGAGCCTGAGGGGGAGAAGATCAGATCAGAGTTTTGGAAGGAGTTTGATTAGAGAGTTCAGAGATTTATGTGATTGTGATTAGACTGTTGAAAATATAGTAGGAGATCTGAGAAGTGATTGACCAGTGACTGGAAGGGAGATGGAATAGAACTGAATATTAAAATACTGAAACAAATAAGCAAATAAACTAAAGATCTTTCTATTTCATTAAAGAGTGGACCTGATTCTTTCTAAAGGAGTTATGGGGATCTAGGGATCTCCTGGTGGCAGCAGTGGAAGGAAGGAAAGAGTTTGGTTTTGCCCTGGTGTGCTCTGAGGTCTGAGTCTAGGTGGACAGACCAAGGCACGAGTGGGTCCCACGCCACATAGGTTCCAGAGGTGCGGGATCCAAAAAGGGTCAAATCGCGACAATGGGTTTCAACCTAACTCTCTTAAAAGATAACCAGCTGCACTTTCATCAGTGTTGTTGACAACTAGACGTATGTCAGTTCCTTCACATCTGTTCATGAAACTGGTTCTAAGACAGGTGCTTTTTCTGTCACCTCCCAACAGATTTCCTACTAGGAATTTGAACATTCTGCCCAGATCACCTTTCAGTCTTGGATAATAAACAGTTAGCTTGTTCTGTCTCTCAAAGTAGCTTTTTGAGTAGGGAACGTGTTTGCATTTTTTTATGATGATTATCATGTAGTGCTACAATTAAATCCTTCTTTTGTATCTAAAAATTAATTCATCTCTTCATATGTCTCAAGGTTTATACTGCTTTCTTTTTTGCCCAAACCTGGATATATACTTTTTGTCCAAACCTTGTACTTACAGTACATATTTCTAGCATTAGGTTCTTCTGAAAGTCAGATGTAGATGTTACCAATTTGATGAGAAAAACAAATTATCCTGTTACACCTTAGCATTCTGGATTAAGACATGTATAAATGTAGCTTATGACTCGGCTAAAGTGCTGTTTCCCCAAAACTGGACTGCACATTCAGTTAGATCACTGGCAACATCAATGGGTTTTTCTACAAATACTTCTCTGCTTGAAATTTCTAGGGCTGCAACATGGAGTATGCCCTTTGTGTTTCATATTACATTATAAGAGAGATGAATTAAATCCTCTTGCTTCAAAATGTGTTTTCCATGTGATTGTTTTCAATATTCCCTCTATTTATTAAGGAGCCTTGGGAATGCCCTGCAATGACTGGACTCTTCCTCTACAACATGGAATGTTGGTTACTTACAGTGAGAGTCTGTTCTGAGATGGTGCAGAAGAGAAATCCACACCCACCTTCATGGTGGTTAATATTTATTGTTCTCAATCATAAATCAGTTGGCTGTTGTTCATGTGGTTCCTCAGCAGAGTTTCAGTTTTTATCTCTTTGTCCTATTAGACTGTTATCTATCATGTTTTTGACAGTGTTTTTGTAGTTACTGGTTCTTGCATTGCTTGAATATATGAGAAAACTAAAAGGAGAAGTGGATGAGCGAGCAGTGTCATTTAAAAGAATTGACTGTACTTTTTTTCTTAAAATATAATATTCCTGTATGCTTTGATCCTGGATAGCATCTAGGGCTTAAACTGCTTTAATCTGTATTTTCCGTTTTCCAGGCCCATATAAATTTCTGCTACCTTCATTTCACTGTTTTTAATTTTTTGTTTATTAGGGTGCCTTATTTCAGTTCAAAACATTGTGTTGAGTACCCTTTAATATTGACTTCTTGACTTTTTTTTCAGACAAGAGATTCCTGATGGTGCTGAGATTGACTTAGTTCTACAAGAAGCTTCACTTTCATGTTCAAATCCAGATTTACAGAATGCATCCTTCTGTGAATCTGCTGTGTGGGAATCTGAAAACGAGGAACAGCGACATGTTACAGTTCATTTTGTAAAACATGATGATCTTCTTCAAGAAGCAGGAGACAGTTTGATTCTCATAGAAGGTTAGCTAATTCAACTAAGTATATTTGATAGCATATTATCAATAGTAGGCCATGATCCTTGTGAAGAGATCCAGGACTTAAATCCAGGAAGCCAGGTTGAAAGCATCTGGGTAAGAATTAAGGGGGAGAGAAACAAGAGGGATGTCATTGTGGGGGTATACTACAGACCCCCAAGCCAGCCAAGCCAAGCCAGAGTTGGATGATGCCTTCCTGGAGCAGATGCCACACATTCAAAAGGGAGAGATGCAGTAGTAATGGGAGATTTCAACTATCCCGATATATGTTGGCAGTCAAACTCTGCCAAGAACATAAGGTCCAGCAAATTCCTCACTTGCCTTGCAGACAATTTCATGGTCCAGAAGGTGGAAGAGGCAACAAGGGGATCAGCTATTTTAGATCTGATCTTAACCAACAGGGATGACCTTGTTAATGGGGTTGAAGTGGTGGGATCCTTAGGTGGGAGTGATCACGCTCTCTTGGAATTTGTTATACAGTGGGAAGGGGAAGCCAAGTGCAGCCAGACACGCATTCTAGACTTTAAGAAGGCCAATTTCAGTAAACTTAGGGAATTACTGGCTGTAATTCCATGGACAAAGATACTGAAAGAGAAGGGAGTTCAGGATGGATGGGAATTTCTTAAAAGGGAGATACTAAAGGCACAATCTAAAAGTGTTCCAATAAGAAGGAAAAACGGGAGATGTCTAAAGAAACCAGAATGGTTGACTAAGGAACTTTCAACTGAACTAAGTGTTAAAAAAAACATGTACAAGAAATGGAAAAATGGGGAAAACACCAAAGAGGAATACAAGCAAATAGCCAGTATATGTAAGGGGAAGGTAAGAAAAGCAAAAGTGCAGAATGAACTCAGGCTTGCCAGACAGATTAAAAACAATAAAAAGGGCTTTTTTAGTTATGCCCGCAGCAAAAGGAAAAATAAGGAAATGATAGGGTCGCTGCGTGGAGAAGATGGCCAACTACTAACAGAGGACAGGAAAAAGGCTGAACTTCTCAACACCTTCTTTGCCTCAGTTTTCTCCAAAAAGGAAAATAGTGCTCAACCTGAAGGGCAAAGAGCAGGAGATATATTGGGGGAAACGCAGCACAGAATAGGTAGAGAAGTAGTACAGGAATACCTGGCTACTCTAAATGAATTCAAGTCTCCAGGGCCAGACAAATTACATCCAAGGATATTAAAAGAACTAGCAGAAGTAATTTCAGAACCATTGGCAATAATATTTGAGAATTCTTGGAGAACAGGAGAAGTCCCCACAGACTGGAGGGGGCAAATGTTGTCCCTATCTTCAAAAAGGGGAAAAAAGAAGACCCAATTAATTATTGCCCAGTCAGCCTGACATCAATTCCCAGAAAAATTCTAGAGCAGATCATTAAACAGACAGTTTGTTATTACTTAGAAAGCAATGCTGTCCTCACTAAAAGTCAACACGGGTTTCTCAAAAACAAGTCATGCCAGACTAATCTGATCTCTTTTTTTTATAGAGTTACAGGCTTGATAGATGAAGGGAACGCTGTGGATGTAGCATATCTTGATTTCAGTAAGGCCTTTGACAAAGTTCCCCATGATATTCTTGCAAGGAAGCTAGTAAAATGTGGGCTGGACAGTGCTGCTGTTCGGTGGATTTGTAATTGGTTGACTGACCGAACCCAAAGGGTGCTCACCAATAGCTTCTCTTCATCCTGGAGAGAGGTAACTAGTGGGGTGCCTCAGGGTTCTGTTCTGGCCCCTGTGCTGTTCAACATATTTATCAATGACTTGGATGAAGGAATAGCGATTATGCTGATTAAATTTACAGATGGTACTAAATTGGAAGGGGTTGCTAATTCCCCAGAGGACAGGATTAAAATTCAAAATGACCTTGACAGATTAGAGTCCAGGGCCAAAGCTAACAAAATGAATTTCAACAGGGAGAAATGTAAGGTCCTACAGCTAGGCAGAAAAAATGAATTGAACAGATATAGGATGGAAGACACCTGGCTAGACAACAGTACCTGTAAAAGGGATCTAGGAGTCTTGGTAGACCACAAGCTGAACATGAGTCAACAGTGTGATGCGGCTGCCAAGAAAGCCAATGCAATTCTTGGTTGCATCAATAGGAGAATAGTGTCTAGGTCAAGGGAAGTGATAGTACCACTTTATTCTTCTTTGGTCAGACCTCACCTGGAGTATTGTGTCCGGTTCTGGGCACCTCAATTCAAGAAGGATGTTGACAACCTGGAACGTGTCCAGAGGAGGGCGACCAAAATGGTCAAAGGTCTGGAAGCCATGCCCTATGAGGAGCGGCTTAGGGAGTTGGGAATGCTTAGCCTTACAAAAAGAAGGTTAAGAGGGGACATAATAGCCATGTTTAAATATTTGAAGGGATGTCATGTCGAGGAAGGGACAGGTTTGTTTTCCACGGCTCCAGACACTAGGACAAGGAGCAATGGTTTCAAACTACAGGAAAAGAGATTCCACCTGAATCTCAGGAAGAACTTCCTGACAGTCAGAGCTGGTCGACAGTGGAATATGCTACCTCGGAGTGTGGTGGAGTCTCCTTCTTTGGAGGTTTTTAAGCAGAGGCTGGATGGCCATCTGTCGGGAGTGCTTTGATGGAGTTTCTACATGGCAGGGGGTTGAACTCAATGGCCCCTGTGGTCTCTCCCAACTCTGTGATTCTATGATCCTGAAAGTATTTATTCACTTCCACCATTTATTCTTATGTAATTTCTGTAAAACAACATTTCACAATGTTCTTTTCCCCTTCAGTTTGTGGAGAAATGTTATCTCATGCCCTTGTCCACATGGAGAATACTCACAAGTCATACCCATGTGACATTAAAACACAGAGACCTAGTGTTTTATAGGCAGGCAGCCAGCCCCACATCCACCCACAGCCTGCCCCCTGCCCCTTCCTACCTTAGCCGCTGCCTCCATCCGGCGCCGCTGTCATCTGCTGCCGCCTGCTGCCGCCGCCGCCATACATTGCCACCCACTGTGGTGGCCTCCGCAGCCACGACCTGCTGTAAGGGACACTGGCTGCCCTTTGCAAAGATGGCGGCTGCGGCTTCTTTTAGGGCAGGGAAGTTGCAGCAAGCATCTTTGCAAAGGGCAGCCCGGATTCCCTTAGCCTGCCTTAAGGGAATCCAGGCTGCCCTTTGCAAAGATGGTGGCTGCAGCTTCTCCTAGGCAAGGAAGGGAATCTTAGGCAGCCTAGATTCCCTTAAGGCAGGCCATAGCGGCGGAGGCCATCTCAGCAAGTGGTGCTGGATGGTGACTGCGGAGGCCGCCGTGACACAGGCCACTGTGGATGTCGGCAGCACAGACTGCGGCAGCCAAGGTTAGGAGGCGACAGGGTAGTGGGAAGGGGACAGGGGGCAGGCTGTGGGGGTGGAGGGGTCATCTCCGGCTGCCTATACCCCCCCACGAACCAACAAATAAATTTGTGCTTCGTCGGTTCATGGGGAGGAGATTCGTGCTTTGTCAACTTTGATGGATCACGAAGCACGACAACTCGCCAAAATGGCAATTTGTCCCCATCTCTACTCTGAATATAAATGAAATATAATAGGGGAAAGAAGGAGGAAATTTAGACTGCTTTAGATGTTGGTCTCCTGGAGTTGAAATTCTGAAATGCATTTAACTGAAATATGGGAAGAGAAAGAAAGAGGACAAAGAAGATCTGAAGAGATAATTACTGTATAGGAAATGTGAGTGAGATACTAATTAATAAATCAGAACTTTTTTATATATAAAGCTCTTCATGTAATCTAAATTTGATTCAAATTTTAGTTAAATCCATAGTCTTTTTTCCCCTTCCAGCTGGGTATAGTATACGCTAGAATGTCCATCATATTGTTTTTAACTTAACCACCCTCTGGATGTCAGTATTTTCACATAGATAAAAACTACATTAGTATGAAAATACAGTAGAGCAGCCAACATAGTATGCTCTTCGCCCACTTTACAGAGCTACTTAAGTTCTAATGTAATGTGTGGTAGATTCCCAAGAAGACAGGTAACTCAGCTTCGTTTTGCAACATGCATTGTACAACATATCCTCAGTGGAATGTGTCCATCTACTTTTGTTGGAATTTTTTCAAAAACAATGAGAAAAATCACTCCTCAAACTTCATGTTAGCAGAAAGTAGAAATATATTATGATTTTATAGTTATGTGGGGAGAGCTAGAAACTGGTTCAGCTGGACCTTTTCGTGTCTTGCAATATCATCAACTGTGGGGTCAATTTGGAATTCTTGATGGACATTGATATAGAAGTTGCTGTGATGGCTTATAGACAGTACGTGTAAAAAATGGGACTGTAGGTTTTCTTGGCTCCATGGTCATTAGCATTCATGTTTCATTAAGGCCACATCTGTTCTTCAGCAGATACATGGAACAACTAGAAGAGGTCATCTGAAGTTTCAGGGAGCAATGGCACCAGTATGAACATGGCACAGTGTTAGCTTGCTTTTTCATCTGTGTCCATGGAAAGTTTTGAGTCACGCTCTGTGATCTGTGTAGGACTGCATGTTGACTAAATAACCAAATCCAGACAAGGTGCAAGTAATTATGTCAGAAGGGGAGGCTGCTCTGTAAACGGGAGTTGGATCTGTTCTTCACAGGCTTGTATTCTGGCCATAGTAGGAGTTGCACATTCTTGCTTCTGAATAGGCAAGTAGTAGATGTACCTAGAAATGTCTTCTCCCAGCATTGCAAGCTGTAGCATTTTCTAAAGAATGCTGAGCTTGCCACAGTTAGGTATGTGTTTGTCACTAAAAGATTAAAGAACTGTAACATGCTGCACATGAATCTGCCCCTGAGAAGTGTCTGGAAACTTCACTTACAGCACCAAATACAGTCATGGCCAAAAATATTGGCACCCTTGCAATTCTGTCAGAAAATGCAACCCTTCTCTCAGAAAATTGTTGCAGTTGCAAATGTTTTGGTACTCACATGTTCATTTCTTTGGTTTGCGTTGGAACAACACAAAAAAAAACAGAGAAGAAAAGTCAAATCTGATACAATCCCACACAGAAACCCAAAAAGGCACTGGCCAAAATTATTGGCACCCTGTCTAAATTGTAAGAAATAATTGCTTTTCAAGCATGTGATGCTCTTTTAATTTGTATTTTTAGACACACTTGTCGCAAGTAAGAGGTGTGGGTAATATAGTAATCACACTTGCAATTGGTTAAGATGGAGAAAAGTTGAGTCAACCTTTGTGTTGTGTGTGACACTGAGCATGGAGAAAAGAATGAAGTGTAAAGAGTTGTCTGTGGATTTGAGAGAAAAAATTGTGGAAAAACATCGACAATCTCAAGGCTACATCTCCAGATATCTTAATGTTCCTGTGTCCAATGTGCGCAATATCATCAAGAGGTTTACAGCCCATGGCACTGTAGCTAACCTCCCTGAACGTGGATGGAAGAGCAAACTTGCTGAAAAATTACAACGAAGGGTTGTTCGAATGGTGGATACAGAACCCAGATTAACTTCCCAACAAATTCAAGCTGATCTGCATATACAGGGTACAACAGTGTCAGCTCGCACTATCCATCGCCATCTGAATGAAAAGGGACGCTATGGTAGGAGACCCAGGAAGACACCACTGCTGACACAAAGGCATAAAAAAGCAAGACTGGAGTATGCCAAAACGTATGTGACAAAACCACAATCCTTCTGGGAGGACATACTGTGGACAGATGAGACAAAAGTAGAGCTTTTGGGTCAAGGACCTCATGGCACTGTTTACAGAAAAAGAAATGAGGCATTCAAAGAAAAGAACACAGTCCCTACAGTCAAACATGGTGGAGGTTCAAAGATGTTTTGGGGTTGCTTTGCTGCTTCTGGCACTGGATGCCTTGACTGTGTGAATGGTATCATGAAATCTGATGATTACCTAAGAATTTTGGGGTGCAATGTAGTGGCCAGTGTCAGAAAGCTGCGTGTTCACCAGAGGTCATGGGTCTTCCAGCAGGACAATGACCCAAAACACACTTCAAAAAGCACTCAGAAATGGTTACAAACAAAGCGCTGGAGAGTTCTGAAATGGCCAGCAATGAGTCCAGATCTGAATCCCATAGAACAGGAGTCCCCAACCCCCGGTCTGCGGCCCGGTGCCAGTCCGTGGGCTTCCTGGAACTGGGCCGCGGAGACGGATCTCCGCCCCCCCCCCCCCCGCTCGCACACACTTGTTGCACTCGCGGGTGGGCATGTTGCACTCATGGGCATGAGCGCAACACACCCCTCCACGAGCACGACACACCCATCCGTGAGCATGACACGCCCACCTGTGAGTGCGGAGGTGCCCCACCCCCACCCCGCACACAGAGCCCGCACCTCACCAACCATTCCGCGGTCCCAAAAAGGTTGGGGACCGCTGCCATAGAACACCTGTGGAGAGATCTCAAAACAGCAGTTGGGAGACGGCATCCTTCAAATCTGAAGGCCCTGGAGCAGTTTGCAAAAGAAGAGTGGTCCAGAATTCCAGTAGAGAGGTGTAAGAAACTCATTCATGGTTACAGGAAGCGATTGATTTCAGTTATTTTTTCAAAGGGGTTGCTACCAAATATTAAGTTAAGGGTGCCAATAATTTTGGCCAGTGCCTTTTTGGGTTTCTGTGTGGGATTGTATCAGATTTGATTTTTCTTCTCTGTTTTTTTGTGTTGTTCCAACGCAAACCAAAGAAATGAACATGTGAGTACCAAAACATTTGCAACTGCAACAATTTTCTGAGAGAAGGGTTGCATTTTCTGACAGAATTGCAAGGGTGCCAATGTTTTTGGCCATGACTGTATTGCATTGGCTGCATCGGCTCCCTTTGGTCTCCAGACTCAATTCAAGATGCTGCTTCCTTTCCCTAAACTAAGTTATTTGTGATCAGCTTTTCATAAGAAACTGTCTCCTTCCACACAAACCTATCCACATGCTGTGGTCAGCAAAGAGATTTTGCTGCATTTCTTGTGAGTGCAACTCTGTGCATTGTAAAGGAGTGACCAGAGATGGAAAGAATACTTGTTCAGCTTCTCATTCTCATCAGTTTAGGCTGTCTTGACACAATAGGCATTTGGATAAGGAAGGCGTAGCAGGCTCCACAAGGTTTCCCTCCTCCAGATCAGATGAGGGGTGCTTTTTTTTTTTCCCCTGTCAAAGTTACTGTAATTTGTGCAAAATGCCTCTGTGGCAATCCATACAAAATTAGTGTCCTTAAGGCCAAAATTAGTGCCCTTAAGAAAAAAACACAGCTGTGCTAGGCAAGCACAGATTGCATAAAAAGAGGCAAAAAAACCAAAAACAAAACCCAACCCTCTTCTGGTTTTTTAAAAGTCCATGACACGGAGCAGGAGATACTGTGATTTTGCACAGCTTGCACAAGTTACACAATTTGCGTTAAACTAACAAATTGATAGCATTGAAAAATAATTTCTTCGTCTTATGGGGTGAAGAGAAGAAGAATCAGTTCCTTGTCCTTGCCTGTGAGGATGAGGCGAGCAAGGTCTTACAGTCTCGGCAGGGACACACAACTAGGTGTTCTCCACAGCTGTGCCTGTGGATTGTGTTTCTGTGTTCTAGGAGATCCTTTGTGAGTGTAGAAGGCACATTAACATACCCTTGCCTACACTCACTTTCTCAAGTGTTATTTCTCTTGATTTTCTTTGCTCTTGATATTTTGCTGCTTTGAGATTTTTATCTTGTGTTGTTAACACAGAATTTGTTTTGTTGCTTTAATGATGTTTGTTTAGATAGCTCCTCTGAAGGCTCTTTTTAGATACAGAACACAAATCATCATGTAAATAAATAAATGTGCCCCCCTGACTGCTTTCAGAAGTTTGGCTTGTCTTGTGTTTATTATGATTCTGCTTTATTTACTATTTTCAAGAATATGTACCAGTGTGCTATTCCTGCTATAATGCAGGCTGCTAACTTGTGTGCACCCTACAAGGGAAAGGCTACAAGGGAAAGGAGAAAACTGATGCCCCTCAGTGATTAGATAAGTTTTTGGACAACAGTTTGTTGAATCTCCCTGACAAATGACCATTGGTGGCTGGGGAATTTGGGAGCAGTAGTCCAAAAGGTACTTTTTTCTCAAGGACTGGACGAAGCCTTATAATAATCTTAGAACTGCAAAATTGGAAGGGACCCTATGGAACATCAAGTCCAGTCCCTGTCAAGGTATCAGAAAGTCCTGTAACTGTGCTTAGTAAGATATCAGATCTGCAGCGCATCCTGTTTTCATTGTGTTGTTTTGCTTCACAGCATTAATCCATGTAAATATAGTTGTGTGATTTTTTTAAAAAAAAATATTTTCAATAGGTGGGATCCTAAAAGAAATTTTGAAGCTCTCCAAAAAATTTAAAGCCATTATACCTGTGAGGTCCACAGAGGACAGTCTTGTGTTACTAGATCCTTCAGTTCCATTTTTTTGGCAAAGGAATATGCAGTACTTTGGGTAAGTCTCTAAAAACAAAGGAGGAAAAAAGAGTAGACTACAGTGAATAGGTATGTGTAAGTTTGGTTTCCCTTGATTATTCAGCTTCTGATGCCAAAACCTTTGATTAGCAGTTCATTCTTTGAAAAATTGTATTGGTTGTCTCCCTAGCAAAACCTGACATTTCACAGGATAGGAAAACAAGACTATGATCTGAACCAAACAGTAATTGTATATTGTCATTTTCACAATGTTTGTTGTTGCTGTTCTTGATATTGCCCATTACACTGAATAAGTGTATCTCATCGAGTTGATTATTGACAAAAATATTAACATTTTGTAGAACAGAAATTAGCCATTGTTATATGTAGTTGTGTGTCATCAAGTTACTTACATCATATGATGACTGTAATAGTTTTTTTGAGATATGTGAGACATTTAAAGAATGGTTTGCCACTGCTACTGTTCTGAAATTAGTGCTTCTCATTTTTAATGTACTGTATTTTTCCATGTATAAGATGCTACTTTTTGCTAAAATCATTACACTAAAAATTGAGTGGTGTCTTATACATGGAAGTAAGCTGAGGAGAGAACAAAACTGCCCATACCTTACCTCTGTAAACAAACTTCCTTCAGTCACAAGGCTTGGCTTCCTACAGTCAGGAGACTTAGCTTCCTCCAATCACAAGCCTTATGGAACTGATGTCAGCTCATGCTGAATAAACCAATTGGAACACACCTTGTTGGAGGTGGAGCCTGTAGGCTCAGATGCAACAGGGACTCGTAATGTCCGAGCATTCTGAGCCCAGAGGCTGAATACTCAAAGCTAAGATTTCTTAATTTGGGGTTAGAAAAGTGGGGGGTGTCTTATACATGGGGGTGTTATACACAGAAAAATACGGTATTTAATTGCTGTTCAATATGACTCACTGGCTGGAATCAAGTAATAACTTGCAACTAGAAGAGACATAGTGGGGATCGGGTGAGTCAGCTCCTCCATAAGTTCCGTTGATTCAATGGGTCAACTCTAGTTTTGACTCACAATTGAATTTCTGCCACTGTTTTTAATTGTGTCTATTTTTCTACCATGTGCAAACTCCTTTGGATATGTTCATTGGGAGAAAAGTAGCATAGAAATGGAATAAATAAGTAGTCAGAATTGTGCTGATGACTTTAACAAGCTCAGTGTATAAACAGGAGTCCCTGTTTAATGGTACTTTGTAAATGGAAATTTTGTTCTCTTTGATTTGTTTTCCATATGCAGAATTGAAATGACAGGAAGATTATAATCTGAATAATAATCAAATCTCTATTGCCTACAGCTACATCTTTCTTAAAGCTCAAAATAAACTATAACCAGCCATTTTGCTTTTATAGAAGGATGGCATGGGCTTTGTTTACTCCACTCATTTAGTGCAAGATGATGTTTGCAACTGCATATTGTGGAAGTGAAGAAAGGCAATGGGGGAGCAGGGGGAATCTATTATTTTGAAATGTGATGTTGGAGGAGAGCTTTTTGGTTACTACAGGCCACCGGAAATGCAAACGTAGATCAAGCCTGAATTCTCTCTAAAAGTGAAAATGACTAAACTGAGGCTGTCATATTTTGGCTATACTTGTATCATGAGAAGACAAGACTCACTGAAAGAGACACCAATGCAGGGAAAAGTTGAAGGCAGCAGGTAGAGGGGAGTCTAAACATGAGATGGATTGATTCAGTTAAGAAAACCACAGCCTTTAGTTTGTGAGCCCTGACTAATGCTGTTAAGAGCTTTTGGAGTTCATTCATTCATAATGAACTCTAAGTAGAAGCAACTTGATGGCACATAACATTGTGGAAGTCAGTGAAACTAATGAAAATATGTTAATTGATCCTCTAGGAGTATTTGGTTGATTTGATCCAGTTATGAATCCTGTTCTGTGTTGGAAACACATTAACAAGCATTTATATGTTTTTCACAGAACACAATAATTCTCTTATTAGGACTTAAAGCTTTAGGGCGATTGTCTTCCTGACTGCAGAATCTAAAGGATGGTGAGCCCAAGACACAGATTGCTGTGATCTCACTCTCTGTTCCGTATCAGATCCTGCTGGGCTTTTTCCAACAGGGCATAAATATCAAGGGAATCAATTTTTGGCAATTTTTCGTAGCTGCTGTAATTTTTTGTCAACTATTTCTTCCTCAGCTCTCCCATTGCAAGCACATGTGGGGCACATGCTAAATTTCTCTGTGTGATGGAGGCAGAGTTGACTGAAAGAGCTGTGGGTTTTTGTTGACAGCAATATATAAAAAGCATTAAAAGCTCATTGTTTTCTATGTCATATAAAGTATCTGTCTTTGAAGCAGTGTGCTCATGTTTGATTTCAGAACACCTGGACATATTTAAAAGGTCATATCAGTCATATTGTTTTGTGTGCTAGGTGTAAACACTGTTCAGATCCAAAGCCAATGTCAAGCCTGAGCTCCCTTGCTGCAGAAGAAGACCCATCATGGAATTCTACGGCAATAGCCCAAGGTTGGCTTATCCTTTTCTGCCTTGCATTAGTATTGCAATTTTATTTAGATACCTGTGTAACTGGAGAAGGTTGAAGGTTCCCCACCTCTGCTCCAGATGCTGAGATTATAGCAGTGCCTTAGTACAGCACACTTAGAGAACGCATTGTCTCCCATTCAGCAGTCACCCTTTTAGGGGCTTTGAATTTGAGCAGACAAAATAAGTTCTACCTTCCTTCCTGCACTCATTTTGTTCTCTTGAATGCAGTGCATCCTTGGAGAGAATACATCAGAGTGACACATGCAGGAGCTTTCTGTTGCCCTTCTGCAAAACTCTGCAAATGACAGCAACAAAAATGAAATTAGAAAGGTGTATACAAAATTTGTCCTTTCCTTTTCCCCCCCCCCCCCCCCCAACACAGGATCACTGTTCTCTCATGAAAGCTCGAGGTGACTTTGCAGAACTCCAGTTTGCAGGCACATTTGAGAAATGTTTGTCTTATATTAACATGGGAGATGGGTGAAGTTTCATTCTTTCACAATTAAAAAGCCCAAACCTTGCTACATCTTTCAACCGTAAGCTTTGTTCTCAGCTAAAACTGTATCGGAGAACTGTATTGTATTATGTAGCCCAGGTCTCAGGGACAATTCTGGCCTGGAGTCGGGGCAGAGCAGCCAAGGCACTGCTTAAAGTGACAGGCGAGGTCGGGGTGAGGGAGTGGGGTAGACTGTTGTGGAAGACAGAAGGAAATAAAACTTGATATGCAGTCTTCTGAACAGTTTTTCACCAAAATGCTAGGAAACTCAGCAGGAATTTTTGTCACCAACAAAACCAGTGTGAAGCTGGACTGAAGAAGCGTTAGTATCTGGCAGTGTATGTCTTCATTAAGCTCTGAATTAAGAAATTAAGCCATGCACTATAAATGGGTGGTGCAAAGCGTTAGTAGGGGATTAGTATGATACGTTGGGGGAAGGATCCTCTACAGGAAATTACTGGTTTTTTACTGAAGAACCAGTAGCATTTTGCCCACTGACTTCATTAGAAATCCAACTGGGCACAACAAAATGGATTCATTGTATGCTGCCAAAGCTGCAGTTGTATAGCAATCAGTTATTGAGAAGTTTTTTTATATATCCTACTCCTACACTAGATTAAAACTACTGAGGCCATTTTACATGTGAGTGCTTTGGAGCAGCTTCCACAGCAATATGAGTTATTTTGATAAAGAACATTATGAAACAATTATTTGTATTTCAAGTAGATAAGCAAGGCTGTACTTAATACACTAGTGTTAATTTACATGACTATACCTACAGTATGGTGTCACTTAGATAAATTGTGTGTATCATTCTGCAATGTAATTGTGCACATGTAGTGTGCTCTTTCCACCTTGGTTGAGAGCTCTTCATTTACCCTGTGACCACCTGCCATGCAGTCCCCCAATTTCTGCAACCCGCTGAGTCCATACATTTGATTTTAAGGGGGGGGGGGGGAGAGAGAGACCCAGAAGAATCATGACTCCAGAGACTCAGTATTTCTTTTTTAACTTTCTTTAAAGCAGAAAATCCATTTAAAAATATATATATGTTTTTGGTTTCCCATATGCAAGGTGATTTTCTAGGCAGTTATGATTTCACAATTAAATAAGAAGTGAGCATCTTAGGGCTGGAAAAAAAATCCCATAGGGCTCTACCGACAGCAAGGGTGGGAAGTCCGCAACCTTAGTCCAGATTCCACATAGCCCTCAACCTGATTTCACATGTCCTCTGCAACTGACTTGTACAAGATCTCTGACATAAATGATCTGTTTCTTTCCCAACCATTTGCTGGCAGGGAAGAAATGAGGCAGAAAAGTTAAAAAAAAAGTGGGGGCCTCAATTACTTTGGCCCTGACCCCAGTGTGTACTGCATAATAGATTATCCTCAAGGAGGTGTATGTAGGTTTTTAACCAAAGAAAAGGTTGATCATCCCCATTTATCAGCAGTGACAAATCAGAAGACTGGAATGTGTCTATCTTTTCTGTCTCTCAAATTGTATTTTAAAATGTGGAACTTTAATTTCATTGCCCTTTTGTACTGAATAATCTCTGAATATATATGCTGTTTTCTTTTTCTTTAGCTTTAGGAGTTGTACCCCTCCAATATGTCTTTGTGATGAAGTTTGTGCTGGATGATGGAACTGGAACACTGGATGTGTATCTTAAGGACTGTGTAAGAGACGAGAGCATGCTGCTCTTAAAATATTTAGCTTGAATATAAATGTGTGCTGGTAGAAGCTCTCTAACAAAGTAGAGAAGATAGAAAGAACTATACATTTATCAAAAATGCATTGGTTAACTACGTGTAAAATTGGTTAGAACAGACATATCCCAACATTTAATTTTAATGAAAATTACAAGTATGTTACATTGCTTCATGAGAGCTGGCCTGGGGGTTAGCACCATTATTAAGAATGGCTGTGAGTATATAGGCAGAAGGTCCCCAGGTTCAATCCCCGTAATTTCTGAGTAGGCCTGGGAAAGAATTCTGCCTGAGAGGCTAGAACACCATCTGTAGACAGTGTTGACAAAACTGAGTTGGACAGACTAATAGTCTGATGTGACACAAGTCAGCTTCCTTTGTGAAGCACTTTCTACCAACCTGTCTGCCAGCTGCAGCTTCTAGGGCCTAGCTATATTCTTGCTGGATGGTTGCTTTGTCTGATACTTGAACTCCAGTTGCTGTAGCTAGCATTCACCATTTTAATTCTTCCCCAGTGCATATGCGGCCTCAAAGAATTCTGGAATTACGTTGTTCTGGTGTTACAATACAGAAGCATTGTAAGGAAATGATGGGTACCACCTTGCCATTAACTCCTATCTTCTGTCTGCTATTACTTTGCCTGCCTGCCACTATAATCACTACACTGAGGGCAAAAGCAACCCATTACACATACCAGCATGGGCGAGAATGCCCACCCCACCAAGTGGGAGAGATTCACTGACAAGTTGTCCTGAGAGTCATTACTTTAATGTTGCTCTCAGTGAATTTACATTGACCATCTGAGAGGAAGGCTGTTTTGAAAGATGGATGCTAGAAAGTCTCACCACAAATTAAAAAAATAAAGGAACGGAAGAAAAGAGGTTACATACCTGTAACTTAGAGTTAGAAGAACGCGTAATAAATACCTTTGCTTTTTTCCCCTCAGTGGAGTTTTGATCAGACAAAAACATGGGATTGTATGACATTTTTTTCCATATTTGGGAGTGTGGAATCTCTAATTAGAGGTTTAAGCAACACTGAACCACAATAAAGAAGATAGACTGACTGACTCACTATTCTTTCTTTTTGTGTTCACTGTTTTTGTCTACATTTCTAAACTAGGATAAAGGCAGATAGGAGAGCCCCCACCCACCAACCCATTCTCAAATATGGGAATGAGAAAATAATGTTTAAGTAAAATTCAGAAGTCTTGTAAATTGGAGGGGAAAGGTAAACTAAGAAGCTGTCCACACTGAGCATTTGTTCAATTTCCCTTGTACTCACGATACAGGTACTACAACCTGGTGTCCACACAATGCAGGGATGAAACTCATGTCAACAAAGTCAATGCAGGCAAAAAGCATTGCTTTCCAGTTTTTTTACACTGCTAGATGGAGTGGTATACTTTTGTTCTGCTTTGCTCTGATTTACTCCAAAGCATGATCCAAAGTGTTCCATGCTAGTCAGCACATCTTGTCAGGGTATGTAATTTGATCATGTTTCCTTACAAGCATTCTTCTGCCCCACCATACCCTGTGGATGGTTAAAACAAGGAGGGAAGGAAGGACAGAGAGAAGTAGGCAGGGAAAGGGTAAAGAAGGTAGGCAATAGGGGAAGAGAAATCTGTGTTGCGAATGAGACATTGGGAAACAATCTCAGATGTATTTGGATCAATGTCACCAGATTGCCTAGTGAATCCCAATTCATTCAGCAACAAATACCCATTGCAGGTGTGGATGCAAATACTGGGACATGTTCAGATCTGTAATAAAAAATGTCAGAGTAAGTGAGAACAGCAAATATAGACACATGCAAATGAAAAAAAAGTCTTGTTTATTTCTCATGAATTTCAATTAGTTCACTACACATTGAGTCTCACAAGATACCCAGCATTACTACTAGATCCATATAGAGTCCATATTTAGATCATAGTTAAATTAGTCGTGATTGACTTGTCCCATTGATTTCAGTGGAACTATTCTTAAACTGAATATATCTTGATTCAGCCCATGTTCTCATCCACAGAAAATAGTTAAAATCAGAAATCTTCAGTTACACATCACTAGTAAAACCAGATGGTGATTCACGCTGCTCGTACTGAGTTGCCCTTCCTGGTACCCATAATATTTGCCATTAACTCAAATGTGATTGCTTGAAGACTAGCACACTGGCCAGAATCCTGTTCGTTTTGGCGTAATGTAACATTGTCTCTGTGTAAATGAGCCAGATGTTACACCTGGGCAACAAGGATTGTGCAATTCAATTGTGCAATTGGTTGTGTAGTTCCTATTGTGACTGATTGTGCAATGCACATGGGGAAATGCTTTGAGAATAACACTTCTGCCCTGGCGTAATTGGAGCTACTGCATAAATAACATTAAGTGCCACATACATAAACTACTCAATAGGATTTCAGCCATTAGTACAGTATTCTTTATTAAAGAGTACTTTGTGGGCTAATTGTATGTCAGTAGTAGATATTGCTCGCCATACAGTTGAGGTTTATATTGATATTTGTTAAGATCTTGTGTGGATAAAAGTGGTATATTACTTATCTATGAACTCTTAGTAAAGATACTTTAGTTAATCTAGTTCATTTTTGGTAAAACTCAAATTCATAGTGGACTGCAGTGCTGTGGATTGCTTTTGTACAGAGGCTTGATTTACTTTAGGTTAATTTATCAATCTGAATAAAGAGCACATCGCATTAAAGATGTTTATTTTTATACATCACCAAAATCTTATGATGGGGGGTGATAAAATGGTAAATGTGCCCTTAAAACAATGAAGATTTACTTTGTTAATAAGCAGTATTGTACATGTTCTTTTTCTTTTTTTGCATATGTGTTTTAAAGGACATTAAAGCAGTATTTTGTTTTGTTATCTTAAATATTCAGTCTCAAAATGAGACCTTTAGAATATGTCTGTTGTCCAATTTGGTAATTAATTTGTGCTATTTTTCCTATTGCCTGCAGAATAAATTCTTCCAAATTCCAGCTTCTGAAGTCCTGATCAATAATATTTTTCAAGAGAACATGGAGAGGATGATGAGTAAGCTCTGTCCTACAGGAAAAGATCTAGGTAAGACACTTGTTTTGAGCAGAGAACAAATTAAGATATGCAGACATTAGCCAAAATAGCAACAGGATGAAGTAATGCCATCTTTTTGCATCAGTTTGCAGAACCACTAGAGCACTTACTCAAGGTTTCATCTGAACAGTGATGAATGGTACAGAAAACATCCAAAGTAAAAAACATAGCTATACTACACAGGTACAGCTTTAACTCTTATGGCTCCATCCTGTTTGTAGTATGTGAGTGCTTAGAATTCACTCTGGGAGTGTCATCATTCTAGTGCTGTGTAGAGCACACTATAGTACACCAGAGCCGCTCTAGCAGAAAATTGCTTCTCCAGACTACAAATCCCAACATTCCATAAGATGAATCCACAGCTATTAAAGTTGTATGAAACTACAGGAAGACCTAGTGCAGTGTAGCAGATAGAGTGTTGGCGTAAGGAGACCTGGATTCAAATCTGCTTGGCTGTGGAAATTCACTGAGGCATGACAATGGTAACATTGTTGCTTAAATTTCTCACATACCTTGAAACTCCTACTAAATTCATCATAAGTTGGAACTGACTGGGTGGCACATAACAAACAGCAAAACTACAGGAACTGTGTAGGTACACTTTAAGAATCCAAAAACATCTTATAGTCAATAAACTGAGGCTCAATCCAGACAAGTTGGAAGTGCTGCTGGTAGGTCCTCTGCCAGATAGGTTAAAGGGCCATTTCCTTGCCCTAGACGGGGTTACACTGCCCCTAAAGCAGGGGTCCTTGGCCGGACCGGGCCGCGGAGACAGATCTTCCGCCCCCCCGCACGCACTCCCCCCCCCAAACCAGTCTGCGGTGTCAAAAAGGTGGGGGACCACTGCCCTAAAGGACAGAGTCCTTGACCTGGGTCTGACCTTGGAAGCCCAGGTGGACTCAGTGTCCAGGGGTGCCTTCTTACAGCTGTGGAGAATATATCAACTTCGCCCTTACCTGGATGAGCGGAGCCTGGCAACAGTCACACATCCATTGGTAACAACCAGAATGGACTATTGCAATGTGCTATACATGGGGCAGCCTTTGAAGACGGTCCAGCGACTGCAACTGGCACAGAACCGGGCACAGAACTGCGCGGCTGGCAAGTGGTGCTGCCGCACGGACTCATATCACTCCGGTTCTGAAAAATTTACACTGGCTGCCGGTTGCTGCTCGGGCCCAATTCAAAGTGCTTACTTTGACATATAAAGCCCTAAACGGCTTAGGACCTGGTTACCTAAAGGACCGCCTTCTTCCATATGAGCCTGCCCGTCCTCTAAGATCAGACCAGGAGGCCCTTCTGAAGGTGCCATCCCTGAAAGAAGTGAAGGGGATGGCATGTCGAAATAGGGCCTTCTCGGCTGTTGCCCCCCAACTTTGGAACGCTCTCCCTATAGAGATCCGCCTGGCTCCGACACTTTCGGCTTTTCGGCGCCAGACAAAGACTTTTCTGTTTAGCCAGCATTTTAATTAAATACTATCTTTTAGCTGGCTGTATGAGCAGCAGGATTTATTAATGATAAATTGACTGTTTTAATATAGGGTATTATTATAATATTGCCTATTTTTAACGGTTTTAATGTTTTTCTAAAGTTTTAATATTGTTGTACGCCGCTCAGAGACCATTGGTAATGGTGCGGCTAAAAAATCTTGTAAATAAATAGATAAATATTCCATCTTATCTCTTGATGTAAGTCATCCACCAAGCTAAACAATTTCTAGGGGACTAAGAAACCTGGTGATTGTTTTCCTTCAGATATTTTTATTGCATTGTGACTGATTGAATTTTCCTCCTGAATTACCTTGAACTTTAGTGTAAGTCAAATTGTTTTACTTGTCTTACATAAGAGAATAACGGCAACAACAAGCAATCCCAGCCAAAGCTACCCTTTCATTTTTTGCCTCCAAGCATGTTCCCACCTCAGTGGGAAGGTAACGGCGTTCCGTGTCTAGTCGCGCTGGCCACGTGACCACGGAAACTGTCTTCGGACAAACGCTGGCTCTATGGCTTGGAAACGGGGATGAGCACCACGCCCTAGAGTCGGACACGACTGGACTAAATGTCAAGGGGAACCTTTACCTATGTTCACTATAGTAGTATCTATCGAAGATGCTTGAGATTTCTCAAAATTATTACATTTGTTGACAGGAGTTGCTTTCAAAACACTTGAGCTCCCTCCACCTTGCCTTTCTCCTGCAACATGCCTTGAAGATTTGGTTTAACTCGTCACTGTTACATGTGAAATCACTGTAATATAGGAATCAGCCAGTAGAGACCACCACCTGCTCATCCAGAAGACAGAAGCAGTGTAGCAAGGAGGTATGGCAGTAGAATGTGCTGGCTGCCCATCTTACAGATAGACTATCCTCCATAAAACTAATATTTGAACATTGTCAGTTACTTGGAACTTTTATTTACCTTGAATAAAGAAATGGTGAATCACAGATAGGAAGATGAGAGGACCTTTAGGACAATAGATCTTTTGCTCACTAGTTCACATTTTTGTTCTCCTTCCAATGTGATGTTTGCAGTCTTCTGCAGCCATTGCTCCTCAGCCTTCTGTTTCAAGCAAACTGGACAGTCTCTGCAGAATAGAATAAACAATCAGAAAGCTGACACACAATGGCAACACACACAAAAAAAACAGTGTCAGAATGTTTGAGTCTCCTAGGATTCTCTGTCACTGATCTCAGTGGCTATTGTAGAACTAAGGAATTTGAAGGGGAGATTTCAGAAGGAAACAACAGGATTAAGAGGCAGTCATAAAATCTGTCTATAAACCAACAGCTTGACTGGAAACAGCAGTTCCCAAGCACACTACATGTATTAATAGATTGTATTTATAACAGTTCTGTGTATAGCAAAAGAGATCACGCTGCCTTGAACTAAATGAATAGTTTACTGAAAGCAAACACGGCTGCTTTAACACCTCTGGGGGCAGTTTAAAGTTTGGCAGCTTAGCAGACTTGTGTATTAGTTAATGGCTTTACTACTATTGCCAGGATAATCACCAGCTCTTTAAAAGTTTATGATTGGTATTAGTAATTGGCCCTTTTGTATCCCACTTTATTCTCATCTCCTAAACCATTCCCACTGTGCATATAAGCCTGTCACTGAATTGTAATCTTTCTGTAATATGGCTACATCTTTGAGAATGGTTCATGTAATCGGTGAGCCAGCAACACAACTCTGAAGTCTAAAGTATGATTCACTGGAGAACGGGAATAGCCACACCAATGGGGTCCCCCAGCATTCAACTTGGTGATTGTTTATATGACATTTTGTTCACTCAGAGAGCTTTACTCTCTTGAGAGAGGTGTTAGAGAAGAAGGCAGCATTTTCACAGCTTTGAAAGGTTGTCTTCAGATGAAGTTGCAGATGGTATCCCTTGCTGTCCCTTCAAAGTCACAGATGGCATAACTTAAAATCTACTATATTTGCTAACCTTTGCATAATTTCCCAAAAAGAACTATAAAGCCCGAGTACTTCTGTGCATTCACCAGCTATAGTTGGTCCAATTCGCTGCCAAAATAGTTTAAATATGCCCTTATACTCTACAAGAGTATGAAAGGGTATGTGTGAATTAAAAGTTTTGTTCCCTTTTTCATAGCAAAAGCTAGCTCCTGGCTGCTTCTGTGTTATTGAGCCAGAATAGGTGTGTGAGAACAACCAGAATAGGCAAGATCTCACTTCATGAGTAGAACTGTAAGAAATAGGCTTTGTCCTTCAGGAAGGTAAGTGTTGGATAGAGTCAGCTGCAACTATTAAGATTCATGGATTTCATGCTGAGTTTTCAAAAAACAGGCATATCTCAGACACAAATAAACCCAGGGACATTGATTCCACTTGGCCGTGGTTCCTGTATGAGTGGCATTTTTAGATGGGTAGTGCTTCAGCCAGAAGCCAAGTTGAATTATTTAAAAACTCCCAAGACTGGCTTTTGCTCCAGGAAGAGTGGTGTGAGACCTGTTTTTAAATATGTGAAAGATGCATATATTTCTTGCTGAGCTTGCCTTATACCAAAAGGAAGGCTATATGTTATGCTTTGTCCAAAAGTTCTTCTGCACTCTTTGAAGGATCAGTCACAAACAGAAGACTAAGCTAAATCAAGCCTTCTAAGTGCAGCCCTTGTTGCTTCTTTCCCATTTCTAATGCCACAGGAATGGACATAGGGTGACAGAATTTGGCAGCTGACCATTCTGAAGAGCAAGGGGTGTTCTTCCACTCCTCAGAATCACCATCCAACAAAACTAGTTATTGACCAATGTTAGTCTATAGTTTCTGAGGTCCATTTGTCAGAAGTCACATTCTGATTCTGGGCCAAACTAGATGAGACAGCAGCTTAGCAATTAGAAGCAGAGCTACCTTAAGAAATATAAGATACTTGATTATGCTTTAAGAAGGTTTCATGGCTCTGCAAGATTAAAATTAGCTTACCTTTGTTCCATGATGGTTCATTAGGAGACAAACAAGCTTTATTTGCATGTTGATTGTGCAAATACAGCACTTTGAAGAATTTGTCTCTGTAGGCATTTTATCACATAGTTGCCAAGCTGCCATCTAATTTGTTTCAACTGTTGGTTGCCCTTAAGCAAAAAAACTCTAGCACTGTAGTAAAGAACCTTCTTAACTTGAGCAGAGTTAGCTCTTCGTCACTCTACTGCATTTAATTTCAAGAAACAGGAACAGGATTATGTTATGTTTCTGGAGTCGTGTCCATTTCATTATTCCTTATGAGAAGTGCTATACAGATACCATTGTGAAGTATGGTTGTGTAGCATGTACCTTTTTTCTCTCTCCACAATGTCATTTAAATTATTATTATATTAAGTGTTACGATACTGTAAAAGATTTTTGTCATGTTACCATTAATTGGGAAATGTAGAAATTCCCCACAAAACTCATAATTTGGTTTTGATTTGCAGATGAATTGCCATGGCTGGAATGCTTCATCAAATCTTATTATGTTAGGGATGAAACTCAAGAACAACTTTGCTATCAAATTTTTGACACTATGATTGCTGAAGATGTCTGAAACACAGAGAGAGAGCTACTTGGAATATGCAGTAATGCCTTTCAAAATTTCAGTTGAATACTTCAAGATGCATGTAGTTTTATAAACTGTGGCCTCTATTAACTGTGTTCTAATATGACTGCTGTATCTTCTGCTGCTTTGCCTATGAAAAATCTATGCACATTCATTGAAAGTTCTGGGAATTTCTCCAGGATTAAGTCACACACAGTTACTGGGGTACTTATCAGAAATCTCAGGTCACAGTCCCACTCAGTCTTATCGCTGTGTCTGTTAAATATAACCCTTTTTATTACTAAGGAAACAAGGCCAACACAGTGCCTTGGCCAGTGACCTGGAAGCATTGGGTTCCTAGTCCTGTGCTTGGTTTTGACCTGGTGCACATGGGGAATGCCAGTCATAGAGGAATGCAAGAATGCAGCAGTAAGAAAGGGCCTCTTTAGCAGGCATTGAGCCCTGGCCCTTCAATCTTGCCTTGTATAGTTGTATAAAATGAATATGCAAATAGGCTTGGGTTCTTCAATGATACAATTAATTTAATATTTTATGTTTTCATAGTGATGATACTCTTATCACATCTGGGGGGGAATTAAATGTGGCTTTCTATAATCAGAATATTCCTGCTTGCACTTCTAAGAGCGTGCCCTGTGCAAATCAGATTTTGGACAAAGGCAATGAGGGGATGATTACATTGCAAAAAATCCCAATAGCTTTCAAATGCTGTGTCTGACAGTACCTTTTACTGTTTCTGCTTTCCAGGTCACATTCCAGGCAGCTAAGTATGTTCTTCAAATACACTCCTATTGATCTGCTTTTCTCTTTTGTATAATCTGATTTGGATACTAGTTTGAGAGATAAGGACTTTTAGGCCAGTAAGTCGGCATACTAATTGGCTCCCAGAGGGAAACTAATTACTCAGGCTTTGGTTTTGTTTACCTGCTGTCCAGTGGCATTTTAAAAAAAAAAATCAAGCACAACACATATTTTTGCAACACTTTAAAACAAAAGTTGATTCGGTGATAAAATATATTCAGATTGTTCCATGCTTACTGCAACATCAACTGTAGTCCAACACATGTCAAAATATTTGATATTGTGCTCACAGTTTAATTTATCTCAATGCTGATCATGTTGTTTCGGGGGTAATAATATATTATTCTCTTGATATTGCTAGTGGACATTTTTCTGCTTTTCTGTTCTACCTCAAATTTTAACAGCAAATCCTGTGGTTAAAATTGCTTTGTCAGTGACTGTGGGAAGAATCTCATCAGATTCTGTTAGCTTGCAAAGTGAAAAGAACTGTTTTCTCAAATTCGGTAGCCAAGTTGCTTCTCAGGGAATATGACTCTTGCAATAAAGTCTCATGGCAATGGCTTATCAGCATTATGAGATCAGTAGAAATCTTAAAAATTACAACTTAACCAGTGGAACTTAAGTGTCTGAAACAAGACTGGTTTACAATCTAGTCCTGATGCAAACATGTAATCCCATTGATTTCAAAAGGATTTAATGCTTAGCTAGGATTTGGATTAGTCAAGGGCCACAGTCCCAAATTCATGCAAGCCTAGATAGTCTTATCACTCGTGAAAGAATTACTATGAACCTGATTAAAGCTTTCACACAACATTCTTGAATATTAAAGAATGTGTTGCAAATCTCCACAACCATGACAGCAATTGTGTGTGCAAACAGGATCATTTGAGTAAAGTCTTAGTGCACAAATTATGTCTGTGGAATCTATATTCTGTGTTTTGTAGCATATGCTTTATCATTTAAATAGGATTGAAGATTGATTGTAACTCTACAACAACATGTGCACTGTATTGTACTTACCTTTATATACTGGCATTTGATATTATATAATCTCAGAACTCAAGAGGAATTATATTAATAAAACAAATTTAAAAGCATTATTCATCATATTGCATGAGCTAGAGTTACTGTGTAATGCAACTGATGATTTGCCAGATTATGTTTGACATATTATAGAGGGTAAGACTTGGATGTGTCAGGGTATTTAATAATGTAAATATATGTTGAATATACTTTCATCCTCAGTTCCTGATTTTGCATGATCCTTCTGGTATCCCAGACTTATAAATTTCTAGTTGCTTCTGTAAAACAGCCTCCAGACTACTGGAGGTAGTCATTAAAATGGAAGAGTTTTGTGTAAGATCAGGCAAACAGATGTCTGAACCCTCCCTAAGAGTCCTACAAAACTTTATAGATCTTCAGAGGAAAAATCAGAGGCCTGTGTTCATCACAGTTGGTGTTATCCCAAAAAGTGGTTGACTGCAGAATGAAACCAATCACTGACAGTCATATCAGCCTTCATCTGAGTATCAAGGTAGAAGTGTTTTCATTGTTGCAGTAATTCCAGGCAACATCTGCTTGTTCAATTCTACAAGCTTTATTTATCTACATTGCTTCTATGTTCCATATGCAGACCATACTTCAGTCTTGTTGTAAAAGATAAAGGTCTTACAGCTATGAAGAATACTTTGGCAAATACCTTTTTTAAAAAAAAATCCTTCTTTGCAACTTGTAAAAAGATGCAGGTGTTAAAACTTAAGCTATAGGCAGAACATAAGTTATGTTTGAATCGAAAATACAGGAGCGAAAGTACAATAAATTATCAAAAAAATTTGTTCTACATTACATTCTAAAAATGCAAGGGCTTGTAGCATTAAAGGGCACATTTCAAAAGCAAAAAACAGACTACATCTCACAAAATATTAAAGTTCTTAAAAGTAAAAAGCATTATAACTCTTAAGTAATCTTTAGCCTTAGTTAGAAAGCATGGAAACATATCAAAGTTGTTAAAGCAAATATATATATAAAGTAAATTAGTTTCTAAGCCTCTAAGTATATTAATTAATAACCAAGGCAAGGATGTCTGTGACCTAAAAATGTCAATAATACACAAGTATCTATGACCTTGAAATTGTTTAAATATGACCAATTAATCCAAAAATAGGACTTTACATTTTTTTTCTGAAATTAGCACCCATTTTTTAAACATTGGTGCTTACAAACAAACATAAAAATTAAAAGGTGTATTTTTCACTTCCACTGTAGAAGCACTAATATTGAAGGAATCAAATGAACATTTTGAGAGTGAAATGGTCATACATGGATTCGTTTTCATCAACAACAGAATTGCATTGGATGATCACGTGCATCTTGAGGTTATCAAAATCAAAACTCCTGTTGTCCGTCAGTATGTTCTTGTATCTGAATCTTGTATCTGTTGTATCTTGTATCTGTTGAAATTCCGTTCAGCATCACAAGAGTGCTATAGGAACAAATTTGAAAACAGCCAACTCATCTGGAGAAAATTATGGCTCAAAGTCATCAAGTGTTGCTTCAAATCCATTTAGGATGTTACTTATTTTGCAAAGTGTTGAATAACTCAAATTAGATTGCAGCACTCTTTGCAGTTCATCTCCACTTTTTTCAGCCATGTTCCCCTTTGCTCTCTTTAAATCACCCTCAGTTTGTTTCAGTTTTCACTGCATCACTAAGTTCCATTTCTACAGTTTCTAGGTGGGTGATTGTTCTTGATAATCCACTGAATTTAGATTTTATATATGTCACATTTCGAGCCATGGTTTCAGAATCTTGCACAATCTGATGGAGGAAGATTCACAACAGTCAAATTCTTTAACTGTCTGCTGCAAGGAATCATGATTTGTGGAATAATATGTAACTGCATTCCGCCATGTCCCCCAGCACATCACAACAGTTTGGGGAGGGAGAGCCAAATTAGGAGCAATTTCTTTGAACTTCTGTTTTCGAAGTGAATCTTTAATGAATATTTTTCCCCATTTGAAATTATTTTATCTACATCAGGATATTTGCTTTGAATCTCTTCGGCCACACACAAGGCATGTGATATGAATCATTTTCGGATAAAGAAATGTAAGTCTCTTGGCTGCCTTACTCATGTATGGAGCAGCATCTGTTACAAAGAGGAGGATGTTTCCCCCCTTTAGACCATCCGGCCAGAGTAGTTTCATAGAATCGTGAAAGAGCAGAGCAATAGTAGAATTGTTTACTTTTTGTAGAGTTTCACATGTTAAAAGAAGTACTTCACCAGGCTTGTCACATTTCGGAGTGCCAATAATAATCAGCTACATATTTTTTGTTTACATCATTTGTTTCATCTATTGAAATCCGTATCTTATTGTCGTCAACAGCTGATCTTATCTTTCCTAACACATCTTCATAGCAGGCAGAGATGTAATTTTTCCTTAGAGTTGATTCATTTGGAATCTAGTGACTAGTGTACTTCTCCAAGAAATGTCTGAGACTACAGTACCTAATTTCTGTAAGGGAATATTTGAAGTAACCATCATTGTACAGAGATCCTTACAAAATTCTGACAGGGTGTTTGATGAACCTACAGTTGAAGAAGCTCTCTCAAAAAGGAGATATTGCCTGTTCTCAGTGAAGATAAATCTTGCTAAACAACTCACAGTACGCAATGTTGTTGAATATTAAAACCCTTTTTGGCCAACACCTTAGCTTTACACAATTTACAAAACAAAATATCACCATCACTACTGAAATTCTGCTCCCCAAACTCTTGAACAAAATGCCTTAATTTTATACTCAAACATCTACAGTTAGGTACATCGAAATCATCAGGAGGGTTGCCAACCATCAAAATATAATGCTTATTACAAAATTAAGCAGAAATGTGACATAACACTTTTAAAGGGTCAAAATATGACTTTCGAGGGAAAATAAAAACCATGTAGTTCTCACCAGATTACTCATAAACATGTTTTTACTTCTTATAAATTCAAATAAAGGTCACACAAGAAACATGACATGTCATAGAAATCCTCACCCTATTAATAACACAGAGAAAAATAATACATTTTCTAAATGTTCATCCAGCCATCTACCAATTAAAATCTATGGAGGGAAATCCATTATTTCTGTGTCTTATCTCTGCACTGTTTCATTTTCTTTTTCTCCTCTCCCCCCCCCCCCAAGATCTTCAGTTCAGCTTGGCTTGCCTCTGCTACATTATATCAATGTTGTTCACATCTAGTGTGTGGCGTAATGTGGAGCGTTGTCAATTTGACTGTGGCATTCACATTCATTGTGTGTGCCCTATCTCCCTGTATTTATAGCATTTACCAATTGTTTTCACCTCCACCCATCTATAAACAATCACTTCTCCAGGAACCTGGAGATCCAAGAGCTTGGTACTCCAAGGATAATTTTTCAATGGGAAATTGTATTGTTTCTGCAGATACTGTGATTCCGGGAGTCTGTAACTCAAAATCTGACAGGCTGCTACTATGGTGATAGCATTTTTGTTATGGCTAAAATGTTGCAGAACCTGGAAGAATAAGACTCTAGCATAAAGCCTTTGTAACACCAGGACTTTTTAATACCAAGATTCCAGATCACCAAAATATTTTCACTCTAAAATCCTGAAATACTAGACCATTGTGAATTCAAAAATTATAATCACCAAAAGACTGCACTATAAGACTTACAAATGCCACGTCATATTTATATATGGTAACATAAACATGTTCATTATGAGATAAATCCATTCACACCTGCCAAGATGTTCATGGTTCAGTGGCCTTGCTCAGCTGTAAAGCTGCCTGATTGTTTTGGTACACCTAAAAATTGTTCTGCAATGACTATGGTAAACTATATTCAAGTCTCAATTTTAAATTTACTTTCATTTTCAGGACTCCTTTTTCCATACCCCCTTAACTGTAGTTTGACATTTTATAGGCACAAAATTTCAAACTTTGACATCTATTTCCAGGGCATTGAATGCTGCTGGTTGCTGTCTATAGGAAAGTGAACTATTTGCAGGACTCATTTTATTGCTTAATCCTTCTGTTGGGGTGTATTGCTCTGGGCATATGCACAATCACTGTCCATTATCAGGATTGGTTGCCCATATTTAAATTAGTGTTCATGTCCTCATTCCCATGCTAATCATTATGCTTTAGGGAATGCATCAATTACTATGGCCAGTACTTTATTACTAGTCTCAACTAGAAAGTAAACCCATTGAATCAATTGTTGACTGGGAAGAACAGTTATGTAAATTGGGCTGAGTCAACTGGTCTGCTCTAGTTGGAGCTGCCAGTATGTTACTGGCCTGTGTAATTTTTTAAAAAACAGGTCTATGCTTTTGGGGGCAAAATGGCCTACAAGTTTATGTATAGGCATGAATGTGTTAAACCTGGAAACAAAAACGCTCCTTGTACTGCTGCTTTATTAGGTACTTCAGCTTTAACCTACAGAATTTCCTTCTAATTGACAAGTTCACATAGAGGGCATTACTGACTGTATTCATCCTTCTGGGACTGGTTGCTTTGGGGCTTTCAAAAAAACACTAAGGTATAAGAAAACTTATTTCAACCATTTCCAAGAACCTTTTTGAAAAGAGCTGATATAATCTGATTTGCCTTGGGCTCTATGAGTCTCATTCAATATTTCATTTCGATCATGGCAGTATTTCACTGGGTTTTCTTTTTTTTTTCACTAGAGAAAGAAAGCTTTCTCCATTTGATTAAGAGTTTTCTCATTCTCCAAAATAGCATTTGTACATTGATTTATAAGTAAAAGGTGAGATTTGACAAAGCATACATTTTACAAGAGGTTTAAAGAAAGATGTTCACCAGACAGGTTTATGAAAGTTAGAGATTATTTATAAGTTTAGGTAACATGAAGTATAAAGATAACATATAATATATATTATTTTCATTGATAGAAGCTTGGATTACATAAATTTTGTGATGGTAACTTTGCTTTGATTAGCTGGCTGGATAGCTCAGTGAATTGGAGTACCTGACTGCATGTAATAGTGGGTGGAGTTTTAACTGCACCAGAAACAGACATTGTTGTGTGCCTCTTTGGTCTTTTGTGCCTTTTTTGAGAAGTTCCATCCAGTTCTAAAGGAAGTGAATGCAAGATCACAGTCTTTCCACCATAGGAACAAGTTCTGTTAAGCTCAGTAGGATTTACCACTGAATAGTGACTTGGGCACCTGGCTGTGAAACCAGAGAACCAAGGTAACCAAAACAGTTTCCACCCCATAACCAGGTCTGAAGCCAGATTGAAATGGATCTAGCTACAAGCCAGGAGGGGCATGGGCCCAATAGACATGTGGTAGGTTCAATTCCCCACTGTGACTCCTAGGAAAGAAGCAAGCTGCACTTGTATCCTAGGGCAAGCTGCACTGCCTCAAAGTGCCACCAGAAGAAGGAATTGGTAAACCAACTGAGGTTCTAATGCTCCCAGACTTAGAGACAGACTAAGGAGAGGTAATTATTGTTACCCTTAATCTGTCTGTTGGTGTACTTCCTCCATGCCTTGGTGGTTCCCCCATCTGTGATCCCTGTGTGGGTGCCTAAGATTGTAATTGCCTCCTCTTTGGGGTCTCTTTTCTTTCCCCCTTCTCCTCCAGGTAGCAGTCCTGTCAGCCCTGTGTCTTTGACTTGATATTTCCCCGTAATATTTGAGAAGTGAACGTATTGCTTTCCACTGGTTTCCATTTATGCAACTTTGCTGTAATGTTGGCTATTCTCCCATAGTCATTATGTATATTTTCATTCTTGTGTGTTTAATAAATGTCCTCTGTCCAATAGTTCTGTGTGGGTGTGATTTACTCAACCCACTCTATTAATGTTGTGTACTGATCATGGCTTAAAGATCCCTTACAAATGTGTATCAGAAAATGTGTGAGTTCATATGTGTGGTCTGCAAGCATACAGGAAAGGTCCTGGATTACATACCTGCAGAAATGTTGGACAATATGGCAGATAATTGATCTGATGGTATTTCCCCTGGAGACTGACATTCCAGAATAGGGGAGGGCACATTGACTGCATGTCTGTGGACTGTAGCTCTCATTATCTCTCACCATTGGCCATACTGGCTCAGAATTACATCTGCTCTGTTTTAAAATCCCAGCACTATATTTAAGTAAACCTATCCTGAATGATAGATTTTGATTATAACTACAAATATTGTGAACACTGCCAGGATAAATGCAGAGCATTTTACCTCTGATGGGTTTCTAGTCACGATAAAATGCATTACTGAAAACTTAAAAGGCATAGACCTCCAGTGAACAGCTGCACATAATTTCACCTAGTGGGAAGTCGGTTTTAATGGGATTTAGACATTTTCATCATGAAGAAAATTTAGCATTTAGGGCCCAAATTCCACAATCCACCCATCTTATGCAACATCGCACACAAAAAGAACCTGAATACTAAATCAGAGCTTCAGAAATGAGAAAAGCCTAGCATCATTATTGCCAAATGATCCTTGTGAGATGTAAGAAAAAAACATGTACCCTTAGCATTGTTTCATTCGGGTTTTATCTTTGTTTTCATCTTGTTACCGTTGTAAAATCTAATCAGGGATTTATTTCAAGGAGACTTCTTTATTTTCTTGCAGAGACTCAGCAGCAGCCCTATCGTAAGCAGGTGTGCTGAGAAGTTTTCTACAAATCCAATTACATAATTCCAAACTGAATAGGGGAAAAGAAGGCCCTCTTCATTGTCAGGGCAACCTGTCTTGGCATGCCCCCACACATAACAGACTGAAGCAAAGTAGGAAATTCACTCAAAAGAAAGATTTCTGGCATGTGTATATAAACTTCTGGGCAGAGCCTGGAAAATTACACACATAATGACATATTGAGTGATGTTCCGGGACTCAGAATTGCCTTTGCTTAGCTTCAGCCTGCGTGCTAGCTTGCATGTTTTTCTGGATTGTGCAGATGTGGGTGCTGTCATTGCCTGCCTGTCTTGCATGAGAAATCTCTCCTAATAGTTATTTGCATTAACAACTTTATTCCTGTATGTTGTACCTACAGAAATACATTATATGTACTCCTATACCATCCTTCTAGTCTCTACTAGCTGTTTAATCCTCTTGCTTTCTACCACATGGGCCTAGCTCTTCCCCCAACTCTTACCGTAAATAACACAGGGGCCAGACTGAACTGCAGAGATGCCCTCTACATGGGGTTGTTCTTGGAAAGTATTCAGAAACTCCAGCAAAATACAGCCACCAATATGGTCTCCAGCATTTGTCTTTACAGAATTTACTGTGCATGTTCTTTTTCATTTGCATTCATTTCCCAGTTTGCCTTTGGGCGCAACTCAAAATGAGGGTTATGGTCATGTTATCTGAAGGCCCTGTCCTGTGTGAACATGCTTCACATATTTGTATTCAAGCTCAACAAAGTATTTGTGTACCAACCTGCTCTGTTTTCTGAAGTCTTGAGGTGGGTATTAAGTGGGACTTCCCAGGAGTGGCAACTAGCGTGAGAAACTCTAGAAATTAATTTGTTGAGTCTGCTTTAACCGGCTACAATATAGCATGACATAATTAGACTGAGACAGTTGGCTTATGCCTCTCTCTGGCTGTTCTTTTAATGAGACCAATGTGACATAGTGATTAGAACATTGGATAGTAGGTGGAAGAGCCTGGTTCAAGTCTCTACTGAGCCATGAAACTTAAAAAGATAGCCTTTGACTCCATCATGCTTTCTCAATCTGATCTACCTCAGAGGGTTCTGAGCACAAAGTAGGGAGGAGAAGAGCCATTTATTCCACTTTGAGCTCACTGAAGGAGAGCTGGGGTATAAAAGTCACCAATAAATAAACAACATGATTAAACAACAATCTTGTTTTCATCTCATTGTTGTTATTCTGTTCTCATGCTTTGCCTTGGGGATCATTTCTTGGGCGGAAAGGGAGTGATGAAAGTTTCACAAATAATTTTGGAGCAACCAGTGATAAAACAGTGACTGCAGCTAAGAAATCAGACAACTGAGACTAGGAAGGGCAGCAATGAAGGAATTAGAAAGGATCATCAAGTGTAAGAATGTGTCACTGGCGACCAAGACCAAGATCATCCACACTCTTGTATTTCCGATCACCATGTATGGGTGTGAAAGCTGGACAGTTAAGAAAGATGACAGGAAAAAAAAATCATTTGAAATATGGTGCTGGAGGAGAGCTTTGCAGATATCTTGGACTGCCAGAAAGAGGAGCAAGTGGGTCTTAGCTCAAATCAAGCCCAAATTATCTCTGGAGACAAAAAAGTTGAAACTGAGGCTGTCCAACTTTGGGCACATCATGGGAACGCTGGATTTGCTGGAAAAAACAATAATGCTGGGAAAGGTTGAAGGCATCAGGAAAAGAGGAAGACCAATGTGGGCTGACTCCCTCAAGAAAACCACAGGCTTGAGTTGACAAGAGCTGAGCAGGGCCTGTTGAGGACAGGACATTCTGGAGATTGCTCATTCATAGAGTTGCCATAAATTGGAGGTGACTTAATGGCACACAACAACAACAAAGTGGCAAAATACCTTTTGGTATGCCAACACCCATCGAAGTTGATCCACAGCAAAAGCAAAGCATACTGCTTATCTACTGCCTCAAAGCGCTTAAAGCATTCTCTGGGTGGTTTACAATTTAATTACGCAGGCTATACATTGCGTTCCCCCCAAGGTCAATTTACTGACCTTGGAAGGATGGAAAACTGAGTGAACCTTGAGCCAGACAGCTACCTGGAATTGAACCAGGGTGGTGAGCAGAGTTTTGGCTGCAGTACTGCAGTTTAACCACTGTGCCCTGAGGCTCCATAATGCATAGATGATGGGGTCAAAAACAGTTCAGTAGGCTCACTCAGCGATGATGCCAAAATGTGTAATTACAGAGATTGGTACAAAAATTTACCCAGCTTCTAATAATGATTTGCTGTATTGCTTATGTAGTGTCACTTAGATTTGGCCACTGCTACTTCTATTAGCAAGATGTTTTTCTGCTGCATAGAATGTTAAATGAGCATTCCTCTTTCCAGATGATTGTAAAGAGACACAACTCAGTGGCTTTGAAAGCACATATGTAGAACATTTATCTCAGGCCTTATACTTAATGAAACTTGCTTGCTGCGAATGACATAACCTTCCACTTTGGCACGGTGAATAATTTTTGTATTTGAATCAGTTAATTTATTAGTTTCACAAAAACACTGTATACAGCTATGGTTGCCCATCCAGATCTTGAAATTACTTGTATTTCAGAGAGTAGAGGTGGCTGTGATGATGAGAAGTGAATATCCAAACTACTCTTCACCATGGTCAGGGCCTTGAAGGGAAGGGCAAGACAGGTGAAACTACAGTGTCTTGGAGCAGTGACAGAAAAATGTGCTCAGCATCATCACATTCAGGATAACGATTCAGATTTTACATGCACCCTTATTTTAGATAGTTTTTACCTGCTGGACCCATCTCTGTTTCCATTGTTCATACTGTTTAATAACACTGCAGACTTTTAGAACAAATATTATATTGAGCTTCCACTGAGCAGGAAGTTTTCCAGCATAGTAGAGCAGGATTGTGTCTGTTATACAATTTCTGACATTGGTTAGCAGAGGGTGAGTTTTATTCATGGAGCTCATTGCTTACCAAATGATAATGTGTGTGCAGGAGGTGCCATCTTGTGTTAACCCTCCTGGAGTGACTTTCTGCTCAAAGGAAGCTTAATAGGATACCAGCCTTTGCAATTAAGTCATGAGAAGCCATTCTTAGTACTGTGAGGCCAAAGGATAGAAATCTTCTTGGATGGAGGAACGGTGGGCAGGTTTCAGAAAAGGGATATCCTGTTTCTAAATGCTTCCTAAGCCTTGTTAGTCTTTTGCAGCAAAAGCAACAAGGAGTCTTGTGGCACCTTTAAGACTAACACGTTTTATTTGGCATGAGTGTCCATAGATGGAGCCTACTTCTTCAGAGGCATGTTACTATTTCTGAAAATCCACTGAGGGTGTTAACTACAGTTGACTCTAGAGATTGTCTCTCACTACTTGTAGTTTGCCTTAGTTGTTATAGTAGTACAAAATTGTGAAGGTAGATTTTACAGTATTTGTTCTTGCTCCAAATATGGAAAAGCAAAAGCAAAATAGCATCTTTGTTCAGGGCCTACACCAGTCACCATTGTTGGACACCTGCCAAGCCCATAACCCATGAGGGTTCCAGAGCCTCCTGGTTCCTTTGCTGCTTGTACGTGTTGCTCTTGCAGCCAGGTCACCTATCGTGCCCTAGTGTGTAGGAAGTAACATGGGCAAAGAAAAGGAGCTACCAGCCTCCACTTGCTTTACCATGGTTTTCTGGGCCATAGTGTAGATTGCAGAGAACAAGCTCAATTGGCAGTTCTTCTTTGTGGCCTCTGTGAATCACACCCTGGGTGATCCGCACCTGCGCGGAGCCTCATCAGAAGGTTCTAGAGCTTCTGCGGTAGCAAAAAAACACATTAGAATAAGCCCCTCCCCCCATATAAGTACCTTGGCGCCAAGACTCTCCCTTCAGTTTCTTTCAACTGCCGCGTTGAGAGCCTCATAGTTTCTGCTTCTGTGAGTAAAGTGAAAGAGAGCTTATTCTTGATTCCTTTTCATTATAATTATTTTCATTTAACTAATAGATCAAATTGATAAATACAGAGTATTGTTTCCCGTTTTTTGTTTTTTCGACCGCTCGGCCTCCGGCCAGAGCACTCCCCCCCATCATCATTTTTCCCTCCAAACTGTTTTTTCTCCTATTCATGGCCCCTTTGGGCCCGTTTAAACACTGTGTGGTCTTTGACAACAAAATACCACTCTCCGACAGCCACGCCAAGTGTCTTTTTTGTTTGGGAGAGGCACACCAAACGTCCTCCTGCCCGC
Source organism: Intellagama lesueurii (assembly GCA_037013535.1). Lineage (NCBI taxonomy): Eukaryota > Metazoa > Chordata > Lepidosauria > Squamata > Agamidae > Intellagama > Intellagama lesueurii. The sequence continues at coordinate 69,179,745 of JBAJHW010000005.1, read as the reverse complement.
ATTGTAAAAACTTCAAGCACGGAGTTCTCCAGTCTCGCCTCTTGAGGTTGAAACTCCGTCTTTGGGAACAATTCCTTCAACCAACTAAAGTGGCCCAACCTCCTTGTAAGGCCACCTCTCAGACCAAGGCGATGGAAAAGGCTATTTCAGAAGCCTCAAAACAACGTCCATTGACCACGCCATCTCACTCCGACACTCCATCCACCTCGTCCAAAACCTCCAAAACTCACAAATCGAAACGCTCGATACCGAAATCTTCGATATCAAAATGCTCCGCTAAACACCAAATGTCCACTGAAGCCTCTTCGATTCCAGAGCTTTCTCCACCTAAAAGATCGAAACAACACAAATCTAAGTCTGCAGTCATTTCTCAGCAACCTCAACAAACTTGCGAATCAATCTCTATTGGCTCGCCTTCTGATGATGACGGAATCCCCTCTCATCGACCCTGTTCCCAATGGGAATGGGATGATAGAGTTGATCGTTTAACATCTTCTCCTCCCAGTCCTCAACACTCTGTTCCTTCGAGCAACCCTTCTGTAGTTGCTTCACCCGACAGAGTCGACTCCGAACAACTGGAGACCATGCCTTATTCAGTCACATCAGATTGCCCACCACGGCCTCCTCAGAGACATCGGCCTCAACAGTCCTTTGAGCCGCCTATTCCATCACGCGTGGCTCAGACCCACGTTCAGCACTCTCATCGGGTTGCCATTTGCTGACCAGTGCTCGACTGGACAAACTGCAACCACCAATCAACCAGTTGCTTTATCTGGTTCGGTGGTACCTTCCCACAGCGGGCCTCGATCTCGACAGCCATTGGTGTCAAAACGGCCATATCACCATGACCCACATGGATTCCAATCTGCTCCCTACCTGGCGCCTAAAAGACCCAGAACAGTCGAGCAACATTCTTCAATACGCGAGGCTTTTTGCAGCCCCAGCTTCCCGCTATTTTCCTGCTAACCCAGACGATGGAAACCATTCCTCACGCTCGGCATCCCCAGCGTCTATATACTCCACTACCTTACCAACTCGTCAACAACCTCCGTTTCGGCATCACCCAGTTACAGGCTCTGATATCGATGATCCTCTATATCCATCCTGGTCCATGGACACTCGTTCTATCCCTCTACCAACACACAATCTCCGTCATTCGATAGATCCAAGCCACCGAACTCGACATCATTACGATCCTGAGTTCGACACTGACATCCAGCCATATCAAATGGTGTCCATGGACACTCGACTAACATCTCTCAACTTCGAAAATTCTCGACACTGACAAATGTCCATGGACATGCCACCTCCATCAACATCAGGTCACAAATGTCAATATTATGACGCTCAACCTCTCGACACCGAAGTCGATCAACAATCCATCGACTTCTGACGCGACCCCGAATATTCCGATCACGGGTCCAGACCTCAAACGCCGTCAGTATTACTTACCTCACCAGAATCCAATCTTGTCGATGCCGATCCACCATCTCCGGCAGAAGATTTCCAAACTTACGCCCAACTTATGATCCGTATGGCCAAGTCTTGATCTCCAAATCCACTGCCCTTCGACAGAACAAGCCGATCATCTATACCAGTGGTCCCCAACCTTTTTAATGCCAGGGACCGGTTTTGTTGAAGACCATTCTTCCAAGGACCGGGGGGGCTGCCGCCGCCGGCATCCATGAATAGGGGGGGCGTGGGGGGCATCCGTGCGTGGGGGTACTTGTTATGCAGTAGGTTGTTGGAGGATAGCTATGAATCAAGCACATTACATGTATTGTGCCCTTTGTCCCCCCCACCACCACCACAGAATAAAGAGGCAAGACACAGGTGTTGGATTAATTAGGGCCACACTTTATTAAACAGGTAACTTTAATTCTTATTGTTGCCAAGCAGGGGGGCCTATGGTAAAAAAATACCAAAATAAAAATACGTAAACAGAGCAATTCCCATGCTGGGACTGCAAAAAAAAATCACCAAAAAACAAAACAACACCGACCCTCAATCCCACCACCACCAACAAAACAAAAGCCACCCAAAACTTTTTTTTAAAGCAGCACCTTACTGGTCCGAAGCCTCCTCAGCCTCCTGGGCTTCCACCGCCGCTGCGACCGCTGCGGCCGGGAGGCGAGCAGCCGGACCATCCCGGCCGGGCTCAGCCTCCCGGGCTTCTGCCGCCGCTGTGACTGCCGCTGCCGGGAGACTTGAGCCTGGCCGGGGTGCTCCCTCTGGCCGCTCGCCTCCCGACGGGCTCCAACAAGGCCGGGGGCTGCGCTCCTCACCGCCCTCCGTGGGCCGATGCCACCGCTGGTGCCTCCAGCTCCGGAACCGGCACCAGCAGCTGCTCGCCGGGGCAGCCGCGTCGGTCCTCTGCACTCTTCACCCCCTCCGCAGGCCGATGGCAGCGAGGAGCGCCGAGGACCGAGGGAAAAAGAGATCAAAGTGATCCGGAGCCAGGGGACTGCTTTGATCCCTTTCGTCCTCTTCCTATGCTGCTGGGGAGAGAAAGAGGGGGATGAAGCCATCGCCAAGACCCACTGCCTTTGCAAAGGCAGCACAGACAGGAGATCACTTTGATCCCTCCCCCCCTTCCTATGCTGCCTCTCTGGAGGCAAAAATGTTGAAACTGAGATTGTCCTATTTGGGGCAGATAATGAGAAAGGCAGGATTCTCTGGAAAAAGACAATAATGCCGAGAAAGGTGGAAGGCAGCAGGAAAAGAAAAAGACCAAATAAAAGATGGATTGATTTTCTGAACGAAGCCACAGGCTTGAGTCTGCAGGAGTTGAGCAGGGCTGTTGAGGGCAGGACATGTTGGAGATTGCTTATTCATGGGGTTGTCATAAGTCGCAGGTGATTTGACAGCACATAAGAACATTACAATCTCACCCTTTCCCCAACTATGGAACATATGCAAGATTCTCACACTGTCTCTCTTTTGGGGTCTCAGATAATATGGCTTCCTGAGATCCAACAAGGTGCCTGCCTGCCATGTGCCCCCACACCAGTCTGATAGTGTGGCCTGCCATATTTTTTCCTCCTTCCCAGGGTTTCCAGCAAGGGGAAAACAAATTAACAATGGAAAATTTGGTTCTCCATTCCTTCTCTTGCTGGGCAAGGCTTCCCTCTGAAAGGTGCGTTTCCATATACCCAAGAACATTCAAAGGGGTGACCACAGCACCTGCTGCCTAGAGTGGCACAATCTGCAACCCCACTCCCCGTCCCCCGGACTCCACCACTTCATCCCGAAGAACGGGTCCAGCAGAGCCCAGAGCCACACCAAGCCACTCACCAGCTGCTTGAGGTCCTCCTCCAAGAGCCCCGTATATTGGTACCGCTGCTGCTCGAACTCGTACCAGGTGGTCTTGGCCACCACCACCACCCGAGCTGGGCGGAACCCGTCACCGGCAACCCCCAAAGACGGGGGTGTCGAGGAGACGTCGGAACTGAGACACCTGTGCGAGGAAGAGGCCGGGGACAGAGGGGGGCAGGGAGGAGGAGGAGGGGGTGACGACGAAGACCCTCGTCCTGCCAGCGGCGACGGGAGAGGGAGCCCGGAGGCGGTGGTGGAGGAAGGCGTCGCCGCCACTGCCTCAGTCAAACGTAAGAGGCTGGGCGTTAAGGTGAGGTGCTGCCGAGGCAGCGCAGGGGGTTGGTGTCGCCGCGAAGATTTGAGCAAGGCGCGGAGGGCGGCACAGGAACTGCCGCCGCTCAAGTAGCTGGGCACGCAGGTCATAGCCCGTGCTCAGGAGGATCCTCCGGGAGCCAGCACCACCACCGCCATCCCCAACAAATGACGGAAAGGAATGGGCACTTTTTTTCCCTTCCCCCCCTCACGTTTGGCGCCCTCACGGCACAGCTCGTGCTGGGAGCAGGAAGGCAGCCGCCACAGCAACACCGCGGGCTCGCGCCGTCTGACTGATGCTGATACACGAAACGACACCCCCTCCTCCTCCTCCCTCTTCTCGCGCACTCGCACCCGGCTCCCCGTCGGCGCAAGGCAGAAAAAAGGGGGCGGGGCTCGGTTCGGCTTGTGCTGAAATCGGAACGGCCCAGAAAGGCAAGCGAGGAACGGTCGGAGGCATTCTGCACCTGCATGGCCTTGTGGCCCGCCCCTGCTCCACCCCCTCCTTTTTCCTTTTCATGAAAGCAAATATCCCGCTCCCACACATTCTGAGCTCTATCAGCCCAATAGTGAGAAAGAAAGGCTCTTTGGACCTCCACTCGCTCTTCTACGCCTGCACTTATTTCGACCAATCAGGAAACAGCTACAGAGCCGAGATCCGGAAGGATCAAATAGATGGAGGGATAGAGTCGCTTATCTATATTTTGTTTCAGCCTTAGGGCAGTGTTCTTTATGCGCATGCGCTCGAGTATTTGCATTTTTGTTGTTGTTGTTCGCATACTTATAACGTAGTTAAACATAGAAAGAAAGCCATGCTCCTTTTGTTCCGTGCTTTTATATATATATATATATATAAAAACATACTTGACTCTTATGAATGAAGTTAGGGTCCAGTCTAGGATTTTGCAGGTGCAAACGGGCTGTGCGGGGGTGAGTGCATGCGGGGGGTGGGGCGGGAGGTCTGTCTCGGCGGCCCAGTCTGGCTCAGGCCATGGACCGGCACTGGGCCGCGGACTGGGGGTTGGGGACCTCTGATCTATACAACCCGATTTCTAAACATAGAACTACTCCAGTACATATTTCAATGCTACCTTCCCTACTTAGCACCACTCAACGATCCTGGACAAAACCAGCCTCTTCCCATACAATGTCAAAACGAATCGATAACCTCTACAGAGTCCATGACCCAGGAGCTCTATTCCTTAAAAAACAACCAGCTCCAAACTCTATATTTGTCGAAGCCTCACAATCCAGATCCCAACATCGACAGACTCTCATACCACCAAATAAAGACAGTAGAAGGATCGATTCCATGGGCAGATGGCTTTATTCATCAGCAGCTTTCACCATGCGGGTCGCTAATTATCAGGGAGCCATGGGTGCATAACAACGCTTCCTTTGGGACATGTCCACCTTTGTTGAATCTTTGCCAGAAGATAAAAAGATACTTGCCCAGACCTTCCAACAAGAAGGCCTTTCCATTGCCAAGCAACAGATGCTCTCTGCTAGACACGCTGTAGACGCCACAGCACAGTCCATGACCACTTCAGTAGCCCTACGATGCTTTTCTTCGCTAAGAACAGCTGGCCTGGCTGAGGATGCCCGTGCACATATTGAAGACCTTCCCTTCGATGGAGCAGGCCTCTTTAATGCTGAAACTGATGACATTTTGGAAAACGTACAAAAGAAAAGGTCAGCAGCTAGGCGTTGGGGAGTTTACCCATCTTACCAACAATGCCCTAGCAAAATCAATGGAGACGACCATACAACTCCTATCAGAAGTTCCAACGTGACCCTCCAAGACAAACATCTTATACACCCTACTTCAAAAATCAAAGAACCAAACCTCGACAACAGCCCATTACTAGGCGAAACAACCGCAAACCCAAACATCACGTTTGACGCTCCCCTGACCAAGATCACAAATCATTCCACCCATCCTGCCCTCTGGAAACACCTGTCTGGGAATCCATCACTTCGGATGCCTGGGTACTGTCCATAATCCGAAACGGCTACCGCATCCATTTCTTCCAACTTCCTCCAGCGACACACATCATCACTCCACCATCACAAACCCTACAGGAAGAAATAAAAAATTTACTTCTCAAGGATGCCATACAACCCATATGCCAACACAACAAAGGGTTTTTCTCTCATTATTTCACCGTCCCCAAAAAAGACTGAGGTCTTTGCCCCCATCTTAGACATACAAGAGCTAAACAAATACACCATTACCACAAAATTCCGTATGGTTACCCTCAAATCAGTTCTCCCTTTACTCCGGAAAAACGACTGGTTCACTGTCATAGATCTCAAAGACGCATACTTCCACGTTTCCATACATCCTGCACACAGAAAATTCCTTCGGTTTCAACTAGGATCACAAGCCTACCAGTTCAAAAGGCTTCCTTTCGGCCTTGCAACAGCTCCGAGAGTATTCACCAAGTGCATGGCACCAGTAGCCGCTTACCTCAGACCAAAAAATTGTCATCTTTCCATATATCAACAATTGACTCCTCGTAGCTCACTCCCATTGCAAGGCTCAACAAGACACTCATTTCACCCTTACCCTCCTTCGCGATCTCGGTCTTGCTGTCAACGAACAGAAATCAAATTTAAAGCCTACAAAGATTGTCCACTATATAGGTGCACGCATAGACTCCATACAAGCCCGTGCCTTTCTCCCTGCAGACAAAAGAGAAAAATTAATCGCCTTGCTTCGAGTTTTCACCCCTCATGCTATGGTACCCGCCTTAACTGTACAGCGTGTACTAGGCACCAGGGCCTCTATGACTTCAGTCGTACAACATGTACGTCTAAAAATGAGATCTCTCCAATCTTGGTTTCTTGCCCTTTTCGACCCGCTGACAGACCCTCCTCACACTCCATTAAGGGTCACTCCAGAACTCACCTCCCAACTCCAATGGTGGCACTTTCCTCCCAACCTCTCCATTGGGCGACCGTTCCAACAACCACAGGCTGGGGCGCACACTGCAAATCCCTCAAAATCCACGACAAATGGTCTTGCAGAGAAAAATTGCTCCACATAAACGAATTGGAGCTACTGGCAGTTATAAAAGCTTGCAAAGCTTTCAGAAATCTTCTTGTTGGCAAGATGGTACAAATTGCCACCGACAACACCACGGCAATGTACTATATCCTCAAACAAGGCGGCACCCACTCTCCAAGTCTCCTCTATTTAGCGGTTGACCTCTGGGAGTGGTGCCTGGCACATCATATCTGTCTCACGGCTTTACACATAGCTGACCATGACAACAACCTGGCGGACCTACTCAGCCGCACAAATTCTCAAGCTCACGAGTGGGAATTACACCAATCAGTTTTTCTTCGTCTTTGCGAGCGATGGGGCAAGCCAACTCTCAATCTCTTCGCCTCCCATGTGAATCGGAAGTGCAAACGGTACTGCTCCCGAGCCGGCACTGGCAAGCACTCCCAAGGAGACGCATTCGTCGGCCGATGGCCCAAGACCCTCACTTACCTTTTTCCGCCATTCCCGCTCCTCCACAAGGTCGTAGTTCGCCAACAACAAGACAAACCTGATGCCATCGTTATAGCCCCTTGGTGGCCGAGACAACCTTGGTTCCCAGTCCTTCAGAGTCTCTCATCAGACATTCACCACCTCCCTCGCCTGCCACACTTCCTCACGCAGAACAACTCCCAAGTACTCCACCCAGACTTACCTGTTCTGCACCTGGCAGCGTGGAGGATTCCGCCTCGCTAATAGACGTTCTCCATCAAGCGAAAAAACCCTCCACTAGGAAGGCTTACCAGTATAAATGGAAGAAATTTATATCTTTCACTGAAGCTTCCTCATTGCCTTCTATCAATCCATCGCTTGCCACTGTTCTACGTTTCTTACTTCATCTCAAGTCTAGCGCCCTTTCCCTCTCTTCATTAAGAGTTTACCTCTCTGCCATAGTTTCTTATCAGCCTCCCAACTCTCCAGCAGCTGATTTCTTCAAACATCCAACATTAAAACTTTTTCTTAAAGGTCTATCTCATATGTACCCAGATGCTCGTCCACCTTCTTCACAATGGTCATTAACACTTGTACTACAACAACTTACTAAAGCTCCTTTCGAACCTTTAGCTTCAACTGATTTACGACTACTTACCTTTAAAACAGTTTTCCTCGTTGCTATCACTTCAGCTCAGCGAGCTAGTGAATTAGCAGCCTTATGTTATGACTATCCTTATTTACAGTTTTTTTCCGGACAAGGTGAAGTTATCCATGGATATTTCTTTCCTCCCCAAAGTCGTATCTCAATTTCATCTCTCCCAGCCATTTGTCCTTCCTTCTTTCTTCACATCACCATCTTCAGCTCAAGAAAGAATCCTCCATACCTTAGACATTAGACGAGCCCTTGCCTTTTACCTCCAGTGCACCCAATCTTTCAGGCGCTCACCTCGCCTTTTCATAAGTCACCAACCACCTACTAAAGGTCTTCAGGTGACGTTTCAAACTATATCTAAATGGGCCGCTTCAACCATTCACCTAGCATATCAACTGGCATGGAAACCAGTCCCAGAAGGTGATTCGCCCTCACTCCACCAGGGCAGTGGCAGCTTCTACGACATTTCTTCATGGCATACCTCTTCCAGACATCTGCACCTCTGCCACCTGAGCACAGCTGTCCACTTTCATCTGGCACTATAGACTTGATCTCTGGCAGAAGTCTGATATGGCCTTTGGACGTGCTGTTTTAGCCTCTACCTTGGCATGACACCCTGCCTCCGGTTAAGACAGCTTTCTAGTCACCCAGGGTGTGATTCACAGAGGCCACGAAGAAGAACCTCCCCACTGTCATGCCATACTGCTTGATCTAGCGGCGGTTGACACAACTGAAGGGAGAGTCTTGGCACCAAGGTACTTATATGGGGGAGGGGCTTATTCTAATGTGTTTTTTGCTTCTGTAGAAGCTCTAGAACCTTCCGATGAGGCTCCGCGCAGGCGCGGATCACCCAGGGTGTAAATCATAGAGGTCCACTCGAAGAACTACAATTACAGGTGGGTAACCTGTCGTTCAGTGAACTAAAATGGACGGGAATGGGAGAATTCAATTCAGACAATTATCATATCTACTATTGTTGGCAAGAATCCCGTAGAAGAAATGGAGTAGCCCTCATAGTCAACAAAAGAGTGGGGAAAGCTGTACTGGGATACAATCTCAAAAATGATAGAATGATTTCAATACGAATCCAAGGCAGACCTTTCAACATCACAGTAATCCAAGTTTATGCACCAACCACCGATGCTGAAGAGGCTGAAATTGACCAATTCTATGACGACTTACAACACCTTCTAGAACTGACTCCAAAGAAAGATGATCATCAGCTTCTTATAGCAAAATTCAAGCTTCAACTGAAGAAAGTAGGAAAAACCACTGGGCTGGTCAGGTATAATCTAAACCAAATCCCTTATGAATACACAGTGGAAGTGAAGAACAGATTTAAGGAACTAGATTTGATGGACAGAGTGCCTGAAGAACTATGGATGGAGGCTCGTAACATTGTACAGGAGGCAGCAACAAAAACCATCCCAAAGAAAAGGAAATGCAAGAAAGCAAAGTGGCTGTCCAACGAGGCCTTACAAATAGCAGAAAAGAGAAGGGAAACAAAATGCAAGGGAGATAGGGAAAGTTACAGAAAATTGAATGCTGACTTCCAAAGAATAGCAAGGAGAGCTGGACCATAAAGAAGGCTGACCGCTGAAGAATTGATGCTTTTTAATTGTGGTGCTGGAGGAGACTCTTGAGAGTCCCCTGGACTGCAAGGAGAACAAACCTATCCATTTTGAAGGAAATCAACCCTGAGTGCTCACTGGAAGGACAGATCCTGAAGCTGAGGCTCCAAACTTTGGCCATCTCATGAGAAGAGAAGACTCCCTGGAAAAGACCCTGATGTTGGGAAAGTGTGAAGGCAAGAGAAGAAGGGGACGACAGAGGACGAGATGGTTGGACAGTGTCATTGAAGCTACCAACGTGAATTTGACCAAACTCCGGGAGGCAGTGGAAGACAGGAGGGCCTGGCGTGCTCTGGTCCATGGGGTCACGAAGAGACGGACACAACTTAACGACTAAACAACAACAACCTGTCGTTCTGACAGAGGCAAGGAAGTAAGCCCCTCCCTTCTCGAGGAAGAGGGCCCACTGAGGGCATCTTGCCCAAAGTCTATGAAGCCAAGAGGTGATACCAACTAGTAGAAGGATAACGCAGAACCAGCACAGATGCTGGAGCTCTTACATGTAATGCACTGCAACAGGAGTGGGTGAAATGCAGCCCTGGGAATGAAGGCAGACAAGGAATGTGCATGACGAAAATGTTTGTATTTGTTTCATTTTGGATTCTTTCAAGGTATGCCTCTTTCGTTTTCATGTTTTTAGTGTATTAGTCCTTTCATTTTGCAGAAAAGGGACCACGTCTTTTGGATCATTTTGTTTCATGGTGCTTCCTGGCACCAGTCCAAGAAAAGCAAGCCAATAAAGGCCAAAAAAAAGAAGCAAAGCCTCAGATAAAAACTACTAGAAAATGAGAAGATTTCTTCCTCCATTACCATATGATGCCTTCTCTGCTCTTCTTTGAGTCTAACAGGCGGCAGCAGGCAGGAAGCAAAAATAACCCAAGAAAGGAAAGGAGAAAAGACGGGGGAAATGGGGTGAAGTACAAAAAATAATCCCAAGAGGACATGCTGGCACAGGATGATTACATGGTGACAACAGCAAAAATAATCTAAAGAAAGGGGAGGATACCTCAACAAATTGAAGGGGGAAAGGCCCAGGATTAAAGATCTAGCCAGACAGGCAACACAATCCAAGATGGAGGGCCCAAGATGCTCACACAATCAGAAGGAATGACTGAAGCAAAGAAAGAACATTCCTCATTGGGTTCCAACCAAACTGGGCTCTTTCATAGATTCAGAATTCTATTCTTCTCGCTCCTGCACATTCTGATTTGCTGCTGGCAGCAGTCCTTGTCACGTTATTGGGTAAAAAAATTTCCTGGGTGATTGGACAGACAGAGGGTGAAAGAATTATTAAAAGAAAAACAAAACATTCATGTACCCCTTCTTTCATTAATATGAATCATTTGTGTTTAAGAGGCTTTCTTTTGGCAATCAACAAATGAGCATAAAAATGAAAAAGAGAGCCTCTTTTCGAGGGGTTCTTTCATGTAAACATGAAAAGCCCATTTCTAATGTGCAACCCACAAGGCTTTTGGGGGGGGGGACTTCTAGCCCCCTTCTTTCTGAAAAAAAGAGTGTTTTGCAGCTCCTTGAGGACTCAATGAATAGCTATACCATTTTTAAAGAATTGTAGGACTTCCCTGTACAGTTAACACCCTAAATACCATTGTTTTCTAAATCTGAAGTATTGTTCTCTTCAGTTCTAGTTCCATTTCTGTTTCCATTTTCTTTTCCTTGTGTTTCTTTTTTAGTATTTTGGGTGGTCTGCATGGATGAGGTCAACAGAAAATTGGCTCCTAGGCCTGCCAAGGTTGCCCTTCCTTATGGGCTTTGGGAAGTACACATCATTAGTTCAGAGCTAGTATCAGGCTATGGCGTTGAGTGGTCATTACAGGGAGCAGCATACAGGCTTAGAAGAGACCCATGAACTGGTCCACCACTGGAATTATTATTACACCCCGTAGCTGGCATGGAGTCAGGAAACCTATCTGGTTTTACAACAGCAACTTGAGTATTTAGATAAAAGGGGAAATCTAGAAGTTTCCTTTTCAACTACAAATCCCAGAATTCCCCACTAATCAGCACAACCACAAAACAACATTTTGGTCATTTTGCTGTTTGCTTCACACCCCTCTTGGTGATTCCTGCCCAATGCATTCAAACCAGAAAAGAGAAGTGGCAAAGGTGAGGAAGAAAGACTGAGCTGCATTTTTCATGCAAACATGTTTTTTTAGGAGACACTTTGGTCCAAAGTATTTGAAACTAGAATGCTGGTATGGAGCTGTTTTGTTTCTTTTTGATGATCAAACCTGTAAAACAAGACTCCCAAATATGGATGTTTATAAAACTACACAAGCAAATACTTTTGTGGAATAAAATGAGACTGTATATGCTGTGCCATCAAGTCAGAACTGACTTATACCAACCCTAATAGGGCTTTCAAGGGGTTTCACCAGTTCCACTCCCCCAGTGAATTTCCACGGCCAGGTGGGGATTCAAACCCTGTTCACCAGAGTCCTAGTCCATCACTCTATCCACTATACCCTACTGGGAATCCCTAAATGAGCTTAGGTATTCTGTTATTCTGCACTGCACATCTTCCTTTTCAGATAATCTTGATTTATGAAATGATGCTTCCACAAAAAAACCCTGTATTTATTAGTGAGATACAGATGCCTCATCATGGGGAGCAGAGGGAATAGCTGTGGGTTGTCAGGCTCTAATTTAGTGATTAAAAATGATGGAATGAGCTTTCAAACAAATATCCAAAATTGCTCACAGCTTTCCAGTTTATAATGTCTTGATACTTAGCAGGGTATCGGTTATTAAACTGAAAATAAATAAAATATAATGAGGCTAATCTAACCAGACATCCCACACAGAGACCATGCACTGAAATACAAACGTTATGCATAAAACACAGCTTGTGAAAATGAGGGCTTTACTAGATGAGATGCTGATTCTGTATCTAGAACCAGTGCAGCTTTAAGAGGAAAAAAAATGCCTGCATGATCTAACACAAGCTTGTCGCAATACACACTTGGCACATCAGCTTACTTTCATTTTGTAATCAACAAAGTGGGAGATAATGTTAGGAATGTGCACAGTGAAAATTTTTGTATTTCTTTAGTTTTGGGTTCTTTCAGAGAGTGCCTCCTTTGTTTTCATATTGCTTCGTGTATTGTGCCTTTTCTTTTACACAAAAGGGAAAGACTATTTGGGGTTTCCCACTTGTGCTTCCCCATTTTTGTCTTCTGGCACTCCAAAGGGCCTAAAGAATCCTTGAAAACTATTCCAAAAAGGCAGAGGCAAGGCAATGGAAAATCAATCTAATTCAAAAGCAGGCAACAACAGTCAATGCGAAAGAAAATTCATTATAAGATCTATGCAGGCATCTGTTTATATTAGCACATTCTTCATCATCATCTTCACCATCACCACCACCATCACTGTCATCAATATCAACTATCATAGCAGGCCTTCAGTAAAGCACCAAAAATCAGAAAAGAGAAAACAAGAGCATGCCCAGCACAGAAGACCCTCTGGGCCTGGTAAGCCCAATAGAAAAAAGGCAAGGAAGGAACCCGCTAACAAGGAACTGGCTACCTGACACACAGAGAAAGCACTCAACAAAGCAACCCTAAAAAATAATAAACATTCCAAGCTGTGCCCAACCAACAGCAACAACCTCCAGGCAGCCTAGTGGCACAATTGGCACAGTCACAAAATCTACTCTCTGAGTCCTCACACACAAACCCAGAAGAAAACATAATAGTCCAGAAAACCTCCACCAGATTTGCACCTTTAAAAGAATAAATACAAAGTAAATTAACCAAATAACAATTTTCAAAGATCAATCAAAGAAGGAAAACACAGAGAGAGGGGAGGTGGGAAAGTAGCAACTACAGTAGTGGTTCAGTGGATATGACTGTTTCATATAATAATCTTTTATTTCTGTGAGTGAATGACATGATGCTTCTTCCAGAATTCTCCTTGGTGTCTGCATTTTAGTAGCACCTAGCTAGTTTCCTGCAATTTAATGTTGGCCCTTTTCCAGACTTCCTTTATTAGCAGTGGACTCAAACAGGGTAACACACATGGTTTATTCGTAAACTTTTCTTCCACAATCAGCAGTCTTCTGAAATACCATGTTGAGACTTCAGAACTGCAGTATCATGGTGCACTTCTGTGCCTGCTATTAATTAGACAAGTTTTACTGTTTATAGCCAGCTATCAGTAAGTCACCCCTTCATGGATTGCTGCCTTGTCGTGGCAAAGGGGCTTGAGTAATTCAGAGAAGCTATGGGCTATGCCGTGCAGGGACACCCAAGATGGACAGGTCATACTGGAGAGTTCTGACTAAATGCGATCCACCTGGAGCAGGAACTGGCAAGCCACTCCAGTATCTTTGCCAAGAAAACCCCATGAACAGAAACAAAAGGCTAAAAGATATGATGCTGGAAGATGAGCCCCTCAGGTCGGAAGGCGTCCAACATGCTACTGAGGAAGAGCGGAGGACAAGTACAAGTAGCTCCAGTGCTAATGAAGTGGTTGGGCCAAAGCCGAAAGGACGCTCAGCTGCGGACGTGTGTGGAAGTGAAAGGAAAGTCCGATGCTGCAAAGAAAAATACTGCATAGGAACCTGGAATGTAAGATCTATGAACCTTGGTAAGCTGGATGTGGTCAAACAGGAGATGGCAAGAATAAACATTGACATCCTGGGCGTCAGTCAACTAAAATGGACGGGAACGGGCGAATTCAATTCAGACGATTATCAAATCTACTATTGTGGGCAAGAACCGCCTAGAAGAAATGGAGTAGCCCTCATAGTCAACAAAAGAGTGAGAAATGCTGTTCAAATAGTTTATTTAAACTATTTAAATAGTTTAAATAGTTCAACTGACCACCTTATCTATCTCCTCAGAAATCTATACGTGGGACAGGAAGCAACAGTTAGAACTGGATATGGAACAACTGATTGGTTCAAAACTAGGAAAGGAGTACGGCAAAACTGTATATTGTCCCCCTGCTTATTTAACTTATATGCAGAATACATCATGCGAAAGGCCGGACTGGAGGAATCCCAAGGTGGAATTAAGATTGCCGGAAGAAATATCAACAACCTCCGATATGCAGATGATACCACTCTGATGGCAGAAAGTGAGAAGGAATTAAAGAACCTCTTAATGAGGGTGAAAGAGGAGAGCACAAAAAATGGTCTGAAGCTCAACATCAAAAAAACTAAGATCATGGCCACTGGTCCCATCACCTCCTGGCAAATAGAAGGGGAAGATATGAAGGCGGTGACAGATTTTACCTTCTTGGGCTCCACGATCACTGCAGATGGTGACAGCAGCCACGAAATTAAAAGATGCCTGGTTCGTGGGAGGAAAGCGATGAGAAACCTAGACAACATCTTAAAAAGCAGAGACATCACCTTGCCGACAAAGGTCCGCATAGTCAAAGCTATGGTTTTTCCAGTAGCGATGTATGGAAGTGAGAGCTGGACCATAAAGAAGGCTGACTGCCGAAGAATTGATGCTTTTGAATTGTGGTGCTGGAGGAGACTCTTGAGAGTCCCCTGGACTGCAAGGAGAACAAACCTATCCATTCTAAAGGAAATCAACCCTGAGTGCTCACTGGAAGGACAGATCCTGAAGCTGAGGCTCCAATACTTTGGCCATCTCATGAGAAGAGAAGACTCCCTGGAAAAGACCCTGATGTTGGGAAAGTGTGAAGGCAAGAGGAGAAGGGGACGATAGAGGGTGAGATGGTTGGACAGTGTCACCGAAGCTACCAACGTGAGTTTGACCAAACTCTGGGAGGCAGTGGAAGACAGGAGGGCCTGGCATGCTCTGGTCCATGGGGTCACGAAGAGTCAGACACGACTTAACGACTAAACAACAACAATCAGTAAGTCAACATGGAAATCATTCCTTTAAATTCTGCTTAAAATAGTTTAACCCGCAAGGGAAATTCAGCTTGTAAAATCTGGGCTTAAAAGCATATCCAGTCTTTTGCACATACAATGATTTCATCAGAAATGGAGAACATGTTATAAGGATCTCAGGTATTAGTCCAAAGTTGCTTTTTGTTTTACTCCTCTGTCCTCATCTTCTGTGCACGGAATGACTGCATTGTGTGTGACCAGGCTGTGCTGACTAGTCCTATTTTTCCCAAAGCTTTTGGAAGTTTGGAAAACCCAGATATGCAGTTCTGGGTTTGCACAAGTCTTCTTTTACAAAGGAGAATCCTGTATGCAAAGCAAAGGACTACCAACGGACAGTCCTCTATCGAGTTCCAAGTCTGATTTAAAGGTAAGGAATCATAAGGGTGTGTGTGTGAGAGAGAAGGGCCATAATACGACTCAGCAAGCACACAGGTCATGAATCCAACTCAGGTGTGGTGTACTGTAGTTCTTTTCAAACAAATACAACCATTTATGATGTTGTTTCTGTACATTTGCAGTTTTATAAAAATTGGTTTCATATTTTCTAACGACTCTGCCCTCCTTTTTTGATAATATGTAAGTGACAATGGTGTGGAGTAGGATCTCCTTATCCGCTCATTCACTTATCCAGGGTCTGAAAATATTAATATTAAAAGTAAAATCCCATAAATATATATGTCTAACAATGAAGTTACCAGAACTGGCCACTAGAGGGAGCCAGAGACCATGCTATGTATAGCATTTGTTATAACAGTGTTCACTATAACGGTGTTTTTCAGCATCTGTGAGGAGGCTTGGAACTGATCTCCTCTGAATATGGGGCCCTGCCACATTCCAATCAAGCAAGTCTTCACATGCACTGCTCTCTCTCTCTCTCCCTCCCTCTCCCTCCCTCTCTCTCTCTCACACACACAGAGGGAGAGGGAGAGACAGAGAGAGAGAGAGAGAGAGAGAGAGAAACTTCCCTTTTGCAGATGTCCACATCAGTGCATAGATGTTGTGGCAGAGATGCAGAGGCATGAAACATTGTGCAGTTCTACTCCTATCTACTTATTGATTAAATACAAGAACAGGCACTTGTGAGAATGGCTTTTGTTGTCTATTGATCCTTGACTACTCTTTTAAGCTCCACACAGATGAAAGTAACTGAATTGTTTAATTAAGATAAGGAGTGTAACTCTTTGCTTCCAATACAAACCTACAGAAAAGTACTTGGGTAGTTTTGTTTCTATGCTCACTGACCCTAATGCATAACATTATGTATTCTGTAGTACAACATTTTGTCTGTTTTTTCACATACCTGTTGTACTTGTTTTAATCGCCTTGTGAACTGTCTTGAGTGCCAGTCCTCCATATAAGCTAAACAGAGAAGCTTGCACATATAAGGAACAGGAATTTTGGTGAATGGCTGTAAACCTAATCAGTATATGCAAAGTTCACGTAGAATTCTAGGAATTTTCTATTAAATGAGGATTTACATGTCTGACACCTGGTCAAATAGTCAATGCTATACCAATGCAGCACTCTTAGTGAGCAGAAAAAACCCTTCCCTCTCAAACTTGTGTACATTGTTTTTAGAGCCTCTGGGATAAAACACTGATGGGACTATGGAACTAGCCCTACCTCCATTTATTACACTAATTCTGAGTAACTTGGGCGCAAGTAGGGCTTGACACATTATGCTGAAAAATGAATTAGTTAATGCTAAACACTAGAAATTGGGAGATTAACCCAATCCCATTGTCAGAAATGGGAGATGGAAAATGTTTGATTTGCTGAATTCATTAATTCACATCTGTTTAAAATGAAAAAAAGAAGAAGATAGGGGCAAGGCAGGTGTTGTGTCCTTTACCTCCAAATTAAAGTCTAGCCAGAAAAGCTTAATCAGTTGTCCAAATCCTCTGAGAAATCTGAAGAAAAGTGTTTAGTCAAACCCTGCCTGTACTTTGTATTATTGAATCCATGGCAGAAACTTTTGTTTACATATATGGGCCACATGGAGATAATCTGATCGAGGAAAGCAAAGCAAAAAACAAACAAAAAACAAAAAAAAACCACAACTCCAATATATTCAGGACTCTCTCTTTCAGAAAACCCAAAGAATCAGATTTCAGAAGATACCTTTTGAAATCTCCTGCAAATGCCCAAAACCGAAAGGAGTCGTGTGTGTGTGTGTGTGTGTGTGTGTGTGTGTGTGTGTGTGTGTTTAATTCAGGTTAACCTTGAAGTCTCTTACTTATCCATTAGGCAACCTCCAAACTGAATAAACACTTGAACTTGCATAATGATACACCCCTGCCTGAATGAAAATTCAGGGATAAGGTAATATTTACATAAGCATCCAGTGGAAATGCAAATGAAGACAAACACTTGTTATTGTAAGTCGTTGTTCCCAATGAGAGATAGGCACTTGCCACAGTTCAGCGCTTCGGGGCAGTTTGGTGGATTGGGCCCACAGGTGTTGCGTGGGCACCCAGGATTCCGTGCCCTGCCTCCTCCTGCAGGTGCCCACAGTTCTGGATCAGACGGCGCACCCACGGGAGGTGGCAGGGTGCAGAATCTGGAACGCCCATGCAACTCCTGTGGGCCCAATCCACTGAACTGCACAGAAGCACCAAACCATGGTGAGTGCCCATCTCTAGTTCTAATCTTTTGAATTGCATTTTCTTCTTTCATTCATATGCTACAATCATATTTTTTTGAAAAATAAAATTCTAAAAGGTCTATTTTCTTTGAGGTTTTTTATTTGTTTGTTTGTTGGCAGATGGCCCCCTTTCCAGCAGATATCTCTGGCACAGCCTGACACACATGTACAACTGGCTAGCAAGAAACCAGCATGAGCCAGGGAAAGTAGAGAAAATAAGGATTTAAATAAGGATCCATTCCATAGGCCACATTCATGTTATCTGATGGTTGTTAGAGGTAACAGAAATAGAGATGATGACAAGGCCTTTGATAAGTGACTGTATGTGAGGTACTTTCCCTTTACTGGCCCATTGTATGAACTAATGTACATAACTGTGTTTTTGGGTTTTTGTTTAATTTCAGTGCAATTTCTCTTTTCTGTTACACCGTCTGAGCATGGGTTTAAATTGTCTTCAAAACCCACTTTAATGCTCAATTGCTTCTCTAGTGAACAGATTGAACAATTGTGGGAAATCATCAGAAACATGTTAGTGTTAAAAGGTTCTTAAAGGTAGAAATATAGCTCTCTAACGCTCTTGCTGTGTTTTCCCAAGGTACTATACATTATATGTGAGTAAATGCTATTTATTATCTACACACAAATAAATTTTTTATCCCTTTAAAATTTAAAACCTTTACTGAATGAAAAAAGAGTGTTACAGCCTTGTGGAACACAGATTCATGCACAGTGTTTCCTATAACAAAAAATATTTATGTATTACTCCTGACACAGTATTTTTACTCCTGCTAGTGTTGCTGTAATTGACTGAGTGTTATGCAACAGGTACTATATTTATTTTATTTTATTTTTATCCTGCCCAACTAATGACAGAGCCATTACTCTAGGCAGCTAACAAAACAAAATAGAATAGATATAATAATAAATCAACAATAGAAAGACAAATAAGGCATCATATTTAATGCAATAACTTTTAAAAAGAACAATAAAATTATAAAAGTGGTAGGCAGCACTGTTTTGATCTGCCACTCCTCTATTGCAATTTAAAATAATGCAAACCATTACCTTTTGTCCTCTTTTGCTGAAATCAATGGCAATGGTTCACGGAAAAAGACACAAAATCTCTCCTGGTTTGTTGTTGTTGTGTGGTGATTCTCTACCAGGTCAGAGTTCATGATAATTAATGTTGTTCGAGACTGCCTGCCTGGCACAGGGTGGACAAAATAACCTCCATTACTTAGCAATTTTGCCACATTAAATTGTCAGTCTGATTGTTGTAAAATGATCCATGCAGCTACAGTATTGGACAGTATTGGACAATTCTGGCTGTGCTCGGCCGGAATATCCGAGGATGCGAGGTCCAGGATCGAAGACCTACCCTTTGATTGGGTAGGTCTCTTCGATGAAAAAACCAACGAGATCCTGGACAACCTCCTCAAGCTGTGCAAGACAGCCAGGTCTTACAGTAACCAGCAATCCCGGCTGAGAAATTCCTGACGTCGGCCCTTTGCTTATTGGCCCTATCCTGACCGTCAGAGTCCGCAAACATCTGGTTTCTTTTCAGGTTTGTCCTGACAACACTCTGGCAGGCAGCGGCCTCACCAGCAGACCCGTCACCTGGACTGGAAGCAGGGCCTTTAACTCTGTCGGCCCACCATCAACACCCCACACCACAATTCATTTGGCACCCTTCCTTCACGCCTGACAATCTGTCACCTCTGACTCGTGGGTTCTCACCATCATAGCCACAGGATACGCTATTGAGTTTGATTCTCCACCTTGCACGGGGTTACTCAGGGACACTACCCCCTCCCCTGCATTGGAAGACAAAGTAGCTTCAGAGGGATGCCATTGCCTGGGTTCACAACCCGGATGTTGCACGTAGCTTTTTCTCCCACTACTTCATTATCCCTAAGAAGGATGGGGGGCTCCGCCCGATCCTTGTCCTCTGCCCCTTGAACTATATCATGCCCCGACGCTTCAGGATGGTCTCCCTGGATGGTACTATCCAGATGTTGAGACGCGGAGACTGGTTTTCAGTCATAGACCTCAAGGATGCCTATTTCCATATCAGCATTTGGCCTGAGCATCGTCATTACTTGAGGTTCTCGCTTAAAGGGGTGATCTATGAATTCAAGGCGCTCACCTTTGGGTTGACCACTGCACCACGGATATTCATGAAGTGATTAGCCCTGGTGGCGGCTTATCTTCATTTACATGGTGTTACGGTGTTCCCGTATCTAGATGATTGGTTGCTGGTGGCACTGTCATGTGCCCAATTGATCAAGGACATTTCATTTACCCTATCCCTCTTGTCTGCTCTTGGGCTCCAGGTGAATCAAGAGAAATCCACTCTGCATCCCACTCAGAGGGTGTCGTATATTGGGGCAGTTCTAGATGCCTCTTCGGGCCGGGCGTTCCTTCCAGAAAACAGGATTTTAAAGATCCAGTTGCCACGAGTTTCCACCTGAATCAGCCAATAGTACTACCAACTTTTTTTCCAACACCTAAATCGAATCTAAAATGGGCTCTTCACTCCCTGGATGTCAAAAGGGCCCTCTTGTATTATGTCTCCCATTCTACCTCCTTCCGCTCCTCACACCGTCTATTCGTCTCCTTCCAAGGCCAATCAAAGGGTTCCCCGGTTACGTCACAGACAATTTCTCGTTGGATAGTTGCCATGATCCGCCTAGCATATGAGCTGGGCAAGGCACCTTTACCATGCACTGTGAGGGCCCATTGCACTAGGGCAGTTGCTTCTTCCACAGCCTTCCTTAGAGGAGTTGACTTAACAGATATCTGTAAAGCTGCTACGTGGGCCACGCCATCCACCTTTGCGGCCCATTATCGCCTGGACGTTCGAGCCAAAGCAGAGGCTGCTGTGGGCCGTGCTGTCTTGGCATCTGTTCTCTCGTGACGTCCCTCCGCCTGGTAAGTCAGCTTGCTAATCACCCATTAGTGTGCATTCACAGAGACCACGAAGAAGAAAAAGAGGTTACTTACCTGTAACTCCGGTTCTTTGAGTAGTCATCTGTGAATTCACACTTCCCGCCCTTCCTCCCCACTGTCCGTCACGTGTGCCTTGTGGCATGCTGCGCAGCGGCAGACAGTTCCACGGAACTGAGGCACTCGGTGCCAGGGCGGGGTTATAGGCAGCATGGGGTCCTGGCACCATGTGCTTAAACTCTAGAAGATTCTGAGGCTGCTCTACGCAGGCACAGATTAACCCATTAGTGTGAATTCACAGATGACCACTCGAAGAACCAGAGTTACCGGTAAGTAACCTCTTTTTCCATCCCAGGTAGCCAGGTTGAAGTTCACTCAGCCTTCTATCCTTCTGAGGTAGGTAAATTGAGTGCCCAGCTTGCTGGGGGACGGGATGTGTAGCCTGGATAATTGAATTATAAACCACCCAGAGAGCGCTTTAAGTGCTATAAGGAGCACACTTAGCTTTTTGCTTTATGGATGTTATTGTTCTTATTCATTCTAATGTCTTCTTGTCAACAGCTTAGTGATTTTTAAAGGAAAAGCAGTATAAAAATGCTATAAATAAAATATAGAAGCATATTTGGTAAAGTAGGACATGTCACTGCTTAGCTGTGGCTGACAGCTGCTAATGTTAATCTTTCCTTCTCTTTGCTATACCTCCAGATCCCTAATATTTAACCTGTGTATGCGCATATATTTTTATTGCTTAGCTAAGATACCATTACATGGCAGCTAGGCTGTGGTTTTCATCTCTTAAGCTGTTACAGCAGGAGGACAGAGTTTGTGTTGTGTTGTGTTCTTGTTTTGCTTGTAATAACAACCTTGTTATTTGTAGAAAACATGCGAAGGTTACAGATAATGACACTAAAAACCAGCCTTTGATGTGGAAGATATTTACATCAATATCAACACATAACAAGTACTGTTATAGTGTACACATTTAAACCAAAGTTTCTTTTGTAAAAAGCTTAACAAGTAAGCAAAGCCTAAGCTCCTGCTTGGGGAAAAAAGAGACTTCCTGTGAATGAACTGTAAGTCATTGGAAGGTATGTGTTGTTTCTCCATCCATGGCTTATTAGTGATATCACATGTGTTATTACTATAAAACTTTGTGTCATGCAGATAAATAAACAAAATAAATCCATCAGCACAATGTTATATCATCTGCCCCCTCCTTAAGAGTGAATGACATAAAGTCCTGGTTGGTCCTGTTTCTTTGTTCAGAAAGGCTCTGTCTCTTCATACTCTGCAAAATTGTAGACTCATAATAGGGTGTATAAGGAATTGAAAGGTCTCAAATATTGTCTTTTAAGACTTGACCTTGCAGCCACTGAAATTGTTGGCAAAGCATTTATTATTTTTCTAGATCAATACCCCCTGGTGATCAGAGAGGAGCAAGGAGGCACATTTGAGCTCTTCAGAAAGCTTTTTGATTCCCCTGGAGTGTTGAGGGGTGTGTGTGCTTGTGTGTGTGTGTGAAAGAGAGAGAGAGAGAGAGAAGACTCTGTATCTCAAGGTGTATCCCACTTATTTAAGTTTCTGTCTGAACAAATGCTTCTGTGTGGTGACTCACACCATTTATATATTTCCGAGAAAACACTTAAGTTGTTCATTTATAATACTACCAAGAATGTGGTTCCCTCCAGCCATAAGAATCAAAGAACGAAGGCATTCTTGAGCAAGAAAATACATGCTGGCAGCAGGGCTGTTTACTGGAAGATATAGGCCAATGAAAGAGGGAGTGATCACACATGCCTCACATCCACAGACCTGCTACACAAATCACAAACTGCTGATTCAAAGTATGTGACAAATATTTCTGTGCATGCAGCTCCTCTATATGAAGGGACACCCCAGGGCTTTCTGGATCCATTCTAGATTAAAAGGTTAATTTTATCAGCTAGTCCATCAGGAAAGATGCATTGATCATTTGACAATATTTTCTGAATGGGTGACTCACAAAGAGTTGGCTTGGACAGTTCTTGTACTGGTGGGGAGAATGGCAGTAGATTCCCACACAGCTAAAGGGAAATAGGGGAAGGCTGCTATTAGAGATGGGCATGAATTTAAAAATGAATTGCAAAATTCATCAAAAATTGCTAATATGTTGATTTGTATTCATCCAAATTGATGCCCCCGACAAATATGAACAAATGCATTTTTCTGATTTTTGACACATTAATTTGTTTGGCTATAAAATCACTCCCCAGGCACCTGGATTCACCAAAATTGCAGAATAGCTTTCCCTGGCTCTCCTCTACAATCCCTCCAGGTTTGGTGAAGATTGGGTTTCAGATGTCTGAGTTATACACCCCAAACCAGAGCCCCCTCAGGAAAGTTCTTCCCCCCCCCCCAGCCACCTAGAGGCACCAAAATCACGGAGAAGCTTCCCCTGAGCCTCCTCTACAATTCCTCCAATTTTAGTGAAGATTGGATTTCCTCAAGCTAGCAGCAAAAGGGCACTTTCCTGGGGGGATCCACTTTGTGGGTGAATAACTTTGATGTCTGAAACCCAATCTTCACCAATCTTGGAGGGATTGTAGAGGCGAGTCAGGGGAAGCTTCTCTGTGATTTTGGTGCCTCTAGGTACTTGGTGGGCATTTTATAAGGTTTTAAATGCCAAACCAAATTAATGAATTGATTCAATGATTCATCAGAAAAAAAATCATACATTTGTTATTCATGATTCATCAACCTTGATGAATCAGAAATCAAAATCAATCACCATTTTTCTGATTCGTACCCATCTCTAGTTGCTATGCAGCCTGAGATTTTCTTGACATTATATATGTGGTTTTATAAAACAGTAGAAAAGGTATAGTATGGATGGGAGAGTGCCAAGCATTTTTAAATATTAGCAGAATGGTAGATACAAGGATGTGAAATAATAGGGCTTATTTGAAGGATTGGTAATTTCCTGCTGCCATAATGAAATGGTGAATGATACAAATTATTGACCTATTCACAGACAGACTTAAGAATGGCTGGGTGTGCCTAGTCACCATGGAAACAGATAATTCTAGCCAGGTACCAACACAGCATGACCATGAAATAGTGTAAAAGAACTCCTAGAAAGGTGATAAGAAAACCAAGTGTCTCTGAAGTTTAAAACATATGTAACAGACGTCATCTCTACATACTTTGGAATTCTGTTAGACACATGAATAGTTAAGAAGCTTCTAAAATGTAATAGCAATAAAGTTTACTTCCAGCACAAAAGCATTCTGGGTGAATAACAGGTTAAAGGTAGAGATTTATTTGTTCCAAATCTGAACCTGGTCATCTTATATTATTATATCTTTGGGACTGGAGACCTTTGCCAGCTGTGAAACACACCTTAGGGCAATGCAACTCTGCAGGTGAGTATATTTGCACTTACTGCCTGATTAATGGTCCTCAAGTCCCTTTTCATTATGAGGCACTATTTTTAGCAGTGGCTCATTAAAGGTACATTTGCTGAGCATCGCTCTGTAGATTTGACCTGTTACTCATGGCCATGAGGCTTATGTTCACTACCTTTGATTTTTCTGAGCTTCTTCAAATGTTCCAGCTTATCTGTAAGTTTCAGGCAAAGTTTCCAGGCTTCCACACTAGCCTGCATGAAGCAAAAAGAGAGGTTACTTACCTGTAACTCTGGTTCTTTGAGCGGTCATCTGTGAATTCACACTATAGGGGTTTAGTCTGCACTTGTGCAGAGGTTTCCGGAAGGTTCTAGAGCTCTATCACACGTTCGCCAGGACCGCCCCCCTAGTACACGTGGTCTGCCCGTCCTGGCGATTGCCTCAGTTCCGAAGAACAGCCCGCCGCTGTATCAAAGTGAAACAGATGTGACGGACAGAGGGGAGGACGGGCGGGAAGTGTGAATTCACAGATGACCACTCAAAGAACCAGAGGTACATGTAAGTAACCTCTCTTTCTTCTTCGTGGTCTCTGTGAATGCACACTATAGGGTGATTAACAAGCTTACTTACTGGAGGAGGGACGTCACGGAAGAATAGACGACAGCACAGCTCTGCCAAAGGCCGCATCCGTCTTTGCCCTGACATCTAGATGGTAATGAGTGGCAAACGTAGATGGAGTTGCCCAGGTAGCAGCCTTGCAGGTATCAGGTAGAGGTATGCCTCTGAGAAAGGCTGTGGAAGCAGCAACAGCTCTTGTAGAATGTGCCTTAATGCTTGAGGACAGAGGCTTTCGGGTGAGCTGGTATGCGAGGCGTATAGTTGTGACAATCCATCAAGAAATGGTTTGAGAAGAGATATGAAAACCCGTGAGGCAAATGAGGGGTGACAAAAAGTCTCTTAGACTTGCGAAAGGAAGAAGTCCTAGAGACGTAGAACGCCAAGGCTCTTCTGACGTCCAATAGGTGGAGAGAGCGCTCCAAGTCGTTGGTCGGTGATGGAAAAAAGGTAGGTAAAATGATGGGTTGTCTAAGGTGAAAGTCAGAGATAACCTTTGGTAGAAAGGAGACATCAGGATAAAGTGTAACTTTGTAAGGGTGGAATTGGAGGAACGGAGGGTCGACTCGGAGAGCCGCAAGTTCAGAAGCTCTGCAGGCAGAAGTAATAGCGACCAAAAATAGGGTCTTAAAGGAAAGGAAACGGTCCAACATAGTTGCAAGAGGGCGCATTTGGTGTTTTGAGACGTGGCAAAAACGTCTATTCGGAGACGTCCCCATAGGTTGCAGAGCTGGAGGAACACGGAGTCGTCGAGTACCCACTTGTGCATCTGGGCTCGAAGCCTGCTGAGTGTATCTGCCAGTTGGTTGTGTTGAGTGGCGATATGGACTGCCACTGGGAAAATATGGCGGTTGAAACACCATTCCCACAGTTGGACAGCAAGGTATAGGAGAGGAAGGGAGTGGGTGCCTCCCTGTTTGTTGATATGGAAGAGTGTTGTGGTGTTGTCTGTAGTCACCTGTATGCCCTCGCCAGTAATAAGAGGTTCGAAAGTATGGAAAGCCTTGAAGATTTTATTAATATTAATGTTTTAATGACTGTTTTTAATATAGGGTATTATTATAATATTGCCTATTTTTAATGGTTTTAATGTTTTTAAAGTTTTAATATTGTTGTACGCCGCTCAGAGACTATTGGTAATGGCGCGGCTAAAAAATCTTGTAAATAAATAAATAAAATAAATAAATAAGATGGCGAGTAATTTGAGATTGTTCATGTGGAGAGATTTTTCAGAGCGAGACCAAGGGGCGTGAATGTGAAGGCCTCTGCAATGCGCTCCCCAACCGATGGGACTGGCATCGGTGGTGATTTGAACAGTAAGCTGAAGAGATGCAAAGGGTCTGCCGATGAAGAGATGGACTGGTGTGTCCCACCATAGTAGTTGGGCTGCGAGTTCAGGAGTGACCTATAGGAGTTTGGTAGGTGGGTCGGACATGGGGTCGAAGAGGGACAGATACCATGCTTGTAGAGAGCACAGTTTTAGCTGAGCATGTTGTATGACTGATGTGGTGGAGGCAAGGAGGCCGAGGAGGCACTGAGTTTGATGCGCAGTTACGAGTGCACAAGGTTGAAAGTGTTGGATGAGAGAGTGTATCTTCATTGCTCACTCTTGAGGGAGAAAAGCTCTTGCTTTTTGTGAGTCCAGGATGGCACCTATGTAGGTGACCCTTTGTGAAGGAGTCAGAACGGATTTGTCTTCATTGACCCTGAGGCCCAGATCCACTAGGAGAGAGAGAGTTAAGTTTATGTCGTGTAGGGCTTGAGAACGGGAGGGGGCTACTAGCAACCAATCGTTGATGTATGGAAAAATTGAAATTCCTTGAGTGCAGAGATGAGCTGCTACGGGGACCATACATTTTGTGAAAACCCATGGGGCAGTGAGAAGTCTGAATGGGAGGGCTTTGAATTTGTAGACTGTGTGTCCTAGGGAGAATCTGAGAAATTTGTGGTGATCTTGATGGATGGTGATATGAAAATAGGCATCGCTTAGGTCGATGACAGCAAACCAGTCATTTTCCTGAAGGATAGGTAGGATGCGCTCTAGTGTCACCATGTGGAAGCATCTCTGGATGATGTAATAGTTGAGGTCGTGGACGTCGAGAATGGGATGAAGACCTCTGTCTCTTTTTGTGACAGTGAAATAGCGGGAGAAGAACCCGGGATCATTTTCTTGTGGGGTGACAGGTGACATTGCGTCTTTTGAGAGAAGGGATTGAATCTCCTGTTTTAGGACACTTGATGGTGTGGTTAGAACAGTTCTTGGTGGTGGTGAGAAAGCAAACTCTATCGCATAGTCAGTGGCTATAATAGCAAGAACCCAAGAATCAGTGGTGATAGATGCCCAAGATGGAAAATGGGCTGCAAGACAAGTGGCATTGGGTGGTAGAAGATGAAATGAACGGATCTGGGTGACATGGGAGTCAAAGACTCTGCTTCATTTTCTTGTCAGGGCACCTGAAAGATTCTCTGGGACGTTGTCTTTGTGTGGCGTGTCGAGGCTGCAAGGAAGAAGAAGACTGAGGTAAGTACCACTGTTTGTCAGGGAAGGATTTGTATTGTTGGTAAGGGTATGAATGGCGCCACTGGTACCGTGTTTCCCCGAAAATAAGACAGGGTCTTATATTAATTTTTGCTCCAAAAAACGCATTAGGGATTATTTTCAGGGGATGTTTTATTTATTTTTTTCATGTACAACAATCTATATTTATTCAAATACAGTTATGTCATCTTTCTCTGGTTGCTGCACAATGGTGGAGGGCGGGGTTTCACTTAACTGGGGCTTATTTTTGGGTAGGGCTTATATTACGAGCATCCTGAAAAATCATACTAGGGCTTATTTTCAGGTTAGGTCTTATTTACAGGGAAACAGGGTATCTTTGAGGTCTG
Source organism: Intellagama lesueurii (assembly GCA_037013535.1). Lineage (NCBI taxonomy): Eukaryota > Metazoa > Chordata > Lepidosauria > Squamata > Agamidae > Intellagama > Intellagama lesueurii. Next base: position 69,151,990 of record JBAJHW010000005.1, on the reverse strand, counting down.
TAGTATGGTTGGGTGTTGTATGAGCTTGCTGTTTTTCTCATCTTTTGCAGGTTATCTAGGATCTCATCTGTCTTATCGTCAAAAAGACAGACGCCATCAAAAGGTAAGTCCTCAATTCACATGCGAGAGTCATCAGAGATGTGGGCTGAACAGAGCCAAGCATGTCTCCGGAGGGCAACGGTGGTGGCCATGTACTTTGATGAGGCTTCGATGACATGCCATGCTGTGAGGCGTTCCTGATGCTCCAGAGCCACGGCCTCTTGATGGAAAGCGAGGCCACGGGCTTTATATTCGCCAGGTACTGACTGAGGAGTTGGAAGGGCTTTATTCCATAAATACCAGTGATAAGCTCCCATGGCTGCTAGATAGTTGACAGCACGTAGAGTGAAGGAAGCAAATGAATAAACTCTGTGGCTGATGATATCGAACTTCCTGCCTTCCTTGTTATTAGGAGTAGCATTAGAGTGGTTGCGTGCTCTGTTTTGTGTAGCATCAACAATAACAGAATTAGGAGGTGGATGCTTGGAAAGGAAGGCGGTATTGTCTCCATGATTTTTATATAAATTTTCGACCCTCCTAGAAATTTGAGGTACCGAGGACAGTTTAGACCATGATTGTTTGATTAATTTTAGAAGAGATGGGATAAACCCCATACAGAGTGAAGGTTTCTGATCTTCATTAATGTCCTCGTATACTTTGTCAGATTCTGATTGAACCGGTTGCTGGACATCAAGGTCCATGGCCTTAGCTATGCGAAGCACTAGCTGTGAGTAGGAGGAAAAATCCTCAGACGGAGATGGGGGATTGTTATCAGTGACGTCTGAGTCAGGAGTTGGTAGGTTAGGAGGAGACTCCTGTGGTGGTAATGAGTCTGAAGTTTTGGAATCAGAGAACTGCGTAGGTGAATGAGACTAGTGAACTGATGGTGGGGAGACCTGGTGAGAAGACATAGTCTTCAATGCTCTTTTGAATCCGTCCAGTGAGGGTGCCAGACGAATCTCAGTCGGCAGGTTGTTCCATAGGCGGGAGGCAACCACCGAGAAGGCCCGGGTTCTAGTTCTTTCCCTCTGGGCCTCCTTCAGGGTCAAGGCCCTCAACTGCCCTGCCTGTGAGGAACGGGTATTACGGACAGATCTGGCTCGGAGCAGGCGTTCTGATAGGTACCTAGGTCCTAAACCGTTTAGGGCTTTAAATGTTATCATCATAACCTTGAAGTCAATGCGGAAACAAACCGGTAGCCAATGAAGGGTGGCCAGAGTGGGGGAGATGTGCTGAAATTTCTTCACCCCAGTTATTAATCTGGCCGCTGAATTCTGGACCAGTTGAACTCTCCGCATCAGCCTCAAGGGTAGCCCCACGTAGAGAGCACTGCAGTAGTCTATTCTTGAGATTACGAGGGCATGAATCAGCGTTGTTTTTTAATTTTATTTCTAAAGAAAAGACAATCCATCATATTACAAATAATAAATATAAAGCTCAACATAATAAACTGTCATCTTACATTGTTATACAATTTAACTGTTGACCAATTGCTATTACAATTCTCCAAATCACATTTACACCATTCCCCGTCACATCTTAAAGAAATATCGACTAACAATCTAAATGCTCCAAATTGTTTTTCCAAACCACGTGTCTCGAAATTTATTTTATTGGCATATTTTAATAAAGGCTTCCAATTTTCAGTGAATTGACTGTGCCTTATTTCTCCTCTATATAGTCTATAGACCTCACCCAACAGCCTCATATAGATATTAAATAGCATTGGCGAGATGATCGACCCCTGCGGAATCCTCACAATTGAGGATCCATGGGGTGGAAATCATCTCACCAAGCTGCACTCTCTGGGGACAGTCCTCCAAGAAGGAATGGAGCCATGCCAATGCGAGACCACCGATTCCCAACTCGGAGAGCCGCCCCAGGAGGATACCGTGGTCAATTGTATCGAAGGCCGCTGAGATATCGAGGAGGACCAACAAGGACATATTGCCCCTGTCAGCCTCCCTCAGGAGGTCATCCTGCAGAGCGACCAATACTGTTTCCGTACCATGCCGTGGCCTGAAGCCCGACTGAAATGGATCCAAGGCATCAGTTTCCTCCAGGAGGGCCTGGAGCTGATTGGCCACCACCCTCTCGACGACTTTACTCATGAAAGAAACATTGGCGATGGGCCTATAATTCCCAATTCCATCTGCCGCCAAATTAGGTTTCTTTCTAATTGGCCTAATGAGTGTCTCCTTGAGGGCAGGGGGAACCATGCCCTCCTGGAGAGACCTATTAATTATTGAGGTGGCCCATTCTGTTGTTACCAGCCTGGCTGCTTTGATGAGCTAGGCCGGGCAAGGGTCTAAAGAGGAGGAGGTGGCACGACATTGCGCAAGCACCCTGTCCACCTCATTGGACGTCACAGGTTGAAAGCAAGTTAACCTCGCCGGGCAAGACGATGCACTGGACATCTCAGTTCAATCTACTGTCTGTAAAAAGGGATCAAGGTTCCAGCGGATGGCCTCCACTTTAGATTTTTAAAATGCTGCAAATTGGTCACAGGAAATACTAGAGGGAGGCCTATCACTGTGGGCAACTCCGGATAGATTGCGTACTTTACGGAAAAGTTCCACCTGCTGGTTGTGAGCTTCGCTTATCCGGTCAGCGAAGAATGCTCTTCTAGCAACCTTTACCCTAGCTAGGTAAATATTAGACACAATCCTGGTGGTTTTTAAATTAGTTTCTGTCGGGGCCCTTCTCCAGATGCTCTCTAGCCTTCTCAGATTACGCTTCATAGCCCGTAGCTGCTGGTTAAACCAGGGAACTGGTTGGGCTCGGCAACAGAGAGGGCGTTTAGGTGCGATCATGTTGACCACCCTGGTGGCGGCGGTATACCAACCATCCACCAGGGCATTGACAGGAGCACCAACCAAGTCAGCCGGAATCCCCCGCATGGTATCTTGGAATCTGTCTGGATCCAGTAACCTGCGGGGGTGGACCATCTTAATGGGTCCGAGCTCCCCGCGGGAGGGAAGTGCCACTGAAAGGCTGCATTTAATTAGGTGGTGATCTGACTATGACAAGGGGGCAGATACCAAGTCAGCCACCATCGGAGCACACTCTCTCTGCTCGGCAGCAAAGACCAGATCCAGCATATGGCCACCCACGTGGGTAGAACCGTTGACTTGCTGGGTCAGGTCCAAGGAAGTCATGGTTTCCAGGAACTCATGAGCTGGGCCGGAAACCTCAGCCTCTGCGTGAATATTGAAGTCCCCAAGAACCAATAGTCTGGGGGACCTCAACAACGCCACGGAGATGAAATCTGCCAGCTCCGGCAGGGACTGTGCTGGATCGCAGGGAGCGTGGTAAACCAGCATAATCCCAAAGCCACCCCTGGATTATCTTTGTGTTTATACACATAATATGCTACAACTGTGGACTAGGCTGGATCAATGAGGCAGAGCCATGTACATTTAGACAAAATCTGTAAAGACCTTCTTCATTTAGCAGAACTTCTTAAGGGTCTCAGTTCAGCTGTAGATACTTAGATGGGTAGAGGTACGAGAAAAGAATTTATGATACAATAACATTTAAACAGGGTGTTAATTAGGCCCTACTTTTAGGGTCCAAGAGTACACCAGGCAAAAAGCCTATGAACATGTAGCCTGACCTGGCCTACAGTTACATGGCCTATGGACGGGAATGGCCTACCTATTGAATGGAATCAATGAAATGTTTGGTTTGTTTCATAAACAGTGTGATTAACTGTAGCCTGTTGGCAAAGAGGGCAGGAGATTTATCTCAGCCTGGACTTGTCATTATGAAATGAGCAAAAAAGACAGAGACCTGGTTGCTCAGGTGATGAGGCTTTGGTCAAGCTGAAAGACAACAAAGCAGTATTTACAAGCTCCAGATTTGGATACTTTCAGTGGCTCCATGTCTGGAGTGTATCTTGGTAAGATGCTACGATCAAGTCATTTGCCTCAAGACAAAGGAATGATTCACTTTCTGGGAATAAAGAAAGTTGGTGCACCACACTTTTTCTCCCAGCTTGCCATCTACCAACACAGAACTGAATTTAGTGATGAAGGTCAAGAAGCCAATCAGAATGCTAGACAATTGGGGGCATAAGTGGAACAAAAAGCAATTGCTACTTCTGAGAAAAATGCAAATACTTATATGCACATACACAAATCTGCATACTTGCCAGATATCTTTTTCTCTTGTAATTTTACTTTTTGCAGATTTTGAAGGTTCTGGGCCCTTTGGGCCTTAGTTTGCCATAACTTGGAGAGAGGCTTCCATTTTTACAAAAGGTAAGATTATTCCTTTTGGGAGATTCTACACTTCCCTAATACAATTTCCCCTGGGATTTGTACAAAGAGCTAGGTTTTCTTAGATTTCTGGCCTGTGGACTGCTCTGAGTGATCTTTGATTCCCTTACTTTCTTCTCTTATTTTTATTCCCTCAACACACATATGTGCACAGATACATACAGATGGATTCCAGACTTCATCACTTTATTATACATTTTTCTTACCATTTCACCATCCGAATTTTAGTGGGCTGATTTTCCTGCACACTCCTCTGAATCTTTAGGAACCATGTGTTTGGAGTAGGTAGCTTTCTTTCTCAATCTTTAGGCCAAGACTGCTAAACAGCTAGGGACATAGTGAGATTTAACTACAGGGCTGGAGGAAGATTAGGGGCAAAATTAGTGTTTTATAAAGGGCTAACTGTGGTTAATTCTTCATGTTATAATTTCATCTGATAACTTTTAATCCAGATTGTTCTGCATTACACCTTTCATTTCATCGTTGTATTGTATTTTGTCTGAAATTCATTGATTTTCTTCTGAATTTTTCCATACTGTGCCTCCATTTCATGGATTTTATTCCTTGTTTATCTCCTGAGATTTAAATAAAAGTTCAAAGTAATTGCACCTGTGAACAGTCTTGAGTCCTCTGTGGTTATATCTAGAGATGGGCATGAACTGCCATTTTGGTGGTTAGTGCCAGTTCGTTTATTAGCCAAACAGGTGTTCAGTGCTTTAAAGCCTCACCTCCTCTGATGGGTGCCCACTTAGAGTTAGTGCCCAGAGGAGGTGGGGCAGGAAAGCCAGGCCACTGCCTCCAAGTGGGTTCCTGCTGGAGGAGGCAGGGCTCTGAAGTGACAAACATCTGTTCAGCCGATAAACAAACCGGCACAAATTGCTGGTTGGTGCCCATCTCTAGTTACATCCACTGGGGCAAATATTGAACTTTATTTTCACAGAGCTTATGAGAATCCAGGATCTGCACATGAACGTGCTTATGTGCAAATATACCAGAAGCCAGACTTTCTGTACATGACTAATGTTGGTGGAATTGTTTGAAAAATGTTGGCAAGGTACCCTGTTTCCCTGAAAATAAGACTTAACCTGAAAATAAGCCCTAGTATGATTTTTCAGGATGCTCATAATATAAGCCCTACCCAAAAATAAGCCCCAGTTAAGTGAAACCCCGCCCTCAACCATTGTGAAGCAACCAGAAAAAGATGACATGACTGTATTTGAATAAATGTAGATTGTTGTACATGAAAAAAAAACATCCTCTGAAAATAAGCCCTAATGCGTTTTTTGGAGCAAAAATTAATATAAGTCCCTGTCTTATTTTCGGGGAAACACAGTAGTATGTCAAAGCATAACTAATGAGTTTCAAGCAGAAATGAGTGGGAGAAGGTACCGGGTGTCTGGAAAAGGAGTAAAGATAGTAGGGGGAGAGAAGAGGTACCAATTTACAACTGACTTTAGGTACTGTCTTTAGCCCTTCCCACTCCAGCACATGGTGTCTCTCAGGCTACTTGAGTGCCAGGCAGAATTAGAAGAAACCAAACAAGCTCACTTCTGTGCTTCAGAACTTTTTTCTATTTATTTCCATTAATTGTATATCCAGGTTGCTTTTCTATATCTTTATTGGAAGCAGAACAACGAGAAGGGAAGAGGTGATAAATCCCATCTCCTAAACAGAATTTCTGTGGCAGTTGGGAAATGAACAGGTTGTTCCTTTGAGGCACCTACTTCTGAGGCGGCAAACTGCAGACAAAGAACTGCAGAGGATTGTTGTGCTTGTTTCAAAGTTTGATTTTAAGAGCCAATCTGCCAATAACTTTTTTTTTAATCCTTCGGCAGAACTAGAGAAAATTTGCATGTTCAGTTGCCCCTTCTGAGCAAAGTAAATGTGCCAAGTTTTAGATGAATAAGTGGAAGAATTGTTATGCTGAAGCAGCCTTCCCATTGAGAGGATTTTCAAAGATGGATGTTTTATCATCCAAAGTTCCTAACTGACCACTGTTTTGAAAAGGACAAGCAAAGTTCCACAAAGACCGAGTCAGCAGTTTAAATGGAAGGAATAAAATATGGTTAGCACATAATCCTATAGTCCAGGGTTAGGCAACCCAAATCTCATGCACAGTTCTAGTATAACGCAGTACATGTCTACTCAGAGCCATTCCTTCTAGTCCACTGGGGTGATTCACAGGTAAATTGCTCTAGTGTAGTTGCATAGCTGAGAGTCATCCCCAACTTGCTTGGTTCTTTCAAATGTGCTTAGAGGAGAGCAACACATGTATAGAGGAAAGGTCCCTGCTGACTTGTAGGGTTTCCATGTGAGCACAAATCCCTATTTTTTAAGGGATGTCTTGTTTACATGTAAAGTTTATACATGAGCAGGAATCTCGCTTTTGCAGACACATCTCTCCATTTCCATATGGAGAAAGGGATGCGAGAGAAGGGACAGACTATGCACCCTCCTCTAAGTGAGTAAGAGAGAACAAGGTAAGTAATGACAGAGAAGGAAGGGGCCATGCGCCACTTGTGTAGGATAAAACAACATGAGCAATGACCAAATAGGACTTTTCTCTGAAGTAGTGGCAAACGGTTCCTTTGGGAAACTTGCCTTGAACATGACACAGTTGTTCATGATCCCACAATCAGTTCTGCCACCCAAATGGGTCAAAGCACACTGAGCTGCCAACTTGATCTATGATCACTTGGTGTACTGAGATACCACGTTTGTCCTCCTGTATATGAGTATGATCTTAACACTAACAGCATGTTTGAAGATGAGGGAAAATAAATGCCTCAAAAGGAAACAATAGAAGAAATTGTTCCTGCAGCAGCAAAAAGCCCTCATGGCTTTTTCTGTAATAACAATACTATAAATACAAGACTGTGCAACAGACATTGGGGCTTCAGTTTCTGGATTTCAACTGTACTGCTCACGTTAGTGTAATTTTTCTCTCACTGAAATTCTATACACCAGAGAATACTGCTAGAGTTTGGAAAGCTATAATATGATATTTCTATAAAGAAATGCTGAAAGTGTTTCTTATACTTTATCTCAGTACCTCATAGAACAATCATAGAACAGACAACAATTATTATTCTGACAATGTAGACAGGAGAAAGGGGATGTGGCAACGCAACTTGTGGAATCGCTGTTTATTTATTTGTATGTATTTCAACATTTTTACAAGCTTTTTATTTTTTAAAAAAAAATACTCCAAGCGATTTACAGGTTTTTTTAAAAATTAAAATAATAAAAACAATGGTAAAGTGATGCCCTCACTCTGTGGTCATCGTGTTTGTATCTGCAAGGGAAGAAGAGCAGGGGGTTGGATTTGATGGCCTTATAGGCCCCTTCCAACTCAATTATTCTGTGATACTATGATTTTAAGAAGGAAGAGGGCCCAATATGCCTGTAGTGTGGCCTGGATAGTGACTCACTAAACATATCAGTTGGCCACAGAGAAGTCCATGGAGTCTTAACTGGCTAGCCCCTCCCCCTCCTCATTGCCCAGAGGAGTGAAATGTCTGAGTGTAGACAGAAAGGGAGCGAGCTGCTAACTGATGTGTCCCCACAGCATATAGAAGGCCTGGTTGCATAGCTGCAGCCCTTCCTTATCTTGCCAATCCTGGATGAAGGGAGAGGGAAAAAGGAGGAAGATAAAGCAGGAGGATGGAGATGAAGTAGAGAAGACAAAACAGAGCAGTGAGGAGGAGAAACAATCACAAGACAAGTCCATAGGTGGCAAATGAAAGCATGAGGTTCCTTAGAGGAGCAACTAAGGCAACAAACCACCTGCCCCTAGCAGGCTGACTGGTTGAATTCTCAACAAAGATTTTGCACAGCGTTGACACACTCTTGGTTGCAGAGGTTGAAGGGTAGGCTCAGAATAGACTTAGACCTAGTGGTTGTACATGGAGAAAGAGAATGGCCAAGGGATGCTCATCCTTGGAACTACATAGCACTAGATCCACAAAGTTTGTTCAATGGCCATCCCAATGGGGTTAAGGTGTTTTCCTTCCTGGGTCACATGGAAGAGGAAGTTCTCTCTTGCAGAGCTTGTCTTCTTAATTGCCTATGTTACTTCATTGTTCCCTTACTCGCTTCCTGTGGAGGCCTTATTGAGTGGGTGGGGTAGGCCTACGTAGAGGCTACAGATCCTCAGAGCAGCAGATACCACCTTTCAGCACTGAAGCTGAAACAGAATGTAGAGATCAGCTGCCATGTGCACAGACCCTCACCCACACAAGTGTGCAAGAAGTGCCTTGGCTTTCATTGGAGAGTGAAGCTGTCAATCTTCTCTGGTGCTGGCTTATCATCTTCCTTAGAAGGAACTGATCCTTTTGATTCCTCTTTTCCCTGCTTTTACTGTAATTGCACAGCATCTTTTTTGTATGTTTGTTTGTTTTAACACTTTTAACCCTATGTATGTTGGACTTAACTTGAAGGATTTGTGAGGAGAACCACCTTCCAGGCTCTTTTCCTGACCCTGTGATTGCCTAGGAAATGAATATACAGCCCAGATTTAATCCATATTTACATGTCTGAAGACCGCACACATCCCTAGTCGCAATCCAATCCTAGATCTATTCAGAAGGTAAGATCCATTGTTTTCAGTGTGGCTTATTCCCTATCGACTGTGTTTAAAATTACAGCTTAAAACAATTAAAGCAGGGGAGCATTAACAGGAGCAATAGATGTTTTAAAAGCCATTCAGAACCAATGCCACTAGACTAAAAAAAACACATCTCAAAACCCTAGGCATAGAAAAAAGGTCCTCAATTGTCAGTGCTAATTAAGCCTCTCTGGGAAGGGCACTACAGAGACAGTGCCATTGCTAAAAAGGTCCCATCTCAGTTTGTTTTACCTCAAGGCTGACATGGCAGTGGGATGGGGGCTGAAGAAATACTTCTGAAGACATTCTCCAGAACTTGGTACATAGCATCATCTGCTGTTATATTTCATGCTACATACAATGAAATTATCACCATACTCAAAAGAATCAAAAATTTGCATACACTCCTGTGTACCTTTTACTCCAGAAGCAAATCCCACTTTATCAATGAAGGCTACTGCCAGCTAATTATGTTTAGGACTGCAGCCTAAGTAACTCTTACAAATACCCAGGGGAAACAGGGGGAAATCTCTGAACACAAAATTTCATGTAAATAAATTCTCTTTAATTACATGCCTCACTCAAACATCCCTTGTACTGTATACAAGGTCCAATTTGTTTTGAGTGGTAGGGAAAAGTAATGCACTAGATACAGATATAAAATCCGTAAGGGCATTTTATAATTTACTAATGTCTAATGGACAGAGTTGTACATATATCTATTTTAAAACCAAACAAGTTAGCACAATATCTAGTAGGCAGTGGATAATCTTGATGGATTTGTTCTGACAGATTAGGCAGTGTATAAAATGTTCTATACCCAAGAAATCCATTCTCCTGCAGTGCTAGCTCATGGAATACTGAGATCATTGCCATTAGCAACCGTGCAATGCCATTTATGAATGAAAAATACTGAATTTAGAGATTATTTTTGTTTATGTTTTAATGATTTTGTGGGGTTTGATGCAACGAGGGACAGTATAATGCACACATATAGAGATACATGTGTGTCCATATACCTATTGTTTATCCTCCAGTGACAGACCTTCTATTTTTCAGTGAGAGAAGTCATTGCAACAGCCCTCCAGATAAAAAAGTACCTTCTTCAACACATGCTCTGGGTACTTAGCAACAGCCTGTCAGAAGTCATTAATCAAAAGACCTTTCACATCCATTCCTATCAATAAATGAAATGCGCTCATCTAATTTTTGGTTTCCTGAATGGCTTAATATCCATCTGATGCCCTTCTGCATAGGTTTGTTTTCATTTTCAAATGTGGCATATGTCACCCTTTGTCACAATAACATTACTGATAAACACTAACCAGGAGCAGGGGCCATGTGGACTTTTACACATCTCCCTGTATTATTGCTGCATGAGAGTACAACAACGATATGTGGCAAAGCAAATCAATGTTCTACAATTCAATTCTAAAACTGAGGGCACCGCCACAAAAAAATTATAAATTTTAAACTGGGCAGCAAATTTGGCATACTTGTAGCAGACAGTCTGCTCTTGCTCTGTGCAAAATGTGAGGAACTCTGGACAAATGGTTTTGATTTTTTAAAAAAAGTAAAACTGTTTTACACACACCCCATTCAAAAATAGGTGACCTGAAACTGTCCCAGCTCACATACATTGAAAAGATCAATCTTGATGATCTTAAAAGAGAATTGTTGGCCCCAGCTGCTTTTCTTTATTTGGAAAGAATCCAGGCTGTAGGGGCTGAAATATTGGTCCTCAAACAAGGCCTTTTGAAAGGGAGAAACAATAACTTCTTATCATACTGATCATGCATGGTACAGGATTGCCAGCAAGAGCTTTGACACGCCATAGCTTCTTAAGGGAGAACTACAGGGCAAACAGAGATCACAGCCATTCATTCATTCATTCATTCATTCATTCATTCATTCATTCATTCATTCATTCATTTGTTCTTTGTTTGGTCTTTGTTCTGCCCTCCCGCAAAAACCATAATACAGATCATGCCATTATGTTCTGGGATCCTCTACTACTAGACCAGCGGTCCCCAACTTTTTTGGGACCGCGGACCAGTTGGGGGGTGCGGGCTCCGTGCATGGGGGGTGGGGGCACCCCCATGCTTGCAGGTGGGGGTGTTGCACTCGCAGGTGGGTGTGTTGCACTCGCGCACATGCGCATGAGCGCGACGCCCCTCCACAAGTGCAACACGCCCCTCCGCAAGTGCGATACGCCCACCGTGCGTGCGGGGGGGGCAGAGATCCGTCTCCACGGCCCAGTTCCAGGAAGCCCATGGACTGGCACCGGGCCGCGGACCGGGGGTTGGGGACCCCTGTACTAGACTACAAAAGGGAAGTTCCTGTTGGACTTTGTTTGTAGTGAATGTATACTTAAACTTCCATTTTAAAAAGCCAGGAAAATGAATTCTTAAAAAAAAAAAAAACCCTTCCAATGTGGAGTTTTGTGCTTCCCTGTCTATGATTTAAAGCATCAGGAAATAGCCCAATATTGCTGCACAATTATCGTGCCCATGTTGCCAGCAGGAAAGAGTATGCCAAACTTTACATAGAAATGGCAGCCTGAAGGTTGATAACACCAATGAGAGCAGTCAAAATGATCTACAAGATATACTCTTGTGCTCACTAACTACAAAGTGACACCAAAAAGAGGAAAATCACGGAACCTAATTCCTTTTTTCATCAGTTAATCACCTCTCACCTGAAGACAAGGAAATTGTCAGGGCTGTTTTTCAACAAGTTCTCTAGGTATCCTTTGTCCATCCAGAAAAGAAGGAGTTCAGGCAATCCTATCTCATTTTTATTGAAGGATTAGGGCCAGTGCCAACACAAGCCCTCGCACCACCTGAAGTGGGAAGAGAATTATAGAATCATAGAATAATTGAGTTGGAAGGGGTCCATAAAGCCAAGCTCAGTGCAGGAGTCCAGATCAAAGTAGGCTTGATAGATGGTTGTCCAAGTGCAATGCCTGCTGGTGCCTGCCACCACTGTGCACCACCTCAGCTGCAGAACACTCAGACAAGTGGAGGGGGGAAAGCAAGTGGTGGCACTTCGCTCTTTGCTGTTGCCTCCCTCTCACATAGCCTGCTAGATGAACAACACCTTCAGCTGAAGTGTCTTTGGAGATAAGACATTATGAGGAAGTGTACCCCCCCCCTCCAAATTGCCTGTGCACAGGTCATTGGGAGAGGCATCCCTTCTTACAATGCATTTGCTGCAAGGATCTTCACGCCTTCCTCATTCTCCCCCACTACACACACCCCAGTATTCTATGGGCTGGGAGGTGGTGTGGAGTGCCAACTGCTGTGGCTGTTGGCAGCACCCAGCTCAGGTGTCTGAAAACTGAGTGGCAATGGCAGCTCTGCTGATGCCCGCTGCCACCCACCCACCACGTGCTTCACTAACTAGGGCAATTGCCTTATTTTGGACAAGCTTAAGGTGTCACTAGATGAGTTGCTGGTTCTGGCATCTGGAAGCCTAGCTCTGTCAGCTACTGAAAAATGTATAACTGCAAAAACATAGGAAGAGCAGACAGGTGCCTTGTCATTGGGATTATAACCAGAATGTAAACATTTGCTTCCTTTGCATATCTAATTAGGGAGACTCTGAGCACTGCTGTCCCTGCCTAGTGATGGAGTGGTGGGGAAAATGACTTCAGCAATGGTCTCCATGAATTTGAGACTGTCAGTGCTGCTAGAACCTGTTGGTGTTTGCAACTCCAACACTGCTGCTGAGCTGGGTTAGGGGGCAGGAGGCCTGCAGGACATTGGGGTCTCCAAGAGATGGTGGGGCTGTGGGTGGATGCTGGTTTGCTGAAGATGGTTGCCTTGCCTCTGCATTCTCCCCCTTTGGCAGGTGCCACCTTCACCAGCACTCCCATCAATGGATTTGCCTCCAGCCACTAGCCCACCTTACTGGTGGCACAGAGGACCAGATCTAGCTCATTGGTTGCCTCACTCCACATGTCATTCTTATCCAAGCTGTCACCTTCGGAGATACCTGTCCCTGTCACCCCCATCCAGGTCCTTCCGTCTCCCTTTATTCCCCATTGTTGCTTGCCTCCCTCAGCCCTGCCTCCTCATCTAGCTGTTCCTCATCACCAGATTCCTCTTTCCCAGCTCCTGCCATCCCTCCTCTGCAGCTGTCTGAGGCCCATCAGTTCCTCCAGGGGGGACAGAGTGAGGGTAGGCAGCCACCTGTGACCCCCTCACAGAGACACGCTTAACCAAGGAAATGGCATTGCTGGGACAACAATGTTTTGAGAGCAGGAAAGACATAAAAAACCTCCGGATAAAGCAAAGCACCCAAAGATGGAAGGGAAGGATATGGTAATAGTAGTAAAGTAACACAGTACAAAATAATAGTTAAAAACAATACTAAATATGTTTTCCAGATTTGCCTTCATCAACAGTAGAAGACAAACAAATATTCTGACACTTAGAAATGCTTGTTAGAAAATGCTACGAAAAACCCTGGAATATAAATCCCTGGGTGTCTTTTAAAAATATTGAACCACATGATATTTTGTTTTTGCAAAGCTGATGAGCAGTAAATACCATGAATAAATCAGTGTGGCTTCCAAGAAGGAATGGAATTGTTCCTTCTCGAAGGCATGAGGCTCTAGTCTCTCTCTCTCTCTCTCTCTGGAATTAATGGCAAAAGCAGGGAGGGGGGAGTGAAAAACTGCCTTTATCCGTTCAGAGGACAATGAAAGAATGAGCACTAGACAGCAGGGATTTATAAAGTACATACCACTGCAGACAAATGTGATTGCTTAAAAAAGAGAAAGACCCAGAAAAACCAACACACACTCCCACACACACACACATGTGGAAAAGCACAGTGTGATTTTAATAAAGGATTTGATGCTGCATTTCATAACATGAATTCAAATTGCACATGAGAGCCATCATGCAGGCAAATAAGAGTCTCATAAGCAAAAGGTGTTGATACATAAGAACACCGTATGCAGTTTAGATGATATTATATTGCATAATAATGTGTGGTTCTAAAAAGAAGAATAATGAGATTTTGGGGTGCACAGGGAAATTAAAAGAATATCTGGTTCTTAAAAGACATCCTCTAAACAACACAACAATGTCAACACTTAACAAATTCACAACATAGATAAGATCAAAATATTCCATGTAGATTTTACAAAAACAGAAGACAGCTGGAGATGAATAATCTACACCTGAGAAATATGCCACCAGAAGACATTTATCTTTTAATGACATGATATAAATTGACATGTGTGCAAACATTGCGTAATGCCTGATGGAAAGGCTATGGTAGTTCAAAAGGCTTTTGGGAAGACATGGAGATGAACATTCTCTATACTTAGGCTACAGGAGAAATGTGCGTGAAAATGCATATCAGTTTCAATGCAAATCTAACTCTTTTTTCTGATTTGTGAACTGATGTGGAATAAGGCTGAAATGAACTTACAGATAGGAAATGACAAAACTGAGTGAAATTGAAAAAGACAGATCCATTGGCCCCTACGTCTAGGCACCCACGCCCATTTAGACCATTAGTTCTGGAAATTTTAAGAAGCAAACTTACTCCTGCTGTCAAGCTTTTTAGTCAGTGGTTGAAATCCAGTAGTATGTTGTGACTACGAAAGGCCCACTGAATCAATAAAACATACACAGGTGTTGACTCACTAAATCCTCACTGATTCAGTGGGCCTACTCAGTGATTTAGGTATCTAGCTGAAGAGCCAGAGCTTGAAAACTCAGTTTCCCGCTGTGCCTCCAGGCCAAAAGCCAACCTGTGTGGCCTTGAGCAAGCTGCACAGTCCCAGGGCATCCCCAGAAGAAGGGAATGGTAAACCACTTGTATGTATTATCTATCTGGAGAACCCTGAAAAGGGTCACCATAAATCAGAATTGACTTGACGGTACATGATTATTATATAATCTAGTTGTGACTTACAACTGGATTTCAGCCAATACATAGAAGCTGTCAAGAAAGTACAAATGCATAAGTGAAAAGAATTGCTCCTTTTAGACAGACATATGTACAGGAACAGACATGCCAAAAAGCAAAGGAAAACATGCTGCTTATATACCACCCCCTAGTGATTAAAGCATTCTCTGGGAGGTTTACAATTTGATCATGCAGGCTACACATTGCCCACCCACCCACCCAGCAAGCTGGGTTCTCAGTTTACCGACCATGGAAGGATGGAAGGCTGAGTGAACTTTGAGCCGGCTACCTGGGATTGAACCTGGGTTGTGAGCAGAGTTTGGGCTGCAGCACAGCAGTTTAACCACTGCACCAGTCATGTCTTTAAGTTATTGCTTATCTGTTGTCACTTTAGAGGGTTTTATGTGTTGTCCGATGTATGTGTAGAACTTCTGAAAGTCAGGGTGACCCTGATTGGTCCAGGAATCCCCCTTGTGTGGAAGAGCCCCATACAGATACTGTACATCACCTCATGCACGTGGCTCAGCAGATATGTGTTGATGCCAAAGATACAGACACGTGACTCATACATGCATCAGCATTAAAGGGTATAGCTAGCATGTATGATCCTGCAACTGCAGTCAAGGGATGCACAGGAGCATGTGATGATGCTATGACTGATGTGTGTGTGTGTTCTGTACTGTCAACCAACTTATAATGACCCTAATAGGGCTTTCAAAGTAAGTAAGGTATTTAAGAAGTGGTTCTAATAGTTCTGCTGCCCCAGTGAGTTTCCATGGCCAAGTGGGAATTCAAACCCTGTTCTCCAGAGTCCTAATCCATAGCTCTCTCCACTACACCACACTGGGAATCCTATGACTGATATTAAATGGAATAATAAAAAAGAACTGAGCATATGCTCACCTATCTAGTCAGAATCAATCTTCAAAAGAAAGTGTATCTTGATATAAAGCTAGAATAATGTTGCTACACTTTCATAATCACATATAAACTTCAAAAAAATTATAGCTAAATCTCACTGTAAATCCCAACTAGAGTGTGTGTTATGTCCTGTCAAGTCACTACCAGCTTATGGGTTTTCAAGGTAAGCAAGATATTTAAGGAGTGGTTCTCCCATTGCCACCCCATAGTGAGTTTCCATGGCTGAGCAGAGATTTGAAACCCGGTGTCTTGAGTTCTAGTCCATCCCCTTCACCACATTGACTCTCACTGAACTGGGGGACTTAAGTGAATGTAAATGAGTCTCAATGATTTAATGGGTCCACTCTGTCTGGGATCAACAACTGAATTTGAGCCCTGTTTTATTATTTCCCAACGAAAGTTCCATCTGAAATAATGTTCTATTGATTTAATAAGTCTAATCTCATAGGGGATAACATCAGAGTAGCCCACAGTGTGGAAAAATAAATTAAAAATATAATAATTTCAAAAGCCAGAAGATATTTTATTTCTCTCAAAAAGTTAAGGGTTTGGGGACAGGAAGTTATTTCTCAAATTTGGACTATCTATTTTCTCTTGGTCAGTCTCTCAGTCACTCATTTAGTTGATTAGTTTTGATTTCTTAAATCTGAATAAATGGGCATATGAGGAAATGCAATCATTTTCAAAAAACTTTATCCAACTATTCATCTACCAGTTCTACAAAACATAAAAGTACTTGAACAAATACCTCCTCTACTCATTCCAAGGCCTGGAACTTCAACCATCATAGTGGGAAGGGTGGTGGATCTTCCCACAGGAGCAGGGATGAGCGCTCTAAATATAAACCTCTTCCTTCCTTATCAGAATTCTCCCCTCTGAGGGGGAGATCTGATCTCTCACACAGCCTCCAGGAGACTGTGCCAGGAACCATGGGTTTGCACTATCTGTCTCTTTTCAAGAAAGAAGAGAAAAGATGATTAATATAAGGTCTTTGATGTTAAACTGTTACTTTTTCGAATGCATATTTTCAAATTGCAATTACAAGTGATATTTGATATTTTTATATTTTTGAAGGAAATATGTTTATTTATACTTTTGAAGGAATTCTGTAGAATATGATCTGCACTTTGGAAATCTATTTATGGAAATCTACCATTTGGCTATAAAAGCAAAATAAAAAATAAAAATTGCATAACTGGTGGTCGTGACTGTTCTGGCTGTCTTTTGCACATTTGGACATGAGTTTAAAAAAGATAAATGAAAGGAATCAAACTTTTGGCAACCTAAGCAGTCATTGTTAACCCACCTAATTAGAATCATCCTCCTGGAAAATCTCTGGAATTACTCTGAAGACATGCAGGCCTGATATTTAAATTCTTGAGAGGGTTGAACATTTTTGTAATAATTTTATTTACATAGTAGAGGAAAATAAGGCATTCAGATAAAAGACAGCTGTTAACAAGAAAGGATTTTTTCAATAAAACTGGAGAGGTCAACTTGTTCGAATTTGAAGCCAAAGAATAACAAGGGCTAAGACAGATAAAATTTAGTTCTCTTCCTTTATCTTCTTGCTAGTTAGTTTTAGACAGGAACACAAATGCTTTCTTGCAGCTTGATAACACACTTTATTGAGGTTTATTGCTTCTCAAAAGGAAGAACACCTGAAATGTCAAAAAGAACAAATACCTCTAAGGTTCAAAATGCTAGACAGATCACATTGATTTCTGTCTTCTGTGGGACTGAAATCCAATTAGATACTGAGATAAGAGGGTGATAATGTAAAACTTTTAAAAGTTTATTGACATTCAGTTTCTCAATACATGTCTGTTAAAGAGGAAGCATTTTTAACACAATAGTTTTCTGTAAAACACTTCCATGTTACAAAGCAGAGTTTGGTCGTTTGTCAGGCTAGCTTAAAATTTACACAAGCTGAGGATGAGAACCTATCACTAGGTACGCAACTCACAGAAAAGAAGGGAAGCTTAGTCAAGTTGACCATCATGGAAAAAATGGGGGAGGGCGGGTGAGTACAATATCAGGGATCCATCTCAGATTTTAGTAGCCTGTACTTTGCTAAACCGCAGAAGCCTCTGTGCTGCAAGGTCAGAAGACGAGCAGTCATAAGATCGAATCCACGCGACGGAGTGAGCTCCCGTCGCTTGTCCCAGCTCCTGCCAACCTAGCAGTTCGAAAGCATGTAAATGCGAGTAGATAAATAGGTACCACCACGGTGGGAAGGTAACGGCGTTCCGTGTCTAGTCGCGCTGGCCACGTGACCACGGAAACTGTCTACGGACAAACGCTGGCTCTACGGCTTGGAGACAGGGATGAGCACCGCACCCTAGAGTCGGACACGACTGGACTAAATGTCAAGGGGAACCTTTACCTTACTTTGCTAAACCTGTCCAAGCTGCTAAACCTAATCCCTAGAATATTAGATAACTCCTGAAAATTAGAGACTAAAATGTTGGAGTAGATTCACAGCAGCTTCAAAATTGAACTCACAAGCAGTCACTATGAGAAGCAAATTTCATTGATATTATCAGAAATAGGCAAAACTTTATTCCTTCTCTAAAAAGAAAGAAACCAAAGCAGCAGTTGGAAGAAATACTACAAGCAGTCAGAGCTCAAGATCTAAGAACAGCCAAAGATGGGGTTGGAAGACAGGATACATATTTAATCGCCCAAAAGGTTTACTACTAGGGATGTACATTTGGATTTGGAAATATTCAGAATTCACTGAATAATAATTCCTAATATTTGAAGTCCAATTTACTCCTACAGATTAGAAAGCAAAAGTTTCTACTTGGTAGAGGAAGAAGTGAAAGGGAAACCTATTTCTCAGGCATCCTGGAATAATTTCTTGAGAAATGAAACTTAAAGACATTCTGGCATCAGTGGTAATGGGGACTGAGAACTCAGTGATTCCTAACTGGGGGTGTCATAGTTTTCCCAAGGGAGGGGGGCTGGGGTGAGCGTGAAACCTGAAAATGATGTCTGTCTGCACCAATGAAATCTAGAAGTACACGCAGAAACCTGAACGTATTTTTTTCACATTGGTTCTTTTCAATTGAAAGGTGGCGTATTTGCTAACAAATCCCCTGATCACTTCCTGTTAGATGTGGTCTAGTGCAAGCCTATAATGCAACAGTTTTCTCGATCACCTTTTCAGAACCCTCAACATACATTCACATTCTCTGCATATCACTATGTATTGTTTACTTAATATAGTTAGGAATAAGAGTTAGGATTTTGTTATATAGAGACAGATATATTAAGTTAATTGATTTTATGTCTATGTGTGTGCATAAGTGATTTTCATTGAAAGCGTTTATGTTCTCCTGTAGCAGAATCAGATACAGTTCTTCTTTGGGCAGAGTCTGCAGGCAGTATGAAAAATGGGTGTGGTAAAAAAAAAAGTAGGCACTTGTGGAAGGCTGCAGGACTGCTGCCTGCACTTACTGCAGCAGCTTCCACTGAGAGGAATGGGAGAGGAAGAGGAAAAAGACAAGTCTACAACTGCTATTATGAGCCCCTCCAAACAAAATCTGTCACCCAGCTGACTTGTTCAACACTGGCATTATGAAATAGCAGCAGACAGCAGTACAGGGGTGTGTGTGCCAAGGAGGTGACAGAGAAGCCTCTGGTTCAAAGTGGGACATACAGAAGTGAATCTCAGATATATTTCAGTGGTGTCTTTGTGCTATCCACCCAGGGCAAGAGGGCAAAAAAGATGGTGAAGAAGGTCCAAAACTAGAGCTCCCAAGAAGTTAATCATCTGGAAGTATTTTCAACAGTGTGCAACAGATACTTGCATGAATGCATACACTGTAAGTAGATGTTCAAACATGGGCAGGACTTGGGCCACCTCTCCAATAGTAGCATGCTCAGCCACCTGAAGACTCAGCACTAGAGATGGGGGTATTCGTATTCATATACGAATATGAATACCCCTGCACAGGTGGAGATAACAAGGGTCTGGCCCCATGGGGCCGGACAGTTCACTCACCAATGCGCTAATGCTGCGGGGTCCACGTTGCCGTCCTATCACTCCGGAGATTGCAATCGCCGAGCCACTCTTTGACCTGGCAGAGAGGCTTGTTGTCCCGCCTCCTGCCAGGAGTGACTCACCGATCACGATCTCCAGAACAATAGGATGGCAACGCAGACCCCGCGACATTAGTGCATTGGTGAGTGGACGGTCCAGCCCCATGGGGCCGGACCCTCGTTATCGCCACCTGTGCGGAGGTATTCGTATACGAATATGAATACCCCCATCTCTACTCAGCACAGGGTATCATAGGAGTAAGTGACTTCTTTATTGTGACGTGTAAGAGTCATCAGAAGGCAGAGGATGAGCCACCAGACCAGGGAAACAGGGAGGTGGATGGGCAAATAGCAAGAGGGAGAGGCAGCAAATGCCAGACCACATCTGAAGAATATGTTTCAAGCTACCCTGGAGGAGCTTGATGGGGTGCAGGAAAAGGCCTTATGCAAATGTAAAAATGCCAGGATTACTTGTTGCCTAAGGAAGATGATAGCCCTGGATGATCAGCCATTGTCTCTGGAGGAGAATACCGGTTTCCATAGGTCTGGAAGAACTGGCACCCTATTACAGATTGCCATTCCAAACTACCCTTAGCCACAGGGTGGTGCCAGATTTATACTCAGGTGTCAAGCAACTGGTACAGCAGAGGTTGGCCAGGATACAGGTGGTACATTTTACAAGTGACACCTAGAGTAGCCAGCATGCAAAACATGCCTCTCTCTCCCTGACAGGACACTGCTGGGAGGTGGAGGCATCAGCCATAGGGCAAAACACAAGGGCAGGGTTCAGGTGGGCCCTGCTGAATGTGGCTGTGATGGAGGGCAGCCACACAGCTCACAACACTCAAGAGGCTCTGAGGGACATGATGCAGAAGTGGAGGCAAGCTACAGGAAGTCATAGTCTGTTTGACACAGACAATGGGGCAAACATAGTGGCAGCATTGCAGGCTAGAAAGATGAAAAGGGTGTTGTGTATGGCCCAAACTCTCAACCTAGTAGTTCAGGGTGCTTTGCAGGGAATGGAAGACATATGCATGCCTAATATAACTGAGTGGACCAGAAAGGTGGCAGGGCATTTTCACCATAGTGAGTTGTCGCAGCAAAAATTGGAATTGCCATTGCGCCATCTGATCCAGGATGTGGCAACTTGAATTTTACTTTCTACCTGCTTGACAGAATGCTGGAACAGCAAAGGGCACTTTATGATTTGGCATTGGAGATTTCCATTGGTGTGGCTGCTCCTCTGGAGAGAGAAGAGTGGGACATTATGGGTCAAGTGATCTATGTCCTCCAAGGCTTTGAAAGTGTAACGCAGGTCATAAGAACATAAGAAGAGCCCTGCTGGATCAGGCCAAGGGCCCGTCTAGTCCAGCTTCCTGTATCTCACAGTGGCCCCTTAGTGGGAAGATATCCATCCTTAGCCAAGTGACCCTAATGTTCCAGGGCTTAGTTGACATGATGAGGGGACAATATATGTGGATGTGGGGTTCCATAGAAGAAGAACAAGCATTTTTCCAGCCTGAAGTGCTGAACGTGGTCAGCAAGCTAAAGGATCTGCTCCACTACAGGTTTACCTCTTTGTGGAAGAAGGAGGACTATATTCTAGCAGCCCTCTTCAACCCTCAAATTAAAAAGTGGACAATGGAGATTAAGCATCAGCAAGAGGGGAAGGGCAATGCCAGCCACCCTTCGATCACATGTAGCAGCAGCTGGTGAAGAAGTTCCAGCTAGCATTGAGGGCACACACAGCAGGAAGAAATAAGCAGTGTTTATAGCATCCCAAACAGAAGTACTAGGAGTTGTATTCTAGCGTCCAAGTTCCTCACTCCTGCAAAAATACAGCAACCTTGATGGGACACTGTCTTGACAAACAGGCAGGGGCCTATCCTCCAGGGACACCATTCCAGAGGAAGGGCATGGCAGAGGCAGAGGTGGAGACGTACTTACAGGAGTATTGCAAGCCAAAGGAGATGAATCTGCCCACTCCCCAGTGCAACCTTGTCCTCTGCTTCCCCAATGCGGATGCTATTTAACTGCTGGCATTCTCACTGTTAAAAGAGTTCAATCACTATGCCCATTACAATAATTCCCTAATACCTAGGCACTGCTGGCTGTTTGTATACACTCTCTTTGTCTGACAAAATCACTGTGAACATGTCAGAGGAAACAGAGAAATCCTTTGAAATGTTTTGCCTGTTTGTGTTTTTTAAAAGGGGGAGATAATGACTACATAGTATTCATATTGACTGTAATAGAGTTCTGGATAACTGGAAATGCCGAATTTTTTAAATTCCATAACTGAAGGGCTGTAATTTTGAAACTGAGTTCTGAATCCCAGTTTTGGTGCTAGTGCACATCCCTATTTACTACCAGTCACTCAAAGCTCCTACCTACCACTGTCCCCCTGAAACTAGAATTTCCCAACCAGCTCTCTAAAGCAATGTAAATGATAACACAGTCCCTCCATTCAAAAACAGTTTGAATATATGGTTATTGCTTCTTCTATCCCTCAAATATACTGAAATCCCTGTATCAACAGCAAGGACCCTATTATTCAGGCCTTAAGCCAAGTAGCTAGACTCTTCTGGACGTAGTCTCCAGAAATGTCAGTGTGTTTAAAATAGGACAACATATGCACCAGTAGTAATATTATCAAACATTTATTTAGTTTCTTGTGCAATAAAGGGGGCACAGGAAAACATATGTTTTCTTCTCCTTACCTCATCTCCTTCAGATCACACAATTCCTGCCATGCTAACTTGCATAGCTTAGATCGGTTCCGCAAACCGTGTTGTAAGAACAGGTGTAATGAGACCACGACAGGATGGGGTGGCCTGCAGTTATTGAATGGAACATGGATGCATGTGTGCTGTGAATTCATTTATTACAACTCTTGAGTATCAGAGGTTCTGACCTGATGGTCATAGTGGGAAACAGTTGTGCATGCGTAACAACCAGTAACCCAAGGAGTGGATCTCCCTCCAAACCAGAAGTGTCCCAAGTCTCAATGGAGTTTAGGTGAATGTTACAGTGAAGATATGGTGAACATGTGCATCTACATAGGCAATGTATGTGGATGCCTCAAAATCTCTTTTGCTGGACTGGAAGAATATCCTTTAGGAAAGTGTCACACATTTATCATATCTGTTTGTAAAACCCCTCTGGGAGCCTGAAGGAAGAGCATAATCGTGAGTGCAAGCTCATTATGATCATTACCTCCTTTCATACCAGCTGAGCACAAAGAAATCAGAAGCAGTACACATAATGCTGTACATATTTCAGTTTCTCTTTTTCTCTTGCACGCCTTTCTAAAAATGCAAATAGAGGCTAATTTCTTTTCTGTATGTGCACGCGTGTATGTCTTTTTATCAATAGGACAGTGTTTAAAAAAAGAAGTTGCTTGATACAAAAATAAATCTATTGTTACATGAACTTTGGGAGAGCAAGAACTTATCAGATATTTAGCAGACACCAAGGCAATCATATATTTGAAAGTTATTTCCAAGTAAGCATGTAGCATGTTACTGTAATGGTATAATATCATGGGAGTTTTGACCCAATGCAATCTGTTTTCATCACCAATCTCCTGCCATCTAGGAACAAAGCTAAGGCTCACTGCTATAAACTAGCCATGGGCTTGTTGCATAGGCAGGAAAAACATGGTCACCATGACAAGAACTGGAAATGGCACTTCTGGGTCATATGGCACCAGAAGTGATGCTTTGGACTATGGATCACGCAGCGCTAGCGTCGCATTTGGCACTTCGTAGATCAAGAAACTGGACTGACAGAGAGAGCTCTGGGGCATGTACTTAATGGATGGTAGGTAGATGAGGGAGATGCAACATGAACCTGCCTAATAAAAGAGAAAAATGGTTTAAAAACTATTTATGAAGTAAGTTATTCTGTTTTATTTGAAAAAAAAGGGGGGGAAAGGATTGGAATAAGGGGTGGGGTTTCAAATCCACCAGGAATCATAGTGTCCATATGTGGAACTGAAGTCCCATTCAGTTCCAAAGAAACTTGAGTGCACAATCATAGTCTTTCACATCTTAGGCAAAACATTCTATTCTATCAGTAGGATGTACCACTGAACAGTGAGTTGGCTACCTGACTACAGAGCCAGAGATTGGGAGATTGATTCCCCACTCCCACCCACTCACCCAGGAGAAGAACCAGCCTGTATGGCCTTTGACAAATTGCACAGTCCCAGGGCACCGCCAGAAGAAGGGAAAGGTAACCCACTTCTAAGTACTCTACCTAGAAAACCCTGGCAAGAATGATCGTAAGTTAGAACCAAATTCATTATTATTAAACACCCTGCGCTTCAGGCTACATGCTTATTTATCTTTGCTTAAATGGAAGAAATGGATGGAAGAAATGGAGTAAGGACTGATGTCAACATTGTGTGGGGGAAAAATGAAGGCAAAAATTAAAAGTATTGTGGCACCTTTAAGATCAGCAAAGGTACGTATTTCAGTGTGAGCATGGGGACTGTCGCAATGAATTACACTATCAGTTACAGTAACCTCACAATGTACGTATACTGTACCTTCATTACTGGAGAAGAAACGAATTAACTGCACAGAGCTAGTTACTTTAGACTAGTTACTTCTGACCTCTGATAATGATGATGATAACAGCATCAAGTTGATTCTGACTGGCAGCCACCCTCCCAGTGTTTTCTAGATATAAAGCATTTAGAAGTGTTTCATCAGTTTGCCCTTCTGGTGGTGCCCTGGTACTGTGTAGGCAGCCCAAAGCGACAGGACACTTAACACCATTAACCACACAACACTCTGGATGATCTTGGTTGGTTCCTCTTCCCTGAAACTCAGTGGAGATTCGAACTCCTGACCCTTTGACCCAACCAAATCCATCAGCCCTAAGCACACCCTTATCCCTAAGCATGTGCACATCTTAACCACTGTCCTGCCCTCACATTTTGAAAGGTGAGCAGACTTGAGAAGGCATGAACATGGCAACCAAAATTTTATTCCTGTTAATGAGATTTTTTTTTTTTAAGGCTCTAAGAAGATTTTTTTTTAAAGGGTAGCAAGAAAGGAGAAGGAAGGGAGAGAGGTGGAAAAAGGCCAGCTGTGAAGTGAAAGTGTAGCCCAAAACCCTGTCCTGAAACGGTACTTCCACTTCTCGAGAGCATCCAGGGATGCTCATCCCAGCCTCAAGGCCACCGTGGGCGTGGCGGATTATTACCTAGCCTTCTTAATCCGCTGGTCTTTGAATCCGAGCATGCCCGGCGAGGGACCGCGTTCATTAATACACTTCGAGCACTACTCACGAGAGAAAGCAGGCAGGTTCCGAGGTCCCGCCCTGCCGTCTCTCGCCTCAAATAACGCCTCCACCCCCGTTAATGCCAGCAGAAGAAGCCGCCGCCGCCGCCTTTTCTCTCTCGAGGCCAAAAAGAGCGCCCGGTTTTTCACCCACCGAGAAAAGGTCGGAAAGACTCAGCGTGGCGCCTGCTTCCATGCTCCCCCTCCCCCAACGCCGCCGCCGCCGCCTCAGATCTGGGGCAAGAACAGGTTCAGAGACGAAGCAGCGCGCTCGCAGCCGAGAGCCCCTGGAGAGCAGCGCCTGCGCACTACAGACCTCCCAGTATTTCTCCTCGCGGCCCCCCCCCCCCGCCTCCTCACTCAGCCCGCGCCTCATTTCCCCGCTTACTCGAAGCCGCCACAAAGCGCGAGGGGATGTTGCATGAGGGCTTAGCGGAGCGTAAGCCGCCAGGGGAAGCCCTGCGCCGGCGTCTGGGCCCCAGGGAGGACGGAGACGGAGAGAGAAAGAGAAGGGGAGAGCACCGCGCGGAGCAGCGGCTTCCTTGCTAGCTTCCCGGAGTCCCCCCGCGAACCACCACCGCTCTGGGTCGCCCTGCGTCCTGCCTTCCTCCCGCCTCAGGTCCCCTCGCCGTGCAGCGCCTCGCCGCCTCCCCGCCCGCCTCCTTGCGCAGGGGTTGCCCCTTGGCGCCCATCTGGCTGCCCAGGGCAGGAGGGAGCAACACGTTGCCGGGGGCGGCGACGGGCGCGTTTGGACGCGGCGCGGCCGCTCCCTCCGCCAGCCCTCCCTTCCTCGAAGTTGGAACGGCTCCGGGAAACTACTTTGATCGCTAACTGAGCCGCTGGTTTGGGAAAGGCAAAGGAACGCTCCTGATCGAGTTCTTCATTTCTTCGTTGGCTTCTTCATTGGCTTGACCCACGAAGGGGTCTCGACCTGGTTGCGTCGTGGGCTGCCGACCCGTCGGGCGCCTGTATGCCCGCAGCGCGCCGCTTTCCGGCCGAGCGCCCGGTAGCCTTGGGTGAAGTCGGGGGAGCCCTGGAGCGCACCTGCCCTGGCTTTTACCACAGGGTCGTTGCCCGCAAGCGGGCGGTGGGCTGACCGCGACCCGCCTCCGGAGGATGCGAAGCCGGCAAGCCCAAGGCTTGCAAAGTCTCTTGCAAAGGCGGATCGCTGGCCGGGAGAGGCGCCTGAAGGTTGCGTGGCGTTGCGTTGGGTTGGAGCAGCCGGTACGTTCCCACTTGCTACATTCATTCCTCGGAGCCGGGGGTGATGCAACTTTCCAAGGTCTGTTCCAAGAGGGTGCAGCAGAAGAGCAAAGCGAAATCCCACGCTCGGACAAAGGGATTTCTTTATTTTCTTTTTTAATTCTTTTCTCTGGAAGGATTGTTTTCTGGCTACCTCTCCAGATCGCGGATGCGCTGGCTGAAGGCAGGAGTCGAACTTAAAACCACTCGAGGAAATAGACGGTTTTATTTATTAATAATCACACTCCAGATCACCTCTCACCTTTCTTCAACTTGGAGGAGTTCAGTTCGGTGGTGGCATGTGCATAAGTGTCAACCCCCATCAGCTTGGGTAGCTCATAAACAAGCTTCTGCAGTGGGCATCCCAGGTATTTTCCTAGACATGCATCTTGTCTGGGTTCCCTTTGGTTTGGCTTGGCTCCTGGCCACTCTGCCTGCCCTTGCCCAGCCAACATTGCCCCAGGCACTGATGGAAGAAGGCAGCCTTGATGGTGGCAAAAAGGGCAAGGAGTGTGGATCAGGGTGCCAAGGGGCTCCTCCATGGCTTCAGCAAGTGGCAGGCAGACAAGAAGTTGCCTGGCATATGGATCGTTTGGGAAGCGATGCTCAGACTTTCTCACCGAGAGGGCATTTAATCAGATCCAAGGCTACAACCAGAGCTTTTGGAGACTGGGCTGTATTGGAGGATTACGGCAGGGACTGGACTGTTGTTTCTGTTGCCCGTGATGGAGAAGCAGTGCCCCAGTCTGCTGGGCTTTTGGAAGGAGATGGTGAGAGCCTTTTAAATGATCACCCTTCTGTAGCCTTGAAGGCTGGGAGATATTCTGATCTCAGAGTGGAAGGACAGGAAAGAGGAAACAGGTGGGGCAGAGCAGGGCATACAAGAAACAAGCGGGGTGCTGGTGAACCCCAGGATGCAGGAAAATCCGGAAAAGCCAAGGTTTTCAAGAACAGCCGCTTTGTAAGAAACTTCAATAACTCAGCAGACAGCCAAAGAATTCCTGTTCATGTGGTAGAAAAGGATCTGCCCCAGGCGATGCCCTTGAATGGCTCCACAGTTCATGTGGGAGAGAGGGAAGCTGGTGCCCTGAGAAATGGGACGTTCCGGCCAGCCCGCGTCAAGAACCCTTTTTACCCATTAACTGAGGAATCATATGGTGCCTATGCAGTGATGTGCCTATCCATAGTGATTTTTGGTATTGGGATAATGGGCAACATGGCAGTGATGTGTATTGTGTGCCACAACTACTATATGAGAAGCATCTCCAACTCCCTGCTGGCCAATCTAGCCTTTTGGGATTTCCTCATCATTTTTTTCTGCTTGCCTCTGGTGATCTTTCAAGAACTAACCAAGAAGTGGCTGCTAGATGATTTTTCCTGCAAAATTGTACCATATATTGAGGTAAGTGCTATAAATGCAACACAACGTCTATTTCCACAATGACTTTCACATATGGGGATCATGGTTCCATGACTTTCTTTATTAGAAGTTTTGCGTATCTGCTAACTATTCATTAAAAACTTTTATTGTCCCTTTTCTTGTACTGCAGAGAAGTTCAGAATATTCTCTTCACTTCCATTTAATATGTTTCATTTTTACTTTTTTCATCTGTTTTTGGTAGCGATTGAGTTTTGTCATATAGGTTTGGAGCTGTGAACTGTTTCAGACCATACTTGTTTGATTTGGGTGGGGTTTAATGAAAGACAATTCTCTCTTGCAGTTCTGACTACTTCTGTTAAAAGGACTGACATCGTAAGCTGTTTTTTTCTCACTGACTTCAAGAAGATGACTGTTTTGGTTATAAATTCATGATGTGAATACAAGTCAGTTGATCAAGTAGACTTGATTTTGGCTTTGATCCATAGATTTTTGGGAACACGGGTTTCTCTTCTCTATGCTCAAACACATCATCATGCATTCAGTAAGACTATCAGTGAATGTACCACTGTATTAGAGTGCATGATTAACCACTTCTGGTTTGGGGCAGTAGAGTTTGGATTAAAATCTGTGTTCCTGACCTTTTCATTTTGATTGAAGAGCAGATTGGAAATGATCTAAATAAATCCTGCTTAGAAGTAAAGTTACATTGAAAACAGTGACACTTTTTTCTAGCTTTCAAGTTACATTTTTTTAGGAGCAGTATTCATTGGACTTAAATCTAAGTATTCTCATCTAATTGGTGGACCAGGCTGCCATAACAAATCATGTTTAAAAGAATGGAAAGTTTATTTTATTTCTGTACATATATTTATTGTGACACTGTGTGTGTGTGTGTTCTAGTTACATGTTCCACTTTTACCGGAATCACTTTAAAAAGAGAAAATATTCACTTTCTCCTACTATGGTTAAATATAATTAAGTGAGGGATGTACACTCATAGTCAGAAAACAGTAAAAGTGATAGATGCATCATTGAAGTAGTTGGTTCCAATGTTTTTTTCTTTAAATGCCTGAAGTTCCATTTAAATTCTGGCTTTTTGGCATGCACACAGATTTTCTGCTAGCCAGTCTTCCAGCCAGCTGGCCAGCATCCTGCCATCATTCAGACTGTCTGCTTTATTTATTTACTGGAGGAAAAGAAACTACTAAAGCTGATTGGTGGTGTGGAGTAATTTTGGCAGTTAGTATAACTGCGTGTGTGACAATGTGCTTAACAATGTTCATTTAAATAAAAGCAGAGGAATGAGTGAAGTGGAAGGAGTTTTTTTACTACCCCTAAGGAAGGATGTTCTGTTTGTGAGGTAGGAAACCATTCATTGAATTGCATTTAAAATTACATTTACTTCAGAGGTGATTGTGGCATGAAGATGAGGAGTAAGTGTGAACTTCTCTTCTTTCATCCTAGTTCTCTTGTAAGTAGGAGAGACACTGACTTGAAAATATGTTGCCGAGCATGTAAATAAATCACTTTGATTTGTATCATTTAAATACTCTCCTTTGGGTGTGATGTGTAACTAGAATGTACCATGAAGCGCAGCTGTGTAAGATAAACATATCATTTTTCATCACAGAACCAGAAGCGGTTATATATGTAGAGATGTCACCATAAAAGCTACAAGTGTTCTTTTACTCAGGGTTACAGGCAGCATTAAAGTTGAGCCTCTGCAAAGATCTTTATATTTTCACTTGCAGAGGGGTAGAAAATCCCTCTAGATATTGATGGACTGCAACTCCCATATCCCTCCTGGGAGTTCTAGTCCAACAACATGCAGAAAACCTCAGGTTGCCCACACTAGGTCTCTTTAAAATATGCATTTGCAGTACTCAGCATGTAAAAACTGCTCTGCAGGATTGGATGAAGGGCTCATCTGCTTTAGCATCCTGTTTTCAGCAGTGTCCCACCAGTTGTCACTGGGAGTTCCTGTGAAGAACATGAAGGCAATTACTGTACCTGATTTTCCTGGTATCTGATATTCAAAGATGGAGGAACATGGAGTTCTGTTTATTCCCTGTAGGTAATTGCTTGTGGCAGAGTCATCCTTCATGAATTTGTCTAATCTACTTCAAACCATTTGAGCTCGTGGCCATCACTGTATCTTAGGCAGTGGACTCCATAAATTAATTCTGGGTTGTGTGAACAAATATTTGGTTTACCTGTTTTAAATCTACTACCATTAAATTTCATGACCCTAGGTTCTAGCCACCTGAAAGGGGATTATATGTGTATATATGTGTGTTACCATTCTAGCTGAACAGCAGCAAGTAATGCCTAAAGACTCAGGCTCAGAATTGCTCCAGCATGGAAAACAGTTTGTGTATGTATGTGTACATATATGTGTATGCGTACGTGTGCGTGTACACATAATATTTATTTATTTAACTTATATGCCGCCCACACTACCCAAAGGTCTGAGAAATGTATATAGTGTATATACATTTGTATATATTTGTCACTATATACAAATGTATATAGTGATAAATATATATACATGCTTGTTAATACATGTATATATATTTGTTTCTTCACCTTCTCACTAGTAACAATTACGTCTTAGTCTTTTGGTTTTAAAAGATTGAATGAAAAGACTGTTTTCCATGTTCCAGTAATTTTGAGCCTGGTTTACTGCCTTTAGGCATTACTTGCTGTTGTTTAACTAGAATGTTAATAAATCTGGCATAGTTAGTGCAGTGTTGTGAGCAGCCAGTTGAAATATATTGTCCAGGGTTTCCAGGACTTCTTCTCAAACATTCATTTTAGCACAGGGGTAGGAAGCCTGTGGCCATTCAGATATTTTTGGACTCCATCTCCCATCAGCCCCAGTGAGCTTAACCAATGGTGAGGTAAGATGGGATTAGTTATTCATCAACATCTGGAGGGCCCCACCCCCTGTCTCTCAAGAGAAATTCTGTAGTTTACAAAGTAATATCAGTTTTTTAAAATATATATATATATCTTGCTCCTAGAAGCTTATGTTTTACTTGTTCACCCAGACATAACCTCCATTTAGTTTAATGGGACTTAGTCCTTGTCAAAGTACATAGGACTGTAACCTAACTTTAGTGGCATTTGGAATAGAATTAGCAGCTCATTTTCTCCCAAGATGTTATGTCTTCAGTCTGTGGCAGAC
This sequence comes from Intellagama lesueurii, assembly GCA_037013535.1. Classification (NCBI taxonomy): domain Eukaryota; kingdom Metazoa; phylum Chordata; class Lepidosauria; order Squamata; family Agamidae; genus Intellagama; species Intellagama lesueurii. Next base: position 69,121,068 of record JBAJHW010000005.1, on the reverse strand, counting down.
TTTATTTTCGGAGCTTGCCAAACACAAGGCAGCCTGTAGTCCTAATTACATCAGAATGATCAAATGATTCCCTGCTGTTTCAATATGGAAAGAGTACACACAGGAAATTGTTCTTATTGTGCAAAAATATAAAATCTGTCCTCTGCTTGTTAATTTGAACAAGGTAAAGCAGGTCCAATTCACCCAAGGTATCTGTTGACTTTTTTTAAAAAAAGTCAAAATATAAGGGACAAAAGGTGCTAAAAAGGTACTTTATTTTCAGGGATAAATTTGATAAAAATGTTGATGAACTAAGCCCAAAAGTCTCCATAAGGAGAATTAACAATGTAGCTGAATTTTGGACACAGATAAATAACTTTTCAAGGAACAGCATTGTGTTGGTCTTGGATTCCTAGCCCTCACATAGATGTGGACCCAGACTTAATCTTGCTCAAACAGCAGATCTCTTAAGATCAATAGTTCTTAAGTTGTTAATTTGTCCGTTGATTGTTTTGAACCTGTCTAAGCTAGACTGTGTTTGGCTTCAGCTCATATGTGAAAAAAAGGTATCATATGGTCCACTCTCCTGAACAGTCTGCCAATTTTTGCTCTTTTAAGTTTCATTCTTCTCAGTGGGAAAGTTCATGCCTCATTCATAGAACTCTTGTAGGAATGAGTTATGTTCTCTGTCCTATGCAGTGCACAAGGAAAATACACTAAGTGTTGCCTTATCTGTGGTCAAAACAGCAGATCTCAGTTTTCTATGATTAAAAGTATTGTGTGAGACTCAGTTTCTGTGTGATGTTTGTGGCATGTTCTGACCAGTCTCACTCTATCAGTAGTATATGGATATACTGTATATTATTAATCATGTGGGTAAGTACTTAAGCATCTTGGGTGGCATTGATGGGAGGTGAATACTATTGTCAGAAATAGTGGCATAATCTTGTCTGTCTAGATGTTTAAAACATCTGTGAGTTGGTGATATGGCATGAATGCTGGCAAAGGAGTGAAACTTTTGTGATGGGATCCCATTCAAATGTACATATCAATTGATCAGAATCAGTCTTTATAATATAGGACATAGGAGAGGGCCTTCTCTGTCACTGCTCCCAGGTTCTGGAACTCTCCCCCACAGGAAGCTAGGCTGGCCCCATCTTTGCTGTCCTTCCACAAGCAGGCAAATACTTTTCTCTTCAGGCAGGCTTTGCCTTAGTGACTGGCTGTCTAAGAGGGTTTTTTTAACTGATTGTTGTGCCTTGTTGCTTGTAAATGTGTTTTTAGTATTGATTCTATATACTGGTTTTAATATACTTGTTTGATTTCTTTTTTAATATTTGTATACTTACTGTTTTTAGCTTTTAAATGTTGTCTCTTTAATTATGTAAGCTGCCTTGGGTCCTTTTAAGGAGAAAGGTGGAGTAAAAATATTTTAAATAAATAAATAAATTATAAGACAGGGAACAACTTTATTAATATTTTTAAAGACTGATGAGAAATTCTTAAATTTGCACATTTTCCTAAGTCTGAGCTGTTTCTGAAGATTTAAACCAAGCTTATCTTGATGTCATTCATACATTATTCATGGCAAATAATGAATTGCATATTAATTGCATACAATTAAATCATGAAGATTCGTTAAAGCCCTTGGGCTGGTGGCACATTTCCAGAATGAATGACTGAACCACACCTAAACTAATCTGTTTAGAGTATCTGGGAGTGGTCAGTCCTGTTTCATTTCTTCTGTTAAGTATCTGAACTGTAAATAAAATTGTTGGCAAAATCTCTTTCAAGACCATAAATCTAATTTTATGTTAATTTCCATGTGATTTATATAAGGCATAAAGCATTTAAGAAAAAGATACCTATTTCTGGTCATACCACCTGAAAGCATTCCATAAGTAATTAGCTATGGAAACAATTGCTGTGCTGGCATTTTTCAAAAAAATGTCTTCTGTTAGCATTATATATATTGTTTGAAAGCAGTAATTCAAAGTTGTGTGCAGTTTAAAGTGTGCATACTAAGTGAAATAATTGTCCTTTTTGGATTTCTTTTATAACCAAATGGTTGTAGTAACCCAGGAGCATTCATAGATCATTAGTAAGTGCTTGCAATCTTCCTTTTCCTAGCCGCAACCTCAATATGCTTTCATATTGATGTCACCAGACTTAAAGCAATGCAATGTGAATTACAACATCAGGCAAGTAAAATTTCTTGTGACAAGTTTTCACTAGAAAGCTGTTATGCCTACTGAGAGCAGGTCTGTGATGGCACAGAGAGTAGTTGCTGGAACAGGCTCTTTATTGGAGCAATGGAACTTTTAAAGGGCCAACAGGGCCAAGAACCTAATAACTCAGGGTTAGCTTCACTCCCACAGTCTTTGGGGTAGTGCCCCTAAAGAGTTTTTTACTGGAAGGAGCAGAGCCCCGCCACCTCTACCAGTTGTAGGATGCCTCGCAGATGGGCCAGGCATGGGGTGTCACAACAAGGATGCTGGATGCATGGGATCAGTTGTCCCTGGAGGTGAGTGTTGAAGACTCCCTCCCCTGCCACCTCGCCATAGTCACCACTGGCAGCTGTCATCCCATAGGTGAGGTAATCCTCCTGAGAGGCACATTCAAACTCTACCCAGACCTGGCTGGCCTCTCCCGTGTAGTGGGGTGGGGAAGAGCCGGGGGCTGACTTTCCAGAGACCAATAGGCAGGCTGACCGTGGGGTTTCTCTGCTGGGGCTGCTTGCCTTTGCCCTTCCTTTGCCACTGGTGGGCTAGACGCTGTTTCTTGAGCCTCCATGCATATTGTCACCACTCATTGCAGCGTTCAGTGCAGACCTGCCCTTAGGTCACTTACATATCCAAGGTCACATAAAAAATTCTCAGGCAAAAAGGGGTCATGAGTGCAAAAAAGTTTTAAGAAGTCCTGATTTAGAAGATAATATTTTACATAATGAGTTTTCATAAAGTCTAGCTGCACATGCTCACTGAAGTGTTCTGTGGCCATTGCTCAAACATCTTGCCAGTACTTCAAGCAAAACCACTTCTTGAGCATTTTAGATTCCTTGAAAACTTTACTGAGTTGCTGGTTGGAAATGTTTGATGATGCATAACAGCAGCACAATTACAGGATAGGAACCTGATTTGAGATATCTTTTCTAAATCCTGATGCCTGGGAGTGCCATGCACTGGGTTTCATGCGTGGGAAAACACCTGAAATTGTTACTGATTAAGTGAATAGCAGTCCAATACTTTATAGCTCAAAAGACAGGCATGTGCGTGCACAGACTCTGACAGCCACATTTTTTCTAGTAATTTGGATTGTTTTGCACCCCAAGCAATAAAGAGCTAGAGAACTTCTTGAAAATATCTGTAACAGTTGCTTTGTGTTTGGATGAAGCATGGTTAACTGATGAAAAAAAAAACAGTTAAAAGGGGATCCTGTAGACCATCTTGACTGCTGACATTGGTGTCATCAACATTCAGGCTGACCTTTTCGATATAAAACTTGGTGTCCTTTTTCTTACTATCAATGCAGGCATGTGATTGCAAAGCAATGTCATTCCTGGATTTTTGAATTGTGGATACAGAAGCAGTGTCCCACATGCATAAACTAGAGGTGTTTTATTTTTGTTTTTTAAGGATTGAGATACTCCCACTGACTTATGGACAAACTAGCAGAAGTAGAGTATAAGGTGATGCTTTTGATGTAAGATGTATAAGCTGCAAAATGCATAAAAGTACTTGCTAATACATCTGGTTTTTCAACATGACATATTAGTTTATGAGCCTTTATGTTAACCAGCTTATGCATATTATACATTGAAGTTATCACTCATCTAAATTAACAATATGGAATGTTCCCATGCAGCTCTTTGTGGTTTCATTATCCATTATTACAGCTGAATCGATGCTAATTATGCAGAAAATTGGTAAATCTACACAAATTGATAAAACATAGGCTTCAATTCAGTTGCTCCTTCCCAACTAGAGAAGACCCATTGAATCAGTTACTGAATTGCTCACCTAGAACCCATTCATTTAATGTGTCTGCTATAGTTGGGACCAGCAATTGGGTTGAGGCTATATTCTTTCATAGTATCTTTTGAAAAAATGTATATTTTGTTATTTCTGGGTTTTGCAGTATTTGTGTTAAGCACACATTTCTTGCATGTAAATGCATAGTACTGTTGGCTTTCATGTACACATATATAAATGTGTCATGGTAATAATACCAGCAGTGTTACTTTAATAACTTTTCAGGAGTTCCCAGACAACTTCTATCAATGTAGTCTATTAAAGGGTCTTTAGCACTTACTGATATGGGGGTGTCCTACTTCTGTATTACTTCCACACCCTCTGTGTACGGAAGGTTCTTTACTGTTGAGGCTGGGTAGAAAATAGAGTGTGATAAGTGAAATGCATCAGAACTTTTCCCAAGTTTTCTTCTGTCTCTGCTTTTTAGAGATAAAACATTCAATTCTTTGTTGGTAGACAAAGGCATTTGAGAAGGGGTGAAGATTTGTGTCTGTCTTCACAGTCAAATCTGCCTATGTTGTGAGTAGCATTTTGCGGCATTTCATTAAACTAGCCAAATGACAGCTTATAGCATGGGTCCCCAACCCCCGGTCCGCGGCCCCGTGCCAGTCCATGGCCATGGCAGGACCAGGCCGTGGAGACAGATCTCCCGCCCCCCCCGCACACACTCCCCCACCCCCCGCACTCACGGCCTGCCACCCGCACGCACAGGTGCCCCTCCCCTCCGTGAGCACACCCTGCCCCTTTGCAAGCACGCCCCCGCCCCCTGCAAGCGCACCCTGCCCCTTTGCGCATGTGCACAGGTCCCCCGCCCTTCTGTGACTGCACTCTGCCCCTTCGTGCATGCGCATGACCGCCCCGCCCCTCTGCGAGCGGGGACCCGCCTCCCGCGAGCACACCCCGCCCCTTTGCGCATATGCACAGGTCCCCCGCCCCTCTGCAAGCATGCCCCTCCCCTCCGCAAGTGCATCCCGCCCACCCGTGAACATACCCCACCCTCCCAACCGGTCCGCGACTCAGAAAAGGTTGGGAATCACTGGCTTATAGCGCATTCATATGTGTGCTTACTAAGTCCCAATAGGTTTAGTGGGGTTTATACCCTTGTAAGCATAGTTGGAATTGATGTGCAAGGCTGTAACCTTATGGATACCTAACCTGGGAGTAAGCGCTACTGAAAAATTAGACCTAATTCTGAGTAAACGTGTATGATTGATGTGCTCAGGAGCTATGAACCTATGAATGAACACATGCAAAACTGAACACATGAGTCCAGAAGTAGACTGATCTATCTCTACATATACAAATCTATCCCAGGCCTGTTATTAAATCAACCATTTAAATACTTAGTAACTAGAGGCATGACTGTTCTTGGATATAAGATAGATGTTTACAATCAGGGGTAGAAATGGGGACAGCAGCTCTCTTTATGTATAGTCTAACTCAGCGGTCCCCAACCTTTTTGGGACCGCGGACCGGCTGAGCCTCTGAGGTGCGGGTGCGCGCAGGTGCGAGTGCGTGCTCTCGGGCACATGCGTGAAGCGGTGGGAGGCATGCGCACGCGTGCCAGCGCCAGCATGAGCGCTCCCCCACCCTTTCACGCATGCACAGGAGCGCCTGCGCACCCACCCACCCCTTCGCACGGGCACTCGGGCGCATGCGTGAAGGGGTGGGGGAGTGCTCACACTGGCTCTGGCATGCATGCGCATGCGCAATGCAGCTGTGGGGAGGGGAGTGCGTGCGGGGGGGGCGGGAGGTCTGTCTCCGCGGTTGACGACCTCTGGTCTAACTCATTTTTCCCTAGATGGCTTTACTATGGCTTCCCTAGATGGCTTCCCTAGATGGCAATACCAAGCTCACTTTGAGGTGAGCTTGGTATTGAAGCATAGTTCCTTGCTGTAGTAGGGGAAACCTACAAAAGGCATGAAATTTGTTGTGTGAGTGGGTGAAAATTTTGTTTTCAGATTTATTCATTTTTTTTGTAATTACTAGCAGCTCTCTAGGATGTACACATTTCTTCATAAGTTTGAGGGAAATAATTATTTAATATAAATTATTGCAGAAAAAAGTAAACTGCCAGATTCACTCACTTAGGTAGTCTGTCTTTGGCTCTCTCCATATTCAGTTTTATTTGTAGAGCTGAATGAGGTTTGTTCCCTCCATTTTCCCAGAGGCTGGTTTTGTCTTTAACATCTGTGTGGGAGGCAGATACAACATGATCTCCATATTGGGAATAGCAGAATTAAACTTGACTAGTGCAGATTGTTAAGAATTTTATTTGATCCTTTTTTTAAATAGAAAAATGTCCAAACTCCCCACTATTTTCTTTACAGATTTGATGGAAACAACATGCGATTTTAACGTAAAGAATATGAGAGAAAATGAAGCCAACAGATTCACGCATGTCTGATTTGTTTAAATAGCTCTGAATGAATCTAGTGCAAGAAAAACAGCTAGAGTTTCTAGTTCAGGTCTGCAGGTACTGTGTGTTACAAAATTGATGGACACACTATTAATGTGGTTTGCTAGCACCAAATCCCACTTCTCCTTTTCTTAAAAAGCCTCACGTTCCATTTAAATCCTTACTTCTTGCCAAGTATACAGATGTTTTAATTTTTTGGCCAGCTGGTCAATCTTGTTTTTCATCTTGCTGATACTAGAAAGACTTGTCTCCTTTTTTAATTTATTCCCCCATTCCCTCCTTACATCTCAAAAGATGCATTGAAGTGGAGAAAAGTAGCATTTGAGTTGGCTGTAAATGACCTGCAAGTATTTGTATCTTGTATCTTAAATTCTGAACATGTGATATCAAAACAGAAGGAGATTTGTCTTAGTCTTGGCAGAAAGTAGGAGTCAGCAATATTTGAGGAAGAGTTTTTTAAAGCTACATTTATTATCTTAGCACTGCAGAATTAGTTTGGCCTGTTCCTGCCTTCATAGTAAGCTCTCTTCTGAGTTTGCACAGCAGAGGAGGACAAAAATTGTCTTTATAATTTGAAGAAGCAACAGTATCAGTATTATGAGGCTAGTTTGAAGCAGTCACACAACAACAGCTCCTAAATCCAAATGCTTTTAGCACTCCTTTTGATGCCAACCTGTCAATGCTGGTCCACATACAGTGGACCCTCGACTTACGCACGGCTCCACTTACGGACTTTTCGAGTTACGGACTTCTCCAGCCGGAAAATTTCACTTCGACTTCCGGCCGGAGAATCGACATAAGAACAGAAATAGGCAGGGGGAAAAGGCGGGCAATTAAACTTTCTAAGTATAGGTGGTGCCAAGGCTGCTTCTTTGTGCTGTAGGTCTGTCGGCCATTACTGTGTGTAGGGTGTGTCGCAGTTGAGAGAGCTCCTGCTCTCTCAACTGATGAGAACCTTTGAACCCGAAGGTGCGGGTCTACTCGCGAGTAAGCGCCGCCAAAGGTGCAGGTCTACTCGTGAGTAAGCACCACCAAAGGCGCTGGTCTACACGCGAGTAAGCTCCACCAAAGGCGCGGGTCTACTCGCAAGTAATCACGGCTTTGCAAGCGCGGGAGGCTTCAGAGGCTTTTTAAAAAGTTGTTCTGGGTGGGTTTTGGAGGGTAGATTTGGGCTGGGGGGTATGTTTCTGTGTTGTTTTGTTTTTTGGTGATTTTTTTTTTTTTTTGCAGTCCCAGCGTGGGACTTGCTCCACTGTTGCTGTTATTTTAATTTTTTTGGAGGGGGGTATTTTTTCCTTCTGCCGGAACGGATTAATAGGTTTTCAATGCATTCCTATGGGAAATGGACCCTCGACCTACAGACTTTTCGACCTGCGGCCACTGTTCCAATACGGATTAATTCCGTAAGTCGAGGGTCCACTGTATTGACGTGCAGGCAGTATAACTTCAGAAACCCCAGTCAAAGGTGCCATCCATGTCAAGAGCTTCATCCTGATTCAGTGGGAGATATATAACTCCACCCATTTTGTTTCATCATACTGACATAGCTCTCAGCCGTGGAGTTGCTCAGCTCATGAAAAAAAACTTCCCACTTTGCAGAGGTTACATTTTAAAAAAAAAGAATGGAAAATGTTTGGTCTTTACAATAAACGAGTACAACTCCCAAAGCCCCTTATGAGTGGCCGTGCTGGATGGGATTGGTGGAAATGGCAGGCCAAAACACCTGGAAGGCCAAAGGTTCCCCACCCTTGATCTGAAAGGTACCCAAGGTGGTCTAGGATCCCCACATGAAAAACAAAACAGAGCTTCTGTGTCTGTACCAGTTGTATGAAAACAGGAATTTTATCAAATGAAGCATCCATGACAAGGTACACCTGAAATTCCCTGTCTTGCACAGCTATTTATTTATTTATTTATTGGATTTCTATCCCGCCCATCTAGACCAAAGGTCTACTCTGTGAGATGTAACATTTCACATGGCTGTGTAATCTGAGTCTCTACTGCTAGGAATTAGAGAATGTTCTCTCTTAACACAGGCGTGCCGTCTGTCCATACTCACTCATTTGGTGTCCATTAGAAACCATATGGTTAAATATTAATTTGTTGCATACACTTCTCTCTTGAATTGCATGGATCAAGCGGCATGGTTTTGGTTATACACAGGGTTTTTTTTCAATAAATAAATAAATATGTAATAAATACTGTGCTGCTGTTTGTCTTCAGGAAGTGGCCTAAGAAAGATGGCCTTGTTGTTGGCAGTGCAGTGGCCCCAGTCGGACTATATTTTTATGGTGTCTTGTTCTTGTGTTTGTGGTTCAGACGCCTCATGCAAAATGTGGATATACATTTTATTTAGAAAATTCTAATACAAGTTAAAAGATATCTCATCTAGCCAGACCTTTATATCCAGGAAGGTATTTTTTCTTACGGAAAATTCCGTGTTCAGATAAAATATAAATTCTCCACGGGTCATTTGGTTATGTTCTACTTAAGAAAAAGGACATGGAGCATGGTAATAGGACATGGAGCAAACAATCTTGAAACCTCTTCTCATAGGTAGAATCCTAGGGCCTGGTAAGAACTCCATTGCTGCACATTAAACTGGTCTTCCAGATTTAAAATATCACAAATCTTTCAGGTTTCATAGGCTGGGACCTTCTGTCTTTTCTCACAGTCATTCCTGTGTTGCCATCTGGCAAAGGAAACCTGGAGTGCTATAAGGCATTTGCATGCCCAGCCATTTTACTGAGTTTTTACCAGAGATGGAAAATTTTACATTAGAGATAGGGGTATTTGTATTTGTATACGAATACAAATACCCCCGCACAGGTGGCGATAACGAGGGTCCAGCCCCCTGGAGCCAGACCATCCACTCACAATTCTGCCGCTGCTGCTGGCTCCGCTATCCTTCCTATCACTCCGGAACTCGCAATCGGCTCGCCACTCCTGGGAGGAGGCAGGACGACAAGCCTCCCTGCCGGGTCGAAGAGCAGCTCGCCTATCGCAAGCTCCGGAGTGATAGGAAGGATCGCGGAGCTGGCGGCAGTGGCGGAATTGTGAGTTGATGGTCTGGCCCCAGGGGGCTGGATCCTCGTTATCGCCACCTCTGCGGGGGTATTTGTATTCATATACGAATACCCCCATCTCTAGTTTACATGTAAACTTTTGGAATACCACTCTCAGAATGCTGCAGCAGCTTGACCAATTCTGGGAGTTGCAGTAAAAAAAAATTAGCTTCTTTCTTCTCTAGTTTTAGGAACATGTTTATTAGTTATTGATGAGCAAAAGGATCATGTGTCACCGGTAGAGATGGGCACAAATTAAAAAACAAATCACAAAATTCATTCAAAAATTGCTAATTCATCTTTTTGTATTCATATGAGTCAATGAACCTAACGAATCATGAATCAATGAATTTTTTAGCAATATTTAATTTGTTGATTCATTTGGCTATAAAATGGCCCCCAAGGCACCTGGAGATACCAAAAGTGCAGGGAAGCTTCCTCCGACTCTCTTCTACAATCCCTCTGAGTGAAGATTGGGTTTTAGACATCCGAGTTATGCACCCACAAAGAGCCCCCCGCGGAAAGTTTTCCCCAGGCACTTAAAGATGCCAAAATCACAGAGAAGCTTCCCATGACTCTCTTCTACAATCCCTCCAAGTTTTGTCAAGATTGGGTTTCCTCAAGCCAGCTGCTAAAGGGCACTTTCCTGGGGGAACCCACTTTGTGGGTGTATACCTTGAATGTCTGAAACCCAGTCTTCACTAAACTAGGAGGGATTGTAGAAGAGAGTCATGGGAAGCTTGTCTATGATTTTGGTTTCTCTAGGCTGGGGTCTCCGAACTTTTCAGTGTGAGGGCCACATCATATATTTTATACATTTTGGAGGGTTGAAGGAGGAAAGGGGGACCCCACTGTCTTTGCAAAGACAGTGGGGGTGGGGGATCGCTTAGATCAGGCTTCGCTCCTCTTCCTGTCCCCACTCGGGCATAGGAAGAGGAGGGAAGGGGGACCCAAGCAATCCCCCCACCCACGCTGTCTTTGCAAAGACAGTGGGGGTGGGGGATCTGTCAGGCTTCGCTCCTCTTCCTATCTCTGCCTGGGCATAGGAAGAGGAGGGAAAGGGGACCCAAGAGATCTCCCACTCCTGCTATCTTTCCCTCCTCTTCCTCCTTCCATTCTCTGAAGCTGAGGCACCATACAAACGTATTCATGTTTAGATCAGGGGTCTACAAACTTTTCAGTATGAGGGCCACATCATATATTTTACACATTTTTGAGGGCTGAAGGAGGGAAGGGGGACCCAAGCGATCCCCCACCTCCGCTGTCTTTGCAAAGACAGCAGGGGTGGGGGATTGCTTGGGTACCCCTTCCTTCCTCTTCCTAGGCATAACTTCATATCTGGGCTCTAGGAATAGATTTATTTCTCCAGCATGCAACCACCAGCTCCTTCTTCCCTTAATCCAATAGGTTGGAATGATCCTGTAGTGGTATTTTTGCCTCTTTCCAGTTCGATTGGACAGGGGTATAAATGCTGAACTCCTGCATCCCCACAGCAGGGAAGCAATTGGTATGTGGGTGAATAGTTAAGCATTGATAGATTCAGGCATCTGATCATTGAGAAAGAGGTTTGGAGTTTATTTGAAGAAAATACTGCATTTGCCATCTGAGGATCACGTAAATACATAAGTCACAGGGAAGTCTCTCACCATGGGCACCTTTTGGCAGAATCCTCTGACAGCATCTGTTTTACAAGCTATTGCTTCAAAAGAAATGGAAATAAGCAGTGTGTGACTACCTAAATCAAAAGTGAACAGCTGTAGAGACTTCAGGGACTGCAGCTATTCCTTTTTCACAGACACAGACCTCTGAGGGCCATCTCTGCTCCCTTCCCCTCAAAGTTAAAGGCACCAGAAGCAACTTAGGTTATTTAAAAATCTCACATTTGAGACGTTTAGGTTGCAGTTTTAGATATATGTGTATGTAGGGAGGGAGGGATGTAGGGAGGGAGAGGCTGTAGGGACTTCCTTGGAGGCAGTGGTGGTCTACATGTAGTCCACAGGCTGGATACTTCCCACACCTTACCTAAATGAACCCTACATACTCCATTCTACAGCATCCTTCTCCTATCTCCTATAGGCCAAGATGTGGCCTGGCCTTAGCTGAAGAGAATGCAAAAAGAAGTCATAAATCCTGGTCATGCTACCAGTTTAAAGATCCTAGATTGGTGATCAATCCTTCTTGTCATGTTAAATTTTCCTTGGCCCTGAGCCAGCTTTGAGGTTTGAGTTACAGTATGTTTAGGATAAAAATGAAATCCTCCCCTTATTCATCACAACACATAGAGTTGCTGTGTTGCCATATTAAAATTTAGTATGGTTTGTAATAATAGTTACCCAAAAAGGGCATCACAATGCATGGTGTTAATCTTGTTACAGGTCAAAACCTATATCCTAATTTGTTCTCTGGCAAGGGATCAGGCAAGACACAAACAGCTGAACTAAAGTCCAATTTTATTGAAAGCAATACAAAGTCAGCTGGGACTTCTCTTAAAAGCAGAGAAGACCTCGAAAATAAAGTGTACAGATATTTTATAACATAACAAAGAGTCATAAAGTTCTACAATTCTATTGGTCAGCTTTTCCTAAAGTTAGGATCTTGCATCCGATTGGATAATGATGCAGGTCAAAACCTGTAACAATCCGTTGCCTATAGACTCACAATACTTATGAGTGGTCTTTTAAAGCAAGTTAGAGTTTTGATCCAATTCATTTTCATACCAGCTATGCTGAGAGATTGTAGGAGGTTGCAGATTCCATCTTGGGACCTGAAATTAAAGAATGGTGATATTTCTTAAACCATCCACAGCATGAATCCTGAATCCAGGGCAAAGTTCTTTGTTCACCTGTTTGTGAGGGAATATTCTTTTAAAAAATATTTGTGTTGTATGTATACAGAATAGCAGTCAGAAGTGTTGTTTCTCCCTTGGTTGGTTGAGCTGGATAAATGGATTGTTGTTGGTATGGGAAGCTGATAGAGAGGACATGAATGTTCTAGAGTCAAGGTCACAATATTTAAATTTTCCTGTCTGACACTTTGTAGCTCTGATGTGTAAAAAGCTTATTTCTTAGCTATTTTAGCTTTAGTCTCTTTCTTTGTCCTTTTCCTTACCAACTCAAAAAAAGATTTTTTTCCCCTATTTATCTGCCTATTTTGTTTGTTTACTAAGCTTTTTCCTTTGAATGTGCCCCAGACAGTTTAAGTCACTAAATTAATAGTCTTGCCTTCCCAGAACATTCACAGTTCTTCTGCTAAGTCATAAATTTAAGTATGTCTTCTATTGCAGGTTAATACAGGGCTGCATAATTAAATATGCCTTCTATTGCAGGTTAATAAGGGACCGCATGATTTTCAAGAAGACATTTCAGAGAATCACTTAGTTAAGCCAGGGTTTGCAGGTTTTATCCACTGTGCCTAGTGCTTTGCAGTGGTATTGACTTATAGCAATTAGATATGGCCATTAAATGCTGAAGGCCAAAGTATGGGATGCATTTATATAATTGAAGTCTCTGTCCTTGCAAAACTTTTTATGAGATGTATGTAAACAAGCATATTTCAAAATTATGATAAGCAGACTGCATTTTGAAATGTGATCATTTTTAGAATCTTAATTATCTTGACGCACATTAAGTAAGCAAAAGTTACAATTAGCTACCCAGCATTTTTGTGCCTCTGATATATTATAGAGATACTGGGGTAATTTATGGTGAAAACAAGATTTTTTTTAAAAAGGGTAGTGAAATCTTAGACAGTTCCTGTTAGCAGTTCTTCAGAGCTCTATTGTCCTGTGACAGATATTTATTAAAAAAAACAAGCCTTAGAAAGAACTAATTTAAACAGGAAAACCAGAATACATTCTGCAGTGATGAAAATGGGATTTTTTAAAAAAAAGAATCATAGTTCACTGGCAGAACCTGTGTTCTAGAGCTTAGAAGTGTTTTAAATTACAACTCCTAGAGTACCCAGCAAGATAGCATTGGACTTGTAATCCTATAGCGGTAAATATTCAGACTTCTGGTGTTCTGCATACAGAAAGTCTGAGGTCCAATCTCTAGTGTATCAAAGTAGAGTTGGGAAAGATCCCTGCCCAAAACCTTGAAGAGTTGCTGCCATTTGTTGAAAACAAGTAGGAGGCCTTCAACTTTCTAAATGTTTTACCCTACAGCTCCCAATTTCTTCCCACCCACCCCCAGCATAGCCAATGGTTAGATGTTTTAGTCCAGAATATCTCGGGGCCCAGTGATTCTCTACCCTGGTATGATATTGGGTGAGATGATGGACCCAAGGTCTGACATGACATAAATTTGTTCTATAAAATCACTGGGAGAAAAGCAGCAAAAGAACAATAGGCAGTTAGGTAGACAATACAACTGGACCCCTGAAGTTGGTTTATCTGATCAGAAACATTTCATTAGAATATCCTTCTACCATGACACTTATTACAAACTTGCTGCACTAAGTGTAGTGTGCTTTAAAATACTACAGCAATGTTTGTCTGTTCTCCTGAACAATGGTTTGTTATTTGCCTGATGTCTTAGGAGGAGTTCGTAAGCCTTGCTGAATTCAATAATGTAACATTGGTTTAAATGCAAACACTCCATCTTAACTGGACTTTTAAATCCTTTCAATGTTTTTAGGTCGAGTATTCCTAATGGACTATCTATTTCTATGCAAGGCAAGCCCCTGCCCCATATCTGTGCCATGGCAGAGAGTTACTAGGAATGTGGCATTTTTGTCATGTTAACATACCCCAGTTATGCCAGATCTCTGTCACTTTGGTGTAAGTTAGAGAACGTTATGTAAAAAGCAGATCAAGATTTAAAATCTTAATTCATTTTATTCTACCTGAAGAATTTTAAAGTTTTTCTTAGATATAGATACTTTTAGTCTGTATGTGTTAATTACTTTAACTTCTGTAGGGCTGATGGGGGTAAATTACCCAGGGAAAGTGTTGGAGCATAGACATTCCTGTAATAAATATGTACTTGCTTTAGGGCTAGGTTGTGAGCGATCTGGAAGTTCGTGTCAGGTATTTCCAACTTGTATGTTTTCACACCTCATTTATAGTGAAACTCTGTTTTATATTTTCTTTCCCTATCCAGGTAGCATCTCTTGGAGTAACTACCTTTACATTATGTGCTCTCTGCATAGACCGTTTCCGTGCTGCCACAAATGTGCAGATGTATTACGAGATGATTGAAAACTGTACATCAACTACTGCCAAACTGGCTGTTATATGGGTTGGGGCTCTCCTGTTGGCACTTCCTGAGGTGGTTCTGCGGCAGTTGACTAAAGAGGACTCGGAAATCAGTGGGAGCCCTCCCATAGAACGATGTGTGGTAAAGATCTCTCCTCACCTGCCCGACACCATCTATGTTTTGGCACTTACATATGATGGCGCAAGGCTGTGGTGGTACTTCGGCTGTTACTTTTGCTTGCCTACCCTCTTCACCATCACTTGCTCTTTGGTGACAGCAAGGAAAATCCGAAAGGTGGAGAAGGCCTGTACAAGAGGAAACAAGCGGCAAATTCAGCTGGAAAGCCAGATGAACTGTACAGTTGTGGCACTGACCATTTTGTATGGCTTCTGCATCATTCCAGAAAACATCTGCAATATAGTCACTACCTACATGTCCACAGGAGTGTCTCAACAGACTATGGACCTCCTCCACCTCATTAGTCAGTTCCTGTTGTTCTTTAAATCATGTGTGACTCCAGTTCTTCTTTTCTGTCTTTGCAAACCATTCAGTCGAGCCTTTCTGGAGTGTTGCTGCTGCTGCTGTGATGAATGCATACAGAAGTCCTCAACAGTTACGAGTGATGATAATGACAATGAGTACACCACAGAGCTTGAACTGTCTCCTTTCAGTACAATACGTCGTGAAATGTCCACTTTTGCCTCGGTTGGGACTCATTGTTAGCTTCTCCTTTGGCCACAATTCAGTCCCCGTTTTGTTTTGTTTTTTCCCAGGTTGTCTTCAGTGGGTTTCTGGATTTGATACCGACTCTCATTTTTTATCTTGAGAAAGGAGAAAACAGATAATGTCCTATTAGACTGACTATAAACTGTTGCACATAGTAACATACTTGCTTTGAGAAATAATTCTTAGTCACTAAAAAAACAAACAAATTGTCAACGTAATTACTATTATGGTGCTAGTATTTTATGTATTAAGAAAAGGTGAAAGCCTTCTCTGATCCCATGTATTATTTAATTTAATTTAGGTTGGATTTTATTTGTTGTTTTTAAAATAATTGTTAATTATCTGCTTATTGTTGACCTTGATAATGATCCATCTTACTGTAAGCATTTGTAAGGCTGCAATCTTAAATGCAGTCATCTGAGATTAAGTCCCATTGAAAATGAATTTACAGGATTCTGCTGCTTGCCATTTATCATGTATGCCCCTAGTTCTTTTGGCAGAAACTACTAATGTCTCACTGATTTCAGCAGAAAAGAGTGAAGTTCATGTTCAAAACTCCCATTAAAATCTATGTGGCTTTAAACTATTTAAGGTAGACTGAATTGTGCTCATTGTATTTTCCCCCTCTTCCCAAAAAATCTATTGAAATAGATTGAAGCATTTGAGAATAGTTTTAAGTCAAATTTATGTAAATTAATATGAGAATATTTGGGATTTCAAAACAAACAAATAAACAAACACCCAACCCACCAAACCAAACTGTTAAGAAAGTGGCATGAAATAAATGAGTTTATATTCCCTGACCTGCATTGTTGGCCAGCATTTTAACATTTACACCCAGAAATGTAGCTGTTATAAGTGTAACTTATAAGAAATATAAAGAAATTCCAACAATAAATGAGGTTTTTTCACCCCTTTGCATTAACCAGTTCCCCTCTATATGAAACTGGTTAGGCCTTATCTTGAGTACTTTGTCCAGTTCTTATTACCACACTAAGAACAATGCTGGAAAAGTTCAAAGCAGGACAACAAGGATGATCAGGGGACTGGAAACCAAGCCCTGTGAGAAAAGACTGAAAGAACTGGGCATGTTTAGCCTTGAGAAAAGAAGACTGAGGGATGATATGATAGCACTTTTCAAATATTTGATAGATTGCTATGCAGAGGAGGAGCAGGTTATGATATCAATAATCCCAGAGTGAAGGACACATAATAATGGGCTCAAGTTCCAGGAAGCCATATTTCAGTTCAATATCAGGAAAAACTTCCTAACTGTTCAAGCAATACAACAATGGAACCAATTATCTCGGGAGGTAGTGAGCACTCCAGTACTAGAGGCATTCAAGAGAAAATTAGACAACCATTTTCCAAATCTGCTTTGATTTGGATTCCTGCATTCAGCAGGGGGTTGGACTCGATGGCCTTATAAGCCTCTTCCAACTCCATTATTCTATGATTCAATGATGAAATGATTGCATTTGATATAGTAAAAAATTTTATCACCCTTGGAGATACATCTTTATAATGTGCTATTGCAGAAATAAAAGTATATGTTCCATGCATCCAAATGGTACAAGGGTGAATTAGAGCATGGAGCTGATTCCTCCCCCTCTCCCAGCAAGAACAATTTCATAACCAATGCAGGCTGTGCAGTCATAAATCTGGCTTCCTGATTTAAGCTTGAAATGCTGTTGGGCAAGGCAGAGAAGGAGACTTCCAGGTGTATGTCAGTGCACTGACCTGGAAGTTAGCACGCAATGTCCAAGCTATCAGCACGGCAACTTCCCAATCTGTGCTGCTAAAAAGAATCTTATGATTTTTTTTCAGTGTCAGAAGATTTGATATTACTACAATGGATACTGTTTTTGAACATGTAGATGTATGCTGAGTTGTTGTGTTCTATTTGGTTGGGTTGACTTTCTCTTCACATCAGGGTTTATTGCCTGTGATTCTGTTAGTTTCTTCTTACAATGTTTTCTACACTAAAGGTATACCCTAGGTCTGTGTGTGTGTGTAACTCCTGCTGTAAGTAACAGTGCACTGTAGAGGGAGAGGTTAGTGACAATAAAATTTGAAGGTTTATCCTGTGTGGCGTAATTTTTCCCCCCTGATTTTTGTTTAT
Source organism: Intellagama lesueurii (assembly GCA_037013535.1). Classification (NCBI taxonomy): domain Eukaryota; kingdom Metazoa; phylum Chordata; class Lepidosauria; order Squamata; family Agamidae; genus Intellagama; species Intellagama lesueurii. Next base: position 69,103,531 of record JBAJHW010000005.1, on the reverse strand, counting down.
TAAAAACTTATATACCTTGGTGGGTTTTTTCTTCCCCCTTGACTGTCTCCTGTCCCACTGAAAGGTCTATTTTGCTGGCATCACATCTTTTCATTTCTCAGGAAATAACAGTGTACAGCTTGGAAATGTTACATTTTTGCGGCTGTAATTCTCAGCTGGAAAGGAGATTCTGGATCACATAGTCCAAAAATGCTGAGTGAACCTCTAGTGATAGAAGCAGTCCCATCAATGGAAGCAGGAGGGGAGCAATTCCTCTTCCACACCTCAGCCTTCTGTGCCACCTAAACATCTGTTCCTGAGAATTTCTCAGTCCTCCACAGTAGACCTTGATGATGCACAAGGATTGCATGGGGGTGGGGGAGGAATACTCATTCCCAGTTGCACTGACAGAAGCAAAAGTACACAGCTCAGTAGTGGCCTTAGCTTTTTATTGTGAGAACCGGGGGGAAGGGGAGTCTGTGTAGAGATAGAGATGGATGCTGGCTAAATAGCTCAGCAAGCTAGGTATCTGGCTGCAGACCTGGAGGTTGGGAGTTCAGTTCCTCACTGTGCATCCTAGGTGAAGAGCCAGCCTGTTAGTGGTCTCCGCATCCCCTCCAACTTTGGAGCAGGTCTCTTCTAATTTAGTTTGCTTAGAAGCAGTATGTACACATATGCCCTCTAGTGGTTTAAAATGGAATATAAAGGTCACATATGACTTCCTATTTCCTGTTCTATCATTTCAGAAAGTTGAGGAATTTTATATTTATTTTATTCCCTATGTATCTTATGTATAACATCTACAGATTTGTTCTCTTTTATTATACTTTGAAATAAAGGTTTATGTGATCTCATTCTGCTTAAAATTCAGGTGGTGTCCACTGACACAGTGTTCCATATTTGTTTAATGCAGAGAAGGCATTTATGGTACATGCTACCTCTTGTGAAAATAACTAATAATTTCTGGTGGTTAACACTTTGCTTTTAAACTTTCCAGATCTCAAATTAAAACCGGTGCTCTTTTTAGCTTTTAGTCAAAAGGTAAAAAGAAAAAAGGTAAATCTCAAAAGTTGTTATGAGATGTTGCACCAACATTTTGTTAGCTGAACACATTTGTGCTGAGAGTCTAGATACGTAATGTGTCTCACTTGCTTCCTTGAGTGCTTTTTATTTGCTTCTGGTGAAAATATTTTTTCTCTTTTCCTTTAGTACAGTACACAGTGTTGTTGTTTTTTATTAAAAAAATTAGAACAAGAAACCTTTATACTTCATCACAATCCATTAATCAGAAGCTACACACAGCTGGGAAATGCTTCTCATTATCAAATGTAACTACGAGTATATCAATGACTATATTGTTCCTACCTGACCGAGCAGTGAAAGTATACAATGGCTACAAATATTGTGTTGGAGGGATTTGGAATTTGGTTATTCCATTCTTGGTGTAGAGAAAAAGCATGGACAAATCTACCCAGTCTCACCCCTTCCCTTTAAAAAGGAAAAATGATCAGTCTGGATGCTTCTTGGTTAAAAGAAACTTCTACTTGCAATTCATGACTTTGTTCTTCCATATATAGTGCAGTTACATCTCCACATGTTTATCTTTGGGGAACCAAAAATGGAGGAGAAAGAAAAGGCAACTAACCAAGGAAGCAACAGAAAGGAAGGGACAATCTCAGAGTCATGGGGGGAAAATTAAGTGAGTAGCATGTTCCCCACTGACACCCAGCATTAAATGAGAAAAGTATAAAGGTTGCAATTTTCCAAGATGTTGCTGAATCAATCTGTCCCCTTATAGAAAATCAGTTCTTTTAGTGTTTGTGGGGCGTAATTCATGGGTTATTCAGCTGTTTGCTGTCTAAAACTATCTGGAATATACTTTCAGCCTTAACCTAGATTGGAGATAGGAGACTGGGTATCCCACCGGTGTTCTGCCTTGCAACAGCCTTAGCCTTATTCATGGAATTCATTTAATGGATCTGCTGTAGTTAGGATTAACAATTGGATTTAGCACTAAGCCATACAGTGGTCAAGTCTAATGGTGTGTTTCTACTGACACCATTACTAAAAGTATTGAAAGATAAATAAAGAGTGAGATGGAATGTTCTGTGTATGAAGTAAGATGAAAGATTAAACTTTGTTATTTGCCCTAATATTGTGCTTTTCTATCTTCAAGAAGAGAGTGGAATTTCAACTCTAAAAGTCAGTTAAAATTCTCAGCCTACGCAGGTTATTTTATCATATATATACACACACACACAATAAAATATGGCATATTATTTGGCAGGATGTTACAGATGGCTGAACAACCTGAGGTGGACAGAGCTCATTTTTAGTTTTACAGGAGAAAAAGCCCTATATATCAACAATTATGAAGCTTGATTCTTCGGTTAAATTGGCAATAAAGTAGTTAATAGTGCTAGCATTTAATGCTTATACCACTGACATTTATACATGAATGCAAGTAATTCATTGCTCTTTCCATTCTATTGTCTTGCTCTACTATATTCAAGACAAGATTATGAACAACACTGTGCCTTGGGAAATGAAGGGGGTTTAAAAAACAACAGCTAAATATTCTTTGCAAGGGAAACTTTTAAATGTAGTAAATGTGGATTTTTATCAATGCAATGAGATTCTATGACGTTTATTTATCTGGAACATTTCTATACTGCTCTTCATAAAAATTATCCCAGAAAAGCTATACCAGTTAATTTTCAGAGAAAAGACCATTGTACTCCCTGATGGGCATTTCTCTGGGATTTCAACTATACTCCGAGGACCTGAGTTAGGTAGGAACTGTATTCTAATACTGTGATGACAGGTAGTAAAAAGGAAGTTTTCTCAACCTAAAATGGGCTACAAATGAAAAATGGGTCATACTGTTATTTGAAAAATCACTTTAAAACACTTCCAGCTTATAGAGGTCAATGCCATGTGTATCATTTAAATGCATGCTGTGTTTGTGAATTGCAGCTACTCCTGTTTAAATGTGTTGACACTGGTGCATATGAATGAGCCTCTTAAAATGTATAACCCTGGCATAGAGCTTATTTTTTTAAAATAAGGAACACTTTATATTTCTTTAAAAAGGGCTGTTGCCCTATTAAAAACACGAAATGTTCGTTACTTTGTTGAAAATTCATTGTTGAACCATTAAAATTAACTTTTAAAATAATGAATGTTCTTGAAAACTTTAACAAATTAGAGGTGATACACTAATTTTTAGGGAAGCACTAACAAGCACCATTGTTATTTCTGAGACAGATTTAGACTTGTCAACCACAACATTTTGCAGTCCTATTTCTCCATTCAGGAATTACAGTGGGCAATGCAACACCCCTTTGTTTTCCACTAGAGATTCATCAGAAGCACCCGGAGGAGACAGGGCTGCTGAATGGGCGCCTGTTGGAGGGGGCGGGGCACTGAACTGCGAATCAGCTGTTCAGCCATGAAACAAACTGCACTGAAGGCCACACCAGCAGTTCATGCCCATCTCTATTTTCCACTTCATAAGAACCTAAGAGGACTTTATCTAGTAGCTGCTTGGTCTCTTTTAAGAGATATCTGGGTTTCAACCTGGTCAGCAAAGTCAGAAAAGAAAGTGTTGCTAAAAACAATAGATAAAGATAAAAGAAACCCTTCAGACTTGCAGACGCTTGCTAACCGCACCTAGCCGGAACCGGAACTCTCTCGATTTGTTAAAGACTTTTAAATGATGAAAATGCTTTTATTACCAAACAAATAGCTAAATTTTGTTTATATTTGATTAAATTTCATACTAAGAAGATGGGTTAATTAGAAGGACCAAATTCTAAATTAAATTTTAAACTTTGAATTTTGAATTCTCTGTAGATATTCCCTTATGTTACCAGGGTATTATCCTGTAACTGTGCTAGATGTATTCCTATGGTTTTTTTTTTTACCACAATAAAGTTATTCATTCACCTTCAACAGATATCTGCTCACTGGTTTTCTGAACTCTTCCAAACATGTCCTTATTGTGGCATCTCAAAGCTTTTCTTTTCTTTAGCCTATATTTCTATAACAACCTGCTTTGAAAATTTGAAAGAAGACCATGCAGTATATTGGCACTATATTTTTAACTTGTTTCTAAGCTTAAGGTCTTGTTATGCTTATTATGCTTGTTTATATTCATTAACTTGTTTATCTTCAGAAAAATTCTGTGTGTGTTAAAGTATGTTTTGGAGGTGGTATTATTTTGCCTACAAAAGGATCAGCATGAAGTCTCTGCACTTAGGATGAGAGGGAGCAAAAGAGACCCATATTTATAGAAAATCTGTGTTTCCTCAAGCCTACGTATATTTTCTTCATGTGTGGATGGTGACACTTTAGCTCCATAAACAATGGAACCATCCTAGCCTGAAATAATAATATAATAATAATCTTAGAACTGTACAGCTGGAAGGGACTCTATGGATCATCAAGTCCAGCCCTTATCAAGGAGGCACGGCGGAGAATCAAACTCTCAACCTCTGGCTTCACAGCCCAAGATCTAAACCACTGAGCTATCCAGCATAAGAGGGGAAAATATGATTTTGCTAAATTGATGATGGGCTAAATCAAATGATCTCTCCCAGGGTGGAAACTGAGACCTATCCTCCTGACTTGTGTTTGCAGCCTGCGTTTTGGAACTTACTTTTAAAAAAATGACCTGGCATGGACACCTGTCATGACTTTTGGAACTTTCATGTGTTTTTTCTGCAGCACAGTACATTGGCACACAATACATTGGTACACAACCCGAGAAAGACTTGTATAGATAAGAGTCCCTATAGATTCAATTAATCTACTCTAGTTATTATTAACAATTAGATTTAAATCAATTACTTCAATGTCAATAGTGTATTACAGAGTTACATAAGGAAAAAGAGCTGTGTCTCAAGGATCAAACCGTCCAAGTGCCAATGGCAGGACTAAGAAAAACTAAGCACAAATAGAAGATAGTGGCTATGAAAAAAATACAGCTACACACAGGTGCTGCTTTATTGTTTGTATGTTTATTTAGAAAAAGGCTCTGCTATCATGAGCAAGACCACATCAATAGGAAGTAGACATAATACTGAAGCTCTAGGCTCAGTTTCAATTGCCATCTTATTTCTAGTAACAGATGAAATGTAAAATTTACTGATAAAGTCTGCTTATTTGGCTTTTGTAAGATTACTTTCTTGAAGGCCCCTGGCATAAAAAATCTCTCCAGCTGTCAATAAACAAGTTAATTCAAATACTTCACAGATATTTAATCTCTTTAGACATTCAATTTTATCTTAAATAGCTTTAAAAATGTAAATATGTATCTGTTAGAAGTATCAGCTGGAACACAAATGGAAAATGTTCTTCAGGGCTGGAAACATTGAAGGTAGATTATAATCTTTCAGTAATGCAGGTGTGAATCTTATCCAAGGAGGGGGGAAATGCTCTGTATTGATCTGCTGAATCTGAGGAAAGGATTATAGAGAGCTGCTTGATCTTCAGTTGTGACTATTATTTTATCCAGCAACTTGCATAGTTCTCTCCAACTGCATAAATTACACATTTTAGAAGGCACTAAAAGGTACATGCTTTATTCAGGATATGAGATGTGGAAAAGTGTATTTTGGAGCCAGATAAAATACCCTGTCCACCCACAAAATGCCTTGCCATATAAAAGAGCATACAAAAAGACCCAGTCAGCAAAATCGAACACCACTGTCAAAGTCAAAGCTGGTGCCTATATGAGACTAGTCAACAGTGATACACAATGTAAGGAACTCCTCAATGCAAGAACCTTATTTCCCCCCCTCTCAACCAGCATTTTGATGTGTTATCTACGTGTTCTTTGGTTGTTGTAGGTTTTTTGGGTTGTTTGGCCGTCTTCTTAAGAACATGGCCAAACAACCCGAAAAACCTACAACAACCATCAGATCCTGGCCGTGAAAGCCTTCGAGAATACATAGGTGTTGTTTGTTTTTCTCATGTCTTCAGCAGGGACTGGCATTCTCCTTCAGCTTTGTTCATGCTGCTGACCCCTACTGAAATTTTAATTCATGAAATAAGTTTTATAAAGCTTAATTGTATTGATATTTTATTACTAATGTTCGCCTTTCTGGAGATCTTTTAAGACAGTGGAAGACGGGGAAGGTCAAATTGTATCCATTCTGGGTTTTAGTTTGCTCTTTATAGCAGCTATCCAAGCTGCTGGACTCTGCAAAATAGGTTCAGCCTCTCAGACAACCTCTGTAAAGTGCAGACCAAAACCTAACAGGGATTTACAGCATATGAGAAACTGGAGTCACCAGCTAGCCCTGTTTTAAGTGGGGAAAAGCCCTATGGTTTTTATATAAAAATAATCTGTGCACACCACACATAGAGTATGCAGGTGCTGAAGAAGACAGGAATAAGATAATGGAATCTGAGAATGGTTGACTGTGCTGTACTGCTTAAGACTGTGGGTTGGAGACACAATGGGTTCCTAATTCCCAATATTAGGTTCCAACTCATAATACAAATAGATTGTAAATGTACAATGTACTGCAGTGCCTTAACCACTGCTTCTTAATTGTAGAGAAGCAGGATATAGAACAAAGAAATTATAGGGGAGCTGTGATGAGAACTACTGTGTCCTCATTATCCAGAAATCCCAAACCTTACTAGCTCCACAAGGTGAAAGGCAACTAGTGTGCTCATCACTTACTCACCTCCAAAACAGAAGGCAAGTAGAGATGGGGACAAAGTGCCAAACCCATGAATTGCCCCCCACTGACCCGATGAACAATAAATCAATTCGTCAGTTCATTGGGTCATATTTTTTTTAGACAACCCGTGGGGCTATCTTTAAAAAAAAAGCCCCCCCCCTCAGCCTTGCTATGCCACGCAGCATAGGAAGAGGAGGTGAAAAGGGATCCAAGCGATCCCCCAGCCCGGCTGCCTTTGCAAAGGCAGTGTGGCTGCAGGATGGCTTGGGTCCCGCTTTCCCTTTGCAAAGGCAGCCGGGCTGGGGGATCGCTTGTATCCCTTTTTCCCTCCTCTTCCTATGCCATGGGACCCAAGCCATCCTGTAGCCCGCTGCCTTTGCAAAGACAGCCAGGCTAAGGGATCGCTTTGATCCCGCTTTGATTCCTTCCCTCCTCTTCCTATGTTGTGCGGGCATAGGAGGAGGAGGAAAGGGGAACCAAGCCTTTCCCCAGCCCCGGGGGTGAGATTGCCTTCGGGCAGGTTTTACCTTCGGGCAGGCTTTAGCAAGCTGCCTGAAGGGAAAATCCCTCTCTGCTTATCCCCCCAAGGAACAGCTGATCCACAGGTGCATAAGCCGATAGGGAACAAAGGGACGAATATAAAGGGGTTATATTCATTGCTTCATATTCGTCGGGGTCTCTGGACTCTAAGAATACAAAGCAACGAATATTTGACAAATCAGGGATATTTGTTGAATATCCCAATTCATTTTTATATTCGTCCCCATGTCTAAAGGCAACACATTACCAAAAGACGGGTACGGTTGGGGAATACAAGACTGCATAAGATTTGCATGTGTTGATTTCCCTGTCTCCATACACATTTAGAAATAATTTCCAGGGCGGGGGGGACCGTTACCTCATGATATAGTGGGGAAGATTGTGATTAAGTGATCTGCCTGTCTTCTCAAGCTACTGTTCAGGTACTTATTGTTAATGGCAAACCACCCTGCTTTCCTTTCTTATGTTGTTTTTTTAAATCATTAAACCAGATTTTAACTAGACTGGTCATCAAACAGAGGATATCCTTTGACAAGTGCTATAGTGGAGACAAGGCCTGCAGGGCTGAAGCACTATGATCTTTTGAATGGCAGGGACAATACTGTCATTTGCTCAGCCCAGTCAGGTTCCTTGTTCCCTCCTAGCTTACCTGCAGTCCTCAAAAGGAGTATATAGGGAAACAGATTTCCCCAGAAGCCATAGATTATTGTAAACTGTCTCTTTTGAGTGACTCGATCTTTAATGGGTATTCAACAGCCATTTGTTTTATAAAACCACTGCTTGTGGGAAAGACAAAAACCTCTAGAATGGATTAATTGGCATAGATCAAAACAATTGCTCACATTCTGGGACTCTTTCTGGTGGCCTAGCTTTGAGGACTACCATGATGAGTGCCTGCGCTTCACAGGTGACCACTCCACTACTATGTCCAATGGACCGTCTTTTGCAAAACATAATGCGTGGCTGGCCCATAACAACATGTCCACATGTACTGACATGCTAATAGCCATCACAACCCTGCAGTGTCTGATGCATGGAACAGGGGGGGAATTGTCTGTAATTTTGTTTGTATTCACTAGGAATGTAGAAGACTACTTGTTCCTAGTGTATGGTTTATCTATGCTACTCGTACCTATTCTATGGATTTAGAGGATCCCATAGGTTCTTTAATCTGTCACTGGCTGGTATAGATATCAAACTGTCCAGTAGATTAATTTTAAATGCTGTTTCCGAGGCTGTTACATGGCACGCTATGTCACATATATTTTTAGATGCCTTGCCACAAATCCATGTCCTCCTCATCCTTTTTACTTTGCCACAACTGATTTCTCTGCTTGCCCCTTGGACCCCCTCAAGCAATGAATGCAGAGAATTGGTGAAATATATGGGAGCCTATTTGCTGAAGTTATTGACGGTGAAGTTTTTGATCTTAACAATGAATAGTCATGCTAAGTCTCGTTCTTTTCCAGCTAATTCAACCTACTGGGTAAATAGGGTTTTTTTTTTAAATATATCAGAGGCTTGTTTATTTTCTTTTTCTAATACCCTCTTTTAAATATATATATATCTTGCTGATGAAGCTGCATTTTCAATGCTAAATGAAGATGCTTGTTAGTCTAGAATAATTTAAGACATACCAATACTTCCTGACATACAACTGTCAAGTCGACTCTGCTAATTTGTGTGGATTTCCACCCCCTCAAATGCTGCAGGCCAATCTCACCATTTCATTTCTGCAGTACAAGGTCATATCTCCTTTAGTTCGGCTTTTTAAAAATGCTCTTAAAAATTCACCTATTCAAATAATTTGACTAGGATAACAACTCATCTGTAATTTTCCTTTGGGTTTCTTTGTATTCAAGTCCTAAGGGAGATACTATATCATTTAAATTGCAGATGTACGGAATTCTACTGTGTTAAGCTTAAGCAAGCTTTTCAAAGGCCACTGGATCTAGGAAAAATAGAAACCAAAGCTATCAGTATAAAGTAGTTCAGTTTAGGAGAGTTGTAGATAATGGTCATGATGAATAATGTCTAAAGTAAATCAGCATATTTATAGATGAAGGGGGAACTCACATTCAAATTTTTGAAAATGTCCATTATACAGGGAATGAGGTGAAAAATTATGGAACAGTTTTGAGATGGGGAAGATCAGAATGCTTTTTATTTATTTATTTACTGTATGACACTATTTAAGTGGTGCCATTTGTCACTCTTTTGAATTAATATACAGTCAAGTACTCTGCAGCAGTTGGTGTGTAAAGAAATAGCCCAACTGGATCAATGATTATGCTAAAGAAAACAGGGACCAGAGCTCCAGGCTTCTCTGACGTTATATGAGAGCCAAATTCTACACTGAGATAATGTTTGTTTGATGGTTGTTGTGGGTTTTCTGGGTTGTTTGGCCGTGTTCTTGAGGTTTTTCTTCCTAACATTTCGCCAGTCTCTGTGGCCGGCATCTTCAGAGGACAGGAGTCAGAACTCTGTCTGTACTCTGTACAGAGTTCTGCCTCCTGTCCTCTGAAGATGCCGGCCACAGAGACTGGCGAAACGTTAGGAAGAAAAACCTTAAGAACACGGCCAAACAACCTGGAAAACCCACAACAACCATCAGATCCCGGCCGTGAAAGCCTTCGAGAATACATAATGCTTGTTTGTTTGTTTGTTTGACTTTTATACTGCTCATCTGGCTACAAGGCCACTTTGGGCGGTTTACACACAACAGAACAATGATGTATTAAAGTATGAAATATCATCAAACAAATCAAATAAAAACTTACAACATTCAATAACAGATATAGAACATAATTATATACAAAATCAAACACAAAATTGAATCAGAGTCAAAATTACAATGTACACAGTAAATAATATCAACATAGACATGAATAACAGTTTAAGAGGCAAGATGGCAGAGCAGAAATAAACACTGAAAAGGGCAACTGATGAAAACTCTGGAAAAGCCTGCTTAAAGAGCCATGTCATCAAAGATCATTTAAAAGTTCCCAGTGAAGGGGCCAGGTGGATTTCAGGCGGGAGATTGTTCCAGAGATCGGGGCGACCGCAGGAAGGCCTGGTTTCTAGTCTTCTCTTTTCCTCAATCTTTCCTGTGCACGAAATTCAATTTGCAAAGGAAGAATGTGCTAATGTCCTGTAGAGCAATCACAAAGCAAATAACGTAATTTGTAACTGAAAGAAATTGAAGAAAACTCCAGCTGTGACAATCACACACAATCAGCACTTAACACTCCTTCTTGCATTAGGTGATCTGTACCATGTAGCTTGGTCCTGAAAGTGACATTGTATCACTCCAGTCCTCCACTCTGTGGTTATTTCTTTTCAAGACCATGTAAAGGTTAGATCAGGATTAGATTACTGTTTACATCTTTAAACAAAAACAGGTCACAGAAAAGTAGAAATGAAACAAATGGGGGTGGGGCACAGTAAAGGCTATTGACTCTGACATTGTTGTGGGGCTGGTGGTGAATCCACTCCATCCTGAACTATACAGGCACTATCTCATGTGCCATGCCCTATCCCCTGAATTAGTTTAGCACCTTGGAGATGTCTTTTTAAGTTTAAACTAAAAGCTGGAGTAGTTTCATAGCCCTCATGGCACTGGAGTCACCCAGCTTCCCCTGGTGACACTGAAGCTACATATATAAATATTTATTATCTACTTATTTGAAATTATTTGTAAGGCCACCTATAAGACAGGATTTGTGGCATGCCGCATTATCCTATGACTCTATAGATTAGAGATGGGGACGAATCGCCATTTTGGCAATTTGTCCTGCTTTGTGATCCGTCAAAGTTGACAAAACACAAAGTTCCTCCCCATGAACTGACAAACCACGAATCGATTCGTCAGTTCATCCGGGGGGGGGGGGGGTTAGACAGCCAGATGCTCTTTGTATGGGGGATGAATAAAAATGGACAGATATTCATCCCTTCATATTTGTCGGGGTCTCTGGAACTCATGAATACGAAGGGATGAATATTTAACGAATCAGCAATTTTTAAATGAATATCACAATTCTTTTTTTTTTAATTCGTCCCCGTGTCTACTATGGATATAATTTAACTTGAATTCCTGCACTGAGTAGAGGGTTGAACTCAATGGCCTTACAGATACTTCAAGGTCTATATGTTTCATCTCTCATAAACCTTTGACAACTACAACTACAAAATAAAATCTATTAGTCTGTAAGCTGCCACGAGACTCCTTGTTTTTCCTCCAACAGACTGACACAGCTACCCACCTAAACATGAATAGATCTATGTATGTTGGAGAATCTCCCAGTTTTGCACCACATGAGATGGCAAGTAAGAGGAATCCTCTCAACTTCTCAGCATGTTTTGCAAAAAAAGAGAAAAAAGGGGGGGGGGGGCGGCAAACTCCTTAAGTGCCTGTAAACTTGTGTGTGTGTGTAACTGTACATGCATCTCAGAACATGTATGAGTGGGGGAAGTGTTCCAACCAGATGCTACAATTAGGAGAACTTTTACCATGGCGCAATCTCATGGAGGCCTCAGGGGAAAAGAAAGAAGAAAAGGAAAGCAATGCAGAGGGAAGTCCTGACAGCAGTGATGGCTGTGGCTGCAGAGATGCAAAGGCTGGAGTTGCAAGATGAGTGTGTGTGTGTGTGTGGGGGGGTATGTTTCTTTGCCTGCACTTTCCTCTTAAATCAGTCAGAACCAAAAAACCTTGCCTGGGTTTGGTATCTCTTGAAATTGGTTTTCCTCTCCTTTCCTTTTTCTTAAGTTTAATGAGTCTGTCCTGGAGAGTGAGAGAGTGCCAGTGAGAGATGAACTTCACCTAAACCCAGCTGGGCCCAAAATAGGATAAACCAACTGGGAAAGGAGTGGGGGAGGGGAGAGGGGAGATACAAGACAGAGGAGAAGGAAATAAAAAAAAATGGGGGTAGTTTACAATTGACACAGTGAGAGGTTGACTACAGGGGTGTTTAGCCCGCTGTTTGGACAGGCTGGTTCATTCCTAAATCAAGTGATCAGATGACGTCTTTGCTTAGTCCAACCAGCCTGCTCCCAGTGTGGTCCTACCCACACCTTTCTGGCCCCTGTCGAAGGCTTCTCCTTTTTTGGTGTGGATGGGATTGCTCCTTTCTGCCTGCGATCTCTGGAAATGAATCAAAGCGAACCTTCCTCTTTTAATTTGCCAATATCATGAAGAGAGTCACTTCCTGATATTGGCAAATTAAACAAACACATCCTCGACTCTGTGGAGAAGCCGAGGAAGTGTGTGTGTGTGGGGGGGAAGTGTGTCTTAGAGCAGTAACTAGGCTTTTCATCACTTTAAAAACAGCATTAGCTATGCGTATTAGGCGGGTATATCTAATACACTTACCTAATACACATTCCTAACTGCAGTACACATACCTAATGCTATGTTCAAAGTGATGCAGTGCATATTCGCAGCTCTAATACACATCTTAATGTTTTTTCACTTCCTTGGCCTCTCCACAAAGCTGAGGAAATGTTTAATTTGCCAATATCGTGAAGTGGCTCTTTTCTGATGCCACTTCACTGCATCAGTAAATTGGCAGAAAGCTGCTGTGGACCAAATAGGGTTGCTTGAGGTCCATGTACCATTTGGATGTGAGGCTCACACCTATGGCAATCTTATTTAGCCCACTCTAGCCTGCTCCAAGTGCCACATGTAGACAAGCCCTAAGTAAGGGCAGAACTGCTACAACAGTGAAGTGACATCTGAACTTCTTGTACTGATGAATAAATTTGTCGCCTGGACCGCATGGCCCATGTCAGATGGATGGATCAAGTAATATGTCTAACATTTTGGAGTTTTCATGCTAAGATGAAATGTGTTTTAATTGACTGCGTATTGATGGATTCTTCTTTATCTCGAGCATTCAGATAGGATAAAATATAATGGTAGCATTTCTCAGTCCAGTTGTAGTATTCACTCTCAGGAAACTGTACTGTCTTTTTCTCCTTGAGGTTACGGGTAACCTAGCAATAACTCATGACATTTAGCTGAAGTGGTCCCTGAACATACAGATCAGAATATGCCTAACTGAGCACTGGCCAGCCTATATCTAGCTAAACACACAAATATATGTATTTATTTCACCTATTCTAAGTATTGAAACACTTAGATAATGGAATAACTTAGAGAACATGTTCATTAATATCCTCTCAAGGTGGCAGACAACAATCCAAAATTAAAATAATTCTAATATAGCATTATATTTAAAATATTAATGTTAAAAAAATTCTAAAATAAGTATTACTTTGAAGTATGTGAAGCAAAATCAAAACTTTCTTTTAAAAATCCCAGCAATACGTCAGCAGTACAAACGCCAAACTAGAAAGCAGAGAAATATATTTTCCTGGAAGAGTTTCACAGCCTAGGGATCACTGCTGAGAAGACCCTGTCCCTAGCACCCAACAAACTAATTCATCATAAACGTGGATAAGCAAGTATGTCTTTGATGCTGATGTCAAGGCACAGACACGTTCATAGTGTCCATTGCCCTCAATGTGTTTAAATGCCGAGACCCACACTTTTAATCTAGCCCAGGAATGCAGTGGCAAACACTGAAATTTTACTTAATCAGTGTTTTGACTTTCCCGACTCTAATAAGTAGCTTAAATTTCTGAGCTGTCTTCAAAGGAAGCCCCACATAAAGTGCATTAGAGTAGCCTGGTCCAGATGTACCTAATAGATATGTATCAAAGGCTAAATATGCTTTTTCTTACTTTTCTACTGCTGGCAGTGAGCTTCGTGGCTGAGGCCTTGAACTTGGATTTTCGGAAGAACAGAAAATGTGACTTTGAACAGCAATGTCATCGCTGGCTCCTGTACTCATAAATTCATCTGTTCTAAGTGGAATTTTATATAACTATTTATGACATTTGCATGGAAAGCCTCTTAATTTCGAAATATCTCAGTAGGCTACAATCAAGGAACTGCTATGTGGAAATCTGGAATAATCTGGTTGTATTTTCTCACCTACTTCTCAAACCTGTAAGGAAAAGTCACTATGTGCATCTTGCTTATGTCCTGTCCTTGCTTTTTGCTTATGTCTGAATTTGTACAGCACCTTAAAAATGAATTCCCTTCGTATCCAAAGGCTGCAAAGATTCAGCATTGTTTCAATTCTACACTTAAGGAATTATTCATGTGCTACTCATATGGCTGAAAGGAACAGAACCCTCACTTCTACATTGTACCTTTCCCCCCTTCCTCTTCCATCCTCCTATTTTTGTGCTATATGAGGAATTCCTACTCATCGTCACTGCAGTAGAACAAACAGAGCAAGTGTTTGAAAACTGACTGGTGTCCTGAAGATGAATAGCTTATATTCATACCACTTTCTGAATATTGCTCTTATTCTTCTTTGGGCTTCAGTCCTACATAACTTTTGTATGTATATCCTTTCTCCCTGACCCTGTATTGTTAATATGAGTTAGAAAAATAAAACTGTTTAATGCTCTCACTCCAAACAAATAAGTAGCTACCCAGTCTCTCACCTACTAAGCATATTTAGAGCTCAAATTATACATTACAGATAACTGATCATTACAGTTGAAATTGTGTTCTTTTTCCATATTTATGATGAAAGTAGACTTTCTTGTCTCAGAAATCAGACTTGAAAATTAAGAATGTGCTTATGTCTTGGAGACAATTCATAAAACAAAGCAAGCTAATCTGCAAAGTCGGGAAGGCAAGAAAATGTCCTGCTATGACAATCACACACGATCAGCAGTACCTAATGAGCTCCTAATGATGTATAATTTGGTCATCAGGGTGGAGGCTGCAGAACAGATTTCCAGCATTCCCAAGTATGTGGGGTCTACCCCCTAGTGTTTCTTGTTACATTGCCCATCTTGCATAATGATTTTAGTTTATCTGGTTCCAGATAATTTTTCCCATTGTGTCTGTTCTTCTGCATTTTAACCTCACAGCAGTCCTATGCAGCACATCACAGAGAGGGGGAGAGAGATGGGGGGGGGGATGGTGAACTGGGGAGTTTCAAGGTTCAATGAGAATTAGGATTGGGATCTCCCATATTCTACAATGACTGTTACCACTGTACCACACTGGCTTGTTTGTGCTGTTTGCATTCATTGCAGTCACTAGAGCACTATAATGTTGTTTTCATGTAATGTTCTCATGGGCTACAAAATGATAAGTAACAATCATATACCACATGTGGAACAGCCCAAATTAATACCCACGCAAATGTGGGAAGGTATCTGTATCTCTGTCCTCATGTTTTTAACTCCTGTGACTGTACTCTTGATTCCAATACTCCAAATTGCCATTGCACCCACAAATTTGTTAACTCTGAAACCTTCAAGCTGTTGGGGTTTTATTTACATCCTTGCATGTTTGAGTTACTGGGAGGGACTTTTCTGAGCTGGGGTGACTGTATACCAATCATTCCTTCCAACTTTTGAAATTCAAAGAGCCGCACCTCTCTTTTAAGTGTTTTATCCCTTTCTTTCATCAGTTGGTGGCAATCATTTGTTGCTGTTGATTTGTTGGTTGCTAGTACGTGTACAGTAAAGAAAGCAGTGTACAGAACTCTGTAATTTCAAGCAACTGTAAGTAATGAAAGTTTTTTAAATTCTTTCTCCTACAAATGTCTCATTCTAACACAAGCATGATAGAAGATCAGTACTCAATAGGTGCCCATGTTTGGGATTTGCAGAAAGGTTTGGTACTACAATAGTTGAAACATACATTGGAGTTGTGCAGATTTCTGCTTTTGGACTATAACTCCTGAGGCAAGGCATTTGGGAATGAGTGAAACTTCCTTGAACTTTGGATCAGGAAGGGCTACAGCTATAGCTGTCGTGTGCTGACCTGGCAAGCTGTGGCAATGCTAAAGGACAACAAAGACCAAGAAGGAATAACCAAGAGTGCAGTTGAAAACAAAGCAATTGAATTAGATTTTACATATTTACTGTAATAACTGGTCAGGTTTGGGACTGCTGATGTCTAATGTAAAACAGAAGACACAGAAAATACTTGGTTAGTGTATAAAGTACACTATCAATAGGGTCATTCAAGTGATGGAAATAACAGTGATTGGTTGCAAGTTCAGTAGTGGCTTTTGCATACCTAGTGATGGACTAGTTGCATGAAAGGGTAATCAAGCAAGATTCCCCATTCAAGAAAATAAAATTATGATGTTGGTTCCACATTTTTCTCATTGATATAGATTGGATGCAATAACACCCTCCTTGTTTATATGAATATTACACTTCTCCCTTAAATTGCACAGATCTGAGCAGCACAGTTTTGGTTATAGATGGATTTTTTTAAATAAATAAATAAATACTGTGCTGCTATTTGTCTCCAGGAAGTGGCTTGAGAAAGGTTGGTCTTCGACTTCCTGTTGTTGGTGCAGCGGCCCCTGATCTGATGTTGGTGGCCCAACCCCTCTCCTGGCATGGCAGGTCCACATGGCAGCCAAGGAGAGTGCTGGGGCATGCCAGGAGGCTGACACAGGTTGGGGGAAGTCTGTGTATACATACGTGTGTTTGTTTGTGTTAATAAACTGTTTGTGCTTTGTAGTTATGTTTTGGGGGCATAATAGTTTGACGCATATTTTGAACTACATGGGGTTCCGGCACCCCTAATCTCAGTGTTGCTGAAGGAAGAAGTGCATTTTAAATGTAACCCACCCAGGCATTGCAAAACATTTCTCCAGATAAAGCACTTTACAAATTGCCTTTAGCTATCCAGGTGTCAGACGAAATGATCTTTAAATATCTTGGCCCTTTGAGCAGCTATGTTCTTTCTACAGATTGTCAGAAATTTGTCGGCATTGAGATGCATACAGATACACATATAGAAACAGATGTGCACACACACAACATGCACACATGCATGCACACACACATGAGGGGAGGGGAGGGAGGGAGAGAGTGAAAGATGCTCGGTATCCAAGTGCAAAAATGTAACATTAAACATTTAAAACTAGGTATTAGCAACAAACCCATAAGAATTTACCAGGAAATTACTGTAGTTATAATTTATTGTGCTGCATTGAATGCAAGGTGGAAATGGCTTGACACCAACAACCCACCGCCATTCCAGGGTAAAATAAATAAGTATATTAAACAAAAGAATTTGCAATGGATACAGTGAAATAATGTGACAACAATATTCAAAACCCACTAGAAGAACACCTTAACCTTCTGCAAAACTCAGTTAATGATTTCATTGTGGCCATTCTTGAATAAAGGAACTTCAAAGATAGCTTGCAGCATAAATAGCTGCACTTTTCTCAGTGAGGTTCCATTTTATCTCCTGTGGCTTGAACTGGGATGATGACAATGACAATGATAACAAAGATGATGATAATTATTTATTCTAATCCCAGTACATGGATTAACCAGCTCATCACTGCAGCATTGCTTTTGTTATCACCCAGTAACAGTTCAGTGGCTAGCTACTGCTAATATGATAATTACCACTGTCAGTACTTTCTGAATTTCACTTTTCAATTTGCAATTCCCTATCTCCAGAATTTTCTCTCTATCTATTATTAATATAATTATGTGCTATCAAGTCAGTTCTGATTTATGGCAACAGTTTCCAGAATTTCCTAGGTGTAAAGCACACAAAAGCACTTGGCAGCAGTCTGGGACTGTGTGGTGTGTCCGAAGCCACACAGCCTGGCCCTTCTGTTATAAGACACAGTAAGAAATCAAACTCCTGATGCCTGGCTCCATGGCCAGATGCTCTGACTCACTGAGCTCTCCAGCCTGTTTCATGTGTGTCCAGTAAACACACACACACACACACATCTATCTATCTATCTATCTATCTATCTAGCTATCTAGCTATCTAGCTATCTAGCTATCTAGCTATCTAGCTATCTAGCTATCTAGCTATCTGGGTGGTAGTTTATAAATGCTTATGCTATTCTTGATTGTTTAAATATTTTCAAGCAACTTCTGGCATATAAAAACATTCCAGTAAAAATAATCAACTTTTAGGGAAAGCACATTTTGGATGTACAGAGGAGCTAGGAATATATAAAACATAAGATGGATCTCTCTATATATAGGAGTTGGGTTTAGGTTATCTGAAGAACCTCAGCTTTGAGAGCTTAGGAAGACACCTCATCTCTTGATTCCACAATAAAATGTTTTTCACCCTCGTGACATTTGCAGCAATCTAAATTTTCAGAAAAATCTAGATTAACATCGGCCAAGGGTATGTAGAAGAATTATTTGCTTCTATCCATAATAGGCTTGATGTATGTAAATCTGATTCCAGTTCAAACACTTAAATCTACACATGGGTTTTGAGCTCCACAGAGAAATTAAAGCAAGAGTGAGGAAGATCTTGAGGTTGTGAAACACATCCCTACACCTTCAGGAGCTGCATCTTTCTCCATCCCATGCTATAGAGATAGTTCCAGAAGTGCAAAGCTCTAAGATGCATCATAGAGCACAGAATAGATGTGAGGGAGGTGTCTCCAGGCAGCACGTCACATGGGAAGTGGATATGATAGGAATAATTCTCTTTAGCAATTGTCCTGCTGAGTTCAAAATGTCAGTGCCTTGTGGCAACCTGAAGCAGCAAATTCAAGGAACAACATAGCAGCAGCAGCAAAAAGCAGCTCAGGAGCTGCATATAACGTTCCTCTGCCTTACAGAACCTAAGGGTGTATCTGTACTACACAGTTATAGCAAACTGATTTCATTTTAATTGCCATGGTTCCATACTACAGATCTTGAGACTCTATAGAATGGAACCTTATAGTTAAAGAGGAATTACAGTGCTGTAACTGTGTAGCGTAGATACACTGAGTCCAGCGCTTCTTCTTTCATTAAGAAACAAAACTGACCTTACTATGAGGCAAAGTGAGGTAACTGATCAGATGACAGATGGGGGGTCAGCAAGAGGTTTTCCTTGGCTCTTCCTCTTGAGCAACCTCCCTGACCAAACCCTTTTGCTGGAGAACAAAGCTGCATTTACTACAAGACCTGTCCTATGCCTTCCAAACAAGCCAGCTGCCCTTCAGCAGGGCTGCAAACCCTATTCTATTGTCACTGTTGATGTGGAATCTAACTGAATATGGAAGTCAACTTGCGGTCCAGGAAATGGGGGAAAAGAGAAGGGCACTGGGACAAACTGTAGCTTTTGTTAATGTGCTGAGCTTCAAACAGCACAAAACAATAAAGGGCAGAAGCTGAGCAGATATCACCTGTCCCAAAGGTGATTGCTACTGAATAGTTAATCTTAATTTTAGTTTAAAATTTAGTGATCAGAAAAAACAGACACTGAAGGATAATAGGGATTCTTGAGCATTCAAAATATGAGACACAGCTATAATGTTTGGTCTTTCCAACACAGTATTCTTCTCCTCTTCCATTTTTATTTGAGGGTCAAACCAAATGGATGACTTCTAGTGCATAAAAGGATCAAACTGAAATTAGTTATCCAATTTCCTCCCTATATCCTTTGTACAATAAAGTGTATGCCAAAAAAAGGAAAAGGAAAAGGAAAAGCTATTATGGTGTTCTTGATATGGCTCCCAGTGCTCTAATGCTATGCAATTGCTGCCAGGTCATTTCCAAGATCATCCATCTTGCTTGCTTAAAAGAGGTACTGAGTGGATACTCAAGAGTTCGTGAAAGTTAAAAAGGCCAAAAGCAGATATTGTACGGGAGATGCTTGAAGAGTATCCTCCTGTTTAGTTCTGTTTTGTTTTAAATGAGATTAATAGCACCCACAGAGAAGCTGCAAATTAGTTCTGACCTTATCAACAGGGAAGTTTCCTCCCAGAGGGCAAATAGTGGCTTGAGAATGGAATGGTGGTAATGAGAAAATGGCTGGATGGAAAGGTTTCCTCGTCACCAGCTCCATGCCTACCCTGTTACTGCCTCAATGAGGCAAAATATGAATATGAGATTCCAGTCCTATATCCACTTAACCTGGAACTGTTCCACTGAGCTCAATTGAGACATGCATAGGATTTGGATGATTGTGTTTCTTTATACCAGGGAGAAAACAAATGAAAAACATGCCAGTCTTCTGAATCTAAAGCTGTCTTATTATAACCTGCTTCAATGTCACCTTGTTGAGTTTTACTGAACATGTGAAGCTCTCACGTACTGCAGTGGCTATTAGACAATCTAGTTCAGTAGTACTGCCTACAGTGGAGTCTAAAATAATCCTCTGTGATGGAATCCAGCTGAATATTGTTGCAGCAGTTCTTCAGGTAGAGGTCATCCTCAGAAAGCCAGGATGACATCTTGGCAGAATGTTCAGCTAAGCCAAGGGTGGTGAACTTTTGGTATGCCAAATTTTGAATTTCTGGGTCCAACTGGGGATTCAGATCCAGGTCTCCTGAGTCCCAATCCACCACTCTATCCGCTGCAGCACACTGTCTTCCATGTGGCAGTAAGTGACTCTACTAAATTTCAATGGCGTCGTGTGAAAAGAAAATAGAAAATACTTGATTTAATCGTTTTTTTCCCCCCAGTTTGCTGCCAAACATTAGTGGTACTGAATTTCTTTGCTGTGTTTTGGGAGAGCCTTAAGGACTCCAAAGTGGCCTTAGAGAGCAATTTGTATGTTATATATTTCTTACTTTGGATTCAAAGATGCCCAACATATGCATGGAAAGATATTTCTGCTCACATAATTTTCATCAAAATTTCCTTTCTCCCACAGGTGGCTACATCACATCCAATGTGGCTCCTGTGGTCCCCCAACTTTCAGAAGCAGGAGACTCAGGGATCTGCAGTTGGAAGGGATAAGTGAGCAGAGTTCCATGACTGGCATTCTACTCACAAAGAAAGAATCCAACTATGCTTCTCTTAATGTCTTGATTCACCTTGTAGGCCTGACTGCTCCTGCTGATTGCATCTAAAGTTAGTCACAAGTGCTGCTCTCCAGAAATAAAAAGTCTCTGAGACAAATCCATTGATCACTGGTCTTGATTTTTCTGAGTACTATTCCGAAACACAGTTCACTTCATAAACACTCAGGCAAGCTGAAATGTGAAGCTTGAATCTGTCCACTACAAGGCCATTCCAACAATACAAAGAGGTGTTCCCACTGGCAGGTACCTGCAAAGCTGCAGATTTATCTATGTGAATAACAACATCTATGGGTTGAATCAAGACTTAATGATATTTAGAGTTGCCCCTTGGAATCAATGAGACTACTACAGGGTGGGCAACTTTAAAGAGTCTGGAAGAACTTTCCCAACCCCCAAGACCATGGACTACATTATCCCTGGAAATGTACAAAAATACACACACTGCATACACACTCCATGAGCAAAAACATGTCTGGTTCTGTTTTTGTGGGTTTGGGGGGGGGGCATGTCCTATTTTATCACATAACTGTTCTTTTGAAGTAGAACAGTTTTGTGGCATTTTTTCCTGGTAGGTGGATATCAATCTCTTACATTGCTTGCACATTCATTCAGAAGCATGGAGTTCAGTGGGAGTTGCACTAAGAACAATGCATATAGGTTTGCAGCCTTAATGTTCCTGGTGAGAGCAACAGAAGTATTTAAGTTAAGTATCTTCCAGACTGCTTTGACCTCTGAGCATTTCATTTTACTTCCCTCAAATAGTCTGCAGAAGCTAAAAAGACTGTCATCTTGATTACTAATTTAGGAATAAAAAAGTTAACAATTTTACAAATAAATGACCCTGCTTGGCTTTAATTATTATTTAATCCCTCTTCTGAACATGAGATTACCAGCTTGCATTACAACTTGGTTTTGAAATATCTCAACACTATTTAAAGACTATTGTTTGTGTGGTCAGTTGTATGTACTACACTTGTCAGCTTTCTGTTATATTCATACTTTTACAAATTTTGTTGTAATACTGCTTTTTAAATAGTTAAAATATTAAAATTTCCAGGGTGTTGAAGCAGCCAGAGGCTATGGCTGCATTTCTATACCCACATAGTTGGCAGTGTGCCCCATGGACTCCTGGGGAACATCCTGTGACTGGGCATGCTTATAATTGCACTCTAAGGGAACTAAAATGGCTGAATACAAGATGAAAGTACAGGACTGAGATATTCAATGGTCTCACACATAATTTTAGAGGCAATGCTGTCACATCACTTTTTGCAAAAATAGCATAAGTGTGTAGCAGAGAAATGCTCCAGTAATTCTCATTTCAGTGGTGTGTTTGTGAAAGGAAACCATAATTAATTCATATTGCATATATTCATTTCATATATTCAGTTTTCCACAGATACCACACCCAAACTAGTTCTATGAAAAATAAAATACCGTAAAAAACGGCGTGAAATCTAACATTACTTCAATCTAGGGTAGATCCACTAAAGTCAATGAGACCTCGTTGTGACCGGGACGTCTTGTTTATTTTAATGTGTCCAGTCTTGTCCGGATAGGAATAATATTGGATTTAGCCTACTCAGTCCAGTAATCAAAGGATTGTTGCTTTCCTCCCCACTCTGATCCCCAAAACATCTGGATTTTGAAAAACACAGATGAAAATAAGAGCAGGCATTCTGTCTATGGCTTTCCTCATATTTATCTTCCTGTATTTCACATGCAGAGGTATCTGTGAAGTTATTCTAAGCATTGGGCTGTGATGATAGGCAGCTGGTTGGCACTGGATGTCCAAAAGTATGTGGGATGTTTTCCAGGAATCCAGCTGGACAGATGGTGAGGGAAAAGAATAGGAGTTATCAGAGAATACAGTGGGTACTTTTAATTTAAGATAATCAAAACCCAATACCTACTTTCATAATTGATCCTTTAGATTCTTAATTATCCAACTTCAGAAAGACAAAAAGTTGTCCTTTGTTCAGACTATGGCTATATGAAATGTTTGCAGCAATATGAACCTGTTAGATTTTCCTCCGCACATTTTCACAAAATCAAATACTGAGCCATCTTTCAGCGTGCATAGCTTACAGGCAATTTTACTGAACAGATTGGCTCACCAACTGAATAAAACATGGTGAAGTAACAATGTTGATGGGCTGATAGAAGACCAAAGCATGCCAGAAAAGAATCTGAAGGAGGTGAGACTGCTACTGTGATGTACCAACAGCATAAGACTATTTAGCAGCACCGATGCTGACAGGTCCAATTGCCAAGTCTGAGCCAATCTGGGCTCAGGTGCCATTCATCCAATAAAAAATTGCATGCATGGCTTTTTAAAGGTAGACAGAGAGGGCTTCATCCAGATCAGGAAACTGGCAGATAATATATGGCGTTACCTCTGCCTCCCAATGCGGTACTACTCTGGACCAGAGCAGCCTCTTATGTGCATTTGAAGATAAGCCTATATTGACATAAAATGGGTGCTAATGTGAAAGGCCCCTTCACGGATTGCTGCCTTGTCGTGGCGAAGGGTCTTGAGTAATTCAGAGAAGCTATGGGCTATGCCATGCAGGGACACCCAAGATGGACAGGTCATAGTGGAGAGTTCTGACTAAACACGATCCATCTGGAGCAGGAACTGGCAAGCCACTCCAGTATCTTTGCCAAGAAAACTCCATGGACAGAAACAAAAAGCTAAAAGATATGACGCTGGAAGATGAGCCCCTCAGGTCGGAAGGCGTCCAACATGCTACTGAGGAAGAGCGGAGGACAAGTACAAGTAGCTCCAGTGCTAATGAAGTGGTTGAGCCAAAGCCGAAAGGACGCTCAGCTGCGGACGCGCCTGGAAATGAAAGGAAAGTCCGATGCTGCAAAGAAGAATACTGCATAGGAACCTGGAATGTAAGATCTATGAACCTTGGTAAGCTGGATGTGGTCAAACAGGAGATGGCAAGAATAAACATTGACATCCTGGGCGTCAGTGAACTAAAATGGACGGGAATGGGCGAATTCAATTCAGACGATTATCATATCTACTACTGTGGGCAAGAATCCCATAGAAGAAATGGAGTCGCCCTCATAGTCAACAAAAGAGTGGGAAAAGCTATACTGGGATACAATCTCAAAAATGATAGAATGATTTCAATACGAATCCAAGGCAGACCTTTCAACATCACAGTAATCCACATTTATGCACCAACTACCGATGCTGAAGAGGCTGAAATTGACCAATTCTATGAAGACTTACAACACCTTCTAGAACTGACACCAAAGAAAGATGTTCTTCTCATTATAGAGGATTGGAATGCTAAAGTAGGGAGTCAAGAGATAAAAGGAACAACAGGTAGGTTTGGCCTTGGAGTTCAAAACGAAGCAGGGCAAAGGCTAATAGAGTTTTGTCAAGAGAACAAGCTGGTCATCACAAACACTCTTTTCCAACAACACAAGAGGCGACTCTACACATGGACATCACCAGATGGGCAATACCGAAATCAGATGGATTATGTTCTCTGCAGCCAAAGATGGAGAAGCTCTATACAGTCAGCAAAAACAAGACCTGGAGCTGATTGTGGCTCTGATCATCAGCTTCTTATAGCAAAATTCAAGCTTAAACTGAAGAAAGTAGGAAAAACCACTGGGCTAGTCAGGTATAATCTAAACCAAATCCCTTATGAATACACAGTGGAAGTGAAGAACAGATTTAAGGAACTAGATTTGGTGGACAGAGTGCCTGAAGAACTATGGATGGAGGCTCGTAACATTGTACAGGAGGCAGCAACAAAAACCATCCCAAAGAAAAGGAAATGCAAGAAAGCAAAGTGGCTGCGCAACGAGGCCTTACAAATAGCAGAGAAGAGAAAGGAAACAAAATGCAAGGGAGATAGGGAAAGTTACAGAAAATTGAATGCTGACTTCCAAAGAATAGCAAGGAGAGACAAGAGGGCCTTCTTAAACGAACAGTGCAAAGAAATAGAGGAAAAGAACAGAAAGGGAAAAACCAGAGATCTGTTCAAGAAAATTGGAGATGTTAAAGGAACATTTCATGCAAAGATGGACATGATAAAGGACAAAAATGGTAGGGACCTCACAGAAGCAGAAGACATCAAGAAGAGGTGGCAAGAATACACAGAGGAATTATACCAGAAAGGTCTGGATGTCTCGAACAACCCAGATAGTGTGGTTGCTGACCTTGAGCCAGACATCCTGGAGAGTGAAGTCAAGTGGGCCTTAGAAAGCATGGCTAACAACAAGGCCAGTGGAGGTGATGGCATTCCAGTTTAACTATTTTAAAATCTTAAAAGATGATGCTGTTAAGGTGCTACACTCAATATGCCAGCAAGTTGGGAAAACTCAGCAGTGGCCAGAGGATTGGAAAAGATCGGTCTACATCCCAATCCCAAAGAAAGGCAGTGCCAAAGAATGCTCCAACTACCGTACAAGGTAGGCTTCAGCAGTATGTGGACGGAGAACTCCCAGAAGTACAAGCTGGATTTTGAAGGGACAGAGGAACTAGAGACCAAATTGCTAACATGCGCTGGATTATGGAGAAAGCCAGAGAGTTCCAGAAAAACAGCTACTTCTGCTTCATTGACTACGCAAAAGCCTTTGACTGTGTGGACCACAGCAAACTATGGCAAGTTCTTAAAGAAATGGGAGTGCCTGACCACCTTATCTACCTCCTGAGAAATCTATATGTGGGACAGGAAGCAACAGTTAGAACTGGATATGGAACAACTGATTGGTTCAAAATTGGGAAAGGAGTACGACAAGGCTGCATATTGTCTCCCTGCTTATTTAACTTATATGCAGAATACATCATGCGAAAGGCAGGACTGGATGAATCCCAAACCGGAATTAAGATTGCTGGAAGAAATATCAACAACCTCAGATATGCAGATGATACCACTCTGATGGCAGAAAGTGAGGAGGAATTAAAGAACCTCTTAATGAGGGTGAAAGAGGAGAGCGCAAAAAATGGTCTGAAGCTCAACATCAAAAAAAACTAAGATCATGGCCACTGGTCCCATCACCTCCTGGCAAATAGATCACTGCAGATGGTGACAGCAGCCACGAAATTAAAAGACGCCTGCTTCTTGGGAGGAAAGCGATGACAAACCTAGACAGCATCTTAAAAAGCAGAGACATCACCTTGCCGACAAAGGTCCGCATAGTCAAAGCTATGGTTTTTCCAGTAGCGATGTATGGAAGTGAGAGCTGGACCATAAAGAAGGCTGACCGCCGAAGAATTGATGCTTTTGAATTGTGGTGCTGGAGGAGACTCTTGAGAGTTCCCTGGACTGCAAGGAGTACAAACCTATCCATTTTGAAGGAAATCAACCCTGAGTGCTCACTGGAAGGACAGATCCTGAAGCTGAGGCTCCAATACTTTGGCCATCTCATGAGAAGAGAAGACTTTCTGGAAAAGACCCTGATGTTGGGAAAGAGTGAAGGCAAGAGGAGAAGGGGACGACAGAGGACGAGATGGTTGGACAGTGTCATTGAAGCTACCAACATGAATTTGACCAAACTCCGGGAGGCAGTGGAAGACAGGAGGGCCTAGCGTGCTCTGGTCCATGGGGTCACGAAGAGTCGGACACGACTTAACGACTAAACAACAACAACAAATGTGAAAGGATTGTATATTTGTTTGTGTGTGTGTGTTTGCACAGTGAAAGAGAAATGTTTATTGACAAATTAGAACATTGACATTTTTCAACATTGTAGCACCCTCTTGTGCTCACTACCATTCACAGAGTGAGAACAAGCAAGGGAAAATGCCAGAAGCTGACTCCTTTTTCATCAGTTAACCACTTCTCATCCAAACACAAAGGAATTGTCAGGGCTGTTTTTCAACAAATGTGATTAGTAGTAGCAGAAGAGGGTATCCTGTAGACCATCTTGACTGCTGCCATTGGTGTTGTCAACATTCATGTTGCCATTTGCTATGTAAAGCTGGACATCGATTTTCCTGCTGGAAACATGGGCACAATATTGTACAGCAATATCGGGCCATTTCCCGGCTTTTTGAATCGTGGGTACAGAAGCAAAATATCCCACATTCATAAACCAAAGATTTTTTAAATTGAATTTTCTGGCTTTTTTAAAATAGAAGGTTTAATTTCTATACATTACACACAAATTCCAACAGAAACTTCCCTTATATAGAATTACCCAGTGCTAGAGGATTCCAGAAGATGAGCACATGATCTATACTATGGTTCCTGGGAAAGAGAGAAGCAACAACAGCTTGGATGTGCTATAGTCCCTCTTTGGCAAAATATTTTGAAGGGCTGTTTTGGACTTAATGAAATGGTGAAGCCAAAGTGTGAGCAGGTACAACATGTACAATGGATAAACATACACAACCTTTAACCTTTCAGGTAAACTAATGTTGCCATGGCCTCTCTTCAGAATGCAGACTAGAAAGCTACATATGTTCCAATTTCCAAACCTTTTCCTTGAGTTAGGAAAGCTGAGGAAGAAAAGCTGTATCAGACCAAAAACTCTATGGACAGGTTGTGTGCATGTTTTCCAAAACATCTTCCTTTGCCTTTTGAAATGAAAAAAAGGAAGAGGTTGGAGTTATCAGAATGTCACTGGAAACCAGGGTCAAATTCATTCATACTATGTGGGAAGATAGTGAAGAAAGACAGGGACAAAATTAAACTCATTTGAAATGTGGTAGAAATACTAAAGACAGCCAGAAAGCCAGAAAAGTGGGTGCTCAATCAAGTCAAACATCTCCTACCATGGGCATTCCATCGTATAATGGAAATACAGAAGTGACCAGAATAGGCCACTTTGCTGGGAGAAGTGGAGTAGAGCAGTAGAAAAAGAGAAAGACCTAACATGAAATATTTTGACTCAATACAGGAAACCACACCTGCTAAGATCTGAGCAGAACTTATTGGAAAAGACAATATTGCTAGGAAGGGGGGCAGTAGGAAGAGAGAAAATGAGATGTTGTTGGTTTGCAAGATGAGCAGAGCTGTTAATGATATGACATTTTGGAAGTCAGTAAGTCATGTAGCCACCAAACATCAGAAGTGACTTTATTTATTTATTTATTTGTTAGATTTATACCCTGCCCATCTAGACCGAAGTCTACTCTGGGTGGCTAACAATAAAAAATGGAATAAAAACAATATAATAAAGTAAAAAACAACAATAGTAATGTGGCACAAGATGGAAAAAAAATTCAAGTGATGACATGAGGGATACCACTTTAAAGTGCCATCACATAGTATCTTTAAAGGTTTTTTTTTCTTAATTACCAAACAATAGTATGGTGACAACATGGGTGCAATAGGCACCATCCCCAGCCACAAAGCAAAGAAACAATAATTTTACAGCTTGTCCAAGTGAGCTTCTGAATATTCTCTGTTTTTAAAATGTGTTTTAAAAATATTTTACACCAGAAATAGAAACTCTTTTTTATGTCTGTTTGGCCAGGAAGAAATTAAAAAGTTCTCCTGAGAGTCATTTAGTTTGGTCCTGACTGGCAGGATCAAAACTTCAGATGTCCCCTCCTCGCTCTCAACCTTGGAACAATGTTTATGTTTAGAACATTTGTGCTGATAAGAAAGCCAGGAAGTCAAAGAAATCCTCTCCAATGGATTTTTTTTTCAAAGTCAGTATTAACACACACACACAAGCCTGGATTCCTTCTAAATATAAAAGAAAACCACTGGAACAAACCATTCATTTTCAAGTTAACCAAGTTTGATTTTTCAGTGTATTTGATCTGTTTTAAACCTGCATACAGAAAAAGCAGCCAGTGTCTGCACAGGGGGTAAAACAGTTTTTCTTTTTAAAAAATAATAACTTGAAAACTATTTGCCCAAACATCCCCAAATTTGGCACAGAGGAAGGGATGGCTGTCTGCTATGTCTATGCCAAATTTGGTATGACATCTAGGTTCTAGGTTTTAAGTTTTTGTTTGGGTTCCCCCCCCCCATTTTTTGACTTGCCTTATGGACTGCTGATTTGTACTGTTGCACAATATCTATTGTTGCCCTCTCATGCAGCAATATTTTGAATTTTCTGCTTCAGCGGGACGTTCAACTCAGTGACCATAGAGTCCCTTCCAACTCTGCAGTTGTACAGTTCTATGATACTACGGACCTCCTGGTCCAACTCAGCTCACTGTTCCTGATGTACTTATGGGAGCACAGATGTCTGAAAAAGGAAGCCCCTGAATGCATGGCTGTTTATGAGCAGACCTCCATATGATGAAGAACTCTTGTGCAATCAGGGATCCTAGTCTATGGAAGTCTGTCCATATATATTTGCATGCATATGTGGGTACTATAAATAGGGAATCTTTACGGTCTATTTCCTCACACAGCCATACAGGGAATACTGTAATATCTTTGCCTGATAACGTATTCATGTTATGCATCTGTGGCATGGTCTAGCAGGACAATTTTAAGTCTGAAGTATCTCAGAGATGGGGAAGAAGGTCTCTCTATTCATATGCTGACATGAAGACTCTAACGTGCACTCTCAAACCCAGTATCCTTCAGTTTTTCAATTTGTCCAAACATTGTTCCACTGTTTTTCTACTGAAAATGCTTAGATGAGCATAAAATGTGTATATTTGTTAAAAATAACATATACAAGTGTGTGTATTAGGCAAAAATAATCATGAGAACGTGTGTATATTAGGAAAAAATTTCATGGCAACCCACAGACATCCATAAACTGATGCACAAACAGGAAGAAATGATCTTTTCTAAAATATTAGCAGAGACAGAGAGACTGAAATGGATTTCTCCATCCCAATGTTTAAGTGCTGTTGCTAGTAGGTAAAAAATTCGATCTGCCATAATCTGGAGCGTGATATCTTAGAATTTGCAAGGTCTCTATATTGTGACCTTTTAAAACATTTCAAAGTCTGTTGCAAGTTTCATAAGGGAGAGAGTGAATGGTGCCATTAACAACAGCAGTTGAAAGTAGCATTGAAGTGCATGACCTGTTTTCTCTCTAGAGAAATACTCATCCAGTCAGGGTCCTTAGCAGCTTTGAACCATTATATGAAGATTCACACTTGCACAGCATGACAACCAACTACACACACACACACAGAGAGAGAGAGAGAGAGAGAGAGAGAGAACAGAACATAATACTCTATTCTGCAGATTGTGCATGGAAAAGTGTTTCTGTGTATGAATGGCTGAGTTCACTTGACTTCCTCTGTTAAAAGATGTTAAGAGAATGGAAAAGCAGGGAAAGCTAACATTTTTCACACAAAGGGGGGGAAAGATAAGCTGAAGTTCGTTCAAGAATGTCATCATTGATTTTATGCTTCAATAGATCACAACCAGATGCAGAGTTTGGTATGTTTAAGTCCATTGGTTTCAATGGGCTTAAGCATGCATGAATCTATTTGTTTGTTTACATAAAACATTCTGTGCTGTTTTCAGTGTAAGGAAACACTGCCAGCATGCTTTTGGTAAAATGATAAAGTAGGAGGAAATTAAATGGAATTTGGAATACCACATTACAACGATGAACTCAGTAGAGTGCTGAATCAAACAGATACCAATCAATTACAACCAGATTTGGTGAGTTGTTGGCAGAGATGGACCATTTGCAAAGCAGATATAACTACTACAGCCTCCCTTTACCAAACTTCAGAAGATGACTGTCAGAGGGCAGGATTTACAGGGCTAAACCTGTGAGCTTGCTCATGTAGAAGACATGTTTAGGTAGCTGGAAAAATGTTATAAATGAGGTACCTTCAGAGAGAGAGACTGCAAGCCTAGCCCATCTTTGACCCACAACCAAGAGTATTTCTGTAGATTTAGGAGCACACAAGCAGACCTCTACTGACACTTTCAGTAAATAGACAGATTGATATCCTTATACCTGGATGTTTCTGAGACTGGATTTTGTGCCTGCATCTGGTGGGTGCTGTGTATAGCGTGAGAAATGCATAGATGCACTAAGAGAGGGATTCATGGCTTTTCGCATCTTATGTTCCACTGATCGTTCTGTCAAACAACTGGGGCTCTGCCTGCTTTTTTCAGGAATTGCATTTGTATGTTTACAAGTATTCTATTAGCATATTTACCAATTTATAGTAAGTTTTAAGTACATTTTTAAAAAGCAATGCTGCTGTTGTGGGAAAACACAAATGAAAGTCACAATTCCATTAGCAACTGAAAACTGGCATAAATTTTATTGCCACTGTAAACAGCAAAATACAAAGATAATACATTTTTCAAATGTACCACTGTTATTGGGAATAAAATTATAGAGTGGATTATTATTAGTTGCTCTGAAAACCCTGCCTTCCAACTAGACTATTTCTGCATCCCACTTGTTGAGAACTGTGCTAAAAAAACAGGAAGTGATGTTTCTCAGATACATCTATGTGCATTTTACAGCATAACAAAGCTGTGAAAGATACGAACAGCATGGATGAAGGGCACAAAAGGCAGTGATTGATTATTTAAGAGCAAGCACTGGACAGCAACACTCATGGTTCAAACTCTTATACACAAAGACCTGACACAAACATGTAATGCTCTGCACAAACCTGACTAGACTTCATTCCAGAAACTACATATCTTGTTTATGTAGTTTTGCCCATATAGGGCCCTGAAAGATCCCAGCTATAACACAGGTAATTATAATTGATAGTCTCAGGCACCGATGGTCACAGTGGATGAAATTACATAATTTATGAGACGTTCTGATAACAGTGACATGGAACTTACAGAAAAGATGTACTTGGGTGCTTGTGGATATATCTGTGTTATTCACACCATGCACTGTCAATGTCTGGCATCAATGGGCTGATCACCTTCCCATGTTTTACCCTGGGCAGTGTCCTGCAACAATGACCTTCCCCTAGCATAGTCACTGATAAATTGCCCCCAAAAGAGGAGAGGCATCACTCAAAAAGAAGACAAAATAAGGCATGGGGGTTCCATGAAATTTGATCATGCCAGTTCATATTCATACAAGTCAATTTCAAAATAATTATAATAATTCAAATAGAAGTCCAACTGATCTTATAATGAGTGAAAATTGTGAGCAGATTATCTACGTGCCTTCAAGTCAGATTTTCACATGGGCAGCTTTAAGGACCTTATTACCCCATCTCATACCTTT
Source organism: Intellagama lesueurii (assembly GCA_037013535.1). Classification (NCBI taxonomy): domain Eukaryota; kingdom Metazoa; phylum Chordata; class Lepidosauria; order Squamata; family Agamidae; genus Intellagama; species Intellagama lesueurii. The sequence continues at coordinate 69,071,358 of JBAJHW010000005.1, read as the reverse complement.
TAATAGTTAAAAATCTGTCTTGGAGTGGAAAGTCCATCAAACAAGGAACACATTCAGACAGAGAATAGCCTCTGAGAGCCTTTTAGCTTTACAGCGCTATCCTTTGTAAGGTAGAATCCAAGCTGGAGGAGATTACCTTTTGGAGCTCCCTCTTCAAAAATCTCCGCTGGGGGAGAGGCACTTGTAAAACCACAATTTAAATATATCACTTAACTTGAAAGCTCTATTAGGGCTGCTGTAAGTTGGTTCCAATTTCATGGTACACAACTAACTCCCAACAATCCTCCAGCTAACATTGTCATGCAAAACTCTGTGTGGGACATACAACCATCCTACTTTCCCCGCAGTCTCAAATCCAACTCAAAGCTAGAACTCAGGGGTAACACTTTACTTCTAATTCCTTTTTCAGAAAAGGTATAACTAAGTTATATTACAAGTATAGCATCATCACTGCATTAATTTAACTTTTTTGTTTGTTTTATCTCAACTTTGATCAAATAATTGCAGTTGTGTGTAGTGGAACACCACCAGAATTACTTCAAGCCACAGAGACTGAATTTGTTAATATCCTAACAAGAATATGCCAACAAATATGAAAAAAACACACCTGGTCCAGACACTGGCAACAATCAATATACATTCCATTCTCCAAGAAAGGAGGTATCAAGAATTATTCACACTCTTGCATTTCTGATCACATATGCGTGTGAAAGCTGGACTGTAAAAAAAAAAAAAAAGCTGACAGGAAAAAAAATTGATTCATTTGAAATGTGGAGCTGGAGGAGACTTTTGTGGACTGCCAGAAAGACAAACAAGTGCATCCTAGATCGAATCAAGCCTGAACTATATCTAGAGGCAAAAATGTTGAAGCTGAGGTTGCCCTGCTTTGGGCACATCATAAGAAGGAGGATTCTCTGGAAAAGACAATGATGCTGGAAAAGGTGGAAGGCAGCAGGAAAAAAAAGGAAGCCCAAATACAAGATGGGCTGACTCTCTCTTTAGAGTCTAAAGCAACCACAGGCTTGAGTTTACAAGAGCTGAATAGGGCAATTGAGGACAGGACATTTTGGAGATCCCATTTATGGGGTTGCCATGAGTCGGTAGTGACTTGACCATTTCATCTGATACAAAATGTTTTCTCTTGCCTTAGGAAAGCAGCAGTAGGGATGCTGTTCTCCTAGCTTGTTTATTTTTATCTGTACACACACACACACACACACACATTCTTCCATAGTTCTTCCATAGGACAACTACATATATAAAAGAATGGAAGCCAAAATATATTGCTATAATATTTTAATTTTTGTTTTGTTAGTCACTCTATTTTAAATGTATGTTTTAAGTTATTAATGAGTTTTTCTAGGATCCAGAATAGACTAGTCTGAAGATTGTTTGATGTCTTTCTATCCTTTTTTCTCTTCACCTTGCTTCTTCCCTTATTATAAATAGATGTTCCTAAGAACCACTATTTATTGTTCCTCTATTTTTGTCAAATTCATAAACAGAAATACCTTGCTTTTATACATTTTTCCCTTCTCACCATCTCATTTAAACATTAATTACCTGGAAAATGCCACTTAAAGGTCTGACTCACTCCTATCTAGCAAGGTATTTGGAAACATGAAGCGCTTTCTATCAATGTTTCCAATCAAAGGAAATTAGATTACAGCACAGTTAGTTACAAGGAGCCCACAAAACAAAATAATCAAGTAAGCTAGAGGTTTGCTCTGACAAAGTTGTTTACCCACTTGGCAGGCCTCCATCACCCAGGAACAGTTTTTGCAAATTTAATAAACAGATTACAAAATCAGCTCACTCAGGTGCGCTGATTAAAAGGGTTGAACGTGACACTGTCAATTTATCCATAGCTTGAAGCTATAATTTCACATAGAGAATTACACAGCATTAAAATTCAGGTGTTGCATGATTTTTAAAAATATATGAGGATAAGGAAAAGGAATGAGAAAAAGGAAACATAGTTTCTGTGTTTTGGTAAATAAAAGACAGCAGTGTCAGCTCTCTTGCCCTTGGAAGGAGAAAGAAGAACCAGAAGAGAGGGAAATGTAGCAAAAAAAAAAAAAAAAAGAATTCTTCACTCTCTCTACTAGAGATATAATGAGCTTTAAGTGTAGGTGATCACGGAACAAAAGGAAGGCTAATGATGTGGGTGATCACAGACAATTAGGAAAGCAATTAACCTTAGAGAAAGGACAAAGAAGTCGACCATAGATGTCCGAGCCAGCGGAGCCTAAAGGCAACGCCTTGAGAACTCTTTTATTAACTTAGCAAGGGTTACATCGTATGTTGTGAGAATTCAGATAGGATACTGGTTACCTAATCGCCACTAGGATTGGCCGGAGAAAGCCTTTGAACTTATGATCTAACTCTAAGAGGAAAGGCAGAATGAGAGGTCATCCCGCCCATCAGGAGCCGCTGCTCCCTGCCAGGAGAGTTTGCTCTCACTGAAACAGGAATGCAGCTAACAACCTTGAGCAGGGTTTTCCCACATTCCCTCTTTTTCTTTTTTTTTCCAAGCAAAGGCATATATTCTTTCATATATTTGCGAACTACATTTAAGGACACAGATTTCCTGGTTCACCCTCAGTAAATTTTCCATCTGAAAATAATGTGAATGCCATTGAGTCACGTAAGCTAAATTCAGTCAAAGATGGAAAACATTGGTTTTTTTGGACTGTAATTCCAAACAGCCAGGATAGTCACTGATTTCTGCAAGCTATAATCCAAAACAAACAAACAAAAACACACAACAACAACAAGCATTTTACAGCTCTGCATGCAGACCATCAAAAGATTCTTATCAGTCGTGGTATTTCATACAACTGTTGTTGAATTTTGGTAATCTCCTTTACTGTACTAAGGAGGGCAAATTCAAAGAAGACATAATTCCTGAACCTCTGATAGTTGTATAGAAATGAGAAAGCATGCATATGTACATTGTGTGTCGAACGAAATCTGCTGAAATTTGCTCTTCTGTATAAATATTAAATGTACAAATGCCAGGTCAGATGGTTGAGAATGCACTAAAATATGAGCTTACCAAAATCTGTAAATATCTTCATAAACAAATGTAAAGAACTTGAGATCTAAACCATTCAGCTATGGAAGAAAGTGAAGCTGGCTGACTCATCCACTCCTGACAGTGCAGCCGTGTGAATATTTACTCAAAATTAAGTTCCAAAACTCCCTTCCTCGTGAATGTGCTTAGGACTTGTGTCTCAAACATGTATTATATAGAATTAATTAGTAAGTATACAATTATAGATAGTGATATGCCTACTATGCAGCTATCCCATATTGCCCACTCCCCAAAACATATAAATATATCTAAAGAAAGAGGCGGAAGAAGACCTGAGGAGGAAAGAGAGAAATAAACAAATGGTAGACAATGTCCTCTGACCCCAACCCCCCAAATTCTGTGAACAAAGCAGGGCAATTTCTTAAGTGCTCTTTGTATTTGTTGCTACAGGGGCATTTCTCACCTCATCATTTGCAACTTAGCCCGCTTTGCTTTGTAACTGGTCTTCAGAAAATGAGTACATTCTTTGTTTGCAAGTCTGATTTGTCAAACACAAAACATTGCCTGAATCCTGCCTTTTGAAAATGGAGGTGCTTTCTGTTCTAGTGACTGGCCATCTGCATTGTACAATCTTGGCCTCATAGCAACCCAATGTCAGCTGTATGCACTCCTGAGAAAATCTCTCAGGGTATGAATTACCCTGTGATGATCTTGCTTTTCAAAATCTAATTAAATAAAATAGATACAATTATAAAATGTCTTCCTGTTGTTAGTATTATGCTATTTTACCCCCAGAGAATGTATAGTTGAATATAACAAGTCTTCTCTGGCAGGATTATAGTGAAACTAGTACACAAGCCACCCATTGTTAAATATGCACAGGATTGGTCTATTAATTTTAAAGATTCTCCTATTATGTTGATTTTCTTTTCTTTTGCACTTGATCTCTAAAGTAGACTCTTTATTTACTTGAACTATTTGTTCAAAACACGAGCACGAAAGTAGCTACTCATCTCAGGAAACAAAATTTCTTTCCATTTAGAATTCTGAGGACCAGATCCACACTTACTTATTTAATTTGCCTGCTTATTTCTTCCCTAATGGAACAATTTGTGCCTTTGAGTCATTCCTGTTTACCATCAGAAAAAGCAAGAGACAGATCTTGGGAAGGGCAGCCAATGCCAATTTGAAAGGTTTTCTTGGAATGCTTAGGAAATAGATTTACGATTTGAATTCTCAATACATTTTGCCTCAGATAAGTGCATATTTATTAAAATTTGGGATGGGAACAGGGACTAAGATATGAACTTGTATTTCTAGGTGGTATACTTTTTACTCTCATCAGTGTTTAGGAAAGTAAAAAAATCAGATTGAAGAGAAACAACTCTGCCAGCTTATTTCATTTAGAAGCTGAGAAAAGCAGTTTGTCTTTCCTCCTTCCATTCTCTGAAGCTGAGGCACCACATAAACATATTAATGTTTAGACTGATGTACCTTATACTGGAGGACAAACTAGCCATTCAAGAGGAAGGTATATTCCTTACAATTAGCCTTTGTCCTCGTCTATACCAGGATTTCCTCATACATATTGTCTCAATAATCAAACTCGCAAATAAATACCACATTTACCGTTCTAAAAACAATTACAAAACAAAGCTTACAAAATACAAGCTAAACAGGTGACAAACAGATTATCTTGTACCACTTGAGGAAGCACCTGTGCAAAAATGTGATAAATGTATCATCTAGTTTGACCCTGACTTCAGTGCCAAATGATACAAAGTTATCCCCGATGTGACTTTCCCTCTTTCCTCACCAAGTGAGGTACCTGCCATTTGACAAGATCACAGATCCCTATGCTTGAGTCTGCCATGTATAGTTGTTTAAACTAGGTACAGTAGATCTGTGAAAACACATCATGGCACCGTGGCAGCAGGTTTTGCTCAGGCTTGCAGCTTCATTTACAGAGTTGAAAATAGACTTTGTGCATGTACCAGTGGTCAGGGCAGGTCATGTCATCATAATGAGTGAGGCAGTTGCCTCAGACAGCTGATCTTTGGGGTCAAGGAAGGGAAACAGGTACTTATTTATGACAGTGTTTCTTTCATTAATTCAGAAGTACGTATGTGTGGGATTGGTTGTGTCTGGTACCAAAATAACCACCCAGCCTCAGGTAATTCTGCGCCTTGTTTTGGGTAACATGGGGAAGAAATTTTCTATTCTACCTCAGGCAGCAAAAGATCTCAGATCAGCTTCTTCTTTCACTCAGGAGCTCTCCAAAGTTTTTTTTAAGGACATTTAGGCTCAGAAGAGAGTCTGGCTCCATGTTAACTACAATCTGCCTCCTTAGAGTGATTATAGGGGGAATTCATGTACCAGTTTCAGAACCTGGCAAGAAAACTGTATCGGGATATTTTTGATTTTAGACCTGCTTCTACTAATGTCTACTGTATTTTGCTATTCATTAAAAATTAGGAGAACAAACACACCCACACTATAAATAGATATAAATACAGATATAGATACGGCAAGAGTGAGAGAGACGTGCTGTCTCATAGGTGGGGACATTTTGTGCTTGCAGAAGGGTTGAAGATCAACAGAACTAGTCAAATGCCCTCAAATATGAGAGAGAGAGAGAAAGGGAGAGAGAGAGAGACCCAGAGTGTGCTGAAGGAGAGCGGCCCTGTTACCCTGGCAACACTACCATTAGCCAGATTCTACTGTGTGCTCCCAATCCCCCCCCCCTTTTAAATGAGCACAGTCTTTTGTCTTCGGCCCTTGTTGTTGTTCCCATAACTTACAAAGTTACCATCTTCTACCCTTTAGGTGGCATGAACTGAAATGCCTCCTTGGCAAAGGCCCAGGATGCATTCAGAGGGACAAGGAAAGACTGTGGAGGGGAAGAAATCTTTTGACGTCCAGAGGTCTGTAAAAATGCATGAAAACCTTAGTCAAAAATGCATGAAAACCTTAGTCAAAACAATCAGCAGCAAACCACCTTTTCTATGACCACGGCATATGCCTCTCCTTACTCTGTGACCAAGCTCATACATTGCACAGAATAAACAAAGATGGATAAATTGGTCAGTTATACTTTCTACCACAGTCAAATTTTGTCAGTTTTGGTCTATTTTGATCAAAAACAAAATGAAATGAGATTCTCACCCATCTCTGAAAATCATGCATCAGAGCTGACTTACATTAGCTGCAGGCACAGGTCAAGAAAACATAAGAAGAATTGTACTGGATCCTGCTGAGAAATCCATTTAGCCTTGTATTATTTCTTCTCTGAAGTCCAGCCACTGCCTCTGGAAAGCTTACAGGGAGGGCAAAGTAGCACCAACCCTCTCTCCTATCCTTTGACTCAATATCTGGTATTTATTCAAAAACTGAACAATGTCTAATGACATGCATGCTTTATCTTCCTTACATTTCTCAAATTGTTTCTTAACATCATCTAAGCAGAGAGCTAAGGCAGAATTATATGGGGGAAAAATTCAAAACATCAATTATTAGACACTGTGTGAAAACAAGGCCTTTCTTTTGTCTTTCTGGAAATGTACTGTTATTAGTTTGTGATCCAGTCTGCCCCATTTCTCTTCCCTCCTCCAGGATAACTGCTTTCAGTTAACAGGTGAAGGCAGCTTTCTGGATGGCTTGTTCTTTTCTATATGCATATTACTCATATTACTCACAACCTTATTTAGCCATGCAATAGCAACACACAATACCAGTGCAGGCCTTGAATAGTATAATCTAGAGATGGCTTTGCTAGATGTTTGTAAACCTAATCCCTGGGAGACCAAGGACATTTGCACTTTTAGAATGCACCAAAAATCACATAGTCCATGTAACTAGTGTTCCTCCTGCTATTGTCCATATCTATGGTATGGCTATCATAGGACCAATGCAGTTTGAGCAGGTAGGCACAGGAGTTCACTGAACACTTAATGCATAACTTCCAAGCTCCTGATTATCTAGAACAGCCATTCTCAACCATTTTTGGCCATGGCAATAAACACAATATGAAAGAAATATGGGCCAAATCGGGATTGTATAAGTCACACAACGAACCTTATACGTAAGGTGGTATGCGAAGAATTGTTTCTAATCTGTGGCCCGTTTCAAATGTGCCAAGGTCCCCAGGGGGCCATATGAGAATGGTTGATTCTCAATTCTAGAAAGGCTCTGACAAGGAAGGAAGGAAGGAAGGAAGGAAGGAAGGAAGGAAGGAAGGAAGGAAGGAAGGAGCAGGCTCTGGAGTTTTTATGGCAGCTGTTCTATGAAAGTTCTGCTGAATATTTTGTTTGGATTGTCAGGAAAGTCTGTTTTAGCCCTTTTCTGTCATACAGCAAGGCAGTCATCCTGTGCTCATCTATTTGGGAATAAACCACATTAAACAACAAGGATTTACTACAGAGTAAACATGCATAGTAATTAAACAGGCTACAAAAAGTACAATCACATGGAAGAATGGGAACAGAGAGACAGACACAACTGCCAAAGACAACCAAAGTAGTTCCTTCCTTCCTTTATATCTATCTATCTGTATATGATCTTTGAAGGAATAGATTCTTGAAATTGTTGTGTTTTTATAATGTTTCAGTATGTATGAAGATCTAGGTTGGGTCTGCAGCAAGTAAGTAAGTAATTTGAAAGTGGCATCAACTACCAAAAAGTCTTAGCATCGTTGTATTGCAAGACTTTTGTCAGTTTAGCACCAAACCTGCTGCCTTTCTAGCTCCCCCCTGCCCATACTCTACAATATTCATAGTGGTAAACATATACTGATAACTGATCAATAATCAAATTATTTGCTGCAACGATTGTCCATTATATAGCAAACATGTTTAGCTGTCAAGCTAATTGAGACTTTTATCACCACAGCCTTCAGCATTATGCCATGTACCTGACTTCTTTTGACTCAGAAAACTTTACATATGATTTATGGAAGAATTATTTCAATAAAATTATTACTAACCCAAACAAACCATGTGCCTCTAAACCAGCGTAGGGAAATGTTTTCAATCTGGAAGCCAAATTCCATTTTAGAAAGGTCCTTAGGTATTGGGTACCACCTATGGGCATAGCTACACATATGAGCAACGTTCCCTTTAAGCTGTGTATGCACATGCAGCACTGCATCAATCCTGCATAGTTAGATCAATGTTGCTTCCAATCTGCTTCCGGTTGTGGGTGGAACCCCATGAGTGGGGGGGGGGGCAGTCCTCTGTGCAGCACTAGCAGAAATTAGAGGGAATGTTGCATATGAGGCAAGGTCAAAGAAAAATGGGTGGGATCAAATATGCTTTTTACTGGTTGGGATATTTTATCATCAAGCATCTATGGAACAGCTCAGTTCTCAGCACATCTACAAAGGAGAAACCCCTTGTACAGTAGTTGTCCTACTTACAAATCACAGCTCAGTTCCATGAAACAGCTTTCCTGCAAAATTCACCTCAGCTCTGTGCAGGTTATTTAAAATTTAAATAATGAGAACCCTTGGGATTTTCATAATGGCCAAAATCCTCTTTATTTATTAAAAGGAACCTCGTCATTTGTCACTTATTTGGAAAAAGAGACATAATCTTAAGCACCAGTTACTTCAAAAGGTTACTTTGGGGAGTGGTAGTTTTGGGTGAATTTGCAGCTGTCTTTGTATTTTTAAGGTTATTTTTGTCTTTAAAAAATCAATTTAGATGCGGAAAAAGCATTCGATAATATTAATTGGGAATTTATGTTTGAAGTTCTAGAAACAATAAAAGTAGGAGATAATTTTTTTAAATGGATAAAAAGCATATATAGCAAACAAAATTCAAGAATAATAGTAAACGGAGAGAAAACTAATCAATGTCAGATTTCTAAAGGAACACGCCAAGGATGTCCACTCTCACCCCTGTTGTTCATAACAACATTGGAGGTACTACTAAGGAAAATAAGAAAAGAGGAACAAATTAAAGGTTTAAAAATTGAGAAGCAATTTTTGGAGAACGAGGAGGTTTAATTATAAATGAAGGAAAAACTAATATACTGACAAAAAATATGACAGGAAAAGAAGAGAAAGAATTAGAAATTAAGACAGGTTATAAAGTAGTGAATAAAGTAAGATACCTGGGTATAACAATAACTAAAAAGACAAAGGACTTATTTGAACAAAATTATGAGAAGAAAGGGAAAGAAATTAAGAAAAATTTAGAGAGATGGAAACACTTAAAAATCTCATTGATGGGAAGAATAGCAATTATCAAAATGATGGTATTACCTATATTCATATTCATATTTCAGAATATCCCGATAATAATAAATAACAAACCATTTCATTTGTGGAGAAAACAACTCTCAAATTTTATTTGGCAGGGGAGAAAACCAAGAATAAAATTGAAATACTTGTAAGACGACAAGAAGAGAGGAGGATGGCGTCGCCCAAACCTCCAATTATATTATGAGGCAGCAGCACTACAATGGTTAAGAGAGTGGATAAGACTGGAGGATGAAAAAATATTAATACTAGAAAGCAAATATTTAAAATATGGACTTCACACATACTTATGGTATGGAAAAAAGAAAGTGAACAAAGCTTTTGATAATAATATAATAAGGAAAGTATTAATAAGAGTATGGGAAAAATATAAAGGGAAATTTTATCGTGGGATTCCAGTGTGGATGTCCCCCCATGAAGCTCTCTCAAAGGAAATTGACATAAAGAATGATAAATGGTTAACATATAAAGATCTACTCATAGAGGAAGATGATGGACAACTAAGATTAAGACAAGACAAGAAATGAATCAAGTAGGAATCATATGCCAGTGGTTTCCACACAGACAGCTATCAGAAAGAATGAAAATGGATAATAAATTAATAGGATTGGTTAAAGAACCTACGGAACTAGACAAGATAATATGGGGGAAAGAAAATCACCAAATCGCAAAGTTGTATAAACTATTATTGGAAAGAAATATGGAACAGGAAGTAATTAAAGAAAATATGATAAAAAGAATGCAAGAATTAGGTAGAACAATTCAAACAGAGGATTGGTTTAGAGCATGGAATGATAACCAAAAACTATTAATAAGTACAGATTTTAAAGAAAATTATATGAAAATATTATATTGATGGTATATGACACCAGAGAAATTGGCAAAGGTGAAGAAAAATGAGAAAGATAAATGTTGGAGATGTAAGACAGTAAAAGGAACACTATATCATATGTGGTGGGGTTGCAAATTTATTAGGAAATTTTGGAAAGAAATAGAAAAAATAATCACCATAGATTTAAAAATAAAAATGGAGATGAAACCTGAAACTTATTTGTTCAATATGGTAAAGCTAAACTCAAGACAAGAGACAAAAAATTGCCAGAATTCAAGTGGCAAAACAATGGAAAGACAAGGAGGAACCTTCGGTGGAGGATTGTTTAATAAAATTACAGGAACTAATATTAATGGACAAACTAACAGACTCATTGAAAGGAAAGAGTAGAACGGAGCACGAATCCCAATGGGGGAAAGTAAAGAATTATCTTAAAGAGAAATGGAAGAAAGATTCCAAACCTGTACCAAGTGACTTAGGCTTAAATTAGAAGCAGAACTGCTCTCAACCGAAGTAAAAACAAAGTAAAGCAGATTGTTAATATGGATATAAAATAAGAATTAAGAAAGGTATTATTAAGGTTGCGAAGAAAATAAATGTTTGGTGGAAAATAAGGAAGTAAAAATGTTAAAGACTTACTGTTTTGCGAAAGAGATAATAGAAAGTTATTTTGGTTATGTGCTAATATTGTGATAATTATTTACTTATTTTTATAATTTCTTTTTTAAATGCAATAAAGATTAAAAGTTTTTAAAAAATCAATTTAAAAGTAATGCATTAACAATAAGCAATATTATGGGTTACTCATAAGCAACAACTAATGAATTGCTTTTTAAAAAAAAGGAGTAATGCTAACAGTTTTACTTTTTCAGTAGTATTTCCAAGCACTGCTGAAGAGAAAGAGGCCTTTGCAAATTCGGAGTCAATTAATTTCACAAAGGAAGGGAGGGAGGCATGGTGTTTTGTTTGGCAATCTGTGTAGCAACAAAATGTTAAAAAGGGAAAGGTCAGTCAAGCCCAACTCCCCTCTCCCAACTACTGTGGGAAAAAGGAGGCAGGGTTGGAAAAGTCCTTTTGTTTTTTGAGTTCTGCCCGGACTTTGCCTGTTTTCAGTTGCCTTTATGATACATTGGGAAAGGTGGGCAAGAGAATAGGTGGAGTGAACATTTCATTTCATTTTAGAAATCTAGGGACGTGTAATTAAAATGCTAGGCATGAAGAGCACTTCACAAAGTGTCCCCGCAGAATTGTGAAGCAGAAAGAGACAACAGTGAGCTGACAAACCTGTATTTTAAGGGCTGCAGGACATAAATGTCTCAAGAAGCCACGTCTGCAGATCATCATGCTCAATGCTCCCTGAGATAATTGGGAATTTTATTGGCACAAATACACAAGGAAGTGTGTTTGGGTCATTTCCTACTGCTTTGCTACAAGGTAAAAGGGCTGATGTGAGAAAAAGGTTGAGGATCTCATCCACCTCAGCAGATGCCTCATTGTACTGAGCAAATAGCTTGTCCCTGAGATATGGTTTTGTACCCATACTGACTAGGAGCTTGTTTAATGAATTATGGGTTATAATGGAAGTGTAGCTGCAAATACAAGTGGTATTATCTGCTTGATTCCAGACTGTTTTGGAAGTGCTGGATCACCAAGGCTACTGAATTGTCTCTCCATTTTTATGTTCTCTTAAAAAAAAACCCACACACACACTTTAAAAAACCCCACAGCCTTTTCCACAGTTCTAATACATAGTCCACATATATTCAAAGGCAATGTTATCAAACTGGCTCTGGGTTATTTCTTTAACACAGCTGCTTTTTCATCTTCATCTTATCTTTTTGCACTGAGCCATTTAAAATAATGAAATGAACTCAACAAGAGTGGTCCTTAAAATAGCTAAACCAGATAAATGCATGCTTCGGGCATGCATTCACTGGTGCAACCAGTTGTTTGGCGGGAAAGTTCATCTGCATGATAGATTCTGCTAGTTTCTAGGCAGCTTAAATAGTGTTCTCTAGCTTTTGCATACCCTTAAATTATTCTCCTTGTCAACATATAATCATCTGGTAGTACTGTACTGCTAGTGCCCACCACTGGGAAACTGGTGAGTTTCCATATAGAAAAACAATGCTGTGATTAGTAGGCCATTATTCTACTATCTGCTTTGCTCTGTCTGATCATGCTTGAAATATGCTTTTGTGGAACACCCAGCTGCAGCTGAAAAGAAAATACATATGAATTGAATTCAAGCATCTTTCAGAATTCACACAAAGTGTGTTACTCCCTGGAAAAGAGTCACCATAAATCAGAACTGACTTTACGGCACATCATCATCATCATCATCATCATCATCATCATCATTATTATTATTATTATTATTATTATTGCTGTTGTTGCTGTTGTTGTGTTTCAAGTAGCAAAGGCTCAAGACAAGTTGTGGCAGGAACATAATGTCTCTGCAGTGTGTTGGCTAGAGTATTGGATTGGGACCTGGGAATTCTGGGTTCAAATCTCTCATCAGCCATGGAAACACACTCCATTAAATTTCTCACATTCCTTGGGAACCCTGCAAGGGTCACCATAAGAGGATCTGATTTGCCAACTTGCCATCACATAACATACACATTTTGAGTGAAGTCACTGGGAAATAATCTTCATATGGAGCAGTGTTTGTATTAAAAGTAACCTCATCATTTGTTACTTCTTTGAAAAATGAGACACAATCTTATTACATTCAAGTTTTTAATGAGAACATGTTAAGCCATAGGGTGTTTATATGAGGAACATTTACTTTAAAATGATGAATTTAGAATCTTCAGTTTCCTCAAGATCTTGTCAATTCGGGGCAACAGCTCTTTCCAGTTAACAAGAAGAAATGTTCCAATTTTTGCAAGTAGTCCAAAATATTATATTTCTCATGCAAATCCTGCAAACATTTGCTAACAAGGTGGGTATGAAGTTCTAAAAAGAAGCACACAGGCTTTATCTATGTATCTCTGGCTGGTTATAGAAGACCCTGGAAAAGGTACCAGCCCATTACTACTGTGATACTCCCATAAGCTTATCAGACAGTGATCGGTAGCATAGGGACATGTATAATCTTCCCCCTTTCCCCCCACTTTTAATAAGTGGGGAGGCTGGTGGCACTTAGAATATTCCTGCATTGGCAGCTGTTGGACTAAATCCCCCCCGCCTCCCAGTATCTTCCAACTCTACTGTTATTTGATTTTTGCTTACATGGAATCATAGCCGCTCATCTTCATTTCCCTGGAATGTGTTGAGGTGAGTTTGATGGTTTCCTGGGAAATGAAATGGCAGGCTTTTGATGATTCCCAACCCATTACCCTATGGAAAATAAATAAATAAAAAAGAAAAATGACACACATACCCATGCAATGTGTGGAGAGTGAACTTAGCAAATTCATATTTCTAAATAGTTTACACAAATTTACTGTCATATTAATGTCAGGAAACTCTGTTTATGTGTATAGCTTGATTGGTTATGAAGCAATAAAGTATTCATAATATCAGGAAATATAATATTACAGCAGATTTCTTTAAATGCTATATTAATATTAGATGTTCTGTCTGAGCAAAATATACAATTGCTGTCAAATGAATATTGAATAAACTGTTCCCTTGTTTCTTAAATCCATTTGCTTGGGGACAAATTTCCTCCACATAACGTAGATGCACACGTGCGTTTTTTTCATACAGTAGTTTCCATAGAGGTAGCTGAATTTTAGCAAAAGCAGCAGGGCCTTGTGACACCTTAACAATGAACCAGTTTTAATCAGCACAAGCCATGATGATGAGAAGCAGAAGTGACATACTCTGGTTGTCAGCAGATTGACCCCCATTTGTGGCCCTAGCTGTTGCATTAGAATTCTCATTGGGCTCTAGAAATACATGACATGTAAGTTAACCCCTACCTGAACCTTTAGCTTCTAATCACCCTAATGACACTACTGTTGTTAATTTTCAAGATATTGAAGTTCTGATGGGGTCAGAAAATACCCTAGAACTCACTCATTCAGTGTAAGTCTTTTAGCACATAAGGATTAAAATTATTCCCAGAAGCCTTCACCACCAGCTGTTCTGGCCAGTGAGAACTGCAGTCCAAGGACACCAGAGTTGCCCAAGGTTGGGAACCACTGATCAAGTGATACTTTCCCTCACAGGATTCTCCTAGCACTTCTAAACCAAACTTTTACAATGGTTGATCTGGAGATGCTCTTTATTTGTAACTTGATACTCAGGTATCTTATGAACCTTGTTGTTGTTGTTGTTTTGTTTTAAAAATCACATTTGGACTTCCAGAACATAACCTGAAAAAACTCTGAGGGGTACCAGTGGAATGTCTTTTCTTTCTCTAGTCCTCACAAGGTGTGCAAGGGAGGGGAATTTGAAATAAGTTGTACAATGTGTATTTAATTCCAGGCATTTTGATATGCAGGGACAAAACACATGAAGAGAGACACAGTGCTTTAGCCACTCCACATCCTCCTCTATTGCAATTACTCTTCACTCTCCACACACAGAAGGTGACTTTCTGAACAGGACAGCTTTGGCTATTTGTGGATGGCCGAGGCTGGGGAATCAAAGATTATGGAGGCTCTTCTATTTAGAAAGTCAGCCTCATAAATTGCAACAGAGGGGTGTGGAGCTAAAGCCCTCTTCTTCTTGATACATTTAACTACTACACATCTACACATCTGATGAGGGGAGTTTCTTAAAATGGAAATTCTAAAGGCAAAACTACAAACAATTCCAACAAGAAAAAAAAAGGTGGAAGACAGCAAAAAAGACCAGTGTGGCTTCACAAACACCTCAGAGAAGACCTGAAAATATATTTTTTAAAGGGTACATATAGGGAATGGAAGGAAACACAGGCCACAAAGGAAGAGAACAGACAGGTAGCAAAGAATTGCAAGGATGGAGTGAGGGAGTCAAAAGCTGAGAATGAGCTGAGGTTACCAAGAAACACCCAAAGCAACAGCAACAAAAACATTATTCAGGTGTGTGTGTGTGTAGCAAAAGACAGAGAAAATGGTTCAGCTACTCAGTGGGGATGGAAAAATGATAACAGATGACAAAGAAAAAGCAGAAGTGCTCAATGCCTAATTTTGATCTGTCTAGACAGTCTAAGGCCCTCTAGGCAGGAGCCTCTCTGGTAGATAGTGGGAATGCTGCAGATATAATATATCTTGACTTCAGCAAAGCTTTTGGCTAAGTGCCCCAAGCTAACTAGATGTAGGATGGATAGTCAGGTTGTCACAGTTGGTTACAAAATCGTACTCAGAGAGTGCTTATCAACACAGTTGGTTACAAAATCGTACTCAGAGAGTGCTTATCAACAGCTCCTTCTCAAACCAGGAGAAGGTAACAAGTGGGGTACAACAAGACTCAGTCCTGGGCCCGGTGCCCCTCAACATTTTTATTAATGACTTGGATTAGGGAGTGCAGGGAATGCTTATCAGTGCTTATGGATGACACAAAATTGGTTGGAATAACTAATACCATGGAAGACAGAAACAAAATTCTAAAAGATCTTGATAGTCTTCAGCACTGGGTTGGAAACAACAGAATGAATTTTAAGAGGAATCAATTCAGATTTTACACCTAGGGAAGAAAAGACCAAATACACAGTTACAAGGGGGATACCTGGCTCAGTAACAAGGGAGAAGGGTTTTGGAATTGTTGTAGATCACAAGCTGAATATGAGCTAACAGCTTGATGTGGCTGCAAAAAAGGCAAACACTATTTTAGGATGCATTACAGTAGTACAGTGTGCAAATCCCGTGAAGCACTAGTTCCACTCTCTTCGGAAAAATGTCCTGTTAGAGCTGTACAACAATGGAACCAATTACCTCAGGAGGTTTTGAGTGCCCCAACACTAGAAGCATTCAAGAGAAAATTAGACAACCATTTGTCAGATATACTTTGATCTGGATTCCTGCATTGAGCAGCAGGTTGGACTTTATATTTATATTCCACCCAGTTAGTGCAAGCACTACCCTGAGCGCTTTACAGAAGGTTAAATCTCAGATTTCATCTTCACAGGCAAAGCACTGAAGTGTCTGTCCATGTTTTCTTCATGTGTTGCCCAGCTGCTATCCCTTGTTTATGAGCTGGAAATGCCAATGAGAAGCAAAAGGAAGAATGCAATGCCATCCCGAGGCACATTCAAGACCCTGGAGACTTCCAGTCTGAGCCAGGAGAGGATGAAGGTTTGTGAACCTCTGTGTCAAACAGGAAACATTGGAGTCCTCACAAGAAACAGGAGTGGTGTTCCTGTTTTCAAATCTGTTAACAGGAATTAGATTCTACAGCCAAGAACAGTGTGTGCTGGCTAAATTACAAACCTATGAAGGCCAAGCAGTATATTTTTCTCCTAGGCTACTTATTTCTGAAAGAGGCCATTTGTGTCATCAGTGGTGCCTGAGGCTCAATGAGTGCTTATGAGAGATATTCTGAAGCCTAAAATTACACTTCATTAATAGCTGTTTATTTACAGGTATGATTTTCTTTCCTACAATATCTGTCATTACAAATTAGATTAAATATGGAAATTCAGGAGTTTTAATCGATGCTTACAAGTGCTGTGAGTGAACAAAACTGAAGTTTAATCTGTTGCCTAATAAATCCAATTGCAGAAGCACACCTAATCTCGACTGAAATACAGGAAGCAGTATGAAGATGTACAGCTTTATTGTCCTTCCTTTTTAGGAACTATAGGAAATTCTACATGTTCAACAATGAGCTTAGGTTTCAGCTGCATGTGTTTATTTGTAGATAAGTCTGGTAGCCACAAGCGCCTAAACAGCACCATCAGTTTTGGGAATGTAATTTGCCCAAGGCCACACAGGCTGACTTTTTTCATAGAAGCCACAGTGGGGATTTGAACTCCCAGCCCCTGGCTCCACATCCAGGTACTCTGACTTCCTATGCTATCCAGCAACCTACAGAAATTACAACCAATACCATAAGCATAATAAATAAACTATCAAGAAATAAGCAAAAAAAAAGCAGCTGCAAGATCCGCATAAAACATCGTTAAAACCACAAATGAGCAGGTGAAAGTTTATGTACAACTTAGATATGATAGTAATGACAAGGAAAGTTGCCCAAGGATGAGACTGTTCAGCTAGGTGTGCTGTTAGAGAAAATACTCTGGGCTCATTCAGACAGGCATTTGTCCTGCTGTTTGGTGTGTTGTGGGGGTGAAGTAGTTTGATTGGCACTACATACAAAGTAAAGAAAAACATTTAAAATTGTAATCTAAATTGTTTAATCTAAGCTATTCATTGCATCTGTGGTGGCCTAGCACATGCAAAAATAATAATTTCACTTCCTCTGCCTCTCCACAGAGGAGCAGGGAGGTGGTCAAGTGACAGTGGAAGGAGCCAGAGAGGTGCTTGAAGCCAATATGCCATTTGGACATGAGGCTCATGCCAAATGGCATATCACTCCTCCGCCCAACCTCAAGTGACTCTATTTAGACTGCACCAGTCCACACCAAAAAAGCATGTGTAGAAGAGCCCTCTCTCTCTGTTTGCCAGCCACCTGACCTCTGAAGATAAAAGCAAATAGGGCTGAGCTCAAGGACTTAATCAATGGCCAGGTTCATGCAGATATATTTTATACTAGGATCCCATGCTTTTGGGGTCTTTATAGCAGGGCCAGCCCTTCCATTGGGTAGAATGGGGCAATCTGATCACCATAGAGGCTGAGAGTCAGGGGGCAGCCCGGAATGTTGGTGCTGCATGGGCTGATTGCTATCTTCAAATATGGAGGAAGACATTTTCCTGTGGACTGGGTTGAAGCATAACTCAGTTATCATTCTATTCAGCTGATATTTTTGGAATGAAAGGTGATGCTATTTTATGTTGGAGTTTTTGCAAACCTTGCATGCTGCCTTTAGCAGGCTTGACTAGGAGAAACGTTTCTGGGCTGGGTTGATTGTCATTCACTCTCTGCTCAGAGCTTTTTCCCTCTCCTTTTCTCTGTTGGAAGCAGTCAGTGATCTGTTGAGGTCTGTTGCTGAAAAGCAGTCATGTTTCTCACTTTGCTGTTTGATCTGTTAAAATGTGAGTAAAGAAATGTTTTTGTTATTTCTCCTACTAATGTTACAGAGTGAGTTATTGAGACTGTAAGTGCCAGCTGATGAGAAAAAGGGGTGGACTAATCTGAGGAAATTGAAGCTATTCTGCTCTGTGAATCCCTGTACTTCTGCAAAGCCAGAGGAATTTGACCAAAAAATTCAAAACTCTGCAACATTTTATACATTACCTCAGGCATCAGAATGCCAAACCTGCTCAGAAAATCACCACTAGCACTTTCAACCGTACTCAGGAATGAAACAGAAGCCACTCTAGATGAATATGAAAGAACAACTAGTGAGTTATACTTTATCAACAATTTAGCCCCATTGTTTTGAACTTGTGGAAGTTTTTCAGCATGCTTCAGATAAGGCCTCATGAATAACGTTGAAGTAATTTTCAAGCAGGTCGTGTTTTAAGACTGGTCCCCCTGCTTTACTGCATTCAGACCTACTGGTGTGTCACATGAAATTCTGCACTCTCAAGTGAGCAAAATAGTAGTGGTGGACAGGAATGGGTGAGTCACATGTTGCTTTTCCACCAAGGAAACATGCTCCTACAGAGGCCAAAGAGAGTACAAATTTGCATGATATTTGATTGTACCAATATATATGCATGCATAGAAATTTAGACACACTATAATTTAATCAGAAATCTTATTTATCTCACCATGATGAAGAAAAATTGCAACTATGTGACTTGTGTGCCTACGAAGTCAGCTGTCCAGATTTTAAATATTTATGGGAACTTCATGGCTCCTGCTGTCCCTTCTTAGGATTATAGTTAAAACTTTAATTTGGATTGGATAGCCCTCTGCGTAGAGAACACATTCAAACAGGTAAGAGAAATCCTTTCAGTTATAGAATTGCCTTGTGTAATGCAGGACACATGGATGCTCTGTGCTTATGCTTGGTCTAGGTTGGAAAGTGCTTAAATTATGATTTTCAAAATGCCTTAATATTCTGTTAGTGGGGCCCTGAGTTTGTTTTGCTTTGAGGAGCAGAATTATTCCAATTCCTAGTACAGTACCAATAGCTTTATCATTCCCAAGCTAGAAATCATCATCTGATGGGTGTGATTTTTGGGCAGAAGGGGAAAACATACCTTTCTTTTTGTATTCTGTTTCTTGCATTATAGAAGAGGAAAGGGGAAATTAGTATATTCATTAACAACAAAAGAAGAATACCAATATCTACAATTTTCTTCTAGAAAGAAAAGAACATATTTATTCTGACTTTACCACTGCCATCTTTGACTTCTAAATTCATTGGAATTGTCAGTATTATGCAGCGATATGATGTGCAGATACGCACGTATGAAGACACATGTATCCATTCATACAAATCATTGAATTATTGACTGCATTCTCTATAATTCCATATTACAATTTTTTTCTATTTTCTTCATCAGCAGGCAACAACGTCTTTGAAAAATAGCTGGAAGGAAGTGGAAAAGAAACAGATTGGCAGCATTAGCCAGGGCGCATCTGCCTTTATTATCCCTTACAGTCATGCTCTATTTATTAATCCTGTTGTCCCAGGGGATTGTGTGTGATCTCATGAAGCCTTTATCGAGAACTAGTGCTGGGTTTTCTTTTTCTTTTTTTAAAGAACTAACATTTTGTCCCTGGGGTTTAGAGCTGGAGGTGAAGTTTTCGTGGCCCCAAATGAGGTAGCCAAAGATGCTCAGCAAATTTTCTCTTTCTAGCCTGAATGAGAGATGCTAAATAGGTTAGACAATCTAGGAGGAAAGGGTCAAAAATTTTGAATTACATAGAGCACTTCATCTGACAAAATCAAAAGAGTGTTGGCCAAAATAAAAGGAACAAACTGGGCGGCTAGATTTATAGTTCCAAAGGGGCTTTGTATTGAATCCCAACTCCAATTTACATGGGAGGAAGTCCGTTTCAACTTACTTAGACTGAATTATAAATAACCATGAACTGGATTTTGCTGTGATGTTTAGCTTTCTCTCTCACAGTTTCCAAGACTGGAAACTGCTATTAGACCTGGGGGCAGTGGCAGCTCATAAAGTGGGACAAGAGGGATATTATAGCCCAAAATGTTGTGATGGTGCCCTCTGTCTCTTCACATGCCATCTATGACTCATTCACATTTGTTGCAAAACAGCCCTGACAATTCCTTTGTGTTTGGATAAGAAGTGGTTGACTGATGAAAAAAGGTGTCTGCTTGTGGAATTTTCCCTTGCAGAAGGGGGTATCCTGTAGACCAGTGGTCCCCAACCTTGGGCCTCCAGATGTTCTTGGACTTCAACTCCCAGAAATCCTGGCCAGCAGAGGTGGTGGTGAAGGCTTCTGGGAGTTGTAGTCCAAGAACATCTGGAGACCCAAGTTTGGGGACCACTGCTGTAGACCATCTTGATTGTTACTATTGGTGTTGTCAACATTCAAGTTGCCCTTTGCTATGTAAAGTTTAGCATCCTTTTTCCTGCTGGCAATGCGGGCATGATATTGTGCAATAATATTGGGGCATTTCCTGATATTTTGAAACATGGGTACAGAAGCACAGTATCTCACATTTATAAACTGAAGGTTTTTTGGAGAACTTATTTTTGGATAAAAAATAGCTTCTCTCCCTATAACTTATAAATGTATAATTTGTAGTTTAAAATGTATAAGTTATAAATTGGTTTATAATGCATTTTGCACTGGATTAAAATCTCATCTATTTTTATTAAAAGCCCTGAACACAAACTGCATCAACAACTATGTATTTGTTTTGGAACAAATGGAACATTGAAATAAACAGCGCACATTCAGTTCAGTTTCCGTTCATTCTGAAACATACAACTGTGAGTGATGAATAGGGGCCATTTTGATTATCCAGTTTGTCGTCATATGTTCCTCATCTGGGACTGGGAGTTTAGCAATCTATGGAGGAGGCAGTGCAGCAAAACTGATTTTGATTACCATTCCTGGTGGTTCTCATGCCCCCTTTTTCCCAGTGTCATGTTGTTATGGAATACTTCACTAAGAAAAATGGTGGCTCTCCATGAGCGACCATAAAGAAGGGACTGAGGCTTACCAGTGCCCTGCATTGTGGCTGGGATGGTGTCCTGGTCTCCCTCATCCCTGGTATCCTCAACATGGTAGCTCCCACATGGCAGTGCTGCATGGGAGCCTGGGAGCAAGGAGCCCAGCCAAGATTTTACTGGTAGGCCCTGATTGGCCAGTGCGACTGGTGGGCAGGGAAGACTGCTGGCTGGTGGACTGAGGGGTGGAGTTTTCACTCTGGTCCACTGGCACAGCATAAAAGCAGGAGGGTCCTAGCCAGGGCCTCAGTCGGTGCTTGGTTGGTATTTTTACCCCCCTCCCAACTGCCATATTGTTCTTAGACTCAGTCTTTGTTGTAATCTGTCTTGGGGTACATAGCAGGTCTGTTCAAGGCAGGGTTGCATGTTGTAAACTAGTTCTGTTGTTTCTGTCACAGCTTCATTGGTGGTGTGGTGTTTCGGGATGGATTTGGAGGACGAAAGACAACAGGCAGAGACCTCCCTTCTTGGTTGGTGTGGAACCCCTTCAGGGGGCCCAGAGGTCAAGGAGTGCCCTAGCTTGGGGGGGCAGGTCCCTGGCCTTCCCCCTGGGTAGCAGGGATCCATGGAGTGGCATACATTCATGTGGTCTCCAAGGGTCTGCCACTCCAGGTTTGTCTCCCAGAGGGATCTGGGAAGGCAATGGCTTACATTGGGTGGCACTTGGGTCTCCCAATGGAACTGAATCCAATTCCAATGCTAGGCCAGGGAAACCACTGTTGTAATCAATAAAGTTGTGGCCTTTCTCCTTCCAGTTATGAGTGTGATACGTGTATTTGGGGGTAACCAGCCCTGCTTAGCCTGGAGCAGACACTTCCTGAAACTGCCTGTCCAGTTGCCACCCCCATGGATAAAAGTCAAGTGAACAATAAAAGGAAAATAAAGAGAGTGAGAAAACCACCCAGTTAAAATTATCTTTTTTTCTGACATTTTTGGACACTCCCCCTCATTCTCTTCCCTTACAGTGAATTAGCATCAACACGACCACAATTTTAATGAATAAGGAACCAAATAAAAGAAGCAACAATAGATATGTTGACCCATCCCCCAAATTCTGCAGTCATGATTAGGACCAAGTGCAGTCTTTAATGAAATAATGAAACAAACATTTGTGAATGTCCACAACTGTCACTCACACAGAGCTATGGAGGCATTCTTGCACATTGCCTCCATAGAATAAATATTCAGTGTGGATTAAAAAACAAACACACTCTCTCTCCAGGATGCCATAGGCAGATGAGCTAACCCTTGTAATACTCTGCCGTAATTGAAAATGATGAAGAGGAAGATGGGAGATGTTTAGCTTTTGCTTTTTTGCTTTTTGCTTTTTAAGTTCAGAACTCTACTATTATATGAAAATGCCACAAGACAATGAAAATCAGTGGACTTAAAAAGTGGACTGAGTGGGGAAATTATCTTCTAAAACAGTCATAACCACAAATATTTTGAATATCCAGTTGTTCCTTTGTATACATTCTTCTAGAAGAGAACATTATTCTAGTTTTTCTCTCCTCAGATGAAGGCATCAAGGACAGCTGAAATATTGTCTGAATCTGGAAACGTTCAGAAATAAAAAAGTGCCAGCCATTACTTTGAAGATGCAGCTGCTGAACTACAAAATATGAAGTAACAGAAGGCTAGAAAGTGGATGCTGCTTTTGTAGCAGGCTTGTGCAACCCACAGCCACCATGATAGCAACCTTCTGGGGGTTCAGTAAATTTCCCAAAGGCCAAAACGGACAAAGTGGATGAGCACTGGATGGTCACCATATTTTTATTTTTTATTTATTTATTTATTTAACTTTTATGCCGCCCACACTACCCAAAGGTCTCTGGGCGGCTTACAATATATATAGACAGAAGACTGCACTCACTTAAGTGTGTGGTGAGGTCACAAAATGTGCACATGTTTTGAACCAAAGGAAATGTATAGGCTCCAATCCAGTGGTATTGCATTCACATGCAGTGAGGACTCTGCCTTCTCAGTTCTTTTCTATATGGATCAGGATGATGCTCCATATGAGGAAAGAGAACCCTCATATATTCAATTAGACATTGCTTTTGTGGTAAGTAATGCATGGAATATTTCTTACTTTTCCTCTTTCCAGATGGTACAAGTTATGTTTGCACAGTAACCCTTTTGGTTCTCTCTCTCTCTCTCTCTCTCTCTCTCTCTCACACACACACACATATATGCACGTGCACACATGGACGCGCGCGCACACACACACATGGGAGAGAGAAAGAGTCTTGTGGCACCTTTAAAACTCATAGATTAGCACCAGTCTTTGTGGATTATAGTACCTTTCTTCAAACTCATGAATTGTGATCCACAAAAGCTTGTGTTTAAATAATTGTGGTATTCTTAAACTTGTCACAAGACACTTTCATTGTGCTGAGACAGACTTATATAGCTATCCCTTTGAAAATTGCTGGTCCTTATGTATATTGCGTTATATTACATCAGAAGGCCCAGATGCATTGATTGCCCTAAGATCTGCTAAAAAGTAATATTAGAAGTATCAGTAGATGCCTATCAACTCTGTCGAGATCTGGATAGCAGATAAGTCATTACAAGATCAGGATCCAGCTATTTATGAGGAACCATCCACCTGAGGTAGATAAGATGAGGGAGCAATTTGTTCTGTTTTCATTTAATGGGTGTTCTTTGCACTGGCTAAGCCATTACTCAAAGGGAAATACCATTAAACTTCTATAGCTGTCATTTTCCAAAATTTGCAGAGTCATTTATATAAACAATATGTACAAAAAAGGGAAGTTGCGCAATAATGAGTATTCTAGTGAAAATGATGTATAGAATACATTCTTTTAGGAAAACTGCTTACCACCATGTGCATAAATATTAGGAGAAATGCACAAAGAAAATGTGTTGAAATTAACCAATAGATTTTTGAAAAATGCAAACGTGTACAGAACCAGAACATCAGAAAATTAGAGAATGAGTGCAACCAACATAGACAGATATATCTGTGGCTATCTTTGGGTAGTATATGTTTAACAAGGATTCAAATACTTAAGTGGCTGTTACATCAACAATCCCCTATTCCAATGTAATGTCAAATTCAGCTTTGGGTTTATTGCAGACTAAAAGGGAATGTCCCACAGGCCAGAAAGCAGCTTTCTGATAAGTCATTGTGAGCAGAATATATTATCCTAAATGAAACTGTTTATGCAAATATTGTTTGATAATTTGAACTAATGAATCCCATGGATTAAATGGAATAGATTGAAACTGTGTTCTAATTGCAAAACAGTGGAATGAAAAGAAGAGCCAAACAAGTAGCAATATAGGAAACAACAGACAAGGCATGAGAACACCCACAAAGTACTTGAATTTATCTATACTTTCTTTAATTGCACTGTAAAGAGTCAGGCCCATCTTGTGCTGAGGGTAAATGCTAAGGCTACTACTGGAGGGGAAGCTGATTCCAACTTTCCTGCTCTCAACAATGTTTATTATTATTATTATTATTATTATTATTATTATTATTATTATTATTATTATTATTATTATTATTATTATTATTATTATTATTATAAAACAAAAAGACATACACTCAATGTGCTCCCCCACCACCACGAGGACCAACAGAGATCTTCCATTTCTTTCCTTTTATGAAGCCCCATTCCCCTTCCAAAAATACATTGACTTTTGAGAAGGTACACAACCCTTCCCCTTTGTTAGTACAAAATCAATAAATTCTCCCCATATATCTCTAAATATATTCTTATTTGACAGTCCTTTTCTTATTTTGATGTTACACGTCAATTTATCATTAATACCTATATTCCACAATGTTTTCTCTAGCAACATTATCTCCCGTGTTATGTGCATCTCTGCAGTGAGACACAGGAAAGGAAGTTAATGTTTACATTCCAATAATAAGTCTGATGAGGGTGTGGCTAGTTGGAAGAATTTGTACCAATCCAGGTTACATTTAAAAGGCCATTATATCTGAAATAGTGCTGTGTCACTTAGGAGAATATTTAAAAAAAAAGTGATAAGAGGAAAATAGAGGCAAAAGTTTCTCTGCCATCCTTTCTACTGTCTACTGCCCACAGCTCTATTCGGGAGCACATTAAGCAACCACACAGACTGCAGAATGGGATAACCAGGAGCATTCCCAATCGTACCAAATAAACTGCAGCCCCAGTGCTGTGCCAGAAAGGAGAGGAACAGCTCGCAAAAGAAACGGGATGCATCGCTCTTATTTAAAACACATGTGGTTGCTGGAAAATAGGGAGAAACAAACCACACCAGAAGCGCATCAAATAGCGAGTTCCTGTATATGCTCATCTGATCACCCCGTCACATATCTTAATGTATTTTCATAATTTTATCTTTCCCATTGCTTGAGGGAGTACTGTTCTCAATACGGAATCCAGTGTCTCGTTTAGTGAAGCCATGAGTTATCTTTATTAGCAAGCATTATCAACACTTTCTTTAAGGAAAAGGGAAAAGCAGCAAACTTTAAAGGTGCCCAGGGATCTCCTCCTAACAGAGAACTGCTAATTATTGCCTGATCTTCAAGGTCATGCATTTAAAAATGGTAATAAAGAAATCCATTTATTGCGTCTATAGCTGTAATCCAAGGTTCAACAAGATTCTCACACATTGGTAAGAGGAGAATTTTTGCTTGGCTTTGTTTCTTTTTCTTACTTCCGTAATTCAGTGCAGGCCTCCCCAGGATAGAGTGTACATCTGATCTGAATAGTCTTACAAAGCCCTTTCTGCTTTGTAACAATATTCTCTTTCACAGAAACACTAACAGCGTAAGAAAGGATCAATGATGCTATTAACATCATGCCTCACATAAAAAGAAGAAAAACAAGAAAAGGAAAGGCTGTGGAAACAAAGGAAAGAGAGTGACTTAAAAATTGCATTTTAAATTAAAGTTGATGTGTTTTAAGTCAAGTGACTTAAGTTTCATCAACAGAGCTAAATAAACTCTGGGTGCTCTGTGTTAAAATAAATTATGTTTGTATACATACTGGTAAGTTGTATGCTATATGAAAGTTCAGAGCTTGGAAGATTCATTTTCTTGGACTGCCAGAATCAGCCATTCAGTGTGACCATGGCATGTTTAACCAGTGTTCTTCATACATCTGAAACGTGCACCTTTGGAATATGTCCTAAGCATCATCCCATCACTGCTCAGTTATAGATGGCTTCCACATGGCTATACATTCATTCTTTTTAAAAAGTCACTTTCCAAACTCTGGTTTCTTATCACACAGGAGAGTCTTGTTAAGTTTCACCTACCCGTGCTGAAGCTGTTGCACTAAATAGGTTATGCTGGCTTAATATAATAATAATTGTAGAACTGCAGAGCTGGAACGGACCCTATGGATCAGCAAGTCTATCCGCTGTCAAGGAGGCATAGTGGGGAATTGAACTCCCAACCCTTGGCTCCACAACGAGATACCTGAACCACTGAGCTATCCAGCAATTCTAACATAAGAGTTAATATGCACTAAAATACAATAGCTGAAATGCTGTTGCACCGCATCCCATGTGCAATGGTGATGTCATCAGCAGTGGAAAATCACCACTGATAAAATACTTCCTTTGGTGATTTCAGGGTGCATGTGACTTTTTTGCATTGCATATGAGTTGTGTGTGCCTGAAATCGCCTTTAATCAGCAGCAATTTGCCTGTAGTAAGCGGTGATTTGATGACATCACCCACGTCAACAAGATTTCAGCAACTGCATATTTATACCACTGTTGTTGTTGTTTTGGTGATGCATACTTCCTTATCTTACACTCCTCACCTGTGTTATCTGACTTGGCATTTTTACCAGCTCATCCTACACTGCTTTCAGATAGGGGAGAGGTGAAATTAACAGTTGCTCGGAACCCTTCTTAGGAATTCCATAAAAACAACATCAATAATTTTCTCAAAATCAATGTCAGTAAAGCTGATGTAGCAGTTGCGGGGAGACGGGAAGAGAGAGAGATGTTCATCTGTTTCGGCAGCAATGAAAGCAGGAACAAAGCAAAAGTGAAACCATGGCGGAAGAAGTGGGATGTAATCCATGAAAGTTGGTCTTGGAATGTGTTGGTCTTGGAGAAGCGACTACACTTTTCTCTTTTTAAAATTTGTTTTCTTTTTATTTTGGCTGACTTCCCATAAAAGCAGCCTTCTAAAACTTGGCCCTGTCGGGACCTTTCTCACTACAACTCCTATTCTTCATGGCCACAGCTTTGCTGGCTGGGGATGATGGGAAGTGTGGTCCAACCCCTCTAGAAGGCACTGGGTTGGGGAAGGCTGCCTCACCCATTTGATGTAAAGGTCACATCATGAATACAAAGTGCTCTGAATGCCTGAGAGCATGATGTGGGCGTTTCACTGGGCCTTGTCAAGCCTGACAGAAACCGTCTCTTTTCTCCTTTGCCTTTCCCAGGCAATTTCTTGAGGCCAGGAAGGGTTTATCTATTTTCTGAAGTGTCATTATTACATTTGCTTCCATTTCGACACAGCCTTCATATGAACAGAGATCATAATATTGAATGTTATTAAAATGATATTTCATATAACACTATTTTATATGAGTTTAAAAGGGGATGAGGAAGAAGCCCTGACAGATGGTGAAATACCCATTTGAAAGGGAGCTTCAGAGCTGGTGGCTGACAGCTTATGCGTCCAATTACCGATATGTCACAAGAAATATGTGGGAAAATCGTAGCAAGATGGCAGGCTTGCTAACAAAGAGTAACATTGTCTTTTTACATCTGGATCACTTAAAAAAATACAAAGTGTTCATCTGCTTCCCCAATTAACTCCTTACTATTGTGCTAGGAGTTTAATAAAGAGCAATTGTGAACCCAAAGCACAGCCAGAGACTCAGCAGCAAGAGGATAAGGCAGGGCCTGGTGGTGTGCATGTCCTCCTTGGACGCAAAATCTGGTGATTTAGTTGAGAATACAGTTCCAGAGACTTAAATATATACATCTATTCCAGATATTTGTTTGAAAACTAATCAGAGCAATTGGAGGGAGTGGGAGTATTGAATCCATAAATGAGCCTGGACTGGTTGGAACCCAATGAGGAGTGCTCTTTACTTCAGTGGTTCCTGAAAGGTGGGATTGTTGTGTGCTACGATGCTCCTGGTGCCCTCCTTATTTGATTGTGTTGGCTGACTGGCTGGCCAGCCGGCCAGTTGCCTCTGTTCCTCCATCTTGGAAATTTTCCTCTCTCTTTTGCCCTTTCTCTTGATGTTTTGGGGGTTTTTGCCCCCATTTCTTTGGATTATTTTTGATGTTGCCACCAAACAGCCTGCCTGTGCCAGTGTGTCTCCTTGTGATTTTTAAAAAATCCCCCCTCCCCCATGATTCCTTTGGAGATTTCCCCCTTTTTTGTGGGGAGTCTTTCTTGGACTATTTTTGCTGCTGCCTGCCACTATTTGCTGGAAACAAGAAAGAGAACAGAAGGCATCAAGTAGTGTCATGAAATCTCATCATATTCTTGTAGTTTTGGTTGTTGGGGGGAGGGGCTTTGATTCTTTTTAAAAAAAAATAGGTTTGCCTGCTTTTCCATGTTTTGGGGAGAGATGGCCTTCCTTGCTTGGCTGCTTGTTTGTTTGTTTTTTTTAAATGTTATTTGGTTAATTTACTGTGTATCTTTTCTGTTAAAGATGCATATTCAGTTTTGGTAGGCTAATTTGTTTGCTGAGTCAAGAAGGTAGACTTTGTGATTGTGCCAGTGCTGGGCTTATTGTGGTTGGTTGTACTGTTGTCTGCTTTTGCACTTTATCGACTCTCTGTCGCCTTGCTTCTTTGCTTTTTTGGTGTAGTTTTTTAAGGGTTCTTCAGCACATTTAGAGAGCCATGAATGGAGAAACTAAGAACCCAAAATAAAACAAATAAAACAAATACAAAAATGTACACCACGCGCATCCCCAGACTCATGAATACAGAAAGAGGTGATGGCACTTACTTACTTCTGCTGACAAGACACATACAAACCAGCAGCATCCGAACATAACATGGCTGTAGCAAAGGTTAATTGGATAAGACTTTGTGGGTTCCCACCTGCTGCTATGCCACTTACTTTACCCAAATCTATTTAAATGTTCACATTCAAGAGTCTGAATATAAGTAAATAACTCCAAGGTTTATTGAAAAATTCTACTTCTCAGCATCAACACTTCTGTTACTCTTTTCAGCTCAAAATACAGAGAAGAAATTGTCTTAAATTGTGTTTTCTTTAACATTTATTTTTCTCAAATGTCCTCCCACTGGATTTTTCCTCCTTATAGACTTCTGTTCAAAAGACTGGAGGGCAGAAGAGCCTTACCAGGGATTGGAAATCTCACAACCTTGATTTTGTTGTGTTTCCCTGAATTCCACCAGCATTTCTCAGAATATCGTTTTCTTCCTGAACTTGTTTTATGCAGAGATGCAAAACGTGGGTGGGGGTTGGATTCACATAGACATTGATATGCATTTATTTACACATTTTTCCTAGTGTGTGCATAGTGTGTACACACTTCACCTAACTTTCCCTAATCTTCCCACATTTGGGTGTATTTGGAATTATCTGAATTTTAGCCATTTGCATTTCAAGGTATGTACAGGACTTGATACACACTTCAATGTATGAATTGTCAAGGTGAGGTAAGTTTCTTCTAGCAAAAAGTCCCAAGAGGTACAAAAAGGCTACTTTAATCAGACCATCAAAGCCGACAAAGTTCTTCTCCCCATTCCCTTCACTTTTCTTTTGCCACCTTATTTACAGTTCACAAACATACAACATTTCTTATTCAATTACACTCTACCTTTTAAAAGCAAAATCTTCCTGAAATGGATTACAATATGTCAATGACTAATAGTAGTCCTCCTGATCAAAGAGTTTTCTCCCCATGAGTGAAGAAAGAGGCATTTGGGGCTTTGCCTAGGTTTCCCAGTATCAGGACACCAACTGAACTTTCATGGAATTGTTATGCTTCTTTTGGGCTCCAGGTGGAGGGATAAATCTCAGGATGAATGACAACTGGAAGTGGAGGACATTTTGTGTATGAAGTATCTTTAAAGCCTGAGTACCCTTCTCCACCTATTCCCTATAGGTCAAAGGGATGAGTGTTCTTTGCAAGCATGTTTTGCTCCAGGCACTTGCCAGCCTCACTTCTGTGACATCACAAGGACACATCCTCATTATATCACAAGGTCTCCCCTTTGTAATGTCCCAAGGACCTACTCCCTGGTCTCAGGAGTTGGTCCTGCAACTCCAAGGAATGGGATCCTGCTGACCTGGCAGCCCTAGCTGTGCTCTTGCCTATGTCTGGCTGGAGGTTTCAACATCCTTCGGGAGTACCGGTGGGGCCTTCAGGGCAAAAGGAGTCCTGTTTTAGACCCCACCTCGATTTTAGGACATTTGAGACTTTTGCTTGACAATTCTCCATAGCCACCTTCAAACACGTAAGCATAAAGCACTGTATGTTTTTGTTGCTGCACTCTCTGCTTTAATGAGAAGTCTTTGGACAAAGTTTCCTTTCATGGGCACAGTATAATATTTGAAGTAGTAATTACTGAATGCCAGAATTAATTTTTCTCTGATAATTATTCCTCAGGCAAAGCTGACAATCCCAGGCATTTACCTCATTCATTAAAATTCAATAACAATTTCTCCAATGGCTTTCACTCAGAGTAATGACATGCATTATTATGCATCACTAATTTCCATGAAGAACAATAAGGGACTATTTTCTTGGCATCGGCAATTATTCCCCTGAACTATCAAGTCTACTCTTTCTGTGTTGCTATATTATTCAGATGGGTCGCTTAAGCAACAACATGGCGATGCATTTAAAGACTGGTTGAACTGTTTAACATTTGGGACAACATTGCTACACTGATATTCCTTACTATTTCTCCAGACTGCGATATCAGTTTGGGGGAAACAACATTCAATTAAGATACCCTATGTTCTTTTTAAAAACCACAACTGTGGTTTCTGTCATGATTTCTTTTCCCTTGGGGTTAATTATTCTTTTTTCTATGCAATCTGATAGCACAGACATCCAAGAGGCTACAACCTGGAAAAATGAATGGAGCATGAATGGTACTGACTCATTTTGAAAGGCAGTCCATTGGTTATATTTCTGATGTTGCAGCATAATATAATTTTGCAGCTTCCAGTCCATAGAAACATTGTAGTTTCTTCCCATTTGGTGCACTTTGAAAGTCATAAAAATTCATGGGTACCAGCCACTTACAGTCCTGTGGACTTTCTTCTTTCTATTCTACCTATTCAAAAAAATAAAATAAATTATTTACTGCAATTGCAGTAGCCCTTGGGAGAATTTCATCTTGAACTTGCATTAGAAATCTGTGTGCCGTGTGACAATGCATTAAGAAAACCAAGAAATCTCTCTCTTTTTTTGCTTGTGTTCCATGTTTACCAGGTAAAGGAAGAAGAGAAAGGACTACTGATTTGAAGGGAAGCACATTCTGTCTTTTCCTTCAGAAAGAAAGAAAGAAAAAGAAAGAAAGAAAAGAAAAGAAAGATAAAAGCAAAATAAAACTAAAAATTAAAAGTAAGTAATGAGAGCTGATGTGGTGTGGGAAGCTGGTTAGACCATGAGAGCTGTATACTGTATAGTGGTTCCGTTTGTATAGGCTATGACTAGGAAATGATAAGTTCAAATCCTGCCTCTGCCAAGAGTTTGTTTGTTTGTTTGTTTGGTTTGTTTGTTCGTTCATTCGTTTATTTATTTATTTGTTTGTTTGTTTGTTTATTATACTGTGCCATCTATTGTCACAGCACTACCCTGGGTGGTTTCCAACAGAAAGATAAACAACCATCACCCCATCCACCTCAGAACGGTATTTAAAAAGTGACCCACAAAACAGGAAAGCCACTATTGGGGGAAACTCAAGACTTCCATCTGCAATATTGGAATAATAGTATTGGCTCACATTACTGGGCTGGTTCAGAGATTGTTGTAATAATGTATGTAATGTCTGGATTGTTTGGGTAATTATGATAGTAATTTTCAAAGAAGAAGCTGTGTTAGACTGGGCAGACATATTAGACAAACAAAACAACGGACAAAATGTTGTGGCACCTTAAAGACTAACTATATATTTTAACATGAGCTTTCATGGATCAAGTCTGCTTCCCTGAAAACACCACCATAGCCATGATGGATGTAGAAGCCCTCTATGCTAACATATCACATAGAAATGGACTACAGGCCACCATTCGAAATGAGGACACAGCCCACTTAGTCATTACCATCTTTGACTTTGTGCTCATACAAAACTATTTCACTTTTGACAACAAAATCTATCTCCAGATTAATGGAACTGCTGTGGGTACTCATATGGCACCAGAATATGGTAAATACATTCATGGCTGACCTGGAATAATGCTTTACATACTGTTGTATCCAAAAACCACTACTCTGTTTTGAGGTACATTGATGATATTTGTATTGCCTGGACCCATGGAAAAGAAGCCCTGGAGAAATTTCACCGAGACTTCAATAACATTCATCCTAATATCAATCTCATCCTGGACCAATATACACAACAAGTGTACTTCCTAGACACTATTATGAAGCTACAACATGAACATCTTAGCACCACACTATATCAAAAACACATTGACTAATATACATACTTGCATGCCTCCAGCTTCCATCCTGAGCACAGCACAACGTCTCCTCTCTACAGCCAAGCCCTTAGATATAATCACACTTGCTTGGACCCACAAGAAAGAGACTCTAAACTCAAGGATCTACAGAAGACATTTCTCAGACTACAATACACATCCAATATGGTTAAAGAACAAATTAACCAGGCAAGATGAATACCCAGAAGCATCCTGTTGCAAGACAAACCCAGAAAAGAAATCAACAGAACACCACTAGTTCACCTTCAGCCCACAATTGAGACCACTCACAAACATCATTGACGATCTTCAGCTCATTCTTGACAATAATCTTTTACTCTCCCAATCCCTTGGAGGCATGCTTGTATTTGCCTATTTTTTTGGTATTTTTTTTAAATGCTGGAATGGATTAATCACGTTCCAATGCATTCCTATGGGAAATGGTGCTTCGACTTACGACCATTTCGAGTTACGACCATCTTCTGGAACGGATTATGGTCGTAAGTCGAGGCACCACTGTACAGTAGTTAGTCTTTAAGATGGCATAGCATTTTGTCTTTTTTCCCCTTATGATGTGATGGTAATTGTAACACTATTTGTACTGCCATACAATACTTGCAGAATATCTGTTGTGTTTTTCAAAAAGATTTTTCTCATCTCTCTCTCTCTCTTTGTTATTTAATCCATTGTTTGGTTTCTGACTTCTTATTTTTGAAATGTTATGATTCAATATTTAGTTGTCCTTCAAATTAAATAGACTCAGTAGAGTCTTTAGTGCATCAACATAGTGGAACACCTTGCTCAATAACTCTGGGACTCTCTCCATAGCACTCTCTCAGCAATTGAGGAAAATATTTTTATTCTGTAATGCATTTGCACTGTCTCTTCCCATTGAGGCCATTGCATGAGCTCAAGACCCATTGGGCTGAAGCATTTTCAGGGTTAGCACAAGAATGGTAGCTAACACAGTTTTGCCCCAACTCCCTGAACCACTGCTTGCGCAGTGAAGCAATCCAGTTCTGTTATGCTAGCCTAGAGTTTCACTCTACTAGCATTAAGCTGCACTTCACCCTTGTTTTCTTGAAAACATTATGCTTTACCTGTGGTCTAGAGTGTTGTAAATCTGTTGTGTTATTTATTTTCATTGAATGTATTATGTATGATATTTTGATTTTAAAGTTTTGTAAGCCATGCTGACCTCGGTGGCGTAGGTCTCTGGCTGCAGAGCCAGAGTTTGGGAATTTGATTCCCCACTGTGCCTTCCTGGCAGGGGCTGGACTCACTGATCCATACCGTCCCTTTCAGATCTGCAGTTCCAAGATAACCTAGGCTGGGAGCAGGCAACTGCAGCCTCTCAGATACCTTTTGCCTACAATATCCATCAGCCCTAGCCATCATAGCCAGGAACTGAGGCAGAATTACAGGAGTTGCAGTTAAAAAAAACATGTAGAGGCTGAAGTTGTACTATAAGGTGAGCTGGACAAGCTTATATATGTGAAGCAAAAAAAAAAAAAATCCTATGGGTGCTGCAGCTAATTGACAAGGTGCCAGGGCACTTCTTGGGTGCACATTCAGCCACACAACTGAGATGTGGCCTAGCATTTTGTCAATTAGTCGCAATTAGTTGTAGCAAGTTCAACAAACCTTATCTGGATTCTGGCTACTGTGTTTTTATTATTTCAAAATATTAATTAGTGAAAACCACAATGATTTTTGGCTAAGCTTTCTTCTTTTTAAAAGTACAGACCTTCCCTCTAAGCGGTATCTTTCACCTGGGTCTTTGGGTATTTAGGGGAAAAAAATGTGTAGTGTTTTGTCCAAAGTGAATAGTTAAAAGGCTCTGGAAGATTGCTTTTGTCAGGCAATACATGGAGGGAAAGCTGCTTCCAGAACTCTTTTATGCAGCAGACTAAAGGGAAATAATGTGATAAAAGAGGTATATTAAAAGACTGCATGACTGAAAGAAATTAGCAGAAATATATAGAACTTATTATTTCTAAAGGCTGAATAACATGTGGTATATGCTTTGTTAAATGTGCAAGTAGCATCCTTGCTGAATTTAGGCTTGGAGAGTAGCCAGGGTGAATGAGAATAGGTATTTCCACAATTTGTTTTATTTCCTCTCTCATGTCAGACATCTTCCATCAAGGGGAAAGAAAAGTTAATTGGTGCAGGAAAGCCCTGCAACAAGGTCCATGCAGTTAGATAGTATTGAACTGAAGATGTTGGATAGTTCTAGACAGCTCCTTTTTACATTGGTGAAGAGTATGGTGCAGATCCCTGACACATGCAGACTAAGAGGAATAAGATGGAGAAGAAGTCCTTAGGGAAGGTTCATTAATCTGGTCTAGTCCTATGACCTCACCAACCAAACCTCTTTCGGTTAGTGGGACATAGACCAGGGTCTCCGAGACACATCTTAGCAGGCTCACATAGGAGGAAATGATTTTGAAGATATCCTCCGGGGCTCAAACCATTTAATACATGTGATTCATGAGTAAACATACACACTTAGCATTGTGCTTAGAAACAGATTAGAAACCTGTGGAGTCACTGTAGAAGTACTGTAATATGGTCAACAAAGAGTGAAAAGCAACTTGGCTTCTTCATTTAGTATTAGCCGCAGTTTGCCAATAGTCTTCAAGGGTTGCCTCACACAGAATGTTACAGTAATCTAATTTAAGCATAAATGCCTGGGACTACATTCTGTTTTCCCAGAAAATAAACAAGTGGGACCAGAGCTATAGACACACCCATTGGTATCCTGTTTCCCTGAAAATAAGACCTAACCTGAAAGTAAGCCCTAGTATGATTTTTCAGGATGCTCGTAATATAAGCCCTACCCCAAAAATAAGCCCCAGTTCAGTGAAGCCCCGCCCTCCACCATTGTGCAGCATTGTGCAGCAACCAGAAGAAGATGGCATGACTGTATTTGAATAAATGTAGATTGTTGTACATGAAAAAAAAAATCCCCTGAAAATAAGCCCTAATGCGTTTTTTGGAGCAAAAATTAATATAAGACCCTGTCTTATTTTCTGGGAAACACAGTATTTGTTGCTTGGAAGTTGTGAAACTCCTCTCCCTGCAGATATATTCTCCCACCTTTCACATTGAATAGAAGGAACACCAAAAAGTGAACTCAGCACCTGTTTACATTAAAGAAATAGTTTGGAATATGTGTCGGTGTAAATTTAAATCAACCCCGAGTCACATAGCATCATGTGGTGTTTGAATCGCAGTTTGCCTTCCCTTAGAACAAACGTTTAATCCATTTAAACAGATAGATACTATTGAAAAGGGCTTTTACTTACACTGGCTGAAATCCTGCTGCTTAGCACAGTTAGTTGTACTAGGGTAAGCCCATGGAATCAGGATGGGTTTTTTTGGTGAATTGATTCCTGTGTAAGTTCCATTGTTTCAGAAAGAGTTACTCTTATTGTGACTTACTATGCTAAAGTAAGTTGCAACCAAGTAAGTTGTGACTTACTATGCTAAAGTAAGTTGCAACCATTTAAATCAATGGAACTTATGGAGAAGTCAACTCAATAAATCCCTACTGATTCTATGGGTCTATTTCCTACTAATGCCTTACTAGGCTAAGCAACAGGATTTCAGCCACTGTTTCCATTCATTCCAGTATAGAATTTTAGGCTAGCCACTATAATTCTGGATGATGTGCCCCACTGATTGTGTAATCTGATGGTCTTCTATTAATTTCAGGAGTACTGCTCTGGAATGAGTGGCTTGAGGATTGTGGAAATTATTGCATTTCCACTAATACCATTTTGCTAATGTAGAAATATGTGGGCTGGATAACTTAGTGGTTTAGGCATCCGGTTGTGGAGCCAGGCATTGGGAGTTCATTTCCCCTGTGCCTCCTTGGAGAAGAGCCAGCCTGTGTAGCCTTGGGCTAGCTGTACAGTCCCAGGGTGCCCCCAGAAGAAGAGAATGATAAACCTGTGTGTTCTCTACCTAGAAACCCCTGGAACAGGTTGCTGTAAGTTGGAATCTGCTCAACAGCACACAATTGTTATTATTATTAGAAAGAAGTATCTTGTCCAAGCTATTAGGAGTTGCCATGAATAAACACAAACATGACAGCCCATATTCATGAAACAGCCTAAACCCATATCTGAATTATTCAATTGTTTTCCAGGTTCTAGGTATGCTAATTGTGTGCCATAAATGTCAAGAGCAATTTATAAAATGAATACATGGTCTGTTGTGATATTGATATTAGGTTGTGTCCTGCCTGCTTGACTGTCACTTAAGAATGTGATGGTTTTGTGCCTAATGTACATGCTGCAGTCATTCTATAGTATTGAATAATGTCATGCATTTCAGAAGGTACTGCCGACAAATATTAAATGGGGCAAAGAACTCAACTGAGCAAATATTTAAGTCCCTAATGATTATTCTGTTAAAAGTTGTCTTTTTCATATCTTTAAGTGTATTCTTGCTGTTTAAATCTGCTCTGGAACATCTTATATCTTTTCATGTAAGAACAAGTCACAGATTAAAGCTTCTGTTTCTGCAAGGGTTATACAAATGAAATAAGAAGAGTATATGCATTTATAGTGGAGGATATTACATTCATGAATTCTGGATACAAAACTCAACCCTTCTTATGCACGATAGTAATTCCCCAATTACAGATAAATGCTTGCAGCAATAGCCTTTAGATATTTATCCTAGCATCAATTAGAACTGTGATTCAGTTTGGTTTTAACAAAATCCACACAATTTGTTCATATTCAAGATGGAAGACCTTGGGATTTTGAAAATCTCTGAGATTGATCAAGTTATCCATCTAGGCCCAAGGCTTTGAGTGCTCCCTTAGAAGTCTCTCAGGCCTTCAGGTGTTTGTGGTGCCGGATGAATCATCTCTTTTATTTTTTTCTGAGGGGCTTCCCACCCCAATACCTTTATGGCAGGGATATACAACATGATTATCTCCATGCCAGGAATAGCCCTATCAATAGTTTGAACTAAGGGCAAATCAGGCAAATTTTATTTCTTTTCAGTGTGAAGGAGTGTCAGTTTACCAAAATACATACATATTTTCATATTTGGGACGGAGGGAATGGAATCCAGGATTTTAAAAAGGCAAATGTGGGAGAAGGTAGAACTGACAGACTTTTCCATCCTTAATGCATCTGGAAAAGAAACATTGAAAAACCAGTGGCCTGTTTTGTGTGAGGAGCAGGAGGGCTGCTTTTTAAACGTCAGCTCACGACAGCCTTTGTAGAGGGTGTGTGCATGCTTGCATTCTTCACATAACATAAAGGTTGATGAGACAAAAATATACACTTCTCCCCAATCCCCCATGACATATCAATCACCAGATCTATGGGTACTGTCACCAACATGTTTTCATGTCTGAGTTATTCAGATGTTCAGCAGTGGTGAGGATTTCCCTGGCTGCTGAAGATGCCAGTGCTGACATTGCTGCTGCCACCACCATGCTTCCCAGCTGCTTCCTTCCAGCCACTCACCGGACAGGCTGTCTCACCCAATGGATTGTAGAGGAAGCCCTACAGAAGTTGCTTCTCATTCTACTCAGTTCTTACTGGGAATGTAGTGTAAATGAGGTCTTTTTTACCCCAGTGGGTAGGAGAGAATAAATAGAAATGACATTAGGCTGCTTACAGGTACAGCTAAAGGGAAGGTTTATTTAAGTTTAAGACAAAGAACAGAGAGAAATTATGGATGTCTTCTGTTAGTTCAAAAAGGATGAAACATTTACAAGTAGAAATCAGGACAGCAACATTCTTTAAAGAGAACGGTAACATTTTTTTTGCTCATTCCATCATGTAAAAGTCCAGGCTGAAGGAATCCTCAGCCATTTTTGCCAACAAGAAACAGTCTACTGTGCTCTATACGAAACAACCC
Source organism: Intellagama lesueurii (assembly GCA_037013535.1). NCBI lineage: Eukaryota > Metazoa > Chordata > Lepidosauria > Squamata > Agamidae > Intellagama > Intellagama lesueurii. The sequence goes on along the minus strand of JBAJHW010000005.1, from coordinate 69,032,548 downwards.
AAAGATTTCCTCAGTGCCATTCCAGAAGTAGGCCATTCCACATGGCAGTAGTCTATTCCATAGGCCATATATCTGCAGGCCAGTTCAGTCCACATGTCCACAGGCCTTTTGCTCAGTGTAACCTTATATCTAAAAATTGAACCTGATTAACACGTAGTATTTAGTATGTCTTAGTAGATAAAGAACAAAAGATATGGATAGAGATGGGCACAAACCTGAAAAATGGTGATTCATGACGGCTCATAGTTCATGGTTAACCATGAATCATGACCCATGACTCACCACGAACCAATCTGAAAACCGAACCAGTTTGTAATTCGGTTTTCCATTTGTGACTGGTGGTGGTGGGCTATCTGCTCCTGTTGCGCCATTGCTGTTGCACCACTGCTGTTGCCTCCTCCCCAGGTGCTATGCTCTGAGGCAGTGACTGGGCTCATTGCAGGGAAGCTGGGGCACTGCCTCTGAGCATGCACCCACCTCCCAGCTGATCAGGATGATCAGCTGGGAGGCGGGTGCGTGCTCAGAGGCAGTGCCCCAGCTTCCCTACAATGAGCCCGGTCACTGCCTCTGAGCATGGTACCCAAGCACCTGGGGAGGAGGAGCCAGTGGCGGCACAGCGGCAGCACAGCAACCGCAGCAAGTAGGCCAGTGGGAAGGAAGCAGGTGGACCAAGGCAGTGGGAAGGAAGCAGGTGGACCATCTTGGTTTGCTGAAGCAAACAAAGCACCAAGGGGGGAAAAGTCCGCTGTTTTGTTTTGCTTTGGCAAAATAAAATCCCCAAACCAGATTATGAATTGAACCGTGAACCAGCCTGGTTCATTGGTTTGTCTGGTTCACTGTTTGGTTCGTGCCCATCTCTAGATATGGATATGAAGGTTTGGCTTAAATCTGTTAGCTATGATTTCTTTGCTGATTCCAACCTGTTCATGCTCAAGAACTCATGTTCTTTTGAGAGAAAAGAGGGTCTTTTAAAGAAAGAATAGAATCTCACTGATGTTGGCACTTGTCTTGATTTTTTTTAAAAAAACTCACTGGGCATTCTTTTTCTTCATTGAGGCTTCTTCTAACAGAGCCATTCACAATGGTCACACTTACCTTGTATGAAATAATGAATTGTGGATGTATTATATCATTTTGTGATAATTCTTTTTTAAAAAAATTAGCATAAAGTCACCAAACATCCCCTGCCCACTCTACCATCCTCACTCTCATGGCCTTGAATCACACATACTATTGCCTGGTTTACCTCTTCTCTTTTGCCCTTTGTATTTTCCCCACAATACAGATCAGTGATCTAGAAACAATGCTTTCAGTTGTTTGCTTTCAATATACTTGGTGCTTTTGTTATCAGACATTCATATTTAAAGTACTGCTACTTGGGTCAAAGTGTTTCTTTCCCAGGTGGATGATTCTCGGGCCTTTCCTGGCAACCACCCTTCCTTGCCATTGCTATGTTGTAATGCAAAGGTTTCAGATGGGGACAATAACAAAGCTGTGTCTCAGAGATTTTGTGAGATGTTGATCATGACAAGTGAATATTAATTGGGTGGTGAAGCATAGCTCCATAATTGCTTATGTGGACAGCAGAGATGTTCCTTCTAATTGGCCGTGAGCCTCAAAGCAATGTGAGGACTCTGTGTCCTTATTTGTTTCTAATCATGTTTTCGCTCACACACCAAAACTAGCAGTGCCTCAGTGTTGAACACAAGCTGTTTAGCGGTTAGACAATTGGTAATGCAATATGGTATATGATTTTCTCCCACTCTCCAAATCCATTTGTTCTGAGAACATGATTATGATCAATGAATCTTGGCTCATTTGGACAACACCAAAATTCTTGCAAACAAACAAAACTCCTTCTGGCGACAGGCACATTTCTTCTGATCTCATCCAAGTTGAGGTATATTTGACAGCATGTTGCTTGAAACCTTTTGCATTGTTTTCAAACGTATGCTAAGAGAAGTTTATGAAGTGCTAGAATATCATATAGACTTCCCATTCTTATTTTTTAAAATACATTCTCCTTGCTTTTTCTTTTATTCTTTTTTTAAAAATATTTTATCTGCTGCTTTTAACTGTAGGCATCTATTGTAACCTAATTTTGTTACACTGATTTTATTGCTTTGTGTTTTATTCTGAACTGCCTTTATATCTACAGTGGTGCCTTGACTTACAAACGCCCCGACGTACGAAGATTTTGACTTACGAACAGCTCCGTTCGCAAAATTTTGCTTTGACTTGCGAATGGAGCTTTGACTTACGAACAAAAAAAAAAAACGCGGGGAAAGCGAGAAATGGACTTTGGACTGCCTGGTACTGCCTGGTACTGTAATTTTAAAATGTAAAAATTGGTTTAAAAGCTGCTTGGTTTTAAAGGTGTTCTGTTTAAAAGGTGTTCGTTCCCTCCCTCCCTCCTTTCCTGCCCTTTTTTTTAACCTAAGTAATCTTAGGTTAAAAAAAAAATTCTCCCCTTAGTGGTAGAGGACAGATTAACTGGTTTTGCATTAGTTCCTATGGGAACTAATGCTTTGACTTACAAACGGCGCCTCGACATAAGAACAAAAAACAGCTGGAACGGATTAATCGGTTTTCAATGCATTCCTATGGGAAATGCTGATTTGACTTACGAACATCTTCTGGGACGGATTAAGTTCGTAAGTCAAGGCACCACTGTATATCTGTATCTGTATCTGTATCTATCTAGCTATTTATTTATAATATTTTTACCCCATCTTTCTCCATAAAAATCAGCTTAATCATTAAAGGACAATACTTAAAGCTAAAAACAGTAAGTATACAAATACTAAAAAGGATCAAACAAATACCAATCTAAAAGATGGTAAACAAAAGCAACATCAAAAACACATTCAAAGCAGTAAGGCACAACAATCCCTTAAAAGACCCATTTAGGAACTGGTTAGTGGAAAGGTGGTAATAGAAACAAAGACAGAGAGGCAGATTTTTTTTCCCAAGAAAACTCTTGGCTGGGAATAGGGGGGTCAGCAACATCTCATTCCCTGAGGTTTCCAGACCAAAATATGGGATGGGTCCTTGTCCTTGAACCTGTTGTCCCTAACCCTAACCCTAATGACACCATAGAAGGTCCGTGTGATGTCACAGAGGCAGGGCAGGCAGGGCTTGGGAAGCAAGCAAGCACAACATTACATGCAAATAGCAGTCAGCTCCATCACCAACAGGGAGTAGGTGGAGATGGGTGCCCAGGCTTTAAGAACATCTCACGCACAGTAATCACATGTTCTCCACCTCCAGTGTCATATGCCCTGGGATTTGTTGCCCTACCTAGACCCTGGGGGAAACATAGCAATTTTTATAATTCATCTGGTGCCTTGAGACCTGGCAAATCCAGGGGAAAGTCCAAATGCCCTTTTCTTCATGCATAAAGAGAAAACAAAGCAATCTGACCCTGGAGGATGAGACCTGGATTCCTCCACTGCCATGCTGCAACCCCTATATCTGAAGGGTATAGTTTGCCCACATATGTCACATCCCATCACATTAATTTTAAGAAATTTAGGTCTAACTCTGGCAGCTGTTAAGGCACATGTGGCATGTTTCTGAGCAATTGCTTTATCTCATCCTTTAAGAATCAGAACGTGGATCTTTTGATTCAGTGACCAATAGGGAATTTCAGTTAAAATGACAGGTAATCATTCATTTCTGACAGCCACATCTAAACGGCTAGGAACAGACAATGAACCACATCCTTCACTGTCTCTTGTACAAATGCACCCTAGTTTCAAGGCTTCTGGTTCTTAAATATCTTTTAACACCAAGGTTTGGCATCCTTTGGAACCTTGGGGCTGAAAATAATCCTTAACATTTAGGGCAAGTTAATTTCATGTCCCCCTGTCCAGCTCCTCCTTATGTTCTTTGATCTATTCACTTGCACCAAAGAGACAATTTGTGAATTCATGCCTTTGTTAGCATGAACCTGAACTTCCTTGAAGTGAATGAGTAACCAGAGCCAGTGTGTGAGATATAAGATGAAATCTAGTGTTGGTTCTAACCAAAGTAGACCCATTGTAATGAATGGGATACTTGCCATCACCATTAGTTCAGTGGGTTTGTCCTAGTTGGAGCTAACACTGGGTTTCTCATACAGTATTATACTAAGAATGAGGAGACTCAGATTCAAGTGCTCACTCAGCCATGAAACTAGCAGGAGGGTAGTTTTGACCCACAATGACTGAAATCATGTTGCTTAGCATTGTAAGTCACAACTAAAGTAGGCCCATTTGACCTCACAGAATAATTGACTCACCAGATCCTCACTGATTCAGTGTACCTACTCTAGCTGCCACTTTCTATGCTAAGCAACACCATTTCAGCCAGTATTTTTGTCTAGTCCACCTTACATGGAGGACAAACAGGTGAAGGAAAGAATAATATATACCATTGTGAGCTCCCAAGAAGAAAGATGGGGTAAATGTACTGCTGCTGCTGCTGTGTCGGTTGTGCTCTGCAGCACAATCTCAGTTTACCCAGAAGCCCTGGTCAGTTCCCCATGAGAACTAAGTGTAGATATGTTCTAGGTTATTCCAAGACCCTCTGCACTGTACTGCACTTCTGTGGCAGACTAGACAATGAGAAAAACCATAATCGGAAATAGAAATTTTGTGTCCATTCTATCCCTTGAGATTTTGCTGTAAAATGAAATAATAGGAATTTATCAAGTAGAGGTGTAAAAATTCTCACCATTGACTACAATGTAGGGGAGAAGAGCTGTCCCAAAGTGGCGAGGCAACATCATAAAAATTCTTTTGTCCCCCTGAGAGTTCTGGTCTTCAGTGCAAGACTTCTAATATTTGGGGCTGGGGTCATGGTTTTCATAATGTATGCAAAATTTGCTTTATTCTTTTATATTTGCACAAAACAAGGGTGTCCTCTTCTTTGTGAATCTAAGCTAACATACACACATACACATATACATCAAGCATGAAAGGATAGGCTGATTCATCACAAAGACATGAACATCTCATCCAATGTTACTATGCTTACCTGGCCATGCAACAAAACAATAATGTATTTTTTCCATATTGTGCATTTTGCAGAAATGTGGAAAAGCCTGTCTAGAAAATGTTCAACCTCCTCAGACACTCCCAGAAAATGTTCAACACCCACACCCCGATTTTATTGTTTTAAAATGAAGCAATTTCTTCTTGGTGCTATTTATTTACTGAACAAGGGCAAATAAAGTTAGGCATTGCATCCTTAGTAGAGAATGGCATGTGTAGTATAAAATATCCTGCTTTTGTACTTGAAATAGGGGTGAGCAATGGTAGCCTTCTCAATGTTTTCGGACTGCAGCTCCAAGAATGTGAATTTCCTATGAGTCCTAAATTCTCTGGAACTAGATGCTTTCTTTTATTTTGTTTTCATTTTACTGTCATAGTGCTATCTCTGTCCTTGATGCGGCTTGGAATTACATTAATGACATTTGTAGCTGCATCACACTGTGTGGACCACTTTCTAAACATGAGTCAACAATGTCTTATGATAGCAAAATGATGAATCCAGTCTGCATCAGCAGAAGTATAGTGTTTAGATCAAGGGAAGTAATAGGACCATTCTATTCTCCTCTGATCAGATCTCATACTGGGAATACTGTGTCCAGTTCTGGGCATGACAGATTTAAAAGGGATATTGACAAGCTGTAAGGTGTCCAGAGGATGAACACCAAGATGAAACCGTTCTACAAGCTCAGATAGGGACCCATTTGAAACTTGTCCCTTTATATTGAACATGGCTTCCTCTCAACTTCGCTATATACAATATTTTCTCTTTTTAAAGAAATCATATCTGTGGAATAAGATCATAAGAAGTCCCCGCTTCAATCAGATCAAGGCCTATCTAGGTCCAGTATTCATTTTCTGCAATGGCCCACCAGTTGCCCATGGGAGGAGATGAATGCAATCACACCTTCTCACTCACGTTCCCTAGCAACTGGTATTCAGAACCATTCTGAAATAGCATAGAACATCATCTTTATAGAGGTTGTCAAAGAGGTCAACGGTCCATTTGCAAACTATCTATTAAATGCCTTTAGTTGTGTACAGACAGGGCTTTGTTACATTTAGAGCTATTCTCTCTAACTCTCAACAGTTCAACAGGTTAAACTTTCTCCATTGCTATTTTGGGTTAATTTCTTTAATTTGGAAATATTATAAATCTCTGAGATGATCTTCTCTTTAGAAATCCCCTCTCTGAGTAACAGACCATGTTTCCTATTCATGCCTAGGCAGAGGTAAGTGCCACTAAGTTCAGTGAGACTTACTCCCAGATTGTTAGGTATAGAAGTACAATCCTAGCCTATTTATTTTGCTGCTCCTGCTGAGACCATAGGGAGAGCAGAGAGTTAAAACAAAATTCCACAATCAATTGTTGCTGTGCTGACTGTCCACTATTAACAATCACTGCACTGGCTCCCTCCAGTATAAATGGTAGTGTTACAGAAGAAGAATGAAAAGGAGAGCCCAGAGAGAGGAAAGCAGCTTGATAGAGCAGGACGGTGCCAGCGATCTTTGTACGCTGTGATTTGCAAAGAATGATGTGTTTGTCTTTCAGTTGAACATGAATCCATTGTAAGGAGACATGAGCTTCTGTCAGATGTGGTCTGGAACATGGTCTAGGGAAGAATAGATAATTGGTTTGGGGGGGGGGGAGACCTAGTTGGGATTTTGTGAAGTGTTCTAATGAAGCTGATCAGCATAACCTCAAAGCATTTGCTGTATGTAAATGGTAGTGTATGGGAACTAGGCAAGTGTTGCGCTTCAGTTTGGTTTTTGATAGAGATTTCGCCCATATTTGGATGTTTTCTTCCCATCTGGGATGAAAAACAATATCAGATTATGCCTGAATGTGAAGGAATGTGAAGGATTAGAGGACAAGAAATGATTGCATTTGAGTGTGCTAGAAAGGGTCACTTCATCAAGAGCGATCCCCCTGAAAATGACCCCTCCACCACCACAGGAATTGCTTCAGCCTGGCCTCTCCACCAAAAATTGACCTTAGATTACATTAGGCATCCTTCAGTCTCGAGAGACTATGGTAATGTGCTCTGAATAGAGGACTTGGAACAGCGTCTAGTGTGGCTGAGAAGGCCAATTCGAGAGTGACAATCCCTTCCACATTGAAGACAAATACAATCTGTCCCCTGTCCAGCTCCCTGATTTTGCTGGTTTTGGGACTGCCTCTTTGCCTCAGCCTGCTGGACAAGTGTCTCTTCAAAATGGGAGAGGCCATGCTGCACCGCCTGCCTCCAGGCTGAATGCTCAGATGTCAAGGTTTCCCATCTGTTGAGGTCCATTCCTAAGGCCTTCAGATTCCGATTGCAGATATCCTTGTATCGCAGCTGTGGTCTCCCTCTGGGGCGATTTCCCTGCACTAATTCTCCATACAGGAGATCTTTTGGAATCTGACCATCAGCCATTCTCACGACATGCCCGAGCCAACATAGATGTCACTGTTTCAGTAATGTATACATGCTAAAAATTCCAGCTCGTTCTAGGACTACTCTATTTGGAACTTTGTCCTGCCAGGTGATACCAAAAATGCATCAGAGATAATGCATATGGAACGTGTTCAGCTTCCTCTCCTGCCGTGCACAAAGGGTCCAGGACTCACTGCAGTACAGGAGTGTACTCAAGACACAGGCTCTATAGACCTGGATCTTGGTATATGCCGTCAGCTTCTTATTAAGCCATACTCTCTTTGTGAGTCTAGAGAACATGGTAGCTGCTTTGCCAATGCATTTATCCAGCTCGACATCTAGGGAGAGAGTGTCAGAGATCGTTGAGCCAAGGTACACAAAGTCATGAACAACCTCAAATTCTTGTGTGGAGATGATAATAGAGGGAGGTGAGTCCACGCCCTGGCCCATGACTTGTCTTTGAAATTGACCTACTGGTGGACAAAAGAGGGTCATCTTGGTCATGGAGCTGAGTCACATTCGTTCATGATCTCATATGCGTCATGTGATTGCAAGAAAATAGCTCACACCAAACGGTGCCTCAAGCAGTCCAAAACATGAGCTATTTCTCTGTCTAATTGAGAAAAATCTAGGAAAAGTCTGTGGGCTCCTCAAGATTACACAGATTTGTCCCTAAGACATAGACTTTGAGTTTGGGTGCTCCCATGAAAAACACGACAGATCTCCAAATCCTGTAACAGCTATGCTAAGTAGGTGTAGCTCGCATTGGAAATTACATTCGATGGGCAGGAACCACCGAACTGGTGGTTTGTGCCGGTTTGGCAGAACAGGTGTTCGGCACTTCCCAGCCTCGACTCCTCCAGCAGGTGCCCACTCAGAGGCAGCACCCCGGATTCCCTCTTCCATTTCTTCTGGGCACTGCCTCTGAGTGAGCACCTCCAGAAGAGGTGGAGCTGGGAAGCACCACATACTTGTTCAGACAAAAAATGAATCAGCATGAAACATCAGCAGTTTGTGCCCATTTTACCCTCTATGTAACTGCTAAAGGCACAAGGAAATCTTAAAAGGACAGCCTTTTCATATTTTGGGAAAACTAGGTTTTCCTTTTGGGCGCTGGTATGCATGTGCAGGGTGGGGGCAAGGAAGTAATTGGCCTCTCTAGAATCCAAAATTTATTTCTGTATTTTAATGCACAGAGATTGATGCATATTCAGCTAGCCTATTCTTTCAATTAATCAGCATTTTTTCATAGACGAAACATGTAGTACCAAAAGAACATTTGTATAATTCTAAAATCAAGAGAAGCTAATATTCCTTTATGTTAGGTGATGTTAAAAAGAAACGGCTGGTAACATCGAGAAACAATGAGATCCAGTATGGGATAGAGGTTTGTGTGGCAGACTAGGACTCAGAAGACTTGAGTTCAAAATCCCTGCTCAGTCTTGAAAATTTGGAGGGTGGGAGTGGTGCTGATAAAACCACTCCTTGAGCATCTCACATACCTCAAATACCCTGTTAGGGTCACCACACTTCAGAAGCAAATTGGCATAATAACAACCCCATTGTGAAAAGTCAAGTAAACATTAGGCTCCTGTAGAATTCTCAACCCTGGCTAAGGATAGCCAGTTCCTTCTGCACCCTACCAAAGCCAGGCCCCACTGCCAATCTCTGCAAAGTGTTTACCAATGTTTCTTTCATGAAGGAAATAATTCTAAATCATCCTAGAACATAGAGATCTTTTTCCTAATAATTTGTACAGAACTGTCAGTGGTGTGATAAGGAGGGTGATGCCAAAAAATTACTCAGTACATTCTTAAGTACTGGATCCATCTGCTGTTGTTTTTGCCCTCTTATATATATATATTTTCTCCTAATGTCTCTCACTCCACATAAACTTGTGTTGGCATTCACAATGCCCTTTGTGTTGCACATCAATGCTGAAAAATTCTAAGGTCTGATAATTTTCTTTCCGTTTCTGGGCATGTGCAGCACTAAAACGGACAAGTAAAATGGACAGGTCTATGGATGAGTAAACTTAAGAAATCCACCGTGTGTCCATTTTACTGCTGTATACAGCAGTAAAATGGACACATTGTGCAATTTGCTATGCATGTCCCATATACTGCTTTGCCTCATGCCTGAAAACAATCCAGCAGACACCCTTGGCCATGGGGAAAGGTATGTTTGAATGCTGTTTTTTAAATTTTAAATATCTTACTAAGATAATTGTTTTAAGCATACAACGTGTCTTTTATCATATTGTTTGAATTCCTTATTCATAAACATTGGAGGGGGGTATAGAAAACAAACTCAGAGCCAGTGTGGTGTAGTGGACAGCATGTAAAACCCAGGAGATCTGGGTTCATATCTCTACTTAGCCATGGAAACTCTATGGGAGACATCAACAATTCTATGATTTATCCTCCAGCGCACAGCAATACTTGCTTCCATCACTGCTTTCTGTAACAGTAGCCAAATCACAAATAACCTCTGAAGTCATGCGTGTTTATATGCTTGTACAATATATACATACATATATGCATGCATACATAGACAGAAAGGGAAAATAAAATTTCCAAGACAAATCCACATACACAATGAATTTGGGAAGGCACAACTTGTGCCATGAGGAGAATATGGTTCGACACTGAAATAAAGCCAGTTTATACAGAAGCATTTGCCAAATGCCAGTTCTACTTGCTTAACATCTATAAAGCAATTCTGTGAGCCAACCACTTGAGAGAGACAGGCTGGACCTCATTACTGTGGAACACTGAGAATTGTTTTACTGGAATTTAATACCAGCCAATGAAATACAAGGCCCCAACTGACTCTTTTCTGAGAGCATGATAAACAAGCAAAGCCCAGCCCTTTGAAACAAGTCCCATTTATTACAAAGCACGTATACTTAGGCCTGCAGCCTGTCACAGCGGCATTCTGTGGGTTATACAAGCATCATGATTTCAGTTTGAAGGTCAAGTTAGGGCAGTCCTGCTGTCACCAAAATATTGTTTCTATAATGTTTCTAGCCTTGGCTTTTATGCTGAATGCTGGAATAAGGCTTCTGAGATTCTGCAAACCAGGGATAAACACAATGATTCTCCAGTGTTTCATAAATGTGACTTAGAGGAGTTCCTTCTACTCAGCAATTTTTACAATGCACCTATAGAAGAATCGTAACAGATATTCTGTGCCATATCCATAGCTATCAAAAGTCAGGTTAGGAAAAAGATGATTTATTTTATTTTTATTTTATTTTATTAGATTTATACCCCGCCCATCTAGACCTATGGGCTACTCTGGGCGGCAAATTTAAATTCACTAAACCCAAATTTAGTAAAAGCCTGTGGCCAAAACTCTGTTGATACCATGCAGCACCAACTAGAAATTGTACAAGTGGTGTGGAAAATCTTTCTGGCTGTTTCTTGTGGGCACAATTGATTGTGCACTCATTTGTGCACCCAGGCACATGACAAACAGCCAGCAAAATATGGCAACCATAAGTGTGATTGTCACTCTTACACAATGCACTTTGCAACAGGATTTTGGCCCTTGTAGTAAATGTGTCCACAGGCAGACATGAACCCTATTCAGGTGTTTAGCTTCCAGGAAAAATAATATAAACACATGAGGTGGAGTGCTGCAACTCCAACCACTTCAATGTACATTTCCATCATCTTCTACGCGGAGAGGGAAGACAAAGAGAAAAGCCCCCAACTCCTAAGAAAAGCAGTGTTCTGGATTGTGTGGAAAGCCTCCATGGGTGGAAGAAGCATAGCTCTCCAGATTGTTTCTTGTTACAGTGATGGATGAATAACAAAACTGGGCAAAATCCTGTTGGTGTACTTACACTGGCATAAACTGGATCCAGGTGCTGTAAATAATTAGTTTCAATGAACTGAACTGAAAGCCTCCTATCCCCCTCTTTGAAATTCTGAGACTCCCTAGGGCTCTCTTTTGCCCTGGGGAAGCCTGTTGGGGCCTCAGGATGAGCAAGGGAGCCTTTAGAAGTCAAATATTGTTGCTGGATCACAGCTGAAGGTCCTAATCCCTACAGTGATGATCCAGTGGCAATTTTTGACTGTTTGTTATATTACTATGTATAGGTTTGCAATAACCAGAGGGCAGGCTTAATATAGTGTTTCCATAGTGTCTGTGAGGTCTCTCAGCTGCAAGTCTCATGCCAGACATTTTGGAGTGTCTGATCATGTAGAAAGGGGGGGGGAAATCACACCGTTCTCGTAAACCGTAGAACGAAAGTAATTAGGTATTAGAACAGTTGCCAGTCACTAGATCAGCATAAAAACCTTTGCCAGCTTATTTCAGAGTAATTAATACCTAACACACAGCTTAGATTATTACTTGTGAGCAATGCCTACAATAATTGCTGGACAACTTGGGACTCCCCACCTATTAAAACTTTTTGTGTGCTGAAGAAAGATCCATTCTCTTTATGTAACACATTATGAGCCAAACAGTTTCTGCACACTATAATTAACGCAGCTTAAGAAGCAATTACTTTAATATATTTTCCCTGTCAGTATTTTTTTTCCTGTTTTTCAATAACATGCGGAACACCAGCATTTTAACTGGCAGAAGTGTTAGGGTGTAGGACCAGCATTCTTGTGGTACCTCCCAAAATCACATTTTTAACAAAGCTGTTCAAGGCACAAGAATTCTGCCCAGGCTTACAGTGTCATTTTTAAAAAAGCTTCCTGTAGCGTCCGTCCGTCCGTCCGTCCGTCCGTCCGTCCGTCCGTCTGTCTGTCTGTCTGTCTGTCTGTCTATCTATCTATCTATCTATCTATCTATCTATCTATCTATCTATCTATCTATCTATCTATCTATCTATCTATCTATCTATCAGGCGACTACTCTGGGAGGCTACAAAGGATAGACATAAATTAATAGAAACACAATTAAAAACAGTTAACCGATAGGAAAAAAAAACTGAAATGAAACCCAACCAAAACCCCAGCACCTCATTATCAAACAAACAACACAAAACTCTCAAGATGGCAAATGTAAAAGCAATTCATCAAACACTAGATGGTCAGCAATAAATGTAGGATGGAAAGGCAAATGCATAGGTGTCCCCTACAGCTCCAGCAGGCTTCCCATTGCACAACCACTTGCATAGATGCTCTCTTATCCAGTGCAAGAATGGGCATGCACTAGGGAGCCTGCTGGAGTCTCAGGGAGGGTGCTTAACACCACAGTACTGGATTACTAACAGCCAGTCTCTAATATCCCATTCCTGGGCAAAATGCTGGAGTGGGTTGTGGCTTCTCAACTCCAGGGATTCCTGGATGAGACAGATTATCTAGATCCATTTCAATCTGGCTTCAGGCCTGGTAATGGGACAGAGACTGCTTGGTCATCTTAGTGGAGGACCTACACCAGGAATTGGACAGGGGGAATGTGTCCCTGTTGGTTCTTCTGGATGTCTCAGTGTCTTTCGATACCACTGACGCTGGTATCCTTCTGGGCTGTCTTTCTGGGATGGGACTTAGAGGAACTGTTTTACAGTGGCTCTGATCCTTCCCGGAGGGGAGAACTCAGCGGATGGTGCTGGGGGACTCTTGTTCAACACCCTGGCATTTGGTCTGTGGTGTTCCTCAGGGTTCTGTTTTGTTCCCTATCCTATTTAACATCTACTGGGAGAGGTTGTCCGGCGTTTTGAGGTTCAGTGTCACCAGTACACTGATGACATTCAACACTTTCTCTCCTTTCCATCTAAATCTACGGAAGCTGTTCTGGTTCTAAATCAGTGTCTGGTGTCAGTAATGGACTGGATGAGGGTGAATAAAATGAAACTTAATCCAGATAAGACAGAGGTGCTTTTGGTCAATTGAAAACCAGATCAAGGAATAGGGATGCAGCCTGTGCTGGATGGGGTTACACTTCCTCTGAAAACACAGGCATGCAGCCTGGGGTAGTTCCTGGATTGATCTCTGAGCCTGGATGGCCAGGAGTGCCATTGAACAATTAAAACTAATGCACCTGCTCTGCCTGTTTCTTGAGAGGTCTGATCTGGCCACAGTGACACAAGCCCTAGTTACATCTCAGTTGGATTACTGTGACGTGCTCTACATGGGGCTGCCTTTGGAGTGTTCGGAAACTTCAAATTGTTCGGAAACTTCAAACTGCAGCCAGATTGTTAACTGGGGCTGGTTACAGGGAACATATAACTCTGTTGCAGCAGCTTCACTCGCTGCCAATCTATTTCTGAGCACAAATCAAAGTGCTGGTTTTTATCCTACATAGCCCTAAATGGCTAGGACTCAAGCTATTTCAAAGACCACATCTCCCTTTATGAGCCTTAAGATCATCAGGTGAGGCCATTCTCTTGGTCCCACCACCCTCACAGGTGCGCTTGGTGGTGACACTTCTCTGTTGCTGCTCCCAGACTCTGGAACTTCCTCCCATGGGAAGCTAGGCTGGCCCCATCCTTGCTGTCCTTCCGCAAGCAGGCAAAGACCTTTCTCTTCAGGCAGGCTTTGCCTTAGTGACTGTTGATCTGAGAGGGGTTTTGAATACACTGTTGTGCTCTGTTGTTTTAAATGTGTTTTAATATTGTTCTTAGTTACAATTTTAAGATAATACTTGTTTAATTCTTTTTAAATATTTGTATACTTACTGATTTTAGCTTTTAAATACTGTTTTAATGATGTAAGCCACCTTGGGTCCTTTTGGAGAGAAAGGTGGGGTAGAAATAAATAAATAGATAGATAGATAGATAGATAGATAGAAAGAAAGAAAGAAAGAAAGAAAGAAAGAAAGAAAGAAAGAAAGAAAGAAAGAAAGAAAGAAAGAAAGAAAGAAAGCACATCTAGCAGGCATGGTCACCAGTGGTTTAGTGGAGCCAGGGTTAATGCCCTGGGACTTCATCAGTAACAGAGACTACATGTATTAAATTCTACACACATGAGTAGTGGGTCCACTGTTGTCACCCCTGCTTTCAAAATTTAGACTGCAAGCTCACTTGATCTTTTGGTTACACGATGTGCCAAAACCAGTGTCATATAAATATCTCTATCAAGGTATGTCACGTAATTTTTGCCTTAGACACAGACAGAGTTTTGAAATTAAATTTTCAAAGCAGAACCAACAAGAATTTTGGTCCCTCAAGAAACTTTGGGGTTAGTTTAATAAAGAGGGGGAAGGAGAAGGGATACCATTGTTGGTGGTTGGGGTGGGGACAAGCTGTAACAAAAAATGCTGCCTGCCCACTGACACACACAAAGCCTCTAGCTAATAATTCTTCCTAGTGTTGAAGTCCTACTGACACCGATGGGAGTTTCAGGCCCAGATGCCTTGCAGCACCAAGTTCCACCTCACTGCTGTGGCAATTTGTTTCCATGTTGGCTGTCAAACTGTATTCTCAGCAGGAAACCAGAATTACTGAATATACTGGTTGTAGTAGCTGAAGCCCCACCATTTTGAAACAGCCCAGCTTTTCTTCATGCATGAAAGAAGGGATCTTTTACCCTCAACATTATTTCATTGCATTGGGAAGCTGGCTTCCATGGAAAGCAAAACAGGACATGTGAGACCAACAACAAAATGCTACAGTGTGGAGTGCTATGGATCAGGATACAAACAATTCCTGTCTGTTTTCTTCCTATGACTTTCCATTCCTCACTCCAAAGTTTTGTGGCCATTGAATTCTATCCCTATTGACCTGTTTTAAGTTTCCCAGGTCTTAAGAGTCCCCCTGCCCCGATTCTTTTTTTTTTCTGCAAACCTTGGGGTTCCCCTGTCATACTGACAGATCCAACATGCCTCCATTTTACCTCCAGAAGCAATAATGCTTCATAATATGAAATCAGAAACAGAGAAGATGGATATCTAGCTCTCAAAAAATAAGCTTTGTTTTGATGAAAGCTGTTCACCCACTGAAGGTTAACTTTGCTAGTAGCTCGTAGAGCAGTGGTGAGGGAAATTTCCCTGGTTTATTGGAAGTGCAGTGCTTGCCATGACTTCCAGGGGAGGTCTGGAGCAATGATATGCTGGTTTCCTTAATGTCTGTTCTGGATAAGTCAGTGGAAAGTCTTAACAAAGGTAAACTTCTTTTAAAAAAGCGTTTTGCTTTTTTAAAAAAATCAATACAGCTTCAGGAAGAGTAAGACCTGTCTCAGTAGTCTTTTGGAGTTTGAGATGTCAATAAACATGTGAACAGTACAAAACATGTATTTTACTTAAGAAAGGCCCTCACCAACTATGTCCAACCAAACATTATGGTCATGGAATAAGAGGAGATGTCCTCCTATGAACGAGAAACTCTTTAAAGAATAGAAAGTGGAGAATAGAAATTAACCTCTGGCTAATGAAGGAGATTAGTTCTCATAGTGGAAGGATGTAAGGGGGGGAGTTGGTTTAGATTACTAGAAGAGGTAAAGGGTGAGGTGACCAAATGTCCAACAACACAAAAACTGGTGTAGTAAAAATTAAGTGCAACACCCTGTTTACTAAGGGAACATGGAAGGGAGTGAATGCATCCAAGACTTTTATTGACTTGAAATTTCTGCCTGGACTGTTGCTCAGAAACTGTACATCTGCCACTTTACTGTGCTGTTTCCCAAGAGCAACATCTATATTTAAAAATCCAAAAAATAACAATGAATGAAGTCATTTTGGAAAGGATTAAAGGATCCACTGCAAAGCCTGAGCCATCAAATTATGATTTGCTATTTGCATAGATCTTCAACGGCTGGCTGTTTGCAGCACTTTATGCTGCCTCAGTGATAAGCTTATAGTGAGTTATCAGCAGAATGAAATAGCTTTCATTGGCAGAACTCCCCACCCCCACCCCACCCCCAGTAATGAAGCTTAAGAAAGAGGTGTTTCTTGCTGGAAACAGAGTTGTGGGCTTTTTTGTTTGTTTGTTTGTTTACTTTTGGTAAAGCATCAAGGTATACTCTTGTGAAAAATGCAAATTCTGTTTCTCTTTGTCAAGGAAAAAAAGAGGAAAAGTAAAAGAGTATGAAAGTTTAAAACAGTTTGAAAAATATTGCCATGTTCTTCATAAAGGAACTTCCAAGGATATCATATCTATCTCTCTGTCTACTCATCCATCCATCTGTTGCACTTATAATCAATCAGCTATGACATTAACTGTTTCTGATAAACTTTCTGAAATGTTCAACCACTATGGCTTTTATATTTATACCCCGTTGTCACCATTCTAATCCCTCACCTAACATGCATTTGTTCTGGGAAATCCTGAATGACTGGGTGATACATTTATAGTGGCTAGAAGCATTATCTGATTATAATAAGCTAGCCACCCTGCATTTATTATAATTAAAGTTCATGGCCTGGTTAGGATAATTGCCCTATGTGAAAAAATAAACCATGGGAACTCTGGGTAAATATAAATTCCTTCAGCAACCTACAAAACTAACCCATAAAACAACCTAAAACCTGACAAATTGGAAGCTTTGGCAGAAAAGCATGGCCCAATTCTGAAAGATCTGCACCTCCACATAGACCAGCAGGTTAAGGTGCTATGTAAGTAACCCCACCACCACCTTTTGTGGCCTCTGCTGTTCTGAGAATCTCTACCTGTTTGTCCCATGGAAATCTTGCCCAATCCTGAGACATCAGTAATCATCATCTTCCTTTGTTCTTTTTGCTTGATCTCTATGTGCTTGAATCCATATTTCTCTGAGGAGATCAAGACCTTCAAGAACTTTGTTAAAATTTCACAACATGGTTTCCTGCTCTCCTCAAACAGCAGCTCCAGTTTTTCTATCTTTCATTGGACTTCCCATAGATTTAACACACTTGTCTGTCCCAATTCAAAATGTCCTCTCTTTTTAGCCACAAGCTCTCTTCCATCAATCACATACACTGTCACCAACTGCCTCTCCTATTCATTAACTACTTCCTTGTTCAAATCTCCTGGCGAGAACCTCTGGCTAATGAAGGAGATCAGGAAACCATGTTGTGAGACTTTGATAAATAGTGATGTTCTAACTACTAGGTGAACAGAGCCATAACTAGCAATTTTGGAATCTGGGGCAACCATCTCCCATTCTTTCCTCCCTGAGGTGGGGTGCAAAGGAGGAAGAGAATTGGTGTCTCCCCTCTCCGCAAAAGTGGATCCTTTTTTTAAAAAGGTGGGGTGGATAGGGCTTGGAAGTGTTGGTTCATGGTACAGGGAATTATCTCCCCAATGATTCCATGCTGTGCAGTATGCATGGGTGTCCACGGGGGGGGGGGGGGAGAGTCCTTCCCCTTTTTGGAATTGTAAACTTGGTATTTTTTTAATATCCACCAGTCAAAACAACAGCCCATAGGAAAAATTAATAGACTAATAAATAATAATAATAAATAATTATTTAATAATAAATAAATATAATAAATAATAAACTAATAAACAATCATGAGCCATCAAGTCAATTCTGGCTTATGTCAGCCCTTTCCAGGTAGAGAATACTCAGAAGTGGCTTACCACTCCTTTCTTCTGGGGTCATCCTGAGACTGTGCAGCTTGCCCAAGGCCACAGAGGCTGGCTCTACTGGCAGGAGGCATAGTGGGGAATCGAACTCCTAAACTCTGGGTTATCTAACTCACTGCGCTATCCAACCAGCTAATAGATGTTGCCCTCCCAGAATTATTTCTGCAGATGCCCTTGACTTTATGCTGCTCAATATCAGTTTCTGCATGAGGTGTTTATTTATAAGCCCTTCTCTTGCTTGGTCACTATAAGAAACAGAACGCTGGATGAGACAATCCTTTGGTCTGATCTCTGAAGGGACCTTCCTATATTCTTACGTGTATTTCAAAGATATATGAGAAATCCAACACAGAGACTGAAGCACCAGCCTGATTTCACACACTCTTCTTATTTTTTTTTCCAAGTTTTCGGTAGTTCTTAATCTCTCTTTCCTAACCCCAACGGTAGGAAGCTTTTGAAAAATGACGGTTGAGGAGCCCATGGATATGGTTAAGGTATAATCATCTCCTTGTACTGAAAACAGCTGCGTTATTTTCCAGCACTGTACTATATATTAACTTTTTATTTCTTTCCAGAACAGAAAGCACTCACAGCTAGGGGAAAAAATATGCATGATGGTTTGAACAACCATTTTCCAAACTATGTTCACTGACTTTAATTTTCAAGCAGTGTGATAAATATTCGGCATTAATGTTTTAAGTTTCACAGCACAGAACTTCCATGATTGGTTTAAGCCCCATTCTGCCTTGTACAGTGCCCACATACAATAAAATGCAAAGGTAAATGGACTGTTATGAACTAATCTAGTGCATTATAATTGTGTTTCGGCACTCCGCACTAATTTTACTGCTTTCTTCAGCTTGACCTTTTGCAAGACAGTGTATGATACTTGAAATCTAGACTAACCTATTTTATAATGGGCTGCATTTCATTTGCATTCATCACAGCTTTACAAAACTCTGGGCACTAGACAGGAAGAACAGTATGTGAGAAGAATGCAAGCAAGGGTATTTTCCAGTTATTATAACTCAATTACCTGCCACCTGCCAGGCTCATGGTGGGAAGGGAACTTTGTTAACATGACCCAGGCCAGGAGCTGATATAGTTGGAACTGACAAGTACTACCGGGCCTGACTCAGGCTCTGGCTTCAGCTGATTCAAGCTGAGTTCAATGGAGCTCATCAATTTCAACCAGGTCACCTTATTCCCAAGTAGCACTGAAGCTTAATGCTCAGCAAGTTTCCTTCATTAGTCCCAAATACAGACATACTACAAAAAGACAAGATGTTCCATCAAAGCCCATTTGGTGCCTTGACTTCCAGATCAAGGTGAGTTGCAATGCAACTCTGGGACTGAAGTGAGGTCTAATCCTGGAGTCGCAATCCCAGAGCCACAATGCAAACCTCCAGGCAGACCTTACCATAAGGCAACACGAGGCAGCTGCCTCAGGCGGCAAATGCAGAGGGCAGCAGTGGAAGTAGCGATCAGCTGGCTGTTCTTCCTGCTCCCTTGTCACTCTGACACTTTTGCAGATGGAGAGAGAAATCCACCCACGAAAAGGGAAGATCTGTCTATAGAGCTTTTGCTAGGATGATGCCAAGAGCATGCCACCAGTCCTGTTAGCATTGTTCCACCAGTTGTAAAGGCATAACTGGGGCATCCTGGAGAACACCGGGTGAGGTTGGATAGCCACAAAGCTCCCTCCTTTGTTGTCCCTTACCTTGAATATAGAAGAAACAACGACAGCAGTGAAGCTTATTTGGTTACTTTGCCTTCCAATGACAAGAGAAAACAAACAGAAGGAAATGTCAGTGGCAACCAAAAGGGAACTGGCCATGCTTTCTCCTAATTTGTTTTTGCCAGCTAACTTTTCACCACCATCACAGATATTCCTTTCTCCAAACCATAGGATTGCTGTGTTACTCTCACTGCTTTCAAGGGCCTAGGCAGCTTCATCATATACTCAAGGTAGATCCCAGCTATATTTTCTAGGACTTATTCCTAGGATTTTTTCTTAGAAATAGATTTCCTAGGGTTTTTTTTTCAGTGCCATAAGCAGTGTCATCATATACTCTGGGTAGATTCCAATTGTATTTCTTAAGATTTAATTTGGGTAGGGGTACAGTCTTAGGATGGAATCCTAAGTAGCCAAGATGGCTGAGTGAACTGACAATAAACAAGCTGAGACTGTGCTGGATCAAGGCTCTTCCAGTGTAGGGATGGTGGAAATGACTTAGAAATGCCCTGATCCTGGCCTAACTTTGTGCCAACACAGAAGCTATGAGTTTATGTTGAACGGGTTTGGATCTGGCATAACTCAGCTTCTCCCTCCCACCGTTCTTCTTCTCTGCCCCCTTTCCAACTCTTCTCCTAGATTATCTCCATCAGCACAAGAGTTGTGCCTTCAGAAGACCCAGATGTGGCAGCAGATCTGAGATTAGCCAGCATATGAGGGTTGTGCTAGCCCAAGGGCGGTGGTGCTGACACAAGAGGCATTTGCCCATTCCAAACCCATCAAAGCCAACATAGCTTTGAGTTTGGATTGCACTGCCAGTCAGAATCTCATTCAAAGGGTTTTTTGTTCTGGAGCTGTTGTGTAAAAAGTCTGATGAATGGACAAGGTGACCGTTTCTATGAAAAATAAGAGGATGTACGTGGAAAGCAAGAGCTGTGAGTGCCTGGAATCATAAGAAACCATTTTTCATCGTTCAGTTACAATTCATCTTTTTGTCTAGACAAACAAAACAATGGAATTTCCAAAGGCAGCAGAAAGAAACAAATTTTATCCACAGACTGTATTAGTTTATCAGCATTATCTGAAATTTCTTTTTAAAAAATAAATAAATAAATCACTCACTTGAGTAAGCATGCCTAGTATCTCTATAGATCACTCTAAGAGCTCTTACCAAGGTTGTTCACTCTCCTTTAAAAAAAAACATATTCTATAACGATGGGCTTATATTAAAATTTCCCTACTTGTTCTCTTTCAGCTGAAGCATAAACCTTGAAGGCTTAAAGCTGATGTTAAAAGTTCTAATTTCTAATTGATATATAGCTTTAAAATCCTTGATTTAAAAATCAAAAGCAGGCAAACAGCACTCTATCTGAGAAAAGCTAGAGTGGCACATGACAGATATTTCTAGGAACGATGCACAGCATATAATACGCATTAGGATGTTCAGAAATATCTATCGTCTCTCCCTTCCTCCCTCATAATCTGCTCTGGAAAGATTAACTTGGCTTCTGCTTTCTCCACACATGTTATTTCTTACTCTAACCTTATTTTCCAGGTGATCAATTCCATTCCGGAATATTCTCCTGACTTTGGTGTTTTCAGCTGGAATAGCTCTGTCCAGAGACTGTTATCTTGATGGCTCTGAATTAGGAAGGGAAGTATCCAAGCTGCCTCCCTTGCACACTCCCCACTAGATTATTAACCTCTGGTATTACTTGATAATTCACATTTTAGACCCAGTAAAATGTAAAAAAAGAAAGAAAGGAAAGAACAACATACCGAATGGCTGAAATAATGATCTCCCTGATTACCTATTTGTCACAATTGATATTGTACACATTTGTCACCCATTTTACCACATCTACCTCAACACAGGTCCAAAGTGCACTGTGAGGAATATCTAGAGATATCTAGAGAAATATTAAGAAATATCTTAATATTTCAACATGGTATTTAAAGGTGATACCATAAAATCAAAATCTAAATTAAAAAAAAAAGTAGTGTGGCACCCTTAAGGCTAACACATTTCTTTTCATGACAGCCTTAAATCTATTTGTCTTAGAAGTGCCACAGTATAGCTCAGTGGGTTGGACCTCCTGGAACTATAGGCTGGAACTTCAAATTCTCACTGTGTTTCCTGGGAGAAGAGGCACCTAAGATTACCCAGAATATATGTGGCTGAAGGGGCTATGTGTCCTGCCACTTGTGTGGCTTTGGATGCCACCAGATGGAGAGACTGATAAATCACTTTGGAGTTCCTTATACCTAGAGAACTCTGGGAAGATCTCCCTAAGCCAGAATTGACTTGACAGCATATAATTATTAAAATATATGCTGAGACAGACTAACCTCTCTCAAAACTATATAAAGGAAGGTCCTTTTGCCTCTCAGGGTGGAGTAATCTTTAGAGTCTCAAATAGCTAGACTGTTGTATGTGTTAGGCACAGGAGACATAATAGGGATAAACTCCTCTTTGCACCATGATGGTTCAACAAGACCTCAAGAGAAGTATGCAGCATGGTGATCTTATGAAACCAAAGTATACAGAAAGGCCTTCTTCATGGTGGTTTCACCACTTTCCAGCTGTTTTCCTCTGATGACAAGCCAGAATAATAATAACATTTTCTGAAGCCATGTAAGGACCACGCACAACAATTTGTCCCGTACATCCACATTTCAGTCTGCTAAGAATTCTTACCTAAAATGTAAGTACAAGGCAAGAGAACTTGCCTTATGTTTTTTCATTGGCTGGTACACTACACTTGGGATTAAAGAAGTGATGTCCAACTTAGGTGGAAAAGCATAGTATGCTTAGGAATTAACCTTGGTGAGGGCTGCCCAACAGAATTCTATATGCTGAGATTTCAGGCCCCACACTTGAGACCAAAGACAGGTCACAGGCACAGGGACATCACAGGCACTTATAGAGTCATACGTAGAGCAGCCAAAGACTGGGAAAGAATGGCTTCAGGGCCAGCTGAACATGGAAACAAACGTGAGGGGAATCCAGGTAAACAGGGCCAGAATCTGGGTAAAAGCCAGCTAAACCAGGCAATAGGGCAATCCAGAGCAAGGAACAAAACACTGTTTTGGAGATGGCTGACAGGGAGCAAAATACATCCCACAGATACAGGGATTGTTGCCACTCCTCCTAGGGCTCACATTTTAATCATCCTATATCTATAGAACACCTGACATGAGTTTTTTCCAAACCCAGTGCAAGGAATGGACAATATTTATTTATTATTTATTTATTTAAAATATTTTTATCCCACCTTTCTCCTTAAGAGGACCCAAGGTGGCTTACATCATTAAAAAAAACAAACCCACAGTATTTAAAATCTGAAACCAGTAAATATACAATATTAAATTTTATTTATTTATTTTATTAAAAAAACAGACAAGAATTATATTAAAAGGGTAAATAAAATCAGTATTAAAACACATTTAGAACAACAGAGCACAACAATCCATTTAAAACCCCTCTCAGACAATGTAAGGTCTTCCTGTTTTTGGGCTGTAATAATCACCAGTCCTAGCCAATGTAACCAAATGTGAGGTGTGATGGAAGTTGCAATCCACCAACAAGTGGAGGACCACACATTGCCAATTCCTGGATGCTGGGGCTTGTGGAAGGCTCGCCTTCAGGTCATGGGTTTTCCCCACCCCCTCAGGCCCTGCACTCTAGCTTGCAGTACAAGAAGGCTCATAAGTCACAGTGCCAGCGCTCCACTGCCTGCCTTATTCCAAATGGTACGATGGAGCAACGTGCATGTAGCCACTGTCATTCTCTCTCAAGTCCCCTCCCTCTGCTCTTGGCCTTTTCATGCATCAACATCATGAAAGCACAACTCAGGTACACTTACCTCTACAATGAAC
This sequence comes from Intellagama lesueurii, assembly GCA_037013535.1. Classification (NCBI taxonomy): domain Eukaryota; kingdom Metazoa; phylum Chordata; class Lepidosauria; order Squamata; family Agamidae; genus Intellagama; species Intellagama lesueurii. The sequence goes on along the minus strand of JBAJHW010000005.1, from coordinate 69,009,019 downwards.
TAGTGAGCTCTGGTGGTACATGGCAATGGGTGGTGATGAGGAGCCACTTCATCCACAACAATCAAGCTGTTTCCTCCTGTAATGCTGCTTGCCCAGGAATTTGTCTCCCCTTCTGGAGATTGTGGAAAGTACAGCAATTTCCTGTGACTTCAGCCAGAGTTGGAAATTACGTCTGACTGAGATGCTGTATCTAACAATTACCTTAGTTGAGTCATCACTGTCATCACTGTGTTGTTTGCGAGTGATATTTTGAGATGGACACTAGCTCTCTTCTTTCTACTGAGGCTTCTCTAGCCATGGATCTCCTCCCAATCCATTCCCAGGGCTGATCTTTAATAGACCCAGTACTAATATAGAATATTTAATATTATAGCTCTATTCCTGGGCTGAAACAAAGGTCAATTTTCAGTTTCTTTCTTTACGTGTCCATTTAAAAAATGGTTGGGCTTTAGTTGTATTGCCAGTTTGCCAAATGGTTGAGGTTTGGATAGATAGGTGTAACTCATTCTGAGGAGTAAGTTTTTCTACTTCCTTCTTTGAATCCTGTCTCATGTTATGTTTTTGTTTTCCTATGAAAGTGGTGACCTTGGAAGTATAAACGACACTCAATTGCAGGGCATTTATTTTGTTTGCATGGTCTCATCAGCCAATTCCTGTCATCCCAAACACATTTTGTACCTCAGAACTTCATTCTGGCAGAAAACACCGTCTGTTATCTTTATGATTTTGTGATTACTTTTGTGTACTTCTGAATGATGACTTGGCAGCAGGCCTAGCAAGAGAGACCTGTGACTGCCCTGCTCAAATTCAAAATGCTCCTCCAAAACTCTACCAGGGACAGGCACAGTGATTCCTTTGGGCCTTTCTGGTACTCATCTGCTGATCTGAAATGCACGGGTTGCACACTACAGATGCAAGGACCAGAGATGGAACCAACTATGTATACCTCTATTTTTCAGTAACCAAGAGGCTCCAAACGATCTCAGTAACACATGGATTCAGCTTCACTCAGCTCACTCATAACCATTTCTCAGAAACTTTTGCTATTCAATGAAAGATTTAGTAAAAGTGCAAAATGCAGGTTGGATGCAGAGCTATAGAGCAAATTGTAAATACAGTGGTGGTAAACTTGGAATTTATTTATTTAAAATATTTTTACCCTGCCTTTTCCCAAAAAAGACAGTTTTAAGGCAGTTTACATCATTAAAAACACAATATAAAAAGCTAAAAACAGTAAATTATTCAAATATATAAAAAGAATTAATAACTACATAAAAAATGTTAGGTATGATAAACCACTGATGAAATCACCAATTGACCTCCTATTTCTGCTCATAACCATTCCTTATAGCAGGGTTACCACACAAAAAAATAATTAAGGAATTTATTGGAACCTTTCCAATGGTTAACATGCCATTATTAGTATCATTACTCTGATTGTGCCAGTATTTTGTAACATTGTATATTACTGACACTGTGTATTGCAACTGTCTTCAAATCAGAAAACAAAAACAGGGTAATATTCTGGCTCCCTTCAGTCTTTGTATTGCATCTTATAAATTTTGACAAAATCTGAAAGGTAAACTCAAACAACATTTCCCTTGCCATTTAGGATTGATAAAAGGGTGGATAAAAGGGTGGAATAAAACCAGAAAGTTTTCTCGTAAAAATATCTGTAAATATCCTTTTAAAATATTCTTTGAAATGAATGTTCAAAAGTATCAATAAAATGTTACTCGTTACAATAAAACTCGTTATCAATAAAATATTACTCATTAAGCCTTTGAGAATACATTACTTAATACACCTTAAAAATAACATTGTGACTGTTTGTTACATTGATTTTAGTGCAATGTTCTAACTACTTATAGAAGTAGCTACTTCCACACTGGGCCACCACAAATCACACCAAATTATTTATTTTCATTTTCCAGATAATTCAGCTTCTTACATCGTAATCCTAGACGCTTTCACTTGGAAGCAAATCTCACTGTGTTCATTACAGCTTATTCTCTCATGTGAATTTCGGACTGGTGTCTAACTGTTTCACCTTTTCTATAAGTAAAATACTTTTTGCCAGTAAAATACTTTCCTGCTGGCATTCCCCATGATTCTACAAAATGGAAGTTCTTACTTCAGCATGACATTGGCTAGCATTTTTCAGGGTAATAAGCCATGCACTAATTTCCCCTGCCACCTATGATCCCCTGCCAGAGAAACAGGCTTACCAATGTTTATTCATTCTGTGAAAGACAGCAAGGAATTGACTGTTTTGACCTTTTTATTCATTCTATAGTTTGACTGACTTGTACCTTCTCTCCTTCCAGCCTTGGCAGCTAGCTGAAAGACCTGGAAGACGCAGCCAATTGGATCAGTGAATTTTGAAAAGGTGAAGGCTGCGGAGCTTAGCTTACATTTCCTCTGGTAAGGTCAGGATAGAAATTCAGGTGACTATATATTTGACAAAGGTGACAGGAAGAGATGCAGCAATGTCAAAAGGATGAAGCCATCCTCTTTACATCACCTTCATAAAGACACTGTATTTGTCCAAATAGATGGCATGCTTATTATGTAATAATCATTTATTTTCATTTCATATCACACACCATCATCCGACTTCTTAGCAAAGCCATTTTGGGTAGAATATCAAAGATGCACAGTCTTTAGATAATCTCAGTAACATATAATATGCTGCATTGAAATGAACGACCATAGAATTCCTACACCACTTCTCTTCTTTAAGTAAATATTGTGTGTGTTCTGTGTTGTCAAGTCAGAACTGACTTATAGCGACCTTAACAAGGATTTCAAGATTAGCTATTTAAGGAATGGTTTCACCAGTTCCAGTCCCCCAGTGAGTTTCCATGGCCAAGCAGGAATTCAAACCCTGGTCTCCAGAGTCCTAGTTCATCACTATAGCCACTACACCACAGTAGGAATCCACTTTAAGTAAATACACATGTTTTATTATTAACTGTCTCGGTTGGCTACAAACAATCAATTGATAACTTAATACTATTTAAATCTGTGAGGAGAAAATAAAGAAAATCAATCTCCATGCTTCTGTGTCACAACACCTAAAAGTCACCCTGTCTTGCTGAGCTCAGTTTCTCCATGTCTTCCTCTAGACAATGATAAGGCCTCTTCCTTTACACTTCAGAAACAAGGATGGTACAGCCTGATCTTGTGACTTCAGGGCTGTTCTGAGGGTTTCCCAATCAGTTAAAAAAACACAACAACCCTAAGAAAAATGCAAAATGTAACCTCTCAAAGCTTCTAGGAAGTGTGATTTTTGGATGAAACAAGGTGTGCTCCCATGCCCTCTTTTATATGCCAAACTGCTTCTCTGGAACCTGGATATGTGATTAGCGGTGGTGCTGGGAGAGGAAACTGGGCTGCTTGCCTCTTTCGGTCCCTTCATGGCTACCCACATTTGCCATTGCTTGTGATGCCTGTTTGATATTTATTTAGTAATGTTTTGCTTCACCCATTCTCTAAGACCGTGGTCCCCAACCTTGGGCCTCCAGATGCTCTTGGACTTCAACTCCCAGAAATCCTGGCCAGCAGAGGTGGTGGTGAAAGCTTCTGGGAGTTGTAGTCCAAGAATATCTGGAGGCCCAAGGTTGGGGACCACTGCTCTAAGGTACATGGGTGGTGAAAAAGATGTGCATCATCCCTCAACAATTTTATCTTTTCAACCCTCCTATGAGATGGGTTAGGCTGCCAGAGTGACTGGTGCAGCCTCAGCCAGTGAGCTTCACACCTAATGGGGATTTGAACCTGATTCTTCCAGGTCTAACCTTAGCAGTCTAAATCAAGCCTTTGCTGTTGAAGGTTGAAGTGAAGAGATGAGATTTCTTCTTATAGCTTTGCTAGGAGCCTTGTACCTGTTGTGACACCGTTGCAGCCTCAGTTCTGTCTGTTAATGAATTGAAGTCTGAGACCTGGATGAGTGAGAATTTTTTGTAGTTTGTTTTCCATAATAATTCACAAAAATCCACACATTTCTCCATACTGGGGGTAGAAATGTGTGGATTTAGTAAATTATTATAGAAACTGAACTAGAACAAAAAACAAAAACAAAAACAAAGAATGCTGAGAAAGTGAAACATACAATCCATCTAACCAGGCTCATGGCTTGATCACTCAGGTCCAGAGATGGGAACAGCAAAGTTTGTTTCCTGGCTGAACAGCTGATCCATGGTTTGGTACCTCACCCCCTCCAGCGGGTGCCCATTAGGTGGCAGCACCTGGAGGAGGTGGGGCATGGCGCTGCTGCTGAGTGGGCACCCACTAGAGGGGGTGGGGTGCCATACTATGGATTAGTTCTTCTGCCAAAAAATGAACCGCAGTGAATCACTGCAAATAGGAGAGAATGACATTTTATTTTATTTTTGAAGAATTTACCAAAAATTGCAAATTTCCCCCAATTCAAGATGAAAAAAACTTGAGATTTGAAAAACACACCTGAAGTAGGTGGTGGAACTGAGAAATCTATCCATCTCTACAGGCAGTCAATCAGTTAAAGTCTGAATGGCAATATGTCTTAACATTTAGAATCTAAGTCATACATATGGTGTTCCCTGATGTGATTAATGCTGTGTCTAAAATAGTCTAAAAATAATGCCATGGACTGCAGTGGGACACATTCATGAAGTGAAGGAAGTTCTGACAGTTGCAAAGCTGGAGATGATTCACCTCTGTGGCCAGCTTGGTCAGGACTTCCTTCTGCACATATATTTTAACAGTAATTGACAGAGACTATAATGGAGTGACCTTGACTAGGTTGCCTTGCACAAGGAAAATGCCCTGTAGCCATCTCAGTTTAAATCACTCTGTGTGCTGCTGTAGCACTCTATATGGTACCTAGACAAGTCTATAAACTATATTAAAAGTACCTCTAGCCCTTCAGATCAAAAGAGCTGGCATCAGATTGACATGTGGTTAGCAAAGTGTGGGAAGCTGTGATAGAATGATGCACATAAGGAGCCCATATGTCAAAACTGCAAGATGCTAAATGTCATTGACATGGAGAGATAAAGATAGAAATCTATGGTGGGGGGAGGGAAGGAGAAGTAAGAGCAAGATGAAACTGCATGAAACACGAGGCTCATTAGACCAGACACAGTTTTTGCAAGGGCAATGCTGGAGCCAAAGGTTACTTTCAAAGGCTGGATCATATAGATCTGATAGAAACTGCGAGGTTTGGAAAGGCATAACATGACCCTGGGACTGAGACTCATATTGACCCTATGCCTGTAAGATTTTTTTTAAAAAATCCATGAGGGATCTAGAAAGAAAGGACAGAACAAACAATATACTACCAAACCAACATCAAGCTGTAGAATAGGTGTGAAGGTGTGGCCTTCCAGATGCTGCTGCCTCATAGAATCATAGAATAATTGACTGGGAAGGGGTGTATAAGGGAACTGAGTCCCCTGCTCAAGGCAGGAATCCAAATCAAACAGATCTGATGGATGGTTGCCCAGTTTTCTTTTGAATGCCTCCAGCGTTTGAGCGTTCACCACCTCCTGAAGTAATTTGTTCCATTGTCATACTGCTCTAACGGTTAAGAGGGTTTTCCTGATATTCAGCCAAAATCTGGCTTCCTGTAGCTTGAGCCCATTATTATGTGTCCTGCAGTCTGGGATGATCAAGAACAGATCCTGCCCCACCTTTGTATACTCAAATACTTTTCAAGTATTTGAAAAGTGCTATTATATCTCTCAGCCTTCTTTTGTCAAGGCTACCACCAGGGGAGATGCTGTTCATCAAATCAGGAGGTCAAAATCTTCTCCTCCATCACTTTATAAACTAGTAGGAATGAGTGTTACCTTTGGGCAGATGTAGAAATAATGAACCAAATCAAAAATATTTATGAATGTCCAGGGTGACCATGGGGCGCAGCAAGCAGCTCTTTGTGGTCCACTGAATGGAGCAGCATCTGCACAAAGCCTTCATGTTCAAACTGGCAAGGACAAAAAAAGAAAGCTGGGCAGACAGAAAGTGTAGAGATAGAACTGGAAGGCTTTTTCACACTATTTTCTCTTTCCACCCCCACCCCTGCAACAAACCTACTTACTGTGCTGATGGACAGAAGAAGGGATGAAAAATAATGGAGAATGAGGTACAATTTCCAAGTAGTGTGAAAGAAGAGCAGGCTTTGTCCTTCTAAGAAGGAATCAAAGAGGACCATGACCACTCTCCTTTTAAGGTTCCTTATTCAGTCCATTCATTGGACTGAATAAGGAACCTTAGGAAGCTGCTTAGCTCACTTGTATGACTGAGCTTTCTCCCTGGTGGGTGGAAAAAGAAGGGGACAAAGGGACAGAGTCAGACAAATGGGCAGTCTGCAGAGTCCCAGTTCTGCTGTCTGCTGCATGTCCAGCTATAAGCCCCTTTCTCTTGCCTGTGCTGCAAGGGCCCTCCTAACTCTGTGGCCTGGTGCAGTGACACTCTTGCTATTTGTTTTTCCCCATTTGGGGGAAGGCATTTTCTTCCTGGAGTCTGGAAACATAAAAACACCAGAACAGGCACAGGTGATCAGATAGGGATCTCTCATGGGTGTCTGTTTGGGTGTGGACATTTTTTTACAGCCTTTCTCCTGTGCAGGTATGATGGGTGATGGATGGCCATTTCAGTGATGGTGTGCCATCTTCGTTTCTTTACTGTTTAGTCATGTTTATAACCCACATCCCCTCCAATGAGTTAGAGGCAATGCACATAGCTCACTTCCTGCCCTCATTATTTTCACATCTGTTATTTTCACATCTGTCCTATGAAAAAGATCAGGCACAATGAGAAGAGGTGGCTGGCTCAAGGTCAACCACCAAACCTCAGGGCTTGGAGAGGACTTGAACCCAGAGCACCAAGATTCTAGGCCAACATTTTAACTCTTGCATGTCTGGAAAGCTCATTTGGTGTTGCTTCTGCCATCATTTTGACAGTGGGTGAATGCCTTTTTGTTTATCCAGCCCCTCTGTTTTGGGTCTCGTCTTGAAAACCATACCATGGCTCCTGTTTTAATGTCGCTTTTATGTTTAAAGTCATGTTTTGTTGTTTGGGTTTTTTTTTTTTTTAAATGATTTTAAGATACTCTTGGATGCTCTAAGAGCCCCTGGTCTGAAGGATATACAGGTAGATGTATACACAGACATGATTTGTAAATAATAATTATTTGGTGTGTGTTTTAATAATCATTTAGTCACAGACAGGTTCAAGCTATGAGTAGTTTCTGGGTTATCTGTGTTAGAGGTTAGGAGACCAGAAAGTTAATCCAGTGAAAGATCTATCAAGATGACCCATGGCTTTCACTGTGACTACTAGTGTGACTAGGGCTCAATCAGACAGGTGTTTATGCCACTGTTCATTTCACTGCAGGGGTGGTTTGGTTCGCTCTTTTCCCAGGCGATCAGACAACCTGATCACTAGAGCAGACCAATCCATTCACAGAGCACCCCACCTGCATCTTTTTAAGGCTCTGTCAGAGGCTTCTACTTTTTGGGTACAGATAGGTGCACTCTAGTTTTGTCTGTTTCCAGAGTGTGCAATTGCTGGGAACTGACCAAAACTGAGCCTTGCAGCTCTCATATCTGCCAAGGCTCCTCTGGTTGTCGATTTCCAATATTCTGAAGTGGCTTAATAAGCAAGCCACTTCAGGATATTGACAAATTGAACACCTCCATTGGTTCTCTGCAAAGGGGCAGGGGAAGTGAAATTATTTTAGAAGAAATGCTTCTGTTAGACCATTGCTTGATGCCTTGAATTCCTTAGATTAAATTTTAACAATATTTTCTTTCCTTTCTGTGAAGTGCTGATCGAAATCCTGGCTTCAGGCAATTTTTTGATCAGCACTACAATCAAGGCAATTTTTTTTTCTAATTTAATCTAAATGATTCAGTGCATCAGGAATGGTCTAGCAGAGGCAAAAAAGATAGTTTCACTTTCCCTGCCCTTCTGCAGAAGAACAGGGGAACTGTTCAATTTGCCAATTTGCCAATACCTTGGAGTGGCTTCTTTATTCAGGATATCAGAAACTGACAGCAGAAGGAGCTGGACTAAACAGAGTCACTTGAGGTTGGTATGCCAGTTGGATGTGAGGATTGCACCAAATAGTATATCATTCTTCCCTCCAACCTGAAGTGACCCTATGTAGAATGCACCAGCCTGCTCCAAAAGGGCCAATGGGCCAGTGTAGTTGCAGGCTAACTTCCTCTGAATTGGGATGTCATTTCTTCTTTCGTTTATGCAGGTATCTTTCCTTTTTTTGTTGTTTTTTTGTGGGGTTTTTTGCCCTAGTTCCATGCCATTTTGAAGAACCCGATTTCTTCCTTCCAGTTCTGTTTGCTGTGTCTCCAGTTATGTTTGTTATTACCTTAAATCATAGGTTTAAACAATCATCAGATACCACTGAAATGGATGGCGTTCAGAACCTGACACTGATGGGTGCGTTTTAAATGACCTGTGGGGGAAAAAAAAGAATTTCCTTTCAGTCTAGCTCATTGAGCCTAGTATAGTTTGTCTTTATTCTCCACCCCACCCCCGGCAGACTTTAGTGTGATAGATAAACATGGCAAAAGCCCAGGGAGAATGACGTTTTCAGGAACCCAATGAACAATGCAATAGTTTTCTGCCTGCCAGAAAATAAAGTCTATGAAATCCCCACCACCACCAATTCTTTAGTGTTCAGAAGCTTTATTTCCTTTTTATTTAGCAGCTCCATCTTTCAAATACAGCCCTAAGTTCCACTTATTAAAATGAAAAATGTGCTAGGGACGGGAATCCCTAAACAGTTCTTTAGCCAAAGGCTTACTGTATGCCCACACTCTGTGGAAAACAAGTGCCATAGCACATATATATATTTAGTATATATTTGCTATGTGCAGATGAGGTTATGGCTGCAACCTCTACTCAGTTGAACGTAATGGAAATTACTTCTGAATAGACATAGGGCATAGTGGTAAACTATGAAGCAGAGGTTTATATTCTGACAGTATTTTCCCACCACACAGGAGAAAGGAGAAAAATATCAGTTAACAAACCAGTTTCAGCTATTTTCATTTTCACCAGGATCAGGTCCTGGTGAAAATGAAAAGCTAACAGATTTTAATCACCCATTTAGGACCAATCTACCCCAAATACTTTGAGATTAAAAAAATTCAAAATGGAAGAAAATGAAGCTAACACATCCATCGAATAGAAAGTAGCAACATTCTCTGAAGTCATCTAAGAACTGGTCAGAATTAAATTTCTCTGATTTTATTTATTGAACTTGTACTCTTCTTGGATATTTTGTAATCTCCAATATCATTTACAACAGAGATTCTCCAAGGCAAATAGTTCTGCAAAATCCTGATACCTCCTACCTCTCCTTTACCTTCATCAACTGCATCCCCTGGGGCATGTGTGGAATCAATTTGTACTTTAAAGTAACAAAAACGTACTAAAAATGATCTTCAATTGAAAGAATGCTATTTTTCTTGACAGAAGATGTTGATATGTAATTTGCCTTAAGAAATAGCAGAATATATATAAAAAAACTTAAAGTGAAGGATGATGAAAATAGTCTCATACCCACCTTGGTATTTCTTCACACCCTACTAAGGGGAGGTGTTTCCCCCCATTTTAGAAACTGGTGCAATCAAGGAATGTCATTTTTATTCTTACTCAGGGTTTTATTCTTTCTTACACAGGTTTTGGGTTTTGTTGTTGTTGTTTTGGAGCAGGCTGGTGCAGGCTAAAGAGGGTCAGTTGGGGTCAAGCAGAGGTACAATATGCCACTTTGTGTGATCCTCACACACAAATGGCATATTGGAGCTCAAATGATCTGAGAAACTGCCCGCAGCCGAATCTACCACCATGGATTTGGCTGTGGGCAGTTTTCTCGGCCAGCCCTTTAAGACAAGGAAAATAAAAGATTTTTTCATTATCTCTTTATAAGTGATGCAACACATTTTCCCCACCCTAATAGAGTTGTTTTTTTTTTTAAATCAACTTCCTCTGCCTCTCTGCTGAGGAGCAGAGGAAGTGCTTAATTTGCAAATATCTTGAAGTGGCTCTTTTTCTTAAGCCACTTCGTGATATTGGAAATTACCACTGAAAGCCTTGACAGAAAGCTCACCTTTTGGTCCATTTCCAGTGATCATACACACTGGAAGTGGACCAAGCTAGAGCAATTGTACTTACTGGTGCTGCTGGATAGCTCAGTGTTTTAGGTATGTGGCTGCGGAGTCAGAGGTTGGGAGTTCAATTCCCCACTGTGCCTCCTTGAAAGGGGTTGTACTTGATGATCCATAGGGTCCCTTCCAGCTCTGCAATTCTAAAATTATTATATACAGCACAAAAGTAGAAGCCCCTGACAGGGACTCAGAAAGGTGCAAGTAGGAATGCTCTGGGGATGATTTGGTTCGCTCCAGCGATTACATCATGTGATTGCTGGAGAAATGAGTGAACCAATCAGTCCCCACAGTGGACCAAACTGTGGGTTAAATGCTTCTCTGATCACATCCTCAGCTTGTCCAGCAAACACCAGCAACATCTTCTCCACCACTGACCCCAGAAAAGAAGTCGAAGTGATACTTCGAATCGTATCTGTGAATAGACTGTTAGCCAGTGCAGTAGTTATAACAGGGAAATCACAGACTTCCTGTCAACAGTGTGGCTGCGGTATGCTTGAGTCACTGGAATATCTGAGCCCTTTGCACACAGAAGTCCACAAAGACCATTAGAGTGGCTTGTATGAGATGTAACTAAAGAACGATCTAGGAAAGACATGATGAGACATTGCTCTCCATGGGCATCGTGGACACATAAGCCTCTGCTGTGCAAATACTGCCAATGCCTGGAATCCAGGTTCAGGCCTGAAACAAGGAATACACCACAGAGCTCGGAAACATTAGTTTTGGGAGACTATTTTTCCCAGAATTGCCCAGCCAGTATGGCCACAGTTAACCTGAGCTTTCAAGGAGAATGTGGTCTCTTCCAGAAATGTTGTGCTTCACCTCACCTTCTACCAGCCAAGCCCATTTCTGTCTTGTCTGGCCTAAGCTTTTGCTTGTCCACCCTCATTCAGTTTATTACTGAGATAAGATGCTAGTTCTAGAACTAGAACAGTTTTCTTTGGATGTGCACAAAAATGAGAGACAGAACAGGTCATCCCCATTATAAAATGGCTGTGGTCGTAGGGGCACAATTTGTAGAAACATAAAATTAATGTGAAGTGAAAGTTTGATTTTCATTTACAGTTCCAGTCACCAAGGCACTCTACTGTGCAGCAACTTTATTAATTAAGGCTGTAGCTATAGCAACAAATGCAAAATTAAAACAGCAGCAGACTATAATGAGTTCCCAAGAAATAACAATGCAGTATTATCATACCGTATACTTGGAATTATTGTAAAACATGTCAATTGGTAAGTCAAGCTATTATGGTCATTGTGTGGTGGCAAATAGCTTGTCCTTCCTTACCAAGCACCTTAATTCTTAGGGCCGCTTCACAAAAGAAAAGCTTTTGACCTATATTCACCTGTTCATTTTCTAATCCAATTCAGGCCCAAATCCTGTTAGTGTTCACATAAGATTTGCATCTTCTACCTGATGAAGTGCCAGGATACATCTCAGTTGTACAACCAGGCTTGTGACCAGGTGTGTGACTGAGATACATCCTGACACCTTCTAGGTAGCCACGATTAGCTGCAGCAAGTTACACAAACTTACACAAATATTAATAGGATTACTTAGCAACCAACTGAACAGACCAACAGCAAACAAACAACTGCCACCAATAGAGGAAAGAGAGGGAAAGAGCACTCAACAGTAAGGCAGGACTCTCTTTGAATTTAAAGTCTACAAGGAATGATTGGCTAGTGCTGGATAGATAATCACCCCGGCCCAGAAAGTCCCTCCCAGTCACACAAACTACAGATATCATGTGAAGCTGCAAATAAAACTCCAGCATTTACTGCCAGATACTTTGTGTGCATTATGTTCTCCACTGCAGTATCCACAAACACTGCAAGAGATTCACCAAAACAATGGCTCTCTCAGCCATTGGTTCTCAAGCTGTCTGGACTTTGGCTCTTTGAAGCACTAACCACTGGACATAGTGGCTAGAGTTCTTGGAATATGAAGTTCAAAACATCTGGGAAGTAAAGTTTGAGCAACACTGCAAAAGAACATCTTTTCCTAACACCTGCCTCCCCCAACAGTAATATTCTTAGGAGGCTCTGCTGGGGTGTTCCCTAAGGGCTTCTTGGTGATGGCACCCTCACAGGGACTATTTTTCCCCAAAGATTCCTGTCATGCAAGCTCATTTCCTCTCAATTGGGAAGTAATACTCATTTCCTGTCTGTTATCCAAATGGACCATTGCTGTTTACTCTGATGTAGAGGAACGCGCTTGGGAACACTGCTTATCCTGATCTTTCCTGACTGATCTCATGTGTGCCTAAGTGCACAGTTGTATGTATATGTGCCTGATTGTGCAAATATTATTTTGTGTGTATGCATAGAGTCAGCAGTGTGTCACAGCATAAAGAGTTGGAGCAACTGGGGCTTTCTAATTACTAGAAATGACAACAGTCCCTTAGACTTCCCTCTTTCTTCTTAGTTTAACTGTAATTTTAATAACAGAGTATGTGTGGGATAGAAAGTAGATAGATTTTGCCAGTGGTGGTGTATCCTTGTGAGTTTGCAACAAACTGTTTTCATCTTTAAGAGGCAATTAAGACCCATTTGATTTACAAAAAACCCACTTCTGTTGGAGATGGAAATGGATACCACCAACTTGTTGCTGTGGATCAATCCACCTACCCATATTTTTGGACTCTCCTCATGGACCATGGATGTATCTGCATGTCAACATTCACCCCTAAGCTTCCATTGTGTGAAAGAACTATATATTGTCTTTTGATCACCTGTGCTTCCATCTGCAAACACCCTACACCTGCAGGGCATGTTCTGATCTGGGCATTCAGTGTGACATCCACAGAGGGGATCCTGCATGCCTAGAGCTGTACAGTTGGAAAGGTTAAAATATTTTCTTATGTCAAATCATTAAAAGCTTGTCCTTTTGAGAAGCTTATGCAAAGGATGCCTACGGGGGTTTGAATAAGCCATTAATTAGAAGGCTAGTGGAGGGTTGAGAAGTAAGCTTTTACTCCCTCCTTATATTGATGCAATCCATGGAGGTATTCTGTGCTACAGAGAATGGCTGAATTCTTGGGAAAGCAAGGAAAGTGACTGCATCTGGGCCGTGGGCAGGGCAAAGGTCTCCCTTAAAAGTCACCAGCCTATAAAGTACCACAGCATGCCATAAACTCAATATCTTCTCTGTGACAACACCCCTCTCCCACATTTAATTTTAAGTGTAAGCCAGGAACAGCCTATTAATTAAATTTAAATGCAAATAGAGAAGGGCCTGTTGCCTCTTTAAACAACGTACCATGGCACATTGTTTCAGAACCTGCTTGTGCATTTCATCTCTGCCCCTTGTAACAAAAGCAAACATGCAAAGAATGCAAATTGTCAATTTTCAACAAAGAAACATTAAAATTGTCTGTCTGTCTGTCTGTCTGTCTGTCTGTCTGTCTGTCTGTCTTTCTTTCTTTCTTTCTTTCTTTCTTTCTTTCTTTTCAGAGGGAGTCCTGAGTCCTACACTTCCCATAATTGAGTTCAATGAACTAGGACTTCTAACCAGGGATGTGTAGGACCGCACTATAAGGCTACAATGCTCTACACACTGGGGGTACAATCAGATGGGCATTTGTTCTGCTGTTTGGTCCACTTCAGGAACAGTCTGCTTTGTCCCTCTTTTGGCAATCAGATGATTGTAACTGCTGGAGAAAACCAGTCCAACTCCAGAGTGTTCCTACTTGCACCTTTCTGGGTCCCTGTCAGAGGCTCCTTTTTTTTTTTTTTTTTGGGTGACGGTAGAATTGCTCCATTTTGGTTCATTTCCAGTATGTGTGATCACTGTATTGAACCCAAGTGAGCTTTCTGCTTTAATTTCCCAACTAGTTTCAATATCCCTGTATCATTAGAAGTGTAAATGAAAGAGAGGGAGGAAACAAACAAAAAATCAACCAATTAGGTCTGCGCTGATGTGCTGCATCACTTAGAGAAAACATTTTAAAAAATGAAATCATCCTCCCAGAAGTGGGAACAGACATGAGAGGGCAGGGACAGAGATTTATTTTATTTGCCTTCTCAAAGGAGCTGGGCCAGATAGGATCACCTGCGGTGCATATGCCATTTGGACACAAGAATTGTACCAAATGGCATATCAGACCTCTTCCTGACTTTAAGCAACCCTATTTAGCCTAATCTAGCCTGCTCCAATTGAGCCCACGTAGACAAGTCTTTCATTCAAAACAGATCCTACTAAACTCATGAAAGCTTACTCCTCAGTAACTATCCAGAAAGCTAAGCTATAAAAGTTCTTGACTTTTGCTCAAATTCCAGCTTCTCATTACTTTGACTACTCCTGTCCAAGAAAAAGTGATGGAAAAAGTGCAACTGCAGTCAGAGAGAGTTCATGAGCAAGGCAGAGCTTCCCTCTGCAGTGCTGGAGTGAGACAATCTCCATTCAATTACACAAGCAATCCATAACTCCATGGCTCCCATTTTCTTCTCCATTACCAATACTTTTCCATAGCTAGGTATGCTTTATTGTGTTAGGCTTAGGCACAGAGCATACCTGCACTACACAGTTATAATCGTTTGATATTTCATGAACTGTCACAGCTCCATCAGAGAGATATTGGGAACTTGTATGATGAAATCCTTAGAACTCTCTGCTGTTATTCAAGAGGGTGTACTAGAGCTGTCTGGCACAAAATGCTAAAGCCATGGCTGAAGTGCCTCACCAGACTACAAATCTCATGATCCCATAGCCAGAAGCCATGGCAGTCAAAGTGGTATCAAATTGATATACAGCATATGTATAGAGGAGATATACAGAGAGAGACACTGGAAAAGGTGCAAGGATTGTATGCAGCCCGATCTCTGGTGCTCCTTTGCTACAGTTCTTAACAAGGTGTTCTCTGGAGTTCATGTCCCATCTTTAAATCATGTTTACTTACTCCATAATATAATACATGATGTAACATTCCTCCCTTTAACTCTGTAGCACATAAGATAAGGCACTCTGTCTTGACTTTGCTACATGACAAACATCCAGAATAGATATTCTTTCAGACTTCCCAAATTCCAGAGAATTCAGCAAAGGGTGAGAACTGGATTGTGATTATTTTTTTAAAACAATTTGTCAAAATTTTACCCCCCTTCCTGCAATATTCAAAAGATAATGAAGAACCCAAGGCCCAAGGCCATCCAAGGATCTTCATGATCGAATGAGGGTTTGAACCCAGGTCTGCCATATTCTCATTCAGCACTCTAACCTCCAGATCACACCAAACTCTGCATTGCTGGTAAGAGGTTGTATCTCAAAATTATTCGCTAGCAGGTTCACAGCAGAAGCAAGATTTGGCAGGGACAAGATGTGGATACCTACTACTTCTGCTCCTTTTCTCTTCTCCAGTCTTTCAGAAGGTTGAATATTAGGAAAAATCTTCCTAACTGTTAGAGCAGTACGACAATGGAACCAATTACCTCGGGAGCTGGCAAGCACTCTAACACTGGAAACATTCAAGAGAAAATTAGATAGTGATCTGACAGATATACTTTGACAGATTCCTACATTGAGCAGGTGGCTGGACCTGATGGCCTTCCATTATTCTATGATTATTTAACTTTTGCTGGCCACTGTGCTTCAGAAGGGAAAATGGCAGTGGGAGTTGTAATCTACTGTGGTTTGTCAGCCACACAGGTCATTTTCTTCTATCACAGAAAGGGAGAAAATACTAATGTGGTTTTTGAATCCGTCTTCAATTTTTATAGTTATAAAAGCCCTATCAAAGGTGAGAGCTGTAGAAAGGGCACCAAAAGAAAACCATTGGAAACCCACTGCACACAGTTCAAGTCAATATTTCATTATGACATCACAGCCAGTTTCTTACATTGGATCTAATATTCTGTATAGTGTTTGAGGCTTGTGAATTGGGGGGGGGGGTGCCCCATCACGATTTGGGGGGCAGGGCACCCCTCTCCCTACTATGATCATATATGAGCCACCCATTCTGGCTATAGGACATTCTGAACATATCTGAGAAGTCAGCTGATACTGGGAAATGGTGGAGATGTTTCAGAAAAGATCACCAGTAATTTTATCTGAAATGCTACAACTTGTCTATGCTTTATGAACTGCCAAATGTTATTTTTGGCATGCTGGCTACAGGGCTCTGGGAACTGTAGTTAAAAAAAATGCAAAAGAAACTTTCCAAAAATAGCTACTAATCAGAAGTGATCCAAGAGGTGGTTTTGCTTGCTTGCTTGCTTGTTGGCTTGCTAGTTTTTGCCTGACATGCAGGACAAGATGGCACCCCATCCCATGTACAACAGGAGTGGGAATGTTCTTAGGGCTTGGGGACCAAATTTAATACCCTAGGCCAGCCTTCAAAATGGTCTAAATGGACATTTTGAAAATCAAACAAGTACCCAGATGGGCATTTCTGCTCTTTTTCTTTTTTTTTCTTTTCTTTCTAAACAAGATCAGGGACAGAAAACCTAGGTGCCCTTTTTTGGACCAATAAAGCCATTTTGCTCTAATTTTCTTTGAGCTGCCCATCCTGATATGGAATAAACAGGTGGGACAAAGGCTGAGTCAAGAGTGGCCATAGGACAGGATCCTCTGACACGTGAGAAGGCAGCTGCCTCACTTGAGGGCACATGACAGGCCACACACCCCTGTTTCCTATGATGCTTTCTCACCACCTTCTAGTGGCTGCTGCTGTCTGAGGTGACAGGCCTTGTCTATTGTTAACCCATATGCCATAAACCACATTTTCCTCCTGTGCTATATTCATTCAGAGCTCTGGGGAAGTGCCGGCAAAGGTTGTCTGTTGCATTTCATTCGGAGGTGGTTCCCTGTCCATTGTGACAAGAAAGTGGGAGAATGAGGGGAGGAAAATGAGAAGAAGGCTGTAATTGTTGCAGTTCACCTGGGTTTATGCACTCCATTAATATCAATGTTAAAAGGCTTCAAGTCCAGGAATGGAGTCCCCTGTCTGCTTACATTATAGAACAGCACACTTCCCACCCTGGCTGACAAGTGTGCAGAAAGCCTTGTGTTAGTCCAGATCATTCAACCAGTTTAATTTCCCTCTGTGGATTTGGCTGGTAAGTTGCCTTGAAATGCTCAGCTAGCAGACAACTCTATGTCCACAAACTGAGGTTTGCAGTTAGCTAGACCCCACCCCACCCCATTTTCTTTCCAAACTGAAAGGACATCCTTTCAAATTGGAATGAGATCATTTGCTGTTTTATTATCATTTTTATTTACTGATTTTGCAAGAATGTTGTTATAATTTTATTCAGTGCTAATAAAACAGAGGACAAGGTGGTTGGACAGTGTCACCGAAGCTACCAACATGAATTTGACCAAACTCCAGGAGGCAGTGGGAGACAGGAGGGCCTGGCGTGCTCTGGTCCATGGGGTCACGAAGAGTCGGACACGACTTAACGACTAAACAACAACAACAACAAAATAAAATCATTAAAAATGTATACTTCAGGGTTTTTTTTAATGAAAAGATCTGATGTGTGTGTGTGTGTGTGTGTGTGTGTGTGTGTGTCAAAACAAGCAAATACAGTGGTGCCTCGACTTACGAACTTAATCTGTTCCGGAAGATGGTCGTAACTCGAAATGGTCGTAAGTCAAAGCACCATTTCCCATTGAAATGCATTGAAATGCAATTAATCCGTTCCGGCCGAAGAAAAAAACCACCCAAAAAACACACAAAACCACCGCAAGACCGATCGGAAATGCAATTAATCCGTTCCAGCCGAAGGGGGGGGGGGTGAAAAAAGAAATAAAAGCAAGCCAAGCGTGCATGACACATCGGAAATGGGGAAAAAGCAAAGCAGAAAGCAAGCGAAGCATGCAAGACACATCGGAAATGGGGAAAAAGCAAAGCAGAAAGCAAGTGAAGCATGCAAGACACATCGGAAATGGAAAAAAAAAACCAACAAGCAAACAAACCCCCCAAGACCCATCACAGCACAGAAACATAACCCCCCAGCCCAAAACCACACTGCAAAACCCACCCAGAACAGTTTTTAAAAAGCAGAAAGCAGCACCTTATCTTACCAGGCAGTCCGAAGCCTCCTCTGACCGCACTCACTCTAACCGTTGGGGCAAAAGAGCTACAAAGAAGCAGCCTCTTCGCCTACCAATGGTTAGCAATTTGAATTTCCCGCCTTTTTCCCTGCCTTTTTTTGATCATAACTTGAAGCTCCGGCCGCAAGTCGAAGCAAAATTTTGCGGCCAGAGCTGGTCGTAACTCAAAACGGTAGTAAGTCGGGACGTTTGTAAGTCGAGGCACCACTGTATGTTGAATCAATCCATAAGATAAACGTAAGAGAGCTGCAGACAGATGAACTCTTAATTAATGACAGATCTTTTCAGTCTTTCCCTGTGTGGACTCTCAGATTTGATGCCATGGCAAACTGTAACTCCATTTTGTTACTTCAGGTTAGTTTCTTTGTTACTCATGAGAAGCGATTTTTAAAATAAGGTTAAAAATGGGTCTGTTCCTGTATTGAATCAGATCAATGACTGTTAAAACTTTATTACTTTTTATTCTATGATTACTTTTCATGTTATTGTTATTGCTTCCCATTATTTTCAGGACAATTGTCTTTCTTCTGCCTCCATCTTTTGTATTTGCTACCTTATATTTATAGTTAGTATGGGATTGGTTTTCTTTTGTTCATTGTTTTAATTTGATGTTTATTACTGAATTTTATTTATGTTTATGGTGTGACATGGTAAGCCACTCAGAGTAGTAGCCTGGCCACTAGATGGGTGGGGTAAAAATTGAATTAAATAAATAAGTAAGTAAGTACTGCCTGAGACCCTATGAGCTGGAACACTTTGAATTGGGGTTGGGACCTTTGGCCTTCCAAATATTTTGAACTACAACTCCTAGAATGACAAACTAGGACTCAGGAGGCCTGAGTTCAAATCCCTACTCAGCCATGGAAACTCACGGGTTGTGGAATTGGTAAAGCCGCTCCTTAAATGTCACACTTGTCTTGAAAGCCCTCTTAGGGTCACTAAATGTTGGTTCTGACTTGATGACTTCTAACAACTCCTCCTACTCTTCCTCAAACCCCTTACCTTGGCCATGGTGGGAAGTGATGGCAGTTGTAGGCTAAAATATCTGGAGACACAGACATTCTGAACCCCTAATTTGAAGAAAGATGTCAAATATAAGAATTTAAAAGTGTTCGAGGTGGTCTTTGTTGCTAATGCTGCTGCTTTCAGTTGTTTCTGAATTTTCTTCAGTTCAGCCATAGTTTCATCACTACTCCCCCGTTACCACAGCTTGTGAAATACATTTTAGACTACAGTTCCCAGAATTCCCCACCCAGCATGCCCAGTCATCAAGTGATGAGTCATATAACCAGAGCAGAGGCAGTAAATTTTCAAGACTCTACTTCTAACCTGATGCAGTGGAAGTTAGATGAGAATCTGTATTCAGATGCCCATCTAAATGTGACTACTGATAAATAATATCAATTCAGTGAGATTTGCATTCAGAAAGATATTCAGATACACTCTCATGTTCTGACTTTGCCATAGCTAGTGCATGAAAGTGAATTAATAGGGTGGGGAGAATTAACTTGATCGCCTCAATCTGGGGGCACTTTCTTCTCAACCCTTCCACCACCCTTCCTTTCTAAACATTTTCATATCCTTCTAAGAGAAAGCAGGCGCACAGGCGGAAGAATTATTTGCAAAACAGTATGTATCCTCTTTTGAATTAGCATTAGATTTAATGGAAGAAAATATTCCCTCATGCACATTATCCCATACTTGCTGGCAAACAACTGCCAAGCTGTCATTCCTGTTTCCAACACAGGTTCTCCCGTCTTGCATAAAGTAAAGTAAGAAAGCACAGTTAAGCCCCTAAAGACATTGATTTAATTCTCTATAAAGCATTTTACTTTTGCTGTCAAGATGAATACTGCTTACCAGTACCTAAAAAGTGTAACACAGTCGACTGCGCTTGCAGGAATACAGAGTTAAGCTGCATGTAAGTGAGATGACACTGCTAAAAAAAACCTTTCTCCTTAGCATGTAAATAAAGCTACACCTCCTAAAAGCCTGTCTCTTCCTATTAGATAGGGTTGGTCACATTTGCACTGAAGAGACTGGAGGTGTTATATTGAGATACAAGAGGCCCCCAGATAGATTTACTGGGGTCAAAGCTTCTTAGCTGGTTTCCACAAGAGCCAGCCTGAGGCCAAGGAGCATCATGGTGATCTATTAAAGAAATTCTTCAATGAATGGATTTCGTTACTGTGCAGTCAGACAGTGATAAAGGGTCGTGTCTGGAAAGGGTCACTTTGCTGGGAGCAATCTCAGCTCCAAAAAAGTGTAGCCCTAGTGCTGGACCAAAAAGGTCTAAACAGGGCACAGAGCAGAACCAGATTGGTTTGTGATTTTCTGTACATCATCAGATCACTGGAAAATAGCTCATACCTGACCATGCCACAAGCAGTCTGAAACAGGAGCTGTGTCTCTGTTTCATTGTACCCTTAATTAAAACATAATTCTTCTTTATGTTTACTCAAAGGTAACTCTGCTAAGTTTAATGAACTTACTCTCAGGTAAGTAAATGCAGGACTGAGTTCACTTAAATTTAGTTTGAAGTCACTCAGGGATCCTGAAAAAGGGGGACAGGTAAAATGTGAACAAGACTCCAGTGTAGTTGAGCTTCTTCAGGAAATATCTATCAGAAGAAAAAGATCAAGAAGGAAAAAGTTACAATAGCTACTTCCACTGAGCCCTGGGACTAAAATTATTAATGGATCTCTCTGAAGAGTTACTGAGGCTGTGTCATTGATCTAAGGCACATTTACTTGGAAGTAAGCAATACTAAGTTTGAATACATGGAGAGGACAACTTGGTAGACACTGTCGGGTATTCATAATCAAGACTGGTTTGCAGTTCCTTGACTGTGCTTTGGTGATAGATACAGTGATGGCCAGACTAGAAATTATTATAGCAGAGAGTATCTTGCCCTGCTCTCAGCCTCAGTGCCCTAGGAAACACCAAACCTGAAGCATTTCCTCTTAAAGCAAATTGTTTTCCACATCCTCAGACACAATTCTCTATGTCTCAGAAGATGAGTTATTATTGATGTCCGAGATGGCACCAATATATTGTTCTGATAACAGGATTCAGCATACCATAGGCCAACTCAAAAAACAGGGGTGCCCGAAACAAAAAATTATAACTATGAAACTGGATCTCAGCACCAAATTTGGCACAGATGTAGCAGAAAGTCTACTTTTGCTCTGTGTCAAATTTAGGGATGTCTGGGCAAAGGGTTTTCAAGTTATTATTTTTCTAAAAAGTAACACTGTTTTTTACCCAGTGCAGAGTCAAGTGACCTGGAGCCCCAGCTGATTTAAAACAGATCAAATACATTGACCAAATTTGCATGCCTGGAAAAAAACCATCTCTCCCAGCTGTTTTTTTAAAAATTATTATTATTTCACAGGAATTCAGCCATTTGTGACTAATTCACAGTTTCAAAGTAGGCATTTTAAAGAAAGATTAGCTATGCGTTTATGCATTATAAGATGCCAGCATTCTAAACAACTGAACTTTTCACCCTGCCACTGAGATCCCTATTCAATGAGTATGAAAGAAAGTATTTAACTCCTTCTTGTCTAACATTTCCTTCCTATGAAAATACCATTCACACTTGTTCAAAAACAGCCCTGAGAATTGCTTTATGTTTGGGTGAAAAGAAGTTAACTGATGAAAAAAAAATATTCAGCTTCTGGGATTTTCCCTTGTATGGTGTCACTTTGTGAATTATAGTGAGTAGAAGAGGGTATCCTGTAAACCAGCTTGACTGTTGCCATTGGTGTTGTCAACATTCAGGCTGCCTATTTCTATATAAAGCTTGGCATCCTTTTTTCCTTTTTTTCCTCCTTTCCCACATTCATAAACCAGTGTTTTTTTTGAAGAATTGAATAATTCATGAAAGCTCCCACCGAAATAAATCTGTTAGTCTTTCAAGATCAACAATACTTTTGTTTTTATTTTATTTTAATGTTATTTTTTGTTTCTGTTATACAGGCTAAAACAATGTTGGAGAAGACCTTTGTGGATAGTATTAATAAATGGCAGAAATAAATGGGTTCAAGATCATATCAAGCCTGAATTCTCACTAGAAGCTAAAACGGGGAGATTTTTTTAGAAACTTCCAGAAATATTCTTGATCCTTCAATTTCAGACTGACTTGAGAACATACATGTTGGATCATAGCAAAGACTTATCTAGTCCAATATTCTGTTCACACAGTTGCCAGCTGGTTGCCTCTGGGAAGGCCAGCAGAAGGATATGATTGCAACTCAATGCTCCATCTTCTATTCCCCATCTTCTATTCACACAGCCATTAATGTCTAAACCGCTGGCAACAAAAGTGAGTACACCCCTAAGTGACAATGTCCAAATTGGGCACAAAGTGTCAATATTTTGTGAGGCCACCATTATTTTCCAGCACTGCCTTAACCCTCTTGGGCATAGAGTTCACCAGAGCTTCACAGGTTGCCACTGGAGTCCTCTTCCACTCCTCCATGATGACATCACAGAGCTGGTGGATGTGAGAGACCTTGCACACCTCCACCTCCATTTCAGGATGCCCCACAGATGCTCAATAGGGTTTAGGTCTGGAGACATGCTTGGCCAGTCCATCACCTTTACCCTCAGCTTCTTTAGCAAAGCAGTGGTCATTTTGGAGGTGTGTTTGGGGTCGTTATCATGTTGGAATACTGCCCTGCGGCCCAGTCTCCGAAGGGATCATGCTCTGCTTCAGTATGTCACAGTACATGTTGACATTCATGGTTCCCTCAATGAACTGTAGCTCCCCAGTGCCGGCAGAATTCATGCAACCCCAGACCATGACACTCCCACCACCATGCTTGACTGTAGGCACGACACAGTTGTCTTTGTACTCCTCAACTGGTTGCCGCCACACACGCTTGACACCATCTGAACCAAATAAGTTTATCTTGGTCTCATCGGACCACAGGACATGGTTCCAGAAATCCATGTCCTTAGTCTGCTTGTCTGCAGCAAACCATATGCAGGCTTTCTTGTGCATCATCTTTAGAAGAGGCTTCCTTCTGGAACAGGCTGACCCCCCACCCCACCCCATCAACCTCTGCAGCAATGCTGGCAGCACTCATACGTCTATTTCCCAAAGCCAACCTCTGGATATGACACTGAGCACGGGCACTCAACTTCTTTGGTCGACCATGGCGAGGCCTGTTCTGAGTGGAACCTGTCCTGTTAAACCGCTGTATGGTCTTGGCCACCATGCTGCAGCTCAGTTTCAGGGTTTTGGCAATCTTCTTATAGCCTAGGCCATCTTTATGTAAAGCAACAATTGGTTTTTTCAGATCCTCAGATAGTTCATTACCATGAGGTGCCATGTGGAACTTCCAGTGACCAGTCTGAGAGAGTGAGAGCGATAACACCTGCTCCCCCTTCACACCTGAGACTTGTGACACTAACGGGTCTCATGACACCAGGGAGGGAAAACGGCTACTTGGGCCCAATTTGGACATTGTCACTTAGGGGTGTACTCACTTTTGTTGCCAGCAGGTCAGACATTAATGGCTCTGTGTGTTGCATTATTTTGAGGGGACAGCACATTTACACTGTTATACAAGCTGTCTACTCACTGCTTTACATTGTAGCCAAGTGTCATTTCTTCAGTGTTGTCACATGAAAAGATATACTAAAATATTTATGAAATGTGAGGGGGTGTACTCACTTCTGTGATATACTGTACATGCTAATATAACATATCTCCACAACTTTTGCTGTTAAGAATAGTTTGCTGTTGTTTTATAGCAGAACTTCGCAAAGTGTGGTTCCTGTTGTTGGACTTCAGTTCCCAGCATTCCATATTATTGTCTTTGCTGGTTAAGGCTGGTGGGAGTTGTAGTCCAACGAAGTATAGACAGCTGAACTTCACTTGTCCAAGCCATCTTTGCATTTGATTATCAGGGTTGTAGATGCTCCTCTTTTTGCTTAATACTATGACCAAAAATCCTGTTTGTTTTTGTATGTTTGAAACAGGTGGTTGTGCACACAATCGTCTTTTTACACCATTTCTGCAAGGGGGTATTTACTACTTCCTTGCAGACATATAAGCTCTGTTGTTTCTAAAGGAGTGATCTCCATCTTGTGTCAATGCAAAGCAGAGATCCCTGCAGTCATCACAGAGTGTTCCACCTGCACAGCAGTTACATTCTGCATTTGCTAGCAGGATTCAGGCCATCAATTTTATTTCTTTAATCAATTTTATTCAGCTGTATGTCTGACTGCAATATTCAGCCTAAGGCTACCGAATGGAATGTGAAATATTTATTATTTATTTAGCCAAATTACAAAGCAGAAGTAAAAAAAGGCACCTGCAGGTAAACCAAATTCATAACAATCTCCGTACCAGTCTTGAATCCCCCTACTTTAAAATACTTCCATGGTCTCTGATACCACTTTTTTGTTTGTTTTGTAAGATCCTGAAAGTGGGAACCCAAAATTAAAACAATAAAATGGAAATTCATTGGAGCATATTAGTGCTGAACAATCATGGTTACCCTCCAATGACTATGAATTTGCTGGCATTTATGTTTCTTTAATTTCTTGGCTGAATGAAATTAGCCCCTGCCCCATTTCAAAAAGGTGCAAAACTCTTTGCATGTCCTTACTGTCATGTTAGCTGAACAGTCATTGGTGCAGTTGAGTAAGCACGTAGACAGACTTTATGGAGTGCATATTTCACTGAGAATAATGCATTGTGGACAGACAATAACTGTAACCAGGGATACACCTATTGTTAGGCAGAAGGCAGAGAAGGGTAACCATCTCAGATGGCAGAACCTGGGAGGTAGCAACAACTGTCGCTTGGCTTTTCCTAGCTCCATGACCCATGTCTATACAAGCTGGGGGATTATGGAAGCTGAAGTCTACAATAGTAGGACTTCCAGTCTCTGATGAGTCTTTTCTGTTAAGGTGATGGACCAGCTGCAGTCCTATCTGATGAAAGCAGATCTGTCCAGGGTTCAGAATGTTTCTTTGTCTGGTTGTTTTTAAAGGAATTTGTGACATTACTCAGATTTTCCCATTACTCAATAGTTTTTTTAAAAAATCCATCTCTTCAGGGAGGGGGACTTCTAAAAGGGTTAGAGAATTGTCTAAAGTGGATAGAAACACCTCAAAATAACCCTGTGAAGTATTTTTGTCCACAACAAGGGAAAAAAAAATTGAGTAAAAGGTATCTATTACATGAGAAAAAGTAATGATACAAGTTGTTCTATAGGTGCACAAAGCAAACTGTTCTTATGCCTTCATTGGGCCCTGGGGCAATTCATGCCAAACATGAATCACAGGCTTCTCACCCCTCCTTGAAATAGTTGGGTTTGATCCTTAAGCCCTTAGTACTCCGGGACTGAGGTATACAAAGGACTGCATTTGGGAAGATAGACCTATCTTATTTTAATGCTTTTCATTCCAGGCCCTGCTTTGTTGTTTCCTGCTGAATCCAACTCATTGGCATGTACCCAAAACAGGACCTTTTCTAGACTGGCACTCAGTCTATTAAACATGTTTCTTGAACCATCCAGCAAGCTGCCTGCTGCCATACGTTTATGCTGTTATTTAGAGGGCCTGTTTGTGATCAGTTTTAATCTGGATATGTCAGCATGCTTTCTAAGATGATGGTAGTGCTGTCTTATATTCTTTTGTTATAACATGATTTATATCGTTTTGATTGATCAAGTGATATTTTTAATTGACTTTGCAAACTGCAGACTGCCTCGTAAGGAGAGATGCTAGTTGCTGGGGTATACATAACTACCATGATTTTTTAAAATAATGTATAGTAGTATTATCAAAAATAAACTCAGTATACACAAATCCCTCAAGAAAGTATTCGGCATTGATAAAGTGAAGTTCCTGAAACCTGTGCTGTCCAAACAAAGGGAGAAAATACCAGTCAAAATGACTGAGGAGCACCAAAGGAGCCCCTTGGACCTTCTGTTCATGATATCTGAGATTCTATTAAATGCAGCAGAGATTTTCAGAAATTAAATTGGCTCCTAGGTGGGCGCATATCGGCTGCCTGACTTTATAAACATGGTCAGCAGAGAGCTATGGCATTCAACTGCTCTTATCTAGCATTAAGGTTCTTATTCTCATGCCAAACTTGTTCCCATTTAATTAGCATGGAGGGATAAACAACCAATTACAATGTATCTCTGTGCAAGGCTACAAGATTAACAGCTGCATTTTCAGATGCTGTTTGCTGAGCCTCATTATTTCCACATGAAATATTAAGATCTCTGTCCTAAATATAGGTAAAGCTTCTATATCTTTTTATTTTTTATTTCCTTTATATGTGCATGCATGTGTGTGCAGTATATGGCCCTCTATTTCTTGCAGGAAAAATGTGATGTTGCTAGCATCACAGAAATCTACAAAAGTTCAGCAAAGTGTGGAAACATTAACTGATTTACTGTGGCTGCAGATGAATTTTAGTAACACTGCTTGGAAGTGTGAGTTGATTAACAGCTTTTGATAGATTAATGCATTAATTCTACTTCTAAGCAATATTTATTTAGCACCAACAGCATGCTAGCTACCCAATAAATTGCTGGTTTTAATTAGATTTTTACTACTATCAAAGAGAATTTAAAAGTCAGTTTTAATTCATTTCTTTGCTGTGAACAGTGGAATGACATTTAGCACTATTAGAACTCTTGAATCAGATGATACATTTGAGATGTACAGTATATGAATCAATATCCATACCTTTCATTAGAATTCTTATAATGGGTGTACAATATAAACAGAGTTAAAACAAATATTCAACAATTTGGCCAATTTTCCAAGTATGTCCTTCAATGTGTGGATTGGGTTCAGCGCTTTATATTGTTCCTGCAAAGCTTTGGACTAGAAATGGGCACAAACTACCAGTTTGGTGATTTGGCGCAGTTTGTTTACCGGCCACACAGCTGATCTATGGTTCTTCCCCTTGCCCCCTTGGTGGGTGCCCACTCAGAGGAACTGACCTGGCTTCCCTGCCCTACCTCCTCTGGGTGCTGACTCCAAGTGGGTGCCCACCAGAGTGAGGTGGGACACTGAGCCGCAGATCAGCTGTGCGGCCAGTAAACAAATTGTGCTGAACCAGTGGTTCACGCCCATCTCTACTTTGGATTAAAACCTAGAGCAGATTCATGGTGCCTGTGACACTGGAGTGACCAGTCTTCATTTCATGGTAGAGCACATGCTCTGCACAGTAAAGGTTCCAGGTTTTGTCCACATTGTCTTCAGGTGGGGCTGGGAAGGATTCCTGCCTGAAACTGTGGAAAGGACAGTGTTGACATTACTGGCCCAGACAGACCAGTAACCTGGCTCTGTGAGGCAGCTTCCCATGTTCCAAATGCCACTGTTGAACTGAACATACTTTGCTTTTGTTTTGTTTTTTAATTATTAATGCCACAATTCTGGGAGTCCCACTTGCAGGAGCCAGACCTAAACCATGCTCACCTGGAGAGAAGGCCCAGCTAGCAGGCTTCATGCTTTGCACAGGGCCAAAATTTTCATTTGATAAAGAAGCTGCCCCAATGGTTGCTGAAAAGCTCCTTTTTGAAAATAGGGAATTAGGCCTATCCGAGGTATGAAGACTGCCAGCAGGTCCTTCTCTCCAGATGAGCAAAAATTAGGTCTCTGTAAGGTCTGGCTCCTGCAGGTGGGACTCCCAGAAAGGAAAAGTATGACATTTGTGCTCCAAAATAATAATAATAATAATAACATCTATATGAAAGTGATTCTTCAAGAAATTAAAAATGATATATAATTATCCTTTTCAAATATTAAATGGAGTGTGTGTGTGTGTGTGTGTGTGTGTGTGTGTGGCTTAGATCAAGCTAGTACTGGAAAACAGAAGCACATCCCTCATTTTATTAACTGTTGCAGATGAAATGGCAGCATCTGATCCAGAGGCAGCACTTTTCCTACTGAACTTAATCATGCTTAGAGTAGTGCTTAGAAATAATGCATGAAAATTGATCAGAAGTGTTAAATTAATTACGTTTTTTTTACAAGGACCAGAAAAAAAGACTCTCAAAAATTTAATGTTTGAAAATAACATTTTAAAAACTAACATTAATGGGAGTTTTGCTCATTAAAATTGCCAGTCTCATGGCCCTCTGTAGAGGGGGCTATGCCAATCCATATTCTCCTACCCCAAAGAGAAACTGAACTATAGTTCTATAGTTCTGTAATTCTAATAATACAGTGGTGCCTCGACTTACGAACGTCCCTACTTACGACCATTTCGACTTACGAACAGCTCCGGTCGCAAAATTTTGCTTCGACTTGCGACCGGAGCTTCGACTTACAACCAGGGGGGAAAAACGCGGGGAAGGCGGAGAAAGCGGGAAATTTGAACTGCTTTCAGTTAACCGTTGGTCAGCGAAGAGGCTGCTTCTCTGTACCTCGTTCGCCCCAGCGGTTAGAGAGTGTGGATACGGAGAGAGACTTCGGACTGCCTGGTACTGCTTGGTACTGTACTGCCTGGTACTGCCTGGTACTGTACTGTACTGTATTTTTTTGGCTTTTTTTTAAATTTTTGCTTTTTGGATTTTTGACTTTCTTTTTTAAAACAGAGAAACTGCCTGTTCTGGGTGAGTACTGTATTTACTGTACAGGGTTTTTGCAGCGTGGGTTTGGGCTAGGTGGGGGGGGGTTATGTTTCTGTGCTCTGATGGGTCTTGCAGTGTGGGTTTAAAATGTGAAAATTAGACTGTAATTTTAAAATGTAAAATTTATTTATTTATTTTTGCATTCTGTGGCTCCTAGGGTTTGTGTACTGTGACCTCTCTTTTGTTTTAAAATGTGTGGGTTTAAAATGTGACTCCAAAGTCTTTTTGTTTTAAAATCAGAAAATTTTATGTGAGGGGCTGTGGTTGCAGGCATGGTGTAAAATGGGGTTTAGACTCCAAAGCTGTGGTTGCAGGCATGGTGTAAAATGGGGTTTAGACTCAAGTCTCCCCCCCACCCAATTGTCTTCTCTCTCTCTCTCTGCTCTCTTTTTGTGCTGAAGGGGGTCTGTTTGCTGGAATAATGGTTGCTGGATTCTGTGGCTCCTAGGGTTTGTGTACTGTGACCTCTCTTTTGTTTTAAAATGTGTGGGTTTAAAATGTGTTTGGTTTAAAAGGTGTTTGGTTTTAAAATGTGTTTTGTTTAAAAGGTGCTTTGTTTGGTTCAAAAGGTGTTTGGTTTAAAATGTGCAGTGTTTGGTTTAAAAAGTGTTTGGTTTAAAATATGTTTTGTTTAAAAGGTGTTTTAGACTCCAAACTCCCCCCCCCCAATTGTCTTCTCTCTCTCTATCTTCTCTCTTTTTGTGCTTCACAGCACAAACCTTTGTCTGAGGGGTCTGTGTGCCCCAGTGATGACCTTCTTTCTTTCCTCTTTTCCCCATTGTTCCTTCCCTCCCTCCGTCCTTTCCTGCCCTTTTTTTAACCGAAGTCATCTTAGGTTAAAAGAAGAAAAATTCTCCCCCTAGTGGTAGAGGACAGATTAACCGCTTTTGCATTCGTTCCTATGGGAACGAATGCTTCGACTTGCAACCGGCGCCTCTAGATACAACCAAAAAACAGCCGGAACGGATTAATCGGGTTTCAATGCATTTCAATGGGAAATGGTGCTTCGACTTACAACCATTTCGACTTACGACCATCTTCTGGAACGGATTATGGTCGTAAGTCAAGGCACCACTGTAATTATTTGCTGTTAAGTCAATTCTGACTTATGACAACCTATCCAGAGTTTTCAAGGTATGGAGTACTCAGAATGGAGTAACATTATCTTTTTCTGGAGGCAACTTGGAACCATGCAGCTTGACCAAAACAACACAGGATAGCTCTTCTCCCAGGAGGAACATTGGTGGACTGAACTTTCAACCGTTGGCTTTGCAGCCAGATATCTAACTCAGTGAGCTATCCAGTCATCCTTCATCGTTCCCCTTAAAAACTAGATTTGCACTAGATTTACACTAGGTAGCCCATGCTTAAGCCTATCAGCCAAGACTCTCTGATATTTTTCTGGACTTCTGAGAATTATAGTCTGAGACCAACAGGAACTCCAAGATCGGGAACAAGAAAAATATTGGCTTCAATCTGTCATGAAAAATAATGCTTTTAGAGAAAAACTACAACCCTCTGCGTAAGATCAACTTCAGCCAATTTGGATGGCCCATCCCAAGAAAAGCCAAACCTATTGTGGAAGGCCTATACAACAGTTGTGTGGAACTGTACCTGCTGAAATGAAACTCAATACGAAATGACTAATTAATGAACAGGAAAAAAAATGGAAAGCCTCAGTGCAAAGAACAGGGAGATGGCCAGAAAAAAATGGAATCAAAATGTAGCAAATTTTCCATCTGTATTTGCCAATTCAATATTTTCCCCAATAAGAAAAACAGCCAGTTTTTGTTGTTGGTGTTGGTGTTTTTTGTTTGTTTGTTTTTGTTTTGATGGGGCAGTTCAGTTGACCTGCTTTGGATGGATTAGGAATGGGGTCACTACGGCCTCAGTAGCTGTCTGGGATCAGACTGGCCAGCAACTCTCTCAGGCACCTTAAAATGGGTCCTATACTCTGAGGCATGTTAATATTTGAAAATGTGCATATATCAGGTGTAAAAATACAGTTAAGGGGGTGCAGAAAAAATTGCCCAAAAATGAATGTGAATTTAAAAGTGTGGCTTGGAAATAGTTCACTACAGTCATTGAAAGCAATTTTTAAAGTGTACCAAAACAATTAACTAGCTACAACTGAGCAAGATCACTGAATCATAAACATCCTGGCAGCTCAATGATGTTTTGTAGATATAGAGATGAGTTATGTAGGTCTGATCGTGTGCACTTTTTATAGTTATAATGTTTTTTGTGTTACGGTATCCAGCCTTTTCTGGATTCTAGGTTTTCAAATTTTTGATGGTACAAGACTATGTTTGTACAGGTTCTGCAAAAATTGTTGGTCAAAACAATAATGTTATCAATAAAATAGCAGATATTAAGTTGCAAACCTCTGAAGTTACAAACTCTGCTGTGGCAATTAAGATTCCTATTAAAAAGTTTTTCTTGGATCCTTAAGGATTTAGACTTCCAAGACCTGCAGATAAGGTTTGTATACAGTTATGAAGAAAGGAATACAATTGGTAAGAGTTATAAATACAAGGAGAAAAGATTCACTCAGTCACTCAGCTCAACTCATCATGACAACTCCACACCACTTTGGGCACCGACATCAAACAACAACAATCATCTTGAATTTCCCTCCATAGATGCAAATTGGCACAAAGCTGGCCTAGCTGGGTGAGCATTTGGAATAATTTTCTGTGTGTGCTATTAATATGTTTAGAAGCTAAGAAATTATTTACTTTATACTTTATTTTATTTTATTTTATTTACTTTTTACAATTTTTATATTTCTTCCATGCTTTTAAAATAAGGCTAAAGATTAAAGTTACAATGCTTTTTATTGTATGTATTCTTACTTTTTAGAACTTTAATATTTTAAGAGACGTATTCTTTTTGATTTTTAAAGTGCCTTATTAGACTCGGAGTTCTTGTATTTTTAGAATATAACTTAAGACATTGTTTTTGACATTTTATTTTATTTTTGCTCTTGCATTTTGGGTTCAGACATGATTTAGGTTCTGCATATAACGTTAGTTTAAACAACTACATCTTTTCATAAGTTGCAAGGAAGAATTGTTTAAGCATTTGTGCCTACATTTTTTTTTTGTAGCTGCAAGACTTTTGTATTTTTGCAACAACTTTGGAGTATTTTGTGCGTATGGAGCATAGAAACAATGTTGATAAATAAAGCTTGTGGAAATAGACAAGCTGATGTTGCCTGGAATTATTCGAATAGTGAAAAGACTTATACTTTGATATGCAAATTAATTTTGATGTGATTGTCAGTAATTGTTTGGTTTCATTCTGGAGTCAACTCTTTTTTGGGATAATGCCAGCTGTAACAAACACAGGCTTCTGATTTCTCCCCTGGAAGTATATAAAGTTCTGTAGGACTCTTGTGGACGTCAAGCTTCAGGTTATCTGATCTGACAGAGAAATCTTCTTAAAGGACTGGATTAAAGATGTATACTAGCAGTAGCTAATGAACTCTTTATAGAGCAGTGGATTTTAATCTTGGGGCTCTGGAAGGTCTTAGACCCTAACTCCCAGAAGCCTGGATAAATAATGTATATCGTTAACTATTTTAGCTAAGATGTCTGGGAGTTGTAGACTAGCTCCATTCATTGGCTATTTGTAGATAGGTTAGACTATATGTTGTAATCTTAGTTTCTAAAGAGAGTATACATGTTTTCCACTTTGAGGAAGGTGAATATGGGTGACATGTGCCCTCTATGAAGAGTCCATTAAACTGATGTTTATATTAATACATTAATAACAAAGTTAATAATGCAGCATTTTGGCTGAAATCCTATTGCCCTTGGCATAGTATAAAGTTATGCCTGTGGAAGTTTGCACGGAGATATGCCAGGCAGTCCACATTGTATGCCTGATTTCAGAATTGATTGTGCAATTAGTTGTGCAACACACCTGCAAAAATGCTTACTAGATTAAAATTCTACCTTGGTGCAAATTTCAAATTATGCAGGTTATAGATATGCAGCAAATTTTTTGCCTTTCCATTTTAAATGTTGACACTGAATTAATATCCCAATTTCTAATATTTAACTGGCCAGAATCCCATTAGTGTTTGCATAAGGTTTGCACAAGTTGCTGCAGCTAATGGCAGCTAATTGCCAAGGTGCAGGTGTGCCAAAATCCCGTTGCATACATTACTTCTGCAGAAGGGTAACAATGTCACCAGTAGAGGGAGATTTTTGTAATTAAAACTTCCTCCTTCTTTTTTGTGGTTTTCCTGACTCACAAGTTATTTGCTTCATTATGTGGAAGCTATGGGACCTGCAGGACAGAAGAAATAATTCTTTCATTGTTGAAAATCTCTCCTTGCCAGTAATGTCATCTAGGAGGATTTTCAGTAACTGATTTTCTCCTTCTTCCTTCTGTCCTGTGGCTCCCATGGTATCCATGCAATGGAGAAGGTTATTTGTCAGTTGAATAAGCAATAGGAAAGGAGGAGGAAGTCTTTAGTTACAAAGACTATTCCTATTGATGATAACCACCCTTCTGCAGGCATAACTTGCACAACAGGATTTTGGCCACTGAATGCAAGCAGCCAGAATGCCATCTCCAGTACATAGACAAAGCAACAATGGACCTATGTACATGCTACAAAATTCATAAATCTTTAGTCTTTTGACAGCCAGTGGTTAGGCACTTTAACTTAGAACATCA
This sequence comes from Intellagama lesueurii, assembly GCA_037013535.1. Classification (NCBI taxonomy): domain Eukaryota; kingdom Metazoa; phylum Chordata; class Lepidosauria; order Squamata; family Agamidae; genus Intellagama; species Intellagama lesueurii. Next base: position 68,975,477 of record JBAJHW010000005.1, on the reverse strand, counting down.
TGGACTGTCTAACTGGTCAATACTTAGGATAGAAATACCATGGGTTGCAAGTACATTAGAGGGAGATCTTCTGGATGTATAGACTTGTATAGACTTGGCCCTAGGTTCAGCAGCTCACAGGCTGAACCTAAGGCACAACACCTGACATCCACCATCCACAATGTACATTCTTCTCTGTGCTGTATAACCTGCCACCTTGGTAACAGCACACTTTTATTCAAAGCAACTGAAGAAAACGGAAAACGAAGTGTCTTGCCATATTTTCCCTCTTTTTAGTCACTCTAATAAACGTGTATGTGCCTGTGTGCACATGATTTTGTATAAGCACACATGTGCACCAGGTATATTCACAGCAGTGTTTTGTTTTTGTTTTTGTTTTCTTAGTGTATACGTTGGTTCACAATTTTGAAACAGAACCTGTTGCTTCATTAGCCACTATATCTGCCACCTCTTAAAAACTAATTCATATTCTGCAGCCAAGGACTCTGTGCTGGGGGAAATACATTTCCTCTGACTCACTATATTCATTAGTGTATTGAAAATGAATATCAAGTCCCAATTTAGTGGAAATTGAAGTTGTCAGGGCAATGCCTTTGGGTATCAGTTATGAAAAGTAAAATGATTTTAGCCTTAATGAAAATTATGTGATCATGGGTTTTGCTTGTGTGAGGTGCAGAAATCACCTTTAATAGATTGCACATCCAAGCCAATTTGCATAATAACATCATATGCATTAAAAATACACTGTCCTTGCAATAGCATCATTTTTCTCATAGATGGAAAGCTCATGAAAGTAAAATAAAATGCTGCAAATTAACAGTTTATAGATATACAAATCACCAAGGATCACAAATTCTCTTTAGACATTGACATTGGTAAACTTCGGCACAAAACTACTTCCCAGAGTTACACTGTCATTACAGAGTATATGCAATAAAATACACAAAAGAGTAAAAATGCATTTAATTATACCTGCACATTTCATAATGCTCAGAACCCTGTGGATACCATGCAGATGATTTATGAATGGGTATCCTCCTCGCTAGCTTTTGTGTGATCATTTTCAAGCCCTGTTTCAAATGTAATTGCATATTATCTGATCCATGTATAATGAGTGGGAGATAACCTTGCTTCAAGTGAAATCAGCTTTCTGTGGAGGGATCCTTTATGTGTGAAGGGAAGAGTGTGGGCATGGAGGTATTCAGCAGAAATGTGAATCCTGCAGCCTCTTGTTGTCAGACAGCAACCAAGGAAAAAATGTTTTCTACTCACTGAGATTTCTCAGTGTAGATTTTCTTTTCCCCTCAGAAATCTTGTGAGAAATCTCACAAGATTTCTTGGAAATTCTGTTTTGGGTTTTTTTTTTTTTTTTTAAAGAAATGCCAAGCTGTGTGTGATTGTTATAATTCCTGTGTAGGGTGGCATATTTCCTGTGTAGGATTCACCCAGAAAGGAAAGAAGAAACACAAAGCGCACAAGACTGTTACATGGCGATTTTCCTGCACAAGATTCACTGGAAAGGGGATTAATAATGTGGTAGTTCCTGAGCAGAACAAGGACAGAAAATAAATAAATGAAATAAGAGATAAAAATGGAAATGAGACTGGAGGAGCCTCATTTTAATGAGAAGTCAGGAAATCGTCTGATGGACTGCAACTCCCATCAGCTCTAGATAGCATAGCCAAAAAGGGAAGGATGCCAAGAGCTACAGTGCAGCAATGCCTGGAGGACTATAGTTGTCCACCCATGACTCCGTGGGTGTTTTTCTTTCAAGAGAAAGTGCATGCTTGGTATATGACAGTTATGCTGCTGTTTATAAAGCAGTTCAGATGTCAAGATATGTCCTTTGCAATTACCACTAAAAGCGTCGCTCCTTCAAATCATAGATAGCACACACAGAGAACTCGGGGAAAAGGGGTGTGGGAATCTCATGCCTTCTACAAATAAATAAATAAATAAATAAATAAATAAATAAATAAATAAATAAATAAATAAATAAGTGGGAGCTTCTGTCTCTTTCAAAAGTTTGTCTATCTTGACATATGATCCTGTTGGAGTGAAGCTGTCTGTTGCTGTTGGGGCCAGGATCTGTGAGAGTTGTAGTCCAAGAACACCTGGATTGCCCAAGGTTGGGAACCACTGTCCTAGTTCCTTCTGCAGATTTAGAAAAAAATTCCATCAGAATATACATAGAATCTATCTAAAGGGAATGAGATAGACTTTGACTAGGTGACCAGGATGCTTCCTCAGTCTATTGCCAATGTACTTTCCTGTTGATGGGCAACTTCGAAATCCATATTCTGTTATTGTATACTTCTTTATTTGTATCATGTGGCATAGGCCAGATGTGACTAGAAATAAAGGATGTCATCAAATAGACAACTGTACTCTGATGGCCCTTCCAGGAGAGGACTGCTATCTCTAAAATAAAAATATGTTCACACTATGATTGCCTGCACAGTGTAGATCTCAGCTAGGCTTTTCCATCTCAAGGCTGTGGAAACCCCCCCCCCCCCCACCAACTGTTTCTCTAAAGCCCCTCAGAAGAGGGTAGGCTGTTAAGTGGCCTGTTATCCTCTGATGCAGAAAAGCACAAGCTTTTCCATTGCCAGTGTTGACATGCAATTCAGTGGCCAATCCAGTCAGCTTCTGTATGGAGAATGGCAGCATCTTGTCAAATATTTTGAGCTGGCTCTGTCATGAGCTTATTCACTCCAGGGACCAGATGGCCAGGTGAGTGGATCTGTGGGACTCGCTCATCCACAAGATGAGTCTGAACCAAACGAGATGGGAGTACAGCTCTGCAATCATGTGCCTATTTTTAGACATGCCTGTTGTACTCTTTGCTATGACATTTTCTTTTAATGAACTGTGATGACGGAGGGAGACAGTACGAAGTCACCGGAGTTGGCAGTTGGTATGAAACGCACCTTTATTCCCAAGACATCTGATAGCAGCTGTCTTCAGGGTCTTCTCTAGAACAGAACAAAATCAAAGGGCAAAGAAAGCTTCCATGAAGATAACAAACCTTCACCCTGACAACCATCATCTTCCCCAACTGCATAGATACATGAAAAGCCCTCTCATTATCTTCCCTTGCATATACTTCTTGATCTTGACGATCACTGTATAAGACTCTCAGCGTAATGTATTCCTTTCATTCCAAGTTTCTTTAAATAAATAAATAATGTTGCTGAAGGTTTTGACAGTCTTTCCAGAGCCTCCTGCAAATTCTCTTTATGTTAGGAAAAGAAAAAAAAAACCTGTATGAGAAGAGATATCTGAAAGAAGAGGCACAGATCTAACGGCCCCTCTGCATAATTGGCAGGTATTGCATCAAATCCAACGGAAGTTATAGCTCAAGAGTAAAGTGACTGTCTGGCAAATGGCATCATAAAAAAACTTAGAAAACTCTGAGGCTCTGAAATTAGTGGATAATATATCAATAGAGGCCAGAATCCTATAATTTTGTGTTTCCTGTGGAAGAGAAAGCACAGAAGGTGTGATAGGCGAGTTTCCAGGGGCGTATGGGTTGCATGCCTGGTTGTGCATTTGGACATACTCCAGCACACAACAGCACACGACTGGTGGCTCATCAATTAACCATGGCTACTTTCACAATTTCTCTTCTGCACCTCATAAAAAGGAATAGGTTTCTGGTCCGAATATTTAAAATAAGTATTGCAAATGCACTTTTAGAATTTTTGAATCCACTCCCTTCTCATATGCTGTTGCAGAGGTGTAAGAGTAAGAAGCCAGTAGAAATATAGTAGATATTTTGATATCAGAGGTCAAACAGAAAATAGTGCCTACCCCCAGTGTATGTGTGTAGAATTCAGGGGCAATCAAGTTATTTTTGAAACCTGAGGAAGAAAATCACAGAAGCACCCTCATGTACTTCTGACTATAAAATGTGGTTGTAAGAAATTAAGTAACAAATAATTTGCTTTCACGACTTTTATGGCATCCAGAATCATGCACATGCTATCTTAACCCCCGCCCCACATATATTTCGCTTTGGCATTCACAAAGGTCATGTAGTATCTGAATTAACTATGTGCTTGGTTGATTCGAGTGCCTAAGGCAGAGGTGGGTGATTTAGGGAAAATAGTGGGCAATATTGGCTTGAACACACTACACGCCTGCACAATCTTATTACTGCCTCCACTACTCATGAATTTGCCTTGGACATGATCAAATGAAATGGCATTTTCCCATTAAACAAGGTGCATACTCCATGGACACCTTGTTTACAAGTAAAATCACAATTCTAGAAGCCCAGTTAAATTTGGAAATAAGGTGTGTGGGAAAACTGGCATTTTTAAAAAGAAATGAATGGCATTGCTTCTCTTTGCCCCATCAGCAGCAAATTAAATGGCAGTGGAAGGATATATGGCTCATGACCAGAGAAGGGGGGCACTTGAAATTTGAGGAAGGTGGTGGCCTCCTTTCCAATCCACAAGCTGCCCCTCACTGGCAGGGCCGTTGGGAACCCTTGAAAAAGCATAGAAATAGTCAGAGGACTGCTGGTGTTTCATATTCTGTTTCGAGCCTTCTGATCAGAAAAAAAGGCATTGAATAGTCCATGGATTCATTGACATTCTTCTAGGGAATATGTTCCAACTCAAAATGAGTAGATTTTGGTTCAAGGGATTATTTTTCAGAATGCCTCCTAGCTGATGTATTTGTTAATTCAGAGTCAGGAGTGCAGGAAAGGGGGAAAGGTACTTAGCTACCACCAATGGCCATACTTGTTTTTCTTCACCATTTTTTAAAAGCAGTCTTTGCTATTTTAACTGACTAAGTAGGAAGTCTTCAGGAAAAAAAATGGAACAATTTTATTTCAACCAGCTGAGTGCACACACAAGATTTTGTCTTGGGAATCTAAATCATGATGACCTTGAAGCCTGTCTAATCTTTTTTCAGTGAGTCAGATGGGTTGTTTTACATTTGTAGGATGACAAACAGTACAGAATGAACTCGGCATGATAAAAAGGGCACTGACCAGTAATGAAGACATTGTTGGGCTCCATTTACTCATCATTTATTTATTTAAAATATGTATATGCTGCCTTTCTCCTAAAGGATCCAAGGTAGCTTACAGTATTAAAAGAAAAAAAAGTCAAAAGCCATATAATAAAATATTACAATATTTAAAAAGCATTGAACAAATATCATATTAAAACTTATGAGAGCAAGATTATAAACACAAGCAAAACACAGACTAAAATGCCCCATTTAAAAAATTCCCCTTGGTCATCTAGTCATTTAAAAGAAAGCCTGCCTGAAGAGAAAGATCTTTGTCTGCTTCTAGAAGGATAGCAAAGATGGCCTCCAGCAGTAAATAAATACATTTAGGGAGAGTTGAACATACTGGACCTCAGTTCTATTCTCCTCAACTTCCATTTTGAAAAAGGTACATCCTTGAGAGCATACAGAAGAACCAGATGCAGTTTTCATAGTTGCTACTAGATCCTGTGGAAAGTATATAGCAGAGTTCTCTAAATGTCCACCCAGAACTCTGTGGTGCTGTGCTACCTGTTATTGAGAAAGCTAAGGGCTCCACTGACTGGAGAAATGCCATTAACTCAGTGGAAAAGGGCGTACTTTGCATGCAAAGTCTACAGGTACATGCAGTACAATTCTGGTTGGAATTTGGGAGAGCTGCAGGCAAAATGTATATGTAGGCAATACTAAGTTAAATGGTGCAGTGGTGCAAGCCACTCAGGGCTTTGTGCCCTAAGTTCAATGGGGCTTCCTCTGCAGTATTAGCCAATCTGTCGTAGCTAAGGAGCACAGCATTTTTTCATTTCTATTTTGTGGCAACTGCTGTACTCAGTGTTCTTTGTCCTGAAAAGCTAAAATACAACCTATTTCAGAGCACAGAGGGCTCATTACATACAATTCAGCAGAGGAAGCTGAGGAATGCACATACCGGTTCCTCTTTAGGTGGTTCAAAGGTTTGGAAAGCAATTGAAATGGATAATGAGAAAAGATTTGGTGCTGCTCTGTCAACATCAGGCACAGAGAATGTGACAGTGTTTGAGGAAACAGTCATAGCAACCAGCCTGTCCATCCTTTCCCAATGACAAAAGCCTCCGACGTAAGTGCCACTGATCTGCTCTAAACGGTGTAGCTGCCAGGTGATGATTTGGTGGCCATCCGTTCCGGTTGTCAAACAAATCTTGTACTCAACATCATCAGTACAGCTGACTCACACTGCTATAGTACGTTGAACCCTTATTATTATTCATCATGTCTAAGACTGCTGTGGGGATAAGAGCTTTGCATAGTAATGTTGGCTTTGGTCCCTCATGTATGATTTTGCCAAAAGTATCATTCACTGTAAGGATTTTGTTTCTTTGTTATCTATTATTTAAACTCACCAGAGAGAAAGGTTTCCAAAACAGTGTTCTAAGCATCTTTTTTGTACTGACAGTCTTCACCCTGAATTTCCAGAAGAAATTACCTTTAAACCAGGATTGCCAGGTCTGCTACTTTGATCGGACTTGGGGGAGAGGAACTACTGCCCTCCACCCAATCTCCACAATGAAACAGCAAGATTCACTGCAGCAGAAGACCCGACATTTTCTACGATATTTATGATACAAAGTGGATGGGAAATTAATTGAACTTTTACTACACAAAGGTAAATTCAAGTGTGATAAAGTAGTTGAATTGGCTGCAATCATTGCTCAGATTTAATACTGAATAAATGCCCAGATGACTTTAAAATACAACTCACCGAATCCCTTCTAAGAGAATATAATTGGTTATAATGTCCCTTCGAGGTGATTCCAACTTATGCTGACCCTTTCCAGGGATCTCTTGGTACAGAGTACTCAGAAAGAGTATACCATTCCCTACTCCTGGGGGCACCCTGGGACTGTTAAGCTTGCCACAGGCTGGCTGTTCTCCAGGAAGAACAGTGGGGAATCAAACTCTCAGCCTCTGGCTCCGCAGCCAGGTACCTATCTCACTCCACTATTCATATTTCATCTATTAAAGTATTGTATTGTTTAACATAGTTCCAAATTTGTGCAAAGACAAAGAATTTCCTTTGAGCCATTATTGTAACTGATTCCTCTTCCTCTAAATATACGCTAGAATATGAGTTCATATGAGAATATGAGTTCACTAGTTAATGTGCATATAAACAAGAACTATTGTTTGGCACTGAAACTTTGGGGATCTGAAACATTGCCAACTGGTATGTGTAAGGATCATAGATAGAGATGAGGGTATTCATATATGAATACGAATACCCCAGCACAGGTGGACATAACAAGGGTCCAGCCCCTTGGGGCCAGACTGTCCACTCACCTTCCGCTGTTGCTGCGAGCTCCACGATCCTTTCCTGTCGCTCCGGAGCTCACGGTCTGCAAGCCACTCCTGGCAGGAGGCGGGAGGAAAAGCCTCGCTGCAAGGTTGAAGAGTGGCTCGCAGACTGCGAGCTCCAGAGTGATAGGAAAGGATCACGGAGCTCACAGCAACAGCGGAAGGTGAGTGGACGGTCCGGACCCAGGAGGCTGGACCCTCGTCATGTCCACCTGTGTGGGGGTATTCGTATATGAATACCCCCATCTCTAATCATAGATGTTTTGGACATGGCCACACCATTGACCTTTGCTGAGATGTCAGTTCTCCCTTTGCATAGACCATCCAAGAACAGATGATGTTTTATAGGGTGGGCACACAGGAAAGGTGCCTTGCATTGAATCTAACTATCAGTTGCTCTGCTTCAGTAATGTCTCCACCAACTGACTGAGATTATCTCCACAAGGTTTTCCCCCAGCCCTATCTAAAGATGCCAGGGTTGACCCTGGAACCTTCTGCATGCAGTGCTATGTGTGTGCCCAAGCATCTCGTCCAGGTTGCATCCTTGATCTCAGAGTGAGACCCCATGTGGAAATCCATACCTTTCCCATTAGTTATTGAATACAACCAGCAACCATTTCCCACCCTCACACCCCAATTTTCCTTCAGCACAAAATGTGGCTGATTGCTCTCTTTTAGTGTCCGGCCACATTCTATATAAATAATGTAAGCTCATTTTACAGAGAGCACAAATGGGTCTACAGATGATTCTGTCACAGGAACACATGACACAATTGCTTACTTTCCCCCTGTTAAACAAAGAGTGCATTGGTCATTAAATTGTTCCTGACGGGCTTGACAGAATACCAGGTAGTTTGTTAACATCTCTGCTTGACCAGCTGTCTCCTGGCATCTGCATCTTCGCAAAACAGAGGAATAAAGAATATGCAGCAAATAATCAAAGGGGTGGGGGAGAAGGATGCAGGGATGCAGAATGGCACAAGGTTCTTCAAGTTCAACAATTGGCCTCTGTGTGTCAGCTTGGATGACTAAATACTTAGACTTACGACATTCATGAGTCACAATTTAATGTAAATAAATGAGAAATGGAATGTTCAAAAAAGCCGTGACAAGAATTTTAAACACATTTCTTTGTTTAGCACTGGCCTTGCTGTCTGAGGTATTTGGGCAGCTATAGACTAAAAAAAAATAACTTGTGCAAATTCTAACCCAAGAAAGACACAAGAGAAGTAGACCTTCACAAATTGTAAGTGCCTATTTATTCATATTTTCCACATTGCTGGTGCAGTCCCTGTGGTGTCCAGGGGTGGGAAGCAATCTGGTCCTCGGGTCCTCCAAAATAACTGCCTTATCAGGCTAAGAGCCTTCCTTCCTACTGTGAATGTCAATGGCTGCATGAACTGCAAAGTATAGAAGAGTCCTGATAGAAAAATTGTTGGCAACCCTGGTTCCAATTGACAGCACCTACATCCACACCAGCTTCATTCTAGGCCTTTGTGCTTCTATACACCACTTGTTCTGGAAACTTTCTTTCAAACATCACTCTATTCTGAAATCTTCCCAACTTTAGAACATACTTGGCATTTATTTAACTCTACACCCTTAGAGTTCCTAAGCACTTTTCTGTTTTATAACATTGCATCTTAAACCCGCAAGCCACCTCAAGCTGACATGATTAAGCTTAATTATCTGCAACCTTTATTTTGGAACCTCTTTGCCCAAAGGGAGTTGGCTTGACAGTTTTAGACTCCAGTTGATTAGAAATGCCAAATCTTCTCTTATGGCATTATGGTAGCCAACATAATTTACACTGCAATATTAATTTCTTCCTCCTGAAATCACAACTCGCCCATAAGAAGTATTTTAAACATTAGGGTAGGAACTGAGGGAGGTATGAAAAAATTTCCTCTTTTTTTAAAAAGGGGGAACTAGATTTTTTTAGTTCTTGTACAAAACTTTCCACGCTTCTTTTGGGTGCTGATTCTCATAGTTCTTCATTCTCTGGGTTTTACTGCATTAAGCTCTTTTCTCAAGATGCTGCATTCTTCCTAGTATGAAGACTTCTGACATTTCATAAGTAGAAATACGGATTCATTTTAGGGCTAGTGGATCTCAGGCTGCTGCATATCGTCTCATGGAACTGCTATGCTTTTCTGGGTTTCCATGTGGAGAAACAAATCTCAAGGACAGCAGATCTGCAGGTGGAGAAAGTCTAGGGTTGCCATATTCGTTTTTTCTAAATCTGGGCACCAACATGAGTGTATTATGCAAATGAGTTTGGTCTATTTGCATAACACAGGGATTTACATATTATGCATGTTAATATGGATCTTCATGCAGATTGTGCAGATTAATAGTTACAGAGGCTGGGAGTTCGATTTTCTACTGTGCTTTGACAGGAGCTGGATTTGATGATCCATAGGGTCCCTTCCAGCTCTGCAGTTCTAAGATTAAGATTATTTATTACTGTTGTTGATGATGATTTTTATTTAAAATATTTTTACTCCGCCTTTCTCCTTAAAAAGGACCCAAGGCTGCTTTCATAATTGAAAGATAGCATTTAAAGCTAAAAACAATGAGTATACAACAGTGGCTTACATCATTAAAAGACAATATTTAAAGCTAAGAACAGTAAGTATACAACTATTAAAAAGGAATAAACAAATACCACTCCGAGAAATGGTAAACACAAGAAGTACTGAAAACACAAAGGAGTAATGCATAACCATCGATCTAAAAAAATCAAACTGAGGGAAAGCTTGCCTGAAGAGAAAGGTCTTTGCCTTCTTGCGGAAGGACAGCAAAGATGGGGCCAGTCTGGCCTATTATTATTTCCTATCAATATGTTTCATGGCATCCAGTAACCACTGATCTGAGACACCTAGTACAGTGCAATGGTAAAAGTGCTGGGCCTGGAAAAGTAAGACTGAAATTCAAATCTCCGATTAGTTACAATGCTTACGTGGTATCTCTCAGCCAGTCAGTACTTCTTAGTCAAACCTTCCTTGTAGCATTGTTTGGGGGATGAAACACAGAGAACGGAACCACGTAAAGCAGTCATGTAAATTCCCAAAGCATATAAATTACAAAAAGAAAAAGTAAGAAACCTACAACATGTTGCCATGTACCTGGGCTTCTGGTGATATTTTCTTGATATAGCTGTTGTTTATTATCAGTCTTTGCAGATCCCCCCCACAACCCCTCTAGATTCATGAGATCACAGGGACCTCCCATGTGTCATCTTATTTGCTGAAAAAATGCAGGGGGAAGCAATGATGAACTGTAGAAATCAAGGTGTCATTTTCTTCAGGGATAATTACAGACTGAATCTTTCATTATAAATAGTGAACCTTTCCTAGTGTACTTTTCTTTGCCATGTTTGATTTTACACACAACCAAACACATCATTCGCATGCACACACAATGTTGTGTGTGTGTGTGTGCATGCACATGCACATGCATGTAAAGTCAAACATGACAAAGAAAGGTACACTGGGACAGTTTGCATCTGTATTTGTATACATACATATTCAATCTGTATGAGTATATATAGATTACTACCAGAGCACTGTGGTATCTTCTTCCTAAACCCCTATCCCCATCAGGTGCTCTTCCATTTCACTGCTATGGACCATACTGTAGTAGGGAATGTAATTCATAGCAGAGCTTAGAAATGTTGCTTTTCAGTCTATACTATACAGAATCCCATGGCTAGACTAGTCACTGATGATGCTCACTGGAGGAATCTTATAATTTGGTCCAAGTAACTAACTTTGTCAATCGGTGCTTGCCAATAAATACAGAAAAATCTATTTCCTATACACATCCCCCAAGTCTGAGTAAGTGTCTGAGTAAGCAGTTCAAAGAGGCATACCAAGACAAAGACACATGGGATTAGTTTTTCCAAAAGGACATAATAATGCTCTTATCTTTGTTTGAAAGATAAATGAATTTTAAGATTCACAGCAATCATAAGCAGAAAATAAAATGGAACTTGACATTATGCGGTAAAGTACATAATACTGGAGCTTGGAGAAGTTCCATTTAAGGATCACAGTTCCCATAATCCCCTAGCTAGTATTCATTTTTATGGGTTCATTACTTCCTGTTTAGTTTGGAGGCAGCTCTTTGAGCAGATGTCAACTATTTGCAGCTGGGGGGGAGGCTGACATGGAAGAGGTGGTGGTTAGGTCAGAACATGCGTGGTGTCGGTGATGGTGGATGTGCCACTGCCTACAGTCTTTTGTTGCCATAGGCAACCACCTCACTTTGGCAATGGCTAATGCAGCTAGAGGCCAAGCACTCCCACAATTGGAACATTTACCCTGCATCTTTGCTTTACACATCTATGAGATCTTGTCAAACTGTTGATAGTTTCAGTCCTTGGCTAATCTTGTGGAAAGGCTTTTGGGGGGGGCAAATAATTGATCAAAAGATCCGTGTTTGGCCTTATATCTCTAATTCTGTAAGGGCTAGAAACCTACAAAAGGAAGGGAGGGAGGGAGGGAGAGATGGGTCTGGGCCAGCTGATGGGCATGTCTAAACTCCAGGTCAACCCTATCAAGGTCAGTAATACAGCAACCCTAAGAAAGGCTGATTTTATTTTATTTTTGTCTGATTCCTCTTCCAACCTGCATCCCTGTAAGCCTCAAAATCTGATCTGGAAAGCTGGAAAATTCTGTGGGGTAGTTTTTATGTTGTGCCAGGGTGAGGGGCTATGAGGGGAGTTGAGAGAAAGAAATCCCGATGGCACTAGATTTTGGACTTAAGATTATCTCTATAAGACATTACTCTAACTAGCAGTGGCACTTCAGGGATTCAAGCAAAATTCTTTCATAAGTCTACTAGAGATGCCTGGCAACACTGCAAGCAGCTTTCAGACCTAACCTTGCATATCTTCTAAAATGGGAGTTGGTGTTTTCAGGATGATTCAGGGTGAGAGCTTTTTTCAAAGGATTCTAGTCACCATAAAAGACACAGGGAGGAGATTTTCACTACTTCTCACGGGATTAGCTTCAGAAGGAAATAAGCTTCCTCTCTCTGTGTACTGCACTCCTGGTAAGAATCATCCGCCTGCTTATACCTCCTTGTATTAAAATTGGTACCTACACTCAGTACATTATAGGTACTATGTAGTTTGGCCCTCAGAAAAATAATAATAATAAGGCATCCCCCAAAACACAATTTAAAAATAATGCCAGTGATTTACCAGGGACAAAAAACAGAGAACAGGCACAGAGCCTGGTAAACAGAGACAATTGAAATACATGCAACCCTTCGTTTTGTAACCTGCTAGATTTTAATTAAGATGCAGTTTGGTAGCAAGCAGAGATTAGGCTAGGTCACACAATACTATTATGGAAAGGTTAGGAGGACGTTAGCAAAGGAAGTAGGTTAACAACAGGGGGTTTGTAGGTTCATGATTGAACCAATATATATTCATCAGTGACCTACAATAGACATTTTCACAGTAGGAGGGGAACATCTCAGGGCAACACATTTATTCTGACTTGTCAAATCCGAGAGGTGTTTCAGAAACTTTTTTATGAGGATTTAATAGAATCAGGAAATTTAAATGAGCTATTTAAGAACTTTCCAGAAGGAATACCAGAAGGAGTGAAAAATGAGATGACACAAAAGAAACAAAGTGCATTTCTAGGCTGATGAAGAAACTCCATCTTAGGACGGTATCCTTTCCACTGACAATTTCCCATATAATGTAATAAAGAAAATGCCTTTTCTTCCTTTACGAAATCTTATGGATGCTTACCTTCCCTTGTTCTGCTCCTAGGACCACTTATAAATTACCGTAGTCCTTTGGAGTAATTCATTGGTATACAATCAACATTTAATCTGCATCCACCCCAGTGGTTTCTTCCTCAGGCACCATCCCATCTCATCAGAAAGGGGAAAGCACTCATTCCTGATGCACAGCTGATAGAAGAGGTTTTCACTTGCACAACACTGAGATATGCTCCACAGATTGCCTAAAGAGGAAGGCTGAGAAAAGTAAGGATGAAAGGTATATGACTGGCATAGGAAAAAGTGGGCTACCCATGTGAGTTAGGGATCTGGCCGTACTTAGGCTGTGACTACACTGGCAAGCCAAATTGGAGTGATGTGGTTTGATTCATAGCCTTTTGCACTTCGGTTTGGATTAGGTGAACACATAGAAACTGTGGATTGTTTTGGTGCGAAACTGACCCCTCCATCCAATGCAGTTTGATCCGCACCACAGCCTACTGCCATCCTTCCTTTGCTCCCATCCTCTGCTGATCCTCAGCTATTATTTTATGGTTCATTGTAAAGCCAGTGGGCTGTTTAAAGTGTTGAATGGCGCTAGGAAAAGGGACCGTTTTCTAAAGTTCTCTATAATGTACAAACACATACATACTGTGGAAACATAGTAGTCTGCTGTAGTTGTTTCTATTTCACAGTGTTCTTTCTTTCTTTCTTTCTTTCATCTGTGCAGAAGTGATCTAGTGCTAAACTACAGTGGAACCTCTACTTACGAACTTAATCCGTCCCAGAAGATGTTCTTAAGTTGAAACGTTCGTAAGTTGAAGCAAAATTTCCCATAGGAATGCATTGAAAACCGATTAATCCGTTCCGGCTGTTTTTGGTTCTTATCTAGAGGTGCCGTTCTTACGTTGAAGCATTAGTTCCCATAGGAACTAATGCAAAGCCGGTTAATCCGTCCTCTACCACTAGGGGGAGAATTTTTTTCTTTTAACCTAAGATGACTTAGGTTAAAAAAAAAAAAGGCAGGAAAGGAGGGAGGGAGGGAACACCTTTTAAACAGAATACCTTTTTTCGGTTCGTAAGTTGAAGCTCCGTTCGCAAGTAGAAGCAAAATTTTGCGGACGGAGCTGTTCGTAAGTTGAAATGTTCGTAGGTAGGGACGTTCGTAAGTAGAGGTTCCACTGTAGTATATCAAGGGAATGATCAGATCATCTAGTGCTAAACTCTGTTTTGTTTTGTTTTTAAACACTTTGGGATGATTAGGGGGAAAGATCACCGGGATGGGTGTTCCTGCTGTCTGAAAGATCACACCCAGTTTAGTACATCACCAGAATAACACCCACAGTCATGTCCCCCGCCATCCTTTTGGAGAACAAAACAACTGATCACATAGGGGAAACCTTGTTCAATTCATTTCATCTCGAAAAAAGTAGAAGCCCCCATGTGATATATCAGGGGTCTCCTCCCAACTCTCCTCAGACTGAAGAAGCTACTTGGATAAGTAGCAAAACGTTTCAACCTAACAAGAAAGAAGTCCAGTTGCCATGACTCAACTTCCAGATAACCTCACCTGGATGACTGAGAATCTTCACAGATATATTTTTTACAAGCTTTCCTTCCTCCTTCTGTGGAGATCTTGAAAGTTACTGTTCCAAATGAATTGAGATGGAAAGAAATTAGGAATAGGGCCTGTTGGCAGCTGCACCTCAATTCAGAACATGGTAAAATAATTAGATGCAGTTATAATTCCAAGGCCCCAAATGTAGTCACCAATATAGCTATATTTTTAAAAGTATCTCTTAAGTTAACCGTTTCTCAGAAAAAACTAAAATAGTATCTGAGTTTATATTTGGAAGCATCTATATGCTACATGACCAATATATTATACAAAGCACATTTTTTCTAGTCCCACAAGAGGACACAAGGCAACAACACCATATATAAGTGCTTTAACCATGTAATATTCCTTCTCCATCACTTAGTGATGCCACACACAACAAAATATCAAAGTAACTTGAAAAAGTCACACCAGAAAGAAAACAAAATCACCCTAGATAAAGATGTAAATGTATTGTAATTCATTACACATGTATTATTGGAAACGGCAATTAATTACATGTACTTCGTTATTGCTTCTGTGTTCTGGTAAAAGAACAATTTTCCCACAAATATATTCACCTGGTTCTATCCTATAGCCATTTGGCAGCTATTTAAAGACATTTCTGTTTACCAGCCCCTTTAAATAACTTGTGCTGTGTGGTCCAGAATTTGCAAGTAATTAGTTACAAGCAATGCATTTACCTATATTCAATTATTTTGGGGCAGCAAATAAAGTAATTAGTATTTACAAAGTTACATTTAGTTGTAATCAGTGAAATGTAGGTTATGTCAGCACAACAAGCAGCACCAGGCTAGTTTCAAGTTACTTTAAAATATATTCAAAGCATTTTGATGGAAGCAATTCAGGTTTTATGCCATTGACTTTTCATTCAAACTGGTAAGGGAAGTCATATTTGATTTTCCTCTTGGAGTCTTACAAATATTTTCAAGTTGCAGAATCAGAACTGGTCAATAAGGGGAACCAAAGAGTATTTCCTTCCATTGTTTTGACCTGCTATTAAAGACAGCACAATTCATTTCTACTGTGCAAAATAAAATAAAAAATTTGCAGAATTAGCGTAACAATGATGATTATAGCCAGCTGGCTACTGAGCAATACAACAAAATCTTTTTAAAATATAAAATTCTGAGCTCTGGTTTGGCCATCTAATTTAAATTTTATGTTTTCAATTTGCTGCTTTTAAAAAAAATCTTCATTTTATTCATTTATTCATATATTTATTGTACTTCCTACCTTTCTCCCAACAAAGAGACCTAAGATGTACAAAGCATTTTGAAACACAAATATTAAAACAGCTAAAAAGTGCAAGAAATTAAATGACAATATGGAAAGACCACTAAACAGATTACAAGTACTGAATAAAAAAACATTTAAAGCCATTTAGATGCACATTTAAGATGACAAAATGTGCAATTCAAAGGCGAAACGTTTAATTTGTTTTGAAGTTGATCTACTACAGCCTGCTGTAGGTTTATCTACACAGTGGGCTTTCCATAAGCATCAGACCAGCTCCTAGGGTAGGAGAATACTGAACTGTCACTAAATGAATCTTTGATCAGGTCTAGCAGGTTTTCTTATATTCTTAATATTGTTTGTTGGCATCCTTTTGTTGGGGGGAAAGAATGGGAATGTCAAAACACCTGAAGTGTAGTCTAACACAATTAAAATCAAAACATTTCCATTAGTTAAGGACTCACTTCACAGAACAAAGGCTGCAACACTCTTATTTGTGAATAAGCACCACTGGAACATAATGTGCCCACTGTGGTATAGTGAATTGAGTGATGGACTAGGACTCAGGAGACTGGGGTTCAAATCCGTGCTTGGCCATGGAAACTCACAGTAGGGGGAAGTTACACAAATCAAATCACTCCTTAAGTATCTCACATACTTTGAAAACCATTTTACAGTTGCTATAATTCAGATGTGACTTGACAACACATAGCACACCCCACAGGGACCAGTGATGCCTATTTCCTAATAGATCTACACTAGACATATGCTGTCCATGTGTCCTCTTTTTTCCATGTTGAGTAGAGGCCACTCTGGATGGTTGCACTGTGTAACTTTCAGCATGTATGTCAACAGATCATTGCATAATGATAAATAAAGGCTGGCAAAATTTGCAGGCTAGAATCTAAACCAAGATAGGGAAACAACAGCTCTCCCCAAGCCACAACAACTCCCATCACCCCTTTCTACTGGCCAGCTTTCTTGTGCTGATGGAATTAAGAGTACAGCAACAGCTTGGAAGCTATGTTCTTCCGCTGTAGTCTAGACATAAAGGGCTCAGTGAAGGGATCAGCATTGTGGCATTAGTTCAAAGGAATGTGGAGGACTGAGGGTCTTTACAGAAGTGCAGGGTCTGTAGCAGAGTGTTTGGATTCTCCTGTGAGAAAATATCTTCCCCTCACAAGTGGGTTTGTCTGAAGTGAAATTTTCAGTACATGTTGAGGGCCCACCACACTTTTTGGAAGCCATTATTGTATAAATACATTTTACAATGAAGAAACACATAATTTCAATCTGGACAACCTTGTGCTTCATAGAGTTATCTCATTGCTCACTTCTGGCCTCATAACTGCTCCTTCCACCAAATGACATGAAAGCTTTCAGCAATGTGCAGTGAGGTACAGCTGAACTGAAAATGAACTGATGCAGAGTTGCCACTACCACATGACTGATACTGGAAATGCTTCTTTATCCCTGCTTGAATTTCATTCTCGATGCACACAGTGCATGGCTGAGACAAATTCACTTCACGTACAATCTTCCTTATGGCTGTAGTTCCTCCCCTAGGTGGTGGAAAATAACCCATCATGGCAGTAGCTGTCTGATCAATATCTCAAAGTGATACCACTAAGACTTCATCCCAGGGAAGAGAACTTTGCACACTGAAGAATCCCTCTTAAAAGCCTCTTTAATCTCCTAAAACCCTGGAAAAATCCTGACGAAAGCACTTTCTTTTAAACTGCAAACACTGAAATACAAAGTCGCTTTCTGCATCGGCTCCTAACTTTTACCTTCAGTATGTTTAAGTATGTGCCTGTGCACACTGGTGTGTCTCCCTGTCCCTGTGATCTAAGTCATCATCTCTTGTCTCCTAGAAATCACCCCCTGGCTCTAGATTCTTCCAGAATATTCTAAATTCTTTCAAAAGTAATTGGAGCAGATACTTTTTCAAATGGACACCCCCAGAATCTCCCATCTAGTTCGGCCAGGAGCTTATAGTCCACAAGTAACTTTCCTAAGCCATGCTTAGAACAGATTTCTGATCTGCTGTAACATGAGAAAGACAAGATATCGTTGAGAAATATGCTTGAAATAGATGGTTCCAAACATTTCCAAGGCTGGAGTCAGACAGCAATAGAGTTTATGTTTTGGATTGCTTGTGGCACAGTCTGGCTTGAGTGAGTTTCCAGGGATTACATGATGTCCAGGAAATCAAGAACCAGTCCAACCCTGATCCATGCCTTGTCCAGACCTTTTTGATCCAACAGCCTATGTAGGCATCCTTCAGTCTCAAGAGACTATGGTAACGTGCTCCGAATAGAGGACTTGGAACAGCGTCTAGTGTGGCTGAGAAGGCCAATTTGAGAGTGACAAGACAAATACAATCTGTCCCCTGTCCAGCTCCCTGATTTTGCTGGTTTCGGGACTGCCCCTTTGCCTCAGCCTGCTGAACAAGTGTCTCTTCAAATTGGGAGAGGCCATGATGCACCGCCTGCCTCCTGGTGAATGCTCAGATGTCAAGGTTTCCCATCCGTTAAGGTCCATTCCTAAAGCCTTCAGATCCCGCTTGCAGATATCCTTGTATCGCAGCTGTGGTCTCCCTCTGGGACTATTTCCCTGCACTAATTCTCCATACAGGAGATCTTTTGGAATCCGACCGTCAGCCATTCCTATGACATGCCCGAGCCAACGTAGACATCGCTGTTTCAGTAATGTATACATGCTAAAAATTCCAGCTCATTCTAGGACTACTCTATTTGGAACTTTGTCCTGCCAGGTGATACCAAAAATGCATCGGAGGCAACGCATATGGGACATGTTCAGCTTCCTCTCCTGCCGTGCACAAAGGGTCCAGGACTCACTGCAGTACAGGAGTGTACTCAGGACACAGGCTCTATAGACCTAGATCTTGGTACGAGTATATGCCATCAGATTCTTATTAAGCCATACTCTCTTTGTGAGTCTAGAGAACATGGTAGCTGCTTTGCCAATGCGTTTATCCAGCTCGACATCTAGGGAGAGAGTGTCAGAGATCGTTGAGTCAAGGTACACGAAATCATGAACAACCTCCAGTTCTTGTGTAGAGATGGTAATAGCGGGAGGTGAGTCCACGCCCTGGCCCATGACTTGTGGATAGCAGGGCTACCCTTTGCCGAGGGACGGGCGGGATGAGCTTTAAGGGATTGCTTTAAAGGAGATTGCTCCTGGCACAGCAACCTTGTGCAGCACAATCCATGTTCTCTGCCTGATCACACCCTTTAAATCAAGCTGAAAGTGATGAAAGTGGCAGTTTACAGAAGTGGAGAAAGTAGGTGACCTTTTAAAAAAGAGAAGGAAAAAGAACCCTCTGAGCATAGCTGTGATTTCCATGGTAGATAGGAGAGAAATACATTTTCCCAGGAACAGTGTATTTTTTCAAGCTGTCCTTGGTGAAATGCGATGTACTTGAGGGCCATTTGGTCTTGAATGGGCAATTCAGAGCCATTAGCATTACAAAAACTCTGCTCCTCCTTTATTGATCAAGGACCCATCCATGTGCTTGCATTTTTCAACTCTTATTATGGGATAGGGGGAGTGACCACCTATAATGACGGTCATGCTAAGCATCTGCACCTCCAAGCTTACCTTTACTTTTGTACACCTCCATACATTTGATATACACGACTTCACACATATCAGAGTACATACACAGTTCCTCCATGTGACTGGGGATTCAGTGCCAAGCAGGTTAGCACCCTGCATATTCAACAGATACTCCAAGTTCTTTCTCATCCTTGCCTGGATATGGTCTGTCAATGAATGGACCCAAGCATAAGTATGGCCAAGGTCAACACTAGTCCCTCATGTATTCTTCCGATGCATGAAAGGGTTGTCTAGATCCTTGTATAATCAGATTGCTTTTGGAATCCCAAGTAGTATGGATATACTACTCCTGCCTGAGTTTGTTTCTAGATTTTCTTTTGTTTTAAGAGATAGCCTAGCAGCTGCCTGTTCTTGCAAGTAACTTTAGAAAGACAACTAAGAGTGTGATATAGGGCAAACCAGACAGCTTCTTAATATCAGATCCAAAGCCTTGGAGTTAAGAATAGAAGTCTGCAAATTCCTGCAGCCTCTACAGCTGTCAAGATTCAGCCTGTATAATGCACACTTTGATTTTGAGACTTAATCACCACCAACATACAAACTTTTTCTTAAAAGAAGCCCTGCTGTTTCACTGTATTAGAAAAGGTAATCCCTACTATATCTGGGGCCAGCAATTATGACATATCCCAGCAAATGGTATAAAAATAAAAACCTAAAATATGCTGTAGAGAAGAGGCTTATGCAACAGTGAACACAAATCAGCAAGCTTTAAAATCAAGCTGTTTATGGGCAAAGCTATGTTATTACACTTAAAGACGTAAAGTACAGCTACTCCTCTGCTTCTCATTTTCTCACAAGTGGGCATGCAGTTGCCAAATCCAGAGCAGGTTTGAATCCTCTCAGGACTTCTTTCTTAATATTTGCCTTGTCTCAGCACATGATTTGTTTGCTTGCTTTTAAGGTGAAAACTCCACTGCTATCAATGGAGGCAATTTCATTTTTTAAAAAAGGGTGCGAGAAAGAGACAGAGTGACAGAGACATGGTTTGTTTACAAGGGCAAATATTGAAATGAAAGTCAAGGAGAAGGAGACGTCACTTCCGCTAGAATGGCAATGTACGGCTGAATTTTCATCTCTTCACCCTGGAATCTAAAAAGGATGATAAATGTCCTTCTCCCTGCCTGAAATGTGAGTAAATAGCGATTAAACTTCTGATGAAAGCTTTAGGCAAAGATAGAAACACTTTTTGAAGTGTAAACATGCTGTTATCTATCTAAAGAATGTACTTTCGTTTTTGCCTGAGAAGACGGAGGCTGCTAGAGAGGCAGAAAACGGCCTGTTAAACACGGCTTGACTCCTTGAGCTATAAATCTTTGCTTAGCTTGGTCTATACATGCGAAAAGGCAGAGATAAAATCAGGAGCTGGGTTCGTGGACAACCCCATAAACCATCAGATAATAGTGTCGAGCGTATCGCCCGTTTAAAAAGGCTGGAAGAGGGGGAGCCCCTCCTTTCTGAAATCAACATGGAAAAAAAAGTTTCAGAGCTTGCCTCTTCCGTGAAAGGAATGGAAGGACAACTTGGACAGGTACTCTCTAAAATGGACATTTTAATAAGAGGGAACCAACAGATGGGACAAGATATACAAAAACTGCAGGGAGAATTGACAGATATTAAGATAAGTTTAGGCAAAACAGAAGGCAGGTTGCAACAGCTGGAAGATTTCCAGAGCGTGGCGTCAAAACGGCACCAAGTGATTGATGACCTTCAGAAAAAGGTTATCTATTTAGAAGATAATTCAAGACGTAATAATATCAAAATAATGAATTTTGAACATGAGAAAGAAAAGGATTTGAGGGGGGAAGTGATGGACTGGATTAATTCTGTTATGAAATCCCAACATGTGGCTGAGGAAGATATTGAGAGAGTACATTTTGTGGGGAACCCAAAGAAAACCAGAAGACCCATAATACTAAGATTTTTTAACTATATGAAGAAAGAACAGTTTCTTAGGGTCATTAAAGAAAAGCCTGAATTGCTAGTTTATAGATCAAATTCAGTTCAGATCTATCAGGATGTAAGCCCCGAAACCAGCCAGTGGAGAAGAACAATGAAGCCCATCACTTCAATTTTAATTAAGAACGGCAAGAGATACAACTGGGGCCACCCTGTCTTTTTGAAAATATGGAAGGATGGAACCCTACATAAAATCTACTCCTTTGAAGATGGGAAGGATTTGATGAAAGCCTGGGGACTTTGGCAAGAAGATGAGAGTGAAGGGACAAGCAAGCAAGTAGCTTTGTAAAGACTGGTAGTCCGAAAGAGAAGATTTTTTGAGAGAAGATACTTTAATTGGAAGAGATTACTGGGCGTTACTGGATGTTGGAAGAATTTTTTTTCTTTCTCCTTTACCCTCCCTTTTTTTCCTTTTTTTCTTTTTTCTTTTTGATTTTTGATTTTTCTTTTTGTAATGAGGGTTGGGATTTTTTTTTCTTTTTCTTTTCTGCTCATTTTATTATAATATTAAAAAAATTTTTATAATATTAATAAGATTTTTTTAAATTTTTTTAATTTTTTTTAAATTTTTTTTTCTTTTTCATATTTTTTTTTCTTTTCCTTTTTTTATTTTTATTTTTTTTTCTCATTGTCGTTTTGGATTACCTGATTAGACTTGGGTGGTAGAAAGAAGAAGAGATGTTAAAAGTTAGGAGGGAAGGCATTTGAGTATATATATAGATAAAAATATGAGGTGGGGTGAAATTGGGATGAGGGTTTGGCTGGGGTCCGGACTGGTGGGGGTGACGTCTCCCCCCCTCCCAGAGCTCGCGCCGAACATTAGTGAGACGTGGGGAAACGGGAGGGAGGAAAATAATTTATATGTAGGTAAGAAGGATAGGGATAGGAAACTAGAGGTTGGTGAATTTATTTTTTTTAGTTGTTTTTGTTTTTGTTTTTCTTATGTGAGATGCACAAAGGGACCGAATAAGAGGCAGAGAAAGGAACGGATATGGGGAAAAACATAAGGGTAGCGACTTTAAATGTGAAAGGCCTAGGGTCTGTGTTAAAGAGAAGGAGGATAGAATTATTATTAAAGAAAAGTAAAGTTGACATTATCTATTTACAAGAGACACATCAACTAAAGGATGGAGTCAATGAATTGAAATTACAAAACATCCATATATATGAAAAAGCATTTGGGACCTCTAAATCTAGAGGGGTAGCAATATTAATATCTAAACATTGTGAATTTGTGATGAAAGAAGTAATAAAAGATAGTAATGGTAGATATTTGATAATTCAAGGTCAAATGGGGGAGGAAGATTATACATTAGTAAATGTGTATGCACCAAACATGAATCAAGGAGAATTTTATAGAACTGTGATTGAAGAAATGGAAAAGGTTAGGAAAGGATATGTGATTATGGCAGGAGATTTTAATATGGTTCTGGATAAGGTGAAAGATAAATCCACATGTAAAAAAGATGAGTTGAATAAAAGAGGTACCCTCCTGAGTAAGATATTAAACACTACGGATTTGAAAGATATATGGAGAGAATTAAAGGGAGATGAAAGAAGGTTTACATATTATTCTTCTGTACATAATAGTTATTCTAGAATAGATTTTATGTTTATTTCACAAAACTTAATTTCAAAAGTAGTAGATACAAATATTAATGTGATAAAAATAACAGATCATGCGTTGATGGTGTTGGAGATGAAAGTTAAGAAGGACTATAGAGAAGCTAGAAGATGGAGAATGGACTCCAATATTTTTCAACATACAGAGGTTGTGGATAAAGTTAAGAAAGAATGGTTGGAAATATGGTCATTTAATGAAGCAGGTGGGAATAAAATAGGAGTGTTATGGGACACTATGAAAG
Source organism: Intellagama lesueurii (assembly GCA_037013535.1). Taxonomy (NCBI): domain Eukaryota; kingdom Metazoa; phylum Chordata; class Lepidosauria; order Squamata; family Agamidae; genus Intellagama; species Intellagama lesueurii. The sequence continues at coordinate 68,952,080 of JBAJHW010000005.1, read as the reverse complement.
CAGTCATGAGAGGAATCGCCATAAGAGAATCCTGTAGATTAAAAAAATTGAGAGAAGAAAATATAAATAGAATTGTAGAATCATTAAAGGATTTAGAAAGCAAATATTTTATGGATAGAGATAACAAAAAATTAATTGAGATCCAAGCTAAAAGAAAGGAATTAGAAGGTATAGAGCTAGAAAAGGTCCAGAGAGACTTGATATACGCTAGGAGGAATTTTTTCGAATATAGTAATAAAAATTCAAAACTTTTAGCTAGATTAGTTCAAACTAAAAGAGCAAAAAATATAATTGGAGTGATTAAAGACAAAACGGGAAAGAATTGTAGCTTAATGAAAGAAAAACTAAAGATAATACATGAATTCTATCAAAATTTGTATAAAGGTAATAGTGTATCGAAAGAAGATATAGAAAATTATATTAAAGAAAATGTTAAGAGTAAATTATCAGAGAATGATAAAAAGGATTTAGATAAAGAGATAAAAGAGGAAGAGATTATAGAGATTATTAATAAATTAAAAAATGGTAAAACTCCAGGTTTTGACGGTTTAGGATCAGAATATTATAAAACTTTTAAACCAATATTGATCCCTAAGTTAAAAGTGCTCTATAATGAAATATTGGAAGGAGAGAGAATACCAGATTCTTGGAAACATTCATTAATAACTCTTATCCCAAAGCCTAAAAAAGACTTAACAGACCCAAGTTCATATAGACCCATTTCACTATTAAATCAAGATGCAAAGATTTTTACTGCAATACTTGCGAATAGAATTAATAAATTTATTATAAAATATATTAAAGAGGATCAGAATGGTTTTTTAAAGGGTAGACAAATGGAGAATTTGACTAGGAGGGTATTGAATATTTTATACAATATAGAAAAAGACAAATTGAAGGCAGGTATTTTATCATTAGATATATTTAAGGCATTTGATTGCGTGGAATGGCCAACATTAAAGATTTTGTTAAAAGGTTGGGGTTTTGGAAAGAAATTTAGGGGGATAATAGATCAATTATATTTGGGGAATACCTCTGTAGTAATAGTTAATGATGGGATTACAGAACAAATAGCTTTAGGCCGAGGCACTAGACAAGGTTGCCCTCTTTCTCCAGTTCTGTTTTGTTTGATTATTGAAATGTTGGCAAATGTAATAAGGAATGATGATTTAATCGAAGGTATGGGGGAAAAGAATAAAATAAAGATTAATTTATTTGCTGATGATTCCTTGTTGACATTGAAAAATCCGTTAGAATGTGTAGATAAAATTAGAACTCATTTAGAAAAATTTGGAAGAATAACTGGATTATGTGTGAATTGGCAAAAATCTGAATTAATGTTATTTAATCATAATAGAGTAGAACAAGAAAGGTGTGTTGAAAAATATGATTTCAGATTATGCAAATCAATTAAATATTTAGGAATAGATTTAGCAAAAAATATTCAAAAAATAAAGGAATATAATTATAATAAACTAAAGGAAGTGATTAAAAACAAATTACAGGAATATAGTAACTTTAAGCTATCTTGGTTTGGAAGGATTGCATTGATAAAAATGAAAATCTTACCAAAAATTAATTTTTTATTTAGAATGCTACCAATACAGTTAACAGAGGATGATTTGAAATTTTGGCAAGGAATAATTAATAAATACTGTAATGAAGGGAAGAGATCTAGAATAAATAAAAAGTATTGGTATAGAACAAAGCAAAAAGGTGGTATAGGTTTACCAAATATAAAAAATTATTATTTGGCTAACCAATTGAGGTTTATTGGGGAAATTATATATAATCCAGAAAGGCTAATTTGGTGGGAGATGGAATCATCAGAATTACAGGCAGATATAGAAACATATTTATTTGGTATAATTAAGAAAGATAAAATAAGGGAAATTAATAACCCATTTTTAAAGACATTGTTAAATATATGGTATAAGTGCAAAAAGAATTTATGTTCATCATATTCCCCACTTGGATTAGTGACAGAAATAGAAAATTTTCCTACCAATATGAAAGTATATGTGGATCTATTTAAAGAAAAGAAAGTGATTAGATTGAAAGATTGGTTGTATAAAATGAGATCGATAGATCAAATGAAACAAACTCTTCAGAATAGGAGCATTTCATGGTTGAATTATATACAATTAGAAAGATGGACTAATGAATGGGTAAATAAATATAATAAAGGTAGAGAATATACAAAATACGAACAATTGTTATTGTCATATGAGGACATTCGGATGACTGACTCAGTGAAAGGTACTGTGAGCAAAATTTACTTACTTCTTCTTAATTTAGAGGAAGAGGAAAGTGAGAAAGAAGGATTAAAAATAGTGTGGGAGCAAGATATTGGGAAAAGAATAAATGAAGAAGAATGGAGGATGATATGGAAAATGAGGGTGTTAAGATTTATGTCAGTAAGAATAAAGGAAAATTTTTTTAAACTTAGTTTAAGATGGTATTTAACACCGTCAAAATTAAATAAAATTAATGCCAATCATCCGAATGTCTGTTGGAAATGTGAGAAGGAAATTGGTACATACTTTCATATGTGGTGGGAATGTGAAAAAGTGCAAAGATTTTGGAAACAAATTTTTAAAGAATTAAGCTACATATGTGAAAAAGATATAGAATTTAATGCTGAGATTGCTTTGTTATCAATATTTGAGAATGTGGAATATGACAAAATGACTAAAGAATTGATAACCAACTTATTAACAGCAGCTAGATTGATTATAGCTAGGCAATGGAAATCAAAAGTCGAATTGCAAATTGAAGAATGGTATAAAGAAATATGGAATATAGCAATAAATGATAAATTAACTTGTAACTTAAAGGTTAAGAAAGGAGAGTTGAAAAAAAATAACTTTTATGATATATGGGGGAGATTTTTGGAATATGTATTAATAAGAGGAAAAGGGAAAGCTCCAAATCAAGAATCAATGCAGTTTTGGAGAAGAGGACAATAGAAGAAGAGGAAGAAGAAGAAGAAGAATAAGGAAGAGGAAGATTATGGCAAGAGGTCCCGCATATGGTGGTGGGGAACACAGTTAAATTGTATTTTAGTTTGTATGTTATATGTTTTTGTTTAAATTTAAAATAAAGGGAAAAAAAAATTAAAAAAAAAAAAAAAGAAAGTCAAGGAGATCTCCATCTCGCCTTCTCATGCTGCTGTCACTCCCAATCCAACCTGGGGGTTCATACATGTAACTAGAAATAATTAGCAAGTTGGGAGCAACATGTTTTATATAACATGTAAGATGGCACTTAGTTGCAGAATTATTTCTCCATTTGCAAAACATCCAGGCAATCTTCATATGAACAGAGAAGCACAATCTTGATTGTGACTGATTTCAACTCTGTTCAATTTTGTAGAGACTGATGTATAATAGAGTGGCCTAGAATCCAACTCACTATTTATCTGACTGTTCCCGAACACCCCCAGGTCTTCATCCTTAAGCATATACTCTTGTAAATACTGTAATAGTTCAATGAGACATAGGATATTGCTGTGCAATGAGTCTCAAGAGAGCAAATTTCTTTTACCAGACAGATATACAGTACCAGTGAGGGTTTTGAACGGACACCGCTTTCCTTCTGAAAATCACCCCTCACATCTGGTTTTTACTTCTCATAGCATTATTTCCTCTAGAAGCAACTAACAGGGCAAATACAAACTGAGGAACCTTGTCATCAGGTGGGTCAGCCTTAGAAAGGGCAAGGGTATAACCTCACTCAGTGAGTTTCATGGCTGAGTGGGAATAAAAACCCTGATCATTCAAAACCTAGTCCATCATGAAGCCCTGCAATGCCACACTACCTCACACTAGCAATGTGCAATAGATTTTTGTGTTCAGCTGTCTGAAACCATGCAGTTACTACCTTCTATTTTGATGTTTTCTTTGGCTTAAATCCTATTGAGCAGCTATGCTTGCATAACTTGATGTTACACAGGCAGTAGCTGTAATCTCACAAAGGCAGAAGTGCTGCTATTCACCAAACACTTCCACAGGTATGTTGCACATACACAAATGATTGCATAATCAAACTGTGCAATCCTTGTTGCCTGGGTATTAATAATAGTAATAATCATGTGTTGTCAAGTCAATTCTGACTGATGGCAACCCTTTTCAGGGTTTTCAAGGTACAAAATACTCAGAAGTGGTTTATTGTTCTCTTTTTCTGGGGGTGCCCTGGGACTGTGCAGCTTGCCCAAGGCCACACAGGCTGGTTCTATTCCCAGGAGACACAGTGAAAAATCGAACTCCCAACCTCTGGCTCCGCAGTCAGATACCTAAACCAGAGATTTCACAAGTGTAACTTTACATGAAAACAAACAGGATTTCTGATTATGTTACAATTTCCTATATAGTATATCCCTTTAAAATACTAATATTATATTATGAGATGATGAGAACTTTTTACTACATAGAAATGATCCTAATAGATTTTCTAATCTACCTGCTGACAATCCACTGGAAATGGAACTTCTTTAAGTTTATAAGCAAATAGCCCTGCTAGTTAACTGTGCCTATGGGTTTAAGAGGTGGAGTGAGGAAAGTATAATGCAATCAAAGACATGACATGTTCTCTAGCAGACAATATGCCAGGATTTTGCATATAAACTTATCCATTTGATTTCTTCTTTAAAATTCTTTATGTTCCTATAGAGGAATATAAATGCCTCCTTCACATCCTACAAATACATTTGGAGAGAATGTATTATAACGTTAATAGGCATTTGCTTTGATCTTTTCCCTCCTTGAACAAATGGGAGCTCTGTGCTCTTCTAGATCCTCTTGCTTTAATCGCCTTCAAAAACCCCTGAACTATGAATAAATTTACTGCTGCCATGTTATGCCCTTTGAGCAGTTATACCATGAAATGAAGGCATGTTGACCAATGAATTGGCCTTTCCATTATCTCTATGCTTATTTTCCTTCCTCACTATTAAAAAAAAAAAAAAAAAGGAAATGTGAGAATGTGCTTTATTTCCTCATCATTGCAAAATATATTGCTATCTGTAATACCCATGAATTTTAATGTGGGTTAAATAAGTCAGCACATTGATGTTGCTGTTTCAAAGATACTCAGCTAGCTCTGTACGTTTTTGCAGCCAGCGAGCCTCATATTGTTTTGACTGCAATGAAGTTTAGCTGCTCAGAACTATTCTAGATATTTGGGGAAACTTTGAAAGTGCATGTATTTGAATTTTCATGTCTCAGGTTTATTTACTTCACATTTCTTCCTCTTTGGTCACAGGGAATATATACTATTTTTGTGAAAAAATTTCTTAGTCTACCACCATTTCTCATCTTAAGTCACTATTAAGCTGATTGCACAATTTGTGCCTATAAGATAATTTGTGTGTGCAGTAGGACCCCTGTATCTCAGTTCCAAGTCCCCCCGTGATGCTGAAAAATGCGGATTATAATGGACACTATTTTAATAGCAAATGCTATACATAGTGTGGTCTCTGTCTTCCTCTAGTGGTCAGTTCTGGTAATTTCATCTTTGGAAATATATATTTCTAGGATTTTAAAAAAATATTTTTAGTATTTTCAGACCATAGGTAAGTGAATCAGTAGATACGGATCCCGTGGATATGGGGGTCTTACTGTATTTCTCAAGGAGTAAGAAGGAAAATATTAGAAATTTCCTTAGAAAAATGTATTATGAGAAACTTTGGTTCACCACTTTGTGTCATTCTTTAGGATTCAGCATCTTCTTGAGGCCTTTCCCATGTAACATTTCCACTCATTGCAACTACATTATCTCTCAACTGCAGATACTCACAATATAGCGTCTTCCTTTAAAGCCCTTTAGTGGGTGTAAGGAAGGATAGTGTTCATCTAGCTCTTTTTTTAAAAAAAGGCAAAACTAATGTTGTGCCATAATTTGCCCTCTAATTTTCCCCCAGACTTGATAAAATTGTCAAGTACTGGGCCTTAATTGGAGTGTGAGCTGCTGACTGCCATAGAGATGATGGCTCAGTTAAAGATGAGACACCCACACATATTCTTCAGTTACCTCACAAGGAAGGTCAGTGCAAGAATCCTGAATGTTACCCATAAGAACATCTCTGAAATCTCTCTTCTTTTGACATTTTTTTTCAAAGGGAATTTCTCCTCTCCCAAATTGGATGAGAATGGTTAAATTTCTCATGGGATAAACGTTTTGCACTAATCTGAGCTGATGCCAAGGAGGTCATGGAAATCATGAATTACTGTCAGATGCAGTGAGGAATGGGATGTGGGTGAATGAAATTGAAGCTGTCTAGAGAAAAGGGAGAAGTTCTATTGATCATCAAAAGAGTCAATCTGGGATTGTGATGACAATCTGTTTCAGTTGAGGTTGTTGGTGCTCTGAAGGAGCAGGTTGACAGCTTGGGTTACTCTTGGCTCTACCATGGCTCCAGAGGTCCATGTGGATGATATGGCCAGAAGTCCCTTTGGCCAATTTTGGCTGGTGTGCCGGCTGTATCTTTTACTAGTGAAGTTTCCTCCATCCGCTCTGAGATTAGTCGGTGCCATCTGTTTTTCTTCTTGTTGTTGTTTTCTTTTGTTTCTTTCTTTTTAAAGGGTTTTTGTTATCAGTTTTTAATATTTCTATTTTCATTTGTGTTTTCTATTTTATGAGATTGTAAACCGCCCCGAGTAGTGCTGCGACACTAATAGGAGTGGGATACAAATTGAATGAATGAATGAATGAATAAGTCATACCTGGCTACAGTGATCCATTCCTTAATTATCATACACACACATGCTGTACATGGGGCTGCTCTTGCAGTTTTTTGAAACTAGAGCTAGAGCAAAATGCACTGGTTGAACTGCTGTGTGACGTGCATTTCACAGACCATATGTCACTGGTCCCAAACCAAATACTCTGGTCTATGATTTGTTTTTGACAATCCAAGGTGCTGGGTTTGACTTAGAAAGACATAAGCACTTTGGGGGCAGGATATCTGAAGAATCACCACCTCCCATATAAACACACCTGGAATTTGAGATCTTCAGCACTCAACATTGCAAGAGCCACATTGACGAGTATACAAGGTAGAGCTTTCTCCGTAGCAGCACCTAGACTGTGGAATACTTTCCCAAGAAAAGTCAGGTTGGCATTATCTTTATTAAACTTCAGATAGGTAGCAAGAAGATGCTGTTCCATCTGGTCTTGGATTTTCACAACTAGCCTTAAAACTAATGTTTAATCTGCTTTTAAAAACTGTTTTAATGCATTTCATTGTATACCGCTGGTTGAGGTGGGGGGTAGCTGGCCAATCCTTAAGCTCTTTTAGTTTCAAGGAACCTGTGGCCAATGTAAAAGATGCAATTTGCTATACTCCAGGCAGCTACATAGCTCTGCAGTTTGGCTGCACATTGGAGCACAAACCTGAGCCTCCTGTCTTCTCTCAGAAATTGGTGTTCCCTTAAGAAAAGGTCCAAAGTGGATGGCTATGCAAGCATCAGTCCAAAGCAGAACAAGATGAGGTGTGAATCTTGAAATGGATTGTTAGATAAATTCAGATCAGAAATAAAATGCCCTGCAAACATTTAATTAGAAGAGTAATTAGGAGTGAAGAAGTTGCCTGAAATATTGATGGTTGGCTAATAAGTGACATTCAGTTCAAACCAAACTTCATTCTAAAAATATGGGAAGATTGATAGTTGGAAGAGTCTTAATCGCCATACATTATAAAGGCATTACTCACTGAAGGAGTCTTTACTGTGTAGTGATGTACAGAGCTGCAATAGCCCAAGGTCATTCCACTTTCAGTTTTCTACAAAACATACCAGTTTTTTATCCATACACATATGATCCCTAAACTTATGTGCAAGAGTGAATTGGCGCACAATGGTCTCTATACGTTTCTTGAGATCTTCATGGAAACATAAGAATAGCCACACTGGATTAGACCAAAGACTTACCCAGTCCAGCATTCTGTTCCCACAATAGCTAACAAGGTACCAACAGGAAACTGATAAGCAAGACATGAGTACCATATAGAAATATGCGTTCTTGCTTCTTCTGCCCTCACACATGAGGGTGAAGAGCCACAAAAATTATTCAGGTATTTTGCAGTGCTCTTGTGATAAGAGAACAAAAACAACAAAAAGCACATAGTCAAGCAAAACTGCGTAAATAACTCAAATTGTGGAAAATGATGATGGGTGCTGCTTGGTTACAGGGAGTTACAGAGACTGGAAGCATTGCACCCTTTTTTATTTTTTGTATTTTTCTCATTAAGCACTCAGATCTTCCGTGCTTACTTTCTATGTGCGTGCATGGGCATCCATGTGTGCACATGCACGCTTTGTTTCTCAGAAGGAGAGGACACAGGTTTTTCATGGCAGCTGTTTATGCAAATTATGCAGATTTTGATAAACAAATAACAAAACAAAACAAAAAAACAATCCTCTTTTTCTGACTTCTGCCTGGAGGCAAGGAATCTCACCTTGAATAGAGACAGCTGAAATAGATGAGAATGAAACATTTAGCAAGTGTTCTTTATAACCCAAATGCAATCACACACTCTCTTGCTCATGTTACTCATCAACCTGCATCCATAGAATTAATACCACCAATACCACCAATATTTGGGTTGGCACACAAGCCCTATGCAGGCATCGTCTGATTCAGCATCATTTAGAGCGGAGTACCTAGTCCTGTCCACTCAACAAAAAGTACTTTGTGAAGGCCATGGGAGATTGCTTGCGGTATTTTGTAGCCTCTGGGGAGGCTGCTTGTTGAAAAACTATGAGTGGAAAGAATAACACATCAGCAAAAAGAGTGCTAGATGTCCACACAGTTAGCATTTGGACCCCTTGGACTGTGATTTTCTCCATGCGAGAACCAAGTCAGAAGGTTCCTGCTCATGTAGAGATGGTACACAACAACAAGCATCTTGCCTCTGTTAACAGCCTACAGGCAAGCAGGAAACTCCTCTTCAGATTCTTCACTCTTCATATGCAGAGAGAGAGCTGCTGGAGTGGAATAGGGCTACATGTTCCTCTCTAAGTGTGATGATGATGATGCAAGATTACATGAAGTCTGAATAGGGCCATAGGCATTGTCATAGCTATTAGCTACTGACAGCCTTATCTTCCAGGAATTTGCCTATTCCCTTCTTAAAACTGCCCCCATCATCAATGTAAGTTTCTTCTGGCAACAGATTCCATGGTTTGACTGTGTGCTGTCTGGAGCCATACTTCCTTTCATTCGTCCTCAGTTCATACCATTCCGTTCAATGGAGTGATCCTGGACTGTAGTACTGCAAGAAGAAGTATCAAAGGACCAAAAAGATTCACTATGTGGTGACTCAAAAGAAAAGGTTGTTAGAAATCCATTGTCCTTTTTTGGCAAACAGATGTGACATTCTGATATAGGAAAGAGCAGTGGAAATTGTTTTCACGGGGATAGGTATAAATAATCTAACAGAAAGTAAAAGGAAACTTCAGTTTTATGAGACTTCTATACAAATGTCTATAGTCCAGATTATGCTAAAGCTGGGACATCAAGGCATTGTACAAGACCCACTCGCCAAGTCACAACCATCACAGTAAGGAAAAATGCATTTCTTTTACCAGAAGAAAGGCAACCATTTAATACAACACACAAGATGCTGTTTATTTGGAATGTTTACAGTCTACCCTCCAGCAAATGCTCTCTGAGTGGCTTGCAACAAATTCACAAGCTCACAATTTAAAAACAAGCACAATAAAGCAAGACACAGCAGAGCCATAAAGCAAGATAACATGCCAGCACAACGAACCCTTTCCAAACACTTAAATCTGTGAACAAGAGAGGCTTTCACCTATCACTGAAAAAGGAACAAGGATAGGTGCCAGGCACTCCTGTAAGAGAAGAGCCTTCAGGGAGGCTATTTCTAAGCTGTTCATTGATTACTTGATCAGGAATGACACAATGCAATGGACTTGCCTCAAAACAAACCAGAAGCGGGTGTGGATTATTTAAAAATTGGCAAGATATATTCCACTTCTTCTCCTGGTAAGGGAAGGAATGAAAGAAGTAGCAGATGAACTATCCTCACCAACATCAGTATGCACAATGCCTATGAGCCGTGAAAATCAGCAAGAGATGCTTTGAAAAAAGTCATGAGAACTCACTTAAGTAAACATCTGGCTTTCACTAAGGCTGCTTGCTATTGAGCTTTGCTTTTCCTTGCTGAAAGAACGGCCCATAAGCAAAAAAGAGTTCCAGGACCTTGAAAATAAATTGGTCATAATGAGAGTTAGATTGGACAATTAAGCAGTGGGTAATTAACTGGTTTAATTAGGGTTAATTTGATTATAACCAAATCCAATTTGAAATGATCTTGGAATCGCAAAAGTGGGACTTTGTCTAAAGTTTCTTTCTGGATAAGAGATTTTGTTTTGGGCCAGATTTGCCACACAACTTAAAACAAGGGAAAATTTTAGTCCTCTCTATGTTTTATGTCAGTCATAGCATTGTGCCAATTAAAATGGGCCCTTGCTAGATAACAACTGCAGGCTGAAGAAAATTGATTGTGTCCTTGGGGGTGATAAAGGGTAACAACTGCAAATGCCTAGTTAGATTAAGGCAATCTTGATCAATGACCCAGGTGTTTGGAAAGGAAGGGAGGAGGAATGAGACCAAAGTGCTTAAAGTGAAGTAAGCAGGACAAGACCGTTGGAGGCATCTTTAACATACCAATTCTGATGCAAAATACAAGGAGAGATATCCCCCAAAATGTCAAAATGATAAAGTGTTGACAGACCTGCAGGAGCTGGTAGAAAAAGTTAATTCGCAAACCTTCTGAAAAGCTGAATACCAGAAGGGGAAGCAGGATGTCAGGCATTCTAGGTGTCATGTTCAACCCATATTAAAACTTACAAAAAGAAAAGGAGGCAATTCCCAACACCCCCTCTCTTCTTTCGGTGTCCGCATAACAATTTACATCAACACAACCTCAAAAGGTAGCCTTCAGCAGCTCAGTCTATTTCAATGGTTCCCAACTTTGGGTCTCCAAGATGTTCTTGGACTGTAACTTCCAAAAGCCTCCATCACTAGCTGTGCTGGCCAGGAATTCTGGGAGCTGCAGTTCAAGAACACCAGCTTTACCCAAGGTTGGGAACCAGTGGTCTATTATAAGCCCAATTCAGGTGTTAGTCACTTTTACAGAATTCCATGTGTAGAGGAAAGTGCTTAACCCCTCATCTCTCTTTTATGCTCTTTTTTCCTCCCACTTTGTGTGGAGCAACACCTCCACATGTCTACTTCTGGAGATAGAGGAAAGGTGGATACCAAAGGAACAATAAGAAGGAAGGGGACGGGGGATGCTGAAGTGGAGGGGGAAATCCATACTTGATTTTGTAACAGGTGCAGACATGATTCCCACTCACACAGTGTTAAAGGAGAAGCATGGAAGACTATTTTTCCACCAACTCATACTCATCACTATACTGCTGAATAGAGATGGGGACGAATATAAAAACGGATTGGGTTTTTTGACGAAAATAGCCAATTCGTTAAATATTCATCCCTTCCTATTTGTGGGTTCCTGAGACCCCGACGAATAGGAAGGGACGAATATTGACCTGTTTCTATTTGTCCTTTGTATTTAAAAAAACAACAACAACAACCATTCTGCCTACCGGCCACCGATCAGCTGATTGGCGGCAGAAAGGCAGCCACACACTCCCACAGTCACCCAACCCCACAGCCTACCCCCCACCCCCTTCCTTTCCCTACCTTAGCCCACCGACACCCCCTTACCTTAATCGCAGCTGCCGAGGTCTGCTTCTGGCCTCCCAGCCACGCATGTAAAAAGGGAGACAGACTGCCCTTTACAAAGATGGCGGCTGCAGCTTCATTTAGGGTAGGGAAGCTGCAGGTGCTATCTTTGCAAAGGGCAGGCAGTCTCCCTTTTTACATGCGTGGCTGGGAGGCCAGAAGCAGACCTCGGCAGCTGCGATTAAGGTAAGGGGGTGTCAATGGGGGTGGGGGAGGGCTAAGGTAGGGAAAGGAAGGGGTGGGGGGTAGGCTGTGGGTTTGGGTCGCTATTGGGGGGTGGCTGCCTTTCTGCCTCCGATCAGCGGCCAGTAGGCAGAATGATTTTTTGTTTGTTTGTTTTTAATATGAAGGGGGTGTCAGCGAGGCTGGGGGGTTTGGAGGGGGGCGGCAGGGGTGTTTTTTTAAAAAAATAACCCCCCCCATGAATCGACAAATATATTCGTTATTTGTCGCTTCATGGGGGCAACTTCATGCTTCGTGAGTCGTCAACTTTTAGCTGGAGGACTCACCAAAATGGTTAGTCGTCCCCATCTCTTCTGCTGAACCATGGTTTAGTATTGTCTGCACTCCTGCATGGTAATCTAATGGTGTACAAACCTAAATGTAAACACGACATACTTATTGCAAGGACTGTTGTCACTGAAAATGCTGTCTATATGATCAAAGCTATCCATGTGATGAGATGGTTTCCAATCTTTCAGCTGCTGTATAGAACACAACTAAGAGAAATGATTTTGTGCCCTTCAATACAGACCTGTAGCATATTCATGAGATCTAGCTTATAATGATCAATCTTCATTTGCATAAGAGAGATCTCAGAACTCTGCATCATGACCCAAAGCTTCAGTTTCCACTGTAATTCAGCACACAGTTTAGGATGATAAATCCAATTGATACTAAAAGAGTTTAATTGTGCACTGGCTAGAGCTATGCCCTTAAAAAAAAAAAAGGCCAACAAATACAGTATTTCATGTCAGCGATCCCATTTTGTCATGCGTGGGTGTCATTATCACCCCTTGATTAATTTCCTTCTGATTTGAAAGTAGTCCCTACCCCTATACTGGTCTCTGCCCTTGGCAATAAAAATTCATAGCCCACTTTGAATAAACTGCCCCAGGATTTTTTTTAAAATTAATTAATGTGCTGCCGTCAGGCTCCTAAAATAAAATATGCAACAACCTATTTAGTTGCCCATTCATTGAATTATTTTTACTTTACCTTCTGCTTGTATGCTGCCTCCCAGAAAGATCCCCAGGTCACACGCAAACACTCCCTAAGGACCCAAACTGTTTGATCAGTCTTCTGTTAACCGTTGATTTCAATTATGCATGAATATCAACACGAATGCTCTGTCCTCAGAGCTATGTGGTTTGATAATTGGTTTGGCCTCTTTATGAAATGTGTGGCACAGTTACCTCTGGATGCAACAGTGGCACAATTCATGCCTTGACCTAGCAAGCAATTGTACCTCGCCTCAGAATATGTCATTTGCATAACAATTTACTTAGTTTACTGCTAAGACATGGTTGCTGCAGAAAATACAGAGCAGGAACACCATCTGTAGCAGCATTTCAAGATGAGCCTCGTGTAGCTATGCACACGTTTAATGTCATTTGACTATATATCTTCCCCTTGTAGTAAATGAGCAGTTTCCTTTGCCCACTGCCCACACCTCCAGCACTTGAGGAATGAGGCTAAACTGATTCTAGATGGGTGGTATATAAGTCTAATAAATAAATAAATAAATAAATAAATAAATAAATAAATAAATAAATAAAATTACCCTTCCAGCCTACTGGAAATATCTCAAGCTCATTCCAATGGCCAGCTGAATTTCCGCAAGAACATTTATCTCAATTTCTTTTTGTTTGACTGCTAGGTTGGTTGAACTCATCCATAGTGTCAGCCTGCTTTTAAAGGAGCAGCCATGTTAGTCACAGAAAGAAAGTAAACGTATCTCATCCTTAACTCTAACAGATTTATCTTAAACACCAAAGAGTCCTGTGACACCTTTAGGAGTAACAGGTTTTCTCTGGCATTAGCTTTCATTGACTGCACCTCACTTCTTCCATGCTTGGAATCTAAGCTCAGTAAACAGGTGTTTATACAGTGGCAAGAAAACTGCCAGATAGCTCAGTGATTTAGGCATCTGGCTGCGGAGCCAGGGGTTGGGAGTTCGATTCCCCACTGTGTCTCCTTGACATGGGCTGGACTTGATGATCTGTAGAGCCAGTTCTGCAGTTTTAATATGATGACGATGACGACTGCAAGATGAAATGGAAAGGAAATGAAAGAGATCCAGCACATTGATGGTCAGTCAGTGGCCATTAAGAGTCATTGACAAACATTCATTCTGATCTTGGGTGAATTTTCTTATTTATAACTTTGTGGGGGATTTAGAAAAGCAGTGGCCACAATCTTATCGGGAGTTTACTTCAAAACAAATTAAATCACATTAAATCATGGCAGCAAATTCCAGCTATTTAACAAGATGCCAGTTGTGTGACTGATATATGACCAGATATGCAAGGGGCACCTTCCTAATTAGCTGCAGTTTTCTGCCACAATTTTCAGTTTCCTTTATTCTGAAGTGAAAATCCCACAGAATTCTGACCAGTGTTTTTATCTTGTACATGTGAGTGGTTTCTAACCTGATACAATAAGACAGCCAACTTCACGTTCCTATGAATAATTAATAAATTCTAAGTCCAAATTAATCACTTTTTCAAATGCTTTAAATTGCACATAAAGAAATATGCATCAGAAGAGACTTGGCCCCCTAGTTTTTTATCCTTCATTTCTTTACCCTGAGCTTTAGTCTGGTTCCACTGAAATAACAGAAAAATATCTTTCCTGCCACCTTTCTCAGTTTTAATATTTTGACTTCAACTAAAAATATTTCTGTAGGTGGAATGTAGATGTTAAATTATTGCTTGCATTTACTGATTATCTAGCACATGTATATCTGAGTGGTTTCCAACAACACACTCGCAGAGCCTAATGCACCTAATAATGTTTATCTATCTGTTTAGTGTCAAACTGAAGTCCAAAATGGATGGCAAACCTGCCATTTGCTATTCCATCTTTTAAAAATCAGCAATTAATAATGGCTTCTTATACTAGGTGCCATTTTGACTGAACTGAACTGCTATTGAATATGTGTGGTTTCAAAAAAGGATAATATCCAGTCAACAGCATGTCTATAGTTGTAGTGCTACACACACACACACACACACACACACACACACACACACACACACACACACACACACACACGGACATATATGTTCAGACATACACACAGATATTCACTAGGTAGAAAATGAAATGTTTCATCAAAATTGGTGTTAAAATAGCAGTTCTCTAAAAAACGATGATAATTTGTGAGCCAGAATTTTGCGTAAGTGCAGCTTCCTGTCTCACAGGATGTGATGAGTGTCAAATGGTATTATACAGCTTCAACTGCATTTCCATACATATTGTGCGTAGCAGTCGTAATTAAAGATTCAGTGAGAGCCAGATTGTCACAGTAAAACATCGACTATGAAAAAAGTGCTAGCCCTTAATTATGTTCCACTTAAGAGGGCACAGTTTCCTGTCATTTAGCAACATGTCACACCGGTCCATTGAGTTCAGTTGGGTTACTTCCAGGTAAATGTGATTGCAGTCTAAGTCCTATTGTACTCTGTAGGACTTACTTGTAGGTAGAAATACAGGAGATTTCACTGTATGTACATATAGTCCAAATATTGCTTTGTTAGCACACACACACACATACACACACACCATAATAATTGTGTGTTTATGTTTAACTTCCCCCCTCTTCCATTCTCATTTTCCACAGTGATTACCCAATGTCTGACTAAAAAGCCACGTCATTTCTTATTTATAGGAGCATTCTTGAAAAATCACAGATATAAGCAGTTATAAAAGTGAATTAGACTAACCTCTTTCTGGTTCCAGGTTAGGAGAAACGTGTAGGGTCCTCCAAGAATATGGTGCGGCATAAAGTACTTCTTGTCAGGAGTACTCTTCTCCATTTCATTCAGCTTTCACCTCTCAACATTTTGTGCACACTCTGAGCTTGCTCAGTCCTCATTGGATTTTTGAGGGGAGTGGGATGCTCCGTGTTTTTTTTTTTGGTTTTTTTTTTTGGTTTTTTAGATTGTGAGGTGGACATGGTGGTCCCTGTCTTTAAGTATTTTAATTTCTGCATTGATTTTTATATGCAGCAGTCACTTCCCCTCTCTTTGGGTGTTTAAATATAAGATGGTTCTCTCCGCCTTTCCAATATGTATCTATGTCTCTCTTCTTTTACCTCTTTTGGGCTGCTCCATTCCCTCCCCCAACCCTTGTTTTCAATTTCTTTTCCTTCAGCAGTCAATCAGCATTCTGTGGACTCTGGCTAAATCAATCTTTATTGGGCTACTTTGTATCTTTATTGGGCTACTTTGTGGGGGGAGAGTATGTTGCAGAGTTTGAACTTTTTGTTAAATTCCTCTAGCTACATAGCAGAAGTGCAGGAATGCACAGAGCAGAATGTCTTTCAAGTTCCCTAGAGTAGCCCACCCGTTTTTTCATTAACTGGCATGCATAGTCTCGATAACTCATTCTGAGATATTAATAGTAGAAAGGATTAAAAAACATTGTTTTTATGTATTTACAATTGGGGACAGAGCAAAGAGCAAACTGATAAAGAAAGGAAAGGAGACACAGACAGAGTGGTGGGGCTCTTTTTGAATTCAGAGGCAGAAGGGTTAGTACTAGATAGAGTAACATCCACCCCAGCCCAGAAAGGTCCCTCTCAGCCAAACCTGCTAACGGGAGCATGCAAGGTTGCAAAAACTGTAACAGAGGCATCTGGTGGGGCCACTGTGAGATACAGGAAGCTGGACTAGATGGGCCCTTGGCCTGATCCAGCAGGGCTCTTCTTATGTTCTTACGTTCTACCCCCCCCCCCCCCCCCCCGCAATTTCGTCTGCACTTCAGCAAGGTTTAGGATTATCTTTTTTGGGCACACTTTGTACATGGTTGTTGGCATTCTGGCTGCATAGCCAAATAGTACCCAAAGAACCAAACAGCCCTGAATTGACTCATTGTGAGTGGGTTCAAATCTAAGAAAACCCTATTCCCCTTTTTGTTCCCCAAAAAGTGGAGATAGTCCTTTTTCACAAACACTTCTTTTATTTTGAAACAATGGAATACTATGAATAACAACTTCAGTTGGACCAACGGGTCCCTCAGTTTCTTTATATTTAACATAACTGTCCTTTAACTCAGGCATCATGAAAGAGTTCACCATTGGGGGTTCACTCCAAACTGTTCGCAATCTGTGGGCTTTCTCGTGGGCTTCCTCAGACTGGGAGATATGGTGCCGCCACCCACTCTCCCTCCATGGGCATTTCTGGTTGTGGCATCACCACTGGTCTTGCCCCCTTCTTCCACCGATCTTCCTTCTTGGGATAGACATATACCATCCATTCCACTGGTTCTGCTTCCCCTAGCTGTATCACGAATCCTTCCCTTCTTTGCCTTTTCTCCTCTTCTCCCTCTTTTCCTATCTTGCTCCCCACAGGTCTAACAGTGTGATATTATTGTCTCCTTTCTATTTCTTCTATGGGCAGTTTCATTTTAACACACTCTCCTGTCCAGGGGTTTTCCATTTCTAACCAACCCCAACCTAGAGGAATGTCTTCCTCCTGCGCCTCCTTTTCTTTCTTTTTCTCCTCCTCCTTTGCCACCTCAGTCTCCCAGTCTAGCTCCTTTTCACCTTCTAAATTCTCCTCTGCACCTGTCACCCGATATCCCTCCACTATTGGCTCCTCCCCTTTCTTGCCTCCCTCTTGATCCTCTTTCCTGCTCTTTTTCTCCTCTATTTTCAATTGGGTCACTGTTGGTATCAGCGTATACACTGTCTCGTATCCCTTTGTTGTGGGTGCTTGTGGGTGCTTGAGAGGACAGCTCACACTCCACTTTGCTGCTGGGAAGTGGTTCCTTCTCACACTTATATTCAAATATCTGTTTCTCATCTTTCATTGTCCTGAGATCAGTTCTCCCATCTGGCCCACTGAAGAAAGAAAAAGCACCAAGAGAGGAAAAAGAAACTTTTGCTGGTAATTTAAAGGGTAGCTTTTCGAAGCGAGAACTGAACTGACAAGGGAAGGCTGGGTTGCTAATGATGATTGCCGTTTCGTGATGTTTGTGGTCAAATAAGTAACTAAAATAAGCCTACCATCCTTAAGTGATACTCATTGGACTAGTGCAGGCTGTAAAGTAAATATATTGTTAGTCTTTCACCTTAAACTCCAGCTATTAGAATAGTGGTAAACGTTTATACAGTAGGTACTCCTTGCTATAAAACTATTAACCCAATTAATCTCCACAGTGTCCTCAACAGGCACATAAACTACCAGAGATATGCTAATAAAACAGAAGGCAGAGCAAGCTCATCTATATCCACATGACAGCCTGGCATTTAATGCATCTGGATAATCAGATGTCCAAATAACAGCTTCCAGCTGTTCAAATAACAACCTAATACAAAGTTCATGACATTACATTCAAGCCTCTAAGTGGACCACGAGAAACCTCTTCTATCCATCTTCTGCTTCCTTGAAAATCTATGGAGGAGCCTCTGTCCTATATCCTTTATGGAAACTAGATCAGTGGGATTACTGGGTGGGCAATTTTAATGAATCTGAATCTGATCTCCTCATGGAGATGTGGCTATATTACATCTCTTAGCTCTTCCCACTCTCGTGTGAAGGCATTTTTTTTAAAAGGAATTTTTGAATGTGTTGAAATGCTACACAGGACCTTAGCCTAGGAGTCCAAGAATATATTTGTAGGTATCATGATAGCATATTCACCCACATCTTTATGCAGCAACACACATGCCTGGAAAGCTGGGAGAGCTTAACACTGTGAGAAAAGTAGCCTGTAATGTCAGTGGTGATGTTACTGATGCCTCATAGGTCTGAGACAATCAGGTTCATTGAGGGATCTTTAAATTACCATCAAGAGTTTCCTTTCCTTCTCTTGGTTCTTTCTCTTTCTATTCCATATTAATAGATTAGGGCTGCAATGAGCTAGTTTGTGTCAGGAATTACGATTCTGTTTGGGCTCTCTTGGTTACCCCAACATGCCAGCTACCCCCCAATGTTTTCATTTTTTAAGTTCCTGCTACTGATTGCTCAGATCTGCCAATTCAGGAAGGGGTGTCTTTTGTACTGGAGATTAGGTCAGGAGGGATGACATTAAACTGCTGCATCACCTACCACTCTCCTTCCTTGCATTCTAATATGAGGTAATTATATATTTCTCAAATTCTGACAATAGTGTAGTGGCACCGCCACAGCAATAGGAAATCAGTAAGTGGGAGGGAGGAGAAAGAGAAACCCTAATCTGTTGAGACTGTGATTCTAAACTAATCAATCCATCCAAATACACAAGCAACCACTGCATACACACACAAAAACACACTGGCTGAAATCCAATAGTAACATGCAACTAAAGGAGGCTCACAATCTATGGAACTTATATAGGTGTTGACTAATATTAATTTATATTCATGTTGCTCATTACAATATTTGGAACACATTGTCATTCATCATTACAATGTGGTAAAGGTAACTTGTTGCACTGCTCATTACTTTCATGTTATATTCTGTTACATAGGATTGACAAAAACATAAAAAATCTTGAAAAATTCACGTCGAAATTGCTCTAAATGCCCTTGAAGAGTAGCATCTGAATGTAACTGGAAAACATCACTCATTGTGCCAGTTTTAATTATTCAGTCTTCAGTGATTTCTGTAATGTAACTTTTGGCACTCTAGTCATCCAAAAATGACATGTTACAGGGAACGGCATTACTTGGAATTCATTACTTTGAAGCTCTTTGCTGGAGGAAGCCTCATGAGTTGACCTATACCAGGTTGTTTTCATTATGCGGGAGCAGGTGATGCAGCCAATGAGTGCCACCGTGGGAGCAAAGTCATACATTGTTTCAATAGTATAGGGCAGAGATGATACAAGATGGATCATCCTTCCCTAAAGGAAGCCACAGCCTTGAGTTTACAAGAGCTGAGCAGGGCTGTTGGGGATGTGCCATTTTGGAGGTTGCTCCTAGATTCAGAAATCTACCTTGTTTGGCAATAACACTCAGCCTCAAGTAAAATCTGATTATGGTGGTTGGGAGCAAAAGGCCATATCACATCTGCAGCAATAGCCAGTGCAAAAGGATTGTCCACTTAGGGGAATGATTTGCATATACTTGGCCAGGTGCACCCACCCACTGATCTTCACAGACCTTCTGTAGTTCAGTCAAACTGCAACCAAGAGTTGACAGAGAAGAGACCTCCGTCAAACCGCTCTGAAATCCACCTTGCCTCCTTTGTTTGTCTGTATGTTGAGACACCGTTTTATACTGGTGAATTCCAGTTGGCGCCCACATAAAGGGCTTGTTTGGGAAATCAGCCTTTCATCTTCCTTGGAGAATCAGTGAAATGCTTCACAATGACCCCACTGGAGTTTGATTTTTGTGAATGAATGAGAAGAACTTTTCCAGTTGGTTGGGCTCAAGTGCACAAAAGAAGATTTGTTTCTTATTGCCTTCAAAGAACTTCTCTCTGACTGCGGCATTTTGCCCTTTGCAAAACTATACCGCTGAGGGTTTCCTTCTTGATGTGTGTGTCTTTCACACAGTTTGCCTTTGAAGTCTATAAAGCATGTGGATTACAAAGTATGAAGACAGAAGGTTTGCCTTATGATGTTTGTTTTGCACACCAAATTGTCAAAATGTTCTCAGCTTTATAGCAGCTCGATTTTGCTTAGTTAAATAGCTATGCTATTGCCTTTTGAACTTGTTTCCATTTATCATATTCATTCTAAATATATGTATGGGGAAAAGTTAAATGGTGTAATTTACCATGGTGATTTGCCACTAACAAATGAGGTGCCAGTCGCATCACTAGGTTTGCACCTGTTCCATAGTCAGGCATGCTCTTTGTAACACAATTGGTATCTCACTGGCTAACTGGAGTTCACTGGGGTTAGTTATGCAATTAAACTTACACACATGAATCGTCATCCAAATTCTAATCAATAGTTGGTTTGAGGGGAAGGGGGACATGTGTTCCAATATCAATGGAACATTTTTGTTCATGGGAGTTGACTTATCCAACAGAACTGAGGCCATTCACTGTGGATGGACATAATTTGAGTCAAAGAATCTGCTTTTATGGGATTATAATTATGCTGAGTACATATGTTTTATGTCTTTGTTCTTAGTGTCCAAGACAGCTAAAATATTCAAGTTAAAATTTTTTAGACGTCTTTCCTCAAGTACCTCCATATCATAAAATTCATCTGAAGCTGTTACTTTCTGATTTTTGTTGTTGTAGTAAACACATAGCCCTGCAGCATGCAATTCCTACATTTGTCAAGAAACACAAACTAAAATCTGGAAAGGTTGAAATACTAAAGTGTGCTGCTTACATACTGCCCCACAGAGCTTAAAGTTCTCTCTGGACAGATTACAACTTTATTATGCAGGCTAAGCATTGCCCCTCCCCCCCCCCCCCCCCGTGAGCTACTTACCCAATTTACTGACTTCAGAAGGATGGAAGGTTGAATCAACCTCTAGCTGGCTACCTGGGGAGATCGAATTTAGGTCATGAGCAGAGTCTTCACTGCAGTACTGCAGTTTAAACCACTGCACCATGATGTCAGGAGAACATCAGTTCCTGCAGCTAGAGAAGGTGCCATTGTAAACTTACTGTACAGCTAAGTACATTGGCCAGAATCCTGTTGCTTAGTTCCACCTGGGGAAGGCAAGCAGCATAACTCACAATGGCTTCAGTTAATGAAACTCTGCTTGGATTTTCAGATAAGTGCCAGTCTGCTAGGTCTGCACACATCTGAAAACCCAGTAAGAGACTCAATAACTGCAAGCAAGAAGCCACTGTGAGTTACACCATTTGCCTTCCTCAAGTGGAACAAAGCAACAGGATTTTGGCCATGTACATTGCCATTGATGAATTTCCAGAAATTTGTATGTGGGAAACTGAAAGTGCTGTCAGTGCTATGCTTTATGCTGGGATTGTGTGCTCTGTTCTGGAGGAAAACAGTATTCCTGTGAATATGATTCCCTTTGCTTTACTGAGACCATGATGTATTTCAGTGGTAGTCAAAAACCACAAAAATGGGCCGGGGGAGCTCCTGTGGCCAAGTACTGTATCTAACTAATAATGACTTGCATTAGAGAGCTGCCCCTCCTCTTGAAATGAAAGGTATCACTTAACAAGGACATTTTTTTTCTATGAGCTACCTAAGCCTTGTTGGAGTTAGATTGCCAGAAAATTGGTACATATTTTCACATGTGGTGGGAATGCAAGTATGTGACAAATGTTTGGCAATCAGTATTTAAGTAGATAAATGAAAGAAGTAATTTAAATTTTATGGCATGCCCTAAAATAGCACTTTTGTTAAAAAAAATGGGGACATGATAAACAATTGGGCAGTTAGAGAACTAGTGTCCAGTTTGTTAACAGCAGCGAGATTACTTATTGCCAAGAACTGGAAAACAGCGCATGACATTTGTTAAGCAAATGTGTAGGGAAATTTGGGATATAGTAAAGGTAAAGGTTCCCCTTGACATTTAGTCCAATCGTGTCTGACTCTAGGGCACGGTGCTCATCCCCGTTTCCAAGCCGTAGAGCCAGCGTTTGTCCGTAGACAGTTTCCGTGGTCACGTGGCCAGTGCGACTAGACGCGGAACGCCGTTACCTTCCCACTGAGGTGGTACCTATTTATCTACTCACATTTGCATGCTTTCAAACTGCTAGGTTGGCAGGAGCTGGGACAAGAGACGGGAGCTCACTCCATTGCGTGGATTCGATCTTACGACTGCAGGTCTTCTGACCTTGCAGCACAGAGGCTTCTGCGGTTTAACCCACAGCGCCACCACGTCCCTATATATGGGATATAGTAATTAATGATAAACTTCCATGCAATTTAAAAATGAAAAGTGGAGATATTATGAGAGATTTGTTTTTAGACATATGGGGAATATTTGTTGATCTCATGCTGGTGAAAAGAAAGGTTCAAAGTGTAACACAGGGATCTATTCAGTCTTGGAAGAGGAGTGGGGCTCCATGAAAGTAAAAGGTAGAAATGCCTTTGCCTGTTTCCTGGAGTGAGTGTATGTGTGCACCTGTATTTTTCTTCTTCTGTGTGTTGTGTCGATAATTTCTTAGTTTATTGGTTTGTTTGTTAGATGGTTAATTGTATTAATAAAAAAAGAACTTTCAGACAAGGGGCCTGCCCATAAAAGATTAATTACGTAAAAGGGTTGATGAACCAAAGGGTTTTCGCTGGATACCATCAGGACCACAAAAGTGGTACCCTGCAAACCACTGGGTGGGCTGTTGTGTAACCACTGAGTGCCATTGAAAAAGTGGCTGAAGTCCTGTTGTTTAGTAGAAAGTTGCAATTGGAGTAGGCCCATTGAAATCAATGGAACTTATGGAGGAATTGACTCACTAAATCCTCATTGACTCAGTGTAGCCATACCCCATAGGAAATCTATCCCTCATTTTACAAATAGCTCCTTGATACTGAGATTCTTTAGTCTGGATATTGTTATAGTCAGAATCTGTAAACAACTCTAGATGTGTCAAATATTTCTTAGATGGGATTGGGATGGGGAAATCTCATTTCCAGGTGTTTTTCACCTACAACCTCCATTAGCCAATGGTGAAGAATTTTGGGGGCTGCAGTGGCATATGAGAGTCTGTGATGCCTGGTTATGCTTAAATATATTGTTTATATGGTTTGGTAATTGTTTGATGGGAGGAGTGAGTGAGAAGCATGTGGTGTTGGTATGAATGTTTTTGACTGACTGGGAAAGAAAATAGATAAGGGGAAGGAGTGTGTTTGCGAGGCAGTCTTGAGTCTGACGTAGAAGCAGTCTGGTGCGGAGAGATCAGAAAGAGGGTGTTTTGGAGTCTGGTGTCGGAGAGAGAAGTCAGAAAGAGCTTTCTGAGACAGAGATAGAAGTGGGGGAGAGGCAACAGAAAGAACGAAGGATTGTGCTCAATGAATTTGAAGCCAAGGAATGAACAATGTCATTTTAACACTGTTATTTTAGGAGCACCTTTTTTGTTCCAGTCAAGCTGTGTGGTGCTGAGTTCAACACCTGAGGGCTGACTACATGGAGAGTGTTATAAGGGCTTGAGTGAAGGGATAAATATACACATGCCAAGGTGCAGCTAAAGGTTGGTGGCAGCGAAAGAGGATGAGAGTAAATAAGTGAAGATTATTAAAGAAAACACTTTTATTCCTGAAGTGATTTAAAGAGATCATTACTTCAACAGTCAACAGAGAAGGCAAAAAGAAGTTGGACATTTATTTCAAAGAAAAGGGGTGTGACAGTGGCCACAGTTGCCCCAGCCCTGACCTAGAAAGACCTTGGAACATTATTATTAAAAAGAACTTAATTACAGTTATAGTTCTAAGACTCAAAAAAAATTAGTTACTGTTATAGTTGCAATTTTTTAAAAAATACAAAGTCTTATGATGCCTTAAATCTCATGACAACCCCTCCACCCTTGTTCCTTCAACATCTACATATAGGGAGTGGGGGTCAGTCTGAAAAAGAGAGCCTTCAGGATTCATTATCTCTCCATGTGAATTAGAACACTTCCCTTCAGATCTGTCACCCTCCATTTGCAGAGGGTGACAGGAATTATGATAAAGGGAGACAGGTGTAGCCCCTTTTACCTCTTTGTATGTTTACCAAACACCCCTAATATTTGTGTGGAGGAATGTATAGACATCTATCAAGCTTTGGGAGAGGAAGTCACCAATCCATTTTGAATGTTTAAGACATTAAGGACTACTGATAGGGCTTGACTCTATTCTCTACTTGTCAAGAAAAATGGAAAAGACCCAAAGGAACAAATTCTTTGGTGTTTCCTCTGGAAGAGCGTGATAGTCAGAAACAGAGATACATCCAGACTTTATATTCAATAGCTATTTTTCAAAGCTTATAGTAGGGTTTCATTCCGATTACTTCTGACATTTAAGCAGATAAGTTTCCAAAATAACTTCCTCAGTGTCAGTTGACTTCATTATTTCTTCTGTGAATATAAGTGGTGCCTCCCTCATTATGCGAATGAAGACTGTACATGTCAGAATTGGAGAGGAATCAGCATAAATAAATTCTCTTTGCTCAATTCATTATGTTGATAGTTAGTCCTTAAACCACAAAGTGAACATCTAAGATTTTAGGAAGTGTGCCGCATAAATTAATCTGTCTTTTGGAGAAACATACACTCATTACTGTGTTGTCACCACTTGTCAGCAACAGTGGCCAAACAAATCATGCCCTTCTCAAAGGCCAAGAAACATTAAAGGAAATATATGCTTTATCTGAAAAACCAAATATGTATCTTTGCGGCAGTAGTGTATGTACTTCTGCACATTATTTAAGAGGTAGAAAAAGAGAGGAAAAGAATGGTAAGGGCAAGTTAGTTCTGGCAGTAAGCTTGCTTAAATCAATGGAACTATGAAAAGTATATTCTTTGCTCATGGCCACATTGCATCATGGGCTTTGTATTCTAGAGAACACTACTTTATGACCTGGCATAACATGGCAATAAAGAAGATTTATTACCCATAGGCTTGCACATGCAGGTACAAATGCTATATTCAAACCATAATTGGGTGCTTTCATTCCTTTACGAATTACACTCACATGAGTCATCTGCCACAAAAAGAACTGGATGGATTGCAGGGATAGAGTTTAAAAGTATAAGCAGGAATTTTAAATTTGAGATAATCATTATTAGCTTCTCATCCCCAATGTATAGAACAAATGAAAGATAATGCATCTCCACAGGGTTCTATATATAGGACCACTCCCTTCGGCAACTGCTTTCATGTGAACTAGGAACCCCATCTGCAACCTCACAGAAACTTTTGGGGCAGGAGTATGAGTCTTGTGACTTCAAAGACTTTTGCTACATTCTCCCTCTTTCCCCCAGAAAGATTTATTGCTTTAGGGCAATGATTCTATACAATTACTCATAACTAAGTGCTTAGCCAACATGTTAATGAAGTTAAAGTGGGCCGTGCATTAGAAAGTTATCAGTCTAAAATCCAAAACAAAACCAACTTTTCTCTGACCCCTGTCCAGTCTGGCTAAAAATAGTCATAAGTACAAAAGAAGTAAAATTTCAACACACCAAGCAAGAGATTAAGTGCTCAGTTTTAATTATGTTAGAAGAATTGTATATCTAATCCATCACACGTGACACTGGAGACATTAACTGCCCTTCCCCAAGTCTAAATATTAAAATAGATTCTTGTCAACATAAGCCTAGTAAAGCAAAACAAAGTACTTGTCTGTAGTATATCATTCTAGTTGTCTGATCCTCTCTCCAATAGTTCCACAAGAGCAACTGATAGAATAGGGTTCTAAGTTTCCTGGACCAATCTGACAAATGGCATTGATAGGGTAAGAGTTATGGGCTGATACCAAGATGAATCCAGATGAATAAGGAATAAGGATCCAAAACACAGCAGATCTGCCTTATTACATTTAGAACTAAGTAGGATAACGTACATCACCAGAGATGGGAGGAGTTACTTCATAACAATGGCATTCCCAAAATATCTGCCTTCTGGGAAGTTCCCAGAATATTTGCATTATTCCAGTATAAGTGGATGGAAGACCCATCATGCCTGCTGTGTGTAAGGAGAGGAGGTTTCAGACTTTCAAAGGAAGAATGTGTTTCCATTCTGAAAACCGGACACAAAACAAAGTGAGCTAATTTGTAAATTATAAGAGGAGAGAAAAGCTCAAGTTCAAGTTTATTGTATTGGCTAAAAGCCGTCACAATTGTTTAAAATACAAATATGATCAAGTAAAATCATGATAAAATCACAGACATATAAAATAATAAGAGACCCTTCACATCTGGGAGTCTCCCGCACAATTGATCGCGATGGCTCTCAGGAAATTAGCGCAGATGTTTCTGGCCGCTTTTGCAAACAGCACTGTTCTGTATGTAACATATGGGTCACAGTCCAAGAGGAGAGAAAAGCTCCTTCTGTAACATAATCAGTAATGGTGGGAGGGGTGGCTAAGAAAAATAGTGTTTAAGAAAGAAAGATTAAGTCTTTCTTACATATTCATGGTGGGACTAATCAAGATCAGACCTCTATGTGCTTATTTGAGAGTAAGAAAGAAACTGAAGTTTATCTGCTGTGTCCATATGTAACACAACATAGAGTTTTACCTTCACTGAAGTGAAAAGTCTGTGTTTGGAGTTTATTGTTGCATATGTTCTGCAGGTTCAGCCATGACGAACTAATTGCCAAGGCCCCTGAATTCTTTTGTTTCAAACTCTAAACATTTTATAAAATCACAAATATAAATAATTAGGTATAACAAGGCAGTGAGTTCTGGTCTTCTCATTGGCACACTCCGCTTTCCTCGGGGAAAGAATCTTTTTTCCACAAGGGCCCTTTTCATCACATCTGCCCATATTGACATCTTGGAGCAGCACAAGCCAGGTTTCTTTTTTTCAGTGAGAACTACACCTCGGTTGCAGTTTCCCACTTCCAAGCATGCAGTAGCATTTACAAACACTTCCTTCTAGTGTTCGAATGGAATGACTGTGTGACTCAAAGACATTGGATTTTTTCATAGTCTGCTGTGTACGGTGTAGCTGCCAATAGCTAACATATATAACGGCCTGGTTTGAGTGGGACATTATGGACACACATGTATCAAATTGGCAACCTACACCAGTGTCATGAGTTCAGCCGAAGAAGATCTGGAATCAGAGGGGTTAATTACAGCTGAGGAAAATGCTGGACAATTAGTATCACAGACAGCTGAATCACCACCAGATTCTCCTCCCCCACTAGCCAGAGTGAGAGATAAGCTTGGGCAGAGACTCACAACACGGAGGTCTGAGGCTCGCATTAATGCTTCTCACAGGAACATCAGGTCAACCAGCCCAGAGTTTTAACAGGATGGAATGTTTCTAGGAATTAGATGATTGTTGCTGCTATATAATTTGTACCCAGAGGCTTGGAAGCTCATGAAAGCAACAAGTCAATTCTATGGCTTGCATCCACGCTCCTGCTTATCTTGAACCTTGCTCTCTTGACCCTTGGCCTCTGACTTCTGACTATGATTTGTGTTTTGGCTTTGACAATTTGGCATCTGTTTTGTATCCTGGACTTCTGACCTTGGACTGGCTTATTGGACTTTCGCCTGCTGAATCCCCTAGGAACGTGACAACCAGCAAATATACATAAGGGACGATTCCAACCGTTGGTCTCTCTTCTACATGCCACAGCAGCACAATCTCGTACCTCTGTTGCATTTCCCCTGATAGCACCAAGTAAAGGTCACACAAAAACTCTTGCCAAAATTTCTAAATCAGAATAGACAATAATAGATTATTGCCTGCTTTGAAACTGCATAAAGTTTCTTTTTTGCTGTGGGAGGGGGGAAGGGAAGCACAAAGACATAACAGTCTCCAGCACATGTTAGGGGTTATAATTTGGTTCATTCACTGGGGAGGAACAGCCAATTGTCCAAAATTAAAGTCAATTAATGTTTTTATCTGGTGAGCATAAGGAGTTGTTTCTTCAGTTTCCAGTCACCGCAGTTTGATGTGAAGCATCTGTGTGGCTGGTATTGGGAGCCCATACTGTCTTGTAGGTGGTGCTGTGTGCAGCCATTAATGGTATTTATATAGTCCAGAAAGGATAAGGCCATGTGATCCCCAAGATTACATAAAGGAGTGGTTTACCATGGCCAGATGCCAGAAAATTCCTATGACTGAGTGGGGCTTTGAACCAAAGTTTCTGGTCAAAGGTGCTGCGTGGAGTTCTTTCTTTCTGTTATATATTTTCCATTGCTCTGTAGCCTCTCAGGTTGCCTGTACTTTTTAATCTACAGAAATGTATAGGAGGGGAGTTACCTCATGTCCTCCTTCCCTGGACGTTGACTGACACTCAGAAGATGGGAGGGGCAGATGGTCAGAGAACTGAGTGTAGGAGGACAGATGAGATGCTCATAAAGAGGTTGGCCACTGCCTCATAACTTAACTGACCCAAGCCCCTCCCATGCCTCAACCATTATTGTCTTTTTCTGTGAACAAAATTTTGCAGCTGCAGAAATTACCACGGAAGAATTATGTGGCCAAACACCAGTCCAGACCAGGGGTAGTCAAGCTCAGGGGGCTTGGTGGCCATATTCCCACCCACCCATCTTTAGCCCTCTCTGCAGCCTCAGAGAAGATTGGAGTTTCAATAGCTTCTTCCAGTTTTCATTTATTTATTTTCATTGGAGGGCCTGTGTAGAAGCTTATAAAACCACCACCACCCCAGCCTTGATGCAAAACCTATTGCTCCTGGTTAATAATGGATAATTATTTTGTAAAAATAATATTTTTATTTTCTTGGGCAGAGGCTCTTGGGGACCCATAAGGGCAAACAAATTGTCATATGGGGCACATGAAGCCCAGGGGCTGCACTTTGCCCACCCCTACTCTCAGCTGGTCTAGTTAGAGTGACCAGTAACACAACATCCTCATGGGAGCAGAGTTGTGCTTTCTGGCAATGCACTCCACAGGTCTACAAGTTGTTGGGCATGCCTTCAATATTATGCATGCAGCAGCAATATGAAGGGGCCTATGTGTACATGCATTTGTACACACATAGGATGTCTTCCACTGATGTCCTCATCCACATGAATAAAAAAAGACCCTGAAAATATGATGACCAGGTGTTGCTTGGAACCCACTGGATGGACAATTTCCCCCTGCAAACTATTGGAATTTTATTTGTAGTCCCGCATGCTGCCTGTGGTTTATGTGACTGGGAGGGACTTTTTCTGGGCTGGGGTGATTGTATGTCCATCCAGCACTAACCAATTCTTCCTTCCAGCCAGTGAATTCAAAGAGAGGCCTGCTTCTATAATAAGTGTTTCTTTCCCTCTCTTTAATTTGTTGGTTTTCGTTTGCTGTTGATCTGTTCAGTTTGTTGCTAGTATGTGTGCAGTAAAGAAAGTGGTATACACAAGTTACTTCTAACTTCAAGTAACTGTAAGTACAGAAATGTTTTTTATACTTTTGCCTACAAATGTCTCATAGACAGGTTGTTGTTTTTTTGTTTAGTCGTTAAGTCGTGTCCGACTCTTCATGACCCCAAAGACAGTTACTGAAACTTTAAATGCTGGTCAATGAGAAAGGGGTGAACTCTGCAGATTTTCTAACTATTCTCCTCTTGGGATCGCCATACTTCTACTGTATATTAAAAGAGAATTTTACCAGAAAGTCAAAACTCTGCAACACAAGTTAGCCTAAATTCTGATTAATTTGGGGACACCACATCTACCCTAAGCTGAGAAACCTATCAGCAAGCATGGAGCATAAAATGGCATGGCCATGTTTGTATCTCTGAAACACTGGCTTGTGGTTACACAAGCTGGAGATTGCTTAAAAAGAAAGAAATAATATCTCAGCTCTTGTGTATAGTATCTGATCAGGATCATATCCAGAAATACAACTAACTCTAGATTAATGAGCGGCAATTTGCCACCAAGATTTAATGGATTTTCCTGATGCTTGCACAAACTGGCACAAACTGGCAATAGGATTTTGGCCGTTATTAAAATGATTTGTGTACCACAGTCCTTAGTGATCCCTGGGGCCTTGGTGTGGTGCTGTACTGTTAATAATACACTTCCAAGACTGCTGATGGTCCCAGAGGTTGCTCAAGACATCTTGCTGCCTGACACATCCCCATTTCTGTTGTAGTGGAACACCATAATCCACTGCCTCTTGGAGAACAGAGACTACTCAAGAGGTGCAGGGCAGGCCATAAGGCACTTTATTTCTGCCCTCCAGCACTTTGCCACTGTTCCCCTTGAAATACTTGCCACTGGAGATTTGTTTGTTTGTTTGTTTATATACTGCCTATCTAGCTGAAGGCCACTCTGGGTGGTTTACAACATAGGATGGGCATGAATCACTAGTTTGGCAGTTCATGCCAGTTTGTTTGTCATCCAAACAGGCATTCTGCACTTTCCAGCCCACCTCCTCCAGCAGGTGCCCATTCAGAGGCCGTGCTCAGAGGCCATGGGGCACTGAAGCCAGGGCACTGCATCTGAGCAGGCACCCTCTGGAGGAGACAGGGCTGGGAAGTGCCAAGCACCTATTTGGCTGCTAAACAAACCAGCACAAACAGTTGAACCAGTGGTTTGTGCTCACCTCTACTTGCCACCCAAGATGACTATCTCACTCTGTGAGGGCTAGCCTGAGATTTCTCGCATGGTTATGGAGTTCTACAAACTGAAGACAATCACATCACAGTAAATCATGTCAGAATTGCACAGAAACTGCCACATTAACTTTGGCCAGAACTAGCAGTCACCACCTAAACCTGCAGAACTGCAAAGTTCAGGTGGTACATATAACAATGCTATTGATTCCTTGAACAAACCCTCAAGTGCACACAATTTATTTGCAGAAACAATGACGGAAGAGCGTCATTGGAGCCAAGGACATACGTAATGCACAATTTTAAAAAAAACATTAAATATATATGAAGGAGCTAGGAATTAGATAGTAAATCAGCTAGAAAAGGATTACAAATAGAATAACAAGGCTATAGTCATAAAACTCCTCATTCACTCCCTCAGGCATTGTAATGTACAACCCTATGTGCATTTACTCCAATGTAAGTCCCCATTTGCTCAGTTGGGCTTATTTCCAGCTAAGCAAACACTGGATTGCAGCCTTCTGCTACTAGAGCAAGAATAGAACTCAGACCAAGTCGAGGGACACTTTTCTTTGTTTATTAATTCAGTAGCCCACCCACCCCCATTAGCCACACGTCGGTAGCTTTTTAGCCTATTCTCTTCCCTTGCTAACCCATTCTGTTACTCTATGATGGTGAATCTTTGGCCCTCTAGTGGTTCTGGATTACAGTTCCCACAGACCCTAACCTCTGGCCATACTGACTGAGGCTTCTGCAAGTTGAAGCACACAAATAGAGGGTCACAGGTGCTCCTTTGCTCCTTGTTCCCCACAACACGCTTCTCCCCCTGCTCCCCATTTGTGAACCTCTTTTCATGTTAACTCTCCTGTATTCTCTCACTGTGCTCTGCAGTGTATTTTCTCTCCCCATCTCTCTCTCTCTCTCTCTTCATGTGTATGTATACATATCGGAGCATAATTGTTCTCCATTTTTGCTCAAATGGGTGTGTTCCTTCTTTTCCAACATTGTCTCCCCAGTAACACAAATCTTTCAGAGCTAACTGTCTGAAAAATCAGCCAGGAAACCAAACGTGCTAGTTAACTCTCAATGACTAAAAACAAAAGCAGGCTAATTTGCCAAGTGTGGATTGAGGTAAGCTTCTGCTAGAACAAGCAGACTGTTCTCTCTTGCCTCTTAAGGGAGTTCTGCTTCTATGGTCTATTAAGTGTGTCATTCAATTCAGCCCTCAGTTACCCTCTTTCCCCCTCTATGCCTGCCAAAAAGGTCCCCCTGCTGCCCATTCTTTCCATTATCCTGGTCGTTCTCTACATATATTTAATTGTCCTCCTTGTTCTCCACTGCACCACAAATCGACCTTATCCCACACCCCTAATTGCTGGCTGACGTGGTAGTGACACTTCCTAGTAGAAATATCAGTGAAGGCAGATGCAAGATTGGAAGTGGCAGTTCAGGAACTGGGGGATGTAAGTGCATCATAAATCTATAGGTAGCACCGAATGCCATTGGAGTTTAATGAGAGCATCCAAGGACAAGATCCAGGGAAAGCAGTCCAGAAGACTAACAACAGTGTCCCAAAAGGTTCCTACTGGAAAGGGCCAAAGCACAAGAAGCGTGTCCTTCCCTTGAATGGGCAATTAAAGATGAGGAAGGAATGAGGACAGAGGAGCGAAATACAGGCTTTGAAAAGACTAAAGCAGGAGAGGGCTAAGCATTGTAGCAAAGCCAGGAAACTAGAGAAAAGGACAGAACGGAGAGTATGTCGAATCTTGCAGTGGGACACATAACATTAATTGGGGCACTGTAGCTCCGTGGCAGGCAGAAGTGTCCAGATTAAGCCCTGGCATCTCCAGTGGTTTGGAGGTAGGGACAGGACCAAACAGCAAGTGACCTGAAAGACCATGCCCTGGTATCCTGGAATACTGCTGCCAGTCACCACCATATATGGCCAGCCGCTGATCAAGATTAGAATGTTAAATGTGTACAAGAGTTTTCAGTAAAAGCGGACAACAATGCAAGCACACCTTTTCTGGAGATCCGGGGCAGCTTGGTTGGCTGCCAGTGAGTAGCTAAACTGGCCCCAAACCAGTTGAATATGGTATGCTGGAAAGGTATGATTTTTGCAGGGGATCGTAAAAAGCAAACAGGGAAGACATTTTAGGTGGAGATCTTTACAGACCAAAGGCAAAATTCCAATTTAGCCAGCATCCCAGGGTGCTGCCTTTCCCCCCAAAAAAGCCACTAGGAAAAATATATTTCAGGGGGGAAAATGGCAACATGATCCAATACCAAAAACTGGAGGAAGTAGCTCTCAAACATTTTCCTGGCACATTTATAGCTTTTAAAAAATGTTTACTCAAATGTGCTTTACCTTTTTTTTTTTTAAGTGATCACTCACTGTTCACAGCCTTTTTATTTTAATTGTATTTATGTACCTTAACTGGTTTAATAGATGAAGGAAATATTTGCTTGGATCAAGTATGCATTAAAATGCACTGGAATAAATATAAAAAAGATGCAGAAGAGGCAGGAACGTGGCTTGGAGCTGCTCTGTATATTTTAGATGGTGGATCATGCTGATTTTTAATGGTATTTTTTTTAAAAAAAATTAGAATGGGAGGGCTCTAGGGAAGTGCAAAAATTGTCTTGGGGGTCTGTCTGCATGATGCCCTCCCTGTTTTAGGGAAACATTCACCTCACATTAGAGAAAAGATTGTAAGTGTAAGAACACTGTTTAAGAAATCTCTTATTTGAGGGAATTTTTTAAAAAGGCCAAGCGGGCACTCTTAGGTGAGGTACATTTCAGGGTGGTAGTGAATTAAATTATTTGTGGAATTCTCA
Organism: Intellagama lesueurii; assembly: GCA_037013535.1. Lineage (NCBI taxonomy): Eukaryota > Metazoa > Chordata > Lepidosauria > Squamata > Agamidae > Intellagama > Intellagama lesueurii. The sequence continues at coordinate 68,918,159 of JBAJHW010000005.1, read as the reverse complement.
GTTTTCTTCTTCAGTTTTCTAATGGTTTCCAGTGACCACAATTGAGTGAGACCATGAACACCCAAGACTCCGTTGAGAATTTTGGTTAAATATGTATTCTCAGGACATAAGCAGTTAGGAGATATCAGGTTGCAAAGACACTATAACACTGAGAGAGTAAAATACCAACTTAGTCTATTAAAATATATACAGAGAGAATAGACATTCATCTGGCAGCATAACATAACGTGATACAACACATAGCATAGAAAAAAGTGATCTGACTTACAGCAGATAAAATGTCCCCTTTACACATGACTTATATACATTCTTGGGACCAATCAGAAAATACATTACTTCATTTTCTACTTACATGAAGTTACATCATTTTTTCCAGCTGTACAACATCAAGTCTTAAACCTTGGTACCCACACCTGAATACACTCAGTACATTACTTCAGGTAAAATCAGCCATTTTACTTTCACTATACAACATTTATATTTAATACATTTTGAGATCAAAATCTCAACAGACTCTGTCCAAATAAATGATCTTGATTTTTCAAAGCAAAATTTGAAAAATATTATTTCACATGTTGAATTGAAGTGTCTTTTGTTGGCTGATTTTTTTTTAATTTTTATTTTTTTGCTCCTGGAGTAATGCACGAAAGCTGTTTACAGAGTGTATTATTTATCAGGCTTGTACAGCTCACAGACAAAAGATCTGTTTTGAGTATGAGATCATTAGGGTGCTAAAGGGAAAAGAAGCTTCTGGGTAACAGGATATAAAAGTAGGTCAGTAGAAAGAGACGTTCTCTCCATGACAGTGCTATGACTTAAGGCAACAGCATATCCTAGACGGTTTGTGTTTGGAATTTTAACATCCACTTGAGCAGGTACAAATATGGGCCTGGCACATGAGTTCATGGTGTCAAAGACAGCCCATTTAAACCTGTCGATGTTGCTCAGCAGACTGTTTAATTCTGGTATGTGTAATTCAAGGGAACAACCTGTTACCTTACAGAACTTAGTTGTAGTTGTGGATATATGTGAAGAGTTAGCAAGGAAGGAGGGAGCAGAATAAGGCTGGGAAGAGGTGAATTCATCATGAACAAACGCTGAACTGATTTTACAGAATTAAAAATGAAAAGCATGAAAAGTAATTTTCAACATAACAATGGAATTAATAAATGAGATTTTTTAAACAAGATCTAATTTTCTAACAAGACGTTGTATATACAACATACCATAACATGGGTACTTAACAGCAGTATAGAAGTAACTCGTAAAGTACTCCCAGCACCTCCAGGGGAGAAAGTATTCTCAACTGTAAACTGAATAATTCAGCATCTTTCTAATATCACACGAACAGCAAGAGCGAGATGGGAAGAAATAAAACCACTGAAGTGGAAGATACAGAGGCTAGAAAGGGAATTTCAGCTAGAAGTCAAGCCTGGAGTATAAGAATAAAAAGAAAGGTTTCAGCCACATCCAGCCAAATAATTCCAGGGAAACATGCCCAAAGTTTTCAGACTGTGTGGGAGTTCAACTTCTGCAGTATGCCGTTCGCTTCATGACTGCAGTTTGAATCACAGGATTGTGCCATATGTTGATAACTAGGGATGATTGGTGCTGCTGTTAACCAGGCCTGCAGTGCTCTTGGCGAAAGGCCACTTTCTGCTTCTGAAGGACAAGTCAGAAGTCTAGTGAAACAAAGTCTTTGTACTGTCAAACTAAAGAAGACACCAGGCATGCACAGGCAGTGTGGTGCAGTGATTAGAGTATAAGCCTAGGGTTGGAGGGACCCAGGTTCAATTCCCTATTCAGTCATGATGTTGTCTGGGTGACTGTTAAGGATTTAATGAATGCTCTGGGTTTTGTTTTTCTTAATCCTCATCAGAAAAGAACATATTATTACATAGAGATACCCTGTCAGAAAGAAAAAAAGAGCAACTACTGTAATGCTCTTTGCTGCTCCAACAGAACAGTGGAAACGCCAGCACTTTCTCATCAGCAACATCTTCAGCATTTAAAAAAGGGGGTATTTTGCATTAAAAATCTTGTTATTTTGCAGAAAACACATGATTTTTGAGTTTTTATTTTTCTCAGAACATCTCCATGAGTCTCCCTCCCCCACAAAATACTGAAATGGTCAAAATGCACAATTTTTTTCATAATCTTACCCAAGCATGAGCAAAATTCTCATTTCTTGCCTGCATGAATGAAATAAATGAGGTTTTGTGCTCCTTGTGGCTTTCCAGCAATCAGAATTTCTCAATCAAACATATTTTGCAAGCTTGTTCTAAAGATAAGATAGGGAGAAGAATATACACTATACCCTATATACATTTAAGCTTATTTTTACAAAAAACAGGAAATAGATGTCATTAGTAAATAATATGACTTGGTTTTAAGTATCAGCATTACCACATATCATTACTTGCATTCAAATATCTGGATCAGGGTGGGCAGTTTTGTGGGACCCAGGTATTGGTAGAGTGCAACTCCCATTGACTTAGCTGGTGGAGTGGCGGATGGCATCTCCAGTCCAACAACATTTGGGAAATCACCAACAAATGGAAAGCCAACATCTGGAAAACCTCCCTGGTCAAGGAGTTTCCCCACCCCACCCCAGGAACTAAACAGTGTGCCATGTTTGCTTGTCCACAGTTGATCTCAGGTTTGCCTTCTTTCCCTCTGCCTGCCTATCTCAGTCTCAAAGAATGTCTTTCTGACACTTTCTGCTCCATGTCTCCACACAAAGACATACATCCATGTGCCTCACAGATATATAAGGGATGCTCTCCTACTGCAGAGCTTGAATATGGGTATTAATGATATTTGGTAATGCTAAAGCAGCTGTTGATGCTTATATGGGTTTTTTTTTTACGTTGTTATTGTTATGCAACGTCAAGTCATTCCCAACTTATAGTGACCTTAATAGGGTTTTCCAAGTACATGAGAAGTTCAGGAAGTGGTTGACCATTTTCATTCCCTGCTGAACTTCTATGGCCCCCCAGGCATTTGAACCCAGGTCTCCTGAGTCTTATTTAGACAGTGTATCTATCCACTACAGCATAATGGCTATTTGCATTTTTATTTATGTGAAATTATAAAATGGCAGGAGCTTGACAGTGTCTTATAAACAGGAAGGAAAACAAATATAAGTATATTAATGGTAGTGGGAATGGCAGCAGACATAGGAGACCATGTGCAGAAACCTGAGAGTAGCTACCTCTTGCAGGCAGCCAGCTACTCAGAGTCCCTGCTATCCAGATCAAAATCTCTAAATTGGCTTTCGGAGTAAATGTGTGAAACTGTTGATTGTGGGTGTGTGAGGAATTTGGTTTGTCTTTTGATAAGGACTTTGAAAATTCACGTCACAAATATGATACAAAAAAATTAAGTTTTAAATGGAATCAAGAGTGTGTGGCGGGGAGCAAATTCACCTAATCAGGCAGATGGCTGGAAGTACATATTCTTGTTCCTCTCATACCAGACGTTGGATGCCATCATAGCTATACTGAATTTGGATACAGCAGCTCTAAATGTTGTACTGCATCCCAACCCGTCTCTCATGTTCTTCAGGCAATATGTTCTTCTCCCTTCATCTCTTCTTCTCCCATTTATCTTACCCTGCACATTCAGCTGTAACAATTTGTACTTTGCATTTCTCATTATGTGATCAAAGTATTCCTTTTCTTCATCTTATGATTTTTTTCCTCATGATCTTAGTGGGGTTTTTTTTTTCATTTAATGCCAAAATCCTGTTAACTAAGTTACTCCTGCAGAAGGGTTACAATGTCAGTGGCAATGGAGATTTTTTTTTGTTAATTAGAGACTTCTTTCTTTCCCAGGACTTGTCCAACTCAAGAGTAACCCATTTCATTGCATGGCAGCTGACAGGACACAACAAGGATCTCCACTGCCAAATGACTTTACAAGTAGGAAAAGATTCTTGATAATTAAAGGATTCCCCTTTCTTTTCTGCTGTTCCCATAGCTTCCACACAATATAACAAATTACTCATGATTTGGACAGTCCATGGGACAGAAGGAAGAAGTCTTTGATTACTGAAAATGATGCCATCACCAAGCAGGCATCAATTATGCAACAAGATTTGAGCCATTTTAGTAATTCTTTGGTGGTCATCCTCAGACCAAAAAATTCTCAGCATTTTTTTCATAAATTCACATTTCAATTGCTTCTTTTTTTATATAGTCAAAGTCCATAATTGCATATCATGCAGTAGAACCAAGCATAGATAACATTGTGTAATGTGAATTCTCAAAGCGAATTTTAATTTTTTGTGACATATTCATTCTTCATTTTAAGGCAGCTGCCCCAGGTTATTTTATTATGACTTTTATTGCATATAATCTCACAAAATTCCAAGGTAGTTAGTTGTTGTAGGTTTTTCGGGCTGTTTGGCCGTGTTCTGAAGGTTTTTCTTCCTGATGTTTCGCCAGTCTCTATGTTCTAACTACTGTCCTCTGAAGATGCCAGCCACAGAGACTGGCAAAACGTCAGGAAGAAAAACCTTCGGAACACGGCCAAACAGCCCAAAAAACCTACAACATCCACTGGATCCCGGCCGTGAAAGCCTTCGAGAATACATCCAAGGTAGTTACTTTTTCACTTTGGATCTTTATCTGCATTTCTTAGATTGCTTACTTGTATTAATTGCCATGAATTTGGTTTCCTCAACATTTATTTTTAGACTATATTCACTACTCCATTGACCTTTTCAGAACATTTGCACTGTCAGCTAGTAATACGGTATCATCTGGATATTGTAGGCTGTTGAAAATCTCTCAATTTACAAGCATGCCATCATTTGCAAGTGGCTTTTAAAATATGTTCTTGGGATGAATATTTTTAAGAATTTTAGTCCATTTCCTTTAAAAAAAAAGTCACAGTTCTCCAGTTCCCTCAAATACTACAAAAACAGCAACCAGCAAATGTTCATCTAAAGGTAAAGAAAAAAGCAAATCCAAATGTGAAAAGTGATAATGTTATACAACAACCTCAGTCACAAAGATGGGATGAATCACCAGACTTATAACAGAAAGGATGAGGCACTTAGTTTAATTTGGAGTGCCTTTCCTTTTGAACTATATTAACTAAAGCTCTTTAATCTCTCTAGATTGAGAGCAAAGACCAAAGTCCAGCTGAAATGCATGAGGGACTTCCTCTTCACTGATTATGCAGCTGTTGTTGCCCACTCTGCTGAAGACCTCCAACAGCTCATGAATCGCTTTAGCAAGGCCTGCCAAGACTTTGGATTAACAATCAGCCTGAAGAAAACACAAGTCATGGGCCAGGGCGTGGACTCACCTCTCTCTATTACCATCTCCACACAAGAATTGGAGGTCATTCATGACTTTGTGTACCTTGGCTCAACGATCTCTGACACTCTCTCCCTAGATGTCGAGCTGGATAAACGCATTGGCAAAGCAGCTACCATGTTCTCTAGACTCACAAAGAGAGTATGGCTCAATAAGAAGCTGACGGCATATACCAAGATCCATGTCTATAGAGTCTGTGTCCTGAGTACACTCCTGTACTGCAGTGAGTCCTGGATCCTTCGTGCACAACAGGAGAGGAAGCTGAACACATTCCATATGCGTTGTCTCCAATGCATTTTTGGTATCACCTGGCAGGACAAAGTTCCAAATAGAGTAGTCCTAGAACGAGCTGGAATTTTTAGCATGTATACATTACTGAAACAGCGACGTCTACATTGGCTCGGGCATGTCGTGAGAATGGCTGATGGTTGGATTCCAAAAGATCTCCTGTATGGAGAATTAGTGCAGGGAAATCGCCCCAGAGGGAGACCACAGCTGCGATACAAGGATATCTGCAAGCGGGATCTGAAGGCCTTAGGAATGGACCTCAACAGATGGGAAACCTTGACATCTGAGCGTTCAGCCTGGAAGCAGGCAGTGCAGCATGGCCTCTCACAATTTGAAGAGACACTTGTTCAGCAGGCCGAGGCAAAGAGGCAGTCCCGAAACCAGCAAAATCAGGGAGCTGGACAGGGGACAGATTGTATTTGTCTTCAGTGTGGAAGGGATTGTCACTCTCGAATTGGCCTTCTCAGCCACACTAGACGCTGTTCCAAGTCCTCCATACAGAGCACGTTACCATAGTCTCTCAAGACTGAAGGATGCCTAATCTCTCTAAATAATATTAACTAATAATATTGCATGTTTTAGTTTCTTCATAAATTGATGACAAGAACTTGAGATTTAAACCATTCAGATTTGGGAAAAAGCAGAAATTGACCATTTTCTTGTCCTCCATTTTGATCTGAGAGCTGCAATGGTCAGTTCAAATGTACAGGAACCCATGTAGAACTTACTTCTAGATATAGGTAAATAGGAAGAAGAGATATAGACCAGCTCATACACATATCTTGTTACTACTATATGTAGCTGCTGGGGCCTATACTCTATCCTGTTATACTGCTCTCAAAACATTTATCTTTTCATGAAAGTGAATTATGATTAAAAGGAGAGGGAGCGCTTATAAGGAAGTGAAAAGAAAAAAAAGAGAGAAATGAGATGAATGAAATCCCATGCAGAGAGAGTTCCTCACAAGGGCATAGGAAGGAGTAAAGCAAATTCTAAAATTGAAGTAGCATTATAGAGGTAGAGAGGAGATGATGAAGGGATGCACATGAAAAAAGAACTGCTGTGGGAATGAACAGGGATGAAAAGTGGCAGACAATTACAGAACTGAAAGAGAACAAAGACAGTAAGTAAAAAAAAAAAAAAAAGGGTCCCCTTGAAGTCACTTGGATTTTGCTATATATTTTAATGGAAATGTATTGAAATGTACCCACTTTATCTCCCCTCCACACACACACCTTTATCATAATGTGAACTGAATAACATAACCAAATGGATAGAATGAAAAGGAGAAAATAGACTTGGAAAGATAAACAATTAAAATAATGCCAGGGCAAGTGCCTAGGAAAGGGAATGGGACAAGGTTCGCAGACCGAAATACGGAGTTGGATCTTTCTTCCCTATTTTCAGAGTAGTTTTCCTGATTTCAGAAAAGTGATTTCCAGTAGCAAGGTCAAAAAGTCTGAAGTTAGCTCCAGTGAAGCCTTATGGAGCCAACAAGATAGATCAGACATGGAGAACTCAAAGCTGGGGTCTGAGAAATAAGAGCCACAGTCAAAACAAAGAAAGCTCTACCAGAGAAGTCAATAAGTCAAGTGTGGGAGATCCAAAATAAAGATCCAGTAATAGTCCATGGTTAAATGCCAGGGTAACTAAACATGACAGGAATCTAGATATCTGAGAGATGCAAACAGCTGCAAAGACTGGGGGGGGGGGGAGAGAGCAAACTCCATGATAGGTGCTTTATTTCAGCATCTGCTCCAAACTCAGACTTACACTTCAGGGTTCAACTGCAATAGACCAGAGGTGTCTAGATGAGCCATCCCCACAGGGACACTTGTATTCCCCGGTAGTCATTTGGTGTAGCTGAACACTCCTCTTGAGCAACACACTCCTACCTTGTTTGTTTAGGCACCTGTATTCTCAAGAGTTTGCTGATAACTCTACCTCTCACTCCATTGCAGAGTTCCTTCACTTGGACAGGCCTTCAATCATGCTTTCTGGATTTCCAACTCCTTCTGGACCCCAGTTTGTCTTCCTGCAAAGTTCCTCTGGTTCCTCATCTGCTGAGGAGCCTTCCAGTGGGCACAACAGTAGTAGTTAGTCTGTTATGAAAAAACAAAAAAAAAGTGTCTTTCCTTAAAGGTCAGCAAAGAATTTATGGTATAAGTTCTAGTTCTCCAAAAAGTATGCCACAATAAATCTGTTATAACTAAGTCCAGCTCTTAGCTCCAACTAGGTAATGGTAAAGGTTCCCCTTGACATTTAGTCCAGTCGTGTCCGACTCTAGGGCGCGGTGCTCATCCCCGTCTCCAAGCCATAGAGCCAGCGTTTGTCTGTAGACAGTTTCCGTGGTCACGTGGCCAGCGCAACTAGACACGGACTGCCATTACCTTCCCACCGAGGTGGTACCTATTTATCTACTCGCATTTACATGCTTTTGAACTGCTAGGTTGGCAGGAGCTGGGACAAGCGACGGGAGCTCACTCCGTCGCGTGGGTTTGATCTTACGACTGCTGGTCTTCTGACTTTGCAGCACAGAGGCTTCTGCGGTTTAACCTGCAGCGCCACCACGTCCCTAACAGCTCCAACTAGAGCAGGCCTGTTAAATCAATGGGACTTTCATAGGCTTAAGGTTGACTTAAGCAGCCACATTCATTTGATATGTCTACTTTAGTTGGGACTAATAGTTGGATTTAGCCCTTAATCTTTAAGGTACTGCAAGTGAGTTGTTTCCAAATAGCTCTATTGTTCTTTCCAGTAGCCAAGTAGCTGGTACAGCTCAGTGGGTTGCAGCACCAGAGCCAAGGCATGGAAATTTAAAATCCCATTGTGCCTCCCAGGACAGAAGCCAGCCAGAGTTATAAATCATGTGCTGAAGCTACACAAACAATTGTATCATGCGGAATGGTGCATGGCCAGACAGCACAATTTATTGTCTCCCTGTCACACAATAGTATAGGACTATTAGAGCTGCCAGTTCTCAGGATGACAGCAGAAGTCTCAGAGAATTATTGTTTCCCCAGGTCTCCAGAAGGAAGGAGGGGGACATATGTCAGATTGAGTAGGAGCCCTGATGGAGAAAATGCTTGCAGGAAAGACAAATAATTTTTTAAAAAAATTTAATCTAAGGGATTCCGTGCATCAGTGATGATCTAGCAGGGGCAAAAAAAAATTGTCACTTCTCTTGCACCTCCACAGAAGAGCAGGGGAAGGGTTCAATTTGCTGATCTCTTTAAGTGGCTCTTTATTAAGCCACTTCACAATATCGGAAATTTACAGTGGAAGGACCCGTGACAGCTTTTACAGCTGCAAGGCTCAATTTTGATCCATTCCCAGTGATCACACACACAGGAAATGGACCACTAGAGTACACCTACCCACATCAACAAAGTAGAAGCCCCGACAAGAGCTCGGAAACTTGCTGTAGGAGAACTCTGGGGACAGATTGGTTCACTCTAGCAATCAGGTCATGTGATCACTGGGAAAAAAGAGCAAACCAATTTATTTATTTTATTTATTTATTTATTTATTAGACTTTTTATCCCGCCCCCCTAGACATAGTCTACTCGGGGCGGGTTCCATAAAATTAAATACAAATCATTTAAACAATTAAAAATTGTTTAAATTTTTAAACAATTAAACCTGCTCCTGCATCACACCAAACAGTGGGACAAATGCCCATCTGATCAAGCCCTTAGTATAAGTGTTAAAATAGAACCACTGCAGCTTCTTAACACTGATTTCTATGAAACTATACATGAACACTGCACTTCTTGTGGTATCAATAGTAGCATTTGTCTAAATTTGATTGCAGAAAGGTGCACCTTTGGAAGCATATAGGGGCTGATATTATGTCGTCAACCTTACTATTTACCAATCTAAAACACTGCATGGCTTATGAAAATACCTGAAGAGTCTAAATAGGGCATAGGAATCTGAATTAAAAGTGAAAGCTGGTTTGCTAATTGCCTCTCTTTAGTCATGTTAACATATGCATTTATACTGGTAAAACCATGCGGCATACAGTAATTTAACTTTGATTTCTAATTAACATAATACCTGAAATAGGAAACAATTTTATTGCTTCTACCATGCATCCCTCTTTCAAAATGTGTGTGTGGGGTGTGTCTGTGTGTGTGTCTGTGTGTGTGTGACAGAGAGAGAGAGAGAGCAATTTGGACCATTGCTCTGAAATGCAAACAGCTTTTGTCATAGCCAAATTGCGAAGCACTTGAGATGTGATAGATATATGTAATAAAATGTATGTGCTATCAGAACACTATTCTGGCAATAGCTTTAACACTATGAATCCTAGACTTTTGGCATGGAAGTGTTGATTTATTGTTCTGTTACTTTCTCCTGGCTGACAGCAGAGAGGTTAGAACAGTGATATTTAATATAATAATAAAACCCAGTTTATTTTATATGTTTCAGTCTACGGTATTAGCTGGTGATGGAACTTCATTATTAGCTTCCAAAAGAGGGGGGAAATGCTTTTTTAAAAAAAAACATGATCGTAGCCTTCAGATATACTTTTATCAATTGTCTGGGGGGGAAAACAAGCTTTCTTTTACATTTTTTTTCTATTGTCAGAGAGGCACCCTTTATCTTGCATGATCTGTTTGACAAACTGTGGGTGAGCAGCTAACTCATTATCATTCAGAAAATGTTTCCTTCAGTCACTGGGCATGATCTAACTAATGGAAAAATTTTGGGCTATAAGGCTACACACATCCAAATCTAAGCAACGACTGCTGTACATAGTGAGATTAATTTCCAAGTACATGTGCATAGAATTAGGCGAAAAACAACAATACAAATTTAAGATTAGCATCCTGCACACTCCTAGGTAACAATAATATAATGTGCCCTCAAGTCAGTTCTGGCTTATGGTGACCTTTTTCTGGGGTTTTCTAGGTAAAGAATACTCAAAAGTGGTTCTTCCATTCCCTCCTTCTGGGGGCGTCTTGGGACTGTGCAGCTTGCCTAAGGCCACACAGGCTGGCCCTACTCACAGGAAGCACAGTGCGGAATCGGACTCCCAACCTCTACCTAAAGCACTGAGCTATCTAGCGAGTTCCTCCTTTGGGTAAAGACAGAAAGAATATAAAAGGAGAGCTTGCTATAGATCCCATGGCCAAAGCCAGAGCAAATTGTTTGTTTTAATTAATCTCTCTGAGGGGTATAAAGAGGCTTCCCAATGCACTCAGTACCTGAACAGAGGCATATCGATTCAGAGCTGACCTTCATTGTATCTTGTAGCATTCTTTCCTCCCTGATTCATTCCAGGACCTGTGAAGTTGTCCGCACATTTCCAGATCTCTGCTTATAAGACAAAACACTTTCCCACAAAGAAGGGGGAACATAAATGGCCATGACTCGAAGGGGCTACACCACACCCTCACTGTGTGACCTATCCAGTCAATGCCCATACATCACTTATCCTTCCACCATCATACACATACGGAATCCTAATTAGTTGATTTAATTCATAAGGCATAGCAGAATATAGCATTATTCTCTAAGACTTCACAAAGACAATATAAAATATGTATAAAATGTAAAACCTTAAAAGAATAAATTCTAAAAGCACACAATACAAATAGTGAATTATGGATAAATGTAATAATATTTCAGTAAAATCTAGGAAGGCTTGCAGGGTATTTGAGAGCTCGTCTAGTGGATAGAGTGATGGAATAGGAATCAGGAATGTGGGTTCAAATCTTCCGTCAACCATGGAAATCAACCAAGGGGGGGTTAGTAATGGTAAAACCACTCCTTAAACATCTCACAGATCTTGAAAATTCTAATAGGATGTTTGCATCCTTCATATCCTGTGGTACTCCACCTTCCCTCCAGCAAAGACAAAAGATTTCATACAGCTCGGTGGCGATGATCTCTTTACAGCACTTCAGCACTTCAGCAGGGATGTTATCCTTTCCAGGTGCCTTGCCGGAGCCGAGGGAGTCCAAGGCCGCTTTTATTTCTGCTAAAGTTGGTTCGCTGTCCAACTCTTCCAAGACAGGCAGGCACTCGATGTTATTTAATGCCTCTTCAGTTACTACATTCTCTCTGGAATATAGCTCAGAGTAGTGCTGCACCCAGCATTCCATCTGCTGTGCTTGGTCCTGGATGATCACGCCTGTAGCAAGTGGCGGTGGAAGGGGGAATCCCGGCTGCAGCCACCTCATGAGGTTTGGCTGCGCAGGGGGGGAGGGGGAGTAGCGACCTATGGCTCACGTGCCAGAAGAAAGGGCTCCGCGTGCCAGCTGTGGCACACGTGCCATAGGTTTGCCATCACTGCCATAGTCTCTCGAGACTGAAGGATGCCTAATCTAAGTTTTACTCAAAAGGCACTGAGTGTAACAAACTAGCACTCTTGGGCATTTGCTACTAAGGCCAGTAATCTTAACTTCTGAAATAAGACAACTACTTTCTGTACAGGAAACTGTTTCAAATTCAAGGTCATGGTGAAATTGGCATTGGTGGCTTTTGTTTCTGCATGGCGATTTAAAGCATAAGCTTGAAACACTACTGCTGGTCCATCTAAAACAGAATCAGAGACTGATGTATTCATCCATGACTTTCGTCATGTGAACAAAAGTCCAGTGGTGTAAAAAAAAAAAAAAAGACAAGAAAAGTGGGTTAGGGGTGAGCAGAGGCACTGCATTTTAAAATAATCAGGCAGGGGAGTTTTTTATCCCATCAACAAAAGTGCCTGTAAATATAGAATTCAAATATTACAAGGTAACATCATTACACTATTCTTTTTTCTAAAAAAATTTCTATACTGTTCTTTAGAAACACACATATACACAGATAGGTTCCCAAGAGTATATGTCAAGAAAGATGAAATCAGTTGGATATATTTTAATAGAATTTTTCACAAAAAAAAAAGCACCACAACACATTAGGTCTATGCACTTTCCATGATGTTGGAAGCTTCCACATGGGGTTAATGCTTTTACAACTGCATGAATAGCTTTTAATTACATGCATTCATAAACAGACTTTGCAGATGACACATCTTGTTACAAATACAATCTGTCAATGAACAGCAGCTGCAACAGCCATTCTGTCATCTACCCCAAGCAGAGAACGTCTTGTCTCCTTCTGAGTTGGAGAAGATAGGTGACATGCTTAAGTCTTTGGCATTGGTGGAATGAACACTGATTCATAGGATACCTCTTCACTGGTGTCTTGAATTATCAGGAATTCATGGCTACTTAATATGCACAACATATTTTAGCACCCACAAAAGTGCACATGTGCATCCTCCAGAACAGCCCATGTATGCTGTTTCTGCAATTAACTAATATCATTGGAATATGCAAGCACAAAGATGCAGAATTTTCATGAAGACTAATGCTACACCTGGAAGCAACTTGTGCATACAGTGGTTGGTTGGTTGGTTGGTTGGTTGGTTGGTTGGTTAGTTGGTTAGTTGGTTGGTTGGTTGGTTGGTTGGTTGGTTGGTTTGTTCGTTTGTTTGTTCGTTTGTTGTGCTTGTTATGTCCTGTCAAGTTGCTTCTGACTGATGCTGACCCTATGAATGAGTGATTTCCAAAATGTCCTATCCTCAACTGCCCTGCTCAGTTCTTCTAAACTCAAGTCTGTGGCTTCCTTTAGGGAGTCAATTCATCTCTTATTTGGTATTCCTCTTTCCCTGATGCCTTCCACCTTCCTCAGCATTATTGTCTTCTCCAGAGAAACTTGCCTTTTTATGGTGTGCCTAAAGTAGGACAACATCAGTTTCAACATTTTTGTCTCTAGAGATAGTTCAGGCTTGATTTGATCTAGGACCCACTTATTTGTCTTTCTGGCAGTCCAGGGTACCCACAATGCTCTCCTCCAGTACCACATTTCAACAAATCATTGTTTTTTTCTTGTCAGTTTTCTTAGCTGTCCAGTTTTCACATACATACATGGTATAGATGATCTTAGTTTTGGTGTCTAGTGACACATCCTTACACTTCTGATATTCTCCTTCATTGCCATCTTTCCTCGTCTCAGTCTTCTGATTTCTTGGCTGCAGTCACCATTTGGATTGATGATTGAACCAAGGTATACAAAATTTCAGTGTCTCCATTGCCAATGATGAAGTTGTATAGTTCTTCTGTAGTCATGATTTTTGCTTTCTTAGCATTCAAACGGTGGTCAGTTTAGGCACAGTGTTTTAACTGTGTTCATGATATTCTCATAACCTCAGATTTTTTTCTTCTCTCTTCCCTTGGTCAAGGGAGACATCGTAGTGCAGGTTTGTAGTAAGGGACCTATTAGGTTGCAGTGTAGAACCCTGTTAAGAAACAAATCAGGTCAACAACTCCAAGGATGGAGCCTGAACTCCATCACAAATAGTCAATGAACTAAACAGTATTATTTATGTTGTTATTCTATTTCTACTTATGTCCCCTTTTATAATAATATTCATGGTGTTCTGCAATAGGAAAATAAATTAATAAAGCATTAAAACCACTGAAAATTATTGAAGATAGTGCAACACCAATACAAACAATGGCCAGAAACCTACTGGTGTTTGTGTAAGTTGTGTGTACCTTGATGCACCTAATTGTGGCTAATTGATGAAGCATTGGCATGTGTCTCAGTGGTGTACCTGGTCACATGTCTGATTACACTGTAGCATGCTAAAGTAGTTAAGGGGAGTGTAAAAAACAGCAACCCTGAAAAGGTACATTGTGCTTAATAAAGTGAGGTTTGAACAGCAATGTACTAAAAGTCACTGAAAGGCAATTAGCTAGCTCACCATCCAGCGACATCATAGAGAAAACAAGGTCAATGTAAAATAACACTGTCTCACAAAGTAACTCCATACCCCACTGGATCTCCTTCCTGGCAAATGTTTGGAGAGGACTCTAACCTCAGACTAAGTTAGCTGAATTTATGAAGCCAATGGGGGAAAGTTAGGCATGACTTTTAAGTTCCATTGATTACAGTGGGAACTAATGGCAACTATCTAAATCTAAATCTAACCTCTCATTTTAAGTGGTCTGGGAGCTCCTGAGCATGCATAGAAGAAACATAGCTGCCTCTAACATCATGAGGAGCCTGAATCTCAAACTTTGGGATCCTAAGGACACTCTCTCATATAAGAGTGTTCACAGGATTGCTAGGCAGGTTCTCCTTCAAGACTGTTTAGGTCTGCTGAGTGACACAGCTTCAAACCAGAGCCTTGACCCAGGGCCAACTTATTCCACTAGTGAGGTGCTAATATCAAGTGCCAAATGCTAGGGGCCAATGGTGGCAGTTTTCCAACCGTACCTTCTGAACTCCTCAGCTCTTAGCTTCTGTTGGAGACACTGGGCCACGAGGGTCCCAGAGTCTCTAGGTAGGCATGAAGACTCTATGATGTATAAGAATTATGATGGTAAGTAATCTATCTATCTATCTATCTATCTATCTATCTATCTATCTATCTATCTATCTATCTATCTATCTATCTATCTATCTATCTATCTATCTATCTATCTATCTGTCTATCTGTCTATCTATCTATCTATCTATCTATCTATCTATCTATCTATCTATCTATCTATCTTTTCAAATGACCTTTCTTTAGCCTCTTTCAATCTTCCATCCCATTCTTTTCCGAAAATATTAGTTTGTTTGGGGGTTTGCGTGTGTTTTAAGCATAATATATCTACTGGTATTTTGCCAGATTCACCATTCCTAGCTACCTCTTTTCAACTAGAGAATGACAATACAGTACCCAGCTTTCTCTTCTAGTTTTTCAATGCGTTACCTTCTGGGCTCAGAAAGACCCTCCCTTTTCTCTTTTCTTTTTTGCAGCTGGTTCTTTATAAATCTCTCCAACTTTTATATTCTCATCTCTCTGCACTCAACTTCGTAAAGGAGTATTCGATTTTTGTCTTGCTACAGAATCAATCCTGCCTTCACAATAACCTTGCTTTGCCAACGTTAAAAAGATTGCAGGGCTGCGTGTTGTTACATTCCCGCTGGAAATCAAATGTCTAATTTGATTCCCTATGCAGGGATGTGAACCCTGAAGTTTATTTTTCAATATCGGTTTCAAGACAACTTGACACTTAATATTAGCTGTGCAACATAATTTTGAAATGGCAATACCAGTCACAGGTTAGAAGCAGACTGTTTTGACAATGAATTGCTCTACCATTCCAACACTGATGTTGACATTCTTTGTCAACATTCAATGTCCTCCTTTTGAAGTGTCATTGAATGTTGATAAAAAATTTGCTGTACCTTTCAAATGAATGGCTGCAAATCACCTTCACTGAACTCTGATGATTTGTCCTATAGATGTTCATTGTATAAAAAGTCAGTAACTTGCAATCCTTACAAGACTGAGTCATAAACCAAATAGATTATGAACTGCAAATTGAACTTTAGTCCATTTATCTGTTAGAGGAGTGGGCAGCTTCATAGAGACAATGGGGGGCACATTGTCCCCCCTTGCCCTAAGGAACAGCTGCCAAGGTCCCTGCTGCTGTCACAATTGCCACTGAAATTTAGGCACAACTGCAGCAGCTCTCTGTGGTGCAGGAGGTGTCAGAGCATGGTCCCAAACCATAGAGCCTTGTTTATCTGCAAGAGAAAGCATCACCTTCCTTTTCAGAAAGGAAGGGTGGCTTTAAAAAAAATGTTTGGTTCACCATTGCTGCTAATTTTTCCTAGGGGGCAATGGGATCTGCAAAAATATGCTTGGG
Organism: Intellagama lesueurii; assembly: GCA_037013535.1. Lineage (NCBI taxonomy): Eukaryota > Metazoa > Chordata > Lepidosauria > Squamata > Agamidae > Intellagama > Intellagama lesueurii. The sequence continues at coordinate 68,901,841 of JBAJHW010000005.1, read as the reverse complement.
CATTGCCTGTGGCTTATGGAAGATGTGCTCTCCACCCATGGTCTATGGAAAGGTAAATGGATAAAGTATTGTTCTCATAGCTAAGGAGATCAGCTCTCTTTAGTCACTCACCCCTCCCAATCATCCACAATTAGAATTATATGTGGGGAGGGTGCAGGACTCAGTCTACGCTCCGCACATTGTCTTATGTGTTTCCATTTGACCAGCCCTGCAAAAGAAAATGGAGAAAACTTCAGAGAAGTTATTCCTACTGCTGTTACTTCTGAAGTGCCCTGAGGAAGGCTTACATTCAAAATGCTTTGGGCCAGATATAAACAGTTTCTTCTAGCATTTGGAGGTTTTACCTTCCTTTGAAACTTCTGCCTTGCACTTTTCATCATTTGGCTGTATGTCTGCAGTTGAGATTTTCCACTCATATTGTCTCCCCTTTTGAACTGGTGTCCTCCCCCCTCACTGCCCCGCTTTGCCTCTGCCCATCTATCTAGTCCAGATGACCACAAGAGGCATTGGGAGTAAGGAAGCCAGGAAGGCCATCTCTTCTTTTGACTCTCTGACCTCTACTTTCTCCTGCATATTTTCTTAGACATATTCTCAGGGCTCACCTATCAGCCTTGATTCCTTTCTTTCTTGACTCTCTCTATGTGCCTTCTACGCACATGTCTATTTTGTTAAATATGTTAGGTTTAGACTTTTGTATCTTAAATGTAACACTCTTAATAAAGCTTAGTTGTTAGTTTTTAATTGCATCTCCTGCTTTATTGTAGGACTGACGATCCAAGTGTCGATGCAATGCTTACTCTGCTACTGAGAAAAACAACAGTAGTTTTTTCTCACTTAACTTATGAACTTTCACAAGCTGTCTATCTTTCCAAGGTTCCATGTCATGTGTGAAGCCTACAGTAGACGAAAAACATTCCCTATTGCTGAGTTTGCCCATGAAGATTCTTATATAGGCACATGGTGGAAGGGGGCAGCACCAATAGCTTCATCTTTGCTTTTTCCCACCTACTCAGTTGTAACTAAAGGATGAGAGGAGAAGAAATCATGAGAGATATTGAAAACGAGTATGCTAAATAATTTCTTGCGTAGGTGCAAGTTGGATGAGGTCTCCCAAGGTATGAATTGAAGGCCTATGTTACAACAATCTTCCTGAAGCTAACAATTTAGCTTCCTGAGTGGAACTTGAGTCTGCTGGCTTGTACCCCAGACTGTATCATATCTCAGGGTAGGCTGGGAATCTTATGTATATAACCATGCAGAACTGCAATGCAATTCCCTATCTGCTCCCTATGTCAGTTTGCCCTTGACTTACGATACTCAAGGGTGATTACTTGCAGGTCACCTGGGCATAGTGTCTGTCAACAGAGAGAACCTTCTTGATTGTGACAGTCCACCTTTTCCGTACTGGATATATGACTGGCATTAATACAAAACCATTTTGTTTATCCAGGCATTTCATTACATTTTCCCTTTGTTTTACTGTGTTTATTTCATCCTCTTTTTTTAATGTTGATATGGTGTTTTGGAGTTTTTATGGCTTTTATTACATTTGAACGCCACCCACTATCTATAAGGATGAATGGCTCTTTTAAAGTGCTTTAATAAATAGCATACATTACAGGATCTATACAAGTTTATTCTGAAGTCTGACTCATAATGCTCAATCAGCCTTCCTTACCAGTGTTTCAGATGGAAGCCTTAAATTTTACTTGTCGTGTTCACTTTCTATTATTTTTTAAAAAATACAAACTACAAACAATACCATTTCCCAGCCACTTCTCATGAAGTTATATATAATTTTAAAAAATATACTGTGGAATGATATTTTACTGTTAAGCCAAATTACATGAAGTTCTATCTTACACTTAGAAAGAGTAATTTCTCAGTAGAAGAGGAAGGGTAAAAAGATACATTACTTATAGTTATTTAATACATTGTCATTAAAAGAACAGTGGACATTAAATAGGATTTTTATTATATTTCTCCAATGAACGTAGACTAATAACTGACCTAGTGTATGAAAATCAAGATTAATTAACTGGGACCTCAGTTTTCAGCTCATCCCACAAAACTAACCCAGGCCAAGAGAACAGACCCCCTTATTTTAAGCATAGCCAAACTCCCAATTTTTCCTTCCCTTTGGAGAACTGAGACTGTAAAAAAAAAAATGTTCTAGTGGAGAAGTCATGAATAATATTCCACATCATCACACCAGCTTATGTAATCAGTGTGGTTAGGCTGTCTAAATTTTGGAGTAAAGTTCCAGATTCACATATGCGCTTTTCCATGACTGGCCCTTTTTTCCCAAGCCTGGGCTCTAGGATCATAATCTATGAAGTCTATGTGTTGAGCCAATGAAGAAAAACGGAGATGCTAATTGGGTTAACTATAACCACATTTTATTTTAACATGCAGTAGACTATAAAAGTGATATACAATAAAACCAATGAATTATTTGTTTTTGTTTTTTAAAAGAACAATGAAAACAATATGCAATCAGAATACACTGCCTATGGTGTCCTTAATCTGGAGAAAGAAGCTTGCTTATCTTCACTTCATTAACTTAAGGCAGTCATCAACACCATATGTAATCACTTCTTAGCCTTCATGACTTCATGACAGACCTATGGCTCCATCTCTCATGCCCAGGTATCAACTGGAGGGATGTTGCAGGTTGGCATACCCAATGCCACATGACTACCAATGAGGTTCTGGTATCAAAATCTTTACTGCCAAAATGCAGTACAACATCCTGAATATTCTTTCTGCTTCTTACTATATATTGGACCAGAAGAATTATTTGGCCTGTTGTGATAGATGTTAGTTTTCAGAATCTTTTCAAAGACTTCCTTGACCTTATTACACTAATGTTATAGAAAGCAGCATGACCTTTTAGCTGAATTTTCCTTTGTGCAAGGTCCTACACAGACAAATGATGGAGAGCAGACCACAGACAAATATAAAGGTCTTCGCTTCCCAGTTACTTTTACAGGTTTCTACTATTACTATTTTATGGTTCCCAAAGAACTGCCTTTCAGGTTCCTATTGTCATTTGCGTGTCAAATCCAAGTAGCCAACAATTCTGATATGCATGAATATGGCTTTTGAAAAGCAGACACCTAAATATGCGTGCGTGCACGCACACGCACACACAAACAAAATAAAGGTCTTGTTCAAACCAACTAAGAGTACACTGTAATTTGCTGTCTTTAATTCCACCTAGATTGAAATTGTATTGATTGTTCTTTGTTTGTTTGTTTGTTTGTTTCTCTTTTACCTCATTCAGGAAGATGAATAACAGCACTTTCCAACTACTCTATATTTTACAACCACCTTTTCTGACATCTCTCCTTCCAATTCTTTTCAAAATGCTCTAAGCATCAGCAGTTAATGTTAACTAAAGCTTAGCAACATAAACATCAATAAACTGATTTTCCATTCAGAAAATTAGTCCTGCTGCACATTAATCTTTAAACCATTGTTAAAAGAAACATACTAATGGAAGTGTCTTTCTTCTCTCTCTTTTTCAGTAAACCCCCATTAAATGTTTTATAAAATGCTTTGGGAAAGTTTCATGCAAAGCACTTTTTGAAATTCTAGCCTCTAGGTGTCTTCTCATCCAATTAACTCTCCTTCCTGTTTTTGAGTAAATCCCAGTCTCCCATCAGAAAAACAGTTACTTGGGCCAACATCATAAGTGAAGGGTACTCATGCTATAATTTGCAAATAAAAAAAAAACATTGGATGGCTGCTGTTCAACTGGCTTTGCATGCTGGTAAAACAGCATGCAGCTAGAAAGAATATAAAACTGGCACAAGAAGAGATTTCTGCAGGACTCGGTGCTACCCTGACAAATTCCCTTCTCCCTCCCAAGTCATATATGGTGCTGAGCATATTGCAATGCATACATATATTACAGGAGATGTTATCTGGAAGTTGAGTTATGGCAACTGGACTTCTTTCTTATTAGGTTGAAATATTTTGCTACTCATCCAAGTAGCTTCTTCAGTCTAAGGAGAGTTAGTAGGAGAGTTGGGTCTCCTATCAACTGTCCTCAGACAGGGGTAACAACGCATGGAAATAGGAAGAAATGGCCCAGATCAGTATGTGGTCAGCAAGGGTGTTTTGCCGACACAACGATGTACCCACACAAAATTTAAAAGAGAGAGAAAAAGGGGAGGGGCAGAGAAGGGCACAAGAAAAGGAAGGGGATATGTCCACTTGAAGGGTGTATACAAAAGTACTGCGTCTACTTCACACACAAAAAGCAGAATGGTTAAATAAATGTATGAACCACTATCACAAGATATATGCAATGTGACCACAACACATGCCTATACAGGAAGCAGAAGACACAAGAAAGAAGCAGGGCATTTCTCTAGTTTGACTGCAGCCTAAGTTGCTGGTAATTACACTACAAAATATGAAGTTGTTCTGTGTTGACTACTAAGGTGAAAGTCTTGTGTTTTCCACTAGAAATTTGGGCACAAAAGCTGGAATTAGTTCACAGGTGGCTCCTGTTCGAAATCATATGAGTTCCTATTTTGTCTGTAGTGTTCTGAATGTACAATTTTTTGAAAAATATGTTGTCATTTGAAAAAATATTATTTTGTGGAATAGCCACATTTAACTTCAGATGGAAGAACAATGCCAATACTGACGTAGGAGTTCCCCTTCATAACCTTAGTCCATCTGACACAATGAACTCATGCTGGCTTCCACCCCGTTTGAAAGATCACCTGTAAGGCAGACTGCTGAGAAAACGGACTTGTGCTTTGAACAGGAAGACCTGGGTCACCGTCCACTTTGCCTGCTGCCTGGGGCTGAAAAACAAGGCTGCACAGCAGGGGTAGAAGAAAAGAATTCATGTAACGAGACAGCTCCTTCCAGAAGAGTCTTCTCTTCCTCTTCGCTGTCGAGTTTATTAAACTCGATTTTGAGCATGAGTAGCTTTTGCACCCTGAGGCAGGACATGCAATGAAAGAAACTATGCTGCACAAGATAATGATCAGCATCAGCATCCATGGTTTCTCATTCACATGGTCTTCAGAAGGAAATACATATCTCATGACCAGTTCTGTGTATATATAAGCTATGCCACTAGAAACAGAATGGTGTATATCTTTGCTTACCACTCTTCAAAGTGCCTTCCAACTCTGCATTTCAGCTGGTCCTCTAGCATCAGTCACACTTTTCCATTTGCAAGACCCAGTTCTCACCCAGTCCTTGTTTCCTGCCTATGATTTTTTCATGCAGTTAACACAAGTGGACCCTACAACAAAAAGTTACAATAGAGTGTTTCAGACAAGTGAAGGAAGAACATTAATGGCAGACCTCTGGGTGAGTTGTGTTTGGTTGGCAAGGATTCATGATTTCCATTTATTTACATACAGGATATCTGCAACCAGGCTAAAAGAAGAACGATTGTGAAAATCAGTAAGGTTTTTTAAAAAGCTGATTATCCAATTGTGCAGATCCTTATTAGACACTCCATATACTGGCAGTGGAGGGGGGGGGTCAAATACAAACCTGACCATACCAAAATGGCATAATGTGCCATCTGATCACACCCTGACTCCCAGTTGTTCAACCATAACAATAAATTATCTTTTTCTACGGAAATACAAAGGGGACGTGGTGGCGCTGCGGGTTAAACCGCAGAAGCCTCTGTGCTGCAGGGTCGGAAGACCAGCAGTCGTAAGATCGAATCCACGCAACGGAGTGAGCTCCCGTCGCTTGTCCCAGCTCCTGCCCACCTAGCAGTTCGAAAGCATGCAAATGCGAGTAGATAAATAGGTACCACCTCGGTGGGAAGGTAACGATGTTCCATGTCTAGTCGCGCTGGCCACGTGACCACAGAAACTGTCTTCGGACAAACGCTGGCTCTACGGCTTGGAAACGGGGATGAGTGCCGCCCCCTAGAGTCGGACACGACTGGACTAAATGTCAAGGGGAACCTTTACCTTTACCTTTACGGAAATACAGTCTCTGGCCAGAATCCTACTGCTGTTCACATAAGATTCACACAGACTTGTTGCAGCTAATTGTGGTTAATTGATGAGGTGCCATTGAACATCTCATTTGAGCACATGAGCAAGTATGTCATCAAAATACACTCTGGTACCTCAGCAATGAACTGCAATGAACTGTGGCAAATTACACAAACCTGAAACAAACATGGATAGGATTCTGGCCACTAAAATATTAAAAGCCTCAAGTCAAGCTAAGTTTTTCAGAAACACTTGAGATCTGTTCAGACACTGCTTACCCATTTCTCTCCAATATTCGAGCAGGGCCTTCTCTTGCCTTCTCCACCAGAAGAGTCAGATGGCTGCAGAGAAGAAGTTCCAACTTATGTGCAGGCTCTCTACATGAGCAAGTACACAGGACCTAGTGAGCTCCCATAGACCTTGTGTTATTTTCCATGTAATGTGTTTAAAAAAAAACTAAAATAAAACCTGGTTCTAGCTAGTGAGCCTTTGGATTCTTTATTTTTAAAGCAGCTCCACTAAGCCTAGAAACGTCCCCTCCCTTTTTTGACTATATCATCCTATCACTGCTAGTCAAAATCCAGTCACTCTCCACACATACCAATACGTACGTGTATATCACATACTGTACTGTATATACATTGTACAATCGCTTTGTTGACTGTGCCATCCTCCAGTTTTCAGGATTCTTCTGTTATATATATAATGTTCCTGAAAGACCTTATTTCATCTGAGTCTCATGAGTCTCATTTTTCTTTTCTTTTTTGTTTATTGCTATGCAAATGAGAATACTTTCATTGTCTGTTTAAGAGTGAATCAAATCTGTTTTATTACCGCTGGCATTTCAAAAAGTTCGAAATTAAAAATATGCCCAAACTTTTAAAAAAAGAGATTATCCTTGAAAACATACCTCTTTGCTTTTTGTTGCTGAGTGGACTATTATGGTGTTACCCCTGCAAGGATGAAGAATAAAAATAATATTTAAATATTTAAAACCTGGTAATCTCCTCTGTGGTATATCAAAGTGGGGAGGAAGACATGAGCAGATCATTAGGTGTCCGGTATACCCATTCAAAAATGAAAGTTGCCTTAAGCACTTTTGTGGCAGCACACTTAATTAAAGGTATTTAGAGGCAGGTAGTCAAAGATTTATAATAAAAGAACCTGGAGAGTTGAGTTCCTGAAGACAAAGGACAAATATATGCTTTTGAAGTGTAAAGGTTTTAGATTACTATAAGAGAGGCCTGCAAATTCAGGCAATTAATTAAATCAAATAAGTGTGCATGAAGCAGGAAAGAGAAGTCCATGGTCTGAGGTAAAGGTTAAGTCATTGGACTACTGAAGAACTATATAAGTACTTGACATATCAGAGAATTGTTTCTCTTATTTTACAGCCATGGAGACAAATTGCAGAGCAAGAAACACTGGAGGGAGAGAAATGCATCCTTTAATGTGAGGTCGTCTTAAGGCTTGGATGCTCATCTCTGCTCATTGGACTTGATGGCCTTATAGGTTCCTTCTAAGTCCATTATTCCATGATCCTATGATTCCACTGGCTCAGTGCCCAATTGTTTATGCATGTGTTGTGCTTGTTCAGCATTGATGCACTCAGAATTCAGGAGTGATGGGAAAAGGAAGAGATGGTGGACCTGGGTCCATAACACCATTTGAAGCAAGGCTGGGAGTGGAATAGCAGCATTATAACTTCCAAGCCTTCTTGTTGCACAGGTCTGTGAGAGGAGCTCCTTGTGAGACCATAGTGACATTTCCGCAATACCCAGCAGCAGTGGAGGGTCAGAAAAAACTCCCAGTATGTCATCTTTAATGTAGATGAGACTGCATGAAATACAAATCCCAATGGGAATGGTGGCAATTTTTGCAATTTGTGGGCATCTTTTCCCACATCCATATTTCTCATATTTCTCATTTGCTTTTTCCATAATTGGCTTGCACAGAAGTGGTTCCAGGGTTGAACTTACACTGCCCCCTTTAAGAAGAGAATCAAAAAAGTTTTGGTGAATCACATACAGCCTATACTATTTTGATACACCTTTGACTATGTATACCAGTTGTGTGTGTGTGATACAATGCCAAAAAGAATTTTTATAAATTTTAAAACAAGTTCAGTACTACAAGCTATTAAGTTCTTATTGTACAACTGAAATCTCATTTACTGTACTTGACTTCTGTTTTTTCATCATAGTTTAAACAAAGAGAGTTTTACAGATGGATAGATGCCTGGTTTTGTACATGTTTCAAAGACCACACCCCACTGCCCTTCTACAGTTTCTTCACAAAAAAAGAGACCCTGCTCAATACACCTCAACTGCAGCTCACTTTCTGTGACTTCACTCTAATAGTCTCATAGTTCTTTTGGTCTCTAATTCAAATTAAACAGCTGTTTCTGAGACATACAAGCCTTAGATATTAGTGCTGCACAAGACTGCAGCAATAGATATTATGCAGCAGAGCAGATCAGTGTTCCATAAGGCAACACAAAAAATGGGGACAAAAAAAAAAAGCTTTGAAACTCTCTTCTGCTCATTACCATTCACAAAGTGACACCACTCAAGGGAAAATCCCAGAAGCTGACTCTTTTTTTCATCAGTTAACCACTTCCCACCCAAACACAAGACAATTGTCACGGCTATTTTCCAAGAAGTGTGAATAGTAGTGAGCAGAAGAGGGTATCCTGTAGACCATCATGACTGCTGCCATTGATGTTGTCAACATTCCTATATAAAGCTTGGCATCCTTTTTCCTGCTGGCAATGCGGGTAAGATCCTATGCAGCAATATTGGGCCATTTCCTAGCTTTTTAAATCATGGATACAGAAGCACAATATCCCCATATTCATAAATCAGAGGCTTTTTGAAGAATTGAATATAAGTATAAAAGCATATCTACAGCCGGGTACCATATCAGTCAATCCACACAGTTGCATCCACATGTATTTGGTCTCTCTCCCAACTGTTTCAACAGACTCTCCTGCTAAACAACCAACTTATCACTGCCAATCAGAATCCAGTCACTCTCCATGCATGCCAATACGTGCCTGTATACAATATATATAGAATGAAAATTAAATCACTGGTTTACCACTTCCTTCATCTGGGGATGCTCTGGGACTATGCATCTTGTCCAAGGTGTATAAACTGGTTCTTCTCCTGGGAGGCACGGGGAGGGGGGAATCAAACTCCCAGCCTATGGTTCTGCAGCCAGCTCCCCAATTCACTGAACTATCTAGTGAGCTACTAAGTTCTGTACAACATGATTTATATTTATCTCCCATGTAAGCAGCATATTTGCAGCCTCAGATGTCCTTCTGGATAGTTTTTCTTTTAAAACAAGATTTCAGATTTCTAAAATAGCTTTCTTTGTCCTGAAGAGCTGGAATATTTCTGTTGAAAGTATATTTGATGAATAGTTTTAGCACTCTACATAAGACAACTGGTGCCTTTGTAGCACAATATATTCATATGTAATTCAAATGGCTCAGTTTCAATCTCCTGTTATGAGGCACAATTAAAAGTCCACATGAGGACTACTAGTGCATTTTGATGCAGTACAATGCTTCAAAGTAAAGCCATTAAAGAACACTTTCATTTAAAATTCTGTCAATCCAGACAGAAAATGATTCCCAAAATCAAGGGCAATTTTCATTATTATAGCATATGGAACTTAAAACATTCATAATGTATGAGCAGAGCACACTTTTTTTTGGGGGGGGGGGGGACATCCACAAGGAAATGAGTTTTTAATATTGGCATATGCTTAACAGTATTTTAATATTGTAGTTTATTGTGATTATCATTGTATATGTTGTTTGTAAGCTTCCTTGGGTCCCTTTTTCGGAGACAGGATAAAAATAAAGTTAATAAATTAAGTAAATAAGTAGACAAGGCAGACTCAGCACCCATTAACGTACATTTAGACCTACACAGTATGTGTGCACACAGTTGTTTATCAGTTCTGGCTAAAAGCATGCAAGCAAGGGTAGCTCCTGAAAAAGTAGAAGGGTTCTTATATCTTTAAAAGTTGTGTGGAAAAGAACTTTACAGTTATAACTTGGCATGCACTCTATCTTGTAAATCACCCACCTGCTGAAATTCCCTCTTTTCACACAATTATGAAATGCCATAGAAATATATTCAGTTCTCATGGTGTTTTGGATCTGTGGAAGGCCAAAGTGCTTATGCTCCCTGCCTTACTGTCCCTACCTGTCCTCATCTTTGGTCTAACCAAGTAGCATCCCTTGAGTTAGCCAACCCCAGTAATTCCATCCCTCAGAGCCAAAACCACCCTCTGGCAGGGTAGAAACTCTTAACTACTCTGTAGGAATCAAGGAATCAAGACTGGATTGAGAACCCCAAACCGACTCTCTACCCCAAATGCACAATAAATGCAACAAATTTGTATAAGATTTTTATTTAATTTAGAGAATAGGGGGAAATCAGATTAGAAAAGAAAATAAGGCAAAATACAGCTACGTATAGAAAGGAGCCTCGTGGTGCAATGGGTAAATAGCAGTACAACCTGAGTTTGATTTCGATAGGCTCAGGTAGCCAGCTCAAGGTTGACTCAGCCTTCCATTCTTCTAACCTCAGTAAAAACAGAGTACACAGCTCAGCTGGGATGGGAGGGAGGCAATGTGTAGCCTACATAATTAAACTGTAAACTGCCCAGAGAATGTTTAAATGCTATGAGGCGGTATATAAGCAGCACACTTTGCTCTTGGAATAGTTTGGAAATAACAGCCACAGGGAAAAGAAATAAAGAAGACCTTTTGTTGTTGTTGTTTAGTCTTTAAGTCGTGTCTGACTCTTCGTGACCCCATGGACACCATTACACGCCAGGCCCTCCTGTCTTCCACTGCCTCCCGGAGTTGGGTCAAATTCATGTTGGTAGCTTCGATGACACTGTCCAACCATCTCGTCCTCTGTTGTCCCCTTCTCCTCTTGCCCTCACACTTTCCCAACATCAGGGTCTTTTCCAGGGAGTCTTCTCTTCTCATGAGATGGCCAAAGTATTGGAGCCTCAGCTTCAGGCTTTGTTCTTCCAGTGAGCACTCAGGGTTGATTTCCTTCAGAATGGATAGGTTTGTTCTCTTCGCAGTCCAGGGGACTCTCAAGAGTCTCCTCCAGCACCACAATTCAAAAGCATCAATTCTTCGGCGGTCAGCCTTCTTTATGGTCCAGTTCTCACTTCCATACATCGCTACTGGAAAAACCATAGCTTTGACTATGCGGACCTTTGTCAGCAAGGTGAGGTCTCTGCTTTTTAAGATGCTGTCTAGGATTGTCATCACTTTCCTCCCAAGAAGCAGGCATCTTTAAATTTTGTGGCTGCTGTCACCATCTGCAGTGATCATGGAGCCCAAGAAAGTAAAATCTCTCACTGCCTCCATATCTTCCCCTTCTATTTGCCGGGAGGTGATGGGACCAGTGGCCATGATCTTAGTTTTTTTGATGTTGAGCTTCAGACCATTTTTGGCGTTCTCCTCTTTCACCCTCATTAAGAGGTTCTTTAATTCCTCCTCACTTTCTGCCATCAGAGTGGTATCATCTGCATATCTGAGGTTGTTGAGATTTCTTCCGGCAATCTTAATTCTGGTTTGGGATTCATCCAGTCCTGCCTTTCGCATGAAAAGACAACCTAACCTACTGTAAATACCTGCAATACAGAAAACTCACAGTAGCGGTAAACAGATTTCTGGGTTTGTACAGAGTGCAACTTCAAACAACAAGCTAACATCCAAAGCCCATTCCAACCTCTCTCCAGGTATTCTTATAAACTTCAAGCCTTAGCCATGACACCCATAAGCCACTCCAAACCCAGTTCCCTCAGAATGTTCTGGAACATTGGGAAACTTGCATGGCTCTCTGAAAAGGCAGCTAGAGCTAATTTGGCAATCAGATTCTCCATACCTGTGGGCAGCACTCCACAAGCTTACACAGGAACTCTTCTCTTGGGAAAAGCTTTTCTCTAGCTGACCCCCAACTCACCCCCTCCCAACAGCTATGTCTCAAACCGATGATAGAAATGGTTTGGTTCTCACTGTCTTCATAAAGATGTAGGAGCCCTGTCTTTCTTTTCAGGTGGCTGCCCTAATACCCTAAAAACATAATCCAGGCTCTTGTTACATCCAAAAGAAGCCAGGCATTGCCTTATACTGTTCAGGCTGATATTTGTCCAGAGGAAGAGAGGCTTAGCTTGGAAAAACTAACCTGCTAACATCAAACTACTTTGGGGGGGGGGATTAAAACATTTTTAAATGATGAAATTAAGTTGTTACATTAATCATGAATAGAAATAATTAATAATTAAGTTGTGGTTTTTTAATTAACTTAAAAAAGGCAAAACCAATCCTCCTGAAATTACTCCACAAAAGAAATGTACAGCAATCACTGATGTTACTCAAAAAAGTAATGCCACGTGTGTTTTAAAAAATGGGGGGAGGGAGGGGTTTAAACTGAAGTTTTAATCTGGTGCTGAAAAATATAAATGAATGAAGGGCAACGAATTATATGTTTTTGTAAATTATGTCCACTCTGGAAGGAGAACACACAACGCTCTGGGCTAAGGCCCTTTATATACGGAGGCCTTGACTGAGAAACAATTTCCTCTGAGATTATTGTCAGAACTGCTGCTGCTTTCTAGGCAGAAGGTTGCATTTCATCTTCATCTCATATTGAAGCAGAGGCCATGTAGCTCAGCCAAAATATCACACACCCACACCCACTTTGATTAGCACTCACAATAGCAGCAACAATGAAGCATTTCCTTCAGCCATTGCCTTTTGACATTAAAAAATCACAAGAGCCATTGTCAGCATCTCAACCTACTATCAGTTTATTTATTTGAACTACCCATCTATCCAGCTCTGGTGCCAAGACCTGGCAGCTTTGCATAGGTGCCTCAGAAGGACCCACATATGTTAATCCCTGATTAAGGCCTATACAGGGTCTGGATATTTATGCCACTGTTCCAGACTACATTGGATCAACTCCAAGACATTTGTGAGAAAATTTAAAACAGTAATGTTTTTCATTGATGTCAGATATACCAGACTCTCATGATAGTAGGGGACACACCAGAGAACTGGGCAAATCTCTTCAAACCTGTATATAGGTCTGTGAGTAACTCCCTGTTTCTTAAATCTTTTGTGGGATCTGTCTGTGTTCATAATACCTAAGAGTTCTTGCATCAGCCACATGTTATGCCTTCCCACCTCATCACACATGTCTTACTTATTTAAGCAAAATAATTATTTTATTGAATTTATTCATGCATGATAGATCTTCCTAAGTAAAATCTCATTTAAAGATAATTTCTGTGAGGTAATCCAAAAAAAGCATATGCGTTGGTGGCATGCCAGAATGAGTTTGGGGACATGACTTTCAAGTGGTTCTCCTTCCATTTCCAGTCAAGCATAAAGCTGTCATCAACTTGCCCTGTGGGTACTTCAAGAGGAAATATTGGTCTTTACACACATTGCAGCTCCACTGCTGGGAAAGAAGATCTTCAGCAACAGCAGCAAAGGCTCAGTTGTACTTTGCTTAGTTATCACTCAAGATTACCATTTCTGATCTCAGAGCAGCTCTAAATGGAATATTTTAGCAGTATAAAATGAATGGAAACAGGGAGCATATTTTCAGAATGCTCCTGTTTGTATTGTTTGTGGTTTTATTTTGATTTGTTGGGCTTTGGAAGCTGATTACAATTTCTTAATAAGTGATGTTTTGTCCAGTAACTCTAAGAGATACTGTATAATTCTGAATTACTAGTGTTATTAGAAAACACACACACATCAGATCATATTTATAAAGAACACCTATTTAGGAAACCCTACTTGCAAAACGAATCACTGGATGGAAGGCATATCCCCACCTGCTCCATGCTAGCTCTCTTTATGTGAATCGCACACATAGATGAGAGACTTCTCTGTCTGTAGAGCAATTCCACATAATCAAGAAACCTGGTTTTGAACAATTTATAAACAGCTGGGAGATGTTCCACAGATAGAAATGCCTCTTCTTCAGATTTAGCTCTTCACACATAGAGAGACAAGATGGAGGGCTACCTGGATTCAATTCCCCACTCATCTCTAGAAACTCCCTGGGTAAACCACCCTTTAAACTTCTCACATACTTCAAAAACTCTTATTAGGGTCAACTCGAGTCAGAAGTGACAAGACAGTATGTAGCAATAAGAATGCCTGAATAGGGCCACAGATGCAATGGTGATGATTATGATGATCATGATCTATCAAGTAGATTCTGATTTATGGCTTCCTCTGTCATGCTTTCCTTGTTATAAAGTATTCAGCATTGATTTACCAGTGCCTTCTTCAGGTGGCTCTCCAGGACTGAGTAGCTTGCCCCAGTCTATACAGGTTTCTCCTGTGAGGCACAGTGAGGACAAAATGCTAGATACATAAGGGTGATTCCAGATGTTATATTTAAAAGAAGAGGTGTTGAGTGTATTAAAAGAAAGCATGGTTGTTCATATTCCCACGTCACAAATGATATATGCCATTCTATGACTTTTGTTTAGCAACTGGGGAAAATAATGGTCTTGTAGGCCAATTCTATGTATATTTACTCAGAGGAGAGCGTGTTACACTGTTGCCATTATGTACTTTTCAGCTTGATCCCAGCTTTTTTTTTCTGCTGCCAGTTTTGAGTAGAAAGAGGAAGTGGATCATCTCAGTTCTGCCTACTGCCATACGCAGCAGCTGAAACATCATCAAAACACCCATAACATCACCCATAATCCACTACTGTAATTGTGCAGATGTTCTGTCTGGCAGGACACATTGCCTCAACTAGCCCTTGTCTGCCCAGCTCATTTGTTTGTGGACAGGTTGCACAAAATGGAGAAGAGAACCTATCAAGGGTTGCAGTGTGAAGAAAAAGCTGTTCGAGAGCCACATATAAAAAGTCTCATAGTTCTCTGGGTTCAGGATACGGTTTTCTGTTTATGACCATTCTGTGTATTTACATTTTTGTAGATTAATAAACTTTTGTAATAAACTAAATCTAAATAATAAACTAAATCTAAATCCTAATATATGTACAAATATCACCTTCTTTTCATTCAGTTTAGACCAACCAGCTCTAAATTTCTAGCTATGAGCCTTCCCAAGACCACCTACAGAGTTCATGGCTGAAGCAGAATTCAGAGCGGGAACTCTGTGATTTGCTGTTCTGTTTCTTAGCAACTGCACCACACTAGCTCCATAGAACAGAAAGGTGTACAGGAGGTTGAAGCATTATTGTTCTTGTCATTGCCACTGGCAGTATCAAGCGAGCTGCCTGGTAGTATCAGCAACTCATCAAAATGCATAACTTGTCTTCTTTTGAGTTAATAAAACTGCCCTAAAATCTATAGCACCTCAGAACAAGTGTAATAAATAAAGATAAGCTCAATACTTCCTGCTTCAAATGAAATAATAACAATACAGGATGCAAATGAGCTTCCTGGTCAGAATGGAGTAGCAAAATGTGCTAACCCAAAATACAGGAGAGTAACAACTGTCAGTCAACTGAAAATGAGCTGAATTCAAAATGTTCAAGCCCAGTCTTAAAAAATATACTAATTAAATCCTATTGATTTCAATGGGACAGAAAACAAATCCATTTCTTACTCTCCTTCTCCCCTCTCTCACACGTGCACTTACACATTTTAAGCTTTATGTAAGTTCATCTTTCTGTGTATTTTCATTTCTAACATAAATGCATCATTTTCATTATGGAGTGACAGCTGTGTGTGGAGCAGTCCCACCACCCGGGCGGGGCTGAATACACAATTCAATCTCCACCAGATCCAAAGCCTGTTCATTGGGTGTGGGCCAGGCAGGTGAAAGCACAGCTAAATTGGATAAGGATGAAGGTGAAACTTCCAAGGTGTCAGATGAGCAGGAGGGGCAGCTTTACAAAACACCAGAGAACACAGAAGAGGAAAGAGGGAAGTGGGAGGATCAACAGGGTAATGAAATATTAGGTGGAGTAATGCTGAAAGCATTGGAACTGAATAAAGTTAGCAGTAGCAACTGAAAATCATTGTACTGTGTATAGTAGGACAGCAGCCCACCAAAACAACTCTTCTCTGGCCTCCAGTCAGTCCAGTAATCCACAGCTAAAGCATCTCTGACAGGTGGCCGTCTACCCTCTGTGGATGAAAGAGAGGCCACCACTTTCCAAGGCAATGTGTTCCACTCTGTAACAGCTCTTATAATCAGGAATGTCTTCATACTGTTTAATCAGCATCTCATTCACCATCTTGCTCAGCTTCATCTTGACATATGCCAATCTGCTGATATCCTTCTAAAATTGTGGTGCCCAGAACTGGACACCATAATCTAGAAGAGGTTTAACCAAAGCAGAGTACAGTGGTGCTATGACTTCCCTTGCACTGGATGCTATTTCTGTTGAGACAACCAAGAACTGCATAAGGTGTTGGTTTTGGTTTTGTTCTTGCCATCATTATACCTCTCTATGACTTAGACAAAAAGCAAAGTCATGGACTTGTGGTCTAAATTTATACATATTCAGTATGCATTATGATCTTGTCTTGTCTGTTTGTTTGATGCAGTGAAAGGCAGGATGGACCTTCCCATGTTAAGTCTTACCTCTTCTGAAAACAACTTAGGTGGGTACCTGAGCTTCTTTAGATGTCTCCTACTTTTCTTCTTCATTAGAATTATTTGTGACTGTACTTTTAATATATGGCCTATAAGAAACTCCCAGCCATGATGAACTTTCTTGGTTGTGGGTTTGTCTAATGATGGTAAATGCTCCCTTAAGCATTGTTACAGAGAGGGATGGGCAGTTCCCAACTGTCTCCAGATATAAATTGGGTATCTGAATTCAAGAACGGAGATGGAGAGCTGAATCCTCTCATTAATCTCAAGAGTAGAACCATTTAATCAATAAGACTTGCATAAGTATTGATTTAACAAGTCCTGTTTGTTCATGGATCTACAGCAGGTAGCTGGCAGTTGGATTTATTCCCTAGAGAGGTTCCAAGCCCTATTCTATGATGTCTGAAGGTGTGACACACTCAAATGCTTGTAAGCTTACATACAGCCTCACAATAGCCCTCATTTTAAAACAACAATTGCACATACTTCAATAACTTCATTTGGAGATGATATCATGCAAACCAAAAAATGTTCTGAGCATCACAATGCTGCATACTCTTATCTCACACCTTTTTTAAAAAAACAACAACATCTAAATAAATTGAGTTGACACTAATACATCTTCCTTCTAGAGTGCATACTTATTTTTTTAAGAAACCAGTAGTGGACTTTTGTCTGATTTTTGTTTCATTTTGAGCATGTGGTGTGGCCCACAGCAGGTCCCGTGGATCAAAAACTGGCTCCTGCACCACTGGTGCTTGCCCATTGTTGCTGTAATCCTATACGCAGTTACAGGAGAATATGCTCCATTGAACTGGGACTTAGGGGTTGGGTAACATGAATTTGACCCAACTCCGGGAGGCAGTGGAAGACAGGAGGGCCTGGCGTGCTCTGGTCCATGGGGTCATGAAGAGTCGGACACGACTTAACGACTAAACAACAACAACAACAAAAGTATGCATAGGTTCACGCTGTAATGCTATAACAGGAATGCAAGAAGGGTCCTGGGATCCCCATCATTATATTTAGAAAAATCTATTGTATGTGGCTGTGAAAAGGAGTAAAAGGGAAAGCTGAAGTCAGTGTCAGGAAAAGCAAAAATAAACTGCTTATGGCTCCAAGCAGAAGTGCTGAATGTACCCATGGTAAAATGTACCTTGTGCAACAGACACCCTTCATCTTTTTTAAAGGTTCTTCATTAGAGGATATAATCTTAGATTGTAGAACTACAGAGCTGTAAGTTATCCTATGGATAATTGAGTCCAGTCTCTGTCAGGGAGGCTCAGTGGGGAATCAAACTCTCAACCTTTGGCTCTGCAGCCAGATACAGTGGTGCCTCGCTAGACGATTGCCTCGCAGGACAAGGAAATCGCTAGACGATGCCTTTTTGCGATCGCTACTGCGCTTCGCAAAACGATGTTTCCCTATGGCGATTTTCGCTAGACGATGAGGTTTCCCCATAGGAGTGCGCCGACTAGTGGTGAAAAGCTGTCAGTGCAGCTGTCAGTGCATTCCTATGGGGACCCGCACTCGCTAGATGAGGTTGCCCTATGGGAAATTTTCGCTAGACGACTGCATTTTCCCTTGGAACGCATTGAAGCGATTTCAATGCATTCCAATGGGAAAACGTGCTTCGCTAGACGATGTTTTCGCTAGACAGCGATCCTCGTGGAACGGATTAACATCGTCTAGCGAGGCACCACTGTACCTAATTTCCACTTGACTAAAGAGATATCATTTTGCCTTACATCACAAGGCAAACTGATGTGATACATGCTGATAATGGCAGAGTCAATCCTCTTTGCATCGCCACATATGTGGAATATCTGAAATGGAAGCAAACATCAAGTAGGTTGACTAGATGAGTTACTAATTCGGATTTTTTATTTTTCTTGTTAGTATTCTAATCGTCATGTATTTATGATGTTCAAAGCAATTCACAGTATTTGTGGAATACAGGCCATAAATCACTTTGAACATCACAAATGCACCATCTTTTTTAAAGCCCAAAAGTAGATAAGTAACCATTCTTACAGGAAAAAAACCTTATCTAGTAGGTCAACATACTGCAGTGAAAAATCATAATTGCATCAAACAAATATCAAAATGAAAAGAAGTAATTGATTGTGAGAAATAATGCTTTATTGAAACAAAGTTCTGTGCTAAAACATGTAAGAAAGTAAGGTAACTTAATTTATTTGACTGATATTGGGCACTAATTATATTGTATTGTACTTTGATTTTAAGTCAAGGCAAAAAAAAAGGATTTTTTTATTATTGTAAAAGTAATCAGATGCGGCTTCGAAGGCCATTTTAACAGCCCCAGGACCACCACTCCCAAGGGAAAATTAGGCCTCATTGCCCAATGGATTTCTCTTCAGATGGAAAAAAGTACACATCTAGGGGCACAATCCTTATCTAAAACATGGCAGGGTTTACATACAAACTCTTTTTAGTAAAAAGTATGCTTTTTTTTAGAAGACTTTCAAAGGATTTTTTAAAAGCTCGTTTCTGTTGTCATTTTGAAAGGCTGGCAATGCAGTTGCTAGGAGTACTAGGCCCTTCAACCCCCAAGAGTTTGTCCAACTCACCTTAGAACAGGATATGGGAAGCAACTATATCATCAGCAATGTGTACTAGCAGAGTTAAACAAAGTCCACTTTTGAAAGACCTTCAACCCAAGTGATTCCTGGTAAATTCTGTCTCCCCAGTACAAGACTAAAACACTTCTCCTCCCACTCAGTTCATCTCTTGGTACCAAGAGCATCAGTGCAACACAGCCACTAGATGCCCTCCAGCTCTGCAAAGCCCAGCCTAATAAAGAGTTCTGCAGAACTCAGAAGGTAGCCTGGTTTTGAGATTTTATTAGTCTAATAAAGGTATCACTTGATAGCCAGTGTTGTGTCATGCATTGAGTGTTTGATGCAAAATCATTAGATTTGGGATCAAATCCCTGTTCAGCCTGGGAAACTCAGTGGATGGTACATTGGCCACTGACATTTCACACACAAAAGTAGGACATGCATCATCAAAAAGGAAAGTAAAAGAGGATATTGATTTGGATAAAGTTTCATATGTTAATTTAAGCATACAGATATATAATTAGAATTTTTTTTAATGATTTAAGCAGAATTATATAGTGCAACTTGCATGAGTAGGAAAGATTGTAACTAGGTAACCTGTCTGCCTGCTGAGTCTACTGTCCAAGTTCTTGGTATTGATGGGCAACTTCAAGGTCACTGATTTCCCTTTAAAGTGCTTTAGCTTTAGATCAGACTTGGCGTGGAGAACCTTCAAAGGCAGGACACGTTTAAAAGAAGGACTGTCCTCTGTTAGCTCCTTAAGCAGAAGACCATCCTCCGTAACAGAAGATATATGGCAACCCCAGGTGAGATGCTCTGGCATTCACATTCTAAGTCAATACCAATCAGAGGCATAATGCAAAGCATACTGATGTTGGACTTCTGTGTAGAAAATGGTGGTCATGATGGTAGACATCATATTTAGGTGTAGTACTTGAGATGTGGAAGGCAATGGAGAACCACCACAATATGTTGGAAATCGTATTGCTTAGCATAGAAAGTTTCAAGTGGAGCAGGTCCATTGAATCAAAGGAACTTATGGAGGAGCTAAATCACCAGATCTCCACTGATTCAATTAGTCTGCTCTAGGTGTGACTCACTATGCAAATCAACAGGATTTCAGTCTATATGTTGCATGTACACTTATCATATCTAGATTGGAACAGGAATGGAAAAAGGCCTTGATTGGCTTGAGATGGGCAGAACAGACTAGGAATCTCCAGGCTGAAAGTTAAATAAGACACTTTGAATATACAAAGTACCGTATTTTTCCGTGTATAAGATGCTACTTTTTCCTAAAACCATTACACTAAAAATTGAGGGGCGTCTTTTACACAGAAGTAAGCTGAGATAGCTGAGGAGAGAACAAAATGGCACATACCTTGCCTCTGTAAACAGGCTTCCTTCAGTCACGAGGCTTAGCTTCCTATAGTCAGGAGACTTAGCTTCCTCCATTCACGAGCCTTATGGAACTGACGTCAGCTGATGCTGTACAAACCAATTGGAAAACACCTCCTTGGAGGTGGAGCCTGTAGGCTCAGATTCAACAGGACTCAAAATGTCCAAGCGTTCTGAGTCCAGAGGCTGAATCCTCAAAGCTAAGTTTTCTTAATTTTGGGGTTAGAAAAGTGGGGGGGGGGGAGTGTCTTATAAACAGGGCCGTGTTATAAATGGAAAAATACGGTATGTATGAAGCAGGAAAAATCCAGAATACAGTGAAAGAAGTGAAAAGGATGACTCCCAGGATTGAGTCAAATGTGATAGCCTGGATCCAGTCAAATGCAGATAGATACCAGGCAAATTATGTTTTATTCGGGCTGTAATATGTACAGCACCATCATGAAGGGGCAATTATAGTATGATAACAAAAGATATAAATGTAGCTGTCACATACTTTGTTCCAAACTCAGGTTGAATAATTCTTATCCAACTAAAGGCAAATGCCACAAACATCAGCATCATACAATTATGTGCCCCAACTACTGATAAAGGAAGCATAGAGAAATCCAAGAAGAATTCAAAACTGTTGTAAAACATGCAAAAAAAAAAAAAAAAAGCCACACATCAATGTCATGATGGACAATGAAATATAAAGATCCTACAGAGATTTCACTAGAAAAGACAGACTAGGAACAGAAAATTAACTTGGAGAATGGATGATTGTAGTGAACACCCTGCCTTCCCATATATGTAAAGGTATTGGCCTGCACCAATGGGAGTTGTTGGGAGGCGGAGCCAGAGTGAGACTGGAAGGGAGGGGTGAGTTAGAGGCTTGATAGTTGGAGTTAGACAGTTAGAGGTTTGACAATTGGAGAGTTAACTGTGAAGTGGGGAGTTAGGCTGTGGAGAGTGAAAGGTGGCAGTTGAGAGTGAGGACGTTAAAGAAAGTTAAATAAGGAATAAGTTATTAACGTCTTTTAACTATTTATTCAAATGAACTATAATCAATAAACCTGTTTTATGTTGAAAGTCACACAGCGTATGGACCTCAATCTTTCTGAGTAAATTGTGTTGGTAAGGACAAACTGGTGGCAGCGTGAAGTAAAAAGGGAACGTGGCTCGTGTGCCTTGGGTTAGGGAAACAACCTGGGGGCACGCAGGAAAGAGGGTGCACGTCACAGTTCTGTAAAGAACAAGAACTTTTAGACACCAACACCACATTCTGATTACTATCAAGGAGACTGTATACATGGAAAACTCCACAAGAAAGCACTAACAACATTGTAAGAAAACAGATTGATTTCATCCTATCTCATAGACACCAAAATAGTGTTACACTGGTGCAAGTTCATCTTTCAGCAGACGTAAATTCAGATCACAAACCTGGTATTGCTGGAATTTACCTCAAATTAAGGAAAATATGAAGAAGTAAAAACCAAAAAAAGCATATCAATTAAACAACTGTGATCCAACTTTACATATTGTTGTTACAGTAGAATTTTATAATGGTATCAATATGACAGCATACTCATCATGACTTCACAACCATGGCACCAATGTGGATATGCATGCCTGTTTTATTAGCCAGAAGAAAGATATTGCCAATGTCCAATACATCAAACTGAAGGTGTTGTCGGTGGACAAAGATCCGGATTTGAGAAATATAATTGGCAACTTGTACAAACAACAACAAAATCTTGCACTGAAAGATCCATGAACAAAGGACATAAAGAGTTGAAGAGGAGTCTAACAAGTATGTATACTCCTGCCATAATTTTTCAGTAGCCAAAGTCCTGTTGCTTAGCATAGTAAATTGCATTAAAGTAGGCTCATTGAATCAGTGGAGATTTAGTAAATCAACTCCTCAATAAGTTCCATTGATTCAAATGGTCCTATTCTAGTGCCACATACTATGTTAAGCAACAGGATTTTGGCTATTATGCATTCTGTGAACATCTTTAGAGAAGTGTTTGCAGGTTCAAAAGAAGGTATCATTTTCAATAGAGAGGTTATTACCATCATCTATAATGCAAACAAACAGACTCAGTGAAATCAATAACAGTTTAAAAGCGAATGTTAGCAAAATCAAGTTCCTGGTAATGAGTAAAGGAGGCCAAGAAATACAGTTAAAAATCCATAATGAAACCATAGAACGTTTTTACTAAGTAAGTAAGTACACTGGAATTTGTTTGACTAAAAAGTGGTGTAATAGTCATGCAACAGAAGTCATAATAGAGATGGTCCAGAGTAGTTTCCTTATGATGAAGAATGCCACATGCGGTCAAAACATAAAGCTGGCTTTGAAAACACACTTTGAACAGTGCTGTGCATTCTAAGTTCTAGTGTATGGTGTGGTATAATGGATTCAAACACAAGCCAGTATAAAATACGACAGAAGCATTTAAAATATGAATTTATTACATATAAGAACAAGAAGGTAGCCAAAGTACTAAAGTGAGTTAACCAAAATAAAAATCATAAAACACATTAAATGCAGAAAGTTGGAATACCTGTTTATTAAAAAAGAAAGAAAAGTATAGATTCTTACAACTGATCATTCAAGGTAAAATAAATGGGAGAAAAGCAGCAAGACAGGGAGGAACATATTAGCTGAAAAACCTTTTGGAGTGATTTGGATGTAACACAGCAGTTAAAATCCCATTGTGTAACTCTGTGTATGCAATAGCAATGGCACCATCAGCAGTAACAAATCACCACTGGTTAAGGTGCACAAAACTTCATTGTATTATGTACCAGTCATGTACACCCTGAAATTGCCTTGAATCAGCAGCATTTTGACTTTAATCAGTGGCAATTTCCTGCTGGTGGTGACATCATCCCTACTGTACACACTGAGTTGTGCAACAGGATTTCAGACAGTATAAGCTTTTAGAACTTTAACACCCAACAACAAAATAGCCAAGAAGACATGCAACCTCTGATAGGATGTGAATGGAAAATCTCAGCTACAAGTTGATCCTTTGAATAAATGGAATTTACCTTAAATTCCTTGTATTGACTTAACAAACCCCATATATTCAATGGGTGTCCTCTAGCTGAGATTACCAATAGAATTTAGCCCATTATATCCCATGTTTGAAGGAGGCCTCAAAATGTTCATCATGGTAGTCCAGATAGTAGATATAATTAATTGCCCTCCTTCCAGCATGGTCCATCTGCACAGAGACAACATCTATCACATGCAGTGGCAATATACAACATCTGCATATGTCAGGGCCATACATAAGGTTTGGTAAGAACCAACAGAGATGGCATGATCGGAGTAAATGCATTATGTTTAGCCAAAATGTTATGTTGACTAATGGAAAAAGTTTGGGAAAGTTGCAGTAAAAAGTACCCCCAAATCAATATTACTATGTGGTTTTAAAATAGATTACATCTCAAGTGACTCTTGCAGCTGCAGCAGTTTATAGCCAGTTGTATTGCTTTGAACTGACCAATACTTCAAAGCCTATAAAAATGCCCAAGAGTTTGCCAAAAGGGGATGAGAAAGTATATTTACTACCCTAATGCAGCATAAAGAAAAAAAAAATCATGTAATTACAAGACGTGGCTCAAGCTAAATCCCAAAAGTACATTGGATTCCCATAACATTTCCTATTATTAATAATTGCAGTTATTAGATGTATTCTAAACTATGTTTGGCAGACAATGGCCTAAATCCAGTTGCTACTCCAAACTGCAATATACCCATTGAATCATTTGTGTCAATCCTATTAAATCAATAAGCCTACTCTAGTTGGGACTAACAACAGGACTGAGAGCTGAATTTCTCATTACTAATGCTATATGGGGCAAGATCCTACTGGGAATTTTACACTGGCTGTAAAGAAAACAGCATCACTTTCAGAGCCAAATTGCCTCAGGTTAAGAAATCACTATGGACGTTACCTGTTGCCTGCCAGGTTGTATTACTCAGTATCCAACTGTAGAGATGGGCATGAACCTCAGTTTGGAATTCTGTCCCAATTCATCACCACGCTCCCACAGGTGCTATGCAGGCATGGCACCGTCTGCCCTCCTGCCTCCCCTGCATGCTTGCCCATTTCTCAGGTGGCATGTACTTCCTTCCCTGCCTCCCCAGTGTGACTACCTACTCAGCTTTTGCAGTGCCTCTTCCCTCTTCTGCCTTCTCTGTCAACCACCCGCTCAGACAAAGAGGCAGGGCAGAGATTCCTGCCTTTGCGTGGGCGGCTGGTAGAGAAGGTGGAAGAGGGAAAATACGGTGCAAAAAGTGAGTGTGTAGTAGCACTAGGAAGGCAAGGAGAGAAGCATGTGTTGCCCAACAAATGGGCGAGCATACTGGGGAGGTGGGAGGGCAGAGAGTGCCGTGACCTCACAACACCTATGCAAGCGTGGTGACAAATTGGACCAGATCTCTAAACTGAGGCTCATGCCCGTCTCTATCCAACTGGTAATTGTCTATAATGATTTCTTAACTCGAGCCAATCTGCCTCTAAAAGTTATGCCATTTGGATGTTGGCCATTGTATGCACAAAATGGTAAACACTGAGCTAAACCTGATAATTAGTCCTTCCTAGAATATATGAATGGGACTTGTTAATTAAGGTCCCATTCATTCAGTGATTTTATGTTAGTTGGCACTAACAATTTGATTTAGTTTGTAATTACTGACACAAGAGACATACACACATGTATGGGGGTAGATAACATATCAGCTATGAGCCAAATATTGTTCTCTTATTTTGGTTCCCGCCAAAATATAATGTCACACTACTTCATCATACTTACTCAGTACCTTCCTCCATTTTCTTTTTTTCCTTTCCTTTCAAGAAGTGAAGGAGGTCTATCCTGTGGTCTCACTGGGCTCTATGATGCAAGAAGCTGCTCTAGAATCTTCCTGTATCATAGAAAACTGCTGCAGCTGCCCCTGTGTTTACGCTTGCAGGGGTACTCCAGTTGTGGTACCACATGAGTCTTGAATTCCTGGAGATTCACTGCCCTTCTCCAACCTCAGTAACTTGCTCGGGTCTGATTTAGATCCTGAGATTCTCCAGCTTATGGCTTTTGACAGATGATTTAAACTGGTTCTAAGACTGGAACGTAAACTGCAACAAGCAGCATACATAGATGGGTGGACAGTTTCTGTTCTGTTGAATGAAGGGCCTTCACTCTGGGGACCCAGTCACATAGGCAGGTGTTTCACATGCCGGTTGCCTTCTGTGGCCAGAAACAGACATTAGAAACAGCCCACAGTTACCTGAAAGCACATCCATGTTGCAGAGAGGTGATTGAGGCAGCATTTCTGAGTTTGTGAAATTCTACTTCAAAGAATTTCCATGCTTAAATCCTAACGGCCAATAACCAAACAAAGCAAGCAAATATGCTTAATTCTGGAGGTGAGAAAAGTTAGGGCTGTGACACTCAGATGCTCACTTTAGTTTAAAATGTTCCCTCTTCTAAGCATGGGCTACTTCTAACCTCTGCTTCTAGCCTGAGTTTGGAGACTTTTGTCCACACAACAGCTTACTGCGTAAGGTTGCAGCCTCACCCACACATTGTGATTCTCATCATTCTTGATGGCATAGGGGAAAGGTGAATTTTATGTCATCTTGAAATAAAAATAGTTTCCTAAGATTGCTTTTCACTCTGATGCCAGGGAATTGGTTCAATTTAAAGAAATCCAATCATTATCATGAGAAAAATCATTAATTCCCATTGCCAATCATAAAATGGCAAATTACTGAAGTATAAAATGGTATACTAATCTCAAAGTCAGCAGTTAAGCCTTCGGGTTGCATGTTAAATTATCTTTCACAGACCACTGTAGATTTTCATAGAACCTGAGCAGTTTGGTATTTCAGACCATAGTATAGCTGTCATATGACAAAAGAACCAAATCAAACATACACTGAAGACAACACTAAATGAATTCAGTATTGACCATCTCATTTGGGAAGCTTTCACTCCAAACTGAAACATCTGACGAAGCACTGTCAAGCAAAGTGCTAAAGAACTTGAAACCAAAAGAATGAAAGATGCACAAGAACGTAACTTCTCAACTGCCCAACAAGCCCAGGATCAGCTAACCTGCCCCCACTACTTCCAAATCTTCCAGGCTCATATCAGGCTCATTAGTCACCTGTGTGTCCACCAAAACGTTGCTGCTTGGCCTTAAGTGCTCGCTTCTTTTTTTCCCCTAAATGGTGAATCTGATGGAGATAGTCACTTTCAAAAAATGAAAGACAAACTATTATTAGCTGTCATAATACAGGATATTAGTCAGATGAAAGAAACCAGGCATATTGTACACATGCTGAGTAATCTAGTTCATGCAGAATCCCACAAAGCATGCTACATTAAATTGTCTGTATGAATGTAGACTATATGGAAAGTCCTTTCATAATTTTATCTTTTAGCAGACCAGCTGCTGCTTGGATGGTAGCACTAGGGTCTTCATGGCACCCAATCAGCAGAAGTCACAGTACTGAAGTATAGTGTTATGCTGGGCCTGACAAACCTGATTAAAAGCTGTGCCCGGAGCCTTCCTGCCTTCCAGCATGGACAGTTCCATCGTGCGTTGGCCTGACATATTTCATATAAAGAACCCTTTCTGTCTCACACATTGAAGGTGAAGGGAAATCAGTAAGAGCTTGAGAAGACCATCTGGCAGGCTTGTAAAAAGATAAAAACTGTGAAACCTAGTCGATCTGAAGAACTAATTAGCATTGCTGCATATGAAAAATCTAACCTCCGAATCCTCCCTCACATATGAAGCTCTCTGAATGTCTTTGAGCAAGTTACTTTTTCCTAAGATCTGTTCCTTCCTTTCTCTGAACTGGGTAAAGGACCATGTGCAAGAGAGATAGAGTGGCACATGCCAGCCCTACCCCCAATGCCCCTACCCCCAATGTTACATTGATTCAAAAGGGCCTACTCGGGTTGTGACTTGCTGCACTAAGCAATAGCTAGTTTGTGTGTGTGCCTGTGTGTGTCCGTGTGTGTGTGTGAGAGAATGAGAGACACATAGAAAGACATTGTGGATTTCCTGCACCCCTACACAAAAATATGCATAACACAGATATACAGACATATATATATACATATATAGGCACCTTCATACAGAGCCAGTAAACCCTGGAACTGTTTAAGGAAGAAATGGCACCCAGGCATTATAGCTATGACACAAAATAAAATCAGCACCTGTCCTTCAGCACTGCTTGCCCCAAGATTTGCATCTCTGCTTGGAGAAGCACAGCAGTTCTCTAAGACACTATCTAGTATCCTGGGACAAGGTAAACCTATAGTACAGATGGCTTGGGGAAAATTCCAGCAGTGGTTCTGCCAGGGAATCTGACACAGGGAGTTGCTCATCAGGAGGTAGACTGGGGAGGGACAACATTCTTTCCCCAAACCTCATGGACAATGCCACACTGGAGGTTTAAGCTGAGATACAGAGGTGGTTGTTTGATCAACAGGCGGGGTGGGGGTGGGGACAGGCTGCCCAACAAGGGAAGCAATGTGCTGCTGGAGATCTGAGCTAACCTGGTTCCAAGGTAGAAAGGTTCCTCTGACTAGCAGAAATGGCTCTGAGGTGAAAATGGCTCCTATGAATCAGTCTTCTAAATAAGAACAAGCAACTCCCCCAGAGCCCTTTGAGCCATGCATTTGGCTGCCTGACCTGCCAATCCAATAGCCTCTAGGTCCCTCCTAGGGTTGCTTACTGCTTCTGATTAACAGGAGCAAGCTGTCCGGGGCAAGGGGGGAGAAAATGAGCAAACGAATCGAACGAACCAAAAACCACTTTAAAAGTTTCTTGGTTCAGTTCATTTTGGTTCATCAATTTCGATGAAACTGAACTGACCCGAACCAATGAACCAGCAATTTTTTATGAACTTCCTGGCTTTTTTGTTTTGTTTTGTTTCATGCCCATCTCTAATTTCAACCCACAAATAGAAACAAAATCCATAGGTGGGGAGTATCTTCATTAGGACCAACCAACATGCAACTGAAATATGCAAGTGTTTGAATTCCCCAAAATTCTCTACCAGGCAAAGTGGTTCAAAAAACCTCCTTGCTGCTTGTTGGTTAGTTCTATTAAAAAGGAGTCTTTCCCCACTGCAGATCTTGTGTTTGCGGTGGAAAAGCCAGCTATTCCTTAAAGAGCTAAGGGAATACCTACAAAATCTGTTTCCCAACAAAGTGGCTCATGATATTCAAAAGCTTCTCTGCAACACTGATCTGAGTAGACATCATAGATGGGATGGAAAAGAAACTCTGCTCCATACAGGACGATTAAATCCTTGGCTAATGCAGACATCACACACAGTACTCTGAGTGAGTATCAGGTATCATGTGCTGCTGGCTGTTCACCAGTATTACAACCACACCATGATGCCCATGGCCTTGGTACATTTCAGTGTGCTGGGACAAGGCAGGGCTTCTTGGTTTTCAACTGTCAGTGCAACTCTAATCCCTACAGGCTATTTAATTTAGCCCAGTGGGCAGGCAGTTCTGAAAAGGAGCCAGGTTTGCAAAGTTTTCAGTTTAGAAAAAGAATCATAGAATTGTCGTAGGGTTGGAAGGGACCTTGGAGGTCTTCTAGTCCAACCCCCTGCCCAAGGCAGGAGGCCTCATACCATCCCAGACCTCATACCATCCCAGACAGATGGCTGTCCAATGAACTGGAGAGCAGTCCATATTCCCTTGGAGCAGGAATTAGGCCGTGATTCCCCTGATCAGGTAATAAAGTGTTAATACCTATGTACAGGAAGGGTGCATTCCTTGTAGTGATACTCTGCATTTGGTACTTATTGTATTTTATTTTAGTGCTTCTGAAATGTTACCTTTAGAGCTTTTTTTTTGTACCTTGAATCATTGTGCAAAAGGAGATTTTGAGAGACCTGATGGCCTGAGATCAACGTTCCCTCTAATTTTCAGCCCCACTGGGCAGGCCTCTGCCCTTTACACTCACGACTCTGCCTGTGTACACACATGATCTCCCAGTGCGGGATTCCATTGTGACAAGAACCAACGGGGCTGAAAACAATCACTGTTGGTGCAGAGAGGAGGAGGAGGGCTGCACGGGGGGGGGGGGGGCAGAGTTGTGCATGCACATGCAGGCGCACACCTTAGAGGGAACCTTGCATGAGATGTATTCTTTGGATTAAATAGACTGCTTCTACAAACAGCTCTTGCACCTTGGTGGTGACTGGAATTCACAAAGCATATATTTTGCAGCATCCAGTTGTTGCTATGTTTGTATTGTTGCTGTTTTTGTTACCTGATTTAAAATTCCAGGTCTCTAACAAGTTCTTTGTGTTCACGTTATTTATTTTTAAAGGTAGCCCTATGGAACCAAAAAGGTACTCCACCCATTTATACTTCCACTGTGGCCCTTTGCTGCTATGCTGGCTGCAGGTTAACCAGTTTGGAATTAAGGATGGCTAGGCTGGATGACTCAGTGGTTTAGGTCCCTGGCTGTGGAGCCAGAGGTTGGGAATTCAATTCCCCCCTGTGCCTCCTGGGAGAAGAGCCAGCTTGGTGACTTTGGGCAAGCTGCACATTCCCAGGGTGCCCCTAGAAGAAAGGAATGGCAAATCACTTCTGCGTATTCTCTATCTGGAAAATCATGAAAACGGTTGCCATAAGCCAGAATTGACTTGACAGTTCATGATTATTATTATTACCGGTAGTGTAATTTTTTGAAGACATATGTATTTGGACAGGCCTTCAAGGTGTGAGCAGCTCAGCTGGTGAAGGACGTTTAACTGGCTTAATGCCAACTGTGACATTTATTGTTTTAATGTATTTGTTTTTACCTTTACATTTTTATTAATTCAGTTTTTATTTTGTATTTCATTGCTCTCTTTTTTTGGTGGAAAGGCAGAGTGTAAATTAATTAAATAAAGAGATACATCTGAATGCTCTCCTCACTCCCATACCTTGCACAGGGAAGTCCCAAGTGACTGACTGCCAGAACCACCGTGATGTGGTAGAATGAGAAGGGGAGAGAATAAGAAAAAAGGAAGCAGAGTTATGTGAGATGTACTCCTCTCCCGTGGTGTCAAATGATGCCCATTTCTTAACCCTATTTGAACTCAGTACTTGCCCAAGTTACAAATGCTTGTCCAAGTTATAAATGCTCTTCCAGGCTGAAAGCAATAGATTTTTTTTAAAGGTAACTCTATGTATCTTCATAGATACACATTTACATATATACATGTAATCCTTTCCACTCATCATGATTAATTTATTTGCATTCCTTAAATAACGGCACATTATCAGAGAGGGAATTGTTATCATTGCTAGTAAAGAACAGGCTGATCAACATGCTAATTACA
This sequence comes from Intellagama lesueurii, assembly GCA_037013535.1. Classification (NCBI taxonomy): domain Eukaryota; kingdom Metazoa; phylum Chordata; class Lepidosauria; order Squamata; family Agamidae; genus Intellagama; species Intellagama lesueurii. The sequence continues at coordinate 68,870,859 of JBAJHW010000005.1, read as the reverse complement.
GGGATTCTTCTTTAACTGTTCACTTTTATTATACTCAAATGAATAATGCAGGGCAGCTGTGACATTGAACAAGGGTGGTATAATTGCAATAACCAAAGCAAGAGAGAGATTGTTTAATAGGCTCATAAAACCTACCTCCTTTTTCCAACACAGATTTTTCCTGCCCTGCTGGTGATTTAAGAGCTGTAACCTGGCAGTAGTAGTCTCACTTGTGCTGTAGAACTCAGCAGGTGGAGTTGGCACAGGTGTAGAACCCAGTGGTTCTGTCTTCAGCAGACCCCCTTCCTTGCGCTCAACAGCACCATCTGCCCTATGTTATGTCTTCAAAAAATGGTTCCCTGCCCTTGTTCCCGTACCTGCTTCATTTTTCAAGCATTAGCATTTGCACTGTGTTCCTTCAACCCACACTTCCTGTCTGACTCACCATAAGCCCTCAGCCCTGTTTTTTAATGAGCACCAAATAAATTGTAACAGATTCAGAAAGAATCATTCTGTCCTTCAGATTTGGACGTTGGCACTAATAGTACATAGGGATAAAGCATAAATGACTTTAAAACAGAGGAAAAAAGTGTACAGGATCAAGGATTTATTATGATTATTATACTAATTTCCTCTATTCTGTCTCCTCAAAAAATACATCATTAAAAAAAAATTGGTTTAATAAGACCATTTATCTTTATTTCAATCTTCACACACCCACCTAGCTCATGGAAACCATTCAAGGGGTCACCTGAGACCTCTTTCCCCCATGTGAAGTATTTAGGAAAGGAACAACAAAACATCACTAGTCTAAATGGGTTCTGAAAAACTTTTAAGGAGCATGTTTTCATTCCACGTTTACATTGCATGTACACTGATAAATGCTATGTGGACATCCTACTCTCTCACATGTCAAAATTTACACTGGGTGTAAAAATTCCAAGCCAGGCTGCAAGGATGCTTGAGACCACAGCCTCCAGAAGATGGACATCACCTCTCACAGACAGGTCCCAGAAATTTTTGGACTCTTGTTTACAATCTTTCTACACTATCCGTGCAGGGGCTGTGGTAAGCCTGATGAAGTGGGTTTTTCTCAATGAATTCTTGCAATTTGTTTGCTTTTTTTTTTTTTTTTGTCCAATAAAAGGTATCACCCACTCTTACATTGTGTGATCTTTTCCTTGTTCTTTCTGGTATATTCTATTGTGTAAGCTCCTCAGAATTAAAACCCCTCTTCCCCTGGAGCTCTAAATCATGCAGTAGTTTTGTCTCCAGCTTATGGAGGGTGACCAGCCTGACAACAATAGCCAACAGAGAGAGGAACACTAGTACATCTTGTCCCCATTCTTCTTTGCATGACTTCAATCATACTGGAGATTAAAATACCCAAGCCGGACAACAGTGTATGTGTGAAGTGAAACCCTGGGTCATCCGAGTTTCCATAGCATTTTCATTGGGCAGCATTCTGTTGCGTAGCTGTGCTGGTGCAATGGGAATGACACCACCAGCACCAACAGAGTACTGCTCACTAAAGAGTCCCCGCTTCAGTTTTGCATTGTACATGATGCATGCACAATAAAATGAAGTCACATGATCCTGAAATCATATCAGGGACTCTAATAAGTAGCAATCTGCCACCATTTGTGAAATCATTCCTGTTTCGCCAGCAGAGCTACATAACCAGATACTGGTCAGTATACATAAAATGGAATGCCATGTATGAAAACCTTTCCCTTCAAGTAGACAGTGCAATCTTAGACCTGTTCACTCAGGAATAATTCCAGTTAAATTCAGTGAACGTAACTCCCAGGGAAATGGATCTAGGACTGCAGCCTAAGACACTGCTGACGGTTTGAGCTATTTGTTATTGTCCATGCTATTTTCTTCTGCTGTGTGATTGTTTTTATTTACCATGTATTTTAAAGTGCTTTAGTTTTTAATGTGTATGAGTTCCTTGGGATTTTTTTTTTTAGGTGATCAACATGTTATTCTCAGACTTTTATCTGTACCAACGAGAATACATTCAAAATATTTGAGGTGGCCTTGTCATAGCCATGTGTGAAACATCAGACTGGGAAGAAATAAAGATCAGTCAGCACCTGTTCATGTGACCTATATAATGAAACTGCAGTGAATCTAAGATGACTAGAATTTCCTGTAGACAGTGTGGCACAGTGTTGTCATCATTAGGAAAACTTACAAAATGTAATCAAGAAAATAACAGCTGCAGCAATCTGTCTTCTTACAACCTCCCTGAACAGAATACTTTGAACATATAACGGTAGAAATACCTTTTGCTGGCAGCCTTAGATCCATTCTTGTGATGGAAAGGTGTTCCTTTGCTAATGATAATTTGCAGTCCAAAGACATAAGGACAGTCTTTAGGCACATGAAATCTAAAATGTTCAGGTATTTGCTTCCAATGTCTCTTAAGACTGACAAAGGGAACCTTGAAATTATTTACGTATGCTCTGTTCTAAGTTACAGTAAGCACTGGCTTAAAATATGTACATCCCAAGTGTGACTGAATCACAAATTCCGGAGAACTATATAGTAAGACAAGCTATATGAGTCAGAGGTAATTAATCAATTGTTGATTCAGGCTCAAAGTTATTCTAGAAAGAATTATGGCTTCCTAAGGCTACTAGGAGTGGGATGATCGTAGTTGTAGTCCAAAAGGAAGCTCTGCCTACCGTTTCTTAGCCCCTTTGCCTGTCTTAACCGTCCATGCTTGATAGACCTTTGGTCAGTTTTGAGTGTTGCATCACAAAAGGTCTGTTTACCTCTTCAAGGCTAGAGGAATCTTGGGCTGCAATCCAAAGATGTCATTGCTATGCAAGTCCAGAAATTCTATGTGCAGCCAGAGATTTATTTGAAGTTCAGCCTGCAGCAGGTTCCTAGGCTGAAGAGGGAAAATGAGCTGCTCTCCTCTTTAAAAGCAATTTAATTACCAGACGTTGGACTTAGTGCAGAAAAGTCTTTCTCTAGGACTTCATTTGGTGCGGTGATTCCTATAAAAATGATCTATTTGGATCACAACCATTCATGGGTGGGTAGGGAGTATTGCTCCCAGTATAATGGCAGAGTTTTCTTGTATGCTCTTATACCACTAAGACATGACTGATTCTTGTTAAAATAACCTATGGTGTTTTGGCCATGCAATCAAACTACACATGTCAAATAAATGCCACAAACTTTTTTCCTTTTTTTTTTTATTATTTTTTATTTAAAGCTTCTCATACTTCTCAGCTTTTGGTTCTGCCATGATCTTAACTAAGTTCAATGCACATTTTTGCTACAAAGCCCAAAAAAGTCCTGAGGTGTCATCAAGAGAGATTTACTATGCTAGAAGTTTTCACAGAGTAGGGAGGACTGTTTCTGTCCCATGGATCATATTGTCCCCCACAAACAATGTGGATAGCTGCACGTTGAAGAGCTGGGTATTGTCAGGAGGCGAGACTCTGCCCTTACAAGTGCCCTCCACACACATACACACTCCTTTACAACATCATCAGGCCTGCCCATTTCTTCAATGACCATTTCCAGTTTCTCCATACAGGAGAGAAGGATAGATCTCCATGCCTCTCTGCATGGAAAAATATTCTTCATCCACACTTTATAATCTGATTGGATGGTTTGTTGTGCTCAAAGGGAATTCCCATGTTATCTCTGATCACTGACTGGAGATAATGCAGAAAACCTTCCCTATATGCCTTGTCTTCCTAGCTGAGAGATGCAGGCCTTGGACCTTCTTTGGCCCCTCTGTGGTCTAGATTAAGTGCCAACAGAGATTCCCTTCATTTGCACTTGGGTCCACTTCAAGGGATGCATGAAGTGTACTTTTCCTGAGGATAATCCTTCATGCATCTGATAGAACAATGAAAGTTTATGCTTACCTCCTCAAGCTGGTACCTTCCAGTTTCATTGGACTATTCCTCCCATCGTCCCAGCCAGCATGACTAACTGTTCAAAAAAAAGCATGGTCGTCACCTTGCACTTCAGCACAACTGGAGAGCATCGGATTGGAAATGACTGGCTTATTCTATAATCGGGGTGTGTGTGTGTGTGTTAGTCTTTAAGGTACTACAGAATTGCTTTGTGTCTATTGTTGCAATATTTAACATGGTACCCCTTAGATGTCTTTTTCCTTAGGACAGGAGTTAGTTATATGTGGTAATAAATACATGCCAAATTCACTTCTACTCTTATTGTTAACTCTGAATTGCTTTGTAAAACTTCTGTGCTTTTATCTTACCTATCAGCAAAGCAAGAGAACCTGCCTTCTGATCCTTTATTTACTTCTTGTCTCATATTCAGAGCCGATTGCCTCAAAGACACTTTAAATCACACACACTCCCAACAACATAAGCATTGAGATTGAATGCCTCCATTTATTCTCCACTTCTGAGCAGATCATGCCCACCTGCATATCAATCAGTCATGGCTAGCTCAGATTTGGAAGAAAAGTAGCACTTTGTCATAATTTAGGCTTATAGGAAAGCTCTCCTGCCTGAATGATTCCTTCCCCCCCCCCTTCAAAATAATGTAGTATTGCTGTTAACAAGTGTTGTTTGCCACATGGATGATATCACACTGGAAATCCATCAAGAATGGAGCTTTTTGTACTTCAGGGTACAATATACCCAGAATGAGCATTCAAGGATGCTTTTCACATACCTAGCAAGTAGAGCACAATCACGGGGGCATCTCAAAGCCTAAAGGTAATTTCTTCAAACTAGAGGTGAATGTATTATTATTATAGGTTGTATTCTGCCCTATCAGCTTAGAACAGTTGAGAATTGTGACAAATACTGTGCTCTTTTCCCCCCAGATGAGACATGAGTTATCATAATTCTGATTGCAGAGGTCTTGTAGAGAGATCTTCTTTGCCAATGACTTTTGAAATGAGTAGGAGACAGACTGTACACTCCCTCTGTCCGTCATTCTATTAAATAAGCTCACAATGATACTGACAGTAGCATTACTGAGATCAGTTATGTACAGGTCAGTACATATCCAAGGACAAATGGGATGAAATCTAGAGCTGTGGTTGCCAACTTTGGGTAACCCAGGTGTTCTTGGAGCACAACTCCTAGAAACCCCGGGCAGCACAGCTAGAGGAACTGTAAACTGGTGGGAAGAAAACAAATGATAAATAAATGCTTCTTAAATGCCAATACTAAAGGCTACCAGTGCATGTCATATGTAGCTTAGCAAATGATACATGAATAGAGGTGACATTCAATTTTGCACACTCTTCGGTGCAGCAGTGAAAATGAGATCAGAAAGTGGCATTGGCTTATTGTTTGAAACAAAGCTTATTCATTACATCCGAATTGGGGGGTGGGAGGGACACTGGTTAACTTAAAGCATGCAGAGTTAACAAGCCATGATCCTAAACCACACTTTAATTCTGGACTGCTCCAACAAACAATAGTTTTCCCTTACTTATTTTGGAGGTAACAATAAACTTGCTGGTTTTGACTAGAGTAGACCCACTGACTCAGTGAGATTCACATACTTATCATTCAGCAATTGAATCAGTGGGTCTACTGAGTAGCAATAAGATATTAGCTATTATTTCTAAAACCAAGCATATTAAATAAGAACCAGACATTCCTAACTTCTTCCTTGCTGCTGCAGAGGGGGAGAGGGGAGGGAGGGGGTGTTCTAACAAGAACTTGTATCTGCTTATTCACATCATGTTAGACCACCTGTAACCTTTGAATGGGTGCCAGTGGCAACAGGTGGCCCACCCTGGTTTACAATGATGTTAAGGGGAATGCTGTTCTCATCAAATGAGGAAAGAGTAAGCTAAGTATTAACATGGCATTCCGTTTGAATTTGTACAGCTTTTGGCCTAACATCCAAGGCATTTTGCTATCAATCATTTCAGACCTTTGCCAGAAAAAGAATGATCTGCTCTTCTTCTGCTTACTTGTTGGACAAGGGACAGAGAGAAAGAGAAGGGATGTCAAGGAGAGAGAAGGAAGGAGTGATACTATGATCTTGCCCCATCAACCTCTGGCTTTAGTCCTACCGCTCATTTGCAGGTGCTCCCTGGCAAATTATCACCACCATAACCTTCTGTGGCCCTCAATAAAACAAAAGTTATCCATCCCTTATGCTATACTGTGACTCAACATTACATCCGAAAGGTCCCGAGCGACCTGTCTGATGAACGTATATGCTTGCTGTAAACAGGCAACTGTGTTAGGGACCAGTTTTAGCTTCTGGGTCTTGCTGTAATTGAGTTGTGTGTGAAAGTTAATAGACTATTTTTACCTGATGGCTCTCTCCTTTAAAGGATTGCCTTTGGCCCAGCTTAATCATGACATATCTAATGAATGTTACTCTTTTCAGCCCCTTTCTGTGAGTCTCAGCCTAAGCGAGTTAAGCAATAAAGCAACCTGGCCATTGTCAAAAAGTCAATAATTTTAGAATATATTAACACTAATTGCTTTAGGGTTATCTAGCTAGAAGTATATACCGATCAATCTAAATGCCTTGAGTCTTATGGAAATTGTTCCTGCATCATATCTGACTGTTCTACAGACCAGGGCTATGCTCCAGTTAGTACAAAGATTATGGCTAGTCTGGAGCTCATACCTATCTAACTGTGTAATTGATCATCTTGCTAATTGTAATTGATCATCTGTTTTATGTCAGAAGAACGGCCAGCCCTACCATTAGACAGATTTGAGACAGTCACTTCAACAAGGGTGCCCCTTAGACTGGACAGAAAGTGTATCCCATCCACAAATGAAGAAGAGGGGTTCACTACCCTGGTTATGAGTAGACTATATACTCCAGGCAGTACGAGCGTATATGCTGGGAGATACCCTCAAAGAGAGAGGTTTGTACCATGTGACTTGCCCTGAAACCCCTAAGCTAAACTGTCACTTTCAGGTATGACAGAGCATGCCCTCCCGTCACCATTATGAAGAAAGGTTCAACTATCAGTCAAGTCAACCTCTGTACACTAAGTGGGAGGACACCCTGTCTTGTTTTTCACATCAGACAGCTCAAGGTCTTGGAAAGTCCTTGTCAAGAAGCAATATCAAAACTGCAGAATGCAGCTACTCCCTCAGAGCCCTTAGCAATTTTTTCACCACCCATCACCAATCATGACATAATTCCTGATGATGGTCCCCTAATTAGCTATACACAGAAGACACCAATTAATATGCAGTGATAAGAAGATCCCCTTTACCTGACCTTTTCCATATCCACATATGTACAATGTACAACCATACTGCCTGGAAGAAACTCCAGTTTCTGCTTTATTACCATTAATATGATATCCTAGTGGTTATGGAAAATACTTTGAATAAATGAATTCCTTTTAACTAATTAGGCAAATCTATTATCTTTTAACCCACTGAGGGCCAAACATTGTTAACTTGGTAATTTAACTTCATTGGCTCGTAACTAGTTTAACATTTACCCACAACCTTAATCATCATCATGTGCTGTCAAGTCAATTTTGACTTTTGGTGACCCTTTTCAGGGTTTTCCAAGTAGAGAATACTCAGATGTGGTTTACCATTATCTTCTGGGGTGCCCTGGGACAGCTTGCCTAAGGACACACAGGCTAACTGTACTAAAAGGAGGCATTGTGGGGAGTTGAACTCCCAAACAGATACCTAAGCCACTGAGCTATCCAGCCAGTTCTCAATAGCATTAATAGCAGCATTATCAGCCTTAATCGCATTAATTCTTTTAGTTTATTTTTGTTTGGGGGATATAACAAGGAGTAATGGCATGGAAAGAATGTTATCTACCTACAGTAAGAAAAAGCAAAAAAAGAAGTTGATCCTGGCTGCAGCATTGAGTGTAGAGTTGTCTTGTTTTAAATTCCCTGACTGCAACATGAAACACTGCTGCACAGGAGCAGTCAGAAACGGAGCAGAATGAACACAGAGTGTAAAGGATATATGGGTGTGTAGGTGTGAGGGACAAAGAGAGAGAGACTTTTACACAAGATGGTGGAGAGGGGAATCCCAAGATATCCAACAATTTCCATTGCAAAAACAACATGTGGTGTCAAGATATAGCGAACACATTTTTTCTTGTCTTCAGGGAAATAACCTTTTTTTTTGTCCTGCAAGATCACAAAAAGGACTGTTTAAAAAAAAATCAACAGCAGCATTTAACAAGAAATTTTATTTTTGTACAAAATACCTGAATCCTGCACAAGAAAACCTCCTGCACAAATCTTGCACAAAAAATCCATTTTGCACAAAATGCAAGTTATTGCACAAAAGCCATATCCACAATGTTTTTACAATTGCACAAACACTCTTGTGATCTCCCCCAATGGGAGGTAAAGTTATAAATGTTTTCATGTTTACATGTGAGAGCAAAACCAGCAGAGATTTAAATTCCTAGTGGGAAGGATTTGTGTGAGTATTCAAGGGAAGCTTTCCTTGGAATCCTAAGAGAGAAAGTGTATATGCGTGTTTTAATATTCCCATTGATTCCAATAGAAATTTGGACAGATAAAAAAATGAGAGTTACACATTATTGTATGGTGGCTGATCTTTAAAAAGTGGCTAACAGCAACATAAAAAAGTAAAATTACATCAGCCAGCTTTTGTTTCCAAACGAAGCCCAGGATTCTGAAAAAAGTGGGGGGGGAATCCCAATTGCTGAGGTTGGCTACCATATCACTGCATACCTCCACCTACCTTTTGATGTGTGGGTTAGTTCTCTATTAAATCCCAGCCAATCTCTGATGTTACTTACCCAAGAAATCCATCTTCTACCTCTTCCATGTTTACCCTCAATCTTCCCTTCAATGGCATATCGCAATATATTATATATGTCATGACAAATTATGTGTCTGGGATACAAGAGCCTGAGTTTCTTAATAATCAACTCTATTTCTTTTTGTTTTCCTATCTGATAAAGTAGCTCTTCATTCTTTATTTTATCACTCCATGGAATGCAAAGGATCCACATTTCAAATATTCTAGGATCACTAAATCAAAAAGGTTCCTTCTAAAGCAATGCTGACTTCCGTAGTCTCAAAGGTAGAAGATAATTTTCTTTGTCCTCATGTGAATTTGCTTGCCAAAGATCCATTGCAAATATATGTCCTGCTGTTGCACAGGCACAGTTAGACTGTTTCCCTTCCATGTGTATGGCAAAGCTTAAAAGCTCTTGCAGTGTCAAGACAAAGCTGAAGGCAATGCACATTGGTCCAACTGAACCTGTAGTAAGACTTAACAAAAATGCCAAAAATATCAGAATTTCTGAGATCTCTGACACAAAATCAGCTTCACCGCCACTGGGTCGTCATAAGAGCAGTGCCAAAATGACAAACGGAAAAGAAAGTAGATTCACTTCTGAATATCCAGACAGTGCTGCCCTTGATCTGTCTCTCAAGGGAGTTGGAAGGAAGTAGCTTGGATATCTGAATGACAACAGCTGTTCAGCTTCCAAAATGGCTTCTAATATTGAGACGGCCACTGGTGACCACCCATTGTTTCTGAAGCAGGAATCAAAGAGATGTTTGCAGAAAGAAGCACTTGGAACAGGCCGGCACTATCAGGAGACTGAGGCAGGTGGCTTGTTGTGAAAGGTTGGTGATTTTGGTTCCCTTAGAAAGGGAGAGTGATATGGAGCTGAAGCAGCAGCAGGAAAAGGAAATCTGGAGGCTGATTGTGCTGCTTCAGCCAAAGTTTGACAGAAAGAACAGAACAGTGGCAAGGCAGAATGGATCAGTATTACTTGCAGCCAAAGACTGTGTTTTAATATTCCCATTGATTCCAATAGAAAGTAAGTAAGTAGCACTTACCGAACAATGTAGCATCTCTGTTGAATGTTGGTTTGATCAGAATAATCTGGGGGGGGGGGAGGGAGAAGAGCATCAACCCATGACAGTTGCAAGGCGACACTGGTAGACAAAATGGTTTCCTGGTGTATTAATGTATTATTATGTATTATGATGTAGTAAGAAATGCGAGTGGATCTCATTTTGGAATTGCCGTTTTTGTCATAGATCCCGTGAGTGACTCATGCTGTGACACTTGGAAGTTCAGGAACAACCATAAACTGAAAGGAAGAGTAGCCAGTTAGCTGTGAATACACAGACATGCATTTAAACTATATATCATATTATTGAGCATTCAGAAATATAGACAGCTGCTTATACTGGATCCATATAAATAATGATTTGTCTAAGAGAACATTTCCGCCCACTAGATCCGCCCTCTGTTTCTTAAAACCAGGCACAACTTTTCTGCCCAAGTGAGTCCTCTGTTGGAGGACTGTGTTTAAATAGATGTTATTTTATTAGTAAATGCTTTAATGTATTTTTAATATTTTACATGAAATAAATCGTCGTCATCATCAATCATTCAAAATCATGTCATTTATATGATAAAGTTTCAGATTCTTCATTCTTGAAACCTCTAAGCCCCTTCGCAATAGGTAGAAAAGTATGAATTTGGGGGAGAGGGGGGAATTATACCCTCCTCCAGGATATTATAAGGTTTAAGTGGGCTGAATGAAAGATTTAGAGGGTTATAACCCCCCCCCCCAAGTTGAGAAAATAGCTAAGAAGAATTTAAGAAAAGGAGGTGGCAACGCTTTTTTCCCTTGAGCCCCGGTTTCTACTTACCATATGTGACACAAGTTATATGCACTGTTGTGAACTGCCCAGAGTGACCATTGGTCAGATGGATGGTATAGAAATTGAGTAGAGTAGAGTAGAGTAGAGTAGAGTAGAGTAGAGTAGAGTAGATAGATAGATAGATAGATAGATGATAGATAGATAGATAGATAGATAGATAGATAGATAGATAGATAGATAGATAGATAGATAGATAGATAGATAGATAGATTACCATCATAATTCTTATACATCATAGAGTTTTCATGCCTACCTAGAGACTCTAGGACCCTCATGGCCCAGTGAATCTAGGTACAGAGACACATTGCCCAACCAGCCTGGAATAATGAGGCAACACACAAGAAGTGGGTAGATGTTGTACTTTGCAAACCTACTCTTTATGCTTTTTGAGTGCTGTCCAAAGGAAGAGCATAAACACTGGATTTTCTGTTGTCTATGGACTACTCAGAAACACTTGAAGTAAACTTTTAACAGAAAATCAGAGGTGAGGGAAGAATTTGGCAAGCATGGGATAGGCAATTTAGTGTCGTTCTACAACTTCTATATGCTGTTAGGAGAGTTGAGATGGAAAGCCAGGATATATTTGTATACAGCTCTATTGTAAATTATATATTATATATTTGTATACAGCTCTATTATAAAACTTCCATTTTGCCTTCAAAAAGAAGAATAGAGGACATTATGAAAGAGTTTTCAATTAAATGTTTATCTGATGTCATGAGTGCTCTTTTCTTGTCTTGAATATGCATCAGGGCTTTCTGGTTACAGACAAGTGATCAATGATTCTTAATTTATCAGCACGATTAGAAATCTACAAAATGCCATACTTTATCCCTTGTCCTTCCCTTTCATGATTAACTGGTCAACAAGTTGATTGACTTAATTAAATATTGTATAGCAAAGGGAATTCTTTTGAAAACACCTGAAGGACATGGTCCAGAAAAGCCAAAGGACTTGTATGGACCATGACTTATGCTGTCATTTTCCTCCCAGTGTTGACTGCTTCTTAATAGGGGCAGATGAATCAGGCAATTTTAGTTTCTCCCCCTTTAGAACTCTGAAACTCCTGAGCTGTTTCCAAGGTAAATTTTGAAAGTTCTTATGGAAAACAAAACAAATTAAAATCTGAGCCATCTGCACTGGCCAAATGCTGTTCCCAGGACAGGGAAGACCACGTTACACATACTGTTAAAAATCAGAAGACTTTTGAGTGGAAGAATGGTGGCAACCCTAATTTAGCACCACAACATGCTTAAATACACAGGGCTTGTAATCCACGCTTTTAGGAACTAAGTCTTCTGCCAGAATAGACAAAGCATCCGTTTCACTTCTTTGATTTCTTTTCCAATCTCTCGTTCTTTCCATGGAAAATATGAAGAAATTGGAGGCAGGACTTTACCCTGCTTGTTAGGTTGGGGGAGAAGGAAGGCAAACCAGACAGTGCAGATACTGTATGTCATCTCTTCCTGCCTATCCATCAAAAGACAACCTTTGATACACACTTTGGCGGTGCTTATTTCATTGAGACAAACTCCTTATTGAAATTGGACTGGATTAGAAGAATAATTGATTATGTTCTGTTGCTCCACTCTTATTAGTCTGCAAGAAAGAAGGACCTTCTTTTTGAAATGTTCTACCAAGGTTCCTGGTCCACTTCCCAACTTGCTCTCAGATTTTGGTTTCCCCTGGAACCTGAATGTTTCCACTTTCTTCCAGTTTTCCCAATATTGTACCAGGTGCAGGCCTTGGAAGTAACTAGCTACAGATAACATATCTGTAATTAGTTATCTTTAGGTAATTCAATGTAACTAGTGGTTGTAATGTTACTTTTAGGTGTAGTTACTAATGCATATGAAACATAGTTTTATACAAGATAACACCTAGTTATTTTCAAATGATATTTTTAAAGGGCATTTTTGTCCCCTTAGCTTGACACTGAAATTCAGTAGCACAGATTGCTGCTGCTCTGAGGCCTGTGACAGGTTTTGAGGGAAGAAAAGTGGCCCTCAGACTTTCCAGAGCTGCTCACTTGTCCACTTATTTGTCAGAATAGAAACTGGGAGAGGGGGATTCTCATTAGTTACTTAGAGGTGAACTCACCATTAGCAATGCTTGCACCAAAGCTTTGTTGTTTTTCCCCAAAGGGTTTTTGTTTTGTTTTTTGTTTTTTGACAGTGCCACTGCAAACAGGAAGAGAATCAACTGTGCTAGTAGCCTAGGTGTCATTTTGCATCATCGCCCACAATCCCTAGTGTCCTTCCAGGGCACTATGATGGTGGTGGTGAGATGGGCACCCAGTCTGAAGTCAATGTGAGGGAAGGCAGTCTTGTGTTCAGCTGCAGAGAAAAGGTGAAGTTAATGCTATGCCATAAATTGTCCCCAAATTTCCACAGAGCTTTATTCCCCCATGAAACAGACTTCCATTTTTCTTCCTCAGTATTCAGGTCCTTCAGAATTTTGAGGTGGTGCTGGGGCTTCTAGTTGACATAGAGATGATGCTATCATGAAAAAGAGTACACATTTCTGCAGCCACATCCTAAACACAATAAGCACAAGGACCCTGAATTACAACCACGAGAAGTATTTCTAAATTTCTCTTCCTTTGACATACTTTTCAAAAGCCATTTCTTGTCCTATCAAATGGACTGAGAATGATCAAAATTTAGGGAGATATTTTTCAGCACAGGACTACTCAGTTGCCCCTTTACATCAGCTGAATGGATTGTGAAAGGTGTTTGCCATCTACGCAATCACATGTTCATCATGTCACTCCAAATGACTATAATAGCTGCTCTTCAGTGGCTGAGGAATGGGCCCAACCTTTCTACCATGTCCACTTGTGTGTATATGTTCTTGAAGGAAACAGTGCACTGTTAAGATCAAAATAGGTTGGAGAGATATAGCTTGTCTTCAACAAAAGCAAAGCTTTTACTAATTTACTATTAGCATTTTATTTTTTTACAAGGATGCTTATTTATCACATCAGCTAATGACTTTGCGATAATTTTACCGAAAGCATTGTTCAGGCTGAGTAGCCAATTAATTCTACCATCTGTTGTTCTCCAAAACAGAGGTGTTGTTAACTGCCTATCTTTGTAACTGGGGTTCATTAAGCTTTAAAAAATAGTTACCTGTGTATGAAATAAAAGTTAAAAGGTTCTTGAAAATGCCATCAAAGTGGCCAAGATGAACATTTTTTATGGCCTTAATCTCTTCTCACAGTATAGTATAAAAAAATACAGATGTGATTTCCGCCCCAGGTCAGTCGATGTACTGTTTAGATAAATGAGACCTTTTTGCTAGCCACTAACATTGGCTTCAACTACAAGGGCACTACTTTGAGAGTTGTGTCCACTTTTTAAAGCAGTGGACAAAATTCATTCCTGATGTACTTCTAATATTGGCTCAAAATTAAATAACTCACCTTGATTCTAAAGTGTTTTTTGATTTAAAAAAAATGCTATGTGCCAGCCTTTCTTTTTTCAGTTTGTGGAGACCCATACCTTACATGCATCACTTTCAATATCACTCTAGATGCAAAGACATCAACAGAAACATCAGCTGCCCCTTCCCCTGCCCCCAAATCTCTTCCCTATGTTTTCTTTCAGCTGCTTTCATGCATGGCAGAGAGAAGGGGAAGAAATCATAATTCTATAGAAACGGCACAAAGAAATGGCGTGCAAGGAGTTAAATGATACTTTTCCTAAATTTTCTCATTTCTGAGTATTTATAACCTTTGGCTCCAATATTCCTTTGTATCTGCTTGCCTGCCTTCTAGATAGAAGGTGACACCTTGCAGTCAGGAGTAACGTTTAATTGCACTCTGCCCAGAATCCTTCAATAGAGCCTGCCACTGGGTTGGATACATACTTCATGCTTAAATTAAACTCAGTTGAAAATGGTTTTATCTGTCTGTCTTGCAACCATGATGCTATTTTGTTAATAAAATATTGGAAAGTTGAATATTGATTTTTAATAACAAATCATATAAAATGCTATATAACAATATCTTGTTTCTTAGTTTGAACAGGAGACGATTTCTTTTTTGTTTTTTTTTATTTAGTTATTAACAACAATATTCTGTTTATCTTGTAACAATGCTACGTTTCTATGTATCCTGATTAAGAACCCTGTTTAACTAACATAGGCTGAAATCCTGTTGTTTAGCGTAGTAAGTTGGACTAGAGTAGCCCCATTGAGTCAGTGGGAATTTGCTGATTCAGCTCTTCCATAGGCTCCATTGATTCGAATTGGCCTACTCTAGTTGCAACTTTCTTCAACATAGGAAGTCACAACAAGAGTAGGCTCATTTGAATCAATGTAACCTATGGAGGAGCAATGCAAGATGGAGGGGGCACTTGGGAACTTCTTATAGGCAACAGTTTGGGCAATATGTGAGAAGAATGCACTAGAACAGGCCTTTGGTCTGAACCAGCTGGTTTCTTCTTATGAACTGACTGATTCAGAGAAGGTGGGTGGGCAGAGACAGCACCCTTGTCAGAACTTTAGCTTCTGTTGCAAATCTATTAAGTTCTCCTGCTTTCTTAATTCAGGACTAATTTGCTGAACAAAGCCGAAATATTGTTTTACATCCCAGTACTAAAGTTGATATAGTACTAAAGTTGATATAGGTTTCTCAGGAGATATATAAGGAGACCACCTTATATATCTCCTGAGAAACCTATACGTGGGACAGGAAGCAACAGTTAGAACTGGATATGGAAACACTGATTGGTTCAAAATTGGGAAAGGAGTACGACAAGGCAGTATATTGTCCCCCAGCTTATTTAACTTATATGCAGAATACATCATGCGAAAGGCTGGACTGGAGGAATCCCAAGCCGGAATCAAGATTGCCGGAAGAAATATCAACAACCTCAGATATGCAGATGATACCACACTGATGGCAGAAAGTAAGGAGGAATTAAAGAACCTCTTAATGAGGGTGAAAGAGGAGAGTGCAAAAAATGGTCTGAAGTTCAACATCAAAAAAACTAAGATCATGGCCACTGGTCCCATCACCTCCTGGCAAATAGAAGGGGAAGATTTGGAGGCAGTGACAGATTTTACCTTCCTGGGCTCCATGATCACTGCAGATGGTGACAGCAGCCACAAAATTAAAAGACGCCTGCTTCTTGGGAGGAAAGCAATGACAAACCTAGACAGCATCTTAAAAAGCAGAGACATCCCCTTGCCGACAAAGGTCCGCATAGTCAAAGCTATGGTTTTTCCAGTAGTGATGTATGGAAGTGAGAGCTGGACCATAAAGAAGGCTGACCGCCAAAGAATTGATGCTTTTGAATTGTGGTGCTGGAGGAGGCTCTTGAGAGTCCCCTGGACTGCAAGGAGAACAAACCTATCAGTTCTGAACGAAATCAACCCTGAGTGCTCACTGGAAGGACAGAGCCTGAAGCTGAGGCTCCAATACTTTGGCCATCTCATGAGAAGAGAAGACTCCCTGGAAAAGACCCTGATGTTGGGAAAGTGTGAAGGCAAGAGGAGAAGGGGACGACAGAGGATGAGATGGTTGGACAGTGTCATCGAAGCTACGAACATGAATCTGACCCAACTCCGGGAGGCGGTGGAAGACAGGAGGGCCTGGCGTGCTCTGGTCCATGGGGTCACGAAGAGTCGGACACGACTAAATGATTAAACAACTAAAGTTGGAGCAACCCAGATGTCATTAAAATTGGTTTTGCCATGGAAACTTGGTGAAGGGGGGGAGGGTTTAGAACTGGTAAACCCACTCCTTAAATACCTTACTTACTTTGAAAACCTTGTTAGCCTGTAAGTCAGTTCTGATTTGATGGCATGTAACAGACAGGTTAAAAAGAAGAGGCAAAGATTCTGAGAATGTGTCACAAAGATTCATCCACTCCATGCAGGACAAGGTTCCAAACCTGCTTAATATAACATGTTAAAACTGGCCTCATTTGACTGATCACTCCTCTATGAAACAAAAGTTCTTTCAGTGTACTATCAACTTTCTTTCTAGTTGTTAGTTTTAATTTTTCCGAGGTCAGAAGCAGGAACATCAGGTTTTGACTGTGATAAAATTCTCAGTTCCTGTTCTGGATATTTGTGGAAATTTACAAATTTGCTAATATATGGCTTTTGACAATTACTTTTTTAAATGACACTTTCCAGAATCTTCCAGTTAACAAGGCTGCTGGTTTGCTCTGCATATTTAATCACCAGCAGATGCTCCTTCAAAAGACACCACATAAACCAAATTGCATTTTAAATCCAACTGAACATAATGAGACTTAAGTGCAGTTTTGCAGGGGGAAAGGAGGTACCTATCCTGGTTGGCAGCTTAAGGGGCTTCCAAAAAGGAGAATGGTTCTGCTTCCCTGGCTCTGTACTACATCCCCACAAGAGCTCCCTTCACAATTTGGGACCACACTACCTGTCAGAATGTCTCTCCCCGGTGTCATCTGCCCAACCCACCAGAGCTTCCCAGGCCAAGCTCCTCCAAGAAGCCACTCTGAGGGAGGGCTGTGTGATCTTCTCCACAAAAGATCAGGCCTTCTTCATGGGGGTTCTGATGTTGTGGAACCAGCTCCCAGCGGAGCTATGCCAGGCCCCCTCCCTGGTAACATTCAGAAGACAAAATACAGTGGTGCCTCGCTAGACGATTGCCTCGCAGGACGAGGAAATCGCTAGACGATGCCTTTTTGCGAGCGCTACTGCGCTTCGCAAAACGATGTTTCCCTATGGGGAATTTCGCTAGACGATGAGGTTTCCCCATAGGAGTGCACCGACTAGTGGTCAAAAGCTGTCAGTGCAGCTGTCAGTGCATTCCTATGGGGACCCTCACTCGCTAGACGATGTTTCCCTATGGGAAATTTCGCAAGACGACTGCGTTTTCCCTTGGAACGCATTGAAGCGATTTCAATGCATTCCAATGGGAAAACGTGCTTTGCTAGACGATGTTTTCGCTAGACAGCGATCCTCGTGGAACGGATTAACATCGTCTAGCGAGGCACCACTGTATTGCTATTCAGGGAAGTTTTCCACACCAACCCTATTTGATCTTGACTTTACACTCCCTGTGCTGCTAACTTTCAGATAATTGTCCTTGGTGCCGCTTGTTCTTATTTTGTTAATGTTTTCATTCTTGTGTATTTATTATTAAGTACTGCATATTTTATCTATTGCTGTAAACCACCCAGGATAGTGCTTTGCACTAATGGGGCTGTAAGTAAGTAAGTAAGTAAGTAAGTAAGTAAGTAAGTAAGTAAGTAAGTAAGTAAATAAATAAATATTCTTTGCAGCTAGGCTATGTTTTTACTTGTTCACGTTGCCTGGGGCCACTATTTGCAGTTTCTAATTGTACAAGAAGGCAGCGAGAAAGGGCATTGGGAACTAACAGTCTCTGTGCTCCAGCTATCATTTTGAAGCAAAAATCAGCATTCAAGTATGATAAAAGCAGTGAGCAGTGCACACCTAGTATGGTATAGCAGATAGAATGATGGACCAGGACTCGGGAGACCTGGGTTTAAATTCAGCCATATAAATGCATGGGGGGGGGGAGGAATGGTGCATGGGGGTTGGCTATAAGTTGGTTTTGGCTTGATGGCACATAACACACAAGAGCAGTGAAGTTGGTGAAGAAAACAGCAAAGGGTCCAAGAAACAGCTTCTTGGGAATTTAATCCCCATAGTGTGAAATTCCACAGCCCCTTCCAAATCCACTAAATCCAGGAGCGCAGATTCTCTCAGGTGGCTATTTCTTCTGTCATCCTGTACTGCCGACCTTATACTTGTAATTATAAACAAACAAACAAACAAAAAACCCACTCTGCAAATACATGGGTAGGCAGGACACAAACACTTTACAAAGATACTGCCATACAACAGTGGTTCCCAACCTTGGGTGGCCCAGGTGTTCTTGGACAGCAACTCCCAGAAACCCCACCCAACACAGCTAGTGGTGAAGGCATCTGGGAATTACAGTCTAAGAACACCTGGGTGATCCAGGCAGGGATGGGAGCCCTACAAACGAAGATAAACAGTATTTTTTTAAAACAACAACAACAGAGTATGTGTATTTTCTCCTTTGACTCTTCTTGTGAAAATAAACATGTTATCTCTCTCTTTCACATTGTAATCAGGCAGGTCATTTGTATGCTGCCAGCTAACTGCAGCACAGCTTTTCATCTAAAATATCTACGACAAGATTTTAAACCTGCTCTTATTTTGTTGCCTAGCATGAAATCCCCTCTTCCGAAACTTGCTTACAAAAAGTACTTCCAGACAGATATTATCGAGCATGCTAAATCCCTTAAACTTCTTGGAAAATCTAAGGCTAGCTTCCTAGAGACTAGCCCAGGATGCTCAGTCAAATGAATCTTCATGAATGATATATTCCATACTTTCTTCTGTTTTCCACCAGAAGGGAGCTGCATTCAGACAAATAGGGTGAGAGTCTGTGTTTACATGCAGCAGCCAAGTTGTTTTTTTCCTGGGATAAGTGGGGCAAACTTTCTGACCTGCTTGTTTTTCCCATCTGGCTAGATTCTGATGGTGCTTTTCTGCATATGCCATCCATATGGCCAAACACAGCAAAGGAGTTGTGGTGTAAGAATGCTGAAGCACAGACATGCCCCCACTAAGAAATCTCCTCACAAGGAAGATGGCTACAGCTGGTGAGAAAAAGGAATCCATATTTTACTGAAGCTTACATAACATTATGCACATACTTTGAGATTAGGGAATAGTGGGAAAATGTTGCACTAGTCAGTAGTATATCATTAAAAAAAGAAGAAGCAAAAACAAAACCCAGAGTTTTACAGTAACATACTATAGTCAGTTCAGATGGGCATCTGGTAACCGAAGTAGCAATCTATTAAACAACGGTGTGGCGGAATGCTATCACATCACGTCACTCCTGTCCATCATGTGGAGCTCAAGTGCAGGAGCCTATGATAGGACAGGAGGGGCGGAATCAAAGAGACAGTTGAGGAGTTAGAATGACAGTTATGGGGTTAGAGAGAAGCAAGGGGGAGATAGGGACTTGCAGAGGGAGAGTTAGGAGATTGAATTGAGAAGGTTAATACATAGATTGAACAGTTGAAGTGATAGAGAGAATAGGGGAAGAGTTATAAGGAATAGAGAATAGATAACTAGTAAAAGTATATTGTTGTTGTGAATAAAAATACGTTTAAACCAATGCATAACCAAATCCTATTTAATGAGTGATCCTGAACATCTGTGATTTTCCCTTTGTGATTTACATAACAATAAAAGAACATCTATAATTTACTCCTGTGATTCTCAAACTTAAAAGTTCAATAAACCTGTTATAGTTGGCAGCACACGTGTCTGAAATACGTATTTGGTATTGTGTGATTAATACTTGATGGCAGCGTGCAAAGAGGAAACGCATCCAGGGGGTGAACCTATGTTTAAGAGAGAATAAACAAGGGACACTGGGTGGACGCGACAAACGGTAATTGGCTTAAATTGGAATTTTTGCATGAACATTCACCTGTAGTAGTTTAGGATTAGTTAGGTCACCAACAAGAACCAACCAAAGCTGTAGCCTAAAAAAATGCTGTTAGAGCCTCAAAATCTGGCAATTTGCAGCCCTTTTGGAATGCTGCCAGGCCAGATTTTATCATGAAGATAGGAAAAGTGGGGGGGGGGGGGGGCACATGTGCACTGCCTCTTGACCTCACTGTGGAGGAAAGTGGGATATAAATATAGATTATAAAATTATGTTGGTCCTTGCAGTAGTAAAAAAATGCACACCTGTCTAAAAAATTCAATTTAAGTCACAAAGGACATGTCTACACTGGCTCATTTGGAGTTGGCTGACGTGGCTAAATAGGGTTGCTTGGGTTCAGGGGGAGGCACAATATGCCATTTGGTGCAACCTTCACATCCAAATAGCATATTGGAGTTCAAATAACCATAGTTGCTTCAGCTTCATCCAATATTGTGGTTAATAACACTATATCAATAAGCAAACCATTTCTGAAATCGGCTTAATAAGCAAGCCACTTCAGGATATCAGCAAATTGAATATTCTTTTTTAAAAGATTATGGTAGACTATCACTAAGGCACTGTATTGCTTTTTTAAAAAAACAGGCCAGTTGAAAGGCCAGTTGAGAAATTGCCCACAGTGAAATCCACAGATTCAGCCACGGACAGTTTCTTGACTGGGTTCAGTGATAGTCTACCAGAGTCTTTTTTTAAAAAAAAATCAATTCCCCACCAAGGAGCAGAAGAAGTGTTCAGTTTTCTGATATTCTGAGGCCACTTCACAATATCAGAAATTCAAACTAGAAGCTTTGATAGCCAGGAAGGCTTGCTTTTGGCCATTCCAATGATCACACATGCTGGAAACAGACCAAACCATAGCAATCCTACCTGCACCCAAAAAAAGTAGAAGCCTCTAACATGGGCTTAAAAAGCTGCAGGTAAGATTGCTCCAGAGACAGTTTGGATAACAAGGGGATCACAAGGGGAAAAAAGTGAACCAACCTGTCCCCACAGTAGACCAAACAGTGAGACAAACTTCCGCCTGACTCAGCCCAAAGGCTTTGATAGCAGATTAAAAACCCTGTGTTTAATTTGAGATTTAATCTCTGGAGGTTCACATGGAAAACACTGTTAAGGATGTGGGACTGGAGTTTAGGATGATCCAGGTTCAAGTCCCCACAGAAGTATGAAAGTTACTGAGTGGCCTTGAGTCAGTCCTTCTTTCCTAGCCTAGCCCTCCTCACAGGAGAAGAGTTAACTGTTCAGTTAATGAACAAAATCCAAAAACAAAGTTAGGTAGCATCTGTATCCTAGCACTACAAATTATTAAGCCAGTCCTCCAGGGCTTTGGCAAAGCAAGAAAAGAATGGAAAACCAAAGACACATTCTAGGTAGACATTGAAGCTACAGGCTGTGATAAATTTAGGTTAAATTTGATCTTCAGGTTTTTTTGATAAGGGAGTCACTGGGTTTATTTATTTATTTATTGCATTTATACCCCGCCTATCTAGTCGAACGACCACTCTAGATGGGTTTCTGTGTGCTTCTGCTTCCTCATTGGAGGAGAGATAACATATCAATATAGCAAACAAATAAACAAACAGCAGTTTGTTCAAGGTTGGTTGAATGGACAGTGAAACTTCTAAGCAAAGCTTGTGAAGAAAAGCTGCAGCTCAGTAAGAAAACCAACAAGTTCCAGGTTGTCTCCTGGTGAGAATATACACAGCAAAAGGATAAAGCAATTTTCCCTTGCCATGTCTGTTCAGACATTATGAGAAGCATTACAGAGTAAATTACTAATTACTATAAAAAGTGCTTACTTTTTATATTCCCACTTTTCAGTTTGTAGATTCTTTGTAGATTCTTTGAGAGGGACTACCAATGTGTACTGTGAACTATACCAGCTATTCCTTAGAAATATCTTGAAAAGGAGTGGCATATGGATGAGTGAGTAAATGGATAGTGCTGGGACTTATTTGTGTGCATATATGAATAAGTCTCTTCAAGCCCGAGTTTTGCTGAGCAACTTCATGGAAAGCAAGACAAACTACATTGCATACCGAGTTCACAGTTAGAGGAGGGGCCACAGTGCAGGCTTTTTGCCCTCATAGCAAAATTTGTACCTCCAGCACTCCTTCAACTACCTTTACTTTAACGAGACCATGCATGTAATTTCCTTGAAACCCACTCTCTTGAATTGTTAAAGCTGCCAGTGAAGCAACCTAAGGTCTAGGATGTGAAGGGTAAAGGGCATAAACACAGAGAAGTCGAAAAATTGTAAATGAATTTCACTTGTAGATGCCATGGAGGCTCCTGACATTTCAGGCTGAACTATCTTTGAGAAAAACATCAACAGTGCTGATGGCTGCTATACCTTTCTACCTGTTATGTTTTAAACCAGGCTAGGAGGGTAGCTACTAAGAGACTAAGATAATGGAAAAGTTCTGCATTTCAAGAGTGATAAAGTTTACATTTTATACTTCTTCTGTGGAAATGCTTTTATAGTGTTTAACATTGGTTAAGCAAAGGTTATATTCTTACTGCTGTCTGTAGGTATTCATTCAAGAGGAAAAAATGTATGAGACATTGAAGTTTCTGAACCTATTAGTCTCGCCAAAATTATTCCAGGCTTCCCCCCACCCCTCTTTCACAAGCAGGACAAAAGAGTCCGAAGTCATTTCACTCTCAACTCATAATAGTGACTAAAATTTAACAATGCAAACATCTACAGCAGATGCCTCACAAAAGCTCTGCTCCACAGGTTGGTTTTTAAAAATGCATGCAAAAGGCTAGAAATGAAAATAGCTTCAAAAGGAAATAGCAAAAGGGGATGATGGGTAAGAAGAACTGCCTGGGGGAAGTTGCCAATTATTTTCACAGAACCAGCTGGTTATTGCCTTTATGCAAAGTTTGTTGGAAAAATATCAAAATACCCTTCTGAAACACCAAAATACTGGTAAATAATAACAGCTTCTGCTATTGTTCCAGTAGTTACAGAAAGAGGATGCATAAGGGGAGAAGGTGACAAGGTATTTTGTGTTGACAGGAAGCAGAAGAATGCTTCCAAGCCTTATATCTGCATATTAAAGGGACAGGCAAACCAGACAGCTGTGTATGGAAATAACAGTAACCGAACCATGGATGGATAGATGGTCTGTGGTTTGTTCAGCTGCCCCTAGTGCTCACGAGTGGTAAACCAGGCTTCTTCCGGGATCCTAGCTTACTGTGATGCTTCCTAAGGGACAGACAAGCCAGCCATTGTCTTTTGAAAGAGAAGATTGTGTCTAGGTGATGTTTGACATCTGGTAGTGAAATTCTTTCCTGTATGTCAGATTCTGGGGTTGTAGAATTTGACACTTATGAAGAATCCAGTCTATACTTTAGTGAATAGTATTTATGAGGCTTCTAATTTCAGTCTGAGATTCAAAGAACATGTCTTGATCCATGCTTCCTGGACTGTGCATGAGGCAGACTCAATTTGTGCTCCAAAAGTCTTATGTTGGCAGAAATGTGAAGATGCATCCTCTCCCTACACACAAACAGAATATGTTTACATGCATTCAACATTTGCTTAAGCATGTTTTGTTTAATGGGGGAATTGTGAAAATAATGCATACAATTCAAAACACAGATTTTTTAAAAAACCAGAAAGAAATTGAGACCATTCTGGTTTTTATTTTATTTATTTATTTTTATTTTATTTATTTAACTTATATGCCGCCCACACTACCCAAAGGTCTTTTTAGCACACGACTCTTCCCCTCCATCCCAGAAACAGACATAGACTGGACATGGTGTGGGAAATGGAAAGCATATCTAGTTGTGGACTTCCTGGATGTGAACCTCCTAGTGGTAAGAATGACAAAATGTCTGGCAACTCAAAACATGAACAAGTTGGATGGAAATAAATTGGTTCATAGGTCATGTTATGCATCTGTCTGAGTAGGCTCTAATTAACAGCAGTGTATATTACTACATTTCTTACTCTTCTAACATATTACAAGAGTCTCTGTTGTCCTTACTGTATTAGAATGATCCTTCAGAAATTTGCTGCATAGAAATAGTAGGGGTTTTCCTAATAAGTGTCTTCTTGACTGAGTCAATCAACCTGATCCAAGGATTGCACAGTGTGCAGGCTCTAAACCTATTTCTCTAACAATTGTTGAGGCTAAAATATTAATCTACTTCTTTCCCAACAGGACTTAAAAGGTCAATATTACTTTGATACATCCAGATCAGGTAGAATTTATACAACGTCAGCAGGGTTCTGATAATATGAGATTAATGGTTGATATGTGTTGCTCTTAATAGTGAGAAACCTACCTGATCAAGCTGCTATTCCTTTTCACTATGCGCTGAAAAAGCTTTTGACAAAACACATGGGCAGTTTGTTTTTACTGTGCTTGCGAAGTTTGGTTTCCCTCCTGTTTTTAAGAAATAGATTCAGATACTTCATTTGTTTGCAAAATGCAGCGTATTGAGTAATGGCATCTTGTCTGCATCATTTTCCCTCAACAGAGGTACCAGACAGAGTACTCCTTTCACTTCTTATATTCAATTTGTGTTTGGAACTGACAGCTTGTGCTGTTAGACAAAAGTATAATATTCATGGCCTTGTGTAAAACTCTGTCTAATTTAAAATTATTCTTTATGCAGATGGTCTTTTTATTGTTTATCTCTGAACTCAAGTCTTCCATTCCAGCATTAACAAAAGTTATTAATTTTATTTAATTGGTTTTTGAGATATCACTGGACCTAGACAGATGGGCATCTTTAAATGTGTCCTTTCGGGGCAAGGTAACTGTGGAATGCACTCAAGATGAATATTATATGTCCTTTGTGCAATCTCTTTTCATGTACCCAGCAGATATTTCCATGAAATCAATACTGGCTGAAATCCTGTTGCTTAGCATAGTAAGTTGCAGTTAGAGTAGGCTCACTGAATCAATGGAACTGATAGGGGAGTTGACTCACCAAATAACCACTGATTCAATAGGCCTTCTCCAGTTACTGTACTCTTGCATAGTTAATTACTATGCTAAACATCAGGATTTCAGTCAATATGTTTGGGAAATTTATGTGGGGTTCCATACCTTCTCAAATTTCTCTGAAGAGGATGCAATTCATTAGAAATGGACTGGGCCTTCCTGATCTTTGTTTATATCATCAGGCTTGTTTGTCAACTTGTACTAATTACTGGAACAATGTTTCACTGTTGAGTTATCCATCCTGAGCACTTTTGAAAGCCTCTGTCTCGTATGTCTCTCTAAAGTGGATGGCTTTGGGGTGTACATATGTTAAAATAGACTCTATTCCCTCAACAATTTCTGCAGCAAGAGAAATATGGCACAGACAGTGCTTACAGTTTCAGTCTGACCCATTTTCACATACTAAATTAACATTATGGAGTGACCCAGATTTTAAAAAAATTGGGAATAACTCTTTTTTATGGAGGGTTTGGACAGATAAAACAGTTCTTACTTTAGAACAATTAATTGGACATGATGATAAATTTTGGGCATTTTCTACCTTGAAGGCTTGTTATGACTGGCCATTCTCAGCAGAATGTCAGTATTTACAAGTACAGCTTCTGCAGGTATTTAAATATGGTTGGTCCAGAGGCAGGGAGTGCCTCAGAGTCTCTTACATTTTTGGGAATGCTTATTGAGTCAACCCTGGAAAAACAGCCCCACACTGTTTGTTTATAAATATTTGTTGTCATTTCATAAATATGACACACAAGTTCTTAGAGGTGAATGAAACAAGGAAATGGATTGCTCTGTATTTCTTAACCAGCAGAAAGCAGCATTAGCTAGTATACTTGATGTATTTATATTTCTTAAGCTAAACTTATTTTTAAAATGTTTAGAACATATTGGATACCTTTCCCTTTAGGAAAGGTACGATCAAATGGTCTAAGTGCTAGTGCTGATCCATCTCTCAGACACATGTTATGATTATATTCTGGTATAAGCTTGTTTGAAAGAAAGTTATTAGTCATATTAATTTTGTATTGGAGCACTCTTTGATCTTCATTGATGCTTATGTACTTTTAAATTATTTGCCTGTTTCTTGAAGATTGGCTATCAGCCAACATAAATGGACTTTCCATGTCCGCATGGTTAATAAAAGACATATTACAGCATTGGAAGGATAAATACACACCTCTGTAATTCAGTGAATAGAGGACCTTGCTATGCCATTGACATATGTACATCTGGCATATAGACAACAACTATGCATAGACATGTTTTTACATATTTGACAGCCTTTTATAGAATCGTAGGTATAAATTACTCTCTCTTTTTTCTTTAAAAATATGATTGCCATGCTTCTTGTTCTATTATCTTTCCTTCTCTGTAGTTGAGTTCTTTTTGTCTGTTTCATCAAATTTCTTTAATAGCTTTTTTAAAGAAAAAAACTGATCCAAAGATTGTGAGTGTAGAATCACAGACGTGCCTGCAGATCTGTACACACACAGAGAGAAAACTGTTCCATTCTTTTATGTAGAACATCCATTGATCTATATTTGTTTCCTTTATGTGCACAGCAAACTTCCATTAAAGGGAATGTGACGAGCCACACACAAGTGTAGTGGCATAATAATCAGAATGTTTGCATGCATCTGGCCTATCTCTCTTTTTAAATAGAGGACACATAGGAATATCAGATGACCTCTGATTTAAAAATGAAACTTTTTTTTCAAGTTTTGGTCTTTTTCTGACTGAAGCAAATCAGTTAAGAGGAAAATCAGATAAAGCAAAAAGCAAACTGTGCTACTTATTTGCCACCCCATAATACTAAAGTACTTTCTGGGCCATTTCCAATTTAATTCTGCAGGTTACACATTGCCGCCCCCTACCCCCTGCAGCATGCTGGATACTCAATTTGCCAACCTTGGAAGGCTAAGTAACCCTCGAGCCAGCTACCTGGGATTGAACCTGGGTCATGAGCAGAGTTTTGGTTGCAGTACTGAAGTTTAACCACCATGTCACAAGGCTCAGGGAAGCTTGCATAGCTACATAAGAGGATGCCATAAGCAGCGCTTTGCTGACTTGAACTGAAGGCCTGTCTAGTTCAGCATTCTGTTCACATCATGGCCAGTGAGTTGCCCAAGGGAAGTCCATATGTAGCTCATGAGTGCAGTATGACCTTTCCACTCATGCTCGCTAGCCTGGCCTCTAATACCAGAGGTAATATATAGCCTAGTGGCTGCATTTTCCACAAATCTGTCTAACCCTCCGTCGAAGCTGTCAAAATTAGCTGTCGTCATCACTGCCTCTTGTGTTATTATTATACAAGCTATTTGCTGTGTCAAACTATGCATCATGCAAAGAGGTATTTTCTTTATTGAGGGTGAATTTCCCAGTGTTCAGCTTCAGGAGGTGACCCTGGCCTCGAACATTTTGAAAAGGAGGAAATAATCTCCTCTATCTACTTTCTCCTGAGCATGCATAATCAATTCCCTCTTTATTTGCTTTTCTTTCAAAAAATTTCAAAAGTTATTTTCTTTTCACTTCTTTATCATTTTGCCATCTCCATTCTGTACCCTTTATTTAGCTTTACAGTATCTTTATTAAGTTATTATGATCATAACTGTGCACAGTACTCAAAGTGTGATTACACTGTAGACTGTGTAATGACAGTAGGATATTAGCAGTTTTATTTGGTATATTCCTTTTCTAATGAGGTCTATCTAGCACAGGACTTGTCTTTTTTAACAACAGCCACACACTGGATTGACATTTCTGTGATTTATTCACCAGATCTTGATATCTCTTTCTGGGCCAGTCACTGCCAACTCAGATCCTGTCAATGTATATGCAAAGCTAGGATTTTTGGCCTCGGTGCACAACACTTAACACTTTTTGACACTGTAACTTGTTTGCCATTTTAGCTCCCATTCCCACTACTTGAAGAGATCTGTTTGGAACTCTTCTCGATCCATTTTCAGTCCAACCACTCTAAACAATTCGGTGTCATCCGCAGCAGACCTAGCTGCCCTGTTGTTCTCCTTTTATGTACCTGAGCTTTATCCCATGATAACTTGAACACATAATATCATTATCTGTTGGAGTTTTGTTTGCAACCTTGCATACTTTCTGTGGTTTGTGTGACTGGAGGGATTTTCCTGGACTGAGGTGATTGACTGTTTATCCAGCACTAACTAATTGTTCCTTACTGCCTTTGAGTTCAAGGAGAGCCCTGCCCCTCCACTGAATGCTTTTTCTCTCTTTTTCATCTGTTGCCATCAGTTGTTTGTTTATTGTTGATCTGTTCAGTTGGTTGCTAAGTATGACAGCAGTAAAGAAAGCAGAATATACAACTCTGTAATTTTAAGCAACTGAAAGTAAAGACATTTTTTACTCTTTCTGCTACAAATGCCTCAGAGTGAGTTACTGAAACTTTAAGTGCCAGTTAAAGAGAAAGGAGCAGGTTCTGGGGAACTTGTAGCTATTCTCTGTGAATCTCTGTACTTCTGCTGTGTAGCAAAAGGAATTTTACCAGAAATTCAAAACTCTGCAACATTATCTTGGAATGACCATAATCATTCTAAATCTAGCAAGTGTTTGTCCTCTTTCTAACCAATGCTTTTCTTTGCCTAGGTGGATGTAAATATTCCTTACTGCCTTATCACCAGTGAATTATATGCTGCTGTTTGGACATGAAGAAATAAATAACCAAATATTTGAGTAGCACAGAGCTCTGCCTTTGAATAACTAGTTATCAAGAAAACATTGCCTCTTCATGCTGTTCAATTTTCTACACAAAATAAGCTTCCATATACATTCCAGAATGAATAGCTACAGTGTCACTGGTCATGCTTCAAAATTAAACAATGTCCTTCAATGGCTGATTTCAATTTACACTTTTAAAGAATACCTGGAGTGAAAACATATGCTTTTAAGAACCTCTGTTTCATTGTTCATCTTTAAATGTTTATTTTGAGGCCCATGGAAGATGAGTAATATAAATCAAAGGAAACTCAGCCTGGTGAACTTTCATGGATGGAGCATTTTGACAACAATTTATTTAAAAGACAGTTCACAGTGTTGAATCGTACTTAGAATGACTCACTTTAAAATGACCTGAGAAAACTATGAAGGGTTGCAAGCTGGATTCCCAGTGTTTCTCACTAACTTCTCTGAGCCCCAGTGAGCAGTTTGCACGCATTAGGAACGTGGGTTGGGTGGAAGGATGAAGAAAATGGAAATATTTGTTAGGGGAAGGGCTATGCAACTTCCAGAAGTGACCATGCTGTTTATGAGTTTCTGGGAATTACAGCCCAAAAACCCCCAAACATTTTCCATCTTTCAGAGGAGCCTCTCCCTTCTGAGTTAGTACTACTATTGAAGCAGCTAACTCAGGCAGCTCATTTTTTGTGCCATGAAAGAGCAAGGAATTGTCTGTTTGTTACTTTGTTGTTGTCTTTTTCTTGCAAAGAACAGAGAGAGATGTTTCTGAGATATTTTGGGTCGGTTTGGGTACTAATCATCCTCAGGTAGCAAAATGGCATGGGCCAGCCTTAAGCCAATCCCTCATACCTGTCAACTGAAACTATCTCAAGGCTTGTGAGATGCAATTTTAGTTCTTGTGACAAGGGAAGAGAGCCACAACCTGTTCTCAGGCTGTTTCCCTTTTTAACAATTGGGGCTTTGTATTTACAATTCTGTTCATATGAATCAGTAGTATAGCATTCAGTTGATGTGTTGCACAGCTACACGATGAGCTACTTAATTAGATATTAATGCTTCCCTTTTTGCCAGCCTTTAACTTTATTTATTTATTTATTTATTTATTTATTTATTTATTTATTTTACTTCACCTTTCTCCTTAAAAAAGACCCATCATGAAAGGACAATATTTAAAGTTAACAACCGTAAGTATACAAATATTAAAAAGAACCAAGCAAATACTATACTAAAAGATGGTAAACAAAAGCAGCACATACATTCAATGTAATAAGGTACAACAATCAATTTTAAAAACCCTACTGAGGTAACCATTCACTCAAGGAAAGCTTGCCTGAAAAGAAAGGGTAGTAAAGATGTAGCTACCCTAACTTCTTGTGGGAGAGAGTTCCAAAGTCAGGGAGTAGCAACAGAGAAGGCCCTCTCCCGTGCACTCACCAAATGCACCTGTGCAGGTGGTGGGACCAAGAGGAAGGCCTTTCCTGATGATCTTAACACCCAAGCAGGCTTCTAAAAGGAAATGTGGCCCTTAAGATAGCTTGGACCCAAGCCATTTAGGGCTTTATAGTGCAGAACCAGCACTGGAAACAGATCAGCAACCAGTGGAGCTGCTGTAACATGGAGGTTGTGTGATCCCTGTGACCAGCCCCAGTTAGCAAACTGGCTGTCACAATGGTATGCTTCATAACCTAAGCATTTTAACATTGCAGAATATATTGTTGTGTACTTACATCACAAGTTGCAAGTACAGGTTTTTAAAAATATACAGTATTTATCCAATTATTCAAGTTATACTATGGTACCAGTCATCCAAGATCCTACTGGAAGACTATGGTTCCTGTTATAAGGTTATGAAAGTCAATCTTGTATAGATAAGTTTATATAAGCATAATTATACTTTGTGTGATTTCTTTATTCTGTAGGCTGATAAAACAATGGATTTTATTTGAAATGTGCCACAATTTTCTTGAGGGATAGCTATGTTAGGGTGCTCCTATACAAGGGATTTGTACCACTATCATCCACTTTGTTTTCTGTTGCTTGCTGACAGAGGTCCATGGAATTTACTGGGAACTGCATCCTTCTGTACTTCAACTCTGTACTTGCACCATACTTCTGTTTGCCAGTGCCCAACAAACCTCCTTCCTTCTTCAGTACAGTTCAGATGTGCTTCCCTATACTGTGTTAGCTGTTGCTTCTTTTTGTTCATTGTGCACGACTCCCAAAATACTTGTGAGACACCATAGTGCTAAACCTTGCTGCCACACTACAAAATGGAACCAAAAATAGTCCCAGGGCTTAGGCATGATGAAAATAATCCCGGACATTGGGCTGGGGGAATGATATGACATGAAACGAGGATATGTTGTATGAACATCAGGGAAAATTCAGGTGAGATTAATGCAGGACACAGAACAAATACTGTTCTGGTCGGAAGAGCAGTTAGTCTATAGTTTGCTGCTGCAAAAAAAAAAAAAATGGAACTCTGTGGCCATGTAAAGTTTAATATGTTCTATTTGGAATAAGCTTTCATGGGCAAGAGCCCAAGTAACACATGGACTATAGTCTATGAAAGCTTATGATGATAAATAACGAATTGTGCCACAAGACACTTAATTTTATTGGCAGGGCTTGTCAATGTTATGTTTTTGGGTTACAGCTCCTAGAATTCCTCTGCCAGCAATAGCCTATAATCGTGCAGGCAGGGAGATGTAGCAAGTTGTAATACCAAAAAGCAGCATTTCCAAGCACCAGTTATTTAAAGACAAAGTGTGCATCACCTATGTATTTCATTTGCTTTAAAAACTGACATCCCATCTTTTTACCCAAACAAAGGAACTCAAGATCATCAAAGAAGACTATAAACTTGATGGATATCCAACCCCACAATGTCAAAAAAAAAAAAAAAAAACACAAAACCAACCTCAGCTATACAACAACCTAGTACAGCATAATTTATTTGAAAATGGATTCCATGATTAGAAACTATCCAGCAACTACAAGTCACAGAACAGTTTTTTTAAAATGCCACTTTTCATTTTTAAAATGTTTTTTTTTAAAAAAATAAGTGCTTTATTTGGACCAAGTCATCCCATTACTTCTTGTCCTGTGGCAATGAAGATAAGCTTGGAAATGTGGAGGAAAATACCAGGCTGGGAGTTAACAGGTAATGGGAAATCCAATGTGGGACTTTCACTGTCAGGAGAGAAGCTGTTTGACCCTCTAGTTTTTCAGTTCTATAAAGGTTTGCTCAGAAAACAAACATTAAGATTGGTAGTGCTAACTTCCATCTACAGAACTGCAGCCCCCATGTAGGAGTACAATTGCAAGGCAATTTATTCCTAACAAATGTTGCATTATGTATAGTTTGAGCAGCCAATTATTTTCCTGGAAGCAAAAGAATTAATCATAATCATGTACTGTTTTTCATCTCCTCTTTCCAAACTCTGTCAGTAGACTATCCCTTACTTGCTGATGCCAATATTGACAAATTGAGTCTTTTATAAGCTTTCATCACTAAGCAGCCCATAACACAACAGCTAATCTTCTGGGCAAAGTCCCTTGAAGCAACATCTCATTCAGTTGTTTCTGGTTTTAAGAAAAGCTGGTAGTACTTGCCACTTGTTACTAATCCCCATCCATCATGTTCCATGACATCCAATCTTTGCTGCTCTCAAGCTCATTAATAAAGTTTGTAAGTCCATTATAATGTGTCCCCTATAGAAACATGGACTGAGCTTATTATACTCTCTGGAGTTTTACAGAATGCTGACCACATCTTTTCTGCAACCTTTCCAGCACCCTCCTGATATCATGGGCTAGCAATTCTACAAGTTGTAGTCCAACACATATGATGGACACTAGGGTGGGAAAGCCATTTTGTCATAATTTGCAGCATTTTTAAAATCAAAAGTGGAAGCCATCTGCCGGGATCTTGCACCCTATTTGAAAACAGTGGATTGAGCTGAGACATCCAGTGCAGCGCCTTGTCCGTTGAGAATTACTCAGTTTCAACCTGTGACATCTGCAGAGGTGGACAAGGTCCTTGATCGCTGCTGAGCCACCACCTCCTCCCTCGACCCTTGCCTGGCCTGGCTAATAAAGCTGCCAGGCCGGTGATAACTGAATGGGCCACTGAAATAATAAATGGGTCTCTTCTTGAGGGCAAGAGGGGAAACGCTCATTAGGCCCATTAGAAAGAAACTGAGCTTGGTGGCGGACAACATTGGCAATTATAGGCCCGTCGCCAATGTTTCTTTTCTCAGCAAGGTAGTTGAGAGGGTGGTGGCCGACCACCTTCAGGCTCTCTTGGATGAAACCAATGCCCTGGATCCGTTCCAGTCGGGCTTCAGGCCGTGCCACGACAGAGAAACGGCATTGGTTGCCCTGCTGGATGACCTACTTAGGGAGGCCAACAGGGGCAAAATGTCCTTGCTCGTCCTCCTTGATATCTCAGCCGCCTTTGATACCGTCAATCACGGTATCCTCCTGGGGAGGCTTTCCGAGTTGGGGATTGGTGGCCTTGCTCTCGCTTGGCTCAGGTCCTTCTTGGAGGGCCATCCCCAGAGAGTTCAGATTGGGGAGAATGTATCGTCCCCGTGGTCCCTCAGTTGTGGGGTCCCGCAGGGTTCGATCATCTCCCCAATGCTGTTTAACATCTATATGAGGCCATTGGGGGGGGGGTCATCCAGGGATGTGGAGCTTCATGTCACCAATATGCTGATGACACCCAGCTCTACATCTCCTTTTTTCCATCTGCAGTGGATGCCGTTCTGTCCCTTGAGCACTGCCTGGAAGCCGTTCTGCAATGGATGCAGTTGAATGGACTAAAGTTGAACCCGGAGAAGACAGAGGTCCTGCGGGTGGGTGGCCCTGATGTCAGTGGTTTGGGGAACTCCCTCTCTTTTGGGGGGGGTGATTCTCACCACAAAGAATTCGGTTCACAGTCTGGGGTCCATCTTGACCCAGCGCTTACCATGGAGACCCAGGTAGCGTCCGTGGTTTGGTCTGCCCATTTACATATTCGGCGGATCGCCCAGCTGCGTGCCTATCTAGATGTGGGGGCGCTCACCATGCTGGTCCATGTACTCATAGTCTCAAGAATAGACTACTGTAATGCTCTCTATGTGGGACTTCCTTTGAGACTGATGCGTAAGCTCCAGATGGTCCAGAACACGGCGGCCAGGCTATTCACAGGGGTGAAAAGATTTCACCATATTTTCCCCACCTTGGCCACCTTACACTGGCTACCTATCCACTTCTGCATTGATTTCAAGGTGCTAACCATTACATACAAAGCCCTTAACGGTTTAGGCCCTCGATACCTGGCAGAGCGCCTTCTTCTGCCCAGTTCTACCCGTATCACCTGCTCCAGTCAGGCCGAGCAGCTGAGGGGCCTAACGCCAAGAGAGGCCTGGTGGGAAAAAACTAGAAATCGAGCCTTCTCGGCAGTGGCCCCTCGTCTCTGGAACAACTTACCTGTAGAGATCCGCCTGGCTCCCTCGCTGAGGGCCTTCAAGACTAACTTGAAGACATGGCTATACAGGCAGGCCTTCCCTACAGCCATTACCTAGCCTATTTCTTTTTTCTCTCTCTTTCTTCTTTTTCTTTTTTTCTTCTTTTCCCATCTTGGACTCTGTGATTAATCTGGATTTTACCTTAGTTTATTTTTATGTTATATGTAAACCGCCCAGAGTAGACATGTTCTAGATGGGTGGTATATAAATCTAATAAATAAATAAAATAAATAAATAATGTTTAATAGGAAAGAAGTTTATAGGCTGGATAGCTCAGTGGTTTAGGTATCTAGCTGTAGAGCAAGAGGTTTGGAGTTCCATTCCACAATGGCCTTGGGCAAGCTGCACAGAAGGGAATGCTAAACCACTTCTGAGTATTCTCTACCTGGAAAACCCTGAAAAGGGTCACCATAAGTCAGAAGTAACTTGAAGGCACATGATGACGATCATTATAGGAAAAATATAAGCCAGACACCAGTTTTCTGTTGGTTTGTATTAGAGATTTAAAGAATATTGGCTACATTCCTTATTGCTCCAGAAATCAGAAGGTGCCATTCTCAGTTTTGAAAAATAATGTTTTGGCATCAAACTTTGCAGAGGGAGGCTGTTACCGATTTAAGAGATGAATCACTATGAATTCTTGTTTTTAATGGCTGGGAAGTGAGATAAATCTGATGGGGCCACTTTGTCCATGCCAGCTTTAGTCAGTGCCCGGCATTTTTTCACCACAAGCAGGACACGGAGAAGGGCTTCACCAAGAGACCGAAGATGTACATACACAGTGAGGAATGCCTGTAATATTATTGCCACTACAGCTTGTAATAGCTACCCAACAAGCACTGTTATTGGGTGTGCTGGCTGAAGTACAGGGCATTCTGGCAGTTTTAGTCCAGAAGGTCCTTTTTTCCAAGCTTCACTGCATCACTATATTAACTTCATTACTTCTACAGTAAATAGGATTAGAGATGGGCATGAACCACTGGTTCGGCAGTTCAGCACAGTTCATTTCCCAGCCAAACAGCTGATCCATGGTTCAGCACCCCACTCCCTCTGCCAGGTGCCCACTTACAGGCAGTGCCTGGAGGAGGCGGGGCGGGGCACTGCCACAGAGTGAGTGCGTGCTGGAGAGGGTGTGGCGCCTCAGCTGTTTGGCCAGGAAAAAAACCACACTGAACTACCAAACCAACAATTCATGCCCATCTCTAAATAGGATACATAAAAGCAAGCTTTATATATACTGTATATATATGCAAATATAGAGACATAGATACGCTATCTATCTATCTATCTATCTATCTATCTATCTATCTATCTATCTATCTATCTGCAATGTTTATATATGCAAATATATATGCAATCCTTAGATAGATAGATAGATAGATAGATAGATAGATAGATAGATAGATAGATAGATAGATAGATAGATAGATAGATAGATAGATAGATAGATAGATAGATAATACCTCAAATTGTTCTTCTAAATTCTGTCAATTGAACATTTTCCAAATTGATTCAGGGTCCAGAGTGCCTGGCAATTAGCCTGAGCACCTCAGCGAAGACCATGGATCTTTTGTCACAACTCTTTTTATGTCTCTGAAAATGTAAGCCGAATCCCCTCTGTGTTTTTCTTTCTTTTCTGATAAAACGAGGTTAATAAGACTTCCCTGTTTCAGAAGCATGCTTTGAGATCGTCAGATGAAAGGCACTGCAGAAGTACAAAGCCCAGTTGTAAACAAGCCATGTTCTGTGTGCTGTTGCTGTGATTGTTCAGCGGCAATGCTTTTTGTATTTTTTTAAAGGACATTAATAAAGAGTCACAGCATGTACCTTTGTTCTGCGACATTACAGGGCTGATATCTCAGAGCTGGGTTATAGAAAGCAATCAACTTCACTGAACAAATCAGGAAAGCAGAGGAAGAATTTGTATCGGTTTTGTAACTGTGAGGGCGGTCATTATGATTAGTCTGGGCTGCTGGTGCTTTGTTTCTTGCATTGTGATACAGCTGCACAATCCAACTTGTGGGAGACATCCTCCCTTTATAATAAGCACTAAGGCTTCCGTCTATCATGAGGAAACTACTCTAACAGTGACAGCCATGTGCAGTGATAAGCTTTGAAGTGCAGGTGCCTATCTGGGCTGTTGCAATCTACACACTCCAAAATGTCCAAAAATGGTCCAAAAATGAAGGCAGATGTGTTTGTCTGTATCAACAAAGTTATAGAACTATCCATCTCTACCAGAATTTTTTATAAAACTAATGACCCTCAAATGCTCATTCAAGGCTAAGCCAATGATTGTAATTTGCACTGCAGTACGGCTAGTTCACAAGAATATATTCCCTTTTCCTTAGCTACTGTAAAGATTACAGATAAACTCACAGGGAAACCAGAGTGATCTTAGAACATAAAACTAAATCGAGTGAAGGATCAGAGTTCTTGAATTCAGTTTAAAGTCATCAGGTAGTCACGTGTTTTTGCAGTCGATGTGTGCATCCTTTTGGGAAAACTTTCACTCTGTTTTTAAACTGTGTTCTATATCAGTTGAGGGGGCCACACAGGCTTTTAAAACTGTTGCATTTGAGGCTTTGCCCTGTGCCCATCCTCACACTGGCTGCCTCTCACAGCCAGTATTTGCTGTGATGTTATTTTTATTTTATTTCTTTCAGTCTGAAATAGCACTAGAGCAGAAAGACAGAAAAAAATTAAAGTAAGAGCTTTCTCTGCAGCCTGGCACATGTGCACAGAGACAGACAGACAGACAGACAGACAGACAGACAGACAGACACACACACACACACACACACACACACACACACACACACACACACACATGGGGTGAAAAGGAAGAGGGAGATGTGGAGCTGGGGCTGAAACTGACCAGGATTGCAAAGGAGGGAGACAGGTAGCTGGGCTGGTAGGCTTGTGAAGGAAGACGACATGGAGCTGGCACTGAAAACTTACCAGATATTCTGACTAGATTTTGACAGGCATTTTGACTAGATTGGCACTTCTAGGGTTGCAAATGAGAAAGACACAAACACATGCACACAAACGGGGAGAAGGAGAGGGAGCACACAATGGACACCAGTGAGTGGCAAACTGCACAGACACAATTTATATTAGCAGAGGCATTCACTCATGCCAAAATGATCAAAAAATAAATCAGTTTAACACCCAAGTTAAAATAAATGACCCTCTGGCAGAAGAGTAAAATACTGTGTCTCGCTTCTGATCTAAATAAGACAATTTCCTGTCAAAGCAATCCGTTCTTCCATGTGTCTTGTAGTTACCTTTTCTATATTAATTTTAAAAATGCTAAACCTGATTCGGTGACGTTTCTGAATCAGGAATATGTGTAACCATGGTCTCAGCTGGCAGATGAAAAGAAAGGGTGAGATCAGATTTGCATCAGAAAGGGTTGCTTTAATGGGAGGGTCGGGACACGGACTTACCAGATCCCGCGTTGAGGCCTGAGCAACTGCTGGGATCCAACCGGTTGCTGGACAGCAGGTGGCGACCTGCATGTCTGCGTGGGTAAGAAATCCCCATGTGGGAACCTGGGTGGAGGACCTGGATCTGCCCCAGCTCGGGGGGGGGGAGATTTGCCCCCACCCTAGGAGGCAGGGGAGACACGGAGTGGCTTACATCCGCGTGGCCTCCCAAGGGAACTGCCAACCCAGAGGTATCTCAAGGAGACAGCGGATGGCATCGGGGGGCATCCGGATCCCCCAATGAGGTGGATCTAGCCCAATACTTGGCCAGGACAACTGCTGCTGTGATCAATAAAGTTGTGGCCTCTTTTTCTCCAATTATGTTGTGTGTGTCAGTTAATTCAGTTATTTAAGGACCAGCCAGCTTAGCAGTAGGCCATCAACGATCTCTCTTAAAGCAACCCCTCTGTCTGCCAGGAAATAACCCTAGACTAGACCCAAAAAGTAGAAGCCCTTGAGTAAGGTTCAGGGTTGGGCTGGAGTGCATCTCCTTGTGCGTCATGTGATCTACAGGAAATAAATTGCACTGGACCATTCCAAACTACAATCTATTTCCCCATGTGATCACACCCAGAGTCCCTACTAGTCACAAAATCCTGGTGTTTCAGCCTTAGGTGCCTTAGCTCTACTACAGCACTAGGTGTATGTATTAACGGCCTTTTACAGCTTCTGGCAAAGGAGGAGAAGAGTAATTTGCAATGGAGAAGTGATAAATGAGAGGAAGTGTTTCATTCTCCACTTTCCAGTAGCTTTTCTGCTAAAAATTCTTCCCACAGGTATCTGAGAACTAGAGAGAGAGAAATGGGGCTACTGGAAGGGGAAAAAGAAAGATGGGAAACCAGTTAAGGGTTCTCCTCCAAGTTGCCATTTCCTTGCTGACAAATGTCCTATGTTTCCAGTTTGAAAAGGAGAAGAAATAATTGAGATTTCCAGATCTGTAGTTGCCACCATGAGTATACATCCAACCAGATTTAGGGTCAAATGAGACGTTAGGGGTAAAGTATACTTTTTGTTGTTTAGTCGTTAAGTCGTGTCCGACTCTTTGTGACCCCATGGACCAGAGCACGCCAGGCCCTCCTGTCTTCCACTGCCTCCCGGAGTTGGGTCAAATTCATGTTGGTAGCTTCGATGACACTGTCCAGCCATCTTGTCCTCTGTCGTCCCCTTCTCCTCTTTCCTTCACTCTTTCCCAACATCAGGGTCTTTTCCAGGGAGTCTTCTCTTCTCATGAGATGGACAAAGTATTGAAGCCTCAGCTTCAGGCTCTGTCCTTCCAGTGAGCACTCAGGGTTGAAAAGTATACTACCTCCCCAAAATTAGGGAAAGAAAGAATACTCACTTAATTCCTTGTTCTCATCAATTTACTCCATCCTGATACATTGAGAAACCTCAATGAGGAAGTTTAAACTCCTGCAAGACTCCCGAAGTCCAAGCAAGAATGAAAAAAAGAGAGAGAGCTCTTTCTCCTCTCTCAGGATCTGTAATTTGTGTAAAATGTCTCCAGTGTCTTTTCACTATGAGTGGCAGAGCACAGAAATAAAACAAGCACAGGAAGACTGACTGATTGTAAAGAAAGATGCAAACACTCTACCCAGTGCTTCAAGCTCTTCAGTAAAGCACCAGTTATCATCATTTGAGGCCATTTGTATAAATTGTATAAATTGCATGGATTGGGCAATAGAATGCAAAAAAATTGGAATTTTCATACAAAATTTCACCTCTCCCCCTTCCCCACTGTGGAAGTAGAAGAACTCTATTGACAGTGTTAAGGAATTTCTCGCTATCCTTGCTGGAGGAAAATATTTTCATTGTTTCTCCTTCCATGCGAAAATGAAATAAGTAAAGATTTGCTCTTCTACCACTACTCTGCTTTTAACTCCTCTATGTTGTTTCCCAGTCTCATATGTCTCAGTAAACATGCAAATGAAGCCTGGTTTATTTTCCACTATTTAATCATCAAAAAATACTTGTTGGAAACCAACATACAAAGCTGAATGAAAGCACATACCAATGGTTTCCAAACTGTGTGGTGTAGTACCCAGTGGCACCACCAAACCCAGCCAAGGGGACCACAGAATCCTCTTAACCTTCTCCACCACCCACAGCCAAAGTATCATAGAGTAGGATGAAGCATTTCCAGTTTCTCTGGTGTTCGTACATGGAGGAAAGAGGGAACCCTGGGCCAATCTTGCCACAGGACTGGGTTTCCTGCCTTCCTGTTCACAAGGGAGCTTTTCTGCTGCCCCCTCCCCATGCGGCTTCTCCATTTCACTGGAAGATGATTCCCTCTGAGACATCAGTCTATGAGCGTGTTTCCATTAAGCCACCTGTATATAGCATAGCCTCTGGTTCCATCTAGTAGTCAGTCCTGGTAATACACCCTGAGAAGGTGTATTTCTGGGTTTTAGTTTTTTAATTTTAAAAAATTACTTTTTTCAGGCAATGAATAAGTGAAACCACTGGTACTAATCCTGCAGATATGGCAGTCCTACTGCACTGGGGAGCCATGACCAGTGGCCAGTAAGTCAAGGGAGCGTCAAGTTAAAAAAAAAACTTTGGGAACAGTGGCATATACTATATACTATGAAAAATAGTCCTCTTATGGTACTTATGGATGTTCCAATATTAATGATATAGATTGTCTAATCTGACCTGTAGACACAGCTAATCTCATAAATGGCTGCCGTGCCTTCTAGGATGTACATAATGTGTGGTGTGCACAAGTACATTGTACAAGTACAAAAACCAGCAATGAGTTTCCTCCCCATTATCCTTCCCACATGACTTCTTATCCGGATTATTTAATCACTTCAGAAACCCTGACAGGCTACTGCACCATAAATGAGGAGAGGGCAGTTTAGAGCTTTGAAGAATATACAATTCAGGCACCAAAGAGAGGACCTGTTTGGTGGGAGCTCCTTCTTTGTGGAACCACCTCCCAAGGGTCATACATGATTTAGCATCATCTTTAATTGCTTTGAAATTTACTTATTCCAGTCTGCTTGTAGCCAAGATGTGAACTGTTTCCCGTTGTTGCTGTTGCTATTTGATAGTTTGAAAATGCTACAGATTTCCTTTAAGCAGTTTTAAACCAGCTCCCATGAGCACAGTATAAGACTGTGCAATGTTTTAGACAGTCATGTTATCTTTATTTATCTATAATGAAGTAGTTTATCCTTTTGCTTATACATGTGAGCCATGGGAGAGATTTACCCTGAAAGGTAACTTAAAAATGCTTGAAATTAAATAAAATGAAATAATGTATAGGGCGTCAATATGGAAGCTATATCCTATTTACATTGGTATTCATGTTTTCCTCTTTGAAATGAGGAATACAAGGTGTATGCTTATGGCAACATCATTGGCACATAGAAGCCTTCCCCTTGTGGGCATCTCCCTTACTGGGTCAGGGGTGAAGGAAATGTTTGAGCATTTTGGGCTTACTCCATAAGTTTAGCAACATACCAAGCTGAAGACTGGGTATTAAAAATGTATGTTGTTTTGCAGGATGTTTGTCTGGGAGAATGCAGAAGAATAATTTATAAGCTACAAAATGACAGTTATTCTCTGAAGCCTTGGTAAAAGTTTGTTGAAATACATATAATTTTGGAAGATTTTATTGAATTTTTTGGAGCATGGTGAGTAGAAGCCGCAGAGAACTGGGGTTGGTATTTTCAAAAAGAATCAAAAAACACACATGGGTCATATTAAAATTAGTATAATTCCCATAGCAGGTTCAGAAACCTCAGCCCATGTTTACAGAATGTGCATTCTTAGTTTCAAATCTTAGTTTCTTCGGTACAAAAACTGTTGGATTAATCAAAAAGTTACATTCTTGTTTCTTATCGGCTGAGGCAAACACAGAAAATTGGTAAGAGAAGAGACCCAATATATTCCACCAGTTGTTAGTTGGATGATTCTGGAAGTAGAACTCCCTGCAGAGCGTGGTTGCCCCAAGTAATTTTGCTTCCTGTGGTGAAAGACAACACCCCTTTTCCAGTCCACACACAGAAGCTGACTGGAGTGACTTCTGAATTCTATGTAAATATGGGTAGTGGGAACATGATCTGTAAGGAGGCGTGAAGAAATCCTAAGGAAAGATTTTCACTTCCTTTGGTTGGGAAACCAAATCTAATTGATTTCTCTCCTGGCAAAACAGCTGCCTGCTATACTTGACCTCCATACATTCATGCTGATCTATCACAAGGAAAATGAGCACTTCTTCTGACCTATGAGACCACCTCTTTCCAACTGTTCTTGATCTGGAAATAGACCTTCTTCACCTGCTTTTTCTGGTAATTTTTAGGACACTTTAGATAGCTTTTCATAGCAATTGTATTGATCAACCTCATTTACATAGGACTACAATACTGTCATCAGTAGAGATGGGATATTCGTATCCCAAGGGATAAAAATATTGGCACCACAAGTGCCTGGGGAAACCAGACCCTCCCCCCAGAACCAGCCAGTCGACTTCCTGCCCGCCTTGTTGCGCGCACAGCCATTGTTGTTTGCATCACACCAATTGCAGAAGTAGCCCAGCTGGGGCTTCCCCGCCTCCCTGCAGAGCTGATCACTCTGGTGAGAAGGTGGGATGAAGTCTCCCCACTCAGCTGCTAAGTGGTAGCAGCACAGGGAGGCAAGGAAGCGCCAGCCGGGCTATTTCTGCAATTGGCACAGCATGAACTACAACAGCCATGTGCGATGTGCAGTGAGCCATAAGTGGTATAGTCAGTTCTGGGGACAGTGTCCAAACAGTCCAGGCATCTGTGGTGCCAATATTTGTATTTGTCTCCCCTGGGATATCCCAGGGGTGTCACCTTGTCTTTCACCACAGGAAGCAAAATTACTTGGAGCAACCACGCTCTGCAGGGAGTTCTACTTCCAGAATCATCCAACTAACAACTGGTGTAATATATTGGGTCTCTTCTCTTACCAATTTTCTGTGTTTGCCTCAGCCGATAAGAAACAAGAATGTAACTTTTTGATTAATCCAACAGTTTTTGTACCGAAGAAACTAAGATATCCCATGTCTAGTCATCAATGTTAAAGGAAGATTTAACAACTTGTTCAGTTGGCTTTTATAATATGTAGAGGCACTGCCTGGTCCTGCACCTCAGGCAGCAAAATGTTTTGGGTGGCCTTGCCTCCAACATAAAACTCATTGGCTGGAATCCTGTTGGTGTTGTTGCAACTAATTGACAAAGTGCTGGGGAACATCTCAGCTGTACAATTAGATGGGCGTGTGACCAGGCACATAACTGAGACATGCTTTGGCACCTTGTCAGTTAGCTGCAGTTAGCTGTGGCAGGCTACAAAGATCTTACAGAAACACTACTAGGATTCTGATCATT
This sequence comes from Intellagama lesueurii, assembly GCA_037013535.1. NCBI lineage: Eukaryota > Metazoa > Chordata > Lepidosauria > Squamata > Agamidae > Intellagama > Intellagama lesueurii. The sequence continues at coordinate 68,827,697 of JBAJHW010000005.1, read as the reverse complement.
TTCATTAAATGACTGTTGCTATTTGTCATGGTTTCCAGCCACGAATGGAAAGCAACATAGAGTGAACTTCTCTAGAAGTGTTCCACCACCAAGTACACTCTGTAGATTCTGTCTGCCTGCTTTACTTCAGAAAAAAATCTTTAGTTAATCTGAACACAAGGGAGAGGGGGGATCTTGAATGGGATGCAGGTTTCATACCTAAGTGGGACTGTACTTCCCTGTATGAACCTCCTCACATTCAGAATTTTTTTTGGTGGGGGGGCTTTTCTCAGTCAAACTACAGGCTTATCTGATGAGGACACACAGGAGAGCCTGCTTTTTGTACAATCAGACTATGGTGTGTCCTCCCTTAGGAGACAAGGTTGGACCTCTGCCAGGTATCTTTCTGCCAGCAGGCAAAGACCTTTCTTTTTAGGCAGGCCTTTCAGCAGCTGAATTGAACAATTGAAAAAGAGTTTTAATGCTGAATGCTGCAGGCCTTACTGCCTTCTTAAGCATTGTTCAAAAAGTTGTAAACTATTTTTAAATTAGTGATCCATTTGATACCCTCATATGTTGAATTGTTTTTTTCAATGTACTACTTATGTTCTGTGCTGTAAGGTCAAAACCGATTTACAGTGACCCTAATAGGGCTTTCAAGGTAAGTGAGATGTTTAAGGAGTGGTTTCATCAGTTCCACTCCCCCAGTGAGCTTCCATGGCCAAGTGGGGATTCAAACTCAGGCCTTCTGAGTCCTAGCTCATCACTCTATCCACTCACACTGAGTATCACTATGTATTACTTATAGGGTGGTTATATATATATATATATAGGGTGGTTATATATAGGGTGGTTATATATATATATCATTGGGAGAAAGGTGGCATAGTAATGAAATACATGAATAGCAGAAAAATATGTAAATGGATAGGTCAGCAGAGCTTTAAAAATCAAAGACCTATCACCAGCCACGATATAACCACGACAATTTCCTGGCTCTGAAGAGGGTTTTCTCAGATAGCTACATTTTGACCACCTTAAGAGGACCAAGGGGGTGGCTGCTAATTATCTAAGAAAGATAATAATGGGGCTCCCTTAATCACATATGAGCCATTCACCAAAAACACAGCTTCTATGCAGATAGAATAAAGTATAAAAAGTCCTAATACCATATTGTGTTGCGAGGGAAAGTTAGTGAGAATACTTTCCTTTAAGAAACATCTGCCCCATAAGAGTCACTATCTGGCCCCAATATTGATTTTTTGGTTGGTTTGTTTTGTTACTCTCAGACAAATACCTTGTTTAATTCTCCATGGCTTCTAATGAGTTTCTTGTTTGCATTATTTATTCCAGTTGGTATTACCAAGCCACAGACATTTTAGGTTTCATTTATTTTCATGTGCTAGCTGCACATGATTGCTTTTGTGTTTGTTGTGTTGCATTCATTGACATGAGTATAGCCATTTGTGCTGCTTTTTAATTGTTGCTTTTAGTGTTAGTTTGATGGTTTGGGTACAGTAGTGTTCCATATTTAATTTTTTGTTGTTGTTGTTTTCATAACTCTGAGAACATTTTTGTTCCAGAATGGCTGAAAAAACCTAATAAATAATAACATTATTCTAGTATAAACAGGTTTTACCAAAATCCTGCTATGACTTCCTAATACAATAGGGATGTATGGGAAATCACCTATGCAGGCATGTCATTGGAAAAATTTGGAAGATAAAAATCCGGAAACCATTCAATGGCCAAAGATATTTATGTTTCATCTCTTTGCTGCCCTCTTGTGACTTGACTGTTTCAGTCATTTTGTGTTAGTCATGTTTTCCAAGTTCCTGATAAATTGAAGCTTTCAGGTTTTTTGAATTGAAATTAGTGGTCCATTTAACTCTTAACATTTAAAACTAGAACTGCGCCTATCTTGTAGAGTGAGGCAGTTGCCTCAGGTCATGATTAATGCGCATGGGCAGGATTGTTGAAGCATAGAGCTTTGTGTTGTGCGCTGTCTCCAGGACCGTCCCTAAGCAGACCATCAAAATCAGAAATGAGGTGGAAGAGTTGCCATACACTCACCAGATGCATTGTTGAGTGAGGACAGGTTTGCACAGTGTTTCCCAACCTTTTTTGAGTCGTGACCCCCAAGTAACCTGCAATCCCCATCACATTTGCATATAAAGGCATTTTAATCAGGTAAAGAAAACACATTAAAAATAGAGTTTCCAGAATATAATTCTAACCTGATATTTAACGTGATGGTTGTAATTGCAGCTGGGTAACCAGCTTCAAAATTCGCAGCTGAATGTTTGTTAAAGCCACTTGTCTCCCCGACCCCCAAAAGTCTTTTAATTGGCTCTGGGAGCGGGGAAGTAGCAAGAGTGAATTAAAATTGGGTTTTACTGAAAGGGGTGAGTTTTCCCTCAAGAAGTGAACTGTTACCCTTTTAATCTTCCCTTCACGTGGTAGCTTCGCTGCCACCGCCTCCTCAACTCTCCTGCCTAAGATTCCTGCAGCTGGCCTGCAACAGAGGTGTTGCAGCAGTGGTAGTGGCAGCCTTTTCCTCCTCCACCACCATTTCTCCCCCTCCTCTTTCTGCCTTCCGCTTCCTCCTCACCTCTCAATCCCCACAGCGACTGGCCTGGCTCACTGTGGCTGGGTCCTCCCTGTCCTGGTTCTCCACACGAGCCAGCCAGCCAGTCACCAGAGCCAAGGAGGAACTGCCACCCCTGCCACCAGAGAAGGAAAGTGTGCAGTCTGGGGTCATAATCCACAGCTGGGGAGCCCATGGGTTAGAGCCTCTTGAACCCAACATAGACGAAGAACTTACAGATCCAGTACACCTGGACCTTCATAGATGAGGATGGATCTTTGGAGCTTGGAGTCCCCAGACAAAGCCTACTCTGGTGGTTAAGTTAAGCAGTCTGGACCCCAGCTGAGCTCATACAGATGCCAAATGTTAAAGACACAAATATGGAGAGAAGATACAAGATCTATTTGACTGAAGGGACAGTCTCTTTGGGAGAAAGGCCCTCTTGAAAAGTAGAAGGTCTCCTTGAAAGAAAGCCTCCTGGGGATCCCAGAAGGCCAAATTCTGCAGCTGAGCTGTCCCACCAGCGGGCCAAATGCCTGCAGCCAACCTATATTAACCACAGCTTGGGTCTTTGTTTGCATGGAAGATATTGTTTCATTTGGTTCCTGATTAGAGATCAGGAACCCAAAAAATGAACCAGGAAGTTCGTTAAAAAAAATCACTGGTTCGGGTCAGTTCAGGTTCATCAAAAACAACGAACCAAAACAAACTGGACCAACAAATGTTTTAAGCTATTTTTGGTCCATTTGGTTTATTTGCCCATTTTCTCCCCCCTTGGCTCTGACAGCCTGCACCTGTTAATCAGAAGCACTAGGCAACCCTGGGAGAGACCTAGAGACTACTGGATTGGCAGGTCAGGCAGCCAAATGCATGGCTCAAAAGGCTCTGGGGGAGTTGCTTGTTCTTCTTTATAAGACCAATTCACAGGAGCCATTTTCACCTGAGAGCTACTTCAGCTAGTCAGAGGAACCCTTCTATCTTAGAACCAGTTTGGATAGCTCAGATCTCCAATGGCATGTTGCTGCCCTTGTCAGGCAGCCTGTCTCCCCCCATTCCCCTGACCACACAACAACCTCTGTACCTCAGCTCAGACAACTAGCTTGGCACTGTCTATGGAGTTTGGGGAAAGGGTGTTGTCCCTCCCCAGTGCACCTCCTGATAAGCAACACCCTGTGTGGGGTTCCCTGGCAGGAACCACTGCTGGAATTTCCCCCAAGCCAGCTGCTAAAGGACCCTTTCCTGGGATGACCTGCTTTGAGGGTATATAACTCAGATGTTTGAAATAACCAAACTTGGAAGGGGTGTCGAGGAGAGTCGGGGAAAGCTTCCCTGCGATTTTGGTATCTCTAGGTGGCTGAGGGCCATTCTAAGGCTCCTGAACTTCTAAACCAAAATGAACCAATTTGTGGTTCATTTTTTCCAAAAGTTTGGGAAGTTTGTAGTTTGTGGACTTCAATGAGCCACAAACCGCAACAAACGTCCGTTTTGCTGGTTCATGACCATCTCTATTCCTAATCTTGTGTGGCTTGTATCTTCTTGACTCTTGGACTGCTGGATTATACCTTTGGAATCTCCTTGTTTTGTTACATTGTACCTGGACTATTTTGGACTCTATTAGATCTCCTGCACCTGGTTTACTATACACCCTAGAAATCCTCTGACTGCAGGCCCTGGAACTAAACCCATTGAATAAGAACATGATCACTAAACAGCTTTTTTGTTGCTTTTTAAGAACAGAAAAGCATGCCTGTAATTATACTGTACCTTTTAGATACCTACCTTCCCCCTTCTTTTGCATGGAATTTCTTTTTCATGTTTGAGATTTCGTCATGTGAAACATTCCCAGTATTTATTTATATCACTGGTTCCCAACATTTTTTGAGACACAACCCCTTTTTATAATAGTCAAACAATCTGTGCCCACCCCTGCCATTTTTGCCTAAAAAGGCATTTTTAATGGGGCAACGTTATCCCTTCTTAGAAAGTAGAGGCTTCTTTCTCCCCCAAAGGGCCTGTTTCTCATTCATACACATACAGGCTAACTTTAACATCTGACTCTGAAAACTCAAGGAAGAAATTATTTAACAAGGGTTACGACATATATAAGGTGACCCGCAGCCCCCCAAAAAAACATTTTGTGACCCCCCAGGTTGGGAAGCACTGATTTATATCCTAATTTTCCAATGAGCTCAAACTGTTATATATGGCTCTCCTTGTCCACGATTTACCTTCACAGCAATCTGATGAGGTAGGCCAGGCTTAGAGAGAATTACTGGCTCAAGTCATCCAGACAATTTCATGGATCAGTGAGGACCTGAACTGGTTATCCAAACATGCTAATCGTATTACACTGACTTTCACTGAACAATCAAAATACAGTATTTAAATGTGTTTTCAGTAATTCTTAATACCCATTTGCCAACTGAAATGTGTCACTAATTAATTAAGAGAAGTATTGTTATTTCTTTTTTATGCTGCCTTCATGTAATAATTATGCTTTATTGCATATAGTTTATTAACTGCATTAGTCAATACTGAAGCTTACATATAACCAAAAAATATAATAATTGTTATGTCAAAATTAAGCTTTAAGTTATTCACCCACCAGTTAGACTGACTATATCATGCAGTATTAATTTATGGAGGTTTCATATCCTAAAAGTCTAAAAGGCCTCACCCCATCATGAAAGGCAGAAATATTCCTAATACTTTTACTAAGTCATAATAACACTATTCATTTCCCCCCTCTTTATTAGATCGATATTTATCTCACAGTCAATAAGGGTCTTTCCAGTTACATAAAGAACCAGGGCAAATGTTAATCACAACAGGAAAAAATGCTCATTTTCTGAAACAGACATAGTTGCAATATCCAAATGTTTTAGGGCTGATATATTTTCCTGCATGCACAGGTGGAGAGACCTGCCACTGGCCTTCTCTGCAGCCTAGCAGAAGGGAGAGATGACAGCTGCCATCTTGGCCTGTGTGGCTCCCAGGAGCTCTTGAATGCTTCACAGGCCTGTACAGTGGTGCCTCGACTTACGAACTTAATTGGTTCCGGAAGATGGTCGTAACTCGAAAAGGTCGTAAGTCGAAGCACCATTTCCCATTGGAATGCACAGAAATGCAATTAATCCGTTCCGGCCGAAGAAAAAAATCACACAAAAAAAATCACTGCAAGACCCATTGGAAACACGATTAATCCCTTCCGGCCAAGGGGGGGGGGGAAGCAATCAAGCGTGCAAGACCCATCAAAAATGCAAAGAAAACAAAGGGAGCAGGTCGGAAATGCAAAGAAAACAAAGGGAGCAGGTCAGAAATGCAAAGAGAACAAAGGGAGCAGGTCGGAAATGCAAAGAGAACAAAGGGAGCAGGTCGGAAATGCAAAGAGAACAAACGGAGCAGGTCGGAAATGCAAAGAAAACAAACGGAGCAGGTCGGAAATGCAAAGAAAACAAAGCAAAAAGCAAGGGAAGCATGCAAGACCCATCGGAAATGGGGAAAAAAAACCCAAAAAGCAACCAAACCCCCCAAGACCCATCGGAAATGGGAAAAAACCCCAAAAACAAACAAACCCCCCAAGACCCATCGGAAATGGGGAAAAACACTCCAAAAAGCAACCAACCCCCCCAAGACCCATCGGAAATGGGGGGGGAACCAAAAAACAAACAAACCCCCCAAGACCCATCGGAAATGGGGAAAAACACTCCAAAAAGCAACCAAACCCCCCAAGACCCATCGGAAATGGGAAAAAAAAAACAAAAAAAAAACAACCCCCCCAAGACCCATCACAGCACAGAAACATACCCCCCCCGGAGCCCAAACCCACGCTGCAAAAACACCCAGAACAGTTTTTAAAAAGCAGAAAACAGCACCTTACCTTACCAGGCAGCCTCCTCCGATTGCACATTCTCTAACTGCTGGGGCGAAAGAGCTACAAAGAAGCAGCCTCGTCGCCACCTACAGTTAGCAATTTGAATTTCCTGCCTTTTTCCCCCTGCCTTTTTCTGTTCATAAGTGGAAGCTCCGGTTGCAAGTAGAAGCAAAATTTTGCAGCCGGAGCTGGTCATAACTCGAAATGGTCGTAAGTAGGGACGTTCATAAGTCGAGGCACCACTGTATCTCATTGAAGGCTACAGCAGGCTCCTAAGCCAATCAAGAGCAGAGGGGGTGGGCCTAGCTGAGGTAGACCTGAGGGCAGTAGTCTTCACTCTGGTCCATTTCCTGGGTAGAAAAGTAGGCACTGTAATGTCAGAGCAGTGAGTCCAGACTTGGTTTGTGTTTCTTACTTGTCCTCAATGAATAAATGGTTGAATATGTACAATTGAAACATGGGGATAATTGCTTGTATTTTGCTATAAATCATAATATAGTAAAATGAAATATCAGTTTTCCTTCTTCACAACTTCTGTGGGTGTCAGCATGGGGATGGATCTAGTTGTCAGGGAGAGGGAGATAACAGACCTAGGTACATTCCCCTAGTGGTGATCTCCTGAAGAGATTGTGGGAGTGAAAGATGAAGGTACATAACTAGCTTGTGAGAGGAAGCACTTCACTCCCAGGCAACAGGATGGGTAATATAGTGGCTTGCATCCATGTGCTTTCCCCCATAGTCATCCCTGAGTCCCCCTCAGCAAGCAGGCTGAGGAGTGGGATTTAATGACAGTCAAGCCAGGCAGTGGTGGAGCCATCTCCCATGCACATGCCAAGGCTGCCTTCAGCTGTAACCAAAATGTTGTGGATGCTTCCCTTTCAAATGAAGTTGTTACTCCTTCTCAAACCTACGGTGCAGTATCCTTGTCTTGAGCTCCTGCACTCTTACCACTCTGTCCACAATAATACACCATCTGGCATTGCTTAGATGGTGTATTATTGCTTCTACAAGGCCCACTCAGAAGTTCAGTGTGAGGACATGGGATATTTCTGCCATTCTCCACTTTTGCATAATCATGTAACAGATTCAGTGCAACGGTTCAAAGGATTCTAAGCACATTCCACAGGGACATTACCGAGGTGCCTGGCTCTGGGGAAGGTTTTAAGTATACTTACCTGAACATAATTATAACCCATCTTTAAAATTTGCACTCAGTGCACAAGATTTGGGATCAAAGGGGGTCAGGCTGGAACAGCTGGGGACATTGGGCATGGGATTGCAGACATGCCTCTAGCCAATACAGGATGGAAGATGAGATCCAGTGAACACATCTCCCTCTCTGAAAACACATCCGTTTGAAGCCACCAGGCAAAAGCAACTACTAGCAGCTTTCTTTGAAATATCCTAAAATGCCTTTAGTAGACAATGCCCTTTGAGAGCCAAACTTTGTCTGTATACCTAGTTGGAACTCATTTGTTAAGGGATAAGATCCTACACATATGTACTTGGGAGTAAGAACTTATGTGAGCTGGCTGAATAGCCCAGTGGTTTAGGCCCAGTGGAGCCAGAGGTTGGGAGTTCAGTTCCCCTCTTTGCCTCCTGCAAGTAGAGCTAGCCTGCATGGCCTTGGGCAAAGCTGCACAGTCCCAGGGTGCCCCCAGAAGAAGGTGATGGTATACCATTTCTGAGTACCCTCCACCTGGAAAGCCCTGGAAAGGGTCACTGTAAGTCAGAACTGACTGCATGTATTAGTTTTTAAATTAATTCAGTCTTTTGATGAAACGACATCTACACACTAGTACCTGAAGTGACTCAGTACACTATGACTATCAAAACAGAGATCTCAGTGATTATAAATATCAAGGAAACCAAGCTGATGATAACTATTAGTGCAGATGAGACAACACTGGCAGAATGTCCTAGCACTGTAACTTCTCTACAATCCACACCTTCAAACCCTTGATAACAATGGCAGGTGAACTTCTCTGCCATTATTTGAAGGTCAGTCTGTGACGCTTCCCCTTTCACAGTAAATCTCTGGTCTTCTGAGACTTCTATTTGAAAGTTATGGGGATTTAAATGAAGGTAGTCCAAGGCTTTCCAGTTCCTTCGTCTGCACCGCCCGTTGTTCTGGCACAAATGCCAGCTGCACACTTCTGCTGCTTTGGTTACATTGATGATATAGGAACCTAACTCAGAAGCAATGAATCGCTTCACCTTTGTGCAGTTGACCTAGAAAGAGCAGGAAGGGAAATAAAGCATTACAGATTGTGAAATCATTGCTGATGCCATCCTTTTTAAGAAACATGAGGCCTATGTTGTCATGGGCAAGCTGCACAGTCCCAAAGCACCCCCAATAGATGAGAATGATAAAACACTTCTGAGTATTCTATAACTAGAAAACCCTGGGAAGGGTCACCATAAGTTGGTATCAACTTGATGGTGCACAATTATTATTATTATTAAGGCTCAAATATGACAATTCAGTTAGCATGTCATTTGAAGCAGAGTTCCTTTAAGAGGTGAAAGACATCTGTTTATCCTGTCACTTCATTGGTTCACTCACATGTTGAAAATTAGCCTGCTTTTTTAATGACTGATTGCTCATCAGGTGGTGAACATGAGCTTCATTTGCATATTTGATTGAGCTTTGAAGGAGTTGCAGGCCTGGTGGGGGGAAAACATTGTGATAGCAGGAAATACAGAATTATCTGATAGTGTAACTTAGGTTTAAAACAGATTATGCAAGCTCATAAAGTCAAAAAAAACATTTTAATTTTTTTAAATGTTTTTAAACATAGATCTTGACATTTTGCTACCAATTTAGCATTAAACCTATAGACACTCTGAAGGAAGAACAGGTCTTCTGTAGCCTTAGCACCTGAGTTGGAAAAATGATTGTTGACAGGTGAGACCTGTCATGCAAGTGTGAGAAAAACTGCATGTAGTGAAATTCCCTCTTGATGCAGAAGCTTACATTCTTCTTTCTGGTCCCTGAGACTCACACATACAGTATGGGTTCTAATTATTATTAAGGAAATGATGCGGAGGGGATCCTTAGGACACTGCAATGGTTTGATTATGCTGAAATTACTGTATCCTCAGACGATATCTTGTGTGATGTGTAATTTATATGTCATTCTGTTATCTTTATTATACCTTTATCACCCTGCAGCATCACTGGACGACAAAAGTGCAGTTGCTGAAATTCCACCCCCTGCCCAACTTGTAAAAAACAACAACAACCATTTTATACCATGATACCTGTGTCTGTACAGTTCAGGGCTGGACTACACACTGTTCTCTATCATATCAAGAAAGGATGATTCATAGTTTTTGACCTTTACTGCTTCCTAGATTTTCACCAGTCCAAGCACTAATGATCAGAAACTCTGGAAATAAGTGGTTTAGTATAAGATCCTTCTATGACAGCTTCAGTAGCCTCTGAAGTTAATGATAGCTTTCCATATTTATGTGCAATGAAAAGGTCAGCTTTAAACCAATTTAGTCCTGAAGAATCTTGGAACGTATCATTTGAGGAATGAGTGCTAAGAGTTTTGTTTAAAGTCTTTAATTTTCTCCCTGTTCCTGAGAAAAAGAATGAATATTTAACAAATTTTCTTGGTTTCTATTTCCATATTGTCTTAATGATGACCAAGCTACCCAGTTTAAACCTCAAGAAAGGAGAAAACTGTAGGCAAACTGACAGCATATGTCTACTCAGTCAGACAGAAGTCTGGAAAAAACACAGTTATTCTAAAACACAGATCCAAATCCCTAGAATCAGCTTCTGGTTCTTATTGTCCTATAGTTGAACTGCATAAACATCCTAGCCCTAGCATTAGGACACCAGATATGTCACTACAATCTTCATAGGCTACCTGAGAACAACTTGTCAGATGAAAGCATACTTAAAAGGTAAGTAAAATGAAACTGAATTGTACAGAGTGGAGTTAGAATAAAGGCATCTGTTTACCTCTGATGAAGTTAAATTCATGTCTCCCCAGATAACAATTCCTGCAGCTCCCAAGGCAGCACTTTCCCCAATTGTGCTTATTAGGTCTTGCTAAAATGAAAATAGGAAAACAATATCAGTGTATACGTATACTGCAGTTCTTTTCTCAGCTTATATTGTTGAAAATGCCTAGGTAAAAGCTCCTATTGTGAATGCTAAAGAACATGAGGAACCAAGCCTGTCAGCTGTCAGTTAAGCTACAACTGAGATGCTAGGGATGGTATCCATGTTCAACGTACAGTTCTACTGCCAGTTCCATATCTTTAGTAAGGAATTTTTGCTACTTTAATTCAATATGTGAATTTACTGATGAACTGGAAGCTCTGTGGAGATCTTTTTTGATAAACCAGGAATGATATTGCTCTTTCTTTTCCAGCACTGCACACATCAGAAGAAATAATACACCTCATAAATATTTACACTGATTGTTTTCTGTGCCTTATTCATCATTTAAGTTGTAGAACTAGGATAACTGCTCCAGTAAATGGATTGTTTTGGATTAACTCTAACACTTTAGTCAACTATCTTTATTTCATTTTCCATCTCCGATGAGAATCCTATTGCTTGTGTATGCTTGTGTAAGAAAAATCACATTAAATATAGCTCAGTGGTTTAGATATCTGGCTGCAGAGCCAGAGGTTGAGAGTTCGATTCCCCACTATGCCTCCTTGACAGGGGCTGGACTCAATGATCCATAAGGTCCCTTCCCGCTTTGCAGTTCACAAAGTGCGATCGGCCATATGCTGAGGATTGCAACCAACACTTTATTAGTGAGTACCGATTTGTTACTATGACTTAAGTGATTTCTCTTCCACAAGCATATATCAGCAATAGAATCCTAGCCTCTGTCCATAACATTTCTATATTGTGAGATCATATTTCTTTATAGTACCTGCTTCTGATTGCCACATTCATGAAAAGGAAAACAATAGCCACCAGGAACCTGATCTTCAACAAAAACTCTATCATAATTTATATGACAGTACTTCAACAGGTTTGCCTGTCAGTGCAACAGGACATTTCCCAGTGCCATCAGGAAACAATTTAGATCCACCAGCCTCCTGGGAGAGACCATCTCAATTGGCCACCAACCTTACTGTTAAATGCCAGGCCAATGAACAAGGAAACAACAATCATTAACTTGATCCAAGATGATCATATTAGCGTCTCTCAGAATTTTCCACCTGAATTCTCTGTGCAACAGCAGCAGGTGAGATCTGGAGTCAGGGAGGCAGATTTGCAGTGGTCTGTCATCATTCCATCTCCCTCTGCAGTTTGCATATCTTTAAGACGGGTGCCCAGGAAAGAATAAGAATTATGTTGCTCTATTGCCTAGTATGCAACAGTTCCTCTCCCAGAGCTAACTTGTGTCAGGGAAGGTGCTCCAATACCCTTGGCTTATTGCGCTGGAAAACTTCAACATTTATGCCAAGAGCACCCTGTCAGAAGTGGTTCAGGATTTCACATCTGTCTCCAATAGTATCTGTCCTATAGGTCTGTCCCAAATTGTACTTGGCTCCATTAATGCTACAGATCATACTCTGGACCTGCTTTATTGTAAAAGCAGAACGATGGTGATCTGGGTATGGAGGAACTTTCTGCAGTTCTCTTGTCATGGACAGGTCATTACTTGATGGCATTAACAATCTTTGGAACACAGAGACCCTTCAGGGAGCAGGGACAATTAAGATGGCATCCTAAGGAAGGTGATTATCTGAATGGCTTTCTCATGGTTCTGGAGACCTTCCTGTTGCCTTAGCCCTGCTCGATCTCCGGAATGGAGAAACGAGCAGGGCATTTGTTCCTAAGCATCCCCTCCTATGTAATGGAGCCAGACTGGTCACCTGGTTTACTATGGAGCTGCTGGTGATGAAGAGAGTGGGATGGAGACTACAGCAGTATTGGGAGAAAACTCAGAGAAAAACTGACAGAACATGGGCAAGAGCCAGCAGTGGTGAAAAAGAATATTCTTGTCTGCTAGCATTGCATCTGCAAAGAGTCATCCAGCAAAGGTGTCTCGAGAAGTCAAAGACCTGTAATGCTCTGGCTCACAAGAACAGAATGCAGACCATTCGGTAGCCCACTGTGAAGAATTTGCACAATGCTTTGCACACAAAATAATCCATCTCAACTCTCACTGGAAAGGTGCACCTGACACAGCATCTCTGGATGTAACTTAGGCAACTTTTTGTCCCATAATAATGGATAACGTCCAGTTTGTACAGCCTAAGGATGTGGACTGAACCCTTGGAGAAGTGAGATCCACTACATATGCCCTTCCCAACTCGTAAAAGTAGCCTGGGGCATTAGTCACATGAATAAGGGATGTGGTGACTGCCTCCTTGCAGGAGTAAAGCAGAGTTCCAGCATACCATTGCTGAAAATCCCCTCTTTGAATCCCAGCATGCTGGGTAAGTTCCAGCCACTCTCTAATACTAGATTCTTGGCTAAGGTACTGAAGTGCATGCTATCTGAGCTCCAAAGGTTCCTAGATCATTTTGATTCATTCCAGTCTGGAGTCAGGCATGGTAATTGGATAAAATACAAAAGGAACTGTCACGGTTATTGGATGAAGAGGGCTTTGGTCACCTTGGTGGATGACCTACACAAAGAATTAGACAAGAGAATTGGCTCCCTATTCATTCTGCTGTACTTCTCAGCAGATTTCAGTATCATCAGCTGTGGCGCCCTTCTAGGCTATCTCTCTGGGGTGGGTCTTAAATGCACTGTTTTACAGGATGATTGTGTTGGATATATTACAATCTGCATATGATACATTTTAAGGAGTTTTTAACTGGGAGGCCCTTTTCTGGACTGAGGTTGCTGTTGGTCAACTCAGTATCAGCTGATTATTCCCTCTGTATCTCAGATTTTTTCCCCACCTTTTTCCAGTGACTGACTGCCAGTGTTAGATATTCAGTCTGTCAGAAGAAGACAGAATGAAGAGTTCTGTCAGCTATGTAACCAGTCAGTTGGTCAGTAGTGAAGCTAGTTAACCAGTTAAGCTCAGTCAATGTAACAAGTTGACATTTTACATAATTTGATGTTTGTTTTTCTATATGAAGAACTGTAAGTAAACAGAAACATTGTTATTCTTTCTCATTACCAGAATCTCTGAGTGAATGATTGAGAAAATAAGTGCCAGTTGAAGTAAACTAACAAATAAGGGGTAGTTTGCTGAGGGAGATGTGATGTCAATCTGTTCTCTAGGTTCCTGACAGAACCATTTTATCTGCTACATAATAAGTTTTTAATTTATTTAATTTTTAAAGCCACACTCAATTCCTCACTCCTTCTGCCCCCCCCCTTATGTTCTAAGTCTCTGCCTGCTGTCTGTAATGGGCTGTATGAGGAATAACAAATCTAAGCTTAATTTAAACAAGATAGAAATTTTTCTTGTCAGCCTAAGGCCCTTTAGAGGAGGCCTTTATATCAATCCTTCCATCTTTATGGCAGGGCTGAGGAGAACACAAGATAACATTTCCAGTGACTTCTTCCAGATGGTGGAACTCCTTCTAAAGTGTCACGTTCCTAGGGGATTCAGCAGGCGAAAGTCCAATAAGCCAGTCCAAGGTCAGAAGTCCAGGAGATACAAAACAGATGCCAAATTGTCAAAGCCAAAACACAAACCGTAGTCAGAAGTCAGAGTCCGAAAGCCAAGGGCCAAGAGAGCAAGGTTCAAGATAAGCAGGAGCATGGACGCGAGCCAGGGAATTGACTTGTTGCTTCCATGAGCTCCCAAGCCTCTGGGTACGAATTATATAGCAGCAACAATCATCTAATTCCTAGAAACATTCCATCCTGTTAAAATTCTGGGCTGATCGACCTGATGTTCCTGTGAGAAGCATTCATGTGAGCCTCAGACCTCCATGTTGTGAGTCTCTACCGAAGCTTATCTCTTACTCTGGCTAGTGGGGGAGGAGAATCTGGTGGTGATTCAGAATCTGTCTGTGATACTAATTGCCCAGCATTTTCCTCAGCTGTAATTAACCCCTCTGATTCCAGGCCTTCTTCGGCTGAAGTCATGACCTAAAGAGAGGTCATGCTGGCCCCTCCTTCTGGTGGTAGGCTAGGACCTTTTAATTTAGACAGTCTTTTGGCAAATGACTGGCTGCCAAGGAAGGGGTTTTAATAGGAAATGTGCTTTTCACCATTCTCCATGTACTGTTTAAAATGTTTTTATTCATTGCATCATTTTATTGGCTGAAATCTGGTTGCCAAAAGTCATGCCATGTAAGGCTGGTGACGGCATCAGGCACAGTGTTTTCTTGGAGATTTCTGATTTCTGATTACCCCACCCCACTCTGAAGGTCCCTTGGGATCCCTTTCATCATGGGGAATTAATCTTTAATTTCCAAAAACTGCCAGCACTGGAATTATTTTACTGCTGGCCGTGATTTTAAAAAATTAAAAACTTCCCCCGTGCCTTGCAGCCCCCAACAGCTTCCTCACAACAAATGCATTCATTTATTCATTTAATTTCTATACCACCCATCTATCCAAGCTAGCCAGGCTGTGTTCACACAACAGTTTTTTAAAAAAGCATCAGTACAGGTATAAAATAAACATCACATATAAAACATTATAAAAAAAGAATTACTTTATTTTATTTATTTATTTATTTATTTTATTAGATTTATACCCCGCCCATCTAGACCAATGGTCTACTCTTACGACATTCGAACAATGACACATTAACATTTAAATATTTTAAATGGCAGAACAATTGTCTTAAGGCTGATAATTGGGATGGAATTAGAAATTTTTAATTAAAAAATGTGGATGATGACATCCTTACACAGCATAAGTTACAGTACTGGTTTTCAGCCATTGTTTTAAAATATGTAGCATGTTTCATTACTTTTTAAATATTGTAATATTTGTCCTCATCTAAAGGATTATTTTACCATAGTTATGGATGATTTCAGGAGGTTATTATCACCATTCTTCTTAAAGAATAACTTTCCACATTCAGCAATGCTTCTCATCTTGGTAGAAGGAGCAGAAGGTGGGTTCTTGGCCCCTTGCATTCTATATTTATTTCTTACGTTTATACACAGACAGATGCACTGCATTTTAGCTGCACACAAATTATGTGTAGAAATTATGCTAACACACCACTGTGCAAGTTTCTCTCCAACAGACAAAATTTCTGCAGATGTTCTTGACTCTCAGGGCATAAAGGAACACCCCAAAGGGTCCCCATATCTTGGAATAATCTCAAATATAGTCAACCAAATTGTATGATACATTCTTGTTGTTGGTTAATGCAAAGTAGTGAAAAAATCTCCATTAAAAAAACTCTGATTAAAAACCAAGCGTTTAAACAATCTAGTGGAAAAAACTAAAATATGTTACTGAAGTCAGTTAAGATAAATAATGATGTGCACATGTCTATTACTTTATTTTCTAAGGCTTCAGTCTTATATTTCGGGCTGGAGAACCTTTTTTCATGCAGGTTGCCCAGGCTTTATTCTTTGTGGAGGGGACTTTGCTTATTACATAAAAGTTCACTAATGCTCAGTTGATTGTGGTGTAGAGGACAACCTTCTCCATTTTGTCACAGACCATGTGGCATTGTTTCCTCATCAAGATGAGGCAGGCTCCTAGTGTGGAATATTTCTACTCAAAAACTTATTTCTTTGCCTGGATATTTCCATGACTATGTACATGATCACCTTCTCCTGGTCACGGTAAATGAGATGTTATGCCATTTTATTTTCTTATTTAATGTTTTATAGTATTCTGTTATTTTATTCTGTGAACTGCTCTTGGATTTTCTGTAAAAATTAAAAGCGGTATATACAGTGGTGCCTCGCTAGACGATTGCCTCGCAGGACGAGGAAATCGCTAGACGATGGCTTTTTGCGATCACTAATGCGATCGCAAAACGATGGTCTCCTATGGGCGATTTTCGCTAGACGACAAGGTTTCCCCATTGGAATGCATTGACTAGTGGTCAATAGCTGTCAGTGCATTCCAACGGGGACCCGCGCTCGCTAGACGAGGTTTCCCTATGGACGATCTTCGCAAGACGACGACTTTTCCCTTGGAACGCATTGAAGAGATTTCAATGCATTCCAATGGGGAAACGTGCTTCGCTAGACGATGTTTTCGCAAGACAGCGATCTTCGCGGAACGGATTAACATCGTCTAGCGAGGCACCACTGTATATATTTTAAAATAAATAATGTGCTCCTTTTCCACAAACATGACATGAGAAATATGTTTGTTTTCCCCAGCAAGTTGTATAGAAGTGATGTTAGTACAGTAAGACTATGACCCAGTTACCCAGGAGTAAGTTCTATTAACTGAGGTCTTTTTCTGAGTAAAAATGCATTGAATTGCACTGTGAAGTACTTGCTAGAATCCTGTTGCACAGTTACGCAAGCAGCGTAACCTTCAGATGCAAATTGTTATAAGTAAAAAAAAGTTGGTAGACATAATCTGTTGCATACTGAACCATGCAACTTCCTTAACTTATAGCAATTCACATCTAAAAATTACACTGCTTGCATAACTACACAACAGGATTTCATCCACTATGTGAAATGTTGGTGAATGCTATTGTAAAATAAATGGCTGAGTCCTGTTATACAGTTGCAAAGGACATAACTTTTAGAAGGAATATCATTTACATACCCATGCAACAGGATTTCAGCCATTTTAGCCTTAAGGGAAATTGTGTAATTTTCTGGCTGGCTGTCATGCACCCAGGCATGCAGTCAATGCCGTAGCTGGATCTTAGGGATATCTTCGCATGCAAAAGACATTGAAAATGATCATGCGGACCAGTTGTCAGGTTAAGATATGTGGTGCACAAACACAATAGGATTCTGGACATTAAGCGATATTTAACACTTATATATTGGTTTTTCTGAATTTTCAAAGAAGCCTTACAAAAGTCTTACAAAAGAGTAAGCCTTATCAGATAGGCAAGTATTATTATATCCATATTAAAGATAGGCAGCTGAGGATTAGAAATATCTGCTTAAATCTATCTAATGACTTCTTGTCTGAGGTAAAATATGAACAAGTTATTCCTGTTTCAGAGTTCCTTTGCAGTTGCTCTTATTCCCCAAGCAGCTTACCGTAGAAAGAAATAGCAAAGGCTCATCTCTATAGTCCAGTCGGGTATATACAAATACTGGAAGAGCATAATCATGTGATGTCATCAAGGAAATCCTCATGGATTCATTCACTCTAAATTGTGAAAAATGTAATATATTTTCACTGTTTCCAAGGGATTTCTTAATACCAATGGATGGATATAGAGCCGCACTGCTGTTCCACAGCCATGACAGTTCATTGTTTCTCAGAACTTCACTTTCTGGACAAGAGCCAGTGTAGTTCTTGTCATGAAAATTATAATTGTGGCAGTCAGGGTATAAGTAGTAGCCCCACAGTCCCTTGGGTCTACTTCTAATCCCTAGCTCAATTGTCTCCTTCATGAAAGCCTTAGCACATTGTTCAAAGGAAAGTTTGGCTAAATGTTCAATGGCATTTGTTGAAATATTTTCTTGCATTTCAGAAATGAGTTTTCTTGACTGTTTCCTGTAAATATCTTTAGTACTCCAGTTGCGGTCCCATTGCGGCCTCCAATGTTCCCAGTCTATGACAACCAATCCTGTGAAATCTTTATCAGGAATATAGTAGTTAATATCCTCGGCTGCTTTTTCCAGATGTGTTTGCAAGCTAAAATTTTGAGGTAGGCCACCATTAACTGGGATTTCCTGTGGCGTATACCATGGATAATATCCCAGCCTGTTGACGTAAAATATTGTGACATTCTGTCCTCTCGCTTTGGCAAATGGGCTTCCAGTCACATGAAAAATTTTCAGGTTAATGGTTATGTTATATCTGATGGAGCAATGATCTGTTGGTGCATTCCAGGCAGCTATAAATGGCTTCCTTCGGAATACAGGCAGCTGGGCAGGTTTCATGGGAAACGCAGAACTCCACATTAATGTCAGCTGCAACCAGACTGTGAAGTGGACCTGCTGAGTGATAGAAAGTGATATTTGAATTTTCGTTAGAACACCAATGATAGGAACAATTTTTGCAAATAATTATTTATTTATTTTATTTCTTGGCCCTTTTCTCCCATAAAGGGACTCAAGGAGGCCCACAATAATTAAAATACAAGAACAGCTAAAAAGGGCAACAAGTATACAATTAAAAAAACAATGAAACATAGGTTAATATAGAAAACTGATGTTGCAAACATTAAAACAACCTTTGTAATCACACTTAAAAGATTGCTACTACCACCATGAATTTTAACAAAAAAGACATGTAACAGCTATAATAACAAAGAGGATGGTAGTGTTTACAAAGTACTAAAAATATACATGCAATGTGGACAAGATACATCGATCACATGGCAGGAAACCCCTAAGATTATATTTAACACTTTTATCTTCAGTTGAAATCAGACAATATTTTATTTAATTGTATAAAGAAAGCATGTCTCTAGGCATCAAAACATAATATTTCTGGCTAAGACTGAAAAGCTCAGAGCCAAAGTTGTCTGACAATTCTATGCATGTTTCCTCCTAAGTAATACATAAGTCTGCAATCTTCATATCCACAGAGAGGTAGCTCTCAATGAACCTACTATAGCTTACTTCTGATGAATTGGAGCAGGATGCACAGCTAACTATTGATTCCTACAGTATCATTTCTTAAGACTTCTAGGTTTGCTAGGTGGCTTTGTGCTGATTTCCTCAATCCTTTGTTCTCAAGAGACACTGTGCAATCATTGGAGTATATGGAATGTTAATCCTAGATAGAATACACCCACTGAAGTTAATGAGACTTTTTATTAATCTCAGGGGGTCTGCTCCAGTTTGGATCTCAATATTGGATTTAGCTGTATAGTCTGAATCCACTTGTTAGTCCCAACTAGAGTAGACCAGTGACTCAATAAGAATCTGATACATTAACAGTTACATAAATTCCATCGACTCCAGATGAAATTAGCATGATTTTTTTTTTCAGTTGGGATTAACAAATGATTTTAGACTTCTTTTAAAATTACTTGTCAGCATAGTTGTAGGTGTTTTGTTTTGCCACTGGGTGTCACTGGGAGTTTATTTCATGTGCCTTTTAAAATAAAACAGATCTATTTAAGGAAAAGTTATATCAGAGTGTTTTGGCTTAGATGAATGGTTTTGTGTTAATTTGGGTGCTTAGAGGATGGTGGGATGGGAATGCCTTGTTTAAAAATTATGGTTTTCTAACAGTAAGTTTTAAAACTGAAAACAACAATTTTCTGAACTGCTGCTGATCTGCAGCTATTACCTCCTAGACTGTAACGTTAGGGTGGAGTAAGTAAACATGGCATTAGCTGGGCTATACAAATAGATCAAATTTTGATTGCAAAGACAGCTCAATTGTCATGAAAAACTGACCTGTTCACACAGAAAAATCCACAGGACTCCTTTCCTGGGCATAGCTTAAGTAGGAAAACATGTACAACCATCTTCTGGGTACCCAACACAGCAATAAGAAAGAGGTGTACCATTCTGTGATGGACTAAATCATACAATCCCTAATTTATTAACAAACAGAGGGCTTTTCCTGGTCCTACTGATCTGGTGCCCTGACTGCAACAGGAGCCCAGCAGTCTGCAAGCTTCTTGCTCCATACCAGTCTTGCTCCATACCAAGAACTAAAACATAATGATGATGATTAACCACCAAGCAGGAATAAAAGGCCCTATTACCACCACCTGTAGACATTGAAAGAAAAATAAACAAAACACACTATCACAGTCGACCAACTGCATCAAAATCCCCACAACAAACTCCACAAGCAAACAAAGCTGGATTCCACAAGTCCTGACTGAAAAGAATAAATCCCAAATTGCCTGCATGCCAGCCAAACAATCAAACAAGGTATTTTTTTCCCTTGCACTCCTAGTTTAAAGATATTTAAATAACTCTAATTGTGAGACAGCCACAGAAGCACTACCACCCTTAGTTAGCTAACTGATGATATTAACCCTTTCCTGATCCTGAATCTGTGCTTATAACGTGATGGACAAGTAACCTGTAGTCTGTGATGCTACATCATGGCAAGGCTGAATCAGTTGGCCTGTCATTATGAAAATATGGCATTACTTTGTGAATGACTGCTCAACACCAGTACAGCCATACAAGTGTTGAAAGAAAGGCCTGTATGATATTTTTATTTTTGTTCCATCTCCTGTCACCCATCTTTCATCCGGTTCTCCTGATTTTAGCACAGGTGGCCAGCTGCATATGATAAACAGTAGCTGTTGCTAAGGTATGCCTGGGTGACCATTAAGGCTGGGCTGTAATGAATTTTGCAGTGACAAGACGGTGACCATAAGATGGTCTACAGCAGATAGGGCAAGAAAGGGTTAAGCCAGGTAAGGGAACCTGAAGCAGTTTTACTGCCAGTTGCCTATTGCCCCAGGATGGGACTGGCCATGTGGTCTAGGAACGACATAGGAAAAGAGCACCAAAATTTGCCAAAATTGTCAAAGTAGTATTTGAAAGTGTCTGCACTCAGAAGTGAAAAGTAATTATCATATTTAAAATCTTATACAATCAAAGCATGGGGACATGTCAGTACTTTGGGTGAAACGGTTTAGAAGAACCTCAGGCTTAAAAGAACCAATTTTCTTCTTTTTTCCTTTGGATTTGGACTGAAATCCTCCCCTTGGGTATTGCGATGTTTTTCCCTACTCAGTTTGCAAATTTTTCCACTGCTATATATATTTTTTCCTTACTTAAACCTTAGTGTTTTTGCTCACACAGGCATTTGTGTGTATTTTCCTTTGTCTTTCAAAATGTGTACATCGTTCAAATGTATGTATTTGTCCCATTGACTACAATGTGTTGGTGTTAATTCTTGAAATATGTGTAATTCTAAATGTACACATGGCTTAGACACATTTTTGTTTGTTTCATTCTGTGAAACATACCACAAACTCAAAAATATATAGATTTCTGACTACTACTTACATTCAGTTTTGCATTTTTCTGGAAGGTGTCAATTGAATAATCCAACAATAAAATAGAAAGCCAAGAAATGTCTTGTTCATCCTCCGTCAACCATAGGAAAGCTATCCCATTGCTATTTGATTTTTGAACTGCAGAGCCAGTCCTAAATCTGTTGCTTGGAGCAGCTAGGCTGGGCTCCAAACTGAAGTCCAACTTTCAGCTCAGTTGTGTCACCAACTGGCTTCATCACACTGCTATTTTTAGAAAAGTAGAATGGAAATATTTACTGTGCTAAAACAAAGACTGAATATGTGCAATCTCTGTTCTTTATCTTAAAGGAATGCAGAATGCGGATTTCACAGGAACAACTATGTTCATGTATTTAGCTTTAAAAATTGATGAACGAACACTGAGTTCATCAACTAATGCTACCCAAAGTCAAAGTACAGTTCCTTAATAAAAATGATTTTCATTAGGTCTCTTTAATGATTGGTCTTAGCAAACCTTAGGATTTAGTGAGGAAAAAAATCTTCTATTCTGTATAGTTTGAGGTGAATGTATATATTTGAATCAGAACTTTAAAAACTTTGGGAACTATAAAACCCAGCCAGCATAGCTAGAATCCTACAAAATGCCAACCAAAAGTGTTAGTTAATACATACCTGCATCTGAAAGGAAGAAATCGCCAGATGTAGAGTTATGCTGGCAACTTTTAAAAGTTTAAATAAAGAACTAAAGTTATAAGGTGACCCATGGAGCTAAAGCTAGGGATTAAGTGCTAATATCTCTGTTCCATCTCTATTGATAATGCTTAATTAAAAATCTTGATCAACTGACTAGTTTCCTCAGAATAGAAAGGGGAGTGCATCCAAAGTAGCAAATCATACAGAACAAGCAGAAAACACCCACATTATGATGCAGATGCAAACAGGCATAAAAAATGCAATACCAGTTTCTATTCATGGATCGTCATCCGGCAAATAATAAGAGGAGAGAGATTTGCTGCCATACGTGGCTCTTCTTACCTGGATTGGCGCAACTGTGTTTTGTAGAAGATCAGGGTGGTTGTTTTCATCCCAAGCCTGAAATTGTTTCCAGACTTTCATTCTCCGTGTGCAAAACTATCATTTCCATTTTATTTTTAGCCCAACCTGCATTTTCAAAGACTCCCACTCTCTGAACCTGGCACAGATTGACAGGAAATGACTTTTCTTCTAACGTGAAGAGAAAAGTGTCCTGGCTGCAGCTACATAGACTAATCACAGTCCATACAGACAGTATATTTTTGCAAGGGTCTCAATAAACAAATATTTAGAATTCCTAATGTAAATAATACTCTCAGTTTGCAGGGGGGGGGAGTTGTGTAATTTGAAATTGGGTGAATACAGAAGGTCTCTTCTACAAAGTCTTGCATTCTTCAAGAAACAAAGATAAATGTCTCTTTTTAGTTCTGGTTGGACCAGCGGTTAAGTATATAGTGGCCAGAATACTACAGGTGTTCATGTAAGATTTGTATAGCCTTACATGGACATCAACAGGATTCTGGCTAGCAATGATTGTATGGACTGTGGAGCTACTGATTTATACATTTTAACACAGCAGACTTTTATATCAAAAATAGGTGAGAGAGATAATGAAATTAGAAAAAGATTTATCATGATCCAGAGATCTGGAGGCAAGTATTTGAAGGACCTTGGTGTGCACACTGTAGCCTGAATCCTGTTGGATTGGTGGAAAATATACAGGCAACTGTACAAGGGAGCAAATTGCATGAAGTCCTCGTCTGAAATGCTGCATCAGCAATTGGATCAAATTGGGGCTTGATTCAACTTGGTGCAAGTTTAGGCCCCTTGTCTCTAATCGAGGTCTCAGATCCAAATCAATATTCAAATTTCTGACTCTCCAACATCCCCAGTCACTGGGAGCACTCAAATAGTTACAACCCAGAAGGGGGTAGATAGAACTATGAAACATGGAAAGATAGTGGACTACAAAGGCAGTGTCCACAGTGCTAAACTGCAGCTGCCTACCTCTTCAAGACTGTGCTGGACCAAATCTGCTTTAGCTGACACTTGGGAGAAGTCTCCACCCTCACCCAATGTAGCATGAGAGAAGGAAGAAAAACCTAGTGGTCCTTAAGCAATATTTCCTCTTGCTCTGTGGAGAATGACTGAGGCAGCCCAGTGGCTGCAGTAGCATGTTTGCTTTTACTAATTTTAGGCAGAGGTTCCCAACCCAAACAAATGAAATAAACAAATAAATCCAGGCAAGGCAGAATCTAAATTGCAAATAGAAAGAAACCCCAAAACCTACAGGGGAGGGGGAAAAAACAGAAGAGGAAAGAAAGACAGCCTCTACCGTGCTGATTTTGTTGTTGTTGTTTAGTCGTTAAGTTGTGTCCGACTCTTCGTGACCCCATGGACCAGAGCACGCCAGGCCCTCCTGTCTTCCACTGCCTCCTGGAGTTGGGTCAAATTCATGTTGGTAGCTTCAATGACACTGTCCAACCATCTCGTCCTCTGTCGTCCCCTTCTCCTCTTGCCCTCACACTTTCCCAACATCACGGTCTTTTCCAGGGAGTCTTTTCTTCTCATGAGATGGCCAAAGTATTGGAGCCTCAGCTTCAGGATCTGTCCTTCCAGTGAGCACTCAGGGTTGATTTCCTTCAGAATGGATAGGTTTGATCTCCTTGCAGTCCAGGGGACTCTCAAGAGTCTCCTCCAGCACCACAATTCAAAAGCATCAATTCTTCGGCGGTCAGCCCTCTTTATGGTCCAGCTCTCACTTCCATACATTGCTACTGGCTGATACAGAAGCCTAATTACCCCAAACCAGGGCTGAAACTAAGGTGGAGCATTAGGACTTTACTCTGGAGAGATGAGATTTAGAGGGTACCAAAACATCTCAATCATCATTTAAGGCCCTCAAGAAAAGAACTCTGGGTTTGAAACAAACTAGCTGAAAGTGAACAGCATAACGTTCAGAGGGGATCCACAAGATCATTCTTTTACAGGAGCCATTCTCAGTGAGGGTCATATGGCCGCTGGGGGCCCCTGGCACATTTGAAGAGAACCACAGACTGGAAACAATTCTGCACACACCACCTTATAAGATTCATTATGTGGCCTATACAATCCTGATTCAGCCTATAGTTCTATCATATTGTGTTAATGGCTGTGGCCACGAAAAGGTTGAGCATGGCTTTAGAGCAGTGGTTCCCAACCTTGGGTGACACAGGTGTTCTTGGACTACAACTCCCAGAAACCCTGGCCAGCACAACTAGTGGTGAAGGCTTCTGGGAAATGCAGTCCAAAAAATACTTAGGTTACCTAAAGTTGGGAACCACTGCTTTGGAGCAACCATTCTCAACCTTTTTTTTGGCCACGGCCATAAACACAATATGAAAGAAATATAGGCTGAATCAGGATTATATAAATCACATAATGAACCTTATAAGGTGATATGTGAAGAATTGTTTCCAGTTTGTGGCCCCTTTCAAATGTGCCTGCCTGCCCCCCTCCCAAAGAGGCCATGTGGTCCCCATTGAGAATAGCTGGTTTAGAGAACCCTGCTATCTGTCTCTTCCCAGCTTTCTGCTGCTGGAGAGGAGAGGTGAGAAATGACTCCCCCTCTTGTCTCACTGGAGGGAAGTGTGTAGGCCTCAGCGCTGAACTCGCCATATTCTCTGGTAGAGGTTGGGGGCACTCTCTGAGGGTGCCAGTTGAGAACAGAACCCTGCCCTTCTGTTCCAGCCCCAGAACCCCTCCGCATAGCATTCCTTTCCATCCAGGGCTACACAGTCATAAGTCAGGCAGCCACCTGAGATGGCAGTTTGGGAAGAGAAGTGGGTCAGGTGGCTGCAACTGTTGTCTTCCCAATTCAATCATCACCTTCCCCCTGGCGTGCCTGTGGGACTCATTTACACTTTGCACCTCAGCTGCTGTTGCATTTTTTTTCCCTGCCACTTCCTCCCCCTCCACCCAAGACTGAGATGTGCCCAATCTCTCTCTATTTCTGCTGAGCCCAGCTATCACCCTTCCAAATAACCAGAGCTGCCCGTTGGGTGATCGCAAGGAAAGGAGACCCTTCCATAGGTCTTTTCAACTGCTGCTGCATCTAGCAAACATAGCCTCTCTACACTCATACAAGCCACAGGGGAACTGGGTAGTTCAGCACAGCAGACTGTTTCCCCACAGTATATAAGCTATGGCAATGTGACCCTCCAGCAACAAAAGCAGAACAGCAGAAATCCCCTCTCCCTCGATTTTTTCTGTGCACTGGCCAGATTTTTCAGCATCCAATAGTAAGAGTGTCATCCTGGAGGAAACAGCAGTTGTGGGCAGTACGGCTTCTTTTAGATTCAGAGGTGTCACATGCCTCCAGTCAAGAATAACTTGAGTGGCTGCCTGGTCCCTGCATTTCCAAACTCAACTGGATTTCAATAAGCAAGCCAGTTCCAAGAAATACAGCTTCAAGGAAAATAATTTAGCTAAACCAGCAATGCTGTTTTTTTTTTTTTAAGCCTCGATAAGAGATGTGTTTGAGGGGTTTTTTTAATTGCAACTTCCAGAATATCCCTGAAGCTGGGTTATTTTGGAAGTTGTAGTCCCAAAAAAGTAATTTTCCCATCTCTGGAAAAAATAAAAGGCATTACAAGTTGGCACTAGATACACAAAATGAATAGCATAAAAGCAGGACCTCTGCCTCAGTTCAGCAAGGTGTACATCCAAATTGTTCACATGTGAAATGAAAAAATAAAAATATAATTACCTTCCGATTTGCCATCAGTCGTGCAGCTATCCCATGCAGAAGAGAACTTGAATGCCAACCCCTTTTCTCTTGGCTTTCCACTAAACATGTCATTATAGAGGTGACTCAGGGCAAGCTGGAGGCTTTCGCTCAATCTCTATTTAACTAAAGTTAGTCCCACTTAAGTGCTATAGTTCAAACTAGCCATTACTGCCTTGAAATATTCATTACAATTCTCTTATGAGCCAAACTCATGTAATTCAATTCAAAGCATGACTTCTTTGAAATCAAAAGTCAGTTCCCAATGGAGTTTACACCTAGGTAGGTGTGAATGGGTTTGAAGAATTTAAGCCAAGCATCCAGTTGCCACAAGTGTGCTTTTATCATTTTCTCCTCCAACTGTGCGGTAAATGTGGTGACCACTGTTGAGTGTGCCTGTTGAAAGGGGTAAGAGAGAGCTGAATCATCAAACTAGGCATGTGGTTTGTGTGTGAGTAAACACCTTGCTGACAGAGGGAAGAAAAACTGGCAAAAGCATGCGTGTGCAAAGAAAATGCTTTGCTCATGAAGTTCTGCAGTCCTGTCCATACTTACTTGAATGTGAGTTCCATGGAAGTCTAAAGGATTTACTTCTATGGAGCAATGCTTAGAATAGAATTATGTGCCTGGCTCATAAGAGAATTGTAATATATGAATATTAAATTGGTACTCCCTCAGTACGAACTCCAGTGGGGTCCTTCTTGAAGTCACTCTGCCAGGGTGGAGGGAATCTCACCAGTAAATACATTCTGGAACCAAGGCCTTACCAGTAAATAAACTCTGGAACCAAGGGATGTGCCTTGCATTGAATCAAACCATTGGTTCAATCCGTTCTGTACTCTCAGCCCATCCTGGCAGAGCATCACTAGAGTTTCAAGCAGGCTTCCATCCTATCCCTAATGAAAATGATGAAAATTTAATCGGGGACCTCAACAAAAAGCTTATTCTCTACCACTGAGCTCCTTCCCCCCCCCCTTGCTTTTGTACTCCCTCCCCCAACTTTTGGAATCTGTGTAAGACAAGGAATTTCAGATTCAAAACTAAACTGTGCTGTTAAGTCAGTTCTGACTTAATAGTGACCCTTGGAAAAACAGAAACGTAGCCACTAATAAGAACCTGTACGTTAGTTAATAGGATATAACTAAGTAGGCTTTGACAAAGAGGTACACTATATCTGTATATAAAGACTCACCCATTCAGCTATTCAGATGGGTACCAGACAGTGAGAGACAATTCCCTCATAAATTTGTGTAATTTGTTTTTAAAAATCTATATTAACTGTGGGCACTGTTTGTAGCAAGGATTTCTACAAATTAAATGAACTCCTTGAAGAAATGGACAAAGCTTAGAGAATCAGGGGATGGATATAGTATGTGTGTGGTCCATTTTGGTTAGCACCTGCCACTAGTGTTGCAAAATCAACAAAGAGATGCTGAGTTGTCAAAACAGAGGACTGAATTGAAAGGCTAAGGCCCTCCTGAGAAAACACAGCAATAACATTAAGGAATGATAGAGCTATGACAGTTCTTGATGACAGTGGTGAATTCTCTGTGCTGCACCAGAGATGGCCCAGGTAATCGTCTCTTTGAGACACGGGACAAAATGGTGTCCTCCTTTCCCATTCTATGTATAGAAGCCAACGAGCCTGGCAGAATTTAACTTCAGTGTTGGCAGAGGAGCAGTACCTCCTCCTAAACCACATATTGTAGACTAGTTTAGAAGGCCCTATGCAGGCCATACACAGCTTATCCTCTAAGATTTAACCATCTCTTCTTGCTGGCAACTATCTGTCGCCTGAAGCTACAACCAGCCCTGGATGTATCTCTTCAGATAAAGTGGGGGAGAGGGGGAGTTCAGTCAACTGGATGCTTCTCCATACAAGAAGTAAATTAAGCCACATTGCAAACTAGATGTCAGTGGATATGATTTTTATGATCTTTATCCTAGACGAACCATGGAGGTACAGTACTTGTATTTTGATTTTGTATGGGGCCCATTTATGTGAATGTTCACTTGCAGTTCTGAAGTGCTGTCACACACACACACACACACACACACACACTTTTAGAAATGGTAAAGTTTACATAGAACAATGTCTAATCACAACTACTGTGTTTCCCCGAAAATAAGACAGGGTCTTATATTAATTTTTGCTCCAAAAAACGCATTTGGACTTATTTTCAGGGGACGTTTTATTTTTTTCATGTACAACAATCTACATTTATTCAAATACAGTCATGTTGCCATCTTCTGGTTGCTGCATAATGCTGCACAATGGTGGAGGGCGGGGTTTCACTTAACTAGGGCTTATTTTTGGGGTAGGGCTTATATTACGAGCATCTTGAAAAATCATACTAGGGTTTATTTTCAGGTTAGGTCTTATTTTCGGGGAAACAGGGTACACAACTACAATTATAATTGTGCAAGGGAGGTAGAATGTGGAAATGTCAATTTCATTTTCATCATTCTCAAAATCCCACTAGCCTTATCATCCTATTTCATTTCCATATCTGGTAGTGAGACTATTATTTTTTTTCTTCCTGCATGGAAATGTTGTTTTCATTATATTTTCCTCTTAAAGGATGAAAGATTTTTTTGTATGACTTTATGTTTCATTTACCCGTTTTAATGCATTTTCCCATTGTCTAAAATGACAGATTTTACATCTGTATATCCAGTGGCACATAGTTTTTTTAACTGCATGCATGGGTTTGTGCCCAATTTTTCATTGTCAAAATGCATTGCATGCTATGGAAATGCACATTTCTGAGGCTAGGATGATTTGTCCTATTGCCAGTGTTGGGAAGTACAAAGCTGGTATTTTATGTGGAAATGTACATTTCTTTTCCACTTCTAGTGTGGGGAAAGCAAGTGTGTAGGCTCTGGCTAGGCTTCCCTTATTGCCCTCTTGTTGCTACTCTCATGGATTGTTTGGGAAAGGAACCTAATCTGTGCATGTAGAATCCACACATGATTTTAGAACCCTGATTGCTCAAGGTTCTAAATCAGATGAGGAGCGTACACACCTTGAACATGATTTATGCTCTCCTGCTTTTGACATTTCTAGAGAAGGCGCAGAAGGCAAGTAACAGAGACATGACAGAGGCTGCAGGGCCTATACATACAGTGCCATTCTCCTCCACCCCAATTCAGAACTTGGAAAGGTTATTTTCTTTTTTGGACTACAAGTCCCAAATTCCTCTGACCAATATAGCCACTGGCCATTATTGGCTGGGGCATTGCAGAAGATATAGTCCAGACTAGTAAATTTCCCAAGCTGTGGCCCAAATGGATATGGAAGAATACTCAAACTGCAGGACATATGAAGCCTGTCACAAGAACTGGAGACTGTTAAAGAAAACTTAAGAGCACATCCAGACAGGGAAGCTGGAGTGTTCTGCTTCGTGCTTAAAAGGTTCTTATATTTAGTTAGAAATATTTTAATTCTCACTTGAGCGATCCTTCCATTCACACTGATTGAAGTTTTTCCTCCTGCTAGAAGGGTCCAAACAGTTTTTTGGATCACCGATTTACTCAGTTTACTCACATATACTGTATGGTTTACTTGGTTTATCCACAAGTAAGGAGGCAGCACAACAGAGGACAGTGGCAGTGTGGCAAGCTTTCAGTGGCAGTAACAGTGGTAACAGTGACTTTCCTTTTTTGTTGTTGTTGTTGTTAAGGAAAGTAAGTGACCTAGCAAAAGAGCAATGCATCTACCTAGCATAGTACACATAATGCCGCCAATGTATTTTGTTCATCTGGAATAGCACTGCATCAATAGGAAAATGTATTTTTAAAAATTTAAACAGTAGAATAGATAAAGATAAAGGAGGGGAGTTCTCTATCATCCCTTTCAATGACACAACCCGCCAAAAACATCACAGCATTGTCACCTCACCACCACCTACAGCTCTATTCTGGTGTGGACTAACTATCTGCATGGGCTACAGAACGGGCTAATTAGGAGCGCTCCGAATCGAAAACAAATGTAGCCCCACTGCTGTGCCAGAAAGGAGTGGCATGGCTCTAAAAAGCAGCAGGATGGATCACTCTAAATTAAAACACACGTGGACACCATATACCAAACCAGCGCCAGAAGCAATCCAAACAGCAAGCTATTCTACCCGTGCAGATGTGACCCTACTATTGATGGAACAGTAGATGGAAGCATGGGGCACCTCAAAGGGAGACAAGTCAATTCCATTTGGGGCCCCTCCTGATCACTTCACTCATTGTAGCCCTGGATTCATTCTCCCCAAATCCTGTTCTGAATATGCTACTGAAGGTACAACTGTGTGAGATACTCCACTTCCTGCTTTTATAGTAAGAGGACTGATTCATGCACTCTGGATAGATGGGCAAAAGTAGTAGTAGTAATAGTAGTAGCAGCAGCAGCAGTTGTTGTTGTTGTTCCTGGACTACAACTCCAATTTCTAGATTATTAGGTAGCTAACTGCTATGTTTTCAGGATTTCTCCAATTAGTAAACTTAAACCAGCTTTTGATTAAAATGAGGTAGATGTTCTATGTCTCAAAAAGAATTTGGTAACAACATATTGAACAAGAGATTGATTTTTCCATTCCGCATTTATTGTCAATAGGTTTGGCACTCATTTTCAGAACAAGGCATTTGACAAAATTTACCTGTCCAGCCCTGATAACACTGACACATGAATTTCTGTTTCATAGCCTTGATATCTTTCTTCTTCAGCCTTCCTTTCACAAAGACTTTTTTATTCATCTCATCGAAACGAATCTTAAAACTCTGGGGATGTAAATGCAGAAAGGCACCTGATTCACTGTTTCTACGAATGCATCTGCCATTCTTCTTACAGAGGACTTTACTACAGAGCTTGGTGGCAGAGGTCACATTAATGACATAATGCCCCAAGGGACCATCCACATATTTTTTCACGGTTAAACAGTTGTTCTAAAAGAAAACAAAGAGAAGGATAGGTTACTTTACAGTGCAACCCTATAGACATATAGTCAGACATTAGCCCCATAGATCTCAATGAGCCTTGCCCCTCACTCAGCTGCCATAAGTAGCACACTCTGTGTCTACATTAGAGATGGGAGCTTCGTGCTTTGTACGAAGCATGAAGCACGGCACCACAGGTGGTGCTGAGTTTCATCTCCCTTCCCCCAGGCCGGCTGGTCCACTTACTAGGTTCCGCACGCTGCTGGGGTCCTTCTTCAGCAGCAACACTTCAATCCAGGCAGAAGCCCAGCCAACCTTTCCCTGCCTCCTCAGGCAGCCAACCACTCTGGTGAGAAAGTAAGAGAGGGAGTCTCCCAGCACAGCTGATTGGAGAGCCATTGCCAAAGAAGGACCCCAGCAGTGTGTGGAGCCTGGTAAGTGAACCAGCTGGCCTGGAGGAAGGGAGATGGAACTCAGAACTTTATTTATTTGCTTATCTATGAACTTTCTAGACCTCATAGTACTGAGAATTACTGCAAAATGTGTGGCCAAAGAGAGCCTGAGGAAGTAGAAGGCACTAACATGTCTTCTCACAATTTCACCCTTATTCACTCAAAGGAAATAGTTCCTTTTTTTTCCACACCATTTAAACTCTACAAAAATAAGTAAGGGGAAGGCTTGGTAAGACACACTAAGTAACATGTCTATAAAATGGGTACATGCACAGTAATGAAGCATTAGATGTGTTTAATTTTACGCCCCTTGGCTTTCTTCATGTCATACCCCATGTTTCTAGGGTATAAACCACTCAACAGCCCACACAACAATCATGTGCAGGTGCCCATAATCTTCCTTAGAACTCTTTCATCCCTGCATATAGGAAGGAACTAGATAAGTGTTGCAATTCGAAGGAAAGAAAGGTTTTCCCTTCAGAGACGCATCTCTTCAAAGCTGCCATGTTTCAACCTGCAAATGAAGGCTGTGTTTACCTCCCTTTGACCAATTGCAAAACAAAAGCCAGATAATTTACATTCTCCAGAGATGAGAAAATATTGTACCAGGACAAAGAGAGGCCTTTTACCTCTTAAAGTAGCCCTGTTGCTAAGGAAACACTAACTTTATCATCTGTTTTGAACTTCATTGATCCACCAAGTTTATCTATCTTCCAGATAAACTCTTCACAGGATTCTTAATATTATAGACATTATCCATGGGCAAAGGCAACTTATGTTGAAGATAGTACCCCTCTATATCTGGGGGGCGACAAGGAGGCCCACAAAAGCAAGAGTCAGTACACCCGTAATAGGGGCAGGGCACTTGGGGCCCTGACAGAGTGCAGGTTGGGGAAAATGTCAAGGACTGCTCCCACTGAAGATGGCACTGATGTTCTTTTTGGCATTTCCATCTCCTGCATTGTACTGGGTTGGGGGTCGGCTCAGGGACCCTGACCCAGTTATAGGGAGCCAAGGACCAAAGACTGCAAGACACAAATAGAGAAATTGCTGGTTGAGACCGTGGGAGAAGCACCAGTTGGTGCAAGTGTCTCAGCAAATCTAGGGTGACCCCTGCAGGAGGGGCAAGTTAAGGATGCTAGTTGGGAGGTGAGAACTATTAAAGAAGTGCAAGAGGAAGTGGGCAGCCAGTTGAAGGGGGAGGAGGAAAAGGAAGCACAAGTACTACCAGAGAAGGAAAGAGGAGGAGCCTGGGGAGATGCTCAGGATGAGGTGGGAGAGGAGGAGTATATGGAGAAGGACAAGAAGGAAGAACCAGAAGCACCCAGGAAGTAGGGCTATGATATAAAGGAGCAATCATGGACAGGGGTTCTTGTCGAGTTATGATTACCTAAGGGGAAGGGGGAGAAACACCCTGCACAATTGGGAACAATGGCAGAGGCAGGGCCCTCAAGCATAGGCAGGATCCAGTTCAGGAGAGCCAACCCCAACCCAGCAACAATGCTGGAGACAGAAGTATCAAAAAGAATGCCAGCATCATCTTCAGTGAGAGCAGTCCCTGGCATTGTCCCCAACCGGCACTTTGTCAAGGCCCCAAGTGCACAACATGCCCTATCCCTATTAAAGGTGTACAGGCCCTCACTTGTGTGGGCCTTAAGATTTGATGATTCATGGTACCCACCAGTAAGTCAGATTGTGGACTCTGACCCCTCAGTGCTGCCAACTCAGGGAGTGGAGAGCAGGGATGAGCCAGTGTAGTGTAACTAACTAGCTCTGGGAAGAGTCAGTTGCCTGAAAATACTTCTGTTAAATTTCCCATCCAAGTTATAATAAGCCCTGTTTTGTTTGAAACCCCATCTGTTGAGTCCATGGATCTGGGAATGGAGGAGGGGTCACCCTACCCAGGTAGGGCCAGCATGGCTCACAGGGAGGATGCTGTAATATTTTTTGTTTTTACTTTTTCTGAATGTGCTTTTAAATTGTTTAATTTCATTCCATTTCTAATATTAGAACTTATTGGTTGAAATCCTGTTGCACAGCTCTGTGTATGCAACAGTGATTATGTCATCATTAGTGCTGATAAAAGGCAATCTCAAGGTGCACAAAACTTGTACACACTGTGGCAAATCACATGCACCCCAAAATCACCAAAGAAAGTCTTTAGTCAATAGCAGCTTGCCACTGATTATGACATCGTCACCATTGTACACACACAGCTATGCAACAGGATTAGTGCCATTAATTTTTTCAATTTATTTTTTAAACTGCCATGAGTCCCTATATTGGGAAGAAGCAGGATAAAAGTAAGTAAATCATGCATAATAATAATTAGTCAAAATTGTTGTGCATAGCTATGCAAATGGCACCATTTTCAGAGGCAAATTATTCCAAGTTTAAAAAATCACCATGGACATCATCAGTTACCCACTGAATCATACAAGTCATTATGGAACTGATAATGTCTATGGTGATTTCTTAATTTGGGTGATTCATCTAAGATTTTCTTTGCTACCTCATCAGCTGTTCCTGACTTATAGCCTTTCGGAATACTTTTGTAACCACGTACACCTTAACAAAAAATCTATACTAATTCCTAGAAGATCATATTTTAATGGCCCAGTATATGACTCAGTTCATGCATACACTATGCATCATCCAGTACTGGCTTGAATGTACAGATCAGGTTATCACTAGACACAACTATGTCACTGGTACATTTGTATAAATTTCTCTTCACATGACCTCAAATATAATGGGTTGGATCCTGGTTTAGTCGTACCTGGAGTGGCCTCATGAAATAATTTGGACTTCTATTCATCAGTCCCAGGGCACGCCCAGAAAAAAGGAATAGTAAATTGCTTCTGAGTACCCTATAGCTGAAAACCCTGAAAGTGTTGTCATACATTGGAATCAACCTGGTGGCACATATTATTAGTATTAATCATCATCACCACCATTATCATCTTAGAACTGCAGAGCTGGTCCTGTTGATTTCTCCTGTAAGCATTACTGCACTTGCACCCAACCAACTGTTTTCCATAGAGACAGTTTACTCCTCATATAGCCACTCATGATGTACTGTAGGCTGGTGCTTTTTAACATTTGGCCCTCCAGATGTTTTGAACCACTGTTGGCAGAATTCCTGATGCTGGCTATGGCTTCTGGGAGTTGAAGTCCTAAATATCAGGAGTGACTGAGAACTAATGGTCTAGTGGTAAGCAGGTAGTTGTTGTTTAGTCGTTAAGTTGTGTCCGACTCTTCATGACCCCATGGACCAGAGCACGCCAGGCCCTCCTGTCTTCCACTGCCTCCCGGAGTTTGGTCAAATTCATGTTGGTAGCTTCAATGACACTGTCCAACCATCTCGTCCTCTGTCGTCCCCTTCTCCTCTTGCCCTCACACTTTCCCAACATCACGGTCTTTTCCAGGGAGTCTTCTCTTCTCATGAGATGGCCAAAGTATTGGAGCCTCAGCTTCAGGATCTGTCCTTCCAGTGAGCACTCAGGGTTGATTTCCTTCAAAATGGATAGGTTTGTTCTCTTTGCAGTCCAGAGGACTCTCAAGAGTCTCCTCCAGCACCACAATTCAAAAGCATCAATTCTTCGGCGGTCAGCCTTCTTTATGGTCCAGCTCTCACTTCCATACATTGCTACTGGAAAAACCATAGCTTTGACTATGTGGACCTTTGTTGGCAAGGTGATGTCTCTGCTTTTTAAGATGCTGTCTAGGTTTGTCATCGCTTTCCTCCCAAGAAGCAGGCATCTTTTAATTTTGTGGCTGCTGTCACCATCTGCAGTGATCATGGAGCCCAAGAAAGTAAAATCTGTCACTGCCTCCATATCTTCCCCTTCTATTTGCCAGGAGGTGATGGGACCAGTGGCCATGATCTTAGTTTTTTTGATGTTGAGCTTCAGACCATTTTTTGCGCTCTCCTCTTTCACCCTCATTAAGAGGTTCTTTAATTCCTCCTCACTTTCTGCCATCAGAGTGGTATCATCTGCATATCTGAGGTTGTTGAGATTTCTTCCAGCAATCTTAATTCTGGCTTGGGATTCATCCAGTCCTGCCTTTCGCATGATGTATTCTGCATATAAGTTAAATAAGCAGGGGGACAATATACAGCCTTGTCATACTCCTTTCCCAATTTTGAACCAATCAGTTGTTCCATATTCAGTTCTAACTGTTGCTTCCTGTCCCACATATAGATTTCTCAGGAGATAGATAAGGTGGTTAGGCACTCCCATTTCTTTAAGAACTTGCCATAGTTTGTTGTGGTCCACACAGTCAAAGCAGGTAGTATCTTTGCTTAACTCATGTGAGCCAATTCTTTACTTCTTTTGTTCTTTTCCATTTTTTCTTTCCTTTCCCTATTTTCTTTCTTTCTTTCTTTCTTTTTCTTTCTTTCTTTCTTTCTTTCTTTCTTTCTTTCTTTTATTGCACTTGTGATGCACATGAAATAATTATTTTCTCCTACCACAAATCCTTCAACACTACTTTTAATATGTTTATTTTCTAGTATTCTTTTGGGAACTTATTTAGAAGAAGTTGACCCCACCAGCAGACTCAGTAACGACATTCATGAACGGCAAAAGAAATCCCAACCCATGTATTGGCAGCTCTCACTGAGCCATAAGCTTCTGTTCAAAGATAGAAAGCACTTTGTGCATTTTGGGTGGGAGGTCTCTCTAGAACAGTTTGTGAAATTTACTCACATAAGTACTGGCGTACTGCATGCTTCCCCAAAGGACAATTCCCGCTGCCCCCAATGCAGCACTCTCACCAATAGTGTGTACCAAGTCCTCCTGAAAAGTAAGATACAGATATGCATAATAGTAATACTGCAACATATACAGAGAGCAAAGAACAAAAGCAGAGATGCTCCTACCCATGCTTTAGATCAGTGGTTTTCAACCTTGGCTCCCCAAATGTTCTTGGACTAAAAGTCCCAAAAGCCTTCATCATTAGCTGTGCTGGCCAGGAGTTGCAGTCCAAGAAAATCTGGGGATGCAAGGTTAGGAACCACTGCTGTAGAGAGTGATTTGGTTCCTCTGTTTTTTTGGTCACTTTGTGAGAAACAGATTTGAAGGGTTTTTGAAGGCCTCCAACCTTAATCCCTGCAAAATTCATTTATAGGAGCTGGAAGAAGGATGAATGTACATACCTTTGCTTGTGCGTGGAAATGTATGTGCTTGAAAGCACACACATGAAGTAGAGAATACTGAATGCAGTTCTGATTTTCAGTCACCTCTATGTGGATTTAGAGGCTTTTTACTGTGTTAATTAATGAGCATATTTTATATGCTTCTATTTGATGATATGCTAATTTGTGCTCTGGTTCTGTACAATGGTTGATAAGTGGCATGCTTAGTCACTTGTTAGTTTCTTCTGACCTTTATTTTCTAAATGTCTCAAGCAATTTCATTCTACCTTATCATTCTAGCTTTTGCAGCTCAATGAGCAACCACGCCTAACCTGCAACATTGATTTCATTAGAGAGAACAAATTCATTTATATGGACGCAACTACTGTGTGGAGGTCAAAACATGCTCCACACAATCAAGCCAAACACTGATCACTCAGAAGATCTTATATGTAGACAAACAGAACAACATTCACACTTCTGCTATTTCCCCTCAGGTGGTATACTGTATGTGTGGGGAATATTCAGAGAGCTGGAGGGCCACATATGCTCATCCCTTGAACTTCAGGAGCTGCACCTTCTCCTGAATTCCTCCCATTTTTTCTAAAACAAGAGAGTTTTTCTATAGGAAACCCCTCTTGTGTCCTTTAATGGTCTTTAAAAAAAAGAAATAGGAATGTTGGGCGACCTAGAAGCTCATAAAAACTTTAAAAACACTCTTAAAAAGAACATATGCCCAGCATCCAGGAGGGATTCAAACTTGGCTATTAAAAGCCTGCCTAAAAATTCACATCTTTAACTGTCAGAAAAAGGATAACCAGGAGGGGAGACAGTCTAACCTCCCAAGGGAAAGCATTCTGCAATCTGGGACCAGCCTCAGAGAGGACCCTCACTATTGTCCCCATCAATCATGCCTGCAATGGCAATAGGACCAAGAGAAGGGTTTCCTTGTGAGGATCTTAGGAGCTTGGAGGTATCATATGAGGATGGTCATATTGTCCAAGACCACAGCTCTCATTCTTACAGACTAACGTTCAAGACAATTGTCAACAGTAACTGGTTCTGAGAGGTCATGCAATTCCAGTATACGCACCACTCTCCCCTTACCTCTGTCAAAGCCTCCAAAGTATAGGCATAAAATGGCCTAGAGTACACGTAAACAGGCAAAGCATAGTCCTTTCTGGCAATGGAAGCAATGCGTACGGCCTCCTTAACCCGATGGTGCACAAATTTCAAAGCATTCATGCTTGACCTCAACATATATTCCAGGTAAATGGAAGGATAAAGGGCAGTACTTTCCTTCCAAAGCCAAAGTAGAAGATCATTCCGTGTAGATTCAATGTCTGGACATTTGCCCGTGTATGTATCTGGATTGCCTTTGTAATCATAATTGTAGCAGTCAGGATACAGATAGTAACCCCAAAGGCCGTTGGATCTCATATCTTTTGCCAGGAAAAGGGTACTGTTCATAAAACTTCTCCCAGCGTTTTCAAATTCTTCCTTAGCAGCTTTCAGAATCGTGATCGCAGGCCACTGAGGGTGTCGCTTTCTAACAAGTTCAAGAGACTTGTTTCTATAAATCACTTTCTGTCCCCAATTCCTGTCCCACTGGGGTCTCCAGTTTTCCCAGTCAATGACTCCAAGTCCGTGGAATTTCTTCACTGGTATGGAACGATCCATATCAGACTTTGCTTTGAAGAGGTGCTTAACAAGACTCTGATTCTGAGGAATGCCTCCATTGATGGGCTCACCATTGTCATCAAAATAGGGGTAGTACCCAAAGTGGGTGTGATAAAATATGGTCACGGTGGACCCACTCAGGGTCTCATTGACATTTGACTGGATGTCAAAAATATGGAGATCTAAGTCCACCTTGTAGCGCAGCCGGCATTGGTCAGTAGGTGCATTCCACAACACTACAAAAGGTTTGTGGGAGAACAAAGGAGCTCTTGTCTGCTGCACTTTTCCCTCTTCAGTGACAACCATTGTCAGTAATATCCAGAATGATAGGCATGTAATCCACAGGTGGCACATACTATTATTCTTTTTTCCTCCTGATACTGTTGAGATCACTTCCTCAAAGGAGACAAAGCAGGGGGGGAAAAATGTTAGCAGAAACAAATGTAAGAGCAAACTGTGATGTTAAGAATTGGCAGGATGATCTGTCAATTAAAGGTTGCAGCTCTAGAAACGTAAGTTGGGTCTAGAACAGTGGCTCCCAACCTTGGGTCCCCTGATGTTCTTGGAGTAAAACTTCCAGAAGCCTTCACCACTAGTTGTGCTGGCCAGGATTTCTGGGAGTTGTAGTCCAAGAATATCTGGGGACCCAAGGTTGAGAACCACTGGTCTAGAATAAAGAATAAACTGCTTCCTTGAAGATAACCTGCATTACGATCAGTGGAACTTACTTCTGAATGGACACATATCAGATTGCAATTTAAATCATGACTAATGTAATCTGATTGCAGCCCAGAAGTACATTTTAATTTATTCACTCTCCAAATCTGCCAGTGCAATTTCATGTATCTGTTCTAGAACAGAATTTCAGTAGATCCCCTTTAAGGGTTTCAAGCCAATCCTAATCATGGCACAAAATGCTAAACATTTCTCATAAAATTATGGTAGCGTTGTATTGTAGAGGTGGCCTCAAACAAGCATGATGAACAAGATCTGTCTGTCCATGTGTAATCATCTCCATGATAGGGTAATGTTTTAGGAAGAGTGAACATATATGTATAAATGCATGTTACTGACTAGTTCTTTCTGAGATAAAGTTGTTAAATTAAATGAAAATATAGGTAACAAAGGTAGTGAATTCTGACTCCAAGCCAAAAAAAGGTCCAAATGAAAGTAGGCTTTAAAAGAATAAGGGAGGGCATTGTCTCCATCTAATAATGTCACCTGAGATGACAGCCTCTCTCTTACTAATGGTAAGGAAAGCCATGGAAATGTCATCCTGAAAATGGGTATGCAGGTCCTTAAAAGACCTGTCTCAAAGTTCCCGTATTTGTCTGAAAATGTGATAGCTAAACCTGGGGATGGGGCCACTCAGTATCCCATCTCCAATGTCTCTGTGGCTGCCAGGTCTCACCCTCCTGGTTCTCAGTTCTAAGGCCTTGAGTGAGAAGTAGAGATGGGCTGTCAGTAGGTTGCAGTTTTCTATACTTGGTTGTAAACAAGGTTCCTGCTAAGCTGGGCGCTCGGGTGCACGACTCCGCTTCGCTCTGCACAGCTCTCTTCCTTCTCCACACAGCAATCGTGTTAGGCTCTGGTTGGAATGGAACCTAGCACATGAGGGGGCGGAGTCAGGAGAAAGAGAGAGGCAGAGCCCTGCCCAGCGGGGCTGAAAATTAGAGGGTACATTGGTTGGAAAGTTTGCATTTCACTGGCATTTGTAAGGCTGCAGACAACTCTGAAGAGTTCTACCTGTTGGTAAGAAACCACAGCAATCAGTATGGCATTATAGCCTCTTTTTGCTGCCTTATGTAAACTACAATATTTGCCAGACATCTCCCTGACTGCAGCCAGATTGCATTCCAAAGGAGCTTTTGTCCATCTTCTCTCTAGTCATCTTCTTAATTGCTTCATTGCCCTCAACCTTTCCATAAACCATGGTGAAGACTGAGCTGTGCAATGAAGAGGAGGTGTTTAGGAGTGGTTGCGTCTACTGCCCAGGTCACATCTGAGTACCAGTGGGTGACCTGGGCAGCAAGAGTGCCCATCAGACCAGCCAGTAAACCCCTAAGGATGTTCTAGAAACCAATTGGATCCATCAGTCTTCAGGGCGGACCATTCTAATAGGTCCATTCAACCCACAAAGGGGGGCAGATGTACACAGTCCAAAACTCAGCAGGTGATGATCTGACTGTGACAGAATGGAAGACTCAATGTTTACCAACTTCAGATCTGCCCAGACATGAATATCAGGATCTGCCACATGTGTAGAACTCATGACATGATGGGATAGGCCCACAGATGTCATGGTGTCCATGAACTCCAAGGCCACCCCAGCAACCTGTGTCTCAACATGGATGTTAAAGTTTCTCAGAAGTAAAAGTCTGGGGGACCTCAACAGAACACCTGAGATGAAGACCATCAGTCCTGGTAGGGAAAGCATGGGTCATGAGGAAGCAGTACACCAACCCAATTCCCACTCTATCCCACTGGTCCAACATCAGGTGAAGGCATTCTAGGCCTGAGTCCAAAGGAGCTGAGATCCTGTTGACCTTAATAGGTGTTCAATGGACTGTGGCAACACCTCTTCCCTGTCCCTCTGATCTGCCATGATGCTGGATGGAATATCCTGGGGGGGGGGGGGGGAGGGCATATCTGGGAAAGGGCAACCCCACCTTCCACATCCACACAGGTTTTGCTTAAACAAATCAGGTCAGCCATTTTATCTTCTATAAGATCACAAAGCTGATTTATTCTGATTTATTACTCCTGATTTATTTTGGACCAGTCTTGCATTTACCAGCAGTATGTGCAAATCAGCTGGTCAGCTGGTAAGGTTACCTTGATTCTGCCAGCTGAGAGGAAGACCAGAGCATGACTCAGGTATTAAACATCTGGCCCACCTTCTCCTGTAATGGCCTGTCCTTCTCCCACCATACCTCCCTTATCATTGCTATAACCTTGCTCCTGATGACCTTAACCATGATTAACTAACAGCCGACATTCCCCCTTGCTCCCTCAACTGCCTAGAGTCCCTTCCAGATGCAAAAAAGAGAAAGAGAAAGGAAAAATCAGAAAATACAAAAATAAGACAGCAACAGTATATTACTATACTGGGATACCAGTAGAGCTCCCTTTTAGACTTCTTTGCTCATCTAGAGGTGAAATGAACGAAGGCAGGATTGGAAAATACAGAGGCTTAGAGCAGTATGCACAATTCTGTGCCTCTGACTAGTATTTCTACATCCTATTTAAAATGAATGTCTAAACAGCTTTGTCCCTTAACTGTGAGTTCATTATAGTTTGCTCCTTAAGTGTGAATCCGCTGATGTTGAAGTAGAAGCAGTTCTGGAATTATCCATACAGAGAAGCAAAATCTAAATGAATGAAATAACAGCTATTAATTGTCCCTACTACATTGATTTGAGAAACATTCCATAAAGCTTCTTTTTCTCTCCCACCCCAGTTCTTACTACTTTTTAGTAAGTATATATCAAATGCTTGGCAATGACTTTTTTCAATATGTGTTCTGTATGCTGAACTAAACATCATTCAACAGCAACCCATTGACCTCAAATATTTGTCTGGCTCATCACTTTACTGCACTTTTGTGGTTTCACTATAACACCAACATTACATGATACTTGTAACACCTGCTGTGTTATCTTGGTGTGTTTTAAGGTCTCAGACCTGTGTTTTATAGTGTTGACCCTATAGAGAGAAAACAGCAGGCCTGACAATCTAACCATCTTTTTTTCAAGCAAGCTAGAGGAAGACAGAATACTCACTAAACCTATTACACTAGCAGAATTGTTTAGATTTTCTGGTGCTGGGCATCTACACCAGAATCTCAATATCCTGTTGCCAGCGAGATGGTACCAGTGACATAGGCTGAGACAGATTAGCAAGACTTAATCAGTGGCCCATGCTTTCTCAAAATTTGGCCCTATTCTCTGGCAATTACACATTACCCCAGCAGAAGATTTATTAAAAAAGCTTCTATAAATCATTACACATCAACACAACAGTGGATAAGTCCCACACATGGAAGATAATATGCATCTCTCTCTCTCTCTCGTTTTTTTTTTTAAACAACCAGGTGACATGTTGCTACATTAATCTGACTTGATTTCTAGAAAACATTTGGCCCAAGTGATCTGACTTGATTTCTAAAGAACATTCAGCCCATACAGGGCGGGAGGGACCTTAGTAGTAGTGAAAGAGCACTTGGCCTAAAAAAAATGAACATGTTGTCCAATCAGCCAAGGAGAACAACAAACATGGAAATTTCTTTTTGCTTGACTTCTCAGAACACTTACAGGTAAATTAGCTTAGGGGCCACCCAGCAGTAACTTGAGGATCACTCTATGAACTCCAGCAGCTGGAGATAAATGGGCAAAGTGCTCCAAAAAAGTAAGCACAGGAGGGGAGCTTTCTAGAAAAGATTATGCCTCAGAGCAATCCCTGAAATTCCCACACTCCTCTCTCTCAGGGACAAATGTTGGACTACAGAGCACTCAAACAATGTAGTATCCAAACAATATACTTACAGAATGTCTCTTGCTACTCAGTCTTTAAGATAAATTGTGCACTGGCCTGACAACCATTCTTGACTAAAGAGAGAAGTGGTACACTATACCATCAGCT
The DNA here is from genome assembly GCA_037013535.1 of Intellagama lesueurii. Lineage (NCBI taxonomy): Eukaryota > Metazoa > Chordata > Lepidosauria > Squamata > Agamidae > Intellagama > Intellagama lesueurii. Next base: position 68,784,645 of record JBAJHW010000005.1, on the reverse strand, counting down.
GTGCATGAAAGGTAAATTTGAAGCTTGCAGGAAGGAAAATGATGATGTAATTTTGTATGGAGTGCTTGTTCTCCAGCACCATTGGTAATTTGTGCTTTCTACTCCTTTTGCTACTGCATAGTGGTTGCTCACCCTGCAGACACCAATGAAAAGAGGCATCCTCTGGCGGGTGATGGAGAACAATCAATCCATGCCACTACATAGCCGCACTACTACGCTGCACTGCATTACAAGACCACAAGACCAGACTTTGCTTCTTAAATTACTCCCATACTGATTGCCAATGCCTAAACTATCCCACAATGCAATATATGGGGGCAGATGTCAAAATAAGCATACATAGTTTGTGGCATTGGGCCTATGAAGTTGTGCCATGGGCCAGAAGCTTAACACATACAGTGTGCATGTGGTCTAAAAAGGGGGGGGGGTTGTAACTGGAGCATAACTGGAGGTGGTTAATAGTACAGGGGATGAAAACCACAATAAAAACAGAACTACAATGAGGGTGGTCACATGTCCTCTTTCAGAATAGACAGGCCTTCATTTGAAGATGTACCAATGGATAATCCTTTTAAGGGTTTTGTCCATTTGAAGGGGTTTCCTCCATTCCAAGTCTGATTAAGGAGGTATAAGGAAGGGGATCAGGGACCTTGAGTGTTGGCTACCCATAATGAGCAGTCCACCAGACCACAGACTCAGCAGGCATACAAGTCACTGTCTTCCAAACTCAAGAACGCATTCTAATTCTGTGTAAGTTGTAAAAATAATTTCGAATTTTGCATCTGTACATATAAATTAGCAGATACAATTTTATACAAACTAGTATTCTCTTTTGTCTTGTTTTTCAAAGATCTATAGGTGGTCACTTTTATTATGACATAAACTGCAGAGGAAAGAGAGAGGAAAAGAAAGATGGCAAATGAACTCTGTTTTTCAAACTAAGCAAGGATTGCAGGGCACTCGCCAAATGGCCCATTTGGATAAGAAACGATGGCATGGACATCAGAATGAGTCCTATCCTTTCCAGTCTGCATACACAAAAACAGCTCTCTCTCACTCTCACTCTCATACACACACACAGAAAGAGAGCAAGAGAGAGCAAGTATCTCTGTTGAGCAGTGCCTGCATGACAGAGGTCAAGAACTGAAAGTCCACAGCTAAAAGGTGTGTCAATATATGTCACCTGATGTTGAGCTACAAAAATGGTGCAGGTGACTATTTACTGTAGAAAGGACAAGTATAGGTAGCAACAGCAACTAGACTGCCAGAGTAGAGGTTCTCCTGGTGAGACACAACCATTCCATTTCAGTCCTATATGTTGACAGGAGTGTTAGTTCACCACTCTTCAGAAAAGGGCCACTGCCTTGTCCACCAAGCACCATGCATCCTATTGCTGATGCTAACAAAAGCATAAGGGGAGGTTGAAATAACTCTAGACATGCTTTTCCCAAGCCTACTGAAGAGCCACGGTAGCAGTCAATGCAACACAATAGGTGCATCAACTGTTCTTGCACATTATTACTTACACCAAAATATTGCTACTCACTTAATTATATTGTTCAGGGCCCTTGAAACAGGCCACACAAAGCCTGCAATGGAAGCCCATAAGCCATAGCCATATCACAACTGGAAAATTGTTACCCTTCATAGCAATTTCCCTGATTTTTATCCTGGGATTTTTACAACAGGTTTGCTAACAAACCACCCCTGACTCTCATCCGAACAGCCACATCCCTCTTCACCAGCAACCTCTGCCATCTATGTATTAGGAACCAAGACTGTCTCTGAGTTCCGTTCCATTATTATCCCATCAGTTTGTTACGTTCTGAGTTCTATGCCAGACACCTTCCTTACAGAATGTTGGTAACAGATTTTTCCAAACCTTCAAATGCTGGGGGAAATGGGAGAGTTTTCTTACCATCCGTGTTTGTGTTCTTATTACCCCTGTCATACACATCAGTCCAGTGCATAGTTCAGAAACATCATTTTGTTGGCTACAACCCCAAGCAACCCCAGTAGCCACATTGGCTGAGGGGTTACTGGAAGTTATAGGCCCCCTTTCCAAAAAACAGCATTTCCAAAATATTGTCCACACATACCACTCAATGTAATGATTTCCTATGGCACTACATCCTTTGACCTCCCTCCCAACTGTCCTAGAAAAGCTACACATCCTTCTCATAGGTCATAGGCACGCCAATGCCAACTGATCTTTGCATCTGCAAGTCAAGGGCCACACTGGGCAGTGACTACTAGAACTATGCACGGGTCCCACAATCCAATTTGGAGGCCAATTTGGGATTTTGAGATGCATTCAGATTAAGTCCAGAGCAATTTGTGTCCCCTCCAATTTTATGCCCTTGATCCAAGTCTGTCTGTAGGCTTCCCATTGCTTTGCATTGGAAAACTTAAAATCCTCCCTTCCTTCCTTTCCTGATGAACATGACATTGGAAGATATGATCAACTTTAAAACTGCCCAGTTTTGGGGTTATATAGTAGGCACCTTTGAAGTTTGTATTTCTTTTTTTCAAGAAAGAAAGGAAAGGAAGCTGGAGCAATTTGTGCCCCAACTGATTCTATTTGTGATCCAGATACAAACTGATCTGTACATTCACTTCTCCTCACCCTGAAACTGAATCTGACTGTTCTGCTTCAATATAGAGTTTGTACTATTTAGTCTTGACCAGACCAGTTCAGTTAGTAATTTACGATTCATCCCAAATGTGGTGCACAGCATTTGTGACTAACTTGCATTATCCCTTCAGTGATTATAAATATGCCTTGAATAATTTTTCCTCTTTGATTTTGGAGTGTCACAGTCCACAAGCAATATGTGCATGGTTCTCTATCTTATAGGACAGAACAAGTGGCAGTGGTAGTCACTGAGAATTAATTTCCCTCCCTTTGGAGAACTCCTCCTGCAAAGCTCTGTCTTTTGTCATATTCAAATCAAAGTCATATGGTTGCTCTGTGTGTGTGTGTCTCTCTCTCTGTGTAACAGCATAACACTAAACACTGCAAAGCAGATAGTTTATAATTCCTAAATCTGAAGATAAACATACCTTGAAATCTGGGATAAATGGCTAGTTTGGTCCCTCCAATAAAAGTGAATAAGTAACAAAATAAAAGCATTTGAAAGGAAAATAATAAGTGAAGGCCACTTGATGGCACCTTCCCCCTGCCAGCCTATCCTTCTTCCTCCTGAATCCCTGAGTCATATCAATAACCCTTTAGAGGCTAAAAGGAATCATGTGAGTCCCCAAAAAATGTGTGCATGCATGCAGATGACTATGACAGAATTTGCCATCTCCTGGCATGCTGGAAGGTTTTTCTTCTATGGGCTAGTCCTGCTCCAATACAAAAAAAAAAGAAAAATCATTTGTGAAGAAACGAGGGAAGGAGAAGATCAGATGATATGCTAGAAGAACCCAGAACAGACATCCATGAATGTTGAGAATTGAGGAGAGAAAGGAAGAGAAGTGGTGGGAGTTTTGTCTGCACACAGGAGGTCAAGCAGTTGAATGGTACTGAGTTTCAACCCACCCCCATCCCAGGTCAGAGTCCTTTCATTCCCCCATTTTCATGTTTCTTCAGTATTCAGACAAATAAGAATATGTACAAATACTTTAAAACATTCGTATGGAAATCAAATTAGTCAAGCTACAAGTTGGGTTGAAGTGAACTGGTTGTGATTTGTAAGGCAAACAATTTGGACCGAATCAGAGCAGATTGCACTCACACACCTGTATATATTTTCCTATTCAAGCATTATATATCTTTGTTAAATATGTGTGTGAGAAGGGGACATGTGGTTGACCCCACTCTTCTCTGTCCCCAGTTCTGTCAGCCTCTACATATAGAGGGTTGACTTTTTGAAATTTCTGCTGTTGAAAGGTGCTTCGCCTATTTTAAAACTTCGATTTTTTCCATAGTTCCAAAGCATGTGAAGAGTCTCTATGGATAGTGGAGACTCTTTCTTCAGACCATCACTCTCCCTGTGTAGATTACAACAGAAATGTCAAAGTAGAGGATAGGGTCACTGTACTTTCTTGCCACACATTTTTGTGTAATACACATACACAGCACCTGAATAGGGCTATTATATTGAGAGGCTATGAGAATAAGAGATAAGTGTTTTAAAGAAGAATTTTAGAGAAAAGCTATTGGTGATGTGGGAATCCTATGATAAATAAATGGCTTATTATTGTGCATCGCTCCAAACGGACAATAGTATCTTTTGTTACTGTCACTGCTGTTCTTCCTCTCTTTCAACTGGAGTTTAGTATTGCACCGCTTTAATCCCAAACTCTGTAATGAGCATAAGCGCTAATGATTTAGTTTGGCACGTCATTATCAACTTGGTACAAATTCTCCTACATTTCTCAGTCAATACCACATTGTCATGCCTTGTCAAATAGCCAAGGGATGCACATTTCTGTCCTGCGCATGCAAGTGTCCCCAAAATGAAAATCATGCCGAATTGTTTCTGCTCCATATTTTAAACATAAAAAGGGGGGTTCTTTAAAAAGAAAGACTTAAAAAGTTTTGCCTAGGCTGGTTAACATCGATGGGAGTGTTTCCAAAGATGGCACAAAACTAATATTAGCAAGTTAATGTGGTTTGTCAAACAATCTGTCCGTTTATTTCAACTCCTTCAGTGGATAAAGAAAGGTATCAACTTCTGTACTGATCCTTGCATAGGGAATAATTGAAAGGCGTTTCCTGTACTTGGAAGTGTATATAATAATAAAGGTGTTAGCTATAGTAAGCCATGGGACTCTTTGCTGCGTTATTTTAAATCAGTTGGATTCTGACGTACTCATTGTTAGAGCAGGTTCACTGAAATCAATAGAACTTAAGTTCATCATTACTAACTTAAGTCTTATTAATTTAAATAGTTCTACTCTCAGGTCTGGATCCAAGTCAGTGGCTGAGATCCTATTGCTTAGCATAGTAAGTCACCCTAGAGTAGGCCCATTGAATCAGTGAGGATTTGGTGAGTCAACTCCTCCATACGTTCTACTAATGCAAATGGGCCTACTCTAGTTGTGATGTTAGCATATTAAGTGACAGGCCCACTCTAGTGCAATTTACTATGCTAAGCAATGGGATTTCATCAATTGTTTCATTTTCTTTTGGAAACAAGAAAGTGTAGTGTAAAATGGAATGCCTCATGGCAAACATAAGTGTTGGAATATGTAGTTGCATAACCCAGCATATATATGTATGTGAATAAATAAGAATATTAGAATGTTAGAGATGTGTAATTTACATAATCTAATCTCTGTAGCCAGATTCTATCTGGTGTTAGCTAATACAGTAGATGTTAAGAGGGTTAACTGCCAGATAGATAAAAACAAGTTATGACAGCCTAGTTATGTCTAGTGGCAGTCTGAAGTTGTCTGTTAGAGATGTATGTTATAAGTGGTCTGAAGTAGTCTGTAATATCTGCCAGGTACAGGTTTGCATCAAGTACGAATGTTTGAAACACTGTTAGTTTATTCTACATGTCATATACAGTAAATGTTCTTAAACATTTTTACCAAGACAAAGCAAATATTATTTCAGCTACTGGCACACACAAGAGGAGAATACCATTCACACCCTGTTTTTATGCTATGCTTAAACCGCTGTGTACAAACTCTCATACATTTCAACAATAAGAGATGTGATACAAAGTAAAAAAAGATGAAAGGGGAGCAAAAAAGGGAAGAGGAAAATGTATACTGAAAAAGGTAGTGCTAGACTAGCTCCAAAGAGTCTCAATGCCAACCAAGGGCCTTCTGTCTGTCCAAAATACTGATACTCTGTCTTTCAATAGAAGGCTTCCAAAATGGTCAAAGACCCATCCGAGCTGGCCAAAGGCAGCATGAGAACATTTTCCACCTCTTCCATGTTACAAAGGTCAAATGAGGATTCCTTGCTCGGGTGCCTTCATCCTGCAGCTAGTGTTGTGGGGAAAGTTCGCTCATGATTCCCACTAGCTTATTTTTTAATAGCGCTTCACGGGCATTCAAGTCTAGAAACAAAAGAAACACTCAGCCTGGAAAGAAGTGTACGTGATCTAAAATGAGCATTCATCTGGGATACATTGATGCAAATGCTGTCCCATCAGAAAAGAAAGTGAAAGAATGTGGTGTGTTTTTTCTTTGCTAAAATAGATTTGGGCTGACATGAATTTACAGTTCTTCCTTGTTGAGCTTGTGGGCAGAGAAATCTGGGTCAGGGAGTTCCAGCTATTCATTCATTTGCAAAACAAAAGCACATGGCTTTCTATGAAGTTGTATGATTTGATATAGTGTACAATGTATCCTAACAAGCTATAACATCAGTATTTGGAAACCAAAGCTATAAATAATGATTATTTACTAGAAATGGTTTTCATGTGCTTTTTGATAAAGTAAGGTTTTAAAAATATAAATCAAAGAAAATAAATATGTTTAACAAGGAATTGGAATGGGCATTAGATGAGGGGAATCAGCAAAAAGCTACAATAATTAGCTTGGGTTCCAAGATTATAGCCATATCTTGGTAATTCTGAGTCAGATATACGTCCAACTGAGTTCAGTGGTTTCAGTCCTAAATATGTAGTCAGGATTGAGGCCTTGAACCAAGACAAGCCCCACAATGAATCTGAGTAAGGCAGTCACCTCAAGCGGTAGGGCTTTGTGAGAGGCAAACTCATGGTTTATTGCCCCACATAGGAAAGGCCCATTTCACTGTGGTGGTGCTGCTCTGCTGGTAATTTTGTCACTATCACTGGCCTCTCCTCACCCACAGAAGGGAAAGAAAAGGAGACCTTGGCTGCAACTGCCACCTCAAGAGCAGCTGCATCTCAGTTTGATCAGAGGCTGGCTTTGCTATATAGAGCTGGTTCTACCTACATTTTGTGCAATAGGCTGCAAGCAAATCTTAGAGCCTGGACATTGGGGTGATGGGGGATGATCTGGAAAATGGGTTATGTTATGGTACAGATGAGGCAGGCAGCGCTAATGCCTCTTCCTCTTTTCTGATGGAGGAAGAGCACTACAGACACTGCTGCTTCCTTTTCCTCCATTGACAAGGGATGGTGGTGCTGCCAGGGCACAATACGGGGGAAGGACACTTTGTCCACCACCTCAAACAGCAGGAGAGCTTGGGCCACCATGCTTTAGGGTAATATTTACCAAGAACATCTCTGGTCATTCATTTCAATGCGAGATGGGTAGAACAAATTCTCAGCGGCTTTTGCCTGTTAATTTACAGCATCTTTTAATTCAGCTGGCTGGATAACTTAGTGAGTTAGGTATCTGGCTGCAGAGCCAGAGGTTGGGAGTTCAATACCTCCAGTGGGGAAAGCCAGCCTGTGTGGCCTTGGGCAAGCTGCACAGTTCCAGGGCACCCCCACTTCAGAATATTCTCTACCTAGAAAACCTGGAAAATGGTCACCATAAGTCAGAATAGACTTGGTGGCATGTGATTATTGCTATTAAAAAGAAGTCAGAATCTAAGCAATTAGTTTTTTTTTTCTTTATCACTGTAAGAACAACTTTTTCCACAGCTTGCACCCATATATGTGTTGATGTTTTTTATTGATTTTTTTCCTCAGTGTCTTTTAAGAAGGAAATATAGAGAATTTTTAAAGTCAGCATGTGTTGTTTCATTTCACAAACAGAACTCAGTTATTCCCAGGAATGTTGCAATTGTTCTTTAGAAACTAGGGAAAGAAATATGAATCTTCAACTCTTTAAAATATTAACAAAACAGATTAATTAGATTAATCCTAGGACTTTAATTCAGTGCACTGTCTGTGGCATGTGTTTCAATCAGGTGCTTCTACCTTAAAACCTCTCAATGAGAGACCCCTGGCATTCTTTCCCTGTGAAGTTCATGTCCAGTGTGGTTTCTTTGACACAACTTTCATGACCCTTATTACAAGATAAAGTTTTACACAGATCAGTAGCATCGTGTACCAGTGACGCTGGGCTTGCGGCAAAACTGTTCAGTCTGGGTGTGAAATTCCATTACAAGACAGCGCTTCAAAGACAGTCTAAACTATCAGCCTCTAAGCACACACAAAGCTGGATGTTGTTTATACTCATCTATTGATGAAGATAGTAATGGTACTTACGTCTAGAGAGCCAATCAGGAGAGGAAACCTTGGCAGAACAACTTACAGTAGCCGCTGCATTTATATTAAAGCCCGCTCCTCCTTTTGGGCTTGCTGTTAACTAATGAGATACTGACACAATCTGGAGAGGGTGGAGGGTTTTACCTACCAGGCCTTGAATAATTGCATAAAATACAAAGTTGGCCAGGATCATTTTGTTCCAATTAGTGTGGTCCTTGTTCTTTTTTTTATGTCTTGAATTATGTAATGAAGAATAGAAAGTTAGTCGTTTGACTAAATACTGAGAATCAAAGCTACACGATCTCCTGTTTTGCAAAATATGGACATCCGGAATACTCTTACGAACATGTGCTTATGCGGACTGGGTTATGTGGTGCTGGCATTCAAGAAGGAAACAGAGACTGTCAAGCTGTAGAGCCAGGTTTTGAATAACATGGAACGGCAGCAAATTGTACATTTGAAAACACTGTTTTATTTTTATTGCCTGGAATGTACTGCTCCTCACAAACCCAAATCAATGTGCCCTGAGTATGGGAAAAACAAAATGGGTAGAAAAATCATTAGCTACAAAGAAAGACTAATAATTCCCAAAGTGCCAATAACAATGGAGGGAATAAAATAATCTTTTAAACTTCAGTCAAAACATATGTGAAGGGGTTGGCCCCTCCGTGGTGAATGGGGGTAACAAAGGTGACCCCAACTTCTTCCATCTTATCACTGAAGCCTCAGAATCACTGTTCAAATAATGAACCTAACCTTTATTGTAAACTATTTATAACATTCAGTGTCTTTACATATCTTCACCTGCAAAGCCATGGAAAAGGGGAATCAGCCAAAGTCCAACACATCACTTATGTTCACACACCTAAAGTCTCCCTTTCCTGATGTCCTTTGTTGACGTGCATAGCTTTTGGAACTATGACTCCGGATAAATCCATTGCTGTTGAGTGAAGGTCAACCTGTCCCACTTGATCTGACTCCCTTTTGTCACTGCCTATGATGTGGCATGCACCTTAGTACTCATGTCCTTGAGCTTCTTCTGTGCTTCCAAACTGAGGTTCTCCAGGTAATCTGGAATGCAGTCTACAAAAGGAGGGTTACATTTGGTCTCCATGAGACCACCCTGATTTATCAGGTACAACTCTCTGTGGGTCCACTCTGGAGCATCTTCCCATACCTCAATAGCACCCACCTTTTATTCTGGCTCTCTCTTATTCACTTCTTAGTGGTAACCTTTTTTGGTGCATATCTTGCTTTCAAAAGAGAATGCTGATTTCTCTCTTTCTCTTTTTATCATCACCACACCTCCAAATTTCACTGGCATGATAGCAGTTTCAGCAGCAATGATTGTGCTGAAGGCTACAAAAGTCCATGGCCTACTCCTCAAAACACCTTCTCTAAATCCCCTGATCTTTGAGCAGATTTATATGGCTATGGCCAACTAGCCATCTCTTAACAAGGCAGTGGAGTGAAGTGGAATGATCAGTAGCCAAATGGTTCCTGGTATTTCCAGATTTTAAAAAATCTAGATATAAATTTATCCTTCAGAGTGGTGTTTAGGTGTGCCCTGTTCCTTGGGAAATGAAATAAACAATATAAAATACAGAGTCTACCAAATATTAGACCTACTGGTCTGGATAATGGAGCTATGCCTCTTCTTAATGGATTCACCCTGCCCCTAAAGGAGCACAGTTTAAATCTAACATTGTCCAGGAAATGGCTACAGCTAGGATTACATTATTTTACCTTTGCCTGATTTGTCAACTGCATCCCTTTCTGGAGGAAGAAATCAGGGACACGGTCCTGTTTGACTAGCTGCCATCTCAGCTTTCCTGTTGCAATGTTATGTAATATGTACAGATGTCCACTGCCCTCCCTGATCCATACCCCCATAAGGTCACATGAATGGGTTTCCACTCCACCTTGTACTATTTTAGGTACATTCCAACCTGAACCTTGTCTGGGTCCACTTCATTGTTTGTGTGTTTCTGGATCTGTAGGGAAAATACCAAATCTCTAAATTAATGGTTCCCCGCCTTGGGTCCCCACATGTTCTTGGACTACAACTCCCAGAAATCCTGGCCAGCACAGCCAGCAGTGAAGGCTTTGGGAGTTTTTGTGCAAGAACATCTAGGGACCCAAGTTTGGGAACCACTGTTCTAAATGATAAAATGCAAATGACTGACTTGGTGTGTGGGTTGGTTATTTATTTATTTATTTGATTTGTATACCACTCCCATTGGTGCCAAGGTACTACTTTGGGTGGTTTACAATAAAAAGCCACATGAAACCAAAAATGAAAGTAAAACTGCTAAAATTAATTGAACAACTAACCAATAAAACACTAGTAGTATTAAAATTATTTCTAGCAGAGCTATTTGTCCATTGCATCCCAGAGGACACAAGAACATTCAAAACAGGGGATAGCTATTATGTATTTTGGAAGTGGCACCACTGCACAAACAAGAAAAGAGAAACCAGGGCGGGGGGGGGGGGGAGAAAGACAAACCCTGGCATTCTAAAATGAAGCACTCAAAATCCATATAGGAAGGCAGGCAGATATGTGCACATATAAACAATCAGTCATAGCAGTGTAACTAAGAATTCTAAAAACGAAAAAAGAAAAGTTAAAGTCCTTCACTTTGCATGCAGCTTAAAATATTTATTTATTTATTTATTGAATGACTGATTTAATTCTCTTTTCCATTCCACCTTTCTTCTAATGAATGGACCCAAGATGGCTGATAAAATATTTAAAAATAAATCAGCTAGAAACACAATACATTATTACTTTTAAAATAATTAGACATGTAATAGAATTTAAACCATTAGTTAAATACCATTAAAGACACATCCAAATACATTAAAATACACATAAGATTATAAAAATGTGCAGCACCTAAGATCTAAATTCTTTACTCCCCCATTGTTTGTTCAAAGCCTGTTGAAAAATAATTTTCACCTGTCATTGGAAAGACAAGAGGGAGTGACCAACCAAGTCTCTCAAAGGAAGGCATTCTATGGCCTGTGAGCAGCCACAGAGAAGACTCTCCCTCCTGTTCCCACCAAATGTCCTTGAGAATGCAATGGGACTAAAAGAAGGGCCTTCCCTGAAGATCTTAGGAGCAAAGAAGACTCGAATAGGGAGATACGGTCCTTCAGATAGCCTGGACCCAAGCCATATAGAGCTTTATAGGTCATAAAAGCATTTTTAATTGGGCTCGGAAGCAGACGACCAGCCAGTGAAGTTGTTGTAACGGGGGAGTTATATGATCACTGCAATTTGGATGTGGCTGCTACCACCTGATGACAGCATTCAGAAACTGAATCATGACTGGAGTGTGCAGAAGAGGTCTTGGGCTCTGAGGAAGCTGTGAAGCTTTCAGTCCCCTACTTCGGTACTAGCTGTATGTTTTCTTTACAAGGCATGGAAACTTTCAATTCAATTTTCCCCACTTTTAATCACATAGCATGTTTTTATTTTAACATTTTAAACCCTACAAATCCTAGATTTAACACAAGCGATCTGTGGGGGTGATTGTCCACCCATAAGTATCTCTGGGATCTTTGCTCTGACCCATAGTCATCCCCCAGAAACACACAAATACCAGATATGGTCTGTATTTACACATTTGTGCATATCCCTAGATAGACGTATCAAAAGCAAGACAGAGAATAATTTTCAACATTGTTAACAAATATCCGCAGTACACAATTTAATTTGCATCCTTCATCAGCATTACAAAAAGAAAGTCAATGTTGTGTTTATAATCAGAAAAATATTTTTTAAAAAAATACTGTATGTCCTTGTAGATAAGAGAGTTCAAAGTCCTCTGGGTCCTCAGGTTGTGTTTCAGAAGAAACTGAGTGTTCTTTCTTCACTCTTCTCTCCACAATAGTTCAAAAGCAGAAATACAAATTAACAAATGATACTGTACTCTCCTCAAGCCATCTGGAGATACTTCTTCTCTCCCTGGCCAAGGCTGAACTGCAGGGAAACTTCCAGAAGCAGACAGCTCAAGGTTACTTACTGAGCATGCTCCAACAGCTAACTGGGGGGAGAGAAAAGGGCATGGACACATGTTAGTGATAGCAGATACGTTCATGCTGAATTATTTTCCTTTTTTAATACTGATAATAATCTCACACCATAATAACAGTACGGGTTACAGTACCATATGTTTTCCACATGAGGCAGGCATAGTAACTTCCATTATTTTTCTTTGTAGTTAAAGATCCCAGTTCTGCAAACTGAAGTACACCGTCAGCTCAGCTATTGCATTACAATGAGTCATTTAAGCAAATGCAGTGACATTTTCTACAGTAGACAGGAATGCTTTCCTTTCCATGTAGAAAAGAATGCTGCTTGGCAAGATCCCTGCTGGATTGTGTTGACTCTTCATTTGGGGAAACAGGAAGAGCTCAGCTCAATTATTAAAACACATGGGCTCTAAGATGAAGCTGTGGGCCTATTTCCATGACCCTACACATTATGTAACAGTATCAGTGGTATTGGGCCTTAGTAGTATCTATGCCCTACTTTACTCATAGTGAAACAACTGGACAGGTGTAATTAGTAAACATAACATTTAGATGGTGTAATCTTCCCGCTTATGCTCCTGCACACTGGAGTTCCATTGCTATTACACAGAAAACCTCTGCTTTGCTTGCTCAACATGAGAAGGAACATTCCTATGCTTTAATAGGATCCGGGAAGCAACCTTTCAATGGAAATAGCTGACAACAGTGAGCATTCCAAGCAATATAAATTTCCTTGCAAACTAAAAGCCAGTCTTGGAGGATATATTTTCCTCAGAGCCTGGAAACATTCTTTTCCTGGAGCACCGCTCACAGAATCCCACAGCCACCATATAAACATGCCATGAATTAACCCTACCCTACACAAGATGAGTACATGATCCTTCATATTATGACTAAAACATTAGAAATAGAGGGGAATTGGTGGGAATGGTAAAAGCAGAATTGAAACTGTAGGCATGGTTTTCCAACCTGATTTTTGTTGAACTAGAGATATCTTACTTCTTTCACCAGTAAGAAGAGCTTGGAATTAATGCATTAAAATATTCATCATTACAATGACTACAAGGGCCACTACTTCTCGGCAGAACAGTCTGCTGTGACATCGTTTTATTTGGGCAGAAATTAATACTATTCATACATTATCATTAACCTTTAACTAGGTTTCCTTTCATCATTGAGACATTCATTCCATTATCATTATCACTTCTTTAACTATCAGAACAGGTACTTGCTAATTGGCCATAAGTCGGAAGTGACTTGACGGCACTTAACAGCAGAAGAGCTATTTGCAAAATGACAAATTGGGAACAAAATAAAAACTCCTTTGTCATATGTGATCCAGAAGTGTGTCTCTGCTCCAAATATTTGTTCTGCATTTTCACCTGAATTTTTTGAAAAACATTTCAAAGTGCAGTATTGAAGCCAGCCATTGGGATGAGCTGGAGAATATTTCTTTGTATTTCCCTCTTATTGTAGAAGAATAGTGCAATGATAAATACAAAGGCAACACAATATTTCAGCAAGCAAATCAATAAGAATGATCATGGTCCTATGTTCCCCCCACTCATGAATAAAACAAGTCACATTTAAAAAATGACAATCCCAGGTCTGTTGGCAAGTCCGAATACAGTGTATTTGGTTTGTCAGATCACCCTACCTGATTTGACTTTAAATGGCTCACAGTGGCACATACATTATGATCCCATCTTATGTTTACAATGTTAGTAAATAGAGTCAGTAGAGACCTATTTCATTGTCACTCAGCTATGAGCAAGAACCCTAGAAAACTGAGGTCCTTGCTTGTATGGAAGGCCTGCATGGAAGTCAAGACCTTTCCACTTCAGTTACATCAGTCTCTACTCAGAAGAAGTGACAATCGAGGGACAAGGTGTTGCTGAGGACAGGGCAAATGATGACTGAAAAAGGCTAGTGAGTAATGAAAAACCCATGTGACTGAATAGGTTGGAAGGAGCTGAGTCCTCATCTTTTCAGTCCAAGGTCACTATATTTCAGGAGTGTCAGTCAGAGCTTGAAAGGGTACTGTAAAGGATAGTGGGTTACAGTTCCAACACCACCCAAATTATGGTTAGTTGTTATTACAGTTCAGAAAAGTAGAAGTCACTCTATACTTTTTCATTGTTATGTTATGTGGCATCAAGTCAAAATCAATTTATAGTGACCCTGACAGGGCTTTCAAGGTAAGTATGGTATTTAAAGAGTGTAGTATTACTAATTCTGCTCACATAATGAGTTTCCATGGCTGAGTGGGGAATCAAACCCTGTTCTCCAGAGTCTCTCACTGGCTACATATTTTCATTGTAATACTCTTGAAAAAAAATCAGAAGTTGGAAGATATTTGACCTGTGGTGCAAAACATAACCTGAGTAGTAAGGCAATGTTCCCTTTAACTATAAGAATAAATAAATAGTTACAATTATACCACGGAAATCATATTATCCCTCATTATTTTATAATCATAATGTAATTTAGTTGTGCCTTACTAAGGAATTAATTAGAAGTAACTTATCATTTATTACTAGTTACTTCAAAGCTATGGCTTTAGTGCTATCATCAATGAATCTATAGCATTAATTGCAATATGATATGCTTGTCCTTGCGCTAGGACATTTTAAACTCATCATCAAAGTTTAAATATCAAACTCATTTATGAGTTACAGCTGCAACCCTGTTTCCTGACAATAAGATCTATTAAATGCAAACTTTTTAAATTCAGACTTTTGTGAAGATGCATGTAGGTCTATACAGTTAATACAGTTAATACCAAATAAACGTGCAGATAGGTACCAATAAGAATAGTTTTCATAACAGGGAAAATAATATGATACATTAGTAGAATTAATCCCTATTGGGCAAATTGGAAGAAAACTAGCTGATGTTTGTCAGTAAATAGCTGAGCTACAGTGTATTTCTATTCCTGTGTAGCACCTAAATTTTCTTCTCGCTGTTTTTGGGGGGCTCAAGCAGGATTCAAGTGGTTTATCATTATTAAAATGTTTTTTTTTTTCTGGAGGAACTGAAGGAATAAAGATGTTATTTTGTGCATGGTTTTTCAAAAGATCGCTGTATTTTAAACTTTGGAAGTGGCACCATCTGGTGGATGACAACGAAAACATTGTCTCCCTTTCCTGAAGAAGAAATAAAAAGCTGTGCCTATTGATCATGTTGTTGTTGTTTAGTCATTAAGTCGTGTCCGACTCTTTGGGACCCCATGGACCAGAGCATGCCAGGCCCTCCTGTCTTCCACTGCCTCCCGGAGTTTGGTCAAATATTGATCATGTACTTTCTGCCTATTTACCCATTTCTTTAGTTAAGAATTCCAGTAAGTTAGAAAATGTATAATACCCTTGACACAAAGGACGATATGAATTCCATTTGGTTTGCTTTTTGACAAGAATTTTGTAAAATCAGCAGATCACTTCCATCACATGATGGAGAGAACTTGACATTTTAGACGTTTGAATGTAGGAGAAAGCCTACATTCTGTCTCATCCCAACAGCCCCAATCGGTTGCTTGAAAGGTAAGCTACCATCTCTATGTTGGCAAGAGCTGTATCTGTTTCCTTTGGCCAGTGCAAATGGATGAGAATTTTCTTCCGTTTCCCTTTCTTTCTCATAAAAAATTTAACATGATTCATAGGGGTTTTTTTTAATAAACAGGAAGAAAAGAATTCAAGATTTTGAAGTACTTGAAAGCAGGAAACTATCATGTAACAATAGTTGTCATCAGCTTGTGAAAAACAAGTCAGTGATTAACTATTTATTGCTGCTTTCAAAGAAAATGGCCTGTTTATTCAGAAGGAGATACCAAAGTGTCACAACAGCATTGCTTGGTGCAAGGCAACGCCAAGCTAGATGAAGCAATGATCTCATGCTCTAAGACAGCTCCCTGTACTTCCTCATTCTTTTTATACAAATCCAGGTAGTGATGCAAACAATAGACCTTCCTTAGATCAAGCGTTGTTTGGGATCAGGTTCTGTTCTGATGCATTTATGTGCTGATGCTGATTTATACGCTACCGCTCCACCCAAGCTTATGAGCAACTAGTGCCAAAGAGGATGCGAAACAAAAGACTGCTGTTGAAGTACTCCTTGTCCAACCACAAATATGAAGCAAGAGGAAACTTTCCACAAAACCCTCTCTCAGATTATTTCCTGTCTGCACTTGTCATGAAAGGGGTGTGAATAAGTCAGAAAATGCTGACTTTAGGGAATATGGAGTTACTGTCCTCTTGGTTAAAAATTAAGTACTATGAATGATCAGCTGGAAGCTTGTTAAGATTGGTGGGTTTCATAACATGGGAAGAAAAATATCCTTTTCAATGTTGTTTTTCTTCCTTCACACAGCCATGTGAAAATCACACACAAGATAATTTGATGGGTTGATAGGTTGATTTCCACTGGAAAGAAGCACCTCCTGCTTGCCTTCTGTGCCATCAAGATTAAGGATGTAATTATGTATTACATTAATGTAATGACATCACATCACGCTTGTAAAAAATGTTAAATAGCAGGCATTTGTCCTCACAAATATAACTTCCAGTGAGGTGACATTTAGGCTTTCTCTTAGTCATACCATCAGTAAAGATTGCCTTTTGCTTTTTCTGCTAGTAAATAGGGAGAGAGAGATTCATCACTATCAGGCCTATGGACCACTCCCTGTGTCCCTGCCCACATCTGATTCCTGGTATTTAATTTTTAAATGATCCATACACATAATAAAATTAGTCCCTCTTTTTCTTTCTGCCCATCAAGACTGAGATCTCTTCTTCAGGAGTGTTACTAAGCTGAAGTACCAGCCCCAATACCTGATTGATTCAGCTGGCCCAAGAACCAATGCCCCATTCAAGTCCCACCTCAGCTTGAGGTCTTTGTTTATTTATTGTAAGAAGACTCTGACAAGCTAAGTGCTTCCCTGACCCTGGGCTTCTCCTTATGGAACTTGACTTATTTCTTGGATTACAGTTCCTGCTTCTGACCCTATTGTTTCCCTTCTTTCCTTGCTGTTTACACAACTTGAGCCTTGCCTACCTTTGATTATAATAGTTCCATTGTACATTGTTAAAAAGTTAAAAGTCAGCATTTCTGAGTCAACTTATTACTTAAAAGCATGCCTGAAGAAGAAGGTCTTTGCCTGTTGATGGAAGGACAAGAAGGAGGGGGGCTAACTTGACTTCTCTGGTCACTGCATTCAGAAGCCTGGGAGCAAGCACCAAGAAGGCCCTCTCTCATGTCGTCATCTAAAAACCTTGGGAAGATGGTGGAACCACATTTGGTAAGGAGAGAGAGCATTTTTGGTGGCTGCTACCAGCCTAAGGAATTCCCTACCTCAGGAGGCTAGTTGGGCCCCCTACTTACATTCCTTCCACCAACAGGAGGGAGGATGCAGCATATTTTTATCATAGACTCATAGAATAATTGAGTTGGAAGGGGCCTATAAGGCCATTGAGTCCAACTCCGTGCTCAACGCAGGAATCCAAATCAAAGGATATCTGCCAGGTGGTTGTCCAATTTTCTCTTGAATGGAGAATTGGAGTACTCATCACCACCCGAGGTAATTGGTTCCTGTCACAATCCAAGATATCCCAGGCAGCATCTCACCAGGGGCAAGGACACCAGGAGCCAGTCCACTACACAGGGTATTGAGTCTAAAGACACTCACTGCACAGTTGGTTGTGACCAAACAGAGGCAGGAGCACGGAGCCAGAACAAGGCACCGAGATGCAGGAGGCCAGCAGAAGTAGGCAGGGAGCAAGGCAGGGGCAAGAACAGGTGCAGGAACACTGGAGTCCAGATACAGGGATGCAGAAGGCAAGCACAGATGCAGGGACTCCAGAGTTCAGGAGCACCAAGGCACTAGGACCAGTAAGCACAGCACAACCAAAGACCTTTGTTGCTGAGGCAAGTTCTGAGAGGGAGAAACACTCCTTAAATAGGCCTTCCCTCCAGGTTTCCAGGTGAGCCTCATGAGTGGCCCAGCAGCTGCTACACAGGCCAGGGCCTGAGCCTGCAAACACCAGGCCATTCCTGGGTCAGGCTGGCCCCAATTCTGCAGCTGCCAGGGCGGTATGGGCCAGATCCTGACAGTTCCATTGTCATATTACTCTAACAGTTAAGAAGCCTTTCCTCATATTCAGCCTAAATCTGGATTCCTGCAGCTTCAGCCCATTGTTGCATGTCCTGCATTCTGGGTTAATTGAGAACAGATACTGCCCCTGCTCTATTTGACTATCTTTCAAGTATTTTGAAAAGTGCTGCCCTATTTCCGCTCAGTCCTTTTTTCTCAAGGTTAAACATACCCAGTCCTTTCAGTTTTTCCTTAAAGGGCTTGGTTTCCAGTCCTCTGATCATCCTTGTTGCCCTCCTCTGAACCTGCTCCAGTTTGTTGGCATTCTTTTTAAAGTGTGGTGTCCAGAACTGGACACAGAATTCAAGATGAGGTCTTACCAGTGCTGAATAGAAGGGAACTAGTACCTCACAGGATTTGGAGACTATACTTTTGTTAATACATCCTAAAAATCACATTTGCTGCCACATTGCACTGTTGGCTCATATTCAGCCTGTGATCTACAATGACTCCAAGGTCCTTCTCACTCATAGTATTGCTGTGCCAGGTATCCCCCATCTTGTAACTGTGCATTTAGTTTCTTTTCCTCAGATGTAGAACTTTGCACTTATCCCTGTTAAATGTTATTCTGTTGTTTTCAACCCAGTGCTCAAGCCTATCAACATCTTTTTGAATTTTGTTCTTGTCTTCCAGGGTATTAGCTATTCCACCCAATTTTGTATCATCTACAAATTTGATAAGTATTCCCTGCACTCCCTCATCAAAGTTATTAATAAAAATGTTGAAGAGCACCAGGCTCAGGACTGAGCCTTGTGGCACCTCATTTGTTACCTCCTCCCAGTTTGAGAAAGAGCCATTGAAGCACTCTCTGAATATGATTTTGTAGCCAACTATATATCCACTTGGCACTCAATCTGTCCAGCCCACACCTAGTTAGTTTGCTAATCAGAATATCATGAGGCACTTTGTCAAAAGCTTGCTGAAGTCAAGATATATTACATCTACAGCATTCTCACAGTCTACCAGGGAGGTTACCCGATCAAAAAATGAGATAAGATTAGTCTGGCAGGATTTGTTCTTGACAAATTCATGTTCGCTTCTAGTTATAACTGCATTGTTTTCAAGGTGATTGTAGAGTGACTGCTTTATAATCTGCTCCAGAATTTTCCCTGGGATTGATGTCAGACTGACCAGTCTGTAGTTCCCTGGTTCCTCTTTTTTGCCCTTTTTGAAGATAGGGACGATGTTACCTATCCTCCGGTCATCTGGTACTTCACCCATCCTTCATGATTTTAAGAAAATAATAGACAGTGGTTATGTGATCTGTTCAGCTGGTTCCTTCAGTATCCTTGGATGGAGTTCATATGCCCCCTTGGATGGAGTTCATATGGCCCTGGGTATTTGAACTCAAGCAATAAGGTACTCCTTGACTATTCGTTTATCACTCTCAAGCTGCAATCCTATCCCCTCCCTTTGTACACCACATTTGCCTAAAGAAGCATAGACTGTCTTTTGGGAGAAGACCGAGCTGAAGTAGGAATTGAGTGCTTCTACTTTTTCTTTGTCATCTATCATTTTCCCATCCCCACTGAATAACTGAGCCACAGTTTCTTTTTCTGTCTTTTAGCGTCTTGTTCTAACCTCAGCTCATTCTCAGCTTTTGCTTTCCTAATGCCATCCTTGGAATTCTTTGCTACTTGTCTGTACACTTCCTTTGCAGTCTGGCCTTCTTTCCACTTCCTATATGTGTGTCTTTTTTCCCCCCAGGTCCTCTCTGAGCTTTTTTGTGAAGCCACTTTGGTCTTATTTTGCTGTCTTCCATCTTTTTTTCTTATTGGAATTGTTCGTAGTTGTGCCTTTAGAATTTCCTTTTTTAAGAAACTCCCACCCATCTTGGATTCCTTTTCCTGTTAGGTTTCCTGCCATGGGATCTTACCTATCATTGTTTTGAGTTTATTAAAATTGGCTTTCCTAAAGTCCAGCATATACATGCAACTACACTCCAGTATCAGGTATTTTAAATTTAGTTTAACATTTTTTTAAAGAAATAAATATGTTTTCAACACTCTTTTGGTTTAATCATATTTTAATCTTTATGTCTTAATTTTCTGTGATCTTAAATGTATGCATTTTTAAAGTTGTTGTACACTACCTTGTATACCTTTATTGGAAGAAAAGCAGGATGATAAACAAGCAAACTTCTAAAGGCTTTTAAACTCGATTGTACAGATTCTTACCTCAAAGATAGTTCTGTGACATACTATGAAAATATAGATTTCTCTGTCAAAAAGATCAAAGTGTCAGTATTCCCATTGCTCCAGGATTCCTTTCATGTGGTGAATGCATGCTATTTTTACAGTATCCACCAAAGAACAGAAATTCCTGAAGGAAAGCACAGCCATGACACAGTGCCTGAAGACAGCCTGAAGACATCACATTGCAAAATTAGACAAACCACACGCTAAGATGACCTCATCTGATCATTCGGCGATTGAAATGCACTGATTGGGAAAACATTATACCCAAGTAATATAATCTAAGTTTGGAGTAAATTATCTATTCAATTTTTAAACAAATTTGTAGTAAAGATGCTATTACCTCTTCTGTAAACTGTAAGCATTTGGATTAAAGGGTAGGAGAAAATAATTTTTTAAAAAAATCATTACTCATCTATATATGAGATTTACCACAAAATATGTGTAATTGCCTGTGCAGGCTTTATAATGCCTCCAAAGACTGAGCTATTTCAGCCAGGTATTATTTCCAATTTGATTTATTTTCTTCAGAATCTGTGTGATTTAAAACAGCTGTGCAAACTAATCTCAGCTCAGGGAATTACAAATTTTCCGACAAAGTAAAACAGGC
The DNA here is from genome assembly GCA_037013535.1 of Intellagama lesueurii. Taxonomy (NCBI): domain Eukaryota; kingdom Metazoa; phylum Chordata; class Lepidosauria; order Squamata; family Agamidae; genus Intellagama; species Intellagama lesueurii. The sequence goes on along the minus strand of JBAJHW010000005.1, from coordinate 68,763,543 downwards.
AAGAAACTAAGCTACTAGGCTATGCTAAAGCTTTTGTAACTGGGGGATAGGCAGCTTGTGATCAGGGCAGGGGTGCCCTACCCCAATTTTAGGTTGAGGTGCCCTTTGCTCTCCTGTTTCACCATTAGCAAAACTGGTATTTTTATTAGCCTTCATGGGCAAAATTCTGTTGGCACAGTTCTGCTGGTGTGAAGTGGATTGAGGTGTTGGAAATGATTACTTTGACTTAATCTAAAGACTCCTATCCCTCTCACCCATCCATTTCAGCTTTCATGGCTCCCTTCCTTTTGCCCTGGGGAAACCTTGGAAACTTCAGGGCTGGGTGTGTTTGTGAGGAGACTTCAAAATTCAAAAGCCGCCACTAGATCACTGCCACAGGACTGCCAGTGGTGAACCTGTGGCAATTTTTAACTATTAAAACCTCCTCCCCCCCCCCCCAATGTTCCAAAGCTCCCAAAGATTTCCTCAGAGCAAAAAGGAGTCCTAGGGAGTCTTGGAAGCTGAAATGGAGCAACAGGAAACTTTCATTTAATTTAAATTAATTATTTCCGTTGCACCTGACCTAAAATCTGACAGTCCAATAAGCATCAAATGGCAGTTTTGTCATACACTGTGGGTGAGGTCTAATGAATTGGCTAGGGACTGCTAAGATATGGTCAAAATGATGACTCTTTTTTAATTGGTTCCAATGTGAAGACTGCTTACCTGGGGAAGAGGAGTGACTTGGTGAGGTAGTCTTCACAGGTGTGAGACTCACTGCCCACCATACTCACCTTGGTGATGTACCTGTGATTAGAGAAGTACCTTCATTTTAAGTCATCTGTGCGGCAGCATAGCTGCCACGTGTTCCCTTCCCCCTTCCCTCTGCCAGCTCACCCACTGACCTGCTGGTGCACACTGCTCTGTCCCTCCCTGTTGCATGATCTTCCAGTTTGGGCAGGAGCCTGGACTTCTCTTCTCCACCTCCAGAAGAAGATGACATGACTGTATTTGCATAAATGTAGATTGTTGTACATGGGAAAAAAAACATACCCTGAAAATAAGCCCTAATGTGTTTTTTGAAGCAAAAATTAATGTAAGACCCTGTCTTATTTTCGGGGAAACACAGTATGAATTAAGCTGCAAGGACCATTGTGGTGTAAATCACCTGCCTAAGCAATACATATCCCTTTAATGTGTCACCTTCTATAAGTGTTTACACTTAACAGAAGTGGTGAATTAATTAAAACTAATAAGAGGTTAGCTGTAGAAAATGCAGTTATAATAGCTTGTCCTCTTGTTGATGTTCTTGCAAACATTTCTGAAGGTCACATCATAAAGTCTACATGTAATTTAAAAATTTATTTAAAAAATAAAGAAGAAAAGACATTTCAGCACCTTAAAGACTAACTGCTGTATTTTAATTTGTGCTTTTGTGGACAAGTCCACTTCCTCAGACATGAGAGGAAGTGGACTTGTCCATGAAAACTTACATTAAAATATAGCAGTTAGTCTTTAAGGTGCCACAACATGTTTGCCTTCTTTATTTTTTATTTCTCTTTTGTTTTTGCCCAATATGCTAGCAAAGACTAACACAGGTACCTCTTCTAAAACTACAACTATGTAATTTAGGGTAATTTGCTTTTGATTCTAGATACAGAGGTTGCAACAACACATATACACACCATGTTTTAGTGTAGTTACGGTTAGCAGGACTGAAGTGTTAAGGCATTTGGATCAGCAGGCCCTTCAGACTCCCCTGTTCCCTCTAAGCTTCAGAGGGATGCATTGTTCACAGTGGTGCTACGGGGTAAATTGGGGGGGGGGGGGCAGAGGTTTGTCAGATGAACAACACACTGTTGTGAACCATCCCTGCTGAAACATAAAATACAGTTCACACAAAGACAGACAGATATACAACCACACAGTTACTGTATCTACATTTTATTTATTTTATTTTTTGAACTCTCCTTGGTGGCTTGATTATGGGAATTGTCAAGTTGAGTACTTGCACTTCAAAATGTATCATTACAGTATTGTACATGCACAAGTCAGTTCCCACTGATTTCATTGACTGGTGGAAGCAATATATTGGATTGTAACATGTAAGATGAACTAATGATGCAAAGCCAAGAAGAGCTACACTATTTGCTCAGCAAAATTCCTTGGAAACCTGCTTTAAGCCAGAGGCAGAGCAGGGATAATAATATAAATAGCGGCACCACAGGAGCCACAGAGGTCAGTTCCCTCTCCCAAGAACTGGCCCGTCCACTCACTGGTTGTGGTGTGTGTGCCCATAGCTGTTGACATCGTGCCAATCATGGAAATTGCTCGGCTGTCACTTCCCTGCCTCCCTGCACAGCCAACCACTCCAGCAAGGAGGCGGGATGAAGAGTCTCCCCACTCAGCTGTTGAGCAGTTGGCTTTGCGGGGAGGCAGGGAAGCGCCAACCAGGCTACTTCTGCAATTGGTGTGATGTTGCTGTGTGGCAATCAGTGCATGCCGTGTGGCAATCAGTGCATGCCATGTGGCAATCAGTGAGTGGACCATCCAGTTCTGGGGGGAGGGAATGGACTTCTATGGCACCTGTGGTGCTGCTATTCATATTTGTACCCCAGGGATACGAATAGCCCATGTCTGCTACAGAATGTTTATGATCATGGATGAAGGAACTTTTGATGTGGACCCACCTGTTCTCTTAGCTTGCTGTGCTGTGTCAAAGAAACGGCTTCTGGTGTTCAAAGGTTGCAGCTGCTCCACCAGCCCCATTCCCTGTTTCATGAGCCAGGTGCCACCATTGGCCTCACTTGCCCTGCTGGTGGATACCCCAGCTGTGGCTTGGCTAACTATCTGAATAACACCTTGGCTCCAAGGGTCCTTGGAACCAAGGCACTAGTAAGAGGAGAGATGCCCCCCCTCAAACCCCTGTAAACATACAATTTTGGGGCCATTCCCCACTCCATAATGCCTAGGCTCCATGGGTCCTTAGGTCCAGGCACTGTTTATATAACCAGTTGAGGAGCAGCCATGAATGCAAGTGGGTGCCAGCAGGGAGAAAGGTGCTGTTGCAAACCTTTTTCTTCTCCTTCTCTTCCTTGCCAGTGAACGATGTGGAGGCCATCACATAACAGTGGTGGTGGCATTTTTCTTCCCACCTCAGGTGGCAAGAGAGTTTGTGCCAGCATTGACCTATGTCCCTGCACAAACCTTTTTCTCACACACAATTTTTGCACACTAGTCTGCTCCACAAACTTTTCCATCCATCCAACTAAGACATCAAATTCCTCTGGACTTTCCAGTGACATATGTAAGTAGTAGGGTAGCATAGCACCTGTCAAAATGATTGATTATCCCTGAACTTGACCCCCCAAACTAGACCCCCCAAACTTAAACCCCCAAACTTGACTCTCCTCAAAACATGACTCCCCCAGCCCACCCCCAGTCCACCCCTGACCCCCAACCCAACCTAGGAGGAAGGCCCACCCAAGACCCAGCTGCCAGGGGAGGGAGTGAGTCTGTGGCTGATAGGCAGTCATTGGGGCTTGCCTGGGCAAGCCCCTGGGAAAGTGTGGGTGGGTGAAATGTTTTGTGAGACTAGAGGAAGAGGTGGGACGCCCTGCTCTGAAATAGGTGGTCAATGGGGTTTTCCAGGTCCTAGGGAGCATGTGGGGTGGCTGGAAAGCATTGGCAGGGCTGGACACACCCTGAGGGGAGAAGATGGACATTCCTTTCAGGTTGCAGAACAAGGGGAGCCCAACCTTACCCCCAAAGATAGAAAGGCCTCAGCTCAAAGCGAAAAGGTGCTTGCAGACCCGAAGATTTGCCGGACCTGTGGGTTTTTCCAGCCCCCTTTGCCCACTAGACCAAGAATGGGGACGCTGACTGAATCCCGAGAGAAGATGGACGTTCCTTTCAGCCTGCAGAGGCCCACAGAAGTAACTACCCAAACCAAGGCTAAGCCCAGAAAGCATTATATGAGCACAAATTCTGACATTGAGAATATTCTGCCAATATCGTAAGTACTTCTGGAAGAGCCTGAAAGCTCTGCAAGGCGGCATAACATGGGAGAGCCCTTTTACACAGAGAATCCTGTAACACCGGTAAGAAAAGCCTTTGATTTCTTCTTTTCCCATATATTGTTGGTTTTGTGTGGGTGTGTGGGATGGTTTCAAAGATTGCAAAATGACAGACATAGAGTACATTATGCTGTTACAGGAGTCCGAGATGTGTAGCAGAGATACTGAAAATCCATCTATCCCAAAGGAAAGGGGGCCACTGGAATCAACTTTGTGGAAGATAGTCTCAGCAGGAAATTCTGAAACACAGGTATGTAATTATTTGTGGAAGGGTGGTGCCAGAGGCATGCTGTATTTGATAATTGTGTTTGTTAAAACCCGTTTTGACTTTTCAGGAATCACCACATAGAGCTTTAAGCATTATTCTTCAACTAGAAGTAAGAGACACTCCTCTGAGAAAACACAAAGCCATGGGGTGCATTGTGAGGGCTGGCATTTATGGAGTCCTAAAGCACTGTCTGGCTGACTATCTGAAAGATGAGTGTGAGGGTTGCCACATACAAGCACCATGCCAAGAAGCTCCTGCCTGTTTGTCCTGGGATGAACATAGCCTTTCAAGAATGCTGCAAACACTATGTGAAAAAATCTGTTTTAAAAACATGCTTCACCTTGTTATTCTAATAGTTTATAGCTGTAATATGCTTTTTCTGACAGAGAGAGATATTGATCAGACCTTAATAATAAACACCAAAATAGGCAGATCTCACAGGGCATATGGACTGTTGAAAAAAGTGCTGAGAAAGTCAGATGAACCCTTTTTAAAACATGTGTCAAAGGACCACAACTGCAATAGAAGGATATCTGCAAGTGGGGTCTGAAGGCCTTAGGAATGGACCTCAACAGATGGGAAACCTTGACATCTGAGCGTTCAGCCTGGAGGCAGGTGGTGCAGCATGGCCTCTCCCAATTTTGAAGAGGCACTTGTCCAGCAGGCCGAGGCAAAGAGGCAGTCCCGAACCCAGCAAAATCAGGGAGCTGGACAGGGGACAGATTGTATTTGTCTTCAGTGTGGAAGGGATTGTCACTCTCGAATTGGCCTTCTCAGCCACACCAGACGCTGTTCCAAGTCCTCCATACAGAGCACGTTAACATAGTCTCTTGAGACTGAAGGATGCCTAATCAAAGGTCTTCAATAACAGACCTTACACTACATTCCTTTTTGCCATCCTGTATAAAATTATGAATAAAAGTTTTTCTTAAAGTGGTTGTTTTTGCTTTATCATTGCCCCAGATGTTTGGGGGGGGGCTCGAATGTTGTGAGCAGGAAAAACAGTCTGTGGTCAATAAATGCCTTCTCTCAAAGCGTTTGTTTTTGTATCATTTTCCATGCTGCTTCCTATGATAGAATGGCTCACCTTCTGTTTATTACTTTTCCTGATATTTGTAAAAGCAGGGTGAGAAGATATAGCCTTCCTATCACTACTTCTTTCACAGGAAACTAACCAGTTTCCAGTGACCCTCATATGTAAGCATAGACAACAGATCTGCTATCTGTCCCAAACTGCTTCCAGGGTAGGAAAAACAGCCAATCTTAGTCAGCAGAATTAATACTAAGACAATACACCATGAAAAGTTTCAGAATGTATAAAAGCTGGATCCCTTTGTGAAACATCTTTCTGCTTTCAACTCTGATGCTGAGAGAGATGGCTCATGTAAGTATCTTTCCCTTCTTGTAGTCCTAGCTGTTTCAAATGTAAGATTTTAGTGCAGCTATCTGTTTTAACTATGATATCTCTTCCTTTTTTATAGAAAACTGTGATAAAAGTGCAGATCCATAGACCTTCAGATTCTGATCAAGCATGTATGCATCTTTTCTATTTTAATTTAAAATGCTTTCCTATGATATGTTCAGACAAACCATGGAGTTGCTTAGCGCTAGGAAACATACCCATGGGGCTTGCTTAATGCTTGGGGTCTTAGGGGTGATCTTTGTGCAATAAAAGAGAGAGAGAGAGAGAGAGATTCAGGACTTGTTCCTTGGTAGATTCATATTGTTAGAAAGTATGTTGTTATGTCTTAAAATATTTCAGAGTTACCAAGACAGAGGCTCTGTATATAATTCATTTTATTGCAGGTCACATAAAAAAGGTTTGGGTAACACAAGACCAATTATCCATTTCCAAAATGCTGAGATTCTTGTGTGAAGGTTGACTGTCATACCCTGCCTGTCCAAGATAGTTAAAAGTCCAGAGAGGGAAAAGAAGGGATTGTTTCTTTGCAGATTAGCATCATGTCAGTAGAAAATGGGTGGTTTAGAGAAGTCTCACAGTAACATCTAGACCAGCCCCATGTAAAAGTTAACTCTGTAGTTCTTTTACATACACGGGCACAGGGAGGTTTCTGGATGTTAGCTACTTACCCAACCACAATTTTCAAGAAGCCAGGGGACTTTGTAGTCCATAATATAGGAGGTCATACATTATGCCTGATAGTCCACATCTCTGCTTGACTGTGTCCTGTAGGAAGACTGCAGTTTCTTAGCAAGGCATCCTCCAAATAGTAGCATTGTTAGAAGCCTTCCCCAGTTGGTTTTTCCATCTGCAAATTCATACTGCATCACTAATGGGAAAGTATTACATGCTTCAACTACGTTAGTGATCTGGAGATGTCTTAGATGAGTGGTAATTTTGTCTTCAGAGTCCTTTTGAATCAAAGAAACTATATTTTTAAAAGGGTGAGCATTCTTGGATTTGGCATTTCATTTACAGTTTTCTCACATACAGATATGTACGTACAATGGTATTTCTGCTTTGATTGGGTCTCTAGTACTACTTATGTCTACCATTTCGCAGAGTGGTATTTGTTTGTTCCTTTTTAATATGTGCTTTAAATATTGTCTCGCGATGATGTATGCCATCTGGGTCCTTTTAAAGGAGAAAAATATTGATGTATGTACTTTTTTAAAACAGAAAAAGTATTTGAGGAAGACTTCAGGGAATCAAGTCCCGTATTTGGAAAAGTGTCCAAAGCAGCATCTACAAGCTATTCTGAGCAGCCAGGTAAATAAGCTCTTTTGCACAACAGCCACCTCAGCCCCAACCACCTGCTTCAATCCTTTAGACAGGGAAGCTGGCCCATAAAGCTGAAATGAGATGCTTCACTGTTTTAGGTAACAAGCCCAATATGCAGGTTAACTCTGAAATAAAAATAGCAAAGAAAACATCTGGGAAGACCAAGCATGTAGAATTGAAATGAGCTGCCAATGGTAAATCATGGGTGTTGGTTGTTTTCTGATTTGGGTAGCAAAGGATGATTGTAAACAGCATGGAATTTATTGACCTGCATTTCTTGCAGGGAATAACACAACTTCTCCCACCTTGAATGCAGTTAGAAGGAAGAGAAATGCTTCTGGTAGGTAGGTCTTAGGTTCACTTCAAGGCTATGTTAGTATGTTTGTTATAGGGTGTGTGTGTGTGTGTGTGTGTGTGTGTGAGAGAGAGAGAGAGAGAGAGAGAGAGAGAGAATATTGCTGACAAGTGTTTCATCATTTGTCTTTTTTCTTTTAGACCAGCTTATGGAACCACCTCTCAAAAGGCCATGGAAAGCACAACATGCAGAGGCAAAAAGGAGTGGCTGCTCAGGTTCTAACACCCCATCAGGACAATATAGCATGAATGGGAGAGAACAATGTGCAACACCAAAAAATGGGGGGTCTTCAGGTTCTAACACATCTGTGGGGCAATATAACGCGAATGTCATGCAGACTGCTGATTTCATTAAAACGTTTGAGGCAGTCATGAACATCATAAAGATGGGTAGAATGTATGGTACATGGGAAGAATGTATGGTACATACATTAGGAAATCATCTTGATTTGCAAAAGTTCTGTGACAGGCTTAAACGTTTTGAACGTTCTTCTGCGAAACTATCTCCTAAGTATATAAGGAGGAGAAATCCCTGCTTACAACCCCTAAATAGAGGGAAAACTAAAAAGGGGGAAAAGGAAAAAAGAGCGTATCACAGGGAGGCAGTACTGGAGAAAAGGAGCTATGAACTTAGTATGCAGGGCTAAAAAGCTACTTTCATGCCGGAAAAGGTAACTTGTGCAAGCTCTACTGTACCCCCACAGGAACCACTATAAATATCTCAGTGGTGAAATTCTGTTCATATCCCTTATCAAACACCCCCTTTGTTTTAGAATCCCTCACATGGTCTCCTTTTCTGAGCCTTGGAATCTCTTCTTTTGTTTTAGCATAGTCCCCATAGGCTGTTTTCCAGACTGCCAAGGTTGGGGGGGGTTGAGTTTTTTTGGGGGGTCATGTTTCGGGGAGTGTCATGGGGTGGGATGGTGGTGCAGGGATGGGTGGGGGGAGAGATAATCAATCATTTTGACAGGTGCTATGCTACCCTTCGTGCTGGATTTCACAATTCAATTCACTTCCAAGGGAAGTACATTATACACTTTTTTATTATCACAGTGCATTTCCTGTTAATCTAAGCCATTAAGCACTCACTGAAGACCACTGTGCTTGCAGAAGCCAGAAGGAGAAGCCTCCCTCTTGTTATATTTCAGGGTCAGGTTTCAGCCCAGGCCATTATAATGCATTTTATGGCTATGACACTGAAAACCACATTATGCGATTAACAAACAACACCCCACACTCCCCAAACTTATCAGCATCTGGCACCTGCTTATCCGTTGCCTATATGAAATGAGTAAATCACTTCAGTAGGGCTCTTAATAGATGGGTGTATGAAGGATAACTAATAGCTAGACTGCTAAAGCTTTACTCAGAAGAAGATCATTATTTCATTATTTCCTCTCAAGGTTTTCCTCCATAAGGTTGCCTCCATAAGGCAACAGCAGTCTGTGATGGAAAGTAACACTATCGGAGGTGAAAACCTTGGCAACTGATGTGTACAGTTAAGGTACTCCGTTATTGTTACTGAAACCTCCTTATTTAGTTAATGAGTTACGTTTATATCCCAATTTTCATCCAAGGAGCTCAAGGCAGCACACAGGGCTCTCACCCTTATCCATTATTCTCACCACAACCCTGCGAGGCAGGCTGAGCTTAGAATATGTGACTGGCCCAAAGTCACCCAGTAAGACATATGGCCATTTAGGACTCTGAACCCAGGTCTTCCAAGTCTATGTCTTAACATCCTAACCACAGCATTTGTTTTACAAGAGTTGCTTTACAATGTTCTATTTTAAGCAACAGAATATTATATGGATGACAACAGCACCCTCCCCGGAGGAGAAATAAGAGCTCTCTTTTGTTAAGAAATGTCCCTGTCAAATCAATATTCTGTCTGACTGCATCCTTCACTAGCTTACCTGAAGTCAGCAACATTTTCCCATGGTTCAATATCAAGAAGTAACCTGGTAACATCTTCTGCTGAGGTAAATAGAGTACAGCACATAGAAACTGTGGTCTTTATTTGCAGAGGGAAAAAGCTTGCCTAAGGTTAAAGATGAAATGCACTAACAAGCAGTAGGAAATTCTCTGTGCAGTTCCAGTCCTATTCTAGCTCATGTGAGGCTGAGGTATAGACATGCTAAACCCCTGTCCATTATTTATTTATTTGCAGATAGTTGTAAAACAGTTTCTGGTATTTGGTTCTGAGATTCCTGACCATCATATGCTCCCAGGTGGATAAGCAGATGATTGCTGTTATGCATTTCCAAAGTGCCTTGTGGAAGCAGAAGTTCCAGATGTTCTATTATTAGGTTGAAGGGCTTAAAGTTGCCAGATGTCAGAGTGCCAGGTTCGAGTGAAGGTTCAAGGATCTGTTGTGTTTTTCCCAAGTCTTGGGGGGGGGGGGCAAAACTTCAAGTGTGTGGCACTACAGGAAGAGAAATCGGATTCTTAGGTGTGAGTTGGCTTTCAAGCACCCATTTCCATCTGGCACCAGGGCTTACTGGCTTGGCATCAAAAGATATGTAAGTGTGGTACACCAGTACTCATGAGGGGTAACACCAGTGCTCCTCTCCCTACTGTGCTGCAAATAGCACAAAGGGCAAAAAGGGCCGGTGCCCGGTAACTTCCTCCACAGACTCTTCCCCTCATGCCTGGCATTTTGGCACAATGACATTGCACAAGCACAATACATCAATATCTTCATGCCAAGCCAGTGGGCCCTAGCACTGTCAGCAGGGCATGGGTGGAGATCGGTGCCCACCTTTAAAACCATTATGCTCACAAAAATTAGACTTTTTCCTCCTCTAGAAGGGATCCATTCTGAGGAAACACTGCCCTTAATAAACATCGGTGAGTCTCATTAAATTGTGAGGGTCTGATCAGAGATTGTGTTAAATGTTAATGTGCACAGTCTTCTGCAGGTGGATATGGGTGGAGCAGTTTGTATGTGGATGACATCCAACTCTGTCTCTCCTTGCCATCTAAATCTGGGGTAGCTGTTTTAGCTCTAGATCAGTGTCTGGTGTCAGTAATGGACTGGATGAGGGTGAATAAACTGAAACTTTATCCAGACAAGACAGAGATACTTCTGGTCAGTCAAAAGGCAGATCAGGGAATAGGATGCAGTCTGTGCTGGATGGGGTTACACTCCCTCTGAAAACACAGGAGCACAGCTTGGGAGTGCTCCTGGATTTGTTTATGAGCCTGCATGCCCTGGTTTCAATTGTGGCCAGGAGTGCATTTGCACAGTTAAAACTAGTATAAAAGCTGCACCCATTTCTTGAGATGTCTGATCTGGCCATGGTGACATATGTCTTAGTTACATCCCAGATGGATTACTGTAACACACTCTATGTGGGGCTGTCTTTGGAAAGTGATTGTTAACTGGGGCTGGTCACAGGAATCACATAGCCTCCCTGTTACAGCAGCTCCATTGGCTGCCAATCTGATTCTGGGCACAATTAAAGTACTGGGTCCAAGCTATTTCAAGGACCATGTCTCCCTTAATTAGCTTGCCCATGTATTAAGATCATCAGGGGAGATCTTTCTCTCAGTCCCACCACCTTCACAGATGTGTTTAGTGGAGACATGGGAGAAGGCCTTCTCTATTGCTCCTCACAGTTGGAACTCCCTCCTACAGAAAGCCAGCCTGGCCCCATCTCTGCTGTCCTTCTGCAAACAGACGAAGCCCTTTTAATGATGTAAGCTGCCTTGGGTCCTTTTTAAGGAGAAAGGTACAGTAAAAATATTTTAAATAAATAAATAATAAATACATTTGGATCAAGAAAGTAGTGCATGGGGAGGAAATTGAAATATTCTTCTCCCAGTTGTGATCTTCACAAAAACTGCACGTTCACTTCTGTACTATGCAACTATTCCTCCTCCCACTCCAAAGGTGCTGGTGGAAGTAATTTTCAGAAATTAAAGACTCCCTTACATTCCGCAGCTCCCAATGGCTTCCTCACAATGAAAGGGAATCCATGGGAGCTTGAGACCAGAAATTTTTTATTTCCAAAATTTGACATTATCAGCCTTATGCGGTGTAGTTACATGAACAGGAGTTCAGCCATTATTTCCTAGGATGTGTTAAAGCTGTCTTTTCCCCCCAAGAAGTTGAATGCCATTAAAAAATTTAGATGCAACAAAATCAAAACTTTCTAGCAAAATGATAGTTCAGTGGATGGATGATGCTTAAAAGGTTTACAGCCAGCCAATTTAAAACCCAAATGCTCATGTTAGTATAGTATTAAATTTTGAAATTCCTTCTGCAAGATCCTATCCATATTTTTTTCAGAATACAACTTCTGGTGTTCTGAAAAGTTAATCTGAAAATTATTATGCAGCATGATAACCAAGTATGTAAGTCTGCTTGACACAGATTTCCGCTCCAAAAGATTCATTATTTGCATTAGGCTACAGTTACCTGTGATGTATATTTAGAGCTATTAATCAATAAATATATGTTAAAGAGACAGATGGTGATCTGGAAGACGTATTAGCACTGCAACAATGTTCAGACCTCAGATTCTAGACTCCATTATAATGTTCTTGACAGACTGCCTGACAGGCACCTCCATATGTTGGGCTGGCCTGCGGCAAGAGGCCATCTTTCTTCTAGAAATAGAGCTGTCCCATGATAACAGAGTCACAGGCACAAGAGCAGATGGGGAGAGAGGGAGAGAGGACAGCCCTCTGCCACTTGCCTGCTGTTGTTCCATCAGTTACCAGGACACCTCTGTCACCCTGCCAAGCCCAACTTTATTGTGAAAGGCTTTGACTTTTACTCATATTTTGGTGGCCATTGTGGAGATTGAAGGGGGCTAGATAGGCAGGCATAGCATTTACAGGGATGTACCGTTTCCTTCACCACCACTTCCCCCCTGACACAATATTTTCAGTGTGTTAAGCACTACTTCTGCAGGAGGAAGGAGGACTGCTCCAGAAGGGCAATGTATCCAAGTGACTGGAAAAAATCACCAGCAATATTTTTAACATATACGTGTGGTTCCAGGACACAATCAGGCAAGTCTTTTTTAGGGTGTCTCTAGGCTTGGAAAGAAGGCTGACCGCCGAAGAATTGATGCTTTTGAATTGTGGTGCTGGAGGAGACTCTTGAGAGTCCCCTGGACTGCAAAGAGAACAAACCTATCCATTTTGTAGGAAATCAACCCTGAGTGCTCACTGGAAGGACAGATCCTGAAGCTGAGGCTCCAATACTTTGGCCATCTCATGAGAAGAGAAGACTCCCTGGAAAAGACCCTGATGTTGGGAAAATGTGAAGGCAAGAGGAGAAGGGGACGACAGAGGACGAGATGGTTGGACAGTGTCACCGAAGCTACCAACATGAATTTGACCCAACTCTGGGAGGCAGTGGAAGACAGGAGGGCCTGGCGTGCTCTGGTCCATGGGGTCACAAAGAGTCGGACACGACTTAACGACTAAACAACAAAAGGCTTGGAAATCAATGTATCTCACATGCCATGTATGAGAATTCTGCACAAATCTTTCATTTGCATACATCAATGGTTCCCAACATTCGGTAACCTAGGTGCTCTTGGACTGAAACTTCCAGAAACCATGGCCAGAACAGCTGGTGGTGAAGGCTTCTGGGAATTGCAGTCCAAGAACACCTGGTGAGGACCCCCAGTGTACATGGTACACTGTGGAATGTCAGGCCAGGTCCAGTTAGCATAGGCACATGATAAAAGGACATGTAGATAGTTTGTGCTTTCTATATTGCCTTTCACATTTCTAAATCTCAAATGTAGAAGGAGTACACAAAGGACTCAGAGAGATTTGCCCAAACAACTTAACCCCCTGACCCTCAGAGATCGAGGAAGAGGAAGGGAGAGAAGAGAGAGAAAATTATTACACACGGGCAGCATTAGGATTATAGGGGTTAGATTGTTATGGCACATTTTATGTGTGCTTCCTATTCTTGTCCCCTTACTCTCTACAGGTTGTCTACCATGCCATTCCTGAGAAATGCACTTGCTTTGTGGGTGTCACATTTTTAGTTAGTGCTGTAGGTATTAATATGATCCATCATTGAAAACGTATGAGCTGACAAAGCAAGCCTCAGGTTTGTGATGTAACATCTCTTCACTGAAGCCTGTTTATGCACATTTTAGATCCCAATACCTGAAATACTGTGCAGTGGAAAGTGTAATTCAATCTTGACACTACACATATACTGTACCAGTAAATTTTAGGCAGAGCTATCTAGTTAATATGAATTAGATACACTTAGTTGAAGGATTAAACTTTCATCCCATGCAACAACTTTGCAGGCTGCAAACCAGCGCTCAGTTCATGCAACAGGGTCCCAGCTTTAAACAGACTCTTGCTGGCAAGCCCAAGAAGCTACTTGCTGGCAGATGGAGGCCCTATCCAGCCCACAGCTCAACTCCTTAAATTAAAATTTTAATTAATAATGCTTATTTCAATAAATATATATAAGAGGCAAAGGCAAGGAAGGCAGAAAGAAAAATATGGCAATTTTTTTCACTCCCCCTGCCCCATGACAAATGTTTGCTTTTCAAAATAAAAATGTGGAACATTGGGGAACCTAGAAAAATGCTATGATGAATTATTTTCACTCGGAATTAGAGAAATAATTTCTAAAACAAGAATCACTCAAGATGCCAGTTGTTGTAGAATATGAAGAGGTATAATAAAGACATCCTACAGACTTAGAGAACAGCAATTCCTGTGCATATTGCAGATGTATGTAATGCTCAGGAAAGTAAATTTTGCTTTGAAATGAAAATAAGTATTGCATATACTTATTTTTTTCCCATTTCATCTTCTTCCTTAACAAGTAAACAACTTTAGAAAATTGTTGCTGGCTTCAAAAATTCTGGAAATTTTATAAATTTACTTCAACCTGCTGAAATTCTTTTGCTTTGCATAGCAAGTCACAATACAGTAGACCCATTGAATCAGGTGGGGATTTGGTGAGTCAACACCTCCATAAATTCCATTGATTTCAATGGGGCTATTCTAGTATCAAGTTGCAACTACAGTAAGCCCATTTGAATCTATAGACCCTGTGGAGGAGTTGACTCACCAGATCAGATCTCCTCTGAATCAATGGGCCTGCTCTAGTGTAACTAACTACTCTAAGCAACAGGATTTCAGCCAGAGAGTTATTTTGTATCTATGATACAAATTTGGCCGGTTCCTTTATCTACCATTTCTGCATTCCTTTGTCTTTCCTGTTTTATATTCAAGTTATCTTTATTTTTGTAGTCATTACACAGAAGCCATAAAAGCCCTAATATGCCCAAATGTTTCTGGTTATGGTTGCCTCAATTCTATTAAGAAGCCCAAAACTGGACTCCAAGATCAGTCCTATGTGTGCTATTTCACCCCACCTGCTTGCATATCACACTAATATCTCCAACAAAAGAAACTGTTCAGGGAGTTTCCCTTTTCCTCTGAACGCAGATGACAGAGGTTACAAGGTTGTTCCTTTGGCATACGGTAAATAAATGGCTCAGAACATAACTCTACCCTTGTTTCAAACTCTCTCTCTGTTCTTTACTCAAGACACATTTTGTCATAATTGGCCCGCCCTTCTTTGCCCTTGGATGAAGGACTTTTCAACTTCTTAATCCTTGCAGCCCTTCCTACCTTATGGGGAATAGAAATTCTTGTTCCCTTCAGCTTACCTGTTAAGAAACAGGATGTGTCTGTGCCAAGAATCCTACCACTTTCTTTTTCTTTCTCCTGAACAATTGTGAAAGATTCACTGCACTGACCTCATTTGGTAATTTTCAGAGGTTTCACATATATGTACAGAGAGAGATTCAGAGAGAGAGAGAGAGACTAGAAGAATAATAGCTAGGAAACATAGAAGAGCTTTTTCAACACTTCCATTGGACATAGCACAATGGATTTGCAACAGAATCAGAGAACATATGCCCCTCCAGATGTGGCTGGACTGACATCAGCCCTTGTTGAGATAGTGAAAGATAAGGGATCACAGTAAATGCAGATAAAATCATACAGTCATGACACAGAATTGCAGAGTTGGAGGGGAATCCATAGGTAATCATGTCCAACTTCCAGACGATGTAGGAATTCATAGCTAAAGCATTTTGGACATAGAGCTATCCAACCTGTTGAAAAACCTCCAACAAAGTACACCACTTTTTCAGGGAGGACATTCCATTGGGTAAAATCCTGTTGCTTAGCAAGGTATGTTGCAAGTAGAGCAGACCAAATGAATCAGTGGAACTAATGGAAGAGTTGACTCACCAACTCCTCACTGATTCAGTGGCCCTACTTCAGTTGTGACTTACTGGGTTAAGCAACATGAATTTCCTTGTTATTTGAATCCTCTGGCTTGTGTTCTCTGCCCTGAAGCAGAAAATAAGCTTGCTCCATCTTCCATGACAGCCATTCAAATAGTGCTGTCGTATCACCTCTCAATTTTCTCTTTTACCTGGCTTCCAGACCCTTTTCCATCTTTTTGTCTCTTAACTATACTTTCCAGCTAATTAATAGGCTTTCCGGAACAGTCATGTCCAGAATTCAGCACTGTAAACCAGATAGCACTGTGATGCAGAAACCAAGATCAAAGGTATGGATCAACATGATTTTTACATGGAGCCATCCCAAATCTGCTGTTAAATTCACAACTCATGCCCAGTTTATTAATTTATTTAATTTATAAATCATCCCATTAGTTCAATCCACTATTCTTATACAGTATAGTTCCATGGCAATAATGTGAAAACTTTAGCCCTGAAAGGTAATATAATTATTTCCATCGTCAGGAATAAACACTATAATTAGATTGTTAGAGGTATTTGCATGTAGACCAGTTAAGGATTCATGCCTTTGATCTTGGTTTTAGTGTCATAGGAAACCATATCAATTTTATTGGCATCGATTTGACCTGTGTGAATAACTCACATAATGTGGTGTCTCCATGTTAATAAAAAATGCAGACCCAAGACTCGGATATTTTTTGAAGTAGTACCACAGAACACTTGGGTGTTGCGGCTTGCTTGCAAGAATGCTGAGGATGTGCATTGGAACTCTGCACCATGAGGCGTTTGCTTCCTAATTTTTAAGATTCACTCTTTATGTACCAGTATCAATGACAGGTTTGTTTAAATGATGGCATTTTGAGAACCGTCTTTAAAAACCCTGAAAACCAGTCCTCTGAATCTTTGTTTTTATGCTACACTGGCAACAAAAAGTGATTGTCATTCGATGGTGGATTTGGAGTCCAAGTTGTGGTTACTCATATGAACAATGCAAAGCTCGTTACCTGCCACCTAAAGCCCTTTTGAATCTTTCTGAAATCCGGTATGATCGGTTACAGGAGAGAGGCCAGGTCGCCAGCCTCTCTCCTCGCTTCGTTCAACCCCCACAGGAATGCTTCCTGCTCGCGAGGAGGACCGACCCTTCTCCTTCCCAGACGCGCTGCCGCTCGCGAGGCAGAGTGGCCAGGGAGGGGGCGGGGCTGGCTTCCCCTTTGCGACCGTGCTGAGCCCGGATTCTTGCAGAACGACTGAACGGGGGCTTGAAAAGGTCTTGGCAATTCCAGCAGTAACGCAAAGCACTTCGATGGGCAGTGTTTGCTTTTAGACTACGGAGACAGAGCTAACCTGTGATGTGACAGTATACCTGGTGTATATCTCCTTGTAACCATCATGAGGGAGCCTGGTTCAAATCCAGGGTTTTGCATCCAAAGCCTTAGAACCCTGTTTGTTTCAGAAACAAAACACCCTCAAATCGGTTGGCACAACCATCCGTCGTTCTTGTTTTTTTCCTGGTCGATTTGACACATCTCCTTATAAAAAGACTTCGGGACTAGTCCTGCGGGCCTGCTTTTTCCAGTAGCGGGTAGTACCACAGCTCAGCCTCCCAGAGCAAACTATCCAATACTTCCCAGATGACTACTGCTCTTGCCGCTGTGGACACCTCTGTGAGGACAGGCTTAAAGAATCAGACTTTACCGGCCTGGCCGGTATTTAAGAGGAGTAGGCCCCAAACAGCGCTGCTCTCCGGCTTCTGATTGCCTGCTCGGGCCAGCCGGGGAAGAGCGACCGCAACACCAACGCCACAGAACTGCTTCTCTCTCCCCCCCCCCCCCGGCTTTTCTTTCCTCCCTCCCTCCGCCTCAGCCGGCGGAGAAGGAAAGGGAGGGGGGAAAAAAGCGACCGGAAAGGAAGAGCTGAGTGAGAAAGTGGAGGCGCCGCCGCCGCGAACGGGCCCTTTGTAGACAAGGCCGGCCGCTCTCCCTTAAGCCGGCTCACAAGGCTCGAGGCCCGAGCTCTCCCCTCCGGAGCGGTGCCGCTTGGTTTCGCCCGCGCCCTGCCATGTTGGATTGTACCGCCGGAGCCGGGGTGAAGTTGGAAGTTTAGAGCTCGTCAGGGAAGAGGAGGAGGAGGAGGAAGGCGGCGAAGAAAAGGCTGAGGAGGGCGAATTCCCGTCCCTTCCCCTCCTCCTTCGCCAGAGCCTGCCGGGAGTTCGTTCGCCACAGCCCGCCCTGCCTCCGGTTGCCGCCCCGATGCTGCTACTGCTGGGCTGAGAGCTCCGTTGCCTCCTTCCTCCTCCTCTTCCTCCTCCTCAGAAGGGACGCCGGGCCCGACCCCGAGAGGAGCCGGCGCTGACGACGAGCCAGAGTCTTCAGGAGCGACCGGAGGAGGAGGAGGAGGAAGAGGCGGCCGTGGTGGTGGTCGTGGAAATCCCGGCCTGGCCCCGCCGGCGGCCGCGATGAACAACAACCAGCAGCAACCCCCGCCGCCCCGGCGGGTCACCAACGTGGGCTCCATGCTCCTCACCCCGCAAGAGAACGAGAGCCTCTTCGGTTTCCTCGGCAAGAAATGCGTGGTGAGTGAGTTGCGGGGCTGGGTCGGCGGGAGCGAGGAGGCTTCGCCGGGCCGGCTAGGCCTGGTGGCTGGGGAGGGGGAAGGAGAAGGAATGACCGGGAGGCGGGGAGGGATAGCATGAGGCCGGGAATTAGAAAATGAAGGGTAGTGTTTGTTTGTGTGTGTGTGTGTGTGAGAGAGAAGCGGGGAGCAGGGGCGGGAAGTGAGATAATTTATCCTTGGTGGTCCAGTGTGTGTGTTTGTTTATGCAGAGCGTGTTGAGGAAGACAAAGCTTAGGGTTTTGGGGAGTGGGATTGGGAGGCTCTAAAGTCCCGGCCCCATTACCAGGAAACATGTACCTTTGACCTTTGTGAGACTGGTTTCCTAGGAAATACATTCGGGGTAAGCCTGGAGGGTGGGTGGCTTGGCATTGGGCTGCTGTCTGTTCTGCCCTCTTTTTCCTCTTCAGTGGGGAGGGGGAGCATCCTTGGCAGGCCTATCTTCTCTCTGAGAGAGAGAGAGCACAACGTCCCCGGGGGATGGAGCCTTTCCCACGTTAACAGCTCTTGCTTCCTTTTTTCTCACTCCCACCTCCGTGATTCCCCATTGTGGGAGTGAGAATGGGAGGGGAGCCAGCGAAGAGCAGTCTCTACTGAAGCAAAGGCTAAAAGAGTATGTGGATGGTGGGGGTGGGATGTCAGGGGGTGGTGGTGTGAAACCCCTTTCACTCTGGAGGACTGGGGTGAAACCTTCATCAGCCTTCTTTTCTTTCTCGGAGAGTAGGAGAGATGCTGGGCACAGGTGAATCCTACAGTTCCAGTCAGTACTTCCAGTTCCAAGCAGTACTCCTATGGGAGGAAAAGAAGATCAATAATTGTGATTTCTCCTTCTCTCAATAATCTCTGCCACTTGTCCCCCTTCTCTTCCTTTGGCTGCAATCCTTGGGATTGCTGTGGCTTTGCCAAAGGTAATAGACCTGTCAGGATGAGTCTTCCACAGATGTATAGTCATACCCTAGTTTGTTTCACACAGGTGTGCTGTGTGCTGCACTGAGGCTGACGCTAGGTCTTTCGAAGTGATTATTCTCTTTTCTACTTCCTCTTTGCCTGTATCTAACAGGTATGTTCCAGGAGAGACTTGTCCCAGTAAGGCTTTGCAGTATGAGTGTGTCAACAATAGAGCTGTTTTGTAACACTGTGGTGGAAAATTTCAGCTAGTTATAGCAGGCCTGAATAAATCTGTCTGGATTGCACCTGCAGAATTTCATGAACCTTTAGGAAATTAGTGGTATGTTCTGGGCCAGGCAAAATAGGAGTGGGCTCTATTTTGTTTTTCATTTAAACAGTTGGCTTATATTCCCTGTGTAGATATATTTCACTGGAGAAGCCAGAAAGGCCTGTAACAAGACAAAACATTCTTCAGTCTTTAGTTCTAATATCTTTTTTTTAACGGCATTAAGGCTGCAGTATCTTCTCTAGTATTTCAACTACACTTAAATCTTCTGGTTTGAATCTCATTAAAAAAACATTTTGCAAGCAAAATCTAAAAGTAGCACTTGTCAGTACACAATGTTATTTTCTGAATTGCACAAAGATGTTACTGTTTTAACCATTGTATTTCTTTCCTAAAATGTAAATATGGGCAAATTTATCTATAGATGTAAATAAATCAGTGTAGATATGTTTCGAGCTAGTTGGGATTTATTCTTATTGGATACGAAATAGCATGGGTGAAAGCTTACTATAATTAGGTATTGATTAAAGGCACTTGGGAAAAAACACATTAAGAGCAAGAAATTGTCTAGGTCATCATAACAGTGATTTGAAAATGTAATTGTGTATTGTTGGATGGTTGAAAGCTAGCAAAGGTGGGCACATCACAGAGAAATGCAAACTCCAGTAAGAATTGCAGTAGCATACTAGCATCCTGCTTTTTCTTCTAGTATGTTTTCCTTGAAAAGAAAGGCATACTGGAAATCATAGTCTGTCTCTAGCCATATTTCAGTAATAAATGAAATGCACTGTAGATTTGTTGTGTCCTTTCTCAGTGCTAATGGGCCTATTTTGAAGGATTGTTGCATGGTTCTGCTATTTCCCTCATGGTAAAAAGTTTTCAAAATCTGGACTCAGTAGTTAGGTATCCAGCTCATTATGGC
This sequence comes from Intellagama lesueurii, assembly GCA_037013535.1. Lineage (NCBI taxonomy): Eukaryota > Metazoa > Chordata > Lepidosauria > Squamata > Agamidae > Intellagama > Intellagama lesueurii. Next base: position 68,743,138 of record JBAJHW010000005.1, on the reverse strand, counting down.
TGTAAATGGAAAGTGCTAGTATTCTGTCACTGATCTGCTCTGGGTCCCCCCCCCCCCCCCAAATTATCACTGTAGTACTTTCTCATGCATAAAGTATTTTGCAGTCATTCACATAATAGCCTGGAGATCTAGGTGAGACCAAAACTACACAGTATACTTTCATGACTGAGTAGGAATTTAACTTGTGAGTCTTCCTGACCTCAAACTGATTGGCCACTGCACCAGAGTGATCTGGATGAATTTTGCATAATGACAACACTGTCCTTTGATGTATAATAAAAATAAGTAACAAAGATTAACCTTTTGTTTTTAACGATAGAGTTCCCAGTAGGTTCTTCTGTTATTTTCTTTGCATTGCTTCAAGCCAAGGATTTTAGAGATAGTAATAGTAGGATTTTAAAATACTCTGAGTTGCTGGTGGTGCATATAGAGCAGCCATGGAGAATGTAAATTTCTGTTGCTGCCCTGCTTAGTTACTTTAACTGGACAAAGCAGCTGAATGTCAGCTTGCTAGCTAGCTGGTGCAGTGCAGGACAGAGTAACCCCCCCCCCCCCCCAAATAAAGCAGTTAGCAACTCTCACATTTGCCCAATCACTATGTTAGGTTCATGTCAAGATAGCAGAACTTATTACCTAGAAGACACATTGTTTTTTCTGACTTCATAGCTATGAACCAAATTTTTGATTTAAAAAAATGCCATAATCACTGCACTAGATTCTAATAGTAACTTTCTGGGTGTTGCGGAAAATTAGAACTGCAGTATTTTGCTCCCCGTTATTAAAGTAGCTTAAATTAATTGGCAGCAGTTTTTAAAAATTAGCTATTTAAAATTCACCAACTTAATATAGGTGACAGGTATCATCTTCAAGAAGCATTCATGCTTCTCTTTTGGGAAGGGCCATACTCGGGCAGAATGCTTGTACTGTACATGCTTTGCAGTAGTAAAGTAAATTTTACATATGAAAAGCATGAGGTTCATACCCTAGCAAGTCCAAGGAAAGCAGGAAAAGAGTCCAGTTTGAAACTATGGAGAAACCCTGCCAATCAGTATATACTGAACTAAATAGACTAGGAGTCTGAGTTGGTGCAAGGCAGATTCCTACCCACAAAAATGTCTTGTCTACCACTCTTTGAGCATTGTCTAAAATGAAGTGTGCTTTTATCTTCTGAATAATTGTTTTATTCATATGCAAATCAAATCAATTAATGAAATCTCAGTCAATTATGTGATTGCATTACAGAAAGCCTAATTAGGTTGTTCGGCTAACTGCAGAAAATAAATAAAAATCATGCTGCAGAGACTGTGTGAATGGTTAACAGTAATTTTAGAGCAAGTATTGATAGCAGTTTACCATGAAAATTAAGTAATATTCACTTAAAGAATTGTAGGATGGTTGCAGTGTGTACTGGATTGGAGGAAAGTACAGTATTTCAAATTCTAAGAGCCGAATCTTTAGAGATCTGAAACTATCTTGCAGATTTTACACAGCTGTCTGTCATGGCATGATGAGACTTTTCCAGCCCTGCTTCATACAGAAGAGGTTGCAGAAATCTTCTTTTAAAACTGAATTTACAGTTGAGTTTATATTTTGTTTAAGATCTTTTAATTTTGACAGAATGAAGTCTGCATCCTTTCCTCATCTCTTCATCTTTCTTAATGGCATCACTATAGACATGAGAACCTTTTGACTCTTACAGAACAGGATATTTTAGTCTTCAAGAATCACATTTATTCCAGGATCTACAGTGGACTTTATTTCCACACTACTAAGCAGTGTTCTTGAATTTCAGCTCAAAGATAGTGCTTTTTTTTTTACAGACAAAATTTGCCAGACAAAAATTGACCCAACAAATCCGTTGCATTTTGTCACTACTGTATGTACTTTTTTGTTCCAACCAGTGTAGTACATTGGAACAAAAAACTGTCTCATGCTGAGTTTTAGCAAAACGTGATGTCAGAATGCAGAGGTGACATATTCTTGCTGTCAGTAGGTTGTAACTATTCAGTTGGAGATGTTGAAATTTGTAGACAATTTAGGGAACATATTTAAATTCTCATAGAGTCAGAAAATGCATCACATGTCACTCAGTGAGAAGTTTCTTTTTATTTTTATGGTGAGGACTAAATTGTTGTGCCTTTATTTTGCTCAAGTACACATTGATTTTTGGTAACGTACTGTGCCATAAAACTGCAGACTATTACTGTTTTGTAGTTTTGACCACTAAATTGAAAGTTAGTATGACCATATCATATGGTAGGCCTTGTGGAGCTGGTGGATGAGGAAGTTCTTCACCAGAGACCAGAGGACTCCCATTTAATCCTACTAAACATTTTTAGCTTGGATAGACAACTAATCTAATTCTTTAGGATAGCTTGTTATATTCCAAATGAAAAATGGCACACATAATTAATTACTCCTTAGTTTTATCTTGAACTGTAATAAAGTCTGTACAAAATATAAGTATTAATCCATTTTTATACTAATGTGTACGTCTGTAAATTCCTCCTCCTCCTTCCTAGTATTTGGTCAGCTTAGGTCCTGTTTAGATGTCTGTTTTGAGGGACGGGTTGGATGTCATTCTAGTTAACTTGGAACTCCTCTCTTTACATGAAAAGTCTGTTCCGGTAGTATATAAGGTTGTACCCTTGCCTAGCTGTCCTGTGTTTATGAAAGCAGATGTCAGTATCCTAGGAGACCCATATTTATTTTATACAGCATGCATTATTTTCAATAGCATTATTTTTTGTACATTGCTATAGCATGCTATTTTAATTTAATAACTGAAATTATTAAAATGTGATACAAAATCAAGGACAGGAGATACTTTTATTGGGACTACTATTTTTTTTAAGCTAGCTTCCAACTTAAACTAGTCTTCATCAGACTGTGCACCAGTGTTTTGTGGATAGCACAGGAAAAAAAGAGAAAGTCCTAAGAGCCTTGACAGATGTCTGTGCCAGGTCTGTTTCTTAAAAGTGAGTTCAAAAGTTCAGGCTGCAAACACAGGTCAGGACTGTAGGTTTCAAACCCCACCCCTGGAGGCAAAATTATTATTATTTTTTAAATTAGTGATCCAATAAAGGTATTCCCTGTCCTTGCTTTTGTATTGTGTAAGGACCAATGTTGTTTTTTCCTAAACTATTAAAATGTGGCTTCAGTTCAGTCTGATAGTTTACTAGTTGTAAGGTGTCAGTAATATTTAGAATCAGAAATAAAGTAGCATCATTTATCTCCTACAGGTGCAAAACATGTTGCAGAATAGCATATGATAACATCATCATCAACAATATTTATACTGTATTGCACTCTACACCTGAGTGCAATCCAGTTAAATCAATAATGTACAAACATGCAACACTATGTTTAGCAACAACCTTAATATTTTGTGTGCGTGTGTGTGTGTGTATGTGTACGTACCTGTACATCAACATAAAACTCCTTAGAATATGCAGTGATCAAGAAGAATTAATCAACTGCTAAAAAAAAAGTTAAAAGTTCAAATAAAATAAACTGGTCACTGACCTCTCCTTACACCCAACACCTGTGGCTCCAAGTTGATAGGTTTTCAAATGTTGTCTAAATTTGTCCAATTCTGGTTTCCATACAAAGCTGCTGGGGGTGAGAATTCCACTGGTTTGGAACCGGTTTGGAACCTTAGTCCAAGAGACCAACAAAAATCTGGAATTTGCAGTCCTCTTAAGAGGAATATGCCATGCTACCAGCTCTGCTAAATAATTAGGGCAAGAAAATTGTAGGACTTTAAATATCAGAACAAGAATTTAAAATATGTTATTGACCTGATATACAGCCAATGACAGAAAATACGCAAGTAATGTGTTAAGTTTAAAACCACTCATACCGCACTATTCTGTACCAGGGTAAGTGGATGAAGTGAAGAAGGAAGACCCACCAAAAGGCTGTTAAAGTAATCCAGTCATGGAACCACCAGGGCATGGACAAGGAGCTTTGTATTCTCAGAAGTCAGGAAGTGACAGATCCAGCAGATGTTAGCAAGATGGCAATTGCATGCCTTGGCTGTTGCATTCACAAATGAACAGAATGACAATCGGTCATCCACAGAGATCTGTGGCCTCCAAGACAGAGGTCACGGAACAACCTTGGAGGAAGAGAGAAGGGATAGGATGGATGGGCAAGATGATTCGGATGAAAGATCAAGACTTCAATCTTGTCCATGTTAAGTTTCAGATGATGAGAGGAAATCCATGATGAGAGATGTCCAATAGGCAGCCCTTCAGGGAAGTCCAAACCTCATCACTAAGCTTGAGATAAAACTGGTACACTTGGGTATCATCAACTTATGCATAATAAAGAAAACCCAAACTAGAAATTAAGACACCCAAGGGAAGTTTATACATGGGGGGGGGGGGGGGAGAACCAGGCCTAATACTGAGCCCTGTGGAATACCAACAGTGAGGTGAAAGGATTGAGAGGTTTTAGAACCCATAGAAACAAACAGAATGATTTAACAAATAAGAAAGAAAACCAAGAATTAGCATTCCCAGAGACACCCAAAAAGATGAGTCTTGCAAGAACAGTCTGGTGGTTAAGAATATAAAATGCTGCTGACAAGTCAAGCAGCACCAACGCTGAACCATGTTGAGCCTTGGCCACTAGGATATTACTAAAAACTTGAAATAATGCTTTTTCAGTTGAATGTCCAGCCCGAAATATAGATTGAAATGGATCGATGGCACTTTGACGAGCTAAATAAGGGGCCAGTTGAGAAAGGGCTAATCTCTCCAAAACTTTAGACACAAAAGGAAGAAGAGAAACATGTCAATAATTAGCATAAACTGAAGGATCAAAGGAAGGTTTCTAGCCATAACTAGAATTCTAACTCCAAATGCTAAACACATTATACTTCCACTGTTCTTTGTAATCTTCCTTACCCCTGGCATCTGGTTATGCTATATACTTTTTATAGTTAGGCATGTTAGGATACTACTTTGAGTAAGATCTGTTGTATGCACATGATGGAAACTGGAATTTAAGTTGGAGAAGTTTAAAGCTAGCAGAATGTTTCTCATTTGTAGATGAGCAGGTCCATGGTAGGATTTCCTGAATTCTGCTTTGTTTTGTATTGGACAAACATGGGGTTCTTTATTGCAGAAAAGGCATGTCTGCTTAATATTTTGAGATTGGTTTCAAAACATGTTTGCATACAGACTTGAAAACTGTGAAAGGCAACTTGGTTATCTTCATATCACAATTTCTGTCAGCCGTCTAACAATAACAGCAAAGCTGTGTGTATGATGTGTCCCTATTAATAAGAGAAAGAACCTTAAGACCGTGTTTGAGATTTGTTCAAATACTACCCTGTTTCCCAGAAAATAAGACCAAACCTGAAAATAAACCCTAGTATGATTTTTCAGGATGCTCATAATATAAGCCCTACCCCAAAAATAAGGCCCAGTTAAGTGAAACCCCGCCCTCCACCACTGTGCAGCAACCAGAAGAAGAAATGCATTACTGCATTTCAATAAATGTAGATTGTTGTAGATGAAAAAAAAAATCCCCTGAAAATAAGCCCTAATGCATTTTTGGAGCAAAAATTAATATAAGACCCTGTCTTATTTTCGGGGAAACACGGTAACAACTTTCTTTTTTCATATAGACTTTGACAATGCACCCTTGTTAAGATTAAGACAAGTATTTTCTAAAAAATATGAGCTTTATGTGATTTTGGTGTTTGAAAAATGCCATTGCAATATGTTTTTTTACTCCAGTGTTCTAGCATTTTGTATAAATCATAGTGCTTCAACTTAGCAGAGGGTGTCTATTATTAACTTCTTTCAGTATTTTCTGGTGTGTGGGTTGACACTGCTTTCAGAGTACTTGCCATTTGCCACCTCCTTTCTGTTTCTTTCCATACCCTGAATAAAAGAGTGAGGCAGGGTAGGGATGAGAAGATTGGATGGATTGTTTCATTTTCAGAAAGCCTATGGTGAGCCCATAAAGCTGCCCCCCCCTTTTTTTCAATTCAGACTTGTTAATAACTCTACATGTAATTAGACCACAAACTGTGTGATACCTTGGGATTTGGAAAACCTTTGAACCTGTAGCTTCACTGTATGTTTCCCCATAATGGGATAATATTCCTTATGTGGTAGCAGCTTATTTTGAAGGGGTTCAGCAACTCTACATGTGCTTTGTAGGACATTCTAGAATAGCTCCCTGAAACTGAATAGTGAATAACAAGACCAGGAAGTACCTCTCCCTGGAAAATGATGGACTTGAACTCAAAAACAGCAGATGTGGACAGCATAAGGTGAAGAAGTATCAAAACTCTTTGAACTAACAATCTTTAGAAACTTTTCATGTGAGATATATTTGATTGTAAAAGGTTAAGTACAGCCAAGTTATGTTTGGAATGTTGGATTGTTGAGTAGTTAAATACTGTCAGTTGAATTGTAATTTTGCCACAAGCAAGCTAATGTTGAGATGGTATGCCTGAGCACACATAGAAGAGAGGGGAAGAATTCCATGTACACAGCAGAAACCCAAATAAATAATTTGATCGACTTTAGACTTACAAATGTATCTTGTAGCAGTCAGGGTGCCCTTTTGCACATAGCATACATTTTGTTGTTTAACTTGGAGCACCTCAAAATGCCTGCCAGGCATAGAACTGACTTGATATGTAGTTCTATTACAGAATTTTTATAGTTTGTCTCTTGAGTTGTAAAATAAATAGCTATAGATGTTTTCACTATAGTTTGAGTTTATTTATATTTGCATAGTGCTTTTAGTTTATAAATAACAAATTACAAGGATGTAGAATTTTGTTTTATTATGTAGCAAGCTAACTAATTTGGATTTTTTGCAGTTGGAAGGCAGATCCGGGAATAGGATGGGGTTAAGCTTCCCCTGAAACCACAGGTGCACAGCTTGGGTGTGCTCCTGGATTCTTCTCTGAGTCTTGATGCCCAGATTTCAGTGGGAGCCAGGAGTGCATTTGCACAGTTAAAGCTAGTGTGTCAGCTGCTAGTTTTAACTGCAAAGTCTTCTGGAACCCTGAGGTTGTAGCCTCACTTGCCAGCAGGGATCCACAGATCTTTAGTCAAGTTAAAATTTATCTGTCACCTTTTTGCAAGTGTTTGGCTTGTTGTTTTGATTAGTTACGGACTTTTTCTTTTTTCTTTTTGCTATGGATTTGGAAGAGTAGATGGAGATACTCTCAACAGTATTCTGTGAACTATTTGTATTACTTTTTGTGAACAGAATAGCTAGCCACTTCCAACTTGGATGCTATCTTTCCTACATAATCTGAGATGGATGGAACTAGGGCACATTTCGGTCAACCTCCTCTGATAGATTTCACCTTGTTGAGGCTCAAGATGTAGACAAGCTTCTTGGAGAACTGAGACCTGTTTTTGGATTTATATCTTTCCTAGCAGGTTATCTTAAGAGCTGAATTTCTTGGGGGCTTTTTTGGGGGGGTTGTTGTTGTTTTGTTATGTTCTGTTTTGTTTTTTGTTTTGGTTAATATGTCTCTTGGGGAGATAACTACACCTGTTGAAGGGGGATGCTAAAAGTGTGCTGCTGTTTTTTAGCACAGTTCTCTACCTTCTCAGCAGTAGCACTAAGCTGAAGCAGTTTGAGGCATATTTACATGTAAGCCCCATCAAATTAACTGGGACTTGCTTTGCAGGAGAAATGCATAGGAATACCATGATTCATTACCATCAATCATGGTATCCTTCTTATCCATCTCTTTGAACTGGGACTTGGAAGGCACTGTCTTATGGTGGCTCTGGTTTTTCCTGGAGGAGGGAACTGATAAGGTAGTGCTGAGGGAATCCTGTTTGACACCCTGGCTGCTGGCCTGCTTGGTCCGACAGGTTACTCTTTTGTCTCCTGTGTTATTTAGCAGCTACATGAAACCGCTGGGAGAGGTTGTCTGAAGTTTGGGGCTTTGGTGTCACCAGTATGCAGATGATACCCAACACTATCTTGCCTTGCCACCTAAATCCGAGGAAGCTGTTTTGGCTCCCGATCAGTGTCTGGTATCAGTAATGGACTGGATGAGGGTGAGTAAACAGAAACATAATCCAGATAAAATAGAGGTGTGCCTGGTCAGTTGAAAGGCAGATAAAGGAGTAGTGATGCAGCCTGTGCTGGATGGGGTTACACTCCCTCTGAAAATACAGGTGTACAGGTTGGGGTGCTCTTGGATTTGTCTCTGAGCCTATATACCCAGATTTTGATGGTGGCCAGGAGTGTTCATGATAGCAAAATACTCTAAACTTCTTGCGGTAGCAAAGTCCGTAATTTAATTGTAAAATACTTCCTTTTATCTACCTTTTATCTTCCACCATTGTGTTTCATTGGATAATTCCTAGTATTATGATTATTCTGCACTACTTCCACAGTGTATTATTGTAGTGCCTCTGTCATGTCCTTCCTTATTTACTATTTTTCTAAACTAAAAAGCCACAGATGTTGTAATATTTCCTCATAACAGAGTTTATTTGCCCGTTTATTTTTTAGTTGCCTTGTTCTGCACTTTCTTTGGTTCTGTAGTATCTTTCTGTAGCTATCAGAACTATAAGTGATATTCCAAATACAGTTGCGCTATAGGTCTCGTTATGATATTGACAGTTCCATTTTCAGCCCTTGTTAAAATGACCCAGTAATAAAATTTACCTTTGTCTTAGTTACCACAGAGTAGATCAAGGCACCTCAAGTCCCATTAGTATGTATGTGAACTTAAGATACTGTGGTCCATTATATATTGCTTTTCACCTTCTTACAGTAACATGGGATGTGGTGTGTTTGTCCTCCCCCAAGCCATGTTGTGTTGTAGAATTAACATAAATGCAGAACTATAATGAAGTTCTCATCTGTGCAGAAGAAAGCAGCCTCTTCCACTTTCAGCGTCTTACCATTTACAGTTCTCTTTCTTTACAAAAAAATTATTGGGATAAAAATATCCAAACAAATATATTGTTATTATTAAGTTACTTTTTTTTCACCTAGCCAACATAAGGTATCAGGTGACCATATCAGGAAACCCTTGAGCCACACGGTGCTGTTGATGAACGGCAGGTCAGTACAAAATAAGACTGCCCTCATCCATGATGTAATTCTGGATGAGGTTGCTGACCTGGCGTGCATTACTAAGACCTGGGTGGGAGAGGAGGGTGGTGTTCCCCTCTCCCAGCTGTGTCCACCTGGGTACTCGGTCCAGCACCAATGTCGCTTGGAGGGTTGGGGAGGGGGAGTTGCTATAGTCTATAGGAGTTCTATCTCTTTGACCAGGCTTCCTATCCCTTTGAGAGGAGGTCTTGAGGGCCTGTATTGTGTGTTGGGCTTACGAGATAGATTGGGGATTCTGTTGGTGTACCGCCCACCCTGCTGCGTACCAACAGTCTCCCTGCCTGAGCTGACAGAGGTAGTCTCGGACCTGGTGTTGAGGACTCCCAGGCTGTTGGTGCTGGGGGACCTCAACATCCATGCCAAGGCTGCTTTGACTGGGGCGGCTCAGGACTTCATGGCCACCATGACAACCATGGGGCTGTCTCAATGTGTCATCAGCCCAACCATGCCTTGGACCTGGTTTTCTTAACGGGACTGGAAGGTGGTGGTTTGGATGTGGAGGGGCTGGTTGTGAACGCATTGTCATGGGCAGACCACTTCCTGGTCAAGTTTAATCTATTAGCTTCTTCTCCCCTCTGCAAGGGTGGGGGATCTATTAAGATGATCCATCCTCGGAGACTAATGGATCTGGATGGTTTCCTGAATGCTCTCGGGGATTATCTGATATGGTCGGCGCTCCTGTCGAAGCTCAGGTCACCCTATGGAATAGGGAGATGACCCGGGCGATTGACATGATTGCGCCTAAGCGCCCTCTCCCTGCACGCGGAGCCCAGACAGCTCCTTGGTATACTTCTGAACTGCAGGCGATGAAGCGAGAGGGGAGACGGCTGGAGCGCAGGTGGAGGAAATCCCGCTGGGAGTCCGATCGAACACGACTTAGAGCCCATTATCGGGCCTATTTTGTGGCAATACAGCTGGCAAAACGGCAATATTTCTCCAGCCATATTGCTTCCTCAGAATGTCGTCTAGCAGAGCTGTTTCGGGTGGTCCGGAATCTTCTTCAACCGAGAAATCCGGTGGAGGTCCCGGCCTGCTCATCAGCTCGCTGTGATGAGTTTGCCATTCATTTTGAGGGAAAAATCGCTCAGATTCGCAGTGGGTTGGACTCCACTGTTACTGCAGAATCAGAGGATGTGTCCAGTGTGCCGTGCTTAGGTCAAGTATTAATGGATGAGTTTCAATTGTTGAGACCTGAGGATATGGACAAGGTGCTTGGATCTGTCCGTTCTACCACCACTCCACTCGACCCTTGCCCATCTTGGCTAATTGGAAGATCTGCCAGGGGGGTTCGCACCTGGGTACAGGAGGCCATGAAAAACCTCTTTGAGAGAGGGAGTGGTCCCTACCACCTTGAAAGAGGCGGTAATTCAGCCACTCCTAAGAAAGTCTAACCTGGACCCAAGGCTGGTGGTTAACTACTGACCAGTGGCGAACCTCCCTTGTTTGGGCAAAGTGTTGGAGCGGGTTGTGGCCGGGCAACTCCAGGCGCTGCTGGATGAAATGGATTTTCTGGATCCATTTCAATTGGGTTTCAGGCTGGGTTTTGGTACGGAGACTTCCTTGGTCGCCCTGTACGATGACCTTTGCCGGGAGAGAGACAGGGGGAGTGTGACCCTGTTGATACTCCTAGACCTCTCAGCGGCTTTCGACACCATCAACCATGGTGTCCTTCTGGATAGGCTGGCTGGGTTGGGAGTTGGGGGCACCACTTTCTGGTGGTTCCGCTCCTTCCTGGCTGACCGTGTCCAGAGGGTGGTGCTGGGGGACAGTTGCTCTGTCCCATGGCGTTCCTATCATGGAGTTCCTCAGGGCTCGATATTGTCCCCCATGCTGTTTAACATCTACATGGAACCGCTGGGAGAGATCATCAGGAGGTTTGGGCTGAGGAGTCAGCAATATGCTGACGACACTCAGCTCTACCTCTCGTTTTCCACCAATCGACGTGAGACGGTTTCTGTGTTGAACTCATGTCTGGACCTGATAATGGACTGGATGAGGGTTAATAAATTGAAACTCAATCCAGACAAGACGGACGTGCTGTTAGTGGGTGCTTCGCTGGACAGGCTGGAGGGCCATTTCCCTGTCCTGAATGGGGTTACACTCCCCTTAAGGGACAGGGTCCGCAGCCTGGGGGTGCTCCTGGACCCCAGTCTAACTCTGGAAGCCCAGGTGGACTCGGTGGCCAGGGGCACCTTCCTTCAGCTGCGGAAATTATACCAGCTACGGCCCTACCTGGACGAGCGGAATCTCATGACAGTTACACACGCACTGGTAACATCTCGTATAGATTACTGCAATGCGCTCTACATGGGGCTGCTTTTGAAGACGGTCCGGCAACTGGAACTGGTCCAGAATCGAGCTGCGCAGCTGGTGAGTGGTGGGGCTGCTAGGGGACACATCAAGCCGATTCTGTTTAAATTACATTGGCTACCAGTTGCTGCCCGGGCCCAATTCAAAGTGCTTGTTTTGACATATAAAGCCCTAAACGGCTTGGGCCCTGGATACCTGAAGGACCGCCTCCATCCATATGAACCTACCTGGCAGTTAAGATCTAGCCAGGGGGCCCTTTTGAAAGAGCCGTCCCTCAAGGAGGTAAGAGGGATGGCTTGTAGACAAAGGGCCTTTTCGGCAGCTGCCCCCAGACTATGGAACGCCATCCCAATTGAGATTCGTCTGGCGCCGACGCTGATGACATTTCGGTGCCAGGTCCTTCCTGTTCCAGAAGGCTTTTAATTGAAACAATATCAACTGTGGGTCCTGATGGCAAATTTTAGAGTATATATTTTAATTGTATTTTAATTGTTTTATCTTTTTTACTGTATTTTAATTGTTGTAAGCCTCCCAGAGACCTTTGGGTAGAGTGGACGGCATATACGTTAAATAAATAAATAATATATTCCCTGAAATCCTGTTGTGATACTCCATGTGCACAGTGGTGATGATGTCATCAGCAGTGACAAATCATCACAAATTAGACTTTGGCTATTTGTGGACGCACACAACTTTTTTGCATTATTTATGAATTGTATGCACTGCAGAAATTATTTTTAATGAATAGCAGTTTGCTGCTGGTGATCAGATTGTCTCTGTTGTGAATGTAGAGCTGCACAAAAGGATTTTAGCCATTGAGACAAAAAAATGAAGTGCTGTGGTTATTCATAATCTTAGCACAAACAGTGCCTTCTTGGGGGGGGGGGGCACATGCCTCATAAGCAAGTGTTCAGTAGCTGTAGAGCTATGTTCCATGATTTCAGTAATGCAATTTCAGCCACACACCCCTGTTGTATATGTGTGAGTGGTTGAATGTTACTGGTATTGTGAACACATATTGTGCTTGTACCGGGGCACATTCTTCTTCCTGCCAATAAGTTGACATCAGTATGGTATATTGAAATGTTTCACGTGATACTAGTAACGTAAAGTGTGTGGGTGGTTTGTGCCATAGAGAGAAAGTTGAAGCTCATTTGCCATTTTTAAAATAGTTTACCCAATCTGGAGATCCTGTTGGAGTTTAGCAGAAAGGCTTTTTGTTTTTGATGTCTGCAGACATCATCAGATCATTGCTCCTAAGTTTAAATCATGAACAAATTAAAGGGCATTTATTCCAGTGAGAACCTGAAGATCTGTCATTTGAGAAAGTTGTCTGATTATTCTTATTCTCTCTTTCCTGTCCCCCAACCATCATACCCATCTGTCTCTTCATTCCATGACTGCCAGATTTATTCAGAGTCCATAACGGAGTTTAAAAGCTATTCCAGTCATACAGTGTCTGTAGAATGAAATCGTATTGCTTAGCGTACAAAGTTGTACGAGAATAGACCGATTGAATCAGTGGGCCTACTCTAGTGCAATTTACTACACTAAGCAACAGGATTTTAGCCATAGAATTAACCCTGTCCATATCCTTGTTGATACTCAAAAAGGACTTTAAAAGATTAGTGAAATGATTTACCATTGCAGGAGCCATGTTAATTCTTCTTCAGCAAGAGTTGCTCTTCTGTGTTCTTTTTAATTTAATCTAATTTAATCTGTCTGTGTACCACTTACACAGACAGCATGGTGTATAATTTCTTGGATCCCCAGATGCCTTTAAAAAATTGGTTTTATGTTGGATCCTTTCTAATTTTATGATACAAAGATCAGTCAAGGATAAATTACATATTTTTGTTAGGAGATAAAGAATTTCCCATTTAAGATCTACAAAGATTCTTTGCTAGCAGCTACCTAACCACTCCGATTTTAAAATATTTCAATAAGACCTAGAACTGCATCTGTTTGCCTCGGTTATTGGGAGCTCTGTTCCTGAAAACCAATCTAGTCATTTGTATGTGCCTTCTGTTTTCAGCAGCAAAGATACTGTAGGAACAAATAATTCATTTATCTTTTCTACAGTCTTCTCTCAGTAGTTTCTTGTCATCTAACCAGTTCCCTAGCTAGATTTTTGTTTCTTGCATATTAAAATAAATCTATATTGTTAGCCTTTGCTTTTTAGTGATCTTCTATTGTTTTTGTTTTGTTCTGTTTGCTTGCCTTATTTACTGGTAATGGTTATATGTATTCATTTTAGCTCTTTTCATTCGGACAAGGTGTGGAAGACCACTATGTCATTTAAATAGTACTTGAGTAGAAATGGCACATTGTGCTATATGGCTTCTCATTTGAATATAAATGCTACATACTGTTATAAGATTGTATTATAACAAGTAAATTGAATACATTTTAAAGACTTGAAAACTTATGAGCTTGATATTTAAGACACTGGAGGCAATTGGTAATTGTAATCTTCAGTGTACCTGTTGATCCAAATCATCTTAAAATATGATTTTAGAGTCATAGAGAGGCATTACTGTATATGTAGACTGCAGCAGACTACAATGTCTGTCCTTCTGCGGTTAGGATTGTGAAAGCTAGGAACATAGTGGAGTATTGTGGCTTCAAGTGAAATACCACAAATTAACTTCCGTTTTTTTGTTTGGTAACAGTTTATAGTTGTAGCTTTTGTGATTTCAGATGAATATTCAATTGTCTGTAGCTATCGACAAAACTTTTCTTAAAAGGGTTTTTTGTAACATTTATCTGTGGTGGGGAACACTATTTATTCCCAGTTGGATGCCACAAGGCCTCTGCTACAGCTGTCACCTCCAGCTCCTACCTGAAGACACCAGTGTAAAACTGCTAAGGATTAAACCTGAAACTCTTTTATATACACTTTGTACAGTACCTGTGGGTAATCTATCTCATTATTTCTTTATTTCTTCCAAGCCAAACATTAATGAAACCATTAGCTTTAAATTCCCCGAGAAAAAAATCTCAGATTTTCAATTTAAAATATCTGGTAAATTTCCTAATCCCTTTTGTCTAATTCTTAAAACTGGAAAAGGAGTTGAGTTAAATCCATTTTAGTCCCAACTAGAGTAGGCCTACTGAATCAATTTAGCAAGCATAAATGTTGGCTTACTAAAACCCCAGTGATTTAGGAGGTGTTTTGTTAAGATTAACTATTCAGATTAATGTGTTCTCAAAGGCTTTCACAGCCGGGATCTGATGGTTGTTGTGGGTTTTTCGGGCTGTTTGGCCGTGTTCTGGAGGTTTTTTCCTTCCTACCATTTTGCCAGTCTCTCTGGCCAGCATCTTCAGAGTACAGGAGCTAGAATTCTGTCTGTGTTCTGGTGTAGTGTGTGGGATTGTTGAGTATTTGTAGCTGTGGGATAAGGGGTTGTTGTTGTTGTTGTTCTTTTCAGGAGATTTGGGGTTTCCTGTGATCAGGGTGTTTCTTCCCCCCGCATGGGGCAACTGTTGAAAAAACACAACCTACAAACAGTATTCAGGCCCACCACAAAAATACAACAAATGTTACAGTCAGCAAAGGACAAAAGGGACCCCCTCACCACTGCAGGAGTATACCCGATACCTTGCAGTTGTGGCCAGGTATATATTGGAACCACAAAACGTAGCATCCAGACCAGAATCAAAGAGCATGAAAGACACAGCACACGAAAACAACCGGAAAAATCGGCAGTAGCTGAACATGCCCTGAAACAAGCTGTACATGAAATCCTATTTCCAAACACAGAAGTACTGGACAACACCAGCATTCATTATGTTAGACTGCACAGGGAAGCCATTGAAATCCACAAACACAAGCAGAGCTTCAACAAAAAAGACGAAAGTCTAAAAATCAACAAAGTCTGGCTCCCAGCACTGGAAAATACAGCCTGCAAAAGGTCAGTGAACTCTACCCAGCCACAAGGACCAGTGATCACTGCACACAAAAGACCAGCTAATGACACCCATCAATCACAGTAACAGATCATCTCCCCCCCCCTTATCACAACAAAACGCCCATAACCAAAAACACCCTGATCACAGGAAACCCCCAATCTCCTGAGAAGAACAACAACAAAACCCTTATCCCACAGCTACAAATACTCAACAATCCCACTACACCAGAACACAGACAGAATTCTAACTCCTGTCCTCTGAAGATGCCGGCCACAGAGACTGGGGAAATATTAGGAAGAAAAACCTCCAGAACATGGCCAAACAGCCTGAAAAACCCACAACAACTGTTGAGATTAATTTTTAGATTAGAGGGTGCACAAGACCTATGAGCCCTATGCTGCCCACACTAGAGCAGGAGTGAGCAGCATAGGTCTTGTGCACCCTCCTTCCTATTTCTGTGGCCCCAAAAAGGCTTCATAGAATAAAAGATAAAAATAGAGTATCACAGTCACACAAGCCTTTGGGAAGCACAAACTATCTTCATATCATAGTGGGTGACCTGTGTGCACCTTTTTTAGGTGGAGGGGTATGTGAAACCAAAAAAATAAAAAAACCCTTTGGCTGCTTCTAGTTCTGTCAGAAGGAATTCTGCCTGTAGTGAACTTGGCATAGAGGGATTTTGCTGCATGTAAGAATTACTTGAATCTTAAAAGTTCATGCAAAATATTCCTAATCCTTACCAAGAGTAGATGTATAGAACAGTCTTTTTTTAAAAAAGGAAAAATTGTTAGAAAGGGTGGTTTTGTTATCTTTACTGAATTGCGTCATGTGATTGAAAGAAATTGAAGTATAAATGGTATATAGAGAAAAGTGGGAAAAAGTACAAAACATAGTATGATAATCCTGGATTTTAATAGTATCAAGAAGTTAAACGTAGGTGGTTGAAGTTGGTAAGCAAATCCAGATTGTTAAATGGTGGATTGCTCTAAGAGTGATCTAAGATGTCATTACATTTTATCAAGTGACTTCAGACTAAATGGTAGACCTATGAGTTAATGACTTCTAAAAGTTCCTATCATTAACAGCCCTACTTTGATCTTGCAAATTAAAAACTTGATTGAGTCAGTATATTTCAGTACATTTCAAGCTGAGAATTACCATAGTGTGGATAAGCTTGCCTTTGGGTGTCCAGCAGCATTTTCTTACACTTGAGGATTTTACTTTATAACAAGCCTGAACTCTCTCTAGAAGCTAAAATGGCTAGATTGAGGCATTCATACTCTGTAAATAGTTTGAGATATAATCTGTGAAGTAGATTATGAAAAGTGTAGCAAATCTGTCAATAATTTATAGAGTAACAAAATTTCCATATCAAAATGCAGTACTCTTGTCTTATGTTTTATTATCAAATATCCCTCTCGGACAGCCTTCTACAGTATGTTGGTTTGGAACAGGTAACATTGCATAGTGCTACACACACCAGTTACATAATACCCAACTTGCCAGTTCTTGAAATACTTCTGTGTACACCAAGGATAGGTGATACAAATATGAAACCCATGTTTAATGTGAAAGCAAAGATAAAATAAATTATTCTTATACTGTGTTTTCCCGAAAATAAGACAGGGTCTTATATTAATTTTTGCTCCAAAAAACGCATTAGGGCTTATTTTCAGGGGATGTTTTATTTTTTTCATGTACAACAATCTACATTTATTCAAATACAGTCATGTCATCTTCTTCTGGTTGCTGCACAATGGTGGACGACGGGCTTTCACTTAACTGGGGCTTATTTTTGGGGTAGGGCTTACATTACAAGCATCCTGAAAAATCATACTAGGGCTTATTTTCAGGTTAGGTCTTATTTTCGGGGAAACAGGGTAAATAATATTTTATTTAAGCAAAAACCCCAAACAGCAACATAACAAGAAAGGAGAGAAATGCTATCAAGCCCCTAAACTCAGATCCTGACATCATCATTCTGCCAGCAGACAAAGGCAATGCCACAGTAATCATGCAAACAGAAGAATACAAGGACAAAATCGGGGAACTTCTAGACCCCACCACCTACAGAAAACTAAAACGGGACCCAACCAACAAAAATCACAAAACAAACATGCTGATCAGGAGTTCCTCCCTGCACCCCAACGTCCTTCAACGAATCTGCAAGACAGAAGCTCTCCCACCAAGACTATACGGACTCCCCAAAATCCACAAAGACTCAATCCCACTCAGGCCCATTGTAAGTGCCATCGGCTCCCCAACATATGAATTAGCAAAATACCTAGCCACCCTCCTACAGACCCACATTGGACAAACCTCATCCTACATCAAAGACTCAGGACATTTCATAAACAAGATCAGCACCCTAAAACTCAACCCCAGGGACAAACTGATCAGCTTTGAGGTAGTATCCCTATTCACCAAGGTACCGATAAAGGACACTCTGACACTCATCCAGCAGATCTTTCCAGAAGACATCAAGGCCCTTTTCCAACACTGCCTAACGACCAGCTACTTTCAGTGGGATAATGAGTTCTATGAACAGACAGATGGAGTGGCCATGGGGAGCCCCCTCAGCCGAGTTATAGCAAACGTCTACATGGAACATTTTGAAAAACAGGCCCTGGCTTCAGCACCCTTCGCACCCACAGTCTGGTTCCGATACGTGGATGACACCTGCGCAGTTTGGAACCACGGTGAAGAAAAACTGGAAGAATTTCTAAACCATCTCAACAGCATCCACCCAAATATATACAATTCACCATGGAAAAAGAAATAGAGGGCCAACTCCCTTTCTTAGATGTCATGGTCATACGCAAACCTGACCTATAGGGACACAATGTCTACAGATAACCCACCCACACAGACCAGTACCTACACAAAAACTCCAACCACCACCCACGACAAAAAAGAGGCATTATCAAAACACTGGTAGACCTTGCAAATCGGAACTGTGAAGCTCAATTTCTCAGCACAGAACTCAACCATCTGAATTGGGCCCTACAGGCAAATGGCTATTCCAAGAATGAAATCACAAGAGCCATCAAACCAAGAAAACAACACCAAACTGTAGAGGAAAAACAGCCACCCACAAATAAAGTATTTTCTGCCATACATCAAAGGGGTCACAGACCGCATGGGGAAACCTTTGAAAAAACACAACCTACAAACAGTATTCAGGCCCACCACAAAAATACAACAAATGTTACAGTCGGCAAAGGACAAAAGGGACCCCCTCACCACTGCAGGAGTATACCCGATACCTTGCAGTTGTGGGGCCAGGTATATATTGGAACCACAAAACGTAGCATGCAGACCAGAATCAAAGAGCATGAAAGACACAGCACACGAAAACAACCGGAAAAATCGGCAGTAGCTGAACATGCCCTGAAACAAGCTGTACATGAAATCCTATTTCCAAACACAGAAGTACTGGACAACACCAGCATTCATTATGTTAGACTGCACAGGGAAGCCATTGAAATCCACAAACACAAGCAGAGCTTCAACAAAAAATAAGAAAGTTTAAAACTCAACAAAGTCTGGCTCCCGGCACTGAAAAACACAGCCTGCAAAAGGTCAACAAATTCTACCCAGCCACAAGGACCAGTGATCACTGCACACAAAAGACCAGCTAATGACACCCATCAATCACAGTGACAGATCATTTCTCCCCCTTATCACAACAATACACCCACAACAAAAAACACGCTGATCACCATAATCACCCAATCTCCTGAAAAGCACAAAAAGCTGATCCCACAGCTATAAATACTGAACTATCCCACAAAACTGCACCAGAGCACAGACAGAGTTCTGACTCCTGTCCTCTGAAGATGCCGGCCACAGAGACTGGCGAAACGTTAGGAAGAAACACCTGAAGAACACGGCCAGACAGCCCGAAAAGCCTACAACAACCATCAATATTTTATTTTATTTATTCTTGTGACTTCTTATTCATTTACATACCACATACCATTCTTTAAAAAATCCCAAAACAATTTACAGTAGAACAAAGCAAAACAAAAATAATAGAACATTGATCATATATTTCAGATTATAAAACAGTCAGTTTTATGTCGTTTTGTGCAAAATTCTTCTTTGGATAATTTTAAAGAAAAATATTTTTGAATTTTTAATGAGCTCTTATTCCAGTTATTTTAAGGTTGTTTTTTTCAAAAAATTCTGAATAATATATTTTGATATTGGGATAATTAGTATGCTGATGGCTTCCAGCTTTGTTTTTCCTTGTAATCAATATGGTGAGATTGTGCAGATGTTACACCAGTGTCTGGCTGCTGTAGTGGGTTAGAAAGGGGCCAGTGAACTGAAATTGAATATCAGAAAAATGGAGGTTCTGTGTTTCAGAGGTTTGGATGGTTCAGAGCTCGGTTGGTGATCTTTTTGGATGAGCTTGCGTTTCTCATGAAGGAGCAGATGTGTAGCTTGAAGGTACTCCTGGATCTATCTCTGTCAGTGAATACCAGGTAGACTGGCTTTTGGAGGTTTTGAGGTCAGGTTTTTTTGGGTCCTCAGCTTTGACAGTTCCTGGTCGGGAGAAATCTGGCTACAGTAGTTCACACATAGGTAACTTGCCATCTAGAATTCCTATCCATGGGCCAGGGGGTTTCTGAATTGAGTCTGATCTTTGTGATATAGAACTGAGGATCCCTCCACACAAGTACCACTGTGATACTTGTACCACTCGAGTGCCTTCTGGTTCAAGGTTTTTGTGCACAATCATAAATTATTTTTGTTGCATTTCTATGCATCACAGTGTGCAGTGTTCAAGTGGCCCTCTAACCCTCTGAAGAGAATTTGGAATGGGATACAGACAGTTGTAGGTGGGGGAAGAGAATTTAAACTACATGTGCAAGCTGCCATCTACTCACAGAGCTATTGGGTACAAAACACACAGACTGCAATTTTAGGAAAAATCTTTGGTTAGCAATGTGGACATAATTCTGTGACCAAAATCCTGTTGCTTAGTGTAGAAAATCACACTGGATTAGGCCCAGTGAATTTGATGAGCCAACTCCTCCATAGGTTCCATTGATTCCAGTGGGCTTACTCTAACTGTGACTTACTTCAACATAGTAGGTTGCAATTAGAGTAAACCCATTGGAATCAATGGAACTTACAGAGTCATTGACTCTCCAAATTCCAGTTAATTCAGTGGTCATACACTATTGCAATTTATTACACTAAGCAACAGGATTTTGGCAATTGTCATGCCTGTGGCAGTTACAAAAGCACCAAGGCAGAAGTGCTTGCTATCCAAAGCACAAAGCGTTTCCACCAATACATTGCACAACATGATTCTCTGTTACTGTTCATAATGCTGGACACATTTACATAGGCACAGGGTGGATAATTATTCTTTAAAATCAAATTGATTTAAATCACAATTTAAATTTTAAAATTTGATTTTTAAAATTTGAATTGTAAAAAACCTGATCTTTTAATTTTAAATTGTGATTTAAATCAATTTGATCAGTTAAATCAAATCCATCATGTGTAGGCATAACTTTATTTACACCTGCATGGACAGGATTTTGTCCATTTTATATTAGAGATCAAAACTATAGATTTCAGTATTTATTTTAAATTGTTATTGTTTTCCCCCTGAAAAATTGGATTATGTATAAGTATTGCTGTAATCATTTCTACTACAGATTGTTTCAGTTATAATCACTTTACAAATTTGAACACAATTTGCAGTTTGAATCTTTCAGAATTGGGGCTATATTTTGGTTAAGATTTCTTATCATACAAAATAAAAAGTTTGCTACATATTGCATTTGTTCCCAAATAGCATGGTTATGTTTCTAATGCAGGATAGGGCCTTCACTAAGATATGTGAAGGCCTAGAAGAACATAGATTTTTTCCCCATTGTTTTATTAGGTATCTGTTGTTTTTTCCCCTGGAAGATTAGAAGAGTGGAAACATTCTAGATTATAAAACAATTCATTTTAGCATAATGACTAAAGTGTTTAAGTTCTAGTGTTCAGATAAGACTACCTGATCCTTACGTATTTCAAAATGATTTCTAAAGACAATTAGGGCTTAATGTTGGAAAGGAATGTCCAAATGTTGCAGAGCACAATGTGTCTTAAAATATTTGGTCCAGGAAATCTAGTCTGTGACTTCCAGAAATATCCCTCCTACAACATGATGACAAGGCCTTTGTATAACACAGCCTTTGCTGCCTCTTTCTTTTCACTTGCTTTAAATTCCTCTATTTTTTGCAGAGAAGATGATATGTACAAAGACAGAGAGGGTTTTCTAGAAGTATTGCATTTGTTTCTATTTTTAACAGATTTCCATCTTTCCAGAGACAGATGTTTTTCCATGGCTTCAAAATATCAAAAATTTACGTCTTTCTAGTCAATGTTGTGTCCTAATAGACCAGTGATTGCCAACTTTTTTTCACTTGCATACCCTTTGGCAGCCTGTTTCCATAACTTGTACCCTTCTTATTAACAAAATGTTTGTGATTAATATGGTTGCTGTTATTTGAAATTTACATGTTGTAACTGTAAATAAATAGCTCAATAATGGGAATAAAAAGCAATGGAATATTTACAGTGCATATATATTAATACTGAAAACTCAAAAGATACAATGAATTTAAGTGAATACATTGTCGATTACAACTTTTTTACTGTGCTCGTTTTCAACCACTGATCTGATGATACACAAAATGAAATTTTAATTAAAAACTTAAAACAGTGACAAAGAGAAGACCCGGAAGAACTCACTCATTGAATACTGCTCACAAGACTGACTGAGGTGCCCACTTATACATACAGTGGTACTGGCGCAAAAGCACTCGAATGTTTGTGCAGTGGAGGAGAGTGAAAGCTGAGTCTGCAAGGGGCTGCCACTGTGTTCACACACATAATTTAGGGAGGGACTCCCCACCATTCACCAAAATAACAAAGCGAGGGAGCAGGGCTTTTCTTGAGGTTAAATAACAAACAAACCCTGCTGTGCCACTTGTCATAATGTTCAATTAATTTCACAACTTTTTTCTTGTCTTACATTATTGACCTATGTGCCTTTTTCAGCCGTTATTCAATTTTCCCCCCATGCTCCTAAATGTCCTGTTTCATATACCTGGGTGTACATGTACCCTAGGTTGGGAATCACTGCCATAAACCATTCATTGAGTCTTCCTCTTTCAACGGTGTTTTCCTGATTGTTTCCTTTATACATCTTTTTTGCCCCAGGCAAGGAGTGTTGCAACAGAGATGGTTTATATAACTATCTTGACATGGACTTCATGCGTTCTCACTCCCTGCTCTCCTGGGTATTGAAGGTTCGATTCTTCACTCCTCTTGGCAGGAGCATTTCTTCCTGCCAGGGTTTGTGTAATGGAGAGGACTGTCCACCGAGCTGTTGTTCTTCAATCAAACTCTTCTCCCCAGTAAGAGGGCTTATAAGGGGGTTAAAAGTTAAGGCATTTCTTTGCTTCCTGTTTTGGAACCCCTAACTGTACAAGTACCCTAGTCCACGGGTCTTCTTTGTAAATAATGCATCCCCTGGGGTGCTCGGGATATTCTGGGAGTTCAATGTCTGAATGATATATTTCCTTCCTGGGATCCTCTATTGCATCTTCCCGGATTTCCATTTGCTCCTTCTCCCTCCAGTGGCTGACTTGTTCTATTTATGTCTTCGATTCTGTTTCCCCCCCCCCCCCAATTATTTCCAGTCCCTTTTTCATACCTTCCACCCCTCATGAATCTTTTTCTGAGTTTTATTCCTTTTAAAAAAATTTGTCCTTTCACTGTTTTTTCTCTTGCCCGACCTCCTTCTCTGATTCATCTGACACTCCCTATTGCTTCACTCTGTGATCTCCCTGATCTTCTGGTTTCTTGGGGAAATCACAGTCCATCATGGCCTCCCCCCATCTACTGGAGAGTTGCTGGCATGAAACTCTGTTGGCCCTGGGGGGATAATTGACAGCCTGCCAGCAAAGGTCTCTGTGCCTCTGTCCCCTTCTTTACAGTTGGTTAAAGTGTGCCTGCAGCAAACCATATCAGGTTTGGGATTTTTCGCTTAGGTTTTAAAGCGAGTTCACCAAACTCTGCAAAACTTCAATGTGGGAGGAAGCAAAACTAATGTATTTCTCCATTCCTGCCTCATACTTAGTGGTTGAATAATTTTTTGTAAGAGAATATTCCATGACTGAATACTCCTCTATACAAAAATGTCACTGCAGAGAGAAAACCATTGAGTCAGGAAAAGTGTTTAGCACTGTTCTCTGATTTACTAATTTTCTGTGTAAAGATACTTATTGCCCCACCTGTATAATGGCACGGTACATCCCAGATTATGAGCCACTCCATGAGATCTCTTTTGTGGAAAGCAAGCATCCATATCCAGATTGGAGATTGAAGTTGACAGCTTGGTGAGATTGATAGCTTTTTAGCTTTATTTCATTCTGCTAGTTTCATAGCGGAATTTTTCCCCTAATATCAAGTCTATTTTTAAAAAATAACTGAATGCTGCATGTTTATGCTTGCTTATACAGTGTCATGGCTAATTGAATTTTTTTAAAATAAAACTTTTCTGGAAGATAAAAAGTATTAAATTTAGAAAGAAACTGCTGACTATTTGGAATTATGTACTAGAATCCAGCTTGATGCCCTTTTCAGACAGTAGAAAAATAGTCGCAGAATCTCAGAAAACGGGGCCTGTTTCAAACCAGAGACATGCTGAGTCTTGGAAAGCAGTGTTAGAATATTGTTAGATGTAAGTATCAGAGGTCCAAGTATGTTAAGAACCAGTGAGGTGTAGTTAATAGAGTGCTGGAGTAGACTCAGGAAACCTGAGTTAATATTCTCACTTGGCTGTAGAAACATGTGGGGGCGGGAAGGAGAGATGGTAGTTACAAATCTCTTCATTTCCTGACCTTCACATTCTTCTTTTATCTATGCCTTCCAGTCCATATTTCGAGTCCAACTATAAAATTCCAAATTTTTGCACCCTTTTAAAGATAACCGTGTTTCTGTTTTCTTCCAATGTTTCCGATATTATAGCTACAGTAATTAGAAGTATTATCAAATGTTTCATTTCTTTATCTACAATATCAGACATGATACTCATAATACTCAATTAACACCATTCCACTTTAACTGATATCTCACAAAATAATTTTTCCCCAATATTTCAACATTTCATATTCTAATCTGCAATAATCTCCAATAATTTTCTGCTTCCCTATCTGTTCACCCAGTATGGTTAAAATTACCCTCCTGTATTTCCAACACTTATTAAAAAACATTTCATAAAGTGGTTCTTGGTTTTCATACTGTAAGTTCTGAAGATAGATAGTGCCCAATTTGAATTTCTATATTTGATCATAAATTCTTTTACGTCTGATGTTACTCTATTCTTTTCATATTTCTTGGAGGCTCATTTTATCCATCTTTGTTATTAAGGTTTTCTTTCCTCTTCTTAGAGGGGCGTGGTGGCGCTGCGGGTTAAACCGCAGAAGCCTCTGTGTTGCAAGGTCGGAAGACCAGCAGTCGGAAGATCGAATCCACACGACGGAGTGAGCTCCCGTCGCTTGTCCCAGCTCCTGCCAACCTAGCAGTTCGAAAGCATGCAAATGCGAGTAGATAAATAGGTACCACCACAGTGGGAAGGTAACGGCGTTCCGTGTCTAGTCGCGCTGGCCACGTGACCATGGAAACTGTCTTCGGACAAACGCTGGCTCTATGGCTTGGAAACAGGGATGAGCACCGCGCCCTAGAGTCGGATACAACTGGACTAAATGTCAAGGGGAACCTTTACCTTCCTCTTCTTAGATCCTCATTTTTCCATGGTGTGCTTTGCTTTGGCACTTCCCATTTGGTTTTCTATCTGAAATTCTGAACTTCCTTCTGAGTTTAGTCCTAATGATCCACTTAATTGCTCCTCTTCCTGTTTCTCATCTGTCTTTTTCTCTTCTTTCCTACCCAGCCATTTCCCCTTTTTTTCATAAAGTCTTCTGCCTTTGTTGTTGAGTTAATAGAATATCTCTGTGACTGGAATTGGAAAGAGACACCTTCAGGTATCAACCACTTATATGTACAGTAATTAAGTTTGTTCTCAGGAAATATGTCAATTCTGTGTATTGTCTCCTTTTCTGTCTTATTTGCCACGGAATATGTTTCAAAATCTTAATTTCTTTTCCTTTTATAGTGGATTCTTTATCTTGCATATTTTGTAGAACATGTTCTCGAATACCATTCTCGTGAATTTAACATGAATTTCTCTGGGGAGTTTGTTATTCCTAGTGTATGCTGTATTAATTCTTCGTGCTGTATCTATATTTGGCTTTACTTCTTCTGGTTGCATCTCTAAGTGGGGCTAAAAAGTTAGTTACCAATTGCACTGTGTCTTCATCTTTTTGTTCTGGTAGATTCTGGATAAGTATGAGGTTGGCTCTCCATTTGTAACTTTAGCAGGTTGATTTCATCTTGTTTTCTTTCATGTTGCATCACTACCAGCTCTGCATTCATAATCTCCATTCTCCCCCCCCCCCCCCCGTTTTTCTTGAGGTTTCTTGTATTTTGGCTATTTTTTATTTTCTATAATTTGGTGTTTGATATCAGTCATTTGTGACCCTAAATCTTTAATTTGTTCAGATAGCTGAGCCATTCCTCCTTGTATCTGTTGTAATCCTGTGGATAACATATTTTGAATGTTCTGTTGCCAATCCTTAAGTGTCTCTTGCCCCAATAATTTCAGATTTTGTTCCTGCGCAGGTGAACCTCTTGGGGACTTTTCCTTTCCTCCTTTCACTGTCATCTTTCAATATTTTTTTATGATTAATCTTCCAAATTTGTTAAAGATACTATCTGGTTTCTTTTCCAGCAGGTGTCGCTGCTGCCCCACATTTCATTCAAACAACACCATTTATCTAGACCATCCAAAACGTAGGTCAGCACCTCTCTCTCGTCGAAATGTTCTCACAGCCACCAGTCAAAACAATGAGTGTTTAAAATAACAAACAATGCCTTGAGGCAAGTAACATTAGTTTATTTACCTCAGTTTATTTTTATGTTATATGTAAACCGCCCAGAGTAGACACGTTCTAGATGGGCGGTATATAAATCTAATAAATAAATAAATAAAGAAAGAAAGAAAGAAAGTTTATTTACCTCAGTTTATTTTTATGTTATATGTAAACCACCAAGAGTAGACATGTTCTAGATGGGCAGTATATAAATCTAATAAATAAACAAACAAACAAGCAGTTCAATCTTTCTCTCCAGCCTCAGTAATTAGGGGTAGGTCCTCCAATCAAAGCTGCTCCAGGCTACAGGAGGGAGGGTCGCCTCCACCGTGGTGCCAAAGGAAACCAAGGAAAAAGAAGTGCCTCCAATCTGGTGATGTTACACAATCTAAGACTCTTCTTAAGTTCCAAAGTTCTATTTCTGATTCAAGTTTCCTCCATCAGCATTGTAATTCGACAGTTTATGATTAAACTATTTCACGGGAGTGAGTCTTTGCCTTTGATTAAAACAGTTCATTCACCAAATAACTTTCTCCCCTCCTCCCTCTTTCTCGTTCTTCTTCTTTTCCCAATCAAGGCTTAGGGCTGTGGGGGGAGGCTCACTGCCGCGGCTCGAAGGGTTACAGGATCTAATCCACTTCATTAACTTGTTAAGCCCAGCTTTCTTCTGTGTCATTGTTTTAGGTCCATAAAAGATATCTTGATTTACTTAGAGTCCTGGTCAGGATATTTTCCAAGATCCTTCTATACTCCTCTACTCTCTGCAAGGGGTGTTCCCAGCTCTTTGCCCAACATGGCTTCCACCTCGATCTGTGCACTCAGAAAGACTTCGGGGGGGGGGGGGGAGCAGCTTCCACCAACTTCTCTCACCTTTCTGTCACCTCTGCTGCTTCAGACACCGCCTTTCCTAGCAGACCATCCTTTACCCCCTACATTGGGAACTTTGAAACCAAGGGGTCCTGGTCAATTTCAGGAGCTCTCCCGAAACCCGACCAGTCTCATCGCAACTGAACCCCGCCCTCCCATATGTTGGAAGCAACTTGATGACATATAATACATAAATATGTTAGTATTAGCTGGCACTGTATTTGTTGGTCAGAATGTGCAATATATTTTTCATGTATTGTCATAGATTCATGTTGGCACTCCTAATCTTTGGATGGAAAGCCTGTTCATAATAAATCACAAATTCTGCAAGTTGTGTACAGGGTTCCATGAGCCCTGAAATGGGAGAGTAGGAGTGGCATATGCTATCCAATCTTGAAGAACCAGAGTTGCAATGTATATATAAATTATGTTGAATAGTTAATGTTCGATTTTTATAGAATAGAAGCAAACATAATAAACGGGCTTACAAATATCCAAGTACCCAACCAGTGCTGGCAGTTAGGATATTGCTTCCTGCTTCTGGGGGCAGGAATCACTTTTTCCTCACTCATCTGTGCAGCTATTTATGGGGCCAATTAATGCCACAACAGGTCTTTGCCTACTTAATTATAACTGGTGTTGAAAAAGCTCTTAGATCAGAGGTGGCAACTTCCAGATTGATGTGAGCCCTAGCATTTTTGTTTTAAGCATTTTCTGGATCATTCTGGAGAGGGGAAAAAGAAAGGAATAGGGATCATAACAGAGCAGTAAGATGTTTGTTCTTATTGTTGCCTCTCAGTTTGTGTTCCCCCTTCCAAATGGGCTCCTATGTTTTGCAGATTTTTTTTTTTTGCATCATTGTTAATGATAAAGATAATGGGGGGAAAGCCACAAATATTGGGTTTATTTTAGTGTTGGGAGCTGAGTTCTTTGTTGAACTCTGTAATCTCATACAGTGTACAGAGGAGGTACTGCAGCACACAATTCAATGCCATAATAAAAAATGAGAGAGAAAAAATAGTTTTCAGAAGTATAAAAGGACTTCTTTGTTTTCAGTTTTGCTGTTATCCTCAGTGTCACTTGATAGGCAGTGCAGTCTAAACTCCACCAGATGTAGCGAGTTTGAAATAGGCAGAAGTCTCTTGTACCAGCACAACCTCTTAGGCTGGTTAATCTCATGATTGCTGTGCTGGTTGAGATCAACTGGCAGAAGAACCAGAAAAAGACAGAGAAGAGAAGGAGCTGAGTTATACCAAATCCAAATTTATTTCAGCCTAGATTCATGGCCTCTATGCTAGCACAAAGTTAAGGTAGGATCTGGGTGAACATAATTTCCATCATATCTTGGTTGGGAAAGGTTCAGATTCAGCACAACTTTAACTGTCCTAATGTCAGCTCAGCCATCTTCACCATGTAGTACTATAAGTTACTACAGTCACTAATTTTCACCTCCTTCAAGCCTGTGATGGTTGCAGATCTAATCAGCTCACAGTTAATATGCATTACTGAATAGTGGCATCTGAACCACAGAATAATAAAAATGTAGCAGCAATACAGAATGCTTGCTTCAGTGCTTCATGGGACTACAGCAATTTTCTGTCTAAACAAGAGTTTGCTTTGTTGAACATGCTCAGCCTTGGATTTTTCTTGTCTCCATTAAATCAGGTGTTTGCTGAGTCTCTATGAAACCTTGCTCCCCAGGAGAAGCAAGCCAAGTGGAATATTATTGCACCTTTGAACAAAGGTCACTGTTCCATTATTGTCTGAAAATTACACTATATCTTAACCAGATCCTTGTCTAAAAATACACTCAGTGCTAACCAAGTAAATGCAGCAGCCTTCTTTTCTCTTACAGTCTTTGTTACATGTGATATCTGGTTAGACTTCTTGTGGGGGTTAACAAGTAGTAAATTTTTGCAAACTAATGAAGGAGATGGTTTTACCTGAGATGCTTCATGAAAATATGTGTAGCTATAGAAGGAGCTCTAAGGATAAAGATCTCTTGAGTATTAACAAAAAAAACTTTCCTCTTTTTAGACAATGTGCTCTGCAGTTGTCCAGATTTATGCAGCAGATCGCAATGCCATGTGGTCAAAGAAGTGCTGTGGCGTAGCTTGCCTTGTAAAAGACAATCCACAAAGGTCATATTTTATCAGAGTATATGATATCAAGGTGAGGATGTCATCTTTTTCTCATCTCTAATATATGTCTGTATTTATTGGCCAAAATCCTTTTGCGTAACTTACACTGTGTAGGGGAAATTATGTCACTACAGTGGCAGATTGCCAATGATTAAAACCCCAACTACAGTTCCTTATGTGTTGCTAGAATGCACTCAAATTGAGGGGCTTTGCATGCAATCCTGAATCCGTTGGAACACTTTAATTAGCAAAAAGTACTGCAGTGATGTGATTGCCATAGGGGATGTCATTTTCCCTATGCACCTGCTGATTAAGGAGTCTTGGGTTCTGCCATGCATGAAGCCACTTGACTTTTTCATGTGAGAAATCACATGAGGAATTGCAGTAGAAATTCTAATTAGTGACAATCTACTGCTGTGGTGATATAATTTCCACTGTGCTAGTGTAAGTTATACAAGAAAACTTTGGACATTACCACTTAATCTTTTGAAATGTTTCTGAAGAATGTGTACAGTCAACCCTCGACTTACGAACGGCCGTAGTTACGAACATTTCGATTTACGAACCGCTCTGATAGAAAAATATAGCCTCGACTTGCGAACTTTGCTTTGAGTTACTAACTGAAAAAAACGCGCGGGAGGCGGGGAAAGCGCGAAATTTGAACTTTCAAGGTGTTCTGTTGAAAAGGTGTCTGTTCCCTCCTTCCCTCCCTCTTTTCTTTCCTTTTTTTTAAACCTAAATCATCTTAGGTTAAAAGGGGAAAAAAGAAAAAATTCTGCCCCTAGTGGTAGGAACGGATTAACCGGCTTTGCATTAGTTCCTATGGGAACTAATGCTTCGACTTACAAACCGCCCCTCGACCTAAGAACCAAAAACAGCCGGAACGGATTAATTGGTTTTCAATGCATTCCTATGGGAAATGCTGATTCGACTTACGAACTTTTCGACTTAAAAACGTCCTTCCGGAATGGATTAAGTTCGTAAGTCGAGGGTTGACTGTACTTAAATGCAACTATATTAAAGAATTGTTTAACTCTGTAGAAAAAAGACATATTTTTGTATTATGATATGTATTGATACTTACAAGCTACTAATACACAAATGTAAAAAGCAAGCAACGTGTGCTGCTTATATTAGCATCCCATTACTCTTAAACCACTCTCTAGGTAGTTTACAATTGAATTGAATTGCCACACAAACACCCACCCATGAGCTGAGTACTCTATTTACTGACCTTGGAAAGATGGAAGGCTGAGTCAGCCTTGAGTTAGCTACCTGAATCCATTGGGATCAAACTCTGGTTGTGAGCAGAGACTTGTCTGCAGATAACCACTGTGCTGCCACAGAGCCGTTTATACATAAGAAACATATGCAAAGTCAAATATTTCTGTTTTCCTTTTGCTGCAGAAGTTCTTGTTGCCAAATGAAGAAACTACTGTGTAACTCATCTCTTCAGTACTGCTGAAGAAAAAAACCCTAATTAATTGCACAGCTAGTTAGTTTTGACAAACACATGCCTTGAAGGGATTGTGAAGAGCTCCAGAAAAATCTCTCCAAGCTGGGAGAATGGGCGGCAAAATGGCAAATGTGTTTCAGTATAAGAAAATTTAAAGTAATGCACATTGGGGCAAAAAATCAAAACTTTAGTTATCAGTTAATGGGTTCTGAGCTGTTCGTGAAGGATCAGGAAAGAGATCTTGGTGTGCTGGTGGACAGCTCAATGAAAGCGTTAACCCAGTGAAGAAAGCCAATTCCATGCTAGGTATCATTAAAAAGGGGGTTGAAAATAAAACAGCCAGCATTATAATGCCATTGTACAAAACGCTGGTAAGGCCGCACCTGGAGTATTGCGTACAGTTCTGGTCGCCGCATCTCAAAAAAGGCATAGTGGAACTGGAAAAGGTACAGAAGAGAGGAACTCAAATGATGACTGGACTGGGGCTCCTCCCTTATGAGGAAGGGGTACAGCCTTTGGGCCTCTTTAGTCTAGAGCAAAGGCGCCTGAGGGGGGACATGATTGAGATGTATAAAATTATGCAGGAGGTGGATAAAGTGGATAGAGGGAAGCTCTTTTTCCTCTCACACAATACCAGAACCAGGGGACATCCACTCCAATTGAGTGTTGGGAGACTGAGAACAGACAAAAGAAAATATTTCTTTACCAGCATGTTGTTAGTCTGTGGAACTCCTTGCCACAGGATGTGGTGATGGCATCTGGCCTAGATGCCTTTAAAAGGGGGTTGGACAGATTTCTGGAGGAAAAGTCCATCGCCGGTTACAAGCCATGATGGGAATGTATAATCTCCAATCTTAAAAGGAAGGTACTTCAAAATACCAGATGCAGAGGAGTGGTATCAGGAGACAGGTATCTAGTTCTTCTTCTTCGTAGCCTCTGTGAATGCACACAATTGGGTTGTTCTGTGCCTGCGCTGAACGTCTCGGAAGTTTCTAGAGCTTAAACCACATGATTAGTGGGACGTTCCCCCATGGAGCGCATGCTCCGCCCATCCTAGATCCCCTCAGTTCCTTTTTTCCGCCTTGTCGTTTAGACGTGTTTCGGAAGAATAGAGCATTTGTCAATTGAGATTTCAAATCTATCTCTTTCAAATTTTACCTCTTTATTTCTAATCAATCAACCAATCGACGTTCCCCTGTAAGTTTGTTCTATTTTTATCCAGCCGCGTTTTTGCTTCCCTTCCCCCCCAAGCCATTTTTCCCTTCTTTTTTCCCGCTCTTTATGGCCTCGCCCGGCCCGTTTAAGCGGTGCGTCGTTTGTGTGAACAAAATACCTTTAATTGACAGCTACAACCGCTGTTTATTTTGCCTGGGTGAACAACATCCCACCCATTCTTCCGCGGCGTGCAAGAGATTAACAAAGCCGGCCCTCAAACTTCGGCTCCAGAGACTGAGATCCTACCTTTGGGAGAAGTCTCTCAATCCTCCCTCGGCTTCTATGGAGATAACACACAGTCCCCAGATCCTCCGGTAGAGCGGCAAATTCCACCTCAGCCTGCTCCCGGCTCAGTGACTTCCTCTCCACATTCTAAGGAGAAGTCCAAGAAAACGAAATCAGGATTGATGTTGATGTCGAAGACCTCAGCTCGAGCCCCGGAGTCATCTAAAAAGAAAAAAAGATAAGACAACTTCTAAAAAAACAAAAAAGGTCAAATCTACTCACATTGACCCACCACAACCAACTCTGCCGTCTCCTATCATGGAGGAATCTTCCAGAGATGCTCCAGGGTCTACGTCTGAGAGGGAAGAGCCTCCCTTACCATTGGCCCAAGCTCCAGTTTCGACCGGTAGCTTGTCGCCTCATACCGGCCTTTCTCCGTCTGATGTGCAATCCAGCCAGGCCTCGGCCCATTCTAGCCCTTCATCAGGGCGGGCAATTGCAATAGAGCTTTCGGGCTCGAAGTCATCTCACCATTCACCCAGGAAACACCGAGAGAAGCGTAAACATCTTTCACCTCCTTGGTACGTTCCTCCATATCGGGAGTACTATTATTACCCTCAATCTCCATGATATCAATCTCGTGACGAACGAAGGGAGAGATACCATCATTATGACCCGTACTTAATTGAGGAACCTCAGGAACAATTTTACTATGACGAACCCAAAAGAGTGAGGTATACTCTACCATACCCATCTTGGTATTCGCCCTCGCTCCCTCCATCCCCACCACTGCATCGACATCGATCACAACATTCTATGCAGACTTATCCTACTGCTCCAGCTAAACCAACCTTGAAACGCTCGCTGCCGACCGTTCAACGTTCACACTCCAAGCAATCCAAACATTCCTCTAAACATCAATCATCGTTACAGGTCACAACTACGTATACAGGTCCTCATCCCTCAACCGAACCAGAAAGATGTCCCACACGTCCTCCTGTTCAACTGCAACCTCCACCTCCACGGTCATCGATACTGAGACCTAGAAATCTATCATCATCTTCATCCTCATCATCCATCCAAGAATTACAATCAGACTCCTCTCAGGAATCACCGTCTAATCTTCCAACACCTACCTCTGATGTTAATGAAAACCACCCCCCATCCCTGTCTGAAGACTTTACCTCCTACTCCCAATTAATTGCGAGAATGGCCAAGTCCCTTCAATTAGAGATTGAAGAACCACCACCATCCAAAACCGACCTAATATTTGATGATATCAACCAAGAAAAAACGCCTCCACGCAGTCTCACTTTCATCTCAGCCATGCTGGAATTGATTAAAGAAGCTTGGGATAAGCCTCCTTCGTCACTGCAAATTTCGAGACGGACGGAAAATCACTACAAAACACACGGACCCGACACCAGTTTCCTCACAAAGCACCCTACACCCAATTCTATAATAGTGGAGTCTAATCAGTCCAGAGCTCGAAACAAATCTTCTGTTGCTCCCACCACAGGGAGGGAAGAAAGCTCGACATACTCGGCAGACGAATTTACTCTCTCACATCATTCATACTGAGAGTCGCAAATTATCAAGCGGCAATGGGAGCATACCAACGACAGTTATGGAATAAGATCCTCCCCATACTAGAATCGGCTCCCGAGTCTGTTAAATCTGAGGCCATCAACGTCCATACGGAGGCTACTACACTAGCTAAGCAGCAAAGGATCGTGGCCCATCACACCGCAGATGCGGCATCGAAATCTCTAGCCACTTCCATTGCACTATGACGCCATGCATGGCTTAGGTCTACTGGCATTTCCGATGATGCCAAATCAAGGATAGAGGATCTCCCGTTTGACAGAACCAGACTGTTTAATCAAAAGACTGATGAAGTCATGGAAAATCTTCACAAGATACGCAAAACAGCCAGATCTTACTCTACTGAACAAACATTCAAGTACCAACATCCTCAGTATCGACAACAACGGTTCTATCAACAGTCTTTTCAACATCAATCATATCAACGATTCCAACCGTACCAACAATATAAACCACAATCATCAGACAAGACATTTCAAGGCCCTTCACCTCTGGTATCGTCTTCCTTTCGAAATCAACAACAACAACGACGCCAGTCCTTTCGTCGACCTCAGAAAAAGGGTAAGCAATACCCATAAGCTTCAATTACCATTATACCATTTTCAAGCTTGATTCCGAACAAGACTAAACCCATTTCTTCATACATGGCAAGCTATAACTAACGACCAGTGGGTCCTCTTTATCATCAAGTATGGTTATTTTATAGAGTTTAAATCCCCTCCACTGATTGGAAAAGTCAAGGATACCCCATACTCTACAGTTCTTCAAGAAGAGGTCTCTCTGCTTCTTCAGAAACAAGCCATAATCACAGTCCCTTCATCTGACCTGCATGACGGCTTTTATTCGAGATACTTTACAGTTCCCAAAAAAGACGGAGGACTCCGTCCCATTCTCGATCTTAGACACCTCAACAAATTTAATCGACCTCGACGATTCAGAATGTTGACTTTGGACACTATCATTCCTCTACTTTCACAGGGAGACTGGTTTGTCGTGATCGATCTCCAAGACGCCTATTTCCACATTTTGATTCACCTGTGTCATCACAAATTTCTTCGGTTCCGGTTCAACGGCATCACATACCAATTCTGCGCTCTTCCCTTTGGTCTCTCCACAGCACCGAGGACCTTCACGAAGTGTATGGCACCAGTCGCTGCACATCTTTGACTCCAGGGTATAAACATTTTTCCATACATAGACGACTGAATAATAGTCTCGACGTCTTATCACGATGCCATCAGAGCCACCAACCTTACACTCAACACACTTCGAGATCTCGGACTCAAAGTGAATTTTTCAAAATCACACCTCGAACCTACCCAAAGGGTTACTTATATCGGAGCCCTTTTTGACTCCCTACAAGCCAGAGCCTTCCTTCCACAGGAAAGGATCCTCAAATTAGAAAAGGCTATTCGATCTCTTCGACCACTAGCCTCCATATCAGCCCATCACGTCCAACATCTCCTCGGGCTCATGGCATAGACAACCTGTCATTCAACATGCTCGACTCAAAATGAGATCGCTCCAGTCGTGATACCTGTCATTATTCGATCCTATGACAGACCATCCGTCTATGAGACTAACAGTAACACCAGAATTAGCCCGACAGCTTACCTGGTGGACGTTTCTCCCGAACCTACTCCTCGGACGACCCTTTATGCCCCTCCAGCCGACGGTGCAAGTTACCACCGATGCCAGCCCATTGGGCTGGGGAGCACACTGCCTCCATTACAAGACTCATGGCCTATGGACAAATCAAGAAAAACTAATATCAATCATCACAAGCTTCTAGCGATTATCAGAGCTTTCCATGCTTTCCTTCCTCTCATCAAAGGACGTGCAGTCCAGCTCGCCATGGACAATACTACTGCTCTATACTATGTAAACAAGCAAGGAGGTACTCATTCTCTGTCCCTTTTATACCTCACCATCGAGCTATGGGAATGGTGTTACAGACATCACATCTTCCCGGTAGCAGTACATATCTCCACGGAAGAAAATTACATCGCAGATCACCTCAGTCGTCTGACATCGAGAACACACGACTGGTCTTTGAACGATACCGTCTTCGATCGTCTCTGCCGTCGATGGGGCATACCGACCATCGATGTCTTCGCTTCGAGCGCAAATGCCAAGTGCCGCATCTATTGCTCTCGAGCCGGAGCCGACCAGAATTCCATTGGAGACGCATTCATGATAGACTGGGACAAGGACCTACTCTGCCTCTTCCCACCAATACCACTCATACAAAGAACAATCATTCGACTCCGACACTTCCAGTCGAATGCGATCCTTCTAGCTCCTTGGTGGCCCAGGCAACCGTGGTTCACTCACCTCAGGTCGATGTCGACGGACTCATTCCGACTCCCACTGATTCCCGACCTTCTCACACAGGACGGCGGGATGGTCTACCATCCAGACATTCCATCTCTGAAACTGACAGCCTGGAGGATACTCCCGCCTTAAAAGACATCCTCAATCGAGCTCGAAAGCCTTCGACCCAACTCCTATATGAGAATAAATGGAAATCATTCCTCTCCTTCGCTGATTCAAATAACTTACCTGTAACACCTGTTTCCTTGAAGACTCTACTCACTTTTCTGCTTCACCTGTTTAATTTTGGACTATCCTATTCCACCTTAAAGGTCTATATTTCAGCCATCGTTGCCCATCAACCTGCTAACTCTCAATCAGCTAAACTTTTGTCTCACCCAACTGTAAAAAGATTTCTCAAGGGACTTAATAATATTCGTCCACCACGTCAATGTATTATCCCTCAATGGTCTTTACAACTTGTCCTCAATGCTCTTATGCGTCCACCTTTTGAACCGATGGCTTCTTCCAATCTCAAATTTTTATCTTTGAAGACTTCCTTCCTCGTAGCAATAACATCCGCTAAACGAGCTAGTGAACTCACTGCCCTCCGTTCTGATCCACCTTTCCTCCAGTTCCATCTGGATAAGGTCACGTTGTATTTTGATGTTTCTTTCTTGCCCAAAATTCTATCTTACTTCCACCTTAATCAGCCAATCATCTTACCAACTCTTTTTCCGTCACCATCAACACCTCTCGAGCGCATGATCCACTCATTAGACGTAAGACACTCTCTTGCCTTCTATATCGACAGGACCAAAGCCTTTAGAAAAACAAATAGACTTTTTCTATGCTTTCATGGTCCTCACAAAGGAGCACCAGCTTCCCCACAATCTATCTCTAGATCGATCGTCCAAACCATCTCTTTGGCCTATGAGTTATCAGGCAAACCACCTCCTGATCGTCTAACAGCACACTCCACCAGAGCGCTGTCAACGTCTACTGCCTTCCAGCGTGGGATTGAAATACCTCACATCTGCCGTGCGGCAACATGGTCTACTCCATTGACCTTTGTCAGGCATTACCGTTTAGATGTCAGAGCACGGAGTGACGCTGGATTTGGCAGAGCTGTCTTGGCATCTTTCCTACCGTGACGTCCCACCATCCGGTAAGTGAGCTTGCTAGTCACCCAATTGTGTGCATTCATGGAGGCCACGAAGAAGAAAAGGAGGTTACCTACCTGTAACCATAGTTCTTCGAGTGGTCCTCTGTGAATCCACACATCCCACCCATCCTCCCCTCTGTCTGTCAAGCTTTATCTTAAATAACTCTTTTACTCGGCGGACAATTACCAGGAACTGAGGGGATCTAGGATGGGCGGAGCATGCGCTCCACGGGGGAACGTCCCACTAATCATGTGTTTTTAAGCTCTAGAAACTTCCGAGACGTTAAGCGCAGGCGCAGAACAACCCAATTGTGTGCATTCACAGAGGACCACTCGAAGAACTATGGTTACAGGTAGGTAACCTCCTTTCTCGTGTGCTCCCAGAGGCATCTGGTGGGGCCACTGTGAGATACAGGAAGCTGGACTAGATGGGCCCTTGGCCTGACCCAGCAGGGCTCTTCTTATGTTCTTATGTTATATGGATTTTGTCTATATTCCTTTTAACAAACCTTGAGCCAATCTGTGCTATCTAGAAACAATTTCTCTTTTATTTTATTTTATTTTATTTTTTTACTGTTTGGCTATAATGCAGAGTTATCCAGGTAGCATACTTCCAAAATGAGTGGTCAGACAGGATGCAGAAAATCAGAATTTCCTAATTTGCAGAAATCACATTAGAATTTGGTTATAATGTTGATGATGTTTTTATGATATTTGTAAGCTGCTCCGAGTAGACTTTGTCTAGGGGGGCGGGGTAAAAATCTAATAAAGTAAAGTAAGTAAGTAATAATCATTTCATTTCATATTATGATTCAAGAGTGTACATCTTTTTTTCTTTTCTTTTTTTAGGATGGAAAACAATTGTGGGAACAAGAATTGTATAATAATTTTGTATATAATAGTCCTAGAGCATATTTTCATACCTTCGCTGGAGATGTAAGTATTTTACTATTATGCCTATTTGAATAGTTCTCTCTTTAAAATGACGTACTTCTTTTATGGCCCATAAATGCAGGTGAAGCTGCTTAATAGGGTTATATTTAGGCCCTATATTGTCCAACTCAAATACAAGAACTGTACATTTTGTCCTAATGACTCATGATTAAAGCTTATTTCATTGTTTCACAGATTTGTTTTCATTGGCTGATATTCTGTTGCATAATGTACAGCATGTAAGGCTGATAATGGCATCAGCTGTGGCAATTTTTGGAAATAATACATTTCTGCTTTCCTCCCGCAAAGGTCACGGATCTCTTTTATCATCAGGAAGCCTTTGGGGACTGTTGGACAAGGAAAGGTTTTAATTACCAAAAATTACCCCTGCTGGTATAGTCATCTTCGTGGCAGTAGTTTTCAGTAATTAAAGACTTCCCCTCCAGTCCTTTGGCCCACCAGTGACTTGCTGACAGTAAAAGGGATTCCACAGGAACCTTGTGACATTTGAAGGGGATGGTCAGAAATGTTTTATATTTGAAATATTTGGGGAAAAAAATTGAAAAAGACTTCCAGAAGAAATCAAGCCTTCTCAGTCGTGGCACCATCCTTGTGGATGGGCTCCCATTAGAGCTTCACCAAGCTCCCTCTCTCCCAACTTTCAAGAGGATGCTAATAATAATAATCTTGGAACTGCAAAGCTGGAAGAGATGCTATGGATCATCGAGTCCAGCCCCTGTCATGGAGGTACAGTGGGGAATCAAATTCCCAGCCTCTGCCTTTGCGGCCAGATACCTAAACCACCGAGCTATCCAGCAGTTCTCAAGTCCATGCTTTTAAAGAAGCTTTTAAGGAGATCCTCTCCTGAGTTTTTATGTATTTGAGTCACCTGGTCTTGCCATCATTTAGGTTTAGATAGGTCTTGATTGTTGGTTTATTTTAATTTGTATTGTTTAATATTGCCTTTGTGGTGTTGGGTTTGTTGGGATATGTTCCTTTTATTCTCAACTGCCCAAAGTAGTGCTTGCCACTAAGTCGGGCGATATAAAAGCATCTGCAACAAACAAACATCATTAGCCTTATGTGGCACAACCTATGCAACAAGATTTCCACCATTAACATATAAGTCAGTGAGTACATTATGGGGCAGAGTGAGGGGAGATGTAGTATATACTGAAGTCAGTAGTAGTTATATTAAAACCTGCATTCCTTTTGATATCAGTGGGACTTTAGCAAATCTGATTTATGTCAAGAAATAAGAACATACATATATTTTTATTCAATTTCTCAGGAATGTTATGGGGTTGTTGTTTTTTTCAGACGTGTCAGGTGGGTCTTAATTTTGCTAATGAAGAAGAAGCTAAAAAATTCCAAAAGACAGTAACCGACTTACTTGGCCGACGGCAACGGAAATCTGGTAAATACAGTTTCCTAGTTTATCCCTTTGTGTTTAATTTAAACCAGTGGGGACGGGGTCTATGGGCCACCGAGGCTCTCCAAATGACCTGTGCTTCTGTCACGTGCAACACTTAGTTTTCTGTTAGAAGTCACAGAAGGCTTTGGTGAAACTTAATTGTTAAGTAAGGAGAGTACCTGTGGGAAGTTGCAACTGGGAAGAGAATGTTTAAGAGAACATGTAGACTGACATATTTCTGCAAACAACATTTCTACACCATGCAACTAAAACTTATGCCAGTAGAGTTTCATGGAAGTAATAATTGCTAATATGTGATCTGTTAATAGTTTTGAATTGATTTATACATATGCTAAGTATTTTTTCTCTTATGCCACTAGATGGAGTTCTAAGTCTGTATTACATTGCCAAGTATAATTTTTCTACACAATAAATCCTTGCTATTACTTTTCCATTCCCATAAGGCAGCAGGAATGCATACTTTCATTTGGAGTGTGTTGTGTAATACACCAGTTAATATAATACTCAGGGCTTGCTGACAGACGATTCTCAGATCCTTAGAGTTAAATTTGAGAACTGGGGCATCTTGTGTCTGCCTGCTGAGATGAAATAAGATAATCTGAAGAGATAAACCCCCATCTGTGTTGTAACTACTTCAGACTCAGATAAGGGGCAAGCATGATGGAATGCCTCCCATACAGACGACACCTCAGACTCCCTGCACATTCAAGTTTGGATGCCATAAAGAAGAGGTGTATCATACTATTCTGATCAATATGTTCATTTCTTTAGTGCTATGAGGCTAATACTCTGTATTTTGCCATGTGAAGTGGCTATAACCCAGAAGTACATATGCTTCTTAATCCCATATTTGCACTTTTGAGGTTCAAAGGTAGTTCTGATTTTGTGTCTGCCTATTTCTGTGTAAGCTTCTACATTAAGGAAACAGTCAGTTTGTTGTTATGTGCAGTGAAGACACCTCCAGTGTATTACAACCTTATGAATGATTGAGTGACCTCCAAAATGTCATGTAATTAACACCCCTGATCAGCTCTTGCAAACCAAGGGTCTCAGTCAGTAGGGATAGATATATCCTGGCACATTTTAACAGGAATCACCTGATCTTTGAGAGGAAGGGAAGTTTTAAAGTAAGAGTAAAAGTCCATCTTGTGGGACGTGGTGGCGCTGCGGGTTAAACCGCTGAAGCCTCTGTGCTGCAAAGTCAGAAGACCTGCAGTCGTAAGATCGAACCCACGCGACGGAGTGAGCCCCCGTCGCTTGTCCCAGTTCCCGCCAAACTAGCGGTTCGAAAGCATGCAAAATGCAAAAATGCAAGTAGATAAATAGGTACCACCTCGGTGGGAAGGTAAACGGCGTTCCGTGTCTAGTCACACTGGCCACGTGACCACGGAGGATTGTCTGCGGACAAACGCTAGCTCTATGGGTTGGAA
This sequence comes from Intellagama lesueurii, assembly GCA_037013535.1. Lineage (NCBI taxonomy): Eukaryota > Metazoa > Chordata > Lepidosauria > Squamata > Agamidae > Intellagama > Intellagama lesueurii. The sequence continues at coordinate 68,701,996 of JBAJHW010000005.1, read as the reverse complement.
ACGGAGATGAGCACCGCCACCTAGAGTCGGACACGACTGGACAAATTGTCAAGGGGAACCTTTACCTTTACCTAAAAGTCCATCTTAGTTGTAGTACTTTTTAAAATTAAAATAAATCAAAGTATGGGTCAATATAATGCCTCATACATGTGTAATTTATATATGGGAGAACCACTCTGAACCAAGCATTATGACCAATTAAAAAAAACCCCAGAATATTATATGTTAGGTATGTCTGCATTTATTTATATCCTTTCTACATTCCACTGTTACATGAAACCTTCAAACTTTCTCAAGGTTGTTAGGTCTAAATGGTTTTAATTAAATTAAAAACCTATCAGTTGAAGGATAGAGCACCCCACATTCTTGTCTATTACTCTTTTAACATGAAGAAAATACAGAGATTTAAATAGTTCTTAGATCGTGTCTGAGACTGGAAAAAATAGTGTGTGGGGAAAAAAGAAGTCTCTTGGATCATCGAGATTTTAAGAGAAACTTGAAGAAATCATGCTTCTAATGTTGGTTCTCTTCTGAACTTGCACTTTTAATTGTAATTTTGTTGGAAACCTTACTTTCTAAACCAGTTGTCAAGCTGGGAGAATAGCAGTTCTGGAGAGAGAGTCTTTGAAACTCTTGGAGTCTTCTCTTCAGCTGGATTGAGGGAGACAATAAAACTGTTACTGTAATGAATTAAAGTTTGGTTAGGGTGTTTCTCTGGGTGTTTTCAGAAGCAAACTCAAGACCTGGCTATTTGGGCAGGCTTTCCCTCCTGCTGTATCTTAAATTCACATCTTACCATCTTGGATTTATAGTGCATGTTTATTGGTTTAACTGTTTTTAAATTTGTAATGCCACCCAGAGTAGACCTTTGGTCTAGATGGGCGGGGTAGAAATCTAATAAAATAAATAAATAAAAATAAAATAGTTTTTTTTCCTGTTATACTACAACTTCTAAATTAGAATTTGAACTTTGAAATATTAGCTTGGCAAACATAAATCATGTATAACAAATCTGTGAAGACTAAAAAAAAGTTTTAATGGCATGCATGAATGGAATGATAGTGTTTTGTGTGTTTTTTTCCTTCACAGAGAAAAGGAGAGATCTACCAAATGGTAAGATATAATTTGTTCTTCATTTCCTATTTAAGCACATTTAATTTAACTTCCAGCTTATCATATATTAACTGATCAGTCATAAAAAAATTATCTGCATATTTGCTTAAATTTGGCATACAGAATTTTATTGCGTATTATGACATTCCTAGAAAGGTTTCCCTTCTCACTAATCTCATTCTAGTGAGTTACACACTCCTTAGGTAGTCACAGGCATTTCTTTGGTACTTTTGTCCCAAAACCTAGCCACCTCTTCTTAGTGTTATTTGATTGGGTATTAACCCAAAGGGCGACCGCCCCCAGACCTATTCAAAATCTTTGGGGTTGCCCTTTTTTATGATGTCTCCTAGCTGGTCCCTTCTTGCACCAGCTGATACTAATACTATTTAGTTATTAAGTGAAAAGGTTTCATTGATGTAGGCTCTATCTTCTTCAAGTTTCAGTTCTCTGTAGCCTGAGCAAACATGAGTATCACGCTCTGTTTCCTCTGACAGTTATGGATATATGTACTGTAATATATTTACAGTTAAAAATAAAATAAGGGAGAAAGTTTATGTAGGAAATACAGATATAAGGAAAAAAGGAAATGGTAATTTATTGGGCTAGTAAAACTAAAGTGGAAAAACACTGATAATGGATATATAATCTTTTATAGTGTTTACTGACATTTCCATATAAACTGTTATCCAGTCTTTAAATTTTAAAATTAACTGTTTCTGCAGACTCCCTCAGCTCTTTTCTCTTCACAACTACAAGACAGACTCTATGATTAAGTCACTGACTACTCCAAAAAATCAACCTTTCTAAATAGCACCTTGCACTACATTTCAAACACATCAGCTAATCAGCATGCAGCCTTGTATTCAGCATTTTTTCTCTCATCTGCCAGTCAGCACTCAGCCTGTATAGGTATACTAATCATGTGTCCCCACTTATATCACATACAAACCTGCTATTATTATTTAGAAGTACATCCATCCATTACTGTTTAGAAGGGGCAGAATTGCCACAAGTATCCCAAAGGCCCTTACATATAAACATAATCTTTACAAGAAGGTCAATCTGTTTAATACAAATAGAAAAACAAAACTGTGCATCCAGAAAAGTGCTTGTACAGATTTTAATTTGAAACAAATGTCAAATAGAAGCATCCACAGATTCCATTTTTTTAAAAAGGTGTGATTTCTTAGTAGCTATAGCAAATAGAGTCATCCTTTAAACTTTTCTTGCAGCAATGGTGTTAAGCTATCCTTTGGTATTTCATCTATACATTGCCTAGAATTACATAGGGAATTTATTCCTAAATCTAGTTGCACAAATTGTGTGACAAATCACTGCTGCTTAAGACGTTGCTGGTCACATTCCTGGTTACATACCAAATCATAAACTAGGAATGCAAGCAGCAACTCATTAGTTAGTGGCAGTTTGCCACCTCAATTTATGCACTGTAGTGTAAATCTCCAACAGGATTCTGGAGATTTTGAGAGAAAGCACAACTGAAATCTTACCCATGGATTGACACATAGTGGACAAAATAATAGGTAATGGATTATAAATTCAACAGAGTTGCATCTAAAAAGGTTTTTCTCCTGTTGCAGGATACCAAGCTATCTTTCCTTTAGATATGTAAACAACATGGCCTGAAGTCTTAGCTCCATAAAATCTGCGTTTCTGGAGAAAAGTCAGTGCTTAAGCATATAAGGCATGATGTTACAACCATCCTTAATTACAGAATACCACAAAGAAAAAATTGTATTTTTAATGACTGTGGTTTATATTCACTTGAACATCATGGTCAAAATTGTTCTGTTTCAGATAGTGGCTATCAGTTGCCAAGCAGTGTCCCATTAATAATTATACTGCCTTAGCATATTTGAACATCTCTGTGTCTAGCCATTTCTTCTTGATTGTTCAAGCTGGCAGAGTTTATAGAGGATGTAATGTCCATTGTATTTGATTTTCACCAATATTTTATATAAAAATAAATCCATTCTGGCTACAAGGACATGGAGGCAGTTGTCGACTCAAACAGCAATAGGAATACCTGTGAGGAAAGTTAAAGTACTCCTTAGAAATTTACTGTGTGATTAAATTTTGTAGTGTATATTTCTGTTTCTAACATACAGGTGCAGATTTCCTGTAGTGTAATCTGTGCTAGCTGCACTGTAGTAACATTTTTGAAAATGTAATTAAATTAAACAGTGGGGGGAAAAAGCAATGTTTATGGTATGAATGCCTAGGAGGGAAAATGTGTAAATATTACTAGTAGAGCAGTGACTAGCTGTTCTCCTTAACATATGCTGATGTTGTTGGAATGGCTTAAGAAGTGAACTGAAGCCATTTGACATACTGACATCAGGCTATTAGTTGTAGAATATACTCAGGCATTCAACTGCAAAGTCACAAGCAAGAATCAAGTATCTATCTCTTGATGGGTTTGAAGTAACATTCTTCCTTTGTGTATCCTTCAGCAGTTGAATGTTGCCACAGAACCGCAGAGGTCTTCATCTCCTTTAAAACAAAATCACTGTTTTATTGAAAACCCCTGTTAACATTGCATAGTAAAAATTGTAGGATTAAACAGATTGGCATTAATGGTTATATAAAATGCATTAGCCTGTAATTTCCTGGGATTTATGGGTTTTTTGTTGTTGTTTTAGTTGGCAACAGAAAAGTCTTCTCAGTGTGAAGCAGTGAGCTTTGATTTTACTGACCCCTTATAATGGTTGGAATGAAAATGGGGATTTATCAGAATTAGTTTTTAAAAAGCTTGCTGGGAATCACGTGACCCACTTTCCTCTTAACACATAAGCTAGAATCTGATTTAGTGTTCTGCAGATTGCCCTTGAGCTGGAAGCATTTGAGGAATATACAGAGTTTTCACAACACTGCAATGTTTTGTACTACATTTTCGGGAAACCCGTCTGAGGATGTGACCGATATCAACCTCAGTGGATGCTTAGGACCACTATATTGTCATGTTCTTCCTAATGATGAACTTTGTAGACCCCTTTCATCTTCACTAATGGAGCTGTCTACAGCTGATGGGGAAGGTGCTTGTGTTATGATGGGTAAAATTTTGCTGGATATAAATATGGCAGTGTTAGAAGAAAGTGGAAGCTTTTTAGATTCATATATTCCTCATGGACAGCCAAAGTCTACTGAGAGTGGTAAGCATAGTTACTAATCAACTGAAAGTTCTTTCTGTTTATAGGTTACTGGCAGTTCTGACACTTGTTATCAAAGTGTCAGAAGCTGCAATCCAGTTCATGATTACTTGAGAGTAAATTTCATTGAACATGGTGGTACTTGCTCTGAATTAATTTATTTAAGATTGCACTGCATGTTGTCACAAAATTACACATAAAGGACAACATAATAATTTCAGTGTAGTTCCAAAAGGAGGCAGAAGTTTTAGTATAAAAAATTCTTGACAACTGATTACTCGGGTAATTTTTTTTGTACTTTAGTGTCACATGTTAGTGTATATCGCTTCCATGTTTGGAAGCCCTGTTTTTAGGCAGGCAGTTTGATATTTGTTTTTCCGTAGTTTCCAGGAATATTGTAGTTGTTTCATGTTTGAATCCATCCAAATAACATTTATAAGTAGATCAGTGGGCTGTTATTTTATGCTTGCACTAATCTTCTCTTTTTGAAAGAGATTCCTTCATAAAGGTAAAGGAACAAACTTTTAATATGATTGTACCTATATACAGTATATGTACGTATCTATGTATGTGCATAGATCAACATAGAAAATTGATTGAAGATCACACCTGCTTAGCACTCTTTTCCAAGGATTTCATGGTAATATACCCAAGTTTTTATCTTGTTTTATCAAGTTTTTCCAGTTTTTATCATCACAGTAACTTGTGAGATAAGTTAGCATAGTGTATAGCTCAGTCACAATGAAACAATATATGTTATAGTAGCCAGTCTATCATCCAATCTCCTTTCTCCCATTCTTACTTGTTAGACCTTTAAACAACAGCTATGGAATGAAGAGGGAGAGAACATTTGCCATTGTGGTTGTAAGAAATTATCAAATTTATTTAAAGTTTGTGTAGTTCAGTTAAACATAGTCGTAAAATAGACAAGTTTTCAAAGTTTTTGTAAACAAGAAAAACTTGATGGAAATCCTGTAACTTTTATGTCAGAGTTCGAGTAGATAATGTAGTAAAAAAAATTAATGAATATAATTTTGCTCTTCAGACCCTCTGTCATGATTCTGTAATGCTTGTATTGCATGTAGAGAACACAGAGTAGGTCAAATGAATGTAAATAAGTATACAGCCTCTTTGTACTTGTACAGGTCCAAGTCTACCAATGGCAACTGTTGACATCAAAAATCCAGAAATCACCACTAATAGATTTTATAGTTCACAAGTCAACAATATCTCATATACCAAAGAGAAGAAGAAAGGAAAAGCAAAAAAGAAGAGATTGACAAAAGCAGATATTGGAACTCCAAGCAATTTCCAGTAAGAGTGCCCATTGTTATTTATTATAATATTAACTTTTATATCAAAAATGCCAAATGCAGCTAAAGTTGAGGGGAAAATCAGTCTGGTCTACATAATTTTTGTGAGTGGCAAGGATTATTACATTAATCTCTGTCCCATGATAATCACACATAGAAAAGATAGAGTCCACAGATTACCAAATGTTCCAATTGTAGTTTGCTGTTCTGGAATTGAGTGTATGTGGCTATTTCTTTTAAGATGTGCAACTAGGAATGTGTGTGTAATGTCCAATCCAATTTGTATCCGAATATTTGCCATACAAATTGGGACAGTCCACCCAAACCTGATTTGGTGGTGGTCTTGAACCATTTGTTCTTAGGTTTTGGTAGAAAGTTGTACATATTTGTACATTTCTGGATAAGTAGAAAAAACTGAAAATATAGAAAATAAAGGGCTGGATAGCTCAGTAAGTTAGGTTTCTGCCTGCTGAGGCATTGGTTGGGAATTCAGTTCCCTACTGTGCATCTCAGAAGAGCCAGCCCATGCAGCCTTGTGCAAGCTGCACAGTCCCAGTATGCCCCCCAGAAGAAGGGAGTAATAAACTACTTCTGAGTACTCTCTACCTAGAAAACCCTGAAGGGTTGCCATAAGCCAGAATTGACTTGACAGTATACGATTATTATTTATGGCTATTTATGACCTAGGAATGGGGATGGGGTGCTGCACAATAACATCACATTTGAGAAGGTGGTGGACCTTCATTTTGTAGACAGAGCTCCTACCAGTTTCTTTCTACCTCCTCACTCCCATGAACTGTGCTCAGAGAAAACATGTTGGGGATGTGGAAGGTTGTCACCTTTGTGTACCCAATCAGTAGCCTAGCTTGCCCAAGTATGCCTAAATCTGAGTGGTTTCAGAAATAAAAATGATTCTGCAAATAAAGGGCAACAGCAGGCATTAAAAATAAAAGTAGAAAAATTTAGAACATGATCAGTCTAATATCCACCCTTCCCTTGCCATGCCTGGATGCAAAACAACTGCTCTATCAAGTGGATGGAGAATAAACAAGAGTTTGGTGAGGCCAATCTGAGCTCTCCCCAGAGCACAGTTTTTGCATTTCCAAGAAAGGTTTTGGTCTTCCACTGGGCCTTCCATTGTCAATCTTTTTCTGCTTTGGCATTCTTCTGAGTATCCTCCTCTTGCTATAGCAACTGGCACCATGTATTTTTATTCTAACCCCCAAAATTCTAGAGCAAACTTCAGTGATTTGTACGAATGTGCTAAGTAACCCATGCATGTTGGAGCTTCTTGAATCAGCCTGTATCTGCTCTGGTAAAATACAAATACCACTGCTCCACCTTGTTTGGACATTTTTTTCTGAAGGCCTGTGTACATCACTAGTTTAACTGAAAATGTCAGTGTGATTAAACTCAGTGTGTAAAAAGCAACAGAAGCAAAGAAGAGTGTTGAAATTCAGAAGAATCAATAAAAACGTCTGTTTAAAATAAGCTCTTGTGACACATTGATTCAGACTATGCTCCTTGTGTTCTGCACAGTTTTTTTACAACAGGCAGTATGTCCATGACAGAGCACATGTTTTCTGGCAGGTAAATAATGGTAGAAAGGGAAACTGTTTCCTGTGAAATAAGTTTTAAAATCATTCTTAGATTACTGTTCAAATAAGAGTACCCAGTGGCAACTGTTACTTGAAATAGTACTTAGAGTTCTTTGTACTATGAATTATACCACAAAGCAAAAAGATTACGTAAGAAGTAAACTGTTCTTAAATGAACAGTGCAAAGATATAGAGGAAAATAATAGAAAGGGGAAAACCAGAGATCTGTTCAAGAAAATTGGAGATATTAAAGGAACATTTTGTGCAAAGATGGAAATGATAAAGGACAAAAATGGTAGGGACCTTACAGAAGCAGAAGACATCAAGAAGAGGTGACAAGAATACACAGAGGAATTATACCAGAAAGATCTGGATGTCCCGGACAACCCAGATAGTGTGGTTGCTGACCTTGAGCCAGACATCCTGGAGAGCGAAGTCAAGTGGGCCTTAGAAAGCATGGCTAACAACAAGGCCAGTGGAGGTGATGGCATTCCAGTCGAACTATTTAAAATCTTAAAAGATGATGCTGTTAAGGTGCTACACTCAATATGCCAGCAAGTTTGGAAAACTCAGCAGTGGCCAGAGGATTGGAAAAGATCAGTCTACTTCCCAATCCCAAAGAAGGGCAGTGCCAAAGAATGCTCCAACTACCGTACAATTGCACTCATTTCACACACTAGCAAAGTTATGCTCAAAATCCTCCAAGGCAGGCTTCAGCAATATGTGGACCGAGAACTCCCAGAAGTACAAGCTGGATTTCGAAGGGGCAGAGGAACTAGAGACCAAATTGCTAACATGCGCTGGATTATGGGGAAAGCCAGAGAGTTCCAGAAAAACATCTACTTCTGCTTCATTGACTACGCAAAAGCCTTTGACTGTGTGGACCACAGCAAACTATGGCAAGTCCTTAAAGAGATGGGAGTGCCTGACCTCCTTATCCATCTCCTGAGAAATCTATATGTGGGACAGGAAGCAACAGTTAGAACTGGATATGGAACAACTGATTGGTTCAAAATTGGGAAAGGAGTACGACAAGGCTGTATATTGTCTCCCTGCTTATTTAACTTATATGCGGAATACATCATGCGAAAGGCAGGACTGGATGAATCCCAAGCCGGAATTAAGATTGCCGGAAGAATTATCAACAACCTCAGATATGCAGATGATACCACTCTGATGGCAGAAAGTGAGGAGGAATTAAAGAACCTCTTAATGAGGGTGAAAGAGGAGAGGAAAAAAATGGTCTGAAGCTGAACATCAAAAAAACTAAGATCATGGCCACTGGTCCCATCACCTCCTGGAAACTAGAAGGGGAAGATATGGAGGCAGTGACAGAGTTTACCTTCTTGGGCTCCATGATCACTGCAGATGGTGACAGCAGCCACGAAATTAAAAGACTCCTGCTTGGGAGGAAAGCGATGACAAACCTAGACAGCATCTTAAAAAGCAGAGACATCACCTTGCCGACAAAGGTCCGCATAGTCAAAGCTATGGTTTTTCCAGTAGCAATGTATGGAAGTCAGAGCTGGACCATAAAGAAGGCTGACCGCCGAAGAATTGAGGCTTTTGAACTGTGGTGCTGGAGGAGACTCTTGAGAGTCCCCTGGACTGCAAAGAGAACAAACCTATCCATTTTGAAGGAAATCAACCCTGAGTGCTCACTGGAAGGACAGATCCTGAAGCTGAGGCTCCAATACTTTGGCCATCTCATGAGAAGAGAAGATTCCCTGGAAAAGACCCTGATGTTGGGAAAGTGTGAAGGCAAGAGGAGAAGGGGACGACAGAGGATGAGATGGTTGGACAGTGTCATCGAAGCTACCAACATGAATTTGACCCAACTCCGGGAGGCAGTGGAAGACAGGAGGGCCTTGCGTGCTCTGGTCCATGGGGTCACGAAGAGTCGGACACGACTAAACAACAACAACAATAAGTAATCAAATAACAAGTGGTCTGGCATATAGCAAAGTACAGTTTGGTCAGAACCCCGACTCTTCATTTCACAAAGATTGTCTCCTTGATTACTGAGCTGTTAAAAATGAAGAATGTGTTTAACCAGTGTAGTGTGGCCTTTTCAAGTCTCCTTTTTAAAAGGATTAGAAAGTGTTGGCCTGCAACTAAGATAAATCTGCCCTTGTCAGATCCTTAACATCAGCTAGTCCATATAAATGAGCAGAATCTGCGGAATCATCTACCCTGTTTCCCTGAAAATAAGACCTAACCTGAAAATAAACCCTAGTATGATTTTTCAGGATGATTGTAATATAAGCCCTACCTCAAAAATAAGCCCCAGTTAAGTGAAACCCCGCCCTCCACCATTGTGCAGCAACCACAGAAGAAGATGCTATGACTGTATTTGAATAAATGTAGATTGTTGTACATGAAAAAAAACATCCCCTGAAAATAAGCCCTATTGGGTTTTTTGGAGCAAAAATTAATATAAGACCCTGTCTTCTTTTTGGGGAAACCCGGTAGGTATAAAATCCATCGTTATCTAATCCTGACTTTCTCCATAGATTCTTGTATTAGCTGAGTAGTTCAAACACAACAGTTCATAATCTTGTATTCCTTTTTTAATCCTGCTTCAATTTTTCTTTACACCAGACACATTGGACATGTTGGCTGGGACCCAAACACAGGTTTTGATGTAAGTAAGCATGTAATTCAAAACACTGAACATTTTACCATGTGCAACCCAAGTTTTGATTTTCAAAGAAATAGGCTTGTTAGTCTGACCAGTATGTAGGCACAATTAAAGGAGAAAAAAAGAGCTTTGGAGAAGAGGTGGAAAAAAGGCTAAATATTGTCACATTTTTGTGACCTGCCTCAACCCAGAGTTGTCACTTTTTAAAAGAATTTTCTATTAGTGTGTTTGACAGCATCTACCAATCACACCAGACCCGGTGGTTAAAGAATGAAAATGTTAACTTTTTATTACATAGTAATAAACTATCGTAACAGATATAAGCTTCAGTTCATCTTCAGCTACCACAACCCAACAACAACCCCCTTTCTTCAGTTAAAACTCTCCTTCTCATCACATTCCACCCTTCAGCCCCTCTTCCTTCAGGCTCCAGAATAGGCTGGCTGCATGCACCACCCAGCCAATAGGTTTTTTTCCCTGTTAACGAGCAGATTGGTCAGGGTTCCCATCACAACTTTGAAGATTAACAGATTTATTTCACTGTGAGCTTTTGTGACCAAAATCCAGTTTTTGAGACACAAGGCATACAAATACAGTACCCACATCTGCTCATGACTCCTACAACATAGGATATATATATATTGAAGACATCTTATTTACATTCCATGTCTGTTAGTCTTTAAAGTGCCATAATATTTTGCCTTGTTTTCCCTCCTTTTTTTAAATTTAATTTTGCCAGATTAAATATTTTGCTATATAGAATAAGAAGCAGTAAAAGAACAATCATATTTTGAATCTTCAAGTTACTGAAGAAGATTTTACATTTGCTTTGCAAACCAGCAATCAAAAATTATTTTTAAGTTAAAGATATTTTCATAAATAAAGCACTTCTTGGACTGTGAGAACCTGCTATTGAGCTCATGGTTTTGCTTTGTTTTAAAACAATAATACCAGAACCTATATTACTATAACTACAATTTTTCTTGTAGGTTAACAATTTGGATCCAGAATTGAAAAACCTGTTTGATATGTGTGGGATTTCAGAGGCTCAGCTGAAAGACAAAGAAACATCCAAGGTTATATATGATTTTATTGAAAAAACAGGAGGAGTGGAAGCTGTTAAAAATGAGTTACGTAGGCAAGGTAAGTTTCCTTTTGTTCATGTACATTACTAACAAGTTTTAATTCCTTTTGACATATATATATAAAACATTAAAAATAATTTTACATCTACCCCTATTGCTATGCAGTTTGTTTTTTTTTAAAAAAACTTTATTTTTGCACTAGGGATTACTGGCTGAAATCAAGTAGTAAAGTCACAACTAGAGTAGGCCCATTGCATCAGTGGGGATTTGATAAGTCAACTCCTCTAAATTCCATTGATTCAGTGGGTCTCCCCTGGTTGTGATTTATTAGATTCCAACCACTGAGCCAAAAGTAAGAAACTACATAAGTAACAGTGCATTTATTCCTGTTAAACTTGGCTCTTGCATATGCTTTTTTCCCTTTTCCTCAAGTATTCTGATTGACAAGTATAATTGAAAATTGTTGTTTTCAGTGTTTATATTGTACTGTCTCTATATATACTGTAAAACATATTGGGCAAACAGGATGGTCAAACCTAAAGACAAACGTTGAAGCTAGGATGCTTCAGCATAAGTTAACATGTTATGTTTGTGATCTAGGTCCACCACGTTGGAGTGGTATGTATGAATTCTAAAATTTAAAGTTCTTCACATTGCAGTGGTGTGTAATGCGGAATATATAAGTATTGGGGGAGCCAAACACCAGAATTACAAGTTTGACATACTGGCATTCTAAGTTACAGCTATTCTATCTGGCTGGCTAAATTTTTTTGGCATACTGATCCTGCAATGAATCTTGCCCAAAGTCTCTTAATTTACTCATCTCATTGCTTCCGCCTTTGCAGTGTATTGTAGGCCATAAATAATAAGGCTTAATCACTGTTTGAAGTGTGCATGGATTTCAGTTTGGCTATTCTGAATAATGGATTTGTCCTGAGTTTGTTCGTATTCTAATAGCAAGAGCCTCTACACTTTTAGTGGTCTTAATCAAGTGGAATGAATTTATTAATATCTGGCTGGGACGTGTGTAAACCACAGTGAGTGTCAGGACCAATTTGACTAGTTAAAAGAGCCTTTGAGTGAATCACTTGGTGTGTGATCTTAACACAAAGCAGCGCTAACGTCTAGTGGAAATTATGTATAGGAAAAGATTTGAGCCTGTATCTTACAGAATGCTGAATCCTTTCATTTGTAAAATGTTTTCTACAATGATAGCAGGTACCAGGAAATTATGTTAAAGAGGCATCACTTTTTATATTGGATGTTTGTTTATATCTGTCCCTAAAAGGAAGTGTATGAGGCAAATTGCTACTGGAAACTGATGGGATTAAAGTAGATATCTCATTTAACTGTGACATTTAACTAGACTATGGTGAGTTAAACCAAAATTCTGAGTTAGTTTGACCATGTAAGAATTCTTCTCAAATATATGCTTTGCCCCTTTGGCCTATGCTTCAGTAGCCTCAGTGCTGAAATAATTTATTAGATAATAATAATTTATTAAAGATTATTCAGAAGCTTCTGTTGATTTTGAATGTGGGAGTAGAAGTTAATTTGCCTTCAGTGTTGGATTCCATGATGCAGTTCAAGATGTTAAATATGTGTGTTTATTTCATAATGACAAATGAATAATCTTGGACAGTGCGTATGGAAAACAAGTCCCTCCTTTCTAATTATGAAGATTTAAACTATTTTGAGTGGCAGTTGTATAGTTTGATTAGGAGCTAGAGTTGTATGCAAAACATTAAATTTCAAATTTCGGTTCATCTTAAATGCAAGTTATTAAGATGTATTGTACGTAGAGCTGGTTCCTCTAGCTCAGTGGTTCCCAGCCTTGGTTCCCCAGATGTTTCTTGGACTAAAAGTCGCAGACATCTTCACCACTAGCTGTGCTGGCCAGGATTTCTGAGAGTTGTAGTCAAAGAACTGGAGACCCAAGGTTGGGAGCCACTGCTCTAGATAGTCTACGACTATATTAAAAATATATTTAAAATATTTCCTTCTCAAGAATGGGAATAGAAGTTCTCATTAGATAAAAGCTTTGCAAGTATAAAATAACTTTCAGATACAGACATTGTCCTGTGCAGGGATTCAAGAATAACATATTTTCTTACATTGTGTACAAAGAATGGATTGTTTCAATTGTAATGCTTACAGAATATTATACTATTTAAGTTCATTGGAAAACAATGAAAATCTGTATTAGTTTAAAGTTCAACTTACTAAATATTCGTATTGGAATTGCAGAATTAGTGTTTCTATTTGTTCTTAGTTGTAAGTGACTTAACACTACTGTATTTTTTTTATTTCAGCTCCACCACCACCTCCACCCTCTAGGGGTGGTCCTCCTCCCCCTCCCCCTCCCCCACCACATAGCTCAGGGCCACCTCCTCCTCCTGCTAGAGGTAGAGGAGCTCCACCACCACCACCTTCAAGAGCTCCAACAGCAGCACCACCTCCCCCACCTCCTTGCAGGCCTGGTGCTACAGCGCCTCCACCCCCCCCAAACAGGACGCATCCTCCTCCTCCTCCAATTCATTCATCCTCTGCACCCTCAGGCCCTCCCCCACCCCCGCCCCCACCATCAGGTGGTTCAGGTGGGCCTCCACCCCCTCCTCCCCCTCCTCCTCCCCCTCCTGGTCCACCACCACCACCTGGTCTTCCAGTGGAAGTTGACCATCAGCTTCCAGCTCCTTCAGGAAATAAAGCAGCTCTCTTAGATCAAATCAGAGAAGGTGCTCAATTAAAAAAAGTAGAACAAAACAGTCGTCCAGTGTCCTGCTCGGGAAGAGATGCGCTACTTGATCAAATACGACAGGGTATACAGTTGAAGGCTGTGAGTATTATTTTTTTAACGTCTAAACTGGTAGAGAGAAAAAAAAGGGGGAAAAAGAGCCATTTTATTACTTAAGAACAAAGATTTCCAGTATCATGTTTTCTTAATGTAAGATTGAATTGGCATTATGGAGAGAAGGGCTGAATCTGGTCTGAACTGGTAAATGCTAACATGGAATCAACATATGTTAGGAATGAGTTTTCCTGGTTGGCCAGAACATTTCCTAACTGCTTTTCAGATGCTGATTCCAAAGTGATGGACAGATTACAGATTAAAAAGCAGTATTTAAAAACAAAATAGGAATATATCTGATGGACTCAGAAACAGAATACTGCTGTTACAATTTCTACAGTGTAATAAGGGAGGTAGATAAATATGAGAGAATTCCAAAATTGCTTTGCAAAAGAAGTAGGGCTTGTTTGGTTACTGTTCACACAAGATGGGATTTTGAAGCAGAGCCTATTTGGGAAGGTTCCTCATATTGGTATTGATTTCTGTCCTGTCAGCTTCTCATTTCTCTTGTGGTCTCTTTCCTGTATTGGGTTTGTCTTGGGGAAAAATCCACATGTTAGTGCCAATGAGAGTGGACTCATTTAATGAACAAGATCTGTTGCGGCAGGTTTACAGTTTTGAAAGTCCCATTGATTCAGTAGTCTATTTGGGACTAACAGTTGAGGTTAGTCCTCTTTCTCTGCTCAAGATAAAACACATACCTAATCCTAGATATGTTCTTATACCTGATTTAGGCTGAAATCCTTTTTTATAAGTAATGTAAAGCTAATAACATCATCAGCTGCAGAATTATTTTGGAAATAAAACATTTCCAATCCCAGTCCCTGCAGGTCCTGAGGTCCCGGGAACCCCTGTGGTGACTGCATAATAGGATGAGCTTTACACTACCAAAAATTGCTGGCAAGAGTTATTTTTAGTTATTAAAGACTCCCTTCCCCAGTCACATGGCCCTTAGTGGCATCCTGACAGTGAAAAGAATTACATGGGTGCCTCAAGACCTTCTGTTTTTATTTTACTTTTTTTTAATTTACATAATATAATTTTCTCTGTATAACAAATTCTGTTTAAAATGCAGCAGTTTTCACTGGATGCAAATGACATTCAGCAGTAATTAACATGGATTATAGTATTGTGACTCATCTAGCACCTTCAAAATCCAGCCGCTTTTGGAAATTTGGTAGTCCTTCAGCAATGGATCATAAATACAAAGCATATGACAGCCCATTGCTTGGGCACTCTAATTCAATCTCATGTCAGCCTTTGCAGAGTTCTCAGGATGTTTATAGAAAGTTGGCAGACTTAGGTATTTAATTCTTATGTATTCAGGTATCTGATGGCCAGGAAACTGCACCACCGACGCCTGCACCCACTTCAGGTATTGTGGGGGCATTAATGGAAGTTATGCAGAAAAGAAGCAAAGTCATTCATTCTTCAGGTAAGCCATTAAATCAATATTTGGTTGAATAAAAAAAATCAGTGTGAATTCTTCCATTAAATATCCATGTTCTTTGTATTAATATAATTCTTCGGAAATGTCCACAGATTTGTTCTCAGTAAATACTATATTGAAAATAAATTTGTGGCAACTACTAACATTCTGTTAAATGGAAGGATACCATTCTAAAGCTCTGTTCAAAACAATCCATAAATTTGATATATAGAAGCATGGAATGGGGTGTAAACAGCTATAATAGAAAAAACATCTGTTTAATGTCCTGGAGAGACTGAAGGATTTTTAAAACAAGAGGACCTGTCATCACTGTGGAAGATTGAATTAGTTGTACATTGAACATTGGTACAATTGAGACCCCTTAAATATTGATCATAGCAGTTGTTCTCAACCAGCAGTCCATGTGCCACCAGCAGGAGACAGAACTGGTCTAGATGGAATGAAGGGTTTTCATAACAGATTGCTAAGAATTCATTCTCCCTTAATCACTTGGTCCTCTTGCAAGTACGATGTTCAGTTTTTCATTAGCTTTGTATTTTACAGTTATGACCATTTGGTTTTCAGTGCTGGCAGAAAATTAGTGGAAATATTGGTCAGTGGTAAGCATTATACCATAACACTTAGCAAACATATAAATGCCTTTATGAGTTTTTTTTCATTTTTCTTTATGCCTTTTTATTTCAGTCATAGTGAAGACCCATTTAGGGTTGAGGTAATCCCCATTCAGGCATTTGGCTAAACAATATGAATAGGATTTTACTTATGATATAAGGATATGTGAATATGTGGATTAGTGTAAACCCTGCCATTCGTCCCCTACCACCTGCAGTTCAGCCAGAGCTCCCAATAATGGGAACTCTGTAAGCACATTCAGTTGAATGTGTTTATAAGCTTCTTTTCTTACCCTCACACATTAAGTGTGAAGGTCCTAATGTCTTCAGAGTGGCAAGAAGTGGTGGGGAAGGTTATTAAGCCCTACTCAGGCATTTAGGTGAACCCCTGAGCAAACCTGTAGCGACGCAGGGGCTGTAAGATACAAAAGGTCAGAACCACTAGAGTAGTATTAATTTTTGCTCAAGATGTTTGTTCTGGGTGGCTGACAACGACACTTTATAGGCTTTGGTCTTGCTTTTTAAACCTATGAAAAAGAGCAGTTTCAGGAAAGAATAAAGCGAATTTTAGCTAATATTTTGAAAGGGCTAGGAGATAAAACCTCTCTTTGTTTAGGGCTGAGAGAGACTGGCCACGAGGAGAGAGCACACACCAAAGACAGAATGAGGCCCTCTCATTCATTGTTGCTTGCATAACTTCTAAACGTGTGTGCATTTGAAGTAGGCCCTTAGGTTAGGACTGCAGTAAGATTCCTGTGAGAAATGAGGGTCCTTTAAGTACTCATGCTGCAGACCGCATCAAACATTAAAGGGAAGCATTGGTACTTTGTGTTGTGGTTGGAGACATAGCAGGGACCCAGTAGGTCTGTTTCAAAACTAGAACATCTGGAGGTGCTATGAATTCATTTGGGAGAATACCAACTTGTTACATTTCAGCTCCAGACAAGGCAGACAGCATACTAGAGATAAATAGATAAATAGTCCTGTCTTTTTTAGTCCTAGCATAATGTGGTGGCAAGAATCTAGTTGGTGATTTACAGCAATGTAAGTTAAATTGTGTAACTCAATGTGGTGCATCGCTGCTAACTAAAAGGGCTCAAGTTACATTACTGGGTACATACTTGTAGCTCAGTTCAGTGTGTGCCTTGTAATGTAACTGGTGCCTCATCAGTCAGTGGCAGTTAGTTAAACTTACACACGTTAAAATCACGAATAGGATTCTGGTCAGTGGCTTTCAAAACAGGATTCTTGGGAATGTTGGGCTTCTTTAGAGCCTCACTGGAGGGTTTTTTAACAAGAACATCAGGCAGGCCTCACCACAGTGGTGACAGGACAGTAGCTGCCTTCTGTGATGTGTACTTATTTTGTGTAAGGAAACAATAAAGTCCAGTAAGCCTGCCCAAAATTCCTGTGGGAACTGAATAAAATCAAGATTTTTAAACATCTTTTGTGTAAGAAAATTTGATTTGGTTCATGAGGTAGTTTAAGTCATAAGTTTAAAGAAGAGTGTACTAAGCTTGATTCAGCAGATGTTTCACTTATATTATGGGAGGATAGTTACATTAAGCATGTATTTGTGCCTCCAGTGGAAAAAAAATCAGTGTGTTTCAGCTAAAGCCCACATCCCGACGTTTTCCTTATTTTTCTATATATGTATGCCTGTTACTGTGCACATGCTAGTTCCTATATCGTTGCTTTAAAAAATAGCAAAACTGATTTTTCTTGTGAGTTTTCTGTTTATTTCTTGTAAAATAAGTAACATTTCCCACTATTAGATGAAGATGAGGATGAAGAAGATGAGGAAGACTTTGAAGATGATGATGAATGGGACGACTGATCAATATATTATATCATATATATATTTTTAAGGTGAAATTCTAAACTACTTTCTGTCTATGGATTCTTTAAGATGATCATGTAAATGTTCTACCAATTTGCTGTATATTTTTGTTGCCTTTTGCTTTTTTATTAATCTGTGCAATACCTCATTTAATCTGTAAAGGTTTGTCATAATCCTATACAAAGCTACTCCCAATTTAATGTGTACAAGTTTACATCAAGTTGCTCAGTGTACATGTGAATACTTTCCATTCCATCAATAAGGGAGTTTTAATGTAACATGTGAGATTGACAAACACACCTTAAATTGTATTTAGTTATAATGCAAGAAGGAAAACACTATTTTCATACCCTACTTTTTCTGTATCTAAATTTTCTTATTAAAACCTAGTATAGCACTATGTTCTTTAACAAAATGCAGCTTCTGTCCCTTCATCTTGGAAACTGTGCTACATGAATGAGGCTGATAAAGCAGATGAACGATCTCTGCTCATAACACTGCAGTTCAAGTTTAGCATTTAAGCTATTCATAAACAGCAAAAATCAGTGGTTATGAAAATGTTTCCCTGATTCTGGAGCAGTGTTCCTTGCTATTGGAAGAGTTTTTACCCTTGAATGCTGAACAGAGTAACATCCCAGATGGTCACTGTGTGTGACCTTTTTGATGTAAACTACATTAACTGCCTTTTGCCAACTGCCCTTATCAGTGAAGAAGGGTCTATGTTTATGGCAACTGCTGCAGTCAACCTATTTATTTTTATATAATGTGGGTTTTTTTACTGAAGGGCTGTGGTTAATGCTTGCTCTGAATAATAATGGATTTAAATTAATTTGTAAATGTGTAGGGCATCAGTAAACTAATAAATGAAGGAGTGGTGTTACTCTGCAGTCTTTATGGATGATGGTTCAAAGCCAACACTGTTAGGCATCAGATCTGTGTCTAGAAATCAAAAGCATTTAATAGATAATGGGTGCCTTAAATATATTTTTCTCCTGACTGATAGGCTGCCTGCAATCCTGGGAACAGTTGCTACAGTTGGGGAGGGGTAAAAGCCTGAGTTCCTCACTAATGCTTTTGCGTTCCTAAGGCTATATGCTCTATTTGTTCAGTATCTGGGTGGCCTAAACATGTGCAGGAAGAGACTCAGTTGTCACACACACACGCACAGACACACACACCGTTACTGCTTAGCTTACATAAAGCAGCATCTGAAGGAGGCTCATCAGTCCATTTAGGGATCTCCATCTGAGCCAGTTAACCAGTCTCTCTTTTTCAGTTTTGTTCCCTCACTTAAGGAAAGGTAATAATGAATGGGATAGGATTAACTCCCTCTCCTTCATCACACATTCAGCCCATCTGGCTACTGAGTGACTGAATAGAGCTCTCGCATCTTTGTTTTCTTTCAGCCAGATAGTGAGAGAGACTGGGTGACCTATCTGCCTGTCACCCTGTTGGTGCTGCTGCAGCCGAATATTCAGTATTCCTCATATACATCTCTGAACCTTGAGTGGGTAGAGTTAATTGAACTGTATGCCTTTTACAGTTTGGGAGAGGCTCACTACTACATTTCTAAACCACTGCTTTTTATATGTACTGAACTTGCATATTACGTTATTTGATTTGTCTTATGTTTAGAAATAATAGCAAGGAACGTAATCTTAAAAGATGAAAGGCCCTATGCTTGGAATTACATTCCAATACACGATGGGAAAATTTGAATTCTCATCTCAATTGTCATCTTTACTAACAAATTTAATATTTGGAGTTTCTGCCTATTTTTTCTGCATTACGCATTTAAGATAGGCATTGCTAATGCTAATACAGTGCTCACAGTAAAAAAAAACCTTTACATAGAAAATATTAGAAATTTCACTTGTCTCACTTATGCAAAATATTTCAAGCGAGACATATTTGGAGTACAATTAACACGTGCTTCCTTTTTCTCTCCTCTTTTTCTTACTCTATTCATGATATATTGGATACAATTGTATTTACTGAAAATCCAGTGTTGGCCTGATCTTGGCAGGCTGGACCTGCATGATATGGCTTGGAAATCTAGTGCAGTTATTACGTAAGTCTAGCATTTTTAATTGCATAAGGAGACCAGGATTTAAAATGTCATGTTGATGAAAGAAGGTGTAATAAAGCAGAAGCTAAATTATTCAGAGGGGAGATCATTTTTCTTTTAAGAAAATAACCTGGGCAAAGGAGATGTTTTCCAGGTCGTTTTTTCCTTTGTGATGGTGTTCACCACCTTGCCTGCTGCTAGAGGGACTTCCAGCTAGCACTACTGCTACTGTAGTTTGAGGACTAGACGCAGTATGGCTAAAGTCTGATTAAAGCTAAATAGTGGGACAAAGAATGTGTGTCCATGGGAGGGAGAGTTAAGGACTTTCAGTACAGGTGTTTAGTGTTTTGTGTAGTTATGGAATAATAAAGGGCATTTTTAAAAGTGGATACTGCTCAGGTGGCCTCCAAAGATGTTTCTTATCAGCATAAACAAAGCACATGCTTCTGGAGAACGTTTGGGAAGATTTAATATTTTCAGGATGCTTGTGTAATCTATTAATCACCTGTCCAATGGGGCTTTGGTGTTTTTTTTCCTATAGAAATTAATCCATGTAATTGCACACACGTTCAAATGTTTTGCTTTCAATAGCATATTGTATGGTTTTAATTTAAGGCATGACTGCAGTTACAGTTAGGCTACAAAATCTCAGCTGCATGTTTCCACATTCTCCTGCTTCTAGTGTGGGCAGGAGACAGGGTTTCGTGTCATTAAATCACTACAGCTAACCATTGTAACAAGCCAGCCTCGTGTACCAGTTAAAATGACTGTCCAAGTAGTCTTGGCAATTAGCAAATGAGTATGAGGACTATATCTCAACACCACGCTTCAATAATATCAGCTAGCCGCTTGTACTCTGAAAACATCTCAGTCATTCAATTTTCTGTTTCATCAAATCGAACTTCTTGGTATGTGAATTTTCTTTCTGGCTTTTTTTTTTAATGTACAGTGAATAGGATGTTGCACTGGTGGCAATTCATCATGGAGCATAATAAAATTAATTTGACTCAGTATCACAGTGTGATGTGGCTTCTGTTGTGGGCAAACATGAGCATAGGGCAAAATATTTATTTTATGGCTTGAAAAAGACTTCTCTAGTCAAACATTTGAACCACAGAAATCGACATCTCCCTCAGCAAATAATTTTCTTGTGTCACTAGATCAGATTGGATTCTGCCCTTAAACTAAACATTAAGAGGGAGTCTAATGCCTTGGCATATAGGCAACATGCCTCTTAGCCTGCAGGTCCTGTGGAAACTATTGCTGCTGCAAGCCAACACATTGCGTAATGCCTTAATATTGCAAGGTCAAACAATGGTAGAAGAGTGACTGAGCATTCCAAAACAAAGCCCAGTGTTTGGTTATCTCTGCAGTTACTGTTTGTATATATTCTAACAATGGTCTCTAGCACAGAACTGAATAGTTGCATATGTTCTGATGATGACTTCATAGACACTTCACAGAGCAGCCTTTCTATCCAAATAGAAATCCATTTTCAAGAAGCAACATGTTTCAGCTGCCATCACAAATCAACCAAATGTAGAGAAATACTTGGTGATTCTTGGAGGTTGCACATATAACAGAGGCTGGCTCTTTCATACTATTGAGTATATAAGGGATTAGAACCTCTTACGTATTAAGTAGCGGTGAAGGTGACAGCTTTGCAACAAAAGCTCATGATCACAAGATTCTGTATTGTGTAAGATGCCCTTTTTTAATATTCACATTTTAACTTGCTAACGTATTTCTGGTCACAGCATTACCTCCTAATACATAGCAGGTACAACCAGTTCAAAATTATACAACGTTCTTCCAAAGATCAGTGCTTGAAATGCATTGGGAGTTTTTTTTTCTAGATCTAATTTAAAAGGTGCCATGTGAAAAAAAAACCACTCTATCCAAAAATGGAGATATTTGATTTTCTGTAAAAGCAAAATAATAACAGTGAGCTACTATGGAAATCCTCTTTTTGTACCCAGTGCAGGTGTACATAACTCCTTTCCAGGCTCGAGTTTTCTTAAATAACTGAAATTCGTTGTGGTCTGTGGTAATGAACGTATCACCAAGTAATGACAGATACTGAGAGCAATTTTCAAATCTCAAAATATAGCCTTTAAAATAAGACAACAAAAATAACGGAAAAAGGAGGAATACATGGACTCCTATCCTAAGTCTCCTTCTCCAAGTCCATAATACTTGTTGATCTGGAGTTTGATTTGCTGGTAAACTCATCCAGCATTTTGAGTCGCAAAGCTTGCAGAAGAAGGACTTGCAACAGACTGTCTCACAACTCTACTGTCTGGCTTCCTTTTGTATATTACATGACAAATGTTTTCATCCTTCAGGTTAACAAATACCTCTTGCAAAAATGAGCCCTGTATTTCTGCCCACCTGACTTAACAATTGTATTGCCTTTGAGGGTAAGTAAATCTCATGTAGTGGATGATCTATTGACATCTGAAAGAGATGCTCCGGCATTTAGAAAGATAAGATTGAATGAAAGCAAGTTAAGGGGACTAAAGGATACTTGGTAGGCATGGGGTTTTTTGGAATTCATTGACTACAGCCCCCAGAATTCATTTTTGTTCTGTGATGAAGGCAAAGGAAAGAGGTGGGTGGATTAAGCTCTGTGGGAGCCACAAAGGATTATGGGTCTGGTAGCGTTTTTGAGAGTCTTGGGCAGAGATTGCCACACTTTCAACTCCCACAGAGCTTAGCCCTACCCACCCATTTCCCTGACTTCTCCACAGGATGAAAAAGGCTGCTAGAGTTTGAATCATTAGCTTAAACACTTGAAAAGGCCTATCAGTATTTTTTCTGGACTGTATATAAAGGGGTTGCACTGAGCCTGAAGAAGTGGAATTTTCCCGATGGAAGCTTGCAAATTGTTTCATTTTTAGTGGTCCTGTAAAAGGTATCACTTGCTCTCAAATTGTGTAATCGTTGGGGACCACACAGTCTTCCTTGTTCCTTCTGGACTATACAAGATAGCATTAACAGCCGCACGCAGCACCACCTACAAGACAATGTGGACTCTCAAGACCAACCACATGGATTCTTCACATCAACTAGAGGTTACTACAATCTGAAGAAACATCTTATGCTCACTAGGTAGAAATACCATTTTGACTTAAATTTGGCACAATTGGCGATTTCTACCTGGTGAATAAAGTGGAGTTTCAAAGCAGGCAATCTGAGTGTGTTTGTATGGGGAGGAGGACAATCACGGAACAATTGCCAGCCTTTTGGTCCTAGGAGAGAGGTGTTGAAATTCCAAACCAGAATACAGAGAGGCTTGAGACCCAGCTGCAAGAGGACTTACATCAACTCTCACAAACACATACCACCAATTTTTTGACTCGTACAATTTTTCTGCACTATCCACAAAGTGAATATGCTAAGCCTGAAGAAGTGGAATTTTCTTCACATCAGCCAGAGGCTATGAGCCTACCTGAGTATTAAGATAATCAGGAGAGACCTTTCTAACAGGTGCGTTTGGTGAGGACATGAGAGAGGACCTTCTCTGTTGCTGCTCCCAGACTCTGGAACTCGCTCCCACAGGAGGCCAGTCTGGCCCCATCATTGCTATTCTTCTGCAGGCAGGCAAAGACCTTTCTCAGGCAGGATTTTCTTTAAATTACTGGTTTGACCAAGGGGATCTTTTAAAGAGAGTTTTTTTTCCTCTGTTTTACTTGTGTTTTTAATATTCTTATTGTGAGTTTTAATATGATATTTGTTTGATGCTTTTTTAATATTATAATAATTTATTATTTGCCTTTTAACTTTTTTTTATACTGCAAGCTGTCTTAGATCTTTCAGGAGAAAGACAGCATATAAATATTTTAAATAAATAAATAAATTCTCCATGAAAGTTTGCAAATTGTTTGAATTTTAGTGATCCAATAAAAACTACTCTTACATTGTGTGGTCTTTGGAGACCACACAGCCTTTTCCTTGACTGTCAGGACTTTCACTTTTTGATTAAAGCTTCCCCACCACCCCCCCCAGGACGTCTGGCTGGTTGAATTCCTGCAGACTTCTGGGGGCTGTAGTCCATGAATACCAAAACTCCCATGCCTAGTCCTTGACTTACAGGACATGTTTGCTTCATGTATTTAAAATGTTACATGAGCTCAGAGAATTACAAACTGTAGACAAATGTGCAGCTTGATGTCTGTTTTAACAGTCTGCTTAAAGTGGTAGCCTAATAAGGGAAGAGCAGGTGGCACTTTGATTTATTTATCACACTTTTTGACCACTCAATAAGTCAAGTTTGTTTGTTTGTTTTTATTTAAAATATGTTTACCCTTCCCCTCCTTAAAAAGGACCCAAAGTGACTTACATTAAAAGACAGTATTTAAAACAAAAGTTGTCTGAATGGTGAACTTCTCAGTCTAATTAAATTGCTGTTTAACAGGTTTGTGGTTCAGTGTGGCTTTGCTTTTCTCTTTCTTTTTTGATAAAGGAAGTTAGTAATTCTGGTTCTGCTTCACTGAAGCTGAACGAAGATGATGCACTGTCAGAAAAAAAGTAATTATGTTAGTAACTTAAAGAGCTGGTGTTTGAGTTTCCTCCTTTTTCTCTTATCTCTCAGTCCTTTTTTCTTTTCTGCCATATCTTTTAGACAGTTAAGTCTGTAAGTAGACACTGTCCAGTGTCTTGTTCCCCTTTATCTGTGAACGAAACTGGGAGTTTTCCTGCCTAAAGAAAGGATGACAGGTGTTGAAATGCTTTACATATGTTAGAAGTTAAATATGAGTATGAGGTAGTGCATGGCACTTACACTGCCTATTCCATAAGTACCAGTTATTTGATAAATGAGCTGTCCTATTTTAATTGGAGGAAACAACACAATCACTGGGATCAAAATATTTAGATGACCTTCGTTACTAAAATGATTAAAGTTGTAATGTTAGGGCAATATATTCTTCCTGCTTTGTGGAAGTGGCTTTTCCTTGTATTTTTACGCTGGTTTGCCTGTTTGTTTCCGAGAACTTCACAATGTGTAAGGTAAAGGTAAAGGTTCCCCTTGACATTTAGTCCAGTCATGTCCGACTCTAGGGCGCGGTGCTCATCCCCGTTTCTAAGCCGTAGAGCCAGCGTTTGTCCATAGGAAGTTTCCGTGGTCACGTGGCCAGTGCGACTAGACACGGAACGCCGTTACCTTCCCACCGAGGTGGTACCTATTTATCTACTCGCATTTGCATGCTATTCGAACTGCTAGGTGGGCAGGAGCTGGGACAAGCGACGGGAGCTCACTCCGTCGCGTGGATTCGATCTTACGACTGCTGGTCTTCTGACCTTGCAGCACAGAGGCTTCTGCGGTTTAACCCGCAGCGCCACCACGTCCCTTTCACAATGTGTAGTAGCAGTAAAATAACAGCAATGGATATAATGAATAAATATCATATAGAAGGGGAGAGAATAGCATTCTCAATAGCTTGAGAAACGCTTATTGGGTAGAATTCTGCTTATACTTCTCCCTTGAATTGCACAGGTTTTGGTTAGACACAGATTTTTTTTCAATAAATAAATAAATAAATATTAAATAAATGCTGTGTCCTAGGCCACCTATAACCCCAAGAGTTCAACAGTGAAGATATCAAAGTGGTTTACTTGCCCCCAAATACATTTCTAAATCAGCCTCTCGATCCAGGGTGCCATAAGGACTTTCAGGGCTCATTATTCACGGTACTGTATGGAAAGTATTGTCAATACTATGGAAGAGAATCCTGATAAGAGAGAACTGTTCTCTCTGTGTGTGAGTGTGTGTGTGTGTGTGTGTGTGTGAGAGAGAGAGAGAGAGAGAATCAACTGTTAATGCTTTGTAGTTTTTGGAGGCATAAGAGTTATACACAGATTTTGAACTATGCTGGCACCTGTAACCCCAGCATTGTTGAAAGGAGAAGTGTATTTGCTGCATCTGGAATACACTTGGTAAACCTTGGGGGTTTTTTGAGTTCACGGATTCAGGAAGCAATTTGTTTATGGGATGGTTTAGCACAGCAACATGTAAGCAGGTGCCTGCTGATTTATTGTCAGTTACATGTTTATCCTTTTCGTGAAAGAGGAGAGGCATATTTACTGCACTAGTGTTTTGTGCTGAAATATTTTTGTGTTCTGGATTAACAGGAGTCATGGAATCAAGTTGTGTCTAGAAAGTTGTGTCTAGACTGAGGTGACTTCCAGGACCAGGAGCCATAAATCTCTTGTTGTTATGTGCCATCAAGGACAGCAAAGATGGGGCCAGTCTGGGAGGCAATTCCAAAGTCTTGGAGCAGCGGCAGAGAAGGCCCTCTCCCATGTCCCCACCAAACATGCCTGTGAAGGTGGTGGGACTGAGAGAAAGGCACCCTCCTGATGATCTTAATACTTGAGCAGGCTCATAGAAGGAGAAATCATTTGAGATAGCTTGGACCCAAGTCATTTAGGGTTTCATAGGTTAAAACTATTACACATTCTACTAGAAGATTATAGCCAAAGAAGGATCTGGAATTAACATGCAGAACTTGATTTACAGTCTGTACTCTTCTTTTGGGCTCCCATTGTGCTCTTTGCAGCTGCCTGGTCACAACATTATAGTGATATTAAGAACTATAACTTGCATAATTTTGGTGTATCTCTTTAAAGCTCTCCAATAAGCTTGGCTTGCCAATTATTTTTGAGTTCACTGTGCCCCATGGGGGAGGGCACTGGGTCAGGGCCATATTTCAAAGAGAAAAAACTGAAGATACTAACATTTTCTTTTTCTGTCTTAAAATTGTGCCCAAAGGATGCACAGCTATGGCAAGATGGCTTTTTGTTTGGGAAATGGCATTAGTGAAGACTAATGCATGTGTGTTTGCTCCTTCTCATGCTGGAACAGATCACAGGAAAATCGTAGCTCTGCATCTTGCTTGTGAAAGAAGCCAGCCAGATCTTTTTAGGAAAAAGTGTAGGAAAAATATAAGTAAAGCATGAAGGGATTTTCCCCCAATTGTTTTCCTTCAATAAGTGATGTTTGCAGCTGTGCTATATATTCCCTTCACTGCTTTCCTTTCTGCTTCTTATCAAGGTATACTGCCCACATTTCAAGATATATTAACACATTTCCAAGGAACCCTGAATTACACAGGTACTAAAACTGTTTGAGGCCTGCCTTCCCGTATGTCAGAAGGACTCTAAAAGTCAGCATTTTGGCTTTCGAAAGGATAAGAAGAAAATGTGAAAGGAGACTCCCCTCTTAACGCACCCCACCCCTATAGCAATTTTTATTACTCTATCACACAAATTGAAAATTCTGCCAGTGTGTTCTTGAAAGGTTGCCAACTTGTCTTAGCAGCTGCTATTCGATTGATGCAGCACTGCTAGTTGTC
The DNA here is from genome assembly GCA_037013535.1 of Intellagama lesueurii. Classification (NCBI taxonomy): domain Eukaryota; kingdom Metazoa; phylum Chordata; class Lepidosauria; order Squamata; family Agamidae; genus Intellagama; species Intellagama lesueurii. Next base: position 68,674,907 of record JBAJHW010000005.1, on the reverse strand, counting down.
ATACTTGCAGCATAGACTAAGAACTAGATACAGAATTTGGTAATCTTGCTGCATAATTTTCTGGGAACAGCTGTGCTGTCATTTTAGAAACTAGGAGTTCTTCCAAGCAACACAAGGGCAAACAGCTCTTCAAATATGACCTTCTGCTTTCATTATTTCTGCAGTGCTTGGGGTTCTACTGGTGGTATCTATTTTGCACCATTGGACAGGGATGAAGAAGAAAACAACTGATCATTGTGATTCTGAAGGAAGCAAGGGCTGTATTGACTTTGAAGCTTAGCCATGCCAAATATTTGAATGAAAAACTGAACAGCTGTGTGTTATAAAAATTGAGGAGCTTGAGCGTCTTCAGGCCTAACATGGTCAAAGGGGTCCAGTGCAAATGCAAATAAAACTAGACAGGTTTTTGAGATGCCTTCATCATGGGTGTTATTATTTGGAGGTTTTGTTGTTTTATTTATAGGCCACCTTCCTCCTGATAAGGGGACCCAAGGCAGCTCACAATATTAAAAGGAATAGAATAAAAAACATAAGTTAAACATTTAAAAACAATTCAACTATATGCTAATTAAAAACAACAACTGAGTAATTAAAAGCAAGTAAACATTAAAAACTATCTTAACTCTAAGAAGGCATTCAGGGATTCAATCATGATTGTTAAAAGCCTGCCTGAAGAGATGGGTTTTCAACTGTCGGCAGAAGGATAAAAGGGAGGGGACCAGCCTGATCTACCGAGGGAGAGCATTCCATAACCTGGGAGCTGCCACAGAGAAGGCTCTCTCCCATCTACCCATCAGCCGTGTTTGCATTGGCAATGGGACCAATAGAAGGGCCTCCTCTGATGATCTTAAATGCCGAGAAGGCTCATATGGGGAGATATGGTCCTTCAGATAGCTTGGACCCAAGCTGTATAGGGCTTTATAGGTAATGACCAACACTTTGAATTAGGCCTGGAAACAGACTGGTAACTAGTGCAGTTGTTGTAACAGGGGCATTATATGCTCCCTTTAACTGGCCCCAGTCAATAGTCTGGCTACTGCATTTTGCACCAGCTGAAGTTTCCAAACTGTCTTCAAAGGCAGCCCCACATAGAGCACATTACAGTAATCCAAGCAGGATGTAACTAATGCATGTGTCACTGTAGCCAAATCAGACATCTCAAGGTATGGGCACAGCTGGTGCACCAGTTTTAACTGCGCAATAGCAATGTTATCTCATTGCTGTGCACAGATCTTGGTGTGTGTAATGTCAAGGACATGTATTGATACCTCCACAATGAAGCAATAATATATTAAATGATGTCATTGTTAGCAAACTATTGCTGGTCCCATTACTAAACCACAACCACATTGTATGTGGATAAAGTACTATCCAAATTTTTTTCATATGGATTGCTTTTCTCGTGTACATAGGATTCAGGCATAAAAGGATATGAAAGTACTGCCATGAAATGGGAAACAGTCATGGACAAATCTAGATGTGCCATATTTATTTCTCTTTACAACTAAGACCTGTGATGTCAAAAGCTAGACCTGAAAAAATTTCATAGCAACAGTATGTTTTAAACTATGCAAATAAAATCTTTGGGCTGCTAGATCAGTAGATTTGTTGCATTGTGGCCATTAATATAAAACCTCAAGCAAGCTTCTCCCAGGATTTGTAGCTGAAGATAAGCCACTGTAATTGTTGCTATTTATTAAGCCCAGGTTTGACAGGTGTAAAACTGCTATTAATTTAGTCAAATGTGCCATGTGGGCAACAGAAGCTTTCTTACACTCCTGCTTTGACAAACTATCCAAATTTAGAAGTTAACATTAAAGCAATGCTTTTATACACTTGGTCTAGAATCCTGTTGGCAGCTTGCACATGTGTAAGTAAAATTGTGTAAGTCACTGTGGCAAATTGCTGCCCAGAGTAGACCTTTGGTCTAGATGGGCGGGGTAGAAATCTAATTAAATAAATAAAAAATTGCCACTAATTAATAAGGAGATCACCTTCATCGTGTGCTCATTGTGCAACCAGGTGTGAGACAAGGAAACTGACCAGTAACTTATGAATTAATAGCAGTTTATTGTTACAACTGAAGGAATCACCATGCAAAAATTTCTAGTAGGGTTCTGGCATGTTTGTGTGTATGTGTGTTTATAAATATTAAAAATACAGTGGTGCCTCGACTTACGACCGTCCCGACATACTGTACGACCATTTCGAGTTGCGACCAGCTCCGGCCGCAAAATTTTGCTTCGACTTGCGGCCAGAGCTTCGAGTTGCGATCAAAAGAGGCAGGGGGAAAAGGCGGGGAATTCAAATTAGAGGACTAACCGTTGGTCGGCGAAGAGCTTCTTTGTAGCTCTTTCGCCCCAACGGTTAGAGTGTGTGCGTCGGAGGAGGCTTTGGACTACCTGGTGCTGCTTTCTGCTCATGAGTAAGTACATTTACTTTGTTTTGCAGCGTGGGTTTGGGTTTGGGGGGGTTATGTTTCTGTGCTGTGTGTGTGTGTGTGGGGGGGTGTTTTTGTGTTTTTTTTCCAGCCCCATCGCATTCCGATGGGGCTGACTGTGGTGTGTGTGTGTTTTTTTTGCTTTGTTTTTCAGCCCCATTGCGTCAGATACAGTGCTATGGCCAGAATCCTGATGGCGCAGCTCAGCATATGTAAGGCTGATGACATCATAAGCCACGGCTTCCTATCTTTAGTTTATAATTTTCCTACTAATGAAGAGAAGTGGGTTTTAGAAAAAGATTGGCCTGGATCAAAACTAACAAGCTTTACAAGCAAAACATACCGCCATTGTTTTAACATTCCTGTTCCAATGAGAATCAACTGGTAAAAAGACACTGAACAATTTATTTTATTAATTTATTTAAATTTTTATCCCACCCATCTAGTTAGTGGCCACTCTGGGTGGCTTACAATAACATAATGTAAACATATAATAAAACTACAGTAATAAACTAATAAGACATCACACAAAACCAAATCTCTAAGAATAAAATAACCAATGCAAAAAAAAATGTATAGTAACAATTTATAACACAAAGATAGAATAGATGGCGGCAAAACAGTGACAGTTATTCCAAAATTCAGTATAGGTGATCAAAACCGAAATTAGTTTGGAGTAAGGTTCTGAAAAATGTGTTTGAACAACCACGTTTTGAGTTGTTTTCTGAAGATAAGGAGGGAAGGGGCTAGTCACACCTCTATCGGTAGAAAGTTCCATATTTATGCGGCCACTACAGAGAAGTCTCGGTTTTGTGTTGTTAATTTCCAGGCCTCTCTTGGGGTACCCACCCATAACATCCTGGTATATGAGGTGCATATGGGACTGGTGGTCATTCTGAGGGAGAGGTGCTCAGAAAAGTAGCAAGTTCCTAAACCATTTAGGGCTGTAAATATCAGCATAAGCACCTTGAACTTGGCCTGAAAACATACCATCAGCCAGAGCAAAGGTGCCAGGATATTATCATATTTTGATGGAGTGAGGGATAGGTTATCTCAACTGTGATTGGCAAGTCCTATATCTTTCATTGACTATTTACAGGAGGTACAGTTCCTAGAAGAGGAATATGGAGACTCCCAAGTGAGTGCAAAACTAGGCCACTTAACTTTAAACGCAGTCCAGATCCATACAAATCCAGGCACTTTGGTTTAATATTCAAGCTTTGGTCCATGTGTCCCTATGACATAAAAGGCTTAATTCAAGTGTAACTCCTGTTAATAGTGAGTAGGTACCAGGAGAGTTTAGGTATCTATCATTTTGAGCTGGTACTGCTTAGTGGGTTGGAGTAGCTGGCTGTAGAGCCAGCACCCAGGGGTTTGAATTCCCAACATGTTTCATGCGAGAGGAGCTAGCTGAGATCACCAGCATGTGATCTCATGCTGGTGATCTCAGCATGAGATCATGGCCAGCATGTGTGACTGTTGGGGTCATATGACCTGACACCTGTTTGGCCTTGGGGCAAGCTACATGGTCCAAGCGCACCACCAGAAGGAAGGACTGATAAAGCACTTCTCAGTACTTTATACCTAGGCAACTTTGGGATCGTTACTGTAAGTCAGAATTGATGTGTCAACACATAAATAATATTATTTATTATCTCACAAGTTGCCACTTTTTAAGAGTTTGCTTTGAGATAGTGATATGGCAATTATGAATTAGCTGACACTTCCTCTCCACAAGTTAGATACACAAATATAGTGAAGTAACATAACATGACATGATACCCAGGGCATCCCAGCATGTATGCAGACAGCAGTTATATTTAACTCAGTTGTAAAACTTTTGCACCTTAGGAAAACCGTTGGATTAGTGAAACAAGCCTCAGTGTGCAGTTGTTCGATTCATTTGTAATTAGAGTTGGACACGAATCGCCAGTTCAGCAGTTCATGCTGGTTTGTTTATTGGCCAAACAAGTGTTTGGCACTTCCCAGCCCTGCCTCCTCCGGGGGTGCCCACTCAGAGACAGCACTCCAGCCTCCCTGCCACGCCTCCTCTGGGCGCTGCCTCTGAGTGGGTGCCCGCCGGAGGAGGCAGGGCTGGGAAGCTCTGAACACCGGTTTGGCCAGTAAATGAACAAGTACAAGCCCATCTCTATTTGTAATCCCTGCAAAAACTTTCTTGGATGGAGTGAGGCATTCTAACATGCCCAAAATTTGAAGAAAAATTGTGAAGTGTGTATAATCTATAAATTAAAAAATATATACAAATCTATGTCTGAAATCCTGTTGCTTAGCACATTAAATTGCAATTAGAGTAAGTCTTTTGAATCAGTGGATATTGGGTGAGTCAACTCCTCCATAGGTTCCACTGATCCACATGAGCCTGCTTTAGTTGGAAATTACTACACTAAGCAACAGGATTTCACCCCATGTGTGCTCAAAGGCTACTGTTTGTACTCTTCCAAACTTGGGATTCTAGGGTTGCTAACATTATTTGTTCATGACTGGAATATGTATGACATGCAAATATAGATAAATAAAGCCTTATGCTGGGCATATATGTTGTGGAAAATATCAGTGTGGTAAGCCCAGCCAGAAGAGAAGGATGAATAACTGATTTTATTATCTTTTTTGGAGAAGTAGCCGTGTTAGTATGTGCAAGCATATCAGGCAAAATCCATAGAAACAAAACAAAAGAAAAACAATGCGGCACCTTAAAATCTTTAAGGTGCCACATGTTTTTGTTTTGTTTCTTTGGATTTTGCCTTTTATTATTATTTAACGGGGCTGAGGAAGCAAGGACCACGTCTCTCTCTATGAGCATGCTCAAGTGTTGAGATCATCAGGGGTGACGTTTGTCTTGGGCCCACCACCTTCACAGGTGCATTTGGTAGGTATTCAAGAGAGGGTTTTCTCTATTGCTGCTCCCAGACTTTGGAACTCCCTCCCACAGGATGATAGGCTGGTCCTCTTTCCTCAAGCAGGTGAAGACCTTTTCCTTCAGGTAGGCTTTCCCTGAGTGACTGGTTGCCTAAGTGGGATTTTTAAATGGATTGTTGTACTTTCCTGCTTTGAATGTATTTTGGTGTTGGTATGTTTTTAGTATGGCATTTGTATACTTATCGTTGTTAATTTAAATACTGTCTTTTAATCATGTAAGCTGCCTTGGGTCTTTTTAAGGAGAAAGGCAGGGTAAAAATATTTTAAATTTAAGTAAGTAAGTAAGTAAGTAAATAAGTAAGTAAGGGACCATCTTCCTTGAAAGACTTTATCTACATCCAGATTTAATGAAAGAACCTAACAAATGATAGAGAAAAGCTACTGTTCAGCAACATTGCCAGGCTGTCTTCGTGCAGAAGGGTAGCTTTAAGACTCATGAAAGTCCTTACAGCTGAACTGAAATGTTTGTGCATCTTTGATAAATGTTGACCCTGCCTACACATTCCGACATATTTCTTCTCTGTTCAAAAAACTGGTGCTTCTCTTCCAGAAACAGCACAGATTGTTTGAAATGTCCTCCACCTACATTGCAGTGTGACGTTCCCAAATGTCATACTTCAGGAAATTCAGTGGATGTCTTTTTTACTTCAGTTTTCAAGCGGAAGAAAAAAGTTTCTATAGGTCAAGATGAATAATGTAGTGTGTGGGCATGCATTGCTTCTTCCTTCTCTTGAGTATTTGAACTATGGAGGAAAGACGGGTGTTCTTCCTGGAATTTGGACTCCCTACAGCTTTATTGAAATCATGCCCCTCTCTCCATACCCCACAGCATTTGAACTAAAGAGAATTTCATGTGGTGCAAGACGGCTGGAACCTTTTGATCCCTTTGCAATTTAACCACTGGGTCTTGGCTTAGAGCAGAGTAAAGTTGCTCCACAGGCATCTTCTTTTTCAGGCATATGGCTAGGAATGTACTTGGTGAAAACATTCACTTCTGTTTCGTCTGAGGTTCTTTTCAGGGGTGCCTCTTTAGTTTTTGTGTCTTTCTTGCACCACTCCGTTCATTTAACACAAAAGGGACAGCCTCTTTCAGATTGTTTCTTCCATTTCCCCCATTCCTGTTTTGTGGCACTAGTCTCCACCCCCACCCCCTGGAGAACGATGCAGCTGCATTCTCTGCCTCCCTCCTCAGCCTTAGCCCCTGCCATTTTTATCATAGAGCAGCTCAAGCCTTTTCCGCTCCTCCTTACTTTCCTCTTGTGTTGCCCATGTCCACCTCCTCCCATTGGAAACCTGCTCTCCTTAGGCCACTCCACCCATATCGCCTATATTCATCCAGCATGGAGGAGCAGGAAGAAGAAGGTCACCCCAACTGATACAGGATCAAAGGGGCCACTACTTTTCTTCCCTTTCCATACCTAGAGCATTCTTTTCCGTACACCACCTACCTTGCTATTTGTTTCTTGCCGTAGGGCAGATAGGAGAACTGACTCCCCCTACCCACTCCTTTTCCTCCTCTGCCGCCTTCTCACTCCCTGAAAGCAAACAGGCATCATGGTGGACATAATGACAGCAGGGGCAAGGAGGTAGCCCAGCTCAGATTGCTCAGATTGGCTGTGTCGAGGCTGTCCACCCCCTGCTGCTTTGCTACCATTGGCAGCTGAGACACAGAAGTGAGCACACAGTTTCCCTCAAAAAAGGATAGAAGCAAAGAGCACTCCTCCTCACTGTGTGGCAACCAATCCAGGCCCTTCTACAGATGCAAAATTCCCCTCCACCGCCTGGATGTTCTGATTGGCTGCTGACAGCTTTTGTCTGCTGACAGTCAGCTTTTATCATACAGAAACGCTTTTGCAATCTGTAGCATCCCTACAGTGGAATGCTGTGGAACCTTGGAATAGCTAGTGTGCCCATTAGTATAGTGGCTAAAACTGACTTGAAAGCTGGCAAGGTTGGTTTAAATCTCATCTCAGTCTCAATATTTGAATTTCCCTCTTCACCTATGTATGTGTTCTTCCCCCAGCCTGCATTATGGACGATAATAAAGTCTCTGATGCAGTCCAGGACTGTGGTAAGAATTACTTCAGTTAAGTGCTTTGGCATTGAGAAAGTGCTGAAGTATTGTTGTTCCAGCATTGCCTTGAGGTCTTGTTGAAAATGGGTACAGCAGTAGTGACAATACACTCAAATGGATAAGAGAATCACAGAATTTTCTGTAGGTCATACTGTAAGAACTAGGAAACTATTTCTCATAGTCTCAGAGTGACTCAAGGGAATAGAATAGAACATGAAGCTAAGTTGGCATGCAGGCCCAAGGAGAAGCTTAGGGAGGTAGTATTACACGTTTTCCTCTTAGCTCTTCAGAGAGACGTTGACACAACCTAACCTCTTCTCTTGTTACTCATCATAACATAGCTTCTCCTTAATCACTTCATCTGAGAAAAGAGTTCTAACCATCATTTTCCGCACAGAAAAACTAACAGGAGCATCCATGAATGATACCATCGTTTTTTTATTCCAATAAACAATTCCACTTGGATAGGATGGAATTTCATGTGGATTGTACAAAAATGACTGTCCGTGTATGTATTAATTCCTGGGCTCATGCCCTGAATTCACTAATTTATTTATTAATTCAGGGCTAAATTTAGTGTTGGGTGCACCTAGAATAGACCCACTAAAATCAATGGCTCTTAAGTTAGTTGTGATTAAGACAAATCATTCATTTCAACAGCTCTTCTCTAAATGACTTTAATGCTGGATTGAACTATCTGTAATTTTTCTTTTTCCCCCCCCCTCCATTTTTCTTTTGTTTTCTTATTTCTTTTTTATATATCTGTTAAATATGAAGCTGTCCCATTTACTGTAGTCTGATCCTGAATTCTGCTCAATTGGGGAAGACACTTGAAGTGCCACTGTGGACAAAATACTGTATAATCATTACCTTGGGTAGTCAGTGATTCTGTTGGTGAGAACTGTGTATTCAGTTCCCATGAAGAGGTAATTCCTTTTCTTTTGGAATGCTGATAATTCCCAGCAGGATTTGAAGTTTTCTTAATTACTAATGGCTACTTGCAGTAGATTCCTTGAAGTGAATATGATATCTTAATCCAGAAAGCTGAAGAGGTTGGAGCTGCTGTTGCCACTTAGACTGCTAAGGCCCTTGCTAACTTGGTTTAGGGTTTTGAAGATTCTGCATGTGAAGCTGATTCTTCTGTGTTATTGGTACCCAACCTAATTGAGGATACCTTGGATTTTTATCTGAATTTAAATTCAAAAGGACACTTGAACTTTTCAATTCTACAAGCAACTTCTGTATTGGTACTGTTGCCTAGGGTTTGGGTGCACAAATTGTAGCATTTTATGGTTGTTGTAATTGCTCATGTTGTCATATAAATTCAAGTAAGAAGAGATGCATTTTCTGAAACTGTGTTTGCAAGGTTTATCAATAGATATATAAGTAAACAAATAGCCCCACACAGCTTTAAAAAGTTACACTTGCAGCACAGTTTTGTTCTTCTCACCCCCATGGATTTTTGTTTTTTTGCCCAAGCACTGGACATGGCAACAAAAACAAAATGTTGGCAACCAGGCACCATTTTGCTTCTTCCACAATGCCTTTCCCCAAATGTCATGGCAGACCATGGTTGTGGCAGTGGGAGGTAGAGGTGGCAACCTCCAAAAAATGGTAGAGGAATTTTGGAAAAAAATCTTCAAGTTGGCCTTCCATTTCAGCAGAAGTTATAAAAAGGAAATCTCGGAGAGTCTCTAAGGGAGAAAAAAGTATTTCGAGAAATTTTGGTTCAGCATCTGGGAGTTGACTCATGGCAACTGGACTTCTTTCGTTAGGTTGAAATGTTTTGCTACTCATCCAAGTAGCTTCTTCAGTCTGAGGAGAGTTGGTAGGAGATCTCTGATATATCCTCCACATTGGTTTCACTTCCCCCTGGTCTGAATAGGTGGAGGATATATCAGTCAACCTATCAAGAAAGAAGTCCAGTTGCAATGACAACTTCCAGATAACCTCACCTGAATGACCGAGAATTTTCACAGATATTTTGGTTCAGCATCTTCTCCAGTCTCCATTTTGGATGAGTCACTTCTCCCTTGAATTGCACAGGTCTGAGCAGTGTGGGTTTGGTTATGCTGAGATTTTTTTCAATCAAAAAATCATTATTTCAATAAATATAAATATTCAATAAATAAATATTCAATAAATACTGTGTTGCTATTCATCTCCAGGAAGCGGCCTGAGAAAGGTGGGTCTTAGACTTACCAAGGCCCCTGTCAGTGGCAGTGCAGTGGACCCTGGTCTATGGCAGCAGCCCATCCAGCCCCCTCTCCTGGCATGGCGGCTCCACAGGGCAGTTGAGGAGGGTGCTGGGGCATGCCAGGAGGTTGACACAGGCCAGGGGAGGTAACAGCGGCATGCTGCTCCATTGGTGGGCTTGGGGGAAGGACAAGAGATTGTACCTTGTACCTTAGCCGCCTAGAGTGGTCATAATTGACCAGATAGGCGGGGTATAAATGAAATGAAATAAATAAATAAATAAATAAATACCTCGGTATTCCAACTCTGATAGAGGCTTTAGTTACATGGGGGGGGGGCATGAGAGTTATACACAGACTTTGAACTATATGAGAGTCTGGTACTCCTAACCCCACCATTGTTGAAGAGAGAAGTGTACACGTATCCTGTCTCTATTGCAGAAGATGATTATACAACAGGACTTCTCTGTGGTTGAGCTGAGGAAGAGAAGAGTCCCATCTTACTCCAGGAAAAAGGTGCTGCTAGTACTGTGCCATAATGGGCCCTCCAATTTCTCCAAAGTTTTGTGATTTTTGGCTTTATTCTGTAGAAATTCTTTTGGTTATATTTTTAAACTTACTGTAACATTGCAGGCTGATGCATTGGCTGTTTTCTTTGCACTACATATATTATCCTTCTGCACTTTCTCTGGCTGTTCACCCTCCCTGACCTGAAAAAGCCATTTAGAAAGACCTACATTGAAACAACTTGCCCTGGGTTTAAAGTGAAGTGTGGAAAGGATGATGGGAAGCTGCGGGCATCACAGAGATGAATGTACAATGAAAGACAAAACATGCACACACATTTTTTAAAATCACATTATAAAGTACAATAAAGGCAAGAATCCTGAAATTCTCACCCACAAAAATTTCTCCAAAATTTCTCCTTCAAGATTCCTTTCAATGGGAATTTCTTTTCTGCAAAACTTACTGGGAATAGTTGAAATTCTCAAGGGAGAAATTTTCATCACAACACCCAATACCCAGTATCTTGCTGGCCATCTGGGTCCACCTGGGTAGTCCATGTTGTCAGTGAGAATAAAATATATAGTCTACTAGCATGACCTCACTTCAAGGTGAAAGTCTCCCTTCAGTCTCTTCTCCCTGCCTTCTGCTGCTTCTTATTCCAATCTCCACCAATTTGTTTGATTTTGTTTGACCTGATGGATGTGGCTGATGGATGTTATCTCTGATGTTGTAAGGGAGTGAACCTCAGTGACAGGAACAGATATCCTAGGTCTACATTGTTTTGTTGCCTTTCCCATGTAAATGAATATTACTTAATATGATCCATTCAGAGTGTTGCTGCATTGTGTTTTTTCCTCAGCTGTTTTAAGATATGACAGATTCAGAATACGGTGAAGAAATAAATGATGTGTGGGAGAGGAGGTAGTTTTCAGTGATAGTTTCCCACAGTGCTCACATATACAGAACTTCATGTGCCCCAGACTGACATGTTTAGGCAGAACATGGACACAACAATGCAATCATTTTAGGGAGCAGATGCTGGGGATAGCAGTGGTATGCTTCTGAGTGATACTCCTGGACTTCGTAGCTGTTCTCCTCTGGCACACATCATCTTCTGCATGTCTAAATTGTCTTTGGTGAAAAGGCTGACCAGGTAGCTCAGTGGATTAGGTATCTGGCTGTGGAGCTAGAGACTTGGAGTTCAATTCCACACTGTGCATCCCAGGACCAGAGTTGGTCTCTGTAGTGATGTACAATCCCAGGACACCCCCACAGAAAGAGAATGGTAAACTACTTCTGAATACTCTATACCTAGAAAACCCTGGAAAGAGTTGTGGCAAGTTAGAATTGACTTGACGGCATGTTATTAATTTGCTGAGAGGGCTTTTTTCCCTTGCCACTCTTGAACTTAAATTGAACTCCCAGTCCTATCCCTGGAATGGGGAGGCAGGAATATCTTGTCATTTGCTTCAGGTAACCAAATGCCTTGGACCAGCCCTGACTTAATCATATTAACTTCATACAGCATGGTCCTTAAAGCCATTGAATATACTCCCATGTGTCATCAGTTGAAAAGCAGACATGATAATGTGGGGAAAAAACACATTCGTTATGTCCGAAAAGATTTCCACACCACTACCACAAATTCTTAATGATCAGCAACACTGTTGTAAAGAGACTGCACATGAATGGCAGTCTTTGTGGTGAGAGGCTCTTGAATTCTACACCTTCTGTTTCACCTGGTACCTGTACAATACAAGCAATTAACTCCATTGCTATCATTTTCCATATGTTGAGCATATGTCAGAAGAGTTCGCCACAAATCTCAGATATATGAAGAATTATCTCACATCATTGTTCCATGCTCTCTAAAATCCATATAATTTTATTTACAGACTCATAGTAATGTAGAACAAATACTGTTTTGTCACTTGAACATTTAGACTACCTTTATTGTAAATTCACAAAGCAGACAAAAATAAAATACAGGTCACAGAACAATCCCTTTCCTGTGAAGTGCTACTTGATATCAACAAGTATATCTAAATGAACTATTTCTTCTTAGAAATTTTGTTCAATAAAAAAGTCTATTCCATATGTACACATGAAAAAAGTCAATACAATGCTTAATGTTTCTCTTCGTATTTTAAACCTAAGAGTGCATATTTGAAGTCATTTACACAAGTGTGTTTTATCATGGAAGAACAATTCAGTACCTTTCTCTTAACCACCATAGTAATCACAATATTCTCCATGGCAAGGGTTGCACTTATCAAACTTGTTGTTTGTCTTATCGCAGAGCTTCTGGGATTTCCACCTAAAAAAGAGTTTTTGTTGTTAAAATTTAGGAATAATAACTGGAAGGGAAAGAATTAGATGATTTCACTAAGAAAACTCATCTGACCTGCTCCCACAAATGGGCTTTATGCTACTCTGCACTACATCAGCCCTGGAATTGCTGTAGTTGATTCCTTCCCATTGACCACACTTGGAAGGTGGAGAGGGAAACGAAGCATCTTCCCCTCAGAAAGGGTGAGGGGTTCCTCTCCCTACCTCCTGCCCAGGCCCTAGCTAACCAGCAAGGCTTTAGATGATACAGCTGATCCATAACCCTCTCTCTCCCTCTCTTCCACTGCTTAGCCTACAATAATACATTGAATTGTTTTTGTCTTATCTAAACATGTGTGCTATTTTTTTTTTGTATGTGTGTCAGATTTGTGTTACAGTTATGTCTCTCACCACAACCCTTATATTGTGTCACTACAATTTATTTTTTCCTTATAAATATATAAAGAAAGTCTGGCTAAAGAGTGGTCCACTGACTATGCCCTACAAAATTATTTAAAGTGTTAATCAAGATTTTTAAAAATAAATGAACGCAGAATGTAGGTACATTTGTAAGGCTAAAGGTATATTTTATATTTTGTATGCATGTGATTTCTCTCTCTCATGTGCATTCTTGCGGGGCAAAGATACACATCTTTCTACTAAGGACCACTTCCCAGAAATACATGATTTTAACACTGTTTGTACTCCTGGACTCCATACCTGTGAAGTTTATAACAGGTGATAACCACTTTTACAGAACATGGTCATCCATGGCTGCAATAGGCAACTTAGGGCTTTTTAAGTATTGCTGGATGGCAACTAGCATCAGCCTTAGCTGACACAGGCAGTGGTGAGGGACCAAGGAATTGCACTCCAACAACATCAGAAGGACCAGCCTTGATCTCAGGGGAGGGCTTAATGTTGGCTGCAGACTGCACCACCTCCCCAATTCCCAAAACAGACGCTGGACTCAGAACTTGCATTTATGACAGGGATGGGCAAAATGCAAGACTACTTGGGCATTTCTTTCCTGGCAAAAAAAAGAGAAAGCTGAATGTTCTGGGAGCCTCTAGGAGTTGTGATTTGCCTTAAACAGTCCACAGGTCCTCTCTGCCCCATTTAACACCCCCAAATACCCATTTCTCAAAACTTTTGAAAAATGTACTTTTGTTTTGCATGTAGCTTTTTGGGTGGGGGATGTTGTTCATTTTTGGCAGTCTGTGTGACCCCCAAAGAGATGGAAAAATGGCTCATAGACCCACCAAAATTTAAAGAGATGTTTATTAATTTATTTTATTTATTCATTGGTTTTATTTATCCCAATGAGGGGACCCAAGGTGGCTCACAATGATTAAAACAAATTAAACTAAAAACTACAATAATGAAGTTTAAAAAAAACAATTAAACATCTAGCAATAATTTAAAAGGTTATCTAAGCACTTAAAAACTTTCAAAACACTTTTAAAAAGAACATAAGCCCACTGTCCAGGAGTGTAATAAGTTAGTTGTTAAAACTCCTCCATGCTTAACTGTTAAAATAACTTTGTTACTAAACACCTGACCGAAGAGGGAGATCTTTCTGTTGCTGGATAAAAGGGAAAGGGCCAACTTGCACACTTCCTTACCTAAAATACTAATTTGGTGAACCCTGTATAAATCCTATTACAGTACACAAATCTCAAACTTGAAACTAATTTATGTAAATTAGTTTACATAAACATATGTCCCTTCTAGGGCCGCTTGCTGTGTTAGGATTCAAGAAAACCTCATCAACCACAAACTGAACAAATTAGCTTTGCCATACCTTTATACATTAAATGTGCTTTATTAGTATGGTGTTAAGATAGGTAATATGATGAAACAAAAGAAGATAAAAGTCACTGTCCCACAGGTTATGAGACCATTAAATAGGCTATAAATGCCTCTCTATGTTTAATGCCTTTACAGTTAATTTGGTTTAAAGTACCCTATAGCCTTTAAATCAAATTAACTATCATCAGCTATCATCATCTGCTCCCCGAGCCACCTCAGAAATAGAAACAGATTCAAATAATAATACTTCCAATGGGATGGGCTACAAGCTGCCCTCAGAACTCCCAATCCCCCCCATACCCTGAAGTAGCCACACCACCAGTTTAAGTAACATCTTGTTTCTTTTAAACAAATAGACCTTTTCTGATGTTTCCAAATTGTAATGGCATTATGATACAAAAGCAAGACAAATTAATTCTGAAAAAAAGTGAGAGACAAAGAGCAGTCATGGGTATGGCTCATCCACTAGGGCAAAAAACTGTGTTGCTCCACCTCAGACTCAAACTATCTACCCCTCTCACTTCTGCCTGTATTCCTGTGAGAGACAGAGGGCCTGTTAGTGTGTGTATGTGTGTGAGAGAGAAAGTGAGTCTGCCAGCCTCAATGGGTGTATGTAAAATACCCACTATTACTCCTATCCTACCTTATTTGCTATGCCTTCTGCCCCACCAACCACACTAGGCAGCAGCTGCCACAGTGTGTAACATTCTTAGAAATAAAAATAATAATCTTATTGCATATGTTATTCTAAGATTTTTAAAAGAAAGAAAATGTATGACCCTACACAATCATTTTGAAAATTCACTGTCATGTAACTTCAACATAATTTGATTTCAAATCTGAATCAAGTTCTGGGATAGATACTTACTCGTCTTAGCTGTTTTAGGCTACTTCCACGAATTGCTTCCATGAGATCACTGTGGATGCATCTCACTGGGGTAGAAGGTCGAGTAGAGGGCCGGGAACCTTCTTCTGACTTCTTATCTGAGACTGATCTTAATGAATTTTTAATTTCTGACAAGATCTCATTCTCATATTTTTTTCCTTTCTTTCCTTTTTTCTTTTTCGGTTTATTTTGTAGAGCCTTTTTGGCACTTTCTTGCTGTTTGATAACCTCCGCAATATTCCGAGTTGGTGCCTTTTTCTCTGGAACTGTTTGAGGTGGTGGAGGTGGAGGAGGTGGTGGTGGAGGTGGTGGAGGAGATTGAGGTTGTTGTTTAACAGGAGGGACTTTTTTAGGAATCTTTGGAGAGGAGAGAGGTGAACCTAGGGGAGAAGGTTGGTTTTGAACAGGTATGACTTTTCTGGCAGTTTTTGGGGAAGACCAAGGTGAACTTCGGGGAGATGAATAAGGTGAAGAACCAGGAGTTCCTTTTGGGAAAGCTTTGGTCTTTGGACTGAGTGTTCCATTGGGTTCTTGCTGCCTTTGCTCCTGCATCCGTTTCTGTCTTTGTTTATCCATGTTTCTTGTCAGGATGCTTGTCATACTCATTCTTGGTCCAGCAAGCTCAAAGTGATAGCCTAGCTTCACAATAGTAGTATTGTCCTTCAGAAGTTTAGCAATGTCCATTTCAACCTGGCCTCCCATTATATGTCTTTGGTTGTGGAAGCGTAATTCTGTTAAAATTTTGTTATTCTGCAAAGCTCTCATGATAGCTAGTATTCCTTTCCCTGTAATAAAATTAGAATCAAGATTCAGATTTGATATATGTTGATTAACTTTGAGCATACCAGCAATAGCCATGGCAACATTATCATCAGCATGAGTGTTGGCCAGACTAAATGTTTTGACTACAGTATTGTTCCTGAGAGCCTGAGCAAAATTTATGAGCATCTGTGACGTGATGTTTTCAATGTTGTTTAGGTTTACTTCAGTGGTGTCAGGATCATTGTTCCTGACGTTTTCCAATGCATCTTCAATCACAGTTGGATTTCCACAAGGGTGCATGGGACCCATTCTGTAGTTCAAGTCTTCTGCATCCTTTTCATTATGCCCATTGGCAACTATCTCATTTTCACTCTTCTTGTTGTTGCATTTTTTAAGGTTTATACTGAGTGAACTTTGTCTGATTTCAGTGTCTTTGGGTTTTTTACATTCTTCACCAACTTCTTCTTCTTCACCATCATCTGTACTACTTTGCTCTCCCTCTTCTTCATGTTGATCCTCTTCCTCTCCTTCTTTGTCTTTGTCTTCTTCTTTGTCTTCTTCTTCTTCCTCTTCCTCTTCTTCAGTATATACCTCCTCAGAAACTTCACTATTACTTCCTGTGAAATAGTCTTCATTAATTTCTTCTTCTGATTCCTCACCAGCATCATCTTCTTGATTAGCATCCTAAGAAAGAATGTAAATTTCATAATGAGCAAACTAAAAACAAACTTTATCCTGACAATTCCTGAATTGTGTTCTAGTGAGGCTTTAAATCTATAGAATAAAAATGTACCAATGCTTTAGGTCATTCAAGCATATTTTCCCCAGACAACAACTAGCACTGGAGATATCTCATCTCCAGAAATATCAGAACATAGTATTTTGTGGTCCACTGCAATTTGGAATGCAATGGCTATGTGTCATGAGCACCTACTTGAGAGCATCCCCAACATCACTGAAGATGAACAATACATCCCTTCCCACATTATGAGTGGACTATTTTCTGTCTTTTAAAAATCATTATTAGCTGTTCTGTAGTCATGTCTGGCTGTCATGCTCCAGCATGGGCACGCTAATGACACCTTTTAAGAGGGAGAACAAACTTTGGCATTTATTAGGAATATCAAACAGATTTTACTGATTTACAGAAACCCTACATGAGCATACTGTGGAATATAGCAAAGGCTGAAAAACACACACACCATGGGGAGAGGGAGGTACATGAGTATAGGAGGTGAGGGCCAATACATGAGCTGAATATTAATGAAGCATTGACTGGTTTTGGCTGAGAAGGAAGGAAGGAAGGAAGGAAGGAAGGAAGGAAGGAAGGAAGGAAGGAAGGAAGGAAGGAAGGAAGATTCCTTAGTATGTTGATCCCCACAAGTATGTACATGTGTATGTGTTTGTGCATGCACATGATTTCTGCATTATGCATACAAAACATTTATGTGTTTGGTTTTGTGCGAGATGAATGGAGAAAGTGTTGAAACATAACATATGCTGACATAAAGAAAGTAAAAATGTTCAGGGGCAACAACTGGCATTTAAAAACAATTATTATTGATGGGTCACCAAATGCCATTATTAGTATAGTAATGGAGATGGTACCACGAAAGACCCAATAAACTCCAAATGCCATAGACTGTTTACATTTTTGCCTTAAAAATCTGCTGTGTGGGCCATTTTGGTCAGACTGCACAGTCTTAATGTAGACATTCTGCACGTTGACCTGGATATGTATTTCATGGAGATGTACTTATGGAAAAATTACATATTTGGACTTCTGCTCTCACACTGCCCCAGGCAGCATAGTCAGTTGTCATGCTGGCCAGAAAGATTTTGGGAAGTATGATCCAAAAGGTGATGTTTCCATATTCTACTTCACACGAATTATGTTTCACAATTTGCTTAGGTTTATGCAACTTCTCCATCCAACACCATCAACCACACAACATAAAACATAGACAAGTTCACAGCATGCCCGTCCCTGTTTAGCTTCACTGCACCTTTCCATATTCTATATATAAAAAGAATTTGGAACACTAGCAAGCCCTCTGAAATGCTAATCCAGTTCTGCAGCCCTTGCCCTAGGCATCAGCTGTGGTTCACTAAGTAGAATACACAAAAATGCAAGGAAAAAAAAAAGGTGCACAATGGGAAAAGTCTTGGGGCCTTCATCCATTTGAATTGTGGATGCAGCACCCATTCACACAAGACTTTGATACCTTTCTCTTTCATTCTTCATAGGGCATCTAGGAAATGCCGAGCCACCTCTCCCTCTCTGCCTGATCCAAGAAAGTTACTTTGGGACAAATAATGTGTAGATTTTGAAGCACAGAGACAGAACCCTCTTTGGAATTCTGTTGGATTCTTTTACCTTTGAGCCCTTTACCTGGGGTACAAGTGGATCATGCTCCTAAACATTTGAAACTAACCTTACAATAATAATTGTGCTGAAAGCAGAGAAGAATTTCAGAGAGATGCCAAGCAGCTTCAAGTTAGCCTGAAATAAAGTGTAGAATTAACTGTGCCTGTACCTTCCCAGAGCCAGATTTAACTATTGTTGCTATTTGGGTGCACTATTGTGTTACACTGCTTTGGATGTTAGCTGCTTCACTAGTACTGCTACCATGTAATATTTGATATTAGTATATTGTTTTTATTCTTATTTATTTGTTACCATTAGACAGACTGTATGACAAAGACTATATTAATACTCTGACTGCATTCCAACACCCAGGCTTGTAGTGCTTGGCTAAATTCTTCCTGCTCAGCTCTGATAAGTGCCAGTCAAGAGGCCAGATAATGCCAGGAAAAGCCACTGAATGGTGCTGCTTTACATGGGTAGAAAACATCAGCCTATCGGTTCGGTGGTAAATATAGCCCTATAATCTGTACACTGCTGAGAACTGTATTCTATCCAGGTTTTTTTTTTTTAATTACCGCTCTGCAAAAACAAGTGATTATGTTACCAAAAAAGCAAGGGATTAGATGAGAAAGATTGGCATCCACAGAAATATGGATAGGTTGTGTCTTTCCAAGTATTTATGACTACCACCCCACCCCCAACTATTCATTAAAATCAAAATGATCTCGTAGGTTGAACATAGTGCCGGGAAATATTCTCTTCAATAGATTTAAAGCAAATAATAATAATATGCTCATAAGTTGATTCCAACTTATGGAGACCTTTTCCACAGTTTTCAAGATAGTCAGTACCCAGAAGTGGTTTCCCATTCCCTTCTTCTGGGGGCATCCTGGGACAGTGCAGCTTGCCCAAGGCTACGCAGGTTGGCTCTTTTCCTAGGAAGCACAATGGGGAATTGAATTCCCAACATCTGACTCCACAAACAGATGCCTAAACCACTGAGCTATCCAGCCAGCTAAGTATAAAATAAACAGTCAATTTTTGTGTTTCAGTTATGATACTTGTATGTTTTAGGAACTGGCATTAAATATTGGCAGGATTATTTATTGTTTTATAGGGTGAGTTATATTGAAAGTAGAGGGAATTTAATCCCCAGCACAGTCTTAGGCAAACTGCAAATAATCAATTTCTTACTTAAAAGAAAGCTAAAATGATATAACAGATTGAGTGTTATGTATCTTCTACAAGATCTTTTAATCTAACAAAGATTGTTTTTTTAATTCTGGGATCAATATTACATATTAAAAGCAACTCTTACCTGCTAAACTTCAAGGTTTACAATTGGCTAAGAGTTCCATGGTGGTAAATCTAACTGAACTGGTGGCAGCTGCACAATTTTCTTCCCATCTCCTCCCCATGCAGCTCTCCATGCACATCAAAAGCTGGTTCTGCAGGGTTAACATCTGGTTGTGTGTTGCATCTGATGTTGCTAGATTCCACCCTTCTACCCTTGGAACCCACCACTAGATCTTGTCTCAAAGCTACACCCCTATTGCTCTCTGTGATCAAGCCCCACTGCACTTAATGGAACCCATTTTGAACAGATTTCAGTGGAAGAGTTTTCTTTTGGAGCCAATGGGCCTTAGAAATACAAATATTTGGCTGGATTGTTCCTATATTTCTTATATTATTTATCTATATTATTTAATTTCCTCACCTATGCATCTTGTGTTTGACCAACTTTGTTTTGGGATTGGTCACTGGAAGGTAAACAGAAGTCTACTTTGTGAGTCTAATTGGTGAGGTAGGCATTTCTGGGGAAAACCCACTGTGCAAGAGAAAATTGATTAATCACAGAGAATGAATACTCCCCAGGACATCTAGTTTAATCCTGTGACCCTATAGAGATGTTTGGGTTGAGGTCAATGTCAAAGAGGCAAAAGATAAAAGATCCACAGTAGTTTAGAGCAGCAATGGGCAAGCAATAGATAGATGTGTACTGGTAGCTCCAAGAAATATTTTCAGTAAATCAGCAAAGTTTTATTTTTTCCTCCCAATTTGCTTAAGAAAAACAACAAAAAGTCACACACACCCCACAAAAAAGATTAGTATGTTGGAATCCTCAGATGTTGGTTTGTATTTATCTAAATAATGTTCATTTCTTAAATACAGATTTATAAATTTTATTTAGTTGATGACAAGGAAGAGTTATGGCAAACACACTAGCTGCTCACTTTCCACAGCCATCCTTCTCACTCCTCACATTGTGAAGGGAAACATCTGCAGATGGCTCTCTATGTGGAGGGTTCTTCACGATTTAAAATCCCAGAAATCATGGTGAATAATAAACACAACAATAGAAAAAAGTGAAACTAGCATGCATATCTGGGTTCTTCCCCACTGCATGACCATCTAACACTATGTTCTGGTTGCTGGATCTCAAGATTCTAGTAAAAGAAAAAGGAAAAAAAAACAGTTGATCCCACAATCCTAAAGTCTGGCTATGCCTCCTCAAAAGTGCAGACAATGACTGTGATGTATTTGGGGCATGGAACATGCTAATGAAGCCTGGCAATGGAGATTAGGGAGGCCCAACAGAGCAGGATACGTCTGGGACTCTATCTCCACTTCCTCACTTACCAACTGACCAAGTTTTTAAATCCTTCCTCATGTAAAACTCAAAAACCAACTCCTAGCACATGGGGGTAGAAAATGTCTAGCTTAGCTCTCTTCTACAAGCAGGTGTCGTTTACATGGTTGTAGTTATATGCCATCAAGCTGCTTCTGAGGTATGGTGACCCCAACAGGATTTTCAAGGCATGTGAGAAGTTCAAAGAGTGGTTTTCCCAGCTCCCAGTGAGCACAAATTTGAACCCGGGTCTGCTGAGTCCTAGTCTGGCACTATTCACTATACCACACTAAATCTCACAAGATAGACTTTTAAAAGAAGGTTTCCATCTGAAGTCTGGAGAGGTACAGTCTCAGAAATACTCCACTATTGTGAATGTGTTTTTCAGTCTTCCCTCAGTAAAACATGATTTTTAACTGACATTCTTTACTATTCTCACTTTGATAAATATTTACGATCATCGATGAACTTCCTTCAGTTCAATAGCAAATACCGAGACATTTAAAAAAACAAGTACTGAGGGGGTGGGGAGAGGGTTCTGCTTGACCGATAGTAAGAAAAGAACAGGTAATATTTCCAGGACTTGTTTACTGAATTTGGTAACCTACCTTTTCACATGCCCCCATTCTCTCTTTTTCTAGAAGTTTCCTGGTCTCCCTTTCCCAATAGGCCATCAGCGCCTCCCGGCTGAAAGTTCCTGTTGGAGTTTTCTCAGTGAGACTCTTTTGCCTTTGTCCCACAGGGAGGTTCCGGTCAGGCTCAATGTCCTCAAACTCCCTCTCCAACTCCTTCAGCTCCTCTTCCGTTAGAGAAGCAAGGAGTTCGTCTTCATCTAGGTCTTCATATTTACTAAGCTCTCGCCTGTAGCCAAAGGTAGACATGGTCCCTTTTTACTTTCCTGTCAGGCCAATGTAGAGGAGAAACTATAAGGCAGCATTCGTGGAAGCCGGAGTCGAGGTGTCTCTGCCTGGTTTGGTCAGCAACTGTTTCCCTACGTAGCAGCAGCACCCTTTAAAATGTATTCCTAGGGGGTTGCGACAATGCACGGAAGGATGAAAGCATGCTCTGTTTTAAGCACCAGACGTCAGCTAGAGAGTTAAAGAGAAAGAATGTCCCGACACATCAGTGTCTGTATGTGGCTTAAACACAGGGATTATTGACATACTGACCATGACCATATTTAGCGTAGCTTGATATCAGGAAAATGTGTACCCCTCTATCTACTCGGAGGCCAGGAGGACGGTAGGGAATAAAGCAACAAACACACACTCAAGGAATGTTGAGTTCACCCAAACAAGAGAAAGGAGAGAATTAAAACACATTTCATTTCAGTAAGCTTGATGCCATTCCCAAGGGGAGCAAAAGAAATTTTTCACAGCTGTAGCACACCTCATTTTCATGGTTACTAGGAGCAGGTGGTGGTAGAAGGAAAAGGCCATAATTATGTCAGGCTTAAGATTTGTTATCTTTCAGGAATGCAGTATGAAGCCAGGAAGACACTTGCTTCCCAGACAGTGAAATATACCACACCACTGATGTTGGAGAGATTTTGCATGGTTAAACATAAAGGATAATTACTGAACCCCTTCTACGTAAAAGCAAAGAATTGGAGCTCAGCTGGAATAGTAATTTTATCATGTTTTACTGTAATTAGCCAACATTTTTAATGTTGTTGTTTAGTCGTTAAGTCGTGTCCGACTCTTCATAACCCCATGTTATAAATCACCTGCCTAAGCAATACATATCCCTTTAATGTGTCACCTTCTATAAGTGTTTACACTTAACAGAAGTGGTGAATTAATTAAAACTAATAAGAGGTTAGCTGTAGAAAATGCAGTTATAATAACGTGTCCTCTTGTTGATGTTCTTGCAAACATTTCTGAAGGTCACATCATAAAGTCTACATGTAATTTAAAAATTTATTTAAAAAATAAAGAAGAAAAGACATTTCAGCACCTTAAAGACTAACTGCTGTATTTTAATTTGTGCTTTTGTGGACAAGTCCACTTCCTCAGACATGAGAGGAAGTGGACTTGTCCATGAAAACTCACATTAAAATATAGCAGTTAGTCTTTAAGGTGCCACAACATGTTTGCCTTCTTTATTTTTTATTTCTCTTTTGTTTTTGCCCAATATGCTAGCAAAGACTAACACAGCTACCTCTTCTAAAACTACAACAAAGTAATTTAGGGTAATTTGCTTTTGATTCTAGATACAGAGGTTGCAACAACACAAATACACACCATGTTTTAGTGTAGTTAGGGTTAGCAGGACTGAAGTATTAAGGCATTTGGATCAGCAGGCCCTTCAGACTCCCCTGTTCCCTCTAAGCTTCAGAGGGGTGCATTGTTCACAGTGGTGCTACGGGGAAGGGGCAGTAGTGGGGGGGCAGAAGTTTGTCACATGAACAACACACTGTTGTGAACCATCCCTGCTGAAACATAAAATACAGTTCACACAAAGACAGACAGATATAGAACCACACTTTGTTGTTTAGTCGTTAAGTCGTGTCCGACTCTTCGTGACCCCATGGACCAGAGCACGCCAGGCCCTCCTGTCTTCCACTGCCTCCCGGAGTTTGGTCAAATTCATGTTGGTAGCTTCGGTGACACTGTCCAACCATCTCGTCCTCTGTCGTCCCCTTCTCCTCTTGCCCTCACATTTTCCCATCATCAGGGTCTTTTCCAGGGAGTCTTCTCTTCTCATGAGATGGCCAAAGTATTGGAGCCTCAGCTTCAGGATCTGTCCTTCCAGTGAGCACTCAGGGTTGATTTCCTTTAGAATGGATAGGTTTGTTCTCCTTGCAGTCCAGGGGACTCTCAAGAGTCTCCTCCAGCACCACAATTCAAAAGCATCAGTTCTTCGGCGGTCAGCCTTCTTTATGGTCCAGCTCTCACTTCCATACATCGCTACTGGAAAAACCATAGCTTTGACTATGCGGACCTTTGTCGGCAAGGTGATGTCTCTGCTTTTTAAGATGCTGTCTAGGTTTGTCATCGCTTTCCTCCCAAGAAGCAGGCGTCTTTTGATTTCGTGGCTGCTGTCCCCATCTGCAGTGATCATGGAGCCCAAGAAAGTAAAATCTGTCACTGCCTCCATATCTTCCCCTTCTGTTTGCCGGGAGGTGATGGGACCAGTGGCCATGATCTTAGTTTTTTTAATGTTGAGCTTCAGACCATTTTTTGCACTCTCCTCTTTCACTCTCATTAAGAGGTTCTTTAATTCCTCCTCACTTTCTTCCATCAGAGTGGTATCATCTGCATATCTGAGGTTGTTGATATTTCTTCCGGCAATCTTAATTCCGGCTTGGGATTCCTCCAGTCCAGCCTTTCTCATGATGTATTCCGCATATAAGTTAAATAAACAGGGAGACAATATACAGCCTTGTCATACTCCTTTCCCAATTTTGAACCAACCAGTTGTTCCATATTCAGTTCTAACTGTTGCTTCCTGTCCCACATATAGATTTCTCAGGAGATGGGTAAGGTGGTCAGGCACTCCCATTTCTTTAAGGACTTGCCATAGTTTGCTGTGGTGCACACAGTCAAAGGCTTTTGCGTAGTCAATGAAGCAGAAGTAGATGTTTTTCTGGAACTCTCTGGCTTTCTCCATAATCCAGCGCATGTTAGCGATTTGGTCTCTAGTTCCTCTGCCCCTTCGAAATCCAGCTTCTACTTCTGGGAGTTCTCGGTCCACATACTGCTGAAGCCTACCTTGTAGGATTTTGAGCATAACCTTGCTAGCGTGTGAAATGAGTGCAATTGTACGGTAGTTGGAGCATTCTTTGGCACTGCCCTTCTTTGGGATTGGGATGTAGACTGATCTTTCCCAATCCTCTGGCCACTGCTGAGTTTTCCAAACTTGCTGGCATATTGAGTGTAGCACCATAACAGCGTCATCTTTTAAGATTTTAAATAGTTCCACTGGAATGCCATCACCTCCACTGGCTTTGTTGTTAGCCATGCTTTCTAAGGCCCACTTGACTTCACTCTCCAGGATGTCTGGCTCAAGGTCAGCAACCACACTATCTGGGTTGTCCGAACATCCAGATCTTTCTGGTATAATTCCTCTGTGTATTCTTGCCACCTCTTCTTGATGTCTTCTGCTTCTGTGAGGTCCCTACCATTTTTGTCCTTTATCATGTCCATCTTTGCACAAAAGGTTCCTTTAATATCTCCAATTTTCTTGAACAGATCTCTGGTTTTTCCCTTTCTATTATTTTCCTCTATATCTTTGCACTGTTCATTTAAGAAGGCCCTCTTCTCTCTCCTTGCTATTCTTTGGAAGTCTGTGTTCAGTTTTCTGTAACTTTCCCTATCTCCCTTGCATTTTGTTTCCCTTCTCTTCTCTGCTATTTGTAAGGCCTCATTGGACAGCCACTTTGCTTTCTTGCATTTCCTTTTCTTTGGGATGGTTTTTGTTGCTGCCTCCTGTACAATGTTACGAGCCTCCATCCATAGTTCTTCAGGCACTCTCTCCACCAAATCGAGTTTCTTAAATCTGTTCTTCACTTCCACTGTGTATTCATAAGGGATTTGGTTTAGATTATACCTGACTAGCCCAGTGGTTTTTCCTACTTTCTTCAGTTTAAGCTTGAGTTTTGCTATAAGAAGCTGATGATCAGAGCCACAATCAGCTCCAGGTCTTGTTTTTGCTGACTGTATAGAGCTTCTCCATCTTTGGCTGCAGAGAACATAATCAATCTGATTTCGGTATTGCCCATCTGGTGATGTCCATGTGTAGAGTCGCCTCTTGTGTTGTTGGGAAAGAGTGTTTGTGATGACCAGCTTGTTCTCTTGACAAAACTCTATTAGCCTCTGCCCTGCTTCATTTTGAACTCCAAGGCCAAACTTACCTGTTGTTCCTTTTATCTCTTGATTCCCTACTTTAGCATTCCAGTCCCCTAGAATGAGAAGAACATCTTTCTTTGGTTTCAGTTCTAGAAGGTGTTGTAAGTCTTCATAGAATTGGTCAATTTCAGCCTCTTCGGCATCGGTGGTTGGTACATAAACTTCGATTACTGCGATGTTGAAAGGTCTGTCTTGGATTTGTATTGAAATCATTCTATCATTTTTGAGATTGTATCCCAGTACAGCTTTTCCCACTCTTTTGTTGACTATGAGGGCTACTCCATTTCTTCTATGGGATTCTTGCCCACAATAGTAGATATGATAATCGTCTGAATTGAATTCGCCCATTCCCGTCCATTTTAGTTCACTGACGCCCAGGATGTCAATGTTTATTCTTGTCATCTCCTGTTTGACCACATCCAACTTACCAAGGTTCATAGATCTTACATTCCAGGTTCCTATACAGTATTTTTCTTTGCAGCATCGGACTTTCCTTTCACTTCCAGGCGCGTCCGCAGCTGAGTGTCCTTTCGGCTTTGGCTCAACCACTTCATTAGCTCTGGAGCTACTTGTCCTTGTCCTCCACTCTTCCTCAGTAGTATGTTGGACGCCTTCCAACCTGAGGGGCTCATCTTCCAGCGTCATATCTTTTAGCCTTTTGTTTCTGTCCATGGAGTTTTCTTGGCAAAGATACTGGAGTGGCTTGCCAGTTCCTGCTCCAGGTGGTTCTTCTTCGTGGCCTCCGTGAATGCACACTAATGGGTTAAATCTGCGCATGCGCAGAGGCCTCGGAATATTCTAGAGCTAAAATAATCGTTTAGGACCTCCCCCCAAGCCCTCGTGGATCGCCCGCCCTGACAGTTACCTCAGTTCCTTTTTTTCCGCTGCTGCAGCAGGTCTCACTATCTGGAGCTCTTCGCAAACGGAGATCGGAACACCGTATTTTATCTTTCTTCACGTTAATCGTTCGTACTTTGTTTCCCTGTTTCAATATTAAAAAAAAGATTTCGTTTAGACTTTAGAGTTTCCCCTCCCCCCTCCCTTTCCCGTTTCCCGCCTTTTTATGGCACCGAAAGTGACTTTCAAAAGCTGCGATTCTTGTCGCAAAAAGATTCCATCTACCGACGGACATCGACTCTGTCTGGTTTGTCTCGGGGACACTCATATCCCTCAATCCTGCCACCATTGCAAAAAATTTACCAAACAGGCGCTAAAACTAAGGGAACTTCGCCTCCACGGCATTTTGTGGGAAAAGTCTCTTCAACCCCCCACAATGGACAATAAATCTACTCCCTCTACTGCTGAGATGCCCTTGTTATCTCCTAAGGCAAAACCACCTAAATCTAAGATCACCAATCCAAAAGACAAGCCATCATCTTCAAAGACCAAGAAACCACTTTCTTCACCTCCTCAACAACCGGCGCCACAACAACCATCTACGTGAGCGCCGCCGTTGCTCGAATCTCCCAGAGCCGCTTCCCCGCGCGTTTCAAAAAATCAACCCCCTATGCCACCCTCTTTACAAGATGAAGGGGTACCATTGGAGGGGTCGTCATGGAATTCTTCAGTGGCTTGGAGCCGCGGCTCGCCCTTGCCCTCAGATTCCGAACATGGATCTGTTTCCCCACTGCCAGATCCATCGCCAGCCAAAAAGATGAGGGCTAAAATCAAACATCTTGTGCCGGCCGAAAGAGATTCCCGGTCCTCGAAGCATTCGGGACCGAAGGTCTCTAAGCTAACTGGGGTTTCAAAGCGTCACCCCAAAGATAAGAAGAGCCGGGCACGCGCTGAAGACTGGCCTCCGTTTCCGTACAGCAGGAAACAATTCGGCCGCTGGCGCAAACAAATGAAAAGAATGTTCGATCCCCATTCCTTTTACGGGTTTGATTCGTCGTCTTCGGAATCGTCTGTGTCCCACGATACCAGCTCGTCGGGGGATGATTCGATGCCGACTGATCTCAACCCCTACGGGACTGAACATAAATGACGCCGACGGGCTCAAGCCCCTACGGTACCGACAGCGACGAAGAAACCTAAGTCAGTGCCGGTACCGTCTAAACGTACCAAGGTCGATGACTCCTCTGGACCTCCTAAGCGTCGGGACCGAGAGGTGGCTGCGGCTGCCCACGGTACCGACACTGGTACCGTGCCACGACACCGTCGCAAGGGCTCTCTCACCACCGTTGTAGAGCCAAAGAAGCCTGCGAAACGCCGTCGGGAACGTTCCGCTTCCTCGGACTCGGATGCTTCCGCCGTATCTCCTGCCCACGGTACCGTGCACGGTACCAAGCGAAGGAAAATTCTACCATCTAAATCCGCTGGTTATCCCAGGGATGAGTTTTACTCTCCCATGGACTCGTCTGATATGTCCTTTGAGTCGGATTCGTCGGACACTTCTCTCCGTGAATCCCCCCCTAATGCTAATACACCGGATTCGGAAATTGATGATGCCAACCCTACCTCTCCAGCAGCCGACTTCGCCTCTTATTCGGAGATGATACGCCGCATAGCTGCTGCCCTGGACCTTTCGGTGCACCAACCGCCTCAGATCGCCACTGATAAAGTGTATGAGGATATAGATGAAGACCAGAATCCTCCTTTACGTATGGCGTTCATTCCGTCCCTACTGCGTGTCACCAAACAATCCTGGGACAAGCCATGTTCGGTACTACAAATGTCCCGACGAGTTGAGAATCTTTATAAGATCCATGGGACTGAGTTGGATTTCTTAACAAAACATCCTCCTCCCAACTCTGTAGTTGTTGATGTCACTCAATCTAAATCCAGAGCCAGTTCTAACGCTGCCCTTAATAACAAGGAAGGCAGGAGGATGGACATTCTTGGCCGTCGTGCTTACTCCCTCGCCTCCTTTACGCTTCGGGCTGCTAATTATATGGCTGCGATGGCTGCTTATCACAAGCACCTCTGGAACCGTGCCCTACCATCTTTACAAGCGGCCCCGGCTGAGCTTAAGCCTAGGGGCCTATCCTTGCACCAAGAAGCTATGGCTCTAGCCAGACAAGAGAGGGTGACTGCCCGGCACATCATAGAGGCAGCCTCCCGTAATTTGATGACTGGAGTAGCCATCAGACGTCATGCATGGCTTAGATCTGCCAATATCAATGAGGACTCCAAAACCAGAATATTGGACCTACCTTTCGATGGCACTGGTCTTTTCGACCCTAAGACAGACAACATCCTGGAGGGTCTGCAAAAGGCAAAAAAGACGGCACGCGCTTACTCTTCTCAACCGTACTTCAAACAACGATTCCCCTGGAAGCGTCAGTCCTCTTATCAATCATCTTATCAATCATACAGGCCATATCAGAATAAACAAAGATTCTACCCTTCACAGTATGCCTACCCAGCTCGTCAACAGGACCAACGTCGTCGCACACGCCAACCGTTCAGGAAACCTGACCGGAAACCTAAGCAGGGTTTTTGACTCCCACCTTTCATTTACTCTTGGTCTCACCACCCGTTCTTCCACCCGCCTTGCACCCTTTCTTCGAAACTGGCTTCTTATTACCACCGACAAATGGGTACTCACCATAGTCGCCCAAGGCTACGCAATAGAATTTATCGAATTACCTCCTTCACGAGTCATCTTCACTCCCCCTTCCGTCGCCCTACGAAAAGAAATAAAAATACTTCTTCAAAAATCGGCCATTTTCCACGTCTCCCCAGACCCTATCGACCCTGGCTTCTTTTCAAGATACTTTTTGGTTCCAAAAAAGGACGACTCTTTCCGTCCCATCCTGGACCTCCGGGATCTAAATCTTTTCATCACTTACCGTCGATTCCAGATGATTACCTTAGAACGCATCCTTCCTCTGCTTCATCGCGGGGACTGGTTCGTCGTTGTCGATCTCAGCGACGCTTACTTTCACATTTCTATCAGACCAGATCATCGAAAGTACTTGCGTTTTTCTCTTGGCTCCGCCTGTTTCGAATTTGCATCCCTACCTTTCGGGCTCTCCACGGCCCCCCGTGTCTTCACAAAATGCATGGTGCCCGTGGCGGCGTTCCTTCGCACAAGAGGCATCGCGGTGTATCCGTACATCGACGATTGGCTCCTGGTAGCCCCCTCAAAACATCTGGCGGAACTGCACACCCATACGACTCTAACCCTCCTGGAGAGTCTCGGCCTTCAAGTAAACCACAAGAAGTCAATGTTAACTCCCTCTCAGGTGGCAAATTACATAGGCGCTATACTCGACGCAAGACGGGCGAGGGCCTTTCTTCCACAAGAACGTGCGGTCAAGATGAGCGCCCTCATCAAACTCTTCAGACCCCTGCAATCTGTCACTGCCCATCAAGCTCAAAAACTCCTAGGCCTCATGGCCTCCACAACTTCTGTCATACCTCATGCCAGACTGAAGATGAGATCCCTTCAGGCCTGGTTTCTCTACCTCTTCAACCCCATGGTAGACTCTCCCAGGATGCACCTACAAGTCTCCATCGAGCTCGCGCAACAACTCCACTGGTGGACCAATCCTTACAACCTCTTCATGGGTCGCCCATTCACCCCACTCCTACTGACTTCACGGATCACCACCGACGCGAGCCCAACAGGTTGGGGCGCTCATTGCAACGGCCTTCAAGTCCACGCTCGATGGTCTCAGTGGGAGCAAAGGCTGCATATCAACAACTTGGAGCTGTTGGCGATCTTCAAAGCCTGCCGATCCTTTCTCCCCATCATCTCAGGCACGGCAGTACAGATTGTCACGGACAACACCACAGCTGCCTTTTACATCAACAAACAAGGGGGCACTCACTCCCCCCCTCTATTGTATCTGACCATACAGTTTTGGGAGTGGTGCCTGGAGAACCACATTTTCCCTTCGGCAATTTACATCTCCACCCATGAAAATGTCTGGGCGGACCGCCTCAGCAGAACCAGTGCAACCATGCACGAGTGGACACTAGATCAAGAGGTGTTCCTTCAGATCTGCAGGAAGTGGGGTTTTCCGACAGTGGATGCTTTCGCCAATCAGGACAATGCCAAGTGTGCAATTTACTTCTCCAGAGCAGGTCTGGGAGCCGGATCCCATGGCGACGCTCTCATGGTCCCGTGGAACAATCATCTGTTCTACATGTTTCCACCCTTTCCTCTACTACTCCGCACCCTTGTCAAAATACAACACGACAATGCAGATGTAGTGCTGGTGGCACCCAGCTGGCCCCGTCAGCCGTGGTTCACAATGCTGACGACACTGGCCGTGGACTCCATGAGGCTTCCGTCTCTTCCACGTCTTCTCTCTCAAAACGACGGAGCCACGTACCATC
Organism: Intellagama lesueurii; assembly: GCA_037013535.1. Lineage (NCBI taxonomy): Eukaryota > Metazoa > Chordata > Lepidosauria > Squamata > Agamidae > Intellagama > Intellagama lesueurii. The sequence continues at coordinate 68,643,830 of JBAJHW010000005.1, read as the reverse complement.
CGGATATCCTTTCCCTTCACCTCACTGCGTGGAGAATCCTTCCACGGTGACCACTGTAATCTCTCACTGTTGGAAACCTTCCACAAAGACTCTATATAGTAACAAGTGGATCGCCTTCCAAAAGTATACTGCTCCACAAAACTTACCTCTTTCGCCGACCTCTTTGGAGGCTGTTCTAGAATTTCTGTCTTACCTATTCGATAAGAATTTGGCACTCTCTACCCTAAAAGTCTACCTCTCAGCGATTATTGCCCATCAACCTCCTGACTCTGAGAGCGCCCTCCTCTTTAGACATCCTACGGTAAAGAGGTTTTTGCGTGGAGTGGCCCACCTACACCCTCCACGAATAATGCCCGTTCCCCAATGGTCATTACATACTGTCCTCAATTGTCTGACACGTCCTCCATTTGAACCACTCGCCACGGCCTCAGAGCGTCTGCTCACCTTCAAGGTTCTTTTCTTGGTGGCAATTACTTCGGCCAGGGGGGCTTCTGAGCTAGCGGCACTGCGGGTGGACCCACCTTTCCTTCAATTTTTCTCGGATAAGGTGACGTTATACCCAGATGTTTCATTTCTCCCTAAGGTTTGCTCCAGTTTTCATGTGCGTCAACCCATTATACTGCCGACGTTTTTCCCTCAACCGTCTACTCCTGTTGAGAAGACTTTACACCTGCTTGATGTTCGCAGGGCGTTATCCTTCTATGTTCAGCAGACTGCATCGTTTCGACAGTCCAAACGACTCTTTGTTTCTTCACATTTGCCTCACAAAGGACAACAAGTGTCTTCTCAAACCATTTCAAAGTGGATTGTGCAGACCATTCGTCTGGCTTACGAACTAGCACATAAGCCTCTTCCAGACATGGTCAAGGCTCACTCAACCAGAGCAGTGGCCGCCTCTATGGCATTCCTCCGGGGTGTCCCACTTCAGGACGTTTGCAAGGCTGCGACTTGGTCCACGCCTTCTACATTTGCGTCTCATTACCAGCTTGACGTCCGTGCTAAGGAGGATGCTAGATTTGGACGTGCGGTTCTTTCTGCTGTGCTGCCGTGACGTCCCTCCACCTTTCAAAGGTAAGCTTGTTAATCACCCATTAGTGTGCATTCACAGAGGCTACGAAGAAGAAAGAGAGGTTACTTACCTGTAACTTTGGTTCTTCGAGTGGTCCTCTGTGAATTCACACTTCCCGCCCGTCCTCCCCTCTTTCCGTCACGTCTGTTTCTCTTTAGAGCAGCAGCGGAATTTGGGAACTGAGGTAACTGTCAGGGCGGGCGGTCCACGAGGGCTGGGGGGAGGTCCTAAACGATTATTTTAGCTCTAGAATATTCCGAGGCCTCTGCGCATGCGCAGATTTAACCCATTAGTGTGAATTCACAGAGGACCACTCGAAGAACCAAAGTTACAGGTAAGTAACCTCTCTATCGCGTTTAGTCAGAACTCTCCACTATGACCTGTCCGTCTTGGGTGTCCCTGCACGGCATAGCCCATAGCTTCTCTGAATTACTCAAGCCCCTTCGCCACGACAAGACAGCAATCCGTGAAGGGGAACATTTTTTATTCATTTTATTAACATGTTATTTATTTATAAACATTTTAAATACAGCCCCTTATATATGACAGAGAACAAAAGAGTAGTTATTACACAGCTCAGTTTGTGGGAATAATGTTAGGAACAGTATCATGACAAATTCTTTTTGGAAATGACTACATTTCAATACTCCTTAGGCCAGAGGCCAGATCAGAAGTTAGTTACCTACCAGCTTTTGCATTTCTTTGAATCCAAATATGGCTCTTAGTTTCAACCCATAAAAATATGCATTTAAATGTCTAATTTAAAAGAAAACGCACATATAAAGATGTACTGTACTTAGGAATCTGTTTTGAAAGGATTTTTTAAAACAGCATAGAAATGGAACAGATTAATTTGAAAATGGAGCGGAATTATAGGTGGAAAAAGTGATAAAGTGAAATGGACTGATTTGTCATTTTTTTTGCAAATTTAAGCTTTTTAATGTATCTCACACATCTGCTGAGAATCCACAAAATGTCCTAGTAATATAGTCACTGGAATTGGTTTAAATCTGATCAACCACATTGAGGTGGGGGGAAGGAAGACTGAGAAAGAAGAATTCTTTTCCTACCAAACTAACACACTTGTGATGTAAATGCAGAAAGTACTGTGTTTCTATGATATTTTTCCTGCTTTGTAAATTATTTTTAATAACACATACTTGGAATGGGGGAAAAACCTTACTCTGGACCATTATTTTCTTAACTAGTGGCATTAATTGCAAAGTGCTGAAGGCTTCCTACATGTGAGAGACAGACCTGTTACTCCCATACATATATTCTGCTGCTGTTTTGACTTATATACTGCCCCATAATCCTAGAGCACTCTCTGGGTGGTTTACAATGCAATTATGCAAGGAATACTTTGCTCCTTCCTCCATGAGTTGGGTACTCATTTTACTGAACTCAGAAGGATGGACTGCTGAGTCAACCTTGAGTTGGCTGCCTGTCAGGACTGAACTTGGGTCATGAGCAGAGTCTTGACAGCAGTACTACAGTTTAACTACTGTCCCACAGGTCTCATATATTCTGCCTAATTCACGGAAATCTGGGGAGGGGGTTCAAATAGTAACATCTTCTAATTGCAACACTCCCTGGGCTGCTTCTGTCTTTGTCTTTTTCTTTTTAGTGCAAATGATCCAAGGGTGTTAAGGATAAAATCAATACACAATGTTTTTTTATTTAAAGTGTTAGGAGTGTCATCTTGAGTGAGCAGTGGAAATAATAAATATTGATCTAACATTATTCAAGGTTCAATTAAATGTTCAGATAGAATATGAGATGCAAAATATTTATAGACAACAGGTTGAATCCACACTTGTCATGTTTCTTCTTGTTTTATGTGCTATCCAATTGGAACTGACTTATAGCAACCCTAACAGGGCTTTCAAGGTAAGTGATATATGTCAGGAGTGGCTCTCCCAGTTCCATACCACCAGTGAGCTTCCATGGCCAAAGGGGGATTCAAACCCTGTTCTCCAAAGTCCTAGTCCATCAGTCTGTCCAGTATACTACACTGGGTATCCTAACTCATGCTTACCATGGGCCAAATGAAATTAATATACCAAGTTATTCATTACTAAGTTATGTCCCACTGATTTCAGTGGGTCAAAGAAAAATCATGACTAAGTAAGATTATGATATTTTACTGAAGTAGCAAGCTATATGTAACAAACACATAGACCAGAATTTTAGATAATCTTTGCCACTTCTTTGACAGATGGTACTCCTGAAAGAATAATGTAGACACTAGGGGTGGGCTTTGGGATTGGAAATTATTCAAAATCCAAAGGAAATAAAATATATTTGTCAGTTCCTGAGCCGATCCAAAGTAAAGCAAAGAATCCCAAAGCAACGCTTGAATTGAATCAATGCTCTCCAAAGCCTCAAATACTGTTTTGGCACCTCAGGGATTTAAAAAGCTGAACATTAAAACAACAACAACAACAACACACTGGGAAAACAGACATAATATTGTAACAGAACCAGGAAGCTGGAAACAGGAGGAGATTAACAGTTGAAGTGCCAATGAAAAGCCCAAGCTCTCTTGGAAACCCCAATCATCAGAGATTGGGAAAAGGAATTCCTCCCCTGTGACTGATAGCTATTTTGTGAGGGAGCATGTTAGAAACAACACAGAAAAATCAAATTACTTTGACTTTCAGGAAGTAGGGTGCATATACATTGGGTTTTTTTTTCTTTTTTGCTTTTAGGCAGTTGCAGATCTGACCAATAATGTGTTGATGCATTTGAGAATGTGTGTGCAAGACTCCCTCACATTTCTTACTCTGGACCTGCTTAGTTTGACCTTGAAGCTGTAGAAATATTGTTGAACTCTCAAGTGCTTCATAGGTTTGTCCAGTCTCATGTGGTGGTTGAGATCTTGAGGACAGCTCCTCTGTTTCTCTGGGTCTCCTGGGGGGCGGGGGGAGAGGGACAATTCTCAAAGAAAACAGCACTGGCAGAGAAGATAGCTCAATTTTTGTCTGTGAGGTGGCTTTAAAGCCTAAATATCTATCTCTGGCCATTCCCAGCTGGCACCAGGGCTCAGTGGCTCAGCATGGGGAGGGGGATGTTGCAGCAAATGCCATGAAGCACATTCTCCTTCTTTTTCCATTTCTCTCCTTTCACTCCTGGCTTTTTAGCTCAGCAGTATTGGGCCCATTACATTGTTTGAAGAAAGGCAACACAGAGACTCACAAGCTTCCTTCTTATTTAGGACTTGGCACCTATGGTACAACGGGACGTGGTGGCACTGCGGGTTAAACCACAGAAGCCTCTGTGCTGCAAGGTCAGAAGACCAGCAGTCGTAAGATCGAATCCACGCAACGGAGTGAGCTCCCGTCACTTGTCCCAGCTCCTGACAACCTAGCAGTTCGAAAGCATGTAAGAATGCAAGTAGATAAATAGGTACCACCTCGGTGGGAAGGTAACGACGTTCCATGTCTAGTTGCGCTGGCCACGTGACCACGGAAACTGTCTTCGGACAAACACTGGCTCTATGGCTTGGAAACGGGGATGAGCACCGCGCCCTAGAGTTGGACACGACTGGACTAAATGTCAAGGGGAACCTTTACCTTACCTACCTATGGTACAAAGACTGGGGGAAAAGATTATCCTCCTGAAAAAGTTGCCTGCCCTGCTTCTATTGGAAGTGCTCACGTGCCTGGTATTATGTTTTAGTCCTTTATCTCAGGGAAAAAGGGAGTGCTGACGTGGATACTCTTTAACCTATAATCAGGCTTCAGTAAAGTGAATGCAATGATGCTGTAGGGAAAGAAATGTTTCAGGAGTGATCCTCTGCCTCCCAAATATCTTAATGTTAACAAGTTAACAACTAATAAAAGGTCCCTCCCATGTTGGTTGCTACTTATAAATTTTTTAATGTTAAGATAGCTGGTTGCAGTTTGAGGCTCAAGGCCTCAGTTATTTTTATACTAAAATAAATTATGTTAATTCCCAGATAGCTCTGTCTGTTCTTGGCGAAAGCCAGGAAACATCTTGAATCTCTTTCACGACACTAAGGTAGTCCTTATGTAATCATCACCATCATGTGCTGTCAAGTCGATTCTGACATATGGTGACCCTTTTCAGGGCTCTCCAGGTATTTATTTATTTTATTTAAAATATTTTTACCTTGCCTTTCTCCTTAAAAAGGACCCAAGGTGGCTGACATCCTTGAAAGACAGTAGCTAAAGCTGAAAACAATGAGTACACAATGGTGGTTTACATAATTAAATGACAATATTTACAGCTGAGAACAATGAGTATGAAGAGGCAGGTTACATCATTAAAAGACAATATTAAAGCTAATACAATCATTGTAAATACTAAAAAGGAACAAACAAATTCCACTCTGAGAGACAGTAAACACAAGTAGTACTAAAGACACAGTAAAAGCAGTAGTACAGAACAATCCATCTAAAAGGTACAGAATACTCAGAAGTGGTTTACCATTCCCTTCTTCTGGTGGCACCCTGAGATTGTGCAGCTTGCCCGAGGCCACACAGGCTGGCTCTTCTCCCAAAGAGGCACAGTGGGGAACTGAATTCCCGACCTCTGGCTCTGCAGTTAGATGCCTAAACCACAGAGCTGTCCAGCCAGTTCCTTTTCTTAGGTGTAATTCAGTGCTCCACAGTACCTTCTTCATTGAGAAAAGGTGAAACATTGTGAGGAAAATACAACAATTAAGCATGGATGCCGGATAGATAGACCTGACTGCTAAATAAGTCAGTATGACTGCTGAAAACTGTGCATATTGCATTGTCCTTGAGAACGATGTGTCATTGCCTACATTTAACAGCAGTATCAATAAAGCAAGCTGGGTAAAAGCAAACACGTGTTGAAGGCACATGAAGGAATAATGTTTCAGCTGGTTTTCTTTGCCAAGTGATTCCATTGTTCAGGTCAGCTGGCCTGATATTGTAAATACGAAGTCAGATGGAGTAATGGCCTATTCTGATCTACATGTAATGAGCATGTCAGAAACAACAGTTAACGCATGTACAAAATATTTTCTCCTCATAAGTACTAGCATTCAAGGCAAAATTGTCAGTTAAGAATATAACCTGCCTGGCTCGAACACCCGTTTATGGAATATCGTTTATGAATGTCCAGCAAATTATCAATCACAATATGTAATCCTAGTTACCCTGTTTCCCCAAAAATAAGACCTAACCTGAAAATAAGCCCTAGTATGATTTTTCAGGATGCTCGTAATATAAGCCCTACCCCAAAAATAAGCACCAGTTAAGTGAAACCCCGCCCTCCACCCTTGTGCAGCAACCAGAAGAAGATGACATGACTGTATTTGAATAAATGTAGATTGTTGTACATGAAAAAAAAAAAAAACATCCCCTGAAAATAAGCCCTAATGCATTTTCTGGAGCAAAACTTAATATAAGAACCTCTCTTATTTTCGGGGAAACACGGTATATATGAACCATCAGTGAGAACAGATACAATTCCTGTTGGAGGGATTTGGTTATTCCCTTTTAGATACAGAGAAAGATGGACAGAGATCTGCCCAGTTTCACTCCTCCCTTGAAAAAATAATGTTTTCCATCGGGAAAGGAAACAAACAAACAAACAATTCTTGACAGTACATGGCTATGTTCTTTCCATATTTACAGTACATCTTCACACATCTATCCTTGGAGGGCAGAACATGAAAGAGAGAGGAAAGGTGGCTATTCAAGTCATGAAAAAATTATATAGTTAACTAACTAGCATGTAAGAATGTAACTAGATGAGCATCTGTCCCATGGTGTGGTCCAAGTTGGGGATGGGCTGGCTTGCTCCTTTTCCTGTTGACTACACAATGAATGCACCATCACAAACCAGCATGCCCTTGTTTGACTCACACCTCTTTGGGTCCCTTTCAGAGGCTACTTTTTTTTTTAATGGTGTGAGTTGGATCATTCTGTTTTGGTTCCATTCCAGCATGTGGATGGTTTTGCATAAGCCACTTAATGATATTGAGAAATTGAAAGCTTCCTTGCCACTCCATTGCAAAGGGAAGGGGAGAGGAAGTTTTCCATTTCTTTTCAAATTGTTGCTAACACATCAGCAATGGTTTGAAAGGGCTTTTTTTTCAAAATCTAATTTTTTCAATATATCCCTGATGTGCTATATCAGCAACAAAATATCAGATGGCTCAAAATATCGAATGGAATCCACTAGGGACCCTCAAAGATATGACTGGACATTTCAGGCAATTCCCACCCAATCTTATTTAGGCTTAGAAGGACATTTTGTAAAGCCTTCAAACCTAAATAAAGTTGGGAGGGTGAAAATAGCCCTAAATGGTCAGTCACGCCCTCCCCAGAGAGTGTGATTAGCCAGTTCAGGGGAAAAAGAATTGGGAGGACATTTGTAGAGGTCATGTGCAGCCTGGCCACTAGACGTGAACACCTCCTAATGTTTTTAAAGGCCTGAAATGATATTTCAATAAATATCTGCCTTGGCACACATTTAGTAATTAACTATATCTCTTTTTTAAAAAATTGATAGGGAAAATGCTGATTAGATGAATTGCATATTTCCCATGCACAAAACCATACTATCACCATCATCATCATTGTAGAACTGCAGAGCAGGAAGGGACCCTATGGATCATTGAGTCCCGCCCCTGTCAAAGAGGCACAGTGGGGAATTGAACTCCCAGTCTCTGGCTCTAAATCACTGAGCTATCCAGCAGTTCATACAGACTAGTATGGCTAGAACCAAAGACTGGAAGTAACTAAGCAAATTTAATTACTATATGGTAATTAGTTACTCATCCCTTTAATGAGTTAATCAACAATTTAACTCATTAAGGGAAAGGGTAACTAATTACCACTCACTGTCAGAGCTATGAGATAATTAGGTTATATTAAATTATATTAAGCTAGTGACAATTCATTTATCACTTCTCCCAACAAGGCTCAACAAGCGATTCCTGTGCTGCAACTACTATAACTTCTACCTCATTCTTCCTTGCAAGTAGTGGTCTCAACAGGAGAAGGAGGAGCAGATGATTGTCATGCACTGGAGTTGTTCTAAACTGGAGCTTCCACATAATATGGGCTGAGTTTGGCATCCCTGGCTCCTGAGTGTGAAACACGTGCTCCAGGATGGATTTTTGCTGAACATATTTCTATCACCCCTAGCCCTGGTCCCACTACCTAGGGATTCCCAGAACCTGAAGGAAATAAGAAGCTTTAAACTCCCCCCGCCTTAAAGAGTTGTGGTTGACGAGGTCATCACAGTTGTGCAGTGTAAAGCTGTGCAGATTCCAGACATTGTGTTTGAAAGGCAAACAAACCATAGGGTGCTGGGTGGTGCAGGTGGGATTTAGACAGATGCAACTTAGTGACAAACATTTAATTTACCCCATTTTCTAAGATAGCCCATGCTTATATCCCATGCTCTAGAGCAGTCTTCCTCAACCTGGCAGTTTCCAGATACAGTGAACTAAAAATCACATAATTCCCAGTGTAGGATTTGTAAGTTCAATGCACACAGGAAGTGCTAGGCTGGAGATGACAACTTTAAAACTATAAGAGGAAACTTCTGAAGGAGAAAAATAACAAAATGGGGTGTGGTGGTAACGGGCAACAGTGACAACCAAACATGTCATTCTGCGTAAATTTCAAGGATTCTTTAAAAAGGAATGATTTAGTTAGCAGCTCATGCAGTCCCACAAATTACAATAGAGAATTCTAAATACCTTACTGAACTACAAATCCCAGGATTCCACAGGATGGAGCCATGAGAGTCAAAATGGTATCAAACTACTACAGTTTTGGCGTGCAGGCATACTCATAGTCTTCCATTTGCAACCTTTCTGTTTTTCCCCATTGTTTCTTCTGTCTTTACTTTTAACAAAAATATATGTTGGGAAAGAAAAGATAGAATGGGTCCACCCACCTGGTGGAACAGGGATCTGTCCATTTAGAAATACCCACAAAGTAGGGGTGCTAGATTACAATTGTGTTGCAATTCTTCTTGAAGTTTACAATGAAAGAATAACAGTTGGGTAGTTGTAGTTGTAGCTGCCAGGATCATCTCATGTGTGTGTGACATCAACATGTTCAAGCTGAAATCCAGTTGCAAGTAATAACATTGTGAGTTAATTCCAATTATTTTTTTTCTTTAATTTTTGTGACTATCTTTACAGAAAAAGACATCAAATTCTTGTGATTCAATATTGGGACTTATAGTCGAAGTGGACATAGATAAGGATGAGTAGGAAGTATTTAATTATATGGTTCAACTTTGATATCAGTTGAGACAGTTTGCAATGCCCTCTTGACAAAATGTAAACCTTGTACATTGAGAAGTGTTGAGTTATTTCTCTAGCAGGGATGGGGAAGGTCATCTCTGCAATTAGGAAAAGGATTTAGAAAAGCGATGCCAATTTTTTCATCTTTGGGGTGAATTTACTGCCCAGTCTGTTCCAATCTCTCATCTCCACTATCTTTAAAATTCTGATAAAGGTCTGTAATAGAAGAAATTTCTGGAGGCATCAAATGACATGTTTCAAGACATTGTGACTGCATATTTTTTAATGCACTATTTATTTTAAAATTGCCAAACTCAAAGGTGGCAGATGCCCTTAAGGTGGCAATTCCAATGAACAGCCAAAGGCTTAAAGGTAACTCAACTCTTTGCACAATCACTATTGTTTCAATACCCCTGCATACTAGTTGCTGCCCAAGCTTTTATGTGGCCTTCATAATACTCTCACCCACTTTACTGGATCCCCATGTATTAAAGTGTAAACATTTAAAATAAAATGTCCACATACACGTAATACACAATCTTATTGTTTGAAGGATTTCAATTTCCATATGTGCAACTTTCTGACTGTTTCTATTAATTCAGGTGACAGGACAAAATAATGTTACCTACATTACAAAGCTGGCATAAATAGCATAAAATGTAATGTTGTAGATAATTGTGTCAAAAATTCTTGGTTAAAAATGCATTACACAGGCATAGCTCCCTGAACTGCTAAATTAATTATAAACAATGACTATGAAGCCAACCTTTTAAAAAATCCTTGCTGTTTGTGAAAGATGAACAATTGCTATAGGCATTGACCAATGGGAATGCTATTTCACCACAAGAAACGGATTTGTGCCATGAAATTCACATATCCTAATCAGGTGACACCAGGAGATGCAAACTACTAGGTTCTGTTACTGTGCAATCTTAATGCATTTGGGAAAAGATTTATTTGTGTGATGATACATAGGAGAAACAAACTGGTATGTATACCCAAATGCCTTTGTTCATACACTTGAAATGTCTGTTCACAAAACCATTAGGAAAATGGCAAACAATAAACTTGCAGCAGTTTGTTCAGTGCTTGGTGAAATGCAAAGAACATACTAAAGGTGATTCTATTCACCCAAGGTAAGTCCATGTCATTTGAAGGCAAACGGCTCACTCACACAAACACTTTTTTTCCTGGCCAACAATCGTAATGCTTAACATTTTCATGTGGAAGCAGGAAATGGCAGTTAACACCACTTTCCATGCCAAGGCACCTAATGAAGTGCCTTCTCTCACACATATGGTCATCACATGTTCAGAAGCTGATGCATAGTATTTGTCTAGACTGCCTGCTTTTGTGAGGTCAGGGGGTTTAAGGACACAGCTAACAGCAACATAGCTGATACCTCACCAAAAATGATGTTCTGCATGTAGTATAAACAAACCAACCAACCTTCTATTTATTCCATCTAGGTATCTACCCAAATCATATGGCTGCACTTTATCTTTCTTCCTGTTTCTTGTCACATAATTAACTGCCCCTCTCATCAACCCTTAGATTTGTCCCTCCTCTTCCTCAAATAAACCAGCATTTGCCCCCAACAACCTTGAGACCTAGAACTTACAGCCATACCATTTCTCCATTCCTCAAAAATAGGCACAAGTCAGCAAGAGATTATGACGACATGCCTCCTATGTGTATCATCCAGCTAGGTTGCATCGGGTGCTGTCAACAGGGATAATTTAAGCACGAACGAAATTGGAGGGGGCAAAAATAAAACACATCACTAAAGCCTGTTTTGTATTTGAAGTTCCGCATAGGACTCAGATAAGATCTGAAGTAGAAGTTATTATTTTTCAGTAACAAACAGTTGTGCGTTTATATAGCAGTAAATTACCATTAGTCAAGCAAGTAATTTTTTTCTTGATTGTCATAAATACCCATACCCCACTTTAAATGAAATTTGGTTGTTGCCTTGTTTAAAATTAAGAGATTTTAAGTTGGTGACATTGAGATAAAGACCAGGACCAAGTACATTCTCTAAAAAGGCTGAAAAGTGTTTATTTTCAGACACTATGACCATGACAGATTTAAGTCAGACCTTCAAAATTTATCATTTTGTAGTACAGCACTACGGATTCCCCAGAAGGGGGGATTTTGGTAATTACGAATTCTAAAAGGTAACAAGAATGTAGACCTTTTATAAGGGATCATATCCAAATGCTGGCATTTCTTTCCTGTGAGTTATGCCTGGTTTGAGTATAGAGAGTTGAACAGATCTTTAGATAGATCTATGGGGTGCCTATAGTGGAGCCCACAGACCAAATTTCAGAACTTTTCAGAAACTTTTCTATGAAGTACACAGAACTTGGAACAGTATTTTGAAAAAGTAACTCATTTCATTACTCACTACTTTGGAACAACAAAAAATTGTTACAGTCATTACTACACTGTCCGCAGACTAATATGCTCCTGTTCCCTATTAATAGTGTGTTACCATTCCTTGTTACTTGGGTAGCCATTGGAAAATTCATGAGATTGTTCACCAGTTCCATCAAGTGGACAGTTCTTTTTACTGCACAAAATACTGTAAACAAAAGCAAAAACCAACAAAAACATTAAAAAGCAAAGATTTCCTTGGTACTTCCTTCTCAGATGCCTTGAACGATATCCCATGCATGTCCATGCATAATCAAATTGGAGATGGAATGTGATTTGTAATCCAATACATTGAGTGCCAAGTTGGCTGAAATTCTGTAGAAAGGGCTTCCTATAGGTCTTGGTTCACTGGATAAATTGAACTAAGTAAATTGAACTGTGGCCTGTCTGGTGAAAGAGAAACAGTGTGAAAGTAGAAAGGGCCAGGAATTATGACACCTGAAGTGGCATGGAGCCCCTTGGGAAACTGACACAAGACAGTGTATCTGTGTTGCAAACAAACAGCCTCTTTGAAACATTTCTCCCCAACCTGAGTCTCTTCAGCTCACATTGCCTCCTTCCTCATGTGGAAGGAGAATGTGTTTCTACTTTCTCCCCTTGTTGGTGCTTTCATTTTCCTCCAGTCCACTTCTCCAAATCAGGAACAAACCAGCTTTTAAAATTATCTCTGCACCTCACATTCCCTCTGTTCTTGTACACTGCCTTTCTTTCTACCTCCCAATATTCAAAGCCTTCTTTTCAACAAATAAGGATGCAATTTGACAGGAATTTGTCCTGTGGCTTGGTCTGCTTTGGGAACGAGACAATTTGCTCCTTTTTCTGGCAACCACATTATATATGGGCCATGACGAACCAGCTTGTTTCTTATCCTTGCCTACCAGCATCTTTTGGGGTCCCTGTTGTGTGTGTGTGTGGGGGGGGGTAAAATTGCTCAATTTTGGTTTGGTTCTGGCATGCGTGATTGCTGGGATTGAACCAAAGCAGATAGGTTAATCTGTCTCTTTGTTTAAGCCACTTTGGGTCTAATCATTTATTAGAAAACTGAAAGTTTACTCCTGCTCCCCCATGGAACTCCAACAGAATATAGAAAAGGATGCAAAGTTGTTGTTTTTTATAAGCCCTTGTAAGCCAGTAATGAATTGCTTGATCAGTAAGCCAATTCAGTGTTATGCCACTTAGAAATATTTTTTTAAAAAAGCTTCCTCCCACTCCCCCACATAGGAGGAGATAGGACAGGTAAAGGAGGAGGATCATTTTTATTATTATTATTTATTTGAAGGGAAAAAGGGCTAAATTTGATCATTTGAGGTGCAGTGTGGCTTCCTGCCCCCAAACCACCCAATCCTTGCATGTGGTTGGAAGGATAGCCCCAAATTACATACCACACCTCCAAGTGACCCTGTTTAGGACGATCTAACCCAATTCAGCCCCAGACAATTTGGCTATCTAGTCATATCCTAATCCAAGTTTCTCCTTCTTTTCTCCTTCGGGTCTGTCCCCACTGGGGTTTTTTGATCTTTTCTTTCTTGCTCCTTTTACAGTGTCCCTCTTTCCTCTGCAAACACAAAAATTGACTCTTCCTCCTTCTTACTGTTCAGAGAAGCAACATGAAGAGGAGAAAGACACATTCTCATTACATTGAAAAGTGGTAAATTACAGCTGTGGACATTACAGGCCCCAAAGTCACTCCTTTCCATTTTGTTACTGCCAAAAGTAATGTGTTATAAAAGCATCATATTACTCTCAAGTGTTGGAAATATACTACGGACAATCCACGGGAACAATTCATCCTAAAAGCCATTCTTCCAAGAACCTCTCTCAGATGGATGTCGCTGGTAATTTCTCTGCATCGACTCATTTCCACATATCAGCCATAAAACATGAGAAGTGTTCATCATCTGAGGTCACGTTTCCCATATTCCCTTCAGATTAAAAAAAAAGGTGTAGCATATTACTTATCTCTAAAATTTATTAATTTTTTGGCTGCTTATAAGGCACTTCAGGAGATGTGCCAATGACAGAAACACAAGGCCAAAAGAGACACAATGTGAGAGATGTGCTTCCAGATGTTAAAGCTGGAAGCAACCCTATATGGGGAAGGGAGGAAGGCTTCTGGTTTTGATGCAGGCCATTGTGTGAGGTATTCAACCCTACTCCCTGTGTCATTTTCCTAACGAGAACTCATCTTCCAAAGCTGCTCTTAGTCTAACTGGAAGTAAATACAACATGGATACTGTGTTTTCACAGCAGGGCTAATAGTAGCTTTAAGGAGAAGGGTTAAGACTGGGAAAACTGCATGGTGGGGGTGCCCCCGAAACTATCTTCTGATGCTACTACTAGGCCCAAGGTCTGGGCAGAGAATAAATCTTATAGATAAATCCAGTAATATACACATCTGTTAAGCTTACAGAAATAATGAGATTGAGGTATGGAATAGAGATACTATCCTCCATTCCAATGGAGTAAAACATTTCCTGTCAAATCTATCTTCCCCACAAAAATCCTTGTAACCTGGGAATAATAAATACTGATCTATCTTATAGGCTCATTAGAAGGAAGATATTGTTTATCCAATGATTTAAACTCTCAGATAGTGTCATAATAGTAATGCATTGAGTGCGGCAAAAGCTGTATGTATCTGTTTCTTAGGCAGCACCACCCTTGCATTATTATGTTGCCTGGTCCACAAAGAAGGAGACCAAAGTTCAAATTCTACCCCCACTCCACTCCTAGCCACAAAACCTATTGGCTGATCTCGTACCCATCACTGTCTGTCAGCCTAACTGGCTTCCCTGGGTTATTATAAGGATAAAATGAGCAGGACGAATACTGTGTATAATGTCCTGATCTTCTTGGAGGAAGGAAGGGTTGGGACTTTAATAAATGTAATTGCATCTAAGTGTTTTAAAGTGTTCCTGTTCCACTAGTAGGACATGACCTGGAGCTATCATCAGTCATGCAATAACACTTGTTGTTACCAACTGAGAAAACAGCTGTAGGAATTTAAAGGCTGGGAACAGGGGAAGCTGTTTTATGCCAGGTCAGTCAGACTATTTATCTGTCCAGCCTTGCACTGTCTATTGTGACTGGCAGGAGCAGTCCTGCGTTTTCTATATCACCTGCTACTGACCTTTTCTAACTGAGAGAGGCCACAGACTGAGCTTTGACTTTCTGGCTAGAAGTCATGAGTTATGGCTGTACCCTCAGAGTAGGGGTAAACTGTAATTTTTCTCAGAAATGAAATTGGTCCTGGCCATGGTATGCACCCTTGTGCTATCTGTTTATACACTCCCCAATCTTGGAGTGCTCAGGGACCAATTTCCTAGCCTCAAAAACCACTGAGGGCCATATTAGCCTCCCAAATGTGCCAAATCCACAAAAATTACAAACAGAACATGACTGGGAATTCACTGCCAGTTTCATATTGTGGGTTCACTGCTTCTTGAGTCTTCAAAGTGTGGAAAATAAAATATTTTTGCACATCTTGTTTAAGCTAAGCATCCAGGGCCAATTTACCAGGTTTCTATGTTCTTCTGCAGTACTACAAAACCAACTGAAGATGAGGAGATACAAGACTAAGTTGAAAGAAATGAATAGAAATGATTGTGATCTCCTTAACAACATTTTGTATGTCTGCAGCTAAAGTATTTAAGGATAGCTGTAAAGCATCTCTTATGACATAAGCCAGAAGGAAGGAGTGTTAGAAAGCTATTGGAATAATATATGGACATAAAACATGGACACCCCTCAAAATTACATTCATCTTCACTGTACTTATATCATTGTGGAAGTTTGTGTATACTATGCCTAAGTGTACCCTTCAACTTTAGTGCTATATACGAAGTGTGTTGCTACTGAAATTGTGTCTGTCACTGGAGAGTGGAAGGAGGTTGTACTTCACAATTACAATTATGTCTCAGTTGAAGTTTGGCTATTCTGAGAAGACAAGCACTGGATGATGGCTATGAATAACTATACAGCTACAGAGCACCAGTAAAATGTTTCTTTATAGAAATATGCACATAGAAAACAGAAACTGAGAGGTTATTAATGTAATCCAACACTGGAAGTGCTTCTAAAAAATTAAGGATAGGTAATGTATCTTGAAAATTGCCATGAACATCTTAAAATTGGACATGAATATTACTTATTTAAGTACTGGTATTGCACAGTGGGTTGGAGCATTTGGCTGGGGAACCATGAGTCAGGAGTGAATTCCTACTATACTTCCTGGGAAATGGAACAGCAGAGATCATCCAGAGTTTGTGTGGCTGATGAGGTTGTGTGCCCTGTCACCTTGTACAGTCCTGGACAATTTGCATGGTCCCAGAGAGCCATCAGAAAAAAGGGACACGTAGACCACTTCTGAATATTTTATACCTTTACAATCCTAGAAGGACCCACATGAATCAAAACTGACTTGATGGCACACCATTGTTATTGTTGCTGTTGCTGATATTATTTTTAAGATAAATCTGTGTCTTTGGCTAGATAGTTCTGGAGCATGCAGACTGATTGCATTATCTTTGGTGGATAACCAAAGCGACTACAGCTTTCCCATAGCTGGGGGATTCTGGTAAGTGTAGTCCAAGAATGTAATTCTTTAAAATTCTCTTTGCTTCAAACAAAGCATGCAACAGAGATGCTCAAAGCCAATGCCAATAACCAAGAGGTTCATTGCTTCATATTAACAGATTTTCCTCCATTGATGCAGGATTTGGCAGTTGGACGTAAAGGGAAAGACCCAGGAGACTGGGTACAGCATTTATGGACAACCCTTCATGCAAGGGGCCGCAAGCCTGTCACAGTACATTTGAATGTAAACTAGTCAGCATGATCTTTCATCCTTTCATCCTCATGTACAACGTATAGCCCAAATCCCTCTAAAATAACTAATTCCAGCAATGTCGTGGTTGGCCTGGTAGGCAGACACCTAGTATAAATCTCTTGCCTCTGTACAAAGAAGCCAAGGTAACGCCCACAGCCTCCTCCGGCTTTAGCACACATACACAAGCTGCATTGCATGATTTATAGTCAATCACTGCATTTAATTTTGATACGTATTGAGAAAAGCAGTTATAATTTATTTGTATCGCATCAAAAACATACTTACTATTAGAGAGAGACAGAACACATGTATATGAATGCTGGAGCCAAGAATAAAAATAGCTTCCAGGGTTGTGCTGCTATTATTTATTTTGTGCGAGAGTTTACACAGTACTATCACAAAGAATGTCTGGCAGGGAATTCCCACGCTCGTGATTGTGCACATGGAAGGACATCTTTGGATTTGGCTTTACTTTCCTCATGCAACCCTCAAGAACAAGATGCTTTAAAAATCCCTTCTGACAGCAACAGGGCACTGTGGCATTTGGCTCCATAATATACAATGGTGGCACCTTCACCCTCAGCACAGCTACTCCCATACCTCTTGGATCAGAACAATCATTCCACATCTAGCTCCCTTCCATAAAGGTCATAATCTTTGTATAGGATGTATGCCTTAAGAACAGGTGGAAGAGGAAGTTTCTTCATTGTCAGGGGCTTCTGTGTCCTCTCTAATTCCATACATTTCCTTATTTTCAGGCGGCACAAATGCTTTAGTGGACGGGGATTCTCTAAAAGACAAAAACAAAGTAAAAAGAGGAAGAAATGGAATGAAAACCATGTCCAGTTAATTTATTGACTATTCAAGAGTTCTGGCAAAATTCAGCTCACGGCATGGTCCATATTACAAACAACTAGCACATTAAGTGATTTCAAGGACATAAATCACACCCAGTGCTGTTTAAATTCTTCATGGCAAGGATGTATAGAATCTAGTTTTTTCAGTACTACCTATTTTCTTCCAAAGGCATATTGCCTCTCATTCTGGCATTAGACAATTGGCTTAAAGACCCTGTTCAATAGTATAAATATTAACTTGTGCTACTGTGTTAATTTATGGTACTTATTACATAGGTCTGTTGATAATTAAAACAATCATTCCCCTTGGGTCACTATCCTTTTGCCATTGCTTTCTAAGTGATTCATCTCCTTACCCCTCACTTGGGATAGGAGAACAAACTTTCTTCCATCCTGTGCCCCAAGCTTCATCCAGACAGCCCCGCATACTGTATTCAACCCTCCAGTTGGGTTCTTCGCTCTCTTTCATTCAAAACAAAAAAATCACCTTGTTCTCCTGACCCCAAACATAGTTACAGGGAAGTAAATCCTCTTTATTTTAACCAGGTATCCTTAAGATTAAGACATATTGGAAGCACATTTTCAGTGGAATAAACTTGTCTGAGCTACATATTTACAGACCTGATTAAAAATATATCATTTGTTGTATTATTAGATTACTTTATAGAGCCAATAATATATATTTACCTAGTATGTCACGAATCTCTGCCCATTCTTTCTGTGACTCCAACACAAACTTGAGTTTTGAGCACAGGGGAACATAATCCATGTAATCTATCAAAATGCGAACAATGGGTCCCACCAAGTGTTTCATCCAAGGAACAGTAATAAAATCACAGAACTGAAAAGAAACATGTCTAGCGTTACCTTAAATCTTCTCTCAGATTCAATTTATGATAATTGTGCAACAGCTAACAAAAATCAGAATAACAACTGTGAAACAATTAACAAAAAATAAAATATTGTGCAGGATTCAAAAACATATTATAGAAGACAAAACAAAGTGAAGTCACCCAAATATTCTCTCATTTTTGTTTTGAGAGGCTAAAGAAAATACTTAAACAATTATAGTGTCATAGTGCAGTTTCTAACTTCTTCAGTTCTACATGTTCTTTTTTGAGAGAAAACAGAATGCAATGTTGTTGCATTTCAGAGGTGGAAAATAAATACACTGGGAAGAATTCTGTTTGATGATTCCATCCACCCAGTGAACTATTGTGTGAGCACAACAACATGTATAGAGCTTGAGTATGAGAAAATATCCAGAACCTCCTTTTGCAAGCAAAAGCCTCGATGTTGTGAGCAGGCAGAATCTGTGATCACTGCCTGTGCAGCACAAACCAGAAGAAGAGATAAGGCAGAGCGCCTGCTGATGGACTGTTATAGCCTGCTAATGGTCAGTGAGATTATTTAATGATCTGTTGGTGTTTGTCTAAGGGGCACCTCAGTCCTCAAAGTAGTTCAATTTATATGCATTTAAAACTCACTGACAAGAAGATCCCACAGATTTTCTCTAGGGGCATAAAACTGTTGTAGCTGAAGTGGTAATTTATGACCAGCAATGAGGGTGGAGTAGTAAGATATCCCCTACTATAGACAGAGGCCAGCCCTCTTTGCTCTTTGTAGCTAGGAAGCAACACAAATGCCATGGTGTGGTGCCAACAGCAATTTCCTTAATCTTCTATTGTTTCTATGTAACTGTCATCACTGATTTAGGTTACCTAGTGACAGACACAACCTGTTTGTCCACATAGCATTGTGTATCCTATTGTTGCTATTCTAGCATTGGTTTTTCCCTTAGTTCTACTTGTATTATCACTTCCTAGTGGGGCATTTCTTCTACTCCAGAATAAGATCAAGTTATTCTAAAATCAATGGCACTAGGTAGCCATGAACATAAACATGACCTATGTCATTTGTAGGCAACAAGACCAGTTGATCAATGTTAGGAATGTGTCCCTAAGCTCCCTTATCGACAGAGGCAAGAACATAAGCTATATGTCAACATTTTCTTCTTACGGCATGCTTTAGTTAGCACTTCAGCCTTGCTCTACACTTGGCCTTTGTCATCCTGGCTAAAAATAGAGAAAGAGATAAATATTCATACAGTTCTTAGTCCTCTTTCCTTTGGAACAGTCCATAGAAAAGTGTGTCAGCTTAAATTTAACCCATTCAGAGTTCTGTACTTGAAAATGTTGATTAAAGGTCCTTCAAGAGTAGGCTTTTGTTGTGCCATCATCCCAGCTCATCGTGCATGGAATGTGGGGAAGGGGATAGGACAATACTTGAGAAGTAAGTTTTTTTTTTCTGCTCTGTAGGATTGGTTCCAGGCCAATAGATTCAAGTTAAAGAAAGGAGATTTCAGCTAATCTGTAGGAAGAACCTCCGAGCAGTAATAGCTGTGTTGACAGTGGAATAGACAGCCTAAGAAAATGGTGAAATCTCCTTCATTGGAAATTTTTAAAGAGATGATGGATGCCTTTCTGTGAGGGATGCTTTTTTTGATTTCTTGCGCTGATGGAGGTTCTAGACGATCCCTGGAGTCTATTCCAGCTCTACTATTCTACCATTGCATAGTTCTATGAATGATACCATCTCCTACTTTTAGCCCTCCTACTAGTATTTTGCTACTACTTTTTTCTTTTCACAAAAAAGATCCACTAAGTAAGAAAAGACATAACAACTATACAAGATTTTTTGACTTGTAGCAATAGGAGCAATCCATCTGGAAAAACTCTAAAATAGTAGAGAAATGGAGAAAAATATCAGGTAAGGTGCTTACTGGATTATCTTTAATTATACAAGATGTCCATCCAGGTAAGATTTCTTCCTCCGGCGTAGACCACACAAAAGAATTTCCAAAGATGTCCCCATGCATGCAGTCAAAACACAGATCCACACTGTATCCATGGTTAAGCAACAACCTTAGCATTGCCTCGTCATTCAAGGCATACTGAATGGCACTGGGAAAATGGGTGTCATTCACAAGGTTAAAGTAGCAGTTGACATTTGCTCCATTAGAAAGAAGCAACCGGACAATTTCATGGTTCCCAGCTCTCACCGCTACAAGTAGACAGTTCAGGGGATCTTTATTTGGATTCGCACCTGCTTGCAGTAATATTTCAGTCGAGAGAACATCGTTGTTGGAAACGGCAAAATAAAGCGCTGTTTTCCTCTCATCGTCGTAACTTTGTGAAATGCGCTCTGCCAAAACGGCATTGACATCAAAATCATTTTCAATTAAAAGTTCTAGGCACTGTGGGTTTTGGCCTTCAGCTGCTGAGTGAACAGGACTATGTCCACTTTTCTGGATTGCTGTTCTGGAAGTAACTGGAATGAGGAATTTCAGGGCCCTGCCAAGAACAACAATAATAACAACAAAAGAAGGATGGCTGGAAAACACAACAATTTATCATGTTAGAAATATGAACCTTAGCACTTGATTCATCATAGGATACTCCTTGTTCAATGAGCAGATGTTACATGACTATTCGTTATACAAAGGTTAAATCCCTGGTACTTATAGGAGGGGTGGCAAAGTGTGGCCCTCCAAATATGGCTGGACTGCAATGCCCAGCATTCCTTGTGATTGGCTATGCTGGCTAGGGCTGATGGGAGTTGAAGTCCAAGAACATCTGGACAATTACACTTTGCTTCTGTCCCATCAGTATTTTTTTTAAAAAAATCCTTAAGGCTGGGAACTGCTTCTGCTTTGGACGGCTATTGCTGGTCAAATAGGCTATACCAGGCAGAATGCACTTGGTAGCAGACAGATTTATTAAAGTAGTCATATCCTTCCCTGTCCCTATAGATCTCAGGTTCTCATGGGGTACATAATAGTAAGAATATTAAAGAGTTACACAATAATTAGAAATGACAGAATCAAAAACTGGATGATAAGCCTAATGCAGGAGACCAGAAACCATCTGTTGTCATTGAACCCCAAAACTGGCATGCACACATTCATGCACACACATACGTACACACGCAAAAAAACCCATTTAAGCACCTACTCTGCTCATTATCATTGCTCATGGATGCTTACAGCAGCTTGAGGCTACTTTCAAACAAACAAAAACAAAAGGAAAATGTTGAGAAAATATTTGTAATGCTGCTGCTGTTTGTAATATGTCAGGTGACCGTGTATTAAAACTTAAGAGAGATCCCACCACTGAAGAAAGACCAGCAAAAAAGGAAAATGGGAGATAGGGGAGATGAGAAAGAACCAAAGGAAGGAGAAAGAGCATCAATATATGTGGGAGAACTAAGCAAAGTCATTTCTCAGCTACTTTATTAAAAAAAAAAAAGATTTACAAGAGTGTTTCCCAACCTTGGGTCTCCAGATGTTCTTGGACTACAACTCCCAGAAATCTTGACCAGCAAAGCTAGTGGTGAAGGCTTTTGGGAGTTTTTGTCTAAGAACATCTGGAGACCCAAGGTTGGAAACCACTGATACAGCATAATCCTAGACAAGATTGCTTAGAAGTTCTTGCAGGTTTGCACACTAAGAATGGCACATTCAGCCTGTACACTGTATTGGGCAGGAACCCATCTTCCTTGCTTATGTTACCCTAGAGGATTCCGCATATGTTAACAGTGGTATAAAAGCAACAATACTGTCATCATTGTTTATAACTATTGCAATTTTTCAAGGAAGCACACTGGACCAAGAAAAAGAAAGGAAGCATACTCACAGATAATGCCCTTCGTATGCTGCTCTGTGAATAGGGAGGTGGCCTGCTTTATTAGGCAAATTACCACTTCCCCCATATTCCAACAGCAAAGCTATACAGTCTGGATTACCGCCACCAGCTGCTTCAAAGAGGATAGATGAGCCATCATCAGCTGTAGCATGCACATCACCACCTAGTGGAGGGAGGTAAACTCACCAATGAATTCAAACAAGCAAGGCCAACCATGTCTTCTCCTGTTTATTGTTTTTATTAATTTATTTAAAAAATGATCTCAGCATAGAATTTAAAAGAGTGAAACATGGGATATCTGCTACTTTCAGCAGCCAGCGTTTGTAAATTCAGATACAGAATTAACCAGGATTAAATACACACATGCTTTTGTCCATATTTGTGCAGGACACTCTTTTAATGCATATGTAGTATCACATCACAACTACCTCCATGTCACAAGTTGTCAAAGGACTGCTATCCTGATTCCCCACTCCAGTATATTTTATGAACAGGAACAGTGACCGGGGGAGGGGGCGGGGGAAGAGAACATTTACTGTATTTCCTCCTACTTCAAGATACACTAGGAAGTACATATAAATCACACTGCTATGTCCACACTACAACCCCATAAGGTAAATTCAAAATTAGAAATATCGTGGGTTATATTATATAGGAGCCCAGCTCTCTTTCCACCATTTTATCTATTCCATTCACCTCAATGACTCTCATAATTAGCTCCTGATATACATCAAAAGCTGTTTATCAATGTTTAGGTATATCCTGGCTACGTAGAAACAAACAAATAAAAAATTCAATCAAGCTTTTACTGCTTTTAGTCAATAGCCACTACAACATTCAAAGAACAGAAAAGACTCTTTAGAAATATCAGTGTATCTACTTAAATAAATCCCAGCTAACTCTCCACAGTATACTCTGAGGTATTATTGATACTGAGTTCCACCCCCCAAGATAGATTTTTGGGAAGGAGAAAGTTCACAAATGCTTTAAAGCAGGTATGAAAAGAAGACACCAGACAAACCCTTTTGTAGCAAATGACATTGTTTGTTGAATACGTGCTGTTATTAACACACCTTTATGGATCAGATGCTCCAGCACATCACACTGGCCATATTCAGCAGCCACACCTAATGGGGTCACTCCATATCCATCTGTCAAGTGTACATTCCCACCATTCTTCAGAAGAAGAGCAACAATATCATTGCGCCCCTGTTTTGCAGCTTCGTGCATTGCTGACCAACGTCTTACACAGGGCTGGTTAATGGTACAGTTGTATTCAATCAGAGTGGAAGCCATCTCATATGAGCCCTGTCTAACTGCTGAAATTAAAAAAAAAAAAAAACAGAAAGAAAACATTGTAGATTTTACACCTCAATGGAACAAACACAGTAAAATATTACGGTATTTTTACTGAATGAAAAAAAGAAGCTACAGAGGATACAGAGACAGGCAAGAATCTCAATGACTCCCAAAGTCCTTGGAACACAGGATGTCCTTTGATTCAGGATGCAGGGAAATCTCACACCTCCTGCCATAGCAGCTTCCCAGATTTTCTCTGACCACTTGGTTCAGGGTAATGAAAGTATGTTTAATTAATCCAACTAATATTTAAAATTCAATATCTCCACACCTATGTTGGTAATAAAACAAAGGTTACAACGGGGATGGGCAAAGTGCAGCCCATTGGCTTCATGGACTGACCATCATTTTTTTTTAACCTAAAAAGGCCCCTTGTGACCTCTAAGGAGTACATGGAGAAATTTACCTTCTAGGAAGTACAGGGAGAAATTTGTCTGACTATTTTCAATCTTAGGAGGGTTTTTTGAAACCAGAAATCACTCCTGATCATTTCTAGTTTTGGAAAAAAGCTCCCCTCAGGCAAAAATATTTCAGAAGCCCTAAAAACATGGTAAAAGTGCCCCACACCCCTTAGGTGGGAAAAGCAGGCTTCAATGTCATGAAATGAGGGTGCAGGGTGAGGGAGCAGGTGGACACCTTCAAAAGCCAGTAGGAGCCCTGTGTCATTTACAAGAACAGGGAGTGTTAGAAGAAAGAAAATTTCCTTTACTATATTTGAAAAATACAGGTTGTAATGAGAAGAAGAAATTGCTATTTTACAGTTAAACTCGCAGGATTAGAGCAAACCTTATTGCTGGAAGAAGAATGGAGAATTTGTAAAAAAACGAGACTGAAATACGAGAAGTAGTTGAAATTTGAGGGACTTATTTACAGCTTCAGGTGATAAGGCCTGTAATGCATGCAGCTCTCCATGGATTTTGTAACAAAATGACTTGGTGTGGGTGTGTATCTAAAATGCTATATTTTGTTTCCTAAGCATTAACATCATGCTTAGTTTGGCCCTCAGTATCCTTCAGTAAAGCTACTGCATTTGGTCCTGGTGGCTCAGAGAGGATATGGACTCACTCCATAATTTGAAGGGGGGGCGCTCCTCAAATACTCTGGCCACAGTTGGCCTGCCAAGGGGGCTATTATAGACTGAGAAAATAATGTGGTTACTGGCCCCACAGTACCACCAAGGTGTGTGCGAGGGGCTTGATAAGTAAAGGTACACCCTATCCTGCCTTGTTGTTGCAATGTGCCATTGAGTTGTTTTTGAATTATGGCGACCTCTCTTTATTTCTATACTGATGTTTACACGTGCACTTAGGGGACAGATCAATATGAGACAAATAGAAATAATTTAGAATCAAAGTAAAACAGAATGAAACATAACAGCATAGAATAGGCTAAATAGCCATAGTTCATTGGATCAAAGGTTTGCACATTTATGTTATAAGTTTCCTTTTAATGGTCAGCTTTTGACTTGGAAATAACTAGTAACAAGCAAGCAAACCAACAAACAAACACACAAACAAAACTCGCCAACCATTAATAAAACAATTACCTATTAGAAGAGGAGTTTCTCCTTTTCTGTTAGTAGTATTGGGCCACACCCTCTTTTCCAACAAGGTCCGGACATTTTCCACATGGCCAGATTTGGCAGCCAATGTCAAAGGTGTCTCTCCATCACAAGTCTTGTATTCCCACATCGTTTTATAAGTTGCTAGATTTAAGTTGGAGTAAAATTGCTGCATTATCTGAGTCACAAAAACATTCAAATTACATGTAAAAAATTGTACAAATGCACATCAAAAATATTTTTTAAATATAAATAATAACTAGCTTATAAGCCAGTCTTAAAGTAACATACATGATCTGGCTATATCCAACAGCGTAATTCCACATCCTATACCAGTGCAATCATTATTTTCTTCTCCTTCCCTAATTTATCTTTCTCTGGTATAAAAACCCTGTTGCAGAGTATCACCCAGCATCACACAGGTTTTAGGTTGGAGGGAGGTTACAAGACGGTGGAAAAATGGCCACTTCTCATAGAAGAAGCAAATGCATACTTTACTGCCTGCCACCAAAAATAAAGAAATAAATCTGGATATGACCTGGCTTCTTGCATGGACAGGAAGAAACTTGAGGGTATCAATGTACATGTCTGAATGATAGCTTAGTTGCCATGTATTCCCCACACTACCAAATAATATTCCTTCAGAAAGAGAACTGGCACTATTACCAATGAAAGCACTGACCATCCACTCAGTAAAATAAGTCCACATGCAGAGCACTATGTTTTATCCACAATCTCCAGATCAGGACCTGTACTTTTTGTCTCTGTGATTCTGTCTGACTTGAAAATATACGATTGAAATATATTATCAGATCTGTGAGAACACAAAATTATGTTTTCACATTTCGACTATTCACTTGATTTACTCAGTCGCTTTGTTGGGTTTCCTCTTCTATCCATTTGTTCTTGGCCTGGACTTACTGCTGTGTCCCTGGATTCCCAGTTTTTAAATTTCTGCCCTGCTCCAGCTGTCCTGTTTTTGCACCATTCCAGATTAATGGCAACCATAAATTTATCTGCTCATCAATTAGCCTTTGAGCCCATGTCCAGATTCTAAAATAGACTGTCTGATGCTGCCTTCTGACCTAGATTCAGACTGTGCTTCCTGCTTCCCAGGTGTGTTATTAGTCTCCTGTTCTGAGTTATTTTTCTTCCACACTATATAGACCAGCTGACTGCTACTATGGGAACATGTCTATTTATGTACTTCAGAAACAAAGTGGAATTTAAAAAATCAAGAAAAGGTTCTCATTCTTTTCTTTCCTGGAGGCACTGATTTGATCTATCATGTTTGCACCTTTTTCAACTCTGCTACCAGACCTTTGATGTAACAAGTTAAAATAACATAGCTACCTGTAACTAGTTTCCTTTTGGGGCATCAGGCATTGCAGTGAATTGTTACAAACTTGTAGGGAAAGTAATGTATTCTAAGCAGTAGTGACAAAGTTACTTTTAGGTATAACAAGTAACATTTTCTGGTTACTTTCAAGTTTCATTTTTGAGGGCATTTAAGGCATTGTTAGAGACATTTAGCCTAGAATAGTTCAGGTTTAGAGATGGGGGTATCTGTATTCGTATACGAAAATCCCTGCGCAGCTGGAGTTAACGAGGGTCCACTCACACATCTGCCACCACCGCTGGCCCCACTCATCCTTCCAATTGCTCCTGAGCGCCGTTCTCTTCCTGGTCGTCTAGCCACTCCTGGCAGAGGGAGGGAGGATGAGTCTCCCTGCAAGGCTGCTGAGTGACTAGCTGAGCAGCGTTCCGGAGCGACTGGAAGGAAGAGAAGGGCCACCGGCGGATGTGTGAGTTAACTCCAGCTGCACAAATACGAATACCCCCATCTCTATTCAGATTTAATGCCATTCTTTAATCAGTCCTTAGTGTCTAAGGAATCATTGGCTGAAATCCACAAGTAGCAGCAACTAGAATAGGCCCATTGAATCAGTAGGGTTTGGTGAGTCAGCTTCTCTGTAAATTCAATTGATTCAAATGGGCCGACTCATTTGAATCCTTTCAAACACAAATGTTTCAAATTCTGGGGCCACTTACCATCTAAAACTACTTCCAGAATTTGCCGAACTGGCTGGGCAGCAGCTTCATGCAAAGGAAACCAACCTCTCTCATCAGCTTCATCCAAAGCATATTTATATTTCACATAGCTCTGCAGATCAAATACATGACCTAAAGAGGAAAATAAGTAAGTCTAGTGTAAAATAAAACGAACAATCAATTCACACCCATCAGGAACAACTGTTGCCTTTCAAAAAGAATAAAGTATTATAGAACACTGAAAATGAAATTTAGGATGGTGACTTTAGATTACAGTCCACTACAGTGGTGCCTTGACTTACGAACGCCCTGACGTATGAACATTTCGACTTACGAACAGCTCCGTTCGCAAAATTTTGCTTTGACTTGCGAACGGAGCTTTGACTTACGAACAAAAAAAAACGTGGGGAAAGCGGGAAATGGACTTTGGACTGCCTGGTACTGCCTGGTACTGTAATTTTAAAATGTAAAAATTGGTTTAAAAGGTGCTTGGTTTTAAAGGTGTTCTGTTTAAAAGGTGTTCGTTCCCTCCCTCCCTCCTTTCCTGCCCTTTTTTTTTAACCTAAGTCATCTTAGGTTTAAAAAAAAATTTCTCCCCCTAGTGGTAGAGGACGGATTAACCGGTTTTGCATTAGTTCCTATGGGAACTAATGCTTCGACTTACAAATGGCGCCTCGACATAAGAACAAAAAACAGCCGGAACGGATTAATGGGTTTTCAATGCATTCCTATGGGGAATGCTGATTTGACTTACGAACGTTTTGACTTACGAACATCTCCTGGGACGGATTAAGTTCGTAAGTCAAGGCACCACTGTATATCAAAAGCATCAACTGCTTTTCTAAAAAGATTTCTGCACTATTCATGAAAGAGGTGTGCTTAACCTGAGGAAGTGGATTTCATCCACGAAAGCTTGCTATTTGTTTAGTTTCTTAGTGGTCCAATAAAAGGTATCACCCTATCTTACATTTGTGTAATCTTGGGGACCCCACGTCCTATTCCTTGTGCTGTTCTCAAGAAGCAGGTACAAAAATAAAATGGTGTTTGGGCAGTGTGGATAGTTTAATTGGGGGTGATGTGTTGTTCTGTGCCATCAAGTTAAAACCAACCCATAGCAACTCTTACAGAGCTTTCAAAGTAAATGAGATATTTAAGGAGGGGTTTTACCAGTTCCACCTGCCCCTCAATGAGTTTCCATGGTCAAATAGGGATTCGAATCCAGGTCTCCTGAGCCTTAGTCTATCACTCTACACCACACTGGATATCTAAATTTGAGGGATTCAATGGCAAAAAAGAAAAAAAAAAGAAAAAAAAAGCAAGAAGTACAATCTCTGTAACAATTAATGCTTAAATATAAGTCACATATACGCAGTGATAATTCGCAACAACAGTAACTGTTTAGTATTAGAATCATTTCAACACTAGTATCTTTCAATACTTTCACCTTCTCTTATGGCAGCTACAAGCTTACGGTTTTCCTCACTGACTGGCACAAACCTATTGAAAAGAATAACAGAAGGAAAGCAAATGTTTAATACTATCTCACATTTAATGAGACACTGCTGTTATCTCTTTAAATACCTCTGGAGCTTTCCAAAGTCTAAATCTTAAGAACTGCCATTTTTGGTACAGGTGAATGCATGTACACACAATCCCCAGTTGACACAGAGGTAGACAGAGACTGTACTTGTTCTCCTTGGGAAATCAGGGTTGAAAAGATGACCACCTTAGTAAGAATTCTGATTGGTTTTATCCCACTTTAATAAGATGTTTATTATATGTTTCATAAGTAAATATAGCATCCATCCAGAATGAGGCAAACCATGCAGTTAAAAAAATTAAGAACTCCAAAGTATCCTAGCCCATCTTTCCATCAAGCCAAGGATCCAAGCATGGGATTTACTTCCCGGACTATAGTCCTTAGACTCCCCTACTCAGCATGTGTGATTCTGAGAGTCTCAGTCCAAAAAATAACTTTTTCCAGCTCCATGGTGATCCCGTGGCTAGCCTTATTCAAAACAACTGGAGAAACAACAGCGATATGAGGCAAAGAAGATGAATAGATATTCCAGATACTCAGAACTGATTTACAAGACTTCCTAATACCTTGTTTCATGATTGGGAGAAGAAGCTCTCCTTCTCCTTTCATTTTCAAGAGACTCCTGGATGCTAAATTGGACAGCATAATCAGTGAGGTGGTCTTCCTCAGAGTCTTCATTCTCTTCCATTTTTTTTTTCTTGGTGTACGTTGATGAGCTGTTTTCAAGGCACAAAAATAAATGAAAAGTCACACTTTGCTATTTTGTACTGAATGGTGTTTGGAGGCATTAGTAGTGCTTACTTTCTACACAGTCAGAGGCTGAGATCCAAATGCTTGCTAATCCCACCAAGAACAGATCCACTGAACCAATGTAATCTACCTAAGTGTTGTCATACAGTAATGTATCAGAACATATAGAGTTATAACTTTAGAAGAGAAAGCAGGAAGGGGAAAACAAAGATGAAAAGATGGCTAGGTCTTCACCAGAAAGATAAGCAGATCATATCAAGCCTGAACTTTCCCTAGAAGCAAAAATGAAAAAACTAAGGCTATCACACTTTTGGCACACCATGAGAAGAGAAGACTCACTGGAAAAGACAATAATGCTGGGAAAAGTTTAAGGAAACAGGAAAAGAGGAAGACCAAACAAGAGATGGATTTAATTTTAAAAAAAGGAAGCCATGGCCTTGAATTTGCAACAAAAGCTGAGCAAAGCCAAAAATGACAAGACTTTTTAGAGGTCACTCATTCATAGGGTTGCCATCTCATAAGCAACTTGATGGCACATAATAACAGGTCTAATGCCAAACCATATTCCTGGACCCACACTTCCTTTCATTTCTTTTTCTGTACTTCCACTATTATTAACATTTCAGAATCACAAGCTACCAAAATAAAGACTTTCATAGTACTGAACTGATCTATAGCTGCTCTTTCCTGAGATACAAAGCTTCCCTGTCTAGCATTCAGAATCAAGATGTATGAAAACTATTGGATAATTAGACAAAACCCTTGATTCTGTATCTATAAGAAGTGTACCCACAGTGGTTCCCAACCTTGGGTTCCCATATATTATTGGACTACAATTCCCAGAAATCCTGGCCAGCACAATTAGTGGTGAAGGCTTCTGGGGGTTTTAGTCCAAGAACATCTGGGGACCCAAGGTTGGGAACCATTGCGTTAAGAGGAAAACACTGTATGTTCTAAAATGAGTTGGCCTCAGTCCACATCTGGCAAAATAAATTGCTTATGTTTTGTAACTGGGCAGTTAGGACTGACATCTCAGGCACAACAACAACACTAAAAGATTTGCACAAACTGGAGGGATGATGTTGTAAGCGCAATCTAACCTTTAACAACTTTCAACAGCTCTGTATTCCCAGGATGAGAACAACCTTGCACACACAAGAGCCTTTTTATGCTCAATAAAAACCCCACTGCGGCATCCATTGTCTTTATAGGGAACCAACACATGCCCTTATTTTGGCTACCGGCTCTTGGCCACAGTATCTCCACAAATAAATATAGCTCCTGTGTACTCATAAATCTCTTATTTTTAGGACCAAGGAACAACACTTTGAACAGGCAATAATAAGAGAGGGGAACTGTCAACTCTCTTCTGCCACCTTTCTGTAGGAAAGGGAATTTTCAACATAACAATTTTTTAAAAGAAGTACGGTAAATGAATTTGAGAAATTCACACAGGAGTTAGTTATATGTGAGCTGAAAGGATCAACAGAAGATGGACTCTGTATCTCCAACCCTTTAATGCCAGTACACTGGCATTAGTGCAGTCTTCAGAAAGCTATGTATTCGAAAATACAAACTTTCTGTCAAACATAGTCAAATATCATGCTATTCCAACGAAGATGACAATAATTCCAAGATTTAGCTAAGCAGTGAGGTAAACTCTTGTGCTGTTTGTAGTGCTTGCATGTTGGCTAAGAATAACATAACCCTGACTCCCACTTCAATAATTTCAGGTGTAAATGCCAGGTGTTTTTACAGGCCCCTACATATTTGTGCTGAAAGGCTACCACTTTTGTTGAAGTTATGACCTATGTGCACTTATCTCCCCTTCCCCAATTCTAGGCAGATCCGTACACTAACTCCTAATCTTAAACTGTTAGGTCTATGAAACTAGGCTTATGAAGTTTATAAAAAAGAAAGAAAGAAAAGAGGGAAGAAGGGAGGGAGGGAGGGAGAGACTGTCTCCATCAGTGTTGTTATTGTTGTTATGTGCCATGAAGTCACTTCTGACTCAAAGGTGAATGAACAATCTTCAAAACATTCTGTGTTTTGATGAATGAACAATCTTCAAAACATTCTGTCCTCAACAGCCCTGCTCAGCTCTTGTAGACTCTTTTAATACCTGGCTCCAAAAAGTCTAGGAAGAAAAATTAACAAGGGCTACAACACATACTGTATAACGTGACCTGCGACCCCTCAGAAAACACTTTGTGACCCCCTTGGGAGTCACAACCTCCTGACTGTGAAACAATGGGATAGATCCTCACAAGTCTTTGTAGAGTGCTCAGTTCTGGGCTGGGAGTTCGCTTGAAGGCTGACGACAGCCTCTGTTTTTGGAGTGGAGGAGCTGGATCCTACTCCAGCATTGACACAGGAGGAGGAGGAGGAGGAGGAGGAGAAGCCCCATGCAAGGCTGGATTTAGGGCAGGTAACCCAGGCAACCAACTCGGTTCCTTTAGGGTGGCAAGGGATTCAGGCTACGTAATCAACTACTGATAGCTCTGTGATTTAGATATCTGGCTGCAGAACCAGAATTTGGGAGTTCAGTTCCCCACTGTGCCCTCCTTGACTTGTTCTCAAGTGTACATTGAATACTGTACCAAATGAGGAATTTTGGAAGATGGTTGAGGAGTTGCAAATAGATAAATGCCCCTTGGTTGTAGGTTTGTTTGGTGTCTATGGGAAAATTTCCAATTCTTTCAAAACCACAAAGGCAAAATCTCACCGATGCAGCCTGGTACAACTGCTTTTCATCGTGCCCATAAATGACATGGTTTTACATCTGCCAGGCCTAGAATACTTCACACCCCACAGAGGTAATAAAAGTATTCTACTCTTTTGTATGCAGAGGATACAGGTTGGTACTGTATATGATACTTTCTTCAGTCCTTTCTCAATTACTGTAAAAATGAAGGTTAGTAGCTCATCAAAAGACCAGTGGTGTGGTTTGTTTTTTTATGTTATAAACATCTTTGGAAGTTAAATGGAAAGGAAATTAAGTAATTTGGTTTCTTTTTTAGTTACCTAGGTATCATATTTTCACATACAGATAGTTGGACACAAAATGGAACATTTCCAAAGGAGAAATAGTTCTGATCTCTCATGTTTTTAAGAGGACAAAAGGTAGATACCTTAACAACTTCATCACTGGACTTACATAACTTTGTAACCATCCCAAAACTCTTCTATGTGGCTCAAAAATTTAACCTCTTGAACATACTGCAACGTTCCATTTTTAAATTACCAGCACTAGTTGCTAGCACTTCCCTTTTGGGTTCCTTCTGATTTATGTCGAGCTACAGCAACACCAATACTTGTATATAAAACAACAGAAAAACATTGGTTAAGGTGTATAAGCAAATCCCTTCCAGAGAGCATTGTTTGCTTTCTCAAAATCTATCATGAGACAACATGAAGACTCACCAAAGATAAAATTTAGCCAAGCTTTTTATATTATCTTATATACACTATTGGTGTTGTTGCTGGCGAAATTAGGAATTCCTTTGCTATACACAAAGAGATCAAGGGTGGAGCTTTCTAAAAGGTTTTTAAGGCAAACTTATTGATGGATAAAGCAACTACATCGATTTCTCAAATGGTGACAATTCCCAAAATTTCTCATACATCTCTTCTGCTCATCTGTTCTTGTGCCTCAAAACAAGGGAAGATCTTTAGCTGCATTATTCCTTAGATGAAATTTTATACACATGCGTGTAAATTTTATTAATCTTCCCTAGAGGCATAGAACTTCACATTTACTTGTATGATTTGAATTTGTGTTACTTTTATCTGCTTATTTTTACAGTCACCCCACTCCTCTGGTGAGAATTTTTCAGGGGTCCAGGGCTTCCTCAGGTTTGATCAGAGCCTGGAGAGTTACTTTTTAAAATATAACCATTTCCATTACTCATGACAATGTTAAAAAGAATTAAGCAGTTTTCATTATTTGTTGCAACATTGTCCATTGCTTACTTTACTTTTGCATTACTTTTTTAAAAGGAAAAACTTAAGATTAATATGAATTCCATAAAATGTGAAAATTCTGCTCCAAATTCCTACAAAATGCTATGCAAAAGTATTTTTAAAAAAAGAAATAGAGAATACAACTCATTATACCAACATTTTCTTTGTTGTGCCCACTAGTCTTGTTATTCTTAAAATGTATCTCTCTGATGCCCGCATGAAAAAGGTAACTTGTTCCAGATTGCTGTGTTACTTGAAAGTCATTGAGGCTTATTAGCATTTCATATTATTATTATTCATTTACAAACATAAAGGTAGATAAGCCGCCCCGAGTAGACGCTGTCTAGGGGGGCGGGGTAGAAATCTAATGAATAAATAAAATAAATACGTAAATAAGGCACAACCCAAATTCCAGTACTCCTATACCAAGTCTTTAGGGTGTCAAGCCAGCTCTCTGTAGCTCTTTCTCTGTGTGTGATTCAAACTGCTCCTTTTACTTTTCACGCAGAAACACTCTACCCCCTCCTTTAGAGGGAGAAATCCAGATGAGTCATCTCTTCTGAGCATTTCCTAATCTTTTCATCTTCCATGGAGGCCCATCAGCAAGGGTTATCAACACTCCTTTCTCAAGGCCACTTAATGCCTCAGTTAACACCCTATTGATATTACCCTGAAATCTGATAGCAAACTCAGAATGTTATTGTTTTGCTTCTACTTCAATCTGATTTGTTTTAAAAGAATAAATAAGCAATATCTTGATTCTGGGGATTATAATTCAACTAACAGTTAGCACTTCTGAGTCCACAAATTTAAATGCAGCCATTCATTTAATTGTTTATCATTATTCTCCAGAAGTGGTTGTTTAGCCAGACTCTAAATCCAGAAAAGGACATTCTTTGTATTAAGGTTATTTTAATATTAAGCAAACAGGACAGTAATTTTAAAATGGCATAGATGAAATCTGTTAATCAAAGTAAACTAAACAGCTTTAGCTACCTTCATTATAACAGACATGCAGGTTGGGATTATTCACAGCAACATCAATCACTATTAAACAACATCTGTGGATTTACTCTTAACATAGTATTCCAGTTTCAAGCTTCTGCTATTAGATTAATTAACAGTCAACAGATAAAGGAGACTCTCACCTTTTTAAAATCCTGCCATTGTTTTATTGGGGCCTGAATTTCAAACATGCAGGCACAGGCCTTGTGAGTGGTTAGGTCATGTGGCATTTCTAAAATTAAATACACAGTTGGTAGTTAAATTAAGGTCTGACCTTATACAACTGAAACACAAGCAGCTTGCAGGAAAGTATGACATGACTGCTCTAAAACTTCATCAAAAGTAATACGAGGTCTGGCTGCTATAATAACATAACCTGTGTTCTGATTGGCTCTGATAGTACTCACGAAAACTAATGATCTGTCATCTTATGTTGAAACTTCAATTCTTCTCAAACCCTTTATAATATTTCCATTAATTATAATAGAGAAAGGACTGTACTATATTCCAAATACTATTTAGGCTACTTCCATGGAAGGGGCTTACATATTTGAAATACTGGAGGGGGTGAATTCATAGCTTGATTTATGATAGGACTGAGATGACATATTTCAGTCGGAAGTGCTTTTACACACTTCATTGTAAATATTAGGAGGAACCAAATTGTTAGAAGCAAAATTCTTTAATGTCTGAAAGACATCCGATTGTCATAGCCCAAGTTTTTCTCTTGTCCCATAGCTTGCAGATTAGTTTCACTGCCTTATGATTAGTCAATGAGAGGCAAATATGGGCTTCTTTTGCAAGTCTGATTGCTCAGGCATGAAACTAGAAGGGAATGGTATGCAACTAATGTGGTTTCAATTTTTACAATGTGACATCTATATGGTCAGTTTGACCATTATATAGTCTTGCACTACAGTCCCTTCAGTGCTGGTGTAATAATCTGTAGCACACATCACCAGAGATATGAAACATTATTTTGTTTGGACTGCAGTTCACAGAATTTCCAGCCAGCATGGCCACTGGGGGATTCAGGAAGCTGTAATGCAAACACTTTTTTCAAGCCCAGGATAACCCCTCTCAGTGTCCAAGGCAGCATCAGGCTTCACTTCCTTCATCCCCAGCAGGAAATTGTCTGGACTTCCTTTATCTCCACATAAACATCAGCGTAAAGGAGAGGGCCCAAACATTTTGTACCATGCACCCAAACTTAGGGGGCTGAGAGTTGCACTTGGGCAGAGAGATGACCCTCAGTTCATCAACTGTGGGGCAAGTCAGAAGTCAAGTGGAAGTGTTGTCCTGTTGTGTGGAGAGAAAAGAGTTTGGTCCTCTTTGCTTCAGTGGGCTGGCTGCAGTGTTTCTCTGTGCCTTCCTTCACTGATGCACTACAGGGACAGGCCATCATCAGAGCCGGCAAGCTCAACTGAAAGGAAGAATAAAAGGCGAAGAAGAGAATGTGATGGATGACAACTGCAAAAAAGCAGGAAGGAAGTAGCACTCCATCCTTCCTCAGACTTCATGTGGAGTTTGGAAGCAGGTGGCTATGGCTCCCTCTTATAAAGCAGCAGCACCCTGAACTGAGAAAAAGCAATGTAAAAAAACCAAATGATCTTTTCTGTGGAGACTGAATATGGAAAAAAAATAGAAACGTTATTTCTGTCAACACAGACTATTTTTCTGCTACTCTGCGCACCAACCTCAAGATCTCTTACTCACCAGCAGTCCAAAGAGTTAATTTACACAGTACACATTCATTTATACTACAAGCTAACATGTATGCATTTTGTAAGATCCTTGACAAATAAATTGAAGGGCTAGGCAGATTTGGAAGTCAAGATAATTCTACCAAGGAATGGGGCCCATTTTTTTCCTTTTAAGGAACTGCAGGTTGTGTTACAACTTTGGAGTGTGTGTAACAAGAATTGGTGTTTGGAGACATCACACCCACCTACTGCTGCCTTGTATAGCTTTGGTGGTCCTGGGCAACAGACCTTCCTATCCTGTTTCCAACAGTTTTCAGCTAAATATAGGATTGTGGTTGTTATGTGCCATCAGGTTGCCTTCAACCTATGGTGACTTTATAAATGAGTGACCTCCAAAATCTCGTATCAACAACGAAGTGAAAATATAATGTAATTGTTAGGGTCAGATTAGAAAGGGGAGAGTTAACCGCAAATCTTATCTCACCTATAAAGTTTACTAGACATTATTGTCCAGTTGTTCCCTGTCAGTCTAACCCACCTCACATGGTTCCTGAGGATAAAATGGGTATAGAGGAAAAACAATGTATACTGTGCTTAACAAACTGAAGAACTGGGAAGATCACATCCGACAAAATGTATGCTGGGAAAGGGGCCACATAGGGTATAGGGACGATCAGTATTCTTGATTCTGTGATGGAGTCCATGCAGGCTCCCATAAATGCAAACAGGTACACACTTTCCTATTTCACCTTCTATTTCAGAACTCTTGAATAAGGTTAAGGAAAATCATATGGTACAATCTTTCCAGCTTCAACATTTGGGAATATTTATGTTGTAATTCTTTGATGACTTAATTTAAGAAACCCAAACTGCACACCTGCGTTATCTGCTTCACTTACACAGGAATTATTTCCAGTTGTGCAGAGCTGCAGCATGTGTTGCTTTGAGACTGGCAGACGTCACATGTGGATGATAATGGCGAGGCGCAAGGGATTTGTAAATCCCTGCAAATAGCTGGATGAACTGTACTATAAGAGAACAGTATGTAACTATTTGGCCGGTTTCCAGTCGTGAGGACGCACAAAGTAACAGAGCAATAAAACAAACAATCCGGGTTGGCAAAAGGAAAGTTCTATTTTTATCTGCTGAACTCACTGCAAAAAGCAGTCTCACCAATCGCTTGCTTTTCGCGTTCCTTTTACTCAGATCAGGCTGCTGGTACCGCACCTATTACAAGTAGGGAAGATACCTGTTTGGCTATTCCACGTATCTCCCCCTCCCCTCCGATAAAGCACACCTGGCTAGTCTTGACAGATACCTTCCACCTCGCACACCTGATTAGCTGCGCTCACCTCACTTCCCCCCGCCCCTAAGGGACGCTCTCCGAGGCGAGCGCGACGCTCATTTTTGCGCATGCGTACGTAAGACAGCAACTCCACGAAGCCCTGACGTTTTCTTTTCCCTTCCTCACCGGGAAGCTCGGACGCATGCGCACTCTGCTGTCCTTAGCTGTGTCCTCTACCTTTAGGCGCAGAAGTCTGTTGCCGTGAGGTCGGCGCGACAGTGAGAGGCCTGCACAGGCGCGCTGGTGGCGTGTCTGGAGCGACGGGGATTGGTCGCCCCTGTTTGTGTCTCCCAGGGTCCCTTGCATGAAGGCACTGAAAGGTTGGCTATGGCTGGAGTCCTGAAGAAGGTGAAGGGACTGCGTGCGTGAATGGGTGGCATTCAAAAGGGAGGGGTTCCTGACAGGTTCCTGGATGGGGGAAGGAAAAATAGGCTCGATCCTCTAATTTCTAGGGGTTGTTCATCTGGCCAAGAGAGATCTCCGGTCTCCATGGGAACTCCCAATAGAAGCCCTAAGCCTGTTCCTTTCTTTCTTTCTCTAGGCTTTCTGCGCCCCCATAAAACACCCTAGAGTTCTGCAGGGCAGAATGGAAGAGGCACCCCGACCCCAAGCACCCGCCTGATCTCATGTCCCTCTTTGGCCGCCTCCCAAACAAACAGGCACCCCACTCCCAAGAAACTGCTTGCACCTTCCCTACATTGTATTACATGACAGGACGTGTTTTAGTCAATCCGATTTTTAAAGTGGATGAAATATCTCCGTTGTATCTCCCCTAGAGCAGAAATCTTGCAAGGGATGCCTTTGACAATTTGCCTTGCGGTCTTTGACATGTACAGTTTCCTTCTTCTGTTAGGTGGCATGTTTTGGGTGCCATTAACAGTGTACAATAAATTCGTGCTTTAAATCTGAGATTTCTTGACTGGAGGAGAGGATTGTTTAGCTTTTAAAAAACCCATCCTGACATCCTTGATTGATTGTTTATAGCCTGTGCCATTTTGCTACACGCTGATAATTAATATGTGTTTTGGCAGTTGAGATGCCTCTCTGTGCGTTTGAAGAACGCATGAGGGGGGCTACTTACCCATATCCCAATGCATCCAGTCCTGATGCTCCCCATCATCTGGGCATGCAAGGCCCATGAGAGTGGGGCTCTGTGCGTATCCTTATGCATGCACATAGAGATCCTCCACATGATGGAGTGTCTTGGCCAAGTAAAGATTCCCTTTTTATGAGATCTTATGTGTGTATATTGGCATCTGTGTGGACCCACTTCTCATGGTTACTGGAGTCAGATCAACCCTTAGACTCGTGTTACTTTGAATGTTCAAGGGTGTCTGAGGCACCTAGTCATACCATCCATAGGGACTGTTCTGTGAAGTTGTTTGTTTCGCATATATGAACTGATCATTTTACTGGGCAGGTAGTCAATACAGATGAAGTTAAACATGTGGGGATATTGTTATTTTAGAATTTTATAAGCACCTTTTAAAGTTGTGTGCAAGAATAGATCAAAGATTATCAATGGTGGTCCCATAATGTGTTGATACTTGTGAATTTCTGATTAATATGTAATGGCTGCCACAGAGCAACTTTTGTGGTTTCTAATTGATATTTAAGCATTTTTAAGGGAAAAGGTTGAGAAATTATTGATATTGAAGCAGATTTGTTTGTTTACTTATAGAGATGAAGTTTTTAATGAATTGGTTAGTTGAATACTTTCAATAAACCACTGGTTGGTTGTATTCCACAACAGTTTGTCCTTGAAGGTTCAGAACCATTAGCTCTATCCATACGCAAATGTAATTGATAGATTATTCATCTAAAAACAAATATAATTATCTGATTTATATTTTAAAAATATAAATCGTACTTATTAAATATATGTAGGCTTTCCTACTTATTTAATATATGTATTCTTAATCTCTTTTTTGATCTCTACAGACCACTGGACTTGTGGGAGTAGCTGTAGCTCAGAATCCACATGAGGTAAGGGGAAAAAAAACACTACTTGTTTAGCTGAAACCGATAATACAGAAATAAATTTATGACCCCCTGTAGAGTGGCTGGATTTAGAATGTACATGTTGTAGACTCGTTGCATCCTGTTAGGAATTTATATGTGTGTAAGTAAAAATATGTACGTCAAAGTGACAAATTATTGTTAATTAACAAGATGCCTGTCACATTCCTGCTTGAATGCTCATTGCATGACCAGAAATGCAGTTGGCACCTAGTTTATTAGGTGCAGTTCACCACTGTGATTTATTTGATTTCACCTAGGTATGTGTAAATGGTTAATAGGATTCTGGCCACAATACATATAAATATAAATAACACAGTGGGTTTAATGAAGTTATAGACTGCATTCTAGTACTTTCATACTGTACATTTTTACTTACATACTGCATTTCTGCACCCTCTTCTCAGAATTCCTTGAGGGGAAAAGGTACAAACAGAATAATAAGGTGGAGGGATCCAAATAGCTAAAACAGTACAGCAACAGGGAACATCATAAAGCAAGTTCATATAGTGAGTTAAAATGCATGGGTGAACAAAGAATGTTTCTACTTGACACTGACAGGCGAATCTGGGTGCTTTGGTGGACAATTTGGGAAAAAGATTAGTTCTACGTCTTAGTTTGCAAGTTCAACTGAATTGAACTTGCACTTTTTGTCAGCGTAGAATGATGTGCCAATGATGAGTCTTTCCAGGTAGAGGTAGCCTGGCCATATTTATTCCTACATTGATAACATCCAGGATTAGTAATTGTAGTGCATTGTACATGGAACTGCTCCTTCAGACCTCTCTGAAATGTGAGTTGTTTCAAACTATAGCAGCTAGGATGCTGAATGGCAAGGGTTAGCTGAATCTCATATTGCCAGCACTGAAACAACAGATTTAACAGATTCCTTGGTTCCTTGTGCCTTTCCAAGCATGACAACATGCTGGTCTTAAGATGGCTTGGGATCCAGAGCTTCTTCAGATTGCTTGTTTATATGTAAACCTGTATGAACACCAATCACTGTCAAGAATCTAGGTCATCGTAAAATGAGCAGTGCATCACAACTGTTTATTTATTTATGGCATTTAAATTTTGTTATGTGTAAAAGATTCAAGACAAATGATAATGAAATATAAGAAATAAAGGAGCAAAAATCATCAAGAAGAGAAGCGCACCAATTAAAGCACATGATCTAAGAGAGAAATAAAGTGCCATTATAAAATTCCTATGTTCCAACCCCTACCCCCAAAAAACTAAACATCAGAATAATTAGAACTCCATGCAATCCAAAACCCTAGAATGAAATATTGTAGCTATGCAGTGGAGTATCATAGTAGGCCTGCATACTCTTGAAGAGCTGATGAAGAGGCTTCTGTCTGTGTTCTCATAGTAGTGAAGACATGGTTTGTTGAGATGTGGGAGAAGGCAGTGACTGTGTCCAAAGTGGAATGTCTTTCCTAAGGACATCCAATTCGCCTTCTCTTTGTTTACCTTGTATTACCTACCTGGTCAACTTTTTTTGTTTGTATGTGGAAGTTTCAAAATTGCTGTAAGTGCCCATGAGTACTGTGGTTTTGCAGTTTCTTCAGAAATTTAAATGAATGAGCTATCAAAAGAAGAAGGGTGTTTCTCAATGGAAGGAATCCCAGAGCCTAAGTGCTACCATCAACAAACCCTCTCCCTGGGCTTAAATATAACATATTTAGGTTATATTTGGAATGTCCAAGAGAGTTTCCCCAGTGATTTTAATGAACAGGCAGCCTGTCCTACATGTATCTTGGTTTCCAGGGTATTTGCCATCACTTTGAATTAGCCTTGGAAACAAATTGGCAGATAATGAAGGGTTTTTTCTCTCTCCAGAAAGAGACACTGATGACCTTGAATTAATAATTGGTCCACTACATTGTACATGTTCTAAGTTGAAATTCCTTCACACTTTCCAAAACCAACTCCACATAAAGCACACTGCGGTAACCCAGATGTGACATAATAAGGCATTGTGTTATTGTGCATTAATTGGGTGTTAAGGAAATGAAGGCAGGAATGTTTAGTAGGATCTATGGGAAGCTGTTAGGGCTTTTGATCAGAATAGGCTTTTGAATGTTAGATTTTAATAAAACATTGATTAATAAAGTTTCTAATAAAACATTGGCTGTATTTCTGTAGCTTACTGTAGTAAGTCACAAGTAGCCCAGGTCCATTGAATCAGTGTAGGTATGGTGAATCAACTCCTTCATAAGTTCCATTGATTCAAATAGGCCTACTCTAGTTTTGATTTACTACACTAAGTAACAGGATTTCAGCCAACGTTTCTTTGACATGTACTACATTTAGGAATGTGGAACATTAAACAAACTTTTCAATACAAACTTTTTTCAATCCTTTGCATGTGGGATTGCCAAGACTTTAATGCAAAGGGCTGTTTTTCTTGTAGTTGTGAACTTTAGTCATTTCTGCTCTGTTTTCACAGTCATAAATTTGAACAGTTCATTTTAAATTGTGTTTGATTAGAGCTACGTAATTTTTTTCAGCACCTCAAGGTACTCTACACAAAAATTATTGCTGCTCTCAACAATATCCCCAGAGATGCAGCGTATAGGAAGTATACAGAGAAGATCATAAATGATCGGTTTAATTTGGTAAAAACAGTAAGTACATGGTGCATTTTAAGGATCTCAATTTAAGTGATTCAACTACTTTAATTATATTTGTGTCATTTTTACTATTATCATAAAGAAAAGTTTTCAGTGTGATGCAGCTGTCAAAATAGTATGTTAAATTGCTACCTTGTAATTCATCATCATCATCATGTGCCATCAAGTCAGTTCTGACTTCTGGTGACCCTTTTCAGGGTTTTCGAGACAGAGAATACACAGGAGTGGTTTACCATTTCCTTCTTGGGGCGCCCTGGGACCGTGCAGCTTGTCCAAGGCCACACAGGCAGGCTGTACTTCATAGGAATCACAGTGGGGAATTGAAAACCCCGCCTCTGGCTCTGTAGCCAGATACCTAAACCACTGATATCATTATCAAATGAAGATACTGTAGACTTCCATTATAACAGATATTTTTATTGAATACCTAAAAGACCAAACAAAATGATTTTTAACTTTCGATGTGAAAAACCTTAATTTATTCAGGAGGGTAAGCAGAAATGCTTACCCCTAGATGTACAAATGTAGACTTGATTGCTTTCTGTTTTATTTTAACATTCTGAGAATGTATCACTATGCTTTTCTTTTGGCTATTCTTAGTTCAGTATGAAACATAGGAATATATTGCTTGTATGTACTGTGGAACACATCTAATGCTTTGATTTGTTTTTGAACTTGCAGGAACCCAGTATAGAAAAACTGGAGAGTAAAATAAATTGTGGACAAATAGAGGAAGTGATTTTGCAGGTAAAATGTACAGCACCTAGCAAAGTTCAAATTGTTTTTTTGACTGGGGCAACTATAGGCTGTAGTATACTGAAAATGAAAGGAATTTCAAGTATCCAATTAATATACTGAGTTCTGAAAGATTACTATGGCTTTCATTTTTATGCCTCCCACCCCCTACCTTTCAGGGAATTTAAACTCAGTTTATTGTTGATATGTTCAACCTCTCTTACACAGTGCAATATGATGAGATATTTGGTACCACCGTAACACGAGCAATAATATCCATAGTCCAGTCCTACATGAATTAAGTTAGTGTGTACAGAATTGCAGCTTCTGTGCGCTTTTTGTTAGATGGTGCCAGAATCCAAAGGTTATGTCTACTGCCCGTGAATCTTCTTTTGCTAACAGAACTAGGAGGGCCACAGTCTCCTCTCCCCAGTGCAGTCGTCTTTGTATCCCCAGAACCTGCACTACAGAGCTGGGAAGCCTTCTGGAGCCAGGTTTTATATGGCACAGTGAGAAGCAGGGGGAGGATAAGAATCTTGCATCATTGATTCAAAGAATGCTCATCAGTGGCAAGAGCCAGCATTACTTTTCATGAAGATAGTTCAAACTATAGTAACCAAGCCACTCTCATGATAAGTGATTCACTGTACCTTGCTGTTAATAAAGCAGTTCTGTTAGCTGTTGGTGAAGACTGTATTTTGGCACTAAAACTAGATTACAAACTTCCAGTTGCATCCTAATAAGGTGCATATAAAATAAAGTGAAATGACATTTCTTTCTTTTTGAACATAGATATCACACACACACACACTCGTAACAGAAACTATTTATACCACCTCTCAGTCTCAAAGGAGTAAGTCTTGTAGTGATTTTTAAATTACCAAAAGTATAATATTCTCACATTAGCCCATTAAGATGTTATAAATAGGCTTTCCCAAACCTGAGGTGCAGCACTGGATATACAACCTGTTGATGTATTTACAGTTCTCTGGACTGGGACTAGTCATTTAATAGAACATGTACAATTATTGGTCATATTGTGTTGTACTCATGAAACAGTTTAATAAGGATTGGTTCAAAGAAAAGCTGCATTTTAATATGTAATTAGTGGATCTAATGGATGTTTTAAGGTTTCATATGATGGTAAAGGTAGTTTAGAAACTATAATTAAAAGCTACATTATGTAATATTGGTGTTACGTCTTTGATAGCATTTTATAGTAAAATCATATTTTGTCAATAGGCACAAAGTGAACTCATTCTGGCCAGGAAAATGGTACAGTGGAAACCATGGGAGCCTTTGGTAGAAGAACCTCCAGCTGACCAGTGGAAGTGGCCAGTATAGTAGCACCATTCTAGCTTCTGGAATAATGGCAACACAAACTGGGAAACCGTCATTAAATATATGCTGGACATCTTTAGTGCCTCCTGATTGGACTTTTTTCCTGCCTGAATATTATTTGGAAGATCACTGTAACGATACCACAGCATAGGAGTGGATCTCAGCAATGCATTCACTGTTCCTGTGTGGATATCAGCATTTGGAGGCTTTCCTACAGGAATAGGAGAGCTTTCTTTCCCGGTGTTATAACAGTACAGGGCATGTTTTTGATTCATTGGAGGGAGCAGACTCTATTACTGTAAGGAGCACACTGGCCTCCCATTACTTGGACTGCCACATTAAAATGTGTTGGCATTCAGTAGAGAGTATAGCAAAACCAGGATTCTGAATGTTTTACTAGAATCTATGCATGAATAATGGACTTACATGAGAAATAGTTCCGTAGATTATAATAATTGTGTGCCATCAAGTCAATTCTGACTTCTGGTGACCCTTTTCAGGGTTTTCTAGGTAGAGAGCACTCAGAAATAGTTTACCATTCCCTTCTTCTGGGGACGTCCTGGGACTGTGCAGCTTGCCCAAGGCCAAACAAGCTAGCTTTTCTGGGACGCACTCTGGGGAATTGTACTCTCAACCTCTAGCT
The DNA here is from genome assembly GCA_037013535.1 of Intellagama lesueurii. Lineage (NCBI taxonomy): Eukaryota > Metazoa > Chordata > Lepidosauria > Squamata > Agamidae > Intellagama > Intellagama lesueurii. The sequence goes on along the minus strand of JBAJHW010000005.1, from coordinate 68,599,022 downwards.
CCGTAGCCAAATACTTAACTCACTGAGCTATCCAGCCAGCCTGTAGTCTATAGCTGTCAACAATTTCATCATATATGTTCCACAATTTGTACTGGTGGAAATTTCTCTTTCCCAGAGGCAGGCCTATTTTAATCCTGTATTCCTCTGGGTAAGGAGTAATGCCTTTCTGCCTATATCAAGAGAGAAGGAGTGCCTGTTACTTTCTGTAAAGTAGGCTTTTTCCTTTGGAATATAGATTCTGTTCTCCCTTTATTTTTCAAGATTAGACAAACATTTTCAGAGGTGACCCACAATGCTGACTGTGGCCTGATGGCTTGCTGCTGAAAACTGCTCTCCGTTCTTACACAAGCAGTAGCACAAAGACAAGCAGCAGTCTTTATTGATATATATATGAACTATTACTTCACTGAACTATTACTTCACTATGAGTGGTGTATAAACATTTATAAAATATAACATGTTTACACACCACTCATAGTGAAGTAATAGTTCAGTGGTTGCTTGGGTGTGTAGTTATCTGTTGTGCAAACAAACAAAACAGAAATATAACAAAAATATTTATGTACTGACAAGTCAGAACCAACTTATAGTGACCCTAATAGGGCTTTCAAGTTAAGTGACATATTTAAGGAGTGATTTTACCAGTTCCACTTCCGCAGTGAGTTTCCATGGTTAAGTGAGGATTTGAACTCTGGTCACAGGAGTCCTAATCCATTACTCTATCCACTGCACCACACTGTGTCTCTTATAACAAATATAGTAGTTATAAAAATAAAGCGCAAAAATAAAAATAAAGCATAACTTACAAGAAAATCCACTAGAGGGCAGTATGGATAACACTGTGCTAAGCATTACTCCCAGTGAGAATGTGTGTTGGCTGAACGTGCAAAACCAACATCATGGGGAGGGGTGGGGGGAACTTGACAGGTAGATTTTGCTGTTGATTACCATTTGCTGGCCTCACTTTTTCTTGAGATGGCTGATAATTTCTTGCTTTTGTCAGAAACTCCAGTTCTCATTTCATGTGTAAAATATCAGGTACTGTACTCATTCTTTAGCCTGAAACTGTTCCAGGATGACTTACAGTGTGGTTTATCAAACTCAATGGAATAGAAGTCATCCAGGTCTCAACATATGGCATAATCCTGGCGGGAATCATGGTATTTAGGGTGAACTGATATGTTGCCACAGTTTAATGCCAGTGGATTTACGTGCCCTTATTAGAAGAATTAAGCATGTATTAAAACAGATACTTATTTAGACATATTGAGAATATCCCCCCATGCAGCTTTAGCTTTCCAGATATATTGTGAAAGAAGTTTCACTTTTTTCCTTCTTTCTCTTCTATTGATGGGTGGATGTGTATTGGTATTTTAACTTTTTATGTGGCAGCTCTAAACAATGATGTGTATCCAGATTCTTTAGCTAGTAATTTCTCCTTGCAATTCTTTCCCCATTTACCTGGAATGAGCTGAACGTTTGTGTCTCATGACATGCTTCATTCATTTTAAACATGCTTTGTGCAGTAGGCAAAACTGTAATCCTGGCTAGTCCAAACTCAGTGGTGGCTACGTACAGCTACCTATGTTTGGCAGTTTTGTGATTGCTGTTGGAAAAATTGCAGTTGCTAAAGTAATCCTAGTGCAAGAGTTGTAAGTCTCTCTTTGAGCTATTCATCTTCCAAAGCAGAGTGGGGAAACTTTTCACCCTCCAGATATTTTGCACCTCAGCTCCCAGAAGCCCCCACCACTATGACCAGTGGTAATGGTCTGTGGGGGCAAAGATCCCTTTTCTGCCTGCTGCTGTTGTGAGCCATCAAGTTGCTTCTAAGTTATTAGTGACCTCCAGAAGGTTCTCTCTGCAGCAGCTTTGTAAACTTGAAGTGATGGTTTCCTTTATTAGTGGATTCATCTGTTACGTGCTCTTCTGCTTTTTCTGTTGCCTTCCACTCCTCAAGCCATTAGTGTATTTCCCTGTGAGTCTCTTGGCTCCTCATGAACTGTCCAAAGTACCATAGCCTCAGTTTAGTCATTTTTTGCTTCTAGCAAGAGTTCAGGCTTGAAGCCACTTTTGATCTCTCTAAAACATTCCTCCAAATCCGCATTTCACAGGTGCCACCACTTATTTTTCCCCAACCACCTTTCTTTTCACTGCCCAGTTTCCACACCCCTATACAGTATAGTGGTCAGGAATCGAGCAGAGTCTGCGGTTTCCCTCCCAGGGTATTGGGGGGGGGGGGGGGAGGTTTATAATCCATTCTTCTTCTTTCTGGAGAGGGTTGGTATCGCGAGATTTGGCCGCGTCCTGGTTGCTGTAGCAACAGCGACGCTCGTTCCTACCCCGGGCCGGGGCCGTACTGCCGGGCTCTAGTTGCTTCGGGAAGCATCGGCGACATCCTAGAATTGAGGTAAACACGTTTGGCTTTTTAGAGTATGTATTACTTTTTTCGTTCGACTAGGCGGGGAGAAAATTTGGGAAGAGATGGAGACAGAACTGCAAGAAAAAGGTCTTTATGCGGCTATTTGAATCCGTGACTACAATTCCCAGTGTGCTGTGCGCGACAACTGCCTTTTGAAATCTTTATCTCGGCGGCGGAAAGCACTTTGGGAGAGTAGTCGGCCGAGACGGGGGTGGAGGAATGAATAGGTTTCCACCTCTCCTTTCGCAAGACCAAACAGGCTCGTGGTGCATCTTGGGAGCTGTAGTCCTCAGATACGGCATGCGTTTTAGGGAGAGCTGAAGATCGCGAGACACGGCTTGACTGGCTCATATTTGTGTGTTGGTGTGTAATGAGAGGAAGGTTATGTTTTGGTTCTGCTGCATTCCAACGATGGATAAGGTGTTGCCATCTAGGTGGAGGGATTTCCTGTGACTTAGATTGGTGCTTACAACGGGTGGAACTTCAACAGGTGGAGTTTACCCCAGAATGAAAAGCAACGTTAAGGGAACGTTATTGTTTAACTTTCTGTCGTGAACGCTGCTTCTCCTGCCATCAGAACCGTGGCTTCACAACAGAGTTATGCAATTTGCCGACGAGTCGCATAAAAGAATCATAATGATGATTTTTTTTTGTGCATTTTCGAAGAGATGTGATGTGTCAATCACTGTGATCTATCAATAGTGACAAAATGATTATTGCACTGAGGCTGTAATGCAAAGAAGATCGTTCAGAACAGGACCTTTTAGTCACTGTGACTGATAATTACTTTGTGGGACTCTTGGAAAAATAATTGTAGTTAATTACTCTCCAAGCACTTGACATTGAGAATGGTGTGCAGGTTCAAAATATGACTGACATGTTCTTGTGGGAGGTGAGAGCATTTATTTCATCCAGCAGCTTAGTGGCAACATAGTGTTAAATTTTGCTGTGCAAATGCTCTTTGTGACAGCTCTCATATCTTCACTGGCCAAAAGGTTCAAAAATTCAGGTAGCTATGTTGATCCATTTCAGTAAACCAGTTCTAGGAGTTTTCCAACTTTGTAGCGCTTTTGACTGTAAAACCAAAACCTGTGTTTGATTGAGCATTCAAGATCATTTTGCACCTGCGTTGCTGGAAGTTGGATGTCATCCTGACTTAACTGACTTTGGACAAATAATAGCTCTAAAGGGTGATGTTGAGTTCCATCTACCAATCTGCCAGGTTCTTCAGCCAATAAGGTTTTTCTCTGAATTATCAACTGTAACAATCTGTTCTTTTATTTTTCATTATATAACTAAAGGAAGTGTTCAAGCTTTCTGCATGTTATGAGTCTTGCAATTTCTTAGTCTTTATTAATTCATCTTAGTACTTCTTTATTGGCCATCTTCAGCTAAGAAATTCTCTGCATCTTGCAATACAGTACATCAAAATTTCAAAAGCTGTTTATAAGCTACCACTTTACATTCAATCATTTTGCATAATTGTAGAATTTAAAAAGCATTTTCTTTAACAGAATATTAAAATTAAAATATATTTGATGCTGTAGTATGTGCTTATAACAGTCTGTAGAATGTGGCTGGGACCAGGACAAAATGTTGCTTTGTAAGATAAGAAATCAGAAATAAAGTGAATCAACATTATGCTGTACTGCGCATTATATTTCCTTCAGTAAGATTTTTTTATAGTGCTTCATATGTTCTCAGAACTTTCCAAAGATATCCTAAAGATACCCTTTCTTATTCAGACATAATTTTCTAAATTTAAATATTGCTATGTACTGAACTGAGTTGCAGTTGCCCTCTTAAAATGTACTGATACCGATAGAAAAGAGATTGCTAGGAGCAAGTATGCCAATTAAGATAACAGTTTTAATGAGAGCTAAGTTTTTAAATACTGACTTCCTACTTTTATGTTGTGTAAGATAGAAACAAGAAAGAAGAGCTTGAAACTTACCCCAAAAATGGAAGAGGAAAAAACAGTTTATTTTGCACAGTCTGAGAAGCTTTACATAAGCTGCAGTTTTAAGCACTATTTATTTAATTATTTATTTAGTGATTAGAACAAAAATGACTGAAATCCTATTTGTTAAGCCCACCTGCAGGTGGTGTAAGTATTGGTGGCATATTGCAAGAAGAAACTGGTGTAGGTATTTGTTGAGATTATGGTCAACCACTGTAGTTCCATGGCCCAGTGGGATCAGAAAGACAGATGCAAAACACAGAGTGGTCAATAAATTCATTCAGAAGTCTACAAACAGACAGAGGAGCCGGCAGCAAAAACTTCAGAAAGTTTAAAGAAGGAAAGCGGGGGGTGGGGTGGGGGAGCTGCCTGAACATATGCTTTCAGATCCTTATATAGCATCATGACTGCCCCCACAGTCATGTCAGAAAGAGCTTTCTCCAATAACACATAGTTTATTGAATGGGTGAGGAAGATATGAAAAAGATGCGTGGGTGTTGGTTATAGTTATCTAACAGTCTTAGAAGCCCTTGCATACATTCTTTAGATTTTCCCTGGCTGATTACAGCTAAAGGAGCTCATCACCTTTATCTTAACAGAAAGACAGGAAGAATATCAGCTCTGGCAGATGCCTCAAAGGGGCCCAACATCTTCATCCTGGGTTAACTATGCTTAAGCAAAAACAAGAGGATCTAAGAACGTAAAATTAGAAAGCAAGCTTCTACAGAGTACAGTAGGACCCACATATCCACTGGGGATTGCATCCAAGCCCCCTGTGGATACTGAACACTGCAGATAATAGCGAATACTATATATATATAGCATGGTAAAAGGGGAAAAAACAAAAAATATTTTACATTATTACCAGAACTGTCTACTAGAGGGTGCCAGTGAACATGCTATGTATTCTTCACTAACAAGTATTCACAGCACAGTCTCTTGCTCCTTCTAGTGGCCAGTTCTAGTAACACATATGAAAATCATTTTTTTCTGGAATTTTTTTCTTCTAATATTTTTAATATTTTCAGACTGTGGATAAGTGAAACTGTGGATACTGATCCCGTGGATACAGGGGTCCTACTGTATAACAATGTGGAGAGACAAAACTGACAATAGCAGTATTTGTTATAACACATGAAGTCATTCAATTGCAAATGCCTGCATTAACTCATCAAGTGCTCCAGCACTAGAGGCATTCAAGAGAAATTTAGACAACCACCTGGCAGATATCCTTTGATTTGTATTCCTGCAATAAGCAGGGGCTTGGACTCGATGGCCTTATAGCCCCCTTCGAACTTCATTATTCTATGATTCTGTAATCAACTTGCTGCAATTAAAAGCAAAGCAAAGTGTTCTGCTTATATACCACCCCATACTGCTTAAAGCACTCTCTAGGTGATTTGCAATTTAATTATGCAAGATACACATTGCCTGCCCCTGCAAGCTAAATATTCAGTTTACCGACCTCAGAAGAATGGGAGGCTGAGTCAACCTCAAGCTGGCTAGCTGAGCTCATTAAGATTGAACTCGGGTTGTGAGCAGAGTCTTGACTGCAGTACTGCAATTTAACCACTGCACCACAATGTACACATCATCACTGGGATTTCCATTAACTGAATTATGCCACATAAAAACTCAGTAGGATTTAGCTAATATGTCCTAAATTATTAAAATATGCTGAAATATAAATTAATATACAATCTGACAGATTTTCAGAGTTGGGTGTGGTTTGTCTAGAGAGTTTTCTACTTGTAGTTTTTGTCGAACAGTAAACAGGACAGCCAGTAATTTGGATTGAGGCCTAATTTTAAATTGGAAACCACATTATCTTGTACTTTGTGTTTTTGTCTTTCTTAGGTGAAAATTAAAGATAGGAACTTCTTTTTTTAGGGAGATGGCTGATCCAGCAAAGGAAGGAAATGACCTGGATGTAGCAGATGTTGAGAAGCAAATTACAGAGGACACCTCTGGAACAAAACAAACAGATTCTATAGGCACTGAAGAAGAGCAGATAGGGGTAGCAGAGTTGGATGAAGCTACTTTGCCTATAGAAGAGGAACAAGCCTCAGATGTGGCAGCTGGTGAATCAGATGCCACCAAGGATTTGGTGCAAGAACTGAAGACTGAGGAACAGGCCACTGCTGAGGAAGCAGTGCAGGATCCAGATGCTGCTAAGAAATCAGTTTATGGCCTTGCCACTGCTGAGGAACCAGCCCAAGGACCTGATGGTATCCAGGAGCCAACCCCTGTTAGGGAACTGGCTCAAAGTCCAACTGCTGATGAGGAACAAGTTCAGGGACTGACTGTTGCCAAGGGACTTCTGCAGGGGTTTAATGCAGGGCAAAAAGAAGAAGAATCCCATACAGAAACCCAAGATGGAATCCCAGAGGTTCAGCAAGATATTTCACAGGTCGAAGAACCTGCTGTTGAAATTAAGCCAACTGAAGATGACACAGGTGCCCCAATAATTGAAACAACCTCAGATGCTGCTGAAAGTGTTTCAGAAAAACATCTTCACTTTGCAACATATGATTTAATGGAAACTTTGGCATGTCAGAAAACAGAGTTTCCAGAAATTATAAGAGATCCTACTGTAACAGGTATACAGTTTGTTGGATATAGTAAATGACCACTGTTGCCTTTGTTATTATCATTACTATGTTGTCATCATCCTGCTTATTTCCTGCTTTGTCATGCATGAGAAAATTTACTTTTTGACAATAACTCCAGCTAGCAAAGCCACTGGGCCACACTAGCTGGATTATTTTGGGAGTTGTCATCCTAAGTAGTCTAGTCTTATGTCAAGTAAAATGGACTTGTCCACAAAAGCTCACATTAAAAAAATATAAAAGTTAGTCTTTAAGGTGCCACCACTTTTTTTAGTCTTTTTTTTTACTTTTCATTTTCATTTTGTTTTTACCTACGTATAATAGTCATCCAGAAAGTAACTTTTCTCATTTCTGTGTTTTCTTACTCATTCATTTAAAGCATTTATATCCTGCAGTTTAGCCAACAAGACTCTCAGTAATTTTTAATGTAAGTAGTATGACAGCCGGCTGGATAGCTCAGTGGTTTAGATATCTGGCTGTGGAACCAGTGGTTGGGAGTTCAATTCCCCACTGTGCATCCTGGGAGAAGAGGCAAGTGGCACGGTCCCAGGTTGCCGCAGGAAGAAGGGAATAGTAAACCACTTCTGAGTATTATCTACCTGGGAAATCCTGAAAGTGGTTGCCATAAGTCAGAATTGACTTATTATTATTATTATTTATTTCATTTATACCCCGCCTATCTGGTCTTGCGACCACTCTAGGCGGCTTCCAAACAACATAAAACAACAGATAAAATCACAAAATTATTACAAAAACAATTTCCATAACAATTATAAAACAAAAAATAAAGATAAATAGAAAAGATAAAAAGATCAGGTATTGACTGGAGGGAAGGCCTGTATAAACATCCATGTTTTTAATTGATTTTTAAAGATTCCCAGCATAGGGGCGGCACGAATCTCCGGAGGAAGATTATTCCAGAGGCGAGGAGCCACCGCCGAGAAGGCCCGATTTTTTGTTCTTTCCCTACGGGCCTCCCTCGGCGTCAAGCTCCTCAGCCTCACCTCCTGACTCGCACGGGTGATCCGGGTAGACCTTGGTGGGAGTAGGCGTTCCGCCTTGATGACATGCAGATGTTATTAGTATGACAGTCCCTGCGATTATGTGCGATCAAGTAATTTCAAACTTGTGTTGACCCTATGAACTAGTGGCCTCCAGATAGTACTGTCATTTACAATCCTGCTCAATTCTTGCAGACCCTAAAAGATATAGTTTTGGTGTCACCGTTGAAAACCCTGTTTCAGAAACATTACAGGTGAGAAATCTCAACAAAGGTGCCTGAGATCATCTTAACATACTTAAACTGTATCGCTAGAGAATAAGCACCTCTGGTTTATTTTTTGGGGAACATGGTTTGGATTGCAATGTGAGATGCTTATGTTATCTTGCATGTCTATGCATTCCAATTGTCATACAAAGCTCTCAGCATAAGCAAAAGCTTCTCCATTGATTTGATGGATATGGTGTATTTTCTCTGTGCAAAGGGATTTTGAGTACTGTGCATATCTAGGTGGTCTACTTTGGGCACACAGTATGCGATTATGTACATAGAATAATTGTTTCTGAAAATAGTAGCAACCAAAGGATTATATGTAATCAGTCATTTGATGGTGGTATTGTTTGTTTAGAATGGTGTTCTTGTTGCTATTATATAATATAATATTATTACATAACATTCTAACAGCTGTATTAAAAATTAAATCTTAAAAGTAAATGTTGATTTTAACATGTTATTTAATTTGTTGTATGAAAATGTCTCCCTACAGTTTCTTTAAAAGAAGCCATAGGGTTGAGTTTACAAGAGCTGAGCAGGACAGTTGAGAACAGAACATTCTGGAGATTGGTTATTCGTAGGGTCGCCATAAATCAGAGATGACTTGACAGCACATAACTAGAACATTAAAGTGTACTTTAAATACCCAGGGTAGGAGACAAAGAGAAATGGAAAACCTCAGCTCATAACAGCATATGTAGGATCAATTGCCTTCAAAATGCAGTTACTAATATTTAGTTCTAAAATAGTTGCCCAAGTTGTTGAAGAAATAGATCATCGATGGATTTGTTTGTTTTTCAGTTAAATTCATGCTGCATCCTGACATCCAGATTTTCACTAAGGATTTTACCATTAACCGAACTATGGAGCATATCAAACAATACTTTGCAGCACGACTAAAAATACCACTGAACTTTTTACAGATTATGTTGCTAGGTATGTATCACTTACCAGGAAGCATCTCTGTATCTTTCTCTAGATCTGTAAATGTAATTGTGATATATTCCCAGAGGGAGATGATAATGCAAATGCAAATGATGATGATGATGATGATAACAATGTTAAAAGAATCCTCTGGCTAACTTTCTGAGGTACAGCCTGAATTGCAGGTGATTAAGGAAAGTGATTAAGGAAAGCATGGGAGCTATCAATCCACCAAGGGCTAATTAGGAGCAACCACATGTTGTTGCATTGGTTTTTGCCCCCAGTTACCATTGTCACACAGTATCTGGCCTGACAGCATCCTTTCAGAACCCCAGTTTATTATTTACAAAATGAAAGAGGGGGCTTTATGCAATTTCTACAGGATAAAAGCCTATTTTGGGATGATAGCAGTATGGATTTTCCCTGAGTGTGCGTGCCATCCTTATTTTATCCCTGTCTAGGTAAAGAAGTTTTTGATCTTTCTGTTTGATGTGAAACCTAATGACCGTAATAATATTTGTTTTTAGGGAGAATAACCGAAAATGATGAAACCCTGTGGAATCTTGGGGCTCGGCCTAATGGTACTATTCAAGTTGATTTGTTTTCTCTTGATGAAGACAACTTTCCAATTCAGGCATATAAATTCCTACATGAATTCTACATGGCTGATGTTATAACTGTTAGAGTACAAACAGGTACAGAGTGATGTTCAAATATGCATTCTAGCTTAGTCTAAGCACACGTGTTATTTATATTATCCTGTATATAATTTAATTACACTGGTTTTATCTGAACAGATTCAGACACAGTTCAGGAGGTAGATGTTGAGATCAAACGGCCAACTTTTGAGAAACCATTTCTGGGTGGCTTTAGACATAAGCTAACCGGCATGGAGTACCATAATGCAGGATCTCAGACAGATCCCAAAAAACATCCAGATAAAGGATATGAAGAATTCTGTAGGTCAACACAGGTATGTTTGCAACACAATAATTTAAAATGCTAATATAAAATGAGCTAAGAAGCTGGTTTAGAAACAAAGTACTGTATCTTCCAGCATATTAGATAATTACATGAGCTGCTGTTTTCTGATCCATCTATCCATTCACTTTTTGTTTATTTTAATTTGTACAGAGAAAGAAACTTTGCCTTTAACACAGGTTATTTTTTAAAAGTAAATTAATTAAAATGAATAATTTTGTTTTTAGACAGTTGTTGAGAGGAGACGGCTACAGCAGACCAGAAATACAACTTCCACCCAGATGACTAAAATTGGTGTCTATGTATCAAATATTACTGATAAACTTATAGAACCAAAGATTTATGTGACAGCTGAAGAATACCATGCAAAACGACTTAAGGCAGTAAGTAGTAATGAAATTCTAACCTTTAACCCAGTAAGTTAAAATATTCTTTAAGGTTGTAAGGTTTAAGAACTGATGGTCCACAAAATATTCAAATGCTTTAATCAGTTCACTTCTATGCACGTTTAATGGCAGAAACAAAACATGACAAAACATAGCAGAACATATATGTGGGTAAATATATATTTAAGGTCAGACTGTAAGGGTACTTCTGTACTAGATGTTGTTGCATGCCATTGTAAAATGTCTACTCAACACTTCTCTCAAAGCAACCATGCAGTTATTACTATTGATGGCTAATCTATTTATAATAAAGAATAAAGTGTGGTCCTTGTAGAGAATCCAAAAATAAGAGTAGCTAGTACCTTCTAATGTATTAACTGCTAAAATGTTAAAAATAGACAAGCTTTTGACTCCCGCAAGACCCCTCAGGTGGGGCAGTTCCCAGCTTTTAGGTTCCTTAGCCAGGATATCCAATGGATTATGAGAGTTGTGTCCATAAATCTCTGGAGCAACACAGTTGCCCACCCTTGATTTACACATTTCATAGTCTGGCAGGTAATCTATTTCCTAGAAAATCCTAGCCAGTTTTCTCTATAGGTATCATTTCTGTGTAATGTCTAACACATATTTAAGATACTACGTTATTAGTGCTTCTAGGATATATACAGAATATTGTTCTCTTTTTTTTCTTTCCCCCTCCCACCTCCTGTTTATAGACAGTTGTAATACAAACCTACCACCGGCGATGGCTAGCTAAGAATATAGTTAAAAAACTAAAAGAAGAACTGAGGTTGAGACTGGAATGGGAGGCAGAAGAAGAGCGAAGAAAAGAAAGAGAGAGAGCCAAAAGACTGCTAAAGGAATATAATCGAAGGATGTTCCCGAGAACAAAGGATGACTTTGAATTACTCTATCATGCTTTAGAATGTAAGTTGGTTTAAGAGATGCATCTAAAAATGAAATTACATCAAAGTCCGATATTTGCTGAGGCAAAAATAACTATATACAGGGCACTTGACATTCCTGAATTATTTCCAGGGCCACACCAATTGTCATGAAACACAGTGAATCCAGAGCCTGGACAGGTCTTTGAACTGCTGCTCTCAAATTCTAGGACTTGTAGTCCAAACTGAGGATTATAGGTGTTGTAGTCCAAAAACCGCAGCTTTTCCAATCGGTGTTTCAGTTCAGGAAAACTCGTAAACTCCATGGGTTTGCAGAACTTTGGCCATGGTTTTTATTCTGCTGAATAAATTGAATCTTCCTCTATGCTGTACTTGCAGCAAGTATCCAATGTTGTCAGAATATACTCTATTTTCAAAGCTATAATAATGTTAGAAGAAGCAAAAGCTAAAATGAGTGCTATTGGCTGCATTCCTAGATTTAACGGTTTAATAAGCGCTTTCCGGTTGCAATATTTCATTTCTTTTTCTCATTCCTGCCAGCTGTCATACTAAGAGACTTAGGTTGGTAGAATCCTGAACTGTAATAATTCTGAGTGCAGTTCAAATTTAATTAGTAGATTCAGATTTAGGCCTATTTTGTTTCAGATTGATTCAGATGGGATTCAATTTGATTTGGAGCTGAATCTGAATTAAAATGCAGAAATCTGAATTTCCGTATCTCTCCATGATTTGTGTTGGGAAATTAAAGGAGCTGACTCTTTGGGAGTTTTTTTCATGGCTGAAATTTGTGGAGATGGTAGCCCTACCCCCACCATTGAATTATTCCTAACAAGTAGCTAGAAGAAATTTTTATGTGAGCCACATTTACATTTCTCCTTTAAAACAGCTGTAATGTTTTTATCTTTTCACATATGTGAAATTTGGAGCCATGACAGAGCCTTGTGAATTGATAATTCCTGACAAGTTTCATGTAGGTGGGGGTGTTGCTATCCACAGTTTACATTTATTCTAAAATGCTGGAAGTTTCTGATGTGTGTCTGCTTTTAGGACTTATAATAGTACTTTAAAAGGCCCCACTGCTCCATCCCAAGGCTCCTAAAATTTTCTCCAGGGCAGAAAGGAGCCCTAGGAAGCCTTGGAACCTGAAAGGGGGGGAGGGAGGGTAAGAAGCTTTCAATCCATTTAAATTATATAGTCTACTCACCAGATGATGACATCTGATGACATCATCTGGTTTACTTGGAGCAAGTTACACCAACTAGATTCTGGCCAATGTTTGACTTTCTTTTAGTGTCCAAATCACTGAATCAGTCTGAAATCTGTATCAGTCTAGTTCCCTTTGGATGTGATCTGAATCAGTCAGAGTCAGCACCGTGTGGTTTGGACCAAATCAGCACTCCTTTCCACATACTTCCTGTGCCTCAAGATATTTTGAATATTCACTATCACTTTGTAAATGTAAACTACTTTGCATGAAATTCTGAAAAGCAGATGGATAGTAAGTCACTAACCGCCATCATAATTACTGTAGTGTCTTTGCTGATGCTGGCAGTATTATACAGGACATAAAGGTTGGTGTTCCATTTTGCAGCATAATATGCTGAAGCATGGTCTACTTTCTTTCAAGGTGATCATCTGTGTGCTTTCCCAGACAGAGCATGCATTCCTATAAAAGTACAGGGTTATGGCACTAATCGTTTCAGTATTCTTCCCATTGCCCACATGATGTAAGGCTAATTCTTTCCCCGTACCATTCTGCTCCCTTTTGTGCCAGTTGAGGGTATGGTTTGTTTTGTTGCAGGCTTTGTACCAAGGGTGGAGTTTCATACTATGGCGCTTTGAATGCAAAGTTCATTTCTGCCTTGGAGGCTGCTGGCTGGAATGCTTTTGATTAATTTGCAAATGTAAAAAAATACATTTTTAAAAAATAACTCCAGAAGATCTAGCAAGGAAGTACATTTATAACAATTTTTGTGCAGTGGATTCTAAGGATTTCCTAAAGTAAAATGATTTTAAAGATGTTGCTCTGAGCAGTGTAGCTGGAAGAGAAATCACATCCTTATTTGTCCGAAACCGTGACCAGCTGGGGTAGACCTTTTGCCCACCTGGATGGCCTTGCAGTGGGATGAACAAGTGCTTTTTATCTTTTCTGCCAGACATTCTATGTCATGGGCTTGCTTGCCTGATTCTTTGCTTGTTCGCTTGCTTCCTTGTTTGTTTGTTGCTTTTTTCAAAGACACAATCAGGAACGAAACATCTGAGCAACATAAAAAGCATGTGATGCTATGAACAGTCAGTAGTTTGAGGGGAGGGCACCTAAGTTATTCTTGAAGAATTAATTTAAATTCAAAGAATCTGGCAAAGCTGTTCAAGTCAGAAAACAGAAAGGTTATATTGATTTGCCTCTGCTTCAAAAGCTATATTCAAAATGCATAAGGAGTTACTGCTTGAATAATCGGTATGAGAAAACCTTTGGCTTTGTTTTTCAGTAATATTATCACGGTTGCTAGTACAGCCTTTCTGGGTGGCTTTGGCCTGAACAAAGTCATTGTGGATGTTGTTTTCTGTTTTTAACAGCTCTCATCATAGACATCAGGCTTGATAGCAGTCTTTATGTGTATTATGAAATATTTGCTGGGTTAGATTCAGAATTTCTTTCCTGTGCATAATGATGGTGCGTGTATTGATCTGGGCAGCTCCTGTGTGAACAGAAAGTGCACCTTGGAAAAGCCCAGGCGATTTCAGGAGCTCCTCACTTTCCCTTTTGTGTGGAGATCGTGCCTTAAATGTGACACTATTCATAAGAGTTGACTCACATACTGTTTCCAACACCAAGTGGGAGGGCTTTAAATTGTGTTGCCTCAGATCGTCGCTTAGTTTCTCAGTGTCATTGACTTGTGCTGTTCTTTGCTCCTGTTTTTGTTTGTTGTCCATTGGTTGCTTCCCCATAGAGTGGCTGGTGATCACTTTTATCCCAATCAAGTGCTTTTTGCTTCCAGGAAGCACTTTCTAACCTGCTAGTAGAACAACTTTCACATTCTTGTGGCGTTAAGCAAAATTTCTATGATAGCAATCCGATGAATTTATCGCCCTCCAGAGGTTTGTGAAGGGCATGCCTACTGAACACAACAGCAGGAGCCTGTTTCTCAAGCCAAACAATGAAACTAGCAGTTTTTGAAATGTATACTTTGATTTCTTTCCAAAAATATTTGAAGCATTTCCTGTGAAAAACAAGTCATTGTATGAATCAGGTCAGACACTGTGCAATACAAATTTGGAGTGTCAATATGTTTCAGTTCATTGTTCCTGAAACATAGCAGTCCATTCTCAATTTGTCAAGAAGCAATCGTCCTCAAAGCAGTGTTCTAGCATAACAGCTTCTTTAGTCCTACTGATTGCATCATCTAGAGATGAAGTGACTGTGACCATGAGTGACTAAGCTGATGAGGATTGTTCAGAATACTCTACAGTACAAGGAAGAGCTGTAGTCCAGCTTTTTTGAGTAAAGGGGAACATAAACATTTGCAAGTGTGAAATGGTCTCATCTCCCAGGATGGGAGTAATAGATCCATGGGGTCATGGAAGCAAGAAGGTTGAAGTATGAGCGCAGACTAGGCAATGGAATGAGAGACATTGCTTTGAAAGACAGGGAGAATGAAGACTGAGGAGAGTGAAGACAGGAAATTGAAGTGAGAAGGGGCTAATCAGAGGACATGAAGGTATTTCACAACAGCTGAAATCCTACTGCTTAACATAGTAAGTTGCAACTAAAGTAAACCAATTGAATCAATAGAATTTACAGAGAAGCTGACTCACCCACCAAGTGTCCACTGATTCAATGGGCCTATTCTACTTGTGACATACTGTTCTAAGCCACATGGTTTCAGCTATGGCATAGTGATCAGGAAAGTTTACATGCTGTGAATGGAAGGAAGGAGATGCTAGGAAGGCTGGCCAAAGGAAGATGGTAGTAGAACTTGGCAGTGGGATGAAAAGCAGCAAGCAACCTGAAGCAAATGATGGCACAGAGATGGAGATAAAAACAAAAGCAACTTAGGGGAAAAATTGTAGTGGGCAAAACAACATATAGGGCCCAGAGAAAAGAGCAGCTGTGTCCTACTGGCAGGAAGAAAGTCAAAAAGCCATGGAGGAAACATTTGGCATTGTTGAGTCTATAATCCAACAAGCAATTTATGTGATACTTCTGGTTTCCACTCCTACTGGAGCATTGAACCTTGTGACCTGAGGGTGGGTGATGCAGCAGAATTTCACGTGTTTATTTGAACTGTGTAAATCTCTGACTGCAGACTCAGATTCATAATTTGAATACATTGTTTATAATATAATAGCAACAATAACTTTGTTTAATACCACTTTAGGATGTTAAAGTAGTTCACATTGGCTGAAATCCAGTAGCATAACTTATACTGCATATAGCTGATGATGTCATCAGCTGCAGTATTGTTTTTGGAAATTGAACATTTCCAAATCCCCCTCTGGATCCCACAGCTCCCCTGAGATCTCTTTCATCATGGAGAAGCTGTTGGGGGCCGTGCGACTGGAAAAGAGGGAAGTCTTTAATTTCTGAAAATCGCTGCCACCATGAGTTACACTGCTGGATTTCAGCTAGTATTTTCTTGTAATCTTTACAACAAGCCTACAAGACGGGCCAGTGCTCTTACCATCTTGCCACTGGTAAGCATAGTTAAAATTTAGTGATATTCCCAGAGTTATCCCGTCTTGAAGAAAGGAATTTGCCAGCTTCACACTGATCTTCAAAAGAACTTGGGAAAAGGAGAAGTCTCCCTGAAGCAGTTGGTGAGCAACAGAGGAGAAGGAAGCCAGGCAGCAACCTGGTATTTCTTCCCTCTGAAGAAATCACCCGAGCACAGATTGGATGCAGGAGCCATCTTGGGCAGTTAAGCTGTGAGTAACCCACCCCCTATGGAGGAGAGAAGAACAAACAGATACTGCATTGAAAACTGACAACAATAACGTAAGTTGAAGCCTTTGATTTATGAACAGCCCCATAAAGTGGAAAGAGAAACTAGAGTGCAGAATATTTGGGCAAAAGAAGGGAAGAAGCGGCTAGCTTGCTTACCGGTCCTGCTGCCTCAGAAAGCGAAACTAACTTTTAGCTTGCAGGCTGGTCAAGGCTGAACACTGAGAGACTGAGAGAAAAAAACTGATTCTGGAAATAATCCCAGGGTGACATAATACAACTATGGACTGGACTTAAAGCTGTTATCAGTCAGGAAAACAGAGTGAGAAACATAACATCACGCTGCCAGATTTCTCAACAGTATAGACAGACTGCCATCAAAACTTTGGAACTGTATAATATCCCTGGGGGTGGGGAAGCTTTGGGAGATCCCCCTCAGAGGCTACGGCTGTAAAGGGCTATATTATATACAGTGGTGCCTCCACTTACAACCATAATCCATTCCAGAAGATGGACGTAACTCGAAATGGTCGTAAGTCGAAGCACCATTTCCCATAGGAATGCATTGAAATGCAATTAATCCATTCCAGCCGAAGAAAAAAATAAAATAAAAATCGCTGCAAGACTCATTGGAAACGCGATTAATCCCTTCCGGCCGAAGGGGGGGGGGGGGAAGAAAAGCAATCAAGCGTGCAAGACCCATTGGAAATGCACAGAAAACAAACGGAGCAGATCGGAAATGCACAGAGAACAAAGGGGGTAGGTCGGAAACGCAAAGAAAACAAAGGAAAAAGCAAGGGAAGCATGCAGGACCCATCGGAAATGGGGAAAAACACTCCAAAAAGCAACAAAAAAACCCAAGACCCATCGGAAATGGGGGGGAACCAAAAAACAAACCCCCCCAGCTCAAAACCATGCTGCAAAAACACCCAGAACAGTTTTTTAAAAGCAGAAAACAGCACCTTACCTTACCAGGCAGCCCGAAGCCTCCCTGCAAACCCACACACACGCTCACTCAGAAGCAGAAGGAGGCAGTCCCGAGCCTCCTCCGACGCACTCTCTCTAACTGCTGGGGCGAAAGAGCTACAAAGAAGCAGCCTTGTCGCCACCTACAGTTAGCAATTTGAATTTCCCGCCTTTTCCCCCTGCCTTTTTCTGTTCGTAAGTGGAAACTCCGGTCGCAAGTAGAAGCAAAATTTTGCGGCCAGAGCTGGTCATAACTCGAAATGGTCGTAAGTAGGGACGTTCGTAAGTCGAGGCACCACTGTACTGGGAAAAGCTAACTCATCCCTGACTAGTCTACTGACTAGATGGTCGGGATATAAATTCAATAAATAAATAAATAAAATAAATAAATAAATCCCAAGGGGAGAGAGATATTGTCGCCGAGGGTGGACTGTGGAACTGGGAAAACCAGGACTGGAGTTGTTGATTGGATTTATGGATTAATAGAAGGAACATACGGTGGATTATAAGGACATCTACTGGAGGAAAAGCTGAATGACAACCTCAACACACCTCTTATATTGCCTAAGGACCAGGTTGGATTACAAATATATCTGATTTGATATGTGGAAAGCCTTTTGGGACTCTGGAACATCGCACTGAGGTTGGAACTGTACAAATATTGAGGTGGGAAAGCCTGAGATTTTTCCTAGCTTTGATTTGATATGTGGAACACTGTTTGGGACTCTGGAACATCGCACTGAGGTTGGAACTGTACAAATATTGAGGTGGGAAAGCCTGAGATTTTTCCTAGCTTTGATTTGATATGTGGAACGCTGTTTGGGACTCTGGAACATCGTATTGAGGTTGGAACTGTACAAATATTGAGGTCTGAAAGCCTGTGATCGTTGTTAGCTTGGATTTTCTCATTGGATTGCGTGGGACTCTGGTAATAGAGGTCGAGAGACATAATAACTCTGCTAGGTTTCTTGAGAAGAAGGAACATGTTTGCCATGGTTGTATTTTAAACTGTTGGGCTAAAAGCTGATTTACATATCATAATATCTATGTAAGGATTGGAGGAAGAACCTGGGGGAGGGTTCTGGTTGTTGGTTAAAACAGTGGAAACATCTGAAAGAGCATGTGGTATATTTGAGGGTTGGACATTCTGGTGAAGGATATAGTATAACTTATACAAAGTCCATTCAGAGACAGTAGGAGGAAAAATTGAGATATTGACATTGAAAAGATCGAAATGGCCTCCAAAAAACCAAAGCCCCAAACGCCAGGAACCTCTCCTGCCCAATCTCAAAGTCTGGGAAAACTAGTGGCACAAGAACCAGACAAAGAATGGCAGACTACCATGCAAAATTTACTAACAGCAGGATTTCAACAAGTAAATGAACGTCTCAGCCAAATAGCAGATCAGATGAAAGAGATGACATTAGAGATTTCAGATGCCAAACAGCAGATACCGTGTTTCCCCGAAAATAAGACAGGGTCTTATATTAATTTTTTCTCCAAAAAACGCATTAGGGCTTATTTTCAGGGGATGTTTTATTTTTTTCATGTACAACAATCTACATTTATTCAAATACAATCATGTCATCTTCTTCTGGTTGCTGCACAATGGTGGAGGGCGGGGTTTCACTTAATTAGGGCTTATTTTTGGGGTAGGGCTTATATTACGAGCATCCTGAAAAATCATACTAGGGCTTATTTTCAGGTTAGGTCTTATTTTCGGGGAAACAGGGTAGCTGAAAACAAAACAAAGACATAAGATCTTGAGGAAAAAGTGAGAGGAACAGATGCTAGAGTGAATCAAACTGAAGAAACATTAGAGGCAGTGCAGAAGAATTGACAACAAAGTGACGACAGATTAATAATGCTAGAGATGGAGAGAGCATCAAAGATGCTTAGATTTCAAAATGTGGCAGAAAATGAAGGGGAGGATCTAGAGATATTAATGAGTAAGGCTTTGGCTGCAGAAATAGGGATGGAAGCAGCCGACTTGCAACAATATATGGAGGCAACCTACAGGGTGAGTTTAGCATATGCAAGAAGAAATAATCTCCCCAAAGAAATCCACGTGAGATTTACGAAGAAATCAATTAGAGACAAGGTTTTAAGAGCCTCACAAGATAAACAATTGATAATAGAAGACAGGAAAATTAATGTCCTAAAACAAATTCCCTGGCAAATGAGGCAGAGGAGGAAGCAGTACTCCTCCCTTACATCTTTACTTCAACAAAATGGAATTTCATATAGATGGCTGACACCGGAAGATTTATTCTTTCGAATTTATACACAGAGATACAATATAACTTCACCGATGTAAGCGCAAGACTTTATGGAAAAAAATGAGAAGAAACTAACAAAACAGGGAGAAAGAAAGAAGGAGGGGAAATCAGAAGAAAGACCTCAAGAGAAATCAGACCACTCATCACAATCAGAAACAGACACAAAGCCAGAAAAACAGGAAGTAGCTGAGCCAAGACATACCAGAGGCATGACGAGGAAAAAACAGAAAGGTAGTAACCAACAACAAGATGACTAAAAAACAAATGAAGTTAGAATCAATGGAGAGCTGACGAAAGAAATACAAATACAAAAAGGTACAAGACAGGGGTGCCCACTCTCTCCATTACTATTCATTCTTACTTTAGAAATATTAACTGAGCAAATTAGAGATAAAAAGGAAATAAAAGGACTGAAAGTAAGAGGTCATACTTTTAAGCTTCAAGCTTTTGCAGATGATCTAGTTATTATATTGGAGGATCCAATGGATTCAATTGAAGACCTGATGGAGATGCTGATGAATGTTGGTGATATGGCAGGAATGAAAATAAACCAAAAGAAAACAAAAGTACTTGTTAAAAATATGAGAGATCAAGAACGACAGAAATTAATAGAAAGGACTAACTTTCAAGAAGAGAAGAGAGTCATATACTTAGGGATCCAAATCACAAAGAAAACTGGTACATTATTCAAAGACAATTATACGAAGTTGATTAAAGAGATACAGAATAGCTTGGAGAGATGGGACAAATTACAGCTATTGTTGATGGGAAGAATAGCAACCATCAAAATGAATGTTCTACCTAAAATTTTATTTTTATTTCAGACAATTCCCATAATATTAAAACAGTCATTTTTTCAAGAACTTAACAAGATAATCATGAGATTTGTGTGGCAAGGTAAACCAAGAATTAAAATCAAAGCAATGCAAGGTGCCAAACAAAGAGCAGGTTTTGGTCTCCCAGATTGGGTATTGTATTATAGAGCCTGTGTATTAGTCTGGATAAAGGAATGGATAACTTTAGATAATGATAGACTACTCAAGTTGGAAGGACATGATTTACAGTTAGGTTGGCATGCTTTTCTATGGTACAAAAAAGATAAAGAGCAGAAAAGTTTCAACTCGCATATGATAAGAAGAGCCCTGCTAGGGACTTGGAAAAAGATCATCCAGCAGATTTACCAAAAAACACAAGGCTGGGTATCACCCATAGAGGCCTTTACACAACCTAACCTCATGACAGAAGCGAAACTTTTAAGATATCAAGATCTATTTAAAAAATGATTGTGAGTTAAGGTCCAAAGAAGAGTTAGAAATACAAAACATATATCTAGACTGGTGGTCCAGAGCACAAGTGGAATCTAGGTATAGAAAAGATAAAATAGAGGGCTTTTACCCAGAACAAACGATATTTGATAAACTTCTGCTGGGCTCAAATGATGAAGTAATTAAGAAAATGTATGATTATTTGCTTGAAACTAAAATGCAAGATGAGATAGTAAAAGAATGTATGATTAGGTGGGCACAAAATATAGGACATAATATTGATATTGATCAATGGTTGCAAATATGGAAAAATAACATAAAGCTCACAAAATCGGTAAATTTCAAGGAGAACATATATGAGATGTTTTATAGGTGGCATATGACTCCGGAAAAATTGTCAAAGATTTATACAGAGGTGTCAAATGTTTGTTGGAAGTGTGAAGCACAAGAGGGAAGCTTTTACCATATGTGGTGGACTTGTAGAGTAGCGAAACAGTATTGGACAGCAGTACATACTCTGTTACAAAAAATACTACTTTGTAATGTTCCACTAACCCCAGAATTGTTTTTACTGAGCATTATACCAGATAATATAGATAAGACAAAGAACTACCTAGTTATATATATAGTCACTGCAGCCAGAATTCTTTATGCTAAGAACTGGAAGAAATCGGAGATACTGAAACAAGAGGAACTCATTGAGAAGATATGGGAAGCGGCAGAAATGGATTTTCTATCAGAAGTGTTGAAAGACTGTCCAATACAAAAGGCAACTGAACAATGGGATTTATTATATAAATGGCTTGAGTCACCAGATAGTGCTTGAATAACATAGAATTAAACTAGATGTAACTGTAAGTTGAAATCTGGAGGGCAATCAAATTGTAGAAAGGCGAAAAGTCCACTTGATATCGCAACATGAACAAACAGATTGGATGACAGTACATTTTGTGTTCTCCTCCCCCCTCTTCCCCCTCCCATATCCCCCTCTACCTTTTGTACTCCTTACCTTATCCCTAGTTTTTAAAAATAAAAAATAAATTAAAAAGAAAAAAAAAGAACTTGGGAAAACATCCTGCTGCTTTGTGATGGTTTCCAAAGTCACGAGAAGCTTCAAGGGAAAGGTTAGGGTCTTACTGACCTTATACTGAACAGAACTCAGAAGTGGAACCAAAGTAGAGTGGGGATCCCTACAATCATGCTGAACACAAATAAGCCCAGTGAGATTGGAGCCACTGGTAGTAAATTCCCTGCTCTTCCTCTTGAACTCCTGGTTGTTCCCATCTCTTGTCAAAGAGGGATATATGCCACGCTGCCTGTCTTGCAACTCCTAAGTTAGCCTTTTTCCTTCAGGTATGGCGGAACACCCTAATTGCCCACTGTTAATTCTGGTTCAGCTGCCTGTCCAGTCAGCCTCTGTACGTGGAACAGGGGTGGGGGTCCACCTTGTTGTCTGCCTGAGCCAGTAAAATGTCTTGAACCAGTCCTGCAAAGCTACTGGAAATTTCTGCAGCTCTTACTAGTATTCCTGTATTGTAGTTAGTAGACTGAGAATGAAGGACCTTAGTTCATAGCAGAGATAAGATTTGATTAGGGAATTTATGGCAGAGGTAAACTGTGGATAGGGAATTCCCAGTTTGTTCAGCCATGGTGCTACAACAGCTCTGAGATCAGTTGAGCAGTTGCGCTGGCTTGCGAATCAAGCTAGCAAAAACACCAGGTCTGTGTACTGAACATTCGCTTCCATGCAGTGAGAAATGACTGTTTTGCTTTGCAACTGCTGCCCCCTTGTGGGTTCTCAAACACTCTGCAGATTTTGCTATGTTGCTTTAAACTGCAATGTTTAAACTTTAAAGCATGCAGCCATTCATGCTGATATTTTCAACATGAAAAAAATATTGGTAGGTCCCCTAGATATCTTTTCTCTGATGCTTACACGCTGAACATTGTTTCTCACCTGGTTAAGAGATACACAGAATCATTCTTGCTCACTGCAACAAAAGTATGTCCAGAGAAGACTGGTTTTCAAATTAGTGTTGTTTCTTATCTTTTCAGACGTATGTAGAAATCATGATCTTAAACATTTGTTTAGTTATGGTGCAGTGTGTTCAACCTGGAGCAGTGATATCCTTTGCCACTGGATCCCTTTGGGTGGTGTTGGAGAAACTGCCATTCCTCAGCCTTGGTTCCTCATCTCTAAATGGAAATAGCAACTCACTTCTTGGGCTTCTGTGAAGATTAATAAGGAAATGATTTATGAGGAACATTGCACAGCTTAAATATTATATATACACCTAATAAAGCAGCGTCCAGAGAGCAATCTCTCCAACTAAAGACCTAGTCATACATCTTCTTTATTGCATGCTGGCAATATCAGGAGAAAGAGACTATATACAGGCAGGCTTTTAAGCAATAAATAAGGGTTTAGAGAATGTTCTAGTTTTGAAATTCAGATATTTAAAAATGTTTTTTTTTAAATTCCTTTTAATCTTGACCAATGTTCAATTGTTTTTCATATATAATTTTTGTATGCTATTTTTGACTTGTATGTTTTTAATCATTGTGTGCCACCTTGGGTCCCCTATGGGGAGAAAGGCAACATATAAATATTATTAATAAATAAAAATATATTTAGGACCAGCTCTCATAGTATTTGGCAGAGTTTGTCAGATGCCTCAGTTAGCAGATGCTGGGAGCAGTCACACATGACTTGTTCTTCTGAACCTCTGAATCATTTTCTTCTGTTGAGGCTGTGCCCTATTGCCTTCCTGACCCCCTGTACAGTTTTCTTCAGGTATGGTGGGAGATGCTATCCCATTAGCAGTGCTGAAATAAACCAAATGTCTATATATGGAATAGAAGAGGGAGGCACTGTCATGTCCCTTGACCCTCGGGCAGCAAAATGCCTTGGGCAGGCCATGCCTTCATTAATGGTTTCCAGCTATTCTCACTGTATGCCAGACAGGTTGTTTACCACTACATACTGTATCCAGCATCTGTACATTCATCAACAAACTCATTCTCAGGATATTTGTTGTGTGCCAAAAACCTGAATTGGCAGAATATGGATGGGACCAGTCTGGCACATGCTGGGAGACAGTTGGCATCAATATACGGCTACCACACCGTATGTAGTAGTGGGAGTAGACTTTTCTCTTTTGGCAGATGCCTCTTGATGATAGGCATGGTTCAGGCTCCTAAAAGAGAGCTTAGGTGGGACTTCCATTGTGGGAGCTCCCTATGCCTTTTTCACAGATCAGACAAGGCTGGAGCAAAGAGAAGAGTGATTTGGACTGAGGCCATGAAGTAGACAGAAAGAGGATAACTAGCCCTCTGCCAGTTCCCCAATACAAATTGCCTCTGAAGCTGTAAAACTCAGGATCTGTTTCCACTGCTGGAATAAACCAGCAGAGAGAGGGATTGATTGATTGATTGATTGATTGATTGGTGGACTTTAGACCAAATCCAAAACTTTTGTGGCAGTGTGTGCATCCTTACCCTGGCAAGCCTGGTACTTTTGTTTTGTTTGTTTGTTTGTTTGTTTGTTTGTTGTTGTTTTAAATCCTGCTATCTGGTAGCAGGAATTTTTGAAAAAGCAGATGGGGCAATCACATATGTGGAATCGATTCCACATCTTCCCCCAAATAAATAGACCTCTGGCAGGGGAGCAGAAAAACTCTATCCCCTGGCACAGTGCTCAGTACGTGCACATGCCTCGTGTACACTAAAATTTAATTATTATTATTTTCTAAAAGGAGAACCTGGTACAACAGTGGTTTTGTTTTTGTTTGTTTATTTGTTTATTTTTTTTTTTTGGTCAGTGAGATCAAACCCTCAGGGTGGAAAACAGGCAGATACCGTTGTGGGCGGCTGAGTGTTTCCCCTCCCTCAACTCACTAGCAAAGGGAGGGGGCAATTTGTATTGCAAAATCAGTGCACCCTGATCAGAGTAAAAAAAAAAACCAACCCTCTCCTGTTAATAGTTTTTGAAAAAGACACCTGAAGCTCCTGTTGTGAAAGTACCACGTAACGTCTAGTTTGGCCGTGAACAACCAAGCAAATGTAATAGGCTAGATAAATAAACTCTCTGGAGCTCTGATTAAAATTGTGTTAAGAGCTTACTTAACTTGTTTTATGAGGCATTTTTCATGGCCGTAGTTGAGAACCAAGTTGCCGTACTAAACAGAAAGCATTTTCCAGAGCTATGTAAACAATAATTTGTCAGAAATTACGAGAGACTTTAACTACATTACATTCATTATGCATCTTGTAACGATATTCATGTCAGGGAATGATACTGATACATAGTAAGTCAAGAGCCAGTCTCTGAAAATGAAGAACAAAAGAGCACTGTACAGTAAACTACAAAGTCTGTGTTTTCAGGTGATCTAAATATGTATTTCCAGAAGGAGTGTAAATAGAAATATGAACTCCATTTTCCATCTGAAGTGTGGGAACTAGATTTACATTTTGTTTTTCTATGAGTGGTTCAGTGGAATGAATTCTTAACTTCTTGACAATTTAACGTGCCCTCCTGATAGAAAATGCAACTGCTTTTCTCTTTGCTTCAAAATATCCATAGGTGAATTTTGAACAGGGTTAGAGAGCACAGAGTTGCCCTGCCATATTGTTGGAATGTATTTGAGCAGTAGACCATTGATAAAATGTTTGAATGAAATCTAAATGTGTTTCAATATTAATTTTAGTTACCAATTTAATATAATACTTGTTTAATTCTTTTTAAATATTTGCATACTTACTGTTTTTAGCTTTTAAATATTGTTTTAATGATGTAATTTACCTTGGGTCCTTTTGGGGAGAAAGGAGGGATAGAAATATTTTAAATAAATAAATATTTTCTGCAGAATGTAGGGTTTTAGTCTACCCTTCCCGCCCTAGATTTCTTCATTTCCATTTTATCTGAAATACATCATTTGCAAGCTATGTATCACACAGTTTGCTTTGCTTAAAAGCAAATTGGAATCGTAAACCTAGCTAGCTTTTATCAAAAGTAAAACACTGTGACCAAAAATCTTGCAGTGATCAAACATCAACTGAAAAGGTCTTTGTCAATATGAAATAAGGGGAAAGCCTGAATACTATTAATTTATTATTTTAATGCCAAATGCATTCATTATGTCAAATTCTTGTAATAAGTACAAAGTACCTATCCATTGTATCAGTATCTTCACAGTAATGAAGTTCTGGTGAGTAATCAATGAGACGATTCACTTCTCTGTGGGCAGTTGGGTAGAGTAGATGCTGCATGTCTTTCCTTTGCAACTCCATGGCTGAAATCCTGTTGCTGTAATTTATATTGCATAAAGCTAATGACACCAACAGTGATTTTTTGGAAGTGAAACATTCCCAACTTCTCTCCCAAGGATCCTGTGCAATCTCTTACATTGTCAGGAAGCTATGAGCACTGCAGGACAGCCAGGATGACGGAAAAGCTCAAATCCAAGGAAGAGGCCTGAAATATCTATAATCAGGTCCCCTTCCCTCCTTTACATGGCCAAACATAGATTTTTTTGCTGCAGTAGGAAAATTAAAATTTTGTTTCCTTCCAAACACCTTTTTAACCTAGGTTGAGCCACATAGGAATAGTACATGAAGGTTGCTTCCATGCTGTCCTGTTGTTGCTGTTGTTTTCCTGGAACTGCCATCATTTATCAATTTGATTTTTATGGCAAATACAGATATTATAAACAAGTCATTGTTGTAATCAGAGTATTTGTGCTGTTGTCTTCTGACTCTTTAAAAACCTGTTTTGTGGTGATTTTTCTGACTTGCAACGTAACTGCATTGGAGCAGCCCCTTCCACAGACTGGAAAAGCACTACTAATATTCCTGGAAAGAGGAGCAGTCCTTGAAGGGGACAATGTTAACAATGCCCCACCATTTCCTGATTCCAGTGCCCTTTTGTGCCTTACACCGTGGCCCCTTCCTCCATTACCTAGTTTAGCACAAGTGTGCAGTAGCAAATACATAGCATTTCAAAAGAAAATCTCATTGGCAAAAGAGGTGAAAGGAAAGCAGAAATCGCATTAGATTCTTCCTTGCTCTAAAGTACCAAAGGGCCTGGCTTGCATTTTTAGGAAATGACCTACTAGAAGTATGTCTGTGAAGATTTTCAGTCATCCAGGTGAGGTTATCTGGAAGCTGAGTCATGGCAACTGGACTTCTTTCTTGTTAGGTTGAAACGTTTCGCTACTCATCCAAGCAGCTTCTTCAGTCTGCAGTTCTTCAGTCTGAAGAAGCTGCTTGGATGAGTAGTGAAAGAAGGCCAGTTGCCATGACTCAACTTCCAGACCTACTAGAACCTCTGTAATATGGAATTCATTCAATTTCAGATATTGTTCTGCACCATTTCCTCCACCTCTCTTCCTTTTCTAAGCATTTGATATTAAGTGATGGTGCTTGGACCTGAGACAATTCAAATCAGACTCACAATTGTTATGTGACAAGTGAATCCTGCTCCATGAAGACAAATATACAGGATCAGAGGGAAGCTTACTTTACCCTTTGATAATCTGTGAATTGGGAGGGAGTATCCTCCTTCAGCTTTTGTTCCCAGTTGTGCATGGATGCTGAAATTAGCAATCAGGTTTCTTGATCACTTGGAGCAAACAGACACACTGATTTTAATTTAGATATCTGTGCATCTTGTTTGCTGGTGGCATCACATTAGTATCAGTCGCTAGAGCAAAACCATACTGTCAAGACAGCAGACTACTAGGTTTTTTTCTCCAAGAATTTGTTTATTTCACTTGGGTAGTTTACCTTGTGTTTGCCAGACAGATTGAAGACTCCAGAATACTGTGTTCCTGTTCCTACTTTGGGAGCTATTTAAAACATGCACATCCAGTGATCTAGTCTCCCGCTGCTGCAGTTTCATATGTAGAATAATAACATTTTCTGTTTCTAAGGAGATTAGTAACCTTGGCACAGGCACCTAATTGGATAATTTATAGTCTTGCTCGAAGTATTAGTCTCCTTTGCCAGCGCTGCCGTAATGGAATTTTGCATTCTAATTTTAATGTGCATTTAAAAGATGGTACAGGCTTTGCCTTATATAGGAACAGCATGCACTTGGAGGCTGCATAGGGGAACTCAACAAATACATTATTATTAAAGTGTTGTGACTAGATACCCATTTACTTTAGACAATATATTGTTCATAAATTTCAGTAAGTGCACCATGTGTTTTAAATAGCTATGTGTAAAAGCTGGCTGGATAGCTCAGCAGTTTAGGTATCTGGCTGCGGAGCCAGAGGTTGGGAGTTCGATTCCCCACTGTACCTCCTATGAGTAGTGCCAACCAGTGTGGCCTTGGGTAAACTGCACAGTCCCAGAGTACCCTCAGAAGGAGGGAATGGTAAACCACTTCTGAGTATTTTCTATCTCGAAAACCTGAAAAGGGTTGCCATAAGTCAGAATTGACTTGATGGTTCATGATTATATGTAAAATATATTCATGTATATTTTTGCTCATGGAAGGCCAAGTTAGGGAAGCTTCTCTCTCATCCAAGGCACTCTGGTTTATCTCATTCAGCAGAGACATGTGGCCCACTATGCAGCATTTTTTGGAGATGGAGGCCTGCTAGCAGAAGAGGAGAAGTGGAAGTCTGATTCTGCCAGTCTAGTTGCACATGCCTAAATTTGGATCCAGCACGGTCCAAAATTCTGTGTGAAAAGGGGAGCAACACCTCTTGGGAGCATCATGAGCAAATGCTTCACTTTTGGAAAGGAAAATATTTTGGAAGCTTCTCACATTTTAGTACTTTACTGCCAAAGCAGAAGCTATGAAATCTCCCAAAAGAAGGCCTGAAATCCTCAAGGTCAGCTGCCGAGCATCACTAAGTCTTGTGAAATGTACAGCATAGTTTGCAGCCCAGCATGGGTGTCAATAGTGACACAGTTGATAGACATCTGGCTAAAGAAGCACAGTGGCTTGGTTACGACTTGGATGTCTGATTGTCTTTCCACTACTGTTGCTGCCTGTTCCTGATCTCAGTAGATTGGGATGGAAGGAGCTTCAACATGTACAGGAATGAGTGCAACAGTTCTGTTGTTAACTATAATTGTACTCAATCTTGAGCCTCCCATTGTTGTTGGACTTCTACTCCCTTAATCCCTGGCTGAGATTTCTGGGAGATATCTGGAGATATATGTTGAGAGCCACTGACTTAACCTCTGGTTCATTAATGCTGCCATATGATATACGGGGAAGGGACCAGAAGACCCATGAATGCATAGACTGTGACAATTGGCTGTACTTCAGAAACACATGAATTCATAGACACATCCTGGAGGCAAGCTATAAACTAATGTCTTCTCCATGCAGTCCTTCCTCCAGTCTTGCTTATCTCTTCTAAACACAGTGTGGCATAAGTGATCAGATATGGGCAGGTACAACACGTTAACAAGTATTAGATAATTTAGAACATAGCTTACTCATGAACGTTACTGAGCTTACAGGAAGCAAAGCATGTAATCCCCTTTCATCATCTTGAGCACCCTGCTGGTCATAAGGATGCTTTTCATACGGATGGCTTGTGGAGGCTAAATCAAGACATGCAAGTTGAAAAATCAATAACCTGTCTTTCTGTTGATCTAGTATGGAGGCAAGAGGAGCTTGAGCGCATCAACAGCACTTTCACTGGAGCTGAACGGAAGGCGGCTCTCTGTGGACTTTTAGAAAAAGAGGGCCAGCTGATTGCTTCCATTGGGAGACACAAAATACATGCAGATGAAGAGAACCAGCAAAAAGCAATCCTGTCCTTTCTGGAAAAGGTCAGTGAGATAATTTCTGTCTGAACACTGAATGTACCCAGAGTTCAAAAACCTGAATTAACATTTACAAACTAGCAGCAGACTGAAGAAAAGCACAGTAATTAACTTGACCAGTTGAAGATATGATTTGTGGGCTGTATGTATGTCTGGCAGTAAAATTGGCTCATTAGGCACAGTTATTAAAAGCCTTTATATATGCCCATAAAATTTGATGAGTACTTCCATTCACCTAAGAACTGAGAAACCACCACTTACATCTTAATTTACTTAATTGTGTCTTCTTATTGAAGATGATGAGTACTGTGCACTGTATAACCCTCAATTAATGCTACATTAGAGGCTCAAGTGGCTAAATGTATTAAAGTAGCTGCATTCATATTTCCCTGAATTTACAATCTGAGAATACCTGCAGAGAGGATCTTTCTTACTACCTTCTCTCTGTGTTGCAGGATCAGACTATTTTGTCTCGCATACTGAAAACTACATGACATTTTTGATCGTGTATAAGGGCATTAATGAAGAATTCTACCTTTTAAAAAGGGGAAGTCTACATGTGCATGTTTGAGAAAGGAACAAAGCATCACTAATCAAATCAGTGGCCATGATCCTGTTCTCCACGTGTTGAGAGAAAAAAGTGGAGGGGCACTGAAACAGAACACACACACACACCCATTTATGCCTTTCCTGTGCATGGGTGCTCTGCTGGAAACTGCCAAATGCCAGATAATTCATGACATGCCTCATTCCCATGCCTCATCTTGAAGGGGCCCCCAGTTTTTCAAGCCCTAGCACACCACACTGCTATACCATCTGGGAGGTACATTGGGAGTAACAGCCGATTGGTTGCTTCAGGGTGAGGAGATGGGAATGCTTCAGCTTGCCAACAGTGCTGTATGACCGGTGACATGCCTGGAGTGGTATCAGGATGGCATGACAATCCTTTGCAACACTTTGTACAAAATCTATTACTGGTTGTCACGTGGTGGCCTGCCTGTGCCTCCAGAGTCACATGGCTTCACATCTAAGGCATGGGAAGGGTTTGAACAGGGATCTGAGTACCATAGAAAAGCTGTTGGATGACTCCTTCACCACAGATGCAGTGCTAACAATTAGCTCACTTAATTCCCATCCTATCCTGTCATATTAAAAAGATGTTGCATACAGCTTCTGTAGTGATTTAAGGAACCATAGATCAGTGGTAGCTTCAATTCCCTACATCTCCAGGTAAGGCTGAGGAAGAATCTTGCCTGACACGCTGGTGCAGTGCTGCCTGTCAGTGCTAGCCTGGATCGAGCAGCAGTGGTGTGACTCATTATAAGATAGTTCCATGTATTCTCGTGGAGTTTAAAAACAGCTAATTAGCAGATTGGAGAATTTCAGTTTCTATGATAAACTAGATGGCTGTAAATCAGTTAAACCTTAAGCTACCTCATTTTTAATGGGTTTCTAATTTAATTCTACAACATTTCTGTATACCCACACCATATTGTATGTATAAGCATCTACAAGCTTGGCATCATAAAAAACAAACACCAAGTTCTGTAAATGCTGTATGGTATAGAAATAATTACATCAATGATAAAAAGGCTTTACAATTGTATACAGCAGTATTAAAATCTGAATTTACATATTCCAGGAAGGATGCACAGGAATACATCAAAAGTTTCCTTTTCCATCTATCTTTTCTTATGTGTTCCAATTATGAAGATTTAAGCATTGTACACCTTTTAGTCATTTAGCCATGACTTTTCTGAGAACACACACCAGCTAGATACTTGCTTGCTGTTAAAATTATTGCTACCATTATTAGATTTCTTATTAAATTCGTATGTTCTAACTATACTGCATTGAAAACAACAACAGATAACATATGTAAGGTACTTTATGCCACTATAAATTTAAAGAATGACTGGCTTAACAAATGAGTTGCAGATTTGAGTTGTTAGCTTCCATAGTGCTCTGCTGAGACAAGCCTCATTCAGCATCAGTCTCTAACAGATAGGTCAGCTCCAAATACAGTGGTGCCTCGCTAGACGATTGCCTCGTTAAACGACGAATCCGCTAGACGATGAGGTTTTGCGATCGCTGTTGCGCTTCGCAAAACGATTTCCTATGGGCGCTTTTCGCTGGACGATGTTTGGGGGCCTCTCCCGTGACCCCCCCACCCCTTTCAGAAGCCTCCCGGGGCGCAGGGGAAAAGCGGAATTTTTTTATTTCCAGCTTTTCTCCTGAATTTTCAGGGCAGAGAAAGCCTCTTTTTAGCCCGCCCATCAGCTGTTCGTCGGGAGAGGGGAGGGGGAAGGAGGGGAGAAGAGGACAAAATGGCTGCCGGGGCTTCTTCAGCAGGTAAACATGCAGTGGAAAAGCACCCGGCAAGCCTCTGAAAGCAGCACTTTGCTGTGGGGGTGGTGTGGGGGTGTGTGGCAGGCCTGCCCCTGCCACCCCACCCCCACCCCCACCCACTCACCTCTTGGCAAAGCCCCGCTTCCAGAAGCCTCTGGGGTGCTTTTCCACTGCCTGTGCGGCAAAAGCCTCAGAAGCCTCCTATCAGCTGTTGGTCGGGAGAGGGGAGGGGGGAAGGAGCGGAGAAGAGCACAAAATGGCTGCCGGCTGCCTGCTGCCTGCCGGCTTTTAGCTGTTTGGTGCTCTTTTCTGGATGTTTCGCTGCTACCAGGCACTATGAGAAGCCGGGCTCAGTCTACAGTACCTGGTAAGTGACTTTCTTTTAATTTTTTTTTAAGTTTCTGTGCTTTTCTTTCCCATCGGAACGCATTAATTAAATTCCAATGCATTCCTAGGGGAAATTTGGTTTCACAAGACGATGTTTTCGCAGGACAGCGATTTGTCTGGAACGGATTAACATCGTCTTGCGAGGCACCACTGTACTCCAAGTAGTCTGTGTATATGAGTGTTTTATTTCTATGTTTTTCCTCTCTGTTGTTGGTAATGATGGTCCTTTGATGAATCAGAAGCCTTAGTGCTTGGCTGGATTCTTTCTATGAGTTATGATAATAGTAATATGAAGAATGGGAATTTAGAGTCAGAGAAATGTTCGTTCATCCCTGCTTTGGAATGAAAGCAGATGATCCCAAGAATAGTACAGTAGATAAACAAGGTTTGCCGCTTGATTAGCTCAAGCAGAAAAATACATTGGAATGAGAAATTCATATTATTTTATCTAGACTGCATACGTTGAGTTTACTTGCCGACCTCCAGATGTCAGTAACAGCCACTGCTGCAGTAGAAATAAAGGTATAAAGACTGAAACTTTCAAATGCACAGTTTTTCTGACTTAAGAAATGTAAACTAGGCTTATATTTAATATCACAGATTGGTAATGGTATGATGGTTCTGGAATTGTTTGGATAAGGCAATGAGTGTTAGAGAAGAGGGATATGAACCACAATGTTAGGCGTATGGAATAACACATTTCAGCCTTCATTTATTATTTATTTATTTATGAATAATTTGTAATGAGAAATAGGACCTCAACCTGAGTCCTCATTCTTAATGGCAATTCACCATTTTTTAAATAAAATTTTTTTTTTTGCCATTGAATGGAGGATGAAGAGGATAGTAAGCCAACTATTTCAGGGTAATATAATGAAATCTCTCTTTGAGGTGCTATGTAGCTATGACCTGTCTAATGTTCTCAGCTCTTAAAGGAATCCTGACAGCTGAGACTAGTATAGAGAAATGAGATGCCTTAGGGGCTCAATATAAAGAGAGATCATCTTTGAAAATACAGTGTTATAATGTGGGCTAGAACAGAGGTCGTCAACCCCCGGTCCGCGGCCCGGTGCCGGTCCGTGGCCTGAGCTGGACCGGGCCGTGGAGACAGACCTCCCGCCCCCCCCGCACACACTCCCCTCCTCACAGCTGCTTTGCGCGCACACACGCGTGTCAGTGCCGGCATGAGCACTCCCCCACCCCTTTATGCATGCACCCAAGCGCCCGAGCGAAGGGGTGGGGGAGCACTCACATGATGGCAGGCACATGCATGCTCCCCCACCACTTTGCGCATGCGCCCAAGAGTGCGTGCCTGCCCGCATGAGCGCGGGGGGGGTGCCCTGCCTTCCTCAGAGGCTCAGCCGGTCTGCGGTCCCAAAAAGGTTGGGGACCGCTGGGCTAGAAGACATTATTAATAGGTGGATGTGTAGCTGGTTGATGAACTAACTATACTGAGTGTTCATTAGTGGTTCATTTTCATCCTGGATGGAAGTGTTAAGTGAGGTACAACAGGTCTAAATCCAATTGTTAGTTCCAATGGAGAAGATGCATTTAATGATGGGGACTGGTTGAGTTAATATGTGTAACTTCCATTGATTTAATGGGTCTAATCTAATTAAGACTATGGATTTAGAGTTAGCTCTGTCCTGGGTCCAGAGCTTGTTTAACATGTTTCTGAAAGAAGTGTACAAAGATGTAATGAGGATGCTCATCAAATTTGTCAGTGACACCAAACTGCATAGCAAACACCTTAATCAGGATTCAAGGTGATTTTGATAGGATGGTGAACAGATATAGTAATATTTATTTATTTATTTAAACATTTGTATCCCACCCTATATCACAGGATCTCAGGATGGGTTACAAAGCTATATAAAACAATTTAAAATCATAAGGTGCTTATAACAATTTTAAATCAAACAATACAAAATCAAAACATTAAAAACATTAAAGCAGTTGCACTAGAACCTGCACAGACCACAATCCTCAGCCTCAAAGGCTGTAATAAATAAATATGTCTTGACTTGGCACCAAAATGATGCCTGTGTCGGCACCAATTGAGCCTTCAAGGGGAGAGCACTCCACAGTTGAGGTACTGGGTGGGGTAGATGACATCTCTTTTGACAGCAGTATCTAAAAAAAAGGTTTAGTAGATTATAAATTAAGCATGAGTCTGGAGTATAATGTGGTAGCTAGAAATGTAATGCAATTCTGAGCCACTTCTATAGACATGTAGTGTCTAGGTATGCAAAGCAGCAGTACCATTCTTCTCAGCTTTGGACAAATCTTCCCTAGAACATTGTGTCCAGTTCTGGACACTGTACTTTAAGATGTGGTCAAACCAGAATATATTCAGGAAGATAAACATGGTGAGGAGCCTGGTTCTGGAAGACCCCAATAAAAAGGAAAAGGAGTCAGGTATGCTTAGCCTGGAAAAGAAACGCTCACTGGAAGAGAAGAACTCATAGCAAATTTCAAACAGTTGAAGAACTCCCACATACATAAATTTGCAGCATTTTTTTCCTATTGTTCCAATGTATAGGACCTGGAAGACTGGACTCAATTAAAATAAAAAATTATTTACATTAAACAGTTAAGAATACCTGAAAATACAAAGCTGAGCAATAATGGAGGGTGCAGTCTTAAGTAGGTGGTGGGCTCTCCTTTGTTAGAGGATTTTAAGCAGATTCTGGATAGCCCCATATCAGGGATGCTATAGTAGTAGATTTCTTACATAGCCAATGGGTGGGCCTTTGGGATAGCTAGTAGGCTTCTCAATGGGGTCAGTTCAGATCTGGGCCTATAATGGCAGGTTCCCAAAATAGAATTCTTAACTGCCTGCACAAATGGTCAGCCTGGTTAATAATACCATGCTCATTATATTTTGCTATTTTCCTCCTATATTGTTTTTTAAAAAAATATTTCCTATAATTCTTCATTGCACCCCTAATATCTCTTCCAACGTGTGTTGTATTTTTCTCCCAGATACTCTGTTCTGCTTTCATGTCCTGGCAACTGAAAGCAGTTTACAATAGACCTGCTCTCTGAAGCAATTTAGATAACAGGATTATTTTAAATTTCCATGATGTTGCCAGCTAAAAATGCAGAAGTGAGCTGGCAAAAGAAATGGAGGGATTCAACATTTCTTGCATCACTGTGGAGCTTATAGAATGAGGCCCTAGAACAGAATTGCAGCATGAAAAAGGCAGTTTTGCTTGGAGAATGTTCCTATCATGGGTAATGAACACGTCTGATTTCATAAATCATTGTAGCCTTATAATAAACTATGAAAATGTGATAAACAAATAATATACACATTATTAAGATCATAGTAATAATAAATATTGCATGCTGCCAAGTCAATTATGACTTAGTTCTCGTATACTTTAATGATATGGAGTTACTGTCCTTTTTTACATGTCCTTTTTCCTTTATACAAGGAAAACTGCTGCATCACTAATTGCTATATCTCTTTAACCAGCACTGGATTTCCACTTGCAATAGAGCAGAATCTTTGATAAATGGGAAGAGTGCAATCTCCCCCTTCATACTACAGCCCCCACCCCCAAATGCTTGCTCTATTGGGCTATAAAGTCCTCAGTAGCTGGCAGTCTCTTCAGAGCATGTATTTGGAGCCAGAGAAAGGTGCATGGAGGAAGAGAGAGAACCAAAAAACTTGATATTACCATAAATTTCACATTGGATGAGGTCTAAGTTTCAACAGCATAGAAAACAAGCAGTAGCCTATGTCTAAAGAAATGCCAGTAGCCGTCAACTCACATACAGGGTTTCTAACCGTGCCCCTTACTCCTGTTGAAGAGTAGAACACTGTGTTGTTATTCAGCCCATAGGGAACTGGCAGAAATCAAAGGCCTCCATTGGGGTGAGCAGGTGTACCTTCTGGCCTCCATAGGGTTTCTTGGAATCTAAGCCATTATGTCTTCACTGTTTTGATTTGTTTTTAATGTTGAGCTATGGCAGTAAACATCCTTTCTCACCTGAGGAGGTTAAGACTAGTTGCTCAGGCATAGAAAAGAAATATGTGAGCATTGACTTTAACAATAACAACCACACACCAAGACTGCCCGAATACTGGCTTGAAGTGTAAGCCTTGTAGTACTTTAGGAAGGATTTGTTTT
The DNA here is from genome assembly GCA_037013535.1 of Intellagama lesueurii. NCBI lineage: Eukaryota > Metazoa > Chordata > Lepidosauria > Squamata > Agamidae > Intellagama > Intellagama lesueurii. The sequence goes on along the minus strand of JBAJHW010000005.1, from coordinate 68,562,448 downwards.
ATCATGCATGCTTGGGGAAACAAATTAATAAACCTTTAGCTATGCTAGAACAACAATCCTCTGTTTCCTATTCTGTTAGAGTTTGCTAGCTCTAATTGAAAGATTTAGAACATCATTATTTGGACAAACCTGTTTCCTGTCAATTTTTTAAATCAGTTTTGGCTTCAGTCTGTCAGTTCCAATTATCAGTGCCTCATTTAATTATAGAACTAAGCCAGCAAAGAATCTGTCAAATTCTCATTTATACACTATTTTCTTTAATTTGATTTTTTTGTGTGTGTACTTACATAACCTGAAAACTGAATGACTTTTAGCACTCTACAGATTTATGCTTCTAAGAGGAATCTGTGGCTGAGAATTCAAGTTTTCTTCAGATGAGTATGGCTGGGAATATTACTTTTTGGATTCGGAATAGTGCTTGGTATAACCAAGCCCTGGTCATCTCCCGGATCGACTACTGCAATGCCTTTTACGTGGGGTTTCCCTTGAGCCTGATCTGGAGACTTCAGTGGGTCCAGAATGTGGGAGCCAGACGTGTGGTGGGTATGAGCAAATTTGACCATAGCACTCCAGTTCTGACTCACTTCCACTGGTTGCCCGTTATGTCCCATATCAGGTTCAAGGTTTTGACACTTACATGCAAAGCCCTTCACAGTTTGGGCCCATGTTACTTGTTGGAGCATCTTTCCTTAATGTCATCTGCCCAACCCACAAGATCATCTCAGTCGAGACTCTTTTGGGTGGCCCTCCTAAAGGAGGCCCATAAGTCTACTATAAGAGGTAGGGCCATCATGTAACTTCTGACCCAAAACAAATTCAATTTACTTTCATTATTTCGTGTTATATGTTGTCCGTTGACTCTGTTAATGTCTCTTTAGCCTAGGACCATAGTTTTTTTAAAAAGTCCTGGCTTGTTTTTTTAATAGTGTTATGACAGATTGAAATTCAGTAGGTACTATATAAACTTGTCGGTAGCCATCACTCGAGTAGAATATGGAATTCAACTTTACTGCAAATTACTAGGTACTTCAGAAAAAAATTAATGATTCCATATTTTGATATTTTTGCTTGCCCTGATACATTTTTTAAAGGATATTTTATTCAGCTTCACAAAGTAGCAAAGATTATTAAGCCATAATTCTTACAATGGTAACAATGGTAACAGTTTTTACTGTATCATAGCTGCAACCTATAAATTATCCAGCACCATATAATAGATGGAATGAGCAGTCTCTTTTCCCCACTATTTATATTTATTTTCCTCTGGTTTTATGTTCATCAGAAAACTTTTATCATAAAATCCACTGAATTTGACAGAAAGTGCTACAAGATTTTCATATACTTGTATGTTTCTTGGAATAGTGGTTGTTCTTCAAAAACCTGAAACAAAGTGTCAGCTTTGCAGAAGGACTCTATCATATGTAAGTCTTGAGAATTAGACCATATTCATCTGTTCCTCTGTTCATTCTAACTCTGTGATTCATAATGTTTCTGAAGTGTGCGGCACCCAAAAAATGGAAAGCGTTTGATGGCAAAATAACAGAAATGGATACACAGTTCACACTGCGTGCCAGGGAATTGCTTGAAATCTACCGCAGTATTAGTATGAAAGACCTTCCTCAAGATGAACGGCTGGATGTATTGCTCACGCTGAAGCATACAGTGAAGGTATGTTTCAAACTTCTAGGAAAACCCTACTGGGCTCATACATGATACATCATCAAGTACCAAGCATTTCAAAGAGCCAGCAGATACTCTGCATTCATGTGCCAGCATTAGTGTAGTGCAGTATATATTGATCCATTTATTGTTAAAGAAACTTAATGCTGCAGCTGGAACTACACTTGAGACATATTTGTGTAGGATTGTGCTACATGATTGGAATGTTGAACATTCAGGAGGCAAATCTCATGGCTTTCATTAAGAGAGAATGGCAATTAGCAATTGTGTCGATGGCTCTGATCTCAGTAGGGATCTTTATCTCTTGACTAGTTATCCCGGGGCAAATCCTGGTGTGGTTTCCTTGTGCCTGCTGTTTGCATAGGAAGGAAACATCTTCCAGTTTTCTCTAGCCATGGTACACCCTTTATACACAAAAATTCCATAAAATAGATGTAATTTGACATATAGGTCTTGGCATGGATAGATGGATAAATGATCCACACTCTTGAAAACCAGTGCTGTAACTTTCCACAACCAGTCCACAAAGCAGAGGTGATTGATTACTGCATACCTTTTCTAAAGACATATTATAAACTCATTTTCCAAAGAGCTAAGATTTAAGATGTCATTGAGTATATATCTATTATTAGAACTGGCAGTCAGCATTAAAAACATGATCTGCATGTGTTTTGTTAAATGTTTATTTTACAGGAACATGAGTGCAAACTCACACAAGAAATAGTAGAATTAATTGACAGAGAAGCAGACCTCATGATGCGGGCAGTGAAGGAATGTAATTTACAAGGACTTCGACAAAGAATATGTACTTTATTTCTTCAGTATATTAAAACACCACTTTTTAACCCAGAGGTTGCCAGACTTCTCAAGGTATTTTCCTTTTCTCTTATGTTTATCATTTATTTGTAGTAATACTATATATTGTTGAGTTAAACTCCTCACACTGATTAGTCTGGAAGCTATCTGAGCTGGTGGAAGAGGAAGGAATTTCCCTGAGCCCCATATTCATACAGCATTTCATCACTGCTTTACCCCTCCATTTCCTAAGCCCCGAATGGAGGGGTAAAGCAGCAATGAAAGGGCTGCAGGATCAAAGGGCTGCAATCCTGCAGCCCTTTGATCACTGCTTTACCCCTCCACTTCCTAAGATCGCTGCTTTCCCCCTCCACTTCCGCAGCCTTTTGATCCTGCTTTCGCGGGGCTTAGGAAGTGGAGGGGGAAAGCAGCGATCAAATTTTCTTATTTGGGGTTGGAAAAGTGGGGGTCGTCTTATACATTGGGTCATCTTATACACGGAAAAATATGATACATTTATGGGGCAGGCAGCTTCCAGGTTCTGCTGTTAGCTGGTTTATTCAAGCAAGGTGGGTATAGTAGGTCAGCCAACAAATCAGAGACTAGGAGAGTACAGGTAAGTGTCAGAGAGTGTGGTTGTCACTATCCTAGGCTAAAGAACTCCTGCTTTACTCTCCACCATGCTTTCCTTCATGAAGGGGTGGGAGAATTGATTCTGTTCCCCTAAAAAGGGCTGGTATCCTATGGTAATACAGGCGCTGACCACAGTGCCTTTCTGGATGCCACTTCTCAGGTTTCTTCTAAGTGCTAGAGAGCCATGGCAGACCTTGTCCAATAGTTGACTTCTGCCAAGGGCTTGTCAGCTGTCCTAAAAGGTGGAGTTCCATCTGGGCACAGAAGGCCTCACATGTCTTCACCTGCCAAGCTTTGGGACTCCCTGTTTATTGGGCTGTCCTGGGGCTTGGTCACTGCTGGCAAGGCTGACACTTCTGATTCCACAGACTTGGTTGTGGAACAGCCTTCCCCTGCCCACAACCTCTTATTCAAGTCAAGGGGGGGGGGCGTCACCTTCCCAGAACTCCATCCAGCTTTCCCAGGGTTTCTTTCCTTCCCAGTTTCCAGTCATCCCCAAGAACCTAAAAGCAGAATTTACATGTCCCACTCTTGGCCTTGCCCCGACCCCATGTTTCTTCAGTGTCTCTTTGTGTCAGGTGGTCAAGGCAGTGGAGGGATCATCCATTATGCCAGTCCCCTTCCTCTTCTAGGGACTGCAGCCTCCCTGTGTCCTGCCTAGGTCATTGTCTCCATGGAGCCCAAAGCAGTGGTGAATGTCTTGGCCACTTCATCAGCAATGTCATTATGATAAGTAGGCCCATGTGAGGGAGTGACGTCTCAGTCAGGCCAGCTGCAGGCCCTCCCATTCTGCCATAGGCTATTAGATGTTTCTATATCTTCTAACTTTAGATCCATGTTATCTCAATAACACTACCGTCCCAGACAATATGGGTAATTTCATTGCTTGCAATGTGTTTTTACATCACTTAAGAGAGTATCTAGCCCTTATGAACTTAACCTTACATGCCAACTTCAAAAATATGTTCATAATCACAGGGTTTACTGTACAGAGTGAGGGAACAGATTGTATTTGACAGATTGCATGCTGTGCTGTAACAAAATTGTTTTGTAGATATATATATTTTTCTTCAATTACCAAAGGTCAGTATGCATACAGTTTTCACCAACTGCTTTGGAACAGATTGGCTTAAGTTTAATTGAGACTAGATTTAAAGCTGACACTGATTCTACAAGGTGATTCTGGATCAGTACAACTTGTTTGTTTCAACTACCTCACTGTACATTTAACAGAGTTTTTCCTAGCTGGCATTTATTAACATTTGAACTATTGTTAATTCCATCTTTTAGTAATATTTTAAAGTGTTATAGAGTGGCTCTAGTCAGCATATAGCTATGGTTGATGATTGGTTTTCATGTTATCTTACTGACAGAAACAAATGGTGGAGACTTTGGTATTTGTCTTTTTGCAAAAGTGAAAAGTGAATAGCTAATAAAATATTTAAGTGATAGAACAGAAATCATATGTGAATGTCAGTCGATTATATCTCCCCCATCTCAGACCAGTACCTTCTCTTTTAAAATTGCCACCTTACCCCGGCCTTCAGAAACTGAGATTAATTCACAACATTTGCCAACTTTTCGCATGCGGGAAGATTTTTCTTTTAGGGGGGTCACTCTTTCTGCAATATAAAATAAACATAGCTCATTAATGAACAAAAATGGGAAGGAGATGATCAGATGATATTCTGAGAGAATCCAGATTCTAGAACAAATGTTTGCAAATTTTGAGAATGATATATATATTTTCATTTGGCCCTTCCCTATTCAAAACAAGGCTACACCAATGTCCTTTATTTGTACCTTAACTTGCACCCCAAGTAAACATAGAAGGTAAGAAAACCCACTTACCTAGGATTAATCACATTAGACAAAATGAAGCTTCTCCCAAATATGTATTAGTTGCCTTACACTAGTAAAGATTATGCAGCTATGGATATGACTGTGCTGCCAGCTTCCTGTTTCTAGATATTGCCATTATCAAAGCCTGTATTTTGTCTCAGTTCCTCTGTCCCATCAGTGATGCTCTACAGAGAGAGTGAAAAGGCAAGTGAGATTTTGCTGTAGCATTTACATGGGGTGGAAGTTAAAGTATAAATAGGGGACAGAAATGTGCCTTTGTGTTGAGTGAAGGGGGTAAATCTGTGGTATCAGTTTCTTTGCTTTTGGAGGGTATAGCTTCAACCATAAGTTTTTGCTTTAAACTGAAGGTGTGTTATTTTTCCCTCTTAGAAGATTGCAAACCTGTATGTTGACTGGAGATAACTGTCATCATTCTAAATAACTTTGTGTGCTCAGCTGCTTGTGTGGCTGCACATTATGTTTGATGGAGGGAACAAATCTGTATTTACAATTGAATATGAACTGAGGTTATGTTTCTCTCTTGAAAACTAGAATGCCATTGCTACTGGGAAAGGCTGGAACAAATCAGTGAATGTGACTAAAAATTCAATGTGGTCCTGATGGTGTGATTTCTTAGCTTATCTGTTTCTCTTTGTAGGTCCCACCAGATCCAATGAAGTTGTATCAAAACATCTATTTTTGCCTTGGATGCAAAAGGTATCTGCCTTCAACGGATTTTGCCATATCTGCTAGTTCTCACACAGTTGGCCGGTGTTGCATGTGTTGCAAGTTGGATAATGAGGCTCGAAAGCGGGAAGCTTTTTTGAAGTACAAGCGCATGCTCCGAAATCTTCAAGAATCTGAAGTGAATTATGATGACGGTGCTAAGATTGCTTTTGTAATACAGGTATTCAGAGAATAGTGATGATAAACTATTAGAAAAGTGCAAAAAAAAGATATGTATTTTTTTCTTAAAGTTTATTAAGAGTATATACATTTTCAAGTTATGTAAGATTCATTGTTTTTTCCCCTTACAATATCCTTGCCAAGGGAAAAATCCTACTGATGAAGCATTTGCTGCTCCTAGCATTTTTTGTACAGTAGACACTGGACCTGTCATTACTGCTTCACATATAGTTTTGCTCTTACTTGCAGAAAAAGGGTCTCCACAAGGTTCTACTAAGACACCTCATTGTGGCATGAAAATTACCCAGGACTCTCAAAAGTTCTGGCAGGCTGTATCAGGAATTGCTGTTTTGTGTTGTTTTTTCTATTTACATTCTCACCTGTTTTTCACAAAATAATGGAGAATGTTACACAGGAAAATTTTCACATTGTTCTGTAATTTTTTCTATTATTTTGAGCAAGTTTAACGTTACCTTGCACAGTGTTCTTTCCCCTCCTCCATGAATTCTTCCTCTTCATACCTTCATAGGCTCCATGAGTCCTGTCTTCATCTGCAACCTGCATTAGATAGCCCTCAAGCATGGGCCATTACGGGCCATTACTAGTCCATTCCAGAGGAAATGTCAAAAAAATTAAAATCACAGTGTGAAGGTCCTAGCCTTATCAGAGAGTCATTTTTGTGTGTGTTTTGTCCTCCCTGTTCATCATTTTAACAAAAGCACTTTATGAAATGATTCAATTGACCTTTTAACACAAACCCAGCCATGTAAAACTCCTGGAACTGTTACAGGTTTTTGTTTTGTTTTTGTTACACACTCCCCTTTTGTTACTAGCACACTGTTCTTCCTGCTTTGTGGAACTCTGTGCTCCACTTTGACTTGGCTAGGTTGTCTAGAAGAGGAGTCATACAGAGTATTTATTGATCTGATTTTCTGTCTCTTTTACTTACTCTTACTCCACTGTGAATGAGATTCTCCTCCTTTAACAGTACCAAGAATCCTCTAGACGTCCCCCACACATTTAACTTATTTGTGCAAGAAAATGCAGTTTGTGTGAAATATGGATTGTCAAGAAAAGTAGGAACAATTTCAGTTGTGGCAAGACCGGGCCACATTTTGTATTAAGTGTTTAAAGAAAATAGTGTGATCCCTGACAGTTTGTAACTCCAAGGATTCTCTACCTGAGATTTCATGCAAATTTGCCTTTTGATTTTATTTTCTACCTCAGATTTCGTGCAAATTTGCCTTTTGATTTTATTTTCTGTTTCAAAACTGTCATTTCGTAAGCAAGGAAAAATGCAGAGATAGACTGTAAAGAGTAGAGAGAAGAATGTAACAGTAGACATATGGGTATGTTGTATACTTTTTTTGGGGCCAAAGTGCACAAAAAGGGCACTTTGAAATGATGGCATCATCATCATGTTGTGCAAAAAAAAAAAAAAAAAAAAAGGAAAATGGGTAAAAAAATCCCACATTCTGACACGAGGATCCCAAGCAATGAGAAGAACTATTTTCTTCACTTATTTGCCGAGAGTAGGATGTGACAAAATTGAATTCTCTACCTGTGGCTTTTTTTCTCTCAGCTTTTACTTTGAGTTTGTGAATTTCAGAAAAAGGGAAAGTTTGCATGAACTGAAATAGATGACTGAATGTTCATGTGGTATATTCTTTGAATTTGGGGCTTTCCCAAAATTCTAATTACCTCCCGTCCCATTTCAGGCCTTGCAATAGGAAAATGGAGGAAAGACAGATCCTTCACTCCTCCCCTTGCCCATATTTGTTCATGCAGGACTGAGTATGAAAAGGGTTCTTTCATATTGGAGAAAATCAGTAAATGGAGCTTTGCACCCCTTCTCTTCAGTAACATATAACCTCTTTCCTGGTCATTTTTGAAGTTTTTATCCTCTCTCTGCATTTTTCTTACTCTTGTGTCCTCTCAGCTTTACTCGCTTCTTTTGGCCTTATGCAAGAAGCAGTCAAAACCAGCCAACCAAACACTCAAACACATGCCTGTAAGAAGAAATCCAGCATGTCATACTGAGCTTGCTCAGATTCTGCTGTTACGTACTTACAGAGGTTCTAGTGATATTGTTTGTTCGTTGGTTTCGTATCATGGAATATTTAAAAATATGTATTCCCTCCTGCAATCCTCTGCAGTCTGTTATCCTACCTCAGGATTCTGCAGTTTCATTCTGTCACATAAGTACAACGGGCCTCAGTTACTGCCTCTTTCCTCCATCCCGACTTGTGGCTGAAGATATTATTTTTCTGTTAAACAGTTAATCATTTAAGTAATGTAAAAAATTGTAAACCATGGTTAATAAAGATCAAACATAGGAAAAATGCTTTAGAAAAAGATTAATGAAAGCAGATACTCTAGCTTTATCTTCATGACTAAAATGACTCCCCTAGTTCACTTGACTCAGGTTTCAGTTTTATTCACACCACACTGTTATTTTCTTTAGAATACAGATGATGTATTGTGTGTATGTGTGTATTCCATATTCTAAACAGAATAACATATTTAAAAACTGCCATTTGTCATCCTAAAATTTTTTTTCAGTGTTTAGTCTGTGCTGTGTGTGTAATGATAGCATTTCCGATTCCATATATGCTGATGGTAGCAGGAAATATTGGCTGATACTAGAGATGGGAACAAATCGCCATTTTGGCGATTCGTCCTACTTCATGATCCATCAAAGTTGACGAATCATGAAGCTCCCCCCATGAATTGACAAAGCACAAATTTATTCATTGATTTATGGGGGGGTTAGACAGCCAGAGGCTGTCTTAAAAAAAAACTGACCTCCCCGCCACCGCCACGCCCCCCCCCATAATCGCTGCCACCATGGTCTCCAGCTGGCCTCCTCCAGTATGGCCTGCAGTAAGGGACACTGGCTGTCCTTTGCAAAGATGGCAGCTGCGGCTTCATTTAGGGTAGGGAAGCTGCAGCCTCCATCTTTGCAAAGGGCAGACTGGATTCCCTTAAGGCAATCTAAGGGAATCCAGGTTGCCCTTTGCAAATATGGCAGCTGCAGCTTCCCTACCCTAAATGAAGCTGCAGCTGCCATCTTTTCAAAGGGCACCCAGTGTCCCTTACTGCATGCCATGGCTGCGGAGGCCACTGCAGCGGGCGGCGATGGATGACGGCGCCGCCGGATGGTGGCAGCAGCTAGCATAGGGAGAGGAAGGGGGTGGGGGATAGGCTGTGGGGGTGGGTGGGTGCCGATCAGCTCCCTGTAGGCAGAATGGGGAGTGAATAAAAATGGGGAAATATTCATCCCTTCATATTCGTCGGGGTCTCTGGAACTGACGGATATGAAGGGATGAATATTTAACGAATTAGCGATTTCTTACGAATATCGCAATCCTTCTTTTTATTTGTGCCCATGTCTAGCTGATGCCAATATGGGTCCCCTTACCAGGAGAGAGAGGTGGCAATTAATTAATTAATTAATTGATATATGGGAGTAGATCTTCTTGCCCCCAGTGCTCTGGTTAAAAACGTGTGCTGGACAGATTCCAATTTTGTGATATTTGAAAAAGCCCAAACTGGAGCTCCGAAGAGCATCTGGGGAAGGAGTTTCTCTTTATACAGTTGTATTAGTGGTGCCACCATTTTTCAGCCTCTGTAGATAGGTCTGGGAAATTCCCTTCAGAATGGACTGTACAAATATACTGTGGCATCAAGCAGTCTTCATCAACTTATTTAGGTTCTACTTCATCAGCATAATTAAGTTAAACTAGTTAAGAAACATAGGTCAAATTGTTGAGCCTTGGAGAGTTTTGCACTCTCTCTAGCTCATTTACTCAAGTCATTTAGACACATTTGCTCTCTAAGTACTTTACTGTAATGTATGTTCATGATTTTGTGGTTGAAAGGACAGTAATGGCTTTTTGAAATTGCTCCATTCTAACCATTATCATGTTTCTAACATCGTTATCTCATAATTTAGAAAAGGATTTTTGGTTGTTGATTCTGTTTGAACTGTAGATTTTATATACAGTCCACAACTGGATGTGTTTTTTGTGGATATTTTCTGAGTGGCCTTAATACTATGCATATTTATAACAGAATATCTACTGTATCTTACAGTAATAAACTAAACAGATCATTTTGATGCAAGGATGGTGCAATTCCACTCATAAAGTAAACAGCTTTTGATGAAAATGTGGTCTGAGAATTCAAGATTTTGCCCACCTTTCTTTTGTCATTTACAAAACAGAAAGCACCTTAGTTTCTTTCACCAAACAGCACAATGTGGACATTTTGCATTAAATTATGTACAATCTGTATTTGAGGATTTGACCTTTCAGATTGTCAGTTATTTTTAAACAGCATGGACTAGGTAACAGGACAACATCAAGAAAATATTCTAACAACCAGTCAATAATCAAACAAGCTGCCAAGAGTGGATGCAGAATTTCCGTCTGCAGTAAACAAAGCTTTTAAAAACTTATTTTTCAGTCATATGTATCTTGGAATAATTAAACTGATCTTGTGTTATCAATATAAGACAGAAATTAGCTTCCTCACTGGTACTTAAATCTCTAATAAAAGTCCAGAGTGTGGTATATAATATAAAAGAATGATATATAGTATAAAAATGTGGTCTATTCTTTTAAAGCATAAATATTAGATAAATGTGGTGGTTTTTAAAATTAAGCTTCTCTTACTTTCCCCCCTCAACTTTTCATTGCAGCAACAAGACCTTCACTACATGGTTGAAAATTTCTGGGGTTCTCAGTCAGCTCTTAGTGCCTGGGATGATCTCTATGATCTGGTCATGGTCAGGTGGAATAAGCATCAGGAGTGGTCTCCCTGGAACTGTATTCTCCTCAGAAAGGATGAAGCTGAGGTTCATCTCAAACTGAAAGATCTTGAAAAGGTATACCTTTTTGTTGAAATGATGTTCTTCCCTTTAATGTTAGAATTCAAAACATGTTCTATGTTATGTTGAGTTGTACCATAGCAAACCATTGAAATAGAACATATTCTTGTATAGATAGAATGTCTCTGTTCAGATGGACTTCTGCTTTTTCTCCAAATTCAGTGGCCTATGGGAAAGTCTTATTTTTTCATAAAAAGATACATTGACAACACAGTCCTCCGCAAATTAGAAGTCAGTTACACTGTGTCCAACTGTATATTAAACCTGGAACCAAAAGTAATCATTTCTAGTATTTTGGAAACCTCATTCTGCAGTAACTCATTTTGAGTGGTTGTGCAATTCTCTTAGCATACAAGGTTATCTTACTTGAAAATCCAAGGAGCTGATGGGTTTGCCTTGGCATAAAAAGAAGTTTAGGATTTCATTGGTGTGCAGGGTCTGAGAGTGTAAATATGGGCATTTCATCAACAGAATCTTAATTAACATCATATTGTTGCTTTGTATATTAACTCTGGTTCTTTCCCCTATTTTAGGCTTATGAAAAGGTGTTTATTCATAGGATAAAGCATAAGCATATCCTTGCAAGGAACTATTTTTCTCAGTTTCCAGAGCTAACAGCAGCTTTGCATAAAGACGACAAGCAGACCAATACAGATGATCTTTTGGTAACAAAGGCTTTAACACCTGGTCCATCAAAGCAACCCTTTCAGAAGAGTGTCCACTCATCTACTGCTTGAAGAAACAATCTATCTTTGATTGTCTGGCTTTTCAGTTTGAAAATTAAACCTATTTGGCATGCAACCTTTATTTAAAAATTATTTTTATTCATATTTTCTTCATTTTGCTGGTCCAAAGATGCAACCTATTACTTGGGAACATCTTCTTAAGTTATGGTTTATATGAGAACCCTGCCTAGTCCTCACTGAATGAATCGCTGATACATGTGTGGCAGATTATACCTAGTAGTGCATATTGGGATGAAGCATCAATGCCCAGACTCCATTTCTGTAAATCTGAGGCTGGCTAGCTGGCTGAAAATCACAGTAATGCATTTTCCACTCTTAGTTTAAAACATGGAACATTTAGCTTAAAAGGCAGGGCAGGGCTTCTGTGCTGCAAGGTTTTAAAAAGAGCCACTGTGTATTGCAGACAGTAAACATCACTATGTCGAATGTCAATAGCCTACGGTTTGGAGAGATGATGTATGTACTGACCATAAAGCTGAGTTTTACTGCCAGAGTACACTGGTTTCCATTTTTCCATTTTTGCTCCCATTCATCTCTGCTTTTCATCTATTTGCTGAGCTTAGGACAGGCAAATTTGTTTTTGCTCACAGCAAAGCGTAATTTCTCTCAAGTCCTAACACTTGCCTTGAAACAAAAAGCAGTGCTCTTCAGGCCTTCAGAATCTGATTATACACGAGGAAATGAGCATTCTAAGCCTCACCCACTTCAACCCCTGTTTTGTCCCTTGTGTGTAAAGGACAACTTTCTGAAGAGGAGAGCTTTCTTTCTTCGTAGAGGCCCCTCACACTGTTTTGAGCCCTGTATTTCCAGGATTCCATATCATGTGGGAAAAGAGCTATAATTAGCCATTTTGAGCTCTGTGCTGCCCTATTTGGCTATTTCTGAGTCAATCAAAACTGGCACACACAAGGAGAGGGTGGCAGAATGAAGAGGAATGCCTGAGTCTGAGTGCACAACAACCACATTGGCTGTACATTTGTGTCCTTCCAGCAGCCATTACCAACAGGCAGGTTCCTACTTGTCCAGCGACAAACATTGGTGCCCTGGATCAAATCCCATTTACTCAACCCTAGTTAGGGCTGTGTGTTGGACATCCACATGGAGAAACGTAATCAAAAAGCTGCCTATATGTAAAGAAAGAAGAAATACAGAGCAAACAAGTCCAGTCTAACAAGTTCCCCCTCTTCCTAACAAACTCTCCCTCTTTCTAACAAGCTCCCCATATGTAGATTCCAATGCCTTAATAGTACTAATAATTTTAAGTTTATGTGAAAAATGCTCTGTATTTCTAATGTCGAAAAAGCTTTTTAACATAAAATTGGATAAAAGTTTTCTGCACCTTTGCTAGACCCAACAAAGAGATATTTGTATGCATAAGCACTTTTCTCCACATGTGGCTGATTTGGGTACATGCCTGAGCCTTACTGAACTGTCTATGTGGATCTTTTGTTATAAATATGCAGCTACCTCATATGAGTCCAGTTCTATGCTGAATAGTTAGAAAAGCTTTAAAAAGTTAAATTTTTGGACATACCTCTCAGAATTCGTCAGCTATTGGTCATGTTGTCTGAAGACAGAAACAAAATTCAAAAAGACCTTGATAGGATGGAGCACTGGGCTGAAAGCAACAGAATGAAATTCAACAGGGATAAGTGCAAAGTACTGCACCTCGGAAAAAGAAACCAATTGCACAGTTACAAGATGGGGGATACCTGGCTCAGCAAAACTACGAGCGAGAAGGATCTTGGAATTGTTGTAGATCACAAGCTAAATATGAGCCAACAGTATGATGTGGCTACAAAAAGGCAAATGCTATTTTAGGCTGCATTAATAGAAGTATAATTTCCAAATTACCCTTAGCTGCAGGGTGGTGCCAGATTTATACTGGGGTGTTCAGCAATTGGTACAGCAGCCGTTGTCCAGGGCATAGGTGATACATGCATTTTACAAGTGACATCTGGAGCAACCAGGATGTAAAATGTGCCTATCTCTGAGAGGACACTGGTAGGAGGTGCATAGGGCATAGGGCAACACACAAGGGCAGGATCCAGGTGGTCACTGTTGAATGTGGCTGTGATGGAGGGCAGCCAACACAGCTCACAACATTCAACAGGCTCTGAGGGACATGGTGCAGCCATGGAGTCTAACTGTAGAAAGGCCAAGGTCTGTTTGTCACAGACAATTGAGCAAAGATGGTGGCAGCACTGCAGGCTGGGAGGGCGAAAATGATGCAGTGTATGAACCACACTCTCAACCTAGTAGTTTGGGGTGCTTTGCAGGGTATAGAAAACACATGCATACCTAATATAAAGGAGTGAGCCAGAAAGGTGGCAGGGCATTTTCACCACAGTGTCCGGGGCAAGAAAAATTGGGATTGCCACTGCATTGCCTAATAAAGGCTGTACCATTTCGATGGAACTCCACTTTCTACCTGCTTGAAAGAGTATTGGAGCAGTGATCTATGTCCTCCGAAGCTTTGAAAGTGCAGCATGGATCCTTAGTCAGGTTATCCTAATGTTCTAGGGCTTGGTTGGCGTGAGGGAGGGCATAAGGAGGAGACAGTCTAGGGGGTTCCATAGATGGAGAACAGCATTTTTTTCAGCTTGGCCAGCAAGCTAAAGGAGGGAGCGGGAGGAGTACATTCTAGCAACCCTCTTGGGCCCCTAAATTAAACAGCAAGAAATGGATATTAAGCAGCAGCAAAGTGGGGCAAGGTCAGCCCACTTTCCATGACATGTAGCAGCAGCAGCAGCAGCTAGTAAAGAAGGTCCAGCTAGCACTGAGGGGTCTCACAGAGCAGGAAGAAACTAGCAATATTTATAGCACCTGAAACAGCAGTACCAGCAGTTGTATTCTATGTACAGTACAGGTTCCCTCGCCCTTGCAACAATAGGGACTCTGTCTTGACCAGCATGGCAAGGGCCTATCTTCCAGAGACGCCACTCCAGAGGAAGGACATGACAGAGGCAGAAGGAGAAGTGCACGTGCAGGAGCCCTGCAAGCCAAAAGAGGCTGATCTCTTGTCTTACTGGGCTGAGAAGGAGTCCATCTGGAGAGGTCTGGCCAAAGTGGCAGTGGGACTGCTGTCTTGCCCACCACCGAGAGTATTCTCTCAGGCAGTGGACATTGTCAGTCCTCTTCACTCATGCCTGGAACCTGGATCTGTAGAAAAATGTACTTGATCAGTTTCCTCAGCCATTCCTCACAGAGTTTGCAAATTCTGTGTACCTAAAAAAAATCCCATGAACACTTCTCCCCATCCCTGGCAGGAAAAATAAAACAATAAAATAATAAAGAATATATAGCAAATAAATAATTTGCTCCCCTTTCATGGCACCTCAAAGTTGGTGCTTAAAGGCAGTCCTTCCACTCTGCCTAATAGTAGGGCCAGCCATGATGAGCTATAAATCTTTGTTAAGTGACAGATATAGGGAATTCACTAGAATATCCCGCAACTTAACTCTACTGAGTGTAGTGACAAGTGGGTGAAGGCATCTCAAAGCAAATGCTGCTGCCACCTAAACATGCATATGGACTGGCATCCTTTTTGCTGCTGTCAAAATACATGAAGGAAGCATTTTAGTAAATTTATAATTAGTTTTTGGTTAACAGCAGAAATCTGCTAAGAGGGAAATACATCCAGTACTAATTATGCCGCTAGGAGATTCTTAGCTATTTTATTTTTATGTTTTTATGGTAATAGTAACATAATTCTCTGGAAAAACACATTTTATGTATTCTATGCTTTATTTGTATTTTTGGATATTAGTCATTGACTGTAGTAACGTTCACCTATCTGTTTATCAGTAGGATAACGGCCATGAAACATGCACCTTTCACAGAACTCTTTTCCTTGTCCTCAGAGTTATTCCAGTGTTCACATCCAGACTAGATGTCAGGTGTTTTTGTCCTTGTTGTCACAAAACACTCCCAACCCTCGTTGTCATAAAATATACCTGGCTAAATCCAGCAGGGGCAGAACACCAGCAATGATAACACAGCCTCGTTCACTTCCTCCTCCTCCTCCTCCTCTTGCCTGCTTGTCATTTGCCCTTCAACCAACTAGTCCCATACAGGTCCAGCAGAGAGCATGGCAAGGCGTGTTGCTCTTAAGTGGAGTCCACTGTTCTGGTGCCTCAGTGTGCTGTGCCAAGGGATTCTGTCATTGGACCATGTGCCGATGGTGCTCTGGTCAACAGACAGGTAAGACGTTTTGCATTCTTGTGAGATTTCACCTTTCTTAGGGAATGCTGGGTTGGCTGTATTTTGTGCAATCCTGAATCAGACTATTTCCACATGTCCATATTATTAATTAATTAATTATTACCTTCACTTTTAAAGGCCTAAATAGTGTAGGCTAATCTCCCCCTGTATGGGCCCCATCTTCCACTCAGATCTGCTGGAGGGATTCTGTTTCACAGCCCATCACCAGCATTGAGCATTCACCTGGAGGATGCAGCAGATTGACACCACCACGATATAGACCTTACCTGTTGCACACCAGGTTGCACCACTCAATATACAATAGGGAATGTTTATGGAGATTTCTTAGGGCAATATGTTTCCAAAGGTTACCCCTTTTATAGAACTGTGCAACAGGATTTCAACCATTATTTATGTAATGGCATCCTTCTGGCATAAGGATACATACGCTCTTCAGCCTTGCCCCACCTGTTCCCCTCTAAATGTGTTCATGCTGCCTGGGGATTATGACAGCTATAGTCAATGCCCCTGGAAGACAACAGACTAGAGGTGGCTGCTCCAAATTCTAGTCCCAGAAGATCCATCTGCCCCTTGTCCTGCTGACATTTAGATGTAAGCTAAGACTATTTTATTGTGACAGGTTATAATGATATGTTAGATTCTCCAGCCCCGATCTCTCTGTTAATGGCTTTTGCTTCCTAATATACAGGGTTGTTGTTTTTTTTTTTACAGTTTGATGGGTTTTGAAAAGAATATATGTTATGTTTTTCATTCTTTGTTGATTGTAAGCTGTGTCAGGCATCTGCTAGATGTGGCAAAAAGGTAGAATAGATGCATTTCAAATGAATAACTTGCATAAAAATTAAGACTTCTGTTTATTTGGCCACAATGGTGTACTTGCTTACATGGAAGAAAGGTTATTGAATTATGCTTGAATAAACACATATGGGATTGCATTGTTTTTCTTGTTTTAAAATGTAAAACCTGGTTAAGAGACAACCCCAGAAAACAGTTTTGAAATTGGCAATTTTGAAATAAAATAGTTTGGGAGCGAGAGGAAGTTTACATTTCTTCCACAAATTTTGCTTACAGAATGCTTACAAATGAAAATGTCGCCAAAACTCTCTTGCCATTTTCCATATGTGATAAAGTTGTTGTAAAAACAGTAGGACCAGATGTATAGATAAGGTGACCTAGAATAAGAAAGCTGTAAGTTCTAAAGCAAGGCTCCTCTCTGAGGAACAGCAAAAACCTGTTCCACCCTGTTTCCTCAACTGACTGAGACCCAAATCAGGCCCATACCATCCTCGAACCAGCTCCTGTTTATGGCATGATGTGATTGTCAGCAAGCCAGGGTCTCCAGCCATGACCTATGCATTTGAAAAATCCAGCATTCAGATCAGAACTCACAAAGGTCTTTTGGGACTAAAATTCCTGGAATCACTTGGCAAGCAAGTACTTCTAAGCTCTGAGCCTGACCTAGGAGGTGTTTTAAAACAGAAGGAAGGGAGCGACTATCTTCAAAGTCTGTTATACATTCAGAAGGCAAGCGACATGAAGTTTTGTCAAGAAAGGGGATATAAATAACTGAAATGTACTGCACTGCATTGTTCCTCCAGAACAATGATTTTATGTTAAGTTACTTAAAGGTATCTTGTAAGACAAGCATGTGTTTCTTGTGACCTTGACAGTCAAATATAATTCCCTAGGCATATAGCTCTGTCCATTTCAAAAAGCCACTGTTTTGGACAGCAGCAACAGCCAGAATCTCTCAGCCTTTTGGGGTCTCAAATTTTGTATATCAGTTCTTATAAAAATGCTTATTAATGTACTTATAAAATTTGGTGATAGAAGTCTCACATGAAAACAACATGGTGAAAGGAAAGGAATGGAAAGGGGGAAAAACCCAAATATTATAGTATTGTAAGGACTGAAATTAAACTGTTAATGTGAGCTTTTGTCGATTAAAATCCACTTCCTCAGACACTGGATGTAAACACATGATGGCTATATTTATATATATCTCCATGACCAGATGAGGTGAGAATACAGATGACAGAAAAAGTGTCAATCGTTCATATTTTGTTTGCACACCCACACACTTTTTTTTCCTTTTCTTTTGCCAACATGCTGTGACTGACTAACATGTCTATGTCTTTGGAAATCACATACAAACAGGCATTCCTTCCAATGTGTGAAAGCAAGGAAAATGACTCTTTTAAGGCAAAATATACTGAAACAAAGGCATACACAGTTTGAAAAGAAACATTTGTACATGTAAGAGTATGCAGATATAATCAAAGTATTATTAACCATAAACAATTATAAAATTAGTTGAATAAGATTTCTTAAATTGCACAACAGTTCTAGTAACTACCTCAGCTATACTTCCTGCTCAAAGTGCAAATATGTTTTTAAAATGCAGGCCTTCTATTTATGAGAATAATTTTAAAGGAAAGCCAAATGTCTGCTTTTGCAAATATTCGTTGTCTCCAGTCAGTGCAACCCTTGACAGTTTACAGTGACAGCCAAGACTAAGAGTGAAAGGCTCACATAAACGATTTTTTTCTCCTATTTGACAATGCTACTCCATCCAGTACTCTCCCACTGCTACACAAGAAGCTTTAAGGGTGTTGTGGGCAATTTTATTTGGCATATGTGAAAGTGAGCCTGTGAATGCAAACAAGGTGAGCAATCCGGTCGCTTCTAGAATAAGTTTTCTCTTTGAGGAATCAAAAGTGCTATATTGTAAGATGACATTTCACATCAGACTATTGTGGGGTTGCCACTCCAAATAAAATTCTGTCAGCCAAAAATGAATTGGGCTGTCACTGTGATATCATTGAATGAGATGCTTCGGTGCCTTTATGAAATTCCACTAAAGCAGGCATTGATTTTAATTATGTGGCTCCAACAGCTGCCAACAGCTATAGGAGCATGAGATGTTGATAACTAGCAGTTATATGTATATCCTGAAATAGTTTTAATTGGAATATTATTTATACAACAGCTGGCCAAACAAGATACAATTCTTCTTGTCTCTGAGTCTTCTCCTGATGAAAAAAGGTATCTAAACATTTTTAAAAATATCACAAATCTCCATAATTATTAAGTTACTGTTACTACTACTTGAAACTTTTTTAGGGGTCAGACAATGGCCGGAATCCTATTGCCAATTTATACTTACAAGAGAGAAGCTGCCTACATCTTGGTGGCAAATTGCTGCTTATTAACCAAGGTACTGGTTCTGTACCTGGGCATGTGTCTGATTCTGCAACTGTACACATGCCTAGGAACACAACCAGCACCTTGTTAATAAACATCAATTTGGCTCCAAGACTTACATGATTTATTTTATGAAAGCATAAAGCAGCAATAAGTCTTGGCAACAAATCGATGCTCAGGCACAGAACCAATACCTTCTTAATAAGCAGCAATTTGCTACCAAGATGTATGCAATTTCTCTCTCCAAAGTATAAATTGGCAATAGGGTTCAGATCATTACATGATTTTTGCTTTCTCCTACCTTCAAACTTTTAAAATCTAGAATCTTTAAATTTAAATATTTGTCCCCCGCCCTGTTCCAAATATACAATTTGTGAATTTGGAAAATTCTTCCCTGTTTGATCAATCTATGTTGAAAGAGTGCCGCTATTCCCAACATGGAGAGGACCATGGCTACCCTAACTCAGCACCACAAACACAGAGATTCAAAGCCAGACCTTTAACAATTAAGCACTGAAAGCTCTGGGCTTGAGTGGATGAATCTAGTCTGATTCATGCATTGCATTTGAATTTATTTAAGGGTAAACAGGAGATGGGAATGGGTGTGTGCATGCAAGCCCTCCCCCCACATCTTTCCCACCTGGAAGTCTCTCAAACCTTTGCATGTTTAACACAAACTTCTTGGGCAGATCCTATGAACATAGACTTCCATGTTAAATACCTTTCTTCTGCCCTTTTTCTAGGTGGTTTTTGGCTAGGAAATGAGGCTTATATGTGTTCCTATTGTCTCAACCAGTCTTTTTGCTCTATCCTTACTCAGGCATAATGCCTCAACAGGACTTTTAACAGGACTTAACTATGTTACTGCATCACATAATCCTAAATAATACACCTTATTGCACCAATTGCACATTGCTGCAATTACACAATGACCAATATTCCCAACATGTCCAAAAGCTGTCACACATGTGCATCTTAATTTCTCCCAACTTCCAACACATTTCCTGGGATCTGAAGTTATTCAAGACAATAATTTTCTAGTGGTGTTCAAGATCTCAATCAGGAAATTCAATTCTTAAAAAAAAAAACCTTAAAAAACCCCAAAAAACCCTCCAGTTTATGAATATGGAATATTGTGCTTTTGTATCCACGATTCAAAACCCCAGAAAATGGGACTTCCGGCTTGACACTGCGACGAGACAGCAGGAGGAGGATGGAGCTCCATCCCCTGGGCTGAATTCCGACTTGTTTGGGACCCCCATGGGGTTAAAACCACCCCGAAGAGGTGGTGAAATGGGGGAGAAGCCTGTTGATCACGGGGGGGGGGGGGAAGCAGTTACCCACGTTTGATCTGGGAAATTCCCCAATCAACCAGCGGGCAGAAACAAGCAGCTGAACTAGCTTGCTTGCAAGTCATCGGCAGCCAGCAATGGAGAAGTGATAAATCAGCTAATTAACATCATGTTACCACTGGGTGAGAAATATTTTTTAGCTATACTGCTTTATGACTATCCCTGGACAAGACAATCCCTATAACAGAAATAGCGTCTTCTATCCCCCACTACTGATTGAGCAGCGGTGAATCTGGAGAGAGGAAAAGACGCAAAGAGACGCAAAGAAAATAAATTGGACATTAATTAGACATTTAATTATACTTCAATGAAGGAAGTTTGGTATTACTTTGTCGTTAGAAACTTAAGAATCTTTCTCTTAAAACCATCATTAGCAACAACTCTGGGAAACTAAACTTGTTTATGTTACTTGTAACAACTATCTAAAGCACTGGAAAAAGCCTAGAATCAATGACCTTGAACACTTTATGGCTGTTTGGAATTCCCTTTCTTTTTGAGGACTGAACTGAAGTACAGATAAATTAACTCTAGAAAGCCTAATCCAGCCAAAGTGGAATTTTTAAACTGTATCCTGGGTTCTGAACTTGACTGGACCTTGAGCCTTTAGGCGGGGAAAATCCTCTACGTCTGAGACTGGATTCAAGTTTAACCCTAAAGATGATCAATCTATTAAAGTGGACATATGGAAGCAAGTATTGATGGAATTGGACTGATTACTTTAAGCATCTGGACAAGTTTCACTTGGAATACAATTAATTGACATCTGGGACATAATGCAACAAAAAGGACAATTTTGAGATGAAACAAAATCTACCCTTCAAGCAATTTTAGAAATAGTGAGATCCCACAATGAAGAGGTGAAATTATTCAAGGAGTAGTTAAAGAAGGACTATAGTCAACAGGAGACAAGGAATAATGAACAAGGAAATGAGAGGGTGGTGGATGATGTATGCCAATCAAAGGAGGGGCTGGAGGAAATTAGAGGAGAAAACCTAGGAGATCTAATTCTAACCCTGGAGCCAAGGAGAGTTTTAGGTGTGCTAAGGGACGATAAGGGGAGAGAACCAGCAGATCTAATTAAAAAGAGCCTGGAAGATCTATAGGA
Source organism: Intellagama lesueurii (assembly GCA_037013535.1). Lineage (NCBI taxonomy): Eukaryota > Metazoa > Chordata > Lepidosauria > Squamata > Agamidae > Intellagama > Intellagama lesueurii. The sequence goes on along the minus strand of JBAJHW010000005.1, from coordinate 68,541,070 downwards.
GATAGATCAAGTGTGTAAAATGTTCTCTGATGGCACAAGGGATGGCAGAATTTTTAGAGAGATAGAAACAAGAATTGGGAAAAGACAAATAAGAGAAGGAGTTACAGTGGACCCTCGACCTATGGAATTAATCCATATTGGCACGGTGGCCGGAGGTCGAAAAGTCTGTAGGTCGAATATGCATTTCCCATAGGAATGCATTGAAAACCATTTAATCCGTAACCAGCCCAGGAAACCCCCCACACACACACAAAAATTGAAAATAAATAGACCTTACCTTTCCGAAGCCTTCCAGGGGTCCCCCGCCGCCACCATCACCGCTGCCCGAGGCCTCCGAGGGCTTCTCCGCCGCTGCCGGAGGCCTCTCGGAGGGCCCCCGCCCCCGCCGACGCAGGCTTTCCCAGGGTGGACCAGGCCTACCAGGGGAGGGTTTCCCCCAGTAGGCCCGGTCTACTGCCCGGGAAAGCCTGGTAGACCGGGCCTACCAGGGGAGGGCTTCCCCCAGTAGGCCCGGTCTACTCCCCAGGCTTTCCCAGGGAGTAGACCTGGCCTACCAGGGGAAGCCCTCCCCTGATAGGCCCGGTCCACCCTGGGAAAGCCTGCGTCGGTGGGGGCGGGGGACCTCCGAGAGGCCTCCCATGGCGGCGGGGAAGGCCTGCGGAGGTCCCCCTCACCGCCGATCGTGCCTCCGGAACTTCTTAAGAAGACACCAAGACGCAAAAAACAAATAATTATAAGCAACCCATGTAACACAATGTTTAACAAGCATGAATTGAATGTAGATAGACTGAAAAACTAATAAAATAGGTTTAAAAAAAAAACAAACCAGAAAATGGCCCAGTATTGCTGCACAATATTGTGTCTGCATTGCCAGCAGGAAAAAAGATGTCAAGCAAAGGGTAGCCTGAATGTTAATAACACCAATGTCAACAGTCAAGGTGGTCTACAGCAGAGGTCGTCAACCCCCGGTCCGCGGCCCTTTGCCGGTCCGTGGCTTGAGCCCGACCGGGCCACGAAGACAGACCTCCCGCCCCCCGCACACACTCCCCTCCCCACAGCTGCTTTGCGCACACACACGCGTGCCAGCGCCAGCGTGAGCGCTCCCTCACCCCTTCAGGCATGCGCCCGCGTGCGCAAAGCAGCTGTGGGGAGGTGAGTGCGTGCGGGGGGGCAGGAGGTCTGTCTTCGTGGCCCGGCAGCAGCAGCGGTAGCCAAGAGCCGGGAGGCTGAGCATGGCCGGGTGCTCCGGCTGCTGGCCTCCCAGCGGCGGCGGCAGCAGCAGTGGCCAAGAGCCAGGAGGCTGAGCATGGCCGGGTGCTCCAGCCGCTTGCCTCCCAGCGGGCTCCAACGAGGCCGGGCTCGGCGCTCCTCGCTGCCCTCAGCAGGCCGCTGCCGCCGCTGGTGCCTCCAGCTCCGGAACCAGCACCAGCAGCTGCTCGCCATTTGAATTTCCCGCTGTGGAGGGCGGCGAGGAGCCCCGACCCTGGCCTCATTGGAGCCCGTCGGAAGGCGAGCGGCCGGAGGAAGCACCCCGGCCATGCTCAGACTTCCAGGCTGCCGCTGGCGCTGGCACGAGCTCCTGCGCATGCGCGAAGCGGTGGGGGAGCACGCGCGTGCCTCTGGCCTCTGCCTCCCGCCTCCCTCAGAGGCTCAGCTGGTCCGCGGTAGGAAAAAGGTTGACGACCTCTGGTCTACAGGATACTCTCTTGTGCTCACTGCCATTCACAAAGAGTCATCAAGCAGGAAAAATCCCAGAACCTGACTCCTTTTTTCATCAGTTAACCACTTATCACTCACACATTTCACAAAGCAATGATAAGGGTATCCACAGAGTGTTCCTACCTGCACCTTTTTGGCCTATCAGGGGTTTCAGCTTTTTTGGTGTGAGTAAGTTTGCTCTGGTTTGGACTGTTTTCTTTGTGTGTGATCACTGGGAATGGACCAAAAGTGAGGGTTGTTTTTTTTAAAACCAATATTGTGAAATGGCTTAAAACAGTCACTTTGGGATATTGTCAAATTAATCACTTCCTCGGGTCTGTGGGCAGCTCCACCAGACATTGAAAAACAAAGCAAACAAAAGCTTCTAGAAGGACGTTTTCTGGCCTCTTCATGGAGTTGAGGAAGTGATTCATTTGCTAGTATCCTGAAGTAGCTATCTTATTAAGTCCCTTCACTATATTGGCCAAGGCTACTCTGGAAGAAATAGGGTCTTTTGAGATTCATAAGCCATTTCGATGTGAGGATTGCACCAGATGGCATACTGCACCTCCTACTAACACTACTTAGCCTGCTCCAGCCAAGCTGTGTAGACAACCCTCCTACATACATATGGACACCTTTGTTCTGAACTGAGCCAGAGAGCCTTGGTGCCCAATGGAATGACTAGAGATGGATTCATGAGTTTTAAAACCACCTCAGACACAAAAATTACATTTTCCTCCTCCAGTCCACCTGGAATTCTGCTCTAAGATTTGACCCACCTGGAGTTCTGCAGAGATTATAACAATTTCTTGAAACTTCAGTTGACATTCTGTGATCTGGGAACCCTAGTTATTGGGCTGCTAGAGAAAGGGATGTACAGTGGCGCCTCGCTAGACGATGTTAATCCGTTCCGCGGAAATCGCTGTCTTGCGAAAACATCGTCTAGCGAAGCACGTTTCCCCATTGGAATGCACTGAAATGTCTTCAATGCGTTCCAAGGGAAAAGTCGTCGTCTTGCGAAGATCGTCCATAGGGAAACCTCGTCTAGCGAGCACGGGTCCCCGTTGGAATGCACTGACAGCTATTGACCACTAGTCAATGCATTCCAATGGGGAAAAGTCGTCGTCTAGCGAAAATCGCCCATACGGAAACATCGTTTTGCGAAGCGCATTAGTGATCGCAAAAAGCCATCGTCTAGCGGATTCTTCGTCCTGCGAGGCAATCGTCTAGCGAGGCACCACTGTATTAGAATATCATAGAATCATACAGTTGGAAGGGGCCTATAAGGCCATCAAGTCCAACCCCCTGCTCAACTCAGGAATCCAAATCAAATTATATCTGATAAATAGTTGTCTAATTTTCTCTTGAATGCCTCCAGTGTTGCAGCACTCACTACCTCCCAAGGTAATTCATTCCACTATTATACTGCTCTAATGGTTAGGAGGTTTTTCTCGATATTCAGCCAAAATTTGGCTTCCTCTAACTTGAGCCCGTTATTATGTGTCCTGTACTGTAGGATGACTGAGAACAGATTCTGCCCTTCCTCTGTATAACAATCTTGCAAGTATTTGAAGAGTGTTATCATATCTCCCCTCAGACTTTTTTTTTCAAGACTAAACATGCCTAATTCTTTCAGTCTTTCTTCATAAGGCTTCATTTTCAGTCCCTTGATCTTCCTTGTTGCCCTCCTGTTAACTTATTCCAGTTTGTCTGAATACTTCTTGAATTGTAGTGTCCAGAACTGGACACATTACTCAAGATGAAGCCTAGTTAGTGCCATATAGAGGGGAATTAGTACTTCATGGAATTTGGAAACTATACTGTTGTTAACGCAAGCCTAAAACACATTTGCCTTTTTTGCAGCCACATCACACTGTTGGCTCATATTCAGTTTGCGATCTACAATAATTCCAAGAATTTTCTTTCATGTAGGGATACTTAGCCAAGTATCCTCCATCTTGTAATCATGTGTTTGTTTCCCCCCCAGGTGTAGAATTTTTTCAGCTCAGTTGGTTAAGTAGTTCAGTTCTCTCCCACCTAGGTTGACACCACTACTGCAGTGTGTCTTGCAAGTTTTACACTTTGATGCAAACTGCCAGCTGAAATTCTGTTGCTTAGCTTAAGAAAATTCATAACCTTCAGCCTGTTCCTAACTGGCAATTAAAAAATCCCCACTGCAACTGTTGGTGTGTGTGGGGGGGAAGGCACACACTGGCTTGGGGCATGTGCACACCCTCCTGAGCAGTGTGGTAGGTTATTTCATATCAGAATGTGACACAAGACACCAAAGATGGAGAGCCATTGATTTAAATCAGCCCTAAAGCTGGTTGAAATGATCTTCTCCATGGCTCACAATGTATGGAAATGATAGGAAAGGAAAGGAAAGAAGGAAAGGAAAAGAACCAGTGATTACCACTTCTCCCATAACTCTGGTCTACTGGCAGGAGCACTGCTCAACCTTTGACCTGTTAAAGCAATCTAATCTTTGAGAAATCTGATTTGGCTGTATATTTATTTATTTATAGATCTCTTCAAGACTTGGAGTCTACTTTGCATGAAGGACATATTATCTCAATGCCTGAGCTGCATCTGCTCCTGCGGCGTGTCATAGTTTCTCCGGATTCCAGCACCCTTGTCTTGTTTCTTCAAGATTCGGTAGGTGTTCGTAATTTGCCTTGTCTCACAGGCGTGGAGTACAGCTTGTGTGTAATGAGCCGAGAGGTGCCCCCCTGCGACCTACGCTATCTTTTTGTTTTTCAGCTTAGTGTGGATGACTTCACACGTTACGCCAACTCCTCTGGAAATGAGACACCATTTCACAATGTTCAGGCAAGCAGAACTATCCCATATGGCATCTCCCAGCCATTTTCGAAAACAAAAGAGAAAAGGGGTGTTTGAAAGACATGACAGAGATGTTGTAATTCAAGCAACAGGTTGAAAGCTCCTCCAAACATTATACAGGGATTGTCGTAAATGTCTACATTTCCTTTTCAGCCTTCAAAAACCATTTAGTTACCCAAGATTTAGTTTCTTTCACGGAATGATCACTGGCAGTGGAGATTAAGAAACAGATCATTCTTGTTTCCCAAGCCATTTCTGCACAAACACAACTTGAGCATATGGAGTGCACTGCTTCCCAGAACCCCTACTCTGGGGCTAATTCTTTCCCAAGTGAGAAGCTGTTCTTTTAATAAATATATTTCTCCAAAAGGTCTTCTTTTTTTTCTTTTTCTTTCTTTCTTTCTTTCTTTCTTTCTTTCTTTCTTTCTTTTTTTTTTTTTTTTTGACATATACTAAAATGACCTTGGAGTACATTTCTCACCTGTGGATTTGTTTTTTTTTTAATTGGACATATCTCATCACACAAGCTGAATATGTTACTGCAGTATACTGTGCTCACTGGCACATGTATGGACCTTGTCAGTTGTGACTGATTGACAGAAGTGTGTTGTGTGGAGTTGTATTTTTGGACTACAACTCCCAAAATAGCTGTTGGGAATTCTGGGAGTCAAAGTCCAAAATCACAAATCAGCCGGCCTCTATTGATTGACTGATGGAGTGATAGCTTGCTTGATTGGTTTTTTTTGTGTTGCTGAGTAAAGTACCCCTGGGTCATTTTGTAACCAAAACCTTCTTCCTTTAGGGAACCACTCAAGAATTCATATTTTTGTATTTGTCTCATTCTTCTTGAAAATTCCTATTCTAACTTATTGCTCCAGCCCATTCCAAGATTTAATTTTTCCAGAATCTGTTTTCAGTGCTGATTTCTAAAATGTGTGAGGCCACCGTAAAGGAAAATATTCTTCTATATGTGTGAAAGCACTGGAAAGCCTTTCCAGAAAACACATTATTAAATGTTTGCTGTTGCCATCAAGTCCCCTCCAACTCATGGCGACCCTATGAATGAGCAATCTCCAAAATGTCCTCAACAGCCCTGCTAAGCTCTTGTAAACTCAACCCTGTGACTTACTTTACGGAGTCGGTCTTTCTTGTATTTGGTCTTCCTCTTTTCTTGCTGCCTTCCACCTCTTCCAGCATTATTGTCTTTTCCAGGAAATCCTGCTTTCTCATGATGTAACCAAAGTAGGACAGCCTCAGCTTCAATATTTTTTGCCTCCAGAGATAGTTCAGGCATGATTTGATCTAGGACCCACTTGTTCGTTTTTATGGCAGTCCAGGGTAATAGCAAAGCTCTCCTCTAGCACCACATTTCACATTTGTAAACTATTTCGTGATGTTTAACAGAGGCTCCAGTTTTAGCTTATGGAGACCAAGATAAAACATTCGTTCTACACACAAATGTCAACATCAGTGGGTTTGGACAGTGAACATTGTACCAAGAGACAGATGGGAAAAGAAAAAAATCAGGCTTTGCAATCAAGGTTTCTGCTGGACTTGTCACCAGTGAGAGCAGGTATCACAGATATGTGAGATGGGGAACATATAGCTTGAGTCACAAGAGAGCAGCCTTTGATGCTGAAGACAGAGGAATGGGGAGAAATGACTGGGTCTGAGCATGTGATGGCCATAGTAGTAATGCACTTTGCCCACCTGTTTTGTATTTCCTTTATGTTCTCTTGGCCAGGAAGGAACAGCTGGAGGTGATATACACATTTCGTGTTAGTGGGTTTTGGGGCCCTTTGCTAGCAATGGAAAATGGGTTCTCACCTTTCCTGTAGTAAACTTTAGCACCCTCTAAATTTTGGAACCCTGGCCCTGCCCTGGTTATAGTCCTGGTAGATGGACTGAAATTCCCATGAAAAAGTGCTGGCTAAGGCTTGCGTTGAAATATATAAATATCTGGAGAGCCATGTGCTCCCCATCCTCCAGCATCCTTATCCCTCTCAGCAACCCTCCCCCAACAAAATTTTGACACAGAAAGTCCTCTGGTGCTGCCCCTCTTCCTGCCCACTGCATTTTTATTTCTAAAATCTGGATGTGGAGGTGGTGGGTGCAGCCCTCCAAGTTTTTCCAAGACAGATGTGTGCAGCCCCAGACTTCAGGAAATTAGCTACCCCTGCTGTCAAAACGTCCATATGCCATGAGTTCTGGGGTTACTTCTGTGGTGCTAAATTTCAGGCATCTCACTGCTGACTTTCCAATGGCAAAACTGAGCTTTTGTGGTAAATGATGGGTGAACATCAGGAGCACTGAGATTGTTAATGCAATGTGTTGCTGAGAATCTAGGTCACCCACCCCAGCAGTCCACCAGAAGCATGCAAGAACCCCGAAAATGGCAGCTGAGTTCCACTGGCTTGCGGACTATGGAAAAGTTCCTTTCGGCCAGAGGAGTTTTGGAGCTGGAGTATGTACATCTGTTTTTCCAGTGGTAAAGTTAGGCTTGCTAGTATGACAGCGTGTCATGCAGGAATGTGTGTCTGCATCTGTTTCTGAATATTTTATGCTGTAACAGAAGAGTGTCTGTGCTCCCTCCAGAAGACAGATGCCCCCCATCAGCCTTGCACTCCGTCCTGCTGAGTACTTGACAAACCATCTGTTTTCCATACCTGGAACGGCAAAGGCAGAGTACTAATCAAGCACCTGCGGTGCCATCTATGGCGCAGGGAGAAGTGGTCTGGTTTGGGGCTTTGATGATATAATGGCATCTATTACAAATGTGTATACAACATTACTCTTCCTGGCTGGTGTGGGGTGTACAGGTTGGAAAGTCAAGCATAGAACCACTAAATTCAGCAGGGAATGTTTCCGAAACTTTGTCTTTGTCTAGAAACTTTGTCTAGAATCCTTGGGCAGAAAAGGAGGGAAAACGATGTTCTTTAACTGCTTTGAGCCCAAGGCTGAGAACATTGAGTACATCTAAATCCCCTTGAAATCAACAGGACTTTTGACTTTTTAAAGCTGCTTCTCTACAAAGAGCTCAGGATTCAGGGCTAAAGAAAGAGGGAGTTGGTATTTGCAATTACAACAGTATTGTTAGCTTTGTAATGGTGACAACTTCCACAGTGAGCTTCACTTCTGAGTAGGAATTCAATCCTCAGTCCTCTAACCCCACCACCTGCAACCTGTGTATGTCCAATTTGCAGCCGGACTTGGGCATTATTATTATTGCTTTTTGGCCATAATTGAATGCACACTTTGATTTTTTATATTTTTCCATTAATTTATTTTTATGGTTTTTCACTCTCTGTTATTTAGTTTCCCCCGGGGACTTTGGGATAGACTTATTAAGATCAGTTTAATAATCTGTGTACAATAAACAAGAAGAGCTTCCCCAGTAAGTTCAGAAAAATCTGGACTTGAGATGCATGAACTCTATAACAGAAACAAAAACCATTATTGTGCTGTAGATTTTTGCCCTAATCATCCCCACTTGTGCATTATGACTGGGCAATAGCCCAGTCTTTTATTGGCACAGCTTAAAAAGAAATATGTGCTACCAGGTAATGGTAACAAGGGAGGAGGTCTAAACAAAAAGTTCTAATGTAAGAACTGGAAGTCAGATCATCACCATATTTGGTACAATGGGAGAAGACAGTCTGTTCCTGCTCTGTGCCAAATCCTGGGACATTTGAGCAAAGGGCTTACAAGTTATTATTTTTTTAAAAAAGTAACAGTTTTTACCCTGTGCAGAAAATAAGACCAGATATGTACAGCCATTTAAAAAAAAGTGCATACCTGGAGAGAAAACAGCCCCTTGCAGCCTCTTTTTAAAATTTCAAATAAATTAACATATTCTGTCACTAATAGCCCTTTTGAAATTAGTGCTTTTCAAGACAGAAAAATGCCCAGTTTACCAGCTTGTCTCATAACCTCTTACATTCCAAGTGAAGATTTGACCCTGCCTCTCTGAATTGACTCTGAAAGAAAGCAGTTAACTCTGTCCTGGCCAACCATTTTTAACTGCTTTTAAAAAGACATTTTAAAACGAGAATACTATTGAGCAGCTCACTCATTTAAGCTATTCAGCAGTTCTCAAATCCATGATTTTTGCTTAGGATTATCCCCAAACCACTATCAAATCATAGAGCCCATCTCTGCTCACAGACTACAAAACAGAAATAATGAGTCACCCAGTGCATTGCTTTGCAGTGGTGCCAAAACATGGATTTGCTCCACAGATCCTCATGTAGAATCATGCCCAAACCACTGTCCAAGCATAGGCCCCATTTCTGACCACACAGAAATTGTGGAACTTTCAGTGCATGGCTTTGCAGTTGCACAAAAACATGGATCTGAAGCCAAGATTCTCATGGATCCACATGATTTTTCTGCAGGATTATCCCCAAACCACTGTCCAATCATACAGACCATCAGTGTCCACATACTACAAAACAGAAATCATGGGTCCCCCAACACATGGTTTTGCAGTGGTGCAAAAGACCAATCCAAGGCAGGAGTGCTCATACATCCAAATGATTTTTCTGCAGAACCATCCCCAAACCAGTGTCCAGTCATACAGACCATCAATACCCACAGACTACAAGACAGAAATCTTGGGTACCCTGGCACATGGCTTTGTAGTGGCACAAAAACATGGAACCAAACATAAAGCAATTATCAGGGCTGTTTTTCAACAAGTGTGAATGGTAGTGAGCAGAAGAGGGTATCCTGTAGACCATCTTGACTACTGCCATTGGTGTTGTCAACATTCAGGCTGCCCTTTGCCATGTAAAGCTTGGCATCCTTTTTCCTACTGGCAACATGAGCCTGCTATTTTTCAGCAATACTGGGCCATTTCCTGGCTTTTTGAATCATGGATACAGAAGCACAATATCCCATATTCATAAACCGGAGGGTTTTTTTTTAAATTGAATCATACATAAGCTGAATGTGAATGCTTTGCAGGTCAACTTTCATGAAGAGTATGAGTTCATGGGAGTTGGAAAAAGGCATCCTTGATTCTCTTTTGCTAATGCAAAGGTTGCACTGGCCTGTTTCTTAAGGCTTGTTCAGTTGGGAGATGCTGTCAAGTTCTGATAACTATCTTATCAGCTAAGTGATATACTGTATAGTTGAATGAATGAGGATTTGTTGATGAATACTCAGTTGAGAGATGTGGCATGTGTTACAGATCAGATCATAAGCAATCTGAACAAATGCTTAACAAACAATAGCCATACTAATTATCCACTACTAAAGCATGATGATGTTCAAACAACTATAACCTAAGAGGAAACAGATGGTTCTTTGATGCACTTAAAACAAATGTTGCTAATGAATCAGTGTTCTAGAATATGAACATGTAACAATGCTTTAAGTGACTTCTGTATGAGAAAGAGAGGCACCAATGCAATTCTAGTGATGTATGTTGCCTTAGATGGGACAAACTTTCTTGCCTGTGGCAAAGGTCCTAGATAGGACAAATATTTCTATCTATCAGAAGATTCACCAGTTTCCATGGCACCCAGGTTACCTTCGTGATGTAGATATGGGATGGCCTTCCAGATGTCCAGGTCTTCAACTTCAGTTTATAGATGGGCATGAACCTCAGTTCGGAGGTTCGTGCCAGTTTGTACACATGGCACTACAGGTGCTGTGCATTCCTTTCCCCTGTCTCTATGGCCAAAGACCCACTCACCAGTCAGAGCACACTCCTCTCCTCCTCTTTGTCTGTTCAACCAGTCTCTGGCAGGAGCACAGGTTTGCCTGTCCTGCCTCCTTGTCTGAGTGAGTGATCAGCAAAGGAGGCAGGGCAGGGGAGCCTGTGCTCCTGCCAGAGACTGGCCAAACAGATAAAGAGGAGGAGGAGGAGAGCCAGCTGATGAATGGGGGATCAAGCCGGGGAGGCAGGGGAAGGGAATGCACAGCACCTGTGGTGCCATGCCTACGAACCAGCACAAATCTCTGAACTGATGTTTGTGCCCATCTCTACTCCAGAGATAAGGAATTATGGAGCTAAAGGCCAAAACAGCTGGAAAGCCAAAGTTTCTCCACAAATGATGTGGGTACACATTCAGGTGATCATGGCTGTATATTCCTTGCCACATTTAGAGGGTTAGGTGTGACAAAACTGAGGAATGTTTTTTAGGCTGTTGTGCTCTCCAGGGGAGCCAGATATATACTCTTCCAACTCCAGTGGTAGTCATACCTCCCAAAGCGTCATGGGAACAGTGCAGGATCGAGAGCAGTGGTTCCCAACCTTGGGTCCCCAGATGTTCTTGGACTAAAGCCCCCAGAAGCCTTCACCACTACCTGTGCTGGCCTGACTTTCTGGGAGTTATAGTCCAAGAACCTATGGGGACCCAAGGTTGGGAACCACTGATCTAGAATAATTGGAAGGGGACAGCATTCAGAAAGGCCAGAAGATAAGGTTGCCTCACCCACAAACCACCTGCTGATCAAGGATGCCAGGTCTAAAGTTTCAGGGGCATGACATGAAAAAGATATTCTCTTTTACATTATCATCAAAGGTTCATAAACCCACACTCTACTAGTTAACAATACAGATAATCTCTTGTCGATCTTGTTAGTGGATCAGCATGAGAAAACTATAATAGTGGATTGCGCACACTTCCTAAAGATGCCCAGACAATGGAAAAGATATTCAGGTAATTAAAGAAAAGGTCAGGGGAATGTAGACAGTCAGAGAAGAGGGAGCATGGAGAAAGAGGCATATAATGTATTAGTGAAACAACAAAAGGACATTGTATAACCATCTGTTAACATTAGAAAATTAGATAGAATAAAAATTAGTTTTCAATTTTGAAAAAAAGTTTTTATTATAGAAATACAGAGTGAAACAAGACAGGATGAGTACATTGAAAACTCATGATTTTTTATTTATTTTGGTTGAAAACACGTCTTGTAATTTGAACTTTTTATAATATTGTAAGTACATGTACTAATCTACTTGAAGGACTATGGTATCTGCAGGGAACTGGTTCCAAGTCTCACACCTATATCTAGCATAGTCTCTGGTTCCGGTGGCCAAGTCTCGTAATACACTCTGGAAATACATATTGGGAGGGGGTATTTAATATTTTCAGGCAGTGAATAACTGAAACTGTGGATACTGATCCCACGAATATAGTGGTCCTACTGTATTGTTTTTCTTACCACGCTTATGCCAAAACATTGTCTGTAAGTTCATATTACAAAGGAAGAGTGTAACTAAACTATATTCTGCATAGCATTCAGGTAGGCCTCATTTTCTTTTTTACTCCAAAGTAAGAGCGTGCAGACTTGATCTAGACAGACTAGGTAGGCAGGCATTAGTCCTTCTCCACCGCCCATCACTTTCTCCTTAAATTCTCTTTCTCCAAAAGAGGGCAAGAAACTTAACTGGTTTCAGAGTGATCCTAGTGTTTGGGCATATGGGGCTCTGCTCCACTGAGCCACCTAGCATCCATCCCAGAGAGAAAGATGGTATAAAATGTCCCTTGACATCCCAAGGAAAGAGGCTAGGTTGCCTCTAGGAAGCTGACTCTGCCCCCATTGGCCACTTCTGTTGCCACCCCCTCTTCTTTTTTACCTGCTCCACCCTAGGAGTGAATTTAGGAAGAAAGTAAGAACTGCAAGAGAGGTGGAAGCTTTATGCCTATGCAGAATAGTTCCCATATGCATCAGCATTCCATGTGCTTACTTCACAGCAAAGGCTAGAAGTAACAAGTTGCAAGCACAGACAGGTCATGACTAGGGCAGGAGGGCACCTTCCAAATTTTGGGGTAAGCCCACCCACCCATCCTGATCCTACCCTATTTGCAAGCAATACAGTTATCTGTGATTAGTTACTTTGTGGGGGGGATGAGTTTGTAACAAAGTTGTATTTTAAAAGTAATGTAATGAGAAGGATCAATGTTATTTTATTGATGTAATCAGGAATGTTTTCTAGTTGCTTTCAGAATTGACTTTTAAAGACATTTAGGAGGCATCTTGACAGGCATATTTCACATTTATGTCACTCTATCATCTAGCCTAACTTGGGTTTTTTTTAAAGCAATGGAAAATAATGCAAATGTAAAGAGCAATGCAGCAAGTAATGTAACAAATCATTTTTCTAATTCTGCAATAGCAACAAGCTACTTTTCAAATGCAATAACAAATAACGGGAATCAATTGCATTTGAAAACTAACTTTCCAAGCTCTGCTTAGAGGGAGCAAGAAACTGAGGGTCACCTCTGTATTATATATTTAACACTGCATATTTTTCACCCCATTCTTAAAGAAAGAGGCATCTATGGGCTAAAAAAAACAAACTTTAAAGGCAGAAGCAAAAGGCAAACAACTATCAACACTTCTCTGCACTCTGGCCTAAAGGGTGTAACTTTCATGTCTGGCTCCTCTAAGGTTGTTTTGGTCAAAACAGCTTCTTCGCTGTTGACATCATTCTTCACAGTGCTTTTATTTACAAAACATAAAAAGCAGGTTGCCCTTTTGTAAAGTGGACATAATAGCATCTGAGAGGCTGTGCTTTTTTCACAATTTTCCTTTTGTTTTTTCATCATTCGTTAGTTGATAAGCAGATATTTTCCAGAAGGGTTGGCCATGGAAGGATGAACTCATGGTTTGTAACACATTTGTCAAAGAGACTGCACCCCCAAATCCAATTCTATCTATATTTCCTGCCTCTGCAAATTTTGGAATTTTAAAATAATGCTTAGCCACTCTCCATGAACTCAGATGTAACAAGAAGGCTGAACAGCAACTTGACTGTTTCCTCTAACAGGACTGCAATAGACAGGGCTCAGTTTTTGTCAGAGCAATAATTAGTGAATTTGGGCCCCAGGGCAATGAGTGCCTTCTCTCGCCCTCTCAGCCCAGATACTTGGCTGTGAGCCCAACTCCCAATAAAATGGGGAAAGAGAAAGTTCATTCTTGAAATAAAAGGGGGCGGGGGGCGGAGAATGAATAGCCAGGAGTAGCTGCTGTTTCTTTTCTTAACATTTATCACTATATTTATGCTGGATAACTCAATGGTTTAGGTATCACCAGAGGTTGGGGATTCAATTCTCTGCTGTGCCTCCTTGACAGGGGTTGGACCCTATGATCCACAGGATCCCTTCCATCTCTGCAGTTAGTTCTAAGATTATTATTATTATTGGATTTTGGCACCCTGGGACAAAGCTGCAGTTGCTCCATCCTGGCTTCTATGATTTCCTTTTAGTTCTCTGCTAATGCTTCACTAACCTTTGGCAGATTTCATGTCCGTGGGATCTCATACTGCAAGTACTGTACATATTACTGAGAACTCAATGTTATGCTACAAACAAGGGTTTGAATACAAAATTAGTCCCATAGTAGACTCATTAAAATCGATGGAATTTAAGTGAGTTGTAATGAACAAAACCCATTCATTTCAATAGGTCTACTTCAAGTAGGGTTTTCCCTCACAGGCATTTCTAACAGCTATCAAAGTAGAATCATTACAGCCTGCTTAAAACTTCCATCTCACATCTGTACTTTCTCTGTAAGTTGTAATGTTTGTTAGCAGAAATGTTTTTGTGGTTATGCTTCAAAGAAAGGCAGCAACCTAAATACAATGGTGTGCCTGGAAGTGTGTTAACAAGATGCTTTGTTTTTAATGCAACTAGATATACTAACTTAAAACAAAACAAAAAAACCCAATGAAAATTCCATATCCATCCTGCCACATAATCAAAGACTTAAGAGCAAAGACACGTAGTAATTAATCAGTGGAATGACTCAAAGGCATGTAGGTCGGTATGCAAGCTGAAAATGTAGACGCAGTGGAAGGAACCCATGAAGGAAAATACCCATACACTCCCACCTGTCTCAAGCAGCCAGAGCTTGGGTTTAAAGTTTTCTACATGCTGTTCTTGGTATAACGAAACATCATCTGCTGCCATTTATGCTGATTGGTGAAGATTGCCATTGGTTAAGGTGCTATGTTATCGTTTAAAAAAAGATACAAAAGGACATTACAATAATTAATCTCTCTCATCCCATTCCTTTTCCCCCCTTGCTACTTGTTGCTACTGTATGATGATATTCTTTATATATTTACCAGTGTATAACTTTCTTTTAAGCCACTTTGCAGTTTGCTGTTGTCTCCCAGCTTCTTTTTCTGTTTTGTAAATACCATCTGAATTGGGGAAGTGACTCCATGGAAGCATTGTATTTGGGGTAGGCGTGGGAGCTTCATATTCATATCTCCCGGATACAAATATGAAGCTCGGCACCATAGGTGCCATGGTGGTCTATTCATGACTCCCAGAACCAGCCCAGTCCACTCACCAGGCTCCTCACAGTGCACCCAAGGGCAGCAACACTGCCAATCACAGAAGTAGTCTCACTGGCGCTGACCCGCCTCTCCCCACACCTGACCGCTCTGGCAAGGAGGTGGGAAGAAGAGTCTCCCCGCTCAGCTGCTGAGCAGTCAGCTGAGGGGAGAGGTGGGGAAGCACCAATCGGACTATTTCCACGATTGGCACGATGTTGCCACTGTCAGATGTGCACACTGTGAGGAGTCCAGTGAGTGGACCAGGCTGGTTCTGGAGGATTGGAATGGACCACTGTAGTACCTATGGTGCCGAGCTTCATATTTGTATCCCCCAGAATACGAATATGAAACTCCCATGTCTAATTTGGGGGCATGTGTGAACATTTTATCTGGCTTTCATGTATGAGTCATGTCAACACTTGATCTTGTAGTCACCCCATGAAGAATGTCCACATGTGCTGTTTGAGTACATTATAGGGCAATAGTCAACAGCTTCTCAAAAAAAAGTTAGTTTTCACATAATAAGGCAATTTTATTTATCTATATACTCGCTGCAGAATAGCCGGTTTCCCACAGATCAGTTTTTTCCAAAACATTTGGAAAATTATGAACACTTAAAAACATTTTTATTCACCTTAATGATTATTATAACTGGGTTTATGTAATGAAATTGTATATCAAATTCTTGTTGAAGATAAGAGTTTATTTTGTGAGACAGAGGCAACGAAAGACTTTAATCAAAGCCTATCAGAGTATAAAATGCCATCACCACTACCTTAATTGTTCACTTCAGAATTAACTGCTCTTTGTACTTGCTGCAGGAGTTTCTCAAGATTTCACCGTCTTCTTTAGTTTTGCCAGCCGTTGACTGTCATGCTATCAGTCATCTTTCAGACTACTTCCAGGAAACCTTGAACTCGACCGTAGTGAATGTGGATGGCCCTGATATAGCACAGTTGATGGTGAATGTACCCAGCAGACCCAGCCTGTTTGTGATAAACCTACAGCCAATCAGGAGGTAGGAGGTGGCATAGAGACTAGAACTCTTATCCGTGTCTAAAAATCATTTGTGGCTCCTTAAACTGAAGATTTTACATGAAATTATATAGATAAGAGTAAAAAAGAATAAGTTATAAATGACAGCTAACGCTCATCTGTTGTGAACTTCCAAATGTGTATGTTTGCCCTATGCTCTAGAGCAGTGGTTTCCCAACCTTAGGTCTCCAGATGTTCTTGGACTACAATTCCCAGAAATCCTGGCCAGCACAGCTTCTGGGAGTTTAATCCAAGGACACAGGGGGATCCAAGGTTGAGAACTCTAGAATAGAACTCTGCAAGTCATTATAATAACAGTTAATTTGTAACTGAGTAGTGGTGGTGCAATGCTCCGAATCTTGGAACATCATCCTGCCACTGCTCAGTTATAGATAACTTCAGCACATTGTATCCATTCTACTTGAGACGATATCAACAGACATCCTCCTCTCACTTTCACACACTGAGAAAATGCATGAAGGGGACTGTGCAGGCTCCCCCTAATGACCACTAGAAATGTATGCTTGTCTCCCCGGCCATTGAACATTCATGAGAACAAGTCTCCACACAATATCTGTAACATTTTTTGTCAGTGCCTACAGGGATAATGTTGAAGTGGCCAGGAGAGGCATGAATGAACGCAATGACCTGAAAGCTTTAGCAAATTGCACATGCATAGTCATAAAAACATGCAGAGATTGTAGAAAGTCAAACCACAGAAACCACAGAGAACTCTTAATACATTGATTCCACTTCAGAAACTAAGCCAAGTAATTTAAATAAATAAGTGTGGGTGTGAGGAACTTTGAAAGCATTTCTGAACACAGTACCACGTCTGCCCAACATTGTTTTTTCAACTCAGAAGGTTTTATCAACCTTTTAAAATTCAAGGCAGCTGTTTGGTGTAAAATTACAACTTCAGTCCTCTCTCTGCATCTCCACTGTGCTCCAGATGAGTCAAACTATAGTTCTTGTTGTCAGGAATAATAGATGCTGTAGTCCTAGACATCTAGAGGACATCTAGTTGATGAAGACTATTTACAGAATGTTATTAGAATAACAATACATCCAAATTATTCTTTGTTGTTACTCTTAGCAAGTGCACTATTCAAATGCACCATTCTAATCTTTCCTGTCATTGGCTGACAAGAAAGAGGCAAAAATAGGATAGGCAATTCTAAGGTGTTTTTTTAAATGAATGAATTGATTTAAAAATGCATAACAAACATGTAAAGTACATTGAGAGCTATTTCATCTACTAGATCAGAGCTTTCCAACCTTTGTCCCCAGATGGTCTCAGAAATCCTGGTCAGCACGGCTAGTGGTGAAGGCTTCTAGGAGTTTAGCCCAGGAATAGCTGGGGACCCAAGATTGGGAACTAGAGATCGGCATGAGCTGCCAAACCAGCAGTTCATGCTGGTTCATTCTTCAATCATACAGGCTTTGGAACATCCCAGACTTGTCTCCTCCGGTGGGCACTCACTCAGAGGCAGCACCTGGAGGAGGTGGGGTAGGGAAGCCAGGGCACTGCCTCTGAGTGGGCACCCGCCGGAGGAGGCAGGGCTGGGAAATGCCAAACACCTGTTCAGCCAAAGTGCAAGCCGGCACGAACTGCTGGTTCAGCAGTTCATGCCCAGATTTATTAGGAACCATTGCACTAGACAGTTTTTCTCATTTAGACCTAGTGGCTTGTTGGGACTTACTTCTTTGGAAGGTATGTTCTGAAAAAGCAGCAGTGTTTCTTTTCTCCCCCCACACCTTTCCATAAGTGTGTGAGGGCATCTCAACCTCCTTTGCTGCCTTTCTCCACTATTTCTCCTTTGGTCTTTTATGGACTCTCCCACCACATGCCACCAGATGTTTCACTAAATCCCTGGATGCTCAACATTCTGGCAAATCCCAGAACTGGTACTGGGAATATGATGTTTCTCTATATTAAATGAACCTGAAGTAATTTTTTAAAAAAAGATATTTCTGCTTTCCTGTGTTGCTTTTCCAAGACGACTTATCCGTGTAGGCAGTCATATAGTTGTTGTCAGTAGTCTCATTAAGTAAAGTCATTCAACAGAGGCATAAATTATTGTGTCTGACAAGGATCTGATTATCTGTCTTATCCAATAATAGCTTGTTCTGCTGTCAGTTTAACCATCGCTGAATTTGTTTCTAACCAGCATTTATTTTCTTTTTTTCCCTCAAAAGCAAATTATCCTGAAAACACTTGATTCCTTGGAGAGAAAATTATTTTAAATGCCAAATGTAAATTCTAAGTGCCAGACTAAAGGGGGCACATTCATGCATCTCCATAGATGATGATGATGATCATCATCATCATCACCAGCGTTACTGTTGTCAATAGCAGCCATTTTAGATTTCTGTTTGGAGCATATCTAATCTACCAAACCCACAATCCTTTTTTTAAAAGTTTATTGTGTGGTGTGTTTCCGATCACATCTTTGTTGTTCTTGTTGCTGTTACTGCTGTTATTTTGGCATCTTATTTTTTTCTGTCCTCTAAACATTGTATGAAAATGTTTTCCTTTTCAGTGCAATGGAAAATTTCATGAAAATAAATTCTAAAAAACTATTTCAGTACATTTTTCTTCCAGTATTTTAATTTGCTATTTCAGTTTCTTTTCCCATCTAATATTTTAATTTTTCTTTCCATTTTTTCCAATAGAATAAATGAACTTTCCACTCAAGAGGGGCTCATGGAAAATGGTAAGCAATGCACTTAAAAAGTTATTGGGGACTTCCCCAGTTAAGCGAGATCATCCACACGCAGAGCAAAGCTTCCATGTGCTCTTCCTTGCTGATTAAAAAACTGTAACGTCTCCATTGTGAGTCTGTACTGGCATGTGGGCTGTACCTGTGTGTTCCCATTCATCACAATACTACTCATTGTCTCAGGCTTCATGTGTGTTTGGGGAAATGTTTTTTAAAATTACAGCCCAATCTTATGCAAGTTTTCAGAAGAAAGTCCCATAGAGGTGAATGGGGCTTGTTCCCAAGATAGAATGCATGCATTTTCAGAATTATTGCATAACTCCACTGAGATCAATAGTTGTTGTTATGTTCTGTCAAGTCCCTTCTAACTTACCATGGCCCTATGTATTAGTGACCTCCAGAATGCTCTGTTGTTAACTGTTGTGCTCACATCTTGCAAGTCAGCCTACCTTTTATTTAGTCTGCCTCTTGTTGACTTCATCTTTTCCCAGTATTATCATCTTTTACAGCGAGATGTGGCTTCTCCTGATATGCCCATAGTATGATAGCCTCAATTTAGTGAATTTTGCTATGGAGTTCAGGCTTGATTTCATCTAGCACCCATTTATTTGTCTTCTGGTGATTCATGGTAGCCATAAAGCTCTTCTCCAACATCCCATTTTGAATGGGCCGATTGGGCTAGATACAGATTCATACAGAGTCAAACATTTCAGGGAATGCATATTCCCTGAAAATAAACTGTTGTCCTTCCCACAGTAGGATTTTCTCAGGACAAGCGCCTCTACAATCATCCTTGCCAATTAGGCCCATTTTGTCTCCCAATGACCAATCCGGGTTGGGGTTGGGATCCTGCCAAAAACAGGATTAAAGATATGTAAATATGAAAAATCACATGCACCTCACTCATGAGCAGCAATTTGCTACTCCAGTGTATGCCATTTTGCTTACACAAACATTAACTGACAATAGAATTGTAACAGTCCTTAACTGTTTTCTTCTTTCAGTCGCAGTCTGTCTGGACATCTGTTTCTGCTCTAATACTGGCCAATGTTAAAAATCCACTATGAGTTTTCCAGTGGGTCATCTGTCTTCCTTACTATTACTTTTCCTTTTCTGACTATTAACATTACATTCTAGTATGTTAGGTAAATTGTTCATTCTGTGCTGAAATTCAAGCTTCTCAACATCTTCAGCTGATTTTTTAAAACTATTTTTTAACAGCTATCTGGAGGGCTTAATAGAGAATGGCAAAATCTTCCAAGAGTTCACTGGAGGCACAATAAGATGTCCTCTGGGGGTGCTTCCAGACAGATGGTTCCTAGAACTACCAATCAAAATGCAATGGGCAGCTGTTCCTTCTTTTCTTCCAAAACAGATTTTATGTGGAAAGGGGAAAAAATACAGAAACAGCAGTGGGAAAACGTAGAAGGGTTATTAGTGAAAAGGGATGTTCTCCTGAGGGCTGGCCATGCCATTAGGCAAAGGGAAGCAACTGCCCAAGGCAGTAGATTTTGTGTGTCATGAAAGGGGAGCAAATTGTTAGCTATTTACTTGGCTATTTTTATATTTTTACTGTCAGAGAAAAGGAAAAGATGCTGATGAGATTGCTGTCTAATGTACCAACTTAATTTGGCCTGCTTTTGGTTCTGTGCACCCTGACTGGTGGAGATAGGGAAAATGGGCAACTCTGCCTCAGATACCAAGATGTCTTGGGCTGGTCCTGCTTGCCCCCAATCCTAAAATTCAGTACATGAGCAAGAGTAATTCCATTATAAAAGCTTCATATGGAAGTACACATGTGAAACAGCAGATTTGAGCATACTGTGTAAAGCAGTGGTTCCCAACCTTGGGTAACTCATGTGTTCCTGGACTGTAACTCCCACAAGCCTTCACCACTAGCTGTGCTGCCTGGGGCTTGTGGGAGTTGCAGTCCAAGAACACCTGGGTTTCCCAAGTTGGAGAGCCACTGGTGGAAAGGGTCTGTTTAACCTGTGTATGCTCTAGCCCAGTGCATGCATGATCAAATTCATATTTCAGTGAAACCCTATCCAGTCATTTGCTCATGTGTAGAGTGAATATGAAAGTGAAGACTGCACTTCCCTCTTTCCTCATTTGCTCTGAACAGAGGGATGCTGACAGTCTGACTAGAGAGAGTTCTCCTGTCTGTGGGGGTGGGTGTCTTTTCCTGTTCCGATTGTTGGCATTCATATGTTCTCAGTGACTGGAACAAGAGGTTGAGAGGATGGGGCTACAACATTCCCTTTGCTCGTATGTGTACATGAGCAAACAACTGAAGAGTGCTCAAGTCTTCTCCTTCCCTCCCCCGATCTCTCTCGTTCTGTTTGCTTTGCACCTTATCCTGTCATCTCCCTTTAAACACTTCAGTAGCCTCGTTAATGTACTTTCACATCACCTTCAATAGTCCCCAAACCTCTGAACCTTTTCTAAACTTTTGTTTGCATCATGTAATGAAAACATAAAGCTCTTCAGGGCGACAGAAATGTCTCAGTCTGTTTTGTAGATTGCCACGTACACCATGTAACAGCGAACATTTAAATATTAATATGCATAGACAATTCTGAAAAACTGGCCTGTACTACCTTCTAAGGTATTTTAGCTCTCTTAATGACATTGGTAAGCTATTACAATACATTTCTGTTTACAGACAGAATGATTGGAAGGTTTATCCAGTCTTGGCAGCAAGAAGGGATCCAGTCTTTAGCCATTTACACAGCAAAGCGTCCTTCAAAAGTGAGTAGTTTCTAAAATATGGACTCATTAAATGTTTGTGAGATGGCACCTTTTGTTCAACCAGCAGTTGTTTTGTTCAACCAGCAGAAGGTTGTGTGTTTTTGTAGCAACTCTGCTCATATTGATTTTTTTTTCTTTGTATGTGTGATCTCCTATTTCGGTCCAAAGGTGGGTGCATCCTAGGGTGACTGATATATTTTTTAAGTTACAAAAGTGATATAGTGCTGCACTGATATAACTTGTGATAGTGCCATTTTTATTGGACATATTAGAAGAGCATAAAAATTGTTCAGAGAAGAGACAAGAGGCATTCACTTGAGGGAGATGCTCTTGCTCTACTGGAATACAGCACCCTACTGAAGGGTATGCCAGTACAATGGCAACAGCACCTGAGTGACCATCTCTTCTCTCTCCTCTGAATATATAT
This sequence comes from Intellagama lesueurii, assembly GCA_037013535.1. NCBI lineage: Eukaryota > Metazoa > Chordata > Lepidosauria > Squamata > Agamidae > Intellagama > Intellagama lesueurii. The sequence continues at coordinate 68,519,292 of JBAJHW010000005.1, read as the reverse complement.
ATTCACTTCTCAGCATACCAGACTCCCAATTTAAGGGTTTTCATTTAAAACACTGTAAAAAAGTGGATCGGCATGGAGCCTCAGAAGTGACAAAGGAGGTGTCTGTGGTGCCCACTGGCATCAGAGTGGCAACCTCAGGACTATGGAGTTGTGGCATTTTTAAAAAAGGATATTGTGCATATCTCAGTTTGAACAAGAGGCAGGAAGTGAAAGGGGAAAGGAAATAAGATGGGATAAGTTTTCACAGTGGCAGGGTTATTGGCCACTTGGGTACTCTCAAACAGATGGCTCTTAATCTGCACTGAGCTGTGTGAAAACATAGGCTGCTAATTTGTTTAAATAATTGAGGGGGGGGGAGAGTCATTTATTCATCTGCATAGGAAAATGTGGGCATTGTTGCAGTCCTGCAGTCAGCGGGATAGATTTTAGTCTCATGGAGCTTTGTAGGCAGATTGATCATCCCACCAAATGACTGGGTTGGGGTTTGGTTGAGGACTGAGTGACTGTATTTTCTGTATATTTCTAGGGGACTTAAGCACAAATGCAATTAGCAAGTTCTGGGGCTATATTTAGCCCTGTGGGACTAACAAAGCTTTACTATTTGATCTAGTATCTTGTAAATCTGCTGCACCAATTGCCTTACATTAAGGGAACACTGGTCAATGCAAAGGAATAAAACACTGAAGTCCCCCACCCCATTCCACCTACTATAGTGGGATACAAGAGTAATGTTTTCTTTAAAAACTGAAGAAGCTACTGAACTAGAAAAGGCATTCCTTCCCCTTTCTTCTCATCTTCCCCCTTTGAACACTGCTTTACATAAAAATAAATGAATAAATAAAAAATTAACTTGTAGTTGCAGACAATATACTTAATAATTTCCCAGCTAAGTCAGCCAGATTTCTACATGCAAAACAAAGAAAAGTTTGAAATAATTACAGTAGAACTGCTTCAAGCTGGTTGAAGCTAGCTGGTTCAGGGAATAAACATCAACCTAACAAAACAGTACAGACTGAAAACTTAGCATTCTCTTGTTATTCATTTCAGTATTATATTGGGATAATAATGAGTGGCACAAATTTCTGCTCTAGAATCCTTTCCTGGCACAGACAGTGCATCTCTTTTAATTCAATATTATATTAATTTTCCTATAACAAATCTGGATTTCACAACTATTATGCCACTATATTTGTATAAAGATTGAAGGCAAAATATGCAAATACAGTAAGATATATAAATGGGAATGCCTTGATAACATTTGTCCTCAGTTCAGATCAATCACCTAAACAATTTCCAAGGTTTTTCCTACCTGGAATGATTAAAAAGTGGAATAGAAGACTAGAAATTAGAACAGATAGCTAGCTAGCTATACAGTGTACATAAATTTTGTTCTGATTTCCCAATTCCTGTCCCCTGAAAGATTTTGAGGATTTAGCCAAGTTATGACACATGATAGCTCCAGAAGGTTCTTTGTTTGCAGATTTGACAGTAATTATTAGGCTGGCATTCTGATGCAGGACCAATAGGCCAAAAATGAAACAAGAATGATGTCTCCTGATGGACAAGGAGCCATCTGAAACTCCTTTCATATCACTATCATTAGTTCAGCTCAATATCATTAGCTGAGGTGACTTGTGACTAGAGAGAAGATGTTTGGGGTGAACCCCCCCCCCCCAAGCCCACAAGCCACTTATAGCCATTAACCTCACCTAAAGCATTTTCCACCTCTCTTTGATCTGAGGAAGGATGTTAACTCTTCCCAGTTAACAAAATGAGGGTTAAACAACACACAACATTGAACAAGCAGCATGCAGCCGCCTATCTTTTCTCTCTGTATGCCAGAGTACACATTCAGCCCTGATCTGTATAGGGAAGTCCCCTCCCAAAATGCCCATGTTCAAAAAAGAAAAATTTCATTAGCCTCAGTCAAGCTCTTTATTTTGTTAACCCTGTGCATGGGGATACAGTTTAAAAGGAGAAATAGATGTGAGTTTAAATGCCCCCCACCTTTGTATTCCTGAGCAAGATTAGGACCGAATGTGCTTACTATGGAATAAAGAGCAGAAAGACACACACCTGTACCCTATAGGAAGGATCCAATGATGCACATCTGCTGAGCCATCTGCCTTCCATCAGAATTTGTGAGACCTCTCTCCTCTTCACTCCTGAAGTTCTGGAACAGGTTCACTCTAGTATTCTTCAATCCATTTCTCTTCTCTTTAAGAAACCTTTAACAAGTCCAATTGTCTGCTGAGCCTTTTTTATTTACAGTGCTATTTGAGTGCTATCAATTGGAGCTCTTGCTCCTGGACATCACCAGCAAATGAGAAGTACTAAGCTCTACTGCCAGTATAAAAAGTGAATTTAAAAAACAAGCCTTGCTTCCAGCAATTTTGAAAAGAAGCTCTGTACAAAGCATGATAAGGGGAACATCGTATGGATGTTGGGGAAAATACCAATAAAATCAACACAGAGCGTGGTACTTTCAGGAGAATAAAAGCTTCTTCTGAAAGACCTCTAAAATATAACTCTCCTTCAAAGACAGTACAGAATTCTGTTTATAACGGCTTACCCAGAAGTGTGGAGGGAGAAGGGGCATGCTCTTGAGTTCCCATAATGGAGAAAATGACATTCATTTATTGTAGTGGCAGTTATTTTTGCAGCTTTACACAGTTCCAAAATAAAGTATGTATGAGCCATGGTGCTAGCTGTAGAGGCCTTCTAATGATTTATTGCCTACTGTGCTCAAAGACGGCCATGAATGTGTGAGAATGTGTTTTCAGAAGTAGCGTATTTCCTAAGTTTCATTTCATTTCTTTGTGAAAAGCCAAAGTGCCCATTCCAGTTTCAACAAGTTACTCTGAATCCTGTTTTGAAAATATCGAGCCTCCTGTGCACTTGTAAATGCCCCATTGCCTCAAATTTCTCTACTTTCGTCTTGTGAATAGTCTCTAATCTAAGGCGCTGAAGCATCCACCTAGCTCACTGATACATGCTGACTGCGTGAGATCTCATTGACTTATGACTAACGTTTCTCCCTTTTGTGGATGTGTGCACTCAGCTCAATACTGACTTGTATACACTGCCAAGCTATTCATGTTTTCACATGCAACAATATCTGTTTTTCACCTGTACCTTCTACAGAATCTGGTTGTAAAATGAGGTTTTCAAGTCCGTACTGCTAGTTCAGAACCATACATACATTTGAAACTAGATATTGATCTTTAATTATTGCCTTTCATATTTTGACTTCTCTTCAGGTTGGTGTATTGATTTTAAGGATATAAAAGAATAGTTTGTATGAATACAAGAGAAACTTTTCTATTATTCCCATGGATTAACAAAGGAACTTGCTTGAAGTAATTTGAGATATGCAATCAGCCAGGCAAGGGCTGCTTGTGATCCATAAGTACTCTAGCCCACAGGGCTACTGCAGAGAGCAGGGCTTCCTCACAGGTGGCACCCTGGTTATAGAAATCCCTTCTGTCAGAGATCTGGTAGTCCCCCATGTGCCAGTTAAAACCATATAACTAATTTTTGCAAGCTTTGAAGGAATCAGTGGGTAAGTGATTTGCCTTCGACTGCTGTCTGTCTTGTATTGGTTTCACAGTATTTTAAATTTCTTAATCTATGATCTTAGATATTTGGAGTTTTAGATGTGTGCAGTTTTGGGCTTGTGATCTATTAAATGGTGATTGTAGATATTTGTGATCTTAACTGTGTCCCTATGTGATCATTAGTTACCGTGGGCTCTCAGCAGGTAAAGTGGGATATAAACTGAAATATTTGCTTTTTCAGTCCTCCTTTTCCTTTTTCATGCGCAAGAATACAGTTATCTATAGTTCAGGAATTACAAGCTTTCATTTGCACTTCTAGTCATCCTAATTTCCGAAGCTGCTCTTCGTGGGACATCGTTTTGTTATAATACTTATTAAGTAGCTGGATTTGAATGTCTTTCTAATGAAATATTTTGTTAGAGATATTTTTCCCCACAGAATATGGGATTGTTTTTAAAACAGTTATATGGTTATTTATCCATTCACCTATCCGTCATCATCCTAAAGTAATATGATGTAGCATATATCTGTATATCTGTAAGTATAAAACAATCCCAGCCTTTTTACGTGTATTTGACACTATAGGCCCTAAATTTTCCCCATTCTAATGAGCTGTAAGTAACATCCAGTAATTCTGAGTGAGTATTAAGATCAGTTTCCATGGAAGCAGTGAAATATTTCTTGATAAGCTTTTACTGACCATATTTAGGGTCTTTATGTTGTATTCCTCTTTGGCCTGGAAATGCATGTCCCCTGATACACTGTTTCGAAAGGTTTTTGTAACGTAAATCTGACTTCAATCATTGCTCGATTTAATTCTGTCAACTTCTGGTGTATTGAAAGATAAGCTATCTTTATTTGGGCCACTCCTGCTCTAGATGTTAATTTCCCATTCCCAGTGTGATAACCATTGCCGTTGGACAAAATTAGAGCAACCATAACATTAGAAACCACCACATAAAATTGAACAGTTTTTGTGTAAAGTTCTAGTTTTGTGTAAAGTTCTATGCCTCGTTATCCAAAGGTTTGCTTGTGAACCTGCTTTTATCCTTCGGTAATCATACAGTACAAAACATAAATAAGTTTAAGGCCTGATTACTTTCCTATCATGCTTTAAATATGATTTTCAGTTTTTAATTGTTTGTGGAATGTTTTGATGTGAGAATTTCTGTTGATAAACACAGCAGTACAAAAGACGAGATAAGAAGTATCATTCAGGGATTTTGTATTCTGCAAAATAATGACACATTAATCTAACATAATGAAAACTTAAAACATGCGGAAAAAGAATGGTCCAAGTCTCTGGTTTGGGCACCTAATCTCATAGGGCCTTTGATAGCGCAGCAGTGAACTAAAGAACATCCTGCCATAATGTTAGAAGCAACCCAGGCCCTTTGCTTTCTGGCAACCAGAGGTGGGTATGTAACTGCTGAGTGAAAAACCACTAATGTTAGGATTAGGTATCAGGTAGAATTACCAGATATGAGTAACCTGAAGTGAGCTTTGAATGAATCTTTATTATTATTATTACTATTACTATTATTATTAGCTTGTCATCATATCAGTTCTGGCTTATGGCAATTCTTTTCAGGGTTTCTTAGGTATAGAGTACTCAGAAGTGGTTTACCATTCCCTTCATCTGGGGGCACCCTGGGACTGTGCAGCTTGCCCAAGGCTACGCAGGCTGGCTCATCTCCCAGGAGGCACAGTATGGAATCAAAATTCCCTTATTGGTGCCTGATGCTCCGCAGCCTAGCTCAGATGCCTAGCTCACTGCATAACCTGTTCCAAACTAACCATGTTAATCTGTATCTACTTCAACCCAGCAGAAGTCAGCTTTCTAGTGCTAATATGGAACTGTCCTGTTTCAGTGCAAGCTTTTGTGAATCAAAGTCCACTTTCTCAGACATTGCAGCATATTACTGTATCCTCACCTGGTCATTGGGCTACATATAGATATACCAGATGTGTAGTAGGATTCCAATGTCTGAGGACGCAGACTGTTATCACACTGAAATAAAACTGAGAGAGAAAGAGAGAGACACAGGATGTGAAATTGCAAGGCTGTGATTGCACTGTGGAAGAGGGCTCCAAATTAAAGGAAGTATATGAGGGGACAGGGCCTTACCTAGATCTTCCTGACTTTGCTCAAATCATGTGAAGAAAGAAAGCATCCAAATGGAGCTTCTTTAAACATTATAAGCCATCTTTGCTTCTGGTCTGCCCTTGCATGAGTATGATAATTTGCATCAGAAAACACTGTGTGTTTTATTTATTTATTTATTTATTTATTTATTTATTTATTTATTTATTTATTTATTTATTTATTTTTGCAAGATTTTCACTCATCTGCATCTGCAGCCTGTGTACACTGCAGATAATTAAAGTTTGGAAACAATTCATTATTATTATTTTTTACCCTTAGTTCTTGGAAATCTTGAACAATCATTTTAGAAGTTCCTGTTTTAATCATTAAACACCAATAAAGATAATTTTGATTCAATAAAAATAATTTAGCAATGTAAAGTTTTAATTAATGAACTAATCCATAAATTGATTCTGTTTACTTCATCATTCTATTTTTAACACATAAAAATAGTATTTCCATGCTCTGAAATAATTGGATTGTTTTCAGAAGGAAGCAAGGAGAGCTATCAGCAGATACAATAGGACCCCCCTATCCACTGGATCAGCATCTGCAGATTCATTTATCCACTGCCTGAAATTATTAAATTAAAAAACACATAAATACGTATTTCCATGGTGTATTTACTAGAACTGCCATTAGAGGGAGCCAGAGACAATGCTATGCATAGTTTTTGCTATTTCTGCATTTTTTAGCATCTGCAGGTGGGGGGACTTGGAACTGATCCCCTGTGGATATGGCAGTCTTACTGTAGTTTCTTTGCCAGTAGGATTCCAAGTACTGCACAAGGTTTGGAAAAAAAGCCCTTCTCTTCTCACTATGAAGGTGTTTATATATGTGTTACACACATAATATTTGTTTAGGGGGCAGTGCAGGAAACCCACATTGTCTGTTTTGTTCCCTCGCACAAGAGCCTAGCCCTAGGGCATCACTTATATGAATTCACAAGGACCTACCCCTGGGTTTCAGGTTTGGGCCTTTAAATGTGAGGGAATGGAAGACTGCTTATCTAGCAACCCCATTAGTTTATAGTCAGAGAGATGTCAGCTTGATGATACGGAGTTTGTACATCATGGTCAATCTTATCCTCTTTCTCTCTCTCTCTCTCTCTCAGACACACACACACACACAGAGGATGGCACATGTAGAGGTTTACTGAGTCATAATTCTCATTGAGTTCAAAGGGACTTACACCTTGATGTGTACATCAGATTGCAAAGGAAGGAAGGAAGGAAAATGTGTAGGAAGACTTTAATGGATTGATCATGTTTGCCCTACTTCAGGCAGCAAAAATTCTAGAGCCTTTATATCTATATCTATAAGGCTCTAGAATTTTTGTTGCCTGCAATAGGGCAAAAATGATCAAACCATTAAAGTTAAAGTTAAATTCTAGAGCCTTATATATGTGTATATATACACATCAAGGTGTAAGTCCCTTTGATATACAAACAGAGAATGATTAGTATGCACATGTTATGATCTGCCTTGCAGTATGTGTGTTTTCCCTGGATAACAACCAAATGCACCCATCACATTAGTGTGCCTTCAACTAAAGATTTCTTGTGTCTGTCACATATTCTCCCTGACTTCCAAGTCCAGCCTACACACAGAAGCATTGCCTACTGAGACATTGCACTCAGTATACTATTGCACTATGACCATCATTTGCAGAGGTTGAAATTGTGCTTTTAAAAAGTAATTAGTTACATTTGAGTAACAGTTATGCTTTCGTTATTGCAAAAGGGAACTAAGTGCAAGTTGCTCATTATTTTTAATGCATTGCAAAGGACGCAAGCAGGTTTCACAAGGTATCTCTCTATTTCCCCTCATGAACAAATTAAAGTGAGAATGTTTTCACTCAAATGCAAAATACATGGATTTCACAGGAGAAAGTCTTCAGCAGAAAATAATCTTCCATTTATGGATATTTCTTGCAAAATCCACAAGTGTTTCCATTTTTCAGATAATGTGTTCCTTTAGGTTATACCTGGTTTCACAAAAAAGTTATGCTGAAACCTGTTCCTATTCTTTTTTTTGAACTGCAGTTTATTTGGGTCTTTCCAGCTCAGTCAGGATTACTCAGTATTAGTTATTGGCACACTTTAAACATACTATCATATGCATACTATCAATTGCCAGGATTTATTTATTGTTTATTCACGGAAAGTGGCAGCTCACTTTTCTTCCGTACAATATAATCTAATAAGAAGTACTTTAATTGAATTGTCTGTGTTTCATTGCTTCATTTTAGGGTAGGATATACTAGCAGCTAGACTTCATTAAAGGAATTATGACACACTTATGAAAGTAAATGCTTTGGTTGTCAGAAAATAAATGTATTATTTACTGCATTCTTTCTCTCCAAAATCAAATGATTCCCCATAGCTCAGTCATCATTTCTTCTGACATAATCTTATTTCCTCTTATTAAGTATTAAGATTCTCACTAGACAACGTGCTTAGCCCCATTGTCCCTTAACATGCAGTCAATTGATTAAACATGGTATAATTTAGTCTTCTTACTCTCTTCTCTGTAGAAAATAAAATGATCACACTTTGGGAGCAATAAGAGAGATTAATTTTTTAAAATTAAAAATGGAACAGTTGTGCTCTTCCTTCACAATGCATTCCTTTACTGAAGGGAAGATTTCCTTTGTTTAAAGCTGCTGGCCATGTTCTAGCAAAAGTTGGTTATGACCATCGACTTACTCCATCACTGACTTGTCAGCAGGGCTAGAAAGGGGCAGCAAGTCCCACCTCTGGTCGCTTTGCTCACATGAGCACATGACAAGGTTGAACAGGAGAGCTTCCTGCTAGTTTGCAGGCTGTACACACAAGCAAGAACCTGGGTGTTCTCGGGTTCTGCCTTCTGTGTAGAGCCTACACAAAAGCAGGAACTTTTCCTCTTCAGACTTGTAACTTCCAGAGTAAGCTAAGTGGTAAGGGAGAGGGTGGCATTAGGGTAAGGTAAAGTCTGAGTAGGACTACGATTGCACTGAAAGGAGTCTTACAGTCTTTGGAGATATTGCTCACTGCAAAATGGGCCTCATTTTGTGTCCAGGCTACAGCACTTCAGGCTGCAAAGCAGAATTCTGACGATTCACATACAGCAGTGGCAGCTTCATACAGCAGGCAGGGAATCTAAAACAAGAGTCCCCTCCTCTTCACAGCTGCTGCTACCACCATTAGCTCCCCTTCTTCTCCTCCTTCTTGAGCCTGAGTTAGGTTAAAAGTTAATGCAGCGTTCTAATAAGTTTTAAAATGATTCATTTATTTCAGGTTCTGTATGTACTTAGATGTCCATGGCATTTAAATGATCAGCTTTGAATTATATCTGTGTTACATTTCAATGTTTTCATCTCAGCATTTTCCTTGAAATAGGTTTCTTATGCTCTGGTTCCAGGTACCAATGAAATCTGGTGTAGCATGGCACACTAGACGGCAACTTATGTCTGCTGAAGATCAAGAAAAGAATCAATATGTGCCATTGAATGTGACCAATGAAGCCAATGGCACGGATACTCCATGCATCCTATTTTATGCCACTAATTTCAGTCTTATAGCCAATGGTTCTGAGCTCATAGATCTAACAGATTTAACATTCCTGCATCAGAATGTGGATTTCAGTCTATCGAATTGTTCAGACACTAATACAACGTGAGTAATATAAAAATATAGTTTCACTACCAATGGTTTTTGATAGTTAAATATAATACTGACCAAACAAGCTAATTTACTACTACTACTACTACTACTACTACCACCACCACCACCACCACCACCACCACCATAGATAGCTTTACAATTCAGTTTAAGCAGGGAATTGAAATATATAACATAGAAAGAGTGGGATAAAGATGAACTGTGATTTTGCATGTATCTCTGACCATTGCTTTGCTCTCTACAGTCCTGGTCTTCCTCATTTTCCTATTTGTCCTAGAAGGTACATGATCAAGAATGCAATCCAATTTGTTTACATTCATTGAATTTACATTTATCCGCCACCTTTCTACAAAAACAAACAGGGTGGTGGACAAGGGGAAGATGCAATAGCAAAAAAACCCAAACTTAAACTTGCCTCTCCCTTTATTAATTGAGGAAGTTCCTGATGCGTGTGCAGAGAAGATAGAATAATGAGCAGACTGGATTTTATCTAAGAAAAAGTTACGTTTTATTGCACATTAAGAAAAGATGGCATCCTATTAAAGGGGAAAAAAGTTAATGGGGAATCTCAATGCAGGGAGCTGTCCCTGGGCACAACTTAATGAAACAAAATAGCCAACCAACGTGAAGCAACATTAAAAGAAAATTTCCCCAACATGTCTGAATACTATTTTATTATATATTCTAATATTCCTGCAAGTCTGTTGCCACTCTCTCTATCAAGGCATGTAATTTCACCCAGATATTTCAAGTACTAAATTATCAGACTTTGGTAGTACAGGTATACTAGACCAGTCTCTGTTGTTCATAAAGTTAATTCAAACAAGGCAAAGGCTCACGGCCAGTCAAAATTCAGGTCAGGGTATAGGGATCCAGCCTGTACTGGATGGAGTTACATTCTTCCTGAAAAGCCTGGTTCACAGCTTGGGTGTGCTCCTGGATTCAACCCTGAGCCTGGATGCACAGATCTCAGCTGAGGTCAGGTCTGCATTGGCACAGTTAAAACTTGTCTGCCTGTTCCTTGAAATGTCTGCTCTGGCTATGGTGACACTTGCCTTAGCTTCATTGCATCTGGATTACTGCCGTGCACTCTGCTTGGGGTGCCCTTGAAGAGTGTTCAGAAACTTCAGTTGGTTCAAAATGCTGCAGCCAGACTGCTGATTGGTGCTGGTTACAGGGAGTATATAATTCCCTTATTACAACAGTTCCACAGGCTGCCAGTCTGTTTCTGGGCCCAATTCAAAGTGCTAATCATGACCTATAAAGCCCTGTACAGCTTTGGGTCCAGGCTATCTGAAAGACTGTAATTCCCCCATGTGGGCCTTCTTTTAAGATCTTCTGGGGAGAACTTCCTTTCAGCTCATTTTCCGTGGCTGCTCCCAGGCTATGGAAGACGCTAGCTCAAGAAGAAGTAAGGCTATCCTTCCATCATCAGGCAAAGGCTTGTAAACAATAAGTGGGGATTTTAGGCATGCTGTATTTATAGAATTTAGAGATTTTTAAGATGTTCTAAAATTGTTTTTAATGGTGGCTTTAATATTGTTAGATGTTTAATTGATTTTAATATAGCTTCTTGTAATGTTTTTAACAGTGATTATTGTATCCATTGATTGTGAACTGCCCTGAGCACCCTATCGGGAGAACGGAAGCATATAAAAACATAAATTATGCTCACAGCCCTGAAGCATGATAGGGTTCTGACCCATCATTGTGTTTGCTTCCAGCCACCATCATCTAGCCATATGGCCATATGGATCAAAAGAGAGAGGAGGCTGCTAGTAACTGAAAGATCTCTCAGTGATCCTGATTGGTTAGCCCAGTTATCAGCAGCATCACTACATGACATCACAGACTACCTTTGCCAGAATGTTAACCAAGCATTCCAAGCTTTTCTAGTCGTGTTGCAAACCTGTAACATGATGAACAATGACTTTTTGTTTATTTTGTCGCTTAAAGGGGTGGATGAATCTGTTGCCATGACAACAATAAATCAAACGTGAAACCAAACAAAAATGATTTAAAACAGGAACACAATGATAGAATCACAAAAACAATGTAAACGGCCCAATTGAAAATGTTTGTCTGTGTCTTTACTAAAAGCAGTGAGAATGGAGAATCTTGACTGTAATTCCAAAGGAAATGCATTGAGAGCCCAATTGGTGAGCAACACAGGTCAAGTGGGCCTCTTCTGGTTTTTAGTGACTGGATATGCTTATAGAGTGTATTCTGTTGTATAGCCAGACCCTAAACCATTCGAGGCTTTAAATGTAAAACACTCATGCACATGCACACGCATGCACACACACACCAGACAAGGAAATGAGCTTGAACTGAGCTAGAAAATCAACTGACAACCCGTGCCTGCTTTCTTAGCATCAGAATAACATGATTGCAATTTAATGCCCCCAATTGTTATATTTTACACTTACTGAAGAAGCCGAGCACTTTTTAAAAATAGCCGCATCTAGAGCCCTCTGCAGTAGTCAAATTCGATGGGACTTACTCAGTGGGACCCATGCTTTCACCACTGAATATCAAACCACCCACCATAGACCAGCATTCACTGGTTAGTCCCGGCTAGCGTAAGATTCACTGAATCAATGGGAACTTATTAAGCTGTTTTGGTTCCTCTGGTTCAGTTACTCCAGTTGGGATGATCAACTGGATTTAGGTCATTATGAAGAAAAATAATTTAAAGAATAGAACATCTTGAAGTCTACTTTCCTCCCAAAACAGAATGAAATATTGACGGAAGCTTTGTGAATTCAGCTATTTCTGAATTCTTCCTTGTCCAAACTGTCTTTGAATTCCTGATCTTCACATTAAAAGAACTGCTAGTTCTGTTTATATGTGCTTATGAGAAGCAAGCTAAGAATTGTACCAACATGGTTTCTTTTGTCTTTATTCCACTGTTCATTTCTAGAAAAATAATCATGCAGGATTTATCCTCATACACACCTCACATACTGTGCTCTTTTTTTCCTCACGCCCTCATCGCATTAAGCAACACATCTTTTCTCACCCTCCACTGTCATTATATGGGGCTATTATTTCATTGTAAAGTTTCTTTACAGTAAAATCCTTGGAAGTGCCTGAACTGAAGTGAGTTGTAAATATCTTCATAGATCATGGCCTTCTGTATCCTCCTCCCTCCTTTTGTTTGCTACAGGGATGAGAAAATGACTACTTCCTGTGTTGTGTTACTTGTATCTACCGTCTCTCTGTATTTGTATCTACCAAATTAGAATGAATTGTTTTAAAGTATTGAAATTATTTCATTTGAAAATGGTATAGTGTTAACGATGCTTTTTTCCCCCCATTTCACCCTTTTCCTGTTAGATTGTCATTAAACTACATCAACCCAAAGAACACCAGCCAACCTGTCATCCAGAGCCTGAAAATAAGGTATTTTATAATCTATAAAATGTCTTCACCTACATTGTATCAAGGAATGGATGGTTGTAAAATAAGTGTCAGACTCCAAATACAGATTATTCAGTTCTCAAGGTTTTTTCTCCAGTATAAAAGAGGATGAGCTCAAGGAACTGTGAAACTTGTTCCATAAGCTCCACAGGATTTTGGAGATTTGCCCCCATCCCACCCCATCACTTAGAAACAGTGTATACAGTAAACTAGCCCTCCTCCTCCTGCTTCTACGACTGCTTTAATTCTTGTTCTATCTCTTCTTCTCAGAAGGGACCAATTCAAATCTAGCTCGGGTTCACTTGAGGACGAAACAACACTAAAGATACATTTAACAACAGGCAGCACGCAGCACATGTTCAATGTAAATGTCTTGCACTGCCGTTTAGATTCTATATGATTCACATTCCTATCCTGTCAGAAGAAAAGCTCTTGTACTCTGTCCCCGCAAACATGTTTTGGGGAGGCTTGGCTTTAACGTTTCGTTTCCAGTTCTGTTCGATGTCTAGCACTAGCATCTTCCCATTTTTCCTGAATTTCAAGGAGGACAACAGAGGCTTGCCTTTGCTAATCCATTCACAGCTTGTGCACATGGCTGGGTCAGAGCAGAATGAATAGGGTCACTAGGAGGTCCATTTGGTGTGATTCTTGCATCCAGATGGTATATGGACCTCAAGCTGATCATATTTGGTCCATTTTTTAAAAAAATATATGTGTATTAGGCATGTGCATTACGAGTTATCTTTAAAGGAAGATCACCTCTTTTAAAGGTCCAGTCAAGAGAGAAAAGTTCACTTTTTCTGCCCTTCCACTTAGGAGCAGTGTTTAACTGTTTCACAATATTGCCAGATCCAAACAAGGAAGGCTTTTTGGTTCTTTCTCAGTGATCACATGTGCTGGGAATGGATCAAAAGAGAGCAATCTTACCCACCCCAAAAAAGTAGAAGCCCTTGACAGGGGCCAGAAAGGTGGAGACAGGACTGTGCTGGGGGCAGGCTGATTCCCTCCAGCAAAGATTTTGTCAGATCACCATCTTTAGGATTGAAACAGCCCATCCCTGTAGGACCACACAGCAGGCTAAATGCCCATGTAGTCAGCCACTCACTTCATCTGTCTATTTACATCTCCCTGTTTATTAGGCAAAACATTTCCCAGTCACATGCAAAATCTAGACCAGGTTCATACATATTGTTTCCTTTTTCATCATTTGATTACTCAAAATTGGATGAGTCATAACATATGTAAGAGGTGTTCATTGATTGGACCAATAGGGCTCAAAAGCATTATGTTTGCAAGGTAGTGAGGTTAGAGTCTGTGCCAGGGGTTTCCCTGCTTTGCATGGCGTACCAAAGAAGAGTCAGAGTGACATGGGAGGAATTCTCAGTTTGTTTGCTTATGACTTTCTCATAAGTGTACATGCTGTCAAGTTACATATGATGTATAGCAAATCTATAGGGCCCCCAAAGGGAAGCATCCCACAAAACTAAAACAACAGCAAAAACAAACTTTAAAAAATAAACTTCATGATTTTTGTTGTGTTGCACAAGCTAGTAAAAATTGCAGCACTGAATGGATTATTTTTTTGCTTTGTAGTCTTTGTGACCTATCAGCCCCTCCTTTGGGGCTTGCCACATGTGTGTGTTTAGCTTCAGAAAAGAGAAAGGCAGACATCTTGTGCAAATTATAGGACATATGAGCAAAACAAAGTGTTGTTAAATAGAGATGGGCACGAACTGTGCAAGGAGCTGGGCCTGCTGTCTGTACGCATGTGCCTACTGGTCAGCTGACAGGTGGGAACATGCACACAGGCAGCAGGCCCAGTTTTCGTGCAAGGAGCCAGGCCTGCTGCCACTCAGGATGGTGGCTTCAAGACAAGGTAGGCAGGCGATGGGGGCTGGGGGAGGGAAGGGGCAGGCATCCCATTTTGCCAAAGCAAAATGAAGTGCCAAAGGGGGGAAAGTTTGGCGTTTCGTTTTGTTTCATTTCGGCAAAATGGGATCCCCGAACTGAACCATGAACCAAACCATGAACCAGCCCAGTTCATGGTTTTTCCTGGTTCATGGTTTGGTTCGTACCCATCTCTAGTGTTAAAGCCTTTCAAGGTCATAGAATGGGGTTTCTGGGAGTTGCAGTAAAAAAAAAAAAAAGGGATTTTCCCCCCACCAAGCCCTGATATGTGCTAAGAGTTAAATTATTTGAACTTCAGGCACCCAGAACATATGGGTAAATTAAATGTTCCCCTTCCTTGCCTGTATGATTATTTAAAATTCTTTAGATGGTTATTAGCTGAATTATCATTGCACCGTTTCCTCTAACTGTGAAGGTCTCAAAAGAGAGGTTGCCCTAGCTATGAACTGGGCAATCACAGCTGCAATGAAGTCAGGTAACCTAGTGTACAAATATATGAGAACACACCAAAATGGTTTCTCAGATCATATTGGCACGGCTGTAATTCATAGTCATTGGCCTCCAACCCTGCCTCACATAATGGCTTAATGAATAGATGACATATTTCTGTGGGGAAAATAGAATTTGCGACTGAGGTCAAGCTGGAATGACTAGAAGGCAATTTGTAACTAGTAATAAAGACCATCTTGGGTTTAAGGAAATAGAATAACACTGGACATGATTTCAAATTAAAAAGCTTAAATCTTTTGCTGCCATGGTTTGCAGCAGTATTATTAGCAGGACAGAAAATGGTTCACAAAACTAAACAACGTTACAAAACAGCAGTGCTTATCTTCCATGAGAATAGCTACAGGCAAACTAGAAAATGAAATACAGAATCAACACACAATTCAGAAAATGTTATAGAACCCTGCACACTTGGTCTTGTTCAGTGAAGATGTTAACATGACCTGTAAGCAGATGTATTTTAATATTGGTGGGAAATATGGTCATCCCATGCTTTTACCCCGTAAACTGCCTCTTGATAGGTATTAGTCTTTCAGCCTGCTGGGGGAGAGCAACAACTTCTCCATATGTTTTGCAAAATCAATCATGTTAATCCCCTTTGTAGTTAAGATATTTTCCTCTTTGATTTCTTTTAAAATCCCCCTCTCATAAATACCACATTTAAAAAGGGGAATAGACACTGAACATTGTAAAACAATCTGGTAGGTTTTCCAGGTCTCAACCTATGGCCCTAAAATAAGATGCTGCTGACCCAACAACCCTGTGGGTGAGTAACACTCACTGTATAAAACACACATACCCTGTGTCCAGTATTTCTGAAAAGGAGCAGAGCAGAAATGCCACATCAGATGAGCTGCGGAAACGGTGTTTGCCTTCGGAACAAGCTACCTTATCCCATGCTGGACTGTTCATCTATTTAGCCCAATGTTGCTACTCCTATCAGCAGTAGGTGTCAGGTAGAGAGGTCACCCCACCCATCACTTGATTCCAGATTCATTTAGTTGAAAATGCCAAAAACCAGCCACCACTGCTAGGTAAGCGCAGGGCCTGAAAACATTACTTTCTTAGATTATAACCCCTAGAAATCTATAGTTCAAAAAGTAACTTTTCCTAGCTTTCGGTAAGCCTACCAGGGCCCACTAACAGAGTAAGCGAACCACCAAAAATACCCTGTTTTCCTGAAAATAAGACCTAACATAATAAGCCCTAGTAGGATTTTTCAGGATGCTCATAATATAAGCCGTACCCCAAAAATAAGCCCCTGTTAAGTGACACCCTGTCCTCCACCATTGTGCAGCAACCAGAAGAAGATGACATGACTGTATTTGAATAAATGTAGATTGTTGTACATGAAAAAAAAATAAAACATCCCCTGAAAATAAGCGCTAATGCATTTTTTTGGAGCAAAAATTAATATAAGACCCTGTCTTATTTTGGGGGAAACACGGTACTTGACCCTTTTGAATTACTTTGAATTAATCTATATTTATTCAAAAAAAATAAGTACTTTTGCCCCCAGGCAGTAGAACATTCTTTTCTCCTCCTCAAGGAAAACTAACCTGCCTTCTCTCTGTTCTACAGCCTCTTCAAACTGAGATTCCTATAGCTTCTCTGTGAGTGTAACTGGGAAAACAACAATCCATCAAAATCCATGCTTGCCTCCTTCAGTGCTGCACCATGCAGGACAATCTTTGGAGTCCCCTTGTCACCATCAAGGTGCATGGTTTCATACAAATAGATAGCAAATGTCATCCTAACCCTGTATGACGGACTGCTGCTTATTCTCGTGCAAAAGCTGGTGCTGCAATTTGAAGCAATATATCCTTTGTTTCCTCTTCTCTCTAGTTTTCTGATGACCAACAAGTTCTACCAAGGTTCTGCTCGAAACTGGTTCACTCTAGATTTTGTTCATATTCAACAAGATGACAGGGATGTTGCTATATTTAATGTCACCGACATCTCTGGCCCTGCGGAGTACTCATTTCATTGCCAGCTGGTGGGAACCAATGCCCGCGACGGGGTCGTGCTTATTCCAGCCAGTGGTGAAGCTGCAAACTGGGAGGTTCTCATTTCTGAGTTCCAAGTGAGTAAACATTGCCATTTCTGAGGTAATTCTAAGAGCTATCACTTGCAGTAGGCTTTTCTGAGAGGCTTGTATTGAAAATCACCTTCATTGTTTCTTCAGCCCTGAGATAAAGTTAAGAGAAAGTTCTCTCCATCAGCACCTCCCACACACATTCTGTATCTCTGGTGAGCTAGTCAGTAACAAGAAAACAAGAAATAAAGAGGGTAGGGGAAAAATATGAATGGTGAGAGCAGAAAAATACACTGAAAAAGAAGACAAAACCCACCACCAACCAGAAAGCCACCCACAGACATAATTTTATTAATTTATTAGTTAACATTTATATCCTGTTTTTCTCTTTAAAAAACTGAAGGCAGCATTCATGGCTGTCTTCTTCTCTATCCCCACAGGTACCCTGTGAGACAGAGTTGTTACAGAGTTTTGTATTTTTGTTAAATTCCTCTAGCTGTGCAGCAGAAGCGAAGGGGTTCACAGAGCAAAATAGCTTCAAGTTCCCCAGAGTAGACTCCCCCCTTTTCTCATTAACTCTCACTTATAGTCTCAATAATTTACTGTGAGACATTAAGAGCAGAAAGAATTAAAACGTTTCATTATGATCAACAGCAAGCTGACAGACATGACTGCTTTCAACAACAAACTTCAACAGACTCAAGAGAGGGGAGAAAGAGCTAAGCAGAGAGATGAGATTCTCTTGAATTCAGAGGCAGGAGGGAACTATTGGTTAGTGCTGGATAGATAGACAGTCACCCCAGTTCAGAAAAGCTCCCTCCCAGCAACACCTTGGAGTTATTGCAACCTCATATGCTATCTTTAGTGGGAGTGGCAGAGAGGGGGCTTTCTAGGTTGGTGTGGCTGTAAATCTACCCAGCTCTACCCAATTGTTCCTTCCCTACCTCTGAATCCAAGGAGAGCCTTGCCTCTCTGCTCTATCTCTCTCTTTTCCCTCCTCTCTGTTGTCTGTTGGCAGTTAGGAGTCTGTTGTGACCTTTTCCAGAAGCAGTCATGTTCTCAGTTTGCTGTTTGATCTATTCACAACTGCAAATAAAGAAAATGTTTTTATTCTTTCTCTACAGAGTGAGTTATTGAGACTGTAAGTGCCAGTTAATGAGAAAAAGGGGTAGACTACTCTGGGGAACCTGAAACTAATTCTGTTCCATGAATCCATGCACATTTGCTGCACAGCTAGAGGAATTTATCAGAAATTCAAAACTCCATAACAACCTTCTCCAGGCAGCATGTGAGGCTGTAAAGACTCCAACAATTGTATACTCCCCACACACACCAATTAGCCCTGCAAGTACCTAGAAAGCTTTGAGCGAAAGTCTCCGTTGCCCCCATCTATCTTAAGCAATCACAATTCTCACTGTCTAATAATATCAGAAATCCTTCAGCTAGAGTTCACTTCATCAAATGCACAATGTTATCTCCTCAATTGGCAGTCTTTACAGAGCTATGAAAACTATATTTTCAAGGCATGGCACATTCTTTGTTAAAACCACTAAAATGTTATTCTTTATGCAATCAGGGGGACCGTTTGTCCTGTCTAGAGATGTGAAAGTTTAGGAAAAGGTGACAAGGAAAATTTATGAAAAGAATCCATTTCCTTGGTTGTTAGATGATGAAAAGGGGTAGTGGATATTTTTCCCATTCTTTCTTAGCATTTTTAATGTTTACAGTTCTTCAAATTTTCTGTGCTTCTTCGTTGTTTATCAAAAGCCACAAATGTTAAGAATTTGATTCATATTTGACAGCATTATTATACAGTTTGCTTTGTAAGTTCATCTGAAAAATATGTTTGAAATTAAATCTATCATTATGAAAGGTGAAATAAATTGGAAAAAAATCCACTCAGGATATATAGTACAATACATAAAATTCCAAATGATCATAAAAATACATTGGTTCCCACAGAGAGGGGACTGTGGGATACAGGGGAAGGATGGATCATTTTAAGCAGAAACACAAGTGGACGAGGTCTTTTTTTCCATGCCAAACAGTGCTATCAGGGAACCACATACCCTTTAATTTTAATTATTTAAAATATTTTAACCCCGTCTCTCTCCTTAAAATAACTCAAGGCAGCTCACATCATTAAAATACAATATTTAAAGCTAAAAAGAATGAGTATACAAAGGTGGCTCACATCATTAAAAGAAAATAATGAAAGCTAAAAAGATTACTCTTTTTAGATGTAGATGTGTGTAGATACTAAAAAGGATCACACAAATACCATTCTGAGAAATGGTAAATAAAACAATACTAAAGACACATTCAAAGTAGTAAGGCATAACAATCCATCTAAAAAGATCACTCTCAGGCAGCCAGTCACTGAGGGAAAGTCTGCCTGAAGAGAAAGGTCTTTGCCTCTTTGGAAAGGACAGCAAAGATGGGGCCAGTCTGGCCTCCTGTGGGAGGGAGTTCCACAGTCTGGGAACTTGATTATAACCATAACTATATGCCAGTGTGGACAGGCTCCAGGGTTGGAGGCTCTCTGGGTGCATATGGAAAAAAGTATTCACATATAAATATTTTAGGTGCTTAATTCTTGGACCATTTTGTTTCTAGCTACAGAATTCACAACACCCCACCCCATTTTTGAAACAAAGTGTGCAATTAGATTTTGATGTATTGAGTGAGACTTGGGAATCATCTTGAATGGCAGTAGCACAGAAAAGGCCAAATGGAACACGTAGCAGCCTTGTGGGGTCAGTGCAGCAGCTTGTCATGGATCTGTAAATGTAACTTCATTCACTCCTACAATAAAGATTGCTCCTGAGCTTCTGGAGATTATCTGTATGACTATAGACCCAGACAAAGTGTGACATGCCCTTATAGAATCCTGCAATTGGCAACTGGCACCTACTCTGCGAAAGCAGGTTCCTCTATTTTCAGCCAAAGGAATTGTTTTGCCAGGAGTCTGTTTCATTGCCTGTTCAGCCAGGCATCTTTTGCTTGCCCTATACTTTATTGTCCATTTCTAAGGATAACAGTTCGGTATCAGATAAACTTTTGCTTTTGGATAATACTATTAAAACTCCAGACTCCATTCCCAGTGTCCAGTCACAAAATAAAGCAAGCTGGTTTTGCAAAATGCAAAGATGAGGAAAGCTTGTGTTGAGACAAAACGTATGTTTGTTATCAATTTTAAAAGCTCCGCTTCTAAATACAAAGCTGTCCACCTTTTGCAGATCGACCCCAAAGCCTACACAGTTCTCTCAAAGGCAGACTGATTTTAAGAGTCTCCTTGTAGCTTTCTATTCTTGTAGTGAGTATGTTCTTTGAATTAGCATCCCCTCGTATAACAAATCCTTGTCTAGTTGTTTTATTTGCTCAGTATGTACGTAGCAGACTGTTGTTTAAGAGCTTACTGATTCCACATTAGAATTTCTGCAGCAGTACATGTTAATCCCCAGTGCAAATACTGTGCCTATTTTGATTCATGTGTGTTCAAGAAAACTGAGAAACATCTCTTTGTGAATGTGAATTACTAGGACTGATTTGTTAGGATGCACTGCTGCCAAGGTTCAAAGACCTGTTGTATTCATATTTTCTCAGAATATGTGCAAGTTCATTGATGAATCTATGGAGTACCCCTAGTAGCAGTCCTCTAAATTGTAGCTAAGTGGTCTCTCTTTGCCTCCCCCCACCCCCAGTTTTCTTATGTGGGAGACATTGATTATACGTCCAACTGGAAACCTGCTTCCTTGCTATAAAAAGAAGCTTTTTCCTTGTGTCATGCACAGTATATTGGTCAATGGCAAAGGGTTTGTAAAGTACTGGCATAGCATTATCCCTTAGATGAACAAAGGCATTTTCTGTGTGCTCCATGCTTTTATTGCATGCAAGGACCAGACAGCCTTTTCCCTTTTTCGTTATACTTGCAACTGAGTCGCACTGCAATTAATGGGACTCACTTCTGAGCAACCATATTGAGTGCTGACGTGTTAGTCAGAGTGGTGTACATTCCACCTGCCTCCCCAACTCCAAATCCATTGATTGCAAAAACAGAGAAATCGTCTGCGGAAGAAAGATTTCATTTGTGTTAATCATCGTTTTGATGCTCCATGTTATAACTGACAATGAAATAGAAAATTCAGCCAAGCTCACTGTGACAGATCACTGGGTTCAGGAAATCCTGCTCTAACCACTCAGCTACAGTATCCTATTGCTCCTGGAGTAGGTGAGCTCAGGATAATTAAATGTGATGATGGCTAGGGAACCTGCCTGGTCTCTGTGCCTCCCAACACTCCAGTCTGATCTAACTGAGTATTGCTTTCAAGGAGTTCCAAAAAGATCCACAAGGTTAAGCACTTAAGACTCTCACATCAACCCTGCAAAGTAAAACTGCCATCACACCCACAATAATTACCAACTCCTGGTTGGTGGTTGAGGCAAGATCTGATTTTAAGTACCACAAACCCTCTTAGCTAAAAATCCAGATAATTGGATGGAGGTTTTTATATTTTATTAAAGATAGTGGAAATGACAAAAAAGGCGATAGTTTCAAAAGGTTTAAAAAAGGCATCAAAAGTATCTGGAGCAAACAATCAATCTAAGATAGGAGCAATACAGAGACAACACACCATAAAATAAGAAAGCTACCTAAGCTACCCTGTACTTACACACTAGCATAGCATCAGCATAATCTTAAAGCATGCACCGAGTGCATCCCTTCTGGCACAGTATAACAGAACACCAACTGAGCATAGCATCTCCTGAGAGACAACTAAACCAACTAAAGTAACTTCTGAACTTCCTTTTTATACCTTATGAATCACCTTCCAGACCTTTCGAGATGCTCCACCAATCAGGCTTCAGAACCCCTTGTATGTTCATGAAGACAAGAGCAGTTTCTGCCCCCATCCCTTCTAACACAGCTAAAGTCATTTTCCAGTTACCACAGAACCAGGGAACAAGCCCACCCAACCTTGAAGTCTTTGCCCAAAATATAAACTATAGGTGGTACTTTCATTCCTTTGTGTGCAAAAGCTACCTCCACCGTTCTCCCAGCCTGCCATTCCCAGGCACTGAGAAAAGCCTGACTCTTCCAGAAAAGTCCTCTACCCATGCTTTTTTCCCATTTCTGTTTCTTCACACTCACTTGTTATCAAAAATATAGATTCAACTGGCAGTTATCTGTGCTTTGGTTTTTAAAAGAAGGTTCTTGTGGAATTTATCATGAGCTACTTCAGTAGCTGACAGCTTTTTCCATTTTTTATGCCTGTTGGATGCCAATTTTATTATACCATGGTAGATTTTAAAATTCTTGATTATTTACAGCCCCCTGGAATTTCATGTGATAATGACATGGGCTGAAGAGAGAGAAATTTCTGAAATTTCTGAAATAAACAAACATGGCAAAATGTCTTCTGTTTCTGAAGCATCTTCACCCTAAGCCTAGTACATCATAATTAGCGATAATTGAAACTGTACAGGAAATGAGGCAATATTTGCAGTCTGGTTCTGCAAATCTGTCAGTCCTACAAGAATACATCTATGGGTTGGTGGGTAAGTGTGCAAAATCCCCAACAAATTCCACAGCAGACATTCAGACTCTTTCTATGACTGAGAGATTTTGTCTTTGAAAGCAAGCATGCTAAATCTAAAGGGTACAGATAATGCCAATGGGAAAAAAGGTGGTTAGAAAATTCCTCATTGATGAAGCCAGATCATTACCTCTGAATCTACTGATTTTAACAATCAGGCCTTCTTTCCATATTAAAGTCCTTGTATTTAAATGGTTAAACAAATAATTTCCTCCTCTATTTAAGAAGTGTTGTTAGTCAATGATAGAAAATAAACATCGTATAAATTTCAAGTTCAGCTCCTAGGATTCCCCATTCAGTCCCTCCCTTTCAGATAAAACCAATTTGAAACACTTTGCATAGAAAACTGGAGAACTGGGTTCAAAACACATGTTGAAACATTGCCCTGAACTTTAATAAAGCAGTTTTATGGATACATTGACCAAATTCCTGTTGTGTAAGTTAGGCCTGTGAAAGGTTGATGCCATCACCGACAGAGGGAGGTTTTTTTTTTTTAATTAGAGTGCCTTTTTCTATTTTGAGACTCCTATGGATTACACACAATGAAGCTGATTACACAAGAGTCAGGCAAGCTGCAGGACAGAAGAAGGAGCTCTTTGATTACAGAAAATTTCCCTTTGCCAGTCATCATCCTTCTGCAAACAGAGAATTTTTGGCCATTAAATGTAGTTTAGCAGTACCGAAGCAAGGTGCTGCTGCTGACTTATGGTTTTTTGAGGGCCATATCCTTAAAATACCCCACATTGTTCAAACCTTAACTTATATTTCCCTTTGGTTAAACAAACAACACAGACATGGAGTTAATGATCACATGCCATATTGAAGTAGGACATGAAGTACAGATTCTTGATGGCTCTCTCCTCCCTCCCCCTCTTTTCTGTTGCAGATTCAAGCTTTCGGTGTTGAAAGCAATGCATTTTCCTATGCAAGTGACTGTACATCGTTCTTCACCCCTGCAATTTGGATGGGGTTGGTCACCTCGTTAGTTTTATTACTGATCCTCACCTATGGAATCCACATGATTACAAATCTCACAACCAACAGCAGATTTGATGACCCCAAAGGTCCAGCTCTTTCAGTACCTCAGACAGAATAACCGCAACTGTGTAGTTCCTGTGACTGCAAACTGCTCTTCAAAACTATTACTATAAAAGAAAAACATAGGTGAAGTTAATAAAATGTATGAGCCATGGGGCCAGTGGAACATTTTTTGGAAATTAGAAGACAGTGAGCAGCAGTGATAATTCTGCCAGCTGTTACCTCTCTCTCTGTAATAGCTGCCTAAATGAAAGTCCTGAGGCAAAGCTGCAGCCACTCACAGTGGTTGCCAGTCATTAAGGAGATCACTAGATTGTGCCAGCAGCTTTGTAAATGACATTTTAAAGAGCTATCACCAACGTATTTTTCACAAGAATTTGCTACATACAGCCTTATTTTAAAAAACAATGTACTCTACCTTGAGTCTGTGATGGGATGATTACGTATCACTACCCTGAAATATAAATGTCTCAATAACTTGTAAATCCTTTTTTTTTAAATTGACTATTGCTATTGGACAAAACATTGGAAATTACCTCTGACTGATCTCTTAAGGCACACAGAGCTGGCTAATCAGAAAGGAAAGTGAGACAGCTGCCTCAGAAGGCAAGATATTGTGAGGCAGAGAGTAGTGACAAGATGTTGGAGAACAGAGTTATGTGTGCCACATGACCTCCCTTGTGCCCTTGAGGCTAGCCTGCAGTGTGCTGGAGGACATTTGTCCTGTCACCAGCATGTCAATAGGAGACAATGAGTCAGCCACTGTAGATGGTATGGAAATGGGCACCACCTTACTCTTTGTCTTAGACCAGTCCTGCTAATAGAGTGGTCACATGAAATGGAGGACAGGACTTTTATACCTTTACTAAGATGTGGGGAAGAAGGAATTTCAGCAGGTCTAATTTGAGGCAAGTTACCCCTGCTGAAATTCACATGTATGAAATATATTCTTGTGTTTATGGGCAGCAAGTGCTAGAACTGTGTTGTCTAAGCCAGTCTTTTTCCAAGTGTGGGAGGTCAGCACAGTTTGTGGGTCAAACCATTCTTTGAGTCCAATAAATCAATTACCTTCACATCAGAGAGCAGGCACTGATATGGTCACTGAACTATATGGGTCATATGAGGTTTCAGAAATCTTCACAGGCAATATGGGTAGCAAGCTAGGGTCAACATTCCATGTTTCCTCCCACAAAAGCTTAGCTTCCACCACATGCATAATGTATAGCTCTCAGATAGATCCTCCCTGGCATTCAGGTCTTTCCAGTTAGCAATCACAGAGCCTTGAAATGCTTTTTGTTCCAATTTCTTCAGCCCCCTCTTTCCCATGGAGAAATGGTCCTCCCGCTTTTTCCTGTGATGCTTCTTTCCTGTCCTGCTTCCAAAAGAGCATTGACAGCTATAGCCTCCCCTAGCTGCACAAGATCTCCCTCCCTCTCTGAAGTTGACTTAATGGGTGAGAGGGTGTATCGGATCCCATGCATGTAGAGCCATGGCTTCAAATACCCACTGTTCTTCCTGAGAGGAGCCGGCTGAGATAATATCATGTATGTGTGGCTGATGGGGTGACATGCCCTGCCACATAGGCAGCCTTGGCCAAGCTGTAGGATCCCACAGCAACACTGTAAGGAAGGTCTATTGAATAACCCCTGGATACTTTATGGGCAGAAGACTGTGGAAAAGTTACTTCTACAAGCTGATTCCTTAAGTTGGAATCAGCTCAATGGCAAATACTCATCATTATTATTACAGATACAGGGCCTCTCCATCAACTTCATGCACCCACACGACCTGCTAAACCAGGGCATAAGTGCAGTCTTCAGCCACATGTGGCCCTCCTTGCTTGCAGCTCCCAGCCCCAGCAGACCCCCCTCCACCAGCAATCTACACCCAAAACAGTCCTCCCCTTAAGCCTCCAGCAGCAGCAACCAACCTTTTAAACAAATTTCAGAGCTCCCCTGTTGAACTTAATATCCATAGTTTAGTGGTGTAGGTCTGTGGCTACAGAGCCAGAGGCTGGGAGTTCAATTCCCCATGTGCTTCCTTGACAGGGGCTGGACTTGATGATCCGTAAGGTCTCTTCCAGCTCTGCAGTTCTAAGGTTATTTATTTATATACCCATTCTTCAAAACCACAGACCTTTGTCCAGCTCTAGTTTCATATTTCCAAATGTTGGCTGTTGGGGGACGGAACATTTCCTAAAGCTCCCTCCCGTGTGCTACACATGCTTAATTTATACTTCAGCAAATATAGATTCACATGATTGTTTCTTCTGTTCTTTTAATGTTTATTTTTGCAATGATCCTGTGATTAAATGCACACAAGAAATAAAAGCCTTCAGTGCACATTAATATAGCACTCGATACACAAAGATTAGGTCTGTTCTTGGAGTAATCATTATCCTGGTTATTTGGAGAATTGTCACTGAACAAGCTTCTCATTTCCCTAGTTTTTCTTGGAGCTTGGAAAATGGCTTTTTTGAACTCACAGAATCTGTCATCCTGGCTTGGAGGTCTGGGGCATTATAATTCCATAAAAGCAATATTTCCCATCTTTTTTCATACAACATTTTGTATTGACCAACCTCCCGCTACCAAGACATGAAATAACTAGCTATTGCAAAGTAACTAACAAAGGTCAGCTAAGTTTTATTTCAGAAGTAATATAACAAGCAGTTACAAACTGAAGTTTTGGTGTGCAGTTTCTAGTTACTTTCAGTACTTACGTGTAAAGGGCATTTTAAGGCATGTTTATATGCCTTTAAATAGGATTTTTAAAAAGTTTTATGCCAGAATCTTATCAATTCTAAATACCAAGTGAGGTATTGTTTTGTCTTGTGTTTTTGTTAAATACTTTCAAATATCAGAATTGGACACTACAGTAAAGAGTTTTCCACTACATTTTTACTATTGCTAGTAATGACTATATTATACTCTCAGTTTCCAAAGGTGTTTCTTATTGCATTACCAGTAACTGGTTACTTCCAACCTCTGTCTCCACTTTGCCTGAACAAATGTCTCACTGCTAAAAAGAAACATGCAGTAAATTGATTGGTTGGCTGGTTGGTTGGATTAAAATATTTTTACTTCACCTTTTTCCTTAAAAAGGGTCCAAGGTGGCTTACATAATTAGAAGACAATATTTAAAAGCCAAAAACAGTAATTATACAAATATTAAAAAGAATCAAATACCACACTAAAAATGAATTCAGCCTTATAGACAAAATACCTGTTTCTCTTGAATGCAGTCATAAGAGTAGGGGCAACTGATGGACTGAGACAGGGTGGGTGGGTGTGCCTCACCTCAAGACTTCAGAAAGTCTCCCCACTCACTGTGGTCACAAACCACCTACGCCTGAGGGACATGGCATAATTTTTGTTTCTCCGTCACACTTGAGATGGAAAACAGGATGTGGGTGTCTGTGTGACTTGAACTCATGTACTCTTTAATTATATTAATAAAAATTATATTGCTCTGATTCAAACACAGTTAAATTTTTTGTTGGTTACTCTGTTGATTAAAACTCACAAACTTAGCAAGCAAGTACAGCTAGCTAGTAATCCTAATGTTTAGTTGTTTTTTTTAAAAATGCCTATAGCACCCTGGTTTCTGTTTACTTCCTATGCAAAAGTCTTCAAACAGAGTTTCGAAGCAGGGTAACTGACTCTCATGTCCTGTATTAAGATATTAAGAATGTGGGGCAATAGCATCAAACAGAAGTTAAAGGTCCTGTTCTTGTAATAGAAGTATGAAAGAAGGTGTTTCCACAGATGCAGCTTGCCACAAAAGTTACACCTCAGAAACAGCCGAGGTTCACCCATCTTCTGCAGCAGTAAATCACAACACAATAATATGTGGACAGCCACATGTTCCCCATTCCTGAAGTTGAGGTTGAGCATCCCTCTATTAGACTTTATGCCAGAGACATTGCTCCTGTGGTGGAGTGACAACAAATGCTGTATATAGGCCAGTTATCTTACTGTAGAGATGCAAAGCTGAAAGAATAATTGTGTCATGGCTCTGGCAGGCTCCCTCTTGCATGCCTGCGTGCGTGACTCATTGAGGGGGAGCCTGCCAGAGATTGGGAAGGGAGCTTTTAGACAATCACCCTCCCAATCCATGTTTATGCAACAGGATCAGGGCCATAAAGCTTTGCTTTATCTCTCCCCTTTTGGGGTAACTGCTGTAGAGACAGTTGTTGTTACGTGCTGTCAAGTCAAAGCCAACTTACAGTGACCCTAACAGGGCTTTCAAGGTAAGTGAGGTATTTAAGGAGTGCTTCTACCAGTTCCATCCCACCAGTGCATTTCTGTGTCTGAGTGGAGAATCAAACCTAGGCCTCCTGAGCCCTAGTCTGTCACTCTATCTTTTTATTAGCCTCACAGAGCTTCTGGCCCATATCACATACAGGTGGCAATGATTTTTCTGCAACGCCATCTGTAGGTGAGTGCATTCTGGCAGAGTATTGTCTCTCCATAGTACCCAGATAGAGATCCACAGAGGTGGAAGCTGCTGCTGTTGTACTGGGGATTCTTATGGGATTCTTTCCTTTCCACAGGGTGGGAGATCTACAGCATTTAGTCCCCCACCTCAGCTGCCTTTCCAAGTACTTAGCATTGCTCCCTTAAAGATTATGGCCAGGGGGAAAAAGCAGGCTGGCTTGCTTTTTTTTTATTTATTTATTTATTTATTTATTTATTTATTACATATCCCGCTCATCTAGTAACAGAGCACTACTCTGAACAGCTGCTGCTGCTGCTGCTGCTGCTGCTGCTACTACTACTACCACTACTACCACTACTACCACTACCACTACTACTACCACTACCACTACTACCACTACCACCACCACCACCACCACCACCACTACTACTACTACTACTACTACTACTACTACTACTACTACTACTAGTAGTAGTAGTAGTAGTAGTAGTAGTAGTAGTAGTAGTAGTAGTAGTAGTAGTAGTAGTAGTAGTAGTAGTAGTAGTAGTAGTAGTAGTAGTATTGTGTTTCCCTGAAAATAAGACAGGGTCTTATATTAATTTTTGCTCCAAAAAAAGCAGTAGGGCTTATTTTCAGGGGATGTTTTATTTTTTTCATGTACAACAATCTACGTTTATTCAAATACAGTCATGTCATCTTCTGGTTGCTGCACAGTGGTGGAGGGTGGGCTTTCACTTAACTGTGGCTTATTTTGGGGGTAGGGCTTATATTACGAGCATCCTGAAAAATCCTACTAGGGCTTATTTTCAGTTTAGGTCTTATTTTCAGGGAAACAGGGTAGTAGTAGTAGTAGTAGTAGTAGTAGTAGTAGTAGTAGTAGTAGTAGTAGTAGTAGTAGTAGTAGTAACAACAACAACAACCCTCCCACAACATAAACCCATGAATAATTTTTTAAAAAAACAATTTAAAAACCCTCAAACAAAGCTCAAATTAAAACATGTGGGTCTGCAAGACATTTACACTTAAGATTTAAAACATATTAACATGAGTATGGAGTAGATTTATGTGGAGGGGGGAATGCCAAAATGTTAATCATTAGAAAGTTGAGTGATCCATTCTTCTTGAGGGAGATTGTGATATCTAATCCTGGTCATTACCTATAAGTCCCTATATGACTCGGGTCCAGTCTACCTGAAGGACCCTATATTTCCATATGAGGCTTTTTGGCACTTAAGATCATCAGAGGAGGCCCTCCTCTTGGTCCCATTGCCATCACACGCAAGGTTGATGGGTACGCAAGAGAGGGCCTTCTCTGTGGTTGCTCCCAGGTTATGGAATGCTCTCCCTCAGGAGGTCAGGTTGGCCCCCTCCCTTTTATAATTCTGCTGACAGCTGAAGACCCACCTTTTCAGGCAGGCTTTTAACAATCGTGACTGAGTTCCTGAATGCCATTTCTTAGTTAAGATCATTTTTAACATTTTACCTGTTTTTAATTATTCAATTGTATTCTAATCAGTTTTATACATAGTTTCATTGTTTTTAGTGTATATTATACTGTTTCTTAAAAATTCTATTCTTTTTAATTTTGTGAGGCGCCTTGGGTCCCCATATCAGGAGGAAGGTAAAGGTAAAGGTTCCCCTTGACATTTAGTCCAGTCGTGTCCGACTCTAAGGGGTGGTGCTCATCCCCGTTTCCAAACCGTAGAGCCGGCGTTTGTCCTTAGACAGTTTCCGTGGTCACATGGCCAGCGTGACTAGACACGGAACGCTGTTACCTTCCCACTGTGGTGGTACCTATTTATCTACTCGCATTTTTACATGCTTTTGAACTGCTAGTTTGGCAGGAGCTGGGACAAGCGACGGGAGCTCACTCCGTCATGTGGATTCGATCTTACGACTGCTGGTCTTCCAACCTTGCAGCACAGAGGCTTCTGCGGTTTAACCCGCAGTGCCACCACGTCCCAGGAGGAAGGTGGCTTACAAATAAATAAAATGATCTGTATAAAATAATATTTTTTCTTTAAAATCAAATTTGGGATTGGTATCTAACTGTCATCTTAGCTTTACTGGAAATATTGTTTAAGGAATGGGACTTAAGAAAGAGATCAAACTGTCAAACAGTAAGCTCTAGGCATGTCTACTGTCATAGGACAAATGCCCAAAGGGGACTGGATCAGCGATATTTGTGTGATTCCAGGGTGACTGCATGGCAGACCAAAGAACCTCTGGTTGCCTTGGCACAGAGCAATACATGGATCTTTTGTGTCCCATCTGGAATTCATAAGGTTGAAAGTCTTTAAAAGAAGCTCTGTGATTTGTACTGAGGAAAGGGGGCATGGAGACAGTTTTGGCAGATTAAGCTGCTGGTGCCAAAGGAGAAGATGAGTGGCAGTTGAACCCTCCACTAAAGCTCAATCACTGAGGCAGTAGGGAGGGTTTAGATGGGGGTTACTGCACAATGGATTTATCCCCCTGTATCCACTTGGCCAATCATTTTCCAGAGCTTCAGACCAAAGGGTAAGAGCTAGGTTTGTGTTCATGAATATTCTCCCACCCATTGCCTGAAGCTTACTTTACTTTACCAAACCTTTAAGACTCTCTCTCTCTCTGTGTGTGTGTGTGTGTGTGTGTGTACACGCACGCGCATGAGTGTGAATATAGATGGATGGCTGCTGGTATGGGCCTTGAGTAAATAGGGCATTCATTTCCAAGGAAATGCATCGGAGCCATGTGGGGAGAATTATATGACTCCAAGGGAAGGGGAAGAATTTGGTTTTGGTGACAGTAGCTTTTCTTGCATGGGGTTCATGGAAAGGTGGGAGTCAGGGAAAGACTACTCAGGGAAGAGAAATTAAGCAGAAGTTTGCCTATGCAGGTTCCAGAGACTGGAAAAAAGTTTGGTGCTTCATTTCGTTTCAGTAAAATGGGTTGCACGAACCAAACCACAAACCAGCTGGTTCGTGATTTTTTCCAGTTCATAGTTTGGTTTGCACCCATCTCTATTTTTAATATTTACCACATTCGCAAAACTGATGGCATTGCATAGCTGTGCCATCTCCACCCCAGGTCATAACATTTTGCATTTTCCTGATCACAGGTTGGTTGGTTTGTTTGTTTAAACAGAGATTCAGAAATGCACAAATAATGTCACAGACTTGAACAAGAAGCAGGTTAGAGAGTCTCCAAAAGGGTGTGGAGCAGGCTGCCATGATCTATGTGCCCTTTATTAGGGCATGAATTAGGTCAGAGTGCTTCTGCATACACCTAGTGAGCAGCACTTCTTACCTGGAGAACATCAACCTAGAGTCATCCCCATTCCCACCAGCAGGTGGAGTACAAATAACACCATTCTATTGAGTGCCTACCTACTGTATCTTTGTTTATTTTACAACATGTCCTACAAGTTGATTGATCCATGACCCCAGGTCTGAGAGAAGGAAACAGGCATGCCAATAATCATTTCCTACTGACACTGAAGCCTATTAAGAAGAGAAGTCAGCTTTTACACTCCATATCCACTGAGATATACCTGAAAATTACAAATGGCAGTAAATGAAGAAACAAAACAAGTGGTATAAGGAAGAATGATGTATTTTCTACTTCACTTTAAAGAACAGCAGCTTGAGACATGAGTGGTATACCCTCTTTAGCAGTGTCTCCTCTTTATGTTGTCGGAACAGTGGTGGATTCATACTAGAGGCAGTAGACAGATTACTACAGAGGTGCCAGTCCAGTGGACTCATCCAGTGGCCCTCTCTCAACTCTGCTGCAGATCACACAGCAGAAAAGTGTAGATGCCCCTATATAGAAGGCTGGTAGGCCTATCAGTCATTCAGTACTGAGATCTTGAAATTATATTTGAATAAAATCTTTTGCAGAAGTAATTTGAGTCAATACAAGAGACAATTGACATTCTGATAAGTATATGCTTGACATACTTGGATTTTGAGGGAAGTAAATTTATAAAGTAGAAGTTTACAAAAACTGTGAGAGGAAAATCATTGTCTAAGCAAAGATGGAAGCAATGGAAGAAGGCAAGCAAATTCTGTCATAGCAATCAGTGGAACATCTTCCTTAGCAGTTTATTGGTGTTGTTATGTGCTGTCAAGTCACCCTTGGCTGGTGGTGGCCCTATGAATGAGCAATCTCCAAAATATCCTGTCCTCAACAGCCCTGCTCAGCTCTTGTGAACTCAAGCCTGTTGTTCTTTTAGGAAGTCGATCCATCTTGTATTTAGTCTTACTCTTTTCCTGCTGCCTTCAACCTTCCCAGCATTATTATTTTTTTCCAGAGAATCTGGAGTGGTCATAATTGACCAGATAGGCGGGGTATAAATGAAATAAATAAATAAATAAATAAATAAATAAATAAATAAATAAATAAATAAATCTTGCGTTCTTCTGATATGCCCATAGTAGGACAACCTCAATTCCAATATATTTCCTTCAGAGATAGCTCAGGCTTGGTTTGATCTAGGAACCACTTGTTCACAATATGTCCCACAAAATTGATCTTGTTCAAAGTATAATGCAAAATACCTATTTATGTGGGATATTCATCATGTGTTCCAGCAAGCTATATACTCAAAATACCCTAAGGTTCATGAACTCACCTACAAATATTGCATATAGAATGCCTTGTTTCATGATTGGCCACTGGAACATAAGTATGTCCACTTTTCAGGTCTGATTGATGTATGTATCTTTAAGGAAATCATCATCATCTTAGAACTGCAGAACTAGAGGGGATCCTATGGATCATCAAGTCCAGCCCCTCTGAAGGAGGCACAAAGGGGGATCAAAGTGATTTGCAGCCAAAGACCTAAACCAGCATGGCATGTATATCTGGTGAAGTCATGTTGCAGGAGTCAACATGGAGCTAATAACAGTGAATATATATTCCCTTTAATGTCCAGGTTACATTTGACCAATCTACATTGGCAGGAGCTCAGCTGGTGATGACTGTCCAAGAAAGACATCTTGGGTCTGTGCAAGGTAACTCAAAGATGTTGACTCAGTGTGCCGCTGTTATAAATAAGTCAGATTCCTCACTGGACACATTAGAAAAGGGGCTAAAAATAAAACTTCAAGTATCATACTGTCCTTATAGAAATCTATGACAGAACCGCATTTGTAAGACTGTATAGTACTTTCTTTCTCTAATCTCCCCTTGGAGGGTTTTCTCCCCTGTCCTTAAAGTAATCATTACAGAGCAGGGGAACTTCAAAGCAAGATTAGAAAGAGTACCCACTGAGTTACAATTCATTAGGAAGTTCCAGTCTATCATTAGATGTTAGAATCAGGATAACAGATTCTTATCATCCTACAAGTACTAACTGGCTTACCCAATGCCAGGATATTTGAGCTACCAGTAACACTTTTGTAAATGGCTGGTGTTAATTATGTAGCTGATCTGAAATCCTAGGTAATGCTTTGTGCATCTGATCAAGTAGTTTGTAGTCTATAAAAGTTCATGCTTTAATAAATATGTTTGTATTTAAGATGTCAAGAGATTAGCACACAAGAGGAAATGCTCTCTCTTGGATGCACACTTTAATATAGAGGAAGGTCTGAGTGTGTCAGGGAAGCTGAGAGCAATGCCATTAGGAGGCTAGATTCATAATTTAAGTGCTTGGACTCCTAAATATGGTCACCCAAGGTAAAATATTCAATGCTGAGACACCAGACTAAGATGCATCCACCCTCTTCAGGATCAATGGTCACATCAGCAGAAGAGAATGGACAGATCCAGTGGTGATGAGAGCAGAGAAATTCCTGGAGAGCAACTACTGGGCAGCAACAGTAGTTGAAGATAATGAGGAAGGATCTGTTGCAGAAAATGGCAGTGACCCTCAAGCTAATACTTGTTAGTACTGTGCAGAAAAAACACAATGGTAAACCACTTCTGTATATGTTTTGTCTTGAATATCCTTTGATGAGACAATCTAAAAAAAAAAAAAAAGTGCAAGAAGGTCCGAAGGCAGACAATCAGCTGCTGAGGAAAAACTAAGGGCAAGTACAAATGACACTGTTGCTAATAAAGCAACTTGATTAAAACCAAAAGGACATCTTCTTGTTGATGTGCACAGACGCAAAATTAACATCTGATTCTTCACAACACATATAATGAGAACATGGAAACTGAGAAGTATGAATCAAGGCAAACTCAAAGCAGTGAAGCAAGAAGTACACCATTTAAAGATGGTAATGCCAGCTGTGAGCAAACTAAAGTGGAACATTTTAGAACATTTTTAGTCAGACAACTATGATATGTTTTACTCAGGAAATGATAAGCCCAGAAGAAAACTGGCTCTAATATTAAGGCAACGTGTAGCACAAGCGGTCTGATAGAATAACATCACTTAAACTTCTTGGAAAACCTATCAGTATAAACATCATTCAAGTCTATGCTCCAACTACAGATGCTGAAGAAGGAGAAATGTAAAGCTTTTATAGAAGTGTCCAGGGAGAAACTGATCACACTCCAAAAAAATTATGATGTGACAATAATCATCAGTGATTAGAATGCAAAAGGGGAGGAAATAAAGCAGAACCAAACCTTGTTGAAGAATTTGTTCTAGAAGTCAAAAATGAAGCAGGAGAACAACACATAGATTTTTGTGAGGCCAACAACCCATTTATTGCAAATACACCTTCCAGCAAATTGAACAGACAACATATGAATGCAGAACTGAGTTGAAAACTAAGAAGAAAGAAAAAATCAAGACTATGGAAGAAATGTGTAATTTTTATGTTATCAATCAGGAAATTGAAATTGTTAGTTCAATCATCAGTTGAAATGGATACTATAGCCAAGAAATCAGAAGAAAACCCAGGAGGTTAGATATGAAGGAACTAGAAGAGATTCCTGGGTATAAGGATGTGTCAGTGAAGACTAGGGTGAAGATCATCTGTACTAAATACTCCCATTTACTGTGTTCAGTTTTGAACACTGATGGGCCTGGGGATAATGATTCATCTGTAATGTGGTGTTGAAGGAGAGCTTTATGGATATGAGGGACTGCCAAAAAGACCAAGAAAGAAAGCCTGAGCTCTCCCAAGAAGTCAAAAGGATGAAACTGAGGCTACTGTACTTTGGACACATCATGAGAAGACTTACTGGAAAAAGAAATTATGCTGGGAGAAGAGAAAGCCCAATTAAAAGATGGATTGAATAAATAAAGGCCTTGCGCGTGCAAGAGCTGAGCAGGGATTTTAATGTGAGGACCTTCTGGGGGTCACTAACCCATAGGATCGTGAAACGTCAGAAGCAACTTGATGGCACATAACAAGATACCATGGGCTTCTGTGACATTCCATGGTTACCAGTCCTCCCTGGCAGTATTTTGTTTGGAGGAAAGAGGGATGTTTCCTCTAGAGTGATTTTTAAAATAATTGTACTTCTGCAAATCTCCAGGTTCCTATGCTGATAACCCACCCTCGTTGCTAATGGCTTTGCTTTCGCTACAAAACCAGCTTTCTGGGGTTGACTTCAACATTAAGAGCTGTGAAGAATTCATCAACTCGTTTTTGTTAGGTTTTGCTTTTCTAAAGCAATGTAGAAAGGTTTGTACTTCAGCCCTGCACATTATGGCTAATAATTATACCATCACTGCCTGGGCGCACATCCAGAGTGGCTTCCAGTGCTCCCTGTACATGGGATGCTGACAGCCAGCTTTCTGTCTGTGGCAGGGTGACTACCTGATTGCTTCACTGCACATCAGGACTTCCCATAATGCATTCTGTACGAAATGTCACTAGAGCCACTGAGTTCTTGCCATGGATCTCCCAACATGAAGAACGGCTCAATGACTTGGCTATGGACTGAAAGGTCATATATGTATTAAACAGTGATAATAATTTACAGACAGGTGCTGCACAATGATAATCTTATCAGATATGAATTGACAAGACTTCCAGCTCATTCAGATCCAAGTAATCAACTTGAATTAATGTCCAGCCCATGATCTTTTCTTACTCCTCACTGTCCAAAATACTTTGATTCTGTAATAACCAGCATAAGATGCCAGTACAACATGCCAGTACCTGTTCTGAAATCAGAAACCAGGATGAAATACATCCTTGTACAGAGAACTCAAACTTTTGAAATAGCAGAAGAAAGTAAAGCAACAACTTGCTAAGAGGCGGTTCCCTCTTCCCGTAATTGTGTCACAACCACACCTCTCCATTTACACACATGGATCAATCTTCTAATTAATCTCTCTTCTGACATGATGAAGACTTGCCTCAAAGACAGCCAAGGTTGTGGTACCTGTTCTTTGATCGACTGCTCAAGATAGAATTTTTGCTTCAGAGAACCAGTTCCCGTAAGGATTTTCCTGCTGAATTGCCAGGAGACTTCATTAATCTTCCTCTTGAATCATACTTCTCTAATTCTAGATTGGACTGAATCCTTTGTGGGTGCTGGTATGTATTGAATGTCTTTTTCTCAAGTAGCTTTGATAATCTGAGCATTAGTAACTTCCCAGGTACATTTTACAAGTACATTATTTTTGTCTTTATAGTTACAGATATATTCTGTTAAAAATTTATACGTGGTAACAGAGGAGCCTGAGAGAGCACCATCTTGCTTCACTTCATAGTAGGAAAGTGCTACTATTTCATGCAAGATATTTACATTAAGTTTTCATGATCTCTCTGGGAAATTTAAGTTCTTATTAACAGCAATTCAGCTTGATCATGGAGGCCATGAATGTGCTGGTACAAAAACGGTCCCTGTTTTCCTTACATAATGCTTAGTCCTACAGATTTTGGGGAGAAATATGGGGCCAAGGTAAATTTGGAAGTGAAAAACTTTTTGAAATAAACATAGCTATATTTATATTGCATATACATATGATACCTAATGTGGTGTAGTGGATAGAATGACAGACTAGGACATAGGAGACCTGGCTTCAAATCACTGCTCAGGCATAGAAACTTACCGGGGAAATTGGTAAAACCATTCCTTAAATATCTCACTTGCTTTGAAAGCGTTATTAGGATTGCTATAAGTTGATTCTGACTTGATGGACATAACAAAACACATAAATAGATTGATAATATAGCATTAGTATGCAAGTGAGGAAACCCGAGTGGAGTATATTGTAAGTCATGTTGAAGCTCATTAAAAATAGAGAATTGAGCAGGGGACTGGACTCGATGGCCTTATTAGGCCCCTTCCAACCTCATGATTCTATGGTTCTACCACCATATATCATGATTCTACCACCAAAAAAGGGACATGATGGCGCTGTGGGTTAAACCACAGAAGCCTCTGTGCTGCAAGGTCAGAAGACCAGCAGTCGTAAGATTGAATCCACGCAACGGAGTGAGCTCCTGCCAACCTAGCAGTTTGAAATGCAAACTGCTAGGTTGGCAGGAGCAAGTAGATAAATAAGTACCACCTCGGTGGGAAGGTAACAGCGTTCCATGTCTAGTTGTGCTGGCCACGTGACCATGGAAACAGTCTGGCTCTATGACTTAGAAATGGGGATGAGCACCGCACCCTAGAGTCGGACACGACTGGACTAAATGTCAAGGGGAACCTTTACCTACCACCAAAAATGCATAGGAATCTGGAAGACCTTACTACTTCTTGTGTTGAATTTATGTGTAACATGAAGACTACATTTTCAGCTATGACAGAAACTTGGCAGTCTTGAATGAATAAAAACCTAACATGTCTGTTGTGAAGAAATGTATGCCATTTTCTATACTGCATCCTTCAAACTATTGAAAGTGCTTCTCAATAATTGTTACCCTTTCTCAAACAGAAAAAGAGAAGGTAAATATGATAATCCTTTCTTTTAAAACAGCTAGGAAGCTAAATATCAAGAGGTCATAATAGCTCTTCTCTTGGCTCTACATTCCTGAAGTTCAGATCATTTATCAAAGTCCAAGTGAGCTATAAATTTGATTTGATGTGTCTTGAATAGTCTGCAAATTATTCAAACACACAAAGAAGAAAGGCAATGTAGATTTCAGAAGAGCCTGGAAAATTACTTTTAAAAATTAATTCAGTATGCAATACATCTCTCTCTCTCTCTCTCTCACACACACACACAGAGAGAGAAAGCAGCTTGTAATAATTATAAGCATTTTAAAAATAACTTGCAACACCTTACTTCCAAGCTCTGGTCAGCTACGTGAAAAGTAAAATTGTTGTTGCATATGGATTGCAACATTGGAAGGTAGCATTAAACAGGCCTCATTAGCAACTAAAATCAGTCAGGAATACAAAGTCACCTAACAGTCCCTATCTGTGACAGGAGATGCACTTGTCAAAGTTACATTATTGTTAAAAATACCAGAAGTTTGCTCTGTGCTGAATTTTACTATTTAAATAAAGAATGTGTCAGAAAATAATGCCTATTAAAAGTGGAGCGTGATTTAAGCCTTGGAACAGCTCACTTGTTGAGTAAATCTTTTTGTCCCAGAAGACCTAAGACTGCCAAGTTCTGGAAAAATGCAAAGCACACTAAATGCAGAAGAAGAGAAGTTCCTACTCTGCTACTATTTTGCCATTCATGCCCAAATTTACTCATGCAGCTTTGTGATGAAGAATATGTTCTGCAGGTAAAACCCTTTCTACCTCCAGTACTCAGGGTGGTGTAGTGGAGAGAGTGACAGATTAGAACTCAGGAGACCTGGGTTCAAATCCCTACACAGCCATGGAAACTCATTCATAGGGGAGGTGGAGCTCGTAAAACTACTCCTTATTTTGAAAGGCATTTCAGAGTCACTGTAAGTCAGTTCTGACTTGATGGCACATACAAACACACCCTTCCAGGTAGACTGAAAAAGATGTTTGTAGTCTGAAACTCTGGAAGGTCATAGTTTTGGATGTACAGCAGGATTTTATACCTTAAACGTATAGGACTTAGCTTTCCTTGCCTTCCTTGGTCCCAGTATGCCTAAAGGCTACTCCAGGTGAAACTTGGAATGGTCATATCACATGACAATCTCACCTGAATATCTACAGTCCCTTCAGACTGCACTATATCTCAAGACATACACTACACAGATAAGGAGTCTTGAATATTGTCAGCTTTTTTCCTTCTCCCAATTCCCCTTCCCATGTTTTTAAAAAAACCTTTTCCCCAATGGAGGGTTGGGATCAGGAACTCCTGTAAGCATGTAAACATTTTTGTGCCTTTGTGGTCCGCCTACCAAAAGTATTATCCCAATATGAATGTTGAATTTATTTTCCATCCACCCAACACAGCTTTCTGTGTTTGTTGTTGTTTTACTTTACAATATAGTTAGCACTCAGCCTGATACCCTGTGGGTATGACTCAGTATAAGGCTTCTTAATACGCCATGCACACTTGCCATCAGGAACATGAGTTTGATCCCAGGATTCAGGGATACAAAAGGACTAGTCCAACTCCCGACAGAAAATGGCATTCTGACCTCCCTTATCTTCCATCAGAACTGGCTAGAATTTGTGTGCAGCTCCCCTATGTAATGAAGTATGGGACTGCAGGTGACAAGTTCTCAGTGAAGTATCTCCAAGCTCTGCAATGACTTCACCAATGCAGGCTTGCCATTGGATTCTTGTGGTTTCCAGTCCCTTCAGGAGACTGGAAACCAAGCCCCATGAGGAAAGACTGAAAGAATGACATGTTTACTCGTAGCCTTGAGAAAAGAAGGTTGAGAAATATGATAGCACTTTTCAAATATTTGAAAGGTAGTCATACAGAGGAGGGGCAGGATCTGTTCTCAATCATCCAGACTGTAGGACACGTAATAATGGCCTCAAGTTACAGGAAGCTAGATTTAGGCCGAATATCAGGAAAAACGTCTTAATGTTTAGAGCAGTGCAACAATGGAACCAATTACCTCAGGAGGTGATAAATGCTCCAGCACTGGAGGCATTCAAGAGAAAATTAGGCAACCAACTCTATGGAAGTCCAAGAGGGCTCTTGGTTCAAACTGAGCCTTGTTTGAACCTCAAAGTCCTCATGAACATATTTGTATTCTTCCACCCTGACCTGCCATCTGCTCCTGCCTCCTGGTTTGTTTTTCCATCTTGGCCTGCTCTTTGGTCCTGATGCTGGACTTGTCCACATGGCATTGGGTTCCACAGAAGTAATATTGCAAGGGGACCTGTGTGCCACTGATCTGAATGGGGCTTTGAAGTAATATATTTGGCATCAGAAGGTGAGCAGTTGGCTTACTGCTTGACTTCTGGGTCTTTGCTGCCCACCTGCAACATGCCTAACTCCCAAGCCCCAGCTGAGCATTAAGCTTTTGGTTGGTCGCAAGTGCTTTAATGAATCATTGACCTTAATGTGCCTCCTCCTCATGTGGAAACAGTTGGCACAATGGCAATCCTCTGCAAGCTGCAACATAAGCAATTATGTTAATAAATCTACCCACTCTGCCTTCCCCCTTCCTCTCTCTCCCCCCACTTTTGGTGGATGATCTAAGAGCATACAGTAGCCTAAGAACATAGAGTCTTTTGCTCAGGGGACACACAACAGGTGGGGGAGCTGCACAAGTGCCCTTTATACTCTCTTCATGCAGGGAAAAGCTGCTTAGTTATATGAGAAATAAAGGTCATAAAGTTTAATTTCTGATCTCTTAGTCCTTTCCATGGCAACGAGATCTCACAAACGGAGCCTGAATGCAAAACCAAAGTACTCTCTTAAATGGAAAACAAAGATTAAGATTCTTGCTCTTGGTGTGGTGTTAGTGTTTTCTTTCAAAAAAGGGCTCAGTGTTGCAATTTTTTCACTTCCTGCTCTGGGCTGCTTCCCAGCCACCTGCCCCCATGACCAAGAATCTTTGGAGACCACATGTTTAGGGGACTGAAGACATAGCCACCTTGCTTTGTTTTTTTTAAAATTATAGGTAAGAACAGAACAAAAGTAAAAGTAAAAAAATAAAATAAAAGAACAAATAAAAAGACAAAAATGTGGTGGCAACTTAAAGACTAACTTTCTTTCTTTTTTTAATGTGAGCTTTTGTGGACACGTCCACTTCATCAGACCTAAGAGAAATATAACATGGCCAATATTTATACATGGCATCAAAACATAGATATCAAAATGCAGTAATCGTAGCTGGTGGGGAAGACAGTCAGTGGGAGTTTAACATTCTCTTGATAGCCTCTTTGATATGCAGGTCTTTCACTGATACTTGTGCTATCAAGGGTGTGGGAACCTATGACAGCATTCCCTGTGCCAGTACTTTCCAGATGTGCTGAACCACAGCTCCCACCCCCACCCCCAGAAGGGCCAATGGGGGTGTCAACAAGGATGATGGCATTCATACTTCATTACACTTGGAGGGTGCTGGTTTGAGAAAAGCTGTTATTTGGTGTTTACTATGCAAGACAATGCAGGATTGTGTGTGGGAGGAGTTAATTGCTTTTCCCCATTCCTATTTAATGGGGCAGAGTGCCTCCTCCTCGGATATTGGGTAGCTGCCAGTTTAAGTTTAAGTGCTGTCATTTTTCTCTTTGAAACATAGAGCTGGGCATGACCCAAGTGATGCTATTGTTCTTCTTAACTGTTTGGAAGTGTACGGTGATTAAAGAAGTCAGTATTAACAACTCCAGGAGGCTTCACTGCATGAAAGGCTTCTTTTCCAAGCTTCTGTATGGATCAGAGAGTAGCTGAGTAGTCTTTTAGCCTTGTAGAAAGTCTAAAGCAAGTGTGTAATGAAAAGATGCTACAAATCCTTGAATCCTTCAAGCTCAAAATTTGGGTTCTCAGGCAAATATCACAGGAGGTCTTGTTAGAACATCAGCTCCTCCAGTAGTCCAGGTACCAATTTGTTCCTCATTCAGTTTCTTGAGTGGTTGAAAGGGCACATAATAATAACCTTCCTAAGTTAAGTCAGTACCAAATATTTGGGTCTTCTGGAACTCCTCAACCAGTCCTCCCTGTTTTCCCTAAAGCCTTCGTCTATCCTCCCATGTCTGGTGTTTTTTGGTGTGTGTGTGTTTGGCTTTGACACAAATTACTTATTGATCCCACTGCAGACTTTGTCATCAGGGAAGGATCTAATCCTTACAAGTGCTGAGAAGGAACATGAGGACAAAATTGACAGGCCCACAGACAGGGCGGTTACAATGTGTTAGCTGGGACTCCTGACACAATGTCTATAAGAACTGGAAATGCAGTTTCAAGTGGCTTCTGCCATCTTAAGCCATTCCAGTTATGGCACTATTGTTTTTGTGTGTGTATGTTTTCTCTGCCTCAGTCTCAGAGTTCATCTATAGTCCATTTAAGAATCGAGTTATTTCAAAGCCAACTCATTGAACTCAAGATAACTTATTTCTAATGACACATATATAGGTTTGTGCTGCAAAGTTATGTAAACAGGTTACAGTGAATCCTTTTTATTTTCTTTGTGACATTATTGATGAATGAGCTTGGCAGATGTCACAACAATTATGTAGTCAAAATGAGTACAGAAGGCAAGATCCTACACTAGATATCTACAAGTTGAACAGTGGAATTTGCCAGAGGGAATAGATGGATATCTCTTTTCGTCATGCAACCCCCTGTACCTAAAAACCTGCTCTAGATGGCTAGTGACTCTATTCCCAGTCTTGGGGCAGCTCTAAGGAATGCAGTAGAAGGGAAGGGAAAGAAACTCCTATCATGCTAGTAATGTATCATTAGAACTATGCTGGATTTAGATGACAAACTGAAAATCAAGAGATGAAGACTATCCCATGTGTATTTTACTTTTAAAGGTCCCTCCAACAATCATGTTGTTAATGAGTCAGTATGATTTTTAATGATAACTTGAGTAAGAACAAAATAAGGTGGGTGGACAACTCTGGCAGGTCTGGAAGCCAATTTTCTGCTCCAAGATAATGTTTTTGCATCTGTGAGGTTCCACAGATCCATAAAAGGATGACAGATTCCTTTGAAGAGGAATCCCATGATGAAGAACCTGCAGTTCTAGAAAGTGAAGTGAAAGCTGCTCTGAAAGCAACAGGAGTAGATGGGATACCTACAGTATAGAACTATTTCAAGGCATAGAGACTGAATCTATCAAAATCCTCACAAGAATATGCCAACAAATATGGAAAACAAAACAGTAGCTCACAGACTGGAAATGTTCAATATTTATTTATTTAAAATATTTTTAGCCCACCTTTTTCCTTGAAAAGGACCCAAGGTGGCTTGCAACAATGAAAGACAATATTTAAAGTTGAAAATAAGGAGTATACAATGATTGTACATCATTAGAAGATGATATTTAAAAACTATGAACAATGAATAAGGAGGCATCTTACATCATTAACAGGCAATAATAAGGCAAAGATAAATAAGTATACATATTTTAAAGTCACTCTGAGAAATGAAAGAACAAAAATGGAAAACACAAGTAGTATTAACTATCTAGTCAAAGCAGTAACACATAACAACCCATCTAAAAATCACACACAGGTAGCTAGTTACTGAGAGAAGGCTTGCCTGAAGAGAAAAGTCTTTGCCTGCTTGCAGAAGGACAGCAAAGATGGGGCCAGCCTGGCTTCCTGTGGAAGGGAGTTCCAAAGTCTGGATGCAGCAACAGAGAAGGCACTCTCCTGTGTTCCCATCAGCCGGACCGAGAGAAAGGCCTCTCCTGATGATCTTAACACCCAAGTTGGCTCATAATGGGAGATAAAGTCTGAGATAGCTTGGACCCAGACCATTTACAGCTTTATACGTTAAAACCAGCACTTTAAATTGTGCCCAGTAACTAATCAGCAGCCAGTGCAGCTGCTGTAACAAGGGGGTTATGTCATCCCTATAACCAGCCCCAGTTAGCAATCTGGCTGCTGCATTTTGGACCTGTTGAAATTTCCTGACACTTTCCATCGACAGCCCCATATAGAGAACATTACAGTAATTCAGCCGGGAAGTAACTAGGGCATGTATCACAGTGCTCAGATCAGCTCTCTCGAGAAACGGATATAGCTGGAGCACTAGTTTTAATTGTGCAAATGCACTCCTGGCCACCACCGAGACATGGGCATCCAGATTCAGGGATGAATCCAGGAGAACTCCCAAGCTACACACCTGTTTTTTCAATGGGAGTGTAATCCCATCCAGCACAGGCTGCACCCCTATTCCTTGATCTGCCTGTCAGCTGACCAGGAGCACCTCTGTCTTGTCTGGATTAAGTCTCCATTTATTTACTCTCATCCAGTCCATTACTGATACCAAACACTGATCTAGAGCCAAAGCAGTTTCCTCGGATTTAGGTGGCAAGGAGAGGTAGAGTTGGGTGTCATCCGCATACTGGTGACACCAAACTCCAAAACTCCAGATAATCTCTCCCAGAGGTTTCATGTAGATGTTAAACAACATAGGAGACAAAACAGAACCCTGAGGGACCCCACAGGTCAGCG
This sequence comes from Intellagama lesueurii, assembly GCA_037013535.1. NCBI lineage: Eukaryota > Metazoa > Chordata > Lepidosauria > Squamata > Agamidae > Intellagama > Intellagama lesueurii. Next base: position 68,474,617 of record JBAJHW010000005.1, on the reverse strand, counting down.
GCCAAGGTGTCGAATAGGAGTCCCACAGCATCACCTTCCACTGCTCAAGAAAGGAGATGCCAAGGAGTACAGTAACTGTAGGATCATTGCTCTAATTTCCCATGCAAGCAAAGTGATCCTGAAGGTGTTTCAACAAGGGCTTCCACTGTATACGGAGCGAGAAATGCCTAATGTTCAAGCTGGATTCCAAAAAAGAAAGAGGCAAGATCATATTGCAAATATCCACTGGCTACTAGAGCACACCAAAAAATTCAGAAGAAGATCAGTCTATGCTGTATAGACTACAACAAAGCCATTGACTATGGAGATCATGAGAAACTATAGATTGTTTTGAAAGAAATGGATGTGCCTCAGCACTTGATTAACCTGATGCCAAACCTGTATTGTGGACAAGAAGGTACTGTTAGGTCAGAATATAGGCAAAGATGTAAGGCAAGTAGGTATATTGGCAAGTCTTTGGGTCCAAGTCCCATGTCTGAGTCTGTGTCTTTGGTACCAAGTCCTGAGTCCCAAGCCCCAAGGCCGAGTCCCTATAAAAACAAGCTCTTTTTCTCAGAAAAAAAGGAGGGATGGGTGGGTTCTGAGTCACAAGATGAGTCTGAGTCATTGAAAAAAAAACCAACCCAAGTTGAGTCCAAGTCAAGTCACCATTGCGACTCGACAGCAAGTCCCACAACTCAAGTCCCACCCCTGCAGGCAAGGGTGCTTTTATCCCCTTGTTTGTTCATTCTTTATGTAGAACATATTATACAGAAATCCAGACTAGATTCAGATGAAGGAGGATTGAAAATTGGTGGAAGAAACATCAAAATAAGATATGCAGATGACACAATTTTACTAGCAGATAGCAGCAATGAATTGAAACTACTTTTAGTGAAAGTGACAACAAAAGTGACAAAGCAAGACTGCAGTTGGACATTAAGATCAAAATTATGACTACAAAAGAACTACACAGTTTTAATGTTGACAATGAAGCAATTGAAATAGTGAAAGACTTTGTATACTTTGGTTCAATCATCAATCCAGGGGGAGACTGCAGCCAAGGAGTCAGAAGAAAGACTGAGACTCAGAAGGGCAGTAATGAAGAAATTAGAAAAGGTAATCAAGTGCAAGGATGCGTTACTGGAGACCAAGATCACCCACACTCTTGTATTTCCGACCACCATGTATAGGTGTGAAAGCTGGACAGTTAAGAAAGCTGACAGAAGGGGAAAAAAAGGATTTGTTTGAAATACGATGCTGAAGGAGAGCTTTGCATATACCCTGGACTGCTTGAAAGACAAACAAGTGGGTCTTAGATCAAGTCAAGCCTGAACTATCTCTGGAGGCAAATATGATGAAACCGAGTCTGTCCTACTTTGGGTAAATCATGAGAAGGCAGAATTCTCTGGAAAAGACAACAAAGCTGGGAAAGCTGGAAGGAAGCAGGAAAAGAGGAAGACAAAATACAAAATGGACTGACTCCCTAAAGGAAGCCGCAGCCGTGAATTTGCAAGAGTTGAGCGCGGCTGTTGAGGACAGGACATTTTGGAGATTTTGCATTCCTAGGGTCACCATAAGTCGGAGGTGACTTGGTGGTGACTAATAACAACAACAGACTCAAACGTACCAAGGAAAGAAAGACCAGTAGTGACTAGACATGCTCTCTGAATTTTGAAAAATAGGTATTAGGGGCTGTGAAAGAATGCAGGAGAACCAATGATCGATTTATGAAGGGCGTATTCCCCACTTACGGAGGCTTCCAGGAACTGCAAAAGGGCTGGAGGGCTACAAAAGTAGCCTCGGGAGGCCCCAGGACTGCACTTTGCCTAGCAACCATAAGGCCTAGTCATAGAAATAATAGGCAAATCATTGTGGTAATTAATGGCTAAAATCCAGTGGTAAGTCACAATTAGAGTAGGCCCATGGACTCAGTGGGTATTTGGTGAGTCAACTTCTCAGTAAGTTCCACTGATTCAAATGGGCCTACTCTAGTGGTAACTAACTACTGGACTTTGGTCAAATATGAGTCGATTCCGCCTTTGTATGCAGGTGGTTCAGGGCATTGAAAGAGAGAACAGCATTTACTCTCCTATTCCACTTAAAGAGGGGGCAAGTCAAAGAGACTGAGGATCAGCTTTCTGAAGCACGTAGCTGCAGTGGGATGCTGTGGTTATCATTACTTTTAAAAATAATAAGTTTGTTTTTTTAAATAGAGTTTGGAAAAGTTCCCTAATTCCTCAGCCAACATGAGATTCTGGGAATATTATTAGAAACAAAAACCCAAAACAAAACAGATCAAAGCAAAAAACTTTCCACAGCTCTAGTTGTCTTCCTTCGGTTCCAGCAACAACATCTTCAAAGCACAACCCTATCTGTCAAACATACTACACAACCCCTTTTATGAGCAGGTATTAGCAGAGATCACCCTCATAAGACCTGTATGTCAACTTCCCTCTGGCATCTGGCTGGCCACTGTCAGTCGACAGAATGCTGAGTTTGTATGGATCATTGGTCTGGCCTGGCACGGGAGCCGTTCTGTTTTCAGTTAATCCAGCTTTGGAACAGGATAAGGTTTGGCACATGTTCTATATGGCAACAGCTCCTGGGCAGAACCAATTAAATGGAGGAGTGAAAAATGTTCTATCAAGTGTGCTGTTTTCTGAACCTTGCCTTGATTAAAGGTACATTATTTTGCTTCCTATCCATCTATCCGTCTGTTTTGATCTCCTCTCTCCCACAAGTAATCTTAATCAACACCTGAAACAACCCATATGTGCATCACCTGTTCAATCTAATTTGTTTGTTCATGGCCACAGAGCAAAAGTGTGGGATTCGGTAGACATATGTTATGAGGTTCATTGCTTTGCAAGCACTGAGGAAAAAGGCTGCTGTTGCAGAACCTATTAAGTATTTTGATGTATTTTCTAATATCATGAAGTGAGGCAGACAATAGTACTTATCCCACATACAACAAAGGGCTAAAAGAGCATCCAAAGGTCAATTGACTTCAGTGTGAGTTACTTCCAAGTGGATTTGTGTAAGATTGCACCACTGGACTAGTTCTTCCCAAGAAACTCTACTGTTGAGTTCTTGCCAGCTCATAAATTCAAGTGTTCTCTGAGGGAAGCCATGACAGGCATAAAACTGACGCAGTGTAGATACACCCAAATCAGAGTTTGGAAACCCTACTTTTGGGGGGTTAGGAGGACTCCCAAAATCCCCAAACCAGCCATAATGTTTCCAAGGGCTAGCCAAAAGAATGTAACTAAGACAGAATGTGTTAAGTGACTTGAATGTATGAAGAGCATAGTTTTCTTCTCTCGGTTGCTTTAGTATTGCAAAATGAGGAGCCTGCCAGATGTGTTTGCATTTTATTGAATGTCATATTTTCCATAATAATGGAATGTGGTAATAAAGCTATTTCTAACGCTGTTACTCAAAATAACAAAAACAACCTTTATGTGTTTACATTTTCACTCAGTGACAGCAATGAAATACTTCAGCTTTCTCATATGCATTTCTAACTTCTTAATTGCCCACTCAAATTCAATATACAGTTTTTTCAACCAGGTTCCCTCCACCATTGCTCTTTAGATGGTTGAACATACTGCCTAATAGTGGCGTGAATCCCACATTGTTCATGTAAGGTTTGCATAACTTGGCTAATTGCAGCTAATTGACAGTGGGCTAGGGCACCTCTTGCTTGCACTGTCTGGCACATAAGCAGGCATGCAACAGAGATACACCTAACACCTCATCAGTTAGTCATGGTAAGTTAGCAAACTTTACATAAACACCAACAGAATATATACTGGCCTATAAAAGACAATGTCCCTGTGTCTGTAGCCACCTTAAGTTCATGAAACACAGATACCTGAAATTTAACATGGACACTAAGGGATGTCAGGAGTGTGCATCTCAGAGTTATTCTGTTTCTTATACAGACTGATTAATTTTATGTAATCTTCAGTCACATGGTGGCACACTTCTCTCAACTTCTTGAGAGATGAACGTACAAGAAGACATGAGGTATGCAGTTCCCTAGATGGCCCCTAAGCAGTTCCACATACATACTTCTTTTCACTGCAGGGCTCCTGAGCAGTTCAGATAGTAAGGGGGATAGGCTGAACAAACACCCAGATATGAAGATCAGAAAAGAGACAGAAAAGACAAAGAGTGAACAATAAGAGAAAGAACACCAGGGGTGAGGGGTAGGGGACGAATTGCAGACTTTCTAAGTTGTTAGTGTAATATAAAGCATGAAATAGGTTCCTTTACCAAAATATTGTGATCTTCGGTAAAATGATGAGGAACTGAAAGGGTTTATAGGGCCATCTCAATTCTGATTTGCTCGTGTCAGATTACAGGGTTCAGTTCAATACTGATATGTAGTAGCACCCTCATATTGCAACACTTTTCTGTCAGGTTTGTAAGAGCACAGATTCCATAGAATGCAAAGGCCAGTCTTAAAAGTTATTCTTTTGTTGCTATTATGCTATTATTTTTGATGTCAGGATTTATCAGATAATGGCATTAAAACCTGTGTTTTCTCTTAAATGGCTCTAGCAACGCTGAAGTAGATGGAAAGGGAACCAGAAACCATTACTTGACACACCCTCCCCCCTCAACCAGTAACACTGTTCACATTCATTACTTTACTTCTGACACAGAACTTTGTTATGCTTTCACCACCAAAAAAAAACTTGTTCTAAGTAACTACCCTACTTGCAAATTAGTACTTTTAAGCCTTGAAGTACATTGGTTTAGCAATGTGGTTCAACATACAAGCACACAGGCAGTGCTCTACTATCAGTTTTCACATGCAGAAATAAATACTAACCTTTTATTTTTAAAAACCATCTAGGTGAGCTTTGTTGTGGCAGCTGAGACATGCTGTAACTGTGAACTGTGATGTCTCTCACTACCCTTACAATATTCTTTCTGGTTTAGAAAGAGCTCTGTGCTGACAGAGACTGGAGTAGTACATTTGGATTACATTGTAAAAATAGGTCCTTCCTTATTCTGATGGCTTCAGCCCCAATTTATAATTCAGAAGTTGAAATCTGTGAGTACTGCTGAAATGTTAATGGAGCTAACTACTGACAATACCCAGAATCAACTGTAGCAACATTCCATGATCACAGCCAAGTGATCTGAGTGGTTTGCCACGAGACAATGCTGTAGTTTTGCACATTTCTTTCAGTTCTCAAAAGACAAAGGGAAAATTGCATTTTTGGACTACAATTCCCAAATCATCACAGCCCGTGGGAACAATAGACTTAAAAAGTAATCTTTCCCAATCTTTCTTCCATTGCCTATAATTAATGAGTCTGTTAACCTGTCCACTATAAACATCATAGAGAAACTAATCAGTCAGTCTCATGATTAAAGGCACTGAAGTAGCAACAGCTCAGGCTAGATGAGAGCTTGAAAAAGTTATTTTTTGAACTAGAACTCCCAGTGCTACTTAAACCTCAGGGAGGTTTGAAACTGTGGTCTGAAAAAATAGCAGCTCTAGTCTCTGGATTAGATATTCTATCTTGACCATGACTCTCGCATCAGCAATTACCCTCTGCACTTGCCATAACACCAATGGGCAGAAATTTAATATTTTCTAGATAATGATAATTATGTGGGGTTAAACTGATTCTGACATGTGATGACTAGAGGTTTCTAGGAATAAGAAAGATGTGGGTTTACTAAGAGCACAATTGCAAGATGGGGGGAATACTTGGCTTATTAATACTACATGCAAGAAGGATCTTAGAATTGTTGTAAATCACAAGCTGAATTTGCACCAAGAGTGCGACACGGCAGAAAAAAGGCAAATGCTATTTTAGGCTGCATTAACAGAAGTATAGACTCCAAATCCCATGAGGTACTAGTTTCCCTCTATTCAGCACTGGTTAGGCCTCATCTTCAGTATTGTATCCCGTTCTGGACACCATACTTCAGAAAGGATGCAGGCAAACTGGAACAAGTTCAGAGGAGGGCAACATGGATGATCAGGGAACTACAAACTGAGCCCTATGAGAAAAAAAATGAAAGACTGGGCATGTTTAACCTTGAGAAAAGAAGACTGAGTGGAGATATGATAGCACTCTTCAAATACTTGTCATACAGAGGAGGCTCAAGATCTGTTCTCAGTCATCCCAGAGTGTGGGACATGTAATAATAGGCTCAAGTTACAGGAAGCAAGATTTCAGTTGAGTGTCAGGGAAGCAGCAGCACAACAATGGAACCAATTAACTTCTATGATGCTCAGATTCTACCAGTGACTCCTTCTGGGGGTGCCTTGAAACTATGAAGCTTGCCCAAGGCTACAAAGGCTGGCTCATCTTGCAGTGGGGAACTGAACTCCTAATGCAAATGCTCCAACCCACTAAGCTATCAAACCAGCTTTCCTCCAGATATTTATATAATTATTTGATTTACATACCATCCCTTTAGTGCAAGCACTACTTTGGGTGGTTTACAGATTAAAACGTAAAACCCCACAAACCCAACATAACAATGTATTCCACAATACGGCAATTTGCAGGTATAGAACTAAAATACATACAAAATAAGAAAAACCAAGAAAGAAGAACACATAAAAATTAATATTAGCAGCATCCAGGGATCAGTTACTGGAGGAAGGTTTGTATAATTCTGTTTTCACAAATTTCCTGAATAGCAGGATGGAAGGAGCCTGACGTATCTCTTACATAATCTATCTCTTACATCTTCAATTACATATTCAGTTCTTGGAAAATGTGGCCTGAGTGCAAAGGCCAAACATTGTCAAGTGAGCATTTTTGGTTGTGAGTGTTAAAAAATAATTTGACCACTGTCAGAGGAGAGCCAGCTTCTTGGTCATAAAAGTAGTTTAAAGTTCATCTAGTGTGTTAAACATTCCCTTGTACATATTCATCTTTTGGGGGCGGGGGGGGGGGAGAAACTGAGCCAATGTAATAAAAAGGGCATAGATTCTAGTTTCTGTACTAAAGCATTTTGTGAGTAAACATGATTTGGCACAGGATGTGTTAATATACAGCTTCTGTACTGTTGTTCCAGCACCAGAAAGTAAACATCTAAAAAGGAGCATTTGTTTTCTTTAAAATTTAAATTACATTTTAGACACGGACGTTTCACCATGTGGGCGTTTAAACTTTTACATTTCTATTTGATGCCCGTCTGTTCCTAAAACTGCAGCATGTACTTGGGAATGACAAATTCAGAATTATCTGGCCAATTCACAGAAGCTGAAAACAAATCTCACAGGCTGTTTCTCAGATTTTATTGTTTGGGCTCTTTTATTTGTTGCCAGTTTCCAGTAAGCTATACCGAGGAAAGACCAAGGGCAGCTATATGTACTACCATTGAAATTTGTGACAAGTTATCTGCAGAGCCTCATAATAATTGTGTGTTGTCAAGTCAGCTCCCATTTATGATGGCTCTTTCCAGGGTTTTCTAGGTAGACAGTACTCAGAAGTGCTTTACTGTTCCCTTCTTCTGAGGGTCATCCTGGAACTGTGTAGCTTCCCCAAGACCATACAGGCTGGCTTTACTGGGATGCACAGTGGGGAATTGAACTCCCAACCTCTGGCTCCACAACCAGATACCTAACTCACTGAGCTATCCAGGCAGCTTCTGCAAAGCTTGCAGAAGCTAATTTTTTTTATCTACAGCTCCAAAATCGATGAATTTGAGTGGTTCTAGACCAGGCTCTGACTATGTGGTATTGTGTCTTTGCAAGTTGTCACATTATTAGGTTGCATATGGACAGCATTATAACGATTTGTATCTAAAAACCCAATCTGTTTGTGCAGTCGTTGCCATCTACTATGAAATTCTACCTCATGTGGCAACTTTGATCCATTAAATAAATGTGAAAGGAACAGTCCACAGCTCCTCTTTTTAAGCTTTTCCTGACCATGGTTGGTGTAATCAGAAATTTTGGCAAAGTCCCTTATGGTATTTGTGTGGCTAAGCTGGTAAAATATGGGTAGATGAAGTTACAATTAGATGGATTTGTAGCTTGTTGAAAGTTTGCACCCAAAAAGTGTTCACCAATGGCTTTTCATCATCCTGGAGGGAAGTGACAAGTGGGGAGACACAATCTTCTGTCCTAGACTCTGAGCTGTTCATCTTTTTAAATTACTTGGCTGAGAACATGAAAAATATGCTCATTTAATTGCAGATGACAAATTGGAGAGGTTGCTAATACATCTGAAGACAGAATCAAGGTTCAAAATCATCTTAATAGGTTAGAGAACTGAGTTAAAACAAACAAAATGAGTTTCATCAAGGAAAAATGAGATGTGCTGCACTTCAGCAGGAAAAATACAGGATGGGAGACAGCTGGCCTGACCATAGTGCATATGAAAAAGATCTAGGGGGTCTTAGTAAATTACAAGTTAAACATCAGCCAGCAGTGTGATGCAACAGCAAAATAAACAAATGCTATACAAGGGTATATCAACAGAAGTGAGAGTGAGATGTCTAGATCAAGGGAAGTAACAGTACCACTCTAATCTGTTTTAGTCAGACCTCACTTAGAGTCCCCTGGACTGCAAAGAGAACAAACGTATCCATTTTGAAGGAAATCAACCCTGAGTGCTCACTGGAAGGACAGATCCTGAAGCTGAGGCTCCAATACTTTGGCCATCTCATGAGAAGAGAAGACTCCCTGGAAAAGACCCTGATGTTGGGAAAGTGTGAAGGCAAGAGGAGAAGGGGACGACAGAGGACGAGATGGTTGGACAGTGTCATTGAAGCTACCAGCATGAATTTGACCCAACTCCGGGAGGCAGTGGAAGACAGGAGGGCCTGGCGTGCTCTGGTCCATGGGGTCATGAAGAGTCGGACACGACTTAACGACTAAACAACAACACTTAGAGCATTATATCTAGTTCTGGACATCATGATTTAAAAAGACTAATGAGAAGCTGGAATTTGTCCAGAGGAAGGCAACCCAAATGGTAAGAGGTTTGGAAACCAAGCTCTATGAGGAAAGGCTGAGAAAACTTTGCATGTTGATCCTTGAGAAGAAAAGCCTGAGAGAGGATATGATAACCATCTTCAAATATTTGAAGGACTATCACGTGGAAGATCAAGCAGGCTTGTTTTTTTGCAGTTCAAGAGAAAAGAACCAAAAGTAATGGATTCAAATTACAAGAAAGTAGATTTTCATTAAACATTAGGAGGAATTTCCTAACAGTGAGAGCCATTCCACAATGGAATTGATTGCCTTGGACAGTAGTAGACTCTTCTTTGCTGGAGATTTTAAAGCAGAGGTTGGATGGCCACTTATCTGGGATGCTTTACTTGTGTATTTCCTGCATCGGCAGGGGGTTGGACTTGATGATTCACAAGTAGAGATCTTCGATGGGCACATAGGCAGAGAGGGAAGGCTAGACAAGATTGACAAATCACAAAACACAAACTTACTAATGTTTTACCGACAAACCATGAATAAATTAATTGGTGCTTGTTGGTTTTTTTTAGACAAACCGGGTTGTCTAAAAAAAAAAAGCTGAGCCCCCCCCCCTCCGGCCCCACAACCTGCCTCCACTCTCTTCCCATTGCCGTCACCACCCTACCTTGTCCTGATGCCACCGCTGCCTCCACCACCACCACCATCTCCACCGCCACCTCCGTGCTGCCTCCTCCTCCGCAGCTGCTGTCTTTGCAGGCGGTGGCAGCGGCCTCCATTCAGGCAGCCTAGCTATTCCCTCTCTACCTATGGACCCGCTGATCAGCTGTTTGGCGGGCACATAGGCAGAGAAGGAAGGCTAGGCTGCCTGAATGGAAGCCGCTGTTCTGGCAGCCTAGTCTTCCATCTCTGCCTATGGGGATGAATAAAAAACAGGTAAATATTCATCGCTTTGTATTCATCGGGGTCTCTGGAATTGAAGAATACAAAGTGACGAATATTCAATTTGTTATGAATATCGCAATTCATTTTTTCTTTGTCCCCATGTCGACTCACAAGATCTTTTCCAGCCCTGTAGTTCTATGATTCTATTAATGCTTGCATCAATTGCCAGTAAAACCCTTTTCAGTTTCAATAGTACTACTTCCACAATCATTAACCATTCTGTCATCTACTAATCTCTGGGTGTATTAAAGAATTAAGTATTGAATGCATTTTAACTGCCAGTAAGTGGTTCTACAGCTTATTTTATCTGTTTTTTAAATATCTGCTTTGAAGAAAGCTCTAGCTGATTCCCCTAAATCCTGGCCTATTTGCTATTGTTGCTTTTTTAACAAGCAAAGTGCTGCTCCTTCATTGGGTATGTCATTCAACATGACACTTCTCCTCGTACTGATTTATCCCACTTTAAGCATTTATGCACTGCCACGTTGATCCAGCAATCCTGTACAGATAGTTGACAAGGAAGGCACTGGGATGTTCCCCTTGGTAAGTATAGGAGTGAAGCCTTAGTCTCAGGATCAGGTAGTCAGTCTGTTCACATGTAATACATCTGTGAACTCTCTTGGTAACGTAATTACATTCTCTCATTCTCCAATGTGAAACATTTTTGTATTGCCAGGTACAAACTAATTGCCTTGTTGTTATTATTGTTGTTTTTAGCTAATTAATATTCTGACATATCAGACTGGTTGCTGTTCCAAGTCATCACAGATACTGTATTTCTAGAGAAGAATAAGTTGAGTAAACTAAGAAGAGAGGGAATTACAATATTGTGAGCCTGAAAGTCACTAATAGTCCAACTTTATGGAATAACACAGAAATATAGAATTGCAACCCACACTAATTAAAGACTTGATCCCCACTTTTGAAACACCCTTCTTCTGAAAGCCCAACTGGCATTGACACTGGCCTGATTTTGGTACAAAGCAAAAAATGATTGTTCACCAAATAACAGGGCCTGGTGATCATGGCTTAATTGGACTGCAGGTTTTATTTCTATTTCATTATATTGTTTTAAAATGTTTTTCCAATTTTACTCTGTCCTGAGATCTTCTAATAGAGTGTGGGATAGATATTGCATCAATGTGAATGGCACCTGGGTAAATAGCTGACTTACTTATATTTTTGTTTATTAAGAAAAATAAGCCAGTGATTTAGTGGTGATCTAAGAAGCACCTTGCCTATGTGTGTTGTAGGTTTAAACCAGAACTTCTGATCTTCTAAATTAGAACAAAGTGGATACGTTGAGCAAAACAACTAAAAGTAGCAGCCTATAACAGAGCACGAGGACACCTTAATAATATTGGTGTGGTTCACAGGAAGGCCTGTACTTACAGATGCCAACAACATTCCAAATCACATTTGAGAATGTATAAGTATGTATGATAAGAATGCTGGCATGGGACGACGAAGCCCTGTTTGTTTATGTGAGTGTTTATTCTTTTCAGATTGAACAATAGCCAAATCACTCTTGGAGGTGCAGAAGCAAATTAAAAACAGGAAATATGAAATCACAAACACAAAACCAATTATAATAAAACAGCACAAGCTAAAGCCAGCAGCAAGTGGCAAAAACAACACAACACATAATAAAATAAAACCCTTCCAAGCATTGTGGCTGTTCCTATCTGAGCTTTTGTTTGATTAATCCACTTCCTATTACAACTATTATTGGCCTTCCACCCAATTAAAAGGGATTATTTACATTCCAATGTGGATTACATGCACAGGAGGAAAAGGGTGTATAGGGACTCATCCAGAAACTTCCCTTTCCTGCTTGTTCTGGGAAGTCAGTTACTGAGAAACCTATATTTCAACAGCTGCCCTCATTGCACAGGCAAAGGTTGTTGGGTTTGCTGTCCTAGCATTGAACAAGGTTCCACACAAGAAAGTACAGGTTTCCTTAGTGTGCAAATGATAGCAACAACCCTGTGAAGAACATGCAGGGAAGGAGAATAATGCTTTCTATTCCAGGATTGAGCTTTACACAGACCTTTGAACTTCTAAGGATTGCACCACAGAAAGGCCAACCTGTATGTGCATGTAGGATTCTAGGTTCTACTCCTAAAAAGTCACATTTCCCAACTCTGGGACGCATGCATGTGGTCTCTTTCCACCTAACTGGGAGCTGTGCAACTCGAAGACCTGATTGTGTGTACAGATATTTTGGTGCTTGAGTTGAAGGATGAGATGGTGCCCCCAGTTCCCTATGTACGGAAGCTAACTGGACTAACAATTGACTCTCACTCCAACACTGACAATGGGATGGAGGCCTCCGCTATGTCCAAGGCAACAGACTAGTGCAGTGACACAGGAAAGAATATGTGGCTTATATACCTCTGTTCTTCAACAGAGGGCTATAAGTGAAGCGATCAGGAGAGGCAACTAGTGGACCCACCACACCCACTCACAAATTGCCTATGGAGTTCGGAAAGAGCAGTCGATAGGCTGTCACTTCTGTCCCCAGCATCTGCTGAAGAAGGCTGTTGCCTCACTCTGCAGAGTGGTTGGGCTGGTTCTGATGGCCACAGTAGGTTCATGGGATATGAACAGGGAACAGTTACTGCAGTCCTGGTCTCCCACTTCTTGTAGCTGTGTGGCTTATGTATCTGGCTGCAGATCCAGAGGATGGGAGTTCAATTCCCAATTGTGCCTTCTGAGAGTAGAACCAGCCTGTGTAGCCTTGGGCAAGCTGCACAGTCCCAGGGTACCCCCCAGAGAATGGTAGAGAATGGTAAACCACATCTGAGTATTCTGTACCTGGAGAATACTCTGGAAGGGACTGCCACAAATCAGAATTGACTTGATGGCACATGCTTATTATTTATGTAAGCACAATTTAACTCCACATCCAAGACCCACCATAGCTAGTCTAGGATGTACAATTTCAGGCCAAAACTATGCAGTTTTTCTGCATAGCCTTTTTTTGTTGTTTCCATCCTTTCAAATCTTTGTTTTACTCCTTGTGATCACAAATTACTATTTAATAAGAGTAAGAGTCCTCCCTGGGTTTCAAGGAGTAAGGCACAGCAAAAGATTAATTCATTTTCTTTCCCATTTTGCCATTCCAAATGGTTTGCAGAAAGACGTGTTCTAGAGTACATTGCTGAGTTCATTCATTGTGACAGAAGGAAAACAGTTCTGCTGGAGGAGCGAGAAGAATGTGATCCAAAAGCACCTTCTCTGATATGCATAAGCAAGATGTTTGCCTTGACCATGGCCAGTGGGCTTGCACCATAGCTGAAATTGGTACAGACAGTCCGTTAAGCTTTTCATACACCCAGCCTAATAAGAATCTAACTTTAGAAGCAAGGCTAAAATCTTGTGGGGCAGGAGTATTTTTAGTGCTACCACCCAGAATTTTCATTCCCTGCTGATAATTTCTCATAGCCAGAGAATATGTGCAACCATTTCTAAAAATTAGTGTGCGGTCAAGGCTCTCTTTATTTTCACATTTTATGCTCTGCTGCAGAGACGGTTAGCTCTGGGATGTTCAGAGTCCAGTCTTCCTCAAAACCACAAAGAGCAGCAGCACCCTGAAAAAGTGTATGGAAAGTGTTTGCAAAAATCAAATGGAATGTTCTTGAGATTCCACTTCCAGGTTCAGTTTTGTTGGTTTGGGTGTTCTTGGAAGTGCTGTGGAGCCTGCACCAGTTTCGTTGCAAAACTGTTAAGTCCTGAAGTCTTCCAGGAGTGGAATTTTTTTCCCCCAAGAGTTTCTTGAGGGGGTGTATGTAGGGGCTGCAAAAACAGCCTAGGAGTGTTGTATGTGGCCCTGGATTGTACTCATCTACCCATGCTTCACTCGCTGCAAGTGTAAAGTGACCCACACTGAGGGGAAAAATGTTACTTCATGAATATGCTGATAGAACATGAGCTATCAGTGACTGGGCAATGAAAATATGGACCACATCCAGCTCCCCTGAAAAAGGTAAACTCCATTTTGTAGTTTATGAAGAAACATTTTTTTAAAGTGAAATTAACAATATCATAACTCCATTTTACAAAGCTATGATGTGAGCGAGGGTGTGTGGGGTAACCATATGCAATCCTGGTTACCTTACATTAAAAAAAGAGCCCAAAAGTATAAAGTAAAGAGCAATCCCAAAGAATGAAGTGTCTGAAGCAGCTTCTGCATAAAGAAACAATTGGGGCTCTTCAGCTGAAAAGAGAAATCACATTCATGGGGAGACATCATACAGAGACATACAATAGGGCATAGTGTGGAAAAGGTAAGAGGTCTGTCTGTCCCAGAATATTAGAACCTGGGGTCACCCAGTGGAGGTGATTGGTGGGAGATGCAGGGCAGATAGAAGGAAGTACATCAGATTGTGAAACCGTGGAACGAAACATAGTGAAGGCTTTAAACTGGAATTAGACAAATTCACACAAGATGAGTCCATCAATGGTTATTTGTTGTGATGTTTATATATTATTTCCAGTTTCAGAAGGTGTATGGCTGTGAACACCAGGTGCTGAGAAACATGAGTGAGAGGCTGCTATTACACCCTTGCCCTACCGTAGGCTTCCCATCTGGTTGGCTACTGTACAATGTTAGGAAAAGAAATGGTGAGAAAATAGGAAAAAAACAAATTAGCCATTTCTAGCAAACATTTGTGAGCAGTAGCTATTAGCTTATTGGAGTCAGGCCATCAGCAACAGACATATACAAAATGAAAGAAACAACAGAACGTTTGGAAGAATGTGTGAGCATGCCATTGTCACGGATAACTGAGCTATCTGATAAAATAAAACACAGCCATCCATATTAAAGGAGCCAAGTGAATTTTAACCAAACAGGAGTTTCACAGCTGAGGAGCCAACACCAAAAAGACATCACTCCATGCACTTGGCAAGATAACCAAAGTCACGTTCCATATTGTGAATGTATACAGTAGACTCCTCATGTTTGCCCTCATAGTGTGTGAAGTCAGCTACCACAAGCCTCCTCTCCACTTTCATGAAGAGAAGATCTAAAAACACAGCACATGAAATATTGTTAAATGCCAAAGTAAAATAACAAACAGAATGATAATCAGATGTGCTATATCCATAAAATATTCAGTGAATATACAGCAAATATTTGAATATTCAGAGAACATCTGATGCATGTTTAACCCTCTAATTTGCTACTGAAAGAATTTCGGGGGAAAATCCATTAATTCAGTAGATACCTGGGTAATGAAATCAGAGCATGGGAAGAGATTGTAAATGTCTTCTTATATCTTGAACCTAAACAAAAGAAATAGCATTGAAGCTCTCACAGCAACATGTGAGCAGAATACTATGGTACCAGTAAATAACTTTGGGTCAGTGTCTGTGGCATGGCCCAGGAGTCCTCATATATGCATACCTATGCAAATACAGCTCCCACCCCAAAAAGCATACTGTATATTCAACAAAAACAAAATGCCAATTCATATTATAACGTCCAAGAGGCTAGTTACATATGCATGATGAAAATGTTGTGATTTTCCCTTAGCAGTTCAATGTCAGTAGGTTAAGCTACTAATTTTATTAATCTTGTCCTTGTTTGGAACTTGGTAAACGACCGCACCATAAACTAACAGATGAAATGGTTAATCAGCTTAATTCATTTTTCTATTTTGCACTGTTTTTATTCACTGCAGTACATTTTCTTCTGAAGGATTAAGAGCATAGTAAGTTCATCACCAGTACACAAGGAAATTATAGCAGCTGCTATGATTGGCAAAGAGCAATGGGTGCCTGGGTCACAAAGGGTGCATGTTAATTTCCAGTGCAATTAAAATCTGGATTAACTGCTAGGCTGATCTAAGTTTGATGACTGAAGCAAAGCTGATTCTGCAGTGTATGGGCAGGTGGAGATAAGGATCACTCAGACACAGATAGGAGGCTAGCAAGCTGAAGTAACATAGAGACTGGCTACCTAAGCTGTTTGGAGCACTCCAGGGATGGTTTGGTGTGGTCTTAAAGATAGCGATCAGTTTATGTCTTTGCTCCCTTTGCTGGGGGATCACCCTCCCCCAGAGTGTTCCTATCCACACTTTTCTGACTCCTGCTATGGAGCAACTACTTTTCTGGTGCAAGTACCATCACTCTGGTTTGGACTGGTTCCAGTGCATGTGATTGCTGGAACTGCTGGAATTGATTCAAAGCAAGACTCCCTCTTTCAATTTGCCAATATACTGAAGTGGCTTAATAAGCAAACCCACTTCAGGGTATTGGCAAATTAATCACTTCACTTGCTCAGCTGAGGGCAGGGCAAGTGGGAAAAATGTTTTTACTATATGTAGACCAGCGGTCCCCAACCTTTTTGGGACTGCGGACCGGCTGAGCCTCCGAGGAAGGTGGGGCACCCCGTGCTCTTGGGTGCATGCGTGCGCGCTCTTGGGCGCATGCGTGAAGTGGTGGGGGAGCGCATGTGTGCCAGCGCCAACGTGAGCGCTCCCCCACCCCTTCGCGCATGCGCAGGAGCGCCTGCCCGCCCGCCCGCCCCTTCGCGCGGGCACATGCGTGAAGGGGTGGGGGAGTGCTCACGCGGGTGCTGGCATGCACGTGCATGTGCAAACCAGCTGTGGGGAGGGGAGTGCATGCGGGGGGGGGGTTGCGGGAGGTCTGTCTCCGCGGCCCGGTCTGGCTCAGGCTACGGACCGGCACCGGGCCGTGGACCGGGGGTTGACGACCTCTGATGTAGACTATTGCTGATGTGCTAAATCAGTTATTTTTAAAAATATTTTCTTTGCCTCACCTTAAAGGGCTGGCTGAGAAACTGCCCACAGTCAAATCTATGTCAATAACTTTTTCAACTGGCCCTTTAAAAGAAGGCAATTTTTTTTTAAAAAAATTCATAACTGATGAAGCATATCAGTGATAGTCTATATACAGTCAGATTTTTTTCCTTCCTCTACCCTCTGCCAAGCAGGGGAAATGATTAATTTGCCAATATCCTGGCTTGCTTATTAAGCCACTCCATGATATTGGCAGGAGCCATTTCCCTTTGAACAGTCAGGCTTGATTAAATTGTTCTAATCAAGCCTGACCATTCCCAAGCATCCCACACTAGCTTCGTCCCAGTTGCTGGTGTAGTTGTACCCTTACCTGAAGCCGACTGGCACATAGACACAATAGTATTATTGCTTCATGATTATTATTGCTTCCTGATCTTGTGCTGGCAAAGCAAATCAACATTCTATGAGACAATTCTAAAAATGAGGCAGCCTGAACAAAAAAAAACAACTTTAAAACTGGACATAAATCAGCACAAAATTTGGTACAGCTGTAGTAGACAGGCTGCTCTTGCTCTGTGCCAGATTTGGGGAAGGTTGGGCAAAGGGTTTCAAGTTATGATTTTTTTTTTTAAGGTAAAACTGTTCTGTCGCACACAGAAACAAGCGACCCTAAATATCCCCAGATTTAAAACAGATCACATAAATTGAAAAGACAAATCTTTCTTATCTTAAAAGAGAACGGTGAGTCCCAGTCATTTGTTTTTATTTGGAAAGAATCCAGGCTGCAGGATTTGAAATATTGATCTTCAAAGAAGGCCTTTCAAAAGAGAAAAACAGCCACTTTGTTATAAGACCGAGCATGTGTGGTACAGGTTAATCAACAGAAGCTTTGCAAAATGAAACATTGTATACATTTGTACACAGGGGAGGGAGATATTTAGAGAGAAAGGTCTCAGAAACAGACTGAAAAGATAGGGTTTTTAAAAAGAATAAAATAAAAAAATAGATTTGCTTTAAAGAAAACAAGGGAATGAGAGTCAAAAAAGGGGGACATTCTGGCATGTATCCTCAGTAAACATTCTCTCAGGATTTATGAGACCAAACAGTCTCCTCAAATAAGTTTTCAAAAGGAAAATCACTTCCAGGTCTGGGGCAATCTGAACTATTGACCCTGTCAATCAGGACACAATTAGCTGATTCTTACCTAACTTTGTGGCCAAACAGGCTTATCAGAATCATGCTTGCAAGGGGATTCTGTGTCTGGTTGTAAAAATGGAGACACAAAAGGAATATTATTTTTTCATATATATATATACAAATACTTAAACTGTTTAAAAATATATTTAAAAGAATACAGAACAATTATTCAAAACCTCTTTCATTTAATATGCCTTTATATTGTTTTTTGGCTTTGTGGCTGGGGATGGTCTTACTTGATGTTAGTGGTGCTTATATCCTGTCACAGTTTCAATCATTCTACCCATCTTGTCACTATACAATTGTGAGGAAAAAACTCCAAAGATGTTATGTGCCATCAAGTCACTTCTGATGTGTGAATTGCCTTTCTAAAAGAGGGATGGAGACCTATATTTTTCGAAGTATAACCAATATTGAATGAAGGTGGGAGCTGCAATCCAGTAATATTTGGAGGGCCACAAGTTGCCAACCCCTACATTAAAATAATTGTGCTGCTCCTAACCCCCAAATATGCATTCTTCTTGTCTATTTCTCTTTGCATTTCTCCATTTCAGTCTCTTGTATTCCATATTCACATATTCCTAGCATTCTGCATTTCTCCATATAACTAAGTGGTAGGAGGAAGTTTTCATAGTCAGATCTTAGTCACCTCCAAACTGCTGAAACATTGTTTAGAAAGACTTGCATATTGATTGATGGGTCAATGTACTAAGAGAACAAAAGTTGCACATGAAGTATTTTCTCTTGTTACAAACATTTTCAAGGTACAGTATCAGAATTTGCCACTAAAACAGACCAGAAAGGCTTTTGTTATATTTTTCTGGCCTGTTAGTAATGACAACACAACACTTAATAATGTGCACCATAGTGCAATTGAGGCAATGGTAATGTAGAGCATGGAACATTAAAAAGGAACTTGTTGCATTATCAGTGCTCCCACTGCACAAGTAACTCTGTGCATTGCACATGATTAATGTATTGCACTGTTGTTACTAATACTCTTTAGTTCCCTCTACTAGCCAATTCTGATTCTGCACCTTGGAAATGTTTATAAAAATACAAAAGCCAACACCTTCTAAGGAGTCCTTTCTTAGGAGAAAGGCAGGACAAAAATGCTTTAAATAAATAATTAGTAAATAAAACCAAAGAGTAGTTCCTTTGCCACTTTGGCTGAGTAAAAAAATGAAAGCAAACCTGAAAACATCCTGCTAAAATCCCTTTTAAAATTCTTTAAAATGTCCTTCAAAAGTAAGAGTTGAAAATAACTAGGTGTTATTTGTTTCATCTAAATAAAGGAGGTGTTACTCATTACATCCACAA
Organism: Intellagama lesueurii; assembly: GCA_037013535.1. Taxonomy (NCBI): domain Eukaryota; kingdom Metazoa; phylum Chordata; class Lepidosauria; order Squamata; family Agamidae; genus Intellagama; species Intellagama lesueurii. Next base: position 68,455,489 of record JBAJHW010000005.1, on the reverse strand, counting down.
GTTAGACTGTTGTAACTACTAGTTATACTACTCATTATTCCCCAAATAACCAATTATTTCCTGCTTTTACTTCTTTTTTCACTCTTTTTCTGTGGTGATGATAACAGCAACCTAGCTACTGACAATTAATGAATAATACAATTGCTCAAATAGTGTTCTGCAGTTACGCAAACAATGTAACTTTTGGAACTGAACTGCTGCTAAGTTAAGAAATCTCTGTAATTATTTGTTGCACACTGAGTTGGTAGGTAGACTTTTTAGCTTATAGCAATTCACCTCTGAAAATTAAATTGTTTGCATAAGAGTGCAACAGGATTCCAGCCAATAAGTTGCTTTTGCATTGTAACATTTTGAGCTCTGTCTGCAATGATTTGAAACAGCTTGTTCTTGTACAAACGGAGACAATGAATCCTAAGCATCCTAATATAGCTGGTCATTCTCTATGTGGTATTTGCAACCCTAACACTAGCAGTTACCTTAGAACTAACCCCTACATGTACTGCTGCTGTCATCACATAATGGTTTAGTGCAAAGGCTATGCTGGTTAAGTGAAGATCAGCCATCTTTTTTAGACAAGCACACAAACGTAACACAAATTTTCCCATTCATGTGTACAGTATACTTGACCAACAATGTTTTTGTCTCCAGTCCTCTCACCCACTTTCTCCTCTTCCTCCTTCTTGGCAACCACAACTTTCTTTCCTGATTCCTGTTCCTTTACAATGCAATCTTCTGCATGTCAGCTCAGAAACAAGCCCCACTGAGTTCACTGACCTTTAATTCTACAGGTGAGTGTAGGATTCCTGTTTTATGCGTACATTTTCTGGACACAAGTCAGAAACACAGCTTGGAAAAGTTAGTTTTTCAAACTGCAGTTCACAAAATGTCAAATAAAAACATGAATAGACTTCCGTTAATGTGGAAAATATTTTAAAATACACACATCAGGGGGAAATGCATCCCAAAGTTTTCATGCCAGAGGGAAAAACAAAATCTTGAAACTCAGTGTGAAACAAGGTTGGAAGAAAATGCAGTTGTTATCTTTTCCAAGCTCTGTATGGAACTAATATGTTTCCTGAAAGATCCACCCAGGAGGTAGATTGGCAGGGGTCCTTTGCTTTTCCAGGGTATGCATTAGGCAGGAATATTATAAAAAGTATCAAATATCCACAGAAACTCGCTGCTTCTTTTTTTCAAAAGCCAAATCTTGATTAAAATTGGGCAGAGCCACAGGGGCCAGATAAAGTTTCTACAGAACCTACAGTTGATGCCTGCTAGCACTGCAACCTTTTGCAGAAGTCCTTAGAACAAATCTGGCTTCAGGCCATTGTACCATAATAACAAATATCTGTGAAGATTCTCAGTCATCCAGGTGTGGCTATCTGGAAGTTGAGTCATGGCAACTGGACTTCTTTCTTGTTAGGTTGAAACGTTTCGCTACTCATCCAAGTAGCTTCTTCAATCTGAGGAGAATTGGTAGGAGATCCCTGATATATCCTCCACATTGGTTTCACTTCCCCCTGGTCTGAATAGGCTCATTAGAAGGACAAAGGACTGGGGGTGAGGGATTATCCCACTTCTGCAGTCAGGGAGGCTGTACATGTGCATATAGAAAATCCCTCATTCAACAGCGGTGGAGGCCTTAGATACAATCTGTCTCCTATTTATCATACTGCCCTTTCATCCATCCCCAGAAAGATTAGGACCACACACACCAGAAAGGCCACTGTTAACTACTATTAAGGACCCATGACAATGGGTGGAGAAGGACTGCAGAAGTGGGATTATCCCTCACCCCCAGTCCTTTGTCCTTCTAACGAGCCTATTCAGACCAGGGGGAAGTGAAACCAACGTGAACGATATACAGTGGTGCCTCGACTTACGACCGTCCCGACATACGACCATTTCGAGTTGCGACCAGCTCCGGCCGCAAAATTTTGCTTCGACTTGCGGCCGGAGCTTCGAGTTGTGATCAAAAGAGGCAGGGAAAAAAGGCGGGGAATTCAAATTAGAGGGCTAACCGTTGGTCGGTGAAGAGCTTCTTTGTAGCTCTTTCGCCCCAACGGTTAGAGTGTGTGTGTCGGAGGAGGCTTCGGACTGCCTGGTGCTGCTTTCTGCTCGTGAGTAAGTACATTTACTTTGTTTTGCAGCATGGGTTTGGGTTTTGGGGGGGTTATGTTTCTGTGCTGTGTGTGTGTGGGGGGTGTTTTTGTGTTTTTCCCCAGCCCCATTGCATTCCAATGGGGCTGGCTGTGTGTGTGTGGTTTTTTTTTTTTTTTTTTTTTTTTTTTTTTGCTTTGTTTTTCAGCCCCATCGCGTTCCGATGGGGCTGGCTGTAGTGTTTTGTTTTTGTGGTATTTTTTTTCTGCTGGAACGGATTAATCCCGTTCCAATGCATTCCTATGGGAAATGGTGCTTCGACTTATGACCATTTCGAGTTACGTCCATCTTCTGGAACAGATTATGGTCGTAAGTCGAGGCACCACTGTATCAGGGATCTCCTACCAACTCTCCTCAGACTGAAGAAACTACTTGGATGAGTAGCGAAATGTTTCAACCTAACAAGAATGAAGTCCAGTTGCCATGACTCAACTTCCAGACAAAATAACAAATGTGCACCATCAAGTCAGTTCCAATTTATGGCAGCTCTTTCTGGGATTTCCAGATATAGAGTACTCAGAAGACATTTGCCAGTCCCTTTTTCTGGGGGTGCCCTGGGTCCACATAGCTTCACTGAGACTACATACGCGGTCTCGTTCCCTACAAGTTACAGCGGGGAATCAAACTCCTCACCCTGCAGTCAGGTGCTCCCACTCATTGAGGTATCCAGCCAGCTGTTGCACCATTCTCTGCAGCTAAATAGAGCCTCCGTTACAAATCCTGGAACACCTCTCTATTCCCAGCTAGTTTGTGTTGGTGAGCCACCTGTTCAGTGGCATCTGAGGACACAGCACTTACGTTATCTCTCTCCCTCCTCTAAAGGTATGAAATAGTATACCCAGCAGGACGCAGGTGTGGTACTATCTGTAAAAATGAAGCAGGAGATTTTAACATTTCTTTCACTCCATTTTCTGTTCAGTTCAAAGTGTGTCTGCTTCAGTTATATATATTTAGCCAAAGCTGGTTTGACAAATAAAGTCTCGGGTTGAGAAAAAAACACTCTTAAAGCTTAATAATGGGGCTAATGGAAGTTGCCTTCTCAAGCATCCAATAGGATCTGGGATTCTCCGTCTAAGTCTAGTGCACAGAAAGGCATAGAAACAATCCAGTGAGAAGAGAAATCATTTTATCTTGAGGGAAGAAAAGAATGCAGTGCCTTTGATCGCTGGTGAATGCATCTCTTATCTCATGTGTCAATGCAGATACTAAAACAATAAAAACTAGCTTTAATTTTAACTCGGCTTGACTGAAGGCTCTGTTGGAATGGCTAAAGGTGATAGTTTGGAGAAATATTAATCAGACCCATCTACTTAAGGTTCAATGTAATGTTTCAGGTTACTGTTTCTGCAGAAAAGCGAAGTCGCCAACCCACAGCAATGAAGATAATGAGAAAACTCTTGGCTTATCGAAGGTTCCTGCTTATTGTTTTCACTCCCCTTCTGCTACTTCCATTACCTCTCATCATCAGAACCAAAGTAAGTGAATAATTGAGAATCTACATGATTTTGATTCCAGAACCTCTCTGAGATGTTTCATCTCTCCATTTCACTTCCTCTTGATATTTCTTGAGATGTTGATTTCTTCATTAAACTCTATGCAACAATAAAATACAAGACTTAATATTTATTTATTTACTTAAATGTTTACCCTGCTCATCTAGTGGCCAGGCCACTACTCTTGGTGGCTTACATTATCGCTACATAGACATGGAGTAAAACTACAATAATAATCAAATTAAAATATCAGACAAAAGAAAACCACTCACTATATATAAAAATAGCTGGTACAAAAGATACCAAAGATGGTGGCAGAACAGAGGCAATTTTTCTAAAATTAACAGGATATCAATAATCAAAACAAAATTGAGATTTTTAAAAGAGTTTTCTTGGTATGTGTGTGCACACCGTGGGTAAAACTGATAGACCAGCACTCAGACCATTTCAGAGCTGAATATCTCACCTTGGAATCAAATGCTGGGCAAAATAGATTAATTTACAATGTATAAAAGAAATTAAATTTTACAGATACCTCCATATATAACTGCAAAGGCAAAACATATTGTAAGCCTTATAGTATGTTTTGTCTTCCTAGTCATATATGGTGGAGGTCAGGAATGTCAAGTCTTGGGGCCAAATCCAGCCCTCCTGAGATCCTAATCTGGCCCTCTGAGATTCCCTAGACATCCATGATGCCATCAGTTAGAGGTTGGTCACTTTTGTATAGTTTTATCCCCATTCTAAAAGGTTGGGATGCCTGTCTTAATGTTACTTTTACTTTTTGGAAATAACGTTTTGGAAGTAAGAATCCAACCTTCAGCCTGAAAGAGGTTCTCCATCTTTTATGTATGGGGTATTAATAAAATCTACTTTTTAATTGCTCTATCAGTTTAAAAGTCTGTGCCTGGTTCTCTGTATTATATAATGTCAATAACACCAGTCATTTTCTGAAAGCGAAAGGTAGTGCATCTCACCATAAGAAAAATCTTTAAAACTATATTAGCCTATTATACCACTGAAGATGTCACCCAAAAAGTCCTGCAAGCTTTAGGGTGCTTCTGAAATCTTCATCAAGCTAGGTGGTCAATGAAACAAGTGGGGATGAGAGGAAAAGAGCTGGAAGTGGCATGGAATTAAGATTTAGATGCAGTATTGAAGGTGGCATATGGGAAGAGATAGTAAACATTCATATGAAGCTCAACTAGGTTCTGAGCAAGTTTCAAACTACACCAAGGACTGCTGGGATGAAGACACCTCCAGTGGCCAATGTTTCACTTTTGAAAATATGAAATCCATTAGTAAGTCATCATTCCTTCACTGAATGCAATGAAAGGACTAATAGGATGAAAATAAATTCTGCCACAACTGCTCAGTTACTCCAGTGAATATCTACATTTTAACCTGTAGTCCTCGTATTCAGATAGGACCACCCTACAATGGCACAGGTGGAAGAGCAGCATGTGAGTTCCAGTGTGAACAAATTCTGCATGTGTTGCCCCTTCTGTGTGATTTTCAGACTGCAAAAAAGGGAGGCAAGAGTCATGCAACCCTTTAGAGCAGCGGTCCCCAACCTTTTTGGGACCGCGGACCGGCTGAGCCTCTGAGGAAGGTGAGGCACCCCGCCCCCGCGGGCGCATGCTCTCGGGCGCATGCGTGAAGTGGTGGGGGAGCACACGTGTGCCAGCACCGGCGTTAGTGCTCCCCACCCCTTCGCGCAAGCGCAGGAGCGCCTGCATGCACGCCCACCTGCACGCACGCCCACCCCTTTGCGCGGGTGCGTGGGCGTATGCATGAAGGGGTGGGGGCGCTCACGACGGCGCTGGCATGCGCGTGCGTGTGCAAAGCAGCTGTGGGGAGGGGAGTGCATGCGGGGGGGCGGGAGGTCTGTCTCCATGGCCCGGTCTGGCTCAGGCCATGGACCAGCACCGTGCCACGGACCAGGGGTTGACGACCTCTGCTTTAGAGGCTCCATGTCAGCAGTACTTTAAGTACTTTTTTGGTAAAGTCCCTTACCATGTGTCATGCATGAATGCAGTTGCATTCAAGCTGAACTGAATGTGTCATGCCTTTAAAAACCATTTCTACAAAGCATAATGCTTTCAGAACATTAAAAGAAAATGACAAATGAATTGGATGTATATCAGTGGCTGACATATGGCTGCCTTCCAGTAGGTTAGAAATGCAACACAGCAAATTGTCAGGAGAATGCACTGTAAGTTTGTGTTGTTTAGGAAAGAATGTAGAGAAGTTATCCATGTACATTAAAAACCTTCAAATTGTTTAATCACAAATGCCTTAATTAAGTAGCAAATAGTAACTTGTTTATTGTTGGAGAAGTATAGCCTTTTCTCTTGTTATCTGACCAAAATGTTTGTTCAAAAGTTAGCAAGTATTGTGATATCCACGGGGAATAAGTTCCAAGTCATCTGAACCCCCACCCGTGGATACTGAAAAGCGTGGATGTGGAAATCCTATATATAGCATAGTCTTTGGTTCCCTCTAGTGGCCAATTCTGGTAATACACCTTAGAAATATGTGTTTTGGGGGGGTTAGGCAGTAGATAAGTGAAACCATGGATACTGATCCTGTGGGGCAGTCCTACTGTAATATAAAGGTGTGAAATCTTTCTTCAGTAAACATGTAAAATAAAAATCCCAATAATTTCACTGAATCATTAGACTGTTCACAGTCTGTGACAGTTTTGGCGCCTGTGTGGTTTTTATGGACTTACACAGAGTAGTATACACAAGCCTATATTGTTCTTCCTACTCATATGAAGGGGTCCTCTTGATTTGTTTCTTATCCTCATTCAGAGCACCATGTCCTTTAATAACAGAGAATAACAGGCTGTATATAGATGTCGAAGTGACCTTCCAATATCCAAGCATCTTTTTTCTCTGTACAGACAACAGCTCATGCCCCTGAATAATATATGTCAAGTACTAATTTTTGCTTTAGTAGAGACATGCTTTTCGTGTCCAGTTGCATACATGGGCCAGAATCCTACTTAGTTGTGCATAAGGTTTCTATAACCTCTTGTGACCAGTTGCAGCTAATTGGGGAGGTGCCAGGGTGCATGATCGTCATACTGCCAGGTTGTGCACCCAACTGAGATACACCTTAGCATCTGGTCAGTTAGCCACAGGAAGCCAAGCCAAGCTGATAAAAGCACTAACAGGATTCCAGAAATGAAAACGAAGAGGGGAGACACTAAAACAAAACAATGCCAGGAAGGAATCTAAGATCTCAGAATGCACCAGCCTGTGCTCCACTGAATGGCCTAATGGGAGATGTTCAAGCAAATTTATTCTTAACATTATGCTTGCCATGTTAATATGGGCCAGTTTTGGTTCAAAGGAATCCCGAGAATGCTGAGCACAACAGTAGATTAACTGTTCGATCAAACTAGATAGTAACGTAGCACATTTATAGAAGAGGTGCTCCCACAAGCGATGAAAGACTTTTGCCATAATGTGATCCCCCCCCCCCCCCGTCTTGTGTTTGGCCATACTTTCCTTGTGACTGTTCAAAGAAAGCTAAATGCAGGCTTAATTTGTCAGTCTGGTTGCTGAAGCTGGTATCTCAGAGGAAATACTAGAGCTGGAAGGAAAACATGTTAATTGGAAGACGTACACAGTCATAAAGTCTAGTTTGACTATTTAGCAGAGTTTGGGGCTGCATCCTAAAAAACGAACCATTTTTTGCCAACTTTATACAATCATGTGTGAATGATTGCAAAGAAAAGAGAGGGAATTTGGGGGGGGGAAAGCCTGCATTGCACATTGTGTCCATAACTAACTTTGACATCCCACCTGTGGCAAGGTTTGAGAAATGTTCACAAACGACATTTCTATGTTTTTCTTTTCTTCTTCAGCAATGTAATTATGTAAGAATGTGGCTATTGGACATGTTTTGCTTTTTAAAAAGAATTACAAGCAATAAAACTGAGGAATGAATACATTTCTCTTGTTTACAATCATATTGAAATGTAGCTCTAAGTAAGAGATGGATAATATAGTTTCAGGCACAGAGAAGTAACTAGGCTCAATCTGTTATTTTAATGACTAATCCTTCCGGCTAAGTTTCCCTCTAGTATAATGTCTGTGCAAAATGATCATTTGAAGCATTGTTCAAATATTTAAAAAGACTGGCTGTAGAAGCTGTTAATATGTATACACTTTGCTTCTGGTTTGGCTTGCTTCAGATTTGATTATTAATCAGACAATAGCTGGAACTGGATACTAACATCCTTTTGTGTTGCACAGATTTACTCAGAAATTCAAAAGGTGTACACACCTATGAGCCACAAACTATTGTTCCTAGGGCTCACTTCACACACACACACCATAAAGGGACATACAGTATATCACAGAAGTGAGTACAGCCCCTCACATTTCATAAATATTTTAGTATATCTTTTCATGTGACAACACTGAAGAAATGACACTTGGCTACAATGTAAAGCAGTGAGTAGACAACTTGTATAACAGTGTAAAGGTGCTGTCCCCTCAAAATAACGCAACACACAGCCATTAATGTCTAAACCGCTGGCAACAAAAGTGAGTACACCCCTAAGTGACAATGTCCAAATTTGGACATCTGTGGGGCATCCTGAAACGTAAGGTGGAGGTGCGCAAGGTCTCTAACATCCACCAGCTCTGTGATGCTGTCATGGAGGAGTGGAAGAGGACTCCAGTGGCAACCTGTGAAGCTCTGGGGAACTCTATGCCCAAGAGGGTTAAGGCAGTGCTGGAAAATAATGGTGGCCACACAAAATATTGACACTTTGTGCCCAATTTGGATTTATCTCTCACTTGAGCAATCGTTCCATTCACACTGGAGATGTTTATTCTCCTGTGAGAATGGGCCATAAAAGTCTTTGGCTCGCCGGTTTACTTGTTTGTAAGTGTACCTGGTTTACTCATGAGTAAGGAGATAGCAGTGATGGGGCAAGCTCACAGCAGTGGTACTGGTGCAAGGGGAAAATGTTGGAGTAAAGAAGAGGGAAGGCAGGTAACCCCCTCCTTTTTCCTGCCTTTCTCCTCAGCTAGGGCTCTGCTGGGGTTGTGCTGCCTTGTGGGGCTGGAGTCAACAGAGTTGACATTAGAGCCCTGCCCCACCTTTTTTCATAGCCACTATTCAGTAAGCCACAATGACTTTCTTTCTTTTTTCTTTCTTTTTTGGTTAAATAAAGTAAGTGGCATATCAAAAGAGCACTGCATTAAGCTAGCATGGTATTAGAATTGCATTATATCAGGGAAATATTTTTAAAAAGAAGACAAAAATAGAGGAGGGGTTTTCTTCATCCTCCCTTTTAATGTGACAACCCACCTATTATGCACAGGGCTGTCACCTCTGATAATGTCACCCACAGCTCCATTTGGGTGCAAACTAGCCATCCCAAAAGGATAATTAGACATGCTCTCTGTTTTGCTCTGGACCAAAAAGGAGCTCTTAAAGGGGCAGGATGGGTTAATCTAAGTAGAAACACATGTGGATGGTGCAATTTGGTTCGAATCAAACCATACCAACAGCGCTTCCAAATACTGATCTATATACCTATCTGGACAGTGAAGCACCCTGAGCTGCATGGATATCCTTCTCATTTCCAGTTTCATAGAACTAGGGCTTCCAGGCTATGTGGGAGGCCACAATAATTCAGCTTCTTTATTTTTGAAGTACACAATTGCCATAGCTCAATGATTTTTGGTTTTATGGGCCACTATTCCAGTTTGGCTCTTCTTTGCATAACAGCACATTTTCTCTCTTATGGCCATTATATGAAATGAATCTGAGTTAAAATTCAATTTCTGCTGTGCTCTTGTAAAGCTGTAATTGATGTATATGATAAAAGGATGCATTGCTATGTAGAAGGAAGGCATGTCTGGATTTATGCATGCTCTACAACAATGGTTCCCAAACTTAGGTAACCCAGGTGTTCTTGGGCTGCAACTCCCAGAAACACCCCAGCACAGCTAGTGGTGAAGACTTCTGGGAGTTGCAGTCCACAAACATCTGGGTTACCCAAAGCTGGGAACCACTGAACCAATAAGGTATAGAATATAGTATAGAGGCCTATCTATGGACAGCCATGTATACCACCTTACATTCACTGGAGGAAAGATTGGCAATAATAAGTGTAATTAATAAACAAATAAAACTCAGTACCAATAAATTGGTTGAAATAGTAATATCTAAGTTGAAATGCATCTCTGTGACATACGACATGTATACAATGACATGTATCACCATCCAAAACATTTTCTTCTATTATTTTAATGGTGCATAGAAAAGTGATAAAAATGCATAGATCATCAAAAGTACATTATAGATCACTGGTGGTTCACCAAACTACTGCCCCATGACCATCAGAGAGCTCTTGTAAATTGCAGATGTGAAAAAGTTGTGCATGCTTCTTACATTCTGAAGTCACTGGTGGTTTTCCTGTGCTTTGAAATTATAGCGATCTGCTAGGCCTCATTTCACCTGCCACAGCAGTAAAGAGCAAGTTGGAATATCTGTTTTATGGATGAAAAATGCAGAGAAGAGCAAGATTTGAGATATGCCCAGTCTTGCACATGGCAGTATTTTCAAGAAAGAATGTTTACTGGGTGGAAAGGAACTTAAAAGAGCATTTTTGGCAGTTCGAACAGGCACTTTAACCTTTATTTTAAATATATAAATAGTTTAATATCAATATTTGTCATTTAAAGACATTTAGCACAGAAGGTCATCGAACAATGCATTGCTCTTTCTAAACAATCTTCACCATCAGTTCTCAACCACTCACAATTGCAATGGCCCCAGGCATTATGGTTTGTTTTCTTTTGTTATCTCAACATACATTACAGTCAACGTGTGTGTGTGTTCCCATTCTTATAGCTATGACCAATTCTAATTCTGGTTGGATTTTCTTTTTCCTCTTCCTCTCCCTCTCCTATAAAGCAGCATATTAAGTGTTGATAACAGCTAACTATTTTAATTTGATAGTCCAGTTCTTGTTAGGGTTGGTAGCCTTCTACCATTTTGACTGGGGATATTGTGCCTTTTGGCGGTTTTTTTTAAAATGGGGCTAAATCCTGTTATTATTCTCAAATGGACTAGACCCATTGATTGAACCGGACTTGTCATTTCAACAGTTGTCCTATAACTCAGTGCATCTATTCCACCTGGGGCTAAATTGGGTTTAGCTCATCTTGGCCTTCTCCTTTGATTCCTAAGTGAGTCTGTTTCACTGGACAAGACAAGAGACTAATTCTGTATCTAAAAGCAGTGCAATTTGAAGAGAACATTTTCATTTTATTCCAATACAAACTTGTCTCAATCCACAGTTGATAAATTAGCTTTCTTATGTTTTGTGATTGGTCAGATGGCACAGCTTTGTTTGCATGTCTGAGGTCTCAGGTGTGTAGCACTGAAATATTTACCTAGACTGGTGGGATAATATTGTAAGAGGAGGAAATAAACTTCTGCCTTCATGTGTGATCTGACCTTGACACAGTGGCTTCAGCAAGATGTTTACCCAAAGACTGCTTGGCATAAAGACTGGGTAATTTTGGAGCACATTCTTGAATATACTTTCTTCAGCATTTGGTGTTGTCCATCATACACATCAAAGCCTTCCAAACCTTGATTGGGGACCTTCTTATCTCATAGATCTCTCCAGTCATTCATAGAAAGGGTGGGCATAGAGTTTCTTGTACTACTATTGGCTCTCTCATTCTAGTTAGCCCTATCCTATTGGTGCCAAACACTGCCTATTTAGGATAGTTGGAGTCAGGAGAGCTTCCCTTGGTTCCCAGACATAAGACAGAAGTATGAGAACTATTTGTTATTCGTAGACTAATAAAGAAAAAAAAAGATGATATATGAGTAGTTGCTGTGGACAAGATTTGTCAAAAAAGAAAAGAGGATCCATTGAAAGCAGAGATGTATTTTTTATTATATTCCACAAACCTCACTATTAAATTCTTGCAGACTGAAAATTACTTGAAAGCTGATGTTGTCCCAGAGCAGATAGCACTGATTCTTGCAATTACTCTTGGTGTACTCTGGGGAATATTTCTGAATTCCTGTTGAGTTTTTCTAAGAGCTGAGTTTCACTGGATATTTCAATCCCAACAGAAAATGTGCCCCTTTGAACACTACCCAGATTTTAGCACAAGACGAAGGCTCTTGGGAAACATTCTCCCAATGTGCAAAATAGATCTCATCTAAACCAAATCTGGAAAACTTGTGGGCAACTTTAGATGCCTGCTGCAGTCTGTACACTTGTACATAGATGAGTAAGTTTGTTTCAGGTTCAGTAACTTTCACATTACTCTCTTGATTTGATATTAATGAAATATATCCATCAATGGAAAATCGACATCCGGCACGTTTTGCTACATGCATCCATTTGACATCAATGTGATTTTCATTGGATCAGGTTCTGGGCATGTGAACGTTGAGTTCAGATGTCACTGAATTTCAGTGGAAAATTCCTGTTCTAAAAGTGAACCAGCTGAGAGCTAGGGAAGGTTATCCTTTTGCAGAGGTATTGTATGCACCAGTGCTAATGACTAGAAGTACATCAACACATTTTCCTTCAGGTATTTTCATGCAACTTTAAAATTAAATATTTGTGTCTCCTGTTGGAAATAAATTTCTCTGCTTCTAAATGTGACTTACTACATTTAATTCCACATATAGAACTCATGAATATTCCTTATGCTCTATATCAGGAAGGGTTGGACGATGGAGCTTAAACTTTTGAAGCCTCATCTTATTGTTTAATCAGCTATGGGTTCACTCAGTGATCCTTGGAAAGTTATTCTCTCTCAGTCTCATTTTCTTGATCTTTAAAATGGGCACAATAATGACAACCTACAGATTAGCTGTGTGTATGGAAAGATAATGTTGCACTCACGGACACGTAACTCCATTATGCATGTGGTGTAAGGGAATCCAATGTGCAAGTGGTAGGGCAAGTAGTAACACAGTTAATATTTTGCCTATGGACCGCAAGAATAAGTGCAGTACCATTTTTTCACAACTGGAAAAATCAGCTGAACTCTGCTAGTGCATTGTTTTCCTCCACTACTGTTAAATGAGATTAGTGAAAAATTTAATTCAATTCTTAAAAAAAGCAAAACACAAAAACAAAACAAAAAACTGTTTATGAATGTGGGATATTGTGTTTCTGCGCCCATGGTTCAAAAAGCTAGTAAATGGTCCAATATTGCTGCACATTATCATGCCTGCACTGCCAGCAGGAAAAAGGATGCCAAGCCTTACATAGCAAAGGGCAGCCTGAATGCTGACAACACCAATGGCAACAGTCAAGATAGGCTACAGGATGCCTTCTTGTGCTAACTACCATTCACAAAGTGACACCGCACAAGGGAAAATCCCAGAAGCTGACTCCTTTTTCCATCAGTTAGCCACTTATCACCCAAGTCAGGGCTGCATGATAGTGAGCAGAAGAGGGCCCAAATTTCCGGTTTCATAGTTATAATTTTTTGTTTGGGGCACCCCTGTTTCTTCAGTTGGCTTACAGAATGCTGAATCCTGCTATCAGAACAATAGGTTGGTGCCCTCCTGGGCACCAATAATTTCAGAAATTTCTACCCCCTGCTTTGTTCTATGGCTTATATATATATATATATATAGCATCTTATCTTAGAAATTTGATAGGGAATTATATTCTGAAATAGGATGCATCCCTTGACATTACTTATTGTCGCACAGTACATGAGGAAACGTCAGCACATGGCACAATAAGATACTGGGTTTTTGGGGTATTGGACTCAGGAAAAAAGTGTACATGTTCATAAGTGGTTTTAGCACATTACTGGACTATGTGGTAACTCTTCCCTTCTTGCATGGACTAGTAAATGTAAGTGTATTTGGATAGATTGTCTGCATTTTTGTGATCCATCAGCCTGCCCTCTTGCACTTGCTGTGTATACGCATGTTTAGTTTCACAAAGTGAACAGATGCTAGTTTTACACAGAAACAGAAGTCTTATGCAAAGCAGGTTTTGCACAAACTGAATACAGAGTGAAAAAGACACATCTGATATCCCGCTTTTTTCACAAGTGCTAAATCTCTCAAGGGCACCGGAGGATCTCCTAAGAGCAGCCTTGTCCTGCCAGGACAGCCAGTCATACCTCGACTATTGGCAATGACAATCTTTCTTCACATGTCTACTCAGGAATAAGTTTTAATAAATGCAGTGGAGCTTCTAAATAAATGTTTGAATCCTTTTAGATGAATACGATGCAGCCTCACAAAACATTGTGCTTTTATGGGACAAAATTATACCATCTGCATCTACTTGTGGCTCTTCCAGATGAGGCGAAAGTGAAATACTAATTGGTCACCTGTCCTGTTCTGTGTTCAGATTTTATTGTGAAAAGTAATGTCTTTGGAAAAATGCTCCTCCCCTGGAAATTTTTGAATTCTTTTAAAAAATACTTGGAAATCTGCTTCCCTGCTGCAGCTTTGCCTCTGGAGCCTTTTATAGTTGTTGTTTAGTTTAACATGTGTGAGATAATTAAAAACTTTCTATAAGGAACCTCTAACACAGAAATGAATGTCAGTTGAAAGTGTTAAGAGTGCTGGACTCCATCCTTGAAACAAATTAGAACAAGTCCCTAGAGCAAAATAATCCATGTGCTGTAACAGTAACCCCCCCCAACGCAACTGGAAGAGCAGTGGGAAAGCCACAAAAAGTCACTGAAGATACTGGATCAGGCCTTGCAACATCTGGTTGGTGGGGAAAGGGCCAAAATAAACAGTGCAGAAGCTGGCACTTTTGCAGGTATTTTTGTCTCATCTGGAGTAACGCTTGGATAAATATTCCTGAGGACATACTTTCAGTGTTGGCAATTAATTGGCAGTACAGTATACCTTTACTGTGTGTACAAGGGTGGCAATCTATATTCTCCAATGGCCCAAATCCTCTTGAATAACTGAGGAAGTGATGTAACTTTTGGAGGCAAATTGCCCCAAATTAAGAAATCATTGTAGACACTATCAGCTGCACAGTGCGTCACACAACTCTGTAATCAACAGAGTGATTTTTTTTAACTTAAGGCAATTCACCTCCAAAAGTAACATCATTTGTGTTATCCTGCATAACTAGGTAAGAGGATTTGGGTCAATATGGTTGAATGCTCTAGAGATTAATACTATTTAAAGGTTTGAAACACACTGAATCTCAGAAGATGACAAACGCCTGTGTCTCATCTGTGGAGAAAGTTGTGATTAAATTCATTTGTAGAATAATGTATGTGAAGAATATGCAACTGCCACATATACATGTTCATTGAGAATTAAGTGTCATCATGATCAAATGGGTTTAGTCCTAGGACAGAAGGTGTACAGTTCCAATTTCAGTGTATTTAGATTGTCACAACTGAGGGATTATGGTGTGTACAGTTACAGAAGTAGGGTGCTCTTGGGATGCTAAATCGTACAGGATTGATTCCTAGAAAAACCACAAAAGGCTTATACAATCTGCATCCCATGCCATCTCCTGACAATTTACCTTACATATTGGATTTATTTAATTGCAATACTGGATTTATATTTGAAATGATCTGAAGACTTATTCATCCAAGAATCTACCTACTGAATATATCTTCTGTATTGTAGTATTGTGATTTATTTCAAAGTATTGATTTTCTTTTTTTTTTAAAAAAAATAAGTTTTGTCCTTTTCAAATGTGATGGATTTTGACAAGCTGGTGTTTATTGTCAGTCACTTTGAACATGTGAGCCAATATACTATTGAGCTTCTGCTGAAAGGAAAGTCCTGCCAGTGTGATAACATGGGATGATGCTTCTTGCACAAGCACGGCTGTTGCACCAGTGGCCTTGAAGAAAACATGTCTCCCTAACTTGCACAAGCACCATGATCACAGGTTATTACAGTGGTGAAACTTTTTTTATATACAAAAAAGAAACAACCCAAAAACAATCAGAAAAAGGGGGAAAAAATCTAATAAATATCCAAATACACAGTGCTCTCCCTCCACCAGGGTCACTGGGGAATAACAGCCTTATTTACCCTTGTTGAACCCCATTTCCCTTCCCGAACTGCATTGACTCTTACAAAATTGATAACTTCTCCCCATAAATACATCTTTGCCAGGTACCACCCTCCTAACTTTTATATTACAAGCAATATCCCTATACAAATCACTTAACTGGAAATTATAAGCTGTTCCTAGCAATAAGCAATCTCACCACTGTCAACAAACTGGAAATTAATTCTTTAGTTGTAAATTATCTTCCTCCCTTTCAAATATTGATAAAACCGCTATTTTAAGACATACTGCTAAGTTTAGCTTGCTTATTTCATTTATTTGCTTAAAAACCAATTGCCAAAATTTCAATATATTCCCACCACATATGAAAAGAAGTACCTACTTTCTAGCACCCTCTCCAGCACTTCTTAAGATAATTACTGTACTGTCTATTTGAGCTTAATTTCCATATTAGCAGCAACAAGAAACCCAAAGTAGTGGTTCCACTAAGTCAGGCGGGACATAAGTGTTCCTAATAAATAAAAATAAATAATTTTTCCTTGACCAGTGAATGACAAGAAGCTCATACTGTGAAAAAAAAAAAACAGTTTATAACTGATCCGTAAAAACTATATAAGCAAAATCAAAAAAGCAGGAAGGTAATTCTGGAGTATTGAGATCCACCTTGAGTTCAGTGGTGGTTATCAGTTGGTCCTTTCTGGATGTCTGAGCACATCTTCTGCAGGGGTCTTCCTCAAACATGCTTCTAGGAGTTCTAGCAGTCAATTCTGGAAAGGATTTTTTCTCTCTAGTCTCCAGATAAACGGAGGATCTTCCTAGTAAACATTATTGACCTTCAGTCAGATGCTATAATATTAACTTGCCTTTTGTTTCTTGCCTTTGTTTTCGATGACTCATATTGTGTTATAACGTGCTGATGTGGTTCTTAATTATGTTTCTTTGTTCTAGGAAGCAGAATGTGCATACACACTGTTTGTGGTAGCCATCTTTTGGCTTACAGAAGCTTTGCCCCTGGCAGTTTCAGCTCTGCTTCCTGCTCTGATGTTTCCACTCTTCGGAATTATGGCTTCCAAAGAGGTATATTTCTTTCTTTCACTTTCTCTACTATCTGTTTGATATTCCCAAGATGAAACAATTGTATATATTTATTTCTTTTCTTTAATCCTGTGTATATTTTATATGAATCCTACTACCATGAGGTCTTGAAACTGTTTACCCAGCACACTAAGCATATTGACTTGGAGCTAGTCCCTAAATAAGTCCATTCAAAAGAAGAACATGGTGGCTGTCACTGGGGCAACTGTTGTCCTTGTTTCTGACACCACCATCCTCTCTGGGGCTTAGGGCCCTTTTTCCTTCCCCTGGCGTACCAGGCAGATCAGATTCTGTGCCTCCTAGTCCTCATTTCTTCCCATCTTTCTTCAGAGTCTCTTGTGGTCCACCATGAAAATCTCTCCACCCCACATCTCCTATTGCTTGTCTGTTTCCATAATCAGCTCTGTTCAGCCAAATCTGTAGGTTTCATTGCCTATGCAAGATTTTTGCAAGTTTTGATTGGACAAAGCAGGAGACTATGGAAATGTAGAGGAACTACACATTCTGGGACTGTGGCTTGAACACTGCTGTAGAAAGATTTGCATGCCAATTGGTTCCCAAACCCTAGCTCTACAGCAGCTTTCATGCACTGCACAAAGATCTGGCTAGGAATCAGCATTTTGATATGAATTTAAAAACACATTGTGTATGGCCATAAACTAAATTCTAAAAATATACAACTGTTTTCACCTACAGAATATTACTAAACAATGAATATTGAATTATAAAGTAGCATGGAGGGCAAGCTACATGTTTTATAAGCAAGAATATTTTCACTTCAAATAAATCCAGCAGCATTTGAGATACTACATTGGACATGAAGGTTTTCAAGCCATGAGACTTAGAGTAGACTTATATTTATTCTCATGCAGCCAAGCTGTCTGCTTCCTCATGGTATCAACATTAGTATGGGTTTTACTGAACCCTTTCCAGGGGAAAATCACTGATGCTTTTTTTGGGGGAGGTGTCATTCTCCTCTACAGAAGTTTTTATTCAATCCTCCCTTAAACCTAATTAGATGCCACTGTCCAAAGTCCTCCTGCATAATTATACTGGGAGAAGGAAAATGGTATAACTCACTTATTGAGTGCAAGTCAGGTCACTTGATGCATGACCAAGAATACAAGTGGTGACTCATTAATCAGGGGCAATCTGATCAGTGCTAATTATGCCATTTCACTTCCACTGGAGTAAATATGCAACAGGATTTTGGCCACTGTGTCTCAAAGTAGTGTTTGCCAACCTCTTGAGCAAGTCTAAATTCTCAGAAAAAGCTTGTTTCTTTTCTGTTCATTCTGTTATGGCTACTGATGAGGGCCATCAGATCTGCAGTGTTGCATTTATTGAGATTTCAGGGCCAAAACCTGAGGCTAGCAGGTTGGTCCTTGTGTTAATACAGGGGAGAGCCCTTACGATACCAGAGGACTGGATGGCATCTTTATGACATTACAGAGGCAGGGCAGGCAAGGAATGCATGTAAAGCAAACATGGCACACATGCATTGGAAGCACCTTTGTGCGGAATCAGTGAACCAGAGGGATGCCTGGTATTTAAAGATATAGATATTTTTTAAATCAGACCTTTTCCTCTTCCAGTGCTCTCAGCTTCAGACTTATCTCTGCACCTGGCAATCTACAGAAGCATAGCACTACACTAGAACTTCTCATACCTAGCAATCCTGATCATAATAGTGCATGTACACAAATGGAGTCACTCACGCGTGTATTGTCCCATTGTCCCATGGACTTTTGAATGTGACTACCTGCCTTCCACCTATCCCATAGGGCTGGCCATAATGAAGAACCTCCTGGAAATTCAACAGCATCCCGCTTCTTGCCTGTTCATCAGCAAGCAGTGCAGAAGAAGAAACATTTTTACATCTCTTCAGGGGGAGAGGAACCACATGAAACATTAATAAAACATAGTCAAAAGAATTCATTGATTTAGGGAGAAAATATAAACACCAAAATAAAGGTTTCCGTATTGGGTGGTCACACCTGGACTTCAAAGCAACCCAGCGGGTATATGTGAATCCACTGAGTGTAAAGGGTTCAAATTAAAGCACTTTTGGACTAGAAGTTTCAAGAAGAGTTTTACTGACAGAAACAGGTGAGCCTTAAAGATATTTTGCATGTGCAACTAGAAAAAAACTTCCTTTGGGCACAACAAAATCCTGTTTTGCCATTGGTACAAGGCATGAATTCCCAGTGCTTCAAAGTGATCCATTTGAAGAACTGTGTCTCTCCATATCAGACTCACTAGGTTTTAAGATCTTAGATGGAGGCCTTTCTCTTGGTCCCACCACCTGCACAGGTATATTTAGTGTGTACTTGAGACAGGGTCTTTTCAGTGACCGCTCCCAGGCTGTGGAACTCCCTCCCACGGGAGACCAGACCATCTCCCATCCCCTGCGGCTCTTCTGCCCAAAGACAGACCTTTCTTTTCAGGCAGGTTTTTAATGTGTAAACTGAGAAAGGGAGAGTTGTCCTTTTATCATTGTCACTGTGTTTTTAAAATTGTTGAAAAGGGTTTTTATTTTAGAACTTTTTTTTAATCAATACGTTTAATTGTTTTTTTAAAATAATATGTTTTAATATTTGTGTTTTAAAATCATTTGTAAGCCACCTTAGTCCCTCTACAGGGAGAAAGGTGGGGAAGAAATGAATGATATAATTAATTCCTTTTCCTAATAACTAATATAAAATTGCACGGCCTGAATATTATAACTTCATAAGAGATAATGCCACTCTTTTTGCATTGGAAGAGTAACTTTTTGGTAAATGTTGGGTAGGTGACTGTATTAAATGGCAGGGGAGGCATCCCAAATTATTCACAAGTGCCAGCCCATACTGTGCCTCATGCGGCTGAAGGAACATCATTCAGTTTTTTAAAGAAGGATCTAACATGGCAGGAGGGTTTTTAAGTAAGTAGACAATTGTGTTTAAGTTACTTTCAAATAGAAGGAAAGTAAATAGTAACTAACTAGGAGTTGGGGCCCCCACAAATAATGATAACAGATTACTTTTTACAAAAAGCATTCCAAGCAAATATATCTGAGGGAGTTATACATAGGAAATTATGTTCAGTTAGTTAAACACACGGCAATTCATGGGCTGAACAGGTTGTGTTCTGAATTAGAGAGTTGGGAACTTCACTATCTTTAGAAATCATGGGAGAAGTTATCTTTTCATAAATGAACACATAAATTGTATATGTGTGTTTATGAAAAGGTAACTTCCCTCATAGTTTCAAGACTTATACTATGAGAATTATTATAAATCTATCCTACATTTCATAGTATGCAGTGGAAATCACCGTCTAGAACCCATATATAAACAACAGCCAGACTCCCCGACAAGGCAGGAATGCAAATGGATTCATATACAGTGGTGCCTTGACTTATGACCATTTCGAGTTACGACCAGCTCCGGCCGCAAAATTTTGCTTCGACTTGCGGCCGGAGCTTCGAGTTACAACCAAAAAAAGGCAGGGGAAAAAGGCCGGAAATTCAAATTGCTAACTGTTGGTAGGCGAAGAGGCTGGTTCTTTGTAGCTCTTTCGCCCCAACGGTTAGAGTGTGCGCGATCGGAGGAGGCTTCGGACTGCCTGGTAAGGTAAGGTGCTGCTTTCTGCTTTTTAAAAACTGTTCTGGGTGGCTTTTGCAGCGTGGTTTTGGGCTGAGTGGTGGGATTATGTTTCTATGCTGTGATGGGTCTTGCAGGTTTGTTTGTTTTTTGGGTTTTTTTTTTTTCATTTCCGATGGGTCTTGGGGGGTTTGTTTGCTTTTTGGAGTTTTTTTCCCCCATTTCCGATGGGTCTTGGGGAGTTTGTTTGCTTTTTGGTTTCCCCCCCCCATTTCTGATGGGTCTTGGGGTTTTTTGTTGCTTTTTGGGTTTTTCCCCCCCATTTCCGATGGGTCTTGGGAGGGTTGTTTGATTTTTGGTTTTTTTCCTCCCATTTCTGATGGGTCTTGCACGCTTTGCTTGCTTTTTGCTTTGCTTTTTTTGCATTTCCGATGGGTCTTGCATGCTTTGCTTGCTTTTCCTCCCCCCCCCCCCCTCGGCCGGAACGGATTAATCGCGTTTCCGATGGGTCTTGCAGTTTTGTTTTGTTTTGTTTTTTGGTTATTTTTTTCTTTGGCCGGAACGGATTAATTGCATTTCAATGCATTCCTATGGGAAATGGTGCTTCGACTTAAGACCATTTCGAGTTACGACTGGAGTTCCGGAACCAATTAAGTTCGTAAGTCGAGGCACCACTGTATACCCATCACAGAAATTCACTCTTACTGTTCTCTGATTTTCATTAGTTCCATTTTATCTCATAACAATAACTCCTGATCCAGATGGGTTTAAGATAGATAATGAGGATTGAAGGCAGCAGCTGTTGTTATCTTTTATTTCTCTAACCTGTATCATACATTTAGATTTTCAAAAGCCCCTTTCCCACCCAAACTGAACAATACCTTCTATACATTGTGTTGAAAAACTGAAGTGAAAAGCACACATTTAGCTAACAAAATGATTCTTTCTTTCAGGTGGCATCTGCTTATTTCAAAGATTTTCATCTCCTATTAACTGGAGTGATTTGTCTGGCAACATCAATAGAAAAATGGAATTTGCACAAGAGAATAGCCTTGAAAATGGTGATGCTGGTGGGTGTCAACCCTGCATGGTATGTAGTAAACGGGCAAAAGAAAATGGCATAGAAATCTGCTTTCATTCAGCTACATTTCTCCTACCCAGATAAAGTCACTGCCTCTTTTTTGACTGTGTTTCCTGTCCAGAAACAGTCACAGCTCTGACTGCCCTTTGCAAAACTGAGGGTTGTGGCAACTGAAGAGACAATACAAGCCTTTCTGGCTTCTATTTTGGCATAAAGGCCAGCAGCCAAGTGTCATAGTGCTCATGATTTCATGTTGAGCACAAGATTTCAGTTGTGATTTCATCCAAAATCTTGTGAGACTTTGATGAGCCCATATAGGTAAAGGTAAAGGTTCCCCTTGACATTTAGTCCAGTTGTGTCCAACTCTAGGTGGCGGTGCTCATCCCCGTTTCCAAGCCGTAGAGCCAGCATTTGTCCGTAGACAGTTTCCATGGTCACGTGGCCAGCACGACTAGACACGGAACGCCGTTACCTTCCCACCGAGGTGGTACCTATTTATCTACTCACATTTACATGCTTTCGAACTGCTAGGTTGGCAGGAGCTGGGACAAGCAACGGGAGCTCACTCCGTTGCATGGATTCGATCTTACGACTGCTGGTCTTCCGACCTTGCAGCACAGAGGCTTCTGCGGTTTGACCCGCAGCACCACCACGTCCTTATATACAGCCCATATATAGTCCTGCCAACACATGGTCCAACTAATCTTCACCCAGCAGGATCCCAGTCTTCCCCATTTTGAAGGTTACCTCAGGCAGTTTCTGGTTGCTCTCATGGAGGGTAGGAAGGATTTTTTTTTGATGTCATTGGCGAAAGTCCTGCTCTGTGGCTATGCCCGCATAAATTGAATTTGCACAAGCAGTTGTGAAATTCACGCCAAGGTGAAAGTCAAATCTAGCAAGCAGTTCCACTACTTACTGTTGCACAGGGAGTTGCATAATCAATTGCACAATCAGTCATACAAGGCTGACTGCATGGGATAATTCCCTAGGAGCTTACATAGGCATAAATGCATGCTACTCCAAGGATTTCAGCCATTGTGAGATTTAAAAAAAAAACTTTTGGGAGAGGGGGTCTTATTTGTTCCCATTGTCCTGGTCATTGCTTTCTCTCTTTTCTGTCATCCTTATTTTATATGGTACTTGGCTATTCACTACTGGTAGGGGTGTAGAGCTCTAAACTGGTGAGTGGAGATGAGGTGAGGTGCTGGGAGGAGGTGCTGGAGGCTGCCTTTCATGCTGGGGATGGTGTACTATAGTCTTTCTGACCGGCTGCTTAATGACTGGTGACAGCTAAATTTCATCATCAGGGTCATGCGGCTTGGGACTCCTGCCCAAAGTAGCTTTGGGTAGTAGCCCCTGGCATTAGCAGGGCTCTGGCATACACACTGCTCCCCCATATTACCTTCCAGGCATTCTGTACATGTACAACTAATGCTGCAGCCTTGCTTTTCATCCCATTTCCCCCACCCATATTTTCCCTATCAATGGAATTGCATGCTGAGAAGAAATTCAGCAGGTGCTTTTTCTCTCCACCTCACACCTCCGTAGCAATTGAGCCTTCACCGGTTGGATTGTTCTCAGTGTCAGGCAACTCTTATAGAAGCACAAAACAAATATGAAGTGGCAACATTTTGGCAAGTTGGGGGTATGTAACCATGCCCATTTATAAGCCAAAATTACAGTTCTGCTTGGCGGCTAAAGAAATTAGTTAAGAGCAGCCTTTTGCTAAATAGAATTATACATATCTTAGACGCGGGAGGATGGAACCCTTCTGTCACTGGCAATCATAGTGCATGCCTCAAAACAAAATACCAGATGAACTGGTGAACAACTCTGACTCATACCATTCATATCAACAACTGATATTAAGCAACTGGAGACATGCTTTGTACATTATGTTGCTGTTTTTCAATTTGTAGTTGGGGCCATTCCAACCGTATTTTTTCCATAAGATGATGGCAGGCAGGGCAGAACTACCTTTCCCCAAGTTGTGGACAGCTGCTATAGACAAGAGGATGAAGCCAATGTAAATCATGCTGTGTTCCTTTTTTTATTATTGCTCTCAAGGGGTCAGGTAGCCATCCCTTTGTCAAACAAATCAGCAGGGCAATAGCAACCTCCAGGCACAACAGGCTTTTGGATTCTGAGTTGTCAGATTTTGCTGTCAGGTTGTCACCACCCTATCTGATGACAGGAAATTAGCCCAGTTAGCTAAAGCAGCAATAACACTTCTGCTCCACCAGATTTGGATTGGATGGAAAGGAAATCCTGGCAAGAAACTCAGGGATGTCCTGTATATCCCTGCAAACCAGAGTAGGTGCGATGCTTTCAATTTCATTATTCCCTCTCCTGATAAGCTTTGTTGCTGATTACAAGGACTAACAATTAAAACCTCACATGGCTATTCAGAAATAACCCCTGTTCAGCTCCTTGAGATTTAGAGCACAGTCCAAAGTAGACAAAATAGCTGAGGGCAGCTGAAGGAGCAACTACACTGGCACATAATACAGGAAATGCTCTGGGATTGGAATGGTCAGATTCACATTATTTTCTGTTGACGACACGATGTACAAATATGAATCAGCCCAGAGTTTTTCCCCTCATCCAAAATGTCTTCTTCCCCACTTGAGAAAATGCAGTTTCATGGCTGAATGGGCAACCAGAAGCTGGCTCTCCCAACTTCCTCATTCAAGGTGGAGAGGAAGCAAAGGAGCACTTTCCCTCAATTGAGCAACCTTTGTCTCCATTTTTTAAAGGCTTGGTGCCAGTGCTGGTTTGCTAAAGGATCTAGAGGAGAGAGAGAGAGAGAGAGAGAGAGAAAGAGAGAGAAAGAGAGAGAGGAGGAGGAGGAAATTGGCAATCAGCCTTTGTTTACAAGATCAGCTGGTGGAGTCAGAGAGGAGGAAATTAGCCACCAGCCTTTGTTTGCAGCTTGTTATGGTAGCTTTGCTATAGCCATGTTTCCTGCAAATCTGGAAACTACATGAAAAACTGCTTTAACAAACTTCAAAGAAGAGTTCATTGCCAATTTTTTTCCCTCTCTATGTTGACTCCTGCCTGGTCAGCTCAAGAATATTTAACTGGGGAAACTCAACTTGTGGGTGCAAGTTTAAAGACTGATGTGAATTTTTCCCCATTGTAGTTGCACCTGAGTCAACACTAGTCCAGTTGAAGCTGTGCTGAATGCAAAACCTTTCCAGACAAGGGATGCTTAGGACTATTCTCACCTTGGCCTAACTTTGTTCCTACACAGTGGCTTTGTTCTTGCACTGGAGAAGGTTTGGATTTGACATAGCTTCCCTCCCTCCTTGCTCCACCTCTTCTCTGCCTGTTTTATGAACAGATTCTAGCTGGCAGATCTGTGAGGTCAGCCAGTAAAAGAGGGTTCTGCTGACTCAATGGCACTTCTGTTGGAATAAGGGCATTTCATTTAATATTATTTATACTCCACCTTTCTCTTGAAGAGGACTCAAGGAGGCTTACAATATTAAGAGGCTTATGCCTCTCTCAAGTACCTCACAAGCAGCACATCCTTGAGTTAGGCCTGTAGTGTTAAACTCTAACCCTATACCTACTTAATCAATGGAGAGAATAAATTCAGTTGAATCTGAATAGATATGTGTAGGTTTACCATGCTGCCCTAATTTTAAGTTTATATAGGATGGCAGCCTAAAAGACCCAAATGTTACAAAAATAAAAGTCAATAAATCTATCATGTATTTCATCCTTCCTAAGCCATCATGTATTTTCTTTTAATTCTTCTTTATCTGTGCACTACATGTCTTCTGGAAATAGAGAAAAGCAAACAAAAGGTACTTCTTTGTCAAACAAAAGTGAGCACAAGAATGAATGGAGCTGAATTCACACTGCAAGAATTTTCTAAGTGCATTGCAAGATGTCAGCAGTATTGTAGGGAAATGAAGGGAAATGGTCGTGGTTTTTGTTTTTTCCCCTGCACAGTTGAACAAAGTCCCATGATAAGTAGATACCTTTAATTCTCTCCTACTTTCTGGTTGGGTTTCCTAATTCTTCCTTCTGACTATCAGTCTGATTATCAAGATAATTTTGTGAAAATAATTCTGGAACTGGGACATATGCTTAGCTTCCCAAAGCTTTTATTCTTCTTCACTCATTATCATCACTACTTTCATCGTAGCTTTACTGATACATGCAACGATCAAACAAATAAAGAAATTCTTTTTCTTTCTTTTCTTGTTCCTTTCCTCCCCGCCCCCTCGCACAAAGGTTTTTCAAACTGCTCAAATGGTGAGAAGGGAACAGAATGGAAAGAGAGCAGACAGTAAATTAATGTTGGGGACTACAACTCCCAGAACAATGCTAGCTGGGGAATATGAGAGTTACAGTTAACCCCCCCCCCAAAACCAACAACTTTTATAACCTATACAAAGGCTGAGCTTGAAAGCCTGAAAATTAAAATGAAAAGAGAGAGAGAGAGTGCATTATATTTCTTAGGCATCTGTGCTGCACCCAGACAAAAATGGGTGATCCAGGATCCAGAAATCAAAGCCAAAATTTGGATGACTGAATTTTTGTAATCATTCCTTTTCCCCAACCAGCATAATCACGAATGCCTCATGTAAATATATGTAGCACTTTATTACCATTGATTAAAAAAATGTTTTTTCTTTGACACTGTACAGTCCTCCTACCTCACATGAGGAGAACCTATAAAGTCGCTTTTAAATGGGTCAAACAAGTGTCTTAGCATCAGCCTTTTCATTCAAGGAAGGGGGCTCTGCTTCCCATATTGTGACCTAGTGAGGCTTGTTGGTTGTAGTGCAGATGAGAGTTACTGAAATTGATCCACTGAGATTAGGCAGATTCTCCATGTTGGATGTCCTCAGAGTCAACTAAAGACATATTTACTTGCCCAAACATTTCCCATTATTTTCCTAACAGTAGTTTTTAAAGTATATTGTTGTTGCTGCTGTTTTATCATATTATTCTTTTTAGCTGTGATGCTCACATCCCCTAAAGGATCAACGGGCAAGTCGGTCAGAGAGTCTCCAGACCTTTACCTACCACCTTCTTGCTGGGCGGAGTCCTTAGACCGTCAGCGGTGCGTAGAATAAACCCCTTTGAACAAGTCTGACCTAAAAAGAACACTTTTGCACTTACTTAGTACTCAGCAAGCACAGGCACCTGGGCTTTGTGATTCCTTAGAACTCACAACAGCTCAGTGAGGTAGGACTCTGAATAGTAGCAAACTTGTGGCCCTTCCACTTACTGGAATTAGTTAGACCTTTGCTGTTCAAGAGACCAGTCCTCAACAAGGTTTTAAGATTAGATTTTTATTAGAAAAATAAAGTTTCATAGGATAATCAGTTTGTATTGCATAAGCATAGCATTCAAGGACATATTCAAAGATTATTGCAGTTAAATAAAATAGCTATTTCCCAGCTAAAATAAAAACATCTAAAAGCTATCTTTAGGGTAGGCTTATAGAGGGCAAGCCCCCCTCTTTCTTTCTATTGCTATCTACATGCTCACCAACATCAGTCAAAGTCCATCATCTGTCTCAATCCATCATCAGAAAAGAATAATGGTAAAAGGAACTTAAAAAGAACTATTTCACATCACACTTCCTCCATTTTCTACTTCCTAAATCTCCTCCCTTCTTCTCCATCCCTCTAGCTGTTAACCAATCAGATTTTAGGGGTCGTTCTTCTTTTCTCCACCCCTTATTCCCACGAGAGATGCAGGTGTTGTTTGTCTTCCCCAATTATCCTGGAATGTTGAGTCTTCTTCGTTATCTCGTTCCTCTCTGTAACTGTCTGCAAGAAAACACTCTCACGGCATTTCAGAAAAACACATTCCAAAGTCCTTCAAATCATCCTTGCAAAGAACAATTCTGACTCCATGTTACATTTCTCTTGACTACATATCCCATTCTCATTACATGCTTTAAACCACATATCTCATGATCATGACATTAGCTACCAGGTAAATTGTTTTGTTGGTTTTTTTTGTAAACTGCTTTGAAAATATTTAAAGGAAAATAGTATAAAAAGTGATATACTAATAAAATTATAAATAAACAATGCATTTATCTCAGAGTTGTTTAACTGGTTAGAGTTGCCAAGTCTCAGGGTGTTGGCTGAAGTATCTTTTACACTCATCTCCACCTCTTCAGGTAGGGAGATAAATCTCAGGATGAACCTCACTGGAGGAGGCAAAAGCTTGATTTTTGCATATGAAGAGTCCTTAAAGCAATTCCTTCCTAGCTGGCACCAGTACTCACTGGCTCAGTGTTTGGATGTATGCTGTGCTTACCTGCCCTGCCTCTGTAAATCACAAGGGTTTCCACGATGAAACCACAGTGGTTCACTTCTTGGTCTCAGACCAGTGCAATGCTGCTGACCTTAGGAACTCTCGTGGTCCTGGATCTCTGTTACCCTAGGTGGGGGTCTTTCAAGACATTAAATTTATTATAACAGTTTATAAACTAGATAATCAAACATTAACAAAGCATATAGATTAACATGACTTTACCCACACACGTCCAAATACTGGCCTGGGTAGCATATGGATTCTTCTCTTAATTGCATATATGAAAACATTGCCACTGTTTTTGTGACAGAGAAATCCCTGGGGGGTTTTGGGAGTGGGGTGGGGTGGATGTCAGTCATGGAGATGATCTATGAAAGGAGAAAGGAAGTTTCTCTCTAAGGGTTCTAGTGTAAAGGCTTTCCTGGATCTCTGAACTGTTAATAGGTTTTAAGTAGGTAGGGCAAGGAGAGTAATAGCAAGAAAAAAGAACAATTTTTAGAGCACAGTCCTTACTGGCCAACAGTACAATTTAACTCAAAGGCATGCTGGTAGTAGTGGGTCTGGGGCAGGCAGAAGCCTCTTCTGCCAGCTCAGCAGCTCTAATGCTGCCTCGTCTCAAATCTGCTGTCACGGCTGGATCTGCCAGCACAACTGCTGTGCTGGCTGGGATCAGTTGGCAGAAGGGCCAAAAAAAAAAAAAAAAAAAAAAAAAAGGTCAGATACAACCGAATGGATAATTCGATTCAATCCATGAGGAACAGGCAAACAGACATGATGATTTTGAAAATCCATATTTAATCATCATTATTTCGTAGTCCTTTGAGCATTTCTAAATCACCTGAAACGATATCAAAGACTGATAGACCACTGGAAAGAAAATCCTTTCCTTGCAGCTCCTTTGAAATGAATTGGCAGAAACAATTTATTTCACATACCAGTACAAAAAGAATTTAACTCAAAATTATAAAACTAAGTGCCAGTTAAGGCCTCAATCAAACAAAAGCCTGATTCAATCTAGAACAATGAAGATTTTACATATCGAGTTACTCCCAATATTGTTCTCTAGAATCTACTTTGAACATTGAAGGTAAATTGTTATCTATGTGTCAATATTATAGTTATCTATACATTAATTATCTATGTATCTATATGAGAGTCAGTGTGATGTAGCAGACAGAGTGTAGAATTAGGATTTAGGGGATCTGCATTCAGATCCCTGCTCGGCCATGGAAGCTCACGGTGTATGTTTGTGTGTGTTTGTGCTGACAATGGTAAATCATTGCTTAAACATCTCACATAGCTTGAAAACTTGATCAGCACTGGTCTATCAAATATTTGCTATTAAGAAGAAATGGCAATGAAGCAGTTTCTTTGTTTGTTTCAGGCTCACCCTCGGTTTCATGATCAGCTGTGCATTTTTGTCTATGTGGCTTAGCAACACCTCCACAGCTGCTATGGTGATGCCAATTGTAGAGGCAGTGGCTCAACAAATCATTAGCGCCGAAGCTGAGGTTGACACCATGGAAATGACGTATGCGAATGGAGCCATCAATCATGCACTGGAACTTGATGGTAGGCATGATGGGTGAAATTTTCACACTCTCCATTTCCTCTGAGCTGTAGAAGACCAGCTAGACTTGTGCTCTTATTTTGAATTTTCACTAACCATTTTCGTTAAACTTTTTAAAACAGAAAATATTAACGATTGTGAAACAGCTGGTTGGAAAGAGGAAACAAGGCAAGCTAATGGGTAAAATGTACATATTTTCTCTTTTACACTATTCAGTTAATTTGTTGAAGCTCAACAGATAAATGACAACAGCAATTTTCTTTTTCCAGGTACTGCAATGGTACTACTCCTACAGTTCATGCTGCATGCAACATTGAAAAGGAAAAGGTATTAACATTAAAAACCATTCTTTCTACATGTTTTCAGAAATCAGTGCATTTAATTTGGTTTGATGTTCATCTTATGAAGGATGCTATCCAGTGCCCACTTATCTGGCGGTAATCATTGAACTTACTGTGACTTTCTTCTGAGTAACTGCACTGTAAATAGTATTATTTTACACACCACAAAAAAGTTTACTTAGTTTGTAAGAAATCTTATCTTACACACACACCCCAAGAGGAATCCTTAGTTTGGATGAGGGCATCTGGATGAGGTTGAAACCACAAGAAGACATCTAAATTGATGCCATGCTTGGGGGCTTTAAATAAATAGCACACAAAGAGCATCCCAGCATGCAGAGTCAAACTGGACAGTATATATTTTGAAGCACTTTCACTGTTTTCTGGACAATTACAAAACAAGAGTATAGATGGAAGCCATGAACCACTGTAAAGAATGTATAGATCTGTTGCCTGATTTTTATGTTATTTGGACCACAAAAATGTATAAGAACTGAATGTAGGCCATTGAGTTGCAACAGCTTATTCTCTCCTTGTCATTCTCTGTAGAAAAATGAGCCTTCTTGTACCTTTCTTTCTATCTAACAGGACTTTGAGCAGGAAGAAGTTTATATGGCTGTTTATTTCTGTCCCATCCCTTACATGTTTATTTTGGTTATCCTGAGATCCAAGTTCTCTTGTTCTTACCTTGTTTCACTTCTTGCACCTATATAAGGCTGCCAACTATCTTTATTTTTAAAGTATTATTGCACACTGGAGAACATCACAGTATCATAGAAGAAGTAGAGACTCTGAACCTTCAACTGTGTATTATGGGTGCTCCTTATTACAGCTGCCTCCAAAATATTCCTTATCATGTTCATGATAAAAAGGTACAAAGCTTTTCTGAACCAAAGCAGTTTTCTCAAGAGGAAACTCCTCTTTGAGTACCCAGTTTCCTGCACTGAGCAGGGGGGTTGGATTTAATGGCCCTTCCAACTCCCTTATTCTATGATTTTATCAAGCATCTTTATACCTGAACAGTCTGGCTTGTAATTTAATAATTCTTGAGTGGCTTTCCAAATAATTTAAAAAGTTGGTATTTATCTTGGTCCAATGGGCAAAATAATAATAATTTAAAAAATCTAAATATATAATACTGTAATGCCTTTAATATGAACCCAAATATCACAAAAGCATGAAAATGATTCTGAGTTCTCCAAATCATATTTTAAAACATATACCCACACTGGCCCATTAGGAAAGAATTAAAATATGGGTAATCTTACTACTTACCTTTACTAGGACCAACTAAAATAAGCAAACAAAGTTGTGAGTGAGCTTCACCTTAGGTTCCATGTGGTTTGTAACCCTTTTAAAGTGATGTCTCTTAAAAGTAAGGCCTCCAGGAGTCTGTCCTTCCAACTGATGGTTCCAGTTCTGTACCCTCCATGGGCTTTACTCCATGAATTTCCATATCCACTTTTTTCCTTGCTTTGCTCCTTGAACTCATTTCATTCAGCTCTGGCTCAAGTCTGACCATGAAGTTGTTGGCAGCTTTTTGACAGCATGTGTCGTGCCAAATCTAACCCCGACTTTGCTTTAAAAGGATGACTCATCCATTCTTATCTTGAGACACTGATCAGTGCCATTAACCCCTGGCACCAAGCCATTTCTTTATAACTGGAGAGCAGAGAAGTGCATTATGGAGTTAAACTTTACTCTATGTCAATTTCTATTCATCCACAAAAGGGAAGAAGAACACATTAAATCTTAATGCGAAACTACTAATATAGTCTTAGAAACCCATTGTTGTTGTTGTTGTTGTTGCTTTAACACAGTATGGTTAAAATCTAATAGGGAGATCTTAAAAATGGCTGAACATGACAATGTCACATTTTATCTATCATTAGCTTAACAGGAAAATGTTAATTATTTTCCCTTTTTCATCTTTATAAGCAGAAACTGGAAGCAAGTGAAATAGAAGGAAAATATAAAAACAAAAGGGACCACATGATGTGCAAAGTCATGTGCCTGTGTATTGCCTACTCATCTACTATCGGAGGACTAACTACCATTACAGGAACTTCAACCAACTTGATATTTGCTGAACAATTCAATACGTAAGAGACCAAAGTGGTAATTCTTCCTTTAAATTGAACATTCTTCACCTTATTTTCTGCCTCTGCACTGTGTTTCTTCTTTCTCCCCATTAGTCTTCCATTCCAATTCAGAGAGCATGCTAGACTTGCCAGGGAGTGCTCCCTCATAACCAAGCCATTCATCACATTCCCCGCCCCCTTGCATCTCTCTTCTGGTGTGATAACCTTAGCCTAGGGTACAAAGACTAAGACTGGTCAGAGAAGACTGAAGCAAGGAAGCCTTCTTTGAGGAAATTCCCCTTTGAGTATCCAGTTTTCTCTATTAATCATAAATAATAAAGTCTGTCCACATTGTGGTACTATAGGTCAGTTGGCATTATTACAGGGTTACATAAATCCTCTCTTAATCAGCTAATCATTAACATGTTGATGTTCATGCATATTAACTCCATCACAATCTCTCTGCAAATTAATGCCATTTTGGCTGCGTGATCAAAAAGCAAAATGTCCAAATGTTTGTGAACCATAATCACAGTCTATTCATTTAGCTCTTATACCCAAGGCTTTTTGGTTACATCTTAGTCCTTGACTACAGCCCCTTAGTGTTGCCACATTGGGCAGGATTCAGGTAAAGTTAGAGATTTTTAATGGTCATCATTATTTCAGACAGTTGTCATGTGCTTAAATTTCTCCTTTAGAAATCAGTGGCTGAAACCCAGTAATAAGTCACCACTAAAGTAGGCCCACTAAATCACTGGAACATATACAAAAGCTGACTCATGAAACTCCCAGTGATTCACTGGACCTACTCTAGTTGTGACTTACTACTGGATTTCAACCAATGATACTTAAAAGTATTTACCTGACTGGAACATATCTTTTTATTTCTGTTTTACAAATAGGAATGTGAGGTAAAAGGGAAGTGATTGTAAAGCAAGGACTTCTAACAAACTATCTACCTCAGTGAACTCATAGCACCATATGACATGTATAGAGATACAATATGATAACTGGAATGCATTATCCAGAGCAAAATGACAGAATAAGAAATACATGGCTGTGGTTATAACCATTATTTGGCATGTTTGCTGAACTTTTTCTCTTTTCCACAATCTCACTGAATCCACTGGAACGTTCTTGGAAACATATCAACAATTGGCCCCAAGAAACTTTGCTCACAGCTGAAGATATATGGTGGCAAATTTCATATTATTTCTGAGAAAACTGCTGTTTTTACACTTTATACTAATTGACAAGAACCACCAAATCAATGAGTATTCTCTCACTTTCCCTCCACATCTCAAATATTTCTAACCTGCTAAAATGATTTCTAGATGCCAG
Source organism: Intellagama lesueurii (assembly GCA_037013535.1). NCBI lineage: Eukaryota > Metazoa > Chordata > Lepidosauria > Squamata > Agamidae > Intellagama > Intellagama lesueurii. Next base: position 68,422,415 of record JBAJHW010000005.1, on the reverse strand, counting down.
GAATATTGTCTACCTGTCACCTGTAATTTGTTAGATGTTGCATCAAGGCTAACTGAATTTTGTACGCACAAAAATATCATATGGTTGCTTTAAAGCAATAAAATAAAAGCATGCACATAATCTAATAAACAAAGACACATTAACGTTTCTGAACCTCTTAATAAATGAGGCAAAGGAATACTAATCACCTCCAGAGCAAATCCATATCTGCTCTACTTCCATCCCAGCAGGATCCCATTCTGGACTTCAAACGACACAAACCTATGCATCTTTACTTAGAAGGAAATGCCATTGGGTTCACTAGGGAAAGGCCAGAGATCCAAAAAGTTACTTCTTTGAACTAAAATGTCCAGATCTCTTTATCTGGGAGGTGCAGTCCAATTCCCCTCCCCCCATCTTTGTGTAATTGTGCATAGGACTGAGCTGCAAAACTCAGTTTATACATGCCATTTTGCTATGAACTGTGGTTTAGTAACATCTTCAGGTCATTTCTGAAACACTTACTTAAAATGTATGTTATTGATTGTAAGAGCTGCTTTGCTGGATCAGATCAAAGGACTTATAACTCTGTTCTGTTTCCAGCTCCAATCAATCAGATGCCTTTGGGAACTCCTCAAGGAAGGCATAAAAGGAAAAATCTTTATTGTGAGTGCAATTGCATAGCAGGAAAATTGGATCTGCTGTGAATTCACACCCAGGATGTTGGGTTTCCCCAGGTTAATTATCTTCAGCTGACCACACAGGAGTCAGCAGAGAGAGGAGAGGAATTCAGCCTCGTTTGCAGCTTGTTAACCATTTGAATAATCTCCTCCCCACGCCTGGTGCCTGGGTCCGCTTATTTTCTCTTCCCTTCTTCTTCCCCTTCTGTTTCTTTTTTTTTTCTTTTAAGGCTTTCTGTCATAGAGCAAACAGAGTGAAAAAAAGAAGGAATTGGCAGAGAGAGAGGAGGATGTTTTCACTTCTGCTTTGTTTCCAGCTTCTTAAGGTAGCTCTGTTATGCTCTGGCTATCCAAATTTCCAGGAGGCACAGTTGGAGAAGAGCTGCCTTAAAACCTCCTCCCTCTCTCTGCTGATTGCCCACTCTTTTTGTTTCTTGGGTAGCCCTGCTGTCCCAGTGATTACCAAGATTATCAAGCCAGAGAGAGAGAGACAGACACAGAGAGAGAGAAGACAGGAAGGAAAAATGAAAACACAGCCATGCACCAGGTGTGTGGAGGAGAGGACTCAAATGGCAACTCGTTTTCCCCACTACTGTGCTCCTCTCACTACTGCTAGAGGCAGCTGGAATGGCTTTAAATACAACAATTACAAACCCCTTCACATCAGCTCAAGTGGTCACACAGTCTGAACCAATTCAAAAAAGTAGAACCCCAGCAACAGAGGGGAAAACTACAGACTGGTGATGGTGGTGGGACTCCAGGCTGATTTGCATTGACTTTTATGTCATGTAATCAACAGAAAATAATGTGAATCAGGCAATCCCAATTCCAGTCCATTTCCTGTATTATTTGTCAGTGTAGTTGCATCCTTTGCCCTTTGTTTGCAGTATTTAGTGTAGAATGCCAATATTATGTGATGAGCCACTGCTCAGCTCATGAGCCCACCCCAGTATCCTGAGTCTTAGCCCATCATTATATCCACTATACCACACTGGGTATAATAACACTTGTCATAATAACTATATAGATTTTTTTCTTTACATAATTATGCCTGTACTCTCAGTCTTCCCTCGTGTGCACAGAAAAGAGCAGGCGTGTAAACTGGAAGGGGGTGGTAGCCACCACAGCTACTTTGATGATCACTTTATGGTGCATGGACATTTTCAGAACTACAGCTGACCAGTAAAGAGAGATTTCAGAATTAATAGTTTGATTGAAATGAAATGTTTACCAAGAAAAGAAAAGCTGTGAGAGTTCTCTTGTAAGTAGTAGAAAGAGTTTGGATTGAAGCCAGATAAGGGAACATAAGAGAGTTTTGTTTAAACATCTTACGAGAGTTTCTCCATTCATGTTTCCTGGCATTCCAAGAAGCCTTAAAAACTATTCCTGCCAGAAAAATAGAGGCAAGGCAACAGAAAATCAATCTGCTCTAAAAGCAGGCAACAGTGCAGGAGAAAGATAAAGCATCATCAGACATTCCAGGCACTAGTTTATATTATCACATTTATTGTTATCACCACCACTACCACTGTCATTTGTATGCACACAGTAAAAAAAAACAACCTCACTCACTTACCAACCAATTCAAAAAGCAGGAAGGACCCAAAAATTAGAAAAAAGAAAAAGGAATATTATGCAATCTGTGCCACCCACCCAACATGAGCAGCACAGTAGAAAAACAGTAAGGAAGCAGGCAGGCACTGGCTGCCTGACATATAGAGACAGCCACTCACCAAAGCAACCAACAACATAATATCAAGAACAGCAAGAACGAAACCAATCACAACAATCACTCACACAGCCCAATGGCACACTGGCACAGCCCCAAAGTCTATTCCCCTGCCCCACCCCCACAGAAGCAAAAGTAACAGCCCCCAAAAAACTCCACCAAAATGTTCACCTTTAACAGACTAAATGCAGGTAAATTAATTAAATAATAATTGGGGGGGGGGGAGTCAAAGAGGGAAAGCTCTACCACCACCATCACCACCCACCCACGGGAACATATACAGCCCCCTCTACCAAAAAACAAGAAAAGCAAGAGAGCAAATAAAGACATGAAACTTTCATGTATTACTCTTTCATAAATTCAAATCATTCTTTTGGCAATCATCAAAAGAATAAGCATTGCACGAAAGAAAGCCTCTTTTGTGTTTTCAGTCTTTTGTTTATACACAAAAGCTGCATCCCTAATAGTAAAATATTATTAATATAGTTAGGATCTGTAGGCTTCCATGCTATAGCTGATCTACTGTGTTTCATTTGGTTATCAGTTAGTTTTACTATTCCTGGTATTCTTCTAAGTTTTTTTAAAAATCCGAAGTGATACAAAATCTTAATAATGTTCTTAAGATTATAAAAACCTTATTGCAGAGCAATAATACTAGCCCCAGGCTTATCCTGATATACCAGTTTTGTAGTTATCAGTATTGCAAGTATAAATTACTTTCATTGCAGAATCTAATGCAGATTATATGGAAATAACCAGAAAAATAGAAAAGTAGATGGAGAGAGTAGGAAACTATTAGAAAAACAGATTATTTTGTCTTCTTTGTATAGGACTGTGTGAGCAAGTATGGCAGTCCAGCTCCCTAAGGTCAAAGATATTTTTTCACTGGAAAGTTAATAGAACAAAATATGTCCTTGAGTGATGATGATAATGCAGTCATAATTGTGATAATGTAATCTTTTATAGTTTAGATTGCTGTAATCCTAGTTCTTCTATTGGAGAGCATAGGCTATGCAATTTCTAGCACACAGAAATTGTTACCCCTGATTTTCACAGATGAATTTTGAGTTGGCATATCAGTTCAGAGCTGGGGAAAATTACTTTTTAAGACTGCAATTCCCAGAATTCTATAACTAATATGGCCACTATCCATGATGCCTGGTAGGTTCTGTGAGTTCAAAACAGGAATGGTTCCAAGACTTGCACTAATCCCAATATGGCTGCATTCACATGTAACTGGAAATCAAGCATCCTGCATTAACATACCCATGTGAGCTTACACATGCAGCTAATTCATTTCTCCCTTTGTAAAAATGGATAAGCAAAATAGGGAGGAGTAGCTTTATTTCACAGTCACATCTGTAGTTATGATTGTACATTCAAACAAACAAGGATTGTAAGACAGCTTTAAATCAAGTCTTTTGGTTGTTTCCCAAAAACTACTGTTTGTTACATTTAACCATAACTCCAGTCTTGTTTACTTGGTTTCACAGAAATACAGTGCACACAGCAGCATTGTGATCATTTGCATCTTGGTTTATTAAGCCAAGATTCCTAGCGAAAAGTTATATGGGGAAGTGACTATGTCATTTTTCACATGGTGATAGTTTTTCTTTCTTGTCCTAGAGAATTTCGGCTTTCTGCTAGACCTTAGGATCATTGTAAATCTGATCTCATAGTGTGAAAATGGACTTTGGAGAAAATGTCAAGGAATAGAAGTATTGGCTAGAAGTCACACTGGAGAATCTCTAGTATTTCAAGAATGAAATAATGAGAAAGGAGAGCAAGTCATTCTTTGTCTAGCAGCTTTCAGTTATGATGGTCTTAGACACCAGCACATTAAGGGCTTTCTGGTCTATCTGAGGCCTAATAAACCATCATTTTTTTAAATAAGAAATGAACAAGTCTATCAAGTTTAGCTTCTCTAATTTTGTTTTTTTATGTGAAATTTGTGAATACTGTATTGGTAAATTCTGAAATGAAAGCTCTGTCAAATCCTGGGGATTAGGCAAATCTATCAGATTTGCTTTCTTGCATATTCAGAACTGGCAAATTCTGGAAATTTCTTACCCATCCTAGTTGCTACCAGTTGGAATAAAAACCAATAGCAGAGTTGTTGATTCACCTGAAGCACATGGTCAGTGCAGTGATTCCGTGCGCGCGCCCCAGCAGTACTTTGATGACTTTGACGTCTGCAGCAGCTCAGACTGAAGCAGTCTGAGGACAAGTAATCTGGCTCCAAAGATTCAGTACCACTTTGGGCTCTTGGGAGAAAGGAGGTTAATGTGCTTGGGTTTTTGTTTTTTTTAAGTATTTCACATGTTTTGGAACATCTGTACCATACTAGGAAAATATGAGGCACTGAGAAATGGAAGACCAAAGGAGCAAATGTGTAATTCTCGGGCTGAGAGCCTTAGTTTCTAGTCAGAAAATAACTTCAATAGTGCTCTCAGTATACTTTTAGTTACAGTGATTGCGAAAGGGATGTAAGAAGTCAATATGAGAAGCTGAGAATGATGCCAACCGATCAGAAAGGGAAATAATTATTTTTAGTCTTATTCTACATATTGTTGCATAATCATAACTCCCTAAACCCTGCACCTATACTTCTGAAATTTAGCCAAACCCCTAGATCAGGCAACTCAGAGATAAGCAGTGTATAGCTCTCTAGGTGTTGCTGGACCACAACTCGCAATATTCCTCATGATTAGCCTTGCAGGGTAGAGCTGGTGGGAGTTGCAGTCCAACAACATCTGGAGTGGCTCATTTTGTACATCCCTGCTGTACACTGCATGCCACGTTCATGCAAAGAGTCCACAAAAGAACAAGGAAGGATATCATAGAGGTTCTTTCCCCCCAAACCCCCTTCAAACTTGAAATACCCACCAGATGTAACAAGGTTAATCTTGGCAGAGTGATATGTCTACATATTTTATCCAGTTCTGCTGCCAGATAAACTATAATTGGCACTTGTTGATTGTAAAAACAACACACCTTGCTGAACGGATCAATGCCTTAGAGTGTCTCCCACCAGAACAAGATTCTGGCTGGACCATCTGGAAGTCACTTACTAGACTCTGAAGTGAAGTATGAAGAATAATCAAGTAAAATGGATATAGTAGGAAGATCAAAGAATAGCCATGTATACTTAGACATAGGACACATTTTCAGTGAATGTGGAGAAAATCAATCAATGCAGCACTGATGTGTATGCAATTTATGTCCTATCATGTGTACTAAAGAAGATCTAGTAAATGGCCATGATAACACTATTGAAGTAGCCCACTTCTGTTTTTTTTAAAAAAGAAACTCTAATCACTTTAACATTGTAAACTTGTCTGAACTTTATATTTCATATAGGCCCATAATTTTAAACTGGGCAATGCTCTGATACGAATAAAGAAAGATCTGTTGATTTTTCTCCTTGTGGTCACTGGAGAAAACACCTGGTGTTTTGGAAAATGAGATAAGGCAACCCTTGGTCTGGGATCCAGGGTGGAACACGACATTCTTCTGAGTCACTCAGCTGAGGCATCCCCTGTCCAAGATAGGAAGGCAGGCTCTGAGGCTCCCCACCTCCATCCGCGCGCAGCCCTGAAAAAAGAACTAATGCAAACCGGACCTTTTCTATTTCTTGTCCAATAAAAACTTGTCCAATAAAAGATACGGTTTTACATGTTTTGAAATCAAACCTGAAAACTTTCTCCCAGCAAAGTTAAACAAAATCAAAGAAAGCTTCCTTTCTCTCTCTTTTTTATCCCAATGAAAACCTCTTCTCATTATATATAAAAAAAAACCCTGTGTTTGTTAAGCTATTGATCCGTGTCTGACTTTCTGACTGGGAAATTCAGGTTATTGCAATGCAGAGGAGGTTGCGTGATACAAGGGAGCTTGCAGTGCACAAGCCTCTGACGAAGTCTGTGCTTGCTCCCTAAAGGAACATTCCCAGAGGCATTGCCTCTTATGTCCCTGCCTCAGAAGATGGTATGTCACACAGCAAGAGAGGGTGAGAGACTTGCAAGAGACGGTGACAGCTTGCTTTACGTAGAGTTGTGACTGCCCTGAAACTAATTATTTGTAAATATCCTCTTGCTGACAATCACACAGTTTCCATGATTTTGAGACCAGTTTCTACTACTTTACCCAGTGTTTTATAGGGAGCCGTGTGCTATCTATTTTGTAAAAGTTCTTCCTTCATATGTGTACCTGATCACATTCTTTTTCATCAGCTTTGATGATAAGAAAAAATAAATAAATGAGCAACAGCCTAATCCTATGAATGCCTGTAACATAAGTAGAGGTATTGTTGCAATATGAGTAGAGGTATCTATCAGCTTCCAATTCCTTTATCAACAGCCCACAATTATTGTTGAGATAACAATTACTTAATTATGAAGTGTTTTGTTCTTTTGCAGAGATAGGATTGAGATTGCTATGAAAACTCTCCAACATCAAGCCACATCAGTTGAATACTATTGTTCAATTACTTTCGCTCAATTAGTGATTTAAGTGGGAGCAGAACTTAGCCTATTATAAACAATTGAATTGGTTTAATGTAGTTTTTAAAGATCGATTAATTACCATGTAAATAGGCAATTTCATCCTGGTTGTTTCAGAATTTCTTGCAAGGATGACATTCAGAAACCTAAGTACAACTCTAATACAATACACTCCTAAATAGTACCACAAGTGTATTATATTTTATATCAATGCAATTATTATAGTTATTTAAGCTTCTATTGTGTTTGAAATACATAGATCAGTCAAACTTTTTATCTTGAAGAGTCAGACATATATTAAGCTGATATTTTAGCAAACAGGAAATGCAATACTTGGGAGTCCCAGGGCCAGAATTATTGGTTGTTTTGAAAGGTCATGACCATCTCATCCTAGTGTTGCCTCTTTTAAAAGGCCGGTTCATCCACCAAATCCTCTCCATATTATAGATCCTATGACAACTTCCAACATGTAATATAATATGAACAGGCACGTGGTGGCGCTGTGGGTTAAACCGCAGAAGCCTCTGTGCTGCAAGGTCGGAAGACCAGCAGTCATAAGATCGAATCCACGCAACGGAGTGAGCTCCCGTTGCTTGTCCCAGCTCCTACCAACCTAGCAGTTCGAAAGCATGAAAATGCAAGTAGATAAATAGGTACCACCACGGTGGGAAGGTAACGGTGTTCCGTGTCTAGTCGCGCTGGCCACGTGACCACGGAAACTGTCTATGGACAAATTCTGGCTCTATGGCTTGGAAACGGGGATGAGCACCGCCCCCTAGAGTCGGACACGACTGGACTTAAATGTCAAGGGGAACCTTTACTTTACCTATGAACAGGCAATGGGGAACAAAGCCATCTTTTTAAGTATGACTGCGAAAACATGGAGGAGCCACCACCTCCTTCGTTCACACATAGACAAACTGTTTCCTAGATGCCTACAGTGATAATGTTTTTCCTTCCATCCATAAAACAAGTAAAACTAAACAGGGGAAACAAGATTCAACAAAGCATTGAAAGAAGGAAGCCAATGTCTTAAGGCCAGTGTTTTGGTACTTGTTTATGCATATCAGTATTTATACCCCAGCTGTCTAATACATGTGCATTACTGAAAGTAGCTACCCATATTTCAGATCACAACACTGCAATAAAAAGGTAAGATCAAATATAATAACAAAAGCATGTACACCAGAGAAAATACAATCTTCAGATAAAACTTTGGCTTAATAGATATCTTGCTTTTCATGTACAACATCATTGTCATAACTTGAAGTGTCATTTTCATTTTTATACAGACGGTACCCAGATTGCCAGTGCATCAATTTTGGATCCTGGTTTATTCTTTGCATTCCCATTACTCTTATTATTTTGTTCCTTTCCTGGATTTGGCTCCAGTGGCTTTTCCTGGGGTTCGAGTAAGTATTTTTATTATGATGTTATTTATACAAAGGGCAAGTATGACAGGTCCATATACAAGGAGTTTAGAGTCCAAGAGAGACTCATGAAAACAGAGAAATGTGCCACATGGAGTTGGGAAAAGTGCTTATGTATTTCCGCATGAATACCCAGTATGGTGTCATGGAAAGAGTGACAGACAAGGACTTGGGGAACCTGGAGGTCCGGGTGGAACTGGAAAACCACCCCTTAAATATTTCATTTACTTTGAAAGCCCTATTAGGGGTGTTATAAGTTGGTTCCAGTTTGATGGCACATAACACACCATTTGGATGATTTTGGATTATTTGCAGTAAGGTATACCATGATGGGTGTCAGAGGTCTATGAAAGCAAGTAGGTGGATAGATCAAGAAAGGAAAAGATAATAGACTGTGTTAGCTGGACAAGGAAGCAGTAATTGCAGAAGGAACTAAAGAAGAGGCACAAGGGGGGAGGATGACTATAGGCAACCTGTGGTCTGTGAGCTGAGCACCTTGAAATTTGAGGGTAAGTCACCCCGCTTTCTTGGACCAAAGGATACAATGAAAAGAACTGAGATTTGGAGTCAGCTGATGAGTACTATAATGTTTCAAATAGACATTCAGGAACTGAGGACACATTATGGCTCTTCTGGGATCTCAGTTTCTGGACATCTCGGGGTCGATAGAAGCAGATGTAACACCCAAGTAAGCCTCTTCCATCAGGGCATACATAGGAGTTAGTTATAAAATGCTTGATGCAGTCAATTCAGCTACAAATGAATTATTCAGAACCAGGGCTTGTGAAATTACTTTGCAAAAGTAAATAGTGATCGTTGTAATTCAGGTCCCAAAAGGTAGTCAGTTACCATTATAGTTGCAGGATTTTTTTAAAGGAACATTATAGTTACTATGTTTTCAAAAGTAATTACAATAGCCTCTTTCTACTTTTTTCTTTTTTTAAAAAAAATATATATGCTAAAGAATAAAGCACATCGTCTCTATCATATAGTCCCCTCAACAGCCACAGCAGAGCAGGAGAGACAGTAGCACAAGGCACACCTTGAGCCTGTTCTTGAACCATGAGGTATTTCTCCTCCATGATTTAATGAGGCCACACTTCTGTAGTATAAAATTTGTTTAAACATTTCCATGTAGTGTGAAAGAAATAAAATTGTCTCCTTTTGAAGTTACAATCACAGCATAGCTTAATTAGGCCTGAGTTATTAGAAAGGAATTAATTACATAAATTATTTTTTATTTGTTACTTCCAAGATTGTGGTAGAGGTTTATGTAGATTATTATACTGGGTCACTTTAAAATGAGAATGGATGGTTTCACTTATAAAAATTCCATCAGCAGTTGCTAGAGAGAAGGTGGCATTTCATTCATGTAGTGTTTACTTCCAGAGGATGGAAGCAATCAGGAATATGGGAATAGTTAGAAAAGAATTAAAGGCTGTACACTTAAAATCAACCTAATGTATTCCAAAGTATTTGCATTTGGGATTAGGATGGGAGCACTTGGGTGAATCACTTCGGACTTCTGCACATGGTACTCACTGATTCAGCAGACTCATAACACTAATATCTGCTTGTCTGATTACGAAAGGTCTTTGTCCATCCGCCCCCCTCAGCTGAAATATTCCCACTATATAGCCAATACCTGCTCTAAACTGATAAGGCTTAAGCCTCTAACTCAAGTGGAGGGACAAAGATAGAGCTATCCTTGGCCTCAAAGAGAAACCTTTATTCTAAACAAGACATCTGCTTTGAATTGTGTATTTTTCAAAACAGATGCCCACATGTCATGTTACTTTTGAAATGGAAGGGGATTTCTGAAACGATTTTGGATACAAAATGGAGAGGAGGCAGGGGTCTCCTGTTCAAAGGGGCAAAGTTAAAAATGTCCACCTAGTGAGTTTTAAGTATTCAAGTAGTTCTTTGGTTTCCGCCTGAGGAAAGGAAAGCTTTTAATATAACATATGGAGCTTTACTTTTAATTCTCATATTAGTATCCCTGTTCATTTCAGTTTCAAAGACATGTTTCAATGTGGCAAGGCAAAATCAGCCAGAGAACAAGCTTCAGCACAGGTGATTAAGGCAGAATACCAGAAACTTGGACCAATAAGGTAAGGCAGAGGGCTAAACCCACAGGGGAAATGTGACTGTGATGTCAAAGTGAAGAGCTTCAAAGGGTTATGGTAACACAAAACACTCTGCTTCTCTTACAGCTACCCAGAAATCATCACCCTTGTCCTTTTCTTTCTAATGGCCCTGTTGTGGTTTACTAGAGATCCTGGATTCATTCCTGGCTGGGCTTCACTTTTTCCAGAGTAAGGAAACTGAAACATTTTGAGATGTTTGTATTATCTCTTATTTATGGATGATTCCAGACTGGTGGTTCCAAAAAAGATTTCTGTAGACATTTAACGGAGTATAGGAAGTATAGATATAGATATAGATAATGTAAGACAACATGGGCATTTGCTAGAGCATTATGTAGCTTTGTGGTATTGTTCCGAATATTTAGAAAAATGGGTAAACATGGATGGGAGATTTTAACGACTGCCACCTATGTCTGCAAGGGGTTGTATTTAGCTGTTGCATTGCACATGTGTACTATTGAATAAACATGTATACTCTAGTCTGGTGGACCCAAATTCAAAGTCAAATTTGTAGCCACCAGACTTTTGTCCCACGAACCTTTGGCAGGTTCATGGGACAGGCATATATAAAACATTTCTATTTTGCATTCCATGGACCATGGCTAATAAAGTCAGTCTTGGCCAATAAAATCTTAAAATGGTGGTCTGGACGAAGTCAAGCAGCCAACATTGTTGTCTCTGAGATACCTTGGAACAGAGGAAAGAAACCTCCAGATCAAATGTGGACACCCAGCCCTGTCAGACCTCTGGATTTTCCTCATTAACAACCTCTCAACAAAGCCCCACTTTTAGATATTGATATTATTTATTCAAAGCTTAGAAAAATTACTTTTTTAGCTGGAAGATTCTGGAATTTGTAGGCCCTACCCGTAACGTTTTCTGGCTCTGTAATCTGGGACGGGGGACCAGTTAATTGGGTGATACGGCAACCCAAATTACAGACCCCTTGCTGACAGATTTCTACCAGTCTCAGATCTTGAGAGGAAAATGTGTCCCAGTTCTCTCCTTAAGTTAACCCTTTCAGTCTGTCATTTCTATTCAGCCTTATAACTTGACTAGACCTTCAAGTGAGAACAGAAAAACCTGAAGTTTCAAAGTGTCTCTTTTAGAACAAAAACAGAAAACTGTGCCTGAAATAACCAACATCTGTGCATCCCTACAATCTTTATGGGGCAGCTGATTCTACTTCTTACGTCAGGTTAAACTTGCTTAGTGTTTCATTGTGAATAACACTTTCTAATGGGAAACAGGGCACACAGGGACAACTGTTCTGGTTCACCCTGTGAGGTTGGAGGATGGGGACCATTTGGTGGTACCTCAGTGGCACATTTGCAGGGATGCAGTAAAGGCAGGGTTCATATGTGGCCCATAGATGGGACTATAAAAGGTTCAAAAATTGATTATGAGAGGAAGAAGAGAGGTATTCCTTCAGTGCTTACTTCTCCTCTCACCTGTTGTTGAACTTTCCTCACTGAGCCAGTTCCTGGGCTGGAAAGGTAGCACTGCCTTGCCAACAGCTTTGTCAATAGATTGAAGGAGGTTTCACTTTACCTGAAAGACAACAGAGGAATAACTACAATCACATCCGTAGGAAAAATGCAGATCTTAGGTTCACTAAATTCTTGTAAAACCAACTTGCAACCTACATTACCGTATTTTTTCATGTATAAAACGACACATTCCCCTAAAATAATTAGAGGAAAAATTGAAGGTTGTTTTATACACGGAAGGAGGTGGAGGCAAAGGAGCAGCCGCGCTCGGCTGCCTCTCGTGGCTGCCCATTGACTGCTGCCTCCGCCATCCGATCGCCTCCTCCAGCACCACTGCTGGGGCTCACCTCCAGCTCATGGTGCCGCCTTGTCCCCTGCCTGAAGGGAGCCCGCGAGTGGCACTGGAGGAGGCGATTGGGTCATATAGCTTAGTTCAGTATAGGAAAATAACAAATCCAACCACTGGATGATGACAAAAAAGTCATAATGACTTTTAGGGGTTGTTTCCAGGAGGCTGGATAAATCAGTGAGTTCAGTATTTGGCTGCAGAGTGAGAAGCTGGGAGTGCAGTTCCCCACTGTGCCTCCCAGGAGAAGAGCCAGTCTGTGTAGCCTTGGGCAAGCTCCATGGTCCCAGGGTGTCCCGCAGAAGAAGGGAATGGTTAACCACTTCTGAGTAATCACTAACTAAGAAGGTTGCTATAAGTCAGAATTGACTTGATGGCATCATCATCATCATCATCATTATTCAAAAACACCAGGCACAGTCAAAATTATAAAAATATTGACTGGTATTATATAACAGACACAAGTTTTAACCAAAAACCTAAGTATCTGTTAAATATCAGCGCAGTATGTATGCTGTTCCTAATATTGCCGGTTTTTTTGTAGCTCTGATGGTGTGATTTCTGAGATCTGCAACTGCTTATAGTACTGTGTCAAATTTCTTGATATTGTTCCCAAAGCCCCAATGACTACGGGGAACACTGAAGTGTGTTTCTTCCAGAGGCGAGATGTTTCGATTGCCAGGTCTCTGTACTTTGTTAGTTTTTCCAGTTCTTTATTTTCAACTCTGGCATTCCCCAGAATTGCAATGTCAATGATCCAGACATTTCTTCATTCTATTACCACTATGTCTGGTGTATTATGTTCAAGGTGTCTATCCGTCTGGATCCGGAAATCTCACAAGATCTTGACTTCCTCACTTTCTGACACCTTCTCTACCTGATGTTCCCATGGGTTTTTGGAGGCTAGCAAGTTATATTTTTTAGCATAATGACCAGTGCACTAATTTTACCACTCTATCATGTCTAATTTTGTAATCTGTTTGTGCAGTCTTTGGACATTCGCATATGAGGTGTGACATAGTTTAATCTTTTTCTTGGCAGAGTCAACATTTGCTGTTAGCACCAATTCCTTGGATCTTAGCTTTCATCACGTTGGTTTGGAGTGCTTGTTCTTGTGCAGCAAAAATCAAGCCTTTGGTTTCTTTCTTAAGGGTCCCCAATTTTAGCCATGCCCATGTTGAATTATGATCATGCTTTCTATCAATATTTATTAGGTGCTGTCCATGTAGTGGTTTATTTTTCCAGCTGTTTAATTTCTTTTCTAATTGTTGTTTCTTATATTGAGTCTTTGTTTCTGTTGTTTTCAAAATATTCTCCATTTTCACTGCTTTCAGTACTTTTTCTCTGCTTCTACTGATATAATCATTTAGGCTTCTTTTTTCTTCCTCTACTACCTCCTGTATTTGCAGTAATCCACAGCCTCTGATTTTTTGTGGTAAATATAATCTGTCCACATCGCTTTTTGGATGTAGTGTGTGATGCATGTTCATTAGTTTCGGTGTTTTTCAATCCAATTCTTCTAATTCGTTTTGAGTCCAATATTCCAGCTGGGTATCTAATTACTGGAATGGCCAAAGTGTTTATGGCTTTGATTGTATCTCCCCCATTTAATTTTGATTTTAAGATTTTCGGCAGTCTTTTGATATATTCTCTTTCTGTCAGTTCTTTAACTTTTGTGTGCAGGATGTTGTCTGCTTCTAGTATTCCAAGGTATTTATAATTTTCATCACTTGATAGTGATTTCATAATATTGCCATTTTTAACTCTATTACATCTAGGTTTTGGATCTTGCCACGGTGTATAGACAGAGCTGCACATTTGTCAATTTCAAATTTCATTTGGATATCTTCACTAAATATTTTCACTGTGTTTAGCAGTGATTCTATCTCTGTGGAACTTTTTGCATATAGTTTTAGGTCATCCATGTATAAGGGATGATTGATTTTTCCTGCTTCTTGTGAAATATGGTAGCCTGATCCAGTTTTATTTAAAATAAACAGGAGTGATGACAAAAAATCCCCCTGAAATAGTCCTCTTTTGATGTTAATTCCCCCAATTTCTTCACCATGGGCCATTAAGACGGTTTTCCATTTTCCATGTTTTTCTTGAGGAACTTCTGAATGTTTTTACTAATCCCAAACATTTTTGTTGTTGTTTAGTCGTTAGGTCGTGTCCGACTCTTCGTGACCCCATGGACCAGAGCACGCCAGGCCCTCCTGTCTTCCACTGCCTCCCAGAGTTGGGTCAAATTCATGTTGGTAGCTTCAATGACACTGTCCAAACATCTCGTCCTCTGTCGTCCCCTTCTCCTCTTGCCTTCACACTTTCCCAACATCAGGGTCTTTTCCAGGGAGTCTTCTCTTCTCATGAGATGGCCAAAGTATTGGAGCCTCAGCTTCAGGATCTGCCCTTCCAGTGAGCACTCAGGGTTGATTTCCTTTAGAATGGATAGGTTTGTTCTCCTTGCAGTCCAGGGGACTCTCAAGAGTCTCCTCCAGCACCACAATTCAAAAGCATCAGTTCTTCGGCGGTCAGCCTTCTTTATGGTCCAGCTCTCACTTCCATACATAGCTACTGGAAAAACCATAGCTTTGATTATGCGGACTTTTGTCGGCAAGGTGATGTCTCTGCTTTTTAAGATGCTGTCTAGGTTTGTCATCGCTTTCCTCCCAAGAAGCAGGCGTCTTTTAATTTCGTGGCTGCTGTCACCATCTGCAGTGATCATGGAACCCAAGAAAGTAAAATCTGTCACTGCCTCCATATCTTCCCCTTCTATTTGCCAGGAGGTGATGGGACCAGTGGCCATGATCTTAGTTTTTTTGATGTTGAGCTTCAGACCATTTTTTGCACTCTCCTCTTTCACCCTCATTAAGAGGTTCTTTAATTCCTCCTCACTTTCTGCCATCAGAGTGGTATCATCTGCATATCTGAGGTTGTTGATATTTCTTCCGGCAATTTTAATTCCGGCTTCGCATTCATCCAGTCCTGCCTTTCGCATGTACAGCCTTGCCGTACCCCTTTCCCAATTTTGAACCAATCAGTTGTTCCATATCCTGTTGCTTCCTGTCGCACATATAGATTTCTCGGGAGATAGATAAGGTGGTCAGGCACTCGCATTTCTTTAAGAACTTGTTTGTTTGCCATAGTTTGTTGTGGTCGACACAGTCAAAGGCTTTTGCGTAGTCAATAAAGCAGAAGTAGATGTTTTTCTGGAACTCTCTGGCTTTCTCCATAATCCAGCGCATATTAGCAATTTGGTCTCTAGTTCCTCCAGCTTGTTCTCTTGACAAAACTCTATTAGCCTTTGCCCTGCTTCATTTTGAACTCCAAGGCCAAACTTACCTGTTGTTCCTTTTATCTCTTGACTCCCTACTTTAGCATTCCAGTCCCCTATAATGAGAAGAACATCTTTCTTTGGTGTCAGTTCTAGAAGGTGTTGTAAGTCTTCATAGAATTGGTCAATTTCAGCCTCTTCAGCATCAGTGGTTGGTGCATAAACTTGGATTACTGTGATGTTGAAAGGTCTGCCTTGGATTCGTATTGAAATCATTCTATCATTTTTGAGATTGTATCCCAATATTAACACTAATTTCTAATTTCCCTCTGAACACCTATCTGAGAATTTAATTCTTACTGGCTTTAACAGCCTCAATATAAATATCTTTGATAGTCTATGTTCAATGTGAACTTTCATGTGGAACATAAGTTCATTCAGGTGTTTGGCTCATTTTCATATATTGATAAAAGCGATTAAGAATATATGAATGTTCTTTGCTGATTTCATTTTAGAACATTATTTATATTTATTCTGGAGAGTAGAGTTACCATAGCAACATTTGCAGTTATAAGAACTTGAGTAGAATAGTTCATCGGAGGTTTGCCAGGTTTCCTCTTTCTTATAGGCATCACATACTAGCTGTACCTACAAAACATCCTTTTGCAATTTTACCTAAAATCTTGTTCACAGCAGTTCCATCAGAGAGTAGAAATGATGATTCCTTGGATCTATTCCAAGAGACCTTTCAGGAAGACTTCCATTTGAACATAGAATGCCAGCTCCTTCCTTACTGGAGGGGAGGGTATCATTACACTCCCTTGATGACACAGGACTCCTACTTGATAAGGCCACCTTTTATATGCCAGAAATGTCTTCTGATGTTGTGGGCCAAGCAGGGGCTCTGGCTGGTCCAGATGAGACTGTGAAGGGCAGTTTTCTGTCCAGTCACTTGGCAGGCTTTTCAAGGGGGGCCTGCACCACTCAGCCTCTTTACTAGGCCATCCCGCCTCCCTCATTCACCTTCTTTAGGAGGCCTCTTCCCTCTGCCTCCTGCAATTGAGTTTATATCAGCTGCCAGTTTTCTAAAGCTGGAGAAGAATTTCACTCAAAGACCAAATTGGCTGCGAGCTCTTCACATTTTTACCTTCCCGGTAGCAATTCAGGTTCTTTGTGCATTTGATCAGATGTTAATGCCTGGCCCTGGTGGGGCTTTTTTTTCCGTCACAACTTTCTCATGAGGTTGTGAACATCAGGCAAGATCCATCTCTGAAAGTAAACAGGTTAAGTTTAACTCATCTCCCCTCAAAGGGGGGGGGGTCTCTATAAATGGCGTTGGGAGAGAGCCCACTGCACGAGCTTATTTGGGAAGCTGCATGTTCAGCCTCTCCTTCAGGCAGCATGAGGGACACACTTAGTGATCCACATATCTATGCTATGTTTGCTAGACTGCATATTGCTGCAATGGTAATGTTCAATCTTTGATCAGGTACATCTTTTATCAAATTCTACCAGTGAATTAATGGAGTTTTAAATGACTTGGCAGTTCCACTGTGAGCAAAGCAGTTTCTCATTTCTCTTTGAGCCTCAAACAGAGGGGAGAAGGTTAACAGCTCTTTAATCCTTCCCCTTTGTTCTCCCCCAGGAGGAGGTGTTGGGCAAACTTTCGTCACTGCCCCAACACTCAACCTTTTAAAGTAGTTTTACCCTTTGCATGTTCTCAGAAGTCTCTAGAGCCCTAAGAGACACTCATAACAGATCTGTCACCTTGGCAACATGGCAGCCAACTTAACCTTCTCAGTCTTCTTCCTGCTCCTCTGTGCCTGTTACAAGCTGACAACCATGGCAAGTGAATCTCTCAGCAGCTCTGGATGATAGTTGGAAAAGAACAGGACTGTCTTCACCATATGCCCTTGCCTCTGCTTCTCACATGTGGGAGACCCTCTCTGTGACTGGGACACAGAATAAGAAGCCCAAAACATTTGGGTCTGCATCACCTGATCATAGAAAACTTCTCACATCAAGTCATGAAAATAATAGCCTAATATAATATAATCCTAAATGTCCTCCTAATGTGGGAGTCTTTTCAAAGTTAGAGAAAATCTAGCAAGACAGTTGCTATTGAACTCCTAGTCTTTACTTTGAACCCTCATTGTTAAATTTTCAATAGGAGGACACTTCAAATGAGGGTTGAACTTTGGTGGGTCACAATCTGTGACCAGTCAAGATATGGTACTAGAAGAATAAAGATTAAGTATGCTTTAGATCCAGGGTTCTCAACCAATGGTGGTGGATGTACCGATGATGAGACTCAGAAGTAGTTTAGGTAGGACATAGGGCTTCCATAACAATTACTAAGAATTCACTCCCAATCCCTGTGTCCTCCTGTAAACATAATATGTCCTCTTCTAGTGACACCACCTGCCTCACCCATCACAAATTCTCCACTTTTGATCTTTTCACATGCTGGCAGCAACTTGGGGCACTGAATGTTTCTCCCAGTCTTCCAGCCCTTCTGCCCACCAACTTAGCTTAAATAATTATAATAAGAGAATGCCCGTAAACACATAAATGTCTGTCTTGGAAAAAGTGGGTTATTTGTTTCAGTTTTAATGGGACTCCGGTTCTCTGACACAAAGAGACTGAGATGTAACAGATGAAAATTTGAGAACTTCTGCTTAAATTAATTTGAAGTATTATTATTGGAAGTTTTTGTTCTGTTCATGGTTGCTATTTATCTTAAGATACAGTTGTAAATTGTTATATAAATGGCAATTAATTCAGATATCAATGTTTTTAAAATAAAGCATCAAGTTGTCTTTCTGCTACGCTGACTGTCACACTAAGTCATAAAGATAAGGTGGGGCCTGCCATTAGCCAAACTGAGGCGGACACCTCAGGTGGCAGAGTGCTGGAGCCACTCACTCTCTCCTGCCCGAGCCGAGAGCAGGCAGTGTCACCAGCCTCTCTCTGGCTTTCTGTATGTCTCAGCACTTCTCATTTGACAGTGTGAAGAATGCATCAGTCCTGGGGGGGGGGGGGAATGCCTGTGTAAAAGTGCCCCCCATCCCCACAATGCCTCAGAATTGGGTCCCTTGGACCCAAGATTTCATTTATGTATCCAGTGGGGGTACACAGGTAGACAGGTAAACACTCCCCATGAGTGTTTCAGAGGTGCAATCTTTCTGCCTTGGTTACTGGGACAGCTTGCACCAGCACTCCTCTGGAACAACACTCCAGCTAACATTGTAAGCATTACAACCTTCCTTCTTTTCCTGCAAAACAGGGAAATGCCTAGTGTGAGCAGAGACAGGCATAGGAATTTTCCAATACTGTAGGCATAAGTGTGTCACGTGGAGGCATCATTTCTACCTCCTGGATTGTAAAGTGCTCAAGAATGCTTTATCACTGAGTGTTTCTCTTCCCACTTTTTACCAGCCATGGGCAAAAGGGGTATGTGGAGTGTTTTCAGTTGAAGAGATCAGCTCTAACAAAATGCTCTTGTGAATTCTGTCTGTGTTCCTTTTAGACTGCTGTGGTGCTCTATCTCAGATAAGATTCTAAGATAGTATCAAATCCAATAGCATGCCTTTAAGAGGATGCCAAATACATTTTTCTTTCAGGAAGCATTTAAGAACATCCTTCCTTAATTTTCTGTTTATCTGTGCCCCCTGGAGTCTGACATCATATGGGGTTTTATTTAATGTACGGTTTTATCTTATTGGTTTTGTTGCGTGGTTGAGGTTATTGTTTATTTTATCTTTGTAAACCGCTTAGAATAGTGTCTCACAGTAAGTCAGTGTTTTATAAATTTACAAAAGAAATAAATAAAGTAGGAATTGACAGCAATTACACTGAGCTTTGTACCTAATTTATCAAACTTGCAAAGGAAGCCTGTATTAACTTCCCAATGACCAATCACCATATTAAGCAACCTAATTTACCTGAGAGGGAGGTGGGAAAGCTGGTACTAGGTCAATAAGACATCTGTTTGCACTTCAGGAATTCTAACCTCTACTGACTTGCTATGTATCTTATGTTCTGACTTTCAGTTTCTGCCTATAGCAAACCATATGGCTTAATCATAGCTGACCTAATGCAAATTAGAGATGTTTCTTATCACCTCCAAGTAGACTGATGAATTTTCTGAAATATGAAGTGTGTTAATATTAGATGGTATTGCTGAAGAAATCTGCAAACGTTTCATGTTTCCTAACACCCTTGATTAAATGAAGCATCAAATTTTTCTTCAGATACCGAGGATTTGCTACTGATTCAACAGTCGCCTTAATAGTTGGCCTCCTCTTCTTCATTATTCCAGCAAAAACATTGTCTAGAACTTCAAATGGAGAAAATAGTTGAGTATATATGCTTCCCTCTGCTTTTTTCTCTAAGTACTGTCAGACAAGATTATTGGGAATTTAATTATCCAACTTATTAAACTTTTTAAAATTAATTCACTCCTTCTGTTGTGTGCAGATTGAAAAATCTTAAAACTGGCTTCCAGAAATAAAGCCAAAAATTGATGTGTTCAAAACTTGAGCCCAGTGTAAACTCCAGAGTATCTGGGGCTGTAGTAAATATGTGGGACAGGGTTTTCCACTCATTTCAGTGATAGCCGCCAATCCCAACGCATGGATTGGTTCTTCCATTTAAATGAAGGAGAGACTCAGATAGGTTAGACTCCTGTCACTATTGTGGCATTCAGTAAAGGTTGTTTGCATCCTTCCTATATCATGTGCTGGAGGGATAACCTATGTCCATAAGCTCTGCTCAGCACACTCAATGAGGGTTAAGTATTGCAGAATAAAAAAATGCAATAGAAAGCCCGTCTCCAAGGCTCTTGTGTTTCTCTGTACATCTCTCTGAGAAGAGCACAAAGGTCTGCAGTGGGTTTGTTAGCATGTTCCATGGAGAATGCACCTACACATTCCCATGCTTGATAACTGGGGACTGATCACAGGGACCCTTGTAAATACACTCAGTCGACTCACTTGCAAACCCTCTGCAGATCTTACTGTGAAATACATAGAAATCTTTAGAGGCCCCCCTTGCAGGCAGAAATATTGGAGGCAGGGCTTGGATAACTGTCCTTTATGCCCCTGCCCCCAGACCTCATGGCTGTAGGTCAAATGCCTGCATAGACACTCCACTAATGAGTAAACTCACAAAACTTTGCTAACAATGGCATATCCATCATTACGAAGAACAATTGCAAGGGATAATTCCAATTCTGGAGTTCAATGTCTCTATATAAGATGAAGATGAATGGGAATGGAAAGCTAATGAGATGAGCTTTTTCCTCCAAATATTTCAACAAAATTCTTTTCTCCCCTCTAGTTGCTTTTGATTATTCTCCACTGATAACTTGGAAAGAATTTCAGGCTTGCATGCCATGGGAAATTGCCATTCTTGTTGGAGGAGGGTTTGCGCTGGCAGATGGCTGTGAGGTAATGCAGATTTTTACAATATATTCCATTAATAATAATAATAACAACAACAACAACAACAACAACAACAACAACAACAACAACAACAACAACAACAACAACAACAACAACATGCTTAGGCAGTTGAAAGAAAAAGGGAGAATGAGAGAGAAACTCCAAAGTTATTCCATTAATTATGTTTGTGTAGCAGTAGAAGAACAAGTAAACCAGAGCTTGGAAGTAACATGTTAGAAATCATATTAGAATATTTCTAATTCATTGGGCAGAGTCCTGTTCATTCCTTCTGCTTCTGTAACAGTCCATTGCTCAAGTAGCTGGATAGCTTCTGAGAGGACACAAGGAGGTATTACTAGACGGCTCTTTGTGTAAATTTCAAACTGTTCAACCATTCATGCAATGGATCAATGTACAAGTGGAAAGAACAAACAGGATTCTGAGTCTTCTTTTTCATAGTAATAAAGGCATACCTAAGTTTCATTGTGATTCTAACATAGTAAGGATTATTTTGTGGTATAATCATAACAGTGAGGGTTTTAAAGGATTTATATTTACAAGGTGTTTTCTGTTTACTCAGATCTGTTTTGTACCATGGGGCCAGTGGCTTCAAGCTCTCCAGTTCTGAAAAGTAAATACTGTAATAGCAATTATTCAAGTTCCTTTTGAAGAATAGAAAAAGTTACTATTGAAAAATTGCAACTATAATTGCACTAACTACTTTTCAAAGGGAGTGAAATTCTAAAAATGAAGAATTGCTATTTAAAAGTAACTTTTCTTGTTCTAAATAATGTAATCAAGAAACTGTTCCAGAAGATGTAGGAGATAAATAGGAGATTAGCCACAGGATCTTCAGTTATTTGGCATGAAGGGTATCTGCTCTACAGAGAACCTGTCCACACTAGCATACAGTTATGATATATAGTTCCCTGACAGGACTGTTTGGCATGAAAAAAAAAAAGACTTCATTCACTTGTGTTTCTACTAAAAACAATCAATCCTTCCCCTTTAAGAGTTGGCATGTATCTTTCTAGCGCAGGTCTAGGGCATGAAATATTTCAGGAACAATTCATTGAGATGCAAAATAGTTCTTTGTTCTGCCTTTGTGGACAGGTACCAAGAGTTAAAATAAATTGCACTGAAGATAAGGACCTTTTAAGCACCATCCGAATCACAGTGTGGATAGGCCCACAGTTACAGCAATTTGGTTCTACTTTAACAGCTATGGTTCCGTCTTTTGACCTCCTGGGATTTGTATTTTGATGAGGTACTTAGGATTCTCTGCTAAAGAGCTTGAGTATTCCCCTGAGCTACAGCAAATAATTCTTTGTTCCTCTAGTTCAAAGATTCTGTAGAATGGAGCCTTGCAGTTACACTAATTTCACTATCCTCTGTCATCTAGAGTGGTCTCTGCACTAGGCCATGTAACTTGTAACTTCAGTCACTCAAAATACTGCTTAGAGATGGGAAAAGTTATAAACCCATGATATAGGTAGCTCCCTAGAGCCTCTCAAGGAAAGCGCTGGAAGAGAAGCTTAGTGCTTTCTGCAATAAAGTTTCATATCTCTTCATCCACATCTCCATTTTTCTCTAAAATCTGACCCAGCACCATCCCCATGTTTTATATGGATCTAAACATATTGTTAGGGTTCTCCCAAGAACAGAGCTTGAAAACAATTCCTTTTTGGGACAATGCTGAGCTAACTGGAGGATACTGGGAGAAATGCTCCCAAAACGTAATTGTCCCAAGCTCTGCCTGGGAGTATAATTAATCATTGTTCAAATGTTAGGATTGGTGGGAAGAACACAAGAGTGCTTTTGTACTAAGCAATGCATTAAAAGAGAGAGCCCATCTGGGACGATAGATGCAAGTGTTAGACTAGGACTCAGGAGGCATGAGTTGAAATCCCTGTTTGGCCATGGAAATTCATGGGGGTGGGTGGTGGCAATGGTAAACCACGCCATGAACATCTCACATCCTTCAAAGATGTTGCTAGAGTTGACAGAAGTTGGAAGTAACTTGACAACACTTAACAACAATGCATTCAAAGGCTCTCCCTGTCCCACAGCACAGCTCCTAAAGATTGCTGGTAGTTATTGTATGACCTAAGCAGCCATGGTTATTTAGAGAAAATATAATTTAGTTTTTGACATGAGAAATATATTGATCATCTTGGCACAAACATAATTTATTGTTAAGGGGGACATAGTGGTGCCAAAAATTCCAATGAATCCAGTTATTGGCATGTCCAATTGAGCATCTAGATTAAAAAGTGATGACATTCTGTTAATGCAACACTTACATTTAATAATAATGCAACAATTCTTTCTGCAGGTCTCTAAACTCTCAGCCTGGATAGGAAGCAAATTAACTCCTTTGGGATCACTACCCGTATGGCTGATCATCCTTATTTCATCTTTGCTTGTCACTTCACTCACAGAAGTAGCCAGCAACCCTGCCACTATCACAATAGCTTTGCCTATTCTGGCCCCTTTGGTAAGTAACTATGTTGACTTGGTTCTGAGATGGTCCATCGGTGCTCATTCTGGTTAAAGACAGGTTTTAAAGGAATGGAATTGCTGAATGAGGATTCCCCATTCTTTCAAAATATGCTTAACATGCTTAAGATAATAGTGGGGGAGGGGGAGAGCATCTGTCTTAGTACAGTTTGAAATATACAACCAAGGAAACTGTTAGCTGGGTGAAGTTGCATAATTCCAAAATCATATATGGCCATGCCTTGTATAGAGATTGCAGTAGTTTCTTAAAATTCCACAAAGATGGGGAAAATAATACATGACTATTAACTACAGATCTGAAGGGACAGCAGTGGGTCTAACAACAGTGCATCAGTCCTTCTGTTCCACTGCATTCAAGGAAGCATAACGGAACTGTCAGTCTTGAGTTAGAAATAAGTTTCTCTGTCTGAGTGTTCCTGTGTATTAGATCATAAACAATCCAATTTCCACATCCTAATCATGGAAGGAATTCTATGGACTCCTCAGTTTGATCAAGTGGAGGTGTGAGGGGGAGGGGGTACCCAGTGTGATATAGTGGATAGAGTAATGGGCTAAGATTCAGGAGAATCTGTTCCCTGGCTCTGTCATGAAAACTCACTTGATGTGTGTGTAGAACTGATAAAACCATTGCTTAAATACCTCACTTACCTTGAAAACCCTGTTAATAATAATAATCATGTGCCCTCAAGTCAGTTCTGACTTATGATGCACTTTTTAGGGCTTTCAAGATAGAGAGTACACAGAAGTGGTTTACCATTAGTGGCATAGCATGGGTTTTCAGCACCTGGGGCAAGGAGGGTCATGTGCTGGCTCTGTGATGCAATGCATGGATGGGGAGGGGGCAGGAGAATCCCCAGGGTGGTGCCATGAAGCGGCCATGGGGCCACTTGAGGTCCACGCTGGTGGTGGCAGACCCAGCACCCCTGGTGTCTTGGACTCGGACTGCCAGGAAGGGGAAGAGGAGTCAAGGAGCGGCTGCATGAGCATGCCTGGCAGGGCAACCCATGCACCCCTAAGAATTTTGTGCCCAGGGTGACTGCCCCTGTAGATCCCCCATGCTATGCCACTGTTTAGCATTCCCTTCTTCTAGGTGCATCCTGGTGCACTGCAGCTTGCTCAAGGCCACACAGGGTGGCTTTTCTGGGATGCACAGTGGGGAATTGAACTTCCAACCTCTGGCTCCACAGCCAGACACTTAACTCACTGAGCTACCAGCCTGCTAATTGTGTGCTGTCAGGTCAATTCTGACTTATGGCAACCTTTTTCAGGGTTTTCTAGGTAGAGAGTACTCAGAAGTAGTTTACCATTCCCTTCTTCTGAGGCCATCCTTATGAATGCAGCTTGTCCAAGGCCACACAGGCTGGCCCTTCTGGGGTGCACATAGGGGAACTGAACTCCCAACCTCTAGTTCACTGAGCTATTCAGCCAGCAAAAAGCCTGTTGGGGTTGCTGTAAGTCAGTTTTGATTTGAGGGCACATAAAAACAAATGTGTATGAGAGAGTGGGTGTGTGCATGAGTGTAAGCATAGAAGAGACTGCTTGAAAGGTAGTGACAGAGAGTGTTAATTCTTTGACTACAACAGTAACTTTTCTAGGCCCTAGTGACAATATATTTCAGGTGCCAAGTATCTTTTAAATATGTGCTTAACTATTAAGATAAATTACTCTATAATCATGCTTTCATCACAGTCACTGGAGGTTTTAGATTATAATTCATATTTTAGTTCCTTACTGTATCAACTGTATGTTTTCATTTAGCAAATGACAACCATCCATTTATTTGCCTAACAGGCAGAAGCCATCCATGTGAACCCTCTGTATATCTTGATACCATCAACCCTCTGCACTTCATTTGCCTTTTTGCTACCTGTAGCAAATCCACCCAATGCCATTGTATTTGCATATGGCCACCTGACAGTTATTGACATGGTAAGTTACTGGGAAATAATGTGTGATTTGCAGGCATATTTTTCAATATTATTGTCATTATGATTAATAATAGCACCGCCACCACCACCAATACAACGTTCAAAACATTGATCTCATCATCTCAGCAATCTTAGGAATATAGGAAGAGCCTTGGTGAGTCAGAGCAACAATCCATCTACTGCACCCATTCTGTTTCCCACAGTCAGCAACCAGAAACCTCCAGAAAACCACATAAGCAAAGCTTGAAAGGCAATAAAAAGTATAAACACCAGTCTTCTCCTAATCCCCAGACACCAGCAGCTGGTACTGCCTCTGAAGCTAGAGGTTTCATCTAGCCACTATTACTAACTAGGGCTTAGAAAAGTTATGTTTTGCAAACTGCAGCCCCCAGAATCCTCAGGTCAGCATAACCTATGGCCATGTTGCCTGGAGAATCCCAGGAATTGTGGTCCACAAATGTAACTTTTCCAAGCTCTGTGACAAACAGCGATTGATGCACCTGTCCTCCATGAATTTGCCCAGTCCTCTCCGAAAGCCTGAAGTGAACTTTATCCTTGTATTCCTTCTTTTCTTATTGATAATATTTATTAATTCAGGTTTTCCTCCTAGGAGTCAAAGGAAAGAGACACACTTCTCCTTTGCCCTTTTTATTCACCCTACAACCTTGGTGTGTGTGTGTGTGTGTGTGTGTGTGTGTGTGTGTGTGTGTGTGTGTGTGTGTGTGTGTGTGTGTGTGTGTGTGTGTGTGTGTGTGTGTGTGAACAATAAATCTTACAGCATCCCTTTTTACAGATAGGAGCAAGCGATAGGGACCACCATATTCATGCTGCTCTGAGATAAAGCAAGGACTTCCTATTTCATAGACTGTAACTCATACTCTACACCAGCTCTTCTCAATATATCATTTGGTATCCAGAATTTCTTTAGAAAAGTTGGACGTCTGGTTAATCTCTCTCTCTTTTTTAGGTGAAAGCTGGCTTGGGTGTCAATATCATTGGAGTCGTCGTCGTCATGCTTGCAGTCATGACATGGGCTGTGCCCTTGTTCAACCTCCATACTTATCCCACTTGGGCACCATCAATTGCCAACAACACTGGACTTTAGAAATAGAGCAGTAGGCTCTTTTCCCTGCTCCTCTTGTGTAGGGGCAAGCTGATAGAACTGTGTGGATTGGTCTGGGATATTTTATGCTTGTTGTTTCCTTGTCTCAAAGGCTAGTATATCTGCATGGAAAGTTGCAGCTTGAACACTGCAATAACAAGTGAGTCTACACAAGTGTCCCATTAATTCCTCCAGTTCAGATTTTACTCATGAGAGTCAGGGGGTTAGCATCTGTGATTACATACATTCGTTATGAATGGTGATTTGCTCCTATTCTTAAGGCTGCAAAGTAAAATATCTGACAGTGGAATCTATGTAATAGCTACAGAAGTGCTAAGAACCAGTCCTTTTGTCCTCCTAAATTCATGGCCAGTGTGTTTCCCAGTCCTGATGGATTCATTAATATTTTCTATGGTAGCTTTAAGACAGACCAACATGATCATTGGAGTATGTGAAGCATATTGTGCCATATAAACTAGGTTCTCCACTGTGAACTTCCTTTCCCCATAGTAGTGACTCTTGGCATCTAATGGGAAAATCTTTTCTAGAATTATAAACATGTGATGGAAGTTTCCAAAGGCCAAGCTGTCAATATATGCAACAGTTGGGCAGAAACAGAATATTCTGCATTTGCATCTTTACATTGCATTTACTATGGGCATTAGATGATACAACAGAGGGTCAAACTAGCTGATAGCATGTATTCAGAAGAAATGCTCCCCTAAGTGGTAAAAAACATCTGTTTGTCATAATTCATGCATTTTTTCACTTCAATTCTGTCTTGCATTAAGGAAGTTTTGTTTTGTGATTACTCACTGAAAGCAGTAACTGAATGAAACATGGCTTAGTTTGAAAGTCTGATTGTCATGGCATGCATCTCTGAGGAAATCCTGTTGACAGAAGGAAAACAGGCTTACTTCAGAGAATACACATAACCCTTAACATCTAATTTGACCCAGAAAAGTTGAGTTTACATAATAATTTTTTAAAAAACCAATAAATCTCACCATATCATATTGATTCTACAATTGTTGAACTGAATGCATTACACTGATTCTGTAGGATTTTTCTTGCTGTATTTTTTTAAACTAAAAAGGACCTTTTCAATTAATTTCCAGTGTATTCCAGTTGCACTGTGTGTGTGTGTGCTTTAATGAAAACAAATAATCATGGAAAAATTATGCCAATTTGTCCCATTCTGGTGATATGTGATTGCTTAAAAAATATTTATATAAACTTATCCCACTCTGGAATACTGGTTATCCAGATTCATGTAAATATAAAAATGCAGAATAAGTTCCCTATTTATTGAAATGCCCTCTTCTTCTAATATTTGGATAAATTATCATGGAGGAAATCCTTCTTATTTTTTTTTTATTTTTTTAAAGGCCTGTTCTATACTAGAAACTCCAAAGGCATCTGCCTCTGTAAGGGAAAATAGAGTGACACTTTTTATTTATTTGTGTTTTTCTGTTCAGAGCATACCTTTTTCTTGTAATAAACTCTGTGTGGGTGGGTGGGTGGGTGGATGTGTTTGTGTGTCTGTGGGTGGGTGGGTGTGTTTGGCCAGTATCAAGAATTGCAAATCAGGACATTCCATCAGTTCTTTCTCAAAAAGGATCATATCAGCATAATGAATGGTGATAGTTTTGAAAGATTGGATTCATTAATTGGAGGCTGCGTCTTACAAATTGTTGGCGTTTGCTCTTTATGTTGGTAGGTGGAGCTGGGATGTCTATACTACATTATATAGAGCATGTATGCACTCTCTAGATTGGTTATAAGATGCCTTACTGTATTTATAGAAATGTCCCCCCTTTAGCCTCAGTGAGGTTTTGGGATGCAGCAGCACATTTTAACATCACAAATGTTACATTAGAAAATTACTCTCTTTGTTACAACTTCTTGGTGGAGTGGAGAGAAAAAGAATATGAGAAATCTTCTCTGAAAAATGATTTCAGAGGCATTTTGTCTCAGGTCTGAAGGTGGGAGTGCTGTAGCCAGATAATCTTTCCACATGCACCCTAACCTCCTGGAATCTGAGTTCTGGCTCGGGTAGAGATACTACTCAGATAAAGCAGCCTCTCTTTTTCTCTGCAAGCAGTCATGTTTCTGCATCCAGTATTAAGGCATGGCTAGGAGGAGGCAAGGCTAGGATGCTCCCCTCAACATGTGTGGGTTGCATGTACCTTCTTAGCAACTGAATAGGGCTACAGAGAGAGGTGAAACAGGAGACATTAAACAGGAGACATTAAGCTATGCATTCAGTTGATAAGAAGGTACATGCAACCCACACATGTTGAGGGGAGCATCCTAGCCTTGCCTCCTCCCCTAGCCTTAATACTGGACGCAGAAACATGACTGCTTGCAGAGAAAAAGAGAGGCTGCTTTATCTGAGTAGTATCTCTACCCGAGCCAGAACTCAGATTCCAGGAGGTTAGGGTGCATGTGGAAAGATTATCTGGCTACAGCACCCCCACCTTCAGACAGTCATGTTTCTTTGTTCACTGCAACAATCAGAGGCAAGATTAGCATGCTTTCCTCCATTCATGTGGGCTCTACTCACCTCCTTAACAAATGAATAGGGCTGATCTCTCATTTCCCATTGGCTTCATACTGCAGTGGATATATCAAGAATAGGGAGAATTACAATAAATAGAGCAAGCGCAAGTCAAGCTGAAGTGCATTTTTATATGTTGCCAGTCCACGGTATGTTGTGTTACATCCACTGAATTTTTAGATGCAGAAATAATACAATGGTTTGCTTATTTGCTTGCTTTCTAGATACCCCTAGGTAAGGAAAAAGGATGAATCCTCCACCCACTTAAGCCCTCGCCAAAATTAAATTGTTATCTCAACAGGCAATCACAGTGAGCAGAATTTTAAACTAAGAGCTTTGAATCTTAAAGAACAGAGAGAAATTTGCTCAGCAAGATTTGACTGAGTGGAATGAATTGTCTACAGACCACATGCTCTCATGCAATGCTAGCACAATTTTCAGGGATGCATGAAATCATAATAATATTCTCCGTACATGGACAGCCAGGTATTTTCTTTCCCTAAGAATTGTTCCAAAAAGGTGGATAATGGCTATCAGGAAGTCACAATTTCTTTCCTGTTTAATAATAGGAATTTCCACACGTTTAGGTTTCCTGCTTGTCTAATCTGGAGGTTTCCTATAAGCCAATTGACAAAATAATAACATGTCCCAGAATATCAGAGGAGTACTTAAATAAATCCATAAATGATGCACTTATTAATGTTTCACTCTGATGTGCATTGGAATGCATATCCGCAGTAGAATGCAGAGCTTTAACTTAGGTCTGTAAACCCCTTAATAACCACCTTGATCACTCATCCATGTGGGATGAATAATTGAAACCCTGATCCTGTCTCATTGGAGAGGAACAAATTAAGTCACAGTTTCCAACTCCACAGCTCTGTGACTTCACAGTTTAAAATCCACAAGCCAACAAAGCCTGTATTTTACAGTGATTTACACCATGGTCCTTGAAAGGAAAAGGTCAGCAAATGTACTTGAGCAGAAATTGCAATTATTAGAAGTAATCTGGAGTAAAACCTGTTTAACAGGCTGAGAAATGTCTTCCAGACAATTTCACATGTGCTACTTAACAGCACTTTCAAATATATATCCCACTGTTGACATTGTTGGAATTTAAGTATAAAAATGCAATTTTCATTTCCCTTGCAAGCAAGGGTTTGGGGTTTAGTTGATCTATAGCCATTCAGCAAGATGAATTTACAGTCCCATCCCATTTTTTAAAAAAACTTTTCTACTTATAATTTTATTTGGTTTGTCAATATGCAGATGTGTTTTCAGGTGTATAGGAGGATTGCCAGTACCCATGGTTTCACTTATCCCCTGTCTGAAAGCATTAAGTAAATAAATAAATAAAACCACAGAAATAGGTGTTTCCAAAGTGTATTACCAGAGCTGGCCACTAGAGGTAACCAGAGACCTATGCTATATATAGCATTTCTATTCCCATGCTTTCCAAGCTCTCTGCGGGAGGCTTGGAACTGATTCCCCATGGATACTGTGGTCCTACCATGTTCTTAATTTTAGTTCTTAGCGCATCAATTTGTCCCCAGTGTTGTACACATTTGGTAGTAGCTCCTCACCACCACATATTAACCTGACTTCTCTGTATTAAAATGTGTGTGCAAGCCACCAGTTAATACATGACAGTTTCAGCAAAGCCGAGGTCTTTCTGTTTTCTCTCTTGTGAAACTGACACAGGGAAAGTTTTGTGACATACAGGAGGACCCCCTTATTCACAAGATCAGTATATGCTGATTCACTTATCCACGGTCTGAAAATATTAAAAGAAAAATCATCGAAAAATCTATTTCTAAAGATGAAGTTATCAGAACTGGCCAGTAGAGGAGGCAAGAGACCATGCTATGTATAGCGTTTGCTATTAAACTAGGATCTGCTATAATCCATGTTTTTCAGCATCTGCAGGGGGGCTTGGAACCGATCCCCTGTGGATATGAAGGTCCTGCTGTATTTGCAGCTGCTGTTGCTCTAAAATCAAGATGTTGTAGGCACTTTTTTTCCCTCTCAAGGAAGCTCGTGCAGACAATAATACTTTAATTTTTAAGAAGATGTGAAACTTACAATGTTGCAACCAAGGCCATCCCTACTGTTAGGCAGAGTGGCTGTCATAAAAGGGCAGCTAATTATCAGTTGTTTCTTATTATTGCATTTTTCGCTACAGAGCACGGGGAGAAGGTCTTGCAGGATTTTCCTTTTCTGTTGTTAAAATAACAGGACTGGGTTAAGAAATCAATATATAGAAACTGATCTGGGGAAATGGAGAGGGGTTTGCCTATAGCAGCAAAATGTATTAGGGCAACCCTAGTTAAAACAGAGAAGGCTTTTCCTGTTCTAATCAGTTTCATTAGACAGCAGGGGGTGACAGAAAAGGAAGCAGAGAAGTAAACTAGAAAAATAGCTGTATGGTTATATCTGATGAGTCTAGCCATAGAACCAGATAGATTAGCATCCAATAAGCAGGCGGGGGAATATCTTCACTTGCAGATGCTAGAAGGGTATGGTGACATCTAAGGTAGAATTAGCACCATTTGTGACAAAAAAATACCCAGCGCTGTGTGCATTAACTGAACAGAGAATGTCCTCAGGTGATAATTAAAATCAGAGTTTGGAAACCCCAACTTCTTGAACTACAAAGTAACTTTTTCATGCTCTAAAATTCAAAGCACTTTGAAACACTCCTCAGTTTCATCATGGCCTTATTCATACCCACAGTTCTTATTGTAAGAAAACAAGTTACTGTTTATTATAGAGATGCTCTGTATTAAAAATAATAACAAGAATCCTAATTTTAGCTAACTGGAATAATTCTCTACTTAACTAAGTTGTGAGTGCAGAGAGCCATGGCTGCCCTTTGCCACCACTTGAGTACACAGGAAAAATGTCTCATTTTTTTCTCCCAGAGAGGCTCGAGAGATAAATGTGAGAAGGAAGGAAGTGACATCAGAAGAGAGCTGAAGAGTACCACTTAGCCTAGGCTCAAAATAGGTCAGAACAGGTAAAGAATGTTCTAGGAATTCTGCTCCCACACCTCTCCAGAGTAAAGACATGTGTCTTCGTTACAGTAAGATGAGTGAAACCCAGTCACCTCCAACACTTTCAACATCTCTTTTTAAAATTGGCTTTAAAATACCACCGTACATGAGCTGGCACCACAATATGGCTCCTTCTTTACCTCTCTGAAATGAGAAAGGTCTTACATGCAAGGATTGCTTGAGGAGTTCATGTGGTCTGCACCTGTCCTTCCTGGACTAATATGCAGGCATACAAGAATGCAGTTGTCTTCGACATGGTGATTCGTTAGAGTGTGGTAAAAGTATAGAATATGTATTTAAATACAGATTTCTATGCACATTTTTGCAGGGTTTTTTAAAATGCAGATTGGTGCTAAAATAGAACAGGACAGAACCCTGAATTAACCCATGCTAAATTGACATGGACCAGTAATGGAGCAATCCTTCCACTCCTCCCTATCTGCGCAGCCATTTTGGTTCCACAGTTTAAATGCCGTGTTTTGGCAAAATGTGTATTGATGGAGGTGCAAAAAAATGAGATTGTATTCTTTGGCATGGCCATAAAGCAACTATGCACTCAGTGTGAGATATTTAGACTACCAAGCTTTAAAGTACCATTAGCACATTATTTTTTAAATAATTTATTGTTTTGATAACAGTTTCATCTATCAGCTTTATGTAATTCCATTTCCTTATACAATGGTTTTATATTTTACATCCACTGTATTAACTGAAGCAATGCAAAGACATTGCGATTTATCTCTGTTTATCGCTATATATAGTTATTGCTTACAGTCAAATCCTAGCTCAAGGTGGAGAAGCTTTGATATATTACAAATTAGAATTCCCATAAGCCTTGGCTGATAGGGGCACCTGTGACTCTAGATCCAAACCATCTGTTAGAGGTTCACCGTCCCTGCCATAAGGGATATATAGATATTATGGAAATCCCACTGAACTGAAGAAGGCTTCTTCCAAGCCTATTTGCACAGAACTGTAGTCTTCTTAATAACAGTAACACCAGACAAACTGGTCAACCTGTGCATATTGTCAACACATGTATGCGTGTATCTTCATCCTCTTTTGTAAATCGCTTTACTATTTCTTTTTCTAAACTGTTTTTCACGTTTTCCCTGTGATATAGTGTACAATTGCTTGGGTTTATGGTATCCTGTTGCCATTAGTTGTTTTTAATTGTAATATGTGAAAAAAGTGCTTTTTTGGACAAAAGTCACAAGTTATGATTGCAGAATGTGCTTGTGTAAAATAATAATAATAATAATAATAAAATACTAAAAATGCCTTGAAATGTAGTTACTCTAAGCATCTAAAGTATCATGTATTAATGTAACAAGTCCACACTCTAGTAAATGATGTCTAGAGTGAGTGGGAGCCACAGGAGACACAGATACATGTTTGCTTCTAACATACACTCATTGGCAAAAGAAAGGGAGGGGGAGGCGAAATATGGTCTCACTTTAAAGTCTAAGAGATTTATTTCAGTATGACCATTCATGGATCACTTCTTCAGACACAGTAACATTTCCCACATTTTTTGCTAATGGTTGCTCCCTAATATGGCTAATTCTCTGGGAATTGCCACTGATAGCAATGTATATGATGCAGGGATCTCTTTCCTGTGGAAGCTCATACTGCAATAAATTTTGCAGGACTTGTAATGCTTCCTGCGAATTTCAGTTCTGGGGATATAAAAACAATAAGGAGTGTACTCTATTTACATAGGTTTGTGACTGTGTGCACCTGTCTGGGTGAATTTCCTGCTGTTCTGTGGCAACATTCTTGCATTCTGCTTGGACTCTTTATCTTTCTAGTAAATTAGCTCGTTCAGCATCTGATTATGCCACCTGTCTCTGGATTACACAATATTGTTTCACTCTCACTTTCCCTTGTGTACTGCTGAACATCCAAGCTGGAAAAATGCACTGATATTTAAAACTAATTAACACAGGCCTCAGAGAAAAAGGGATTGCACTGGGGTTTGGGATGCGGAGAGTTAATAGGAGACGAGGATTGCTAAAGAGATCAAAGCTACTCTAACCGTATTTCTTGCAGAGACGGGCTGATTGCTGTTGATAGCTGGCCTTTTGAAGTGCTTGGGGAACTAGGAATCATTCATCCCACCCCCACTCCCGCATTAATCCAAATACCTGTGAATAGAGCATAGGCATGAAATAAGACTAAGAAACAAGAGTGCTGCAGTATTTTGACAATGTTGGCTGTTTTCTAGGACATACAACCCAATGGTTGATGATACTAACCCTACCCAGTAGTAGCAGTAGAAGGGGTAGCGATGTTAGTCTGTGCAAGCCTTATAGGTGAAAACAAAGGAAAAATTAAAAACTAAAAAAAACAAAGCAAAAACATGGTGGCACTGCAGCAAAAACCAGGCAAAATATTTCAGTCCATCTCTTCTGTTTCAAAAAAGCAAAGCAAAGCGTGCTGCGTATATACCGCTCCATAGCATTTAAAGCATTTAAAGCACCGTGAGCAGTTTACAAGTTACCGTATTTTTCCGTGTATAAGACGATACTTTTGTCTAAAATCTTTAGACTAAAAAGTGAGGGTTGTCTTATACAGAGACGTAAGCTGAGGAGAACAAAAACAAGTGGAGGGGGATCAAAGTGATCCTGCCATGCTTTGATCACTTCTTCCCCCCCGCAGGGCTTAGCAAAAGGAGGGGGAAAGCAGTGATCAAAGGGCTGCAGGATCACTTTGATCGCTGCTTTCCCCTCCACTTCCTAAGCCCCACAGGGCTTAGTAAAAGGAGGGGGAAAGCAGCGATCAAAGGGCTTCAGGATCACTTTGATCGCCGCTTTCCCCCTCCACTCGCTAAGCCCCGTGGGGCTTAGGATGTGGCGGGGAAAGCAGCGATCAAAGTGATCCTGCTCTGATCCCTGCTTTCCCCCTCCTTTTGCTAAGCCCCATGGGGTTTAGGAAGTGGCGGGGAAAGCAGCGATCAAATTTTCTAATTCGGGGTTAGAAAAATGGGGGTCGTCTTATACACGGAAAAATACGGTAATTGTGCAGGCTACACATTGCCCCCCCCAAGAGCCAGGTACTCATTTTACCGACCTCAGAAGGATAGAAGGCTGAGTCAACCTTGAGCCGGCTACCTGGGATTGAACCCCAGGTCGTGAGCACAGTTTGAGCTGCAGGATAGCAGTTTCACTGCTGTGCCATGAGGCTTTTTTGCTTTGCTTTGGGATTTCCATCCTATTACACAGGATATAACCCATATTCGGGCATTTACTATGAATTAAGGGTGGGATTGTATTTTGTTGCAGTTGAGGGGGTTTAAATAATAATTTTCCAAAATTCTCACTTTTCATTATAATAAAAATGGAAAGAACTTGGGAATTTAAAGAATGAATATAGGAGAAGCTGAAAATGACAGATTCATCCATATAGACTCTTAGTTTTGAGTGCTTAACTTTTAAAATCTTAGGAGTCTTAAAAGTGGTACACTCCAGCAACACATTAGGGTTTCAGTGACATACGTACTTAGGGCATGTCCGGACAGGCATTTATCCCCCTGTGTGGTACATTGCTGGGGCAGATTGGTCTGCTCTTTTTTTCCAAGGGTCCACATGATGAGTGGACCAATTTTCTCCAATTTGCCCCCAGGACACCACAATGAGTCCCTGTCAGGGGCTTCTACTTTTTTGGTGCAGGTTGACGTGCTCTACCTTAGTCCATTCCTAGTGCAGGCAAGTGCTGGGAATAGACTAAAATCGAGCCATGCATCTGTCAAAGCTGCCAGGGCTCCTTTTGGTTTGAATTTCCAGTATCACGAAGTGGCTTGATAAACTAGCTGCTTCAGGATATCTGCAAATATAACACTTAAGAAAGCAAAGACAGACATGTGTGTTTTTTTCATTTTTTCCCCCTCTTCTTGTTTTTGAGGGGGAGTATCTGTTGCATGCAAAAGAGAGGTGGAAAAGGTAAGTGCAGCTGTAAGGCAGGGTGCAAATGGAGAGGTATGCATGTATCGATAGCACAATACACAGTACACTAGCACCCTGTATCTCTGGGGGATCATTTCCAACCCCCCCGCCATGGATGCTGAAAAACATGGATTACAGAAAATACTATTTTAATAGCTCCCTCTACTTCTGGTAAATTCATCTTTAGATATACATATCTCTAATCTGCTTCGCACCCTCCAAGCAATCCCTGCTTCTTCCTCTTCTTTTTTCTCCCTCTCTCTCAAACTGTGCAAAAGAAAAGGCGCAAAAGAAGGGGATCCCTTCCTTTTGTCTCCACTGGCGACACTGGAGTGGTGGTGAAAGACAACCCTTCTGTGCATACCCTCCTTTCTCTCTGCCTCACCCTCCTTCCCCCCTCCAAACTCTGTGTAGCCAAACAGACTGGTTTCTGACTGGTTTTGACTGGCTGGTATTTTCCCCCTGCACTGCACTGCCTAGCTTCTCTCTCTCTCTCTCTCTCTCTCTCTGCCATTTGGACATGATAATTGCACTGAATGGCATATTGCTTCTGCCTCCCAATCTCAATTGACCCCATTTAGATTTCACCAGCCTGCACCTTTGTATACCCAAGCTTAAGATGATGCCACAAGTCCAGTTCTCTTTTGTACAACTTGAAGAACTGTGAGTCTCCAATATTGCCTGGCTAAACACATTTACTATTCAGTAAAGCTTACTTTCAGTAAACATGCATAGGATTGTAGATTAACACACATCAATTTGAGAGTAAATCCCATTGAATACATTAGGGCTTGCTTGCAAATACATATGCATGAGATCAAGCTCAGCACTTCTTTTCTGTTACAAGACACTTGTTGTTCCTCTTCTACCAGAGACATGAAGGCACTACAGCTTGGAACTTCGATGTTGTATTGCATTCAGCCCAGTCTCCCAGATTGTTCAGCCAATAAGCACTTCTTATTGCAGTTCTGTTCTCATTTGTTTTACCTTGTGTGATCAACTGTAGCAATCTGTACTTTTTTGTTTCTCATTACATGGGTTCAGTATTCTAGCTTCCTGCATTGTATGAATTTTATGATTTCTCAATCGTTACAAGTCATTACTAGAAACTTTTTGAAGAGGTAGCAATGTTAATCTGTTTCAGCACATTTGAGGAAGTCAAGTATAATACACTGTGGTTCATGTTAAAATAAATCAGTTAGTCTTTCTGTTCCCAGAAGAATTCTCTCTCTCTCTCTCTCTCACACACACACACACACACACATACACTGTTAAAGAGATCTTTTGACAAAATAACCTCACAGACAGTAAAATAAAGGGAAAAAATTGTCTGTCCGTATCTACCTATGTGTGTTATATGTTGTGAAGTTGGAACCAACATACTGACCCTAATAGGACTTTCAAGGTAAGTGAGATATTTAAGGGGTAGCTTTACCAGTTCCATAGCTGGCTAAATAGCGAATGAGTTAGATATCTGGCTGTGGAGTCAAATGTTGGGAATTTGATTCCCCACTGTGCATCCCCGGAGAAGAGCAAACCAGTGTAGCCTTGATCAAGCTGCACAATCTCATGGCACCCTTAGAAGAAAGGAATGGTAAACTGTTTCTGAGTGCTCTATATCTAGATAACTCTAGAAAGAGTCACTGTAAGTTATAATTCACTTAATGACACATAATTATTTATCAGTTCTACCCCACCCCTGTAAGGTTCCATGATTGAGAGGGGGTTCAAACTCTGGTCTCTTGAATCCTAGTTCATAACTCTGTCCACTACACCACAGTAGGTCCATCGATGCCACAACAAAAAGTGATAGTTCTCCTTTTTTTTGGTTATTTTTGGAAGAGGGAGATTTGCTTAACTATATCAACTCCACATTAATAAACATCAAATCCAATTTTGATGTTATTTTCATGCTACTGGCATTGGCAAAACTCTGTTGCATTCATCAATGTGTTGAACATTACAGCAGATAATGCCAAAAGAATGAGAGAATGAGATTTCTGTGTGACTTGATGTATTTAAATGGACCAGACATGGCATTGAAGAAAAAGAAGTTTTAGTTGTGTGGAATTCAAATGAAGAAAATCTAGTAGATAGGAAGTCCCATGAGGGTCAAGTTTCAACAGTAACTGGATAATTCAAAGTGTTGAAATATTTTCTGTTGAACTCAGTTGAAGACTTTCAAGTTAAACCATGATGAATAGCATTAATTGCTCACATTGTTAATACTGTCCAAAAGGCAATCAAAATGCATGAGCTTTTAAAGCTAGCAGCATTCAAAGAAGCGATTTCACCTAAAAAGCAATTTATGGAGACCAAAGTATCTCAGGAATTAGTTGCTTTGTCTGTTCATTGAGTTTATTCCAGTTACTTAGATGATTTTTTT
The DNA here is from genome assembly GCA_037013535.1 of Intellagama lesueurii. Classification (NCBI taxonomy): domain Eukaryota; kingdom Metazoa; phylum Chordata; class Lepidosauria; order Squamata; family Agamidae; genus Intellagama; species Intellagama lesueurii. Next base: position 68,383,904 of record JBAJHW010000005.1, on the reverse strand, counting down.
AAATGAGGGGTACACATTTTAAAATAAACAAGAACTGATGAGGCCCTCCATATGTCCCCAACTGTAGACATTAGGTGGATATTCTACTTAACATTTGATCATCTCTTTCTGTCATTTGCTTTCAGATGAGTTCTCTTTATTTTGCATTGGAGAAAGATTGGTCCCTATTTAAAAAAAAAAAATCCCTGCATCCTAGAACATGGCAAATGCTGTGATAATCTGATGCACATGAACACACAGTCTAGTTATAGGGCATCACAGAATTCAGCTTAGCCTCTACAGCAGTGGTTCCCAACCTTGGATCCCCAGATGTTCTTAGACTAAAATTCCCAGAAGCCTTCACTACTAGCTGTGCTGGCCAGAATTTCTGGGAGTTGTACTCCAAGAATATCTAGGGACCCGAGGTTGGGAACCAGTGCTGTACAAGCTAGGCTTAATGACATGACTCAGAGACTTAGGAGAAGGACAGTAAAATGTTTCCAGAGTGCTAGGAAAGAAAAGAAATGTAAAGGCCAGTTAATTACATCTCCCCTCTAGACTAATCAACTGGCCTTCACATTTCCGGTTCTTTTCTAGCACTCTGGAAACATTTTACTATCCATTCACTTTTATTGGACAGAACAAATGGGCACCATTCAAGGCCTAGATTGTTTTGCTTTGGAGTCAGGTGCAATAAATTATCTACTCTGTAGCATTAAAAATTATGCTAAGTTTCTTTCATACCCATAACGAACATCACATTTGGTTTTAATATGCCAAAGGCAGAGACCAGCCTTCACAAGAAGAGTTCTCTGAAGAGTGCAAGATAAGTTCTGAGCCAGCATGTTCAGAAGGAGGGAAAAGAGAAGCTGAGAATTCCATCACTTCCCAATAGGATGCCCACACATTTACTTGGGATTAAGGAAGAAAGTGAAGCTCAGCTACACACAATGGGGTTAGACTTCATATTACTCCTATTCAGTCTAGATCATCTGAAGTGTTGGAGCATCTTCTCTGAGTAATCTGCAGCATGCCCTCCTAAATGAGATCTACCTGGCATCCTCATTGGTAACATATACTGTATGTACTAATCTCTCAACTTTCGTTTTTAGCAGCTATTCAGTCCTTGGCTTTTGTTTGTTATTTGTTTGTCCCCCCCCCCCCTTACCATTTTAATATTTTAACATTCTAATACTTTAACTTTGTTGTTCTGCTTTGGAGGATGGATATGTTCTTATTTTCAACTTTGTTGTTTTACTGTGTTTGTTTTTATATTTTATAAAACAGTTCAAGATTATTGCTAGTTGGTGGCATAAAGATTTAAAATGAACAAATAATAGTCTCATTAAATGTAACAGAACTTGTTAACTAAATTATCTTCCATTGCTTTCAGTGTGTCTGCTCTAAGTAGGACTATACTAGATTTAATTAGGGCTATGTATCAGTGTTGACTAAAGCCCAAGTTACTAAAAGAATTGGCCTGATCTGGAGTGATTTGCATGAGGTTCAGCTTGAAGCAGAATGGCTAGATTCAGTTCTAGTAAAAGCTAAAGCAAATATAGAAAGCGATTTGGATCCAGAGCTCAAACTGAATTGGATGGGACTCAACTCATTTCAGCCTCCTTTTGTCCTTGTTGTTGCTGAAAAAGACAAACTTTAAAGATGCATAATACACAAATGCCTGCAGCTACGTATCTGAAATTTGGCAGATTTATTGTTCTCTTCAGGGTCTATCACTTCTCCATATTTCATAGCATCACTGGGGGAAAAAGTAATAGCCTTTTTAGTTTTCTACTGGAACTTAATGGGGGGGGGCTTTATAAATTGATTTGAATTAGGGTCACAATATCAAATTGAATGGAACACAAATCACTCTGGAGTGCTATGATTGTTTTAGTGTTCCTCGTCAGCTTTAGTCTAAATGTTGATATTAACAGTTCAGGGTTTGCACCACAGTCCATACTTGCTCTTGTTTTTATAAAGACTATATTCCATCTTCTGTGCTTAATTATACAATCTCTTTGATTTCTCTATTGGCCATCTGGTGACATTCTGACCATCTGTAATAATCTGTTAGGTTGTTTGAAGCACGTATTTACAATAAACAAGATATAGTCCTCACAGAATTCAATGAGTCATTCTCTTTCTTCATTTCTGATTCAAGGCCAAATTCTCTGATGACATCTGTTTCTGCATTATTTTCTACTTTTGCACTCAACTCACCCATGGTTATCAGCAAGCACATGCTGTTTCTTTGTGTGATCTATTTCCTTCTGGACACTTGCATAAAATCTTCAATTTCCTCTTCCTCAGAATATGTAGTTGGAACATAAATGATAGTTATGTTGGTGGGTTTTCCATAAAGTCTGGTTGATATGGTTTGGCCACACTTTGCTTTGTTCTCCTTAACTGCTTGTTTTATGTCTTACCTCGCTATTAGAGCAACATTGTTTCTTCTGAATTCCGTGTTTCCAAATTAAAGTCCTCTATAATTGAAAATATCCTTTTCTAGTCCACTTTAGTTTGGCCACCTAAAGTATTACATTATTTATAGGTTCAATTTCCTATCATTTAGGGCTTACCGTGATTGGCGCTATGTGACTGATGATTGCCGCACATGCCTCATGAAGAGCAATAAGTGGACTCTGTCGGGTTCTGGGGAGAGGGCTCAGTTTCCCCTGGCACCTGTGGTGCCAATATTTATATCCGTATCCCTCAGGATACAAACACCAACAGCCTATGTCTAACAATTACAATGCTTTTTCATATATGTCTTTTACTCTCCTCCAGTAGCTCAGGAGCCTCATTTTCATCATCTTGTTTCATTTTAAATTACTTCATCATAGGGTTTTCAGAATAGTTTTCATAAAATAGTGTACACGTGTCATCTTTTGTGCAATATTTACAAGAGGTAGCCTGAGTGCCATTGCTATTGTCTGTGAAAGTTCCTCCAGCAGAGTCTCCTTCCACTACTGCTGCTGCCCAGTAACTGCCCTTCAAGAACATCTCTGCTCCCGCACCACTGGAACTACCAGTTTTCCCCTGCAATTAGGAGGGTGGATGCATCTTAGTCTCACGTCTCAGCTTTGACCATTCTATCTTGGGCATCCTACCAGGAGTCTAGACTAATAACAGAGTCTAAGTTCCTGGTTGTATTCCTCTCAGCTTCACTTACACTCTCAAACTGCCTCACCAAATTAAGGTATGTGCATGTAAAAGAGGGCAAGTGAGTTTTGTGGCTCCATGGAGGCTTGAAACCGAATCTCCCAAATTCCAGACCAACATTACAGCAGCTATCATAAGCATCTCTCCTTTGACACCCTTAATGTGGAGCAAAAGAGGAACAAAAACATCATACCCTTAACATGAACACATAATCACGTGCTAGTTAGTTTTCTGAAGTATTTATATCTATTTTCTGTCTATTGTCTTGGCTTTACCAAAATCTGGTCAAGTACATCTAGTCTCACTAGTGAATGCATGTCTATACTGGTCCTTTTGGTATGGGCTGGTGCAATCTAAATACGGTCACTTGAGGTCAGGGGAAGGAGTGATATGCCATTTGGCATAATGCTCGCATCCAAATGGAATATCAACCTCAAGCGACTCTCTGTGTCCATCCTGTCAACTAAATACTTCACTTGCTTCTCTGCAGGGGTGCAGGGGAGCTGAAATTAATATTTTCACCTGTGCTAATTTGTCACTGATGCACTGAACCACTTAGACTAAATTTTAAAATCCTTTTTCTTTGCCTTGTGCATAGTGCTGATCAAGAAACTGCCCACAGCCACAGTTTCAATCAGCAATTCACACACAAGCAATAATTTAAAATAATAATAATCTAAGTGATTCAAGCATCACCAATAGTCTACCAGACACCAAATAAATTTTTCGCTTCCCCTGCCCCTCTTGCAGATGTGACCATTACTTTCTGAAGAGGATGGATGCATCTTAGTCTCACCTTTTATTTCACTTCCTCTGACCCTTCAATTTGCTAATATCCTGAAGTGGATCATTTATTAAGCTACTTCACGATACCAGAAATGCAAACTGGAAGGAGCTTCCCATATATAAAAAGAGTGACAGGAAATCTCCGGACAGCTATAGACCAATTATCTTGCTGTCGGCAGTGGACAAGGTTTATGCCAATCACCTGCTGAATCAGCTTATTGCCTGGACAACTGATAACAACATTCTGGGCTCGGAACAAGCAGGATTCTGGCCGGGCAAATCTACTATAGATCACTGTTTGGTACTCTCCCATCTTATAGCCAAGCAGATGGCCAATGATTCAGTTGATAAAGAACTTCTCTGGGAAAAGTTACAAGATGCTGGTCTAGGCATGAGATTGCTACTATTGATCCAGAGACTGCATAAAGATAACACATGCCACATTTGTTTATCCAGCCACTGCATCCTCTCTGAACAGGTCCCCATTAAAAGGGGTGTTAAACAGGGTTGGGTCCTTGCTCCCACACTGTTTAACCTGTATATCAACGATTTCACTCCTTCCTTGTCGGAGGTTGTTAGTCATTGTCCTAGACTGGGTTCCCAGGCAGTTCCCATCCTGTTATATGCCGACGATATGATACTACTATCATGTACTAAGATTGGCTTTAGACAGCTAATTGAAAACTGTGTTAACTGTCTTTCCCATAACAAACTGACTCTTAAATATGGCAAATCAAAAATGGCCATATTCAGTAAGAGCTGGAAATCTCAATCTTGGATATTCCAAGGGAGAGCTATCCAGCAGGTAAAAGAATGTAACCTAGGGCTTAATTTTCACTATTGTAACTCGTGGGCTAGACATCCCCAATCCATTTTTAACTTGGTGAAGCTGACAGTGCAAGCAATACTTCGTTTCTTTCATGTATGGGGCAATGCACATATTCCTGATGCCCTACGGGTGTTCAAAGCCAAGGCTGTCTCCCAACTGCTATATTGCTCACCAGTCTCGCTGGATGCCTTTAACTCCTCGGTGGAAAGACTCCAGGCCACTTTTCTTTATAATACCTTTGCTGTGCCTCATTGTGTGCCATATGCAGCTCTATGCCTGGAGGCAGGCTTAATCAGATTCAGGACACAAGTGTGGCTGAGACACTTTAAATACTAGCTGAGAATATGTTTTGTGGCCACCAATGTCCCTTTAATTAGGGGTGTCTTGTCTGATTCTTTACATTCTCCTAATTTAAAACTGTTCCTACAAAAAGGTGTGGGCCATGGGTATCTCCCTAGACCACCTGGGTGCTCTACCTTTTGCTCAGTCTTATAGACTGCTCAAAGAGAGACTCCTGGATATTGAAAGGCAAGAACTCATTTTGGCAGCCCGCAAAGTATGCTCACCTTTTAATCTACAGTTGCCATTATATATCAATAAATCGACCTGTTATCTACATCTCAGAGAGCGCCCACATAAACGGCGGGCCTTCACTTTAGCCAGATATAATGTACTTCCATCCAATGCCTTTTATGGGAGATTTAATTTGCAACTTCTGGAAACATGGCTCTGCCCTTGTAACTCTGGGTCCATAGAGTCCCTGGAGCACATGCTTCTCTACTTTGCCATGTACAATGACATTCGCTCTTTAAACCTGGAATCAATCCTTGTTAGTTTTACTGGATGGGCGGAGGAGGCAATCTTGTAGAATCTTCTGCTAGGCATGAATAAAACCTACACCAGACAGACAGCGAAATTTATTACTTTATTAGTTCAACAGCATAGAACTGAATTTTTAACAAACTCACCTGTCTAATCTTATTGGATGCAATTAATTATTCCTTTCTGTGTAAGTTACAGATCATGGATAATGGCTAGGTGTTACCTTGAAACTAACTATGTACTGCTATATTCTGCTTGCATTGAGGCTATTTGACCTATTTCATACGGGGTATGTATCCCCCATCTATCTGAGGACTGCTGTTTGCTGTACATTTTTATGCCAATAAATGTTATGATGATGATGATGGAAGGAGCTTTGGCAGCTCATTCCAAGTTCATTCCCAGTGATCACACACACTGGGAACAAAATAAACTAGAGCACACCAGCCTGCACCAGAAAAGTAGAAGCCCCTGACAGGGACTCAAAAAGGTGCACGTTGGGGTGCCCCAGGGCAAATTGGTCTGTTTGTTGTGTGGTTGCCAGAAAAAAAGAGTGAATCAATCTGCCCTGCAACGTACCAAACAGCAGGACAAATGCCCATCCAAATGAGCCCTGAGACAATAATATTACATAATTTAGCAAATCACCTTTATAGCATTATTGGCATATAAACCTGTCTCTGAGAATAAAGGTTACCACATATATCAGGTTCTCTGTATGCTGTCCTGCTGACATTATACAATGTCCCATCCCTTTTGAGAGAAACACACTAAAATACAAACATTAATGTAATGGCTAACTTTGCCTCTGGCAACACTACTGATATCATGCAGTGAGAAGTCAAAACAACTCCTTCTTCTTATAGGGGGACATAATGGAATAGAGTTGAGCTGCAGAGAATTAAATTATTTATTAGCAGCTATTTCACACCAAGCTAACTAATAAGATTCAGTGATCAAACCCCTGCCATTTTAAAACTAGACTCAAGGCTATGCCGTTTTGGCTGAAATACCACAAAGCCAAGCAACTGAAGTTAGTATTAGACATGGGGACAATAAAAAAATGGATCGCGATATTCATCAGAAATAGCTGATTCGTTAAATATTCATCCCTTCATATTCGTGGGTTCCAGAGACCCCCACGAATACGAAGGGATGAATATTTCCCCTTTTTTATTCGTCCCCCATACGAAGAGAGGGAAGGCTAGACTTCCCTCTCTTCCTATGCCTTTCCCATTCTGCCTACTGGCCCGCCAATCAGGTGATCGGCCAGCCGATAGGAAGCCACCCACCCCCACAGCCTATCCCCCGCCCCCTTCCTCTCCCTACTTTAGCTGCTGCCCCCGCCATGCCCCCACTGCCCCCCCGCCTTAAGGGAATCCAGGCTGCCCTTTGCAAAGATGGTAGCTGCAGCTTCCCTACCCTAAATGAAGCCGCAGCTGCCATCTTTGCAAAGGGTAGCCAGTGTCCCTTTCTACAGGCCGTGGCTGTGGAAGCCAGCTGGAAACGGTGGTGGTGGTGGCAATTACAGTGGGGTGGCAGCGGCAGGAGTGGCGGGGGTGTGGCGGCGGCGCACGGTGACACGGGGTGGGTGGGGGCGTCAGGGTTTTTTTAGTAAACCCCCCCCAACGAATCAACAAATAAATTCGTGCTTCATCGGTTCATGGGGGTGAGCTTCGTGCTTCATGAACTTTGACGAAGCACGAAGCAGGATGACTCGCCAAAATGGTGAGTTGTCCCCATCTCTAGTAAATATCAATACTTTAACAGCCTACTATGCATATAGATAATTCTTCCACCAACTAACGCAGATAGCAACTATTCACACTGTTGTTACTGTATGTACGTATGCATTTTCATACAGGAAATCTCTGATAACACTAGTTCACATGCTGGTAATCTCAAGGATTGACTACTGCAATGCTCTCTACATGGGCCTGCCATTGAAGGTGGTTCGGAACCTGCAGCAAGTGCAAATGTGGCAGCCAGGTTGGTCACTGATACATCTAAATTTGACCATATTTCACCTGTCCTGGCTCACTTGCACTGGCTACAGGTAGATTTCTGGGCCAAATTCAAGGTACTGATGTTAACTTGCAAAGCCCTTTATGGTTTAGGACCTTGCTACCTGTCAGAGCTCCTCTCCCTCAGGCCATCTTCCCATCCTACCTGACCCTCCCAATACTTGATGCTGCAGGTGGCCACTCTGAGAGAGGCCAGAAGTCATCAACCAGAAACCAGGCCTTCTTAGTAGTGGCCACCCCACTCTGGAGGTGCAGTTGGACCTCACCCTCCTGAGCTTCTGAAAGCAAGTGAAAACCTGGCCTTTTATCCAGACCTTTACAAACCTCACCCGTTTGTAATACTAATTTTGTCGTGAGTTTATGCCGCCCCATGGTTTGCCTAAGCGGTTTTTGTTTTTATATGTTCATTTTTAAAATTGCTGAATATTTTTGTTATTTGCCGGACGCCACCCAGAGTAGTGGATTGTCCACTAACTGGGTGAGGTCTAAGTTTAAACAAACAAACAAATAAATAAAATAAAGTATGCCACATCTCTCTCAATTAAGGGACCAAAGGCAGCTCACAAATTATATTTTTTTAAAAACACCCAACTAAAACCACAATAAATTATGTCACTAAACAATTAAACATAGTATTAAACAATCAGTCAAAACTGTTTACTTATTCAAGAGGATTTCAGCCTTTACAAATCAATGATTTCAGAGTTCTGATCATAATGGTCTTGTTGTTTTGGGTTGTATGTAGTTAGCTGACCTTGACTCTTTATTAGGGAGTGCAAGAAACAAATGAACATTAAAAACTGAAAAGTCCCATTTATTTCAATTGGAGAGTAAAAAGATGCACTTAGCTCTCTGAACAAATCCCATTTGAATGTAAAGATAGATGAAAATGGCTAAGTCACATCTCGTACATACTATTATTTGCCTTGTGGATGAAAGCATAAAGGATTATGAAGGGCTGGCTTGATGTCACTGTAGACAAGGACACAGATATAAATGAAAGGAAGTGACAGCATACTGAACAATAAATGTAAGGGAAACAGTCAATTAAACAGTGAATATAAAGCAGGTGGTTACAATGTACTGAAAGCCATCTGATAGGATTACAAATGTCACACTTAAGACAGGTATGCTATAATTTTTCTAGGACTATTAAACAAACAAACAATAATATCTACCACCATACATCATTTCCTAGCTTAGCAAAGGTTCCAAATTGAGATTATGGGGTGAACATTACTTTAGATCAGAGGGCAACTTAAACAAAGCAATGAAAGAAGTATTGAGAAAGTACAATATAAGGTGAAACAGCAGAGGCAATCTATTAGCTGAAATGTATCAAAACACAAGAATGTGTAAGCTGTGCTGTGATAAAGGCAGAAAGCACACAAAGAGAAAATGGCCTTCCTATAGGTGTATCACAACTGTATCAAACAAAATATGGGAGATCAAATGTTTGTTATGAGCATCCTTCTACTACAGCTGCATCCTGCAATAGCATTTCTGGAATAGCACACTGCCTTCCGGAATGTCTTCTCTGGGATGGTCTCCCCATATCTCACACGAGGAATCCACATGTCAAAATCTGTTTTAAAACCTAGAACTCAAAGGAATAGAGCAGGTTTACAGATCTGATGGGAAGGGACTTAAACAAGCCACATTTGAAAATACGAACGGAAATCAAAACAGGTCAAATGGCTCCATTTCAAGTCTTCCATGTAGTAAATTCATAGCAGAGCTATCCTATATTGCTCCCTCCACTTTTGTCACCTGAGTCATCTGAGTTGCAATCTGCTAAACTGGGAGAAGGAGTTGAAATGGCAGCTGACTCCTGGTTGGTCCTGAGATAAATGCTGCCACAAATGCCAGCATTAGCAGACCACTGGGAGGGGGAGGCATGCAAAGGGGTATGGTGAATTTCAGCTCTCCCTCTGTCCTTTAAAATTGTCCCTCACCTTGGCTAAAAGTGAACTTTCATCTCAGCTGTAGAAGCCAGGACTCATAGACCTGTAGAACACTTGGGTATTTCAAACGCCTTATTTATAACATTCTTCCAGAGCCAGACCTACCATTAGGTAGGGTGGGAAAACTGCTTCTGGTGGCAGATACTTCCTGGCCCAGAAGAAAGAGTTGTGTGTGTTTCACAGGCTACTGTGTATGTCCTTAATCAATCTGCTGTCCTCTATGCCAGTGGTTTCCAACCTTAGGTCCCCAGGTGTTCTTGGACTACAACTCCCAGGAGCCTTCACCATTAGCTGTGCTGGCAGGATTTCTGGGAGTTGTAGTCCAGGAACATCTAGGGACCCAAGGTTTGGGAACCACTGCTCCATGCCATTGCTAGTCTTGAAGTGTGCTTCAACTATCAGCCCAGTTGGCTACTCTACATGAAATGGATGAAGATGTGATCTTGTCCCTTACCTCATTCAGGAAGATATTTTAGGCCAGCTCTGCATCTCTCTGAAGAACAAAACCAATCTCCAACAAACTGGTATCTCTTCCAAACATTGGCTAAGAAAAGAACGTATTATATGCCATACTGAGAGTCCGATATAAGATTAGTAGAAATAGATGTCTGTGAGAGTTACTTTAATGTAATGGATAGTGTGATGAATCTTAGTTTGAATCTCTGCTTGGTTATGGAGGCTCACTGGGGGATAGCATTGTTATTGCTGCTCCATAAATACCTCACAACTTTATAGATCATATTAGAGTTTCAATAAGTCAGATATGATATGATAACACATAACAGACATGAACAAAAGACTAAATCTGGGCATCAGCCACTAAAGTCTCACTATGCATCAGAAATTATAAAAGATGGTGTAGAGAACCAACTATAATATTCTCTCCTATTGCTACCCATTGGTGCCTCAGTTCTCAAGGTCTAGGCATATCCTGCAGGCAGACTCTGCCCTCTGCTAGCAAGGCTGTCAACAGCAAGGAGCCTGCCTGCATGTGTTGGTGGAAAGTTTTGCAATTTGGAAGATCTGGGAAAAATCATAATAAGGATTCGATCCAGATTTGTGTGAGCTTAGTCATGCCTCCATCACCTGCTGTGATGATTCCCCTCATTATTATGCATGACAAGTAGCCTATTTTTCTCTTGTCATCCTACTCCTCCATTGTATATGGGTTTGCCTCTGACTGATAGACAGGCGAGCAGATGGGCAGTTGAAAAGGATAGGAAAGGAGGATGAAGGGGCAGCAGAGCTGACAATATAGATGACATGGACACAGAGGAGAAAGGGACAGTGGCATGGGCCAGTTTCGTGCCATCAGCATCTGCCAGGTCTTGTGTCTATTTCCTTGTCTAAGACCGGTAAAAGGTGCAAACCCAGCAACTTCGTGACAATGAGGAAGAGTTTGCCAGGAAGGTAGAATAGGACAGCTGCACCAGCAACTTCCTGACTAAGAATTTATATAGAAGCTGATGGTTTCAGGCTTTCCATCCCTTCCTGGTTTCCATTGCATTCTGGGGTACATAAATGTTCCACAAAAATAGTGGCCAATATCCTGTTTGGAGGGGAAGGGCAATTGTGTGTACTTTCCTCTGCTCTGGCAGGTCCCCCATCGCATGACTGGCCATACAACCAACTGCACAACCAATCTTGCAACCAGTGCAAGACAAGGTACACAAAGGGGAGCCTGCCAGGACCGAAAGAAGGTTTATGCAATTGTCCTTCCATGTCATGTGACTCAATAGAATACTATCCAGTGAGCATCCGTGGTTTTCAGACCAATGTGTATTTCATAATAGACCAAGACGTAGGGCCAGAAAACACACACATGGCACAGTAGGGCAAAAGTCAATTAATATTAGTTAATATTAATAACATTAGTTAAATATTAGTAGAATGTCCTACAAGGACTGTGTGGGGCATTGAGGACTGTAGCCAAACTCACTTACCCCTACCCAATCCAACTCATTTTTTTCCTGCTATTCATTCAGAAGTAGAAACATTTTCTTTCTAAGGATATCAATATGACAGTTATAAAACATTGGATGCCAAATGCATTTCTAGACGGCTGACTCTTTCCCGCATTTTGGCTTTAGCAAATGCATTATCTAGCGGCAGCCATTCAGTTCAGTAAAGCAATAATTATTTTATAGAGTAAGATGAAAGAGAGCAGAAGTGCATGTCTCCAACTGGCTATTACATCCTGTGTTGATTTTTAAAATGGGTACATTACTGGAATTTTATTGTAAATTAAAGATGAAGATTCCTGTAAAATCTAATCTATAGTAATAAGAAAATGTGTACCTGTCCTAAGACCAGGAAACCTGGGTACCTGAAAAACCTGTCATGCATACTAAAGTGACTTTAAATATATGCATCTTGGAGTTATTATTTCTTAAATGCACTGGTTAACTTTAATATATTTTAATGGGTTGTCATCCTTGAAGCCTGCAGTATCAGCTTCAGACAGTATGTGGCACATTTTTCCAACCAATGCATAGAGTTGTGGCAGAAACAGAGGGGAGTAATTTAATAGATGGCATTTGCAGGAAACACCCGTCCCCCTGCTGTGGAGCAGCTTCCATTCATAGGAACAGAGTGGGGAGATCTCTCTTCTCTGGCACTGTAGAAGGTGCACTATGGCAGAAGCCTTGTCTCAGTTATGGCAGAGGTAATATATACAATATTAATTAGGACTATGCTGACTTTTTCTCTCCTGTTTTCTCCTATTATTTTCATTCAATTTGGCAGAAAAGAAATTCCCCTTGAAAATGATTTCAAAGGAGAATTTAAAAAAATAAAATAAAATAACAATTCTCAGGAGTGAGACTCAGAATTTATGTCCCTACTTCACTTATGAACAATGTGCATTTTATAATACTTATGAGGTGGCAAACGAATGTTTGTGAATGTCCTGTCTTTTATCATACTGTCAGAAGAAGCCTCTCTAGTTCCCCACACATCAGTTTGAAGCCCAAGGGAAGATGTCCTCTCATATGTCTTTCTTCAGATCAAGATGTGTGGGCAAACCAGGGAAGCTGCAGAGTTACGAAGAGATGTGTCGTAGAAAAAAAAATACAACCAAATGCACCTCATGTAACTACTTTGCAATGTTATTAAATTCTAGATTACCCAGAGAATGAGGCAGGAAAATGAAAGCTTCTTTCTTGGGTTAAATAAAACTTTCGGGAAATCGAAGGACATATTTTGGCACAGAGCTTGTTCCCATTCTCTTGTTTGAGCTGGACAAAGCAGTGACTTCCCTCTTATCTACTACAAAACACACAGGGAAGGAGCTGTACTATAAGCATTTGCAGAAGAGTCAGAATGTATGGCCTTTGCAGGGTTGGGGGATGATTATGGTTGTCTGCCCCAGGAGGCTGATGGATCTATATGGTTTCCTGTTGGCTCTCGGCATGTTTCCTGTTGCCTCAGCGGGCAGTTATGTTGAAGTCTTGGTTGACCTCTGGAACAGAGAAATGGCCAGGGCAGTGGACACTTCTGGTCTTCCCATGGAGTGGAAACAAATAGGCCTCTAGTTTCCTAGAGATCTAGTGGTGAAATGAGTGGGCAGAGACTACAGTGAGGATGGTAGGAAACTCAGAGCAAATGTGACCAAACAAAGGCTATGGCTTATTGGAAGGCTTATTCTGTGTCAGCAGTGGCAGCAAAGAAGCCTTTCTTTTCTGCCACCATTCTGTGTGCACAAAGTTGTCCAATGCAGTTGTTTCAAGTGGTCAGGAACTGTTAAGACTGTGGCCCACAAAGAGAGAATGTGGACCATTCATCAGCCTGCTGTGAAGAATGCAGTCATGTTCCTTGGAGAAGTGAGAGCTACCTCATGATACCGGATCCTTGCCCCTACTGACTTATAAAAGCAGCTGGAAAGAGAATGACTGAGAAGATAAGGGGAGTGGTGCATGCTTCTTCTGAACAAGTTAATGTTCTAGCCTGCTTTAAAAAGGAAGTCATATGACCTTTGTTGAAAAACCCTCCTTGAGCCCCTTTACACTTCATAATTATCAGCCAGTCTCAACTATTCTGTACTCAGACAAGTTTCTGGAATATGTGGTGGCTTCACAACTCCAGGACTTTCTAGATAATACAGATTATCTAGATCCATTTCAGTCTTGCTTCAGCCCTGCTATAGCACAGAGGCAGATTTGGTTGCTGATAAACAATCTATACTGGGAACAAGACGGCAAGAGTGTGTTACTGTTGCTTCTGCTGGATCTCCCAGAAGCTTTCAATATAATCAGCCATGGTACCCTTCTGGTCTTTTGTTTCTGTTCATGGGGTTTTCTTGGCAAAGATACTGGAGTGGCTTGCCAATTCCTCCTCCAGGTGGATCGCGTTTAGTCAGAACTCTCCACTATGACCTGTCCATCTTGGGTGTCCCTGCACGGCATAGCCCATAGCTTCTCTGAATTACTCAAGCCCCTTCGCCACGACAAGGCAGCAATCCGTGAAGGATTTAAGTGAGGAGGAATTAAAGAACCTCTTAATGAGGGTGAAAGAGGAGAGCGCAAAAAATGGTCTGAAGCTCAACATCAAAAAAACTAAGATCATGGCCACTGGTCCCATCACCTCCTGGCAAATAGAAGGGGAAGAAATGGAGGCGGTGACAGATTTTACTTTCTTGGGCTCCATGATCACTGGAGATGGTGACAGCAGCCACGAAATTAAAAGACGCCTGCTTCTTGGGAGGAAAGCGATGACAAACCTAGACAGCATCTTAAAAAGCAGAGACATCACCTTGCCGACAAAAGTCAGCATAGTCAAAGCTATGGTTTTTCCTGTAGCGATGTATGGAAGTGAGAGCTGGACCATAAAGAAGGCTGACTGCCGAAGAATTGATGCTTTTGAATTGTGGTGCTGGAGGAGGCTCTTGAGAGTCCCCTGGACTGCAAGGAGATCAAACCTATCTGTTCTGAAGGAAATCAACCCTGAGTGCTCACTGGAAGGACAGATCCTGAAGCTGAGGCTCCAATACGTTGGCCATCTCATGAGAAGAGAAGACTCCCTGGAAAAGACCCTGATGTTGGGAAAGTGTGAGGGCAAGAGGAGAAGGGGACGACAGAGGACGAGATGGTTGGACAGTGTCATTGAAGCTACCAACATGAATTTGACCCAACTCCGGGAGGCAGTGGAAGACAGGAGGGCCTGGCGTGCTCTGGTCCATGGGGTCACGAAGAGTCGGACATGACTAAACAACAACAACACCCTTCTGGTCATCTCGCTGAATGGGACTTTGGGGCACTGTCTTGCAGTGACCTCAGTCCTTCAGGAGGGGCAAGCTCAGAGGGTGGTGCTGGGGGACTCAGCTTTGACACCTTGGGCATTGGCCTGTGAGTTCTGATCTGTCCCCTACACTAAACATAAACATGAAACCGCTGGGAGAGTTTGTCCTTCCTTTTGGAGTTTGGCACCACCAGTATGCTGATAATACTGAGCCCTGTTTTTTTTCTTTGCATCTGATTCTAGGGAAGCTGTTTCTGTTCTAAACTAGTGTCTGGTGTCAGTAATGGGCTGGATGAGGGCAAACAAACTGTGGCAGAATCCAGACATGACCAAAGTGCTCCTGGTCAGTTGAAAGGCAGATGAGGAAACAGGAACCCAACCTCTGCTGAATGGGGCTACTCTCCATCTAAAAACTCAGGTTCACAGACTGGTCATGCTCCTGGATTCATCCCTAAGCCTGGATGCCCAGATCGTGGCAGTGGCTGGTGTGTGTTTACACAACTAGTCCACCAGCTATACACATTCCTTGAGAAGTCCTATCTGGTCATGGTGACACATACCTTAGTTACATCCTGGTTGGATTACTGCAGTGCTCTCCATACGGGGCTTTGGAAAGTGTTTGGAAACTTCAGCAGGTCCAGGATGCTGCATCTAGAATCCTGATTGGAGCTGGTTACGAGAGCAGGAAATCCTTGTTACAACAGCTTCACTGGCTACTGATCTGTTTCTAGGCATAACTCAAAGTGCTGGTTTTAACCTACAAAGTTCTTTCTTTCTTTCTTTCTTTCTTTCTTTCTTTCTTTCTTTCTTTCTTTCTTTCTTTCTTTCTTTCTTTCTTTCTTTCTATCTATCTATCTATTTAATTTGTATTCCACCCATCTGGTTGCAAAGGCCATTCTGGGTGGTTTGCAACAAAATAGGACAATAATAACAATTTTAAATAAGAACTACATAAACATAACAAATTAAATATACAAGATAGGCAATAAACGCATACCAATCATTAAACTTTTAAAAATGCAATACCAAAGACATTTAATAAAAGCATTTAACATAGCGGGATCAGTAATTTAGGAGCTGGAAGAAACTCTGCATTCTTGGAAGGCCTGTCTGAATAACCAGATTTTCAAAAGTCTCTTAAAAGTCATCAGTGAAGAGGCCAGGCAGATATCGGGTGGGAGTTGATTCCAGAGATGTAGTGCAACCATTGAGAAGGCCCAATTCCTGGTCTTTCTGGACCTCTTGTGAGGTCAGTGTCCTCAACTGTCTGGTCTGGGACATATGAGTAGGGTGGGCAGATCTCGATTGTACTAGCTTTCTCTAGAAATCTTCAGGCATTTCCAAGATCTGGGCCTCAGTAAACTAAATAACCAGGAAATTGTGTAATACTTCCTTGCTTTTCTGTAAATGGCTCTTCAGCGTAAACAAATAGGCCACATAACAGTTTCATTGCAAAACCTATTTAAATTATTATACTATAAAAAAGACCTAATAGGTACATCTAGCTTGCTGACAAGCTCATTAATTATCTGTCTTTCGTCTGGTACTTGGCTGGTACTTGATTAATAACTATGGCATTTAATGATTCAGAAACAGGTCATTCATACCTCATTCTTCCTCTTCTAAGTGTGTCAGAGTCTGGGGGGGTTTTCAACTGTCTGCCTAAACAAAATTTTAAAATATATATATGGGGAACCAGGTGTATCATGGAGTTGTGGTGTTCATCAGACAGGATTCAATTGAGCAGTATAATTCTGAAAGCATTTTCCTCATATTGAAAGGACAGTGTTATGTCTTATCAAGTCATATCTTCTGTGATTATGTGCTTGACGTATGTGCTGTCAACTCACTTCTGACATGGCAACTCTAATAGGATTTTTGAGGTATGTACAATTGTCGGGAGCACTGTGATTTTAATGTATGGGATCAGGTGCTTGGAAGTAAGTGGAAAGTGTTGTTCGTCCCAAGTTCCCAGTCCCCCACATTAATATAATAGTGCTTTGCTTTTACATGCTGCCCCCTCCCTGAGTCTGAACATCACACCCCAACTGCCTACATCACCAAAACACCACCTACAGACAAGCCCCTGTAAGTACAAGAATGTATTACAACTAACCGCATGGGGAAAAGCCCATTACAATCATTCCAGCTGAAAGTAGAAGCCACCCAGAAGCAGAGAAAAAGAGCCACTTTGGGAGCCAAAGGGGCTGAACAAAATCAAATCATCCTTTACATAATGCAATCAATAAAAACTACCTTGAATTCACCTGTTTTATAAGCAGAGCAAATTCCATGATATTTGACCATGTAGTCGTGCTCAAAGTCTGCATTATTTTTCCCAAGCTGTGAAAGCTTAATGCTGTGGCTCTGTCACTATGCTCTTCCACATCAATATGTGGATGAAAGGCTGGAAAGTTACCTTCTAAAAGTAACTTTCATTGCTATTACTTGTTATAGCATTTGAAAAGTACCTTATTGTTATTATTCAGTTACAATGTTCAAAAACCAACTTACTATATTGTTTGTATGCCAACCACCGATGCTGAAGAGGCTGAAATTGACCAATTCTATGAAGACTTACAACACCTTCTAGAACTGACACCAAAGAAAGATGTTCTTCTCATTATAGGGGACTGGAATGCTAAAGTAGGGAGTCAAGAGATAAAAGGAACAACAGGTAAGTTTGGCCTTGGAATTCAAAACGAAGCAGGGCAAAGGCTAATAGAGTTTTGTCAAGAGAACTAGCTGGTCATCACAAACACTCTTTTCCAACAACACAAGAGGTGACTCTACACATGGACATCACCAGATGGGCAATACCGAAATCAGTTTGATTATATTCTCTGCAGCCAAAGATGGAGAAGCTCTATACAGTCAGCAAAAACAAGACCTGGAGCTGATTGTGGCTCTGATCATCAGCTCCTTATAGCAAAATTCAAGCTTAAACTGAAGAAAGTAGGAAAAACCACTGGGCTAGTCAGGTATAATCTAAACCAAATCCCTTATGAATACACAGTGGAAGTGAAGAACAGATTTAAGGAACTAGATTTGGTGGACAGACTGCCTGAAGAACTATGGATGGAGGCTCGTAACATTGTACAGGAGGCAGCAACAAAAACCATCCCAAAGAAAAGGAAATGCAAGAAAGCAAAGTGGCTGTCCAACGAGGCCTTACAAATAGCAGAGAAGAGAAGGGAAACAAAATGCAAGGAAGATAGGGAAGGTTATAGAAAATTGAATGCAGACTTCCAAAGAATAGCAAGGAGAGACAAGAGGGCCTTCTTAAATGAACAGTGCAAAGATATAGAGGAAAAGAATAGAAAGGGAAAAACCAGAGATCTGTTCAAGAAAATTGGAGATATTAAAGGACCATTTTGTGCAAAGATGGACATGATAAAGGACAAAAATGGTAGGGACCTCACAGAAGCAGAAGACATCAAGAAGAGGTGGCAAGAATACACAGAAGAGTTATACCAGAAAGATCTGGATGTCCCGGATAACCCATATAGTGTGGTTGCTGACCTTGAGCCAGACATCCTGGAGAGCGAAGTCAAGTGGGCCTTAGAAAGCATGGCTAACAACAAGGCCAGTGGAGGTGATGGCATTCCAGTTGAACTATTTAAAATCTTAAAAGATGACGCTGTTAAGGTGCTACACTCAATATGCCAGCGAGTTTGGAAAACTCAGCAGTGGCCAGAGGATTGGAAAAGATCAGTCTACATCCCAATCCCAAAGAAGGGCAGTGCCAAAGAATGCTCCAACTACCGTACAATTGCACTCATTTCACACGCTAGCAAGGTTATGCTCAAAATCCTACAAGGTAGGCTTCAGCAGTATGTGGACCGAGAACTCCCAGAAGGACAAGCTGGATTTCGAAGGGGCAGAGGAACTAGAGATCAAATTGCTAACATGCGCTGGATTATGGAGAAAGCCAGAGATTTCCAGAAAAATATCTACTTCTGCTTTATTGACTACGCAAAAGCCTTTGACTGTGTGGACCACAACAAACTATGGCAAGTTCTTAAAGAAATGGGAGTGCCTGACCACCTTATCGATCTCCTGAGAAATCTATATGTGGGACAGGAAGCAACAGTTAGAACTGGATATGGAACAACTGATTGGTTCAACATTGGCAAAGGAGTAGGACAAGGCTGTATATTGTCTCCCTGCTTATTTAACTTATATGCAGAATACATCATGCGAAAGGCAGGACTGGATGAATCCCAAGCTGGAATTAAGATTGCCGGAAGAAATATCAACAACCTCAGATATGCAGATGATACCACTCTGATGGCAGAAAGTGAGGAGGAATTAAAGAACCTTTTAATGAGGGTGAAAGAGGAGAGCGCCAAAAATGGTCTGAAGCTCAACATCAAAAAAACGAAGATCATGGCCACTGCTCCCATCACCTCCTCGCAAATAGAAGGGGAAGATATGGAGGCGGTGACAGATTTTACTTTCTTGGGCTCCATGATCACTGCAGATGGTGACAGCAGCCACGAAATTAAAAGACGCCTGCTTCTTGGGAGGAAAGTGATGACAAACCTAGACAGCATCTTAAAAAGCAGAGACATCACCTTGCCGACAAAGGTCCGCATAGTCAAAGCTATGGTTTTTCCAGTAGCGATGTATGGAGGTGAGAGCTGGACCATAAAGAAGGCTGACCGCCGAAGAATTGATGCTTTTGAATTGTGGTGCTGGAGGAGACTCTTGAGAGTCCCCTGGACTGCAAAGAGAACAAACGTATCCATTTTGAAGGAAATCAACCCTGAGTGCTCACTGGAAGGACAGATCCTGAAGCTGAGGCTCCAATACTTTGGCCATCTCATGAGAAGAGAAGACTCCCTGGAAAAGACCCTGATGTTGGGAAAGTGTGAAGGCAAGAGGAGAAGGGGACGACAGAGGACGAGATGGTTGGACAGTGTCACCAAAGCTACCAGCATGAATTTGACCAAACTCCGGGAGGCAGTGGAAGACAGGAGGGCCTGGCGTGCTCTCTGGTCCATGGGGTCACGAAGAGTCGGACATGACTTAACGACTAAACAACAACAAAGTGGGGGGGGGAGAGAAATACAATTTTGGTACAGCTCTGCTCTGTGCTAATTGCATGACACTCTCTCCTCTCAATTCATGCATTAGGGAGCTTGAATGCAGACTGGCTCTCAATTTAAGGAAGTTCAGTGAAAAGCCATACTGACTACAGGAGCTGACAGAGGATGTCAAAAGTGACTTTTAGAATAGTGGGCTGGAATACACAACAGCAGCATCTTCTCTTCCTTGTGTCACTCCCTCCTGCCTGACAAATGTAGAAAGTCGTACAGAACACACCTCACATAATTTTCAAATTATGAATTATGTGGAGTGGGGAGGAGAATTTGGCATGGTCCTTCTGGCTCTGCTTCTAGCCCCCAAATGCTCATATAACAGTGTAGTACATAGGGACTGATTAAGTGTATGTGCCATTGGAAGTGGCTCTAAGACCAAGCAGCAGAACATCCCATTGCCCCTGCACAGTCCACAAGCTGTCTGTTATGCCATGTTATTTAATGGTCCTTCTGATGCATTCCTCTGAATCTCTATTTTCCTGAGGCCTTCAGCACCCATTCTTCCAGCTCTTCCTCCTCCTCCTGATATCCCTGAGTACAGCTTGCAGACTATCTTGGAGCACCTTTGGAGACATCCCTAATTATGTCTGCAAAACATCCCCTACTTCCCTGCTCAGGGTTGTTCTAAACTACAGATGTGATGAGCAGCTACAGGTATTCCCAGTTTCTTTTCCCCATTTTGTCTATTTGTTGCCCGAGGAAAATTTCTGAAGAACTCAAAAACGTACCTTTTTTTGGGGTTACATTTTAGTTGATCTTCATAAAGGAATTCCCAAAACCACAGCAGGGCAGTCTTAACTGAAAATCCTGTGCAGGAGTGTCAGTGTCAGGATGTGATCAAGTCTGACTATTCTTAAAATAGGCTGCTGTCCAAGACCTCTTAAAGAGATAAGTGTTACCTTGGCTCTTCCTATATTTAAAAAGTGTAGTTTAAGATAACAGGATGGTTTGATCCAGGGGAGCACCATATCTTATTGCACTGGATCACTTTTCTTTTTTTAAATTCCGAGATATGAAGTACCATATCAAAATTGGTTATTACTTTTTTTAATCATTTGCTTGCTTTATTAAAGTATTTTTCTTCCCATTATGTGTTTGTGTACTCCATGTTTAGATCTCTGAACTAAAAAATAAATAAAATGCTTGCTCTGTCTTCCTGAGTGTTTATTTCCCTGACTCAGTCCTTTACTCTGTGTTTCCTAGACTTCCAGATTGTATTTCCGAGAAAGCAATTGACATTTTCGTTCCAAATAAATAAATAAATATCCCCAAACTGACAGAATGAAACAGTGGGAGGGAAGGCTTCAGTTGGTAGTTTGCTTCCTGGCATGCAATTTTAATTAAGGAGTCAGCATGCCTGCTACACACCAATCCATGGGAGTTAATAGCTAAAAATGAGTGAGAGGACATCCATGCCTAGGGAATACACAAGAAAGGGACAACACAGAAACTGTATTCCAGGTGCCTAACAGAATTTACCTATTGGTCCAAATAAATGTTATTTATGATGGCCAGCATGTGATAGTGGGAGGATCAAGATAAACTGCTAGCAGCAAAGACTAAATAAGTATTCATGGTTTCAAAAACTAGAGATGGAATGATGATTGATTCAACCAGAAAGCAGAGCCTGAGGGTCAGACTAGATGATATGCTCCGTATCTTTTTTTAGCTTTAATGCTTCCACAAGTGGTGAAGGGTGTCTCTTAGTTGTAGCAGTTATTTTTCCTCACCTCTGCATCTTGCATTTAGCTGTGCTTTGCATTGTGATTGAGCCATAGAAGCAAAACACAGCCTCACATTGCAAGTGCAGATTCAAACATCTATTTTTAAATATCCTGTTGATGGAAGGAAAATGCATTAATCTCATGGCATACTCTTATGTCTGACAAAGTTGACATGTTCCACAGGAAAAATCAGGACAAGGCCGCATGGTCGTGGAAACAATACAAATTGTTTGTACTGCTTATATTAAAATATAGCAGTTAATCTTTAAGGTGCCACAAAGTCTTTTTTTCTTTTATGTTTCTTGTCAAAGTCTTTTCTCCACAACATCTAGTTTGACCCTGAGATGCACAGTTGTGAAGAGCAGCCAATTTTTTTGGCCACGGCTAGAAACATAATGTGAAAGAAACATAGGCTGAATCAAGATTGTATAAGTTGTATAACAAGCTTTATAAGGAGATGTGTGAATTTTTTTTTTTCCAGTCTGTGGCCTCCTTCAAATGTTCCAGGGTCACTCACGGGGCCATGTTGCCCCCCATTGAGAATGGTTGATGTGGAGTCTTGGTCTGGTCCAGAGAGAACCAGGTCTGAATCCTACTCAAATATGAAACTTTCCTTGAGCAAGTCACTCTTGTCCTTGCCCATTGCCCTTCAGAGGGTGGTTGTGGGAATAAAATGTGCTTCCTTGGATTCTTCAAAGGAAGGTGTGTTTTGACATGCTTTTATACCTCAGTGTATGTTTTCACTGCTAGTCACTATGCTTACTTATTCACATTATGCCTTTACTGAGGCAACTGATACTAATCTACCTTCTCCCAACACTGAATGCCAATTCTTTACAATTATGTCTTTTGAACCTCCAGATGTTGTTGGACTTGATTGTCCAGGCTGGTAATGATAGGACTGGTAAGGGTTGTGATCTGCCAGAGGCAGAATCCTCACCCCTGCTAAATCTTTCTTAAATAGCATTAAATCTGAAGTGTGTTATGGCTGTGCAGTAGACCAGTCATAAGGAGACTTTAAATCATCCTCAGTAAAATTGTAAAAATTACAATCTTTCCCCTCTTATGTCATGACTCTTCCCCGCCAACAGCAAAAAAAACCAGGACACCGAGAGGAGGGTTGTGTGATTCATGTTCTGAACTTTCCACAGCCATCATTAATCATACAAACACTTTTCTCTGAGTTATGGTACACACATTCTTTTTTTCAGAAATGGTAGAAATGGTTGTTGTTTTCCGACTTGGTGAAATGACCAGATGCAACACCAAAGTGCTAGCAAAAAAACCACTCTCGTACACCTGCCATTCTTTATATCTGCGCACATCAGTCTCTGGGGCCTTGTACTAAAAATACTTGGAGAACGCAAAGCAAATTAATCTGCTATGACTTCAAAAATGAGAGCTCTGAGTTCCAAGGGGAAAATAAGCAGCAAAGTAATTTCTGTATCAGTGCATTCCTGTTTGCTTGTTAAGAGTTCTCTAGATAAAGAGCAGAATTGAGTTTAGAATGTACAAGTTAAATGGAAAGCAGATGAAGTAATCCAATGGGATGAAGAAAAATAATAGAGGGAGAGCTTTTGCACTAATTTCAGATCCATATTTGCTCCTTGAAGTCTCTTTAGTAATCTCATTAGGAGCACAAATATATGGAAACGTACAGAAATGGCTGTGACAAAAAGCAAAAATGTAAAACTCTCTGGCAGTCAACAATAAAAGCCAATAAACATGGTCCTTTGGGTCCATGGAAATGTGGTTTCCTTGTGCTTGACTCATTTCCCTGTGTATCTGGCACTCTATTCAATATAGTGAGAGATGAAGCAAAGAGATGGGTGCTGTGTCCTATCACCATGTGCCAGGTGCATCATGCCTTAATGCCAACTCATGCATCTTAGTAGGAGGGGAGGATTTTGTGAATTGGCCACCCTCTTGTATAACATCCTCTTCCACATTGCAGCATGTTCAATCATGTTCCTAGTGAGGAGGACAGCATGCCACCTGAGCTTTTGGCATTGCTTCATCAATTCTTCCCAGACACTTTGGCAAGGGAAAGAGATGCTTGCATTTCAAAGTCCACAAACCCGAATCTTGCATTTCATTTCCTGTTTAACTTGAAACAGAATTGATGGCCAGTTAAACCAGATTCGATTATTTCCATTGGCAAACAAATGCCACTGGCAACTCTTCATGCAAGCCTACATATATCACAACTTTTGTTTTGATTTTGTTCCTGGTACCTTCCAAGAACTCAGGCAAAATGAAATTGACTACTTATTTCCAATTTATGTAATGCCTGCAATGTTGTGATAGTAAAGGCAAGGAGCACAGAAGTATACAGAGGTATAAAGAAAGAAGCAAGGAAGTGATTACTTTCAATTAAGCTGTTTCACTGGAATGTGTAGCCTGGTTTCTCTGTGTGTCTCATTTGACAATAAGCTTAATTAGCGACTGCAGTTTGCAAAACATGCTCACTGCCAAAACAATCTTGACAGGTTGAGGAAGAAAGATCCACCAGTTCAAGGATCAGCTCATCAAACCTTATTCTGATGTTTCAGTTGTAACTAGCCATCATGCTGAACATTGCAGTGAATAAGCTCATAGGAGAAATTTTTAGAACTCACAATATTTGGTGGTGTTAAAATTAGGCTCTCTTGCCCTTAATTTTTTTTTTTCTGCCTCAAGTGCCAAAATAACTTGGCTGGTTTTGGGTACCTTGATGTAGGATGAAAACGGTGCCCTTCGTCCCCCCCCCCCCCCCCCGCCTCAGGCAGCAAAAATATCCTGGGCCAGCCTGGCTATATATTATATATGCTAATTTTACATCTGTGCAGTTGGCTGTCATTACCCTAGGTGTCCAAAGGTAGTAGCCACTGCCAACTCAGGTTCACCGACTGATTACTTTAACCCTTTGATCTTGAGCGGAAGTGTCCTTGATTACTAAAACGTTCCTGAAATTTTAAAACGAAAATGTGTTTACGGAACAATTCTGAAAGGTGGCTTGGGAATGTCAAGCGCCATTTTAGGCTGGGATTAAGGCTGACTCATTCCTGCTTGGGCCAGCTACCAGAAGGCTTCTGTGGAGCTCCCCAGGAAGATTCCTTTGCGCTTCACAGCAGCTTGCTCATCGGAAGGGAGGACAAGCACTGAAAGACTCCTGGATCACACATAGCTCAGAGCCTTACGCCAGCTTCCCTCAAGTCCTGAACTAAAATTCTCAAACAGCATTGTGAGAATAATCATGCACCAAACATTGTGAGCTAATCTGGAACTATGCTTTTTTTTTAAAGGTCACTTTGTCAGTGGTTTGACAACATTGCTAGCAATGGGAAACTGATGGGATTTGCAGTTCACCAGCCATAGCTCAATGACTAGAAATGGGGCTTTCTCCCTTCCTATTGTATTGTATTGTATTGTATTGTATTGTATTGTATTGTATTGTAAGACAGATTTCATTGATTTCTTGACTTTTCTCCAGGAGCTCATGGTATGTTTTTTTTAAAAAATCTTCTCTTCTCCGTGTAATCTTCATAACTGCCCTATGAGATAGGTCAGGCTCAGAGTATGTGACTGGCCCAATGTCATGGATAAATCGGGACTTGAAACCAGACATCCTGAATCCTAATCAAACACTCTAAGCACTCTCTCTCTCAATGTTATCCATAGTTTTCATTGATTGAGGCATGATCTGGAAGCTGTCATATCAAGAAACATGGTGTGGCATCCTATGAAGCTTGTAACATAATGTGAGGGTTCAATCTCGGGCTCCTGTCTTTGTTCGAATAAATCAGCAGATTTGCGAGGTTTTGAAACAGGGGTAACATTTATTGGCATTTTTAACAAATAACCAGTGTCTGCAAAAGCAGTCCAACATTTGTCTCCTTCCAACAATGGGTCGGCAAGGGGTTTCCAATCTTCACCTTTGAAAGGATTTCCTCCTGCAGGGTTCCAGGGTCCAGGCCAGTCTAGAGACAGATCCGTGTTTAGTACCGGTCCTGTCTCTCCCTCCAGTAAGGGGACCGTGTCATCATCCCGGTTGTCCAACCAGATGGGGTCCCGGGTGGAGGTGAAGGTCTGCCATGGTCCTCCTGGTACCCCCTCATCTGCATTTCCCTCACCCTCCATTCAAGTCTTTCACGACTCTTTCTTTCTTTCTTCTCCTTCTCTTCTCTCAGCCTCCTCCTCCACTCTCTGGCCTCCGCCTTGCCCCAATAAGAGGGTCTTGGTGGTATTTCTCTCCGTCTCCTGTAGTCCGCCTCCTCTCTAGGCACTCTAAGTCTTTCCCACACTCCTGTCCTTAGATCTTGCATCCATATCCACTCCCAACCTGGTGGCAACTGCTCCTCTCTCCTTTTTATATCTGCTACCCCCGCCTCTATCTTCACCCTCGGCTTCCGCTCTCTTCCCGCCATTTTTTCCCCGGTTCTTCTAACCGTCAGCTTCCGCATCTCCCTCTCTACTTTCCCCGGGTCTGTCTCCGGTGGCTCTGTTTTCCTAGGAGGAGAGGCGGGCACAGTCTGAATCTCCTTCTCTGCAGTGAGAGGGAGGGACGGCACTCCAGCGAGAGTGGTAGTGCTCTCGCCTCCAGTCTCACACATAACAAATAAAAATGCATACAGCGTTCCTTCTCATGCTGCACATATGCCATTTCAGAGGGATCTGGCCTTTTTGCTCAAATGATATGACTGCTTTTAACCCAGATGATTCTTAGATAGTAATGGAATAATAGCTACAAAAAGCAAACATCTCAAAATGGTGTGACTGCCCTGGCTTCCAGGTCATGGGAGTGAAGAAACTGGTGTAATAACAAGGTATAGGATGCCATTGTTTTTCTCAGCTGACATTTCTGAACACTCATGCATTGCATTTACCAAGCCAAGAGGAAGACAGTAGTCTAGTGACATAGGCATGAACTGTGATCAGTCAACTGAGAAATGTTTTATAAGATTCTCCAGATGCTTGTGTTTTATCCAAGATTGTATTAAGACTAAGCAAAAATTGTCACTCGGGACTAAATTCACCTCTTGGTTCCCACTACATCAGAATGAATGGAGCTCATTAAATGTATATCCCATTGATCAATGCCTCTACTCTCACTGGAACTGAAAGTTGCAGTTAGTTCCCCATCTGAAAACCAACATCCATTTTCCCTCCCTCCCAGACAAAGACAGAGGCCTTTGTCTTCTGCTGGTGTAAATCATAGCAGCAAATATTTGCCAGTTAATGAGTCACTGCCTGTATTTTTTGACATGTGTCAGACACTTAACTTGGTGTGCGACAAGAAATACAAGCAGTGACATATTCACAGCAGTTCACTGCTGCAATTTACCTTTGCACCTCTGGTGGCACAAATAACCAATAGGATTCTGTCTAATGAGAAGGAACAAAAGAAGGTGGCTTTCTTTGATGAAAAGATCAATGGCAGTGCTGGCAGCAAAAACAGAGAGCAGTGGCCAAGGTTCAGCCATGCATACTGTCTGCTCCTGCGGCTAGAGAAGAATGAGGATGCTTAGATGGCCACATGCCTCCTGCCAATATTCAACTCTCTACAGCTGAAGACATTATGGGGGCTGGGCAGGGCAGTTGGGAAGATCAATTTATATAGACGTTAATGGCAAGTGAGATTACAATTTCCAGGAAGTACCATGGCAGCTTCCTGTTTGTTCCCCCCTCCTCACAAATCAGCAACAGGAAGCAACAGGAAATAGGAAGTCTGGAGAAGCCAATTATGCAGGTAAATCATGTGAAAGCCTTCCTCTGGGAAGAGAGGCAAAGCCTAAAGGTGTGCTGTTTTGGGCTTCTGACCTGCAATTCCTGAATTCCTGCAGAAGTCTAGGAACTGAAGTAAAAAAAACCGCAAAAAAACACAACCCCTACTGATTAATTTGTTGTTGTTGTTTAGTCGTTTAGTCGTGTCCAACTCTTCGTGACCCCATGGACCAGAGCACGCCAGGCCCTCCTGTCTTCCACTGCCTCCCGGAGTTGGGTCAAATTCATGTTGGTAGCTTCGATGACACTGTCCAACCATCTTGTCCTCTGTCGTCCCCTTCTCCTCTTGCCTTCACTCTTCCCAACATCAGGGTCTTTTCCAGGGAGTCTTCTCTTCTCATGAGATGGCCAAAGTATTGGAGCCTCAGCTTCAGGATCTGTCCTTCCAGTGAGCACTCAGGGTTGATTTCCTTCAAAATGGATAGGTTTGTTCTCCTTGCAGTCCAGGGGACTCTCAAGAGTCTCCTCCAGCACCACAATTCAAAAGCATCAATTCTTCGGCGGTCAGCCTTCTTTATGGTCCAGCTCTCACTTCCATACATCACTACTGGAAAAACCATCGCTTTGACTATGCGGACCTTTGTCGGCAAGGGGATGTCTCTGCTTTTTAAGATGCTGTCTAGGTTTCTCATCGCTTTCCTCCCAAGAAGCAGGCGTCTTTTAATTTCGTGGCTGCTGTCACCATCTGCAGTGATCGTGGAGCCCAGGAAGGTAAACTCTGTCACTGCCTCCATATCTTCCCCTTCTATTTGCCAGGAGGTGATGGGGCCCGTGGCCATGATCTTCGTTTTTTTGATGTTGAGCTTCAGACCATTTTTTGCGCTCTCCTCTTTCACCCTCATTAAGAGGTTCTTTAATTCTTCCTCACTTTCTGCCATCAGAGTGGTATCATCTGCATATCTGAGGTTGTTGATATTTCTTCCGGCAATCTTAATTCCGGCTTGGGATTCATCCAGTCCAGCCTTTCGCATGATGTATTCTGCATATAAGTTAAATAAGCAGGGGGACAATATACAGCCTTGTTGTACTCCTTTCCCAATTTTGAACCAATCAGTTGTTCCATATCCAGTTCTAACTGTTGCTTCCTGTCCCACATATAGATTTCTCAGGAGATGGATAAGGTGGTCAGGCACTCCCATTTCTTTAAGAACTTGCCATAGTTTGCTGTGGTCCACACAGTCAAAGGCTTTTGCGTAGTCAATGAAGCAGAAGTAGATATTTTTCTGGAACTCTCTGGCTTTCTCCATAATCCAGCGCATGTTAGCAATTTGGTCTCTAGTTCCTCTGCCCCTTCGAAATCCAGCTTGTACTTCTGGGAGTTCTCGGTCCACATACTGCTGAAGCCTGCCTTGGAGGATTTTGAGCATAACCTTGCTAGCGTGTGAAATGAGTGCAATTGTACGGTAGTTGGAGCATTCTTTAGCACTTCCCTTCTTTGGGATTGGGATGTAGACTGATCTTTTCCAATCCTCTGGCCACTGCTGAGTTTTCCAAACTCGCTGGCATATTGAGTGTAGCACCTTAACAGCGTCATCTTTTAAGATTTTAAATAGTTCAACTGGAATGCCATCACCTCCACTGGCCTTGTTGTTAGCCATGCTTTCTAAGGCCCACTTGACTTCACTCTCCAGGATGTCTGGCTCAAGGTCAGCAACCACACTATCTGGGTTGTCCGGGACATCCAGATCTTTCTGGTATAATTCTTCTGTGTATTCTTGCCACCTCTTCTTGATGTCTTCTGCTTCTGTAAGGTCCCTACCATTTTTGTCCTTTATCATGTCCATCTTTGCACGAAATGTTCCTTTAATATCTCCAATTTTCTTGAACAGATCTCTGGTTTTTCCCTTTCTATTATTTCCCTCTATATCTTTGCACTGTTCATTTAGGAAGGCCCTTTTGTCTCTCCTTGCTATTCTTTGGAAGTCCGCATTCAATATTCTGTAACTTTCCCTATCTCCCTTGCATTTTGTTTCCCTTCTCTTCTCTGCTATTTGTAAGGCCTCGTTGGACAGCCACTTTGCTTTCTTGCATTTCCTTTTCTTTGGGATGGTTTTTGTTGCTGTTTCCTGTACAATGTTACGAGCCTCCATCCATAGTTCTTCAGGCACTCTGTCCACCAAATCTAGTTCCTTAAATCTGTTCTTCACTTCCACTGTGTATTCATAAGGGATTTGGTTTAGATTATACCTGGCTAGCCCAGTGGTTTTTCCTACTTTCTTCAGTTTAAACTTGAATTTTGCTATAAGAAGCTGATGATCAGAGCCACAATCAGCTCCAGGTCTTGTTTTTGCTGACTGTATAGAGCTTCTCCATCTTTGGCTGCAGAGAACATAATCAATCTGATTTCGGTATTGCCCATTTGGTGATGTCCATGTGTAGAGTCGCCTCTTGTGTTGTTGGAAAAGAGTGTTTGTGATGACCAGCTAGTTCTCTTGACAAAACTCTATTAGCCTTTGCCCTGCTTCGTTCTGAACTCCAAGGCCAAACTTACCTGTTGTTCCTTTTATCTCTTGACTCCCTACTTTAGCATTCCAGTCCCCTATAATGAGAAGAACATCTTTCTTTGGTGTCAGTTCTAGAAGGTGTTGTAGGTCTTCATAGAATTGGTCAATTTCAGCCTCTTCAGCATCGGTGGTTGGTGCATAAACTTGGATTATTGTGATGTTGAAAGGTCTGCCTTGGATTCGTATTGAAATCATTCTATCATTTTTGAGATTGTATCCCAGTACAGCTTTTCCCACTCTTTTGTTGACTATGAGGGCTACTCCATTTCTTCTACGGGATTCTTGCCCACAATAGTAGATATGGTAATCGTCTGAATTGAATTCGCCCATTCCCGTCCATTTTAGTTCACTGACGCCCAGGATGTCAATGTTTATTCTTGCCATCTCCTGTTTGACCACATCCAACTTCCCAAGGTTCATAGATCTTACATTCCAGGTTCCTATGCAGCATTCTTCTTTGCAGCATCGGACTTTCCTTTCACTTCCAGGCGCGTCCACAGCTGAGCATCCTTTCGGCTTTGGCCCAACCACTTCATTAGCTCTGGAGCTACTTGTACTTGTCCTCCGCTCTTCCTCAGTAGCATGTTGGACGCCTTCCGACCTGAGGGGGCCATCTTCCAGCGTCATATCTTTTAGCCTTTTGTTTCTGTTCATGGGGTTTTCTTGGCAAAGATACTGGAGTGGCTTGCCAGTTCCTGCTCCAGGTGGATCGCATTTAGTCAGAACTCTCCACTATGACCTGTCCGTCTTGGGTGTCCCTGCACGGCATAGCCCATAGCTTCTCTGAATTACTCAAGCCCCTTCGCCACGACAAGGCAGCAATCCATGAAGGGGACTGATTAATAAACAAATCTAAATAATATTGAAAAGATAAGAAAAATATGTGACCAGATATTGTGTTATTTTTGAACATCAAAAGAACAAGTGAAAGAAGGTGTACCACAAATACATCACAGTAAGCCTAAGGAATTCTTGAGCTCCTGAAGCTATGAATAGAGATTTGAGATGGATCCTTATATGTGATATATATATTCATTGCAGTAATCTGTGATGGGTATGATATAATCCAGGGTAGGTGGATAGCTCACCGAGTTGAGGAACTCCGGTTAGGAGTTTGATTCCTCATTATGCTTTCTAGGAGAAGTGCGAGCCTATGTGGCATTGGGTCAGAGAGCACTCCCAGATCAAGGGAATGGCAAACTGCTTCTGAGTACTCTATACAGTGTCTTAGAAATCTGGCTGTAGAGCCAGATGTTGGAGGTTTGATTCCCCACTGTGCCTCCTTGACGAGAGCTGGACTCAGTTATCAATAGGGTCCCTTCCAGCTCTGCAGATCTAAAATTATAATGATGATAATGAAACCCAGAAAAACCTGAGTGGAGTCACTGTAAAATAGAATCAACTTGATGACACACAATTAGGTTAAGTCCTATTGATGTTACTAAATTAGTGAAAATAAAGAACATTAAAATAGCTGTTGTAATAAATGTTGCTATTTTTAAAATCATTTAAAGCAGCTCAACCCAGACCTCTGGTGTTTCCTGTATTAAAACATAACCACTTACTAATTCCATGTTTGGTCTCATATATCTCCAGCAATACTTTAAAGACTTAATATTTATAATGTAGTTTCTCTAGTTGCTGAAAGCAAATTTCTGTTTATCCCAAATAACTTTCTATGACTTCTACAAATCTCATACCTCTCCTTTTCTATAATAATTGTGGTTCACAAACAAAGGCAAAAGTTCCTTTTCACACTGGCATATCAAATTGTCATTAAAAAGTGTAACTACTTTTCTTGTTCTTCAAAATCCGTTTACAGAAACAAGACAAGAGATAAATATTTCCATTGAATGAAATAACTGTTGCATTTTAAGGGTCTTGAGAGTTAGTGAGTCCTTGTTGCTAAGAAACAATATGCTTAACCTTTTGCACCATTTTTCAACTGCAAGGCTTTACAACAAGAGAATTACCAAAAAGATTTGAATATTATTGTTTGTTTGTAATTTCCTTGCTTTTAATATTTTTGTTCAGATCTTCGATTTAGAATCTGCTAGACAAAATAGCATATCTGTGAAGACTCAATTTGTATCCATCATGTCATCATCTCTATCACTCTTCAAAGATCAGAGATTTACGTAGAAAAGTAAAAATATAGTTTAAACCATTAGAGATTACAAAATTCTCTAGAGAATTTACTGGATTTGCCAGCACTGTGTCATTGATTAGCTGCCATTTACTTTGCTATTCTGTGAAAAGGGCAGTGCCTTGAAAATGTGAGTTTTTCCAGAATTATGTACCCTGTTTCCACGAAAATAAGACCTAACCTGAAAATAAGCCCTCGAATGATTTTTCAGGATGCTCGTAATATAAGCCCTACCCCCAAAATAAGCCCTAGTTAAGTGAAACCCCACCCTCCACCATTGTGCAGCATTGCGCAGCAACCGGAAGAAGATGACATGACTGTATTTGAATAAATGTAGATGGCTGTACATGAAAAAAAAAAATCCCCTGACAATAAGCCCTAATGTGTTTTTTTGGAGCAAAAATTAATATAAGACCCTGTCTTATTTTCAGGGAAACAGGGTAGCTTTCTTTGTCCAGAACTATGTAGCTTTCTAGGACTTCTAAGGTTGTTGGTTTTTAAACACTTTTCTTATAGCCAGTGGCCAAAGCAAATGGAACTGGTTTAATGCAGGAGAAAGGAAAAGCTAGGATCACTGGAGCACTAGTTTTCCAGAGACTTGAGAAGAGTTGGTGTGGGTTTCTAGCAGAAGTAGAATTTCATTTCAATTTCTTTTGATTATGTTTTTTAACTAGGATTCAGGATTCATGAAAAGCTACAACATTTGAATACAGGATGAAGGGAAACTAACAGATCTGTTCTGTCCCCTCTAGGGTTGGTGAGAACTTTATTCCATTCATTTGTGATCATAAAGGGTACTGAAACTCACAAAATTTGAATGTTGGAGGAAGTGAAAGTAACAGATTTGTCTATCTGTAGCTCCAAGGTAAAGTTCATGCATAATTCAGATGCACAGCAGGGACTGAGGCTTTTAATTCTGCTAAGTTGGAGGCGGGGGACCCACTATTTGGCCACTGTATTCAGTAATGGCAAAAAGTGGTTCATTGTTAGACCAGTGGTTATCAAACTGGGGTCCCCAGATGTTCTTGGACTGTAATTTCCAGATGCCTTCACCATTTGCTGTGCTGGTCAGGATTTCTGCAGGATTTCTGCAGTCCAAGAACATCTGAGGACCCAAGTTTGAGAACCACTGTGTTAGACTATTTCTTTTCAGTAGCCAAGACATGGAAATAGGCCAACTTAGTGCTTGTCTACACAGCTCTTTAGGATCAGGTTGGTGCAGACTAAATAGCGTCACTTGGGGTCAGGTTGGAGATGCAAGGGGTTTTGGTGCAATCTTTGCATCCAAATGGCATATCAGAGTTCAAGCAATCCTATTTGGTCCATCTCCTTCCAATATACCGTATTTTTCCATGTATAAAATGACACTTTTTCCTAAAATAATTAGAGAAAAAATTGAAGTTCGTTTTATACATGGAAGGCAGCAGCAGGAGGCGGAGACTGAGGCAAAGAAGCAGCCGGGCTCAGCCACCTCTGGCTGCTGCCCATTGACTGCCGCCACCCGATCGCCCCTTCCAGCGATCGTCTCCTTGTGATTGGGTGGTGGCAGCAGTCAATGGGCAGCAGCGAGAGGCGGCCGAGCCCGGTTGCTTCTTTGCCTCAGTCTCCGCCTCCTCCTCCTGCTGTCTCCACCACTGGTTGTGGGCTCAGTGATCGTGCAGCCCTTTGATCCCTGCTTTTTCCTTTCTTTTGCTAAGCCCCAGGTTTAGGAAGTGGCGGGGAAAGCAGCGATCAAATTTTCAAATTTGGGGTTAGAAAAGGGGGGGGGGGTCGTCTTATACATCAGGTCGTCTTAAAAACGGAAAAATACGGAAATGAAGTGACTTAATAAGCAAGCCACTTTAGGATATTGGCAAAGTGAACACTTCCTCTGCTCCTTGGCAGAGGGGCAGAAATTTCCTTTAAGACTCTGGTAGACTATTGCTGAGGCGCTGCATCACTGCTCTTTCTGAACTTTTCCCAGCAGCGAACGCCACCTCAAGGAAAGCAAGAGGAGTTGGTGGCATGGCTTCCAGATATATGTGGTTACTGGAAACCCTGCTACCAACACCTTTTGCTTCCATTGTGCTGAAATGTGCTCCTTCAAAGAGTTTGGAAAGGAGAAAAGACTGCATTTAATATATCTTTGCTAGAGGAGCAGAGCCTCACAACAGTGGAGGTGGTGCTTTGTCTCCCACTGCAGGCACGAGACACTCTTGGATTGTCCATGGTTTTGGCACACAGTGGTACCCCCAGACAAGGACCAAGGGACCTTCTGGAACTAGAGTGCTATGTCATAAGGATTAGCACTCTGATTCCAGAAGATCCCTTGGTTCTTGTCTAGCAGTACATATCATAAGGATTAGCTGACTGGATAACACCATGAGATGAGTACCTGGCTGTGGAGCCAGAGATTGAGTTCAATTCTGCATTGTGCCTTCAAGAAGAGCCAGCCTGCGTGGCCTTGGACAAGCTGCACAGTCCCAGGATGCAGGGATTGCAGTTCATAGAAGAAGGGATTGCAGCTCATGGAAGAAATTGTGATCAACCTTGCACCTTGTGGTGATCTGAAAGTAGCTTCTTTTCACAGAGTTATTTTTTTCACTCACAAGTTTTGTGAGCATAACGATTTCACCACATGCACATAGAATGTGATCTTTGCTGCATTTAGTGGGAATTTTTAATTCATACTCCTACACTTCAAGTTAATAATTACTGCAATTTGCCAAAGAGATAAACACAGGAATCTTTAAACCCTTTTTTTTTAAAAAAAAATTCATAATGCCCCTTATGGGAAGTCAAACCTGATTCTAGAATTGTAAACAATGAAGTTAGAAACTTAATCTACTTTAAATATATATATGACAAACTAAAGAAGAAATCTCTCTGGGAGAATTTCAAAGTGGAACTAAATTGACAGAATATAATTGGAATTTCTCTTTCTTTCTCCTTGCCCCAAGCAAAATTCATCTGGGATGTTGCTATATAGTTGAAAGCTGGTTTATCTCATGCTTTGTGCTGATCCTTTTGTATCTTCTGCCTGATTGAATACTTGACATTTGGTCTGTTTGGATATTTCTCTCCTTTCACCTATCTCAGATTGGGATGCAGGGGTCTCGCATGCTTTATCTGCTAATTACACCCCTCACTGCACACATGAGGTTAAAAACCAAACCAAAAAAGGCTTGCACTTCATACTTGATAGGCACTATTTTCATACTATGCATGGAATTAATGATGGTTCCCACAATTATTTGAGCACATCACCATAGATGAATCTAGTTGGCCTCAATATAAAGCAAACAGTGCAGTCCCCCAAATCCTCTATCAATGCCAATTAAAAGCCGCAGTTCAGTCTTCCCTTGGCCCTATGTTCCAACACAGAGGTACACACAAGCTTGCTTTCTTGAGACTCAGGTTTGATACATTTTGGAACTATATACAAAATCGTTTGTGGGATCCCATTGTGCCAGTGGTTATCAAAATGGATATAACACTGGTGTAATGTGTTTCACTATTGCAAGCCACCAAATTGTTTGCAACTCATCACTACCCCTTAGTAAGTTGCTATGGCTGAGTATAGGTTCAAATCCAGGTTCAAATACTGTGTTCCCATCCAACTCTTTATCTGCTGCACCCCATTAGGTCTCTCCATGGGATGTACTGAGGAATATACATGCTCATAGTAGCAATATGAGATCACTTGAGGATAATGTAGGAATATTGTCCAGAAGTCCCCCAGAATTTGTGGCAACCACTGCCATCACGAACCAATCACAAGCTGAAGAAAACGAGTATGACCACCTGTGGCAAAGCCCTGGGATACTCCTAGGAAAGCACAAAAGAAAGGAAAAATGACAATTCCTTCCATATTACGCTAGTTCTTCCCCACCCCACCACCACTGCAAGAACTCATCAGGGGAAAAAACATGAACAGGTTTCTCCAGGGTTCAAGTTTGCCACCCTGATAGTAAGGGTCTCCCTTGCTGGGGAGGTGAAAGAGAAACAAGAACACATGGTTCAGTCATCTGTGGCCCACCATATGTTTTTGGATCACAGCTGCTAAGCAGAACAGAAAGAAGGGAAGAGGGAAGAGCCTGTGATAGTAACAGAGTGAAAAGAAAAAGAGTACTGACAACTGACATACATAAATCACTTGTCGCTCCTTTGTACAATGGTTGTGTAAGCATTTTATTACAAAAATTAAAACATATATCTTACAAGGATAATTGCAAATATGCAATGCCTTATGATTAACTAAATAAATCAAAACACCTGAAATGTTTATATACAATTTTGGAAGAAAACATACAGCAATCTAAATTCCTAAATAGGTAATAGTATATTTTAAAAGATGTAACACAGTAGAAGAAAAAGCAAAATACAGTTAGAGAAAGCCAAATGCATCTGACCAGCCAGTAATATACTGTTTGATTGAACTACATAAGACATTGGAGTTAAATCACCAGAAGCTGTATTCCGTGTGCATTATTTCTTCAGTTCTTTCACGAGCCAAGAAGCTAAAATTTTCTTTAAACACCTTTGCAGAAGTCTCTACATTGGTTAGTCTTAAAATCTACATAGGGTCAACTAAAGTAATTTTGCATGGTTGAAGAGAAGTCAGCTGACTGATCAGAAACAGGAACGATTATCTTCTTGGCTTCATTCATCTCCCCCAACTTCCCATGTGAGGAAAATAGAGGAAGAATTAAGCTGTCAGAGCTTTCAACCAATGTTTGTAAGCACCATCTATCAGAACATCACTCCTCCTCCACCACCACCGTCCATGAATAGAGAAAAGAAATGATGATCAAAGCCAACCACACTCTCAAATGTTCTTTGAAGTGCTGGCTGAAACATGATCGGTTTGACAGTCAGTTGGCAACCGCATGTCCTGGCTGACAGCAATTCTCATGAAGCTCAAATGCCAGATAGAAGATCTCCATCTGACACTGCAGTGGGGACTTGACCATGTTAGAGGATGGTAGCCTTAAATGAAGGAAGAGTGATATAGTTCATGTCTTGTCATCTGCCTAGGATTCTATAGTATTGTTATTGTTTTGTGACTGACTGTATCGTTGGTAGACTATACCATGACAGAGGCCCACTTCCTGTTGGAAAAATTACACCTGTGAAAGGATAGTAATATCACTAGCAGGGGAAATCAGAAGATAATTAAATAATTTCTGCTTTGATCCCAAGTCTTACCTCGACTGACCCACAACTCGCCCCCATTCAATCTCAGTGTGAAAAGCTCAGTTCCTCTTTTCTTGTATTGCCTGCCATGTGAGGAAATAGTTTCAAATGAACTTTTGCTAGTTCTTGCTATTTCTTGCACTCGCAGTGCAGCACAACTCAGCACCTTGTTTCCACATTCTCCTGTTCTCTACAGCATTTCATTTAAAAATTTATGTCCTTTGAGGGTTTAGATGGTCCATTTGTTTTTCTGCTTCAGATCTTTCTTTATTTTCATTTTCTCTTCTGAAACCATGTGATATATTGTGTTGTAAGCTTTGTGATGCCACTCCACAGGAGGCCAAAGTGTCCAAGTAACCAACCTAAGTGAAATCTATGTAACTCTTTTTTTATACTTATAAACACAGACGTGGCCCTTGCTTCCAACTCTCTGCAGAGCTCCACCAAATTTGTTTCCCTCTGTATGCCAAGGCATGGAACATTTTGGCTCTTCTATCACTGCAGAAAGTATTATAGGTAGTAAGGAAGGAGTCTGCAATATGTTGGTGCCAGTTCAGTAGGGCTGTCATATTCCACTACCCCAAATCCTGTTGGCCTCATTTGCATACTATGCTGTAATACTGTCAATATCCAGAGAATGCTGTTCAGTTTGTGTTTACTTTCCTCTCATGAGCTAAAGTCCACATGCCCCTGATACATCAAAACTGATCACTGATAATTGTGCCCCATAGGGAAACCTTCCATAAAGACACAGATGCATAATGTGCACAATTGTATATTATGCAAATGAATGTTGACTTCCCCATGTTATGCAGATTAAGTGCATTAATAGTTGTATTATTTTTCTACCAGAATATTTAAGGCTTGGTGTCATTTACATAGTAACCGCTGATCTGAGAGAGCCAGTATCCTGTAAGGGTTAGTTTTGGATTTTGAACAGGGTTTGAATCACAGAGTTCAAATCACTGCTTAATCTTTGTGCTGTGACACTGACTGACTGGAGAATACTAAAAGCTGTAATGATAAAGCAGTTTTTACATGCTCCATGAGAAAAGTCTGAGGGAGCTGACGAGGGCTTCATGGAACTCTACACCATTGGATGGGGAGTTGAAGTCATCTATAGGAGCCATGGCTTTCGTCTTCCTTTGTATGTGAATCATTCCCACAATATCAGGGTCATCTAAAGCTCTGGAGCTAACTTTACTTGAACAGACATCTCCTAAATCTCTTTGATATGGACCTCTGCAATGTGGAATTTGGTCAAATCCAATGCACACTCTAGTAATTAATCTGAAGCTGACAGGATTTATATATATATATATAAACACAATACAACCTGACACACTAGACACCGAGAGATATCTACCGCTCCATTAATATAACCATCAATTGTTCCATTCTATCTCAGAAGTCTGTAATTTACCACATAAAAAATTAGACTGAGCTATATAACGTGCACTCTCTCTTTTCTTTCTTCTACATTACAAGGACATGAAATAAAATTTAGGCCTCAAGCACTGTGAAGGTCTTTAGCAAAATTCTATAGATTTTTTTTTTCAAATGTGAATAAATACATAAATCTTAGTTCCCCATTCCTTCATGGAGATTCATGCTTCCTGCATAAATACATCCTTTGATTTCCCAAGTGTTCCTGAGGAATAAATGTTTTGTACATTTCTATGTGTCAGAATTGAAAAAGGAGCCATCTCTAGCTACAAGAAGAAATCTTTCTCTTTCTCTTTTTGGTTATTGTTTTTTGTACCTCGAGTGACTCAAAGATGCATTTCTGTACTGACAGAAATATATTGAACATGCCTCCCTCACCTATTGCTAGATGGCCAATTATTCACCATATAATTCAATCATGTCCATCTAAAATAAAAAGCAACGATGTTTGTTCTCTCCATGTCCCAGTTTTTCAGAACATTTTGAGAGACGGCATTTATTTCTATGTCACCTTAAACTTCTTTGGCAAGACTGTAGCCTTAATTTAAGTTATTGAAATAAAATCTATTGCACTTAGAATAAACTTCACAGTGTAAGAAGTGTACACATCTACTGTGGTGAGAAGCTTCTGTTGCTTCACTGGTATTTCTCAGGCCCATACCATCTCTGCATAATGGGAACATAGTTTGAGAAAGCTATTCTGATGCAATTCAAAACAACCATTTTACCCATAAGGAAGGAACAATATACCATTATCCAAAGAATAATGCTCAATTTGTGTTCTCCCCCCCCCCACTTACCCATGACCTAAGGCCTATATGCCCCCTATGTATCAAAGCTGATCTTCATTTATCTCTGTGCTCCATAAAGCACAGGTGACACAAGTCTATGTGCGATTAGAGTTCCACAAATTGTTCAGAGCAACAAACACCCATAACAGTGGCAGGCAAAGGGTGGCCTGCAGATGTTGCTGAACAGCAGCTCCCAGCATTGCTTACCACTACCTTTACTGGTCCGGTGAGATAAGAACTGTAGTCTAACAACATCAAGAGGCCCACATTTTACCTATCCTATATTTACAGTGTTCACAGGACCACAAGAATCTGCCTTTTATCAAATTAGCTTTGTATTATCATGGTGGAGCAGCTCTTCACAATGTCAGACAGAAATCCTTCCTTGGCCTACCTGGGCATACAGGAGACTGGATCTCCTTACAAAGGATGGGCTCAACCCACTGAATTCTGGGCAATTAGAAAGAGCTCACACAGTACCTCATCATCCTTACAGCGACCATGTTAGGACACTGGTGCTATTATCCCAGCTGTCTAATTTACTGAAAGGAAGGGCCAAAGCTTCTCTGAGAACACGTAATGATTTTATAACAGAGGAAAGGCATGAACTAGCAGTTTCTGACCTCAGACTATCAGAGCTCACATTGTTATATGCTTTTGCTCATGTCTTTTCATTACATGCCCCCTTTGTTCTTCCTTCTCTCAATTATATAGAACAAATACACAGCCTTTTTTGTTGAGAATCTTTACTGATCTTTAACAGAAATTGTGAACTGAAGTTGTAATATATTACTGTGTTGATTTAGTCTTAGTATATTTCTTACAAAAAAATAATGAATAAGTAATTAAATAGCCTACAAGTATCCCACAATTTCAACTATTTCCCAAAATTTGTTATTGCTGCTGCCCCACTGTTGATAATTTTTAAATTTTCCTCTCAGCCAATTTTACCTAGCTTTTATGTCTTATCGTCCTGAAGTAACTGTCTTATTCCCGTACCTTGAAAGTAATGTGTTCATATGTTATAACGTTCCATGCATTGAGGTTACTATTAGGAGTAAGAAGGAAATAAGGACATTTCTTTTTCATAATAATGTAATGACTGGTAACATTATTACCTTTTTGGCAATGTGTTCGATTGTTACTTCTCTCTCTCTCTCTTTTTTTTTTTTTAAGGGAGGTAATTCTGGATCATTTCCTAATTTAAAACCATTATCAATAAATAATTAAATGGAAAACAATCTACCATTTATATGTCACTTTTAAAATAACCAGTAATGTACTTTAAAAAAACACATCAATACATTTTATTTCCAAAATAACACTTGAACAGTATTCCATCCCTACTAGGCTATCTCCGTCATAATAACCATCACAGCTTCTAAAACAGATGGTGTATCTTGGTCAAGCAGTAGAGCATACAGCCACATATTTCAGCAATATTTTCTGCCATTTATCTGATGAACCTCACGCAGTGCCACAGCTGCCTTCACCCCTTTTTAATACTTCAATTATCCTCAAAGAGCAGTTAAGATGTTATTGTAAGGTACAGTTTCCAGTGTCCTCCTGAGCTTCCACTAAGAGGAAAGTCTTGCTAGTGGAGTAGTGCAGGATTATGGATCTTGTGGAGGTGCTGCCATTGTGCAAGAAAAGGCTGGGTTTTCACAGCATGGAAACACTTGCACAAGCTCTGTGGTCTCACATGACTATGCTGGTGGAACTTGCCACTTGGAAGAAGCTCAGTAGGATCCTGAATAGAGATGGGCACCTTGAATAGAGATGGGCACCTTGAATTTACAAGTTTTGCCGAACAAACCACGAATCAGGGCATTGGTTTGTTCCAGAATTTATTTTAGACAGCCCGGTGGCTGTCTAAAAAAACCAAAAACCCGGCCGCCTCCCTGCTCCCACAGCCTGCCCCCCCACCCCCTTCCCACTGCCCCCACTGCCTCCCTACCTTTTCCTCCTGCTGCCTCCTATTCCTCTGCTGCTACCGCCATCTTAAGAGACCCGCCCCAGGATGATGGCCTTTGCACATGTCCTTGTCTCTCCACTGGGAGGCGGGGACATGCTCAGATGCCCCCCAGGCAAGTGAAAGGCCGAATGACTTTTTTTTAAAATGAATTAATTCTTTTTTAAAAATTGTTTAGTTTTTTTTAACTATTTATTTATTTGTTTTAGTTAGCCAGCATGTCACCTGGGCAAGGGCCATCTGTGCACATCCCTGACTCCCAGCTGAGAGGCAGGGACATGCTCAGATGGCCCCTGGCTGGCTGACAGGCTGCCTAATTTATTTATTTATTTATTTATTTATTTATTTATTTATTTATTAATTATTATTATTATTATTATTATTATTATTATTATTATTATTATTATTATTATTATTATTATTATTATTATTATTATTTTAGCTAGCTGATCTTTCAGCTGGCCAGGGGCTACTGAACATGTCCTGCATACCAGCTGAGAGGTGTGGGCATGTGTAAAGGCCACTGGCCTGCAGCAGGGCTCTCAAGATGGTGACAGCAGTGGAGGAAGAGGAGGTGACAGCAGGGAAAGGTAGGGAGGCAACGGAGGCAGGCGGGGGGGGGGGGCAACAAACCAGGAATTTTGTAAATTGCCCAAAAATTCATTGGTTTGGGAAAGTTCAGTTTCTTCAGTTTGGATGAACTTGAACTGATCTGAATCAACAAATTAGCAATTTTTGACAAATTTCCTGCTTCGTTTTTAGTTTCATGCCCATCTCTAATCCTGACTACGGATTAATTCAAATACACTAAGACAGCTGTACAAACCATTGACCCAGGCCTGAACTTTCTGTCACTGATAGTGGTCCCCTTTACTTCAGAGGTAAAGAGGAACACTATCAGAGGGAAAACCAGCCAATCACTGTTGCTAGCTTCTGCCATTGTTGGAACACTGTGATGGAAGAGACTGCATGCACCCTGGACAAATCCTCTTTCATTAGCAACCCTTGCAAAACAGTTGTATTACACAATATATCCAGCCAATCCCCCTCCCCATAAACCAAACACTACCACTTCCTAGCCATAAACTCTGCAAATCTCATGCACCATTAAATTATATTAACATAAGTGGCCCAGTCAATATTTATTTCTGTGCCAAGTTCTATCAGGAGTTAATAAAATAAAATAAGAAAGAGAATGATATGCCTTGTATTCCAAATTGAATAGCTCTGGGGATAAAGAATTAATTTTGTTTGCATCAAAATTCTCAAAGGAAGTATCTGGAATTTCTTTAACCTCTGAAGACTTGTTGCAAGACAAAGCATACCTTGCCTAGAATATCTATGTATTTGCAAGGGTTACAGAGTCTTCCAGAGAAATAAGATATACACAGACCGATCGGTACTCTTTAAAAATGCAAATGGCTTAAAATGTGTACATAAGGAAAGTATGCACAAAAATCCTTTAGTCAAATGTATATATGCATAAAAATGTGTATGAACACATGTACAATTCTTAATATGGGAGGGAAAAACCCTGCACAAATTTTCACATCATTGCAAGAAAGGGGAGGAAATCTCAGTCTGATATGAAGAACAAATGAGACAAGAATGCAAGTGAGATTTTGAGAAGTGCCACAAAACCAGAATTGAGACACCTGGCAGTCCATGACTGCCTGTCTCTTTATGAACCTATCCAGTTTCCCAAGAGCTAGAGGAAAGCCTCTTCTATGCTGTCATTACTTCCAGAGGCTCATTTGATAGGCATGTAAGAAATGGTACAGCCCAGATTTCACTTCCCATGAAACTATAATCTATTCCCCTTTTCAGTGTTTTTAGGAAGGGTGTAAAGATTCACCTTTGCAATTTACCTTTTCTACTGTTTCCTGTATTGCAATCATTTTAATGGTTTCTGTTG
Organism: Intellagama lesueurii; assembly: GCA_037013535.1. Lineage (NCBI taxonomy): Eukaryota > Metazoa > Chordata > Lepidosauria > Squamata > Agamidae > Intellagama > Intellagama lesueurii. The sequence goes on along the minus strand of JBAJHW010000005.1, from coordinate 68,340,559 downwards.
TTTAAATTGTTTCCACTGATGTCTGTTAGATGCCTTGAGAACTATTAGTAGCGGAAATGTGAGATAAAATAATTCATTAAATGAAATAAATAAATGTCAAATATTTTCACATCTGTACGCTGTTCCCCCATTAAGAGCACCAAAAAAAGGTCTTCACCTTTCACCTTTAAGAGTTCATTTTTCAATGATGTGAGTGCCATAACGTTGATGTTTTCTCCCATGAGAGAGATGGCTGATCTCAATATTTACTCTTTTTTGTATCAGAATAAAGTTCAATATTTCCTAGCTGGTTGAAACATCTTTTGGATGAATGAGTGGGCTGTACAAATGTAGAACAATTGCATAAAATATTAAAATATATTTTAAAAAATCACCTTTGGCTCTGGCTTCTCTACATTTAATAAACAAGAAAAAGTCTCTTTCTGGCACAGGGTTAGGGCAGTGGTCCTCAACCTTTTCTGAACCATGGACTGGTTGGGGGGCGGGGTCCGTGCACGGCTGGGCATGGCGTGCTTGCGTACATGTGTGGGTGAGTGGGGCACACTCGCGGGTGTGCATGGCACGCTTGTGCGCATGCACGGATGGGTGTGGTGCACTCATGGGTGAGTGGGCGCACTTGCACACATGCACAGGTGGGCATGGCGCACTTGCGTGCATGCACAGGTGGGTGTGGTGCACTCACACGCATGCATGGGTGGGCGTGGCGTGCTTGCGGGTGAGCAAGGTGTGCTTGTGTGCACGTGCAGGTGGGCGGGGCACCCATGCATGCAGGTGGGCAGACTGTGCGTGCATGTGGGCGTGCACAGGGGAGTGCGTGCAGGGGGGCAGGAGATCTGTCTCCGCGGCCCGGTCCTGCCAAGGCCTCGGACCAGCAACAGGCCGCGGACCGGAGGTTGGGGACCCCTGGTCTAGGGCATGCATTCTTTTGGAGAGAATTTATTGAGATGCAAAATAGCTTTTTGTTCGACCTTCATGGATAGGTACCAAGAGTTAAAATAGATTGCACTGAAGATAGGGACCTTTTCAGCACCAGCTGGATCACCCTAAAATTCACAGTGTGGACAGGACTTTAGATTGATTTGGCAGAAGCTTTTTGTGAAGTATGTCCTGCTTTGGATTCCCTTCAAATTCTCTGAATTTTTGGAAAGTTTCAGACTTATTTTATCTATTTTACCAAGCCAGCTTTTCATTTCCTAAGCTTTATCTTTCCATTGTCTTGCTATGTGTCCTATATGATAGCAGTGAACTCATTCCCTGTGTATGTACTCAAAGGAGCACTATCTATGCATAAGAGGAAGATATGAGCAGGCTTGGAGGAACAAAAGGGTTTCCAGAGGTACGGAACAATTGCTAAGAGAGAAGAAATCCTACAGGAGCAAATCCCTTTCAAAATAACCCAATGAGAGCTGAGCATGTTCAATAGATATATGGAGTGGTTTACATAATGCTGTGGAAGACACGACTGGCTAAATGGCACCCTGAGAGGGACTGTTCCAAACTGAAATGTATTGTCTCAGGTCCCTCTTGTAATGTTGCTATAGTTTGAGTAAAGTTCTGGACTTCTTATTGAATAACTTCCCAGATCAAGTCTAATATGATCCTTTGAGGAAGTTGGCCTTAGCAGGGGAAGCATCTGGCAAAACTGGCAGGTCTAGAGGGAAAAGATGAAATATCATTGTTAAACCCGACCCCTTCTTTAAAAAAACAAACTCCACCCGTTGCAGATGTCTTATATTCTTGTTCTTTGGTGTAAACATGATGGTATCACAATTTATGGAGGCCATTGCATCTTTTTCTTTCTGAGCCAAACTCCCCTTCTATGTATGCTGCAGCTGTTTCTCACCCATCTTTTTTCAAACCTTCTACCAATGCAAGCATGGAAACACATTCACAGCAGAGCTCCCTCTGTATATCTAATTTATAATTGCTCTTCCTCAGACATCTGGAGAATTTTATCAGTGTCTGTAGTGTCAGTGCAAATTACCACATAATAGCTCAAAGCTGCCTTGCTAGACTGATCTAGCATGACTTTCCTGCAGTTTGCTTAACAGGGATTTTGTGATAAGCCTCAATCTAATCTGTACTCTTGCTCTAAAAGGTGTTATCTGTGCCATGGGAAGGCTGATATTGTTGCTTTGTGATGCCTTCAGCTTCCTTCCAATTTGGGCTATGGGAGTGGAGAGAAGTGAATTGTTTCCTGGATTCCAGGCAGTTGGGCTGCCTGCTGAGCCACCATTTTGAGATTTCAGTCTCAATTTGCCCATTTAGAACACTCTCAGATGGCTCTGTGATCACATTGCTGAAAGACCAAAAAAGAAAAAGAAAATTCCCCTTTCCTTTGTAAAACTCCCTTATGAAATGTTGCGTTCAGTTTTATTTAGTGTGAGGACTAGGGTCTTCAGGAAGTTAGTTGTGACTGAGTCCTAGAGAAATGGTACCTCAAAGGGCAGGGCCTGATTAGGATTTCTCGACCTAAAGGTAAAGTCCTAGAGTGAGAAGAGGCTGAAGCTTCATCTAACCTTATGCAGCGCTACCACCATGTCTACCACCAATATAGATGTTGCCACAGAAATGATATGCAAGAGAACTTGACAAGTTTCTTGCTTGCTTGCTCTTCAGATTAAAAAGAGTTATTGAGAGTCACTAACAATTTTTCAACAAATCAGGAATAAATATAATGAGGCAATAATACAATAATACAAATCACCATTAAAAAAAATGTTTGGCCAGGATTTACCTGGATTTTAGGCAAGCAAGCCCAATGCCCAATTAGATTATCAACTGGCTTGGATTCCACACTTTCATGATTTTTTTTAAAGCGAATCTCCAACCCTTTTATAGAACCAAACATACAAGACAAAACAGGCAGTCACTGCTTTCACCTATTGTTTTGTGAGAAACATGGATTCAAGGAGAGGTATTCTCCAATCTGATCACCCCTACTTGATCCCTTGATTCCTTATGGATTTCAGCTGTCACAGCGTTTGACAGCTCTGAGATCCTGTTTGCATGGGTGGCAATGAGGAAGCAAATGCAGCCTGTACATCTTAGTTTCCTGTTTCTATTTTCCAAAGCAAACCTTTGAAAAGCAAGATCTAATGTTATTACGCCAAAAGCTGAAAATGGGGTGTGTCCCCAACAGAACTAGGAGGCCATAGGTTCACAGCTGGCACATCAAGAACTTTCCTGCAGCTACCATTTATTGAAGTGGTCACAATAGCAGTCCCTAAAGAGCAGTGAAGTAGCAGGAAGTTAGTAAAGCACACCAGTGAGAATTTGCTTGGCCTTAATTAAGCATTGTTCCATGTTTCAGGACATCCAGTTGATCTGTGAGAAGACCGCTGTATGAGGTACTTTCAGCTATGGCTGCTAATCTTATACATGTGCTGGGGTATGAATTCCTGACTGAGGAAATGGAATGACAGGCAGAAGTGCTCCTATCAGCATGAGAGGCAGAATGGCTTGCTTGAGACACTACCCTTCTTCTGATCTTTATTTCTTGAAGATAAACAGGATTGCACCTTCCTACTCTATCTGACAGTCTCACGTTTGACATTCCTAGACTAAGACATGAAAGCACACTGTTTGAATAGAGTGGAAAGGATGCAGCTGCTATATGATATACCCATTATGCTTTTTGGACGTATGCATGTCTGCCCTTTTTCAATCTAGAGCTTTGAAAAGCTGCCTTCGAACCAACACAGTCATTAGCCATAGGAGGTGGAGTCCAAGAAAAATAAATGTTTTCCAGGCCCTGTTTAAATGCTAGTCTAAGATATGGACTAGTCCACAAGTGGGGCAAGCATACCTACCAAATCAATCAGGAGAGTATAACATAATCTTCCTTCCTTAGCATGTGTAGGAACATACCAAGGGGAAGGCATCATATAATCCAGATCAATGTGCCTCTGAAGTGTGGAAAAGCTAACAAATTCTAAAGATATTTTCTAGGGAAGTTGTGGACTGAAGAAAATTATGCTTATTTAGTTAAAATCAATATAACCCTGTTCCTTAATACTTCCATTTTTTCTAAGTAGGAAATAAGTCTATGCACATTTATTACTTTCAAACATTTTAAATATTTAATTTCTAATATATTCATATTTTATTCTGATTCTGACCAGCAAACATTTATTTCATACTTACCAGTGAACCTAAGACCATTATATGAAAATCCAGATTCATTAATTATCACATTTGCCAAGTGCAAGTAGCTTGTCAGCACTTCTTTTTAAAAAATTATATAAGTACAGAGGAACAAGATTCAGCAGATTAGCTGGATGTCAGTTACAGAAAACTCTAATTAAGATTTCTGGGAGATGAAAACCCTTGGGGTAGAGCAGTCCCACATTGAAGTAAGCACAATCATCAGATAGCTCAAACTTCTTCTAAAGAAACGAATCCTCTCCAAATCAGACAATGAAAATGCATAATTCAATAGAAAGTTACACATCCTTTTGCACACAATGATGTGGAAACTCTGTATGTGAAATGCCAGCTCTCCCCATCTAAAAGAATGGAAACAAATGGCCAGCAGCCAGGATCCACCTAATCAGGGTGCTAATGCTTCCCCTACCCCTGCCTGAATTGCCACACTAATGCTTCCCTTACTTCTTTCTCCTGCAGCCCCACATCCATGAATACAAAACAAAAAGTGCACTGGAGGGCCAGGAAACGTCTGATGCAGGTTTTTAGTCCCCCGGAGGCAGGAGACAGAAGGGGTAAAAGTCCAGATTCAGCTGGCACTGAATAGAACCAATCCAATTCTGCTGGTGTTACATCTTGCCTATTATTTCTGATTATCCCTTAACATACATATGAATTTATATAAATAAATTAAATCATACACACTGTCACACACTGCTATCTGATCTCATAGAACATGAGGCTGTTCTGCACTTAATCCTGTGCTCTACTCTACTTTTAAATCTGTGTTAGTTATTCTATGAAGCTTTGATCAGATCTAGTATTACCAAGTAGGCAACATCACACTTTGACTCTTCCGTCTAGCAACCAGATGTGTGTGAGCTCCAAGTCTCATGATTAGAGATGGGCACAAATTAAAAAATAATGGCAAAATTAATCAAAAATCAGTAATTCATCAATTCGTATTCATCTCAATCGATGCCCCCAACAAATACGAATCAACAAATGTTTAGCGATTTTTGATTCACTGGGCTATAAAATGGTACCCCAAGAATCTAGAGACACCAAAATTGCAGAGAAGCTTCTACAATTCTTCCACGTTTGGTGAAGATTGGGTTTCCTCAAGCCAGCTGCTAAAAGGCACTTTCCTGGGGGGGGGGGGGGAGACCCACCTTGTGGGTGTATAACTTAGATGTCTGAAACCCAATGTTCACCAAACTTGTCCGGATTGTAAAGGAGAGTCAGGGAAAGCTTCTCTGCAATTTTGGTGTCTCTTTCCTGGGGGGGCTTTTGTGGGTGTATAACTCAGATGTCCGAAACCCAAACTTCACCAAGTTTACAGGACTTGTAGAAGAAAGTCAGGAGAAGCTTTTCTATCAATTTGGTGTCTCTAAGTGCTTGGAGGGCTGTTTTACAGGGTTTTAAAAGCAAAAACAAATTGACAAATTGATTCAGCAGGAAAAAAAAATACATAAATTTGTGATTTGTGATCTACCTTGATGAATCATGAATCAAAATGAATCAACATTTTTCTAATTTGTGCCCATCTCTACTCATGATTCTTCCCTAGATTTTTCAGCAGGGGCTACTGAGTGTTGTGGTCCAACAATATTGGGAAGGATGCAGGTTCCTCATCCCAGTTTATCTCATACACCTCCTGATTACAGTGGCTATGATCGTTCTACTCTGAGAAACCCGAGATGGGTCATGATAAACATATGTGGAAAGTACTGCTAGATCAAGATATGTGTTGTTTACATCTCAGAGTGGAAGGACCACCAAAACTAAAAAAAATGACTGGCACCTACCACTTGAAGCTAAATTAAAGGAATAGATTTGGTTAAGTGATGTAGCAGTTTATAGCTTTTGATCTTATTCCCATAGATTCTGAGGCTACAACAGAGGAAAGCATAATGTGTTACATAATCACCTTCTTTTTGTTTTCCTATTCCTTGCATATGATGTATTATATATATATATTGCATTTTACCTACACCCGTTTCTCTGCTGACTAAATGTATTTACTCAATTTATATATTCCCTTTCTCCCTCAAATGAGGGCTCATGTGGCATCATACTTGCCAAAGAAATCAGGATGACTGCTGAGAGTTACAGTCCAAAAAGGGGAAACATTTCCAGGCTCTCGAAACCCAATGATCATGTTCCCCTGTGGGCCTCAGTTTTCTTACAACCATGTTGGAATAGGAAAAACATCTCCACAGCTGACATTTGAAACACAAATCGCTCCTACGCCTACTCTCTATTTAAGCACCCACTTGATTGCCACTGGGAAAAGATTTGCATGCAGGTGAGTGATGGAAGGACTAAGCAAGAGGAACTGTTCTTAGCTTTAAAAAGAAAAAGAAAAAGACTACTGAATTTTTGTACAGGCTAATAGCTTTTATGGTTTTATTGGCTATTGCTACTCACCCACAAGAGTGTTGTTCCTATTAGCCACTGCTGGCTGGTGAATATATATATTACATGTCCCTATAATAAAACTATAAAATGCTATAATTATATAGCATTAATCCAATTTACTTTCTCAGATGTATGGGAGAAAAGCTTTTAAGAAATCCAGAATAAAGAGGGGAACTATCTAGAATGATAAATTAAATTTTACTATACTCGCTACCACACTGACACCAGATCTTTGTTCAAAAGCTAAACTTGAGCTAAACAATGCGTCTTCACAGAAGGTGGGATTTGCCCATACATGCCAATGCAAATAGTTCCTTTTCTGCACTATTTGCCCTTCAGATGAACTGGGTTTGGAACACTTGGCTTGTTTTATTAAACAGAATCCTGATATAAGTGGCTTTCCTCCTGATTCTGCCAAATTTAAAATAGTATCCTATGCAAATTAATACTTTTTTATTTGCTTTTTATTTCTGAATCCCCAATGTATGTTCTGTCTCCAGTGAAGACAGTATTTTTGGAGATTTATCTGATTATTTTATCAACTGGCCAGGAATCAAAGTTGATGTCAGTGGGAGATCAAAGATCATGATCTGTATTTCCTGACTGGCTATTTCACTGGTGCCCAGATAAATACCTATCTTTGAATATTAATTCCTGGGAATCTTTCAGAAATGACCAAACTAGATTTTAATAAACTTATTCATAGACCATGCACCTATGAGTATTAACACCTTGAGAGACCCAGAAAACAACAACCGGAAGCTGAGCCTTCTCAGCTGTGTCACCTTCCTTGTGGAATGCTTTGCCACAGGAGTTATGCTAGGCGTCCTCCCTCCGTGCCTTAAAAAAAAAGAAAAGAAAAACGTACAGCTAAAAACAGAGCTTTTTAAGGAAGCCTTTGGGAAGCGTCTCCTTTATTGACTGAATGTATGGGGGAGAAGATGGGATTTTCTTTGCTGTTTAACAGTTTATTCCTACCTGTCTTTTAAAAAAAATATTATTATAATTTAGAATTTGCTTATATGATTTTTACTTTACTTTTGTTGTACATCGCCCAGAGTAGCAATGTGTGGTATGTATAAATAAATAAATAAATATTGCTGAAATATCTGGATTTGGAGAGATAGCCACATCTAGATTTGACCCTGTGAGGCAAGCGCAACACACTAAGAATGAATATTATTCCTCTGATAGCCTACATTCCTCAGGGAATTGCCTTCCATTAAACATATTAATGCAGTTAATACTGAAATGTATATAAGGTTTTTCATCTCCACATATCTCATTTAAGAGGATGCAGCTTTCATCTAATGAGGGGAATGTGGCTTTTCTAATTTTAGTCTATACCAGGAGGCCTACCTGTTGGTCTCCAGCTTATTCTCCTGAGTTGTTTTGGAATCCTCCATAACCCTTTCTAAAATGAGCAGTGTTTAGAAGCAACATGTTGAGAGCAGGTTTTACTCATCTCTACTGTTTGAGCAGTTAGAGACCCATGGTGTATACTATCATAACAATTAAAATTTGATCCTTCCTTGTGGAAGGTATGGATTGACAGGGGAGTTTTGCTGTTAATCTGTTGGCCATGACAATGAATTTCTCCTGTTTTCTAAGGTGAGAGTTGGGTATAATTTACCAGCTTGTATTGATGGCAATATTTACAATTTCAGCTTTTACTGACAACTGAGTACGATAGTTTTGAGTGCCTCTGCATCTCCTGCACTTTTGGATGCACTTATTAAATCAATGTAGAAAACCAATACGATTTAGTATGCTAAACATCATGACTTTTCAGTAAAGGCTTGAATAAATCTATAAATTGTTGGCAATGCAATATACCTGATGCAGCTCTTGCTAAATTAAGAAGGCCCAAATCCAGATTTAGTGGTCTGTTTCGTTTTGTTTGGGCATTTCTGTCTGTGCCTTTTGTGCTTTGTTTTATGATTTGACTACAATTAAAGACACACACATAACCCAACTGATACTAAGGAGCTCCCTTTTCTTATCCAGAAACATCCTCCAGCATGACCAGTTGTGTAATGTGCTGGCAGAACTGCTTCAGGGATAGCACTTCTGTTTCTGTGCTTGTGCAAATAACATGGATACATCCTCAAGTTGCATGCACATAGTTGTGCAATACAATTTTGACCAGTATATACAAAATACAAAAAAGCATAGTAAAAAGCCATGATAAAAATGGTATGTCAACATTAACAATCTGGAAGAGTCTTATATCTCGGTTTGGGACACTTGGCTTGTGGCCAAGTAAAACAGGTGATACTTTTGGGGCACTTTAAGCCCTGTAAGGAAAGGGTTTGATAGACATCAGTTGGAACAGAGTCCCACAAGTGGGCTGCATGTCCTGTTGTAGTTCTCCATTTGAAGGGCTGTCAGAAGATAATCCACTTGAAGATATTTTCCATTTGAAGGGCTGCCCAGTCCAGGTATGACTGAAAAGTGAAGAACCATAAGGTGGGAGGCAAGTGACCTCAACGTTGATCATCAATTGTACAGCAGATGTTAAAGGCACACAAGTCACTGGGGCACCATCTTCTATATTTCATTGAGATACACTGTAATTTTGTTTAAATTATAAAAATCACTCCTCATTTTGTATCGGTAGCTACAAACAAAAGGATGTAATTTTATGCAAATTGGTATTCTCACTACCCCTCGTTTTCATGTGTTCTCATTCTTGGTGCTGTGTAGGTTTGTTTCCTTTGTGCCTACTGGCCTAATTGCTTTAGGACCTGTAGGTGCTCTGTACCACTGGAACTAAATCTGGGCCTTCTTAATTTAGCAATAATAAAGATGGAGGAGCTGATGGAGGTGGGGGTGGCCAATTGCACAGTAAAATAATTGTTCCCCGACCCACAAATAACTGCTAGCCCTTGAAACTGAACTTTTAGGCTAAGAAAGTCAGAATTCTCTATCCACTGAGGCTATCAACTATTTGAAATGCAGTCTCATTTTACCACCATTAAAATGTTTAAATGTGTTTTACTCCCAGAGAGAAAGATATTGCCCATGTTGTTTCAAATGTTTTATGGATCTATATAGCTTATATATTAATAGCTCTGCTGAACTTACCAAGTAACTTTGCCATTATATATGGGCTCCTTTCCCCTCTTTTTTAATAAAACTTATGAAAGAGGTCCATTATGGGAGCGAACATTTCAGCTAGCCCTCATGCTGGTGATATCTTACAATAATAGCCTGTAGGAATGACATGCAGCATTTTCCCCCAAAAAAGAAGTATTGCAAAGACATATAATAGCAATGGCTGTCTAGTGGAAGATAAACCTGTTTTTTAGGTTTCATTTTTAAAATAATGCTTATATGCTACTTTTAAAAAAAAATCAACTTCAGTGTTAGAATGTAAAAACTAAAAAATAGCTTTCCTAATATATGTGAATATTATCCTCCTAAACCATGAATTTGATACTTTGCATTTGTGGAAGGTAGAAACAGTGCCTAAATAACTGTGAAATTAATTGGAGCTTAATTACCAACCAATGCACTGAATATTCTATAACTTTAAAAGGAAGGGCCCATTTTTAAAAACATACATTTTGCATGTTTCCATTTGATATAAAACTGCAAACATTTCAAATATACTTTGGAATGATGGTCATCAGGATTCCTTATACTAGGTCAGACTACCCAAGTATATACATCCATCTACCCAAGTATCACCTGCTCTCACAGGCAGCAGCTTTCCAGAATCTCAGGCCAGAGACAGGTGTTACAAATAGCACACAATGAGGAGCAGAAAATCCTTAAACTCTTGATAGTAGGAATTTCTCTCACCTTCAGGAGTATCCAAAGCAGCTTGGAAACTGCTGCTCCATCACCTGCAATTTACAAAGCATGGGGAAGGAATGGGGGTAAGGAGAGAACAGAGGAAAAGAAAGATGGAGGAACAAGATGGTGGGTCCATCTGTCCTTCTTTGCCATGACTGCAGCTGCCTCCTTCAGGGGATTGCTGGATAGGGGAGATTTTCAGTCTTATCACAATCTCAGTTCCAAGAACCAACTGAACTATTTTCTTGTGTCTTTGTGCATGTGGATGTGTGTCAGTTTGAAAGCAGTTAGATTTGTGAAGGTCATTACAAATTGAATTTGTTGGGATGAAGGGTAGCACCTCTCTCTCTCTCTCTCCCTCTCTCTCTCCCTCAAAGGCAGAGCTTCGGAGGAAAAACTGTTAAGAGAAATCTGCAGCCATGGATGTATTTACTGACTAGTGTCAATGTCACTATCAAATGTGCTGGCAGTACTGTCCTATCTATGTCTCCTCAAATGTAAGTCCAGTTCAGATCAATGAAGCCTCCTTCTCAGTAAAATGTTTATAAAATGGAAAATAACATACAATTCCTGAAACTGTCTTGCAAATGTTCTAAAAATATGTATTGTTGGAATTCTATTATAAGAAGGATAATGAAGGAACACAGAAGTACCACTTTGGGGGGAAAGACAGGCAGCCCTCTTCAAGAATGGGTGAGGAACAAGAGAGCTGTGAATTCAGCAGAATATCTGTATGCCATGGGATCCTCAAAACTGGGCTCAATTTACAAGCAAAGAACCAAATGAGACATCTTTACAAACACAGCTTGGGGAAAAAAATTAAACCATGACTCACAGAATCCCATAGTCAGCATGGCCATGGGACCAGACTGACGGTAATGGTGACTGGAACAAGGGAGTCTGGAACCGTGACAAGAAGGCGGGAACCAGTGCAGGGAAGTGACTCTAGGATTTGTTCCATATCTATTCAACCCCTTCCAAGTTCAATAAATGCTATCTCGTTCAAAGACAGTAGTTTTCTGAGCATGGAGTCAAGAATGGAAAAGGAACTACCTCCTCTCCAATGAGGGGCTGGCAGGGCTCACAGGAAAGTTACATTTTCTCAGTCAGTCAGTTTATTGTTATGATCCTTAAACCAATCACACAGGGGGAAAAAAACCCTTTACAAATTTCCAAAATTCCAAGTACTTCATAAAGACATTTAGCATTAAAAGACAATTAAAAATCTAATATCTACTTACCATAGAATTTCTGAGACCTGAGTATCGCCATACAGAAGTTGGCTACTTGGTAGGTGATCTTGGGGTCTATATCAGAAAGCAGAAGCTCAAGTCTGGTTTTTTTTCTGAACGATCAGAATTTTTTTTTGTTTCAGTGGGGTGATGATCTCCTTATGGGCCACCTTGTAATGTGGGCAAGTGAAGAACATGTGCTCTGTAGTCTTAACCTCCCTTAAGGGACAGGTGCAAACCCTTTCGTACTATATTCTTGTACTTCACTTCAAGTACAATGGAAAGGAGTTACCTCCTCTTTCTCAAGGCAAACTATAATTGTGCCTCTTTAAAAGTATCATTTGCTGGCTGCTTCATACAATAGGCTAAGTGAAACTTTTTGCATTTTGCCTAAGATTAGTTCACGCAGTGACATTTTCAATTCCATTTGCTATCTGTAATTTTGCTTTAGAAAATGTTTCAGATAACAGACAAATGGCAGATTATGTAAATAGACATCTGAGGCACCTCCCCTCCTTTTTCTTAGCCCGAGCACCCAAACCCAAATCGCTTTATGAATATTTTTATTGTGAAATGTTTGCCTTTCAAGCTAGTCTGCTACAGCAAATATGTCAATAATTTTAAATGTAAAGCTTTAAAGGAGAGCACTATAACAGCTAAGCCACTTGGCTGTGCACCAAGCACTCCTCCAGAAAGACGGATGCAATATTACAAAGGCACCATCTGTTAAGCATGACAGCAACATCAAAAAGTGCAGGAGGAAAAATTGTTATATCTGAATTGAAGTTAACAGCCAGCACATACAGAGACACGCACACACAAAAAAGTGAGCGTCAAGGAATTTGGGCAATAGATTTTTAAAATTTATTTATTTATTTTACAAATTTTCCACTTGTAACTTAACAAAATTCTTAGTTTGAGTTCTCCATTATACCACATGGTAGGAAATCACTCCCTATAAACAATTGAGGCTGCTTTGAAATAAGAATGTCTATCTTTACTTGAAATGCCATGCGATGGCTGTTCACTGCAGGCAGATTTCCAGGCTTCTTTGAAAGAAAATCTTATTACATATGGCAAACACTTCAGCTCGAAATAATTGGTTATCCTTACTCTCAAACAACTTACAATGAGTTGTTGTAGGTTTTTCAGGCTGTATGGCCGTGTTCTGAATGTTTTTCTTCCTAACGTTTCGCCAGTCTCTGTGCCCGGCATCTTCAGAGGATAGGAGTCAGAACTCTGTCTGTGCTCTGGTGACTTACAATGAGCCTTATTCCCAAGTGCTATGCACTGAATGAGAACTTTGCATGCCTGGGACATTAGTAGCACCAAAGATCTTGAGAGCAAATTAGGCCCACGTCTGAATATGGTTTTTGCCTTTGTAATACAACCAAAATTCTTCATTTACAGGGTAGTAGTGTAAGAATGAAAAGTATAATTAGAGTAGACGTGAGCAACTTGTGGCCCTCCAGATATTTTGAAACTGCGACTCCCATCATCCCTCATCACTCTTCTTCCTCTTGGGTAAATAGCACTCTTGCATGCAACCTAACACTGGGTTTCAGTGGGAAGGGAGCTTCACCGCTTAACATAATTATGCCTTGCCACTAACCAATTAGCAAAGTTCTTTTTTCCCACGCTTGAGGCAAGCTGCCTCCCTCTCTTCCTGTTTGATTTCTTCTATTGTTTGTTGTTCTCCTTTCCTTCCTGACCATGTGGTCACTATGGAGGAACTCTCTTCAACTTGGGAGATAGTCCATCTGTCCTTTTATTCTTCTGATTGCAATTGAAAATCAACTGTAAGTAAAGTGTTTTTCTTTTCTACTTAAGTTACTTGTAAAGTGATTTTTATATGCAAAGGGCTAATTTCATTGTGATCAAAAGGGCTGCATGGAAGCTGAGATTTCAGCGGTTGTTCACATTTCCCCTGTGCTGCAGCTGTTTGTGTTTTTTGTACTTTATGCTCTGCAAACTGAAGGGAATTAATTTAAAAAAATATTCCACTACTTCCTTCACATTGACTGAGTTTACACAGGATGAGGAGAACTGCAGCTCAGCAACATTTGGAGGGCTCTGTAATCCATCACTCCATGTATGAAGATACAAGAATACTGTCAAGGTTTATGGGACCCTTCTGTCACACCCTTGGGAGTTTGTAGAAGTTTGTAAAGTACCTGCGACTGGCCTGTTGTTTGCAAGTCACTCTCTATTATTTGGACCATTCTGTTAGTATTTAGTTAACCCATTCTTCACATGTCTTCTCTCAAAGTCAGGCCCAGCATTGTGTGACTACTAGTCCTGGCTGGTTGGTTGGAACAACACAGGAAAACAGCAAAAATCTGACAGAAGAAGTTGGGCAGGAAGAAAACCATGCCATTAGTATTGGATAAAACTGAGGCTCAAGTTGCACATGAACAGTAGTTCTGCACCTTTCCCCAGCCCCTAAAACAAAACCAGTCTGTGGCCTAAGTTGACTGAGTAAAGGAAGAGTAGGCAGAGAAAGAGAGATAATTGCTTTGCTTAATTTTTTTTTTATTTTTTTTTTTTCAGATCAAAACCACAACCTGCTCTTTCCTTTGCAGGAGAGATGATATGGGCAGATCTTAAAAAAAATTAATATTTTTTTTACTGCACGTTTAAGAACCCCTCAGCCAGCATGGTTACCCAAGGATTTAGTTTAGTGTCACCTTTTAGCATTTCATGCCTGTGTTGTGCTTCACAGCCTGCCTAAATTAATTCTTATTCTTATTCTTATTTTTTGAAAAAGGAAAGAAAAGGTGTGAGGAGAAAAGCAAGCATGCAACTCTGTGGAGCGTATAATCTCCATTTAAGTAAAAGTATGGTAGCAGGGTAAATAGATTTCCATCGCAAGAGCCTTGTTGAGGATCATGTTTAATTCGAAGTGGATTTATCTGCTCCCGGCCTCTTCTGAACTTTCAGTAAATGCCTTGCGACTAAGTTGGGAAAAGTCTGTAATGGAACAAGTGTTGGCAAATAGCTCTGCAAACCAGCCAGAGACAGATTTGAAGGGGTGCTTCCAGATGGCAAGTTTTTTGTTTTTTGTTTTTTTGGTGTCAGGCATGTTGATTCAACATTCCTGTCACCCTGCTGACAGCATGGAGCAGCGCCAATCCTAAGCCTGATTCCTGCCTACCCAACAGGCAGAATTGGGGAGGAGGGAGTCAATTGACTAGCAGAGTCATCAAGGATGGTACAGTCCAAACCTTTTTCATAGTTCACCATTGAGTGCATCAGTGCAAAAGCTGGTGTCTGGGCAAGTCCATTGCTTGGGAGAAATGCATTGTAAATCCTATCTCAAGAACACAGGACCTTTACCAAGCTGGACTAGAGTGCTTGTTTTGTTTCGGGTTTTTTATTTGGGGTTGTTGTTGATGATGATTTGCTGTAGAACAGAATGTTAGGAACAAGTTCAGGGTTGGTCCTCCCTTTTAGGCAGAATGAAGCAGTTGCCTCAGCCAGCAGGTGCTGTTCACATTCAGTTACAGTGAAGGAAGTACTGGAAGAAAGATGTTTGTTGTTGTTTTTTTGGTAAATTCCTTTTAGATAGCAGAGCATGAAGAAGAGGAAGAGGAAGAAGAGGAAGAGGAAGAAAGGAAGGAAGAAAGGAAGGAAGAAAGGAAGAAAGACCATAGAAGCACTGTGTGACAGCACAGCATTGGTTAAAAGACCTGTGTGCCATGCAATCTGCCCCAAGCCCCTGAGCTACCTACCATGTTGCCTTCAATTGCAGCAGAGGTCATTGTCCCATTAGCAGTTGGAGAAAGATCCAACCCTCCGTTTGGCTGGAGTTTGTACATAAAACAGGCAGGGAAACATCTTGTTTCTACAATGGGCAGCAAACTTTCTTGGGCCAGCCCAAGAAGAAACTAGACTCTTAGCACCGTCTCTGTGGAAAACAAAACATAATGTTTTTCCTGTTTTCTAATGATTTTAGAGCCCTATTCAGTCATTCTGAAATTTAACGTCATTAAGAGGGACAGAGATGGGAAGCTAACCTGTCCCCTTCATTGCTTTTTTCATGTTGATCATGACATGTCTGAAGAGGAGAAAGGTCCTACTAGTTTATACATGTGAGCAAGAAGCCTCGGATATTCTTCTTCTCTTCAGATGCATCACTGTTCATGTCCACAAGCAATGGGGCAGGGCAACCATTTCTTCTCTATCCATGCTGACAACACTGGGTTTCAGGACAGCTGAACAGGGTTTTAGTCAAGCTACTGCCTTTCACTGGCAAAATGAGAGAGAGAGTTTGATCCCCACCACCCCAGGAATGTAAAGATAACTGAGATAAAGTGAATTACTTTGTGCATTTATGCAAAGTGCTTTGCAAGTGCAAAGTAATATAATTGTTCTGGCTTGTTTGCCCGGGTCATTAGAAGATGATTGACTGAATGCCTCTGAAAGGATTCCAATGCAATTAAAACAGGCAAACAGAATATACTACATTAGTCAATGGGAAGAGAGACAAGGGAGAGCAATGGTGATGGATGCAACTATATTGAAGGCTATAGCTGACTAGTTAGTAAAAGGCATTTTGTTAATGGGCATCTTTTAAAAGCACCATTGAAGCATAACAAAAAATAATTATTAAAAATGCATAAGGGCTGAAGAAAGTGTAGAAGCTGGCAGTGAGAGAGGAGGTGTGTGAAACACCTGCTTTAGTCACACGTGGGTTCACTAATGTTAAGAAATCAGATGGTCGGTTATGGAACACAGGGAAACTAATTTGCAGTTTTGGCCCAGGGTGCCAAAATCTGGAGAATAGCAACACATCTCTGGCCTTCCTCACTTTTAAGGATGCTCTCCGCAGGGGCAGTCTGAATTCTGCCCCCACTGGAGGCAGGCAGCAGAGTGCTGCTCCCTTAACATGGTACCACTATGGCATCCCTCCTAAAGAGAAAGATTATGCTTCTGTAGGAAAAGGGCAGCTGACCAGTCAGAGAAAGGAGTGAGAAGGCTTTTACTTCCCCTTTGCTTTTTGAGGGGGAGGGTTGCCCTGAACACAAAATAGGAGGAGCAGCTACGCCTCCTTCTGTAGGTAGCTGATTTAAACAGGGAGGGGAAACCTGATAAGAAAAAGGGTACTGTAATTCGGAAAAGGCTAGGACAAGGGTGGCTAGAGAAGAAGTTGTCAATTAAGCCACATAAATCCTGCTGAAGTTGAAGTGACAGAGTTTGGAAGATGGGGGCTAGGAGATGGAAAGTCTGAGGAGGGCAAAGCTGTAGAGGATTGGGATAGCTGGAAAAGCCAAACAGAGAAGAAGAGGTCTACATATTGTGAAGGGGTGCAAAATAGCCCCTTTATAATTCTAGATCTAAGGACACACACCTCCACTTCTTACCCTTCTGGGGATGCTGCCTTTTTCTTGGTCAATTTCACTGGGTAAGCATATCTGAACCATTTCTTGGAAGTAAAATCACTGACCAACAAAAATGGACTCTCCATTGAACCTACAATAGGACTCCATGGATGCATGAAACTGCTGATATGAGAGAACCCTTATATCCAACATACAAGGGAGCAGAGCAAAGCCCATAAGGGAGCACCCTTGTATATTGCATATAGGGCTGCAGCAAATCATTGATAAGTGAAACCACAGATATAGGTCCCGGGGATAAGAAGATAATATCGGAAAGATATCTGCCCACCTCCTACCATTCAGTGGATCAAGGACTTTGCAACTCTATTAATATGTTGTGGTTACCTTTGTACCACAACATGTTAACAGAGCTACTCCCTGCCCTCATTTTTCAAAGTCTTCTACACACAAGATGGAACAAAATGAAATCAGATACATATTTAATTATGACTTTTTTAAGTGTTGCATAGAAATGTATTGATTTGTATACAGAGCTTATGAAACATGGATTGAATAAACTGCTTTAGAATATCTGTGGACAGATGGAAAGCACAGAGTAGCTTAAATCAAACATAACACATCTAAGGACAATGGTTTTGTCAATATAGACACAGGCCAATTATGGTATCACAGTGTTCTGTGCTCTGTAAATGAATTTGATTTAGGCTGTGAACTATAAGCCATGAATATTCATTTAAGGGTTGGAATTGATGGAACTGATTAAAGGAGAAAATGTACTTGTCTAAGGAACGTGGCAAAAAGGGTCAGTCTGAATAGAAGCATTACATTCTGTTTGAGATCCATTAAGATAAAGCTATGGAAGAAACATTATCTTAGTTAGTACAGAGAAGAGTTTTCTAAAAATGGCACAAAAAGCTTCTTGCCAGAAAACCTGGATTATATTAGTTAGGATGCCCACTTTCTGAAAGGCCACACAAAATATAAGCATAGTTCCTGTTCTAAAATGACTGTGGCTCTGAAACTCTTTGAAGCTGCCTTAAAGTCACCAAACCAGGTTAAGGTCTACATGGATTACCAGCAAGTCCACATTAAATTCTGGAATCCAAAGAAGCCTGCAACAGAGAGGGTGAACCATAAAAAGCATGGCTTTTTCTTGACCCCCTAAAGGGGTCAGTGCTGGGTATCAGAAAGCTAAGGCAATCCTTATAGTGATGATTTGCTAATGCTCTTAATTCTTCTACAGGGAACATCTTTGTGTAAGAAATAATGATGGAAAAAAAGGTTTTAAGAAGTCTGTGTCTCATCACTAGGACTACATTTCACTATACACATTTCCTCTATGTTTGTGTATGCATGTTGTCAAATGGAGCTACAGTTCCTTAAAGGAGAGGGGAATGTGCAAATAGTCAAGAAGGGAGGAGGTAATGACCTGGAATAGGATAGTAAGAACACTGTTACTCACTGGAACCTTTGCATTTTAATTCCCTCCTATTTCAACAATGCAGGAGAAGCTCCTAGAGGATTCCATTTTCATCTTGAGCAGATTACCATTCCCCCAAAATTCCAGCTGCCAATTTAAATTCTAACAAGCTCTGGTTGTTCATTCAATCTGTGATGAGTTCCACACCATCAGCTTTGTTTTCTTGCATAGGCATGCTGTTTGGAATAATGGGGCTGCCTGTTGTTGGAGCCAATCACTGAGGTGAGATTTCTAACAAGTTATCTCCTGACAGGGCTGACAAAGAAGCTAAGCAACATTAAAATACTTGGGGAACAAAAATTAGTCTGGTCAATTTCTTATCTGCCTCTACTTTCATTTCAAATGTATACATACTAAAGGATGTGTCCTTGACTTAAATAGGAAAAAAACATAACATTGTGTTTCCCTGAGTAATTGATGAGTTTTTTAGTCATTTTGTCTATCAATCTGGTGGTTGTACTGGTTGCTAAATAGCAGGCAAAGGAAATGAGATGAACCTGAGTCCCCACAGGAAAGCTTGACATGAGGAGAAATGGGAAACGGGCTAAACATAGTCATTACAAAATCCCCTCGGCCAATTTATAGAAGATTAGGAAAGCTGATGCCAGATGCTTTTATGAACTGGAGTGTCCAGTTTAGATTATCAGATTGTGAACTTTGGTTTGCTGGTGCAAATATTAAATTGATCATGATAGCAAAAAGAATTCCCTTAAGTCTATTTGTCCAGCAGTGAGTGGGGGTGGGAGACAAATTGTGTTTTCATAAATGCTTAACATAAAAGTGTTGACTCGAGCATGGTAACAAGACATTTGATCCTGTCTTCTGTTTGTTGAGATACTTAATTGCATTGGCTATCAGGTAGGTTCTAAGTGTGCACTTGAAAAAGCTGTTCATAGATTAAATACACTGAACAGATGTTGCATCTTGATGTCTGCAGATGGCAATATTAACAGACTAGACATCATAATGTTGTGCAAGTATAATTTTCTAGCAGGATGGAACTATTTCTCCTTGTAGGTGACAATGCAATTAAGAGTTAAGTCAAAGCTGATGGGGACAAAGAGCTAGGATATTCTGAGCAGAGACTACGGTATCTCCCTCCCCTGGATTCTTTGTTCTGTCTGAGCTTCACTGCATGCCTCGTAGCAACAGGAAGAGAAATGAATTTTCCCATAAACAGTATATTGTTGCAGACTATCTGTATTGTAATGCAAAGTGTTTCAGGTTGGTTTAATCTTGAATGGGCAACTAAGAGCTCTTACCTTTGCAAAGCACCTGCTCCTCCATTGTTCATAGGGACTCATCCAGCTGCCTGCATTTTTTACTCACTTTAATGAGGAAGCCTCTACAGAATCTCTCACAATGAAGTCCACATCTCTAAATTCACTGCTACATTAATACCCACTGAATTTAGCTCTGATTTATGTTGAGTTCCCATTATATAGACAACACTATACAGATCATACTTAGAGTGTAATCTCATGCATGTCTACTCAAAAGTAAGCCTGTTAGTGTTCATTGGGATTTACTCCAAGATAAGAGTATAGGATATCATCCCTAGAGTAGTCAAATAAGCTATGTATGCACAGGATGTTTTACTTTTCCATTTTTAATTAACAATTCAGATTCATGCCAGTGTGGAAGTTAAGCAATAATCTCTTAGGATCTTGTTATGAATATTTTTAGAATGAGAGTATGAAAAGACAAGACCAAACATACTGAGTTTTTAGGAGTGAGGAGTTGTACAAATCAGAGAAAAGAATTACTTGTGCAGTGTTTATAGACATTGACTAGACAGAACTATTAAAAGAATGAATAATAACAGTCTAATCAGAGTTTTTAAAGCACAACCCATTTAACAAAATAAATGCTGACTTAAGGGCAAGAGTGGTTACAAAGTCATTGTGCTGCCACTTACAGCTATAGAGGGTTTGATCAATCTGTGTGTGAGAAGAGTGATCATAATTTTCTCCATAATAGATTTCTTTATTTTCAAATTCATTTGCACTGTCACACAAATCATTTGGAAATTCGGAGGCAACCCACACAACACACTGAATTAACAGAATGAAAACTCTGTGATAAACTATCAGTAAATATAATGCAAATTTCAACAAAGATTCATAATGAGTTATAGTGACTGCATTATCCTTTCATGATATGAAGACTGGAATGGAGACAATTGTACCAACCCACTACCCATTAGAGTGAGCAGCTGGCCAGCATACAGACCACACAGAAATAGGATTAAAATTTATTGGCTACAGCATACAGATCAGCAAAAGATGATTTTCCTCCTGGTCGGGAGCTTCTGGAAATGGCAGAAGTAAAATTCAACCCAGACAGCTTGGGCTGTTCAGGTGTGTCCTACTCCTGCTGCCTGAAAATGCAGTAGGGAGAGTGGCTCTTGAGATGGGGCCAACAATCCACATCCCAAGATCCCTTATGGGGATCTCCCTTGAGGAAATCTGGGTCCTCCACTCACTCACTACCCTTGCAATTAACTCATCCCCATGATTTACACAGAGCATATCCTAACAGCAAATGCTCATGGGATTTAAAAGCAGCTATGCCCACCTTTCTATTGGAAAGAACCAACGTGAAAAAAAATACCTTTTGGGGTTTGTGCCTGCTTCTGGATTTCATTGGTGCAGACAAACATCATTTACAGGTTTTGCTCTTACCTCAGCCCCACTTCCTTGAGAAGCCCATGCCAAACTCAGTTAGGAGACACTGAGTTCTCTGCTTCCCTACCCTTAAAGCCAGAATGTCTTTAAATTTTATTTCTCAAGAAAGCACTCCAGGATGCCTGAGAAATAGATTTCTCTTCCACTTCTTCCTCCAGCAAGCAGAAACCATGCCTTTTGCTTTCTCATCTATAGGAGTAAACAGGACCCTACATATTGGGGATTATTATTACAGATAGAGATGGGGACGAATATAAAAACGGATCAGTTTTTTCGACAAAAATAGCTGATTTGTTAAATATTTGTCGATCTGTATTCGTCAAATTTTAAGTCCTGATGAATACGGCTTGATGAATATTTCCCCATTTTATTCGTCCTTCGTAATTAAAAACAACACAATTCTGCCTACCGGCCGCCGATCAACCGATCGGCGGGCTGATAGGCAGCCACCCACCCCCACAGCCAGCCACCCCCACAGCCTACCCCACCCCTTCCTCTCCCTACCTTAGCCCCCCCACCCCTGCCGACACCCCCTTACCTTAATGGTTGCTGCCGCTGCCAAGGTCTCCATCAGGCCTCCGCAGCCACGGTGTGTAAAAAGGGAAACTGGCTGCCCTTTGCAAAGATGGCGGCTGCGGCTTCATTTAGGGTAGGGTAGATGGCGGCAGCAGCGCAGTGGTGGTGGGTGGCAGCAGGGGGGTGGCAGTGGGGGGGCGGGGGTGGTTTTTTTAATAACCCCCACACACATCGATGAATAACTTCTTTATTCGTCGCTTCATGGGGGCAACTCTCCAATATAGCATTATTATCTTAAACAAAATTTATTTATTTATTTATTATTTATTTATTAGATTTGTATCCCGCCCATCTAGACTACGTCTACTCTGGGCGGCTAACTCATCCCCATGAGTCTTAAATGGGAAATGGCAGACTATGTCAGCCACTTGTAGCAGCTTAACCCATAAGTGAAAGGTTGTGAGCCTCCTAGGGTCCCACATAACCCTAGCTCTTTAATTTTTATTTTTAGTACTTTTGTTCCCCATCCCTGTTTAAAATCTGAGAGAATACTTCAGTGCTGAGCTCTCTGTTGGGCTTCTTTCATTGCAGCTATATTTTTTTATTCTGTTTATTTGTGCTTTCTCTGCTACTGAGAGAAACTTGACCCATTGAGTCCTCTGGTATATGAAAGTCAGGGAGCTTTGTGGGAAAGGTCAGTCCTGAGGCGTTTCTGAATACAATAGAAACAATGGAGACATGCAGGAGATTTCAAAATGAGGTTGGTCATCATTATCAACAAGATGTATGGCATACACCCCAAACTCATGATCTATCCAACCAGTTCTTGAGTGTTGAGGGAATTATTTTTCTTGAGTGACCTCGATATTTTTGGAACAGAATGTGATGTTTCATTGCAAAAGGAACATCCTGTTTTGTCAGTTCTGCCCCCAAAGACTCTATTTTATGCCTTATATGAAACAGTCTTGGAGAATCATGTTATTGATACCATTTTCACACAATTATTCCACCAATGCAACAATGGGCATTCTGTAGCAGATGGAAAGTGCAGCCACGAAGTTCCACAGAGGAGGGGAAAGCAATTCCTCTTAAAAAGAATTGCACCCAAGAGATTTGCTGCTGACTGATTTGAGTCAGCTTGCTGGTGAGGACGTGAAGGACCATGGCTTAAGATGGTATTATTCTATAGGAACCCTAGTGTGTTTTTTTAATGTTATTTTTATCTGTATTTCATTTCCTTTCTCTGCTAAGCTATCATGCAGCTGTTTCCACTTTAAAGATCTCTGAATTGAAGAATGAGTCATATTTTTGGACAGTACTGTCCAAACGTCAAAGCTTAGGTGCTATCAGATGAGCCCCTACAGCCCTATTCCTAAAGTGAATCCAGAGATGCAGGGAGTACCAGCTGTGTTGATGCAAATCAGCAAACCAGATCTCCTAGTTTTCACCTCAACTGGGAGAAGGTCATTTGTAAAGCTAGTCTCATCAAAGATCAAGCACACCCACCCACCTACATATCCGAAATAACTCACACTCAAACATGATCATTCACACCAACACACTGTGGCTGGAAGCATCCACTCTCCTACCCCAACTATTCTGAGGATTGCAGGTAACTCAGAGAGGATGGAAAAGACCAAATCAATGTTAGATGACCTCATGGTCCCTGATAATTATGATATCCAGGCACTTTGACTCTTCCAGGCCAGGTTCTGCTATAGGACTTATGCTCACCATTCCCCCACAGGAACAGACACATCAAGGGACCTTGTAAATGGAACATTTGTTCTCCTTAAAGCACTGGGTTCTACACTGATATTATTCAGGGCGGGGGAACTCTACGAAGGAGCCTCGTGGCGCAGTGGTTGAACTGCTGTACTGCAGCCAAAACTCTGCTCATGACCCGGGGTTCTATCCCAGGTAGCCGGCTCAAGGGTAACTCAGCCTTCTATCCTTCCAAGGTTGGTAAAATGATACCCAGCTTGCGGGGGGGGGGGGGGCAATGTGCAGCCTGCATAATTAACTTGTAAACCATCCAGATAATGCTTTAAGCGCTATGGGGCGGTATATAAGCAGCATGCTTTGCTTTTTACTCTCCATGTGATGTTCCTTTTATCTCTCTTCAAACAATGCTTTTTCCTGTGACTTTCCACTCCTTATTCCTCCTGAAAGTATGCTTTATTTTTAGTATAGCTTTCTCTCAGGGGGCAGAGTTCAGAGCTTCCCATTTGCATCTGATGTCTGCAGTGCAAGCCTCAAAAAAGCAAAGCAAAGTATGCTGCTTATATACCTCCCCATTGTGCTTAAAGCACTCTCTGGGCAGTTTACAATTTACATAGGCTATTCACACACACACCCTAGTGAGCTGGGTAGTCATTTTACCAACCTCGGAAGGATGGAAGGCTGCCAGAATCCACTGGGATCAAACGCTGACTGTGAGCAGAGTTTTGACTGCAATGTTACAGTTTACCACTGCACCACAAGGCTCCTCAAGAAATGGTGCCTTCCAGGATTTCCAATAAAAACTGAGCATATGTGGAGGAAGTAGTGGGATAACAGGCTACTCAGAGCAGTAATGGCTACTTCCCCTAGCCTAAGAAAAAAAAGGTAATGCTCAAGTTCGAAGCTTTCAGTTAACTTTAAAAAAAAACCTGAGTCATTCTGGTGTTTTGAACAGATCATCTTGGTATTTCCATTCACCCACCCATTATAATGGGTGCAGTCATTCTTGACATTTTTTTGGCCACAGTCTTAAGCACAATATAGAAGAAATATAGGCTGAGTCAGGATTGTGTAAGTCACATAATGAACCTTATAAGATGGTATGTGAAGAATTGTTTCCAGTCTGTTGTTGTTTAGTCGTAAGTCGTGTCTGACTCTTTGTGACCCCATGGACCAGAGCACGCCAGGCCCTCCTGTCTTCCACTGCCTCCCGGAGCTTGGTCAGATTCATGTTGGTAGCTTCGATGACACTGTCTATCTATCCTGGCCCAGATGGAATCATGGGTAGGCATAGCTGGAAAATCAGCCAACACACTAAAACTAGTTTTCCCCCCTCTGTCCTAAATACAAATGCTCATACTTTGAAGACCATCATTTGAAAGAATGTGTTTAATCAGACAAATATCTTAGTTGGAACTAGTAGGTGTTTTAGGCAAAGCAATGCACTCAGTCATTCCACTTTGACTATACTTTTTTCTCTAGGGTGGTTGTGTCATTTGCTTTACTGTGGATAGTTTTCTATTCTGTTTAAAGGCATCCTCTACTCCTCCAATCCAAGCACAATTTTAAGACAAAAGAATGCAGAGGATAGAGAACTGAGGCCTTGAAATTGCCCTTGCAAACTGTACAGCAGAATTGGCAGACACATAGATTAATTGGTTACTATATGCCCCATAAGGGTTCAAAAATATTAGATTTCTCTTTAAATTATACTAACTCCTACAGTTGTATTTATGCCCATATATAACCATGTGCAAATTATATGTAAATCTGTACCTTTTGTCTTTTGGTGATGTGCTTCCTCTTTTTCACCAGTATATTCTGCTGAAAGCTCAGGAAATGTCTCCCCCTTAAATTCTGAAATTAAACCTTTGGGGATGCAAGAGTAAAGCATGTGTCCAGTTTGGCTTCAGAAAAGGCAAAAATAAAGTGCTTAACATTCAGACATTTGTTGACTGCTGTGATAAACCCTAATTAATAATCCACAATAGAAAGTAAGACTTTGAGGATACAATGCCAAATAATTGGGATATGCTTAGTAACCTACTAGATGGTGCTATTGCTCACTGTAGCTACATCAGTGGTTCTCTTTCTCTGTTAATGGAAGAAAGCACCTCTCTGTGTTAAACTGGGAAGGATAATTGAACATGGATGTCTATATACTGTGGCAGTAAAGGGAAAAGAGAGATAATTTTAGCATTGATTTAATTTTTTTCTAGTTGCAAAAATATTCCCCAGCATATGATATGAGGATCTATTATTGTAAGGCTGAATGACTGTGAATGCCATTATCCATACTCAAAAATAGTAGAAGGTACACTACTGTATATTACTAATCAGACTGGAGATTAAAGCCCAGCATAAGACTTTTTTTAAAAAAAGGTATTAAATAGATTCCTTGTCATTCTGAAATATGTCTCAAAAACATTCTCATCAGCTTAGACATTCCCATTCATTATTGATTTTGGACAGAAGCCAAGTTGCAGTAAGTGATGGCATTTATATTAAAAGGGATTTTTTTCCCCCTGTTGTAAATGTCAGTTTTTCCAAGAGGTCTGAGAAGTAAATCTGTATGTGAAGGCTGCCTACCTAAGTGGCAACAGTATGCATGCAGATGCAAGACAAGGCTATTATGAATGGTCCAATGGGAGGGTTAGGCGTGTACTAAGGATCAAGAGTGATGCCATCAAAATACAAAGAAGTCTCTGAATTTGCCCAGTTTTTAATGTGCAAATGCAATCAAAACTGAATCCCATCACACAAAACTGGCCTGTGTTCTTCTCTGAAGAGATCTCAGGCTGAGACAGATCAAACCCTCTCTCCCTCCTGGTCCTTGCTCCACGGCTGCCTTATCACCTGCCTGGCTAGGTGATGATAACACCAGCAGCCACAGAGGTGGAGGTGGGACAGAGGAGCAGGGCTGGTGTCCTCATTAGGCAAAGGGAGGTGGGTACCTGAGGCAGCATGTGCTCAACAGTGAGGAGAGGGAAGCAATAGCAAAGCTATTGTTATTCCACTCCAACAAGGACACAGCTGTGTGTTCCAGGTGCCCTCCCCTACCCCTCTGAAGCCAGCCTGCTACTTCACAGAAAGGTATAAGATGCAAAGCAAGGCCATTCTAGCTGAGGAATTCTGGCAGTCTTAGTCCAACAAGTCACTTTCTAGGAGGATCTGGACCTGCAAGAGCTGGTCCAGTCAGCTTCTGTGTGTGTGATGTGAAGGATGCCATCTTGCTATTTACTCCAGGCAGCAAAAATATCTTGGGATGACCACTCTAGAGAAACTATGCCCTGCTTTCTTGCATGGCAAAAACAATAGATAATGTGGCCATCACAAAAAGGAGGGTGAGTGAGGTCCCTTTGGCTCTTCCTTAATTTGTGTCCCAATTCAGACTTTAAAAACTGTTTCTTCAAAGCTGGTGGAACATTACACAAATTGTGGTGGCTCAGAATTTTGTCTCACTAGGGAGGGACATGAATTTTGTTTGGTTAAAGTTGTTTTGCTTTTCTTTGCTTTGCGACAAAAACTTATACAAATGCACACGTTTCGGCAAAAGCAGAAAAAAGTGTATCATGCAGGATAATGTAAAACCTAATGACATGCCGATGAAGGCACAAGGATTTCAGTGCTTATCTCTTAAAACTCTGGCTTTGGTTCCCAGTGAATTCAACCATATCTACTGTTCTGAGATAGAGTTCCCACCCAGCTATGTCTTCTGACAGACTTCTATTTAACAGCTACATGATACGCAGGCAAAATGCTCTGAATAGTTTGCCTGTTGAATTTGAGAATTATATTTGTTTGGATTTTTAAAACAAGAACTTACCTAATGTATACATTTTTACATAAATGAAACAGAAACAGTTGTTGTTGAAATGGATGCAGGAGTCAAACACATCCATCCGTAGCTTTGTTAGTTCATCAAGCAATTCAAGGCTCCATTTTTCACCATCAAATTCCAAGTGATTAAAAAAAAAACCTGGAGTATGGGTGAAAAGAACATACTTAGGAAAGAACATATGTATATATACAGTATTACAGGCAGCAAAGAGGGATATGCCCACCTTTCCTCTGTCTTTTCAGTTAGTAAAATAACTCAGGGCAACAAGAGGCAAGGCCGAATACTGCTCCTCTTTTTGCAGTGATGATATCCTTGTGTTGAAGTGTGCTACATTATGACCACTTTAAAAACTCACTAGATGGTAAGAAGCCCTTTTGAACTTTTTCTGCTGAAGTGGTAATCACCAACAGGAGGGCAGCAGGAAGTTAAATAATGCACAGCAATCCAAACCCATGAAAAAGAGTGAGGTTTGGAAGAAGATTATCTATATGAGAAGGCAGCATCAGCTTCAGATTTTTAAATCCTCTGGTACACTCAGGGTCCCCTGCCTTGGCAAAGATGGTTGTAATGCTTCCTATGTTTGAGGTTGCGTAGGAAGCACCAATCTAACAACCTTTTCCATCAGTCTTCCTTTCCATTTTTCCTTTGTCTGGCCCCTGAAATCGCTTTCAATATTGATGATTAAGTTGTAACTTTTGCCTGTTGCTCTAATAACCACAGGGAATGAAAGCACTGATAAATTTTTCAGGAGTCTTTCCTTTCATGGGCCTGGTTCAAAAGGTCCAAATCCAGCACTATTCAAGCAAAATAAAGGATGTGTTTAAAGAGGAAGAAATCCATGGTCCTACAGAGCAATGTATATACAGTGGTGCCTCGCTAGACGATGTTAATCCGTTCCGCGGAAATCGCTGTCTTGCGAAAACATAGTCTAGCGAAGCACGTTTCCCCATTGGAATGCATTGAAATCTCTTCAATGCGTTCCAAGGGAAAAGTCGTCGTCTTGCGAAGATCGTCCATAGCGAAACCTCGTCTAGCGAGTGCGGGTCCCCGTTGGAATGCACTGACAGCTATTGACCGCTAGTCAATGCATTCCAATGGGGAAACCTCGTCGTCTAGCGAAAATCGCCCATAGGAGACCATCGTTTTGCGATCGCATTAGCAATCGCAAAAAGCCATCATCTAGTGATTTCCTCTTCCTGCGAGGCGATCGTCTAGCGAGGCACCACTGTATTCTAGTTCCAATAGATCAAGATTGGAAAACAGTGACTTCTTGAATATGCCCATTCACAGTCTGATCAATCCTAGCTAAACAGGTAGAAATGGCAGCTGACTCAAAATCCTGTACCCCCAATACTTGGACACAAGTACTATTGAACTCAATGAGACTTCTCTCTGAGTAGACATATACTGAATTGTGTTAGGATCGTCTACTTTATTCCTTGTTCTGATATTTTATCTTTTTCTACATAAAATAATTTTTTTAAAAAACTGACAAAAGAGTTTTTGTGTGCAGTTTATACTCTAACTGCCCTATTTACCAGAGAATGCTTGTTTTCTGATCCC
This sequence comes from Intellagama lesueurii, assembly GCA_037013535.1. NCBI lineage: Eukaryota > Metazoa > Chordata > Lepidosauria > Squamata > Agamidae > Intellagama > Intellagama lesueurii. The sequence continues at coordinate 68,311,808 of JBAJHW010000005.1, read as the reverse complement.
TACCAACTCAGTATCCATACTGTTGCCTTTCGGAGTTTGCCTTTTATATTCTTACTATTATTAGAGGTTGGAATTTGGTGTGAGAAGTTCTACAACAGGCTGAAACTGGAGCAAGATTCCAACGCTCCAGACCTTCATGCCAGAAAATGTGGAAATTCATCCTAAAAGAGTGTTAGTATGGTCTAGTTCAGAAGCCAGAAACCAGGTACATTTAAACAACAACAACCAAACTCACTGGGATTTAAATGAATCGCAAGGAAATTAGGTCCAGTCGATTTCAGTGGATCACCCTTAAATAGGACTGGATCCAACCAAGATGTAGCACCCCCTCTCCCCAAAAGAGGCAAAAATGGAGTTGGAACAAGGGACAGAAGCCAAACAGAAAACAGATTTCATGCCTATTTGAAGATAAGTTTTCCTTCCTCCTACAACAAGCAACACCTCTTAGCCACAAATAATGGTATTAAGTACTCTCACTCCCAGCTGTTTCAAGTAAGATCTTTGAATAATTATGATTGAAGAATACCTGCTATATGAATTGGTGACCCAGTTTTCAGTCTTACACTCTTCTCCAAGTTAATGAATACAAAGCGAGTGTCTGGGATAGGAGGTGGGCTATCCAAGGACGTATTTCTAGACAAAATGCTTCCCTTTATCCCACCATTGCCTTTTGCATCCTGATGATATCCCAGAATTCATTGCAGTTGGTTAATTTTCACTGTACTGGAATCATTTGCTCATCAGCTTTACTCAGATCCATGGAAGAAAAAATATCTAAAAAGCCTTCTAGAAAATGTATCTTTACCCCTTCAAATTCCACAGAAAGGCTATTTAAGTCATTTTGCAGACTCAAGCTGTGCATAATATTGTTCAATCAATTTTGCTGGGAACTGAAGCAGGGGAGATCAGATGTGAGGACACTCATGAAGCATAAATCTGCGACCCTTCCTGTTGAATATAGTCGGAAAGAAAACACACACACACTTGACCTCTTTTGATGCGCTGTCTGATTTAACAGTAAAAATGTGCTTTTTAAAATTGTGCACATACACATGCCTTGAAATACATTACTAGTTCATCATTTCAACAATGAAATGTGATTTTTTTTTCAAAGAGAGAGCGAAATGTAATTCAGCCTCATCACAGTATCCAAGAGTTGTGAAATAGTACAGTTAACAATGGGTTCTGAAATGAGATGTTCCAAATCAAATTGGACTGCTCAAAACAGTAGAATTGTACAAAGGTTGTTGATGACTAAATCACTTGCTTCCCTCCTCTCTTTTTCCTCCATTTTGACCAAGAAACTAATGTGTGTTACAAAGTAATAATCAATTATTATGACTGTAGACAATCTTCCTGTGGCACAAGTTAAATTAGCCAATCATGATTTCATTTAAACAAAATGCAACAGAGAAACAAAGGGAGCTTTTCTCTCCCTACTCAATTCTTTGCAGTAATTTTCTTTTTAAATTAATGAGCCTGATCAATTTATTTCATTCTAAAATCAATGAACATTGATGTTAGTACTTTTGGATCATGCCTTGGGTCCAGTTATTAATATTCTTAATAATGGCTTCATTACACTTTTATAATATCCACTGCAAACAAAACACTCCAAATCAAAATTAAATTTTTGTTCCTTATTTTTCTTACTCATAGGCAACATTCTTCGTCATCTACGTGCATAATTTTTTGTACTGTATCTTTTTTCCTCATTAGCAACTCATAAAAAACAATGGGGGGGGGGGGGAAATCAGCCTTGTTAATTTCCCCTGTAGCTAGCTTGCCAGCCAATTCCTTCTTTCAAAATCTTCCAGATGGCTTCAAGCTGTTTCTGAAACCAACTCTCTAATTATAAGATGCCCATTCTCACCATATGAATTATGTTTGGCCATCTTAAAAATACAGCTGATATGAAGGTTTACAATCAAGAATGCTCCACAATATTTTAAAATCTACCTCAATAAGTAACTGACTCTGAGCAATGAATTGGGTGGGATATTCCATGTGAAATTTCAGCTGTGGACTAAGGCATGCTTACCTGGATATAAATTTCAATAGGACCAGAGCATGAAAAAAAATGTTTTGGCCTACAATTCCCAGAATCACTGAGCTGTCATAGCCAAAGTAGTACATTTTTCAAGCTGTGCCTTAAACTCATTAATATTTCTATGGCCAAACATGGCAAGTATCCTAAAGATGGCTTTGAATTTGCTGTTGTGATACACATCATAATATGTAGGCCTAAAAGAGTGAAGGTTAAAAAAGCACATAGCCAGGCTGGCTGGGGGATTCTGCACTTCAAAAAGTAACTTTCCCCACCTCTGTTAAAGACCGTGAAGGCTGTAGAGTTTGTGGCTGAGACATTTAACTTTGGATGCATAGTAGAACCCCTGTATCCATGCGATCAGTAACCGCTGATTCACTTATCCACGGTCTGAAAATATTAAAAATATTAAAAGAAAAATCCTAAATATATATATGTCTACCATGTCCTTACCAGAACTGGCCACTAGAGGGAGCCAGCAAACATGCTATGTATGATGTTCACTATTAAAATAGCATACTCTATAATCTGCATTTTTCAGCATCCCCCGGGGGGGGGGGCTTGGAACCAATCTCCTGCAGATACAGGGGTCCTACTGTAATATATTTTGTCTCTGCTAATATTGTTTTCTTGTCCATTTTTTTAAAAACTAGGGGATTGTTTAATCTTAGTGCCCCTTTGCTACTGTAAAATGTTTAGCCAGTTTGTATTGACTCCCAGTTGTTATTGTACTGTCTGGAAATTTATTGATGTCTTGATTTAAGTATGTTTTTTAAGGCTGCTATTTAAAACATTTTTATCAAAGATTTGATAAAAGAGGAAGAGGACTTGGGTGGAAGGAGGAAACAACAAATGCAGACCTTAATCCTTAGCTACAAAATACTTCCCACCTAGCAGGAAAAGGCAAAGGAAACTCAGTAGCTGTTGCCTCTGTAGGCAATGAATGAGATCAGATGGATCTTCCCCTTGCTGTGATGTTCCTTCTCGACAGCCAGAGGATTGCAGCCCCTTAGTGACCTTCAGTTCCTTCACCGATGAATGAGGCAAATTTGTGCTGCCCTTCGGCTCTATAGACTCAGGTTGACTGTTTGCTAGAGCTGTGTTCATAAAAATGGACAGAGCTGCACCTAACAGGTAGAATCCAGATGTAAAAGCAGTGTCCCAGAGATTACTGGAGCACTCCATCCTTTTATGTCCTTACTTGGTGGATTAAAATATTTATAACACAGTTCTATATATGTCTTCAAAAAGTTTAACTGAGGGCCAAGCAATAGATAACCCATAATTAGAGCTGAAAACACATCAGTGTTCAAGAGATGTGATTCAGGTAGTCTTTCAGATATCACAAATCAGACTTGCAAATGAAGAGTGTGTTCTGGACCTTAAGACAAATTACAAAATAAAGCAAGGCAATCTGCAAATAAGGGGAAGTAAGAAACCCCCTGCTGTGAACGTCACACACAATGAGCACTTAGAGCACTCTTTCGACAGCAGGTTTTCTGCAACATACAGTTCCCCTCTAAGTTGAGTAGGACTTCATGATTAAATGTGATTATATTTCTAGTTTAAGATAAATATTCATCATTTATAAGATAACATATTTATGATAGCTCAGTGAGATGGAGTATTTTGCTGCAGAGTCAGAGGTCAGGAGTTGGATTCCCAACTAACCCACTCAGGAAAAAGAGCCAATCTGTGCAGCCTTGGGCAAGGCTACATGGTCCCAGAGTACTGCCAGAAGAAGGGACTGGCAAATCACTTCTGAGTACTTTATACCTAGAAACGCTTCAGCAGTATTGTCATACAGCAGACTTGACTTGACAGCACACAATTATTATTAATCCAGACCAAAAAAATATCACATTTTATTTATGTTTCTTCTTGTTCTTCTTTTTCTTAAAGTAGTTGTTTTCTCTTTCGGCAAACTTTATAAAGCTGTGACTGGATAAAAGGTAACGGTAAAGGTTCCCCTTGACATTTAGTCCAGTCGTGTCCGACTCTAGGGGGCAGTGCTCATCCCCGTTTCCAAGCCGTAGAGCCAGCGTTTGTCGAAAGACAGTTTCCGTGGTCACGTGGCCAGCGCGACTAGACCCGGAATGCTGTTACCTTCCCACCATGGTGGTATCTATTTATCTACTTGCATTTTCATGCTTTTGAACTCCTAGGTTGGCAGGAGCTGGGACAAACGACGGGAGCTCACTCCATCGCGTGGATTCGATCTTACGACTGCTGGTCTTCTGACCGTGCAGCACAGAGGCTTCTATCTTCCCTAAGTCTTTTAGCATGTCTTAATGCAACAATAAACCCTCCTGCCCAAAGCACAAAATACCTTCTCTTTGAATGATTTTATTTTAAAATATCTGAAATAAGTTTATTTTAAAATACCCAAAATGACTTACGTAGGGCTTGGTTTTATTATCAACATAATGATTGTGTGATTCCAGAAGTGTTGCCCAGTGGCAATCAATATGGCGGTATTTACTTTAATACAAGGAAGTTGATCAAAATGAATGCAAAGCAATGCATTTCAAAACTGCTATTTTTTAACTTGTGAGATTATATTGAGAAAATTGGTTAAATGAACAGATGCATTCTGGGGGGAAAACACCTTCTGGAAAGCTGGCATGATTACAAAATCAAATAGTTCTGGTTTGCAAGGGATTCAGATGGGGGGGCTAAAAACTTGAAGTGGACATAGAGTAAAGCTGCATTCCTTTGGTTCTATTAATATTGACTAGTGATCGCATTGCTGCAGGTCATTTGCTAACCCTGTTCATCTCCACGAAACACTGACATTTGGATGACAAAAAATAGGACTCCACAGGATTGATCTGAGAGGATTGGTCATCTAGAAGAAAAAACATCATTCTCATGCAATATAAATTAGAAAGATTATGATGAACCAAAATTTAGGAGATGTAATGTGGCTGTGGACTAAGTCAATTTATAATCCAGGAATAGTTTGCTGGTTGGGGATGATGTTGGAAGGGCTTAACCTGAACTCATCAAATTGTTGCCCTGAGCAGAACTTCTCCAGCCACAACCTTTGGCCAGCTAACTAGCTGCACTTCAATTCCTACTTCATCTCCTAGACCCATCTTTACTGTCCTTCTACAAGCAGGCGAAAACCTTTATCTTCACTAAGTGAGGTTTTTAAAGAGTTTGTTGTATCTTACTGCTTTGAATGTGTTTTGGTGTTGCTTACGTTTTTTAATATAGTATTTTAATGGTCTTTTTTAGTATTTGGGTACTTACTTTTGTTACCTTTAATACTGTCTTTTAATGATGTAATCCACCTTGGGACTTTTTAAGGTGGGGTAAAAAAAAAATCCCTACTTCCCATGGCCATGTTGGTTGGGGATGATGACAATTATTTGCCAATACATCTGAAGGTCACAGGGTTAGAGAAAGCTGATGGAAGGATTGAATGGGTTTGGCTGCAACTGAAAAGCTGCCTTCTTTTTCAAGGGACTGTTTCTTTCTTGGCTTGTGCATGAATATTGAGCAACTGCTTCTAAAGAGGGCTAACGCTAACATGAACCTTTAAAACAAAACCATATATTATTGATGTCTACAAACGTCCTGGGTGTTGGTGAGAATGGATTAGAAGTGGGGTAATATCTTCCTTTTTTCTTATTTATTTATTTTTTGCTACCAAAATCATACAGGAATGTAAAATGTCATTTTTGCAACAAACACCTGTTCTTTGTGTCTGTGCGTTTCCCTGTTTGTTTTTGGAAACATAGAAATGCTTTCCACGTCTGCATATGTCAATGTATTACGTGCTATTTTGCCAACAGCGCAATCAGGAGTCTGTTCTGCAGCTCTGAATTCCACAAATGTGTTGAGTCAGACTTGATTCATTCTATGTCTCCAAGTTCAGAATCCATCTATACACACATGTGGATAGGAAAAGAAATACTGGCCAGTATCCTATGACTAGTCTCAACTAGAGAACACTCAACAACTGAAATCCAGTAGTAGAGATGGGCACAAAATGCTGCTTCGGTGGTTTGTGTTGATTTGTCCTTTGGATGAACAAGTGTTCAGCGGTTCCCAGCCCTGCCTCCTCTGGCAGGCACCCACCTAGAGGCAGTGATGGGCTTCCCTGCCCTGCCTCTTCTGTGTGCTGCCTCTGAGTGGGCACTCGGCAGAGGAGGTGAGGCCAAGAACTGCCGAACACCTGTTTTTCCTAAGGACGAACCAGCACAAACAACCAAATCAGCAGTTTGCGCCCATCTTTATCCAGTAGTAATGTTGCAAATAGAGTAAACCCATTGAATCAGTGTGGAAATCAACTCCTCTATGAATTCCACTGATCGAATGTGTCTACTCCAGTTGCAGCTTACTCCTGAATTTCAGCCATTAAGATCTGCATACATTTTCGCTTATCATTCAGCAATTGATCCAATGGCTCTGCTCTTAGCTGGGATTAGCAATAAAATACTGGCCATTGTGGAAAGGAAAAGATATTTCAAATTACTGAGAAGACACACAATTCAGAGCAAGTAAACAGGCCTGTTATCCAAGGTTAATGGGAGGGGATATGAAGAGCTCTAATAATGTATGTAAAATGGAGATTAAGAATTTTCTTTTTATCGTTTACAAAGATACTGGCAGAAACCGTTAAATAGGAAGACTGCAGGAGAGCTGTGAGTGTATTTAAATGGGAAGAGACTATTGAGAGGGTCTTAACATTAAGGAAAGGTCAGATTACTGGAGAGGAAATCAGGACGGTAAGTAGCAGGGGGGCCTAGCAGCAGGAAGGCAAAGAGCAAATAATGAGACCATATGGTCATCATTAGAAGGAAAGAGAAAGAGAGTTTCCCGCTGGAACTCATATTTATTCCTTGTCTTCAGTGTTCAATGCATGAACTGACACACTAACCACAAAACCCATGCTGAGCAAATATATGCTATGTTTATAACAGATAAAACGTGATATAGCCTGACTAGACCAAGCAACCGCAAGGTAGAGGAGAGGGAAAAAAACTTAATTTACAACTTAGGAGAGGATCCATTTGAAATTTGAAAGCACCATGGTCCCCCTTAATCAAAATGGTTAATAAAATTATTTATGCTTATGAGGGTGCAAAATGCAAGGTAAGAATGCAGACTAAACGTGTGATCAAATGGTGCTCTATCCTTTGGTTTGGACCACTTGGGGGACGGGCTGGCTCAGTCCATTTTCCAGCAACCACATGATTTTCTGGTCATTGCAAACTAGTCTGACCCGATCTATGCCTTCCTACACCTTTTTGGGTCCCTGGCAGGGGCTACTTTTCTTAGCACAGCTGGATAGCTCCATTTTGGTTTGGTTCTGGCATGCCTTTTTTATGTTTGCTGACTCCTGAATTGGAAAGGGGAGGGAGACACAAGCTCAGAGGTAAAGACAGATAAAGGCTTATGCACAACAAGAGGCACAGACCACACAGTTCTAATGGGGACAAATAATAAAAATGTGTGGAGGAAAGCAGACCACAGATCTAACAATCTCTGGTGTTTATATACGAATGCCAGGATTGTGGGAAACAAACAAGAAGAACTGGAAATCTATAAGGATGGCCTCACAGGCCCCTTCCAACTCCATGATTCTATGATTCTATGTGTGATTACTGGTATCAAACCAAAACGGATCTTCCATAGTGGCAGCATGTCACTTATGAATACATTTCAGCTTCCTCCCACTTCTCCCAAGAAAGTTAAAGGCAAGGTGAGGTAAAAAAGGCTCCTCAAACTCTGAGCACCTGTGGGCAAACACAGCTTGTTCTCCATGCTGTCCTGCAAAATAAAGTAAGTCCCAAGTAGTCGCCTATGCTCTGAATTGACAAGAAAATTGACATTCTGAATTACTGCTGACCACCTATTGAAGACAGCACTAATCTAGTAGCATTAAAAAAAATTAACAGGTATCAACCCAAGGAGTATGAGCCTATTATGCTGAATGATTGCAGCTCACATCATGGAAGACATCAAAACAAGCCATCCCACTGTCTCAAAACACCTGTGAGCCCATCCACACTGGGGAATTTGGTGTGGTTCTGTCGGTGCTTAGAAGGTTCTTATCTTCAGTGCGATCTACTTTACTCTCTCACTTGAGCAATCCTTCTGTCTACACCAGATCACAAAGTTCATGAGATGTTTCTCTGTTTCCGCTCTCTTACAAAATTGTAGGTTGTTTTGTTGTTGAAAGACTTTAAATTGCCAAGGCCTTCCTCTCCCCCACACACCAACCTTGTTCACTATAGTTTTACTGTATGCCACAAAGACATTGCAGGGTTGTCACCTCAGATAATGCCACTCACAGTTCCGCTGTGGGCTGAGCTAACCACCCAGACAGGCTAAGTGGTGACCTAATTAGGCTCACACTAAAACGTACCAGAAAGAATACATGCCCTAGTGCTGTGCCAGCAAGATGTGCGACAGCGCTGAAAGGGGAAGAAGGATGGGTCGATCTAAGTAGAAACACATGCAGATGCGGGTTTTTTTTTCTGATCCAAACTATGGTATCAACAATCCAACAATCCATATGCCAATATGGACGCCTCTATGTAGCCAGAAAGCAAGATAAAACAATGAAAGCAGAGACACTACCTCCCCTCAAATATATTCACACACAAAAACCTGTACCAGACAAACAAAATGTGCTTGAATACCCATGGATAAAGACCAGGTTGACACACCCCACAGTGATCTGCTCCTAAAAACCAAGTAAACCAAGCAAGCAAATAAAGGCAACATGAATCATTTGTGTTTAAGATGTATTGGTAACATTCATCTTTGGCAAGGATCTGACTTGAAAAAATAGACTTAATTAGAGATGGGATTTGCCATGAAACTTTTTGTCTTGACAGTTCTATCACATAATCATATTTAGAACACAGGATAACATCCTTCTAATACGACAAGGACTAGTAACCTTGGGAGTTTTGCCACTTCTCCTCCTGCCACTTCTCCTCCTGTCCCTGCAACATGGGGCATTTTACTTGTTGTATCAAACCTTTCACCCACCACTACCAAAACATTGCCCTTGCCCACTTGATACTGCTTCTAGTGAATGCTTAAGGTTGAAATCCAGTGCACATGAAAGTAAATTCAGTGCACATGAGAATAAATTCCATTGAACACAAGACTTGGAGTAAAACTGCATTAGACTGTGTTGCACATAATTCAACAGCTTTCAAGTATTAAGAATCCTGAGTAGACTATCCTGCCTCATTAAGGGAAGCTGAACTGATGTTCTGGAGTATGCAGTTATATAATCCAATTAATTGAATGTATTTGTTTTGCTGCTGTTTGGTTTTCGTATGCTTTGGGGAGAGCTTGATTTTATAGAATGCTGAAGTAATCGTGGATAATGGCCATTGTGCATTTGTGTGCACTTTGAGCATTGGAACTATTCAGGTTTAGGATCAATAAGTATCAGAATTCCTTTCTTTTAGCAACATGCCTTACTATTAAACTAATTCCAAGATGCATGGGATGGGTGTGCAGTGATTCCACATTCTTTGTATACATCTGTATATAGATATTTATTGGTATTAAACCACTGGGAGAGGTAGCCTGGAGCTTTGGGGTTCACTATCACCAGTATGCAGATGAAACTCAACTCTGTCTCTCCTTGCCATCTGAATCCAAGGAAGCTGTTTCAATTCTAGATCAGTGTCTGTTGTCAGTAATGGACTGGATGATAGTGAATAAACCAAAACTACATCCAGACAAGACAGAAGTGCTCCTGGTCAGCTGAAAGGCAGAGCAAAGAATAGAGCTTCAGCCTATAGAGATTAATCCCTCTAGGGATGGGGTTATACTCCCTCTGAAAATACGGATGCAGAGTTTGGTGTGTTCCTAGATTCATCTCTGAGCCTGGATGCCCAGGTCTCAGCAGTGGCCAGCAGTGCCTTTGCACAGTTAAAACTAGTGTGCCAGTTGTGCCCGTTCCTGCAGAGGTCCGATTTGAAGACAGTTACATCCCAGCTGGATCACTGTAACATACTGGTCATGGGGCTGCCTTTGGAAAGTGCCTGGAAACTTCAGTGGGTCCAAAACACAGTAGCCACATTGTTAATTGGGGCTGATTACAAGATCACATAATCGCCTCCCCCCTTGCAGCAGCTCCACAGGCTGCTGATCCATTTCCAGGTGCAATTCAAAATGCTAGTTTTAAGGTATAACACCTTAAACAGTTTGGGTCCAGGCTATCTGAAAAACTGTATCTCCTTTTATGAGCCTGCCAGATTCCCCATCCTGCCTCTTCCTGTGGGTGCCAAGCCCCTAATAGTGTCCCTTCCAGCTCTGCAGATCTGAGATTTATTTATTTATTAAACATGATTTTTGTTGTACGATAAGAACTTGACCAGTTCTAATATTGAACCTTCTTATTCTTGTGTGTGTGTTTTTTAAATAAACTTATTTTAAATTTATAAACCCTGTTTATTTATTAATTTTAAATATTGGTCCCAATATATTATACAGTACGTACTGCTGACCAGCTTTGTGAGACATAGTCAGGGTTGTGTCACCCAAAAAACATAGGCCCTGTGTATTTCATCAGGTGTTTTTACTCCTTTTTTTAAAAAAGGGGAAATGTCATTTTGGCCCTTAGCTGCAGCAATGCTTAAGCAGCAGTAAACAGGGAATAGTGGCTGTTTGCCTGGTTTAGTTAAAAGGATATTACAGGAGAAGGAGTCCCTATTTACAAATTAAACAATAATCCCAAACACAGTGAAGGCGTTTGAGGGTACGTGTTTTTTGGTGGCAGCACGCACCATATAGAGGAAGGTGAGTGGAAGAGGTCTTTACAAATCCACTTTAATCATAAATTAGTTATAGAAATAATTTCTCTTCTAGTAATGCCTTTTAAAGCATCCTGCTATACTAGAGATACAATCAATCTCCACATAGCAAATTACAAGATACTGTGTTTCCCTGAAAATAAGACAGGATCTTATATTAATTTTTGCTCCAACAAAAGCAGTAGGGCTTATTTTCAGGGGATGTTTTATTTTTTTCATGTACAACAATCTACGTTTATTCAAATACAGTCATGTCATCTTCTTCTGGTTGCTGCACAGTGGTGGAGGGTGGGCTTTCACTTAACTAGGGCTTATTTTGGGGGTAGGGCTTATATTACGAGCATCCTGAAAAATCATACTAGGGCTTATTTTCAGGTTAGGTCTTATTTTCAGGGAAACAGGGTACCTATTTGATTCCATGCAATCAATGTATCATAAAGCATCTCACTCGGAAAAGCCTGCTGAGAATGAAGTGCATTTATTATACATTGGTATCACCCTTCAAGCAAAGGTTTACCTTTGGCACCTGCTATGTTGAACTAGGGATGCCTTTGGTCCAATCCAGCAGGACTCTTCCTATGTTCTCACACTCTAGCTATTGATTTAATGACTGCTGAATCCATGCAAGACAAGCAAAATGAGTCAAATATATTTTGCACACCGTTGTGTCTAAGTAAATATTCACATGCTTGGCTTCATGGTAGTGAGTATGTTTATTTGTTACATTTTCCTTGTATCAAAAAACTACTTAGTGGATGACAGAATCCCCACTGAAGACCCATTTTTGGATGCACATTCTGGGAGTGCAAGTCCAAAATGTAATTTTCTGGACTTGGTTCCAAAGTCATCAAAGGTAGCTGGGGAAGACAATGTCATATAAAAAAACCACAACTCCATTATCTCCTTGAGGGTTAAAATTGATGCAGGGATATGAAATCAGTATAGATGCTAGTGGGTTCCACTTAGCGGGCCAGATACAAAGGAAGATGGAGCTTAGGAGGCATACAGAAGGCAGCATTTGAACAAATATTACACAACTTGCTACACTACTATGCAAGGTGTAAGAATGCTGTCTTCTTTTGTATATGGCCATCCCAGGCTCCATTGTTAATTAATTTAGATTACAGATCAGTAGAGTTAAAAGAGGCTGGCTGGATAGCTCAGTGATTTAGGCATCTGGCTACAGAGTCAGAGGTTGGGAGTTCAATTCTCCACTGTACATCCTAGAGGAAGAGCCAGCCTGTGTAGCCATAGAGAAGTCAGAATTGACTTGATGGCACATTTATTATTCAAAAATACCAGACAAAGTCAATCAAAATCACAAAAACATTGACTGGTATTATATAACAGATACAAGATTTAACAACAGTATGTATGCTGTTCCAAATATTGCCATTGTTTAATAGCTCTGATGGTGTGATTTCTGAGATCTGCAACTGCTTATAATACTGTGTGAATTGCTTGATATTGCTCCCAAAGCACCAAATGACTACAGGGACCACTGAAGTGTGTTTCATCCACAAGAGAGATGTTTCAATTGCTAGGTCTCTGTACTTTATTAGTTTCTCCAATTCTTTATTTTCAACTCTGGCACCCCCTGGAATTTTCAATGTCAATGATCCAGATATTTCTTCATTCTATTACTATGATGTCTAGTGTGTTATGTCTATCAGTTTGGATCCAGAAATCCAACAAGATCTTGATGTCATCATTTTCTGATACCTTCTCTAACTTATGTTCCCATGGGTTTTTAGAGGCTGGCAAGTTATTTATTTATTTTTAATTTTTTGCATAATGACCAGTGCACTAATTTTGCCACTCCATCATGTCTAATTTTGTAATCTGTTTGTGCAATCTTCACAGATGAGGTGTAACACAGTTTTATCTTTCTCTTGGCAGAGTCAACGTTTGCTGTTAGCACTAATTCCTTGGACCTTAGCTTTCATCACATTGGTTTGGAGTGCTTGTTCATGTGCAGTAAAAATCAAGCCTTTGGTTTCTTTCTTAATGGCCCTTAGTTTTAGCCATGCCCATGTTGAATTATAATCCTGCTTTCCATCAATATTTCTCAGGTGTTGTCCATGTAGTGGTTTATTTTTCCAACTGTTTAATTTATTTTCAAATTATTGTTTCTTATATTGAACCTTTGTTTCTGCTCTTTTCAAAATATTCTCCATTTTCACTGCTTTCAGTAATTTTTCTCTACTTGTACTGATATAATCATTTAGGTTTCTTTTTTCCTTCTCTACTACCTGCTGTATTTGCAGTAATCTATGGCCTCCAATTTTTTGTGGTAAATATAATCTGTCCACATCACTTTTGGGATGTAGTGCCTCATACATGCTGATTAGTTTCTGTTTTTTCAATCCAATTCTTCTAGTTCATCTTGGGTCCAAGCTATTATTTCAGCTGGGTATCTAATTACTGGAACTGCACATGTGTTTATGGCTTTGGTTGTATTTCCACCATTTAATTCTGATTTTAAGATTTTCCACAGTCTTATGATGTATGCCCTTTCTGTCAGTTCTTTAACTTTTGTGTGCACGATGTTGTCTGCTTCTAGTATCCCAAGGTATTTATAATTTTCATCACTTAATTGTGATTTTATAATATTGCCATTTTTTAAAACTCTATTCCTTCTAGGTTTTGGATCTTGCCATGGTATATAGAAAAAGCTGCATATTTGTCAATTCCAAATTTCACCTGAATATCTTCACTAAATATTCACACTGTGTCTAGCAGAGATTCTATCTCTGTGGAACTTTTTGCATATAGTTTTAGGTCATTGATGTATAATAGATGATTGGTTTTTCCTGCTTGTTCTGAAATATGGTAGTCCAATCCAGTTTATTTAAAATTATTGACATGGGGATTAGTGAGATGTTAAACAGCAGTGGCGACAAAGAAATCCCCTTGAAATATTCCGCTTTTGATGCTAATTCCTCCAATTTCTTCACTGTAGGCCATTAAGACTGTTTTCCATTTTTCCATGTTTTTCTTGAGGAATCTCTGAATATTTTTACTAATCCCAAAATGTTTTAGGCAGGTGTTAATCCAACAGTGTGGTGATGAGTCAAATGCATTGTTGTTGTTGCTGTTGTTAAAAGGTGCTGAGATTTTTCCATTCCCATCCTGTTAGAAAGGGAGAAGAGGGGTGGCAAAGAAAAGAGAGTGGCAGAAACAGAGAAGAATGGGGTTGCCTCTTTTTGGTTGTGGAAAAGTTACTTTCTGAATTACAACTCCAAGAAAGTGAGTTTTCACACACACTTTGATTCTGTCCACCATTTTCTTCAGCAGCACCAGAATGTGGCCCTGATAACTTACAACCAAGGGAATACAGCCCTCACCAGAAGAAAAGGATGGTCCATTCTGGTACAAAGAACCATAGCCTTAATTGTCATATTGTTTCTGTAGCATAAATTTTAGATTGTGCTTAAATCACCCTCCAGAAATCAAATACACTTTGTTTTAACTCAGCCTAAGAACAGTCTGAGTGGATAACACCAGTGGTCTATCTAGTCCAGTTTTCTGGTCACTCCATGGCCAACCAGATGCCTGCAGGAAGCTCATAAGCAGAACAACAGAGCAGCAGCCACTCCTGCATATGTTCCACAGCAACTGGTATTCAAAGTTAGACTTCCTCTGACAGTGGAGGTAGTATCATGATTAGTAGCCATGAAGAGTTTCATCCTCAGTTAATTCACCAAAACCTCTTTTAAAGGTACCTAAGATTGTGGCCATCAATATAGCTTTTTGGCAGTGCATTCCATTCAAAGCTAAGCCTGCTTAGGGTCATAACCTTCAAGTTCTTATATTTTGCCTGGATTATGTTCTAAAGAAGTAGAAGATATAGCATTCATTTCTAAACTTTGCCTTTTAACATGTTCATGTAAATCTATTGCTGCAACAATACTATAGAGATTCTTTTCTGAAGTTAAGTCTTCCTGTTTTCAGTGCAGCTTACTCTCAAGCAAATTTATGTAAGGTCACAGCCTGAAGTCTATTATCAGACAAGGGGTCATATTAGTCTGTTTCAGCTACAATAAAAATAGAAGCAAAAATACTGTGGCACCATTAAGACTAACACATTTAAGTGTTAGCTTTTGGGGGTTACAGTCCACTTGTGTGTTTGAAGAAGTGACTTGTAATTAATGACAACTCACACGTTCTTCTTGTTTTTGTGTTCTCCTTTTTATTGAGTCTGAAATCAGCCTTTCTGGCAAAACAACAACGAAAGGCACAAATGCCTTTCGTAAAGAAGCAATATGATTAGATATTTGGAATAATTGGTTCTAGAGAGAGCCTCAAAGTGAAGCATATGCCTTACATGACAATGAGACCTGGTAGCACAAAAACTAAAGTTGCTATGCTGTGATCTTTTCATGCTGGGCCACAAAGTCAGCTCATTTTCAACTGCTTAGGAACAATAATAGTTTTCTTTGTAAAGCTACTGGTGCCCACAAATGCTGGCAGACTTACCTGTCACCATATGGTCAAAGCAAATGAAATCTCTGAGCCCATCTCTGAAATTTGCATTTTCAATAACTGACCAGCCACTCCAGCTTCCACCCCATCTGAACTCAGACACATTTCTATATAAATACAATATGCAGGCATTTTGTACGGGGGTTGAATGCAATCTATTTGTTTCTTACAGGATGAATACTTTGCAGGTAGCCTGCTTGTCTTACTGAATAAAGGAATCTTATAAAGCTAAAAGATACAACCCCAAATCCAATATTTATGAGATGGGCTTTTAACAAGTACAGTACATGGATCTATTTTGTCTTGGCCAATTTTGAGTTCTGTTTTAACATGAAAGTGAGTGAGCAAGCTGCAACAAACAGACAGTAAAATACTATTATATACTTCCTTTATATATTTCAGATTTTTGCTTTAATACATCTTGGATTATACATAGAGGTATGTCCTTCTAATAATACTCATACTCATACAGTGACCAGAATAGGGCAGTTAAGTATATAAACACTACCTCTGTTCCAGGTTCCCATATTCTAAATTTTAACAACTCTTGATAATTGTTGTTTTCCGTGAATTTCAATGTTGACCTCTTGTAGGAGTCTGCAGTTTATTAGTGTCAAATTTTTATTTTAGCATCCAGTCTTTCTACGTTTATTAGTAGTTTATTTATAAGTAATTTACAAGGTTCTCATCATGTCAGTTACATTATGTTACAAAGAATGTTGTACTATAAAATATGATTGTGTGTCTGTCTGTCTGCCACTTAGGCAAACAACAAGTTGTCCGGAGTCACTAATTTTCTTGATGCCTGGTGGAATGCAAAATTGCAGAACATACCAAATCTGACGTGGTCTTCACATGCGCTGTTATTCTACTTGCATCTAAACCAGAGAATGCAGTTAATACTGCCTTTTTGTTTTCATAAGCTTTAAGAGGCATTCAGTACCTAACCAATTATAATAATAAAGCTTGCATCAGGTTTAATTTGATTAATCCTTTAAGAAAATCCACCTAAATTCATGTTTGTGGTCCACAAGATTGGAGAAGTATGATTACATAATATATTTGGAATTATAGAACATATTTAATGTAAAATTAATTACATGGTCAGAAGGGCACACGGCCTATTTGTATTAAAGGACTGTGGAAATTATTTTAATTAAATTTGCCTACATCTGAAATAACAAAGTGGAAGTGTAATTTAATTATTCAGCCTCTCCCCTATGCAACATGCCTTCTTACCAAGTAGGGACAGTTATCTTTTTAAATGTAATTTTCATGTAACTTACTCTAAAGCCTAAAAATGTAATTAGTTACCAATTACACATGCACACACACTTGACTTACTCCATTACTTGTTTGTGAGGGGGAGAGCGACCCAAGGGACCCTGCCAGTGGACCATCATGCCTCTTCCTAGGATTTACAGAGTTCCTCACCTCAAGCTCTCCAGGAGGCCTGGAGGGGAACGTTCCCTCTCTGAGTGAATGGGAGAGTCTGAGAGAAACAGAGACAACTGAAATGGCAGAAAAAGATTCAAGACAGGTGGGAGGAAGGAAAAGGCCAAGAAAGAGAACACCACCAGGAAAGTGGGGAGGCACCCTTGGAAACTGGGGGATATAAAGGAAGCTCTGGAGACACTAGTATCCATTGAGTCAAAAAGGGATCATTTGGATGTATTTGTACAGACAGGGACATGTGTTGTAGAGAAGGAGGTTGAAGAAGAAGAGAATTGCGGTGATGTTTTACTGGGTCCAGAGACAGAGGCTTACCAGCTGGACATTGAGAATCCAGAAGAACCAGAACCTCCCTAGGATTGGGAGTATATATTCAAGGAAAACCTGTGGATGTGCAGTGTGTGTGTGTCATAGTATAGCTAACAGTTCCCCGGAGAAAAGCCGAAAGACACCTGAATCCCAACAAAACCCCAAAGCCCTCTTACTAGGGGGAAAGAAGAGCACTGAGAGAGAGCTGGTGGAATCCTCAAACCCACAGAAAGCATCCTGGCAAGAACCAGGCAGAAGTGAGAAAGCTTGCCACCTCATGGACACAAGCAGGGGATTGGAGAGCAGTGAATGTGCTTGGGTTGTGGGGTTACATGCTACCTTTTGGTGCTACCCCATGTACCAATCCAGCCAGGTGTACTTATTGAAGTACCCTGGGAAAAACTGTTCCAAACAGAAGAGGGTAGAGAAAGGGGAAAGCCCTGTAGAGAAAAGAGAGAATTATGATACTCACCCAGAAAAGATGAATGGTTTTACCTTGTTAAAAGTTGTGAATGTGTTTGAATCCTGTGGAAGTTCAGTAAGCCCAGTTGTGTTTAAGAACCCTCCCATTTATGGATCTAAGGAAGGAGGAAGGAAATCCCCTGGATCCTCAAGGAATTGGGGGGGGGGTGTTACATTGTTACTGATGATATTTTCTTTCCTAAAACATTCTTTAACGGAGGCATAAGACTTTCTAATTTCCACTGAAAATACATCTGCAGATTCTTGCAAAAGGTAAAATAAAAAGTAATGAGAAAACTAGAAAACCATTTGTTATGTTACTTGTGAAAGGCAGCTTTGATCAACTCAAGAAAACCCAAAACCCAAAACAAGCACACATCTCAGACATTCTGTCCAAGCACTCCTTCCTCAGCCTATGGGAAGGCACCAGGCTGCCATTGCACGAGAATGTCCCGAAAAGATTAATGCACCAATTTTCTCAGATTAGAATTCAGCATAGTGAAGACTTTCATTCATAAATCATCTACAGGTTTTTATTGTTATAGCACTAGATGGAATGGGATTCTCTGGTTTTATCTATTTGGACCTTCCATCAGGCAATTTGTCCTTTCCCCATAGCTCCTGAGAAAGGTTAACTGGAAGTAGGAAATTGAATGCAACTTCCTCCTATTCTTCTGACTTCCTATGGTATTTGGAGAACAATATGCAAGCATTCTTCCCACCTATTCCTAGCCCACTAAAATGTTAGGACTTTACTGACTGCTATGAAAGGAAGAGTCTTGTTTTTCGTTTCTTTTCCTCGATAACCCTTGAGTTCTCTTTTGTTTAGAAGGAAATGGTCACTGTAAATCTAGGAACTGGGCATATCTAATTTTTAAAATCTTTTACAGTGCCTAACTGGTTTAAGTACTTTTCAGATGACAAGCATGAAAGTGAAAAGAAAGGGGTCTTCACACAAAATCCAAAAAGAACAGTGTGTGATACTTTTATTGGACTACTGAAATAACAGAAATAGATGAGATTTTGAGTCCTCAGATTCAAAAGAGCCTGCTGGACCTGAAAGGTCATCTGTTTTAAATATTTTAGTTGCCCCACATTAAAGAGGCTATATTTAAAAGATATGATCATGCTAGAGGAAACAGCAAATGTGGCAAGACATTTGGACTAACTGAGGAGCTTAAGGGCACAACCCAGATGGGTATTTGTCCTGCTGTTCATGCTGCACACCTCATTGTCAATTTCGATATCTGTTTCATTGATTACATAATGTAACACCTAATCACAAGTAGATCCAATCTTTCAGCCTCAGTATATGCTGCATTTTGCTTGGCCAAACAGTTCTCTTAATATTTTTGGTAATGCTTCTCTGCACACTTATTTGTTGTGGTTTGGTGTTACATGATCACATATGTCTATCCCTTGGGGCAGGGATGGCTGGATGTGTCTTGATCACATTAGTGGTGATGTATATATTGTGTTGATGGGGAGATGGAAATGAGCACTAACCCCTTTCTTCTGTTATGAGCTCATAACCTTAAGGGTGACAACATGTAACATTTCTTAAGTTTTTAGAAAGTTTCTCCTAATTTAGCATTACATCGGCTAATTGATGCAGCACTATCACTGGGAGCTAGGAAATGCCATCTCTTCTTCTAGTCTCTTGCATGTAACATGCCCATGGCAAGTTCTGCACAGGAATGCCCCCCCCCCCACTCCCTGTGTGGTAGCTTTAAAAATAAAAACATCAGGCACACTGAATGAAAGTCGGTCAGAAAGAGCAAGTGACTAGCTTACATTCAGTTAACTCCCTGTTCACTCTTTCTTTTTTTGCTTCCCAAAGTATGGAGAACTGATTTTAAGAAAGATCAGTCTTAAGGGGTGGATGTGTGTGTGCAGCCACACACATCAACTACTTAAACAAAAGAGGAAGGAAAATAGTTGCTGGGCTCAGAAACTCCTTCACTCACAGCTGGGGAATGAATGGGAGCAAGCTGGCAAATAATAAATGGTAACTGGAAGAGGTCAGTAATAATATCAGAGCAGGATGAAGGGGAAGAGGGACATATGACATAGAGGGCAATTGTTGCTAATTTCATCCCTGTGTGAATAGCTGACATGCAGCTTCCTGAGGGAAATAAACATTCCTGTGTGAATGATATCAATACATATAACAGGTAAAACCTGCTTAGGCATTCTGCGGTAAATCGGGACAAATCTCCCTGTCTGCTCATGCCCTATGTCAGATGAAGTGAGGTACTTGTTATACATCCTGCCACTCATCTGTAAAGGGAAGAAGATAGAACTTGGTAGAGTTACCTCTACAACTCCCAGAACACCTCAACCATCATGGCCAGGTATACAAATGTTAACCAACTTGTTTAATCACTTTTGTTATTGCGCCCTTGCTTGATTTCTCTGTAAGTAATGGAACTCTAAGTCTTTTTTTTAAAAAAAATATTGATTATACTTTGGGATTCAGTCTTGTATGTTTCTTCCCAGTGAAAAAATCCTCAGAAGCCAGATAGCCCAAGTTATGCTCTTTATTTTTGACTCAGTGGCTAAAATCCTGTTGCTTAGCACAGTGAATCACACTAGAACAGGCCCATTGAACCAATGGGGATTTGGTGAGTGAACTCCCCTGTAAGTCAAATTGATTCAAGTGGGCCTACTATGACTGCAACTTATTATGCTAAAATAAAGGTGTGATCAGATGAAAACATAATAATTGCACTGGATTGCACCAGAAAGGATCACTTCCAGGGGGCAAACTTAAAAAGGACCATTTAAAACAACCCTTGCATCTGGTCCCAATTGCACCAACTTGCTCCAAAAGGAGAGCAGCCCTGACACTTACCTGAAAAGGTTTGGACAGGGAGTAGAGCAGAATTGGGCTGGTTTGCAATCTGCAATATGTTGTCTGGTCACTGGCAAACAGAGTGAACCAGATCACGCTGTCAGTGGTCCAAAATGCGATCTAAAACTCTGACCGATTACATTGTCTGCTGCAACTTAAGGAGACCAATTTGAATCAATAGATCTTAAGGAGAAATTGACTCACCAAATCCCCATTGATTTGGGCTAACTGTAGTGCAATTTACTATGCTAAACAACAAAATTTTGGCCGTTATATCACAGGATTCATACAGAATTAAACTCAGGTCGTAAACAATGGCCAGAATCTTGTTGGTGTTGACACAAGGTTTGAATAACTTACCATGGCTAATTGCTGCTAAATCATGAGTTGAAGGCAGGCTTTTCCTCAATGACTGGTGATCTGAGAGGGGTTTTAAACGGACTGTTGTGCTCTGTTATTTTAAATATGTTTTAATATGAATCTTAGTTACCATTTTAATATAGTATTTGTTTAATTCTTTTTAAATATTTGTATACTTACTGTTTTAGCTTTTAAATACTGCTTTAGTGATGTAAGCTGCCTTGGGTCCTTTTGGGGAGAAAGGTGGCATAGAAATAATTTAAATAAATACATACATACATACATATTTTGATTGTGTACCTCATCATGTGTCTACAACCAAGATGCGCCCCAGGACCTCGCCACTCTGATGTGCTGGGGTGCATCTTGGGGGTGAGAGAGCTTTTAAAAGTGTTTTTTTAAAATTACCCTGTATTGGTGGTTGTAGTCCTGATCCTGGCAGTGGCACTCTGGTGGGGATTTTTTATTTCTAAAAGTTCACCCTGCTGATGGAGCCTCAGGATCTAAAATGAAGGGATAGGAAACTTTAAATTAACATAAATTAAACATTTTTGGCGTCCAATCCGAATTGCTCCAGCCACAAAGTTACAGAAGAGGATTTTGCCCACTGTTTGTTCATTACAACAGAAGCCTGCCCAAATCTGCATTTTGCAAATTAGCTGGGTTTTATTTTGTAACAGGCCATTTTATAACAGTCCATTTTGTAACAGACACAGCATGGCTTTGTTTGCAAGTCTACTTTCTTGGATATGTAAACCTCAAAGATCTGCAGTTCTGGAAGGATAACATTATAAGAAGAGGAAATATGCATTTGCCTTAAAGCGTGATCTGATCCTGTGAATTCAGAAGATATAAGATGTGCCAATCAAATTGTAACCCTAACCGCAACCTTTACTGTTAATCACAGATAGACTGGAACTACCCAAAATTCATTCAGTGCAAGATTTTTTTTAAATGCACATAGATGGATTTGTAGTAACTTTTAAAGGCATTTTGAGTGGAATTGTTGGAGTTAAAGCGATTGTCTTATCAACATTTTTCTTTCACAAAGTAACAAAAAAAGTTACACAATGAGTAACACAACACACTGTTCCCTCCAGATGTCCCTGCAAACTAAATACTTTTGGGAGAGGGGTCTTAGAAGAAGAATAAATTATGTTTTTAAGTAACTTTCTAAATTCTGGTGTCTTAAAGCATCAATGAGAACATGATGCTTCCCTCTGACAACATCCTCTGCACATGCCTCTGAAAAAGCTTCCTTTTTAGGAGATAAAAGTTCATAATGGTGACCTTACCACCAGAAGAAGAGGCATGCTGGCAAGGATGGGAATGGAGTGGTGATGGTGCTCTCAGGGAAGAGGTGCAATTTGGTGCCCTGCCAGCTGAGGCAGCTGCCTCACTCATCCTTCATCTGTCTTAATGAACTTTGGTTACATTTTGCTCTGTTTCTTACAAATGCAAATAATATCCATGAGGGCATCCTAAGCCCCACACTTCCCAAAATCAATTTCTTTAATTTTTATGAACTGTAAATAACACTAGACTTTCACTTAAACAAGAGTGGAACCCAATTTAACTGTGTGTCTGCAATTTTCCCTCTCCGTTGCATTTCCACCACCACTTGGGGAAAAAAACCCTGTTCAGAATGGCTGAAAAAACTTCCAGGGTTTTTGGCAGAGTGGACAAGCCAAAAATCCAGAGAGTGAGTGGGCAGAAAATCCTGGAAATATTGACAGGATTTAGGTCATTGAATTTAAGTTTATTCCTCCTTTTGATCTACTTTAAAATTATATTACAAAAATAATGGGCAAACGATAGAATCACACGGCTAGCCACTGCTAGGTTTTTACTGGTAAATTGTTCTTCTATTTGTAAATTACAGTAATTATGTATGTGAAGAAAAATCATAATAAAATACTTCAGTTAACTTGGCCTTGACAAAACCTGCATGTATTCAGAAGGGATTTGTAAGAATTGCTATGCTAAAGAGGTTCACATAGCCTATCCAGGAACCTGCAGGAAATATAGACCTGGTAAGAGCACCTATTTTCACAGCCCCAGGAAACTTTAAATCCATTCTGTCAAGCCTGACTGTAAAGCCACAATTCAAAAGCATGAGTTGCTTTCCTTATTTATTTAAATTGTATTCTGTTCTTTCATCCCGAAGAGGATTTCAGAGTGGTGTATATAAAGATGAGACGCTGAATACAATAAAACAACCTAAATTCCAAAAGCGAAATCATAAAACCAAGAAATAAAAAGCTGTTCCAGCCAGATTTTCTCTGTAATTTTGAAGACTTGTACAACTACAGAGGTTTTTCACGCAATTTAAGAAAGAAAGAAAGAAAGAAAGAAAGAAAGAAAGAAAGAAAGAAAGAAAGAAAGAAAGAAAGAAAGAAAGAAAGAATCAGTGTTAGTGCCATGCATATCACCCCTGGAAGGGCATTCCGAAACCCTAGTATGATCACAGAGAAGAACTGCTCTTTTTGCAAAAATAAAAAAATAAAAAATAAAGGGCGAGCTTAATGTACAAGCAGGTTAAAACAGCAGAAGGCACTTCTTTTAACTTTTTATAACTTTATATATCCATTTTACCTGAGCCAAAAAGTTCAGCTTATCAGATGTTGAAATGTACCAGAAATATGAAATCACATTTAAATAAATACAGATTTCCTGCCTATGTAACTTAAGTTTTAGTGAATTTGGGGAGAAAGGGGGGTTGCTTAGTTATAGGACACGAACAATGGCACCTAGATAATCTGGAAGAAACTTCGGTGTTCAGTATAATTGGCAGAAATAAAAAGCCAAGACCTTAAGAACTGGCTTCCAAATCTTTTTCCTGGCATAATGTAATGTTGTAAGGATACCTTTCAAAGGCTTAAATGGGGAAGAAGCTCCTGTATATCCTAATCAGAGCATGGAAAGGTTACTTTTTGAGACCACAATTCTCAGAATCCCACAGCTTCCATGTCTTATGGGTTGAGGATACTGAATGGATGTTAAGAATTCTTGCAAAACTACTCATTCTTGGCAAGACAAGGCTGTCTGTTAAAAATTCATGGATCCCTCTGAGGTTTTTATTTTTTATTTTTATCTCTAGCCCAAGAACAAAGCAAAGAGTTTTTTTCTCCAGCTGAAAATCCTGCAATTTTTTTCACAAGACGTTTCACTGTGCACAATGAGCATCTTTCGCTCTTGTGAAGTGAAGCTTGCATCTGTACATACAACACAGGGCACACAAGAACTGGCTAATTGATAGGAAAAATGCAAACCACAATTGATGCTTCTGATTTATAGAAGTTCATGCAACATGCAATGAAGCAACAGCTGTTACAGTTTTGTCCAATTTACAGATAGTAACTCTCGCAAAAGCAAGGACTCTTATTGATGTTCTAGGAAAAAAAATCTCATCATTTTACTGGAAGGAGAAAAAAAAAGTGTTATTTCTTGTTCTTGTGCATGAGCATCAGACAAGCTAGGATTTGTGTCCGTACAATTCTGAGAGTTAAAGTAAACAAACAAACAAACAAACAAACAGATTTTCCAAGCTCTGTTTAAAGACCACTTTCTTCTGGATCAGCCTGCCAAAGGTTTATGTGAATTTGTCAGGCACTCTCACTGCAGTACATCTGCCCTTGGCAGGGAGGGAGGCTATTGTGCTTCACATATGGAATATTTTCCAGAGGACAATTTGATACAAAATTTGGTGCTAGGTAGAAATGGGCACAGACCAGCTGGTGTGTGCTCTTCTCTTCCTCCTTTTTGGCTGTTTTACCATTCCCCAACAGGAGCATGGGGTTGCCTGTCCTGCCTCCTTGTCTGAGATAGACCAGGGAAGCCCGTGCTCCTGCCATAGACTGGTCAAACAGTCAAAGAGGAGGAGGAGCACGCTCCAGCTGGTAAGTGGGGGTCCAGCTAGGGAGGTGGAAGAGGGGAACGCATGGCATCAACCTCTGAATCAAGATCCGTGTCCATCTCTAATGCCAGGTGAAGAGTGAACCATTTCCTCTTCCCTTCGAGGCCTTATAGCATGCCACTGTAGTTTTAACTGATTTTATTTTATTTGTATTCTTGAAGGCTTTCACGGCCGGGATCCGATGGTTGTTGTGGGTTTTTCGGGCTCTTTTGCCATGTTCTGAAGGTTGTTCTTCCTAACGTTTTGCCAGTCTCTGTGGCCGGCATCTTCAGAGGACAGGAGTCAGAACTCTGTCTATGCTCTGGTGCAGTTTGTGGGATAGTTGAGTACTTATAGCTGTAGGATCAGCTTTTTGTCCTTTTCAGGAGATTGGGTGATTATGGTGATCAGCGTGTTTTTTGTTGTGGGTGTATTGTTGTGATAAGGAGGAGAAATGATGTGTCACTGTGATTGATGGGTGTCGTTAGCTGGTCTTTTGTGTGCAGTGATCACTGGTCCTTGTGGCTGGGTAGACTTCGTTGACCTTTTGCAGGCTGTATTTTTCAGTGCTGGAGCCAGGCTTTGTTAAGTTTTAGACTTTCTTCTTTTTTTTGTTGAAGCTCTGCTGGTATTTGTGGATTTCAATGGCTTCCCTGTGCAGTCTAACATAATGATTGCTGGTGTTGTCCAGTACTTCTGTGTTTTGAAATAGAATTTCATGTCCAGCTTGTTTCAGGGCATGTTCAGCTACTGCCGATTTTTCCGGTTGTTTTAGTCTGCAGTGTCTCTCATGTTCTTTGAATATCCCAAAATAAATAAAAACCAAACAAAAAGGTGATAAAATAATATTGACGTCTACAGTCTGTGGAATATCCTCGAAGTATGTGACACAACATGGAAATCATATGTTTCGATATCTGCCAAGGATCCACATATTGAATTTTCTCTCTTTTCTTCTTCTTTTGGTAGTTAGTGAAGGGGCTTTGACCTACACTAAATATTTTACTAAAATGAAAACCATTAGACTCATTAAAATAGAGAGAGAAAGAGAGAGAGAGCAGTCAGTAGAAACCTGCACTAGTAGCTATCCCTAATTCTGACCCTTACCTGTGCTTTCTGCTTTCCTCTATGCTACTGTGAAGGTGTGCAATTGGCCACTAGGGGTAACCCCCCCCCCCCCTCCAATAGCTGACATACTGGGCTCTAAACAGTAAATAACCTAGCTGGATAGCTCAGTGGTTTAGGTATCTGGCCGTGGAGCCAGAAATTGGGAGTTCAATTCTTCCTGTGAGTAGAGCCAGCTTGTATTATGGCCATGGGCAAACTGCACAATCCCAGAATGCCCCCAGAAGAAGGGAATGATAAACCACTTTTGAGTAGTCTCTACCTGGAAAACCCTGAAAAGAGTCATCATATGTCAGAATTGACTTGACAGCACATGGTTATTATTTAATCAGTAAAGCTATTAAT
This sequence comes from Intellagama lesueurii, assembly GCA_037013535.1. NCBI lineage: Eukaryota > Metazoa > Chordata > Lepidosauria > Squamata > Agamidae > Intellagama > Intellagama lesueurii. The sequence goes on along the minus strand of JBAJHW010000005.1, from coordinate 68,285,679 downwards.
ACTGCAATTCTAAACACATTTTCTTGCTGGGGAAATAAGTCCCTCTGTACCTAGTGGGCTGCACTTCTGATTAAGCAAAAATGAATTGGGCCAACCCTGCCTCTGAGCCTCTCTCTTTCTTCTTTGTCATGCTCAGCTGCCCTCTCTAAGGCCCGTGACTCATTCTGTCATCTCTTTCTGGAAAGAGTGTGTTTGTGTACTGTATTTATATTTCTTATGTTTGTGTACATACAGTATGCCACACACAGTTGGCTTGTGACTGAGGTAGCACCTGCCCCCTGAATTGCTGAATTGAGCTGCTCCTATTGTATGTGGTGAAAGGGGAAATAACAAACAGCAGCCTATGTTTATATTTGAGTTTTCTGCCATGAATGCGGTATTAGTCTTTTGTTTATGCTATAAAAGAGCTGTGAGAGGGTGCAGGTGCAAAGCATGCATTCATGTTCAGGGCTGGGAAACCACTCTAACCTTCTAGGCCTGTGGTTGCCAACTTTGGGCAACCCAGGTGTCCTTGGACTGCAACTCCCAGAAACCCTGGCCAGCACAGCTGGTGGTGAAGGCTTCTGGGAACTGTAGTCCAAGAACACCTGGATTCCCTAAGATTGGGAACCACTGGCCTCGGTTAGAGTGGTTTCCCAGCATCCAGCCCAGGAGGAACTGAAATGAGCACAGGAATCTGTAGCGAGTGAGTGCCGAAGTCAAGCGTGCTTTCACCATGAGCGTTCAGCTCCGCTGTAACATTTGTCAACCGTGACTTTCCACTACCTTTGGGATTCCTTTTGAATTTAACTTTGGACTGCTTTGAATCCCCTTAAAAAAACAAACAGCAGCCAGACCGGGATCCCTGACACTGAGGAGAAAAGAGACTCGCCCCACAGAGTACATTATTCTCGTGTTCAGGGTGCGGGACTTTTGTGTGTGTGTATGTGGCTCGCGGAGACAGAGAAGGGCGCACTGGATTTGGGTGTGCGTGTGTGTCTTGGAAACTGAAGGGCGGCCGGCCGCGCTGACGGCCAAACACGAGGGGCCGAGAAGAAACGCGGGCTTCCTTCCTTCTGCGGAGGCAGGGCGCGGGCTCACCCGGCCGCCGGCGGAGACGGCGCGTCATTAGCATTCCATTCCACGTGTTGCTTGTTGTGGGCGCCACAGGTTTCCCACCTGTGAGGCGCGCCGCGGCTCCTTCCGAGGCGGAGCCGCGCTTCCCTTGCCGGCCGCTGAGAGGAAAGAAGGGACAGGGCAGCCCGGGCTCTCTGATAGGAGCGGGCCCAGGCCAGCTCGCCCAAGCTCGACCCCCTTTTCCCGAAACCCCGCCTTCTTGCTTTCGGCGGCGGTTGCTGCTGCTGCTGCTGCCGCGGCCGTCGCCGCTGCCGACTCGGTGGTAGGAAATAGTCGCGGGCAGAAGCTCGACGTGTCCGGAAAGGGGGCGCGCGGCTTGGCTACCCCGCCGCCAGGCGCCTCCGCCGGGGTCCCCCCTCGCGAGCCATGCTCGACCCGTCCTCCAGCGAGGAAGAGTCCGACGAGGTGCTGGAGGAAGAGAGGCGGGATGGGCCGACGGCGCCCGGCAGCGGCAGCAACAGCTCGCAGCGCTCCTTCCCGGCCGCTCCCCGAGAGCCCGGGCGGCCCGGGAGCGCGGCGGCGGCGGCGGCGGCGGCGGCGGCAGCAGCAGCCAGACCGGTCAGCCCCAGCCCTTCGGTGCGCAGTGAAGGCAGAGAAGAGCAGGAGCGGCTGCAGAAGGAGGAGAAGGAGCGGCGGCTCCGACTGCAGCTGTACGTCTTCATCGTGAGGTGCATCGCCTACCCGTTCAACGCCAAGCAGCCCACGGACATGGCCAGGAGGCAGCAGAAGGTGAGTCGCGCTCGGCCGCAGGACGCGGACTTCCCTCTCCGCCCTCCTTTGTTTTGCTTCAGGGCTCGGTCCGGCTTTGCCCTTTCTGCCGAGAGCTTTCCCCTCCCACTTTCCGCCTTCGTAGCGATCAGGGCAACGCAACTGGTAGCCCGAGCCCCGGCTGGCGCCGCCAGCACTGCGCCCAGCGCCCGGAGGTGGCGTCGGGGAGAAATCCAACAGTGCTCCCCATTAACTTCTTCTGCTGGGGGGCTGCGCCCGATCCCTTCCCCGCCTCTTTCAGTCGGTCCCGAAGTCTTTCCAGGCTGCCACCTCATAATGTTCTGGGTCACTGGGTCACACGCACGCGATGCAGCTGAGGAAGGTGACCCTTTGGAAATGCCTCAGGCCGTGTTTACGATTGCTGCCTGTTCAGCTAGATCGGATGTTGCAGAGCTTTTTCTTATTCCTTCTTTTTTAAAAAAAAAAAACTGCAACAGGTAGAGCTTCCCTCTCTTAGTTAACGCTGGCCGGACTCTGCCGCGCTTTAAGCGAACTGAACTCCCTAAACAGTACGTGGCCGCGGTAGTTATAGGAGGTCGTTCAAGTGCGCTCTGAACACCGCAAACCCGTGTATGTTTATTCAGATGTAAGTCGTGTTGAGTTCACTGGCTTCTAGGTAAGTGGGCAGAGGATTGTAGCCTAAGAGCGCTTCTTAGGAAAACAACAACACGCCGCTGATCGCCACAGAGGGAGTGAGCCAAGTCAGAAGATGTATCCTGCCCAACAATCCTATGCAGAGAGAGGGATCAGTAAGGCTCAGAAGTAACGCTGAAGACCTTTTCTCCCAGGCAGCTCTAGAGACCTTAATTAGGCAGAGCTCTCAAAATTAAATGTGGATAGGACAGAAGATAGTTGAAATGGGGGTGCTAGGCAGTAGTTTCAGTCTGAATTCACTAGGTCTTACTCACCGATAAATATCATAGTTTGAAGCTCAGACAATGTGTGTTTCATTAAACAGCTTCCCAAAGTTATAGTCACAGAAATCACTTGATGGTTTGTTAAGTTGTAATATACCGGCGCCCCCAGTTCTTAAAACCTGCATTGATGTTGTTGATTTTTTTCCTCTCCTACTTAAACTCCCCTGACATTTGAAGGTGATATATGGTTTCTTTTGAAAGGCAGGTGGCTGAAAGCAGGTCTGCTGAGAGGAAATAATAATAGAGGAAAAATTGCTCCAGACAGGAGACATCCATTTTGTTTGGGTCTCTGGTGAAACTGTGTCTTAAGAAACCACCAGCCAATGAAATGAAGCTATTGACATTCTAATAAAAGGGAACAAAATTGTACCAGACTAGGCAGGCATTATTTCTGGAAGAGAATAGTACAGTCTCTTAATATGTAGCATCTTTTAGTAGCCCTATGCAATGATGATTGATTGCTTATTTTACTGTGTCACTGAACAGGAAAGTGTTGTTTTTCCCCACATAAACTTTTAAATGACATGTTGCATAGATTCAGGGATTCACATCTGGAATGTAAGCTGTTTTCCATTCTTCTGGCTCCCTTTAAGCCACGTTTTATCTGATTAAAATAATTTGGTGATTTTAAAGGGTGGGTCCCAGTATAGTGCTAGCTTCCAGGTGTATATTTCTGGAATACGGAGGAAGCCACTTAAGAGAAAGGCTATAGATCAATGGGAGAGCACATTACTTAGCATGTAGGTGCCATACATACACTCCTTGGCATGTACAGGTAGGGCTTGGAAAAACCACCTATCTGAAATGTTTAAAACCTGCTGCCAGTTGTTGTACACAGTAATGAGCTAGGCAGTCTGACTTGATGTAAGGCAATATCCTTACATTGTTAACTTGCTAATTTGATGCAGGGCACCCTGAGATTTCAGGTGATAAAGGGATATAGACTGTCAGCCTAGGACTTGGGAGGCTCATGTCTGCCACCCCACCTCCAGTGAGTTTCCCACTCAGTCCATTTTTTTGAACATCTCATGTACCTTGAAAACTCTGTTAGGGTTGCCATACATCAAAATTGACATGACAACACATAAGAACAGTAGTTTTTCTATGGTTGATTTTTGACAGCTTATGTTTGTTGAACTGGCATCAGAAGATTCTAAATAATTTTTCTAACACTAATTAGAAGTTCAAGGTTTGGCTCTCAGATTGTAGCAAGCAATGGTGTGCTATATCTTTCGCATTACAAAAGTAACTCACCTTGAATCTTGTGACCATCTCAGTAACGTAAATGGGTCTACCCATCCTTTCTTCTTTGAACAAACTATTCCACAAGATACCTGAAGTAAGTTTCTTAGTAAACTCTCAATGTTTTCTTTTCTTCAGTCTTAGCAATAATATGATATACTATTGTTCGTGTCTTTGTCTTTGTTTCATGCTTAGCTTATATTGACTGAGGGAGGGAAAAAGAGTGATGAGAGTTAATGTAAGGTCAGTAGAGAACATTGTTAGATGAAGCAATTAAAAACTCTGATAGAATTAACCCCGGAGAGCTGACTAAATAACAGGTGTCGGGTGAAAAACATATGACATCTTACCTCAAACTAAAGAAAGCCTGTAATCATTATTCAGAAATGATGGCTCTGTGTGCAATAATTAATGGACTTGTGTTTAATTTGCTTTGGGCATTTACATTTGGCATGAGCATATTAATTATTCTATCTTGCAGCAAAATTGTGTCTGTAATAGAAGCTCATAGTTGTGATCATTAATCTTGTTTAACTGCTAGTACCAAGGTGTGTTTTTGTCTTCTTTGAAACCTTCCTCTTTTCCAATAACATGTGGAAAGTTTTGCTTATTCCAGTTGAAGTTTCATTTAAGTGGCCACTTCAAAATATTGACAAAGCTGTTTGACAAACTGCTGTAGCATCTATGTTTTGTGTAGGCAAATAATGCTCAATCAATCAAACAACATGGCTTGCAGTTACATTGCACTGTAGACACCCCCCCCCCCCCGGAAACTTCAGCTTTTTTCAGATTAGTACAGTAGTTTTTCTGTACCTTAGAGCAGTGGTCCCCAACCTTGGGCCTCCAGATGTTCTTAGACTTCAACTCCCAGAAATCCTGGCCAGCAGAGGTGGTGGTGAAGGCTTCTGGGAGTTGCATTCTAAGAACATCTGGAGGCCCAAGGTTGGGGGCCACTGCCTTAGAGGATACTTAGTTGATAGAGTGACAGATAAGGACTCAGAAGGCCTGGGTTTGAATCACCACTCAGCCATGGAAGCTCACTGGGAGTGTGGAACTGGTAAGATCACTCCTTAATAATCTTATTTACCTTGAAAGCCCTATTAGGGTTGCTGTAAGTTGATTCTGACTTGATGGCAAACAACAAAGAAAGTAAGTTGTACCTGAACTGTTGAACCTTCAGTTAATGTGAAGTTCACTGAATATTCTTGCATTCTTCAAATCTCTCACACTTTAGTCATGTATCAGTGTTTGTTGTTCATACAGAATTTCCTGGTCATTTTTATGTACAGTATCTAGAAACCAGTGGATTTAAAAGTTGGTTAACAAAAATGGATTTCCATTCCTCTAAATTCCAAAAAGATGTTAGCTTTTAAAACTCTGGAAGAGATAATAGATAATTTGCAGGGTAGTTTATTGCAATGTTTCTCTATCTGGGTTCCCCAGATGTTCTTGGACTAAAACTCCTAGAAGCCTTCGCTACGCAGTGGTTAAACTGCTGTACTGCAGCCAAAACTGTGCTCACGACCTGGGGTTCAATCCCAGGTAGCCGGCTCAAGGTTGACTCAGCCTTCTATCCTTCCGAGGTCAGTAAAATGAGTACCCAGCTCGCTGGGGGGGGGGGCAATGTGTAGCCTGCATAATTAACTTGTAAACCGCCCAGAGAGTGCTTGAAGCACTATGGGGCGGTATATAAGCAGCACGTTTTTTGCTTTTACTAGTTATGCTGGCCAGGATTTCTGGGAATTGTAGTAGTCCAAGAACATCTGGGGAACCAAGGCTGGGAACCACTGGTCTCTTGAATCTTCCATTCTCCTTTTTTATTTCATGTACTTCCCTTCCATAATAAGCTGTCCTCTTTGACAACCAAGACACTTGTTGGGGCAGAGTGGGGCTGTAGGGTGCTAATTATTGCAGCCATAGTGGGGTCATCTAGCTCCTGCATCTCATGGATTCTGGTGCCATTTTGATCTTGATGATGCTTACAAACAGAGCTATAACGTAGTTCCATCACTATGATTTGAAAAAGGCTGGCAGGAAACTCCCCCTAACAATATAGTAATATAATTGTGTGCTGTTAAGTCAATTCAGGCCTATGGCGACCCTTTCCAGGATTTTCTAGGTAGAGAATACACAGAAGTAGTTTAGCATTGTCTTATTCCGGGGGCATCCTCTGGCTGTGCAGCTTGCCCATGACTACGCAGGCTGGTTCTACTCTCTAGAGGCACAGTGGGGAATCAAACTTCTGACCTCCAGTTTCACAGCCAGATACCTAAACCACTGAGCTATCCATCTAGCCCTTAACAATATACCCCATATAAGTTTTCCTGCAGTAATGAACTCTGGAAGTCTTACATCTGAACATGTTTAGGTCCCCCCTCCCCCAAATAACATTGTTAAGCTTCAGGTTTACAAATCTGAAGTTGCAATATTAAGCAGAAATGGCTTGAAATATGTCTATAGCATTAGCTGTTCTAAAAATTACAGTTGCTGACTATGACTCAGATTAAAACACAGGGTCTTGACATATATGTTTTATATTCCTAAAATTGCCCAATATTGTTATTCCAGGCTTCCAGTTCCTTCTGTGCTCTAGAGCATAGACAAATGTTGTTTATCAGTTTCTTTATATGGTGTTATACACAGCCTTACATCCTCTCATTCTTTTACTGCTTTCAAAAAGGGAAACAGACTGTGATCTACATCCCTACTTCAGGTACACATACCAAAAGGTAGTTATCATCTTGGGACGGCCTAAATTGATGAGAACGGGAAATTCTGTCAGTATTCTTTCCACCTGTAGAGTATAAACCCCTGGAATGAATGGGATTTACAGAAACCTTAGCTAATTTTTCTAATATTTCTGCAGGGGTACTCTAATTTCAACAAGCAATGGATTTATGCTTCTATTTAAAAAATAAGAATAGTACTTTCCAAAGCCTCCACTGTATGCTGGTCTCCATAAAAGCAAGTCATGTGGCCTTGTTTCACCAGCGTCTCAAGCTGTCTTGTTATCTGAGGCAGGAGTAGAGGCACAGTTGCTGTCTCCATCTGTACAGCCAGCCATACAGATGCCTCTATAATGGCATCTCCTTATCTCTCCTCCGTGCTTTGTTTTTTTAAAAAAAATTATAATCAAGATCAGTTTTGCATATTGATGCACCAGGCACTTTGAGTGGCCAGCACTCCTTTAAGGTGGGCTGCAGGTGGTAAGGCAAAGGGTGTGCTGTTCAGGCATAAGTGAGACAGGGATGGAGGCCTGGGGAGAAAGAGAGAGTGCTGGCAGAGGGCTTGATTTCTTACAGCTGATGTAAAGTGAGTGACTTCTGTAAGTTCTCTGAGATACCTGACAGTTTATCAAAGGAACAGGCAGCAGTGACACCTTCCCCAATCTTGGCTTATTGTTACTGCTGGACCATCTGGCAACCACTTTTGTGAACCTTTGTTCCACGCCCTTGGTAACAGCCTTTCTTCTGTGGCAAAATCAACTGCTTTTTCTCTCTCTTTTTGAAATATCCAGTAGGGAGCAAGATGCAAACCATGTTATTTAAACTTAAACACTTCCATCTGAATTTAAAAAAAAAATCCTTTGAAGTTATTGGGTGTTTTTATATCTCTTTTGAAAAGGTTACCAAATCCCTTCTGTGGGACCACAACACTGAATTTTACGAGGCAAGTTTCATTAATGTGTTTTAATAGTTTCTAGATGTGAGGAGCTTTTATTCAGTTTCTTAACTGGAAATGAGGTCTAGTTACACCAGGAAGAAAAAGGACTACTAATACATGTTAAATTAATTTTGACATACCAGTTGCCCCACAGGAGTAAACCACTTCTTCCCTGTGGTTAAAGAATTTGAGTTCTGACCGGCATAACTACTATTTTCTGATAATTTGTGGATGCAAACACAATGTATATGAAAATTAATTTGAAAATTTATGCATTGTGACGAACTATAGCATTCCCTGTTTCCTTCTTTCTGCCACCTCATCCTTCTTGTTGAGCAATACTGTGTTATGGCCAGTTGAAAGAAATGGGGGGATGCTATTTCATTGAATTACCAATCTATAGAAAAAAAATGTATTTTTGTTGTATGTTTAGTAGTCATCCTGCTATCAGCACAGTGCTTCAAAGTAACATATTACATTACTTGAAATGAATGTTGTGTGGGAAAGATCATCATCATCATCTTAGGACTGGAGAGCTGGAAGGGACTCTATGGATCATCAAGTCCAGCTCCTCTCAAGGAGGCACAGGGGGGAATCAAACTCCCAGCTTCTGACTCCACAGCCAGATACTAAAACCACTGAGCTAAGATGTTGCCATCATCATTATTTTTACCATTATCCTTACGTGTAAAGTAATGTGGCAACATTGTCAACTTTTAAAAATATACTGTTAAATGATGTATAATAAGTAACATATATTCATTGGCTCTAAAATGTTTAGAGGGATTTTCTTTCCATTCTGTGGAATTTTAGACCATTCTTCTATTTTTAAATATGTTTTGGGGGAAATATTAATAAAGTAAGACACACACACACTATTAAGAATGCATTACAGATCGTGCAAAGTACTGAGGAACTCATTGAGAAGATATGGGAAGCGGCAGAAATGGATATTCTATCAGAAGTGTTGAAAGACTGTCCAATACAAAAGGCAACTGAACGATGGGATTTATTATATAAATGGCTTGAGTCACCAGATAGTGCTTGAATAACATAGAATTAAACTAGATGTAACTGTAAGTTGAAACCTGGAGGGCAATCAAATTGTAGAAAGGCGAAAAGTCCACTTGATATTGCAACATGAACAAACAGATTGGATGACAGTACATTTTGTGTTCTCCTTCCCCCTCTTTCCCCCCCCATATCCCCCTCTACCTTTTGTACTCCTTACCTTATCCCTAGTTTTAAAAAAAAAATTAAAAAAGAGAGAGAGAGACTGAAGGGGAGAGGACAATGTTGTTAACAAATAAGCCAATTTTGTATCTCATTCCCCTAGCTCCCACACCACACAACTATCAATTTTGCCTTACATGCTCTGCTTAATGTTCCATTGCCATTGCAAATAGGAGGAGGAGACAAGGCTTGTCCTTGACAAGTTCCTTTACTTAAAAGGTATCAGTAAGGAGTGACTTCACTTTAATTGTTGCTCTGCAGTTCTTATATAAATTCTGAATTACCTGAGTGACTCTTGTACCATATTCATTTTATGTAGGGTCTGTGTTAAGAAACTTCATTCCAATCAGTTAAAAGTCTTGTGGCAGGGTGGATTTGATTTAAATATGATTTAAATTTTAAAAATTGTTTTTTAATTATTTAAATTTTTAATAATCAATTTTTTGAAATTTAAATTATGATTTAAATTATGATTTAAATCAATTTGATTTTAAAAATAATTGATTTTTATCCACCATGCTTTTGGAAATCTAAAGATAAGATAGCTGTCATATTTTTGATTTTATGAACATAGTGGATGGTTTTAAGGATTCTGTGAACTGAGTCAAAAAGCTATTGGCTAGGCATGAATTTTGCCCAATTCTTGTTTATAGTTGGTTGAAATCCTGTTGCATAGCGTAGTAGATTACACTGAATTAGGCCCATTGAAGCAGTGGGGATTTGGCAAGTCAACTCCATAATATCCATTGATTCAAATGGGCCTGCCCTAGTTGCAGCTTACTTTAGCATAGTGAGTCACAGCCAGAATCGGCCGATCCAGATCAGTGGAATTTATGGAGGAGTTAACTCACCAAATTCCAGCTAAAGCAAAGCAGTGTTCTCCTTATGCAGTATACTGCCCCATAATGCTTTAAGCACTCTCTAGGCGATTTACAATTTAATTATGCAGGCTGCACATTCCCCCCTCCCTAGCTAGGTACTCAATTTACTGACCTCGGAAGGATGGAAGGCTGAGTCAGCCTTGCGCTGGCTATGTGAATCCACTGGGACTGAGCTCAAGTCGTGAGCAGTTTTCACTGCAGTTGAACCACTGTGCCACATGACTGCAGCTAGTTCAGTGAGCCTAACTCTAGTGTGACTGACTCAGCTAAGCAACGTTATGTAAACGAACACTAAGGACCAAAATTCTGTAATACTTTAGTTAAGGTGGGAGGTCAGGATAGATGTTAGGATCTTAAGGCTGAGTATGATTCCACTTGTTCTAGTTTTTTTTTCTTTGTTTAGAAATGAGAGTAATTTTACCTGGAATACGGGGCTGGATTTCTGTTCAGAATCTGATTAAATGAATTTGTTAATTTTGGAGTTAGTATCTATTGAAATTTTATGTAAAATTCACTTGTAAATGCATGTAAGCTAGTTGTTTTATTATTCTTTCATTTTTAAATTGCATCTAGGACTTTCTGCTGCATAATCTCTGAGTTAAATGTGTTTTTCTTCCTCTGAAATTTTATTTGAATAATCACTTCAGTGGGAAAAAAAACATAAGTATGAATTGATAAAGTAGTATTTAAAATGGGATTTAGTTCCTTTCTTTCCCATAGCATTATACCCTGTTTGGTTTTTATTGAGGATATATTGTGCTTTTAAGTTTTTTAAAAGTGTAAGATTAGCCAGAACTTTTGAGTTTTTTTATTGCTTTGAATTTAATTTCATATGTCAAAACAATGAATATAAATTTATATTTTTTTGCTTTGAGTACAAGAGGGATGTTGTTACTGTGCTCATTTTTCCCTTTTAAATTTTTGCACCAGCACTGCTGCTAGTACTTTTGTTGCTCCAGCTGCTTAATGGCTTCTATTAGTGCTTAGTTTTTAATTTACATTGCTTTGTTCATATTGGCAGAAATTTTAATAGAGGTCCCTCTAATAATAGCCTTTCTAGTATCCCAGACTTATGGCTTGCATAAGATCTGAGGTAGGATTAGTTTCAAAATGATATTCTAGTTCAGTTTAAATTTTTTCCAGCTTTGTCTTGTTGATTCAGTAAACAAGGATTAAATCTCCAGCACGAAAACTTTGGCTGATCTTGTTCTATTTTTAGAATCAGGTGAGTGGGCGCATGGTTGCATATTGTTTGCAGACCTACAGCTGCATCTTTAAAATAAATTGTAGAAGTTTTAAAAAGTATTATATAGTCTGTTTGAGAGAATGCCTTATGTTGTAGGAAAGATATATATGATCACATTATCTGGGATGCAGGAATTGGCAAGTATCTAAATGACTGCTTTTATACAATAGGCCCAACTGAACATAGGCTAGAGCCCGTTGGAAAGCCTACTGAATGGCAGTGGCAGCAGAGAAGAAATCAGTCTTCTCTGTCACCATTGTGTCTATACAGAATTGTCCAGCAGAGCTTTTCCAAGTGATCAAGAGCCTATTACATGCCGGCCCTCAGGAAGAGAACACAGACTACTCTGTAGCCTGCTGTGAAGAATTTGTGCAGCACTTTGCAGGCAAAATTGCTTGGGTTTGCTCTGACTTAGACGCTATAGTTGATCAAGATCCAGTGATTGTTACTTTAGCTCCTGCTTGTCCTGTGTTAATGGATATGTTTCAGTTCTTGCAGCCTGAAGATGTGGACAGGGCCTTTGGAAAGGTGAGAGTTTCCACATGTGTGTTGAACCTCTTGGCTTATAAAAGCCCCTGTGGGGGACTGGCCAAGTGGCTAGGAGCAGTGGTGAATGCCTCCTTCCAGCAGAGCAGGACCTTATAGTGCTTAAAAGAGGCTATAGTAAGACTGTTGCTGAAAAATCTCTCATTGAATCCCATGGTATCAGATAACCACCAGCTAGTTTCAAACATTCAGTGCCTGGGCAAGATATTAGAGTGTGTGTGACTTGTCAGTTTACAGAGTTCCGGATGAGTCAGATTATCTGGATCCATTTCAGTCTGGCTTCTGGCCTGGTTATGGAACAGAGACTGCTTTACTTCTCCTTGGCGGATGGCTTATGCTGGAAACTGGACAGGGGAAATGTGGCCCTGTTGGTTCTGTTGGGCCTCTCAGCAACTTTTGATACCATCAGCCATGGTATCCTTTTGGACTGTCCCTCTGTAATGGGACTTAGGGGCACTGTTTTATTATGGCTCCAGTCCTTCCTGGAGGGGACAACTCAGAAGGTGGTGCTGGGGGACTCCTGTTCAATGCCCTGGCCATTGGCTTGTACTGTCTGTCAGGGTTCTGTTTTCTCTCTGATATTATTTATCATATACATAAAAGCACTAGGAAATGGTTTACGGGGTTTGGAGTCATTAATATGGGGGTTGACACCCTTATCTCTCCTTTTCATCTAATTCAAGAAAGCTATTTCAGTTCTAACTCAGTGTCTGGTGTCCTTAATGGATTGGATGCAGGTGAATGAATGGAAGCATACCCCAGATAAGGCAGAGGTGCTCCTGGTCAGTTAAAGGGCACATCGTGCTGGATGGGGTTACACTTCCACCTAAAAACACACACAGGTTTACAGTTTGGGTGGATCTGCTCTTGGATTCACCCCTGAGCCTGGATGTTCGAGTCTTGGTAGTGGCTATAAGTGCATTTGCACATTAAAACCAGTATGTTAGCTGTGCCTGTTCTGGAGATGTCTGACTTGGCCATGATGACACATGCCTTAGTTACATTCTACTGTAGCATGTTATATGTGGTGCTGCCTTTGGAAAGTAAGTGTTTGGAAACTTCAACAGATCCAAAATGCTGCTGCCAGATGGTTGACTGGGACTAGTTATAGGAATCACATAACTCTCCTGATTCAACAGCTCCACTAGCTGTTGGGCTGTTTCCAGGCATACTTCAGACTGCTGTTTTTGACTTATAAAGACCTAAACAACCTGGGTCCAGGCTATCTGAAAGACTGCATTTCTATATATGAGCCTGGCCAGGTTTTAAATTCAATACAAGAAGCCTTTCTCACTGTCCTGCCTCCCTCATGGGTGCCTTTGGTGAGAAGACAAAATGGGCTTTCTCTGTTCCTGCTCGAAGCTATGGCACAGCTATGTCAGGCTGGCCTCTTTTTTGCCATCCTTCCACAGGCAAGCAAATTTTTTTCTCTTCAGGCAGGCTTTTTCTCAGTGACTGGTTGCCTAAGAGCTGGGTTGCTGTTTGTTTTTGTTTTGTTTTGTTTTCTTCATTTTCCTCTCCCTTTCCAGTTTTTATATTGTTTGTTTCTAATATTATAAAGCTGCCTTGGGTCCTCTTGATAAGAAAGATGAGGTAGAAATATTTTAAAGAAAGAAAGAATAGTCTGGAGGTCACATACATGAATTGGAATTAGTATAAGTGAACCTCAGGCTTGCATACACATCCCTCCCTCCAGGATTGGATGGGTGGAAATAATCTTCTGACTTGTGACAAGATACCTGCATATCTTGTGTATTGGAAAAGACATTCTACAGCTTGGTAGAAAGTATGTGGTGCTTATACTTAATCCCTTCATAGTATCTCTTCCTAAGGTTATGCTTCAAATATGTGTCCTCTGGATTATAGCTGATGATCTGCAGAATATTTCAGTTTTACTTGATTCTGTTCTGAGATTAAAAAAAATATATTCGGTAAAACATGCATTAAAATGAAGTAGGATGTTATAGTTGCTAGTACAAGCCAATGGGAGGCCCCTGCAAACTCTGTGTGATGGTTCCCGTCTTCCTAAGGTCAAACGTGATGATAGGCTTAACATGTTTTTTTAGAAGTGCTCCCTCAAATAGTAAAAGAGGTCTGTTTGTCACATTGTGTGCTGTTCTTCAACTACATAGCTTGTATTTATCACCCTTTGTTTTTCAGTATGTCCTTGGGAGTTAAATATAAGATTAATTTTCAAGCCTGAAGCCCATACATATTTCAGAGGAAATTTGATTGTGGAAGTGGGATATACATTTTCCTTAACATATGGTTTGACATCCAAGTTACTTCATCAGATATTTTAGATAACATTGACCTTGTAGCTGTAGTTGGCAATTAAGTGTTTCTAAAACATGACTAGGAATTGATCTTTTCCTATTTCCTAACAAATTAGGCTTACTGAAAAGATCTATGGAGATAGACATTGTGATGACTAAGAAGAAAGTGCTCATAAAATGCTGCACTATGATACTACAGGCCTGAGTAGCCTGCAGATGGAAAGGAGTTTTATTTTCATCCCATCCTCAGTATCACAGTCCCAAAAGTCTTCAGGACTGGGATTCAAAGGGGCTGACCTATGTGTTCAGAAAAAAAAAAATTAAAGTTGACTCAATGGTAGGAAGTCATTACTAAGAGAATGGTAGGAGTTAGTGTGAAATGGAAGAGCAGGGTTGCGTGAAAGAGGTTACAGTGGAGGACAATGTAATATGAGTGAACAGGGTGGATTTGATTTAAATTTTTAAAAATCAAATTTTAAAAAAACCCATTGATTTTTATCCTTCCTGCAAGTGAAGAAGCCTGTTCAAGGAGTAGCAAGTGAGAGAAGGTATGATTCTTGGGTTGCTATTTTGATGTTCAGGATGCATACTAGTCTTAGTTTGTGTTTATGTGGTTTACTGAAGTTTTCTTGTCAAGTTAAGATTGCACTGTTGGCTTTTTGAAGGAGGAAAATCTTATCTAAGCCAGGACTTTAATGCACAGACACTGTCATTATATACTACATGATAAGACTGCAGGAACATAGCTTCACCATACACAGTTGTTTTGTTTCTGTCTGTTTCTGAGAAAGTTTTGATTTTCAGGATAAGAATATCTTTGGAAGATATTTTTGACCAATATCATATTATGTACAAACTGATTTTTCATTTGTGTGACATCTGTATTTCTATGTATATTGACTAATAAATACGTGGAGAAATCAACATAACTGTACATCCATCACCGATATTCTTTTCATGTTTGTGAAATGTTGGGTTTTTCTCTCTCCAAGACACCAGTTCAACTTGAGAAAAATACTGTGGAGTAATGAAGTGTTGTTGGATGCTAATACAGAACAATAGTAGGTCATAATTGGTTATGTAGGAAAACGGTCTGAAATATTCATTACGAATTCCCAAGTTTTTAGGAGAAGAATGGGGAATGTTTTTGGTCCTGGGGCCAGATTGCCCCCCAGGACCAGGCTGGTGAGTTGAATTATGTCAGGAAAGTGGAGTCTACATCCTGATTCTCTCCCCGTACCTGAATCCACCCCTTCCTTGCCATTCTCCATTTTCTCTTTCTCTCTGCAAAAAACAGGATAGAATTTCATGCTTGTCTCTGGATAGAGAAAATCTAGTCTTGTGCCTTTTGCCATCGTATAGGGACTTTGGAGAATGTATGGGAGTTAGAGGTTTTTCATAGGCTAAAGGAGGTCTACCTGCAAGCTGGAAGTTCTGCTTCCCTCTTTTAGTAAAATCCAAACTATTATCTCCCCTGCTCTCCGTCACACTTTCCCACTCATTGCTGGTGAGGAATCCATTCCAAATACACAACAATTTGAAAACTAGCAGAGTCAGCACACCTTTTAGGCACTGTGGGCTTCGAAGTCAATATGCTTATGCTTAGCAGAAAGATTAATTTTGTGGATCTGCTCCTTCATTGATACATTCCTAGGTCAAGCATCAATTTTTAAAAGGTTTTTTTTTCCTGAGCTTATGAGAGAGTTATTCAACAACTGCAAATATTGTTTGGTGTGCCAAGCAGACTTGTTTACACTTTGTTCTGTTTAAGCCTTCTAAAATCATTTGCACAAAGAACAACAGCAGCAGCTCTCAATTAGTCTGATGGTATCTTTAGAACAGCATCATATATTTTGACTGGCAGCCAACATTATATTGTGAGATTGCGTAAACCTCATCTTAATGTCTTATTTTTAACAGGGAAAAAATAAACGTGGAAAAAGATAATTGTAGTTACTCATGTTTTCTTGAGAACAATAGTATTGCCAGTTACAGGGAAATTTAAGAATACTGACCCAAGTGAGTAGCAAATGTAGCTGAATTAGCTAGAGTAATCTGCCCTGTGAATTCAGCAGGGTAAACGTCTGGTATCTGATCGGTAAATTCATAGAATAAGGCTGAGGTCTAATGGTATTTGCTTATATTATACAGTACTTGTCCCAATCAGCCTTACATGTAAGAAGCAGAATTCTAAAACTGACAAATGAGATCAGCATTTAAGACTTCCATAAATACAACAGTATAATCTTAGCCAAATAGATGTGACTGGCAGACAATTGATAGGAGATTTGGCATATACTCAATACTTTGAAAATAACCAAATTACATACTTTAAAATTAGTGAGTCATAGTGTGTTGGCTTTGACTACTTCACATCTCACGTGGATACTGCTCCTGTGAAATATAAAATAATATCTCCAACATCAATCAATATCTCATTTTTTTTAAGGCTTAGGACAACCTGCATAAAAAGTTATGTTGCTTCAGTGACCACCCTATGCAATGGGTTAGGTTGAAATACTTGATCAAATGACTTGATTTCTTTGTTATAAAGCAGTGATTCTCAACCATGGGTCCCCAGCTGTTCTTGGACTAAAACTCCCAGAAGCCTGTGCTGGCCAGGATTTCTCAGAGTTGTACTCCAAGAATATCTTGGGACCCAAGTATGGGAACCACTGTCAAAAGGGTAGAGGCCAGTTGTTGCTACTCAGCCCATAGACCTGCATACTATGCCATGGATTTGCCACCTGTGGCCCTCAGATGCTTTTGAAAAGCCCTCTGCATGCAGTCTGCTCTTGCCCCCACTGACAGCGCTGTGTCCCTAAGTAGCCAAGAGGGTGGGAGAAAGGGGTGACAGTGGTCTTGTGCATGTGTTTCTGCGTATTTGTTTCTCTGTGTTTGTCTGTGGGTATGAGAGGGAGGGGGAGAAAGAACGGATGGCTCAGACTGCACTACTAGAACAAATGCCTTAACGAATTATTCTGGGTAGAATGTGATCTTTACCAGGAAGGAAATGTCCAACTCCTGCACAACAGCATGTCACTGTTAGTATAGACTTTACATGGATGGCTGCAGTCCTTCTTACCCTTATTACATAGACTACAGTTAACATGTCTCTATTACAGATTGCATGGGTACCGGTGAAGCTATAGGAGAGAGGAGTTTAGACAGGTATGCAGTGGGATGACAGCTGGTGTGACATTTC
Organism: Intellagama lesueurii; assembly: GCA_037013535.1. NCBI lineage: Eukaryota > Metazoa > Chordata > Lepidosauria > Squamata > Agamidae > Intellagama > Intellagama lesueurii. Next base: position 68,268,586 of record JBAJHW010000005.1, on the reverse strand, counting down.
AGGTGGCTCACAGCGTATTCCCTTAACCATTATGTGAGACTGGCTCCCAGTGAAAAAATGTGTCAACTGAAACTGCTCACACAGTGATCAGCTGACTGATTATGCTTTTATTTGAACAGGAGAGGGAGAAAAAGAAGCAAATTACTTTGCTTGAGGCATCTTTAGGCAAATCATGGCAATTATTGGTCTTGAGGCTTGTTGCTCAGTTGAACGCTCAGCTAGTGCTGGCTGTGTCCTTAGTCCCTTCATTAATTTTTGAATTACAGATTCAAAGGCCTCATGGCAGGGTACGAAAGGCTGTTTCTCGACATCATAAAATTGCTCTCTTGCTACTTTTGGGGCTATAAAATATGCATTAAGGCTTCAAAACTTAATATTGGCAGTTAAAATCTGCCAAATATATGCCTTTTATACCAGTGCTATGTTTTGCAAGGGGATAGTTCTGTTTGTTTGTGTTGTGTTGGATTTGGATGTTTAAATGAAGTGTTACTTTGTTCTATATTCCATATACAGAATGCACCATAAAGTACATTTAGAACCTTAGCTTCCCAAGGTAGTGTGCTAATGGGACATGAAGTTATCTAGCATTATTTTATGTGACGGTAATCCAGTTTGAGCCCCTGGTGGAGTTTCAGTTTAAAAGATAACTGTTGATGACTTCGAGTGTGTTGAAATTCAATTAAAAAACAAACATTTCCAACCTCCCTGTGTTAACATACTTTCCACTTTACCAAGTACTGAAAAGCTCTCAAGGTAAGGAACAGAATCCCTGTTCCAGAATTTGGTTTCTTTGAGAAAGAGAGATAGCTGGATTGGATTACTGCTCTCTAGTACCTGATTCCTCCATCCACAGTCACTCCTTTTTTTGCTTCTGTATTTGTTTGTTTCTGTTTCATCTTCTGTCAAGATTCAATTTCAGAATTGTTCAGAAGCCTGTTGCTGTTCTTTGTTTAATCCTTGTGTTCAGATGGGAGGTTGTCAAATCATCTTCCTCAAATAGTTCTCACATTTGGGCAGAAAATAACAAAGAGCCTGAAAGACTCGGACTTTGATTTTGACATAAGCTTCCACAGACTAGAGAAACATTCATTCATCAGATACCTTCCCACTTACAGGTATATGTGCACACAGTGAGGAGTACACTGTGAGATCAGTGGAAACTGAGGCAGAGGGGAAACAATTGGTTGCTGCTGGATTGATTGACAGTCACTCCAGCCCAGAAAGGTCCTTCCCAGCCCAAACCTCTTAAATGAAGCATACGAAGGTTGAATTAATTCCAACAGGAAGTACAGCCAGTCTGTCTTTGCACAAAACACTCAGCCAGCATTTTTCAGAAACTTGGCCTATGCTTGCCTGTGCAGGCTGCCTGGTAAGTCCCACTTCAGGCCTTCATCTAGCAGGTGTGTTTAAACAAGGGCTGGGGAACCAAACCATGCAGGAGCAAGTAGGCAGCCTGCACTAACAACACTAACAAACAACCTTTCTGTGATGCAAATGGCTAAGAATTCTAGCTTAGCCATTTGCATACTGTTGAAAGCAAGCTAGTCAGTGCAATAAATCCCAGCATTGTTTTGGAGTTAGGAAATGATTCTAGGCAATTAGTAACCAGTCCTCCTTATATACCTTATATTTAGAATATATAAGGAGTGACTTGTGCACTGGTCCTCCCAGCGCTACTCATTCCCTCAATGTGTTCTTTTTTAAAAAAAACAACCTGATTTTTGGCCGCTAGAGAGTACAAGGGGTCTTTCTCACCAATCCCGTTTCTTGTAATAAAAAAATGTGGGTATGCTCATGGGAGCAGGTAAGACCCTTCAGAACCCAAGAATGGATGTCTACAACCATCAGACCTCAGGAGGTTGCCTGCCTCTGCAGTAGATGCTGCTTGCTTGGAATTTCAAAAGAGTTCCTTACCAAAGACTGTGAGCTCTGTGGAGAATCTCCATGAGCTAGATTAAGCCTGTGGGGTTGAGGTTCCCTGCCCTTGCTGTAGTTCTTTGAGGAAGAGCTAAACCTCTTCTTTGTGGTTTAATTACATAGGGAAAAAATGTGCTACCATTGGTACAGTGTTTTCTTGTTGATAACATTAAAATAGTTCCTTTTTTTTTTTAGTATTGTTCAGTCTGGCTGTGCCTATAGATCCAGAATTTTGATCTAATTGACTTAAAATTATTTGTCATAAATGGCTATGTACCTAGTGTAGTGCCCAAGTCTCCCTAAGGAGCACTTAGCACTCGGTCAGAGAGTTTGACAGGCCACTTACCTACCACCGTTGCGCTGAGGCAAGTCCTAAGACCTCAGCAGTGCGTAGCATAAGCCCTTTGAACAAGTCTGACCTTAAAAGAACACTTTACTTTTACCCAGTACTTTGCAAGTACAGACACATGGGCTTTGTGATTCCTTAGAACTCACAACAGCTCAGTTAGGTAGGACTCTTAAAGATAGCTAGTTTGTGGCCCTCTCCACTCCCTGGATTTAGCCAGACCCTGCTGTTCAAGAGACCAGTCCTTTTGTAAGAATTTTTATAATTAATATTTATTTAAAAAATAGAGTTTCATAGAATCAGTTTATATTGTTCAAGCTTTAGCATAAGGAACATATTCAAAGATCATTACAGTTAAATAAAATAACTAATCCCCATTAAAATAAAAACAAAAACACTACTGAGCTGGGCTAGGGTGGGCTAGCCCCACCTCCTCCTTTCTCTCCACTTACATTCTTTCTCCTTCAAGCCACATACTCAAACCATCAAGTTATTTTTCTCTCCCATCATCATGGAATAGAACTTCTGAACTTCTTCCACATAACCCATTGTCCATTTTCTACATTCTCTAACTCCTCCCTTCTTCTTGACACTTCATGGCTGTTAACCAATTAGCCTCGAGAGGCTATAACAGAGGAGATCTGTAAACCATCTTGATGATTGACATTCATGTTGTCAACATTAAAGCTGGTATTTGCTATTTAAAGCCCAACATTCTTTTTGGCACCATTTCCTGATGTTTTGAATCATGGACACAGTAGCAATATTTCATATTTCATAAACTGGAGGCTTTTTATTTTTTGAAGGCTTGAATATTTAATGATAATTTTACTACTTGTATTATGCATACCATGCATAATTCCAGGAAAAAAAGTACTTAATTTTGATATACATTTTGCAACTGCTGTTGCTGATTATATTGTATCTGCACATGATAATTGCATAGTTAGAAAGTTTAATAAGCAAAGAATCCCCCCTCCTGGTGCCTCACTTCAAAAGTGAACATCAAGTATCTGTTGAATCAGGAAGCATTTGTCTACTTAAAGGTGCAGTTAACTGATCCAGGTAATTTAATCTGTTATTAGATCTTACTCATGGTTGACAGCACAATTGTTAATGTAGTAAAATAATTGGCTTCTTCACAGTCGGTCTTTTAAAAAATAACATGGGTGACTAAGTGTCAATCCTCAGCACAAAAAGATGTCTGTTTCTAATACACCACACTAATACATAATTTAAAAGGTTGTGGTGAGGATTTGTTGCTCTCTGTGAATTATGTTAAATCTAGCAGAAATCATAAGGTGTTTGAAATGGTAAAAGTGTAGGTTTTGTGACCCTGTGGCACAGGCTTGGGAATGTTCAATTATGCATAGCATCTGCTGTTATGTGTAGATAAAATGGAAAGATTTAGGTCTAGTGAAGACAACAGAATTGGTTTTCTAGGTTTCCATGAGCAGTTCAATTGGAGTAATTCACATTTTGTGGTCAGCCAAAATTGCTGAATGTTTTGTCTACTCTAAAAAAGCAAGAATTCTGGTGCAGGTGCTCAGTTGCTCCTGCGTAGCTCCCTCAACCAACAAGAGCAGCAAAACAAATCAGGTAAATCCTGTCTGTGGTTTGCTCAACATAGTTATTACATAATAAGACAGAATTGTGAGCTAGGACCTGTTCCTGGTTTAGGGCCTCTGCTGCTGGTAGGCGGAGTCAGATGGGAATATCCAGGAAGCACGTTCCGTGCTGGCATGCTTGCTTGTTCACAATAACCAAGAATTCTCAACTTTTCTTGCTTTCCATGATCAGCCTGATGTACTGAAAATTGAAGGATCATTTCTTATTCTTAATGTCAGTAACTTGGCTCTGCTTTCTTTCTGGCTTTTATTTCCAGAAGTTACAGACAAGGAAAAAGAGGAATGACTTTAGCAGTAAATCAGTAATAGTCTTCTCCATGTCTTTGTCATGGAGAAGACCATGGCCCCAAATAGCTCTCTTTGTGGTTGCTCTGCTTTCCTAGTCTTTAGACAAGAGTTTTTTCCTGCTCTCTATGGAGGTATCTGGGATCAAGCATGCAACCTTATACCCAGAGCTCATGATTTTATCTCTAAGTAAGTTTTTCTCCAAATGGTAATTCTAAGCTTATTTGTATACAGCAATAGGTTATCATAGCCTTAAAAGTTAAAGATAACACAGGAAGCTGCTTTACATTGAGCCAGAACACTAGTCCTTTGTGTACTAGTGCTTCATGTATGAAGTATAGTAGGACTGTAGTATCCATGAGGGATCAGTTTCTAGCGCCTCCCCATGGGTGCTGAAAAATGTGGAAGTATCAAATGCTATATATTGCAGGGTCTCTGGAGCCCTCTAGTGGCCAGTTCTGGTAAATACATCCTGGAAATACATATAAATAGGTATTTCTGGGGGTTTTATTTAGTATTTTCAGCCGGCAGATAAGTGAATCAATAGATACAGATCTCGCAGATGCCCCCCCCCCCCACCTTTTGGCCATTTGATACATAAGAACTGAACAGTGATGGCTTTTTGTACATGTGCACAGCAAAAGACTGGTGCACCAATAACCTTGTTGTGCACATTAGCTGCAGTGGGAACTGTTGCTGTCTCTGATGCACTCCTTTCCAGAAGAGGGTCTGGTTGTTGATTTTTAAGAGTAAGTAGACCATGCTTGTGTAACCACTTCATTGTCTGATATGGCAACTTCTTACCATGAGTCAGGTGCATGCTTATGATTCTGGATCATTGTAAAGCTGTGCCCAGAGGGAGGGAGGCCATTTGGAAACTGAATACTCATTTGCTCATATTTAGACTGCTTTCAAGACACAGTTGATAGGGAGGAGTATTCCTTTAGCTGACCATGGAGAAAATCTCTGAAATGTGATTAGGACTAGCAGGATCTGGTTTTTAAAAGACACACCTCTGCTTTCTCATACCTTTATGCAATTCTTCACGCATCAGAATGGATTGGATTTCTCACTGTTGTGTTACTAACGAAGACCAAAGTGACAAAGACATCTTCATGGGCAGATGTTGGCAGTGCTAAGTATAACACAAAAGAGCTGCACAAGCTAGTGGTTAGAATGTGGGGACTAAAACGTGCATCTTACTTGTCCTGTGTCTGGGAAGATGCACATTTTGGTCCTCACCGAGCCATGATGATATTCATTGGATGATCTTAAACCAGTCACTTTTTCTCAGCACATTTGATGAATTTTCACTTTTTAGCTGTCCTTCTGTCTTTCAGCCTGACCTGTCTCACATTGCAAGAATGAAGCAGGAAGGATCTTCGAATTGGTGTTCAGGGTGCCAATTGGGAGAGGGAGGCCCGAGGAAGTGTGTGTGTGCGTGCGTGCATGAGCGCATGTGCAAGGTGAACTGCAGATTCCTTTCACTGCTGTATACTTGCCTGAAAACAGGAGAGTCAATCAGACAATGACAAAAGAGCAAAGAAAGGCAGGGAGGGGTACAGTTACATCATGTTTAATGCAAGCTGCTTATAGCAGTTGTTCATTCCATACATAGGAGGATGTCAGAGGAATCCTAGACCTCTCAAAGAGGGATTGGGGACACTTGAAAAACCAAAGAAAGTCCAACCCCAATTCTAGTCTACTATTTGTATCATGTGCCTTTTAGTTTAAAGTGCATTAGTGATTTTTTTTTTTTCATAGTGGACTGCACAATGACTGGTATTCTTTTTGATGACTAGTGGCGACAAATTTTCTGTGTGTGTTAGCCAGGGTGAATAAAAATCGACGATTTAAAGTTAATTTCTTAAAATCTAAATTGTGATTGAAATCGTGATTGAAATTAATTTAATTTAAATCAAATCCACACTGGTGTTAAATGAGGTTTCCCCAGGAATTAGAGAGGAGAACTGGGGACCTAGCACACTGAAGTACTTTGTCTTTTTAACAAGCTTTTTTTGAGACAGAAATGGCCACACGCTGTGAGAGAACTGGGTGGCTCACTTTGTTTAATTTTACTATGACAGTTTTACTAAGTCCCTTCAATAAAAGTCAGGCTGCATGCTACCAATTATATATTGTATACGCCTGATGTTGAGGAGAAAAATCTACCTACAATTTTGTACCTAGTAGTAGGAACATTATAGTGATTACCTGCAGAGCCCAGGTTAGGAGCAGCCCATAATGCAACCAGTATGCACTTTGCCTCTCTGCCTTTGAATTAATAGACATCAAAATAAGCAAGTGGCAAAATGTACAGATCTACACAATATACGCCATTCTGTAATAAAGCTGAGGGGTTGGCAGGGAGGGGATTCTAGTGGGAGTTCAAAACATTTCTTTAACAAAGTGTGTGTGTGTGCGTGCATTATATATTGTTTAATAATGAGGACACCCTGTGCTCCCTTACATGTGAACGAATGTGCCCACATTCTATTTGTACAGGCATTAAATCAGAAAATATTTTGATATTGGGCATCTTTTCGGGTTGGAGTACTAGGTCAAAACAGTTTCTTTGGCCTTTGTGTAGTGATGGATCCATATTTCAGGATCCCAAATACTTGGCTTTTCCAAGGGAGCACTTTAGTAAGATGAATAATACCAATGAATATCAGTCTGCCATTTGGATACACTTACGGTGGATGTGGAAAAGTGCACAACTACTTTTCTAACAAAGAGAAACGAATCATTTCTGGTTCACTTTTGTGGGCAGATCATTTATTTTTAATTTGAAAATCACCTTAAGACTGTGTTGATTTTCTCTGTTTCCCATGAGGGTTTGATTGACTTGCATAAATACTTGCCACTTCTAAAAATATTTTTGTAACAGAAAAAGATTAATTGGTGTCTAAAGCTGGTGCAGAAATTGCTCTGATCATCTTCTAAAGGCCTGATCCAAAATTCTATTCCTATAATGACCAAGTAAACAAACATGGCTGCTAGTCATATAGAAGAAAAGTAGGAAGATCAAAGAATAATCAAGTAAACGGGGGCTGCTTGGATACAGGACCAATATTCTGTCATGTGACACCGGAGAAATTGAATCAGTACAGCACTTACATGCATGCAGTTTATGCCTCACCACATGTACAAAATAAGACCTAGCAAATGTCCAAGAGAACGCTATTGAAATAGCCTGCTTCTGGTCAAAAACAGTCTAATTATTTTAACATTTTAATTTGTTTTTATTTTTTCCTATATTTCATATATATCCGTAATTTTAAATTGTGCTACGCTGTGATACGAATAAAACAAGCAAACAGAATAGTTTTGTGATTACTCAATGGGAAATCTTGTTGTTGGATGCATCCGAAAGAGACATGGGCTTGATATGATCTAGTGTGAACATCTGAAGGGACGTAGCATGCCCTTGTTTGGTCAAGAGTCACTGGTGTCAAGAAGACTGGAATATAAGCATGTTAAATAGGAATAAGGTTTTACAATCCTTTCCTAGTGTTTTTTCTTTTTTTCTTTTAAAGCAAGTGGGGTTTTTTTTTTGGACAAAACAGATTCACTGAATTTCAGAAGAATGCAACTTTAGGAAATTCTCTTTTAATGGTGAAGTTTGCTTACTGCAGTGTTCTATATTAGGATATTTTTGTTACAGTTTTAGTGAGTAGTTGAACCTCAATTAGCATTTCAGATATAAGACAGCAGGGGATCAGTGATCACACAGTTTCTCAGTTGATGTGATTAAATCTTAAAACTACTGTTCAAAAGCTGAGTGCAGTGATAGTTCACTATGCATGTGAATGTTTTCAGCTGCAAAAACTGCCCAGATCCTTTCAGAATCCTTTAAAACAGTGGGCCCCAACCTTGGGCCTCCAGATGTGCTTGGACTTCAACTCCCAGAAATCCTGGCCAGCAGAGGTGGTGGTTAAGGCTTCTGGGAGTTGCAGTCCAAGAACATCTGGAGGCCCAAGGTTGGGGACCACTGCTTTAAAGCACAGGTGAGCAGTGCCTAGTCCTGGAACACAGTTCCCATCAGCCTTAACCATCATAGCCAATGGGATGCTGACAATTATAGTGCAATAGCAGCTGGATGGATGGAGGTTTTCCACCACATGCTGTAGCATTTGTGAACTAAGCTGTGTATAGGTTTGCACTGTAACATGCATTCTCTTTCCCTGTCTTCCTGCCCATGTATGCACATGTGTGCATTGATGCATGTACCTTTTTTGAAAGTATTAATTTGAGCAGGAGAGATTTGGCAGTATTTGAGACTAACTCCATTTATCTTGGGTAAATGGATCCTGAGATCAATAGAGGGAGTGATGCTGTCTCAGATTTTAGCAGAAGCTTTCTTCCTCTATTATCTGCTACTCTTCCAGTGTTCAGCAACAATGAGCAATTTGGTTTTTAACCCAAGGTACGCTGACACACGATCACCTTTCCCCATTATAGTGCTATTTAATTCCTTTCACTGCAACGCCTGGCCACTTAATAATATGGTTCCTGGGGTATTTTTAAAGGCACAGGTGGGAGGTAGTTGCATTATCAGAAAGCCTGTATGTGTTCTGACATTAAAATGAACCATAGGAGTTCTGTTTTCCATGGTGGTTAATGAAAAGTTCTCCTTAAAAACATTCATGATAAATAAAAAAAACATTCAGGAAAAGACTAAATACACAATTCAGAATGGATTTCTATCCATTAATAGATGTATTGCACACATTTCAACAATGCTAAATGTCTTCACATTTATTTGTTTAATTTATTTGATTTATATACAGCTGCATTAGTGCATGCAGTACTCTGGGCAGTTTATAATTTAAAACTTGCAAATCTCAAATACCCCACATAGCAATACATATAACAATACGGAAGTTAAAGAAAAAAAATCATTAAAAAAAAAGATAAAACAAGAGAAGAAAAACAATATTAACATTAACAGCATCCAGATGACTAATTTGTCAAAGGTAGCTTTGAATAGTTCTGTTTTTAAGTTTCCTGAACATAAGGAGGTAAGGACCCTGCCATATCAGTTTCCGTGCTCAATTCAAGATGCTGGTTATCACCTGTAAAGACCTTAATGGTTTAGGACCTCAATACTTGTCAAAATGTCTCTCCCAGAAATCAGCTATCCATTTCACTTACTCTTCTCAATCTATTATGCTAAATGAGACCACCCTGAGGGAGGCCAGAATGGCAAAGACAATAATAAGCAATGTTTCTTTTGGGCTACTTTGGGGATAGTGTGCTTTGGGAAAGTGTTATAAACATAAACAGAATTAAGAAGATAGTTGTACTTTAAAAAATTTAAGAACTTTATGTGATACGGAATATGTTCAGCAATGTCAGGGTGGAATTCAGACTAAAGTTCTGATTCACGATTGTCCCACTTCAAGACTATATATAGCATTGATTGATTGATTGATTGATTGATAAATTACATTTGTATCCTGCCAACCTAGTAACAAAATACTACTCTGGATGGCTGACAACAATAATGAAAAATAATAACCCAGCCACAACATAATCCCATGAAGAATATTTTTTAAAAAATGAAAATAACAGCTAGGCAAGGGAAAGCAAAGCTCATATTAAAACACGTAGCTCTGTGAGAATATCACAGGGGGAGGATGTTAACAAAGGCCTATTTGAAAAGCTCAGCCTTCACATGGTTCCTGAAGGTCAGAAGGGAGGGAGCCCAGCGGACATCAACAGGCAATACATTCCGTAGCATTGCAGCCACCACCAAGAAAGCCCAGTTCCTAGTGGAAGATTTCTGGGCCTTTCTAGGCATGACTGCTTGCAACTGCAAAGCCTGGATTGATTGAGTGGCTTGGGTAGACAATCTTAAGTAGAGACACTCCAACAGGTAGAATACCCAGAGGTGGAAGAAGGATCCAGTTGTGATCCCTTCCAGCATTCAGAGCAATGCAGTTCTATACTGTAGGCTGATTTTGACACATCTAGTGCTACCTGTGATTTAATTTGAAGACATTCTTTCAAATGCTGGAAAACATGGAGAGTGAAGAGTTGTCAAGTGGAAGATAACTCTTCATTCATAAGGAATATTGCCATGCCCTTGTACCAAGTGGTCTTTAAGCTTATAGATCAGTGATGGCGAACCTATGGCACGCGGAGCCCTTTCTTCTGGCACGCGAGCCATAGGTCGCTACTCCCCCCCGCCCCCTGCGCAGCCAAACCTCATGAGGCGGCTGCAGCCGGGATTCCCCCTTCCACCGCCACTTCCGGGTCCTCCGGGTCCGTCACCATGATTCCCCCTGAAACCGCCACTTCCGGTTCTGGGTCCTCCGGGTCCGTCGGCATGATTCCCCCTCAAACTGCCACTTCTGGTTCCGGGTCCTCCGGGTCCGTCGGCATGATTCCCCCTTAAACCGCCACTTCCGGTTCCGGGTCCTCCGGGTCCGTCGGCATGATTCCCCCTCAAACTGCCACTTCCGGTTCTGGGTCCTCCGGGTCCGTCGCCATGATTCCCCCTTAAACCGCCACTTCCGGTTCCGGTCTTCCAGGTCTGGGTCCGCCGCCCGCTGTTTCCCCCCCCCCCCCATTTTGGGCATGCGAGCCCAAAAATGTTCGCCACCACTGTTATAGATGATGGAGGCATGAAATGTTAATGATCTTGTAAGGACACGAGACAAGGGGTTAGGTGCTTCCCATCTTTTCAATATTGTTCAGCTGCCATTTTCAAACACAGTAAGATTTCTGGTGACGTATCAGTTCAAGGTTATTAATACAAGTAAAATACCTGGTCAATTTGGTGTCAGGAGAATTATGTATCACTTAATGTACTCCCCAGGGAGTTGGGTCTTATGTGAAGAAAAATGTTATATGTAGACCTTCCCCTCTCTGAATAGAGAAGATTTATCAGAATGATAAAATATGAGGATGGGAGCAGATGGGCATGGATGAGAGGGGAAGCTAGGTGAGGAAGGTGTTTACAAAATTTACCCTTAGACTATCATAGGCACCCTGAGAAAGAGGTTACCGTACTTTTCCATGTATAAGATGCTACTTTTTCCTAAAATCGTTAGACTAAAAATCGAGGATCATCTTATACACGGAAGTAAGCTGAGGCGAGAACAAAATGGCCCGTACCTTGCCTCTGCAAACAGGCTTCCTCCAATCACGAGACTTAGCTTCCTACAGTCAGGAGACTTAGCTTCCTCCAATCACGAGCCTTATGTAACTGACGTCAGCTGATGCTGCACAAACCAATTGCAACAGTGCTCAGATGCAACAGGAACTCCTAAATTCCGAGCGTTCTGAGACCAGAGCTGCTTATTATTATTATTATTATTATTATTATTATTATTATTATTATTATTATTATTATTATTATTATTATTATTATTATTATTATTATTAAAATAAAATTTATTTATTTAAATTTAAAAACAATAAGTTAAATATTAAAAGATATATTAAACAATATATAATTTAAAATACATAATATGACAGTACTAGTATGTAAATGTTACCTAATTACTAAATAAAAATGCATTCTGTTTTATGTTTAAAATATTGATTTCTTAATTTCCATTCTCTTTGTACAGTACCTAGGGATGCTGTGTCACAGGGAAAGACATCAGTTTTTATTCTGGTGGTTTGGTATACTAGAACTGGTTTTGTTTCATCACATAGGGCCTGGTTTGATATCCTAGGCTTCTTGATAGCTTAGATTTATTAAATTCTATTTTATTTAATTTTTGACATATATTAAAACATGAGGGAAGAAGAATTTTGGAATGGCTGTCATCTGATGTGCAGCTGCCTGAACTAACTGGAAGAGTAATGTCTTAAAAATAGACTTGCCTGAAGCATTTAGTCATAAGCTACTTCAAAGAAGGTATCTTCATACATAGTTCATGGGAATGTATAGTTTTGTGTTATGGGGATTATCCCTTGCTTAATTTTATGGAAAATGCTCTGTCGTATTTGTAGCGGTCACCCTGTAATGCGTAGTCAGCAGTGCATTTGCATGAACCAATAGGGAGCTGTTGGGAGGCGGAGCCAGCTACATAGAAGGGGGGCTGAAGCAGAGAGTGGGGTAGATAGAGAAAAAAGGAATAGAGAGTTTGGGAAGATAGAGAGATAGTTTGGGAGTTTTGTGGCAGAGAGAGATTTTAGTGAGTGAACAGTCAGAGTGTTATCTGTATTAGTTAAGTATAGAAGAGGTTAAAGGGATATGCTGAACACTTTGTGTAACTTTAAGAATGTGCTTAAGAACTATTCATGAAACAACTTGTAACCAATAAACCTGTTTTTATTTCAGAATTAAGTACTGAATGGACCTCAGTCTTTCACAGTAAACAGTTGGTAAAAATATCAACTGGTAGCAGCGTAGTAAAGGACGTGGTGGGTGCCTGAGGTTGGGTACATAATCTAGGTACACGCAAGACGCACGTCAGAGATTGATGGTGAGCAACAGGGTACTGAGACAAGTGGTGTTAGCTTGTAGGATGGTCGTGACAGTATTCATCAGAGCTATTCAGTTTTATAAGTTGCTCAGCCTGGCTAGGTTGCTTCTCACACAGTGGCAAATTGTTTGTTTATCTGAAGCAGCTAGTAGGCAACATCTTTTATCTTCCACAGGTAAATCCCAGACAATAGGCCTGATTTACTGTATTTTTCCGTGTATAAGAGAATACTTTTGTCTAAAATCTTTAGACTAAAAATTGAGGATCATCTTATACACGGAGGTAAGCTGAGGAGAGAACAAAAACAAGTGGAGGGGGAAATGGATCAAAGCGATCCTGCCGCGCTTTGATCGCTGCTTTCCCCCTCACTTGCTAAGCCCCACAGAGCTTAGCAAAAGGAGGGGGAAAGCAGGGATCAAAGGGCTGCAGGATCACTTTGCTCGCTGCTTTCCCCACCACTTCCTAAACTCCACGGGGCTTAGTAAAAGGAGGGGGAAAGCAGGGATCAAAGGGCTGCAGCATCACTTTGCTCGCTGCTTTCCCCGCCACTTCCTAAGCCCCACGGGGCTTAGCAAAAGGAGGGGGAAAGCAGGGATCAAAGGGCTGCAGGATCACTTTGCTCGCTGCTTTCCCCACCACTTCCTAAACTCCATGGGGCTTAGCAAAAGGAGGGGAAAAGCAGGGATCAAAGGAATTTGCAAGCATGTTCAACTGTGTGTGCTTCCAGCGCTCCCATGCTTTTGATACCAATGATAAGGCAGGGCTCTCAAGTATTTCTCTGTATTTACAAGTCCCTTTGCAGACTTGAGCGTGGAACATGCCAAGAGCTGCCTTTTACACTACTTAAGTTGGTATCAAAAAATAGAAGGTTGAGGGAAGTGAAGCACTTGCCTTGGGTGCGCAAAACTGAGGGGTGCAGAAAAAATATGTGAAATATGCATGTGCTACACCATGTCATTAGTAAAAGGCACATTTCTATAGCCACATTATAGGCACATTTCTTCATGGTAAATAAGTTCACCATACTTAAAGAAGAGCAGCTAGGCTCACTCCTCTCCATGTGGCTTTCTATGTGATTGAGAACCCTGAATTTAAACTCTTGTTTACTTATGCGTTCGTTAATTGTGTATTCTGATCTCACGACTAAAATATAAATTGTGATTTTGTTATTGTTTCTTTTATTTATGTATCCACTATCTTATGAAAATAACTTCTGTCAGAGTTTAGGGGAACATAACATTGCATTCATACAAAATTAGCCAGTCATAGCTGTGGTGACTGTTAATAATTTTTTATTCCTATCTGGTCCGAATCCGGAAGGGCTAACATCTGAAGTGCATGTGTTCACAAACAGGCTTACTTGCTTTGCTTCAGTCAGGAGTAGCCAGCTTCCATTTGCTTCATTTGGTGCCTCTGTCGCTTGGGCCCATTTAAGTTGCCTTAAGAAGTGGGGTGTTAACTGGCTCCGTTACTGTTGAGAAACTGTATTACTTTCAAAGAGAAACTTAATGCAAGTTAGTTTTGTCAAATAAATGGCTGCAATGTATTATTTGAGCTCTCCTTTAACCATTCCAGCTCTATATTCATTAACGACTGGAAGATGTTGTTAGACTATAAGCAGTTCTGCCTGATCGTATCTTCTTTGTCCAGGGAATTCCATGACATATGTGAATCTATGTTCATGAAAACAGAACTCAGTCTGAAATGAGATTGCTGAAAACAGTTTCTAAATCATTATTAGGGACAAATAAGGATATATAAATAGTCTGATTCCCTTTGTCAGGCTGGTGCAGATCCCTGCTTATAGACCAAGTAGGCTTTAATCAATAGAGGAACAATGTATTCTCGAAGAGGAACACCTTGAAGGCTTATATGCTCTCGTTTCTTCCCTCACATATACAAATAACCTCCCTGTATTTTTTAGAGCTAATGATGGCTAATGATGGAAGTTGAGTCTGCATCAATACTTTAGCTAACTATGGTTAATTCTAATGAAAATGTGCAAAGCACTCTTGGTGAAAATGTATCAGCTTGAGCAAAATGAAAGGAACAGGGGTGAGAAGAAAGAAATACACATAGTGCGCTGTGGGGACAAAACTAGAGAAAAAGCTGATCCTGTATTGATAAGCAGTTCTCCTTCAAATAGCAAAATATATTTGATTGAAAAGTGTGTTGAAGAACAAAATAAAAACACAGGCTTCATTTGCATGTCTGATTGGCTAGTCGTCCTAGAACAAGGGAATGGCAAACTACTTCTGAGTATACCTAAAAAATGTAGAAATAGAATACTCTTAGTTGGAATCAGTATAATGGCACAGATTTTATATATACTATGTGTTTTTTACATATAAAACAAAAATCTGGAGATAAAAGAGTGTGAGAGCAAGAAATACACATTATCTGGATGTTTGTTTTTACCCTCAGCCTCTTAACTATGTTTATCACACTGTATTACGCTTACACTTTTTTTTTCCTGTTTCAACCACTGTCTCTTCCATTCCCTCTTTCAGTTGGAGGGTTAAGATCTTAAGCAGGAGAGAGATCCTTAGTCAGCAGTTGGGAAAGCGTGGATACCACAGCTTTTGTAGTTCAGATTGGAAACAATTTTGGTAAAGACGGCATCAGCCATCAAACCAAA
Organism: Intellagama lesueurii; assembly: GCA_037013535.1. Lineage (NCBI taxonomy): Eukaryota > Metazoa > Chordata > Lepidosauria > Squamata > Agamidae > Intellagama > Intellagama lesueurii. Next base: position 68,253,325 of record JBAJHW010000005.1, on the reverse strand, counting down.
GATGGCTGGGATCTTTTGAGGGTGAACATAATGTATAAGTGGCACACATGTCAAGATAGATTGTAATGAGCCTTATGAAACTGCTCATGTTAAAATCTCGTTGAGATCAAGGGGTCAAGACTTTGTGTATCTTTGCATTGTCTGAAGCTGAGAGACAACAAAATGAAGTTTTATGATTAGGAGCCTCATGGTGCCTCGTGTTTAAACTGCAGTACTACAGTGAAGACTCTGCTCATGACCCGAGTTCAATCCCAGGCTCAGGTAGCTGGCTCATGGTTGACTCAGGCTTCTGTACTTCCACAGTTGGTAAACTGAGTGCCCAGCTCACTGGGAAGGGGGGCAATGTGTAGCCTGCATAATGAAATTGTAAACTGCCCAGAGAGAGCTTTAAGCTTTGCTTTGCTTAGGATTTTGAAACTAATACCTACAATTGAGGGAGAATTAATTGAGGTGTTCCCTGGAGCACTGCTTTTTCTGTTTACAATAGAGGAAGGAAGGGGGGGTATACAAATAAAATAATGGCAGTCTTCAGAATAATTACCTCAGTTCCACTTCCACCTGCTTGAATAGGAAACTGTAGGAGGATTATATCTCTATGGAGTTGTCTAGGAACTTTTCAACTGAACAGATCACAACAGGCTATCTGCTTAACTGTATGCCCTCTTTGTACTGGTTCTTGATCAGAGAAAGCTTGCATGTGTTCGGAAGCAGCTCATGGAACTCAGCCAGTCTGGGTGGTGGTTAAAAACAGTAAAGTCGTGATTGTGTTGGTTGACATTTTACTCTGAATGGTTTTCATCTGCCAATACGGGTTAGCCAGTGTGGATGTATGAACATTATAGTACACTGAAAATACCTGCTAAGCTCTGTTTGAATAATGAAATAAACACAACCCCTCCTACTAGTATTGGGTCAGTTTGTTTAGCTTGCCTGCCTGTGAATTTTACCAGGTGTTGACAGCGAAATAACAAAGCTACCATTTATTGCATAAAATACACAATGATAGAAGAGAAAATAGATATTCATTCTGTGCAACTCAGGGTAGAGATGCAAGGAGCCATGCTTGTTCCCAATATCTGCTATAAAGGCAAAGATATCTTCTCCCTAAGGACAGTGGCTCAAGTCTGGAGAGGGGCAGGGGAAAGACATGAGCAACTCTAAAAATATCCATCTATGATTGGGAGGCAGGTCAGCATAGAGCTGGTAAAGAATGGTTAGTACACTAAAGGAGGTCTCTTTCCCTTTCTCCTCCTCATACATTGACAACATCTTCATTTGCACCCTGTTACTTCTATTGTTCCTTGTTACTTCAGTTGCATTTCATCACTTAATACATGTGTACTTGCCTGTGATGCTGTCATCCTGTGGATGAGCAGCCAGGTGTCAAGCTGCAGCTCTCTATTTTCTCATTCATATTGTGACTCTTTGCTCTATCTCCTTTCCCCCAACGCCTGTGCTACAGAGATCCTGTATATGCTGGTGGCATATAGAATTAACCATTTTACCTGCATGTGTGCTCACTCAATCTTTTGACATTAACACAGAGAAAGAAGAATCTTATAGTATGCTTTTTTGGCTGGCAAAATGCATAGCAGTGGCAACCGCCTTGTCTGCATGCCACTTTCATTTGACACCTGACTGAAGATAAAAGATAACTGCCCATGTATTGCCATGTTTTTGCTACTACTCAGTGATAGAGCATCTGCCTGGATTGTGTTACCAGCAGGGCTAGGAAAGATTCTTGTCTCAGAGTCTCTGCCAGTCAGTGTAGGGAGACATTTCTTTTTGGACCCAGGCAGGATTTTTGGTGATTTCAAGAAAATGTAATATTTCTGGGGATTTTGGGAAGGCCACATGGTGCACTTGGTAAGCCACTTGTGGCCAGTGCTGTGCCTCCTCTGAGACAGAACAGGAACGGTTACATCCTAGCACCATTAAGATACATATGTCAAAATCTCTGTTGAAGCCTAATCTGAAAAAGTATAGAAGGCCCTGTGTGGCATTAGATATACTGCAGTCATGTTCCAGAATCTGTCCCTCTTGTTGATAGCCTCCAAGTGTAAAGCTTAAAACATTTTGGAAAACAGTGCTGTGCCTTTGAGCTTTAATAAAGAATCAAAATAATAAAAGATTCAGAATTAAATAATGAATGTGTGGTTAATAAATGTGACTGTGCTCTGAACAATCTCTGTATTATTAAATAAGACATGGGGAATAATCAGTTGTATGGTAGCCCTGGGCAGTCAATATATTTGCTGTGAGAATGCCATCCATCATTCAAAAAAATAAAAAAAATTGAGTAGAAAGCTTTTAGATCTTGAAGTAGCAGGTGATTTAAAGTAACAACAACATGTAGTGTATGTCAGCGTGGTGTTTTCCAGTATATAAAACCAGGTTACCACAACTTTATCCTGGAGTTAGACACAATTCTTATCCTACATTTTCTCTGTTGTCCCCCTGATATTTTGGACTGCAGTTTCTATGAGCCATGGCCAGCATGGTTAATGGTGAGGGCTAATGAGACTTGGAAGTATTTGGAACAGCCTCCCTCATGAGATTCGCATGGCCCCGTCGCTGGGCATCTTTAAATGCCAACTGAAAACCTAGCTGTTTAAGCAAGCCTTCCCTCCACCCACCGTCTGAATTTTTGTTATTTTGTGTTTTCTCCCATCTTGGATCATTGTTTATTTAGTAATATATTGTTATGATTTTAAATTGTTAAATTGTTAAATTGTTACATGATATGTTGTTACCCGCCCAGAGTAGTCTATATGACTAGATGGGCGGGCTATAAATGTAATAAATAAATAAATAAATAAGTATAAATCATCTACGGAGGAATATATGATACAGAATGTAGTTTAGAGGAAGAACTACAAAATATGGGGAAGAAAAACATCCTTCCCTTCAAATCTCAGATACAAGAACCCATGCTAGCCTTCCCACTCACACACCCCCCCCCCATTCTGCCAACATTCTCCTACTACCAGTATTTAATAAATGGGGTGGGCAACTTCCAGAATTTGGGGGAGGGGGAGAGAGAAGTTGTCCACCCTCAGATTTTGGAACATTCCTCTATGTTGGAGTGTCTTCCAGTTTTTGAAGGACGTCCCCTGAGTCTAAAAGACTTTGGTGATGGGACATAGGAGAAATGCTTCTCTGGAAGCTTTTTGGAAAACAGTTGTTTGGAGGAGGGAGAGCTATAGAGGTTCACTTTAGGTCCTGGGAACCACATTTTGCCCACCTTTGATTTAATCTATGTGACACTCCTCATCACAAGAAGTAGTCTTGAAACAACTCATGCGTTGACACAAATAATAAAATCCATATTTTAATTTAGAACATAACTGATACATGTGATAATCAATACAGCAAGTGAAATACACTGTGTAAAAACATAATCTAAGAATAATGTGGTACTAAATATGCTCACCCACAATATGTAAGTTCTCCTGACCAGTCTAGAATGAGCCCTGCAAAAACATCCCAGAACAACCAGCCTGTAAATGGTGTCTAAATGCCTGAGAAAAAATGTCTTCCCTTGGTGCTGAAAAAATGAAAATGCTAGAGCCAGGTAGATGGCTTCAGAAAAACCATTCTGTAAATGTGGCACTACCACAGAACAGGCCTGTTTAAGAACTGCCACTACCAAGATGCTTTCATAAGAGGCACACAGGAGGCTCTGATGTTGGTATCAATTACTAGGTTAGATCATGTGGGAAGAGGCAGCCCTTCAGGCATTGGTGTCCCAAGCCATGTAGAAGTGTGAAAATTAATGGCAGCATTTACAATTTGACCTGGAAGCAAAATTAGCAATTATTGCAAATGAGCTAGGCCTGGATTTTCATTTTCACTTCACCTTGTCTCATTGAGTTATCACTGCATAGCTGGGGAGGAGTCTTGGGTTTCCCTTTTTCATACTCACGTAGTCTTCAGAGTTTCCCTGCATCAGCTGATATGTACTTGTGTGTGTGTGTGTGTGTGTGCTTGATGCTGTATTTGCATGACCATGAGAAAACCTGAGTGAGCACTTGAAGGAATGATGAGCAGTTATGCAAGGACAGTTGTACCATGAGACCAACTTTAGGGACTTCAGTGGCGCTTAAGGAACCAAAGGAACAGATATTTGGTTTGAATTCAAGCCAGGAGTATCATCATTCAGTAGAAATTATGATGCATGCATTGGCTTTTGCAGATTGCCAATCATGCCTAGTCTGTTGTCAACACAGTTGTGTTTGCCCTGAGCAATTATTTTATACTTTGTAACTTATATCACTTACCTTTTCTCTTTAGTGAAATTGCAGCTGTGTGTCCATTTACATTTCCAGTTCTTCACAAAAGTTACTTGTAGTGCCCTGTCTTTATCGCCACAAATCTCCATCCAAGCAGTTGGCAAGAATGCAGTTTTAATAGATTCTCTTCAAAGAGCTGTAGCTCATTGATCGGTGGCAAGTTTCATCTTGCAGAATGTTGTTAAGTTCAGTTCCTAGGATTTCCAAGTAGACTTGATAAAGATGCTTATCTAAAACCCTAGAGAGCTGCTTGTGGTCTGTGTAAGCAATACTGTTCTTGGTGCTGAAAAGGCAGAACAACTACTAGAACAACTGGTTTGATTCATTGATGGAAGGAAGGTTCCTACAGCAATCAATAATCATCAGCAGACAGGTAACCACTGCAGTTTTGTTCAGTAAACAAGTTGAACTGGAAGTCATGGGTTTGAGCCGGTTTGGGCACATTGACTTTGTCCTCCAGTGTCTCCATTTTTGCAATAGAGTTAAAGACCTGTGGAAACTTCTGCTTATCACTGTTTTGTTTGTTTCTTGGCATATTGTCTGCCTATTATTTGGTTTAGGCTTTTGTGTATGTGCTGAATGATATTCAAGCATAATTCTATTTCTGCCTCTGTTTATTTTACTTTGGTTCCTTTTTTCCTCCCCATCAACTGTGAAGGGATTTAAGATTAAGAGTTTGTGGGAGCTGTTTTCAGCTATGTGTTTTTGTTTTCACTCCTAAACAAAGTTCTCAGAGCCATCTCCCTGATGCAGATTGCTGACGTGAGAGATCTTGTTGCTGAACAAGCTTGTTCTGCATATAAAGAGAAAATGACTAAACTCTCTCTCTCTCTCTGCTTTTCTAAGCTTTGTTGAAAAAAATTATTTTAAAGGCAGGCTTTTAGAATATGATCTTGAGGGAAAAGTCCTTTTAATTTCAAAGTGTGTCTGTCTTCAGGAGAGCTGCTTTCTACCTTGAAAGCCTTTTTGTTGTGTCACAATAACTCCATAAAGAATTAGCATATATTATGAAATAATAAATAGCCATTTTTTTAAAATCAACCAACATGCAGATGCTCCCTGCCTTCCCCCTCCAATGTGGTGAAGAGCCAGAATATGGTTTTGTCTTCATCTTTTACAGGACAATGTGTGGTTCTTGCTTGTTTTTTGTTTAAACAAAAGTTTTTCCCTTGTCTGAGTTCCACAATGCGTCTCTGAGTTAAGAAGAAAGACAGAATTGAAATGCAAGGTCAAATGCAATTTGGAGAAGAGAATAATAATCAACAGCTCATATAATCTTCCAGTTCTTAGATAATTAATCTAGTATTAAAGCTGTCTCCTTTTTGTCATCTCTTTCTCTTTCTCTCTCTCTCTCTGTTTTCTAACCCTTCTCAGGATTTTCCTGCTATTACTGATTCAAAGGATTAGGTTCACATTTGGGATGCAGTTCTTCTGACTTCTTCAGAACCATGTTTATTGTACTTAGAGAAAAGTCCCATCTTTTCGTGTAATAATCCTTCACATAAATTGCTGGCCACAAAAATAGATCTTTGTAAAATATACTGTCTGTGGCTCATGGTCTTCAGTTAAATTGCATCTATTGAGGCTTACTGCCATTAGTTAAGGACTCTCTAGGATCTGGTTCGTGAATTAGAAGGTTGCCTCCCCCTCACATCTTACATCAAAAGGGTGGGAGTTTAATGACTTCTCTGAATTGAGAGCTCTGAGACACTCCAGTGATCTCAGTGGCCTGCACCATGGTGTCAAGAAGTCTTTGTAGAGCTTTAGCAAAATCAAGGGTAATAGTTTTGGAAGTTCACTACTTTTGGGGGTTATAAGTAGACAACAACTTTACACAATGACCAGTAACATTAGGCTCTTTTGCTATAGTGGGTAAGATTTACTCATTATTTTAAAGAATGATGCTGGGTATTGTTTTGCAATCTTTGAGTGATTAAAAAAGGGTGCTGCTGGCTGGATAGCTCAGTTTGTTACCTAGCTGAGAAGCCAGAGGTTGAGAGTTTGATTTCCTACTTTGCCTCCAAGGAGAAAAGCTAGCCTGTGTAGCCCTGGGCAAGCTGCACAGTCCTAGAGCATGCCAGAAGATGGGAATGGTAAGCTACTTCTAGCCACTCTCTCACTAGAAAACCCTGAGAAGGGGTTGCCCTTAGTCAGAATCAACTTGATGGCATGTTATTGTTGTTGTTATATTGCAATTCTTAATTCTCAACATTGTTGGTGCAGGGGACAAACCAAAGTGTCAAACTTATGAATTAGCAATCATAAAAACTTGCAAGTGAGATGACATGTTTGCAAAATCACATTTTTTAAAATTTCAGGAAGCAAATTCGCAGCTATTAGCAGTTGTTTTAAATTGGAAATCAAAGATTTTGGAACAACTCTAGTTGCTGAAATTAGTACCAATAAAATTATTTGATCTTGCTTCCATATTCTTTTAATTTTTTCCTTAATGTTTGGTATTTTTTGATTTTTGTACTTTCTGTACTTTTGAGGTTGCTTGTTGATTGAACTAGAACTATTTTTTGTTGTTGTTGCTTATTCAAAATTGTAATATCTGGCTTATTAAAATAAATTGTTTTATCTATAGTAACTTGCTTGTACCAGTATAATATTCCAGTTTTGTTTTCTAAAACTGGAGGTGGCTGTAATTTAGAATATGGAGGAAAAGATGCACAGTACAGCTATCTCCATCTAAGAAGCTACAGAGTTCATGCTCGAGATCCATATTTTACTTCCTAGCCTGGAAAGAAGGATGCATTTTTTAAAAATTCTGATTTCCTAGGTACGAAGTCATCTGCCTTTTCTTTGCCCTGGAGATATGATGCCCCAGAGTGGGGGAATGGTTTGGGGGAACTTGGAAAATAATACTGATGAAAAAGAAATCTCTTTTAGAATCAGTAAAATGCTTTTTAAAGACTCATTTGAAATGCCAGGAAGTGTATAGTTTGAATATCTGTATGCTGGACAATCTAATACTTGTGTACACTGGAGACATCTGCAGTGCTCAAATCCAGGATGCAATTCGCTTTTAATAATTGCTGCTTGCCATCATTAGAGATTTACACAGTACAGAGGACTCAGAAAGGAAATATACAAATATGGAAAACTCTGTGTAACTTGTTTTTTAAGTAACTTGGTTTTTAAGTTTATTCATGCATTTCCTTAATATCTGTTTCTCCACTACTCACACGGCAAATGGATATATATTTATATTCTGATTTACTTAATACAATACATAGCATTCTATGACAAAGGCTCTTGCAACTCAACTTCTTTACAATCATTAACACAATCATTAGCCTGTTTCACAGTCTTCCTTCAGAATCAAATTCTTAGTATGTAATTCTTCCCATTGGAACCCATGTCTTTTTCTAAAATACACTCCAACCCTTTCCAGCATGGCAAAGCCCTCCGAGATTCTCTTCATTGGAAAAGGGTTCTTGCCATCATGAGAGAAGCATTGGCATGTGTGTGAGGAGGGGTGTATTACCTGTGGATTGCAATACATAGGGTGCAGTACATCATAGCTGTCTCTTTAGTATAGGGCATATTCACACTTCTTGTACAACAGAGTGGATTAAAATCAATGATTTTTTAAAAAAAATTAAATCAGATTTTCGTTTTAATCAAATTTAAGAGTTTTATTTAAGAACTAAGAAATTTAAGAATTAAGATAGTTTGAGAGGTTGGCACTGGAAGTGTATGTATTATTTGTATAAAATATTTCTACAGGTGCAAAGCTTCCCCAACAACAAACAAACAAAACTTATTAAATGTATGTGATCTTTCTTTTCTGCCAAAAGCATCATTTGGTGGAAAATACAAAAACTTCAATAAAATTTTTGGGGAAACCTAAAATCCCCCCCTCATAGTTTCATGGATGGACGACAGAGGAGAAATAAACTGTGTAGAACAGCAACTTCCTTTACTTTTGAAGGGTTTACCTTCTTTTAAAAGCTGAGAGTAAAATGTTTGTACTTGTTGGATGTGTGGTTGTGTTCTGTCTTTGAGATCTTTGAAGTATATATACCTTTTTAATCTGTAAGGATTCCCCCTCGACATTTGGCAGTATAACCTGTTGTTCATCTTTTCCAGAGGAGAAGTGACAAATTTAGTTGAAAGTATTTTCTGCTTCTCATTTTTAACAGTTATAGCTCTTGAGTTATTTAAGGTCTGTTTATAGACTTTCGGGTCATGATAGCAGCTTGGATGTTCCTCATACTGGAAAACCTTGAACAGTTAGCTCTGTACAGAAAGAAACTGCCTGTTGTACTTTCTGGCCTGAGAACTGGGAAACTATTTTCAGTTCCTGGGTGCTGCCAGGAGCTAATTTGTAGGTGGTAACTGTCTACGGACTAGAAAGCAGCAAATTGTCTAGGCGTCAGCATTAGAGATGGGGACGAATATAAAAACGGATCAGTTTTTCTGACGAATATAGCCAATTCATCATATATTCGTCGATCCGTATTTGTAAAATTTTAAATCAGGATGAATATGGCTTGACGAATATTTCCTTGGTTTTATTTCTCGATCCATTCATATTTGTCTATATTCGTTACCCCTTTTGGGGGCCTCTCTGAGCTTGCTGGTGCCAATTCGAAGCTCTGGCCAATCAGGACAAAGATCCTGGATTGGCATGTCCGGCAGCCAATAGCGCTGCTGAAAGGTGTATCTACTTTTACAGACGCTTCATATAAGCTTTTCCCATCTGGCCATTCCCCACTTCTGTTCATGCTCTCCGGAGTGAGAACAGCTGCTGCTCGCTGGCTTGCTGGTGCTCTTGCGGTTTCGCTTTTGTGGCAGCAAAACAAAGACTTATATTTTTCTTTTTCATCATCATTCATCAATCATCATCAACTTTACTGGAAATTTGGGGAGGGATTTCAGGTAGCTTAGGCTACTTCTTCGGAAGGGCTTAATTTAATTTCAAATTCAAATCAATCAAACCTTTTTTTTCCTGGAGGCTTGTGTGTGTGTGTGTGTGTGTGTGTGTGTGTGTGTGTGTGTGTATCGTCCGATGGGGGGGGGGAACTGTTGTCATGTGATTGTGGAATGTCTTTTCCTTTATATTCAGTTTTCAAAAGTTCATTTTAGAGAGGCTTGTATCTCTCAGGGAATTTGGTGGGTGGCTGGATCCATCATTCCTTTTTCTTCCAAAACTTATTTGGGGTGTGTGTGTGTCTAGGTGGGAGGATTATTCAGTTTTCAAAAGTTCATTTTAGGGAGGCTTGTGTCTCTCAGGGAATTTGGTGGGTGGCTGGATCCATCATTCCTTTTTCTTCCAAAACTTATTTGGGTGTGTGTGTGTGTGTGTCTGACTGAGACTTAGCTGGCAGGGCTTTTCTTTTTGGACTTTTTTGGCTTCTCTGCCATAGTGGGTCGGGGGGGGGGAATTTTCCTAATTACATTATACTGAGGGGGGGGGTCTTTGTTTAGGTAGGCAGGTCACTTTTAAGTAAAAGAATTGCACCACCATCATTCTAAAAATAAAATTTATACACACTCTCTGACCCTCTATTAGTTTCCTTCCTCAATCTCCATTGCTTTATTTGTTTAGTTGGTTTGTTAGGCAGGCAGTAGAAAATGAAGGGATTTCTTCAGGGGCAATCCAAGGGGAAGAAGGCTGTGAAGCTATGCAGGCTAGGTAGCAGCACCGTCATCACGACCACCACATGCACAACCACGTCTACAATAACTAGTGCCACTGTCCCTCCTCTGGTGGCCTTGCAGGCAGGCATGGAACCAAAGCTTCCAGAGGTGCCAAAAGAACTGCTGCTCCTCTTCCTAGAGGAATCTGAGGAGTTACTGGTTTCCGAAGATCTCCAGTCCGATTTGGAACCAGTAACGGCAGGGCAGGCTTCACAGCCCCGCCTCACCCCTGTCCCCAGAGACTGCTACCTCTCGCTCACTGTTCCCTCCTCCCAGACCAGCAGCACCCCTGGGACAGAGTTTTTCCCAGGCCAGCAGTCAGGGGGAGGCAGTGGGTCCTCGTTTGGGCAAACATGGCAGAGGGGCCATGTGGGATCATTTCACGGTGCTCAGCATTGACCCACGGCTGGCACGCTGCAATACCTGCCTTGGGGTGGTCCGGAGGGGGTCCGACCCCAGGCATCTGTCCTCCACCGCCCTCCGCCAACATCTGGATAGGCACCACCCAAGGCTCCTGTCCAGGGAAGGCACTTTGTCCGCGCCGTCTGGGAGAGGGGAAAGAGCAGCTCCAGGGAAGGCAGAAGGGAGGCAGGAGGAGGCGCCTCCTTTCAGAAGGGCAGCCACAGGGGTTTCTGGGGCCGGGAGCATGAGGCAGGCCATGCTCCACAAAGTGGTACCCGTTGGGTCCACCATGACCCTCAGCCGGTGGTTGAAGGGCAAGGCCCAGCAGGCGGCCACTCGTCTCGTTGCCGAGACGATCGCCCTGCTCGGACTTCCACTGTCCATCGTGGAATCCCAAGCCTTTCTCCGGTTGCTGCATTTTTTTTTTTTTGCTCCCTGGTACGAACTCCCCTCACGGAGAACTCTCAGTTCTAGAGTGCTGCCCTCGCTCTATGACTCTGTGAGGGAGGTGGTCCGTGACCGTTTTTCACGGCTACAGGGGTGCAAGGTGCACTTCACAGCGGACCTGTGGAGCGGAGGTCAGCACGGCTACCTCTCGCTCACAGCTCACTGGTGGCAGCCAGAGGACTTGAGTAGTGGCAGGGCATCGGCGACAGGGCCGCAGGGGGAGGCCCTTGCCCTGCCCCCAGGCTACAGGTCCGTTCTGCTGCAGGCGCGGCACATGGAAGCTCAGGCGACGGGGAGGAACATCGCCGATGAGTTCCTGTCTGCACTGCAGGAGTGGGCACTGGAGGGGGAGGTGACTCGTGGCCACATGGTCACAGATGCTGGGCGGAACATGTTGGCGGCATTGAACGCAGCGGGCTTTGAGGGCATCGTATGCATGGCACACAAATTACACCTTGTGGTGCGTGATGCCCTTGGCAGCCACGTCAAGCCCAAGTGGGACGCAGGCACCCGGGAGACACGGGCGCTCCTGGAGCAATGCCGCCAACTGGTGGGCCACTTCTCCCGCAGCCTGAAAGCTGCCCGCCGGCTGCGTGAGAGGCAGGAGGAGTTGGGTCAGGAGACCCACGTTCTCCTGACAGACCTGCCCACCAGGTGGAACTCCACCTACACCATGGTGTCCCGCCTGGTGGAGCAGAAGGCCATTTTGGAGGACATCATGTCCTCCATGCCCATTCTGCCCAGGGGGAGAGAGGTGGGCATCAGTGCCACGGATTGGCTGGCCCTTTCCCAGATGGTGGAGGTGCTCAAGTCCTTCCTGGAAACCACGGACATATTGTGTGGTTATATGGCAAGGCTGGGGCAGGTCATCCCCCTGATTCATGCCCTCGATCGGACCCTGGAGACTGCTGTGGCACCAGGATCCTCCCTCCTTCCACGGACCAGGGCTTTGGTGAAGAGGTTGCAGGCACGCGTGCAGAAGCGACTCCATCCTGTCTACAGCGACAGAGCTTACAGCATGGCCTGCCTGTGTGATCCTCGAATCAAGGGGGGCTTGGCAGCACGCACCTCAGACCTCGAGGAGTGGAGAACGGAGCTCTCCACTGAGGTCCGGAGGGCGTTGGGGGCACAACGCTTGCGTGGGGCAATGGGAATGTCAGGCCACGAGGGGCAGGGCGGTTTGCCCGAACCACAGGGAAGGACTTCACCTGGTGAAGGCTCCATTCACCACCAGCATTACTGGAGCTCTGTGGTGACCTTGGCACTTGCCTCAGAGGCAAGACAGCCGGCTGAGGAGGATTCGGCAGAGATAATGGTGCGGGAATATCTGGCTGAGCCCCCTCAGCCCCACCAGTCAGATCCCCTCCATTACTGGGCTAGGAAACTAGCCATATGGCTGGAGTTGTCCAGTGTGGCCAGGGACCTCCTTTCCATCCCCCCCACCAGCGTCCAGAGCGAGTGCGTGTTTTCTCATCTCGGAGACATACTCCGACCACGCCGCTCGCGTTTGGATCCCGTTACTGTGGAGAGACTGTTGTTCATCAAGGTGAACCTTCCCTTGTTGGGCTTCCCCTCACTGAACCCAAAGAGGTAGGGTTCCAATGACAGTCTCTCACTTAACACACCGCCTACCTGCCCACCCTCCAGTCCTCCTGAGGAAAAAAAAAAGACCTGCCTACTTGCCTGCCGGCCTGTAAACCTGCCCCTCAGTCAGAAGTCCAGCTGCCGATTCCAGTCGCCTCCTCAGGCCAAGTTCCAACCAAGTCGTGCCTGCCTGCCTGCCTGCTGGATCAAGTCAGACCAGCAGGCCAAGAACTGTTCAACTCCTGCCTGCCTGCCTGCCTGCTGGATCAAGTCAGACCAACAGGCCAAGAACTGTTCAACTCCTGCCTGCCTGCCTGCTGGATCAAGTCAGACCAGCAGGCCAAGAACTGTTGAACTCCTGCCTGCCTGCCTGCCTGCTGGATCAAGTCAGACCAACAGGCCAAGAACTGTTCAACTCCTGCCTGCCTGCCTGCCTGCTGGATCAAGTCAGACCAGCAGGCCAAGAACTGTTCAACTCCTGCCTGCCTGCCTGCCTGCCTGCCTGCCTGCCTGCCTGCCTGCTGGATCAAGTCAGACCAGCAGGCCAAGAACTGTTGAACTCCTGCCTGCCTGCCTGCCTGCCTGCTGGATCAAGTCAGACCAGCAGGCCAAGAAGTGTTGAACTCCTGCCTGCCTGCCTGCTGGATCACGTCAGACCAGCAGGCCAAGAACTGTTGAACTCCTGCCTGCCTGCTGGGTTACATAGTCCCAGCGGGCTGTTTGTTCCACCTTCTGCCTCCCTGCATGCCTGCTGGGTTACATAGTCCCGGCGGGCTGTTTGTTCCACCTTCTGCCTCCCTGCATGCCTGCTGGGTTACATAGTCCCGGTGGGCTATGTTTGTTCCACCTTCTGCCTCCCTGCTGGGTTACGTTGTCCCGGCGGGCTAAGTTTGTTCCACCTTCTGCCTGCCTGCCTGCCTGCTGGGTTATGTAGTCCCGGCGGGCTATGTTTGTTCCACCTTCTGCCTGCCTGCCTGCTGGGTTACGTAGTCCCGGTGGGCTAAGTTTGTTCCACCTTCTGCCTCCCTGACTGCCTGCTGGGTTACGTAGTCCCGGTGGGCTGTTTGTTCCACCTTCAGCCTCCCTGACTGGGAGGAGAGAACTCCTGCCTGGCACGGGTTAAACCAGATCAGCTCTGCAATCTGAAGCCAGGCGATTTGGTGATGGGGTGATGCGCAGACAGCCTTTGGGTGGGGCAGACCCAGGCCGGCCTTCTTGGCATCCAAGCCTAAACCCTCTTTTGGCATGCCCAGAGCCTGTCCCGGCACCCCCGAACATGACAAGAGGGCCAGACAACCCTCTTGGCGCACCCAGAGCCTGTCCCCATCCCCAAACGTGGCAAGAGGGCCAGCCAGGCCTCTTGGCAGTTGGCACACCCAAAGCCGGTCCTGGCATCCCGAACGTGCCAAGAGGGCCAGCCTGTCTCAGCCCCCCAAAACCTCTGAGGGATATCTTTATCATATCCAGGCAGTCTCAGCTGCCAAGTTGCAATCCCCCCCAGCTTTCTAGTTCTAAACGAGCATCTTTGTTTGTTTGAAGGTTGTCAGCAAGTCTAGTTAGACGTTGGTGGTGAGTGACAGGTGAGTTTCCTAGGCCTGTCTCAGACCCACCCAAAGCCTGTCCGGGCGTTGCCCCATCGCCCGGCTTCAGACAGCAGAGCTTGTCTGGTTTTCAACCCGTGCCACGAGGGCCAGCCTGTCTAAGCCCCCCCAAACCTCCGAGGGCTGTCTTTATCATATCCGGGCGGTCTCAGCAGCCAAGTTGCAAGCAATCCCCAGCTTTCCAGTTCTAAACGAGCATCTTTGTTGCCCCATTGCCCCATCGGCCAGCTTCAGATTGCAGAGCTGATCTGTTTCCGACAGCCCCGCAGCCCCATGGATTAACCGCTGTTAGTAGCATCGACCCTGTTCATCTGATGGTGCTGCTGGTGCTGTTGGAAGTTGCAAGCAACCTCAGTTGCCTCCTGGGGGCAAAAACCTTTCCTGTGCAGGCAAATCTGATGTTGCTGAAGACGACCAGAGTCTGCTCTGCTGCCTTTTGCCTCAGTGCCACGATGGGGCAAGACACGGTACTTTGCTGCTGCCAACTACCTCAGTGCCTGATGCGGCCAAAAAAGCCTGCTTTCCTGCTGCCTTTTCCCTCAGTGCCTGATGGGGCCAAAAGAGCCTGTTTTCCTGCTGCCAACTTCCTCAGTGCCCGATGTGCTGCCAAATACCTCCTTGCCTCCAGTCCTCCTGAGGGCAAACTCTACTTCACTGGCAAATGTAATGTTGTGCTGAGCTGAAGACAAACCTGATGCCTCATGCATGCCTCTGCCAAAGGGACCTCTCATTCTGCTGGGGCTAAATATAACTCCCTCAATGCCATGGGCTTCTGTGCCGTGTGGTAAACTCTCCTGGGGGGACCCAATAACTCGGAGTTCTGATATCCAATCTTCACCAATGTTGGCAGCCATGTTGGGGAAAGGCATAGGAAGCTCCGTAGTGATTCTGGAGTCTCTAAGTAGCTGGGGGGAGCTTTCCTGGGGGGGTCCTCTTTGTGACTATATAACTCGGGGGTCCGTGATCCAATGTTCACCAAACTTTCAGGAGTTGTAGAAAGGCTTCTGAGGAAGCCTTCCTGCAAATGTGGTGTCTCTAGATCATCGGAGGCCAGTGTTATAGCCGTTTAAAATGCAGATGAATCAACAGATTGATTCGTTGAAGAATATTCATATATTCGTTGATTTGTTAACCTTGACGAATAACAGATCAAAATGAATCGCCATTTTTTTTATTCGTCCCCATCTCTAGTCAGCATCACATGTTCAGGGTATCTCTTTGTTGTTTTGTATGGGTAGTACTTTAGAACAGCTGCTTACCTCTTGCAAGGCAGCACTTCTGACAGTTATTTTTAAGGAGATTTTTGAAAAACTACAGCTGTTTGCCCAGGAAAGCATGAAGATTGGATGAGGAGATCCTTTAGCTCAGATTATTGTCTTCTGCAAACATTTTTTCATTGAAAGCACAGAGCTGAGCATTAGACCACCCCTGCCACTGACGTCCCTGTGTCCAACATTCATAGGAAAAGACCTGATTCCACACAATGACATTTATGCAGTGTGTCTTGTAGAAGTGACTTTGGTATGCACAGCTTGTAATATATGTGACTCCTCTGTGTGATCAATTTTCCCAGCTATGTATAGATCGTGTACAGCATATAAAGGCCATGACACTCATGACAGTCCATCTTTGACTGGTCTAATAGTGGTTCTGCTGTAACACATAATGAAAGTACAAGACAGATTACGCTGGATGTTGGCTCCTTAATATTTCTAGCTAGAGGGGAAGGTAAAATAAACATAAAAATGCATAGTGGCAAACTAGTCTAGCCGGAAGAAGAAATGCCATGCATGTAGGAGAGGGACTGTCAGGTATGGTACTTAAGCAAACGTGTGTGACTGAATGGGCATGATACAAATAGATCTGTTGGCTCTTCTATAATGGTCAGAGAGGTGAGGAAAGAAGCAAGTTTCTTTGCTTGAAGAGATTCTAGTATTCTCTTGTATTATGCAGAGGATGGTATCACTGTGAAGTGTTATGAGCTATTTATTACTCAAAATTCTTTTTGAAATCTGAGTTAAGATTCATATCATGTCCATGGAACTGAGTTTAAATACTCTTACAGAACCCCATGTATCAAAGGCCAATTCTGTGCCACTCAGTATTGCACTAAAGGAAAAAGTAAACTTTCCTAGATGGGTATATTTCAGGCCTTTTGTAGGTGTGTGTTCTGCACTGAAAATATTTGCACATGCCAGACATTGAGCAGAAAACAAGTATCCATTTAGGGAGCAGTAACAACAACAATTTACTAAACAGTACCTGGTGCCCATGTCAGCTGGGGATGATGGTAATTCTAGTAAGAAATCTATTTATTATTTATTTTATTTATATTGTTTATATGCCACCTTTCTCTCCATAAGTGGCCCAAGGCAGCTCATGAAAATTGAAACTAATCACGGTTTTAGAAATACCATAGAAATGATATTTTAAAAAATAAAAAGTAAAACCAAGATTAAAAACAATTCAAAAAACATCTTTTTAAAAAATACAAAAATTTCTAAACTCCATATATATAGCATTCCTGGGGGAACCCCCCCCCCCTTGTTGCTTTAAAAACTGCCCCAAAAGGAAGGTCTTTGCTTGACAATAGAAGGACAAGAGGGTGGGGCCTGACTTAGCTTCACAAGGCAACACATTCCAAAGCCTGGAAGATCCACTGAGTAGGTACTGTGCTAGGGAAATGAAATCCTGTAGCATTCAGCTGGAAGATAAGTAGGCTTTTATCATGCTGTTTATATATTAGATTTATATTTCCTGCCTTTATGGTAAAGGTGGCTTGTGAAAATACTAAATTAAATTAAAACACCATCGGCCAACATCCTGTCAAGTGATTATGCGAGCACAAGGGATAGTGGTATAACTCGCAGAGGCAAAGTGCTGCCAGTTAACAAGGCTCTGATGGGATTCTTCTTTGCAAACCAGTTGGGTGCTTACCATGCGACTAAAAACCAAATGGGGGTTCATCGAGGGGTGGTTTTCCACTGCAACTAATGTCACTGGCCTTTGGCCAGTGGAACTATGCAACAGCATTTTTCCTGTTACAAACACAAACCAAATGTAATTACTGAGAAAGAATTATGTTAAACATTCCATTTTAAACAATTATCTATTCCTATTGCTTACCAGATCCCCATAACCCATCGGAAAATGTATATATTTCTCCATGGTTGCTGGATGTTATAGGCAGTTCTGCCTTGTAGCTCTACTGTTATGATTACAAAATAACAGAATAGTTCATATCAATGCTTGAGAATAATTAATTAATTTAAAATAAATAATTAATTAAAAATATTATTAAAAATATTTTTACCCTGCCTTTGTCTTTAGAAAGGACACAAGGCTTTTTACATCATTAAAGCATAGTATGTAAACCTAACAACAGTGAGTATACAATATGAAAAGGATCAAATAAATGCTAAAAGGATCAAACCTTACAAATAATATAAGGGTTGGGCGTTGTTTCCTTTAAAAGAAATCAAATAAACTAACTCCAAAGACATGGGAACAGTCTGACATACGTATTTTATAACTGCTGGCAAAAGTGAACGTAAAGATGTTACAGTGGAAATAAATGTGACATAGAGTGCTATAAAGTTGTATTGAGAGGTTTTTTGGTGTTTAATTAACCTGTTATTACTATCAAAAGGATTTTAAATGACTTATAAGAAAATTTTACTTGCAGTCTAGTACATCCTACCGTGTTTCCCCGAAAATAAGACAGGGTCTTATATTAATTTTTGCTCCAAAAAACGCAGTAGGGCTTATTTTCAGGGGATGTTTTATTTTTTTTCATGTACAACAATCTGCATTTATGCAAATACAGTTGTGTCATCATCTTCTGGTTGCTGCACAATGCTGCACAATGGTGGAGGTCAGGCTTTCACTTAACTAGGGCTTATTTTGGGGGTAGGGCTTATATTACGAGCATCCTGAAAAATCATACTAGGGCTTATTTTCAGGTTAGGTCTTATTTTCAGGGAAACAGGGTATGTAGGTTAGCATGCGGTTGGATAGAAAAAAAAATACTACCATCAGTGCTTGAAGGGGTGGGTATGAAGAGAAAGTGAGATGATCTGTCTCGAATTACGGCAGGCCTGGCTGTATCTGTTGGAAAGCAGAGAATTTGTTTTTTTTACTCTTGAAAAAATGGGACAGTGTCTCATCTGATCCAGTTGCAAGCACTAGCCAGCACCCTTCGTATCAACCATCCATAGTGAAATACAGCACAGTGCTCATAAAAATATATTCTTTGGCACTGTGGTACTACTATATTGATTTGTTACAGAGTTGTAAAATTCTGATAATTTAGCCCTCCCAAGTTTCATATGTTGTATGTTTCAATTTCAACCTTTTTATTTTCAGTTAGGAGGAGTCATGTATTGCCTTCATCCTGTTTGTTGGTCCTGTTTGTTTTACCACGCAGACCTGCCGTATATACACAGACTCTGGCTCCGCAGAGTGCAGGGGTGCCTTCCTTGTTGAGAGTTTGCCACAGAATTAGCCCATGTGGGGTCAAGTCTTTTGCCAGCTACCTCTGCATGCTTTAATTCTGGTAGGTCTTGCTGTCTGAAAGATTTCACATTTTTTGCATTTTACAGTAAAGCATTTGGTGGTATATGGTTTTCAAACACCATATGAATAGTAATTATGAGTTAGGGAAATGTTGTGGAGGCTTCCTTCTCTTGCCACTACAGGCATATGTTTGCTCTTTTTACTTATATTTTAAAGGCAGCAAGTTGACTTTGATCTTTCAATCAAGTAGAGTTTAAAGCAAAACGGATAAAGGCATAATTATCTGGCACCCTTCATGCATGATGACTTTTGGCATTATATCAGAAAGTCTTGACACCGAGCCTCAGATTGGCTGTAGTGATGAAAAGAGGGAAGTATGAAAAGCAAAAATATATTATTTTTCTGCTCATAAGCACCTCTCACTTTCAGCCTGTTCTAGGTTAGGGGGGGGGGGTGTATGTTTATCCTGGTTTGCTGTTAGGAAATGCAGAAACTTAGGGAGCAGTCGTATACTTTAGGCATATTTGCTAAGGAAACAATTTTGATTTGAAGTTCTTAATTTCAATCTGTCCTGAAATGTATTAATATTTAACAAGGTTAAGTCCTAGGGAGAAAAAAAAATGGTAGGAGAAGGCAACAGATGTTGAGAAAAGCAGAAATGTTATTGCAAGTGCAACACATTTGAGTAATTAATAACCTTCAGGGCACTGTGTACAGGATACGATATATGTGTAAGGAGTGCGATTTTTAAAAATGCAAGTATTTGACATTAGCTAACATGTTTATTAGACTGTGGAACATAATTTCACACTAGTGTTTTTTTTTGTTACTGTAGGAAACTGTAAAACTTGCTTAAGAACAAAACATACAGATTAAAAAACATACAGTTTTGAAATTATTGTGATGTACTGCTTAAGGCTTGATAAAAGAGTTAAGCAACTTGTTAGAAATGACTTGCAAAAAAAAGAATTAAATTATTCTCTTTTTTCAGGGGAGGAATACTTTGCCTCTGCTCTTTCTCTTCTCCTCCCCATCCATTATTTCCCCCCCCCCCGATCTTTTTTCTGGTGCTCAATATCCTTTTTCTCTACCTTGTTTCCAGTAAGAATTCTCTCTCGCTTTCTCTCTCTCTCTCTTGCATTTTAACTTTTTGATAGGAGTCTTGGAATCCTGCCGAGGGAAGCAGACGTTATGCCTTGTGTGCTGTTTCCTCTACCAACCCCTCTGGCCCACATGGAGCTGCCTAGAGGTTCTCCACAGAAATTAGGATGCTAGGTTGAGCTGCAACAAGAAAAACTCTTTGTTGGGTAGGGATGTATCTCACTTCTTCAGTGGAGAGAGTCTCCTCCAAGGCACTCCCTGCAACTGCATCATCTACTCTCCAGTCAGTTGGAGAGCTGTGAGTTAGGAGTATCAAGGCTGAGCCATCCAAGGTGGGGAGCTGCAGTGGATAAGCAAGTGCATGAACATGTACATTTCTTTATCAATATAAAAGACTTTCCTGCATCCTTAAAACATTCTGATCTTCTTTGCTGCATATACTTACCTTTTTCATTAAACACTGACCTTAATATTACATGCTGTCCCATATCAAGATTCTTCCCTATCTATTTCAGCATTCTAAGGCAAATAGCAGCAAAATCATTATAGATATTCCACTGCCTTTTCCTGGGCCATTAGAAACTGGAATCTTTCTCTCTTCTTCTCATCCTTTCTTCTGTTCCTCTTCCTCTGTTATGAATAGTCTCTCAATTCATTACTAAAATTGTGCAGCTAGGACCAACAATATATTGCAGTATATTCCCTCTTCTTAAGGGTAGCCAGCCATGCCCCAGTTGGATATTTCATTCCATTTTCTGCCCTCCAGTTTTTCCAGTTTTCCAAATGAAACTCAGCATTCCAGCTTCAGCATAACATTCCATGGTTGCTGAGCATGCTTGCTTCACAGGTAGACTAGGTGAGTTATAGCTGATGCCTACTGGGAAATACAGGAAGAAAATAAAGACTTCTTTGCCTTGTATGTGAACATGGTAGTTTTATTAGGTCAAAGAGAAAAAATATTGTTCTATAAGTGTAAGATGTCGGTGGTCACAAAATCTTCAAAGTTCAAGGAACTGACTTGACAAGTGTAAAAGAGTTTGTCCAGAGTACTCAGTTTCTTAGCACATACCTGTCTTGGTCTGATCAATAGTGGATAGTTTATAGTCTTGAAAGGTGTGTGTCATTGTAGGAAATTCTATTGCAAAAACACAATGCTTTGTTTGAATAGCAGTTAAGTGAGGCATTGCAGAGCCATCAGGATTACGTACATAGTAAATGATGGAAGGACTTCATTCATTACTAGTGGCTACTACAGAGCAAAACAGGTATAGGAACATGTGTCCTCCAGATGTTTTTTCACCTTTGATCCCAAAAGCACATCCCTCAAAATAAATTTTGTTGGCTAGCAAGAACATCTGGAAGGCCGTGCAGTTCTCACTCTTGGTATGTAGCTACTGAACTGCATTTAAAGGTTAAGCCACAATATTCTAGTAAAACAGGGGTCTCCAAACTACGGCCCGCAGGCCACATCCAGCCTGCCTTGCCATTTTACCTGGCCCATTCCCTTCAGCCCGTGTGTGCGCGGGCGGGCGGGTGTCCGTGCGTGTGGGTGGGAGGGTGTGTGTGGGGGTGAGTGAGGGTGCGTGCGGGGGATGCATGCATGTATGCATGCAGGGTGTGTGTGTGTGCGCGCACACATTCCTGTTCCTTCAGCCCTCAAAAATTATGACCGTGAGTCAAAATTTTGGAGACCCTTGTAGTAAAACCTTCTTATTGATAGAAGATCAAATTGCATTTATACATGTGTGCACCTGAGGGCTTTTGAACCTGCAGATAAATGAGATTCTGAGGATACGACTCCCAACAACCAGCTAAGGATTGTTTTTCATCCTCAGGTCCTGAACATGTAAAAGCCATTTATGCTGCAGGCTAACTAGAGAGATTGATAGTGCCCTAACATTAACCAGAATTCAGGAATGAGGAACCCTCATCCCATATTTCCATACTTGTTGCCTCTGTCTAATTTTTGGAGCTAACTAATCCGTGTTAGTTCTGATACCACAAAAAAAAAAAAAAAAAAAAAAACACCACCCTGATTCACAGTGCTTATGATTAATTATGGTTACCATTAATACCATAGGCCACTAATCATAATAACCTCAGGAGCAGGAAGAGGGAAAAGAGAATGCATACAGATACTGAGGCATTATGAGTCTGATGGGTAGCACTGTTTGCACTGAGCTGTTTCTTGTATCTGGAAATTTGCATTTTCCTTTTTGGCTTTGTACTGCATAGCATACCAAGGATAAGATGGACCCACAGTTCCATAATGGATGAGAATCCTGGCGCAGATTAAGCTTTCTTCTACGGCCCTTCCCCTAAATTGGCCTGAGTTAATGTTCGATGTACATATTTTGCTGTCCACAAATTTTTTGTTTGCTTGTTTATTTAAAACTCTTATTTAAAAGCAAGTGTGGCACTTGAAACATTAAAGAAGAAACACAGTCCATGCATAAAATCCAAAGTCAGCATTGGGTAGTACCTTGATTGCACAGCTAAAATACCATTTAAAAAGCTTTTCATCAAGCTAGTCTATACAGAATATGGGTGAGGAGAAGAGTCCAAAAATCATCTTGTCTGGATGTAAAAGCCATAGAAACTGTATCTGAAACGTTAGGCATAGTCTACAGGCTTGAAGAATAAGCTGAAGGTGTGAGGTTACCAGGTTTCAAACTGAGATATGAAGAATCAATTACCTTTCTCATTTAAACTGATTCATATAGCTGTTTTTGTTTGGAGTACATGCACCAAGCAACAGATGACACATGCCTTGGATAGCTCAATGGCTTAAGTATGTGGCTGTGGAGCCAGAGGTTGGGAGTTTGATTCCCCACTGTGCCTCCTTGACAAGGGCTAGACTTGATGATCCATAGGGTCCCTTCCAGCTCTGCGGTTCGATGATGATTGTTACAACCCATTTGGATTACTGTAATGTGTTGTATGTAGGGCTGCCTGTGGAAGGTGTTTGGAAACTTCAGCAGATCCAAAGTGCCACAGCTAGATTGCTAATTGGAACTGCTTACAGGAATCACATAAGTCCCCTATTACAACAGCTCCACTGACTGGCAGTCCATTTTGAAACACAATTCAAAGTGATGGTTTTGATTTATAAAGTCCTAAGTGACTTAGTTCGAGGCTACTTGAAAGACTGCATTTCCCTTTATGGGCTTGCCCTGGTTTTAAAATCACCTGGGGAAGCCTTTTTCTCCATCCTGGCACCCTCACAGGCATGGTTGGTGAGCACAAGAGAGAGGGCTTCTCTGTCCATGCTCCCAAGCTATGGAATTCCCTCTCACAGGAAGTCAGACTAGCTCCATCTCTGCTGTCCTTCTGCAGGCAGGCAAAGACTTTTCTCTTCAGGCAGGCTTTTTCTTAGTGACTAACTTTTGAAGAGTTTGGTTTGGTTATTTTTCCCTTCCCCTTCCACTTTCTGTGTTGTTCGTTTTTAATATTTAAGCTGGTTTGGGTCCTTTTGAGGAGAAAAGCAGGTTATAAATATTTTAAATCAATCAATCAATAAACATGGGGAAAAAACCATATCAGGAAAGCTGAAAATTAAATTTAAGTGGCACAGTAAGTAGTTCCCTCCCAGTTTTTAAGAAGCAATTAAAAACAGAATTGTTCAAAGCTTCCATTTATTAATGTGTATTTCCTGATGTCCAACTGTGGTTTAAATTTGTTTACTTGAGTTAGGTTTCAACAAGTCATGTCGTTCCTTTATTGTTCATTACTATTGATGCTTATAATTGGTGTTCTACTGTATAGATTATTTATGTTGGTTGTTAACTGCCCAAAGAATGTGTATCACATTATAGAGCAATAAATAAATAAATAATAAAATAAGTAAGACAGTTAAAGCCAAATTACCAGTATTGTCCAGTGAAGACAGAGAAAGATTAAGTCATCAGTGTAATGTTGTCTCTCTTGTGTGGTAGTAGAGTTTTTCACTTGAGTAGTGGATGATGTCCCAAGTGGCTATTTCTGCTAATTTTCTATAGCAAACAAACAAAAAACCAAACACAGCCATCTGATTTGTGAGCAAAATCCAGAAGCAGAGTTGGGCAGTGTGTGTATTAGATAATTAGACCACCAAAACAATATTAAAAAGATGAGCATCCAGGTTTTCCAGTACTTTTAATCAGGGATGGAGACTTAAGTTGTGGGACTTGCTGTCGTTGGACCTAGGTTGCACCAGTGACTCCACTTGGTCTTGACTCAGGTGTTTTGTTTTGTTTTTCAATGATTCAGACTCGACTTGTGACTTGGAACCCAATCATCCCTACCTTTTTTTCTGGAGAAAAAAGCTTGTTTTTAATAGGGACTCGGGACTTGGTACCAAAGACTTGAACTTGGAACCGAAGACTTGGACTTGGGAATTGGACCCAAAAACTTGCCAGCATCCCTGCTCTTCATCAAGTTAGGAATCTGGAGTGGATGCTAGAAACATAAATGTAAACAAATCATCCCATTTACAAGTTGTTAGAACTACATTGGATGGTTCGATCAAAAAGTATTGGAACTAGTTACCTCGGGAGTTGGTGAGTGCTCCAACACTGGAGGCATTCAAGAAAAACTTAGATAATCACCTGGCAGATTGATTGTATTCCTGCATTGACCAGCGGGTTGGACTTGATAGCCTTGTAGGACTCTTCCAACTTCACTTTTCTATGATTCTATGATTCTTTTGCTTTTTCCTAAATTTTTCTTGTGGTGTAGATCATAGGTAGTCCATTGTCAGAGCAAAGATCAGCTCTGCACTTCCAAAACTTTTGAGTCAAGAGCCCCCTCCTATTTTGACTAATCCAACTTGGTATAGATATTTAAAACAAAAATTAGAGCTAAACCAGACATGACAGCAAAACACATCTTGGTGTCTTAAAATGAATAGTTAGATGTGAGATCTTTTTCATCAGTATTGTTGCTGGGGAGGATAGGATTAAGTCTCTTCAACTATTAAGTTGGTCTAGTTTAAAGTATTCCACTCTACTCCAGCTCTTGCTATCAAATATAAAATCAGCCACCCTTGTGTGGCTTCTAATGAGCCATTTAGTGTCACATTTGGTTTTGTTCTCAGATGTCAAAAAAAGCCCACACTGACCTGCCAGAGTTGAATGTCTTAGAACACAACCAAAGAGCATAAAGACTCTGTTAATTGGATCACAAAGCATTTGGCCTTAGTAAAGTAATTAGGTTATACAAACTTCTGGAGGGGGAGAGAGTAGAGACATATTTCAGCCAGAGGCACTGGGGAGAAATCATCAAGATACTGCAGCAGCAGCAGCAGCAACATGCAGTTAAGTCAGATTCAACTTACAACCACCCTTTCCTGGAGTTTCTAGGTATACACAAAAGTAGTTTAACATTCCTTTCTTCTGGGGTGTTGTGGAACTGCAGCCTGTTCAAGGTTGCACAGGCTAGCTGTTCTTGTGGGGTGCATAGTGGGGAACCCAACTCAGGTACTCCATCTTATTGAGCTATCCAGCCAGGTCCCTTTAGTATCTATACTTAGAGGCACATAAAAAAGGCACTCCAAGTTCACGTTACAATATTAATAACCAGAGAATGTAGTGCTTTCCTGTTTCAGGACACTATCCCATTTTTCAGAGTTGAACCTGTTAGTGATTTTGTTGTGATACATCTTTATTGGTATTGATTTGCTGCAGAATGCTTGTTAACTTAGGTTTATCTTCTGTTCTTTGTTTTGTTTTATTCATTAGAACTTTAGGACTTGGTCTTAATTTGATTGATTTTTTAATGAATGGATGTAGTTCTTAATAAATGAACAATTCTGTATTGAGAAGCCCTACTCCACCTTTTAGATTCTGGTTTGCTTGACAACCTAATTAATATTATTGATACAAGAAGTAGATCTGAGTAATAATGGCATCTGAATCAGTAATATTTAGGAATAGGGACTGTCCTGTCACAGAAAAAAAATCGATCACAAAAATGCGAAGTACGGCAAATATATTCTAAAGCTACTAAACTGAAAGCGTGAAACTAATGGGCTGCCCATTAATTTCTAGAAGAACATACTTACTATTGTGGCCAAATCTATTTATTTATTTTATTAGATTTATACCCCGCCCATCTAGACAGATAGTCTACTCTGGGCGGCATTACAAAATTTAAAAACAATAGAAACAATGAACATGCAAAATCCAAGATGTAAAAATGTAAATATTAAAATACAGCAGGAGGGAAAACCGCCATGTCTTAAGTTTATTTCTAAAGACACCCAGAGAGGGAGCCAGGCGGATCTCTACGGGCAAGTTGTTCCAGAGGCGAGGGGCCACTGCCGAGAAGGCCCGGTTCCTCGTTCTTTCCTTCCGGGCCTCCCTCGGCGTTAGACCCCTCAATCGCCCGGCCTGGCTAGAACGAGTGTCTCTGGCAGAACTGGGTGGGAGAAGGCGCTCTTCCAGATACCGAGGTCCTAAACCGTTTAGGGCTTTATAAGTAATCGTAAGAACTTTGAAATCAACGCGGAAACGAATGGGCAACCAATGCAAGGCGGCCAACGTGGGGGAAATATGTTGGTGCCTCTTCACCCCAGTTAGAAGTCTGGCCACGGCATTTTGTACCATCTGAAGTTTCCACGTCAATCTCAAAGGCAGCCCCACGTAGAGCGCATTACAGTAGTCTAATCTTTAGACTACGAGTGCATGGACCAAAGTGGTGAGCGCCCCCACATCAAGATAGGGACGCAGCTGGGCAATCCGCCGAAGGTGGAAATGTGCGGAACGAACCACTGACGACACCTGGGTCTCCATGGTGAACGCCGGGTCCAGATGTACACCCAAGCTGTGAACCTCACTCTTGGTGGTAAGAGTCACCCCCCCAAAAAGAGAGGGAGTTTCCCAGACCACTGATGTCTGGGGCGCCCACCCGAAGGACCTCCATCTTGCCCGGATTCAGCCTCAGTCCGTTCTCCTGCATCCATTGCTGAACAGCCCCCAGGCAGCGCTCAAGGGACGAGACAGCATCCACTGTTGTTGGAAAGAAGGAGATGTAGAGCTGAGTATCATCAGCATACTGATGACACGAAGCCCCACATCCCCTGATGACCCCTCCCAGCGGCCTCATATAGATGTTAAACAGCATTGGAGAGATAATCGAGCCCTGCGGGACCCCACAATTGAGGCTCCACGGGGCCGAGAAACTCTCTCCAATCTGCACTCTCTGGGGACGGTCCTCCAAGAAGGAACGGAGCCAGGCCAAAGCCAGGCCACTGATTCCCAACTCGGAGAGCCTCCCCAGGAGGATACCGTGGTCGACGGTATCAAAGGTGGCTGAGATATCGAGGAGGACCAGCAGATACATTTTGCCCCTGTCGGCCTCCCTCAGCAGGTCATCAAACAGGGCGACCAATGCTGTTTCAGTGCCATGGCGCGGCCTGAAGCCCGACTGGAATGGATCCAGGGCATTGGTTTCATCCAGAAGAGCCTGTAGCTGATCGGCCACCACCCTCTCAACTACCTTGCTAAGGAAAGAAACATTGGCGATGGGCCTATAATTACCAATATCGTCCGCCGCCAAGCTCGGTTTCTTCCTAATGGGCCTAATGAGTGTCTCCTTGAGGGCAAGGGGAACCTTGCCCTCCTGGAGAGGCCCATTAATTATTGCTGTAGCCCATTCAGATGTTATAGGCCTGGCTGCTTTGATTAGCCAGGCCGGGCAAGGGTCAAGGGAGGAGGTGGTGGCACGACAGCGGTCAAGCACTCTGTCCACCATATCTGACGTCACAGGCTGAAAGTGGTTAAGTCTCATCGGGCAAGACGGAGCGCTGGATGTCTCAGCTCGATCTACTGTTTCCAAATGGGTAAGATCCCGGCGGATGGCCTCCACTTTTGATTTTAAAAAAGCTGCAAATTGGTCAGGTGAGATGCTAGAGGGAGGCCAGTCACCATGACCAGTTCCGGAAAGATCGCGAACTATACGGAAAAGTTCCGCCTGCTGATTGGAAGCTTCGCTTATCCGGACAGCGAAGTAAGATCGACTAGCAGCCTTCACCTTAGATTGGTAGAGGTTAGTCGCGATCCTGACAGCTATTTGATTATTTTCTGTCGGGTTCTGCCTCCATATGCGCTCTAGCCTTCTCCTATTTCACTTCCTTAATCGCAGCTCTGGGTTAAACCAGGGCGAAGGGCGATCTCTGCGCTGGAGAGAGCGTTTAGGTGCGATCATGTCAACAGCCCTGGTGGCGGCAGCCAGCCAGCTATCCACCAGAGCCTCGACAGGAGCGCCAGTCAGATCGGCCGGAATCCCTCTCATGGTATCCTGGAATCCTATAGGATCCAGTAACCTTCGAGGGCGGACCATAACAACAGGTCCTTGCTCCCCGCGGGGGGGGGGAGGAGAGCCATTGCGAGGTTGAATTTGATTAGGCAGTGATCCGTCCATGACAAGGGGACAGACACAAGGTCAGTCACCATCGGAGCACACTCACTCTGCTCAGTGGAGAACACCAGGTCCAGTGTGTGGCCACCCACACATCTAAAAAAAACCAACCCAATTTCAGTTGTTGGCAGTTAATGGGAATCTAAAAATCCCTTTCATCATAGGAAAGCAATTGTGGGCTTCAGAATGGGTGGGGGAGAGTCTTTATGTCTGAAAATTGCCACCAGCTGTAGTATCATCCCTTGGTGTTGATTTTTGGACAGCGCTTGTAGTGGAATGGGGACCTTTGGTCCTCCAAGTGCTTTGTGTTAGAATGCCTTGTAATTGTCCAGGCTGGCTTAGGCTTCTGTGAGTGGAGACCAGAAGCATTTGTAGGGTCACAGCTTTCCTTCCTTTGCTGTGTATGGTAAAGAGGTCAAAGTTGATCAACTCTCTTTCTCTACCAAGAAAGTCTCTGACTCTCCTCTACAAGACATCTACTGGACTACTGAACCTAAACAGCCTTTCCTGTTGCTCTTAATGGGAACCTTAGCCATGCCTCTTCTTCCTGTTCTTAGTAGCTTTGTGAAAAAAAATTCTCGTGGAGTATGGCTAAATTGTGTGGAATTTCAAGGGTGACCAATGGGGTACAATTTCTAAAGCTTTGATCATACATCCTCGTAGCACCTGAAGAACTTGTTTGATTTATGTACCTGGTGGTCAGTTGGGACAAGTAACAGAGCGTTGCAGTTTAGAGCGCTGCAGCTCCCGTTTTCATCCAGTAAGCCATGCCTGTTCTCTGGATACTCCATTGCTACCACTGCCAACAGTCAACATTCCACTCTTGCTGAGAAGGTCCCGTCCTCACTGGGCTGTCTTTGAGGCTTTCTTCTTTCTAAGACCTTCTCATGCATCAGTGTTGCTGTTACATAAGGATCCACAGAGTGTGTGAGTTTGCTCTTAGTATGTAAGACGATAGCATTGTTACACAGTATCTCAGGTTCCCTTGTGTGTGTCTGGTATCCTGTACTCTTAAGAGATTCTCTGTTTATTCAGTCTTAAACCCTTCAGACCATTAGAGTGTGCTGAATTACTGCTCCTTTGGGGCATATTGAAACACACAGATGAAATTTGCTAGAACTGAAGATACCCTGGAGTCAAAATGATCATCAACATAAGTTACTTTTATTAAAGCTATAGTGAATGTTGTACTGTTCCACCTGCACTTAAGTTACTAAAATGGAACAGAGCAATCCTTGGATTGCTTCCTATATATCTTTTTATCATGCAGTTCTCAGATGGCCTTTTCGTCATCTGCAGTTTGTTTATTTGGTAAGATCACTGGAGAGCACCCTTTAGTGTTGCAATTTGCATGATGCAAAGTCATGTTTCAATTGGCAAACATTTAGCTTGGCTTTGTTTTCATTATTATTTCCCATTTAGCATTCAGCGCATGGACAGGAACATGATATCAAGGAACGAGCCTGCACTCTTGCACATTGACTCAGCTCTATTTAATTTAAGTTCCCTTAAAGCATAAAGTACTGCAGTAAATTATGTTTCTTTTAATAATAGTGATATTTTATAGATATGAGGAACTGGAATGTCCCCCACCCCTAGCTACCACCAAATAGCATAAAATTATAGCATTTTCTCTAGATTTTTTAGAATGGAGTTTTCTGAGCAACATTTTGTTTAAGTATTAATAGAGCTTAAGAATGAGTGAATACCAGTGTGTGCACAAATAATTCATGTTTTCTCCGAAAAAGACATCTAGATTCTCTCTCCCTGCCCCCGCCCCTTTCTTTTGAATGAGTCATTTTCAGAGTGGGCTTTTTTGCTAAAGGAGAGAGTTATTGCCTGTTGTGCTAAAAGGTACTAAGTAAGAAACTTCTTTTGGAACATGATGACATGTTTTTAGTACATAAAACCTGATCTGTTCCTGACTGTGCAATGGATTGTGTGTTTCTCAACATGTAATTTCTGGTTAGTTTACACAGGAGAGCTCTATAGGAAATGAGTTAGGAGAATAATAGGAAAAAGTAATAGGAGAGTAGATTTAAGGAAGCAGTATTTGAATTACAGAAGAAAGTAATTATGTTTTTCTATAGTCTAAACAATATGTATCCTGAGCAGTTAAAGAGAGACAAAATAAATACTGGTCTTCAGCCGCACCACCTTTCCAGATCATATAGCTACTGCTTGAAAACATTAGGGTTTGTTTGTATCACATTTTCAAAATAAGTTTCTATTAATAAAGCTTTGTTCAAGATATTCTCGAAGGCTTTCACAGCCGGGATCCGATGGTTGGTGTAGGTTTTTCAGGCTGTTTGGCCGTGTTCCAGCCCGAAAAACCTACAACTTTGTTCAAGATGTTTGGCAGTCTGCAGTTGACCTCTTTTCTTTATGCAGTTGAAAAAATTAAGGAAAACTGGGAAAGCCCTGTATGTATGTATGTATGTATGTATGTATGTATGTATGTATGTATGTACATATTGTGAACTCAACTTTAAATTAATGAATAATATATTTTTCTTTTCTTTATGAAAATCCAGTTGCCAAATAGTTTATTGCAAAACAAACTAAGTTGCAATAAACACGTGATAATCTTCGAAGTATTATCTTGACCAGAACTAGACCAGAGTGGATTTGATTTAAATCAAGTCAATTTAAAACATGATTTAAATCACTAGTCAGTAAGACTCAATGTAAATCATGATTTTTAAGTGTAAAGACTTATTCTTGCTGGTAGTTATAATGGTTAATACAGTATTTGCAAACCAATGAAGATTTCATATTTAGAATAATATGTCATATTAGCAAAACAGCTATATCAGAACTGATTTTAGTTTAATAGTTTAATCACTTCTATTTGGAGAACTACTTAAATTGTTTTATTTAACTAAAAGAGTAACATTATATAGCATACATATATTTGTACATGCTTAAACACCAATGTTTATTAACTGAAGTGGTTAAACAAAATATCCTTTAAAAAACCAAAGAACTTCAAGTTTGTGCAGAAAGGTCCCAAGGTTTGTAAGGCGTTCAGAGGGTTTCACTTTCATTTTTAGTGCTTGCCCCACTCCTTGCAATTAGGGCCTGGTACCAAGGTTCCCTCTAAGCTATGCGTGCACAACTCCACCTCCCTCTGCGCAGCAATCACGTTGAACCCCCTTGGTCCCGGTTGCGACTGAACCGTTTGTGTGGAGTCACGCACACAATGCAGGGGTGAAGTCACGCACACAGTAGGTGGAGCCCCACCCAGCTGGGCTGAAAATTAGAGGATACGTTGCCTGGTACAGATGTATTTCACTCCAAACAATCTTCAAACCTAGCATTTAAGGTAATGTGTTCATTGTACATAGATTTTCAGAACAACAATGAGATTAAGGTCTTTTCCCGAACTTTGTTTATTTTATACCATTTTTACTGTGAAAAACTGCATGTTATCTCAGCTTGGATAACTTGGATTAATTGAATTAGTTTACCAAAATTGTAAATATTGCATGAATACACAGTCTTATATTACATAACTAAGCTCGCTTTCGTGCTGAATAACTTTTGAACTACAATGTATCTTAAATAGAAAACTACATTTAGATAGATTTTTCCTCCAAAAGCATTTCATTAAAATAAATTTGATTAAAATAAAAAAATCCAATTTAAATTTTAAAAATCTGATTGTTTTGATTTAAAAAAAGGAGGAAAAGAAATACTGGCACCTATAATTCAGTACTTACATGGCTGAATTTATGGAAGTTCCTACCTAGATTTTTAGGAGTTAACTGCTCAAAGCTGCAGGCTTGCATGGATGAATGGATTAATCTATCGGTTTTGCCTTCTTCCATATTCCATTAAAAAAAACACAACTCATTCATTCAATCTTGGATGTAAACAGTTTTGCATACCGTATTTTTCTGTTTATAACATGCCCCCATTTATAAGTCCCCCCCAATTTTCTAACCCCAAAATTAAGAAAACATAGCTTTGAGGATTCAGCCTCTGAGCTCAGAATGTCGGACATTTTGTCTCTGTTGAATCTTGAGCCTACAGGCTCCACCTCGAAGGAGGTGTGTTCCAGTTGGTTTGTTCAGGGTCAGCTGATGTCAGTTCCGTAAGGCTCCTGATTGGAAGAAGCTAAGTCTCCTGACTGTAGGAAAATCAGCCTCGTGGCTGAAGGGAGTCTGTTTACAGAGGCAAGGTATGTGCCATTTTGTTCTCTTCTCAGCTATCTCAGCTTACTTCGTGTAAAAGACGCCCCTCAATTTTTAGGGTAATGATTTTAGGAAAAAGTAGCGTCTTATAGACGGAAAAATACGGTAATTTGGTGAGAATTAACCGAAATTAAATGCTCAGCTGTTCTTACTGGATGCATTGGTTAAAGTCCAGATCTTTTACATGGTTTGAAGCTAATAGGGCACCTCACATCATGTGAAAGGGCAATGATGTTCCTCACCTGACTTGTCTTTTGCTGTGAGGAGCAAAGCAATACAACCTTCCAGTGCCACCTACCGCTTGCCCACAGGCATAGCCCAGGCTCTCACTCTTTCTTTTGAGTGGAAAGCAGTATTCCTCCCTCCTTCAACAAACATGTGCCTCAAAGGAAAAGGGAACATTCCCTACCTCCTGCAATAAGAGGTGAAGGCAGCACCCGTGCAGGAGGTGGAGAAGGAGAAGTGAGCAGTGCTGTTCCTCCCTGGAGCAGCCCATTTGGGAGAAAGAAAGGAGTGCTTCCCACTTTTGGGCAAAGAGGAAGGGGGAGCTGGTGAAAGCATCTTGCTTTGAAGAAGAAGAGATAAACAGTGGTAATTGTTGGAGTGATGAATGATGGCAGGAGACCGACCATCAGAGCAGAGCGTGGCAGCCATTCCCTCTGCCGGAACTGAAGGAGGTGCCAGTAAGCCTCCTGCAGCTAGTTCTTCATTGCCAGGCTCTAGGTGTCCTCCTGGAAGAGAAGGCACTGGAGTAGAGAGTGCCCAGGAGACACTCATATCTGAAGAAAGAGCTGGCAGGAGAAATTCAGTGGCCGCCTTCTTTTTCATCAGTACGAAGAGGCAATGCACTCTGTTCCAGTGGCCTTGGCTGCATCCACTACCTGCCATCAGTCGTCACTGCTGTGGGTGTTACTTATCATTTTTCCCCAAAATGTTTTCTCCAGCTCCTTTCTTCTTCTTTGTCTGAAGAAGGGGTGGCCTGTTGTTGTTCATCATGGCTGCAACTGCTGCAGGTTTTTTTCCCCTTCAAATAAACTTCCTTCTGCTCTCCTCCTTTGTCATAGGACTATCAAGTATGTTTATGTATGTGTACGTATGTGGCAACAGTGCTCCCTCCTCCTCAAGTCTGTGACTGCATGGGCCCTTGGGGGAGGCAGGCAGTAGAGGGAGCTTTGTGTTTGCCACCCCAGTGTTCTACCACCTGAGACAACCACTTCAGCTAGCATAGCAATTCAGCAGTATTAACTATGCATTGTGAGTGCTCTAGGCAGAAATTTCATTGTGCTACCATATAGTATAAAGCACTGTGAAATTAAGTGTAAGTGGGAACAGCAATACAATTGTTTAAAAATACATTTTACAAACAGATTGTATTCTGTGTTCTCAAAGGCTTTCACAGCTGGGATCCGATGGTTGTTGTGGGTTTTTCGGGCTGTTTGGCCATATTCTGGAGGTTTTTCTTCCTAATGTTTTGCCAGTCTCTGACTGGCATCTTCAGAGGACAGGTGTGGTGGTTTAGTTGAGGGCTTAGCTGAGACCAGGCTGTAAGTGTTGAAGGGAATCAGCCAGGGAATGCAGCTGGAAGCGATGACTAATCACCACAACCCCATATAGGTTTGGCTCCTGTGCTAAATCAGCGCAGGAAGTAACTGTTGTTTTTGGATGCTATTGTTTGTGGACTGCTTCGTGAAACCTTCTGGATGTCTCTTGACCGTCGGACCGGACCTTGATGGGAGTGATTCATGACAACAGGAGCTAGAACGCTGTCTGTGTTCTGGAACACAGAACACAGACAGAGTTCTAGCTCCTGTCCTCTGAAGATGCCGGCCACAGAGACTGGCAAAACGTTAGGAAGAAAAATCTCCAGAACATGGCCAAACAGCCCGAAAAAAAACCACAACAACCATCAGATTGTATTCTGTTTGCATTTTGGTGCATGTCTGGGGTACTATACAAGCCACTGACTATTACCTGAAATGTGTCACTTTTAGAAGAGGTAATTTGCAGTAAAAATGGTAAAAAGAGACAGTAGTTGAGATCTCTTCAGGTTTCTGTTGCAATTATGCTTGATAAAGCAATTGTTTCCCTTCTTTGTTTCGTGTCTGGATGGGTAGCAGTTGAAACGATAATTATGGTCATTTCCTCAGGTATTGGAAGATAGGGGCTTAGCAGGAGGGAAGTTTGCAGGTGTGTATCAGAAAATGTAGCAGTGACAAATATGCTTTGCAGGGGAACCCATCTACAGCCTTCCCCCCTACTCTTCAGCCAATAAAGATTCAGTTTTCTTATTTGAAAACATATTGTGCTCAGTAGGTGAGGAAAAGAGCTAATCAGGCTGAAAAATCTAGAAACATATAGAAAAAGAGCTTACTTCACCAGCTCTTCAGCTGTAAGCAGTAGAACAGGGATAATGGAATATACTAGTATATTCCATTATTAGTCCTTATGACAGACATAGAAGGAGCCTCCCTGAAAAGTGGAAAAGCATTGTGAGTACACTCGGGCATCCCTGGGCAATGGCATGCAGCTGGCAAATCCTTCAGTTCCAGAGGCATTGCACTGGAATAGCACCAGACCCAATCACTTCATGGATGCTGACCCCCTGAGAGATGGCTGAAGCTGAGGAAATATTTCTGCACATATCTCAAGCTCTGACCATTTCTGGTCAAGAATGGTCTTGATTGTCGTGCTATTTTAACTGGTTTTTCATTTTGCCTATATTTCATGTGTGTCCATGACATTGAATTGTGCAATGTTCTGATACAAAGAAAAGAAAACGTTGGCCATCCTTACTAGGGAGCTGAAGAACAACAAGAGGAGGATCCCAGGTTCCCCACCATTGTGCTAGGACTTTTAAATGTTCTTTGTGCTAGGATATTTAAAAGGCCCTTTGGTTGGTTATGGACCATCTGCTGATTGGAAATGCTGGGTGTTGCCATCCCAACACATCTGGAGGGCATCAGATTGGGAAGTTCATTGACAGACAGGCTTTCTTATGTCTCAAGTCATGACAGCATTTTCCTTTACTTGATAGTAGTTAACTAACAATTTTGAAGGCATTTAACTATGGAGAATGTATGAGCTGTCAAAAACACGTTGAAGTCTAATCTCCACATTTATGCATCTTGAACATCATCCTGGCTATCTCAACTTGGGGTGCAGCAGCCCTAAACAGTGTGATGCTATGCATTATTCAAACTCATCTCCCTGGTTTTTCTGCCAATAAATTCTGCCCGTTTGTGTTCTTTTTCTTTTACCTCAACTGATCAGCTATACTTTTTGTTTCTCATTACATGACCAGAGTATTCCAATATTTCTGCATTTTAAGGATTTTATAATTTCTTGGTCTGTGTTCATTCACTTTTTTCATTTGTCACCCATTCAACCCAGGATATTCTTAGCATCCTATGATAAATATACATTTCAAATGCTTGTATCTTTTTAATGGTTGCTTGTATTTAAGTCTGCAATTCCATGGCATGAAGTAAAACTGCAGATGCACAGCGTCAGACAGTATGTATTCTCAGAGCCAGATTTCTTGAATATTAATGCTCTTCTTAAAGTGTTCCAAGTGTTCTAATTTTTACTATGTTCATTCAACTAAATATCAACTGCTGATATTTGTCAACATGTTCCAAATACTCATGTTTGAATCTGTAATCGTTTTCTTTTTCCCCTTGGGATTACTGCTTTTTATGGATTTTCATGAACTTGAGTTTATCAACACTCATCTTTAGGCTCTATCCAGTACTTCCCTCATTAACTTCACTGAGTAATTTTGCATAGTGCCCAAATTGTCAGGTAGTAATATTGTATCATCTGTGTTTTGGATGGTGTTGATACATCTTTGCAGATGTTTCATTGATTTACTTCAGTAGATTGTACCTCTGCATTTTCTCTACAGAGCTGCAGCTGCCTAACTGAAGTTAAATCTAATTGTTGTAGATATGGGTGCAATAAAAGCCTGTTCAAATGTCCTGTTTTGGGGAGGTATGCTTGGTGGCAGAGTATGGCAGCCCTATCACCTTGTTCCTGTTTCTGTTGCCCTATACATCTTACAAACAAGAGCCTTATTTATCTGTGGAGGTTTTCTGTGCAATTTGGAATACTGATTTCCTCCAAAATATTTATGGGCAATCTAAAATAACACATAGTAGAAGGCTTTAAAAGCTTAGCAAAGGAGCTTAATAGGAAAGGAAGAGAGGACTTTGAAGTTACAAAAAGAAGGCATAAAAATATTGTTTAAAAATATTTTAAAAGCCTGTTCATTCCAAAAGAGATACAAAACGTTTTACAGACCTATTAAAAAAAGAAAAGAAAATTGATTCAAGACACCATCCTAAATATTTGTTTCAGCAAGAACATCACCATCAGAAAGCAATGTGAAAAATAGTCATGTTAAAGTTAAAGGAGGCAGTTAAGAGTGTGGAACTTATAGAGAGCTAAGAGAGTTAAGAGTTATTACTAATCTAATAAATACATTAAAGTCTGTGAAGAACCTGTTTAAGCGAACTGTAATCAATAAACCTGTGTTGTTCAACTAAAAAAATAATAATTAAAAAAATGGTCATGCAGTACATGGAGGGATCGTCTTCACTCTGGGACAGAATAAGTTAGTAACTACAGGTGGAGTAGTAGTAGCCAGACAATGCTGCACAACCAGCCATGATTGGCTACCATAACATATTTTGTCACAGATTTTAAAAGGGGGGCAAACTTCCATAGACATATTAACCATGTGGTAAGTTGTTTGACTGCATTCACACCCATAAGAAACTTGAGTGATATTTCAAATTCATATAGCAGTTGCAGTATTTCAGTATAATGCACAGCGTATGTCATCAGCATTTGCCATTTAAAGAGTGAATCCTAATTGTTTTAAATGGTTTTACGTGTAAGAATCCCACAGACAGTTCTTTTGTCTGTGCAGTTCTGTTTATCTGTTGAAAGGACAGTTGAGCATTTAGTTCGGCATTTCTGTTACAATTACAAAAGATATGGCTGCAGCCACAAAAGAATTATGCCATCTACTGGTATGTCTGTGTATTCTGATTTGGAAGCGCAACATGAGAAAAAATTAGGGCTAATTGTTTTACCTTTCCACAAAATCATTTGAAAAAAGGCCACTGATGTCTCTGCAGTTAAACCATAATGCTGCTAACAAATGTTTTAAGCATTTATAGCTTTGTATTAAATCAAGCATGTGACAGTGTCTAATCATAGAGGGTTTCAGAGAACAATGAATTCACTTAGCATAATATGAGGGTGACAAACTGTAATGAGCTTCCAGTAGCAAACAGTGCCTTTTTGCTTTCAGAGGAAGAGTAAATATTGCGTCTGTGTAGTAAAATGATTCTGTGCTTGATCATGTTTCACAGGAAATGGATAAAAGGGTTAGCATGTGTTTTTCAATTGTGTGTTTATGATGTAGTAAACAGTTTCAAAAATATTTTTCGTAATCATTTCCAAGATGACACAGCTGGCCAAACAGAAATGATAGGCTAGATTTATTAGCTGATCAGAAAACTTGCCACCATCTTAGAGACAGTTACTCTGGGTCATCCAGTTCAGGAAGGTTGGAACTGAATTTGTACAGTGAGTGCATATTTATCTATTTCTTTGTAAGTTAGACTTGGATCTTACTTCTCTTCTAGTAAGCTCAATAACAACAGGCCCACCTCCTCTTGATTCTATCCTCACAACAACCCAATGAGGTAGATCAGGCAGAGAAATGCCATAGTGCATGCCCATGGCCACCTAGTGCATTTCATAGCTTAATGGGGTTTTGAACCAAGCTCTCTTTACTATACACTGCCACTTATAGCATGGAGAAATTCTAAAGCAGTGCATACTTGAGTGTAACAATTAAGACATAGCACCTCCCATATATGATTTAGCTTTTGATGGGCAGAAATGCAGTTCTCTGCCCATACTACAACTATAAAATTTGTCAATATTGTTTCCATTTTAGAGAAGGGCAAACAAGATCATAGTGTGAGTACAGCTTTCTTACATGGACTGTCTTCAAAATTAATCCTAGATTATGTAGATAACTTAATTGCTGAGCTGTATTCTGATCTTTCTGAAAAGAATTTAGGCAAAATTGGGACTTTTTAATCCAAGTAATGGGTTTAGGATAAGTTGGTGACAGTCATAAAACATGCTGATTCTTCTTGATTTTCTACTTCGTAACACAGTTGTAATGTACCCTGCTGACCACATTCCAGCCACTGACATGATAAAATCTCCACCAACATATGCATCAGGCTTTTTGTGCTGATCAGAGTGTGGATAGTTGAGAAAAGCATATCCACGCTTAATTGTCTGTGTCGAGGTGGAGCATATGTGTTTCTCAGGGATGTTTTTGCAGCCCCCGTAGCTGCCCCAGAGTCAAATATCTTCCATTATTATTATTTTGGGGGCAAAAATGTCTATTTCCACTCCTGGAAGCTTCTAAGAGTGGCAATTTCTAGCTTAGGGTCCTTGAGTTGGTTCCTTTCAAGATTTTCTCACCCTTCCAAAACCTAAGAATTGGAAGTGTCCGCCTTGCACTTTCGTGTTTGACTCCTTGTTTTAAAATGGCTGTTTCAGACCACTTCCATGCCCGGTATGTCCTGTGTTGGGATCTGGAGTTGAAATTGGCTTCCAGGCCTGCTGAGACCACCCCGTTTGCTCTGTATGTTCACTTGATATGAGCACAAAAATGGTCATATGAAGACTGTGTACATAAATTTAAGGAATCAGATCTGATTTATTTTACCTGAGATTGCAGTAGGTGCAAAGAATTTTGTATGACTATTGGTGACAATAAAGTGAAATTAAAGCTGTTGATCCAGGTGTGGTATAATAAATCACATTTTATATATGATTATATGTGTGTTCATGTATGCATTTAGCCAGGACTGCTGCTAATAATGATCAGGAGTGATGGCAAACTTGATGAGTATGGTAACTGTATAGAGCAGTTAAAAAGGTGCTTGTTGTTGGAATAAAGGAATAAAAGAAACATGTAGGTTTCGTAACAACCTTTTTTTTTCTGTCTCCAGCTGAACAAGCAACAGCTACAGGTTGTGAAGGACCGCTTCTTGGCCTTTCTAAATGGAGAGACACAAATTGTGGCTGATGAAGCATTCTGCAATGCAGTTCGAAGTTACTATGAGGTACGTTGGGCATGTTTTTTCTCGATGTAATTTTAAAAATAGTGAAGGGTGTGACTGTGTAAAAAACCCACTTTAAGGAAGTACTGTTTTATAGAAGTGTTTTCCAAACTCTGCCCTATGGCTTGTCCTGAGTTAGAGAGGCTGCTTTTTTAATTAAAGCTTCCAAAATCCTGCACCCAATGTTTGTTCTATGTGGCTGGCTGGGGCCGTTATATCGGACTTGCAGGAATAAGGAAACTTCTCCTGGTGCTACCTGGGAGTGGTGCAAGGGTTCAAGGAAGCAAGGATAGGTAATTCTTTGAGAGGCTTCAGTTTAGCTTAATAGATAGTGAGACTGCCATTGAGACACACATGAACCCTTCCACCACTCCCAGACACCATTGGGGATTGTTCCCTTCTAGAAAAGACAGTATAATGGTGATGTCTTTAGGATAAGTTGGTGACAGTCATAAAACATTTTAAAAATAGTGAAGGGTGTAAAAACCTCTTTACTGTTTTTGGGCTGTAGCTCCCAAGGTTCTGCCTTGAGAATTCCTGATGAATTCTAGGAGTTGCAATCCACAAGAAACAAAAGTCCTTTGCTTTGTTATCACCTAATAAGCTCTAATTCCTTGGGCCTTTTGGTGACCTAATAAGGAATTACCTCAGTATTTATTTTGGATTTTTTTTATTTTTAGTTAGGTTTTTTTTAAACCAAGATGACTATCTGTGTTTTTGTTGAATTTAGAAGCCAGTGGGCAGCTAAACTAGTTGAATGCCTGAAGAATATGCTCTCCAACTGTACAGGCTGTTCAGTGTGTAATAATTGTGTAAAGCAGACTTGCAACAGATGTGGTAAGGCTCCCGGTACCAACTAGAGCTTCACTGCAAGTCTAATTATCAGTAAAAGAGTCGGCGCTTAGGGCGATCGTTTAGTTATGCAGTAATATACTTAAAAGAGGAGCAGCACGATGCTGCTGTTGATGCCATTGATCTTGGCTATGAACCAGCTTATAATTGATGGAGAGAAAAAGAAGAATTTGGTTAAATGGCATACTAGGAAAAATCTGGGCAGGGGTAGCACTAGACATGTTACTGAAATCTGAAAGAGAGAGGGAAGCCTTAAGTAAGCATTCCCTGAAGGCGGATCATGAATGTGTTTTGGCCAAGTAAAACTGATACATCAGAATGCTATTGCCAATTTAAAATAATGCAGAAGGGAATAATATACTGTACATTCTGGCAGCATATTACTGCTCATGAATGAGGTTATAGTTCCATTCCTGGGCTTGCATTTGATCATATCATCACATGCTTGCCCAGAAATGTAGCCAGCACTTGATAACGTGCAGCAATTTCCTGCCATGACTTAATGTGATTTCCTTTACATAGGATTCTGGCCATAGTGCGAGTTGAAATACATTTCTAAGGTATCTGGTGGAGT
The DNA here is from genome assembly GCA_037013535.1 of Intellagama lesueurii. Lineage (NCBI taxonomy): Eukaryota > Metazoa > Chordata > Lepidosauria > Squamata > Agamidae > Intellagama > Intellagama lesueurii. Next base: position 68,212,558 of record JBAJHW010000005.1, on the reverse strand, counting down.
TGTCCTGCCAGAACTGCTTCTGACAGCAGAACCAAAAAGGGGATGGTTCCCTCTAGTACCTGCAGCTCCCTCTGAACCCTCAAAACCTATCTTAGAGGGCTAGAAGACTCTCTAGAGCAGTTTTGAGTGACACGGGGAGTCATAAGGGAAGAGGAGGAGGAGAAAGTCCAGTTAAGCTACTAGATGAGGTAGGATTTAAGTCCAGTTTTGCAGATGAAATGTTTTTCTATTAACCACTGACTGGAATGACATTGCTTTTCCTTTGGGATGAAGCTTATTGGGAAACTGACAGTGGAGTCTTGTCTGTTCTCCTTCGTGTCCTCTGTGAATACACACTAATGGGTTAATCTGCGCCTGAGCAGAGCAGCCTCCGGAAACTTCCACAGCTTTAAGCACTTAGTGCTGGGACCTCCCCTACACCTGGCTATATAACTCCGCCCCCGGCCCAGTGCTTCAGTTCTTTTTTTGACCGCCGCTGTACCAGCAGCTTCGTTTGGAACTTTGCAAGTAGAAATGATTCTATTCCTTTCTTTTCCTTTCTTTGACCTCCCTTTGTTCTTTCTTCTGTAACAAGTTGATTCTTTTGCCTGGGGATAAGGTATTAGCCGGCATTAGCTGTTCCTTGTAAAACTTTACAAAGCCGGCTTTGCAGCCCTCAGGGCTTTTCTCTTAAAGACATAAGGTCTCTTTTACCTTCTTTATAAAGTTACCCCCAGGCTTAAGAGCAACAGCTTTCTGTCTGTTTGCAATTTCCTCTTCCTAGCAGGTTTGAAGAGGACGGCTTCTGAGCTTTGCCCTGCCTGTCAATGATTCTCCTGACTGAGGTACAGCCTCTCCGGAGTTTGGCATAGAACAGCCCTCTTGTTTCAAGGGGCTCGTTCTTACAGCTGTTTCGCAGTGAGCTGGGCTTCTGCACAGCCTAGGATTGCCCTTGGAAGAAGAAAGGGCCTCCGTAGCTCCTGCTCCCCGCTCGTCAGTGGGGTACAGACTCTTCGGAGGTTGGCGCGGAACAGCCCTCTTGTTTCAAGGGGCTCGTTCATACAGCTGTTGACCCCGCAGTGAGTTAGGGCTCTGTTGCCCTGTCCCTTGGAGAAGAAAGGGCCTCCTGCAGCACCGGTCACCTTCCCCGCCTGTCAGTGATTCTCCTGACTGGGGAAGAGCCTCTCCGGAGTTTGGCATGGAACAGCCCTCTTGTTTCAAGGGGCTCGTTCTCACAACTGTTTCACAGTGAGCTGGGCTTCTGCAGCCTTAAGATTGCCCTTGAAGAGGAAAGGGCCTCCGTAGCTCCTGCTCCCCGCTTGTCAGTGGGGTACAGCCTCTTCGGAGGTTGGCGCGGAACAGCCCTCTTGTTTCAAGGGGCTCGTTCATACAGCTGTTAACCTGCAGTGAGTTGGGCATCTGGAGCCCTGCCCTTGAAGAAGAAAGGGCCTCCTGCAGCGCCAGTCGCCTCCCCCGCCTGTCAGTGATTCTCCTGACATGGGGCAAAGCCTCTGCGTGTGATTGGCGCATGACAGCCCTCCTTCATGGGCGCGTTCATGCCGCTGCCGATTCCGGATAGAGCTGCACGCCAAGTCTGTAGATGTTCCGGTGACATGCGGTAAGCCTTGGGGATAGTATGGGCCCCTTCAGCTCCCGCAGCTAGCCCTACATGTCAGTGATATGCCTGACTGGGGTAACACCCTTCGGTGGTTTGGCATGAAACAGCCCTCATTTATCAAGGGGCTTGTTCACACAGCTGCTATTTCCAAAATCAGTTAGGTGCCAAGGCAAGAGCTTTCTGGCAACATTAACAGCCCTAGCTTTGCCTCTGAAAAGGGGGGGGGCTGCAACTCCCACCGCTAGCCCTGCTAGTCGGTGATATCCCTGGCTGGGGTAGCACCTGTTTGGTGGCTGATAATTTGGCACAAAACAGCCCTCTTTATCAATGGGCTGGTTCACGTAGTAGCCTGCAGCCCCGCCTCAGCTGCCAGTGCCAGTATAGGCTCATAGGTAAAGGACTCACAGGAGTCCACCCAAGAACCCTGCCGCTGGTGGGTAATTTTCCTCAGGTAGGTCCTATCACGCTGACAAGTTTGTGTAGGACCAGTCCCTTTATCCAGTATAGGAGCTATGAGCTCTCTGCCACCGCCGCCATCCCGCTCCGCCTGGCATCGTTCTGAGACACGGGCTATGGAGTGCTGTGCGCCTTCACATACGCTTCACAGGTGTAGTGCTCCCTTGAACTCAGCTCCGGCAGCACAGTGTTCGCAGGTTCCACCGAACCTGCTGTTCACCCTTTCGGCTTTCTCCGTTCTGGCAACTGTGTTGAGCCTGAGCTTGGTCGGGCTCGTGCTAGGGAAGTCTTCTCCCTTGTTCATCAGAAGGGCTTACCTTATTCAGGATTGGGAGTCACGGGGAGGAAGATTTCCCAACCAATCTTCCTACACCCCTCTCAGTTGTCACAGATGGTCACCCTCCTTTCCTATTAACAGATGAGGAGTTCTTTGGCCGCCATGTAGCCACTTACTCCTCTGCCATGGGGGCTTATCATCACCACTTACGGAGTTTGGCGCTGCCCATTCTGCAGGTAGCTCCTGTGCACCTTTACAGTTCAGGCCTCCCACATCACTAGGAGGCACTGTTGCTGGTGCCTCACGAGCGCACTGCTGCTCGATATGCCTTTAAGCCAGCATCTAAACAACTGACGGGTCGGGACCTGCCGTTTGTTATTCTTGATAACCTGCTCAAGCTCTAGACGGCGGCACAGTTATTTGCGGCGTAACAACCGCAAGAGCCTGACGATGGTCCTATCAGCCTAGGGCATCCCGGGAACGTCTATGGCCTCAACCCCAAAGTTACCAGCCGCCGCCCCTAGACATGTGGGCAGGCAGTGCCCTGACCGGCAAGATTGCAGGCAGGACCGCAAGACTGAGCAGTCTCTTTACTTCTCTGTCGTTGACCAGTCAGTCTGTTTGACTCCTTGTCTTCCCAGCTATGCCACTGAATTCGATGTACCCCTGTCACAGGCCGTGTTATGGCCGCCTCCACCCCTACCCCACCCAAAAACAAAAAAACAAAAAAAAACAAGGATGGAGGCCTCTAGCTCATCCTTGGGGTTGGAAGCCTGAATTCTTTTATTACTCTGTGTAGTTTCCATACGGCTTCCTTGGACTCTGTTATTCACTGGTTACGTCCAGGGGGTTGGTTTATCGTAAGATGCTCACTTTCATGCGGGCATCTGGTTAGACCATCATCGCTTTCTCAGGGTTTCACTTGGGGGAATCACTGTTTACCCATGGTTGGATAACTGGCTCCTGGTCGCGGGGTCCAAGTCACAGGCTGGTAAGCATACGTCCTTGGCACTGTCCCTTTTGTCAGCGTTAGGACTATAGGTCAACATAGTGAAGTTGACTTTACCACCTACACACTGTGTAAACTGTGTTAATGTGACTTTGGATGCTCTCTTGAAGCAGGCTTTTCCCCCTGACATCAAGTCTGTGACAATGCATAATTTGTTATGCTCCCTTTTTCTTCAGGCACTTGGTTCCCTGCCCTACAGGTCCAGCGACTCCTGGGGCTGATGACATCTACTGCAGCTGTGGGACAGCTTGCTCGACTGAGGTTGCGGTCCCTTTAAGCCTGGTTTCTCTCACTCTTTCAGATATCTTGCGACCGCCCATCCATGTTGCTCCAGGTGACTTCGGAATGCGCTGTTCAACTGGATGGGTGGAAACCCCCTGCCCCCACACCCTACAGACAGGGGGACCCTCTGGTCTCTTGACCCAGTTGGTTCGGTCAGTGTTGGATACCAGCCCACCACACTGCGGGGGGCTTGTCCACGCCACCACGTGGCCCTTCACCGCTGGCTCATGGTAGTAGCCAGCCTGCATATCATTGTGCTGGAGCTCCTGGCACTCACCAATACCTTTTAGCCCTCTGAGTCCCTGCTCCGGGGTCGGGTGGTCCAGGTCGCATTAGGCAATGCCACTGCAGTTTATTATATAAACAAGCAGGGCGGCACTCACTCGTTACGCCTTCTTTTTCACACCATCGACCTTTCGAGATGGTGTTATGCTCGCCACATTTATCCAGTGGCTGTACATTTGGCAGGCGAGAACACTTCCATGGCAGTCCATCTCAGCAGACCACAGTCCTGCTCTCACGAGCGGGCTCTCGACGATACCATCTTTCATTGCCTCTGTCATTGGTGGGGGACTCCAGGCATGGATGCTTTCGCATCTTGAATGGACAAGAAGTGTGCCATGTTCGGCTCCCGAGTCGGTGTCGGCCGCGCCTTCCTAGGGGATGCCTTCCTGACCTATTGGTCATGGGGCCTCCTTTACAGGTTCGACCTTTCCCCCTTCTTCAAAGGCCTGTTGTTCAAGTCCACCATGAGTGTGCGACCGTCATGCTTGGTCGCCTCGCTAGCCGTGGTTCTCGATCCTGCTCCCGGGACCTGCAGAATACATCACGCTGCACCTGGTCCCTCACCTACTGCCTCGGGACAGGGGTCGGAGGTTTCATCCGGACCTCGGGTTCCCCTACCTGTCAGCTTGGAGTCTTCCCCGACAGTAATGGAAGTGCTCCATCATGCTTGCACACCTTCTACCACCTCGACCTACTCCTTTCATGGGTAGGCGTTCTGTCCCTTTGCATCACGACGACATTGGCCTACTAGGCCAATGTCTCTGGACGCACTCCTTCGGTTTCTCCTTCACTTGTTTGCCTGGGACTGGCCCGTTCTACCTGCACGCTATTTCTCCGCGGCCCGGAGAATATGCGCCCTGCCTATAGACCACTGACACCTCAGTGGTCTCTCCAGTTAATTCTTTGGCAACCCTCCAGGCTGCCTTGCTCCTGGCACTATCCTTAGCTTGCAGGGCTGGAGGGCTGGCTACACTAAGAGCCGGTCCTCCTTTTCTGCAAAGCAACCTTATGGCCAGGCCTTCTTGCCTAAGGTATTTTCTGCCTTCCATTTCAACCAGCCAGCTGTCCTTCCTGGTCTCTTTCCCACACCATCTTCACTGCTTGAAACAGCTCTGCACGCTCTAGACGTGAAGTGTGCTCTGTCTCACAACGTCTCTCTGTCACCTTTGCTGGCTGTCCTTCGGAGTACCGGCTTCCTCTCAGACCACGTCTAGCTGGATGGTCCAGTCCATCCGCCTTCCTTATGATTTGGCAGAGACTCTTCTTCCAAAATCAGTGAGAGCTCACTCTACTAGAGCTGTGGCATCCTCAATGGCCTTTCTCTGTCACGTGGATGTTGCAGATGTCTGCCGCGCTGACACGTGTGCCACTCCGTCTCCCTTCATCTCGCCCTACCGCCTGGTAGTCCGGCCGAAGGCTCAGGCTGCAGCAGGGCGAGCTGTCCTGGCTCTGCACTTTCGTGATGTCCCTCCTCCTGGTTGGTCAGCTTGCCAGTCACCCATTAGTGTGTATTCACAGAGGACACGAAGGAGAAAAGAGGTTACCTACCTGTAACTCTGGTTCTTCGAGTAGTCCTCTGTGAATTCACACGTCCCACCCTCCTCCCCGCTGTCCGTCACGTGTACCATGGCATGTTGGGCAGCGGCGGTTGGTTCTTTAAGAACTGAAGCACTGGGCTGGGGGCGGAGTTATATAGCCAGGTGTAGGGGAGGTCCCAGCACTAAGTGCTTAAAGCTGTGGAAGTTTCCGGAGGCTGCTCTGCTCAGGCGCAGATTAACCCATTAGTGTGAATTCACAGAGGACTACTCGAAGAACCAGAGTTACAGGTAGATAACCTCTTTTTTTGCTTAGATTGTTTGCACTTGGGTACCTGGTATTTTAATCAAAATTAAACAAATGAATAGCAAGATTATGTGAGTATATAGATGTCTACTGCAAAGGCACTAGGGAGAAACTAGGAAGGTTTACACTGTATATAAATGTGTTGTTTAGCATAGATAGCATAGTGCTGGACTTAGGTTGAGATCCCTGCTCACACATGAAACTCATTAGATAAGCCACCTCCTCTCTTAACTTACCTTATAGAGTCGTGCTGATAAAATGGGAAGGTATAGCTATAGCTATTGCACTGAGCTTTCTGAAGAAAGTCTAATACTGTATAAAAAATCTTAAACATACTTGAGAATCTGAGTCTTCTGAAAAGATAAGGAACAAGGTTAATCAACCAAATGTAGACAAAGGGGGTATGTTCTAGAAAAAAATTTTAATTTTTCTGTGGCTCTTCACACTTTCCCCCCTGCCTTTTTGGTTTAGCTACAAAGGTCAAGGCAGAATTTATGATTTAAGATTGTCTGAATCAGGGTGGGCAGTCTTTGGCTGCCTAGATATTTTGAACTTCATCTCCTAGAAACTCCTGGCCACATGGCCAGTGATAAAGGATGATAGGAGCTGTAATCCACATCAAGACAATGGTATGTCAGAACTGCATTCAACAATACTTATATTTTTCAACAGAATTCACCCTGCTTCAGCTTGATTTTTAAAAACACAATAATAGCTGTTTGCACATTTAGACTGAGATATTGTATGTCTGGTCAGATTCTGTTCAAATGAGCAACTGTATTCCAGGTCTTTAAGGCACGCAAGCCTGCCACATTTTAGAATATTTCCAGATGGAGAGCTCCTCACACTAGTAGTTAAAAAGCACTTTGCAACTTTCCAGTCATTTCTTCATCAGTTCTCTCTCCCCCCCACCCCACCCCACCCCACCCCACCCCACCTGTGGTAAGGAAGAAGGTGAAAGAAAAGGTGGAACACCAAAGGAGAGTTACAAGTGGAGAAGGACATCATCTAAAATCATCATAAAATTCAGTGAATGAGGCAGGATGCTGGCATAATAAAATCTTCCTATGAAATTATTCTTAAACTAATTTTTAAGTAAAATAAGCAGGGCAGCAAGCTGAGAACAGAAACTGCAAAAACAAATCCGTGTGGCTGTGACTAAAAATGAAATAATGAACAGTGAAGTGTTAAATGTATATTATTTAGAGCTATTGCTGTTCATTAGAGTTCTCTGGAATCCAATGGAGAACAAATTGTGTCTTTAAATGGTAGCTAAGGAACTCTGACAGTAATAGAATTTGATATCAGGCAATGAGAGCAGGAGAGTGGGTAAGAGTCTGTTTAATTTACATTTTCCACTATGGTGCTTCAGTGAAAGGGCAAACTGGGAAATCAGGATCTTTATAAGTTTATATTCTCTTTAGAGTCTAAAGAAATAGTTGTAATGCAGTTGAAACAATTGTCCTTATTACTTCATATTCCTCTTGAAGCCTGCATTACAACCTCATCAAACAGGAAAGCTAAAAAGAATCTTAGATTTTCACTTCACTGGATTTGTCACTGGCATGCCTTTAAAACATGATGAGTAGAGGAATTAGTTATTTGGTCTCCTTATATTGAGAAACACTAAGGCTTGAACACTTCTATTTAGTTAGCAGTAACTACCTCATTGTAGAACTGGTTGCACTGCTTTATTTTCACAGTTTTGGAAACTGTTAGTGGGAGTTATTCAATGCTCACCATTTCCTATGATAGAGAAAACATTTTGGTATACTTTGATGCTCAAAGTCATTTTGCTTCTTTTAGGAACAACTTCCAGCAGCTGCTATTCTTATTTTACAATATTCAGAATTCCAGGCATTCCTTGATTTTTGAGGCAAAGAGGAATAATAAGTGGGGATGAGACTTTTGGAAGTTTTGGATTCCAATGCCCAGAATTCACCAGAAATTCCTCAGGCAGAATTCTGAGAGGTACAGCTCAGAAACAGACATCTGCAAACTAGCTTTCCTTGCTTCCATCTGTGTGTGTTTTGGCCTGTTCCTATTTTCAGAAAGAAGGAAAGTGTTCTGGTGCATCCAGGGAGGCCTAGGTCTAGGAAGCAGCGGGATATTTTCATACCTCCCAACCTGGTTTGCAAGACTCTTTGCAAGACTCTGAAGAAATATGTCCTTCTCAGACCCAGTAAGGCAATGCTTCCCAACCTTGGGTCCCCAGGGCTACAACTTCCAAAAATCCTGGCCAGCACAGCTAGTGGTATAGATTTCTGGGAGTTTTAGTCCAAAAGCATCTGGGGACCCAAGGTTGGAAACCACTGCTGTAGAGTATAACTCATCACTTTCCAGGAGTCCTTCTTTGTGAAAGTATGGTCCTTATGTATTACCTTAGTTATTACTTTTAGTTGATTTCTGAATTAGCTATTTACAAAGTTAACTGAAAAATAAAAATAGCCAAAAATCTACTAAATCACCCTCTCACCAATGATCTTATAATAGCAAGTAAATACATTTTTAATGTATCAAAAAGGAACATTACCATTCACTGTTTTATTTTTGCAAAAATTTTAATGCCCTCCTTATACCTAAAACATGTTGAAAGCAATGTTGTCACATGTTACAGCTAATGCTTGAGGTATAGGGAGGGAGGGAAGGAAGGAATAGACATCCTTATCTAACGGCTGATTCACTGTTGACTTCTTATGTATTCTTATTCATGTTTGTGCATACGTGTGCTCTCCTCATCATGTACACGTAATAAGGAAATTATTTTAGTGAGGTATGTCCATATATTTAAATTACACAAGTCTCTTATGTTTGCACAATGACTTCATAGATGTTATCAGAACCTCTGTTTCTGTGTGTCAATGTTGCAATCCTCTCCACAGAGACCGTAGTGTAGGGGGATTAGGTACTTTCTGTGCTCACAAAGCAGTATATGTCACATCTACTAAGGGTATCTGCATTCCCATCTATGCCTTGAGATCTCAAAAGTCTGCATCCCTTGCCTTGCCTAGGCTGGGAAACATTCATATCCTGTAAACAGGTCTTTTAATTGGATTATTGAATTAAAAGATCAATGAGCAATGCTAGAAAGACTGTTATAACACATGCGTTCTCCCAGGCTGAATGAAAACTTGCCAGAGTAGCCAGGAGTATGAATTTCAGTGTCTGCCTTTGTGGTTTTGCAGCATAATATGTTACGATTGTACTAATAAGTTTTCAAATACTCACAGAAGTAATCAACATTTCATTAACTGCTCATTAGCTGTTGCATGTGTCAAAATGAACAGTTTATTAGAGACAGTGTGCCAACAGCAGTTGCATATTACAGACATGAATATCAACTGTATTCAAAATTGTACCTCTGAGAATACATCTTAATGGGCCACCAAGGGTCCCATTAGTGTAACACTGGTTTTTTTTCTATATGCCTTGCTAGTTGAATTAAGCATAATTTGTTTCTGAACTGCATAAACTCACCTAGCTTTGCAGAGTACTATGATTGAAATCCCATTTCTCTTGACACCAGTAATAAAGGAATGTAACAATTTCTAGACAGGTTTTGTTTCGATTCTGATGCACACAGCACACACAAAATAGTAAGTGGCATGGGTGCTACACAGACATACCATTGTACATATCTACAACCAATGTGTGTGAGTCTTTTCATAGAGGAAAGTATTATGCAAGCTGTGCTTGCAGACATGTAGAATCTACATTGAGCCTCACTTTATTCTTTACATAGGTAAGGAATTTATCTATGGTCTGGTTCTCATATACATACATCTAGGATGACACATGTTGTAAGTCATTCAATGTTAGAATACCAGTATTAACTGTGGGACATTCAAATATCAGCTTAAAGTAAAAAATTAAAATAAAATAAAATTGACATACGTAATTTCAATTAATTTTTGGCACTTTTAGGTGAGTACAGAGCATTTTTGTTTCAAAAAGCTGGATAAACATTCTTCATCTATTAAATTAGGTCCAATTTTCCATTTTATCATTTTAAGATATTTTCCATTTTAAATTTTGTGATATTCTCTGGAGATCTTGATTCTTGCATATATGGTAGAAATAGTCACCTCTAAATCATTTGTCTGATTTCATTAAGCTCAGAAACAAAATTTCCCTTTTAGCTTTCTGTGAAGCCTTCAAAAAACTTTGCCTGTCCAGTTTTCCTGAGATCATTCTCCTCACTGTTTCTTTTCTGTGTCAGCATTTCTATATGTGATGGTAATCTGGTTAGCCACCTTGGGTTCTTTTTAAGAAGAAAGGCAGGATAAAAGTACTTTAAATAAATAAATAATAAATTAGTTGTGAAAGTGTCACACTGTTTTTATTCATTGTTTGAAATCCTGTTGTGCAGCTCCAAGTCGGAAATGGTAATGACATTGTTACCAGCAGCAAGTCGCTGCTGATTGAAGACACTCTAAACCCAGTTTACCATTGGAGATCCATCTTCACTTTAGCATAGGTGCCTGCTGCAGTAGTAGCAACTAGAGTATTTAATGACAGGCTTTATGAAGGAAAGCAGTTTGACAGGAAACCAGAAGAGAGTCTAAATACAAAACAGCAGCCCATTTGATACTGTTTTTTTTTTAAAAAACAACAACAACAACACTGTTGCATGGTGATTTTGTATGAATGCATTCCACAGCTTACTGTCCTATGGCGTCATTTTATGCTGTAGCTGTATTTGCACCGTCAGTAGACTTTAGCAAAATAGCAGTTGCAGTTTTGATTTCTTAGTGCAGGCAGCATGCCAGAATGCAGCCGGCCAGCCTCCAAGAATAACATTGGGCATTGTACTTGAGTGATAAAATAAAAGCCAGAGTTTTATTGGTTATAGCAGACTAACACTGGTGCAGCTCGAGGAACTAATTCATGCATTGGGTGACTCAACTGCCAGCCTGTCTGCTGGGAAGTGCTGGAATGGCAGTTGGTGCCCTCAGCCATTTGCATTATGAAAATGGGACAGCCCTCCTAAGTCAGGCCATCCATTGCTAGTCTCAAGTCCAAGAATCCCAGAGGATTTTTCTGCCCTTGGTTAGATGCCCAAGTGCTCCTAGTCTGCCATCTTGGATCCACTTCTATGTGCAAACCAGCCCTGAACAAAAGTTATAGGACAAGTACAGTTAATATTCTTAACCACCGTACCTATTCCCCAGCCTCCCTAGGTTCAGCCCTCTCCCCCAACCTCCGTACATGGGCTTTGTGAAGACATGAGTAGGTTGAGGAAGTGTTCAAGCAGGCAGGCTGCAGAGGTTGAAGGAGCTTCTTAAATTCCACCCCCCCCCCCAGCAGAGCAGAGTGAAGACTATGTTCCTCTGGTCTGCCAGTGAGGCTCTGCCCTCTCAACTGGCTTGCCTCTTAATGGTTGAGCACACGTGCCTATCTGGTGTGTTGCGGAGCTTCTTGGGATGCTTACTGTGATGTAAAGAAGATGATGGTGGTCACTCTTCTCCTCCCCCAGCCAATGAAGCAGCTGCTCCACGAACAAGGCCCTTGATGAATGAGGTTGGGAGACTATGACTTGTTAGAGTTAGTCCCAATTGTATGCTTACTTTAGTCCTACTGTTCCCATAATGTTTGCAAGTATTTATCATTTCCTTTTCACTCTTTGAATTTTTGTTTGTTTTGATAGTGAGAGAAGGTGAGAACTTTGAATTTCTGATTGATACTGGCTATTACTGCACTGCTTTGATCTGTCTAAGACCTCTCATGCATTGATTGCAAATTTGATGCAGAGATTCCAAAATAAGTTTGTCAAAAGCAGACTGTCTTAGAGCTACAAATCTTGGCTTTGGCAATCCTTGTCTTTGTGTTTGGTCAACACAAACTAGCTTTAACAGATGAAGAGAAAGCAGGCAGCACAATCATGTATCATACAAATGCTTTTTGCCTGTATACACTGACATTTCTGTAGGAACTCTGTTTGTATGGTTCAAGAGCTTTTAACACTTTCACAACAGTCTAAAGTGTATTCTGTGGGCAGAAGCTTGGCTTTGTTAACTTGCTTCTGCCATAGTATTGAAATAGCCACACAACAAAAGAAATGTTAAGTAAGAGACACAGCTGAGGAAAAATGCCTCTATGTTTGGGGAGCCCCCTGTATTAGAAATGACAGTAACTATATTGTAAAACCTACAAAGCAATATTTGAAGAGTGTGAGGTTTCCCTTACAGAAAAGAAACTGGAACTGGAAAGGAATTGAGCTGCCAAAAGATAGAAAACAAAGAGCAAGCCTTGTGTATAGCTATTCAGTTTTTAAAGACTGCAGGATATTGTCCAGTATCATCATCTGGAGCTATGCAGTTCAATCTAAGAGATGACTAATTTAGAGGCTAGCCTAGTCTCCAGATACTACAGTCTTGGGATAAGCAAGTTTTTGTATTTAGAAGCATAACAACTTGCATTTACTGGATTTTGGCTGATTTTAGCTTGAATAGGTATTTGGCTGTGAGGCAAAGGTTGGGATTCCCCACTGTACCTCCTGTGAGTAGAGCCTGCCTGTGCAGTCTTGGACAAGCTGTACAATCCCAGGGCACCCCCAGAAGAAGGGAATGGTAAACCACTTCTGAGTATTCTCTACCAAGAAACCTCTGAAAAGGCTCACCATAAGTCAGAACCGACTTGGCGGCACATGATGCTGATCAGCATGTGTTATATGTCTAAAGTTGCTTTTCCTAGCAAGTAGCGTTCCTTTCTTCAGCAGTGTACATGAAATGTATGTCAGGGACATGAAAATAATGTAGGTCAACCATCAGCTAATTCCTTAAATGAGATATTGTGGATATAAACCTTTGAATCTTAAAACCTGTTCCTTTAGTTCCACTCTTGTACTGTCGCATTCTACCTAAACTGGTGTTGGAACAGTATTCTGCTGTAGACAGAGGCATCATTATTATTTCATGTGTATTTTGGTACTTTTGAAGGCTATATTCTGGCTCATGATGATGGCTCTCTCTGAAGCACAATATTCTGTACATTTGTAACTCACGTATTCTCCAAGAAGCTTGTTTTGGTTTCCTCACCTTCAGATTTAACTCACCTTGGACCCTGTCCAGATTTAGGAACGGAAGGCGGTAGGCTACCTGCCTGCTATACAAGATCTGGGTTCAATTCCCAGTGATGAGAAAGGCTCATCTGAAACTCTGAACACTCACTGCCCATCTGTAAAAACAGTAGATGGCTCAGTGGTTTAAGTGTCTGGCTATGGAGCTAGAGTTTGGGAGTTCATTTCCCCACTGTGCCTCCATTACAGGGACTGGACTCAGTGATCCATAGGGTCGCTTCCAGCTCTGCAGTTTTAAGATTATTCTTATTACTTTGAAAAGCAAAACAATCTTGTTGCCATTACTTGTCACTTCTATTGAAACAGTAAATCTTTATGTTGCTTGCTGGTAATGTGGAACTTTTAAGCTACTTAAAACAAGACATAGGGGGAAATTCTTTTTGTTTTTACTGTGTGCAGTGGTCTGCTGCATGTGTGTTTATTGTTCTTCCAGCATTTGTGCAAGGGAGTATTCCCTATTCCCTTGTGCACTCTTCAGCTCATACAGCTGCAAATAGGAGATTGTGTAGAGCGCTGTGCCCATGTGGTGTTACATTCTGTGTTTCCTCCAGAGGATGCTAGCTTATAAATCTAAAAAAAGTCTCAAATTCCTTCAGAATTATTTATTATTTATTTATTACTTTGATTTATATACTGCCCCATTAGTGCAGAAGCACTATTCTGTGCAGTTTTCTGACAGTTAAAGCAAACTACACAAGAAAATATGACATAAATATCAAAAACATGGTCTAAAAACTTAAACAATTGTGCAACCACTTTTCAAAGAGAGGCAAAACTGGAGGCGAGGCATTCAACCGGGGTCAATGTGAAAGGCCTCCCTGAATAGTAGTGTTTTTAACTGCCTCCTAAATGAATACAGGGAGGGGGCCAGGCATAGCTCCTATGGGAGTTGATTCCATAACGTAGGTGCCATTGCTGAGAAGGCCCTACCTCTAGTAGATGATTTTCAGGCCTCTCTCAGGGTGGCTACGTGGAGGAGCCTGGCCTGAGAGGATCAGGTGGGTCGGGCATATGACATTGGGGAAAGATGCTCCAACAGGTAATGTGGTCCCACACTGTGAAGGGCTTTATATGTGAGTGTCAGAACCTTGAACCTGATCCAGGACACAATGGGTAACCAGTGGAGGCTTGCCAGCACTGGGGTGATGTGATCAAGTTTGAGTTTGAGTCTGTTCACCCTGGTCCATTCCAGTACCAAAGCCAGGCATGGCCTCCACTGCAGAGGTGGTAAAGGAGAGATAGAGTTGTGTGTCATCAGCATACTGATGACACCTTACTCTGAATCTCCTGATGGCCTCCCCCAGTGGCTTAACATGGATGTTAAACAGCATTGGGGATATTGTCGACCCCAGGGTCACCCCACAATTGAGGTCCAAAGGGCCAACAATTCATCCCCAAGCTGAACTCTCTAGAGATGGTCCTTGCAGAAGGACCATAGTCAGCTTAATACTAGGCCCCTGATCCCAGTCCCTGAGAGCTTGTCCAGAAGGATAATGTGGTCGACAGTATCAAAAGCCACTGAGAAATCAAGGAAGGTGCAATGACCCCTATCAGCCTCCTGTAGAAGGTCATCGTGCAGTGCAACCAGTATTGTCTCAGTGCCCGTTTGTGGCCTGAATCTGAACTGGAATGGGTCAAGACAATCCTGCTCGTCCAGGTATGTCTGAAGCTGGTTAGTCACCACCCACTTGATCAAATTGCCCATAAAAGGGATGTTGGCGATTGGACAAAAGTTATTAAGATCATCCATCTCCAACTGTGGGTGTTTGAATGACTGCACTATGGCAACATTTTCAGAATAGTGAGTTAACATTAGCCCTTGTGCTGTAAACTGTAACGACCTTAACCAGCCAGCACATTATTAAAAAAAAAATCATTATGTTGGTAACCTTGTTGCCCATAAAAAAGAAGATAACTTGTAAGAAACATTGTAACATGTTACTTCCAGGATCTGGGATTAATGGGGATAATTGTCCTTCCTTGTGATTTTTATGAACAGAGCATATTGTATTCTGGCTTGAGTTGGCTGCTGCTGAGAGTCAAAGATTCCCAGACTCCAAGACCTCCATCCTATGCAGCCATCAGAGGGGGCCTCTGAGTCACAAAAGGCCTGTATCTCCTGTTCAGTTAAACCTTTTCACCACAGTAAGGTGTGCATCCAAGAAGGGTGTCAAGACGTAAGAGAGGGCTTCTCCTAGGCCAGTGGTGGCAAACCTTTTTGGGCTCGCGTGCCCAAAATGGGGGGGGGGGACAGCGGGTGGTGTGCCGCCGCCGTGATAGCGGCGGCGACGGGACCGGAACCGGAAGTGGTGGTTTAAGGGGGAATCATGGCGACGGACCCGGAGGACCCGGAAGTGGCGGCGGAAGGGGGAATCCCGGCTGCAGCCACCTCATGAAGTTTGGCTGCGCGGGGGGAGTAGCGACCTATGGCTCGTGTGCCAGAAGAAAGGGCTCCGCGTGCCAGCTGTGGCACGCGTGCCATAGGTTCGCCATCACTGTCCTAGGCTCTTTCATAGGAGACATGGCTGACCCTCTTTCTGCTGTTCTTTCACAGGCTGGCAAAGTCTTTTCTTTTTAGACAGGCTTTTCTTAATTAAATTGCTATGAGGAAGGGGTTTAATGGGTGAGTTGTCTTCATTAACTTTCAATTTTAAATTAAGTAATTAAATGAGTTAGTTAGTAAATAAATAAATAAATAATAAAGTTTGGTGTTCTTGTTAACATGCTATCTCTGCTTTTCTTACTATTTTCCTCAGGTTACTGAAATAACTGTAGCAATGAGGTATGGTGTGCTTCTGATTAGTCTTTCTGCCTGTAGAGAAAAATAACTACTGCAGTATACAGACATTAAGAAGCAAGAAGGTTAGAAGGCATAGAGGAATAGACACCTTATTTGGGATTAGACTAGGGAAATTATTTTAAAACCTTTTTTCAGAATAAGATTTAATCATATAAAGTCTGCTAATAGAAAAATGTCAGTGGATTCCCAGGATTTTGAATTGAGTATTCAGCTGCTGTGTTTGAAGACATATTGCGGTTTTTAAAATATATCCAGCATATTCACAATAGATTATTTCTTTCAAACAGGAATTCACACCTTTGTTCCTATCATTGTCCATAATTATAATAGTCTTGTTCAACACATCCACTGTGGATCAGATATTTCATATCCATGCACTCTTTCTGCATTTTGGTTAATGCTGCCCTTCACTCATGTGACTGGAAAATAGATCTTTGCTATGGCTTCCATTATGAAAATAGGTAGGTGCCTGCATTGATTCCCTGAATTAGGTAGAGCTCCTCCTTAGATATCTGTCTTGAAGTTCCCTTATGCACTGGAAATGATTAAAATGATACAAGTGCATTGAAAAGACAAACATTCATTCAGATATGTTGAGTGTCTGTTAATGCTCCTGATTTATGTATGCCTTTGAACCGCTTCTTGGCCTTGTGGCTGAGATCAAGTGTAGCGTCATATGTCTTTGAATGGGGAAGTGTTTGCTCATTGGTGTTCAAGAAAGGAATGATCCATTCTCTGAATGTGAATCAAGTTGCCCACCAGCACTGTGCACTTTCTCTTTTTTAAGCACAGACTTTCTCCTGCCTCCTCCTTTTTTGTGCGTGCACAGCTAAGTCCATAAGATTTTTTAAAAAAACACACATATAGAACACAGCTGAATGGGATCAAATGTGATTGAATGGGCAACAGGTTCTTATTGCGAGCGAAATTTCCAAAATAATTTGTCCATTGCCTACACAATATTAGACTCTTAAATATTTAATTCATCCCCAAATGTAAATGGCTCTTAAGAGAGAAATTACTATGACTAATACATCTCAGGCTTACTATTAAAGCTATGTGAACCTTGACACATAATTGAGATGCAGAAAAATAGTCTAATTTATAAAAGTTTCCACTTTGCATACTAAAATCTGAAGGGATTAAACTGTAGCCCAAATGTTCGTTAATCCTTCCACTGCAGAATGACAGTTTGAAGTGCAGCTGGGTGAATAGTAAATGTAAATGAATTTAATATTCAGAATGTAGTCTGGAAAACCATTATGCAGGTTATAAGTTTTCAAATTTAATTTTGAATCAATCAACCTTGTACAAAGTGAAAATAAACATTACTTCAAAAACAAAAAAACAAAAGAAAAGTTCCTTGTTTAAAGCAGAATTGGGGGAAGAGTACCTTTGGCCCTCCAGATGTTTTGGGCCATAACTTGCATTATGCCTTACAACTATATCATTCTGGCTTGGGCTACTGAGTGGTTGAAACCTAAATCATCTGGAACCAAGGCGGATAAAGAACAATAATTTTAAAAAACATCAGAATGATTTAAATCACAATCTAAATCCATAATATTGTGCTTTTAAAAAAATAAATAAATTGTGATTAAAATCGTGATTTAAATCAATTTAATTTAAATCAAATCCACCCTGTCAGGAAGGCAAAAGGTTCTCCATCTCTGCTCTAGACCAAAAATGGGAAGTGTTTGGCCCTCCAGATGTTGTGGGACTGCAGTTTCCATGACCCCTAGCCTCTGGAGTGAAAACCCTTAAAAGGGTTGCCCAAAGTCAAAATTCACTTGATGGCACATGATTATTATTATGTAAACAGCTTGAATGGATACTTTTGGGACAGAAGAAGCCAGTGCAGTTGCTAAAACTAAAATATGACACTTTGCTAGAAGAATGGTCTACTGTACTGTCAGCATGTTAGTAGTCAAACCTGAGGATAGTCAATTGGCAGTATCATTGAAAATACCATTCAGAAATGATTTTTATGTAGCACACCCAGAATAATCTTCATCTCCATTACAGCAGGTCTGTCAGCTGGAAAACTAATTGGAGCTCATGTACTTGGATAATAATAACAAATCTTGGCCAGTGTTCAACTCATAACCAATGGGCTTGCAGTATTCAAATGAACTAGTCTATTGTTTATGTCAGTTTGTGATCCTACAGATTACATAAGTAGTTGGCTCTGAAAAAGATAGGCAGATGCTAGAAAGATGATGTCCAGAACATACATGCCAGAATAAAAATTAGTTATCCGTGCCTTCTTTCTGTTGAAGAACCTATAGGCAATTGGCAGTTTCATCTGATGATCTATCGTTTGTTTTTTATTTTTATTATTTTTATTTTGCCATTCACATATGGCAGAAGGAAGCATGAAGCTTCATGGAAGAAGGATGCTATTTTTCTGGAAACTGGTTTTAAGCCTCCCTCTGGTATTTGGTCTGTCTACCTTCCAGTCTTCAAATCCATCTGTATATTATGTGAATGTAACACTCTTTGGGGAGAATTGGGTCATGTCAGAGGTATGTCACCTAACTTTGTTTAAAAACAACCTGCCTTCCAGAAAGGTAGCTGGGGTGTTGGTGCCACCAGAGGGAGTAGCTGAAGACTCCTGCGAGCTGGAGACAAACTTCAGTGTTCCACTAAATATAGAGGACTGGATTGCCTTCATTGCAAGGGGAGGCTGTACTTTTAATGATAAAATCAGGGCAGCAGAAGGGAAAGGAGATGCTACTGTCATCATCTATGACCTCTCATGTCCAGAAGGAGAGAGTCTAATTTTGACTCATGAGGATCCAGCTGATATTGCAGCTATCATGATCAGCAGTCTGAAAGGAAGACAGATTCTGCACTTGATTCAGGATGGGATCCGGGTGACTGCAGCGACTGAAGTAGGAAAGCCACCATGCCTAAGGAAGATCTATCTGAGTTCTCTCTTTCTCATTTTGACCTTTGTTGTTTATGTATTATTGTGCCGTGCATCACAGCAGATTAGAGTGAGACAAGAACAACAGAGGATCCAGACTGTGAAGGCAGAACTCCTCCGTAAAGCTGCTCATTCACTTAAGCTGCACAGGTTAAGAAAGAGAGACTTGGAGCTAGTCAAAGAGACTTGTGCAGTGTGCTTCGAGAGCTACAGGCCAAGAGAGGTAGTGCGCATTTTAACTTGCAGACACGTCTTCCATAAAAAATGCATTGACCGTTGGCTGCTCAAGCGTGGGATCTGTCCTATTTGCAACCATTCCATTATCCAAAAGAACTGATGGAGAAGCTGTACCTTGTGCTGTTTATAAAGAAAAAAAACACCAATGAACTCCTAAGGCTGTGTTACTTTGTTGGATCTTTTCACTAAACAGATCAAGAACTTCTTTTTTTTTGCAGGGTGGTGGTGTTTTGGAGGCTGTTGCCTACTGTGACCATTAATTAACATTCTGAATAAATGGTTAGCTACTCCAAAATCTCAAATGCTTTCTTTTTAGCAGGAAGTTGTTCTTAAGCTGGTAGGGTGTGTGGGGGAGTGGTCAGCAATCTATGGATAACACTCTGAGAAGGTAAAGGTTCCCCTTGACAAATGTCCAGTCGTGTCCAACTCTAGGGGGCGGTGCTCATCCCCGTTTCCAAGCCGTAGAGCCAGCGTTTGTCCGTAGACAGTTTCCGTGGTCATGTGGCCAGCGCGACACAGAACGTTACTTTCCCACCGTGGTGGTACCTATTTATCTACTCGCATTTACATGCTTTTGAACTGCTAGGTTGGCAGGAGCTGGGACAAGTGACGGGAGCTCACTTCATCGCGTGGATTCGAACTGCTGATCTTTCAACCTTGCAGCCCAGAGGCTTTGCAGTTTAACCCGCAGTGCCACCACGTCCCTCTCACACTCTGAGAAGAATGAAGTAAAAACGAAGTTTAAAAAGAAAAATATTCTGAGAGAAGTGGCATCATTTTGGTCTTCATCATCTAAAGTGTATGTGACTGCTCACATGTCTGAGTGCTACTCAGTAAAATATTCAGGATTTATCTTTTCCTCCTTTTTTCTTTTTAAAAGGCCCCTTGAACTTTCAAAATCATCACATAGTAGTCAGGTTGTCTGTATGCAGCAGTGTGAGTAGGCCAGAGAGGGGAAGAAAAACAGGGTCAGTCCTGTCTTGAGGTACAGTAGGGTGACCACCTCAGGCAGCAGATTTTGGATTTCACAAAGGCCCCAAATTGTTATTTATTTATTACAAAGATATTTTTACTGCTAGAAAGAGAAGTAGAAGGACGGACTCACGATGCTTCCTGCCATGGTGTCAAAACAACTTGTGTGGCCTGGCATACAATATGCCTTGACTTTGGGAGTGAGGGGGCACCATGTACTGCTCTGTCTTAAAAAGCAAAATGCCACAGAAAGCAGGTGATGTGCACATCCACATTCTACTGACAATTGTAGGTGATAATACAACAGTTTTCTATGCAAGAAAATATTATACTTAAGAGTGTTAGCAAAAATGTTATTTCTCAGCAACATTAGCTTGAGTGCAGTTCTCTCAGGTGTGTTACTAGTTGTACTGAAGGGGATGTTTGCAGTAAAAACGTATTTGTGAATGATTTTTTGAATAGTGTGTCACCAGCTTATGGAGGGTCATAATGATACAAAGATAACATACAGAGCATCATGACTGGATGAAAGTAGTTCACAAAATTATGGTTCTGGGAGTAGCTTGTGTCATCAGAGTCATAATGTGCTGATCTGGTCAGAGAAAAAGCTTGTTCCACTTGGTACCTAGCTGCTTGCACTTGCAGAAGGACGGGGTGTTAGTTATTGCTTTCCATTCCTGCCTGCCTGGTTCTCCAGGCTCACACAAGGCATATAAAACCTCAGTACCAACCTTCTAGTTCTGTTCACACCAAGGATAGGGAAAGTGTGATGTGTGCCCAAGGCTTTTCATCGGGCCCCTTTGGGAATGCCTGACTTTCTGGGGATCCAAATATTGAGTGAGGCATCTAAAGCAGGGGTCCCCAACCCTTTTCACCCCGCGGACCGGCTGGGGAAGGCGGGGCACCCCACACACTCGTGCGCATGCACGAACGAGCGCTCTCGCGAACAAGCGCTCTCTCGTGCGCATGTGCAAACGGCGGCGCGGCACTTGTGCAGGCGCACACACTGGCGCGCATCTGGTGGTGCGGCACTCGCACGGGTGCGCTGGAACGCGCGTGCATGTGCAAATCAGCTGTGCGGGGGTGAGTGCGTGCAGGGGGTGGGGCGGGAGGTCTGTCTCCACGGCCCGGTCCAGCTCAGGCCACGGACCGGCACCAGGCCGCGGACCGGGGGTTGGGGACCTCTGATCTAAAGGAAGTTGTATTTCCCTGGATATATTTTTAAATTGCAATGTGATAAGAGTGTCTGGAAACACTTCTTAGGTATAACACTTATTTAACTAATAAAAGTTGTAAGTCATACCTGCTGGCCCATAGTGTCACCCTGCTGACTCAGGGTGTCACTATGGGCCACTATGACACTAAAGCCATCGTGTCACCCTGCTGACTCGGAGCATCTTGTGGTATAAGGTGGTGTTTTGTGAACACCATGGAGCCATCTCACTTAAAGTTCTTTATTCACATGAAACTGTATAGGACTTGCATGGAGCCGTTAGGTTGTTTTGCACCATGCTGCGTTAACACCAAACTCATCAACATTAATTTAGTTGATAGGTTTCTGTTGTCATCATCATGAAGTCTTGTTTTATGGCTTGTGGACTCAAACATGTGGCCCTGTTTAGATGTTCCTGGTGGGCTTAAATAAACATTTTGGTGGGAAGTAGAACTATACTGTGTTGTGGCAGGCCCTGACATCATTCTTTCACAGTATCCCCATGGGAACTTCTGGCTCATGTGGAATTCTGCATGTGTAGGAACACAGGTTCTCTTTCTACAGGGAAAGACTTGCATATGAATAATGACATCTTACATGCAGCATCAGGGATATGATGTATGCAGTGCAGCCTCCATTCCTTCTCAAGTTTGTTTGCTGAATCCTCACAGATTCAATGAGCCTACTCTAGTGCCACATACTACATTAAGCAACAGGATGTTAGCCATTGTGTTTGTAGCTGTGATCTGTAATAGATACTTTTAATCCAAGATATAATATATCAACAATATATATATATATATATCAACAATATGATGGCCAGCTGGCAGACACAGTAATTATTCATCCTCCTAATCAAGTCTGCTTTAAATAGAGCTGGTTAAACATTGCTTAAGGTAAGAGAGTAGCTTGAATTTTCAGGGACATTGATTCTGAGTCATATCTTCCTCTCTTAGGTGTTCTGAAACACAGTAAAACTGTAGTCTCTTGATTATGCATGTGTTAAATCATTCCAAGACTGTTGGATTACTGAAACAGGGTGGTAGGAGTTCATTAACAATAAACACAACATAATGTCACTCGAAAATGGCAGAAAGAGGCATGAAGCTTAAGGATGATTGCAGAAGAAATATTTCATTGTACTGCAAATTTATTTTCAGCCTCTTCCCAATTTTTGATCTATTTTTCTATCAGGCTTCCAGTCACTCTGTTTATAATAGGAGTGTGTTGTTTTATGATGGAAGGTGCACCTGGTCAGAGGTCAGGTGGAAGGTTCACCTGTTCAAGGAGAAGAACATCTCTCCAGAGAAGAATACAGAGGTATTGGCAAAACCAGAAAGGGAAGCTGAAGTTGCCCATGGACTGGAGACGAACTTTGTTCTTTCACTGACTACAAAGGACTAGATGGTTTTCCTTGAAATGCGAGGTTGCATTTTGAAAACCAAGCCAGCTTCATGGAAAGGTCCATAGCCTACAACTATTCAGGTGCAGAGAGAGAGAGGGTCCCATTTTGATCTGGGGCAACATAGGCAATATTGCTGCTATCATGATTAGTGGTTTGAAGGAAAAACAAATGATCAGTTTGGTTCAGAAAAGAATCTGGGTAACATCAGTAATCAAATTGAGACCTGCACAATACTTCTGGAAGAGCTATCTATGTGCCTGCTCTCTCATTTTGACATTTCTTGCCTGTGTGTTATTTTGCTGCACTGAAGGGCAGAATATAGCAAGACATGAAGAACAGAAAAACCAGACGTCAAGAAAGCAACTCTGGAAAGCTGTTCTGTCTCTTTAGTTGCAGAGAGCTGAAAAAGGATGACTTGGATCTAGCCGAAGAGACTTGTTCAGTGTGCTTAGAGATATACAGGACAAGAGAGCTAGTGCACATTTTAACTTGCAGACATGTCTTCCACAAAAATGCATTGACCGTTGACTGCTAACGTGTGGGATCTGTCCCATTTGCAACCATGCTGTTATCCAAAAGAATTGAGAAAGGTCCAATACCTTATCTTTTAGAAAACTCTCAACAACTCACTTGTTGGAATCTTAGGCAAAAATATTCCCTTCACTAGACAGATGAAGTATGAATTTTCTTTGTTCGAGATTACAACCATTCAGGAACATTAATTAAAGGTTTAAATGTATGGTAAGCAACTCCCAAACCTAAAACTTTTTATTATTATTGAGAAGTGTTGCCAGGTTTAGGCTTTTGCCATATGCGTGTGGGTAAGAACAATATAAATTAAGCTCCTTAGTTCTGAAAATATTTCCTATACATGTACAAGTCATCCTGTTTTCACTGAGGCTTGGTTCTGTTTGGTTAAGAAACTGATCAATTCATGATGAGTTTTTATGTTACCTAGCCTTTGAAGGATTTGACCTCTGAGAAAACAATATTTAAATTATATTTGCAGAAGTTGTGATTTAATTAATGCTTTTGTTCTTTGTTGATTGTGTTGATGGTTTTATTGCATTTTGTTATTCATTTTGTCTTTTAGAGTTAGGATTTTAATAGTGGTTCATAGTGGTTCTTAGCTGTCTTAGGTTCTGTGATGGGGAGGGTGGGGTCTATAGAATATAACACTGGTAGTGCTGTCCATGCTGCTAGTGTTGAACAAGGTTCTTGCCCAGAGCAAAATGTTGATCCCACAGTGCATGGGTGTGGATTTTGATTGTCTCCCTATAATCACTGATATCTGTAGTCACCGAAGGGTAGAAATAAGATGGAACTCAAATTAATAAAAGAGGCATGGGCTTCAGTCTTGTTCCTTAAACACAACAACAGCAAAACCAAAACTACCAGAGCTTAGAATGATATATACTTAAATAACATGTTGATGTTTCAAAGTAAGTATGATATTAATTGTTGCTTGAAGACTGATAGATTAGCATTTTTCTTCTGTAGTTTTTTAATTGTTGGTTATAGAACAGTGTACTTTAAAATTGACCAGAATCCCCCAAATGACTCTCCTAAACCTTTTAGAAATGGCAAGTAAATGTTACTTGTTGCATAGGGGAGAAATACCGTAATTTTCTGTGTATAAGACAAGACTTTTTCCTAAAATAGTTGCTGCAAAAATTGAGTGTTGTCTTATACATGGAAGTATGCCGAATCAGCAGCCACTTGCGGGGCTCACCTCAAGCTCACGCCGCCGCCTTGCCCCCTGCCCGAAGGGAGCCTGCGAGTGGCGCTGGAGGAGGCGATCAGGCGGTCACAGCTGCAGTCAATGGGCAGCTGCGAGGGGTGGCCGAGCACAGCTGCTCCTTCGCCTCCGCCTCCGGCTGCTGCAAGGGTCTAAATTGGGGTTCATCTTATACATTGGGGGGTCTTATACACGGAAAAATATGGTAAGCATTACTTGTTATGTTGCAAGAATGAATGACATCAGCAGCCTTTATGTGACTGCATAAAAATAATGTTCTCACATCCTTGTTATCCTCAAAATAACTTCTTACAGGTAACATGTGACAAGTAACATGCTGCTTCCAAGCTTTGTAAACTTTCTACAGACCAGCAATGTGGGCTAATTAAAACAACAACACAAAGTGCATACTTCTTTTGAAGCATAACTAATGGTTTGGGACCTCACTGCTTGTTGGAGTGTCTTTTCCTAGGAACATGAGCCTGTGCCACCTGATCCTCTCAGGTAATGATCTTATGGGTTGCCACACTGAAAGTGGCCAGAGAGAGTTCTACATGAAACCAGGCCTTCTTGATTGTGACACCATCCCTACGGAATACCCTCCCAGTAGATCATCACCTGACCCCCTCCCATCCTTTAAAAGGATGCTCAAAACTAGGCTGTTTGAAGAGGACTTTAAAGGTGTCCTCTTTTAATGCTTTGCTATATTTATGCTATCATCCTGTCATCATCTGGGTTTGTTTAATATTATGCTTAAATATACTGATTTTTGTTATTGATTAATCTGATTATTTGTTTTTATTTTGATGGTTTGTTTTGTTATATAATTTTACTTTGTGTTTTGATGTAAACTGCCCAGAGTAGTGCCCAGCACTAATTGGGTGGCATACAAGCTTATGAAATAAATAAATAATAAATGTGCTGAATGATCTGTGTAGTACTCCTGCTCATATATTTAAAATGTGCCTTGCAGGATGGATCAGGCCAAAGTCTGCCTTGCACAGACTTGTTTTCAGGAATCCACACAACAGGCGAGGATGGAATAGTCTGCAAGAAATGGTTCACTGATGAGTATTTCACCCTGCTCCTGATATATTAGAACTCCATGAATTCTGGAGCATACTTTTCATAGTAGTTTTAGGAAGTCTGTTGTTTGTGTATTGTATGAAAATGTGGTCAAGTGAAATGGCAGCCATAGAAATCCGGCACGGTGCACTCTTTTTGATATGTTGAGTTTGACCGCTAAAACGTAGTTAATTCCAAAAGGGACATCATCCTAATCCCAATGAAAACAGATGAAAAAAGGCAAGGGGGAAATGTACTCTACCAGCTCAGCACACAAATGCATGGTGGAAGACTGTATACTTGGAACAATATGACCCAATCTTATGTGTAACAGTCACAGTAGGCAAGGATCTCACCCTTGGGGTAGAAAGGCATCCTTCCTAACCTGGCAGTTAACTTTATAGTTCTGAAGGAATAGAAAGTGTCTCTCCACCATTCTGGAGCTGATGCACATAGCGCCCTCCCCCACCTAAGGAATCTTGTGCCAGAGCCAGAACAGGGAAGAACACTGGAAAGGGAGAGGTAATTGGCATCTCTAAAAATGTCTCTGATCTTTAATTTCTAGAAAGAGAATAAGGCAAAATGTGATTAGGAAGGGATTTTTTCTTTTTAATCTCAAATACATTTTAACTGTACCAAATTCAGCACAATAGCACATGTCCTTGGCTTCTCTGTGTTATCCTCTTGCTGAATATGTTGACGGAACAGTCAGGAGAAGGAGGAGAAACTCAAAACATATGGCTCTTCTTCAGATTCAGTTCTGCTGAACCTGCTAGCCTTACATTATATTCACACTGTTAGTGGAAGACCATCAGAAAAACAGTAAAAAGAAGTTTCCTCTTCATTTTGAATGTTCATCTAATGGTGTCTATTTTTTAAATTATCGGAGATACCCAGTAGTCAAACACAATTTTGTAAATTTATGTTGCAATTTTACACACTTTTACCTGGGAATAAACGCAATGGGAATTTCTTCTTAGTAGACATGTGTAAGATTGAGTTGTTGATTTTTGAAGTGTTCTGATTTTTAGTAGCTAGCTGGTCTAATAAGATACACTGTTAAAGGGTTTGCATTGGGATTTCTTCTAAAGCAAAATAAAGTCACACAACTCATTCCTCTTTCTGAATGTTTCGTGCCTTATACTATTACTGAGTTCTCTCTTTTCCAAAGCTGGATCTGAATTTAAAAGGTATTCTCTATAAGGAGGGTGGTGAACTTTTTGATGTCTAGATCTCTTATGCTTCACGTGACGGAAGTCTCAGCCAGCATGAGCAATGGTAGAGAATTATGAAAATAGTAATTTAAAACATTTGGTGGATCAATGGTTCCTCACACCTGCTCCTGTAGCATTGTGAGTTTCTTATTCTTAAGAAAAATGAATTAAAAATAAGGAATAATCAATACAGCTTTTTCTGTACATAACTTGAAATGCAGAACTAGCCCACAAAGTTTGTTTTCTCCTTTTACAAAGCGTCCAAGGATTTTAAAAGAAACTAAGTGGTCAGCATTAAATACTGTGCATTTTCATGAGCCCTACTCATCCATAAGCCATCACCCCTTTTGGCTACAGTGTTTTAAACCCACCCAGATGGTGTTTTCGACACTATGGGGTGGTATATAAGCAGCACACTTTGCTCCCTTGCTTGCTTTTTTTTTAATAAACCTCTTCTGCCAGCATATAGGTTCTGTTTAGATATAGGAGATTCTGCCAGCGAAAGGCTTCTGCCTTTTTACACGCACGCACGCACGCACGCACACACACACACACACACACACACACACGCACGCACAGAGAGAAGATAGCCCATACAAAAATGTGTATTATAATGTGTCATACTTCAGTTTTAGATCTGAATGCATATTTGTGTGTATGTGAGAGGGAGAATCATATGTATATTTGATTGTTGAACCAGTGAGATTTTTTTGAAGACAAGTCATAGGTCAGTACTAATTGGCAGATATGCCAACGATGTCACAATGTCATTACCTAACAATGTATCCCTTCATTGAAGAAACTTACTATCCTCAACTGTTCAAGAAGTGCCTAAACACAAACAACCTCTTGAGTCTGACCTGCCAAAACTATTCAGATGAATTCTTTGCAGTCTTGTTAGCAGAAAGTCTCAGTTCTTGTAAGCTGATGACTTTTGTTTCATTTTGTGGATTAGTTCACTGATAGCTCAGGAGGTCCCAAAATGGACTTGCATGGAGCAGCCAATGGGAGAAGGAGGCTAGCATCTTTCTGCTTCATGCACTTTGGCATCTACCTCGTGTGTAGCTCACGTGCTGATGCCTTTTGGGTTGCTGAGCTTAACATCTCTTTTTGGCTGGGAAATCAGGCTGTGTGGGAGATCACAGAAAATGGGATGTTTGCCAAAGCATCTCCTTTGAAGAAGGTGTCTGGAGTTGTGGTGCCTCCAGGGGGACTGCATCAAAATGCCTGCAACTCTGAAACCACTTTCAATAAGCCACCAAATGGGAACAGCTGGATAGCACTTATCATGAGGGGGCAATGCCCATTTACCAAAAAAATCAGAGTTGCTGCAGAGAAGGGAGCTGCTGGTGTGATCATCTATAATTATCCAGGTACAGGTAACAATATCTTTCCCATGTTTAACTTTGGAGCAGAAGATATTGTGGCAGTCATGATCAGCAACCTGAAAGGTATGGATCTCTTACATTTGATTCACGGTGGCATTGAAGTGATGGTAACAATTGAAGTTGGAAAGCACTGTTATCCATGGCTAACCCATTATATGGGTACCTTGCTAGTTTTTGGCTCAGTTGTTGTGGCATATTGCACTTTTTATTGTGCTGGGAGGCTACGAAGAACAAGGAATCCAGCACCAAGAAGAAGGCAGCTAGTTGATATTAATGAAGCCATTAATCATCTGGAGCTTCGCACATTGAAAGAGAATGACAAAGAGGTTGGATCTAATGGAGAGAACTGTGTAGTGTGTTTAGAAATGTATAAACCTAAAGATATAGCCCGTGTATTGCATTGCAGGCACCTTTTCCACCAAACCTGTGTCGATCCTTGGCTTTCAAAGCATCAGACATGCCCTGTGTGCAAGTGGAACATACTTGGGGCAATGGAAGGTGTTGCAACTGAAACAGAGCCACTAGTGGCTGCTCAAATACCAAATGAAGCTTCTTCCATGATCCGTTCTCCTAATGAAGAAAACTATGGAGCAGCACATGTGGGAATGCAGAAAGGCCCAAAGGCAGAATCCAGAGGCAGATAACTTTCACATTCTGCCTGCCTCATCCTTCAAGACCAAGCTTGAGCAAGTGTGGAATAAAAAGTTTTACTTCTCTTTCCACAGATTTTCACTTTTCTTTCTCCTTCTGTGTTGAGGGTAGAAAACATGATGTCACTCAGCTCTCATCATTCCTCATCACTGGCTATCCTGGCTAAGGCTCATGGAGGTTTTAGACCAGTCTCACCTAGATGGTCTGGTGTTCTTACCTCTGCTGTAGGGACAGATATCTTTATGTTTTCATTAAATTCTCCTATGACAGATGCAGTTGGGTTGGGCTGTAATTTCCTCTGCTGGAAAAGTAAAGCTAGCTTTTAAGTTTGGAAATACTTGATTGCAACACAAAGAGCATTTCCTAAAAAGAAAGAAAGAATCTCTGTTGTGACTGAGATTCAGGGGCAATGGTTTTGTTCATTCTGGAGTAAGTGTGCTAGTGTGGGGGATGACAAAGAACCAAATCGAGCTGAGATGAGTGAATCATATCTATTTCTGGCCTGTGTCACTTTTGCTTTTATTTATCTCTCATTCTGTTACATTCTCTTTTCCATTTCAATCTATGGTTTACTGAAATGGAAAAAAGAATATAACAGAATGAGGGATAAAATATTTTAAAAAAATACTGAAAATATGTATTTAGATTTAAGTATTCCTGAGTAGATAGGGTGCTTAACTCCCCCCAGCTGTCCTACTGAGATACATAGACCCCCCAAGAAAAGATCAGAAGCATGTTGTTCATCACAGCTGGCATTTATCCCAAGTAATGGTTAATCCCAAAATGAAATCAGACAATCACAGACAATCATATCAATATTTATCTGAGTATCAAAGTATGTCTCTTCATTGTTGCAATAATTTCAGGCAACATCAGTTTGTCTATCAAACTATTTCTCTACATTGTGTTATATGAACAGAATCTCTTCAGAATTGTTGTAGCATCCAAAAGTCTTATAGTTACGTGAATCTGTAGGGACATATACTTAAAAATATAAGAACACCGAATTTAAGTTTTTGGCAGATATTTAAGTCAAAAATATAAGTGCATAAGTACAATAAAATATAAAAAAATGTTTTAAATTACATTCTTAAAATACAAATGCTTATAGGCTATAAACGCGGCTTTAAAGAGCAAAAGACAGAGAATACATCGCTTAAAATATTACAGCTCTTAAGAATTAAAAAATCTATAAAATTAAAACACATTACTGAACCTTTTAGCATACTTAGGCACACACCAAAAAATATTAAATTAAGTTCTCACCCCGTCTGACTGTTAAAGTCTATGTAAGAAATGCTTGTTGATTTTCTGGTGCTGCCTCTGCTGTGCCCCATGATATCAGTTTTGTTGATATTCAGTGTGTGTAGTGTAACACAAAGCCATCTTGTTGTGAATGAATTCCCTGTCCTGTAGTTTAGTGTGTCCTACCCCCACATACTTATAACCTAGCAGGAGAATTTCTATGACATTTCAATTGTTTTTATTTCCCCTTATCTTATTTTACTGTTTTAGGATTCATCAGTAGAAAATTCTACATGTTCTAGTTCACTACAAATCTCCATTTACTTCAATCCTGCTCAGTTTCCTTATGCTGTCAACCTTTGTTATGATTATCTTTCAACTTTACAAAACTGCTACCTTCATTTCTTCTAGTCCAGGAGTCTCCTATCTGATGTTTTTCTTTTTTATTAAAAACATTAAAACTTAAAACCCACACATTGAGGATTTTACATTTTCTAAATGATGGTGCTCAGGTTCAATTAAGTATGTACAAACAATTAGCAGACAGAAAATGTTTACAAATTTTGTGGCCTTGATAC
The DNA here is from genome assembly GCA_037013535.1 of Intellagama lesueurii. Taxonomy (NCBI): domain Eukaryota; kingdom Metazoa; phylum Chordata; class Lepidosauria; order Squamata; family Agamidae; genus Intellagama; species Intellagama lesueurii. Next base: position 68,182,297 of record JBAJHW010000005.1, on the reverse strand, counting down.
AGCCTGATGTTGTTTAGTTACACTTATAAGGGTTATGAAATGACTCATAATAGCAATTCCAAGCCTTAGTTTTAAACTGCACTTTTAAGTTTTTTTTCCTGCCCCCCTCCCTTTTAAATTCTTATAAAACACAAAATTTGAATATTGACACAGGTTGAAACATGTTTTAAATATTTTGGGAATTGTGTCACACCATTGAAAGAAGTATGTAATCCAGTGGATAGCTAAATTTGAGGCCACATATTAATGAAAGAATTTTGAGCGGGACATTTTTGTATAGCTGTTATCTAAAAGAGAATTCCTCACATATCAAAAGTCATATCTGTGAAACAGGAGGGATTTGGAAGTAATAACAGCAAAGCAAAAAAGCAAAGTGTGCTGTTTATATATCACCCCATAGCACTTAAAGCACTCTCTGGGCAGTTTACAAGTTAATTACACAGGCTACACATTGCCGCCCTCCCCAGCTGGGTGCTCATTTTACCAGCCTCAGAAGGATAGAAGGCTGCGTCAACCTTGAACCAGCTACCTAGGATTGAACCCTGGGTTGTGAGCATAGTTTTGGCTGCAGGACAGCTGTTTAACTGCTGTGCCATGAGGCTCAAATTATAGAAGCCAAGGACTGGGTTTTATTTTATTTTCAGCATCAGTCAAGGCAGAAGCAATGGAAGAGGCAAAAGAATATAGCAATTTAAGTGTGGAATAGGACTTGGGAGATCTAGGCTCCAGTCTCTCTGAGACATGAAACTCTGGGTGAGCTTGACTGACTCCCAAAGTCTGACCACCCTCATATTCTTCTTCCTCTACTTCATTCAGTCTTGAAATTTGCCAGTGATATTTTGACACCCCTTTATTCTTGTGACTCCTGCTTCTTTCTTCTGCTTGATTAAACACATGGACAATTCTGTCCAGTTGAAGATCACATTGTGAATGGGACTGATACCATGATATTTTTGTAATCAGTCAGATTTGGCTGCATAATCTCACTGAGGAAAAACAACAGCTTGAAAATTAGTGCTGTGCTTCAGTCACATGTGCAGTCTTGGGAAATCAAGGATCACACATAAAATCGTAGCTCTAGTCAGACAGACCTGGTTTTATGAAGATATTGCCAAGAGCAAACAAAGCCAATTAAGGGTGCCACTACACAGCAGCAAGGGAAATGTGAATTAACTTGCATTCTCTCACTGTGAAGTCACACTGGGGAATTTGATCCTCTCCTATATAAGTGGCCACACAAGCAGAGGAGGAAAAAAAGCTTTCTAATTGCAGCTTCATTAGAAGCACCTGTAGCTGACGCAGTTCAAAGGCATGGCCTTAAGAAGGCTTTCCTTCCTTAACCACTTATTTCTGTATCTTGTGGCTAGTAGGGATCATTAAGCTGTTAAAAAATAAAAAGGACTGTCCACCCAGGAAAAGATGTTTAAAGGAGGGGGAGTGTGTTGGGAGGGAAGAGGCTTTGCAGAGAAAGGTGAATCTTGTCACTGCTTTTGTGTGTGTGCATATGTGCACAAACACCTTGTCCTCCCTGGAGAGGCAGTAGGCAAGGGGGAAGGTGCTTTTGTCAAATCACCGCTTTGTGTGTGTTGCATGCGCACTCACTTGGTGTTTCCTTTCTGCATTGGTTCAAAGTGATCTGAACCAAAGCAAAAGGATTTGATTTTTCAAAAGCAGAAGGTCCTCTGCTGGGGAGAAACAACTATGGATTGGAGCTGTGGGACTTAAATTCAGCTTGATCCCATGAATTCCAGTGTCACTATTTTGGGTGAGTTTCTTACCTCTTACAGTAGTGGGCCTTTTGTGGCATTTTTATTAGATGTTAGTTCTTTTCCTTTAAAGCAACCATTCTCAATGGGGGCCATGTGGCCCCTTGGGGGGCCCCTGTCATATTTGAAGGAGGCCACAGACTAGAAACATTTCTTCACATACCACCTTATAAGGTTCGTCATGCGACTTATACTATCCTGATTCAGCCTCTATTTTTTTCATATTGTGTTTATGGCTGTGGCCAAAAAAAGGTTGAGAATAGCTGCTTTAAAGGACTGTTGGAACGATAGCATTAACTGTTTGCTGGGTTCAGTCCATGATGTGGCTTGTACAGAATCTAGAAAGTACTCTTTGATGTAACTCTGCCCAGTTTGACAGCAGGGCTACAACAGTCTTGAAGAGGATGAACAGGAGGTATCGTGGGAAGTAAACAGGAGATCCTCTGCACAAATGTTCATAGTGTTTGCAAGATAGCTCTGGGTTGAACTTTATAAGGATTGATTTTATCAATTGTTTTAAGCTGGGTGAAAGGGACAGTGTTGCAATATAATAAATTAGTCAAACAAACAAACCCTTATTGACAACATTCTATGCACACTTACTCTACAAACAAATTATTTTCTTTTAAATGCAGTCTTTTGAAATGGACTTTTATTTGATTGCTTCAGCAATCCTGGGCCCCTGTCTATCTGGGATCCTTGTTTTACACCCTGTGGAAGATGGAGGGTAGGGAGAAAAGATTATATCCATTCTTAGGTAAAGGTTCCCCTTGACAATTAGTCCAGTTGTGTCCAACTCTAGGGTGCGGTGCTCATCCCCGTTTTCAAGCTGTAGAGCCAGCATTTTGTCTGTAGACAATCTTCCGTGGTCATGTGGCCAGCGCGACTAGACACCGAACGCCATTACTTTCCCATCGTGGTGGTACCTATTTATCTACTTGCATTGTTTACATGCTTTCGAACTGCTAGGTTGACAGGAATCCATTCTTAGGCCCATCCCAATAACTGGGTAACTGGTAGGATGTTGGAAATCCAGCACACCCCTACCAATAACTCTGTTTGGTGGAAGAGCTTCCAGTCTGGTACAAGCCCAGGGTATTAAAGAAGGGCCATACTGGTTGTTGTAAGTTTTTCGGGCTGTTTGGCAGGTTTTTCTTCCTAACGTTGCGCCAGTCTCTGTGGCTGGCATCTTCAGAGGAGTTAGAACTCTGTCTGTGTTCTGGTGTAGGATAGTTGAGAACAAAAAACAAACAAACAAAACCACCCTGATCACCACAATCACCCAATCTCCTGAAAAGGACAAAAAGCTGATCCCACAGCTACAAATACTCAACTATCCTACAGCAGAACACAGATAGAGTTCTAACTCCTGTCCTCTGAAGATGCCAGCCACAGAGACTGGCGCAACATTAGGAAGAAAAACCTTCAGAACATGGCCAAACAGCCCGAAAAACCTACAACAACCATCGGATCCCGGCCGTGAAAGCCTTTGAGAATACAAGGGCCATGCTACTTAATGCCCAGACTCTCTCCTGGAGGGGTTTTCTCCAGCCATCCTCCCTGTGAGTTACATCTCAGAATATTGCCATGTGTCAGGGTGTCGGAAAAATCAAATTCCCCATTCTTTTACCATTAATACATATATCTTGCTATACTCTAATCGCTAAGCTTCTATATCATAAGGTCAAACATAAAAAAGCCTCATTCATGAGAAAAGAGCTGACCGGAGGAATTCTGCCCACCTGCTACAAACAGGCACAGTAATTACTTGCTTACGAAAAAGGAAGGCCAGGGAGAAAAACAAATATCTCTCTGCTTCATCTGGGAAGGGAGCAGATAAGGAGTAAAGGGAGAAGCAGACTTCAAAACTAAGAGTGCTAAATTGATAACAATGGAACGATCACTTTCAGCGCTTCCCTGAGAAGAAACGTGACTCTCTGTATACAATGTATTTACAAGACTGCGAGAAGGCGCCTCAAGTAACCAACTATTTCTATACACATCTGTGCCTCTGACCATCACATGTTCATATGTAAGGTTAGTCCAGGGTAGGATTGTGGGCCTGACTCTCCTTGATAAAAGAACCTCCTGGTTTTGGTTCTTGAGCTTGTTATGGTTCATGACCTAGAAAGGTAATGCGTTCCTTTTCCACTATTGAGATGACATGATTTGAGCTGATTAAGGCTCCTGCCCTCTCCGTTTCTGCAGAATCTATTATTCTTCAATAAACCCCATATAATATAAAATCCATACTCTTGTGTCGGGTGTGGTATTTTCTCTCTTTCTCCAGGTACCAAAAAGGAGCTGGTTCCTGCCAGAGTGAAACACACCTGTATTTTTACAACAAAATTGGTGAGCCAGCCAGGAGTCAAACCTTGAATCTTCTGATCCATAGTCAGATGTGTTGTCCATTGTGCCACTGTGTCTCTACTTGCATGTGTGAGGCACTGTGAGGCATTATGGCTGGATCCATTTCAGCAGGGAAACCTTTAGTAAGGAACCTTAGGGGTGCCTGACTGTTTGGATGTACCCATACCAGCCCCACTCTAAAGTAGGAAGAGGGAACCACATATCAGTTTATATACCATAATGGGACCTGCCCTTGCTCACTCCATTTTGTTTCCCAGCCAAGAGCCTGACAAGTAACTGGATACATTTAGCACCCCCATTTACCAAAGCTTTAACCAGTGAAATTGTGCCCAGGCTTAATCCTTCACAGAATTTGTCCATGTGGTTTATGCATTCTTCCTTCACCTTTTGCACTTATCTCCACCAGGGCAGCAGCCACTTTGTAATTGGTTTAAACAAGCCAATCCTTAAACTGGTCTTTGGTTATGATGGCAAGTACAACTGCAGGACATGTGTGGTGGCTGCACAGAAAGGGTTCAATCCATAGTTCTCACAGCAAACACTTCCCTTGTCTGTGCGTAACCCATTGGAGCACATAACCACAGTCTTTACATATGAAGAAAGCACAAAGGTCTGTAATCACAGAAGCTTATGAGTGAAAGGTGATTCTTTCTGCAGACACTGTTGTTGTCCAGATCCAAATTATGATGCAGAAAACATCCCCTTCACAGGTATTTCTGGCTTTAGGCACTCTTTTTTTAAATACTACTCAAGAGAACAATAGCAGTCTCTGCAGCTCCTTTTTACTTACCCTCTAGCTGTCTCTTCTTATACCTGCCAGCTTGCAGATTTTCTGTACTTTCTGCAATCTCCCCATACTTCTGAGGCTTCTGTGATCATGCCACTTGCATTTCTGTTTGAGAAACCTTGATTAAGACCAGAGGTGGGAAAACTTATTCCTACTGGAGTACACATTCTCTAGGAAGAAACTTGTCAAGATATGCTGAGCCAAAATAGGTGCAGAGCACTTTCAAAGTGGGCTGAGGTCTGCATATTATGTGATCACTTATTTTGCAAGTTGCTATATGGGAAGGCTACACAAAGTCAAAGCATACCAGTGGGTAGTTAGCTGTTCATCTGTTGTTTGTAAAAATTTAACATTTGTAAGTCCTTTTAGAAGGCCTTTGTAAGAGTCATCTGATCTGTTTCTTCCCTTAGGGAACTCAGTTGTTGTGTTTACCATAGCAGATGAAATAGCAGCTTGCCAGTGCTTAAAAACACAGATTTTTCATCTGCTCTCCATTGGGCATTTTCACTAGCACACTTTTTTTTCTTGGCAAGCCTGGCCATTATGTTGTATCTGAAGCATCCCATTTCTCTTTGGGGAAACAATTTGGGCCTGATAGGGCAAGCTTCCTGGAGTTTCCTCCTTGTTGTGTTGCTGTGCAGTTCACATGTATAAAGACCATTTCAGGAATTGTGGTAGAGTTGGGTGCGTTTAGTCTTGTGGAGAAAAGACTGAGTAGGCATTGGACTTTTAGATTGCTGGGACTTCAACCCCCAGAATTTACCAGAAATCCCAATCCCAGCCAAAATCTGGAGACTTCAAAGTCCTTACATGAGGAGCCTCATGGTGCAGTGGTTAAACTGCTGTACTGCAGCCAAAACTGAGCTCACGACCCAGGGTTCAATCCCAGGTAGCCAGCTCAAGGTTGACTCAGCCTTCTATCCTTCCGAGGTCGGTAAAATGAGTACCCAGCTTGCTGGGGGGCAATGTGTAGCTTGCACAATTAACTTGTAAACCACCCTGAGAGTGCTTTAAGCGCTATGGGGTGGTATATAAGCAGCACACTTTGCTTTGCTTTGCTTACAGGCTTTTTCAGTTGCACAAAGGTGAGGAATAGAGGCTTTGCCAGCCAGTATGTGCCTGTGAGGAAAACTCAGCAGTGGCCAGAGGATTGGAAAAGATCAGTCTGCATCCCAATCCCAAAGAAGGGCAGTGCCAAAGAATGCTCCAACTACTGTACAATTGCACTCATTTCACACGCTACCAAGGTTATGCTCAAAATCCTACAAGGTAGGCTTCAGCAGTATGTGGACCGAGAACTCCCAGAAGTACAAGCTGGATTTCGAAGGGGCAGAGGAACTAGAGACCAAATTGCTAACATGCGCTGGATTATGGAGAAAGCCAGAGAGTTCCAGAAAAACATCTACTTCTGCTTCATTGACTACGCAAAAGCCTTTGACTGTGTGGACCACAACAAACTATGGCAAGTCCTTAAAGAAATGGGAGTGCCTGACCACCTTATCTATCTCCTGAGAAGTCTATATGTGGGACAGGAAGCAACAGTTAGAACTGGATATGGAATAACTGATTGGTTCAAAATTGGGAAAGGAGTACGACAAGGCTGTATATTGTCTCCCTGCTTATTTAACTTATATGCAGAATACATCATGCGAAAGGCAGGACTGGATGAATCCCAAACCGGAATTAAGATTGCCGGAAGAAATATCAACAACCTCAGATATGCAGATGATACCACTCCAATGGCAGAAAGTGAGGAGGAATTAAAGAACTTCTTAATGAGGGTGAAAGAGGAGAGCGCCAAAAATGGTCTGAAGCTCAACATCAAAAAAACGAAGATCATGGCCACTGGTCCCATCACCTCCTGGCAAATAGAAGGGGAAGATAGGGAGGCAGTGACAGATTTTACTTTCTTGAGGCTCCATGATCACTGCAGATGGTGACAGCAGCCACGAAATTAAAAGACGCCTGCTTCTTGGGAGGAAAGCGATGACAAACCTAGACAGCATCTTAAAAAGCAGAGACATCACCTTGCCAACAAAGGTCCGCACAGTCAAAGCTATAGTTTTTCCAGTAGCGATGTATGGAAGTGAGAGCTGGACCATAAAGAAGGCTGACCGCCGAAGAATTGATGCTTTTGAATTGTGGTGCTGGAGGAGACTCTTGAGAGTCCCCTGGACTGCAAGGAGAACAAACCTATCCATTCTGAAGGAAATCAACCCTGAGTGCTCACTGGAAGGACAGGTCCTGAAGCTGAGGCTCCAATACTTGGGCCATCTCATGAGAAGAGAAGACTCCCTGGAAAAGACCCTGATGTTGGGAAGTGTGAAGGCAAGAGGAGAAGGGGACGACAGAGGACGAGATGGTTGGACAGTGTCACCGAAGCTACCAAGATGAATTTGACCCAACTCCGGGAGGCAGTGGAAGACAGGAGGGCCTGGCGTGCTCTGGTCCATGGGGTCACGAAGAGTTGGACATGACTTAACGACTAAACAACAACAAATGTGCCTGTGAAGAAGAATGAGAAAATGAGTGGGGCTGACTAAGCTTCATGGAAGCCACAGGCAATTGAAGGACTGGTCATTTTTTAAGAGGCACCCTGTATAGAGCCTAATAGGCAGAGACTTCCAGTTTCCTAATCCCATGCAGCTCCCACATAATTTAGCCATTGCATCATTTCCTGTTTCTCCCTCACAGGAACATAATGGCTGACAGAGTATCTGTGAGTAACTGAAAACTCCTGCAAGGGCTTTGATTTCTTGACTGAAGCCCCTGGAATTCTGGTTGGAGGAATTCTTGGTGAATTCTGTAGATTGAAGTCTAAGAAATCTGAAATTCCTGTACCTAAGACTAAGAGATGGTGTGATGCCCATCTTCACATATTTGAAGGGTTGTCACGTGAACAATGGAGCAAGCTTGTTTTCTGCAGCTTCTAAGATATTATCTGAAGAGATTGAGTTAAATTGCAAGAAAGGAGATTTAAACTCAACATAAGGTGGAACTTCCTAACAGTAAGAGCTGTTTGACTATGGAACAAACTGACTCATAGGGTGGTAGATTCCCCAACACTGAAGATGTTTAAACAGAGGATAGGTGATCACCTATCAGGGATGTTTAAGGTAGGGATTACTTGCTTTGTCAGGGGACTGGATGATTCCTGCTGTCACTTCTGGCCCTAGTCTTCTGTGATACATTATATAATTCTGTGTTCTTGGTCTGATAAACATTGGTCTCTGGGAAGGAGATCATTAGCATCCTAACCGGCCTTGGTGCTGAGTAATGTCAGTATTCTTTTGGAGCAGATTCACAGAGTTTAATAGTATGTACATTTGCCAGAAGAACAGAAGGAATATGCCAGTCAAATGGAAAGTAGAGATGTGCTGGAAAACATAGTCGTAAACATGATAGTCCCAGGAAGAGATTTGTGCTACGTTAGATTTTAGATACATTTTAGATTGTGTTCATTGAACGAACTTGACATGTACAGATGCTGCCATGCATGGGTATTACTGCACTGCTCTACGGGCATGGAAGAGAAAAGTACATGTTGGGTGGGAAATACAGTAATGTGGGTGATTATATGTTTGCTACATACATTTGTGCTCCTTGTTGCAGTCCTCATTGCTAGAGCCAAGTTGCTTTTCTATAATAGAAGCAGATTTTGTAATGGCATCAGCCACCAAAGCTATAAGTGTGTAATAGTTGGAATTGTAATCTTGAAGCCAGATAATACAAACATTTTTATATATGAGTAGTGTTCAGCAGCTTTGGAATACATCCATATTGTTGCTTCACAGCATGGTAGTCATGACTTCAGAGCAGCCCCCTCCCCATTTTTGGAAGTTTGTTCTCATCAGAGTGTGAAACTTACTAATTAAAAATAATAGCTACTTGCAATTAATTCCTTTTTCCTTTAACTAAAGTAGGACTATATTGCATTACAGTTGTAACTTAACAAGGCATAATTTTGCTGTTTAATTGTAACTTAGTTATTCATATAATTATTTAGGTGTAACCTTACCAAATGGTGGAGGGAAAAGATGTCATGGTTCAAGTGCTGGCTTGTATCTACCTGGTGGTGCTTTTTTATAGATGTTGAAGTAGCAGTGGGGTGGATAGGAAGAAGACAACACAGATCAATGGTTTGCAGCATTCATATGTTGATACATTTGTGATTTTAAAAAGCAGCACTTTTATTTTTAAGAAGTGGGAAAGTAAAGTTATACTTTTAAAAATTGCAAGTATTATAATAACTAATTTAAAAATATATATAACTGCAACTAATTATTTTTCAAAAGTAACTGTCTAAGCTTTGCCCCTAACTCTGTATTTCTTTTTTCAAAAGGTTTTTCTCAAGAGTGATCGAGTTGCCAGAATGGTCCACAGTGGAGGGTGCTCAGCAAATGACTTCAGAGATGTTTTTAAGAAGAACATAGAAAAAAGGGTCCGAAGTTTGCCTGAAATAGATGGATTAAGCAAAGAGACTGTCCTGAGTTCTTGGATAGCCAAATTTGATGCCATTTATAGAGGAGAGGAGGACTTGTACAAACAGCCCAATAGGATGGCCTTAAGTGCTGTATCAGAACTTATTCTGAGCAAAGAACAACTTTATGAAATGTTTCAACAGATCCTAGGGATTAAGAAGTTGGAGCATCAACTAATCTACAATGCCTGCCAAGTAAGTAGTTCATTTTAGGTTGATTATACATAGATTATTCCATTCCTTGCTGGCCATTGTTTGCCTATTTCACTTCATCTTAATGCCACTCTTTACGATATGAGGGGCACCATATAATTGAGAGTACTTCTGAAGGCAAAACTAAGCATGTTTGTTAAGTGATCCATATCCAAGGGAAATAACATTTAGCTTTCTTTGCTAGACAAGCCATGTGGAAAAAAATAAACGCTTCCCTTGCCAGAGTTTTAGAGAGAAAAAAATACTTTCTGGATTGCCACTGGATTCTGGGAGTTGCAGTCCAAAAAAGTTACTTTTCCAAGCTCTAGTTCTATGGAATAGATGGTTCTTTGTCCTTTTGTTGGGCTTTTAAAGAAAGCACAAAAAAGCACTTGCACTGTTGTTACCAATAAGGAGGTTGCTCCCTTCTCCTCTCTTCCTTTCTCAAATGCCTAACATATGGGAAAAAAGAAGGCATCCATCTTTTCTGCCCTGGAGTTATCTGGCATGGTTACCTTCCTGTAAACCTGGTTTATTCTGGGAATGAAGGCTGCTTCCTTGCTGCTCCCTGAACTTCAGAGTCTGGTCCATTGGTTTCCAAGGAATATTGCAGATCTGGAAGTTAGGAGTAAATTTCACATGAAAAGGCAATATAGTAGACAGTTGGAGTGTCAGGTTCACTGCACAACTGCCTGTATCTCTTACAATGTTTACCTTGTTATCCCAGTCCATCATTAGTGCTGATCTGTCGAGGGTGAACTGTACCACTCTATTAGATCTTGTAGTCATTTGTGTTTTCTGTAATACTGAGACACTCGCACTGATGTCTTTTATGTTGCTTGACCTTTTGACCTCCTGTATAAGTATTTTTCCTTCTGTTTGTAATAATGTGACCTGTGTGTATGTATGTATATAGACAGACAAGTGTTCCAGCCATTAAGGCGAATAGTCTGTAAATCTGAAGAAGCAATCTCAGGCCCTTAAACACGTATGTCACAATTTATTTATTAGACTTTATGGTGTTGCAAAACTCTTTTTCTAAAGTAGCTCTGTGAAAGATTCTGAAAGAGGGGTGGATGTGTGGGTCATGAGAGAGAGAGAGAAAAAAATCTCATCTAGTTAACTATTTTCCTACTAGAAGGGGGAAGTTGAATCCTATTTGTTGTTGTTTAGTCATTAAGTCGTGTCCAACTCTTCATGACCCCATGGACCAGAGCACGCCAGGCCCTCCTGTCTTCCACTGCCTCCCGGAGTTGGGTCAAATTCATCTTGGTAGCTTCGGTGACACTGTCCAACCATCTCGTCCTCTGTCGTCCCCTTCTCCTCTTGCCTTCACACTTTCCCAACATCAGGGTCTTTTCCAGGGAGTCTTCTCTTCTCATGAGATGGCCAAAGTATTGGAGCCTCAGCTTCAGGATCTGTCCTTCCAGTGAGCACTCAGGGTTGATTTCCTTCAGAATGGATAGGTTTGTTCTCTTTGCAGTTCAGGGGACTCTCAAGAGTCTCCTCCAGCACCACAATTCAAAAGCATCAATTCTTCGGCGGTCAGCCTTCTTTATGGTCCAGCTCTCACTTCCATACATCGCTATTGGAAAAACCATAGCTTTAACTATGTGGACCTTTGTTGGCAAGGTGATGTCTCTGCTTTTTAAGATGCTGTCTAGGTTTGTCACCGCTTTCCTCCCAAGAAGCAGGCGTCTTTTAATTTCGTGGCTGCTGTCACCATCTGCAGTGATCATGGAGCCTCAAGAAAGTAAAATCTGTCACCGCCTCCATATCTTCCCCTTCTATTTGCCAGGAGGTGATGGGACCAGTGGCCATGATCTTCGTTTTTTTGATGTTGAGCTTCAGACCATTTTTGGCACTCTCCTCTTTCACCCTCATTAAGAAGTTCTTTAATTCCTCCTCACTTTCTGCCATCAGAGTGGTATCATCTGCATATCTGAGGTTGTTGATATTTCTTCCAGCAATCTTAATTCCGGCTTGGGATTCATCCAGTCCAGCCTTTCGCATGATGTATTCTGCATATAAGTTAAATAAGCAGGGAGACAATATACAGCCTTATCGTACTCCTTTCCCAATTTTGAACCAATCAGTTGTTCCATGTCCAGTTCTAACTGTTGCTTCCTGTCCCACATATAGATTTCTCAGGAGATAGATAAGGTACTCAGGCACTTCCATTTCTTTAACAACTTGCCATAGTTTGTTGTGGTCCACACAGTCAAAGGCTTTTGCGTAGTCAATGAAGCAGAAGTAGATGTTTTTCTGGAACTCTCTGGCTTTCTCCATAATCCAGCACATGTTAGCGATTTGGTCTCTAGTTCCTCTGCCCCTTCGAAATCCAGCTTGTAGTTCTGGGAGTTCTCGGTCCACATACTGCTGAAGCCGGCCTTCTAGGATTTTGAGCATAACCTTGGTAGCGTGTGAAATGAGTGCAATTGTACGGTAGTTGGAGCATTCTTTGGCACTGCCCTTCTTTGGGATTGGGATGAAGACTGATCTTTTCCAATCCTCTGGCCACTGCTGAGTTTTCCAAACTTGCTGGCATATTGAGTGGAGCACCTTAACAGCATCATCTTTTCAGATTTTAAATAGTTTGACTGGAATGCCATCACCTCCACTGGCCTTGTTGTTAGCCATGCTTTCTAAGGCCCACTAGACTTCGCTCTCCAGGATGTCTGGCTCAAGGTCAGCTACCGCTGTCCGGGACATCCAGATCTTTCTGGTATAATTCCTCTGTGTATTCTTGCCACCTCTTCTTGATGTCTTCTGCTTCTGTGAGGTCCCTACCATTTTTGTCCTTTATCATGTCCATCTTTGCACAAAAGGTTCCTTTAATATCTCTAATTTTCTTGAACAGATCTCTGGTTTTTCCCTTTCTATTATTTTCTTCTATATCTTTGTACTGTTCATTTAAGAAGGCCCTCTTGTCTCTCCTTGCTATTCTTTGGAAGTCAGCATTCCATTTTCTGTAACTTTCCCTATCTCCCTTGCATTTTGTTTCCCTTCTCTTCTCTGCTATTTGTAAGGCTTCGTTGGACAGCCACTTTGCTTTCTTGCATTTCCTTTTCTTTGGGATGGTTTTTGTTGCTGCCTCCTGTACAATGTTACGAGCCTCCATCCATAGTTCTTCAGGCACTCTGTCCACCAAATCTAGTTCCTTAAATCTGTTCTTCACTTCCACTGTGTATTCATAAGGGATTTGGTTTAGATTATACCTGACTAGCCCAGTGGTGTTTCCTACTTTCTTCAGTTTAAGCTTGAGTTTTGCTGTAAGAAGCTGAGGATCAGAGACACTCAGCTCCAGGTCTTGTTTTTGCTGACTGTATAGAGCTTCTCTATCTTTGGCTGCAGAGAACATAATCAATCTGATTTCGGTATGGCCCATCTGGTGATGTCCATGTGTAGAGTCGCCTCTTGTGTTGTTGGAAAAGAGTGTTTGTGATGACCAGCTTGTTCTCTTGACAAAACTCTATTAGCCTTTGCCCTGCTTCGTTTTCAACTCCAAGGCCAAACTTACCTGTTGTTCCTTTTATCTCTTGACTCCCTGCTTTAGCATTCCAGTCCCCTATAATGAGAAGAACATCTTTCTTTGGTGTCAGTTCTAGAAGGTGTTGTAAGTCTTCATAGAATTGGTCAATTTCAGCCTCTTCAGCATGGGTGGTTGGTGCATAAACTTGGATTACTGTGATGTTGAAAGGTCTGCCTTGGATTCGTATTGAAATCATTCTATCATTTTTGAGATTGTATCCCAGTACAGCTTTTCCCACTCTTTTGTTGACTATGAGGGCTACTCCATTTCTTCTACGGGATTTTTGCCCACAATAGTAGATATGATAATTGTCTGAATTGAATTCTCCCATTCCCGTCCATTTTAGTTCACTGACGCCCAGGATGTCAATGTTGATTCTTGCCATTTCCTGTTTGACCACATCCAGCTTACCAAGGTTCATAGATCTTACATTCCAGGTTCCTATGCAGTATTTTTCTTAGCAGCATTGGACTTCCCTTTCACTTCCACGCACGTCCGCAGCTGAGCGTCCTTTCAGCTTTGGCCCAACCACTTCATTAGCTCTGGAGCTACTTGTACTTGCCCTCCGCTCTTCCTCAGTAGCATGTTGGACGCCTTCCGACCTGAGGGGCTCATCTTCCAGCGTGATATCTTTTAGCCTTTTGTTTCTGTCCATGGAGTTTTCTTGGCAAAGATACTGGAGTGGCTTGCCAGTTCCTGCTCCAGGTGGATTGCGTTTAGTCAGAACTCTCCACTATGACCTGTCCGCCTTGGGTGTCCCTGCACAGCATAGCCCATAGCTTCTCTGAATTACTCAAGCCTCTTCGCCATGACAAGGCAGCAATCCATGAAGGGGTGAATCCTATTAGCAAAGAGGAAATCATTATATTGAGAGATAATGATATGTAACGATTGGTATCTTTTCTGTCTTGATTATGGATAATATTAGTAGTGTTAAACTTGGAAGGGTAAAAATTGCAGTTTTTTTACTACAGGAAGCTGAATAGATGTAGTTGGTTGGGGGGGCATCGTGAGATATATGGCTGGGTGATGCTTAAGCAAGGAATTTCATTAACAGAATCAGTAGTTTGGTGATTGCTGTCATTAACCGTAGTTCCTAGGAATGTGAGTGGGGAATAAGTTGAGGAAGTTTTGTTATACATATGTACTTGTTTCCCTCCTCTGCTTGTATGCATTTGCCTTAGCCCATCTGAGGCATGTATGCCCAGCTGAGCCATGATCAAAAATATTGGCAAATCAAATTACAGTTTCACTTCTGTCTGCATGACAAGGAATGGAAAGGTTGTGGACTGATTCTGTCTATTAGGTTGTCATATTGTCCCTTTCACTTGTTTCTGAATTAATTGCTTGTCTCTTTTTGAGTAACTGCTTTTCCATGGAAAGTATGAAATTTCTACTTGAAGAAATTATTAGATGCATACAATTTAACACACAGTTCAAATACGGAGTATTTTTCCCTTTAAACTCTGATTCTCTGGAGATCAATGATAAATAGAAGTCACTTTATAATAAAAGAAATACTTGCACTAAAGAGAACTGTTCTTAATGCTTTCAGACAAACTTTCTTTCTAGGTAGATCTTTTTGACTTCTGCAACCTACCTGCATGTGGCCCAGTCTAATTATTTTGTTTAAATTTGAATTCAGGACTTTTTGCATTATAACTTTTTTCTGTATCTTCTCTGATGAAACATTGTTTGCCATCTTTGGACATTTTAATACCCATCTACATATCGCTATGGAAACGCCTCATGATGAAATTTGTGCAGTTACCTAGGATAAGTTGTAGAATACAGCTTGTTATGAGTGAGATTAGAATGTCTGATTCGATTTTTGTTTGGCTTTCTACATGCTAAAAAGACTCTGTATATTTAGGGGAGGAGCTGAGATAGCTATAGTCTGTGAATCTCTAAATGTTTTCAGAGTGAAACATGTCAATAATATAGAATGGTTCCTACTGGGCATTTATCAAATCTGACTTTTATCCAGATGTATTGCCTCAAAGAAGATGTATAGCCTCATCCTAAACAGGTATTATTCTGAGTTAATTATCATTGACTTGGAAATGAAGGCAAATAAAAAGGAAGACTCTAAAAACAGGAAGGTTTTTTATCCCTTTCTCTCCCCACAACCACCTGAGTCCCAGCACCATCCAGCTCTCTGATGAGAGGGCAGGGGAACAAAACAGTACGAGTATTGGGAAAGGTAGATAGAGTAGGGTAGCTAAAAAGCAGGCAGTTCTCTGATAGGCAAAGCTGCCATGAATACAAGAAGAATATGCACTGACAGAAGAAAAAAGAAGAATGAAGCAACAACAATGGAAGATGTGTGGCTATAATGGAGGCCCAGCAATATGAAGCCAAGTGTGGGGTGCATTATTAGATGTTACTCTGGCATTCTGATTGCATTTGCCAACTAATTCTCCAAATGCAATTTCCATCCTCCAAATAGCATTTTTCCCTCCACTATTTACAATCTGTGGTTGCAAACAGGATACTGGCCACTGTCAGATCTGACCCAGAGTAGCTGTTGTTATGTGCTGCAGTCAAACATAGAAAGAAAGAATAGTCAGACCAAGATCATTAGCTGGCATTCTAAAATAGCATTTTTATATTTCACTTGATTGCACAAATAAACTGATGGAATACCAAATGACTGCACCACATTTTACAAAATCTTTCAGCTCAGCATATCAAAGGCCTTGTCAGCATCAAAGCCAAGGCCAGTTTAAGGTATTATGGCTCTGTGTAGTATTCAGCTCTATCAGCACTTTATGTTTGTAAAAGATACCTGAATCTACTTATTTTAAAATAGATTTCTGTTTGGGTGGTTTGATTGGTTCTTTGGTTTATCTGAGTAAGACAAAGATCACCCCCATTGTTTTTGAGCAAGAAAATGGCCCTAACTTCCTGGACATTGACTTCCCACTAGACATGGGTGCTTCGTATTTGTATCCAGGGGATATGAATTCGAAGCGTGGAACCACAGGTGCTACAGAGGTCCAATTCCTTCCCCCAAGAACCAGCCCGGTCCACTCACTGGGCTCCATGCAGCATGTGTGTCATTGTCGTCATGCCAATTGTGGAAGTAGCCTCGCCAGCACTTCCCCACCTTTCCCCACAGCTGATTACTCAAGTGAGGAGGCGGGATGATGAGTCTCCCCGCTCAGCTGCTGAGCAGTCAGCTGTGGGGAGAGGCAGGGATGCACTCGCCAGGCTACTTCCACAGTTGGCATGACAACGATGATGATGGGCACACACTCCACACGGAGCCCAGCAAGTGGACCAGACTGGTTCTGGGGGGAGGGAATGGACCTCCATGTCACCTGTAGTGCTGTGTTTCGTATTCATATCCCCTGGATACAAATATGAAGCTCCCATGCCTACCTTCCACCTCTGGCATTGAAGGCATTTCTAAGGTGTATAATGGAACAAACCTAACCCTTTGACATGCCAAAAGTAGTAGATCAATCATTCCTCTGCCTCAAGCATTTGTTCTTCCCACCTTGGGCATGGAGGAGATGCAGCAAGCAGGCCTTCTAGGTTTGATTTTTTTCAAGACATATTTCTTCCTCTTGTTTGGTTTCATTTCCAGAGCTTTATGTACATCAGTACAAATATGAGCCAAACCTGGTGCTGATTATATCCCAGTAGACTTGTTGAAGGCCAACCTGGACTGGTGGGCCCCAGTCCTGGCCTCCCTATTTTCCTGGATTAATTATACAATGTGTATTCCGGAGGACTGGGGATTAGCCATTATAGTACCAATATTTAAACGAGGCAATAGAGGAGACCCTGCTAATTACCGTCCGATAAGCCTACTTAGTACAATCAGTAAGTTGTATGCAAGATATCTACTGGGGAGGCTTTCGGACTGGCTTCAAGCAGAAAATATATTGACCGATGTGCAGGCAGGATTTAGGCCAGGAAAGTCTACCTTGGATCAGGGCTTTATCCTACAACATCTAGCTCATAAATACTCGTCCCCCCAAGGAGGCGCCTTGTATGCAGCCTTTATTGATTTTAAGTCCACCTTCGATCTTATCCCAAGAAATAAACTTTGGGCCAAATTTGAATCTACGAACATAGACAGATGATTGCTTCTGCTAATGAGACGACTATATGAAAATACCCACCTGAGAGTCCTCTGTAATCCAGCTGGACTTCTATCCAATCCAATCCCAGTTTTCAATGGGGTCAAACAGGGTTGTATACTGGCTCCCACCTTGTTTAACTTCTATATTAATAACATAGTTGAAGATTTATCTAAGCCTGAATTTCATCCCCCCAAACTGCACTCACGTCATGTATCAATGCTGCTTTATGCAGACGATGCGGTCCTACTCTCATTAACATGTGTGGGACTGAGAAGACTCTTGAGGGGGCTTTCTTCCTACTGTAATTGAGAGCCATTAGTAATTAATTACCAGAAGACCAAAGTTCTCGTGGTCAGTAGAAGAAGAGTGAAGCACTATTGGGCTATCAGTGGTCATTCCATAGAGCAGGTTTCCAGCTACAAATACTTGGGCATAATCTTTCACGCCTCGGGTTCCTGGACCCCTCACATAAAGAATGCAGCACTGAATGCTCATAAAAGTGCAGCGGCATTAACAATATTTTTTCACACCAAAGGGGGTCACCATATCTCCTCAGCCATTCAGGTTTTCAAGGCTAAAGTTGTTGCTCAAATCCTCTACGGGTGCCAGTTGTTTGCTTTATCTGACCTATGTCCTCTTGAGGTAGTTCAAACCAAATTTTTGAGATCTATTCTGACTGTACCCCCCTGTACACCTAATGTAGCCCTTCGTTTGGAGGCTGGCCTAATCACCATAAGAGCACACGCCAAAGTCCATATGTTTAATTACTGGCTAAAGCTTCTGTTCTCTTCAGAAGGCTTGGCACAGATGTCACTTTTTGACTCCTTTCAATCAGAATGGAAATTACAACTTACAAAAGAAATAAGGCGAATGGGTTTTTCCACCAACATTCTTTTGGCGATGGGGCATGTCGGTGCTAAACAGCACTCAAACAAAGAACCTGGGACAGAGAACTTCAAGAGCATATGAGCCAGTCAGGCAAATACAGTGTTGTTACTAATAATGCCTTTACAATATCTGCATATTTGACGAGCACAATGTCAGCAAAGACCAGAAGAGCCTTCACATTAGCGAGACTTAACATTTTATCCTCTAAGCTCATGGAGGGAAGATTTCAACATATACCTGTCTCGGATTGCCTGTGTCCATGTAATGATGGCCAAGTGGAAACTGTAGGTCATGTCTTACTGTACTGTCTTTTCTATAGAGATCTACGCACCAACCTCCTGAGCCCAATCATTCTCAGATATCCAGGGAGACCTGATGAATTTTACATCAAGCTACTTCTTTCCGATCAAGACTCCCTTATTACACGCTCTGCAGCAAAAGTTTGTGCAGCAGCAATGGCACAGCGCTCCCTTATAGTCTTGATTGACTGGTTTTAGCATGAGGGTGGTTTATTGTCAAGCGTAGAGAAATGTTGTGGTCCCAACCGAAGGGACGAAATGTTTACAAATTTTTACAAATATGTAGGATGGACTACACGAATTGCTACCTTGTCGTGGCGAAGGGGCTTGAGTAATTCAGAGAAGCTATGGGCTATGCCGTGCAGGGACACCCAAGACGGACAGGTCATAGTGGAGATTTCTGACTAAACGCGATCCACCTGGAGCAGGAACTGGCAAGCCACTCCAGTATCTTTGCCAAGAAAACCCCATGAACAGAAACAAAAGGCTAAAAGATATGACGCTGGAAGATGAGCCCCTCAGGTCAGAAGGCGTCCAACATGCTACTGAGGAAGAGCGGAGGGCAAGTAAAAGTAGCTCCAGTGCTAATGAAGTGGTTGAGCCAAAGCCGAAAGGACGCTCAGCTGCGGACGTGCGTGGAAGTGAAAGGAAAGTCTGATGCTGCAAAGAAAAATACTGCATAGGAACCTGGAATGTAAGATCTATGAACCTTGGTAAGCTGGATGTGGTCAAACAGGAGATGGCAAGAATAAACATTGACTAAATGGGTGTCAGTGAACTAAACTCCCTGGGTGTCAGTGAACTAAAATGGACGGGAATGGGAGAATTCAATTCAGACAATTATCATATCTACTATTGTGGGCAAGAATCCCGTAGAAGAAATGGAGTAGCCCTCATAGTCAACAAAAGAGTGGGAAAAGCTGTACTGGGATACAATCTCAAAAATGATAGAATGATTTCAATACGAATCCAAGGCAGACCTTTCAACATCACAGTAATCCAAGTTTATGCACCAACCACCCATGCTGAAGAGGCTGAAATTGACCAATTCTATGAAGACTTACAACACCTTCTAGAACTGACACCAAAGAAAGATGTTCTTCTCATTATAGGGGACTGGAATGCTAAAGCAGGGAGTCAAGAGATAAAAGGAACAACAGGTAAGTTTGGCCTTGGAGTTGAAAACGAAGCAGGGCAAAGGCTAATAGAGTTTTGTCAAGAGAACAAGCTGGTCATCACAAACACTCTTTTCCAACAACACAAGAGGCGACTCTACACATGGACATCACCAGATGGGCCATACCGAAATCAGATTGATTATGTTCTCTGCAGCCAAAGATAGAGAAGCTCTATACAGTCAGCAAAAACAAGACCTGGAGCTGAGTGTCTCTGATCCTCAGCTTCTTACAGCAAAACTCAAGCTTAAACTGAAGAAAGTAGGAAACACCACTGGGCTAGTCAGGTATAATCTAAACCAAATCCCTTATGAATACACAGTGGAAGTGAAGAACAGATTTAAGGAACTAGATTTGGTGGACAGAGTGCCTGAAGAACTATGGATGGAGGCTCGTAACATTGTACAGGAGGCAGCAACAAAAACCATCCCAAAGAAAAGGAAATGCAAGAAAGCAAAGTGGCTGTCCAACGAAGCCTTACAAATAGCAGAGAAGAGAAGGGAAACAAAATGCAAGGGAGATAGGGAAAGTTACAGAAAATGGAATGCTGACTTCCAAAGAATCGCAAGGAGAGACAAGAGGGCCTTCTTAAATGAACAGTGCAAAGATATAGAAGAAAATAATAGAAAGGGAAAAACCAGAGATCTGTTCAAGAAAATTAGAGATATTAAAGGACCCTTTTGTGCAAAGATGGACATGATAAAGGACAAAAATGGTAGGGACCTTACAGAAGCAGAAGACATCACGAAGAGGTGGCAAGAATACACAGAGGAATTATACCAGAAAGATCTGGATGTCCCGGACAACCCAGATAGTGGTTGCTGACCTTGAGCCAGACATCCTGGAGCGCAAAGTCAAGTGGGCCTTAGAAAGCATGGCTAACAACAAGGCCAGTGGAGGTGATGGCATTCCAGTTGAACTATTTAAAATCTTAAAAGATGATGCTGTTAAGGTGCTCCACTCAATATGCCAGCAAGTTTGGAAAACTCAGCAGTGGCCAGAGGATTGGAAAAGATCAGTCTTCATCCCAATCCCAAAGAAGGGCAGTGCCAAAGAATGCTCCAACTACTGTACAATTGCACTCATTTCACACGCTAGCAAGGTTATGCTCAAAATCCTAGAAGGCCGGCTTCAGCAGTATGTGGACTGAGAACTCCCAGAAGTACAAGCTGGATTTCGAAGGGGCAGAGGAACTAGAGACCAAATCGCTAACATGCGCTGGATTATGGAGAAAGCCAGAGAGTTCCAGAAAAACATCTACTTCTGCTTCATTGAGTACGCAAAAGCCTTTGACTGTGTGGACCACAGCAAACTATGGCAAGTTCTTAAAGAAATGGGAGTGCCTGAGTACCTTATCTACCTCCTGAGAAATCTATATGTGGGACAGGAAGCAACAGTTAGAACTGGACATGGAACAACTGATTGGTTCAAAATTGGGAAAGTAGTACGATAAGGCTGTATATCGTCTCCCTGCTTATTCAACTTATATGCAGAATACATCATGCGAAAGGCTGGACTGGATGAATCCCAAGCCGGAATTAAGATTGCCAGAAGAAATATCAACAACCTCCGATATGCAGATGATACCACTCTGATGGCAGAAAGTGAGGAGGAATTAAAGAACCGCTTAATGAGGGTGAAAGAGGAGAGCGCCAAAAATGGTCTGAAGCTCAACATCAAAAAAACGAAGATCATGGCCACTGGTCCCATCACCTCCTGGCAAATAGAAGGGGAAGATACGGAGGCAGTGACAGATTTTACTTTCTTGGGCTCCATGATCACTGCAGATGGTGACAGCAGCCACGAAATTAAAAGACGCCTGCTTCTTGGGAGGAAAGCCATGACAAACCTAGACAGCATCTTAAAAAGCAGAGACATCACCTTGCCAACAAAGGTCCGCATAGTCAAAGCTATGGTTGTTCCAGTAGCAATGTATGGAAGTGAGAGCTGGACCATAAAGAAGGCTGACCGCCGAACAATTGATCCTTTTGAATTGTGGTGCTGGAGGAGACTCTTGAGAGTCCCCTGGACTGCAAAGAGAACAAACCTATCAATTTTGAAGGAAATCAACCCTGAGTGCTCACTGGAAGGACAGATCCTGAAGCTGAGGCTCTAGTACTTTGGCCATCTCATGAGAAGAGAAGACTCCCTGGAAAAGACCCTGATGTTGGGAAAGTGTGAGGGCAAGAGGAGAAGGGGATGACATAGGACGAGATGGATGGACAGTGTCATTGAAGCTACCTACATGAATTTGACCCAACTCCGGGAGGCAGTGGAAGACAGGAGGGCCTGGCATGCTCTGGTCCATGGGGTCACGAAGAGTCAGAGATGACTTAACGACTAAACAACAAACAAAAAGGAAGGACTCCCTATAATCCAAAAACCCTGTCCAAACCAATTTGCCCTAGACGATCCAGTGGTTCAAAGGATAGCTATAAAAATGCTGTATTTGATTCTCCCCATATTTTACAACCAGTACACTATTAATTATCAGTTGTACACTTTTTAAATTGCATTTTGTATATTTTAACCACAATATGTTTTATGAACTGGTTATACATTTTTAAACTGCATTTTGTATATTTTAGCCACATAATATGTTTTATGAATTGGTTGTATGTTTTTAAACTGCATTTTGTATATTTTAGCCATAAATATGTTTTATGAGCTGGTCACCCGACCGTAATAAATAAATTAAATTAAATATGAGCCAAATGTTTTTGTTTGAATTGTAGGATTGTTTAATTAGGATGCCTATTTATAAGTAATTCTCCTAGTCAACATTCATTTCAATGTGTTCATTTATTTACAGTTGAAATGCCTGCACTTGGATAACTCAGTGGATTAAGTATTTGACTGCAGAGCCTGAGGTTAGGAGTTTGATTCCTCACTGTGCCTCCTATTTCTTCATGAAATAAGAGTTTCATGAAAAGAAGGTACACACTACTGGTGTTCATCTCTTTAACCAATTTTTGGGTTTCTGTGTGGGATTGTATCAGATTTGACTTTTCTTCTCTGTTTTTTTGGGTTGTTCCAACGCAAACCAAAGAAATGAACATGTGAGTACCAAAACATTTGCAACTGCAACAATTTTCTGAGAGAAGGGTTGCATTTTCTGACAGAATTTCAAGGGTGCCAATATTTTTGGCCATGAGTGTATGCTCTGTGGCTTTGCAACTATGGTATAATCACAAAGATATATGGTACAAAGCCCTCCCAAAGAATTTCAGAAGATAATCTCTCTGCTTTCTATATAAGAGCAAAATTCTTGATTATGTGAATCATGAGAAGCTATGGTTTGTTCTGAAAGAAGTGGGTGTGCCTCCGCATTTGATCCTGATGTATAACCTATACTTTAATTGAGAAATTAGCATTAGAGCAGAATATGGAGAAACAGAATAGTTTGCTATAAGCAAATGTGTTAGACCAGGGTATATTTTATCTCTGTCAGTTAAATCTGTTTACAGACCATCTCATAAACTGGACTAGATTCAGATGAAGGGGGATTGAAAATAGATGGAAGAAATATCAGTCATCTAAAATATGCAGTCCTGCCAACCTAGCAGTTCGAAAGCATGTAAATGCGAGTAGATAAATAGGTACCACCACGGTGGGAAGGTAACGGCGTTCCATGTCTAGTCGCGCTGGCCACGTGACCACGGAAACTGTCTATGGACAAACGCTGGCTCTACGGCTTGGAGACGGGGATGAGCACCGCACCCTAGAGTCGGACACGACTGGACTAAATGTCAAGGGGAACCTTTACCTTTAAAATATGCAGATGATACCATATTACTGGCAGAAAGCAGCAGTGTCTTGAAAAAAACTGCTGATAAAAGTGGAAGAAGAAAATGCAAAAGCAGGACTGCAGTTAAATATTAAGAAGCTAGTGATCATGTCCACAGAAATACATAAGTTTAATGTTGACAATGAAGAAATTAGAATTGTTAAAGATTTTATGTACCTCAGTTCAGTTACCAGACAGAGACTGCAGTCAAGAAATCAAAGGAAGACAGAGACTTGGAAAGGCAGCTGTGAAGGAACTATAAAGAGTTGTGAAACACAAGGATGTGTAATTTGTGACTCAAGAGGAGATAATCTACACTGTAATGTTCCCAGTTACTATGGATATGAAAGCTATAGAGTGAAGAAAACTGGCAGGAGCAATATTGATTCGTTAGAGGTAAGTGTTAGAGGAGAGCTTTGTGGCTACTACAGATCACCAGGATGCAAGAACTGAGCAAGGCTGTTGATGAGAGGACCTTTTGGTGGTCACTGATTCATAGAGTCCCCATAACATGGAAGTGACTTGATGACACATAACAACAAACAACATTTCTTTGTCTTAATTTGCCACAAGGTGTAGCATCGCTCTCGCACTGATATGCTAGATTCCTGTATTCATCAAGCTCCACAAGCTGCCATTTGAAGTGGTGCAGTCAAGAATTCAATGCTGCATAATGTGTATAGCAGCTCTAAGGCAACTAGATCTTTATAGTATGGATATTAAAACTTAACACAGTATTTTCTGTCTTATTCTATTGGCTCTCTATTTGTATGTCTGAAAATTGCAGATAGTTGATGGCTTGGGGTACTTAAATGAGCTAAGTACTAGCAGGAGCTACACTTTCAAGACTTGTAGCTGTTTGTTTGTATCATTGGTGCCCATAGATTGTGGTGTAGATCTTTACAATGTGCTGATTGTATATTTTGTGACTTTGTCTGATGGTATGCAGTAAAGTCCATTGTAAAGCTCTTTTATGCTGGAATGGATATTCATTAAAAGCTTTCTCCAGGCTGAAGTATATCATTGGAGAAAATAACTTGCTGGTTTCATGAGAAGATCATCTGTGTTCATTTTGAGCAGAAATTATCCATCCTGTTTTCCATTATTTGGGATTTTAGGAGATTAAGGTATATTAGTTTCATTGCTATGGTTGGTTTAATTAAATTCTGAAAGCCATGTGCTCTAGCATTGGCAAGGTCTGAATAGAACAGGCTAATGTAATGATTCTGTCTTTTTTTTTTTTTTTTTTTTAGAACAAGGCATATTCTCCTATTTGTATACTTCAGTTGAGCAAAGGCATTTAATAAACTATAGGCAATGTTTGAAGATAAGGCAGTTCAGGTTGAATTTCTAAAAAGTCCACTGTCGAAATCTCAGGAAGTAAATGTTGGGCTAGATCTCCTATTGCTGTGTTGTCTTTCACTATAGACTGGTTTGAATAATTGTACTGTCACAGTTGAGTTTGGCTGCTGCCCTTCCTGTGTGCTGTTCTCCATGGGTAGCTGAAATGAGTTCAGAAGGTTTTGTTTCTATCTTTGATTTATCACAGGTTAACATACCAGGCAAACCGGCATAAAGTGTTGTTATTCTTACATTATTTTTAATAGAAACAAATCAACTTCAAACCATAGTTCAGGAAGCTCTCTTGTTTCCACAAACCATAGTTGAGATTACACACAGTTTAGGGATTGGGCTACACGATAATCTGTAGCTAATCTAACATTGAAACAGAGGCTTCCAGTCTCTTTGAGGTTATACTAGAGCAGTGGTTACCAACCTTGGGTCCCCTGATGTACTTGGCCTACAACTCCTAGAAATCCTGGCCAGCACAGCTAATGGTGAAAGCTTCTGGGAGTTTAGTCCAGGAACATCTGGGGCCCCAAGGTTGGGAACTATAACCTTAAACTGTAGTGTACCATTATATCTAAACTCAGTGTTTTAATTGTCCATAACAGTTTCTCCCACAATGAGAGTGTATTCGAACAAATGGTTTACCTTGTGATATTGCTTTATTACTAAAATTATCAAATGATAATGCTAGTATGAAAGACAAAAATAGCAAAATTTGCACGTAGATTTTCATTCACCTGAAATTGATGCTAAAGTATAGTCTGGTCTGGAAGGAAATAAATATTGCTATTGCATAGATGGCACCTTATTCCTTAACACAACTTGGTACATTTCCACTTCAATAATTTCTAAGAAGAAACTGTTACAGAAAACACATCCAAAAATGTTTACTGTTCTTTTTAATATTTATTTTCCATTTCATAAATCTACAAAAGAAGTTAAACTACAAAATGGATAAATATAGATAACAGGAGACATAGCCAAAGTAATGGGACTGGAGAGAGTAGGGAGGAAGGGCAAGCTGATAAATTTCTACAGACGGATTCCAGTATTGTGTATACTCTCATTTCAGGTGAAATTCGGTTAACTTAATTCTTGCCACAACTTTTAATTCTTATTCCGTTACTGTTTTCTACAGAAGATCAAGAAAAAGGCTCAGCAAGAGCTGTTGAGCACATAGTTCAGGCCCTAGAAATCGTCTGTTTCTAGTGCCTGAAGTATGCTACATATTATTTGTTTGGCTTCATGAAATTTTTCAGTGATTATGAACAAGAACTTGGATAAGTGTTGTAATGGTTTGTATGCACTGGGTTTGGAACTGTTAAGCTGTACATAAGACAATAGGAGTAAATCAACACTGTGCCAGGTTTTCCGTTTCAGGAGAGCTTTCCTTAAGATTAAAAGAAAGGAGAATTATTGTTGCTGTTTTTGTTTTCTTTTAAAAAAGCCATTAGTGCTTGGTGGAATTTTAAAACATCTTATATATATTTACAACTATTGGGAACTACACATCTGGAAACATATTAATGGATCTGCTGTGAAGTCACACCTGGGTTTCCCTGAGTTAATTCACTTCTACCAACCATACAGCAGTGACAGGGGAGGAAATTGGCACTCAGAAGCCTTGTTTATAGCTTGTTCAAGTAACTCCACTGGCCAAAATCTTGTTCCTTAATGTAATAAATTGCACTATAGTAAACCCATTGACTCAATAGAGCCATCTCTTCCATAAGTTCCATTGATTTACATGGGCCTACTCTAACTGTGATTAATTATACCTTAGTAACTTGCAGCTAAGAGTGGGACCATTTGAATCAATGGAACTTATGGAGGAATTGACACATCAAGTCCCCATTGATTCAATGGGACTATTCTAGTCTGATTTACTATGCTAAGCAACAGGATTTTGACCACTGAGACTGGTATAGAGACTCAGTAAAATAAACAGTGAATGTAACCATGAAGGGTGTAATTCTATAGTAAGAGGATTTGGAAAGGTCTATTGAAGGGTACTAGTAGGCTGCAGGAAAGAGGAAAAAACCCAGTCTACAATCTTGTCAGTAACTGCCAGTAGGTCTTTTGCCTGCTTCTGTTAGACGACTAGAAAGAGAAAGAAAGGAAGATAGCTGATTTACTGTGTTTTTCTGTTCTGAAGCACAGCAGTTGTGCCACACTGGTGTGCTTCTCTCACAGAACTGTCCACACATGGAGTCCAGTGCTCTCCTTTCCTTTGCCTTCTCTCAACCCTGGGATTTTGTCTTGAAGATGATGTTTCCTTTGCAGATAATCCTAGGAAAAGTTGCAGGCAAATTTGAGATGGTTTAACTCAATAAAGGAGACCATGGACTTGAGTTTGCAAGATCTAAAAAAGGGTGCTAATAATTGGACATTTTGAAGATTCCCTCATTCACAGGGTTTCCCTGGGCTGGAGGTGACTTCATGGCACATAACATCAGTGATATTTTGCAGCATTTTTTGGGGTCACACTGTCTGGTCTTCTTTTACTGTGGTTTGAAGCCCCCCATTGCTGATCTGAACCAACTCAGACCCCAGTTGTGGTCAGTCCAAGTTGGTTCTGTCTGATTTGGAATTTGGCTAAACCATCCCTAATGCTGATGTTCTGTAGTTTTCATAATTTATATTTGCATGCCTTGAACCTCATGCCTTTGATATTTTATTTACCATTGTCAGCCGAATGAGTTTCACAATATTATGTTTCCTATTGTTTTATATGAGAGGTGCAGTTAAACTTTTTTACTCCAGGGATGGAATTCTAATTTGATCATGACAATGTCAGATATTTCATACTTCATTGTACTTCACTATTAATTTTCTGATATGTTCCCTCTTGCCCCTTTTTAATTCTTTATCCCAGTTGGACAACGCAGATGAGCAAGCAGCCCAGATCAGACGAGAACTTGATGGGCGCCTGCAAATGGCTGATCAAATGACAAAAGTAAGTTTTGATTTCTATTTCTAGCTTTAAAGAGCAAAGTATTTCTGAACGTGTTTTAAGGTTGCAATTCTTCATATCCTTAATAGGGAACAAGGTCCACTGAATTCAGTGTGGCTGATTTCAGAGCATGGTCCCCCTTCAGTGTGTGCTGTTTGCATTAGGTTGCATTCATCTCTTGCTAAGCTTCCTACTCCCTGTCCATCTACTATTTTCCATAAATGCCTTTGAAAGCAGGACCTATCTAGTTTTGCTTATGAAACGTTGTATAGTATACAGATTATTGCTGCTAATGCTGTTTTTCATTACATGGCATATTTCTTGAAATATAATGGGAAAATGTCACCTTCACATTGTCTTCTAAAATATATTGTAGCTAATAGTTTATTTTCTTCTTTATGTCCGTTGACATCTAATGTTGGATATAGGCCTCCCCTTTTTGTTTCCACAGATTTCTGTTTTGTGCTCTTCTAATTCAAATCAATCCTGCTGATCTTTTTAAACCATTAACCCATCTGGTTGATAAATTGCACTATATACCAAACGCTTGTAAAAGATTCAAGTGCCATACATAGGAATATAGGAAGCTGCCTTATACTGAGTCAGAACATTGGTCTAACCAGCCTGATACTGTTAATTTTGAGTGGTGGTGGGTGTCCAGGATCTCATACAGAATTTTTCCCCTAGCTCTACATGGAAATCACTGGTACTCTGTGGTGGCTTCCAACCCAAGCATTAATCAGACCATGGAAATTACTGTTCTGGGCTGTTTTTCAGAATATCTCTTCTACAGGTACTGAAATGTTCTCAGGTTCATTTTGGGGCTTGTGGCATTGATCCCATTTTGCCAAATGGGACAGGTGAATTTCATTGGACTGCCATACTCAGAAGTCCCAATTCCAGGATGTTTTTCGCAATATCAATTTTCTGCCCAGAACAGCAAAAAAGTATACTGGAATGTGGTTCCTGACAATGATTTATGACATAGTGCATCTGTCTTATCTGGTCACATGTGTGTCATAAATTTGGTTTGAATATCCTATTCAGAAGTTGCTGTTCTGGGCCATTGTGTTCCATTCTGGCAGATTTAGGCGCAGTAAAGAGTTAATGAAAGAGTAATATTTTTAGGTTTGAGGTCTAAGATATTGTTTTGATGTTTGCCCATTGCATTTCACTGTTTTTGGCATCAATTTTTATTAAGAAATCCCCATTCTGCTCCTTTCCATTCCGGCATTTACCTATACCCATTTGCTAAATAAGTCAGCAGAGCCATCCACGTTTTTTTATTCCTTTTTTTTATAAATGGTTTTTATTATTTTTAGAACAAAAACAAACACAAAAATACAAATAATAGTGCTTACTATACACTAAATTCTACCGTGCACCCCATACCCACGGGACCCCATTGAACAATATTTTTATTACAAACTTCCTTTCCAAACGTTTTTTTTTATTCCTGCTCAGCATTTAGAGTTGGTTTTAAACAAAAAGTATATAAGGAAAAGCAAGGAATCTGCAGCAGTCCTCCTCCCAACCTTGGCAGCAGCCCTCCTCCCAACCATGTGGGATGCAGGAAGCCCAGAACTTCTGGAAAGCTGTGTTGGATCAGACCAAAGACTTGCCTAGTGCAGCATTCTGCTCATATACTTGCCAGTCAGCTGCCTGTGGGAAGCCTGTCTTGTCTTAGATTACCGTCTGATAAGAAAGTTCTTTGGCAAAAAGTTGAACTTTTTTTTTAAACAGTTGTAATCTTCATCCTCATCTTAACTCCCTTCCTAGCTCCCTGCTTCTCAGCTTTTCTTCTATTTCCTGTGTCCTCTATAGATGTTTCCTGTGTCCTCTACACCAGTGGTCCCCAACCTTGGGCCTCCAGATGTTCTTGGACTTCAACTCCCAGAAATCCTGGCCAGCAGAGGTGGTGGTGAAGGCTTCTGGGAGTTGTAGTCCAAGAACATCTGGAGACCCAAGGTTGGGGACCACTGCTCTACACAGTTCCCCTGCTAGAGGAATCCCTTATGTAGATCTCCTGCTAAGGTCAGGAACCCAGACTCTGGGTAGACCGTAGCCATCTTGAATGCACCCCATTGGATGTTCCTCAGATGGTCATCTTCCCTTCCAGTATACTAACACTTGTTGGTTTCCTACTTTTCATATAAGCATGATGGTTTACTTCTTCAGGGAATCCCTCTCTAGCCATTGAGCTACACTAGCATGGTGAATGAATGAATTTTTATTCTACAGCCAAAGGCCCGATAAAATACAATATAAGTATTATATATTGTATTTTAAATTCACAGAATAAATTTAAAAAGTTTAAAATTAGTTAAACATCAGGATTCTCTTTCGTGTTTTCTGGGCAGAGAGAAGGAATTTAGCCACAAGTTCTGTAATGGACTTATTTGTATCTTCTAAAAGGTATTTTGTATACCAGTTCAATGTTCTTCGTGGAAAGCTTCTCATTAAGGGGTGTAGGAGCCTGGCACGATCATCCCTGTAATAACTACGTATAAAGAGAACATGTTGCAACATTTCAATTTCTCTATTATTACAAGGACATAATCAATTTTCGTATGGGACACCATGATAGTGGTCCTCTAATACTGTGGATGTAAGACAGTTAAATCTGGCTCTTGAAAAAATCTGTCGATATTTTGGGATTGTCAAGTTTTTCAAATACTTAGCTCTTTGGCAAAATTCAAAGTTCAAACCAAAATTTATGGGTGAACAGGTTTTCTGAGCATTCTCTATTGAATACTGGAAATCAATATCTTTGATCCATCTTTCAATAATGTCCTTAGCTGTCTTCATTTCATAGATACTGAATAAATCCATAGATAGGCCTAAAAATTCAATTTAGCTGGAAAAAATTTTAACCAAGAGTTGGTATAGACATCCTTCTGGAGGAGATATAGATATCCTGAAGAAGGATCGGAATGTAATATTTTGATCCAGTATATAAGAGCATGTAACCAGGCTGTACTTTCCATTGAAGGGATACCCATCTCAAGTCGCAGACCTGCTACAGAAACACATCTTGGTAATCCAAGAACAGACCTCTAAAACATTGCAAGAACACTCTCAACACTTAGGTGGAAGCCCAGAATCCACACTGGGATTCCATAGAGTAATTGAGGTAGAACGTTGGCTCTAAATACCTGAATAGCAGCTGGTATAAATTGGCCCCCCTTAGTAAAAAAGAACCAGGAAATGGCCTTGATGGTATTCTGGGCTGTCTGTATAACAGACCTTCTATGGGGAGTCCAAGAAAGATTCTGATGAAACCAGATGCCCAAATATTTGAATTGTTTGACTTGATCAATGTATTTCCCATTGGTTATTCTGGGGTGAGTGAGCCTAAGAGAATCAGTTGTGGTGAGGACTATGGCATCAGCCTGGCACTGGTGCCTCCCAATGCCAGTCTTCCCAGACTTGGCAGTGCTTCCAAGGAGCCCCAAAATCCATGAAACTAGGCACTTAGGATCAATATGCCCACCCTGTAAGGTGGACTTGCCATCACACTTGCAAAATATCAAAACTCCCGGAAGCTGGTCAAGGCAAGACCTGGTTTTGGTACCAGACCCTCTGAACTAAAAACCTAGACAGCTAGTTGGAGAGTTGTTTTTTAAAAGATTAAGGATAGTAAAACAGTAAAAGTGGAAAAAGCTTCAAAAGGCTTCAAAAACAGTTGCAAAAATACAGTGGAGACAAAGCTAAGGCAATCAAGAGAATACACCAGAAAATAACAAAGCTAAACTAATCTACCGAATACCCACACATTAGAATACTATCAGCATAATTCTGAAGCATGTATAATGTACATCCTTCCTAGGCACAACGTAGTAAGATAGCAACTGAGCATAGCATCTCTGAGAGGTAAGCTAAGCCAATTAAGTAACTTCTGAACTAGAGATGGGATGTTCGTATTCGTCTCCTGGGGAAATGAATATGAATATCACCACCACAGGTGTCCAAGCCGATTGGATCTTCCCCCCAGAAACAGGCCATCCACTTATTGCTTGCAGTGCGGCGCGTGTGGCTGTTGTTGTTTGCACCACACCAGTTGAGAAAGTAGCTCAGCTGGGGCTTCCCCTCCTCCCTGTGCTGCTGACCACTCATCCTGCTTCCTCACTGGATTGGTCAGCAGTGCAGGGAGGCGGGGAAGCCCCAGTCGAGCTACTTCCGTGATTGGTGCAATGCAAACGACAACGACTGCGCACACTGTACCTCAAGCGGTAAGTGGACAGCTCAGTTCTGGGAGAAGGGTCCAATCGGCCTGGCCACCTGGGGTGGTGATGAATACCAATATCCCATCTCTATTCTGAACCCCCTTTTATACATTAAAATCCCATTCTAGACCCTTCTAGATGGTCCACCAATCAGGCTTTAAGTTCCTTCAAATGTTCAGGAAGACCAAAATACGTTCTACCCCCTCCCTTCCCATAGCTGAAATCATCTCCTAATTAATGTGCACTACCAGGGAGGCAGTAGATTTAGCCTTGAAGGCCATTCTGACAAGAGATAATCTTGCTACCTACTTCTTGTTACCAGGCACACACTCTCAGCCAGCTTTTCCCACACACTCACAGAGAAGTCTGATTTTTCAAGATGGATTCCATGTATCCTCAGCTTCTCAGTTTCTTCACAATGGGATTTTTCCATTTTAAAAGGTTGAATTGCTATTCCTAAGGCATAGCTACCAGCACTAAGAGCTTTAAGTTAAAATGTGGCATTTTGCATCTACCCTGTTACATCAAAGCACTCAAATGTATCCCTCAAGGACTTCTCTGAACTGAATTCATCCCCCCCCCCCCTGACAGAAGGTGGTTCAGCTCCCTTGCCTTAATGAAAGGATTTTAGAAAGTGAGTACAACAGCACACTCTTGCTGTTGTTCCCAAGCAACTGGTATATATTGCTGGAATATACAGTCCTTGTGATCAACAACCATTGATAGTCTTGTCTTCGAGGAAAAGAATGTAGGTGAGGACCCATGCTTAAACTCAGAGCTTTGCTCAGACTCTCAGAGCCTGATGCACATAATTCTAAATCCTGATTTAGCATTACTTGTGAACATAGCTCATGTCTACTTGTGACACAGGTGCTCAGAAGCACCATATGATGCAGAGCCATTTTTTGTTGTTTGTTGTTTTGTTAGATGTATTGTCATTGAGCATCAAGTTCTAGTTTTTATTAATAAGTAGTATCAGACCCAAATTGTTTCCTGAATATACGCAATTCTGGGGACACACTTGAGAATCACTTGCAGCATGCTAAGCCTGTCTCTTCTGTCTGTTAGTGAAGAATGTTAAAGAGCTCTATTGTCAAGTGCGCTGTTTTGACTATAGATTTTCCCAGGGATTTTCAGGCATGCAGCATGATTTTAATTAATAAAACATATTAATTGAAATTAAAATACCAATACTGATATTAAAGTTGACACATTTTTATAATGCACGTATAATTCTCATTCTACCTAACAGATGAAATGAACCACACTACCTTGTGAGTGCATGCCTTTCCCCATATATTCTAATCCACATGGTAGAGCAGAGATGTGCTCGCTTTAGGACGTGGCTGTGGTCTCACAAGTCTGATTGGTTAATAAGCAGGGATGTTGGCAAATCTTTGAGTCGGAGTCCTGAGTCCGAGTCCCAAGTTGTTTACCCCGAAGCTTGGGGCTTGGGACTCAGACCCAAAGACTCGGGCTGAACGTGCATCGCCCAGCTGATAGGCCGATGCATGCACAGAGAAAGCAGCCCTGGAAGCGGGGGGGGGGGGGACACATGTACATGCACCAGCCTATCAGCTGGGCGGCAGGTGCGTAAGCAGAGGCAGCAGCTGGCATACAAGTGTCAGGTACAGACATTGATGTTATCCTAATCTTACAGTCAAACACAATGTTAAGGGAGACCAGCGCTTTCTGTAATTAACCTGTTTTCCCTCCCTCAGTTTATTTTCCTTACAGATATATCTCTCAGCAGTTACACTTGTAATCTAAGCCCTTGTTTATTTTACCAATCATAGAATGAAGCATGCTAACTATAAGATACTGAAATGAGACAGACCATGTGCTCTGAGAAGCACCTGCTTGTTATCAATTGGGGAGTACCTGCACCAAAATCATATACTTATACATCTACCCTGATCCTTAAAATATGAAATGGAGATAAAGGGAGAGAACCTTTCATCTTTCTTAAGACATGAAAAGGATATGTGGAAAACCTGGAACATACATTTCACTGTGTTGTTTTAATCACAGTATCTTCCTAAGTAAGCCCATAAAAAAGCTCCTCTGCTTTTTCAAATTAACTATCTGTGGGTGTATTTTATATTTATGTAAGAGTAAATGCTAGTTAATAGGACTTGATCTTGATAAACAGAACTTTAAAGCATACAATGGCTGAGCAGTAACTTAAGTTCTGGATTTTCGAAAATATTTTCTAGGAAAGAAAATTTCCAAAGTTTATATCCAAAGAAATGGAACACATGTATATAGAAGAATTGCGTTCTTCAGTGAATTTGCTGATGGCAAATTTGGAAAGTCTTCCAGTGTCTAAAGGTGGACCAGAATTTAAACTACAGAAGTTAAAGCGATCACAAAACTCAGCGTTCTTGGACATAGGAGATGAAAATGAGGTTCAGCTGTCAAAATCTGATGTGGTGCTGTCATTCACTTTGGAGGTAAGTGTACACACCATGTAATAATTGCTGAGATATTCAGTCTTCCTGGGATTGCCCAGTTTTACACTTACTTTCAGAATATCCAAAGCAGTGTGCTATTTTTTTTTGCAGTCCCATCTCAGAATTATCTCCTGGCAGATACTGCACCAGACATTTTGTGAATGTGATGCTGGCAGAACATTTCTAGCCTCTTAGGCTATGAAGGGCAAATATATGTAAATCTTTGCTCCTTTTGATAGCAACATTCTTAATAAATGTTTTGGACTGTCAGACAACTCTCATTTACGCAGCTCATCTTTTGTGGGAATGTCATGTTGCCTTTCTAAAGCTACAATACCGTTTCCCCTAAAATAAGACCTAACCTGAAAATAAGCCCTAGTGTGATTTTTCAGGATGCTCGTTATATAAGCCCTACCCCAAATATAAGCCCCAGTTAAGTGAAACCCTGCCCTCCACCATTGTGCAGCAACCAGAAGATGACATGACTGTATTTGAATAAATGTAGATAGTCAGGGCTTGAAAAATGCACTCGTCCACTCGTGTATGACGAGTGAAAAATGCTGCTCGACGAGCCTCTCTCTCTCTCTCTCTCTCTCTCTCTCTCTCTAATCCTGCAGTCCTCCCCTCCCCCTCCCATTGCAAAAGGAAAACTGCCCTCTTCTCGCGAGAAGAGAGTTTGAGCTGCACATAGAGATATAGCTCTGCAGGAGAATGTAGAGTAGTCCCATGCTGGAGAATATGGAGATTCCCTGCTCCCAATTTCAACCGAACAAGGACACATCCTGGGGTGGGAGGGAACCGTGGCTCCTTAAGAGGCCAGGTGCTTTTGCTTTCAGTTTTATTTTTGCTGAAGACATTCAAAAGAAAGGCATTCAAAATACAAGCTTCATGACCCCACAGGCACGCTGGTAATAAAGCAACCCAAGTCTGAGGGTATAAATCAGTGATTCCCGTGTACGTAATACAATTTATTTTGGGTTTGTACGCATTGTTACGTAGAAATAAAAGTGAACAAGTGCCTAGTTTAAATTTGTTAACATAAATTGCAAGGCTATAGTCTGGTCATGCTGACTGGTGAAATCTTTTACTTGAAACCCTGAATTCTTCTTTCTTGCTTCTTTTTCTGCTTGTGAGGACTTGGTCAGATATAGTAGGTGATGCAGTTCTTGCTACTTTCAGTTCAGACTGCAAGTAGAAGACCATGTAGAACTGAGTAGAGATGGGTACAAACCGAAGCCACAGTTCATGCAAGCCATTTTGCCAAAATAAAATGAAATGCTGAACTTTTTTGCACTTGGTTCTTCATTTTGCTTCGGCAGAACGGATGCCCCCACCCTGTTTCCACTGCCCCCATCGCCTCCCTACCTGGTCCTCTTGCCTCCTCCACCACTGCCTCCATCGCTGCCATCTTCAGAAATAGCAGCCTGGCTTCTCTTTCAAGAGCCAGGCCTGCTGTCACTACAAGCGCACTGGCTTATCAGCTGATAGATGTGCACATGTGCAGAGACAGCAGGCCCAGGTCCCAGAAGGGAAGCCGGGCTGCTGTCTCTGAAGATGGCAGCAGCAGCAGGACCAGGTAGGGAGGCCATGGGAGCAGTGGTAAGGGGACGGGGGGGGGGCAGCAGAGGTGTGGAAGCATTAGGGTCCCCTCCCCCCAGACATGAACCAGAGAAATATACCACAAAACAGTTCATTTTTCTGGGGTTTGTGGGTGGTCCGTGGGTGGCCACAAATCACCGATTTGTCATTTTTTCCAGTTTGTTCCCATCTTTATTAGAGAGTACTTACAGAATGCTAGCACCGCTCCTTGCTGTCCATGATTATGCAGCTCCATAGACCTGTTTGTCATGGCGAGCACTCCTATGAAAAACTCCTACCCAGCTCTCAATATCCCCAAGCCAGATAACCCTAACTTTTTGAGGCTATGTTCCTGCCCATCTCCTGAGCTTGGAACTGGGGAGGAGAGCAAGAAATAATCCCTGTAATCACACTTCACTCTACAAATGTTTGGCACACTTCAGAAGAAGTGTAATACACCACAGGTTAGCCCTTCTCCCTTCCTCTGAGCATGAGAATGAGGAAAACAGTATGTTATTACTTGGAAACTGTGCTGCACATTAAAGGCATGCCAAGGAGAGCTAAAACTTCATACACCTGTATAGGTGTACAAGTTTTTAACTAGCTGGGAGATGCATTTTTTTCATTCCCACCCCAACTCTACTAATCCTTATTTTTTAAAAATGGGTGACACTTCTTTCTTTCACCAGTGGTCCGAAATGGTACATTTCTGGAAGGTCAGTGTTATTATGCATCATTCCTTCCCATTTCAGTCTGTTCTCACTCATCCATATAGTTACTTAGAGGACTATGAACAGGAATATGTGTGATCCAAAGATTAATGTCTCTCACTTTCTGTCAAAGTGTCATGGTCGCTGCATATGGCAGTAATGGGTTTGAGAAAAGTTGAAAATGTAGGGTGAATCAGATGGTTATGTGAGTAGAAGGCAGTTTGCATGGCCAGCCTTTCTCTTTGCTTCTTCCCCTCTGGAGACCTCTCGGCATTGCAGAATGTTTGTCCAGCTGTTTGGATGGCCATCCTGACTAGCAAGGGCTGTGTCATATTGGATGGTTGTGCAAAAGGAGGGGGGAATCATCTGAAATGGGATGGAAGAGTTCTGTTGCATTGATTGCTTATTATTTTCAAGAAGAGAATAATGAGAACAAATTGTAGTAATTTATAAGTCCCAATATCAATATATCTGCCACCGTTCTGGTTTGTTGTTACTGTTGATGTTTGTTTTGGAGGATTGATCTTGTGGGCTGTAGAGTTTTTCAGTGGAAACAAGCTGTTTAGAAGTATTTTTGTATTTATCTATGAAGGGTAACCTTCTTTCAAATTCATAAATGTAGTCTAACAATCTAAATGCACATCAAAGTGGTGTTAGAAGCCGTAAGACTGTACGTGATAAAGTTGCTTTCAAGTTAAGGGTTTACTTTGTAGCAAAGACTGTAGTAATGTTTCATAAGGAACAAGTAATGTTTCATTGTGTTTCTCTGACAGTTCTACTATAGATGATGACCTCATTAGAATAGGGACAGGATGAGTTATGAAGGGACTTATTTACAGACTTTCTTTATTTGTTTGTGTCTGTGTGTATCTGATTCAGTCCCATAAAAGTGTGCCACCAGGTGACCCCCGTTAATAATACTGTCTCTCAGTATCCTCTTCTTCATTTCTCAGTTAGTTGCTCAAGGCAGACACTGTTCTTTAAGGTGATCCTTCTGGGACCTTGCACTTGCCAGATGTATCATAGCTTTTTCATTCCCACCTTGAAGACTATGCCTCACAGATGGCCTTGGCCTTGTGATCATCAGATCAAGCTAGGCAACCCTGATGTTATTGTCACTGCTGAAGTGAAGCCCTCACTGTTTAAGAAAGAGAAAATAAACAGTTGCTGCCACCCACTTAATCGTATCCATCATCTCCATGAGAGTTCAGAAAGGCAGCGACTGCAAAATACATCTTGTTGAACTCAGAATAAACTAGAAGAATTGAAACTGGGTGAACAGAAACAGAAGTGGTGGGAGGTTTTCCTCAAGCGGAAGGCCAAAATTGGTTTGCTGAATGATAACAATTTTGAGAGGATTTTGGAGTTCAGAGTGATGGTTACCTGACCACTCTAACCTGGGGAATTCTGCTGTATCCTAAAAGAGAGGGAGGTATTAAAAGGGAGCTCTGCAGGACACCTCCTCACACAAAATACCGTGTTTCCCCGAAAATAAGACAGGGTCTTATATTAATTTTTTGCTCCAAAGAACTCATTAGGGCTTATTTTCAGGGGATGTTTTATTTATTTTTTTCATGTACAACAATCTACATTTATTCAAATACAGTCATGTCATCTTCTTATGGTTGCTGCACAATGGTGGAGGGCTGGGTTTCACTTAACTGGGGTTTATTTTGGGGGTAGGGCTTATATTACGGGCATCCTGAAAAATCATACTAGGGCTTATTTTCAGGTTAGGTCTTATTTTCGGGGGAACAGGGTAGGTGCAGAGTGGTGCTTAATATTTGAAAACACATCTGAGTCCTTCTCTTGTTGGCACATTACTGTAGCTGAGAATGTGGTTCAGGAGGCACATTACTAAGCAAATAATGGCTAAAGTCCAGTAGCAGACTTACTTAAATTAAAATTTTCTAACCCCTTCCCCCAAAGGTCCTGGGGCTCCCTTAGAATCTCTTTCATCATGGGGGGAAGTCTTTAATTTCCAAAAATTGCTGCCATTGGTATAATCAGAAATGTCTAATTTATGAAAAGCCACCACAGCTGATTATATTATCATCAGTCTTACGCAATGTAAATTCCACTGCTGGATACAACATGAGTGGATTATCCTTAGTTGAAAATAATATTGAAAATGCAGAATATTTTTGTATGAAACTAAGTAAATTTCCCCACCTTGCATATTTGAAATATACAGTATTATGATCTGTAACTTCTCAGCAAAGGGCAAAGGGGAAACTTAGAAATAAAGCTGGCTCTTTCCACAGTAAGGCTGGCCTCAGATAGTCAGTTATGATTAAGATAACTACGAACCCAGAGAGTGAATTTTGACACAGAAAACACCTAAGGAACATAAGCTGTTTTTTAGAGACTGTTAGATAAATTCTGGAGACTTCTCCTGCCTTCTTATCTTATCACACAGGCCCTGAACTGAATGTTCAGTTTTTCACGGAACTTGGTCATCATTGCTTCTTTCGATGGGAGAAGAATCCCTTTCTGACATGATGAGTGGGTTGCCCTAATTCAAACTATATAGGGATTTGGGGATTCTGAGGAAAACAGTTTTTATTTTACTTACTCTAACAACTGTGTATTTTGTCAAGTTGCTTGCTTTGTGTTTCTCTGTTAAAATACAATTAATTGGCCACCATGTGTTTTGCATTTGTCTTTCTGATTTTTCCAATTGGTTAGCAGGCTATAGTGGGTGAAAAATCCACAACAATTTTGTTTTCCCTGTATTATCTCAACACCATCCTTCTATACTTTTTCATATAGATATTGTATTGTTATAACATATTCAGTATCTGCTGTGATGGGAAGCTCTGCTTGTGTCATGTTGATTTTTGCCTCTCTGTTTCTCTCATTTTGAGAAATTCTATTAGTAGTAGCATTTTAATCCATATTTTAAATATATATATTTTGGCCACTTGTACTTTATTGTAAAACTTGATAGCTAATCTTTTAAGTGAATGTGGGGGACAAGTGCACATTTACGGAAACTTTAGAGTTACCTTGAAAAAAAAGATTGTTTTTTAAAAATATATACATATTAAGATGTCCCTTTTCTGTCCATATAGCTATTTCATGTTCCACAAACAGCATACCAGAAAGAAATGATGAGTAGCACGAGAAACAGCCTGGGTAGAAGGAGCTCTAAACAAAAATAGCTTTGTTATTTCTGGGAAGAAATAGTTCATCGTTTCCCCTATGTATTGAAGCTGCTTGCTGCTTCATTTATGGTGGATGAGCTAAAGCCTCTGAAGTTTTCCCCAAAACTCTAAAAAGAAGAAAGAAAGATATCTTGAGAAAAAGTGGTCTGAGATGCATTGTTTCTTTTCTCTAGTTTCTTGGATGGCAGACTAAGAATGTTGTGCCAGTTTCTGTTCAGGGAAACAGAATAGGAGTATTCCTGGTTTAATGAGAGAAAACAATGGTGTCTAAATAGCTTTAAGATACTCATCAGGATTCCGAGTTTACCCTGAGAAAAATCATGTTCAGAGCCATATTAGCAATGGTTTCTATTCCTGAAAAGACAGGCCACTATACTATTCAATATGTAGTGTGACTTTTCAGCACCTGATTCCTACATGCGGTGTAGTGGAGCTAGAGTTTTGTTCAGCTGAGCTCTTACTGCTAGTTCCTTACTGAAGACTATTGATGTAATGGTGTGGAGGAGTACATGCTATTGTAGTCTCCTTCTGACTGATTATATGAATGGGAGCACAGCAAGGCAAATAGTTTTCTCTACATGTGGGTAATGCGCCCACTGCTCTTAGTAACACGAAGGATTCAGTAGTCCTTAGCTACTCTTAAGCAAATCTCCGTTAAATCAACATTATGTAGATGCGATAGTCAACAACCCTTACATTGTGTGTTTTTGATACTGACAGAATTAGTTTTAATATTTTTATACAGCTAGTGAATTATCTATAATTTTTGTGGCTGGTATTGTTTGGGAATAATCTCTAACTGGAAGTAACTTGCGTAGTCTTGGGTGATGCCCATTTCTCAGTAATAGAACTGAGAGGTATAATAACCTGCTTTTTAAAAGGAAGACGAAAAAGGTTATGTGAATGTTAAGATGAGGACTCCACTGTTACAATAATGCTAATCTTTTTACTCATCTTTTTACTTGGATAAACCTCATAGATACATTTTAAATATTATTTTGGATAAATATAGTGCAACATAACTTTAAATTTAAAGGTTCTATTCATATTCTGTAACTTTATTAACAACATAGGCACTTCAACTAATATTTTACCTAATGGGACTTGCACATTTTTATTCAAGGACTGCAATGAGAATAATGATGCGTATTAGTGAGTTGAGGGTGGTATCAAGTGATTATTTACTTGCCTCTATTCCTAAAGCTTTGATGGAGAAAAACATTTGCACAGAATCCAACAGTTTGTTTTAAAGGTAAAGTAGGTTTCCAAAGCAATCCTCTATAGCAAAACAGTATAAAGATGATGGCAAGGGTGGTGGTGGAAGACAGCAGCAAAACTGTTAAATTGCCTCTTGGCTTCAAGTCATGAATACATTTTCTGTTTTTTCTTCTCAGACATGCTGTAGACATTTAGAGGTTGCAGTAGAAGTGCTTGAATCACATAACGCATTTGTTTGCTTGTTTTTAAAAAACAAATCATCCCACTTAACATAAATGAAATTTGGAATGATACATTTTATGTTGGCTGCATCAACATTTTCAGACTTTCTTCAAACAGGGACTTGATTAGGTGTGCCTCTTCCAGGATTGTAGTCACTGGCTTTGCTCCACAGATCTTCTGCAGGCAAATGATTGGTACTGTTAATAGTTCTGATCAGTTATCAGCTGGGACTGAAATCAGACACCACCACCCTGTCGCCCTAAAAATGATGCCAGAATCCTATCACTGATGCATGCTTGCATAAAGGAAATCACATAAATGTTAGGAGCAAATTTCCACTTACTAACAATTGCTAGTTGCATTCCTACAAATGTGCTCAGTTGGGCACACATCTAGGAATTCAATCAGCACCTCACTAATGAGAAGCTATTTGCTACCAAAATTTAGAATGTGTATTCTCTTATGTAAGCATAAAGTGGAAGTGGTTTGTGGCCATTGACTGTCAAATCTGAATCTGTCAGTTGTTTGATACAGGGCAAAGTGTGGACCCACTGTGGTACAAATCACATTGTGTGAAACCAAAATGGTTTGATGTTGGGGAGTGGTTTTATTTTTTTAAACTTCAGCGTGTTGCTCACAATAGAAGATGATCTACTTATTTGCCTGCTTCTAAACTCAGAGTATACTATATTGAGTGTGTCAGTTAAACACTCATAAATGGCTGACATAAAAAAACACCAACATTTTTACCTGAACAAT
Organism: Intellagama lesueurii; assembly: GCA_037013535.1. Classification (NCBI taxonomy): domain Eukaryota; kingdom Metazoa; phylum Chordata; class Lepidosauria; order Squamata; family Agamidae; genus Intellagama; species Intellagama lesueurii. Next base: position 68,140,291 of record JBAJHW010000005.1, on the reverse strand, counting down.
CTATGGGTGAGTTGCAAGGAAAAGGACGACATGTGGGCTTTGTAAAACAGCAAAAAATCAAGCATTGATTGAGCCCTGCATTTCTGATAGTTGGTGAGAAGGCTGTAGCATGTGTCCTGAATTCCCTGTTCTATATTGTTGAGACATTGTTTTCCTTCTTTAGATTGTTATAATGGAGGTTCAAGGCTTAAAGTCACTGGCTCCCAACCGCATTGTTTACTGCACAATGGAAGTAGAGGGAGGAGAGAAACTCCAAACAGACCAAGCTGAAGCATCAAGACCACAGTAAGCTTTTTGTTATGATTTTTTTTTATTAAAAAAATGAGAATGTGTATATTATATACTAAGGAAATTACAATCCAGTTGTGAGCATCTTCAAAAAATAAAATTAAAAACAAAAACTGGGACAATTCGAGCTTGGATCATCTTAATGATATTGTTTCATGAGAGAAAGGCCAACAACTAATTCAGTAGCAAAAGTACTTCCAATATATGTCAGGGTGCTAATTCATTTGCTACAGAGTGATTAATGCATGTTGTCTTGGTGTTTTTTTCCCCTGATGAACACTATAATTGACAGAGGTGCTGTGTTTATTCTCCAGTTCTTGCTTTGGGATCTTATTTTGAGCTCTTAAAAATAATTTTATATTTTGGACTACCAAAGGAATATAAAGTATTACATGAAAAAGTCAATACTAATAATGAAGTTCAAGATTTTTAGTAAATGTTGTTAAGGCATTGATTGGTCACGAAGAATAACATATTTGTGATCAATGTACTCAAAATACATAAAAGTATGTGTGAGTAGGGCTACATGAAATATCACTGTACTAATGTTTGTGGTGTTTAAAATATCCTCAGATAATTAGCCCTCCTGATCTGAAATGCATATTTCCTAGGTTGATAGGAAGATCGATTAGAAAAATAGTTTAAAGCTACCTCTCCATAATAAAAACCTGAGAAAATGTAATAAAATGGAAGAGCAACCTTCTCCAATCTTGTAGGATAATGGTTTCCAACCTTGGATAACTGAGGTGTTCTTGGACTGCAACTCCCAGAAGCCTTCACCACTAGCTGTGCTGGCCAGGGTTTCTGGGAGTTGCAGTCCAAGAACACTTGGATTATCCAAGGTTGAGAACCATTATCCTACGAGATTGGGGAGGCTGCTCTCCCATTTTATTACATTTTCTCAGGTTTTTATTATGGAGAGGTAGCTTTAAGCTGTTTTTCTAATTGATCTCCCTATCAACCTAGGAAAGATGCATTTCAGATCAGGAGGGCTAATTATCTGAGGATACTTACTTTAGTTCTTTCTGAAGGATGCAGTAGGCAAACAGACCCCAGGGAGAAGCATCATGCCATTTCTACTTTGAAGTAGCCATATTGGCACACAGGAAGATAATAAAATCTGTTTTGGGTTGATTTGATTGACCTCTGTGTTGCCCATTCTCTTCAAAGGCCTTTGCTTCCTGTTAAAATGTCAGAATCTTTTGTGGATGTGTTTTCAGATATATTTACTGAGAGTATTTTTCCACTCTTTGAAGAGTCCAGTGAAGGGGGGGAAAGCCCAGTTTTGAAGACTGTAGTGAAGTAACTCTCTAAGTGACAGCTGTGAAGTTGACACCTATACCAAATGAGTATAAAATGTTTTTGGAAGGATTATATGCATGTTATATGATTATGTACTTTTAAAAAGTGTTATGAAATGAACCTTTCTTCAAATTTTACCAAAAGAGTTTTCACACTATTACAATTGTGTAGTCTAGTAACAAAGGAAGCTGCCTTATACCTGGTCAGACTACTTGTTCTATGAAATACAGAAAATGAGCCTTAGGCAAGCAAAGTATGCTGAAAAACAGGCAGGGCCAGAACTTCCATTAGGCAGAGTGCGGCAGCTACCTCCAAGAGCAAATTTTCAGTGCAAACAACAACAACAACAAAAAACAGCAAGTTGTTATTCCATTTTTACTGCCAAGGAAGTGAGAGGTGTGTTTAGGATTGTATGCCTTATGGGCAAAAATAACCATCGCTTCTAGGTATCTGGCTGCAGAGCCAGAGGTTGGGTGTTTGATTCTCCACAGTGCCTCCTGCAAGTAGAGCCAACCTGTGTGGCCTTGAGCATGCTGCATAGTTCTAGGACACCCCCAGAAGCAGGGAATAGTAAACCACTTCTGAGTATTTTCTAGGTGGGAAACCATGAAAAGTGCCACCATAGCTCAGAACTGACTTGATGGCACATCATTATCAGTATCATTATCATTTTTTAATGTATTGTACCATGACCTTGGTGGGTAGCTTTGGTTCATGCAGCAAAACATGTTGGGCTGTCCACGACTTCCATACTTCCTTTTTGGGAGGGTTATTCATGCTTTAAGGGTTTTGTTCTATTCAGTAACTGCTATGTATTCCTTGCAAGTGGAAAAGAAGAAACACTCTTTCTTCAATGTAATATAAGTGTAGAGTAGCCTTCAGAGAAACGATGAACAGCTGAATGTTACAATATTCAAAATGCCATTTAACATATATATAATAGATAGTAACTTTTAAAATGACTGGGTTATATGAGGGGAGATTGGGCAACAAGAACAGCCCCCATAGAAGTCTTGGCTTCATTGTGTGTATTTTAGAAGTTAGAGGATTTGCATTAGCTGTCTGCAGCCAAGCAAACAGTCTGAAAAAAAGCAAACAGCCTGAAGACCCATAATGCCAGAAGGACAAATTAGTCACCCCAGCCAAAATCAGATTGCAAAATACATAGCACAGGTCCAAGTGAATTAGTGGAGATAAAAGGAAGTGCCAGATAGCTCAGCGGTTTAGGCCGTGAAAACCAGAGGCTGGGAGTTCAATTCCCCGCTGTGCCTCCTTGACAGGGGCTGGACTTGATGATCCATAGGGCCCTTCCAGCTCTGCAGTTACAATACTATTGTAAGATTATTATTTTCTTATATTATTGTTTTCTATGTAGGTCCAAAACCCTTGCCATTTTCAGTCATAAAATAATGCCAGTAACTCTAGTCTGCCACCAGGGTAACTTTCCCTTCTTATTTGTATTTTGGTTATGAACAACACATATGTGAGGGTGTGTTGAGAGAGAAAGAAGAGAAAAAGAAGATGGCAAGGAATGAACAAGAGGGAGTAATAGACGAAAAAATATGGGTTATAAAGTAGATACGAGATTTATGACAGAGAGAGGTAGGGGTGATGAGCTACTGATTGTCTAGCAGGGTGGAAGGAAAGGTTGTGCATTAAGCGTGCCAGTCAGCATATTGATAACAGCTCCTACTATTTATCACATAAAGCTCTTGTTGCCTTAAAATAAATCATGCCTCTACAAAAAGGGAAAATACCTGCAATTTGAAAAAAAAGAAGAAGCCTGGCACGACCTCTTCCATCAGCAGTTCAAAACTCATTGGAAAAGTAAGTAAGATTACATCACAAAAGGTTGTGGCCTCTGAGAGTGAGCTAGTTCTATTGGATTTGCTATCAAGTCAGGTCTTATAGATAAAAGTTAACTATATTTTGTTATAAATATGTAACACAAAAAGTGCCCCAATTTTATTTGTCACTGAGCCTGCAAAATCAGAGTATGTTAAGCAGAGGCTCAATATGCAAAATTGGAGAAAGTTGTTTTATTCAGTGAGAATGTGAATATTTTAGCTCTTCCGATTACAAATTTTGGATCACAATCAGAAGATCGAGTGCTGAGTTAATGTTTTTATACAAGTTCAGAGCAAGCCAGGTGACCAGTTATATCTCCAGGTAAACTGGTCTTTTAAAACAGCATTTTGGTCACCTTGACAAATATGAACAGTGTTTAGCAGCACTAAGGAACATTTCCCCTTCATGGATTGCTGCCTTGACGTGGTGAAGGGGCTTGAGTAATTCAGAGAAGCTATGGGCTATGCCGTGCAGGGACACCCAATATGGACAGGTCATAGTGGAGAGTTTTGACTAAACACGTGGTCAAACAGGAGATGGCAAGAATAAACATATACATCCTGGGCATCAGTGAACTAAAATGGACGGGAATGGGCGAATTCAATTCAGACGATTACCATATCTACTATTGTGGGCACGAATCCCGTAGAAGAAATGGAGTAGCCCTCATAGTCAACAAAAGAGTGGGAAAAGCTGTACTGGAATACAATCTCAAAAATGATAGAATGATTTCAATACGAATCCAAGGCAGACCTTTCAACATCACAGTCATCCAAGTTTATGCACCAACCACCGATGCTGAAGAGGCTGAAATTGACCAATTCTATGAAGACTTACAACACCTTCTAGAACTGACACCAAAGAAAGATGTTCTTGTCATTATAGGGGACTGGAATGCTAAAGTAGGGAGTCAAGAGATAAAAGGAACAACAGGTAAGTTTGGCCTTGGAGTTCAAAACGAAGCAGGGCAAAGGCTAATAGAGTTTTGACAAGAGAACAAGCTGGTCATCACAAACACTCTTTTCCAACAACACAAGAGGTGACTCTACACATGGACATCACCAGATGGGCAATACCGAAATCAGATTGATTATATTCTTTGCAGCCAAAGATGGAGAAGCTCTATACAGTCAGCAAAAACAAGACCTGGAGCTGATTGTGGCTCTGATCATCAGCTTCTTATAGCAAAATTCAAGCTTAAACTGAATAAAGTAGGAAACACCACTGGGCTAGTCAGGTATAATCTAAACCAAATCCCTTATGAATACACAGTGGAAGTGAAGAACAGATTTAAGGAACTAGATTTGGTGGACAGAGTGCCTGAAGAACTATGGATGGAGGCCCGTAACATTGTACAGGAGGCAGCAACAAAAACCATCCCAAAGAAAAGGAAATGCAAGAAAGCAAAGTGGCTGTCCAACGAGGCCTTACAAATAGCAGAGAAGAGAAGGGAAACAAAATGCAAGGGAGATAGGGAAAGTTACAGAAAATGGAATGCAGACTTCCAAAGAATAGCAAGGAGAGACAAGAGGGCCTTCTTAAATGAACAGTGCAAAGAAATAGAGGAAAATAATAGAAAGGGAAAAACCAGAGATCTGTTCAAGAAAATTGGAGATATTAAAGGAACCTTTCGTGCAAAGATGGACATGATAAAGGACAAAAATGGTAGGGACCTTACAGAAGCAGAAGACATCAAGAAGAGGTGGCAAGAATACACAGAGGAATTATACCAGAAAGATCTGGATGTCCCGGACAACCCAGTTAGTGTGGTTGCTGACCTTGAGCCAGACATCCTGGAGTGCAAAGTCAAGTGGGCCTTAGAAAGCATGGCTAACAACAAGGCCAGTGGAGGTGATGGCATTCCAGTTGAACTATTTAAAATCTTAAAAGACGATGCTGTTAAGGTACTCCACTCAATATGCCAGCAAGTTTGGAAAACTCAGCAGTGGCCAGAGGATTGGAAAAGATCAGTCTACATCCCAATCCCGAAGAACGGCAATGCCAAAGAATGCTCCAACTACCGTACAATTGCACTCATTTCACACGCTAGCAAGGTTATGCTCAAAATCCTACAAGGCCGGCTTCAGCAGTATGTGGACCGAGAACTCACAGAAATACAAGCTGGATTTCGAAGGGGCAGGGGAACTAGAGACCAAATTGCTAACATGTGCTGGATTATGGAGAAAGCCAGAGAGTTCCAGAAAAACATCTACTTCTGCTTCATTGACTATGCAAAAGCCTTTGACTGTGTGGACCACAGCAAACTATGGCAAGTTCTTAAAGAAATGGGAGTGCCTGACCACCTTATCTAGCTCCTGAGAAATCTATATGTGGGACAGGAAGCAACAGTTAGAACTGGATATGGAATAACTGATTGGTTCAAAATTGGGAAAGGAGTACAACAAGGCTGTATATTGTCTCCCTGCTTATTTAACTTATATGCAGAATACATCATGCGAAAGGCAGGACTGGATGAATCCCAAACCGGAATTAAGATTGCTAGAAGAAATATCAACAACCTCAGATATGCAGATGATACCACTCTGATGGCAGAAAGTGAGGAGGAATGAAAGAACCTCTTAATGAGGGTGAAAGAGGAAAGCGCCAAAAATGGTCTGAAACTCAACATCAAAAAAACGAAGATCATGGCCACTGGTCCCATCACCTCCTGGCAAATAGAAGGGGAAGATATGGAGGCAGTGACAGATTTTACCTTCTTGGGCTCCATGATCACTGCAGATGGTGACAGCAGCCACGAAATTAAAAGAGGCCTGCTTCTTGGGAGGAAAGCGATGACAAACCTAGACAGCATCTTAAAAAGCAGAGACATCACCTTGCCAACAAAGGTCCGCATAGTCAAAGCTATGGTTTTTCCTGTAGCGATGTATGGAAGTGAGAGCTGGACCATAAAGAGGGCTGACCGCCGAAGAATTGATGCTTTTGAATTGTGGTGCTGGAGGAGACTCTTGAGAGTCCCCTGGACTGCAAAGAGAACAAACCTATCAATTTTGAAGGAAATCAACCCTGAGTGCTCACTGGAAGGACAGATCCTGAAGCTGAGGCTCCAATACTTTGGCCATCTCATGAGAAGAGAAGACTCCCTGGAAAAGACCCTGATGTTGGGAAAGTGTGAAGGCAAGAGGAGAAGGGGACGACAGAGGACGAGATGGTTGGACAGTGTCACCGAAGCTACCAAGATGAATTTGACCCAACTCCGGGAGGCAGTGGAAGACAGGAGGGCCTGGCGTGCTCTGGTCCATGGGGTCACGAAGAGTCAGACACGACTTCACGACTAAACAACAACAAAAGGAACATTTGTATAGAGAAAGGATTGATTGTCGTCGTTACTATTATATAAACTGGAAGTGTAGTTAAGAGACAAGTGTCATTATTAACTGCAACTCCTATGTAGACTAAGAGAGATAAGATCATACTCATTGTTGCCGTAATATGATAATTGTGATAATTATACAAAAGTGTTGTCTATCTTGCAATTTTATTTGTTGCCTCTTTTATGGAAGAGGGATTTCTACATAATGTTAGAATGTGACTCTCTTACACATTTTATATATTATCAAATTAATATCATTTCTTACATTCCTGTAACAATTATTTTCTGCTGGGAACATTAGTAGTGCTGCAACTTGATGAATTTCAACTCCACAAATTGGCAGGGCATGAAACAGTATTTCTGAAACTAGAAATATTTCTTTTTATATAATGCACATCATAGAAGCGTCATAGTAAAAGAATCGTACTGGGTTAGTATGTCATGGTTCAAATACAGGGAAAACACAGTTCATAGATACAAGATTAAGCCTAACCTCTCCCAACCCTAACCCCCATGTAACCATCAGCAGAAGGCTTATATGGAAAGCTTCAGAAGCTTTTGAGTCCAGTTTTAATAAGTCACAGTTCACCATGTTTTCTGATACTTGACAAACTGGTTAATTTTAACCATGATTAGTGGAAACTAGCAAATCATTCATCAGTGGTTACAAAGTTTACTAGACATAGTTAGGATTAACTGCACTCCAGGGTTTGTGTGGTATGCTAAATCATGGGTAATCTAACAGAGCTTCTGATTTCTTCCTTGCAGAAGAATGGAGGGTATATAAACTTATGGAAGGCTATTTTTTTTTCTCATAAAACAGAAACATGATTTAGCATTACTGTATTTTTCTGTGTATAAAATGACACCTTTTCCTTAAATAATTTGAGGAAAAAATTGAGGGTCTTTTTATACACGGAAGGCAGCTCTTTACTGCTGCCTTTTGCGAAGGCATGGGGCTTAGCAAAAAGGAGGGGGAGGCGTTTCTCCCTTCCTTTTTGCTAAGCTCCGAGCCTTCTCAAAAGGCAAGGGCGCGTGGGGCTTAGCAAAAAGGAAGGGGAGGCATTTCTCTCTTCCTTTTTGCTAAGCTCCGTGCCTTCTCAAAAGGCAAGGAAAAGCGGCAGTCACTTTGACAGCCGCTTTCCTTGCCTTTTTCCAAGGCACGGGGCTTAGCAAAAAGGGAGCCCTTTGATCCCTGCTTTTTCTAATTTGGGGTTAGAAAAGGGGGGGTCGTCTTATACGTTGGGTCGTCTTATAAACAGGAAAATACGGTAATCTCCAAATACAGCTTTTCTTTCCTATCTAAGGCAGTGCTTGCTGTTTACATTTTAGTATGTTCATTGAAGCATGGCTTCAGCACTAATCAGAGAAGACTTTTTAATTTCAGTTTTTCAAATGCCAATTTAAAGTGTGTGTTTGTGTGTGTTTCCATTTTGCTTGCCAATCATTTGCTTTGGTGATCACACTGGTGATAGATACTGTTTTTGAAGGACTGTCTTCTGTTTTGTCTTTTGTCTTGTGGAAAATGAAAATCAACAAGTCCTGAATGCCCACAAGATTTTCAGTTGGAAGTGTTAGTGAAATATGGGAAAAACATCATTTGACAAATGAAATCAGAAAGACCTGGAAACCTTATCCTTTCATCATAGCTATTGTAGCCCAGTGGTGAGGGATTCTGTCTGGGAGTAGCATGCATGCATTTTTTTTTTTAATACCCAGCCTTTCTCCCTAGTAAAGAACTCAAGATGTACAAAATATAAACATCTTCAGGGCAATGGGAAACCCACCTCTGCTTTAGAATAAGTTTAAAAACAGATGTTCAGGCTTCTTTCTGCAGTTATGCATATAGCCAATCATACTACAGCAAACAGTCAAAAACATTTTAGAATAGCATACCACTCCTCTGTTTTCGTTGGTCCTACTTGTGATTTAGTTTTACAAGTTAATCCTTTGTATTGCTTCCTTAGTTGCCAGTCGTATTCAATTTTTTGTTGCTAATTGCTGAACATTTATTCTCTCCCCACCTTCTCCACAGCTCTTATCTCTTTTCTTCAGCTTTCAAAAGACCACCAGCATAGATAATGACCTTTTCTCTCAAATATGAGTTAAGGTAACAATTTCACTTACTCTTGGCAGCATAAAGTCCTGCTTTGTTAGTTTAATACCATAGGGTTTCCCTGTTCCTTGAACAGCAGACCTCTAGCATTTTCTTCTTGGTTTTTTTGGCATGGCTATGCAGAGCTAAAACAGAGCTTGGCACTGTTGTGTCCATGTGACACTGTTGTGTCCATGTGATTTCTTAACCTTTCTAATTTTGCTTACTCTAAATGTTTTAATAATAAGATGTCTAGGCAGTGGTGTTTACAACTGATGAAACATAAGTGGAAGATTTTGATTGTTCACGGTACATTTCAGACACATACTTAAAGTCTGTGTGAAGCAATCACTATTTTCTAAAAACAATAATTCCAGTATATTATAATGGTATTGATGGAGATTTGACTTAATTCATATACTACACACTATATATGGAGACATTGTAAGGGCAGAATTGATAGTTGCTGCTCCCCAAAGTGCAGCTCTGGTTCTGCCTTCAGCCTCTCTGACGTATAGTAAGAGTTACTTTCTATTCTGACATCATTACAGTGTTTTGCTAGACCATCTCTTGTTTGTAGAAGACAATGGTGTTGTAGGGACATGGAAACATTCAGCATTCCTATTCCAGTCGTAATACTAGGTGGTACCAAAGAACAGAGGAAAATCTTCATTGCCTTTTTCAGCCTTGGTGTCTTAACTTCTCTGTAAATTCCATTGATTCAATGGGACTATTATAGTTGTGACTTAGTACTGGATTTCAGCCAACATCTGTGCACAAAGCACACAGAATGTACCCATGTATTCCTGAGAAATGTAACTGCCTCCGCCGCCCCCTTTTGCACATACGGCACTTGACACATGGATGTTACTTTTGCTGATATGAGAGACAATGAAGCCCTGGTCAAATTGGTTTAATGTAAAGTTATGCCTGCAGAAGTACGCCCAATGAATCATAGAACATTTACAGATTAATGACACTCTAAATTCTGATTAATTTGCATAAAAAACAAAGAAGAGATGGAAGGGGAATGGGGCACCCGAGCAGACATGTTAGTATTTAAATGGACAACCTGGAGCCATTACTGGATTTGTAACACTCTGTTGATGGCACAAATACAAAAACCTCTATTCGAGGTTGGTAGTCGTATCGTCAACCAAAATGGCAGTATAGCTTCATACTTCTGATGTCTGCCACTAAATATTTTAGTCAGACAGCACAAAAGAGCTTGAATCTGGATTCAGAAGCAATTTTTAGAGTACACAACCATAATCACAACTGCAAAGGGAAAAGAGGTGATAAGTTCTACATAGCGTTGGTGGCCTACCTTCCAACGTGCCCTTACCTCAAAATTTGGGATCTTGTCCCTGACCTCATGCTGGATCTTTGAAACACAACAGAAAGTAAAGAACAAAGACAAGTGTTGCCGCCATCACCACCTGCCCCTGTGTCATCTAGAGCTGGAGAGAGGTAGCAGAGGCATGCTGTCTTTCTCTTATCTCTACGCTTGCCAAGTAGATTCAGAGGAAGAGAAAAGGCCTTCAGGAAATAGTTTCCTTCCATGTGGTTCATTGGGCTCCTGAGAAAAAAGGGAGCACAGGTTGCCATTTTCAAGAGTGGACAAAGTCTGGAAGAATTAAGTTACAATTTTCTTTTCATAATTTTCTTTTCACCTTTCTCATTGAGATTTAAGTTCAATTTCAGAGAAGCTCTTGGGAGTTTTACATTATCTTTAATAATGAATTTCAATCTTTGAGAAAGGGGAAGCTGCATACAAAAGCTGGGAAGCCACCAAAATAGACCATCATGGAGAAGGATCTAGGGAGTCTCAGAGAGCTGAACCTGGCCAAGGCCTGATGTTCCCCAGCTCTTCTCTATACAAACACACAGAGACCTGTTGCTTAGTGTATTAAGCTGCACTAGAGTAGATCTGTTTGAATGAATGGAACTTGTGTAAGAGATTATCTACAAAACCTCACTGAGTCAATGGACCTACTCTACTGCAACTTACTACACTAAGCAAGAGGATTTCACCAAAAGATAAGACAGACAAATAGATAGAGACCTCTTATAGTAGTAGTATAGTAATTTTCTACAGAGTGGTACTACAGGTTTGAAAATTTGTGCATGTCACTTAAGTAATTTGGGAGAACAAGTGCATATTAATAATTCAAGCTAGAATCTGATAATAATTGTTTTCTAGAGGAACTAGAAGCTATCATTTGATTGAATGTGATAAAGCTTATCAGTGAAATTGGTTTCTTTCTGGTAATCCATAGTTGTTATCTGCTATTATTTGGGGTTTGCATGTATTCAAGAGCGAGATCCCATAACCTAAGACATACATTAAATCAAACTTAATTCTGAATGAATCTCTCTGCCTCACTAATTTCCCTTTTTCCAACATAAAACTCCCAATAAACCGTTTGCTACATTTGTTATCCCACACCTGCCAAGATAGATGGACTAAGCTACATTCTCTCTCTCTCTCTCTCTCTCTCTCTCTCTCTCTCTCACACACACACACACACACACACACACACACACACACACCTTTGCCAAATTCTCATTCTAATACAGTTCAAAGCTTTCCAAAAAGCATAATAGTTTGCCACTTATTATACTGATACTGAAATGTGTAATTCTCCCTCCTATCTCCAAATAAGAGTTGGTTATTAAAAGACAGTTAATGACAGTTTGGGCAGTTAGGTCCGTAGTTGTGTTAGAGAGAAGAGTAATAGAGAGATAGACAAAGAGATATGAATAGGACAAGTCTTGGAAAGTTTATGTGGTTAAGATTGGAAAGAGTTAAAATTGCTAAGAAATAAATAAAGAGTTGAATATATAAATACCTTGATTAAAGTGAATCTACATAAGCAAACATAAATGTAATCAAAGCAACGTTTATTGAATGAATAATAAAAGACCATCCATGATTTTCTTTATATGATTTACTTACAAACCCATAAATAAACATTGTTATATTTGAAGAAAAAAAAGAGTTGGTCAGAGAGACCCACTGGGAAGTCTCTTCACCCTTTCTCTCCAAATTTTCAGTTGCCAAAACCCCATCTTATGAAATAGTTGCTTTTAAAATAATGCCCCATAAATAATTGTTCTATTTCTGTGCTACAGAACAAATTCTTCTTTTCAACAAGTGAGCAATGCTGATCGATGTTCCATATAAATTATTCATTTTGCATTACACAAAATCATTCAGTTGAAAGTAAGGTAATAAGCAAACATACAGCTTTCTAACTTGTGTCTCAGAGATCTGAAACCCAGAGATCAGTAATACATAAGAAAAAGCTGCATTCAGATTAATTAGATTTCAAAATGAAGATTTATTTCTGAAGAGACTCTAGTTTCCATTACAATCTGTCTAGAAAGTAAATCCTGCAATACATATGTCCAAGTAAGTAATATACAGAAAAATAATTTAATATTTCAAGTTACTATTTACTTATATTTCTATAATGACACTGATGTAACAGCTGCAATGTTTATTATAGGGGATAATTTTATTTTAGTGACAAGTGCAAGCATTGTTTCAATAAATATAACTCAATTTGGCAGAGATTGAAAACAGATTCAAACTACCAAGATCAATGCTAAATAAGATCCAGCCATTCCTTTTCAATAGTGTAGCATCTGGATAGCATCAACAAGTAGAAAATCACAGTTTTGTAAGAAACCGAGTATGGGACAGGAGTAGTCCTGTAACTTTAAATCTGTACCTGTTACACATGAGTATATCTTTTCTTAGAAACATTGACAGCAACATTAAGAAGGATTAGAACTATCTGCAATCTGTGAGATTGGTCAACATAGGGCTGGCTCTAGCATTCAGCAGAATAAGAGTTAAGAGAAGTTATTTTTTTGATTGTATTTCCTAGAAACCCCCAGCCAGCGTGTCCAATACTCATGAAAACTGGTGGATTCTGGAAGTTGTAAGGTTTTTTAATTATTATTTTTTAAGTCAATCTTCCAAGTGCTGGGCAGAATGAGATGGCCACTTCAAGCAACAGATCTTAAGTGAAGAAAGAGGGGCCGAAATGCTGGAGCTGTGCGCATACCATGCAGACTGCCTTGTACTTCTTAGCTAGCCTTCTGCCTTTCCATGTAGAAATGACAGCCAGCATCGGAAATTACATTGAATTGCCTTTCTGGTCAGCTTCTATAGGTGGAATGGAGGAGGTGACATTTTATCTTTTATGTCTGGGAGCCAATCACCTCATGCCAGGCTTGTCCCATAATACATTTGGTGGAAAGGCACAGCTACCACAGCTGTTATGACTTACTACTGAATTTCAGCCACTGTGTTTCTGTCTAGGATTCCTTTGAGTGGTAGCTGGATTACACATTATCGGGATGAAATCCAGTAGTAAGGGCATATTTCATCCTCAATACAACAGTCGTACTTCATACTTTGCACCATACATGCAAGGTTGGAAGCCCTTTTCACATTGTCTATCACTCACGCACAAGGAATGAAGAGCAACCATTGACTTATATGGGAGAAATTAAACTTGGGGATATTGCTGCAACATGGTCAAGTACTTGCTCCCCAACTTTATAATTCAACCAGTGAGAAGAAAGATTGCTCCTATGTGCATAGAACTGTTTTGGATCCCTTTTCCTGGCCCTTATATAGTCTGAATAACAGACATGTGATGTTATATGTATTATATATATATAATACAGGCCACTAGTCTGACAGTATGTGCATCTATCTATCTATTGATCAATCAATCGATCTATCAATATATAGATATATAGATATAGATATAGATAAGTCTGACAGTATATATATATACAGTCAGACTAGTGACCTGAAGAATAAGAAGAAAAGCTTGCTCCCAGCAGTACATAGGGCCCATTGAAACTTGTGCACCACATGTCCTGTGCACATCATCATTCCTTAACCTAGTGACCTCCTGGTGTGTTTGGCTACTGATTCAGATTGTCACCAACCAACATAATGTGCTGATGGGAGATGTAGTCTTACACCTTTACAAAACACACAGTTGTAGAAGGGAAAAATAGTAATAGCTTTTTGTGTTCACATAGCAGAAGCTAGAGTAAATTATTACAAGTTCACGGCAGGCTGAATGTACTGGACATGTTTCTTACACTTCTGTTCGTAAACAGTGGCACAAAGATTGATTCGCACTGGGAAGGTGGATGCCTTTTTCACTTGGCTTATAATTGTTCTGTTTGGAATGTGTAGAGTCAGTGTATGTGTTTCTGTGTGTGTGTGCATTTTTCCTATTTTTAGATTTCATTCCAAAACTTGATTTTAATTTCTTTTCTTTTCTTTCTGTGTGTTAACTTATTAAAGGTGACTGTATTTCCCAAATCTAGGATTTTCAGACCATTGACATTTAGCTTGCTTTTCCCTCACTGCCACTATCATGTCAGAGCTGTATAGGTATTAAATCTGCAGTGACTGACATGTCGTAATTGCTTCATTCTGGTGTAAGAGATTGTAGCATTTTGTCTCCAAGGCGCCCATTCCTTGCAGCAGAATCAATTCACATTATGATAGGTCAGAGATGGTTAGATGCTTCAGGAAGGGTGCGGGGGGGGGGGGGAATCAAACCTGGTTAATGGGAAATACATAGATGTTTTCTATAAATAGTTTCAGGCATACTCTAGTACTAATTTCACCTTGTGTGGTTAACTATCTAAAGCAGGTGAAATACTTTTTAAAAAGAGGCCCAGAGTGGTCAGAAAGCTACAACTATAATCCAGAATCCCCCCCCCTTTTGTTTTCTTTTCTTTTTGGCCTTGTTCCATTCTCACAGTGCTTGCACAAGGAGATGTCTGTACTTTTCTTTAATGAAATTAAGTCACTCTAGTGGGATGATGCCCTGGACTCCTTTAAAGCATCCTTAATTGGACATCCCAGGTGGTCACTAGGTAAGCCACATTAGCAGGGAGGTGTTACTCAATGAGACAGCACATACTTTGCATGTTGAAGACAATGTATAAATATTTTATAGTAATGGTTTGAAATTATCCATACAATTTGTAGACAAAGAAATTGGGAGGCAATGCTTCTGAAATTCTTTAAGGGAAGGAGAAATTCTCCAACTGATTCTCAAAGGTGGTACTTAAAAGTGGTTGATGCACAGGTTTTCTTTCTTTCTTTCTTTCGCCTCTGAAGATTTTCGTTTTCTGCACTGCCCCACTGCAAGTAGCAACAAAGGGGACTATGTTGGCAGCCTGGACACCGTTTTGCTATTCAGCAGTGATCTCTGTCTTGTTTCATTCTAGTGCACTGTGTTCATGATATGGAAAGGCAGCCATCAACAAAGTTGGTGGAGAAGTTTTGCAGATTACTCTGCAAAATGGCTTTTTATGGCTTGAGAAATAAGAAAAAGAAAAGGTTCGTAATGCTTCTTCAAAAAATTCCTTCTGAGATATTTTGGCTGAGCACTAGTTGTCATTGTCGAAGGTCCCAATTATATTTTGGAGAGGTAATAGTAGATTCATTTGTCTTTACTGCAGGTGATCAGTTCAGCAATTATTTTTTGTTTGTTTGTTTCAGTCATAAGGATAGGTTGCTTGTGACACTGGGACTCAGGGGAGTTGTGCAGTACTGCACAGAGCAGTAAATGATGGTTCTCTTACCTAGTCAAACTTTATAGTACTCAAGGCTGGCCAAGGTACTAAGCACCTGAGGCAGAAAAATCCCACAAGTGTCTCCTCTTATGCCTGGTGGTGAAAATGCAGTAGTAAACTATATGACTATACACTTTCTACTTTTTCCTGACACTGAAGTCAGCCCTACTTAAGGTCCAGCCTTACTGAAAGTTGCAAACACTGAGTTACCTTCATGTGACAGAAAGCTGTTAGATGAATAGTACCAGGAAAATGGTGCCAGAGCTTCCTTAAAAATCAGCAGTTATTTTCACTCTGCTTGTGGCTGAAGAAAATGCCCATTGGGCTGCTGGCGCCATCTTTCAGGCACTGCCTTTCTCCTGAATTTTGTCTGCCACCAGTTACTTTGGAAAAGACCGTGTGGCACTTCTTTGACCTGTTGACATTCATTGGCCAGAATGTGGATGGTAGTCCAAAACAGAGTAGACCAATTGACTCAATAGACTTTGTGTAAGTGTTGGTTTGCCTTTCAGCAATTGTTCACTGGATATCCTCTAGCAGTTGGATCCAGGGCATTGTATTTCAGAGATATTGCATCGATGTTCTTGGAGTTTTCCTTTCAAACTGTTAAAGGCAGAATGTAAATTTGAACAACTGTAGCAATGCAGGCCTAGGGTTAAAGTCAATATTAATCACATTTCCAACATTCTTGAAAGAGCCTATAGAGTTATAAGATAGAGGCCCACATGAAATATTGTATAGTGTGTTGTGTGCTGAAAAGATGCTTGTAATAGATGGAGTAACATCATAGGGTCACTAAGCTGTTGTTATTGGCTGATTGATGCCTTCTGCATATGGGTAACGTGGAGATATTCACCATGTGCCAGGATGTAATTGGGATTGTAACAAAATCATGAGGGACACTGTGGCAGCATTTGTTGCCATTGACATATTTAATTGTTGCATTTAGTTCTGAACTAAGCATTTAATTCTGATGCCATTGTTTTTAATTCTGTGGTTCATGCAAATTATTGCTACTGGGTTACCCCATGATTATGCCTGATGTTATCTCTGCCATCTTACTTGTTCTTACGATTAGCTTGTTTTACTATCTCTGGAAGCAAGTTAGGAATACATTTATACCATTGCAGTAAACCTTTGTATAAGATGCTTGAGAAACAAGATTGATGATATAACTAATCTTAATCTCCTCAGTTTACTTTAATGAAAAAATAAGAGCTTATCCAACATACATTTGTATAAATCTTTTTATTTGATATTGTAAACTCTCTGAATATAATCTATCTTTCATTATGCCATCTGCCACATTAAACAGTTTTTAAATATGAAATCAATGTATGAAAATCATAAAAGCTCTCCCACCTTAAGCTTCAGCACTGGGCTGAAAACCCAATTGCACAGTTACAAGATGGGAGATACGTGGCTTAGTAATACTACAAGTGAGAAGGATCTTGGAAATGTTGTAAATCCCAAACTGAATACAAGCCAACTGTGCAGTGTGGCTACAAAAAAGGCGAATTCAGTTTTAGGTTGCATTAACAGAAGTATAGTCTCTAAATCCCATGAGTTATTAGTTCCTCCCTGTTCAGTACTGGTTAGGTCTCATCTAGAGTACTGTTTCCAGTCCTGGACATTGACTTTAAGAAGGATGCTGACAAACTGGAGCAAATTTAGAGGAGGGCAACAAGGATTATCAGGGAACTAGAAACCAAGCCCTAGGAGGAAAGACAGCAAGAACTGGGCATGTTTAGCCTTGAGAGAAGAAGACTGAGGGGAGATATGATTGCACTTTTCAAATACTTGAAAGGTAGTTATGCAGAGGAGGGGCAGGATCTGTTTGTGATCATCTCAGAAGGCAGAACATGTAATAATGGACTCAAGTTACAAGAAGCCAGGTTTCAGCTGAATATCAGGAAAAATTTCCTAACTGTTAGAGCAGTATGACAAAGGAACCAGCTTTCTTGCGATGTGGTGAGTGTTCCAGTGCTGGAGGCATTCAAGAGAAAATTGGACACCCATCTGTCAGATCTGCTTTGACTTGGATTCCTGCATTGAGCAAGAGGTTGGACTCGATGGCCTTATACACTCCTTCCCACTCAATTGTTTTATGATTCTATCATACCTTGAAAACTAAGTTTTCAAATGCAGGTATCTGCTCTGTTTTGTTGTTTAGTCGTTTAGTCGTGTCCGACTCTTCGTGACCCCATGGACCAGAGCACACCAGGCCCTCCTGTCTTCCACTGCCTCTCGGAGTTGGGTCAGATTCATGTTCGTAGCTTCGATGACACTGTCCAACCATCTCATCCTCTGTTGTCCCCTTCTCCTCTTGCCTTCACACTTTCCCAACATCAGGGTCTTTTCCAGGGAGTCTTCTCTTCTCATGAGATGGCCAAAGTATTGGAGCCTCAGCTTCAGGATCTGTCCTTCCAGTGAGCACTCAGGGTTGATTTCCTTCAAAATGGATAGGTTTGTTCTCCTTGCAAGTACAAATGTTGCATTTGTTTACAGAGGGCCCAGGGCAATTGTCATTTGCCATTAGTATGCTTGGAATTTGAATGTTACAATTTTTCCCTTACAGATGGGGAACTCAAGGTGATTTTACCACAACTCATCCTCGACCTGTAGTCAAAGTGAAACTATTTACTGAGAGCACTGGCGTCCTTGCGCTTGAAGATAAGGAGCTAGGAAGGGTGAGTGCTGATTTAATTTTAAATGGTTAACAGTGCTTGAAAGAATATAACAAGCATGTATATATTTGCACTGGAGAGGGTATATTTTTGCCAATGGAAATGGTATCAAAACCATCTGGTAAGCAGACAACCCAGTTCGTGAAGTTATGCTGCAAAATCATATCCAGGCATTGGAAATAATCAATTTAAATGAAATGAAAGCTGCCTTTCTTTTCCCCTTTCAATTTCCGAGACTCCCTAGGGCTCTCTTTAGCCCTGGGGAAGCCTTTGGGAGCCTTGGGATTGAGGAGGGACCCTCTAATATTCAGAGATAACTGCTGGGAGTATTGGGACCACTAGGAGTGATCCAGAAGCAATTTAGTTGTAATAGACATCTGTTTGTCATAGTGCCCGATTTCCTTGTCTATTCTTGCATTTAGTGTGCTTTGTTTTGTGATTGGTCATTATAAGGTAAATTTGAACTTAATTTGCAAGTCAGATTGTTGAGGTACACATCTCTTAGAAACCCCTGTTGTGGAAGGCCCAGCAGGTTAATTATATTCATCTTAATCTCTATGTTTACATAAAGTGGCTCATCAGTGGCTGCCCTACATAGACATCAATGCCATCCTTGGAAAAAACTGTTTTGATTTATACATTTGTTTGAACATTGGGGAGAAAAGTTTGATGTTTGTTTTCTGATGTGAGTTCCTAACTTCTCTCTCCTTGTTTGAGAAATGAATGCTGATCTTCCATACGGCGTTGTAAATCGGAAATTTTGCCAACAATATTGAACTTTAGTGTTGTGAATACAGCAGTCAGGAAACAGGAGGTGGTCTCAAGTCTTAACCTGCTGCACTAGCTCTAGATTTACAAACAGACCTCTTTGGAAGTGTGACTAATGGATGAGATACATATATTCAGATGGGGGTGGGCTTTGAGACCAATGACATTTGGAGAGCCCCAACTTCCTGAGCCTTGCCCAGTGTGGAAGGCATCTCTCTCTTTCTCCCCAATTTCAATATATATAGCTCTTTCATATTTTAAATCCTGGGCAGCCTAGATGGTGGTAAGATGTGAAAGGTGTGATGGTTCATCACAAATTAAAGTGCTGAAAGGTTCCTAGGTCTGCCACAGGACTTTGTCTTTTCCATGCTTTTTTGCTGGAGAGGGGACTCCTTGTGTATACTGTTTTATATGTCTAGATATCACCTCTTAATTGACATGAAGCACTCAAAGTCAAAGGGCATGAACATTCATTAGGAATCATTGGATTAGGATAGTAAAAATAGCAGAGATGCTCATTACTCCCTTTCACAAAGTTGTTAGGTTGATAGTCCACTTCTAACTAGAGCTAGTGAAGGGAGGCTGTGCACTCTAATATTCTAGTTCAGAACATTGTGCTCATATAATGGTTCAATAATGTTATCTTAGTTGTAGTAATCCTGGCTTACATTAGTGGACGAATTCTTATCTGGAAATTTCTTTCACAGCAATCAAAAGTCATTTCTGTTACTCTGAGCCAAATGACTCCTAATGAAAGACTGTCTTTTTTTCTCTTCCGCGAACAGTGTTACCTTTTCTTCCTCACAGTGCAGTACCACTTAGTGATTTGAATTACACCTTTTATTATCCATGAAGCCTGTATAGGCATTCATTGGCAAATCTTTAAAATTCTAAACCTCAGTCCAGACAGGAGAGACTCATTATAAGTAGGAAAGGCATTGCCTAATTTATCATGCCTCATTTTGAAAAGATACATCTCCACTTTAATGAGAAGAGTTCTTTTGAATGCTTTTAGGTGTGCTGTACTGAATTATGTCACAACTTCCAGTTTTTATGCAAAATGTATGATGCAAAGTCAATTTAAACATTTCTTAGTCATTCCAAAGGGTACTTCTCTCATACTGCTCTCTGAGCATTGTTAAAACTCTTGTTTTAGCATTTGTATTAAATTTAAAACCAGTTACTGTAGATAGTGTTCTGATACTAAATTGTGTCCAAAGTGGATGACTCAATGTTTGCTCCATCTGAGTAAGTAGGGCTAAAAATCTTATTGGAAACCTTATCTTGGTTCACACGTAGCGAGAACTTAAGGACTTAACAGTACTTACACGTTTGACAAAACAGGGTGTCTCAACACAGCAAGACTCCTTACTGGAAAAATAACAGGTCAGTTGCTATGAGATTTTTAGTTTCTGCATGAGAGTGAAATCGACTACTTTTTTTGAAAAAACAAACAAAGCCATGTGGTTCTTAGAGAATACAAAAGCAAGGGCAAGTGATGCCTTTATTGTACCACTAAAAACTGAACAAAAATTCAGCTTTTGACCTAAACCAGGCTTCCTCAGGCTATGCACTAATGTTTTGTGAATAGTGCACAAAGAAAATATATTTGAGAGTACCAAAAATTCTTGGCAGATGACTGTGCCAGATCTGCTTCTTAAAGGTGAGTTTCCTTCCCAACTCCTCAAACAAAGGATGGCCAAATAATCTGCATTTACCTCACCCATTGTCTTCCTTTCAAACTCAAAGTTCTTATTTGGCAGGGGAAAAGGTAATACAGAAACTTGAGAATTCCCCATCAGAGAATTGGGAAAAATGGATTGTCATTATGTATAAACTAGAGACAATAAATTGCATTTAATCTTATTTTATTTTTTAACTCTAGCTCCGACAGCACTCCAGCCACCTAAGTGGAGGTATTCTGGATACTGTAATTTTTAAAAAAGGTTCCTATCTGTAGCAATTTTGCACTGTCTATATGTTTTATACACAGATTTGTATTTCTTTGCGTGGTAAGTGACTGAGGTTGATTGACAGTTGTATCTAGAGCGTGTGCTAGAGGTGACTGTTATGACAGATGAGAAGTGTAGAAGAATGTGTATGAATAAACTTGTGAGCTATGTAACTGGCTTGTGAAGTGGCTGGACACAATTCACATTGCATGTGGAAGGAAGTAAAGGAGTGAGAAGGTGGAAGATAAGGATATTAAGTAAAGTGTCTGAACACAGAAATAGCAGCAACAGTAAACAACTCCAGCCTGTCACGAACAGATTGTGACACCCCCTTCTAAACCGTACTAATGCAGCTTTTCTGGCTGTATTAGAAGAGGAAGATGGCGGGCAGGGGGACATGCGCCTAAGGCTTTACTCTGGCTTATTCAAGCTTGTATATGTTATATAACAATAATGTAACGTTTTGTGAGCCAGTCTGTTATTTATAGCATTTGTTGAATTAAAATCAATCAATTTTAATGCTGTGTTCTGTCTGCAACATCAGTTGAATCACCTGCAAGGCTGTTTTTCATCCAGTATCCCATTACTTCTCAACGAATAGTGAGAAATCCATTTATTGTCTGGCACCATCTTTGATGATCCTTGATGGTGGAATTTTCTGAACATATTTCAGGATGGTTTTTGTTTCCTTTTTTGTGTTTTATAACAGAACATTCATTAGTCTAGTGCTTTCTCAACTTTATATCCCTAGTGCATGGAATCAAACATTTATACTTAAATAAGGTTTAGATAGGAGGTTCAGAAATGGAACAGGTTGTGTTCATCTTTTGTAGAAAAGTATTGAAAGTAAGAGATGGTTGAGTTAGATCTAGATTTAGGCATGGGCAGCCAGACTGTGAAGTGAACTTCCCTACCCTGTTCTCTGCACACCATTCATGGAGATCCAAGCAAGGGAAATTCCCCAAAAACTGGCTAATTTTTTCTTCAGTTAACTACTTCTCACCCAAATACAAAGCAATTGTCAGAGCGGTTTCTCAGCAAGTGTGAATGATAGTGAGCAGACAAGAATATCACGTATACCATCTTGACTGCTGCCATTGGTATTGTCAACATTCATGCTACTCTTTGCTATGTAAAGATTAGCATCTTTTTCCCTGCTGGCAGTGTGGGCACGATATTGTGCAGTAATATCAGGCCATTTCTGGGCATTTCCTGGCATTTGCATCATGGATACAGAAGCACAATATCCCACATTTATGAACTAGAGATTTTCTGAAGAATTGAATTTCCTGGCCTTTTAAAACAGAAGTTTAAGTATGTATACACTACACACAAATTCCAACAGAAACTTCCCTAATGTAGAAGATCCCAGAGAAAATGAGCACATGATCTGTAATAGGTTGCTAAGGGGTGACAGAAGCAAGAACACCTTGGATGTGACTGTAGTCCCACTGTACCGAAATATTTTGAAAGGCTGTTTTGGGCTTAATGAAATGGTGAAGCAGTGTGAATTAGTGGAACACATACAACAAAGAAACATATACATCCTTTAATCTTTCAGGTAAACTAATGCACAGAATGCAGACTAGAAAGCTATGTTCCAATTTCCAAATACTTTTATCCCACTGGGTTCTTTTTAAGGAGAAAGATGGGATAAAAATATTTTAAGTAAATAAATAAATAAATAGACAACCTGAGGAAGAAAAGCTATATCAAGCCAAAAGCTCCATGAACATGTTGTGTGCATGTTTTCCAAAAGATTTTCCCTTTGGAAATAAAAAAAAAGGGACAGCTTGGAGTTAGCAAGGATTGTCACTGGAAACCAAGGTAAAAATCATCCATATGAAAGAATGTGAAGAAAGGCAAGGACAAAAATCAACTCATTTGTAATGTGGTGATAGAGGAGAGCCTTACAGAAAGGCAGAAAAGTTTGTGTTCAATTAAGTCAAGCCTGAACTCTCACTAGAACAAAAATTTGTGTAAAATGAGGCTATCCTACCATGCACATATAATGAGAATACAGAACTGACCAGAAAAGACAATCTTGCTGGGAGAAATGGAGGGAGGAGCAGTAAGAAGAGAGGAAGATCAATATTAGACAGATTGTCTCACTAGAGGGAGCCACTGCTGTTAGTTTGCAAGACCTGAGCAGAATTTACTGGAAAATCCAATATTGCTAGTAAGGAGGCAAGGCAGAAGAGAGAACGACCTAACATGAGATGCTGTTTGTTTGTAAAATGTGAGCAGATCTGTAACTGATATGACATTACTACGCCTCAGAATTGACTTGATGGCACATATCATATTTGGAGGGGTTTTTTCTTAATTACCAGACAATTGTATAGTGGCAAGATGAGTGGAAAGATTAAAACTATGACAGCATATAGGCACTTGAAATGAGGAAACAAATCAGGGAGGTGACCAAGAGGGACAGGATTGTAATCATGGGGGACTTCAGTTATCCTCACACTGACTGGGTCAATGTGTGCTCGGGTCAAGAAAGAGAGACCGGGTTTCTTGACATGCTAAAGGACTGTGCTTTGGAGCAACTTGTCAGGGAGCTCACCAGAGGACAGGTGACTCTGGATTTAATATTGTGTGGTACTCAGGACCTGGTTAGGGACATGAATGTCACTGAGCCGCTAGGGAATAGTGACCATGCTGCGATCTGTTTCGCCATGCGTGTTGGGGGGAGAGTGTCAACCAAATCTGACACAAAACCCCTTGATTTCTGAAGGGAGGACTTCCCTCAGATGAAGAAACAAGTTAGAAAGAAGTTGAAAGGGAAGGTAAAAAGAATCCAATCTCTCCAGAGTGCATGGAGCCAGTTTAAAACAACGGTAGTAGAGGCCCAGCAGAAGTGTATGTTGCAAAGAAAGAAGGGCCAAGAGTGTGCCGGCATAGTTAACGAGCAGAGTTAGAGAGGCTTTAAAGGGCAAGGATGGGTCCTTCCACAAATGGAAATCCTTCCCAAATGAAGAAAATAAAAAGGAACACAAACTCTGGCAAAAGAAATGTAAGAAGATGATATGGAAAGCAAAGAAAGACTTTGAAGAATGTATGGCCAGCAATATAAAGAGGAATAATAAAAGCTTCTTTAAATATGTTAGAAGCAGGAAACCTGACAGAGAAGTGGCTAGCCCTCTGGATGGTGAGGGAGGGAAAGGGGGATTTGGAGATTGCAGAGAAATTAAATGAGTTCTTCGCATCTGTGTTCATGACAGAAGACCTTGGGCAGATTCCGTTGCCTGAACGGCCCCTCCTGACTAATGAATGAAATCAGATACAGGTTAAAAGAGATGATGTTTTAGACCTAATCAATAAATTGAAGATCAATAAGTCACTGGGCCCAGATGACACCCACCCAAGGGTTATTAAGGAACTGAGGAATGAAGTTGCTAATCTCTTAACTAAAATATACAACTTGTCCCTTAAAATGGCCACAGTGCCAGAGAACTGGAGGATAGCACATGTCACACCAATCTTTAAAAAGGGAAGGAGGGGGGACCCGGGAAACTACAGGCTGGTTAGCCTAATGTCTGTTCCAGGGAAGATGGTGGAAAGCCTCATTCAAGATAAAATCTTAAAACACATAGAGGAACAAGCCTTGCTGACGGAAAATCAGCATGGGTTCTGTAGGGGTAAGTCTTGCCTCACAAACCTTTTAGAATTCTTTGAAAAGGTCAGCAGGCATGTGGATGTGGGCGAACCAGTGGATATTATCTATTTGGATTTTCAGAAGGCTTTTGACACAGTCCCTCACCAAAGGCTGCTGAGGAAACTCCACAGTCAGGAGATAAGAGGGCAGGTTCTCTTATGGATTGAGAATTGGTTGAGAACCAGGAAACAGAGTAGGTGTCAATGGGCAATTTGCACAATGGAGAGAGGTGAAGAGTGGTGTGCCCCAGGGATCTGTCCTGGGACCAGTACTTTTCAACCTGTTCATAAATGACCTGGAGACAGGGATAAGCAGTGAGGTGGCCAAGTTTGCAGATGACACGAAACTTTTCTGGGTGGTGAAGACCAGAAGTAATTGTGAAAAGCTCCAGAAAGATCTCTCCAAACTGGGAGAATGGGAGCCAAAATGGCAAATGCATTTCAATATAAGAAAATGTAAAGTAATGCACATTGGCACAAAAATCAAAACTTTATTTATCAGCTGATGGGTTCTGAGCTGTCCGTGTTCGTGCTTATATTCTAGTGCATACAAAGTTCTTAGTCTTAATTTTGACAAATTCACTCTACAGAGGAAAGCAATGGATCACATCCAACAGTGAATTGGATCCAGTTATGCTTAAAATAAACCCACTGAAAACAATGTAAGTTAGTCATGACTAGAGTGTGGAAAAGTTACTTTTTGTGCCTTACAGCTCCCAGATTCCTTCATCCAAGATGAGGATTCTGTGAGGTTAAAAAAAAAAACAACCTTCGCAGTTCCTAGTGTTGGTCATTCTAATTGATCCCCTTGATTTTGTTGGGTCTACTCTAATCTGGTTAAGTTTGGATTCTAGGTCCAAGTGCACACATTATTTTTATACACTTCTGAGAAGATGATGTTGTGTGAGGATCGGGTATGCTAATTTTGCTCATGCCAGAGGCCAACTCACATTTTTTGACATGCTCTGTCTTTTAAATACTAAGTTATTCAAGACTATTAATTCAAAGTGACAGCAATTGTACTTGCTCAACACACAAGTAAATACAGTGGGAGAGCACCAGGTGTTGTTTGAATACAGAGGCCATTTGAATATAAAGAAAATATAGTCTTGTTTTTTATGTTTTAATTAAGAAAATAAAACTCTTATTCTTAAGTTGCTTGTCATTTGTAAAGTAGTCAATGTAAACGTTTTACACTGCATTTTTGACATTATTTTTTTATCTTTTTTCTGCTAAATATACTGTATATCTGCTTCTTCATAATATTTTTCATAAAAATAGCTTACTGTGATATCCTCCGATTTTTTTTAAAAATCACTTTTCACTTTCTCACTGATTTACTAATTTATTCATGACAGAGCATTTGCAGTATACAGAAGGATCATATTAAAATTCACTTACAAGACAATAATAAAGCATTTAAAACATTAAACAGGAAGTCGTATAAAATACAGCAATGGCTGAAATCCTGTTGCAAAGGACAAGCCAAATTGCACCCCTGGGCTGTTCCTCCAAGCAAACAAATTGTCCCAGGGGTGCAAGCTTGATGGCTAGGTTCATTCACACATGTACCCTAAGAATCCTGGCAGGAATCCACCAAGGATTTTGGCCAATATATGATTAATTATATACTAAAAGAAACAAATAAAATATTTTTGAGTCAAAATCATGCCATATCAGTTGCATTATCTCTTGCTCTGGTAACATCTTCTTTGTACATTGCAGGGCAAATTGAGCATTGATAAGCTATTGCATGGTTTGGTTGTCCCAATGTTCACGTGTTGTTGCTCCAGCAGATAAATATTCCCATTTCCAAAAATTGTCCTTATAGAAACTAAAATTAAGACCTGACCTGTAAAAATCTTACCAGGCCTAAAACCTGCTTGTTGGGATACAAGAAAAAGTTCAACTTGTGGCATTAATCTATTCAATATCATTTTTCATGCACTTTGATAGAGTAATAAGATTGGCCTTCTAGAACCCCCTGTTTCTTTACCTGACTTTAATGTAGCATTCACATGGGTCTTTCAGCATATTTGGAATTTGATTATTTTTAAGACAATTGTTTTTTAAAAGTAGTAGCCAAACTGTTCACTGATTATTATTGTTACAACTGGAATTGTTTTTGTCTTCTGCTCATTAGACTTTTGTTTCTTTCATTTCCAAATTTGAAAGTGAAGGTTCTTGATTTCCCAGTGCTCTTTTGCCTCCAAATCCCACATTTTCTAACCCCACAGCTTCCAAAAGTATTCTCATCTGCAAGAAATAACTTGTTTTTTCTGTACCTCTGCTTCTGATGTTGACTTTTGTTTCCTCTAAACTGGTTAGATAAGAGTTTCATTTAATACTTGAGAGAATTGCCATAATTCTTCCCTTGACTCACCAATAATACACTATACCATTCTTTAAATCAGAAGTGGACAACTTTGACAAGTCCAGGAAGCAATTTTCTGCCCTTGGGAGCCTTTAAGGGATTGCACAGACTTCCCAAATTGTGAAAAAAGAATATGGAAAAAGCTAATGGAACTGAAACATTCCTGGTTTTGCAGAATCAATATATTGGAGTGATAAACACTGCAGGGAAAATATGCAACCTATTTGAAGGGTGAATTATTGCTCCCGGAGGCGTTCAGGAGTAGCAATTCATCTTCCTTTTTTCCTAGGGAAAACTATTTTTGGTGAACATAGTGGGAGTCTGATGAGACTAGGGGCTGCAAAAGTGACTCTGAGGGCTGTATGCAACTACAGGACAAAACTTGGCTCACTCCTGCTTCAACTGAAATGCATGGTTCCCTGGCATTTTCTCTACTCCAACAATTCTCAATCTTTGGAATTCCAGAAATTTTCGGACTTCATACTTGAGCATCCCTAACAACTGACAATGTTGTTAAGGGCTTTGGGGAGCTGAAATCCCAAATAGCTGGAAGTCCAAAGGCTAAGAGTCACTGCCCTACTCTAATTTCTTTGTTAATGAAGTGTCAGCCTTGCCAAGCTTTAAGCTTGTTAGCAGAGCATATTTTTTAAAGTACAAAAGCTCTAAATAGTTGGTGGAAGCATACTGCTTATTTTCTAGTATTCCTTAGTGAAAATTTTCCCTGCTTTTCTCTAATTCCTACTTACAGTGGTGCCTTGACTTACGAACGCCCCGACGTACGAACATTTCGACTTACGAACAGCTCCGTTCGCAAAATTTTGCTTTGACTTGCGAACGGAGCTTTGACGTACGAACATAAAAAACGCGGGGAAAGCGGGAAATGGACTTTGGACTGCCTGGTACTGTAATTTTAAAATGTAAAAATTGGTTTAAAAGGTGCTTGGTTTAGTTTAAAGCTGCTTGGTTTTAAAGGTGTTCTGTTTAAAAGGTGTTCGTTCCTTCCCTCCCTCCTTTCCTGCCCTTTTTTTTAACCTGTCATCTTAGGTTTAAAAAAAAAATTCTCCCCCTAGTGGTAGAGGACGGATTAACCGATTTTGCATTAGTTCCTATGGGAACTAATGCTTTGACTTTCAAACGGCGCCTCGACACAAGAACAAAAAACAGCCGGGACAGATTAATCGGTTTTCAATGCATTCCTATGGGAAATGCTGATTTGACTTACGAACATTTTGACTTATGAACATCTTCTGGGACGGATTAAGTTCGTAAGTCAAGGCACCACTGTATATGACTTGGACAGTGCAAGCTGAAGACATTCAGCTCAAGAAGCTCTGGGGTTATAAACTGTTTGTTGAGACAAGCAAGCATAAGCTATGTTTTTTTTTAATTTTACTCCCACATTAGACTGTTGCATCTGCTGGAAGAGGTATAGGTCAAGAGGAAGCTGTGTTAGATAGATTTCATATGGGAGAAACTGCTGATATACAGAAGAATTTGCCAGTCCATGACGAAGGAAGTGTTGAACAGGGCCTGTTGAGCTTAAATTTATTTATTAGGCATCCTTCAGTCTCGAAAGACTATGGTAACGTGCTCTGTATGGAGGACTTGGAACAGCGTCTAGTGTGGCTGAGAAGGCCAATTCGAGAGTGACAATCCCTTCCACACTGAAGACAAATACAATCTGTCCCCTGTTCAGCTCCCTGATTTTGCTGCTTCCGTGACTGCCTCTTTGCCTCGGTCTGCTGGACAAGGGTCTCTTCAAATTGGGAGAGGCCGTGATGCAACGCCTGCCTCCAGGCTGAATGCTCAGATGTCAGGGTTTCCCATCTGTTGAGGTCCATTCCTAAGGCCTTCAGATCCCGCTTGCAGATATCCTTGTATCGCAGCTGTGGTCTCCCTCTGGGGCGATTTCCCTCCACTAATTCTCCATACAGAAGATCTTTTGGAATCCGACCATCAGCCATTCTCACGACATGCCCAAGCCAACGTAGACGTCGCTGTTTCAGTAATGTATACTGAATGAGCTTAAATACCAGTTTTAAAATGGCAAGTACTGTGTGAGAGATATGGACAGGCTCAAGCATCAATGCTAAGGGGAAGGTAAATTAAATAATAAAGAAACCTGTCAGTCTGTCAAAAAAATTTGCAGAAGAAAGGTCAGGGCTAATACAGGAGTATTCTCTATATATTGAAATCAGATCTTAAAAAAAGAAAGAAAGAAAGACAACTCTCCAGTTTATGAATGTGGGATATTGCTCATGATTCAAAATACTAGGAAATTGCCCAATATTACTGTACAGTATCTTGCCTGCATTGCCAGCAGGAGAAGGATGTTAGAAATTACATGGCAAAGGGGAGCTTGGATGTTGATGACACCAGGATGCCCTCTTGTCCTTGCTATCATTTACAAAGAGACACCAAGTAGGGGACAATTCCAGAACCTGATTCTTTTTTTAAAATCAGTTAATCACTTCTCACCCAAAGAAATCAAAAACCCAGTTTAAAAGTTGTAACTTCTTTTTTTTTTTTTGCCTCCCTGCTTTTTTAGAATTGCTTCGTAGAATATTGATTTGTTCACAGTATCATCACTACACTTTTGTGCAGCAATAATGTTGGCCACATCAAAGTAACCACAGGACTCTTTGAATCTGATGTCACCTGGTAACTGAAGTGAAGGAGCGTAGAATGGAAGAGCATAAGCCTGATGTCTGATTCCTGATATTGCCATATGACAAATTGGGGAATAAATATGTAGTGTTTATTCTCCTGCAGTATTGAATTCAGTTTTTAAATATGCTTAAATAATAAGAGAACAGAAAAGAACTAAAGCATACAAACAGACCCAAAAAAAAGCCCCCAGGTAAAGAGCTGTGAATAATTATCTAAATTTTAAAAGGAGGAGGGGTAAGAACAGTTATATGAGTTTCATTAAAGATAAAAGAAAAAACTCAGAAGTCCAAGTAAAATAAAAGCTTGGTGTAAACTTCAATAAAAGATGACAACTGTCACGATTCCACGTGGCCCCCGCTTGTTTCACCAAACTAAGAGCTCATGCTACGTGTCTTTCAGCTGCCACCAGTTAATTACATCAACATTATCTATTATTAATGATCGAGGTCCAGGGCATACGTTATTTTAAAAGAACCAAATAGAAATTGTTTATTGTTACAGATGATGATTGTTCAAGCAATGTTGTTAACTCTTAACAAATATCCTCCTTCATCCACTCTCAACCACCACTCTCCCGCCCAAATTCCAAAACCACACCAAACTCCTAAACTTCCTCAACTAATCTCAAACTCCAGATCTAAACTCCCCCTCCTCCTGCTGAGTCTCTTATATCTTGTGACTCCGCCCATCCAGCACTCCCATTGGTCTATGCAGATATCATATGAATATTCATGACCTGGGCGGACGTCACAACAACATATCCTGATATGTATCTTATATTACTCCAGAACGCTCATGAGGACTATGTGGCTCTCCAGATATTGTTGAACTGTACTTCCTGTGAGCTTTAGGCAGCATAGCTAGTTAAGAACGATGGAAGCTGCAGTTCATCATCATTTGGGAGTTCATATGTTCTCCAGGGCTTGCAAGGTTGAAACCTTAGGACTTTTTGAGTAACAGGATCCTCAACATCATCCATTATCCTAGCCCAGGTTCTCTGAGCTTAGCTGCAATCCTCACAGTAACTCAGAGAAAAATATTGTTGCAGAATACCCCTGTTGTAATGTAAAATATTTGAGGGCAGTTGGGTCTTGAGCACACAATTAAGGTCCGCTTGTTAGTTGTTAACATGGAGCAGTTGAGCTGCCTGTAACTTTTATGACTGATGTTGAACCAGCCCGTTGGCACTGTGTACTACCCACTTTGGAAAGTTGGCCAGAGCTGGCCAGTCAGTTCTGTGCAAATCTGGCTTCTCTTGCAAGGTCGAAGAAAAGGTTTTGCCAGTCCCGTATCAGGGATGAGGGTGATGGGCAGGGATTGAATGTGCACCAAAAATGCAGAGAGTGCACTTAAGGAGGACACAGGGTTAAATTAAAGCATACCTGTGTGAAACTGTTATGCTCTGCTTTTAATCTAAAATACTGAGGAATGGGAACTGTCTTCTGTGATTAGGTCTTTGGGCTCCTGGAAGTGTCTTATGAAGTTTATTGATCTGTTTCAGAATGCAAGCTAGAAGTGATTGAGTCTTTAAAAATCACAGCATTACCCAAAAGTTTGGATACGTGTTTTGCTAAGAATGTATAATATATCTATGCAATAAAGCTCGATCATTTTCATCTTCCCTGTCTAAAGAATTCTCACAGCATCAAATGGCAGGACAGAGTCTCTGAAACTGAAGTCTTGGAGCAAACAAAGATGACAAACATTTTTTACAATCCTTAAACAATGACAACCTCAGGGGGCTGACCATATTGTCACAGTGTCAGATGACTGTCTCCCAAAATATATTTTCTGTGGAGAGCTTGTTGCAGGTACTCGATTGCATGGTGGACAAAAGAAATGATTCAAGGGTTCACTGAACACAACACTGAAAGAATTTAATATTGACCATGTCTGTTGGGAAGCTCTAACTCAAAACCGAAGTGCCTGGAGAAATGCTGTTAACCAAGGGCTAAAGAATTTGAAATAAAAGGAATCAAGAATGCTCAAAGGAAGAGAGAAGTGAAGAGAGCAAGGCTGCAACATCTCAACAGCCCAGCAAGCCCAGGGGCTGCTAACCTGCCTCCAGTGTTTCCATATCTTCTGGCTTTCAATGTGCTACTGGTCAATCAACTGCTCATTATTCTTCCTCCTCCTCCTTTTCTCTGAAATGGTGAATCTGATGGAGATGGCATTTGAAAATGAAGGATGAATACCTACCTACCTACCTACCTACCAAGAAAAAGGGATGGAGAAAGAGAGAAGCAATATGAAGTGAAATGCACTAGGTTTTGTATTATTGATGAGTGGGAGGGAATTTTTCAAGAAATACTTTCCTTGGAATTTTTTTAGCATAAGCAGTCAACGAATAATTTGAGCTCATTAGAATCTTTTTATTTCATTTTAATGTCTTACCTACTTAAAATTAAATAAACACTACTTTTTGTTTCAGACATGTTTGTCCAATATTTTCCCCACTTAGAAAGCTTAGGGTTTGGCATATTGGTTCATGATCTTCATCCAGATAAACTTCATTATTTGTTCTGATTTGAATAATGAAGGCTGGGTTGATTCATTTAGGATGTTTATCAGCTATCCTTCAGCACGGGCTCTCAGGATGGCATGCAGTAAGAGGTGTTTCTAATACCGATTGCTAGTAATTACTAGCTCTTGTCTAATCTGTTGTTAAAATTAGGTGATGTCTGGGGAGTTTGCATACAATCAAAACTATTTACTCCTTTGGCCTATTCAGTTGTTACCTTCCTGGCTGTTACCAACATGCTTCAAGAAGAGCGGGTAGCCTCTTCTCTAACATTGCTTTCTCTTTGTGGAGAACATCTTGTGAAAAGAGGAGAAACTCATGCTTACATGTAAGTTTTAGATGCAGAAAGAACCAGAATTTCCCAGGGTTCCTTCCTATGTATAGAATCTATGCATGAGCAGGAATTTTTTCCTTCCCATGTGACCCATTGCTGTAGCATGTAGAGAAATTGACTACAACCAAAGGGCTAATTGTGCCTCTCTAAGCAGGTTGGTAACAACTGGAACAAGCTTTGGAGGATAGTACATCTGAAAGTAATACTATTTCTTGCATAGTAATACAGTGGACCCTCGACTTACAGATGGCTCCACTTGCGTACTTTTCAAGTTACGGACTTCTCCGGCCGCAAAATTTCACTTCGACTTGCGGCCAGAGAATCGACCTACAGACCGGAAAGGGGGGAGGCGGGGAACCGGCTGAAGAAAAAATACCCCCCCACCAAAAAAAGAAAATACAGTCACTTACCAGGTACAGTAGACCCAGCCCCGCTCCTCACAGTCCCTTGGTAGCCCCGGAACAGCCGGACTCTGTGTGAGCAGAGCGCCGAACAGCTGAGAGGCAGCAACCAGCAGAGAGGCGGCAGCCATTTTGGAGAGGAGGCAGCAGCCATGTGGTCGCCTCTCAAAATGGCTGCTGCCTCTCAAAAATGGCTGCCGCCTCTCTGCTGGTTGCCGACTCTCAGCTGTTCGGCGCTCACACAGAGTCCGGCTGTTCTGGGGCTACCAAGGGACTGTGAGGAGCGGGGCTGGGTCTACTGTACCTGGTAAGTGACTGTATTTTCTTTTTTTGGTGGGGGGGGGGTATTTTTTCTTCGGCCGGTTATGGATTAATGGGTTTTCAATGCATTCCTATGGGAAATGGACCCTCGACTTACAGACTTTTCGACCTGCGGCCACCGTTCCAATACGGATTAATTCCGTAAGTCGAGGGTCCACTGTAGTTCAAAAAAGCTACACTTGTAAGCTCTATACCAAAATGAGATTCAGTACTCTTTCCTATGAAAGGTATAGTACAGAATATGCGTTCAGAGAGAGGTGACAAGCAATCAATGAAGAAATCTAAATCCACAGGCAGACAGCATGTTTATTAGGATCAACTGTAATTTCACAAAGTTATGGATCAACATGGCCTCTTACCTTTTTTTAAATTGCTTTGTAAAATTGCACATTTGACAATTCAATGCAGAATCATTTGCCGTGAAAAAAGGATGCACCACCCACACTAGCCTCAACTGCCTTCTGCCAGAGTACCTTTTCTCTTGTGCAAAACCATCAGGGTTTTCCTGTGGTTATTTGTATGTGACATTTCATTAGGCTCTTGGTCTGTGTGCCAAGAGGGCAGTTTCTTGGTATGAACTCTTTCAAATGCCAGTACTTTGATTACTGACTGGGAATTAAGTCTGTTAAATAACTAAGAAAAACAGCAAAGGCTCTTCTTCACTGTGCATTTGAAAAAAGGAAGAGTTAAGGTGGAATTGTTCTTCAGTATGAATACTGTGTTCTTCATGGGATTTGAAAGCCATCACACATCTACTATATACCCTCTTTTCCAACCTTGCTAGGTTGTAAGTAAATGTTTTGTCAATGCAGTTACACAGGCTGAGTTCAGGACTTGTTAAACTACATACTCTGTAAGTATGTTGTCATGCATATACACTGTGGTTTATTTGGGTAAACCAGATGTCTGTCTTAAGGGTAAAATAGAGTCTCTTAGTTTCACACTGCCACCATATTTCTGAACAGTGCAGTCTGGAGCTGCAAGGTCTGGTTTACCATCTGATGTCCCATCTGTTACTGACTCAACTCTTGATACCAGTTACCTGAATGTAATGTGGTAGTTTCATTGAATGCATATTTGTAAAGGAATCAGATGATAATGAAATTGCAATAGAGCATTTGTGATTTGTTATGTCTCATTCACAATAGTGAGTCTTCACTTTGGTTGTAGGCATCAGATAACATGAACATATATTTGTGAACCATCCCAGAGAATCTGTATTGGGTTGTACGAGTACACTTGACTATAAGAGTGTGGATATGGTTAATATTATCTGTAGTCGTTCTGGGTTGATTCCACTAAAACCACGTAGACAAGTGAGATTTCGGTTCATCTTCCTTAGTCTGGATCCAACATACAATTGCTGTCTGATTAGATTTCATTACCATCACATTCATTACTTATTCATATTTGAATAAGAAAGGCAGGATTCATTTATTTAGGACATGAATAAGCTGTCCTTTAGCTTAAGTCCCCAGGGTGGCATATAATAAGAAATTGTGTACGATTGTGTATTTCAATGGTTTTTGTCCACGTTTGCTGCAATTGTTAGCTCTTGTATAACCTGTTGTTTGAACAAGGGTGATATCTGGGGAATACTGAGCAGCATGATATCATAGGAGTTTTCAACACTGAGGGAGTATTTTTAGCCATCAACTCTCATAGTATCCACCGAAGCTTCAAATTTAGAACAAAGTGGCTTGATAGAAAACCAGAGTTCCTTATGATTGAAAATACAGTATGTCAGAAAATAAACCTGTCTGCTCTGAAGGAGGGTGTGCTGCAGTGAAATGAAAATCTTATGACTGCCTGCTTGTATCTGCAACAATCCTCATTCAAATAGAAAAGGCAACACAATTGAGTTTGTTTAGAAATGTGGCAGTTCAATAAACAGCTTGCGTTGTATTCCTTTACAGGTGGTGGTGTACCCAACATCCAATAGCTCAAAGTCACCTGAGCTGCATAAAATGATAGTCCCAAAGAATAGTCAAGACTCAGATTTGAGGATAAAGCTTGCCGTGAGGATGGATAAACCAGCACACATGAAGCATTGTGGGTGAGTTTCTGTTCTGAATTCCATTTTGAGGAAGCAACATACTTTCATGTTCTACAATCCAAAGAAGAAATTGGAGGAAAAAATAAGCAGTCTACATGGAACAAGGTGAAACGTAAGCTTTATTGAAACAAAGTGGACATTGTAGTTTGAAATAAATGTAAGCATATTTACTTCAGAGGAAAACACAGTAAGAGGGAGCAAATATATGCACAACTGAAGGTGTGCTGGAATTGTAAAATATACTTTTTTATTACTGGGACTGGATTTAAGAATTCCTCTTCTATCTAAAATTGGTATGGCCATAACATATTTAGCTAAACTTGTATACTGTAAATTTCCTGTGGGAAGGACACATATCTGGCAGAAAGAATGACATACCCCTAATAGGTGTATAGGTAAAGGTAAAGGTTCCCCTTGACATTTAGTCCAGTCATGTCCGACTAGGGTGCGGTGCTCATCCCCGTTTCCAAGCCATAGAGCCGGCGTTTGTCCGTAGACAGTTTCCGTGGTCACGTGGCCAGCGTGACTAGACACGGAATGCCGTTACCTTCCCACCGTGGTGGTACCTATTTATCTACTCGCATTTACATGCTTTCGAACTGCTAGGTTGGCAGTATAGGAAGTATAGGAAGACTTAATTGGTTAAACACTACCAAGCATACCATGTTCACCCTCATTGCCCTCCCTAGTGTCTTGTCTCTTTTTCTCTGTGCTTTTCTCTCTCCACCTCTTTTTTTTTTTTAATTTTTTACTGGATTTTTCTTTCCTTCCTTTAACCCTGGTGCTCATTCAGCCTTTCCATCTTCTTGTTCTCCCCCATTTCATGAACCAGGCAACAAAAATTCTATACCAGTGCTTCATTTTTCTGTTTTTGAACTATTTTAAAGAATCATGACCCCTACTTAGATGCACACTTTAATGTGGTGAAAGGTTTTAAGTGTGTTAGTGAAGCTGCAAGCAATGCCCGTCAGGAGGCCAGACTCCATTACAAGCCTGGACTCCTGGCAGGGTCACCCAAGGCGGAATGGTCACAGCCAAGACACCAAACTAAGATGCATCCATCTTCTTCAAGGCAGCTACTGGGCAGCAGTGGTAGCTGAAAGAGACACAGATGGAGGAGGAAATGGCAATGACACTCAGAACAAACATTTGTTAGTACTGTGCAGAAGAGGACAATGGTAAACTATAGCTGACCCTTTCTTACCTGGAAAAGCCTGTGAAGAGACAGTCCAAAATGAAATACAAGACTGCTGAAAGATGAGACTCCCAAGTTGGAAAGCATTCAGCTGCTAGGGAAGAGCAAAGGATAAGTACGAATAGCTCTCTTGCTAATGATGCAACTCGATTAAAGCTAAAATAATGTCTGGTGGCTGATGTGCACAGATGTGAAAGGAAAGCCCAATGTTGCATAAAACATACAATTGAAACATGGAACATGAGAAGTATGAATCAAGGTAAACTGGAAACTGTAAAGTAAGAAATGGAACATACGATGTATAATGTATACATCGTATAAACATTGGAATACTTGGTTTCAGTGAACTAAAGTGGACTGGAACAACTACAACGTGTTCTGCTTTGGAAGTGACAAATCCAGAAGTGGAGTGGCTCTAACATTGAAGTAAGATATAGCAATTAGGTCCTAGATCAAATCAAGCCTGAATTATCTGTGAAGGCAAAAATTATGAAAGTGAGGTGTTCATACTTCAGGCACATAATGAGAAGGCAGGATTCTCTGGAAAAGACAATAATGCTGGGAAAGGTTAAAGGCAGCAGCAAAGAGGAAGATGAAATACAAGATGGATTGGTTCCCTAAAGGAACCACGGGCTTGAGTTTGCAAGAACTGAGCAAAGCAGTTGAGGACAGGACATTTTGGAAATCTCTTGTTCATAGGGCCACTATAAGTTGGAAGGGGCTTGACAGCATGTAATAACAACAAAAAATTAAGGGCTCTGCAGAGAGAAGCAGTGTCTAGAAGTTCCGTGAAGAAATTAATTTCCCAGGCCTACCTGTAGCTTATCCCAAGGGAAGATTCAATATGACTGGTATCTAAAGATGTTCATGCAGGCACCAGACTGATTTTAATGAACTAATTTGTTTTTTAAATGAAATAACCCTGAGATGCACCCTCTTTCCCTTGATTTCTATTACCAAATTTCAGGTTGCTAGTTTTCATAGTCTGAATGACTACCATGAATTAGAATGCAGATTTTCATGATCATGTTTTGTATTATTTTCACTTTTATAATTTGGTTGGAAAGAGTACACACATTGTTGATCTCTTGGATAACAGTAACTACCACCACCACCACGGCTGATACCACTAGTAGTGAACTTTTTTGATAATAAAAGTCTAAAACTTTTGGACACACAAACTAGCTCAATGGAACATGCTCTTGCTAGGGGTTTAGATACCCAACAAAGCTTTGTGCTGCCGTTTGCTACAGTTCAGTATAAATTTCTTAACAGGAGATGGTAATAAAGCTCTGCCTAAGAAGGAACAAACTGTTCCATGTGCAGCAAAATGGAAAAAGGTCACTGTATGCATAATTTATGGTACAATTTTTAAAAATTTATGAAAAATATTTTCTTTGAGCTACGTGCAAGGATAGTGGTTTGAGATTATGATAACCATTCTGTCCTCAGTCTGTAAGCCCCTGCTCCTCGAGTACTTTCTTCAGCAATCTCTGTGTGTGTAAATGAATGAGTGTGTATTTTTATTCAAACGTTTGAAGCGGGACCTCTGTGTCTAATTCAGTAATGATAGCCATATTAAGAAGAGGTAATTAATGTGTACAGGTATCTCTAACATACCATTTGCACATGTGTTTTAGGGTCAGAATTCATGCTGATTTCTTCATTTTACCATTTAGTCCTTACTTTTGCCAAAATCTTAATGTCTTAGGAGCCAAGGGGTATCTTGCTGAATCCATGTATTTCATAGCACTCCTCTTAACTCCATTTAAAAAATGGACAGCTTACCAAGCATTTATTCTCTTCAGGTGGTTGTGCTTGAGACTCAAGTCTGTAAAAATTAACTGTGTGGGGGAAGGAGGAATTTTTCCGATAATGCTTGAAAAGGTACATTTTAAAACTTCTTTATCTGAAAATAAACCCCATAATTCTTTCTCACAGCCATGTTGTATGTTATGATACTTGCTGTACTGCTCAAGTATTTTCTAGTACTTTAATTAGTTTTTTTTTAAAAAAAAACCAACCCTACGGTCAGTGGTATCAACCTTGAAAACATTCTTATCAAAATGCCTTTAAAATTTTATACCCTTTAAAAATCACCTTCAAAAGTAGTGAGAAAATATTAGTTGCTATACCAGTAAAGTGACTCACCAAGCTATGTTTGAAATTTAACTGTTTTATACTCTCAGTATCCCACAAAAAGGAAACTAGTTACAGATAACTGCCACTTATAACTCATTACTCCCAACCCTGATAAGTGATAATAGTAATCCCTGGGTACCTGCAACTACAGTATAGATAAATATTGGTTTTAATTGATTTAAAATCAAGCCTCTCAGTTTAATCCAGTCAGCTTGCATGTGAGGCAGAACTGATCCTCATTTATGGCAGCTGGTAGCGCTGTACCTATTGCTGCAATGTGTAACATTAAACATTTTCCACTGTTGAATAATAACTACATTACCCAAATTGTTGACTTAAGGAGAATATTTACTTTTTTTCAGGTCTTCTAACAAGCATTTTAATTTGCATCTTGATTTGAACAAATGCCTTTGTAAATTACATTTCTATGTGAGGAATGTGTTTGATCAGTTGGGTTATGCTTTAGCATAGCCTAGTGGCTGAAAGCATGTATTGCTTCCCTGAACAGAAACATTGTAAAACTCCATATTCTTCAGCAAGATTCAGAGTTATGAATTATTGACATGGAAATAACTTCCTAAGTTACATCAGAATGCAAAGAGTGGACCTTACCTTTCAAGGCATTTGGTGGTGGTTGACTTGTACCTCGGGTAGCTCTGAGCTTTCATCATGTGGACCTCTTCACTGCTGGATGGCAAGGCAGAAGGACCTGTCTTATCCTAACGAGTAAACTTTGCTAAAAACTTTCCTAAATAAAATTGCCAAAAATCTAACCTGACATTTTCCAAGAATCAAAGCCTTACCTCTTCATACTCTGCCTTATTCTTTCTTTCTTTTTTAAGATGACGGACAATTACAAAATGCCAATAAATGTGTGCCAGGTCCTTGCCATGAGAAGGCAGCCTTCATTCCACCATTCATGTATATAACAAAAAGAAGGGGAAATGGTTTTTCACTGGAGCAGCACAGTTGTCCTTCTCTATCAGCTGATTCTCAAAAGGCAGCCGAGGGTTGTCCCCAGACTCACATGGCAACCAAGATCCATCTGGTTTGACTCGACTCAAACAAAAAGAGAAAAAGAGCTTGTAAATGGCCCCATCCCAGTTATAGTTCCTGAATATATAAACAACACTTCTTTACTCAGATAGGCTTTCGCCAG
Source organism: Intellagama lesueurii (assembly GCA_037013535.1). Lineage (NCBI taxonomy): Eukaryota > Metazoa > Chordata > Lepidosauria > Squamata > Agamidae > Intellagama > Intellagama lesueurii. Next base: position 68,100,563 of record JBAJHW010000005.1, on the reverse strand, counting down.
CTGACCGCTGAGGAAACCACTTAGGTGGCTGTTGTACTTTAAGGGGAAAAAATACCAATCTGCTTTTGAATTGCTTTTAACTCTGTGTTTTAATATGGCAATCTGTTCAATTGTGTTTTATTATTATAATACTGTGGTTTTAGTTGTAGTGTTTTAATTATTCTGTGAGCTGTCTTGAACCCCGGTCTTGGGAAGAAAGCAGGATATGTATTAAATCTCATAAATAATTTAGATGATAAGCATACTTACATCCTGGCCTTCTGCCAACAAGCACAGAATAGTCTGGCTGAGAATTTGATTTTCACAAGGCTGTATGAGCTAAACTAAGAAAGTGATTAACCAAAGACCACCTTGCATGTTGTATCGCCAGGTGGAGATCTGAACTGTTATCTAGCCCACTATCCAATGTTAATTGTGAGACTATGCTTTTGTTTTGGAGAGACATTGATTATGGGCAACTCCCCATACCCTTAAAAAATCTGGCCCTTCCTGCTGAAGGACAGTGGGATTTAAACACCTGGAATCCCTTGACCACTTAAACCAGGCTTTCCCAGCTTGGTCGCCTCCAGAGATTTCAGAACAGTTCATGTGACCCCTTAACTTGGGTCATGTTAGCTGGGGCTGATGGGAATAGTAGTTTAAAAATGGAACTCGGGATTAGGGAAAGCTATCTTAAACAATTGTGCTCCAAATCTGATCCCCAAATCTCACGACAGGTAAAAGAAAGTTTGTCTCCACATAGCACATAGTCAAAGTGGCTATCAAACTGTCAAACTGTATAGCTAGCGATAGCTACCAACAGGAACACAATTTAAAATGGAATGGAATATATATATTTGCTACTGGCATCTACTTAGGAGAAAGGGGATGATCCGAAAAGAAGCTGCTGAGAAATAAAACATGAGGAGGGAAAATCCTTGTTATGTGTCTCTTTTTAATTTAAAAAGTCAGTCCTCACCCCTACTTCCTTCAGGGGAGCAAACCCTGGTTTAAATGAATTGGTCTGTTACCATTACGTGTTTCTGAACTTCTAATGACTGTAAGTTACAGAATTGGCAATATTTTGGGGGAAACTGATCAGCTGAATATACTGTTGTCACTCCCTTATTATAGGACTTCCTGGGTAAAGCAAATTGCAGAATCTAAAATTAAGAGTAATAGAAGTATCATTCAGTTAATGAAATCTTAGTTGATTTGATTATATGAGGATTAATTTATTTAAATCTGCAGAAATTTGCACATGTTAAAACCAACCAAGAAAAAATGAAACAAGCTTTGTTTTTGAAAGCAAACATCTTCTTAGCAGAGAGATCCCATCTTCTGTGAGAGCAGAGGAAATTCTCTTCTAGAAAGAAGTTGGTAGTTTGGTAATTTATTTACGTTGGCCTCCTTCTATTGTATTCATTTGATAATTGTCTATTTCATGACAGTAGTGGAAAATCCTGGTGTGGTGTAGCGGATAGAATAATATACTAGGACTCTGAAGAACAAGATTCAGATCCCTAGTTGGCCATGGAAACTCACTGGGGGAATAGAGCTGGTGAAACCACTCCTTAAATATCTCACTTACCTTGAAATCCCTGTTAGGGTTGCTATAAGTCAGATCTGACTTCACAACACAGAAAAACCACACACAGAGTGGAAGATCATGTATTTTTTTAAAACTGGCATAAAATGTGATTTCTTTTAATCCTTTAAGGATTTATTTGCTCATTTCAGCAAAATTAATGAATAAAGTACTGAGAAAAAAGAAAAAGCATATTGTGGAGCAAGTGACACAAAAATGTGGTGATAAGTGATTAGGTAAAGATGATATTAAATGGAAAAAATGGTTAGGAAAGGAAATAGTGTACTTCCTACTTTTAGATCCTTAGAGAAGAGATTATAGCAATGAGCTTAATTTTAATTATTCGTGTAATAAATGCTAGTAATAATATCTTGGAGACCTTTCAGCAGTTTTAATCACTTTGCATAGATTTCAGAATAATTAGTATGAAAGATTTGTTAAAACCTGTGAAAAATCCAGCCTCTGCTTTATTAACCACAGTTGATGTGGGCTGAGGTCCTGCACAGAGCTACGCAGCTGAAAATTGTCTTGATTTCAGTGGGAATCACTAATGTTTATGTACTGGATCACAGCATTAGGCTGTAATCCCACAATCAGTATGAAGTGTTTAACCCCATTCAGTTCAGTGGAGGATGGCACTCTTGATACTGAATGCACACTGCATGTAAGCTGTGGTTGTCAATGAAACCAATTGTTTCCAAAAGAATAAAGAGGACCTCTGCATAGGATCTCAAATTCGAGGTAGGCTTGTATAAGAGGAAGTCATATTTCCGTTATCCTGGTCTCAAGCAGTTCAGTGTATCTGGCCAAGAGTCCTGGAACTGGATGATTTCAAAAGTCATCAATTCTGAAGGCTGAATGCATGCATCAAAATTGCAATATAATTTTTTTTCTCCTTAAAGAATTTCAGTACATAAAGCTGTGTTGGTAGAGAGTTTTTTTCAGAATGTTCAAGTATGTTTAAAATTCCTGGAATTTAAGTTTTATGTAAAGAAAGTACATTGGAAGGGGGAAATAGTGCTGTGAATCCTCTTAAACTTGACACAACTTGAGACCTCAGCCAATGATTAAGAAATTTTAAAATGACTAATAAAATAAGTACATAATTTCCTAGTGACTATAGCAAATAATGTGGGATGTGGTGGCGCTGCGGGTTAAACCGCAGAAGCCTCTGTGCTGCAAGGTCAGAAGACCAGCAGTCGTAAGATCGAATCCACGCGACGGAGTGAGCTCCCGTCGCTTGTCCCATCTCCTGCCAACCTAGCAGTTCGAAAGCATGTAAATGCGGGTAGATAAATAGGTACCACCACGGTACTGTCCATGTGACCACGGAAACTGTCTACAGACAAACGCTGGCTCTATGGCTTGGAGACAGGGATGAGCACCGCGCCCTAGAGTCGGACACGACTGGACTAAATGTCAAGGGGAACCTTTAACCTTTACAGCAAATAATGCTACTATTTAGGTGATACAGGGTTGACTGAGAGGAATAATTATGTGTATCAAATCAGTTCTGACTTAGGGCAGCTCATTCTGGGATTTTCTGGATATGGAGTGTCACGACCAAATCTCCCTAAGGAGCATATGGCGTTCGGGCAGGGAGTTCCGCAGGCCACAAATCTACCACTTTATGTTGGGGCAAGTCCTCAACCTCCAGCAGTGCATAGCATCTGTGCCTCGAACAAGCCTGACCTTTAAAGAACACTTTACTTTACTCAGCAGTCTGCAAGTACTGCAACATGGGCTTTGTTATTCCTTAGAACTCACAACAGCTCAGTTAAATAGGACTTCTCTATGGCAGCTAGTCAATGGCCTTTACCACTCCTCTGGATTTAGCCAAACCCTGCTGATCCAAGAGACTAGTCCTCAGTAAGGATTTTTATAATTATTTTTTTATTAAGAAAATATAGTTTCATAGAAACAGTTTGTTTTTGCTCAAGCATTAGCATAAAGACATGTTCAAAGGATTACCATAGTTAAATACAACAACTAATTCCCATTAAAATAATAAACACTAAAAACTGGGCTAAGGTGGGCTAGCCCCACCTCCTTCTTCTCTTAGCTACATTCTTTTCCTTCTCTTCCACCAAATGGTCTCTCTCAACATAACCCATCGTCCATTTTTCTACATTCCTCGGACCTCCTTCTTCATGACTGTAAACCAACTAACTCAAAGAGGCGTAACTGCTCACTCCACCCTCAATTCTCATGGAGATTTAGGTGGGTTATCTCCATTCCAATTAGAAAGGAATTTGTTGGGTCTTCGCACTGGGGCCTCTTTGTCCTTGCATTCTTATCAGGTTTCACTCTGTACCAGCCTGGCTGTAAATTAAGAAAAACAGCCTCTCTGCCTTTTTCACATTCCCATGTCTTCAACTCCTTTCACTTTGAAAACCTAACAGACTCCATTTTCTCTCATTTTCATTGACTTCAAGTCCCACTCTCCTTCAATATCATGACATGGAGTACTTAGAAGTGGTTTACCATTCCCCCCTTCTGGGGGCATCTTGGGACTGCGCAGCTTGCCCAAGGCTACCTAGGCTCGTTCTTCTCCTGGGATGCACAGTGGGGGACTGAACTCCCAACGTCTGGCCCTGCAGCCAGGTATTCAATTCTCTGAGCTATCCAACGAACTACAAGGTTGATTAGCTTGTAATAATTGTACAAAATGTGGAGGTTTGTCTGAGGAAAACAGGGGTCAGTGTGTGATAGAAATATTGTCATTGGGCCTGCATATAAGGGACAGTACATACAAGATTTTCCACCCAAATGAAGTGAGGAATACATTTCCATTCTGTCAAAGTGATGGCAAGGTATCTACCCTCAAGATAAGCAGAACATATTGTCTGAAACCTAAATTCTATAAGTGCTCTGTGAAGGGAGGAACGGACTGAAAATAGTGTGCCCTTTGTCTTAGTTAGTAACAAGCTGGAAAACATTCCGTATATGTTTCATTATGTGACCACTCTATCTTCAGTGACATATTGGCCAAAGGTCCAGTTTCCTCAGTTCATAGCAGCCAGATAGGTGGAGTTCTCAGGGGAAGAACTAGGTCATAATTTGTTAGATATATACAACATTGCTTGCACAAGCACTGGATAGTCTGTGCACTGACCAGGGCAGGAAGAAAGAGTTTGGCAAGTGGACTGACCTCTCTGTTTGAGTTGTGTCATTTACTCCCCTCCCCCCTTAACTTCTCTCTCTCTCTCCCTCTCCCTCTCCCTCTCTCTCTCTCTCTCTCTCTCTCTCGTTCCCTTTTCCCCCCCCCCCATCCTGGGGAAAGCAGCATGTTCCTCTCTCCCTTTTCCAGGCATGCAAACCATACATGGACTTCTTGTGAGTAACCAAAAGAGGGGTTACTTACCTGTAACCATGGTTCTTCGAATGGTCCTCTGTGAATCCACACGAATGGGTTAATCTGCACCTGTGCAGGACCTCTCGGAACTTTCTAGAGCTTAAAAACATGTGATTAGTGGGACGTTCCCCTGTAGAGCGCATGCTCTGCCTGCCTGAAGTCCCCTCAGTTCCCCAAAAAGTCCGCCGCTATCAGAAAGTTTAAGAGACAACAACGTGACGGACAGAGGGGAGGACAGGTGGGACGTGTGGATTCACAGAGGACCACTCGAAGAACCATGGTTACAGGTAAGTAACCCCTCATTCTTCTTCATGGTCTCTGTGAATTCACACAAAGGGGTGACTAGCAAGCTGACTTACTAGTTGGTGGGACGTCTCGTTAAAAGGGAAGTAAGAACAGCTCTGCCGAAGCTATCTTCATTCTTGGCTCTGACGTCTAGCCGATAGTGAGTTACAAATATTGAGGGGGTAGACCAGGTGGCAGTTCAGCAGATGTTGGAGACATCTATACCGTGAAGGAAGGTGGTAGAGATAGAGACAGCCCTGGTGGAATAGGCTTTAATAGTGTCTGGTGGCAGTCTTCCCGCTAGTTCATAGGACAAGGCAATCGTCTGAACTATCCATCAAGACAGAGTCTGAGATGAGGCTGGGGAGCCCTTGCGTGGACCGTGATAACATAGAAACAGACGAGGAGACTTTCGGAAAGTCTTAGTCCTGGAAACATAAAAAACCAGGGATCGTCTGACAGAAGTAGCCATGTTAGTTTGTGCAAGCATATCGGATTAAAAAGAGAGAGAGAGAGATACAAAAATGTTGTGGCGCCTTAAAGGATAACTGCTGTATTTCAGTGTGAGATTTTGTGGATCAAGTCCACTTCCTCAGGCATGATAGTGATTAGAGATTGTCGTTCTGCACCCTGGCTGGAGTAGCCAGAAGATCAGGATGGTGGAGAAGTGGCAACCGGGCTTCATCAGAGATTGGTGAGCAGGACACTACCCACGCGTGCTGCGTGGCAACCTGTAGGTGGATGGGTCAGTTCGGGGAGGCGGGACTCGGGATCCCAGCCACCTGGGCCCGGGATATTCATTTTTGTTTACAAATACGAATATCTCATCTCTAATAGTGATACTGTATGACTGTCATATTTACATATGGCCCATATTTACATATGTCCCCTTGGGCGGGATAGAGATAATGGACAAAGTGACAGTGGTTCATTAATAATAGAATAGGTTTTTTGTTGTTGTTTAGTTGTTAAGTCGTGTCCGACTCTTCATGACCCCATGGACCAGAACACGCCAGGCCCTCCTGTCTTCCACTGCCTCCCGGAGTTGGGTCAAATTCATGTTGGTAGCTTCGATGACACTGTCCAACCATCTCGTCCTCTGTCGTCCCCTTCTCCTCTTGCCTTCACACTTTCCCAACATCAGGGTCTTTTCCAGGGAGTCTTCTCTTCTCATGAGATGGCCAAAGTATTAGAGCCTCAGCTTCAGGATCTGTCCTTCTAGTGAGCACTCAGGGTTGATTTCCTTCAGAACGGATAGGTTTGTTCTCCTTGCAGTCCAGGGGACTCTCAAGAGCCTCCTCCAGCACCACAATTCAAAAGCATCAATTCTTCGACGGTCAGCCCTCTTTATGGTCCAGCTCTCACTTCCATACATCACTACTGGAAAAACCATAACTTTGACTATGCGGACCTTTGTCAGCAAGGTGATGTCTCTGCTTTTTAAGATGCTGTCTAGGTTTGTCATCGCTTTCCTCCCAAGAAGCAGGTGTCTTTTAATTTCGGGGCTGCTGTCACCATCTGCAGTGATCATGGAGCCCAAGAAAGTAAAATCTATCACTGCCTCCATATCTTCCCCTTCTATTTGCCAGGAGGTGATGGGACCAGTGGCCATGATCTTGGTTTTTTTGAGACTGTGAATAATGCCAATTATTTTGTTCTTTTTTGAGGATCATTGACAAAAGTTCTTTTAGTTCTAAGCCTCTCAGTGCAGATCCTAACAGATCAAGGTGCAAATAACGGCCTGTTAACTAAATCCCCTGTTTTATTTCCAACAAATGTAGAGTCATCTTGACTGAGTCTTATGGACATTCAACTCAAAAACATCTGGAGAGCACCAGATTGACTACCCTTTTCTTTAATTGTGTTGACTAGTGGCTCCATCTGCTGGTGGCAATCAGAAGTAGGTGGCTGCAGGAGACAGGCTAAACTGTTTTGCTGTTCTTTGTTTTGCAACTTTCTGTTTTGCCACTGACACCAGTTTTGTTTGCCAGGGTAAAGCAGCCATCAGATGTAGCCCCAATCATCTATGAGGCCCACGGTGTATAGTGTTCAGAATCAGAAGTTAAAAACAATGGTCACTACAAGGTCACAGTAGGCTTTGTCACTCTGTACACAGAAGCATTCAGCCCTCCTCCACCAACCCCCAAAATCCTTTGGTTATGAAGCAAGGCTGCAAAATTGAAATGGAGATCTCTAAATCTAGTGTATTTTAGAACTGTAAAATACAGTGGTGCCTCCACTTACGACCATAATCCGTTCCAGAAGATGGACGTAACTCGAAATGGTCGTAAGTCTAAGCACCATTTCGCATAGGAATGCATTGAAACGCGATTAATCCCTTCTGGCCAAAGGGGGGGGGGGGAGAAAAGCAATCAAGCATGCAAGACCCATTGGAAATGCACAGAAAACAAACAGAGCAGATCGGAAATGCACAGAGAACAAAGGGGGCAGGTCGGAAATGCAAAGGAAACAAAAGAAAAAGCAAGGGAAGCATGCAGGACCCATCGGAAATGGGGAAAAAAAAACCCAAAAAGCAACCAAACCCCCCCAAGACCCATCGGAAACGGGGGGGGAAGCCAAAAAACAAACAAACCCCCCAAGACTCATCAGAAATAGAGGGGAACCAAAAAACAAACAAACCCCCCAAGACCCATCACAGCACAGAAACATAAACCCCCCCCAGCTCAAAACCACGCTGCAAAAACACCCAGAACAGTTTTTAAAAAGCAGAAAACAGTACCTTACCTTACCAGGCAGCCCAAAGCCTCCCTGCAAACACACACACACGCTCTCAGAAGCAGAAGGAGGCAGTCCCAAGCCGACGACGACGACGCACACTCTCTAACTGCCGGGGTGAAAGAGCTACAAAGAAGCAGCCTCATCGCCACCTACAGTTAGCAATTTGAATTTCCCGCCTTTTTCCCCTGCCTTTTTCTGTTCGTAAGTGGAAGCTCCGGTCGCAAGTAGAAGCAAAATTTTGCAGCTGGAGCTGGTCGTAACTCGAAATGGTCATAAGTAGGGACGTTCGTAAGTCGAGGCACCACTGTAAGTTTAATTCTGTTCTGAAGAGAACTAAAAACACATGAGAATGCCCTTTCTAGACCTTTATAACTGTTACAACAGATCTTTTAAGACATTCCCCCACAATTAGAACTAGAGGAGCCAATTTACCACAATGTTCCTATTGCAAGCTTTGCATCTCAAAGAAGTGGACAATTCCTCTACCCTTTGTTTATCAGAAAGAAAAGCAGCTGGGAATGAGGTTCATTTTGAATGGACAAATGACTTAAATCAAGACCTTACTTTCCTAGTGATTCCTTGCTCTGTGTGACAACTTTCAGCTTTTTTACTTAATTAAAAAAAAACCACCCCTTAGTGAGAGAGCATTGAAGAACTAAGACAGTGTTATTTTATGTCCAGGAAGGTGGTCAACTTATGTGTATACTGTACAATTTCACTAGATGAAAGGCAAATACAATTTCCTGCTCCGTCTAGATTCTGCCCTTAGCCCCCACTGAGTTATGAAATTCCCTGGATGATGTTTTGGGACAGTCATTCCTGCAGTGGCTATCCTACCTCACAGGCTGGCTGTGAAGATAAAGTGGGGAGGAGGAAACCATGTAGGCCAGCTTGAACTCAGTGGAGGGTATGCAGGATAGGAGTTTGACTAACCAACACATTTTTAAAATTAAGTAGTCCGCATATAGAAAAGTATGAAGGTTGACCGTACGTTTTGCCAGACGTGTTAGATTTCTTTTTGTTGAGACCTTTGCTTTGTGGGAAAGGATGCCATCTTGTGAGCTTTTACGTTGACGTCTAGAAGGAACTAAAAAGAATCATTAAGTGTAAAAGATGACTCAGGCCAAGATCATCCATATTCTTGTATTTGCTATCACCGTGTATGAGTGTGAAAGCTGGACGGATAAGAAAGCAGAAAAGGGAAAAATGGATTCATATGAAATGTGGTGTTGGAGAAGAGCTTTGCAGATACCCTGGACTGCCAGACGGACAGTAGGGCCCAGAGCAGATCAAGCCTGATCTTTGGAGGCAAAAATGATTAAACTGAGGCTATCCTATTTTGGGCACATCATGAGAAGGCAAGATTCTCAGGAAAAGACAATAATGCTGGGAAAAGTTGAAGGCAGCAAGAAAAGAGAAGACCAAATAGGAGATGGATTGACTAAAGGTAGCCACAGGCCTGAGTCTGCAGGAACTGAGAGGATTGTTGAGGACAGGGCATTTTGGATAACTCTCATTGAGAGTGTCAGTATAAGTTGGAGATGACTTGACAGCACATTACAGCAGCAGCAGCAGCAACAAAAGTCCAGGTGGAGGCTTACCTCCTTTTGAGAACTACAATTAAAACATCATACCCAATGGTCTACAGAAGTAGTACTGTTGTCAAGATATCACCCACCTTTATATGATTTTTCTAATATCTGCTATTATATAGAGATTGAACTGGCTCGTAAATTGAGACAGACTTGTTTCTCCGGTCCAGTGACTTGACTTCAACACTCTTAAGTGGCACTTGTATACAATATTATAAACGTTCACTGAAAATTTTACACCAATTTATTAAAAATACAATCAGAGTGTTTTGAGAAAGCAAATTCGATCATGTTGGCATTTGTTATACTACAATACAGTGCAAACCTTTGCCAATATTAGTAATCTAGCATTATGCAATGAGCAATGGGGTTATGACAAGTCCTTGACAAGTGACTTATTCTCAATGATTTTCTAAGACTTGCTGTGCCAGGACTACCTGCTGAGACTTCCCTCTGGACCAGCAAGATTCCCGAGCTTTCCACAAAAATAAAGACCACCATAATATTCCTCTCCCCCTCCCCTGCCTGTTCTTTGCAGTGAACTGCCAGTCCTGCACAGCTTAATGCTCTTCGTAGGGGAATCCAGCACAGGAAAGATGCAATTGCACAAAGAAATTGCAATAGCCATGCACAACACAATGTTTCTTCTGCCCTTTCTGGATGAATTCTTAGTACCAGAAAGATGCAGTTCTGCACAGGTATTGTCAGAATACAGCTTGGTTTTTCTTCCAGAAAAAATGACTGTGAAATTTCTGAGAAACCCCATAAGGTTTCTTGCAGGGAGGGGGGAAATTGTGCAGGGAAGATACAAGGAGAACAGAGGGGTTTTTTCTTCCTCTGCTTGTCACTGAGACTGAGAGCCTGATAAATTCACATCCCTATTTTGAAAGGTTTTTGTAAAATCAAATGTAATGAGCTTCAATGTTTGTAATCCTGTTAGTGTGAAATATCAAATATCAGTGACCACAAGAGGGCAGCATGGTTTAAAAGAAAGCTGAAGAAATTGTCACCTGGAGTATTTTTGAAAGTTCAGTGCAGGAAAAAAACACGTTTCATATTGTCTGTGTTGGGTTCTATTTTATAATTGCCAATAGGGTTTTTTCTTTATTAAAACAAATGTATATGAAAACTGTGTCATGTTATCTTCCTGTTCTGTTTTTGTATCATTTGCTTGCTTCATTCAGAAGGGAAACCAATTCAGTCTTTAAGCATATTTTCCAATTACAGCTTGAGAAGTCTGTAGCACCCAGAAGAGAACTTCTGCAACAACAGCAGGTGTCTGAAAGCCTTTCATGTTAGGCATTTAGAACCTTCCTTGCTTTATACTGCAGTGATCATACCTCAGCCAAAATATGTTGTTCTGAGGCAAGTTATATGGAGTCCAGTTGAGATTTTTTCCAAGTTGACACATGGAGTATATTCCAGTGCACCCTTTTTTATGGTGTACTGATATTTTTGGGGTTTAGATCTAAAAATGTAAAGTATGAATCTGATAATCTGATGCTTGTCTTTGAATACACAGCAAACATATAGGCCTAGTTGTCAAATGGGACTTGTTTTTTATTAAATATATTTTGAGTCCATTCCATGGCATACTCACTTTGGTGTGTGTGTGTGTGTGTGTGTGTGTGTGTGTGTGTGTGTGTGTGAATCAGCTCATCATTGGTGTGCTGTATGTATCCTTGATAAACCTGAATCTCTTGCTGTAGAAGTGTAAGATATTTGAATGAACTAAAGAACAAGCTGCACTTAAAACCCAGAAGAGAAGAGGCTGTTCTACATGTTGAAAATGGCTTCTAACAGAAAGGTTGTTTGACACAGTACACTCGCAAAGTTATGTGCAGGATAACATGACTACATTAAAAGATAATTGTAATTTATGGAAGATGAGAACTGCTTGGAACCCTACCTGTTGTGTGCTGTCAAGTCAATTCTTATTTTTTTCCAACCCTTTTCAGGGTTTTCTAGGTAGAGAGTACTCAGGAGTGGTTTACTGTTCCCTTCTTCTGAGGGGCATCCTGGGACTGTGCAGCTTGCCTAAGGCCACACATGCTGGCTCTTCTGGGATGCACAGTGGGAAAATGAACTCGCAGCCAGATACCTAACTCACTGAGCTATTTTGCCGGCTGCTGCATATATACTTGGCACAAAAGTTATTTCAGGATACTCATTACTCAACAACTCAGGGACAGTAGTAACATTCTAAACTACCTAAATGGTTTATAGACCACTCTCATAAATTAAGAGCAGTTCCTAATGTATGCTCCACTACAGTGATTGTTTAGTTTCTGTTAACTTCTTTTTAATATTAGAGGGTGTTAAGGGGTTTCTCTGAAACCCTTTTTATGGTTATTAGTGCTGCTGCAAGGATTCCAGTTTTTCCGTTCCAAAGTTCAGAATGTTAAACCAGATCAGCATTACCAGAATCCATTGCACCTTTGTAAAATTAGCTTCATATTCATCCAGGAAGAAACAGATATTTTCTGTTATTTACATGCTTCATTCAAAGAAGATTCATGTCTTCCTACCGTAGGATGTAAAGTTTTGTGCAAGATTACTTTGCATACTTAAGCAGTATGGATGCCTCAGTCGGTCCTGTCCTGATATGTGAGCAATATACATATGCAATGATGGATCCAGCAAAAATGCCAAAATGTTTGATGCATTCAAATAAGTTAATTTTCTGGTTCAGGATCAAGAGGAGTCCTAGCGGAAAAATGTATTAAATTTTACTCAGGAATGTTGTTGAATAACTCCTGTCATAACTTGCCATCCTATCTGGACGGCTACAATTTCCAAAACCCTTTTAAAGAATCCTATGGCAATCATTTCTATTTGCCAGGCATTGCTTCTGTTAGAACATTTGTGAACAGTTTCTTTCAAACAGTTTAACTTGAGTGAAATCCAGCTAATTTTATGGTCTGTTCTGTACTTATTTTAAATTAACTACATACTGGAATATAGAACGAGTGCATTGTGTGCGTACTACACACACACACACACACACACACACACCTGTGTCTCTAATATCAGTTTGGTATTTATTGGCTCAATAGTGTAACAGGATCTGAGAGTTTTTGACAAGCTATTTAAAGATCAATTTATGTTACTGTAGTTTCATTGACTTAAATTGTATTTGTCAAACTTCACAGTCAGAAGTGCCTCCTGATGTTGCTGAGAGTACAAGATCACTGCTGCAATCAGTGGATGTCTTTCTGTGGCTGGTATCCTGTTGCATGCCTCTGTGCACACAAAGGCTTATGATATCATCAGCTATGTACTTCAGTATTTAATTTAACATTTCCTATTCCTCCCTCCCCTGGTTCCAAGTCTCCCTAGGAATCCCTTTCAACTTGGGGAAGCCTTTCGGAGCCTTGAATGGATCCCTAAAACTATGGATTCTGATGTTCCCTGGAGAGCCTCAAAACATGGTGGTGGGAAACTGTACATTTCTTCTTTTGAATTTGTTTCCTTCCTTGCTCCTCTGCTCCGATGTTTTGTGCCATCAGACTTCTGCTGATTGTTCAGGCATTTTCTTCATTTTTCTTATGCAATCCACCCAGAATAGTGCTATGCACTAATGGGGTGGTTTATAAGTCCTAAAAATAAATAAATTAGTAAATAAAAATAAATAAATTAAGATCAGCCTTTATACACTCAGTGTTGTATAACAGGATTCCAGCCAATAGATTTTAACGTATTGTAATATTTTGTGTAAAGGGTTGATGTTTATGGTGGACCTTCTGTGCAAAAGTGGTACAGTCTAGATTTCACTGACCTATTAGCAGTCAGCTTTGGTTTTCCTTCCTCTTCTTTCCGCTCTCCACCCCTAAAAAAGGGTGGAGGGCTGTTACAAAACAGTCACAGAATGCTGATACATTTTACTGGATCCAGTTCAGAGCGTTGCTTTTATTCTTCAACGCCCTTAGTAACTTAAAAGTAGATTAGCTATAGGAGCATTTCCTGCTTACCTATGAATGGCTAAAATCCTGCAGCGTAATTATGTAAACAGCCTAACTTTTACACACAAATTGCTGTAAGTGAAGAAATCCTCATAGGCATTATCCATTGCATGGTGAGTCACACAATTCAGTATGCAGCAGATAATGTCTGTGAAGATTTCTCAACTTACAGGACTTTGTGCCTTAAAGTTGCACTAAAACATGCAACAGGATTTCAGACTATAACTTGTATCATCTGATACCTTTTTGCAGTACAGTGGTGCCTCGACTTACGTCCATAATCCGTTCCAGAAGATGGACGTAACTCGAAATGGTCGTAAGTCGAAGCACCATTTCCCATAGGAATGCACTGAAATGCAATTAATCCATTCCGGCCGAAGAAAAATATCACCCCCCCAAAAAAATCACTGCAAGACTCATTGGAAACAGGATTAATCCCTTCCGGCCGAAGGGGGGGGGGAAGAAAAGCAATCAAGCGTGCAAGACCCATTGGAAATGCACAGAAAACAAACGGAACAGATCGGAAATGCACAGAGAACAAAGGGGGCAGGTCGGAAATGCAAAGAAAACAAAGGAAAAAGCAAGGGAAGCATGCAGGACCCATCGGAAATGGGGGAAAAAAACCCCAAAAGCAACCAAACCCCCCAAGACCCATCGGAAATGGGGGGGGGAGCCAAAAAACAAACAAACCCCCAAGACCCATCGGAAATGGAGAAAAAGCCCCCCAAAAGCAACCAAACCCCCCAAGACCCATCGGAAATGGGGGGGAAACCAAAAAACAAACAAACCCCCAAGACCCATCGGAAATGGGGGGGAAAATCCAAAAAGCAAACAAACCCCCCAAGACCCATTGGAAATGGGGGGAAAAATCCAAAAAGCAAACAAACCCCCCAAGACCCATCACAGCACAGAAACATAAACCCCCACAGCCCAAAACCACGCTGCAAAAACACCCAGAATAGTTTTTTAAAAGCAGAAAACAGCACCTTACCTTACCAGGCAGCTCGCAGAAGCGAGGCAGTCCCACGCCTCCTCCGACGCACACTCTCTAACTGCTGGGGTGAAAGAGCTACAAAGAAGCAGCCTCTTCGCCTACCAACGAAGAGGTAGCAATTTGAATTTCCCGCCTTTTTCCCCTGCCTTTTTCTGTTCGTAATTGGAAGCTCTGGTCGCAAGTAGAAGCAAAATTTTGCAGCCGGAGCTGGTCGTAACTCGAAATGGTCGTAAGTTAGTTCGTAAGTCGAGGCACCACTGTACACTTTGCCCCCCATGAAAGGAGGAGGTTGACTTCAAGCAAATAGGTTTCCTCAGTGGTGGTGCTCCATCTGTGCAATGCCGTCTTCAGAGATGCTTGCTTAGAGCCTACATTATGTTCTTTTCAGCACACAGTGAAGGACTTTTCTGAGCATCTTAAGAGTATTTTTTTAATGCTTTTCTGTCTTTGACTTGCTGTATCCTTGTCTCTGGTTTTATTTTACTTTTGTATAATGCTTTTTTCTTTATCATTGATTTCATTATAACTTGTATTATTTTAAAGTTATACACTGTCCGGAGAACTTTGATTACTGGACAGGTTTAAATTCTAATTAATAAAATAAATTAACATATGAGGCCTTTGACAATGTCTACATAGAAACAAATTGACAGGTTGCAAGACGTGTGCAGACTCTTTCCTGCTTCTCCTTTTCTACCATTTCACAAGTAAGAAAGCAAGCTTTGGAGAAGGACTTTGAACCAAGTTTGATCTCCATACTACGGTTAAGTCCTTGTAAACAAGCCAGGATCAGAAACTAACTTCAAATTAGCATTTGGGATTACTGATCATGACTCATTTTGCTAGCACTCAGCCATAGTTCCTTATTCATATATCACAAGGAGCTGTGTTTATGTACTAAACCCTGGCTTGTTTACTCACTGACACCTTAACTTATTTTTTAAAAAATCGGTGTGCAAACTAGATTACAAAATGAAAAGTAACACATAAAAACATTTCTTTTTAAGACTGTAGTGTTCAGGGGCGGGCAATTTCTAAGGCCTTAGATTTTGAAAATGTGCAAAGCTGTTGCACACCACAGCTGGGAAACAGGTTTGGCAATGTGATGTCCTATGGGGAGCCTCTTACATAGGGCTGCATCTCAGTTTCCAGACATTTATTAGTAACTTTTATAGGACTGTGTATGACTGACAGCATGGTAAGAGAAACTGAACAGTATTTAAGCTAGGATGATGCAAGCTACTGTCAGTACCATATCATGTATACATCATGTATACAAACAATCAGGATGTTAAGATTTTATTATTAAGCATCTCTTGTCTGACATGGGGAAGCTATCAGGTGTACAAGGAATAAGTATGGATGTTGACATGGTGCCATTTAGGCTATAGTGCCACTTCTCTATGTTGTAGTTTTAGAAGAGGCAGCTATGTTAGTCTGTTCTAGCATGTCGGGCAAAAACAAACAACCCCCCCCCCCAAAAGAAGACAAAAACATTGTGACAACTTAAAGACTAACTGCTATATTTTACTGTGATATATTTTTGGACAATTCTGAAGAAGTGGTCTTGTCAATTAAAGTTCACATTAAAATATAGCAGTTAGTCTTTCAAGTGCCACAATGTTTTTGTCTTCTTTATTTATTTATTTTTAAGTTTTTAGTTTTTGCTTGACATTCTCTATGTTGGATTGCATATCTCTGAAACTGATGTGGTATTTCTCTCACTGGAGTGTGGTAAGGAATTTGTAAATCTCTGTATTAACCTGCACGGCAGCCTTGCTGTTAGTCACCTAATGTTTGTCGACTGGAAGTGTTCTAATTACATTGATTAGTTTCCAACTTCTGACTGTTTTAAAATATCTCTCTTAAATTAGTTTATTTTGTAAAAATCTGATTATAACCTGCTATAAAAATAATTACAAGATATTTTTAACATTCTGAAAAGAAATCTTAGTTCAGAAATCAGGGAATAAATGCTAAATAATTTCATGGCACTTACAGTGTGGAAGTCAACATAGGATACTGGTTGAAATGTTGGAGTAGAACCAGTATTGTGGGAAGGATGCTCAGATGTTACCGAGGAAGGGGCGAGGTGAATTTTGGAGTTCATTCCACAATTGGGGAACAACCACAGAAAAGGCCCAGATTCCCCCCCTCCCAGGCTTCTCTTGGGGTTGGCAACCTCAAACGTCCAGCCTGAGGAGCACTGGCAGGATAGGCAGTTCCACTTGGAAGGAGGTGGTCAGCCATGTACTGAGGTCCCAAACTGTTAAGGGCTTTATAGGTCAGAGCCAGCACCTTGAACCTGTTACAGAAACAAACCGGTAGCCAATGCAGGGTGGCCAGTACTGGGGTGATATGCTGATGTTTAAAAGATCCCGTAACTAGTCAGGTCACTGTGTTCTGGTCCTGTTGAAGTTTCTGTATCAGTTTCAAAGGCAGTCCCATGTAGAGCACATTGCAGTAATCTAACCTTAGGATTATCAAAGCATGGACCAATGTGATGAGAGACCTGCAGTCAAGGCAGAGACACAGTTGAGTAATCTGCCTGAGATGGAAATAGGCTGACGGGACCACAGACACCATCTGAGATGCCATCGATAGCACTGGGTCCAGAAGGATGCCCAGACTGTGAACTTCATCCGTGGTGGAGAGATTGGCCCCTCCAAAAGAAAGGGAGTCACCCAATTCACACACCAGAGGAGGCCCCCACCCAGAGGACCTCCATCTTGTCTGGATTCAATCTCAACCTGCTTGCCCCCATCCACTCCAGTACTGCAGTCAGGCAGCGCTCAAGGGACAAGATGGCATCCACTGCAGAAGGGTGGATAGAGAGATAGAGGTGGGTGTCAACAGCATACTGATTACATGATATTCCAGATCTCCGTATGACTTCCCCCAGTGGTCTCATGTAGATGTTAAAAAGCAAAGGGGAGATTATAGATCCCTGAAGGACTCCGCGGTTAAACCCAGCCTAAACCCAGACTGGAATGGATCAAGTGCGTTGGTCTCATCCAGGAGTGCCTGAAGTTGATCAGCCACTACCCTCTCTACTAGCTTACTCAGGAACCCTATGTTGGTGACAGATCTACCAAGTTATTGAATTAGGTATTACTTCGGGGCAGCTAGATTGCTGATATGTTTTGTAAAGCATTCCATTGTGTTATGTCTTGTTGATGTATTGTACTGTTGTTACCAGCACTACTGGAAAAACAGAGCAGTACTCTGGAGTAGCCAATCCTGGGTATTATATCTAAAAAACAAATAAATACAAAAGATGAAACAAAACAGTTTTTTTCTTATCAGTTAGGACTGATAAGAAATGGTACAAAGCTTTAAATTTTCCTGTCAAAAAGCCTTCGAGAATACATCTAAAAATTCTTTAAAATGCCTTTTAACAGTCATTTTTAAAAGTAACTAGACAACATTATAAAGTTTTTTGTGTCAGTTAACTACCCATTACCCTGCTCTTGAAATGCAACTTAGTTCTACCCTCATTGCCCCCCCCCCCAATTAAATAGTTTTAAATAACTATATTACTTGTAACTAGTTGCTGCTAACTCTCTAAGTACTGTGTAGGCTATATTAAGTTCCTTAGAGGAAGGACAAGATTTAAAAAATAATACCATAAATTAAAAAAAAAACATTCACTGCAGTTAAATTATATTAATAAGAAAAGGTACAACAAGCAGAGGTTGCCAAATCATGGTGAACCCTTAACAGTGATGGGGAAGATTTCAAGCCATGTTTCTGTGATCTTCCATCGTTCCCTGGCATTTCCAATGAAAAAGTTCTCAGGTAGCAGGGCTTGTACAAAACTTTTGCCAGAGACTAGGAAACTACAGACACATGGAGGCAGTACTGAGCTAGACAGGTGGTGTGTTAAAACCTGTATTCTTAAAAAAACACCGTACATACATACAATAGACATGTTGTGAGTTTTGTGAAATTGTGACCATTGAATTACTGGCCCTCAAAATACTGAGACTGAGAGAAATCTTAGAAAGATACTTATTAAAATGTAGCTGGGCCAATTTTAATTTAAGCCTGTATTTGTCTCAGCTGTACAGTTCATTCTATTGCTTAGCTACATTTTATCCAATGTCTTTTTTTATTCTAATACAAGAAAGAGAAAGAAAGGTTTCACTTCATAAACAGAACGGTTTATATTTTGTTGCTTCTAAATCTGTTTTTTGTAATGCTTTTACCCAACATTTTTAATATAGTGTTATTAATTCTTCCTTAATATTTGAATAATTTGCTGTTTTTAAGTTTTCATATTGTATTTTTAATTATGTAAGCTGCCTTGAGTCCTTTTTTAGGAGAAAGGTGGGGGAAAAATATTTTAGATAAATCCATTCAATATTTTTTTAATAATAGATTTGATAGCAGAAGGAGTATAATTGAGACCATGGTTTTGCTTTCAGTACAACATGCATCTATTCAGTATTTCTGTGGCTGCATTCCAGTTTTGAAGGACTGTAGTTTGTGCAGTTGTTTCGTCTTCCACACTGTTAATGATATGATTATATTTGATCACAGAACTTACAAGTTGAGACAAATAAGGAAGAGTCTCCTCCAGTTGGGAGTATAACCTGGCCCTTCAAGCCCCACATTGATACAGTGGCAGTTTAAATTGGTTGCACTTCCAAGTAACATTTGCAAATTAAAACAAAAAACAGTAAACCAACAACAACATATATTAGCATTATGTTGTGAATATATGCAGGGAAATGTACGTGGAATCTTTATTTGTATCAGGGGAGCATGGTTGAGCAGTGGTTCTGCTGTGGTTCAGAACATAATCCCACATTCACTCTTTTTCTATGTTTATCTTTGGGAGATTGGTAAAGGTAAAATGATCAGAATAATAACCTGTAAATGAAAAAAGGAGGCACTGTTTCTTCTTAAATAGGACAGTTCAAGGCCTAAAGGTTAAATGGAGCTTACTGCTTTTGAAAAATACTTGAGATTTCTTAGATTGGGTCCTTACCATCTTCCCCCCACTTTTGGAGAGAGTTTGTGGGTTTTGATGGCTTTTCTAGAACAGGGTACTGATTTGCCTCTTTATCTAAGCAAACATATATTAACAGCAAAAGTTGTTCTGTTTTTAAGGAATCCACTACAATCTCTTTGCTTTTCCTGCCTTCCCCCTTTTTCTTTTACAAGCATTGGAGTTGTTTCCTTAGGCTACAATCCTATACACAAATATTGAGCTTACTGGGACTTTCTTCTGGGTAGTCATGAATAGGATTGCACTCTTAAAGTACAAAAACTCAGGTTGTCTCCTGGGCTCAAGACAAAGTATGACTTCAGGGACAAATATTTGCAGGCACTTATGAAATTCTTCTTACATAATTCTGACTCCTTTTTTTGAACTGAAATGGAAGTCATAGTTCTGTGTTACATTTCTGTAAAAACAGCTGTGGATATCTTTGTCAAACCTGTATAAATGGGAAAATGTACCTCAAAAAACTGAAAGAAAATGAAATATTTTCAAGGAAATTGCTGGGCTTTATTGCTGATTTTCTTATTCATACTATGAGCATCTTATTCATTGGAGTAAATAGAAATGTTTTACACCATTGTTTGGCTTTCTTGACACTTCTCAAGATATTTGTCCTTAACAGACATAATTATAACAGTTGTTTGGGCTATGTGTGGTATGTGGGTTTTTTTCCCCACCCATTTGTTGTGAAGATGTGTTTAGAGCTGTTTCTCAAGAGCACAGAAAAGTACTAAAATCAATCTGAGAATGTTTACTGCTAGGCTTTTGATGACCCAGGCCATATTGTTGTCTTCAATCTGTTGTCTCTCTCATCCTCAACAGAAGACAAATGAAAAGGGGGTTGGGGGAGGAGAGAAAGGAATGGCTTAATCTTGTGGGGTTCAATAAAAGAAGGAATGCAGTACAAGGAAGGGTTCCTTTTATGCTAGGCAGCACAGAACATGCCTTGATGACTGAAAGTGCCTGTGGGCATTTGGTCCCTATTGGTTCTCACATTGAATGCAATGATGCCCACAGATAGCCTGTATTGTTGTCAGTTAAATGGGATCATGAGTGTCTGAAAGGTGTTTGAGAATGAACTGAAAATCATTTTCACAAGTGGATGATTACTTCTGCCACATGTTAACTGAACTCTATCAGAATGGCCCAGATTTTGAGACTGCATTAATTGCTCTTTCAACCTTGACTGAAGCTTCTTTTTAAGAAAAGCCCTTTGCTGGACTGAACTGCTATATATATATATTGATTCCTCCCCGATTTTCCATGTTTTTTTCCATTGTGATAAATAGAAGTAGAGGGTTAATATTTGAGTTGCAGATGGTTTGTTCATCCCTGGATTTTCTTTTAACTGAACAAGAGAGAGAAACTATACTGAAGCAGTAGTAACTTGTAACCTATCTCCTTTCCAACAATTGTGACATGTTTCAGTATAATTATTCTGTTTGTTCAGCTAGTCATTAGCATTGACTCTTCCCACACACCCCAATCAACCTACAGAACCATATGAAGTCTTACAGCACAGTCTAAACGTACATAAACTTTTGACATATCTTTTATATACTTTAATGTACTTGACATACCACTGGATAATTGGGGTTATTTCCTGTGTGTTTTGACTTTTTATTCTGCAAGAAGTATATCTTAAAAAGAAAGAAATGTTTTTTACTTGCTGCATTAACAGCTTTATGTCTGTGTTTAATAAAGACAATTTTGTCATTATCAAAATATGGGACATCCGAGTTTAAAATGGATAATGGAAGCATAGTTACAAATAAATGGATTCACTACTCTTTGCGGTTTCTGTCAGTGTACTCAGGTAGGATAGAATCTGTGTAGCAAACAATTGAAAAGATAGGTTACTGTTTGATTTATTTGTTGTTTATATAAAAAATGAACTCAAATTTTCAAATACATGTGGTTCTGAAGTAAACTGAAACACCACAGTAGAAGCTTTCAGTGGGCTTTATGGAACCCCCAAAACAGATTTATTTTAAATTTAAAAAGAAACACCAGTAGAGAAAAGCTCTAAGAGGATTACACCCCCCCCCCCCAAAAAAAAAAAAAACACAGCTCACCAAGGTCTGAGCATGTTTAGGGGGCACAGAATGCTGGCTGACTGGTGCAGAAAATAAACTAGAAGGAGATGAAATGGTGGTGTGTGAGCAAAAGCACTCAGCACTGCAACAAATTCGTGCAGATACCAGTTGTATCTGCAACAAAATAATTTGATTAAGTTTGGAAATAATTTAATTAACTGAATTTTGATAATTTAATTAACTGCATTTTGACTTTCATTTCAAGGAACCTTTTCATTCCCGAAAAGCTCTTGTTCACTTACCATGGACCATACATTTTGACCCTCTGAATATTACAGAGGATTTCTGGGATAGCTTGTGCAGGGACCTTAGTGAAGTTGGCAGAATGTCACTCTTTCTCTGCTTTAAGTTTATTCTGTGACTTCTAACACTCTCCAGTACCTTCATGTTGCTGGAAAAAGCCAATAATGACTTTTTGGGATGCTTGCCACACCGTTGTTCTCTCCTGATAAACTTTTGAGGAAACTCCAAGATGCCATGTAAAACATTAAGCTGCTGATTATAGCAACAACTTAAATACAAATCTCAACAAAGGGAGAAAGTAAAGCATTTCTGTTTCAATGATATTTATAAAAGCTTTGAAGGATGTTATTGAAAATACTTTAAAATTAAGCTGTCCTTTGTTCAGCATTCACAGACATGAGACAATTTAATGTTACAACGGTGCTCTGTCTATTAGAACCTTGGAGTAGTTGAACGAAAATGTTTATAAAAGATATGAATTATTGAATCTGCATCTTTACAAGTAAATGTTATATCAAAATATTAATGCTCAGAACAGAGAAGGTAAAAAAGGACATCATTGCCATATTACAAAATGGGTACCATGTGTCAAAAGCTCCCCACTCTTTTTTAAAGTCAATGGGGTACATCCCATGCGTTGAAAACATAGTTACTGCACTTTTTATTTGCCAAAAAAAAAAAGTAGGGAAAAGGATCACGAGTACATTGCTTTTATGAATCACCCCAATGGAAAACAAGATACAGTATATGCTATTTATATTTTGGAGATACAAGCCAGAGTCCTACTGGTGTTCATATAACATTTGCTTAATGTGCCATGCTTAATTACAACTATGTTTTTCACACATTTAAGATTCTCCTGAATCCTGTTGTCACTAATGGCTTCCCCAGGACCAAAGGAATCCTAAGGGAGTTTATCCAGGTTGAAAGTATCCTAAGGAATCTTTGTTGGTGGGGGGAATAGGAAACATTTTATTAGCAAAATATAGCCATGGCATAAATTTACATTACTGGATTTCAGCCAGTGGATCCCTAAAACACATTTTAAATTTAATATCTGATACTTTTTAAAAGTTTATTTCAATACTTCCCTAGTGTCTGTGGGAGAAGACAATTTGGATGCATGAAACACATTGTCCTACACACTGTTTATAAAGTTCTGTGGTGTGTTGTTTTTTTTTAACTTTCTTTAATCATTATGGAGAGGTCATTCAGTAAGAAATGGCTCTTCTCACTAAGGACAGCAAAAGAAGGAGGGGTTATTAGTTTAAGGCTATTGCTGTTTATTTATAGTGGTATGTCAGACCAAGTGTCATGGGGCTTTGCTTTCCTGTTAAATCCAGGCTTTGTGTCAATAGCACTAATTTCTTTGTTACTTAATCCTGATAAGAACAGCACATTTTAAATTCTAGGTTGACTCCCCTCCCAAGAGAGCTGGTACTTATCACTTTACTTAAATTGTACTTTCTAAAGGTAGGGGAAAGTATACAATGGCCTTTCTCTTACTTATGTTGATGCAGAGTTTAAGCTTGTTTTCAAATTGAAATTTGTTGCCATTGTTTCCCTTTAAACCATTAGTTTAAAGAAAGTATCAGAGCTGCCTGTTAAAAGAAAGTCATAGTTGTAAGCAGTAGGGATGCATTTCTATAGGGGGGGAAAGTTCAAGAATAAAGATGTCTAACGAAGAAGTATGCTTTATATTTAAGATTTTGCCCAATGTTTCCCTGTGACTTTGCCACGATTCATATGATACTCAGTTTGCAATGCTCGTAGGGATCCCTTGTGGCCCAAGGAAGCCTTTGGGAGTCTTTAATATCATAAAATCTCCACTGCTGGTCTCCTAGTCCCAATGGCAGGATAACTGGCTGCCCCCCATCCCAAGGCTCCCAAAAGTTTATCCAGGTTGAAAGGAATCCCAAGAAAGCTTTGAAACCTGGAGGCAGAGAGAACAGGAAAGTTTAAATTTAAAGATTAAAGTTCACCACTGATGTCACCACCCAGGAGAAATGGATGATTATTGCCAAGGCAGACGGACTCAAGAAAAGTTATAGCTGGTGCATTAACTAAGTTGTGCAAAAGCAATCCTTGCCATTTCTGCCACTTGGGAGAACATAGATCAAGAATAGGACCCTCTTTTTCAGAGGAAAGCAATCACTTCCATATCTTCACTCAAAGGTGAAGAAAAGAGAGGGAAGGTGAAATAAACAGGTAGGGAACAAAGGAACAGGTTCACCTCAGGGAGCATTACAGCTTGAATTCTACTTTCATTTTTTGCTTTCCCCCCCTAAATGTTATTTATTTTAAAAAGAACTAATGTATTATATAATTCATTGCAAAGCCCCCTAAGTGATCCATTCCCAAATAAAAATATCAGTATTAGTGACTGCATATGATACTTATTGCAATGATAGATATGTAAAGAGGTAGAGATCTATTTGGGCCATATTCCTATGATCTGCTTTTCCCATGTGTCTTTATAAACAGAAAACTATAGAATACCTATTGAGTAACCTTTAGCCCAGCACTAGTAGTGAGTGAGCATTATTAGAAAACGAATTCAAAAATAAGCCACTTTATATTCGTTTACTAGTTCCATTAAAGCTCTATGTAAAATGAATTTGTTTTTGAAAAACAAAGGCAAAATCCGGTTTCATTTGCACAGTTGACCCTTGCCTGAGCCAGGTGACATTTAATGAATTTACAAAAGTACCTTTAAGATCCAGTACTTCCTAATGCAAACAGAAGCTCCTTCTCATGGACAGGTGAGTGCTGTAGAGTCAGGCAGAGCTATTGCTAGTGAAGTCAACAGGGTACTGCACCGACTATTTAGTTTTTGCCTCAAGAGTGGCCAGAGTCCTGGTAAAGATTTATGCTTGCATAAGGGAGATCACATTAAGTCTTCCACGATTAGGCGTATACTGAAGAACACAATCAACACCTTGTTAAGTAATGGCGGTTTGCCACCAAAGCTTACACAGTTTCTCTTATGCAAGCACAAATTGCCAAGAGGATTTTGAGTACTGTGCATATTAACTTACTTTACCATCAGTCTTCATTTCATTTAGTTGCTCAGAATTTAACATCAATTTTCTGCAGTGTCAGTTGAATGCCTCAGGAAGTTGACTTTGTATTTATTTTATTTTATTTTTATTTTAAATATTTTTATGCTGCCTTTCTCCTTAAAAAGGACCCAAGGCAGCTTACATCATTAAAAGTTAAGGGCATTCATTCATAGAGTTCCTGAGTGCAATCTGTGGTTGCTTGATGATGCAAGATGTGAGCTGCGATCCACGAAGTTCAAATGACACTTCAGCCATAAACTAGTATAGTGGTTTTGGGTTCTAAGCTTCAATCCCTTTTGCCATATGGAGAATAATACAAACTTATTGTATAAGTGTGTTGAATGATAAAGAAGATAATCTATATAACATACTTACTGTATATTCAGAATGCTACATAAATAGTAAGTGGTGCTAATCATATTCTAATCATCATCACTTCATTTATTATTAGGAGTGAGTAAATGGAAATGAATACAACTGAAAACTGAGTAGATGTTCAATTTATCAGAACTCAAAATAGTTTGGTTAATATGATGAACCAACAGTTACAGAGTCTGTACTAACAGGAAGATCTCGTTAAAAAAGCCTTTTAATCCAACTGACTATTTTGTCTAAATATGAGAATGTTTTAATAATTATTTTATTTATTTATTTATTGGTTTTATATACCGCCCATCTGGCAGCCAAGGCCACTCTGAGTAAATTATCTTTACTTTGTTCTTATTGTTGTATTGTTTTAACTTGGGTCTGACCACATAATAAAGAGTAAATGAATGTTTGTTTGAATGATCATTTTAGCAAAACTTTAATGAGGAATTATTTGTCTTCCTGATTGGCAGGTATTTGTATGCCCTTGGTCAGAAGGTCTGGAAAAGGTGGAAAAAGCGCTACTTCGTTCTTGTGCAGGTTAGTCACTTTTAAATCTTCAGTGGGAATCAAGTAGGGGAAGAGATCCTGAGGAGTCCGACAGGGCACTGGCAGACCCCTCAGGACATGGTACAGGATGGTGTGACTCCTCAGGGTCAAACTGTATGATACATTTATCCCATCATTAGAAACAGAGCTTGCAGAAGAGATAAAAGGCTCTGTTTATCCAAAGCACAAGCTTTGCTAGCTTCAAATGTTACAAATTAGCTTGCCACTGCTTTGTGCTTGGTCACTGGGAGCTAAACAAGTCAGACTTCATTTGTGAAAGAATTCCTTCAGATCTGGCTAGATCTGTTTCGGTTGTTGTGTTTATTGTTTTAAGATTGTAAGCAACCTTGAGCACTACTTAGTAGTAGTGATAAGACAAGAGTATAAATATAATGTGATGATCATACCTGGAGGGAAGGACTTCCATTGGCTTCTTATGACATGCTAATTGTCTGGTACAATGTGACTCTGAACACATTAACTGATGCCTGCAGTAGGCTCAGGAAGAAGACTGAAGGAGACTGTTGTTTTTCTTAGACTCAAGGCAGCACATGAATTTGTCTTATGCTCAGGAATGAGTAGAGAAAGTAGTATCTCTCTGTGCTTCCTTGGGTTTCTGACCAGTCTGAGGAGTATATGCAAAGAATTGTGTATTTTTAAGAACCAGTTTCATGAGAAATGTATGGCATGCTGTATAATTTGGAACCTTTATACCGTGTTTCCCCGAAAATAAGACAGGGTCTTATATTAATTTTTGCTCCAAAAAATGCAGTAGGGCTTATTTTCAGGGGATGTTTTATTTTACAGTCATGTCATCTTCTGGTTGCTGCACAATGCTGCACAATGGTGGAGGGCGGGGTTTCACTTAACTAGGGCTTATTTGGGGGGTAGGGCTTATATTTCGAGCATCCTGAAAAATCATACTAGGGCTTATTTTCAGGTTAGGTCTTATTTTCGGGGAAACAGGGTATAAACATGCAGTGTTCAGTTGTGTGAAAATCTAGCAGCTCAATTGCCATAGCAAACCCTGTTCCTTGAAATGGACTATACAAGGCCCTTTCAACATTATTTACACTATAGGTCAGTAGTTCCCATCCTTGGGTCCCGGATGTTTTTTGACTGCAACTCCCAGAAATCCGGGTCAGCACTGCTAGTGGTGAAGGCTTCTGGAAGTTTTAGTCCATGAATATCTGAGGACCCAAGGTTGGAAACAACTACTATAGATAAAGGATGTAAAATGAGCATGCAATGGTGGGTGGGTGTGTTATGACAGTATTGATCCTCTATGGATAAACATAAAGATTCTTTCATAACTTTGTTAGATGCAGCTCATTTATGTGACAGCAGCCATTTAATGTATGTAAAAAATAAATTTACACTACTCAGGAAAGCTTTGTAAGAATCATTTAAATTCATCTGTAGCAGCTTTCATCTTTGAGTACTCCCTTATGCATGAGTATTCATGTCATTATCTCAGTTCTGTGAACTTTCCTGTAGTTTCTGACAGACACAGATCAATAAAAAAATGCCTGCAGTCTCAAGTATTTATGCATGTCTCTTTTGGTTATCGCAGTCTTGAGTGATTCATCAATATATCTTCTTAGTGTGTTTTCAGCTTATACTGGTATGCCTTTCAAATAACCATGGGCACCCTTCTACATAGTAATTACTGAAATAAAATGAAACAAAAATGTTTTGCAACACCCTCGTCACTTCATGTCATGGTTGATGCCATTTCTTGCCATGGATGACGACAGTGTGTAAGGTAATAGCCAGCCATTCAGCCAACTATGGCTTTTCCAATAGATTTCAAGATTTACAGAACTGAAGCTAACTAATTCTTTCTCTTTTCCCTACCTAATAACTCATTCTCTCACCAACTGTTTTATTTTCCATCTGCTTGCTTTCTGCATTCTGGTTCTAGGGAATGTCTCTGGAAAAGGACAGTCCTTCCCATAGGAAAGATATATCTTTTTCTCCACCCTGCTCTCTCTCCACCTGTATGCACAGATGCATCCCATTCCTCATGCCAGCTTCCCCCACCTGCAGCCTGTATTTTTTGCATTCTGCTATCTTACTTTCTGGTCCGATTAGACCATGTGGAACTTTAAGAAATAATGCAGACAAAAATGTATTTTGCTACTCTTTTATTTTCCAGACATCAGATAACAGCATCAAATTGTTCAATTAGCCCAGGTCACTTCTTATATCTGATTATAAAATCAAATGCTTTGTGTTGGAGGAACATGAGACCTGCAATTTTAAAGTGTTGTTTTCTCAGTAGGTAGACAAAGTAGAACTCTGGCCATTTCCTACTTGCATTCTTCTTCCTTACTGGGAAATCCGTGAGGTAACTCCTTCTACAGGATGGTCAACAGATTAGAAGAATATGTATTTTACAGCCAAATGTCAAGGCATAATAGAGCCTCAGATGGGTTATACATGCTGTCATAGACTGAAGTGCAAGTCTTACCATATTCTTTTAGTAGCAAGCCTTTTTCTCTCTCTAGGGCCTTATTACCACCAAGGTAAACTGTTGGCCACGTGCCAATGGAGGGTTGGGATAGATCCAAAAGCCGGAAGGGCCAGTCCTGTCTCTCCCCCCCCCCCCCCACCGCCCTTTCTCTTGGTCTCTGCTACTCTCTGAATGTCTTCTTGCAGCTCACACACTCCTTTTCATTCCCTCTCTCTTTGTCCATTCAAAATACTGTAGTTTGCAGAATAATCATAATGTCTTTAAAAATATAAAAAACAGTAGTAAGTGAGCAGATGTAGTTTGCTGCTTCTCTTGCTGTGTCCTAATTTTAATAACTTCCTGTCAGAATAATGAAAAACTGTACTCCCATATTCAACTCTTTAAGTGCCAATCACAGATGAAAATCTATAAACGGGGGGGATACAAACAAATGTTTCAAGTATTTACACTTCAAGATTCTTTTAAAACTTTTATTTCTATTCCACCTTTCTCCTTCAAGGAAACTCTTCAAGGGGGCATCCACAATTCTCATCTTGTCTATGTTTGTCTTCACAGTTACATTTAACAACAGCACAGTTGGTACACACATTAAATTATTACCATTGAACATTCAGTAAATGTACACAATGGCTGAAATCTCCTTCTTGGATGCACATCTCAATGTGGTGTGTGTGAGAGAGAGAGAGAGAGAGAAGCCAAAAGCAATGCCATCAGGAGGCTAGAATTTATTACAAACCTGGACTCATAGCAGTTTACCCAAAGTGGAATGTTCACAGCTGAGGCACCAGATTAAGATGCATCCAATCTCTTCAGGAGTAATGGTCACATCATCAGAAGAGAATGGACAGTTCCAGTGGTGATGGAGGCAGAGAAACTTCTGGAGGGCAGCTACCAGGCAGCAGCAGTAGCTGAAGGTGATGCTGATAGAGAATCTTTCACAGACAATGGCAGTGACACTTAAAACTTGTGTCAGTATTTTGCCGAAGAAGGTAGTGGTAAACCATAGCTGACCCTTTCTTACCCTGAAAAGCCTATGAAGAGACTGACCAAAATGAAATAAAAGACAGTGCTGGAAAATGAGACTCCCAGATTGGAAAACACTCAGTCAACTACTGAGGCAGAACAAAGGACATGTATGAATAGCTCTGTCACTAATGATGCAACTAGATTAAAGCAGAAAAGGTGTCTAGTGGTTAACGTGCGCAGAGGTGAAAGGAAAGTCCAATGCTTCACAACACATACAATTGGAGCATGGAACATGAGAAGTATGAATCAAGGTAAACTGGAAACTTGCTTTACAAACATTGCAGGGTTGGTATCGGTTTGCTTTACAAACATTGCTGGGTTGGTGTCAGTGAACTAAAATAGATAGGAATCAGCATTTTCAGTTACACAACTACAATTTGTTCTAGTATGGAAATGGCAAACACAAGAAATGGAGTGGCTCTAATATTGAGGCAAGATGTAGGACAGGCAGTTAGGGATTATAATGTAATGTCTGAATAATATCCATCAGACTTCTGGGGAGAAAAATCAACATAACTATCATTCAGGTCTATTCTCCAATTACAGATGCTGAAGAAGAAGAAATTGAAAGCATCTATGAAAGCATTCAGGAGGAAATGGATCACACACCAAAACAAGACATGCTTATAATCATAGCTGACTTGGAACATAAAGGTAGAAGTCAAAGGAGAACCAGGTGGTGTTGAAAAATTTTGTCTAGGGGTCAGAAATGAAGCAGAACTCATGGAAGTCTGTGAGGCCAACAATCTGTTAGTCACAAATACATGCTTCAAGGAAGTGAACAGTTGACTGTACATGTGGACACTGCTAGATGACCAATATAGAAGTCAAATAGACTTTTATTGGAAGCAGGAGATGGAGAAGCTGTATTCTGTCTGCCAAAACAAGACCAAGAGCAGATTGTGGTACTGATCACGATCTGTTAATATCCAACATTAGGGAAAAGCTGAAGAAGAGTACTAAAAACAATCCTAGTGCCAAAATATAATTTAAGGAACATTTCTGATGAATTTAAAGTCCACATAAAGAACAGATTTTCATGACTAAACTCAGTTGACCATGAACCTGAAGAACTGTGGATTCAAACCAGATATATTATTAGGGAAGAATGCAAAAAGAGAACTCCTGTAGTAAAAAGAAAAGAAAAATCTAGATAGATGACAGAAGAAACATTTAAAATTATAAAGGACAGACAAGAAGCAAAACTAAAAGGTGACAGAAATAGGGCAGGAAACCTTAATGCACCTTTTCAGTGATTGTCACGTGGAAACAAAGAGAGCTAGCATAAAGGCCAGTGCAAAGAAACAGAAGAGACCAACAAAATGGAATAAAAAAGAGATTTATTCCAGAAGATCCAAGAAAGTAAAGAAAAATTTGATCCTAGATAAGGAATGCTGAAAGACCAACAGGGAAGCACTCTATCTGACCAGGATCAAATAAAGTGGAAACAGTATACTGAAGACCTATACAGAAGAGATAAAAGGATGTCAGACCCCTTTCAAGAGGAATACTATGATGAATAACCTGTAGTTCTAGAAAATAAAGTGAGAGCTGTTCTGAAAGCACTAAGAAGGAATAAATCACCAGGGAGCAATAGAATTACAATAGAACTATTTCAGACCACAGAGTCTTAATCTGTCAAAATCATAACAAGAATATCCCAAGAAATATGGAAAATAAAACAATGGCTCACAGACTAGCAAAGTTCAATATGCATTCCAATCACCAAGATGCCAAGGAGTGCAGTAACTATAGACCCATTGCTTTAATTTCCAGTGCAAACAAAGTGATGCTCAAGGTGTTGCAACAAAGCTTTTTACCTTATATGGAATAAGAAATGCCTGAAGTTCAAGTTGGATTCTAAAAAGGAAGAGGCTCTTGAAATTATAATGCAAATGTCCACCGGCTACTAGAGCACACAAAATATTTTTAGATCAGTCTTTGCTTTATAGGCTATAGCAAAGCTTTTGAGTGTGTGGATCATGAGAAATTAGTTACATTTAAAAAGAAGTTGAGCAGTTTCTCAGAAAATCATTTTTGTTCATCTGCACTAAAATGAGTTCTGGGAAGTTACTAGTTATGTCTAAGCCATTGGGGAGAAGTGAGGGAGGTAAAAATATCATAAATAAATAAATAAGTAAAAAGGTTCCCCTTGACAATTTGTCCAGTTGTGTCTGACTCTAGGCGGTGGTGCTCATCTCCATTTCCAACCCATAGAGCTAGCGTTTGTCCGCAGACAATCCTCCGTGGTCACGTGGCCAGCGTGACTAGACATGGAACGCCGTTTACCTTCCCACCAAGGTGGTACCTGTTTATCTACTCGCATTTTTGCATTTTTGCATGCTTTCGAACCGCTAGGTTGGCGGGAGCTGGGACTAGCGACGGAAGCTCACTCCGTCACGTGGATTCGATGTTACGACTGCAGGTCTTCTGACCTTGCAGCACAGAGGCTTCTGCAGTTTAACCCGCAGCGCCACCACGTTGGTGGTAGATTTTATTTATTTATTATTTCATCTTGTATACTGCTTCATAGTATACACACTCTCTGGGCAGTTTACAACACATTAAAAACACAACAAATACCCAACAATAAATACACAAAATACTGTAGCTAAAACCCTGTCAGTAAAATAAAAAAAATTAAACAGATTTGAGCATCTCAGGAAGTTAACAAAAGGCAGCTTTGAATAGTACAGTTTCTATAAATTTCTTAAAGATGGAGAGAGAAGGTACCTGACAAGCTTCTGTTGGGAGCTTATTCCAAATGAAGGGACCACAAGCACAGTTTGTTGTGTTTACTCTTTGGGCCTCCTTCAGTGTCCGCGTTTTTAACATCATGGACTTCAAGCAGTGGGTGGAATGGGTAGCTGTTTTGTAAGAGAGGCAAATCATGAGATCCTAACTATTAAGGACTTTATAGGTCAGACCAGCATCTTGAATTGGGCATGGAAACTCACAGAGAGCCCTTAAGGCAGGCCCAAAGAAAGAAACTGCAAGCCCAGGCCAAATGGTGGCCATCTACCAGAGAGTAGCCCTGGCCAATAGACTGTCCAGTACAGGGTCCCACATCAAGCCTGCCTTGACAAATCCAACATCCCAACTACTCTCACCAGATAGGCCCCAAAATCAGCCAGCCAAAATAAGCCTGCACTGGAGTAAGCCAAGCTAAACTGTGCTCCAGCTTCTGCTGCCAATTAAGCCTCAAAAGCTCCCTCATATACCATAATCATGGTAGTACCGTTAGCAGGAATTGTCTCTGTTATCTTCTCTTGCTGGTGCATTGTATTAACTCATTTTCAATTTGCTCTCATTCTTCTTTTGCATCTCATCTCAAAACCAGATTGCGCAGTCAGGAAAAATTAATCAGGGTTAAATTTTGATGAAAAGAAACATTTTTAACTTGTGTGCTGTATATTACCAGTCAAATACGAGGGGCGAAGTTTAGAATGATGTTATGTCACTTATCTGAAACATTTGCCCCCTTAGGTTAGCCAGTACACATTTGCTATGTGCAGTTACAGAGAGAAGAAATCTGAACCTCAGGAACTAATGCAGCTTGAAGGATATACTGTGGACTATACAGGACCCCATCCAGGTATTCTGTTGTGTAACAGATATTTACTGGTTATGTAAATGTTCTTGCAAATGGCTTCATGCAGCTGTGAAGAAAAGAGTAAATATATTTTCTGTCAGGTGTAAAGTAAAAACCTAGGAAAGTTGCCAGTGTTACTAGAAAGTCTGGGAGAGAGGGATTCTTATTATTATTCAATTACATGTTTGTTTATCAAAATCCCACAAGAAGTAAAAAAAAGAAATACTTATAGTAGTGTGTAGGCTGTTGTATTTTTTTGTTCCATTCTTCATCCTATTACAAGCAGATTAAATCCTGCCTCCTCCAAAAGCAAACAAAAACTCCAATACATAGGGTTTATTTTTTAAACAGTTTTGTATTATTACTGCCCTATGTCATTTTAACATTTTATACAATTAATAGATGAAAAGGCTCATTCCCCCCCCCCCCCCTTATTATTAGTAGCAGCTATAACAGGATTCTTTCTTGTGTGTTGCCATTTCTTTTGGTAAGGAAGATCCCAACCCACTAATCCAGAGTTGAAGAACTTTTGTCCCTCTAGAGAATTTTAGACCACAATTCCCTTCAACCCCATTCAGTTTGGTTGACGGCAAGGGATTGAAAGAGTTGTAGTCCAAAAAATCTGAAGTGCCCAAAATCCCTCAACCTCACAGTCCACAGTACAAAGAATGGCCACGAAAAGCTTGATTTCAAGGGAATGCTGGTCAACTGGAAAAATCCTTCAACAAGGAACACAGTTCCCCAGCAAACACACTTACTAACACATGTACATGATATACCATTGTTTTCAGTATCTGTTTGTACAGAGTAGAGAAAAGAGGCTAGAGGTAGAAGTAGCAGAAAAAGAGAAAATGGTTTTCATATTGTTTTAGCTTTGGTCTGAGTGTAAACATCCCCCACACCGAGTTTTCGTTTAAGTTTGTAGAATAGAACTGAAAAGATTTCCATGGTGAGGCAGGGTGGAAAATCCTCACTCATTAGCAAAATTGCTTCACCAGACCGTAGCTATTCCTGATTTTGCAGGTCTCCAAGGTGGTCAGATGTTCTTCAATGCAGTAAAAGAAGGTGACACAGTGATATTTGCCAGCGATGATGAGCAAGACAGAATCTTGTGGGTTCAAGCTATGTACAGGGCAACAGGACAGTCTTATAAGCCTATTCCTGCAAGTCAAGCACAGAAAATTAATCTAAAAGGAAGTAATACCCACACTGATACATCTCAGAGTAAGTATGATTTTTCCTGACAACTTGTTTCATTAGTAGCCATGAAGATACCTACCTGTAGCTCATTATTGCTGTTGGGTTGCCTTTAATAAATTTTTCTCTAGATATTGTTAAAATTTAGATGTACATCCCCATGATAGTTTTATTTTTGAAGAATGTGTTTCTTTCAGCAGTTCCACTATGTTAACTTCATTTTTATTATTTTGGTTCAGGCTTATGCTTTCCTAAACAGTTCTGCTGTGTCCATACAGAGGCTACAGTGGCTAGTTAAAGCGGGTTAAAGGTTAAACCAGTCTCATCAATCACCAGCTAGAACCAAAGATGGAAAAAGTTACTTTTTAAAGACTATATCTCCCAGAATCCCATAACATACTTAACATATTCAGCCATTTATACTGTGTTCTCTCTTTGACTATTCAGTGCCTGACTGTTCAGGCATTCTAATTCAGATGATTAAAAGGGAGTTCTCCAAGCCCATTGCTCTCTATCATCCCTTCCATCACCCTCCTACATGTTTGAAGCAGGAGAACACTATTTGTGCATGTGCTCTACAAGCACCTGGATCTGAAAAGGGACAAAGACTAAATAGTGCATGGAAATAAGGGCTGAACTCCAGTAGTATGTTGTAGTTAGAGTAGGCCCATTGAATCAGTGGGGATTTGCTAAGCCAATTTGTTCATAAGTCCCATGGGCCTACTCTGGTTCTGACTTACAACTGGATTTTAGCCAGAGAGTTATATATATCTAGTTATTTGTGATTAGTTCACTTTTGTAATAATAAAGATGTAAGCAATCACATTATTAACTTTAGGATATATATATTCAGGGCTTGAAAAATGCACTCGTCCACTCATCTGTGACGAGTGAAAAATGCTGCTCGACGAGTCACAGCTCCCTCCCTCCCTCCTTCCCCTCCGCCTGTCTCTCTTTCTCTCTAATCCTGCAGTCCTCCCCTCCCCCTCCCATTGCAAAAGGAAAACTGCCCTCTTCTTGCAAGAAGAGAGTTCGAGCGGCACATAGAGATACAGCTCTGCAAGAGAATGTAGAGTAGTGCCATGCTGGAGAATATGGAGATTCCCTGCTCCCAATTTCAACCGAACGAGGACACATCCTGGGGTGGGAGGGAACCGTGGCTCCTTAAGGGGCCGGGCGTTTTTGCTTTCAGTTTTATTTTTGCTGGAGACATTCAAAAGAAAGGCATTCAAAATACAAGCTTCATGACCCCACAGGCACGCAGGTAATAAAGCAACCCAAGTCTGAGGGTATAAATCAGTGATCTTGGGTCACCCAGGTGTCCTTGGACTGGTTCTTGTGCTGGCCAACTGCTGGTGAAAGCTTCTGGGAATTGCCGTCCAAGAACACCTGGGGGGACCCTAGATTGGGAATCAGCACAGCTGGTGGTGAAAGCTTCTGGGAATTTCAGTCCAAGGCAGGAAATGGCGGGAAATTCGAATTACCCCAGCCTCAACCAAGCAAACTGAAAAGCAGAAGGCAAAGGAAAAGACAAAGAACAATGAAAGGCATACATTTTAAAGGCATACAAGCGACGAAGCCAGCTCCCTACCTTTCCACCGCTGGAGAAATGCACCGAAATCTACTTATTAATTAATTAATTTATTATTTAATTTAAAATATTTATACACCTCCTTTCTTCCCCTAAGAAGACACAGGCGAATACCGTGTACGTAATACAATTTATTTTGGGTTTGTACGCATTGTTACGTAGAAATAAAAGTGAACAAGTGCCTAGTTTAAATTTGTTAACATAAATTGCAAGGCTATAGTCTGGTCATGCTGACTGGTGAAATTTTTGTCTGACTGGTGAGACATTCTAAAAAATTTCAATCCCTGAGCATATCAATAATTTAATGATAACTAACAGTTGCTTTTATAAACATGAGTGTGGACTCACTGAATGATGCAGTTCTGTTATAAATGTACGGGTGACAACAAGGTGGATGGGAAGAGTGTGTCTTCATACTGAAGATGAATGGCATGTGGCTTTCAAATGCATCTTCAGAAGACAACTACAACTGTCTTTTTCCAAGGAAGTAGACGTGTTAGCCTGATGGAGCAAAAATGACAGAGTTATGGCGCCTCAAAGAAAACAAGTTTTATTTGTGATAAGTTTTTACTATAAGTTCATAGCATTCCACAAAAGCTTAGGCCAACTAAAACTTGCTAGTTTTTAACAAGTGTCACATGACTCTTTACTGTTTTGAAAAAAAATCCATTATTGTTCCTATTCCATTACTAGGAGGAAATGGGAAGGTAAAGAATCATATTTAGAAAGCTGATTATAATGGTTATGAACTACTGGTAGCTCAGAACTATAACCATAATTAATTATTTTTCCAATGTAACCTTCCAACTTCTGCAACTGAAGGGGCTGTGTATTGAGTTGTACTTAACATTCCTTGTAGAGAGGCAAGTATAAGGGATATATATTGCTTTTGGTCCTTGACAAGAATCCAGTCTCCCAGGGGAGAAAACGATTAGGAAGAGACACCCACACAATTAAAAAAAACACAACTGCCCACCTCAACCCATAAAGACATAAATAATGAGATCCAAACAATAACAATTATTCCAGGAGATTATCTCATAAAGTGTCTGTCTGTTGTTGCACTCTATGCAGCCACCTTATGGTTTATTACACCAGCAATACTGTTGGAGGGGAGGGGTATTAATATGACAAACCCATCACTTGTGCTTGTACTGTGTTGTGATGGGGTTTTCATGTTACCATGAATGAAAAATAGAAAATATCAAAGAGGCGCTTGCTTTGTTCTTGTGTTTTTTCATTGATTCCCAAAAGAGAGCCTCTTGAACATGAATGCTTCAGGTTAGCAACAATGTGGGGACACAACAGTTTGGGGTTCCCCCCCCCCCGTTTCCTTCTTGTATATATCCCTTTCTACACCCTTTCTCTGTCAGATTACCCAGGAAATTTCTTATCAAATAGTGTTATGACGGCTGTTGTCAGAACAGCCAGGATGGTGGGAGCAAGGATTTTGAAGGTTCAAAAAGGGCCTGGATTGGTTGGTATCCTATGGGAGTGATGTAGCCTCAGAGAATTTTCCTCAGAGAACGAGAAAGCCCGATCCGATTCATGCTTATTTCAGAGTAAAGATCAATGAGCTCCATGGATCATTGTAAACTCAGATAAAGGTAGGACTTGCACTCTTTAAAATGGGTGGAACACTCATCTATACAGTATTGTTTGTGATTAAAATTAAGAGGAATATATTAGGGCTATAGAATTTGGCAAAGAAAGATTTTTAGAGAAAGAGATCCAGGGCAAAAAGGTTAAAACATAGCAGAGGGTTTTTTTCCCCTTGATTTTTCCCCCAATAACAATTGTTAAGGTTGGTATGCCACGAAAGAAAGTTGAGCCACTATGGTTGTTGGTTTGCTGCCTCAGTAAGGCAAAATGTCACATTGGTGACCCAAAGTGACTTTATCGATGAGACGTACACCCCGTGTCCTTTGTTTATTTTGCCTTAAACACAAGTCCACCCTCTGGATGTGTGTCCTCACTTCACGCTGCCACCAGGTATTATTCCCTTAATACCAAATAGATCTTAGACATGTGCTGCCAATTCAACAGATTTATTTATTATATATATGTCATGCAAATCACAGGAGTAAATCACAGATGTTTAGGCTTATTCATTAAATATCATTTGCTTTCACGTTGGGTTTGTTTGTTTTTATTCACTGTTATAATATTCTTAGACTATATATATTCTCTATACTTTTCAACGCTTTCCTCTTCTCTCTAGCCTTCTCTCTTAACTTTCTCAATACAGTCTCCTAACTCTCTCTTCAATTCCCTATCTGCAACCTCTTTTCTCCCACTCTCTTCCCTAACTGTCTCCTAACTGTCTAACTAACTCCTCAACTGTCCTTTTGGTTCCGCCCCTCCTGTCCTCTCATAGGCTCCTGCCTTTGAGCTTCCCATGATGGACAGGCGTGACGTGGGGTTCCGCTACAATCGCTTACTTATTTAAATTATTTATATGCTGCCTTTCTCCCCATAGGGGACCCAAGGCAGCTCGCAACATGATTTCTGCTCTCTTCCGTGGACATTGGTCTTCCATTCATGGCCTATTCCTCCAGCCCTACCCCCTTGCCCAATCACTCGCTTTTTCTTTCTAGCAGCACTTGGATGCCTTTGAGCTGAGCCTGATAAGGAATATTTATTTATTTATATCTTCCATTTATATCCCGCTCCTGTTAGTGCCAAGGCACTATTCTGGGCGGTTACAATAAATATAATACAAAACAAAAAAATAAGAATAAAAGCATTAAAAGCAACTACAATTAACCCTTAAGGAAGACAAGAAGTGGGAAGTGGCAGCAGTGGCCAGAAAGCATGTGCCACCGCCACTGCTGCAACAAAGAATGGGCTCAGCAGGAGTGTAGGGGCAGGGCTAGAAAAAACACACAGAGTAAGTGAGAAAGAGAGAGGGGAAAAAAACACAGAAGCATACAGAGTCCTAAGAGCAGTTTAGCCACTTTTCCCAATAATGACATTCTCTGGGTTTGTGTTTGGTCATACTTTGGGGTGGGGGGGAGTGGGAAGAGGGGAGTGTTTTTATTTCCAACAGCTGGGTGCAGGCAACCCTCTTGTCAGATCTCCTGGCTTTGCTCAAGAGGGGAAACCCCCCCCTTCCCCCTCTGGTTTATTTGGAGCAGTTTAAGGGTACTTTGGGGCTTTTGGAGTAGTGCCAGAGAGAACACGAAGGAGGAAAAAATGGAATGAAGAAAACCCTGAAAGTGCCAGTCTCTTTGATATTTAACGAAAGGGCCTATGCACAAAAGAAAGACATGAGAATGAAGGAGTGCCCCACCACCACCACTCAAAAGAACCTGAAACAAAACAAGAAAAAAAAAGTTTTCTCTGTGCACATCCCTACAGCAGATTGTGGCCAAGGTCCTCTTGGCCCTAATGGAATGTTTTGTTGGATAGCCCTTTGCTCCTTTTATGTTGTCTGGCTTAGGAGGAAGATAGCTGAAGAAAACGATAATCAGATTCTTATGTGCAGCCCACTGACGATCATAAAAGCAGAGACATAGTGAAAGTTACGCTTTTTATTGAACAGCATATGTTGCAGCTCCTGATTGTAGGCTGTATTCTTTCTGCTCTCTTTAGGAACTATGCATTATATTTATCTGTTGTCACATTTATCCTTGTTCTTATGGAATAGTTCACTCATGTTGAGTCAATTTCTGTAGATCTAATTCTGTGTAAATGCAAGCATCCACCCTGATAAGTAGTCAAGGCCTTAACGGTGGCATATTAAACAGCAAATATATGGATTTTTCAAAAAGATAATGAACATCTATAAACTATCCTGCATTTTTCTGTTTTTAAAAGATTAAAAACAACAATAAAAGGAAAGATGAAGGTTATTCCTTTCATTTGAAAAGTCTTGAATTTGAAGGCATGAAAGAAATACAGAAAAGCATAAAGGAACATTGTTCTCTTGTTACATTTTTACAGTTCTGTGCCATCAGAAAATAACAAATGAGCCATAACTAAGAAATCAAAAAAATTCTTCTTAGTATTATTTGGACAGGGGATAGTTTTAGAAATATGAAATTATCAATAATCTATTCAAATAATTACTGGAGTACAAATAGTTTTATTTCTTCCTCTTATTTAGAACCTAGAGTTTCCTTGCACTATATATATCATATATAAAGTGAACCCTTTTTACCCTTGAACCAGTGGTGATCTCAGTGTGAGTGCAGGCTTTTTTTATTATTATTATTTATATGTGCAGTGGGATTTAACTCTGCACAGGATTTCAGCCTAAAGGGTGTTTAATCATACACAGTGTTGCTTCATAAACTCTAGAAAAAGAATATACTGCTGCTTCTGCAGATGATCATCTCTTACCTTAAACCATCAATGTACTGTCACACTGTTTATTTGCTATAGCTACCTTGTTGAAATCTGTCACATAGATGTGACTCTTGCTTTGACAGTGCAGGCCCAAGTGATATGAATTAGTTTGTGCATCTTTTCAAGATGTGATGCTGCAGATCCTTCAGCTTGAATTAAATAATTCTTCCATCTGCAAATACAGCTGAAAGTTGGACTTGACATGGATCAATATGATCTGGGGCTAAATTTCTAAATGTGACTGATTATGTTAGCATCATGCCCACAGATCAATATGGAGTATTATTATGATCCTAACTCTGTAATTGGGTTTAATCAATAAACTTTTGTCTCCTTTTCTATAGAAATTTTAGGTTGTATTATGCAGGGTTTTTTTTTTTTTTTTGAAAGTACATTTAGGATGCATCTTTTCTCATAACGAACATAAAAAGACCTATATTTGAAATTAAAGGAACAAAGAGAAGCAAAAACCCATATTGTAAGGGTTAAATCAATTTTGAGTTGATAGCAAACTATTCACCCCCAATGTTGTGTATGAACTCTGTGTGAGCTAATGTGTTAATGCTTAACTAGTCCTTTTGGCCACTGTAAGGCATTTTCTGTCCATACTTGGTAGACAACTCACACTGAGGGTTTTGACAAAACATACCATTAATGAAAGCAACCACAAGAGCTTGTCTTTGGATAAACCCGCAGGGTTCAAAGGCGTTGAAAGATGCAATCTCTGAACAACAATAAATTCGGACTTTTGATTGAAGTGCCATTTAAAATGGTACGTTATATGTAATTTGCACAAAGAAATATTGCTCCCAGTTTCATTACTGCATTCTAGAAGGTTGAAGGAGCTCTTTGCCATTATTACATTATGTTTGTTTGATTAAAAGCTGCATGTAAAAGAAAAAGACTGGAAATGACCCCGCACAAGCCTATGTGTTCATTTCTGCTCCAGTTTGCCATTTAGGAAATGGGCTTCCAGCCATGTTTGTTTGCTACTTAGGTTTGTGATGAGCATCATCTTAATGCCTGTGAGCACAGACATGCCCAAGGAAGTGTGTGGGGTTTAAATAGATAAAATGTCCTGTCTTCAGTAGCCTTGCACTTAATATTTTGTGAGACAGGAACTTCAGAAATAAACTCAGTGTTAACCAAAACATTTTGTTTTCTAGGAGCACAATAAAAAGATCCGCACTGTTAAATGAACACCAATGTTTTTGCAAAATGTTAGAATTGATTATGCAAGCTGTTTCACTCTGATATTTGAGGGGTATTTTTTCCCCCGGTAATTTCATCAGTAAATGAAAACAGATTCCTTGTGTATTATTTTTATCTTTGGCCACATTTATATCACCTGTCATTTCCTTAAAATTTATTGTGACAAAGGGGCAGAGAGGGAGGGGAGGTATTGAACAAGGTTATTTATTCTCCAATGAAACTTAAAATCAGTCTTAACATGGAATAAGCTACATAAACGCATCCTTCTTTTTCCCTACAATCAGATGCAGATCGTGCTCAGAAACATGGCATGGATGAGTTTATTTCTGCTAATCCTTGCAAGTTTGACCATGCTTCACTCTTTAGAGTACTTCAGAGGCAGACCTTGGATCACCGATTGAATGATTCCTATTCTTGTTTGGTAAGTAAAAAGACTAGAAGAAAAGAAGTGAGGGGGGAGAGAAAAAGTGAGAAATAGTTGTTGCAAAGTGGTCTTTTCTTCCAGACTCATTTAATAACTGTGCACGAGGTTGGGATAAAGGATTTCAATCGATTGGCTTCAAATTTGAAAATTATACACTTGAAGGCTACTGCTGTGCTACTCAATAGAGAAGAGAATAGACTCAAACTGACTCTGAACCATGGTTTATCAGCTCCTCTAGGGAGGGCTGAATAAAAACAGAAGGCTTTAATAAATATGGAACCCTCTGTGGTAGGATTTACTAACACCTGTACAGGCATTTTAAGGTTCAAATCCAGCTCACCAGATGTCAAGCATTATGTCATCTATCTTGTAATTCTCTCCTC
This sequence comes from Intellagama lesueurii, assembly GCA_037013535.1. Lineage (NCBI taxonomy): Eukaryota > Metazoa > Chordata > Lepidosauria > Squamata > Agamidae > Intellagama > Intellagama lesueurii. The sequence goes on along the minus strand of JBAJHW010000005.1, from coordinate 68,058,494 downwards.
TTTCATGGACTGGGGAGGGGAAAGAAATGCAAAGAATAGAATCAAAACCACAGGGGGAAAAAGGCAAATAGATTTATTGTGCTTGTATTCAGCTGAGTCAAGGTTAGCTTTGTAGGCTTAAATCCTAGATAAATTACTTACCACTCTAGAAGTAGTCTGTAATTTATTTTTCTTCCTTTTTAACTTACAAAAGAAGCATAGAACATTTGAGGACTGAGGGGGTTGCAATCATGAGAATGCATAAATGAGAAAAATTAAATGAGAACAGTTTGACAGGGTTCATGTTCCTTGCTTACTTCTTTATACATTCATTGATCAGGCGTTGGCCGGCTGGCTTAGTTTGCTTTAATTGATGTCATCATATGTTTAATACAGTCAATGGACTAATCAAACAAAATGGAGGATCACAAATTGAATAAAACTGGTAATTTTTCTAAATGACAAACTTAAAAATTGTACAACAAAAGTGATCCCATTCATGAGGATAGTAAAGGTACTTGAGTACCCTTAAAAACATCTGCTCTGTTGCACTTAATTTTATGCAGTATGAACCCTAGTCCAGTAATTGAAATATAAACTATCCTCTTCTGGTGTCTTTGTTTAGCATATGTCTTGTATTGGCCATTTTGGGCTTACGGTGCACTGTTTCCAGCCAAAAAGCAAGGGCCATTTCACACATTATACAACAGCAAACCAATGCCTAACAGTGACTATAGGCCAATCTTGGCTCTTGACTCCTGACAACTACAGCTATGTTACATCATAATATCAATACGGTATCTATTTTGTCTGTATCTATATTATATCATGTGCATGTCTGCAAATGCATATTTGTAGCATTTGCCCTTGACAGTTTGAAAATATATATCTTAGGGAGTTTTCAGAAGGAGTGCTCCTTAGGCTAGCAGGTAAAAAGTACTGTGCAGTTATTCTGTCTTTTGCTCCCTAATGGATTTTCAGTGGCAAGGAAAAAGATGGAAAGAGTCATGGGAAAACAAGGACTTTAAGTCAGAAATGGTGTCACATGAAGTCACGTTAAATTCAGTTAATGAGGCAAGGTTATGGGATGGTAAAAGCTTTACCAGAAACTGTTCTTTAGTGTGTACTGAAAAGTACAAAAACATGGAAAATGTTCCTTGCATATGTTCAAAGTCCTCATATAAAGAATTCCTGTTGTGCCTAACACACATGGAGCATGGCAGCCTTTAATAAGAAAGGAACATCTGTATATGTTTCCTTACAAGCAATGGCTAGTGTCCACATACTGTCCTTCACTAGAACATAGAATATTGGGAGTTGCCTTATACTGAGCAAATCATTGGCCCATCTAATTTACTGATGTCTGTACTGGTGGTTCCCAACCTTAGGTAACCCAGGTGTTCTTAGACAGCAGCTCACAGAAACCCCGGCCAGCACAGCTGGTTGGGAATTCTTCTGGGGACTTCAGTGCAGGAACACATGGTTACCCAAGGTTAGGAACCACTGGTTTATACTGACTGGCAGGATTTATCCGGGAGTTTCAATAAGGATCTACCTAGATATGCCATGGATTGAATCTGCGAGCTTCTGCCTGCAAAATGTGTGCTCCACCACTGTCTTGTTAGCTTTCCATTTATGACTGGCATTTTGGAGGTGGGATCATTCTGATCCACACAATTTTTTTCCAATGTGGAAAAATAAGAAATTTCAATAGGTGATTCTGCTATTGGACATATAGTACTTATGAACTCCTTACACAGACATCAAGTAAGTCAGAGTAGTTCTTCTGTCACAGATATTTGAATTATGGTTGTTGGTTTTTTTGTACTCACTGTATACGGTTTAGTTACAGTCTCTGTGTATTGAAAATAGTCTTCTGCACTTCAGGAAATAAAATGAAAGTAGCTTACTGCAGCGTTCACCCTGCTCATTAATATTTATGTGGAAATTTGCATGCACCAATAGGTATTGGTGAGGGGCGGAGTTAAGTGGGGTGAAGAAAAGGAGGGAGAGAGAGAGAAAGAGTAGGTAGTTAAGAGTGAAGAGAGAAGGTTGTTTAGTTGAGAGTTAATGACATTGACTGGACTGTTATCACCTGTAACGATAAACAATTTCTACTTGGTTCTTAAATGATATGTTGCCTGGACCTCTGTCATTAATAGGGAATAACGTTGATGTAATCAACTGGTGGCAGCTGAACGACACGTAGCTTGTGCCTTTGATTGGTGAAACAACCAAGGGACAGGGGGGAACGTGACACTTACATATAGCATTTCTCAATAAACCAAATCATCTTAGTACAAAATAATTAGATGTAACTGTCACTTACTAGCCAAAACAAAACTCCTTTATTGAAAGTCCAGTACATGACAAAATAATTCTAAATTAAAAAGTTTTATCACCAACATCATTAGTCAGCTGAAAACTCAAGTCTTGTTTTTGTTGTTGTTTCGTCGTTAAGTCATGTCCGACTCTTCGTGACCCCATGGACCAGAGCACGCCAGGCTCTCCTGTCTTCCACTGCCTCCCGGAGTTTGGTCAAATTCATGTTGGTAGCTTCGATGACACTGTCCAGCCATCTCGTCCTCTGTCGTCCCCTTCTCCTCTTGCCTTCACACTTTCCCAACATCAGGGTCTTTTCCAGGGAGTCTTCTCTTCTCATGAGATGGCCAAAGTATTGGAGCCTCAGCTTCAGGATCTGTCCTTCCAGTGAACACTCAGGGTTGATTTCCTTCAGAATGGATAGGTTTGTTCTCCTTGCAGTCCAGGGGACTCTCAAGAGCCTCCTCCAGCACCACAATTCAAAAGCATCAATTCTTCGGCGGTCAGCCTTCTTTATGGTCCAGCTCTCACTTCCATACATCGCTACAGGAAAAACCATAGCTTTGACTGTGCGGACCTTTGTCGGCAAGGTGATGTCTCTGCTTTTTAAGATGCTGTCTAGGTTTGTCATCGCTTTCCTCCCGAGAAGCAGGCGCCTTTTAATTTCGTGGCTGCTGTCACCATCTGCAGTGATCATGGAGCCTCAAGAAAGTAAACTCTGTCACTGCCTCCATATCTTCCCCTTCTATTTGCCAGGAGGTGATGGGACCAGTGGCCATGATCTTAGTTTTTTTGATGTTGAGCTTCAGACCATTTTTGGTGCTCTCCTCTTTCACCCTCATTACGAGGTTCCTTAATTCCTCCTCACTTTTTGCCATCAGAGTGGTATCATCTGCATATCTGAGGTTGTTGATATTTCTTCCGGCAATCTTAATTCCGGCTTGGGATTCCTCCAGTCCTGCCTTTCGCATGATGTATTCTGCGTATAAGTTAAATAAGCAGGGAGACAATATACAGCCTTGTCGTACTCCTTTCCCAATTTTGAACCAATCAGTTGTTCCATATCCAGTTCTAACTGTTGCTTCCTGACCCGCGTATATATTTCTCAGGAGATAGATAAGGTGGTCAAGCACTCCCATTTCTTTAAGGACTTGCCATAGTTTGCTGTGGTCCACACAGTCAAAGGCTTTTGCGTAGTCAATGAAGCAGAAGTAGATGTTTTTCTGGAACTCTCTGGCTTTCTCTATAATCCAGCGCATGTTAGCAATTTGGTCTCTAGCTCCTCTGCCCCTTCGAAATCCCGCTTGTACTTTTGGGAGTTCTCGGTCCACATACTGCTGAAGCCTACCTTGTAGGATTTTGAGCATAACCTTGCTAGCGTGTGAAATGAGTGCAATTGTACGGTAGTACATGACATGACAAAATAATTCTAAATACATGACAAAATAATTCTAAATTAAAAAGTTTTATCACCCACACCATTAGTCAGCTGAAAACTCAAAAGTCTTCTGTTTTACTGGCACATAAAATATTTCTGTGAGGGAGAAGAAACTGGAGGGGACTCTTGTGAAGAAATGGGTAATAATTCCTTGTTGTTATTTCCCTCTTCCACTTCTTGCCACATTTCCTCTTGTCTGAATAAGTGAATTTTTGGAATAAGTAAGCTACTGAAAATTGCCAGTTAATCCATTTGGTGCAGTGAAGTGATTAGAGTATTGCGCTACAACTGGAGGGAATCTAGGCTCAGTTCCTCACTTGGCCATGAACTTCAATGACTTTCTTTGGTCCAGTTGCTATCTTGAAGCTTAAACAGGCTCTTCACAATTTAAAGTTGCAAATTTAAGGATAAGCAGGTGTCCTTAATGTATTAGGTTGTAGGATTGTAGAGATTCTGTCCGGAAGATCAGAACGTCTAGACAGGTCCATAACAAGACAGCTAGCCGGGCCCCAAGCCATTGAGAGCTTTGAAGATTAAAACCAGCACCTTGAATTAGGCTTAGCAAGCAACTGGCAACCAGTGTAGTTCTTTCAGTATCAGAGACATATGATCTTGATACCATGTACTGGTTTGCAGTCTGGCTGCTACATATTGCAGAAAGTGAAATTTCTGGACCCTCTTCAGTGATAACTCTACATACAGCATATTGAAGCTGTCAAGATGTGATGTAACTAGGGTATGAATGCATGTTGCCAAGTCAGGTCAAATCAGGAAAGGTTGTAGCTGGGGCACTAAGCACAGTTATATTTCTTATCACTACTGCCACCTGAGAATCTAAGGGCAACATAGGATCAAGGAACATTCCCAGACTGTCCTTCTCACTCAGCCACAACAAGGTACATTTAAAATTGACAGACTGCTTCAAAAAACATCTGTTCAGCAAGATTAATTTTTAAGGACTACAGCCACTCTGCCTCCCTGCAACAGCCTGCTATGCCATGGAATAATTAGTTCAACAGGCCTGAGTAAGACAAACGTCCCCCCTCTTCTTTCAGTCACATCTCTGTGATACAAGCCAGGTCAGAATCTTCATCCAGAATCAAATTCTGAGCAGTTAATGGCATTAAAGAAAAGGATTTTTAGACTGGGAGGTCTACATCTTTGTCACCATGACTTCTTTAGTTAGAGTGCAACCTGAAGGGTGGGAACAACAGCCAAAAATTTCCCCTGCTTTCCCTTTAACAGCCAAGTTGAAATCTCCCATTGTATCCCACCCCACCCCTCAGAGATTACTTGAATAGTGGATTCCCCAGCACCCCCCACCATTTCTGCTCTTCAAGACATATCTTTATGGCCCACTAGAGCCAATCAATCCTCATCTGGCATATTTTCTGAAACAAAGCCTATGAAGCTTCTTCAATAAATTGTCCAGAGTAGTGTGCATCTGAGCTCTCACAACCTGGAGTTGACCCCCTGTGGTCGTCACTTCTTGGTAATATCCCAAAACAAGTTTGTTTATAGTGCTCACCAGTGGACCAAGAGGGATGGGTGTTGTGTTGAGCTGGAGATGGGCTATCTGGACATTTTAAACTACTTGTCTACAGTAGAACTAGTTCACAGAAAGACGTCTAAATGAACAGTTGTGTGTTTTTTTTTAAAAGGTGTTCTCCATCAGCTTCCTCCTACTTAAGTCTGCCAATAGCTGCAAGATGTTGGCTTTTGACAGTGCCTTTACCTTAAGGCCACAACATAATAAACCTCTACCCCAGTCCCTTGACTAGAATGAAACTGCTAGTTGAAGTACTGTACCTTTTGGGTTCCATTTTATCTATCTTGTATGTCCTGATGGCTTGCTAAGTTTTATCCTTTATTCCAGCAGAAATACCAGCTAGCTCCTCTCCTGGGTTCCCGGGTTCCTTTTTTGACCTAGTGCTTTTAAGAGAGCTGGACCCATGAGTCATAGGCTGCTCTTTATCTCCATGCTTCATAGTCTCCTCAGGGTTCTTTATTGTTGTGGATCCCTCCTTGTCTTCCTGTAATAGCAATTCTTCCTTTCTGTCTTTGCTGTTCCTGAGCAACAATGTATGTTATGCACAGGGGACTTCCTTTCTTATGCTTCTTATGCTATTTGTATCTCTCTTGTCTTCTTCCCCCACAATAATGTAACTTCAAAACCATTCATTTGCACTATTTCTTTACAATATTTTCCATACAGGAGAGGAAACATAATCAGCAATATAACAACAAAAGACCATGTGCATTAAAAGTGGCATTTGCAGTTTTCAGGCTGTCCTTGGAGCCTAGCTGCTTTTAATGCACTAGATTTGTTGCTGGAATTAAACTTATTTTTAAAAACAATAAGACAATTAATTGTATAATTGTATAAATACCTTCAGTTTCTAAGCTTGTGTCTCTATGCAAATCTAGTTGGGGGGGGGGAATGAAGAAAATAACACTCCAGATTCATTAAAACATTTTCCTCCCTCCCCATCTCTTCCAGGGTTGGTTTAGTCCAGGCCAAGTCTTCGTGTTAGATGAATATTGTGCTCGTTACGGTGTGAGAGGCTGTCACCGTCATCTATGCTACCTGAATGAATTGATGGAGCACTCAGAGAACGGCGCTGTCATTGACCCAACCTTGCTCCATTACAGTTTTGCCTTTTGTGCTTCTCATGTTCATGGCAACAGGTATTTTAATATGCAGACATAGAGCAAAGCTCATTAGTCTTTTATAATGGAAGATTATCAATGTATTTAACGTAATTTCTCCCTGTCACTTGATAGCAAAGAAATGAATGAGCATCAAGGGTTCAGTTCATACAAAACATTTGTGTTGGTTCTGTAGTGCAATAAAACCTATACAAAAGAACACCTTGATCTTAAATTTGCCAGCATGCAGAAGGTTCTGGTTTTTGGGCCCATTACTCACTTCATATAGCAGGTGTGTCTGCCAGTTTTCTCCTGTGAGCAGGGTAAAAGTTTAAAGACAAGATGTGTATCTATAAACTTGACAATACGAGACGTGGGAGTGATATCTTTAAAACAACTGAATAAATGTCAGGCCCATTGCCACTTTCAGAGATACTACATAGGCAGAAAGTATATGCCTTCCACGAGCTCTAAACATGCTGTGCAGATTCAGACTATTTATCGACCGCATATATGATGTCTAGGTGGCCATATGAACAAATTAGCATAGGCTTGTATTGTAAAGACCTCTTCTCCAGGCCTTACTGGCTGAAATCCTGTTGCTTAGTGTTGTAAGTCGCTGTCAGAATTTGAATTAGTGGAAGTTGACTCACCAAATCGCCACTGATTCAGTGGGACTATAGTACTACTTATTACACAAAGCAACAGGATTTCAGCCACTGTGTTCTGCACATTAGAGGAGTTTGCCCAGATCCAATATAGATCCAAGGGAATTGGTCTGAAGTGTTGAACTGCTCTAAAATATTAGTCCTTGATTACTTTTCTCAATAGCTTGCCTGAACTCCTTTTTGAGTTATATGTAGAAGCAGTGGCACTTAACGTTTCTGTTGGTTTGTAACATAACATTTGAAAATGGAATGTATGTGCGTTGCTTGAATATTCTGAAACTGAACCTATCTGTAGAGAAGACTTCAGTTGTTGAGAAGTGTGCAGGTTGAGGCCTACATCACACTGTGATAGGCTCTGGCCTCGTTGCCTTCTCTGGCTTTGCTCATGCTACTTTCTTGCCCTTTGGGGCTTGCTTTCCAGAGGAAGAATGCCTAATCCTAACATTTTCAAAGAAGTCTGCCAAAATGAGGATAGACGGAGAGAAATGCAGATTTTGAATTTTTCTGATCATGAAACTAAGCCTTGCTTGGTAAACCTGAATTCTGAAGGCAAATCAGCCCTGGCTGTATGCTTCAAAATGATGACACATCTTTATTCCATGGAGCAGATAAATTATTTCAATCATATATGTTTCTATATTAATGCTATAGGAAACATGCATTTTAAAATGTGTATGTATGTACATATTTCAGAGAGATCAGATTTTGGATTTAATACAGTGTTTAGAATGAAGGATTTAAATAGCACTGGAGTATAAGGGAACTGGGATTTCTTAACATATTCAGTTAACATCTCCATAGCGCAGGTTGTCCAAACATGTGAATGAATATCTGTGCCTTGCATCCATGTATGGATGAATGGCAATGAGTTACAGGTGAATGTGGAAAAGAGTATGAATTGCCCTACTCAAGTCTTGCTTTGATCCTGTCCAGTTGTTATTTTTGCTACATGTACTTTTCCTTTTATTACACCTACTTTACCGGGGGATCTAACACTGGCATGCAGTCCCCAGAAGATTATTCTTGGGGAAATGTGGCTCTCATGAGTCATGCTGAAACAGCATTATCTAGGTGTAGGTGCATATTTTGAAATATTTCAGGCTGACCAGTTTGAAATGGCTTTGTGATTTTATGAAACAGAACTTGGCCTGACCTGTTAAACCAATGCAAGAAAATGAATTCATGAAAAGAAGGGATGAATGAACATAATGTAGCAAATTTGTATCAGTTCCAGATTGCTGATGCACTATTTGATTTCCTCCATTTAATTGCATGTCCTCACTTATTTTCACTGGCACTCTTCTACCATCTCTTAGACAGCAGGTAAACAGGGAGGGCTGCGGTTGAGGTATTGAAATCTGTTACATATTTGTCTACTTCCGGTCATTTTGTTAATATTTTACAAATCTTCTTGTGTATTTATGCACTGCTTGTGATGTTCCAAGCAAGAACAGTCTACAAGTCCTGCACTGTGATCCTTGTCAGTCTTGTTTGTCTAATCCCAGGCAATCAACAAAACCAAAAGATTTAGAAAGCTTTGAGAATTACCACCCATAGCTTATGGTCAGTGTTTGGCCTGGAGAGTCACAAGTTGTACAGTCCCACTATAGATATTGGTGTTTTCTGATTGTTGCAAGACTCTGAAAGGATAGGTGAGAAATCTTTTCTGTGGCTTGCCCATTTCAACCACTGTTTATCCTGTCCTTTATTACAGTGGGCTTTATGCTCTGTTAAGCAACTTCACACTCTCATTTATACCTCTTAGCAACACCATTTAAATAGCTCGAAAGCCTTCAGGTGCTGTTGCCAAGTCTGCACCTAGGTTCTACGGAAGTAGAATTGCCAGTTTGAAAACCAGTGACTCTGTATTCAGAGCTATAAATGAAGGCACTGTGTATAAAGTGTGTGTCTTTGTGACCACTCTGTAGTGGGGCCCCCTACATACTTCCCACCCACCCACCCCATATATAAAAGTATTTTTCCTGGTGATAGCTGTTAAATGTATGAACTGAATTTTAGGAACTTGCAGAGTTGACACAAATTTTGAAGTGAAGCACTGTATGAAATTCAAGGTAGAAAAGTTATTATGTAGCTGTCCTTCTTCTTGGATAATTGAGAGGCTTTGGCCCATTAATTGCATCAGTCATCCATGAGATCCATTCACTTATAATAGTCTGGTACTGCTTTATGCTCTCAGCAGAGGCCAAGCACTTTGGAGCACAGTCTGTGGTGCCACTGCTTTCTTTTCAGAAGAGTTTCCCCCCCTGAGCAGCATTTGTTTGGATTCCTCTGAGCATGCTTATATGCAAAGAACTTAAGAAAACTGTACAACATCTGCAGGTGATTTTAATTGCTCTTTTAGTTGCATATATATCATTCTGATTTCTTAGAAACGAATGTTTTAATTCTACGTAGTAATACAGCTTAGGAGCTGTGTACTGTATAAATTAGCATAAAGGAGTGCTGAAGCAGCTTACACAAAGCAGAGGAGTCCAGGTTATGGTGCTTAAAAAGGTTGACTCTATTGTCGGGAACTTGCTCTTGACTGTTTCCTATAGTTAGCACTTAAATTGGTGAGGGCAAGAGGAGATGTCTTTGCAGAGTTTGATTTCTTAAAGAAATCAGATGGACTAGCTTCTCTGCCACCTTTCTAATAATTCTATTTTATTCAGTGAATGGAGATGGGCTTTTTCTTTTTCCTTTCCTTTTTGTGTGTGCAAATTCTCAAGGCCTTTCCAGGCAACAATAAAAAACATACTTTCCATGCCAATTCCTGAGCCTCCCAATGATTCTTAAAAAGGTTTGTATGGAAGCCCTGACTCGTGCAGCTATCTCCCTAGCCTTACTTATTGTCTGATTTTGAATCTTTCGGTACTAATGCTCAGTGCAGTGCTATTGAGCATTTCCAAAACTTATTTCAAGAATTCAGAAGGCAGAAATATTTCTTTTATTTATTAGCGTAAGTGAAGGACAACTGTGCAAGCAGTATGTGGAATTTCAGAGATCACGTCCTCCTCCACTGTGGTGAGCACTCTGTATATATTCCTCCTATTCAAGCTGGTTGTGTTTGTGCGGCATTATGAGTGTTTTAGAAATAAAAGAATAGAATAGTGTTGTAAAGAGAAGGTCTGGTTGGTACTAAGATACTGAAATAAGAGAAAAAGAAATGGGAAGAAAGGGAGAGAAAAGAAAGGTAAGTCAAGGACAGAAACAGAAGCGCTCACTCAGGATTCTACACACACAGATAATAACATCCACTCATTCATCTCCAGCATTACATAGGGAGAAAAAAGAATTTTGCAGACAATGTATGATAGGTCAAAGTTCTAGGCTGATGTATGTGATTATACATCTTAGTTTTCTAAGTCAGACTGACAAGGAGAAAGACTTCAATGCCGAGACAAAGGGCCTTTATGGCCTAGTGATGAAATGGTTCGGGCGTGCTAGATGAGCAGTGCATTCTATTGTTAAGACCATCATGGCCCTGTTACCAGCCTGGTCAATATCACCGAGGACACACTATATTTCAAGTTCATGTTATTTAGCAATTCAAGTTATGGTTCCACTCTATGAAACAAGTAATATTTATTTGTCTTTAATATCAAATTGCATGGTACATCTGGCTTAGAATCTAAATGTTAGAAGGAGAAGAAACTGGGATGGGGTGGTTGAATGAAATAAAATTATCAGGAGGGTTCACTGTCTGTCAGTAAACAGAGAAACAAGTGTAGATACAGTAAAAGCAGAATTAAGGCAAGAATTGCAGACTCAGGTGGCAGACCTGCACACACTGCTCTTCCCCTTTTCCCCAGAAATAAGTTCATATTGACTCACATGTAGAGGTAGATAAAATAAAGGTATCAATGGTTGAAAACCTGATGCTTAGTGTCCTAATTTGTAACAAGAGTAGGCCCATTGACTCATTGGAACATATGGAGGAGATGACTCACCAAATCCCCACTGATTCAGTGGGCCTACTCTAGTTAAAACTTAGACACGAAGCATCAGGGTTTCTGCCAATAAAATAAAGGATGCAGATTTATAGGTTAACAGCAGAATAATACTGGTGCAGCATGGGAACTGGATCCAAACATCAAGTGATCTGTTTGCTGGCTGATGGTGTATGGTGACAGCCAAAGGTGAGAACTTCCCAGATGAAGAACTGAGGAAGCCATCCTGAACTGGACATTCCCTTGGAGGTCTTCAGTCCAAGGTCACCAAGGTGCTGTTGGCCAGAGTTGGAAACTCAACAGCCCCTTCTCCTTGAACTGGGTCCATTACTGTGTGCAAAAGTACCACGTACAATTATGATCAACCTTACTGCTTTAGACAGTTGAGACAAAAAGTGATATAAAGTTAATCAATTTGTACCATTGAACAGAACTCAGAATCTCCCCAGGCTGGCAGCATTCAAATAAACTGCAGCATCCAGTAAACTGGAGTGAAGACTGTTTCACTGTAGTCCACCAGCACAGCCCCACCAGTCAACCAGTCCATCCCTGACTGGCTACATGGTGTGTCCTGGTGGCTACATACAGAAGATGGCAGATGGCTGCTGCTTCATTTCTGAAGGAACACAATACAAAGAGGACCTGAGTAAGTAGAGCTGGGGGGCACTGTCTTCAAGGCAGTAACATCTGTAGCAAGAGACCTGCAGAAGCCGAAAGTGATGAAATCACAAAGTCTGAATGGGCAAGATCAGTATTTAGGAGGCCACCAGCTAGCACTGCATTTTGGGCAAGGTGCGTTCTTAGAATCTTCACTACTCCTGTGTTTTGATAGTCAAACAAGAAGCAATACTTGGGAACACCTTGAAACTGATTGTGTTGATAATTAGCTACATAATCAGGAAAAAACCAGGGTGAAAAGATCGGTCTTTGCTTGGCAGCAGGAATTTTCAGCCTCCTCATCTCAATGGAGAGATAATTCCACATGGTGGCTGCCATAACAGAGAAAACTCCCCTGTGAACCACAGCTGAATGAGTCCCATTAGGCTGCAGTACAATAAGTAGCCTGCCGTGCCTCCCAGTGTAATGTCTAGGGTAGTTCTGTGCAGGATAACATAGATACCACTCACTACTGAAGGTCTACAGATACACAAGTCCAGTTTTCATTATAATTCCACTTAAATTACTCTTAGCTATGGTGTGGGACCTTGCAGTGATCTCCTTGAAGATCACTGCAAGGTCTTTATTATCTAGCAGCACTACTGCTAAGGAGTCAGCATCATCTGCACTTTTTGTAATAAAGGACATTGTAGTTATATTTATAGCTGAAATAAAGTAGAAATGATGTGCATCACTGTGTGTCACAGTGTTGTTGGGATAGATAAGAAATATTATGAAGTACCATATGGAGTAAAAAACAAGCCATAGAAAATTGTGACAATCTCTTTCCTTTGACTTCTTTATGGAGCTGGGTCAGATTTGAGAGGCATTACATTTTGGGGGGAAAACAGTGATTTGGTAGGAGAAAATAAATCCCAAGGCTATGTTTTTCAGGGCTGTTTGCAGTTCCATTTCTCTCATTCTGTTGCCACCTTACTAGCCATTTCCTTCTATTTTTTCTCAGATGAGCTAATTCAGTCTGGGAATACATATGAAGTCTTGGTGATGCCATGATGCTACATAGCCAGTCAGATGTACCCATTTGCTAGTATTACTGAAGGAATATTATGTCTATTTAAGCTGAAGACAGCACTTCCTATAGAAGTTATATAGATTATACCAGCCAGCCATGAATGGTAAAATGATCACATTGAGACTCCTTTTCTAATTAGGCCTCAAAATCATCAAACGAAGGATCTTCTTGATTGATTGCAACTTGTATGAAAGGTGCTGCTCCCTCTCAGCACACCTCTTGTTTCATATCATATTATTTTTCCTGCTAAGGTAGGATCATTGTTTAGGTGTAGTAGAGATAATGTTGTTTCTCACTACTATCCTTAGTCCTTTATTTGTATACTTCAAATATATGTGCAATGGGATAATTATGTAAATACAGTCTAGTCTTGACAGTCTCAACAGTAGCAGCGGAGGTTAAGTGAAGCTACAAAATACAGAAAAGGAGCTATTGTTTTCTTCCTCATCATCTCATCTGGTATCTAGTTTTCATGCTGCGACTTCCCATTTTGTCCCTCTCTTTCTGAAATGATGTTGGTAGGAAATACATGAAGTGCAAAGTGACTTTTCCCCCCTGCTGAGCAGCAGGTTGAATTGACAAAGAGCACACACACACACCCAGGTTGGTATATCACTACTTCTCTTTGGAAGAAGCTGACATATTGAACATTCTTCAAATGGATAATAAAAGCAAAAGCCATCTCACAGGAGTCAGATTAGCCTTTTACCACAAATGTTGTAATTTTGCCCTTTATTATTTTGAAAATAATCCTTCCAAGGATGAGGAGGAAAAAATCTATAACAGCTGAATTATAGGATACCTGACTGTCTTGAAAAGGGAATGCCAGAGCATGGAGGGGCATTGCCTTTCTAGAGATGAATATAGGCATCTTGTCAAGAAACTGAGTTATGACAGAACATGGCTCTTTGGTACTATATTTTTTTCTGGCTCTTCATAGATTAGCAAGTGAAAGTATTTATTTTTGGTGTTCCAGTACTTGGTATAGGATGCTACCTCTGAAGAAATCTCAGTTCCTAATAGTCTATGCAGATGATTTTGAAGGAAGATTGAATACCTGATGAATAACTATTCTTTGCAGTCCATAGATCTTCCCAACTCCATTCAGTATGGTTTCCTCTTCCCTGCCCCATTTCTTCTTCTTTTCTACACTGCCCAGCACAATGTGTAAGACTGATGTATGCAGTGTGCTCTATGTAGTAAGTCCTTGTATATTAGATGCTGCTTTCATTCTGTGGGTGCCTGGCTTCCTGTGTGTTCCCAGTAAGTGTACCAGTTAGTTAGACTCAAAGCAGTGGAGATATCTGTCTGGATATAACCAAACCCAGAAAGTTCTTCCAAAAAGAAAGAAGGATAACACTAACCTGGAAGATGGGTGCTCTTTGTCAGTTACAATGAAGGAATAATTTTCTGTGATACACTCTGGTCTAAATCCAAATCGAGTAGATGTCTGTGTGTCATTTGATGAATGGTGAGTCCACAATTATGTAAGTTCCATTGATGCAATGTGTCTACTCAAGTTGCGACTATGATTATGATTCAGGCCTGTCTCTAGAGCAGCCATTCTCAACGGGGGCCCTGGCACATTTGAGGAGGACCACAGGCTGGAAACAATTTTTCACACACCACTTTATAAGGTTCATTATGCGACTTACTTGTACAATCCTGATTCAACTTATATTTATTTCATATTTTGTTTATGGCCATGGCCAAAAAAAGGTAGAGAATGGCTGCTCTAGAGCTTATATACATTTGTCTGCTTCATCATTTATTAGAAGCCTATATAATAAATTACAAATTTGACAAAGGTAGATCAATAGTACATTTCCCTTTTTTTTGCTGTAACAGTCAGTGACTGAAATCCTGTTGCTTAGTGTCTCAACTAGAGTAGCCTCACTGAATTAGTAGAAGTTGAGCCATAAAATTCCCTCTGATTCAGTAGGTTTGCTCTAGTTGCAATTCACTACATGATGGAACACAATTTCAACCCAAGTGTTTATATAACAAAAGCAAAAGTATGGTGCCATCTGTAAAACTAACAGATTTCAATATGAGATCTTGTGGATTCCAACCTACTTCCTGAAACATGGGCTGAAATCCTGTTGGGTGGAATCCACCTGTGCAACAGGAATTATGTCATCAGCTGTGGCAGATTCCAGTTGATTAAAGGCTTCTTTTTGTAATATCAGGGTGCACATGAATTTGTGCATTATGTGCAAAACATTTTCTACTAGGGAGGGAAAGAAAGTGGCAAGCACAGCTGTGAGACATTTTGCCACAACATGACCAGTAATTCTTTTTTATATATCAGATCAGGATAGGACCTGCAAACCAGTGCCATATGCATTTGCACAATGGTAGGCAGACTGCTTTGTTGGAAGCCCAGGGACTAAAGATCAGACTGACTGCAGATACGAAAAAGATGTTGCTATCTCAGGACAATTAACTTCTGACCTAGATGACCTGTGATGCTCAATAGCAAAATCCTCAAAAGCTGGAGATATTGTTTTTTCTCACTAACACTTTAATTACGTGACTTGCAGGCCTAGGTCCATAAGGTCTGCACTTCTCTTATGGAAGCATGCTGAAGCACACTTTCCAGTGAAGGAGGGAAAGGGAGAGTTGGAGCTGTAAAGAGTGATGTTCAAAGCTTAGTTTTCATGGAATTGTCAGTGGATCAGTGTTTGATGATCCGAGGTATTCAAATTGTTTCAAAGGACATAAACACCTGTAGGTTCTTAAATGAAAAGCAGAAGATGTATTTTAAATGAATGTTAAAACATGAAAGGCATTTCAACTTCAGTTGCAATTCTGTAAATACTTACTTGAGAGTAATCCTGTTGAACTTTCAAATGGGACTCCAAGCAGGTAAGCCTTGGATTGGATTAAACTCAGCAACTTCAGCCCTTGTTTCACTCAAGGTGAAGAAGAGAATATGATGAGAAGCTGTCCTTTTTTTCCACATTTGTTAGCTGAATTGTTGGGATCAGACTCTGATCTTGCAGCAAATCATTGTATCACAGAGAGGGGCTGTTTTTTTCCCCTTGATAACTGTACCCTTTAAAAAGTAGTGAACATAACCATGGTCTCAAAACCCTGGTGTCTGCTGTGTCCTATTGGAAAAATAATGGTAAGTTTTATGTCCCAAAAGTTTTGGTAAGGAAATGGGAGATAAAACTGATTCACACTTTCTAGTTGCTTTCCTGTTGGTATCCTGCATGCAGGTTACTGTAGCTAGTGAAAAATGGATCAAGCTATTCTAAAATCATAGGTGTTGTCAGTAGAGTTTTGTATGACAACAAACTCAAGTAGTGACATGACGAGTTGTGAGGTCTTTTGTATGACAGTAGCGATTCTCCTCTTAGTGTAGGTTGACAAATGCTGGCACTCTGCTGGCTCACCTTTCTCACTTGTCACTATCAGGGCCCATGGCTCTTTCCTGTCACACCCATGACATGCTCCAGTAAGGTTTAATGTGACAGAGGTATTTGCTTTATCACTGCAGAGTGCAATCTGTCCTGACAATCAAATCAGACAGAGAAATTTACCTGGATCTGATCACATTCCATCAGTCAGGACTCTGAGGTAAAGTGTCATCACATTCACTAGAAAGAATAAGAGAAGTTACTCATCCTTTCACTTTACATTTGTGAAAGGTAGTGGTGATGTACATATCTTTGCTGTGTCCAATTTTATTGCTCTCCTCAGAATTATTTTTAAGGGTGAAAGCATGTTTAGCTCTCCCACCTGACAGGTCATAAGTAGAAGCCATCCAAGAAGATCAGGTAAATGGTGCCTCTGTTGGGGCAGCAAATCACATCATAGCCAGGTGATAGCCTGCATCTCACATTCAGCCCCCGTGGTTGTTAATGTTTAGCCACTATATTTCATGTGCCTCAGCTTTCTTAATCATGTTCATAATATTAGTAGTTACCGTATTTTTCCGTGTATAAAATGACACTTTTTCCTAAAATAATTAAAGGAAACATTGAGGGTCGTTTTATACACAGAAGTAAGGAGGGGGGGGAGGATCAAAGCGCTTTGATCCCTGCTCCCCCCCCCCCCCACGTTTTGCAAAGAAAATGGAGAGGGAAAGCATCATTGCGTTTGCAATGAAAATGTAGGGGGAAAGCAGGAATCACTTTCCCCCTCTACTTTCTTGCAAAGAAATAAATTTTGGGTTAGAAAAGTGGGGGGGGGGTGTCTTATACATGGAAAAATACAGTATATAGTGGCTGAAATACTGCTGCTTTGTTACACAAAAGGCATAACAGGACGTCGAAATTAACAAGTCACTGCTGGGATTCTTGGGGGTACATGCACCCACTGGCTTGGTGAGCACTTGAGAATCCCAACAGAGATTGATTAATTGCCATCTGAGAATGAGTGAGTACTAAGCCTTTTGCTTGGTGCATGCAGAATAAAGCAACAGGGTTTTTGCCAATGTATTATATATGGTAGTAATAAGAGAGATTGGGAGTTCAATTCCCCACTGTGCCTCCTTGACATGGACTGGTCTCGATGATCCATAGGGTCCCTTCTAGCTCTGCAGTTCTAAGATTATGTTTATTATTATCATTATTATTATTATAAAAGACTGGTGTTACTTTGAACTAGACATGGGTGCTTTGTATTCATATTCAGGGGATACAGATACCACAAGCTCCCATGTCTACTTTGAACTGACAGCTTAATGATATGCTTTCTTACATCCATGATGTATTTTACAGGAAAAACTATACTTCAGCTAGGAGAGTGAGTTTGAAAAATCCTGTTTTAAATATTACTTTTGGAGGCAGCCTTAGCACACTACTGCTCTCACCCTCAGGCTTTCATCTGCAATATGCAGGCTTTCATCTGCAATAACCCTTACCTCATAGGATTGCAGCGTTGTCCTACTGTTATGTGGAGTGAGACATCTGCCTCAGGCAGCACATTTGGGGTGTCACTATTTAACTGACTTTTGATACTATGTATCTTGGGTGGGTAGCAGGCAGTATGTACTGCTCCATGTTGGGTTGCAAAATGTCTTGGTTCGGCCCTGTAGGGTTGTTATAAAGATTATTGTTTCATGCTGTCAAGTTGCCTCTGACTTATGTCAACCCATTGAATGCGCTATCTCCAAAATGTCCTGTCCTCAAATGCCCTGCTCAGCTCTTACAAAATCAACGCTGTGGCTTCCTTTAGGGAGTCAACCAATCTCATATTTGGCCTTCTTCTTTTCCTGGTGCCATCAACTTTTCCCAGCATTATTTTCTTTTCCAGAGAATCTTGCCTTTTCTTGAAGTGCTCAAAGTAGGATAGCCTCAGTTTCATCATTTTTGCCTCCAGAGATACGTCAAGCCTGATTTGCTCTAGGACCTACTTGTCTTTCTGGCAGTATCTGCAAACTCTCCTCCAGAACCATGTTTCAAACAAATCACTTTTCCCCCTCCTGGACAGCTTTCTTTACTGTCCAACTTTCACACCCATACATAGTGATTGAGAATACAGGAGTGTGGACAGTCTTGGTCCTTGTCTCCAGTGACACATCCTCACACTTGTTTATTTTTTTTAATTCCTTCATTGCTGTCCATCCAAATCTTAGTCGTCTTCTGATTTCTTGGCTGCAGTCTCCATTTGGATTAATAACTGAACTAAGGTATACAAAACTTTTAACAATTTGAATTCCTTCATTGTCATCATTAAGGTTGTGTAGTTTAGCACTTTCTTCTTTCACTTTCACTAAAAGTCATTTCAAGTTATTGTTGCTTTCTGCCAGTAAGATGGTGTCATCTGCATATCTTAAATTATTGATGCTTCTTTCACCAATTTTCACTCCTCTTTCATCTGAATCCAGTCTGGTTTTCCATATGATATGTTCTGCATACATACAGATTGAACAGACAAGGTGTCAAGAAACTGGAAAATAGGGGATTGTGGCTTCAGTTGCCCTTTTGAAACACAGGCCTTGTAATTCATCTTTATCTAGTGCGGCTTTCCGTGTGATATGTTCTGCGTACAGATTGAATAGATAGATTCTTTTTGGAATCCAGCTTGCATATCAGGCACTTCTTATTCCATATAAGGAAAAAACTTTAGTTACACCTTGAGCATCACTTTGCTTGCATGAGAAATTAAAAAGCAATGTCCCCCCCTTGGCATCACCTTTCTTGGTGATAGGATTGTATATTGAAAGTTGCCAGGGTCATTATTTTGTTGTCCAGCTTTCTTGGCATATTCTTGTTAAGGTTTTGACAGATTCAGTCTCTATGGGTTGAAATAGTTCTATCGGTATTCCATCTACCCCTGGTGATTTACAGGTTACTTATTACTGCTTTAGGTAACTTTATACAAATTTCTATAAAGGCCCAACTAGGAATATTGTTGTATCTGGAAATGACTTATTTTCAGTCCATGAATCAAAGAGAAATCAAAGAGAACAAACATTTTGCCTGTTTATATCTGAATTATTCCATAAGATTCTTCAGTAGATTGTAAGAAAACATTATTTTAAAAATAAACTTGTACTCTCTAAATAAATGTTGGTGGACAGATATAAAGATATGTGAAACAAAAAAGGCCTGCCCAGGCCAGCAACATGACCACATTGTACAGAAAGAGAGGGGAACACGGTGAGAAGTGACCATGGAGAGAATGATGAAAGAATGAGGGACAAGAAATATGTATAACATTTTAAAAGAACTATGCCACAAACCACTTGTGAGACCTAGCATTGTAAGATTCCCCATGTTCCATGCATAAGAATCTTTACTTAAATTTGAGAAATAGTTCAAGATCCAGAAAATAGAAATATACGTGATTTTTTTTAAGTCTCAGGTTATAAAATTGGAAAATAAATAATTTTTTAAAAATATGGTTTAAGAAAATGCAGTGTGCATAGCATGACTTAAGATGGCTATGGCTTCTACATTTCCTTTCACAGTATAACCAAAGGTGCTTTATTTTTGTGAATAGAGACACTTAAATGGCAAGTTATTGAGAAACGAGATTAAGATAATAAAGTAAACTTCAATTAACCATGTGATCGGGTTGAATTAATTTTCAGAAATCTTTTAGCAAAGACCTTTACCCACATGTGTTCAGTTGGCAAGGTGGATACTTAGATCAATATTGAATAAGCAAGGTTTCATTGCATCCTCTCTTGCTTTATAAAAACAAGTGTAGGAGAATGGAGCCAGGAGGTAGATTGTGTCTCAGTTGCAGTGGCTCTGGTGTACATTTAAGATTTCTTTTTCATCAGTGAAGATCTCTGTGGGCTAAGGTGGTCCCATGTTTTTCCCTTTCAGAATATAGAATGTGAATGTCCGTGCAGAGTGCTCTCTGACAGAATGATGTATCCTCTACTCTTATGTTCACTGACTACTCTTAGAACTTTGATCACACCCTATACTCGTATAAACACATTCAGGCAAACATTGCTTTGCTGTGTTCTAGTCAACCAACATGACTTTTATTTGAATCATGGGGTCGAAATGGATTTATAGGCCATCTAGCCCAACTGTCTGCTCAGTGCAGGAGCCAGAACCTCCCCACCAGATTTGATATACGTCAAAAATCTGCTTTTCTTTGCCAGACATTTGGTTTGGGTGATATCCGTGAGGAACAGAGCTTCTAACTACATTCAGCTCTACCCGCTGTGTCTTTTGCATAAGCTACTATGTTAGTTTCTCCTACCTGTTTGCTTTCGCATATTTGCAGAGGCACTGTTTTTCTCACACCTTGGCAATGCATTAACTTCATTCAGTCGCTATATGGGTGTGGGATATTGATATAATTTTATTTAATTTAATATTTCTATCACACCATTCATTTCAAAGGGCTATCATGGTGGCTTGTGTTTTGTAAGCGTGTATGTTAATTCATTCTAGGCCTTCTTCCCATCATTCCTTTTGGCAACGAAAGTGTTGCATGAAAATATAACTGGTATACTGTGAGTGGTGACTATATTTTACCTCAAATGCTATTTGTGTAATTCAGCAGACATGTTTATTGTTTATGATTGCACTTTTAAGGAGGGGAAGTGTATGTGCATGTCTGTTTATAAATTTCAGGCCTGATGGAATTGGAACTGTGACAGCTGAAGAGAAAGAAAGGTTTGAAGATATTAAGGAAAGGCTTTCTTCCCTCTTAGAAAACCAGATAAGCCACTTCAGGTGAGTGTTTGCATTCTTCAAGTTTGACATACACAACCCTGTGAGAAAACAAGGGAGCAGTGAGTTAGGATTTACAACCTAATGGAACATTATTTTGAATAACGTTCAGTTTTATGTAAAATCATTAAGGCATTTTTGAAATATATATTGCATTCCTAGATTTTTTTTAGAGATCAGTTTTTAATCTACCTGGCACTGCAAGCTGTTTTTGAACTGTACCATTTTTGTGGGGAACTATGCCAGATTAGCCTGGGTGACACAGATCAAAATAACAGGGCACATGGTACCACATATGGCACAGTACATCTAGAGTTTCCATCTTTCTTTTAAAAAGACTTCCTTATTTAGTACTGAAGAATTAATTTTTACCTATCCATCATGGCTGTTTATCAGCAATATAAATTAGCTAGAAGTCTTAACATAAATTAGGGCCCATCTTCTTTTGCCATCCACCCCATTTTCATTATACCAGACAATGGACTGTGCCATAAAACCGAGAGAATGTATCAGTAATGTATACATGCAAAAAAATCCAGCTAGTTCTAGGACTACTCTATTTGGAACTTTGTCCTGCCAGGTGATACCAAAAATGTGTAGGAGACAATGCATATGTAACGTTTTCAGCTTCCTCTCCTGCCGTGCACAAAGGGTCCAGGACTCACTGCAGTACAGGAGTGTACTCAGGACACAGGCTCTATAGACCTGGATCTTGGTATATGCCGTCAGCTTCTTATTAAGGCATACTCTCTTTGTGAGTCTAGAGAACATGGTAGCTGCTTTGCCAATGAGTTTATCCAGCTCGACATCTAGGGAGAGAGTGTCAGAGATTGCTGAGCCAAGGTACACAAAGTCATGAACAACCTCCAATTCTTGTGTGGAGATGGTAATAGAGGGAGGTGAGTCCACGCCCTGGCCCATGACTTGTGTTTTCTTCAGGCTGATTGTTAATCCAAAGTCTTGGCAGGCCTTGCTATAACGAGTCATGAGTTGTTGGAGGTCTTCAGCAGAGTGGGCAACAACAGCTGCATCATCGGTGAAGAGGAAGTCCCGCATGCATTTCAGCTGGACTTTGGTCTTTGCTCTCAATCTAGAGAGATTAAAGAGCTTTCCATCTGATCTAGTCCGGAGATAGACACCTTCTGTTGCAGTTCCAAAGGCGTGGTTCAGCATGACAGCAAAAAAGATCCCAAACAGGGTTGGCGCGAGGACACAGCCCTGTTTCACTCCACTTTGGATGTCAAAGGGATCTGATGTTGAGCCATCAAAAACTACAGTGCCCTTCATTTCCTCATGAAAGGACCTGATGATGTTAAGGAGTCGAGGTGGACATCCAATCTTGGGAAGGATTTTAAAAAGGCTGTCCCTGCTAACCAAATCAAAGGCCTTTGTGAGATCTATGAAGGCCACAAAGAGTGGCTGTCATTGTTCCCTACATTTCTCCTGCAACTGTCTGAGGGAAAATACCTTGTCAGTGGTGGATCTATTAGCTTGAAATCCACACTGTGATTCTGGATAGACTCTGTCTGCAAGCACCTGAAGTCTCTTCATCACAACACGGGCAAGCAGCTTCCCTACAATGCTGAGAAGAGAGATGCCACGGTAGTTATTGCTGTCGCCCCTGTCTCCTTTGTTCTTATACAATGTGACGATGTTTGCATCCTTCATGTCCTGTGGTACTCCACCTTCCCTCCAGCAAAGACAAAAGACTTCATACAGCTCAGTGGTGATTATCTCTTTACAGCACTTCAGCACTTCAACAGGGATGTTATCCTTCCCAGGTGCCTTGCTGGAGGCAAGGGAATCCAAGGCTGCTTTTATTTTTGCTAAAGTTGGTTCGCTGTCCTACTCTTCCAAGACAGGCAGGCACTCGATGTTATTTAATGCCTCTTCAGTTACTACATTCTCTCTGGAATATAGCTCAGAGTAGTGCTGCACCCAGCATTCCATCTGCTGTGCTTGGTCCTGGATGATCATGCCTGTAGCAGACTTCACAAGAGCAGATTTCTTCTGTATTGGACCTAAAGCCTGTTTGATACCGTCATACATTCCCTTGATGTTACCTATGTCCACTGCTATCTGTATCTGAGAGCAGAGCTGAAGCCAATAATCGTTGGAACATTTCCTGACAGCCTGTTGGACTTTGCTACGAGCAACTCAAAAAGCCTGCAAGTCATACTCACTAGGACAGGCTTTGTATGCTGCTAGAGCTCTCCTCTTATCCTCGATGACTGGCATCAACGCCTCCGAATGGGCTTCGAACCAGTCTGCCGTCTTTTTGGTCTTCTTGCCAAATGTGGACAAGGCAGTGCTATAAACAGCGTTCTTGAAATGTTCCCATCATTCAGGTGCATTTGCATCAGCCGGGCCTGGAAGGGTTTCCTCAAGCGCTTGGGCAAATTCCTCCACTTTTCTTTGATCGCGAATCTTGCTGATGTCAATACGTGGTCTTCCTTCCTTTTTCGTGTGATACAATCTCTTTGTTCGCAGTTTTACTCTACTACACACCAGGGAGTGATCAGTATCGCAATCAGCACTCTGATAACTGTGTGTTATCGTAATACTAGGAAGGCTAGAGCGTCTACTGAGGATCAAATCGAGCTGATGCCAATGCTTCGATCTTAGATGTCTCCAGGAAACTCTGTGTTGAAGCTTCGTATTAAAGAACGTATTGCTGACACAAAGACCATAGTAACAGCAAAACTCCAGCAAGCGTTGGCCATTTTCGTTCATCTTCCCAATGCCAAAACAGCCTAGACAAGTGGGCCAGGAATTCCGATCAGCACCAACTCTAGCGTTAAAGTGTCCGAGAATGAACAGCGGCTCTCTCTCGGGGATTTTTTTGATAGTAGCTGCCAGATCGTTGTAGAATTTGTCTTTGACTTCTGTTGTAGACGACAGCGTTGGTGCATATGCACTAATGAGGGTGACCAGTCCCGCTGATGAGTGGAGCTGCAGAGACAGGATTCTTTCACTCCCCACAGTAGGCGGAACAATGGATCTCAGCAGAGTATTTCTGACCGCAAAGCCAACACCATATTCCCTGGTCTCATTCAATGGTTTTCCCTGCCAGAAGAATGAGAATTTTTTTTCTTTGACAGATCCCATGTCTGGCAATCTCGTATCTTGCAGGGCAACAATGTCCATCTGCAGCCTACTCAGTTCCATGTCGATGACAGCTGTCTTGCGCACGTCGTCTATTTCCCGCAGGTCGTCAGAAAAGCCAGGGGTCATTGTCCGAACATTCCAGGTGCCCAACTTTAGGGCAGAAGTTTTCTTATGATTGTTGCATGGTGCAGGGTTATCGATCCGCTTGTCGGCTTTCACCCTAAACCCCACACACCCCGTGAAGTTAACAGACCGTGGCGAGGTAGCACCTTACTGGCTGGGGACTGCCCAGCTTAAGGCTGGCGGTAGCTAGCTAGTGAGGTGCAATGACCTCTCCCACCATCGGAAGTAGCCCCTGGCGTCATGCTCTACGCCAATCGAGCAAAGACTTATAACCGGTAACTGCTACTTCCTGTGTTATTTCGACGCTGTATGCGAAGCTGGAGTGTCCTCTCCAGAGCACGAAGCCTGGGTAAAATAATATGGAGGATAGGCTGTTACCCAAGCAGCAAATCCCCCCTCTCCACGTCACTGAAATAGTCCAGTGGAAAGGCAAGAGCCAATACAACTGGTTCCAGCGACGTCGCAGGAGTTGCCAGAATGACACGAACTGCCTCCGGGACTCCGGCTCCGGATTTTGCCTCGAGGTTAACTCCTGAAGCCTTTTCCATCAGTGGATATAGCCACAAGGCAGTGGAGGTTTGAAATCTGAGTTTTCGTTCTCCTAGATGGGCTGCCTTCCAAGGCTGACGAGCCCCACCTACCTGGATTGAATCATTAAGAAGTTATAAATAAGGTGAACATTTGAGTTCTGCAGAACTCTTCATGAGGCAAGACGAGATATAATCTGAGGTCCAAGCAGAAATCCAGCAACTGAGCCAGACATGATGACCATAGTTTGTGCAGCAAATGGAGTTTTAATGTGTCATCTCATCTTATAATATAATGTAACACTTTTTAAATGGTAGGTCTAGGCACAATACTAACAGCATGATGGGTGTTTCCTCCCCTTCACCTTTTAGCCCTCAATGCCTCTGCATGTGGAAGCACAGATTGTTTAGACTGTCCTCTACTAAGCTGCAATATATTGTTTTCAATTGTTTCTCCAAAATATACTGGAAGCAATACATACAGGAAGTGTTCTTCACGCAGATATGCTGCTAATAAAGTATTGTTTTGGTCTTTTTCAAGGTACTGCTTTCCTTTTGGACGTCCCGAAGGAGCCTTAAAAGCTACACTTTCATTACTTGAAAGGGTATGTCTTTATCCTTATTTCTGTTTTTCTAATGTGTCTGTATTGTTAAAAAAAATAATGTTCTTGTTTCAAGTTATGCCACTTGCTTGACTTTTTTTAGTTGTAAGACCTACTTCATGTAGAATCAGCTTTGTAAAAGTTCTACATAAATATTTTGATTCTCTTACACACTCTCACTCTTTTAAACCAATCACAAGACAGGCATCTTTATAGATTCATAATATATTTTATTTGGGAAATCAGAGTTGATATCAGAAATCATATTAATTCATGAGAACTTGAATATCATGATGGCCAGAGCTTAGAAAAATTATTGTTGAGCTACAGCTTCCTAAACCCATCATTCAGCATGGTAACTGGCTGAGGGATTCTGGGAGTTGTACTCCAGACAGATAACCTTTCCGAGCTCTAGATTACCGAGTGGATCTGTCTCATCCAGGAGTTGAAGAATTACTGTTTCCAGCACTCCTCACAATTGGCTGGGCTGGTAGAGAATAATAGGTGTTGGAGTCCATAATCCTCTGGAGATCCACAGGTTTTCCTGGCCTGCTCCTAAAATGCCTAAAATTATCTTGATTGTAGCAGGCATGGGTTGAAAGGCCACTTTAGTGGAATGTCCTGGGAAAATAACTTCATTAATTTCTATTCCTGTCTGTTAAATTAACGTGTTACTAAGAAAATTCATTCAACCCAGACTTCTACAGCCTGACAGTCTGTGCAATAGCTGTGCTGGCTGGGATTGATGTAAGTTATAGTCCAACACAGTGGTCCCCAACCTTGGGCCTCCAGATGTTCTTGGACTACAACTCCCAGAAGCCTTCACCACCACCTCTTTTGGCCAGGATTTCTGGGAGTTGAAGTCCAAGAACATCTGGAGGCCCAAGGTTGGGGACCACTGGTCCAACACATCTGGTAAGCACCTCAGAGGAGTCACCATTCATCTTCAGTTACATGTATGAAAATGTCTAAGAAGCTTCTGATGAAGTGTCAAACTGCCAAATTAGTGGGACCTTCAGTTATTTCTGCTCAAGTGTTGCTGAAAAATTGGCAGTGTTGGTCCCTGAGAAACAAAAGTCAAGAAGAATTAGAGCTTCCCTAAAAGTTTCATCTACAAAACTTTTTCTTGGATTGTGCTGCATCCTGTGTTCAATCTAAAGGCCTGAATGTTGGGTAGAATGCCACCAGGAATTTGTATTGGAGAGGTCACTGTTCATTTTTGTCATCACTAGTATAAACACTTTGACAGTCTTAGGCCCTTTCCTTCTAATTCATTTAGTATCATTACTGACAATTTAAAAAATGGGCACTGGTGATAATTCTTGGTGGAAACAAGTATTCAGTGTCATAATTCCTGGAACAGGAGTGTCTGAATTAGAAAAAGCTTTTAGAAATGTCTCTACAACTCTTGAAAATTTTAGAGATGGGCATGAACCGCTGGACAAACAAGTGTTCGGTGCTTCCCAGCCCTGCCTCCTCTGGTGGGTGCCCACTCAGAGGCATTGCCCAGAGGAGGCAGGGCAGGTAATCCGGGGCTCTGCCTATGAGAGGGCGCCTGCTGGAGGAGGCAGGTCTGAGAACCACCAAACACCTTTTCGTCCAAAGGACAAACTGCCACACCAGTGATTTGTGCCCATCTCTGCTTGAAATTCTTGAGAAGGCCACAATGCAGGCCTTACTGGCATTGAAGATTGAGAGATTCTGCAGCCAAAATGGTAGTACAGAACTACTTCATTTTATACATGATCCTGGCCCAGCAAGGCGGTGTCTGTGTGTTACTTAATTCTTCTTGCTGCACATATGTGAATAAATCTGGAATCATTACTACTGATGCCAAATGAATACAGCATGACCTGCACCATCTATACCAGGTGGCAGAATCCTAAGATAGGATTGATGACTGCAGATGATGTCAGATATGAGAGAATGGTTGGGAAGAATCCTAAGACCTCTCTTGAAAATACTTGTTATTTAATTAGTTATTTTTGCAGTAGGTTATGTATGTATTTCCTGTTGTTGTCAGTGTATATCTTTGTTACTTTTCCAATGCCAAAGAAAGTCTTTATCTAAGCCACACACATACATACTCACACACCCCAAAATGATGGATCTGTGCAATGCTGATCATGAGCACATGGTAGCAGATGCATAGAGTTTCACTGAGGAAAGAAATGAATAGTGTAATCCTGTCCAAAAAAACTATAAAAGGGGAAAACATGGTGGTGGAAGCAGAAGGAGGTCATATTCTACTGCCAGGTGGTCACATATGTGGAGGTGTACCAACAAATAAGCCTTTCTTGATCACACATTGATTAATGCAGTCTGATAGCCTATCAGGGAAAGATGCATTTTTCCTTCTGACCTATCAGGGAACAACACCTTGGTCTCCTCAATGTGCCTGTATCAGCAGTTAATGAATAATCCTGCACCTGTGCAGGTGCTTATTTTGATGCTTTCTACTATAGGGCTATAAAAAGGTAGTTGTGCCTTTGTTCTGAGAGACCCTCCCTCTGTACTTACTATAGTGCATTGGGAATCTCTTGCTTTGGAATCAATAATGTTGGTTTTTTTACTGAGACTCACTCTGTGTCTGTTGTACAGCCCCCAGCCAGCAAAGCATTGGCTCTATGGCCTCTTCTCCCAACAGTGTGTCTTATGGTACGCTATGGACTAAAAGGTTTTCCGTTAAGGACGTATTATATCTCACATCTATTGATATAATAAGTGGATTTTTTTAAAAAAGCTAGTTATCTCTTTCTCTCCCCCCCCCCCCCCTTATTTTCAGGATAAGGTTTGCCTGCCCTATGGGCTATTACAAGGATTACTGGTGTAAAGTATGTGAATGAAGCATTTAGGATTCTTCTAAGTGTTCTGTGCACTTGTTATTTTAGTCTTGTAGTTCATTTGGACATGGTGGCAGGCACCGCAGTCTACTGATATGGAAGATAACTTATTATGACCTGAATGATTATTTTAAATTAAATTATCAAAGATTTATAGGTAGTCTATTAAAAAATTTCCTTTCTTTTCCATCCCTATTTATTAGTAAATCTAAAACAACCATTAGTGTATCTTCATACTCTTCATGCTTGGTTCTCTTGGGGGTAGAGAAGAAGGTATATG
The DNA here is from genome assembly GCA_037013535.1 of Intellagama lesueurii. NCBI lineage: Eukaryota > Metazoa > Chordata > Lepidosauria > Squamata > Agamidae > Intellagama > Intellagama lesueurii. Next base: position 68,030,162 of record JBAJHW010000005.1, on the reverse strand, counting down.
ATAAAACATCTAACCAAGCATTGTTGTCATTACTGTCTTTGTCACAGGTCTTAATGAAAGACATTGCCACTCCCATACCAGCAGAAGAAGTGAAGAAAGTAGTTAGAAAATGTCTGGAGAAAGCAGCCTTGATCAATTACACTCGACTTACAGATTATGCCAAAATAGAAGGTTAGTACAGTGATCATCTACTGTAGTGGCTGTAAAAGCTATTGGTGCCTCTTAACTGAATACATTTTGTGAGCAGCCTTTTCTCTTTGCAGAGCAAAACCTGTACCGCAGCAAGGGGAAATATCTCATTAAAATCTCAGCTGGTGAACTACTGAGCTTTTTCCTATTCATTGCTTTAATATACCTCCTGGGACTCTGCTTGAATGAATGATCTTTGCTTTGTGCTGAAGTTGTCCTTTGTCCTTTATTTTAAGGGCAGTTTTACATCACATAAAACTGGCCCACATCAGTCCATTCTCGAAGGTACCAGTCCTTCCATTCCAGACGAATTGATATCTGAGCCTTTTATAGTTCTGTTTGCATGGCAAGCCGATAATTTTCAATGGATGTTCGGTTATAGATACCACAAATTCAATTTTGAGATTTTAGTCAAGGGGCTGATTTGTATAATACTAGACAAAGATTCTCTCCAATTAAAAGCATGAGTTTATGCAGCTTTTTAAAAAATTCTGTTTTGTTTGAGTAATGTTTTAGAAAGACCTTAGAAAAATTACATCTCCCAAGAGTTATAGTCCAAATAACTTGCAGGAGTTGTAATCCTAAATAACTTTTACAGCCCAGCTTTTAGCCATGGAAATAGATCTTAACTGCTTGAGAACAGGTCAAACCATGAGTAAAAATATTTTCAAATTAAAGTTTAACATATTTCCAAAATCTGAACTGTTATTAACCATAACTGTGATTAAACTAAATAAGCTATCTGTGTCAGCAGTGGTCCAAAGTTGAGCATAGGTAAGAATTAGCCACAGACACTGAGCATACTTGAGTTAATTCCAGACCTGAGCTCAGTGGGGGACCAAGCTCATTCTTGCAATGCCAAGCTATGGCTTACTATTACATTAGAAACGGCCCATTGATTTATGTCTATAGTTACCTGAGATAGTGTGCTGTCCAGCTTAAATCTCTGAATAAATGAAAAGGCTTCATACCAAATCATCTCCTGCTCAGTATTGTCAACTTTTAGCTAGAGTTGACTCACAGGTCTTTCTCTGATCTGTCTGGAGATAACAGGTATGAAACCCGTATGAACTTCTGCATGCAAAAAGATTAGATCTGCCACTGAAGTGTGATCCCCCTTGTATTAAATTGAGGGAGGCAATATATAGAGAATAATAGTAAAATGAGTTGCTTATTATTCAGTATTTGGTGGAAAGAGAATGACAAATTCTCTTATAATATGTAATTAATTTAGCTACAATTTATTTTTAGCATGACTGAAATTATAATCATGATTTATCAGAAGCAAGGAGAAAGAAAAGTGGTTGGTATATTTAACAATTTGTTTTAACTTCTTTCTCTCTTCAAGATCACTGACAAACATGAGTTAGCCAATCTCTTGTATGATTAACCGAAAAAAGCTATCTCGTCACTATAGCAACCAATATTATATCATGGGAATAACAACATGAAAGCACCTTAGTAACCAGTTTATCATAATTAATTAAGATATCATGTTGTGTTTAAATGATGGGGGATGTATAGAGATCTTTTGGAAAATGGGGAAAATACCTTTTCACCTTGAGCTAGCATTTGATGCATGCTTTCAGCAGGGCTCTTGCTGTTCAATTATCTTGAATTTTTAACAAGCTTGTTTAGAATAATTGGTATAAAAATAGAAAATTTCTAAAAGAAGTCAGCAAAGCTGGCCTGAAAGTCAGCAAAATAATCTTCGTATGGAAAGGTTTACAGGTGAAAGAAATACAAGTAAGTATTTTCTTTTATAACATCTGAAACTTTACTGAAGTTTGAGAAAGCAGTGTCCACCTCACAAACCCTGTCTTTCTATGGATGAGGAAGTCTTAGGACATGGTAACGAAACCTTTGTTCTTCCAGATGTTCTGGAGTACATCTCCTGTCATCCTTAACAATGGTGGTGCTGGTTGAAGTTTGGTATTGCATTCCCAAACATCTAAAAGGCCAAAAGTTATGTATGCCTTCCTTAGTGTTCTGTTAAAATAACCTCTAGTAAGGCAAGTTTTTCTTCTTTTTTTCTGGGGAAGTACAGTGATGCTTTTTATATTTTTAAGTAAGAAAAACCTAACCCCAGTTGACTAATCCTGTCTTATAAAGCTCACAGGTACTGGCATGGTCCAAAGCTATGCACATCTGAGACCAAATAGTCCCTTGATAAGGAGTCTGTCTATGTGTACTGCCTTTTCCATGGAAGAAAATGCATTCCGTACTAAAACTCCTATAAAAGTCATACTACTGACACAGAGAACTAATCCCTAGAGTTGAAAGGTTCTGTGACAGACCAGCTCTGCCTGTATATGGCTTGTGACTGGAGCAGTTACCCCTCGAAAAAAGGAAGCAGCGAGCACCACCACCCCACACACACATATGCCGTCAATATGCCACCCCTTCTTACCAACTCACTTTAACCAAGGTGAGAAGTGTGGCTCTCAAAATTGCTTATTTCATCTGACTGACTTCAGTGAGAGAAAAATAACTATTGTTGTTGTTTAGTCGTTAAGTCGTGTCCGACTCTTCGTGACCCCATGGACCAGAGCATGCCAGGCTCTCCTGTCTTCCACTGCCTCCCGGAGTTTGGTCAAATTCATGTTGGTAGCTTCAATGACACTGTCCAGCCATCTCGTCCTCTGTCGTCCCCTTCTCCTCTTGCTTTCACACTTTCCCAACATCAGGGTCTTTTCCAGGGAGTCTTCTCTTCTCATGAGATGGCCAAAATATTGGAGCCTCAGTTTCAGGATCTGTCCTTCCAGTGAGCACTCAGGGTTGATTTCCTTCAAAACAGATAGGTTTGTTCTCTTTGCAGTCCAGGGGACTCAAGAGTCTCCTCCAGCACCACAATTCAAAAGCATCAATTCTTCGGCGGTCAGCCCTCTTTATGATCCAGCTCTCACTTCCATACATCGCTACTGGAAAAACCATAGCTTTGACTATGCGGACCTTTGTCGGCAAGGTGATGTCTCTGCTTTTTAAAATGCTGTCTAGGTTTCTCATCGCTTTCCTCCCAAGAAGCAGGTGTCTTTTAATTTCGTGGCTGCTGTCACCATCTGCAGTGATCATGGAGCCTCAAGAAAGTAAACTCTGTCACTGCCTCCATATCTTCCCCTTCTATTTGCCAGGAGGTGATGGGGCCAGTGACCATGATCTTCATTTTTTGATGTTGAGCTTCAGACCATTTTTGGCGCTCTCCTCTTTCACCCTCATTACGAGGTTCCTTAATTCCTCCTCACTTTCTGCCATCAGAGTGGTATCATCTGCATATCTGAGGTTGTTGATATTTCTTCCGACAATCTTAATTCCAGTTTAGGATTCATCCAGTCCTGCCTTTCGCATGATGTATTCTGCATATAAGTTAAATAAGCAGGGAGACAATATACAGCCTTGTCGTACTCCTTTCCCAATTTTGAACCAATCAGTTGTTCCATATCCAGTTCTAACTGTTGCTTCCTGTCCCACATATAGATTTCTCAGGAGATAGATAAGGTGGTCAGGCACTCCCATTTCTTTAAGAACTTGCCATAGTTTGTTGTGGTCCACACAGTCAAAGGCTTTTGCGTAGTCAATGAAGCAGAAGTAGATGTTTTTCTGGAACTCTCTGGCTTTCTCCATAATCCAGCGCATGTTAGCAATTTGGTCTCTAGTTCCTCTGCCCCTTCGAAACCCCGCTTGTACTTCTGGGAGTTCTCGGTCCACATACTGCTGAAGTCTACCTTGTAGGATTTTGAGCATAACCTTGCTAGCGTGTGAAATGAGTGTAATTGTGCGGTAGTTGGAGCATTCTTTGGCACTGCCCTTCTTTGGGATTGGGATGTAGACTGATCTTTTCCAGTCCTCTGGCCACTGCTGAGTTTTCCAAACTTGCTGGCATATTGAGTGCAGCACCTTAACAGCGTCATCTTTTCAGATTTTAAATAGTTTGACTGGAATGCCATCACTTCCACTGGCCTTGTTGTTAGCCATGCTTTCTAAGGCCCACTTGATTTCACTCTCCAGGATGTCTGGCTCAAGGTCAGCAACCACTATCTGGGTTGTCCGGGACATCCAGATCTTTCTGTTATAATTCCTCTGTGTATTCTTGCCACCTCTTCTTGATGTCTTCTGCTTCTGTGAGGTCCCTACCATTTTTGTCCTTTATCATGTCCATCTTTGCACAAAAGGGTCCTTTCATATCTCCAATTTTCTTGAACAGATCTCTGGTTTTTCCCTTTCTATTATTTTCCTCTATTTCTTTGCACTGTTCATTTAAGAAGGCCCTCTTGTCTCTCCTTGCTATTCTTTGGAAGTCTGCATTCCATTTTCTGTAACTTTCCGTATCTCCCTTGCATTTTGTTTCCCTTCCCTTCTCTGCTATTTGTAAGGCCTCATTGGACAGCCACTTTGCTTTCTTGCATTTCCTTTTCTTTGGGATGGTTTTTGTTGCTGCCTCCTGTACAATGTTACGAGCCTCCATCCATAGTTCTTCAGGCACTCTGTCCACCAAATCTAGTTCCTTAAATCTGTTCTTCACTTCCACTGTGTATTCATAAGGGATTTGGTTTATACCTGACTAGCCCCGTGGTTTTTCCTACTTTCTTCAGTTTAAGCTTGAGTTTTGCTATAGGAAGCTGATGATCAGAGCCACAATCAGCTCCAGGTCTTGTTTTTGCTGACTGTATAGAGCTTCTCCATCTTTGGCTGCAGAGAACATAATCAATCTGATTTCAGTATTGCCCGTCTGGTGATGTCCATGTGTAGAGTCGCCTCTTGTGTTGTTGGAAAAGAGTGTTTGTGATGACCAGCTTGTTCTCTTGACAAAACTCTATTAGCCTTTGCCCTGCTTCATTTTGAACTCCAAGGCCAAACTTACCTGTTGTTCCTTTTATCTCTTGACTCCCTACTTTAGCATTCCAGTCCCCTTATAATGACACGAACATCTTTCTTTGGTGTCAGTTCTAGAAGGTGTTGTAAGTCTTCATAGAATTGGTCAATTTCAGACTCTTCAGCAACTGTGGTTGGTGCATAAACTTGGATTACTGTGATGTTGAAAGGTCTGCCTTGGATTCGTATTGAAATCATTCTATCATTTTTGAGATTGTATCCCAATACAGCTTTTCCCACTCTTTTGTTGACTATGAGGACTACATTTCTTCTACGGGATTCTTGTCCACAATAGTAGATATGATAATCGTCTGAATTGAATTCGCCCATTCCCGTCCATTTTAGTTCACTGACGCCCAGGATGTCAATGTTGATTCTTGCCATCTCCTGTTTGACCACATCCAACTTACCAAGGTTCATAGATCTTACATTCCAGGTTCCTATGCAGTATTTTTCTTTGCAGCATCGGACTTTCCTTTCACTTCCAGGCGCGTCCGCAGCTGAGCATCCTTTCAGCTTTGGCCCAACCTCTTCATTAGCTCTGGAGCTAGTTGTACTTGTCCTCCGCTCTTCCTCAGTAGCATGTTGGACGCCTTCCGACATGAGGGGCTCATCTTCCAGTGTCATATCTTTTTGCCTTTTGTTTCTGTCCATGGAGTTTTCTTGGCAAAGATACTGGAGTGGCTTGCCAATTCCTGCTCCAGGTGGATCGCGTTTAGTCAGAACTCTCCACTATGACCTGTCCGTCTTGGGTGTCCCTGCACGGCATAGCCCATAGCTTCTCTGAATTACTCAAGCCCCTTTGCCATGACAAGGCAGCAGTCCATGAAGGGGATAACTATATCCAGCCCCAAAGCCCATTTCAGACCTTGTTGTGGGCTTGTCAGGAGAACCAAGGACCTTTCGATCCTATGTGGCTCCATAGCTGCTTCTCCTATTATCACAATGGAACATCCTATTCTGCTCCCACAAAATGTAGGGCATTTACTCTGGTGGACTTTTCCACAGGCAAATTAGGGTGGCCTTCAGCAAAGCAGGCATTGTTTTGTCCCGTGCAAGCAGTTATCCTTCCTCCTAAGACCTTTCAGTCAGCCTTTGACAACCTGTAGCATTTAACTCCAAATCAACAGCAAGAAACTGATTGGTGATTTACACTTCCGTGGTCATGATGGAAAATTACTGCTAATCAAGAAAATGCTAGTGGTATTCCTGGGCATGCAACTGATTGCACAATTGAGCATGCAGGAACACAACCAACACCTTACCAATTAGAGGTAATTTGCACTGCAGCTAAGGCCATTTCGTTTAGCAAGCATAAACTGCCAACTGAATGCTAAGCAATGTCTTAATATTTTAATACACCACCATGATTCCATCCCTCTTGCCATGGGCTGAACAAGAAGAATCATTAGTATGCAGCACTCTACTACTACTACTACCACCACCACCACCACTACTCTATATATATATAGAGTAGTGGTGGTGGTGGTAGTAGTAGTAGTAGTAGAGTGCTGCATACTAATGATTCTTCTTGTTCAGCCCATGGCCCATATATGAATTAGATAACTGCTTTTCTACAAAGGATGCAGCTTCAGTTGCTACACCACCAAACATTTTTAAGTAAAAAGTAAAAATCCCAAGCTGTGCTGATGAAATTACCTAGCCAGATGTTGCCTCATGGGACATAGTGCTGAATTAGGTGATCCAATTAGCAAGTTTACAGTGCAACACTTCTGGAAGTGAAGGATTGGCCAGCTGCACGCCATTGCTATGAGGACGCCCAAATGTACTTGCAATGCTTTTGCACTCTTTGGGGAGGCTCCTTCTGTTTCCACCAGGAAAAGATTCTAGCTGGACCATCTGGAAATCACTTAATAGATTTCAAAGCGAAGTAGGAAGATCAAAGAATAATCAAGTAAAATACAGCTACTTGGATACAGGACAAATTTTCTGTGACTGTGGAGAAATTCAGTCAATGCAGCACTTATGTGCAATTTGTGCCCCACCCAGCGCACAAAAGAAGATCTAGCAAATGGCCAAGATAACACTATTGAAGTAGCCCACTTCTAGCAAAAATTAGTCTAATTATCTTACCATTTTAATTTGTTTTTAATTTTACCTGTATTTCATATATGTTCATAACCTTAAATTGTGCAATGCTCTGATACAAATAAAGAAAGATGATCCAATAATGAAATTTGGCAAGCCTTAGGATTGTATATGCTTTCCTTCTCTTTTAATAGAAGATTTAGAGCTTATATTTTCTGTTTTAAATAAAGCAGAGTTATGAGAAACATGTTAGTTTAGGAAGTGCAGTGTATAACCATGGTCTTCGTTTTTTTTGCACTAAAATAAATTAGAAAGGCACATTTTTCTTAGTTTGTGTATAACAAGAAAATAAATTTTATTTGAAATAAAAAGTGGAAGCCTTTAATCACTTCCATTGTAGAGGGGGAGGAGAGGTGCCGTGCATGCTCAAGAAACGTCATACTCTTTTCTGCTACCCTAACTTGTATTTTAGTAAAACAAAAAGTAAATAAAAAGCATTGCAGTCCTTTTACACAATCCAAAGACTGCAAACATAACATAGCTTACAAGTCGTCATGAGTCTTCATCAGGCTGGGTGTTGCAGAATGGGGCTTATATAGAAAAAACATACAAGTTCCAAAATTGATAGCTACATATGCATGCCAGCTTTCCTTGTTTAAAGCAAGCTCCAAAATTGTTTTGTTTTGTTTTGTTTTGTATCATTTATATGCTGTCTTTCTCCTGGTGAGGGGACTCAAGGTAGCTCACAATATTAAAACAAGTAATGCTAAACACACACACACAAAAAAAATCAATTAAACTATAATAATAATAATAATTAAAATCCATTAAGAATATAAAAACATTTTAAAACTTATATTTGGATGGTATCTGAAAAAAATATCTCAAACCTACCTCCTCTCACCTTTGACTTCAATAATATTTCAGCAAGGGAGTAAGGTTAGATTTCAAATCCAACCTGCATCTTTTTCCTGCCAATGATTACTGGAAGTAAAACAAAATTACTTGAAGTGAACAGGGCTGTGTAAACATGCTTGGCATGTATAATTTACACAGGTTACAGAATCCAACTTTTCTCAAACACCATTTTTGTTTGTGTGAATCTATATATTTCTCTCCCTCTCTCTCTCTCTTTCTGTTTGTGTGTGTGTACACATACATTTCTGGGTATGTATACACATAAACAGATTGAGATAGGTAGAAAGATGGTTCTGTCATTAGAGTGGATGCAGATATTTTATAATACACATTTTACTGGAATAAATTATGAATTATTAATTTATTTATTGCAGATTATAATTTGAATGAATAGATAAAGATTGAATAATAATTTTTACTTTTTCTGATTTTTTCCCTTATTCTTTTTTATGTTTAAGCCACAAACAGAAAGGATCCAGGTGACTGTTATGTTAATTGTATGCATGCCTGTATTAAAGTGTGGAGTATTGTATATTGTACACTTGAACAGCGCAATCCTGTACATATATAAATATAGATTAAGCTGAAAATCATTCTCCTGCTTTCTTTCCATTTGCAGATAATTTATTTATATGAAGGAGTATCTATGCACCTGATTCTCCTATCTGCAATCCAAAACATAATTCAGTCCCAAGAGCATGTGAAGATTTTAGAACATGTTTTTGAGGTTTTAGGATTTTTCTCTCAGGATTGCGTGTGAAAATGAATGTAGTTAGAATTTTGAATTATTGAGGAATATAGAAGTTCAATGAAAACTAATAGATATATACACTGATTGATTGGTTGATTACTGATTAATCAGTCAGTTGATTGATCAATTGAGTGATTCAGCTATTTCAGATATTCTGCACACCTCTTTGAAGCTCAATAACTGGAATTTCAGCAAATGCTTGTGTACTAATACTATAAACAGTCTCGTGCTGTGGTTTTCTCATGTTTATTGGATGTGTAGATTCTGTCGAGCTGAAGATTTCACCCATTACAGTTCATACATAATATTAATTTAATTGCTTAGAAGTGAAGATGGGGGAAATTACTTTTTTGTTCTATAGCTCCCAGAAACCCCATCAACATTTTCCTATTTTTACATACACAAAACCTACTTCCACCTAGACAACTTAATAACAGTGATTAGTAAATCTAAGATTAATAGAGAATGGGGGAAATTGCCATTAAGTTTAATGTCCACACTCTTATCTTGCCCAAAATATCCAGCAAGATAGAATACAATCAGTAATTAATTATGCCACTGTTAAAACTGTGGTCCTTATAAGTAGTTTATTATAATTGATTTGCATCCTTTGGGATGTTGCTTCAGTGATGAAGTATTTTTCTGAATATTGTATCAATTAGAAATCTTAAGGAAATCTTAAGTGGTCAAGGTAGATTTCAGTTCTTCTGTAGGCAGAAAGTGAGCTAACACTGTCCCACATGGTCACAGTGTGATCTGTGGAAGGAAAGAAAGAAAGACCAGAATTGGAGCAGTGATGTGCTCAGTTGGCTGGCATATGTCAAGTGGGGAGCATTTTTCATGGCTGTAGATAGGCTGTGTCTGTTCATCTGTCTGTGCGTGCACATGTTCATACCTGTCAGTTTCTCATTTCTGTGTTACTTACATGCAGTGCCCAGCACAATGGAATCTTTTCCCCCTGCTTTTTTTACATGTCTCTGTGTGTGGACTCTTGGTGCTAGCATAGAATAAATGACAAGAGTCTCAGCAAAGAGAAGGGTTGCCTTGGTGATGTTCCCGAGGTTAAGGTCACTTTCCATTTTCAAAGACAACCAAGGTGGTGATGTGATAGCTTTGAGTGATATTTGTGGGAGTGGTGAAAAGGGAGCTGCTGACAGGGTTGTGCTCCCAGTTCTCCTCCTTCAGAGGAGAGGCACCATTTCTGTAACAGGGTTTTTTGTTCTTTTCAAAGCATTTTGATCCTGGTGGAAATTAAATTACAAGCTTATGCACTGTTTTTAATAGCATAGGGGCTAGATCTACATTTTTTTCCCTTCCTCTTTGTCAGTCTTGTAGCATCCACAGATTTCTTTGGGAATAGGGGGCATCTCAAGATGAAAGAAAATGAATCTTCAGCAGATTCATGTAATGTGCTATTATAAATAGTAAACATTAGAATCTGTGTGGGCATGATCATATCAAGGATAGTATAACACAGACTCTTGCAGCAGGAATTAGTACTTCTGCAAAGTCTCTGGTGAGTTCTCAAGAATCCTATGCGCCTTAGCTTTCTAGAAAGTATGTAACTTTTCTGACTGTTAGAGCAACCTTGAAGTATGAAAGCAGCTTTTATTTTCCAGCTAAAAACAGAACCAAATGAAGGACTGAAGACAGTGCTTAGGTTGCTCAGTTGCAGATTTTCAGCCTCTGAGTTCTAAACTTCAGTTTATCTACAGATCCAATTATTGATTCCTCTATAATCCCTCCTCTTCCGTTTGTTTTTCGTTACCTAGCCATAACTGCTTCACACAACCGTTTTGACACAGCAGGGTGACATCTTCTTGACGTGCCTTTTTTCAGCAATTAAGTAAATGTTCTGTCACATTAAGAGTGTAATTCATTGCTTTCTGTCCTGAGCTGCTTGTTTCAAGAAAGTATTGTAGCATAAATTTGTCCTGAAGCCCTTGGTATATACAAATTCAGGAATCTAAAACAAACTGAACATTTCCATGCAAAATCAGGGTATTGGGACCAGGTGAATGTATACAGATTAACTACCCTGTTTCCCCGAAAATAAGACCTAACCTGAAAATAAGCCCTAGTATGATTTTTCAGGATGCTCGTAATATAAGCCCTACTCCAAAAATAAGCCCTAGTTAAGTGAAACCCTGCCCTCCACCATTGTGCAGCAACCAGAAGAAGATGACATGACTGTATTTGAATAAATGTAGATGGTTGTACATGGAAAAAGTAAAACACCCCCTGAAAATAAGCCCTAATGCGTTTTTTGGAGCAGAAATTAATATAAGACCCTGTCTTATTTTCGGGGAAACATGGTACATGTACTTTGAGCAGCAGAAATGAATAAAGAATCTTGGGATTTTAATGCAGAATTTTATCACATACACGCATATATAACATATATGGAGTCACCAGTATAGTTTAGTCAGCTTTTATTGCTCACTCTCCCAGAATTAATCTCTGTACATTTTCTGTTTTTAAATCCTGGAAGTTCCAGCTTGATTTTTGTTTTCAGTTAAAAATACTGAACATGTACAGTTATACCTAACTCTGCCTTAGTGAATTTGATGCAATGTGTTGAAAAAAGTGAGGCAAGGGCCGTTTAAGATGTGTCTTGTGCAGCTGAAGAGTTATGTAGGGTTTCTAGGATGGGACATGACCTCTGCCTGCTGATGAAAATACCAGGATATCTAAAGGAATGGGTGCAGCAATACTAATTCATTTGGGGGAAAGAGGGGGAAAAGGAAAAAGAAACAAGCAGACATAGTGAAGGAGGAGGGGGTAGACGACAGCCAGGAAAAAGGACAATAACAGACTTCTGTCTTGACCAATTGCTCAAAAGCTTGTACCTCTTTAATGAGGTCTTTTACGGCAAAGTTTTCTAAAGAGAATGGCTTGCATGTAAATGCCCTCCAAGCTCACAAGGACGTGTCTGAAGGAAAACAAGAGCACTAGAAGCACTATTGAACTGAAGGCAGAGGAGAGCCATTTGTGCATGTGGTGAGAGGGCTTCTCTGGTAATTTAAAACTCTTGGCGCATGTTCATTTCACAGAAGGAAAGAAGGGCAAAATCTGTGAGTTGCCCACACGCAAATATCTTTTTATTGGGGACTGATTTTCATTTAACAGCACACTCATCAGACATCTGAGCAAAAGGTTTTCCTATGATAATGGGCAAGCACTGCAAGCTTGCTTTGTTCAGACAAGTAAAAATTTGCTCTGTATGTGTTCCTTAGCTGGCATAGTTGCTATCAGTTCAACAATATGGGAGCATGCATGGTGGTGCATTTTTAAAATTTCACATTTCAAAAACAATAGTTTTCCAGTAATCCAGTAGCCTTGTTATACTTAATAGTAATAGTTGTTTTCAATACCTTTGTCAATGTACATGGTTATAGTACTGGGAAAGGGGGGAATTATTGTGCATTGGTATACTTTGAAATAAAGAATATTAAAATGTCTATCGTTGAAAAGTATCCTGATTGTGGGGGCTGCTGCTCTCAAACAACTATCCAATGTACAGACGTTAAAGAAACAGCCTTGTGATGTCACATCCAGGGCAAATCAAGAAGTGCAGCCCTGTTCCAGCTGAAAAATATGAGTGCCTCAGATATAAGTAACATAGGAAAAGGGTTTGTGTATGCTACATAGTAGAACATTATATAGAATTATCTACCATAAAACTGATTGCAACTTATACTGACCATCTGGGTGTTTTTGTAGCTATGAAGTACTCACTCTGGGATTGTGTGGCTTGCCTAGAGCTACAAGGCACGTAATCCCATCAGCCACACACACTCTGGGTGATCTCAGCTGCCCTCTCTCTAGGGAAGCCCAGTGGAAATCTGAATTCCTGATCAGGTACTCCAACCTACTGAGCTGTAATAGCCCTAATTTGACATTTTAACAAATTTTTAGTTTGATTTAATTATTGTTATTATTTCATATTTATTCATTATTTCTGGAACACCAAAGTTAGGGAAGTGATACTGAGGATGGGAAAGGACAAATGTCACAGAAGTATGAAAAGGTGAAGGAGACTACATTTCACAGGCATAAGAAGCCAAAGGGAAAATTTTGTCTAGATTACGAATGCTGAATGACCAACTGGGAAGCATACTACCTAACCAGGAGCAAATAAAGAGAAGATGGAAACAGTATGCTCAAGACTTATACAGAAGAGATGAAAGGACGACAAATTCTTTTGAGGAGGAATCCTATGATGAATAGCCCGTAGTTCTAGAAAGTGAAGTGAATGCTACTCTGAAAGCATTAAGAAGGAATAAATCACCAGGAGTAAGTGGGATATTGATAGAAGTATTTCAATCCATAGAGACTGAATATGTCAAAAGCCTAACAAGAATATGTCAGCCAAGTTGGAAAACAAAACAGTGGCCCACAGACCGGCAACATTCAATGTACAATCTAATCCCCAAGAAAGGAGATGCCAAGGAGTGCAGTAACTATAGGACCATCGCTTTAATTTCCCATGCAAGCAAAGTGATGCTCAAGGTATTGCAACAAGGGATTTAGCTTACATGGAGCAAGAAATGCCTGATGTTCAAGCTGGATTCCAAAAAGGAAGAGGCACTCAAGATCATGTTGCAAATATCCATTGACTACTGGAGTGCACCAAAGAATTTCAAAAGAAGATCAGTCTATGCTTTGGCCTTCTAGATGTTTTAGATACTTCCCAGAAGACTCTGCCAATATGGCCAATAGTCAGAGATTCTAGAATTTGACATGCAAAGCATCTGGAGGGCCAAGGTTTGAGAGCCACCAAGGTTAACTAATGTGTAAGATCTAAAATAGGTCTTAAATCATTCTATTTATGGGCTTGCCACATTTCTGTAGATTTCCATTGCATTTCAATTATAATGGATGTTTACCATGTACATTGAAATTGTGCTCATGCTATAGATACACATTTATAGTTGAAGAATCATTTGGCATTCATTCATATTTGACTCACACATGTGCCAGCATTGAATGAACGTACATGTAAGTGTGAAAGCTGGCAGATTCATGAGAGCTTCATGTAACTGTAAATAATACCAGTCACTCCTACTGCGATCCTTTCTGACTCTGCTGTAGGAGAATCTGAAGAGGATTTTTCATGAAGCAGTTTTGAGGAAGAGTATAGAGGACTGAAGAAGTGTAGGGAAATTCCAGTGGGAATTATTATTATAATCACTAATTCAAATATTTCTGTCGTACCCTGTGCCTGAAGATAAAAGGGGTTAGAATAAATGCCTGGAATAGATATAAAAAGAAGTTATGTCCCTTTACTTCACCATTAAAATTAGTGACTGAAATAGAAAATTTCCCAGCAAACGTGAAGGGTTTAGATGATTTGTTTAAGGACAAAAAGTTGCCAGATTGAAGGATTGGATGATTAAAATGAGATCGAAGGATCAGATTATAGGTAAACTTCAAAATAATAAATTATCATGGTATAATTATATCCAATTAGATAGTTGGACAAATGAATGGCTGAAAACTAATGGCAAATGTAGAGAATGCACTAAGTACGAACAATTTCTATCATCACATGAAGATATGCAGAAAGGTGCTTTGATGAAGGGAGTAGTAAGTAGAATATATAATATAATTTCGGAACAAGAGGAAAAAGAGACAGAAACAGAAGGTTTGAAATTAATTTGGGAAAATGATTTAAAGACAGAAATTAAAATAGAGGATTGGATAAAAATTTGGAGGATGAGAGTTTTAAGGTTAATGTCAGTAAGAATAAAGGAAAAAATTTTAAATCATTTTAAGGTGGTATATGACTCCGGTGAAATTGAATATAATAAATTCAGATTATTCTAAAGCTTGTTGGAAATGTGATGAAGAAATTGGCACGTATTATCATATGTGGTGGGACTGTAAATTGATTCAGAAATTTTGGAAACTGATTTTTAAAGAAATATGTAATATATTTGGAAAAGATATTGAATTTAACTCTAAAATTGCTTTGTTGTCAATTTTTGATAAGACAGAACTTGATTACTGTTTGAAGGAATTGATTTCCAATTTTATGACAAGTGCTAGAATATTAATAGCTAGATTCTGGAAAGACAAAAATGACATTAAATTAGAAGATTGGTATAATGAAGTATGGGACATTGCATTAAATGATAAATTAACTACTGAACTTAAGATGAAAAGAGGGGAAATAAGTTCAAATATTTTTATGCTATTTGGGGTAGATTTGTTGAATTTGTATTAGTGAAAGGAAAGGGGAAAGCCTCTAAACAACAATCAATACAATTTTGGAAAGGAAGTTCGTATTAAAAGTATTGTTCTAAGGGGTCCCGTCGGTATGGGGTGCACGGTAGTTTAGATTGTATAGCAAGTATTTTGTATTTTTGTATTTGTTTTTGTTCTGGAAAAAAAAGAGAATAAATGCCTTAACTTAAAACAATTTAAAATAACTAAGTCAATAAAATCAAAATCTACCTGCTGTCCAGTAAGCCAAAAACAGAGTGTTCATCACCAAGGTCCAATTTCTAACATCTAGGTTTTAACGTGATGCAGACAGAGCACCAAAGTAACAGTTGGGTCTCCAGTAGGAGGGCATTCAACAATTGGAGCACTGAAGCCAAGAACCCTCTCTCCTGCATCCTCACATGGTGTATTGTTCCCAGGGATGGGAACAGAAGAGCCCATTGCTGGATATTATAGATATATAAGGAGAAGAGCTTCCTCTAAATAAAGGCCCCAACATATTTATGATTTTGATTGATTGAAAGTGAATGACCTACAACTCAGTCTGGAAGCATATTGGCCGTCAGGTCAGTTCTCTTGAAATAACTATAGCATAGACTAGAAGCACAATCTGAGTTAATGAGATTTATCTCTGCTTACTCAAAAAGAGTTTGTAGTCCTCAGTCCAGGTTTAGGTTTTTGCTCCCCGATGCAGGCCCCATATGTGCTTATTTGGGTTGCCACAAAAGAAGCCTTTCTGTCAGTAGACCTTTTTTTAGCCTTTTTTTTGGGGGGGGGGGGGGCAATGCAAATTGAAGCCATGAGAATAATCCTGATTTGAGACCATTGTGATGCATTAAAAAAGTGTCACTACTGGCTATGTATTTAAAGTAACATGGAGTTTGGCCCTGAGAGAAGAAAGCTAAAGAAAGCTTATGAAATGCTCTTCCTATCAGGGTAGGGTTAGTCCCCTCCTTCCTGTCTTTCAAGAGACGGGTGAAGACCTTCCTCTTTGTGTAGGCTTTTAATAATTGAACCCAGCAAGCAAGAGTTTTTGATTTTAGGATTCTGCACATTATTGGTGGTGGTGGTTGTACAGTATGTATATTTGAAGGTGTTTCTAACTGCTTTAAACTGACTGTTTTAATAATACACTTCTTCCTTCAACGATGCTAAGGTTGAGAGTGCCAGACCCCCATATAGTTCAAAATATGTGTACAACTCTGATGCCTCCCAAAACATAACACAAAGGATAAACAATTGATTCATACACACTAACACACATACAGATAAAGAACAGTTCTCTCTATCCGAGTTCTTTTCCATAGCATTGAGAATCCTTTCCATACAGTTTCATATGTAAAGAACCTTAAAGTTCTTTGTAGGCAACTAGACCAATGCCTTCAGTGTTAAACTGATGCCCATGGTTCTGGGTGGCCAGGGACACAATATTTATTGAATATTTGTTTGTTGGAAAGAAAATCCATGTATAACTAAAACTGCTGCTTAGACCCATGCAAGGCAAGGGAGAAGTGTATTATATGTTTAATTGTTTTTAATGAAATAACTTACTGTGTATTTACCTGGTTAGTTTTTTAATAACTTGCTAGCCTCCTTCGGTTCCTTCACTGGGAGAAAGGCAGCATAAAAAGAAGCAAGCAAGCAAGCAAGCCATGGCCTTCAGCTTGCAAAATCTGAGCAGGGTCATTAATGATAGGATCATTTGGAAATCACTAATTTGTAGGGTCACCATAAGTTGGAAGCAACACTTCAGCAAAAATGAGAAGAATTCATAAATCTTTCAGAAAGTCCAATTCTATGTACGTTTTGCTGCATACACTAGGACTTATTTCTGTGTAAACTCAGATAGCAACAGAACTTATATTACATTTAATGAAAATAACCCACTCCCATTTATTCCAGCTCCCAGAAGTCTTTATTTTCAGCAGCAATGTAAGAATTCCAGTATTTGGACACACGTTCTTCCAGGGGAAAGAATGCCTTTCAGTTGGCAAAAGGATATAGAGATATCATCCCAAGACCCACTTTTAAGAATCTGTGTATATTCCAGTACATGCAAATAATGGTACATGCTTTATAACTGTTTCATGGATACAGACTCCCCTGTACTATAAATACACCTATGAACATTGCTGATATTTGAACCTACTTAGAAACATCCCTCTCAAATAACGTTTAATCTACATTAAACTTCATAATGTTTTCTAATAAAGAAGAATAGAGAAAATGGAAGTCTATTTTTGTATTAGAAGAATAAGAGCTTAACAATATTGCTGTGCTTTCTCCTATATTCTTGGATTTGCTTTATCCAGCTAACATAGCTTACGTCTTTAAAGCTGAACTTGTTTTGCTTTTAAGATTCTCTTTTTTATTTTGTAGCTTGTCATTTTCTGCCTCCCTTTTTACTGTTTCAGCATATGGACCTTTGGCTTCAAATAACTATCTAGTTGTATGAGGTATATAAGGGGTTAGAAGGGTCGGTTAATTGTCTAGTGCCATTTTCTATTTCCATCTTTTAGATCCATTTAAATCTAGTCTTTTTTTCAGATTGTGCACACACAGGATAGAGCTGTCTGAAAAGCATGAATTGTGCTTATTGAACACAATGATTCATCCGCTATGAATAACACTGTAGACAAAGTGTGATAGAGAGGAAAACAAACCACTCGGCAATGCTTTCTTTGCACAGCTGACCTTGGAGAAGATGAGAACTTGCTTGTTGCAGAAGTTGAGCATCTGATATACCATTGCAGATGCAGTTGCTAGTTATCCTAAGTGAGCCACCATTGTGTAGTGGTTAGAGCATCATGCTAGGACTTGAGAAATGAAGTTCAAGTCTCCAATGACATATAACTTGCTGGGTGACCTTAGAATTTGTGAAGATAAAGTGGGGAGTAGAGCCATGCATTACCTTGAGCGGATTCTAGAAAAAGGCATGATATAAAAATAAATAAATAAAGGATGGGCTGTATGAAACCCCATGGTTTCATGGTGAGGAAAATATTTTATGCATCTGTGCAATCCAGTCAGAATAACAGTACCTTTACTTGCATTTAAATCACCAGTGATCACAGAAGTACCGGATGATGTCAGTCTTTTGAAATATATGTCTAGTTTTGTGTTTCAGTTCTTTGCAACATTTTTCATTCCCACATTTCCTAACTGCAATCATCCTGGTTTGTGTATTCCTTCCCACCACAGAGACGTTGAATCAAGCTTCTCCATCTGTAAAGCTGGAAGAGGTTATTCATTTAGCAGAGCTCTGCATTGAAGTCCTGCAGCAGAATGAGGAGCACCATTCAGAGGTGAGGATAACGGCATTAGCTGTACAATAATGCTTGATAGCCACCCTGTACAGCCTCGGTGTGAAGCAATTCTGTCAAGAAACATTACCACTAAAGCCTCTGACATATGTTAAAGGCAATTCACATTTACAGAGCCGTAATAGTTTTGAAGGTTATGGAAAGTGAAGTGAAATAAATCTTGACTTAGAGTTTCCCTAGAATAAGCATCTGGTGGAAAAATAAAATTAAATAAAAGCATCAGATAAAACGGAAGGAAATGTAAGAGATGCTTGAAGTCACATGAACAATGCGCTTCAAATGCCCCTTCCAACTTTGCATCTGTGTTTAAAAATGCTAAGCAGCAAAAGGGAATAGAAGTGCCTTATATTTGATAGATGTATAACTGAAGAGGGGAACAATGGTTAATATTGTTTAATACACTAGGTGTTTGATCTATGCCTTTTATTTTAAAAAATCAGTCAAATCCACTTGGCAGCCCTTTGGAATCGCTGTTAAATGAGTGGACACATATTCTGCTCACACACAAATCTTGTTTGTTTTGAAGAGTGTGATGCAGGAGACATTCTTAAGCAACTTCCCCTGAAGACATGTAATGCAGCGGGTTTTACAAAAATTAAATATT
The DNA here is from genome assembly GCA_037013535.1 of Intellagama lesueurii. Lineage (NCBI taxonomy): Eukaryota > Metazoa > Chordata > Lepidosauria > Squamata > Agamidae > Intellagama > Intellagama lesueurii. The sequence goes on along the minus strand of JBAJHW010000005.1, from coordinate 68,011,231 downwards.
TCCTTTCTTGTACAAAAGGGGCAAATAGATTTTTATACATATGCATCAATATTGTTGTTATTAGCATTTTAGAAGTTTTATCAATTAATTCTGAAAGATTTGCCAGACTACTTGGAAGGAAGTTCATATTTTTAAAATAAAAAGCTTTATAATTTTTTTTTCAGGGAAGCATACAAAATGATAAACTAAGATGCAGTGTCTATAAATATGATCATTCAGAACATCTGCTTTTATCTCACATTGTCGATTCTAGATTTTAGCTTACATCTGTCATGTGTGAACTTGTTACAGATATTTTATTTTATAGTGAAGAAACAGCTGCTTCGGTAATTTGAAATGAATTCCCGAGAGGCATTATTGTGCACTAGTATCATCACTGTGTTGTGCATTAAAAATTACTTAATGAAATGTATAGCTGAATTTTGTCTTCTGAGAGAGTCCATAAAAGTAGAACTTTTAAAAAACAAAAGGAACCCCAGGAAATTTCAGTAACAGAATAATGATTGGATAACTAACTGCCCTCTTATTTTTAATATTAAAGTGGAATTTTATTACATTTTTCCTTCTTCAAGTAAAAAAATGAAGAGGAATAATATTTGGTATTTTATTATTAATTTAAATAGAGTATAATTCTGGAAAATACTTCAAAAATATCCTAAATATATCTCATTTCAAAAATTAATACTTGAAAGTAAACTGACACCATTGAAAATATTGTAAATTTTGTACAGTTGATAGAAATGTTTTAACAACTTAATTTTCCCCCTCTTTGTTCTACCACTCTTTCAAAATCATGGATAACCCCAGGCAAAAGAGGTACGTACGTAGTTCATCCCAACCAAGACAGGCCATTCCACTCCCACCATCCCATGGTTCCATGTGTGGAATTGTTAATCTCTTTAAATGTGTGCCATCAAAGTCTCTTCATTGATTGTTTTCTTTTCCTTTCTTTATTATTTTTTCCCTTAAAATATTTCACATGGTTGCTATTTCTTTAGTCTGATAGCTAAAATTAAATCAGAAAGAGATCTGGCTTTTATGTTCTGTTTCTGTCAGGTAGCCTTTGAATTGTCTTAGCTAAATCATAGTGTTTCTATAAAATTTGTAATAATCACTTGTTTCAGCAGATTTTATTAACGTGTGTGGAAAACTGGGAAGTTCTGATGGCCAACATCCACTTGGCATCCCATGTTCCACACACAGTACCAATGTTTAGCTAATATCAGTTGACCAGAATACTGTACCTATAGAATCTTCCAACATGGCTGCAGTTGTCAGAGGGACATCTTGGGAATGTCTGAAAAGCAGGTGTCTTGTCACTAAGGAATCCACAAGGACAAACTTTAGAGAGAATACAAGCTCTGGGACATCTCATTGTTAATCAGAGCTGAGGCTTTTGAGTATTATAGCATGATAATTCACATATAGTGTGATATAAATTGTAAATAGTGGTCAAGTAATCTAAAAAAAAAAACAGCCTTTAATCTTATGCAATTTCCCCCTTCTTAAAATATGTGTGATAAATCACTAATTACTAAATCATTAATTACATTCATCTTCACATCTTTTTATAATATTATTGATGGAACAATGTTGTGTCTGTGGTATTTGCCTGTCTACTTTCCCCACTTTATTTGTGGGCACCACTGGATCAGGACAGGATCAAGAGTATTTCTTTAGTTCAAGAGAATTCTCCCTGTGGTATTCCTTTGCAGGGTAATACAGAAATTGGGATGGAACTGGATTGGCTTTTGGACTGCACTGTACTTTTTTGAGCACATGCCTGAAACATGATTTATACTATGGAAAACAAAGAGTTGGGAGATGAATGAGTGAAGAGAAATTTGTTCATGCCTCATCTCTTTCTCTCTCTTTTTTTACTCTGTTTCAGTCATTGTGCAAATTAATTAGGTGGTTATTTATAACGGAGAGGTTGTTTCTTTTTATTTATTTCTATATTATAATTTTCTATGGAATTTCTAGTTAGAAGAGGAATCAACTGGTTTTGTCAGTCATCTGTCCTGATGCAGCCAGTTTTTTCCATTCCCGTTATCTTTAGTTACATGTAGAAAATGTTCACATCAATGTAAGAGCTGATACAATCTCAGGAAACACTGTTCAGCAGGTAACAACATTTCTATTCTACTTGCAGCCATGATTCCCATACCAGAAAGAATATAATTTATTTTATTCAATAAAAATGTTTTTACCACTTTCGCATATGGTTTACAGTGTTGGTGCTGGTGGATTTCCATGAAGGGAATCATGTAAACAGGGACTCTGTGAATATTTTTACTGTGGTTACTTCCAGCAACGTGGAGGAAAACCTCTGAAGTTAACAGTGGATGGGCAGGTTGATAAAGGAAGAGGCCTGAGTTCTAAGTATGCAATGCTTTAAAGTGAGCCATTACTCCTTAAAAGTCTTGATTGATTTCCAGAGCTATCTAAGTACTCATGACTGTCATTCAGTTCTACTGTAGTGATGGCAATACAGGATTTTTGTTTCCATGCTTAAGAAATTCCTTATTGACCAGAACAGCCGCTTGTGTTTTAATGTTTTGAATCCAAGATTATATGTCAGTGTTTTGAAGTTATAAATATTCTTCCTTGAATAATTCTAAAATATGATACAAAACTTTGGAGCATTAAAAATAGACAGTTGAGGACAGTCTAAAATACAGGCTTAGTTACTGATTGCATTGAAGCATACCGATTTTACAAAGGAATATCAGAGGTTGCCTCTTATCTCGATCTAGACCAAAAGTGTACAAGTGGTTCATTGGTTCATGCAGCCCCCCTAGCATCCCACACACCCCATTTTTAAAAAGAAAGAAAAAAGAAACAATTTTACTCCCAAAAATCTATTATTTCCTTTAGGGAGTGTGGAGAGGAATTCTACCATATTTTGATGTGCTCCTAATGCTCCAGGGAATCCCCCATATCACCAAAAATTGTTTTAATTTTTAGAGGACACCAAGGGACATTTCCAGCTAAACACTTGGGTTGTTGTTTTGATAAACCCATGTTCACTTAACAAAAACTCATTTTATCAACATTTATAGTACGTAACACTGTATTTTTTAAAATAAAAAATTTGTAAGTGAGGAACTTTGGTGCCACCTGCTGGGGAGTATGACATTTAGGCTGCTATAAAATGGCCCTTGGCCCCACTGAGATTATCAATTCCAATCTAGATTAATATAATCTGCCCTGACTGCCACTGGCTACCCAGGGGTCTTCTGTAGCCATATTTGGAAATGCTGAGAATTTAACCTGGGATCTTCTATATGCAAAGCATGTGCTCTACTTCTGAGCGCAGGTTTTTCAAACATTAAAGGCTTGTGTCTACTGCTCTAAGCTCCTAAGAGTTTATAGTCCTAGAAACTCTACTACTCTTAAGAATTAACTAACACGTTAAAACAATCCTGCGAGTCACTAAGAGCTGCTAAACATTTCCATTGAAATGAATTTGAGCCATTAGCTAAATTCAGCCTGTTGGCATTAATTTTATTTTTGTTAACTCCTTAGTTAATGCATGTGTACATTTGCTGCTGTAGACCAGTGGTTCCCAGACCTGGGTTCCCAGATGTCGTTGGACTTCATATTTCAGATCTTCCAGCCAGCATGGCAAGTGTTCAGAGCTTTTGAGAGTTGAAGTTTAATAACATCTAGCAACCGAGTTTGGGAGTCTTTGCCCTAGACCAGTGGTTTCCAACTTGATTAACCTAGATGTTCTTGGACTGCAATTCACAGAAGCCTTCATCACTAGTTGTGCTGGCCAGGGTTTCTGGGAGTTGCAGCCCAAAAACACCTGAGTTACCCAAGATTGGGAACCACTGCCCTAGGCCAACGGAATCAAGTCACATTGGAAATGAAACATGTGCAACACAGCCTTGTGTTAATTAGCAAAGCTCAGACATCTTGTGTAAGACCTGCCCAAGACCCACCATTCCATATTGTTTGTAACAAAACCATTAGTTCCACTTCCTTCATGTTTTTATTTGCCTGGATGACCATCCATCATGTACAGTATGTACTGCATTCAGATAGGAGGAGGAAGATGCTAGTACTTTTCCTGTGTATTTTTTTAAAAGATTCAGCATATCATAAACAAATAAAATGTATAGTAAGTTAAAAACAACCAAACACACAGATATACACATACCAGTATAATATAAAACTACATCTTCCCTCAAGGATAAGTAGTATGAGTAATCAACTGTCATAAAGCTAATATTTAAGTATCAGATAATCACATTCCTTGAAATGCCTAGGAGTGAAGAAACACCTTAATTTGAGGCCCAGATACCTGGGAATACAGAAGGCATGGGAAGACTGTTTCAGAAAGCACATAGCCAGCATATTCAAGAAAGACATTTCTTTTTTCGTGCAGGAGGGAATGCTTGCGTTAACATGACTGATAATGTCTGTAACATGCAAGCGCCTTTATAAAAAATAATTTTAAAAAATGGAAATTGACCTTCCAAATTAATACAAGGTACCATTTTAGATTCAATCAACATTTTATTTAATAAAAGTTTGCTAATCTAATTGAAATGTAGACGCAGTTCCTTTTTTGCATAAGATATAAGCAGTGCAAAATTCCACTTTTCTCAGTTTAGAAATTTATGTCTTTCAAGCAATATATACACAACTTGCAGTAATTTTTTTTAACATTCCTGGATGAACAGGAATGTACATTGAATGTCATCTCTCACTTTTAAAATTTGTTTTTAAATTGTGTCTTCGATTTATGATGCAGGCATTTGCTTGGTGGCCAGATTTGCTGGCTGAACACGGAGAGAAGTTTTGGTCCCTTTTTACTGTTGACATGGATGCAGCACTGGAAGCACAGCCACAAGACTCCTGGGATAGTTTCCCTCTTTTCCAGTTGCTAAATAACTTCCTGAGAAATGATCGTAAGCTCATTAAATGCTTAGCTGTTGTTACTTATGTTTGTGATTATTCTTGTCTTTCAATCTTTCCTTTCAGCTTTTTTGATGATAAATTTGGGGGGAGGGGGGATTGCTTATTGTCTTTAATCCTCCTTTTCTCCAGATATTTGTAGCTGTCTGAAGATTGTGGCACTGCAGCTTCCTGCACCATTGGAGGTGCTGGCTGGGGCTTGAATGAGTTGTAGGCTAACATCTTCTAGAGGGCAAGAGGTGCCAACTTCTGCTACAGATAATCTTGCTCTGATTTTTTTTCTGTGCACTACAAAATACATATTGCCTGGATTAGGATGCAATCTTTTCTAGCATTTATAATCCCTAATACTCCAGAGCAGAAATTTAACAATACGATTGACTTTCCAGCTCTGTCTGTCTATTTGATTTATATCCTGCTTTTCCCAAAAAAAACTGGAACTAAAGTGGCTAAACTGGGATGCAACATAGCTTAGTAAACCTACCCTGCTGACATGTAATTAATTTGAACCATAGTTGCCTCTCAAACGTATTTTAGTATGGGTTTTCACAACAGTTCTTTTCACATATGTTTTCAAATTCAGATTTGGTCAGTTATGCCTGTTACCAAATGTCGCAGTTGACGGGCTGAGTTCAGATTACCATCTGTCATCTTAATAACACAAAAGATGTACAGGCTTTTTTTCCTATGTATGCTGTCTCCTTGAAGATGTGAAGCAATTAAACATGGAAGTCTCCAGTCAACCATAGCTTTAGTTACCCAGTTTAAAACAAGCTAGGATCTTAAGATATGGTTATCGTTTAAGAGGCTTACTTGTTATGAACCTGGTAAGCATGCTTTCTCTTCAGTCTTTGGGATGGGGTTGATAAATTTAGAAATTTATTTTATGTGTTTACATTCTTTTATCCTGATAGAATGGGAATTACAATTATTTCATACAACCAGGGTAGCACAATCATTAATAAGAGTGAAGAGATCATTTCAGGGAGTGAGTACTGTGGCAGGGATAGCAAGGGCAGGCACCTAACTACTCTTCCTGAACTCTTCAGCTTTATCCCTCTGTAGAAGGACACAGCTGTGCACACCACACCATCTATTGTGAGGCTGCTATAAATAGCTTTCTACCTCATAGGTGATGGTGCACACTATGCCACTACTGGTGTTCAAATAAAATTTTACTACCAAGTCATTCAGTTTCTATACGTGGACCGGAGAGGAGGCACCATTTTCACCTATCAGGCAACAAAATTCCTTAGGCCAGTCTTATTATGCAAAGGGCAAAGAGCAGGAACTGCACATGCAGGCAAAAATGGCAAAGGTCTTGTTATACTTTTATCAGCTTTGGAATCTTTAGAACATCAAATGCAATGTTGCATGGTGGGATGTTGTAACCAAAGGGAGAGATAACTATTATTGTAATGTATTATGTATTAGAGAAATACCTAGAAAATTGTATGTTGACTTGGGCATATGAACGCAGAGATTTTAGTTCCCCCACCCTCACCATAGGTTCAAGGCCTTCTGCTCATCTTTTTCAACTCCTCTTTATATTACCCCTGCCTTGTTGTCTTCAGTTCATTCTGCCTTTTTCTCTTCAGTTCATTCTCCAAAGGTCATATCTGAAAGTGTCAGTATTCTGTAACACAGTGATGTATTTTCCTTTACATATGGCAAGGGTGATAGTGTTCAAAAACTGTCAGCCACCTGTGAGAATGAAAGAGTCACTCCTTAACTTCATGACTTAGGCTGCCGGCCTGTAAAACATGGTCTGGATATGACTGAACATAGAATATACTGTCAGTATCATAAATTCCCCACAGACCACTAAGTTATACTGACCATTAAAGAGACACACTAAACGCACCTACTTACTTAATAAAAGATTACTGGAAGACTTGAATTTGCACTCTGTCTACCTTTCAGTCAATTAAATATGTAATTACTTTAAATAATTATGTGGAAACCATTTCAGGGGAGGAAGACATTTTATTAAAATGGCAGAAAATGTATTTTCGTAATGAAGTAATTATGAGCAACATTATAAAGAGCTGTTGAGGGCAAACCCTAAGCCATTGCAATTATAGGGCTAACTGCCCTGATGCTTTTTTAATAAAAAATTTAAAAAGACTGGCTCATGAGAGGAGATCTGTTGCTGGCAAGCATTGTAGGGGTGAAAAAGCTTGAAATTCTCTTTTCTTCTCTTTTTTGCTCCAAGTCCTTCCCCAAAGTTGACGTTTGGGGGCAGTTTTCACCCAACTGGACCTGCTTTGAATACATTTGTGGGTTTATTTTTGCGTAACCTCAAAGAAGCAGTTGCTAACATTGATGGGGCATTTTTCAACAACTGCAGTAAGTAGCAAGAGAAGCTGCTGAGGAATGCCATGCAGGTTGCTAGAAAAGGTGGGATGTAGACAAAAATCTGGAAGCCATTTGGAATATTTTCACAACTTTTTTTTAATCTGGGTGGAACAGCAAACCCTTGGGCTGTTCAGGTTGTCTTCTAGGTTGTCAGAGCTCAAAATAATTACTTTATTGAACAACAGCTCCCAGAATCCCCCAGCCAGCATGTTGATTGCTGGCTGGGGGATTCTATTTCCTTTCATCTAAAAAATAACTTTTTAAAGCTCTTCTAACTCATGGAATTTCATGGGGAGTTTAAATGATGAACCATCAGTCCATCTATGATCCTTCCATGTTTTTCCCATTACTTCTTTTTTCAGATCACAAAAAGTCTATTAAGGAGGAAAAGACATGAGCAGCCCAATACCTTTGGAATGGTATCAGTAGAAACCATCTCTCTGGAGGCGCTCATAGGTGCTCACTTCGGCTGTAGAGATACAAGCACATGGCAATGATATTTTGTAAGGGACCACTTCCCAAATAAAACTTTCTCCAAGACTTGGTCTAACATCCACACATTAGAACCATAACAGTACTCCCAATGCTTATGGTATCAATATCACATGACTCCATGGGGACTAATCAGTGTAGTGGCTCAACTGTTAAACAAAAATCCATTGCTGAAGACTTTTGCCTCTTTTAAAATGAAGCTTGTGCAAATCTTTTTAAAAGAAATATCTAAACTGTGTTCTCTTGAGAGTAAAAAGGCTAGTGTTAATAATTAACAAGGAGGGTGAAGTAGAGTCAAATTAACCATAATAGAGCCCAGAGTGCCTGTTAAAGTCACCTCTCATTATCAAAAAGCTCATTAGGAAATGAAGAGGTGAAAATCCCACTGGGTTGGTCTCTCATTGAGGCCAATATCAGGGATAATTTTTCAGATTTCTTTGAAAATGTACTACTAGGTACATGGTTAATCTTCAGCCTTTGAAACGTGAAGACTTAACACCTGCATGTTGTTCTGTTCCAAGAGCTTCCAGGGAACTCTAAATCGGTAAAGTGAGTTTTTTAGATACACAGTTTCAGCAGCCCTTACGTGCTCCTCAGGTTCTTTTCTAGGATGCAGAATTCACGCTCAGTGTGTCAAAGCGCAACTGCTGTAATTCACCCAATTGTCCATTTTTGTTCTACAAGTTTTCACCTTTTTGACAGTAGAATTCTCTCTTTTGTATAGAGCAATGGTTCCCAACCTTGAGTAACCCAGGTGTTCTTGGACTACAACTTCCAGAAACCCCAGCCAGCACAGCCAGGAACCACTGGTATAGATGAATGAAAGCAAACTTAATTTGCTCCAATGCAAGAAATACATATTACATACACTAGTTTTAGTACCAGTATGTGTGGGGAAATTGCCCGTTTATGAATAATGTAAAATTTGGAATTTGTTAACTTATTAACCTTGTTAACGCTCGGCCATTATGTCAGAAAAAAAGAAATTGACACACATTAAACATTCTATAAAGAAAGTCTCTCATCCATGTCAGCATAAAAATTATGGGTCATAGGTCAAGTTCTTCTTTCTTCCTGTCTGAAATGGGCTGCATTTATATAGTTTATCAACATTTATATAGTTTATCAACACTGAAGTGTATCTACTTGCAATACTAGGTTCTGTGTTCAGCACCATACTATTGTTGATACTAAGGTGCTTGTGCAGCAGCAGCTTCTAAACCAATATTCTGCAATACTTGATGTTAATCAAAATATCCCTGTCTCGCTTAGCACGTTATCCAGCTTTGCATGGTGTCCTGCTGTACTAGTAGATGTACAAACCTTATCAGACACTAGCGTATTAACTCTATGTATGCTTACTAGCCATGCAATTTAAAACATAAACTTTATAACTTATACTTTTAGCAAACTAAGACTCATGTAAATACAACAAATATATAGGAAAATATTCACTGTCATCTAGGGGGAAATATTAATCTTTTCATTTCCAAAAGCCAACTTTGACAATTAGTTCCTCTGCCAGCCTTATATGATCATATAGAAATGTCTTGCTATGTAGAAATACCCGCATTCTGGTGTAGTTGACCCAGTATGTTTGAGTGGAAGTGAAATGAAGGGCTAAATCCAAATTTCATCCTATTAGGGTATACAAGTCTGTCTGAGATGAACAACATTTCTTAGTCACAGCAACATAAATCCTATGCAGTGGGTTTGTTCTGTATAGGACTAATGCTGAATTTAGTTTTAAGTAGTTAGCGTAGGCTTCACCAATTTGATGTTGTCCCAGTGCTTTGAAATCACTTAAAGAGAAGTGAAAAAGTGGGTCAGGTTCAGAGCACCTGGAACTAATGAATATTTTTAGCTGCAGTTAATGGACGTTGTGGTCCAAAACATCTGGACATATGTTTTGTTCCTTGGTGGGTGAGGTCCCAGTATCAAGGTCCTGCAGTACAGGCAAGGGGAATCAAGAAAAAAGCCAGGATCCAGAAACAAAGGCCATAATCCTTTGGGGGGGGGGGGGGACATACATGAAAGGGCAATTATACAAGCCATCCTCTCTCTGCTGGACTGTTCTTCGTGCAACTGGTCATTCACCAGATTTTACAACTGTATATAACGGTTTGCATGAAGGCCACCATGGAGGGAAATGGCTTGTGCAGTTGCCCTTCATGCTGTGTTTCCTCAAGAGGATTCTGGCTGACCCATTCTACCAGAGATTAACACAAGTAAAGTGAGTAAAAGGCAAAACCAAAAACAGTCCAAAATCTAACCAATCAAGTTGTAAAAAAAAAATAAGCAGGAGATTTCAGGAAATAAAGACAGTTCAAGGTTGTATATAGCAGGAAGTCACAAGAGTCAGGATGCAAGAACAGAAACGGACAGTATCTGGAGCTTAAGAAAGAGATTGTTTCTAACAGCTTTAAAATTCCAAGGCTAAGGTTTATATTTCAGAGGCTTTCTGGGGCTTCACTTTTGAGATTTTGGAAAAGCCCTGCCCCTGTCCATTGTGCACACTCCCCTGTCTCCCTCAATTTTCCCAAGTTCTTTTTTCATCTGCTGACCAGGCAGCCCATATTTAAAAGCCTTGCAGTTTTTCCCCCTCTGTCTACATTGACCATTGCATTATACTCTCCTCAGTTAAGGTGAGCTTCCCATCCATCAAGAGATGCTAGAGAGTATTCATTCTTCGGCATTCTGGATGGTTGTGAGCCAGACACTGTGTGTCCATATGTATTTGTAAGTCAGTCTGTGTACACATGGAAGCACCTGTTCTGATTCGTAAGCATGGAATGCAGATCTTTGAACCTAGCTTTTTCCGTCCATAAGTATCAGTAGCTAGGACAGTAGCCTGCCACCACCCAGATCCTGACATCCTTTTGCAAGTAAATATTTTCCTTCTGAGAATTTCAAAGGATTGTGGCATGAGGTTCAGTTAAAATTAACTATCTTCTGATGTATTCTACTAAAATCATATAAGAATCTCTGAAACGGATGAAAGGTATACAAAACACAGACAAAAATTGGTGGATTATTATAGTCTCTCTGTGTTGCATTTTGCTTAGGCAATTATTTAGATTTAGTAGAGATACTGTTCTATTTTACATTATATTATAATTTTTTGATGGAAGTTGTCCTCTTTTTCAAAGAAACCTTGAATTGGATCCATTCTTCATAGAACATTATTCTTTGCTTTTTATTGACTTTGTCCCTAATCCACAAACATTAGCTTCGGAAAATGGTTTTGGCTTTTCTGCAAAATCATTTGTTTGCTAATGAACCATTAATTCCTAGAACAGTTGCTAAATCTGTGTACATTTACATTAATATTTAGGGGTCAAGGTATCTATGAAATTTTGCCAGTGCAGTAATTTTGTTTTGCTTGCTATGAAGGATATTAGGATATTTTAAAATACATATGTCTTTAGAAATTGGCCTAGGCATTAAGAGAAGATGGAATGCTTCAAAAAAAAAAAGGTACTGACTTCAGTGGCAGATGCTTCTATATAGAATAAGGATACAAGGCCTATAGGCTGTGTGCCTGTTTCTGCCACTTTGATTTTGACTTCCCTGTACTTTTTCTTGCAGCCCAGTAGCGTAGCTGGTAGGACAAGGAATGGCATTCTAGCAGTATTGTTAGCAATGCTGGGACAGTGATATTTCTGGAGATTACTGTTTTCCTGTCCTGACCAATAGTGGTAGAAAAGTAAGAGAAAAGTGGAAATTCTTGTAGAGTAGAAGCAAAGAGTCATCTCTGCTTCTGCCAACAGATTCCCAGTGTGGTGTAGTGGATAGAGTGATGGTCTAGGGCTCAGGGGGCCTGGATTCAAATCCCTTCTCAACCATGTAAACTCACTGAGGGCATGGAACTGATAAAACCACTCCTTAAATGTCTCACTTACCAACACCCTGAGTTCTTCAATAAGAATGGTGTTTCCAACCAGTACTAGCTTTTTCTCCAGACTTGCATCAGTGCTGTGAAGTCACTACCCAGTATCAGTCATGACATCAGAATAGGGTCTTCCATCTCCCCCTCAACTTCCATCTGATCACCAGAAACATTGTTGGTCCACCACTAATGTGGCCTTCTCTATCAGGATCACTGGTAGGTCTGAAGGCTTTTGCCTCTATTGCCACCCAGTAATTTTTAGTGCAAAGGCTGTTTCCCTACTAGTACTGTACTTATTATGAGAAAATAGCATTGTTTGTGGCTAAAGGAAAACTCAGGGTGCTACAATTTGAAAGGAACTAACTTTGTTGAACAATTTGTTGTTCTTTTCCAACAAATTAGAAGAATACAGGGAAATATACTTCTTCCCACTAGCAGTCAATTCTGATATTTCACCTTACAAATATTACACGAATAATTACTATTATGTTTTATCAAGTCAACTCTAACTTATAGCAACCCTTTCCAGGGTTTTCTAGGTATAGAATACTCAGAAGTGGTTTACCATTCCCTTCTTCTAGGAGTACCCTGGAACTGTGTAGCTTGCCCAAAGCTACACAGGCTAGTTCTCCTGGAAGGCATAGTATGGATTTGAATTCCCAACCTTAGCTCCACAGCCAGATACCTTACTCACCAAGCTATTTACAAAAGATAAAACCAAAAGACTATTTCCCCTGCCACTCAAGATTGGTAGGAGAATGGCATAAAACCTGATAAATTGCTGTCAACACCCCTCTAAAATTCCTTAAATATGCTTTAAAGTAACATTTGAAAGCAAGCAAGTGTTATTCATTTATCCCAAATAACTTGGATGGTCCTTATTACACCCTAAATGTAATATTGTAACTATAATTCACCTTCCTTAGTACCACAAAAATGAGCAGTCAGACGTGAATATATTGCTTGTAACTAGTTTCAAGCTCTGGGATAAAACCTCTGCCATTCTCAAATAGCCCTCTAGATTTCAGTGGCCAGAGAGAATCAGTTTACAGTTTCCCCCATCCCTTTCTACTTAGGTGAAAGATGCAGAGATAGCAGGGAGGAGGATTTTGTACATGTATGTGTTTGTTTTTGCACAGAGACATAGGTAACCTCCAGTGTTCCACACAATGCTACCTGTAGCCTTTAGGTCCAAAACTTTATACGCAGAAAATGTCAAGTTTAACTATAGGACAATTCTTATCTTAAATAAACATCTAATGAGCAAAGCAGCAATTTGGGTAAAGCATTGCCTTGTAAGTATTCATGCCACCATACCATGTAGAGTGATTGTAAACCTCACACTCCAGTGCACATCTGTCTGCTTGGTGTTAAATCTTAGCACATCTGTAAGATAGCAAGTCTGTATACATCTGTGAGAGATCTGTGAAGATGGAAATCTTGATCTAGCCAGCATAACCAGTGACCAATTATAAGAGTTGCATCAGGAGGGTCACTGATGGCTCTTCTCTTGTTTAACTTAAGGTGTGGTTGTAAGAATTAATGAGTTGATGTGCATTATGTTCTTCAACATTTTAAAGCTAACAACAGCTTAGCTACAATAGCATAAGTGAAAGATTCTGTCACTAAATATAGCTTGACTGGATAGCTCAAATGAGTTGGGTACCTGACTGCAGAACCAGAGCTCTGGAGTTCAATTCCCCACTATGTTTCCTAGGAGAAGAGCCAGGTGCTCCGAGTAGAAGGGAATGAAGCCATACATAAGTACTCTATTTCTAGAAGACCACTGAAAATGGCTGCCATAACTTGGAGCTGACTTGATGGCACATAATTATAATTTAGCTGGGTGGAGAGCATGTTGAGTTGGAACACTTGACTGTGGAGACAGAGGTTGGGAGCCCAGTTCCCACTGTACTTCCCTGCAGAAGATTCAACTTGATTGGCCTTGGGCAACTTACACACTCTTAGAGCAACCCCCAAAGAAGACAATAATAAGTACTCCTGAGTACTTTGTACCCAGAAAACCCTGAGAAATGTTTCCAAAAGTCAGAGTCAACTTGATAGCATGCAATTATTGTTACTAACTAAAATTATTATTGTCTTTGTGGTTGTTAATCCCTCCATGGACACAGGCCTTACTGAGGCGGAGGGGCTTCCGTGCTTCAGTGAGGTTGAGAGCTATGCTAGCGGTAGTGTTGCTACCTGAAAGGTCTCCCAAGCCAGACAGGTCTCAGCTGAGAAGCCAGACCAACTGTGTCCACCAACTATTAATTATGATGAAAGGAAATAAACAGAAATCCATACTGGATCCGTCATTGCCTGGGTCAACAAGGACCATGTCTGACAAGGACCATGTCAGATGCTATAGCCCCTGAACATCTGATGACAGATGGGCTACAGGGCTCAGCAGACCCTGTTGAGGAACCAGGACAGGCTGTTGCAAATCAGCACTGGAACAATGTAAATGCAAAACTTGGACTCCCACTGAAAATCGAGAAATTATGAAATGCTATTATGAAGCAAACCCAACAGCCCATGGTTTTAAAAAAAGAATAATGGAAATTTGGGAAAGGAAACACCTGAATAGTGACATAAACTGAACAACAATTAATGGACCAGAGAAGGTTTATCATCTGCAGTAAAATGTTTTCAGAACCGGAATAGCAAGAACTAGAAAAGGTGGGAAAAGAAAAATCAACACAGAACAATGACCATAGTATTGAAGGCAAATGGAGGGTCAAGGTAGACACAATAATAGAAGAAAATGTATCAATAGAGAACAACTTATGGAACAACACAGAAACTATGAGTTAACAGAACAGCAGACATCACTGAGGGGGAAAATAGTAACCCATATTAGCCAGAACACAGAAAGGCAAAGGCTCCCCCCTTTTTGCATGAATTACAAAGTAAACCAGTAAAAGATCTACTGACAGATGCAAATGTAGTAAGCTTCACCTGCTTGCGGAAGGACAGAAAAGATTAGGCCAGTCTAACCTCCCATGGGAGGGAGTTCCAGAGACTCAGAACAGAGAAGGCTCTCTCCCATGTCCCCATCAAATGCACATGTGAAGGTGGTGGGACTGAGAGGAAGGCCGCTACTTATGATCTTAACAACTGAGCAAGCTCAGTCGTTAAGAGATGCAGTCCTTTAGATAGCTTTAGCCCAAACTGTTTAGGGATTTGTAGGTTAAAACCATCACTTTCTTCTAGTGCCTCTCCACCTTGAACACATTCACCAGCTTGGAACCATCTGGGAGGGAGTTCGCAACTCAACCCACTGAGAAGCATGCTGAAAAACATAAACACCACAAGACTACCAATATCTGATCTCAGTCATCATCTTCCGAATTCAAGGCTGTCTGATCATCAGCCTCAAGAAACTTCCAAATGGACAGACCATCTCCCATCCTATACAGGCAGATGCCAATGGAGGATAACTTTTATCTCCCCCTTTCTTCTACAGAACCCAACCTCAATTCTATGCAGGTTCTGAGTGGCCTTTCATGTCACCCTTGCTGACTTTCAAAGGACACAAAGAATAGGACATTTGGCCCCACACCATGGCTCGATGCCAGGCCTTCCAATGCTGGAACCCCACCACACCCAGCACAAAAAACAAAGGTTGACCATTCCAAAGTCACCACAGCCATATCAACACTTGATTCAGAAATGCCCTCGCTCGACATCTACCTCAGTCTACAGAACCAGTTCAAAGAATGCACCTGACAAAGGAAAAAAAAAACCAGGAAAGAACAGTTAAAATTAGACTTACTTGCCTCTCCTGCATCCTCTGATCTGGAAGCAGGTGTCCATCCAAAACCAAAGTCTAAACTTACAAAAGAAGAAGAACAGACCACTGAGGTACAACAACATTCCACAGGCACAGAAGATGAAAATGTCTCTTCTCAAGAATCAGCATCACTTCTAGAAACATTAGACATTGATGATAATAATCCTCCATCACCATCAAAGGACATTGGGTCCTTCTTGGACATAATGCTCAGAATGGAAAAGTCCCTGCAAATAGAAGTCCAGAGACCTCCATCTCTAAGGTCTGATCTGGTTTATGATAAGATACAGAAAAATGCTTCCACCTCAATCCATGTAGCTGTGTTGCCATCATTATTGGACCTGGTGAAAGAATAATCGAAGAAACTATCAACCCCCTCCCCAACATCAGGAAGGGTTGAACATTTATACAGAATACAGGAAAAGGATGCTTGTTAAAAAAATCATGCAAATGACCTAGTCACCGCACATACAGCTCAGCAGCTACAGGGCTACATGGCCTTGATTACAGTTACCATTACTCATGCAAAGCTAAAGGTGAAGTCCCTGCAAGTGTGGTTCCTGTTGAACTTCAACAATGTCAGAGACAACAACCAAAAAACACTCCAAGTAACCCAGAGCTAGTAGACTAGCTTCTCCGGTGGTCACTTTCTTCTCATCCACATGGGACCAGATGACACAGACAAGAGGAACTACAAAGAAATCACATCAGACTTTGAAGCTCTGGGAAGGAGATTCAAGGACTTTGGGGCCCCGAAAATCTTTTCATCTGTCCTACCAAGAGGAATAGAAAGGAGTAGTTACTTATCTATAACTGTAATTCTGTCACCAGTGTCCAGATAGTAGATGCACCAATTCATTGCACAGGCTTTGGGAGACTGTTCTTTTTAGGTGGCATTAATAAGCCAAAATGCAAAACTGTTACTAAGCCTATCTTCTGCTGTTTCTTTATAGCTAGACCAAATTGTTTTGTGGTCTATCTTTGTGGTCAACATCAGATCCCTTTGACATCCGAAGTGGAGTGAAACAGGGCTGTGTCCTCGCGCCAACCCTGTTTGGGATCTTTTTTGCTGTCATGCTGAAGCATGCCTTTGGAACTGCAACAGAAGGTGTCTATCTCTGGACTAGATCAAATGGAAAGCTCTTTAATCTCTCTAGATTGAGAGCAAAGACCAAAGTCCAGCTGAAATGCATGCGGGACTTCCTCTTCGCCGATGATGCAGCTGTTGTTGCCCATTCTGCTGAAGACCTCCAACAACTCATGAATTGTTTTAGCAAGGCCTGCCAAGACTTTGGATTGACAATCAGCCTGAAGAAAACACAAGTCATGGGCCAGGGCGTGGACTCACCTCCCTCTATTACCATCTCTACACAAGAATTGGAGGTTGTTCATGACTTTGTGTACCTTGGCTCAACGATCTCTGACACTCTCTCTCTAGATGTCGAGCTGGATAAACACATTGGCAAAGCAGCTACCATGTTCTCTAGACTCACAAAGAGAGTATGGCTTAACAAGAAGGTGACGGCATATACCAAGATCCAGGTCTATAGAGCCTGTGTCCTGAGCACACTCCTGTACTGCAGTGAGTCCTGGACCCTTTGTGCACGGCAGGAGAGGAAGCTGAACACATGTTGTCTCCGACGCATTTTTGGTATCACTTGGCAGGACAAAGTTCCAAATAGAGTAGTCCTAGAACGAGCTGGAATTTTTAGCATGTATACATTACTGAAACAGCGATGTCTACTTTGGATTGGGCATGTCGTGAGAATGGCTGATGGTCGGATTCCAAAAGATCTCCTGTATGGAGAATTAGTGGAGGGAAATCGCCCCAGAGGGAGACCACAGCTGCGATACAAGGATATCTGCAAGTGGGATCTGCAGGCCTTAGGAATGGACCTCAACAGATGGGAAACCTTGACATCTGAGCGCTCAGCCTGGAGGCAGGCGGTGCTTCATGGCCTCTCCCATTTTGAAGAGACCCTTGTCCAGCAGGCTGAGGCAAAGAGGCAGTCACGAAAGCAGCAAAATCAGGGAGCTGGACAGGGGACAGGTTGTATTTGTCTTCAGTGTGAAAGGAAACATCACTCTCGAATTGGCCTTCTCAGCCACACTAGACGCTGTTCCAAGTCCTCTATTCAGAGCACATTACCATAGTCTCTCGAGACTGAAGGATGCCTAAAACTAAAAATTGTTTTCACAGATGTTACTGAATAATGAACATATCCATATTAATTCTCAAGAAACAGAGGTATATATAAATCACAAGAAGGGATAACTCAGCAATTACATTGACAGTGACTGTGTTCAGATCTAACAAACCTGTAAATAAACCATACTTAAGATTAACCAGAATTTGAAAATGGGTCTGATAGCCTGCAGTCTTTTTCCTATAATTGTGGTGAAAGGAAGAGCACAAGCCTGATCCGCAGTTATATAAAAATAAACTATTGTTCATTTTTAAATCCCAACATAATCTGTGTTTCTTGTGAGGTTAAGCAAGTCCTAAGAACTCTTTTGTTTTTTAACCTTCCTTCTTTTTAATAGGTCAGAATTAAAGTTGCTGAGCTTGCTACTAATGCTAAAAAAATTAAATGGAGAGCCTGAAGTGCAGATGTGGACTGTGAGAAGATCCAGTTAAAGACATGTTTTGGTTCCCACTTATTAAGATTTGTTCAATAATTTGATTTGTATTGATTAACTCGGAGTACTCCAGTTCTCTTCCTATGTCATAGCAGCTAGGCTTGTAAAATATTTGAAGGATTTCTTCTTTGTCTTTTAAATCTGGGGATCCTAATGGGAAATGGGGGAGGGGGGGAAGCATTATTAGACTTCTGTTCAGATCACAGGTGGGAGATTTGTAGTCCTTCTGATTTTGTTGGACCACAGCCAATGTGACCAATCATCCAGAATCACAGTAGTCCTACAAATTTCTCACTCCTGATTCGGATGCTTTATTACATAAATGCATTTAGCATAAGTGTGTGTTTTTGTTTTATGCCTATCTCTTTGCACTGACCTAATGCCAAAGCAAAAGAAAGAAAAATTCTACACCTGTAGATCTATGCCCAAGTTATGGTTGCTCCATTCTATGGCAATCATTAGCTATAAGCAAAAGCTAATGAATTTAGAATTGTACCTTAGGTTTCCAAATGAGAAAACACATGTACAGTGCAATCCTTTTAATGTATACTCAGAAGTTCCATTATGATTGAACAGTGATGTATTAAGGATTGTAGCTCTAAAGAAATATTTAGATAATTAGCAAATATTTAAATCCATTTTAACAGAAATCTTTTATGTTTACAGTAAATTTCAGTGTGTATTTGGCTTTCTGACCTGTCATGTCCAGGAGAATCAACATTTTAAATGTACCAGAGAGTAAAATTCTATCTGCTAACTACTTTATAGATCAAATCCTAACTAAAACTCCTGGCCCCCGCCCCAAACCCCAGATCTAGAAAATATAAGAAGTATTATTTCAGGGCTAAATCCAATTGTCAGTCCCTCATAGTGTCATCCTGTTGAATCAATAGGATTTACATAAGTATTGTCTTAACAAGCCTCATTTATTCATTTGCTCTACTCAAGCTGGGGCTAAGAATTGGATTTATCCCTCAGTGTTTAAGACTATCTGTTCCGAACATCTAAGCCCTCTGGTTGGAATCATATGTTGCTGAAATGACTATGTTGCTAGAACATACCAATGACTATGGCAGGCCAGTATCACCAACACGACATGAAATTGCTTATTCTCATACCTTCACTGCAGAATCACATGAATGTATCCCAGCACAAATATTTATAATGAAGGTGTAAGTAACTAATGCTGTCAAGAAATAGTATCAGCTTCTTTCATTTTAAGCTTGCAGTAATAAATAGCTAGGGAAAGTAACTGTAAACTCTTTGTTCTCTGTTTTTCAAGCACTTTTGTGCAATGGAAAGTTTCACAAGCACTTGCAAGAGGTTTTTGTTCCCTTGGTCATCCGCTACATTGATCTCATGGAATCATCCATTGCCCAGTCTCTTCACCGAGGTCTTGAACAAGAGTCATGGCAGCCTGTCAAGTAAGTGTTTCTGGGACACTTAAGCCAGCAATGCCTGTCCTACTTTGAATCTCAATTTAGTCTGTGGTACTCTTCAGTTTTCCTTTTAAATTTTATTTTTATTTTTATTGTACTCTTGCATTGTTTATTTCTTCACAGGACCATCACCAACAGTCTTCCCAATGTAGCTCTTCCAAAAGTTCCAAGTTTGCCTCTTAATCTTCCCCAGATACCTAGTTTTGCTACACCGACTTGGATGGCTTCTTTATATGACTCCACGTGTGTATTCTTGACTAATCTCTAAACGTTGAGTGTGTGTGCGTCTCGGCTCTGCACGGCCTTGCTGATGTCATGTATAGCTGTATTTGGACTGCATGGTGTTTGTGATCATTTGGTTGGAAATTATAGCTTTTTGGTAGAAAGCCAAGCATGAAATGTCATTGGGTTGTGCTTTTTGGTGTATAAAATCTCAGTAGGATGTTGCTTAAAATTAACTAGGCAAAGGTTTGTTGTGGTACACTTAGCAGTCATCACCCTTAATTACATAATTGCGCCTATTTAGTTAATAGGCAGTGTGGAAACACTTTAAATTATTGTACTGGAGTATTTTTTTTTTAATGTCAATAGCTCTTTGTGTTTTGGCATGCTATTACTAATCCACTGCATGTGCCAAAAAAATTGAAAATAGCACCAATAGCAATTGTTTGTGTTATTTTACGAAACTTTTATGAGATTTTTAATAGGACACTTCCAACCTTAATAGAATTCAGTTCCCACTTAATAAGACTGTGACTGTCTGAGCCTCCTTCTCAGTTTTTTGTTTGTTTGTTTGAAATGACACACAGCAGGTTTTTGTACCTTAAATGAATAACATCACAAGTATGCATTCTAAATCACAACAGAAGAAAATTAAAAGAAGATTTAAAGGATTTATATTGCAAGCATTCAACAGAGAATTATTCTTAGGCGAATTAAAGGAAAAAGGAGTTGAATCGTTATGACATCTCTTTCAAATTTAGCACTGGATCAATGTTTGGAGCAAATATACAAGCGTTGTATAATTTCAGAAAGAGATGCCTAGACCGACTTTATTTGCAATTAGCAGTAAAGGTTAAAATGCAGAACACAGGGTGGGAGACTAAATGAAACAAATACTACTGGGGTAGGGAGACTATGACAATTAAAATTCGTACTCAGCTTTTCAAAAATCACTTTAAAACTATCAATAATGAATATAGTTTCTGGTTCTAGTACTCTCTGCAAGTTCTGTTCTGTCATTTCTTCTATCTCTGATGTTCACAAAGAAGTGTTTATGTAATCCAAGAACACAAGAACAGGGGAAGTAGCAGCAAACTTGAGGAAACACCAGGGTTTCCAGAAGTTTTTTTTTTGTGTGTTTTTTTTTTTTAAGGAATATGTTTAGAACAGAACGGGGTGTCCTGGAAGAGGCCATTGCTGGCTAGAACATTACAAACAGGATCAGTCTATACTGCACCATTTGTTGCAGGTTCCAGTTGTGCTTTTAATACTAAAAGTCAAACATGGCAAAACATCATTCATAAGGTTAGCAACAAATAACTTTTTTTAAGAATAAATAGTATGTGTGGGTGAGCTAATGTGAATCAAGAACCTTCCATGTGGGTATTTACTTACTCATTTATTCCATTTATATGCTACCTTTCTGCCAAAAATGGCAGTCAAGATGGCGGCGGCTGCCACTTCCTATCCTACCAGAGACTGGACATTGTCATGGCTATACTGACTTTGGACACAACAGCTCTAAGCAATGACACTATACTGCATCCAAACCAGGATCCAGAGGTTTTTAGCCAATAAGTTATTTTCCTACTTGCAGTCCTTTACTCATTTCTTTAGCGTCAATAATCAGCTATAACAATCTGTACTTTTCATTTCTCAGTATATAACTGAAATACTCTAGCTTTGTGCACTGTATGAGTGTAATGGTTTCTTGATCTTAGTACTGCTTCATTGGTTACATTCTCAATTCAGGAAATTCTTAATATTCTGGGATAAATCTACATTGTAAATGTTTCCTTTCAAATCCTGTGGTACGTCCACATTTAACAAATGTCTATATGACGTCCATGGTTCTGTGCCATACAGTAGAGTCAAGAATGCATAACACAGTACAATGTGCAAGACAATTTAATGTTTTGTTAAATGTCAAGGTAGCTCAAAATAGTAAAATTAAAGACACAATTATAATTAAAATGTAACATAGAAGCAAAGAAATCAAAAACACCAACAAGACGTGCTAGTAGCCAGAAAGTTAAACTCCCTTCAGTAACAGAGCGGTTTGTGTTTTAAAGGCCTGCCTGATTTTTTTTTTTTTAGTGGGGGATTTTCTTTTAAAGGATAGTTCTGGTTTGGTCTGGGGTACCCTTACCTGCATTGCAATGTAAGGCCAAGTTCCATTGTGAGAAGCAGTGCCAGTAGTGGATGGAGAGATGAGAAGAGGAAGACACACACTATGGTTTAGATGGATCTAATTCAGTCTGGGAGGCAGTGAAAGACAGGAGGGCCTGGCGTGCTCTGGTCCATGGGGTCACGAAGAGTTGGACATGACTTAATGACTAAACAACAACAAAATTCAGTCACAACTTTATTGGTTGTAGTTGCAAAGCCTTGGGGCTGCATAAGGATGGATCAACCCTATGCAGCCCCACTTGCTGGGTAAAGCCTAGAATGGCAGGACCTAGGTGTCACCAGAGTGCTTGGTAACTGAATGAGCCCCTGTCACCTGAGATGTTGGGCCTGAGATTTCAAGCATTTAGAAATCAGAACCTTTTGTGTGACTGGGCAAAATGAGGAAGCTGTCCCAAACAGAAGATAATGGATTGAAGGGAGTGGCTTTGAAATATTAGAAACAGAAAATTTTGCCACTATGTGCCCTCTTGTCCTGCTTCCAGGTGTATTGGAGGACACTGTTTCATCCCCGAGATGGAAGTAAAAACTCAACTACTAGTTCATTCAGCTTCTCTGCCTAGAATGAAAGAGCCTGGTTGCTTTGTCCATTGCCTCAGGAAATGAAGTGTTTTGGACTACGTCTCTATAAACAGACATAAAAACACACAAAACTTCTATTACGTATAATACCGTATTTCCCCGAAAATAAGACAGGATCTTATATTAATTTTTGCTCCAAAAAACGCATTAGGGCTTATTTTCAGGGGATGTTTTAATTTTTTCACTTATAACAATCTACTTTTAATTCAAATACAGTCATGCCATCTTCTTCTGGTTGCTGCACAATGGTGAAGGGCGGGGTTTCACTTCACCGGGGCTTATTTTTGGGTTAGGGCTTATATTACAAGCATCCTGAAAAATTATACTAGGGCTTATTTTCAGGTTAGGTCTTATTTTCAGGGAAACAGGGTAGAAGTTTTTTTGCTAGCATTTCCATTCATGGAAGAATTGACGGTTCATTCTCTCTCTCTCTCTCTCTCTCTCTCTCTCGCTCTCGCTCTCGCTCTCTCTGTGTGTAAGTGTGTGTTCTTATCTATTATTACATAGGCTCAGCAACATAATTACTTTGTTTTCAGTTGTTTTTGCTATTCCTTCCCTTTAATGGTACATCTGGGGCATTGTACATTAAGGCTGAGGAGGTATTAAGAGAGCAAAATGCTGTGTGTAGTATTCAGTGTTCTGTTTGATTGGTCTCTTGAGAGGCTAACAGAGAAGAGACACTGGCTAGACATGAAAAGCACTGTGAATTATGTGTGGAGTTGTCTAAGGAAAACACCCTGGAAGCAGGAGGGAAATATTAGGGAAGAAAATATAAGGTTATAATTAGTCATGATATAGGTGTTCTCACAGATAAATACTCATACACTTCCCTTCAATCTTTGCTTCTACAATTCAGAACAAATACTACATTGAAGGGGTCTGGTGCTTGTTTTGAAATATCAGGGATGTGAGAGACAATGTAAGGCAAGAAGGGAAACTAACATTCCTCTGTGGTTTGATATCGAGGGGCGGTACTCTTGCTCACAGGAAAAGAATAGAGTTAAGATGAATTAGTAGCTTATACTTCCTAGATATTGTTTCATAAAATGCAAGGAGATGCTTCCTGTATTTATTATACTGAGTTGTCAATATGATGTAGTGGATAGAGTGATGGACTAGGACTCAGGAGAGCTGGGTTTGAGTCTCCTACCACCTATGGAAACTCACTGGGACATGGTGCTGGTAAAACTCAAATATCTCACATACTTTGGAAATCCTATTAGGGTTACCATACTGTCAGATGTGACTTGATAGCACATAAAAAGAACAATTTATTATTATTTTGTTGTTATTATATGTATGTATCCTGCCTTTGCTCTCAAAAGGGACCAAATGTAGCTTACAAATGAGATATATATATATAAATTACAGTATTTGAATATAATTAAGGATATATTGGTATTTGAAAGCCACTTATTAAAAAGAATTAAAAACCACTGAAAAGCATAATAAAGCAGGGAAGCATACTTCACGCCTCATTAAAACTCATTTCTCAGCAGGACATTCAGTTTCCAAAGGTCTGCTTGAAAAAGAAGGCCTTTGCCTGCTCATAGATGGGCAGTAAGTAGATAGAGAGATAGATAGATAGATGATAGAGAGATAGAGAGAGAGAGAGAGAGAGATAGGGGGGCACCATAATCTCACTGTGGGAAGTTCCATAGCTTAAGAGCAGCTATTGCAAATGTCCTTTCTCATGTCCTTACCTAATGTGCCTGTGAGGGTGAGATGGCAGAGAGAAAGACCCTTCTCTGAAGATCTCAAAAGCTAGGAAGGATTATCTGGAGAGATGGGATCCTTCAAGTATCCTGGGCCCAAGTTATATAGGGCTTTATAGGTCATTGCCAGTACTTTGAATTGGATCTGGTAGCAGAGCAGTAGCCCATGAGGCCAATGCAACAAGGGAATTATAGGATCCCTGTCACTGCCCCAGGGGCTGCAGTATTTTAAACCTGTTTAATTTTCCAAATTAATACATTAATTTAGAAATATATTAATTATAATACATAGAAATTGTAATACATGGAGTGTATTATAGTAATCCAGGTGGAAGGTAATTAAGATGTATCATTGTAACCAAATCAGATTGGACACAGCTGCTGCATCAATTTCAACTGTGCAAATGCTCTCCTGAGCATCTAGGCCAGTGGTTCTCAAACTGGTCTCTCCAGATGTTCTTAGACTGCAGTTCCCAGAATCCTTCACCACTTGCTGTGCTGATCAGGATTTCTGGGAGTTGCAGTCCAAGAACATCTGGGGACCCAAGTTTGAGAACCACTGATCTAGGCTTAGGGATGAATCCAAGAGTACACCCAAGTTGCCTGATCACATTTCAGTTTGTTCACGCTCATCCAGTCTGTTTCTGACATCAGGGACTTTATAGAGCCAATACAGCTTTCTTGGAATGATGCAAAGGAGAAATGGAGTTGGTGCAGCATACAAGTTATATTACACCCTCACATTCTGAACAAGCTATTGCAAATTCTTCTGAGCAGGCTATGAGATATAAGTGATCCAGGAAGCAGATATCATTAAAGTGTGTCTGTAGCTTAATCTACAGTGAAATTGGAGCCAGGATGGCAATTTGATAAGAAACTGGCGTCCAGGTTGGTTGGTTTATGGGGTGGGCTGTTAAGAAGTTGGATAATCATAGATCACTTGGGATGCATCAAGTACATTATCAAGTTGATCCAACAAAGGGCCCATCTTCTCTTCAACAGTCTTAGTTTTCACTTACTACTTAGTTAAATTTAGATTCTCTGTGCTCCAGTCAGGTGCATCGAACTTTTTAGTGGTGTTTATCATGTTTATATCAAAAGTGCTTTTGAAGGACTGGGCAAGTATTAGTGCATCCCAATTGACACAAATTATATCTGGTTTCTGCAAACAAGTGTACTGTTGTTGTTTTGTTGTAATTATTGTTTAAAAATATTCCCATACTTTTGCGTTTCTTATTCATATAGCCAAAGGCACACAACGACAGATTTCTACTTAGCAGCATTTTTGGGAGTGTGTTATTCCTTTGTGTTGCCACAGCTTTTCTTTCCCTTTGCCAATTAGCTCATTATCTCAAAAACATTTGTTCCCTAAATAATGTCGTGCAATACCCAGTTGAAAGACCAAATAATTGGATACTATACTTTGTGTCATATCAATATATGATACATTGATTATTAGCTTTCTTTCAGATTTCAGGAAGGAGCAGGTAATTGGTGAAAACCTTGTTGGTTTAAAACAAGATTAGTGAAAATCATAATGGTTTAACAATGAATCAGTGAAGAAGCTAATGGAGAGTGGATGTTCATAAAATTATTTTGGCAACATTTAAGATTGGATTTTTTCATCCTTTATGTTGGAAGGCCCGTGAAGCAAACACCAATATCTACCTTACAAATCCTGAGCAACAAACAACTAAACAAATTGCTTTATGTTTTACAGGCTAAATTATTTTGCAGTGAATTGTTCATTATCTTACCTTAAATGTATTTCTTTTTCAATACAATTTAGTCATCATACATTATGTTAAGGTGTAAATGCCAAATTAGATGATAGACTAGGATAGACATTATACCATGTAGGCCTTTAATATTCAGCATAACCTCTGTCCTAGGGTAGCCATGTGACATCTTCACAGACAACATTTGTCTATGTGGAGGGTTGTCAAATGGCAGTCCTCTGCTTGAACATATTCTTTATTTGAACAGATGTCCAGGCCAAGCCCCATTTAAGAATAAAGAATCATAAGAAGAAAGGATGAGAGTCTTGAAGATGCTCATCCATAATTAATCCCTGAGCAACAGTTTAAGGAGGCACTCTGGTCACCTCTTCACAGTCCACCCCATTCTAGTGAGGTGTACTCATCAGCTGTTTAACTCATAGAAATTAGAGATAATTCCTGCATAAGTAGCCTGCATCCATTAATTAACATACGTATTTTTATGCAAATCTTTGTCCTCCTTCGTGATCTTTTTGAGAGACTCGTGTGCTCTTTTTTGGCCATGCATGTACCCATCCTACTACTTCCATGAAAACATTTTTCTTTCTTGGGTGAACCTCCAGGCTTGTATACCTTCTTCCCACAAACATCCATATACAGCTTCACCCAAATAGCAAATAGTGTACTGCTCACTTCCCTCACTCAAGGAGGAGGCTGGAGTTCCAGTGAAGCTGCTGCTTCAGCAACAACCAGGGCAGTCCTACCATTACACAGGGTGAAGAAATCACCTGGAGTGGCAGATTTGCAGTGTTGTGAAAGAAAGCGAATTATCCACAGTCAGATTTCTTATCCTTGAATGTCATGATTGTAGGTGTGATGGAAAGACAGTCATCCTCTTTTTTTTTTCCCTAACTACCCTTCCTCTTTCAAGTCCCACCCTTCCATTTGGCTTTGTGACCAAGTCCCATTTTCAGATTTGGCTACATCAGAGATGAGGAACACAGATTACTCCCAATGTTGTCAGATTGCAAATCCCATCATCTCTCACCATTGGCTGGGCTAGAAAGTCAGTCATTCCCCATCCTTGGGCTATAGGATGATATCTGAAGACAGTTCATAGTTAGAACAATGCTGCCTGCTCTCATTCTGCCACAACACTGGTGAACTACTTCTTCCTCCCTAGTAGCTCCACTGGCATAGTCAGGGACTTCACCCATAGCCTTGAAGAAGTAGCAAGGTATGTGAAGCAGCCTCCAGAACCTTTTCACTGACCCTTGGAAGTCCTCTTTGATCTCAACATTTTGAGTACTTGGTTAATTGTGCAGAAGCCTGTGTTTAAAAAAAATCAAATATATATGCTTTCCTTTGTTGCAGAAATGGCATACTTGAACCGAACAAAGCATTATTGGTATTGGTATCAGCAGTTTTTTTTTCTGCCTTGGTTGAGTTCTTCAATAGCAGAGTAAAAGGATATAGCAGCAGAGCAGTAAAGCCACTGAAGACAGAAGTCACATAATGCCCTTCCCGAAAAGCAAAAGACTCCCTGCCACGTTTGTTGCTACCAAAGTCACAATTTGTATCACAAAGTAGATACAAGACAGGACTACCAAAGAGAAAAAGATGGACAGTGATCCCAGAATGCTTCCGTGCTCTTGTTTTATATTTTACATTATTGTTTAAAAGAGTTGAAATATTTAGAAGTCTTGGCAATGGAGCATCTGTGTTTCGTCTAGTGCTATGGATTAGATGTTGTTAGTAACATGTTTGGTTTGTTGTTATTGTTTTATAGTAATGGATCAGCAACATCAGAAGATCTCTTCTGGAAACTTGATGCACTGCAGATGTTTGTCTTCGATCTTCATTGGCCAGAACCAGAATTTGCCCACCACTTAGAACAGAGACTTAAACTCATGGCCAGTGATATGATAGAAGCCTGCATCAAAAGGTATATATGTACTTTCAAGGGTTATCTTGTAGATTATGCAATATCTAGAAGGGTCTTTAGGAAAAAAATGCTGTCAATAGGAGCCTTCTTCCAGTGGGCCCATCTCCTTGTTTCTCTCTAGGTCAAATCTGTACAAGAGTACATAGGAAGCAAACTCTTGCTTTTACTCCTCAATCTGATGTGGTCACTGTTTCCATTCTCAAAAAGGGCAGGAAAGAAACACAAGTGTGAGAGAAAATCACACGCATAAAAGAAGGGTTGCTCCTCCTGCTTGTTTCAGCCTTCCAAGTTCTGCCCTGTTCAGGGAAGGTGGGATGGATGTAGACAGACCAAGCTACAGGAAGTACATTTCTTCCTGGTGCAGCCCAGTGGTTATGAAAGCAAACAAGCAAAAGTGCAGAAGCTGTGTCTAAATTCTACCTTGTTGGGACAATTAAGACTTCCAATCTCATACTTCGTTGGAGAGTCAAGAGAGTCAGTACTCTATGTGAGAGCAAGAAAGAAAGAAAGAAAGAAAGAAAAAGAAAGAAAGAAAGAAAGAAAGAAAGAAAGAAAGAAAGAAAGAAAGAAAGAAAGAAAGAAAGAAAGAATAGAAAACTGCCAGTATCATATTGTGACTATGGGGCAACACCTAAAATATGATGCACAATTGTGATTGTCACACCTGAGAAATAATATTTTAGAGCTGGAAAATGTGTAGTAAAGGGCAACAAAATTTATAATGAAGTAGAGGACTTCCCCTCTGAGAAATGGTTGTAAGGTTGAGGTTGGGCTTAGCTTTAGGAAAAAACTAAGTAAAGGGAGACCTGATAGATACATATAAAATTGTGCCTGGTGTGTAGAATGTAATTAGAGACCAAATCCTATTACTATAATGTAGGGTCATCTAACTAAAGCTGAATGGTGGGAGGTTTGGGACAAATAAAAGGAAGTAACTGTTCACAAATTACATAGCTGCATTATAGACTTAATTATCAGAAAATCTAGTACTAACTGCCAACTTGGATGGCTTTAGAAAGGAATCTGACAAATATGTGGAGGATAAGCCTATCAGTAGCTATTAGTCAGGATGAATAAATATTACCTGTGATATCAAAGGCACCATGTCTCTGTACTAGGGAACACAGATGGGAAGGTGCTGCAGCCATCATGTCACGCCTGTGACCTTCTGATAGATAAGTGGAAACAGAATGCTGAATTAAATAGACATTTAATCATGTAAAAACCCAAGGTTGATTTGTTATTCTCTCTCTCTCAATCTCTGTCTCTCTCGCAGAATCTTTCATACTCATATAAACATAGTTTTCAAATTGTTGGAAGTACCTAAGTATGATGACAACATTCTATATTTACTAGTTTGAAAACTGTGCACAAGGCTTAATATCTGCCAGAAAGCATTCAACATCATTATGTGCTTCTGTGTTTTGTCATGCTGCTATTTAGCTAAGTTCATATTTAACCTTAGGATGTGTGGATGTTATCATTACACTTTCAAGTAGCATTTATCCAAACACTTCAATCCTTGATTTTTACACACTTATGGGAAATAGATTTAAGTATGGTTTCTCTTTTACACTTCATTTATCTGAAATTATAACAAATCATTCTGCTGTTTTTCCCATGTTTTAACTGGTAGAACAAGAATTGCTTTTGAACTCAAACTGCAGAGGGCAAGCAAATCAACAGATTTGCGTATTCCTTCTTCTATGTGCACAATGTTCAATGTACTGGTTGATGCCAAGAAACAAACTGCTAAACTCTGTGTTCTGGATGGTGGGCAGGAGGTAAGTGAAAGTGTGAACATATTAAAATATCTGCTTCAAAAGATCAGTAATTATACAAATGGCTTTGGTCAGAGTTCAGTTCTGAGATAGCTATTGCTGGTTGCAAGGAGGAGAGGAGAAATATCCCCAGAACAGGAGTACCATATGAGACTTGTATAGCAGGAGCAAGAATTTTATGCAAGGATTCAATGGTGTACTACTGCTGAATCCCACAGCTTCTGCTAGAATCAGCCGCATACATATACTGTGCAGCCTGCCACGCAGCCTAAAAAGTTGCACCAGAAGGTTGGGAAATCTGGGGTGGTTTCTGGAGCCACAGAGGGGTTCATTGGAAGGAGGGCGGGGAAAGGTCTTTATGCCAACTGGCATTAGCTGCAAAACTACAACATTGGATCTTTGTCACTAGTGAATCCTTATTCTCTAATCCTGCAGCACCTTGTCATTGGTCTTCCATACTGAGATAACATTCTAGAACAATCTAGAATTAAGGAATGGGTTACTCACTAGGAATAGTCACCAGAATATTATGCTGCTTTAATCTTAGGTGAAGGTACAGGTTTCCCTTGACGATAAAGTCCAGTTAATTGTCCAGTTTATTAAGCCCAGGACTCTAGGGGCCTGGTGCTCATCCCCATTCGTAAGCCAAAGAGCCGGCGTTTGTCCATAGACACTTTGCCACATGGCTGGCATGACTAGACACAGAATGCCGTTACCTTCCCACCAAGGTGGTACCTATTCATCTACTTGCATTTGCATGCATTCAAACTGCTAGGTTGGCAGTTGGGACAAGCAATGGGAGCTCACCCTGTTGTGCAGATTCGAACTGCTAACATTTTGATCAACAGCCCAGTGGCTCAGCGGTTTAACTTGCTGCAGCACCCACGTACCTTACTTTAATCTTACTATGTGTTATTAATAGCATATCCTTTTTGACAGTGTGTTCATGCTTGCTGTCAAAGGTATTAAGAAGGGGTCTGCATATATAGTCACCAGTTGTGACCAGAAATTTAATTTTAATCACATGTAGAAAACCAGGAAAGCTTCCATCATACTTTGTCACAGGAGTACTGTTCTTAAAGAACAAAAACCTCCTGGTGACACATGGAGAGCCTCTTTCAAAATAGCACTCAAATGTGTCTCGTGCTGTGGTGCAGCATCATTGAGTTGTACGCGGACCACCTGTCTTTTTGCCTTGTAAGACCAAGACTAGGCAACATGTGTGGTCCTTAGGATTTAAGTAAGGAGTTATACTTTGTGGTGGACTTGGCATTCATTTTCATAAACATTTCTGTTTTATAGCATTCATTCTCGTATTATATTTATTTCTTCATGTTTCCTGTTGGTTTTTTTAAAAAAAATATTGATTTTGTTTTGGTTATTACATCTTGTATTAGTTTATAATGATTATTTCCATCGTTTTTCCCCTTGTCTGTTTTTTGGGGGTTTTCTGTCACATGACCCAGTTTGCTAATCAGTGGGTAAGTTTACTTTATTTTAGAACTTATTTTGTCTTCCAAATGTTTCAGCACTCATTGTTTGTTGTAAAATGGGATCTGGGGTTTACCACCCTGACTAAAAATGTAGATCCTGAAGCAAGATAAAGTAGTGCCAGCCTCACCATATGCGAAGTAGGTTGAGTCCCTTCCTCTGTCTTCAGTTTGTCAGCCTATTATGCAAGAATGGGAGAAGCCTCATTCTTACACTAATATTAAAAGCAGAATCCCTGTCACCTTTTCAGATCCTAATTACATGCAGTAACCACAAATGGAAATGTTGCATGATATACTTGCTTTTTGCTACATTCACAGTTTGTTGTTCTGTGCATCGAAGTTGCTTCCAGCTTATGGCAACTTTATGATCAGTGATCCCAAAAATGTCCTATTGTTGACAACTTTGCTCAGGTTGTCCAAACTAAAGGTCATGATTTTCTTTATTGAGTATGTCCACCTCATTCTTCTTTTCTCCCTGTCTTCATCTTTTCTCAGCATTATTGTCTTTCCTAGTGAGTTGCTCCACATGGGTAGTTCATTGTATTTGTCAGAAGCTGTTCCATTTATGTTTTCTTTTCTTTTAGAGCTAAATCATAATGGTTGGATCCAGATGTAATCATACTTCAGTGAATGTACTTACCTAAATCATGGGTCTCCTTTGACTACATCTGCATCCAACCCTGTGATAATCTTTACATAAATATAAAACTGTTAGCCTTTTCACATTTCAGACATTTACATATTGAGAATAAAAGAATCATTCCACTGCCCCAAAATCTGAGTCGTATCATCAGAGTTTGTACATTGACTTAAACACAAAGCAAAAGCTGAAAATTCTATTCGAAATCAACATCTACGTTTCAAACATCACAGTTTGATTTCTGAGATTTTGGTGTCTCCTTGTAAAAGAACATTCCCTATGTGGTCCTTACTGTAATTTAGCAGGAGTAGCACAACAGCATCCCTGGATTTAGAGATATTTGCAGTGGATATCAGATACAATTTTTCTGCAGATGGCATGAACCATATTCTATTTTAAATTTCTGTACTATCACAGGCTTGGCAATCATAATTTTAAAATATGGGAAATGACAGATTATACATGCAAATTAAATATCCACCAAACATGTTCTCAGCTATGCCTTATAGTCATATGAAGAAAAGTCCATCTGTTCCCACTCCTTTGATTGTCACAAAAATACACCTTTCACCACTTTCAGGCATTTAGCTTGTTTCCCATATTCAGCTGATGACTTCAAGCTGACTATCGAGGCTGTTCCTACACAGCCATGGTTTCAGTAGCCTGCTGTGAATGACCCCCACTCCCTTCCACCATCATCCAAGGGAGCTTACTCTCTTCATTCGTGCTCCCCTTTCAGTGCATGGATTTGACATTCACTTCATTAGTCCATTCCTAAACGTGATTTAGGTGAAAGGGACTCGAGGGTCCTTCAGATAATATAACAGATAGTACCTTCCTTTAGTAGGTACTCTTACATAGCCATCAGCAAGGCAATGGTTGCTTTGTAGGGGGAGTATAAGGATTTAGAAAACAAAATGGTGGGGAGTAGCTGTCAAGAGTATTTAAATTTATGGTAAACTGAAATACCTTTATTGAATTCTCTTCATTGTGGATATTTAGATTCAAGAATATTATCTGAAGTCACACACGTGTTGAATTGAATTCAAGTACTCTGTCCTTTCCATGTGATTTCTCCCTGGCCCCAGAAGAATCAGTCATTATGATTAAAATATTTTTTAAATATAATTATCCCAGTGTCTGTCCTTTTGAATGTGGGCTATGTTACAGTCTATTTTATCAAGGCAGTAATTGGTCTTTTCTGACATTACATGTGTATCTGCATCTGTCCACTTGGATACAAATTGTTTGCTTCGTTAATCTAGGCACAGTGGGCATTTGCTTAACAAAAGGGCAGCTCTCCTGGGAATTATTAAGTATGTCTGTGTGGAAACTTTAAAAAAGAAGGCATAGCCTTCAGAAAGCTAAATTTTATAAAACTATTCAATGGGCTCCTGCCAAGTTCAGCTAATGTTTATATTGATTTTGGTGCTTTTACTCCAAGCATTATGTTCTTGCTGTTTCAGGTAGCCTTGAACTATCAGGATAGGGTTAGTCTTTACATTTTTTGTGAAGTGGCTGGTAGGCCATTCTTTGCTCTCAGACAAATGTTCTGAAGGGAGAATTACCTTTTTTTTTTTAATGGATGTATGTTCAGAATAGAGAAAGAGCCCTTGTTCCCGCTAGCTGCAAGATGGAAGTCTCTTCTATTATTATCTAAACAGAGTGTGAAAGTCTTTCAGATTTAATTTAAAGTGTACATCACCAAAGAAAGCATTGTTGTTAGTGGGAGGAAAGTAGAAGCAAAAAGATGGAGAATGGCAGATAATTTTGTTATTATGTCTTTTATGACTGACTAGTTTATTACCATCCTTCTGGTTTCCTGATGATATTTTATTTCTGCCTGTGTTTGAGCAGGTTGTGTACGAGTTGTATAACCTGAAGCTCACTCCAGTAATAAAAGGGCCCTTTTAAGCGTGAACGGTTGGCCCCTCATTTTATTTCTGGAGGACATAACTTATGAATGAGAGTTGTCAGACATAAAGTGCTTTATTTATTCTATCTTTTTCTCATCTTGCCTCTGTAGCAGGGCGGGGGTGGGGGGAGATACACAGTCACCTTAATTACAGAGAAGACAAAACATATCCTTCACATTCCTTTGCCTGAATAAGAATAAAGACCTCAATGCATCTAAATAATAACCCCATTAGTTGCTTAACTCAACATTGTATATGGAAAAAACATCAGAGTCAGAAGTGTTGATTGGATGGATCATTTTCAAGGTTTTGTTATTTGGGTGTTCAAAATGATAATTTTAAGTAAATCTCATCTGTCAGGTTTGGAAGCTTTGTACTGTGCGTGCCTTGTGACAAAAAGTGCTGTTTTCATATAAGACACTAATGCTGCCTTTATCTTCTGAAACACAGCAGCAATACCATTCAAAAATAGACGACTTGATTGATGAAACCGTGAAGGAAGTAATTTCACTTCTTGTTTCAAAGGTAAATTTATTCAGACTCTGTAGCTGAATGAGAGTAGCGAGAAAAATGTTTCCATATCTACTTTCTGCAAAAAGGAAGGTATTTTTCCCACTCCATTTTTAAAGCAAAACTGACTTAAGGGACTCACAGCCTGCCACTTCATCAGGATGTTTACAGATTTAAATTAGGTACCAATTTGAGCAAGGATTCGTGTGCACTCTTTTCATCAGGTATATTTCTCTTGTGCTGCATGCCATACTGGCTTCATTAATTGCTGATACCTAGCACATCCACATTTTTCCTGTATAAGGATTAGCTTTAATTAAGTGCATCATTGCTTTTCTCCTTTGCTTTACATTGCTTTTCTAGTTTGCTTTATGTTGCACATGGGGGAAGTGTGTTCTTCATTTTTTCCTAGGCATTTAAAATCCATCTTCATTTCAGCATTGATCATACATACAAAGTTGTTGAAATACTTTTGCTAGACTCATAATTTTTTTAGCTCCCCTTCATATGAAATCCAGTGCAGTTTAATATGCATACTGTGTTTCCTTATGTATTTTAAAAGTGGGAATGGCTAGAGAATTAATCTCCATTTGCTCAGAAAAATTAGAAATGCAAATTTAAAAAGTTTTGTCATTGCTTCTGAAAAAGCTGCAACTGCCTTTTTTTACTCTGGTAACACTATAGATGTGCCTGGATTCTGGCCTATCCAACTCCCAGTGTGAAGATTTTTTTATGTATAAAATTTATTTTGTAGAAGTAATTCTATGCAGGGAAGCTTGATTACGAAACACAAATTAATGTGTACTGCTTCTTGTTCTTTTGGAAGGAGAGCCATGGTTCTCTCTGCATGCAGTGGGACCCCACAATAATGAACACATGCAAGGCACCAATGTAGACCTCCGTTTTGTTCCTTGCATGGCAGAACCTCTCGAGGCAGGACAAATGTTAGGGTAACAGGTATGAGCAAAAACTATATGAGAAATGTTGCATGCAGCAGTTCAGTGCAGACTCTCTTGCCTCCCCACAACCTCCACCTTTCAAATTTATTGGGCAAATTTCTGTGGAATTACAGCCTTCCAGTTAGATTGTACCCAGGGATTGAACCAAAGTAGATGTTAACGATATTGAGAAAGTAAAAGCTTCCTCTCCTCCTCTATGGAGGGGGGAAATTATGAAGCAAAGATATGGGTTTTCTTTTTTCTTTTCTTTTCTTTTTTACAGCTTGTAGGGCAGTGCTGATGCACTCTGTGTTTTATAAAACTTTTTTTTTTAATGAAAGTTTCCTCCTGGGAGGAGGAGGGCCCAAGAAGGTGAATCTCTTTTTTTGTTGTTCTGTTACTTTTTCTTGTTTGTTTGTTTCCCTCTCTCTAAAGGGAAGTGGGCCAAATAGTGTTGTTTGAGGTGCAGTGTGGTTTCCTGACCCAAAACCATCAGATCTTTGCATGTGGATGCAAGGATTGCAACAAATGGCATATCACACCTCTGTATAACCTTAAGCAATCCTGATCTAGCCCTTTTCAGTTTGGCCATCTAGCCAAGCCCAAAGTTTGTTAGTTGCTGAAATTATGTCTTGATTCTGTTTATTTGTAAAATCGGTGCTTAGAACAACTTGTGTGATATTCATATTTTCTTTTCTTTTTTTCTTCTTTCTTTTTTCTTTACTGTTAACTCTAGCTGTTTTTCTACATAGCTGTCATCTTAGATCATAACTGAAGTGGTTTAAGAACCATATTAATTATCATTCTGCAGCGTTATTCATTCAGTTCTCTTGTTCAGGTGGATTGTGCAAATCGGGTAGGCAGCACCGGTGTGTTAACATGAGCAATGGCAACTGTTACAATAAATAAAAAGCAGGGTTCCCTATAGTCAAAACAGGAAAAATTCTGCCTCTTGTTGCTCTTCATATAATGATCCATCTATATTGCTTAGATGATGATATAAAATAAATGATAGGCAGATAAATATGATGAGAAGCAGAGTAGGTTAAAGATGTGATGAATGCAGTTCACTACTGTCACCCCTTTAAGCCATTAGAAGTCTAGATTGTTGCAAGGTGAGACTCTCAGATCCTTACAGGGAAGAAGGAATATGACACTGTTGTGACACTGTTAGAGTGGCCATTAACAGCATGCCAGATGGAATTTTGTCCTGTCCTCTCACTCATAAAATGCTGCTCCAATGTTCTAGGAAAGAGACTTGAGATGTCAAGCAATTACTCTTTAAAACACTTCTTAGGGTCATCATCAAACTACTCATAAGTAAGCACTTTGCGGTAGTGTTACAACTATTAACGCTAAAGTGTAGTATGTGTATATTCACACAAGCATGATTTTTTTTAAAAAGCTATGTCACTGGCTTTCATTTTACTTTGTGTCACTAACAGTATGATTTCCAAAATAAGATTAATTGGTTTTATTTGTTAGATATATATATATATATATATATATATATATAAAAATATATAAATATATAAATATATATATATATATATATATTTATATATATATATATAAATATATATATATTTATTTTATATATATATATATATATATATATATATATATATAAATTTTAAAAAAATAAGAGTTGTTTGCCATTTTAAAGACTGTGTGGGCAGGTCCAACTTCAACTCATCATCAGTGGATAACAAAAGTGACTTTCAAGTTCTGTAGTTAGAACTTTAGTCCTAAAAGCATTTTGGTACTAAGTTACTTGTGCTGTGCAACTGCAACCAAATTTGATGACTGCACAAATTAGGCATGAACAGTCTGCTAACTTGTTTTTCTAATAGAAAGAGAAGAGGAAAAGTCTATTTTCCTGCAGTGTATTCTCTACAATAGTGGCCCCCAACCTTTTCCCAACCGTGGACCGGTTGGGGGGGTGGGGTCTGTGTGCGGGGGGATGGGGCACCCTGCACGCTCGTGGGTGGGTGGGGCGTTCACTCACAGGGGGCAGGGGCACGCTCACGTGCATGCACGGGGGGCAGGCATGCTCACGTGCATACGCAGGGGCGGGGAGCGTGCTCGCAGGTAGCCGGGGTATGCTCGCAGGGGGGGAGTGCTCCCGCGCATGCACGGGAGGCGGGATTGCGTGCAGGGGCGGTAGATCTGTCTCCGCGGCCCGGTCCTGCCAGGGTCCTGGCCCTCTACTGGGCCGCAGACCAGGGGTTGGGGACCCCTGCTCTACAATGTTCATTTTAAGTGAGATTTGATGGTGGCCTGCTCTTTGTGCTGCAAAGCCTGTAAAGAAGAAGCCAGCAGCACTCTCTGGAAATGGGATGGGATGAGATATCATCAGAGGCCTTTAGGGTCTCCTTGTTGGGAGAAAGGTGCCCTATAAATAAAACAAACAAATGAATGAATGAATAAATAAACATCATACACTAAGATTATTATGGCTTGGAGATGTTTCTTCTGACATCTAGAAATGAATCTAAGCTGTCTACATTTGCTCAGCAGAAGTGGAGTTAGAATGAAAAGCTGGTGGTGTGCTCTTCTCCCTTAATTGTTGCTGCAATGCATTAACAGATTGCATAGTTCTGGCATCAAATAGCAATATCTGGTTTGGTTTATTTCACCTTTTTTAAAAAATGTGAGGTACAAGGTAGGAAATGAAGAAGTTTATTCTGTTTTTACATCTCAACACAGTAAGTTGGATCTAGACCCAGCCATAATTAGCACAGATGCAGTGAACTCCGTGGCACTTCAGTTAGTCATGGCTCACTCACATCCCATTTATTTCAGTGCATCTACTCTAAATATGACTAAATTTGAATCAATTCCCTTGTCATTTTATTAGAAATTTCTAGTGGTAGAAATAATCATGTATTCAATTTGTATTTATCTCTTCTATAACATTTCTGGATACATCAAAACTCTCTTATATCTTTACATCTGAGAAAGAATTTGCCACTGTGCAGTGTTTTGTTCACTGTTATCAGCCATAGAAGATGATGGCTGGTATTTATCCTTTCACAATAAGGCAATAATTTTTCATTTTTTTTGTACATTATGAATATTTATATTTGTATCTTAATGTAGTTTGTTACAGTGCTGGAAGGTGTACTGTCTAAATTATCAAGGTATGATGAAGGCACTTTCTTCTCATCAATACTTTCATTCACTGTAAGTACTTCAGCTCTTTAATAATTGATTTTTAAAGACCACTAAAAGTTAATCATGGTCAGTTACAGTGTTTGATTATTTTTTTTTACTTTTAATTTTATTTAAGGTGAAAGCGGCTGCAAAATATGTTGATGTTCCTGTAAGTATTTTGATTGTAAAATGAATTTTGTAAAACTGTTGCTTTCCACAACATGTACTTCTTTCATGTTTTATCATTGCACTTTCCTTTGGATGTTCATTATAACCTTACACAAAGTATTTAAACAGATACATCTGGCCCCAGAGAGCATTTAATTCCCCTTAAACAACAACCAACTCCCAAAGCAAAGCTTAGAGAGGTTACTCTCAGTGTACTTTTTCAGTTGTGGTGAAGAGAGAATTGTAGCCTAGATACTGTTTCACTTGAGACATTTTGTCATTTGGGTGTGTTGTTCCAAAGCTTAGCTCATTTGGGTTTCTCAAGAAAGTGGATGCATTCAAAATTATCTTCCAAATTAATGAATATCATTCTTGAAAACTGTAGACCTATCAACTGACATAGACTTGTCAATTTATATCCAGGCATAAATACAACTTTTTTAAAAAAAAGAAAGAAATGGAAATTTGGAGACAGAAACCGCATCCTATTCCAAATAGCTATTTACTTTAGGTCTGTTATCATTTTTCCATCTTCTAGAGAAATGGAAAACGTGTCTCTATTTTTGCCATGTGAAGTGTTCCACTCTCTAGACAAACCCAGGACTAGGCTCTGTTAAACCAGATGGGACGAGTTTCTTAAGTAAGCAAAAACTGGGTTCGTCTATAAGTGTACGTGTGTGAGAGAGAAAAAGATAATACTCTGTGTGTGTTACCATGAAGTATTCCTTATATTTTAATACTTGTTTATAAATTTTTAACAGAGCTTTTTAAAAAAATTTCTCAGATTTAAATGCACTATTTGCAAATCTTCATTTTCTGTTTTCTTCTCCTAAAATGCAAATTGTGCTGTCAAGTCAATTCTGGCTTATGGCAGCCCTTTTCAGAGTTTTCTAGGTAGAGAATATTCAGAAGTGGTTACCATTCCCTTCTCCTGGGGCCACTCTGGGACCGTACAGTTGGCTCTTCTCCTGGAAAGCATAGTAGGAAATTGAACTCCCAACCTCTGGCTCCACAGCCAGACACCTAATCCAATGAGCTATGCAGCCAGTTTTCTTCTCCTACTACCCTTCTTTTTTTACAATTCCTTTGCACATTTCAGATTACTTTTGTGTACTGGTTCACACAGCTGAAAATGAAGAAAGACATGTAGATATGTTACAGTGCATCAGTCCTATAATATAAGGTTCTTTGGCTCTGTATATGTACACACAGGGCTAGAAGAAGACATTTTGTGAGACAAAGGACATTATACCATCCCCACCCTTTACAGAAGCAAAATAAACTACCAACTTAATTTCACTGCCATGGAACAGTGTCCTCCTTTGCTCACACAAGCTAGTTTAAGAGGCATGGGACAGAGTGTGTTACATACAAAGAGAGGAATAGCCAGGATGCTTGACAGAAAGTGTTGTCTCAATTTGTCAAATGACACAAGGCCTTCCCTGTTTGTGCATCATTCATATGTTGTACTGAAGGAGCAGTGGTAAATATACATTGTAGCCCTGCTCTTTGCTGCACTTAACACTATTTCTGTGTTTTCAGCCACTCAAATCAATCTTGTGTCACTTCACCATCATGTGCCATTATGCTGATGGCTCAAGGATCTTACTCTTAGATCTCATTGCCAGGCTTGATGACCCAGGGAACTGGCTCATTGGTTATCTGTGTGGGTCGGAAACAGGTGCATGCTGAAGTCAGGAAGAAGTGAAGGTCCAGTATAGTTCAAGGATCAGAAGAACCAGGAACAGTGAATAGTCAGTAGTCAGGATTCAAAGCCTCAATAGGAGATCAGAACAGCCAGAAACAGTCAAAGGGGTATTCTTTCACAGTTAGTAAGAGCTGGAGAGACATCCATGATTTAATGAGATGGTCTGTGTAGCGAACACCCTGTTTTCCTAT
Organism: Intellagama lesueurii; assembly: GCA_037013535.1. Taxonomy (NCBI): domain Eukaryota; kingdom Metazoa; phylum Chordata; class Lepidosauria; order Squamata; family Agamidae; genus Intellagama; species Intellagama lesueurii. Next base: position 67,970,824 of record JBAJHW010000005.1, on the reverse strand, counting down.
ATATATAATGGTATTGGCCTGCACCAATGGGAGCTGTTGGGAGGCGGAGCCAGAGAAACCAGGAGGGAGGGGTGAGTCAGAGAGGAGAGTCTGACGTGAGAAGGGACTGGGAGTCAGAGATGAGAGTCTGAAGTAGAAGTTAGTCTGTGGTAGTTAGAGAGGGTAGCAGAGTTAGGAGTTAAGAGTGTGGAACTTATAAAGAACTAAGAGAGTTAAGGGTGAAACAAGTTATTCCTAATCTAATGAATACATTAATGTCTGTGAAGAACCTGCTTAAACAAACTGTAATCAATAAACCTGTGTTATTCAACTTTATACTCAACTTGGACCTCAATCTTCCTAATTAAAGGTTGTTGACAGAGGTCAACTGGTGGCAGCGAGGTAAAGGACGTGTTGGGATACTCGCGTGAGCTCTGTGTTTGGTGAAACAAGCAGGGGCCACGTGGGTAAACGTCACAGTCTGAGTTTCTTGGGATTGGGAAGAGGTCAAAGGGGTCTCTGTGAGCATAATAGGAGTTTCTTGAAGCCCGTAATTTCTCTCAAGAAACTTGACCATTTACAGTTGCTTTCTGACAAAAAATAAATATATTTTTCAAAGCTGGTTTGGGGGAAGAATGGCGCTAGGCAAGGCTTGTCAAATAACAGCAACAGCAAATACAGTGGAACATACCATACAGAAGATATTGCTGCTTCAAGGCTTACCAATATAAATTAGATTTGCACTAGCAAAGAAATCTAAAGGGCTTAATCTTCCTTTTTTAATTTATTTGTTTGTTTTATATGCTACTTTTCTCTAAAAAATGAGACTTAAGGTATTTTACAGGAAAATTGCATAGAAGAGCCCTGTTAAAGTAGAAAGCAAGACTGACTATTGAAAAGGTGTTGAATTAAAAGCACAACTTGGAAAGCAACTTAGAAATACATTATTAAGAAAATTTCAACATTTACCTGGTAACAACGCAATCGCCAAGCCATCATTTTCCTAAAACTTACCTGAGCAATAAATTCTTTACCAGCCAGCAGAATGAGAACAAAGGAAGGGCCCAACAAGTCCTTTTTGGATCAACCACTCAGAAAGCCTTTTCATAGTTTTAAGAAGCTTTTGGCTATTATGTGGAAGCATAGCTGAGCAGCAATACCTTGTGTTAAAGCTGGAAGATATCTACAAGCTACACGGAACTGTTTGAAGGAGAACATAATAAGGCAAGCAAGAAGCTGCAAAGAATCCCACCTTCTCTTATCTCTGTTCTCTCACTAGAAAAGAAAAACAATGGAACATTTATTCAAAGTATTCTCGAAGGCTTTCACGGCCGGGATCCGATGGTTGTTGTGGGTTTTCCGGGCTGTTTGGCCGTGTTCTTAAGAACACAGCCAAACAGCCCAGAAAACCCGCAACAACCATCGAACATTTATTCATTGCTCCAGGAGGGAACATGGGGAATACTCCTAAACTATTTAGGTGTTTGAACATAAACTAGATGGGTACAGTTAATTACTCAAGGTCCTTGATAGAGTGATGTCCACTAAAGAATGAATTTTGGAAATGTGTGTACATGCATCAGTTACTATTTGGAACGTTTTTCAAAGGTACCACTGTGAGTTTTTCTTTTTTGTTTTTGCATTTGAAAAAACCATTGTAGTGACAGTTATATAAAGATTTACTTTGGAATAAGTCCCATTTAACTCAGTGGGACTTATCTCTGAGTAGACATGAATACCATAACATTATAAGTTGATTATTTCCATAGGAGTGGCTATATCAGTCTGTCACAACAAGACACGATGAAGAGTTTTGTGAAACCTTATAGACTAATTTGTTATGCCATATAGTTTTATGGACACAGCCCCCACTGCCCCACTGCAATCACAGCATCACCGCTAGTTCTTCCTTCACCTGTGCAACTTACCTTTAAGCTGAAGAAGTGGCAGGAACAGGCTCAGTGCCACAAGACTTTGTTGGTTTTACTGTGCACAGCAATGTGTCACACCAAACAAGGGGCTGAATATAGGAGCTTTGAATTCCATTGCCACTTCCTGAACCAGAAGTGGGGTTGGATTTCAGAGAAGGCTCTTCTGTAGTAGCACAGGGCAGTACTCTGCCTAAAAAACGCAAGCCCCAGTAACTAATACACATGAATACAAGTATAACAGTAACTATAAAATGAATACAGACATAAATATATGGGGTGGCAAGAGGAATGTTGTCTTTAAAATGTAAAAGGAAAAATAACAAGAACCGTAAACATTTTTTTTCTCTCACTAAGTTTTTCACCCATTTTTTAAGGCGTTAAGCTATAAGTACTCTTAAATCCAGGCCTGCAGAAGTGTGAGGATATTCCACAAATCTTTTCCTTTGAGTCCCAAAAGCAAGAGTAAGGCTGAATATTAGGGGAAATGACTTAACTGTTAGAACAGTATGACAATGGAACCAATTACCTCAGGAGGTGGTGAGCGCTCTAACGCTGGAGGCATTCAAAAGAAAATTGGACAAGCATCTGTCAGATCTGCTTTGGTTTGGATTCCTGCATTGAGCAGGGGTTGATGGCCTTATAGGCCACTTCCAACTCAGTTATTCTATTAGTTAGTTAGGCATCCTTCAGTCTCGAGGGACTATGGTAACGTGCTCTGTATGGAGGACTTGGAACAGCGTCTAGTGTGGCTGAGAAGGCCAATTCGAGAGTGGCAATCCCTTCCACACTGAAGACAAATACAATCTGTCAGTTATTCTATAATTCTATGAAATATAATGATATTTTTATGAGAATATGGCAAGTAATTACCTTTTCAAAACCATGTATCAAAATTGTAAATAATCTAACCATCCCAAATGTAGGCAAGCTGTATTGTTGCCCTTAAGAATTGCTATTTTTAGTTAAGATTGTTATACATTGTTATTAATAATAATTACATGCTGTAAATGTAAATTCTGACTTAAGACACCACTTTCCAGGGTTTTCAAGGTACAGAGTACTCAAAAGTGGCTACTCAAAAGTGCACTCTGGGACTGTCCAGCTTGCTCAGGGCGACACAGGCTGGCTCTTCTCCTGGGACACCAGTGGTGAATCAAACTCCCAACCTCTAGCTCCATAGCTGGATATCTCACTGAATTATCCAGCCAGCTAGGCTTTCTTATTACATATACATTATTCCAAGCTCTTTTATCTATAACAGCTTGCAGTTATTTATAAATGACAGTGTACCTTAAATTTCTTTGGTTGCAAACTGTAAGTAAGAATTTCTTTAGGAAAAGGGATATTTTATTTCTCAGGTTAATGAAACACAAAAAAGCTTTTAAGATCTTAAATGTAAACATTTCATCTTTGCTTTCTTTAAAAAAACCACATGACAGTGCTTTATTATTTTCTCTCCCTTTGATATATTGTTAATGCTTAATCAAAAGGTTCAGCATGTTCTTCTATATTTAAATAATTTTCTGGGAAAGGGGCATACTTGTAAGGAACGGACCCCTCCCCTCTAGTGAATGGTAGGAGATGACCCACACCTGCCGGATTAGGTAAAGCTGCAGGAAGTAAGAGCACTGGCAGCAGCATATAATTAACAAGGAATTTCTCTCTCTCTTTTAAAATCATGTTCATCTTGCCAGGTTAACAAGTGATTAACCCCAGGAAAAGAATCTGTTGTGGTTGACTCCCTTGTTTTAAACTCTTTCACTTTTTTCTCTTGCTAGTGGATTTGGTTTTGGGTTACTAGGGGCATAGTAACCCAGTTGCAATACTTCATTTCCTAGTATTCAGTTTAATACCTTTGTGTTTCCAGCTTTTCTACTTCCCTGTGTGCATTGGGGGAGGGGGATTTAAACTGATGAAAACATCTTGACTCCTCATTTATACCAAAATTCTACCAGAAGGAGTGCGGGGAGATGAACATGCTTTTTCTCACTTAAAACTGGAATCTTTCTATTATGCTACCTTTTAGGGAATTTTCTAAGTTACAGTTCTTATTGTATACAGCTCAGTACCATATAATCCTTGAAAGAAAAACTAAGCTCAGAGTTTCTTACATCTTGTATTTTGATAATCACCTTGTAATTGTTCACAATACTGAGTGTCAGTAAAAAAATTACTATATGTGAGGATTACTTTTAAGTTCAATCCTTTTAATTACTTAATAACTTACATGGGGCATCCTGGGCTATAGGGTAGCATGTTCTACCTGGTTTAAGAACAGAAGGAGAGCCCTCCTTGATCAGATGAAAGACTTGTTTAAGCCAGCATTCAATTCACACCAACCAACCTGAACGTACAAAAGGACTCTCCCACTCATCCTCTCCAGAGCATACTCCTGCTGATCCTGGCAGGGCTAGGTATCTGTCATGAGAAGTAGCCATGGAGAGTAGCAATGGATAGTCCTATCCACTATGAATTTATCCATTCTCTTTTTAAAAAGCCATCTGAGCTGCTGGCCATCACTGCTTTTTTATTGCAGTAAGTTCTACAACGTAACTACATCCTGTGTGAATAATTGATTTGTTTCATCTGTCCTGAATCCCAGTCATTCATTTCTGATGGAAGACCATGGATTCCAGTATCAAATTTTTCTGTACTATGCATAATGTTATACATCTCGACCATGTTTTGTCTTTTTTTCTAAGCTAAGGAGCCCCAAGAATTGCAACCTTTCCTCATAGAAGAGCTGCTTAAGCCTCTTAGCTATTTTGGTTGCCCTTTTTGGTACCTTCTCTAGCTCTACAATGTTGTTTTTTAGATGTGATGGCCAGAACTATATATGCTGCAAGTGTGGTCACATAATTGATTTTGATGATAAACACATCATGATACTAGCAGTTTCATTTCAAGTTGCTATTTTATCCCCAACAAGGAACTTGGCCTCCCCCCCCCCCCCAGCAACCATATATTGGGTTGACATTTTGATCAAGCTGGCCACCACAAGGTCCATTTCCTGCTCTGCTGCTGGCATCTCAAACCTTAGCAACCTTATGCTTGGCATGTTTGACCTAATATGTATCACTTTACATTTGATTATTTTAAATCTTATTTCCCATTTTAATGCTCAGTTTCCCAATATGGAGAATAGACAATAGCATGACAGAGATGCATAGAAGGGACTAAGCAAAGAGGAAAGTGTTAAAACACTCATTTCTTTCGGTTTAACATTGACATTTGTTTACATATCTGAAAAGAACTATGATCAGTTGAAAGAAAAAAGATCAAAGTCTGGTTCATTATCTCAGCTTGTTAATAACTGAAATTTACACAAGTGATCCACAAGCTTTGGAGAATGAGGGCCACATTGGGCAGTGGAGCACTTATCAAGAGTGAAATAAGAAAACTGAGTATGACCACAGCAAAATTTTACTTCACTTATTATGTCCTTGACCTTAATTCCCTCTGCCCCACTGCCATCCACATTGAAGTTATTTTCATTTATTTCGTTTGTTTTTCATTCATTTATTTTCTCCTTTATTCTTCTTGCCAACCTACCACTATCACCAGTGATCCATTTATATTTACTGTATTTCATCTATTTTCCACCTTCACTCATTCCCTCTTTACCCATCTCCTATCCATTAATGCTTATGAGGCTATTTCAAGTCTGAATGCTTATGTTGGAACTCAGTGCTTTTGCCTGTATCCTGGCAGCAGAGGAGAAACCGTCGTAGAACCGTCTGACTACAGATTCTGTTATTCAAGATGCCTCACTTTCTGCAAAGCAAGAATAGTGGTAGATCAGTGGTCCCCAACCTTGGGCCTCCAGATGTTCCTGGACTACAACTCCCAGAAGCCTTCACCACCACCTCTATTGGCCAAGATTTCTGGGAGTTGAAGTCCAGGAACATCTGGAGGCCCAAGGTTGGGGACCACTGTGGTAGATGATGAGATTGAGCCAGAATGAGCTGAGGTTTTTAGCTGGAGGAGCAGAAAACATATCCCGTATGGCTGATTGCTTGGCCTTGATCTTGGTTTAGCAATGCTTTTTCTGTGCCACTATGATTGTGTTAGCAGCAACCATAGGGCATTTAGTAGTAGATTATTCACCTGTAATTTATTCTAACCAAATTTTCTCACCAGAAATAATTATGAGCTATTGTTAAGGTTTCACAGAAAGCATAGGAATGTAAAAGGAGCCCTTCTGGATCAGACTGAAAACCTATCTGAGGCCAAAATCCTGTTTCCCCAAGTGATCAATCAGATAGATGCCTGTCAGAAGTCCACAAGTGTGATAGCTTTCTCATACTGTTGTTTTGTAGCCCTGATGTTGCAAGGCATGCTAAGTTTTATCTTTGGATATAGACGTATAGATACTGTGATGTGTCACCATTAGAGCTATGTCAGAAATTTATTCAGTTTGAATATAAATAGCTTACCTAAATTTATTGAAACATGAATGGAAATGCAGTTGCACACCAACATTCATACTTTCTCTGATCTTTGCAGTACTAGTCTCCAATAATAAGCCATACAAATGCCCATATGTTGGGTAAAATTGCTCACAAACATACATACATTACTGGAAATTATATACAAAAACATATAAGGAAAATATGTGCAGAGAAATATAAATGTCAGTCCAAACATTAGAATATGTACTCAAAAACATGAATTTTTATAAAGCAAAAAAAAAAAAAAAAAAGCAAAGTGTGCAGCTTATGTACTGCTCCATAGTGCTTAAAGCACTCTCTGGGTGGTTTACAGTTTAATTATGCAGGCTACACATTGCCCCCCACCCACCCCAGAAGGATGCAAGACTGAGTGAAACTCGAGCCAGTTACCCGAGATTGGACCCATCATGAGCAGTTTTGGCTATAGCACTAGCAAGTTTTGTTTAGTATAAATATTCACAGTCTGCAGCCTGCTTCTTCAGACGCTTCTGAAGAAGTGGCTTCAATGACGTTTATGTCAGACAAAACTTGTTAGTCATAACAGTACTCCAGGTCTCCTTGTTTTTTGTTTTTTTAAGGCAACAGGCTCAAGTGGCCACCACTTTAGATAATTTTTTGTATGGACTTTTTAAAAAATCAAGTAATGCTAGAATAGCTTATAGGGGCTCACATTACTTATACAATTATTTTTTAAGTATTTCAAGATTTTCAATTTAATGTTAAATGCATGTAAAATGCATCCCATAGATGAATGTTCCTTAAAATAAAGTTTTATTGGCTGTTAATGAGCTGATTAATCAATCTTCATTAGTTTTAAAATTGAGAGATTTGCCACTGTAAGGTCTTTGAAGAATCAGTTGCATTTATCCAGGCATGTATACACAGTTAGTAAAACTATTTAAAGGAAAATTAGATTTTTCAGCAATTTATCAGAGATAATTACCCTGTGTACACTAGAGAGGAAAAAAGGGATAAAGTGTTTTAAGGAACTGTAATTCTAATTGGTAAATGTCACCAGCTGTTGCAGTTATCTTACTTGTGTATATTCTTCTAATGATTAGAGTTTCATGCCACAAGCTACATGAAAATATATTCACTAGGTGTGAAATTCCCATATGTCACAAATTAGGTAAACATCTTCAAGAAAAACGAAGAAAGCTTGCTAATAGGACTTCTTTTCTCTATGAGTTGACTGTTTTCAGTATTTTTTAGCCCTACCTGAAAGCAAATTTAGCCTCATTTGAAAGCATCTCTCTGTCTCTCTCTCTGTCTCTCTCTCTCCTAACCCAGAACTAAATTTGCAGGAAAGTATTAAGGTGTAATTTGTCGGGAAGAGTAACTCTTCAGCATAGACCTAGGAAATTATTTTTAATTTATGATGTTTATACATAATAGTTTTTGGTTTTTCTTTCTTGCGCAAGATCCTGACAGCACTGACGTGACTAGAGTAGTGTTGAAATATTACTACACCTTAACTTTCAACATCAGTTATGCTATACAAAACACAAAAGTGGCATTGTCCTTGCTCCAGAAGGATTATGACATAATAAAGATTTTTCAGAAATATCACATCTGTAAAGGAAGTGGGACATACAATGCTCCTGATCTTTTTAGTCATGGGTAAAAGAATAAGCTAGAATATCACCTCCTTTCAGGATAGAAGCCTCAATCCCAAAGAAATGCCATCATATGTATTGCAAGCTATAATGTGAAATACTACTATGGCTGATAGATATTATTTTGGTTAAAATTAACAAACTGTTGAAGTTCACAGATAGATATTCTCATCTAAAGGGATAGAAGTCAAATATCACAGAATGGCCAAAATCCTGTTGAGTAAAGTACAGGAGCATAAAGGACATGGCTAGGGGTGTGCCCCTCATGGTTTTTCTCTTTTTTAAACTACAAATCCTAGAATTATCCCAAGAATTCTCAAGACAACATGCTGGTCGTTCCAGCTCACAAACACATACCTGCAGGTACCTTCATTTCACTCACCTGGGCAAGGATTAGGCCTTTATTTCCTGTTGCAGTGTTACTGGAGGAACCCGACACAATGCTTCCTGGGAGTGCTGATTCTTCAGGAGGTGCCCTCTGTAGGCCATAAAGGGCAACAAGACTCCCACCACCAAGATGTATTGCAGCAAGAAATAAAGATCTACAAGGAGGCCTTGTCTTTGTTCAGGTGAGTGAAATGAAGGTATCTGCAGGTATGTATTTGTGAACTGGAACTCCCAGAATTCTCCCTAGGAAATGCTTGGAGAATTTTAAGAGTTGGAGTTCAAAAAACACAAATGGCACACTCCTACATATGACATCATCTAGCAGGGGAATTGCTATTAATTAAAGAATTCTACATCCAATCTGAGGCTTGCACAACTTGTGCACAATCAGTCTTATTACAGACAAGCTGTGCAGATTGCAACATGGAAGCAGGAACTTTTTGATTAGCAGCAACTCCCCACACCAGATGACATCATTTCCCTTATGCCACCATACTTTACTTCACAGGATTTTGACCATTGCCTTTGAAAATTGTTCCAATAATGTGAACATACTAAAAACCAAAGAGAAAACCCTTGGACAAAGACTTCTTTGATTCCTTTCAAATCTTACCAAAAATTGGTTAAAAAAATTATTGAAAACTGATTATACCTTACAGTCTTCAGTTACATATTTGTTGTTTTATTTGACTTCTCAGTATTTTAAATGACACCCACTAAACTTGCTAATCCTGAGTTTGGGGTATGTAATGAATTGATATTGTGCATGAAGTATGCAATGAAATATCACTTCCAGGTTCTGGAGGAAAGCATCGGAAGACAAAAATTGCAACAAAAATATGGAAATGTTTATAGTATATCTGTGAAAGAAATAAAAATCATGCCATGACTTTCCATGCTTCCTCAATCAATCCTGCCCACTGAGAAAGAAGCAACTAACAATTTTTCTCTATTGACTTCCTCATCCTCTCACCCGTGACTTCTCTGCCCCCTTAGGAAACTCAGCATTGTGGGAGAAAATACTAAAGTGAGGGCAAAACAGCCTGATGCTGTTGTACTGAGACATAGATAACTCTCACATGTAGGCTGCATCATTTATTTAACATCAAACCTCTTCTTATTAGGTAGAGTAATTGTCGTGTTGCTGACAGTGCTTGAGAGAGCTCAGTTTATGTATTCTGTTTCTCCATGCACATATTTCCCAGAAAAAGAAAAAAAAACAATGCTCTGGTGGACAATCAGAATAGTTTCCCCACATTCCTGTTTAAATTTGTGGGACAATTGTTGACTTTGGGTGGTAGGGTTGTCTGCCTCATATTTTCATCATTCCCTTTCTGGAGTTTCAGATTCAGAATTTTAAGGTTTCCTCAAAAGTTACAGTGTGCCTCTGCCTGTGACAAATTCATTTATGCCCTTCATAGAAAACTCCTTTCCCTCAGATTGTCATCCTACTGGCAGATCAGGGTACTGGAGCTTTTCAGAGTGAGATACTAAAGTTCTCATGAAACAGTCTTGAGTTTTCTTGAAGGTTCCGTTCCCAACTATGTCATGAATTAATCAGATGCAAACTATGATTGATTCCAGGACTGGCATAAGAGGGGCAGGGAAGGAGGGTGAACATTCAAAATTACTGTGTCTTTTCTTGACTTGTAATGTATCCATCTTTTGTTTTCATATCCATGCTATGCTACTATACATCCAGACTGCAGACCACAACTGTGTATGTATGGATGAGTAAATCTAATGGACTTTAATGTATTTTTTCATACTCTCGCGCATGAAACTTCCCATGCTTATACAAGCCTATTCATTCATAGATAATGTATCTTCCCCATCCACCCACCCATCCACTATTGTGCACTGGTATTTTCTTTTTCCTGTATTATTGCCTCATGTTTGTCAGCACCTGCAAAATGCACATCTGGAAAGAAATATCTGTATCAGTGATGCTTGAAACATAAATTATTATATATATATTGCAAACAATTATTTGAAAATAGCCAGAGTCAGCTTCTGTTACAAGAAGTGGATTCTATGTTCATTAAAACATACGAATAAATCGGCTCTGAATTTTGGATGAGACCAATAATGTTTATATGTTTGCATGTTTTTATTTATATGTATTTGTTTGTGTATGAAAAATAAGACTGTCTAACACTGCAAGTTATACCTCTGTGGTCTGTTCCCCTCTTCTCTCCACCTCCCACTTTTTCTCATAGAAACCAGGGATGGACCTAGCTGACACTTACATCATGTTTGTTCGTCAAAATCAAGATATACTTCGCGATAAGGTCAATGAAGAAATGTACATTGAAAAATTGTTCGATGTAAGTAGTTGCTTCACTAGGACGTGCTAGGAAATATATTTGAATATTATGAGCTCCCCTTCAATGAAGTTGCAAAGGTACTTGTTTCTGTGGTTAATTAGTTATTGCTGCCTTTAGAAACCAACATTGATGCTACAGATTATTCCATATTCAAGGAAGATATTTGTTGGAAAATGAATCAGTCTAAATGTATTAAAACAGTGTTTCCCAACCTGGGGGTCATGACCCCAAGAGGGTCACAAAGTGTTTTCTGAAGGGTCATGGATCGCCTTACATGTGTTGTAACCCTTGTTAAATAATTTCTTACTTGACCTTTCAGAGTGGGATATTAAAGTTACTGGGTATGCAAATGTATGAGAAACAGGCCCTTTGGGAGAAAAAGAAGCCTCTATTTTCTGAGAAGGGATAACTTTATCCCATTAAAAATGCCTTTTTAATGTGGCAGGGGATTACTTGGCTATAATAAAAAGGGGTCATGACTCGAAGAGCGTTAGGAACCACTGTATTAGAGCTTATACTGTCATCGTAAGTTCATCTTACCTTTTTTAAAAAAATTATAAATTTGTGTTGTACAAAAACTGATGGTGTAGGTTGCTCCATATATGTGACACAAGTTGGAAAGTTCAGACTATATTCTCTGTCAGATGTTATCCCTTCTGATAGCAGGTAGCTTGGTGAGTGGCACTTTATTAATACGTACTTATTTCTGTGTAGCAACTGAAATATCTCTTATGGTGCAGAGGTGAATTATTTCCACTTTTTCAAACTATTTGGCTTCTATACTCATCTCTATCCGTTTCTGTGGTACCTCCGGCACTACGTATGTATATATTGAGGCTAAGGATAAAATCCTCAGTTTCCTTCCATGTCTGAAACTGCCACTGTACTACATCCTGACACTCTTCTGGTACAGTTTATTCACTTAGAGGATAATAATTATTTCAAGTGATACCAGACTGACAACTGTAGGGAGTGGGAGAGGGCAGAGTGGAGGCCCAACCCCTCCAAATATATTTTTGTTCTTCATTGTCGTCTCTGTAAATCACACATATGGATGTTTCTGCATGTGCACAAAACCTCATCGGAACATTCTACAGCTCAGCGAAAAAAGACCATTAGGGCAGGCCCTCCCCCACTGTGCATGACTCTGTGCCTAACAATTAGATCTCAGTTCCCTTCAGCTGCCTTCCTCCTTAAGCACCTCCAACCCAACTCTACAATTGTGGAGGCATCCCAAGCAAGAACTAGAGGATGCCGCAGTGGCACTCCCAACTAATAAGGATGTCCATAAAATGGATGTTCCAGGAATAAGAATGTGTGCCTCTGCAGCTCTCAGCATAAGCATAGCATATCAGGGTGCTATGGGGCTTACCAGAGGTTCCTCTGGTAAAATATGCAACTACTTATCAATAGTCTTCCAAAGGACAAGAAAATCCTAGTTCAGACTTTTCAACCGGAGGCCATGTCTCTCACCAAACAACAAAAGATCTTGGTTCCACATGCAGTAGACTCCACGTCAAAAACCCATGTTGGTGGCAGTGGCCCTCAAATAATTCCCATTGCTTAGATCAGCCATCTTATCAGAAGACATCAGATCTAGGATAGAGGACCTCCCCTTTGATGGGAAAGGTCTGTTCAACAACAGCAAAACTAACAACATCAAGGAAAACCTACGCAAGAGGAGCAATGCTGCCAAATGAATGAGTTTTTATACACCATATCATCAAAAGTAATACTGGCAATATGGAAAAGACCCTATTCACACTTCTCAAGATTCTCCTCCACCCATCAAAAGCCGCCTCCACCACCACCAATCTCTCAGTACTACAGGCAGCAATCCTAATGCCAAAAATATAAACAACCATCTAGCTCTAAATGTCACAACAAAAAGTTTAAACAGCATGTTTGACTCCTTCCAGGCTGAGATCCACTTACAATTGATTTCTGCCACACAACATACTACCACCTCACTGGCACCACTCCTTTCCACCTGACACACCATCACCAATGATGGATGGATATCATTGAACACAGTTATGCCATAGAGCAGCGATGGCGAACCTATGGCACACGTGCCACAGATGGCACGCGGAGCCCTTTCTTCCGGCATGCGAGCCATAAGTCGCCGGATCGCTACTCCCCCCCTCCCCCCCCCCCGCAGCCAAACCTGAGCAAGCGGCTGCAGCCACGGTGCTGGTCCCGGACAGGCGGCGGGTCAGGATCCGGAGCTGCTGGTGCTGGCAGCGGATCCGGAGTGGGGTTTTGAGGCACCTCCGTGCCCAGGATTTCCCCTTCCGCTGCCACTTCCGGTTCCGCTGCCGCCCCCTGTTTTTTTGTGTTTTTTTCCAGTTTGGGCACGCGAGCCCAAAAAGGTTCGCCACCACTGCCATAGAGTTTATAACTCTTCCTCCAGTGGGCCTCTTCAGACCTACTGCACCATCTGAGGAACTCCAGGAAGAGATAACTACTTTACTAGGAAAAGATACAATACAGCCTATTCCACTGGAACAGCTTCCCAACCAGTTCTACTCCCACTGCTTCATAGTCCCAAAGAAGAATGGTGGTCTCGGACTAATTCTGGACCTGAGAGATATAAATTCCTACATACACACCAAAAATTCAGAATGGTGATGCTGGAAACAATATTGCCGTTCCTCAGAAGAGAAGACTGGTTTGCTGTAATCAACCTAAAGGATGCTATTTCCATATTACCGTCAGCCCAGACCACCATCACTTTCTACATACACTCTCCAACACAACCTTCTTACAGTTTCACAAAGATAAGGTTACTATTTTTCCTCACATGTCCTTTGTACCTAAGATGGTGTCAGATTTTCACCTCAGTCAGTCACTTGTCCTCCCAACTTTCTTTCCATCGCTTATGACAAAATTAGAAAAAGAAGTTCATACCTTGAATGTTCATAGAGCCCTCGCCTTCTATACCTGCAGAACCAAACACTTCAAAATGTCAGATTATTTATCAGCTACCAAGGTTCTAAGCTTGGTCAACGCATTACCTTCCAAAGAATATCAACATGGCTTGTGAATATGATCAAGTCAGTTCAGTCCTATCAGTTAACAAAGATACCAGTACCTGACTCACCGAAAGGACACTCTACTAGGTCTGTCATGACCTCCACAGCCTTTCTTAAAGGTATTTAGTTAAGTGACATCTGCAAAGCAGTGACCTTGTCCCAACCCTCAACATTTATTAAACACTATAGGTTGGACCTCGGGGCCAAGCTTGATGTGGCATTTAGAAGAGCCGTCATCTCATCTGTCCTTGTGTGGCATCCCACCAGTCAGTGAGTGACGTTGCTAGTCGCCTATATGTGTGATTCACAGATACCACAACAAATAGGTTATTTGATTAAAGGTACCCATAGAATATGAAATCATGTTCTCCACCTTGAAATCCTCAAAGGAAGCTTCTAATCAGTGGTTATTTGCTACTGCTGATGACATCATCACCTCTGTGCATGAGGAGCAGCATAACAGGATTTCAGGCTGTATGTATTTACAGCATTGAATCCACCAAAATAATGGTAAAGCACAGATTCCCCATATTCTCTCTGTGAGAGATGTCTCCTGCCTTGCAGCAGTTTACTACAGACCATTCCAATACCAAATACCATTTTTTAATCTTGTTATTATTGGCCATGGAATGTATTTATTTGCTTTCAGCATTCTGCAGCATTTTTAGAAAGCTTTTGCTGGCAGTTTCCTTTAATTATGCAAGTTTTTGCAAATGTTTTCATAACAGCAATTGACAGCCTTGACTGTGTCACTTCGCTTGTGGTAGTCGCAGAAGGTCTTGCCACACAATACTCTCTGCCATGGATATGTCATGTCAGTTGTTTTGTTGTTTGTCATCTTGGCTGCTACAAAGAAGTCTTGTCACTCAGGCTCCCTCCTTACAGGCACTTACAGGCAGTTTCACTTTTTTATTTTTTTTTTAAACAAGTGTCATCTGTTTTAAGAAGCCAATGTGTGAAAAGATTCCCGGTCTGTGTCTGTCTCTTTCTCTTTTTGGCAAAAGATTTGATGTCTTGGAGGGAAAAGCAAATCCATCCATCCATCCAGCTGGCATTTTTACAAACTACCCCAGCCATATTAGCAACTTTACATCCGTTTGGTGTCACAACTGGAATTGCAAGCATATGCTTCATTTCCCAAGGTGTTTTTCTGCTCCACCATTTGCACTGTAATTTTTTTCCCTAATGTTTAAAAGTGCCATGTATAAATTACATTCAGTTTGATGGGAAGCTTGTTCGTTATTTTAATAGCCAAATGGGCTAGAATCTTAGAGCACATTGTTGTGGGATCTGGAGCACACAGACTTCATTGTATGCTTTTATTTTTTTAAAAAAGCTTTTGTTTTTTAAAAAGCATACAAATAATCTTGTCTTTGGTACCTGTTAAAATTAAGGTGCTGTTGTTTGTAATCTATAGAATATATGTCTAAATCTCCATCCTCTTACTAAGCAATTATTCAAACCATTTAATGAACTGTTTGGATCAATATACAGAATGAGACCTAGGTAAAGGTAAAATTGCCATGTATAATGGTACTGTCTATTGGGCTTATTTGTAAATGTTAGAACATAGCTGTTCTGGAATTAGTGGCTTTGATTTGTATTATTTTGGCGACTACCATGCGTTGTTGTTAACCAGATTTTATATATATGGCTGTTGAAGTCAACGGGCTAAATTTAATGGTTAGGCTCAACTACAATAGGCCCACTGAATGTAATTTACCTAAATGTTGCTTTAACAAGTTCCATTCATTCAATGGGTCTGCTCTAGTTTGGCCTAGCAGTTGGCTTCAGCTGAGTAAGACTATTCCTGGCTAACTGGAAGTTGTTGAGTTTTCTGCAAATATCACTATATGTGTGGCAGACTAACACTAAGTGTATTTATGTTATGTAACAAAATAGGTCTCTCATTCATAGGTTCGCCATAAGCCAGAGGTGACTTGATGGCACATAACAACAGCAACAGAATAGCACTGAGTACTTTGCTGGTCTCGTTCACAGATAGTGCTAAACCACAGTTCAGCATTAAAAGAACAAGCCTTGGTGATCATCTAAAAGTCATTCCCCTTCTGACTGCACACCCATGAGGAGGCAATCAGAAGCTTTTGCTTCCACTTTAAAGAGAAACAAATGTGTTTCTCATTATGTTCAGACAAAGGAGAAATCTAGCTATCTTACACTATGGTTTTTATAGTCAAACTAGAATTAATCTATTCAGCACTCATCAAGCATGTAGCATTACATTGAGAACAGGCTAGTTTTTTCGATACACAAGCCAAATCCTAGTGTTCTTAGAAAAAATACCTGTTCTTGTTTGTGGTGCTTAGTTTATCTGCATAATTTGATCATGCATGCTGTGGCACAAGATTGAATAAAGTGGCCTTTCTGGATCCTTCAGATATTGTATTTAATTATAATTCTCTGGGCTGATGTGTTTTCTCTGGAATCTCCCTGTGGTATCACAAAAATTTACATTTGCACAGAGCTGAATCTAAAGTGATACCATTTTTGTTCCTTAAGATTTCCATTTTTATAATAATAGAATAATCTTAGAACTGCAGAGCTGGAAGCCACCCTATAGATTACTGAGTCCAGCCCTTGTTGTTGTGCTTGTTCTTCAAAATCTTGAACTGCCGTTCTCTGGCAATATAATATTGAAGAGAAAAAGGGAGTGTGGTGTAGTGCAGTGGTCCCCAACCTTGGGCCCCCAGATGTTCTTGGACTTAAACTCCCAGAAATCCTGGCTAGCAGAGGTGGAGGTGAAGGCTTCTGGGAGTTGTAGTCTAAGAACATCTGGAGGCCCAAGGTTGGGGACCACTGGTGTAGTGAATAGACTGTCAACGTAGACTCTCGAGACCCAGCTTCAGATCCTCACTTGGCGCTGGAAAGCTCGCTGGGGAGTGGCAGTGGTAAAGCTACATCTTGAATATTTCATATACCTCAAACATACTGTTATGGTCAATATTGAAGAGGTGCAAAAAAGCTCCTTTACTTAAGGCAAGGTAGCCAAAGAAGGATTTTGACATTATACTCTTTAAAATTCTTTTCTTTATAAAAATGTCATCTATTGAAAAAATAACTTGAAACTTTATTTAATGAGATTCACAGTTCTACCAGCTTTTAGACCAAGCAGAAAAACTAGTTCAAAATATTTAAAGTCCAGATAATTTTATATATTCACCCTCTTTGCTCCAGTTTTGCTCAGGCAAAATTTGTTTCTGTCAAATTATGTTCTGGCTTTTCAATGGAGGCAATATTCCAGTGGTTCACTAAAATGCTGAGCAGAAATATTACAGTTTTCCCTATTAAAGACTTTGGCAGCATATTTATTTGTTTGTTTGTTTGTTTGTTTTACCCCACCTTTCTCCTTAAAAGGACCCAAGGTGGCTTGCATCATTAAAAAAGACACTATATAAAAGCTAAAAACTGTAGGCAAGTAAAAATATTTTTAAAAAGAATTAAACAAGTATTATATTTTAAATGTTAAATAAAATCAATACTAAAAACACATTTAAAAACAGCAAGCACAACAACCCATTAAAAAAAAAAAAACCATCTCAGACCACCAGTTACTAAGGAAAAGCCTGCCTGAATAGAAAGGCCTTTGTCAGCTTGTGGAAGGAAAGCAAACATGGGGCCAGCTTGGCCTTCTGTGGGAGGGCGTTCCAGAGTCTGGGAGCAACGACGGAGAAGGCTCTTCTCCTGTGTCCTCAACAGACATGCCTGTGAGGGTGGTGGGACCGAGAGAAAGGCCTCCCCTGGTGATTTTAATGCCCGGGCAGGCTCCTAGAGAGAGAGGTGGTCTTCTAGATAGCTGGGACCTAAGTATGCTAAGCTTCATCTTGCCAGTACTCCAGGAATTTCAGAGTTTCTGTGACTCAGAAGGGATGTGGTAGATTACATGTACAAAGTATTTCTGTAGCTGCAAAGTTTGATCTCATAATGTGAAGGTAAATATTACTGTGTGGGTCAGGATGCTAATTCACGGCAATAGAGGAGACTAATCCCTCCCCCACAATGTTTGGAGCACAACATGTTTTTGGTCCTCAGTAGCAGCCATAGGAGATTCTGAGGTGTTGGTGTGTGAGTGCTTTTGTTTTCTTTTTTTATTTCTGTGAGGCAGTTCTAAAAGAGAGTGAAAGAGTTGAGGGGGGGGGGGAAACCTCTGGGAGAGTAAGTGCGTAAAAAGCAGGCACAGGTCAGTTCACAAAACGATTCTTTTAGTAATATTGTGAGGCTGTGGTGCTGCCTGAGGGACGAGGTGGAGTGTCTTTGTTTGTCCCCATCCTTGCTATCTAGAGTGGCTCTAAACGACCATATTAAAATGTGGGGGTGTGGAGAATAATTTGTGCGCAAGCACTGTTTGAGACATTGTACTGTCTAGTGACTCAGTGTTTCTGTTTAGGCAACGGTCTTAGCTTCCCGTTTTCTGGCTTTGTGGTGCTAAAGCCAAAATGGGATATTCTTGACTCTGTTCCTAAATAGGCAGCTTTTTAAACAAGTCACATAAATACCCAAATGGAACACTTGGTCAGCATTGAGAAGGATAGGGCTAATAAAACTGAAACTGTTTTTCATCTTTTGGTGGTACGACAGGGCATTAAAGGGCAGCATATCTTTAGCCATGCATGAAGGTCAGGAGGGTTCACAGATCTCTAAAATAAAGCTAAGGGATACTTTCTTAAACATGGTTGAAAAATAATTAACACATTGGGGTTTAATTGCATTTTTAAAAAGCCTTAAAACAAGGACGGGTGGGTACTTGAGTCTTGCGACTCACTGTTAATGATTCTGATTCGACTCGTGGCATGGAAGCATTTTTCCAAGTCGCATTGCTGAGTCCCCCTACTGCTGCCCATTCCACCATTGCACCTCACACCTACTCCTGCCACTGCCACACCACCTTCCAGGCCTGTGCAGATAGCAGGCCTGGAAGGGAAGCCAGGCAGGTCCGCTGTCTCTGCGCAGGTGCCTGGGCCTACCCAACTTCCCTTCCAGGCCCACTGTCTGCACAGGCCTGGAAGGCGGTGCAGCAGCAGGAGGTAGTGGGATGTGGGGTGGAGGGCGCATGGCTGGGGCAGCAGCATGGCAGGAGGTGCGCGGCGGCAGCAGCTGGGTGGGCTGCCAGAAGGAAAGCTGGGCAAGCACATATGCCTGCACAGAGACAGCAGGACTGCCCAGCTTCCCTTCCAGGCCTGTGGTCTGAGCAGGCCTGGAAGGTGGTAGGAGCAGGTGGGTGCGTGACGGTGGAGGGAGTGGCAGTGGTGGGGGTGCGGGAGGCTTGAGATATGCTGCCCTTTAATGCCCTGTCACAGCACCAATTATAAATCATAAATAAATGGTAACAACTCTTTCATTGCAATCTTTGGCCTATACAGTCAGATTATGAAGCTGTGTCTGCATGCTTCAACTAGGTCTAAAACATGCTGTATCTATATTTTTATATAGTAAAAGTATGTTCTCAGTGGTGATTTTTGTTAGGGCTTTTTTACAAAGCTGTCTCTCACTGGTTAAACATAGATTTGCATCCCTCTGGTAAATGTTAATAATGTGCTAATTTCTACCTGTTCTGTGTAGTTTTAATTGGCATTAGGCTTATTAAATGAAATGATGAAGTATCTGATTTTTTAAAATACAAAATTAACTACCGTTAACCTGGTCATGTGGCAAAGGTGAATGCTGCTCATTAAAAATGTTATTTCTCTGGAAAACATGCTTTCTGATCCATATACACACTGTTTTCTGAAATAATAATGCTTCTGAGGTTTTTTTTTAGATTATATATAGATTTGGCACACTGACATTTATGTAATATATAGGAAAGTAATATATGTGGTGGAAAGAAGAGAAAATGTCAGTTTGAGAAAGAGATGGTTGTGCATCCATTCACATGTGCTTCAATCCTGTGTGTTCTCCTCCCCGTCTTTTTTGTTCTTTTTAATGACATCCTTGTGGATACCCCAATAAGTTAAATTTACAAAACAAGACTATAACCCTTGGGAAGGACAGATTTAGTGGAAACATGATAATTACCTTCAGAAAGTTGAAGGACTCTCATGAAGAAGATGGAACTTACTTGTTCTCTGCTGTTCCCAAGGACAAGGCTAGAAACAATGGGTAGAAATTGCAGGAGGTACTTGGGTAGAAATTGAGGAGAAACTTCCTAATAATGAGAATGTTCAATAATGGAACATAGTGCCTCAGGAGATGGTGTACTCCCCTTTGCTGAAGCTGACCAGCCATCTGATAGCTCTGGTTGCATCTAGCATAATAGATGCTGCATTGAACAGGGGCATAGGCTAGCTAGGGATGTGTAAAGTGCTCACAAAATTTCCCATTCTCTGTAATATTCTGAGTTTTACCATGCTAAGATGCCTTGCTGAAACTTCGCACTGCATCAGTCATATTTCTTGGATTCCCACCAACGTAAGACCCTCCCCTGCCCTTTTCAACTGTGGCTCTGCATAGGAAATTGCCAAATTCTGTGCAGTCTAATGCTGCTCCCAGTGAATCCTGAACAGGAAACATGCCATTATGTACAGGAATTGTAACAATCTTATACAACTTGGTGTTTCTTCTTACTGTCCTCATGAATCCTGCATAGGAAATACGCCATTCTGGGCAGATATTGTAGCTGTGCAGCTTGGAAATTCTTCCAGGAAAAAATAACCATGAAATGTCCAAGATATCCCATGAGATTTCTTGGCAAAAAAAAAAAAAAAAACCAATCACAGAAATTTTACTAGGAGGAAAAGAGAATTACTTTCCCCCCTCAATTTTATACCATGCACACACACTTGCAGTATTGTGTGCCTGTACATCTGAAAATCATTACTATGCATTAGTGTGGAACTGGTGTGAATCTGGTGCTTTTTTGAAAGAGTGAACAAAACTACTGCACTTAATCAATACCACAGCTGTTTTACTTTATCCTTTGCAAGCTTGTTCAAATCCAAAATATATTGTAGTATTTCTGTGATGCACTGTGATTTTTATGAGTTTCCACAAGACAGGAATTTGCACAGTAGCTGTTCTGAAATTAACACTTCCTATATCTTTATTAATCAGAATTATGGCATGAACAGTAAAATCAAGAGACTGCTCTGTGGTGGCAACAGTGAAGATTTATGATGGAGAAAGCGGGAGACAGCCTCTGTGTAGGCCCAAAGTGCTAAGAACTCTCTAGATCAAATTCAGCACACCAATTAATGCCCAAAAGCTGTTGGGTACTGTGATGTGTTTTAATCTCTGTCATCAGAAATTAGGCAACTGTGCTCTCTATCAGTTTCTTATTAGTAATTAAGGATGTCACCTCACAGAGTGGATTCACTCGTCTAACACTGAAATTATAAAGGCATTAAGGAAGCCATTGGATCTACATCAGTAAGGAGGGACACTGGCTTCCAGCTAGGGAGAGTAGGGAAAAGGCTTCTCTGACCATTGGGCTTCCATGCACAGCAGTAGGTCCACAAATATCTCAAAGCCTGTAAAACTGAGTGGTGAAAGTTCCGTTCCTTATAAGATCCATCAGCTAACCACCCTGCAGCCACTGATCTTGTCTGCTTTCAGAATTTAAGAGGATTTGGGCCTTATTATTACTTAGATGGGAGACCATCAAGGACACGGGCCTGTGTGAAGTCCTGAACAACCACTTCCGGTCAGAGTAGCTGGTCTAGATAAACAAAGAATCTGACTTAGTATAAGGCACTTCCTTATTTTTTTGTGTCCTTCCTGGAGAATCTCACTGTTCAGATGAGTTGGAAGTGGATAGACAGAAGTAGCAAACACACCGTTCCTATTAAAAGGGAGAGGGCTACTCCCACATCATACTTGGGGTGCCCATTTAGACATCGTCAAAAATTGACAAAACAGGAAATATTTCTGTATGTTCCTACGTATATAGATAACGATGCAGATTTAGAAATAACAGGTATAATTTTAATAGAAACACAATACCTCTCACCTCCACTTGGAAGAACTGTAACCAGGCCAACAGTCTGCTTGCTCAGTCTGCTGTTCAGGTGCTAGCTGTTGGTGTGCAACTTCCAGGTCCCTGTTTTCCTTTCTTGGACATCGTATAGACCAGTGGTTCCCAACCTTCAGTCCCCAGCTGTACTTGGACTAAAACTCCCAGAAGCCTTCACCACTAGCTGTGCTGGCCAGGATTTCTGAGAGCTATAGTCCAAGAACATCTGGGGAACCCACAGTTGGGAACCACTGGTATAGAGGATAGCTTTAAACACAGGAGTTTACCCTGTAAAGTAAGATACATGGTCACCCCTAACATATTTTTAAAAAAATAATCAGCTTTAGTCAGCTTACTTGTAGGCTCCACATCTATCTACCAAGCCTTGGCAACATAGTATTAACTCTGGATGCTAAATGTCTGCCCAAGTTTATTTAATAGCCTCACAGGGAGGGAGACAGTATGAGCACTGTGTGACCTAGGAATTAAGCTTGCAGAATACATTGACTTCTGAGGACTGCAGCAACTAATGCGTATTATGTGCGTTTACTCATTTCAACCTTCTAGGACCTTTGTTTTGTAGTTCAAGCAATGTTTTCCTGCTGGAGACACTCACATGTTAACAGCCCTCTTGACATGGTCATCACCACGCTTGATGTGCATTTTAATGTTTATTTTTTGCATTCCAAAGAAACAGATGGCTACATGATTTGGGGCATAACAGCAATCTGAATCAAATGCTAATAGTATTTACCACTTGTGGCTCCTTGACATCATCAAAGGGACTGCGCAACAGCAATTCAGTGATACACATTAGGCTTGTTGGAAGAAATAGGAGTACCGTATCTTTCCATGTATAAAATGACACTTTTTCCTTAAATAATTAGACAAAGAATTGAGGGTTGTTTTATACACGGAAGGCAGCCGCTTTTCCCTGCCTTTTGCGAAGCCACGGGGCTTAGCAAAAAGGAAGGGAAGGCTCCCTTCAGGTAAAGCAGCCATGAAAGGGCTGCACGATCGCAGCCCTTTGATCCTGAAGCCCTTTCATGGCTGCTTTATCCACTTCCTAAGCCCTGTGGGGCTTAGGAAGTGGGTAACACAGCCGTGAAAGGGCTGCACGATCGCAGCCCTTTAGCAGCCATGAAAGGGCTTCAGGATCAAAGGGCTGCGATCGTGCAGCCTTTACCCGAAGGGAGCCTTCCCTTCCTTTTTGCTAAGCCCCGTGGCTTCGCAAAAGGCAAGGAAAAGCGGCCATCAAAGGGAGCCCTTTGATCCCTGCGTTTCCCTTCCTTTTACTAAGCTCCGTGGCTTAGCGAAAGGAAGGGAGAAGCAGGGATCAAATTTTCTAATTTGGGGTTAGAAAAGGGTGGGTCGTCTTATACATTGGGTCGTCTTATAAATGGAAAAATACGGTAGTTCTGCAGTTGTAACATGATGACAAGCTACAAACATCGATTTTTTAGTTATGATTCATAAGGTATGTTATAGATACGTCTGTATTCCATCCCACATCTGAGTAGCTGAGTGGCTAGCTTCACAGGACCCTGCGAAGCATATTCAGCCTATTGCCCACATAGTGCTATTGAGTTAGCTTGGTAACTACAGAGAATTAAACCCATTTTTTTATATACAGTTCTGAAACCTGGGCATTTAGAACCAGGGATCTTATAATTTCAAAGTTATCACTGAGTATATTTTTGAGAACAGGCCTATAATTTTAGTGGTGTTTCTCTACTTGTTGCATTCTTTTTTTAGGACTCTACTTTACAAACTCATTGCATTTCACATTTATTGGAGTGGTTTAGACAGTGGCTGTTTCTTTCTGTCTCTCTCTCTCTCTCTTTCAAGATACACACTTCAATTTCTCAAAGTAGCTTATTCTCCAGTTACAGTCTGTCAAGTTAGTTTCAGCCTATCATCCTCATTTTCTATGTTATTTATGGGTTTGGGCTTTGACAAAAGTTCTCCTTTTGATCTCAAGTTATACACCAGGACAGCCCCAGCAAGTTGAGACTGGGTGGAGAGCTCTTAGAAGTCATCTTCTTGATTCTCAAACCGGTGTGAGAATGGAAATCTGGGAAATTTGAGAGAAGCATACCTAATTCCCTAGAGAGACTCCACGGAACAGTGCATTGTAGCATGTTGAACCGCTTGTTTCTTTGATAAGTAAAATAATCTTTAAGAAATATGTGGATTCCTGCTATCACGTTTCAAAAAACTGAGTAAGAACATAACTGTCATTTGGCACAAACTCAGAAATAGGCTTTTAAAAAAATTAAATGTGTGTGTATGTGTGTGCCTGATGCACCTGGACATATGTGGAAGGCCTGGTAGAATCAGCTAATTAACAACACAGGCTTAAACAGGCACCTCATCTGGCAATGTAGTTAGTTGCCTGATGGTGCTCAGCAGGACTTGGTAGTGCTTTTTATTTTTCTATCCTAATGGTCTGCTGCCCACCTAATTTTGCCTTATTGTCAACTACTACTTACCGCAGCTTGAGGCCCTCCCAGGAGGCTAAATTATTATCAAAGGATTAGGGAGATGTAGCCTTGCAGCTCTGACATTTCTGATTACTTGTCTATGCCAGCACACTAATTAGCTGTGACTAATTAAGAAAAATGTTCCTGCCATAGAAAGCAATTTAAAAGAACTGAGAAGGAGAAAAACAATTCAAAAGCTGAGCAGTGCTCAGATTTACTGATACTCTTTTCATCTCTTCTGAGCTTTAACTGGGCTTTAATTGTGCCTAAATTTTTATTTTATTTTTTTAAAGACTATCATGGGCAACGGAAAACCCTGTAACTCAGTAATCGATCTGAAGTTTTCTCCTTCAGGGGAGGAAAGAGAATAATGGCCTTCTTTTACCAGCCTTTGTAGCATCAAGTTACCCCATAGTGCATGAAAGAGCAAAACTTGTAAATGTTCAAACATGTTTAGTAGACTGTTGTGTGAGAAGACACCTCACACATATGCGCACACGTGCACAGACACAAAAGTACAATCCACCAAACACTACTGGTGGCAATCCACTTTCATCTCAGTGGAGGTTATACTGGTTCATTCATTGCAAGCCTTATTAAAATAAGTAGAGCCACAGTACTTGGTAGACTGATGTCTCCGTTATTTCATCTTTTTCATGTATGTATGGCTACATATACTTTATATGTATGTAGACCAAATTCCATTGCTGGTCCCAGCTATTAAGTGAATGGGAATGCTTAATTTACCTCATATGCAAGTCCTATTGATCTGTCAATTTATTCCAGTTGAGATGAACATTCAATTTAGCTTACAAATATACATGTGCACACACAGATTATGCCCAGAGACCTATTGCTGTTCATGTAAGGCTTACATAATGTGCTGCAGCTATTGGCTGTTAACGGATGAGCTGCTAGAGTGTATCTTGCTCATGTGCCTAATAGTGCAACAAAGATGCACCTTGTCATCTCTGTATCTATATTTATCTATATATCTACATATGAAAAAACAGCATTATATCTCTTTCTCTCTTTCAATGAACTTTCTTCCTCAAATGTGTAAGAGAATGAACTTGTAAGCATCATGTAAAGACTAGTACTGTCCCAAAATGTTGCATCACAAGATACAGCTAAAAGTTCCTAGGAACTTTGTCATTGCCTGCCTGCCCACCCATCTCTGACAAATGCAATTGATCTAAATTAAATCAAATTAAAATTAATTAATTTCACCATGATAGTCAGTGTTCCATATCCTGTAAGTACAGTTTCTCTCTACTAGAACAGACTATTCTTTAAGGCTTGTGATGGCTCAGTTCACATAGATTTTAGTGTGCAGTCTCTTGAAGGTTTGAATCTGTATTTTATACCACATACTATTGATAATGAGCTTATTCTACAAATGTGAATCCTTATGAGCTAAAATGGCACAGTCTACACACAACAAGGAAGTATCAGCAGACTTGGGGGAGCTCAAGATACAGAGAGAGAGAGAGAGAGAGAGAGAGAGAGAGAGAATATATATATTTAGGCGGGGGGGTCTTAAAGGTAGAGGGAACACTAGAACAACCCTTTGAGGACTGAACATGCTCCACTGATGAACCTAGAAAGCTGTCAGACTAGAAGGAGATGTGGAGAATGGAAGGTAGCATCCTGGAAGAGAGCATAATGGTTGGCTTAGGTGGCTGCAACCCTGAACTGAAGTGTTCTACAGTACAATATTTTGTTTCAGACTCCACTTGTTTTATTAAGTGTACTAATTTCTGGATCACTAGCTCTCTCGCTCTCTCTCTATATATATACAGTATGTGCGTTTCCAACACGTATTACCAAAACTGGCCACTAGAGGGAAACAGAGACTTCTTCTTCTTCTCTCTCTCTCTCTCTCTCTCTCTTTCTCTTCGGTTTACTATTATCCATTGGTTCTCAGCATCTGCGGGGGGGGGGGGGGGGCTTGGAGTTGATCCCCTGCAGATTTTGAGGTCCTACTGTAGATCACATCTGTAAGAATCTTCTCTAGCCTCATTCAAGAAATGAGCCATGAATATGCAGCACTTAAGAGGATGCTCTTATTTTCCTCCCTCTCACTCTTTATTCTAAGATCTTTTTTATTTAAGCTAGTTTTCAAGGACTCAGCTGTCATGCCAAGAACACATGAGAAAATCTTTGGTGAGCAGCCATCCCACTTGACTCATAATTTAATCAGCAGGCTATAGCTTTAGAATGAATTGTACTACTTCCTCTTCTCCAGCCTAATCATGTCATTTGCTCCCTTATGCCTCAAGAATAACATCCCTCCAAATGGAAGAAAAGACATTAGTAAGTTAAGAGCTTGAAAGTAATGTATTATAAGTAACAACATCACCTGTAATGTGCTGTTTTGTGATAACAAGAGCATAATGACATTCCGTTTGTGAAAGAGTATATTGATAGATGACACTGGGTTTATTTTTAAGTGTAACTGCCAATAATTACTCTTTATTTCTACAAAGTTGCTTGGCAGGGATCATTTCCTGGATGTAGCCATTTTTGTGTTTTTTACATGTGTGCTTTTAAAAAAAATAGTGCATTAGTATGAATACAGTATGTCACTGTTTAAACAGCAAGCAACATGTACTGCTAATTAAGTACTTTTTTAAAAGAGTAACTACTTTTTTAAAAAAACATTCCCTGCTATAATTGAAATATAATATGCATCTTTTTAAACAGAAGAGAGGCTATTTCTGTCATGCAGAACTTGTCCGGTAAAGTTATAATCCCACCTCATTTAGTCATACAGTGCTAATTTTCCAATGACACAGTAACTGCAGAATAAATAACACTGAATAGCATTTTGAAAATATCCAGGAAATGTGATCATTTTAAATGTTCTTTAAATGTTTTTAAAATTGTTTTTAATAGGGATTTTAAAATTGATTAATGTTTAATCTTCTTTAGTATAGTTTCTATGGCATTTTTAAATCTGTGGTTATTGCATAGTTTTAATTGTTGAGAACCACCTTCTGTCCCCTATGGAGATAAAGGCAACATATAAATAATTAAATCTTTTTATTTTTCTTCTTTGGCAGTTTTCAACTATTTGTGGGGGGAATATAGTTCAAAAGACTTTACAGAATGTTTAAATTTTTAGTTTGAAATATCCCTGGTTTCTGTCCAAATGCATTAAAATGCATTTCATAATATCATTCTGTGGCCAAAATCTTGTTCTTAAGTAAATGGCACTAAAGCAGACTCACTGAATCAATGGAAATTTGGTCAGTCAGCTCCTCCATAAGTTCCATTGATTCAAATGAGCCTATTCTAACTGCAATGTACCATGCTAAAATCAGTTGCAATTAAAATAGGCCCGTTTGAATCAATTGAATTTATGGAGGACTTGACCCACCAAATCTCCATTGATTCAGTGGACCTACTCTAGTGCCATTTATTGTGCTAAGCAATACAATTTTGACCTATAATTCACGTTAATGTGTTAATAATTTTTGTGACTTTATGACATTACTTGATGTTATAGAATAAAACTACACAAAATCACGCAAAATAGAGTTTGAAATACAAAGTTTTAAATTTTTAGATTTTAAACACTTTTGCAGTTTTTTGTGGGAAGGCTCCATTATGATCAAAATATATGTTTTGAAGAATTCTGCTAAATTGACAAGCCAGGGTGGCCTTATAATTCAATTTTAGCATTAAACTGAAAGCATTAATTGAAAAGGGCCCAATGCTCTATGTCATTAAAGCTAACCACAGAATGAGTGTAGTTCATAATTATAGATTTTTTTTTATCTAGGTGGCTTCAAAAATGGTATAGCACCTTACTGAGATCAGTGGGATATATCCAGCTGTAATAGCTCTGAAACTGTAGGTGAAGCTGTTGGAGAGTGTTAACTGGACCTGCAGCCTTCTCATTTTATGCAGTGAGGAAAAATCAATAGGATCTCTACCATTTGGATAGTCTTAGGTCATATTTTTTCCACCATGAAGTGCCAGGCACAGGCACCATCTAGGGTTTATTGATTTCTTCATGTACTGTAAATATACACACATTTAATCAGCAGGAGAAGCTCACAGTTTCTGAAATGAATGAGACACTTCTAGTACCTTTTCCTCGGTGTATGTGTTCACATGCACATGTGTGTTAATGTAGCTTTTCAAAAATGTACCAATATTCACAACAGCAGCATTTTCATGTTAAAAAGTCACTGAAATTATAGACCTTCAAAAGATAATGATTTTCTTCCACAGTGTCTATACAGAAGATGCTTCCAGACAAAACCTTCATTCTGCTATCACTCTGCCTGATTCACAGAATTTTGTAGAGGGTCCAGATATTTTCCTTTTCTGTTTATAACCATTCTGTGTTTTCCCACTGTTTGTTCACTTTTTTCTCTACTGAAAATGCATTAACAACTGAAAGCTAGGTCTCTTGTGCTTAGTAGTGTTTGGAATCATCCATCTTTACAATCATTTTAAAGGCAAATCTCCTTCCAACACTCTACCAAGATTCAGAGAACTATATTGAATGAGGTAGGCTTTCGTGTGAAGAGGAGGTGGACTAGCCAGAAGTCAGCTAGAGGCACTTCTGTGTGTGAAATTCAACTGATAGAACATGCTTCCACCCACTTCTTGTGAAAATCCCCAACACTATTCTGCCTCTCTCACACACACACACACACACAGACACACACACACATGTGTACTGCAGCATGTCATTCAGCAGAATCTCTACTATAGGGAGCAGGTAAATCAGCATACCTCCTGCCAACCTAGCAGTTCGAAAGCATGTAAAAATGCGAGTAGATAAATAGGTACCACCTCAGTGGGAAGGTAACGGCGTTCCGGGTCTAGTCGCGCTGGCCACATGACCACTGAAACTGTCTACGGACAAACGCTGGCTCTACAGCTTGGAAACGGGGATGAGCACCGCGCCCTAGAGTCGGACACGACTGGACTAAATGTCAAGGGGAACCTTTACCTTTACCTAAATCAGCATACACCATAGCCTAGCCTACCACTCAATAGAGTCTCTTGCTGCCAGGAATGCAGGGAGGGGCAACTTCCACCAGCCCAGCTGCATATCAGGCAAGCATATCACTAATTCCAGGCTCAGACTATTAATAGTGAGCAGTGGAGAAAGAGGTTTTTGTTTGCTTGCTTGTTTGTTTGTTTGAGCTGAACTGGTTATGCCTCCCATCAGTGTAGCATACCGTGTTAAGAATAAAGGAAGAATAGATAGATGAGGTGTCAGGCAGGAGAATGGAAAGCTCTAGGAGAGGAGGAGATAGCAAATGGCCTTTATTTTGCCTATGGTTCTGGTAGTATAGGTACTGTAGATTGGAAAGGAACCTCAAACAGTATGAGATACCATTGCAGTTATTAAAATAGAGTAACCTTATATAATACTTTTTCAGCTGGACATACTGTACTTAGACTGTTTAAGGTGGTAGTTCAGTATGCAAGTACCTGCTTCTTTTGAGATGTGGCAACACAGGGCAAAGCAGGATCTTGTTTGTTCTGAGTCTGCAGCCATTAACACTGGCTGCAGGAGGAGGAAAAAACTGGATACATGTGATTCTGACAGGGGACAGCTGGTTGGGCTACAGAAGCCAATCTTAAGAAAAAGCCAGCATTGAAAATATTGGCACAACAGCAATTCGTAGGAAGCACCAGAAGCAGTTGATCAGAACAGTAGAATTCCAACAAGAACCACACTCAGCTATCAGCAATATAGCTCTTGCACACCCTCACTCCGCCATCAGATAAGATGGAAGAGAACGAGAAGGAATATGAGAACCAGTCATGTTGGACTGGAAAGGCTGAATCAACTTTTAATAAATCAATTTTAAATTGCTCTAGTTTTAAGCTCTGTTTGTTTACTAAAGCCTTGGTATATTAAAGACCAAATATGTTCAGAGACGAAGGGTTTAACAGGTGCTGGAGTGGCTTTGTGCCCAAGGAGATTTGACTCCAGTCCTTTTGTTTATGAAAAAAGAAAATAATGTAGGCAAAAGAGGCTGTCTTGCATTGTGTTTCATATTGTAGCCTTCTACTTTCAGTGAGCTGTGCTGGTTGAAAATCTTGCATCATATGAAGTGGTTGGCTGATTGTGTGACAAAACTACAGTTTAAGGCAACACAATATGGCACCTTTGCAGCATTTTCCTCAAGGGAACTCTAGCAGTGGAATATGATAGGGCACTAAAGTTCAGGTACAAAGAGTGGCAGAAAGGGAATTCCATCTGCTGCTTCTGTGAGTCCCTTCTTGTTGTAGGCATTGATGTTAACACAGAATATTGAAGACCCTTAACTCTGGAAGGAGCTTTGTCTCCTGTAATTTTCCTCCTACCCGCGTCTATGTTTCAATCCAAGCTATAGCTGTCATGTGTATGGAAAAGTACATGGAATAAACAAACTGTATAAGTTTAAAACTTCATCCATACATTAAACAGGTTCCTTCAGTTTGCCTTAATTTCTGGCTTCGATGTAATAATTTTCCTAGGAAGGATATGCAGGGATTTCATTGAAAAATTAAGCTTTACTATAACAAGAGGAATAGTTGTCATAAAGTACTACCTTTTTGCTGTAAACCCCATTCATGGATTTTTAGAATAGAATGTTAGAATAAAAAAGCTTGGACTTCTATGCCTTAAGTGGGGAAAGGCTGTATTTCTAAATCTGGAGATTTTAAAATGATTTGTAAAGGTAAAGGTTCCCCTTGACAATTTGTCCAGTCGTGTTTGACTCTAGGGGGCGGTGCTCATCCCCGTTTCCAAGCCATAGAGCCAGCGTTTGTCCGAAGACAATCTTCCGTGGTCACATGGCCAGTGCGACTTAGACACGGAACGCTGTTACCTTCCCACCGAGGTGGTCCCTATTTATCTACTCGCAGTTGCATGCTTTCGAACCGCTAGGTTGGCGGGAGCTGGGACAAGCTACGGGTGCTCACTCCGTCACGTGGATTCGATCTTACAGCTGCAGATCTATAGATCTTACAGCACAGAGGCTTCTGCGGTTTAACCCGCAGCGCCACCACGTCCCTAGGGCTAAAAAGAAACAACTTCAAAAACTAGTAAAATTGATCCAATAATTCAAGAAGAAAGTTTTGCAAAACACCTCTTTCCACAGCTTTCTCCACATATTTTTTTCTGAATCATTTCACTGATTCTTCAGCATATTTACTTAGGAGTAAGTCACACTGACTTTATAGAGGCTTACTTTTGAATAGGCAACAGTAGGATTCCGTTGCTAATCTTTGGTTCCCCTTCCTTCAGAAGAAGAAAATCTAGATGTAACCCCTTTCTTAGTAAGTCAGCTGGCTGTGTGGCTGAACAAGTGGCTTCAGTCACTGCCCTTTCTTTGAACAGATTATTTAATATGTATGAAATCAGCTGCTGGATCTGTTCATTCTGTCAAAACTTTGTGTGTTTCTCAAGCTATTCACCACTTATCCTCTATAATGGCAGCACCAGTGAATGGTGGCAGCCATTTTGAACTTAACCAAAATCTGAATAGGGCTTTCAGGAGGGAGGGAGGGGGAGAAAAAGATAATTGTTCCTGTTCTCGTCCATCCAAAAGAATTTTGCCTCACTCTCAAAACATATTTTTAGCATATCAGCCAGTTTGGTGAGGGGTTAAACAACTGAAAAATTGTCATTTTTGTTCTTTTTTTTTTCTTTTTTCAGGCATAGATTTCAGCATCTCCAGTCCAAGTGTTTATAGTGGGGCTGACTAAAGAGGTTAGTTTTCAGTAGCATGTAGAAATATTACTTTTTGGGACCACAACTCCAGAATTCATGGCCAAAAAATGTAGTGTTTCCAAGCTCTCGTTTTCACATTCAGGCCTTCTACTACTGATGATTTGGAAGTGATTTTGTTAGTACTGCCTGCCTTCTTGCTGTCTTTTGAGCTCAAAGAAGTAGGTTGTTATAAAAGGCCCCTCAAGTTTCCAGTGCACTCTTGTCTCAAAGGAAAGTGACCCTATAAAATGTTCTCCTGGAACTCTATATACCACTTGGTTTCAGTATAATCATTGGACAAGGGGAAGAATTGGACCAGGGAAGGGAAGGGTACACAACTATTTCTTATCAAGCAACCCCCTTGTACTGGGGAACCTCAATGAACACATCAGAATTTGTATAAAAGCACAACCTGTTGAGGTAACTGCTGCATTTCAATAAGCAAACATCCCTCCATAGAAACTCCATACACCATTGGAGCGCCTCTTGAGCTCCGCATCACGTAGAACATATTTTTTAATAAAGAATATACAAATGTAATAGTGGGCTCCCAGTTACATGTTTTCATTCTAAAGCAAAAGGACATTGTTGGGAATGCTTTAAATGAGCGGTAAAGCTCAAGCTCTCTATGCAACTACCCTGAAAAGAGCTGTCAGCATAGTTTGGCTCAAGGCAACATCTCCCTTGCCCGCACACCAATAGCTGCTGGGAAAAAGAAATCCCACTTCTAGCAATTCTCTGCCTCTTAGGCTAGGAAGTATTGTTATTGGTTCGAACCGTAGTAACCCGAAGGGCGGAAGGGTCGAGATCCTTAGAAAAGGACATGATTTTCATTCCTCCTAATCCGGTTTCACTTCCTTTCAATACCGAGACCCATCTGTCTTGTAAAATCCAATTTGAATTGTATAATTTACAATCCACAATTTTAAGGAACATTATAAACTGAGTAAAAAGCTAGTCTCCTGTTGGAAATCCTCCCACCAACAAACCCAGAGTGGATAGAGATGCCGTCCTAATAGTAATGCAGTTTGAAACAAACAGACAGGATAATTGTATAAAATTACTTCTGACGCAGGCAATGAGTTTTATTGCTGTGATTTAACATTACAAAAGGGAAGAAAGTGGCAGTGTTTTTAAGTAATATTAATTTCAAGTGTATTGACAGTAGACCAGAAACTATAAATTAGATGATCGACGATAATTGGGGGTTGACACAGGCCGTAATGGAAGATTGTCTTCAGTTAATAGAAGGTTTCAATTATGAAGTCGCAGGGGAAGGGTAGGGGGCTTAACAGACCATTAATTTTGAACCACGTATGCATATTGGAAAGCATCCAATCTATATATGATTACTTGATGCCGACACTTAACAATTTTGGAAACTGTTTATATATTCACAAGCATTAAAATGAGTTTCTGAAAGTCTTGGCATAAGCATGTTCTGTCCAAAAAAAATATTTTTTCTTCCTTTACCAGCAAAGATAATCTTTCAGTCAGTATCTAAAATATATTAACAAAGCAATGATTTTTAAAGAAATCATTTTTCCCTATGAACTTATGTATGAAAACATTCTTTAATTATGTAAAGGTGATTAAAGATAAGAGCCACAAGATATGTGAGAGAAACCTAAATGATGCATGGTGATAATGAAGCTTGAGTATGCAGAGAGGTGTGTCTGCATAATTTGTTATTACCTCTATCATTCACCATTCTCATTATGAAACAGTTGCTGAGTATATACAATACTGTGAAGCAAGCTATATTTATTTGTGTTCTTTCCCTTTCCATAAGGGAATGAGGGGTTCAGTATATTGTGCATTTGATGTTATTTTCCTCAGCATCTCATGCAATATGAAATGTTGCATATGACAGAAATGTTTGGCTAGCGTTACAGGAATGTTTTCAACCAACTGTTTTTATCTCTACTGGATAAGCATTGTTTAATTTTTCTACATCACCTGCATTTGAATCAGTTCATTTCTCTATTATTCACATGATTACACACAGTCCCTTTCAGAATCTTTCAGCAGGTTGCTATCGGAATCTGATGCTACATTTTCACCTCTTGAATCAAGCACGGGGGAAAATGTTAATAGCATCTAAAATGTAAAGGCTGTTGGTTTTGCAAGATACACTCTACAGACTTAAATTGTTGCCATCTTAATGGGAGGTTTCTGCAGTGGAAAATGTAGTTTTCATCCTTCTCAAGACTAACTCATGTAACTGAAGACAGTCTAGCAAATCGTTGCAACAACAGGTCCTAATCATGCAATAATCTTTAAAATTGAACTGTTGTTGTTGCTGCTGCTGCAATTATTGCTGTTCATTTTGGAACTTGCAGAATTGTGCTGTCAGTCAGAAGGAAAATGCAACTTTGTTCTTTCAGGCATAAAAATTCCCATTCCCCACCCCCACCTTCCTTCATCAACAACTGCATTCTGTCAGTGACCAGTGGCCAGAAGAGGCAATCTTAAGAAACCCCCTATGTGGTCTAGGGATTCAGAGAGAGGAATATCAGAGCTGCAGAGCTTTAGTACATGTTGAGTCTCCAATC
The DNA here is from genome assembly GCA_037013535.1 of Intellagama lesueurii. Classification (NCBI taxonomy): domain Eukaryota; kingdom Metazoa; phylum Chordata; class Lepidosauria; order Squamata; family Agamidae; genus Intellagama; species Intellagama lesueurii. Next base: position 67,936,362 of record JBAJHW010000005.1, on the reverse strand, counting down.
CAGGTAGTGAACAACCAAATCTTTTAAAATAAAAATTAAAGTCTGGATTGTGGGGTTTCTAGAGACAAGTGTTAAGTTTAGTTGAATCGCTCTCAAAAGACGGGGAACGCATTTGAGAGAGAATGGGGAGATAAAGATTGTGAATATTGAATCTATTTGTTTTGTATTTCCAGTTATCGGGTGAATAATGAAATTCCTTAACTACTTCTCTTTAACTTGCCTTGAAGAAAGCTCGGTATGTTGCTAAATCTCTTTTCACTTGCACTGCCGAGAAACAACTTTAATCCTTGTTAGAAAATTGCCGAGTCTGCGGCTGACAAAGAGCTCATGCTTGTTCCATTGTTCATGCTCCCAGGCCCTGAGAGTGGAGCCCTTTACAGCTGCATGGATCCAGCCTGGCTCAGCTGTACTATTTAGGAGAGGAGGGTTTGTCAATTTCTATTGACAATGGAGAGAGTTTTTTCAGTGCTTGTAGCAGTGCTGAACACAGTTGGGGATCAATGCCAGCCATTCAGGCTGCACCCTCTTTCATTGCTTTAGTTTGTTAATTCAAGACTAAAGGTCCACCGAGGGGGTTTAGGGTGTTTAAGAAAGCTGATGAACTGAAAGCGTTTATGGCCCTGGTGTGGCAATTTCCATAGTCGGTGGCAACTATTGGCACGGAGGGGGCTGTGTCCTTGTTGACCCTCTTGTTATTAAAAATGCACAAGTGCTGCGCTTCTCAATATTTCAACCCTCTTTCATTGTCAATACCACCTTCTGAGCCCTTCAGCTTGTTACTTGCTCTAAAGATCTTCTTAGATTGGGTTTGAAAACTTCACCTTAAACACTAGATTAGACTGATGTTCTGTTTTCCGTGCTCCTGTTGATTTGTTGAACCTTCCCAGGCTGGAAAGCAAGTAGCAGCTTGATGGGGAGACAGGCCGCTAATATGATTTACCAGTCTACAGTCATGCACAATAAGTGTGAATAAATACAGGGGTCTTGCAGAGTCAACCCTAGCCTTTCTTTTTTTCCTCTCTTTTTTTTTTTTAAACTTCAAAAGAGATATTTCAGGAGAAAATGAAGTGAGTATTACATGCCCTTACAGGAGCTGGGTGAACTATGAATGGAGGAGGGGGACAATTTTTCTCTTAAAACGGTTGGCTGCTGTCAAGCATGGATGTGAAAATATATATATAATATACATTTTCTGTTTTATTTCTGTGCGGGTCACAGTGCAAAAAAGAAAGAAAGAAAATGCCATAGGATTGACATCAGGGTGCATTGTAATGCTTTTTCCATTTTCCCCCCCATCAGGCTCAAGAAAATGTTATTTCACTGGGGAAGAGGTGACTTTTCAAAAGTATTAAAGTGCTTTTTTAAAATGTATGTGTTTCATGTATGTATGTGTGGTTATATTTATCCTTTTAAAAAGAGAGATCTTTGTTTTGAAAATACGAAAAGGCATACTTTGAACCTTAGCAAAGCCTAATGAAAACAAGACGCTGCCTAACTATCCCCAATGTTCAAGCTATGCAAGGGGTTAGATATCTTCATCTTTTTGCGACAGCTCCCTAAACCCTTGTTTTCAGAAGACTAAAAATGTGGATCTGGCAGCCTCTTGGAGAATAACTAAGGGAGGAGGGAAATCACTCTTCTCACAGCAAGATTTCTCTTTATGAATTGCCCACCCCCAGGAAATCTTGCAGGATTTCTCGGAAGTTTCACTGTAATTTTTTTTTCTCAAAGAAGTGCCAAACCGTGCAGGATTGTTGCATGTCTGTGCAGAGTACCATCTTTCATGCACAGGATTCACCCAGAAAGGGGCAAAGTAAAATCAAGCTGCATCGGATTGTTACAATGGCTGCATACAGTTTGGTAGTTTTCTACACAGAAGAATAGGCAAAAATATAGGAGGGAAATAATAAAAGAAAAAAAGGGACCAAGGTCAGATTTTTGTTGAAAACCAAGACATCTCCCTGATGTTGAGAGAAATCTTGGAATGGCAAGACTCAGAAAATCAGGGAGAATGAGAAAGTTTGCCCATACTCATCACAACCCTCTCAAGGAATACATAGGATGCATTATTTGGCTAAAATGGGGCAGTGAGATCAAAGGAGTTTATAAATTTGACTAACGAGCTGCTCTACCTTTCTGCCCATAATCTGAGTATTGACTGTGTGAGATTGACTCTGTGGATTGGCACTGAAAACAGGTATTGTGTTTTTGAAGTGTTCTGTCTTGGAGTGGGTCGAATCCAAAGGCTATGTTCCCTGAAAGGGAAGAGCTTTTCCATGAGTGTAACTTTACTTCTGTGGATGAATACCACCATGGACCAACCAATCGGTCCCATTATTTTCTTCTGAATTCCTAAGATCAGCTAAATTGAAGGCAAACAAAAGGCATTGTTTAAATTTAAAACAAATCACAGCATTGATAATAATTATTGATGGCAATAATTTGATTTCAGAGAGGAATAATTTTTTGCAGTCATTCCCAAAATGTCCAGCATGCCTTCCAATAGATTCCTTTTTTATTTGAGTTTACATCATCTGTCAGTTTCAGTGAGTTCTGCTGGCCTGTGTTTCTTAATACTCTTATGGGAATTAGGGCAAAAAAATTAATAGAAGTCACAGATACTTTGTTCTGAATGCCTTATGCAAAAGAGACCAGAGTCTCTGTATTAGGCATTTTAAACTGAAAACCTTATTTTACCCAAGCGCTTTTTCCTGGGAAGGAAAAAATAGGAAAAATGCTCTGCTCAAAATAGCTTTGGTTGGAAAAAAAAACTTTTATATCAGAAAGGATCTTCTAAGATTTCCAAGATGTGAAGGAATATTTTAATTAATCTGATTCGCATTTTTCCACCATAATTGTTTATTAATGTTATCATTAGTCATCTTGAGTTCCAAAGGAGGGCAGGGAAAGCCCAGGTAGAAATCAAATAGATCAAGTAGTCATTAAATATATAGAAGTTAAATAGAAGTAAACATCACAGAATGAATATTAAAACTGTGCTTATTATTCATTGTTATATGCCAATTTCTTAGGCTGTTTCATTAAACTATACACAGTGAAGAAAGAAGCAAAATGTAAATTTAGCAAGCCAACACCATGTACCAATTTATCTTACTCAGTTCTAAGCAGTGATTTTGGCATTTAAAGCATCCAGGAGGAAGGGGTAATCATTGGCCAGTTTGATTTGTGTGCATGGAATACACAGCATTTATGTGTTTAAGGGAGTGATTTTGGCCGTGGTTTTGTTCTCTATTAGCCTCCTGCAACCCCATTAATGTCCTTTCAAAGAACAACGAAGCCAGGCACTTGTCACAGTAACTGCAGTTTGCTCATTTGTGCAAGCACCTCCACGTCTGCTCCCAACTAATTGCTTGATGCCCAGCCTTCTTTGCATAACTTATCAGTGTCCTGCTATATGGGTTTCACTGCCACCAACCCTCAATTCTTCAGGGTGTTGATCTTTTCATAGTAATCAGCACCGTATCATGTTGTCTCTCTCTTAAGTTAATTCTTCTAAGCTGATGGATAAAAGAACAGATTGGACCTATTGTATTATGTTTAACAGTGAACAGATGCAAAAAAACAAATGGCAAGTAAGAGACTGATCAGGTGAGTGAATTTATCATCACAGGTGAATTCTTCAGATTCCATCTCTTAAGGTACATGATAGATATCCCAGCATGACTGACAGGACTTGTTTGAATACCTTTTGTTATCCATGGATTAAAAATCAAACCAGCTTCAATAATCTTTTAAAAATCGTAAATACAAGGCATAAAAATAAATTCTTAAGAACCATGTGTCCATTTGAAGCTTAGTTTCTTTAGCCAGAATTTAACTCTTAACATTTATGTCAGGTAGAGATGATAAGCTAAAATGAAACTCCCAGTTTGCATATATTTGGAAGCTTGGAGATGTCCATTGCCCATTGTGCCCAGATACAAATCAGCTATGTCATAATATTTTCTTTGTTTTATTATATTATACTTATTTTAAAATTGGCTGTAATGTCAAAACATTTGGCAGGAAAATTATTGATACATAATCAAGGCTGAAACTTAAATGCACTTCCTTGGTCAGATGGTCTTCGTAATTAATACAACTGTTAATATGTTCCTGTTGCCCAATCATATCCCTTAGACTGGGGCAGAATTAGTATTGTGGCATTTTGCAGGCTCTGTGTCCAAAGGATTACAATATCGCCCACTATATATGCAACTGTCGTCTGCATGATCTAAACTACTGTGCCTGTGTATACATGCTTTTGTGATTTCTGGAGAGGGAGATCTGAGGTCTAATATCTTTGTCTTTTAATTATTCCATCTGAAATTATTACTTCCGGTAATACCACCAAATGATGGGCTTCACATAGACTACATTTGCATTATCCAAAACAGAGGCTCAAAACTTATCTTTCCCTTTTTTTTATGATTGTGTTGCTGTTTCCCATGAAGCTTGTGTAGTGTGCATTATTCTTTGTGTGTGTCTCTTCTTTCTCCTTTCTTTGGTTTTGGTTTTGCAAAACGTATCTTCCCTTCAGAAACATGCCAATATGTCTGTCTTATATGCATGCATAATCTCTGAATGGAATCCTTAATTACCTCAGAAGGACTCCAAAAAGTCAGGAAAAGCTCTACCTATTGAAAGCAAATAGCCTACAGTGGCCACCCACCATATGCAACCACCTGTTCACTTGGATGCCTCCCAGTAACTGGTATTCAGCAGCATGCGTATTAATCATCATAACGAAAAGTCATAAGCTCAAGCTGTCATCTGAAGTAAGGACAAGGGAGTTGTCACTTCTAGGTTATCCTGTAGGGCTTATTTTCATGGGCTTCAATGTTGTCATTACAGTGGCTCTCTTTACCCTATTGAAAGGGCAATTTGTAGGCTGTTGCCCATATTTGGACTGCCAGTAACTGTTGTCTGAGGATACATCTACATGTTTTTGGCTAAATAACCCAACTATTCTGTAGGCATTGTTACAGAGTTTTGAATTTCTGGGTGAATTCCTGTAGCTGCATAGCAGAAGTACAGGGCTTCACAGAGTAGAATAGTTTCAAGTTCCCAAGTTTAGTTCAACCCTTTTTCTCATCAACTGGCACTTACTGTCTCAATAGTTCACTCTGAGACATTTGAAGTAGAAAGAATAAAAAACATTTTTTTTACTTACAGTTCTGAACAGATCAAACAGCAAAGTAACAAAACATGGCTGCCTGCAGTATCAGGCCTCAACAGACTCATTGACTGCTTCTAGCTGACAGAGGGGCAGTGGGGAAGGGTCAGAACAGGGAGGCAGAGGTCTCTTTGAATCAGAGGCAGAGAAGGAACTATTGATTAGTGCTGTTAGTGATTGGCAGTCACCCCAGCCTAGAAAGGTCCCTCCCAGCCGCACCTTCTCCAGGCAACATGTGAGGTTGTAAAAACTCCCAAGAGCCGTGACTGTGGGATATATGCACTGTTTGGAGAGAGAAGTTGGCTGAATTACATGATGTCATCTGGGATGGTATAACTACTTGTTAATTCATCCTTTGATCTATTTATATTTCAAGGGACTTGTCAATGCACAACATGATGATTGGTGGACTTGCTACAAAGGAGACTGTGGAGTGCTATGTTATCTTTTATTTTTAATTGTACAGTTTCAGATTCTGTTTTACTGTTACAAGTGCACAGGTGGATTTTTTGGGTGAAAATACATGCTTCCTAGATTAAGAAAGACATCTGTTTTTAATATCACTGGATTCTCTTAATCTATGTATCTTGCATTGAGTATGTTTCATTTTGCAGTTGGTCTTTAGAAGGTAAACATGGGCTTAATTGGAATGTCTTCATTGCTGAGGCACTTGTCTTTAAGTATCCCATTTTGGGAGAGAACACCAATGAATCAAAATAATTACAAGGAACACACATTTCCCTTTACACCTAGTTTGACTCATTGTCATCAGCTCTTTGCTATCTTGAAATTTAACTATACTCCATTTAAAAACGTCTCATGATTGTCTACTTTAGAAGCAAAACTAGGATTTCACCAGGGCTAGCTCAGGATGTTTTGCTACCAGAGGCATGAAATAAAATGGCACATACACCTTCAGTCCACAGAAGGAATTTAACCCAAGTGACTGTGGGGTAGCATTCTATACAGTATACACTTGAAGACAGAGAGACATTTCTGGAAGTACAAGGCAGACACCACAGTTCCATCTTTCAATATTTCATTGACTGCCCTTCCTCACAGCATGCTGTCAACTGGGACAGTTGCCTTATTCTGCCTTATGGAGCACCAGCCATGGTTACCATCTGATCTCAAAATGCTGCAGGTACCTGTATTTCTGTGCTTAACTGTCCTTTGGCTGAGGAATATCACTGCTTCCCATCCATCAGACATAATGAAGAGAGTTATATTCTCCAGTGAAGGGATAGAGAAAATAGGAAAGGAGGGAACACAAAGAAATGACGGGTGGGTCCTTTTGGGGAGAAAAGCGGGGTAAAAATATTTTAAATAAATAAAATAAATAATAATTAAATAAAAAATTTAAATGAAAATAAGAAGCTTGAAAATTAAAGTGAGAAGAGCATCTCATGGTTTTGCTAAGAATGTAATGCACCCTTCTTATGCTGTTAGATATAGCATGCATATTACAAGACAGAAGATAAGGGCAATGGATGTTTGTTCACCTGGGAGACCAAGAGACTTTTGGTTGGCCTTTATCATCACTTTATTGCCTCTGGTTGCCCACAGCAGCCACATTTTGAACCCCTCATGATGCTTCTCGCACTCTTTGAATCTTTAGGCTTTCTGTTTCTCTTGTATTTATATCTCCTACTATGGTAAAAGAAGATATTAAACGAGAAAAGGCTTTAAATCTCCTGTTTGTAGAGTGTCTTCCTGGTCAAAAGCACAACTTCTGTGCAAACAATGGGCAAAGACTTAATGCACAACTTTGCTCCAGCATAAACCACATCAGGGCACTGGAAATAATTAATTTAAAGCTTCTCCCCATTTCAGTTTTAGAGACATCAGTATGTATTATGAGAAAAAATGTTACAGAAAAGCAAGGAAGAAGGACTTGAACTTGAAGTCAGTCATGTTGTCTTGAGGTGTAATTGAAGACAAGGGTCTGTAGACTCTTAAATGCGGCTCATTGGATGATATCTGAAATACCACATCTCCCTTTATGAGCCTGTTCAGGTATTAAGGTCATCAGGAGAGGCCTTTCTGTCCTGCTACCCTCACAGCTGAATCTGATGGGGAGACAGGAGAGAGCCTTCTCTGTCGCTGCTCCCAGACTCTGGAAATTCCTCTCACTGGAGGCCAGGCTGGCCCCATCTTTGCTGTCCTTCTGCAAGCAGGCAATGACCTTTCTCTTCAGGCAGGCTTTCCCTTAGTGACTGTCTGTATGAGAAAGGTTTAAGCCTTGTTGTTTTGAATGTGTTTTGGGGTTGATTTTGTTTGCCGTTTTTGTGTAGCAATTGTTCAATTCGTTTTTAATATTTGTATACGTATTGTTTTTAGTTTTTGAATATTGTAAGCCACCTTTTTAAGGAGAAAGGTAGTGTATGCGTATGTATGAATGAATGAAGCATTAGGATTGTAAAATATTCTAGTTGGCAGAAGTATGGGTACGATCAAGGGAAAATAGCAGCCAATTTGAGAAAGAATAATTTCTTCCATTCCAGTGTTATTGATAGTCATTCTGTCTGTCTGTCTCTCCCCCGCCTCTTTCATTACACTTTTGGTATGGGAGTGTGAACTATAAGAATTGCAGGAATTGTGTTTCATCATCAGATGGCCTCTTCTTACATTATATTTCATTTCCCTTTTTGCTATGTGAAACTTGCAGAACTGTGCATTTTTTTTCTTTTCTGTGAATAATCTTCTCCCTACTGTTTCAGCCATCAGTTATTTCATGTAAGTGTGTATTTAATACCGTTTTTTGCCTGCAGATAGTTAAGTGTGAAACACTCTTTCATGTGATTATGGCACAGATCAAAGACAGAGCAGTTTTTGCTGATGTTAATTCATGTGAAGACCAAATCGGGTCAAGTTAGCCAATTTCCTAGCAACAACACTTGCAATTTTACTAACAGGAATTAAGGCATTATTGACTTCAAGTGCTGATTTGTAGTCAGTTCAAAGTGTGGCATGTGTTGCTCATTGTCAAATCTGCTAAATGAATAGTGCTGCATTTGATTTATTTTCCTCCCCCTTCCTTTTTACAGCAATGGTACAGCAGCTCCATGAAAGTCGTATGTGTGTGGCTGGCTGATAGATTAGATCTCCAGCTTCATATCTACCAGCTGAAGACTCTCATCAAGATAGTGAAGGTACATATGTTAGAATTTTATACCATTGCAGTACTGAAAACGAAAACAGAGAGACAATTAATCTGGCTCTCATGTTCAGAAACTGTTACTACTTGGCACAGAGAGCATTTACAATGATACTTTGAGATGGCAACAGGAAGTAAATAGATCCTTTGTTTATTGTCCTTGACTTAGGCTCAATGCAGACATAATACTTAACCATGGTTAATGTTAAGTTAGTGGTTCTCGTAGCCCTTGAAAGGATCCCAGATGTACAGGAAAATTATGGTTTAGCTTGTCAGGCTAAATCCTGCCCCTGCATGATATATATCTAACAGGATGGGCAACCTGAAGAAGCTTGGAAGGCAAATTTTAGCGAACAAACCACATAAGGGGCTGTACCAGGCAAAGAAATAGCCATAATGGTCCAATGGACACTTGCAGTTTTGATTTTTCATTGTAGGGATGCAAGAAAAATAGTTTGAAAAGGGGTTAATTCATCTGAAGAATTCATATGTTATTTTGAAACCAGTTCCATTTCTGAAGTATTTTAAGAATTTATATCAGCTTACTTGCTTAATTACTCTGCCATGTGCATGAGACATACTTGGACACACATTGCTTAACTGGCCTTAGGGTTGTTTGCAGTGGGACCGCATCTCAAGTAAAGCATATGCTAAACATATTCAGATTTGTTTCATGACATTGACCTGATCACAAAAAAAAATCATCCCAACAAGCCCTTGATTGAGTTGTTTACAAAAATCAGTGGTTAAACACTACTTGCCCTCAGATTTATAATCTAAATGTTTGACTCCAGATATAAGGAAAGAGCTAGGGAGAGAGAAAGAAAAATGCATGATGATGGTGGTTATGTTGTCCAGATCCATATGAATGTCCCTATCTTGGATCCAACTATACTCAGGTTTTCATTGTATCTTTTCTATATTTTTGTTGACATGTTCTTTGCTGTTTCGATCCCCTTTTCTTTCTTCTGTTCTGCTGTTATTTTTCTATATTTGATTTTTGTTTCTATATTAAAGCTTGGTTCCCCCCCCCCCATTCTTCTGAGGTGCAGTGGTTCCCCAAAATCCCTCCTGGTGGCAATCTGGGGAGGGAGGGGGCACTTTGAGAGCTGGTTGAGAGTAGATCTCCAAGTTGTATCTGTTCAATGGGATGACTCACCCAATGAAAATTTGATACCCTTCTCGTGAAACTGAATGAAACAAATCAAATGAAATAGTTTTGAAGTATAATGTTTTCTGCCTGTTTGTACATAATGCAGCTCTTTGTATGCACACAGTGAAAGATTGCAAAAACAATAATACAAAGCTGTGTTGGAAAATGTTTTGGGCTTTAGCATGGTGAACTAAATGTTTTACATGGTTGTCCTGTATCCACAACACTCTGGCTCTGGCTCCCGGCACATCTGAGTCTGGCAACCTTTTTCTTATTTATCATCATAAATTCGCTCAACAGTACTGCAAGCAAGCCAACGAGCAGTGTGTTGTGAGGATACCCAGCAGGAGGGGTCATAACTGAGCTCCAGGACACATGCTCTCAGTAGATAAGGTTCCAGGTTCAATGCTTAATAATATCCAATGAAAAGATTTCAAATACAGGGCTGGTAAGGGCCTCCACTGAGTCCCTAGAAAATTGGTACCGAAGAGAGTTGACTGTTCTGGCCTAAAGGGACCAGATGTCTGACAGTGTGCTGCTGATGTTGACTTTCTTTCTGCTCCACCAATAAGTTATTTGCTGAAACCTCTCTGTATAAACATGAGGTCTTGTGTCAGTGTGCTTCCCTTAAGCTAAAGTTTTCTAAGGGGAAAGGAAAACAGAAGGGGAGGACGTAACCTATACTGAAAATATTCTTATTATTTCTACAGAAAACCTATCGAGACTTTAGGCTGCAAGGTGTGCTGGAGGGAACCCTGAACAGTAAAACATACGAGACTATCCACAGCCGTCTTACAGTAGAAGAAGCTACAGTCTCTGTGTCCAATGGGGGTGGACTTCAAGGCATCACTATGAAGGACAGTGATGAAGAAGAAGGCTGACATTCTGTGTCTCTCACATTTTGTTTTGTTTTATAACTTGTCCTCACATTTGCATCTATGGTTTTTGCCTTAATGCCGGAGTACTACAATGTAAATTCATCCCACTCCAAGGAAAGACTAAAGTGGGCTCTGCAAGAGGGATTAGAAATGGGAGTGGAGAGGGGTGCCAAGGATATTCTGGACCCGGTGGGGTTTCTTTTTTCCCATATTCTTTTTCTGTGTAGCTTTGCTTCGCACTATGAGAATGCCAGCACAGAGTCTGAGCTCCACTCGTGCTTTGTTCCTTTTTGTTTGTAGCGTCGCAGTCTCTTCCTGTAACGTCCTGAAGAATAGGCATGCCCTGTGCAGAATGCAAACTATGTGCATCACACACAGCCAGACAGGCACTCATTCTTGCAAATCTTCAGTTCCATTGTTCAAGTCAAATCCTGTGTCATTTGCAAGGATTGCAGCCCTACCTGTACTATCCATAGTTTGTTGCTATTGGGCTTGGGGTGCATTTTTCCTCCTTCATTTATTAGCTGAAGTGCATTAAAAATCTTACCTTTGGTTCCTAGTGTTTTGATTTTGTTTTGTATGAAGGCAGGATTACAAAAACTGCCAAAAAACCATGAAATGCTAAATGCTACATTTTCATCCTTGTTGCAAATTTAAACATGCTGTCATCCTGTTAAATGTTAGGAAGCTTGCCTTCAGTATTTCTGTCTCTGTGAAAACATGCAGGCAATAAGAACCCCTTACCTATTTTTTTTTGTCACAACCACCTCTGTATCTATCCCACATTTGTATAAAGTTCTCAAATTAAAAGATGTTTGCAATATATGAAAGCACTTGATGTCCTTTGGGGGGTATCTTTTTGGAGAGGGGAAGAGGTTTAAAAATAAAATGTCATTTCCTGAAGCCCTGCAGAGTCTAATGCACTGTTTGAAATCAACTGAGTCTCTATTCAAAACTTGTTTTTAAAACATATTTATTTAAAGCATAACGGGATATATTAGATAGAAGGAATATACGTACTGTGTGTAAGAAGGCATTTTGCTTTCTTCATACCTCCACATAAAATGCATACATCCAAGCCTATTGATGACAACTTGAATGCCTCCAAAGGCATTGGGAAGAGTACCGTGCAAAGAACACAGGGAACTGGGAAGGGGAGGGAAGAGTTACTTGTGTTCCTATTGACCTTAAATGTCTGGCCTTAATTTAGCTGTGAAGTGTTTTACTCCAATGAATTCCTTGAACAATTCAGAATCTCTGTGGCTTCTACAGCAGTTCTTTGCAAAGACAGGTCGTGTAACTTCATGGCTGTTCGGCAAGCACAAAGACTTGAAGGATTGAAAAGTAGCAGGCTTTCAAGAGGGCTTTTTGTTTTGTTTTGTTTTGTTTTTAAGCGCTCATGTAAACTGTGCTGAACAAGGGCAAACAAGCTGCAGTTCGACAGGACTTGGCTCCTCCTAGAAGTGGCAATTACTCCTCATTCCCCCAGAACTCAAAATAGAGCTATTTAGTGGGAGACAGAGGGCAAATAAAATGTTGTGTTCTGCAAAGCATCTTCACAAACATAATGGATAGGTCTGGGTCCAGTTTTGTCTTCTCCACAATAACCCTTTCTGTTATTCTGGGAAAAGATGATGTTAGGAAAAGCCAAATATATTCTGCTATAGCAAGTGATCATGCCATTAATTATTGTTTCTGCAGCCTCCAGAAGCCCAGCACCAGCTTGCACTCATTCACTGGTGACTGGATAGAGCTAGAAGTCAGACATATACCTTGCAAAAAAAGAGAGACAGCTTTCTCGACCATGTAGCTGGAGGTGTGGCAATAGTGGTTTTGCCTTTTCCCTTGGTTACATTAAAGGGGCAGAGGGAGAGAGAGAACTCTGCTAAAGAAAGTACATTTAAAAGTTTAAGTTCCTATGATCAACTACAGTAAAGCTAAAAATGTGCAGATCGGTTAACGTGGCCCTCACGTAAGTTCAGTCCCAGGGAAAGGTGTTTTCAACCATGACAATAAAAGCATGTTTGCATTTCCCACATTTGTGATATTGTTTAATTAAATTATATGCTCAGGTTTGCAGTGTCTTTCTTCTGCTTTTTGCCTTGCATTACAAACATTCATACATTCATTCAAATAGTGGGAGGCTCAGAAGATTTTAGTGCACAAATGTGGAGTGGCACCATATGGATAATGGAAGCAGCTTTTGTAAACCTCCCCATGGGAGATTTTCAGCCAGCCCACTGTACTTAGGATTAACTGTGTGCCACTTCAAATGCAAGCAAGCTTATTTAAATTGTGTGTGGATGATGGACTCATTCACAAAACTTGGGCTAAAACATAAATTCCTTTCTTGCAACATTGCTAAAACATTGCAATGTCTTGCAATATAAACTGTTTGAACATTCTTGCCAACATGAACTCTCTATTACCCCACTGGTGGTGTGAAGTGGTATAAGCTCTGGGTGCTTCCAGATGAGTGTTTTATCATGTAATTGCCATACTGTATTATACTCTCGGGACGTGGTGGCGCTGCGGGTTAAACCGCAGAAGCCTCTGTGCTACAAGGTCAGAAGACCAGCAGTCGTAAGATTGAATCCACGCGACGGAGTGAGCTCCCGTCGCTTGTCCCAGCTCCTGCCAACCTAGCAGTTCAAAAGCATGTAAATGCAAATAGATAAATAGGTACCACCACGGTGGGAAGGTAACGGCGTTCCGGGTCTAGTCGCGCTGGCCACATGACCACGGAAACTGTCTACGGACAAACGCTGGCTCTACGACTTGGAGACAGGGATGAGCACCACGCCCTAGAGTCGGACACGACTGGACTAAATGTCAAGGGGAACCTTTACCTTATTATACTCTCAAATCTTAGAGGAAGGAGTCCAAACAGCAAATCACTTTGCACTCCCTTTCCATTTATAACACTCCTGTGTTTTACCACCTCTTATTTCTTTTTTTTCTTGACATAAAAATCTGTTATGGAAAGCAGGATGAAATAATTTCACAATGCCACTTTGGTTGTTCATTTGTTGAGGGGGTAGCACTAGAAGACATCCATCTGGAAGCACTTTCTGTCTGTAGGAAGAAAATCAACAGACTGGTGAAGGTGAAATGAAACTTAATTTTTTTTTTGCAAGGTACTGTCAGAAGCCTCTGTCAAAAGGTATGATTGTTGCACACAGAGGTGTGTCATTGCTCAAGATTGAATACCACAACCATGTGCACCAAATTTATTTGCATGGGTCTTTCCTACCTCCCTGTTTCAGTAAAAGTTGTGGTTTGGACAGGGAAACCAATAATCACTCCGTTCCCCAACCCCAAATGTTTCTGGGCAGAAATTACATGAATCAGATATTGTGGTTACCAGATAGGATGAGTAGAGCTAGTGTATGTATCTAGATCTTTTTCTCAACCATTTGTGGGTTCTTCCAAATGGGCCATTTATTCCTCCAAAAAGTTCCTGTTTCATCACTGAAATTATCAGTATTTTCACCAACATCCAGATGAAGTCCAATCCATGCCTTTCCTGACTTTTCTGTCCTCTCCTGAGGACTAGTTTGTTTTTGTTGTAGTTTGTCCTGGAGGCTGAGTTCAGCACTACCATACTTTTCCTTGTGAGCTTCATGTCACAGTGGTTAAACTGCAGTACTGCAGTCAAGACTTCCAAGGTCAGTAAATTAGGTACCCAGCTCACTGCAGGTGGGATGGGGGTGGCAATGTGTAGTCTGAATAATTAAATTGTAAACTGCCCAGAGAGTGCTTTAAGTGGTATGGGGTGGTATATAAGCAGCACACTGCTTTTTTCCTATCACTCTTTTCTCCATCTCAGCATTCTGGCTAGAATCTCAGTAAGTCCCGTGCTCTTCCACCATAAATTGAAAGGAGCAAACTGGGAGAAAAAGAGGCCAAACTTTTCCCCTATTTGGAAAAGCACTGTATCTAGAAAGAAGAGGAGGAACTGTGTCCTTGTCTATACTCTCTATACCAAGGATTGTGAACATATAGTCCTCCAGATGTTGTTGGACTGTAACTCCCATCATCCTTCTGCAATGGCTGTCCTCACTAGGTACAAAGAAAGCGGCACTTCATTAAAAGGCGGAAAGGCACATATTCCACGTCATTTCTCAAAATCTTGAACATTAGAGAACATGGGGACTGCCCATGCCTGCACAGATTTCTCATCATAAATTCTACAGCAAGCAATAAAAACGTGTGAGAGGTGGTACCTGCAAACCAAAGGCATGGGGCAATGTAGGGGTTAAATGAGTGCAATGTGCTTCTCTGCCTCACTGTGCAGCAATCATTTGGGGTCATAGGAGATCCTGATGGGCTGCAGATCAGTGTTGTAAGTCTAATATAGATTGCTTGCAATTAACATCATTTGCTACAACAGTCCATTCGTATTTACATTTGGATATTGTTATTCACATCACATGGGAAAGCATGTTAAACAGGGTTTGGCAACAAAAACAAGTCACTCTTATTCTAATTTTGCATGTACGAAAATAAACTGAAAAAGGGACTGATCCCAATGTTGCTTCCTTTTATCTCAACAGTCAAATAAAAAATTCATGAGAATATTTCCCCACCCAAGCTAAACAAATCTTAAAATTTATGCTCTTTTATAAAATGAAACAGAAGAGCTCTCTACATTACAATTACCTCTGCTTAGTAGTGGCAGCAGCCACATCAAATATGAATTAAAATCACTTTGGTTATCACATTACTTCAAGCAGGCACTTTCTCCTGATAGTACAGCTCTTTTATTCCCTTGGTGTGTACAGTCACTTTATGACAAAACATGGGTGCCCATGCAACAAGCAAATGTCAGTTCCATTTTTCTAAAACAACTGCTACCTATTTTAATTCAATAAGGTTCTTGACTTATCTTTCCATTATCCAATTGATCTATATAACTGATTTGTTTACAAATCAAAGCATTGTAACTCTAAAAAGGAAGAAGAATGTCTATCTTCTCTAGTCTTAGAAGTACCTTTTTTTTTCATCCCTGTTCCATTATTTTCTCTGTCCAGCCAGTTGTCCCCCACTCCACAGAACTAGCCTCCAGACGAGGGTTGGGGGAGGTGGGTTGTTCCTTTCCAGACATTGAAAAAGTGCAGTTCCCATTATTTGACTAATGGCCAGGCTTACAAGGGCTTATGGGAGCTGGAATCCAGAAGCTTCTCACAGGGGCCCACATTTTTCAACACTTTTCCAGAGCAACTTGCTGCAATTAAAAACTGCAGTTGAGAACAATAGCATAATAAGGAAAGGAGAGACAGGTATAGAACTCACTGCTTTAATATGTTCAATCAAAGAATGTTCACAATGCTGGTAGCAGAGCTCACTGTTGCTTCATGCCATCAAGTTGCCTCTGACTTATGGCGGCCCTATGAATGAGCAATCTCCAAAATGTCCTGTCCTCAACAGGCCTGTTAAGCTCTTGCAAACTCAAGCTTGTGGTTCCATGGGTCAATCCATCTCATATTTGGTCTTCCTCTTTTCCTGCTGCCTCCAACTTTTCCCAGCATTATTGTCTTTTCCAAATAATCCTGCCTTCTCATGTGCTCAAAGGAGGACAGCCTCAGTTTCATCATTTTTGCCTCCAGAGATAGTTCAGGCTTGAATTGCTCTAGGACCCCCTTGTTAATCTTTCTAGCACTCCAGCATGTCCACAAACTTCTCCTCCAGCACCATATTTCAAACAAATCATGGTTTTGCCATCAGCTTTCTTTACTGTCCAGCTTTCACTCCCATACATGGTGATCAGAAATATGAGTGTGGATGATTTTGATATTGGTCCCAGTGACATATCCTTACACTTGATAATGTCTGATTCCTTTATTGCTGCCCTTCCTAGTCACAGTCTTCTTCTGATTTCTAGCCTGCAGTCTCCCTTTGAATTGATGATTTAACCAGGGTATACAGAATCTTTCACTATTTCAATTTCTTCATTGTCAACATTAAAGTTCTGTGGTTCTTTTATAGTCATATTTTGGTCTTCTTAATGTTCAGTTGCAGTCGTGCTTTGGCACTTTCTTCTTTTACTTTCACTAAAAATCATTTCAAGTCATTGCTACTTCCTGCAAACCTGATGTTGGCTGGCTACTACAGGGTAATTGTTGAGGCCCACAAACAACTACAGATCCACTGCCCACCCCTAGAGGGGTGCCCTCCACAGATGTTCCTCTTTGCTGTTGCAGTCTGGCCCCTAATCCCCTTCAGGGAAATCAACAGCACCAGAAGCAATAGCAGCAGCACCAGCTTTCCCCGACCTTCTCGTCCACCCCTCCCTGAATGGATGCAAAGGGACGGGGGGGGGGGCGGGGGAGGCAAGCGACCAGGCAGAGACAAACAGTAGTGACTGGGTGTGAGAGAGAAACGCCCTTAAGCTAGGGCAGCAATCCTGCTGCCAGATTCATACAGAACTTGGAAAGTTTACTTTGTAGATTATAGCTCTTAAAATCCCCAAAGGCTACCTGGTTGTAACCCCCAAAGTAAGTTTTCCAAGCCCTGGGCCTAAAGTGACAACGGCTTAGAGGTCTGTTCTCCTCAAACCCCGGTCAGCGTCAGTTTTCTCTTCCGAGCCTTTCCAACCCAAGCCGAGCTTAGTGGCTTGCCGTTGCGTTGTGCGCCATCGAGTTGTGAAGGGGCTTCACCCTTTTCAGTTGAAAGAGTGAAAGGAGCAGCAGCAGAAAGGGTGACCCGACACAGAACGACATATACACACACACACTTTATTCTCCTTGCTGTTGTCTTGCAGGCTGCGCGGGAATTGGGAGATACTGGGTGTCATGGTCCCTATCACAGCTACGTCAGACTATCGTACGTCTCCATTGTTTAATGGCTCGGTCAGCATGGGGATAAAGAAGGAGGTTTCCTAAGTGAGACTGGAAGCTGGGTTCTGAGTTTGAGTTTCACCGTGAAAAATTATCTTAAAAACCTAGTGGCACCACCCGACTCAGCCGAGCTCCGAACGAAACTAGGAGTGCCGGCGGCCGTGGCAAGCATGAGAAGCGCTTCCTAGCTGAGCGAAGTGTTTTGGCGGGAACGGAGCCCGCCGTGCCGATCAATGGCGGCCAACAAACGGCGCCTGTGAGCCACTCCTGCCGCTTTTTGCCCGTCCTCCTCCCGACCCAAAGAGCCCGGCGTGGCCCAAGGGAGAAGCTCGGGAGGGAACACCTGGCCACCCGTGGCCTCGGGCTCCGTGGCTTTAATCAGTACAATGGGCGGGAATGGAAACCTCGCTGCCATAGAGATGATAAATGGCGGGCCCTTGGCTGCCTTTTAAGTTTGTGTGGTTCTCTCTGCTGCCTGAGCTGAGAAGGGACCTGCTCACTCTGTGCCGTCCCGAATACACGTTGAAATCACAATACATATTTGGAGGGCCAGGCCCTATCATTTGGAAAAGGGAGGCAACGGCCTCAGGCAGTAGCAATACCGGCTGCCCAGATATTCTGCTGGATCCCTGCCTGCCACTGGTCCTTTGTCAGAAGACAACCATAAGGACCTGCCCCGCAACTCCTAAACTGGCCAGGACTGGCAGGAAGACGAATGCTCTCTGCCGGCACTGAAGTCCAACTAGCTTTGGTATCCGGAGCGGGAACTGACGGCCATCTTGTCCTTTCATTCAGGAAGCAAAAAATGTTGACTTGTTCTGAGGCAGCAATTAAGTTGGAGCATGTAATCTCCCACTCTCCCCAAGGACAGCACTCCCCTAAGCCAGCGGGACAGCATTCACTTCCCCACAGTGCAACGCCGAAATTGAACATTTTTCGACCTTTCTTCCTTCTTCACTTCAACCTAGCCGCTGCCTTCACTTTTAAGGGATGAGGTTGCCGTCCTGAAAACATCGTAAATGGGCTTCGACAAGGCAGAGGTAACCAGGACCTCTCTGCTCCGTGCATTCAAAATTAAGTCATACTTACCAGTATTTTCGTTCCAGCTTTCTTCACTGTAGTATTGGCTCAATCATAATCATAACTGTCTGCCATCACATCAATTCTGACTTATGGCGACCCTTTCCAGGGTTTTCTAGGCACAGAGTACTTAGAAGTGGATTGTAGCTCCTTTCTTTTCGGGGCACCTTGGGACTGTGCAGCCTGACTAACGCTACACAGGCCGGTAATTCTCCTGGGAAGCACCGTGGGGTACTCCTTCATGGCTTACGCATTGGCTGACCATAGTTAAAGATCAGGTAGTGGATTTCGGACCTTTCGAGTGGACTATGACCCATGAACGCTGAACCATAAATATGTTAGTCTTCAAGGGGCCACAAGACACAACAGTTTTGGTCCGGCTTCTGTGTTTTCATCTTTAACA
This sequence comes from Intellagama lesueurii, assembly GCA_037013535.1. NCBI lineage: Eukaryota > Metazoa > Chordata > Lepidosauria > Squamata > Agamidae > Intellagama > Intellagama lesueurii. The sequence goes on along the minus strand of JBAJHW010000005.1, from coordinate 67,917,676 downwards.
GCAATCTGACAGGAAAAATAAAAGGCAAGAAAACTTTCCTGAAAATAGATGTGAAGAAAAAGAATAACTGCTTCTCCTGTCCTGAGTTATTTTTATGCATTTATCTGTTCCTTAAGACACGTTAGACGTCAGCTAATTGCTATTCCAAATATACCTGTTACTTATCCACAGATCTCCATAAAGTACTTGATCCAAATTATTTTTAGGTGGAAATAAGTCCCACTGAAATCAACACACCTTTCTTCTGAGTGGACTTGCTTAAAGTTGCACTGTTATTTGAATGTTTCAATTCAACAGGGCCTCATTTTCATCCCTTGTTACCTCTCATAATGAGAACTAGCAGCTGGGTGTAAAATAGAAGCATAATAGGCAACAATTACAAACATGAAGAAATTACTGTAGCTACTAAAAGATAGGAGAAGCCATGTCAAGCAAAAGTAGATGCTGAATTATTTTCTCTCATTTCAAAACCCAGATGTTGAGGGCTTGTATAGTCCTTAGAAAGTCCTAGGATTTGAGATGTGGCCCTCATACCACAGAACTTGCTCACCTCTGATTAGAAATTGCATCTGCTGCAATTCCACCTTCTACACAACTGTGAAGGGCAGAGGATCTCAGTTCTCTTATTCACCTGGCCATCCTAGTCCATTTGTTAAACTCACAGAGCTGCCAGATCTTTCATTAGAAAAACGTAAGCAGGTGGATTATTATTATTATTATTAAAAAACGCCAGGTGCAGTCAATCAAAATTATAAAAACATTGGTATTGTATAACAGATACAAGTTTTAACCAAAAACCTAAGTATCTGTTAAATATCGGCACATTATTATTATTGTTGTTGCTGCTGCTGCTGCTGTTGTTAAAAAAAACACCAGGCACAGTTAAAATTATAAACACATTGACTGGTATTATATAACAGATACAAGTTTTAACCAAAAACCTAAGTATCTGTTAAATATCAGCGCAGTATGTATGCTGTTCCTAATATTGCTGTTTTTTGTAGCTCTTATGGTGTGATTTCTGAGATCTGCAACTGCTTATAGTACTGTGTCAAATTTCTTGATATTGTTCCCAAAGCCCCAATGACTACGGGGACCACTGAAGTGTGGCGAGATGTTTCCAGAGGCGAGATGTTTCAATTGCCAGGTCTCTGTACTTTGTTAGTTTTTCCAATTCTTTATTTTCAACTCTGGCATCCCCTGGAATTGCAATGTCAATGACCTGGACATTTATTCATTCTATTACTACTGTGTCTGGTGCATTATGTTCAAGGTGTCTATCTGTTTGGATCCGGAAATCCCACAAGATCTTGACTTCCTAATTTTCTGACACCTTCTCTACCTGATGTTCCCACGGGTTTTTGGAGGCCAGCAAGTTATATTTTTTGCATAATGACCAGTGCACTAACTTTGCCACTCTTTCATGTCTAACTTTGTAATCTGTTTATGCAATCTTTGGACATTCACAGATGAGGTGTGACACAGTTTCATCTTTTTCTTGGCAGAGTTGACATTTGCTGTTAGCACTAATTCCCTGGATCTTAGCTTTCATCACGTTGGTTTGGAGTGTTTGTTCTTGTGCAGCAAAAATCAAGCCTTCGGTTTCTTTCTTAAGGGTCCCTAGTTTTAGCCCTGCCTATGTTGAATTATGATCATGCTTTCCATCAATATTTCTCAGGTGTTGTCCATGTAGTGGTTTATTTTTCCAGCTGTTTAATTTGTTTTAAAATTGTTGTTTCTTATATTGAGCTTTTGTTTCTGTTGCTTTCAAAATATTATCCTTTTTCACTGCCTTAAGTAATTTTTCTCTGCTTGTACTGATATAATCATTTAGGCTTCTTTTTTCCTCCTCTACTACCTGCCGTATTTGCAGTAATCCACAGCCGATGATGATGATGATGGTGGTGATGATTTGGGGCTGGGGTGATAAGACTAACTTAAAATCATCTTAAGCCCAATTATTTCATCAGAACTCTGTTGTAGACCAGACTTTGTTCCAAAAAGTAAATGATTGTTTTTTTAAAAATTCTGGATGGTGCTAGGATGGGATCTTAAAGGTGAATCGGTGTATGTATGTGATAACAAAGACTGATTAACAACCAGAGGCTTTGCTTATCTCCATGTAATTAATTTTCCACTGATTTCATAGGGGTTTGCTCCCATAAGTATATATAGGATTAATCAAAAATTGCTTGGGAGCAAGTGCTATTAATTCAAATGAATGTGCTCCCAAGTAATGGTGCCCACAAAGGTTGCCTTGAAAATAGTAGCAAAGTTAGACCAAATCATTCAGTGAATAAAAGTGTTGAGAAGTGGCTAAGATAAATCTCCCAACATACTCTAGATATTTAGCTTAAAGCACATGCTATACTTACATCCAGAAGGTCCCATGTTCAATCTTTAGCGTCTCTGGGAAGGGCTAGACAGCCACCTGTTTGAATCTTTGGTAAGCTGCTGCCTGTCAGTTAATTTACAGTAGAAGGCCAAATGGACCACTAGCTTGGCTGGTATAGGGCATAAGCTTCCTATGTGTTTCAGTGTTATTCTTATTATTCCCCTTCTTGAAAATTATCATAATGGGAAGGTGCAATAGCTTAATAATGCAAGATCAATGTCTTATGTAGGTGGAAATTGTTATTACTAAGTAGAAACGTGATTGTTCCAATGGCACCAAATCAGCAGAATACTAGAGAAGTTAACATCTCAAACTTTATATCCCAGCAGAAATAAACTACAAAAGTAATGAACTCATATTATATCTGCTTCTTGTCCCCACAGCACATTGCAACCATCTACCTAATTCTCCCAAAATCTCTGTAACCTGGCCATATAGGAACCTTGAGCTTTAAAAGAAGGTGATGGAGGAGGGGTAATGCTGAATAACTGGCAACACTTTGATGAGTTGAGAGACAAAATCCAACCAATGGCCATCTTGTGTTTGCAACCTGCATTTTGTAGCTCGTTTTGGGACTTTCTTTTTTTCCCCTGCACTATCCACAATAAGTGCACAGCCTAATGGAGACTAGTTTATGTCAAAAGCTAGCAGTTGTTATTGTTGTCTTAAAAAATGATATAATAAAGGTATCATCTGCCCTTGCTGTTCTAACCACATGGACTGCAATCTTATATTAACTTACTCGGCAGTAAGACCCATTGAAGAAATAATAATAATAATAATAATAATAATAATAATAATAATAATAATAATAATAATAATAATAATAATAATAATAATAATAAAATATGTGAGTAAACAGCTAGAAGACTGTGCTGGCAGAAGCATTAGTATAGTGCCACTCTACTTCGTGTTAATTCACCAGTAATAAGGTACCACTTGGTGTTCCTATGTGTCCAACTTTCCATTCAGACTGAAATCTCCATATATGCATTCAGACTCAAAACTATTATTCTTCACCTGCTCTAACGGGGTGACAGAGTGTTTCACTACAGTTAAATCCCTTTTTACAAAACAGTCCTGTCTACTAGGACTTTCAATCATTTTTTACTCCGGTTGAAAGTGGCTCATAGTTTCTTGGGGTCCCCTTTCTGGCTTTCGTTTGCTTTGCTTTGTTGACGTCTCTGTCCTCTGCCTGGAGCAGAGCCGAAAAATCTCCAGTGGCCCGGAGAACCTCCTTTTATTCATCACCTTATTGGGAAATACGTTGTTGCACCAAATATATGACATTTGCTGTAAATAAGAGTGGGCGTTCTTTGCTAATTAGTTGGTGGGCCTTGGAGTTTTTAAAAAGCAGGGGCCTCGGTTTCTTTTTGGTTTTTAATCCCCATAGGATTGCTAACTCGTTTTACTTGGCAGTCCTTGGATAAGGGCGAGAGAGCCCCGTCCCCCTTTTGATCTGGGCGCCCTTTCCCTCGCTGTCTCTAAGGGGCTCACCGAGCAGGCGGAGCGGTGCCCAAACGCCTTGTGCTCTCGCCCCCTTAGACCGAGGGTAGGAAGGATGTTGGCAGCGCCCCAGACCCTCCGAAAACCAGGTAGAAGGGAGAGGACGCAGCAACATACTGATGCCGGCGCTCGCATAAGCGCCCTTTCGTTGCTTTTTCTTTTCCCACTTCAGCTACTACTTTGGGTGGGGAAGGGTCGAAACCTTCTTTTCTATGGGCATACTCCGTTCTCACGTTCCAAGACCAGAGCTAATCCACCAACGCTGAGGGAGCCAGGTCGAGCTCAAACAAGACTTGGGAATCAGGGTTTGTTGATTGCACGTCTTGTCGCGATCACAACCAAAACAAAGGCGACCGAAAGCCGGGCGAGCCCCAGGCTTGCGAAGAGACGGCCCTTCGAAGCGTGCTCCCACATCGTGTGGCTTTTCCGCTTGCTTTCCAGAAGCGACCGCATCTCTAGGCAGGGAGCAGACAGCCGCCTCACCCAGAAACCAGGCGTCTCGATTCTTTCTGCCAGTTTAGAGCCAGCAGCAGGGCGGTGGGGGGAGCAGCAGATGTAGTAGAAAGACGGCCCAGACTTCCATCTTCCGCTCTTAAGGAAGTTGACCATCAGCAAGTGGAAAGAAGGGGTAGTTTTGCAGCACTTGATGGGCGGCTCATTCGCAAAGATCCTCGACCCTTGTAAGGGAGGAAAAGGGGAAACTATCCATTCCCTATGTGTGTGCGTGTGTGTGTTTGTGGGGGGGGGGGTGTTATAAGGCGAGAAGTTAATTGTTACAGTTTATCCAGTTATTACAGTTCATCTTTGAACACGGCGAGCAGGACTCCGATCCAGCCTGGATTGGCTTTACTGGTAGAGGAAAAGGCGCAAAACTCAAAGCGTAGGTTGATATTGACGATCCAATAGCCTTTGGGTTCAACTCTTGCCCTCCAGGTCGACGTGAGTTTGCCGGGGGGCCGGCAATCAAAAGCCCGCAGGGAGAGAGCTCTTCGACCAGAAGCGAATACAAGTGAGCAATAAGGAGAAGAGGAAGACGAGCTGCCCTTCTGCGCTACCACTCCATAAATTAGGACTTACTGTTCGGCAAAAGCGCCTAGAACCAGGCTGCAATGCGACGTGTACTTTGGCGGAGTAAATCCCATTACCGCCCTTCTCGTGGTTCCTCTCCGTCGGAGATCGGAAGTCATTATGGCCGTTGTAGGTTTGAAGGAGGCAGCTGTAAGCAGTCATGTTCTGTCCAGCCAAACCAATCTTCAAGATTCTTCACCCTTCTTTTCCTTCCCTTACTTCTGTTCCTGTTTCGTTTATCTTGAATGATCAGCTGTAACAACCTGCATTTTGTTTGTTTGTTTCTGGCCCTTAGTGGAAATCTAGCAGAGCAAACCTATGCCTGTTTTACTTGGCAGTAAGTGCCGCCTAATTCAATGAGATTTCTTCTTAGTAACTGTACCTATATACCTACTCAGAAGTATGTCCCATGAATTTAAATGAGGTTTATTGTCCAATGATTACACGATTGCACTACAGATCCCCTCAGGATTTAGGCATTTTTCTCGATCTCTTCATTTTTGGAGGGGGGGAGAGGATTTGGGGGATCTTCTCATTTGCCAGCTCCTGGTTGACACTTCGCAAACGAATTCTTCTCTGGCCACTCTGTACTTCTGAGATCAAAACTGCTTTCTCTATCTCGCTCAAATCGCTAACAAAATCAACATTATAATCCTGGAACCTGAGGATTATACGATTACTGAGCCTGAAAGCGGTACTCTTTAAAAGGCCTTCACCTCCCCATATTCACCTAAAGACCTAGATTTAGAAATCAGGCTCTTTCCCTTCGGTGGGATAAACGCATCCCAATTATGATATTTGTCTATTTAGCTCCAGAGAAAAGGAGCCAGAATACTGGATTCAAACGAGCAGAAAGGTGCTTTCCCCTCTAAACATTAGTCAGAACATCTTGACGGTAAAAGCTGTTGGGCAGTGTAGTGGACTGAATCGGGGGATGCTGAACTCTCCTCCAGAGGCCTTAACACAAAGGCTAGATGGCCACCTGTCAGGGATGCTTTCGCTGTGGATTTCCGGCTTCGGCAGGAGTCAGACTTGGTGACCCTCCGTTCTATTCTGCTTTTCCCACAAGGCGCATATTTGGCCATACTCTTCCCCATTTTATCCTCACAAGAGCGCAGTTTTAAATCAGCTTGAGACATGTCTACAGGATCATTTGATAGCTTTCCTGGCTTAGTTTGGACAGGAACCCACTTTCCTCCCAAGTCCAATACTCCGACCACTACGCTACACTACACAGGGCAGGCTCACTCTTCAAAGACGTTAACAGCCTTCGGAAAAACTGGATGCTTTAGCCGTCTATCTAACCCAGCATGGAAGTCAGTTCGATTGCGAGAACAGAACTTCCCTCAACCTGCGAACTCATAAGACAGTCCACGAGAGTTCAGTGATTTATGCGTCAGGATTGGAAGCAAGATCCGGCGTCTAAGACTTGCAACATGTTGACTGAGAGGTACATGAGGCACATGCCCGGTTTAAAATAACGGGTACGTACTTCTGAATGCAGCAAAGAGGCAGTTAAGTTTAACTAGGTAAACTCATTCTTTCCTAGCGGCAGCAACAACCTCGAATGTTTTGTTGCTTGCGGCAAGGGGCCAGATGGTGCCCTCTTGCACCGCAGGCACAGGGGCTTAGATGGACTCCCCTTCGAATCCTACTTCATCAAGAGCAATGGGGCCCCCCACCTGCGGCGCTACCGGCAGGCAGCAGTCCAGCTTAGGGAGGAGGGCAGGCTGCAGGAGGCACACGGTCAGTTCTGTCCCAAAAGGGCTGGGTCGGGACTCGAGAAGCCCTCGATTGCTGTCACCGCCTCTCCTCCATCTGGCGCCTGAGGCGGTTCTCTCTGGCTACCTCACGGCAGAGCCACTCCCCTGGGTCTCCCAGCAGGTAAGCGCAAAACGCTGCGCCGAACCATTTGGGATCTTTGAACACAGAGTGACTTTCTTCCGAAGAACTAAACTTAGGGCAAGAATGAACCGGGAGACATCGTAAGATCCAAGTACAGGAGTTTTATTGTGGCCTTAAAGCTTCCATGGCTCCACTTCCTTAGAGGCGCCCCTGCGCCATCCTTGATCTGAGGGTAACCTCAATGGCCACAAAGGAATGAACTTCTACAGAGCGGGTAGAGAACATTTGGCTCTCCAGATAAGCAAACATATGTATTTTTAACTACACTTCCCATCATTCCTTAGCATCTGCTGTACCGACTGGCGCTTCTAGAGGCTGACGTCTGGAGAGCCAAGGATTCCTCACCGCTAGGGTCGAGCTGCATGGCTGCCATCCAAAGCACTTAGCAGGGCATAAGGGCTTACTAGAGGCAAAGTGTGTGTGGTTTTGTTTTGTTTTTCAAAATACACACGTGCCAAAGACGGCGCCCTGCGGAAAAACCTTGGTCGCCAGTGTACAGTGCTCCGTCCTTTGCCTTTAAGATCCCCCCTGGTTTCAAGGGGACTTGCTTTTCTGTGCCCAGAACGGCTACCTAACCTGCGAGGAAGTGCCACTGAACTCAGTGGCCCGTCGCCGCCTATGATTCCAGTGCGTCGCCTTGCTCCTTCTTCGGCAACGTATAGCCCGAAGTCACAGCACCGGATGGCGTGAATTCGGGTCGTCAAAAGGGCCCTTTCCCTCCCGCACGCGCGCTCCTTTGCACCGTCTCTTGCCGCCGCTCCCGCTAGCCCCCGCCGGCTCCCTTTCTGTCTCCCTCTTGGCCAAGAGCAGCAACGGCAGCAAACACTTGGCGGGTGAGGCCGGCGGCGGCGGCGGCGGCGGCGGCGGCGGGTTGCCAAAGCTCCTCCTCAGGCCGGCGTCGTCTTAATGGCAGAGCCGGTAATTGCCGCTTTGGGACAGGATTTCCTCCGCTCCAGCGAGGCGGCGGCGTGTTGCTTCCCCTCCCAGACACATGTCTGCGAAAAGTCAATCCCAAAAAGACCAGTAAGGAGCCAGATGTTACCGCATTAAGGGAGACGGGGATCACCCTCGAAACCGTCCCCATAAACAGCAGCCTAGAGAGGGAGGGAGAAGGGTTGCAACCCAATTTGGGCACTTCAAAGTGGATCGTACTTTTTGGGGAGGGTGTGAGGTCAAAGGCAGGGAATATGGACCGCGAAAGCATCCTTCGGCGGGTCAGTCAATTGTATCCCCCACATTTGCTGGGGGTGGGATGGGTCCTCGCTCTCTATCCATCTGCCTGCTCCACCGGAGAAGGGAACCCGAGGTGCCCCGGAGACGGTGGCAATTATAGGTTTCCCGCCGCCCCATCTGTTGAGAAGAACAGCTGCCGGGAAAGAAGGATCCCTGGGCGGGGGTATCCCCTTTTTGCCAAGCCAATTCACACCTCTCTCAACGGAGCTGACTGCAGAAGGGGACGCACCTGCGGGGGGATTGAAACCCATGGAAACCTGGAGCAGGCATCCGAGCATGCCGCCTTCCTGAGGGAATCGGGGTTGCCTAGGCACAGACAGGGGGCAAGGGGGGACCCGAAGTGTCGGGCCGGATAAGTCTGTGGGACCCGCAGGGGACCATAATAAACGCCCTGATGCTGAGAACCTCTATCCCTCAAGGAGTTCCCACGGGCCGGTTCATGGGCTTCTCGGATAAATCTACGACCCGACGTTATTCCTTATGAGGAAGTAATCACCCACGGAGTGTAATAAAATTTACTCCTGAGTAAATGACGCAGAGGGTTGCCTTATTCATACTGCATTAGTATTCACTGGCATTAAAAAACTCTTTTCAAAGGTAACAATGACAAGCAATGCTAGCCCGCACGTCCTGGGGGCCTTCCTTGACTGGAATCAGCCGTAAAGCGCTTTCCTTTTGATCTGTCCGCTGTGGGGCCGGAACCACGAACAGCGCTTAGCCTCTTGTGGTATTTTTTTTTTTTTTTTTGAGTGTTTCTCTAAGAAAGAAAAAGTGTTCTAAAACGTTTGGGGAAGCGTTCGGCAAAAGGGCTTCTCTCACGCCTTTGGCTCCGATGTGATGCTCGTTTCACTTGTTTCGGTGGAGAAAATTGAGGCCTGCGCTGCGCACCTTCCTTGACGTGTTTACATAGCCCTTGGCCCCGGTTATTAAAAGAGAGATTTGTCCTTAATTAGTGGATCATCTTAAAGCTGAGAGGCTTGAAAACCAATTTGCCCCGAAATGGCCCTGTAATAGCTCTGTAATTCACTTCAGTTGGACTTCTCAGGGACCCGGCTAAAGGCTGGGGCGCCCGCGTACAATATATAAAGAAGATTTCGATATATTTTGCTTCGTGTTGTGTTACATTATGAGAAACTGCATTGCGGGAGAGCGCCTTAAATCGAAACAAAGCTGTGCTGGGTGTCATCTGCTGTCCTTAGCCGTGAAAAATCTCTCTTTTGGAGAAGGGGGGGGGGAGAGAGAGAGAGAGAGAGGGTATGTATGTTGGAAGAAAATATTACTGTATCTGTCTATATTAATCTTCTTATCCTATTTATACCTATGGGGGAGAAGGGATCCATGAATCAGGCCATGAATCTAAACAGCTTGCACTTTGAAAGGACGGATATTCGATTTAAGTCAAGGGGACTAACTTGATTTGAGGGGGACCCGCCAGTTGATTTTAGTCTTGGAGATTTGGGGAAGCAACTTTTCGGAGCACAACAATCACTCCAAAAATCCCCTCATTCCGGTGCGTGGGGAAAAGAGCATCTCTACAGTTTGGTCCCATTAAAGTCAATGAGCAGAGGACAAGAGAGAGAGACTGCGAAGTCCTCTTCCTCGCGGATTTCGATGCGACCAGGTGTTCTAGCGTCGGTCGTTCCTACCCGCTATTGTGACTGACTTAGGGGGAGCTGGACTTTTCTTTCAGGCATCTTGTAAAGTCCCCTCAACATCTGCCCTGGTTTCGGCAGGTGCTGCCTGAAGCGGAAGCTGACCAGTTCTGTCTGGGGTGCGCCCAGCTTCCTCGCGCCCAGACGGGGAAGGATTTCTTTTTGGCCGTGCCCTGCTTTCCACCGCTGGTGGTGGCTGCGGCGTGACCACTTGCCTGCTCCCCGGGTTCGGCCACCCTTTCCCGCCAGGCGCCCGCAAACGGGCCGTCTTCCCTCCCCAAGGTAGAGCCCAGGGATTTTCGCAGAGAATCGAAGAATCGGGCCTTTGACAGAAGTTCAGACCTCCAAAGAGTCACCGAGAGAGGGGGCCAGGAGCGGTGCGTGCGATCGGTGTGTGTGCGTGCGTGTGGGGAGATGCGGCGGCGGCGGCGGGGGGGGGATGGAGAAGACCCAGGGCAGAAGCCGAGCAACGGAGGCACGCGCTCAGGTGCGCGCAGGCTCGGATGTCAGTCTGGGCTGAAATTGACAAGCGGGAAGCCTAACAACTTTCCCTCCTTTTGCCAAATGGCAACCCGGCGCTCTCTCCCGAAATTGAGCTCCCTTTCTACATTTAGAGGTCACACAATGGTTTTTCTTTTCTTTTCTGAGTTTTGCATGATGATCATAATAAAAAAGGAAAGGGAAAGGATCGTGTCACTTAAAGGCAAACAAGAAAATGTTAAATAAATAAATAAATAATTGATCACCAGACCTCTAAAAGCTTGTTTAAAGAGATTGGGAAGAACGGGGGGGGGGGGGGGAGAGCCACCTCCCTCTATTTGGGGCGGGAGGAGGTGGAGGCGCGGGCTCCAATGAAAAGTAGCCACTCGCTCTTGGGGGTGGGGAGGGAAGGGGGCTCAACTCTTTCTCTCCCCCCCCCCCTTTCCTCCTAGTGCCTGTCGGAAGCGAATTGAGCAATTATCTAGTTTACCTTCTCCTCTTGGAAGTTAACGATTGGCGGGATCGTGGCTGCTGCTATTGACCCAACACTTTCCATTGAGACAGAGGAAGAGAGAGAGAGAGGCGAGAAGGCGGGGGAGGAGGGGGAGGAGGAGGAGAGGGCGATCGTCCCCCGCCAGACGAACGCAGGGGCGGCGATGGGCCGGCACGAGACCCTCGGAGTGGGCAGTCTGGTTCCCCTCTTGCCGGCCGTCGAGATGGCTCAGATGCCAGAGATGGTGGCGGCGGCGGCGGCGGTCCAGGCGGCGAGGAAGGTGCTGAGGGCGGTGGTGGCTGGACGGACGTCGTCGGAAGGCGGGATGTTGGGATCGGAGAAGAAGATGGCAGCGGCAGTGGCAGCGACAGCCGGGCTGGGTTCCGTCTGTGGGGCTCAGTGACCAGCCGCCGCCGCCGCCGCCGCCGCCTCCGGGGCGAGCCAGCGCCAGCGGCGCCCATTCCAGCTCGGGGCCAGCCATGGACAATAGCCGGCAGCCGCCGCACCACCATCACCACCACCACCCCCCGACGGCTGCCAAGAGCCTGGCCGCTCCTGCTCGGGGCACCATGCTGAGCGCCTCCAAACCTCTGGCGTTCTCCATTGAGCGGATCATGGCCAGGACAGGCCCCGCCGAACCTAAAGCTCTGCCGCTGCTGCCTCACTTCTTGCAGGGCAGCGGGGGCCCCAAAGCGGGAGACCACCACGTCAAGCCACCGCCGGCGGGAGCGCTCAGCCTGGGGCCCTCCATCCCGTGCATGATCCCTTTCGTGCCGCTGGCCTACGAGCCCTTAGCCAAGGCGGGATCGGAGCCGAGGAAGGCGTCCCTGGACCCCAACCCGTCGTCGTCCTCTTCCTCCTCCTCCTCGTCCTCGTCCTCCCTGAGCTGCGCCCTGAACCTCAAGCCCCAGACCGCCGACCTGCCGTCTCCCCTGCAGGCCCCCCACTACAAACTGGTCCGGCCCAGGGTGGTCAACCACTCCTCCTTCCACGCCCTGGGCGCCCTGGGCTATTTCAGCCGGGCGGCCGACCCTCCGCCTCCGCCCCCCTCGACGGGCCTGACTCTGCACCCGGTGGCTTCCTACTTCCTCGGGTCGCCGCTGCCGGCCCCGGCGCCCTCCACCTTGCAAGCCGCCACGGCGCCGGCGCCCAAGGCCTACCTGGCCGAGAGGAACAAACTGCAGGCGCTGCCGCCGGGGCCGGACAAGTACCCGGCCACGCCGGCCTTCAAGGACCTGGCCCACGCCCAGCTCCACAGCGCCGCCGCCGCCGCCGCCGCCGCCGCCGCCCACCTGCTGGCCGCCGACAAGCTGCCCTTCAAGGGGGACTTCAGCCGCGGCTCGCCCAGCGCCAAGCCCAAAGTCTTCACCTGCGAGGTCTGCGGCAAGGCAAGTGCCTAGGCCGGGCCCCGCGGGGGGTTGCGACGCCGCGGCCCCCTCCCGATCCAGGAGCCGGAGCCGGAGCCGGCCGTCCAACAGGTGGAGGAGGCGCGGACGCGGACGCTGCTCTCGGGGCTCTTGCCGCCGCCCGCCGCCGCCTTCTTCGCCGCCAGCGGCCCCTTCTAACCGCTCCTCTCTCTCTCTCTCTCTCTTCTTTCAAGGTCTTCAACGCACACTACAACTTAACGCGCCACATGCCGGTGCACACGGGCGCCCGGCCCTTTGTCTGCAAGGTCTGCGGCAAGGGCTTCCGCCAGGCCAGCACCCTCTGCCGTCACAAGATCATCCACACCCAGGTATCTTTCCGCAGCTGGGCGCGCAGCCAGCCGCCGGGCATCCTCTCTCCGCCTTCAGTTTCAGCGGGTTCCCTCTGTTTCCCGCCACACTCAAAACAAGGCGCCTTGTAACTTTACCCGTCGTCTGCGTTTCCTCTTCCTGACGTCCTTTATCCACCGAATTATCCAAGAGAGGTCCCTCAGCAATTTTTTTCCTGATCTTTCTCCCGGCATGTTTAAGGGTTACAGTCTAAAAACAGTTCTTGGAAATCTCTCTCTTTCTCTCTCTCTCTCTCTCTCTTTCTCTCTCTCTGTGTGTGTGTGTGTGTGTGTGAGAGAGAGAGAGAGAGAGCGCAAGCGTGAAGGAGGGAGGGTTAGAAATCACAGCGGTGTCTCTCCGTCCAGATTTCCTTGCTTCTTTCATGGCCTTCGTCTCATTCTAAGCGAATTACTTGTGAAATGTCTTTAAAGTTGCATCCTACAAATATTTACCTAGGAGTAAACAACCTAGAATTTACTGTATACATTGAATCACACTACTGGAGACCTACCTGTCGCTTTGCTTCGCTTCGCTTCGCTTTGGCTACCCCCCTCAACCCCCCCATCGGTCATGAGTGTTTTAGCTTCCTTGAGTTTTAGCTTAAGTGCACATACTCAGGAGTAAGTCCTTTTGTACTCATTTGGACTTCTCAGTACAAACGGTTGGCTCAAGTTTTTAAAGTTCTTGCTTGGTTAGTATCTCTTCCTCCATCCCACCCAACAAAGAGTTATCCTTTCTGCTTTTAGTTCGTTGATTTGCATTAAGGCAACGAAGCCCGCTGTCCTTCAGTAATAAAAGAGGGGCGATAACTCTTTTAAATCCAAGCGCCTATTAAATGGCCGTTGTTCTAATATGTAATAGTGGGCGGGAGACGCAGGAGCGGATGATAAAAAGGGTACAGAAAACCCTTGGATGAAAGGGAGATGTTGTCTGCTGTCCGTGGAAAGGATCAGAAATCTATATATATATATATATTAACTGTGTATTTTTCCCCTTTCCGTCCCCTTGTCCCCCAAACAGGAAAAGCCCCATAAATGCAACCAGTGCGGGAAAGCGTTTAACCGGAGTTCCACTCTAAACACACACACACGGATCCACGCAGGCTACAAACCCTTTGTGTGCGAATTTTGCGGAAAGGGGTTTCACCAAAAAGGTACTTTTTCAGTTTTTTTTTTAAAAAACATTTCAGATAAGATCTGCAGAACTGTATTTCTAAAATCACGAGTTAAAAAGAATTCTAAAAATGTAACTTACTACTGACGAATAGGAGCCAGGAAAATGACATGGATTTTTTTTTTTAAAAAAAGACTAAACCGAGCGTGTTGCTTTTTTCCAAGGTAACTAAAAATGTATATTATTTTCAGAGTATTTTAGTATTCGAGGTGTCATTTCCATTCCTAGAGTGGTGGTGGCTAGAAAATCTGAAAATTGTTAAAGTTGTTGTGATTTCAAGGACAAATAAGAATAAATAGGTTTAACGGACCGATCCTTTCTCAGAAATCGAGCTGATTTATCTTCTTTCGAAATAAATGTGCCTAACGCAGCAGCCTAAGGCCGAGATCCTATTCTCATTTACTTGGGAGTAAGCCCTATAAGACTCCGTGGAATTTATTTTCTGATAAACAAGTGTAGGATTGAGCGTGTGTTTGTGGAACGGTAGCAGTTCTGTAATGCAGCTCCAGTTTTCTAAACAATTTTGTTTGCCCTTAGAAAATACAAGTTGCAATATTGGACTGGTTCACAATGCAGGGTGATAGAGTGGAGCTGATTTTCGAGTAGGCTTATATAGAATTGCTGTTAATGAACCCTGTGGTTTAATCTCGTTCGCTTTCATTAAGGTAAATGGGTTAAATAACCTATAATTATTCAAAGAAGTAAATTTCGACAAAATCTGAATTACTTGTCTGGGACCAGGCTGCCGATCGGTTTCCAATACTGTATCCTTCTTATATTCCTTGATCAAAATTCTATTCGCGACAAACCTGTTAGAGGTCTCTAGTTTGCCGTCTCATCTCCCCCTCCCCTTTAACCACCACCCTCTTCTTAAGCAGGGGTGCGCGGTGGGGCGGGAGGAAAGAGACTTCCAAGGGAGTAATAGAGAGTAAAGCTTCAGTTTCTTAAGCGGTCGGCTGGCAGTAATCCATTTGCTGAAATCCACTGGTAACTCGCAGTTAGAGTAGGCTCATTGAATCAGCTGAACTTCTAGAGAAGTTGACTCACCAAATCCCCACTGATTCAGTGGGCCTACTCTTGTTGCGCTCTCTGCTGCATTTCAGGCGATGTAACTAAGCTGGAAGCAACTAATTTCCAAATAAGTGAGGTTATGGATTTGGGTAAAAGGGCAGCAGCATCTCAAAGTGCCGGTTTAAAAAAATGAAAAGAAAAGAGCAATTGTGGAATGATGATAATCCGAATTCTTGCTGATATAGAGTTGATTTTGGAATGCTGTCCGGCGATGTCAGTAACGCAACGTGTGGTGGTGGTGTTTTAAAAACGGAATACATCTCGTTTGGAGGGAGGATCTGGCTGGGGGCTTCTGGAGAGGGATTCCCATAAGAATCACTGAATCTCTCTCTCTCTCTCTCTTTCTCTCCATACACACACTTCCCATTGGCCCTATTTTTCCGTCGGGGCGCCAGGAAACTACAAGAACCACAAACTGACCCACAGCGGCGAGAAGCAGTTCAAGTGCAATATCTGCAACAAGGCCTTCCATCAGGTGTACAACCTGACCTTCCACATGCACACCCACAACGACAAGAAGCCCTTCACCTGCCCCACGTGCGGCAAAGGCTTCTGCAGGAACTTTGACCTCAAGAAGCACGTCCGCAAACTCCACGACAGCAACGGCGGCGGCGGCGGCGGGGGCGGCGCTGCCTCCTTGGGGCTGCCTCGGACCCCGGGCGAAACTGAGCTGCCGCCACCGCAGGCCCGCCACTGCCCCTGAACTGCCCCCCCACCCCCGGTCCGGTCCGGTCCGGTCCGGTGTCCCGCCCCGTCTGCATGCACTTCGTAAACCGCGCCTCTTCTGTGTGTCCTGCGTCCCGGCGAAGAGGAAGCTGCGGCGCCCTTGCCTTCGGGGGCTGCTTGAAGGGGGTTACGGAATTTCTCTGGGGGGAGAAGAGGGGAGGAGGAGGACTTCCGCGCAGCCCTCTCCCTCTCTAGCCCGCCTCAAGTTGGGGGACCGGCTTTGAGAACAAGGACAAAGGAGACTCTCCTTCGGGTGTATTTATTAAGTTGGATGGAGGCCCAGCTGGGGGGAACCTGCCTGGAGGGGTCGGCCGAGCCTCTCCTCTGTGGTGGTCGTTTTATTTTATTTCCTTTGTCTAAAGCCTCCTCGAGTTTAAAGGACTTCTTCCCTTCTCTCCAGGGAACCGGTGCCAGGCTCCAGTCCTTTCTCTCCTGGGCCCGTGATAGGGGTGCGTGTGCGTGTGTGTGTGTGTTGAAAAGCCTGCCCCACATCTCGGAGGAATGCGGCCCTAGATTGCGGGATGGCCCTGGTTCCCGGGGGTTGGCCTTGCTCGCCCTCTTGTTCCCTCCCTCCTGTGACACACACACACACAGAGAGAGAGAGAGAGAGAGAGAGAGAGAGAGATTTTCCAGAGGCCCCCTGCAGAATTCTTCTGAATTTCGGCTTCAGAAAGGGGATGCCCCACCTTTGGAAACGAGGCGCCTCCCTTCAAAGGTCTGCCCTTGAGGCCAGAAGGCCAGAATTTATCTGGCACCCTCACCCTTGTGAACCTGCATGCAATACTGCCGAATGCTGCCCCTCCCCTTCCCAGATGACACTGAAAAGGGCGCGTCTGCACCTGCACTATTATTGCGGAATGCAATCCACAGATGCAAGTTATTTGTCCCTTTTTTCCAGGAGTCGCCCTTGAAAATTTTGCCCATGAAGTTCCTAAAGCGCCCGGTTCTGAGAGGTGTTCTCTCATCCACATACACGGAACATACCCTATGATGGTCCTTGTTTTCAGTGGCTCTGGACTTTCTTTGCACGGGAAGTTTTCTAAAGAACAGTTCCGCCTTACAAAAGCCAGACCAGTCCCTTATTTCAGAACTCCAGGATCACTGAAAAAGGGCCCCTCAGCCCGTTATGCAACTCTACGACCCGTGCCCCATCTATTTCGCGAGTAGCTCTGGTAGCCGAAGAGTTGCCCCTTTAACTGGGGAAGAGAAGAGGCAGCTACGTCGTCCTGAGCTTTTTGGGAGAAAGGCGGGATACAAATATGAATCATTAAAAGAAATAAAGGAGGGCTCCCTTATCCTGGGAGGCCGGAGCGCCCCAAAGGGACTGCCGCACTGTTGGAAAGGGTGGTCTCCGGTGGGGTGACCACGGGATCAGAGAAAAGGCTCCTTGTGGTGGCAGTGGGCATGCCCCTGTTTGTGTGTGTGTGTGTGTGTGTGAGAGAGAGAGAGAGAGAGAGAGAGAGAGAGAGAGAGAGAGATTTTATTTTGGAAAGCTGTCATTACGGATTATCAAAGCGCGTTTTATTTGGCGTAGAAGGGGATCAACGTACTGGAAAGGATGCTCTCCACTCCGGACGATTTCTCTTATTCCTCAATACTCACCAGTGTTTCCTTGGATCTAACAACCTCGGGACAACTTTCCCGTTGATTCCCTCGCTGACTGTATATAGAGACCCTCCTCCTCACAAAATGTGTTGATTGACTTTGCCGCCGGTTGGTCTTTGTTTTGTTCGGGGGTTTGTTTCCCCCCCCCTCCAATGCCCGGTTCCTCCACTCCCGCTTGGTCCTCGCCCCCCTCCCCGCCCCGCCCCGTCCCGTCCTCGCCTTCCCTCCAACGCACCCTCCTCCGAATCGTCGTCTTCTCTCCCCTCCCCACCTCGACCATCGTATCTCTTGTGGACAGGGCTGCATTCAGTTTTGTACGGATCTGACATTTCCAGTTGTATTTTTTTAAATTATTATAATTATACTTAATATTATTGCACGTGCAACCAAAAAAAAAAAAAAAAAAAAGCGAGCGCGATGACGTTTCCGTGGATCCAGTGGCAAATAAACGGGTGGATCGCCCCTTGAAAACCAAGTGCGGGTGTTGAGGGGCTTGGCCGGAGCCGCGGGTCGGGGCGCCTGGAGGGGGGGGGGGGACGTCTCTTCGGCGCGGCGCCAAAGGGGGCCCGAGCGGGCGGCGGGGCCCTTGCAAGGCGGCGCGGGGCTCCTCCCGGCGCGGGTCTCGTCGAGCTGCAAAGCGCTCCCGCCTGCTGGCCAAAACGCTGATTCGAACGCCAAAGCGTTTAATTAAGACTCGGGGGTAATTAGTTGGGATTGATCAAAGCCCCCGCTTGAGACGATTCGCTGCCGGGGAGAGCCGGCCTCCTCCGCTCGTTGGCCACACCGGCAAGGGGGCGGCCGGGAGGAGGGCGCGGGTGCGCGCGCGCGTTTCCGGGTCCCGCGCCTCCCCCTCCCCACCGCCCCCACCTCTTTGCCCCGGGGAAATCGAGCGGAGGAGCCGGAAACCCGCTGCCCTTCTGGGCCAACGCTGCCCCCCTGCGCGGTCCGAGAGGCAGGGCACCGCTGGCCCCGTAAAGCCCTGGCGTGCCGCGAACGGAGGAAAAGGGAGTCCTTTGGACTTTTTCTTGCTGTTTCATTTTTTTTTTTTTTAAACTTGCCGGGAGTCGGGGAAAGCTGCTCACTCCCACGCGGCTGCCTCTCCTACTCGATGCATCTGTCTCTGTGTATTAAACGAAAATACATTTAGGATGTATTTCTGGCCCCCTCCTCGCCTCCGCCCATAGGACTGAGCCATTTCCCCCCCTCCCCCCAAATCCGGATCCGAGTGACGGCCCCGTCCTAAGGGGAGCTGGAAAAGCGCTCCCAACAACAACAACAACAAACGGAGCCCCAGCAGGCCACCTTCGGGTATTCCTGGGACCCTTATGTATTACGTTTGTCCAAACCCAAACCCGATCCGAGGATTTGGATTTGGATCGGCAATTGCCCATGCCAGGGAATCACCCTGCTTGCTCCGAAAGACGAAACAAACCAATTCAAATCAAATCAAATAAATGTATTGTCATTGTAAGTATATACATAGTATACCCATAGAACGTATACCCATAGTATGCCCATACAATTCCTTTGTAGAGCTGAGGTGGAGGATGATTGAAGTCTGACCAGGAAGTGTTCTGGGCCAGAAGGAAAGGCAAAGCAGAGGGAGAACTAGAGAGGACAGGCAAGGGTGCTGATCCGTGTGTGTCTGCGTGGGCGAACGGGAAATAAGGGATCGGTAGCAAGGAAATCCACGAACAACCAAGCAAGGTTCAAAGAAAAACAGGAATTCGAGAAAGTGTGTGTGTGTGTGTGAATTTAGGAGCCCAAAGCGAAGTCTTGAAAGATTTGTGCAGAGTCTGAAGGACGGAGAGAGCTAGAGACTCAGAAAGACCGACCTCAGGGGTGGCGGTGAAGGACCTGCAGGAAGGAAATCTATTGGGGCGAGATGGGCGACAAGAGGGCTGAGGGGCCACTGAAGCCGAGGACCCCTGGAGATTAAAAAACAAAACACCGACACCTATCCCGGCACAGCGGGCCAAGCAAACCCCGTGGGGTGGGAAGTCCTTAGCCGAGGAGACCAACCGGCCGAGGAAACTTCCCAGGGGAGTTGCACGAAGTGTTTCCGTGGCCGCCCCGGTGTGTGGTCAACGCAGGGCTTCGGGCATCCTGTCCCACTCCCGGGTCCTGTAACGCTGGCGATGGTCGAGGAGAGGCGAGAAAGCCCAGGGTGTGCCAGGAGCCACCCCCACCCCCACCCCCATTCTGGATCTGGTTAGGCGGACCGTCGAGGTGACTCCGGCAGGGGGTGGGGCAGATCCAGACTCTTCTTAACTGCAGGAGGAAAGAACTTTACAAATAAAAGCAAATTATCTCCATCTTCACATGCATTTCTGTTCTCCTTTTCCATCTTTTTTTTTTTTTAAAAAACAACCTTCACAAAATAATAGCGACAATCATTTGTGCGACCAGGGAATGCTGTCAAAGGCGAGGTTCTTATTGATTTTAATCACTCTGGGGTTCACGCAGCCTTATTATTCCCCTCTATATTACTTTCACGTGGTTGCTCTTTCTTTCTTTCTTTTGAAGGGGAAAACGGGCATTCTTTGGAATTACATTAGCCGCGTTCCCACCCACCTCGCCTGGCAATTTTTAAAGTAACTTGTTTTATCAAATACACCTTCCTGGCAAACATCCAAAAACAAGTTGTCCTTGTTCGTTTTAATTTTTATCAGTGTTTCCTTCATTGGTGGTGCCTCTTAGGTGCAATAAAATAAAAATAACGACGGAACTTGAATAATGCAGCCAATGGTGGCAAACAGCCAAAGCAGTTGGCCGCAGGGTTACGGACCTCTACTCGGCAGTAAACTCAACTGAATTATTTCCCTATAAATTCCACTTCCATCTCTAAGGTATAAGTAAGGTATAAGTAAAACGACTTTAGGATTTCGCTGTGTGGTAGTAAAACCATTATTATTACAAAAAGAACACCAGCGGTTAGGATTTCTAACAACGACGATGACAAAATCCATCAGCCTTTAGATTACCTGTGATGAATCATCGGTTATTTTTAAGATAAAGCCTGTGCCCCTTTACTAAGAATAATTTCCACTCAACTCTGTATTTTTTTTCTTGAGTAGATACAGTATGTGCAGAATTGCAACATCTTTTTCCCCAATAAAAGGTTGATTCTTCTTCGTGGCCTCTGTGAATGCACACAATTGGGTTGTTCTGCGCCTGCGCTGAACCTCTCGGAAGTTTCTAGAGCTTAAAGACACATGATTAGTGGGACATTCCCCCGTGGAGCGCATGCTCCGCCCATCACTGATCCCCTCAGTTCCTGTAAAAAATCCGCTGCTGTCAAAGAGCTATTTCAAAGTACAATGTGGCCAACAGAGGGGAGGATGGGCGGGATGTGTGGATTCACAGAGGGCCACTAGAAGAACCATGGTTACAGGTAGGTAACCTCTCTTTCTTCTGAATGCACACAATTGGGTGATTAGCAAGCTCACTTACCGGATGGTGGGACGTCAGGGTAGAAAGGAAGCCAAAACAGCTCTGCCAAAACCAGCATCATTCGATGGAGTAGACCATGTTGCTGCACGGCAGATGTGAGGGAGTTCAATCCCACACTGGAAGGCAGTAGATGTTGACAGCGCTCTGGTAGAATGGGCCTTTAAATGTTCAGGAGGTGTTTTGCCTGTTAACTCATACCCCATGAGATAGTTTGGACAATCCATCTAGAAATAGATTGAGGCGAAGCTGGAGCTCCTTTATGAGTGAGGGCGGTGAAAACATGGGAAAAGTCTCTGATTTTCTGAATAATTTGGTCCTGTCAATGTTTTCGATTTCTTAGAGGTCCTCTTGTCTTTTTTCTTCTTAGAAGAGTCTAGAGACCTAGTCGAGGTCTTCGAGGACACAGATTTCGATTTCGAAGTGGACTTCGACTTCTCCTTATGATGGGGAGAAGGAGTAGTGGGGCTGGGTGGAAGCAGGCATGGGTGGATTTTGCCGATCTGGTCGAGGGTCTGGAGGTTGTGCAGACTCCATAGCGACCAGAGGTGGATTCAGAGATTTTTCCCAGAGGTAAGACCTCAATCTTTGTAAACGCAGTTTAAGCGCTGGTTTAGTTAGCCTTTTACACTCGGAGCAGGAGTGTGTAGGATGTTGTTCTCCAAGGCAGAAAAGGCAATGGTCGTGGCCTTTGGTTAGCGGGATTTTATTTGCGCAGAGAACGCACCACTTGAAAGGGGGGGGGGCATAAAAGAGCGGGAAAAACAGGAGGGAAAAAATGGTCGTGGAGGGGATCAGCAAAAAGCGGATAGAGGAAAAAAACCTGTAATAAACTCACAGGGGAAACGTCCAATAAAGAAAGATGATTGAAAGGAATTTGAAGTAAATAAAGGATGATTCAATAGGAAGTATTAATTCAATAGATCGCTCTAGTCTCCAAAACAGGTCTAGGCAAGGGGGGGGGGGAACTGAGGGGATCAGTGATGGGCGAAGCATGCGCTCCACGGGGGAACGTCCCACTAATCATGTGTCTTTAAGCTCTAGAAACTTCCGAGAGGTTCAGCGCAGGCGCAGAATAACCCAATTGTGTGGATTCACAGAGGACCACTTGAAGAACCATGGTTAGAGGTAGGTAACCTCTCTTTTTTTTTCTTAAATCCCATAAATAAAGGCAGTAAGGTTCTCCTTTCCGCTTCCTCCTAGACAGGAAGAGAGAGAAAATTTCGGAAACTAAGGGGCACAGTGAATACGTTTGTTAGGGCTCTCAAAAGAACGGTGTTCTTTGCTAGCGCCGCCTTGGCTCCGGCTGCCCTGCCTGGGCGGCCCGAAGAGCCCTCGCTGGCTCGGGGTTGTTTCCTTGCCCAGCGTTTCTAGTGGGACGGTGTTGCTCGCCCGGCATTCGGTCCCACGTTCTGCCCGCACTGACCCTCCCTCTCGCCTCGGCTCTTCCTTTCCTCTGTCCCGGCCCAGCCGCTACTTTCTGGCCAAGGGGATTCTTCATTTGGCAGAAAGTTTTGACAGCCCGCGTGGTGTGAGCGTGGAGGGGGGAGGACGGTGCTCGTCCTGATAATATCGGGACACCCCCCCCCCGCCCCTGAGATCGAGGTCACCACGGGGCTGATGGAAGAAGAAGGGAAAGCCTCCCCTCTCCCCTTGGGGTCTCCAATGAGTTGGATGTTTCCCCCAGTGAATGCCAGGGACTAGGAGCTTCTCCTCCTCGCCTAGGCGATCAAGAGGGCGGTAGCAGGGCATAGCGGTCAGTGCGTGTGCGTGCGTCCCGCGGGCCACACAGGAAGCTGCTAAAAGCCACATCTGACCCCCCTTGCCCACCCTTGCTTGTACAGCAACACCTCCTTCCAGCTGTCGCCGGCGCTCTCCTCCTTTGAGTTTGCTCGCTGGGAAGTTTGCTAGGGCGCCCCTACGCTCAAATCCGCTGAACGGAATCAGAGGTCAAGGGCTCCTAAGTCCTGAACGGCTCAAAGACCCTGATCCGCAACGCAGCGAAGCCCATTCATTACTCGCTGGAAAAGCGTGAGCTTCTGAGCATGGCCCTTGGCCCCAGGAGTAAAGCCGGTATCTCAAGTCGGAACAGAGCAATTGGGGGGGGGGGGGGATTCTCACAGTAGTCAGAGACAGATTGATTATCCTCCGCGCTTACTTCCAAGGAAGCCTGCGAAGGACCCGATCTTACCATTTCTCCTCAACTGTGTGGTATTTGGGTTTGGGTAAAAGGAGGATCCATAAAATTTAAACGGATCCTCATGGTTTCATATGATTTTTGTGAGGGACTGTCACCAAACCATCGTGAAATCATAGAACTCATCCATGCCCATAGACTACAACAGAGAATTCCGCGATCAATCTGCACAGATCTTCATGATTTCATATAATTTTTAGATGGAAAAATATGGGTCCCAGGCATGGATCCTCATTAATCCACATGATTTTTATGTAGGATCATCCCCAAATGATTGTCCAATTATAGTTCCCATCTGTGCTCACAGACTACATCACAGAAATCATGGGTCCTTTGTTGTATGGCTTTGCAGCGGTGCAAAAACATGGATCTGATGTGTGGATCCTCATAGATCCACATGAATTTTACATGGGATCTTCTTGAAACCACTGTCAAATCATATATATAATTTGCACTCACATACAGCACAGCAATTAGGAGCTGCAGCTCATGGCTTTGCAGTGGTGCTAAAACATGGATCTGAGACATGGATTCTGATGGATCGGCATGATTTTAACATGTGATCTCCTCCAAATCACTGTCAAGTTGCAGATTCCATAAGTTGCCACAGAGTACAACAGATAATTCACAGTTCTTTTGTAGTATGGCTTTCCAGTGGGGCACAAACATGCATCCAAAATGTGGATCTGAACTGGATTGCTCACTGCACAATGATGCCATGATGTTAAAAAATGGATCTGAAGCATGAATACTCATGGATCTACATCATTTCTACATGAAGTTCTCCAAAGACCTCTTTCAAACCATTGATCTCCTGCATGTCCAAATACTGAACCACAGAAATCACAGTTCGCTTACTGCAGACCATTGCCAGGTTCAAAAACATTGATCAGATGCATGGAGCTTCACAGGAGATTCTCCCAAAACCACTTTCAAGTCATAGATCCTATCTGTGTCTAAAGACTCAACTGCATAAAGCACATCTTTTTCAATGCAGAACATTTATTTGTTTGTTTGTTTAAAATAGTTTTACTCTGTTTATCTCCTTAAAAAGGACCCAAGGTGGCTTGCCTCATTAAAAAGAAACAATATCAAAAGCTGAAAAGAGTAAGTTATTTGAATATTTTAAAAGAATTAAACATATAAATATATTAGATAAAATGTATTAGTTATTAAATAAATTCCATTGCACAGTACAGATCCAAGACGCCAATGTACATGGATCCACATTATTTTAGGTGGAAATCTCTGGAAAACACCATCAAATCCTACATCCTACTGGTGCCCAAGGTATAAACCATAAAAATCATGGATCTCTCACTACATAACACTACCATGGGACAACAAAAACATAGTTACAGATCCAAGTTACAGATTCTCATGAATTCACAGACTGAACCATAGAAATCATGGATTCTCTCACTGTATGACATGGCCATGGCCTGTAAACATGAATCTGAGGTACAAATCAACATGGATTCACACGATTTGTAAATGGGATCCTCTCCAAGGTCAGTCTCCAATTATAGATGCCTTCTGTGTCCAAATAATACAGTAAATCATAACAACCACAGATGGCACAAACAGATGTACAGATGTACATGAGGGTGTGCAGACTATTTGACATGGGATTTCCCTTCAACAAAATCACTACAGATCATAGTTCTTGTCTGTGCCCATAGACTGAACAATAAAAATCACTTGAGCCTTGCTGCACAACTTTGCCATGGCACAAAAGCATAGTATGAATTGCAGATTCTCTGCCATTTTTTCATGGGATCCTTTTGAAACCATGCTCAAATCTAAAATCCCACAATGCTCACAGGGTGCAACACAAATGTCACAGATACTTTGCTCCATGGGGTTGAAATTTAATGGTGCAAAGAGATGGACATGAAGTGTGCCTCCTAAAAGAGCCACATTTAAAGGATTGGTTCCCAAACATCAGTTCCAAGATCCCATCTACAGTATACCCAAAGATGAACCATAAAAAGCACAGGTGTTGGCACAGATGGGACCTGTGACTGGAAAGTGGTTTGGGGTGGACCCTACATAAAAGTCATGTGGTTCCATGAGGATCCATGACTCCGATCCATGAACCACTGACAAGTTGTGGGCACAGATGCAACCTATAATTTGACAGTGGTTTGGGGAGGATCTCACATAAAAATCATGTAGATTTATGAGGATCTGTGCCTTGGATTGGTGTTTTTGCACCACAGCAAAGCCATGCACTGATGGATCCGTTATTTCTGTGGTATAGTCTGTAGACATTGATGAGACCTATGATTTGACAGTCATTTGGGGATGATCCTATGTAAAAATCATGTGGATCCATTAGGATCCGCCCCCTCAGATCGTGCTTTTGCACCACTGCCAAGCCATGCCCGGAGGGATACATGAATTCTCTATTGTAGTCTGTAGGCATTGATGCAATCCATGGTTTGATGGTAATTTGATGAGGATCCCACATAAAAATCATGTGAAACCATGAGGATCCGGGTTTTTTCCTCATAGACGCTCCTTTTACTTACCTCCGGGGCAGTGTTAGTACTAGTACTGATTATCAGTTAATAGTACTGATAATTCTCATTGTTTTGCGACCTGGCAGTGCTTGTGTGCCTCTGACTCAACCGGCCCAGCAGCAGGCCACGGAAGCAGAGTCACCTGCTGCTTGTTGCACAAAACCCTTGCAAAGAAGTGGTAACCTTTCACATAGAGTTCCGGAAACCTTCTACCTGCACACACACCTCACTTTACTTCTCTTTCTCTCTCTCTCCCCCCCCCCCCCCAATTCATATGGATGTAGTGCATCTCCTTCCTTGTGCAAGAGAGGAGATCGCCCTGATTTTCAAGAGCCAGTCAGAAGCGACCCAGAAGGTAATGGAGCAAGCCCTTTGACAGTCAAATCTTTGCAGCAAGAAGCGCCTCAGCAACTGGCGAGAAGGGCTGGCCGCTTGGCTGGCAACTCCCTCTGTCGGAATTGCCTCGCCCTGCACGAGGCGAGGTCGCCAGTTCGCGGCAACTGGCGCCCGGATGGCAAGTTGCTTATTCCTTCCTAGAGTCGCGGGTTTCCTTCGCTGACCCCTCGTCTACAGTGTCCCTTTCAGTCTGGCCAGGGTGGGGAAACCCACTGCGTTTGCTACTCTCTGGCAGGCAAAAATCATAGCTTGTCAGGCTGGCCCGTCACATGTTGCTACCTGAGGGGGAGTAACAAATGGCGCCTTAATTCAAGGTTGTGTAACACCCAGAGTCCGCCGAGTTATTTTGCTGCGTGAGGCAAGGATACCACGAGCGCCTCTCTCCTTCCGTGGTCCTAAAAACAGAACGATCGACAAATCGAGCAGCTCACAATTCCTTACCCTTTCCATGGCCAAAGGAGGGCTCCAAAAAACAGCTGCCTCCCTCTGCCTCACGGTCGGGCATGTCCTCATAGCCCGGCTTCCAGGTGGCCCGTGTAAAGTCGCTGAAAAGTCATAATTTGAGAACTTTCTTAATAATGAGGAGGAGGTTTATTCTGGACAGAATTTCTGCATGTCTTTCAAATAAAAATGGCTTATTTTAACAAGGTGGATATCTTAGCAGTCACGAAGTAAGCCTCCTTGAATTGAGTGGGACATTTCTGAATAAATCTATGAAGGCTGAACACATGAGACTGTAGTTTTATGTAAATATATGTGAAAGTACTTTTTTTTTTTAATGGTCTATGAGAGAGAAAGAGAAACAATCCAAAATCAACAGTTGGGTGATATTATTAGGATCAACCAAAATACCATAAAAGACCCTGCAAACATTTTTAGTTTTTCTGGACTCTTCTTTAGGTCAAGCAGTGTGAAAAATGGGGGAAGGTTGAACAGGAGGCCACATGTTGCAGCTAGCTGAAACTCAAGTCAAAGACAAGGATCAACCAAATTCTCCACAAACTGTCTTCTGTGGCAGAAGACATTGAGGGCCTGTACTTTCCCTAAAAAAAAAAGAGATTTGCATGGCAAGTAACTCTGCCTACTAGCTCACTTAAGAAAACCAATAGTCTTTTACAACAACAGGGTTCAATCTCCCGCAATAAAAATAAACATCCCAGATTTTTCTTTCTTCTAGGAGGGTCTGGATAGTCCAGTGGTTTAGGTATCTGGCTGCAGAGCCAGAGGTTGGGAGTTCAGTTCCCCACTGTGCCTCCTGTGAGTAGAGCCAGCCTGTGCAGGCTTGGGCAAGCTGCACAGTCCCAGGGCCCCCTCTTCAGAAGGGAATGGTAAACCACTTCTGAATATTCTCTACCTGGAAAACCCTGAAAAGGGTCACCATAAATCAGAATTGACTTGATGGCATATGTTTATTATTTATTAGGAAGAGCACAGAGGGAGAATCTTGTGAGAAGACCATGGTTGCAGACTTATGGAGGTGGAGGGAGAAGAAGAGCTATCAGGCCACTGACTCAGGCAACAGAGTCAGTGGGTGGGAACTCTGTGGCAGCTATGCCTGTTTAGTGAAGGACAGAGCTATGTGTGCCATATAGCTTATCCTGCACCACCTAAACTAGCTTCTGCTTTCAACTGTGTGGCACCAGTCCTGTAATACATTTAACTACCATTGTAGCTCGCTTTTGCAGGTAGAATTTGTGGGTGGGCGGGCATCATCTTGCTCTTTGTCTTAGGCTGCAAAATGTGTTAGGTCAGCTGTAAGCAGAAGGTGCAATAAAAAGAGAGTGAAAGTTGAGGTAAATCCCTATCATGTTATGGAGATACCTGCTGAGATAAAGGACGGAAAGGCATATTCAGACAGTAACCAGACAGTGCTACATATGCTCCTCCCATTCTCTGAATGAAGTACCTGGGAGCAGAGAGGGATGAGGTCCTTGGCTTGCATAAGAAAACATCTGCACTCTTGACGTATTAAAATCAACTGCTGTCAGTGCCTCAAGAGCAAAGATAAAGACTGGTGAGTCTTTCTCTGGTTCAGATCATAATCCCATCTGAAGACATGGTCCTAGTTAACATCTTGTTCAGCCTCAAAACACCTGTGGGGAGGCAAAGGGAAGCCTGCTACCTAGATCCTTTGTACTAAGGACTAAGTAGCTTGTGGACTGGCCACAGTACCTGAACCCCAAAGGTTTTTCAAAGTCCAGCTGAAGTGGGGTTGCATTGGAGAAGAAGGGGGGCTTTGGAGCGAGAGGGAACATGGAAAGAAGTACGTAATGTCTTTACCCCAGTAATAGTTTATCTGGAGACAACCCTTGAAATAAGCTTCTGTGCCAGCCTTCCCTAGTCTAGTGACCCACAGACGTGTTGAACTACAACTGCTATTGTTACCAGCCAATATGGCCCTCTTCAGAAACATAGTCAATGGTTAGAGATGATGGGAGGCAAGGTTGAAAATATCTGGAGGACACTACATGGGAAAGATTGAACAAGAGTTAAATCTGTTGTTTGCTAGGTATGTCTAGGGGAAAACAAGGGCTCACATGATGTTTTGGGCTACAGATTTTACATTGTTACTGGGCCCTTCAAGGGGGTTCAAGCCATTTTCTTCAATATCCAAACTTTGGCTTACAACTTGACCTGGCTTATCTCTGAGGATTGTTGTGAGGATAAAAATAAACTTGAAAGAAGAACAGAGTTTGGATAAACAAGCAGGGAAACACACTTCTCCCTTCAACAACTCTGGGGTTAGGAGCACCAGACCCCCGTGTAGTTAAAAACCATGTAAAACTCTTATGCCCCCCAAAATGCAACTACAAAGCACAAACAGTAGATTCACACAGAGAGAGAGAGAGAGAGAGCAAGAGAGAGAACATACGAGTTTACTGTATTAACTGTACTTACTGGATGATGATTACAATACTGTACTTTATTTACAATTCATATTTACAAAGGTCTTCATCCTTGTTGAGGCTGAGGGGGAAGGAAGTGTAACTTTATGAAAATACATTATAATTTCAGTTTGACCTTTATTTTTTCATTTCTCTAAAAATGTTTCTATATAGCAGCAATCAGACCTCAGTTTATGGTACATATCAACCAATTCAGGTTTTCCTTACAGAAAACAGCATTATTGAATATTTATTTATTAATTGTAAAAAAAATCCATGTATAACCAAAACTGTGCTGCTCAGACCTGAGCAATTCTAAGGAGAAGTATATATGATTCTTCAATCCAGGATGCATAAAAGTAGAGGTGCTAATTGTACAA
Organism: Intellagama lesueurii; assembly: GCA_037013535.1. Taxonomy (NCBI): domain Eukaryota; kingdom Metazoa; phylum Chordata; class Lepidosauria; order Squamata; family Agamidae; genus Intellagama; species Intellagama lesueurii. The sequence continues at coordinate 67,888,782 of JBAJHW010000005.1, read as the reverse complement.
CTCATTTCAGTCTCCGGAATAAACTTGAAAGGGATTCTACAATACCAGCCCAAGGAAGTCTGACCAAAGCTGTCTTTATGCAATTGTTCTGCCTTTCTTCCATGCTGAATACCAATTTCACAGAGACCTCACCTTCATCGTATGTCCTGCAGGCTCTCCCACCTTTTCCAGGAATGAGGAGGTATTCTCATCTTAAGACATTTGTACAATCCTAAGAACTGCCTCTCCCTCCATGGTGTGCTAGGGCATAAAGAATGGCGTATCTAATCCAATTATCATTCTAGTCAAATGACGGTCTGCAAGAATTTTCTCATTCTTTGAGTCAACATTGCTTCTTCCTTATGCAGAACATCCATGAAAACAATCACTGCCACACCTGTACAACATATTCTTGCACAAGACTTGGGACAGAATATTGCAGGATAGTTGAAAGCAGGGATGGGCAACACACAGCTCCTCAAGACATTTAGCTGCCATCCTCCCAGATTCCCCCCCCCTGACATTCAGCACCGTGCCACTCGAAGCCATTAAAACATGCAGAAAATGCTATACCACATATAGTCCTCCAGATATTTCAACCACACCCTAACCACTGAATGTATTTCTGAGGCTTGTAGGAATTATAGACCAAATATATATATATGAAGGCCACCTAGTAGGGGAAGGCTGTGTCATGTGACTGAAATGTGGGAGTGTGGCTTGTCTTGTTTTGTTTTTAGAGAACTGGAGTGACTTCTGACAAATAACACAAGTAAGGCTGGCCCTACTATTTGGTAAAGACCAGGTATGTGTCACTAGGCCACAGGGCCCTGTGCCCTAAACGAATCTGTTATCCTCAGGGGAACTGGAAGATGCTGTCTTCTCACCTGTGTTGATTCAACTGTCCATGTGGGCAGTTTGTAAACACGAAAGGTACGGGGAAGTGTCATGCTGTACTCTGCCTCAGGCAGCAGAAGGTTTTGGCATATCCCTGTCAACAAGAACCTGTGGTTTAAATCTCTGTTCCGCCTAAAGAGGAGTTGTTATTCCAGCAGTTATGTAATGAGACTGAACCCTCTTATAACTGAATTGTGTAAAGCTTTCAGTCAGCCAGTTATTGTTGGACTTTTCCACCTAGGTAGTAATCTTCATGTGATGTCCTTTTCAGAGCACTTTGGACTCCGTTCGGAAGAAGAAGTCACAACGGTAAAACAAGTAAGAACAAGTCAAAACAATACAAGTCAGTTTAATACCAAGGCCCTGAGGTAAAAAGAAATGTATGTTGTAGTCGTATCTTTAGCTAAGTACTACTGCACCAATCCAGTGAGAGGACGTGGGAGAAAGGAGAACACTGAGCACAGAAAGCGCCTGCGGCTGTCTGCTGAAACTCAGAAGCCCCTTACTAAATATAAATAGATCTGAATGCTTTTGAACAGTTTGCCTTCTGCTTCTGAAATGCATTTTTAAATACAATTTTGCAAATTATTAGATATCGGGAAAGTTTTTGTTAGTGATGCTGCTAATTTTAGGAAAAATCACACTCAATTTTTAAATATCTTGGATGTTGTATATGGTTCTCCCTGACCTTTTCCCTCACAACAGCTTTATTTATAGTCACAATTAGTCTATTTGTGTATGGCATTTGTCACAATATATTGTACTCAAAATAATTTACTAAAACAAATATATGCAACCATAATTATAGTATAGCATTAATTCAAGTAAAATGCATTTAAAACATGTAAGATTTTAAATAAGGATAACACATACTGATAGGTTGGTTAACAAGATTGACTACTAGACTTAACAGAAAGATTTCCCATTTGCATTCAAGTCATATGAAAAGAGGGAAAGCTAAACACAATAACACTTCAGGTAGCCTATCCTCATACAACAGAAAGAGACTGCCTCATGCCTTTGACCCTGTGAGGTAGGTTAAGTTGAGAGAGAGTTACCCAAGGTAACCCCGTGAGGTTCATACAACTGTGTCTGGGACTTGAACTCATGTCTCTTGAGTTCTGATCCAATACTTCAACCACTACATTGACTCCCAAATGAGGTCTTCTAAAGATAAAGGGGAATGAACATAATATTAGAGAATACTGGTCAGTGAAGCTCATGTTGGAGTTTTATTTACAGCCACACATGCTGTCTGTAATTTAAGTGATTAGGAAGCACTTTTTTTGGCTGGGGTGATTATCTATCCAGCATCAACCAATTGTTCCTTACAGTTTTTGAAACTCAGAGAGCCCTGCCTATCTGCTTCTATCCCTCTCTTCTATCAGTTGGTGTCAGTTTGTTGCTGTTGGTCTGTTTGGTTGGTAGCTAATATGTGTGTAGTAAAGAAAGCAGCATACAAAAGTCTAATTTCAAGCAATTGTAAGTAAAGAAACATTTTAAATACATGATCCTAAACTATACTCAGGGTGAGTTATTGAGACTTTAACTGCCAGTTAATGAGTAACTGCCAAGGGAAGAGCAACAGAGTAACTCAGAAAGAGAAAAAGTATTTTAAACAGAGGCTTGACTATCTCTCTGCTAAATAAACCAGTTTATCCAAAGAAATACACATACATATGCCTCCTAAAAGAAGTAAAAAGCAAATGATGGAGTTAAGTGATCCTGAAGAGGCATAACAAGGCTTATTACCTCAGGAAGAAGTCCCTATATCTATAGAACAGGATGAGACTCATGAGGGTGCCTCAGGGAGAGAAAGGGATCTAAGCTCCCAAGAATTTGAAAGATGGAGGTTACAACAAGAATTTAAATTAAAAGAATTAGAGATCAAAGAAAGAACTAAAGAATTAGAGCTAAAAGCTAGGGCTGAGGAAAAAGCTAAGGAATTAGATTTTGAGATGGAGAGAGAAAAAGCCAGAGCTCAGGCTGAGGACAGACGAAGGGAGATGGAATTTCAAATAGAAATGAAAAAATTAGAATTGACGGCTCAAAATAATAACAACAATAATAATGCTAATGCTAATGAGGGGAAAATAGATCTCAAGAAATTTCCCCAGTATAGAAAAGGTGACAGCCCAGAAGCCTTTCTTATTTCCTTTGAGCACGCTTGCTGGGACTTTAACGTAAAAGAGGAAGAACGAATGATTATACTAAGATCTCAAATAAGTGGGGATTTAGCTGACATATATTCCCAAATGCCCCTAGATCAAGCCAGAGACTTTGAGGCTTACAGAAAATTGATTTATTCGCGATTTGGCATTAATGCAGAGCACCTGCTGCGAAAAGTTCGCGCCCTGACAAAAACGCCTGATGAATCGTATTCCCAATTAGGGGCAAAATTAGTACAATGCTTGGAGAAATGGATGGAGCAGGAAAATGTCATGTCTCTAGAACAAATGAAAAATGTAATAGGGCTGGAGCAATTTTATTCTGTTCTACCTAGTGATTTAAGATATTTAGTAAGAGACAAACTGCCTAAAAATGTACATGAGGCAAGTGAAACTGCTGATTCTATAAATGAGATAAGGAACCCCAGATTCTCTGAGGTAAAAATTGGCGGGAAAGTGTGGGACGACCGGAGGAGAGTACCTAGAGAGTACCTCAGAAACAATCAAGCGACTGGAAGCCATTTTAAAGGCAAGCCTTTAGAGCTGAGTCACCAGAAAGATAATAGCTTTGAAAGAAAGGGTGACAAGTCCCCATATTTTGAACCCAGAGCCAATAAAACATGTTATGGGTGTGGGGAGAAAGGACATTTCTGGTCTCAGTGCCAAACCACCAAGAATAGAGATGTTGGTCAGCAAAAAGGAGGGGGAAATTCCAGTCAACCTAAGAATATATATTGTGTACAGCAGAAGGGAGCTACCTCAGAGGCAGTTGAAACGGTCTCCATAGCAACCCCAGTAACAGAGAGAGCAGAGAGCCAAGATCAAGATCCTCCTTTAGCGAGGGTAGTTCAATGCTATTTGATAGAAAGTAACCAAGAGCTTCTTTGCAGCTCCGGAGATGTTATTTATGTGAATGATAATAAGTATCTTGCATTAAAAGACGCTTGCTCTCAAGTCACAGTGTGTCACCCAGACATAGTCCCTAAAGAAAATATGTTAGTGAATGAAAATATTTCTATCAAAGGGATTGGAACCGAATTAGTGACCTTGCAAATGGCTAACATTCTAATAAAATATAAAGGGTGGACGGAAAGTTGGAAAGTGGCCATATCTGACCAAATTCCTGCCCCATGCTTAATAGGACTGGATCTATCTGAGCATGTGAAGAGCGTTTTAGTAACAACTCGCTCCCAGGGAGGGCAAAGTGAAGCCCCTGAGGAAAAATATGAAAACCCTGCTGAAATAATAGAAGGGAATGAAACAGATGATCTAGTCACTATGAGGAATCCTCATAATCAGTCTTTCAGAAAAGAACAAAAAGAAGACCCTACCTTAAGTGAATGCTTTAGACAAGCTAAGGGAGGGCCCCTGACCCCTGAAAACCCCGAAAGGTACTGTGTGAAGGAAGACCTATTATACAGAGAGGTCCTAGTGAATCCTAAGCGGGGAGGGGAAAGCATACATAAACAACTAGTGATTCCTTTCAAATACAGAGAGAAAATTATAGAAAAGGCGCACAAAGACATATTTGCAGCCCATCTAGGAATCTCACGGACTAAGCAAAGAATTGACAAAAATTTCTATTGGCCTGGGATGGGAAAGCAGGGAAAGCTATTTTATCAGTGCTGTGACACCTGCCAAAGACAGGGATACCCCGGGTTAGAGATGAACCCTGAAGTAGGAGGAATGGCTGAGGAAGTCTTATTGAAAACCCCTAATGATACTTCCTGTATTGATGAACAGAAGGAAAATGATACTTTCAGTGATTGTAATGCAACATCTAATAAGAGTATCATTCCACTGACCCCTGAACACTTAGAGAGGTCTATAGCTTTTGTACTTACATGCTCACAGGGGGACCAGGAATCACCCACTGTAGCAGAAAAGAGTACTGTAACAGAGGGAAGCTTGGAAGGAGAAAGATTCCTGGATAGTCAGATTAATAGCTGTTCAGAAGCTGATTATAGGCTTATGAAAAACCCAAATAAAAATAGTTTCACCCAGGAGCGGAAGGAGGACACTAGCTTGGTGGGGTGTTTTGAAACAGCCAGTAACCCCACTTTATTGTCTCCTGAAGACCCTGAGGAACTATGCCTAGACAAAGATCGTTTATCTAAGGAAAAATCCTTAGCAGTGGCAGAGCCTAGCTTAAGAAGTACTCATGAAAAAGAGAAAAGCTTATATGAGGCTCAGGAAAGATCATACTGTCCTGAGGATAAAGTTGGGGGACTGAGATCTTTAGAGGGAAGTAAATTACCATTAGCAGAGTCAGAACCTATGGATTTGTTGTTGCAGCAGAACCAGAGGGCTGAGAAGTCTAGTCACTCTGTAGCTGCACAAGCCCTTAAAACTCTGCAATGCAAACCTCTAACTAAGAAACCAAATAATAAAGAAATAGAACTAGATGAGAATCTCAGTGCATCCAAAATAAATGAAGTAGTTAAGAATGCACTGCAAGGAAACTTGCCTTTGAATTTGGAAGCAACCCATGATAGTGGTTCCCCACCTAGGGAGAATACCTCAACAAGAATAACTGTGGGGGAATTTATTGGTGCGGAGAAAGGTGCGGAGAAAACCTTGACTTTTTAAATAAGGAAACATCCAGAGATGTACAGCAGGATGAGAGGGAACTGTCCCTAGCTGAGAAAGGGAAGCCCCGTTTCAAAATGAAAACAGGCTTCACTGCAAAACGACAAGCAGAGAATGTCCAGTATACTTCAGAGAGCAGACTAAAGAGAACCCGGAAGAAAGAGCCTGGTATCGTCAGATGTAACCCTGAGTGCCAGCAATTGTGGGACCAACTGACAGAGGTGGAAATGACCGGTCCAGTATACAGCGCACCTGACTACGGTCACCATCTTCACGGAGATGTTCAACGTGTGGAGCTGGGAGCCGTGCCGTGCCAAGCGGAGGACAGAGGGAACCTGCATCATGTGACTCTGAGCAACAGGAAAATCCGAGCAGGTGAGAGACATTTGTTTGACAACTTGAAGGCGAGCTTATCGACTGATTGGACATTGCAAAGACTACAGCTTTATGTGTGGTTACAAACTGTGAAATCCACTAACAACAAATGTGCAAGAGGGACATGAAATCTGCAAGACTTTAATTTTGAGACCCGCAGCAAAAGAAGGACTCAGAATAAGGTTGCTGACGCCTGGTCTCGAAGACCCAATGATTAATAAATGGATAACAGAGAGTAATGTGGGAGTTGACGCGTTATCTCGGAGACCAGAGGACTGACGGATGGAGGAGAAGAAACATGTAAAATGTAAAATGTAATGGTATATAAACCGTTTTGTTTGTGCATTAAAGTTTGAGATGTAATTAAAATGTAATGTTGTATTGAATGGTAAGTAGTGTTATAAATGTAAGATTAATGTAAGTTGTATTAATGTAATCAAAACAAAAAGTGATAACTATTGACTGGGTTAAATGTGTAAAGTAATAAGTTTAATTTGATCAAAATAGTAAATGATAAGAAAATATGCATAAACACTGTATAAGTGAAAGATATTTAAAATTTAGTATAGTATTGGGAAAATGTTTGGGATAAATTGTGTACTGTCTAATTGCGTTGTTCATGAGGGTAAAATATAAGGTTTCCCCCATGAAACAAACTTTTCCTAGGGGGGAGGTATGTGACGGATGCCCCACGTCACACCTGTCACTCAGAGCTGGAGCTCATTTGCATAGCCTATGAGAGGACAGGAGGGGCGGAGTCAGAGAGTCAGTAGAGCAGTTAGAAAGAGGGAGTGAGAGAGAAGGGAAGGAGAGAGGTTAGCAGAGGGAGAGAGATAGTCAGAGAAAGCCTGAGAACTGTAACTAACAAAGAGAAACTGGTTAACGTGATTAAATAAAACAGGAGGTGATCAAATGTGTGGCAGATATATGAGATTTCCATGACTGTGATTCCATGTAATGAACAAAGAACATCTGTGATTCAATACCCTTTAATAAACAAGTTCTGTTGTTGGCAGCCAGAGTCTGACTAAAGTCATTACAGTGTGGATGAAAGAAATCCACTGGTGGCAGTGAAAGAAAAAGGGAACATCACCAGCGTGAGCCCTGGGTTTGGCAGAAAAAGAAACAGGGGTACGGGTGAACGTCATAGTAGCTAATATGTGTGTAGTAAAGAAAGCAGCATACAAAAGTCTAATTTCAAGCAATTGTAAGTAAAGAAACATTTTAAATACATGATCCTAAACTATACTCAGGGTGAGTTATTGAGACTTTAACTGCCAGTTAATGAGTAAGGGGCAGACTCTGAAGAGCTTATCACTGTTCTCTTCTGTAGATTTCTGTTCTTCGATTGTGGAGCAAAAAGAGAATTTTACCAGAAATTCAAAACTCTGCAACAGTTAACTACCTTAAGCAATACATCTAGGGCTGAAGGATCTGGAAAAGAGAAATCGTGGAGCTTTTCTAGAGTTTGACAACAGTAATGGAATAAGAATTTTATTGGAGACATAGGTTGCCATGCCCATTGATGTTTTCCCCTGACACCAGTCTCTTTCCACAGGTCTGCTGTTCTATCTGGGAATAATAGTGGGTATATTTCAACACAATTGAAGGGGCTTGGCTGGGGATAATTGAATGACATCATGGCTGAAATCCTGTTGCTTAGCATAGTAAGTCACACTAGAATAGGCCCATTGAATCAGTGGGGAATTGGCTAAGTCAGCTCCTCCGTAAGTTCCGCTAATTCACTGGGCCTACCCTAGTTGTGACTTACTATGATAAAGTGAGGCACAACTAGAGTAGGTCCATTTGAATTAACAGAACCTATGGAGGAGTTGACTCTCCAAATCCCCACTGATTTAGTGGACCTGTTCTCATACATCTATGCAAAGCATCAAGATGTCAGCCAGTATATTTTATTTATCTCAGTTTCAGTATTTATATGCTGCCTATCATCTCACCATATCCAGGCCATGCAGAAGAGTAAGAATAAAAACAGCAAAAATCCCAAATACAATTTAGAATATACCAATATAATAAATTCAGCAAACAGGGTGATAAAGTACAACTTGTAACTGGGAAGGCTGGCATTCCAAGTGGTCAAATGTTCAGTTGACTATAAAGGTCTTCTAGATGTGCCAAATTGTTGGTGCATCTCTTTATATTTGAAGAAAAGCTATTCTAGAGCACAGATGCCATGAAAAATCTCTTGTCCTTGACCAGAAAGAGACATTAGAGAGAGCCCATAATTCAAACTGAAAGCACATTAATGTTGCAGGGAGGTGACTGAGGCCCTTTTTCTGGTTTGTTAAATCCTGTTTCAAAAGAATCCCATGCCTAAATGCCGAAGACCATTGTGGAGATCGCCCTTGTGTCTGTGTTTGTTGTGGCCCTCACAAAGGTTCTCTCCCTCTTGGTTTCTCTCGCTATCACCAGGTATTATTTTCTTAATACCACCTCTTTATTTTATTTATTTTATTTATTTTTAGATTTCTACCCCGCCCCCCTAGACAATGTCTACTCGGGGCGGCTTACAAATATCATCAAATATATAAAACATTAAAACATTAAACAATAAAACAATTGAAACAATAATATAAAGTATTCAAGATGGGAATAATAAAAAAACAAAGAACTAAAATTTAAGAATTGACAGAAGGGAAGGCCTGCCTAAATAGCCAAGTTTTTAAATGGCTCTTAAAAACACTCTGAGTGTTAGACACATATGCTGCCACATGCAAGGCTTATTGAACTACAGAATCAGTTGGTTTGAATAACAGATAACCTTTTATTATTAATCATTTCACAAAGTAAATCACGTAGTCACTGTAACAGGGGTTTGATTAAGTTTGGATAGGATGGGACATATATTCAGGCTTGTGTTATGTATTTTCAATCACTTAATATCTATATTATTCTAGGTGTTCTCATTTCTGCTTGTTCATTCTAATAACCTTGTTCTTAATTCACTTTCCTAACTCTCTATTCAGATCACTCTAATTCTTCTCTTCTCTCTAAGCTCCAACTTCTCAACTGTCTCTCTCAGGTTCCAACTGTCTAACTGTCCCCTTCGTTCCGCCCCTCCTGCTCTATCCTTGGCTCCTCCCTCTAGAGCTCCTGTGACTGACAGGCAGGAATGACGTCACCTGTAGGCATTTCGCCACAACCAGTTACCAAAGAAATCAAGCTAATCTGCATTAGGTGAGAGAAGGTGCTGCTGCAATACTCAAATCTCCACAAACAAACAAACAAAAAAACATACAATGGCTTTCTCTGATGTCTTTTCTGACCCTAGCCCTTGTTCTGATGTGTGGATTACCCACTGCAAAGAAAGTCTGAATGGACAGAACATCCTCCATTGGTATTCAGTTCTACCAGTGGGATTTTTAATGATACACACATGGGAAAGGAACACCAGGCATGTTCTTTAATGGTGGATGGGGGACTACCATTGGACATAATGAGGCAGGTACTGGGATACGGCAGCATGATGTCAGAGGAGTGAATTGTGTGCTAGGCAGCCCGCCCTACATCCCCTAAACTAGCCTGTTGCTCTTATATGCAGAATGTGGTCCCACTGTCAATGCTGATGAAAGATTCAACTTTAGTCCAGTTGGCTTTTGTACATGGAAGGCTGCCAGTTTTTTGCTTTCCCTCAGCTTTGGTTTGAAGTGCTCTATAGGAAGTGCTCAAATGCCCCTCATTGGGCTAGGACAATAGTGCTGTTTAGCTAAAGATAAGCAGCACCCATAGGTTTCTCTCTCTTTTTTTACCCCTACTTTTTGACTGTTAAGCTGTGTTTTGCCCTTGTTAACTTGGGCCATGTTCAGCAGCCAATGCTGGAAGGGTATTAATATTTTTTTTAATCCACTAATTAGGTGTACCTAGTCTCTAGTGAAGTAGCCAGACCCCATTGCCAATCCAGAAACAGCACAGTGTTTTGGCACATGGCATATTCCAGAGTGAAGATTTTGAGGAAAAGCCCTTGATGCAATAACCTCTTTGTTATTCAGTTTGTTCCCTGTGTTACTAAACAAGTGCTTGGAAAGTTAGCCTCTAGGCATAGATGATACTGAGCTGCAGCATTTACTGGTCCCTGAGAGAGATGGAATTCCTGGAAACCCTAAGTGGCTTTGGGTTGTTGCCTCTCACATTTTATACTGATGGGGGTGGGCAGAAGATGGAACAAGGATAGATTGATTCCTGGATGACTTGTGGTAGATCTCCCCAAGGTTTCTGACTTCTGATACTTTAGTAAGAGCAAATAAAATTCCAGGAAAAACAATTGTGCCACGGTTGACCTTGTGTAAATTGGGTACCTCTCAGTCTCTGTTTCTCATCAGAAAAATAAGAATACTAATTGTTCATGGCATAAGGCTTGCCAGCATCCAGGAGTTTTGTAAAATGTGAGCAAAACTTCCATACTTGTCAGAACTGTTTGTGTTTTGCAGAACTATTGAGGCAGTGCTGTGCACTTAGCAGTTTAGTGTGAAACTAGTCTGTCTGGGAGCTTAGCCAATGTAAGTCATTAGGCAAAATTTCTACTAATTAAATATCTACAGTTATGGCCATATAATCCCACACAACAGGCAGGGAAAACTCTGTTTTGACTCTCTAAACTCTGAGATGAAGAGAATACTGTGTTATTATTAAAACATTTTTGGCACTTACTTTGAAATTTTATAAACTATGCTTCATCCAGTGAATACAACAGTGTTAGGACAAACAAAGAACAATAGGAACATTGCAAAATAAGATACATTAAGACGATTATCTTTTAAAAGAATGTCTATAATTTAGAATTTTAAATGCCTAGGCGAATGAAATGGTTTGAGTTGACTCTCAAGAGAAAACAATGTCTCTTCCTATGAATCACATGCTGCCAGAGGAAGAAACCCCTTCTCTCCAGGGAAAGAGAGAGAGAGAGAGAGAGAGGAAGGCATAGGGGAAAAATACTTTTGCAAAATCCTTCCTTATTTTTAGTAGATATTTGACACACAATGTCAGTACATCTTACGCATGGCTGAACTATAACTCTTTTCAGATGCACAAGGTGTACAGTCAGGCATGTATACCCAATGTAACACTTTGATTAATTGCTAGGCTTGTAACACACAAAGAAGGCATCAGCTTGTCATGGAAATCTAATCAAATTAAAAGCTAAACTTTGAAAATAAGCTTGGAGAAGTTGAGTGTTGCTTTTATGGTTCATTAACTATTCGTGCTAGCAGCAGTGCAAAACTGTTGTTAACTGTATCTGTTGTAGAGCTTATTATTAGCATTGGGACATATTTGAAATGTGGTAGAGTGTGAAGAATAAATAACCTGACTTGTTTTCATGTAAAAACTCCCATTTTAGAGATCTTTGTAATTGTTGCAGAAACCTGGCGGTACTCTTACTTCCTGTGCACAATTTGCAAAATATAAACTATCCCGTTGACCTCTAGATTTACAACTCCGTTTTCCCCCAGTCAATGCTGCTGTGCACTTTCAGATGGTGGGATTGTACTCCAGCACATCCAGAGGACATCATATTGGGAAAGGCACATTGAGATAAAAATGTGTGGGCAACCAGCACAGCTATTAAAAGAATGGATTCTTTTTCTTATCCTTTCCTCCCCACAGTAAAAAACAAAACAAAACAAAAAAAGTATGTTATCAACAATCCAATAATAAAACACTCTAGGGTTCAACTTATTCAATTCTCCACTTAGCTTGCCTAAGGATGTTCCATTGTGTTCTTGGTTATTTCATTATTGAAACCTTCTTTACACCAGTGTTGGGATCTGTTGTCAAGGAGAACAGATGAAATTTACAATTGTATCTCTCTCCTTAAAAAAAATCCAACTACTAATTCCATGTTCTTGTATACTCATATGTTCAAACAAAAGTGGGTCATGACAAGGCTAACCTCCAAATGATGCCATATTTCAATTAAAAGAGAATGATTCCACTGTAAAATTGTGGGAAGTTTTCTCTTGGAGGTGGCTGGAATAACCATAGTAGTGTATCCTTCATTAGAAAAAAAATATTATTTTGAAAGAATGTTACATTTAACAATATGGGGAATAAATGATGTGTGTTTAGGAGGAATAAAAGAAATAGAGAAGTAGAGAATGAAGAAGAGAACTAGATTAATAAGGGAAGCATCATAAGCAAAATGTAAAACAGTCCACAGAAGTCAAAATGGAGTGGTATTCTGAGGTTTCAGAAGAGACTGCCAGTGTAGCTTCTCTTTTTTATTTTAATGTTAAGTGAATATAAGGGACTAAAGTGCAGTCCTATGCATATTTATCTGGGAGTCGGCCTCCCAGATGAATGTGCATAGAAAACTGTACAGTTTACTCCTGAATACATACATAAAAAGCTGCTTTTATAGTTGGTTCAAGGACAGCAAAGCACTATGTCCCACATAGAGTAAAATATTGCAGAAACTGAGACAAAGTGGAAAGTAAAGGCTTGTGTTTGCAGCTATCTTACTAAGGTTAGGATAGGCCAGGAAGGAAGCAACAGGCAGAGTGAACAGCTGCCTTCGGCAGCTAATACAGGTGGGTGGGTTGGGAGTGCTGAAAAGTTGTTGAAGAATACAGCTAGGTGTGCCATGCTGTCTGTTTTCACTCCCCCTAGAGTTGCCTGCTGTACTCAACTGCATTGGAAGGAGGTGAAGAGTCATCTCGTAGACTGGTTGACATTGGTAGGTGGGGGTGGAGGTGGGAAAACAATCTTGCCTCTGCCTGAGTAAAACAGCAAAATGTCTTAGGAGTGCCCTGGGGAGTATCTCTGGTTTTGTGTGAAATGCATAGTAGACAGTAGGATGAGAAATTGAGTGGGTCATTCTGGAATCGTTGGGCAGGCACTGAACTCCTGTGGCACTGCAGCTTAAGACTACATAGGAGTCATAGGAAGTAAACTCTCAGTTCTGCCTCTTCATCATATAATTTCCATCAACTGAATATGGCTCGTAATGTCTTTTAAAGAAATGCTTGTCCAGCTGTAGGGCTGGGGTTCAAACAGAGTGGGTTCATATGGTTTAGTAAAGGGGGGCAACATGTGGTTCTCCAGATGTTATTGGCCTGGAACTCCCATGATCTGTTACTCAATATGCTCAGTAGGGCTAATGGGAGCTGCAGTCCAACAACATCTGGATGACCACACGTTGCCCACCCTTGGTATAGTGATGAAAGGAAGAGTGGAAAACATGTGGCCCTCCAAACGTCATTGAACTGCAGTTTTCAGTAGAATAGACAATGGTGACACTTGAGGAGGGCTGTAGCCTCACAGTATTCGGAAGATCACACATTTCCTCACACCCAGCATGCACTAGGACTGGGATGAGAGTGACTCAGATTTGTATTTCTGCTCATCCACTGAACTCACAGAACAACAGTGGACAATCAGAGACATTCAGTCTAACATAACCTTGTGGGGTTCTAGTGAAGAACCATAGGAGGTGATGCTGGTAAGATCCATATTTGTCACCATCTGCTTCATGGGTAGAATAAAAGGTAAAAAAGATTGCAAGTAGACCCTGATGTTGGGAAAGTGTGAAGGCAAGAGGAGAAGGGGACGACAGAGGATGAGATGGTTGGACAGTGTCATCGAAGCTACGAACATGAATCTGACCAAACTCCGGGAGGCAGTGGAAGACAGGAGGGCCTGGCGTGCTCTGGTCCATGGGGTCACGAAGAGTCGGACACGACTAAACGACTAAACAACAAAAATAAAGTGATATAGATGGAACAAAAGACCAGAGTATGTTAGTTTGTCCACAGAAGGTTGCCACTATGGTTTATTCTCCTGCCCTATTTTATTTATGCTGATATATTGTATTTTGTTAGTTATATTTATGTCCTGTCTTTTCTTTGAGTAACTAAATGGGGCCCACACAGCATTCTTTCTCCTCACTTTATTCCCACAACAACCCTCTAAGGTGATCACATGGTGCGAGAAAGTGACTGCTACAAGGTCATTTAATTTCAAGGTTCAGTGAAGATTTGAATCTAGATCCCCTGCCCCATCTAACTATTAAAATAATAATAGTTAATAATTTACTTTATGCTGACGGCATATACCAAGATTCAGGTCTATAGAGCCTGTGTCCTGAGTACACTCCTCTACTGCAGTGAGTCCTGGACACTTTGTGCACGGCAGGAGAGGAAGCTGAACACGTTCCATATGCGTTGTCTCCGACGCATTTTTGGTATCACCTGGCAGGACAAAGTTCCAAATAGAGTAGTCCTAGAACGAGCTGGAATTTTTAGCATGTATACATTACTGAAACAGCGACGTCTACGTTGGCTTGGGCATGTCGTGAGAATGGCTGATGGTCGGATTCCAAAAGATCTCCTGTATGGAGAATTAGTGCAGGGAAAGCGCCCCAGAGGGAGACCACAGCTGCGATACAAGGATATCTGCAAGCAGGATCTGAAGGCCTTAGGAATGGACCTCAACAGATGGGAAACTTTGACATCTGAGCGCTCAGCCTGGAGGCAGGCGGTGCATCATGGCCTCTCCCAATTTGAAGAGACACATGTTCAGCAGGCCGAGGCAAAGAGGCAGTCTCGAACTGAGCAAAATCAGGGAGCTGGACAGGGGACAGACTGTATTTGTCTTCAGTGTGGAAGGGATTGTCACTCTCGAATTGGCCTTCTCAGCCACACTAGATGCTGTTCCAAGACCTCTATTCAGAGCACGTTACCATAGTCTCTTGAGACTGAAGGATGCCTACACAAGGACTTTTGTAATATACTTGCAAAACAGGACTAGAAAATCCATGCCTCTCTCTGTATTTTACACTATCCACCATAGCCAGAATGGTCAATGGTCAGCAGTGATGATGGGAATTGTGTTCCAACTTCTGCAAGGATCCCAAGTTCCACGTGCTGCAGTAAAAAAAGCTTAATAGTGATTCTTTGAAAAATAACAACACTATCACAAATAACAACAGGTGTGGGTGCGTGTGTGTGTTATGTATGATATAGCCCTGAGTTGTATTTATAAAATATAATGGATATACAGAATTTGATGCCAGAATAAATTGTACCTGGAATAGGAATATTTTCTCTAGAAGTGCAGTGAAATTGCAAAGGATAGTATATTAATTAGGGAACAGAGATGGGAAAAAGCCATATCTATCTATTGCCAGGCGAGTATGTTTTTATAAAAATAATACATTAGATAATAGTGTGCATATGCATCACCTGCAGATAGCGATGAACAGTGGTTTCTGTGTGAGAGACAAAGGGGAGTTGATTTCCTAAGATTAGCAATGTGAATGGCTTAATTTTCCTTCTGACTCTGAAGAAAAGGAGCTGCATTGCATAACGTGCTAGTTGTACATTCTAGGAAATCTGAATTCAAATTGGATTAGCTCACACATCAAAATGAGTCTGACTGCCACTGCCTAACTCCTGGTGGAATTCTGTCTATGGAATAAACACTATTCAATTCAGCACAGTAGGCAATCTGTGGGCAGAATAGCAAGCCTAGGGCGCAGGCCAGAGCTAAAAGTATATTGGCTGGGCCTTCGTTTGTGAAGAAATGGGCACCTTGCCAAGCTCTAACTGGCATTATCAGCCCCTCAGGCAGGTGTAAGAAGCAAGAGAAGTTTGACAGGACTGGCTGAATATTTCTGTGTGGGAAATGGAGAGGGAAATTGGTCATGGGGAGTAATTTCCTTCTGAGATTTTAAAAGGTGTCCGGCATTTCTGATTGCTCCCAACAATTCCTAAGTGCAGAAGGTGTGTGTATGTCTGATCCCAGTAACCCACATGAGTAGGTGCTTAGCTGGCCAGCTCCAACACATCGGTTCTCATAAAGGTTATAAACTTGATTCATCTGCACCCAAACCCCCGTGTTTCCTAAAATGATATGTCTCCTGCAAGGATCTGTTGTAAGAAAGTGCTTTTTCCTTCTCTTTTTTCAACCCCAGTAGGGCAAGTTCCAATCCTTATCAGAAATGGGAAAAGTTATCTTTTAAAACAACACTTCCCAGAATGCTTGAGCTCTGTGGCCACTATATACCAAGTAGCTTGACTGTTAACATACCAATAAGGCATGCTGGCTGAAGTGTGCTGGTAGTTCAAACAAAACTTTTTCTACCTCTGGCCCTTATGCAGCAAAAAAAGAAGTCACCTATGCACAAAAAGGAGGTGTCAGCAGGTTTACAAGCATCCCCAAGCTTTGTAGTTGTGTACATGTATCCACACATACACCCCCCATTAAAAAAAACATCCCCCCAAAAGGGAAACAAACCAGAAGCTGCCTAATGAGCATCAAGCAGTTCAATGGCCACAACACGCTGATAGCTGATGAAAGGGAACAATGAAAAGGAGTGGGGCACCTGGGAGATTGTGTCCTGAAAGAGGGCAGCATTTCAGTCAGTCACCTTTGAACAGGGACATTTCACACTGCAACACTTTGTTACAGATTCAGTGTCTTCTGGTTGGTGATTTCCGTTTATAACTTCATGGGGAGTATGAACGTTTTGGTTGCTTTAAAAGATGGTGAAAAAACACCTCAATAGTAGGTGAAGTAGTATTAAGTTGGATCCTTGTCAGGATGGACACACTCAAGCTTAGGCTGTCATGCTGGAACCAGAAAAAAGGATTCCTCCAAGCAGAGGTGGAAGAACTTACTTTTTTGGACTACAGCTCCTGGAATCCTTCAACAAAGCAGGGGCACGTTTCAAATAATACCTGGTAGTGATCCTGTTTCATGCTTTTCATGATGCCTTCATTAGTAGTATTTTTTCTCTTGAGCAAAATATTCAGAATAATAGCTCTGCCAATACCCTATGCCAGGGGTTCCCAAAGTGCCCTGGGATACCACCAAACCCAGCCAGGGATGTCACAAAATCTTCTTTCTGTTTCTTCACTGCTGCTGCTCCTTCTCTGGCTCCAGCTCCTTTACATGCCTTTGTCTGCCCAGCACCCTGTACCGCTCCTCTTGCTCTGCCACTGCTCAAGAGAGCCATGAGTTGAAAATGTTTGGGAGCCACTGCCTTAGGCAGAATATATTCTTTCTGCTCTGGCACACAGAATCCCATACCCATGGAACTGATGGCTGAGAGATTCTGAGAGCTATAGTCAAGAAAACATGTTTCCAAGCTCTGCATTGAAGATTGGATTGCAAAGGACAATCTATGGGGAGCTGATCCAGAGATGGCAGTTCTGTGTAGATTATTCCCCAAGATTGCTGGTGCTCTTAGGTCATCTCTAAGGGCCTTGCTCTGCAGTCCCTCACATACTATGGTTCTGCCACAGGTCTTGGAAGCAGGTCTTTGCTTGGGATGTGCACTTCCCCACCCGATCCAGTCTATGCTCAAATAAGTGCTACCTGCCCTACCCTGTGCCATTTTGGAGATTCCCCTACCCAATGCTTATCCAGATACATTATGGTATGTGTCCAATTATAGATCTCAGGGGGTGGAGGGGGGGGAATCATTCCTGTGAATGAGGAAATGCAACTAACAAGGCCATCAGGCCCTAGAGTGGTTTGTTTGGTGTGTTTTTTTGAGGGGGGAGAGACGTCACATTGGCAGGACAGAAGACCTCCTGGCTAGGGGCAGCAACGATCTGGAGAGCTAGGCACTATTTTTGATTCTTCTTCTTTTTCTCCTCCTCCTCCTCCTTCCACTGCCTTGCCAGGAGAAAGTCAGTCTGGCTGGTGAAGAGAGTGGCTTTCTGAGGCAGCCACAGGGAGAGGAATGGCTGAAGGACTTTAAAAGGGCAGTGGGCATAGTCTTTTTAAATTCCATCTTAGAAGGCCACTGTGGACAGCCTGCTCTTTGTTGACAACACCTGGAATTTCACCACAACCTATTTTCCTTTCTGAGATCTCTTTTTCTCCTAACCATCAGATCAGTAAGTAGGTTTATTCAAGGGGGTGGGGGAGGGGGAAAATACAGTTTCTGTTAAAAATTAAAGGTGGAAGAAACCTTCCAGCCCTATCTCTAACTTTCTATCCTTTCTATCCTTTTCTCTTCCTCCTCTATGTTGAAATTAGTCAAGCACTGGCCTCTTCCTGTTGTAGCTTTGGCAGTGAAGGTGTACACTGGATGCAGGATGACTGCAGAAACCAGTCTCTGAAAAGTATAGACCTTGATGAGTTAAATAATGACTTTGCAGCAGAAAATTCAAGTAAGATTAATTTCTAAGATAAAGAGCATATTTTCTTTCTCTTTTGGCAGCATTTTTCTTAGCCCCCCCCCTTTCCCTGCTTGTAATCAT
Organism: Intellagama lesueurii; assembly: GCA_037013535.1. Taxonomy (NCBI): domain Eukaryota; kingdom Metazoa; phylum Chordata; class Lepidosauria; order Squamata; family Agamidae; genus Intellagama; species Intellagama lesueurii. The sequence goes on along the minus strand of JBAJHW010000005.1, from coordinate 67,870,547 downwards.
GCCACATCTTTTAATTTTGGCATTTTTAATCCCATGAATTCGAGATTCAACACAAGGAATCTTGTGGGGTTCACTGCTGTACCCCTTGAGTCTCTCTAGACCCTTTGCTCCACTCTATAGACATTCTAGAAGAGGACAAATACCCTGATTTGATCCATTTTTACACATTGCTATAACGATAGTGCACATTCTTAATCTTTGCAGTAGAAGCTTCCCAGCTATGGAGTGCTCTCCATTGACAGGTCCACGTCACCTATTTTGTTATTGTTTCTGTGCAGGAAAAGACCATTGCATTTTCTCAAAACCTTTTAGACTACACCGAGACTTAATGTCAGTCAGGGTCCCTTGCTGGCATTGTAGAGTGTCCTGCGTAGGTCAATATGATGTCTCAAAAACAGTCTTATTACCCAGTGAACAGAAATTCAACATAAGCAGGAGATGTCCAGGGAAGAGGGCAATAAGTGCCAGCATTAACTATTCAACAATTTGACCCTGCGTTGCGGGAGGATTTTCTAGAACCTGAAAGTGGGGATTTATTTCCTAAGTGGTTATCCCTTCCAACTACTAGACAAAACTGTCCAGTTTGGCTTCTGTGGCCTAATCCATCTTCTATGATGCCCAGCCCTGTGAATATAAAGACTGCTTAGTCAGCTTTTGCTTTGAAATGATAAAGGAGCCTGGTAGCTTCCAACAGGATTCAGACAGTTTTGAGTTTACAGTGGAATTTTGCATTTTTGAAAAGGGGAGTCAAACTTGGTTGCCTTTCCTGCTTCCAGCGAAACAGAGACTTCTCTGAGCAAAACTTAATAACATAATGCCACGACAGGGATAGCCTGTGGTCAGAGGAAGGAATTGCCTGGTTCCACAGGAGAGCACCCTATGTTCAGTCTACAAGCTGCTCGTATCTGATGAACCCCATTTGAGAATCTACAGCCCCTTCCATTTCATTAAGTCTTGAGACAATATACAGATTACATGGCTTAAACTCAGATCTTCTCCTCAAATTTCCTTCTCTCCCTCCTTCTTGAAACATTTTGCTCAAGATAATCAAGGATCTCTTGCATGCTCTTTGTGCCTTTTTTGGCTGGCACAAAATTATTATAATATGAAATTTGTTTTTTTCCCCTATAGTTAGTGAACCGTTCTTTTACGCTGAGAAGGTGAGAAATGGCAAATTCTTTCCTGCCGGTCTCGTTTGTGTTCTCCAAGAGGCTGAATAAAAAAAGGGCTTGTACTGGAAGGAGACAGCTAGTCCATCCATTATAGAAAAAGCTAAAATGACAGCCATGTCAGATTCTCAACAAGTATGACAACAGAGGTCATCACAACAGATAAGGTGGCCAGGCCTCCTTTGGTCATCTCTATAATTTGAGCACTGTACAGAAAGACACTTCTTTAAATTGTCCTTGTGTTAGTCATTTGTGGAAAAGTGGTGCTATAAAAAGCTACAAGTGACATCTATTTTGAGTTTGCAAATACTTCCTGGTCTAGTTACGTGGAGGCAATGCCTTACTCACCACAGGCAAATAAGCAAAGTTTTCTAGGTATCAAGAATGCAGATGTGCTTTACAAGTCCCTCCTTCTGGTGGCACTGTGCTAAATCTCAAGGCTGCACAGGTGGCAGACACATAACCCATCACCCACACAAACGCCAGGTGATCAAAGCTGCCCCTTCTCCCAGGAAGTACAGTGGTACCTCGGTTTACGAACGCCTCGGTTAACTAATTTTCGGTTTAAGAATGAAAATCCATTGAAAATAATGCCTCAGTTTACAATTTTTTTTCGCAATACGAAGCAAGTTTACCAGGATGCGTTGTGCCTGGGAGTTTATAGCGCCACCCCCGTGCATGTGTTCCTATGGGAAACCGCGTTTCGGTTTGCAATTTTTTTGCAATACGAAACGTCCCGGAGAACACATTAAATTCATAAACCGAGGTACCACTGTATAGTGAGATTTCAAATTCCCAGGCCCTGGCTCCACAGCCAGGTGCTCCAATCTACTGAGCTATACCAACCCCCCCTCCTTTTATAGTTGAAAAAACTGTGAAAGATCTTTGGAACTATTGTTTTTCATACTGTTGCTGCTTCTATTTTCAATTGTTTCCAGCTGTTTTTGGTGTGCTCTACTACAGAGGTTTTTTAGACTGCTTCTCAAGCTCCCTAACCTTTATTAACATATTTCTATTTATGTTTTATGTTTGCACTTAGCATGCCAGCCACTTTGTGAGGACTTTGGCATATTAATACAGATAATAAATAATGTAATCTATCCTGTACCCAGCACAATAAGGAGGTTAAAGAGCATTATGAGCACTCTGAAACATACCCCAAAATGAACAGATATCCAAATCACATGCAGAAAAGTTGGTACACCAACCAGCATACTAGTAGCTGTTATTTTTTTCTCTTGGCTGGATCTTTGCCAGCTTGTTTGTACCAATTTATTTGGAATCTGAATTCAGCAAATGCCAAGTGTATTCTCTTAATTTTCAGTACCTTAAATTCTCAGAAAAGTCTAGTAATAACAACAACACAGTCCCTAATGGAACACCATGTTTTAAATATACTCTTCCTTGTATGGTTGGTTATGAGAAACAGTACTTGATTGTATGCAATTTATAAGAACAAATTACCTACTCAGTATTTTTTAAGTGACTTAAAGAGAAACCCTTGGGCCTCATCCAAGATTCTGAGATTCCTTGCTTTTGCAAATAGCTTTTTCATAGGATACAGAAAACACACACACACACACACACACACACACACACACACACACACACACACACACACACACACACACACACACACACACACACAAAGCAAAAAACACACAAATCTGGTGCCCTCTTGTGGAAGTATATTGTTCTCTGCTGCAGCTCAAAAGTAGTCACCTTTTGACCAGCTTTCCTGCTAGTTAAAACAATCAGTCACTATTCCTTCTTCCATTTCCTACTTCTTCCATAATTCTTGGAAAAATAAATATTCTGAAGGAATTATGTCATATGTTAATAAGGGTTACATGTTCCATTTTAGACCAAGCGAAAACATTAATTTAATAATTGCATGCCATTGATTTGATTCCGACTTATGGTAACTGTTTCCAGAGTTTTCTTGGTAGAGAATACATGGAAGTGGTTTACACTCCCTTCTTCTGGAGGAACCCCAGGACTGTGCAGCTTGTCTATGACTATATGGTCTGATTCTTCTCCCAGGTGGGAAAGTGGAGGAATGGAACTCCAAGATACCTAAACCACTGAGATATCCAGCCAGCTAGTGAAAACACTACCCCACCACAAAAAGGTCCTCTTCTTCCATGATCACTATCAGAATAATTAGCATCACCAGTATTTTTAAAGGTATCCATAGCTAAGTACTACTAATATTTCCATATTGCAATTCCTGACTTAATGTCTCCCTTAATTTCTTCTGCACCAGCAAATAGAAACTCCTAGGCCCTGGATTCTTGATCAAAGACAATTAGGGAATGATTGGTTTCAAAGAACCAAAGTGGAGGAGCATAGCTCAGTGATATAGCACATGCTTTAAATGTGGAAGGTCCCAGATTCAGTCCCTACCATCTCCAGTTAAAGGATCTTTCCTGGGAAAAAGAATTTTTGTCCAAGACTCTAGAACTCTGTTGCCAGTCAGAGTGACCAGTACTGGGCTATGTGGGCAAACAGCTGGACCTGCTTCTGGACATTTTCCTATGTGGCACTTGTTGTTATGTGCTGTCAAATCATATCCCACTTGCAGCAACTGTAATAGGGTGTTCAAGTAATGAGATATATTTAAGGAATGGTTTTTATCACTACTACTTCCTATCATCAGTTTTCATGGCTGAATGGGGATTTGAACTTGTGGCACCTACAAGCAGCTGATTTGCCCTAATGTGGACTCTCATGATGAAACTAGAGGTGAAAGAGAGATTACAGTAAAAGAAGCAAGAGAATTCATAGAGGGCAGTGCTGGGATGAGGAATGTTCAGAGTTTAGAAAAGTTACTTTTTGGCTTACTACTTCCAGAATCTCCCAGCGAAACCAGTAACTTTTCCAAATCTGAACAGTATCAATAATGATACTCTTGTAGTGAATCCCAAGGTCTTCTGTAGAGGTAGATTTTGTTCCCCTTGCCCCCATAATATGCAATCCATGTTTGATCTTTCCTTAGGAAAAGATTGGGTCTCCAGGCAGAGATCAAAATCTTTGTTCAGTAGAACAAGCAAAGGGCCCCCAAAAGCAGCAAGATGGGCGTACCACATTTTGAAATAAGTGGATGTGCATTTGGATTTGGAAATATTCAGAATTCACTGAATAATGCCATATTTGGATAGTTACAAATTTAATAGTTCCAAATATCTGTAATAATTTAAAATATTTGAGGCCCCATTTACTCCTATAGATTAGAAAGCAAAAGGCTAGATTTCTGCTTGCTAGAGGAAGAAGTGAAAGTGAAACCTATTTAGAGATCCATTTCTTAGACACTCTCGCACCAAGGGTAGTGGGGGCTGAGAACTCAGTGTCTCATGATTGGGATTGCCAGGGGTTTCCCAAGAGAAGGGGCTGGGGTGAGACCAAAACCTATAAATGATGTCTGTCTGCACCAATGAAATCTTGAAGCAGGTAATACCAGAAGGCATTTTTTCACATTGGTTCTATCTAGTTGAAAGGTGAGCATTACTATTAGGATATGGTCTGGTACAAGCCTGCACTGCAGCAGTTTTCTCGGTGTCCTTTTCTGGACCCATAACTTACATATGAAGATTCTACATCACATTGCATATTGTTTACTTAATATAGTTAGGAATAAGATTTAGGATTAGTAGATTAATATATTAATACATTATAAATCAACAGGGAAATATATTGGGTTTAGGCCTCTTTGGGGTATATCAGGCAGGGGAATAATATTTTATTATATATAGACAGATATATTAATAGATTGTGCATGTTTATGTGCTTTCCATTTGAAGGGTTTGTGTTCTGCTGTAGCTGAATCAGATACTGTTTTTCTTGGAGTAGTGTCTGCAGGCTGTATGAAATGTGTGTGTGGTAGGAGTAGGCTCTTGGGGAAGGCTGCAGGAATGCTGCCTGCACCAACTGCAGCAGCTTCTACTGAGAGGAGTGGGAGGGGGGAGAGAGAAAAAAGACCATCTACAACTGTTATTATGAAAAAAAAAAACCCTCCCAAAATAAAATCTGTCATCCAGCTGCCATATTCAGCACTGGCATTATGAAAGAGCAGCAGGCAGCAGTACAGTAGGTGTGTGTTTGTCTGCCAAGGAAGTGGCAGTGAAGCCTCTGATTCAAAGTGGGACAGATACGAGTGAACCTTAAACATGTTCCAGTGATGTTTTTGTGCAGTCCAGCCAAAGCAGCTAAGGTAAGGGGCCAAAAACGATGATGAAGAAGGCACAAGGACAGCATCAGTACTTAGACTGACACTGTTGGCTTGAGCAGCAGCAATGCTGCTGCTTTTGTGGATGTGAAATAGATTCATGAAGAGGACTTGACATGGCCTTCTATATCCATACCATGTAGCTCCATCATACTGAAGGAAGAGTTTACCTCCAGTCCCCATTTCCAGCAAATCTTTCCTGTGCAAACCAGCCTTGTGGTACGTACACATCTGACATGGGGGAAGAGAACACTGAGGGGACTTGGGGGGGGGGCACTATTTCAGAAGCATGTGACACAGAAATCATCCCTGCCGCTCCAGCTGACTTTGCAGTTGCTGGAACTAGTAGTGACAAGTTGGCAATCCCTGTTGGGAACATGCAGTCAAAAACTGGAGCTCCTAAGAAGTAAAATAAACTGGAAGCATTTTAATGCTTTAAGATGCTTGCATGGCTGAGTGCATGTAATGCAAAAAGGTGCTCAAGTGTGGGCAGGACTTGGGCCACCTCTCCAGTAAGAGCATGCTCAGTCACCTGAAGACTCAGCACAGGGCATTGCTGCTGGCAAATGAAGTGGGCACTGGGGGCAAGTGGTTTCCTTATTGTGAAGGGTAAGATCTAAGGCTTTGTTCAGTACAACAAGCAAAGGGCCCCCAAATGCAGCAAGATGGGCTTACGACATTCTGAAGTAAGTGAAACAATTATGGATGTGCATTTGGATTTGGAAATATTCAGAGAGCATTATTCATCAGAGGGCAGAGGTTGAGCTATCATCCCAGAGAAGCAGGGAGGTAGATGGGCAAATAGCAAGAGGGAGGAGGCAGAGAATGCCAGGCTCACATCTCAAGAATAAGTTACAGGCTACCTTGGAGGGGTGCAGGAAAAGGCCTTATACAAATGTAAAAATGCCAGGATTACTTAGGGGAGATGATAGCTCTGGATGACCAGCTATTCTCTCTGGTGGAAAACACTGGTTTCTGTATATTTGTGGCAGAACTGGCACCCCATTACCAATTGCCATCCTGAACAACCCTTAGCTGCAAGGTGGTGCCAGATTTATATTGGGGTGTCAGGCAACTGGTACAGCAGCAGATGGCCAGGGCACAGGTGGTACATTTGACAAGTGACATCTGGAGCAAACAGGATGCAAAACAGGTCTATCTCTTCCGGACAGGACACTGGTGGTTTGCAACACACATAGGGCAACACAGAAGAGCAGGATACAGGTGACCCCTATTGAATGTGGCTGTGATAGAAGGCAGCCACACAGTTCACAACATTCAAGAGGCTCTGAGGGACATGCTGTAGCAGTGGAGTCAAGCCACAGAAAGGCAAGCTCTATCAGAGACAGTGGGGCAAACGTGGTGGTAGCAATGTAGGCTGGGAAGATGAAAAGAGTGCAGTGTATGGCTCAGACTCTCAACCTAGTAGTTTGGGATGCTAATACAGGGTATGAAATACACATGCATACCAAATATAAATGAGTGGGCCAGAAAGGTGGCATGGCATTTTCACCACAGTGTCTGGGGCAGTGAGCGATTGCAGGAAAGAAAATTTGGAATTGCCACTGCACCACTGAATCCACACAAGATGTGGCAACTCAAAGGAACTCCACTTTCTACCTGCTTAGCGAGTACTGAAGCAGCAAAGGGCACTCCATGATTTGGTACTGGTGACTTCCATTGGTGTGGCTGCTCCTGTGGGAGAAGTGTGGGACATTATGGGTCAAGTGGTCCATGTCCTCTGAAGCTTTGAGAGTGCAATACAGGTCCTTAGTGGGGAGAAAGACATCCTTAGCCCAAGGTTCCGGGGCTTAGTTGGCATGATGGAGGGCATAATTGGGGGGGGGGGGGACAGACAATGTAGGCGAATGGGGGATTCCATAAAGGGAGAACAGCATTTTTTCTGGTCTGAAGTGGTGGCCTTGGCCAGCAAGCTGAAGGGCCTGCTCCACTATTTGTTTGCCTCTTTGTGGAAGAAGGAGGATGTTCTAGCAACCCTCTTGGATCCCTGAATTAAACAGCGGGCAATGGATATTAAGCAGCAGCAGCAGCTGGGCAGGACAGGGGGAGGCAATGCCAGCCAACGTTCCATCACATGCAGCAGCGGCAGTTAGTGAAGGTCCAGCCACCTCTGGGATGCCTCTACCTTGGCCTCTGCCATGTCCTTCCTCTGGGGTGGTGTCTCTGGAGGACAGGCCTCTACCATGCTTGTCAAGACAGAGACTTGTCCTTCAGAGACACCACCCCAGAGGAAGGACATGGCAGAGGCCAAGGTAGAGGCATACGTGCAGGAGCCCTGCAAGCCAAAAAAGATGGATCTTTTGTCTTACTGGGCTGAGAAAAAGGGACTGATAAATCACTTCTGAGCACTTTATACCTAGGGAACAATGGCAAAGGCCACTGTTAGTTGGAATCCACTCAATGGCAAATAATTATTGTTATAAACAGGAAACAATGTGCAATTCTGAACATAACTTCACCAGACCCAGCTATTTTTTCCAAGCTGTTCTTTGCAACCAGGTGTAAAATCTTGTTTTAAAACCAACAGCAACAAACAATCTGACAAGGACAGACTTGTGTGAGAGAATTTGAGGTTGTCACCTGAGTTGTGTTCCTGACACCTTTTCCTGTTGCTACACAATAACCCAAGGCCAAAAAAGCAGATGTGCTTATATTTTCCAATGTACAAATCATGGAACAAAAATCTGATTCAGCCTCACAATTAATTGTAGTTACATTATTTTATTGGAGTGATGCAGAATATATTTAGTACTGTATATCCTTACTAGAGCTGTTTAGTGGATGGAACTTTGCTACACATTACAGCACTTCACCAATGATCCAATAGAACTGCACAGATTAAAAAACTCATATTATCCATCTCAAATCAAGTCGCTGTGTCACCTTCCTTTGTCTTGGCTGCTTTGAGATAATGAATACTTCCATAGCAACAAAAACATATGACAAATGACTACTTTGATTTGGATACTTGCAAAGAAGAAATGTAACACAAAATCAAGGTGGAAGTGGAGAGATCAAACGGAGACAATAGCTCTAGGGTAAATGTGATTCCTTTCACCCATCCTTTTCTCCTAGCAGTAGTTTATTGATCCAGTTGCACTGAAAGAGGAAAAAATATCTCCCACAAAAAACAGTGGAATACTGCAATCCACAGCTGACTGAAATTTCAGTAAGCTGAAACTAGAGTAGCCCAATTAATTTAAAAAATTACATATATGTTGAGTCATCAAATCCCTACTGATTCAATGAGACTACTCTAGTTGCAACTTACTATTAGATTTCAGCAGCTATGTGCCAAGTTATACATGACAACAAAAGAGGGAAGGGTCATCAGAATTTCTTGTTGCTTTTTAAAGTTAATATCTGGCCAACCAGTTTGGATCTGGACCATGGTATTGGTGGTGGCTTAGTCGTACTCTGACTCTGCTATTCTTATAATGAAACTCCCTGCACAGCTATTTGTCTTGCAGGGCTAAAGCCACCCTTTACTCAGCACTGAGTTTTGAGATGTGAATTGGTGCCCCACCAGTACCCAAAACATACAAATATCAAGAAAAGGTGTTCCTGTTTGTTGGTTTCCATTTTCACATATATTTCTATCCAAATTGACAGTGAACTTTCACGGACAAGTAAATCACCAGGTTGCTGGGAGAGGACAGAAGCAAGAACAGCTGGGATGTGGCTTTAGTCTGTCTATGCGAAGATATTTTGAAGGCTGTTTTGGACCTAAGTGCAATACATACAATGGAAAAACATACACACCTTTTTACTTCTTAGGTAAACTTATGTTACCATGCCTGCTCTTCAGAATGTAGACTACAAAGTTATATTCCAGTTCAAGGTTTCCTCTAACCTGGGCATGCACGCGAGCGTGCACAACTCCACTTCCCTCCGCGCAGCTCTCTTCCTTCTCTGCCCAGTGATCACGTTTAACTCCTTTGGTTCCGGTCACAACGGAACCCAGCATGTGGTGGTTGCGGCGGAGTTACACACGCATGCAGGGGTGAAGTCTCATGCGAGCGAGGCAGAGCCCCACCCAGCGGGGCTGAAAATTAGAGTGTGTGTTGTTCCAGTTTCTAAACTCTTTCCTTGTGGTAGACAACCTGAGGAAGAAAAGTTATATTGGACCAAAAGCTCTACAAACATGTTGCATGCGTGTTTTCCAAAAGATTTCTCCTTGCCTTTCAATTTTTTTTTTTTTAAAAAGAGGGGGGGGGGGGAAGCAGAGAGGTAGCAAAGATTCTCACTGGGAACCAAGGTCAAAATTAGAGATAGGCACAAATTTTGCAATTAAATTGCAAAATTCATCCAAAATCGCTAATGCCCGATTGTTACACCTGTTTAAATTTATCTTGAATGCCTCCAGTGTTGGAGCATTCACTAGCTCTCTGATTGGTTCCATTGCCATACTGCTCTAACAGTTAGAAAGTTTTTCTTGATATTCAACTGAAATCTGGCTTCCTGTAACTTGAGCCCATTGTTGCATGTCCTGCACTCTGGGATGATTGAGAACAGATCCTGCCCCTCTTCTGTATGACAGCCTTTCAAGTATTTGAAAAGTGCTAAGACTGAAAATCTCCCCTCAGTCTTCTTCTCTCAAGGCTATACATGTCAAGTTCTTTCAGGTTTTCCTCATAGGGCTTGGTTTCCAACTCCCTAGTCATCCTTGTTGCCCTCCTCTGAACTTGTTGCAATTTGTCCGCATCTTTCTTGAAATGTGGTGTCCAGAACTGGACACAGTACCCAAGATGAGGCCTAACCAGTGCTGAATAGAGGGGAACTAGTACCTCATGGGATTTGGAGACTATACTTCTGTTAAGGCAGCCTAAAATAGCATTTGCCTTTTTTTTTTTGTAGCCACATCACACTGTTGGCTCATATTCAGCTTCTGATCTACGACAATTCCAAGATCATTCTCGCTCACAGTATTGTTGAGCCAGGTATCCCCCATCTTGTAACTTTGTGGTTGTTGTTTTTTTTTTTGTAGGTGCTGTACTCTGCACTTATCCCTGCTGAATTTCATTATGTTGTTTTCATCCCAGTGCTCAAACCTATCTAGATCATTTTGAATTTTGTTTCTGTATTCCAGGGTATTAGCTATTCCACCCAATTTTGTGTCATCTGCAAATTTGATCAGCATTCCCTAGTTAGCTTGCTGTGCAGCTTGCCCAAGGCCACACAAGCTGGCCCTACTCACAGGAGGCACAGTGGGGAATTAAACTCCCAACCAGAGACCTAAACCATTAAGCTATCCAGCCAGCTTTAATATGCAAAGGAATAAATAACCGATATCACTATGGATTTATTTTGAGATGTCAGAATTAGATTCAGACTTAACTGCGCAGAGAGTAGCAATGCTGATGAAGCAGTATAGAATTGGAAATTAAGAAATTAAATAAATTAAATAATCTGGAATTGGTTCCTTTCTGCCCAAATCCTCACCAGTGAGGAAAGGTATGGAGTTTTACAGGTACTTGAAAAACAAAATGAACACTCTAGACAGAAGCACAGAAAAATCTCATTTCATGAATCCCATTTTCTTCAGAGGCATAGTACAATATGAAATCTGTAAGAAAATCCTTACAAGCAATTTGCATAATTTACAAGAAAAGGATGTTATATATTTTTTCCAGCCCTAATGAGTTTAGGCCCCTTTCCTTCCAAACCAGCTGCCTTCCAACCAAGCTACACTATACAAAACTTAAAACACCACATCCTCACCTTTCATGGCCTCATATTCCCTTTCACTCTGAAATAGACATGTGCTTTTATAATATATGCTGCCTCAACCGAGTGTCTCCAGATGCATTGAAACAATGGCAGCTCATGCCCTTTTCCTTGGTGAGGTTAAAGACATAGCAACCAAGGGTGGCTGGAGCCAGGCAGGACAGGCCCACTGAGACGGAAAAGTGGATATTCATATATATATACACACACACACACACACAAAGATCATATATTAGAGATAATACATTTTATGTCATATTTTTGCTCTGAATATTGGTAATTGATGGCCATGAAGACTCTGCTTGATGGATACATACACCCACACAGACAGGTAAACAAGATTCATTGATGCATTGCCTGAAAAAAAACACAACCCATTCATCTGCTACAATTCAACCTATCTTGCCCCACTTGCTACAATGGTTTTCTCCCTCCCTCCCTCCTTCCTTTCCCTTCCTCAGGCACACTCACACTGAGGCTGCAAGGTCAAGAGGAGGAAAGCGCTGGAGGAACCCCCAACTCTCTACCTTCTCTCCTCAGGCTGGAAAGAAGGTAGCCTGAACTGGGGTAACGGTCCCTATTTGCTCGAACGGCCCAGGCGCCACTGGCCTTAACTACCAATCCTATCATCCCCAGTACATATGCCCAACGGCTGGCCTGGCCTGGCCAGGGATAGTGGGTGTTCTAGATCAACACGTGGCATTTCAGAGAGCGTTTAATCTGGACGGCCAAAGATTCTTCATCGGGGGCCACCAGAGGTTTTCCCGCGCTTGCTCCCTTTCTGGAATCTTCAAGTCGCAACAACAGCCCGACACAGGGGCCCGGGCGGGCAAGTCGGGGCGTCGACGGTGACGTCGCCCCTGGCAGCCTCCCGACTGGCTGAAGGGAAAGGGTGTACCCACGAGGTCGCCCAGGATTGGCTGTGGGCGGGGGAGGCCCTCTTCCCCCTCCCCCTCGGTTCTGTAAATAGAGTTCCTGCGGCTGCAGCAGACAGCCGCGTGCTGGCTTGCTGTTGCGCCGATCCCGTGTGCTTTTAGGACGCGCACTAGGAGAGGCACCTTAAGCCGCGCTCTGTCTTCAAGGTAAGCGACGAGGATGTAGGTGCGCGCGCCCGCCCGCCCGCTTTGGCGAAGGCAGCCCCTTCTGTCGGAAGCGAGAACTGCACCGGTGCTCATTATGTTTGGGTGACTACAGCTCCCAGCTCTCTTCCCCCCCCCCCCCGGCCAGGTATTTTGTAGTCTGAAGGAAAGTAGCTTTCCCAAAGCTCTGGTTCTTGGAGGAAGGGAGTCTTGGCAACCGGGGCCTGGGAGCCTCTAGGCAGCCAGCGCCGCACCAGCCCTGCTATTTCTGCCGTATGACCCAAGTTCCGGTTCCTGAAATCTTTTGCTAGAGGCCTTTCGGGAAAAGCGGTGAGACCGGCAGTTCCAGATTTGCGTGCACGGCGCGAAGGGAGGCGGCGGCTCCTCTTGGCTCCAGCCTAAGCCCGCATCTCGTTTTCGTGGGGCTTCCCCCCCACCTCACCCCCTGGCATGGGACTGGAGCACGGGCCGTTATCGCCGGGTTGCTTGTCCCCATGACTGGGACATCTCGCTTCAGCCACTAAGTTCCTAGATCTCGGATTGCTAAGAGAGACGCCGCTTTGCACACGGGTTATTGAGCAGGCTTTAAACAGAAGAGATCTACTGTACTTAAAAAAAAAAAGAAGAAGCCCAGAGATCCAACAACCTGGTGTAAGAGACTTACCACTTCAAGAGCTTGTGACCCCAAGTATTTGTTCTGAGAACTGGAAGTAAAAGGTGCTCAGAGTTCCACCCCAAACCTGCTCCTGGTTCCCACAGTTTTTTTTTTCAGCATCAGCAGTCTAATTTAAGCTTAGGGAAACTTAATTTAGCTACTGATCTTATTCAATGACTAGGAATCACATAACCATGCCAGGAGAACAAGTTGTGCCTTCTGCCGGCTGTGGGCCAAAGAAACTCGGTTTTCCTCTGTGTGTGTGTGTGTGTGTGTTTTACAGTATGTCTTTTACAATTTACTGCAAGGTAGTGGCTAAAGGATATGGTGAGTAGTTGACTCTTCCCCACCTTTCCCCCAAATTCCTAGGGTTTGGGAATTGAAGAGATTTTTAGCTTGAAGGAACCGGTTTTTATCTTGCTTGTATGATAGGCAGACATTGTTCTCAGTATTAGCCGCTGATTTAGATAGTACTGACTATAATCCAACTGTATACTTAAAATAGTTTTGGCACTTCAAATGCAGTTGGTAGTTCCAGCTACACACAGTGAACTCATTGAATCAGTGAGACTTGTAAATCAGCTCTTATGCAAATGAAAAGCTTTGCAGTCACAACCAGCATGATCAAAACAGGACAGCCTCCCCTTTTTTGTTTAATACTCCCATTTGATTCATAAACATGCCACCTACCTTACTGTCTCCAGTTCTTTTTTAGTTTCATTTTTGGGCTGTATGCTGAATAGATAATCTGCTTCCAGTACAAGTACTCTAGATTTAGGATTGGCATCTTCATTTCTTGGCCTTTATCTTCCTATGGAGCAATTATTATCAATGGTAAACTGTCCATGTGACAGGAAATAAAAACACCCTGTCTACATGGCTTCTGCAAATTACAGTAGCAGAAATTCTCTTGCTTATCATAGTTGTATTAGAGCAGGCCCATTGAATCAAGTCAATTCTTCTGTAAGTTCCATAGATTCAAAAGGGACTCGTTGTAAGTAGCAACTAGAGCAGGCCCAGTTGAATATATGGAATTTTTGGAGGAGTTGCCTCACCAAATCCCCATTGATTGAACTGGACCGACTTTAGGACTATCTACTACGCACAGTAACAGGGTTTTCGTCAGTGTGTTTGGGAATGGCAGTCTGTACATTGTGGTGTAAACAAATTGTCATTGTAACAGTCTTGTATCAGTGGTGTTTAACTGAGGTAAAACTGTAGTGTATTTCGTTTTCCCTTCTCTCTCTGAGAATCCAAGCCAAGGGAATGCCCGGCCATGCCACAGCCACAGCATGGTGGTGTCTGCTTTGCAGGGAGAGGACATTATAAACCTCTCCTGAACTGAAGGGTAGGGCAGCTGGTTGTGGTGACATTAGTAGAGGGGAGAGGGTAGTTCCAGCAAAGTTTTCTGTCAGCTGCTCATCTAAGAACAACTATTGTTTTTTGAGAGGGACAGCAGCTTGTAGAATTCAGTTAACCTTATTGTGGATATTTATTATTTATTTCTTATGTTTGAGTCCTGCTCTTCCTCTGGTGAGCTCAAAGTGATATTGATGGCTCTCTGCTTTATCCTTACAACAACCCTGTGAGATAGGTCTGTTTGAGAGAGAGTGGCTAAGAGTTCAACACCCTAACCTTGCTAGCACTCTGTGTATAGGTACAATGGTTACAATAGTTACAATGATGGCAAATGCAATGCCAAGTTATTAAAACTTCAAGTGTACCTTGTTCTTTCTCCCTATATGTCTGTTCCAGTAGATAATAACACAATACTATTATGTGTTGGGCACACTAGCAAGCCACAAACAGAGAACTAGATTACAGATCTAATTTCCTTGCAATCCTCCTCTTAACTTGTAGCTTCCCAAAGGGAAAATGGTGTGGTGCTGTTTATGTGCTGCCAAGTTGCTTCAAACTTAAGGCAGCCCTAATTGGGTTTTCATGCCACGTGAGATGTCCAAGAAGACATTTACCATTGCTATCCTCTCCCGAGTTTCATGGCATTGGAGGCAAGGTCATGTAGGTCACCTAGTACAATTTGCCTGCTCAGTGCAAGAAACTCAGTCAGAAGTCCTCCAACTAGAGAGAACCCACTTATACTTCCAGTTAGTTAGTTCCATTGTTAAGCTGCCTTTCCTAAAGTTCAACCTGTACCTGTACTCCTGCAGATTAGATCTAGTCCTGCCCTCTGGATGTTGAAGAAAAGTCTTTGCTCTCTCCTGTTTGACAGCTCTCCAGATGGTTGGATAATGCTTCTCTGTGCAGGAACAGCAGTATCCCACATGCACCCAGTCTTAATCAGTCATTCCCACTGCATTGCCTGTTGTCAGTACAAAAGAAATTCCTGAGGCCCCTGTCCTTTCTTGAACTGGTTATCACTTTTCTTCCTGTGTTCTCTTGATGTCTGGCAGGTAACTCTTGCTCGTTGATAACAGCTCACTGTTCAGAGATTATGTAAGCCAATTCTAGTTCTTCTCCTGCACCGTTGCTGTAGGTCACTGCGGGAATGGGAAGGATAGGCACTGCTTGTTGCTATTTGTAAAGCAAGAAAGTAAAGAAGGTTAGGTCAAGAAATGTGACCCTTTGAACTAAGTAATCTTAGAACTACAGAGCTGGGAGGGACCCTGTGGATCATTGAGTCCAGCCCCTGTAAGACTTCAGAGCACCATAAATTTTATAATACTTCAGGACGGTTAAGCCTGTGATCCATCACAGCTGACATTCCCTGTGTTTACAGAGTGATACCAAATGATTAGTATGAATAAGTAACTATTTTCTTCTGAATATTCTTAAAATGTCTTGCCCCCAAAAAGCAGACAAAGTGTCCAAATCTCTGACCTCCTGCTGCAGTTGTTTAAGGTTGCTGGAAAAAATATCCTATTCTGACTGTAACTTAAAAGTGCTTCAGGTGTTGCCAAAGGTTCATATCTTTCCTCATGATGCAGGGTTACATTTGCATTGAGGCACCTTATTCATTTGAATTTGAGCATGTGAAGGACCATCTACGTGTACCCATCGGTACGCTAAGATACTTTTTCGAAGGCCTTTTCCAAGGCACCTCTCTTGTCAAAGCAAGGCAGGGGGCAAGTGTTTCACTAGCCACTGACTCCTTAGTGTTTTTTCACCTTTTTATGTCTCCCAAGGCTTAAAAAGAGTTAATTGAACTTGAGTTTTTATCTTTTGCTGTGCCTTTCAACCTGTGTTTGCCTATTCTTCCATTATTATAAATTGTATTCTCTAATTTGATTGCTAGTGAACCCATATGGTTATTCATACTTAAACATAAATGTTTGTTTCATATTGAAATAGAACAAATATATGTGGAGTAGGGTTCTGAGTAAAAGTAGGCCAAATATTGGGATTGTAGTTTGTTGTAATTCTGATTAATCCTGCCGACAGTGTGTTGTGAAGTTTTCTGTTCTTTCCTGCACCTCTTTTCCTGCAAAGTCCTAATTCCAAAGAGTTGCTTGGCTTAGTTCAGGTATTCTCGTTCTTCCAGAAGTAATTATGCTGCTTGGAATCTTGGGTTTTAGTGATATGGGGCACTGATATGATTTTTTTTGTGGTGTGTTATGATTGTTTTTCTGGTTCTTATCTTTTCACTTCATATTCTCATTTAGTAAGGAAGGGCATATTTGAGCTGAGGGGTGGGGTTGGTCTAAGAAAGCTGAGAATACTAGCATGGTTATGGGCAATGCACAGTAACATCTTCTGCATCGCTTAGCATATGAAATCAGAGTTGCCTGAGTTTTACAGCAGATTTCTGAGGAGACTTTGGTGTTGATGTTTTCTGGCAACACACAGCTGTTTCTAAGCATCTTTTTACACTGTGTTCATTTATTACTTTGTTTTTGCCACTGTCAGGTTTTTGTCATGCTCCGCCCATTCAAACAAAGAGGCAGTAGATTTGTGAGCCATCTTACAAGGTGGCAGACTTATCATAAATCTGTCCTGGCAATCAGAAGGGAGGATGTCAGTGCCTGGGAAAGGAGGGCCCCTTTAGCGCCCCGGCACGTCAAACTGCTAACCAACTTGGGATACAAAGTTCTGGTGCAACCATCCAATCGGAGGGCCATCCATGAAAAAGTAAGTATCAATGCCTTTTTCTACATGTTGTTGACCACAAGAAAAGGAAGTATAGTGTCCAACAGCAATTGTCATCCTGACCTGGATTTCAGCTCCCAAGATTTCTGCCTGTTGGCCAGGTTGGCTGGCCCTTCAAAGCATATGGAGGACCAAAGGTTGAGAATCATTGGTGGGCAGCGTGCTTTGGGCTTGCATGTCGAATAGGCACATTCAAACATATCCACAGGAGGGTTACCAAGATGGTAAAAGGTCTCGAAACCAAGTCCTATGAGGAATAGATGAATTAATTGATTGATTGATTGATAAAATCATTGGGTATATTTAGTCTAGAGAAGAGAGGACTGAGAAGTGGTATGATAGGCACTAGGGGCTGTCATGTGGAAGATGGAACAAGCCTATTTTCTCCAGTTTCAGTGGATGGAATCCAGAGTAATGGATTCACATAGAAGATTTTGACTAAATATTAGGAAGAACTTTCTAAGAGTGAGAACTCTTCAGTGGAATAGACTGACTCTGGGAAATGGTAGACTCTCCTTCATTGGAGTTTTTTTTTAAAACTGAGGCTAGGTGTACCTTATGGGAATGCTTCAACTATGGATTTTCTGCTTATTGGTCTGCTGATTTTCAGATGGACCTAGAAATGATGGGAGGAGTGTGAAGGAGGAAACAAAAGTTTGGGAGAGAAGGGACAGGAGCTGCAGAAGAGAAGAAGACTGTAGTTCACACACAGAATGCTTTGGCATAAATGCCTGTAGTCTGTCTTCCCTCAGTCTGATTCCCCCTAGCTATTTGGGACTCTGACTCGGATAGTTGCAACCAGTTTTAGTGTTGACTTGAGGTAACAGGAGTTATAGTCCAACACATTTGCAAGGTGACTGATTGGACAAGGCTGTTCTTCCCTTCTACCATGAAAATGGCAGTTTCTGAAATATTGTAGTCCTGTTCTGTTAAAGGGAACGTGCCTCCTGCCCAAAATGACAGACAACGTAGTATTTTTCTGTGTCTTCCTTGTTGTCAGGAACAGAGTACCTGTTCCCCCAGGTGTGACCAGATTAGAAACAAAACACTACATCTGTGGGATTTATTTTAATTCCCTCTGCCTTTATGCTGTTTTGCTCAAGGTGTCCAATTTAATTCAATGCCTTGTTCACAGGAGTACATAAAAGCTGGTGGTATTATCCAGGAAGACATTTCGGAGGCCTGCCTAATTATTGGTGTGAAGAGACCTCCAGAGGACAAACTTATTCCTAACAAGAACTATGCATTTTTCTCTCATACTATTAAAGCTCAGGAGGCAAATATGTCCTTGCTGGATGAGATCCTAAGGAAGGTAGTGTTGTATTTACTTAAGTGTGTTGTGTGTCCGTGTTCATTGCAATAGCATTGTGAAATAGTACTTAGCATCGTAAGACTATTCAGAGCTATAATATTAGCTTTCCATGACAGGCAATGAAACATGCACATTAGTAGCTTAAAAAGCAAACTCCCCCATAATGGGTTGAATTAGCCAATCAGTGTTTTGCATTTTCACTGTCAAGGGAAGAGATTATAGCTACAATTCAATGCACACTCATGGGGAAGCAAACTGCACTGAACTCAGTGAGGCTGGCATTGGAATAGATATGCATGGGATTGGTTTGTCAGGCACACACTTGACTGTCCTATTGGAACTAAAAGGAGATGAAACTGTGTTGCTGCAGATGATACTAGAATAATAACTTCCATAATCCCTCACTGGTGGCCATTCTGACTAGAGCTAGTGGGAGATGGAACTGAATGGCATAATCAGTCATGTACCGTGTTCTAACACTGAACCCCATTGGCCTCCCATACAGTTTCCAGTGGGCTTGATAGAATTCAGGTAAACAGAAATGAAATTCCATTCCCCATTTTCCTAATATCAGTTCTTCCAAGCTGCTACACTGGTGGAGGGAGGGTACGGTGCAGCTTAGGCGGTGGAAAAGGGAGTCCCTAAAAATCACGTGGAGCCAGCTTCTATGCACTGAGGTCTAGTCAAGAGAGCTGCACTTGCCTGATTTTCAGGAAATCCTCTCCTCTTCCCTATTCTGCTGTCTGTCCCCTTCTGCATGGTTTTCCCACCTTCTTTGAAGCTTTTTGGGGAGACTGAAAGGGCTGAGGTAGGAAGGAGGGGGACAGAGAAGTCCCATACCTCAAGCTGGATCTAATCCTTTGGACCCAAGTGTTAGGTACAAATCTCTGTTGAAGAGGTGGGGGTTAGAGCTTTAAAGTAGTGAGTTGCAAGTAGAGATGGGCACGAGCCGCCATTTGGCCCAGTTTGTCACTGCACCTGTACAGGTGTTGCGTGGCTGCCACACACTTCCCTCCCCGCCTCCTCAGCACGACTGCCCACTCAGATGAAGACACAGGGCAGGAAAGCCTGCAGTGCTGCTATCTCTAGTTAAACTTACTTGAGTTTTTTTGGAACAGGTAATGGGGGTGGGGGGTGGGATGATATTACACTTTGAATATATCACAGTGAGTGGGATCACATGGTCGGCCTATAAGGAATAATATTTTCTAGTTAAATTTAAAGGGCAGTGGGTGTTTTCAGGAGCATTTTGACTGGAGTTTTCCAAGCTTTATACTGTTCATTCTCTTAACAGGTAAGATTTTTTTGTTTGTTTCAGAGAAGAAGTAACAAGCAGCTTCATGAGTCTTTCCTAATTTTTCCTCCCTCAACAATCTAATGGTTAATAGGAGTGAATTGCTTTTTAAAAAATATATATATTCAAGTGCTGGTGACAATTGCTGTGAAAGTGAATTTTCAATACTCTTAAGTGCATAGACTATATGAGAAGTCACCTGTGTTACACTGGGTTTGTTTTCAGAATATTCGATTGATTGATTATGAGAAAATGGTGGATCACAAAGGAAGGCGAGTTGTAGCCTTTGGAAAGTGGGCTGGTGTTGCAGGTAGGCAAAGTTATTATTCATCATATGCTTATTGTTTTTGTAAGCAGAACTTGGTGTAATGCTTTTAGGTAGTAATCAAGGGATCTGAGGAATGGGATTGCTTCCATATTCATGGGCACCATGAGACATCTGGAATTGTTTGTCTTGTGCTGTGCCACCATTAGGTGGGTTCACAGATGAATTGTGAGAAGTTGGTAACAGAAAAGCTGCCTTTATTCAGTCGAACAGTAGACCAACATTCCCTCTAATTTTCAGCCCCACTAGCGCACAACTTTGCCCCCGTGCATGCGACTCTGCCCCGCCCCACACACAAGGTTCTGTTGTAACTGGAACCAAAGGGGCTGAAAATGATTGCTGGGGGTGCATGGAGGAGGAGGAGGAATGCTGCGTGGGGTGTGTGTGGAGTCGCACACAGGTGCGCACTTCAGAGGGAACCTTGCAATAGACTGAAGATGGCTTTCCAGTGTCCCAGGCAGGTTCATTATTATCAACCTCTTCTTTTAACTAGAGAAGCTGAGATTCACTGTCGCACCATCAGCATGAAAGACATATGCTTTGCTGTGCTCCTTCCCCCTTTTTCAAATGACATACTGGGGAGGGGGCAATTTGGAGGCAGGAAAACCACCTGACCTGAGGAGGTTGGATTGACATTTGCATGCATCCTAGGCCCTATGGAATCCATAGGCGAAATATCTGTTCTGTCTGTCACCTGAGTGCTATTTTTGTAGGATCGAGCATTGTGTCTTCTGTAATTCTAACGTAGGTATAATCAACATCTTACATGGAATGGGATTACGATTTCTTGCTCTGGGACATCACACTCCTTTCATGGTAAGGCTAGGTACTCTATTGCCAGCAAAAGGGTGGGAGACATTCAGTTAACCTGTCTGTTAGGTTTTGACGGCAATATCCTACCTTTCTGCATTTCAGCACATAGGTATGGCCCATAATTACAGAAACAGCAGCCAGGCTGTGCAAGCAGTTCGAGATGCAGGCTATGAAATTTCCCTAGGCTTGATGCCGAAATCTATCGGGCCCATAACATTTGTGTTTACAGGTACCGGTAATGTCTCTCAGGTAAGCATTCTTCAAATGCATTAGTTCACTGCCTCACAGAAACAAAAATATTACCTATGAATGTCCAACACCTCAGACCAACACATATTTTCTAAGAGCTTATAGGCCTTTCACTCTGCAGAATCCTTGTTCTTTTCACCACCGGTGACTGGTGGAACGTTGGAAGTTGTCTCGTACTGAATCAAGCTGTTGGTTTGTCTAGTTCAATATATCTGCCTTCTCTAATAGGCTGCCTTCTGGATGATTTAGAGTACAACTTTCATCCTGCCCTAAGGCCAGGGATACTGGAGACTGGCATTCAAAACATCTGGAAGGCACTGTGTTGGGGAAGGGTGGTCGAGATGG
Organism: Intellagama lesueurii; assembly: GCA_037013535.1. Classification (NCBI taxonomy): domain Eukaryota; kingdom Metazoa; phylum Chordata; class Lepidosauria; order Squamata; family Agamidae; genus Intellagama; species Intellagama lesueurii. Next base: position 67,849,229 of record JBAJHW010000005.1, on the reverse strand, counting down.
ACAGGCAGCAATTCTCCATGATTTCAGATGGGAATATTTCCCAAATTGCCTGGAGAAGCCAGGGAATGAACCTAGTACGTTGTGCGCATAGAACATGTGCTCTACCACTGAGCCACCACAGAACTGAAGGCTGTTTTAAACCAGAATTTGGGGATTGAGATCCACCTATGGCTCATCTTTATCTGCAGTCACTGACTGTGTCTACTAGCTTGTTTCTTGCCAGCCTTGGGCAAAGCACTGTCAGTTTCAGTTAGAGGAAGAATGGGGTGAAACTGTTGAAGGCCTAAGTGGGGAGAAGAAATGACCAAAAAGTGGTGGAATTAGACAAAGGCAGAAAGGATGAGAGAGAGAGAGAGAATGTTGCCTGGTGCTGCATGATGAGATATCCAGATTTCCAAGACTTGGGTTTCAGTCTTCTTGGTCCAAGTTAAGCACTATATTACCGTCTACTGCACCACGCTGGCTCTTGGTAGTATGTGTTGGCTGCCCAGTGTCTTGTATTATCGGCTAAATCCTAATCATATCTTGATCTGCAGGGTGCCCAAGAAATGTTTTGTGCGCTGCCTGCTGAGTTTGTAGAGCCCCATGAGCTGAAGGAGGTCTCCAGAACTGGAGGTACTAAAGGGAATGTTGTGATGGTGGTATGCATTAGGTGGTTTGCAGTGTCTTGTATTGCTCTCTTAATTCCTATACTCCTCCACAGACCTCAGGAAAGTATATGCGACGGTGATAAGTCGACACCACCATTTGGTAAGGAAGAGCGATGGGGTGTATGACCCAGTGGAATATGACAAGCATCCAGAAATCTACACATCTCGATTTAATACTGATGTGAGTAGGACATCTAGTTTCTGCAGTTTAGAAGCTTTTTGCATGTTGAAGTATCCCAGCCCACCCCACAGTTATTGAAAGCTCAGTTTCTGAAACAGCAGGGCAGCCTGTGAACTGTTCATTCCAAGAGCAATTATGTTGATGGTCTGAATCGTAGGCGGACACCTCAGTGGGCTGCACAGCAGCCTTCAGTGTGGCCTGTGCAGGCATCTAAGGTGTTGCTGCCACATCCCTGCTCCCTAAGGTGTGGTGTAACTCAGTGGCACCCCTTCAAGACTGTTGCTGGTTGGTTCTCTGTGTTGGGGTGACTGTAAACCTTTGTGAGGAGGACGGCAAGTAAGACTAGCCCTTCCTGCATGCCTCTTCCCCATGGACATCACATTCCCCCAGCCTTTGAAAGAGCTGAAATGTAAGCTGAAGAAAATACAATGACATGTAGGGAGAAGAGGGTTCACCTTTCTTTTCCAGTCTAATGATCTGTCTGCAGATAAGTAAAAACTGTTTCTTTTGTTCTTTTTAAAATATAACCTCCTCAAAAATCCTAACCACCGAATCACCTGCTTGGGATATTCTGGAAGAAGGAAAAAAAAGTAACTTTCTCATCTCTGTTGAATGTGTGAATGGGGTGGGGGTAGTGTGTGTATGTGCCCACACATGTATGTGCATGGAGTGAGCAGAATGCTAATAAACATAATCCACTGGCCCGTGACACCTGATCTGCTGCTCCCTGTGTCCACCTCCCATGTCGGGGGTAGTTTTCTAGATTTTCCTGGTGTTCCATGACAAGAGGAGGGCGAGGTGTACGATCAGCAGTAGAAATAGCCTTGTTCCATGTTGCCTTCTACTTACTGAGTTGTTCTGGATGCATCTAAACTACACAGCTATATCAAGCTGACTTTACCTGTTAATGGTGGTTGTATTTACAGATTGCTCCCTATACGACTTGTTTGATTAATGGCATCTACTGGGAGCAGGATACCCCCCGGCTGCTAAATAGGGAGGATGCTCGGAGACTTCTGACTCTGCTCCGGCCTTCAGCTGCTGCTACCGAGGGCTGCCCTGAATTGCCGCACAAGTACGGAAGCTTTGGTTTGTCAAGAATTCACATTTTTGACAGGATCTGCTATCACATGAGCACAAGGTCCAGCATGGGATATATCGTGTTCAGTCCAGATTTACACGTAGCTGAGTTTCATAGCACAGGAAAAAGTGAACAGGTCTGCAATTTCCCCCCAATTCTCCCTCTTTTCCCAGACACCCAGCATTGCTTCCCATGGTGTGCTGGAGGGTTCCCTAACCTTCCAGATCAGAGTGGAAAATGGTGCTGTGGGAGAAAAGAGGAACTGACAATGGTGACTGCTTGACCCCTTTCTTCTTCTGAATCCTAACTTCCCTCCCCAGGTAAAGAATATCTTCTTTTTCTGGAAGGGGAAGTCTGGCTCCTGCCAGTAATCTATAATAATACTATTCTTAAATAATGCAATTTGAACTTATTAACGGATATGTCTGATGTCAAATGTTTAACATATTATCCGTATAAAATGTATGGAACTTCACGCTTTGTGTAAGGCATATTCTGTGCTGTTCTTGACCCAGATCCATTTGAAACCAGTTCGCTTGGAGAGGGAAGTCTGCATGGAATGAGCAACAGGGATTGGTAAAGTCCAATGTTGCAAAATGTTGTCCTTTAGAATTCAGGCTGTACATAAAGTACATCTAGTAGAACTAATAAACACTGCATTTGTTTTAGATACCAGAACGGAATTTAACACTCCTTTCATACAAAGCCCAGTCCTGATTCCCCCACTTCCCAAACGTTCTTCAGTTCATTGCCTAATTCAGAGGAGGCCTGGAGAAAACATTTTTGGTTTTTGCTCTTGTTAGAGATTTGGCAATCAGGAACTGAGAATATTTGGGGACCTACAGGTAGATCCTGAATGACCTTCTGACCCCACCTACACTGGACTGATCTCTAAGGCTAGAATACCAATTGAGAGCCTTGTGACAATATTTACAACCCATGTTATCTGTTTATATTACCAATGCTTCCTTCTCCAGATTGGTACCTTGTTTTCCCTGCCATTAATTTTCATTGGCTGAAATTCTGTTGCTTTGTATAGTCAGTTGCACTAGAGTAGGCTCACTGATTCAGTGGGATTAGGGCCCCGTGCTTTTTCTTCAATCTGAAGTGACCAACTTTAGTGTCCTTTTACTTTTACTGATCCATGTCCTATTGAGCTTGTGCTAAGTAGCATGTCCTGCCAGCACAGTAACACAAGATCATGCTATTCGTGCAAGCGTTGGTGTTGACAAATGAGTAAAATGGGTGAGTGTGTTTGTGTACCAGTTTTTTCCCTTCACGTGAATAGCAATGGCAGTGGCTCTGCAAGCAACCCAGCCCTGTTTTACTACACTGGTGGGACATGCTGCTCAGCAGAAGCTCAGTAGGAAACTGGTCAATATTTAATTTAAACCTTGCCTTTCTGCCACAAAAAGGGATTTTGAAATATAATGGCCAGGATCCCATTCGGGTTTTCATAACTTGTCACAGGTAATTCCAGCCAATTGGTGCCACATGCTTAGCTGCCCAACCAAGGTGAACCCAATTAGCTGTATTTAGCCACAGCAAGTTAGGGAGACCTTGAGCAAACCGCAGTTGGATTCTGACCAGTGTAGTGCAAAATCCATCTCTAGCAATCTGTCTGGTTAGCGTTTAAATTATTTTGGCCCAGTTTATGGCAGTTTCTGTAGGAATCTCTTATTTTATGTTTTGAAAATAGTTTCATAACTGCAGCTGTGTTGTTCTTTTATTTTTAAACCAACTGTTCTAGACTTGTTGCAATATGTGACATCTCAGCTGATACCGGAGGGTCTATAGAATTTATGACAGAATGTACAGCAATTGACAGACCTTTCTCCATGTATGATGCTGATCAGCACATTATTCATGACAGGTGAGAGGGTCGCTTTTATTTGCATTTTGCTAGTTTTTGCTTGACAAGACCAGCCGAGGAATTATTTCAGGTTGCTTAGTTAGTTGTGATGAATAAAGCCAAGGCTTCTCCAAGTGTATATAGACTTGGAGCCTAAGAGAAGTTACCTTTTTAAAACTCCTACTGTTCAGTAGTACTTCTCCAGGCCTCCAGAAATACTCTGTAGAGGCAGAGGTAGCTTTTGGGGGGGGGGGGAATGAGGGACCAGAGAGCTTTCTCTCTGTGATTGTCTTAAGAGCCAGATCAAGGGGTTTTGTGTGTGTGTTTGAAAAGGAGAGAATGTTTCTTGTTCCCTGCTGTCTTACCCTAATGAAAATCCTGTGGGGGACACTAGACAGGGAGACTGGTGTGTGTAAAGCACTTATGGTGTAGAATCAAGCTTCTCTTTCTTCCAGTGTGGAAGGATTTGGAATTTTGATGTGTTCTATTGACAACCTGCCAGCTCAACTTCCAATAGAATCCACAGAATATTTTGGTGACATGCTTTTCCCTTACATAGAAGAAATGGTAAGTAGGAATGCACAATTTTGGCTGCTTAAAAACATTGGTGTGTTCTTGGGTCTCAGCTCTTCCCTGAATGTAGGAAATCTGCTGTAAAACATAACTGGCTGTCAGGAAATGTTGGTGGAACTTCTTTTTGTACTGTTGGCACTGTAGCATCACAAGATTACATGGCATCTTTTCAAATAATGCTTCTCAATTCACATAATGCTTCCTCTTCTTCTTTCACTCTGTGTCAGTTTATGTGTCTTGAAAATATTTCATTGTTTTCTGGTAGGTAATAATACCAGTAATATGGGAACCTGCACCTGCTGGTCTTAACTGAAGCTGTTCCAATAAAAATATTTGCTACTTAGTCTTAAGAAAAAGGGAGAAGCCAAGTCATGCAATATACCAAATGCCTGTGCTGATGTTTGAACTACATTTATGCTGATAGATTTAAGTGATGGCATTCTGGCCAGTCTCTCTTTCCCCCCCTGAAAGTGGTGAGAGGAGAAACTCCTGCCCTGTGTGCTGTCGCCATGACCCCTTTTTGTGGCATTCTTTGCTCCCTTTGCCATGGAAAAAAAAAGGTAGTTGTGGTCTTTGCCACTGTCTGCATGAGCAAAATTGCCACAGCTTCCTGCTTTGTCTTCTGTTCCTTTCCCTATGGGTAGGGAGGTGTTCTGGTATGCAGTCTTAGGGCCGTGTGGTATAAAAGTATGCTCCAGCATCTTCCTGCGCCATAGAGATCCACTGGAGTTGCTCCCACACACTGGTGACAGCTGCAGCTCCTGCGGCAACTCAGTGGCAGTGTGATCTCAGGGGGGTCTACAGGATTGAGTGTGGCTCCTCGCATCCTCAAGAAGCTTTGTACCCTCTGTTTTACAGTAGGCATTGCAGGTATGGTGATCAGTCCAGTTGTTGGGCAACGGAGAAGCATTCCTGCATCACTGCATCCCATGGTGGTGGTGGTGATTCATTTTCTCTCAGTGGTATTATCATACAATCTGATAGGCAATGTAGTACTGTGATACCGTGTATGAATGAGGGGGTCACACATGCTGATGTTGTCCGCCATGTACACTGGGCTCTGCCCTCTCACTCCCTGAATTTGGGAGGCCTGAAGCTGGGCTAAGATTCAAGTTGAGGATGGAGGGGGAAAAAAAACCTCAGGTAGGTTTTTAGTAACTGAGGGAGGGGATTTTAATTGCTGGGCATCACGCTTTAAAAAAATGTTATTTAATATTGCCTGTCATGATATACTGGAAAGACTGTTGGACCATTACTCGGGGAGCTTGGGTTCAAATCTCCGCTCACTTATCTCAGAAACCCTATTGTGGTGCTGTAAGTTGGAAGCCACTCAACAGCACCTTAAAGCCCTTTGTATTTTTATTTTTACCAGTTATTTCATCTTGTGAATTTCTTTGAATACCAGTGTGGGAGATAGAGGGGGATGTATATGTTAAATAAATAAAATTTAGAAAATTGTTCTGTCGTGAAGCTAGGAAAATGATAGTAGTGAACAAATGAGGCAAAAATGGGTGTGTGTGTGTTTGTGTACAAGTGTGTATTTGGGAAACAGCTTTATGCATTGGTCAACACAACTAAAATCAAATGTCAAAATACAATGCAGACCTTGCTTTATTTAGAAGATCCCTGAAAGTTGAGTCAGGTAAAGTTCCCTCTGCTGTCAGATTAAAGGAACAACCTTAGGACTTTGGTAGACTGAAGGGCTGTTTATTGAATTCTAAACTTTGAAGTCAGGTTGCTAGTTTTTCAAGTGGCCCCTGTAGCTGCATCTTTTCACACAAGCATGATCCCCATGAATTGATAGCTGCTAGTGTGTGTTTCCATGCTTTAAAAAGCTTCACTTAGTGACTCTGCGCATTCAGTTGTCGTGAATAACTGAAGAGCCACCCACAATTGACTTTTTCCCCTCCTGTTCATTGCGTTTCACTGCCCTGGAAACTGTGGGGTAGCATGTTAATGGTACTGGATGAGACATAAATGGTTATTTGAAGGTGTTAATGGCTGTTATGTAGATGTAGTGCAAAGAATAAGCTAGAAGTGTCAAAAGTCAGGTTTGTTTAGTGAGAGAGTGAATATCCTGACAGATGTCTTTGTGCTTTATATATATATTATAAAAATTATATATATAAATTATATATATATATATAATTTATATATATAAATTTCTTTTATATATATATAAAAGAGCATCCTCCAAAGTGTCTGAGACCTCCTACACCAGCCTTGACCTTTCATGACAGATGTAGTTTGCAGTGACAGGTATGCTGACTAGGCTTGCTCACCTCTAATTTTAAAACAAAAGAAAGAAAGAAACAGTACTCTTCAGTATTGTAACCTGGTATGGTTGTGCAAATTCTTAACTGATGCTTGGATTAATGCTGGAAAGGAGTCAGGGAATTGAGTTTGAAGCCTGTGGTTAGGTAGTCCCTGTGTCAGGAAGATAGGATAGTTACTGGTTTTAGAGGGGAGTGTCCGGACATCACTCTTCATTTTGGGAGAAAAAGCTCCCTTGCAGTTAAAATAAAGTTGGGAGCAAAACATGACAACCTCCATACTTTAAGGGTAGACAGCGCCTTTTTGTATTTGTTTTTAAAAAATATTAGGGGGGTTCAGAGGCTACACTTAACCCATTCCATTCCTAGATCTGTCTTTGCCATTTGGGGCTCAAGTGATCTCAGCAATTCAGAGTATTCCCCCCCCCCCAGCCTTGTTTGGTAGGTCACTTGCAGTTCTTCCTGCACAGATATAACCTGTTTGCAGTGATGTGGGCATTGATATAGCCCCAGGGTTTTATTACTGGGATGCACTTGGCATGAGGCTTCTCTTGGGTCTGATTTGGAAGCACCAGCTAGCACAGGTTAAGCAGCTGCCCTGGTGCTGTCAGTGTTGCTTCAGGTATCAATATCTAATATCTCTGTGGGAGGTTCTCCATTGGTGGCCTGTCCGTTCCCCAGCCAGGTTCAAGGTTTTGGTGTATGGCATGTGAAATAACATTACCCAGTATGGTGTAGTGGATAGAGTGATAGATTGGCATGCAGAAGACCTGAGTTTGAATCCTTTCTCAGCCAAGTAAATTCATTGGGAGGGTGCCCCTTGTAAACCTTCTTCTTAAATATCTCACTTACCTTGAATACCCTATTAGTGTAGCTATATATTGGTTCCAAGTTGACAGCACATGGTACAAGATCAGATTGCCTGAGGAAGCACCTCCCCCCCCCATCATTCAGCTTGATTATTGGGGTCTTCTGAGGAGGCACTGCTGCTTGTCTTGCATCAGCCTGAGATCCACCTGGAATCCATCAGGAGCAGGGCCTTCCGTGTATTAGTTTCCATCCTATGTGAAGCCCTTCCACCTGAAATTAGTTAGGGGCCCACACTTTTCCATTTTTGATGTCAAGCAGAAAATCAGTTCCTGAGTAATAAATGCCAGTGATTGTTCTGTTAATAAATTACCTTTTATTTTAACTCTCTAGTTGCTTGTTTTAACCTATTGTACACCCCTTCAAAATTTCAGATACAGAGCAGTTCCTATCTTCCATAAATATAAATTACCATGTGTAAATTAAATTATCAGTTATAATGTGCAAATTATACATTGTATAAAAATAAGTTGGCTTTTTACTAGATTTACTAGATCACGCTTCAAGTGATTAAATTAGACTGGTAGAAATAAGGCCTGTTGAACTCTGTGCCTCTGCTCTCGCTTAGTATACTGATCAGTTTAATTGCTTACTATTAATAAGAATGTGCAGTCAAGTCACTTCTGACTTAACGGAGGCCCTTCCTAGCATCTTGTAGGTATAGGTTGGTCAGAAGTAGTTTACTGTTCCCTTCTTTGGGGGGTGTTCTGCATTGCGCAGCTTGCCCAAGGCTACACAGGCTGGCTCTTCTCATAAGAGGCACAGTGTGGAATTGAACTCTTCATTTCTTGTTCATTTGCCAAGTGCCCAACTTGCTGAGCTTTCCAGCGAGCTACTCACTTAATAAACTCCTTGAATAAACGCCTTTTAGTTGATACGGAAGGTTGTCCCAATCAGCTTGCTTTTCAATTCAACTTTGTGGAGGGGTCTCCCATCTCCTTTCAAGGCCAGAAACAAAGAGATTAGGGGAAAATGTTCCAGGAACTTTCATTTTAGTGTAACATGTTTCTGTTTACAAAAATAAGAACTCTATAGTTCCAGACTTTCTACTAATTAGTTATGTGCCATGAAGTCAGAACTGACTTAATAGCAACCCTAATAGGGCTTTCAAGGTCAGTGAGATATTTAAGGAGTGGTTTTACCAGGTCCACACCCCCAGTGAGTTTCCATGGCTGAGCGGGGATATTCAAACCCTGGTCTCCAGAGTCCTAGTCTGCTACTATATCTACCACAGCACACTGGCTACCTTGAAGGCTTTTTATTACAGAAAATATTTAGGATAATTCTATTTAAATAAAATTGGGATCTCAAGTAGAATGTATCCTGAATTAACTCTGTCCCTTGTTTCTTTTCTGTCCTTCCTCTTGCTCCCAAACACCTTTTTGTTCTTTCCAGCTCTTGCTTCCTGTGGCGTTACAGATCTCTCACCTTCCTTGTGGGTTGTGTACTCCCAAGTTCTCCAATGAAATGTTGACTCAACATGTAGGAATACATGGTATCTCTGAGGAGGGGTGGGGAGCCTTTGTTATCTTGAGGACCGAAGTGGCTCCTGGCAAGCAATCTCAAGGCCAGTAGTAGGTGGGGCCACAGCCCAAAGATGGAGATCCACCTTGTGCTGGCAAGGAGATTCAGTTTTCCTGTCCAGAGCCTTAGGATACTCTGTCACCAGCACTGGCCTTCTCTTCAGCTCCCACTGAGGTGGTTGCTCAGATGGCTTGACTGAGCTGCTTTCCTGCCATTGCTATATTCACTACCACTTCCCGGGCTCAAAGAGAGATCATTGTACTCTCTCAGCACACATACAATGCCTGTCATCCCCCCCCCCCCCCTTGTCTCTTCTTCTGCATGCTGCAGTAATAGAAATGGGACAGGCAGGCATTTCATAAATACCAATTTAAAGGGGGGGGGCCTTGGAATCTGAGGCATGATGGACAAGGGCTCGTTTCCCTTGTGGCTGGAAGGGAAACAAGGTATTTAGTGTTTGTGTGCTGCGTGATGGAGGCTCAGCACATAGGGGGTGGTGCTTTGCTTCCTAACACAGGTGGCAGGCAAGCTTGGACTACCCTGTCCTTCTCTCACACATGTGCACAAGTTCTCTAACATACAAGTGTTACAACACACAGCTCTGTTGCAGTTGCATCCTAGCTTTCTTACAGTGTTTTAAAATGAAAGAAAAAAAAGGGGGGAGAGGAAGTGACTCTAGGAAGGGGAATTTAAATAACAACTAAAATTCAGGAGAATGTCGGGTCAGGGTGATACCAGTGGCAACATAGCCTGTGTTTTAATCCAAGGTCATGTATTGACGGTTGCACTGCTTTTAATGAAATTCCGCTGTCGATGGCTCTCTTTATATTGGAAATGTCATTAGCAGTCTGAGGATGAGGGTCTGTGAAAGCAAGCATTCTGACTGGAAAATGTTGATCTCCGCAGCTCCTTTCTGACGCCTCAGAGCCCTTTGAAAGTCAGAATTACTCACCTGTAGTGAGAGATGTAAGTTGTGCAAACCAATTTGCTTTGCTTTTCTTAACTCCAGCAGGCTGAAGTCAGCTACCAGGAAAGTAATGATATATTTTGTGTACTTTTGTAGGCAGTGATTGCATCCAATGGTTCATTGACTGATAAATATAAATATATCCAGAAACTGAGGGAGAGCAGGTAATGTAGGAGTTCCCCTACAAATAAATATATTTCACTAAAGTTTTAAAGTTTGGTGTTTGTGTGCAATTTATTGTTGATGGATTTGTACTATGTTGTTTTATGAGGTGATGTTTGATGGTTTCAGGAGCTCTCCAAGTTAAATGAACCTCTTTCAATAACCCAGCTAAGCATGGATATGGTAGTAGCTGGCATTTTTCTATGGTAGTGGATGGCATACTTTGTAGGTAGCAAATAAACGTAGTTCCATCATGCTCTTGGGATCATTTGATATGAGAATACATTGTTCCCTTCGGGTGCGATAAATCTATGGTTGATGCCACATCTTGCAAAATCATTGACCCTGAAAGAAATCTTAACCATCTGAACTGCAATCCAGTGAGCTGTTTTGTATGTGTTTGTGGTTTTTATTTTTGGTATCTGGTAAAGAAAATGGAAAGGGAAAGGGAATAGAAAGGGAAAAACCAGAGTTCTGTTCAAGAAAATTGGAGATATTAAAGGAACCTTTTGTGCTAAGATGGACATGATAAAGGACAAAAATGGTAGGGACCTCACAGAAGCAGACGACATCAAGAAGAGGTGGCAAGAATACACAGAGGAATTATATCAGAAAGATCTGGATGTCCCGGACAACCCAGATAGTGTGGTTGCTGACCTTGAGCCAGACATCCTGGAGAGCGAAGTCAAGTGGGCCTTAGAAAGCATGACTAACAACAAGGCCAGTGGAGGTGATGGCATTCCAGTTGAACTATTTAAAATCTTAAAAGATGACGCTGTTAAGGTGCTACACTCAATATGCTAGCAAGTTTGGAAAACTCAGCAGTGGCCAGAGGATTGGAAAAGATCAGTCTACATCCCAATCCCAAAGAAGGGCAGCGCCAAAGAATGCTCCAACTACCGTACAATTGCACTCATTTCACACGCTAGCAAGGTTATGCTCAAAATCCTACAAGGTAGGCTTCAGCAGTATGTGGACCGAGAACTCCCAGAAGTACAAGCGGGATTTCGAAGGGGCAGAGGAACTAGAGACCAAATTGCTAACATGTGCTGGATTATGGAGAAAGCCAGAGAGTTCCAGAAAAACATCTACTTCTGCTTCATTGACTACGCAAAAGCCTTTGACTGTGTGGACCACAACAAACTATGGCAAGTCCTTAAAGAAATGGGAGTGCCTGACCACCTTATCTATCTCCTGAGAAATCTATATGTGGGACAGGAAGGAACAGTTAGAACTGGATATGGAACAACTGATTGGTTCAAAATTGGGAAAGGAGTACGGCAAGGCTGTATATTGTCTCCCTGCTTATTTAACTTATATGCAGAATACATCATGCCAAAGGCTAGACTGGATGAATCCCAAACCGGAATTAAGATTGCCGGAAGAAATATCAACAACCTTAGATATGCAGATGATACCACTCTGATGGCAGAAAGTGAGGAGGAATTAAGGAACCTCTAAATGAGGGTGAAAGAGGAGAGCGCCAAAAATGGTCTAAAGCTCAACATGAAAAAAACTAAGATCATGGCCACTGGTCCCATCACCTCCTGGCAAATAGAAGGGGAAGATACGGAGGCAGTGACAGATTTTACTTTCTTGGGCTCCATGATCACTGCAGATGGTGACAGCAGCCACGAAATTAAAAGATGCCTGCTTCTTGGGAGGAAAGCCATGACAAACCTAGACAGCATCTTAAAAAGCAGAGACATCACCTTGCCGACAAAGGTCCGCATAGTCAAAGCTATGGTTTTTCCAGTAGCGATGTATGGAAATGAGAGCTGGCCCATAAAGAAGGCTGACCGCCGAAGAATTGATGCTTTTGAATTGTGGTGCTGGAGGAGGCTCTTGAGAGTCCCCTGGACTGCAAAGAGAACAAACCTATCCATTTTGAAGGAAATCAACCCCAAGTGCTCACTGGAAGGACAGATCCTGAAGCTGAGGCTCCAATACTTTGGCCATCTCATGAGAAGAGAAGACTCCCTGGAAAAGACCCTGATGTTGGGAAAGTGTGAGGGCAAGAGGAAAAGGGGACGACAGAGGACGAGATGGTTGGACAGTGTCATCAAAGCTATCAACATGAATTTGACCCAACTCCGGGAGGCAGTGGAAGACAGGAGGGCCTGGCGTGCTCTGGTCCATGGGGTCACGAAGAGTCGGACATGACTTAACGACTAAACAACAACAAAGAAAATGGGGTCAGGTCTCCCTGTGAAAAAATTGTTTTTTAAAGCTCCACAAAACAAAAGATGAGTCAAAGCTAGGAGCGGAGGCTTATGTATCTCCTCAGGCTGTTTTTGCAGCCCACAACTATCCCTTAGCCCCTTCATTTTCTGGAAAAAACGAGAAAATAATGTAGCTTCTGGAAGCTTCAGCAGTGGTGATCCACTTTGTAAATAGGTCACGGCTCTCCTCCACCATTTAATAACCCAAATACCAGGTTTTTTTTCTCCCAAAGGAGAGCATGAGAGTTGCAGTCCAAAATACAGCTGGAGGACCACAGCTGCCCACCCCTGATTTCTAGCCTGTTGATGCCAGGGCTTTGTAAGTTAAAAGTCTAGAATTTCATGAGCAGGTTATTCTTTCTTAAAGCAATTTGTATTGCAATGTCTTTTCTAAAGAAGCTTGCATTTAATTTTTGTTCTAAGTGTTCGATATTGTGTATATAGATATGTGCACAAATTAAGTCATCCCTGTCTGGGCTAAGTTGTCATTGTGCTTGCACAGGTTTTGTGTGGACACGAGGCTTGCCTCCCCCACATGCTCATCCATTCCTCGGGCAATGCGCACTTCCCTCCCTGCATCCCGGTGTGACGTCCCACTCACCATTTGCAGTGTCCCCTTCTGCCTTCTCCCTCAGCCAACCACTCAGAGGCAAGTGGGGCAGGAATCCTTTGAGTGGTTGGCTAAGGAAGAGGGCGCTGCAAAGAGTGAATGGGTTGTCTCTCTGGGGAGGCAAGGAGGGAGTGCATGTCGCTGGAGGAACGGTTGAGCGTGCAGGGGAGGCAGGCCCCATGCCCGCACAACACCTGTGCAGGCATGATGACGACTCAACCCAAACAGGGACAACTTGAATTGTATGCATCTCTAGTTATGTATCATCCTGATTCAATAAAACAAAGAAGATATTTGTCATATAAAACCTTTAAGGCACTTTAAATTTATGAGCACCATAGATTGCTAAATATAACTGTTTTGTGTTCCATTGTAAATATGGAGAATATAGAGCAGTTATCAGAGATGTTGTGGAATGATGCTGGGTCCATATTTAATTTGACTTGACTAAGATCTGCTGAAACCTCTGATCACCCTAAGTTACTAAATCAGGAACCTGATACATTTATGGTGCATTGTTTTGCTGGTCTCTTTTCCCTTCCAAATGAATGCTGAAACGGCTTTGGCTAATGTTAGCATTAAAACCGCCATACTAACCTACAAGAGAACTCCTTAAAACACACTGTGCAAAGCCTACTTTCTTTATGTGTTCTCCTTTCTTGTGTCTGTTCCAGGGAGTACACCCAGTCACTGGCCATGGATAGGAAAAAGAAGGTCTTAATACTTGGATCTGGATATGTTTCTGGGCCTGTGATAGAATATCTTACTAGAGATCCTAATGTTGAAATAACAGCAGGTTTGTAAGCAAGACTGTAACTCTAAAATGGCACAATTGAAATGGCAGAAGTAATGCTAAGATTTCTGGTATGGATTATGTGTGCATACTGGCATTAGTGTTCTTTATTTTTTATTATTGCCTGTGCTGGCACGGTTTGGTGGGATGCATCACAGGTGCTTCCAGCCACAGAAGGAGCTTCCATTCGGAGAAGGAGAATTCCATTCATGCCAGGAATCCTTCCATGAATGTAACTCTCTTGGGAATGGAAGCTCATGAAGTGACTACACTGTGTGTCCCACCCACGGTTTGCCCAAGGCATTGGTTGCCTGAGGTAAAGAACAGGATGGCACTCTCTCCCATTCCATGCACGAAAGTCAGCACAGGAATCTTGCTTCAACTATGGTGATAGGATAGTATTCTTTGTTATACCTGAAGGCAACAGCCTAGCTTAGAGGTGCAAGTCCGGCTGCACAAGTCTCTCTTCTAAAATGTTGCTTGCTTCCGTGCCAACATCTGCTGCCTGAGGCAAATTGGCATCATTTTGTTGAATGGCAGAATCAGTCCTGATTCCATGCATTAATGTTTGAGCTATGTTCTGAAAAGCTGTAAAGGTAAAAAAGAGAAGCATGTGCCTCCAAAGAAATGAGCCCATGGATTTAATTTCATCTTTTGCATGACCTGAAGGTAGAATGTGTACCTATTTTAGGCACTTGTCTGAGGAGGAAATAATATTTTGGGAACCCAGATTATGCAACATAATTATGCAACGGTCTGCTTCTAAACTGTGTCCAGTCTGACTGCAAGCTCAAATAAACTTTACCAATTCCTGCACTGGCATCTTTTCAGAAATATGAAGAGTGAGATTTGAGAATAGGTTTGTGGCGTATCTAGCTAGCAAGCTACATCACTAGCGAGCAAGCTACGTCAAAAACTCCCTGAGCCTCCACAGAGCCTGGGGGCTGCTGCTCTGCCTAATACCTGTTCTCCCTCCGTCTGAGTGCTTGGCTGGAATGGCTTAGAATTTCTACAACCGAGCCCTCTTTTCAGTCTTTTAATCTGATGATCTTGATTTCTTTTCCCCTCTCAATAGTTCCTCTGCTGAGCCTTTATCCTAGAACAGGTACTGCTTTCCTGCATGGACTAGCCTAATTTTAGTGAAGCTTGTTGGAAACACATTTACAACAACCCCCTCCTTGCATTCTTGTCATATGCTTTATGCAGCAAAGCACTTTAGTAGTGAAAATCTACTTTTTGGTCACTGTTTTTGTATATAACATTTTTCTTAACAGGGAAGACATGACATCCTTTGTGTAGTTGCTTACTGCCTCTTGACACTTCTTTTGCCAGCCGCTTTTTCCCTCCATCCACATCAGGAAAATCTTTAATTTCCCCTTCTAATGTAGCTGAGAGGGTGTTTATTTATTTATTTATTTATATTTATTTTTTTGGATTACAGATCCCATAATTTTCCATTGTGGGAATTCTACTGACAGATCCCTTCCAGACACCTAAATCTGGTTTACCTGGGAGAAGGGCCAAAATTGGAAAGCGTTGAGACTTCCTGTTCAGAAAAAAAGCTCCCAGGTAGCACTGGGGCAGGAACAGGAAACTGGGGTGGCACTAGGCTTACCTTATAGATTCAAGGAGCCTCAGGGAAGAGAGGTTGGAGAAGTGTACAGCCTCTTTTTTGGTGGCAAGTTGCATACCAAGTAAATTATTTGGCGAGGTTGTATGATAGCACATGGTTAGATTCTCTAAACCAGCATATCATGTGGTAACAGCTCAAGAGAAGAGTGTTGGTCTGCCTGTTTCAGTTGCTGTTTTTGTTTTGTAACAGTATCCATTATGAAGAACCAGCTTGAACAGCTGATGAAGAAATACAAGAATGTTGTTCCTGTTGTTGCAGACGTCACTGAAGATGAGGAGAGATTATCGTCCCTGGTGAAGAAACATGACCTTATTATTAGGTCAGTGTTCTGCCGGCTGCACCAATACTTTACTCATTCCAGCAGTGACAGTGAGCTGTGCCTGAATATATCAGTATGACTTTACTGAGCTATCCAGGTGGTGAGAGTGAAGAATTGCAGGCTGCTTTGTTTTGTTCAAAATGCATAAATCAATCACCATTGCATAATGTATAAATCATTGTCATCATCACCATCATCTCAGAACAGCAGAAGGGACCCTATGGATCATCGAGTCCAGCCTCTATCAAAGAGGCGCAGTGGGGAATTGAACTCCTAACCTCTGGCTCCTCAGCCAGATACCTAAACCACCGAACTATTCAGCAAAATCCTGTTGGTGCAATTCTTCCAGTGTAAACTGGATCAGAGCATAGGAAATAATTTAAATCTTCCTGTCCCCTGATTTCAGCTTCTGAGGCTCCCTAGGGCTCCCAGTTGCCCTGGGGAAGCCATTGGGACCCTCAAGATGCAGCTGCTAGTGATCTGGTGGTGATTTTTAACTATTGAATCTTCCCCCTCCATCCCAAGACTCCCAAAGGCTTCCACAGGGAAAAAGGGAGCCCCACGGAGCCTCGGAAGCCAAAACAAGGGGGTGGGAAGGAAGCTTTAAATTTATATTAACTATTTCTACTGTCCTGATCTGATTTACCCTGGCAGAACTGCACCAAAAGGATTCTGTCCATTTTGATGCAATATTTTAAAAAATGACATACTTTAGAAAAATGAAAATTGAGAGACAATAAACAAAGCAAATAAACCAACTTTTAAAAAAAGCTACCAATATCAGCATAAAACCTCTAGGCAAATAAAAAAAATGCTTTGGCCTAGCACCAAAATTAATATCAAGGCAGCGCCAGTCCTACTTCTAAAAGAAGTATAGTTTGAAATCTAGAGGATTTTTGCATGGAAGATTCTAAATTTAAATACTTGGCATTGCCTCTTTTGTGACACTTGTAGACACCCAAAAAGTGCCTTGAAGGTGCCGTAAAGCATTTGATTGCTCTTACTGCAACAGATGAAGTTGGCCACACTGTGGGAGAATGGCATTACATTGTCTTCCTTACATTATGCCATCCCTAAATGATATTTTGATAGATGGCTGGACATAATCAGTTTCTTCCTCATTTCAGGGGCAAAGGAAGAGCTTGTTAAGCAAGGCCATTGTTTCTTGGTGTCCAGCCTTTCTTTTCTTTTCGTCTCTTTAGTTTGCTACCATATTCGTACCATCCTTTGGTTGCTAAGAAATGTATTGAGAGGAAAGTAAATTTAGTGACTGCCAGTTACCTGACGCCTGCTATGAAGGAGCTACAGGAGAGGTAGGTCATTTTGAAATCTTATCTCAGTTCACTGGACATCTAATGTCTCTCATATACTTCTCTTGACTGGACATTGGAACACACTTCGTGTGACTGAGCAGACCTTGGAAAAGTCACTCCTTTTGGGAGTTGTGATCCACAGAAGTATCTTCTCCAGACTCTTGCCACTTGGGTGAGTGGAGTGCCACTTTCTTGTGAGTTGTACCCTTTCCTGGCTCCTGCACAGCTCCTGCTCGGAGCAGTTGTGGATTAAGGCCACCTTAAGGGAGGCCGTCTGGTTTAATTCCTCCTGCAGCAAAAGGGAGAGATGGAAGAGGGAAAGCTGTGTTCTCTGAATTCTGGTCATGGAGTGCATTGTAAGCCCACTTATGTCCATCAGTTGAGGAAATCTATGGAATAAAGATGGCCGCTTCCCTTTGCTTTGCTGAAAAGAGTCTCGGCTTGTAAAAGTGTGGCTGAAGTTTGACCTTGGGGATGTGGCCCTCACCTTGTAACTCAAGAAGCAGTGAACTGAATTGATGGCATGGCAGTCTGTAGAGATGCCCTGCTTGTGACAGTCTTTTGTTTTGAACTCTGTGCCCTTATGTTTTTAGCGTAGAAGCAGCTGGTATTACAGTTGTCAGTGAAATAGGTTTGGATCCTGGGCTTGACCATATGCTGGCAATGGAGAGCATTGATAAAGTGAAAGAAGTGGGTGCTACGGTAAGCTGAAAAGGAAATCGGTTATTTTAAGAGGTATCTCCTCTACCATCTACATAATTCTTTTTTAAAAATGCCCTTCTTGTTGTGTGATGTTAGCTGTGATCCATTAGAGAATTCATTTTTTTCGGTGCAACCCTCCTCGCTGCCACCAAATGTCATCTCAGCCCATGGTTCAATTTCTGCCACATGCAGAGGCAGGGTAATTCCCAAGTTCTCTTTGGAATTTCATGTGTGGGCACAATTTTTCACATAGAGGATCTTGCTAAAGTTAGTTGTGCCGTTATTATGACTGCCATACGTACCTCCTATTCTTTTCCAAAGGGACAAATGAGTCGTTTATCCCTGCTCAGAGTAAATCTCTTATTATTTCAGAGGCACTTACCCCTAAGCATCCTTACACAAGATTCCAGCTTTAGTCACAACGGATTTTAGTTTGATTGGTGTTGGTGGGTTTAAATAAGATTAAATATGTCTACTATTTTGCTTTCTTGATAGGATGTGTGCATTCTGTAAAACACATGCTCTTAATGAGGGGGATAGAACTAGTGAACATTGAGCTTGGGATTTAAAATTTTTTTTTTTCCAACAAATACATTTCTGTACACGTATGTAGATGTCTGTATAAGAGATCTGTACACTAATGATGATGATAATAATAGTTGTTCTTGTTATTATTGCTGATTCAATGACACAGACCTAAGCACTACTAAATTAGTTTGGACTTTGTTGGCTGCTTCTAAATGATGGAATGTGATGAGAGACATTTCTTTTCTTTAATGACAGGTGGTGTCCTACACATCTTTCTGTGGCGGTTTGCCTGCTCCGGAACATTCTGACAATCCCCTGAGATATAAATTCAGCTGGAGTCCACAGGGTGTCCTGCTGAATACGATTCAGCCAGCCACATACTTAAAAAATGGGGAGGTGAAGTCATCTCTGTTTATATCTGTAAAAATAAGAGAGTGGGTTATCTCTCTGTCGTAATGTATATGAGAGAATGTTAGTGTTTACGAAATTCCATATTAGTGGAATTCTTCTATTAGTCCAACCAGAATGGAACAAAAATGTGTGCAAGCCTTCAGAATTTCTAGAACTCTTCATTAGATGAGATATTTCAAAAGGCAGTGTAGGGCGTGGGGCAAAGGAGAGGGTGGGGCGATGGAAGCTGAATTTATATTGGCATCTGCAGGCTCTCAGTTTTCAGCTGAATGGTTGCTCTGTTAGTGGGGTGGGTACAGGAATAACTAGATAAATACAGGAATGGCCTCTTGTTTTCCTGTAGCTTCTTTCCAAAGCTAATGTCCCCCACCTTTTTTTTTTACCATAATCTACAGGCAGGTCTTAGGAAGGTTCCTGTTTTGGACTATACCTACCAGAATCCCCTAGCCAGCATGGCCACTGTCATACTTTCAGGGGATTCTGGGAGCTGGAGTCCATCTACATCCCCCCCCCCCCCCAAAAGAGAGAAAATTTTGCAAGATCTGCCAATGGTGGAGTTATCCAGTCACTTTCATAAATCAGTTGTGTATGAACTAGAGAACAGCAGTTGCTAAAGAGTTTGGCTAGATCTGCTAGCTCTTTCAGGATGCAATTGCAATCACAGGCCTATAACATGAGCTAGGTGAGTGGGAAAAGGCCCTGGGAATTGTTGTGGCTCCCAGTATTGTATAGTGCAGAGTGATCCGGCTTGACCTGGTTCTTACTGGAGTGTGTCAAGAGCTGGTCTAGTGCATGAAACTTGCAGCAGTCATGTTCTTGCATGCTTTCTTTTCCCCATGATGCATGCACGTGTGTTCCATTAAGAATGGTTAAGCCCTTAATTTTCTCTGTCATGTCCATGTAGATGAGTCACAAAAAATATGGTTCCCTGTATGTTCATGGACTGCAGCGCCCATGACTTCTAGCCAGCAGAACCCATAATAAAGAATTACGGGAACATCTGCAGGCTATAAGTTGCTCATCCCAATATAAATCTGTTTAGAGAGACCATGTGCATGCATGCTCCACTAATCTTCCTAAGCAGAGGGTGTGCAACAAAGTAAAATGACAAATAACATTCCATCCTTAAAAATGCAGGTTTGTTTTATCTGGTGAGGTTTTTTTCCACTTGCAATGTGTTGTTTTCACACTAATAGACCATTCTAACACTGCATCCTATCCAGATGTCTTCATTCCAATGCGGTATAGAATGGGGTTCATTTGGGGGCACATGTTCAGACTTCATCACCCTGTGGGATTACCTTAAATTGCCAAATTGCATAATCCGAAGTAGACCCTTTGAAAGCTAATAAATGCTCAATTCAGTCTTTATTGTATGGTCACAGACCCGATAAATAATAAATTCTAGCAAGTTGAGAAGTAGTGCTCAGAAGATCTGTCTTTACAAATGCATTTCTGTACTCAGAAGCCTTAAAGGTTGCTTGTAGTGCTGTCGTACAAGTGGTCCACATACTGGCTGTCTGGTTCAGGTAATAAGAATCAAGGCTTGAATCCTGTTTGAGGGCAACTCGTTCCTTGTTACTCTGCTTTGCAACAGGTGGTCTGTCTTTGCTTTAGTATGTGAGAGATTGCCTGAAATATCTCTGTGATGGAAAGCAGAGTTGTCCTCTGATTTTTCTGTTGTTTGGATTCTTAAGTTTCAGCTTTCTTTCAGATAGCAATAGATCCAAATTTAGCAATCATTAAATGGAAACAATTTATACACTGTGCAAAACATATACTGTACTGTAAAAATGAGAGGACTTGGGCTTGCAGTTACATTAGGGTAAGGGATCTGTGACCCTCCTGATGCTGATGAACTAGTATTCCCAACATATTTCGGCACTGGTCAGGCTTCCTGGGGCTGAATCCAGCAACAGCTGGTGAGCCACATATTCCCCACACCTTGATCCTAATCTCAAATGGTTTCCTGTCAATGGGGTGGGGTGTTTGAATATGTATACTGGGAAATCTGGTGTCAGGACAGAGAAGGGAGAGCCGACTGGGGACTGTGCACCTGCTTGCTGATCTTGCAGCCCCCTAGAGGTAGAAGGGTGTGAAATGGAAATGGGCTTGTCAGGGTCCTTAGCCTTCCTCCTTGTGCGACGTAAATATCCCTGAAGAGGAACTTGAGAAAGTGGAAGAGCTCTGTCCTCCTGTCTAGCACACTTACATGATTGTTGTTTTTCACAATCCGTAGATTGTCAGTATTCCAGCCGGAGGAGCTTTGCTTGATTCTGTTACTGTCATGGATTTTTTCCCAGGATTAAATTTGGAAGGTTTTCCAAACAGGGACAGCACAAAATATGCTGAGCCATATGGTATTCAATCAGCTCATACTCTCTTAAGAGGAACTTTGCGGTACAGGGTAGGTATATGAGCTGCCTGATCATACGTGTGTGTGGGTGTAATTTTTTATTTTATTTTATTTGTATACCACACCATTAGTGCAACACACTATTCTGAGTGGTGTACAAAGTGAAATGAAAGCAAGCACTAACAAATGAAAATAACATAATACTTTTTTTAAAAATACAGAAAAAACAATATTTTATATACATTTGGCATGCATTCAGGTCAGTTTTTCTGTATCAGGATAGAGATGAGATGCCATCTTGTATGCCTTGGACTTCCCTGTTCTTATTTTTACAGGAGAAGCAAATTGTTTTCTGGCCATTTTCTGTATGACAGTTTGGTATTTTTTCTCTCCCAATGAATTGGGTTGCATAAATTCTTGTTTATTTTCCTGAAACCAGCTATAGACTGTCCTATAATATTGTGCAGCTGCATAAAGACATAATATGATCCTCCCCCTTGAGTGTTGTGCCTTCATGTAGGAGTGTAAAAGTGGTCTTTGGATTTGTTACAGGCATGATGCTGCTCACTGCAAAAAAAATGCTAATAAGAAAACCACAAAGGTTGGAATAGGAGAGAAGATTCTTAGCTATTCCTTACCCATTTGCTTGCTTGATGGACAACAGGGGCCTATAAGGATCTGTGTTCTGTAGAATTTTCTGATATGTTGTTTCTGTGCTTCCAGGGTTATTCTAGAGCTATAGGAGGCTTTGTGAAATTAGGACTGATCAGTCTTGAGCCGTGTCCTATGCTTAATGCAACAAGAACTTCAGTAACCTGGGTGAGTGTTACCTAAGGGCTTTGGAGGTTTATGTAACACAGAGTCATGTTGGATTGAGACACCTCTATGTAAAATTATTGTACAATCCCGTGTCAGACTGTGTAACCATACTCCAAATATTAGGCCTTTTAAAAAAAATTCCTTGTTTTTGGACTTAAGGTCCTAGACCACCTCTGGTTGTGCTAGCTGAGGGATTCTGGGAGTTGTAGTCCAAAAAGCAGACTTCTCCAGACTCTACTCAATGTGCCCTTTCTGGTTTTGCCAATGAAGTCTTGTTTATACAACCCATGCCACACTGTTTCTTTTATCTGGACAGAACAAAAAGAGAAGTCCAGTGGAGCCATTAAGACTAACAAATATATTTTCATGTTACTTTTCATGGATACAGTCCTCTTTTTCAGACGCGAATGGGTTGTGTCCATGAAAGCTCATACTGAAATAAATTTCTTAGTCTGAAAGGTGCTGCAGACTAATGAAACTTCTGCTCCATGGTTACGGTGATTGAGTGTATTTCAGAGACAGAATCATGGGAGCAGGAGGGAAAGTAAGGAAAGCACAAGGGCGGTTGTGTTCTTTGAAAACTGAAGGCAGCTTTCAGTGCAGATTATTCTTATGGTTTGAAGAATTGTAGCAAACTGATGGCACAGAAGCAGGTCCATTAGAAAAATGTGAATGTGGCATATTCTTATGGAATAACACCTGTATGTGTACTTTATTATATATGTTAGCCTACCCTAAGCTGATGCCCTATAGATGTTTTAGACTTCAGTGTACATCAGCCTCAGCTAATATAGCCGGTGATGAGGTATCACAGCCATTGAAACACAAAGCACCTGAAGACCACCAGGTTGGAGAGAACTGGCTGATGCCTTCCCTGAGGAGTTACATCCATTCTGAATTGTGCATAACCCCTGGTTCTTGTAACTTGATTTCCTGTACATTTTCTTCTTCACCTTTAGTTTTCCCCCTTGACTTTTCATTGATTCAGCTTTCACATAGTTATGTTTTAACACTTCCTTACACTTAGAAAGAGCTAATGTGCAAGTTACTTGGTCTTCTGCCATCAGCCAGACTTGATGACCTCAGAGAAGCTGTTTACAACAAACTGAACAAGGATGAAAAGCAACTAGAGGCAGTGGAATGGTATGGAAGGAAATTGCATGACTGACTTCCACCCACCCATCCCACCCACCTATCCTACCCCTTTTTAAGACCCTCTCTTCACATCCAGGTATGGGATACAAAACTAGATTGTTAAGTGAATTTGCCCAGGACAGCTGCTCACTCTGTCCATCTTTGTTTCCTAAAAACATGCAACGTGAAACACTCGACACAAATGTGACACCTTTGATATATTCCCCGACCATGTAACTAGATTTGCGCGTGTCTACAGCTAGGGGATACATACCATGATTTATTCATATGCTGCTTTTTTGTTGAAAGATCGCAAATACTAACAACAACAGTATAGTACAATGATCAAACAGGCAAATTGATGAAGTATGGTAATGTCAAAAATAAAAATGAGACGTGTTCAATAGTAACAGAGAAAGAGAGAACCGGCAAAACAAGCATGTTGTTACAGAGAGACTAGTGCACTTTTTTCTTGGAAAGGAAAAAGTGAGTGTGAAATACATCTGATGGGACAGGGTATAGCACAGGTAGTTCCATCATCTCACCTGTTAGCAGGATGAGAATCAAAGCTCCCCCTGATGATTGAAGTAATAGATGATCCAAACAGCATTCCTTAATTCATGTTTCGCTCACAGACTGATTGGTCCAAATTGCTATATGATGGCATCCTGTTGTTATCCCTCCATGTTATGTCTTCAAGTCCTCTTTCTGACAGGGTCGTGTGAATGTTCTGACCAGTCAAATAAATGGCCTGGGACCTCGATACTTGAAGGAGTGGCACTTCCTATACATATATGCCTGTGTATTGAGATCTACCAGAGAAGCCCTCCTCTGTGTCCCACTAGGGAGAGCATTACTCTGCGTGAGGGCACTGGAGAGGGCCTCTTTTGTTCTGGCAACCCAGATGTGGAAGGCCCTCTCCAGTGCACCAGTATTGGCCTTATTTCAGCACAAGTTGAATTATGGCTCCTCATCAACGCCTTTGGAGTGTAAGGATATGGCTTGAGTAGATGGTGGAATTCATTTATAAGTATATGGTTTTAAATGGTGCTAAACATTTACATTCTTCTATATATATTTTAATGACTTTAAATTGTTTCTTGGTGAAACCTTCTCTGAGACCTTTTGACATATATTGGGGTATAGTTATTCCAAAGAAATAATTGTGTATTTTTCTTTCCCTCTTAGGCTAGGGTTACTTGGAGGTGAACCTGTTCCAGCTGCAGAAACTATAGTGGGTGCCTTGGCCAAGCACATGGAGGCCAAGCTGCCCTATGGTATGCAGACCCCTCTTTGTATTTCCTAATGATTTCTGCATGTGGTAGGAGGAGAGGAAAGGTATGCGGGTTCCTTTGCGGGAGTGTTTGGCCTGACTGCTGTTACTTCCAATTTGAAGAAAAAGCCTCTTGGGCCTAAAACAAGTGGGGGAGGGGGGCATGGTAAAATGAGCACCTGTACTTCTGGGTAGCATGAGTGACCCGTCTGGCAAATTAGCAATAGTAGCAGTATTAGCAATAATAATGACATCAATAATGGGGACAAGTCAGAAAGCTGGCCGGCAGTGGTAAGGGGAAAGCAAGAAGGTATGTAGTCTTGCTAGAGCTTGGTGTACCAAGACTACTTACCTTCTTGCTTTCCAGAACAGGATCAATATTGTTAACACGTAATTTGAAAGTTAATGCCTTGAAATGTCAAACACACAAGAGAGCTGTCTACATTTCATTCCATTGGACTCGTCCTCGCTACTGTCTTTGGTTTGGCATTTTGTCTGGCTACAGCAGAGGGAAAGATGGGGAGCAGAGACCTGTTCATGGGGACCAATTGGACCGATCCTCCTCCTTTAGTTTTATCATGTTAAGAATTGATGTCTAAATGAGTGTTTTTTCCTCTTCCTCCTCCTCCTTTATTCTTTTTGTGTTGTGTCTTTTTAACTGTACATTTGAAGTTGCATGGAGAAAATACCAATCTTGTGCAAGCTACCCTTAGAGCCTTTTAAGTTAAAATGCAGAATAAAAATACAAAAAAAGAAGAGATTTAAATAATTAATTAATAATGGTGAAGTTCAGGTGTGCTCAGTTTTAAATACACATAGGCAAAAATATCTTTTGGAAGGTTAGATCAGCCCTTGATATAATATATCAAAATATATCCAGAAATTCAGGCAATGTTATGCAGTTGTCAGAGCCCCATCTCCTTAAATAGGTGGATGCTGACAATTCCTTCTGCCATCCTGTACCTCTACAGAGACCCCCAATGCTGAATGGAGAGGTGTTGTCCCAAAGCAAGGAATGGGCAGCTCTGTCATTCTGTGTGTTGGATTACTCTCCAGCATCCAGCTGTTTTGATTCTAAACCTGTACACTGCTTAGACAAGTGTGCCACATAGTGACTGAAGTTGCTATAGCAGGCTTCAAACTACATTTGATCTTAGCCTAAAGGCCAAGAAGCATTTGTATTAATTAACATTATGTATTTTAAAAACCAAATAAGCTTTACGTAAACATTGTCCATATCCCATTAATATGTTTGCCAAGTTTCAGGGGTTTAAGTTTCATGGTGTTGAAGCTATGATTAAGAAAGCTGGTCGGATGCTCATTCTTCTTTATTATTATAGAAGTTTTTAAAAGTATTGTTTGAAATATAATTTCCAAAAGTCTTCTAATAACCAGAAATTTAGATCCTGGTGTGTTTTTCCCCCCTTCAGGCACTGGAGAGCGAGATATGATAGTTATGAGGAGTGAAATAGGAATCAAACATCCCTCTGGTCATCTTGAACACAAATACGTCAGTCTTGTAGTTTATGGTGATACCAAAGGGTATTCTGCAATGGCAAAAACTGTAGGATACCCTACTGCCATCGCAGCAAAGATGGTTCTAGACGGTATGTATTTCCATATGTTAGCTAACAAGTCTGAATATGAAGTTATTGTTTTATCTAGTTGGTGCGGAAATACCTCCTGAAAAGGCATGTTGTCTATAAATGAGACATATTGACTGAAATCCTCCTGTTGCTCAGCATAGTAAATTGTAACTAGAGTAGGCCCACTGAATCAGTGGGGATTTGTTGAGAACTGTCATTGATTCAGTGGGCCTACTCTAATTGTGACTTACTACACTAAGTTAACAGATTTCAACCGTTAACTTGCTACTCATTACAATGATTTTATGATCCCAGTCCTGTTCTGAACAAAATTAATCTTTCCCCCCCTCCTATTTGTTCATGTCACTGCAAGAAGGTTTCTTTTCAGTACCAATATTTTTCTACTGTCTGTAGAATGTCGTCAGATTTAACTGTGAGAAGAAAACAATGTATTGTTTAATTAGACTGAGTTTTTAAAATAAATTTTGTAGGAGTGGTCATGTCTTGTCTTTCTAAAACAGGCTGGTACCTGTGGTCATACAGATGATAGCACCCACCCTCCATCACCATTGGCTATGCAGCTATGGTTGATAGGGGTTGTAGGCAAAAAACGGGGGGGGGGACATCTGGAGGACCACAGTTGCCCATCACTCCTTTACAAGTTAATCAAATAGAAAAGCACGTTTTTCCATTTATATTTTAGGAGAAATCAACACCAAAGGCATGGTCATCCCACTGACGAAGAATATATATGGGCCAATACTTCAGCGTGTTCAAGCCGAAGGCATTTCGTACAGTACCCAGAGCATTATCAAGCAATAGAGGAAATGCCACCATCTTCTTCATTTCTGCAGTTCCTAGTTTTGTATGCATAATCTGAAGCTTGAGGATAATGGTCTATGGGGACTTGTCTGCTAGGAAGTCAAAGCCTTAATGAATAGTTGCTAAACAGCAACCTTACTGTTCTTGCATACAGCTCCAGTCTATTTCAAAGAGGCTTGTGCAATAGAATTTCCTATTCTTTTTCTTTTCTTCCACGTTGAATCCCTGTCCAGGGTTACCTGTAAACAAGTCCCATCAGGTTCAGTGGGACTTACGTCTGAATCAATTGCACTGTAAAGGGGGGCGGTGAATGTGTGGCTCTCCCAACCATATTGGCCTTTGTGTCCCTTCAGCCTTGCACAGCATGACCAGGGTTTAGGGATGATAGACCTTAGAATCAAACAGTTAGAGGGCAGCTTCTTTCTTATGCCTTTAACAAAGGTTGCTGGTTGACAGCAGATTCAGCCACAGTGCAATACAGTATTTGCCTTCACAATCAGAGAACCTTTGTGTAGAGCTTGGGACATATTAAACAGTGCTTGTTTAATTGTATTCCTAAGTGCTGAAAAATTGCTAAGTGTGATTAATTGAATATTCAATTTTAAATAGAACACTTGCAATTGAACTGTGACACTTGACAGAAGAAGTCTGTACTTTGTGTGCATCTAAATATGGATAGTTTCCCCCCATTCCATTATTTCTTCAGCCAAGAAGTTGTCAGACTATAGTTCCTGAGAACTGAAGTCCCACAACAGTTGGGCATGGAAACCACTGCTTTATGAAGTCTCAACCTACATTCTCTAAACTATTTATTCTGAAGAACTCCCATTAAAGTTGGTGATCTGTGTCTTCTGCCATCTAAGAATGTATATGGAGAAACTTTCCACTCACCCCCTCTGTTAATTAATTTCTGTAAATCATATTAGATTCATGGGCATGGCGAGCTTTTGACCCAGCTCATCACCATTATGTCACCCACTATGCTGCGGTTAACTGCCTGTGTGATAACAGTGGAGCCAAATGTGTGTTGAACCCAATTTACATAAGGATAGGCTGCATGGATCTTAAGAGCATTGGGGAATCCACATAGTTGAACCTAGGTCTCAGTTAAATGGTCTTTAACAACAGGGTGGGAAAGACTTTTGCAAGAGACCCTGAAAATTGCTGGTCAGAGGGAGGGGAAAAAAAAGTACAACACAGTGCAGGAGTCTATAAATCATCTCCTGGTTCTGACCCCTCAGTATGATCCCTGAGAAGGAAACCTCTTTTTAACCTGCACTTCAATGCCTAGAAATTCATGTCAGCAATATTTGTGGATTCATTGGAAAGATGAAAATGTGATTATTTTAGACCTCTCAGTAACACATTAGCCATGCAAGCTTTAAAAGAGTATTTTCTCTATTATATGTAAACATCTGCAGTTTGCCAAATTTATATATATATATTTTGAAACTGTGTTTCAAAGTAGCTGAGTAATAAATAGCCAGTCACATTCAGCTAGTATCCCTAGCTAGGATAAGGTAACCAGCTGAGTTTGTGAGACAGCCGAGTGGGATTCTGTTGTACATCCTTGCATAGGATTCTTGGCCTTTGAAGGAAAATCCTAACTCTGCTTGTGCTGCAATATTTATCCTGAACAAGAATATGATGAGCATTTGAGTTTGGTGGGATTGTCATGTGTCTGTTCTCCTGTCCTGTTACATATGTGTTGCTGCACATTTGAGGGGTTTAGAGAAGGTAAATAAGAGCCAAAGTGTCTTCTGTCTTGTGCCAAAGTAATAGGCCTTCCAGTTTTGATCCTGAGTGTGGTGTCTTTTCTGTGTGCCCTTTATTCTTTTAATATGTTCGAGTAAGTGAAAATTTGAAATGCTTAGTTTTGTCTTCTCCACAAGAACCCCATCTGTTTCAGTGGTATTTTGGAGGTGAATAGGCACGGAAACTCTTGCTGTAACAGCTCAATTCTCTACATGTTTACTCAGCAGGAAGTCCCACTGTGTTCAGTGAGGCTTACCACAATATAGGGTTGGAATATCCCTGATTTCTGTTCTTCAGCTCTTATTGGTGTTAGCATAATTTGGCTTCTGAAGCCAAATACTGACTGGTTGTTAATTCCCATGTCCAACTAATGCAATAGTAAGTTTTTCTTCCTTCCCTTTTCTTCTGATTAAATCTGAATTTATCACATATGTAGACTTGAGAGTGAATGTTCAAATAATAGTGGTAATGCCCAAAACCCTATCAGGAAAGGCCACACACATAAGGGCAATTAGCTGTTTTTCCCTTTTCACGGCCATTTCCCCCTTGTTACTGTCCATGGTGGGGCCACTTCCCGACCCAAGGAAGCTGTTTGGGGTGTGTGTTGCTGGCTGGCAGTGCAGTTAGGCTTGTGGGTGCAGTTGCCTCTTTCCACTCACTGCAGGGGGACCAAGAGGAGTCTCTGGCTTGTATGTTTAACTCTTCTGTTGCCTCTTTCTGCTATCTACCGGGAAACTTGGATGAAAGGCATTTTTTTCTCTCCTGAACACCAGTTTATTTTGGACAGAATGTACCAAGAAAATTAATTATGTACTAAAACCTACCTGAAAAGCATGAAGTAGACACTGAGAGATGCACTGGGGAAGTGGTAAAAGAAACAAAGATGCATTAGAAGAATGATACAATGGCTTCATTTAGACTGATTACTCATCTTGCCAATTCTGTGTAAGGGCCAGCAAGGTGCTAGCTGAGGTAGTCTCACAGCATTCAGCATGCAAGTGAAATGCTGCTTGTGTCTCGGAGTCATTTGTATAAAATAAAAGGCCTGAGAACAAAGGAGAGGACACTGATTTAAACATTCTACCTGTATTCCTGTGGAGTATGGCTGTGTTCAGGAACCAAGGACACAAGAAACTGGGAAGAAATAAGGAGACTTCATAAATGCATAGCTTTATGAAGGGCACTTTAGTCTAGCTGATGGAAGACTAGGTCACCTCTGCTAAGGTCCTCTGGATTTGAGTCTGAAGACAAAGACTTAGCAATCTTAAATAGCCCAGTGGTGGGACTGAATGCAAGGGAAAAGCTTTATTTCCACTTTGCTTTATCCACGAACATATCTCCAGTGCCAGCAGTCCTGTGCGTGGCTGCTGAAGGGAGTGGACAGAGACTTTATTTACTCACTGCCTAGTCTCTCAGGTGTTCTGTGGCCATGTACCTTGCCTCTCATTTCTACCTCAGGGTGAAAATAACCCTTGTAATTCCTCAGGTAGTGTCCGAGTTCCAGTGGTCTGTGGGGATTTTCCATTTTAAGGGTAAAACAACTAATTGATAGTCCTCGCTCATCCTTTTCACGCCTCAACTCTCCAAGGGTTCTGTTGCTCAAAGGTTTTCTTTTTATATTACATCAGATTACAGAAAGGGATTGTTGAAATTGCACAACTAATCCAGGCTTAGTCAAAAGGTTACTGTGCATTTGTTTTCTATTTCAGTATACTTTTTGAAACAATTTTGTATAGGGTAAAAGGCTCTTTCATGTATTGTGGTTTTAAATAAATTCAGTGCTTCTGCTGCGCTGCCATATTAAATAGAGGTGTTTGACTTTCATCTGTGCATGTCTTTTGTTCTGAATAAAGTTGTGAGGGTAGTAGTTAGTTTCAACATCTCACCTTGTACTCACCTAGGGCCACTCAAGTTTGGGCAGCCTATGGGCCTAGGCCGCAAGTGCCCCTCAGCGTGGCCTTCAGCCTGATTTCACTGCTAGAGCAAATCGGCCCATTTCTCAGCAGCTTCTGTAGTAGGAAGGAATTGCCAGCAAGGAGAGAAGACGACGGAATTAGACGGGCCTCACCTAATTTTGTGTCAGCCTCTACCCCCAGACAGCCTGCAGCCCATTGTCGAGATGTGGAATTTTGAGTATATAGAGTGCTAAAATAATTAAGAAGTGTATAGAAAATGCAGTCCTGAAAATATACATTGTATTTTAAAAATGG
This sequence comes from Intellagama lesueurii, assembly GCA_037013535.1. Classification (NCBI taxonomy): domain Eukaryota; kingdom Metazoa; phylum Chordata; class Lepidosauria; order Squamata; family Agamidae; genus Intellagama; species Intellagama lesueurii. Next base: position 67,818,613 of record JBAJHW010000005.1, on the reverse strand, counting down.
AAGTTTGAACAGCAGTTTACTAAAAGTCATTGCAAAACAATTAGCTCTCCAGCTGAGTCTGGAAACAAAGTCACTATACAATAACATTCCTGACAGTCAAATGTGTTTACAAATGATAGCCATAAATAAAGGAAAGAATTGAAAGTGTATTGAGATAATTGTTTATAATATGTAAAATGTTAACATGACAGGCCCAAGGTGTTTCAGGTCCTGTGATTCGCTCTGCTTTATTTTATTAGACCTCTATAGTTCCAACCCATTGAAATCCATAGGCTCTGAAACTGTTGGAGAAAACAATAATGCTTATCATGATGGTAACTTGCTAGATTCTGATGGAAGCAGTAACTGCAATAAAGATTCCTATTACAATTTTTTCTTGGTGAATCAGGACCCTAAAACTACAGTAAAAGAAAATATTTGTAGTTGGAAGGGAAAGGGAAACATTTGAGAGAAATGTAAATATAGGAAGGCAGGAGACACACTACAATGGCACATAGCACATCAAGCTATGCCATGGCATGCATATTACAGCAGCAACAGCAGTAGCAGACAAGGGCAATATGCATTTCCCTCCATAGATTCAAACTGGCCTGACTGGGTGAGCAATCAGAATATTTTTCATGTGTGTCATTTATAATGTGCATAAAAGCTAAAAAAGTCAGTTTCTTTCATATATTCTCACTTTTTAAAAATTGATAAAGAGATGTATTTTCTGCTTTTTGATTGTGTCATGGAGCTCTTGCATGTGTGGAATGTAATTATAACGTTCTTTGTGATATTTTTGTTGCATTGCCTGCAATTTATGTTTAGTTTTCATATATTTCCAGTCATTTGTGCCAACAGTTTTTACATAGCTGTAAGACTTCTGGATGCTTTTCAACAACTCTGAAGTATTTTCATGCATATGGAACACAGAAGCAATGTAAAAATAAAACTTGTAGAAATAGACAAGCTGATGCTTCCTGGAATCACTGCAACAATGAAAAGACTTATACCTTGATACCCACATGAATTTTCATATGATTGGAAATGACTGTCTGATTTCATTTCTGAAATTAACCCTTAACTGGGATAAATGCAAGCTGTGGCAAACACAGGCTTCTGTTTATTTCCCTAGAGGTCTATAAAGTTCTATAGGTTTCTTAGAAGGATGTTCAGGCATCAGACTCTGACTCTCAGACAGTCCCTTTAGGAGATGGCCCTTGATAGAATCAAGGTTGTTAATCTCTAGTCCAGGCTGTTTTTCACTGATTTTCCAAATCAGTCCCATACAACCACAAAGGTGAATCAGTCAAATATCCTCTCCAAGCCTAATTCATGATGTTCTGGGCAGAACAAAATGGAGAAACAGAACCATATATGTTGCCTTGAGATAAATGCATTAAATAGGAATAAACTATTTGAGAGAGAGTGCAGTATGCAAAACACTTCATGATAGAGCAATAAAATACAGAAAAATGACCTCCAGCAGACGCTTGCTCTTCCTGTGTTTAGGTGGACATCAATGACCTGTTTGTTCAGGCAGGCATTTAATCCTTAATGATCTGCTGTGTTAGACTGTCTTAATCTATCACTGCCTCAGTGTTTCAGTGCTTCAGTTGTGAACGGTTAATACTGTGGTTTTGAACTACTTCTGGTACATGTGTGCTTTCTGTACTCCTCCAAATCTAAGCTGCTTAATATATAATAAGCATTATATTACTATGGAATGAGGACCTGCTGGTCACAGAAAAACAATGTCATATTTAGTGTGTGCAAGTAATGTTGAGCCTGTTGAGTTTGCTGTCAGACAAAATTTTGACACAAGGATATGTTCTTTCTCTGAGTTGAGGAAGTGCTTGTCTCTGGATCACCTTGTATACCTTGTTTAGTTTTCTTTGCTTGCAAAATCTGACATTTTAATATACCAGTCGAGGGGTTGCATGTTCCTTGCACCACTAAAGCAAGTGTATTTTGTTTGTTTCAGCAGATATACTAGTAAAATGTTTGCAAGGCTCGCTCATGAGGTGAGAGGCACGTATGACAAGCAGGAGTAGAAGCTGCTTCTACCCCTTCAGGCTGAATGATGAGCGACACCTTTCAGCAACTGTCTCTGTAATTTTGCAAAGGTTTGTCACTATGCATATTGTTGTCAGTCTAAATCAAACCTGTGGTATGATTTGTAGTACAGGTAAATATGTTAACAGAGTGCCTTTTTAGAGAGAGACGAAGTGAAATGCAATTGACGGATGACATTTGTTAGAGCGAATAGAATTTAGGGCTCAGGGCTTATAATAATAATAATGTGTGTCATCTAGTCAATTCTGATTTACAGCAACCCTTTTCAGGGTTTTCTGGGTAGAAAGAAGTGGTTTCCCATTTCTTTCTTCTGGGGGTGCCCTTGTTTTATTAAAAGTGGTGTGCTTCCATGACAGGCTATATATTGTGTATAATCCACAATAGCTGTATGATAGAGAGATGGGCAACCTTTGGCCCTCTAGATGTTTTTGGACTGCAGCTCCCATTAGTCCTAAGCAACATGGCAAAGGCTGAGGAATGCTGTTGCCTCTGATGTTAGACACAATCTTCACAATAGTTTGGGTGGAAAATGGATGGTACTTGCAAATGGGACTTATCTAGATTGCAAACTATTTGGAATTGGCTTTGCCTTGAGCAGCTAATTAAGACCATTTAGTTTAAGGGGTGAAAATTAAAACTTCTACAACCAGTTGGTTGATGTGGATTAATACAGCTGCCTGCTCTATGTCTGGAAAAAAATTTGGGGAATGGCTCTGTGGAGTGTTGTGATCCCTATTTTGCACTTCAGAAATTTGAATCCTACTGTTACCAGTATATATAATAATGCTGGCTGCTGAGAGAAGAACCCACAGATAACTTTGGGAGAACAGGGGAAAGTAACTGAGTGAAGAGAACCAATAGAAGCATAATACATAGCAGCTTGGTTGCTTCACCCCACTTGTATGTATCTGACAACCAGTTCTTGGGGGACAAGAGCAGAAAGTGTCATTGCCTCCATGATTTACTTCATAGGGCACTTCTTATACCACATATGTCAAACCCTTATTAAGAAAATTATTTATTAAATTGCCTGTCATATTTTGATAGAGATACTTGTGGGGGTGACTACAGTGATTGTAAAACACTATAATCAAAGTAAGAACACCAGCAGTTTCTACCCCGTGCAACTGGTTTTAAAGAAAAAAACCCATCAAGGTACATATTAGCTCCATGATGCATTTTACACAATGGCAGTGCTGGTCCTCTCATATTGATTTTACTAGAATACAGCAAATTACTATTTGAGATGTGCTAGGCAACAGGTGGGGGAGGGGGAACAGTTAGGGGCTATGGAAGAGTGGGAAAACCATTTTACTCTTTCCTTGTTTTCCTCCCTGGTTTTCTTTTCTTTTTTCTTTCTCTCCAGTTTCCCTCCAGTTGTTCTCTATGGAAAAGGAAATAACAAAGCCAGTGCTTTGATCCCCCCCCCCCCCCCCGCTCCCATTTTGGGCTCTCAAGCCTCTTTTGCCATGCCACCTTCCATTTTGCCCTGGCAGCTCATGATATCAGAACAGCCACGGCACTAGAGTTTTTCACTGATGGTCAAAGAAGGGATACTCAAGAAGCAGAATGGCTCCTCATCAAGAAATCCCTCCACCATGGCCTTGCCTATAGAGGGAGAAAGCCATAGTCACCTATGGCTCCTTATGATGCTCTCAGGACCATAGATTTGCAAAACAATAACCTTCTTCTTGCTCCCTGCATTGAACTCATCTGCCCTCCCTCCTTTTTAATAATTTTAATGTCTGATTAGAGTTGTCCTCATCATCAGCTTTCTGACATGCAGTTTTGTACGTTTGAAAGATAAAACCTTGAAGTGGGCAGTGCTAGTTAAGATGCGTTAGAAGACTTGCAGTAATGGACTGACATCTTTCCATACTTGACCCAGTTTACAGAATGGGCTCCATATCTTTTTAGTCTATTGCAAGGATTACAATAGAAAAACAAAACCCAATCAGAATACATCATTTTTGTCTGAGATGGTGTGCTTGCTCTATTTAGGAATGGATGCACATTTATTAAAATGAATAATCCAGGTCTAGCTGAAGATTACAGAAGATATAAGAAATCTTCATTTTTTTTCCAGATCAAACTTATGTGCTGGTAAAAAGATTATCCTATGGACTTACGCATTAAATAACTTGTCAGCACGCTGAGATGATGACTGTGATTATAGACTTGGATGAAAGGAAATATTGGAAGGGACCCTTGAATCTTTGTATTATCATTTTTTAAAATTCTCAGCTTCTTAAAAGGGCAGTTATTTGTAACACATTTCTTTTCAGAAATGTGAAGGCACTGATGGGAATAAACTATGTTTAATATGGTCTCATTTGTATCTATTCAAAAGTAAGCCTCACTGTGCTTAATTAAACGTGTCCCTTCAGAAAGGAAAGTCGTCCATAATGAGGGTGTTTTCCTCAGTCAAATAAGTGGTGTACAAGATCCCTGTGTTTCTTTGTATTATTTCCTTGGATTGTTCTGTGCTCAGGATTATGGTTGGGAGAAAAAAAAAGAAGGCAAGAGGATTAGGAAATGGGGTTAAAGAAACAGCCATAAGATCGAAATTAACCCTGTGGCACTTACATCCCAAGGGATATAGTGAAGAAGAAAAAATATTTGGACTGGTTAGACTCAATGCTTGTTTAGGAACAAATAAAGGGGAAGGAGAAATTGTCCCAATGAAATCTGATTGCCTTTTTAGGCCATATTCTTTGAGCAGCTGGCTCATGCAGTCTCAATTTTCCCCCCTAAGAATGTACTTACAAAATATGTCTATGCCTTTGGAATTACTTTTTCCCCCAAAGTGGATCACTCTAATAGTAGCTTGATGTAAGCTGTACCAAACTGTTCTTAGAAAAACGTATGTATGTATGTATGTATGTATGTTGTATGTATGTATGTATGTATGTATGTATGTATGTATGTATGTATGTATGTATTATATTCCACTTTAAAAGTTCAGATCAACTTAAATAGAGCTTCAGTTGGTTGTGCTGACCAGTACTCAACAAGTCTACACATCTGCTTGGCTTCAGGTGTGATTCTTTTCTTCAGCTATTCATTCACAGAAAGGTTTGGGCCCTAAAAAGAGGATGGGAGTGTATCTACCTTAACCAGGATATCAGTGAACCCTGTACCCTTACCCACAGTTGCTTCACTCCTCCCTTTGCATAAGCCAGCCAAGAAACCATGATATCTTCCATTTCCCATCATGTCTGATCTGAGAAATGATGGCTAATGACTATAGAGCAAGTTCAGATATGAAGCCAGCTTCGTACCATGAGTTCACCATTTCCTTTTTTTTCACTGAAATTATTTGGCTTGCTCACGAATATTGAAAAAAAAGAGCAAAGTAATGAAAGAAAGGCATGTCTCCCAGCTTAACAAGCTTTTGGATCAGCCTGTTGATTCTATAGGTGGTTGTCCTGCACTGTTCATACTAAATGTTATGGTGCTGAGATCTGGTTTTTTATTTTTATTTTGGAAGAACGTTGCCCTCTTCTTTGCACTAAAGAAACTGATAGGCCTGAGCCCCCATCTGCATGGAAAAGCCATATGCCAGATATATAGTGCAACTCACATTTAATCCTGGATAAGCAAGATGCTATGAATTTTGTCCTTCCTTGCCAATATGGAAATCTCTTTGCCATTTACTATTTTAAAATGAAAAGGTGGTTCTGGCACCCTTCAGGTTGTCAGCACTGATGAGACGGATGTTATTTAATGAATGTCTATTGCAGAGCATTCAACAAAAACTGGAATATTGATATTTATTTTTGCAGTGCCTTGGATAAAAACAGTTTAAACAATGCTCAGTACAGATGTTACTTTCATAGAAATTTCTTATTTCAAAACAGGTATATTTCAGTTTCCCACAAAAGTTAAAACTGCATGCAGAGATACGGTTACTCACTTAGGATGCATGACAATGTATCAGAAGATGCTTGTTAAAATTAACTGATATTGAACTACATAATTTTAACAATGCGATTACACAGAACTAGAAAACTGACTTTGTAGTAAAATATAAAAACTCTACAATTATAAATATAAATTTGGTCCATGGAATCCACTCTAGAAATATTTACAGTAAGTATCAGCTATTCTAAATGCCTACCAAAATCTTAAAATGTTGAATATTACAGAGCAGAGTATATTTACATTCTACAATATTAAAAGTTAAACTTCTAGCAAATGTAAGGAATGCTATAAATAACAGCAAGTAAACTGGATACTAAAACATTACATGTTCCATTCTGAGAATCTTCGCATCTACAGTTATGATAAAATTTAAGTTAAAATAAAGCCCAAGAAATCATAAACTAATACTGTAAAAGAGACCACAATTTCATTTTTAGAAACACAATAAAGATCAATCAAATTAGTTCAAACATAACAAAATGCATTACAAGAAATATTTCAAAAAGGCACACATTTGTTAATGATATTAAGTTCAGCAATTAAGTCATTTGCAACGAATGCTTGTTTGAACATGTGAAATAAAAAGATTATCTAATTGCTGGACTTTTTCCCCCTCATACCCTCTCTGCCCCATTTTTTTTAATTATTATTTTAAAAAAGGAATGAAATGTACTGAAATTTCCAGATCTGGATAATTACCACATGGCATGTTCCATTTGTAATCAAACTAAAGATTCCAAGCTTTCAGCTGCATTGCCGTCTGGTAAAGCTGACCCATTACTGTCTATTGATACTGAAGGGTTTTCTTCTTGCCTTGAACTAACAAGACTGAGAACAGTCTTGTAGAGAAACTGATAGTGATCCTAAAGGTATTGATGAGGGTTGGGAGGGGGAGAGAAAGGACAAAGTTAGTGAGATAGGCGTGGAAGTTCAGTAGCTGTCTGATAAGGAAATGACATGACTTAAAATAGTATGGATGTCAGTGCAAGGTTGGCATGTGAAGAGGTGGCCTTTCCAATATTGTTTAGCATTTCAAGGTAAGTATCAGCACCCTCAGTGGGACATAGAAGTGAACAGGCAACTAGCCCCTTTAAGATGAGTGATGTAAACCAACTCAAAATTGTAGCAGCTGAACTCTGCACTAAACTAGAGCTTCAGTGTCATCTTCAAGGGCATCTCCATGTACAGGAGGACCCCCATATCCACGGGATCAATATCCATGGTTTCACTTATTCATGGTCTGAAAATATTAAAAAAAATTAAAAGAAACAAAATAATTATTTTCATATGTATTACCAGATCTAGCCATTAGAGAGAGCCAGAGACTATGCCATAAATCCTTGTTGCTGAAAAATACATTGCATGGTCTCTGACACCCTCTAAAGCCTGGTTCTGGTAATGTATGTGAAAATATTTTTTTCTGGATTTTTTCTTGTACCATGTTATGTATAGCATTCACTGTTATCCACAGTTTTAAGCATCCATGGGGAAGCTTCGAACCAATCGCTCATGGATACAGGGATCCTACATATTACACCAGTCCAACTGGAAGGCTACCAAAGCATGAATCACCCAGGCAGACCAGACTGTCCCAATCCAGGCTGGCAATGTAAAGTTAATAATAAGCATTTTGCGTTATCTTGGCCACTTGTGACAAAGCTGAATATAGAAGCATCCCAAGATGTAAAGCTGTTATTTCAGAAATAGTGCAATATCATGTCACTGAATTGGAGAGACATTTGTCTACAGTGCCTCTATTCTTACAGGAACAGCTTCATGTTTTTGGCCCTCGTCTACTCCACTACTGAAGCTAGGCATTGGTTTAGCCATTCTTGTGCAACCCACCCTGACTTTGATATGAAGCAAAACTAGAGTTTGTTGTCTTTAATATACTGATGGTACTTCACTCTTACTCCTCAACTGACTTTACCCAGAAGCTACATGTAGAAATTAAAGAACATCAGTATTAGAATGGAACCTGTGGGACCTTGCAGCACAAGTGCCAGGGAGTAGAGTATCCCCCACCGTTTTTATTTATATTATTTATTTAGAATATTTTTATCCCACCTTCTCCTTGAAAAGGACCCAAGATGGCTTACAATATTGAAAGACAACATTTAAAGTTTAGAACAATGAGTATACAATGGTGGTTAAGATAACTTGAAGACAATATTTAAAGCTAAGAACAATGAATATAAAAAGGCATCTTACATAATTAAAAGGCAATATTATAGGAACAATATGTACATAAATCCTAAAAAGAGAAAAAAATTCACTCTGAGAAATGGAAAACCCAAATATGGAAAACACAATAACAATCCATCTAAAAATCACACACAGGTAGCTAGATTACTGAGGGAAGGCTTGCCTGAGGAGAAAGGTTTTTGCCTGCTTGTGGAAGGACAGCAAAGATGGGGCCATTCTGGCCTCCTATGGAAGGGAGTTCCACAGTCTGGGAGCAGTGCCAGAGAAGGCTCTCCTCTGTGTCCCCATCAGATGCAGCTGTGAGGGTGGCGGGACAGAGAGAAAGGCCTCTCCTGATGATCGTAACACCCGGCCGGTCCATAATGGGAGACACAGTCTTTGAGATAGCTTGGACTCAGGCCATTTAGGGATTCATAGGTTAAAACCAGCACTTTGAAATGTTCCTGGAAACTGATCGGCAGCCAGTGGAGCTGCTGTAATTGGGGGGGGGGGGGTTATGTGATCCCTGTAACTAGTCCCAGTCAGCAATCTGGCTGTTGCATTTTGGACCCAATGAAGTTTCCTGACACTTTCCCTCGGCAGCCCCACATAAGTGTGTTACAATAATCCAACCAGGACGTAACTATGGCGTGTATGATAGTGGCCAGATCACATCTCTCAAGAGACAGACATAGCTGGCTCACTAGTTTTAATTATGCAAATACATTCCTGGCCACTGCCAAGACCTGGGCATCCAGGCTCTGGGATGAATCCAGGAGCACCCCTAACCTGTGCAACTGTTTTTAAGTGGGAGTGTAACACCATCCAGTACAGGCTGCATCCATATTCCTTGATCTGCCTTTTGACTGACCAGGAGCACCTCTGTCTTGTCTGAATTAAATTTCAATTTATTCACCCTCATCCAGTCCATTACTGATACCAAACACTGATTTACAGCCGAAACAACTCCAAATCAGTGTTTGGTATCAGTAATGGTCTGATCAACTGAAACAGTTCCAAGGAGTGCGATAGTACCACTGTATTATAATGGCATCTGCTCTCAATCTACAGAACCAATTTTTAAAAAAATAACCTAGGCAATGGCTATCAGTTGCCACTGAGAGGAAAGGCAATCCTCCAGAGTTTATCTTCCCCTGTGACTTTCCCAATGGAGGTCATTCAGTAGGGTAATCAAGGGTCTTTGAAGTGCCAAAACTAGGCTAGAAGCTGAACCAAAAAGTCATGGTAATGTGCCCCATCCAAAATGGATTAAATGTGTAGAAGAGCTACATATTGTCCAGCACATTTATGAGAAAAAGCTCAAGGTACAAATTAAATTCATTCATGCCAAAAGAAAACATGTCTTTGTATATCCATGTAATGTACACCCATCTCTATTCCAACATACACTGTAAGACATATACATGTGGACATCCTATTAAGGCATTTATTAGAGTTGTACACTAGGCATACATTGCAGGAAATCACACATTCCACTGAGGTGCAGAAACTTACCATTTCTAACATCCAGAACAGAATTCCAGGAGAAGAATATGAATTGTTCAGGCTGCATTAGTCTGTCTTTAGGCTGGAGAAGGGAGAGTTAAATACCCCTTCTCCATGTCCTGCTGTCTCAGTGAAAATCATTGCCCACACATATCTACCTATCATTAAACAAACAGCAACAGAAAACCCCACTGCATTTTTTTTTACTTGTTTAGTGTAATGTGTAGTTTGTCCATGGGCTGATAAAAGCTGCTGTTCAAATATATGCCTAGTATTTAGTCAGTTCTTCATATTACCATTTTGAAGTAAAACACTGCAACAGGACCACAGTTGTAATGACCCTTTAAAAGAACAAATAATCAGACCTTTCCTTAAAAGAATTTCACATAACGAAGAAAATTGTTCAGGATACTAGTTTACTTACAATATCCGTGAAGACTCCAGGCCTCATCAAATTGATCATCTTAGCTACATGATAAACATCCACAGAATTTTCATTTTCTAGTTGATGCATCAGCGTTGTTAATGCACAGAAGGTACCCGCTGTCACTCCTCCATGCCTTTTTGAAGGTAATATATACATATATATGTATATGTATGCATTTTATACACACACATGTGTGTGCATGTGCATGCATGCAAGTGCACAAACACACAGAGATGGAAAAAGGACATTTACTTCACTTTGGCGAGATACAGATTTTACAATAAGCGTGCCATTTAAGATGGCATAGCAAGGGTACAGGTCAGATCAAATATGTTTTCCTTTTTAGCAACCAACTGATTCTGTTCATGAAGTGACTCCTAACTAACAATTCAGGACACATTTACCAGCTATCCAAGCCTAAGGGGACTCATCTCATGGCTGAACAGGTAACAGCTTGGCTGGAGTGCTTAACCTTGCTGTGGGGTAGCTGGATTTTTTTTTTTTTTTTTAAAAAGAAATCATCAGCAAATGCTGTCAGAACACATAGCTTTTTTGCAGTTTATTCTTGCCTCTCCTCCCAGATCTCTTTACTTGCTATTGAAATGACTTCCCTCTTAGCAGGTTTTTCCTCAAATCAATTCTCAATATGCATTTCTTGGATCTATTAATAATTAATTCCTGTTGAACTGAAAAATTATTTAACGTATCTGCCCTGTTGATTACTTTAATGCAGTTCTATTGGGTGGCTTATGCAGGCAGCAAAAGAATTCAATATGCAAATATACCACATGCAATGACTTTTTCTGCTGACTTAAAGTGTGGCTTACAGGATATGTAGATCCCTGTTCCATCTATAGAAGTTCCTTCAAACAACAACAATTGTTCCCAACTGCCCAGTCTTCCTAAATGTGATTATTTTAGTGTATTTGCTCCAGCCCAGAATGCATTCCTCAGTCTTTTCTAGAGATTCATAAGCACCTTGGAGTGTAAAAATGAAAGTCGTGCTTTAAAACATCTTGGGTAGATTAATTTTGATTCTGTAACAGAAATTTTATGTGCTCCTGTCACTTCCCCTAAGTACAGGTGGGTAAATCTGCAAGTACTTAATACTTACTCATCATGCACAATGATGGGCCCATCTCTGTTGGAAGTTTCTTCTTTGATGACAGTTATCAGTTCAAATGTTTTACTGATTGGGCTATCTGGATTTGGCCATTTTGGACACTGAAAATGCCGCACTTCAAGAACATAATCATCCTTAAAAAGAGAAAAAGATAAGAGTTTCCCCAAAATTGTTCAAAGGAGAGTCTGTCTTGATCTCTAACTTGTGAATATATACTGACAAGAAATGGTTGGGTTCTGGTTTACATGTACACTTAAAAAAAAGTTTAGGGAATAGTTTCCAAAGAGTGAAAAGTTTCCTTTTTATTATTATTTAAAGTTGTATCAGATACATGAGCAACCAAGGGAACATATCTCTTCATAATCCAATATTCTTGAATAGCACAATGACTAGCAGTTGATAGCATTTAACCCTATGAACCATTGATATATATCAACCATTGGGAGTGTTCCAAACTAAAAGTAATGAATGGGATCCATGGCCATATTTTCCTATCAGTCAACTAAACTAATTGAGGAGAAGGCTACCAACAACCACCGGTCAGGATGTCTATAGATCACCTCTGATATCAGAAGCACAAAGTCCCTGAATGCCAGTTGTTGCTGGGGAACAGATTGCGGGGGTGGCGGTGGCAAGGTGTTGTTACTAGCTTGGCTTGTGGGATCCCTATAAGCAACTGATTGGCCTGAGTGATCATTCATGACTTTTAGTTTGGAACATTCATGGTGTTTATATAAATCAGTGTTTGATTTATGTCAACAGTTATGGTTAATTCATAGGGTTAATTCCTATCAGCTGCTAGTCATTATACTGTTCAGGAATACTGGATTATAAGAACACAATGCTGGTTTAGATAAGGCACTTAGTCTGGTCCATTACAGCTTTTTCTATCTTCCTGAGACTCTCTATTGCACAGATGAAGGATGAGGAACCTTTGGCTCCTTGGCTGGATTTGGCCTACAAGGATCCCTAATTCAGTCCACAAGCTTCTTCAGCTGTTACCAGCGATGAAAAACAAGAGGCTACTTAAAGTGTGGGAAGGTGTTTCAAGGAAATGAACTTTGGTTATTACTCAGGGAAGCCTTTGCACTGGGGCTTATTATAAATAGACAAATGTAGAATTGATCTGTGCTTTGCTTGCCTGAAAATATTTTGGGCTGTGGCTGAATCTGAACAGATAGCAAAGTCAAGCAATGCTTTGTATATTTGCTGGATAAAAATGTCAATAAGAAACAATTAGGTCAGGACCCTCCCAGTTTCCCATGGTCCTGCCCTGTGCCTGCTAGTCTCGCTCGCTTCTTGGCCTTTTGGCTAAGATCATGCATAGTCTCACTCACATCTAGAATCTAGACTTAGACTCCAGGCAAAAAAGGGTGTCCCATCTCTCATGTAAATGGTACAATGCACATACAATTTCATGAGTATCTTTAGGAAAATGGGGAGGGGAAGCCAACCTAACTAGCTATAAATATAATTTTTTTGCACAAAACAATTTGGTTTTTCCCATAAAAACTGAAAAAGCATGTGCATTTCTCCAAATATTAAGCAAATGATCTGAAGTGGGGTTTCAGAAATTCAAATCACAGTTGTACTGTACTATGAAGAAGCAATAGTAACTTACTAAAGTGATAATAATGTACTGTAAGGAATAGCAACAGTACCTGTGTTGCTTCTAAAATGAAATCCTGGATTATGAGTTTCTCTTCATTTGACAAACATTTGTGTTCTTCAGAAATCAGGCTAACTTTAAAGCTTTCACAATTTATAGGATCTTCTTTGTTTGGCCAGTATACAAATTCATCTTCAGCCTGCTAAAATAAAATAATTCTGATAAAATTCTGAATTAGCAGTAATCTAGATCTACATGCAGTTATTCTGTGATGTAAACAATGCACACTCTGGCTGAAATCCTGTTGGCACAGCTCTGCACAGGTAAGATTGGTGATGTCATAGATTATGACCTTTTATCACTAATTAAATTTTTTCAATCTTCCCCCCTCTGGGCTCTGAGGCTCCCTAAGAATCCCATCCAACATGGGTAAGCCTTTGGGAGCCTCAGGAAGCTGAGGGGTGTCTAATGTCCAAAAATATCTGCCACTGGTCCGAGTCCTGTGACTAGGACTAGTGGTAATAATTTTCAAACATTAAAATTTCTTCCCACATCCCAAGGATCACAAAGACTTCCCTAGATCAAACAGGACCATTAAAGAGCTTTGGAAACTGGGGAGGGAGATTAGAAAATTTTATTAGTAATAAAAAGCTGTGGTTGATGACATGATCAGCCTGCACAGAATTGCATCAACAGGATTTCAGCCTTTCAAGTGATAAAGATGGTTTACTTCAATGCAACTGAAACTCTTTAATATGATTGCTACATTATGATAAAGCCTAAGTAATGTCTTTTTATCAATACATTTTCCATGAATCATGTTCTATATTTTTTTTTAAAAAAATACATTATTATGACATTAACCTCACTTGCCAATGAATGACTTTCTAATCCTTCACCAATACTATAGATCTTCACTACAAGTACTGTATAGCTCTCAGTGATCCAGAATTCTAGCACTAAACTTAACACCATTTTATAATTATTTTTATTACTCTGACTATTCTTCCCATAGTCCCCAGTAATGACAAAGGTATGTTTTTATTCCATTTATATCAAAATGACTGGTAAAAAAGGAGTCACAAAAAGAATAAAGAGAGTCTATGAACAATATGTCAAATGAAAATCCTGATGAATCAAAATATTTAATTCCCCATCATAATCTTACCATATTCTGACTATCTGGAAGCATGACAACAATCTGAGCATTGTGGTCCCATATCATTCTCCAGAAATCTTTGATAGTATGTAGAAGTGGATGCTGGGTAATAATGTATTCATTATTTTGATAATAACCCTGCAAAGCAAACACAAAACTGAGGCTGGATGCACAACCGTATTCAAATAATTTTTAAAAACTCAGTCTAGTTCTTACAAACAGAATATGAGGTGATAAACCTGTGTTTAAATTGGACAATTATTGTTGCTATACTTTTCGGTAATAAAAAAAACTAATAAGAACTTAAACTAATAATAAAAAATATTGGCCTACTTCAAGGCTACAGATAGAAAAACCATGTAGGAGACAAGGTCAACACTAGTTGGTCACATGTGGGTCACTACTCTTTTGCTTTTTGGTAAGGAATGGACATTCAAGAGCTGCAAAACAAGCCCAAATTATCACCCCTCCACCAGCATGCTTGACAGTTGGTATGAGGTGTTTGTGCTGATATGCTGTGTTTGCTTTTCACCAAATGTGGCGCTGTGCCAAACATCTCCACTTTGGTATTGTCTTTCCAAAGGACATTGTTCCAGAAGTCTTGTGCTTTGTCCTGATGCAACTTTGCAAACCTAAGCTGTGCTGCCATGTTCTTTTTAGAGAGATGAGGCTTTCTCCTGGCAACCTTTCCAAACTAATCATATTTGTTCAGTCTTTGTCTAATTGTGCTGTTATAAATGTTATCATTTAACATGGTAACTGAGGCCAGCAAAATTTGAGATGTAACTTTTGGGGGTTTTTCAGTTTCTCTGAGCATTGCATTGTCTGACCTTGGGGTGGATTTGCTTGGACATCCACTCCTGGGAAGACTGGCAGCTGTCTTGAATGTTTTCCACTCGTGAATAATCTTCCTCACTGTAGAATGATGGACTTTAGTTTGTTTGGAAATGGCCTTATAACCCTTCCCAGATTGATGGGCAGCAACAATGGCTTCTTTATGATCATTGCTGATGTGTTTCCTCCTTGGCATTTGGTTAACAAACACCTAAATGCTCCAGACCAGCAAACTGCTAAAACTTTGGCTTTTATAGAGGTGGTCACACTTGCTGATGATCAATTACTCAAGGGCATTTGGTTAGCAGTCCCTGGCTGCTACGTAACCTCTTAATTCCTATAGAAGCAGTAAGGGTGTACTTAGTTTTTCACACATGGCTTTTCCATTCTGCCTTTATTTTTGTAAGATAGATCATGATACGGTGTAATATGTCCTGTGTTGTTGTTCATCTGTGGTTGTATTTATCTAATCTTCAGATTGCTTAGGACCAGATGGTTTTTATTATGTCCTGATACGTAAAACCATAACATTCAAAGAGGGTGTACTTGCTTTTTCACATGACTGTAACTCTCTTGTCAAAGAAGATTACCTATTCTGTAATCACTCAGTACTGAACTAACAGTGATGATCTTCTGTTTGAAGACATGTGCATACACAGTCACTCATGCACACACAAAGAACAGCCATGAACACTGAAAAGTATTGATTTACTCAAGGGTCTTCTAGAAACGCTGATAAAAATAGGCAGGTAAATTCAAACTGTGATATGATTTGTCATGAAACTTACCATAATATAGGAAGCATTGATGTAGTCTGTGCCTTCACCTGACAACGATGAAATACCAACTCTAGATCTTTCCACTGTAAAATGAAAAGAAGGGCTATTTCTTTTTTCTTTTATTTCTTTAGCAAATGTGCAAGTCCCTGCCCACAGATTCAATATTTTCTGAACTCAAGAAAACTGGATTGACCCCTCACAGTACTGCTGTGCCGCAGAAATGATATCTGGGCAGCGTTATCCAGCACAAGTACGTTTCCAGTTGATGGGATGGCATCATGTGGGCAAGAGGCCTTTCTCCCTCTCCCTCTTATCTTGGTCACAAACAGTTTGTCCCACTCTAATTGCAGGACTTTCAAAAGTGGCACTGGATGAAACTCATTATTGAGGTTCCTATAATGTACAAAGGGTGGGCTTAGTTTTAGCAGGAAAACCCATTATTTCTTTGTCAGTAGTGTATGGACCCCCACACCAAGCCACATGTGTAAAGGTAAAGGTTCCCCTTGACAATTTGTCCAGTCGTGTCCGACTCTAGGCGGTGGTGCTCATCTCCATTTCCAACCCATAGAGCTAGCGTTTGTCCGCAGACAATCCTCCGTGGTCACGTGGCCAGCGTGACTAGACATGGAACGCCATTTACCTTCCCACCGAGGTGGTACCTATTTATCTACTCGCATTTTTGCATTTTGCATGCTTTCAAACCGCTAGGTTGGCGGGAGGCTCACTCCATTGTGTGGATTCGATCTTACGATCTTACGACTGCAGGTCTTCTGACCTTGCAGCACAGAGGCTTCAGCGGTTTAACCCGCAGCGCCACCACGTTATTTCAATTAGACCATGCAAAATCCCTGAAAAACAGGGCTTGTGAAATTTCGTTCTTAACAAACCTACCAGGAATGATAGATGAAGTCCTGTTCTTTTCTCTGTTACACTGTTTCAGAGCAGTAGAATAATCACACTGCTGTATATTAGACTGGTTTAGAAGCTGAAGACAAAGCAAATAAAAAGAACTTTAGGTGTATGGGGTACAGGAAACACACATGCAAATACCTATCTTGGGAAAGAACTTCAGGCCAAAATAAAACACACCAGATTCCACTGCTAAATGGCCCCAATCCTCCTATCAGCTTATAGGGTTACTCATAATGGAGAGGGGAGGGAAACTGAAGGGGTTAATCAGGTCTGAAGTGAAATCAGAACCAGTGAATTTTTCATTCACGGCTCATTATTCCACTTTTCAAAAATACAAACGTCTGCCTTGTCTTGGAGGACAATGTTTTCCAACCGTAAAGCCTGACATTCTCTTCTACTTATGGAAGTGTTAAAGGGCTACTGCATACGGCCATCAAAAATACAAGTCAGATGTAATACTTCAGCTGCATGCATACAGGCTATGTACATACATGGTTGGTCATATAAAAGGGAACATGCAGTAATCTATAGTTTTTTCTGAGTCTCAGGAGGTTGACTATTCCTATGTTATGAGATTTATAGGCCTTGTTCCATGCAGGTAAACTAGAACGAGACAGAACTGTTCTATGCTGAAGTTATGTTCATGAAATACACTTCACTGCTGATCCTATGATCCTGCAGCTACTCAACATCACATTTGTACTCATGTATCTCACCTTAAATTGTTTCTCTAATCTGGTCTTTCCCATTGGTCCAGGTATTAAGAGTGAATTAACATAGGCATGAATGTGACTTTCAGGTACTTCTGTTTCTTTACTAAGTATGGCTTCTACAAGTGCATCATGAATAAAGACATATTGTTCCTGGTTAGAACGAAAAATGTGATTATTTTCTTTGTTTCAACGTTAGTTTTTATTGTGGCTAAAAGCCAAAAATCTTTGTCCACACATTTTAAGTTAAATTATGGCTAGAAAAACACAACTAAAGGATTCCTTGCTTCTAGAGTTATACTAATCATCCTTTACATGGAAGGTAAGCCTCTTTTATTAAGACCTTTGTATAAGTAGGGTTTAAATTGATACTAGAGCACTGTGGGTTTTTTTTAAAGCTTTCACTGTTGAATCCATTTTTAAAAGATCTGTTAACTTTTTTGAGCTTTTGTGATGAGACCCTAGGCCAAAACAACAGAGAAAACTTTATTCTTTTCCTTACCTCTGTCTGAACCAGGTAGTTTCTTTGTGTTCGTATATGCTTCAGGAATCCAAATACATTGACAGTCCCTTCATGCTGAATTTGCTGTAGCATGCTATCTAATACTATGTATGTTCCTGTTCTTCCAACGCCAGCACTGTTAAACATTAGAAGAATCTATGAAACAGAAATAATACAACAGCCACGACCTATACCTTCATAAGCATACCTAAATCCACAAAACAAAATATCTGATGTTACATACATGCTTATGACACCCGTTGCTGTGTAAAGCAGCCCTAAATGTATAATCTAGTTTGACTTTCAAGGGCAAATTGTTGCAGTTGCAAATGTTGTGGTATTCACATGTTTTTGCATTTTTGGGTTTCTGTGTGGGATTGTATCAGATTTGACTTTTCTTCTCTGTTTTTTTGTGTTGTGTTGTTCCAACGCAAACCAAAGAAATGAACATGTGAGTACCAAAACATTTGCAACTGGAACAATTTTCTGAGAGAAGGGTTGCATTTTCTGACAGAATTGCAAGGGTGCCAATATTTTTGGCCATGACTGTAGATTTGTGACATGATGGTCATGCTGTTTACCTCAGAAAATCATCATATGTTTACAAATGATATAAACAGATTAAAATGTAGGAAAATGTCAATGAAGACAAAATACCTGCAATGAACCACAACTGGCCCCACAGCATGGCGCTTAGCATGTGAAACCTTTCGAACAAATGTGAGCACTGGCAAAGTGTATTCAGGGACACCCATATCAGGCCACTGGGTATAGTGATACTGAGAAACGACACGGCCACCTGGTCTTCCTTTCTGAGATCCCTGCAACAATAATTACTGTTAGAGAACAATACAGGGGGAAATGACTATATTAAAATATGTAAGATGACATAAACTACAAATGTCAAGGCAATTACACAGGAAGAAAACCATTTGTGTTTGGACTGATCCTAATCTTTCCAAATAAACAGTAGGAACCAACCCTTGACCAATCTGGGATGGATTGGTCCCCATTAGGGCCATGCTGGAATGCTCTAACAAGAACATTGAGTAGTGCGCTCCCAACCATTCCAGCAGTATGTAGCCAAGTTCACTGTTCCTTCTATTCTCAACTCAGTACATAAGACTAAATCAGTTATGGAGCAAGCTGCCCTGTAGATATAGCCATAATAATTTCAATGGAAAGCACACTGTGACCAAAACGTAAAGGAAGTAAAGGACCCTGCACATACCAAATTCAATAAATCAGTGAATCATATGTGATTTCTTATTGTACAAAAAACTATTTTGACTCACCTACCTTTTTCACTTTTGTATTCCTAATGGTAAAATTCCTCACAGTGTAATAAGCAAGCACTTGAATGCTCTTCTGAGTGACTAAAAAATTTCCATATTCTTCACTACCATCAGCAGGCCAGTACTGGTCACATTTTCTCTAATAGTCAAAGCAATAAAAAGTTTCAAACATTTAAAATAACATTTTATAATATAATTTTCATGTCTACCAGCAGACTGTCCTTTCTGGACACAGATGTTATAACATGGGAACAGAGTAATTTCTCCCTATGAAATACGTGTGTAAATTGACTGTTTACAAATAATAAAGTTTTTGTACACACTTTACTTAGGGTTGCTTTAGGGACCAGTATATGTAACTGGAATATTCAAGAAGGCATATACTGCCATTTTACAGTATAAAGGGAAATGAACTTAATCAAGATACGTTGCTGTTAAGAACGAAAGAAGAAACATTTCCTTAAATATTTTTCTAGTTATTCCATTAAGGTTGTGGAAAAGCAGTGCCAGGAAGCTGAATAATTTCTTTCCCAAGACAGGTATTAAGAAACAAAATGAATCAGACTCAGTCTGATTCCCTGGCCTTGTGCATGCTTAAGGCACTTCTCCATGTCCATGCTGGATGTGCCCATTCCCTCTTCAAGGTAAAGCCCATTTCATTTCAACAAAAACTGCTCAGAGTAATTCCCTGTTTTCCAATAATATTTTTTCAGAGTGCTTTTGGAGAAAGGTCTCCTACCACACTCAGCTGAAAGGCAAAAACACAGAAGTTATGCTGCCTTTTTTCCTTAACAGTTTTTCTCTGTTAATTAAAAAAAGAGATGGGGAAAAGACAGACAAAACATGGGAAGGGTACAAGTTGATGACTATGTTGCCTGGATCTCCTCCTGTAAATATCCCTGAATGAGGCAGTAGAAGTGCATATGCACCAGTAAAGGAGGGTATTTTCACCCTACGGAATCACATTTCACAGAATTCACATAGAATGAGAGCTACAAATGTATGTATCTCCAAGTTCCAGCCACTTTCAATGTTCAATTTATTTTGCAAACAGAATAGCTGGACAAAATACTGTATGTCCCAACAAATCAAGTGATTCCCCCCCAAAAAAATGACCCTTTCAAGTTTTTGTTGTTGTTGTTGTTTGGGGGCTTTGTTTTGTTTCTTTATTTTGGTGAACAGTAATGCAGATAAGAAGTCACATACTCTGGTTGTCCACAGGTTGTCACTATTAAAAGTGCAGATGAGGAATAAAATTCTTACTGGGGTTAGGAAATTCCAGACATGTATATTTCCCCCTTTGCTTAACCCTGCTCATACCTCTGTCCCTACCCCTAACCCCCAGTGCATTTATTTATTATTAGAGCTAGAAAATATTCCACAGCTTATATAGTGCAAGTTTTAATTGATGCACAAGGGTTAAAGGAGTGCAAGAAGCAGCAATGGGAAAGGTGAGTTGAAGAGCTCCAGTATTTATGCAGATTGCAATACATATTTGGATTGTTGTTATATGCCGTCAAGTCAGAACTGACTTGTAGTGACCCTAATAGGCCTTTCAAAGTAAGTGAGGTATTTAAGGAATAGTTTTACCAGTTCCATGCCCCCAGCAAGTTTCTATAGCAGAATCAAGGAATTGAAACCAGGTCTCCTGAGTTCTAGTCCATTGCTCTATCCACTATACCACATTGGGTATCCCCAGTTAAATCAAATGTTCTCTCTTAGCCAAAACAGTTCTTGGTCAATACAATCAGAAAGATCAATGGTTTTATCACAAAACAGGTACCATGATAATTGTCAATGTGTAAGAGCCAAACTGATTTTTTTCTCTCTGAAAAGAAACAATTTTAGTCTCAGCAGGGGAGAATTCCTCTCCCCTCTCCACCCTGTCATGTTAATAGCATTTGGCTCTTAATATTGTCTAGTTTGGCTGTTACTACCATTATGCATAAGCTTCAACAGATGGTTCAACAATATGGGGATTTGTCCCATGGTTTGGTCCATTCTGGGGAAGTGGGAGGATGCTTTCAAGTTCCCATGATTGTCAAGTAGCTTAAGCAAAGCACAGAGGAGGAGACAGGAGGGGACAAGGGGGGAGTTTTTTCCTGTAATTTTTCCTTCCTTCCTTTCTTTCTTAAAGCGAAAGAAGGGTGAGATATGGTTGCTTGAGGTGCAGTATGGTTGATCCTTGCATACAGATTCCCCTAAATGACATACTGTACCTCATAGAGACCCTGCCAAGCACAATCCAGCCTAAGATAATTTATCCATCTAGTGGAGCCCAAAGTCATGCTTTGTAATCTTATGTGCATTTACTAAGACAAAATCTTGGTTTACAAAACGAAACTTGTCTTTGGAATAAAGGCAAGAATGCACAATTTTGCAACCTTAGGGTATATTAATCAGTTTCACTAAGAAAGGAATGAAAAGTATACAATCAATCAATCAATAAAAGTTTGTACCCTTCCTTTCTCAACAAGGTTGGTTATCATTACAATGACTTCCACATTATGTTCCCAAATCATTCTCCAGAAATCTTCTGCTGTGGATTTTAAAGGTCCTTGAGCAGCAACGTAAGCTTTTGGTCTGTTGTAGCCCTACGTTAAAAGAAATGGAAATGGCAATTAAGACATGCAAGATATGATTTGTGGGCTAATACTACTCAAGTAATTTTCAGGCTGCAACAGCTTGAACAATAAGAGACTCCGAACAAAAGCCAATGTTGTGATGAATGTAAACAGAATCACATAAACCTGCACTGGGATATACAAAGGCTGAAATCTTGTTTATGGCAAAAACCAAATCAAAACTTTTTGTTCATTCCTCCTTGTTAAACAAAGTGTCTCTGCTGCAATCCTCTATGGTAAACATGCAAAATGCATATTGGCTTGGTCCATATTGGCTTGGTCCATAGGCGCATGCTCCCTCGAGAATCACAGTGGAAACTCGTTTACCAGACAGAAATGGATGGAGTTACAACTTGACTTATGCTACGCACAGGGTTTCAGCAATGACATATAAAATGAACTCTAACTCCACAGAGGCATACGTTTCTTGACTTCCTGGACAACATTGAGGGCATTTGTTCTATATAGCAAGTTTTATTCAGCACAATCCTTTTCTCAGCAAGGCTGACCCAATTCAACGTTCACAAAACTTCTTCAGATGACGCCAGCAGAAATACTAGACCGTTTACACTTAGACATTATGTAATTATTATGTAAAACCTTGTATTTTGCACAAAATGCTAGACTTTTGACACAAAATACAAATATACAAATATTAAAAATTACAAGATTTTTGCCAAAACACCAGTGGTGGTGATGGCTGGCTAATGTTTTTAACAAAAATTGTGCTAGATGTTTCACTCTTATGTTGAAGGATAAAAATCTGGCAGCAGTTGCACATTTGTTTTTAAAAAATGTGTTTTTCTAATAAAGGAGCATAAAATTTGCATTCTTACACCCTTACCTCCACCCACTAAGATCCTCTTTCAGAAACTGCTTAGGCTACTCTGAACCTTACAGATTTTCAAAATCAAAAGGTCAATGCAATAGGAAAGTGCACTTACATCCACATAGTTGGCATTAATGTAGTCATTAAGTTTTCCATCTTTGTCTGCAAGTTGGGCAAGTTTAACCCTACTGTGATCGTCTACACAGGGTGGTTAGAGGTAGAAAGAAAGAGATTGCAGTAAGCACATTTTAGCAACAGTGCTGATGTTTCATTCACTGAAAGTTAAATTCCAACATTGTCAGAACATTAATATACAATATTATTTTTCATCATGTGCAATTATTCTATCCCTGTATCAGCAAGCGAGATCTGTTTGCAAAAGTAGACTTCTGTGTATGGAGCTAATGCAGATGCAATTATACATGGCATGCACATCTGTAACTCATTGAGGAGTAGAGACTGTGAAGGAGTTGAATGTGTCAGCATGTTATTGGTGGTGGCTCCATAGCTGTGGAATTCTGCTCATGTGGTGGCTCAGCTGTCAGCAAGGCACCTGTTCAAAATATATTTGTTTGTGAAGGCTTTTGGAATATGTTTTTCTGTTGATGGTTTTATTGTATTATATCATATATTCATGATTTTAGTTTTTAGTTCTAATTGTACATTATACAGTGTGTGAACTACCTAGGCTCTTTGTGGGGAACAGTTGGGCATAAATCAAATAAATAAATAAGAAATCAGATCCAGTGGAGTGTCCACCAACTTCTGAATCAAGACAGCTATGTAAACTCTTAACATAATATCATCATTTGTATCGAATTACTTACAGGCAACAATATTTATATATCTATTCTTATTCTTGTTGTCTGGATGGTTAGAGCTATCAGATGTGATACCAAGATCTACAGTGCAGTTCTGGATTTCCTGAAAAAAAGAAAAATTATGTTAAATATACATATGTATTTGTATATATGCCCGCCACCCCACAAAACGTCTGTGATATCTTCCAACTATTTCTTTACAAAAATAAGGTATGTTGAAATAATTCCTTACCTGATAAAACTCTTTCAGTGTCTAATGAAGGAATGAATGCAAAAAAAGTAAAAATAAATCAAATTTCACAGCACACAACAAATGAATAAATGTTTTTATATTACAAATACAATGGAAAGCAATTATGGTTATGATAGAAATATAAACACATAAACACATTGATAAGAACCTAGCTAATAATTCTAATACATAGTATGCAAATAAAATATATTCACTTTGAAATATAATTTTCATGACTAGAAGAGACTATAATGTTAATGACTAGGTTCTGAAATTTTAATGACTAGTCATAATAATTTCAGTTAATTTATGTTAATAGCAAACACCCATTAATTGAAATGAATCAAAACCACCCTTATATATTGATTTCAATAGTACTGCAGTTAACAAACAGTACTTTGCAAATACAAACAAGTTATTTGCTTTACAAATAAAACTTTTAATAACAACTTATTCCATGAAAAACATGCAGAGATTCAATCATGCATACATGAACCGCAAATGAAGTTAGATTTTATTTCACTGATACAAGACACAGAATTAGCTGCTTAATGAGATTACTCTTCCTAACTGCTATGCCTCTTATGATCTTTATGAGTTAACAAATTCAGGTATATTGCATGCTTGTGATGTTGTCAAATGATTGAAAACATGACCCAAGGCTCACAAATATCAGCACTGAACTGTTTTTCATCTTCCATTCTGGATTTGGCAAATTACAGTGTAACATTTAACCATTACATTTTGACCAAGTACTTCAAACACTGTTCAGCAGAAGTACTCTACCTACACTTGGAGCAAGTTCAGATGTTATAGATAAGTGGAGAGAAAAATGATTGACTTGTACTTTCCACTTTCATATTCTGTATGTATAACATATGAAGTGGGGACTTGGTATCTTCTGTAGTGAGATACATAAGTTTGAGATGTATACCCTAGAGCATTTACATCTCACTACAGAAGAGACGTAGGAGTTCCCACTCCACACAATACACAGGAAATACAAAAAGAGATGTCACAAAGTTTCTTGTACTCTTTCAGTTAGTTCTCCTGTCTATTGTCTGCTTCTGCCCTCTTAATTACTCTGAAGATTTGAAGTGTATGCATTCACGACTATTAGCTATACAAATGGAAAGTCCTGTTCACACTCACTGTAACTCTAGATCTGGATACACAAAATTCATATTCTGAAGAACTTCGAGATAACAGGCTATTCATCTGTTGAACCCAGTTACATTGGTGCACTTCAAGCTCTAACTAAAGTTAAAGTGTCTTTTCCATAAATATTTTTATGTGAAATTCTCCCCCCACATCGCATGCTATTTCTATGAGTGTAGTCATGCCAACATCTAGGATTTTAACCACAAAGAATGTTTGCAATACTTACAAAATATGAGTCACTCTTTTATTGTAATGGGATAGCATTCCATACCTCAAATTCTTCAGTGAATCCATTGCTGGCATGTAGATCTGCAACATGTTTTGGAAAATGTTTTGCTGGGATTGCTCCAACATCATCTTATAGGGATGGGGTGGGGATGGGGATAGAGAACAAATTACTTAGTTATTTACTAAAACATTTCGACTTATGATATTAAGACGAAATGTAACTGACTGACAGAATTGGACTATATTAAGAACCTAACGTTTGGAGAGAGAAGGAAGAAAAGGCACTAGGGATGTACAAGTTGTTGGGTGTTGTTAGCAATTAAGGTGTCCCTTGTTTATACAGGTCAGGCCATATCCTGAGTTTCTGGTCACTCTGGCCAGAATCCAATGGTGTGCTGGATCTCACTTTTTCTACTATGACTGAAACTCACTTTACCTCCTGTCGCTTCCTGTACACCATAAAATCCAGATAGATAGGAAACCATCAGAAAGAGGTTTATTGGTATAATACAGTGCTACAGAAGGAGGGAGAAGAGGGAAAAAAAACCAGTTCCACTGATACTGAGTAGTATGAACTGCTGGATAGCTCAGTGGTTTAGGTAGAGGTTGGGAGTTCAGTTCCCCACTGTGCTTCCCTGATGGGGACTGGATTCGATGATCCATAGGGCCTTCCAACTCTGCAGTTCTCCAAGTACTATTATACAATTATTATAATCTACTCTGTTGGATCTTGGGCTCCCTTTTTATTTTTATTTTATTTATCTGTTATGCATTTAGACCACCCAGAAAATAAAGGTCTCTATCCAGTACAATGAGAACAGAGCTGTTTTACTGGATGCTCATACAGAACAATTTATCCTGGTGTTGTTAGCATGCATATCTGTGTATTTTATTGCAAGAAATAATCTGTATTTGACGTTGAGTACTGCAAAATATCAGATTTTTAAAAATTAAACCTAATTCCAGTGGTAACGCCCATTGATCCAATCAAAAGAAAATTAGGCTTTCCAAAGAATAAAAAAAGAGTCTTGTGGCACTTTTAAGACCGACAAGTTTTAACTGGCATAAGCTATTGTGATCTGCATCCCTCTTCCACAAATGCATTTCTAAACTTCACTGAAATAACTTCAACTTCTAACTGTTCATTCAGTTTTCTCTGTTTGTAATGAGACTGTGTGGAAAAATGCCTAACCAGAAACCTCAATTTATATTGCACATACTGCACCCAAATCTTTCAGGGTGCCATTTACATTTCACAACATAATATATTTCAGGGAGAAAAAACATTCAGCATGCACAATATAAAAAAAGACAAATCTTCATTCTACAAATCCTGAAAATGTTCCCTCTCTGAATAAGCTAAAGTACTAAACATATATATGCTTTGACTAACTGGCAAAGGGCTGATCAGTTTTCCCCCTGAAAGGCAAAATGTTTTCCCATAAAATGTCTATTGAACTGATTAATTCTGCCCTGCTTGTGGGTTTTTCCAGAGATGTATGTCTGGCCCTCTTAGTAATTGTACAGATGGCCTTCCAGTATATCCAGAAGGTGCCTTCTTACTTTCTTATTCCACACTGTGCAACTTCAAAATTGCTTCCAAGTGACAAGGAAACACTGTACAAATTACACAAAGAATTGGTTTACATCAACAGAGAGTTCATTATTTAAATCACGTAATATTTTTTAGGCTTCAGTTACCAAAACATGTTGATTTGTATTGGGAACCATCTGTTGTTGTTTTTTACTTGAATGGATTTAAGTGCACCGATCAAATTAGTTACTGAAGCCTACAAAATTGTACAGGTATGTAATAACACTTCATGCACTGGGGGGGGGGGCAACACAAACTGTATTTTCTATGCAATTCAGGCTACAATCCTATGCTGACTTCCCTGGAAATAAGCCCTGGTAATTGTGGGATTTACACCTGGATAACCTTCCTTACATGCACAGCATTACACTGAAAGGAACAGTGAAAAAGGTACTAATAACTACATTAGAAACTAGTGCATTTGTTATCCATTTGATCCTGTGGATGAGGCCTAGGATCCTGAGTTAAGTTTCAAATGTTGCATAAATGAAAATGGACGATTGGGTTAAGAGTTATGAGTGCCGACCAGTGACAGACAGGTGCCATCCTGTCCTAAAGAAGACCACAGGTTTAACTTGAACTTGATGTTGAACATAGAATTTTAAAATGTGACACCTTAAATATAATCAAATAAAAACAAGGCTAGGGAAGAGCTTTATGGTAACTCTTTATACTTCTGTAAAAGAATGAAAAAATGGATAGACAGACACGCAAATGGGATGCTAGGTTCCAAGCTTCCATCTTTCTCTGTTTGCAGCTGAACTCATGTGCTAAAATATATACAGTCACCTCCCACCTCCTTTTTATTTGACCAAACTCCGGGAGGCAGTGGAAGACAGGAGGGCCTGGTGTGCTCTGGTCCATGGGGTCACGAAGAGTTGGACACGACTTAACGACTAAACAACAACACCTCCTTTTTATTTGCAAAGTTCAAAGACTGTGTGTCTATCTTAAGTGATTTCTTATCCTTGCACAGAAATTGCATGTGTTGCTGACTCTTGGCCCCATAAACTTTAAACAGACCTAAATGACCTAATGTGAAGAGTCATTAGTAGTGTTAGATACAATGGCATCCATGCTAACAAAGCTTCTGAGATTGAGACTGAGAACCAGAAGAGGATTTCTCCAGCAGAAGCAGGGGAGGGGGAGATAATTTTCTTCCAGAGCTTCCTCCAGAGGATGTAGGTGTGAAACAAAATTGGTGGAAATCACACCTTCCCTATACCTGCTAGAGTGAATATCTCATAAGTGGTACCCTGTTCCAAGGACAGGGACACATGCAGGAGCAAATTCAGGATCTTAGCCTAAAGGAAAAGGAATAAATCTGGCTGACTCTTTTGCTTGTGCCAGTTTCCCAAGGACAACTACTTGTTCTGAAGCTTGTCCAGGAGACATCATACATCTATTTGAGCCCAAGCCATCTCAAGGACCACATCTCCCTTTACGAGCCTGATGAAGTGTTATAATCATCAGGAGAGGTCTTCCTCTTCGTCCTGCCACCTTCCGCATTTGATGGAACATGGGTGAGGGCTTTCTCTGTTGCTGCTCTCAGACTCTGGAAATCCCTGCCACAGGAGGCTAAACTGGCTCTATCTTTACTGTCCTTCCATAAGCAGGCGAAGACCTTTCTCCTCAGGCAAGCTTCCCCTGAGTGAAAGGCTGCTGAGCGGAGCTTTTAAAATGGATTGTTGTACTTACTGCATTGAATGTGTTTTGGTGTTGCTTGTGTTTTTTGGTATTGTATTCATTGATCCTTTTAATATTATATACTCATTGTTACTAATCTTAAATACTATCTTTTAATCATTGTAAACTGCCTTGGGTCTTTTTAAAGGAGAAAAGTGGGTTAAAATATTTCAAACAAACAAAGAAATCTTGACTTTTAAAAGTTGGCTGTGAATTCAGTCTCAATGAGGTACATTTGTTTTATACTACGGCTACAAAAGCGCATTTCCTTGTCACTTGGAAACAATTTTGAAGTTGCACGGTGTGGAATAAGAAAGTAAGACACCTTCTGGATATATTCTAAGTTTATATTTATTCAAAACAAGGTCACATATATAGTGAAACATTTAAGAAAGTAAATGTTTTTGGAAAACAGTTTATTCAGGATGCAGTATTTGACACATTTTCCAAAATACATTTTACTAGGTCTCTACAAAAGAAATCTTAAGTACATAACAATAGGAAATTAAGTTTGTTGCAATGGTTGTTAAATAGTTACTTTCACTAATATATACATAAAAATGCCACTAAATTATCTCTTTTACACTTGGAATGTGTGCTCCACTTCCTTGGAGAGGCGTTTTCATATCCTTTAACCAGTTCTACAACATGTGGGCTCAGCAGTACAGCTTCTATACACCTCTTTTGTAAGTAAAAAAAATCTCTCTTTTTTGGTAGGATTTAGAAGCAGCCTTCGACGTTTCAGAGCTGTGGTAGTTTGTCCACTGGGGTGTCCAATTTGAAATCTGGTAGGAAAAGATCTGGAGCACGTGGATAAATCAGCCTATACGACTGCCTAATGGTAACGTCAAGCTACACCAGCAATGTCGCCAATTTCTTTCTGAGTCCTCTTCTCTGCTGAGGCTTGTGAAGCCATGTAAATAGCTGCAGCAGCAACCAAGATGGGACTCCTTCCCGGAACCAGGTCTAATTCCACCGCTTTATGTGCAATGTGTGTTGCAGCCATCTGGACTTGCTTAGGGAGACCCAGGTTGGAACAAAACCTGGACATGAAATCTCCAGTTGTGATCAAATCCACACTTGTTTCCAAAGCTTTCAAAATGAGCTTAAAACACCGGCCTATTTCTTTTTTGGAAATTCTGGAGACAGCACATATTTCTTTAAATGTTCTAGGAACACCTTCTTGTCTGCAAGCAATGTAGAGACAAGTGGAGGCAATGGCATCATTACTTCTTCCCTTCAGGCTCTTCTGCTCATATACTTGCTTGAATAAATTATTTGTTCGATCAACCATATTTTGGGGGAGGTTGATTCTGTCTGCCATGCTGGCAATTTCTTTAAATGCATTCATCATAGCGCGGTCAGAGCTGCTCATTGTCCTGTGGTTTTGATACTTGGAATTCCCAAACTCATCGAAACTCGCTGCCCCTGTGCCCTTGCCAATCATTGTAGTTAAATCCCCATCACTTAGGAGAGGATTCTGGGTGTCTCCGACTTGAGATGGATCTTTGGTTGCTTTGTCATTGCTGAACATTCACCATTGTGACCCTACATCTATGACTCTGTCACCTACTACTAGTCCACATTCTGGGCAGATCATGTCTCCAGCTCTGTAATCTTCCACCAAGATGGAATCTGGATGGTTTGGACATGTCACTCTCGGCAGCACATCCAAGTGGCTAGTGGACGCCATCTTGCTTCCCCTCCGCAGTGGCGTCTGCGTAGGATCCCACCTTCTGGATATACTGATAGTTCATTAAATTATAAATCAGAAATGTATCAGTACTGTAGTCTACTCATTCTAGCTCAGCTGAAGTACTTGAGTTGAACCTCTTAAGTCTCACTGAAACAACTGGGAATCAGCAATAAATAAAATTCCAAAGCTGTATAGCTTGCATTGTAGAGGTCTATTTACTAATACCTCTTTTCTGTCTTAGTGGCCACAATCCTATTGCACAACTACATGCACAAAACCTGAGCTTGTGCCTGCAGTAGTTGTGCAAGCACTGAGGCAAAAGTGCTATCTCCAAAGCCCTTCTGCCAGTGCATTGTGCAATTGGTTGTGTCAGAGGTGTGTGACCAGTTGGGCAATTATAGAGCACAATTCCTTGCTCCAGGTGTAATACCCATCAACAGAATGCTAGCCACTGTTTCCCACATCTATTTTTTAAAATTACTTCTATCTTATTGAATTATTTGAGTAAAAAAAGTTTTGGAAAACAGCAGAAATAGCAAAAGAACCACAGCTAAAAATGCAAGGGGCACCATTTTGTAAATGGGCACAGACCACACAGAGGATGCTTTAGCTGTGGATTTCCTACATTGGGAGATGGCCAAATTAGACGACCCTTGGAATCCTGTCGAACTCTATAGATCTATTAACCCATGATCAGTGCAGGGACATGTGAGAGTAGCTGGTGACCGTGCTGTGCTTGTGGCCATCAGACTAAGATCCTGTACATGTGTCTACAAAAAGCAGAACATGAAAATGCATATTATGCATTGATTCTCACTTAGAGGTTAGAAGTTACTTTTGCTGACTACAACTCTCAGGATCCTCCACAGGTCATTAGTCCAAAAACTAACTTTTCCAAGTTGTCTTCCCCTGTAACCTGAAATTTCTGGATGTTCTCTTGGTTTACCATTCATAGCAGTTTAGTGTTAGTGTTTTAGTGTTCTCTTGGTTTACCATTCATAGCAGTTTAGTGTTAGCAGTTTAGTGTTAGTGTTAGTGTTTTCCTGCTTCCAGAGCATCAAAAGCCTAATAATATAAAAAAACCCGTGAGCATCAAAATCCAGATCATCAAAGTCAGCTGGAAGTCACAAACAATAGTTGCAAACTCAAAACATAGGTCATCTGTGTAAGTGGCTCAATCCACTTTTCTTCTGCCTGTGAATTATGATTAGATAAAATCTGATATAAAATCTGTTTGTCAATTTCTCTTTTTAATTATAGAAACAATTATCAATTTATCTTTTAAAAACCAGTAATAGTTCATAAAATAAATTCTAAGCAATTTACCTGACACAGGGAAGACTGGTGCTGGGGGAGTGGATATTACCCGGGGTGACGTGTTATCTTCTAAATAAAAGTGAGCTGTTTGGAAACATTTCCTAAGAGAAAGAAATAATTCACATAAATAACCCCAACATTTTGAGCATTGCTGCAGCAAAATTAAGCACACAGCTTTCTACGGGAGAGAAAAGAACACATGCCTAACTGTCCCATGGCTATGAGAAAAATTTCCATGCTCTTAAAATGATTATTAATAGGTAGTATATATTGACTGTTCAGATAGGTTTTTTTTTACCTGAAGAGGCAGAAGATATAGCAAGTATGTGTCATACTGAAACTCTCTAGAGTGCAACCCTGAACTAGATATCACTGCTTGTGTTGTTCAGTGCTGCAATGGTATTAAAATTATTGTCCTTGCCTTTAGCATGTTCTGGTTTGCAGAGTCTCATGGAATACCTTTTTATACTACTCATGGGCACTTCCTTTCCCTGAACCATTGAAGCTGAATGAAAAAAACAACCCCTTAGGAAGATGAGAATCCAGAGACTCAAAATAAAATACCCAAAATTCAGTCTGTTTAATCACCAAACCATCCCACTGCAATAATTTATTAAAACATCTCATCTAGTCAAGTTGTTTCAGTAGGGAGAATGGTACATAATGACAACCACTGAAGGGAGATAGAGTATGAAATAAAAACATTTACTGGGTTATACAATATGCTCTGCATCTTCTTCCATATTCCAGATGTGGAAATAATAGGAATGGCATCTGGTCAGAGTCTACAATGAGTGGCTGAAAAGACTGTAATAATCAACTTTAGTTTCAAACAATGTAGCTTTCCCTTAATTAAAAAAAACCAATCTTTAGATAATTAAGCCTGTTAATTACCCTTTATGTGGGTCATTTGCTTTGCTTAAAGTATTATTCACAATTGGTTAACTTTAAAATGAGATTCTTACATCAGAAGAAGCATGAGTATAATTTTAAGTTGATTAAGTTCTGCTTTGAGCAACTGGGTTTAAATCTCCCTTCTGCTTCCACTGTCATTTTGTGGGATTTTTTTTAACTGACCTAGAAATAAAAATTAAGCTGAAATAATTGGTTTTACAGGGTCCTATACTTCCACTGATTTGGACAGTCGAATACATAATCAAGAAATTGTAAATATCTTGAAAGTCTGGACCTAATGAAATGTCTTTCTGGATCTGACATTGCTTCAATAAACTTTACTTTTGTTCAACAGACTTCAGAACATGGAGGAAAAAGGAACTATATGATAATTTACTCATCTGCTGTTGTAACAATGGAGAAAACAATGAGAGTAAAACCTAGTTAAATTTAAATTTACAGTTTAATATTTTGGAAATACAGTTTAAATGATCAAATCCAGCATCTAAACCTAAATGCTGCAGCTAAATGTGTTGTGTGCCGTAAACTCAGGACCAGCTTGTAGCAACCGTAATAGGGCTTTCAAAGTAAGTGAGACATTAAAGGAGTGGTTTTACAAGTTCTACTCCCCCAGTGAGTTTCCATGGTTAAGCGGGGATTCAAACCCTGTTCTCCAGAGTCCTAATCCATCACCCTATCCACTATACCTAATCCATCACTCTATTCACACTGGGATGTATTTTCTACTCCAAGAAAGAAGATAAAATGTATATCACAATACTCAGAAATGACCTTAGTATACAACCGCACAACATACTATTTTATTAAAATACTTTTTAAATACTAATTGTTAGTGCAAACTAGAGTAGCCATTTTGAATAATGGGCTGATATAATTGCTGATTTCATAAATGCCATTCATTCAATGGGCATGATGCAGCTGGGACTAACAACTGGATTTAGCCCATTATGCCTGGAGCTATTATTACAGATGTTGGGAAAGGAATGAACAGTAAAATAACACAAAAATAATGTTATAGTAAGATTATAAATGAATTCAGAACAATTTAAAACAAGCAATTTTGTTTCTTGCTGAGCCAAATATTTGCTGTGAGAATAGATGGATGGATGGATGGATGGTTTTTGCAGCTCAATGCACAACCATATGCTGTTTTGGATTCATCTCCCTTGTGCATAATGCAGAACTAGGTGACAGCAAATGCAATGTTATTTGCACTACTGGAATAACACTTTTGGATACTGAGCCTAAAATGCGTGCTAGTTATAATTAAAATGAAAACAACAACAACCAGTACCCTTTTAACATTCATGATGTAATATGCCAGCACATGTAGACTGTACTGAATTCATGCTTCACACCTCATTTCTTGAGATGTTTGTTTTATTGTTTGGTTCCATTTTTCCATTTCCAGGCCAAAGAATACTGTAGCAACTGTAAGGACTACAATATTTCCAGCTCAGGTTCAAGTACAATTGTGCTATAAATGGGAAAATACACATTTTTCTTTTTACATAATTGCCAGAATCCTATTGGGTATTTATGGTAATATTTAGTGCTCAATCGGTTATAGGTATCTGGCTGGGGAGTCAATCAAGTTCAAATTTTGAACTCAGGTTAGGAGTTCAATTTCCCACTTTGCATCCCAGAACAGCCAGCCTGTGTGGCCTTAGGCATGCTGCACAGTTCCAGACTGTCCTCAGATGAAGGGAATGGTAAACCACTTCTGTGAGTATTCTCTAATTGGAAAATTCTGAAAAGGATCACCATAAGTCAGAATTGACTTGATGGCACACAATTATTATTAAGTGTACTGGCATAAACTGTAGCACTGAAATGCCACTAATGAACGAATTGCCACTTGCATTCCTCATCATATGACAGTCATGCAGTTTGGTGTGTGATGAGAAATAAGAGCAGAGACTCCTAATTAGCTCCTGCCCTTTTTACACTGTTACACTTTCTCTGGTATAAATACTCAACAGTATTCTAGTCATTACATATGGAGGGACAACGTTGCTTAAGGAGACTCTTTTTTTGTTGTTCAACAGAAAAATAGACTGTGTTTGCCAATTCACTCATCACAGTGAATAAATAAAGTAACTGTGAGGGGTGCAGATAACACTAAATGTTTGTGATTTTTTTTTGTAGACATAAGAAGACACAGATGAATCCAAAACTTAGTTCTGTGAGTTATTTACATAGAACTTGTAGTCTACATTCTTGTGAAGGTATATGAGGCGTACACTGGGTGAACTTGTTCAGAACAACATAGAAAGAACTGCATGCAAGCTGAAAAAAAATTATGGCGTGTTTCATTATATTCTATACTCTGTAAATACAAACAAACAAACAAATATCTAGGATATAATGACCTGATTTTTTAAAAAAATGAGCTGAGATATGAAACAATCTTTCTGACTGATAAAAGATATGACAAAATGTAGCAGAATGTTCAATTGGGATCTCAAAGAAATATAATAAAATGTTAGTGACCTCTTGTGGTCAATATAATGTATCTTTCAGATGAGCAAAAAGAGAGCTACAAAATCTATTTTGTAATACACTAAAAAGACATGAAGGATTAAATTTAACATCTAGAAGTCATTAACATTAATAGGATATCTGTTTTATTTTGAAAAATCAAGGTTACATACCATATATTTATATTTTTTAGGACAAGAAACAAAATGAACACAATGTCATCTGACAAAAACAAGGATCAAAACACATGTAGGATTACCAGAACTACACCATGCAATCCTGGTCTTACAGTGTCTGGCGTATTTTCTTTGTAAACAGGAAAGATTTCAAATGCCATTTAGCTTTAAAGATAAAACCTTTTGGAAGATGAATGTGAACAGTCATGTAGAAAATAATGCAAAGCCACAAGACAAGCTTGTCCACAAAATGATGGTTAGCTATAAATCCCCAAATTAAACCCAGAACAAATGTACCGGAAATGTAAACTAAAAATAAAAATGTGCAGCTCTTGGAATGCTTGTCTTTCATCTACTGGTGTGTGCATGTGGAAACAGTTACAACTCACAGCTGAATGTGTGAACTGGCTCCATTAAAATATATATATTTGAGTGAGGCTAGGCAACATCTAAACTCAGTTTGTGGTGTTGCATCTGTGACTCTCATTAACACATGCAATTTATCAACTAATGCTGAAATAGTAAAGTGATACATATGCATATGTGGGCTGATTCCAATCCATTCATTCAGAAGTAAAACATCTTATTTTAAAAACAACAGCAAAGTATGGGGTGGGGTTATATATATATTTCTGCAATGCCCTAATCTAGACATGCCCTAGTCTAGACAGTTTTTTGGGAGCATCAGAGGTCAGATGTCCATATCTTCATTCTCTGTATGAATACATCAGTGCATTCCTTTGACAAGTGAATACGGCAGCAACAGGACTGGGAAGAAGACATTTTTCTAAAGGAAAATCAGTTGGCAGAAAGTAATGTATAGTTGGGGTCAAAATGGACATCTCATATATTGTTCAAAAGGTGCTGATTAGCTGTCATTATGCATACGGTAGTATTTTCAAAACACCTTAGCAGCTGCTCTACATTATTCTTTAAGAAACGTCTCTAACAGATAAAACTGAGAACCTTCTACTTATTATATGATTACATGCATCCTTATACAAATACATGAGACAAGTTATAATTAAGTAAAAATATCTGAAAAAAGAGAGCTGTTACCAAAAACTCAGTCATTTAGGACAGGAACTACACAGTTATGGAAGGTAACAGGTCATCCACAAAAATGTTAATAACAATACCTTTTAATTTTTTTTTTAAAGCTTACCTCCAGTATATGAGTATACCAACAAGAATCACTAGACAGATGAAAGTCAGGGCTGATACGACCACAAGAGGTATAACTGTCTTCGGTTCTGGGAGACCAATACGGGACTGAAGGCTACTATTACTTGCCTCTGCAGTCAGAGAAAATTGAAACAACCTGTATTTAAACTTTGACAAAAAGCACAGCATAATTCGCCATGATTTTTGAATCTTAGGTACTCTCACTTACCGGTCTAATTTTTTAGTGTCACTGCAATGTATATATTTGCAAACCAGTTTAAGAAAATAAGCAGAATGATGGCAAAGCAGAGGGTCACAGCTTAGGCAGTGCAGAATTTCATTTTCTGGTTATTTACAGTTTTTATATATAAAAAAAGAACGAAATTAAGAAGTCTGGTTCAGTTTGATATTAGTAAATACTATTTCCAAGATAATTAATTATATAAAAGATTGTCTAAATGTAATATTTTACTTAAATATTCCATTAGCATTCTAAACAACAAAAATTGACTTCCTATTAATATTATCATAAGATATAACAACTTTCTGAAGTGTTTCTTTTCTGTTTCCTATTCATGAAAAAGCAGAGCTCTACAACTCAGCTTTTATCATACTATGCCATTAAACCTCTTACACATATTTTTCTCTGAAAATCAAAATTTATATTATAATACAATTCTAATACATTCCATGAAAAAGAGGAATTTGCAATCTCTTTTTAAGATCAGGTCTTATCTGTTCAATCTGTAGCACTGGAAGGGCACAGTAGACTGATTTGTAGCTATTTTTCTTCATTAATACACTGAAATACATTTTTGTCTCTATGGCTGCACAATTCAGTGTAACTGAGATCACATTTCATTTCCGTTCAGTTTATGCCTCTGACCTTTTAAACAAAACAATGACAGCTAGAAGGTGAAATAATAAACACCATTTTAAGTCCATACAGAGAGTACTAGCTCAGTCAAGAGGCATTTCTAAATACGCCAACATGCTTCTGTTCATAGGTTTCCCTGCAAGGAAAGCAGGAAAATACAAATGCTGAATCTATATATGAAGTTGTCCCCTCAACTGATGTTAGAGGGTAAGGAATTATGAATGGGCACAATCACTGGGTATAATCATACAATAGGATAATTATATTATACAGCTATTGAGTACATAGGAGCAAATTACAGTTCCACCCATTTAGTAAAACCATAAGTACAGAGAAGTGTCCTGATCTTAAATCAAGGAGACCTAGACAGTACAAACAGGAGTACAGGACTCAGGTGAAGGGAAAAAGAATCATTAGAAGATTACCTTCAAAGTCATTGGCAATGTAATCATGCATAGATTTGTACACATGGAAGTCCAGCTGAATTCAGTGGGACTTAGTCCCAGTTAAGTATGTATAAGATTACTGGCTAAAACACATACAGGCTCTGCTACTGACTTTAGAAGGATGTGTGTTCTGCAGCTTCCATCCAACAGTTTGGATGTGACTGTACTGGGTTGTATCCAACTGTGCCTTTAGGTGAGGGAAACAGACATTACTGGCAAACAGAATCTGTCTCTATTTAATAGCACATTGTGCAACCACAATGGAAGAAGGGGAATCCCTTCTACATGATGTTGGACAAATCCCACTACAACTGCCCTGCACATGCTGCTCCCTTCACAATAGGATCACAAAGAGCTCCTTATACAGGGCACACTGTACATGGGAAGTGTATGCATGTTTAACCTCCAGAGGCAAGGGAAAGTGGGGTACCCCTGCTCTTACGAAATGGCACCAGTACACCTGATGTGTACAAACACTTTGGAACTGGGCTATTCTAAACAAAACAAAGAAATATATTCCAACATCTGTGAGAATAGGTGACAGAAAAATTCAGCTGTTGAATTTCTTTCTGGCAGACTGTTTTAAAAGGGAAATTATGAATCACAGCAAGCAAGAGCATGGTACTTGTCTAACACTCCATGTTGTGATCTTTTTGTCTAGAGTCAAGCAATTTCTATGGCAAAGGGAATTAAAAGGGCCAAATAATTTTGAGCCTTGGGTCTTTGGAAGCTGCAGAACAGAACAAAGGGGAATTCTGGGTGTACCTTAGATATTCGTGTCTATAGCCAATTAAACCTATAGTTGACTTTTGAATCCATTAGTCCTGAATTGGAAATCTGCATGAAGTGCTGGTTTCTCACTTCTGAATTTGAAGAGCACTCCAACAGTTCCACTTGCAACTCAAAAAACCCTCCTACTTTATGTACTTAACTTTGAACCTGATCCTCTCTTCACTACCAGATACACATCAGAAACATGGCTTTATAATTAGGCCTTTAAGGAAACTGAACGCCTGGGATGTTTTGGGTAGAGAAATACTAAAAACCTTGTTCTTGCATTTGAACAGGAACATCAATGCAATGAGCAAAAAGTGTGCATGTGTATATTGGGGACTTAACACTTGCACTGGGAAGCAATCAGAAATACACTTTTTTTTCCTAATCCCATTCAAATACATTTGCTTCAGCCTTAGTAAAGTTTTATTTTATCTCATTCTTTTATCTTCAGGATGGATGGGAATTTTTTAGAACTGAGATACTAAAGGCACAATCTAAGACTGTTCCAACAAGAAGGAAAAATGGGAGATGTCTAAAGAAACCAGAATGGTTGACTAAAGAACTTTCAACTCAGCTAAGTGTAAAAAAAAAAACATGTACAAGAACATGTACAAGAAATGGAAAACGGGGAAAGCACCAAAGAGGAATACAAGCAAATAGCCAGTACATGTAGGGGGATGGTAAGAAAAGCTAAAGCACAGCACTAACTTAGGCTTGCTAGAGAGATTAAAGATAATAAAAAGGGATTTTTTAGTTATGTCAGCAGTAAAAGGAAAAAGAAGGAAACGATTGGGTCTCTTTGTGGAGATGATGGCCAATTACTAACAGGGGACAGGGAAAAGGCAGAGCTACTCTTTGCCTCAGTTTTTTCCAAAAAGGAAAATAGTGCTCAACCTGAGGGACGAAGAGCAGGTGAAGTAGTGTGGGAAATGCAGCACAGAATAGGTAGAGAGGTAGTACAGGATTACCTGGCTACCTTGGATGAATTTAACTCTCCTAGGCCAGACAAATTACGTCCAAGGATATTAAAAGAACTGGCAGAAGTAATATCAGAACCATTGGTAATAATCTTGGAGAATTCTTGGAGAACAGGGGAAGTCCCCACAGATTGGAGGAGGGCAAATGATGTCCCTATCTTCAAAAAGGGGAAAAAAGAAGACCCAAATAATTATTGCCCCATCAGTCTGACATCAATTCCTAGAAAGATTGTAGAGAAGATCATTAAGCAGACAGTTTGTAATTACTTAGAAAGCAATGCTGTCATTGCTAGAAGTCAACACGGGTTTCTCAAAAACAAGTCATGCCACACTAATTTGATCTCTTTTTTTGATAGAGTTACAGGCCTGGTGGATGAAGGGTACGCTGTGGATGTAGCATATCTTGATTTCAGTAAGGCCTTTGACAAGGTTCCTCACGATATTCTTGCAAAGAAGCTAGTAGAATGTGGGATAGATAGTGCTACTGTTAGGTGGATTTGTAATTGGTTGACTGACCGAAACCAAAGGGTGATCACAAATGGCTCCCCGTCGTCCTGGAAAGAGGTGACTAGTGGGGTTCCCCAGGGTTCTGTTCTGGGTCCCGTGTTATTCAACATCTTTATCAATGACTTGGATGAAGGAATAGAGAGTATGCTGATTAAATTTGCAGATGATACCAAATTGGCAGAGTTTGCTAATTCCCCAGAGGACAGGATTAAAATTCAAAATGACCTTGATAGATTAGAGTCCTGGGCCAAAACTAACAAAATGAATTTCAACAAGGAGAAATGTAAGGTCCTACAGCTAGGCAGAAAAAATGAACTGCACAGATATAGGATGGAAGACACCTGGCTAGACAACAGTACCTGTGAAAGGGATCTAGGAGTCTTGGTAGACCACAAG
Source organism: Intellagama lesueurii (assembly GCA_037013535.1). Lineage (NCBI taxonomy): Eukaryota > Metazoa > Chordata > Lepidosauria > Squamata > Agamidae > Intellagama > Intellagama lesueurii. The sequence continues at coordinate 67,778,687 of JBAJHW010000005.1, read as the reverse complement.
CTGAACATGAGTCAGCAGTGTGATGTGGCTGCCAAGAAAGTCAATGCGATTCTTGGTTGTATCAATAGTAGTGTCTAGAGCAAGGGAAGTGAAGTACCACTCTATTCTGCTTTGGTCAGACCTCACCTGGAGTATTGTGTCCAGTTCTGGGCACCTCAATTCAAAAAGGATGTTGATAACCTGGAACGTGTCCAGAGGAGGGCGACTAAAATGGTTAAAGGTCTGGAAGCCATGTCCTACGAGGAGCGGCTTAGGGAGTTGGGAATGTTTAGCCTTACAAAAAGAAGGTTGAGAGGGGACATGATAGCCATGTTTAAATATTTGAAAGGATGTCATGTTGAAGAGGGGACAGGTTTGTTTTCCAGTGCTCCAGAGACTAGGACACGGAGCAATGGTTTCAAACTACAGGAAAAGAGATTCCATCTGAACATTAGGAAGAACTTCCTGATGGTCAGAGCTGTCCGGCAGTGGAATAGGCTGCCTCGAAGGGTGGTGGAGTCTCCTTCTTTGGAGGTTTTTAAGCAGAGGCTGGATGGCCATCTGTTGGGAGTACTTTGATGGATGTTCCCGCATGGTGGGGGGGTTGGACTGGATGGCCTCAGTGGTCTCTTCCAACTCTATGACTCTATGTAACTGATAATTTAGCATATTAAACAAGCAGCACAGGATTTATGGGAGCAGGTGCTTGTTCTTGCTTTGGTGAGTATCCTGAGGAATTTTCCTGGGTGAAAGAAGGCTTTGTTATTTATTCTTCTAGGGTCTTACATCTATAAGTAGAGATGGAACCTTTGTTTGGGATCTGCCTGAGGACACCAATACAAAGCAATAAGGACAGGCCAGTAGCACCCCATTCCCTGAGATTTCAGGACCAAAATGTTGAGTGGTGAGGAAGATCCTTGTGATGTCACAGAAACACAGCAGGCATGGGTTCGGAGTGGGAGGTTTTTTCCCCTCCTAGGTTTTGTGTTGCCAGCACTCAAAAAGACTAATGAGTTATACCACTGTTTCTCCACTCTTTGTCTGCTTAACTGTCCCAATGGGCCCAATATCAGCATGCCAAAAAGCCAGGAGTGAGGGAAGGGGGTGAGTAGAGGGTGGGTGAGTCCATGCATTTAGGCCCACTGTGCCATTTGGAAGATACATATGCAAACACTTTCACACTGAGCCCTGGTACTTGACAGTTGGAAAGCTTTAAAAATTAAAAAAAATCAAGCTATCTCCTCCTTCTGTACTGCTCACTAAATGATCACCTCACTTGGAGTCATGGAAAATATAGCAACACTCTGAAGCTTCAACCCTTGCCCTGTGACCTGGCAATTCTACACAGGACTTGTCTTGGGGAGGGGCAAGGCAAGCAAGCATGCTTGAAATGAAAGAGGAAGGCCCACTACCCCGAGCCAGAGTAGCTCATGTAGCAGGTTGATGAGGAAAGTTCATTTCCCTCCTTCAGCCTGACAGAAGGGCAGTGTAAGTTAAACTGTTTTTGTTATAACATGCCTAATCATTTTGTAATACGATGCCCATATAATTACAGTTAATTGCTTCTCATCTCTTATTTCCTTTATGTAGGTGCAATGATCTATCATCAGGACTTCCACGGCTCTAATTTTACCATAGCCATGAAAATTCTAGGCAGCCATGGGTCTCTATTGTCCTTTACCTGTGGGAATAGAAATACTGTTGTACCTTTAAAGAATTTCCTTGTTTTAAGGATTACAGAATATAATGCATGTGAAATTTTTCTTGAACATAGAGAAAAGGTGCTACACAAATAGCAAACATTTCTATTATATATATTTAGTGAGTGACAATATTTTTTTAAAAAATTAGAGGCCAGACAAGGAATTCAAAAATATCAACACAACAGCATGTCTAGTTCCTGTACTTAGCAACGAACAATCCTTAACTTCTACATATAAAAACTAAACTTTTTCATGTTTCCTGTCATTAAAAATTAATTTCAATTAACATCTGTGATTGATTAACAAAAGACCTCATAATAGACAGCATTCATTCTCAATTGCTACAATGACAAAAGCAGAATCAGGCACATTTCAGAATAATAAAAAATCCTGTGAAAGGTCCCTAATGGGAATGAAAGAGGCTCAATTGATCATGAGTGCAGTTTCCCAATCAATGTGATACATAATTCATCTAAATTATTCTTCTGGCACTGCCCAGTATTAATTGCAAATGTATCCAACCATTAATTTTTTGAGAAACTAGAAATAACTTATGCTATCATTTAGACAGTTAACTACTTTGATGTTTTCTTCTAAAACACATGCCCTTATTTTTATTTTCTGTACTCTACATGATTTATGACTAAAATGGCTTAAATGCATCTCTGTAAGTCAGAATCATGAGGATCTGGCATACTCTCCACACACCGATTGCTATCAAAATGTGAAAGATAACATATTTAGCCAGTTTTTATTTTAGCTGGGTAATGCTGCCCTCTACAGGCAATGGGAACAAAGAAAACTGCCTCACTGTCATGTTTATCTTAGGTTTATTTGTCATATACTTAACAGCTAACCCTTGCAAACAAATTCATATTTTAATTCCAGCTAGAACAGACACCTCCTTCACAGATTGCTGCCTTGTCGTGGCGAAGGGGCTTGAGTAATTCAGAGAAGCTATGGGCTATGCCGTGCAGGGACACCCAAGACGGACAGGTCATAGTGGAGAGTTCTGACTAAACGCGATCCACCTGGAGCAGGAACTGGCAAGCCACTCCAGTATCTTTGCCAAGAAAACTCCATGGACAGAAACAAAAGGCTAAAAGATATGACACTGGAAGATGAGCCCCTCATGTCGGAAGGCGTCCAACATGCTACTGAGGAAGAGCGGAGGACAAGGACAAGTAGCTCCAGAGCTAATGAAGTGGTTGGGCCAAAGCCGAAAGGACGCTCAGCTGCGGACGCGCCTGGAAGTGAAAGGAAAGTCCGATGCTGCAAAGAAAAATACTGCATAGGAACCTGGAATGTAAGATCTATGAACCTTGGTAAGCTGGATGTGGTCAAACAGGAGATGGCAAGAATCAACATTGACATCCTGGGCGTCAGTGAACTAAAATGGACGGGAATGGGCGAATTCAATTCAGACGATTATCATATCTACTATTGTGGGCAAGAATCCCGTAGAAGAAATGGAGTAGCCTTCATAGTCAACAAAAGAGTGGGAAAAGCTGTACTGGGATACAATCTCAAAAATGATAGAATGATTTCAATACGAATCCAAGGCAGACCTTTCAACATCACAGTAATCCAAGTTTATGCACCAACGACGGATGCTGAAGAGGCTGAAATTGACCAATTCTATGAAGACTTACAACACCTTCTAGAACTGACACCAAAGAAAGATATTCTTGTCATTATAGGGGACTGGAATGCTAAAGTAGGGAGTCAAGAGATAAAAGGAACAACAGGTAAGTTTGGCCTTGGAGTTCAAAACGAAGCAGGGCAAAGGCTGATAGAGTTTTGTCAAGAGAACAAGTTGGTCATCACAAACACTCTTTTCCAACAACACAAGAGGCGACTCTACACATGGACATCACCAGATGGGCCATACCGAAATCAGATTGATTATGTTCTCTGCAGCCAAAGATGGAGAAGCTCTATACAGTCAGCCAAAACAAGACCTGGAGCTGATTGTGGCTCTGATCATCAGCTTCTTATAGCAAAACTCAAGCTTAAACTGAAGAAAGTAGGAAAAACCACTGGGCTAGTCAGGTTTAATCTAAACCAAATCCCTTTTGAATACACAGTGGAAGTGAAGAACAGGTTTAAGGAACTAGATTTGGTGGACAGAGTGCCTGAAGAACTATGGATGGAGGCTCATAACATTGTACATGAGGCAGCAACAAAAACCATCCCAAAGAAAAGGAAATGCAAGAAAGCAAAGTGGCTGTCCAATGAGGCCTTACAAATAGCAGAGAAGAGAAGGGAAACAAAATGCAAGGGAGATACGGAAAGTTACAGAAAATGGAATGCAGACTTCCAAAGAATAGCAAGGAGAGACAAGAGGGCCTTCTTAAATGAACAGTGCAAAGATATAGAAAAAAAGAACAGAAAGGGAAAAACCAGAGATCTGTTCAAGAAAATTGGAGATATTAAAGGAACATTTTGTGCAAAGATGGACATGATAAAGGACAAAAATGGTAGGGACCTGACAGAAGCAGAAGACATCAAGAAGAGGTGGCAAGAATACACAGAGGAATTATACCAGAAAGATCTGGATGTCCCGGACAACCCAGATAGTGTGGTTGCTGACCTTGAGCCAGACATCCTGGAGAGTGAAGTCAAGTGGGCCTTAGAAAGCATGGCTAACAACAAGGCCAGTGGAGGTGATGGCATTCCAGTCGAACTATTTAAAATCTTAAAAGATGACGCTGTTAAGATGCTACACTCAATATGCCAGCAAGTTTGGAAAACTCAGCAGTGGCCAGAGGATTGGGAAAGATCAGTCTACATCCCAATCCCAAAGAAGGGCAGTGCCAAAGAATGCTCCAACTACCGTACAATTGCACTCATTTCACACGCTAGCAAGGTTATGCTCAAAATCCTACAAGGTAGGCTTCAGCAGTATGTGGACCGAGAACTCCCAGAAGTACAAGCTGGATTTCGAAGGGGCAGAGGAACTAGAGACCAAATTGCTAACATGTGCTGGATTATGGAGAAAGCCAGAGAGTTCCAGAAAAACATCTACTTCTGCTTCATTGACTACGCAAAAGCCTTTGACTGTGTGGACCACAACAAACTATGGCAAGTTCTTAAAGAAATGGGAGTGCCTGACCACCTTATCTATCTCCTGAGAAATCTATTATGTGGGACAGGAAGCAACAGTTAGAACTGGATATGGAACAACTGATTGGTTCAAAATTGGGAAAGGAGTACGACAAGGCTGTATATTGTCTCCCTGCTTATTTAACTTATATACAGAATACATCATGTGAAAGGCAGGACTGGATGAATCCCAAGCCGGAATTAAGATTGCCGGAAGAAATATCAACAACCTCAGATATGCAGATGATACCACTCTGATGGCAGAAAGTGAGGAGGAATTAAAGAACCTCTTAATGAGGGTGAAAGAGGAGAGCGCAAAAAATGGTCTGAAACTCAACATCAAAAAAACTAAGATCATGGCCACTTGTCCCATCACCTCCTGGCAAATAGAAGGGGAAGATATGGAGGCAGTGACAGATTTTACTTTCTTGGGCTCCATGATCACTGCTGATGGTGACAGCAGCCACGAAATTAAAAGACACCTGCTTCTTGGGAGGATAGCGATGACAAACCTAGACAGCATCTTAAAAAGCAGAGACATCACCTTGCCGACAAAGGTCCGCATAGTCAAAGCTATGGTTTTTCCAGTAGCGATGTATGGAAGTGAGAGCTGGCCCATAAAGAAGGCTGACCGCCGAAGAATTGATGCTTTTGAATTGTGGTGCTGGAGGAGACTCTTGAGAGTCCCCTGGACTGCAAGGAGAAGAAACCTATCCGTTCTGAAGGAAATCAACCCTGAGTGCTCACTGGAAGGACAGATCCTGAAGCTGAGGCTCCAATACTTTGGCCATCTCATGAGAAGAGAAGACTCCCTGGAAAAGACCCTGATGTTGGGAAAGTGTGAAGGCAAGAGGAGAAGGGGACGACAGAGGACGAGGTGGTTGGACAGTGTCATCGAAGCTACCAATATGAATCTGACCAAACTCCAGGAGGCAGTGGAAGACAGGAGGGCCTGGCGTGCTCTGGTCCATAGGGTCACGAAGAGTCGGACACGACTTAACGACTAAACAACAACAGAACAGACCCACTGAGTGAATGCAAATTCTTCAGTAAACACTTACGTAAGTCCAATGGAATCAGCTGGTCTATTCTAGTTGGGAATAACATCTGGATGAAGTCCATAATAGTTGCATCACCGACCAACATGGCAGTTGATAATGCAATGTGTGCCTTTATCAGGAAATGTTCATTTTAAATTAGGGCATACTTGCAACTACAAAAATATTCCAGCAGCAGCAGCTGGCTACATTAGAAGAATGCAATAGACAGTGAAGTCCACACTATGCAAGGACAACTGTGATCAGCTACTATTTTGATTCCTTATTCTTTCAGAATTATTTCTTCAACAACTATTCCAGTCAGGTTGTTATAAGAGCAATGTTGTAATTTTAAGAACTAGTATCTGAATTTACTTTCTTTCCTTTCCTTCTTCCTCCTACAATCATTTTTTAATTTTTGTATGGATTTAATGCCTGCTTTTTTTATCTTCCTCCTCCTCCTGAACAATTACAATGAATAATGATCATCTGCACTGTGATGAAAGCTGATAGGGGAGAAAACCCTATTCATTCAAAAAAGGGTGTTGAAGGAGATCTTTACAAGTACCAAGGGCAGTCAGAACATAAACTATGTGAGTTCTAGATCAACCTTGCCCCTTGGATGCACACCTTAACATGCTGGGGCATGTGAGTGTGTCACGGTCTGGGAGCAGTGCCACCAAGAGGCTAGACTCAGTTATGGGTTCAGATTCCAAGTGGGGTCACCAGTGTGGAAAGGTCAAAGCTCTCTCCAAAGCTCATCAAACTAAGATACATCCATCCTCTTCAAGAATTAATAGTCACATCAGCAGAAAAGAATTGATAGTTCCAGTCATGATGATGGTGGAGAAATTCATGAAAGGCAGCTATGGGGAAGCAGCAGTAGTGGAAGATAACACTGGCAAAAGATTTATCATAAAACATGTTTCAGGCAACTGAACAGATGACTGTACACATGGACATCACTAGATGGCTACCAGACAAATCAAACATTATTGGAAGTAGTAGATAATAAGCTGTATTGTCTCTGTCACAAGTCCAGGACCACACTGTGGTACAGACTAGAGTACAGCTCTAGAACACTATGAGAATCATAGTGCTAAAATATAATTTAAACAACGTTTCTGTTCGGTTCAGCTTCATGCAGGTGGAATTCCACTTCCTCTCCTGCACTGTCCTGTGATCTCCAGGGGCTCCCTGAACTCTCTATAGGAGATCTGGAAGCACAGTGTATTGTAGGTAGAAAAAAGAATCCATTTACCAGCAAGATTTGTACCACTAAACTCAATTGAATATGAACCAGAAGAATTGGGAACAGAAACCAGAGATTTCTGTAGCCAAAAGAAAAGAAAAGTCTTGATGCAAGAGATGTATTACAATAGTCACTGCAAAGAAATAAAGGAGGACAACAAATGAGGTGAAAACAGAGATCTCTTCCATAAGATTTTTAAAAAATCAAAGGGAAATTCAAAGCAAGATTAGTGATGCTGAAAGATCAAAGGGGAACATACTATGTGATAAAGATATAATGAAGAGAAGATGGAAACAATATACTGAAGATTAGAATTATGCAGAAGATATGGAAGGATAATAGGTTCCCTTGAACAAGAAGCCTGGGATAAAGAATCTACAATTTTAGAAAGTAACATGATAACCAATCTCAAAATATGCTGAAGAAATAAATCATGAGAAGTAGATGGGTGCCAACAGAATCACTTCAAGCTACAGAGACTGAATCTATAAAAGCCCTAACAAGTATATACCAGCAAATATGGAAAACAAAACAATAGAGCACAGACTAGAAGCATTCAATATACAGTATATTTCAGTCTCCAAGAAAGGAGGCCAAGAGTGCAACAATTATTGTATTAGGCAAAGTAATGCTCAAAATTTTACAACAGAGACATATATGGAGTGAGAGATACCAGGTGTTCAGACTGGGCTCTGAAAAGAGAGAGGCGGTCCAGGGCTGGCACTGAATATGAAAGAGGATGATGCTTGTTTGCTTACTTAATTGTATTTCTTGTATTGTATTTCTTCAGTTAATGGGGCAGAAAGGCACAAAAGATACCAAAGAGACCAACCTTATGTACAGTGAAAAAAATGAAAAAGGCAAAGTGCTACAAAAATAAAAAGCTTTCTGCTGGTTTAGGGGAAGTAAATGTGCAAATTCGTGGGTGGGCGGGTAATCACTTAGATTTTACTCCTAACATGGATGTAACCTATCCCACTCTAATCTCACACAAGAGACTCAACACAAGCAATGCAAATAGCAATCTCTAGCAGATTAACACCTTTCCCTCATCCTGCCCAAATTATGACTGCTGATCCCACTGGGGAAAAAACAATAATTTTAGGAAAAGAGAAAAGCCTTACATAAGATGGACTGACTTGGCAAAAGAATACATAGATTTTAGTTTGCAAGACTTGAGTAGGATTTTTTGAGGACATTGATTCATAAGACATCCATAAATTGAAGACTTCCTCTCCAGAAATGCCTGTTGAAACTGTATGTCTATGTAGGGTTTCTTAATATTATTTCCACATTACAATTGCTAGGATTTTTCAGGGGAAGACTAGCATTTAAATAAGTATATGACCAATATGTTTGTAGTTCAAAATATGGCCCATTTTCAATTGCTTTTCACTCTTATCAGACAGGAAAAATATAACTTTTTTGAGACGAGATGGAAAGGGTGTGATAGGTGATTTTTCAAAGACAGTAGCTGTGTTAATCTGTTGCAGGAAAAGTAGCACACAGTCTTGTTGAAACTTGAAGAGTAGCAAGTTTAATTTGATGAATAATATATCTTAAGAATGTTTTAAGTAAACTGGAGTCCACAAAAACTTATACCAAAGAAAACTTGTTACTATTTGAGATGGCGCAAGTCCCTTGTTTTCTCTGTGAGTGAATAGCCGGTGAAACTTAAGATTTTTGCAACCTTCTCACATATAGAAAAGGAAATTACTATTACTATCATTAACTGAATCTGATAAAGTTATAATGAATATTTTTCTAGCAAAATAAGAAAGTATTTATGAAATATTTACCTTATCACCTTAGTTGAAAACATACAATGTAATATAAATCATTATTAGACATAATTAAATAATATCTTCAGACCATATATAGCTTTTAAGTATTTCAGTAAGTTGAAATACTCTTCAATATTAAATCACAAAACTACTATTCAGTGTATAGCTATATTACTGGTATACCTGCAGCAGTATGTTTACCAAAGCAATCCAATACATGTCTATTTAGAAGTAAGCCCCTATAAGTTTAATGGAAATTACTTCCAGATAAATGTGTTTTACAGTTGCAGCCTAACTATTGTTATCTGGTAGTTGTAAGAGTTCCAAACATGTAAGAAGTCAGTCCTTTCAGAAAAAACAACAGAATCCTGAGGTATTTTAAAGACTATAAATGTTATTTGACATAATCTTTCGTAGACTGTAGTCCATCAACTGCATTTTTCACGTATCTGATGAAGTGAGCTGCAGACCACAAAAACTTGTGAAAAATAAAACTTGTTAGTACATAGCAAGACTCTTTTGTTGTTGTTTTGCTGCAACAACCTACTACAACTAACCCCTGGAAATTTTTCACTTTTAGAAAACAGCAGCTTCAAAGAACATTGTCCAACTCACCACATAAATGCATCCTTAGACTGGGGCAGACTGCTTTCATTATCTCCTAACTGAGAGCCAAAACACCCATTCAGAGAAATGCCTTTCCTGCTCTTAGAACAATTCCCCCCAAGCAACACGAGCTTCTTTATCGTGTGACCCTGGGATAAGATATGCAAAAAGAGGTGCTGTTTACCCTGCAGAGATAATCCCAACCACTCAGAGTGCTTCCTTTTTAACATGTGCACAATTACATCTTCTTTGCCAGATGTAAAGAGGGAGGACTCTTTATACAAATTTCTCTCAATGTGCGAATAACTCCAATTACAGTGACAATAACTCTGCCTTTCAAAACTAACAGGGAGGTTTTGCTATAATGACACAAACATAAAAGGCCTAATTCTGTTCCCCTCCATTTCCTTATTATGTCACATCTGTCATTGCAGTACATGTTCTCACTGCAACACCTGTGCTAATTTCCATAGTTCTCATACATATGTTTATGTTGGGAATTCCATTCACAACCAATGGCAGAAGAATGCTACAGTTATGTAAGGTAAGCAAAAGATGGCTATAACTAACCTGCCTCGGAAATGTTGAATACTGATGACTGGCCACTAGGCATGGATCCTACTGAAGCCTGCTGTGATCCAGAAGTTAATTTTGAGTTACTTACTCCAGCTACACCCTCAGAGCCTTGGTTGCTAGCATCAGAAAAACTGAAATCTGTTGAGGTCTCATTATCATTAATATTATCTGAAGTGCCTTGACCAGAACCACTTTCTTCATCATTTGTAAAAACTGCCCATGATTTAGATTTTGGTGCCTTTTGCAGTGAACCACTAACAGTCTGAATCTGATTATTCCACAAAGCTGGATCACTGTGTTTCTCAGTCTTCATGTTTGAAGCCACAGGTGGGACTGTTGCATGTTTCATTTGGTCCATCTCATTGGTTACCATGTGATCTGATAAAGCAGTTACAGTTTTCCTCTCTTCTTTTTCTTCAGATGTTTCAAAATGTGAATTTACAATTAGGTTGTCCTGATCTTTTACACTGCTTGCCTCTGTTTTGGGCCCATCTACCTCCTCCTGAGTTCTTCTATGGGAAATGCATGTGTGACAACCATTTATAGGTAGGCCACTATCATATTCATCATAATCATCATAAACAATAGAGGACCACACATCAGTATTAGAACCAGCAGTGGTGGATAATTTGGTAATTACTTTACTAGGAGCTAATAATGCTTTTAAAGTTTTACCACCTTCAGTGTTGGAAGAATCAGCTGTAACAGAAATATACACATCTGGTATGTTTGTAAAAGGATGCTGAATAGAATCAGAAATTATTTCAGGGACAGAAACTGTAATATCAACAATATCAGTACGTGAAGAAACAGTTAGCTCATCCTTCTGAGGACCATTAGAAAAACTATGGTTATGAGCAGATGTAATAGTATTTGATAATGTATCAGTTGCCAAAATAGCTGCAGTCACTGTGTTCCCTGCTTTGAAGGGAATGTCATTTGTATTTTCTACACTGGATGACTGTAATGATGTGTCTTCATTGTAGGACAACCTGGGTGAAATGTATTCATCATTTATATAGGCAACAGTTAAACCTTCTAGCAAAACTGTGGAGTTACTGGCAGTATGTGATGTAATTACAGCAGATGGTGCTGGTGCAGAATGCAACATTGTTTTATTTGCTGCAGAATCTGATGCCATTCGATTCAATATTTGGTCAGATATAGAACTACCATTACTAGGCTTTGTAGTCTTCCTTACCAATACCGGATCACTAGGTGCAGTTACAGAGGTTTTAAGTTGTGTGCCAACACCAGAGGACTGAAAGGACGTTTGCAGCAATGCATTATTGCTAAATATAGCTGAAGCCTTGTAAAAATTCTGCTGAGGAGAAGATGGCAATATTTCACTAGAAGCAGGGGTAAAGGAAGCTGGCTGTGAGATGGCAGTGAGCAGGGGCTTAGGCAACGAGTCATCAAAGGCTGGCGTTGTATCATGCAAAGGCTGGTTTGGAACATGATTTTCTGCGAGTCTACTAACATCATAATCAAACACCTTAGTAACAGGAAAAGCAATAGATACTGGAAGGGTTCCCTTTGCACTAGAAACAGTAATCAGGATTTCTTGTAAGGTTGCATCATGTTTAGTAATCTCATCATTAGAAATTGCTGTTGTAAACTCAGTCATTTCACTTTCAGCAGGAGAAGCCATTTCACTGAAAGAAGAAATTTGCAGTTCTTTGTCATATGCATATATGACACCATTTTTGTGAGGCATCTCCACATCACCACTATACCCAGGTGTGCTGGATATCAGTTCACCTGAAGAGTCATGCGAAGAAGTTTTAAGCATTGACAAAATAGCTGTGTCAGGCAAAAGGGACTCACCACCAGAATAGACTTCAGACTGATCCATTGCACTAGAAAGAGAGCAGGTAGGCTGCAGCAAAATGTCAGCTTGCGAGACTGCAGTAGAAGGCTTATGCACAAGCACATTGCTAGAGCTGCTAGGTAACAGAGCCTGATGAAACGTGCCAACAGACTCATGCACAAATTCTGAAGTATAATAGGAAGCAGCAACAGTTTGAAGAGAGCCCACATTACTAGATAAAGCATGAGTAAGTTCAGACATTGTAGACAGTACATGCATATTTAAATCACTGCTGGATGGTTCAACTTCAGACAACAAGTGAGTTCTATCATGACCAAATATCAATGTCTCTGGAGCAGCATAGACTGTCTGATGTGATGTCACATCAGAAAACTGAGCAAGGCTTGATTGCATCAATACGCCTCCCTCTGCCAATGTCAAAGGAGCATGCAGGGACACCTTATCACTCTCAACAGCTGGAGTAGCTTGAGTAAATGTTTGAGAAACTGTATACAGATGGTGAAACATTGTACTACTGGAGGAAGCAGAGGAAAATGGAAGCAAAGGTACACCACCATAGGAAGACAGGGTGGAGTCAAATGACACATCAACACTGGGAAATACAGGTGTGGCATGCAAGGTCACATCACTACTTGATGCAGCAGGGAAAGTGTTGAGCATCTGAGCGCCAGACAATAAAGGGGTGACTAGAGGAAACACTTCACTACGGTGGGAAGGTTGAAGTGGTATCTCACCATTATACACTGGTTGAGTTGTCTGAGAGAGGACCTCACTGGCAGCAGAAGCAGAGCCACGTTCTTCAGCATTTGCAGAGACAGAGTAAGATGACAACTCGGGAGGGGAGAAAGCAAAGGTGGAAGAATGTGGCAATTCTATATCCACAAATGAAGTATCCTGTGACACCAGTGGATCAATGGGATAAACTACTGTTGCACGATTTGGGGAACTAATGTGAAAAAGCTCTTTACTATCCAATGGAACGGCAGTAATACTTGTGCCATTATGGTGCCATAAATCCCCATTTTCTGCAGGTGTTTTCTCTGCAGAATCTTCAGCTCTTGGAGGTGCTATATCTTCTGACACAACTTCAATATAGTCTTGAGAGAGATCATCAGGCATGCTTGTTTCTGGGCTTCCTGAACTAAAGATGTGTTCCTGGGCTGTCTCAATAGTAACTAACCACGTTGAAGAAGTGGTAGGTATGGAACCCCAAGAGTCATCGATGTCTAGGTCTGGCTTAAAAGCAGACACCTCTATATCATCTTCAATACTATCAGATGCTCTTGTCTCATTGTAAGAAAATGTATGTGCATACTCTTCCTCATTACCTTTGGTGGAGCTGCTCGTTAGAGGAACAATTGTAGCTGTTGCTTGAGATCCCATAGAATCATTCTCTTCCTCCTTTGGTACTTCTGTAACAGGCTGAGGAGTTGGATGCAAAATTACTTGGGAAGGATCGTTTTTCCCTTGGGAGTCTTCCTCTTTCTCTGGATGTCTGTGTGTTCCTGCTTCACTGAACCTTGTCTCCATTCCCTCTTGACTGTAGCTAGATGTAGTAAACTGGAACTCCTGTTTCCTTATTTGATTTGTCAAACTCTCTGTGCTGGTAAGGACTGCAGCTTCTTCACCCACCCCTGTCCTTGACTCGTCAATTTCATCTTCTTCCTTTGAAAACAACAATACAGAGACATACACAAGACACAATCAATGCGCTTTCAAATGGTATCTGAATAAAGGAAGATATATTATGCTGAAACACCACAGAGAAGGATCCTCACAATGCAGGATTAAGATATTCAGGAAGGAGCATAAAACTGTGAAAATATGCATAAGCAAAAGCAAATATTTATGTCATAAGCTAATTTTCCCCCATTAGGTAAGCCTCAGAAAATTTGTACTCCAGCTCTGTATACAGGCAGCAGCTATGATGACTGTTTCTAATCCTAATAACATTATTTTATTATCTCTTCCATGTCTATATGCATGACATTCTGACCTTGCCCATCCTCTGTCCATGAATGTTGAGTTCTCTGCACCTTTTCATGATCTTTTATTACATTGATCAGAAATATTTCTCTCTCCCCCTCCCTTTTTTATTTTTATTTTATTTTATTTTGCTATTATCAAATGCTGAATGACAGCCAGTGTGGTACATCAGATAGAATGCTGGAACAGGACTCAGGAAAACTGGATTCAAATCTCCATTCAGCCATGGAAATTTTGGGGGTTGGAAATGGTAAAGAAATTGTGAGAGATGATTTGACAGCATATAACACGTAAAATACATGCTGATTCCCAAGTGTTGCAGGCCTGGCAAAAGTTTATAACCTGGAAGTGGCATTAAGGTGAAGCTTGATAAATTACAAGGGGATATTTTGGTCTATCAGCTTGGCAGCTACTTATCATTTAGTGCTGGGTAGTATTAGCAAATAGGTCTGAGAAGAGAATGATGGCAGAGTTATAATTAGGGTAGGGCAACTGGGGCTTTGTCCCAAAGCTCCAGATTTAGAGAGCATGCTGTTTTCCCAAGACTTCCAAGATTGGCCTGGCAGCCCTGTCTATCACTATAGAAAAAGATAGTGACAGATCAGGGTTTGAGGGCACATGGTGATTTTGGGCAGATAGACCAGCTAGTAGACCAGGCTGCTGGAGAGAGCAGAGGCAAAGTGGTCTCTGAGAAAGCAGACAACAGGTTCTATCCAAGGCTTGCTAATGGCTATTCCTTGGTAGTGACTAGAAAATAAGAATGTGTGATGTGAACATACTTCTCCTAGAAACTGTAGCTAATAAAGCACAGCAGATTAAGGAAAATTTGGAGAGAAGAAAACATGGCACTGCAACTATGCATTCTCTTGAATGTTTAATTCCAGCAAGCTGCTTCAGTTCTCTTATACCCAGTATGAATCCAACTATGACAGGAAGCTATTTTAAGTTAGAAATCATATTTTTATGTATGAGTTGTGTTTTTTAAAACAATGATGCAGGCCAAGCTGATTTTATTACCTTGACATCTGGATACAGGGGCCCAAATCCAACTGTTAGCCCCAGCTAGAGTAGATCCACTGAATCAACTACTGAATGGTAAGTCAACATTTGTGTGAACCTCACAGGTTCAATGACTGTACTCTGTCTGAGACTAGTAATTGGATTTAGACCATGAAATATAATTTAATGTTCCAGATGAAAATTCAAAATGCCCACTTTCAATATTCTGCTAAACACAACAAGCATATGTTTGGCAGCTATTGTCCAAGTGAAGTATGTGATAATACCTGTCAGAGTGCCTCTCCCTTGGACCATCCTCCCATTCCACCCACGCCTACCAATCTTTGATGCTGTGGGTAGCCACTCCACAAGAGGCCTGGAAGTCGTCAACCAGAAACTGGGCCTTCTTGGTAGTGGCTGCCCCACTCGGGAACTCTGTGTTATTACCTAGACCTTTACAAGCCTTACCCCTTCGTAATATTAATTTTTTAGTAAGTTTATTCCAGCCCACAGTTTGCCACCCTGAGTCTTGGACTATTTGCTAGACTGGGGTTTTTTGGTTTTATATGTCCATTTAAACATATCTGTTTGTATACTCATGCTATTTTTTGGAAGCTGCCCAGAGTAGTGGCTTGTCCACTAAATGGGTGGAGTATAAGTACAAACAAACAAACACATAAATAAATACAATACCTCATAATCTTCCGTTTCAGACATTTCAGGAAATTCAGTTTCTAAAAACAAAAACAAAAAATTCACTGTATAAACTGATATTTTGATGTCACAGAACCATCTTGTAGTGTAATGTTGGAGCTGTTGCTATAAGTAAGGGCTGAGCTAGATGGCACAGTTAGCCTGCAATGAAAAGCAGAGCTGCTTTAAAAGGAAAAGACTAATCATCTGGTACTATTTCGACTCAATCCGTATTTGTCATATTTGGCTGTTTTTTTTTTAAACAACTGGTTACTGAGAGATAAGCACAGTTTGTTTCTGTGTCTGATTTCTCAGGCATGTTGCTGTAAAAATGGGCACAACTGGAGGGATAACACAATGAAAGAAATATACCTATGAATGTGTACTCCGACCCATAGAGCCAAACTATATGTGACATTGGAGATCTGTGAGCAGATATTCAGACATCCATTTCTTTTTATATAAGCAGCTACCATGGTGCGAGCTGTTGTGAGGTGTTAGATTTTAGCTGTGGCACTGACTGGAGAGGATGTTAACTCTTTCTGCTATGCAGTTTTCCTTTATTTAAGCCACGCCTCTGGTTATTAGCTATATAATAGCTGAAGTGAAAAAACAGAAGTACAGTATACTTATATTTTCCATCCCACATTATAGACTCATAGAAGAAAGGTGTTGGAAGGATCCTATGAGGCCATTGAGTCCAACCCCCTGATCAGTGCAGGAATCGAAATCAAAGTATATCTGACAGTCGGTTGTCTAATTTTCTCTTGAATGCCTCCAGCGTTGGAGTGCTCATCATCCCCTGAGGAATTGGTTCCATTGATGTACCACTCTAATAGGACTTTTTTCTGATATTTAACCAAAATTCTGTTACTTGAGCCCATTATTTTATTACTTCTCCTGCAGTCTGGGATGATCAAGAACAGACCCTGTCCCTCCTCTGTATACCTTTCCACTATTTGAAAAGTGCTATCATATCTCCCCTCAGTCTTCTTTTCTCAAGATTAAACATGCCAAGTTCTTTCTGTCTTTCTTCACGAGGCTTAGTTTCCAGTTCCCTAATCATCCTTGTTGCCTTCCTCTAAACTTGTTCCAGCTTGTCTGCATCCTTCTTAGTGGTGTCCTAATAGAGGGGAATATGGCTAATAGCAGAAGTGTGTGAATTTAGGTGTATATGAGAGAGAGAGAATTAAATCTGGGAAACTGATATACCTAGATTTTGGAACCCCATTCTTAGGAAAGCTCATTTCTCTGTTCTTTCCACCTCCCTTTTTCATTTTTTCCCCCTAGTACTCCTATCTCTGAATTTCTTTTTGCCAATTTTGTTTGTGATGTTGCTGTACAGTTTTGACACTTTTTACCAGTTGGCAAGTGTTGCTGTTTTTTAATGTAAAGGTAAAATATAAACATTTTAAAGTAAACAATATATTAATAATAAATGGTGACACAGAAGAAAATGCTCCCCCCCCCCCCCAGTGCCATGGTACTAATTCAGATTGGTCCTGGTAGATAAATTTATGCAAAGAAAGGATTTAAGAAGTTCTAATCATGGATCTCCTTTATCACATAAAAAACCCACAGCCACACACAAATCTGTCATGTCCTGCTCCTGTATATTACAATCACTTAAAAAAAACTGCCAGGCTTATCAAGGTACTGTAGTCCTCAAACTATCAGCCTCATGGTAGTTCCACTAAAATTAATCAGAGTGTATAAGGGCTATCACAGAAACAGTAGTTTACAGCTTTTAAAGAACAAGGAATACAAAGGGAACATGTTTGTTACATGTTTGGTGTCTGGTAGGAGGAAATAGTTATTTTTAAAATATGTGAGTAAGGATACTTCCATAGAGATGGTTCCCAGCATACCAACGAAGCACAATGTATAGCCATTTCATCATTTCTCCCTTCAGTTTTTTCTTGGGTGGGGGGAGGAAGTTTGGAAGCAACAAAGACTAAATAGTGGTGGAAGGACATGGGATGATCAGAAGTTGAAAACAAAATCATCACCACTGCCCACACCAACAAAACAGAATGATTGAGACATGATGATTGCACAATTGTCTGGAAACACCCTAATAAGGAATAAGCAAATCTGAAGCAGAAGCAAATACAAAACAAAATTAGATGTTTTAAAAAGTCTTACCTGTTACTTTATGAAGGTTAGGCTAGGGATAAAATAATGATGATATTCCCTGGCTTCTCAAATGTATGTAGTAACATTTAAGATATCCATTACAAATACTTAATACTCCAGATCCATAATACATATTTCAGTATCATTTTCAAACAACCTTTATTTTAATTAAAGAGAGGCATAATCATCATTATGATTACAGAGAAAGTTAGCTTCAAATTCTCTTGATTTAGATTCGCCCTTTCAATTTCATTTTCTTATAATATTTTTACAGTTCTTAAATGTTTTTTTTTTACTTCAAGCAGAAAAAATAATTCATCCAAAGAGTTAGAGCAATACAGATGGATGGTTAAAAACACACACTGATCAATGAAATCCTATTTTCAGAATCTACTATCTTCCATTCATACTTAATACCTTGTCTAAAGCAACATGAAATTGTGTGTTGATACTTTTAAATATCGGAAGAGTTGCCTGTCCCTTGTCTCTTCCACCCTATGAACCAGCAGTGGAATTTCCAAATGTTTTTGGTGCTGTGTCGTATACAACCCCCCTTGTGTACACCTGCACAGCTATTACAAGCCATTATCTTAAGCCTCTGTTCCCAGAACTGGAATCATAGATCCAACTCATATGCTAAGAAACTGTGGTCAGAAGCTAAATAACGGTCATTCCAGAAAAATATATTTTAATTGTTCTGCTAAAGTGCTTTGTAAATGTTGTCAATAAGAAAGTTGGTTACGTAAGTACATCTTGGGGAGGGAACAGAAATATGTTTATTGTGCTTCCCAGAGTGTTGTTTCCCTAACTAAAATTAAACACTTAACAGCATTTCCTAAGATCACAAAGGAAAGTCTACTTTGTATAGACAAACACATTTCACCAATTCACAGAGGTGAAAACAGGTACAATGAGAGTTCAGCATAATTGTGCAAGCCAGCAATTTGTAATGGAAAGCCAAAACACATCCTTCATACGAAAAGACATTCAAGGAAAAACACTGAAAAAATTCAACAGCATGATTTTATATCATAGAAGATCAGTATCACATTGTGACATTGCCGATTTTCTTCAATTGCAGCTTTCAATCAAAGACATCCCTAACCTTTGGCACACCTTCTCCATTACTCTCCTGTTCAACCTTACATCTCCTTCCTTCCCTTTCTCTGTTTCCCCTATGTCAAGCTGTAAACTGTAAGCTCCGCAGAGCAGGGCCCTATCCATTTGTCCTCTGTTAAATACAAAGCATATGTAAACAAACAAAAACAAACAGTAAATAAAAAAATTAATAACTAACATGAAAGTAAAGTTACATATAAGTCTTTCGTTCATATTTTGTGTCCAGGATGGCTGGTCTTTTCCTTTTCCACATTTCAATATTCTTATCATTCAACAGATGCCAGAGGCGATAAGAAATAACATATTAATCTCTCTGGTTACATGGATCTAAGGTGTGAAGTACTTTTCCAGCTTGTGACTGCAACCTCAGCATTGGCATGAAGTAAAAAGCAAGGACACACAGGGAAGTACGAGCAATACCGTTTCTTAGCCTTTGGAATGTAATGGAAGAACTTCAGGAACTTATAAAGTTTCTATTGCCTCCACCTAATCATTATTCCTCTACGCTTAATCTGTTTCACTCCAAGCAGAGTCCATTTATGGAAGTGAATGTAACCTTAGTCAACCTTAGTCAACAATGACCTTCAAATATACTAGACCCATGTTGGCTTCAACAGGTCTGCTATAATTGGAAATAAAGCCAGATTTAGACCACTATGCTAAACAAAGTTAAATTGCATGTAAATATGCATAGCCTTAATTGTTACTAAAAATCTTATTATGTTAGCGTGATTTCTAATCCTGGCCTATAAACTGATGATACTCTGTTTTTTGTAGCTCCTGATAACACAGTGGATCCACTGAATGGATCCCAAGCAATGTAAGAACAATAAATGAAGCTATTTTTGGGGACCCTTTTGTAAGGAAGATTAAATTTTAACTTCTCTTTCTAAAGTACTGCTTTCATATATTTGCTCCATTCATACAAGCCATACATACAACATTGGTTTTTGTTTTCTGCTGCAAAAGTTATAAATAGTTTATCCCAGAGGTTGCTCAACTTTGTTGTAAAAATCTTTTTCCTCCAAGTAAAACAACCACTTGAGCCTTCTACAATGCAAAAAGGAAGACATTTACTGCAAAAAGCTGGGAACAAGCAGTGGGAAAACAATGAAACTTGGAATGTCTTCTGGTCTAACAACTCACCCAGAAAAGGAGAAAAGAATAACTGGACAATTGTCTGTACTAAACAATGCTTCTATCTATACTGTTTTTCTGATTTTAGTGAAGGATAGGCATGATTTACAGTAAAATCTCACGTATCCTATGTATGCTATTCAGAAGCATGTCTGTTCAGTAGGATTTACACACCAAGTTAGCGCACACAGGATTAAACCTTTAGAGTAATAAACACATTTGTACTAACAAAGTTTATTTCAAATTCAGTGTTTGAAAGACAGAATTATGAGGTTGGTTACAATTCAATAGCTAATAACTGCAATATTAGATCACTGTGGATTTTGACAGAAAACAGATAAAACAATTAGTAGTATATCTTTCACAGTAAGGAGTGAACAGATAGTTTTGAAATAAACATTTTAATTGTTAGTTTTGATTTTTTGCAGTCCTACATTAAGAAGCAAGGGAATTCCATCACCACATTGGCACTGAAATCACATTTCAAAGAAGCAAGTGCAATGAGATTTCAAGATCAATGTTATCATATCTGGTAGTTTTCACCCACTGATGAACACATTCTTTAACATACAAATAATTTAACACAGTTCATCATTTCTCCCCTCATAAATTCAATCCAAAATAGATTATCAAACTAGCTCACCAACAGGTAGAAGCAAGAACAAGTGGAAGTAGAAGCCAGATATCACAACCAGAGTGGCTGCAAGTCCCCCAAATTCATATTTTAAAATCTAAAATAACAATGTACCCAGTATAAACAGCTTGCCAAAGTACTAGGTAACTGTGAAATCCAGAAAATGCAAGTGAAGAACATTGATACTGAAATTCCATTGCACTGCATTTTCAGCTGGTTTGCAAATAAAAGACTGCTGTGAAGTTTCAGTAAAAAGTACCTTTGTGAACTTACCTGGATCATCCAAAGGCATGTCAACAATTACTTGATCACTGTATTTTCCATATAGTCCATTAGCACAAATAGCAACTATCTGAAGGACATAGCTTGTATTGGGCAGCAGGTTATTCAGAATGGCCCCCTGGAAGGAGAGAAGCCACCAACTATATTCATTGTTTTGTACCTTTCACAGACAGTTAAATTATTTTTCTTGAAATGCTATATTCCTATGCACACTGAAGTGGAAATCCCACTGATAATGTGGGACCTGTTTTTAAGTGATTTTAAGGATCAAGATGCAAACTTTTCAACTTTTCTGCTGTGAGTATTGCTATGTAAAAACCAATTGAATAACAACTGAATGTAAGCCTTTTAAAAATATATATCATAACTGGTACACAGTGTTCCACACAGGCAGTTCATTGCACTGCTGGGAAAGCCGTGTACATCTATCCCATTACAGTTGTTATGCTTTTCCATTATTAGCTGAAAATGAAAAGCACCAACATAGGTAACAAGTTAGAAGAACCTGTGGGTATAACAGAGAAGTCAAGAGCCAGATGTGCCCTGGCTGCTTGCCCTCTCTTGTTTTTTCTATGCAACCCTCTCTTGATACACTAATTGCTACTTTCAGGTTTCACTTCCTTCTCCTTCCCCAAAATTAATGTCACAGTTGCTCTCATTTATTAGAGGTAGAACATGGAGTCTTCCCTCTAATAACTTAGTAGCATATCTTTGTGCACAGAGGCAGTATTAGGAGCTTCTATAACCAGGTTCAGGGTTCTTTTCACCTACACTATCTCTGAATGGATTTCTTCAAAAACGTAATGTTTCTAATCTCTGAGTAAATCACAGTTAAGAAGATTCTAGGGCTATACTACATTTCCCTTAATATGGAAAGCCAAGCAAGTAAGTAAGCAAACAAGGTGTCTGTGGAACAACTATTTTTCCTCCAGAATTAGTACTAGAATCTTTCATACTTCTGGGTAAAATGGAAAACAATGGGTGTGAATTCTTCTTCATTACATTTGCTTCATCTTTTCTTGCTTCCAGGTTCTAAATATTAGAATTCATGTTCCAATTCCTGCTTGTGAACGGTGATAAAACTCTATGATGATATACAAATAGCCAGTAAAATGCCTCTTCCCAAACAATTATAAATAGTCCTGTGGCTCCAAGATTCAAGAGGGACAATACATTCCACACAATCAGAATAAAGGTAATAGAACTGATGATAGATAAAGTTGCTCATTATATTGTGCTCATATTATGCCACAAAAATGAATTCATGTCAAGAATATCAAACTAGATTTGAGTGTTTGCATACTTGCTTCTTTTCATGTGTCTATTCCATTCATATATAAAATAGGAAATGGACCAGTCTTACTTGAACAGCAGAAGGGGATATGTCCATCTCTGCAGCTGATTTTCTCCACTCAGGGCTCACTTCTAGTATCAGAGCTGGTAAGAACAAAAATGCTCAGAGCAAACAAGTGTGAAGAAGTAAGGGACAGGAGTGTGGATGGTTCAGTAATGGTTTCTCGTTGGACCCTTGCGGTACCTTCCAGCTCTATACTTCTGTGATCCTGTGTATTCTCTTTGATTGGCCTAAACCACATTCCCCTTTTTACATACAAATGGGATGGACACATGAATTATGGTCTAATTTGTCCCAGAGATGGGTATAAGAGGATGCAGTGTGCTGATTAGATAAATAGCACATCAACAACTAAAGCTGTAATTTGAATAAAATGCTCACCACAGCTGCAGTCTTTTTACCACTTTCGTTATATGATCACCTTTAAATGATGAAAAACCTGCATGAGTGCAACTACTTCTATGGCTAAGAAAAGCTTTTAAAAACATGTAAACATTTCAAAGAGACAGCAATATTCTCATTTCTGCCACCAAAATTGAGGAGGTTCAGCTCCTCACAATTTGTGATTTGCTATCCCTGCATTTGTAGAAAACTTTTAAAATGGTCAGTTACCAAGTCCTGATACCCATCTGTTAGGAACTCATGCTTTGTCTCATCTTCTCCCTCTAATTGTTGGTAAAAAACAGCATATCTCTCAATCATTGTGTCATAGACAAGTCGTGGCCTTTCCCAAGTAACCAGAAGGCTGGTATAGTTCTTTGGATCAGCTTGAACATTTTCTGGTTCTAAGCTGCAAACTTAAAAAAACAAGAAGAAAGAAAGAAGACAAAAAGGATAGTCATCATAGGTTGAAAAATCTAAGGGATGAGTCAGAAGAGAAATCTCACAGCATATCCCTTTAGTAACACACACACCCCTGCTACACAAGTGAAAGGACAGACTGTCACCAATGCTGGATCAGATGCCAGCCTTGTCTTCAACTCCAGAGTGGTGAATGCCTTTCAGAAGCTGTTGGGCTGCACCACCCAGTAACCCTAGCTAGCATAGCTAATGGTGTGATATGATGGGAGTTGTAGTCCAACAGCATCTATAGGGCCACATATTCCTCACTCCTAAGGTTTGTCTACTTGAGCATTCATTTTTGAAAGTGTTTCACTGTTGTGATTGAGTCTCTCTGCTCTTTGACTGCCTTGCTAATTAAAACAAAGCAAACAAGTTGTTGTGGTCCAGTACAAAACTGCTCCTGGGAGGTGAGGGTGATTATTTTTTCTTCTGTCTTCATATGAGGGGACTCAAGGAATAAGTGGCATGCACAGCTGCTCTTTTGCTTCAAATGTGTGGAAACCTTTGCCTCTCCTGGAGCTTGAAAATAGTTCCATCTCTGAAAAATACATGTCTGTTTTCTCCATAAGATCTTGAATGTTTTCTTCAAACTGTCTAAGACAGGGTTGAGAAAATCTATGGCTCTTCAGGTGCTGAGGCACTAGAGTTCCTACTGTATTTCAGCTACTCTGGCCAATGGTGAAGAATAATGGGAACAGCCATATTTTGATAACTAAAAGGCCACAGGATGGCTGCCATGCTCAAGTAGCTTATAGCCACTCTTACCCAACAGCAGAGACATTGCTCTTAAATTACAACTCTTGTTATCTAATAATTGTTATATAATAATATAATATGGAATCTCTGATTTTCAACATATTACCTCAGAACAAGAGCAAATGAACACCTCTGTGGTGGCATGGTGAAAATCAGTGGTTTTCCACAGGGGAAAAGGTTGCGCAGAAATGGATTGCCATTAGGCGGGGCATCCATCTCAGTGAATATGAAGTGAGAAGATGCAGCCAAATGGAAAAAATAAATTGGCCTTAATGTAGACAAATTTTTAAAATCAATCTACAAAGAAGTTACCAGTGTGGTCAATCTGCTTCCCCTTAGTAGAAGTAGTTAATTTCAGTTGTTCTTTTTCTTTTTCATTAAGAGATTATCTTGTGAACACAAGAGGGCACTCAAGGCTCAATATTGTTTTCCAACATTAAACTTCCGCAATATACAAAAATTTCAGAGACCAACTCCCCTGTTATAGCAAGGTAATAGCAAATAAAGATTTAATGAAACAATCTTATTTAACTCATGACCAACTTTAAGTCTCTTTCAAAACAAAACACTAAACCTATCACAGTCTCAGTTTCCATTTATTAGAAGAGGTTACATACACATTTATTAAATTTAGCAATTACAATGATGCCCTGAAGTGTATCCATTGGGGGAAACAAAATTGTTCAGTTGTATTATATTGAACCAATAATGTTTAATAGCTGAAACTACAGCAGATGGAATGAGCTCACCATTCTCAATAAAAAGGAAGATTCAGTGTTTTCTACTCATAAAGATTCAGAGGAAAAAGACTTTCATGGTTTAGGCCACAACAAAAATACATATTTACCTGCAAGCAGGTCCCACTGAACTCTTGAGATTTTCATATGAGTAGACATATAAAGGACTGTACTCTTAGTATAGCTTCATTTTGGAAAATACTGAAATTGTCATTATGACCATGCAACATTGATACTGATGCTGTCATGTTGTAACCCGTATTGGAACAAATGAGGGTTGCAACAGAGAAGTGCTCAGTAGTAGTGATGGGCATAAACTAGAAAACTGGTGGTTCATGATCGTTCATCAATAGTCATGAACCACAAACCACCACAAATCCCCGGAAAATGAACTGGCTCGTGGTTTGTTTTTCCAGTTCGTGGGGGGGGGGGGGGGAGAACTACCGGCTCCTGCCCTCCACCTCCCCTGTTGCTTACCTTTCCCCTTCCTACTGCCTCCATTGTCTCCTGACCTGCTCCTGCCACTGCCTCAGCTGCCGCCATCTTCAGAGGCAGGGAAGCCAGACACCTAGCTGTTTTATGCCAATGAAACTCAAAGCATGTGCCCACCTATCAGCTGGGCGGCAGGCATATGCACAGAGGCAGCGGGCCCAGCTTCCCAAAGCAGGTAGGGAGGCGATGGGGCAGTGGGAAGGAGGTGGGTGGGCATCCTGTTTTGCTGAGGCAAAACTAAGCTTGGGGGGGGGGGGGAGTTCAGCGCTTCATTTTGCTTCAGCAAAATAGGATCCTCAAACCAGGTCATGAACCAAACCACGAACCAGTCCAGTTCATCATTTTTTCTGGTTCACGGTTTGGTTCATGTCCATCTCTACTCAGTAGATTATATGGTATATAGATGATGAAAGTGTGGGATTATAATTAGAGTGTTCTGAGTTCAAATTCCTGTTTGGACTTGAATTTTTCCCCCCAGTCTTGTAACCATCTCACATGAATAAAGTGGGGATATGCTGATCAGATAGCTCAGTGAGCACCTGGCTGCAGAGGATTTCAATCCCTTGCTGTACGTTGTAGAATTAAAAACAGACTGGGTGGCTTTGGGCAAGCTGTATGGTCCCAGAGCATGCCTCACAAGAAAGGACTAGTAAACTACTTCTTAGTACTTTATGCCTAGGAAACTTTAGAATGTGTTGCTGTAAGTCAGAATTGACTTGATGACATGTAATTAAATTATTCAATTACAACTGACAATCCTCAACTCTCTGAGTATCTCACTGTAAATTTGCAATGCTAAAATCAAACAAATTGGTGGTCTATTAAATGTATTATTCTTCTGCTGCTGTTTTTAAAAAGATTTAATCTGCTTACTTTTGCCTTGGAAATAAAGCACCTATATACATCCCCAGTACAATAAAGTATTAGTAGTAATACTCTACTAATTTTAAAGCACATGAATCTTATTCAAGGTTCTACGCCTACGTACCTGAGCATTAAACACCACATACATCAAACACATAGTTGAAACTAACCTGTAAGTAAAATAAATCTGTCTCCACTCCCTACCCTCAAATATTTCCATGCCCAAATTCTAATTTGATTATTTTCTCTCTGTTAAGGGAAAGAATTATAGGAACATATTAAAATGTAGATCAAATACTGTATTAAGCAAAGTCCAAACCAACTATCAGTGCAATCCTAGGTATGAAACGTTTTACCTTTAAAGTTGTGACCTGAATCGCAATGGATTATCAAATTGTTGCAGAATCACAGTGCTCCCAGGCTTTGGAATGCACCGTCTCAGAAGCCAGGTTGGATCCCTCCCTCTTGTCCTTCCATTGTCAGGCAAAAGCCTTCCTTTTTCAGGCAGGCTTTTAAGCAATAAGGTGGAAGGTGGTCCCGAGAATGCTATATTTATGAAATTTAAATAATTTAATATGTTTTTAAATGGTTTTTAATCTTAATGTTTAATTGTGTTTTGATATAGTTTTGTATAGTATTTTGAACCTGTTATTATTGTTCAGTTTTAATTGTTGTGAACTGCCTTGGGTCCCCCCCATGGGGAGAAACGAGGCAAGCAAGCAAGCAAGCAAGCAAGCAAGCAAGCAAGCAAGCAAACAAACAAACAAACAAACAAACAAAGTTCCTGTCTCATTAATCCAAGATTTCCTATGAGCACCTGAACTTCTAGACTTGCAAAGGATTTGTTCTTCCTCTTGTTAATAGAGAAAGATCTGCACAAACAAAACCATGAAGGATGGATGAGATAGCTTTGTCTGGGGAAGGTGGACATTGTTGTATCTTAGCATATAATTCCTCTTCCGCCACATTTCTTTGAACTGTCTGAAGCAAAATTTAAGGAAAGAGGCTGGGAGAGGTATACGGTATCCCTTAATTAGGAGTGCATGAATTTCACACAAGAGGAGACACAAAAATATAATCTTGGAGATTACAGAAAAGGAGGGAAGCAAGAAACTCAGAGTATCAATCACATAGTACGAATAAAGTGTATAGCTTCTTATCTTGGTAACTCTAATATACAGAAATTGTGGCAATAAACTGAGGAGCACTGATAGGTCCATCTCTCTGCTCATTTCTATGTAAGATTCTGCTGGGGCGTTGATGTAAAAAGTCATGCTACAATGGGTTGGATATCCATAAATGCTTAAATCAAAAGGGTATTTCTCCCCAGTTATTTAAAATTCTCAAGCATCTCTGTCATCCTCCTACTTTTTAGCTTAATGCTTGCCGCCTGGAAATGAATAGTCCAAACAGCTTTTTGAAGGCCAGAAACAATGCAGAGGATGATAGCAACCCCAAATGGAAATGCAGCCATGGGACAAAACTAAGAAAGAAAGCCAAGCAGCTGTGCCGAGCACCTTCAGACAAAGCACCGTGCCAACAGCTAGGACAACATCAGGAAATACAACAGTACAGCAGTGGGATCTACAGTATAGAAGAAAGATAACTGGTGGAGGATATGACAGAGGAATCTAAACAAACTAAAACAAAACTTTTCATGTAATATGTTCAAACCAAAGTAAAAAAGTAAAATGTTTTCAGTAACTGAAAACTCAAGGTTGAGCTGTAATGCACTGAAATCAAGGAATATAACACATTTTTTTCCATTTCATATGTAACCTCATCCTTAGTTTACCTAGTGCAATTACTACTGTTCATTACTGTATTAAAATCTTTATTTATTATGTTCTCTTAATCTAATTGATTAATCATTAGATAACAGTTAAACTAAACAGAACCATTAGTAAAGATGTCCTTGAACCTTTAATAACTCCTTGAATGATTCATTCACCTAAGTATTGTTTCTGAGCACAGGAGTGGGTTACCCATGCTGCCAAACAGTAAGAATTATAGAAATATCATCACATTTTTAATATATTTTTGAGAAAAAAAGCCAGTGTTCTCTGATAGGTAAAATTAGGACCCAGTTCACAGGGGGTGAGTTGTTGTTTGCATAATTCTGTTGTAAACCACCCAGAGAGTGCTCCAAGCACTATAGGGAGGTATATAAATTGAAATAACAATTGTAATACCAACTGTTGCAGAAATTATCGATTAAATCAGCAATGGGTACCTTGTAGCCCTTCATCTGTTGCTAATCTGTAGCCCCTAGCATACCTCACCATTGGCTATGCTAGTTGGGACTGATGGGAGCTATAGTCTAAGAACATCTGGAGGTCCACATACTTCCATCCCTTGTACCAAAGGAAGAATGTTGATCCTACTCCACTTGCAGAGCTTCACCTAATGATATGTGTTTCAATACACATCCGATGTGACCAATAAAATCTATTTTTATTTCCCTTTGCTACCATATCTGTACAGTTATTGTATGATGCTCCAGGAAAGGCGCCTGCTCATAGAGATATATATTCAAAGTTTTTATTATTCATGTTCCAGCCAGCAGATACATGAAGTTTATTTTGCAATTTTTACTTGAGATGTATTATCCAATTGAATTTTAAAATCAAATGATTACATTATTTTTCTCATTGATGAACTGCTGGATAGCTCAATGGTTTAGGTCTGTGGAGCCAGAGGCTGGAAGTTCAATTTCCCACTATATCTCCTTGACAGGGGTTGGACTTGAAGATCCATGGGGTCCCTTCCAGCTCTGCAGTTCTAAGATGATGATGGTAATGATTATGTTTTAGTAAGCTGGGAGTTATATGTTTGTAAAAGCAGGCATTTGTGCACCTACCCCTAGTTGGACAACCAGCTGCTCACTTACATTGTTGCTCGATATGTGTACTTTCTTCCTAAATGCAGCTACCACAACTGCATGGATGTAGTAGCCGCAGTCTGAAAATAGGCAATCACATTGATCATATTTTCTGAATTTGGCAAAGCCCGCCAACTGACTTTTCCTCTATTCAAAAAGCTGACTAGCATGATTACTGATATCCTGTTAGTTCCGTGCCTGTGCGCATTTAGATCAGAAATGGTATTTCACTTCTAGAAGCAATTCTTTGTGGTTAAAAATCAGGGTCAAATCTGTTAAATCAGCAAATCCAAATAAGCAATAAATACCTGCTTCATGAATTTCTTCCTGCCCAGTATATGAGGAAAACACTTGGCCAGAAAACTTATGTTGCTGCTCTCTAAAATTATTTTGCAGATAGTCCATTAGCATCACATAACCAGACTGCTGCATGGTGAGGACGTCACAAAATACTGACAGCTGGAAAAAAAGCAGTAAATGCAATGAGACAGGGAACTTTATTTATAAATTCATGTTAAAAAAAAGGAGGAATTTTCAAGGTGATGAACAAACTTCACACAACTCCATTACAATAACAAAATTCACACAAAACACATTTACAAGGCAGAGTTTCCATGCAGGTAAATTATTTTAACATCACCTTCTATTTCAAGAAAAGTAAAGACTTTGTTTTTATCCCCTGTGCAGACAGAATGTCCACTTGTTACCTCCATGGTCAGTCTGTCTGATTCCAGATTTTTTTTTTTTTCCTATAACAGATCCTATCACTGTAGAAGTTGCTAGAAATACTGTGGAATGCACCTGTCTAGTATTATTCAAGAGGAGAATGCTACCTCATTCTATTTTAGTCTTTAATTACTTGTTTACTGCTGAACACACATACACACAGAGAGCTCCATTTTTTTTCCTAGTAAGCTGAAATTAAACCACAGTTTCCAAACTGAAATGAAAGGAGAAACTGAGTTTTAAATCCTAACAGAGGTGCCAAGGTTGACATCAAAAGGGATAAGAGAATGGGTGTGTGTGTGAGAGGAGAGCATATGGACCTGATGTTACTGAATCACAATTTATTAGATTGCAGGTGATATGTCTAAAACAGCCCTCAGAATGGGAGCAGGCCAACACGTTTTCTGTGGGCAACACGTGGTCCCATAAGCTACTGGGCTTCTCCAGCAATCTGTCCTTCCCAAAATTAAATTTATTTTGAACCAAAACAACTTTTGCTTCAAAAAGTTATCTTGTGAGTTATAGGCTGGCGGCGGCGGGGGGGGGGGGGCAATTTTATTTCACATCTCTGTTTAAAATTCTTGTTCACTTTTTAATTTTAATTTTTTTTATTTTGCTATTAGAGCATGCAAACTGGCTTTTCCAAAACATTCCCCACCCCACGTTTGTAATAAAAATGTTCAGGGGAGTAGGTTGCAAGCAGAGGTACAGCTCTCTAATTTCCAGGGACAAGCTTGTGCAACCCGAGACCTCTGGAGATTGCCCATTTCTGCCATTCATGCTGCTGCTAAGGACATTATTTGAAAACTGAATACTGGCTCGGGATAAACCAGGGTAACACAGCCCCCACCCCACCTCCATACACACACTTAAGCACATTAAGTATATACAGTTTACTATGTATTATTTAGAAATCTACACTGTGGCCCAAAGTCTAGAAATAGATATGCTTTATGTGCATATTTAAATTATCTGCTACATTACTATGGTGAAACAGTTGTGTTATGCACAAACTAGAAATAACTAATTGTTCAACAGAATAAAAATCACCTGGTTTTCTGAAATGTTAACAGTGTCCTTAAATACAATCCATTCAACTGTTTCTGAGCAAGGGGGTGTTGATAAAGATCCATTGTAAGTGTAATATTTGTCTGTTGAATTTGGCAAAAGATTTAACAAGATGAAGGGCTCCAGTTCACTTTTTTTCCCTGCAAAATACAGATTGTAAGAAAACAGCAACGACATTCCTAAAATGAGGCTCCAGAAAATAAAGATGGATTACAAACTATTTATTTCAGAATTTAGAAGTGTCCTTCTAAAGAAAAGCCATACAAGATAGCTCATATAAAAACATATAAAACCCCAAAAGCACTGAAGTAGTAAAATAGCAACCATTAAAAACAGTACACAGCACTCTACATATTGATTAAAAGCATCTTGAAATAAAGAGATAATTTTTGTTGTTGTTTAGTCATTAAGTCGAAGTGGGATTTTCACTCACCCCCCCCCCCCATCCTTTGTCCGTTTAACGAGCCTATTCAGACCAAGGGGAAGTGAAACCAACGTGGAATATATATCAGGGGTCTCCTCCCAACTCTCCTCAGACTGAAGAAACTACTTGGATGAGTAGCGAAATGTTTCAATCTAATAAGAAAGAAGTCCAGTTGCCATGACTCAGCTTCCAGATAACCTCACCTAGATGACTGAGAATCTTCACAGATAAACTCTACTAATTTCCTATTTGTTTTCAGGTCAGAAGCCCTAGCAACAGTCCCAGAGATACACTGATTTGGAATTATTATGAAGGCTTCTTCTTTCTGCTGGTTACTCCTAGGCCATTGGAACACCCTTCCCAAGGAGGCATCTCTCACTTCCTCATTATAGACCCTGTGGAAGCTGATAAAGATTTTCATTTGTATGAAGTGATTTGGTACATGACTTGCTGCTTTTAATCCTTTCCATTCTTCTCAATATCTTAAATGCTTTCAATCCTATTGTATTCTTTTTGCTGCTGTTTTCATGTTTAATATTTGGCAAAAAGATGCTTTAATTATTATTCTTTGCTTTGAACTCCTAGGAGAAAAGCTGGTGTATCAATGTTCCGAAATAAATAAATCTATATATCATATGTATATAATTATGATAAAGGTATAGAAAAAAATGCATGCAGAAAAAGCAGAGAGCAGTGGTTTTCTTTCTTTTCCATATTACCAGGATTCAGGCATATCTAATTATGTCAGTTTGCTGTCCGTTCAAGACAGACAAAAGAAAAAGGCGCTTTTTCCTAGAACAGACAACTCATTTGTGAAATTGCCTGACATAAAATGTGATGATGGCTGCTGGCTTATTTAGAGGAATCAAATAAAATGTAGGACAGACAATTCATCATGGGCTATTAGTCTAACAAGGGGGACTTCAAACAAAACGGTCAGAGTTTTGGTCAGCCAGCTGTGCATCCTCTAGGAGGAGATCTCATTCCATTCATCTCCCATCTGGTTTTCCATCCCTCCCCCTCCCCCTCCCTCACACACAAAACTCACTCAGCTTTCATGGCCACTGAGTACAGCCCCTCCTTGTTCTGCCATCTAGAAGGTTTTGCCCACTTTAGGGTTCTTCACACAACTGGGCCCACTAGAACCACTGACATGTCTCTCTGATGTGCAGATGGTGGTGCTATTTTTGCTTTAAAACAATTTGCCACTCATTTTTGAACATCAGAGATAGAGAAATGCTAAACAGAACCTTCATATTGAGAGGCCATGTGTTTCTTAATATGAACCAACTACAGGGAAGGACTCTACTTTTATCCCGTTCATGGGTTCCCTGAAGCACAGAACTGGCTTCCACTGGAAAGGGATGCTGGGCTAGATAAATGCTTGGTCTAATCCAACATAAATCTTTTTATGATAAATAAAACATTTTAATTTGATTTTACAATATTATGAAAATAAATTTAAGATAGCTTCAGGCATTACAAAGGGAAATAAGGTAGGATTTGAAGTGTGGTCAGATGCGGGTGTACATATACGTAAGTCCCACTCTTTGCATCCCCATCCCACCGCCTTCAGCCCTTTTATGGAGAAAGCTAGGGGATGAATGAATGAATGAATGAATGAATGAATGAATGAATGAATGAATGAATGAATAAATAATCTTTACTGTGAGCCCAAAAATTGCCATACTGGGGAGAATGTTGCTTATAACAGTTCACATATATCACACATTATCATACATGTGAATTATACTTCATGTTTTAGCCTCTTAATGAGAGCACAAACATCATGAAGGCCTCTTGGCTTGTAATTGTCTCTGATTTTTATATTCAGGTATTGTTAGAGAGCCCTTATGCTAGACCAGTGCTTCCCAACCTTTTTAGAGTCACAACCCCCTTTTATAATAGCCAAGTAACTTGCCCTCTGCCATGTTTGCATGAAAAGGCATTTCAATGGGGTAAAGTCATCAGTGGCTTCTTTCTCCCCCAAAGGGCCTATTTCTCATACATACACATAACACTAACTTTAATATCCCTCTCCAATAGGCCAACGAAGAAATTATTTAACAAGGACTACAACACATATAAGATGACCTGTAACACCCCCCCCCCCCCAGAAAACACTTTGTAATCCCCAGGTTGGAGAACACTGCACTAGACCTTGTTTTCCTCTGCTCCTAGCAAGAAGGAAGTGCCCAGGGCCTCCACATACTTCTACTCACAAAAGCATAATGCTTCCTTTCCAATAAAACCCACTGGTATTCTCTCTCGCCCCAAAGCCGGAGGAGAAGAGACCTGTTGCCAGCAAGAACAAAGAGAACAAGCAATTGTAAAAACATGGGTTTTTTTGACAGGCCTCCCCGGACCCTGTAACACCTTAATACAGTGATTGGTCTTAACACTTATATTATTAGTCCTGCCGTCCAGCTTTTATATTATTTTATATTATTTTAATTATTATTACTTTAAAAATGTTGGTCGTTTGTGCTTATTTTGATTTTATAATTATTATGTTTATTGCTTTGAATTGTTCATGTTTAATATGTAAACCGCGCAGAGTGGCCTTGGCAGCCAGGCGGGCAGTATAGAAGTCAAATAAAACAAACAAACAAACAAACAAGAACAGCTGCGGCAGAAGTCCCCTTGTTTACCCAGTAAGAGTAAACAAGGGGACTTCTGTAAAAGGGCTCCTAATACATTAGGGCATCAGGACAAGGTAAAACCTTGAGCTACTTTGGGTTTTGTTTTTGTTTTGCTTGTTAGAAGAGGAACCACAGCAGGAACAGAGGATATTCAGTACAGGTATTCTCTCATTAAGTGGGTACAATATAATTAGGCCATCTGTTTCACTACAATGCTGCACCTCCTGTAAATTAATCATTAGCAAGAAACATACTGTCTTTCCACACACTTTTATTTTAATCATGCTGAACATGTCTCTTTGTATCAGGAGTCTTCACAATATTTCCACTTGTGTAAAATATAGCAATATTTTGTTAACTGTTCGGCTCCTTCCCACACAATCACAGTGGCTACCACTCATGTACTATAACAAGTTTACTGGCTTATTAAACTGTGAGGTACATGAAGAGCATACTGGTGGATGTAGCTTGTCTAATCCTACTTTGCTCCTCCCTTTGGGAAAAAGGTAAACAAACCAGGAAGCCACAGTGAAGCATAACTCCCCATTACATCTGTGAACCCACAAACATAGTTAATTGCTACAAAAAATGTCAGGACTTATCAGCCAATTACAAACTTAGGTTTAAAGATGGCTTCCACTCTTGGCTTGTTCAGGACCAATGAAGCACAGTTCCAGATATGGCTATAATTTAAGTTATGCTTAAATTGAAGCTGCTTATTAACTGTGAAGAGAGATTTTCACGTTGCACCATTAACTTACCAAAGCGGCTAACACTGGCCACTCCATCTATAATTGCGTTGTAGTTTGCATTATCTTCCAGACCAATCTGTTGATGAAATATTGTATGATTGATTCTTATGGAGAGATCAGTGTTTGATTAGTTCATTAGTTATAAAAGAAACATGTTTTATTAGCATTTTGCATACACACAAACATCCCATGCCGAAACACATTGCAGTGAATAAGGGTCAATTTTCTCATGCAAAATTAAATAAGAATAACACATGCTCTCACAATAACTTCTTTCTATCAGATGAAATTGGTGGGATTTCACAATTAAGATTATGCAATATGTGTAAACAATAATTACCTCAAATAAGATTGATAAAGCTCTTAATTTCCCATTTCCTTCAATTGCCTTATCTATATCCTCAAACTGATTTGGATCATAACAGTAGATTTGCATCTGTAAATACAGTAGTATTTCAGGATGGTTTTTTAAAACAAATATGTACATATAAACAAGTCTTTGAAAAGAATTTTCCAGGAACATATATATATTAGTTTGCATGTTTATTTTTAAAGAAGAACTTCTGAAATCCCAACTGCTGCCTCATTCCAAGTAACCTAATATTTGCTTGAAAACATACTGCACATGTCCTGGACTGAGCAAGGTGCTATTATCAAACTCTGTGAAATGCAATTAGAAATCTGCAGATAGCCGACACAGCCTTGATGCTTATCAGAGGTAGTCTACTTTTATAGTCTAAAAAAGTAAAGTTCCACGTTCAGGTCAAAAAACATGCGTGTGTGCGCTGCTAGAGATTCTATCTCACATTTAAGAACCACTACAGGCTTATTAAAAAGGGGCACAAAATAAATCCAAATAAAATGGCAAGACACACTCTGAACAGCTCTGAATTATGAAAAATGAGGGGGCAGTATTTTGTGCCCTGGTTTGCAACACCCACAGAATCACTTGTCAGTTACTTCAAAGGGGCTTTGAGTATCACTGGCCAGGTTCTCACTCTATTCCCAGGTTCAGAGACAGGTATTTGTCATATTTATGCTTACTGTTGGAGGAGAAGATTTACAAGTCTCCGAAATAAATCATAACGTCACAGGCATGCTCTAATGGGAAAGGCAAAGTTGGTAGCAAGCACATTACTTTGACTAGCTACCAAGGCCAACAAAAGATTTGTGGATACTTGTTTCCTTCATGGACGTAGTGAATGGGAAACATCACATGCACATACTTCAAAGTTTATTGCACAGAAATATAACTTAGATCTGAATATATTATATATTTTAAAGCAAAGTATGCATCACATTTTTAATTGACTTCTAAATAAAGTAGAAGCTATTTGAACTTTCCCGCAAATGTGAGTGAAATCTTTCTTCGATAAGTGAACATGAAATAACCTCCACCCTTAATTTATCAAGTACACAGATAAAAAAAAAACTGACTTACTCTCCTAGACTGAGTTATCATTAGAAAAATAACATTTACAAATGACTTGGAATAATGGAATATCTGAACAGAAAGACTGGGCAGGAAAGGATCAAAATGTTACAAGAAGCAGCTTCATAAATTCATAACTGCTTAGAGATCAAAGAAACATCTTCTTAATTTTCTTTTGTTACTCTCCAAGCTAAAAAGCATGCAAATAGGCGCACAGAGCTTTCCTGCCCTCAAAGCGAGAGAGCAGCTTAAGCAAATGCCTTGCAAAAGTGATGGTGTTTTTTTAAAAACAAATTATATTAAAATAAAAATACAAAAAAGAGAAAAAAAGAAACATATCTTTAAAAAAACTTAATAACACAAAATCACATAAACAATAATACATAATATGCTCCCCCTGCTGGGACCATTTGGAGGTATAACCAGTTTTTCCTCCATTTACTGAGTCCCATTTTCCTTCTAAAACTTTTTTTTTTAAAGGAGGAAAAGCAAGAATGATGTTGTCCCTTCCACAGAAATGGAAGCTCACTGGCATTTTGCTGCCTCAGTCCAAAGAGCGACTGAAGTTCATACTGATCCAAGCCAGTCAATTAATTCTGGTATCTGAAGCCGAAAATTTCACAAACACCACTCCCCTTTCCTGACAGGAGAACATCAATCATAAAAAAGATCAATAATTTGCTTCCCCTCCATGGCACTCAAAACCTTCTTCCTGAGGGGGCTGTCTCACTCCATCTAGGGTTGACCACAAAACTTCATGTGTGCCCTGTTCTGTTTCAAAGGGAAGATATAAGCATAATGCCTGAGCTTCTTTGTTTGAAGAATTGGGACTTGATGTGCAATCAACAGCTTCCCAGCTGTAACTTTAAAACCACACCTCCAGTGCAGCCTGCATCTTTCTTAACTCACATCTAAGAAACGTGCCTGGCAAAATATATGAACTTTGTGGATTCTAAGTTCTTTCCACTAATGACAAGACACCAGTGCAACCCTGATTAAGTGGGTCCTGATCCGTGAAAGCTAGCAGATAGTATGCTTTCTTTAGTGGTCTATAGTTATTGCCCATTCCTGCATTTGTATTATGTAAAGACCTGGTGGCTCCCTTTTATTTCAAAAAATTATGAGCATCTGCTTTCAGCTGACAAAGTTTGAATAAGTAAATCTGTATGCAGATAAATTACAGATACGTTTAGTTATTATTCTAAATAGTTACTATACATTTTGACTGCAACTGTACACTTCAAAAATACAAATATAGTTCCAATATTTAATATCTTTGTTACCTCAAGAGGATATTTTTGTCCATCAATGCTATGTTCGGATCCATCATGAGATATATTACATTTTCCCCAGTGAAAGGTTATCCTGCTTGCTTTAAATACAGCTTCTAAGCCTCCTCCAGTCACAAAGTATTCATTTGTCAACTTAATTTCCACTACAGAGGGGGGAAAGGAGTTGTTATTCACCATGCTTAAGATAAAGAAACAAAAGCCACTCTATGATTCAAACATATGTGGAAGCAGATAGGAGCCATTTCTTTCAGCCAGGGAGTCAATTAGGCAGACAGGAAGGGAAGGTAACAGAAAAAAGCTGGTGTACAACCAAGTAACTGACTTTGTAAGAGTTTGTGCTGAAGTAACTGTCTAGCAGATTATCATTGTTTCTTGCCAGATAAGGAGAATGTCTTGTAACTTCTTGCAGGGCTTAATTGAAAGAATATAAAACATTGTGTTGACATCAGGAACAAGTTAGTTTAACTTTATTCCCAGTGAAGTCAATGGGACATAAGTCATGGCTAACATGTCCCACTGAATTCAAAGGTATCCAGTTCAACTAACTCAGCCTGGATCCAGCTCAATAAAAATTGCAGATGGATCATGTCATGGATTATAGCATCTATTATAGATGCTATTATAGCATCTTCAGGAAATAGGTAGGGCATAGGAAGCCTATTGCTTGCTACAACTGCAAGATTATTTTACTGCTACTGACTATTCTGTGGTAAGGCAAGTATTTCCAGAGCCCCTTGAGATGAGGCTCGTAGAACCAGTAATGGCTTCATTTTCACCTTATCTCTCCACACTCTGTAAAATACTCTTGTGCAGTCTTCAGGGACTTCTCTTGCAAACTGGGCTAGCTCTTTTGGAGTCAGTATGAGTGCAAACACTGGGTTTTACTGACTTTAGCTAATATAGTTA
The DNA here is from genome assembly GCA_037013535.1 of Intellagama lesueurii. Taxonomy (NCBI): domain Eukaryota; kingdom Metazoa; phylum Chordata; class Lepidosauria; order Squamata; family Agamidae; genus Intellagama; species Intellagama lesueurii. The sequence continues at coordinate 67,740,659 of JBAJHW010000005.1, read as the reverse complement.
TGTACCTGCTTAAGACCCAAAGCTACACTTTTTTTTTTTTACATTACAGAAAACAGAAGAAACCTATATATAGCCAAAAAGCAACCCATTTAATGAATAATTGATTTGGTATTTGGTGATAGAAACTGAAGGTGTAGGTACCTCAGATGGATTGGGAACATAATAGGGCACAAACGTTAAGTGTCCCATTTCCCTATGCTCTGCTCCTGATTCAGACTAAACTTGCTCATTTAATTTAAAGCAAAGACAAAGCAGGAGACAGTCACAGTGATGGCTCCTCTCTTGAATTCTAAACCCCATGCATAAGTGAGGGGTGGTTCCATAATGATTTCCAAAACACCAATTATCTTTACTAATACTCCTTGAACACACTAACTGCATAGTTGTGAAAACAGCAGCACAATGTCAATGATATGTGTTATTAACACAATAATTATAAATTAAGTTATAATTTATAATTATTATGTGGAAAATGTTTAAATCTTCATTTTCATAATCAATATGTATTACTGGATTACAGTAATTCATGCTACTTCCCAGACCATCCCATGTGATTCTTCTTCTTTTGAGTCATCTTGACTTGAGGCTGGATTGCTATTACCAACAACCTTCCCCACAGCTACAAAAATCTTAACTTCAAGAGGTTAAAAAGAGAGAGAAAAGGAAAGGAAGCAAGAGATCTAAAGCCTACAAATGCTCATTTTTTTTCATGCAAAATAAGCTCACCTTTATGAATACCAAAACAAATGAAAACAAGAAATATGAATTTTGTACCTGTTTTGCCTGTGTTGTAGATTAAAGTATCTTCTGATGTTTCTTTTCCCCAGTCTTGGAATTTCAGTTCTTTCAGATTTACATTTACTTGAGTTAGATCTTCATCAATATTAATAGGTGACTGTTTGGCACCATTGCATGCAGGGTATTTTTTCCCCCAACTTGTTTGATTTAATGCTCCTAAACACCAGAAAGAAAAGAGAGAGGGGAAAATAATCTAAATAAACATATACATTTCATTTTATAAGAAAATAAAAAATTATGCAATGCAACACCCATTAATGCCTATCCATGAAAACCTACTTTTCTTAATGTATGCCTTCCACATAAAGCTTATACAAATGTTTTTATGAAGTTGCACCACTCAGAACTGAAGATATATAGGAGTGTTCTGTCACATCAAAACGTCATCATTAAACAAAGCTAGAGTATCAAGGAGAAAGTGTCAATATAGCTTTCTTCTTGGCTTCAGCCTAGTCATCTTCTTGACATTCTAATTTCACGTGCGCTTATATCTGAGGACCTTGTCCTTTCTCAGCCATGATTTCTAAGGTACTGCCACTTCGGCATTATTGGTTTACATTCTGAAAGGGCAAACCATTTTGGAAGACAAGCAGCAGAGCAACAGGTCCAAAGGGTACAGCATACTCCTTCTTTCCTTTGTCAAGCAAAAACCTCTTTTCCAGCCTTTTGTCCATTACCCTTCAGTAGCTGAAACACTCTAAGATACTTTCCAAATTGAGAGTTGCTGTGCTGTGGTGGTTACAGGCCTGGACTGGAACTTGAAAAAGTTGGTTTCTAGCCTCCAGTGAGCCATGAAGCTCAATGACTGACCTTCATCCAGTCACTTTTTCTCAACTTGGTTTACCTCACAGGCTTGTTGTGAAGATAAAGTAGGGAGGACAATCTATATATGCCATCATTCACATAGTTCTGATGAGCCATGGGAGGAACTGTGTAAAAGCCACTACCACTGCAGTGGCAGCAGCCATAGCAACAGCAAGAAAAACAACAGTCCAGACTCCAGATTGATTTTGAGAAGGAAAAAGATGCTCTTCTGTCAGACTCAGGTTAGGATATGGGATGGGATGGCTTTGTTAATCTAGGGCCGGCTGTTCTACCTAGCTTTCTACACGCCTTTCCCTTTATAATCTTTACAATTTATGACATTATTATTGGCCCACACCTCAGATTATGGTTTGTTACCTTGTCTCTAATTCTAGCAGTTTTTCCTTATTAAAGTAGAATATGCCAGTTTCCCGGGTGATACATGTGGATCTCACTTGGAGAATCTGTTGCTATGACGAACAGCTCTGACCTTGTTTCATTGTTGTTTCAGACAACATGTATTCAGTCAATAGTGACCAGGGCCATGATCCTATTAGTTTTTACTGCATGAGTCAGGACAATAGCACTAGCAGTTCTTGCTGTCTGCAGGCTGTTTAGGCATGCAATAGAGAGCCACCAAATGGTGCACATTGTGTTGTGTGATTGCCTTCTCTGCTTTACAATTCTAACAGGATACTTGCCTTGGTATCTTCCCCTTAGAACCTGGGTGAGGCTTTGGAAAACGGACGTATACATTTATGATATTTACTGTCCTGCCTCTTTTATTTTAAGGGATCCAAATTTACCTCAGGGTATGGTTATACTGACAAGAAGAACCGCTGCTGAATCAAGTTTTGCATAATTAAAATTGATTTTTAAAATCCTGGCTGCACGACGCAGAGTGATGCCCACTTTTTTTAACTGCAAACCAAACTTTTTTGAAGAGACTGGAAGGGGCTTCTTAAATTTATAATGCTTCTGAAATTGATTCTTTATGAATCACTTTGGACAATGTGAAAACCTCTGTTGTATTAAATACTGCCTTTGTGGGCAGTCACAGGTTTGTCCATAAGATTTTTTTTTAACTTTAGCACTGCAGCAATATGCCACTTTTTTTTAAAGAGAAAAATGTAGGCCTTCCAAAGGATGCCTGAAAACTGAAGAAATACTGCACAACATTGAAAACATGGTCTGCAAACTTGCTGGTTAATGAGATGATTTAAAACCTCACATGTAGTTTCCCAAAGCAATTTTAAAGCCCTGCTTAATATCAGAGTAATAATTATCAACATGAATGTGAACAGTGATCCAAAAACCACATGACTGTAAATCGATTTTTAAAAAATTGGGAGTGGAATCAATGTAAATCAGCAGTGTGACTGAGCACTTACTTAAAAATGTACACAATACAAAAGTTTCAGAACACCTATCTACAAAATATCACAGCACAAAAAAGGATATAAAATACCCCATCAAAGTTAACAATCACCAACCCAACAGGAGATCCATATTATCCCCATCACAAAGACCTTGCTGAAGAACTGAAGTATAAAAAGTACTGTAGCACCTTAAAGACTATCAAATTTAATTCAATGTGAGCTTTTGTGCAGTATCTTTTGAGTGCTTCATCTAGCCACTGGTTTATATACAGAGTACAAATGGTTGTGAGGCTGTGGAGCAAGTGAAGAAGAGATACAGGTACATGTAGGCATCCTTCAGTCTCAAGAGACCATGGTAACGTACTCTGAATAGAGGTCTTGGAACAGCGTCTAGTGTGGCTGAGAAGGCCAATTCGAGAGTGAGAATCCCTTCCACACTGAAGTCAAATACAATCTGTCCCCTGTCCAGCTCCCTGATTTTGCTGGTTTCGGGAATGCCTCTTTGCCTCAGCCTGCTGAACAAGTGTCTCTTCAAACTGGGAGAGGCCATGCTGCACCGCCTGCCTCCAGGCTGATACAGGTACAATTAAGAAAGATTAGTAAGATAAGTTGGCCCTTCAAATATCCTTGTCCCCGGCAACTTATGACTTTAAATCAGCACCCATACCTGGTTTGGAGCTGGAATAAGATTGGTAGTCACTGTCGCTAGAGTAACATCCCAGCTAATATACTTCATGTTGTGACCTTCTGTTACGTTTTGTTTGAACATTCTGATAATTTGATGCTTCTGAATACTCTACAACAATCATGTGTGTAGAATACATTATGGTACATCAAAATGGATGTAAACGTAATATCATAGGCATTTGACGTTAAAGGGCACTAGCTGCTGCACTTGCTCAGACTGTACCTAAGCACTGAAACACAGAAATACAGAAAGCAGCTTTATACGTATATGCCATAGCATTGGTCCACCTGGCTCAAAAGTCCTCTATGCTGATTGGTACTGGCTCCCCAGAGCTTTAGACAGGAATCCTTCCCAGTCCTTCCTGGAGATTCTGAGGACTCAGAGATTTGTGTGCGAGTGATATTTATTTATTTATTTTATTTTATTGGATTTCTACCCCGCCCATCTAGACCAAAGGTCTACTCTGGGCGGCAATATGCAGTGCCACTGAGCTAAAGTCATTCCTCTAAAGCAGCGGTCCCCAACCTTTTTAGCCCCGCGGACTGGCTGGGGAAGGCGGGGCACCCCCCTGCCCTCGTGCGCATGTGCGAAGGAGCGCTCTTTCTCTTGCGCTGCGCAGGCGCACTCATGCACGTGCGCAAAGGAGCGGGGGCGCTCGTGCGTGCATGCGCGCGAAGGGCAGCACACCGCTCATACAGGCGTGCGCTCTCTCGTGTGCATGCATAAAGGATGGCATGGCGTTCAGGGGGCACTTGTGCGCATGCGCAAAGGGGTGGGGGAGCGCTTATGTGGGCGCAGGCACGTGCAGGCGCAAACGGGCTGTGCGGGGGGAGTGCATGCGGGGGTGGGGGGACGTCTGTCTACCCGGCCTGGTGCGTCTCAGGCCACGGACCGGCACTAGGCCGCAGACTGGAGGTTGGGGCCCTCTGCTCTAAAGCACTACCAAGTTGCAAACCTCATATTTAAGGAAAGCACTACTCAGAGCAGGATGAGCTCCAGAATATTCAACCAACTGTACTGCTGCATTGCCAAAAAATTTTCATCCATATACAGACCATTAGTGCTCTGAGATAATGGCTGAAATCCTGCTGCATAAATTATGTCACATAAGGTTGATGTCACCAGGAAGACATTGGGGGGTGCAGGACAGTAGGAGAATGTTTGCAATTACCAAAAATTGTCACTATCAGTAAAATCATCAAGAAAGCAGCAATTTTTGGTAATTAAGGACTTCCTCCAGCTGTCCTACAGCTTCCCATTAACGATAATGATTCCTCAGGACTTTCTGGCGAAGAAATAAAAAATGTTTTGTTTCTGAAAAACTGTTGCAGCTGATTTCAGCCATTGGCTTCTCACCTCCACTGCTTCCTTGGGAGTGCATGGAAAGAAAAAGAGATTCTATCAGCATGCTACTAATATCTGATTCCAAATTTTTGAGTGACCTTCATCAACAATTTCATACAGAAGTTGACTTATGTGAGAGATATGATGGAACTCTGGAGAACGCACTAAGCCACTGGCTACAGAATGAAGAAGCAGCATCCTTCATCTTCTTGACCTCCCAGTTAGAAAGCCAGTTGACTATAGTATTCTCCATCCCCTTCTGGATGACACTGGATGAAACCAGTATTATAGCCAAAAGAATACTGTGGTAAGTGGAACTGAAAGCTGCTGAGCAGAACTGGCAAAGTTACACTTCTTTTGCCCATCTTTCAAAGCAAGTTATTTACCAAGGCCACAAAAACAGTTTTCGTTCTGAACCTAGACCAAAAGCCAGTCTGAAAAGGATTCAGATAATTAGGATTTTTCCCCTAGCCACTACATTCTGAAACATTTGCTCAGATATGGAATGCTTGGAATTGACAAGTACATTCCAGAGGTCCAAAGCCAAAGTCCACAAGTAGTCCACAAGTCAGTCCAGGTCAATAGTATCAGGGGAAGGTGGAGAGAAGAATGCAAGAAGCATGGTCCAAAAGTGTAAATGGCAAAAATTCAAGCTCAAAGAAAGGCAGGTTCTGGAGCAAGAGGAGGCACTGTCTTCAACAAAGTCCCAGTCATACCCTAAAGTTTACACAGTGTAGCTGGAGCCCCACTTGGCCATCTGGGGAAGACACTCAGTTGGTCTCTGTAGGAGGAAGAGCTTTGCCTCATGTCAACCGCCTACTCTTGACCCCAAGTCTTTTTTCCCAAGGAGTCTTTCCTGCAGCTGAGCACTTCTCAGAGTTTGAAGGCTTCTAGCATAGCTCATGCCTTTATTCTTCTGTGGCATTCTCATGGGCTGGGAGGTAGTCCAGCCTCCTCTCTCGCTCTCATACGCTTTCTTAGAGTTCAGCCACCTGGGTTTTTGAGGGCCCAGAGTTTACAGGATGCAGCAGTTCCTTCCCTGTGTTTGGAGGTTCCAGCTCATTATTACTAGAAGATGTATCCAGCAGGACTATCCAACAAGGATTGGATAATACAGCCAAATGTTAGAGAAAAACAAAACAAAAGGCAAAAGCAACAAGGGTAAAATATATTACATACTAAAAATGGCAGCAACAAAACTAAGGTTTAAGTATTAAAAGCCTGTCAGAGTAAAAGTACATTCAACTGCTGACAAAAGATGGCCAAAGAAGGCATCTGATGAAGTTAAATTGGAAGAACATTTCTGAATCATGGCAACACCACAGGAAAGGTGTTGAGTCTTGAGCTTCTTGATAAATCACTCAGATAAAATCAATAAGAACAAGTTCTCTAACATTGACAGGAGCCTGTAAGAGAGTAAGTGGCCCTAACAAACCTAGTCCTAAGCCATTTGGGATTTTAAATTCTAAAACAAGTATTGAGAACACAGGGAGCTAGTGGAACTAATATATGCCTGAAGTTACACATTCTCAGCTATTAAGTGCTAGATAAAAATCTGGCAGCCATATTTTGAATCAACTGAAGCTTCTAAACCAGTGGCTCTTAACCTTTTCTTTACCATGGACCCCCTTTAAATATCTTTTGTTGCCACGTAACACCAAGAATTAGCTCATGATTTAAAACCCTAAAGTGCATCAAATATTTATTTAAAGTTTCTCATGAAGTGTCTCATCAATAGATATTCCTTGCTGTAATGGCAATACTTTTTAAGATCACTGGAAGAAATTACATTTTCCTTTGAATAGGATGCACCCTACTCAACAGCATCAGTTCTTTTACTTTTCAAATTCAGCCAACGATCCATTCTGAGCCTCAGTCAAAATGTATTGTTACGAAATTCACTGCAATAATACTGAAAAGTCACTTTACTCGACAATAACCAAATGGTTTGATTAGCAGAAGTCGAAGAAGAAACATGATCACAAAGTCCATCCGAACACTCACTCACATGGACACTGACTTCGAGTCTCTCTTCCCGCGGCTTCTGACTGTCTGTGCAGTAGCAAGAAATGTCATGTGCTGTCTCTCAGCCACTCAGCATCATTAACTTGCATGTTCTCACCATGTGCAAAAATATGAAACAGTTATTTGATATCAAACAGTTATTTTCATAACAAATTTGTACTTTTGTTTGTTTTTAATGGAAGTGGTAAGTTAGAAAAGCCAATTTTACACAAACAAGCAAGGGAAATTAAGATTTTGTTCTACGTTTCCTTTTCTTTCTTGCTTCCTTCCTTCCTTCCTTCTTTCTTTCTATTTTAACTGCAGAAGATTATAACATTTCTTCAAGCCTTTGTGGACCATCTATGAAGACATTGCAGCCCCCTGGAGGTCCGCAGACCACAGGTTAAGAGCCTATGTTTTAGACTGTCTCCTAAGTCAGATTCACAAAACAAACATAAGCTGTTGGCTAAAGCTAGCCCAAATTGATTTTTTTAAAAAAACAACCCAACAATCCAAAATTGAGCAAATCTACGAGTTTCACTTTCTCTCACATGTGATTTTGTGAACTTTATTATGTTTTGATCAAACCCCAAAATAAATTGAAATTTCCACCCCTCTCTAAAAGGCACCCCAGCAACTATCAGCACAGAAAGCAACAGTGCAAGGAATACCTCAAGGCACACAGCTCTTCTTTCAAGTACATAACACTCTATCCACAATAAGATGAATCAACCTAGATAGATTACCTGGCCTGAGTCACTTGTACTCCAGTTTTGCACATGTTAAGTTTCAGACTGTAAATTTATTCACTACTAAAATGACCTTGCTTTTACCTTACCAGAGGGTACCCATGACCTGCCACTTTCAACTAGCAGGCCTATACCTGAAGTGATAGTAGTTGAACACAGTTTCTATGGGTTTCCTTCAGCTTTGAATCAGGAAGTTAGAGGGTGCAAGGGTGACGTTGGTAAAATCTGTCCTTCGTCCCATCTTTCCAATATGGCAGTTTTTAACTTGGGAGCACCTCCAAACGTATGATGCAATTTACAAGAGCTATGTAAGTGTTATACTGTTTGAAATAGTTCTTAAGGTTTGTTGGTTTGCAAAAAAAAAAATCGTATCAGTTTGTTTTTGTGAAATGAACAACTGCAGTTCATATATAGGAATGGCCAATGTTATGTGGGTTGATCTCTCACATGTTACACTGTTCATGTAAACAAATCATTCCTGCAAGTGACTGTCTGCAAAATGGCTGGACTGTATCACTGAGAAGATTCTGAAGCACTAGTCCTATAACTGGTACACATTACCCTCTTATTTTAGAAGACTGGCTTCTGATTTGAACAATCAATAACAATATCCAACAGTCAACAACAATCTCCTTTCCAGTCACTATCTTTCCATAGCAACTGTTTGCTGTTCACCTTCAAACAAGAAACATCAGCCTCACTTTGCCCAAACAATTCCTTGCAATCTCAACACAGACATGGCAGCACACACAATTTGTGACCATGGCAAGAGGAAGCACCTTACTGAAATTTTGGGGTGCACCAACCTTGCATGGTCCACATGCCATACCTGATTGCAAAGCCGTAATTAGTAATTTCTCAACTCTGTTCAGACTTAAATATTTGTTGTGTTCTTTTGGTACTGAGCAAAAACTGATAATTGCTGTTCTATGTTTCTAGAGCATTGTATTTTGATAACATGTATTTTGGCATATACCAATTTGCTTCAAAATCTTATTTCATGGTGAGGCCAACAACATAAGACATAATTCAGGCAAGATGGAGATGCTGTTAGTAGAATAACCATCAGCCCAGTGAAGTGGTACTGAGCTCTTCCTCTTCCAGAGGTGGGCTTGCACACTTCTGGAAGAAAGATGTTTATAGTTAAGGTGTGGAGATTCTCATACATCTGGCTCTTTCTAAATTATCCCATGTTTCATTTTCACAAGCCAAATTAGAGGTAATATGGATTATTCTTCCTATTATAAATTGCCAAGACATGAAGATTTTTTAAAATCTTCTCTGAAGAAATTTGCACAAATTATTGGGCAATCTGTGCTCAAGTAAGGATACATGACAATTACTATTATCCGCTGAAAGTGTTGAGACTACTGGCTTCAAATAAAACATTTGAATAAAGCTTTAAACAATATTTCCCCCACTGGTCATTGTTATTAACAGTATTCAAAATGATACAGCCCACAACACAATATGTTAATCTTTGGTACAGACATCACTGCTCAAGGGAAGGACAGAACACAAAAGAAGCAACACCTTCTGATAAGCTAACCAGTGACATCAGGTCATAATGGCCCTTCATGAAGGAAAAGACAAGGATGATGAAAGACAAAGAAGCCAATTATCTTGCTCTAGCTGAGCAGTCAGTCTCTTTTTGTGCAAGTTTGAATAAACTTTATGTAATTAAATCAGGCCTGAGCTCTCAATGGAAACCAAATGACTGAAGTGATGCTATTGTACTTTGGACATATCAAGATTGCTGGAAAATACAATAATTCTAAGAAAAGACAGTTGGAAAAGAGGAAGACCTTCCATTAGACAGAGGAGTAAGAGGAGTATGAAACAGTACCCAGTAACTTTCACTCCCCACCCCACCCCATGCACCCTTCCTTATAAACATCAAAGCAGCCCAGGATAATTCAATATGACAAATCCCACTGACAGTAAAGGAATGTGACTATGATTTATTACACTGCATATTACAACTTTAGATTTTAATTCTACTTTGGGATATGTGCAGGGATGTCCTTGTTTGTAGCATGAGTATTTAATAGTAGTGGCACTATGTTGTAAAATTTAGAAAATCAGAATTTATCAAAAATATTGGCCCACACCCTTGCACACTGCACAGTGAGAATGACTTTCCTTTTTAAAATTTTGGGGTATGCAAGGTTCTTGCATAATAAGACAAAGACAGATGCAGCCCCAAAAATGAAGAAGGAAATAATTAATATGTGGAAATATGCTGCTGCTGCTGACATCATTCCTGTTGTGTAGGCAGGACCCGCCCAACAGGTTTTCAGACACTGATATCTTGTCTTCTGCAAACGTAATGTTTTTCACATAAGTATACTTCCACTGAGATCTTGGTCAAAATAATGGTGATTAGAAGTTACCTGTCTAAAGAGCAGAGGAAAGTTAAGAACTATAGGTGGAATTTTGTGTATTCCAGAAAAGTTTTTGTTCTTTTTAAAGATTCTAGATTGTGTGAAATTTTATTTGGTCTAAAGCTGTGACTACACTGGCTGAGGCTTGATTTGCAACCTATTTTATTTTATTTATATACTGCCCCATTAATTCCCACTCTACTCTGGACAGTTTACAAGTTGAAAGTAACAAAGTTAGAAGTTACAGATTTCAAAGACCCTACATGGCAATACATATAATAATATGGCAATGTTTTTTTAAATCATTTTAAAAGAGAAACCAAGGAAAAAAGTATTAATATAAACAGCATCCGGAAGACTCAGCTATCAACTTTGAATAGTTCTGTTTCTAACAGTTTTCTGAATATAAGGAGGGAAGGAACCTGACATATCTCTGCTAATAGCCTGTTTCAGAGAATAGGGGCCATCACTCAGAAAGCCTGATTCCTTGTCTTTACCTTTCTGGCCTCCCTCGGATTGAGAAGGGCAAGTGAAATGAGTAGCTGATTTCTGGGAGAAACGTTCTGACACGTATCAAGGTCCTAAAAACCATTATGGGCTTTATATGTAATAACTTCCTATTTTATAATTCTGTCCAGATTAGAGGATCATATGGAGACTGCAGATAGTTTTGGTGCCAGCATCCACACTGGCCCCTCAATTTGATGCAGTTTGATCCATGCTAGAGCCCACATCCCCCCGCCCCGATCCTGCCTTCTGCTGATCCCCAACTCTCCTTTCATGGCTGATTTTAAAGATAGTGGGCTGTTTAAAGTGTTGCAGGCGTTAGGGAAAAGGGATGATTTTCCAAAGTTCTCCATAACATACAAACACATACATACACACATCTCACAGAAACATCTGTAGTTTGTCAGAACTGTTTCTATTTCATATGTATTTTTATTTATTTCTTTGTTCATGCAGAGGTGATCCAGTACTAAACTAGTTTACCAATGTAGTGATAAGGTGATCTAGTGCTAAACTTGGTAGATTGTTTAAAAATAAATTGAAAAAAAATACTTCAGGGGAACTAGAGAGGAAGATTGTGGGGAGGGGTGCTCCCAGTGTTCAAAACAATATTGCCCAGCTTACTGTGTTACCAGAATACCACCCACAGTCACACACTCCATCCGTTTGGAGAATGAAACAACTGACCACATGGGAGAAAGTTCATTCAAATTGTTCTGGCTTGAAAAAAGCAGATGCCCCAGGGGGAAAATCTATGTTGGGAGCAAAAAGGGCCAGACTGATTCAAATTGTGTCATGTGGTCAGTAAAAAAAAAAGTGGATTCATCCATTTTACTCCTCCAGGAAATTCCATAGTATTTGACCATGTAGTTGCAGCCTAAGACAACCAGATGTCTTATGTCTTCTTTTTTCTATCTTCAGAAGAAAAATAAGACCATATTTCACTAATTAAAGACTGTGGACCATTCTGGAAAGCCAAGCTAATCTTTTCCCCCTCTTTCCCCTAAACAACATAAAGAGGGCGGTGACCTATAAAGCAGTCATTATTTGCAGTGGGTTCAACAGCTTACACTCTAGACTGCAGAAGTGATTACTACTTACTGTTTTAATCCGGTTTTTTGTTTATGTCAGTGAACATACTGTAGATGAGGATATTTAAAATATATTGAACACAGCTATGAAACTGTTTCAATTGTGCAATTAAGATTTTGCTAACTTAGCTTATTACAACAATGATTAAAGAGACATCAGAAAGATCACAGATACTTATCAATCCACAAAAAAAATGAAAATGGCTAAATGTCATCATCATGCTAATCTTGTACGTCATATATCAACTCCATGATAAAAACTGAATTTTTGCAAATTGTATTGTTCAAAATAAAGCAACTGAATTTCTGACAACTAGTATTGTGCAACAACAAACTATGGAAAGTTCTTAAAGAAATGGGAGTGCCTGACCACCTTATCTATCTCCTGAGAAATCTATATGTGGGACAGGAAGCAACAGTTAGAACTGGATATGGAACAACTGATTGGTTCAAAATTGGGAAAGGAGTACGACAAGACTGTATATTGTCTCCCTGCTTATTTAACTTATATGCAGAATACATCATGCGAAAGGCTGGACTGGATGAATCCCAAGGCGGAATTAAGATTGCCGGAAGAAATATCAACAACCTCAGATATGCAGATGATACCACTCTGATGGCAGAAAGTGAGGAGGAATTAAAGAACCTCTTAATGAGGGTGAAAGAGGAGAGCACAAAAAATGGTCTGAAGCTCAACATCAAAAAAACTAAGATCATGGCCACTGGTCCCGTCACCTCCTGGCAAATAGATGGGGAAAATATGGAGGCAGTGACAGATTTCACTTTCTTGGGCTCCATGATCACTGCAGATGGTGACAGCAGCCACGAAATTAAAAGATGCCTGCTTCTTGGGAGGAAAGTGATGACAAACCTAGACAGCATCTTAAAAAGCAGAGACATCACCTTGCCGACAAAGGTCCGCATAGTCAAAGCTATGGTTTTTCCAGTAGCGATGTATGGAAGTGAGAGCTGGACCACAAAGAAGGCCGACCGCCGAAGAATTGATGCTTTTGAATTGTGGTGCTGGAGGAGTCTCTTGAGAGTCTCCTGGACTGCAAAGAGAACAAACCTATCCATTTTGAAAGAAATCAACCCTGAGTGCTCACTGGAAGGACAGATCCTGAAGCTGAGGCTCCAATACTTTGGCCATCTCATGAGAAGAGAAAACTCCCTGGAAAAGACCCTGATGTTGGGAAAGTGTGAGGGCAAGAGGAGAAGGGGACGACAGAGGACGAGATGGTTGGACAGTGTCACTGAAGCTACCAACATGAATTTGACCAAACTCCGGGAGGCAGTGGAAGACAGGAGGGCCTGGCATGCTCTGGTCCATGGGGTCACGAAGAGTCGGACACGACTTAACGACTAAACAACAATAAGTATTGTGCAGCAATTTTAAATTAAGCTTGCAATGCTTATCCCCAACCAAAATTGCTTTACTACCTGAACTAGAGGCCAAATTTCTCCTCCACCATTAGGCAACATTTTAAAAAGTCCTATTGTTCTGTTCAGACACTGAGGTTTGCCTTTCTCTGTCTATGCCTATCCACCCCCTGATGCCACTGGAAACAGGTCATTTTATTCTGCTGTATGTCTGCGCTCCCATTTTAAAAAAAGTACCCTTTCAAACTACAATTATCCATTAAATGCCTACTGTTCTTTTATGTGGTGACTACTCCATGGATGACACACTGAAGAAGCATGAAGAGGACTTCAGGAAATCTGAGATGAGTGTGTGCAGCCTAGTTGCCCCCCCCCCTTCCATGAGTGCTGCACTGCTTTGTCATTGGCTATGCCAATTAGGGCTAATGAGAGCCAGAGCTGTAACTACAATTTTGGCACCCAGGGCAAGCAGCACAAAATGCACTCCAAATCATGTGGAAATAATACAATAAGTAATTACAGCACTGAACATGTTGCCTGCATCTCCCCTCCTCCATAGGGGATCAGTAGCATTGTCAGAGCTATGAAAACAAATAAAAATGTGTCTAAGATAAATAGATAGACAGATAAGCACACTATATATACTTACACATCAATTTTCTGTACTGTCTTTGTCCAGTCCAGTCCAGAGGCCTGGTTTACCAAGCTCCAAGTAGACCTGCTCTCTAAGAGCAAGCTTGCTCTACTCAGAAGTCAGGTAGACCAGCATTCCATTTGGATTTCTTCTCATCCTCTTCCTTCCAGGACAGAGGTCTGATCTATTGAATGGTAGGTAGATTCACCTACCCTGCCTTGACAAACTCTGGTATATCAACCATCTGATAGTCTGGTCTATCAACTGCGTCACCTGCTGAAAATCTGTGGGGTGTGCCACTTAAATTTTGTGCCCTGGTGCAAACCTCTGGTTGCCCCACCCTAGTTATGGCCCTGATGAGTCCTTCTGTTCAAGAACATCTAGACATGTTTTATACTCTTAGAGTAAAGGCTACTGGGCTGATTGATGTGGAGAGGTGAAAGGGACAACTGCAGCTAGGAAAACAGAAGAGATGCCATTCATTTGTAGAAGCTCTGTATTGAGCAAAATGAAAGTGCTTGTCCCCATAAACCAGACATTTTATGTGCAACTTTTTATTTAAACTCCAATGCAGAAGCTAGAGCAGTTTTAAAATGCCTATTTTGAACATAAGATCCTTCCTGTGGTGACTAATGGAAAAGCACAAAGTCTGTCTGTCGCTCTGAAGCATACTAAAGAACGGCTGATCTTCTCGTGTTGTCACCCAAATCCAGGAAGAATAAAAAGGGAAAAAAGAGTTTCAAAAGATGCTATTCATGGAAGAGCTAAGTCGTCTAGCTATGATGAATTAATAAAGGAGTGCATATGCCAGGAAACATTAGCAGAAACTGGAAAAGTTTCAAAAAAAGATCCTGTCACAGCAGTTGGTAGAACTGTGGGTTGACAGATAAAAGCATGATACTGTTTCTCACTACTTGCAGAACCATGAAGAAAAGAAGAAACATATTTTATTTCCAGTGATGAAAAAGAAGGATAAAATCTAGGACTCTGACTGACATTTAATACAAATTCATGAACAGAAGCACACTAATTATAGTAATGAAGAGTTGTGTCTAATGTATGCACTTCTGAATAATTAAAAACCAGAAAGCAGATTACACAGCTGGTTTAAATATTAGGCAATAGATAAATCATGATATATTTTGAGTAGATGTACTGATGTATAGATATATTAGCTGGCTGAAATTTTAATTTGAACTGATTTGTACTGTACAGGAACACAATCCTATACAAATATGCTAAGAAGACCCACTGAGTTCAATAGGGTTTACTGCTTGATAAATGGAGTTAGGAAAACAGCTTACATTGCTGCTAGTCAGCCTCAACATAGGGTGACAGCGATGATGATGATAGTCTAAAAGTGTCAAGTAGCAAAGCGTTAGGATTACCTAGATGCATGCCCTACTCGGTGCTCTGTTTGGAGTCCGGGGTATCTTTAATACAGACTGTCGCTTGGTTGAGATTATTCAAATTTTGGTTAAGCATCTATTACAATTCAAACATGGACAGTTTAGTATACCAGCTTCTGCGGGACTCTGTCCCGCCTTTTGGGTCAATCATCCTCTTGAAAAAATTAAAATCAATTGGTATAGATAGTGACCACCTCGGAGATCTAAGTCAAGAGCTAACTTTCCAAATTATTAAAAGAGGAATTTTGGATACTGAATTCCAGGACCTCTGTAGTGCTGCCAATAAATTATGCTCACCATTGTTTTTCCACATTCCTTTTAAAATGGGCAAACCAGTTGCATACCTATCCTTGCTCAAATGCCCTCATAAATGTAGGGCCTTTTCTTTGGCCAGATGCAATGTTATGCCTACTGCTATATTATATGGCAGATTTAATGCAGTTCCCTATTCTGAAAGGCATTGCCCATGTGAACAGGGGGTGTTGGAAACCCTTGTTCATATGTTTTTGCACTGCCCGCTTCACGCAATCGCACGATCAAGGTTGATAGTCTCAATTTTATTAAAGCTGGAAGGGAGGTAAGATCTGGACAAAGGTCGCTATATGCTGGCTGCCGAGATGACTGATATTGTAGAAAGAGTCGCAGACTTCCTTGATGCTATTGATACAAACCGTTGTCCCTTTAAGGATGTCTAACACTTTTCTGCCCTCTTGATGCCTATATCTGTAATTACTTAACAAACTACTGTGACTATGTCCAATTTTTACTTATGCCAATAAAGGTTTTATCTATCTATCTATCTATCTATCTATCTATCTATCTATCTATCTATCTATCTATCTATCTATCTATCTATCTATCTATCTAATAACACACATTGAGTAAAGATGCAATTCATTGTAAAACAGATTGACATAAACAAAAGTGAAGTCTCAAGAAAATCTGATGCTATATATTAATATTTAAAAAAACATTTATTTTTCCATTAATGCAAGCATTTTTAGCTATACTTGTGTTTAAATCAGGCCAGTAAAAGGCATCCAAGATTTACACACAAAAATTCAAAAATCAAAACACACAAACAGTATTTAATGGGGGGGGGGGGGGGAAGAGAGATTTCGTAGTAAACTTTTAACCTGAATGGCATTTTCCCTCTTTGTAATATTTTTGCAGGTGGAAGAACAATGCATCTTCATTGCCAAATCTACCTAGATCATCCTTTGCTTAATCCAGTCCAGCTGTGCAGACCATGGATGGGATGTGAATCTAAATGTCATCCATCTGTACTGTATTATGTTCAGTGAGGCAGATATCTGGCTCCAAATCTGAATGTACATCCCTTGCTCTGGCTGTAACTTGCAAGTGTTGGTTCCTGCAACCAATGTGGAACAGGAGTCTTCCTACCCTGTACTGGAGGTAATGAAAGGAACGCTAGTATGAGCTAACAACAGGGACTGTTGCCCCATTTACTCAAGCAATAGAGATATAATCCCTTGCCTCCCATTCAGAAAGAAGCTTCTTGTACACCAAAAGATGTAGCTGCATCAAATCTGACTGGTTATTTGGCACCGATATATTCCTATCATTGTGATTAGAGATGGGCACGAAGCAATGGTTCAGTGCAATTTGTTTCCTGACTAAAGAGCTGATCCTCCAGGGGCTGCTTCCAAGTGGGCACCTGCTGGAGAGGGTGAGACACCGAATCATGGATCAGCTGTTCAGCCAGGAAACAAACCATGCTGAGCCACCAGTTCATACCCATCTATAACTGTGATTCCTGATTATCTTAGATCACACAGTAAGAAGCCTCCTCACATGGAAAATAACTGTTGCCAAAGAAGTAGCCATAAATGATGCCGATGGGGAAAACACTGTGTATTGGGGGTGGAGAGGGATAGTAAAAGTAGAAGGTATGTAAGTCTGCCACCTCAACACAATCATTTTGTGTCAGAGAAGGTGGCATTTTTTTTCAGTGAAAATGCAGCCCCCTGACAACTCACCATGGATCCACCTACAGTGAGATGTACCTGCTACTTCAAATATATAAATGGTAACATGCTTTGTCAGAGCGTTTTCAGCTGTTTTCCTTAATTTACAAAGTACTTTTGTTAATTCTATGAACTACATGTTGGAAGTGGGGGGAACCCTATCGTCTTCCTAAGGAGAGAAGGGTATGCTAAATATTCCTTCCTTCATCCTCTAAAATGTCTAAAGGTTCAGTTCTCACTCTGGGGCATGATGCCCTATATGTAAGGGTCAGATTGTATGTTAAGGCAAAAGCCTATGTTCTCTTCTTACAACTTTGTTCTTTCAAGCAGCCAATATTTTTCAGTGTTCTGTGCTGGAGGCATCAGAAATGCAAACAAAATTTGTAAACCGCAGGTTGAGGCAAGCTCATGTTAGAATAAACAGCCTTTTTCTCTTCTAAATTTGGCAAAGCATCTCAGTGAGGTCATTTATTTATATTATTTAATTTTCTTGCCTTTGTGCTGCATAGCAAAACACTTTGAAAATCCATCTGTTTGTAAACCCAATTTGCTTCAACTGAACTTTCCCTCCTAGTGAGAGTATTTAACAGAAATGGGGACTCAGAACTCGAAACTTGCTGTCAAATCCAACTTAAGTCACACCGGCGACTTGACTTGGACTCGACTTTTTTTTCCTTTTTTTTAAGACTCAGACTCAGCTTGCGCTTCGGGCCCATTCTTACGAGTCGTGTTTTCAAGCAAAGCAAAAAGCAAAGCGTGCTGCTTATATACCGCCCCATAGTGCTTCAAGCACTCTCTGGGCGGTTTACAAGTTAATTATGCAGGCTACACATTGCCCCCCCAGCAAGCTAGGATAGAAGGCTGAGTCAACCTTGAGCCGGCTACCTGGGATTGAACCCCAGGTCGTGAGCACAGTTTTGGCTGCAGTACAGCAGTTTAACCACTGCGCCACGAGGCTCTTCAAGTCCCTGCAGGAGAGGCAGGCAAACAGTGGAGAAGGAGGTAGCAACAGGGAGGGAGGATTTTCAAGCGGGATTTGGGGCAGCTTGTGAGAGCAAAGCAGCCTAGGAAAGAGAGTCCAACTTGGCCTTGTCTTCACAAGTGGAGAGACAATCTCCCAGCCCTGTTGCTTACAAATCCCAGAAGATTGGACAACACCTCTATCACTGCTGGAAAAAATAAAATGGGAGGCATCATCTTTTAAAAACAGAGTATTCTGGGTGTTCCTGCTGACATGATGAGGGTAGGGGGCCTGCCTCCTTCTGCAGCTCCTGCCATCCAGCCAGCTGGTCACTTCCATCATGGCCTAGTGGGGGAGGTGGAGCCTACCTCAGGAAAAGCCAGGGGAGGCCGGGGCTCCTTGGAAGGCAGCAAGCCTGGCTCAGCGGCAGCACTGGGGGGGACCTTACTGGCGGCTCAGGGTTTTTTGGGACTAAAACTTCAAGAATTCTCCAGGCAGGGACTTGGGAATTGGGATTTGGATCCAAAGACTTGGACTTTTGGCTCGGACCCAAAGACTTGCCAGCATCCCTGGTATTTAAGATTAAGAGGTAATGTAAATTTATATTCATTTCATACCCAAGCAAACCTACTGAATCCACTGGCTACCTATCATCAAGGTTTGTATTAGACTGGCCTGCCTTTAAAGGGTTATGCTGCAGGAAATTATTGAGTTCACCAGACTTTATATATTTTCATAATGTATTTACTAAATTTATTTTAAGCAACTTTAAGCAGACAGAAAATGTGTTTCCAAATTGCAAATGCAACAAAAATATGATGAATTTTTTTTATACTGAATTTATTCCTGATTGCAAAGATTTAGTTTGTGTATAAATCAACACAACCCTCCCCCTCCAAAATCCAAGGCAGGCAATATCACATAGTAGTTGAGAAGTTGTGGTACATTATTAAGTTTAAATTAATTATCTAGCTTGAGACAACTGAACAATCAGCAATGGTAAATTCTCAGGCTAGTAAGGTCAGTAAGCTGTCATCAGTTTTGTGAAATAAGATGCCAGTATATTTGTGTAATAATTAATCTTTGATATAATAGCAACATTTTCTTTTTACAATCTCTTCCCGCAATTTAGCAAAACTGTGAAGAGCAATGCAACAAGAATGGAACACATCTGGAATGGGAGGGATGTGAATCTCGTACATAGTCTCTCTCTCTCTGAGAGAAACCAAGAACAAAATAACTGTTTTCTCCTTGAAGTAAAATTGGTTTGTGTGAGATTTTTTTTTCTTCCTCAAGAAATCTCAGAAGAAGGCTTCCTGGATTTCTCAGGAAAAAACTCATGGTCATCTGTGAAGCACAAATTTATGAGGAACCTAATAGCGTTAAGCAACCCAGAGACTGGTATAATGGAGCTACTGAGCTACTGTCCAAAGATCAGACATGTTTTCCTTACCTCATAAATATTATCAGGACCTTTCAGAATGATGTGGAGAAAAGTACATAAAACAGTATAAACATTGGCTGATGGATATGTTATCTCTAGATGAAAAGCAATGATCATAGGTAGAGATGGGGATATTTGTATATGGATATGAATACCCCCCCCCACAGGTGGACGTAATGAGGGTCTGGCCCCCTGGGGCCAGACTGTCCACTCATCATTCGCTGTTGCCGCGAGCTCCACGCTCCTTATTGCTCCAGAGTGCTCGGTCGGCCAGCCACTCTTCGACCTGGCAGAGAGGCTCGTCATTCCACCTTCCACCAGGAGTGGCTAATTGACCGCGAGCTCCGGAGCAATAGGAAGGGAGCACGGAGCCGGCGACAGCAGCGAACGGTGAGTGGGGTTGGACCCTCGTTATGTCTACCTGTGGGGGAGTACTCATATACGAATACGAATACCCCCATGTCTAATCATAGGTTTTAAGATACTAAGATAACTAGATCTGTACTCCCTCTTTTCTACTATTTGGTATTTGCCTATAGTAAGTAATCATTTTTTAAATAAAAGAGAATGGAGAAAGCAATTATCAGTATAAAAACATGATTGAAAGTTCAGGGATTGTTTGTGACAAATTCCTCATTATGTGGTCCTTATGGTTTCTACTTGTTGTTGTTTAGTCACTAAGTCGTGTCCGACTCTTCGTGACCCCATGGACCAGAGCACGCCAGGCCCTCCTGTCTTCCACTCCCTCCCGGAGTTTGGTCAGATTCATGTTGGTAGCTTCGATGACACTGTCCAACCATCTCGTCCTCTGTCGTCCCCTTCTCCTCTTGCCCTCACACTTTCCCAACATCAGGGTCTTTTCCAGGGAGTCTTCTCTTCTCATGAGATGGCCAAAGTATTGGAGCCTCAGCTTCAGGATCTGTCCTTCCAGTGAGCACTCAGGGTTGATTTCCTTCAAAATGGATAGGTTTGTTCTCTTTGCAGTCCAGGGGACTCTCAAGAGTCTCCTCCAGCACCACAATTCAAAAGCATCAATTCTTCGGCGGTCGGCCTTCTTTATGGTCCAGCTCTCACTTCCATACATCACTACTGGAAAAACCATAGCTTTGACTATGCGGACCTTTGTCGGCAAGGTGATGTCTCTGCTTTTTAAGATACTGTCTAGGTTTGTCATCGCTTTCCTCCCAAGAAACAGGGGTCTTTTAATTTCGTGGCTGCTGTCCCCATCTGCAGTGATCATAGAGCCCAAGAAAGTAAAATCTGTCACTGCCTCCATATCTTCCCCTTCTATTTGCCAGGAGGTGATGGGACCAGTGGCCATGATCTTAGTTTTTTTGATGTTGAGCTTCAGACCATTTTTTGTGCTCTCCTCTTTCACCCTCATTAAGAGGTTCTTTAATTCCTCCTCACTTTCTGCCATCAGAGTGGTATCATCTGCATATCTGAGGTTGTTGATATTTCTTCCGGCAATCTTAATTCCGCCTTGGGATTCATCCAGTCCAGCCTTTCGCATGATGTATTCTGTGTATAAGTTAAATAAGCAGGTAGACAATATACAGCCTTGTCGTATTCCTTTCCCAATTTTGAACCAATCAGTTGTTCCATATCCAGTTCTAACTGTTGCTTCCTGTCCCACATATAGATTTCTCAGGAGATAGATAAGGTGATCAGGCACTCCCATTTCTTTAAGAACTTGCCATAGTTTGCTGTGGTCCACACAGTCAAAGGCTTTTGCGTAGTCAATGAAGCAGAAGTAGATGTTTTTCTGGAACTCTTTGGCTTTCTCCATAATCCAGCGCATGTTAGCAATTTGGTCTCTAGTTCCTCTGCCCCTTCGAAATTCAGCTTGCACTTCTGGGAGTTCTCGGTCCACATACTGCTGAAGCTGGCCTTGTAGGATTTTGAGCATAACCTTGCTAGCGTGTGAAATTAGTGCAATTGTACGGTAGTTGGAGCATTCTTTGGCACTGCCCTTCTTTGGAATTGGGATGCAGACTGATCTTTTCCAATCCTCTGGCCACTGCTGAGTTTTCCAAACTTGCTGGCATATTGAGTGTAGCACCTTATAAGCGTCATCTTTTAAGATTTTAAATAGTTCAACTGGAATGCCATCACCTCCACTGGCCTTCTTGTTAGCCATGCTTTCTAAGGCCCACTTGACTTCGCTCTCCAGGATGTCTGGCTCAAGGTCAGCAACCACACTATCTGGGTTGTCCGGGACATCCAGATCTTTCTGGTATAATTCCTCTGTGTATTCTTGCCACCTCTTCTTGATGTCTTCTGCTTCTGTGAGGTCCCTACCATTTTTGTCCTTTATCATGTCCATCTTTGCACAAAAGGTTCCTTTAATATCTCCAATTTTCTTGAACAGATCTCTGGTTTTTCCCTTTCTATTATTTTCCTCTATATCTTTGCACTGTTCATTTAAGAAGGCCCTCTTGTCTCTCCTTGCTATTCCACTGTGTATTCATAAGGGATTTGGTTTAGATTATACCTGACGAGCCCAGTGGTGTTTCCTACTTTCTTCAGTTTAAGTTTGAATTTTGCTATAAGAAGCTGATGATCAGAGCCACAATCAGCTCCAGGTCTTGTTTTTGCTGACTGTATAGAGCTTCTCCATCTTTGGCTGCAGAGAATATAATCAATCTGATTTCGGTATTGCCCATCTGGTGATATCCATGTGCAGAGTCGCTTCTTGTGTTGTTGGAAAAGAGTGTTTGTGATGACCAGCTTGTTCTCTTGACAAAACTCTATCAGCCTTTGCCCTGCTTCGTTTTGAACTCCAAGGCCAAACTTACCTGTTGTTCCTTTTATCTCTTGACTCCCTACTTTAGCATTCCAGTCCCCTATAATGACAAGAATATCTTTCTTTGGTGTCAGTTCTAGAAGGTGTTGTAAATCTTCATAGAATTGGTCAATTTCAGCCTCTTCAGCATCCGTGGTTGGTGCATAAACTTGGATTACTGTGATGTTGAAAGGTCTGCCTTGGATTCATATTGAAATCATTCTATCATTTTTGAGATTGTATCCCAGTACAGCTTTTCCCACTCTTTTGTTGACTATGAAGGCTACTCCATTTCTTCTACGGGATTCTTGCCCACAATAGTAGATATGATAATCATCTGAATTGAATTCGCCCATTCCCGTCCATTTTAGTTCACTGACGCCCAGGATGTCAATGTTTATTCTTGCCATCTCCTGTTTGACCACATCCAGCTTACCAAGGTTCATAGATCTTACATTCCAGGTTCCTATGCGGTATTTTTCTTTGCAGCATCGGACTTTCCTTTCACTTCCAGGCGCGTCCGCAGCTGAGCGTCCTTTCGGCTTTGGCCCAACCACTTCATTAGCTCTGGAGCTACTTGTCCTTGTCCTCCGCTCTTCCTCAGTAGCATGTTGGACGCCTTCCGACCTGAGGGGCTCATCTTCCAGCGTCATATCTTTTAGCCTTTTGT
Organism: Intellagama lesueurii; assembly: GCA_037013535.1. NCBI lineage: Eukaryota > Metazoa > Chordata > Lepidosauria > Squamata > Agamidae > Intellagama > Intellagama lesueurii. Next base: position 67,717,640 of record JBAJHW010000005.1, on the reverse strand, counting down.
TTCTGTCCATGGAGTTTTCTTGGCAAAGATACTGGAGTGGCTTGCCAGTTCCTGCTCCAGGTGGATCGCGTTTAGTCAGAACTCTCCACTATGACCTGTCCGTCTTGGGTGTCCCTGCACGGCATAGCCCATAGCTTCTCTGAATTACTCAAGCCCCTTCGCCACAACAAGGCAGCAATCCGTGAAGGGGTATGGTTTCTACTGGCATTCCTCAAATTCAGCTAGAAGAGGCATATGGTTGTTAAATATATTGAGAATTCAAATCTCATTTTGCATCTTCACTTGGAAAAAAAAGTAGCTGAAATATACATTTATAAAAGGTAAGTTTTAATATCCTTCATCATTGCAACTGCTATGTTTGTCCCATAGAGTAAGATAAAGTAGACAGAGATGTTACTTCTTCTTTGGTATCTCCCTCAGGCAGCTGTAGCGATCCACATTATCTTGATGTCTACAGAGCATGAAATTAGTTCAATTTCTTTGATCCTTCCATTTGCTGCATAATGGAATTTCACATTTACACACACTATATTCCAAAACAGATTTTTGCCACTGGAGCTCATGTCAAAATCTCATGCACATATACAAAAAAATGTTTTAAATTAAATGAAAACACCAACTTTTTATATTTGGTACTACATAATGTTCTCTAAAATATTATTATATAAAAATAGAAATGTCTTACACATATTGGTGCAGCTCTTTTCTGCGCAGAAATTTGTATTCTCATCTCTCATACAGTTTTAGAACAATATCATTGGTGGTTATTATACTGAATAAATTGAACCAATTAATCTATCTGCTTAAGGAAGAATGGGAGTTTCCCCTCTCTTTAACACTTACAGTATACTGTATGTGAAAGTGTTGTTGGTTTTATTTATTTTGACTATAATCAGGAACATTATAAAATTAACTGTAATATAAAAGGTTAAAACCAAACGTAAGTGCAGTTTTCTTTCTTCTTTGAACTATTTCAGTTTCCATTATGTGTTTCTCTTACATGGTTTTGTTAAAACAGCTTCTTCAGAATTGGGATTACGTTTTCAAGAGCAGCAGATGAGATTTATTTTATTGAAACCACATCCTGTCATATTTCTCTAGTGCTATTCTAGTCACTTTTTGTCTAGGACTATCATGGTTTCAAAACTGCACTATGTATGAACCTTCCACAGAATATGATCTTGCTGTGCACTGAATTGATAACATTATGCATATGATTTATCAACTGCCTGTCTTCAAACAAACAATTTATTTAGTTCCCTGAGATATTTCAACAAAGGTTTTTAGGAAACCCATATTTTGAATGGGAAGTATTAGTAAAATTTCTCCCAGAGTGGATGAAGTGTTGCTATTTTGGTTAACTGGACAGAGCAGGAATAGGGAATATGTGGTTACAGAGACGATTCTGAACTGCAACTTCTATTAGCCTTTGTCAGCATAGCCAGTGATGAGGGATTGTTGAAGCTACCTTCTCAAAACCTATGGATGACCACAACTTGCATCTTCCTGTGGTAATATCACACAGGAGTGGGTGATCTCGTTGAACTTAGAGGCTAAACTCTCAACCCCACACTTCACCATGGGCCACATCAGGCCCTAAAATGCCATTAACAATCAATCAATCATATGCCCAACATCTGGAAGGGACTAATCTTGCCCAATTTAGTTATTAAAAGCCTGCCTAAAAAGCAGGCATTTCAACTGTCATCAAAAAGATGAAGGGGGACAACCTAACCTGCTGAGGGACAGCATTCCACATCTTTCGAGTAGCCACAGATAAAACCCTCTCTCATGTACCCATTAAATGTACATGTGGAGGCAAGGGGACAGAGACAAGAGCCACCTCTGAAGATCTTAGAATCCAGGAAGGCTCATATGGGGAATGATGTCCTCCTACTCTGTCATAAGCCACCTATGACAGATGCTGTCTGCAAAATTAGAGATGGCTTAGTAAAATAAAATGTTTTGCCAGTATTATCCCTACTACTAAAATGTGCAACATAGACATATTTTTATTAAAGTAATTGAAACCCAGAGGCTAAACTTTTTTTTCCAACAGGAAACATACTATGGACTTTTATTGTTACTTTGATCTACTAGAAGATCATTTATCAAGCTGTTTTCCTTTATAGGAAGCTTGGGGAGAAATGTATCACTTCCTGAAAATGCACGGGATATATTCCTGTACATTCTTCCAAATTCAAATTGCTAGTACAGTAATTCTCTAGGAGTGTTTTTGGATCATTCCGCTGAGAAGAGCCCTCACTCCCAAATCTGTCCCAATCAGCCGAATTTTGTTCAGGATTCATTTAAACTACACTCCTATTTATTATACATTCCTAGATGTGATTCCCAATAAGCTCTCCAGATGTTTATCAGATGGAGCCACACAAAGTCATACTTGAAGAAACTAATTGCAGTGGGTCTACTCTACACATGACTAACACGATTTCTATTCAGGGAATAATTAGTTACAGTTTAAAAACTATATTGCTCCCTTGCTACACACTTGGTAATCACAGAATTCCAGATGTTTCTCTTAAATAGCTTTGAAGCCCAAGGTCTCATTGCCTCCTATTTTCTTATAAATTATAAAATCCACATCTTTCATAGATCAAAAATGGGGAAAAATATTTTGCTTAATTTTTAAAGACACCCCCAAAGGTAAAATATAATGCATCACTAGCACAATGTTTTGTGTTTACTGGAATGTAGAAAAACAAGCCACTGAAATATGTAGTGAATGAGAAAAGAAATATTTTCTGTGAAGGTCAACACTGAAAACCATTTTTCCCCTTTGATAGTTTAATAAACTTTCCTGGTGTAGTTTATGAGACAGAAGATTACACTTGTGTTTAGGAAAGGTGATTGGTACTGTAGATCCTCATACAGAATTAACTTGACAAGCAATGATTGGTTATCAGCACCTTTTGTTCTCATTGCTGTGCTGGGTGTATGATTTCAAAGAGGGTCACTGCTTTGCAACTCTAAAATATACTTAAATTACTTGGAATTCTTACAACACTTCCATTAGATTAATGGACAGTGACAAGTGCTTCCTAATTTGTTTCATGATTTAACAACTGTGAATAACTCAAAACATATTTTAACTGCTATTTCAGGCATTTGGAGAAAATTAAATGCATCACTGATCTGGGATGAATATTTCATCTATAATATGCAGTGCAGTCATATCTATTTACTAAAAAGTAACTTTGTATGTGTTCACTTAGGCTTACTCACATAGGATTGCAATTTTAGTTCTATACCATGAATGTATATGATTAATGCAATAAAGTAAGGGGATCTATATCCAGAATACATTGTGGTTTAATTGTAAATTCTGCTGCTAAGAGGATTTTGAATCAGATCTCAGGGCCAAATTAAATATAACATCACTGATGTTGGTACCCTTTCCATAACTGTTGTTTTAAACAAATTTAAAAAAAAAACCAGAATAATGGAGCACATGAACTGTATTGGGACCATTGCATGAGAAGAATGTCCCACTACATTCCCAACCTTAACTGGTCCCTCCTTGTGCTATTTGCATTAGGGCAAATGCTTCTATTGGTGACAATGGAAGTTTTCTTTCTAAACAACTGATAGGTACGTGGGTGATGATGGTGCAGGGGAATTGAGATTGGGGCCATGGCAGTGCAAGTGGGTTAATCCAGCCCTAATCTAACCCTTCCTCACATAGTGGCTATTTCTTTTTCTTTTAACAACACAATGCAAATGATGTAACATGTCACAATCAATTTGGCACATCGTCTTGCCCCAAGTCAATCATTTTTCTAAAAAAAAAAGTTAACATATTATAGTACTGAACTGCACATTTGGAAGAACAGGACAAAATCAAATGGAATGCAGGAGATCCATTATCAAGTTGTCCTGCTTTTGTTTTTAATTTCATATTGGGAACTGCAGATTTCAGTGAGGGAACTATGTTAGCAGGGTTATTTCTCTCATTCCTCCAGTGGCATTTGTCAGAAAAATACAGTCCAGTGTGCTTCCCCTTTAATATCAAGTGTCTGTGGGAAGCATGATCTGGATCTGACACTAAACTTCTTTCTACACTGAGCCCTTGAGAAACTTTGGGGACAGCTAAAGATAGCCAAAGCCTTAGCTGAAGCTCTTGAAAATATCTATCATTTTTAGAGCGTCAAAAGATACAATTTCCCGTGATAAATAGACTTTGTACATGTGTGGGATTACACAACATGTATAGCTGCCACCAGAAGTGTCCTGCTTTATTATGAAAACTGCATTTCTCTTTTGAGCAATTAGATTTAACATTTAGATGTCATGTTTATATTTTTGCTGTTGCAACAAGTTCTTTTCTCCTTATGTTCAACTTCTCTTCCTCATCTTGATAGTCACAATATGTTTTAATTTAGCACAGTTTACAGCTGATGCTGATGAAATTGGTAGTTTACAAGTTGTAGTTATTAGGTTAGATTTTGTTTTATGTTGTAAGATCTCAAAAAAGAGAGGCTCCATCAATCTAACTGATTGCTTTTCCTAAATATGTGTATGCTTCAATTATTGTTTTATTATTTTGTTCTTATTGTTGTATTGTTTTAAACTGGGTCTGTGACTGTATCATGAAGAGAGAGAGATTATCAAGACCTGTGATAAAATAGGAGAAATTCTACCAGGCAGGACCCACGTGAGTATTTTGAGAAAGGAACATTACTGCAAAAGAAGACCAGCCGTTCTCAGACCATCTTAACTAATCTACATGCTTTCTGGGGGATGTGTAGTGAATTTCCTGCCACTCACAGGAAGCATGGTATATTAGCAACCAAGAGAAGAAGCTTGGCCAACTAGAAAGTTGCCAGTTTGCAGGTATCCTAGAGAATGGTAATACCAAATATGCCAAAGCAGTATAGCTAATGTTGCAAATGGGTGAGCTGAAGGACTTGATAACAGGAAAAGTCCATAGAGCCTGGGAATTTTTGAAGAAGGCAGTTGCTGAAATCCTGTTACTTAATGTAGTAAGTTGTATTCTGCTGGTCTGTAGCAGTTGTGATTAACTATGACATGGATCTTGCTAGCCTTATTGATTTGCCCAATTTGGTTCTTAAAATAGTGGCTGAATTCCTGGTGGATAGTATAGTAAATCACACTAGAATAGGCCCACTGAAATATTTGGTGAGTCAACTCTATCAGTTCCATTGATTCAAATTGCAGACCTGTGGAATATTATTTTCTTCAAGGCACTTACCCTAATAATAGACCAGAGCATATAATGACCGTAAGCTATAATAAATTGCACAGGTAATACCACTGAAATTGCTGATGCCGAATCATTCTTTCCAACTTCCAAATGTAAGTGGCAAACTGAGCACTTAGCAAGGGGGAAATGCTTTTTGTTTAATGACTCTGCTGACAAAAGTATGAATCAGCCAAATTATCCACATGAGTATAAGCAAGCCAACAAATAATGTGGAAAACAGAAGGGATGTTTCTGAAGAATTTGTTGAGTTAGTAAATCAGAAATTAAAATAGTTTCATCTAAAATGCTATTATAGTCTACCAATATGGGTGGAAAAACGCACTGGAGAACAGAAAAACATGTGTAGTTTGACTTACTGCATTATCACATAGCCATGTCACAGACACACACTGCTAGAAGATGGAACTATATTATTAGGAGTCCCCAAAATCTAGGGTGCTATATTTTGAAAGAAGATTAAATTTCAATTGGTGGACCTAGATTCAAGTCCCCCATTCAGTCATGAGGTCTGCTTACTGACTAGATAGCCTTTGCTAAGCTGCTATCTCTTACTTTATTTTACCTCACAGAGCATTGTAATGATCAAACTGGATAATTTGGTGAATGCCACCCTAGTCATCCAACGGCAGCATAACATTGACATGAAAATTACCCTGATTTATATATCACACATTTTTCCCAGGCAGGATAAAGTTTGAATATGCCCCAGATATACTGTTTCACTCTGGTTTTTGACTATAGAGAGAAGCAAGAGTTCTAAAATTGAATTTCGCTGGGGCAAAAACTAGGCATCTTAAGTTATATCAAGATGATGTTGACTTATTTTCTCTACAAACACTTTCTGATTCACTCTATATGTCTTAAGGCATCTATCCCTACTTTCTTTTTTAAATGACAAAATTACAAAGCATATATATTTACATTAAAAATGCACAAACAATAGGATAAAATGAAAGCTAGAAAAATTAGGAGAGAGAGACAGAGAGAATATGGAGGACAACAACAATGTAGTATCCATTTGGTATCATCTGCTCATATATTAGGGGGAAAAATGCCCAACATATACGGAAAGGATTCTTGACATTGTACAGCATCTCATAAATGAACAGAAGCAGTCAGTGTTGCCATTGGAAGCAAAGGGAATAAAATAATTATGAACAAAACAAACAGAACTACTCACACTGTTCTACCAGTATTATATTCAATGTGTTCCATAGCAACACTTCACCATGCATGCATTTCTTTTCTTTACATCATGTCATGGTACCTAGTCCTGTGCAAACACTAGAATATATCAGGGATGGGGATTTGCTTTATGGAATTCTCTGTTAAGTCAGACTTAAGTTGCACCGTGACTCGACTTGGACGTGACTTGGTTCCCCTCCCCCCCAATGACTTAGACTCAATTCGTGATTTGGAACCCACCCACCCTTCTCTTTTTTCTGAGGGAAAAAGGTTGTTTTTAAAAGAGATTTGGACTTGGGGCTCGGGACTTGGTATCAAAGACTTGAACTTGGGACTTGGATCCAAAGACTTGCCAACATCCCTGGAATACATATGAATTGTGACTAGCATATAGATTAAATTTTACAAATTATCAAACCATAATAATAGCCTCTCAGCTTTATATGTTTTTTACATAAAACATGTAGTTCTTGCCTAATTTCAAAGTCAAATTTTGCAGATTTATTTAACCAGTTTGTAAGGTATTTTTTTCATTTGATATGAAAACACAGTATCAGTGCAGGAATACATGGAATGTCTTATCCAAATATACTGCAGAAATAAACTCAGTCTAGAACTAGAACTAATTAGCCCTTGGTGTAAAAACATTTGCGTGTAAACATGAAACAATAGCAACCCAGAGACAGCTTTTAAGGAATTGAACAGGGAAGTTCACTTGCTTTCAATTTATCCCGATGCTGGTCTAAACTTCAGGGGAAATTTAAAAAGAGAGAGACTGGAAGGTATTTTGCAGTTTTGTAGAAGCCCTCCCTGAAGCTACAAAAACGGTTGTAAAGTATATCCCCCAGAGCTTTGTGACCTGAAGGATTTTTTTTCCCTTTCTCAAATGCATGATGATATCCTATGCAAGTCCCGTTTACCAAATTTTTGTTTCATTTGTCATCTCCAGTGTTTGTATGCAGAACAAAGAAAAGGCAAGCGGAGATAAATATATGCCAGAAATCCTCTGAAGAGTATTTGCAATTGATAAACCTGGAAAGTACGAGATTAAGTTAATTTAGTTATTACTTCTGAAGCTACTTTTAAAATGCATGTATAAAGTAAAGGCTAAAATTAAAACATCAGCCTAAAAGCTTTCCATATGTTAGGATTGCAGTTTGCTCCATTAATGAAGCAGGCATGCAAGAATTATTCAAAACTGGGGAATTATAAAGCGGGGGGGGGGGGGGTTCCTTGAAAAGAAGTGGGAGGGACCAAAGTGCACACAGCTAGTACCTTCAGATATGAGCTGAGCCTATGAGAGTAGATCTTGGAGAGGGAAATCTAGGGAACAAATAAGACCCATGGGATGGACGTCACCCGCTGTTATAACTAATCTAGTAGTTCAGTGAATCTTTAAACAAACAAACAAACATGTTGTGTCTACAACCTCAGTAAACTAGATTACCTAATTCTTCAGTAATCTGAAATTCTAGACAGAACAGAAAACTAAAACTTTGGATAGTGAAACTGTTAATTAAAATATTGCAAAAAAAAAAAAAATTCCCTGATATTTCACAGGAAATTTTAGGAAATGTTAAACATTTTTACTCCTATGAATTTCATGTTGAAATTATCCAATCCTCCATTCACCACTAGCTGCCACAGTTCTCTGCATATGGCCCTTAGCTATTTACATGAATAAAATATTTTTAATTCATGCAAGCATAAATATTTACAGTGCTTCAATTTTGCAAACACATAAAACAAAAGTTCTGCATATGAACTATACCAATGTAAATATGTACACACAGACATGCACTTGCACAATATATGCAAAATTCATAATAGACATTGTGCTAAACAGTAGTGCAAACTTTTATTTAGAAATGGTTATCTTTGGAAAATAACAAAATGGAATTAAAATTAATTCAACCCTACATTAAAAAAAATCCCAATAAGGTTTCTAGTTTGAAATACAAATGTAGCGTCTGGGATAAATGTTTTTGTTTTTAAAAATATATATGTGGCATTTATGAGAGAAAATATCCAAACTTGCACACAACAAAATCCTTTTTGTGGAGGGGGGGAGTGGTGAATAAGTACATCCTTTGATGAACACTTCCAATATTTTTAATATTTAATCTATGTGGCTGTATTCTTTAGCTGGCTGGTTTATTTTACCATCAAAGAAACAATGGTTCATCCTAACAAACCACTTTGAAAAATCAAAAGAATGCACTTACCTGAATAGGACCAGTCAACTACTTCAATATATTTTCGTTGGTGTCTGAAGTATCCAGAAACCATTTCTAAAAAGAAATATCAGTAATAAGTATCATGTAATACAGAGAAATCAAAAACACTGTCAGTGTCAATACCCCATAGAAACACAGGGTGTGACTACATTAGCAGCAGCGAATGAGCTTATCTGGACTTGCTTAGGAACAAAAATGGCTCCTACCAATATCATCAAGTAGCTTAATAAGTGATCCATTTCATGATATTGGTAAATTAATCACTTCCTCTGCTCCTCAGTACAGGGACATGGAAAGTGATTTATTTTTACTGTACATGAACAGTACTGTACATGCGCTACATCAATTATAAAAAAAATTAAAATCTTTTCTTTACCTTTTCTTAAAGGGCCAGTCGAAAAACTGCCTGCGGCTGAAGCTACCACCATGGATTCAACTGCAGGCAATTTCTCAACTGGCCATTTAAGAGGAGGCAAAAAAAGGATTTTTTATTTTTTCTTTAAAACATAACTGACGCAGCACATCAGCAATAGTTCATTATACAGTAAAAAAAGAAAAAATCAGTCCCCCTGCCACCCTTTCGGAAACAGATGATGTAATTAATTTGCCAATACTCTGAAGTGGCTTTCTTATTAAGTCACTTCACGATACTCAGAAGGTTTATTTTGGATCAGTTACATGCTGTAACCAATCCAAACCAGATTGATCCTACCTGTACAGATAGGACTGGTCTGGAGCAATCTGGTTCACTCCAACAAAGACATTGTCTGAACAGGGGCAGATCTACTATGAAACTAATGAAGTTTAAGCTTCAAGGCCCTTAATCCTGGAGGGGCTCAAAAAGTGACTTTAGTCCACATTTTTAAAAAATTAATGGAACAACCCGATTGAAGAAGATAACAGTGGTTACCCAGTCCTCGTTGCTGGTTGCAAAGGCCTCCCTCATAACAGTTCAAGCTTCAGGGTCCCATAAATATAGGTCTACCAATGTGTCTGACCACCATCTTTAGAACTGAACGAGCCCATTCCTACATCAGACCAAACAGCAGGCTGTGTAGCCAACATCAAAGTGTGGTGCCTTGAGGATCTCTCAGTCAACTTTGATCATTGGCATTATAAGGGAAAAGAGTTACACCTCTCAGAATCCTTAGGGGAATCTGGTTGATATAGTCCAAAACAGTAACTTTTCCAGGCTATTCCCTAATGTTTCAACAGTCACATACTTAGTAGTAAGTAGCACATGCCTCAATCTTGGAGGTGCACACATCTGTTGCTTGTGCAGGCATGGTGATAATGGCATCCTCCAATTGGCAAGGGAGACAGACTCCTTCTGCTAAATGGCTGTCAATTATAATCCCATTACAAGAGGTTACTATCAAACACACTATAAATTGGGTCATTAATCTAATTAATGAATGTCTCCAGGAAAAGGTCACAAAACTGGAAAAAAATTAATCTGTATACCTCTGCAGTGGTTTATGAAATATTTAAGTACACTGCATCAATGCAATTTTGTTAACTGTTTCAATCTATAGTGTGATTGCATTACTACCAAGATGAGAGGGTCTGAATTTTAGGTATATTTTAGAGTCAGAAGAAATATGGCATATGAAACTGTATACTTTGATGTGTTAGCACCCTAAACCTTTCTTTTACATAGCAACTACAGAGATGTTTGCAACTCAAGGCAGTCACTGAATATGAAGTATTCTGCACTTTTCCTTATTTCTCCCTTTATCCAGTGTTGTCCTAATTATCACTTCAAACCATCTGTTAAGCATTGAAATGCAGAAAACTAATGGGAATCTGACCATGTGAACACAGTAATAGAAAACCTCCACAAGGACAGTACAACGGACAAGTAAAAGATCACTGAGTAGCAGAACATTTTGATGCACTAGGAATGCATATATTCAGTTAATGGACCTTCAGTAAAAAGATTTTCAACTGCCAAATCATTGCAAGCCAATATTATAACATCATTTATATGTAGAGATACATTGTGAATATCATAGGAATGAATAATAAAAACTGGATTTTTTAAAAAAATAACAAAATTTCTTAGTGTCCTTGTCATTTTAAATTAATCAATATTGGGGACAGAATAACATTTTTAAAAAACCACAACTCCCAAAATCCACATAAAACGCTCTTTCTGCGGCCGCTGCTGCGGACACGGGAGCTTTTTGCCCACCCACCCGGTTGAGGCATGCACAGGAGAACTGACTACGGTGGCCTGAAAAGGGGGGGGGGAGGCTTGCCTTCAAAAGGCTCCTTGCCCCCAGCTTTGTCCTCTTTATCCTGCACACATTGGTCCACCCACCCTATGTTAAGAGCGAGATAAGCTGGTCACCTCAGTGCTGGATGGGAATTTTTGGCCTGTCTCCATAATTGGTACTAAAGGAACAGGTGAGTTTTTGCCCATCCCGTTCTTAACGTTGCTTGTTTGGCAGTAGGGTTGGGTGAGGTTTCTTATTATTGGTCACACTGGCGGGTAGTGCCGGAAGGCATGAGTTGGAAGGTGAGTTTAATGGGCACCTGCTAGGGGTGTAAGCCATCCCAAGACCCAGCATTGTAGAGCCTGAGGTTTCTTCACTGGGAGGGGGATGAGCCGGGGGTCCCCCAGGGTGCAGACCACCCTGAGTCATGAGTCTCATCCGGCTTGCATCCTGGGGGGCACCCACTTATTATGGGAACTCACTCAGTGAAAGTCTGTGTCTGGGGCAAGGCCGGCCCCAGATACAGATTATGATCCCTCCTACTGTAGCCCCCCCCCCTTGTGAAAGGGAATGTTGTGTTTAATGTTTAATAAAGTGTGGCCTTTATTTCAACCCACCTCCTGTGTCTCGCCTCATTACTCTGGGCTGGTTGGGCAAAGAACTCCCAGAATACTATCTATTCAAGAAATAAATGTTTCCCATATTTGGACAGAAGTAATATAATTTGAGAATGCTGATGAAGGCAAGATTAGATATATAATACCATAACTAAGGATAAGTAGATATTGTGTGGTATCTGTGAGATAAATAGACTTAATTTGACTAGTTTATTTTTTTTGGTACTGTATTATGTCCATAGACAAGCAGAAGAATGGTTTAGAATCTACTTCTAATACTGGTAGATCTAGTATTACTGGTAGTATATTGTCATCACAGTTTGTACTCACTGGAAGCCTTATTCTCCAAGACATCTAAATTTCTTTATTCTAATATATGCCAATCTAAGTGATCCTCAAAAGCCCCACAGAGAGGCATCAGATTTATTTTAAAAGAAAGATAACAGAAGAAATAACAAAAATGAAAAGAATTTTCTTGTGTACTCATTTGTTCAATTTGATGGATCTGTAGCCCATGTTTCATTATAAACAAGGACTCTCTAAATACTTAAAGAACAAATTCAAAAATGACTAGAAATGAAATTCAGATAAAATTACAATAGCTACAAGTCATTAAAATTTGACAGGACAATAGCACTTAAGACCAGCCCCAACAGATGTTTAAAATCTATGGTTAGAGTCAGGCTAAGTTCCTTGGGGAAGACATCCTGTGGGCACAACAATAGGCTTCCCTTTCTTCAACATTTAATCTCAGGGAGCAGTTATATATGGAGGAAGTGCTCTTACCCAGAACATGAGAATCAACAAGTTTCACCTGGCTTCAAAAAGGCAACACCATTTCAAATTCTCATAGGAATGGGATGACAGAGAATCTTGTTATTTAGCCACTGGCAAAAGACAGCTATATTTTTATCAAGAGAATAGCTACATAAGTTATCCAAGACAGCAATCTATTTTAGGATTCTCATTTCAGATACCGTTAAACCAGAATACCTCTGTCTAGATAACCTACACACTCTCTCTCCAGTAGACAATAATAATAATTGTGTGTCATCAAGTCAATTCTGACTAATAGTAACTCTTTTCAAGGTTTTCTGGGTAGAGTGTGCTCAGAAGTGGTTTACCATTCCCTTCAACTGGGGGTGCTCTGGGCCTGTGCAGCTTGCCCAAGGCCACACAGACTGGCTCTTCTGGATGCACAGTGAGGAACCGAACTCCCAGTCTCTGGCTCTGCAGCCAGATACCTGAGCTAGACAATAGTAGATTCTAAAACAATTCAGAACACAAAAGCAATTTCCTTGGTCAAAATTAACTGTGTTCCCATGTGGACATAAACTCTTATTTCTGAATAATAACGGAAACAACAAAAGAGAAAAGAAAAGGAAAGCTCACACACTTTCTATAACTAGGCTTAAGTACAACAGTTGCTCATATGATTTGAATATGTATAATTAGGCATAGGAGTATGTGAGATCAGCCAGTCTTCCAGTCAGATGGGATCACAATCCCAACTTCTGTTCCACAATTGCATTCCACATAGAACCGAAAAGAGGAAAATGCACAGTACTGCATTTCTCTCTAGTATAGTTTTATTTTGAAGATTATTCTTATCTTCCTTTACAGATTTTTGCAGTTTTCCACAAATGATCCAGTGACTTTTTGCAACAGACACTGTACTTATCTGTACCAGAGAATCTACACCAGTGTTTCCAAATCTGGGGGTTGTGACCCCCCAAGGGGGTCCCAAAGTTTTTTTCTGGGTGGTTGTTGGTCACCTCATATGTAGCCCTTGTTAAATAATTTCTTTTTTGACCTTTCAGAGCAGGATATTGAAGTAAGTGTTTACTATATGCATATGTATTCGAAAGAGGCTGTTTGGGAAAGAAAGAAGTCTCTACTTTCTGAGAAGAGATGACTTAACCCCATTAAAAATGCCTTTTAATGAAACATGGTGATGGGAGGGGGGTCCACAGGTTACTTGGCTATTATTAAAGGGGGTTGCTACTTGAAAAAAAGTTGGGAGCCACTGATCCACAGCTTGTCTCAACAACTACCTTACAGAGTTTTCAGAAGCAGGGGGGGAAAAACCTTTAGGAAAATATCCCCAAAGTGCAGAAGACTCCAAACAGTACTGGAGAGGATGAAGCCTCTCAATGGACACATAATGTTGATTAATTGGTGCATGTAAATGGGAAAATCAGGAAGAGAAGAAAGGAGGGCGGGAGAGAGAACTGTCCTGGAAGAAACCATGGCTAATGGACTGGGACACTGAACAGGAGCACTCATCTTTGCTGCAACTTTCTTTCTGTCTTTTTTATTTTTGGTAAGTCCCATTTCCATATAAATTTAGCAATTAGAATTGTCTGAGTGGAACTCCTCATCTAGCCAAAATGAAACCAATACACAGAAGAAGGAGCTATTAGCCAGTTTTGGTGAAGCCCACAAAAACTGCAGAAGTGCAATTTTCCCCTCCAAGTATTGGTGGGGGATTCCAAAACAGTCCAGTGAGAACCGAGCATAGTCAGTGGACAGGGTACCTCACTCTTGAATGACCAAAAAGAGGAGGAAACTGGAGTGCTAGAATAGAACTGATTGTCCTGGAAGACGGCATGGCTCTGTGGCTGGATCCCTGAAGAGGGGCAATCAACATTGCAACTTCTTATTGCAGGCAGATTCCACTGGTAATTATTGTTTTCAAAAGAAATTAACCTCTAAATAAATCTGTATCGTTAGTTTCTCTTCTAAGACATTGTAAGCATGGATTGATGTAGCTCTTAGGGAAGCTGCATAAAAATGAAAGCAAAATCACAGAATACCTTTTAATAATATGCATGAAGCCCCAGTCATCTCAGGTATCTATGTCTTGGTGAAATGAAAGTCCAAAATGCTAATCTACAACAGCAATAACAACAACAGCAAACTTAAATAAATGCTAATAAATTCCATAGTTGATTTGAGTGAATAAATAACATGTGTCTAATTTAATTCATGGGCAGTATGAAAATCAAATAAATAAATGAATAAATAAATTCATTTTATTTGTTTTATTATGCATTTAATTTAAGGGAGAAATAATTTCATTTAATGAATTAAAAATAGAATATCATTTAAAAATAATATTCTTTGTAAATAATAAGAGTGAATAGTGGTAGGTGTTTTTGGCTTAATTTTCAATAAATTCATTGCAATGAAATTGAAAGATTAAAGAGAACATGGATATTATTTTCCAAGTATACTCATATTTAGTATACTGCAGAAAAATATTAGGAAGCTACTAAGCACAATGGTTTATTAAATTTATATCCCACCGATGGTTATTGTGGGTTTTTCGGGCTCTTTGGCCGTGTTCTGAAGGTTGTTCTTCCTAACATTTCGCCAGTCTCTGTGGCCGGCATCTTCAGAGGACAGGAGTCAGAACTCTGTCTGTGCTCTGGATGCACAGAGCACAGACAGATATATAATTTTATAATGATATATAATTATATCCCACCCTTTTTCCTATACAGGGACCCAAGGCAGTCATTTGGTCTGCCTGCTGCTCTATGATGAGTTATATACCCTAATTCTACTTAAGTACAGCAGATATATCTAATTATGACATACAGTCATGTGAAAAAGAAAGTACACTCTCTTTGAATTCAACAGCTTGTAGAACTACCTTTAGTGGCAATAACTTGATATAATCATTTTCTGAATGACTTTATCAGTCTCTCACATCATTGTGGAGGAATTTTGGCCCACTCATTTTGGAAACGCCTGTCCTCATTTTTGACCATGTAGCAATGTAACACAGGCTTCTCTAAAACACAGTGGTCTTTGCTTTTTCATTCCAGCAATTTCAACTGACAAGAAGAGTGGCTGTGCAAAAGTTTCACAAAGGCCAGAATCAGATTACTCTGGATCTGAATGAAGCACCTGCACCTACTTTCAAACTAGTCTGAATGTACTGTTTTTTCCACCTCTGACACATTTATCCATAAAGTAATTAATGTGTGGTCAGGAGAAGAAGTATCACATCCAGTGGCCATAACCCTTGACCTCCCATGCATTCATCTGAACAGAGACTTCTTCCCTCCATGCTCTGCTTATTCTTGCTACGTGTTGAATAAACTGAAAGGGTCAGAGTCTACTTATACACAAGAGACAAACTTTCACAAACAGGGCAAAATAGAAACAAATAAGGCATGTTTTGACCCTTTGTTGTGGGTTTGAGGAGAAGTCTTGGATGGGCAGCCAATTCTTGCATAAAGTAATTTAGAGAAACAACAAACTGAAAAAATTATGTTAAATCCTCAGATGGAGCCTGAATTAATCTCGATATATTTTACTTATTTCCTAATCTTACCAAACTGTTGTCACATGCTATGTCTTCAAATCTCATACTAGTTATATATTTAATATGAGCCTCTAATAAAAATGTTTTTTTCCAGAGAAACTGAAGGACAATGACTATGGAAGTCCCTTTCATTCAAGCAGCTCCTCTAGTTGCAACTAACCACTGGCATTAGTCCACTATCTTGAGTCATGTATCAAAGAACCTATGTGAAACATAATTGACACACTATCAAAATTCAGCTACTTTTTCTCAGATACCCTGTTTCCCCGAAAATAAGACCTAACCTGAAAATAAGCCCTAGTATGATTTTTCAGGATGCTCGTAATATAAGCCCTACTCCAAAAATAAGCCCCAGTTAAGTGAAACCCCGCTCTCCACCATTGTGCAGCAACCAGAAGAAGATGACAGGACTGTATTTGAATCAATGTAGACTGTTGTACATGAAAAAAATAAGACATCCCCTGAAAATAAGCCCTAATGCATTTTTTGGAGGAAAAAGTAATATAAGACCCTGTCTTATTTTTGGGGAAACAGGGTAGAGATGTGGATATATCCATCACAACACAAAGCTTCAGCTTCAGGCCTTGTCTATCTAACATATTAACTCATATAAAAAAGATTTTCCCCCCTTTCAACTTCTCCTACTGGTATAGTGTGAAAAGTCTAATGCAGTCTACTGAGTCAAATAATAGAATAAGTCATTACCTTTTTGAGTTGCTATTTTGTACACTCTGTTTATCTCCCTTCAGCACAGGCATTGTATTACCTGTTACAGATTACCTGTACATAGGAAGGCCATAGTCTAGTGTAGTTATACAGAATTTATAATGTCTTACTGCAGTCAAAGGTCTCATAGTGTAACCATGACCAATTGTTTTAAAAGGAAATACTGATTAGAAGAATGGGCAATATGAAATACAGAGGCTTTGTAAGCACTGTAAAAGAGTTCAGAACCATTTTTTAATGTTATCTTTCTTTTGGGAAGTCCTTTTATATATACACCTTTTAAAACACCCAAAAACAGAGCAATTACATCTTTTAAATCTGTAAGGTAGCTTTTACTGCTCTAACATTTTGAAGAATGAAAATGGAAGGTCACAAAACAGAACAAAAAGTTGAATTGCCTTCATTCAGGCTATGTCATTCCTGAACCAGGGCATCACAAAGCTATCTCAGTGAGGCTATAGTAACAAAGATGCAGTGGCATGATGTGGGCGGAAGACTGTATTTTTTATACACAATGTCTGCCCGTCCATCTTTGGCATCCGCATGGACATCTACAGAGGTTTTGATTTTGTAAGCTAAGTCATACTATCTATTTTCTCCTACTAGAGACAATGTCCTCTTCCAGATTTGGGGGGGGGGGGGGGGAAGGTTCCTCTTGCTTTCTCTTGGTTTATCCCTATTTGGCATGAAGGAGAGAGAGGCTTACAAGGATTTCTGTCAACACTCTGCTTCTAAAAGCAACTTCTTTTAATACTGCTTCTCTTCACCTCTATTCTAAGAAAATGTAGAAATCCTTTTTTATTATTATTAAGCAATCCCCTGCAGTTTGTCTCTTCTGGAGCTACTTTTTTGTGTGTTTTCCACGCTAATTAACTGCAAATTAAAAGCTAGTCTTTAGAAAGCAATAAAAAACCCACTCAACTTTGCAACTATTTGTCACTATTTTTTAAATCAAGAAAAGCCTGATGTCATGTGAACTGGGGGAAACTACCAACAATACCAGCATTAAACCTGGTACACTTCATGGAACAAATGTTCCAAGTAAGCTCTCCCATCAGCCATTGTGATGAACAGTCAAAATTTCATTCAGCTAGAATGAAAACTGGTCCCATTCAACATGTCATAGTTACTAGTAGAAGAGAATATAAACTGACCAGAATCATATTGGTGTTTATATACAATTTGCAACTCTCACAGCTAATTGCCATTCAATGTTGAGGTGCCAGGGCACATCTTGGTCATGTGCCTTATCATCCTTCTGATTAAAACAGAACCCCTGCACCTCATCTATTTGCCACAATTAGCCACGGCAAGTCATGCGAACACCAGTAGGATTCTAGCCTCTGACATGTATATAGTGCTCTATCCCTTGTCCTCCCCTGTTAAATCATATAAATAGTTTAATTTATTAGCTTGCTTAGCTTAATATTATCACCATCACTTTAGAGGGAGGTCATTATTACAAGCTCTGAAACAGATATCCTTAGTGAATGATACTTAGCTCTGATTAACGTGGTTATATGAACACAAAGTATATCTTTGAATGCAAAGTATACCTGAGCCCTTTCATGGGTTAGTGCCATTGTAGTTAGTGCCTTTCATGGGTTAGTGCCATCTACGCACTGAACAGATTGCCATGGACACAAATTCAAAACTCAGCCATTCATGCCAGGTCTGTGGAAGTTAACCTAATTTATTTATTTTATTAGATTTATGCCCCGCCCATCTAGACAGATAGTCTACTCTGGGCGGCATTACAAAATTTAAAACCTAAGTCTTCAGAAGGAAGTCAATACTTCACTAGCACTGTTTATGGTGTAACATTTACAGTATCTACTTCTACTCCGTGTCTGAATACAAAGTTACAGTTAGAACAATACATATGAAACATTTTGTAGTTCTAGCCTAAGGCTAAATATGCTTCATTATAGGAATGAAGGTGGGGGAAAGAGAGTTTATTCTACAGTAGAAAAATATGTAGACGCTCTAATTTGAAAATCTGTCCAGGATTTTCTCCAGGTTCTTTTCCACACAATTTCACCTTAATTTTCGTTCTCATTTAATATTTCACCTTAGTGCTCTTTTTCAACAATTTTCCAGGATTTGAACTTTCTTCGACAGCTGGTGAAAAAAAAAAAGTCCAAATGCTGCTGCAACACAGCTACAATGTGCAATGTTTGCCTCATCATAAAACAAACATTTTTAAATTCCATAAGCAAAGCAACATTTTAACTAAGCTCATAAAAGAGTCTTTTTTACCCATCTGGAATCTACTTTTGTAGCATACAAAGCTAATTATGAAGCTAACATGTTTGCCTTTGATCTCAAAGGCTGGAAATTTAGTAGGTTCAGGGTTAATTACTACTTTCTATCACAAGCTTTAAAAAAATCTCCAAAGTCAAGGGCAACTTATGTAACAATTCTAATCACATATCCCATAGGAACAGAATTCATAGCACAAAAACCTACTAATTAACATGAAGAGCAAATGAAACACAAAACACAAATAAACACTTTTCCTCAATAAGCAACATCCTCCAAAATGGATCTCCTCTTCAGAAATTGTGACTTTTCTAATTTATGACATTTTGCAGAAACCATACTTGAGTTAATTTGTTTAATGAATATGTTTTTCCTTTCCGTATCTAGGCTACACTAATTTTAACAAATGAAAGGTCTTCCTCTATTTTTGGTTAACTTTATTTCATAGAAAGATCTTATTCCAGAATTGCTTTAATTACATTAATTTTCTCATTTCTTTAAAAATAAAAATACTCAGTGTAGCCCATAGTATCACTTTCCATGTTTAGTTCACAATAAATCTGTGATTGCAGTTCGGTTGAGAGAGAAAGAGAGATTGATCCAAGGTCACCCAATGAACTTTGTGTCTGAATAGCGGTTTGAATTTAGATTTTCTCACTGCTAGTGTAATAGTGGTGCTAATTTTCATAAAATGGTAGCTGTAAAACATAGCAATGTATTTTCGAATATGACAGTCTTATAGACAGCCAGGATAAAATTATTTACACAAATGTTGGAGAGTCTCTACCTCTGTGTCCGAAGATTCCTCAAAAATTTTCTCCACTTTTTATTTTTCACATCCATTCTGAGTACTGAAAACATTACTTAACTCTGATTCTTTCCCCCCACTTCTACTTTCATCTCATTTATATCCCCCAGGGATATAAATGCCTGTGAAATTATCTTTCTCGGTTGATTCTGTCTAGCTGTGAGTTAACCTTTTCCTAACACTCACAGGGATGGCAAAGCTGTGCCAGAGCATCAGTGTGACTATTAATCAAAAACAGTACAGAGGCTAAATGTTTACTATTTAAAAAGATGAAGCACTAATCCTGCATATTTTCTGTAAGCTTTTCCTAATATTGACCTCCTTCTTATCTCTTGTTTTTTCCCATAACAGAAAAATGTGTGGTTTTATTATGTTCATACTATAACGCATGTGTTAATCTTTAGCGTGGCACGGAATTATTTGCTGTTTATGCAGTTGCCATTTCCCATTTTTTTGGCACTCCTTATTTATTAGTCAAAATACATATCCCACATTGGCAAGGTTGGGAAAATACACCACAAAGTTGCAAGGATTCCCAGTGTAAAAATCTATAAATATTTATAAACATATATCTGAAAATATATATGTTTAGTATATATATTTGTACTAAAATAATAAAGCTAATAAAATTCACTACTTTTTGAACCAAGGAATGCACAGAAACAAAGGTAAGGTAAAGGTTCCCCATGACATTTAGTCCAGTCGTGTCCGACTCTAGGGCACGGTGCTCATCCCTGTCTCCAAGCCATAGAGCCAGCGTTTGTCCGTAGACAGTTTCCGTGGTCACGTGGCCAGCGCGACTAGACACGGAACGCCGTTACCTTCCCACCATGGTGGTACCTATTTATCTACTCGCATTTACATGCTTTCGAACTGCTAGGTTGGCAGGAGCTGGGACAAGCGACGGGAGCTCACTCCGTTGTGTGGATTCGATCTTACGACTGCTGGTCTTACGACCTTGCAGCACAGAGGCTTCTGCGGTTTAACCTGCAGCGCCACCATGTCCCACTCCCATAGAAACAAAAGTCTTTCTTAAAACCAAGGATTACCAATAGGTATGCCATATTACAATCATCCAGATCCAGGCCCCCTGAGGTGCCTATTATAATATTTACTATACTGTAATTATACAATATTTGCCTATTATGTCTCATTTGCATAATATAAAATATATCACATATTATGTAAATTAATATGGCTTTTCACATACTATGTAAGTTAAGTACATTAATTATTGCACTGTTTTTCTACCAACATGTTTTAGCCTGGGCATCATTTATATAGTAATCACTGATCAAGGAAGCTAGTGTGCTGTAGTAGAGTGCTGGACTTTATAAAGGGACATCCAAGTTCAAATATCAGTTTAGTCAAAGAGCTTACTTGGTATCTTTAGGCCAGTTATTTTTTCCCCCCATTCAACCTTACCTTACAGGGTTGTTCTGGAAACAAAATGGGGAGAATGGAAACTATAAAGCCCTAAACAGCTTGGGTCCAAGCTATCTCAAGAACCATGTCTCCCTTTATGAGCCTGCTCCGGTATTAAGATAATCAGGAGACGCCTCAGGAGAGTGTATGAACAGCCACTTTAGTCTCAGTATAGTTTTACTGCAGCCTTCCTTCCAAGAAGCTTTAGCAACTACATTGTTCTTTTTTCCCTTGTCTTTTTGTCTTTACTATATGTTAAGATGAAAAATATTGCTGGGCCTAATGTCTGCCAGTGAATGTCGTGCCTTAGTGGAGATTTGAACCCTGGATACTATCCAATATTCAGAGCACTTTATTGGTTTAAATAAGAACTTTTTTCTTACCCTTTATAATCCTGCTCAAGTGTTATCAAGAGAGAACTTTCTCTGGGTCCCGCCACCTTCACAGGTTTGTTTGGTGGGGACAAGGGAGATGGCCACCTCTGTTGCTGCTCACAGACTTTGAAACTCCCTCCCACAGGAGGCCAAGCTGGCTCCATCTTTGCTGTCCTTCTGCAAGCAAGTGAAGACCTTTCTCTTCAGGCAACCTTTCCCTTAGTGACTGGCTCCCAAAGTGGGGTTTTCAAGTGGATTGTTGTATCTTACTGCTTCAAATGTATTTTGGTGTTGCTTTTGTTTACCATTTTTTAGTGTGGTATTTCCTTGATCCTTTTTAGTATTTGTATACTTAACTTTATTTTATACCTCCCTCAGTCCCTTAGGCCAGCATTCATTCTTTCACTTCACTGCTGTCTACACAGGTAGTTCTGTAAAATTTACCTGTTTGCAAATCAGTCAGGTTTATGATATGGCACATCCATTATTGTAACTGTTATCCATTAGTCTTTAGTTGGGCTAAAATGGCATTGAGTGGGATGTCTACAATTCAAATAAAACCATATTATGGCCTTATTATCTGAGCACCTACGTAATATGGCAATCCTATCTACAGCAGCGTATTGACTTAAGCCTACATTGTGCAATAAAAATATTTATTAATGTTCTTGAATATCATTTTTTACCAAAATGTTGGGATAAAAACTAAATGAATAAACAACTGTGCAGTCCACTGCAAACAGAGTGTTCCAGGAATCCACACTATGAATGCACCGGGAGGGGGGGGGACTACGAAAAAAATGCATGTTGTATTGAATGCAGAAAATCGGAGTGGGTGAAGTACAGCCCTCCAAATACTGAGGAACATCAATTACCATCAACCCTAACCAGCAGAGCCAGTGGCATGTGTGTCCAGACAGCAAGCAAGCAGGCACCTGCCACCCAAACCTCAACTTATTTATGTACATAGATAAACACACTGTGTTATAGTGATGCACAATATGTGCATGAATTATGTTAATCTGCTATTAAAAGCAAAGTGTGCTGCTTATATACCGCCCCCATAGCACTTAAAGCACTCACTGGGTGGTTTACAGTTTAATTATGAAGGTTACACATTGCTCCCCACTCCAGCAAGCTGGGTACTCAATTTACCGACCTCAGAAGAATGGAAGACTGAATCAATCTCGAGTCAGCTACCTGGGATTAAACCTGGGTCATGAACAGAATGTTGACTGTAGTACAGCAGTTTAACCATTGTGCCACAAGGCTCAGTGCAAACTCCCTACTCTCTTGAAAAAAAATATCCATAGACATGCTTAGCCAGTAGTGTGGAATTCCTGGAGCTGAAGTTCAACAATGTCTGGAGGGCTGCATTCTACCCACCTCTACCACACATGTTGGAAAGAAAAATGTTCTTGTCAGTCATGGTTACAGAGTCACTGAGTTTATGTCTAAACATCTGCATTTCCAGGCAATTCATTCCTTCAATAAACACTAGAAATAAGGCGCAAGCCCTTGTTTGCTCTGATTGCTTCAATGAGCTGTTTTGTGAACACAGTATATACTGACAGAGGTAGCAACACAGTGGCACAAAACACTGTAAGTTATGCAGTGTCTCAACAGATACACCATCACTGAAGTTGGTTAGTATGAGATAAATACTTGGATTCAGTTTGTTAAAGACAAACTTGTTTCTAGTTTCACTAGCATCCGTGGTCTTCCTCTGCTTGCAAAAGCTAGGGTATTTTAGTTGGGTAATATAATATGATGAAGACAAAAATTGATCTGCATGTCCAATTTTGCATAGGGCCTACGCTGTGGACTGACTTCATTAAGTCATTGATTTGGCTGTATGAAAGCATGCAGTGTTATGAAACAATGTACTTTTCATTCAAAGTGATTTTCAGTGTGTGGGGGGAACACAATACTTAGCTAGAACAGGAAATTAGTTTCAACCTTTTTGATGTCTAATGGCCAGCCTATAATAATGTAATGAAATAAAGTGAAGGCATTTTTAAAAACTGTAGTTATTAACTGTTCTCATCATATCATACAGCCTTTTAAGAGAGGGGGAAAAACCTTTGGTCTGACAGTATAAACTAAATTAAGTCTTGCATGTCTTTTAACATTTTTATGCTATGTATGGAAAAAAGTGAAGGAGACGTTAATCCAAATACAATATACAATGCCACACCGGATCTTCCAATTCTGGGCTAAATCCAATTTATTCATAACTAGAGAAGGCTCACCAAAATAAATCTGATCTAGCATGAGTGGTGACTAACAAATCCCATTTGCTTAAATAGTTCTGATCATTTCATGACAGAAACGGCTATAGCTTTCTGAGACTGTATCAAGATTTAATTAAGCTCTATAGTCCTTAGATAGATTACCAATTAATCAAAAGATTTTAATCAGGAAGAAGAAGAGCTGATAGCGGGGGCTAAATTCAAGCCCCTAGCCCCCACCAGAGGGTTGAAAATGACTGGAGATGGCTAAACAAAATCACAATTAAAAAAAAATTAAACAGAGAGTATTCAGATGTGCCCTTTAGCTTTTAGAGAACCTTGGGGAACCTTGGGGCCATCACAGCAAAGCCTACTATTCCTACAGAGTTATGGTGGACATTGTTTTAATGATTTCGGACATGGGTAGCTCTGGGGTGGCCCTGGGCAATGTAGAAAATGCCCTTGGAGGACTGTGTGCAGGTTTTGGGGAGCTCACTTTGCATACCACAATTTAAATTATGCCTCATACTTCTCTTTAAATCCTCAGATGCTTTCAAAGAAGCTTACAAATGTCACTACGTATAATAAAATCACAGTAGTAATACTCTCCATACATTTTTTTAAAATATAAAAATACACCACTTCATGCCTGAATGTGTCAGAATGATTCATATAACAATGTTTAAGATAAAATACGTCTCTATGTGGTGGACTTTTTCATGTTATTCTTATTTTTGTTTTTTAACCTTTTACTGAAGGTATTTCCATGTGGCCATTTTGCATTCCGGCATATTCTAAACACAATGTTTCCAGCACAATGAGCAAACAATACTATTTAGAGACTAAAAACTAGCAAGTGTTGGAATACATCATTTGGAACACAACTGAATTTACTAATTTTATTTATTTATAAATATATATCACTTTCTATCTCAAATAGGGATCCCATTAAAATTTAAACGCAATTTTAAATTGTAAAAATAATATTTTAAAACTTTAAAATACAACTAATAGAGAAAACAATACAGGAGAAATCAGATTAACATATTTAGGAAGTGAGTTTCTCAGGTGGGTGCTTCCATTAAGAAAACCTTATCCTGTGTTACTCTGAGTCTGTCTGGGCCAAGGAAGATATAGAAGCACCTCCAAATAAGAACTTAAAACTACTGGATTCCCAGTATGGTATAATGGATAGAATGACGGACTAGGACTCAGGAGAACAGGATTTGAATCTCCACTTGGCCATGGAAACTCACTGGGAGAGTGGAACTGGTAAAAGCACTCCTTAAATATCTCACTTACCTTGAAAGCCCTATTAGGGTCTCTAGAAGTCGGTTCTGACTTGACGGCACAGAACACAGTCACACACATACATAGGAGGTTCTCTTATGGATGATAAATTATGTCAGAGCAGGTAAGTTTCCAGTAAAAAGCAAGCCACCCAAGAAATGCAGTTTAAAATACAAAATGAAAATCTGGAACTTGTTGACAAACTTAATGGAGTTTGATTGGGTTAACAGTGGGTCATACAATAAAAATCAGAATTGAGCAAATTCTCTAAGATGAAAAATGTAACATGCAACAAAACTTTAAAACTGGTTTTAAGAATGCACATTGTTTGGTGCTATCTCTTCTTGGTTCTACTGTGTCATGTAAAATAGACTTCAACACAGACTATTGTGGAAAAGGAGAAGCATTTGAAAAGTAGATTTCTGCAGGATGTTAAGAATTTCTTTAGTCAAAGAAGTCCTAAGGAAAATGAACAAAGACTGAGATATTGTAAAACACATAATACAGTGGTGTCTCGACTTACGACCATAATCCGTTCCAGAAGATGGACGTAACTCGAAATGGTCGTAAGTCGAAGCACCATTTGCCATAGGAATGCATTGAAATGCAATTAATCCGTTCCGGCCGAAGAAAAAAATCACACACCCCCAAAAAAATAACTTCAAGGCTCATTGGAAACGCGATTAATCCTTTCCGGCTGAAGGGGGGGGGGAAAAAGAAAATCAATCAAGCGTGCAAGACCCATTGGAAATGCACAGAAAACAAACGGAGCAGATCGGAAATGCACAGAGAACAAAGGGGGCAGGTCGGAAATGCAAAGAAAACAAAGGAAAAAGCAAGGGAAGCATGCAGGACCCATTGGAAATGGGGGGAAAAAACCCAAAAAGCAACCAAACCCCCCAAGACCCATCGGAAATGGGGGGGAAGCCAAAAAACAAACAAACCCCCCAAGACCCATCGGAAATGGGGAAAAACAACCAACCAACCAACAAACCCCCCAAGACCCATCACAGCACAGAAACATAACCCCCCCAGCCCAAAACCACGCTGCAAAAACACCCAGAACAGTTTTTAAAAAGCAGAAAACAGCACCTTACCTTACCAGGCAGCCCGAAGCCTCCCTGCAAACACACACACACGCTCACTCAGAAGCAGAAGCGAGGCAGTCCCAAGCCTCCTCTGACACACACTCTCTAACTGTTGGGGCGAAAGAGCTACAAAGAAGCAGCCTCGTCGCCACCTACAGTTAGAAATTTGAATTTCCCACCTTTTTCCCCTGCCTTTTTCTGTTCGTAAGTGGAAGCTCCGGTCGCAAGTAGAAGCAAAATTTTGCGGCCAGAGCTGGTCGTAACTCGAAATGGTCGTAAGTAGGGACGTTCGTAAGTCGAGGCACCACTGTACTCAGAAAGCTGCAATGATTTGGTGAAGTAAAGAAAAATTTAAAAATAAATCTTCTGAGAGTTTTAGTTCTAGAAAATCTGGGGACCCAAGATTGGGAACCACTGCTCTAGTAGGCCAATAAGAAGAAGCAGATGACATAAAACTGGTGTAACACGGTTAAGACAGCACATGTTGGAAAACAATCTGACCATTGTATTTTGCATTTCAAGGACACCCACAGTAGAGCTTAATACAACAATCTAAATGGGGTCTGATATGGCAAAGGTCACTATGGCCAGATCTACCTTCCCCAGAAAATGGTCTGACAGAATCTAGGCAAAAGTCCTCCTGGCTTATACAGCTGCTCAAACCTTCAGGAACAATGTTCGAGTGAGAAGAACCTGAAAACTGCCATTGTGATATTTCAGTGGGAGTACCATCCAGAAGAGGCTATATGATTTAGAAATCATCATTTTGCCAGTCAACAGTGCTTTTGTCCTACATGTACTGAACCTCAACTTTTCATCCCATATCAAATATCACTGAATGCCCATTGCAAAATTTTCCAATGGAAACAAATACCTAGATGACATAGCAAAGGAATCTTTGTTAGGTTGCTCCATTCCATGTGCCTAAATGACTGCCTGATACTTTGGAAAATTTCAGATGTATTTTATTGAATCAAGGGATTGGAGGGCAGAGGATATTCCTTCATCATAGCCAGGAAAAATATTTCATAATACTCTTAACAGACTAGTGCACACTGTCCAGATTATATACATAATAACACACCGTATCATTAGCAAGAGAAAGCTAAGAAATTATGCTGTACGATGAAGCTTCAGCAAGCTGTCTACAGCAAATGATAAGGCTAGGAAATACCATAACCAGTAAAGGAAAGGAATACGTATAGAGAGAGCTCAGCATCTCATCTGACTTGGGGAATATGTCTTTAAGGCCTAAAGTATGAGTATCAGAAATAATTTAAATAGCAACCTAGAAGGGAAGGGAAGGAAATGGAACTCTATTTTTTTTATACTGCAAGTGGCCAAACGTAACTCTTAGACAACAAATGGCAACTCCCATCAGCCCTAGCCAGTGAGTGATGATAGGAGTTGCAGTTCAGAAACATATATACAGAGCATTCTCACTCCTGTCTTGAACATCTCTATTTGTTAGCCTCACACTAACACTGTGCACGGTCACCCCTAGCTTGCAATTGATCTTAGCAGAAACAGGCATGTGGCAGGAACAGGTAGGAGCCAGAGTTAGCCATACTCTGAATAAACCCATGAGATCAATAAGACTTAAACTGCTCATGACACTACTCTAAGTGAGATTAAACTGGAATCCAGCTCTTTGACAATATTGCAATAGAACATGACACTCTTGACCCTTAAAAAAAAAAAAAAAGAATTACAGGCATGTATAAACCAGTGTGCTGTAGGGATGAGTAAGGCTGCATCTATGAAAATCTCCCTTTCTACATGACCGTCAAAGGTGTAACACCTCTGGGATATATTGCATATGCACGCATTAAATATTAGGCATGGTAGCAATCCAATTTCCACAATTAAATAAAAGGGGTTTGATGTACACCAAAATTACTGGTTTAGGGTGCAGCAGCTGCCATTCTTTGTAAACACTGGAGTTCATTGCTCTGGCCAGCAGCAGTCAAAGCTTTCCAGAAGTCCAGCTGTAATACAAAAACTATAAGCAGCACCCAATGAAAGTGCAATGAATTAGTGCCATGGTTACATAAGTAAGGCTTTCAAGAGGGCAGCATGTGCTTATTCCTGTGGCTGTGGGTGATGAGCCCTGACACATAGAAACACACTCCATTCCTCGTGCTACCTCCTCAGGCTTTTGCTGAAGGCTGAACAGTCTCCATGGAGCCATGTATCTTGAATGAACAGCATACCAACTTATGCAGAAGTAATTACCCCATGTTACAGCAGACAGTAAAATTATAAGAAAACATGTCACCATGATATTAAAAGCAGCAGCAGCAGTGTCTCAATAAGAAAGAAGCTTGCAGAACCATGAAGGAAACCTTGATTTCTTAGCTTCTGAAATCATTGATCTTAACCTTAATTGGAGGTCTCTCATACAGATGTCTTTCAAATCTAGTCCCATATTCAAGTTCCAATCTAAAAAGCAGTGTCAAAAATAGCTGTCAAACGTCCTTATAGCAAGCTTAAGATAGCTTTTCAAAATAAAAAACTTTAATTCTCACAAAATATCACACCCATTGTTTTGGATTTCCACTGGGTTTGCACTGCAACAAGATGATTGTAACAAAGTTAGATGTAGAGCCCACTAGTCCACAAATGACATTTTATTCATGTAAACCCCTATAACTAAGGATTTACAGCAGGACCAGGGACTGGGGAACATGTGGTGACTCAGATATAAATATGGCTGAATATGGCTCTTTGGAGCTACCATCCAAGAACAACTGAAGAGTGGTATGTTCCCTGTCCTCAGTTGAAAGAAGCTACCAGTTTAGTAAGCAATAAATACAAGCTATTCCAAAACCAAGGTGCAAAAGATTAAGAGCTATGTTGCTTATGCCACATAGCCTAACAGACACTGTAAGCAATTTCAAGATTTTGAACAAAATCCATCCTCTTTAAGGATTTCAGCTGTGATTTTATGGGCATTTACTGAAATTTAGCCTTTTGTTTCTGTTTATTGGACAGTGTCACCGAAGCTACCAACATGAATTTGACCCAACTCTGGGAGGCAGTGGAAGACAGGAGGGCCTGGCGTGCTCTGGTCCATGGGGTCACGAAGAGTCGAACACGACTTAACGACTAAACAACAACAACTGAAATTTAAAACAGTCTCTTGAACTCTCTCCTTGCCTGGGACTTTTCTGCTTTTCCAGATCATCCCATCTACCTTATTCTCTTTCCAAGCATTCCCCTAGCGTCACCCTTCAAGGTAAAGTCACCAGATCAATGAAGAGTTTTCCTTTATTTTCCCAGCATGAAGATAAACATATTCACCTGACACTTTAGTGCTGTTCAAGACCAGTTTAAAGTTGGCAAATTCAGCCATTTCCTCTCATGTATCTAGACTCTATGTACCACTTCCTGGTTATTTTCTATACCATCCATCTCACTTAATTTCTAGTCTGTGGTGGAATAGCAACAATGTGAGGAATACTCAGTATACCCATAGGATCATCTGTTTGTAAAGAAAGAAATTGGGTGACGTGAAGATTAAGGAACCAAAATAAGGCATCTCTTTCTCTAATCATCCAGTTAGATCACTGATCACCTAGAACTGAAGTAGACCACATCCAAAAATAAAATATGATCACAGAGGAGGGGCAAGATCTGTTCTCAATCACCCCAGAGTGCAGGACACGCAACAATGGGCTCAAGCTAAAGGAAGCCAGTTTTCGGTTGAATATCAGGAAAAACCTCCTAACTGTCAGAGCAGTACGACAGTGGAACCAGTTACCTCGGGAGTTGGTGAGTGCTCCAACACTGGAGGTATTCAAGAAAAACTTAGATAATCACCCGGCAGATATGCTTTGATTGTATTCCTGCATTGAGCAGGGGGTTGGACTTTCCAACTTCACTTTTCTATGATTCTATGATTCTATGAAAAGTTGCTCTTTTCTTTATTTGTATCAGAGCGATGCACAATTTAAAATTATGGACATATATGGAAACAAATTAAAATGTTAAGATAATTAGACTGTTTTTGACTAGAAGAAGGCTACAATAACATTATCTCGGCCATTTACTAGATCTTCTTTTGTACACTTGGTGGGGGCATAAATTGCATGGACATAAGTGCTGCATTGATTGAATTTCTTCACAGTCATAGCAAATTTGTCTTGCATTCAAGTAGCCCCATTTTACTTGATTATTATTTGATCCTCCTATTTTGCTTTGAAGTTTATTAAGTGACTTCCAGAAGGTCCAGCTTGAGTCTTGTCTTGGTGAGAGACACTCTTCATCCATTCCGCATGGTGTGCTGTTTTTATTCTCCATAGGTTCAGCCTAGCCTCTTCTGGTTTAATATTTAGAGCTCAAGATGTGTACAGAAAACTTTTCCTCAGTTTTAGCTGTTAAATAGGGGGTTGGTGTCCATGAAGTGGGTGAGTTTGGTGCTGCATTACTTTATTTCATTCATCAAATGCTAGCACGTCTCGACATACTTCTGGAGGTGCAATGTCAGTCAAATAATAGACATTTTCAATAGGGTAGGTTTCAGGAAGCCAATAATAATTATGTATTACTCATTGAGAGCTACATCTACTTGTGTGGCATGATAGTGTTCTGGGTGCATGACCAGGCATGCAACCAGCACCTTCTTAACTAGTCTCAATTAGCTGCTGTGACTTCCATAATTGCAATACAACATGTGGAAAAAAATAATAGTATTTTGGCCATCCTTTGTTACAGCCAGAGATGATGTCACATTCACTAAACATAAATGTCATGGTTTCAGATCTACCTGAAAAGAAGCAGGAGGCATCTGATATTATTTCACCCTACTTCTAGCACCATAATCGACATACAATTGCCCTACAAAATAAAGCTCTCTAGCTCCAAGCTGTTATAAATGTTTGCACATTTCTTGGATATGAGCAAATCTGTGCATATATATTCCTGGTGGATACCTTTAAAAATCTATTTTTGCATATCCACATTTCTTCTGGGGTTTCTGCCTAGGCGATGACACCATGACTCAGAGAAATCTCTAACAGATTGTGCACTGCTGTCAGATTGCCATGGAGAAAAAACCCCTGAAGCTTCCCATGTATAGATAATGAAGAATACTGGCTCATGATACAATATTTCACTGCCAGATTCATACAATACAAATCCCATAGCTGACAGTATGATTCAGAAAAGGCACAGAACCACTAAGAATTAAACAGTAGCACCCCAAATCTTTTTGTCCAAATCTACTGGCCATGAATGGAGAAAGAGACTAATTCCTTAGCTAAACCTACTTGCATGAACACTTGAATGAATGCTATTGAATGTCTTGTGTTGAAATGCCTGTATTGTTGACTACTGAAGTTTGCTTCCTTGCTCTAATCAAGCGATGCCAAAGACTTTAAAAAGTGACAGAAAATGGTAATGCAATGGTGCAGAAAAATAGCAACTTTAAGTAAAAATGAAATACCCGTTTTTCTCCTTTGCAGCTTATTGCATATATATTTGATGACACATAACAACAGCAATAGTTGATAACTGGTTATGCATTACATAACATCTTCTCATTCCAAACTAACCCAAAACACTTCACTGATACTGTATACCTGAGCGCTGCAAAACTAACATTGTTATCCCTATCTGATGGAAAGAGAACTTACTATCCATACAGAAATCAAAAAAATATTTTCAAGCCATACTAGGAGCCTGTAGCAAAAAGTACAAACAACCACTTCAGTGTCAGTATAGTTTTACCACAGTCTTCCTTTCAAGGAGCTTCAGTAACTACATTGTACTTTTCTTCTTGTTGTTGTTGTCTTTTTGTCTTTACTATATGTTAGGTTGAAAAATATTGCTGGGCCTAATGTCTACCAGTGAATGTCACGCCGTTGTGGAGAGTTGAACCCTCGATACAATCCAATATTCAGAGGACTTTACTACACTGGTTTAAATAAGAATCTTCTTCTTACCTTAACTATCTAGAGTGGAAGGTTTAAAGAATATGCAGTATTCCAGTGTTTCCCAAATTTAGGTCCTCAAATGTGGTTGGATTACAACACCCATAATGCCTGACCATTAGCTGGTAATGCTAGGAGTTGTAGTTCAAAGAATCAGCACTTGGGAATTTCTGTCCATAGAACAGTGATGCTTGTTCTTTCTGCAATTTTTAGTGCCTTCAGTGTATTATATATCTAGTACATCACAGATAATGCTGGCTCCTCATTCTCTCCCACTTGTGACTACTTTCAAAAAGACATAAAGCAATAAAAGACAGAAATTCTATTTTGTAGCCTGGTTCTTAACTGCTTCCTATATCTTCTCTCTCCTCTCCCTTTTGGTTTTTAACCAAGGTTGGCCTTGCTGTTAGATAAGAGTGAGGGAAATAGGCTCAAGTGGCAGTTGCTAGAGGAAAAACAGTGGCGGCCTCCACCCCACTATTTCTCTTGAGTCTGTCTCTTAGATGACAGAATTGTATAGGCTACACAGCTATTCAGGTATGCCTTAAACTGGCCTGCTCCTGCCTTCAGATGTGGGCAACTGTAAGCAATTATCTGTGTTGAAGTAAGATTCAGCTGCCACTCCACATGGCTTCTATAAATGAAATGGGGAGAGAACATTTTTATCATCTGCTTTGGACAGCCAAATATTATGTGCTCATCCTGTCTTTCATAGCCACATAACAGGACATGTGGCTTTCAGATAAAGTGTTCCCCATTACTGCATCTCGTACTAGGGAGTACACATTTCAAATTTCTGCCTGGACCATGCCTCAGAACTGGCAGAAGTGTCTACCCCATGTAGCAAAAGCAAACGTGAAGGTCCTGAGAGAATCCTGAAAGAATCTATATATGGTATCTTGCAGTGACTCTAGCATGTAAATATGAAAGAAATGATCCTGAAAAAATGGCATGCGAGAATGTGGACTAACATTCATGTCTGCTTGACACGCACTGTGACCTTTGCCAATAGCACTATGATTTCTCCACGTAACTTTTACAGGCATGTGGAAGACCAGTATCTGTTAAAGACGGATAGTGATGCTCACAGATATTAGAGATACAGAATATAAAGGTACATTAAAACCTTGAGAGAAAATGACCATGTCCAGTTAGCTTACTGAGTTTCCATTAAGTGGAAAATTCTGCCAGTGTAGTAACAAAAGGTCATGCTGCGTATGCAAGCTTTGCCAATGTTACTT
The DNA here is from genome assembly GCA_037013535.1 of Intellagama lesueurii. Classification (NCBI taxonomy): domain Eukaryota; kingdom Metazoa; phylum Chordata; class Lepidosauria; order Squamata; family Agamidae; genus Intellagama; species Intellagama lesueurii. The sequence goes on along the minus strand of JBAJHW010000005.1, from coordinate 67,684,426 downwards.
GCCCTAGGCAAACAGACAATTAGCCAACTACAGGATTTAGTTCAAACAAACAAATACAGATCAGACATTATTTCATGTTGTACTGACACAAAAAGGATGGTTTAGAGTTTTGCCCTTAAATTATCAAAGCACTATTTTGAAGGGAAACAGGAAAGATCTATGTATATCTGCTTCTCCTAGAAAATATTTGAATGCCCCAAAGTAAACCAGCCTAATGCCTTCGCTACATTGGTATTCAGCATGAGTGTTGAGGCTTTTTAATTTGCACTATTCCAGAGGTTCACTAGATAACGCTTCCTGGATAATGGCCCTTTTTAGACTTACTGGCTAAAAGGAAAACATTCCTATAAAATTAAGATTTTTTATTGAATGCTGGAATGCTGAAATTCACTAATACAACATCCAAAGCAACAGAAGGACCAGTGACATTAAACAAAACACCCAATGATTTGCCAACAAATTTTACATATGGGGATGTAACAGATGTGTGTCAATTTCTATCACTGGCCAAAATCCTGCTGCTTAGCATACTAAATTGCACTAGAGCAGGCCCATTAATCAAAGGTGAGTTAACTTCTCCATAAATTCCATTGATTCAGATAGGCCTACTCTAACTGTGACTTACTATATTAAGGTAATCCACACCGAGCAGACCCATTTTAAGCAACGAAACTTATGTCATTTTAATGTATATATGTTTGTTGGAAGCCGCCCAGAGTGGTAGAATATACCAGATGGGCGGGATATAAATCAAATAAATAAATAAATAAATAAAATGAAGAAGTAGACGAAACAAATGCTGATTGACTCAATGGGTCCACTCTAGTGTGATTTACTACACTAAGAAACAGGATTTTCGCCACTGTGTATACAGAACAGCTCTTTATTCATTAAGATACATCTGGGTCCATTTACCAATATGGAACATTCGGTAAACACTATATTTGAAAAAGAATTGCATATTGATACAATTAAAAAATATATTTTTCTCCGTTTTCAAAATTTTGCAAACATTTTTCTCTCTCAATTTCTTAATGCATGAAAAGAGATAGAATCACTACTTTGCTGTAACAAATTTTTTAGATCTATCCAGACATCACTTAAGTAGGAACACTTGTATTTGCCTTAAAGCCTGTCCACACTGTGAAATGTTGGGTGATCATGCCTTTGCTTAAAAGGCCCTTATCTTCAGTGCAGATTATTTAAACTCTCTTTTAAGTGATCTGTCCGCAAACACTGGAGCCTCAAGGCTCATGGTAACCTGGCCATGGTGTCAAAGAGACTTGTTACCTCTTGCTGCTCCTCTCTGCTTCCCAGCCAATCAACATGAGCGGGAAGCCAGACACAATGTCACACACCACTCGTTCAGCTGCTCACCTCTGCTCAACAGCTGATCAGCAGAGGCAGGAAGCTCGTCAAGGCGCCTGGGTCAGAGGGCTCACAGCCTCACAGCAGCCTGTCAGCTGTTCTTCTTAGTTCCCCAGCTAAGTGCTGCTGCTGCTGCCACTGCCTCCTCCATCACTGTCGTCACTGCTAAGGTGATGTATGGAGCTGCGGCAGCAGCAGAGGTGAAGCCAGCCTACAGGGCACTGTACAGCCACCTGGGCTGCTCTTCCTTGACTGCACCTGACCCTGCTGGCCTCCCAATTTTGCCAAAAAGAATGCATGTCCTAGGCAAGGACCAGAAAGATGTGGGACAACTCTTATAAGGAAAGGAAGAATCGTTCTAAGTACAAACATAAGTAGACGTGGTCTTTTTTCCCCTTCTGATCAGTGATCCACATATCTTATCTATATGCCAGTGTCAACAGGCCCTAAGTTTAATTCCTAGTTTGCTCTGAGAACAGGTTTGGCAACTTTTTGGTGGACTAAAGCTTGGGCTCTTTCTGATAAAGTGAAACAGTGTGCCATTTTCCAAATTCCTGTACCTAATGTCAGGAACCTGATTCAGACTGGCTTTCTGTTTATATACCATAAGACTGGTATAGTCTCTCTGCCTAACCAGCTGGACATGGCTTTAATCAGAAGACTCCAAATATGATAGTCTTGAGGAATATAAATATCTAGACCTCCCTACAGTTCAAAACTTTATGTTCTCCATGACATCCATTGTAACTAATTTGACACATGTGACAGCTAGAGATGTAAATCTTGCTTATTTGATTCTCACAGTTGAAAACTGAAAAATTTCAGACGTTTTCTACCAGTGAATTAGACCAGTGGTTCTCAAACTGGGGTCCACAGATGTTCTTGGACTGCAATTCCGAGAAGCCTTCACAACTTGCTATGCTGGCCAGGATTTCAGAGAGTTGCAGTCCAAGAACATCTGGGAACTCCAGTTTGAGAACCACTGAATTAGATTACAAGAATTTTTGTGCATTTTTCAGCACTTTTTTTCTGCAAAAATTCATGGTCTGTTTTATAAAAAATAGAATTTTGTGCAAAACAAGAGTTTTTTGTACATTTTTCACGTTAGCCCTTTTTTGTATTTTGCACAAAACTGCTTTATGAAAAATACAAGGTTTTTAAATTAAAAATGCATTTTTGTGCGTGCACTCTTCCCTACTTGTTTAGCATCCTCATGAAACTGCTCAGATATATCATCCAGAGGTTTGGGCTGCATTGTATTATTTAGCTGTTGATATTTTTGTGAAATAATTCATGTTTGATTGATTTTATAGCTTTTTGAATAATTTTTCATGCATTTTTATTGTCTTTCTGAGCAGGTTTGAGCATAATTATGGAACAGCAAAGCATCAATAAACCTAATTATACGTGGCCCTACCTTCTATCTCTTTCTTGTGTGTATTGAGAGACTATAGCAACATGAATGTTAAAAATTTATATTTTAGACATTTTAGAAGCAATATAAGAATGATGGGAAAAGGTACTTTTCCCATCATTCTTATATCGCTTCTAAAATGTCTCTTCTATAGGATTGCTAGAACAGGAGAAGGGGAAAGGAAACTAAAATTTCTTTTACTTGTAGAAAGGGGAGGATTATAAATTAAATTAAAACGTCTCTTTAAGTATGTGCTAAAGTTATCTGCCTCTGCATTTGAAGAGAGCAGAGAGAGAGAAAACTCCATGAGTTCAGAATGTTCAGAAGCTGTGTTTTACCTACATTTCATGACACATATTTGGCATTCATGCCAACCCCTTGGCTGAACTCTGTTTGTACAGTGGCAAAAGTACAAGGAGGGCTAAAGAAGAAGAAAAAATGCACCTGTTCCAGAAAAATGGGATTCCTCCTTGTTTAGTAGGAAGGAAAACTGGTGAAGGGGAAAAAATAATAATTTCTGGTGGATTGTACTGAAGTAAGAGGAGAACAGAACTGATGATTTATCAGGCTACAGTTTACCAACAAGCGAGACAAGAGTAGTGCTTATTTTCTAAGAGAAGGCTGGGGTTGTAATAGGGTAACTACTGCTCCAGCACAAAAAATGTAGGACAAGGAACACCAAAAAGGAGAACATTCTTCATATGAAAGGAAAATATTTTTGTATTAAATCTGTATATGCTAATTTAAACTAATATAAGCAAATATCACCACAATTAGACATTACTAGTGTAATTTAAGTGAAAATACACTAATATTCACCATATTGCACAAGACTGTAACCAGGTAACCACCTTGGGACTCAGCACTGAGAGAAAGATGTTATATAAATCAAATAAATAAATAATGCTAAGTGTGAAAAGACTTGTGCCTTGTATTTTCTGAAGCTCACTAAAATTAAATATATGCAGAAAGAAAATAAACAGAGGCCACTGTACTTAAAAAAAAATCTAGCTAGGCAATAATCAGTTATTTCAGAGGAAAGGTCTGAACAGTACTTTCAGAATGTCCAAGAGTGACTTGACATCTGAAATTCATACAGAATTGACATGCCAGCATGTGGTTTGTGTCTTTTCTTACAAAACGACCAATCACCGCCACCAAACCATTTTACTTAATAAATGAGGGGAAGCTGATTAGATACATTTACCAATCAAAGATTTTACTTCCCCTGTTTGGTTACGTGAACTCACAAGGGAGCAGGGGTAGGATGGCCACTTACATGTCAGTAAAAAGGAGGGCATCCATCACCAGAAAGGAAGACAGTTCTTCCAATGGAGGACTGTTCTCCCTAAAAGAGGACACATGGTCACTCTAATTTGTGAGCTCTGCTTAATAATTCTAAGTGTTGAAGGGGAGTTGGTTGGCATTGCTTAGTGCCATTGCCTGGCACTCTGAATAAGTTGAGAGCACTCGTTTTTCTTGTTTAAGAACTGTATGCTGTTGATTCCCTGACTAGTGTTTTTTTTTTAACTATTCCTCAGCAGTAACATGAGCCTAATGCCCTTTATAGGTATTAACTCAGAATAGTGCACGTAAGCTTATTTGACTTGGCTTGTCATGCAGAATGTAGTTGGGCTCATTGGGATTTTTTTACCCATTTGCATGACCTACCCAAACATGCACAGACTTCTCATTATTATCTCTAAAATACAGAATATCATAGCTCAGTGAATTGGAGTACCTAGCTCTGGAGTCAAGCATTAAGGGTTTTGATTCCCTTAATGGGCTTTGTAGATGAAGAGCCAGCCTGTTTGACCTTGGGCAAGCTGCACAGTCCCAGGGCACCACCAGAAAAAGAGAAACCTGAAGTACTGGAAATCCTTGAAGGGGTTGACATAAGTTGGAATCAGCCTAATGGCACTTAATTGTTAACTATTGAACTGTAATCAGTCCTATCATTCTACTGAAAGCACTATGCTATGTTTCCAAACACACAATTGCCTCAGTCATACAGTACATTTACCTATCAAAATACAGTACAAGAATTAGCACTGAGTATCAGATGCAGACAGGCCATGGCATACATCTGACTCCTTGTTAGAAAACAAGTACCAGTCTCACCCACTGCATACTTCAAAATCCAGGAAGAGAAGAAACAGGGCAGAAAATAAAGCAGACCATTCCCCATCTTTACTGGTAGTGGCTTTTGTCAGTTGCTGGTATTATATCCCAAACTGTGTTAATTCGCCAGAAAATAAAAGGTGCCTGCAATTCCTGCATGCGACTTCAGAGTGTCAGGACAAGACACAACTAGATTATAGTTAGACTTATGGCCAGCCAACATGAGCATCTTGTGACACTCCAGATATTGTACACTGCGACTCTCATCATCTTTCACCATGGACTATGCTAGCTAGACCTGTTGAGAGTTGTAGTTCAATTGTGAAGACCTACAATTTGCTTACCCCCATCTACAGCAGAGACATGTGTATATATACCTGCCAATTTAGGATAAGGTCAAGCATCTGATGAGGCTGGTGAAGATGTGTCTAGTACATGAAAGTATATGACACAATAAATTTGTTAAATCTCCAGTGTCACAGTGGCTGAAATCTTGTTGTTTATTTAGACAAATGGCATAAGCTTTGGGAGCAAATTAGCATAGTTTAAGAAATCTCCATAGACATTACCTATTGCAGGACAAGTCGAGTGACTCAGTATGCATCAAATAATGGCTGAAATTCAGCACTAAGCCACAACTAGAGTAGGACCATTGAACCAGTAGAACGTATGGAGGAGTTGACTCACCAAATGAGTCAGTGCCCAGTGATTCAATGGGCCTACTCTAGTTACAACTTACTACTGGATTTCAGCTAGTGCCTATGAAGATTTCTTAATTTACAGCAATTCACTTCCAAAAGCTATGCTATTTGCATAGCTGCACAACAGGATTTCAGTTAATATATAACAAAAGTAAACCAACAATAAATCACTGAGCTATCCAGCAGTTCATAATCTTAGAACTGCAGTTTGGAAGGGACCCTATGATCAAGTCCAGCCCATGTCAAGGAGGCACAGTGGGGAATTGAACCCTCAACCTCTGTCTCCACAGTCAAACACCTAAACCATAAAAACTGAAGTATCATGGTGCTTTAAAGAGTAACATTTGAACTTTCAAGGATTACTTCCTTGTATCTGAGGAAGTGGCTTGTAATCCACAGACAGTTCACACTGAAATAAATTTGTTAGTTTTCAAGATGCCACAATATTTTTAATTTTGTTTTGGTTATCTACTCAACTAACATGACAATCTCTTTGAGTAGGGTCAAACGAATCAGCATGCATGTATATATGCACACTAAAAATGGTTATCCTCTGGAAATTAATTTCAATTCTATAGTGTTTAGCCTCTGAGCATTTTATTCTGCATTATCAGGTATTTATGACCATGCTGCACCTAGATCTAATGTGATTAGCCGGGTAGTTTGTTGCACAATCTAAGATATTATGTTAGGTTAAAGACTGGCACAATTCCACAATGTTGTAACATTACACTGATGCAACACTTACTACACCCCAGCCATCAAGGCAAACCACAGGCTCACATCTGTGATAAGATCAGGATTCTAGAATGCATTTCAAATTTAAGGGATGCTTAAAAATTATTGCCGTGAAAACTACTAAATCAGTGCTAACCTTCAGCTAATATTAAAGCAGGGGGCTTCAAAGCAAGAAATATTCACATGACAGTGTAACCACTAGAAGACAGTACTTAAAAGTTTAAGTCAGTGGGGCTTATCCTGAGTAACTGTGCATAGGACTGAGATATTTTTCATGGTAGGGGTTTATTAAAACAGTTAAAATTGGCAAATGTTATAAATATAACATTATTTCACACTTTAACCAAAAATGCTCCTGAAATAGAAATTAAACTTATGCCTGTTAGGTTTCTTATGTTACTGGCCTGTACTTGGAAGTAGTTGCAACATCTAAAGCAGCTGATGGGGCAGGTGAGGCTTTCTAGATTTTATGGAGTTAAAAATCTCACCATCCCCGGGTGCGGCTGATGGGATTGTAGTCTGAGGACATTCCTGGTCCTGCTCTAGAATGATTTATTACGTGGACGATCACTTCCATACTTTTTTCTGTGTGGACAGCGTATGTGCTCCCAGAATAAAAAGTTGGAACACTCAGCAACCTGCCAACAGCAAGGTGCCCCTGACAGGAGTTCCTATTGTTTGAGAACTAGAGAAGAATTGTGATTAAGAATGAGTGGTGAGCCAGGGAAGACTGCCGTTTAGGTGGCCTTACGTAAGCTGTGAGATTTTAACTTGATGCCCATTTGTATGGTAGCACATAATATTAACTGGCCAACTTTATGGCATGAATATCACTGATGTAATGTATTTGAAATGTTTTGGGCATTTATCAAAAATTTTGTAGTAATATTATTATAACTACTTCTATCAGAAGCCCTTAAAAATCCTGTCCATGTTGTTGAAATTCTCCAACATAATAAGGCATCTGAAAGGTGAAAGAAAAAACAGCTGGAGGGCCATTTGGTTTCCCTGATGTAGACCTCTCTTTTATCAAGTTTTGGCCTGGACGTAACTTATTTAAATCCAAATATGGTGTCCTAATTGATGCCCTGAGCTTCAATCTGATTACTTCATGGTTGAAGATATAGTCACGTGAAAATACACTAGCTGAACAATTTTATTGTTTCTGGCTATTTTCACACACCTTCTTGTGCATATATATTTTTTCCTTGTAGATTTCACACATTAACTCACATACCTGAAATTAACACTAGTAGGAGGTAAAAACTGCATAAATAGAACTGCATATTAATTAAAGAAACAAATCTTCTGCAGTCACAAAAGAGAAGTAAACAGAATAATCCAAAATGCTCTTTGGATCCCTCTGAAGGAATGAAGCTATACCCCAATTTTCCTTTTAAAAAGTGTGTAGGATATAATATTTAAATATAGGACTTGAGAATAATCTTATTCACTTCACTGGAGATAACTCAGAAACACACTCTTCCAGTCTCCTTCACATTTTCTGTAGAGCAAACTCATTGGCATCTATAAATTTGTATTAAATGGAAGCAGAGAGGGACAGTATATGTCCCAAAAAGCACTTCAGAAACTTTTAGATATAAAGATACCACATATATTGGCAGGATTTTTTTTTAAAGTATGGCCCATACGATGATAGCCTATAAAATGATAGGTAAATTTTCAATGTGCTTAAATGCTTTCTTCCTGTTGAATTATGTTTTCCTGATATTCAAACTGTTATTTGGCTTGAGAAATGACTACATTTGCCAAGAGATGTGTCATACTGGGAAGACTCAGAAGTGGCTCGTGAAGTTATAAGAATAAATCTCTAAGCTGTGATACTGGAGATCCGGAACCAACTCAGACTTCCAGTCTTTGAAAGAAAACTTGAAAAACACTGTTTCAAGAGGAATTGAAATTGTCAGCAAAAAGAGCTGAACCTTCTCACCCTTAAATTCCTAATTAGAGCAACCACAGTGGGAACTGACCATTTAAATGACAAGTAAAGAAAGAAGGAAAACAAGACTTTCTAAGATGACAGTACTCAGACTAATTACTTCTCAGTAACACCACAGTCTCCAGTGGAACTATGTCAGACACAAAGACAAAACAGAATACTATCACACTATTTAAGTTCTTTTTAGTCCAAATACAGTAAATGTGCCTAAATAGGCTGAAATCCAATATTTTGGCACAACTTTATTGTAACTGGACTGCAAGTGATTAAAACACTTTAGAGTAAACAACTGTAAACTTATGATTTTTACAGTACGGGAAAAGCTGAAAGCTTAACTGTTCCCTTATTTATTCAGTTTATCTGCACACTATTTCCACTGGGGAATTTCAAGTAACATTTCAGTGACTTTCGATGGATTTCATAGACAGTTTCATTTACAGAATTCTGTACATATTAGTCCTTTGAATCCAAAATCAAAGCTATTCATGGATTGAACCAATCATGCCCTTTATATCATTCTTGACCTTATGTTCACCCCTGGTTTCAAGCTCAATTCACCCTTCATTTTTATTTGGTCACAATTCACTAAATAGGTCCCAATGGTCTCAATAAAAAGAAATAAACATAGAAAACATAAAAAGAATATTGAGTTACTACTGGCCATGAACATGCACTAAGGCAATGCTTTCCAGATACTCAGATGAGAAAGGTAGGAGACCAATTAGGATGTGCTTTAGAACACCTTGTAATTCCCTTTAGAACATCTACACATCCCTTTAGCAGCATAGTTGGATGCAAAGAAATTAGTAAGAATAAGCCCACAGACAAATATATTAGACATAACCTTCTATCAAAGTAAAATAAATAAAGTCAGAACACTATAACATAAACAAAGTTGACAATGTTTTTGTGGCAGTTTTTGGCCTGTTTTACATATATCCTTTCATGATATGAACCACCAGAGTCTTCAGAATCATCATTCCAAAGATTCTGGATGCTGAGATTATTGCGTGATTTGTGTGTACTTCATCATGTGCATTAATGAAAATATTTCCTCAAGAAGTTTGGAATTAAAATTTGATATGATATAAGATCCAATGGCTGAAATTCTGTTGCTCAGCATAGCAAGTTGCACTAAAGCAGACCCACTGAATCCATGGGAATTTGATGAGTTAACTCTTCTGTACATTCCACTGATTCAAATGAGCCAACTTTCATTGTGACGTACTTTAGCATAGCAAGTTACAACTAGCAAAGGTCCATTTGAATCAATGAAACTTACAGAGGAGTTGACTCACTAAATCCCCACTAATTCAATGGGCAATGGGCAACTGGCTATGCTAAGCAACTGGATTTCAGCCAATGTTATAAAAAATATCAACACTGCATAGGAAGCAGCAGTAGGCAACAAGCATCTCAAACTGTGGCAGGACAAATAAACTTCCAAATGAAGATTGCCAGTTAACAAGGCAGTCTGTTCAAATGCGGGAACAATTACATTATTAAGGAAACATGGTAGTCTGGCTTCATAGGATCAACAATAAACTACTTTTAAGACTACATAATCCACCTCTGTATGGTCTCCCCAGATCACAGGAGAATGATGGCTCAGGGAGAGACAATAGATAACAACTAATATTATACTTAATGTATGTATGAAACTATTGTTCTTGTCAGTGTCATTATTGTACACTTAAGTCAATATATTCATGCATTACAAGCTAGACTCTTTTTTTTTCACCTAAAGATATATTTTGAAAATCTTCAGTAATATATCCTTACGGAATTTCTACCTATTTCTGTTTGAAAGTTCTCATTTGCAAAAAAAATCAAATCAGCAGCTATCAAAGAATTACAAGCGCCATTACATTATCAGCGTCATTCCAATATAACCTCTCTTGAACCAGTTATGTTATGAATTAAGTCCTTCTGGCAGTCTTCAAAACGGAAACTCAAATTAATTTTACATATGCCATAAATCATGTTTATTATAATGAAACCTCTTCATGTCTGGAGTAAGACACTGAGCCTCATGATTAACAAAGGTTTAGTGTACCAAAAGCAGCACCACCTATTGGATAAAAATATAGGTTAATATCTACTTTATCTGCTGCGAAACTGGACTTGAGTATAAATGACTGCAGCATATTTTTACTTTCACTCACTGTACAAGAAACAGTATGCTCCTGCACAATGCTAGCAATGCAACAGACATTATTGTGTGTCATATACAAATAACCACCCAATTGATTGTTCTACTTACAAGTAATTGGTATTTATCAGGCAATCTGATTATTTACCATAACACCATCAATTTAATGTAGATTCTTATTATAAACTGCTAGCAAATTACAGAGGAGGGACAGGCACACTGATTACATGAATGTGAATGCCTTCAACATTAATTTGATTATGTAAACTGCACTGTCAGAGGGGGAAAATCAGACTTGAACAAATGTCCAAAAAGTGAATGGATTGTTAATGATAAACGTTTCCCTCATAAACACAAATCTATATCTGATGCAGTTAATCTGAGGAACTCCTCCCTTGCTTCCACCCCATCCCTGTCTGACATCCCATTCCTAACTACACTGGAGACAAAATGCCACTGCCATTCAATGGAGAGAGCTTTCCCATAAGTGGATTGAGCAGCATCCAGTGCTAACTGCCTGAACATGCAGTACAATCTCACACTTGGCATAGGCAGGTTGATGCCTGTTGTCAACACTCAGTTGAACTGTAGGCAATTTCTCATTCTTTCTCACTCTCTGGCCTCTCTCTCTCTCTCTCTCTTTCATGTCATGTGTGCAGATGAGTGTTTCATCCTGCCTGTTTAGAAAGACTGAAATGCCGCCACCCCCCACCTTGTGCCATCCTGCTTTCTCATGCAAGGCTTGCGTGCTTTCCTCAGCTCATAGTAACGCAATTGAATTAACAACCTCGTAGCACAGGAAGGTAAAATGAGCCACCCAGCTCTCTTCCAGACCAACGTGCTAGCGCGTTGGCCGGGTGGAAGTGAGCAGATGCAACCCTACACAACGATCAACAGAAACAGGAGGGCGGCTAAGAGGGCGCGGGGGGAGGGGGGGCAGATCGCCTTGACTTCAAGGAATGCCCCTTGATTTCAACGAGGCTGCCGCTCGTCACAGAAGGGCACAAGTCCCAGACCATTAACAGGTGCCTCTTCTCGCTGTAGGGGTTCTTGTCCCCACATGACATGTCCCAAGGCGCTACAATCCCAAAGTCTTGCATATTTCTCAAGTTTTGCTACCACGACCACGGTGTGTGTATGAGAGAGAGACAGACAGACACAGAAAGAAAGAAAGAGGGAGGGAGGGAGAGAACGAGGTGGGGGTAGAAAAGAAGGGCGCACGACGGGAGGCTCTCCTTATCCTTGACCGGGAGGAGGAGGGCACGGGACCGAGGTGGGGAGGCAAAGTTGTCCCACGCCACACGGACACTCACCTAGTCCGCCCAAGCAGACGAGCTGGATGGCGGCGAGCAGCACACGCTGAAGGACTAGCATTTCCAAACCGTCCCGGGGTTTTTTTTCCCCTTCTTCCACTAAACCTTGCGGTGCCGTTCTCCTTTATTCCCTCGCAAGCCTTGCGCGTCGCCTCACCGGCGGGTAAGTGTGTGTGTGTGTGGGTGTAAACGTACCCACACGACTCTTCTTCCAGGCTGAGGTCTCCTGACACGCTCGCCCAGCAAGTCGGGGAGGGGGGGGGAGAGAGGGGGTGGAAGAGAAAACAGTTCCTTAGCAGGGAGAACCCGCGAAAGAATCTGGCGGGAGCCGACTCGGAAAGCGCATCTCTCTCTCTCTCAGACTTTCCCCAGCTGCCGCCGGTCCAAAGCAGTCGAAGAGCAGGAGTGCTCGCGCCGCCGAGACGCGCGCACTCGCGAGGGGGTGGAGAGGAGGAAGATCGAGAGCAGGCGCTGGAGGGCGCGCGCTCCGGTAGGGAAGGAGCGTGGGCTGGAAGGAGGGCGGGAGAGGAGGAGGAGGAGGAGAGAGATGGCGAGAGGGGGAGTCCAGGGAGAAGGAGGGTACTAAAGATGAAAACGAGAGAGAGACGCGCGCGCGGGGGGGGGGGGGGTTTGCTGGCTGGCGGGGCGTCAAGAGGGATGTGAAGGAGCGTCTTCAGTCAATAGCAGCCACAAGCATCCTTCCTCGCTCTCGGGCGGTGTTGAAGCCTAAAAGTCTCCCGCTGCCGATTTCATGCTCTCTGTCCCCTCAGGGAAGCGAGTGGGCGGGCAAACGGGAGGACGGAGAGCCGCGAGTCCTGGAGGCTTTCGTGCGTTAAAGTGCGAAGGAGAGGCCTTCTTCCTCTTCACGGAGATTGAAGCGGGTGTGCGGGTGTAAGCACTCCATGGTGGCAGCAGGCTCCTGAATTCAGGGTGTCACCTGCAAGAGAAGGAGGGAAAATTGGAGGGCGCCCACTGACTCACAGGAGCGCCAACATGGCAACAGAGAAAGAAGTTGTGATCCTTTCATTTGCCACACACACTGAGCAGATCCCAGTTTTAGGGTTCCAGAACATAAGATTGGCACCATTGGGAAAATTTTGTTTCTGTCTGATAAAATGCTAAGCTTCCTGTCAGTAGCATCCTCCTCCCATGGTAGTGGTGGTGGTGGGGGAAGTACTTCCAGGCAGGGGAGCTCAGTGGCATGAAAGATGGAAGTACACAAGAAAAAGCTAATGCTGGCTCCCCAACTTCCTAAAAGAGATCTGACTGTGATCAAAGAAGGCGCTTTCAGGATGCATCTGCCGCTTGAGATCATTTCTGCTGAGGTGCCAGGGACTGAAGCTGGCATTTCCTGCATGCAAATGCTGCATTTTATCTTCCAGCTACTATCCTTTTCCAATATTAAATGGTAACTAAAATTTTCAAATGGGCTTGATTTCCTTAATTCAGGCATCAAAACAAAGTTGGCATCAGAATCGATGGCAGAGTTTAAGCTTCTAAAAGTACAACAAGCAGTTGGAATCCTGTCCTGCTGAAAACAGAAACAAGGGGAAATGTAATTGGGAATTGGAGATGCTGTTACAGGCGCTCACCTCATGCCAATCAGGAACAGGTCCAAATGACATTTTTATCATACAGTTACCCTGCTTTGTTTGCTGAATTTTACTGGAGCAGCACACAACATCATTCTTCATTCCTAGTGCTACCTTGTTTTTTCATGGTTTCTTCTGTCTTTCTCCTGACTGCAGAAAACCCATTAAGGAGAAAAGAATGGAGCAGCTGCACAGTGCCTTCTAATTGCTACCATGAGGAGCCCTCCATCTGAAAATACCCCACACCTGAAAAAGGTGTTTTGACTTTTGTTAGCAGTAATCAAAGAATGATGTTACCCTGCAAAGCTGGTTTCACTCAGGGAGTATGGGTTGCCCCAGGAACAGTGTGCCTTCCGTTCCTAGGCCTATTATCATATTTACCATACTTTAGAGTTGTTCATTACAGCAATTAAAAGAACAGGAATCCACCATTAAGATCATTCCTGAATAATCACAACCATTAGCGACCCGTGTCATATTTGGGACAGAAAGTAAGGGCTCACGTCTAGGAATCCAGATCAAATGCTGATCCAGGTAAAAGGGTGTGGCTTGCGCACTAGCATGCATATTGTAGAAATTACAGCACTGATGTTCAGTTTGCACTGCTCTCCCATGCATTTGTCACCCAACAACTGAGAGAAAGCTGCACATTCTATTTTAATCATTCTGATGTTGAAGGAACATTTATATTTCATTTTGACATCCCTTTCAGTGCCTCAGCTATCTATATCAACAGCTTCATTCACTGCTGCATGCTCAGCAGCCTTCTTTTTGAGCTCCTAGTTAGTTGTAAGAAACACAGTAGATTTAAAACAGCATGCATGCACTTTAGCTTTGTTCTAAAGTGGCCTAAAATGAATTTGAGACCCATTGCCACACCTGTCCCAGAGAATAAGAAACATGCCAAAGTAGAGAATGTAGTATCTTTTGTTGGAACAATGTTTGTAAATGTAAAAATATGCAAACTTATTCCAACATGTGTGTGTTTGAGGTTGACATACACTTTTATGGACCAGAGATCACATCGTGGAGTAGTATTTTTGGGAATGTTATTACAAACAGAGGCTAAAAGAGTTAGTAATAAGGTATGCCCTTTTTGTTGTTGTTTTCCAAATCCTAGAACTCTCCAAGAATCACCCAGGCAGAATTCTAGGAGTCCCAGCCCACAAACACACACCTATAGATACCTTCATTTCAATTACCTGGATAAGGCTGAGGGCTCCTTCAAAGCCTTCTTCTAGGTCTTCATTGCCTACTGTAATGCTTCCTGGGAGGAAGCTCTCTCAGTGCTTTTGGGTGGGTGGGGTCTTCAGGAGGTGCCCTCTTTGTTGTTGTTTAGTCATTAAGTCGTGTCCGACTCTTCGTGACCCCATGGACCAGAGCACGCTAGGCCCTCCTGTCTTCCACTGCCTCCCGGAGTTTGGTCAAAGTCATGTTGGTAGCTTCAGTGACACTGTCCAACCATCTCGTCCTCTGTTGTCCCCTTCTCCTCTTGCCTTCACATTTTCCAAACATCAGGGTCTTTTCCAGGGAGTCTTCTCTTCTCATGAGATGGCCAAAGTATTGGAGCCTCAGCTTCAGGGTCTGTCCTTCCAGTGAGGTGCCCTCTACAGAACATTAAAAAAACAAATTAAAATCTGTTTGGCTTCACTGGGACATCTGGAACATTATTTGAAAAAGCAGTACTAATTCAGTTTTCATATAGTATTCTGTCTCTGTGTAGGTAGGTAGCTATGAGCTGTAGGAAGAACTTGACATGTTTCTGACTATGCATATTATATAGTATCTGCAAATATTATAATTTATCAGTTTCTTTAAGACAGCAACAACAGCCCAGCTACAAAGGTCACTAATAACAATACCCAAGGATCTTGACACTTCCCATAGTTTATTCCACAGCAGCAATCAAGTTGCAAAGATCCATAGATCCAGTTTTCATGGATTCAGTTTTCATGGATCTTCACAATGCTATCGAAATACCAGAGTTTTGGATCCTTATCCTCAGGACATTTCCTGAGCATCACTATTATTCTAATAAGGCTTGACCTCCTGGTAAATTGGGATATGAAAGCGACTGGCTGATTTAGTGAGGACTGGCATTGGGTTGAATCAGAAATTGAGAACATTACCTTTTTTGGATTAGAATTCTCAGAACTCCAGACAGCATGCCTGATGGTCATGTGAGCTGTGGGATTTTGGGAGCTGTATTTTTTTTTTAAGTTTCAAGCTCTGATCTATACACATAACTGAGTATCCTGTTAGTGAAGAAGCATGTGTGAAATGGTGTGTTTCTGTTGTTTGTGAAAAGAGATACCCACTAACCATTTGCACAAGAGGAAAGTCTTGTTAGAAGCTATGGGGTAATCTCTGGTTTATAGAATTGTAAACTGGGGAGCAGGAGGGCGAATCATGGAGCACTCCAGCCATGGAGCTATTTCAGTTTACAAAAAAGAATAGGATACTGGCCATAATGGTTTGTGAGTGATTGTCTTGTTTATCACTTTGATTTTTATCCACAATCTTTACACAATAATATCCCAAACAGATACCAAAATCCCCCCATAAAACTCTTTGGAATAATGGAGATGGTGGAGATGCTAGGGGATGAGGGACAGGGGATTGTTAGAGGAGGAGGGGGTTACTCCAAATGTTGGAAAAATTACGTTTCTGAAGTATAACTCTCAGAATCTCTCAGGATGATTGGCTTGAGCCAGAGCATTCTGGAAGGTGTAGTCCAAAACAGCTTCCAAGATGAACTCATTACAAGTCAGAGCCAAACTATGAAAAGGCTTGGCCCTTGAATTACAACAGGCTTTTAGTGTCCGTATAATAGAAGACAATTTCTTAGTATTCCCACTTCTTAACTGCAGTATCCTCTCTAATGCTGTCCAGCCTACTGAATGGTGGGTACCCAGTGTGGTGCAGTGGATAGAGTGATGGAATAGGAATCTAGAGAACAGGGTTCAAATCCCCACTTGGCCATGGATATTCACTGAAAGAGTGGAACTGGTAAAACCGCTCCTTAAATATCTCATTTTATTAGGGTCACTATAAGTCAGTTCTGACTTGATGGCACATAACTAACTAACTGAATGGCAAAGCTACTCTTGTAGGATTAAATGAAATAATTTCCTGCATAGAGCTTTACTTGTTACACATGATTTCTGCTTTGGAGCAATTTTTTGCAGCTGCTTCCAGAGTCCATAAATACAAAAGCTTCCCTACTCCCACAGCTTTTCATCCCTCTTGCCTTGGAGGTGAGAAGGAAAGGAAGATTACATGAACACTGACAGAATGTGTGTTGACAGGGCGGATGTAATTTGTGAAGGCTCCTGCTGTTACCCATCTTTCCCCATGGCTGGCTATAGAGCTAAATGGTGTGTGTATGTGTATGTGTGTGTGTGTGTGTGTGTCCATGTGCGCAAACTGGAGAACACCATGAATGCTAATGGAGACCCTCATTGGCTGGATAAACTACCAATATAATTACAGCACCATAGTTTGTCAGCACAGATAAGACAATGAGCCACAGATTGTTTCATATTTATCATTAATATCCAGTAGTATAGTGGTTAGTTTTGAAGTGACGGTGCTCATTATGGCGGTTCCCATAGGCTATAACCAGGTCCTCAAGGAGAGTCTAGAAAGGCAAGCAGCTATATTGATTCAGACAACCAAACCAGATCTCTAAGTGGTTATAATCCCTGCCAAGAGTAGCACTTTTGTAAAAACAACAGGTTTTGATTGCCCATTTAAGCCACCTCAAAATACTTTGTATTACAACAATGATATCTTAATATAGCATGTACTTCTCCCTTCAACAGTGCTGGGGTTACAGGCCCCAGATCCTTGTGTAGTTCAAAATCTTTGTATAATTCCTATGCCTCCAAAAATGTAGCTACAAAGCATAAAGAGTTGATTAGCACACACACATACACACACAGAGAGAGAGAGGACAGATCAGATGGATTTACTGTATTAGCTATACTGCATGCCCTAGCACCTCCCCAGCCGCTATGTGGAGCTGCCATGCTAGGAGAGGGGGCTGGCTGTACTGGGCAGCAACAGGGGCCTCAGTAAGTGTGAGACCCACCTTTCTCTGGCCACTTCCTGGAGATGAATAGCAGCACAGTATTTATTGCATATTTAATTATTGAAATATATATGTATTTATTTATTGAAAAAAATCTGTGTATAACCAAAATCATGCTGCTCAGACTCGTGCAATTCAAGAGAGAAGTGCAATTTTGCTTAGGTGTGATGGATGCACCTAAGTACAAAGGCAATATGAGAGCCCGAGAAAGCTTGCAGAAGATGTTATTGTTACTGCTAGTTTGTTTGTTTTTTAAATTCACAACTCTAGCTATCTCATGTTGGAATAGTCTGTTATACACTTTCTCCAGAAATCTGCACATGTGACTGGTTTATTGTCAGAGTTAGGACTGGAGGCTAGCCACTATGGTAAATAAAGAGATTCTCCAACATTCATCGTATTTCCTCTAGAAATAAAATGTACATATGGAACAAATAGTGTGTCCAGAGTAAGAAAGTACAGTTTTACTGTTTACTATCTTTCTGAGATAATCCTATAATCTATCCACCTCTAGGAAGACCTCCCCTTTTTCCATTTTAAATTCCTTTCCCAATTAAGAAGAATGATAACTTCAGCTATTGTTTGTTTTACATTTCATGTTTGAATTCTTATTCAGCTTTACATGACTACTAATTCAGCTTTCCTAAAAATGCAGTTCATATTTCTAATCCATGCTAAGTGATTTGGAAAGGATTCTAATAAACAGTTGTATTGATTTCAGTGAAATTCCAAAAAAGAGAGAGAGAAGCAAATAATGGCACAAAATAGCAGAAAATAACATTCTATATTCAAATATTTCAGAAGTACAGGAATGTAGAATTACTTCCTCCAGTGGAGGAAGTGGACTGAGACAGTGTTGAATGACCCACATTTGTAATGATTTAAAGAAAAATAAAAGGTTCCCTCTCCTTTCTGTTTCATCTCTGAGTAAAAGACTTGTTCCCATGGCAGCCAAAATAAAAGCCAGCTGACATTGATTTAGTACCAGGTCAGTCCATGGTGAGATAGTCCTGTGCATCCTGATGAAACCTGCGAAATTTACCTCAAATCAGATTCTGGTGCACCACTGCAAAAAAAAATTTTTTTTAAATGTATCTTAGATAATGCATGACTGTTTTGTTACAGACTGATGTAGTCAGCTTGGAAGTCATTTGCTTAGTTTTCCCCTACAGATTATCCCTGGCTAGCTGCAGCAACAAGCTTGATTGATATGCATAATCATGGTCGAATCCTTGAGAATAGGGTCAGTCTGACAGTCATAGTTCACACACACAGAGTGACCTTGGAGGAAAGAAAGGGTGCATTTATAGCTTGAAGTCTGTCTACAGTTCCACATGTATTCTTAGGCAAGTGTTTGCAGGTCTGATCCTTCCTTCCTTCCAATTGTGAAGATACAGATTAATATAATTATCATCATCATAGAACTACAGAGTGGGAAGGGACCCCACGGATCATTAAGTCCAGCCCCTGTCAAGGAATGTTTGAGCAAAAATTATAATAACATATTGAAACCTTGATCATTAGATTGGAGGGAGGGGGGAGAGCCAGAGTTTCTGCTTCCCTTTAGTGAACTGCAATATGTCTGAAGACAGACACATTCTGTGTGATGAAGTCATTTGGAATCACCTTGCTTGCTTCAATTTCAAATGCAGGAAATATATGTCTAAGACATTTCCACTATTCTTAGGAGACAATCTGTTGGTCCAGGAAGCACATCCAAGAAGCCATAGGATGAAACGGAATGCCCTGTTTGAGGCTGAGACAATGTTCCAGCATCAAAAGGGAAGATTTGGTCTCTTTTCTCTCCTCAAACTCAACCCAGGCATCATAAATACTTCCCTGATGATTTCCTTCTGCGATCAGGACATAGAGTAGTGTTGTACACTGAGTCAGAGGTATATGAATGAATGAATGAATGAATGAATGAATGAATGAATGTCTACCATTTGGGGGCTTTGGAAGAAACAAAGAACTGCAGCACTCATCTGCTAGGCTCATCTTTAGGATAACTTCCTTAAAATTTTTTGTCTGTTTTCACCTTTGTTGCCGATTTCCAAAGGCAGAAGAAGTAGGCTGGGGAGTGGAAGCTGTAAGCAGGCCATTCTTGATGTTGGGTTAAACACTTTATGCAGTACAAAAGCCCCCAACAAGGAACTTTGTACTTACAGATATAAACGTAAGTGTGATAGGATAGAATATTGTGAGCCACCCTGAGAATATCTAAGATTGGCTGGCTATATAATAAATCCAGCAGTCAATGAAACAAATGCAACATCTTGGTGGCTAGAAGAATAGATTCATTCTGTCTGACATTGCCACTATCCATTGTAGAGTTTTATTAGTGAAAGGGCAGAGATGTAAAAATATCTTTTAGCTTTTGGATGAACCACCACAAATGTTTGGAAGTGAATGTCGTGACTGTGACCCAAAATCTGATATGAGCCAACTGCTGTTCATACCATCCCATCAGCACAAATTCCCATCCAGTTGTTCCAGCATCTGGCTGCTGGGGATGGATATCAGCCATGAGCTGACTGATAATTGTGGTGCCATTCTCTGGGAGTGCTATGTAAATAATCTCTCAATTTGTTATTTTTAGAACCTGTGACTATGTTGTGTCTACCTGTCTTTTGACATAGAAAAGGTAATAATAATACTATGAGAGTTTCATTTCTCATTTTCAAAGACAACATAGACATGGCTTCATCCTGCATATTGAGCCTGCCAAGTTAGAAATACCCACCCCCCTTCATATTCCTTTGTTATGTGAGATATAGCAAGTTGACTTAAGAAACAGGACTTTCAACATGTGTCACAGCTTTCATAGCAAGGTACATATTCACATCATATTAACTGCATTTCACCAACACCAGGCAGTGAAGAGTTTATTTCAATGAGTATTCTCCCTTTTAAAAAAAACACTAGTTTGTTGTTGTTGTGTCTAGTTTCCACTAAAAATCCAAGGAATCAAATGTCTTTCTTACCATAGAAGAATTCTGAGGAATTCCTCATGGTTATGAGTCAAAATGGCTAAGGTGGTAATTGCTGTTTCTGTTTCATGATTTGTAGCATAGTTCATGATTGTAACTGTAAGCCACCTTTTTACTTTGTCATAGAAAGGCAGAATAAAAATTATTTTAATAAAAACAAATAAACATAACCTAACAGGGTTTAGGCAAATCTACAAGCTGTTCTTATGGGAAACATATTGGCCTCATGCAATTGCAGAATTCTAGTCCATGAATTTTCTGAATTAAAAGAAGTTATCCAACAAGCTGTCACAGATACTTAACAATCTGATTACACTTAAACAGACTGCTGGACTGTCTGATACTACACTGTCAGTATTTCTCAGATAATTTTTTTACTTGATGTTCACCCAAAGCTGCTTCCTTAGCAAAAGAATGGGCCTGAATGACGTTTCAGTATATGGTTTTTACATATATATCTAATTGCAACGCGATGTCTAAAGAGTAAGTTTTTCAGTCAACTAGTGCTGAGCTAATATGGATAGAAACAAAGAATTTGTAACTTTCATTGCCAGGTTATTATCAATTATCCGAATCTATCTATCTATCTATCTATCTATCTATCTATCTATCTATCTATCTATCTATCTATCTATCTATGCATGCTTATTTCCAAAAGTAATACAAAACCTATGGAATTGCATTTCCATTTTCTTCCTTCAGCAGCTCTTCTACATGCACTGATTGCAAAATCACATGTCCTGTTGTGTGACTATGCAAAGGGGGCCCAGACTGTGTTACCCTTTATATGTGTTTAAAACATGAATAGGAGTTTGGCATTGAAGTTGTAAAAATGGGATTCCAGAAATGACCAATGATAAATAATACCAAGATTTGTAGAAAGGTGTAATGGAATCAGTAAGCAAGCGAAGCACTAAACAAGGTTTGAGGAGTGAGGAACTGTTTCAATGTTATTCATAGCACAAAAATCAAAGAGCCAGGTAGGGCATTATTAGTTCAGCCACCTCAGAAAGCTGCAAAGACTGTCCCAGGGAAGTTCTGCACAAAGCAGAGGACTGGGTAATGTTTCTGACCTGAATAATGATCTCAAAAGCACTCCTTTTGTACAGCGTTCAAAATCTGTCCTTTTATATAAGCATTCACATCACAACTACTGCCCTCTTTGTGTAAAGTAACACTGAGAAGCAGAACAGTACAAAACCCCAAGGATATGGTAGATACCCTGTTTCCCTGGAAATAAGACCTAACCTGAAAATAAGCCCTAGTATGATTTTTCAGGATGCTCGTAATATAAGCCCTACCCCCAAAATAAGCCCCAGTTAAGTGAAACCCCGCCCTCCACCATTGTGCAGCAACCAGAAGAAGGTGACATGACTGTATTTGAATAAATGTAGATAGCTTTACATGAAACAAATAAAACATCCCCTGAAAATAAGCCCTAATGCGTTTTTTGGAGAAAAAATTAATATAAGACCCTGTCTTATTTCCGGGGAAACACGGTATCTACTCCCAAAATACAAAGTACTGGATTTCTCAGGAGTAAGCATTGGCTGCAAGTCTTCATCATTCAAAATCTTTTATTTTAAAAAAAATCAAATTATGCAGGCTTTGTAAGTTAAAGCTTAAATAGGGAGGCAGGAAGATTTACGCAGCCCTGTGAAGATCCCCTTCCCCTAAGAACGGCTATGAGCATTGTCTATGGGCACAATCTCTTTGAAACACAAAGGATGAGCAATGCCCAGTGGCTTTAGGGCAGCGGTCCCCAACCTTTTTGGAACCGTGGACCGGTTGGGGGTGGCGGGCTCTGTGCGCGGGAGGGGCACCCCCACGCTCGCGGGAGGGTGTGTCGTGCTTGTGGGGGGCGTGTCGCGCTCATGCACGCGTGAGCACAACACGCCCCCCACAAGCATGACCCCCCCTGCAAGTGCGACACCCCCCCCCGCACAAGTGCGACACGGCCCACCATACGTGTGGGGATGGCGGAGATCCGTCTCCACGGCCCAGGCCTGGGAAGCCCACGGACCGGCACCAGGCCGCAGAATGCCCGAATGTGGCCTTCAGAAACAGCAGTCCAGCAGGGTGAATGCCTATCCCAGTGTGTCCTGGGGAAATGTTTATGTTCAAGGCCACAACTGAGCAAACAATCATATCATAAATGCAACCATTTAGAGGAATGTAAAACAGCATGTTTCAACTCTTCATTAGAAAGAGAATATAACAACATTTACCGGGGGGGGGGGGGAAGAAAGTCTAGGTTTTTCCCCTCTTCCAGTTTTCACCAGACATTATAGGCATAGATCCAGTGCACAATGAGCCATTCCCATGGTCTTAATTATCCCTAGCAATGTAAGGCAATTTGTTTTCAAATCTTTAGAAACAGTTATTATGTACAAAAATATTTCAGAGATCATTCAGTTTTCTTCCCAGCTGCAACTATGACAGAACTCTTGTGATTTCAATGTATTTATATCATCTAGTATAGCTGTGCAATCTGTCACAAAATTTTAATCAGGATTGCCAGTGTATGGATTGCATATGATCAGTTATACAGCATTAAAATAAAAACTGGCAACATTGCCCAGGTGCCATTTGCTATGTGGGAGGAGGAACTGAGACATGCTTTGCAAAAAGCAATTCCTAAGATCCAGGAAGTCATAGTAATGTGAAAAGTAACTAGTCAAAAGTAGGATTAGCCTACAAATAGTTAGCCTAAATTTCTTTGTTCTATCTTCATTTTTCCTATCTTATTTCCTTGAACGTTCTTTGTGGCTTCTTTGCTACTTCCTTCTTCTCCAAAAATATTTTGGTCTCGAGACCAAACTAAGACCTGAAAACTATTGTGTGATTATCACCTGCTAGAGTGAGGGAAATGAAGTGCTGCAAATAGACAGGTTGTATTCTCTTTTCTATTAACACACAGTATGTTTGCTGTTCTGATTTCTGTACAGCACCTAAGGCATCGTATGGGGAGATCATGGGTTGGCAACACAGAAATAATCTGCAACCCACCCAGCCATTTTTCCAGCCTCCCAAAGGGTCCACACAAGTGCTACAGGTTCAGCTGTTGTTGCTGCAAAAAAGGAGTATGATGACATATCTGAGAGCATGTACCTTTTCCGTAGAAGAATTGTGTTCTATGAAACACAATTGACCTGAGAATCAAGGCATATGTTCTCTGTGTGCTACGTTTCCCACTGAAATCATGCTGGGTGGTTCTTTGCAGCAATGGCAGCAATAGCAGAAGTGCCAGGTCTGTTGGTGGCAGCAGGCAGGTGCTTCTCATTTCCAGGGTGTCACCCTCTCTGCCATAGATCTTCTGTTTTTCTAGTTGCCTTGTGTGTGGTGTCATGAAACTGACACCCGCATAGCCAGTCTTATGCAGCTGTAGGGAAATTTTTTCAGTGAGATTTCATCTGCCCTGCCTCATGGCAGATAAATGCCTTTTTCTAGATTAGTAACCCTATTCCATCCAAACCTACTTAAGAGTAAATTCCAGTTTATATAGAATTCTTGCTATGTGCCATCAGATTACTTCCTACCTGTGGCAGCCCTATGAATTATTGAAACTGACTTCCAGTGACTCTAAAATGGTTTTCAGGGTAAGTGAGATAGTTAAGGAGTGGTTTTACCAGTTCCACATCCCCAGTGAGCCTACATGGCTGAGCAGGGATTCAAACCAGACCTTCTGAGTCTGAGTCAATTACTCTATCCGCTACACCACACCAAACAACCATAATAGTCCCAGTTTAGTCCTTTTAACTGCTAGTGACAGTTTGGGCTAGATTTTGATCTAGAACCATTTCTCTATTTTTTTAGTCATTCGTGGTTTGTTAAGCTGTCCTCTAAAACCACATTTCAAATGCTGATTATTTTTCAGTGATGTATTAAGGATATGTTGCTGGAACCCAGGGCCAAGACTATCCACACTGTGTGAAAGCTGAACAGCGAAGAAAGCTGACAGCAATATATGACAGGAGTGAGCAGTACATAAGCTACACAATTGTTGTTGAGCTGCAACTCCCATCATACCTCACTCTTAACTGCCCTGGCTAGGAATAATGGGAATTGTAGACCTACAGTAATTACAAGGATGTAACTCGGTCTTAATTCCAAATAAGTGTGGTCTTAGATTGTAAGGCTCCAATCCAAGGGAGTCTATCCCTGAGTCTACTTTTAAGTATACTTGTTGAAGGAAAAATCTAGGAGGAAACTTGGCCTGTGGCTCAATTTCTTCCATCAAGGGTCCAATCAGTAACAGGAGATCATTTATATTTAAAAACAAATTTATATTCATACTTAAAATTGATTTCCACTCTGGGCTTATTCATAAATTACTCCAGTCTCCAGAAGACCTGGTATTAAAGAAAATAATATTGAGGTCCCAGCCAGCATGAGCCTTGGCAGGTGTTGCTTAGCAAATTAAACTCTGCTTTAGACACATGGTGATGAGATTTTTCATTGGTTGCCCTGCCAGAACACACTTTTTCCACAAAGCTTTGAAAAAGAAAAGTTGCTTAAGGGAACCCAACTCCTAGAATCCCATGGAGTACACGAGCAGCAATTTTAAAAGGTAATTTTCCAGACTTTTGTTTACCACACAACCCCGCTTTTATTTTGCTTCTGCCCAGCTCCCTCCTCCCCATTCTAGAGCTGGGTGGCTTTCAGCTTAAAAGTAGTTAACACCAGCTCATCTTGCGAGGACATGACCTGATAATATTATCTATAACATGTAGTTAGCAAAAGTTAGCTCAGCAGCTACTGGACTCATTAGCTGGCTAGACCACACTCCAGTTCTGTTTGATTCCCATTCTAGCCAAAATCTCTGACTCACAGTGCCTCTTGGAAAGAACTCCTGGATTATGTGCAATGAATACTAAAGGTGCTTTCTAGATATAAAACAAAACCTACATAGAAAAATGAGAGCTTTCTAAGGAAGGGGATGGAAAAGGGAGGACAAAGCAAGGGAAAGGGAAAATAGCAGTTCATCACTAAGGTGAATTGGTCACTTCCGTTTTCCCATTCTGCTTGGTTTGCAGATGAGAGGGATGGCAGGGATTCTATCTGACAAAAAAACTACCTATGAATAAGCCTCATTTATCTCAATGGTGCTTTCTTTGGATCGGATATATAGAGATTGCACTGTAACTTTTTATTTGTGTATTTTATTTGCCATGCTACCTAACTTACTCTATATGTACTCTTGAGGTTCAGCATTTGTATGTTGATTTTACTAACCCCTGCTGCTTTCAATGACTGAACTCACTTCACAGAATACATCAATTTTTCATAAACTGGCAGGCAGGCAAAAGGACAAACCACACAGTACAAGCCCTAGATGCTTGACAACTTCACAACAACAGCAATAAATGTATACAAAAAATGTGCAGGACCAGAGGAAGTTGTTTAATTTTGCACAAGATCCCCCTGCCCCCAGTACTTCTACTAGGAGAATCAAGCTGTATTGCATTGCCTGAATTGTTTCATAAATATCTCAACAGAACATCAGAAGGAGTGCAAAGCATGTCTTCCATCTGACAGAAGAATATTTTATATGGACTTGTAATGATTCTCTGCCAAAGCTGGCCACGTTCATCCCTGCCTCCGTGGGTGATTTTTCCTCTAGTCCCTTTTTCTAATAATAGACCACACCACTTGTAAATTAAAATATAATATTTACTGTCAGAGAAAACAAGTGGATACTCATCTCATTCATTCCCCTGGCACAGAACATGTAATCTTATAGTTCTTTTTAATATCACCATTCTTCTAAGCATAACATGATCCATTTTCCTGGGATAACAGCCTATTATCTCTGAACAATCTCTTACTTTTCCCTTTCATGAACCATGGGCTGAAATAGGTTTACAAAGAGAATATTTAGCTTCCATTGATTGAGTCGAAATGGATAGTAAGGAGTGCCTAGTAAAATCAGAATGATTACAGAAATACAAAGAAGAGATTAGAGAACATATAACCAAGTAAGGAGCTCTTCTTAATGATATTACTTTGTGGACTACAGCTTGCAGAATTTCCCTGCCAGAATGCTCACAATCCCATGGGATTCCAGGAGTTGGAGTCCACAAAAGTAACATTCTAAAGCCTTGTTCTAATGTATTGTGAGTGATTAAAACAATCACCTACCCTTGTCAGCTATCTTTGCCGAGCCATCTTTATGAAATAATGCAGAAACCCATTACATATTCTGTGCTATTCTTTAAAAAACATGGCAACACCCTGGCCAATGAGCTTTGCCTGCAGTTGATAGGACTCTCACTGCCCAATACACTCCTACAGTAGCTTTAAATCTTTGCCTCATTTCCCCTCTGTTTGCTAGTCGTCCTCTGCTAATTCCTCTTTTTCTTCCTCTGGTGCTCCCATCCCCCATTTTCTTTTCAGCTCCTCTAATACCTCATTCCACTTTCAGACTGCGCCCTCTGCATTTATTTTTGCTTTCCATCCATGCCCCATTTGTTCTTTCTTCATCGCACCTGCTGCTTCCTTGACTTCAGGATTTCTTATTCCAGGCCTCTGATTTGAATAACCTCCTTTGTGTCCTTGGACACTTCCATAGGTCCTACCAACTTTCATCTTATTTAAAAGGTAAGGTTTCTAAAAGACCACATTGCTGTAGCATGGAGGAAAGACCTTGTGAAGCTCACTGACCCCTTCCTAATCTGGACGGCACTTCAGAGCCTCTAATTTGTCTGTTGCAGCAGAACATTAAAGTCATTAGAGTATTTTAATTGGTGAACATACTACATTTGGTGCTACACTTAACGATCATTGCTTCTATTAGTAACAGAAGTTCAGCAATACTGATTGCTGCAGGACTGAAACATACGTAATGTATCATTAAAATTGCATGGAAGAAAACATTTTCCAGATAGAATTAAGTTTAATTATTACCAGCAATTGAAAGCAATGGGTTTTAAGGACAAATGTGCAACCATATTAACGCCTGTTAAAGGGAATTAGGACATTCCTAAAGTCACAACATTTACATTTAAAGGAGAGCTAAAATGGTTTTAAATACAAAATAAATAAATGCATAGTTTTCTAAAGATTCTGTTGACATCACCCAAAATAGAGGAAAGCAATACTTTAAAGCGTGCAACTGTTTATATATTTTTTTCTGTTTCCATGTAGAGATCACCTATTTATAGGAATGCAACTTTTGTATTTGTCATCTCATGTTATAACATACCATTTCAAATCCAGCAGATCAATGAATGCCAGGTAAGGCTGGTGACATCATCAACCCTGCTGGTTTTTCAGAGCTTAAAAGTTTCCGATCCCTTCGTCCACCTCCATCCCAGCAGGTCTCAAGGCTCCCTTAGAATCTCTTCCATATGGGGGCCCCATTGAGGACTACAGGAGAAGGAAGGTCTTTAAATCGCTGCCATTGCTAAAATCATCCAGGTGCAACACTTTTTGAAAATTAAAGACTCCTTCCCATCCCACTGTCCCCAATGGATTCCCAACAATGAAATGGATCCCAAGGGAGTCTCAGGACTTTTATGGGAGAGAATTAGGACTTTTTAGTTTGCAGTTGATTATGTCACCAATCTTATGTAGAGTAAGTTATGCTGCTGGATTTCAGCTACTAAATCAAGATTTGCAAATGAAATGCCTCCATTATCTTAATAGCATGCACAATTTGGAAGAGTTAGCTTGGGACAATGGCTATGCTATATGGGGATTGGGGGAATCGAAGTCTAGATGTGTAGCTTTTCCAAACTCATTGTTATGTATCATTACGTTCCTTCAAACCCCACAGATTAATGGCAGGATATGTATTTTTTTAAAACCCCGAACAGTTGATCTTGTCTTGTCCTGACATTACTTTTTCTAGGAATTTAACAGGGATATAAATCTATGAGGTTACATGTAGCCACCAAGGTCAGGAGTAAACCCTGAAAGATTGCCCAAATTAAAGGCTTTCCAGAAAAGTGAGAACTTCAGCTTCAGTCACTGAACTTGCAGACAAACACTGAAGGGGGAAAAACGTTAACTACGCATACTGGAAATAAGAACACCACAAGGTCAGCACCCTAAGTGTTTTGCTGAGAGATTCTCCTATGGTTGATTGCAAATAAATTCCACTAAAAGCAAGAATGAGAATCCACTGGTGTCCATCCATGAGCAGATGGAACTTTCATGAAAGAAGCAGGAGAGGTTCCTCCGTCCACATATACACACAAAATACCTACTCAATATGTTGTGGATAATTGATATTGTGGTTCAAACACTCACCTTTCATGTGTGCCTTTTATGAAACCTATAATCAGCCTGTTTAATTTCCTACCAGGCAAACGCATGAACACTGACCTTCCATGAGAGCCACAACAGCTCTGAATAGGAAATACTGGCACAAACAGGGCAATGTATGCCAATTCAGGAGGTGGGTGTGAAAGTGAGGATTGCTTCCATGCCTGCTAAAGTGTATGTTACAAAACTGGCACTTACTTGGCAAATCAACCATTCAGGAACTGATGCTGGCAGAGCTACAGGGATAATCCATGTGTGAGGACACTGTTCATTAACAATGTTGCCAGTATATGTGGCACTAGCATAGTTTTGTATGACAGCAGATTTTTCCACACTCATTTTCCTTTGAAAACCAGTATTTTCTATCAACGTTGTCTTAGAAATTAGGTCATTCAGTGTTGCTTGTTAAATCAACTCAAGTGTTCCTGCTCTCATTATAATTTTTATTGCCTGTATCACAGAAAAATAGCACCACTGCAATTCACTTCTAGAATAAATGTTAGGTACTGATAAGAGCTTATGCTCTCAAATATTGGTAACCATTTCTTATAGACAGAATTGTTTTAAGATTTGTACATAAGCATCTTTATTGCAACTACAATCTTAGATTCTCCTTATCCTTATCCCCTGGTATCTCAGGGTGATTTTCATGTATATATCTACTTCTTCACTTGGGGATTAGACATTCTTTTCTTTTTTTTAGTGGGAGTTGGCTTCCCTACTGGTCCCCCCTGGAGAACAGCCAATCTATGTAACCTTGGGCAAGTTGCACACAGTCCCAAGATGCCCAGAGAAAAAGGGAATGGTAGACAACTTCTGAGTGCTTCATACCTAGACAAACCATATTTTGGAACTGCCTTAACAGAAAATAATATTATTTTTATATGTTAACCAACAGCTACAAGTATCAATTAAATACCAGCTTTGCTAGGAAAGAGGTGGATTGGAAAGGAGTATTTACCACTACGGCTACCTTCACCTCAAAGGAGCAGTGAGGAGACAACCAGGACATAGAAACATTGATGTTCCATAATCCCACAGCCAGTATATGTATTTATAGCCTAACAGATAGCTTTTCCAAGTTGTAGTGATAACTTGGGCTGCAATAGCACAGGTAATACACTAGAATGTGCTAGCTATTGTGTTGTGCCCACCAATGTCCCATCAACACATATCTTCTTGTCATGGCATATCAGCATGTGTAGCATCAACAGACCGGCATATCAACATGTCAGAATTCTCAGCGTGGTCACAGTTGCTGTCTCCAAATAATTAACAAATAGGACCATTATTTGTATCAGTTGTCCAGTAGGTCTTGCTAGGGGAAGGGCTGATGAATTGTGCAGATTAATGATCCACATCAACATCGCCTAAATATGCAAGTCTTATGCTAAAGGAAAGACTTTTCCAGCTGTTTCATGGGCAAATTTCCATACTTGGACAAGTAGCAATACAAACAAAAACTTTGTCATTAAAATTTGGAATTAATCTCAGAATCAGATAAAAAACAATTTGCTGTTAGATGGTGAGGAACTTATCTATCTATCTATCTATCTATCTATCTGATTTTTATACTGATTTTTATCTGGCTACCAAGGCCATTCTGGGTTGTTTACAAATACCAACAATATAAACAATAATACAGATACAATCAATAACAACTTAAAACAAAATGTGAAAGCAATGAAAATGAAATACATTAAAATAATAAAATAATAAAGGCATGGTGAAGGGTTGAATTTATAGTTATTAAAAGCACTATTGTGTCAGGATATTCTAGAATCTGGGAAGGCCTGTCTAAATAACCATGTTTTTAATAATCTTTTGACACTTCCCAGTGAAGGGGCCAGGCGAATTTCAGGCGGGAAACTATTCCAAAGTTGCGGAGCAACTGCGAAGAAAGCCCGGTTTCTGGTCGTCATTTTCCGGACCTCTCTCCGGGTCAGGATTCTCAACCGCCCAGCCTGAGAAGATCTTACAGGATGGGCAGAGCTAGTCGGAAGGAGGTGTTCTGCCAGATATCGAGGTACAGATATGCTCATGTTTCATTTACTGAAAACTGTCCTCTATGCAAATTTTTTTCAAAGGCTGGCACCAAAATCAGGGAACGGAATGGGCTTTGAAGTTGTCTATCAGAATGGCTGGATAGCTCAGTGGTTTAGGCATCTGACTGAGAAGCCAGAGGTTGGGAGTTCAATCCCCACTGTGCTGCTCTTACAGGGGCTGCATTTGATTATCCATAGGGTCCCTTCCAGCTCTGCAGTTCCAAGATTTAAAAAAGTTAGTACCTTGACATCAGACAGGATGGGCACAGAAGTCAAGTGATTACAATCTTTTCCACAGTGGGGAGATATATTTCTACTTTGTTGTTGTTTAGTCGTTAAGTCGTGTCCGACTCTTCGTGACCCCATGGACCAGAGCACGCCAGGCCCTCCTGTCTTCCACTGCCTCCCGGAGTTTGGTCAAATTCATGTTGCTAGCTTCAATGACACTGTACATCCATATCGTCCTATGTCATCCCCTTCTCCTCTTGCCCTCACACTTTCCCAACATCAGGGTCTTTTCCAGGGAGTCTTCTCTTCTCATGAGATGGCCAAAGTATTGGAGCCTCAGCTTCAGGATCTGTCCTTCCAGTGAGCACTCAGGGTTGATTTCCCTCAGAACGGATAGGTTTGATCTTCTTGCAGTCCAGGGGACTATCAAGAGTCTCCTCTAGCACCACAATTCAAAAGCATCAATTCTTCGGCGGTCAGCCTTCTTTATGGTCCAGCTCTCACTTCTATACATCGCTACTGGAAAAACCATAGCTTTGACTATGTGGACCTTTGTCGGCAAGGTGATGTCTCTGCTTTTTAAGATGCTGTCTAGGTTTGTCATCACTTTCCTCCCAAGAAGCAGGCGTCTTTTAATTTCGTGGCTGCTGTCACCATCTGCAGTGATCATGGAACCCAGGAAAGTAAAATCTGTCACTACATCCATATCTTCCCCTTCTATTTGCCAGGAGGTGATGGGGCCAGTGGCCATGATCTTAGTTTTTTTGATGTTGAGCTTCAGACCATTTTTTGCGATCTCCTCTTTCACCCTCATTACAAGGTTCTTTAATTCCTCCTCACTTTCTGCCATCAGAGTGATATCATCTGCATATCTGAGGTTGTTGATATTTCTTCCGGCAGTCTTAATTCCGGCTTGGGATTCCTCCAGTCCAGCCTTTCACATGATGTATTCTGCATGTAAGTTAAATAGGCAGGGAGACAATATATAGCCCTGTCATCCTCCTTTCCCTATTTTGAACCAATCAGTTGTTCCATATCCAGTTCTAACTGTTGCTTCCTGTCCCACATATAGATTTCTCTGGAGATAGATAAGGTGATCAGGCACTCCCATTTCTTTAAGAACGTGCCATAGTTTGCTGTGGTCCACACAGTCAAAGGCTTTTGCGTAGTCAATGAAGCAGAAGTAGATGTTTTTCTGGAACTCTCTGGCTTTCTCCATAATCCAGCGCATGTTAGCAATTTGGTCTCTAGTTCCTCTGCTCCTTCGAAATCCAGCTTGTACTTCTGGGAGTTCTTGGTCCACATACTGCTGAAGCCTACCTTGTAGGATTTTGAGCATAACCTTGCTAGCGTGTGAAATGAGTGCAATTGTATGGTAGTTGGAGCATTCTTTGGCACTGCCCTTCTTTGGGATTGGGATGTAGACTGATCTTTTCCAATCCTCTGGCCACTGCTGAGTTTTCCAAACTTGCTGGCATATTGAGTGTAGCACCTTATAAGCGTCATCTTTTCAGATTTTAAATAGTTCCACTGGAATGCCATCACCTCCACTGGCCTTGTTGTTAGCCATGCTTTCTAAGGCCCACTTGACTTCACTCTCCAGGATGTCTGGCTCAAGGTCAGCAACCACACTATCTGGGTTGTCCGGGACATCCAGATCTTTCTG
Organism: Intellagama lesueurii; assembly: GCA_037013535.1. Taxonomy (NCBI): domain Eukaryota; kingdom Metazoa; phylum Chordata; class Lepidosauria; order Squamata; family Agamidae; genus Intellagama; species Intellagama lesueurii. Next base: position 67,651,777 of record JBAJHW010000005.1, on the reverse strand, counting down.
GTATAATTCCTCTGTGTATTCTTGCCACCTCTTCTTGATGTCTTCTGCTTCTGTAAGGTCCCTACCATTTTTATCCTTTATCATGTCCATCTTTGCACAAAAGGTTCCTTTAACATCACCAATTTTATTGAACAGATCTCTGGTTTCCCCTTTCTATTATTTTCCTCTATTTCTTTGCACTGTTCGTTTAAGAAGGCCCTCTTGTCTCTCCTTGCTATTCTTTGGAAGTCTGCATTCAATTTTCTGTAACTTTCCCTATCTCCCTTGCATTTTGTTTCCCTTCTCTTCTCTGCTATTTGTACTAAGGCCTCATTGGACAGCCACTTTGCTTTCTTGCATTTCCTTTTCTTTGGGATGGTTTTTGTTGCTGCCTCCTGTACAAAGTTACGAGCCTCCATCCATAGTTCTTCAGGCATTCTGTCCACCAAATCTAGTTCCTTAAATCTGTTCTTCACTTCCACTGTGTATTCATAAGGGATTTGGTTTAGTTTATACCTGACTAGCCCAGTGGTTTTTCCTACTTTCTTCAGTTTAAGCTTGAGTTTTGCTATAAGAAGCTGATGATCAGAGCCACAATCAGCTCCAGGTCTTGTTTTTGCTGACTGTATAGAGCTTCTCCATCTTTGGCTGCAGAGAACATAATCAATCTGATTTTGGTATTGCCCATCTGGTGATGTCCATGTGTAGAGTCGCCTCTTGTGTTGTTGGGAAAGAGTGTTTGTGATGACCAGCTTGTTCTCTTGACAAAACTCTATTAGCCTTTGCCCTGCTTCGTTTTGAACTCCAAGGCCAAACTTACCTGTTCCTCTTATCTCTTGACTCCCTACTTTAGCATTCCAGTCCCCTATAATGAGAAGAACATCTTTCTTTGGTGTCAGTTCTAGAAGGTGTTGTAAGTCTTCATAGAATTGGTCAATTTCAGCCTCTTCAGCGTTGGTGGTTGGTGCATAAACTTGGATTACTGGGATGTTGAAAGGTCTGCCTTGGATTCGTATTGAAATCATTCTATCATTTTTGAGATTGTAGCCCAGTACAGCTTTTTCCACTCTTTTGTTGACTATGAGGGCTACTCCATTTCTTCTACGGGATTCTTGCCCACAATAGTAGATATGATAATCGTCTGAATTGAATTCGCCCGTTCCCATCCATTTTAGTTCACTGACGCCCAGGATGTCAATGTTTATTCTTGCCATCTCCTGTTTGACCACATCCAGTTTACCAAGGTTCATAGATCTTACATTCCAGGTTCCTATGCAGTATTTTTCTTTGCAACATCGGACTTTCCTTTCACTTCCAGGCACGTCCGCAGCTGAGCGTCCTTTTGGTTTTGGCCCAACCACTTCATTAGCTCTGGAGCTACTTGTCCTTGTCCTCCGCTCTTCCTCAGTAGCATGTTGGACGCCTTCTGACCTGAGGGGCTCATCTTCCAGCGTCATATCTTTTAGCCTTTTGTTTCTGTCCATGGAGTTTTCTTGGCAAAGATACTGGAGTGGCTTGCCAGTTCCTGCTCCAGGTGGATCACGTTTAGTCAGAACTCTCCACTATGACCTGTCCGTCTTGGGTGTCCCTGCACGGCATAGCCCATAGCTTCTCTGAATTACTCAAGCCCCTTCGCCACAACAAGGCAGCAATCCGTGAAGGGGATATTTCTACTTACATCATAGTAATACAGTAATATCTAAATTTGCATCTCTTTCTGTAAATATAGGCTAAAATTGTAAGGTCAAGCAAAAGGCATAACATTTAGAAGCAAACTGCTGCACATTTAGAAATCTCCATAGCCATTACCTGTTGTATACCAACTTGCTTCACTCAGTATGCAACAGATAATGCCTACAGAGATTTCTTATTGCACACCTATTCACTTCTAAAAGTTGTGTCTTTTGTGTAACTGCACAACAGGATTTCAGCCATAAATTCATATATGCATTTTTTTTTTGCAAGTCTTTATCCTCTTTTTTGTTCTTGTCTGGAGAAGGATTTTGATTTTGTAAGTGATGGATATGGGGTTCCCATCACCTGAAAATACATTTGCAGCTTATGCCTATGTCAGTTTACCCAGAGGTCAGTCCCACTGTTTTCAGTGGTGATGTCTCCATGTTCTACCGTGATTCCCCAAAAAGAAGACAGGGTCTTATATTAATTTTTGCTCCAAAAAACTCAGTAGGACTTATTTTCAGGGGATGTTTTATTTTTTCTATGTACAACAATCTACATTTATTCAAATACAGTCATGTCATCTTCTGGTTGCTGCACAATGCTGCACAATGGTGTAGGGTGGGGTTTTACTTAACTAGGGCTTATTTTTGGGGTAGGGCTTATATTACGAGCATCCTGAAAAATCATACTAGGACTTATTTTCAGGTTAGGTCTTATTTTCAGGGAAACAGGGTATGTTTGGCATTGCGGCCCTCACCAAAGTTTTTCTATCTGCCCAAAAGAGTATAGGAACCAGAGCTGGTGCTAGCATAGGGAAACCATTCTCTTTGCATCTAATGTATGTATATCAAATGAAATAGGAATAAAACCTTTTCCCCCACCCAGTAATGCATTATACATACAAAATCCTTATGTGTGACGTGACAGAACGCATAAAATTCAACCGCCCTTTGATCTTTCCTGATCCCTGGTACAACATTCCTTTTCCCCACTTTCAGGTGAGAGTACACAAAACATTCAAAACTGTTCTTCATCTAAAAATGTAAATGTATATATTCTTTGTGTTAAAAGCTTCTTCCATACAGACTGTTGTTATTTTACAGAGATACAGAGGCCTGATAACATCGAATTGAGTAACCTCATTGCACTGTGAGAAACCTAGGCTTTCTAGGAAATAGTCTTGCAGTTTACATTTTGTATAAATCTCCTGCTGTCTTAGCCTCTCCCCTTCCCCCCCGCCCCAGGAAGAGAAGGCAGAAAAGTTTCGGAAGGGGAAAGGAAGGTGGCTGTGCAACACTTCAGGAGCCTCTCCCATGGCAATTGATATGCCTATTAGATCGTTTCACAGACAGCATCACAAAAATGTGGGTCATTTAAGAGGCATCAGAGCTGCTGCATGAATAATAAACTAAAATGAATCATAAAGCTTTTGAAGTGTCTCTCGGTGTCCAGCAACATTAACAATTTTTTTAAATATTATTTACTAGGTAGCATCTTAAGGAAGAGGCTAGCATATAAAAGTACCATTTAACAAAATGACACTCCTGCAAGATGAGGGTTACTTGGTTGCCAAGCAACAGATATTCTAAACCCAAAAGCTTAACTGAGTCGGAATGCTGTGAGTCTCTGTAGGCTACGAATCAGGGGGAAAGTTCCACTTTCTCGTTCCATTTATTAAGTTCATTAAGAGCTTATTTGTGATGTCCATAATTTCTCAGCAGAGAGCTCAGTGTGCAAGGCATTAAAATGGATGGAAAAAGCCCTTAACAATATTTACTTTTTAGGGCACAAAGGAACAATACATTTCAAGCTGTTACACATCAAAGTATTCTGGCACTCAAGTCAATTCTGGCTCTGAATGTGAGTCAAGGGACCTGTGCAGCCAATTGCACAAAACAAAGCATGAAAATTACAGCTTCACAATCTTGCTAACTATGGGCTTTTCTAATGCTGTACTGTCCAACATTCTCCCCAAACGTGGTGTTAGATCAAAATGCAAGGCTGGCTCTACCATTGGGCAGAAAGCAGTAACTACCTTCAATGGTAAGTAAAGAATATAGTGAAAAAGTAGAAAATATTTAGTTATTACTTGGTTGCTATAATATTTATTGTTGCCAGGGAAAGGGAGACAGGTGCTCTTGGAATTTCTATCTCAAATGGAAATAACAAGAATAAATTGGTTGGTTTTGGATACCACGTAACCTACCTTTAGGGGTAATGTGTCAGGAAGCAAGATGTGCAATGAGGACACTTGGTATTCCAGAGAGACAGAGACAGAGAGAGAATCAATGGTCAATATCCTGATGCATAGCTCCACTTGAGCAGCAGGAGTGATCATAGAATCATAGAACAATTGAGCTGGAAGGGCCATTAAGTCCAAGCACCTACTCCATGCAGGACTCCAAATCAAAGCAGATCTGACAGATGGTTGTCCAGTTTTCTCTTGAATGCCTCTAGTGTTGGAGTGCTCACCACCTCCCAAGGTAATTGGCTCCATTGTCATACTGCTCTAACAGTTAAGATATTTTTTTCTGATATTCAGCCTAAATCTGGCTTCCTGTAACTTGTGCCCATTGTTACATGTCCTGCGATCTGGTAAGATTGAGAACAGATCCTGCTCTTCCTGTATGACTACCTTTCAAGTATTTGAAAAGTGCTATCATTGTGTTTAACCTAGCATCTTACTAGGCTAACTCTATGGTGATCTCTGGAAACTATTAATGCTTGATGACCACTGGGGTGTGTGAAAAGATTAAGCAATACAGAACAAATTCTATAGATTAAGTGCAGGAAGAACTACTACTTGTTTAATTTTGGTTTGTGTTTTCATAGGGTTTACATGGTATAAGGTATAAATATTCAGAAGTGATTTACCATTGTCGTCTTCTGCACAGTACTGACAGGAGTTAGTTTGAGTGCCACTGTTATTGTCAGTGAAAGATGCTCCATCGATGTTACCCAGTAGCTACCCTTTATGAGTTTCTGACTCATGTCTCTGGTCTCTATAGCAAGACCTATTGTTTCCTACCAAACCTTTTTTACTTTCAGTTTTCTGTTACATGGTTTCCTTCGTGCTTGTTAAATCACCTAAGCTTTCATATTTATGTGCTTGACTGATGACTCTTATACTGGCAAACCTGTAAATGAGCTCAAGCTCTATTCCACCCTGTCTTTCATCCCTTCCCTCTTCCCTGGTTAAATTGAAGCAAACTGCTCCCAGTTTCTTGTTGTCTGGAAGTAGAAATGATGAGATGGTTGGACAGTGTCATCGAAGCTACCAACATGAATTTGACCCAACTCCGGGAGGCAGTGGAAGACAGGAGGGCCTGGCGTGCTCTGGTCCATGGGGTCACGAAGAGTCGGACATGACTAAACGACTAAACAACAAAGAAATGATAATATGAGGTCAAAGAGCCCTCATTTCCAACTATTAATAATTGTGTGCCATCAAGTTAACTCAAATTATGACAAGCCATTCCAGAGTTTTCTAGGTGTTGAGTACTGAGAAGTGTCCAAGGCTAGCTTGCCCAAAGCAGGCTGGCTATTTTTCCAGGAGGCGCAGTGGGGAATTGAACTCCTAATTTCTGTTTCCAGGTATCCAATTTACTGAGATATACATCCTCATCCTCCTTGTTATTATTATAGCTAAACATTAATAAAAGCAGATTTGGAAAGTGAAGTTCCATATAAGAATTTGAAAGAAAACTATTCTGATAACTAAAGAGCTATTATAACTATAACTCTTCTATTATCATTTAAATGTGTTCTCACTGGATATTGTAAAAATTATTACTTGCCCCAGGTACCTAACTGAGAGGTGTGTACAATTCCTTGCTCTGAAGAGAAATGCTTTGAAGCCTGTTGTCTTTACAACAGTTTCAGATGATGCAGCAAGCATTTCTATGGAGGTATTGCTCCTACGCTTTCAACACTCTGCTTTTTCACTTGATGTATTAACATCTTAAACAGAGAGCTAGACTTCTGACTAACTTATTCTCACAAATCAAGGCTCTTCTCCCTCTGCTAAACTACCAGGCTCATCAAAGGAAATAATTCAGAGGAGTGGTTCACTCAAGATCTATTTTTACACCCTAAAGTCAAATTTTCCAAGGCAGAATTTCAGAGTTTTTGAACCAGATTTCCTTGAAACCTGCACCTTTCCTTGTTAGCAGCATGTAGATGAAAACACATAATTTGTTGAGAAGATTAAACTGCTCCCTTTCCATAAAACATAAAGACCTAGGGTGAAAAAACCAAGAGAAGCATATCATTGTCTTTCTCTTCTCATACAATTCCTAGGAAATTTGAAGATAAATGAGCTCTTCATTTGATTTGTAGATATCCAACCTATTTGATAAATGGGAGCACATTGGTACATTATATTGGCATGACTCTACTTTCACTATGGTAGACTTCCAGATATTATTGGACGGCAAATCCCAAAACTGCTGATCATTTGCTATGATGGCCAGAGTGGGTGAGAGGTACAATCCAACAACTTTTGAGGGATCACATTCTCCTTCCCTCTGGGGAAGATGTTCTGCAAAAAAGGGACTTTAAAAATATTGAAGAGAAGGTTCCACTGCTTGTTACTGTTGTTTACTCTTGCAGCTGGTCATGGCTGCTCTAGAAGACAAGCTAAGTCCTCTGATACATAGTTGTTTAATGCATTCATGCTTGTGAGTGCTAATCATTATCATGTAACAATTTCTTCAAGACCTCCCTGGGGTAATACAGTAATAGGATTCTGTATTTCAGTTGATTTTTAATGGATTACAAACTAATAAAGTCTGTTTAGTTCCTCAGACCAATAAAGGATCCCCATAGAGACACAACCTTTGACATGCTAGTACGTATGGCTGCAGATACACTTGTCTGCATATTCACATTTGTTGCACAAATTAACTAGATGACCAGATGGCTTTGACCTGGGTGGTATGTATCTTTGTCTTTGCGTGTGAATCAGAATACACAGTTCTGTGTCAAAATACATAATTAGCTTCCTGAAAGTAACATAGGACTGAATTCAGAATTAATTAGCCCCAGGAAGGAAAGACCATTGGCCCCATTTAATCTAGAAATGCTTACTTTGATTTTAGACTGAGGTCTCTTTTCTAGACTTTCTATCTGAGATCTTTTCATTTGATAGTAGATGAGGCTATCTAAGTGGCTAAGAATAGTCACAGTGGATATAAATTATTCCTAGAGCCCAACTGCCAGTGAGCATGCATAAGAGGGTGCCAGTACATTCACCTCCTGCTTGTGGGCTCCCCATAAGCATCTTGTTAGCCACTATGGAGACAGGTCTTTATTCTGGTACAAGAGGACCCTATATTCTTCTCTGGAGATCTTAAGAGATGGACCTCTGTATGCATGCATAGCTTATGCTCTACCATTTAACTATGGAACTGCAGTATAATTAGACAAACATGTCCATAAATATCCTGGTTCAGTCCTAGGTTACTTTTTCACAGTATGCGGGGGGGGGGGGGGGAGGAGTCCATTGAATTATACTCAAGCGACAATGTGAATATAGTTGGTTGTACACTTGATATCACAATAACAAAGATACAAATCAGACAAATAACAATGAATAATTATTTTTCATCAGCAAAAACATCATTGTATTTGTTGGAAACCACTAACCTTTTAAAATTTAAAGTGTGTCAGAGAGACAAAGACTGGAAAAGGGTTGCCAGAATTAATCCTCACCCAATCCAAACGATATAAAACAAATTTAGGCACATAAGTGTTTTTATCTGTGCTCTGCAAAATGAGAATCTTTAATTGGGATTATTTTAAGCTTCCTTTGAAAACCCATTTCATAGGCTTTGAAGGAATTCAGACTCAGCACTTCTCCCTTCCTTGGTCTTTTTAATGAAACCTTAAATTTAAATGAGTATTAGCTCTCTCCTCACATATTCTGTCTAGGCTTAGGAGAGCTGCCTATTGTAACCAAATACAACAGTTTCTTTAGCAGTAGTGCATTTACTAAAGACAGCCATTTCTCAATGGGGGTTACCCAAAAGGAGAAAAAGAAAATTTCAGACTGTCAGCAAAGGGGACAATCTAATCCTCTTTGCTACAACATCTGCTCTTGCAGTTTTGCTCTACAAATCAAAAGGTATCCCATTAATTAAAGCCCCTTTCCCTTTCATTTTTATTCAACTCGTGAAATGTGACCAGTATTCACAAGGAGAAAAGTAGGGGGAGAAGAAGTTTCCCTGTATTTCCAACACCAATATCTACCAGAAGAGTATACACTTTGATTTGTTGTCTGGTTTCCGTTACTATTCTTCTCTTGTTTTCTTTCTGCCTCCCTCGTCCTCCCCCTCCTTCTTTTAAAGTTGGGGACCTTCTCCTGTGGTAAAGTGCACTACATTCAGAGAGTCTTAGGCAACAAAGGCTCTTGCTTCTTGATCAGCAACAAACTCATCTTTGTTTGTGCAGCTCAGTTAAGGAAAGAAGGCCAATTTGATGCAGGTTTCTATGGTCTGTGGTACAAAGGCACCTATTTGTATGCAAGCTCCTCTGGCAGGCACACAGCAGACTATGAGATCATCTGTTGCTGAAATCGCCAGCTGTAATGAGGAACTGTAAAAAAAAATTATAAACTCTTTTATATAGTGCTTTTATTTCTCTCAGCTGTCTGTGCCACAGATTTATGCATGGTTCTATGAGCAACTAACAAGGGCAGTGAGGAGCACCTCTTCAGATCAAGAGTTCACTGGACACTTTCCCCACATTTGATTGGATACTAATTATATTTGTCTTAAGCAGGAAGTGATGCTTGACTGCCTTGCTAGGGTTATGTTGATTGGTGCTTAAAGAATTCTGATTCTGTATTTGATTAATTCCTTCTCGTTTTGTTTTTTTTGTGTGTTTTTTTGGTGAGGATCTAAAATTATTTCACAATAAGTGGTCATCTGTTCTGCATTTTCCAGTTCACTCATTTACTTGGTATAAAAAGAATACCTGAAAATACGAGGATACATTCATTTGACTCAGATTCCCTTGCCCCTCTATATGTTTTTAAAATATTTGGTTTAATATGTTGTGTTCTTTTGCATTGTATTGAATTAGCTTTCCTAAATGGAGAAACAATGTTTGGATTGGATTTTCTTGTGATAACAATAACTGTAATTAGGACCATGAAATGACAAGTAAAAATACTCTTTATTTAAGCCATGGGTGGGCAGAGTGTGGACCAAGGGCAACATGGGCCCTCCAAGGAAATGTCTACAGATTTTGGATATACTGTACTTCTGTCACAAAATAATTCTGGAAATAAATGCCATTTTCTGGTTCTGGAAACTCACAGGTACGTTGAAATCTCCTTCCTAAATCTCTTAAATGACATCAGAAGTTGACCTCCAGTAACACTCGATTTTGAAAATCTTTTTGTCCTTTATTGCACATTTGGGGGTCAGGCATGGCCCTCAGTGTGTCAAGTGGGGAGGAAACATGGTTTCTGGAACCTTAGAAGTTGCCCACCCTGGTTTAAGCACAGCAGGACCAGCCATGTAGTAAATAGAGTGAAGCAGACACCTCGGGCAGGAAGTACTAAGGAACAGGGAGTGGTAGGAAGGTGTTGAGAGACAGCGCTTGGTATGCCACACTGCTTGCCCTGTGCTCCTCAAGCTAGTGCTCAGATAAAGCAGAGGATGCTGTCCCATCAGCAGTGCTGAAGTAAGATTCAGCTGACAATTCAGTTGGTTTTTGTATATGAAATAGAGAGATGCACCATCTTGTCTTCACCTCAGGCAGCAAAATGTTTTGAGGTGTCCCTGAAGCACACAACATTTATGCTTTTATGACAACAGTATGGATTCTTTTAGGATAGTCCACTGCCACAAAATGTCACTGGATCTGTAAACATATACAGTAAACAGGTCCTATCTGTATCCTTATTCAATTACTATTCTACATATCTTCCTGTTCAGTTCCGTAATCTGTAACTTTTGGCCTTTACTTAGCAAGTAAGTCACTATGTCCCAACTATGGTGCTCCTTTTTAGAAAGGCTGTGGATGCTGCATCTGTTGTGTTCTTGAATGAAAAAGAAGAGGAAGAACTGTGGATCAGAGCCTGAAGTAGCTGTAGGGAAAAGGGTATTATCCAGTGAGTAACCATTCACAATGCTGCCTTTCAAGCATGCCTTGAACTGAGATCTTTGAAACAACCATACATAAAAAATTTATAAGCTCCTAGTTATCAGAGCCTATCATTTGGAGACAATTAAGCTCAGTAATTAGAGAATATTATATTGTCTTTATGAATGCAGGGTATCCCATTCCATGCTCTATAAAATGAAGGTCCAATTTGTTCACGACAGCCTTCTGTTTGTATTTGATACTTGTGCATACTTATCAGTAGAATGTAGACATTCCTTATCTAACAACTGAAACCCTAAATAAGTTTGGAATTCTGAATTAAAACCATATGTAAGCCAACTACAAAATGATTGCTAATTGCTTCTGCTGAATTTGACCTTAAAATTTAAATGTTTATTTGCAGCCAACATAAAAGAGGTTCCCTTGGATGTCATAAATTATAAACTATATCAAACAACAGTGGACAGAATTATTCACAGTGAGTTTGATCCACAAAACTCTAAGCTGAGTGACAAAGCTTTCCTTTATTTGAATAGTGCTGAACTGAACTCATTGTTTGAGAAGTCAGCTAAATTACAAAAAGAATATAGTGTTTCATCTACCATTGTCCTCTTGAGTGGATGAAAAATAATCTGTACATCAAAATAAATTGTTTAGCAACATACTATGATGTATGACAACAAACCTTCAGCTTGATTTTCACCTTCTTAAGGATTCTGGGCATGATTTATGGACATTATTACTGTGTAAGATGCCAAGATAGAACCTATACATAGATACAGAATTTAGAAAAGTTACATTTTTGGACTGCAGCTCCCAGAAACCCTCAACCAGCACAGCCAACAGCAAAGCTTGAGTTAAGAAGACAGTTTTTCCAAACTCTAGGTACATTGAACGGATTATAGACCCCTGCTTATACCATATTTTCCTGTGTATAAGACAATACTTTTGTCTAAAATCTTTAGACTAAAAATTGAGGATTGTCTTATACACGGAAGTAAGCTGAGGAGAGAACAAAATGGCTCATACCTTGCCTCTGCAAACAGGCTGCCTCCAATCATGAGGCTTAGCTTCCTACAGTCAGGAGACTTAGCTTCCTCCAATCACAAGCCTTATGTAACTGATGTCAGCTGATGCTGTACAAACCAATTGGAACACAACTCATTGGAGGTGGAGCCTGCAGGCAGTGCTCAGATTCCTGTCCGAGCATTCTGAGCCCAGAGTCTGAATACTCAAAGGTAAGTTAAGATTGGTTGTTGTAGGTTTTTCGGGCTGTTTGGCTGTGTTCTGGAGGTTTTTCTTCCTAATGTTTCGCCAGTCTCTGTGGCCGGCATCTTCAGAGGACAGGAGTTAGAACTCTGTCTGTGTTCTGGTGTAATGTGTGGAACAGTTGAGTATTTGTAGCTGTGGGATCAGCTTTTTGTTCTTTTCAGGAGATTGGGTGATTATTGTGATCAGAGTGTTTTTTGTTATGGGTGTATTGTTGTGATAAGGGGGAGATGATCTGTCACTGTGATTGATGGGTGTTGTTAGCTGGTCTTTTGTGTGCAGTGATCACTGGTCCTTGTGGCTGGGTAGAGTTCATTGACCTTTTGCAGGCTGTGTTTTTCAGTGCTGGGAGTCAGGCTTTGTTGAGTTTTAAACTTTCTTCTTTTTTGTTGAAGCTGTGCTGGTGTTTGTGGATTTAAATGACTTCCCTGTGTAGTCTAACATAATGATTGGTGTTGTTGTCCAGTACTTCTGTGTTTTGAAATAGGATTTCATGTCCAGCTAGTTTCAGGGCATGTTAAGCTACTGCCAATTTTTCCAGTTGTTTTAGTCTGCAGTGTCTTTCATGTTCTTTGATTCTGGTGTGGAAGCTGCGTTTTGTGGTGCCAATATACACCTGGCCACAACTGCAAGGTATCCTGTATACTCCTGCAGTGGTGAGGGGGTCCCTTTTGTCCTTTGCTGACTGTAACATTTGTTGTATTTTCGTGGTGGGCCTGAATACTGTTTGTAGGTTGTGTTTTTCAAAAGTTTCCCCATGCAGTCCATGACCCCTTTGATGTATAGCAGAAATACTTTATTTGTGGGTGGCTGTTTTTCTTCTTCAGTTCAGTGTTGTTTTCTCGGTTTGATGGCTCTTGTGATTTCATTCTTGGAATAGCCATTTGCCTGTAGAGCCCAATTCAGATGGTTGAGTTTGGTGCTGAGAAACTGACCTTCACAGTTCCGATTCACATGGTCTACCAGTGTTTTGATTATGCCTCTTTTTTGGTTGTGGGTGGTGGTTGGAGTTCTTGTGTAGGTACCGGTTTGTGTGGGTGGATTTTCTGTAGACATTGTGTCCCAATAGGAGGTCAGGTTTGCGTATGACTATGACATCTAAGAAAAGGAGTCAGCCCTCTATTTCTTTTTCCATGGTGAATTGTATATTTGGGTGGATGCTATTGAGATGGTTTAGAAATTCTTCCAGTTTTTCTTCACCGTGGTTCCAAATTGCAAAGGTGTCATCCACGTATCCTAACCAGACTGTTGGTGTGAAGGGTGCCAAAGCCAGGGCCTGTTTTTCAAGATGTTCCATGTAGAAGTTTGCTATAACTGGGCTGAGGGGGCTCCCCATGGCCACTCCATCTGTCTGTTCATAGAAATCATTATCCCACTGAAAGTAGCTGGTTGTCAGGCAGTGTTGGAAAAGGGCCGTGATGTCTTCTGGAAAGATCTGCTGGATGAGTGTCAGAGTGTCCTTTATCGGTACCTTGGTGAATAGGGATACTATGTCAAAGCTGATCAGTCTGTCCCTGGGGTTGAGTTTTAGGATGCTGATCTTGTTTTATGAAATGTCCTGAGTCTTTGCTGTAGGATGAGGTTTGTCCAATGTGGGTCTGTAGGAGAGTGGCTAGGTATTTTGCTAATTCATATGTCAGGGAGCCAATGGCACTTACAATGGGCCTGAGTGGGATTGAGTCTTTGTGGATTTTGGGCAGTCCCTATAGTCTTGGTGAGAGAGCTTCTGTCTTGCAGATTTGTTGAAGGACATTGGAGTGCAGGGAGGAACTCCTGATCAGCATGTTTGTTTGTTTGTTTTGTGATTTTGTTGGTTGGGTCCCATTTCAGTTTTCTGTAGGTGGTGGGGTCTAGAAGTTCCCTGATTTTGTCCTTGTATTCTTCTGTTTGCATGATTACTGTGGCGTTGCCTTTGTCTACTAGCAGAAAAACCTACAACAAAAACCTACAACAACCATCAGATCCCAGCCTTGAAAGCCTTCGAGAATACGTAAATTAAGATTTTTTAATTTTGGGTTAGAAAAGTGGGGGGGGGGTTGTTATACATGGGGGCATCTTATACATGGAAAAATACAGTTGTTTTAACATATGTAGCTTCTCACATTGAAACTGGTCCTCTTCCTAACTCCTAATCATTGTGATAGCTGCTCTCAGTCAAACTCATAAAGGCCAGGTATCCTTCGACTGGTCTACTTTGCCACTTCTTAGTGATGATCTCTCTCTTTCCCTGCAGAAGAAACCAATCTTGCAAAGAATTTATCCTGCATACAGAGCAGTCATCCTGTGTCATTTGAAGGGCAAGTCATCATCATAACAGTTTCTGTGGCTGCACTCACAAAGAGTTAAAAAGTGCAGGCAACTGCATTGATGCAGCTCTCTCTGTGTGTGTGTGTGTGTCTGTGTCTGTGTCTGTCTTTACAACAATATATTGTTTCTGAGAAAATCTGTTTTCCTAACCACAAGCCCAGAGCAGAAAAGTCTGATCTGAGAAAAGAAGGATGATGTCAGATGCCCTGCCAAGCAAAATATTCTGGTATTTTGGCCCTGCAAAACCTGGTTCCACCACACCGGTTCCTCTTTCTGAGCAGGTCCCTTAAAGAATTTTTGAGTACATCATATTAGGTAGGAACATCAGAAGAAGGACACAGAGCCATCATGCCCTGTTTTGTGAGCTTCAGTCAGAATGTTAGATGAGACAGAGCTTAGTTTGAAACAACAAAACAACACAAATGTTCTTAATCAACAGTTACATGGTCCAATTGTTTCATAAGAATGTCAACAACTATTCATTGCCATTTTAAATGCTTCAGGTAAGAGCTGTCTTTAGTTTTGTAGATAATGAAAGTGTGGTTTAAACCAGCGGTCCCCAACCTTTTTGGGGCCGCGGACCGGCTGGGGGGAGCGAGCTCCATTTGCAGGGGGCATGTCACGCTCGCACGGTGGGCGTGTTGCGCCTGCGGTGGGCATGTCACGCTTGTGCGGTGGGCATGTCATGCCCGCGGGGGGCGTGAGCACAACACGCCCCCCACGCGGGCGCGACACCCCCCATGAGAGTGACACACCCACCCTGTGCACGTGCAGGGGTGGTGGAGATCCGTATCCGCGGCCCAGTTCCGGGAAGCCCACGGACTGTCACCAGGCCGCGGACCAGGGGTTGACGACCCCTGGTTTAAACCACCGACCACAATCCTATGCATATTCACTAGGCATAAAGGGACTTACTTCAGAATAAACATGCATGTGACTGCTTTGTGCAATGAGTAAAAAGAGGCAGCAAAAATATTTCATTGGAATAATAAGTGATATAGGTGAGCCATCACTTTCTTAGGCATCGCCTGACAATTTCAGAACTGATTTCCCATGCAATACATCAATCTTCAGCTTTGATCTTTTTGGGCCAACAAGCTTGGGTAGACATTCTGAAGCCTGGGGGGCGGGGGAATGAATGGAAAGCAACAGTTAAGTCTGCTGTCTTTCAAACTCCATGGTAACTCAAATTGCCTGACAAATCCAGGGCACATTTCCATTAAGGGTTTTCTCCTCCTCTGCTAAAGAAGAAAACAGTCTCTTTTTGAGACTTCTTAGTGATTGCAAATTGGTGGAGGATCTTCTCAGAGGAAGCCAACTGCAGCTGGCCTAGCTGTTGGACTGTATAGAACCCATCCAACGGTTGGCAAACAGAGAACAAAAATTTATAAAGAAGGGAAGCCAACATAATGGTGAGTGCCCTTAAAGTTGGCACTATAAGAGGCCCTAACCAAGAAAGGAGTGTTAGTGGGCTCACTGTAAATTACAGAAAACTTCAATGGAATGGGGGACCTGCTCCAAAGCCTATTCAGTTCAATGGGAATTCTTCTGCTGATTTCAATAAGCTTACAGTCCAGCCACAGAAGGGGGAATACACTTCAGGCAGTCTTTTGCTTTCCAAACGGAGCTGAATTGCTCTCAAATATGGATGTGAAAAGCTTTTGAGTGATCCAATTATCAGAGCTTTAGCTGTGTGATCTGTGTGGCATGCTAGATAGACACATTTGGACAGTGTGAGGCTTAGTGGGGGAGAGAATAGGAAAAGCTCTCTTTTGACCTCTTAACTCCATCTCATTGTAACAACAACAAAAAAAAGGAACTGAAAGATCCTGACGGCCTGAGACATTTTGTTGACTGAGGCACAGCAGCAAAATCCTTCACCCCAGCTAGTGCAAGGTGTATTGCATGCAAAACCAATCCTGCTGTTTTGGCACATGAAGCAGAAAATTCCACAAGAGTATTTCTCTCTCCTTGGGCAATAACATGATGGTAGGAGAAAATCAATAATTTCACACTTGCCTGTTAATAACACCCCACATTTGCTACCCTCATTTTACCTAGTGGTAGAATTGGTCTTGAATCTTTAGATGACACCTAATACACCTTTAAATGTCGTGCTATATTAGGTAAGTGGAAATGAATTGATCTTGGTGTTACCTGTTATGAGGGTAATGGGATGATCTGAAATATTTTTCTGCCCTGTATTCAAGACACAGAGTAGCCAAGGCTGGCTAAGTTACTCTGGTATGGAAGACAGGAAATCTCACAGGCACATATCCTCCTCCTGCACACTAAAAACATATAATTAATACATTAGCTGAAATCCTGTTGCACAGGTCTGCCTGTGCAATGGGACTAACATCATCAGCAGTGGGAAATCACTGCTGGTTAAAGGGCTTCTTGGCGATTTCAGGCTGTACATGACTTTGTTGCTTTGCATATGGGTCACATGCCCCCAGAAATCATGAAAGGGAGCCTTTAGCCAACAGTGATTTCCCACTACTGATGACACAGTTCCTGTTGTGCAGGAGAGCTGTGCAACAGGATTTCAGCCATTAAATAAATAAAGATTTGGTGCTCTTGTATGACACTCCTAATAGGCTGTGTGAGGCCACCATATCACTGCATATATTGGTAGGGTAAGCCCTACTTGCATTCAACATTTAAGAGTGTTTACACATGCACATCACCATTTAAGAGGGTGTTTACATGCACATATACCATTCAGTAAATTAAATGCAAAAACTCACTTATAAAATAAAAAATATAGAAGTTGCTTTTGGTTCGCCTGACATCACACCTTGAGATTCTCACATGCTTTCCAACAGTAAATAATTGCAGCCTCATATTTGAAGTCAACTGTTTCCTTCACCATTAAAAGCTAAAGATGATATGAAATTAATTACGTAAGTGCAATTTGCATGTACTTAACAAATGTAAATGACAGTCATAAGCAGTTCTGAGCAGGATCAGAACAAGTGGGATGATAACACTTCTCCTGCACTGTGGTGATAACCCAAATCCACCTGAAGCTCAGGAAAGAAGTCTGAGCAGCACTAATCAAGTCATCCACATCATACTGCCCCATTTTATGGTCTCAATCCTGATTTTATCCCCATGGTTGCTATTCACTATTTTAAAATACACAACACTTGTATGTAACATATGTAAGCCATTAACTGTTGGGAAAATAACAATCTTGCATGCATTTGACACTGGGTATCAGTGGGAAGGAGCTTTCACAAGCTGCTGACTGCTTCTTTTGGCCACTAGCCAATTAGCACAGTTCTTCCCCCCCCCCACCTTTGGCATTTGAGGCAGGCCCCATGCCTTCTGTTCCTCCTCTTCCAGTTTGTCCTGCTTGCTTTGTTTGCTCTCTGTGCTCCTGATCTTTTTTGACCATGCAGTTATGGAGGCAATTTCTCTCACATGTGAAGACTACAACCTTCCTTTTATTCTTCTGTTTGTAAATACTGGTTGAAACAATAAGCAAAGATCCTTTTTTTCTTTTTCTACTTAAAATCATTCCAGAGTGATTTTTAACATATGAAGTGCTAGTTACTGTGACAAGGGACAGCTCCAGGACTTGAGCTATTCTCTTACATTTTCTCTGTGCAGTTGTTGTTCGTGCCTGATACTCTGCTAACCAAAAAGAATTACCAATTATCCACAACATTAACCTAGTTTGGTTTAGTTTCCACAAACCAAGACGAAGACTGTTTGTTATGCAAACACTGTAGGCTAGAGAAGGTAGATGTGACAAGTGAGGTGCACGAGCCAAGAAAAGTACAATGCCCAATACTTTGGAAAATTCTTGGCTAAGGACTAATATGTATACATAGGGTAGTCTCTCCACTTAACAAGTATTAATAACTAGGAATTATATGCCCAACCTCTAACTAAGTAAGGGCAACTCCTTTTTGTTATTTAGTGCAACCATACAGCTGTCAACAGAGTTAAGTGGGACTCTCCTGTAAGAGAGTAAAGGCCTGTCCAGATAGGGGAGTCTAGAGCAGTCTAGTACAGGCTTAATAGGTTCTTATCATTACTGTGATCTATGTTATCTTGAACTTGAGTGATCCTTCTGTTCACACTAAAGATGTTTATTCTCCCATGAGAAGGTTCCACACAGGTCTTTGGATCACTGATTTACTCATGAGCAAGCTTTAACTGGTTTAATCACATGTACGTTTGCCTGTTTTACTCATGAGTAAAAAAGTAGTAGCAACAGCAGTGGAGGAACAGCAGCAGCTTGTGGAAACAGTAATTGTGTGAGGGAAAAATATTGTGGTGAAGGTTGGGGAGACAGAAGGGAGGTAACCCCCCTTTTCCCCACCTTTCTCCTCAGCTGGGGCTCTGCTGAGGCAGTGCTGCCTTGTGGAGTCAACATAGCCCCATTCCCTGCCTTTTCCAGTGGCCATCATTCAGGCCACGGTGACTTTCCTCTTTTTTTTGTTGCTCAATAAAGTAAGTGATATAGTGCTACAGCAATGCATCAACTTAGCATGGTAGACATATTGTATAAGAAGACAAAAACAGAAAAGAGGGTTTCTACGTCCTCCTTTTTCAATGTCATAACCCACCAAATATGTCACAGGGTTGTCACCTCAGACAACACTGCCCATAGCTCCATTTGGGTGCAAATTAACCATCTGCATGGGGTACAAAACAGGATAATTAGGAGTTGCTGAATCATGGGAGGGGAAAAAACATCAGAAGCCATAGAGGTGTGCTAGAAAGGAATGGGGCAACTCTAAAAAGGATTAGGATGGAGCTCTCAAAGTCAAAACATGTACGTACACCATAATTTGATTCAAACCAAACTGCATCAAAAGCAATCCAAATAGCTACAGTATCTATATATCTGTCTGGACATACCCTAAGTGTGTATAGCAAGGATGAAGAACCAGTGACCCTCTGGAAATTGATGAACTACAGTTTCCATTACAGTGGTGCCTTGACTTACGAACAGCTCCGGCCGCAAAATTTTGCTTTGACTTGCGGCCGGAGCTTTGACTTACAAACGGAAAAACGCAGGGGAAAAAGGCGGGAAATTCAAACCGTTGGTGGCGAAGAGGCTGCTACTTTGTAGCTCTTTCACCCCAACGGTTAGAGCAGGGGGGTCAGGGAACTTTTTTACAGTACTTCTGCCGAGCAGGAGGAAGGAGAGGCGGGGCAGCTCCGGATCACCGCCGGGCGCGGGAAGCCGGTGCGCTCCCTGCCCATCCCTGGCGTGGGTCTACTCACGAGTAAGCGCCGCAGAAAGCGCGGATCTACTCGTGAGTAAGGGCCGCCGAAGGCGCTGGGCTGCGTGGGTCGGAGGGGCTCCTCCGTGGATGGGGCGTGCGGGCGGTGCAGGAGGAGGAAGGCGAAGCGGGGCGGCTCTGGATTGCCTCCCTGGCGCGGGTCTACTCACGAGTAAGCGCTGCGGAAAGTGTGGGTCTACTCGTGAGTAAGGGCCCCCTCCGCCATGGCTGGCCCCGCTGCTACGGGTGCCGGTGCTTTGGAGGCCTCCGCAAAGGCGGCTGGAGCCCTGGCCCGGTAGCGGCGGTTGGAGTCTGGGAGGCCTCCTGGCGGCGGCGGTGAAGGTAAGGTGCTGCTTTTTCCTTTTAAAAAAGTTGTTCTGGGTGGGTTTTGGAGGGTAGGTTTGGGCTGGGAGGGTTACGTTTCTGTGTTGTTTTGTTTTTTGGTGGTTTTTATTTTATTTTATTATTTTTATTTTTTTTTGCAGTCCCAGCGTGGGACTTGCTCTGTTTGTTTTCATTTATATATATTTTTTGGTATTTTTTTCTTCGGCCAGAACGGATTAATCGGTTTTCAATGCATTCCTATGGGAAATGGTGCTTTGATTTACGAACGTTTTGACTTATGGCCACTGTTCCAATACGGATTAAGTTCGTAAGTCAAGGCACCACTGTATACCTGATCTACATGCATATTGGCTAGGACAGATGGGACTGGAAAGGCAACAGCATCTAGAAGATCACAGACCTCAGCCTGACCCCACCAGTATAGAACTGCAGCCATGGCAATGTAGTCTGCTACAACTAAAACCATGCCTTCAGTTCAAGAGGCTTATTTTTGACACGGCAAATCTCACAACTCTTGTAACCAGTGCTTCTGTCTGGAATTAAGGATGGGGGCAAGTTAATGAAGGGTACTTCTCTATGTTGAAAAGCAATGAGGGTTGCCTTTCTGGCAGAGATCCTGGAGAGGCTGGGACTGTAAACAATGAGGCCTACATAACTGGAGCAGGCAGGTCTGGATTCAGGATCAAGTCTGTTTCTTTATTAACAAAAGGAAAATATTTTAAAAAATAATAATTTTATTAGGACACTTTAGGAAAAAAAAAACACTGCTGTAGTGGTGTTTTGTGACTTCTGACACAACTGAGTTGGATTTAAAGCCTGTGATTCACAGTAGTACTTTCTGCATTTGGTTATTTGTGATGGAGTTATATTACCAGTGTGTAAAAATGCATATTGGTTTGTAGGCTATGGCACTATAATCCAATTGCCATTAGAAGCATTATTTTATTGTTACACGCAGGATTGTAGGATTGGGTTGCTAAATGTTGGGAACGTTTATTTGTTGTTGTTGTTTAGTTGTTAAGTCGTGTCCGACTCTTCGTGACCCCATGGACCAGAGCATGCCAGGCCCTCCTGTCTTCCACTGCCTCCCGGAGTTTGGTCAAATTCATGCTTGTAGCTTCAATGACACTGTCCAACCATCTCGTCCTCTGTCGTCCCCTTCTCCTCTTGCCTTCACACTTTCCAAACGTCAGGGTCTTTTCCAGGGAGTCTTCTCTTCTCATGAGATGGCCAAAGTATTGGAGCCTCAGCTTCAGGATCTGTCCTTCCAGTGAGCACTCAGGGTTGATTTCCTTCAAAATGGATAGATTTGTTCTCTTTGCAGTCCAGGGGACTCTCAAGAGTCTCCTCCAGCACCACAATTCAAAAGCATAAATTCTTCGGCGGTCAGCCTTCTTTATGGTCCAGCTCTCACTTCCATACATCGCTACTGGAAAAACCATAGCTTTGACTATGCGGACCTTTGTCGGCAAGGTGATGTCTCTGCTTTTTAAGATTCTGTCTAGGTTTGTCATCGCTTTCCTCCCAAGAAGCAGGCGTCTTTTAATTTTGTGGCTGCTGTCACCATCTGCAGTGATCCTGGAGCCCAGGAAAGTAAAATCTGTCAGTGCCTCCATATCTTCCCCTTCTATTTGCCAGGAGGTAATGGGACCAGTGGCCATGATCTTAGTTTTTTTGATGTTGAGCTTCTGACCATTTTTTGCGCTCTCCTCTTTCACCCTCATTAAGAGGTTCTTTAATTCCTCCTCACTTTCTGCCATCAGAGTGGTATCATCTGCATACCTGAGGTTGTTGATATTTCTTCCGGCAATCTTGATTCCGGCTTG
The DNA here is from genome assembly GCA_037013535.1 of Intellagama lesueurii. NCBI lineage: Eukaryota > Metazoa > Chordata > Lepidosauria > Squamata > Agamidae > Intellagama > Intellagama lesueurii. Next base: position 67,631,013 of record JBAJHW010000005.1, on the reverse strand, counting down.
GGATTCATCCAGTCCTGCCTTTCGCATGATGTATTCTGCATATAAGTTAAATAAGCAGGGAGACAATATACAGCCTTGTCGTACTCCTTTCCCAATTTTGAACCAATCAGTTGTTCCATATCCAGTTCTAACTGTTGCTTCCTGTCCCACATAGAGATTTCTCAGGAGATAGATAAGGTGGTCAGGCACTCCCATTTCTTTAAGAGCTTGCCATAGTTTGTTGTGGTCCACACAGTCAAAGGCTTTTGCGTAGTCAATGAAGCAGAAGTAGATGTTTTTCTGGAACTCTCTGGCTTTCTCCATAATCCAGCGCATGTTAGCAATTTGGTCTCTAGCTCCTCTGCCCCTTCGAAATCCAGCTTGTACTTCTGGGAGTTCTTGGTCCACATACTGCTGAAGCCGGCCTTGTAGTATTTTGAGCATAACCTTGCTAGCGTGTGAAATGAGTGCAATTGTACGGTAGTTGGAGCATTCTTTGGCACTGCCCTTCTTTGGGATTGGGATGTAGACTGATCTTTTCCAATCCTCTGGCCACTGCTGAGTTTTCCAAACTCGCTGGCATATTGAGGGTAGCACCTTAACAGCATCATCTTTTAAGATTTTAAATAGTTCCACTGGAATGCCATCACCTCCACTGGCCTTGTTGTTAGCCATGCTTTCTAAGGCCCACTTGACTTCACTCTCCAGGATGTCGGGCTCAAGGTCAGCAACCACACTATCTGGGTTGTCCGGGACATCTAGATCTTTCTGGTATAATTCCTCTGTGTATTCTTGCCACCTTTAAATAACGTTTATTTAGTCAGGGATAAATAACTTATATGCAGTTATTTAAGTTATATAACTTAAATAAGCTTATTTAAATTATATGCAGAATACATGGGGTCACGAAGAGTCGGACACGACTAAACAACAAAACAACAACAACAAGAAGTCAGGGATAATTCTTAATAGCATGCAACTGCTCTGCATGTGATTTTTGAAACTGCCTATGAAAATACATTCGGAGCTGACCTACTTTTTTTTGTAAATCAATGTCTGTTATTAGAGCAATATGGCAACAAGGAGTGAATAGAGTAAAATGTATTAGAATACATTAGAGAGTGTTTTCATAAATAGTGTAGGATCTACCCTAAAAAAACTGAATATTTATAAACAGAATGGAATGTATTGAAATGGATAGTTATAAAATGTATTTATTATTTATTTATTTTTACCCATCTATACTCCTGAATCATATTTTCATCAAATCAGTGAGTTAAGGCTAGGAAATTCCTGTGTTGTTTAAAAGTGGCACATGGCTTTGTGGTAAATAATTCTGAAGATATGACATTTCCCATGTGCTCTAGTCATCTAATTATACCGAAAGCTCTCTCCCTCCCTCCCTCCCTCCCTCCCTCTCCCTTTCTTTTGGACAGTTCAGAGGAACAGCTAGCTAGCAAGGTTTTACATTACAACAGGCCAACCTGTTGTCCTTCATATGTTTTGGACTGCAGTTCCCATCATTATTCACTGCATGCTACACTGACCAAAGCTGATGGGAATTGTGGTCCAGCCAACATATCCCCCACCCTTCTTCTAGAAATTGCTAAATCCCATTGAACAATAAATGGGAGAGAAGAATTTGAAGCCTTTTAAGAAAAGAAAAAAACTAAGATGAGGACTCATACCTCCAAATTGTCTTAATTGGCATTTGGTAGAGATGGGAAAAAGAATGGTCTCAGACTACAAAACGGTAAAAAGGCATTATATGGTGATGCAAGCAGATTTTGGTCACAGAATCTGTGCGGTATTCTCAGGCATCTAACTGGGCTGACACTTCTGAATTTACAGACCAGAAATGAGCCACTTTGAATCCCTTCACTGGGAAAAAGGCGGCATAAAAATGCAATCTATCCATCCATCCATTAGAAGCAGAATAAATGTGATCCATTTCTAGTAAACATTCTATGCAAAATGCAAAGGGCACAGTGAGAGTCATTAAAAACATTAGCGGGAGTGATTGTTTGGAACTTAATGTATCATTTTTACAAGCCTATGCATGAAATTTGCTAGCTGTTTTTGCCAAATGCATAGCAGGTGGTGTATGTGTATATGTTGTGCCCTGTTTCCGGGAGGGAGAAGGCAACAGAACACACTGAAATACCTTCCAGCTACACCTAGCAAGTAAACAGAGAGCTACTAATTTCCCTTTTACAGTGAGCTATAATTAAGCAAACAGATTTCATATGGGTAGGATTTTTGTTTTAGAAATGAGCGTGAATAATGGGGGTTGAGGAGAGGATTTATGTTCAGCCCAGCCCAGCCAAGACCTACCTAAAATTTGCCTTAGTTTGGCTGATGATGAAGTTGAAATGAATGATTTTAGACCTAATACAAATTGTAGACTCCCATGTATCTCTTTCCTCACAATTTAGGTGAGAGAGTAATAGAGAGGGCGTGTGCAAATACCATCTGCTTGGATTTGATTTGAATTATTTGTCTTAGAAATAGCAACTGACTCATTTTGAGCCTCAATATGTGCCAGTATATTCAAAATTATCTGTATGGAAAAAAACATGAAAACGGGAAAAAATAAAGGGCTCTGATCTAGGATGGGAGGTGAAACACAGTGTGATCAAATACTGGAAAGCTCCCGCTAGTTTCCTTCCTTCCTCTCCCATGCAAGAAACCATGCAATTTACTCAAGAAAAACATTGGTTGAAGGGTAAAGAAATGCCCCTGATTAGTAGCTTCACTGCCTCAGTGTATACAAAAGGGAAGAAACAGCTTATTCCTGATGCCAACGTGACCAACCCTTCTCAAATTTGATGCTAGAGACTCAAGACATCCTTGCCACATTCACCCACATAGGCACTCAATCAGTTGGATGCTAAAGTGTAATGCGAAATTATATCTGCAGCTGACTAAAAGTAAGAAGAAGAAAAATATCCAGTACACATTCACCCTACTGAAAATGAAAGAAAGGCAAATAGCAATAGACTAGCTGACTGGATAGCCCAGTGGGTTAAGTATGGTTGGGTGTTCAATTTCCCATTGTGCCTCCTGCGTCTAAAGCCAGCCTGTGTAGCCTTGTGCAAGCTGCACAGTCCCAGGGTGCCCCCAGAGAAGGGAACAGTAAACCACTTTTGAGTATTCTGTACCTGGAGAATCCTGAAAAGAGTTGTCATAAGTCAGAATTCACTTGACAGCACGTGATTATTATTTAGGTGGCTGGATAGCTCAGTGTTATAGGTATCTATCTGGCTGCGGAGCCAGAGGCTGGAGGTTCAATTCCCTACTGTGTCCCCTGTATTTACAGCCAGCATGAAAAAGGTTGCTATAAGTCAGAACTGACTTGACAGCACATTATTATTATTACTGATAGACAAGCACCCTTCTCTCACCTTTCTAAGGTGCAAAATGGCCACAGGAATTTATCTAGCTGCTCTGAGCCCTTCTGGGTAATCCATGATTAGGGTTTCCTGAAGACCTTGGACTTTGCATTACTGCTTGAACTGTCGGTCTCCAAACCAAAAGCATATTGATTATGTTATGGCTTTCTGAATGTAGTATTAATATGGACATCCCTCGATCTGCAGGAAAAATGGGACTTGTGTGTGGGATCTGATTAGATTGCCAGGGATGTATTGTATCAAACATTTATTATTATTATTATTACTTTTATTAGTTTTATTTATATGCCGCATTTCTCCCAACAAGGGACCCAAACTGGCTCACAACATTAAAATTCACACAATTTAAAAACACCATAAGTTAAATATTAAAAGATAAATTAAACAATATATGATTTAAAATAAAATTAAAGGATTAAAACATTAAAACATGGAAAGATTAAAATTATTTGCTGAAATGGGGTTCAGGGATTCAGTTGTAATTGTTAAAAGCCTGCCTGAAGAGATGGGTTTTTAGCTTTTTTTCGGAAAGATGACAGGGAAGGGGCCATCCTGATCTCCCGAGGGAGAGCATTCCATAGCCTGGGAGCTGCCACAGAGAAGGCCCTCTCCCGTGTCCCCATCAGCTGTGCTTGTGCTGGCAATGGGACCGAGAGGAGGGTCTCCTCTGCTGATCTTAATCACACATTTGAATTATTTGTTGTTCTTATTCTGTGCTGTCAGTTTGGTTCTGACTTATAGTGACCCTGTGATAGTGTTTTCAAGGTATGCAGATGTTCAGGCGTGGTTTACTATCGCCACTCTCCCCAACAAGTTTCCATGGACAATCAGGAATTTGAATGTAGCTCTCCTGAGTTCTATCCAACAGTCTTTTCACTGCAGTACACTGGCTCTGATAAATTATTTGAGAATAAATGAATAATTTTGAAAGAAATATTTCTAAATGCTGCTTTTTCTCTAGAGTAAGGTAGAAAAAGAGAATCTGCCTGAGATTAGTTCCAGGTTAAGATTTCCCCTAGAAAGTAATACTGTAAATGAATAGAGAAAGGATGCAGAGGACATTCAATCAGAATGGTTTCAAAGGAATTACATATTTTAAATTTAAGTTTTCCTTTTCATCACCTTTTTAATTTTAATTATTTCATGCTGTGCTATTTGTGCATCAGTGCTTTTCCTTGAATACCTGTGGGATCTCTTAAGCAGAAAAAAATCCAGTTTATCTGTGAGATGTATTCAAGGCGTTCTTCTGGGTTTTTAAATTATTATAGTGTGAATCCTACTTAAGGCAGAAGCAGATGTTATGGCATGCTATAACCCATTACTGGAAGAGAAAAATCCTTATGGACTGATTGTGTGTCATGGTAGGAGGCTTTCTCAGCAGATTCCTTTGTTTTTGCAATTGTTCCTCAACACTTCAGCACCAGATTCCTTTGAAATCTGATTTCTCAAACACAAAAATATGCCTTGATCACATATCTCTAATAGTAACCACACTTTCATTAATCTAATTATGAGTTATCTGTAATATCTATGTTTCCCCTTAACTAACTGGTCCGTAAATAAAATTTGAAATAAGATTCTAAATGTTGTTCTTGGCCTGCCATTTCTTTCCCTTGTACATCTAAAAACATTTTTAAAATTTATATCCTATCTAAAACTTCATTGCTTCATTCATTCACTCATTCATTTTTGTTCTTTGTTCCGGTTTAAGAATGGGGAATCTACTGTGACCCTCCAGATGTTGCTGGACTTCAGCTCTCATCAACTCCAACCAACGTGACCAATTGTCAGGGATTATGAAAATTATAACCCAAATTTATCTGGATGCCCACTGATTCCCTGCCTCTGCTTTAAGAACGCAAGTAGGCAACAACAGATGTCAGATGAATATGTAAAGAAACTTCCAACTTGAAATGTTGGGGTGGACAATCTACTGAACAAAAGCCTTGAGCATAATTTATAGTATAGTTAGTTATATGTAGTTAGTGTATATACTGTATAGTATAGTTAGTTAGATAGTAATGTAATTTATATAGTTGAATCTTACCAGGAATTGCACACTGCATTTTGCTCCCCAAGGCAAAAAATAAAATTGTATCCTCTCCTTCATTTGCTATGGAGAAGCTTACCATACTGGCCAAGTAGCTGAACCTATTTCAGTGTTTGGCACAGAATGACGTCTTCCACCAGAGCTTGTGAATACAGGGATAGAGACATTTGAATACAGGGATGAGGAGAGGCCTCTGCCTTCCAATAGAAGGGAATGCTGGCCTGGGGAAACATTTGGGCAATTGCCGCACACTGGCTGAAATCCTGTTGCTTAGCACAGTACACTGCACTAGAGTAGGCCCATTTGAATCAATGGAATTTATGGAGGAGTTGACTGACCAAATCCTCACTGATTCAACAGGCCTACTTGAGTGTGACTAGGCTAAGTCATAGCACTTCAGGCAATATCTTATCACCAGGTTGAATCTTATCTGAATCTTTATAAAAATGAACATATGTTAGAAAATAGATGGATTCAGTGCTCTGACTAGAAAAAAGAAAGAACAACAACAGTCTAACAACTGCTTGACAGTATACAGTTATTATTTTTATAGCTTTTTGATTCTGGAGAACATGGTTCGAATTCCTGCTTAGCCATGGAAACTGACTGGGGGACTGGAACTGGTAAAACCACTCAAATATCTCACTTACCTTGAAAACCCTATTAAGGTTGCTATAAGTCAGTTCTGACTTGACAGCACATAATAACAACAACATGCCTATTAAACTGAAACAGTTCTCATTTAGAACATATTTCAAAACCAAAAGAAAAAAAAGTTTTATCTTTCACATTGAAGCCATATGTGACCAATCGTTCAGCGTAGAAAACAACTTCTCAAAAGAGCTTTCTTTTGCAGGCATTTACCCCAAATGACTTATCTTTCTGCATTACTCAAGTAAGGTGCCTGCTCTTTATAATGTCCCTTTCATTATTTAGCATCCTCCCTTTTTCATCACTATATTCTGATTTTCTGATTTGTTCTCACATCAAAAGTATTTCACTGAGGATTTTAATATATCTGCCTATATTCTCCTAATCCCCAGCGGCAGGCAAAACACTTTGCAGAAAATAATTTGTGAATGGTTTCCTTGGTAACTGCTGATGCATTTTAATTTTCATGTGAAACTTCCAGTCCAAAAGCGATATCTTAATCTGGACCTCTATCAATATTTATCAGTTTATTTGCAGTAAAGCTATATTGTAAGCACATCTCCCACAGCAGAGGAGGCTCCCTGTAGAAGGATTTCTTTTCCACAAACCACAGTAGTCCTGCTCTGAAAAGCAAGAGGATTTGCAAAGGAATTTTCCAGAGCTTGGAAGCTCATTGCAATTTGTTTATTTGTTTGTTTGTTTGTTCGTTTAATTTTTTTACCCCTCCTTTCTCTTTAAAAATGACCCAAGGCAGCTTACATAATTAAAAGACAATATTTACAACAGGAAATAATGTCACTTCTTTTGTGGTACAACTGTCTGTCCCTCATTAACAGGCATTGGAAAAATAGATCTTCCAATGGATGTTATGTTCTCATAGCTGCTGCAGGTGTATTGCTGCTCCTGCATCCCATCTGCTCCTACGTGTTGTAGGGCCTGGGCAATAGGGGCAGGTATCCTCCTCAGGTATGACAGGGGACATGCACGGCTGCTAAGACATCTGTCTTCCTGTGGAGACATTTGGGAGTGGATGCGGTAGTGGCATCACATTGAAGAGTGGCACTTTGCTTCCTGCGGTCAAGTGCCTTGGAACAGCTGATAGCCAATGTGGGCAACAGTGAGTTAGATGGACTGCGGACCTATTTCACTGAAAGCATGAATAAACCAGACTATAGGCCTAATTCAGTATATTGCAGTGACAACGCCGGAAAAACAATGTGAGTGGTGGTGTGCAGTTTTCATTGTCCAATAGGTCAAACTTTTGATATGAAGAGTTTGTGCAGAGTTTAGAAAGGTTGCATTAATCACACTGCATACAATCCTGAGATTGGAAATTGTGGGGAGAAGGGTTAAAGACCAACCTGAAGCTTTAAATTTGGAAGCAGAGGAAGATGTGGCCTTAGGCAGTTTAATATAAAGCAGTGGTACAGTTCAGGCAGAAGTCAAAAGTTATACTCAACAGAATCAGCAAGAGGGCTCATATGGAACAGGGCTGCCTTCTCACATTTTACATTACTATATAAAGAGAGAGTCCACCTTAAGCTTATCAAGTCCAGAGATCTAAAGTGATTTAACTGCATGCCACCTATTGATGTAAAATTAGCACTGATGCCCTTAAGTAATGTAATCCCCAAGATGAAGGCAATGCCATCCATCACACTGGCACATCCTCTTTACCCACCATAAAACCAGAGCTTTTGGGGAAAGAGGTTTGAATTATTAGTCACAGCTCTGCATTCAGTTATTGTCCGTTGCTTGCAGGGATCTGTCTGGCCCCTTTTCCTATGGTTTGTTAATGCATGCTCCAATGCACCTTTTTTTAAAATTAATTCACTATAGAGTATCTACCCTTTTGATCCTTTGAGCTATAATTTTTCAAGCATCAATCAAAGCAGCATCTGAGTAATCCATTCTTACAAAGAGGGGGGAAAAATGGGTGACCAATTGCTTAATTTTGCAGGACACAGCATCGTAACATGGCATGTAATTCTTTAGAAGCAATTGTGTTCATTTCAAGAACCATTTCCACAATGCAATTGAAAAATAACACCATTAATAATAAGCCAACCTTGGCATATTGATTTCCTAACGCATTGGTACAGACATTTCCTCAATCATCCAAATAGCTTTTATATGCTACTTAGTTCAGTATGTAGCATAAGGGGTTGTAGATTTCCAAAGCCAATTTATATCATATGATGGATGGCTTTAGGGAACTACACTGCTTAGCATTTAAAACGAAAACAAATCCTACATTAAAATTAGTAGTTGGTATATGTTTTCCCCAGCCTGCCTTGGATTGATGCAGAAGAAATGTTACATCTTTTCCTGGCATACCCTTTCCGGGTTGCAGAAAGCAATTCCTAGGTTGCAGAAAATGAGATCTCAGAAATCTATCTCCCTGCTAGTCTCCTGTTCCTGTTGCTTTCCTCTTACTGTTATTCAATTTGCAAGGGGAAGATTACACATTGCAAGAGCTAACATTCCTTTCACTTGCGGTACACTGCATAGCATTATACTAGAGACATACTGTCCTTGTCTTGCTATACCTGCCACTGTTTCTACTCCTGCTGGCCAAGCAGATACGTAAAAGGAAGAGGAGAGCATGTTTCAGGAGGAAAACAGAGTGCGGGGGTGGGGGCTGCCGTGGGATATTTGATGAGAAGAGATGCTGAGGATTGAGAAAGGAATCTAAACTTGAATCTCCTTGGAAAAAGGCATTTCTGAGCCTCCATGTTTACTTCCTAGGTACCAAATTCATTATCCATCTTGTGATACTGCCTGTATTATCCCAACCAAAAAGGCACCAAAATGTGTGTAAGCTTTTAAGGTCTCTAGGCCTTTTCATTAAGCAAGATGTTACAAAAATCAAGTTTTCTACTGGTAAGAATTATTGAGTTGAATGGAAATTGCTCCCAAGTAGAACAACTGAATTTAGATATGTAGGACTGATGTTTTAGCTATTTCAAAGGCATTCGGAAGCTCTGAAAAACAAGGTGTAGTGTCTTAAAATTGTTGCAGAGTCTTGCATTTTTGGTTCAGTTTCTCTAGCTGCTCAACAGAAGTGCAGAGATTCACAGAACAGAATAGCTTCAAGTTCCCCAGAGTAGTCCACTCCTTGTTCTCATCAACTGGCACTTACAGTCTTAATAACTCACTCTAAGATATTAGTAGGAAAAAGAATAAAAGTTTTCATTGCTTACAACTGAACAGATCACACAGCAAATTGACAAACATGACTGCTTTCAGCAACAGACTTCAACAGACCCCTAACTGCCTGCATACAACAGAGAGGCGGAAAAATGTCTGAGCAGAGAGGTGTGGCTCTCTGAATTCAGAAGTAGGGAATAATTGGTTAATAATGATCCAGAAAATGACAGAAAAATGATCCAGCCCAGAAAGGTTCATCCCAGCCAAACCTAAAGACAGCATGCAAGGTTGCAAACACTCCAACAAAAACTTGGTGCAGCTGAGCAGAAGCTGTATTGTCTGAACATCTGTACAAGTACAATGTTGCGGAGTTTTCAATTTCTGGTTAAAAAATGCTATGCAGTTGTAGTGCAGAGATACACAGAGGAGACTAGCTACAGGGTACCCAGAGTCCATCCCTTTCTCATTAACGTGCACTTAACATCTCAATAACTCACTCTGAAACATTTGTAGGAAAAAGAATAAAAACATGTTTTTACTTACAGTTGCATGAAATTATTGACTAGTACATGCTGCTTTCTTTACTGTACATATACTTAGCAACCAACTGAACAGATCAACAGCAAAAAAAAAACAACTACCACCAACTAAATAGAGCAACAACATGTGAGGTTGCAAACAAAATTCCAACTTATAATGACCCAAAGCAATATCATGGACAGGCACTCAGGAAACGTTGTGGTAGTGTTAGTATCCACTACCATGTTTAAGAACGGGTGTACTAAATATTTAATACAGTCAGCTCATTTGTATTTTATAATTAGGATTCAATCTAGGATTTTAAGCATTATTCAGTATCATATCTTCAAGACTCTGCCAGCAAAACACAAAAAGTCACATGATGCTTTAGAAGATGATACTACTACCAGTATGGTGTAGTTGATAGGGTGTCTATTACTCAGGAGATCTGGGTTCAAATCCCTGCTTAGCCATAGAAACTCACTGGGGGCTGGCAGTGGAAAGACCACTCTTTAAAAATTGCACATAATTTGGAAACACCATTAGGCTCATCTTAAGATGGATACAAATTGATGGCACATAATATAACAAATAATGCTTTACTTTATAACACTGTGTATCTGTTTTTACATGTGACCGATATCCTTCAGAAATTCTTCTGCTTAAATAATTTAAAGCTCTGACAGCAGACAAGCAGATGAACAACACATATCAGAAAACTCCTCCAGGAGATTTTTCTCACATTAATAGTTTCGGGAACATACGCTTTCAGCTCATCCCAAGTGGGAATACTTGTATCACAAACAAATAACAAACACTATGCTGTCAAGACTGTGAGGAAACACAGTTCCTCTGCATCTGGCCATAAGTTATTTACAACAAAATGTGTATTATGTTTAATGTTTCCTATATGAGTTAGGCTTGATTATTAGTGTTGAGATTGCTAAGAGTTCTGTTTCTTATGTATGGTTTTGTACAGTTTCCACGATGGAATTTGTAAAAGAACAGTTAAAGAACTGTTGGAAATAAAGAGTCTTCCATATTCCTCTTTCCACTTAGTGGAAAGTGTTTAATACAGAATATCTTTAATTATCCCCAAAACTGCAATCTCCATAATATAATTATAATTTGGCAGAAGATTTTGCAGTCATTTTTGTAAGTTATTAATTTAATTTTAAGTCTTCCTAACTAAGCTTAGGAAGAACGTGCCAAAGCAGGACTGCAGTTGAACGTTAAGAAGACTAAATTGATGACAATAGAAGAACTACACAACTTTAACATTGACAATGAAGAAATTGAAACAGTTAGAGATTTTGTATACCTTGGTTCAACGATCAATACAAATGGAGACTGCAGCCAAGAAATCAGAAAGAGACTGAGACTGAGAAGGGCAGCAATGAAATAATTAGAAAAGATCATCAAGTGTAAAGATGTGCCATTGGAGACCAAGACCAAGATCATCTACTCTTGTTTTTCTAGTCACCATGTATGGGTGTGAAGCTTGGACAGTTAAGAAAGCCGACAGGAAAACAGTTTATTCATTTGAAATGTGGTGCTAGAGGAGAATTTTGTGGATACCCTGGACTGACAGAAAGACAAACAAGTGGATCCTGGATCAAATCAAGCCTGAACTGTCTCTAGAGGCAAAAATGTTGAAACTGAGGCTGTTCTACTTTGGGCACCTTATGAGAAAGCAGGATTATGGGAATTCTAAGTCTAAATAAAATATCAGAGGACACCAGGCTGATAAAGGGAAGATTGTTATAATCAATAGTTTTGCATAAGGCTTAAAAATAATAATGAACACTACGGGCCCAGAAATGCTAAAAATAAATGAGAATCTGCCCTAGTTTGTAGGAAACCAAAGAAACCAATGAATTAGCTGGAGACAGAACACGAATTTACAAAAAGCCACAATCTGGCATCTGACAGCTTTGAAAATTAATTGGAACAGAATCTAGGTGGATTCCTACAATCCCAGAGCTGCTGTAACCTACTTTTTACATATGCAAACCTGGTACAGTACATGTAAAACAGTGGAACCCTCTTTTCAACAATGTGAAAATTATATATTTCTACCAAATCATGCAATACTAACTGACCAGAATACTGTTTAACAAAAGAGACCATGTTCTGCTGATGTATGAAGGGATATGATGTTTTCAATAGGTTATAACAGACAATATCTTGTTAAGCCTATTCATTATCCTAACACTCAAAGGAGTATTAGTCCTTGGCAGAAAAGGGAAGGGTAGTATGTTTGCCGTAACTAAAAGAGATACAGTATATGCTTTGTCATATGATTTGAAAATTAACCATACAAGCCATAGTTGGGGAACTTGTGGCCCTCCAGCTGCATAGCCAATGGTGAGATGCAGTTCAACAGCATTTCAAAGGCTGCAGACTATTGCATTTCTGTTCTATAGAAGTGTGTTTCTGAGAATCAGTGTTCAATGTGCCCAATTACCATCTAGCTCAGGAGGCCAGCTAACAGTACCACCATTGTGAGAAAGCAGAATAGACTCAACAAGAAGCAGGACTTTGTTGACGACTGTCTTTGGTTGTCAAACACCTTTCCACTGAAGAACATCTAAGCACAATCTTGTTGATGAGCCAAAAAATTGCTGTAAGATCCCTTGCCTTCTGGGAACAGAGAGGGTTTCTAATGTATAGGATCGCTAGTAAATGGACCAGCAGAATCAGCAAAGCTTATGCATATGACTGAACAATAGCAACAATAAGGATCAATAATAAGCACATTAGCTTGTTCCTCTCTGTGATGTATATTCCCTGCCTGATACACTTATATTTTGATCCACAAAATTTCACACTGAAATAAATCTCGGTATTTATATTTGATAATGACTTTAAAAACCTTGGCTAAACATATGTATATATTTTATCTCAGCTGTCACTCTCTGGTTTCTTATCCTGTAATTTTTCTTCTCCAGAATGGCAGCTTTCAGATCCTGTGCAGAGTATTCAGGAAAATAAAAATGGTCTGAAACTTCTGTTATTCTTTAAAATGCTGCAATATTTTGCTCTTCTCCACTTTTTATTTTTGCCAACATTTTGGAGCCACTATCACTGGATGAAGAAACCATCTGGATGCACCATAAGCTACATATGTAAGGGGAAACTGATTTTTAAACTGGCAGGGGAGTTACTGCAGTGCATTCAATCTTTATTTCAATCAACTGAATACCTTATCTTTGGTTTTAAAGAACAAAGAATTACATATTTTATTACTACCATGCAACATTCCTTCTAAGCTGCGTGGGTGCGCAGCCATGCAGCGCTGCATTGGTGCTGAGCACCCACAGCCAGTGTTGCCGCCCATCTGGTTCTGGTTGCAGCCAGAACCCCCGCATGCACAGGATGGGGCCCTCACCCAGCACTGGCAGAAAATTAGAGGGAACGTTGCTTCCATGTTGTCTGGGCAACATGTAGCTTAATAATATGCACAGGTGCCCCACAGTTTGGGATGTGAGATTCCCTCCCCCCTTAGTCCTCTCCTGATACTATCACATTATAATGAGAAGCAAACAGAATTAAGAAGGCATGCGTTAGAACTGCAGTGAACAGATTTCAAAATCTTTCTTATATAACACCTGGAACTGAAGGAAGAATAACCACACCCTATCTCCAGCAAGTAAATAAAATGTACAAATATACTTAACCGTGTGATGACAGACTGTCATCAGGAGAACTTATCATGGCTTCTGTGCCAGATATGCCTGGAGGGCTGGGAGTAATTTATAATATAATGTAATTTTTAAAAATATAATTCAACAAGGAAGACTTAGTGTAGCATATTTTATCATATGCTTCAAGGGGAGGGGGGGGGAAGAATCAAAACTCCACTTTTCCTAGATGTAATAGGATAAATTAGATTCTTAGGATAAAACAACATTCCCCATTCAAATGCTTATCTCTTATACCAAGAAGCATGAATTATAGAGAACCTCTTTCACTACCAGTGTCTGTGTAAATCATCAGACATTTCTTCTTAGTAGTAACAAATAGGATGGGGCTCCACCAGCTTCCATTATATTGCACTTCAACTGAATTGTCCTACTATTGTTTTTCATGTATTTTCTGTCCATATTCTTTCTTTTTCGAAATGTGGACTAGTGCATTATTGTCATTTAGAGGGGTAAATATTTCCTGCTCCTATAAAACAATGCTGAATTTGACATCTGCCTCAGTTTAATAACTGTGTGCCGTTGTTGATTCCAATTTTGGGCAATCCTTTCCAGGGTTTTCTAGGTAGAGTGTACTCAGAAGTGATTTACCATTCTCTTCTTCTGGGGGTGCCCTGGGACTATGCAGCTTGCACAAGGCTACACAGAGTGGCTCTTCTCTCAGGAGGCACAGTGGAGAATTGAATCCCAACTTTTGGTTACACAACCAGAAACCTAAACTACTGATTTATCCAGCCAGATTCTGCCTCATTTTACCAATGCTGGGGATCCAGTGGTGGGGAGAAGAAGGCGATGCATCAGAAAAGCAAAAGGCCTACGGTTGTGTATCTTCCAGTTTTAACTCAAAACAGTCATTGTTAGGGCTAATAACCTGCAGCTCAACAGATATTTTAGTAAGCAGATTGACAGGTCTAAAGCAGTATTTTGGGTTTTAATTGTATTTTTCTGTCTCTCTATTATAAAACAATCTGCCTTCAAAAAAATCTTCCCTAAAAGGAGACCTATAAATAAGAGTGTGTACTAAATAAAATGCTAAGCGCAGAACAGACCCTATATAGATAGCCCATCATTAGAGCTGAAACCACATTTGAGGCAGTCCACATTGTACTTAAGAAATTAGACTTCAAAGGAATCCCATGTGCAAGGGTTTTCTTGTGACAAGCTGCCCTCAGGTTGAGCACCAGGTAAAAGTCAGTAGCTTTACAGACCACCTGGGATGTTATTAGCTCCTGGTCCGAAAATGCCAATATCAACTTCAAGTCACCTGTGATGGTGTTACTGCAGAGTAAATGAGATCAGGACAACAGTTCCCTCTCTTTAATGTGCCATGGTAATGCAAAGAGGAAAATGCCAGGGCTGGCTCACAGATTCATTAGTTCCACAGTGAGTGGCATCTTATAGAAATATATTTTAAGAGCAAATGTTATGGTTCTTCTTTTTCTATCTCATAATAATCTGGTTCTCCTAAAGAGCAACTGCATGCTCCCCACAACGTAAACTAGAGGTCTAGATATTGAGCCCTACCAGCTGTAATCCGGTTTTCCCAGGTAGGAAGCTCCCAAAATGAGAGAATGAGGCACGAAGGCTTCTTGTGAGGTTATTTTATTGCAAAGGAAAACGCCTGCTGCAGAAAGCGGGGAGAAAAACAATTTACCACGCGGGGGCAAAGGCTTTTTCTCCAAAGAACAAAAGGAGTGATACAATCTCTTATAGCCTGTCCCTTCCGGGCGATTTGGGGTGGGCGCACAATCTCCTTAAAAGGGTCAGAAAGTTAGTTGGCGAAAATTCATTGGATTAGTAAAAACACCTTTCAAACATGCGCAGAACAGATAACCGGATCTTCTTCTCTCCCTGGGCCCCTGCATTCCATTCTTATCTACTACAAAGCATGTTGTTTCTATCTACTACCAGCGTTGTTTCTCAGTAAACGGATCCTTTGTCTTTCAAGAAACATTAGTCCTTGAGTCAAGAAGAAAAGCAAAGGGGAAGGGAGGGGTCGGGCCCGCTCAAAAAGAAAGGGAGGGGTTGGGCCCGCTTTTACGGGGCATTCTTTTCTCTGAATAAGTCAAACACAATTTTCCTAACAAATCCCTCCTTTTCTTTTTCTACACATTTTGACTTATTCACAATTATAAATGTCGTCCTGGGCTGGGATGATTTTGTAGCTTATTTCAGTTTCTCTTACAGTCATCTGCGTTTTTGGCATTGCCGCCTGAACTGCTGAATAGACAATTCCCACCTGGTTTTGATAGTGTGCTCGGGTATCCCTGAGAGATTGTACGGTACAGTATGACTCCACTCAAGTACCTCCCAAGGCCACTGATCTCCCTTAAGAGTACCACCACAAATGTAGCAATTTGAAACATTCATAGTGGTAGCTATTGTTTGTGCCAGTTCAACAAACAGATTAGTTGTCCTGGGAGTCAAAGATTGTTCCCAAGGATCCGTTTCCATCTCTCTCCAGAAGGTCTGGTATCTCCTCAAATCTTCCCCTATTTTATATTCCTCAGTCTGGACAATTTTAAGGAACGCTTTAGAATTGCTTCCTTTTCCCTCTATAAGTATACTGAACGTCTGATCCCACATGGAAGTTCCCCATTTGTTCTTCTCATCCCACATCTTTGGTTGTAATATGGTAAAGTTAACAAAGTTACAGGTACCCCAAGTGCAGCCGGGTTTTGCAGGTATTGATTCCAAAGTTGCAGTTTTATCTGCAGTGGACCAGGTAGCCCATACTATGCAAGTTGGATTAGTGTGGAATCCAAATCCATGATCCCCCATGGGGCCGCATGATCTAGTGGATCCCATGTATTTGTGCTGTGCCTTATAGTATTTTACCCATTCCATTCCCCCACACTTAGTGTCGTTGAAGGGTTGCCAGGGTGTAGATCTCCACCCAGATCCTTTCAGGATCTTCCTTAGGATCGAAACAAACTGGCTCCTGACTCCCTTTCCTGGTAGTTATCACACAAGGACAAGTAGACCCTGTCGTTTGCAGAATAAAGCTCAGAAAGATCCCTAATACTGTAATCACTTTGCCATCTACCCTTGGTCTACCAATAAGCATCTGCCTGATATTCTTCCAAGACATCAGAGGGGTAGGCTTTACCGTTACTGGTAGTGGGAGTTCCATTCCTCGTCCTCTGAGTCTGGGCTGGGCACGGACCAAGGGCTTTCGCTCCTGCACTTCCAACACGTCTCGTGGTGTACCGAAGATGCGTAGCGGAGCCATCCCTTAGGAATGGCTTTTGCCTGCGTCGAGCTATCGGGTCGAACCCTCCACTGATAGCTTGCGACTGGTGTTTCCACAGCCCACAGACTTTCGGCCCACAACCTCTCGGAATATCCCACCTTCAGCACATACCACCTCAATGTCGGGCTTTCGTCAAATTTGGTTATTCTGGCACACCAATGGTGAGGGCAAAAGTGGCAATATAATAGACAATGAGGCTCAAAGGGATCTATCCCTAGCAAGGGATCTTTTAAGTTCCGGATATCGCCTGGTATACCATCAACTGGTTGCCCCAGGCCAACCCCTCGTATTCAGTGTCCCAATAGGGAGTAGTTTGTATTTGCACTATCCACGCCTCTACCTCTCCCTTTGGTGTTCGACTGATTGAACAGGAAAACCAGGGGCAAACACTACCTGTTATATGGGGAACTATGGACATTACTCTACAATATCCGTCCAAACAATGAAATTCGGCAATCCTCATCTAACTCTTCGTCATCAGATAATGAAATCACACACTCCTCCTCTGATTCTCCTTCAGAACTACTCTCAGTATCGGTAATTTCACACAGTTCCTGATTCTTCGTAATAGGGCAGACCTTACAGTACTGATTGTGCCACCACTGAGAATCCCACAATTCTGTAAAAACCCCGTTAAAAAGTCTTCTTTCCTCCTCCCTATCGATTGTCTCCTCGTCTTCCAATACTACTTGATCTCCAATTGAATACCCTTTAAAGAAATAGAACCCCCACCGACTCCTGCTAATTTTTAAGGATACCTTCCAAGTTTGAACCAGATTATTGACCTTCCTTGCTTCCAGAAACACACTAAAGAAGGGGCAACCCTTATGCGCCAATTGCCTGCTGGACATTACTTTTGTTGCCTAAAAATAGTCTTTAGTCCGTCCTCAGACACATGCACGGCTTCCCACCGTCCTTCAGGATTAGTTGCGTGTTTGGCGCGAGTGTGGTGAGTCCAGCCTAGTTCTTTGGTCCTGACGGCAGTTTCTGTTGTTAACAAGATCTGGAACGGGCCAAGCCACCTTGGGGCGAGCGGTTCACTCCTCCATGCCTTGATGTAAGCCCAATCCCCGGGGTGGAAGGAATGCACTACTACCTCCAATGGCGTTCGCTGCACCGCGATGCCTCGCTCCCTATTATCGGAGAGAATAGAGAACAGGGCCAGCAGATATTTTCTTATAAAGGCATCTTTGAAAAGTTCTAGGTTGGGGCTAATTCTCTGTGTGCTAACATCCCAAATTCCCATTCCATATAGACTCTCAAAGGGCGAGAGTCCTGTAGTGCTATGCGGCTTGGTCCTTATAGCATATAAGGATTCCTAATTTGGCCATTAAATCTCGACCTAGTAGGTTCACTCCTGAATTTGGGGTCCACACGAAATCATGCCACAGCTTTTCATGTGACCCAGGTTTTAGCACCTCTAGGGGTTTTAGAACAGGAACCCGTTGCGTTAGGTTTTCTATTCCTACTATGTTACAATGTCCCCCAGAAAGAGGAAGTTGTCCTTCCCAGGTAGGTTGGCTCAGGCTAGATCTCGTGGCTCCTGAGTCTACCAAAAATTCGATTTCCTTTCCCTCTTTGCCCACCTGCAAAGTTAACAAGGGCTCTGCGCAGGCAGGACTTTTTACCAGGCAGCCCCTCACCTGCCCTTGTCCCTCTTCATTCTTTCTACCTTCCACAAGCTTTCCTCTACCTCCCTGGTTACTATACACTCCTCTCTCACGGCCCCGTCCACGAGTCCCGACCCATGGAGGGTTATTTCCTTTTATCTACAACTTTTTCCATCATCTGTGCCATCAATTTCAACTTTCTCTTTTCCTTCTCCTCTTCCCTCCTTACCACTACCTTCTGAGCTTCCGTTAACAAATCTCCTATAGGTTTAGTTGTCAAGTCATCAATTTTCTGTAGTTTGAACTTTATGTCCGGGTAACACCCCGACACAAACTCCAGCCTCAGAATATTTGCGTTTGCTTGATCCTCTGGGTCTAGTCCGGTATACCGTCGCATATTTCGTTTTAGCCTTTTTAAATACTCGACTGGACTCTCATCTTTTCCTTGGGGCTGTCCAAAGGCTAATTTCATGCTAACGGTTTTAGGGACTGTTGCTTCTAGTCCCTTTAATAAGAAATCTTTCATTTCCCCACACTGCTCCCTAATATTATTAGCCTGAAAGTCCCAGTTCCCCGGGGTTATCTCAGGGAATCTCTCCCTAGCCATCTGTTCTGTTCGGGCGCCATCCTGCGCCTGCCAAAGCCTTCTAGCATGACCCAACGCTTGGTTGGTATACGTTACTCCTGCTAATTGTTTGCAAATATGTAACAATTCAGTGGGCTTATAAACCATAGTCCCTAGAGCGTCCCTGAGTCCTGTCACGAACCCAATGGGGTCTTCTGGAAGATTAGGCAGTTGTTGTTTTATTACCCGAATATCGGAGTTAGTTAAAGGGACCTCTACATATCCAACCCTAGTTCCCATTGGGACTTCCCTTAATGGGTACTGAGCTGATGCACCGGGGCATTCATCAGTTATTTCAGCTGCCTCCTTTGCCCGTGTCCTAGACCTGGTGTTTGGTCGAGATGGGGTCTGCCCCATCTGTTCTACGGTCTTCTGTAGTTTATTAATTTGTTCTCTAAGTGGATCTAAAGGGGGGGAATACTCTATGGTGGAGGCAGCGCTTAAGGGACTGGCCTGGGCTGGGCCTAAATTCCTACCCTCCCGCCCTGCCTCTTCGTAAGAGGGAGGCGCTGCTAACTGCTCAGCAGCCTCTGGTGGTGCTATGGGCTGCTGATAGTTAACAAACTCTAAGGGGTCAAATTTAGACATTTCCTCACCCTTCAGCTTGGTATCTAATAGGGTTCTGCTTACTGCCAATTTAACTCCTGGTCCAAATTTTATAATGTACCACATCCAGGAGTCGACATAGACAGTACGGGGCGGATGAGCAACATAGAAGTTGTCCACCCTTTTAATATCATCGAAATTATTGGATCCGAGTTTTGGCCATCTTGGACTGATTTCTAAATTGGTCCAGACCTCTGTGCACATACGGACCATTTCCTGCTCTGACTGAAACTCCTGTACTTTCACCGATTCCCAATTTAGCAATAGCTTCCCCAATGGGCTATTGCTAGGAATTCCTAGCTCCTCTCCGCCTCTCGGAGTTGGTGCCGGGGCGTCCCCCTCGAAATTCCTCCTTTTGGTCCCCGCTGGACCTCTTTTCCTTCCTAAACACCTGGTTTCCCATCCCACGGGAGACAAATACAAAAGGGAAAAGGGGTTTTGCGACAAGAGTAAGGGGTCTCTTGAACGCAGACACAATAGGATTGCAACAACCACTCTCTCGACCTGACCCAGGGTACCGGATCACACAACGGCTACCGTAGGGAACTGCAGGCCCACTCAATCCTTCACTCATCCAACAACAACCAACCCATTCAGAGTTTCCCCACCTTAACTTACCAATGTCCGTTGGCCGGCCGGCTT
Organism: Intellagama lesueurii; assembly: GCA_037013535.1. Classification (NCBI taxonomy): domain Eukaryota; kingdom Metazoa; phylum Chordata; class Lepidosauria; order Squamata; family Agamidae; genus Intellagama; species Intellagama lesueurii. Next base: position 67,610,811 of record JBAJHW010000005.1, on the reverse strand, counting down.
GGAGGACCTCTTGCGTTCGTGCCTCTTTCCGAGTTCTTGATGCCGAGCAGCCGAAGCGTCGGGAAGGAAGCGGCTGCCAAAAGGAGACAGGGGTACCCTCCGGTTCACTTCACCGCCGCCCTCGTTCTGCTCGGCCTCAACTGGGCTGTGGCCCAGCCCCAACCGGGGCTGTTAGGAAATCCCGGACGAGCCCCCAAACTGTAATCCGGTTTTCCCAGGTAGGAAGCTCCCAAAATGAGAGACTGAGGCACGAAGGCTTCTTGTGAGGTTATTTTATTGCAAAGGAAAACGCCTGCTGCAGAAAGCGGGGAGAAAAACAATTTACCACGCGGGGGCAAAGGCTTTTTCTCCAAAGAACAAAAGGAGTGATACAATCTCTTATAGCCTGTCCCTTCCGGGCGATTTGGGGTGGGCGCACAATCTCCTTAAAAGGGTCAGAAAGTTAGTTGGCGAAAATTCATTGGATTAGTAAAAACACCTTTCAAACATGCGCAGAACAGATAACCGGATCTTCTTCTCTCCCTGGGCCCCTGCATTCCATTCTTATCTACTACAAAGCATGTTGTTTCTATCTACTACCAGCGTTGTTTCTCAGTAAACGGATCCTTTGTCTTTCAAGAAACATTAGTCCTTGAGTCAAGAAGAAAAGCAAAGGGGAAGGGAGGGGTCGGGCCCGCTCAAAAAGAAAGGGAGGGGTTGGGCCCGCTTTTACGGGGCATTCTTTTCTCTGAATAAGTCAAACACAATTTTCCTAACACAGCCAACATCCTGCAAGCAGTAAGCATGTAAAAGTATGTGAAGGTTGAAATGTGGTTGCATTTATTATTATGGAATGTCATTTCTTTAAAGCATTTTATGCTGCTCTTTCAGTCTTCAACTCCCAGGGAGGATTATAGACTATTCTTTAAAAAAAGATATTGTCTCTGCTCTCAAGCAGACACAAGGGACGGGGGTGGGGGGCAGCAGAGGTGGAAATAATTCTGATAGCCTGCTGGAATCTCTGCTGCTATGTGACAGTGGGGGAAAAGAGAAGCCAAGGACAATCTCAGCAGATGAAACAAAACTGCTTTCCTTCATTTTCCTCAGCTGCAAACTGATAGACTGGCTGTTGCTAAGTAGCAATAAGTCTTTGTGGTTTCAACTGTAAACTAGTCATGTTTCAATGGATCCAAAACCTGGTCATCCATACAGACCATATGAGAAGATTAAACAATTCCCGTGGGATGCATATTGAAAAATGTCCAGGAGAGCCCATTACTAAGGCAATGGGTAATGATGCAGCTATGACTGTGCAAGACAAATTAAAATGTATTGTGAAAACTTGTGGGATGTGGCTACCACATCTTTTCTCCCACTGCATGTTAACTCTGTTATCAAGATATCTTGTATTAAGACTTGTGATATTGTATTAAACAGGCAATTATGAGGCGAGTACAGAACACACCCTCTGTGATTACATATGGGTTTCCTCATGCAGTGTGGTGTGAAAGTTGTATTCTTATTCTATGCCATGTCAAAATTATTTCTTCAAGGAATCTTATAGATGCAATCATGTTATTTAATAACTGGCTCTCACCATTTCATTGCACTACTGCTAGTATGAACATGTGGGACAAGAGTACTTTCATGTACACAATGTGTCAGGCACAGAGTGCAAACATGTAGGTCTAGGTTCTTTTGACAGCAATGCAGAAAAGTTATATACAATATATAAGCTAAAGAGCTCAGTGATCTGGAGGCACAGTTGTGGAAAGCTGCGGTAGAAGTGTAACACAACCCACAAGACCCCTCCCTTAAACATGCTAGAAAAGAAACAAAATAGAGCCTACTCTTATAAGGGGGGGTGTACTTCCCCCCCCCCCGAATTTATTTCCTGTTTGCCAAGGTTAAGGAGACAGGAAAGCAATCATACATTAATCAGTCTCACTTTTGATACTCTACCCAGTAACAGGAGTTGCATGGAAACAGAATCCAACTAGATGACAGATTGGCCTTTGGAAGAAAAAAAAATCAAACAAAGCAACCAGTCTGAACATTTTGCATCACAAGCGTGGCCTACATGCTTTTATAATTGGAAGAAGGAGCTAGAATTTTGCTTGGGTAGAGGAAAGGTGACCAATCCAATCATCACTAGACAGGTGAGGAACATTCTGAAATCCTGGGGGGTAACCTCAGCAGTACTATAAATATCTGTTATGATTTCAAGTTGCCTGGCAGAATAGACACATTTTTGAGAAGTGTGGGTTTGGGTGTTTTTTTTTTAGGAATCTGTTTTGATTTATGCTTAATATGTATGACTGTTTACACGCATTTGTAACAGTAAGGCAGCATGTCAAGCAATGAAATGAAGAGTTCTAGAAACCTGTTAAATATTCAGCATGTGTAATCCTAAAAAGGTCAGTGAGCTTATTCACAGTTTCGCTGCACAAAAGTTATTAGAAATGAAAGGGAAAGAAGCATGAGTTAATTTGAGGGTGGAGCAGGGTGTTAATGTATGAAAGCTTCTTCCCTAGGGCAAGTCACTTAGTTCTGATGACATTCTGATTCCCTTCTGCACTGTGCAGATGTATAAATTATTATTAGGCATCAGACAGAATGAATTGTTTGACAGTGGAAAGCCCTCCACACACAGTAGTGAACTCTCTGCCTGAAATGTTTTAGCCAAAGCTAGATGGCCACATCTCAGCCATGATGCAGTAGTGGGTTTCCTGCATTGATAGATGATGGATTAGATCAGCCGTTCTCAATGGGGGCCATATACAGTCATGGCCAAAAATATTGGCACCCTTGCAATTCTGTCAGAAAATGCAACCCTTCTCTCAGAAAATTGTTGTAGTTGCAAATGTTTTGGTACTCACGTGTTCATTTCTTTGGTTTGCGTTGGAACAACACAAAAAAACAGAGAAGAAAAGTCAAATCTGATACAATCCCACACAGAAACCCAAAAAGGCACTGGCCAAAATTATTGGCACCCTGTCTAAATTGTAAGAAATAATTGCTTTTCAAGCATGTGATGCTCCTTTAATTTGTATTTAAACACACCTGTCGCAAGTAAGAGGTGTGGGCAATATAGTAATTACACTAGCAACCAGTTAAGATGGAGAAAAGTTGACTCACCGTTTGTGTTGTGTGTGACACTGAGCGTGGAGAAAAGAATGAAGTGTAAAGAGTTGTCTGTGGATTTGAGAAAATAAATTGTGGAAAAACATCGACAATCTCAAGGCTACAAGGCCATCTCCACAGATCTTAATGTTCCTGTGTCCACTGTGCGCAATATCATCAAGAGGTTTACAGCCCATGGCACTGTAGCTAATCTCTCTGGACGTGGACGGAAGAGCAAAATCACTGAAAAATTACAACGAAGGGTTGTTCGAATGGTGGATACAGAACCCAGATTAACTTCCAAACAAGTTCAAGCTGATCTGCAGACACAGGGTACAACAGTGTCAGCTCACACTATCCATCGCCATCTGAATGAAAAGGGACGCTATGGTAGGAGACCCAGGAGGACACCACTGCTGACACAGCCATAAAAAAGCAAGACTGGAGTATGCCAAAACTTATGTGACAAAACCACAATCCTTCTGGGAGAACGTACTATGAACAGATGAGACAAAGGACCTCATGGCACTGTTTACAGAAAAAGAAATGAGGCATTCAAAGAAAAGAACACAGTCCCTACAGTCAAACATGGTGGAGGTACAAAGATGTTTTGGGGTTGCTTTGCTGCTTCTGGCACTGGATGCCTTGACTGTATGAATGGTATCATGAAATCTGATGATTACCTAAGAATTTTGGGGTGCAATATAGTGGCCAGTGTCAGAAAGCTGCGTGTTCACCAGAGGCCATGGGTCTTCCAGCAGGACAATGACCCAAAACACACTTCAAAAAGCACTCAGAAATGGTTACAAACAAAGCGCTGGAGAGTTCTGAAATGGCCAGCAATGAGTCAAGATCTGAATCCCATAGAATAGGGGTCCCCAACCCCCGGTCTGTGGCCCCGTGCTGGTCCGTGGGCTTCCTGGAACTGGGCCGCGGAGACGGATCTCCGGGGGGCCCCGCACGCACGCGCTCACGGGTGGGTGTGTCACACTCGTGGAGGGGCGTGTCATGCTCGCGGAGGGGCGAGCGCGACACGCCCACCCGCGAGCACGACACCCCCCTCCATGAGTGCACGGGTGCCCCCGCCCCCGCACACAGAGCCCACACCCCCAAACCGGTCCGCGGTCCCAAAAAGGTTGGGGACCGCTGCCATAGAACACCTGTGGAGAGATCTCAAAACAGTAGTTGGGAGAAGGCATCCTTCAAATCTGAAGGCCCTGGAGCAGTTTGCAAAAGAAGAGTGGTCCAAAATTCCAATAGAGAGGTGTAAGAAACTTATTCATGGTTACAGGAAGCAATTGATTTCAGTTATTTTTTCCAAAGGGGTTGCTACCAAATATTAAGTTAAGGGTGCCAATAATTTTGGCCAGTGCCTTTTTGGGTTTCTGTGTGGGATTGTATCAGATTTGACTTTTCTTCTCTGTTTTTTTGTGTTGTTCCAACGCAAACCAAAGAAATGAACATGTGAGTACCGAAACATTTGCAACTGCAACAATTTTCTGAGATAAGAGTTGCATTTTCTGACAGAATTGCAAGGGTGCCAATATTTTTGGCCATGACTGTAGCTCCCTGGGTGGGTCTTGGCACATTTGAAGGGACCCACAGACTGGAAACATGCTTCACTCACCACCTTACAAGGTTCGTTATGTGACATATACAATCTTTATTTGGCCTATATTTCTTTCATATTATGTTTATGGCCATGGCCAAAAAATGGTTGAGAACAGATGGATTAGATGACCTGCAAAAACTCTTCCAACTCTGTGATTCCATTCTTCAAAACAGGATCAGTGTCATGAAGACATTAGTAAGGTGGCAGCTTTTACTGGGCCAATATCTATACAGGAGCACCTCAGTCATCTGGATATAGTGGCTGGATATTTAATCAGGAAGATTTTATTGATTTTATTCTAGTTCCCATTTTAGACCAAACATGGCATTATCCTGTTAGTTCAAACAGATCAGATGAAGACATTGTGCTTCCTGAGAGAGAAAAGCCAGTAGTGCATTTTCCTACCCTAAACACAAGGGGCATACCTCCCAAGGTTAGTGTTCTTACATGAGGCACAAGAGCTCACAGGCATCTCTCACTGGTAGCAAAATTCCAATAATATTTGGAATTTTGGAACAGTAATTTTGAATATAAAAATGGTACTACCCACAGATATCTTCAACTAGCCAGTACTTCTGAAAATATCTCTGAATGCAGAGCAGCAGCTCAACCTCACAGAGAAGGGCCAAGATGCAGAGGAGGTTATGTAGACCCTAACTACTCCTAGTACCTCCTGCCCAAATGGAAAGCTAGCATGGTCTGTTAGCACTGAGCCCTTCTCAGCCTGCCTGTTAAAAGAGGAGAAATAGCACAGCCCCTTATGTGCTACTGAAATCAGCTAGTCTGAGATGGCTACCTTAGAAAGACTTGAATGCCCCAAAATGCAACAACCCTGACTCTAAAACTCTTACAGCAACATTAGTTATATTGGTGGCAGAAGATGAAAGTATCTTGCAGAGCCAATATAATAGGACCCCTATATCAGCCGGGGATTGGTTCCAAGCCCTCGCCTGCAGATGCTGAAAAACATGGATTATAGTGAACACTATACGTAACATGGTCTCTGGCTTCCTCTAGTGGCCAGTTCTGGTAACTTAATCCATAGAAATATATATTTCTAGGATTTTTCTTTTAATATTTTTAATATTTTCAGACCATGGATAAGTGAATCAGTGGATACTGAGCCCACAGATATGGGGGTCCTACTGTGCAGTTGTATTGCAGCCATTACTTAATGCTGAGTTAGCCTTTTCTTACCTTCAAAATGAATGCCATGTCTGATTCCTAGTGTGCCGAGGCCTGCCATTCACATAACATTTCAGCATCTTCTTTTTTAGGTCTTGCACACCAGGCAGTGCCTTATTTAAGGAAGGAATGGCATTATAACAGTAACAGTCATATGAAAGCTTCCTGTGTTGTATGTGCTCTGGTGCTGTGCTCAGAACTTATTTGTTGGCTTAGCTCAATATGAGCCAGCCAACCAGCCAGAGAATTTTTGTGACAGTTAACTATGAGGCCTTTTGTCCTATAACATTATGGAGGTTCTGTATAGATGAAAGCTGTTGTTTCCTTATGTGTAAAAAATTATATCCTATCATTTGTGGATATTGCCATCAACAAAGCTTCTAGGAATTGATGAGTGGATGGTGACTAGTCATATAAGAGGCACTGGCATTGTTAGTGAATCCTGCTTGTTACTGGAATGTAGTATACCTGCATAAGAGAGAAGGGGGCTGCTTTCTGAGCACAAAAGCAAAGAGAAAAGAACTTAAAAAGAGTGAGCAGAAAGCCAGTGCACAATTCATTTGCACAATTGTTAAATTAAACTCAGTTTTCATTTTACTATAGCTCAGTGGTTTAGGTATCTGGCTGTTGTGCCAGGGGTTGGGAGTTTGATTCCTGACTGTGCCTCCAGGGAGAAAAGCCAGCCTCTGTGGACTTGGGCAAGCTCCACAGTCCCAGGGCACCCCTAGAAGAAGGGAATGATATCCCACTTCTGAGTAGACATGGGGGTATTTGTATTCGTATATGAATACCCGCCGCACAGGTGGACATAACGAGGGTCCGGCCCCTGGGACTGGACTGTCCACTCACCCTTCCACTGCTGCCGTGGGCTCCACACTCCCTTCCAATTGCTCCAGACCGTCCGTTCGGCGAGCCACTCTTCGACCTGGCAGGGTCATCCCGCCTCCTGCCAGGAGTGGCTAGTCGACCGCGAGTTCCGGAGCGATAGGAAGGGAGTGCGGAGCCCGCAGCAGCAGCGGAAGGGTGGACAGGTTATGTCCACCTGTGTGGCGGGTATTAGTACTCGTATAGGAATACCCCCATCTCGACGTTCTGAGTATTATCTACCTGGGAAATTATGATAAAAGTGGCCGTAAGTTAGAATTGACTTGATGTCTAGTCATTGGCTGATCTACCTGCCAGCCAATGAGCCCTCCCAGTCTGAGTGCTGGAGAGATAACAAACCAAAGAAAGACACAAGAATGGATATCAATCAGGCACACAACCACTTTGTGGCCATGTTCTCTGAAGACAACCTTGCCCTGGTCCTAAGAGAGACAGGGTCTTACTTCCTTTACTCCAATATCACTTCTATGAATCCCCCCAAACAATGATGGGGCCTGATGGCTTCATTTTTCTGCAAGTGGATCCAATCTAATGACCTCAAATGACAGCAATAATGGGCGTTAGAGAGTTGTGAGTAGAATGCCCCAGACCACCATTTTGACTTGTATTCAGCTGGCTTCCCTGAATGAAGTCTGAATTGTCACAAGGCAGAACCTAAAATGCAGGACTAAGAGTGTGACTACACACTGAGGGAAATACACATTCACTTACATTCACTCCCTGTGAAGTTGCACCAGGGAATGTGGGTCTGTGTGATTTCAAGTGGCCACATGGAAAAGAAGACAGAGGCCACCCGTTACTCTCCCTCCCCTGTTTGCTTGCAGTTGTACATATCTCTCGCAACCCAACCTACCTCTTAGGGTTGTTGTGCAGAAAAACTGGGGGGGGGGGATGTTATGTTATGTATGCTATTTTGAGCTCACTGGAGGAAGGGTGGGTGTAAATGTAAATTGCAGTCTGTGTGCTATGGAGCTTAAAGGCATTCCCAGATAACTGTAATTAAGTAAATGTTCACACCCAAGAGCACACACAGGAGGTCCTGGCGTGCTCTGGTCCATGGGGTCACAAAGAGTCGGACATGACTTAACGACTAAACAACAACAAGCAATATCAGGAAATCTTGGGATGTTTACCATATTTTGCCAATCTCTATATACAGGCATTAAGGGAGAAAGTTCACTAAACTGCCCTGAGAAATGATAATGGCTTGTAACAGTGTTTGTATTCTGCTCTGTGTCTACGACACACGGCACATTAAATAAATGTATTGCTTCTTCTACTGTTGAAATTAGTCAACTGTTTCAAGAGAAATTGTATGAAAGTACAACAAAAACAAATGGCAGAAAAGAGAACTAGTTAAAAGTAGAATAGATTTTCTATTCTCTATCAACATTCTGGTTAAATTTTTCAAGCCTTTTGATATATTATACAGGGGTATTAAAGATGCAGACACTGTGCATTATGCATGGTAGAAATGGGAGATGCCTGAAGTAAATAATTGACAACGTATAAAAACAAAACAAAGCTGCACAATGAAAAACAACTCAAGAAAATTATACTAAAAATTGGGAAGAAGGAGGAGGTTTGAACTTGAGTGCCCAATTTTTCTTAAATCTATGGCTTCAGTGGACATAGATAACTATTTAAACACACCATCTCCCTCAGTTTTTACCATACAGGTTGAATAGTGGGGGTATCCTCATCATGTGACAGAATGAGAAAGATGGCTTAGAAAGATAGTCTTATCCCATGGCTACACTGCGTGTCTACACGTACAATGGGTATACTTTCTTAATCTGTTAAGAATTAACAGCTGAACAGTTGGGAGTTTTTATGTTCTTGTTTGACTCATCTTGTCCAGGATGCTCTCAGTCTACTTGTCCCTACTCTTTTGACAGCTAGGAAAGGCACTTCATCTCTTTGTTATTTTATTCCTTAATGGCAAAGTTCCTTGCTAACATTTTGGCTCTTCAAATTTCATTTCACCTCTATCAGTGATTTTCTTTGTCTGGGCCAGAATTCCAGGTTGCTGAAGATTATTCCAATCCAGTTTTCTCTCTTTCTTCTTCCTCTTTCTCCTCCTCTCACCCTGTTTGACCTGTTCTCTTCTGCCACTCTAGCTTTATCCTTTTTCCGTAGAAGCAGTTCAAAATTTTTGTATGGAACTATCCAGGTTTGGCCTACAGCCTTTCCCCATAGCTGGAAGCAGTGCCTGGTGAAGGTAGGAGAACTACCGTGTTTCCCGGAAAATAAGACAGGGGTCTTACAGTATATTAATTTTTGCTCCAAAAAACGTATTAGGGCTTATTTTTCAGGAGCTGTTTTATTTTTTTCATGTACAACAATCTACATTTATTCAAATACAGTCATGTCATCTTCTTCTGGTTGCTGCACAATGGTGGAGGGCGGGGTGTCACTTAACTGGGGCTTATTTTTGGGGTAGGGCTTATACTACGAGCATCCTGAAAAATCATACTAGGTCTTATTTTCAGGTTAGGTCTTATTTTCGGGGAAACAGGGTACCATGATTATTTAACAAACAAGACACCTGCAGAAACAAGGATCTCCCCTTATCACAAGCCCTCTCTCCCTGTTGCTGGCATTCAGGTGACCCACAGAGAAGAAGAACTAAGAGTCATTAGTTATTGAAACATCATCCTCAGGGGACTGTTGCTGCAGTACTACTGCAGGTATTTTTCTGGGAGGAACCACAGATATCTGGAAATGCGTCTTAATTTTTCTGTTACCTTCCATTAGTTGGAAAGTGGATTTTAAAAAAATCTAGTTCTCAAAATGAAGACTGGCTGGGAAAAGCACTAGGCATTAAGAAAGTATGTCCATGTATTGTAGCAAACAAAGTATTCTATGAAAGGAGATCCCCACATTAGATCTTATACCTTGATCTATACCTGTATCAAAGGCTTACGTGTATATTGATCTAATAATACAGACTACACTTAAATCCAGCACTGAGTTAGGCATGCTTAATCATATTTGTTTGAGTGGCCTTAAGCAAGTTTGCTGCTTGGATAGCTCAGTGAGTTAGGTAACTGTCTGTGAAAATCACAGTTGGGAGTTCAATTCTCAGAAGAAAGGAATGTTAAAACCATTTCTGAGTACTTTATATTTTTTAAAAAAAATTGTAAAGGGTTGCCATATGTCAACATTGACTTGACAGCATGTAATAATGAGCAAGCTTAACTTCATGTTAGATTTGGGTTTTGGCCTTCCTATGTGATTGTTCTACTTTGTTGTGAGCAAAGAGCCTTTCAAAATTCCCCACCCTATTTGCAAGAAGAGAAATTGGGGAGATAATTGCACCAACTTTTTTCAAAGAAAGAGAAATTATTCAAAAGTTTCTCAGAGGTGGTGTTCAACAGCATTGTTGTTTATACCCCAAAGCGCTCTCCCCACTCTGAGTGTGTGTGTTTGTTTGGAAAAATATATTCTGAGAATGTTTGGTTCAGGACTTGTCTTCTTCAGGCTTCCTCAGGCCTTTCAAACATAATATTTCATAAGGATCACTGTAGATCTCTACAACAGGTGCTTATAATACTTTTAATGCTTTGTCACAAGTCTAAGGGAAGATAGTGTTGACCCAACTCTGACAAAAAGGGGCAACTAAAGCTGTGTCTTAATTTGTCCTCCGATTTTCCCTGCAACTGGAAAAAAAAAACCCAGGCATTAAATCTTAATTCAAAAGTGAGAAACTGGCGAGGCTGCCGGTTGCCACAGAGATGACAGTAAAATTAAAGACATACAGTCTTCAGTTACCTCATAAGCAAGGCAAAGTGCAAAAATTCTGAATATCAACCATGAGAATTTCTCTGAAATTTCTCATTTTTTAAAAAAAAATCCTAAGTGAATTTCTCTTTTATCAAATTGAATGAGAGTGGTGAAAATTCTCTAGGAAGAAACGTTCTGCACAGCACCAATTTTGACCCCCATGTCGGAAAGACAGCCGCTCCACATTTCTGATCCTGACGTGAATTTTGATTAGGAAGAACAAGGGACACCTCTGTTGCAGTTATTCACGTTTTACAGATTATGCACAAACACTGAGCTGCATTTGAAAATGGGTCCTGAAATATCATTGATGTAAAAATAAGACCAAATGTTAGCAATCAGGCTGAGTGAATTCCCACCCACATCTCTCAAGGATATATATTACATTACTTTGGCAAGAATGACCAAAGAGGAGTTGTGCATCCTATTCTGAGCTTTTTGAAGTGGAATCGTTGTGCCCTTTAAAGCTGCCTTTTCCTATGTAGTATTCTTGGCTCTTCTGTATATATGTTTTGCACAAAATGGAGGTAACTGAATGAATATTATAATATAGACATAAAATTTATCTGCCAGGAAAGAGTAATATAGTGAGGTTATTAGACCAGGGGGTCAGCTAAAGATAGATTTAGATCTACTGATAGGTATCACAGTGATTTGCACTATCAAGAGTTGGTAAAACAGGAATTCATTGAACCACCAGCGTAGTTACACCAGCAGTTCTGAGCACATCAGGGCAAAGAATGTGATGGTAGCTTCTTGACCCTTAAAAGTTAAGAAATATATTTATAAGTGTGTGGTCTGGAGTGATTATAAGTGTGTGAATGTCCCAAAGTGAGCTGAGCTTTAAGGATTTTTTACGCTGAGCTCTGCGGGAGAAGAACTGTGCCCTTCTTCCTGTCCTGTACGGTGTCAAGAACATCAAAGGCCTGATGTAAATAAAAAGAACAGTAGACAATAATCTCCTGGAGCTGAGCTGTGACAGCAGCCACACTCTGAATCACTGTATGCCTTGATGTAATTTGACATGTTAATTAGTTCTAAGGGAGTTTGTTTCCTTACAAGGGGAAACAGCTATTCCAATGCATGAGAATATACCAGACGCCTTTCACCTATTCCATGTCTCCACAAAAGAGGTCGGGTATTCTATGGAAAAATCAACTTAATTTTATGCATCCAGTGAATAGTCATTTTGCACTGTAGGCTCTGCATGTGCTACCAGGTATTGTGCAATGAGTCGAATTCACAAGGCTATTTTCCATGTTACAGGAATCCACCATTCATATATCCTGACATCCATGGTCTCCAGATGAGAAGGCTGAGAGGCAACTCTGTTTTTATTGGAAGGGAAACAGAGGTTACGGCTGAATTTTCCCCAGTGCCAACTCCCTTCTCCCGAACTCAGTCTCCAAGAGACTTCACTCTATCTATATTCATAGAAGAGGTAGCCCTATTAGTCTGTGCACACATATCAGGCAAAAACAACAGATAAAGAAAAACTGAAAATAGAAAAGACAAAAATGTTCTGGCATCTTAAAAATGAACTATTATATTTTAAAGTAAGCTTGTCTTCAAGGTGCCACAAAGTTTTTTCTTTTTTTATTCTTAGTTTTTATTTTTGTTTTGTTTTGCAACCCTCAGTCAGTGAACACAGTTGGGCTGAAGTAGCCCTTGATTATCCATGGAGATGCCCCCTCCCCTTCATCATCACAATACAGTGATTCTGATGCATGCTGAGGTTCTCTGTTATGATGCGCTTATTGTTCTGGGTGGGGGCAGGGCAGCAAAACTTACTGGTCCATTTTCTTGGGATGTATAGGTAAGTCAAACTCATGGTCAAGGAGAGTGAGGAGGACAAGGCCTGGTTCCCTGTTGACCTGGAGGAAATGAGAAGGCTTCAGTAACATAGAAGGAAAGTACCACAAGACACACATTAAACAACACCATTTCCAAAAGGTAAGTAACACATCTTGCCTTGTGTTTCCAAGGAGGAAGAAGTCAGCCAAACTGTTTCTGGATTCTCAACTAATTGAATGTTCCTTGTTGCCACAATAATGAGATATTGCCAGATGGTTTATTTAGGTTTAGGAGCTGTAAGTTATTTGGTTTTATCTGGCACTACACCTGTGGCTATCTTGGGGGGGGGGGGCAGTAATTTCATTACTTGCCATTTGAAAATACAGCATTTTCTCTGGATAAATAAGGAACAGAACACAATTACAGCCTAACAAAAGAACAAAACCCAAATCTTACCATTTTCCCCCTTGTTCTTTTACTCAGGTCATAGATACATGCATTGGCTCCGTTAAGTGACCTGTCATGTACAAGATGCAGTAGGATTTGCCACATGGAAGCCTATGCCATGATATACTTATTAATTTTTCAGGTGTTATAGAGATCAGGTCAGAAAACCATGGAAAGACTGAGAAGGATGATCTGTCAACATCCTTTTAACCGACTGTGGTTTTGCAAGTATGTTTTTTAGTGGCTGACTATTGGTTTCACTAAGAGATTCCTTTCAGTATTTCTTCAGACAGAAAGAGAGATGACAGACCAATAAAGTCGAATTTTAAAATGCCCAAAAGAAGTGGGAAAAGTGTTCTCAAAATAGTTTGGGATGTTGAGGAAGATGGCAACAAACTGCTGGAAGTTGAAGAGTATATCAGCCTAGTGATATGCACATCTCTGCACTTTGGTTAAGACTACACAGGTAAGAAGCACAGGGGAGAAGCACAGTAATTTCTAAAGATTGCAAAAAGCCCTTTTTCCCCTATCTCTCAGGACTTCTGATTGCTGGTGGCAAAAAATAAATTTATTTTTCCCAGTGGAATAGCTATGGAATATTGCCTCCATGAAGTTATTAACAACCAAATACATAATACTAGCCACTCCCAGCAAAACAAAAATGACCAAGAATGGAAGAAATGTGGGGGAAGTAATTTTTAGCATGCTTGAAAGGAATCATAACTCTATTTTTAGCATTCATACAGTTTGTCTTCACTCTCCAGAAAGTGAGGTAAATATATCTCTTTATGCCATTTGAATCTCATACGTTGCTGCTGGTTTTTAATTCTTTGGTTTGGTAATATGAAAAAATTCAAGATAATAAAAATATTAACAATTAATTATTTCCTTTCCTCTATGACTAAATTCTTATAGTTGCTGATCAGGTAAGTGTTCCAGCATCTCTTTGAGTGTATCTGTGCCTCCCCCCCCCCCCCCCATGTCCATATGATTCAAAAAGCAGGAGGTGGTTACGAGTACATTTAGCTGGGCTTGTTTAATGCCTCTTTACATCACAACAGACCTTATATTCCAATCTAAAAATGGAAACAAATGGCAAACACTGAAATACATATGAAAGTGAAAAGGACCTCAGATCTTCTCCAAGTACAATCTACGAACCTACGGATCTTCTCCAAGTATAATCTACAAACCTAGTAGAGGGAGTAACATTTATGCATCATCTTGGCGTAAGTTACTCACTTTTGTAATCAGGTAAGAAAAATACCTCTCTCCTTGTCCCCCAAATTATCCACCAGATCACCAGCAAAACCTTTTGTTCCTATGGACAATGATGATGCTTGAAGCTTCTTTAAAAGTGTAAGTTGTAATTTTCATGCTGAAGAAAACGTTCAAAGAATCTAGAATCTGTATTTCAAATTCGACTGAAATGTTTGCATGATTTCAATCACCTTGAAGGAGACAGAATATTTTTTTTTAAAAAAGCAAAACAAAACCTACCAAGAGTAGAAGAACCTGGGAGGAAAACTAATTTCAGTGTGCTCCAAAGGAATCATGACTCTATTTTTAACATCCATACTGGTTGCCTTCACTCTCCAGAAGCTGAGGTAAACATTTTTATCTCTTTATACTATTTCAATTTCATACAGTGCATCTAGTTTTTCATTGTTTTGTTGCCTTTCTCCGGAGAGCCATGATTTGAAAAAAAGGTGAGATATAAAAATATTAATCACGATGAATTAATTCATTTCATTTCCCCCCATAACTGTATTCTTACAGTTACTGGTCATTGCAGCATAGAAACAATACCGCAAATTAGCCTCAAAATAATTAAATATCTAAAACAGGTTTTTGCTAGATAGATAACTTTTCAACTTGAGGTAAGAAATAACATCTTTGAGAAGAATAATGACAGATCATTAAATTAAACAAATACATCCTTTGGTCTGAAAATGGAAAATATTCGATGCATCAGGAGACATCCATCGATGTGAAATACGACCAATGGCCGATCCAAAGCAAAGCCTTGTGAGAACTCCTAAATCTAAATGGAAAAATGGAAACACAAACTAAATTAGGTTATTGAGGACAAACCAAGAATCAGGTAAGTGTTCCAGCATCTCTTTCAGTGTATCTGTGCCTTCCACACACACACCCATGTCCATATGTTTCAAAGAGCAGGAGGTGGTTATGAGTACATTTAGCTCCAATCTAAAAATGGAAACAAATGGCAAACACTGAAATACATCTGAAAGTGAAAAGGACCTCAGATCTTCTCCAAGTACAGTCTACGAACCTACGGATCTTCTCCAAGTATAATCTACAAACCTAGTAGAGGGAGTAACATATATACATCATCTTGGCGTAAGTTACTCACTTTTGTAATCAGGTAAGAAAAATACCTCTCTCCTTCTCCCCCAAATTATCCACCAGGCCATCAACAAAACCTTTTGTTCCTGTGGAAAATAATGATGCTTGAAGTTTCTTTAAACGTTTAAGTTGTAATTTTCATGCTGAAGAAAACATTCAAAGAATCTAGAATCTGTATTTCAAATGCGACTGAAATGTTTGCATGATTTCAATCACCGTGAAGGATACAGAATATTATTTTTTTTAAAAAGCAAAACAAAACCTACCAAGAGTAGAAGAAACTGGGAGGAAAACTAATTTCAGTGTGCTCCAAAGGAATCATGACTATTTTTAACATCCATACTGGTTGCCTTCACTCTCCAGAAGCTGAGGTAAACATTTTATCTCTTTATACTATTTCAATTTCATACAGTGCATCTAGTTTTTAATTGTCTTGTTGTCTTTCTCCGGAGAGCAATGATTTGAAAAAAAGATGAGATATAAAAATATTAATCATGATAAATTAATTCATTTCATTTCCCCCCATAACTGTATTCTTACAGTTACTGGTCATTGCAACATAAAAACTATACCGCGAATTAGCCTCAAAATAATTAAATATCTAAAACAGGTTTTTGCTACATAGATCACTTTTCAACTTGAGGTAAGAAATAACATCTTTGAGAAGAATAATGACAGATCATTAAATTAAACAAATATATCCTTTGGTCTGAAAATGGAAAATATTCGATGCATCAGGAGACATCCATCGATGTGAAATACGACCAATGGCCGATTCAAAGCAAAGCCTTGTGAGAACTCCTAACCTAAATGGAAAAGTGGAAACACAAACTAAATTAGGTTATTGAGGACAAACCAAGAATCAGGTAAGTGTTCCAGCATCTCTTTGAGTGTATCTCTGCCTCTCCCCCCCCCCCATGTCAAAATGATTCAAGAAGCAGGAGGTGGTTATGAGTACCTTTAGCTGGGCTTGTTTAATGCCTCTTTACATCACAACAGACCTTATATTCCAATCTAAAAATGGAAACAAATGGCAAACACTGAAATACATCTGAAAGTGAAAAGGACCTAAGATCTTCTCCAAGTACAATCTACGAACCTACGGATCTTTTCCAAGTGTAATCTACAAACCTAGTAGAGGGAGTAACATTTATGCATCATCTTGGCGTAAGTTACTCACTTTTGTAATCAGGTAAGAAAAATACCTCTCTCCTTGTCCCCCAAATTATCCACCAGACTATCAGCCAAACCTTTCGTTCCTGTGGACAATGATGATGCTTGAAGCTTCTTTAAACGTGTAAGTTGTAATTTTCAAGCTGAATAAAACGTTCAAAGAATCTAGAATCTGTATTTCAAATTCGACTGAAATTTTTGCATGATTTCAATCACCGTGAAGGATGCAGAATATTTTTTTTTAAAAGCAAAACAGAACCTACCAAGAGTAGAAGAAACTGGGAGGAAAACTAATTTCAGTGTGCTCCAAAGGAATCATGACTCTATTTTTAACATCCATACTGGTTGCCTTAACTCTCTAGAAACTGAGGTAAACATTTTATCTCTTTATACTATTTCAATTTCATACAGTGCATCTAGTTTTTAATTGTTTTGTTGCCTTTCTCCGGAGAGCCATGATTTGAAAAAAAGATGAGATATAAAAATATTAATCAAGATAAATTAATTCATTTTATTTCCCCCCATAACTGTATTCTTACAGTTACTGGTCATTGCAACATAAAAACTATACCGCGAATTAGCCTCAAAATAATTAAATATCTAAAACAGGTTTTTGCTACATAGATCACTTTTCAACTTGAGGTAAGAAATAACATCTTTGAGAAGAATAATGACTGATCATTAAATTAAACAAATATATCCTTTGGTCTGAAAATGGAAAATATTCGATGCATCAGGAGACATCCATCGATGTGAAATACGACCAATGGCCGATTCAAAGCAAAACCTTGTGAGAACTCCTAACCTAAATGGAAAAGTGGAAACACAAACTAAATTAGGTTATTGAGGACAAACCAAGAATCAGGTAAGTGTTCCAGCATCTCTTTGAGTGTATCTCTGCCTCTCCCCCCCATGTCAAAATGATTCAAGAAGCAAGAGGTGGTTATGAGTACCTTTAGCTGGGCTTGTTTAATGCCTCTTTACATCACAACAGACCTTATATTCCAATCTAAAAATGGAAACAAATGGCAAACACTGAAATACATCTGAAAGTGAAAAGGACCTAAGATCTTCTCCAAGTACAATCTACGAACCTACGGATCTTCTCCAAGTATAATCTACAAACCTAGTAGAGGGAGTAACATTTATGCATCATCTTGGCGTAAGTTACTCACTTTTGTAATCAGGTAAGAAAAATACCTCTCTCCTTGTCCCCCAAATTATCCACCAGACCATCAGCAAAACCTTTTGTTCCTGTGGACAATGATGATGCTTGAAGCTTCTTTAAACGTGTAAGTTGTAATTTTCATGCTGAAGAAAACGTTCAAAGAATCTAGAATCTGTATTTCAAATTCGACTGAAATGTTTGCATGATTTCAATCACCTTGAAGGATACAGAATATATTTTTTTAAAAAAAAGCAAAACAGAACCTACCAAGAGTAGAAGAAACTGGGAGGAAAACTAATTTCAGTGTGCTCCAAAGGAATCATGACTCTATTTTTAACGTCCATACTGGTTGCCTTCACTCTCTAGAAACTGAGGTAAACATTTTTATCTCTTTATACTATTTCAATTTCATACAGTGCATCTAGTTTTTCATTGTTTTGTTGCCTTTCTCCGGAGAGCCATGATTTGAAAAAAAGGTGAGATATAAACATATTAATCACGATGAATTAATTCATTTAATTCCCCCCCATAACTGTATTCTTTCAGTTACTGGTCATTGCAACATAGAAACTATACCGCAAATTAGCCTCAGAATAATTAAATATCTAAAACAGGTTTTTGCTAGATAGATCACTTTTCAACTTGAGGTTAGAAATAACATCTTTGAGAAGAATAATGATTGATCATTAAATTAAACAAATATATCCTTTGGTCTGAAAATGGAAAATATTCAATGCATCAGGAGACATCCATCAATGTGAAATACGACCAATGGCTGATCCAAAGCGAAGCCTTGTGAGAACTCCTAACCTAAATGGAAAAGTGGAAACACAAACTAAATTAGGTTATTGAGGACAAACCAAGAATCAGGTAAGTGTTCCAGCATCTCTTTGAGTGTATCTCTGCCTCCCCCCCCCCCCCCATATCCAAATGATTCAAGAAGCAGGAGGTGGTTATGAGTACATTTAGCTGGGCTTGTTTAATGCCTCTTTACATCACAACAGACCTTATATTCCAATCTAAAAATGGAAACAAATGGCAAACACTGAAATACATCTGAAAGTGAAAAGGACCTAAGATCTTCTCCAAGTACAATCTCCGAACCTACGGATCTTCTCCAAGTATAATCTACAAACCTAGTAGAGGGAGTAACATTTATGCATCATCTTGGCGTAAGTTACTCACTTTTGTAATCAGGTAAGAAAAATACCTCTCTCCTTGTCCCCCAAATTATCCACCAGACCATCAGCAAAACCTTTTGTTCCTGTGGACAATGATGATGCTTGAAGCTTCTTTAAACATGTAAGTTGTAATTTTCATGCTGAAGAAAACATTCAAAGAATCTAGAATCTGTATTTCAAATTCGACTGAAATGTTTGCATGATTTCAATCACCTTGAAGGATGCAGAATATTTTTTTAAAAAAAAGCAAAACAAAACCTACCAAGAGTAGAAGAAACTGGGAGGAAAACTAATTTCAGTGTGCTCCAAAGGAATCATGACTCTGGTTTTAACATCCCTACTGGTTGCCTTCACTCTCCAGAAGCTGAGCTAAACATTTTTATCTCTTTATACTATTTCAATTTCATACAGTGCATTTAGTTTTTCATTGTTTTGTTGCCTTTCTCCGGAGAGCCATGATTTGAAAAAAAGGTGAGATATAAAAATATTAATCACGATGAACTTATTAATTTCATTCCCCCCCCCCCATAACTGTATTCTTACAGTTACTGGTCATTGCAACATAGAAACTATACCGCAAATTAGCCTCAGAATAATTAAATATCTAAAACAGGTTTTTGCTAGATAGATCACTTTTCAACTTGAGGTAAGAAATAACATCTTTGAGAAGAATAATGATTGATCATTAAATTAAACAAATATATCCTTTGGTCTGAAAATGGAAAATATTCAATGCATCAGGAGACATCCATCAATGTGAAATACGACCAATGGCTGATCCAAAGCGAAGCCTTGTGAGAACTCCTAACCTAAATGGAAAAGTGGAAACACAAACTAAATTAGGTTATTGAGGACAAACCAAGAATCAGGTAAGTGTTCCAGCATCTCTTTGAGTGTATCTCTGCCTCCCCCCCCCCCCCCGCATGTCCAAATCATTCAAGAAGCAGGAGGTGGTTATGAGTACATTTAGCTGGGCTAGTTTAATGCCTCTTTACATCACAACAGACCTTATATTCCAATCTAAAAATGGAAACAAATGGCAAACACTGAAATACATCTGAAAGTGAAAAGGACCTAAGATCTTCTCCAAGTACAATCTACGAACCTACGGATCTTCTCCAAGTATAATCTACAAACCTAGTAGAGGGAGTAACATTTATGCATCATCTTGGCGTAAGTTACTCACTTTTGTAATCAGGTAAGAAAAATACCTCTCTCCTTGTCCCCCAAATTATCCACCAGACCATCAGCAAAACCTTTTGTTCCTGTGGACAATGATGATGCTTGAAGCTTCTTTAAACGTGTAAGTTGTAATTTTCATGCTGAAGAAAACATTCAAAGAATCTAGAATCTGTATTTCAAATTCGACTGAAATGTTTGCATGATTTCAATCACCTTGAAGGAGACAGAATATTTTTTTTTAAAAAAGCAAAACAAAACCTACCAAGAGTAGAAGAAACTGGGAGGAAAACTAATTTCAGTGTGCTCCAAAGGAATCATGACTCTATTTTTAACATCCATACTGGTTGCCTTCACTCTCCAGAAGCTGAGGTAAACATTTTATCTCTTTATACTATTTCAATTTCATACAGTGCATCTAGTTTTTAATTGTCTTGTTGCCTTTCTCTGGAGAGCCATGATTTGAAAAAAAGATGAGATATAAAAATATTAATCACGATGAATTAATTCATTTCATTCCCCCCCCCCATAACTGTATTTTTACAGTTACTGGTCATTGCAACATAGAAACTATACCGCGAATTAGCCTCAAAATAATTAAGTATCTAAAACAGGTTTTTGCTAGATAGATCACTTTTCAACTTGAGGTAAGAAATAACATCTTTGAGAAGAATAATGATTGATCATTAAATTAAACAAATATATCCTTTGGTCTGAAAATGGAAAATATTTGATGCATCAGGAGACATCCATCGATGTGAAATACGACCAATGGCCGATCCAAAGGGAACTCTAAAGGAAAATGGAAAAATGGAAACAAACTAAACTAGGTTGTTGTTGACAAACCAAGAAGGAGGTCAGTGTTCCAGCATCTCTTTTGGTACCTCTATGCCCCCCACCCCCCATCTGTGTGTTTCAAGAATCAGGAGGTGGCTGTGAGTATATTCAACTAGGCTTGGTCCACATCTTTTTAAATCAAAATAAATCTTAGATTCCAACCTAAAAATTGAAACTAAGGGAAAGACTGAAAAACACCTGAATGTAAAACGGAACTAGTATCGTTTCTGAGTACAAGCTGGTGGAGAGACTAACGTTTGTGCATCATATTGGGGTAAGTCACTCTCTTTCGTTTTCAGGTAAGAAATACTTTTTCTCCTGACCCCCAAATTATTCAGGGGACCACCAGCATATGTGGAAGTTTCCAGCCAAAACATGCTGAGTGAAGCATTCAAAGAATCTGGAATAGGAATTAACATTTGGGCTGAAATTTTTCAACTATTTCAATCACCTTCAAGGAATGAACAGGTAATGAATTCATTTTATTTCTACTGATGTTTTCTCGAAAAAATAATGAAGATTAGTATTCCAGGCAGAATAGAAATGTTATATTTTGCAATTTAAATCTCCACATTCCCCTAGCATGGTGGATGCAGGATTCTGGGAGATGTGGTACATTTCTAATCTTCTAATTTTAATTTTGGAATTTCTCTGCCAATTCTTTTTTAGGTTTAACTGCTTGGATTAAGTGGAATTCCAGAAGAACTAGCCCCCAAATAATGAAGTATCTAAAACAGGATTTTATAATACAGATCACTTTTCACCTTGAGATAAGAAAGATCCTTTTTTCAGAAATCTTGACAGAGCATTACTTTAGTTCAGTTTAGCTTTTAGTCTGAAGAAGGAAAATATCAGATGCAATGGGAAATATCCATAAATTTGAAATGTGACCAATGGTCAATCCAGAAAAAAAATCTTGTCTGATTTGGAAAGCTAAGTTGGAACAGCCTGGTTAACATTTAAATGGAAAACCACCAGGAAATACCAAGGATCTCCAGGAAGAGTATGAAAATAATCCAGGACGGGAAGGAAAAAATCTCCAGCCAGAGTAGGCACTACAAAGCTAGGTAGACCAAGGGTCTGAATCACTATCATCCAATTTTCCTGTGTTCTGACTCCCAGACACTCCAGCCAGCGTGGCTTTGTTAAAGGACTATGGAAGTTGTAGGCTAAAATGCATAGAAGGGCAGAGTTTAGCGTCCCACTGTTTTAAAGCAGTTCTCAGCTCCTCATGTATATCCATATCTATTCACCAGTAGAGTGCCAGCGGCCGTTTGATTGTTTATGGTCTTTGCTGATATGCCCAGGGTAGCACTGATTGCCACCTTTGGGGTCGGGAAGGAATTTTCCTCCAGGGCAAATTGGCCTGAGATCCTGGAGGTTTTTTGCCTTCCTCTGGGCATCCGGCAGGGGCCACACATTAGGATACTCATAAAGATTAAAAATAAAATGTATATATATATATTTGAAAGAAGCCATAAACAATAAGTAAACTTTTAAAAAAAATAAACCTTGTAAAATATTCTTTATCTTGTTTGTCTGCTTTTTATCTTTCTTAAGCAAGATGTATCCCAAGTGGATTTTTCTTGCAATTCTCTGTCCCAATTCCAAACAGCCACCATTATACTCCCTTCTCTTAGAAGTTCAGGGAGCAGCCCGGTGCCCTCCAAATGTACTGGACTACAACTCCTGTTATGCTACCTGGGGCTTCTAGGCATTGTAGTCCAAAAAAAGAGGAACATCTCCAAGCTCAGCCAGCAATGGCCACAAGAGATGGGAACTGCAGTGGAGCACATCTGGAGAGTGACCAGCTCAGGAAGGCTGTCCTATTGTAGGCCATATTTTGAGACTCATATATTGTACAGGTGGTCCTTTTTTATGGTTGCAGTGAATCTCCCTAAGCTAAGAGTTGTGATTCCAAAGCACATACTGAGTGACTCTGGACACACATCTTCCAGTGCAGCAATGCAACTGATCAACTGTTTGCTGAGGAGATAGCCTGGAAATAACACACCCACATTAAAATCATCTGTGTATGAAACAGGGGACAGGCAAACTGCTGCATGCAAAAGTAACATCTGAAAAATGTAATTTTAATACTGACACATTATTTTCAAGATCTCGGTTCAGTGTTGGACATGAAATTAGGAAAATAACTCATTTACACACTTAGTTCCTCACAGAAGTAACTAAAGCTGCTGGTTCAGATGTTTGCTCCCTTGTGAGAATCAGCTCCTGGGCTGGATTGGTACACAAACATGTTTCTGATTGCTTTGAACTTTGCAATCAGAAATGTGTTTGTGTCCCAATGTTTACCCTGCTCACGTGAGAGCTAATTGTGGGGAGGGGGCATGAACACATACTCAAGGCCTTCTGAACATCCAGTCTTCAATGTTTCTGATCTTCCATGCTGAGCAAGGAGATTTGAAGGTGGCTTCTATCCCAGAGTGTGGTGCAGTCATCGGAATGTAGGATTGGAATTTTGTGAGATCCACATTCACAGCCACACTGAGTCATTAAGCTTATTATTTCACTTTGGACCAGTCACAGCCTTCCAGCTCAACCTATCATTTTAATTTTATTTTATTTTATTATTTTATCACAGTCTCCTACAAGGCTGTAATGAGGACAAATCAGGGAAGAAGAGAGCTATGTACAATGCCTTGAGCATCAGTGTAACTTACAAATAAATAAACTGCCAACAATGGTTTCAAGCCCTGGGTCCCCAGATGTTCTTGGACTCCCAACTCCCAGAAATTCTGGCCAGCATGGCTATTAGTGAATGCTTCTGGGAGCTGTAATCCAAGAACCCAAGTTTGGGAACCATGACTCCCAGGTTGGAAGCACTCCATCAGCTACTGGGAAAGAGCAAAGGTCAAGTATAAAGTGCTCTGTCACTAATGACACAAGTAGGTTAAAGCTGAAAGGGTGTCTGGTGGTTGATGTGCACCAAAGTGAATGGAAAGACTGAAGCTGTACAACACATACAATTGGAACATGGGAAGTATAAATCAAGGTGAACCGGAAACTGTAAAGCAAGAAATTGAACATTAAAACATTGCCGTACTTGGTGTCAGTGAACTAAAGTGGGCAGGAACGGGATATTTTTAGTCAAAGAACTACAAAGTGTTCTACTCTGGAAATGAAAAACTGAGGAAAGATGGAGTGGCTCTAATACTAAGGCAAGATTAAGCCCAGGCTGTTAGGGGCCAAAATGCAAGATTTGACCAAATAATATTAATCAGATTCTGTAGGAAACCCATCAACATAGCCATGTTTTTAACTAATGAATGGTGTTTCAAATGTCTTCAATAAAGACCATTTACTCTGATTTATTACAAAAGGAAACAAGGTGTTTCACACACAGATAAAATAATGATCCAGGAGTAATAGGGCAGATGTCTGGTTCATTTCTAGCAGCAGTAGAAATGAACCAACAAAATTTTCAGGGCAATAATCACATTAATATGTTGCATGAAAATCAACAAGCAATAGTGTGGCACCTTATTCAACAAGACAGAAGATATTTATTTATTTTGGCTGCAACAAAATGTTGCGACATGGAAAATTCCAATTCCATATGGACTACTCCAGTCCATTCCTTTCTCCCCATAGTTATCCATTTTCCCCTTTTAGCTCGCAGCCAGCTATCTGTGCTAATCGTCTACAGTCAGTTCTCCTTGGAATAAAACAGTTATGGACTGATAATGAAATCACTAGTGCTGGGATTTCTACAACTGGGGCTTTATTTCATGTTATTTATGTACTTCTTAACTGTCTTTAAAGTCTCTAGTCTTTACAGGGTAGCTTACAACATAAGATACCAAATACTATACCAGTAATAAGAGGCTCATAAAGGTTGCTAAGGTGATTTTAAAAAAAAACTTAGTCCTGCTACTGTAGCTTTAAGCTGCTTATTCTGCAGGTGTTAGCAGGCAAAAATATTTACTTTCTTTGCCATGAATAGTACAGACCACTAAAGGTACAAGAATAGACTAGGCAATGTGGGTATTCATTCATTCATTCATTCACTAAAAGATGGGCATGAACTGCCAGTTTGGTGGTTCATGCTGGTTCATTTACCACCCAAAGAGGTGTTCGGTAGTTTCCAACCCTGCCGCCTCCAGCAGGTGCCCACTCAGAGTCCCACTTAGAATTGTTTTTGGGGGGACACCCGCACTGCACATATACTGTGCTCTAGTAATTCTCTGCTGTTGAAGGAAAAACAGTTTTACTGCTTTATTACTGAGGGCCTGTTTCCACTGCCGGGATAATCATGTATGTGTTGTAAAGCATGTTTTTTTTTTGCATTAAGTCACATGGACTTTAACCTCAATCCAAAATTTCTGTGGTGGTGTGCGCTTCCTCATCCTGCCACTGCCACTACCACCACTGCCTTCATCTCCTATAAATATAACAATCATATGAAATCATGAAAGGGGTGGAAACGGAATGGGGTGGAAAAGGGGAGAGGGGCAAGGGGCGAAGATGGTGGCAGGTGACTGAGGGGGAATAGAAAACAAGAAGGGTTTGGAGGGGGTGAGGAGAAGAGGTTGGTTGAGGGATGGGGCAGAAGGGGAGAAAGGTGGTGGAGGCTAAAAGGGGAGGAAAGAAGGCTCGTCTTGGCTGACTGGTGGCTGTCAAAACAACAAAGAAACATAGGGCAAGGATGTTCACATTGCAGAGTCCATTCATTGGAATCCGCCTCAAAATAAATGGACTATCTCTTGATTTTGGTTTTGCAATCTCTTTGCCCTTTTGCTTTATTGCTACACACAAAGTAGTAAAGTGAGTTCTCCAGGAAAGAGATCCTTAAACAGAAATAAAACCAAAAACAAACAAAAGGAATATGGCTAATTATTTTCTTAGTAACCAGCAGTCAGTGGTTGCTCACTGGGAGAAGGTGGCTGGAAAGCCAGCAGGTTCTTCAGGGCCTGTGAGATCAAAAAAACCTGCTGAACATACCTGTATATGATGCTATAGCTGGTTCTATTATCGGTAGTAGATGACAGCTAAAGACCTTATAGTTGGCCATATTTTCAGAACACACCAATCTTGTCTCATACTGGAAGCCATGTAGGGTCAGATTGATTGATTGATTGATTGATCGATCGATCGAGCGGTTGATCGAGCGATTGAGCGATCGATCGATTTGAATATCACCACTACAGACTAGGAACACCTGTCTCCAACCATTTCAACCTACCAGAACACAAGATTTGACAGTTGCTATTCTGGAAACGAAACACTACAGAACAAGAATACAACTGAGATAAAATTTATACGCATGAAGGACCCCCATATAAATGGACTGAGTATAAGTCAAAATCTCTTGGGACATTTTAATAGTCAAGGTGGCCAAGGACTTACAAGAACTTGTTAGTATTTGGATGGGAGACATGGGAACACCATACATTAAATGATGTAAAAGGTAAAGGTAAAGGTTCCCCTTGACAATTTGTCCAGTCGTGTCTGACTCTAGGGGGCGGTGCTCATCCCCGTTTCCAAGTCATAGAGCCAGCGTTTGTCTGTAGACAGTCTCCGTAGTCACGTGGCCAGCGTGACTAGACATGGAACGCCGTTACCTTCCCACCGTAGTGGTACCTATTTATCTACTCGCATTTACATACCTTTACCTTTCACTGCTAGGTTGGCAGGAGCTGGGACAAGCGACGGGAGCTCACTCCGTCGCGTGGATTCGAACTGCTGGTCTTACGACCTTGCAGTCCAGAGGCTCTGCGGTTTAACCCGCAGCGCCACCACGTCCCTTTAAATGATGACTTACAGCAAATCACATTTATTCAATTGGCCACTCTAGTTGGAGCAAACAATTGGATCAGGTCTTTTTATGCAGAGCTATTTTGTGTATGTTGACTGCAAATCCCACGACTGTTAATTGTGCTCACTCCTAAGTGACTATGCACAGGATTACAACCTTAATTATTGTTTTATAGAGTAGGCCCCTTGAATCAGTGGAGATTTGATGAGTCAGCTCCTCCATGATTTCCACTGATTTGATGGGCCGAATTTTGTTGTGTCTCACTAGAGGATTTCAGCCTATGTATTTTGATATAAGGTGTATACTGACCTCAAAGATATATTAAAATAAACACATTAATTTCTCATTCTAAGGTGAATGTACTCTTTCAGCACTTTTCAAAAATGACTTATTTCATATTGATTTAAAATATTTATACCCCAACTTTTTCCTCAAGAGACCTCAAGATGGCTTACAATATTATAAACTTAAAAACAAATAACACCCTATTTTTAAGAACCCCTTCTTCGGCAGCCAGATACTGAGAAAAAGCCTACCTGAAGAGAAAGGTTTTTGCCTGCTTGCAAAGGGATAGTACAGAGCTGGCCAGCCTGGCCTTCCATGAAAGGGAGTTCCAGAGCTTGGGAGTAGAGATGGGGGATTCGTCTTCATCTAAAAAGATGAATCACACCAGCACAGGTGGCTGGCCTGATTACCTCCCACCCACCCCAGAACCCGCTAGTCCACTTACCGCACGCCTTGCAGCATGTGTGGCTGGCATCATCATTAGCGCACCAATCATGGCAATAGCCTGGCTGGTGCAGCCCCGCCTCCCAGCTCACCCAGCCACTCCACAGCTGAGCAGGGAGACTCGTCATCCAGCCCCCTTGCCGGAATGGCCGGGCAAGCAGGGAGGCAGG
Organism: Intellagama lesueurii; assembly: GCA_037013535.1. Classification (NCBI taxonomy): domain Eukaryota; kingdom Metazoa; phylum Chordata; class Lepidosauria; order Squamata; family Agamidae; genus Intellagama; species Intellagama lesueurii. The sequence continues at coordinate 67,583,414 of JBAJHW010000005.1, read as the reverse complement.
GCTGTGGCAGCCAGGCTACTGCTGTGATTGTCGCACTGACATTGGCCCCAGCAAAGCACGCTGTGTGGTAAGTGGACTGGCAGATTCGGTAGTGGGAGGCAATTAGGCCGTCTACCTGTGATGGCCGGAGTCATCTTCTTGGGAGCAGTAACAGAGAACGCTATTTCTTGTGTCTTCACCAAGCCCCCCTGATGATTTAAAAAAACTGGACATGCCCATAAAAGGAATGTGAGAGGGCCACCACTGATGCCCCAAGTGGTTTTTCTCATCTCTTCCCGCAATCCCTGGAAGGCCCATGGCACTTCAGGTAGGCACTGGGTTTAGTTGGCCTATCCAAGAGAAGGAGGCAACTGCAAAAGATAAGGATGAGCAGCTGGGGAAGGGGGAGGCTGGGCTCTGTGGGCATTTGGGAGTCATAAAGATGAAAGATGGTTAAACTGCAGAAGCCTCTGTGCTGCAGGGTCAGAAGACCAGCAGTCGTAAGATCGAATCCACGCGACGGAGTGAGCTCCCGTCGCTTTGTCCCAGCTCCTTGCCAACCTAGCAGTTCGAAAGCATGCAAATGCGAGTAGATAAATAGGTACCACCTCGGTGGGAAGGTAAAACGGCATTCCGTGTCTAGTCGCACTGGCCACGTGACAACGGAAACTGTCTTCGGACAAACGCTGGCTCTACGGCTTGAAAATGGGATGAGCACCGCCCCCTAGCGTCAGACACGACTGGACTAAATGTCAAGGGGAACCTTTACCTTTACCTAAAGATGGAAGAGGCAGGGATGCTTCAGAGGGATGCTTGGACAGGAGTCCTACTGGAATTATGGGCTCCTAGGGGGACAACAGGAGCTCATACTGCCTAAATGCACTGACGACCACCAGCAAGCTCCTTTGCTGCCTCAGCCACCAGTCAGGACCCTGACCCTGATGCAGAGAAGGTGCTGGGGGACACCAGTGCCAACACAAGCACAAGTGTCTACAGGAGGGGATGGCCTCAACACAGGGCTAGTACCTACAAGCTCCCCGGGAACAGAGCAAGGACATTTGCAAGGACTGTCGGTAGCTCTGTGGTTCTTGTTCCACCCAGCCCCAGTGAAGGCAAAAGGCCGAGCCAATGAGGGGACCAGTGACTGATACTCAGGGCTCTATCCTACTGACAATGAAATCTGTGTTCTCCTGAAAAAAACACGACACAAACTTAATGCCATGTCTGATTCCTAGTGTGCCGAGGCCTGCCGTTCACATAACATTTCAGCATCTTCTTTTTTAGGTCTTGCACACCAGGCAGTGCCTTATTTAAGGAAGGAATGGCATTATAACAGTAACAGTCATATGAAAGCTTCCTGTGTTGTATGTGCTCTGGTGCTGTGCTCAGAACTCATTTGTTGGCTTAGCTCAATATGAGCCAGCCAACCAGCCAGAGAATTTTTGTGACAGTTAACTATGAGGCCTTTTGTCCTATAACATTATGGAGGTTCTGTATAGATGAAAGCTGTTGTTTCCTTATGTGTAAAAAATTATATCCTATCATTTGTGGATATTGCCATCAACAAAGCTTCTAGGAATTGATGAGTGGATGGTGACTAGTCATATAAGAGGCACTGGCATTGTTAGTGAATCCTGCTTGTTACTGGAATGTAGTATACCTGCATAAGAGAGAAGGGGGCTGCTTTCTGAGCACAAAAGCAAAGAGAAAAGAACTTAAAAAGAGTGAGCAGAAAGCCAGTGCACAATTCATTTGCACAATTGTTAAATTAAACTCAGTTTTCATTTTACTATAGCTCAGTGGTTTAGGTATCTGGCTGTTGTGCCAGGGGTTGGGAGTTTGATTCCTGACTGTGCCTCCAGGGAGAAAAGCCAGCCTCTGTGGACTTGGGCAAGCTCCACAGTCCCAGGGCACCCCTAGAAGAAGGGAATGGTATCCCACTTCTGAGTAGACATGGGGGTATTTGTATTCGTATACGAATACCCCTGCACAGGTGGACATAACGAGGGTCCGGCCCCTGGGACCGGACTGTCCACTCACCCTTCCACTGCTGCTGTGGGCTCCACACTCCCTTCCAATTGCTCCGGAGCGTCCATTCGGCGAGCCACTCTTCGACCTGGCAGGGTCGTCCTGCCTCCTGCCAGGAGTGGCTAGTTGACCGCGAGTTCTGGAGCGATAGGAAGGGAGTGCGGAGCCCGCAGCAGCAGCGGAAGGGTGGACAGGTTATGTCCACCTGTGTGGCGGGTATTCGTACTCGTATACGAATACCCCCATCTCGACGTTCTGAGTATTATCTACCTGGGAAATTATGATAAAAGTGGCCATAAGTCAGAATTGACTTGATGGCACAAAATTATTTATTATTATTTCTTCTCATGAATCTGTGTTATATTATTGTTCTCATTTTTATGTTCCTACTGGGTAAAACACATGTGCTTTTTCAACTGAACAATATACAGCAGAAAGTTTTATTTTGACAGAAATACAGTCTGTACATCAGCATCAAAAGTATAGTTTCTAATAAGTTTCTCTTCTTGGTTTATGCTACAATAAGCACTAAGTGTTGTAAGATGAAAACGAGTTGATTGCTGGATATAGCTGTATGAAGAGAAATTTACTAGTAAGCTCCAGTTGTTGTAAATTGTATGAGGACAAGATTTTTACTGAAAATGTGCTCTCCTCTCCTCCTTAGAATGCAGAAAGCAAAGTATCTCTCTTGTGCTGAAGAGGAAATAGGAAATACATTGATTCTATAGTAGGAAGCAAGAAAGAATGATTGCAGGCTCAAGTGTCAATGAGCCCTAGTAGGGTGTGGAATAAATACACCACAAAACAGTTTAGATGGCAATTAAATAGCCACTACTGTACTGATTAAAGATTAATAAGCTTGGCCCAGCATAAAGACAAAAATCTAGTCATTGGCTGATCTACCTGCCAGCCAATGAGCCCTCCCAGTCTGAGTGCTGGAGAGATAACAAACCAAAGAAAGACACAAGAATGGATATCAATCAGGCACATGACCACTTTGTGGCCATGTTCTCTGAAGACAACCTTGCCCTGGTCCTAAGAGAGACAGGGTCTTGCTTCCTTTACTCCAATATCACTTCTATGAATGCCCCCAAACAACGATGGGGGCTGCTGGCTTGATTTTTCTGCAAGTGGATCCAATCTAATGACCTCAAATGCCAGCTCTAATGGGCTTTAGAGAGTTGTGAGTAGAATGCCCCAGACCACCATTTTGCCTTGTATTCAGCTGGCTTCCCTGAATGAAGTCTGAATTGTCACAAGGCAGAACCTAAAATGCAGGACTAAGAGTGTGACTACACACCGAGGGAAATACACATTCACTCCCTGTGAAGTTGCACCAGGGAATGTGGGTCTGTGTGATTTCAAGTCACCATATGGAAAAGATGGGAAACCTTGACATCTGAGCGTTCAGCCTGGAGGCAGGCGGTGCATCATGGCCTCTCCCATTTTGAAGACACACTTGTCCAGCAGGCCGAGGCAAAGAGGCAGTCCCGAGACCAGCAAAATCAGGGCGCTGGTCAGGAGAGAGATTCTATTTGTCTTCAGTGTGGAAGGCATTGTCACTCTCGAATTGGCCTTCTCAGCCACACTAGACGCTGTTCCAAGTCCTCCATACAGAACACGTTACCATAGTCTCTCGAGACTGAAGGATGCCTAATCTAATCTAAATGGAAAAGAAGACAGAGGCCGCCCCTTACTCTCCCTCCCCTGTTTGCCTGCAGTTGTACATATCACTCTGTAGGTGAGGTCATCCAAAGATCTGCCTTATAAACCATAAAAAAGACTTCCTGCTTCAATTTCCTCATATAGTCCTCATGTTTTCTTGTTAGCTTTTTAAAAATACTCTCAACCTCAATTTCTTAAACTGGAAAAGGAAACCTCAGGAGGTGCCATGGTGTGAGTGTGTGTGTGTGTGAGAGAGACAGAAAGATTGATTGAGGAGCTGGGGAGGGGGAGATGGAAAGAGAGGTAAGCCAAAGAGAGGCACGAGAATTGAGAGAGAGATGCCACAGACAGAAAGAGAAAGGGAGAGGAGCCAAAAAGAAAGGGAGTATTAAGTATTTCTTGGCCCTTACGTCTACCAGTACATTACTGATTGAATGAGGACAGTGAAGGAGCTCTCATACTTCGGGTGATTTTCACCTTAGAGGGCTAGGCAGAGCTTGATAAAGACCTTGAGGTGTCTCCTAAAAAGCAGCTGAACACCCAATGTGACAGTTGTTGTAGATGGTGGCACTGTGGGGGATTGATGTCCAGCCCCCCCTCTGAAATATGGTAAGAAAAGGGGAAGAAGCATAGCCATTCTCTCGCAACCCAACCTACCTCTTAGGGTTGTTGTGCAGAAAAACTGGGGGGGGGGGAATGTTATGTTATGTATGCTATTTTGAGCTCACTGGAGGAAGGGTGGGTGTAAATGTAAATTGCAGTCTGTGTGCTATGGAGCTTAAAGGCATTCCCAGATAACTGTAATTAAGTAAATGTTCACACGCAAGAGCACACACAGGAGGTCCTGGCGTGCTCTGGTCCATGGGGTCACAAAGAGTCGGACATGACTTAACGACTAAACAACAACAAGCAATATCAGGAAATCTTGGGATGTTTACCATATTTTGCCAATCTCTATATACAGGCATTAAGGGAGAAAGTTCACTAAACTGCCCTGAGAAATGATAATGGCTTGTAACAGTGTTTGTATTCTGCTCTGTGTCTACAACACACGGCACATTAAATAAATGTATTGCTTCTTCTACTGTTGAAATTAGTCAACTGTTTCAAGAGAAATTGTATGAAAGTACAACAAAAACAAATGGCAGAAAAGAGAACTAGTTAAAAGTAGAATAGATTTTCTATTCTCTATCAACATTCTGGTTAAATTTTTCAAGCCTTTTGATATATTATACAGGGGTATTAAAGATGCAGACACTGTGCATTATGCATGGTAGAAATGGGAGATGCCTGAAGTAAATAATTGACAACGTATAAAAACAAAACAAAGCTGCACAATGAAAAACAACTCAAGAAAATTATACTAAAAATTGGGAAGAAGGAGGAGGTTTGAACTTGAGTGCCCAATTTTTCTTAAATCTATGGCTTCAGTGGACATAGATAACTATTTAAACACACCATCTCCCTCAGTTTTTACCATACAGGTGGAACTATTGAATAGTGGGGGTATCCTCATCATGTGACAGAATGAGAAAGATGGCTTAGAAAGAGAGTCTTATCCCATGGCTACACTGCGTGTCTACATGTACAATGTGTATACTTTCTTAATCTGTTAAGAATTAACAGCTGAACAGTTTGGAGTTTTATGTGCTTGTTTGACTCATCTTGTCCAGCATGCTCTCAGTCTACTTGTCCCTACTCTTTTGACAGCTAGGAAAGGCACTTCATCTCTTTGTTATTTTATTCCTTAATGGCAAAGTTCCTTGCTAACATTTTGGCTCTTCAAATTTCATTTCACCTCTATCAGTGATTTTCTTTGTCTGGGCCAGAATTCCAGGTTGCTGAAGATTATTCCAATCCAGTTTTCTCTCTTTCTTCTTCCTCTTCCTCTTTCTCCTCCTCTCACCCTGTTTGACCTGTTCTCTTCTGCCACTCTAGCTTTATCCTTTTTCCGTAGAAGTAGTTCAAAATTTTTGTATGGAACTATCCAGGTTTGGCCTACAGCCTTTCCCCATAGCTGGAAGCAGTGCCTGGTGAAGGTAGGAGAACTACCGTGTTTCCCGGAAAATAAGACAGGGGTCTTATATTAATTTTTGCTCCAAAAAACGCATTAGGGCTTATTTTTCAGGAGCTGTTTTATTTTTTTCATGTACAACAATCTACATTTATTCAAATACAGTCATGTCATCTTCTTCTGGTTGCTGCACAATGGTGGAGGGCGGGGTGTCACTTAACTGGGGCTTATTTTTGGGGTAGGTCTTATACTACGAGCATCCTGAAAAATCATACTAGGTCTTATTTTCAGGTTAGGTCTTATTTTCGGGGAAACAGGGTACCATGATTATTTAACAAACAAGACACCTGCAGAAACAAGGATCTCCCCTTATCACAAGCCCTCTCTCCCTGTTGCTGGCATTCAGGTGACCCACAGAGAAGAAGAACTAAGAGTCATTAGTTATTGAAACATCATCCTCAGGGGACTGTTGCTGCAGTACTACTGCAGGTATTTTTCTGGGAGGAACCACAGATATCTGGAAATGCGTCTTAATTTTTCTGTTACCTTCCATTAGTTGGAAAGTGGATTTTTAAAAAATCTAGTTCTCAAAATTAAGACTGGCTGGGAAAAGCACTAGGCATTAAGAAAGTATGTCCATGTATTGTAGCAAACAAAGTATTCTATGAAAGGAGATCCCCACATTAGATCTTATACCTTGGTCTATACCTGTGTCAAAGGTTTACGTGTATATTGATCTAATAATACAGACTACACTTAAATCCAGCACTGAGTTAGGCATGCTTAATCATATTTGTTTGAGTGGCCTTAAACAAGTTTGCTGCTTGGATAGCTCAGTGAGTTAGGTAACTGTCTGTGAAACTCACAGTTGGGAGTTCAATTCTCAGAAGAAAGGAATGTTAAAACCATTTCTGAGTACTTTATATTTTTTAAAAAAAAATTGTAAAGGGTTGCCATCTGTCAACATTGACTTGACAGCATGTAATAATGAGCAAGCTTAACTTCATGTTAGATTTGGGTCTTGGCCTTCCTATGTGATTGTTCTACTTTGTTGTGAGCAAAGAGCCTTTCAAAATTCCCCACCCTATTTGCAAGAAGAGAAATTGGGGAGATAATTGCACCAACTTTTTCCAAAGAAAGAGAAATTATTCAAAAGTTTCTCAGAGGTGGTGTTCAACAGCATTGTTGTTTATACCCCAAAGCGCTCTCTCCACTCTGAGTGTGTGTGTGTGTTTGGAAAAATATATTCTGAGAATGTTTGGTTCAGGACTTGTCTTCTTCAGGCTTCCTCAGGCCTTTCAAACATAATATTTCATAAGGATCACTGTAGATCTCTACAACAGGTGCTTATAATACTTTTAATGCTTTGTCACAAGTCTAAGGGAAGATAGTGTTGACCCAACTCTGACAAAAAGGGGCAACTAAAGCTGTGTCTTAATTTGTCCTCCGATTTTCCCTGCAACTGGAAAAAAAAAACCCAGGCATTAAATCTTAATTCAAAAGTGAGAAACTGGCGAGGCTGCCGGTTGCCACAGAGATGACAGTAAAATTAAAGACATACAGTCTTCAGTTACCTCATAAGCAAGGCAAAGTGCAAAAATTCTGAATATCAACCATGAGAATTTCTCTGAAATTTCTCATTTTTTAAAAAAAAAATCCTAAATGAATTTCTCTTTATCAAATTGAATGAGAGTGGTGAAAATTCTCTAGGAAGAAACGTTCTGCACAGCACCAATTTTGACCCACATGTCGGAAAGACAGCAGCTCCACATTTCTGATCCTGACAAGAATTTTGATTAGGAAGAACAAGGGACACCTCTGTTGCAGTTATTCACGTTTTACAGATTATGCACAAACACTGAGCTGCATTTGAAAATGGGTCCTGAAATATCATTGATGTAAAAATAAGACCAAATGTTAGCAATCAGGCTGAGTGAATTCCCACCCACATCTCTCAAGGATATATATTACATTACTTTGGCAAGAATGACCAAAGAGGAGTTGTGCATCCTATTCTGAGCTTTTTGAAGTGGAATCGTTGTGCCCTTTAAAGCTGCCTTTTCCTATGTAGTATTCTTGGCTCTTCTGTATATATGTTTTGCACAAAATGGAGGTAACTGAATGAATATTATAATATAGACATAAAATTTATCTGCCAGGAAAGAGTAATATAGTGAGGTTATTAGACCAGGGGGTCAGCTAAAGATAGATTTAGATCTACTGATAGGTATCACAGTGATTTGCACTATCAAGAGTTGGTAAAACAGGAATTCATTGAACCACCAGCGTAGTTACACCAGCAGTTCTGAGCACATCAGGGCAAAGAATGTGATGGTAGCTTCTTGACCCTTAAAAGTTAAGAAATATATTTATAAGTGTGTGGTCTGGAGTGATTATAAGTGTGTGAATGTCCCAAAGTGAGCTGAGCTTTAAGGATTTTTTACGCTGAGCTCTGCGGGAGAAGAACTGTGCCTTTCTTCCTGTCCTGTACGGTGTCAAGAACATCAAAGGCCTGATGTAAATAAAAAGAACAGTAGACAATAATCTCCTGGAGCTGAGCTGTGACAGCAGCCACACTCTGAATCACTGTATGCCTTGATGTAATTTGACATGTTAATTAGTTCTAAGGGAGTTTGTTTCCTTACAAGGGGAAACAGCTATTCCAATGCATGAGAATATACCAGATGCCTTTCACCTATTCCATGTCTCCACAAAAGAGGTCGGGTATTCTATGGAAAAATCAACTTAATTTTATGCATCCAGTGAATAGTCATTTTGCACTGTAGGCTCTGCATGTGCTACCAGGTATTGTGCAATGAGTCGAATTCACAAGGCTATTTTCCATGTTACAGGAATCCACCATTCATATATCCTGACATCCATGGTCTCCAGATGAGAAGGCTGAGAGGCAACTCTGTTTTTATTGGAAGGGAAACAGAGGTTACGGCTGAATTTTCCCCAGTGCCAACTCCCTTCTCCCGAACTCAGTCTCCAAGAGACTTCACTCTATCTATATTCATAGAAGAGGTAGCCCTATTAGTCTGTGCACACATATCAGGCAAAAACAACAGATAAAGAAAAACTGAAAATAGAAAAGACAAAAATGTTCTGGCATCTTAAAAATGAACTATTATATTTTAAAGTAAGCTTGTCTTCAAGGTGCCACAATGTTTTTTCTTTTTTTATTCTTAGTTTTTATTTTATTTTTTGTTTTGCAACCCTCAGCCAGTGAACACAGTTGGGCTGAAGTAGCCCTTGATTATCCATGGAGATGCCCCCTCCCCTTCATCATCACAATACAGTGATTCTGATGCATGCTGAGGTTCTCTGTTATGATGCGCTTATTGTTCTGGGTGGGGGCAGGGCAGCAAAACTTACTGGTCCATTTTCTTGGGATGTATAGGTAAGTCAAACTCATGGTCAAGGAGAGTGAGGAGGACAAGGCCTGGTTCCCTGTTGACCTGGAGGAAATGAGAAGGCTTCAGTAACATAGAAGGAAAGTACCACAAGACACACATTAAACAACACCATTTCCAAAAGGTAAGTAACACATCTTGCCTTGTGTTTCCAAGGAGGAAGAAGTCAGCCAAACTGTTTCTGGATTCTCAACTAATTGAATGTTCCTTGTTGCCACAATAATGAGATATTGCCAGATGGTTTATTTAGGTTTAGGAGCTGTAAGTTATTTGGTTTTATCTGGCACTACACCTGTGGCTATCTTGGGGGGGGGGGCAGTAATTTCATTACTTGCCATTTGAAAATACAGCATTTTCTCTGGATAAATAAGGAACAGAACACAATTACAGCCTAACAAAAGAACAAAACCCAAATCTTACCATTTCCCCCCTTGTTCTTTTACTCAGGTCATAGATACATGCATTGGCTCCGTTAAGTGACCTGTCATGTACAAGATGCAGTAGGATTTGCCACATGGAAGCCTATGCCATAATATACTTATTAATTTTTCAGGTGTTATAGAGATCAGGTCAGAAAACCATGGAAAGACTGAGAAGGATGATCTGTCAACATCCTTTTAACCGACTGTGGTTTTGCAACTATGTTTTTTAGTGGCTGACTATTGGTTTCACTAAGAGATTCCTTTCAGTATGTCTTCAGACAGAAAGAGAGATGACAGACCAATAAGGTCGAATTTTAAAATGCCCAAAAGAAGTGGGAAAAGTGTTCTCAAAATAGTTTGGGATGTTGAGGAAGATGGCAACAAACTGCTAGAAGTTGAAGAGTATACCAGCCAGTTGCTGATCAGATAAATGTTCCAGCATCTCTTTGAGTGTATCTGTGCCTTCCCCCCGCCCCCCCCATGTCCATATGATTCAAAAAGCAGGACGTGGTTACGAGTACATTTAGCTGGGCTTGTTTAATGCCTCTTTACATCACAACAGACCTTATATTCCAATCTAAAAATGGAAACAAATGGCAAACACTGAAATACATCTGAAAGTGAAAAGGACCTAAGATCTTCTCCAAGTACAATCTACGAACCTACGGATCTTCTCCAAGTATAATCTACAAACCTAGTAGAGGGAGTAACATTTACGCATCGTCTTGGCGTAAGTTACTCACTTTTGTAATCAGGTAAGAAAAATACCTCTCTCCTTGTCCCCCAAATTATCCACCAGGCCATCAGCCAAACCTTTTGTTCCTGTGGACAATGATGATGCCTGAAACTTCTTTAAACGTGTAAGTTGTAATTTTCATGCTGAATAAAACGTTCAAAGAATCTAGAATCTGTATTTCAAACTGGACTGAAATGTTTGCATGATTTCAATCACCTTGAAGGATGCAGAATATTATTATTTTTTAAAAAGCAAAACAAAACCTACCAAGAGTAGAAGAAACTGGGAGGAAAACTAATTTCAGTGTGCTCCAAAGGAATCATGACTCTATTTTAACATCCATACTGGTTGCCTTCACTCTCCAGAAGCTGAGGTAAACATTTTATCTCTTTATACTATTTCAATTTCATAAAGTGCATCTAGTTTTTCATTGTTTTGTTGCCTTTCTCCGGAGAGACATGATTTGAAAAAAAGGTGAGATATAAAAATATTAATCACGATGAATTAATTCATTTCATTTCCCCCCATAACTGTATTCTTACAGTTAATGGTCATTGCAACAAAGAAACTATACCGCGAATTAGCCTCAAAATAATTAAGTATCTAAAACAGGTTTTTGCTACATAGATCACTTTTCAACTTGAGGTAAGAAATAACATCTTTGAGAAGAATAACGGCTGATCATTAAATTAAACAAATATATCGTTTGGTCTGAAAATGGAAAATATTCAATACATCAGGAGACATCCATCAATGTGAAATACAACCAATGGCCAATCCAAAGCGAAGCCTTGTGAGAACTACTAACCTAAATGGAAAAGTGGAAACACAAACTAAATTAGGTTATTGAGGACAAACCAAGAATCAGGTAAGTGTTCCAGCATCTCTTTGAGTGTATCTGTGCCTCCCCCCCCCCCCCACGCATGTCCAAATGATTCAAGAAGCAGGAGGAGGTTATGAGTACATTTAGCTGGGCTTGTTTAATGCCTCTTTACATCACAACAGACCTTATATTCCAATCTAAAAATGGAAACAAATGGCAAACACTGAAATACATCTGAAAGTGAAAAGGACCTAAGATCTTCTTAAAGTACAATCTACGAACCTACGGATCTTCTCCAAGTATAATCTACAAACCTAGTAGAGGGAGTAACATTTATGCATCGTCTTGGCGTAAGTTACTTTTGTAATCAGGTAAGAAAAATACCTCTCTCCTTGTCCCCCAAATTATCCACCAGGCCATCAGCCAAACCTTTCGTTCCTGTGGACAATGATGATGCCTGAAGCTTCTTAAAACGTGTACGTTGTAATTTTCATGCTGAATAAAACGTTCAAAGAATCTAGAATCTGTATTTCAAACTGGACCAAAATGTTTGCATCATTTCAATCACCTTGAAGGATACAGAATATTATCTTTTTAAAAAAGCAAAACAAAACCTACCAAGAGTAGAAGAAACTGGGAGGAAAACTAATTTCAGTGTGCTCCAAAGGAATCATGACTCTATTTTTAACATCCATACTGGTTGCCTTCACTCTCCAGAAGCTGAGGTAAATATTTTTATCTCTTTATACTATTTAAATTTCAAACAGTGCATCTAGTTTTTAATTGTTTTCTTGCCTTTCTCCGGAGAGACATGATTTGGAAAAAAAGGTGAGATATAAAAATATTAATCACGATGAATTAATTCATTTCATTTCCCCCCATAACTGTATTCTTACAGTTAATGGTCATTGCAACATAAAAACTATACCGCGAATTAGCCTCAAAATAATTAAATATCTAAAACAGGTTTTTGCTACATAGATCACTTTTCAACTTGAGGTAAGAAATAATATCTTTGAGAAGAATAAGAATTGATCATTAAATTAAACAAATATATCCTTTGGTCTGAAAATGGAAAATATTCCATGCATCAGGAGACATCCATCGATGTGAAATACGACCAATGGCCGATTCAAAGCGAAGCCTTGTGAGAACTCCTAACCTAAATGGAAAACTGGAAACACAAACTAAATTAGGTTATTGAGGACAAACCAAGAATCAGGTAAGTGTTACAGCATCTCTTTGAGTGTATCTCTGCCTTTCCCCCCCATGTCCAAATGATTCAAGAAGCAGGAGGTGGTTATGCGTACCTTTAGCTGGGCTTGTTTAATGCCTCTTTACATCAAAACAGACCTTATATTCCAATCTAAAAATGGAAACAAATGGCAAACACTGAAATACATCTGAAAGTGAAAAGGACCTAAGATCTTCTCCAAGTACAATCTACGAACCTACGGATCTTCTCCAAGTATAATCTACAAACCTAGTAGAGGGAGTAACATTTATGCATCATCTTGGCGCAAGTTACTCACTTTTGTAATCAGGTAAGAAAAATACCTCTCTCCTTGTCCCCCAAATTATCCACCAGACCATCGGCAAAACCTTTCGCTCCTGTGGACAATAATGATGCTTGAAGCTTCTTTAAAAGTGTAAGTTGTAATTTTCATGCTGAAGAAAACGTTCAAAGAATCTAGAATCTGTATTTCAAATTTGACTGAATTGTTTGCATGATTTCAATCACCGTGAAGGATACAGAATATAGTTTTTTAAAAAGCAAAACAAAACCTACCAAGAGTAGAAGAAACTGGGAGGAAAACTAATTTCAGTGTGCTCCAAAGGAATCATGACTCTATTTTTAACATCCATACTGGTTGCCTTCACTCTCTAGAAACTGAGGTAAACATTTTTATCTCTTTATACTATTTCAATTTCATACAGTGCATCTAGTTTTTAATTGTTTTGTTGCCTTTCTCCGGAGAGCCATGATTTGAAAAAAAGATGAGATATAAAAATATTAATCAAGATAAATTAATTCATTTTATTTCCCCCCATAACTGTATTCTTACAGTTAATGGTCATTGCAACATAAAAACTATACCGCGAATTAGCCTCAAAATAATTAAATATCTAAAACAGGTTTTTACTACATAGATCACTTTTCAACTTGAGGTAAAAAATAACATCTTTGAGAAGAATAATGACTGATCATTAAATTAAACAAATATATCCTTTGGTCTGAAAATGGAAAATATTCGATGCATCAGGAGACATCCATTGATGTGAAATACGACCAATGGCCGATTCAAAGCAAAGCCTTGTGAGAACTCCTAACCTAAATGGAAAACTGGAAACACAAACTAAATTAGGTTATTGAGGACAAACCAAGAATCAGGTAAGTGTTCCAGCATCTCTTTGAGTGTATCTCTGCCTCTCCCCCCCATGTCAAAATGATTCAAGAAGCAGGAGGTGGTTATGAGTACCTTTCGCTGGGCTTGTTTAATGCCTCTTTACATCACAACAGACCTTATATTCCAATCTAAAAATGGAAACAAATGGCAAACACTGAAATACATCTGAAAGTGAAAAGGATCTAAGATCTTCTCCAAGTACAATCTACAAACCTACGGATCTTCTCCAAGTATAATCTACAAACCTAGTAGAGGGAGTAACATTTATGCATCATCTTGGCCTAAGTTACTCACTTTTGTAATCAGGTAAGAAAAATACCTCTCTCCTTGTCCCCCAAATTATCCACCAGACCATCGGCAAAACCTTTCGTTCCTGTGGACAATAATGATGCTTGAAGCTTCTTTAAAAGTGTAAGTTGTAATTTTCATGCTGAAGAAAACGTTCAAAGAATCTAGAATCTGTATTTCAAACTGGACTGAAATGTTTGCATGATTTCAATCACCTTGAAGGATACAGAATATTTTTTTTTAAAGCAAAACAAAACCTACAAAGAGTAGAAGAAACTGGGAGGAAAACTAATTTCAGTGTGCTCCAAAGGAATCATGACTCTATTTGTAACATCCATACTGGTTGCCTTCACTCTCTAGAAACTGAGGTAAACATTTTTATCTCTTTATACTATTTCAATTTCATACAGTGCATCTAGTTTTTAATTGTTTTGTTGCCTTTCTCCGGAGAGCCATGATTTGAAAAAAAGATGAGATATAAAAATATTAATCAAGATAAATTAATTCATTTTATTTCCCCCCATAACTGTATTCTTACAGTTAATGGTCATTGCAACATAAAAACTATACCGCGAATTAGCCTCAAAATAATTAAATATCTAAAACAGGTTTTTGCTACATAGATCACTTTTCAACTTGAGGTAAGAAATAACACCTTTGAGAAGAATAATGACTGATCATTAAATTAAACAAATATATCCTTTGGTCTGAAAATGGAAAATATTCGATGCATCAGGAGACATCCATTGATGTGAAATACGACCAATGGCCGATTCAAAGCAAAGCCTTGTGAGAACTCCTAACCTAAATGGAAAACTGGAAACACAAACTAAATTAGGTTATTGAGGACAAACCAAGAATCAGGTAAGTGTTCCAGCATCTCTTTGAGTGTATCTCTGCTTCTCCCCCCCCCCCATGTCAAAATGATTCAAGAAGCAGGAGGTGGTTATGAGTACCTTTCGCTGGGCTTGTTTAATGCCTCTTTACATCACAACAGACCTTATATTCCAATCTAAAAATGGAAACAAATGGCAAACACTGAAGTACATCTGAAAGTGAAAAGGACCTAAGATCTTCTCCAAGTACAATCTACGAACCTAAGGATCTTCTCCAAGTATAATCTACAAACCTAGTAGAGGGAGTAACATTTATGCATCATCTTGGCGTAAGTTACTCACTTTTGTAATCAGATAAGAAAAATACCTCTCTCCTTGTCCCCCAAATTATCCACCAGACCATCAGCAAAACCTTTTGTTCCTCTGTACAGTGATGATGCTTGAAGCTTCTTTAAACGTGTAAGTTGTAATTTTCATGCTGAAGAAAACGTTCAAAGAATCTAGAATCTGTATTTCAAACTGGACCGAAATGTTTGCATGATTTCAATCACCTTAAAGGATACAGAATATTATTTTTTTTAAAAAAAAGCAAAACAGAACCTACCAAGAGTAGCAGAAACTGGGAGGAAAACTAATTTCAGTGTGCTCCAAAGGAATCATGACTCTATTTTTAACATCCATACAGGTTGCCTTCACGCTCTAGAAACTGAGGTAAACATTTTTATCTCTTTATACTATTTCAATTTCATACAGTGCATCTAGTTTTTAATTGTTTTGTTCCTTTCTCCGGAGAGCCATGATTTGAAAAAAAGGTGAGATATAAACATATTAATCACAATGAATTTATTCATTTAATTCCCCTTCATAACTGTATTCTTTCAGTTACTGGTCATTGCAACATAGAAACTATACCGCAAATTAGCCTCAGAATAATTAAATATCTAAAACAGGTTTTTGCTAGATAGATCACTTTTCAACTTGAGGTAAGAAATAACATCTTTTAGAAGAATAATGATTGATCATTAAATTAAACAAATATATCCTTTGGTCTGAAAATGGAAAATATTCAATGCATCAGGAGACATCCAACGATGTGAAATACGACCAATGGCCAATCCAAAGCGAAGCCTTGTGAGAACTTCTAACCTAAAAGGAAAAGTGGAAACACAAACTAAATTAGGTTATTGAGGACAAACCAAGAATCAGGTAAGTGTTCCAGCATCTCTTTGAGTGTATCTCTGCCTCCCCCCCCCCCCCCATGTCCAAATGATTCAAGGAGCAGGAGGTGGTTATGAGTACATTTAGCTGGGCTTGTTTAATGCCTCTTTACATCACAACAGACCTTATATTCCAATCTAAAAATGGAAACAAATGGCAAACACTGAAATACATATGAAAATGAAAAGGACCTAAGATCTTCTCCAAGTACAATCTACGAACCTACGGATCTTCTCCAAGTATAATCTACAAACCTAGTAGAGGGAGTAACATTTATGCATCATCTTGGCGTGAGTTACTCACTTTTGTAATCAGGTAAGAAAAATATATCTCTCTTTGTCCCCCAAATTATCCACCAGGCCATCAGCAAAACCTTTTGTTCCTGTGGACAATGATGATGCCTGAAGCTTCTTTAAATGTGGAAGTTGTAATTTTCATGATAAATAAAACGTTCAAAGAATCTAGAATCTGTATTTCAAACTGGACTGAAATGTTTGCATGATTTCAGTTACCTTGAAGGATACAGAATATTATTTTTTTTAAAAAAAAGCAAAACAAAACCTACCAAGAGTAGAAGAATCTGGGAGGAAAACTAATTTCAGTGTGCTCCAAAGGAATCATGACTCTATTTTTAACATCCATACTGGTTGCCTTCACTCTCCAGAAGCTGAGGTAAACATTTTTATCTCTTTATACTATTTCAATTTCATACAGTGCATCAAGTTTTTAATTGTTTTGTTGCCTTGCTCCGCAGAGACATGATTTGGAAAAAAAGGTGAGATATAAAATTATTAATCACGATGAATTAATTCATTTCATTTCCCCCCATAACTGTATTCTTACAGTTACTGGTCATTGCAACATAGAAATTATACTGCGAATTAGCCTCAAAATAATTAAGTATCTAAAACAGGGTTTTGCTACATAGATCACTTTTCAACTTGAGGTAAGAAATAACATCTTTGAGAAGAATGATTGATCATTAAATTAAACAAATATATCCTTTGGTCTGAAAATGGAAAATATTCAATGCATCAGGAGACATCCAACGATGTGAAATACGACCAATGGCCAATCCAAAGCGAAGCCTTGTGAGAACTCCTAAACTAAATGGAAAAGTGTACACACAAACTAAATTAGGTTATTGAGGACAAACCAAGAATCAGGTAAGTGTTCGAGCATCTCTTTGAGTGTATCTCTGCCTCCCCCCCCCCCCCACGTCCAAATTATTCAAGAAGCAGGAGTTGGTTATGAGTACATTTAGCTGGGCTTGTTTAATGCCTCTTTACATCACAACAAACCTTATATTCCAATCTAAAAATGGAAACAAATGGCAAACACTGAAATACATCTGAAAGTGAAAAGGACCTAAGATCTTCTCCAAGTACAATCTACAAACCTACGGATCTTCTCCAAGTATAATCTACAAACCTAGTAGAGGGAGTAACATTTATGCATCATCTTGGCGTAAGTTACTCACTTTTGTAATCAGGTAAGAAAAATACCTCTCTCCTTGTCCCCCAAATTATCCACCAGGCCATCAGCCTAACCTTTCGTTCCTGTGGACAATGATGATGCCTGAAGCTTCTTTAAACGTGTACGTTGTAATTTTCATGCTGAATAAAACGTTCAAAGAATCTAGAATCTGTATTTCAAACTGGACTGAAATGTTTGCATGATTTCAATCACCTTGAAGGAGACAGAATATTTTTTTTTTAAAAAAAGCAAAAGAAAACCTACCAAGAGTAGAAGAAACTGGGAGGAAAACTAATTTCAGTGTGCTCCAAAGGAATCATGACTCTATTTTTAACATCCATACTGGTTGCCTTCACTCTCCAGAAGCTGAGGTAAACATTTTATCTCTTTATACTATTTCAATTTCATACAGTGCATCTAGTTTTTAATTGTCTTGTTGCCTTTCTCTGGAGAGCCATGATTTGAAAAAAAGATGAGATATAAAAATATTAATCACGATGAATTAATTCATTTCATTCCCCCCCCCCATAACTGTATTTTTACAGTTACTGGTCATTGCAACATAGAAACTATACCGCGAATTAGCCTCAAAATAATTAAGTATCTAAAACAGGTTTTTGCTAGATAGATCACTTTTCAACTTGAGGTAAGAAATAACATCTTTGAGAAGAATAATGATTGATCATTAAATTAAACAAATATATCCTTTGGTCTGAAAATGGAAAATATTTGATGCATCAGGAGACATCCATCGATGTGAAATACGACCAATGGCCGATCCAAAGGGAACTCTAAAGGAAAATAGAAAAATGGAAACAAACTAAACTAGGTTGTTGTTGACAAACCAAGAATGAGGTCAGTGTTCCAGTATCTCTTTTGGTACGTCAATGCCCTCCACCCCCCATCTGTGTGTTTCAAGAATCAGGAGGTGGCTGTGAGTATATTCAACTAGGCTTGGTCCACATCTTTTTAAATCAAAATAAATCTTAGATTCCAACGTAAAAATTGAAACTAAGGGAAAGATTGAAAAACACCTGAATGTAAAACGGAACTAGTATCGTTTCTGAGTAGAAGCTGATGGAGAGACTAACGTTTGTGCATCATATTGGGGTAAGTCACTCACTTTCGTTTTCAGGTAAGAAATACTTTTTCCCCTGACCCCCAAATTATTCAGGGGACCACCAGCAAATGTGGAAGTTTCCAGCCAAAACATGCTGAGTGAAGCATTCAAAGAATCTGGAATAGGAATTAACATTTGGGCTGAAATTTTTCAACTATTTCAATCACCTTCAAGGAATGAACAGGTAATGAATTCATTTTATTTGTACTGATGTTTTCCCGAAAAAATAATGAAGATTAGTATTCCAGGCAGAATAGAAATGTTATATTTTGCAATTTAAATCTCCACATTCCCCTAGCATGGTGGATGCAGGATTCTGGGAGATGTGGTACATTTCTAATCTTCTAATTTTAATTTTGGAATTTCTCTGCCAATTCTTTTTTAGGTTTAACTGCTTGGATTAAGTGGAATTCCCGAAGAACTAGCCCCCAAATAATGAAGTATCTAAAACAGGATTTTATAATACAGATCACTTTTCACCTTGAGATAAGAAAGATCCTTTTTTCAGAAATCTTGACAGAGCATTACTTTAGTTCAGTTTAGCTTTTAGTCTGAAGAAGGAAAATATCAGATGCAATGGGAAATATCCATAAATTTGAAATGTGACCAATGGTCAATCCAGAAAAAAAATCTTGTCTGATTTGGAAAGCTAAGTTGGAACAGCCTGGTTAACATTTAAATGGAAAACCACCAGGAAATACCAAGGATCTCCAGGAAGAGTATGAAAATAATCCAGGAAGGGAAGGAAAAAATCTCCAGCCAGAGTAGGCACTACAAAGCTAGGTAGACCAAGGGTCTGAATCACTATCATCCAATTTTCCTGTGTTCTGACTCCCAGACACTCCAGCCAGCGTGGCTTTGTTAAAGGACTATGGAAGTTGTAGGCTAAAATGCATAGAAGGGCAGAGTTTAGCGTCCCACTGTTTTAAAGCAGTTCTCAGCTCCTCATGTATATCCATATCTATTCACCAGTAGAGTGCCAGCGGCCGTTTGATTGTTTATGGTCTTTGCTGATATGCCCAGGGTAGCACTGATTGCCACCTTTGGGGTCGGGAAGGAATTTTCCTCCAGGGCAAATTGGCCTGAGATCCTGGAGGTTTTTCGCCTTCCTCTGGGCATCCGGCAGGGGCCACACTTTAGGATAATCATAAAGATTAAAAATAAAATGTATATATATATATTTGAAAGAAGCCATAAACAATAAGTAAACTTTAAAAAAAATAAACCTTGTAAAATATTCTTTATCTTGTTTGTCTGCTTTTTATCTTTCTTAAGCAAGATGTATCCCAAGTGGATTTTTCTTGCAATTCTCTGTCCCAATTCCAAACAGCCACCATTATACTCCCTTCTCTTAGAAGTTCAGGGAGCAGCCCGGTGCCCTCCAAATGTACTGGACTACAACGCCTGTTATGCTACCTGGGGCTTCTAGGCATTGTAGTCCAAAAAAAGAGGAACATCTCCAAGCTCAGCCAGCAATGGCCACAAGAGATGGGAACTGCAGTGGAGCACATCTGGAGAGTGACCAGCTCAGGAAGGCTGTCCTATTGTAGGCCATATTTTGAGACTCATATATTGTACAGGTGGTCCTTTTTTATGGTTGCAGTGAATCTCCCTAAGCTAAGAGTTGTGATTCCAAAGCACATACTGAGTGACTCTGGACACACATCTTCCAGTGCAGCAATGCAACTGATCAACTGTTTGAGGAGGAGATAGCCTGGAAATAACACACCCACATGCAGCTACTGCTGCATGCAAAAATAACATCTGAAAAATGTGATTTTAATACTGACACATTATTTTCAAGATCTCGGTTCAGTGTTGGACATGAAATTAGGAAAATAACTCATTTACACACTTAGTTCCTCACAGAAGTAACTAAAGCTGCTGGTTCAGATGCTTGCTCCCTTGTGAGAATCAGCTCCTGGGCTGGATTGGTACACAAACATGTTTCTGATTGCTTTGAACTTTGCAATCAGAAATGTGTTTGTGTCCCAATGTTTACCCTGCTCACGTGAGAGCTAACTGTGGGGAGGGGGCATGAACACATACTCAAGGCCTTCTGAACATCCAGTCTTCAATGTTTCTGATCTTCCATGCTGAGCAAGGAGATTTGAAGGTGGCTTCTATCCCAGAGTGTGGTGCAGTCATCGGAATGTTGGATTGGAATTTTGTGAGATCCACATTCACATCCACACTGAGTCATTAAGCTCATTATTTCACTTTGGACCAGTCACAGCCTTCCAGCTCAACCTATCATTTTAATTTTATTTTATTTTATTATTTTATCACAGTCTCCTACAAGGCTGTAATGAGGACAAATCAGGGAGGAAGAGAGCTATGTACAATGCCTTGAGCATCAGTGTAACTTACAAATAAATAAACTGCTAACAATGGTTTCAAGCCCTGGGTCCCCAGATGTTCTTGGACTCCCAACTCCCAGAAATTCTGGCCAGCATGGCTATTAGTGAATGCTTCTGGGAGCTGTAATCCAAGAACCCAAGTTTGGGAACCATGACTCCCAGGTTGGAAGCACTCCATCAGCTACTGGGAAAGAGCAAAGGTCAAGTATAAAGTGCTCTGTCACTAATGACACAAGTAGGTTAAAGCTGAAAGGATGTCTGGTGGTTGATGTGCACCAAAGTGAATGGAAAGTCTGAAGCTGTACAACACATACAATTGGAACATGGGAAGCATAAATCAAGGTGAACCGGAAACTGTAAAGCAAGAAATGGAACATTAAAACATTGCCGTACTTGGTGTCAGTGAATTAAAGTAGGCGGGAACGGGATATTTTTAGTGAGAACTACAAAGCGTTCTACTCTGGAAATGAAAAACTGAGGAAAGATGGAGTGGCTCTAATACTAAGGCAAAATTAAGCCCAGGCTGTTAGGGGCCAAAATGCAAGATTTGACCAAATAATATTAATCAGATTCTGTAGGAAACCCATCAACATAGCCATGTTTTTAACTAATGAATAATGTTTTAAATGTCTTAAATAAAGACCATTTACTCTGCTTTATTACAAAAGGAAACAAGGTGTTTCTCACACAGATAAAATAATGATCCAGGAGTAATTGGGCAGATGTCTGGTTCATTTCTAACAGCAGTAGAAATGAACCAACAAAATTTTCAGGGCAATAATCACATTAATATGTTGCATGAAAATCAACATGCAATAGTGTGGCACCTTATTCAACAAGACAGAAGATATTTTTTTTTGGCTGCAACAAAATGTTGCGACATGGAAAATTCCAATTTCATACAGACTACTCCAGTCCATTCCTTTCTCCCCATAGTTATCCATTTCCCCCTTTTAACTTGCAGCCAGCTATCTGTGCTAATCGTCTACAGTCAGTTCTCCGTGGAATAAAACAGTTATGGACTGATAATGAAATCACTAGTGCTGGGATTTCTACAACTGGGGCTTTATTTCATGTTATTTTATGTACTTCTTCACTGTCTTTAAAGTCTCTAGTCTTTACAGGGTAGCTTACAACATAAGATACCAAATACTATACCAGTAATAAGAGGCTCATAAAGGTTGCCAAGGTGATTTAAAAAAAACTTAGTCCTGCTACTGTAGCTTTAAGCTGCTTATTCTGCAGGTGTTAGCAGGCAAAAATATTTACTTTCTTTGCCATGAATAGTACAGACCACTAAAGGTACAAGAATAGACTAGGCAATGTGGGTATTCATTCATTCATTCATTCACTAAAAGACGGGCATGAACTGCCAGTTTGGTGGTTCATGCTGGTTCATTTACCACCCAAAGAGGTGTTCGGTAGTTTCCAACCCTGCCGCCTCCAGCAGGTGCCCACTCAGAGTCCCACTTAGAATTGTTTTTGGGGGGACACCCGCACTGCACATATACTGTGCTCTAGTAACTCTCTGCTTTTGAAGGAAAACCAGTTTTACTGCTTTATTACTGAGGGCCTGTTTCCACTGCCGGGATAATCATATATGTGTTGTAATGCATGTTTTTTTTTGCATTAAGTTACATGGACTTTAACCTCAATCCAAAATTTCTGTGGTGGTGTGCGCTTCCTCATCCTGCCACTGCCACTACCACCACTGCCTTCATCTCCTATAAATATAACAATCATATGAAATCATGAAAGGGGTGGAAACGGAATGGGGTGGAAAAGGGGAGAGGGGCAAGGGGCGAAGATGGTGGCAGTTGACTGAGGGGGAATAGAAAACGAAGGATTTGGAGGGGGTGAGGAGAAGAGGTTGGTTGAGGGACGGGGCAGAAGGGGAGGAAGGTGGTGGAGGCTAAAAGGGGAGGAAAGAAGGCTCGTCTTGGCTGACTGGTGGCTGTCAAAACAACAAAGAAACACAGGGCAAGGATGTTCACATTGCAGAGTCCATTCATTGGAATCCGCCTCAAAATAAATGGACCTCTGGCAGGGAAGCAGAAAAACTCGCTCCCCTGGCACGTGCATGTGCCTTGTGTGTATGCCTAAGTTTGTGTTGTGTTTTTTTCAGGAGAACACGGATTTCATTGTCAGTGGGATAGAGCCCTGAGTATCAGTCACTGGTCCCCTCATTGGCTCGGCCTTTTGCCTTCACTGGGGCTGGGTGGAACAAGAACCACAGAGCTATCGACAGTCCTTGCAAATGTCCTTGCTCTGTTCCCGGGGAGCTTGTAGGTCCTAGCCCTGTGTTGAGGCCATCCCCTCCTGTAGACACTTGTGCTTGTGTTGGCACTGGTGTCCCCCAGCACCTTCTCTGCATCAGGGTCAGGGTCCTGACTGGTGGCTGAGGCAGCAAAGGAGCTTGCTGGTGGTCGTCAGTGCATTTAGGCAGTATGAGCTCCTGTTGTCCCCCTAGGAGCCCATAATTCCAGTAGGACTCCTGTCCAAGCATCCCTCTGAAGCATCCCTGCCTCTTCCATCTTTAGGTAAAGGTAAAGGTTCCCCTTGACATTTAGTCCAGTCGTGTCCGACGCTGGGGGGCGGTGCTCATCCCATTTTCAAGCCGTAGAGCCAGCGTTTGTCCGAAGACAGTTTCCGTTGTCACGTGGCCAGTGCGACTAGACACGGAACGCCGTTTTACCTTCCCACCGAGGTGGTACCTATTTATCTACTCGCATTTGCATGCTTTCGAACTGCTAGGTTGGCAAGGAGCTGGGACAAAGTGACGGGAGCTCACTCCGTCGCGTGGATTCGATCTTACGACTGCTGGTCTTCTGACCCTGCAGCACAGAGGCTTCTGCGGTTTAACCATCTTTCATCTTTATGACTCCCAAACGCCCACAGAGCCCAACCTCCCCCTTCCCCAGCTGCTCATCCTTATCTTTTGCAGTTGCCTCCTTCTCTTGGATAGGCCAACTAAACCCAGTGCCTACCTGAAGTGCCATGGGCCTTCCAGGGATTGCTGGAAGAGATGAGAAAAACCACTTGGGGCATCAGTGGTGGCCCTCTCACATTCCTTTTATGGGCATGTCCAGTTTTTTTAAATCATCAGGGGGGCTTGGTGAAGACACAAGAAATAGCGTTCTCTGTTACTGCTCCCAAGAAGATGACTCCGGCCATCACAGGTAGATGGCCTAATTGCCTCCCATCACCAGAATCTGCCAGTCCACTTACCACACAGCGTGCTTTGCTGGGGCCAATGTCAGTGCGACAATCACAGCAGTAGCCTGGCTGCCACAGCCCTGCCTCCCTGCTTGCCCGGCCATTCCGGCAAGGGGGCTGGATGACGAGTCTCCCTGCTCAGCTGTGGAGTGGCTGGGTGAGCTGGGAGGCGGGGCTGCACCAGCCAGGCTATTGCCATGATTGGTGCGCTAATGATGATGCCAGCCACACATGCTGCAAGGCGTGCGGTAAGTGGACTAGCGGGTTCTGGGGTGGGTGGGAGGTAATCAGGCCAGCCACCTGTGCTGGTGTGATTCATCTTTTTAGATGAAGACGAATCCCCCATCTCTACTCCCAAGCTCTGGAACTCCCTTTCATGGAAGGCCAGGCTGGCCAGCTCTGTACTATCCCTTTGCAAGCAGGCAAAAACCTTTCTCTTCAGGTAGGCTTTTTCTCAGTATCTGGCTGCCGAAGAAGGGGTTCTTAAAAATAGGGTGTTATTTGTTTTCAAGTTTATAATATTGTAAGCCATCTTGAGGTCTCTTGAGGAAAAAGTTGGGGTATAAATATTTTAAATCAATATGAAATAAGTCATTTTTGAAAAGTGCTGAAAGAGTACATTCACCTTAGAATGAGAAATTAATGTGTTTATTTTAATATATCTTTGAGGTCAGTATACACCTTATATCAAAATACATAGGCTGAAATCCTGGAGTGAGACACAACAAAATTCGGCCCATCAAATCAGTGGAAATCATGGAGGAGCTGACTCATCAAATCCCCACTGATTCAAGGGGCCTACTCTATAAAACAATAATTAAGGTTGTAATTCTGTGCATAGTCACTTAGGAGTAAGCACAATTAACAGTCGTGGGATTTGCAGTCAACATACACAAAATAGCTCTGCATAAAAAGACCTGATCCAATTGTTTGCTCCAACTAGAGTGGCCAACTGAATAAATGTGATTTGTTGCAAGTCATCATTTAAAGGGATGTGGTGGCGCTGCGGGTTAAACCGCAGAGCCTCTGGACTGCAAGGTCGTAAGACCAGCAGTTCGAATCCACGCGACGGAGTGAGCTCCCGTCGCTTGTCCCAGCTCCTGCCAACCTAGCAGTTAAAGGTAAAGGTATGTAAATGCGAGTAGATAAATAGGTACCACTACGGTGGGAAGGTAACGGCGTTCCATGTCTAGTCACGCTGGCCACGTGACTACGGAGACTGTCTACAGACAAACGCTGGCTCTATGACTTGGAAACGGGGATGAGCACCGCCCCCTAGAGTCAGACACGACTGGACAAATTGTCAAGGGGAACCTTTACCTTTACCTTTTACATCATTTAATGTATGGTGTTCCCATGTCTCCCATCCAAATACTAACAAGTTCTTGTAAGTCCTTGGCCACCTTGACTATTAAAATGTCCCAAGAGATTTTGACTTATACTCAGTCCATTTATATGGGGGTCCTTCATGCGTATAAATTTTATCTCAGTTGTATTCTTGTTCTGTAGTGTTTCGTTTCCAGAATAGCAACTGTCAAATCTTGTGTTCTGGTAGGTTGAAATGGTTGGAGACAGGTTTCTGTGAATTGTGGTTTCTAGTCTGTAGTGGTGATATTCAAATCGATCGATCGCTCGATCAACCGCTCGATCGATCAATCGATCGATCGATCAATCAATCAATCTGACCCTACATGGCTTCCAGTATGAGACAAGATTGGTGTGTTCTGAAAATATGGCCAACTATAAGGTCTTTAGCTGTCATCTACTACCGATAATAGAACCAGCTATAGCATCATATACAGGTATGTTCAGCAGGTTTTTCTGAACTCACAGGCCCTGAAGAACCTGCTGGCTTTCCAGCCACCTTCTCCCAGTGAGCAACCACTGACTGCTGGTTACTAAGAAAATAATTAGCCATATTCCTTTTGTGTGTTTTTGGTTTTATTTCTGTTTAAGGATCTCTTTCCTGGAGAACTCACTTTACTACTTTGTGTGTAGCAATAAAGCAAAAGAGCAAAGAGATTGCAAAACCAAAATCAAGAGATAAACTACTCATGGGAAAGGTTCAAGTAAAACCAGGTAGGTTGCAACATGGATGGACTTAACATCTTGGGTGTTCTCCATTTTCCTCTGGGAAGGAAAGAAATGTTAGGTCAGGCATACCAAAGTTTGTGAAAAGGATTTGCAATGAAGCATAGCTACCTGGACAGGAACTAAAAGAAATGGCACTTGTGGAGTAGGATAGTGGTATGTCCAGGAAGATGACTGGTACAAAATTTGACAGTTAAAGACAGAATCAATAATATCCAAAATCTGAGGGAAGATTTGAGCATTGGGCCTGGTAGGACCTACCACACATTCCAGAGAAAGATTAAACAAATTCCATTGTAAAATCCTCTGTCTTGTTCTGAATTCATTTGCCATCACCCTATATCCTTTCAGATCTGCCTAAAGCCTTACAGTTGCTGGTGTCATTGCTGTGCTCCAGGATTAGTACCAACAAGATGGAATGTTCAGTTCCAGAGCAGACGTCTGCTTTGTTTCACCCCGATGCCAGCCAGCATGACTTACACTAATTTGTAAGTGATCAGTGAAAGTCCTAAATCTTATATTTATTCCATCGTCCAACCTAGTTGTTAATCTCAACAAATACTGAACATCATCATCATGTAGTACTCTGCTCCACAATTCTTTTGTCATCAATCACTTAATTTACTGGTTTATAAGCATATATAAGATCACAATTTATATCTCTGGCTGAAATACAAGATAATCTAAGCATTGTTCTTGACTTATTTTTTGCAATAGAATCTTGACTCAATATCCAAAGGAAGGCCTTTGAATTGTCCTGTGAATCTTGTTACCTGCTCATGCCAGCCCTACCATTAGATCAGGTATGGGGGACATTTGGCCATCCACATATTTCGGCTTGGTATTCCCACAGCTCCTTACCACTGGCCATACTGGATGGGAGAAGTTGCGGGGGGGGGGGATGTCCAAAGAACCAAACCCTGCATTTGACAAAGGAAAGAACCTGTCTTGGCTAGCAGATGCCAGGAGGTGAGGAGCAGCTGCCCATGCCATGTAACCTACCCTTTGTCTACCTGATGAAGTCTCTGCCCTCAGATATGTTAGAAGTAGAGATGGGGACGAAGCGCGAAAATGGCGCTTTGTCTTGGTTCATGGGTCATCAAACTTGATGACTCATGAACCACAAATTGCCCCCAGTGCCCCGACAAACCACGAATCAATTCGTTGGTTCGTCGGGTCTTTTTTTTTTTCTAGACAGCCCCTGGGGCTATCTAAAAAACAGAAAGATAAGAAAGAAAACCCCGGCCCCCACAGCCTTCCTATGCCGCGCAGCATAGGAAGAGGGGGAAAGGGAACAAAGCGATCCCCCCCGGCTGTGCTGCCTTTGCAAAGGCAGTGGGGCTGGGTGATGGCTTCGGTTGGGCTTTCCCCCTCTTTCTATGCCCAGGTGGCATAGGAGAGGGGGAAAGGGATCAAAGCACTTCCCTGGCTCTGCTGCCTTTGCAAATGCAGTGAGTGGGGCTGGGGAATGGCTTCAGTCGGGCTGTCCCCCTCTTTCCATCCCCAGCGGCATAGGAAGAGGGGGAAAAGGATTGTCACGTTCCCGCCTGTCCTTTGGTTGTATCACCAAGCAAAGGCACAAGCAACGTGTCATTCAGCTGCCACCAGTTGATTACATCAATGTTATTCACTATTAATGATAGAGGTCCAGGCAACGTATCATTTAAGAACCACGGAAACTGTCTTCGGACAAAACGCTGGCTCTATGGCTTGGAAACGGGGATGAGCACCGCGCCCTAGAGTCGGACACAACTGGACTAAATGTCAAGGGGAACCTTTACAGGTGATAACAGTCCAGTCAATATCATTAACTCTCAACTAAACAGCCTTCTTTCTCCACTCTCAACCGCCTACTTGCTCTCTCCTCCTCACTCCTTTTCTTCAGCCCCACTTAACTCCACCCCTCACCAACTCCCATTGGTGCATGCAAATCTCCACATAAATATTAATGAGCAGTGTGAACGCTATAGGGATCAAAGCAATTCCCCAGCTCTGTATCGCTTTGATCTCTTTCCCCCTCTTCCTATGACGCCGCTGGGCCATAGAAAGAGGGGGGAATCCTGATCCAAGCCACGGGGGGGGGGGGTAGGTTTCCCCTCTGGCAGGCTTTAGCAAGCCGCCGAAGGGAAAATCGCTCTCTGCTTATGCCTCTGAGGAACAGCTGATCTGCGGGGCATAAGCAGATAGGGAACGAAGGGACGAATATAAAAGGGTTATAGTCGTTGCTTCTTATTCATTGGGGTCTCTGGACTCCAAGAATACAAAGCAACGATTATCTGACGAATCAGGGATATTTGTTGAATATCCTGATTCATTTTTATATTCATCCCCAACAACTGTCCTATTGTAAGGCCCACCTTAAGATACAGCAAACAGTTTTCTGTGCATAGAACGGTGGGTACATCTTCTCTTTTACCTTAGGCAACAAATATTCTTGGATAAGCAGCCCCACTTCCCTTCCTGAATTCTGAAATAGTATCCCTGTATCTCAGTAGTAAATATCAAGACTAAATCCCCAGCTTCTTCATAAGTTTATATAATTTCCCTCTAGGCCACTATTTAATGGCCTCTACGGAAAGGAAATACATTCTTGGCTCTCAAAGTTTTAATGGCAAGGCACACTAAAAAACAGCTAAGAGGAAGCTGTCTGTCATATGGTCAATTTATTTTGCAGAATGACATGTCTAAATGGTTGTCTTTTCCTTTATTCACTATTTCACTTCTATACTGTGATGACATTTTGAGAGGGAATCACCGTGTTGGCATGAAAATATCTGTCAGAGCAGTTTTACTTGCGAAGCTTAACTAATCAAACATTGCATCTTGTTTAAACTCACCTTACTGGCCTGAATTTGTTTTTTTTTTTTTTTTTTTTTTTTTGAGCGAAGTTTTCATTTTACCCTCAGGCAGAGATAATTTCATTTGAAGTAACTCAGTGCATAATGATGTTTGAGGCAAATAAATTAGATCTATGCAGAAGATTGTGGATCCAATATACTCCAGGCCTATTCCCTAAAAGCAAAAGAACAAATCAGAATTCAGAGCTTACCATTACCATGTTTGTTTATTTTTCATTTGAACATTTCCTGTTGAAATTTAATGAGATGAAATAACAAGAATGAAGGAAGAAAACAAGAATTTAATTGCTTCTACTGCGGAACTAATGTCCCATAAGTCTTCTTTAAATCTCTTGCTTCTCTGTGAACATATAGAATGCCTAATGCAAGATCGAATGATTAAAATAATTCTCCAGAAAGTTCAATTCATTTTTTGCTAATCTAATCACACCTTGACAGAAACGTTCCCAGTGGTGAGTCTGAACAAACATGGGCAATATAATTTTAAATAAAGTAATTTTAAATATCAATACTGTTGTTTTATTTTATTATTTTCATTGTTTTTTTATTATTTTTATATTTTATAAAACAATATATATATATTATTATTATTTTACTTCAAAAAAGAAGCCTTCTAGAATGTTAGTTAATTCCCTGTGATGAATTCATTATCTCTACATTTCTATTAAATGTACTTTTATGGTAGTTAAAACGCTGGTTTATCATTATTCCAGTAATTCAAATGATTCAATCCCATTTGAGATTCCCCTTTGAAATATTATCTGATGGAACACATCACATATTCATGCTGATGCTTATGTATTCATTTTCTCAGTTTAATGGACCCTGCACAAATATTCATAAGCACAACATAATTTGAAAAGAAAGGTACAAAGGAACAATTAAAATATTAATCTATTGGGACCATCATTGGTTAGCTTTAGTGTAAAAAATCATTCAAGTTTCTGGCTTTACTTTCTGCTGTCGTCCTGGACAAAAATCAATTTAAGGACAATTGTGTATTGGCAGTGATGAAAGTGGGTGACATATATTCTTAACAGGAAGACTCATTTGCCATCGGCTAAACTCCTTTTGCTTAGCATAGCAAGTCACTGTAGAGTAGGCCTGTTGAAGCAGTGCAGATTTGTTAAGTCAACTTCTCTGTACGTTCCATGATTCAAATGGGCCTACTCTAGCTGTGACTTCCCTGATAGCTGAACACAGGAGCAGTGAGTTACACTCCCTCCCCCACTTCTCTAGAGCTATCCAGCCAGAGCTGTCTAAATGACGGCTTCAGCAGGGTATTGTGCACAAGGTATCTTTGTGGGCACTGGAAGAGCACCCCACCTGGAGTACCAGGCTTCTAAAAAAGGGCTCCCAGAATCAGGCATCAGGGCCTTGTCAGCTCTACAGACAGAAGCCTTGGCGGCAGAAAATGAGTGATGCTGTTGTCCACAGAGACCAGCTGCTTTCTGTCTTGTTCGCATAGCGATACAGAGAGGGAGGGGTGGTAATGATTAAAAGGGGTGACAACAGTAGATTTGGCAATGTGAGGAGGGCAGATTGGCATAAGGGATGGTGACAATGCAAGAGGCCATAAGCCATTCCTTCTTGTCTCAGACAGCAGGAGAGTTTAGGCTTCCATTGATATTATTATATTTTACATACAACTTACATGGTCTTGGAGTTTAAAACATGACTTTAAGACTGTTCTTGTGCTTAAGATTCATTTTCCTGGTCAGGTCTGTATTCTGATTCTTCAAGAAACAGCTAATGTTTGATGCCTGCAAAAATTTCTGTGTTCTTTAACAGTGAGGAATCTGTCTCTTCCAGCTACATCTCTCTTCGTATGGGCCTTTTGTTTCTCTTGGGCTTTCAAATGAACAGAATTTCTTAAGACAGAAATGTCTGGAGAACCCTACAGCTTTTCTACCTTGTTTCTATTGGCGCACACTGTGGACACCATCAGGTATAATTTTTTGCACTAGCGTGAAATTAAATGTAGGACAACTCCTGTCCATGCTTAAATTAGTGTGGGAAAGGCCACCCGTTGATTTGGAGCTAATTCTGTTTTATGACAAGCTGTATCTTTTCCTCTGTAATGCATTTTCTTCAAAAGCATAATTATTAACTTAATTGTAATAAGGAATCTGTCATATTCTTTCCAATTCCATACCCACATTTTTTCTGTGTGGCTGTATATAGCTTAGAGGCATGTTCTAAACTATTAGAAGAAAGAACCTTCATCATATTTTGGCCTCTTATATAAAATTAAAGATGCACTTTCAGCCTGAAGCGATAGCTGCAGCTCTTTTCCAACCAAGCATAGATGAAGAAGATCTATGGGGAATTCATAATCCAGTGACAGCAGTAAGTCCGGTCACAGATGGAACAGACCTCGATTAGACCATGGTCCAATGAGGATAAAGCAGCCAAGCATACATGGAACAGATTCACATAATTTATGGGCCAATGGTGATGATCACAAGTCTTTTTATGAAAAATATCAAAAGAAGATACACTTGTACAAGGCAAAACATGAATATAACGGCTTGTGCCTAGGTTATTAATGTCTCCTGAAAGCTACATTTGACCAGTGGGACAATATGCTTCCACTAATACCTACACCTCACCTGACTTTGTCAGGAAATGGGACTGAGACAAATAGTGGTGACAAGAAATAAAGTTGAAAACAAACACATTACCATGACCAGATGGCATCCATCCAATAGTTCTTAAAGAACAGACCATGTGACAATGCTGTTGTTGTTATGTCTCATAACTGACTCATAGGAACCCTAATAGGGCTTTCAAGGTAAGTGAGATATTTAAGAAGTGCTTTTACCAGTTCCATACCCCCAATGAGTTTCCATGGCTGAGTATTTGAACCCAGGCCTCCTGAGTCCTAGTCCATCAATCTATCCATCACTAATTACGGTCTGAGCTGGCAGGCATTGACCAGGAAATAAATAGTAGGATTGTAACTGAAAACTGTCTAACTGGCGACTGTGAAAAAAGGCAAATGACATGTTGGGAATTGTAAGGAAAGAATGCAAAATAAAAGTAAAGTCTAATGTCAAAGTCATTACAGTTTCATACAATTTAAAGTATGATGACATTTGGAATACTTCTGAAGGAATGGGCTGGAGTTCACAGACATATTGGATGAAACGGATTTTCTGGATCCATTTCAATCGGGTTTCAGGCTGGGTTTTGGTACGGAGACTGCCTTGGTCGCCCTGTACGATGACCTTTGCCGGGAGAGAGACAGGGGGAGTGTGACCCTGTTGATACTCCTGGACCTCTCAGCGGCTTTCGACACCATCGACCATGGTGTCCTTCTGGATAGGCTGGCTGGGTTGGGAGTTGGGGGCACCGCTTTACGGTGGTTCCGCTCCTTCCTGGCTGACCATGTCCAGAGGGTGGTGCTGGGGAACAGTTGCTCTGTCCCATGGCGTTTATGTCATGGGGTTCCTCAGGGCTTGATACTGTCCCCCATGCTGTTTAACATCTACATGAAACCGCTGGGAGAGGTCATCAGGAGGTTTGGGCTGAGGAGTCAGCAATATGCTGACGATACTCAGCTCTACCTCTCGTTTTCCACCAATCCAGGTGAGGCAGTTTCTGTGCTGTACTCGTGTCTGGACCTGATAATGGACTGGATGAGGGTTAATAAATTGAAACTCAATCCAGACAAGACGGAAGTGCTGTTAGTGGGTGCTTCACCGGACAGGCTGGAGGGCCATTTCCCTGCCCTGAATGGGGTTACACTCCCCCTAAGGGACAGGGTCCGCAGCTTGGGGGTGCTCCTGGACCCCAGTCTAACACTGGAAGCCCAGGTGGACTCGGTGGCAAGAGGCGCCTTCCTTCAGCTGCGGAAATTATACCAGCTACGGCCCTACCTGGACGAGCGGAGTCTCATGACAGTTACACACGCACTGGTAACATCTCGCATAGATTACTGCAATGCGCTCTACGTGGGGCTGCCTTTGAAGACGGTCCGGCGACTGCAACTGGTCCAGAATCGAGCTGCGCTGCTGGTGAGTGGTGGGGCCGCTAGGGAACATATCAAGCCGATTCTGTTTAAATTACATTGGCTACTAGTTGCTGCCCGGGCCCAATTCAAAGTGCTTGTTTTGACATATAAAGCCCTAAACGGCTTGGGCCCTGGATACCTGAAGGACCGCCTCCTTCCATATGAACCTACCCGGCAGTTAAGATCTAGCCAGGGGGCCCTTTTGAAAGAGCCGTCCCTCAAGGAGGTTAGAGGGATGGCTTGTAGACAAAGGGCCTTTTCGGCAGCTGCCCCCAGACTATGGAATGCCCTCCCGACTGAGATTCGTCTGGCGCCGACGCTCATGACATTTCGGCGCCAGGTCAAAACCTTCCTGTTCCAGAAGGCTTTTAATTGAAATAATATCAGCTGTGGGTCCTGATGGCAATTTTTAGAGTATATATTTTAATTGCATTTTAATTGTTTTGTCCTTTTATTGTATTTTAAATGTTGTAAGCCGCCCAGAGACCTTTGGGTAGTGTGGGCGGCATATAAGTTAAATAAATAAATAAATAAATAAATAAAATATTTTATCTAGTCTTTTTTCTAGTTTTGATTGATATATTTAATTTGATTTCTTATACTGTTATTATGTTTGTGAATTTTATTTAAAGTGTTATGTGGTGTTTTATTA
Source organism: Intellagama lesueurii (assembly GCA_037013535.1). NCBI lineage: Eukaryota > Metazoa > Chordata > Lepidosauria > Squamata > Agamidae > Intellagama > Intellagama lesueurii. The sequence continues at coordinate 67,549,793 of JBAJHW010000005.1, read as the reverse complement.
TGTTGTGAACCACCGAGTGGCCTTGGTAGCCAGATGGGCAGTATAGAAATTGATTGATTGATTGAATGAATGAATGAATAAATGAAACTTGCTAGACTTTCAGATGCCACTAGACTCTTTGTTGTTCTGACTCAGAATATTCTATGTTGTTCTAGTCTAGGACTGGAAAACGTGAAGAGAAGAGCAACCATCAAGGGGCTACAGTCTTTATAATACTTAGTAATGATTACAGTATTTATAACTGTTTGGCTTAGAAAAAGATGAGAAGAAAAACGGTAGTGATCTTTAAAAATATGAATAGCTGGGAGACAGTGAACAAAGAAAAACTTATCTCCTCCTGCCATAATACCAGAACCCAAATCAAGTCATCCAATTACTTGATTTGTGGGAGATTAGAGACAGACAAACTGGAGCACTTCTCTCTGCAGCACATAGTTAGATGGATAGTTAAGCTCACATTTAAACAATTAAAATTGCTACTGCCACAAGACACTCTGTTGGCTACCATCTTGTAAGGAAATAAGAGAAATTCATGGAGAATAAAATTATCAGTGACTGCTACTTTCTATATTTCCAGTATCAGAGACAATGGCCACAGTCCTGTTGCTTTGAATAAGCCAAATTGTAACTTTTCATCCATTCCTCCCTGATAAACAAAGCAGCCCAGCCGTGATTCTCAGGGCATGTGCACCTGTGCACCAAGCCAGTGTGCCCATGTGCACCAAGAATTAAGCAGGTATGTGTTCTTTACCATGGAGGAGCAAACCAAAAGTTACAATTTGGCTTACATTAAGCAACAGGATTTGGCCCAGTAAGCTTCTAAATAATAACTGCTGGGGTACACAAGGAGGAATGTGAAATTGTACCCGTATCCTGCTTATAGATTTCTCATATGGGGTGTTCACATTTTACCTTCAACACATATACAGCCTGTATGCATATGTATAACAAGAGCATTGATCTGCACTTTCAATCAGTGATTAATATATAATGCCACCCTGAGAGTAGATTCCACTGAACACAATGAGACTTAATTCTGAAGTAAGAATGGATAAGATTGCCCTCTAAACAGTAGCATTTTGAATCTTGATTTTAAATTTTACATCCAAATGCAGAATTTCTTTGCCACAATTTGAATGTTAGAAATGGAAATGTAAAAAAAAATAATCATAGGCCTTGATCCACTCATGGAAGGAGCTTCTATATTTTTGAATGAAAGCGAACGATTCTCTCCATGTGGCAGTCTTCTTTCAAGAATAACTTTCTTTTTGGGGTTTTTTTTGTTTTGTTTCTTTTTTTTCTCCAATATTTTTATTTCATACATGCAAATATACAAAACAGAAAACTAAAACCAAACAGAAATAAATACTAATAACAACAAAACATCAAAACTAAACATCCATACTATACAAATAGATCAGAAATTTCGCCATTGTCTGGACATCTAAATATCATCAAAGGATTCTAGTGACCACTGATTCACCATAAACTATTTCTTCCCCTAAGTTCCTGTCTTTTCCTGGGCCCAATTATATATCCGCTTCCGAACTTTCTTTTTGTTAAATGAAGCTCCTTCTATGCACAAGATGAAAAGTTAAAATCCAAATTGTTATTTTCACTGCTGAGATGGCACCTTTTTGGCAACTACTTTTCATTAGTTACTAGTAAAAATCAGCTTTCTGTAACAACTACAGTAACTAACTCCCAGTTCCCAATAATGAGTTTAGCAGAGCTGTTTGACAGGCCATTTGCATTTATAATGCCAATAGGATGGCCAAAAGTAACATATGTCAGTCAAAAGACTTTTGAGCTTTTTCAGGCATCAATGATGATAATCTTATTAAGGCTGCATTTGTCTGGCTAGAATCCAGATCTGCCAATCGAGTGATATCAAGCACTGTCATAAAGGCTTCCAGATTGAAGGTACCCAAGAACACAATCATTGTTGGTGCATGTCGGGGAATAACAAAATTTAAATATGAGAGGAAGACAGTAACTAGGAATATCAAGTGAATGGTATCAGGAAAATATTGAATGAGGCATCAAACGTACATTTGAAATATCACAGAAAATTCAGCTTCATAATTCAGCTGTGGAACCTGGCTTACCTTTTCAGTTCTGCTCATTTCTGTCAGGGAGGTCCCAGAGGATCATATAGATGTTTGACCCAGAATATTCCCCACTTTCCTGCAGAGAAACATATCTTTCCTGGTTTTACATTTTCTCCCCAGCAATGTGATCTCCTTTGTTATGCCTGACTCTGGAATTAGATATGCAAAAGACATTGTGTACCTTCCAAAGATAATCTCAATGACATATTTGCTTCACTTTTTAATGTTTTTTTCACAGTTATATCTTTTTGAGAGAGCAGTACTTCTAGAAATAGGTTTCTCTCAATGTGTGTTTTGACTCTGAGTCTACTTCCCATCTGTATTATTTTAGTATGTATCTATTCTTTGGCCTATATTCTTGCTAATTGGTGGATTTTCTTAAAGAAATCCACAAAAAATCATACTTAGGAATTTAAACACATCTAATTGTATCTTCTCTTAATACACTCATTTCTAAATGCATTCCCCCCCTTTCAATGTATACATAATTCTCCATAGAATTCTACTCTACTGTGTCACTATAGTGTGGAACTGAACTGAAGGCTATGTGAAATATAAGCTCTGGCAGGTTCAACCATGCCAATTAGACTTCAATTCAACCCCAATTGTAGACTGTGTGTTTAACCCAATGGTTCCCAGCCTTGGGCCCCCAAATGTTTTTCGACTACAACTCCTAGAAATCCTGGCCAGCACAGCTAGTGGTGAAGGCCTCTGGGAGTTTTAGTCCAATAACATCTAGAGATACAAGGCTGGGAACCACTAGCCTATGGAAGTACACAGAGAGGCTCACTTCCACATGGTTGGCAACCTCATGATGTTTGGCTACAGCAACTATGAACACAACAGCCATATGAAATAGCTAAGAACTTGCCATCTACATCATAGCAGGATTACCAAAACCAATGAAATAATGGGTCATTAAAGTATTCCAGGCATTCATGTTATATCTGGATTCATTTGTTTCTGTTGACACAAGAACTGGGCCAGACCATTCAGGAAGTGTGAAATATGGTGGAATAGCTGTGATTGGTCTGGAAAATCAGGTTCAGGTCAATTTGTATTGGAATCAATAAACACCGAATGTCCAAAAAAATCACAAAAACAACCCCGAAACGTATCTCTCTCATCCCACCTCCCCACTTCATCTGATCAAGACCTTGCAACATGAATGCCTTCAAAATATGCTGTCAAAAACTGTGTGCAATAAGGGACAGCAAATGCAGGGAAGAGATGCATATTTCAAGAGGCATTTCACATGGAGGTGGAGCTGTGCAGCGCTGAGAAATTATTTGATATGCTAACTAAAGGAGGCATATGTAAGCATTGAAATGAGTGAAGGAATTGCAGGCACGCTTCCCAGAATCATAGCTCAAGCTTAGCACTAAGCATTCCCAATATTTATGTCAGCTTCATGCTCACTCAGAAAGTGGTGGGGCAAAAAATAACTGCATGAATTATCCCTTGATTCACAGCTGCTGTGACAATTCAGTGAGAGCTGTTGGAGATCATATATTAATCTTGCCCAGCTGTTGTTCCAGAACCGTGTGAATAGTTCAAGAGGCAGCCTTGCTCAAGTACTGCTCCAGCCACGGCCAAGCTTTTAGAGGCTCCACACCGCCCTTTGATGCAGCACTTCAGGAGTGTGTGAAATACCATGCAAATGTAGGCAATAATGAGGCCTGCATTTTAATGAATTGTCAACCCTTGCCAGCAATTAGATTGCCAAGGGACCACTATATGGGAAGCAAACATTGTGTTGCTTTGCAATAAAATACGGATAGGATCACCCTAGAAATCTGGTTAGAAATGTTGCATTTTGCCTTCGCTGTACATTTGGAAGAGAAGGTCAAACTTAAAGCTCTTCCCTCCTGCCCAGCATGCAATGGTCCATGGTGAGAGCATCTGGGCTTCCGCAGAGATTGCACAAGAGGGCATTCAGTACTCTTCTAAGCAAGCGGAAGCCCCCATTTTGTCACATTCCCACAGGCTCTGCTTGCACTATGGCAACCTAGACATCACACAGGAAGGCTGTAGGCAGTGTTAGGCTCTAACCACTCCTGAGAAAACATTGCCCACAGTGTTCTGCCAAAAAACCACTTTTTCCTCTTAAGTAAGTTAAGTCCAATACACAGGAGAAGTAGCACTTCCTTCTGGCTTCTGTTTAAACATTTCTCCTTCATCGCTTATATTTGATTTCTAAAAAACATAAACCTCCACTGTCGCAAGTTGATTTTTCCCTCCCAGAAGTGGTAGGGAAGAAAAGATTAATACTGGACAACGAAAGGTTTAAAACACATTATCCAGGAGTGCTGTTCCTGATCTGTTTGAGGGCTATTCACACTTACCTCTGAGTTTTGAAAAGGGGATCATTAGCTGCCTGATGTGCGTTTAATAAAGTGTGTAGTTTCATCCTAAAATGTTGCGTGCTAGAAAAGTATGAAGATTCTAAAAAGGACTTGAGAAGAGGATTCTAAAAGATTAGGTCCTGTGCTTTTCTTTTAATAAGTCATTATCTAGGTTTGTATCATAATTCCTGCAGTAGCAACCACAACTTGCAGATATTTCGGCATGCTGAAAAGAGTGATTATTTGGTTGTTGGTTTACCGCATTTTTATCCTGCTCCTTGGCCAAAAAGATTTTTGGCTCAGTTTACAAACAATCAATTTTAAAAAAGAAACCCCCTGCCTGCAGGCTTAAAATTTTTAAAAGAACCAATCAACGTAAAAGAATAAAGTAACGGGAAAGGAAGAAGCAAGCACAGGTGGAATGGCCCTTTGTCCCACCTCATCTGTGACAGCTGCAACCTGCTTGGAATAGATAGTAATGGCAAAATTTGAGAGAGGTGCCTTCAAGTGAGGTTATCTGCCATCTCCTTGTATTACAGCCTAGTAGAACTAGTGGTCGGCCAGGAAAATTACTTTTAAAAAAAGCAATTAGTAACCATTTTAGTTCCAGGGTCCCCAAAAGTAGTTGGTTATTTCTACCACTGCACACTTCCAATGCGTTTCATAGGCTCTTGCTTTGAAATAAATCTCTTAATCTTTAAGGTCTTACAATATTTTTTCTTTTTTTAAAAAATATAACTTTTTCAAAATAACTCTTTGCAGTCTCACAATTCAAATGGTTTCTTTTTAGTCACTTAAAAAAAAAAATCTGAATGCCGTAAGCTAGTGGTTTGTGGCCTGAAATGCTGCTCCTTCTGTCCATCTCATTGTCACCCAAAGTGCAAGGCGGCAACATAATCACACAGTGCAAACCAGCATTTGAGGAGCGTGTGATATCCTCCTCTACCTTTTATTGAGATTTCACTCCTGTAACTAACAGGCAACTAAAATAAGCTTTAAAATATTATATTATCCCATAAAAGACAGTGAAAGCAATCCTTTCAAAAATATTATTGCCATGTTTCTATTGGTAAAAGGAATTAATTCCTAATAACTACTCATAACTAAGTGCTTTAAGGATCTGTGGCAGTTGAAGAGCATGTCTTCACAGAGGTGGTCCTTCGGCTGAAGCTTGGAACGACCTTGCTTGTTGTCTGAACTCCCTTTGTCACAGGAATGGCTGCCGGTTGACTGATTCCACCCGCTCTAAACAGGTTATTTTTATACAGATTAACTGTAACCCCGAAAAGCTAATTGCACAGGCAAAATAGCCCATAATTTAACTAAAGTAAATAAGGCTACAGACTTTTAGCAGGTGTTTATACTGGCATGGCTTTTCTCCATATGAACAAGGATATTTGCCTGGAGAGCTGTGTTCATGTTACACACAGAGAGACACGGGATATAGCTATGCAGAATTATTCTAATCAGGTTCCATGTGATAGCGATGTTATCTGAAGTGCCCTAAGCTAACATCTTGGTAATGCACAGCAACAACTTCAACCCTTTATTATTAATTCAGTATTCATTTTGTATTCACTTAACTGAACAGCTAATGTGCAACATCTAAAATAATGAGGTAACTTCTCACAACATTACATTGCTGTGGGGCCATGTGAGAGACCAGACATCCTGAAATCTGCCTGGCAGCGGTGAATGTCTTCATTCTGTCTCAATGGCAAACAATTCCCTGGTGCCACACAGATCACTCACTACTGCAGAGGTCTTGTGTACATTGCGTCTTCAAGTAGGAGTGCCTTCTGAGTAATGCAACAAATGGCAGTTATTTCTTAACTGCTTCATGTTGATGTTATGTACTGTCAAGTCAGAATTGACAAAGCAACCCAAATAGGGTTTCAGTATTGACAATGAAGAAGAGAAAATAGAGATTTTGTATACCTTGGTTCAATCATCAATCCAAATGGAGACTGCAGCCAAGAACTCAGAAGACTGAGATTCTGAAGAACAGTAATGAAGGAATTAGAAAAAGATCATCAAATGTAAGGTGTCACGGAAGGCCAAGACTGAGATTGTCCACACTCTTGTTTTTCTAATCACTATGTATGGGTGTGAAAGCTGGGCAGTTAAGAAAGCTGACAGGAAAAAAATTGATTCATTTGAAATTGGTGCTTTGCTGATACCCTGGATTGCCAGGAAAACAAACAAGTGGGTCTTAAGTCAAATCAAGCCTGAACTATCTCTGTAGGCAAAAATGTTGAAACTGAGGCTGTCTTACCTTGGGCACATCCCCCAGGTGAATTTCCTACGACCTGGAATCTCTCCAAGAACCCACCCACCCCTTCCTATTTCCCTTCTAGCCTTGCTCCTAATATCATAATCATTCACAATTTTTTTATAGGCACTGAGCAGCAACGCTGGCAGCTAGCCAATTACAATGTCTAAATAGATCATGCTATTCTCCCTCTAGTTTTAAATAGAATTAATGTACATAGCTGTGACAGGCAACATGGAATCTGTGGCTGGCTCAAACGTGACCTCCCCGCCGCCAGCACACCTATAATAATTCATTGTGTGCCATCAAGTCAATTTTTCAGGGTTTTCTAGGGAGAGAGTGCTCCAAAGTGGTTGACCATTCCCTTCTTCTGAGGGCATCCTGGGACTGCGCAGCATCCCAAGGACTACACAGGCTGGCTCTTCTCTCAGAAGGCACCGTGGGGAATCGAACTCCCAACCTCTGGCTCCACAGCCAGATACCGAAACCAGTGAGCTATCCAGCCAGCTAAATAATTATCCCAACTGCCACCAGTAGGGCTAGCATTAGTTACTCTGTTTATAATGATTATAGTAGGTTTAGTATGTAATTGAATTGTGACATCTAGAGTTCATTCTACAAGTGGAATGCATCTCGCCCCCGTCCTCCCAGATCTTGCTAATCTTCAGGGATGTTGGCAAGTCTTTGGGTCTGAGTCCCAAGTCTGGGTCTGAGTCTTTTGGTACCAAGTCTTGAGTCCGTATTAAAAACAAGTCGTCGTCCCCGAAAAAAAGGTTGGGTGGGTTATGAGCCCCAAGTTGAGTCCAAGTCACTGAAAAAAAGAAACCTGAGTTGAGTCCAAGTCAAGTCACCAGTGCGACTTAAATCCTACAACTCGAGTCCCCATCCCTGCTAATCCAGCAGTCTCTCACACCTCCCCCATCCATTCACAAAATATTAATAATAATGAAGCAGCTAACTTAGCTCAGATTTTATTATTTATTGTAAGGGTGCACTTCTTTCATAGTGCAGGTTGAAGCCAAGATACAGCACGAAGTACAATATTCAGGCCTTCTGAAAAGGCAAGGCAAGGTTTTCTAGGCAATGGGGAGAACAGTAAAACAGTAATCTGCAATGGTATATACTGAAAACTCAGTTCCAAGGGCACAGCGGGGGGAAATGGTAACAAGAGACCCCTATATAATTAATCTGCTTAATATGATATCCATGGGAATTACTTTCAAATGACAAGCGATTATTCTTTGTTCAACTGTTTGTATATAGGGAACTCTCCCCTTTCTTTTTCCTGTCTGAGGGTGCAACTAGATGGGACTTTGGGAGGGAGGTTCTGGATTTAGGATCTCTCATGGGCACAGCACATGATCCCCTATTTAGTTTGGGAGTAGAGTATTGAGGGATGTTAGCCTCTTCCAGTCCCTTGAAACCCATGTCTAATTAATTGCTCTAAACCAGGAGTCTCTAAACTATGGCCCGTGAGCCAAATCCGGCCCTCCTTGCCTTTTTATCCAGCCCAGTGAACGCCGCAGGCTGAGGTCCACGGGCTCAGGCCCGTTCCCTTCAGCCTGTGTGTTCATGTGTAAGCGCGTCCATGTGTTCCTTTGGCCCTCAAAAATGTGTAAAATATATGATGTGGCCCTCATGCTGAAAAGTTTGGAGACCCCTGCTCTAAACTGTTATTTAATGGGAATAACTTTTAAGTGCTTATATGATTCCTATACATTTGCATATGCTTAACAAATAAAAGCTTGGGATGAATGTGATTTTAATTAACAGCACCACAGTCCAGGTCCTTCCCCCTCCAGCTGCTCTTATTGTTTTCTTTAAAAATATGGGATATCCTAATCGCCTACATCCAAGCCTCATGTCTCATGACCTCACGTTAATGCTATTTGTTACTTTTTGATGTGTTACTTTTGTCAGGATAAAATACATACAAGGTACAGGATAATTTGATAGCTCAGTGGTCAAGGTATCTGGGTGTGGAGCCAGAGGTTGGGAGTTCGATTCCCACTGTGCCTCTTGTGAGTAGAGCTAGCCTGTGTGGCCTTGGGCAAGCTGTACAGTCCCAGGATGCCCCTCAACGAAGGGAATGATAAACCACTTCTGAGTACTCTCTACCTGGATACTCTGGAAGTGATTGCCATAAGTCAGAATTGACTTGACGGCACGTGATTATTATATAAACTGTACCTCCTACATATTTCTCCCAGAATCACCCAGCCAGAAGTACCGAAACTGTTCCAGGCTCTTCTCAGGGGTGTCGCTAGAGGGACGAGAAACAGCATTCTTTTAGAATGGAATAAAAGCAGAAGTGCAAGTCACTGGCTTATTGCTTCTTTCTGAAGCCAGGCAATTTTTCTGTGAAAAAGAACAAAAGCTTATTTCCCCCTTCCCCTGTATTTCTGTCTTAAACCCCTTTGGCATTATAAATGACAAAAAATATCTTGGCAGCCAATTTCCTCAGTGTCATTCACATGAACATTAAGATTCATTTCTTCCCCTATTTAATATGGCGTTGGAATGTGAATCGTTTCCACTGGCCTCTGGTAACTACATATTTTAAAAGGCAGCACCACAAATACATGAAAGGAGTGGATTTCAAAGATGAATAAATACAATAACTCTAATGCTGCTGATAACTTAACATCATCCATGTGCACAAAATGGCATATTTTGGAATAAAAAAACATAGGACTACATTTGCTGCTGCTGGAGATCTTTAAGTTACAAAATTCATGGCCTGACTTTTTCTTACTTCACATTATGGCATCCTTATGAATGAGCAATCTCCACATTATGTAACTATTATGCCGACTTATTTGTCTAGTATACACATTTGCATATTATGCAAATCAATGTGATTTTTTTCCCCTTAGCATACAAATTAAACATATTAATTGTTGCACTGTTTTTTCTACCATTGAGTTTGAGCCTTGATGTCATAGAATCACAGATTAATGGCGTTGGAAGGATCCTATAAGGCTATCAAGTTGAACTACCTGCTCAATGCAGGAATACAAATCAATGCAGATCTGACAGATGGTTGTCCAATTTCCTCTTGAATGCCTCCAGCGTTGGAGCACTCGCCACCTCCCAAGGTAATTTGTTCCATTATCATACTGCTTGAACAGTTAAGATGTTTTTCCTGATATTCAGCCAAAATCTGGCTTCCTGTTACTTGAGCCTAATATTATTTGTCATGCATTCTGGGCTGGTCGAAAACAAATCTTGTCCCTCTGCTGTATGGCTACCTTTCAAGTATTCAAAAAGTACTATCATATCTCCCCTTAGTCTTCTTTTCTCAAGCCTAATGCCTAGTTCTTTCAGTTTTTCCTCATCGGGTTTCATTTCCAACCCCCTGATCATCCTTGTTGCCCTCCTCTGTTTCTTGGCATCCTTCTTAATGTGCAATGTCCAGAACTGGACACAGTACACTAAAAGAGTCCTAGCCAGTGCTGAACAGAGGGGAACTAGTACCTCACAGGATCTGGAGACTATACTTCTGTTAATGCAGCCTAAAATAGCATTTGCCTTGTTTGCAGTCAGACTGCATTCTTGGCTGATATTCAGCTTGTGATTTACAACAATTCCAAGATCCTTCTCACCTGTAGTATTACTAGCCAAGTATCCCCCAACTTGTAACTGTGCATTTGATTTTTATTCTCCAAGTGTAGAACTTTTCACTTATCCCTGTTAAATTTCATTCTTTTGTTTTCAGCAACAGAATGTTGTGTCATTTCTGTTGTTGTTGTTTAGTCGTTTAGTCGTGTCCGACTCTTCGTGACCCCATGGACCAGAGCACGCCAGGCCCTCCTGTCTTCCACTGCCTCCCGAAGTTGGGTCAAATTCATGTTGGTTGCTTCGATGACACTGTCCAACCATCTCATCCTCTGTCGTCCCCTTCTCCTCTTGCCTTCACACTTTCCCAACATCAGGGTCTTTTCCAGGGAGTCTTCTCTTCTCATGAGATGGCCAAAGTATTGGAGCCTCAGCTTCAGGATCTGTCCTTCCAGTGAACACTCTGTACTCATTTCTGTAGTAACCATTAATTCCAGAATTAATTCCAGAACTCATTTCTGTAGTAGCCATTAATTCCAATGAAAGAATAAAGTACAATGCGACAGTCACACCTAGACTCTCGAGTCAGCTACCACCAGACATCTGCCTGGCCCCCTCACTGATAACTTTCAAAAAATCTTTTCATTGAAAATTTCAACCAGTGAGTTAATCCTACCACCTTTTAAATATTTTTGTGTAATTGTTAATCATGTAATTGCCTAATTTTTGTTTTATTTGATGATGTTTATATGTTGTTTTTATTTTATATTTATAGTATTGTTGCTGTTTGATTAAGCTGTGAACCACCCTGAGTGGCCTTAGGCTAGATGGATGGTATATCAATCAATCAATCAATCAATCAATCAATCAATCAAACAAACAAACAAACAAACAAACAAACAAACAAACAAACAAACAAAGATGGTTAGTTTTGGAATTAGAACAAGGACATCCAAGTTCAAATTCCAGCTTAGTCACAGAGCCTTGGGCCAGTAAATATCGCTCAGTTAAACCTACTATTTTTGACCATAAGTGGGCTACTTCAATAGTGTTAATAAACTGCATGTGCAAAAATGCTACATTGATTGAAATTCTCTGCAGTCACAGAAAAATGGTCCTGTATCTAAGTAGCCCAGTAGCCCCATTTTACTTGATTATGCTTTGATCTTCCTACTTTGCTTCAAAGTCTATGGGACTTCCAGATGGCCCAACTAGAATCTTGTGCTGGTGGGAGACACTCTTTAGCATTCATCCATTTGGCAATGTGTGTTGTTTTTGTTCTCCCTAGGTTTAGCTTAGCCGCTCCTGGTTTAATATTTAGAGCTTGAGATGTGTGCAGAAATTTTTTTTCTAGAGTTTAGCCATCATATGGTGGTGGTGTATTCATGAAGGTGATGGATTTACTGCTGTATTAACTTATTTTCTTCATATATGTCCATAATTTTAAATTGTGCAATATTCTGATACAAATAAAGAAAGAAAGTTAAACTTGCATTATAGGGTTTTGGGGGGCATAAACTGTGGGAGGACCACGTGAAGAAGCCATGTACATTCCTGCTTCATATAAATAAAGAATGAAATTTTGCCACACACATGCTATTCTCATGAGATGGCTTTTATTTTAGCCACCTGATTTTATGGATGCGGGCGAAAAAACACCAACTCCTTTCTAAACCCATACTCGCTGTATGACCCACAACAGTTTCTTTCATTGCTGTGGCCCATACTGTAGTAAAGAATAAGCTTTCTAATATAACATCAAAAAAATTGTTTTGACTACACCTTTCAGAATCCTCAGCCAGAGTAGTCATTGACCATAGTTATGGAGTTGCAGTCGAAGAAATTAATTTTACCCATTTTCTAATAAGTACAAATGTATGCACATTTACTGACGCATTTAATTTGGTAAGATATATCTGAGCAAGAATTTCAAAGAGCTATACTGTACTCCTAAGACCAGGGCTTGAAAAATGCACTCGTCCACTCGTCTGTGACGAGTGAAAAATGCTGCTGGACGAGTCACAGCTCCCTCCCTGCCTGCCTCCTTCCCCTCCGCCTGTCTCTCTCTCTCTAATTCTGCAGTCCTCCCCTCCTCCTCCCATTGCAAAAGGAAAACTGCCCTCTTCTCGCAAGAAGAGAGTTTGAGTGGCACATAGAGATATAGCTCTGCAGGAGAATGTAGAGTAGTCCCATGCTGGAGAATATGGAGATTCCCTGCTCCCAATTTCAACCAAACGAGGACACATCCTGGGGTGGGAGGGAACTGTGGCTCCTTAAGAGGCTGGGTGCTTTTGCTTTCAGTTTTATTTTTGCTGGAGACATTCAAAAGAAAGGCATTCAAAATACAAGCTTCATGACCCCACAGGCACGCAGATAATAAAGCAACCCAAGTCTGAGGGTATAAATCAGTGATTCCCAATCCCAATAAATTGCAAGGCTATAGTCCGATCATGCTGACTGGTGAAATTTTTGACTGACTGGTGAGACATTCTAAAAATTTTCAAGCCATGCCTAAGACATTATTTCCTTATTGCTTCTTGAAATGGTGTTCCAGAAATTTGACATTCACTACTATCATACACTCAGAATCAACAAAAACAAGCAGAAACTTCTAATATTTTCTCAATCCCCATCCTGGTTTTTGCTTGTACTTCCTTTCCTAAGATCAGTATCTACCTAAAATACCAAGAAAGCATCCAGAAGTCTGTGAAAAAGAAAACCAAATCGATGTTTCTGAAAGACTATGGAATCATATACTAATAGAATAATAAAACTGTAGAATGCAAGACGTGGTGGCGCTGCAGGTTAAACCGAAGCCTCTGTGCTGCAAGGTCAGAAAAACAGCAGTCGTGAGATCAAATCCATGCGACGGAGTGAGCTCCCGTCGCTTGTCCCAGCTCCTGCCAACCTAGCAGTTCAAAAGCATGTAAAAATGCGAGTAGATAAATAGGTACCACCTCGGTGGGAAGGTAACGGTGTTCCATGTCTAGTCGCGCTGGCCACGTGACCACGGAAACTGTCTACGGACAAACGCTGGCTCTATGGCTTAGAGATGGGGATGAGCACCGCGCCCTAGAGTCGGACACGACTGGACTAAATGTCAAGGGGAACCTTTACCTTTACCTAGAATGCAAGAAATGCAGTGAGAAACTTATTATCAGAAGTTGGAAACGTTATTTTTGTAGACTACAGTTCCCATAATCCCCCATCATTGCTATGGGTTACCTGTTCTTGTGCACTGTTTGCAGGCAATAATACTTACCCATGCATCTTTGATTTACAGAACTCTCAGTTCTTGTCAGATCGTGAGTGACTTTGCTAATTACATGGAAAGGCTTTGTTCTTGCAAAACAATTGGCCCAAACAGTGATTAGGCACTGCTAAACACTAATTACCAGTCTGCCCAGTTGGTGCTTTGGGGAAACTGATTTTGAGAATTCTTGTCACTTGCTGGTACAACTCAGCAGGATGGACAAAGCATTACTTCTCAACCCCAGCCGAAGGAAGGGGACAAAAACAGGCAGGACAACATGTATGCAGCTCATGTGTCAGCCTATGAAATTAATTGGAAGTGCTATTAGTGAAGACTGCCCCACCCACATCATTTCTCTGCATTTCAGAACTTTCTGTTCAGGGTCAGTTCATGCTGGATAGCTCAGTGGTTCAGAGAGGCTGGGAGTTCAATTACCCACTATGCCTTCTTGACAGGGGCTGGACTTGATGATTCAGAGGATCCCTTCCAGCTCTGTAGTTCTAAGATGATGATGATTATCATCCCAGGAAGGGGCCAGTCTAGTAGTTCACAGTCAAAAGGGCAAGTATAAACTACATTCAGTAGCTAGCATTTGACAATGCAGCAGGTTCCAAAACTGCACAGCATTACCAGACACTACGGATGTAGATCATTGTCTCATTTTTGTGCTAGAGAACAAAAAAACTGCATTTTCTTTCCTGTTGGCCTGGGAGATTGGAAGATATTTTCTGCTGCTGTCAATAAGAGTTCAGTGTTTGCTGGAATGCTTTCTATGCAAATTGTATAATTGTGCAAATTACCATAGCTGCTGCTTTGTTTCACGGGCTTTACAAATTAAATGCATCCAATGGATTGTTTGCATCCTTTTAAACATTCAGCCAACCCTTCTGTGCTTGTTATGTGTACATGCGTTGCTTTACAAAGAGGAAAAAACTCCAGTTTTGTGCAAAGATATTTTGTAGAAATTAGAGAAACTTCAATGGAGGGAAAAACTTTCTATGTCTCATTCTTGTGCTGGAAGCAAGAAATATCACAGGGGTCAGCAAATTCTTGACCAGCCGCCTTGATGTGAACAAAGAGTTTTGGGATGACTCTTGCCATCCCTACCAGATATCCTGGCTTGAATTAGGGAAGAAAGTAAAACTATTTATCCCATACAAATATATGGACATTAAAAACACTGAGACTGAATGACATCCCATTTGACTGCATTCCATTATGACCCTGCAAAAATGTTTAATTTGTCCTCTGTGTGAATCTTTCAGTCAAGATGCTGTTGAAACATTTGTAGATGGATGAGTGGCTTTCACACAGATTTTTTTCTTCAGACACACAATAACAAGAATCCTGTTATGCAACCTTATGCCGCACAACTGTGATTATGTAATCAACTGTGACATTTTTGGGGAGGGGACTAAAAGCTTCCTATTCCCTCAGCCTCCTGCAGGCTCCAGGGATCCCTTTCACCCTGGAGAAGCCTATGTAGTTACCACCAGATGTAACAGTTGGGAAATTAAAATATCTGACTTCTAAATGTGGATGGCAACATGCACTTTAAATTCCAGTGTGTCATTTATCACTGCGTATCAAGTAAAGGTCCCCCTACTTACTGAGAAGCTGACTTTTTTCTTCTTCTGACAGTTAGAAAGCCTCTACATGTTTTACATCCACAATCAATCAGAAATAATATTGGCTAGACTCAGGGATAGGGCTTCCTGAGTGGCCTGGAAGTAGCTAGTCTTCCCTCCAGTTCTTCTTGACTATAATAATAATTGTGTGCTTTCAAGGCAATTCTGACTTATGGTGACACTTTCCAGGTAGAGAGTACTCGGACATGGTTTACCATTCCCTTCTTCTGGGGGTATCCTGGGACTGTGGCAGCTCACCAACGATCATACAGCCTGGCTCTACTTGCAAGAGGCACAGGGGGGATTTGAACTCCCAACTCCTGGCTCCACAGCCAGATACCTGAACCACTGAGCTATCCAGCCTCTCCTCCTATCTTTGGCAGCTAGTCTGCCCAGAGCTTCTCTATCCATCCCTGTGCTCATGCATCGTTGTAGAAGGGGCATCTCAGAGATAGAAGTTGATGGTTACTGGCTGTATCCTGTATATTATACATGCATGTTTTGGAGGTGTGTGTATTTTGGGTATAGAGCTGAATCCAGTTTGAAGTGAAACAGGGACAGCAGACCTGTATTCGTCCTTTAGAAATCCCCTTAGGAGAAGTTCAAAGAAGGTTTCATTTGCATGCTTCACTTGTGGGTTGTTGCCTGCGTTGTCCTCAATGGCAAGACATCCACACAAGTGGCTGTATACCTTCATGGATCCCATTTTCTCCCATCCTGTGGTTTTTCCTGGTAAGGGATAAGGATAGTGGGTTACTCAGCAGCAGTCAAGATTGGCCAGTGCCTGGATGCACTGCTCCATGCTGTGCCCGGGTTCTTCAGCTGAAGCCAATAAAGTTTTGGGCAGATATGTAATTCCTGCAGACCCCGGTATGGTGTATACTTACTGCCTGCTCATTGCACTCTGCTCCCTGACTGTGCTGATAATCTTGCAGCTCAGGGCTTGGAGGTTTATTTCCTCCCTCGAGTCTCCCAATTCCTTTGGGTTTATTGGATTCCTGGGAAGCTCATGCTCCACCATGGTTCCCCTTAAATCTATTGGGGAGCTGTTAGTGGGATATTCACCTGATGGCAGGAAAGGACGGGATTGCCCATTGACAGGGGTTCCTTACTACTCTCTCCTGTCTCACCGTTGCAGTTCTGTGTAGTCATTTGTATTGATCATGTGACATGTGCCAGCCAGCATTTGACAACATTCATTATGGAGAAATGTGTCAGTTGGCCAAATCATCATGGCATGGCAACTGTATGCTAAGCTTCTCATGCTGTGGTTACTGTGCATTTCAGGGGAAATTATTTGACATGAGAACAGGATAACAGCTTCAATGTATAATGAGAGCCTATAATAATGCTCATGATGATTCATATGACAGCCTCTCCTCAACAAAGCTACCCGGTATCTAAGACAATAAAGTATTTTTAAAGTAAGCACAGCTACATGCAAACCTTCTCCACACAAAGAAATAGGGTGGGAGGACAGAAACTAAAGATAGCATCATAGTGTTTTACTATTCATGAACACAACTTTTTATAGCACTGTACGAAAAGTAAGATAGGCAGAGGGGAAGCCATCCAAACTTTAACCTGCAGAGAAGTCACAATGAGTCACAGCTAAAGAGTAGAAAACAATTCAGCAGATGGCCAATAATACTTGTATACATCTATTATGTGCCCTTTGTAGATCTGGCACAAAACTACAAGTTACTTTAAGATGCACGTAAAAATGCCTTTTTGCTTTGATTCTAAAAGAAGCCAGGATGGGAGAGCTGATGGGGATTGTAATCTAACACCTCTAGAAGGCACCAAGAGGAGGAAAACTATTATAATATACACATTTGAATGAAATGTGCAAATTCAGTGGTAGAAGTCCAACAGAGCAAGATATACAATGAGTTGTTCTGGTAATAAATAGAAAATTCCTTGAGAAATATGATTTGGAATTGATTTGATTGTTGTAGCCTCAGTTTTGTTTGACCCTTGCTGGTTGTTTTTTTTACTAGAGTGGCTGTCTGTGGTTAGATAAATAAATCAGTCAAGCATTGAACAATGAAGAGTCTTGTAGCATCTTAAAATCTAGTAAGTTTTATGTGGGATTAGCTGTTGTGGAGTGTACCTGTTTCTTTAGGTGCAAGGAGTGTGGCTTCAGCAGACAGAGATTTATGCAAGCATGAGTTGAATAGGAATGTGGAAAATACTCCAAATGCAAAAAGGGCCAGCATGGTGATGGTCTATTACTGCTTGTTAAGGCTGACTAGCTATTCTTTGGGGTGACAGGTAAAGATCTAAATAGTGATTGTTAAGAACTATTGAAAAGTCATTAGTGTACCTCTAGGCACAAGCAGCCAGATCCATAGAATCATAGAGATGGATCAACACTTGTAAGAGAAACAAAAGTCCTTGTCTAAGATGCATATAGGAAAAGACATGCTCATCTAGTTCAGAATGAACTTTAGAGGGGTGGTAGAAAGAAGAGAACAAAAATTATATGTTGAGAAAATTATCATAACAGTTGTTATAGACCATACAGTGGTGGTGGCAATACAGCCAACCAGCATGGAAGGGTTGGGGGGGGGGCACGTTATCAGGAAAAGAGAGCTTCATTGTTTAATTCTGGAGTTCAAGCTCTGCTAAAAGAGACCAAGGTCTAACATTTCACTACATTTTTAGTTGCATAGAATGCTTCTGAGCCAAGTCTACCTGATTTGACAATAGCTGTATTACTCTCATAGCATCCTCCAACTTAATTTCCAACTTCTTTTAAATATAAAGAAGGGTTCATTCTTGCTTCATTGATATGCCACAGTACGTTACAGGAAGAGTGAAATACTCAAAAATCTTCCAATTTCTCCTTAAGTGATGTGCATACACAATTTCAAAACCCTTTTTCAAAACTGTTCCTTACAAATTGCTGCCTGGCATTTCATCAGGATGTGAAGGAGGTTTTTGGCATCTCCATACTGTGAATTGAAACCGTTCTGAAAGTGGCCTTGTTGTCACAGCCCAAACAATTCTGGGAACTGCAGCTTTGTGAGGGGGCGGGATTCTTTGTTCAAGATCAGTAGCTCCTATACAGAATAAACATTTCCCAGATCACTTGGTTGGGAGCCATTACTATTAAATGTGGTACAATTACCATAAGAATGTGAAAGATAAGCATGGGATAATTTATTTAGGGTCAGTAGGAGTTAAAAAATTAACCACTATGGCTCTCATTAGTTTAAAGAAAAAAAATTCACAGCAGTAGAAATACTTTTCTGTAATGACCACACAGACAACAATATTTATTTATAGAAAAATATACAGGGACAAGTCAAGAGGAGAAAAGGGAAGTTATGTGTCTTTTGTGTGCTGTGCCCTTTTATGTACTCTTCCCTTTTATTTGGTTTGGAAGACATTTCAAATAATAATAACTGCTCACTGTGTATAATCTAGAGCAGGGGTCTCAAACTCAATTTACCTGGGGGCCGCTGGAGGCAGAGTCTGGGTGAGGCTGGGCCGCATCAGATTTTCCGCCAAGCGGAGCAAGAGCCCGAGGAAGCTGCCCAGGAGTTTCCTTAGCCCGGCTGGGGCTCCGAGGAGGAGGAGGAGGAGGAGGAGGGGCGCGTGAGCCCTCGTCGCCGGCCACGACCCCCTCCGGCTCCTTCTTCACTACCACCAGCAGCAGCAGCAGCAGGACGAAGAAGCGGAGAAGGGAGGGAGCGCCGGCGACTGCCTAGCCGGGGGGGAGGAGGGCACGACATAAAATTTAAAAAAAAACCCTCACAGAATTCGCCTTGCCAAAGGAGAAAAGCCCCCACCGGTACCCGCGAAATTAAACAGAACGGGGCTGGCCCCCCCACAGGTGCACGCACGCACGCACGCACGCACACAAACACACACACACACACGGAGGTCTGGCAACCTTCCTCTGAGCCCCCCCCCTCAAAAAAAGGCACACTCAGCAGCAGCAGCTACCCCCACCACGACAGAGGAGCAAACTTTGCGAGGTGAGCCCAGGCAGCTTCCAGAGCCGAGGCGGCTGAAGCAGGACGAAGAGGAGGAGGAGGAGGAAGCACCGCCAGGCACTGAGACGGCCGCTGGCCGGGCTGGTGCTGGGGGTGCCGAGAGAGAAAGAGAGCCAGAGAGCCGCTTCCCTGGAAGAGGCGGCGGCAGCTGCTGTTGGTGGCTTGGAGGTGCTCTTTGAGGACGGGCTGGGAGCGAGCTCCGCTCTCAGGCATCGCTCGGTGGCGGCTCGGGCGCTTGGGGAAAAGGGCCGGCAGCGTGCCTCGCTCGCCGGCTCTCCCCCAAGACAGCACCTCTTGCACCCTCCATCCGGAACTGCAGCCTGCCAGCCTGACTCTTGACAGCAGAGGACGTGTGGGCGCTTCGGGGGGGCAGGCAAGGCGGGGGCCACAAACTATCATCTGGCGGGCCGCAAATGGCCCGCGGGCCGCATGTTTGAGACCCCTGATCTAGAGTATATTGTACTAGCTCCCTTAAAAGTTGGGAGTGGGTCTGAGGTGTGAAAATGGAAAGCTCACCACTGAAGTGAGCCAGCGCAAAGTGCAAGAAGATATAAGGCCAGTATTGGATAGTGGCTGGCCTGTTGGACTAGGGTTTGGTAGATCGGAATTGAAGTCCCCATTGAACTATGAAGCTCACTGGGCCACCTTGCACCAGTCATCATCTCTGAGCGTAACCTACAGTATATCACAGAAGTGAGTACACCTCCTCACATTTCATAAATATTTTAGTGCATCTTTTCATGTGACAACACTGAAGAAATGACACTTGGCTACAATGTAAAGCAGTGAGTATACAGCTTGTATAACAGTGTAAATGTGCTGTCCCCTCAAAATAATGCTGACAGGCTGCTCTTCTGCCAATAGATCCAATGAAGAATCAAACCCCTGAGTGCCATGTACACTCCAACTCACTGAGCTATCCAGCCAGTTCTTTGCAGAAGACAGAGGACTGGTGATAGATGTCTAACTAATTTCCAGCCATTCTCCTAATTATAGGACCCTGACAGCTTGAAAGTATTCGGCATCTTATTTCCAAGTGTATTGAATGACTGGAGCCTGCTGTGTTAGACAGTCAACATGCAATGTTATATTAAGGTGGTGGAATGCAGTATATACAATATTTAATATCTGACAGTATCTCATAGGTAACAGGAAGTTACAGTTTCATTTGACAAGTGATAGCCTGTTTTTGTAACACCTAGCAAAATCAGAGATGCCAAAATCTCCTTCTGCTTAGCTAAGCAAATAGCATAACTTTGGGATATAAGCTGCATCAAGCTAAGTATTCAAATGCTGAGTTTCACACGCAAAACTGGAACATTAAAATTTGTTAGTATTTTCACAAATTTGGAAAATTTCAAATATTTATCTGTATCTATTCCAGCTCTGACGTCATCCATGAACAGAAGGTTGAACAAGGCAATACATGTAGCAGCCCAACCCCTCTTGCTTAGCAAGGCAAATGGCATGACTTTGGGAAACAAATTGCTTCAAGTTAAGAAATCACAGTTGACAGTATCAGTTGCTTGCCAAGTCACATAGTTCAGTATGCAATAGAGAACGCCTACCAGGATTTCTTAACTGGAGGCAATTCAATTCCACAAGTTAAACAATTTCTGTCACATCAGTCTAACCTGGCAAGGGGATATTGGCTAGCATGTCATAACAAGCTTAAAGTATTTTAGTATTCTAGTAACATGATTAATTCAGATCATGGCTATCTCCCAAAGATCACTCGCAAAACAAAACAAAAAAACTAACTTGCAAGCTACAGAATGTGAGCATAACTCATTTTATGACCATTGCACATCTTTTCAGCAAAGGCAAAGTCCTGTTTCCAATGACATATTATTGGTTCCAGCTAGTGTGACCCTCAATAGGTTGACTTAAGATCCAATACTACGAGGCCATTGGAAAGATGGGATTTCTCCCTAAAATTTGGAAAGCCCCTGACTTTGGAGGGAGATATCTCATATTGGATCTCTCTTACTTGTCCCCACAGGAAAATGTGCATTTCCAACCTATCAAGATCCTGGGGTTATAGACAGTGGATCTTAGAACTTGACACGTGAGAACTTTCTATACCTTGAGGAAGCAGGACCAACTACTTCCAAGTTTTAATAATCCAAACAGCTGCACAGTAAATAATTATTTTTCATCAATTGAACAAAATCACTTCAGCAAAAAAAATTACTTTGTCCGGGCAGTGATTAATTTCTTTGGCCTCAGAAACTGAAAGTGACAAAATTTATGGAAGAAATAAAAAATTCAAGAAGTAGTCCAAAAGACCTAGAGATGATTAAAGCAGCTTAACAATGACCCAACTAAAGGCCCTGTGCGCACGCACGCACGCACGCACGCACACACACACACACACATTCAGCGAACCAAATAGTCAACTCCAGATTAACAGCATATCCTAATATCCCTACAGGAAACCAGAATTTACACTTGAAAGAAACAAGAGAGACCAATGACCAATGACAATATTCAGCTGCAGTGAAAGATGGGGAAAAGGCTATTTGCAGGTTTAAAAAAGGGAAGACATCAGGCCTGGGTAATATCCATATAGAATAGAAGTGGCTCCTTAATTTCTTTAATAAATATCTTGACTCTTTCAGGATACCACACATTTGGAGAAAGTCACCAGTGATTACTATTTTGAAACGTGGTAAAGAACTCACAGTTCCCCTCAAAATTCAGGCCAGGTCCATTACTGTGTCATCTTTACAAAGTGCTAGAAAGAATAATTTTGATCTAATAGGGTTAGTAGAACAATGCCTCATCCTACAACAAGCCAACTTTAGACCTGGAAAGAATTATACAGCACAAATCCTGTATTTAAGGTAGCATATTGAAGATGGCTTTGAAATTAGGAAGACGATGGGCATAGATTTTATTGATCTCTCAGCTATTATTGATCTCTCAGCTATCTCTGCCTATGACACCATTCTTCAAGTATTACTCCAAAAATGTTATAGTCTAACCAAAGACTATAAGCTAATTAATGTAACAGCAATCCTTTTGCAAAACTGCAGATTTTATTTTTATTTTTTGTTAATTTTCAAGGACAACGCAACTGATGGAGAACTCAAAAGAATGGTCTGCCCCAGGGTAGTGTACCGGCTCTCATTTTATGTAACATGTATACCAACAAGCAGTCACTTCTCCCAAGGTGCACAAAGGTCTATTTCTCCTGATGATCTTGCACTTGCTACACAGTTGGATACTTTTGAAGTGGTAGAAGAACTCAGTGCACATAATGATGGAACCAACTTAAACCCAACTGTGTTCAGACTCACATATATGTTTATCACCCCAGAAACAATCAAGCAGACACGTCACTGGAAAGGACATCTGCCTAGATCATTGTTTTATGCCCAAATATCTAAATGTTCCTTTGGATCATATGCTGGCCTATAAGAAACACTGCCAAAACAAAAAACAAATGGTCTATGCAAGAAAGGATATCCTTTGAAAGCTATTGGGAATAGAGATGGGCACAAATTAAAAAACAAACCATCAAATTCATTCAAAAACTGCTAATTCATCAATTGGTATTCGTACAAATCAATGCCCCCAATGAATACGAATCAATGAATTTTTAGTGATTTTTGATTTGTCAATTCATTTGGATATAAAATGGCCTCCAAGGCACCTAGAGATACCAACATTCAGAGAAGCTTCCTCTGACTCTCTTATACAAGCTCTCTCATCACCTTGCCGACAAAGGTCCGCATAGTCAAAGCTATGGTTTTTCCAGTAGCAATGTATGGAAGTGAGAGCTGGACCATAAAGAAGGCTGACCGCCGAAGAATTGATGCTTTTGAATTGTGGTGCTGGAGGAGACTCTTGAGAGTCCCCTGGACTGCAAGGAGAACAAACCTATCCATTTTGAAGGAAATCAACCCTGAGTGTTCACTGGAAGGACAGATCCTGAAGCTGAGGCTCCAATACTTTGGCCATCTCATGAGAAGAGAAGACTCCCTGGAAAAGACCCTGATGTTGGGAAAGTGTGAAGGCAAGAGGAGAAGGGGACGACAGAGGATGAGATGGTTGGACAGTGTCATCAAAGCAACCAACATGAATTTGACCCAGCTTCGGGAGGCAGTGGAAGACAGGAGGGCCTGGCATGCTCTGGTCCATGGGGTCACGAAGAGTCGGACACGACTAAACGACTAAACAAACAAGGTTGGTGAAGATTGGGTTTCAGAGGTCTGAGTTACATACTCACAAAGAGAGCCACCCAGGAAAGTTTCCCCCAGGCACCTAGAGATACCAAAATTACAGAGGAGCTTCCCATGACTCTCCTCTACAATCCCTCCATGTTTGGTGAAGATTGAGTTTCCCCAAGCCAACTGCTAAAGGGCACTTTCCAGGGGGGCCCACTTTGTGGTTGTATAACCTGGATTTCTGAAACCCAATCTTCACCAACCTTGGAGGATTGTAGAGAAGAGTGTGTAGAAGCTTTTCTGTGATTTTGGTACCTCTGGGTGCCTGGGGGGAACTTTCCTGGGTGACCTTCCTTGTGGGTGTATAATTCAGACATCTGAAACCCAATCTCCAACAAACTTGCAGAGCTTGTAGAAGAGAGTCAGAGAAAGCTTTTCTGCAAATTTGGTGTCTCTAGGTGCTTGGGAGACTGTTTTATAGGGTTTTAAAGTAAAAAAAAACCAAAACGACCAATTGATTAATCGATTTGTCAGAAAAAAAATCATAAGTTTGTAATTCATGATTCATTGACCTTGCTGAATCATGAATCAAAATGAACCACCGTTTTTCTGATTCGTGCCCATCTCTAATTGGTAATTGGCTGTGGCATACAACCATAAACCCTAAGAACCACAGGCCTGGATCTGTGCTACTATGCAAGTCAACATGCAGTCTGGTGTAGCATCGCTCAGCCCATAGCACTCCATGAAAATTGTAGAATCGTTATTGAATGAGTCAAGCCAGTTCCTATTGATAAAATCAATAATCTAGCAAGTTTACATGTAGTGACATATGGAGAGAGGTGCTGTTTAGTTCTTATTATCAGTTTGCATTTTATATGTGTTGCTATACATGCAACTGTCTAATTTTGCATCATATTCTATTAATCATATTGTAGTGCATCTGGTACAAAGAGAGAAAGAAACCTGCCAGGATCAGAGAATTGACTGGTAGGTAGAAAAAGAGGAATACCAGGGCCATATTATTGGGCACAGTGACAAAGACTTCCAACCACACCCCTAATCTGTGGAAAAATGCCCTGTATACCTGTCCTAAAGCTGGCATAAAGCATTTCCTTCCCATTTTAGGCATTCTATTAGTTCTGGAGAGCTTTTAATGATTATGCAGTAAATAACTCAGTCCTTCTAGGTCTAGTATTAATTATTAACCACCAAACACCTTACCCTTGCATATATTCAAGGACTCTGTCCTCCAATTTATTCATCCACAGCCTTTGAAAGCTATTTGGACTGCAATGCTGAAGATGGCATTTGGCATATAAAGGCAAAAGACTGGAGTTCGAAGAGGGGGCTGCTTTCAGTTATGGAACTCCACTCACTCAAAAATCTATTTAATCCTTCCTTTGGCTAAACTTTGGAAACACAGAAGACATCCATCTATCAAAATCTGCTGGAACAAAAGTGTTTCATTAGTCATTAGATGAATTTTTAGTGCTGTCAGATGTTAAGTGAAATTCCCATCACTTAAAAACTGTCTCTCCTATCCTCCTTCACTGGGACCATGGATAAATTTTACTGCTTGCTGTGGGGAACCTTTTAGGGTTGCATTGCAAAATTTTATACAACTGTTACATAAACTGTTGTTTGATAGGTCAGGGCTAGCACTAGGCAGATGAGGTCCGTGCTTCAAGAGGCTGGTGAGTGAGCAGCAGTAGGGAAGTGCTGAAGGACAGGATTGTGTGTCTGTCACATTGCTTGTTCTGTGCCCTCTAAGCCAGCCTCTACTCTCAGGTGAAGTGGAGGATGCTGCCCTATTGCTGATGTTGAGACAATATTCACTCATCAGCTTCTGTAATGTAGAGAAGGCATCATCTTGTCTTTAGAGCCAGCTCTGCTAGCATTTTATATACCACTTGGTTCAGACATCTCCCCATGAGCATGGACCAGAGTGCCTCCTTGGTGCCACCCTGTTCTTGATGCTGTTCTCCATTTGTCTCCAGCCTTCCACAGGCTGATAGATTCTGCAAATAAAACTATGAAAGAAAATTCAAATTTCTCCATAATTGCCACATCCCTCCATTCCTTCTCTGACGATATAGTTTTCACAAAGATGTATGCCCCAAAAGTCAGACTTGCAAATAAGACCTGTATTTACCTTCCAATGACCAATCATAAAACAAACAGGGATAAGTGTAAAGTTCTCCACCTAGGGGAAGAAACCTAAGTGCACAGTTACAAGTTGGGGGATACTTGGTTCAGTAATACTAGTCCCTCTCTATTCGGCACTGGTTAGGCCTCATCTTGAGTACTGTGCCCAGTTCTGGACACTGCCCTTTAAGAAAGGTGCCAAGAAACTGGAGCAAGTTCAGAGGAGGGCAACAAGAATGATCAGGAGACTGGAAACCAAGCCCTATGAGGAAAGACTGAAAGGACTGGGCATATTTAGCCTTGAGAAAAGAAGACTGAGGGGAAATAGGATAGCACTTTTCAAATACTTGAAAGACAGTCACATAGAGGAGGGGAAGGATCTGTTCTCAATCATCCCAGAGTGCAGGACACATAATAATGGGTTACAGGAAGCCAGATTTCAGCTGAATATGAGGAAAAAGTTCTTAAAGTTGGACAACCATCTGTCAGATATCCTTTGATTTGGATTCCTGCAATGAGTGAGGGTGGGTGGTGGGTTGGATGTGATGGCCTTATAGGCCCCTTCCAACTCAATTATTCTATGATTCTATGAAAGCATGCTGGGATGTAAAATGTAGAATGAAGCAGTCAGTCAGATGTCTTCCAAGGAAATACAATTTTAAAGGTATGCTAACTGCATAATCCAGTTTGATCTCGTGACTGAAATTCTATAGAGTAGACATCCTACACAGTTATTTGTGTAATTTGTAGCTCTAGAGAACTCCAGCTTACCCCCTTAAACTGCAGCACTAGAAAACTCTAGCAGAAAAGTCTAGGTACCTCATCAAACCAGAAATCCCAGTGATTCCAGAGGAATTAAAGTGGTATGAGGATGGAGAAAAAAACACAAAACCTCCCCATTGTGCCCAATGGGCAGGAAACCATAGACCTTTTCCCCATAAAAACACACCCCAAGAATGAAATAAGTGAAGATTTACATCCCTGAAGTGGCAATTAAACATCTTTCTGTGAGGTATTGATAAGGGAGCTAGAGAGTGAATTGCTGCCTTCCCTGGGTGGGGAAGAGAAGATCTCTGGGAAACATATGGACAGCAGAGCCTGTATGTTTGTTATACATTCCCTTCCCTCCACAACTTGTTATTATGAGAGGGTCAGCTAGGGTGAAACAGTTCATTTGCGCAATACAAAGGGCTCAAAGGTGATGGGCAGGCCAACTGCCAGTCATCCCTACAATTCTGTGGTTTAATTTCAACACTGAAATCCAACATAAATCAGGTGACCTCTCAACGGTGCACAATGGCTTGAACTAGAGGAGATAATTTTACAAATGTGGCTTTTTGGCAGGGAGTCTGCATCCCTAATATGCCAATTTTTTTTAAAAAAAGATTGAATACTCTGTATTACTTCTGTGCCAGTTAACTGCAAACCCATTGCTTTTTATTATAAATCCTAAATGATCCACTGGGAAGGGGAACAGGTTTTAAGTACTGTGAATTTCACTACATTTGACAAAACTAAAAAGGAAAAAAAAACTTTAACAATTCTACATAAATGAAACACTTCAAATAAAAGAAAACACACTTCATGAAATACTCTTGCCCCAAAACCTGAAAAAAATGGGTGCTTACTCCATTTTCCTCACAAAACCTACATTCCATGTCTATATTAGAAGCGTTATCCCTTTGTAATCCCCACAAATTATTTTCTTGTAAACCCCCTCCTCTGCCAGATGTACTGTACTATAATCTTCTTTTAACTCTATAACATCTAATCCCACTTGAACTTCAGTATCAGATACCACAACACATCTGTGCTTCAGACAATTCCTCTCACTGATCATCTGCAAGATGGACCACAGTGACATGTGTGTGGGTAACAAAGACACCTTTAGCAAGCATTGTAAAGTTCCCCTTGCAAGGTATCCCATGCCAGAGGAGCCATCAAGAATCTAAAATGAAACTTACATTTAACATATATTTTCTGGGAAGCTTATTATAATTTTTCTTGAGCTTCCATTTTTATTTTTTGGTTGATTGAAAGAGATTCACATGTGAGATACGATACTGTTGGCTTTCTAGATTGTCTTTTGTTTACTGCAGAAAAGGAAAAGTAGCAGCTTGAATGCCTGAGCTCCACTTTGGCTCAGTGCCAGAAGTTCTCTGTCATTCATAAATCACTCAAACCAAATACTTCACTTTGATACCACTGCAGAAAATTCCCTGAGATTACATTACTGTCTGATGTACAATTGCCTATTATGTATTGCCTTTTATTACAGTGAACTGCTTTGCAACAGGAAAACTGCCAGAGAAAAAGCTTCTTAAAGCCTGATTTATAGTATAGGGTGTTTTATTTATATATATATATGAATATTTGCAAAAGAATGACTGATGAAAACAAGCAGGCAAACACTCTGAAACAAGGGGCTAAAGAAGCAACCCTATATATATATGGAAGATGGCTATGTAAGATTACACACACACACATAGTACACAAGTACTTACTATTTTAGGCTGCAGTTCTGTGATCTTACATAGCAAAGCAAAGCAAAAGCAAAGCGTGCTGCTTATATACCACCCTATAGCACTTCAAGCACTCTCTGGGCGGTTTACAAGTTAATTATGCAGGCTACACATTGCCCCCCAGCAAGCTGGGTACTCATTTTACTGACCTCGGAAGGATAGAAGGCTGAGTCAACCTTGAGCCGGCTACCTGGGATTGAACCCCAGGTCGTGACCACAGTTTTAGCTGCAGTACAGCAGGTTAACCACTGTGCCACGAGGCTCATAGCCATCTTCCATAAGCCATAGGAAAATTATAGTTTTTCTTCACTGGCCTTACTGGTAAAATTAGACTTTCCCTTCCAGACTTCACTTAAGACACTGAAAGGGTTCTGAGGTGTGTCCTTGCCTTCAGTTTTGGATTCTGACTTTGAACAATGCCAGTCCAGTGGGTGGGAAGGGATGGAGAAAATCAGGATCCACATATTTGGAGCTTGAAACCACACTCAAACCATACTGGAAAATTTTGACATACGTACCTTTGAGTTTCTCTAACTCAATTCTGTCCCAAATGAGAGCCTAACAACTTCTCCAGATAATATTGACACACTGGAAACCACCCTTTAACACGTGTCAAACATACCATCACAAACCCCACCCAAAACAACATACATTACCCTCCCCCTAAATTTCAACAACAGATAAAGCAGTTACATTTTTACAGCCACTCTATGTCATCATCCAAACATACATATGGCATTGGTGATCCATTCTTAGTGCACTCAAGTCCTTTCAGCTAAATAGTAGAGCAATATGCACAAGACAACATTGCTTAGTCTCCTGTGAATGAGGTCTGTAAAAGAATGTGGTGTGTGTGTGTGTTGAAGCAGAACCAAAAAACCAGCAGCCATTGTTAAAGAAAGAGCTGGGAGATTTATATGGCCTTACCCCCGAAAGACTTCCCTCCCTGGCTCTCTCTCCTGAAAGCAAAGACCAATTGAAGGGCCAAGTGAGCCCCTAGTGACTGCAAATTTCTTAGAATAATTTTTAAAAGGCACAAACTTAAAAGATTAATGAACATGAAAGAGAGAAAAAATGAAAGCTTTTCTTGTACAGCATGCCTACTGCCTGTTCAGCTGGCAAATACAGATAGCTGCCCTGCGACATTTTGAATCCTTTCCAGCTTGTAGTTGTTGGAGTATGCAGATCAATTGTGTCCCAGTATGCAGTGGGTGATTCTGCCAGTCACTCAGTTCTACCCTGCTATTGGGGCGCTATTGTGCATTGATCCCTTCCTGCCCCTCTTCTCTCTTGTGTGCCTTCTTCCTTGAGGAAGGGCCTTTTCCAAGATGGAGATGGCCTGAGCACATGCTATCTGATGGCTCTCTCTCCATCCACACTTGCATCCATGCCATCCAGCTTTAGGGGGTGGTTTGCCCAGTTTAGGAACAGTCTTCAAAGCTAAAGAAACTTACTTGGACTATGTAAGACAAATGCCTTCTTTATTTTTCACTCAAATGCTATATTTTGACCTTTGCTACTGAAATACTAAAGTCTGTAGTTAATAAACCTTTTTTCCAAAGTTATTACAAGTTAACTCCATGTTTTTGACTCTGTACTTAATTTAGCTCATTGAAGATACTTGGTCAGAACACACCAAATACATAACTATGTGAGACAGCTGAGTGGCCTTCAGAGGTGGAGTTCATTATGCTTCTGACTTTAAAGGAATCCTTAATTTGCCTTAGGTGAGTACCTAGTTCTCACCTGCAAGTAAACCAACTAGAGAGAGCAGATAGAGAGACATGACAGTTTGGAACGTAAGGGCTACACAGAGACACAAGACAAGATGACCAGATGAGAAAGAGGACAGGGCGCATGGCCCTTTAATAGCTGAGTAGATGCAAACAGCTTTTAATGCCAGTGACACTTGCTGAAATTTCCTCTTCTGTTAAAAGATTAAGAAACCCTGCCTTCTTTTTCATCTGGTCACCCTAGACTGCATCTCATGCGGTTTTTAAAATGTTAAAAGCACATCTGGGGAAGGCAGTGTTACACCTTCCCATACCCTCTTCAGCAATTTCCCCCGCCCCCTTCTGTATGGAGCAAATGGGTGCTTACTAGTGGGAGGGTATTTTGTTTGAGGGAAATGACACAGCTTGTCAGAAGGAAAGAGTTAATCCCCCTTCAGGGATTTGTGGTTTTGTGTTTGAGTTCTGACTATTGAGAATAATATGGTCTCCTTTCTTTATGTGTATCAGAATGTTGCACAATTTGAAGTTATGGACCTATATGAAACATCAGTAAAATTAAAAACAAATTAAAACGTTAAAATACACTATTTTTGACCAGAAAAAAGGTTATTTCAACAGTGTTATCTTGGCCATTTGCTAGATCTTCTTTTGTGAACTTGGTGGGGCATACATTGCATGCACATAAGTGTTGTATTGATTGAATTTCTCCATAGTCACAGAAAATTTGTCCTGTATCCAAGTAGCCTTATTTTACTTGATTATTCTTTGATCTTCCTATTTTGCTTTGAAGTTTATTAAGTGACTTCCAGATGGTCCAACCAGAATCTTGTCCTAGTGGGAGACAGTCTTCAGCATTCATCCATTCTGCAAGGTGTGATGTTTTTATTCTCCATAGGTTTAGCCTAGCCTCTTCTGGTTTAATATTCAGAGCTTGAGGTGCGTACAGAAAACTTCTCCTTGATTTTAGCCATTGTCTAGAGGGTTGGTGTCCATCAAGTGGATGGGTTTGGTGCTGTTTTACCTTATTTCATTCAATAAATACTAGCACATCTCGATGTAGGAGTCTCCCTGAAGAGTGGAAAAGCATTGTGAGCGAGCTCAGGCCTCCCCTGGGCAATGGCATGCAACTGGCCAATCCTTCACTTCCAGAATTGTTGGAATGTAATAGCTTATACATTTGCTAGCTCAATTTCTGCAGAAGTACTTCGGTTAGTGTGTCCCAGAATTTTGACAAACTTAAATGGAAAGAAAGATAAAACATTGTGGTATTGTATAGGTTAATAGATTTATGTAAGTTGATATTTCAGTTGATCAAAATCTACTTTTCTAGTGTGTTCATCTTTGAAATACCATAACATGTTGCCTCTTCCCCATTTCTTTTTCCCTTTCCCTTTTAATTTTTGCCAATTTTGCTAATTCAGGTTTCTAAGTATTACAGTATAAGAAATACTGTATGTTCTCAGGGCCCCAGATGAGCTAGCCAATTATGTTCACCAGGGAAGAATGGATTGACAGGTGTTCTCTCTAGTTAACCAATGAAGGCCAGTATCCTATCCCTGGTTCCAACTATGAGTTAGACCTGCTCAATAACTGTTCAACTCTTACGTAAATCCCACTGAGTCAATGGGACTGTGCCTGTTGAGACTAGCAATAGCACATTAGTTGATGTTTCTCTAACCAGGTGTTCCAAGCTTTGATATAAACAAGCATTTAAACACTTTAGTCTGAAGCCAAGGAGGACTTTCTGGCTCTAGATCAGTGTTCTGAAATGTGTCCAGAAAAAAATATGAGAACAAGAGGAAGCATCTTCGATACATTCTAAGGTCCAGAGGTGTTGTACAGTTGGATGCAGTGCTTGGAAAATTGTTTTTTAGAAATAATTAGTTGTGGTTTTGTTAGAAAGGCCCCAAGTTAGTTACTGATAGGTATACTTTTATTAAAATGACTCTATACATTCTGAAAAGTAACTAAAATTATTGCTTTTATTTCGTTTTTTAAAGAACAACATTTGAATGGTAAGCCTGTGGTTTATCACACAAGCTCTCTCTACATCCACCTCATTGTTTCCTCAACACCTACAACAGAGTTTGAAGGAGTAGCACAAGTCACAGCATGAACCAGTGCTTGAACTGTCTGATATTCTTTCTCTACTTCTTAGTCAGGCTCCATATCTGTAACTATGAAATGGACTGAAAATTTGGACTTACACCATAAAAAGAGAGAACTTATCCTTGTTAAGTTACTACCACCATTTAATGGAGTCATGCCTTACTTATTGGTAAAAGTAATTAAATACTTTCAACTGCTTCTATTTAATAGTTAATAGTAACTAGTTACTTCCAAGCTCTTGTTGGGTACTGTGTTGCACCCATGTATTTTTGATGAGCAATGATGATGAGAAGGTGTTCTCTACAATCAGTAGTACAAATGAAGAAGGGGATCAAAGAGTGTGAAGAACCTTTGTATTACATGTCCTGTCAAGCCACAACTGACTTATAGCAACCCAAAGAATATATTCTGTTGGAGTTTTTGCAACCTTGCATGCTGCTTTCAGCAGGTTTGGCTGAGAGGGATCTTCCTCCGCTGGGGTGACTGTGAATCTATCCAGCACTAGCCAATTGTTCCCTCCTACCTCTGAAATCAAAGAGAGCCACATCTCTCTGCTCAGTACTCCCCCCCCCCCACGTGAGTCTGTTGAAGTCTGTTATCGAAGGCACCCGTGTTTGTCAGTTTGCTGTTTGAACTGTTCACAATTGTAAGTGAAGAAAATGGTTTTTATTATTTCTCCTATTAATGTCTCAGAGTGAGTCACTGAGATTATAAGTGCCACTTAATGAGAAAAGGGGTGGACTGCTCTGGGGAACATGAAGCTATTCTGCTCTGTAAATCCCTGCACTTCTGCTGTGCAGCTAAAGAAATTTAACCAAAAATTCAAAACTCTGTAACACATTCAAGGCAGATTAAATATTTAAGGAGTGGTTTTACCAGTGCCACACCTCACCCCACTCCATGCTCATGCCTGTCCATGGATAAGCAAGAAGTCAAACACAGGTGTCCCAGCACTGATCTGTTCCTCTCTCCACTCTGTCACAATGGTTTTCAAAGTACCACTACCCACTCAGGGTTATATTGTTAAAACCCATTTCCAACGGTCCATTGATATAGGTATCATAAACCATCAGTGAGATAACAAACCCTAAAGGAACTGCACATGACCACTCATCTACAAGAAGAAAATAAAACCAGGATATCCTTGTCATCTTGCCAGATGTTCAAGCCATCTTAAAGAGTTGGGTGATATACCAAAAAAAAAAAGCCCTGCATTTTTTTCCAGCTCCA
The DNA here is from genome assembly GCA_037013535.1 of Intellagama lesueurii. NCBI lineage: Eukaryota > Metazoa > Chordata > Lepidosauria > Squamata > Agamidae > Intellagama > Intellagama lesueurii. The sequence goes on along the minus strand of JBAJHW010000005.1, from coordinate 67,516,708 downwards.
CTTTTTCTACATATAGGAGGAAGTAGGGTAGCTTAGGCGACCCAAGGCAGGCTGTATGGGCCTCCAGCTCTGCCCTCCAGCTGAGGAGGAATTGGCAGAAAAGACCTGCTGCTGCTGCTGCACTCTTTCTACCCACCCACCTCCCATCTGCTTCCTGAGGTGGCTGCCTCACTCTGCTTATCAGCAGGACCAGCGCTGGGTACAAGGGCGAGAAAGAATCTTAGCCTTCTCAGTACAGTATGGGAGGATTGCACCTATTCTTACTCCTGCCTGGTCCTACCACGACTTGTCGCCTCACACAATGCGATGTGTGCAAAGCTCTCTCCGTACAGGAGGCCTTTCTGAGCAACCTTCTCAGTGAAACCTGCTGGCACTTTGCCATGCCTGTCAGCATGACGGCTTCCCTTACATCAGGCAAAGAAAAATTAATGACGCCTGCCAGTGTTGGCATCCCCTTGTCCAGTTGAAAGCCATCAATTATAAAAAGGTATTGGAAGAACATCATTTTTCTTTCTTTCTTTAGCTAGGACTGTAAATCTTAAGACCAACAAAAAGAAAATAGAGGGATAGAGGGAAGCTCTTTTCCCTCTCGCGCAATACCAGAACCGGGGGACATCCACTCCAATTGACTGCTGGGAGAGTGAAAACAGACAAAAGAAAATATTTCTTTACCCAGCGTGTTGTTAGTCCGTGGAACTCCTTGCCACAGGATGTGATGATGGCATCTGGCCTAGATGCCTTTAAAAGGGGATTGGACAGATTCCTGGAGGAAAAGTCCATCGCAGGTTACAAGCCATGATGGGGATGTACAATCTCCAGGCTTAAAAGGAAGGTGCCTCAAAATGCCAAATGCAGGGGGAGGGATATCAGGAGACAGGTCTCTAGTTGCCTCGTGGGCTCCCAGAGGCATCAGGTGGGGCCACTGTGAGATACAGGAAGATGGACTAGATGGGCTCTTGGCCTGATCCAGCAGGGCTCATGTTCTTATGTTCCTTATGTAAAATGGCAAAATAAGAGAAAAGTAGCAAATAAAGAGGGCAGGTAGTGCTCCACCAGTTTAATCCTTATGCACAGTAATTTGTTTTCTTGCTTGCAAGAGTATCACAAACACACAATATATTATTTTGTTATTCCTAAAAGCAAGGTGACATACAGGTGAGGGCTTAGAGCAGGTAGGGAAACTCTCTCCACCCCACTGGATTTTTGAACTACAGCTCCCATAATCCCTCATAATTGGCCATTTCTGGTGGGAGGTGAAATCTAAAATGTCTGGGAGGCTAAATATTCTCTACCGGTGATTTATAGATGCCTACGGTCCTTCCTTCCTTTGCTTGTGTCAGAAGCACCACAGTACAATTAATAGATATCGCCGATCAATACAAACTGGTTTACAAAATAAAAATGTATCAAATAGTTTTTGTCCAATGATGAGCAACCTCAAGAAATTTAAAACACCTAACATCAAATTTTCCATGGTATGTGTTAAGGGGCATAGATCACATAGGCACACATGTGACACTCTGTTCTCTGCACTAATAAAGAACTGTGTTGGTGCAAAAACCCCATTTTCTGCCAACTCCTAGCATTTTGTCTATTTTAAGGGGGATAGTTCATCTTTTCCACATAATTCCCTGGCTTCTCTGCTGTTTTGTTGAGATTCACAGATTTTTCTGAAGAAAACTTTCCCCAGATTTTAATCTGAGATGGGTTCAACATTCCACTCTGCTCAAATTAAATCACAACCTTAATGCACGGCATCACCTCCTCCAGAACCTTACATGGCTCCAAAGAAAAGCGAGTTAAATGGAATTACAGAGGTGTGGGCAATGTCTCATACAGACCACTAGATGGCAGTATAAGCATCTTCTTTCCGAACTCCATTCAACTCAATACCTCAGATGCATCTCTGTCAAGGTTTCATTAAGATTTATAAGCCCCCTTCGTCAAAAGTAATGCGGTTTCAAGCTTTAATTCATCATCCTGCGCCACATGCAAATTCTAGAGGAATACTGGCTTCCAATTTACTCAAACTTCAGGGAGATGAAGCACAGCGATTAAATATGAAATGAAATGAAGAGGCAGTAGTTTTGCATGTGATGACAAATAAGTTACTGCACTTTTCGGGAATCTAGTAACTGCTAGCTGCCTAGCATGTATAGGTGTGAAAGCTGGACAATGAAGAAAGCTGAGAGGAAGAAAATGGATTCATCTGAAATAAAAAGGCTGGAGATATCCTGGATAGCCAGAAAGACGCACATGTGGGTCCTAGAGCAAATCAAGCCTGAACTGTCTCTGGAGGGGAAATTGATGAAACTGAGACTGCCCTTCTTAGGGCACATCATGAGAAGGCAAGATTCTCTGGAAAAGACAATAATGCTGGGAAAGGTGGAAGACAGCAGGGAAAGAGGGAGACTAAATACAAGATGGATCGACTCTCTAAAGTGAACCACGGTTGAGTTTACAAGAGCTGAGCAGAGCTGTTGAAGACAGGACATTTTGGAGATCGCTCATTCCTAGAGTCAGCATAAGTTGGAGGTGACTTGATGACATGTAACAGCAATAACAACAGCTGCCTACATGGCTAGTTCCTATATAGAAATGCTGGGACACTGTGCTCTGTATTTTGGATTTAAGAATATGGGGCATGCTCCAACTGGATCTTGTTAACTCCAATTCCATGTTTCAGTTCTAAAAAAATACAACCAGATAGAGATAAATAATTAAAAGGATAAATAAGCAAATTATCTGCTCAGGTTCTTAACTCAAAGCACTGCTTGTATGTTAGCATGGCTGCTTATTTTGTGTTCCTGCCTCATGTAAGAAGCAAGCTTGTATACACGGGGAATGCCCACCATGTTGGAAGACAGGCAGCTCACCAGTGCTCAGAATGGCAGTGGAGACTTGTTGTGACAGAGGTGATCTTTAGAGTTGTTGCACATGTCTGCTCAATTATTCCATCTGGGCTCTGCATTACAACAGACAGGGTGCCTGAGAGGTCCTACTGCTTCTAATCTGCTTGATTATCAGCAAGATGAAAAATAGACCAGACTCACTGCCTGATCCTTTCCTGATCACCACATCTGTACTCAGTTACCTCGAAATATCTAGTGGAAGTCCCTTTTGAATAAACATCTTTGCTGTTGTCACACATAATTAAGTTGTTTCCAAATTATGGCTACCCTGTGAATTAATGACTTTCAGACGGCTCAGTCATTAAGACTCATTCATGTCTTGCAGACTCAAGGCAGGAGGCTCCTTTGTTTGTTTGTTTGTTTGTTTGTTTGTTTGTTTGTTTGTTTTACAGTTTAATGAGCTCTACCACCAGCAAGATAAGCAGAGGAAAGGAGTCACCGAGGAAAGAATCAATCACTCATTTTCTCTTAAGGCAGTTTGACCTTCACGTGGATGAAACTAAACATGCAGTTAGAAAATCCATTAAAAATAATAATCATATCAGGTCACAGCATGTTGCTACGGTCAAACGTCCAATAATTTTTAATGTTTGAAACATCAAACCACTTTCAAAATGCTAATAAGGTATAAAAACAGTAACTCTAGGTACGACCTTTCTAATTTTTTTTAAAAATGATGAAGCTGCATTTGTGATAAACATTAAATCTACTCCAATCTTTTTTGGGTAATGAAAGTTGGCAGGATGCATCCAATCTGGTCCTTAAAAGTCACTGGCTAAGGCCATGTTTCCCAATCTTTTTCGAGTCAAGATCCCCTTCTATAATAGCCAAGTAACCTGTGATCCTGCCATATTTTTAATGGCGTAAAGAAAACACATTAAGAATAAATTTTTCCAAACATAATTCTAATCCGATACATTCGTATTACTGTAATACAACATAATTATGTGGGGAGGCTGTAAATCTGCCTCTGCTAGATAAAATTTGAGAAGAATACAAAAGTCAGTACACTTTGAGCTTAATTTACTGTTTTGGAGGAGGATGTGACCCTTTCTGGGTCTTGTGACGTTTACCCAAGTGGCCCCTGCTTGTTTCACCAAACCAAGGGCTAACACTACGTATCCCACAAGCTGACATCAATTTGTCACAATCCTCACGTGCCCCGTTTATTATTCCCTCACAAAGGCGCACGTCGAGTTCTCTTCTCGCTGCCACCAGTGGATTACTTCAATCCACAATATAAATGACATATGTCAGAACACTTGTCTTGTGAACAGAAACAGAACTTAATTATTGAAGTAAAGCAGAATGAGTACAGTGGACCCTCGACTTACAGACAGCTCGACCTGCAGACTTTTTGAGTTACAGACTTCTCTGGCCGCAAAATTTAGGTTCGACTTGCGGCCGGAGAATCGACCTACAGACTGGAAAATCAAACAAAATGGACCAAAAACGGCCGGTTATGGATTAATCGGTTTTCGATGCATTGTAGGTCAACGGAGCCTCGACCTACAGACTTTTCGACCTGCAGCCACCGTTCCAATACGGATTAATTCCGTAAATCGAGGGTCCACTGTAATAACAGAAGTTTTTCAGATATTCATTATACGTAAGCAATTCATCAACAGTTCCCTTAGTACATAGTTCTTTTCGCTTGCAATTTCATTACCACCCTCTCTACCTATATTCCTAACCAGCTCTATCTTTCTGACTAACCAGCCCTATCTGACTCCTCCCTCTCCTGCCAAGCCTCATGTAGCTGCTGACTCCACCTCTCCAGTCCTCTCATAGGTTCATGCAAATCAGCTCATGAATATGAGTGACATGAGTGATGTGGGTGATCGCCACAGGTCCCATCTCATGCCCCTCACCCCCCCGGTTCTCCTCCCTCCCTTTGCCTTCCTCCTCGGATGAAGTTCTTTTTTTTAAAATTTCCAAAACAAAAACAAATACAAAAATACAAAATACTTACTAATACAATCTAAACCACTGTGCACCCCTATACCCACGGGACCCTTTGGAACAATACTTTAACACGAACCTCCTTTCCAAAATTGTATTGATTGTTGTTTAGAGGCTTTCCCCTTTCCTTTCACTAATACAAATTCAACAAATCTACCCCAAATAGCATAAAAATATTTGAACTTATTTCCCCTCTTTTCATCTTAAGTTCAGTAGTCAATTTATCATTTAATGCAATGTCCCATACTTCATTATACCAATCTTCTAATTTAATACAGTATCATTTTTATCTTTCCAGAATCTAGCTATTAATATTCTAGCACTTGTCATAAAATTGGAAATCAATTCCTTTGAACAATAATCAAGTTCTATCTTATCAAAAATTGACAACAAAGCAATTTTAGAATTGAATTCGATATCTTTTCCAAATATATCACATATTTCCTTAAAAATCAGTTTCCAAAATTTCTGAATCCATTTACACTCCCACCACATATGATAATACGTGCCAATTTCTTCATCACATTTCCAACAGGCCTTAGAATAGTCTGAATTTATTATATTCAATTTCACCAGAGTCATATACCATCTTAAACTAATTTTTTTTAAAAATTCCTTTATTCTTACCGACATTAATCTTAAAACTCTCATCTTCCAAATTTTTGTCCAATCCTCTGTTTTAATTTCTGTCTTTAAATCATTTTCCCAAATTGATTCCAAACCTTCTGTTTCTATCTCTTTTTCCTCTTGTTCCAAAATTAGGTTATAAATTCTACTTACTACTCACTTCCTCAAAGCATCTTTCTGCATGTCTTCATGTGATGATAGAAATTGTTCGTACTTAGTACATTCTCTACATTTGCCATTAGTTTTCAACCATTCATTTGTCCAACTATCTAATTGGATATAATTATACCATGATACTTTATTAGTTTGAAGTTTAACTATAATCTGATCCTCCGATGTCATTTTAATCATCCAATCCTTCAATCTGGCAACTTTTTTGTCCTTAAACAAATCAGCTAAACCTTTCAAGTTTGCTGGGAAATTTTCTATTTCGGTCACTAATTTTAGTTGTGAAGTAAAGGGACATAACTTCTTTTTATTTCTGTTCCAGATATTTAACATGTTTTTTTTTTAAAAAAAGGTTGTTCACCTGATTTATTGTATTTCTTTTTACTACATTAAACAAATATTTTTCAATATTCCCATTTATTTCTGAGGATTACATATCCCACCAAATTAACCTTCCTTTGTTGTATATAATATCTCCGATAAATCTTAACTGATTCGCTATATAATAATTTTTTATATTAGGAATACCTAAACCTCAATTTTTTTGAGCCTTATACCAATACCTTTTATTTATTCTTGATTTTTTACCTTGATTACAAAATCCATTAATTAATCCCTGCCAATACTTAAAATCTTCTTCTTCTAATTGTATTGGGAGCATCCTGAATAAAAAAGTAATTTTTGGTAATATTTTCATTTTGATCATGCCGATTCTCCCAAACCACGATAGTTTCAATTTAGAATACTCCTGCAATTTATCTTTAATATCACTTTTTAATTTGTTAAAATTTTGCTCCTTTAATTTTTGAGTCACTTTAACTATATTTATACCTAAATATTTAATATAATTACACATTTTAAAACCATATTTATTTACAAACGTTTCTTGTTCATATTTATTATAATTAAACATCATTATTTGTGGTTTTTGCCAGTTAATAGTTAGTCCTGTTATTTCCCCAAATTTTTCTAAATGATTTTTAATTTTATCCATAATTTCTAATGGGTTTTTAATGGTTAATAATGAATCATCAGCAAATAAATTAATCTTAATTGTATCATTTTTACCTAATCCTTTAATTGATTCATCATTTCTTATTGCATTAGCTAACAGTTCTATAACCATATAAAACAATATTGGTGAAAGTGGACAGCCTTGTCTTGTACCTCAGCCTAGAAAAATCCGCTCTGTTAAACCATCATTAACTATCACTTCTGAAGTATTATCTGAATATAATTGATCTATAACCCCTATAAATCTTCTACCAAATCCCCAACCCTTTATAAGCAGCTTTAATGTTGGCCATTCCACACAATCAAAGGCCTTAAATATATCTAGTGATAAAACAGTTGCCTTTGTTTTTTCCTTTTCTACCTCATATATAATATTCAAAACTCGCCTAGTTAAATTATCAAGTTCTCTTCCCTTTGTAAAACCACATTGATCCTCTTTAATATAATTTGCTATAAATCTATTTAATCTATTTGCTAGTATAGTGGTAGAAATCTTAGCATCTTGATTAATTAGAGATATAGGCCTATAAGATCCCGGATCTGTTAGATCCTTGTTGGGTTTTGGGATAAGAATCGTTAATGAGTGTTTCCAAGAAGGTGGCATTGTCTCTCCTTCCAATATTTTATTATAAATCATTTTTAGCTTAGGTATCAAAATGGAACTAAAATGTTTATAATATTCTGGACCCAATCCATCAGTGCCTGGTGTTTTACCATTTCTCAGTTTATTAATAACTTCAGCAATTTCTTCTTCTTTAATCTCTTCTTCTAATATTCTTTTATCACATTCCAATAATTTAGTTTTTAAATTCTCATTTATATAATTTTCTATATTCTCTTTCAGTACATTGTTTCCTTTATATAATTTCTGATAAAATTCTTGAAAAATCTTCAATTTATCTTTCATTATATTACACCTCTTACCTGTTCTATCTTTAATTACCCCAATTGTGTTTTTTAATCTTCTATTTTTGCGCATTCTAGCTAATAATTTTGAATTTTTATTGCTAAATTCAAAAAAATTCCTCTTTATATACATCAAATCCCTCTGGACTTTCTCTGTCTCTAAGTTTTCTAGTTCCTTTCTCTTTGCCTGAATTTCTGCCAATATCTTTCTATCTCTTTCTAAAAAAACCTTGCTTTCCAAATTTCTCAAGTCTTCTTCCAGTTTTTTTGCGTTTTTCACCTTAATTTTTTTCAATTTACAGGATTCCCTTATTGTTATTCCTCTTGGAATTGCTTTCATCGTGTCCCACAACAGGCTTAATTTCGTACCTCCTGCTTCATTTACTGTCCATAATTCTAACCATTCTTTCTTTATCTTTTCTATTACCTCTGGGTACTGGAAAATGTTAATATCCATTCTCCATCTTTATAATCTTTTTTAATCTCAATCTCCATTGACATCAAAGCATGATCTGTTATTTTTATGGAATTGATCTCAGTATTAACTATTTTAGGAATTAAATCTTGAGATGTGAATATAAAATCTATTCTGGAGTAACTATTATATACTGCTCAAAAATAAGTGTATCTTCTTTCATCACCTTTCATTACCCTCCAAATATCCTTCAAGTGATTATTTTTTACCTTCTTGCTCAATATTGTATTTCTTTGAAGAACATCATTCCGATCATAAAAAGTTTTATCCTTTATCTTATCCATAACCATATTAAAATCCCCTGCCATAACATAACCCTTCTTTACCTTCTCCATTTCTTTTAAAACCGTGTCGTAAAAATCTCCTTGTTTATTATTAGATGCATACACATTAACCAAAGTATATTCTTCCAAACCCATTTTACCCTGTATTATTATAAATCTACCATTACAATCTTTTACTACCTGTTTCACTATAAATTCACATTTTTTAAAAATTATGATTGCCACACCTCTAGGTTTAGACGTTCCAAAGTTTTTTTTCCATAAATGCCTATATTATTCATCTTAAGTTCGTTGACTCCATCTTCTGACTGATGAGTCTCTTGCAAAAAGGTAATGTCCACCTTATTTTTCTTCAATAATGCTTCTATTCTTCTTCTTTTCACTATTGATCCCAGGCCTTTCACGTTTAAAGTGGCTAGTCTTATTCTCTTACCCATTTGAGTTCAAGATTTCTCCTCCTAACATGCCCCATGTGCAACCCCTCCCCCCAACAAACTAACAAAAACACACTAAAAATTAACATCAACATTACCCAAACATACAATACTTTACCCCTAACAAACCTCTGAACATTTATCTTTTTCCCCACCCCACCATATTCCCCCGCCATAACTACTAGTGAGGGCACAAGGTGGGGGGGACACCACCACCGTCCGGCGGAACTGCAACCAGAACCTCGCCTCTGCTCTTTTTATTAAAATTTTGCATTTCTTCTTAATATTTGATAACACTGAAGCCCCCTTCTCCACTCTCTCCCCTGTAATTATAAGTAAAGAAGCAATTAAAATCCAGAATTATTAGTAATTTTAGTTTTATTATTACTGTTGCTATCTAATATTAATATAATTAGTATAGTTATTACTAAAAACTAGAAAAAAATAAAGAGAAAAAAATTGATATGAATGAATGAAGGAAAGAGAGAAGAAAAATAAAAGTATAGAAAATTATAAGACTTAGAAGGGGGGAGACAACAGTTGGTCCATCTTCTAGTCCTTCAGGAATCTGGTCCCTTCTGCCTCAACCTTCTGTTTTTTGTTTTTTTGTTTTTTTTGCTTGAAGTCGGGGTTAACTCCTGACCTCCCTCTTCCTCCTGCCAGAGTTTCCACACCTTCAACAGGTCTTTACCGTCTTCACTTGAGTAGATTTTAAACAGAACCTGGTCTTTCCAAATTTTCAAAAAAACAGGATGACCCCATTGGTATTTGAGATTATTTTTGATCAATATTGCTGTAACAGGCTTCATAGATTTTCTCCAATTCAAAGAATCACTGCTTAAATCTTGGAAAATCTGCAGCTTAATGCCCCTGTAGACCAGCTGGTCTTGTTTTTGTTTAATTTCTCTCATAAATTGTTCTTTCTTTGTATAATTAAAAAACTTCACCACCACTGGTCTTATTCTTGGGCTTTTAGGATTACCAACAAAATGAGCTCTTTCTATGTCCTGTTCATCCAAGTGTTGTGTATCCATTATGGAGTTAACCCAGGTTATAATCTCTTTTTTGAGGTCTTGTCCATGTTGCAATTGAAAATTCATTATTTTAATGTTGGACCTTCTGGAGTTGTCTTCCAGATAAATCAGCTTTTTGTTTGTTTCGCTGATTCTCTCATCCAAGCTGCTTTTCTTATTTTCATTTGCTTCTGCCCTGTCTCCCAGTTCTTTAACTTTCTATTTGACAATTTTCAACTCCTGTGTCATTCCTGCAACTTGATCTTGAAGTTTATTAATGCTCATTTCAATAGACTTGGCTCGTCCTGCTGCTTGCTCAAACTCCTGAGTCATTTTACAGGACATGTCCTTCACAATCCGTGTCAGTTCGTCCATAGTTTCCTGGTTATCTACAGCTTGGGCTGGTGAGACTACCGCCTCCTCCCTCCTCAAGCGTTCCAGGCTGCGATCCGACGGTTTGTCAGAAGTTTTATCTAAAGCTTTATCTCTTGTCCAAGCAGGAATTTTAACAGCCTTATCCTTCCTCTTTGGCATAGAGAAGAATAATTAGGAGTGAATCTTGTTGTTGGGAGCTTTCATTAGAAACAGGGCTCTAAAAAACTCTTAACAGCTTATCAGACTCAAAAACAAAAGCAGTATTCCACTCTAAATCAACACTGTCTTTAAAGAGTTTAAATAGCTGTACACATTCCTTATCTTTCCCTCCGAAGGTTTATGCAGAAAAAAACAGTCTTCAAAAGGAAGAAATGCATTTTAAAAGTTGTTTACCATATCGGCGACGTGGGGGTTTAGTTCTTAGCTGCTCATCCCTCCCGAGCGGAAGTGACTTCCCCTCGGATGAAGTTCTGAGGTATCTCCCCACCCAGGTCCATGTGCTTGCCTCATTCAGGCTTCTTTGAGCCGGGCTAATGCTCGGGTCTGAAAGGCTGACATCCGTCTTCCAAAGGTGGATGCAGAAGAGCAGAGAGAAGTGAATGAGAGTGGCTCTTTCCGGCGGGGTAGGAGTGGTGCACATGCATAAAGGAAAATCCCCGGGGTACAGAAATATCTAAGAACTCTAGATTGCCTCTGAGGGTTAAGAGAATTAAAATAAAACAGCATTGTGTATACCACATATAATATTATACATATAAAAACAATTGCAACTAAAAATAACCACAGTGACCACCCAGAAAATACTTTGTGATCACCTTGGGGATCACAAACACCAGGTTGGGAAACCATCGGCTTTGGTGATAATGTGTCCTGACTAGAGATGGGCACGACCTGCCGGTTCAGTGCAGTTTTTTTTACCCGCCACACAGCTGATCCATGATTTGGCACCTTGTCCCCTCCAATGAGCGCCCAATCAGAGGCAGCACCCAGAGGAGGTGGGGCAGGGAAGCCGGGGGGGGGGGGGCTGCCTCCAAGTGGGCACCCATTGGAGGGGGTGGGGTGCTGAACCACTTTCTCATGCTTTGCACCAGACATTTGAAGATATGGGATGCTGTCCACTTGGCAGCCCTAGATTTGGCGGGCTAAGTCTCATGGCTGCCAGACATTCCATTTAGGCACATTCCGAGGCACTTTTGTCCTTTCCATTAGTTTGTGTGCTATAGAGGTGGACCTGCTGTTATTACTGTTGCTACAACACACATGCATGCCTTTAAATTTGTCACACAATCTCTTCTGTCACTGCAACACTATTCTGCAGTTCTTGCAGAAGAGTCTGCTCCCACCCTCAGGCTTTGGCCGTGAAATCTCAGGGAATGGGATGCCACTGGCCAAGCAACCCAACTCTGGGTATTTGCATAGAATACTGTCTCATTCATAGAATTTTTATGCATTCCTGCCATGTCTTCAATTGTTATTCTTTCTTATCAGAATGCTTTAGAATCCTTCCACCTCCCACCCACCCCCACCCCAAACTCTTCTGTTAAAGAAAGACAGAATAAGAACAGAATGTATTTGGATTGGGAGTGTTAAATGCTGTCCCTCGGCAAACATCCTATGACTAATAATTAAATCTTCAAATTCAGTTCTCTCTCTTAGATGTAATAAAATGAGGGCTAGACAAGGGTACAGAAAACATCACTGATTGGAAAATACTGGTATCAATGTGTATTAACGAATGAGATGCTTGATCCCAATGTTCTTTTTAAAATAAAAACTTGTCATCAACTTTGAGTAATTTTGTGGAATTAACAGTACAGGCTGTGCAAAAGAATCTCATTATATGGGTCATAAACTGAGATGGCCATAAGGCTTCTATTACAGAGAAATAACATTTCAAAAGCCAGATAGCAGCTGGTAAAACTTAAGATTACTCCCTAGGCTATGTGTCCCCTCCCCATTAAAATGCTGTATATATAGTGGGTTTTTGTTATTTTAAAAATAAAATGTATGCTCATCCTCCTTTTCACAGGAGATCATAAATCTGTGGCTTGAGTCTGTGTGATAATTACGAGGCTGCAAAGTTAAGGTGACATTCTGTCCTAGAGAAGAACACAACAGTTGCTTTGACAGGTCACCCTCCTTGGTGTGGTTTGTTGAAATCTGGCTGGTTGTGAAGGGTAAGCCCTCCTGTCCTATCAAGCCATAGGCCTGTATCCAGTGTGAGGTAGGGAGAGTAGAAAACTGTTTCCAGAATTGCCAATTCTGGAAAAGGAGTTACAAAAGGTTTGGGAGAGAAACAAATAAAAAGCAAAGCAGAATTTTATTTTATTTATTTTATTTTCCTTTCTTTGATGCCTTTCTTCTAGCATGGGGAACCAAGGCAGCCAACAAACAGATCAGAAAACTACATGAAAATTAAAACACAATAAATTACAACAATAAGAAACAATAAAACATATAATATTTAAAAGACTAGGAAAAACAGTTCTTTATAATAACTCCTAAAACAAGAATGTACTACACTTCACCCTTCTTCTATCCAGTTCAATTGCTCGTTAAAAGCCTGCCAAAAAAGGAAGAGCTCTATTGTCTCTGGAAAGAAGACAGGAAAGGGGGCCAACCTGTAGAGGACATTCCAGAACCTGGGAGCAGCCACTGAAAAGGCCCTCTCTCACTTCTTCACCAAACATGTCTGTAATAACAGAGGAAGGGGTAGGAAAAGCCTCTGTCTATTGAAACACCTGCTGTGTAATTTGTGGCAGCAACAGACCATTATTAATCTAAACAATGGCTTTTGTTAATGCTTGAATGCTCACAGTGTTTCCTATGCAAGACAGGAACAACTGTGTCAACATTCTCAGAATGGCAGATGCTTCCATGAAGAAAAGGCACTATTTTTGGAATGTCTCCAATGTCTTTTCAAGTTGGAAATACAGAATATGCTTCCCACCTTCTATCAGACAGGCATCACTGAACCTGGAGCAACCACCCTACTTCTTTTTGTTCCACTTGGAACTCTTCCTACCACATTTTTCATCGCACCTGGGGGAAACAGAAAGTTCTGTACTATGGCCTACTACACTGTAAATGAGCCCTGATAATTCATTGTGTGTAATATGTGCCATAAGGTTGCATCTGACTTAGGTAAAGGTAAAGGTTCCCCTTGACATTTAGTCCAGTCGTGTCCGACTCTAGGGCGCGGTGCTCATCCCCGTCTCCAAGCCGTAGAGCCAGCGTTCGTCCGTAGACAGTTTCCGTGGTCACGTGGCCAGCGCGACTAGACACGGAACGCCGTTACCTTCCCACCGTGGTGGTACCTATTTATCTACTTGCATTTACATGCTTTCGAACTGCTAGGTTGGCAGGAGCTGGGACGAGCAACGGGAGCTCACTCTGTCGCGTGGATTCGATCTTACGACTGCTGGTCTTCTGACCTTGCAGCACAGAGGCTTCTGCGGTTTAACCCGCAGCGCCTGCTACCACCCAGTGAGTTCCCATGGCTGAGTGGGGATTTGAACTCAGGTCTCCTAAGTCGTAGTCCACCACTATATCCACTACACCATACTGGCTCTCACTGGTAATTCATTAGGCTGCCACAATATGGCTTGAGATTTATCATCATCATCATTTCATTATTACTGATTCCTTACATTATGGTGCTGCCTTCTTTCCAAGATACTCAGGTGGTCTATGTGATCCTGCTTCACATTTAAACTGTGAGGTGAGTGAGGCTGAGAGATAAGCTATTTTCAGACATTCAGAAAGGGTAAACGTGAATGTGTGAGGAGGGGGGAACTGCTAGCCCTGCACCATTTATTGTTCTGTTCATGTGAAGGGTGATAACTTGAAGACAAGAATCTCCTCCACATATGGAGTCTCTCCATGCAATCAAGACCCAAATTTGTCAGGATCTCCATGCAGGGCAGAGGCTATCCTCTTCAGATCGTTACTATTAACAGTAACAGAGGGGTCTTCTCATCACTCATTCTGATGAAGTATTTTCTGTAGGTTCTAGCATTAATTGGCCCAAAGTCATTCACTTAATCTCATGGGCAACTGGGGATTTGAACTTGGGTTTCCTCAGTCTTGGTCTCCATGAAAAAACATGTGAAGTGCAGTGGTTAGAGTTATCAGAATAGGAAGAGGAAGATACCTACTCTGATAATCAGAAGTCAATCATCAATTATTGTCTTGAACACATTGCTTTTCTATGAATTCAGTTAATACATTTAGTTAATTCATCTCAAAGTAAGTTATCGAGGCATATACAGATATGTAAGAATGCAAGTAGACAGGCAGGACACCAAACAACTAGAAATAACATATTCTAAAAGCACAGCACTCCTGGCACAGAGAGACCACATCCTGCTTCATCATATCATGATTACATGAATGAAGCATTCCTCATATCTCAGGTTTATCTTTTATGTTATAATTCTTCTTTGATTACAATAAATTGACTCTGTTTAGTACATTGAAGGCATGATTCTGAAAAACAGCCTAGAAATATGATCTCCCTCTGTCTTAAATAAATGCCTCTTCTTTTAATTATTTCATGGAAGGCTCACACAGAGTAGTCCGCAGTTTATGAAAGTCTGAGAACTTCTCTTTTAGTTCCACTTCAGTAGCTACCATATTATTTTAATAAGGAATAGTAACAAACTATTTTTAATTACTTTTTAAAAAAACCTTCCATGCTTTGTTAAAATCATAGGCTGAAATCCTGTTGCTTAGTGTATTAAGTCACAACAAGGGTAGGCTGTTGAATCAAACCTATGGAGGAGCTGACTCATCACTGATTCAATGTGCATACTCTGGTTCCACCTTTTGGAAGATACACTTATCTAGACAATAATGTAGTAGAAACAAATAGATGTACTATAGCAGGTAAAACAGAAGTCAGAGAAAGCCATTCCTTAAGATAAATGCTTGCCTAATCTATCTTGCGATAAATGCTTGCCTAACCACGAAAATAAAAGACGCCTGCTTCTGGGGAGGAAAGCAATGACAAACCTAGAAAACATCTTAAAAAGCAGAAACATCACCTTGCCGACAAAGGTCCATATAGTCAAAGCTATGGTTTTTCCAGTAGCGATGTATGGAAGTGAGAGCTGGACCATAAAGAAGGCTGACCGCCGAAGAATTGATGCTTTTGAATTGTGGTGCTGGAGGAGACTCTTGAGAGTCCCCTGGACTCCAAGGAGATCAAACCTATCCATTTTGAAGGAAATCAACCCTGAGTGCTCACTGGAAGGACAGATCCTGAAGCTGAGGCTCCAATACTTTGGCCATCTCATGAGAAGAGAAGACTCCCTGGAAAAGACCCTGATGTTGGGAAAATGTGAAGGCAAGAGGAGAAGGGGACGACAGAGGACGAGATGGTTGGACAGTGTCATCGAAGCAACCAACATGAATTTGACCCAGCTTCGGGAGGCAGTGGAAGACAGGAGGGCCTGGCATGCTCTGGTCCATGGGGTCACGAAGAGTCGGACATGACTTAACGACTAAACAACAACAACCTATCTTTTGCCCTATGATAAAACACTGTAAAGAGATTGTGCCCCTGGGGTTCCATTTTAAGTGGCCAGCCATGTGACAGCATTAAATTTGGCCTTATTCTGCTTTATTCGACAGCTCTGATGACCCCTGTTTAATTTTCTCCTGAAGAATTTCCTTCCATCTTACTTCATTTAATTGTCCTCTCTCTACCTGGAATGTGTTGTTCAAAGGAAATGATACAATGTTTCTGTGCATATATTATTACTCTTGGGTCCTATGACACTGGTTTAAATATTTTATATGTGCTGAGCCAGATGGGAAGTTTGCAACAAGCTATGTTGGCAGCCTGAAGCCATTTCTTTCTGCTTGTCATCGTGTTAACCCTTAGCAGAATTCTTTTCAAAGAGCACACACATCGAAACCAGCAGAAGCAGAAATGTCCCGAAACAGTGTTATTTTGAGTACCGTACGTCCATTTTTCCTCACAGTCACATCTCATCATTCAAGCAGCCTTTTGTGAGTCAGAATTCTGCTTACAATAGATCACTTCTGATCAGGGTGACCAATAAACTAGGCTCCTCAATTAATTTCCGATGCACTTGAGGCTAATCTGATTTCCAGCTGCATTCCTTGTCAGGTTTCATATTCGAAATGGTGCCTGCATCCCACCAGATATTGTTAACTTCCGTTTGATCTGATAGCATGGGCAATGGCCAGGGATAATAGGAGTTGTCATCCAACGATGTTTTGAGGGCACATATCGCTAGTACAGGTTGAATGACAGTGGAGCCAGTGGTTCCCCTCTCAGTGGCCATGCTAGCTGGGAATGCTGGGAGTTGTTGTTGAAAAGAGCAACCTTTCTAACCTCTTGTGAAAAGAGACTGGAAATTATCACAAATTAATTCCAGTACCAGTGGCAGGTAGTTATAGGGGTGAAATGATGTTTTTTGCAGGATCAGAAGTACTAGGCATCTGCCAAGGTCTGCAGTCCAGTAGGAGACCCTCAGACAATCATTGCAGCCTCCACACACCAATCCTACCCCTCCCCTCCTTTTCATTGCTGCCTGTTTCCTTGCCTTGTCTGAGTGAGCAAACATTAAGAGGAGCAAGGAGAAAGCCAATAACCTCTGTATGCCTTGCAAAAAAAAAACAGCTGTCTTTCTTTGCAAGGCACTGCAGAGGGAAAAAGAGAGGGAAGAGAAGGGCAACAGCCTGGATGATCAGGAGGGAAGCCATTCAACCCTCCTAGCCCCCATCAACCATGAGACTGCTAGGGCCTTTGCTGTCTGGATGAGTGTGTCACCTGAGTGGGGACGAGGAAGAGAGTTAGACTGGATGTGAAGGGGTAGGAGAGGAAGCGACTGACTCAAAGAGACAACAACCCTCCTCTCCCATGCCGAAGAGCTGGATCAGATGAATCTTTCTTCCATAATGATGAAAGGTAGTAGCCTCCACTCACCTAGAGGCAGCAGGTTGTCTTAGGGGTCTTTGAGGAAGTGTACAGCAGGCAGGAATCTCCTTCAGCTGCTTTGCTGCTGCCTCCCAGCAGGTACCACCTACGAACTCATTCTGTTTAATGGTAGAACTGGCTCCTAAAGAAAAGCACTGTGGTCATCTGCCAGTTAAATCTGATGAATCCTTAACTGGTATTTAACCTAAAAATAGAGACAATACAAAATACGGCTATCTAATTGGGATGTGCCACAGGGTGTTCCAGCATAAAGAAATATGCTGACAGTTGAAGGCACATTTATATGCAGGGCTTATAGAGAAAGTGACACACACACACACACACACACACACATTATTTACAGCTACAAGAGAAGATGCTTGTAATTCAGCCTGAGATCCAACCCAGAGCACGCTTCGCTGAGTTCACTGGACACAACTTGATGCTTCAAATACATATTTTGAACTATTTGTTTTTCTTGTTCTGCACTGCCTATTAGAAAGGGCCAGAGATAGGAAAAATTACTTTTTTGCATTACGTCTCCTAGAATCCATCAGCCAACATGACCAGTAGCTGAGGGATTTTTAGTTAGTTAGTTACCCTGTTTCCCTGAAAATAAGACCTGACCTGAAAATAAGCCCTAGTATGATTTTTCAGGATGCTCGTAATATAAGCCCTACCCCCAAAATAAGCCCCAGTTAAGTGAAACCTCGCCCTCCACCATTGTGCAGCAACCACAAGAAGATGACATGACTGTTTTTGAATAAATGTAGATTGTTGTACATGAAAAAATTAAAACATCCCCTGAAAATAAGCCCTAATGCGTTTTTTGGAGCAAAAATTAAGATAAGACCCTGTCTTATTTTCAGGGAAACTAGTTAGTTAGTTAGTTAGTTAGTTAAAATATTTTACCCTACCTTTCTCCTTGAAAAGGACCCAAGGCAGTTTACAACCTTGAAAGGCAATATTTGAAGTTGAAAACAGTGAGTATATAATGGTGGTTAACATAATTAAAATATCATATTTAAAGCTAAGAACAATGAGTAAAGAGGAATCTTACATGATTAAAAGGCAAAATTAAAGCTAAGAACACTAAGTATATAAACACTTTAAAAAAATGCCACTCTGAGAAATGAAAAATAAAAAAATGGAAAACACAAGAAGTACTAAAAATCCAGTCAAAGCAGTAATGGATAACAATCCATCTAAAAATCTCACAAAGGTAGCTAATTACTGAGAGAGAGGTTTGCCTGAAGAGAACGCCTGCTTTTGGAAGGATAGCAAAGACAGGGCCAGTCTGGGCTCCTGTGGGAGCGAGTTCCAAAGTCTGGGAGCAGCAACAGAGAAGTCTATCTCCTGTGTCTCCATGAGTCACACCTGTAAAGGTGGCAGGACGAAGAGAACAGCTTCTCCTGATGATCTCAACACCTGAGCTGGCTCATAATGGGAGATACGTTCTTTGAGATAGCTTGGACCCAGGGTATTTAGGGATTTATAGGTTAAAACCTGCACTTCGAATTGTGTCTGGAAACGGATCAGTAGCCAGTGGAGCTGCTATAATTAGCAGGAGGAGGGGGGTTATGTGATCCTTGTAACCAGCCTCAGTTAGCAATCTGGCTGCTGCATTTTGGACCCGCTTAAGTTTCCTGACACTTTCCATCGGCAGCCCCACATAGAGCACATTACAGTCATCCAGCCAGGAAGTAACTAGGGCACGTGTCACAGTGATCAGATCTCTCAAGAAATGGATGTACCTGGTGCACTAGTTTTAATTGTGCAAATGCACTCCCGGCTACTGTTGAGACCTGGGCATCCAGGCTCAGAGAAACACCCCCAAGCTGCACACCTGTTTTTTCAATGGGAGTGTAATCCCATCCAGCACAGGCTGCACCCCTATTCCTTGATCTGCCTGACCAGGAGCACCTCTGTCTTGTCTGGATTAAGTCTCAGTTTATTTACTCTCATCCAGTCCATTACTGATACCAAACACTGATGTGGGGCCAAAGCAGTTTCCTCGGATTTAGGTGGCAAGGAGAGGTAGAGTTGGGTGTCATCCGCATACTGGTGACACCAAACTCCAAAACTCCAGATAAACTTTCCCATAGGTTTCATGTAGATCTTAAATAATATAGGACAGTGGTCGTCAACCCCCGGTCCGCGGCCCATTGCCGGTCCGTGGCTTAAGCCTGACCGGGCCGCGAAGACAGACCTCCCGCCGCCCCCCCACTCCCCTCCCCACAGCTGCTTTGCGCACGCACATGCCAGCACTGCCGTGAGCGCTCCCTCACCCCTTCACGCAAGCGCCCGTGCGCGCAAAGCATCTGTGGGGAGGGGAGTGCAGGGGGGGGAGAGGTCTGCCTTTGTGGCCCGGCGGCGGCGGGGGGGTGGGGTGGATAAGAGCCGGGAGGAAGGGAAGAGCCGGGTGCTCCGGCTGCTCTCCTCCCAGCAGCGGCGACAGGGGTGGGGGGTGGATAAGAGCTGGGAGGAAGGGAAGAGCCGGGTGCTCCGGCTGCTCTCCTCCCGGCGGCGGCGGCGGGGGTGGGGGGTTGGCAAGAGCCGGGAGGAAGGGAAGAGCCGGTATACACACACACTGTACATTCACACTTCCATTTTCCCCTAGTCCATTTGTATTTTTCCTTCCACCAAGTCTGGAATTAGACAAATGTTACTAGACAAGTACTTTTTTTAATGTTTCCCCCCAAAAAAGTGGAGTTGGGGGGAAGGTCACATTCTTAGAAGATTATATATGGCTATGGCTGTGCCTATCAGTGGTGATTCATTACTGCACATACAATACACGGTTACACCCTCTTAGCTTTTCTAAACAAAACAGTAGTACCAGGCCAGGTTTGTTTTCTTCTAGACAAAAGAACTTGGGAGATCTGTGGCTTCTTTGCACTGTTTGCTTATTTAAATTATCAATCACAAAGTGACATCAAGCAAGACAATATCCCCAAAACTGGCTCTTTTCTTCATCAGTTAACCACTTCTTACCCAAATACAAAGCAAATGTCATGGCTGTTTGCAAAAAAGTGTGAATGATAGTCAGCACAAGAAGGTATTCTATATAGACCAATGATGGTGAACCTTTTTGAGCCGGAGTGCCCGAACTGCAACACAAAACCTGCTCGGTTGGTTTTGCAGGCAGAGGCATCACTAGTGTTGGTGTCACCCAGTGCCACCCAGTGCAGTAACTAATGGTGTCACCCCCACAAAACTTTAAAGCTGAACTCTGGGCTAAACTTTAACCCTTGCAGTGGGGCTGCCCCTGCACTGCAAGGGTTAAATGCTTGTTTTTTGTCTAGGGGCAGTACTAATAGAGAAATACTTACCGTCCTCCAATCCCCTGTCGGGCTAGACCGGTAATGGCTGCCATTGCACCCCTCCGCTGGACCACTGCACCAGCAGAGGGGAGTGCCGAAATCCGGGATCAGAAACCGGGTTAGTATTTCTCGGTTAATACAGCCCCTAGACAGTTTCCGAGGTTCAGTTGCCGGGGGGGGGGGGGTAGCAATTCAGCGACTTATGGCTTGCGTGCCCACAGAGAGGGCTCTGCGTGCCAGCTGTGGCACATGTGCCATAGGTTCGCCATCGGGGCTATAGACTATCTTGACTGCTGCCATTGGTGTTGTCAGCATTCAGACTGCCCTTTGCTATGTAAAGCTTGGCACCCTTTTTCCTGCTGGCAATATGGGCATGATTTTGTACAGCAGTATTGGGCCATTTCCCGGTATTTTGAATCATGGGTACAGAAGAACAATATCCCACATTTATAAACCAGAGTTTTTCTCTCTGAAGAATCGAATTTCCTGGCTTTTAAAAACAAAGATTTAAGTATACATACACTACACACAAATTCCAACAGAAACTTCCCTTATGTAGAATTACCCAGTGCTAGAGGATCCCAAGAGATGAGCACATGATCTGTTCTGCTGTAGCAATCTGACATAGACTTGGCCAGCTTCTTTTGGTGCAAGGATGGAGAAAATTTGGTCCTCAATATGTTTTCAAATCTAATTCCATTAGCCATTGCCAGCATAAACAAGGGTGAAGAATGATGGGAGCCAGTCTGACTGGAGGGACACACTCAGCCCTAACCTAGTGAGAGGTAGGTTTGGGGAAACAACATGAAACTCTTTGACTACAATCCAATGCATGGCTCCTCGAAAGTAAGCTCCATTGGGTTTACTCACTGGTAAGGAAGTCAGGTAACAGCACTACCCCATTTTCATCCTTTTTTCCACCTTAAAAACATAACTAAACTTTGAGCTAAGGATTTAATGTCATCCCAACTAGCCAAGAGCCATCTGAAGCTCTCTCTCTCTCTCTGTGTGTGTGTTAAAACCACTCCTTAAATATCTTAGCACATTTTGACACCTTTATCAAGGTGGCCATGAGTCAGAGGCAAATAATAGTATAGTAATCACCCATATCTTGGCCTGACAGAGCTGGCATAGCAGCAGTGTCCCTAGACAGGGGGAGGTTTGGATCTGGCAGAACTTGGGTCTGCTTCTCATTTTTCCCTTTTTTGGCTCTTCTGCTGAGTGGGCCTATTGATCTAAATGGGACTTTATTAGGAGTTAACTTGCAGAAGTGCAATGCATGAAGTACCTAACTTTCCCTCCTTCCTTGTGCCAACAGAAAAAGAGATCAGGTTTTCTGTTGTTTGCACAACTGCAACAAACTCTCCAGGTCCTAAAAACCCACTCGCCAAACTAATATTTAACTTGTCTTATCTTCTGCAATATTCAAGATGTACAAATATGTACTTAAGAAATCCTTCAATGTCACCTCAGAAGGCCGTCTCTGTTTTTTTTTTTTTTTTGGCCGATCTTGTAGAGACATGCATGCTATGCTTTTTAAGGTTTTAATTTCATACATTTTTTAAATGAAAACAGAAACATAGTTCTTATTTCTGAAAGGGCGCTGCGGAATGGCCAGGAATGCACTCTCCTTCCTGGGCAAGTGGCAGCCCCGGGCCGCCAAGGGAGGTAGAAAAAATGGCACTCTGCATGTGGTCAGAAACAATCTCTCTTTCCTCGTTACTTGATGAGTCCCCCCCCCCCCCCCCATCGATTCGCCTCACAGAGAGGCGCCGGCTCCGGGAGGATTATTAGTATTTTTCTCGTGTTGTGAGTTTAAGAGGCTGCCTCCGTCCTGCCCACTCGAAGACCCCCACCAGCCCAGAGTCCTCCAGCGCTAGAGGGCGGGCGGGCGGGCGATCGAGCTTTCCCTCGCCTTGCCGGCTCAGCAGCAACAGCAGCAGCAGCAGCAGCAGGGCCGGCGGCGGCGGCGGCGGCGGCTGAATTGCTGCAGCTGCGGCACTCGAAGCCGGCCGAGGGTCAAGCCGACTCTTCCTCCTCGGCTGTCCCCGCGTCGGTTCGGCGGGGTGGCTCCAAAGCGCAGGCGCTGACGGGGGCGGGTGAGACGGAGAGAAAGGGAGGAGGACGGCGGCGGCGACGCGTTGAGTTCGCTGCGTCTGGGCCGCCGAGGACAGCAGGTAAGGCGCCCGGCGGGGGCGGGACTCGACTTTACATTCGCTCCCCTCGCCCGAGAAGGAAGCGTTGCGGGCGGGCGAGCGAGCAGGAAGGCTGGGAACGCAGGGCCTTCTCTTCGCTTTCTCCCTTTCCTCCCTCCTGTCCTGCGGCCGAACGATCGCCATCCTTGCCTGTCAGGCGTAGCCGTCCCCTTTTCCCCCCTCCCGCCCTTTTTTAGGGGGGTAATTTCTAGACTTCCCTCGCGCCCCCCCCCCGCTGCCGCCCCAGCCCCAAGATTGCCGCCTCTTGCTGAGTTTCCGCCTTTGCCGACCACTGTGCCTCCCTGCGCCGTGCGAGGCTGTCTTCACTGCCTCTTCGCTTCCGGCCCTAAGCTTGCTCCCTTTCGCCCCTCTTCGCTGGCTGCCCGTCCCTTCGTTTCTAAAGGAAGCACAACCCCTGGCAGAGCTAGTTTCTGCCGAAGTCGTGGCTTCGAGCGTCGCCTGTGCCCTGGGCAGACGAAGTGGCCTTTACTGCCCACCGCATGACTTCATATCTGGAGTAATCATAGTGATTTACTGTACAGGGCTTTTGCAAGGATAAGTAAATGGATAATGGTTCATACATTTCTTTTCAAGATTCAGACTGGTTTCCTGCGCTATCTAGCTTGTATTTAATTTTCCTCTGGCCTCACTGCCCCTAGTCAACTTAACCTTCTCCCAAACCATATATACTCTGTTGATATTTGAGAATCTCGGTAATGCTTCGTTTAGCTGTCCACGACAGTTTATGCCATAGTAAATTTGGTATGAGCTTCAAAACACCACACGATTCTGTTTGATATCTGCTGCTGCAGACTGGCATGGATACCTCTTTGAAAATTAGACATTGCAGAGAAAGTGGAGTACTGTAGTAATCATAATGAACGTGCAATTGGCTTCTGTTTCGTGAATGTGCTATGTGTATGTCTATATAGCTTTTGTCACACGATCTGTGCAAAAGTCGCATGGAGTTTGTTCGTGAAAGTAATTTTTGCACAGAAAATTTCATTTTGGCTGCAACTCTGGAGTGCCTAGGAAACTTATACCAGTACCCAGTATTGGAATATGGGTTATTCTAATAAAATAACTTTTCTGAGTATCTGTATAGGGTATTTTCTTCTCCATTATTGTTTTGCCACAAGCTGGACCTGCGGCCCTGCATGTCTGGAATTGGTAGTCACCGCATGTAGCCTTCAGGAATTGTGAGCATTTCTCTTGTAGAAAGTTTAAGTGGTACTTAACACATTTTAATCCTCTTGTGCTCTGTCAGGCAGGTTGATGACAGGTAGCAGAATGAATCTCCTTTTCTTTTTCTTTTTTTTTTGCTCTCCACTAGCCTTTCAGTGGCTGCTGATGGATTGAAGTGGAGCCTCTAATTTACCTCAAGCTATATAGAAAGAGAAGGAGAGAATCATCATGCCAGTTTAAATTAATGCAGGACAGAAAACACAGCTTGGATCAGAAAACCTGAATGTATGGGTATGGACTGGATTTTCCCCACTGCTGTGTTAATAGTTCAGAATAGCATGAGTGTCTCTCTCTTTTCCATGTTGCCATCAGAGTATCTGAATGAGTGGATTTTCACATCACTGTTAGTGAAATGGGGATTCTCTTTCATATTAGTTCTGGGCCAGAGTATGATAATTTGGGTAAAGAGTAGAGATGGGCATGAACTCCTGGAGAAGGCGGGGCAGGGTGCTGCCACCAAGTGGGCACCCATTGGAGGGTGTGGGGCACTGAATTGCGGATCACCTGTTCGGCCAGGAAACAACCCGCACCAAACCAGTGGTTCCTACCCATCGCTAGTAAAGAGTAATAGAAGGGAGGGATATGAGGTCTTATGTCTGCGGCATATCTTCTACATCTCCCTCTCTTCCTAGATTCAGCATCCTTCTGTTATCTTTAGATTTTGCTGACATAGTGATTCGTTTTTATCTGCCTTGCCTCTTTCTTCTTATCAACCTTGGGCCATTTCGCTGGGGGCGAAAAACAGGAGTGTTCCCAACAGAAACTAGTCTACAAGGTTATTGGGTAATTCTACCCACATCACTATTGTATATTCTTGTTGTTAAAATAAGCAGACTTATATGTTTGGTTTAGGTTAATATTCCTGGGTGAAAAAGTCCTGAAATTTGAGTAATTGTGAAGACTTTATTGTGTAGTTGAGAAGGAAGTGGCATGGTAAATACAGTGAGTTTGGAAAGATCTACATGGAAGATCAGGACTAAACAGCCTTCAGATCTGTAGAATATACTTTATTCTCTACTGAGATTTTCTCCTGAGATCCCCCAAATTTTGCTTTATCCAAAAACCATAGCATTAAATACTTCTCAGCCCAGGAAATTGATAAGTGAACTGAAACTAAAGGCCTCAATTTGTAGATCTTTTCTTAGTTATCCCAAGCTTTCTTCATTTCAACAGGATATTTGGGGGCGGAGGGTTGTCACTGTGCTGCTATTGTTGAACAAGTGGAAGGTATAAATTCTTGTTGATATACTGCAAAACATCTAGACATCTACCATCTTTCTATTCCTGTGGTAGATAATGTATCATTCTTAAAAATCCTTTGACGAAGCACTTTCATGCTCTACGTGGGTCTTCCTGAAGGTATCGAGCTGACCAGCCAGTAATAATTCACTTGTGTTTTAATAGTATAATGTTTTATGTTCTTATGTCTTTTAATTTTGCTGTGAGTGGGCCTGTTTTGGGAGGAAAATGTGATATAAATCAAATATTATGTCACTATTGTCATTTGCATAGTTAGAGAGCATTTGAAGAAGAAGAGAAGGAGAAGCAGCAGGGCAAGAAGTGTCTTGGCATTAGCAGTGGGTCCTCCTAATGGGCATGGCCTCAGCACATGCCCAGTGATGCTTACCCATAATATCTGCCCTGAAAGGGAATCTTGGGCCAATCCATGACAGCTGTTCTTATAGTCTAAGGAATAATTTGGATAACTTGATCCATGAGTCCTCTTTGCACAGAAGAATTAAAATAGCTGTTGCTGTGGTGCTGCAGTGATTGTCTGCTGAAAAAAAAAACATATGGTGAGAGGTGCTCTTAGGCTGTTGCTGGAGAGGACAAGATGGCTGTGAGAGAACAGCAGCTCCTGAAGAGGTTGTACTCTTGTTCTCTATATAATGACATTTTCTGCATCTCCCTGCCTTTCTGCCCTGATACAAAGGTGTGATAATTAATGTGGGGTGGGGCATAAGGCTGCCGCCGCTGCCACCTATGAATGCAGGTGGGTGCAAGGAACAGCTGCCGCTGTCTTTAGTCTTTTCTTATCTTTTGTGGAGAGAAGTGAGTATGAAAGAATGATAGGTGTAGCGCCTTGAAGAAGAATGTGGGTGAGTGAGCCAAGAGTTGAACTTTCCCCTATTCTGTCTCTTGGGATCACAGCAGGAAATTGTGCTGCCCAGAAAGACAGTTTCAGCTGCTATAATTTTTCTCTTGGCCCACTTTTTTTTTTCTTTTGTTACGGTTCTTTGGGCCCATGGGTCTGTCAGACTAAGATCAAGAGAGAATTCAACCAACCGCTGCCATTTCTGTTTCTCTGTTGCGTGGAAAGAGAGCATTGCAAGTTCCTAAGGGCTGAGTCCTGACCTCTTACACTTTATGAAATAAAGTTATACTGATGGCAGTTAATCAAGGTTCTGCTGTTGTGCCATTCCATTCCAAAACTTGAGATTAAAAAAAAAAATCTGACTGTTCAGTTTAATTCACTCATGGCCTTGCAAGTGTATCACAGATTTGCCATGTAAACATCAGTACATTGTCCCTTTCTCAAATTGTTTACTGAGTTTCAAACACGTGTGCGCACAAACCCAATATTTTGGATTCACTTTGGCTTTTATTTCCATTTTCCAAGTTTAACGAATATTTGATCTTCTTTATCACATTAACAGGAAGATTTTTTTTTAAATTAGGGTACTAGTTAATAAAATTATCTCAAGAAATGTTCTTCCTTTCTATCAGAATTGTTATAAGCATATCTTTACAAAGGTGAAGCAGCAGCTGAGAAGGGTCTCCATAAGTCAGAATTGACTTGATGGCACATGATTATTATTACTTACATGCACAATTTAGATTTTGTTCTCTTGGCCTAGCATTTGTGATACCACAATTTGGCTGTTTAGTTATCATTCTTGCACAAAAGCGCTGGGTAGGAATGTAAATATCCTGCATTTGTCATGTAAGTGTGTACATTTAGATTGGACATCTCACCTTCTTGATCATTTTTTATTAAGGTTTCCTGCCCATGGGAATGATATGCATATGAAAATGTGTGACTCAGGATCACCAGGCATATTTCTGGTGAGAAGGGCTTTTTGTGGTCCACATAGTTCAGTGCCTAGCCATGCCATGCCTAGTAGAAGCTAATACAATAAGTATAATAATTGTGTGCTATCAAGTCAACGCTGAGGAATGGCAATCCTTTTCAGGATTTTCCAGGTAGAGAGTACTCAGAAGTGGTTTACCATTCCTTTCTTCTGGGGGCTCCCTGAGACTGTGCAGCTTGCCCAAGGCCACACAGACTGGGTCTTCCGGGATGTTCAGTGGAGAATCAAACTCCCAACCTTTGGCTCCGCAACCAGACACTTAACCCGCTGAGCTATCCGTACTGTCTCCAAAACCAGTTGCTAAATATTTAGTAAAAAGTTTAGTAGTCGCTGAAAGATAAGTGAGTTTTACTTGGCATAAGTTTGATTTTTATCTGATAAAGCTGCTGCAGTCCCTAGCAATCTCTACTGGTTGCTTGTTAGTCTTCAAGATGCCACTGGATTCTTTGGCTTAAATTCAGTTGTTAGTCCTAACGAGTATGCCCGGTGAATCAGGAGGATTTACATAAGTGTTCATTTACCGTTTAGCAGTTGATACAGTGGGACTACTGTAGTTGGGTAGTAATTGAATTTGGGCTTTTTGTGCGTGTGTCTGTGTCTCTCTCTCTGTGTGTGTCTCTCTGTGTGTTGTGGCAGACTAACTCAGCTACTCCTAGCAATATTAGCTTGATTTATCCAGGTTACAGAATCTTGATTTGCATATTTTTAATAGCAGCCAGCTGTGCAGTCTGCATTCGCATGGGTGGATTAATAATATGAGTACCGTTTTCCTTGAAGAAGAAAGATTTCCTGTTTCATTTCTTAAAATATGTTTCTTCACACCCCTGCTTTAGTGTTAAAGCATTGGAGTGAAAATGCATGTAATAATCCTGCAAGCTTGTCCTATGTAATCCAAAACCCAGGTTTCAGGGGAGGTATAGCGGAATAGTAGAACATACGTTTTGCATGCAGAATTTCCCAGGTTAACCTCTGTCATCTTCCATTAAAAGCACATCTGAGACCTTGGAAAGTTGTGCCTGGTTGGAGAACTCAATAATGGAGTCAGTGATATAGAGCAGCAACATATAGCTTCAGTTTTGCCTTATAGCATTGGCTGAAATCCTGTTGCTTACCTTAGTAAACTGCAAGTAGAGTAGACACACTGAATCAATAGAATGTAAGGATGACTTGACTAATTCAGTGGGCCTACAATAGTTACAACTTACTATGCTAAGCAGTAGAATTTCAGTATATTTTTATATATGGTGTCAGATGTGTTCATCAAGATAACTAATTTACTTTTTCTTGAGCAAGTAATTTCACAAAATGAATTGCCTGCACATTTCTAAATGCCTTGTGTATAAATAGTCAATTTAAAAACCATTGTAGGAGCAGTTTTTTAAAACGCATGGCTTGGAAACTCATTATGAAAAGCAAAAGTAGACAGAAATGAACAATGAAAAATATGTGAAAGGTTAAGGATGTTTGTAGCTATGTAATGTCAGGAATACATACAAGTCCTCTGTGGGGAGAAAGGCAGCATATAAAATACATACATGCCAGTCAAGGTCCCAGCTGCGTCAGAAGTGTATGTCAGATTCTTAGTGACCCTCGCCCCCCAAAAAACGTTCCACATAAAACCTCTTTCCTCTAGTACTTTGTAGAGAAATGTCCATACTCCCACTCTTTGCCTGTGATCCTTTAATTTGAGTCAGGTAATTCTAGAACAAATGGTGATGGATTGAATAGGCAGTTTCTGAACATGAATACAAATTGCTTTCTATTCCTGAAGTAAAAACACAAAGCAATTTTGCAACACTGTTCAAATAAACTGTTCTGAAAAAAGTTTTTCAGATTGTTCTTCTCTTAAAACAGGTGTAATTCCTTCAGTTAAAGTAAGCAGCTAATTAGAGTTCACAACACTGTTTTCTATAATGAAGATAAATCTTTCAAGAAAAAAAAGATCTTGGTTAGTCTTGATTAGCGGGGGAGGGGGAGAGAACACACAACAGAACGTTATACAAAATGAGGCAAGACATACCTTGTTTCCCCGAAAATGAGACCTACCCTGAAAATAAGCCCTAGTATGATTTTTCAGGATGCTCGTAATATAAGCCCTACCCCCAAAATAAGCCCCAGTTAAGTGAAACCCCGCCCTCCACCATTGTGCAGTAACCAGAAGAAGATGACATGACTGTATTTGCATAGATGTAGATTGCTGTACATGAAAAAAAAAACCCTGAAAATAAGCCCTAATGCGTTTTTTGGAGCAAAAATTAATATAAGACCCTGTCTTATTTTCGGGGAAACACGGTAGATGTTGGGAACATCTTGATTCAGTAAGTGATGTTCAGCTGGCACTGAGATGAACTCAGTGATGAGAGAAATGTGTTGCAAGTCAGGGGCTTTATATACTGTAATCCCATGGCCACCAGGGTCAATTTGCCACCAGTGGCTACCAAATTACATTCTATCAAAGCCCTGAATAGCATAGAAATTGTATCCACTTCTAGCTAAAAACAATCTGCAAAAGATACCCCAGAACAAATTAACTGTTCAGAATTTGCATGTGCACTGCTGAATGCCCTTCAAAATAATGTTAAATGTTTTAAAGCTGCACGTGAGGAACATGAGTTTTCACCTATGACTTACCTGAATTTCACAAATGATTACAAAGCAATGTTGCAGATTTTCACTGCACTATACTTGAAACTGGACGGTAGAACTTTTTTTGTCTGTTCCAGTTTACACTCTTTTTTTTCATGAGGCATTATCTCCATATTTAGAAACATGTACCCTGAAAAGGAAAGGCTCTTTGGTTCTTCTAGCACAAACTTCCTTTAATCTATATTTGGTAATTTAGCAGCTTTTGTTTTGTAACTGATCAATTGGAAGAGAGCAGGGCTTTGTTTGTATGTCACATTTCTCTGGCACATAGCTCTGGAAGATTTGAAGGTCTGCATTGTCTCATGCCCTTCACTAGTAAGACTGGAGTTGTGAGGAATCCTAATAGAAACACTATTCAACTTATATCTGAGTAATCATCCTTAGTGTCAGGCTGTATTTTGCATGCAGGGCATAACAGCAGTTGTAGGCTGAGGCCTTAGTCCAAGTGGCCAGATCTCAGGGTCGTGGGATATACCCGAGATAAACTAGCTGGAGCCTGGTGGACTTAGAATTCAATAAATTGGAGCCCAGGAATTTGTTTCTCTTAGCTACTTGTCCCTTTATTTTATTTCTCCTAAATCATTTTAAACCCCCATTTTGAGGCAGTTGGCCAAATTAAAACACACACACACACACACGCACACAAGTGTGACATAAAGTTAACAATTCATTTTTCATGTCCATTTTTTCTTCTTCCTTCCTTCATGTTCACCTAGCTACTTTGCTTATCTGTTGTCCATTTTCTTTTTCTCTCCTCTCCCCATCAGGATTTTCCTGGTACAGCCTTACCTCTCCACTGTACAAGGTGCATATAAGGATGAGCTTTTGCTGGCCTTTAACCCATTTTCATTTAGTGCACTAATTTAAAAGGGTCAATTGTTGTTTTGCTTCTGCTGTAGATAGATCTTTATTGAATTTATCCAAATTATCCTGAGATGTACAGTAGATTCAGACCTGCCTGCTGCCCGAACCTGCCGTAGTGTATGATCGTAAACACATTTATGTGAAAATTTTACTGGAATTGGTAGAACAGGGATGGATGAAGTATGGCTCTCCAAATGTTGGGAGGAATACTGGCTGTTTCAGTCTGACAACATTTGGAGAGCCATGCTTTGTCCACCTCTGCTATAGACTATACTTGCAATGAAATAGCTGCTTATGCACAGTGATAAAGAACTAAGGTAATATACAATAGAGAGACAGCAAAAATGCCAGTTTATAAAGTGATGTTACAGTTCAGTATTCTTGGGAAGGGAATTGCTTCAAAGAGCTAATTTTTTCTCATTTTTTTCTGCTACCTTATTCAAGAACGTAAACCTAAAATATTAGATGTGCCACATGTGTGAATTAAAAGCCCTTAAATATAGTTGCTATGTAATTAATGGCCCATGGCAGGGAAGGAGAAAGTTAAAAATTTGTATCATGAAGGAAAATTAGAACACAAATTTTGTTTATATGGAAGATCGTTACATTTCCACAGAGCTTGCTGACTTTCAGGTATTAAACAAGAATGAACATGTTTTACAGTCTTGCAGGATGGTGTATGTGGTTGTTGCCTGTTACTAAATTAAGAATGATTAAGATATGTTGGTATTTTTAATAGCAGTACACCTGCTGTGTGTAATTGTAACTCGTGTGAGAGTTTTTCATAAAGATGTGTTTTTTTTAAAAAATCTTCTGTTTAATAGCATTTGGGGAAAGTTTATTTTAAGCAGATTTAAATAATACATTCCACACTCACATACTCCCCCAGTGGTAAGAATTTTTAATTTCATAATTTAAATGTTTAATTTTCTGCTTCTGCAGATTAGACGAAAGAACTGTGCCAGAATATAGACTTCATTTTTAAAATAGATTTTGGCTTCCATTGAAGTCAAAATGAGAAGAGAAATCATGTGGCACAGTAGTTAGTGGTGAACCATACAATGCATTTGGGTCCCTGTGACTTGTCACTCTCTTACTTTGCCTGACTTAAGTCACACACTTGCTGTGAGAACAAACTATTTATCTCATTTAAAATATTTTATTCCACCTTTCTCCTTAAAAGGATAACAAAAAGAACAGCTTACAACAATTAAAAGGACAATATTTAAAAGCTAAAATCAATGTATATAAATATTAAAACAAGTGTTATATTAAAAACTGTAAAGAAAATCAATGCTAAAAACACATTTAAAAGCAACAGAGCACAACAATCCAATTTGAAAAGCCCTCTCAAATAGCCAGTCACTAAGGAAAAGCCTGTCTGAAAAGTCTAGATAAACTAGGAAGAATGAGGGCATATATACTGCCTTGAACTCTGGATTAAAGGCAGGGCACACGTGTAACCAATAAAATAAATAACTAAATTGAAAAGACTTGCATTAAAAAACAAAAACTGCACCCCTGTGCTCACCTGTTTGTGGATAAGTCCCACTCATATTATGAAGCTCAGTCGTCTCTTCTGCCTATTAGGCTCTGTAAAGGATGTCTTCACACAATTGTCTTTCCCACAGTTCCTAGCAGCTCCCATGAAGCTTTTCCATGCTCAGCCTTTTCTTTCTTCTGCAAAGGCAATGGTGGCTACAGAATTAATTAGAACCTTTTTTTAGTATCTATATACTCACTGTTAGTTTTAATATTGTTTTTTAACAATTTAAGCTGCCTTGAGTCCTTGGAGAACGGTAAATAAAAATTAATTAATTAAGAAAAGTAGATTATTAATTATTGATCCACCTTTCTCCTTAAAAGGACCCAAGTCAGCTTAAATCATTAAAAGACAATGCTAAAACTAACAACAGTCAGTATACAAATAATTTTAAAAGGATCTAATTAATTAATTAATTTTCTCACCTCTCCATCTCATCCCAAAAGGAAGGCTTATGGGGTAGTTTTGACTGGCGTAGTCTCTCTGCCTGTGCCTTTCCGGATTCTCAATGCCACCGAGAGCTCACCAGTCCAGGCAGCTTCACATTCCACGTAGTCCCAGCCCTCTTGAAGATCTGTCACTTTAATGACTTTCATTTCAGCCTGGCAAACCTTGATTTCTGTTTCTTCCTTAGCTCCCTCCAGAGCTCATCTTCCTCCCTGTCTCCCTCTTCTCTGGAACCTTCCTTCCTCTTTTCTCCTCCTCCCCTTTCTCTTCTTTTCCTTCCTGCCCCCCGGGGGTCCTCCCTCCTTCTCCTTCTCTGTCTCTTTTCCCACCTTTTCTGTCCCTTCTTCCTGTTCTGGATCCGACATAGTTCCCCCATACCTACAGGAGAACAAGACATGGGAAAACCTTCCATGACCATTTGGAAGCGAGACAACTTGCCAGCAGGAACCAGAGTGACCTTGCCCTCTTTCTCACAAATTATAACAGAAGAAATAGATGCAATTTATAATTGATGTGATTTCTGCGAGGGCACTTCAGTTATGTTGACCTAGATTTTCTCCAAAAAATGATCTAGGTTTTCTCTTTTCTTTGTAATACTTAGAGTGGATTATGGTAGTAATCTATTTATTGTTTAGACCAGGGGTGGGCAAAGTATGGCTTTCCAGATGTTGTTAGATAGCATGCATTCTCCCCCATCTCTAAATGATGGATGCGAATTAAACATTACACTGAACACAGTATCAGAGGTAAGCACTCTTGAAGGCCAGTATGCATGGAACCCTTACTTGCATACGTCTTCCCCTTGCAAAATAGAAGGTGGGTGGGTGCGAGAGACTGCAAAAATTAACCATCTGCTTAAAGCAATTCCATCTTTAATTCTTATGCAATTCATGTTGTCTAGTCTGTGTACTGAATCCTAGGATCTTCCCACACATATCTAATTATAAACCAGCACTTTCCCTCTCCTCTCTACTTCCTAATCCTATTTAATTCTTCCTTTCTACAGAATTTATCATCTCAGGCTCCCAGTAACTATTAGGACATGATATTAATTAACTCAGTTCGTCCAGAAGGTAGTAGGGCTGAATAAAGTTGATTTAAGAACAAAACAATGCAGTAGATGTTTTGTAATGGTTAGAGAAGACAGTCAAAGAGCACGAGACGTGACATCCAGTTACAGGCAGCAAGTCCACCTGCTGAATGCATTATTGTGACTTTTTAGCATAATGGTAGCCAAGGTTGACATCATGACTGCATATTATTCAATTCATGACACATCCCATTTCTCCCTTACCTTAGCAACATGAGTGGGCCACCCCCATCAGATGAGTGGGCTTAGGAGGCCATGTCACATTGGGTCATGTGAGATCCATGACTATTACAGCACATCATACAGAGACATTCTCTTCCTTCAGGGCAGGAACATTTTGCTCTCCAAGTGTTTCGGACTGTAACACCTGCAGTCCCTAATCATCACCAGTGATCTCTTGGCCATGTTGAATGGGGCCAATAATAGCTGCAAGGCAAAATATCTTAAGGTTCAAAGATTCTTTGCATCTGGTTTAGGACTTAGTTAAGAAACTTTACCACTGTTCAGGCTTGCCAAACATAAATAGGTAGCGGCATTTTCTTTAGGAAGTAGGTTTTAGTTCAGGTTGTTTGCCAAACCAGCGCCCAATAACTGTTTGACCTTCCAAAGCTGGTACACAAATCATGGTTTAATGATGGATGCTTGCTTTCATTTCTGTTTTCTCAACACTCAGATTCTAAATTGCAGTCATATTTCCATTGTACTTTCTAACCATTAGAACCACAGCTAGTGCTGCAACTGTTTTGTCTATTTATATATCATATCAAACTAAATTGTTTAACAGATGTTTGTAGTTAGCCAGATCCCACTCTCAGAAACAACAGTAAACAAAGGTTTTATAGAAGAATGCAGTACAGTATGTGTTGGCAACACTATTGTGATGTGAGGCTTCCATTCATAATATTCCATTCAAAATGATGACATTTCGGTGCCAGGTCAAAACCTTCCTGTTCCAGAAGGCTTTTAATTGAAATAATGTCAACTGTGGGTCCTGATGGCAATTTTTAGAGTATATATTTTAATTGTATTTTAATTGTCTTATCTTTTTATTGTATTTTAATTGTTGTAAGCCGCCCAGAGACCTTTGGGTAGTGTGGGCAGCATATAAGTTAAATAAATAAATAAATAAATAATATGAAACAAACTGAATTTCCCATTTTGTCTGAATGTGAAAACAGTTTGTGCAACCTATGGTTAACTCCCAGAGGGACTGGGAATACTTAGATACTAATTCTTGTTTTGATCAATTAAAGTTTATGCCCTCCTTTCAACCTGTGCAAGTTGTCTACGCACTTCCTTCCACCTCCACCTGGAATTAAGCTACCTGGTTTCCTGTGGGAGAAGCAAAGATGTATGATGTAACTGCTGTTACGTCCAGTGCTAAATAAATACATACTTCAAATAATACATACTGAGAACCAAGATGTATATCTCTCCTAAAATGACGTATACATTTTAAGTATTATAATTGTTTTTAGAGTGTATTTTCTCACTCTCTCCCTGTGTTGTTTTTGTTTTATATTTGTTGCACCTTGTATTTTGCCTTTAGTCTAGCTTCAGTTTTAAATCTTAAATAGAAAGGTGCATAACTGTTTTCCCCACATGTTGGTTCAGATGTAACACCAAACCATATTGTTATGTGAAATTAGTCTTGGGATTGCCTGCTCCCTGATATGTTGCAGTTTTGTTCCTCATTTATACAAAGTATGGCTTGCTGTTTTATCTGAATTCACCAAGTTCCAGTTTGTCCATTTCACACAATATGGCAAATTGTGCTTTATATAGATAAAGACAAAAGAAAGAAATTGGAACTTAGGAAAAGAGGAAAACACTAATCTTGAGTTTCATTCCTGTAATATCAGACTAAGGATACAGTATGCAACTTGCAGTAGAAAGTGTTGCAGTCCAGGAACACTTATATTCCCACTCCTATCAGCTGTTAACCTAAAAGCTGTTATCTGACAAAGGCCCCGGGGACATGAAATTGGGATTTATCCACTGCTGTAGCTGTGCCAAATTTTTATGATCACATTTCCACAGATCGGATCACAATCTGGGCTTGTTTACTTAATTGGTTATTCACAGTATACCATAACCACACCAGAGCAGAGATAGTCTAGCCACAGTTATGCACTGCTTAATAAGCCCCATGTTTGACTGCTGTAAAACATTGTATATACAGTGGCCTGTGAAGGTTTTTCAGATTGTTACGGAGTAATGCTGCTTTGCTTTTCAGTTTTCCTTAACTGGATACATTTATGTTTAAAAAAATTATTTTCAAGGATATTTAGAATTATTATAATAGTTTAGTTTAGCAGAATCAGGTTCCCAAGGCAGAATGAGCTAACTCGATTTCCTGGTGCTTTTGATGAACAAGCTTCTTGTGTTCCCCTAATTCAGTGAGAACATTTTGAATTGATTTAACTAACATAGCATTTTCCTCTTTTGTTTTTCTCTGTCCTCTAATCCCAGTACTGTAGTTACAATGTGCAGGATTCACATTGTGGTTCTACTGAATCAGCATGCTGCCCTGTTCCATAAGTATTTAATGTCACATTCTGGCCTGTCTGATAGCTAATTGAAAAGAATGATAATTTGTTTCCTTATTTCCTTATCAGGCCATGTTGATAATGCTTCAATATAAAAGTGTTTGGAAATCTCATGTGGTTATTCTCTGACCAAAGGTCTCTCTCTCTCTCTCTCTCTCTCTCTCTCTCTCTCTCTCTCTCTCTCTCTCTCTCTCTCTCTCTCTCTCTCTCTCTCTCTCACACACACACACACACACACACACACACACACACACACGATCTCTAATGGCAATGGGGTATGACATTGCACCTGCTAATTAATAAAATGACATGTAAGTCTAATGTGGGAAAAGGTATGTATACTGTACATGAAAAATCACCTTTTTCCACATGAGGCTTATCTGTTGTTTTATTAATTAGCAGTTGCAATGTCATACTCCGTTGCCATTGGAGATCAGGTATGCTGAAACACATCAGAGGGCTTTTCAGTTGCAACCCCTGTTTGTAAAACTCACTGTTTTGTGTGGGTCTGATTTACCTTTGTTGATGTTGTATTAAAAACATGCATGGCATGAGGCTGGGACTTGAAAGATCAAATTAATCTAGTTTTTAATGAGCCATGACATTTAACTAGGTGACCTTGGGGCAGTTACATTCGCAATCTGGCCTACCTCACAGGACTTTTGAATATAAAGTGGGACAGCCATACCCGCCCCCTTGGATGAAAGATGCGATATAAATGTAAGTAAAAATTTTAAAAGTGAGCATGCCACTCAAACTTTCTTTTTCCTCATTTATTTATTTAAAATAAACACAATTCTGGGTGGTTTAAAACAGAACAATAAAGTAAATCCACAAGCATGACAACAATAAAATAATATGTAAAACAAATAGACAAAGCAGATTAAATCAACCATCCAGTCAGGATGGCGTAATATTTCCCTATAAAAAGGCAAGGCACAAGGCAAAGAAAATCAGGCAGGGTTGCATTGGAAGGGAAGGCCTTTCTGAAGAACTGAGTCCTCAGCAGCCTCCTAAAAATTGGGAGGGAGGGGGCCAGGTGCAAATCAACCAGGTCCTGGTTCCAAAGTGTTGGTGCCACTGCTGAAAAGGCCCGACTTCTCGTAGATGATTTTCTGACCTCCTTCAGTGTGCTCACCCAGAGGAGCATAGCCTGGGAGGATCTGGTGGCGCAGGCAGATGATATTGGGAAAAAGGCACTCTGACAGGTAACTTGTTTCTTTGTGCCTTTAATTTGGTGTTGTATCTCTCATCCCCTTCTACTGATCTTAATTTGGTTGTGCTGTTTGAATTTTAAAAACTGATTGTATACCAGTTCAGCTGAGGCTTGAGGGCCACTTGAAAGATGTTCATGAGGTCAGAAAAAAGTGATGCAAATATTTCAGTAAAATAATGGTTCAGCCTTAAGTTATTCTACTGACGTCTGTAGCATATTGGTTCTACTGATGATCAATCTACTTCATATATTTGTGTTTCCCATTCCAGAGGAGGGAATAAAGCTGGTATATGGAAGGAACAACATCATGCAGTGGATCCACCTGCTCCTTCAGTAGATCATGAGAAGTGTTTCTTGTCCATAGTGAATCAGCCTACAGGGTGGGAGCATGTGGCCATGATTTGTGGCCTCCTGTGTATATTCTTGATGAATATGTCTCACTGCTGTCCCATAATTATGTTGGTAGAAAGTAGGTCTGCTCAGCTGGGAGTTCTGTTTGTGTAGAGTACAGTGGTGACCATGTTTCTTGAAAAATGTGCTTTATAATCTTTGCTGGATTGTTGTAATTTTTACTGGGTAAAGCAAGGACAGCACTGCATACAAGATTGTCACCATCCAACCCCTGGTGTGTACATCTATGTCTTCCTTGCTGTTCCTCCCAGCTTTGAGGCTAGTGACTATAGCCTTTACCTCCTATATGAGTCGGTGTCTTGACGGAGTTGACATGGTTGCCTTGGGCTCAGTAGGAAGCATTTTCTGCGTCAGAGGCAACAATAAATCATTGTGCCTGCAGGATAAAAGAGAAAGTGTAAAGGGGTAGGATGAAGTGCAGTCTCCATAACGATGTTATTTTTCTCCTAGAATATTTCCCTGG
Organism: Intellagama lesueurii; assembly: GCA_037013535.1. NCBI lineage: Eukaryota > Metazoa > Chordata > Lepidosauria > Squamata > Agamidae > Intellagama > Intellagama lesueurii. The sequence goes on along the minus strand of JBAJHW010000005.1, from coordinate 67,478,505 downwards.
GACTATATCTCTTCTTCAGTGAACTTAAGGTAGAATCATAAAATAATTGAGTTGGAAGGGGCCTATAAGGCCATTGAGTCCAACCCCCTGCTCAGTGCAGGAATCCAAGTCAAAGCAGATGTGACTGATGGTTGTCCCATTTGAATGCCTCCAACATTGAAGCGCTCACCACCTCCTGAGGTAATTGGTTCCATTGTACTCCTCTAACAGTTAAGATGTTTTTCCTGATATTCAGCCCAAGTCTGACTTCCTGTAGCTTGATCCCGTTGTTACATGTCCTGTACTCTGGGATGATGGAGAACAGATCCTGCCTGTCCTCTCAATGACTTCCTTTCAAGTATTTGAAAAGTGCTATTATATCTCCCCTCAGTCTTCTTTTCTCAAGGCTAAATATGTCCAGTCTTTCCTTTCCCCTCCTCTGAACTTGCTCCAGTTCATTGGCATCCTTCTTAAAGTGTGGTATCGAAAACTGGGCACAGTGCTCTAGATGAGGCCTAACCAGTACCATATAGAGGGGAACTAGTACTTCACAGGATTTGGAGACTATACTTCTGTTAATGCATCCTAAAATAGCATTGGCCTTTTTTTTGCAGCCATATTGCATTGTTGGGTCATATTCAGCTTCTGATCTACAACAATTCCAAGATTCTTTTCACTCACAGTATTACTGAGCTTTGTACTACCCCACTTGTTACTTTCTCCCAGTTTGAGAAGGAGCTATTGATAAGCATTTGTTGACGTGGGGCCAACTCCAGAGGCTTTTGCCTCTCCAAAAGCTTGGAGTCAGATTGGATATGAAGCTTGTAAGAGCACTCTGTTTGGGAAAACAAACCTTGAGACTAAAGACAACAAGTTACCCGGAGCCTCTTATCTGGCTGCTTCAAATCCTCCCACTTCATTAGCAGAGTAAAGACGCAAACGTGAGAAAATGCACGGAGAGAGTTCTGATACAACTTATAACATTATGTATTAGACTTGATTAGATATATATACATGGCAACATATATTTATTTATTTATTTATTTATTGTATTTATATCCCGCCCATCTGGTCAGTTGACCACTCTGGGCGGCTAACAACACTTAAAACAAAACAATTTAATATATCAACAATATACAACATCAATAATCAATAGATCAAGATGGGGGAAAAAAAGATAAATCAAATAGTGGCTGGAGGGAAGGCCTGCTTAAACAGCCAAGTTTTCAATTGGCTTTTGAAAATGCCCAGCGAAGGGGCCATACGGGTCTCAGGAGGGAGGTTATTCCAAAGGCGAGGAGCCACTGCCGAGAAAGCCCGGTTTCTTGTTTTTTCCTTCCGGGCCTCCCTTGGCATTAGGCTCCTCAACCTCACCTCCTGGCTAGATTGAGTGATACGGGTAGATTTTGGTGGGAGTAGGCGTTCCGCCAAATATCAAGGCCCTAAACCGTTTAGGGCTTTGTACGTAAGCATTAAAACTTTGAAATCAACGCGGAACCGAACGGGCAGCCAATGCAAAGCGGCCAGAGTGGGAGAGATATGATGGTATTTTCTCACCCCACTAAGGAGTCTGGCCGCCGCATTCTGCACCATTTGGAGCTTCCGCATCAACCTCAAAGGTAGCCCCACGTAGAGCGCATTACAGTGGTCTAATCTCGAGATTACAAGCGCGTGTACCAAAGTGGTGAGCGCCCCAACATCAAGATAGGGACGCAGCTGGGCAATCCGCCAAAGATGAAAATAGGCGGAACGGACCACTGACGCCACCTGCGTTTCCATGGTGAGCGCCGGGTCCAGATGGATCCCCAAGCTGCGAACCTCACTCTTCGCGGTGAGAGTCACCCCCCCCCAAATGAGAGGGAGTTTCCCAAACCACTGATGGTGGGGCCATCATATATATATTGTATATTGGTGGGGCCAATATACATTGGCATAGACATCTCAGAGCAACATAATATACATATTCAAGTAAAGCAAATGGCCACCAGACTCACAGCTGAGTGGCGAAGATCTGTTCTGACTCTCTTGCTTATATACACAGAACAGCCTATCACTGCACATATGGCATCTGATAATGGTTATCAAGCATTACATAAGCTTGTCCCACCTGTATGCTCTCATACTGGACTTGAGAAGAGTTGGCATCAAATAGGGGTGGGGAATCTCACCTTATTCTAGTATTTTTGGCTTTGGAAATTGGTTGTATTTTTTGCCTTTATTTGCTTGCTTGCTTGCTTTTCTTGGGTATTGGGAGATAGGGCTTTATTGTTGTGTTTTTGTTATTTTCCCGCTATATATGGGTGTGTGCTTTCCCTGTTTGATTGGTTTTTAAAATTATTATTTGGTTTATGTACTGTGTATTTATTCTGTGTATATTTTGGTGGTGTTTTTTGTTTGTTTTTGTTTTTGGAGAAGGGACTGTTTTGTGTTGCTGCTATTGGTGGTTGTATTGATGTATACCAGGCAAGCAGCTGTTGCCAGGCTGTCTGGCTGCTTCCTTCTGCCTTTTTTTGTTTTTTTCTCTCTTTTGCTGCCCAGGCCAGAAAGTCTGTTGTGTTTGTTGAGTGGCACTGTCACTGAATCCATACTGTTGTTTTCTCTTTTCTAATTTTTGAGTGTTTCCCTGCTTTTGAATTGGCTAGTAAATAAGTGAGGTATTTCATCCTTTGTGCATAGGACACTTGGAGGAGTATCTTTTTTGGGGGGGGAGTCACTTTGTGTGACCTCTGGTGCTCATGTCCACTGAAGGGTGGGCACTGCCAGAGGTGTTGTTTATAATCTAGTGACTGCATAGGTCTGGTGATTTTTCTTTCTCATATACTGTTGCTGCTTTTGGAGTAGATTGATTCTTTTGTTGCCTTGCCTGTCTATTTTTTTTTTTTTTTTTGAGTAGTTTTTAAGGGTTCTGAAGGACTTTTGGAATGCTGGGAAGCATGAATGGGAAACCCAAAATGAAAGAACCTGAAAGAGGCTTTCCCTTTTGTTTTATACAAAAAGACTTGCATGAAAACATGAAAAGGAAAGTGAAAGTGGCACTCTCTAAAGAATCCCAGATTAAATAAATGTGAAAATTTTCACTGTGCACATCCCTACCCAGTACCTTTTGATTGTGATCAGTAGGAGCCATCAGTCTCTAGATGAAGTACAGTACCTTAAGTCTCTGAAGCTCACACATCTGGTGTTCTAGGCTCATTCTGATACTTTCTGGCAAAAGCTGTCATTGTGGTATTTTTCTTGGCAGTCACAGAACAGGGATGGGGAGTTGTTGGCCCTCCAGAGGTTTTGTACTTCCACTCTCAAAATCTATTTGCCCATTGGCGGGGGGGGGGGGGGAGAGAGAGCTGATGTGGAGCCAAGGCTCCACATGCCTGCCATAGAATAAAAATTTCAGAAGTGTCAGATCAGTTTCTGGAGCCATGCATTATGCAGCCATTAGAATCTTAATGTAATAGCTAAGATATCTCAAATGTCAAATGTTCTAACATTTAAAAGTATTAGTCTTTCTTTTTATTGTGTTGCTTCTGGTTTCTTATTTCAGGACAAATAAGAGGTGCAGAGTTTGGCCACCTTAAATTTGAATCAAGCTGACAACATGTAATTAAGTAATCCGTTTCTCACTGCTGACTGGTATATCATGGCTGACTTTTTTTTTAAAAAAAATCCAATAACAAAAACAGCTGAGTTGTAGCAGTTTTAAATCTTAGAAATGCTGAGCTCCTCATTTTGTGACTGTCCATGTTTGTTCATTTTGTGTGATTTTCTAGAAACTTGATTTTCTGTTTCTGCAGATTCTAGAACTTCAGATACTCAGGGCTAAGTTTATATGTAGAAACCAATACAGTTTCAAAAAGGTGCTTTAGTTGGAAGCTGTTTTTTTCAGGTTAGCAAAGCTTGCAATCTTGGAAATTATCTCTGTGTACCTTGCTCCTGAATTGTTCCTTTTGTTGATGATTTCTTTTATTATAACAACCACTTGTTGCTAAGTGGTGGATTCTGAGTGATTTTTAAAAAGAGAGTCATAGCTGTTTTGCATATGTGAAGTGATGAGATCCTCTGTTTGCTGCTGTTTTATCTGTTTGTTGAGTTTATTAAAATACCTTTTTTTTAACTGCTTTTAATACAAGAATTTAAAAAGCAAAGTAGCACATATGCACACACTCAAGTAGGATATTTGAACTTGGCTTTAAATGAAATTTTGTGTTACTGTTCTTAGCATTGTTTACAAAATACCTAGGTCCACTAGATCAGGGGTCCCCAACCCCCGGTGCCGGTCCGTGGGCTTCCTTGAACTGGGTCGCGGACACGGATCTCCGCCCCCCGCATGCACGCACGGTGGGCATGTCGCGCTTGCTTCTCCACAAGCACGACACGCCCACCCGCAAGCGCGACACGCCCACCCGCAAGCACGACACGCCCACCCGTGAGCGTGACACGCCCACCGCAAGCATGGGGGTGCCCCCGCCCCACCACCCACGGAGCCTGCACCCCCCAACCAGTCTGCGGTCCCAAAAAGGTTGGGGACCGCTGCACTAGATAGTCTGGAATAGCCAAAAAATATGAGTTCTGCTATGTGATGATAGTATATTATCTGTCACTATATCCTAACGCCGATAGAGGTCCGGAAAGAAAGAACAAGAAACCGGGCCTTCTCGGCAGTGGCCCCTCGACTATGGAACAGCCTTCCAACAGAGATCCGCCTGGCACCCTCGCTGGGTGTTTTTAAGAGCCATTTAAAGACTTGGCTCTTTAGGCAGGCCTTCCCTTCTGTCAATTCTTGAATTCTATCTTCTTGTTTTCTATCATTCCCCATCTTGAATACACGATATTATTGATTCAATTGTTTAATGTTTATGATGTTTTTATGATATTTTATGATATTTGTAAGCCGCCCCGAGTAGACGTTGTCTAGGGGGGCGGGGTAGAAATCTAATAAATAAATAAATAAATCCACTACACCACACTGGGTATCTATGTAGAGTAAAAATACTCAGCACATTTGCAAGGCTGCTAAAATTGAAATTCATTGAAACTGAGTGTTAAAATTTTAGTGAAATCTCTGTGTGGAATAAATGATGTTTATGGCCATATAAAATTATATTTATGTGCTGAATGAAAGGCTGTTGAAAAGACTTTGTGGACTTGCTGGTCTGGGAGGTACTTTTGGACAGAAGGAGTGTGGGTATGCAACCAGGTTTTGGAAACTTGTTTTCTGCTGCTATATGTTATAGGGCTCTAGATGCTCAAGATAAACATTGTGTGCACACATCACTGCATTTTCAAGGAAGTGTGTTACTGAAAACTGTTCTGCATCTAGTAGATCCTGTTGAGCCAGTTCTGTATCTTTGAGAACATCTTTCTGTACCCAGCACCCTTTTGTGTTCCAACCTTAATGATAGGAGAGAATGAGTTGTCTATTTTGAATTTAGCTATGTTCCAGTTTGGAGAATTTGGGAGACCTCTAAGCGATCTTTTCCAAAACACATTTGAATTAATACTTAATCTAGCTGCGCTGAAGTCCTGGCGTCAAGCCCGGTGCCCTACGTTCTGGCATGGGGACAAATTCCTACAAATGTCTGTCCCCCTTCCAGCTCTTATGAAATGTTGATTTGTTTGGAAGAATTTGGCATGTAACATAGATGTAAAACCTAGGAGTTCAGGTGTTAGTGCTTTTAATTGTGTATGTCTTGGCTTGGGAGACATTTGCTTTTGTTGTATAGTATAGTTTGTGCGGACTCACTTAATGCCTTGTCTGCTTTGAGCCTGTAGAAAAATCACTGTGTGAATATTCAAGGCTGGGGGCCAAAAGCTATTTGGGGCAAGACCAAGGGCTTTAAGACACAGTGGAATATTGTCTGTTTTGCTGAAAAGTTGACTTCTCTGCCATGTTGCAAGGTGCTTTTGAAACTCCTTTGAGATTTCAGAGCTGTTTCCTGTGCAGAAAATGCTCAGAGCACATGGGTTTGTGAAACTCTCCCTCCACCCCCACTCTCTGCATGTCTTTGCCTTTAGTGGTAGCATGATTCTCACTGTTAACTTTCCACTCAAAATTTCCCCTAAATGTATGCAGAAGAACAGCACTGTTTGTTTCTTTCCTAGTGTTTATTTTTAATTAACACAAGTCTGTATCTGTTTCAAACTAGTATATGCAAATAGAATCCCAGTATCTACATTGATACCCAGCTACCAACATGAATTTGACCCAACTCCGGGAGGCAGTGAAAGAAAGGAGGGCCTGGCGTGCTCTGGTCCATGGGGTCACAAAGAGTCGGACACGACTTAATGACTAAACAACAACAAATCTACATTGACTATTGCATTGGAATGTAAATATTTTGATTTCTAGAGAACAGAGATATTGTAGCATATTTATGCAGGTAATATCTGGAATACAGTGGTGCCTCGCAAGACGAATTTAATTGGTTCCGCGGTCAATGCCGTCTTGCGAAAAATTCGTCTTGCGAGGCGCGTTTTCCCATAGGAATGCATTGAAATCTAATTAATGCGTTCCTATGGGAATTTTTTTTTAAAAAAGTCACTTACCAGGTAGGGAGCTGGGGAAGCACCATCGGAGGACTGGCGGGGGGGTCCCCTTGCCGCGATCGCCGGCTTTGGAGGTCCCCCGCCAGTCCTCTGATGGTGCAGGAAAAGCCTCCGAAGTGCTCTGAAGCCAGCGCGCGCAGTTGTGGGGCACCCCGCCAGTGTTCCGATGGCTTTCTCTGCACCATCGGAACACTGGCGGGGGTGCCCCGCAACCGCGCGCGCCGGCTTCAGAGCACTTCGGAGGCTTTTCCTGCACCATCCGAGGACTCGCGGGGGTGCTGGGCTAGCCTCTGCAAGCGCCACTCGCCGGCTTTGGGGGTCCCTCGGGGGTTACCTTGCACCATCCCAGGACTCGTGGGGGTCCCTCCGCGCGGTGATGGGCGTTTGCAGAGGTTTGCCTGGCACCATTTTTGAAGTTCCCGCCCTTTCCTCCTGCCTTTGGCAAGCCTCGGAAGGTAAAAAGGCTTTCTTTTTTTTTCTTTTTAACCTTCCGAGGCTTGCCGAAGGCAGGGGGAAAGGGCGGGAACTTCAAAAATGGTGCCGGGCAAACCTCTGCAAACGCCCATCGCCGCGCGGAGGGACCCCCGCGAGTCCTGGGATGGTGCAAGGTAAGCCCCGGGGGACCCCCAAAGCCAGCGAGCGGCGCTTGCAGAGGCTAGCCCAGCACCATTTTTGAAGATCGGGCCCTTTCCCCTTGCCTTCGGTAAGGCTCCGAACGGAAAAAGGCTTTCTTCCCCCCCCCTTTTTTCCGTTCGGAGCCTTACCGAAGCAGGGGGAAAGGGCGCGATCTTCAAAAATGGTGCTGGACAACAACAAAAAACAACAACAAAGAAAAACAAAAATAAAACCGCAACATTCGTCTTGCGGAAAACGGCCATAGGAGCGATCGTCTTGCGAGGCACAAAAACCCTAGCCAGACCCATTCGTCTAGCGAGTTTTTCGTGCCGCGAGACGTTCGTCTAGCGAGGCACCACTGTATATGGTGTTTGTGTTCCAAAAGACATATAGCATAGAAACAAAACAAAGCTGTTCTGAAATGTGTGAACATTTAAATCAAATGTAGACAGATAGCCCCTGCAAAATTTCAATCCTTATTGGAATTATATTTTGGGTTAGGATTATGATGTCATTATCTTCACTATTGTATGTTACTTAAAGAATCCTGAAATTTGCTGGGTTGGGTTGCTTTCTTGTTTGACTGTAATTTAATGCTGGTTTTTCTCCACTGTTCTCCTAGGTATCTGATTAGATGCAGTTGTATCAGTAACAAAGGAAGGGTAAACATGAGAATAGCAGGTAAGAACAGTCACCGTATGCTTTGGTTCTGTAGTAGCAGGGCATTTTAATCTTCAAATATTTCCCTTCCGTTCCATTTTCCAAAATCTACCCCCATCTAAACCTGAGTTTTTAAAGATATATTGTCCAATCACCAGCAATCAACGTTTATTTGCATTAGCCATATGCCATAGCAAAGTAAGTATAAAATCTACAAAGTTACAGAATCTATTTTAACTGCCAGCAGTGACAATGAGGCAATAAAACTATTCCAATCCCTGACTGAAAAACTAGGAACACATCTAAAAATAAAGGCAACCAAAGTTGGCCCTGAAAGAGCCTCTAAAACATGGCTGGTTTGATAATGAATGTAAACAGATTAGCACTCAAATGTGGAAAACTTATCATAGGTACAGAAAAACTCGTTCGCAATCCTTGTTAAATGAGTATGTTGCCAGTAGACAAATATATAAATTATTAATTAAGAAGAAAAAACAACTAACAATTAAAAAAGCTCGGCAAATCTTGATAAAAGCCTCTAGTGATAGAGACACTGGTCTTTTCTGGCACACAATAACAGGTCTAATGAATAACGGATACTTGGCACCAACGTGTATTATAGGCCTTAATGAATGGACCCAGCATTACAAGGCATTATTCTCCGATTCTAACCCCCAGGACATCCAAATAACAGCAGTTATGGAAAATCTCCCCTATTGGCCACTAGTCTCAGTAAAAGAGGTGGAAAGTCTTATTCAACAATTGAAAAATAACAAAGCACCAGGATTGGATTTTTTGCCTCCAGAACTCATAAAATCTAATATTAGCTGGTGGGCACCCTTGCTAGCAGCCTTGTTCTCATTTATTGATTGAACAGGCATGCTACCTATAAGTTGGGGTACATCTATAATAGTCCCTATATATAAAAAAGGAGCTAAAAATGATCGCGCCAATTACCAGCCAATCAGCTTATTGAGTATAATAAGCAAGCTCTACGCCAAACATCTCTGTAATAAATTAATTGACTGGATCCAGGATGAAAATATCACTGCAGTAAAGCAAGCAGGATTTAGTTAAGGGCGATCCACTCTAGATAATTGTTTTGTACTAGCCCACCTGATTGATAGATATGTTAAGAAGAAAAAGGGCATGTTATATGCAGCATTTATTGACCTTAAGGCTGCATTTGACTCTATACTTCGTGCATGCCTGTGGGAAAAACTATCTTCCACAACTATAGATAAAAGACTTCTCTTTCTAATTAAATGTCTCTATTGCCAGAAGGAACACTTAGAGGTGAATTATAGTAAGACCCAAGTAATGGTATTTGCCAGACGCTTTAGACTCTGCAAATGGTCCTTGGATGGACAACCAATCAAACAGGTTAGAGCCTTTAAATATCTAGGTGTAGTTTTTCAGACATCAGGAGCATGGACAACTCAACAAGAATATGTTGTAGAAAAAGCTTCACGCACCATAAAAATTCTGAGACAGTTTTTCTACACTAATGGGCATAATTTTATACCAGCAGTGTTGGAAGTCTACAGAGCTAAGCCACTAGCGCAGATGCTGTATGGGAGCCCAATTTGGGCGAATACAAGCTTAAAATCAATAGAAATTGTTCAATCTAAGTTTCTTAGACAAATATTTGCAGTACCTAACTGTGTGCCAAATGCCTCTTTGAGGCTGGAAAGCGGCCTTTCCTCAGTATACACCCAGGCCTGGCTCAGGATATTTAACTTTTGGTTAAGACTGAACCTTGTTCCTTCCGGTCTTCTCTCCTTTGTTGTGGAGGATCCTCATGAGAGTAAATGGATGAAAGATGTAAAGTCCAAAATACATACTATAGAGCTGTCACCCGATTTCCTCTTAACTATTGGGTATAGCAAAGCAAGAAACCTACTAGAACAGCGTTTATTTGATATTGAACACCAAAATAATTTGTCTGTTACTACTAAATTGTGTCCCTGGTACAAATCCTCTGTGATAAGCCATCGAAAAATAACAGCACAATATTTGTATATGCTGACAACTCCCGAATACAGAAGGGCCTTTTCATGTGCAAGACTTAACGCTATACCTTCAGCACTACTTGAGGGTCGTATCAAAGGAACCCCACTACAAAACCGCATGTGTCCTTGCGGTGACAGTGTTGAAAGGCTTGCCCATGTTTTATTGTTCTGTTCTTTCTACAGAGAAGTGTGCAAAGAGTTAATTTGCCCTTTGTTAATCAAGAAGCCAGGACGTTCATCTGAATTTTATGTATCTTTTCTTCTTGCAGACCAAGATAAACAAGTAACGGCACAGATAGCCAAATTTTTAGTAGTAGCAATTAAAATTAGGTCAATTATGGTTCTAAAGGAGTAATTTTATATAGTTTTATCTGACCAATTTTGCCCGGTATAGTTATCCGATGCATATGTACTCATCTGTTATTTTGACTCAGATGCGTTGATTCTGTATCTTTGTAGTTTTTATACTCATTTTGCTATGGCATATGACTAATGCAAATAAATGTTAATTGGTGATATATTGTCTAATCCATTCAGTTCAGTAGGATAGCATCAACGGAATACCATTAAATCCAAGAAGTCTAGCTTAAATCATGTCTATCTTGAAGTTTACTTATCTGAAGTCAGCATCATGTGTTCTTGTTTCTACCATACAAATTTCTCTATTACTGTTACCAACCTTGAATTTCTATGATAGAAAAGAAAGGATGTGCAACATTTAGTGAAGTTGCAATCTGTGTTCTTTGTATTAATTCTTATTGTTCTTCTGTGACATGTGCAATAGAAAAATATTTAAACAAAAGCTTTCTGGAAAATGTACATTACCTATGTATGTTGTGTACAGCAGATGCCTAGTAATGATTTGATTTTTGTTATATAGCTACTATTTAGCTTAAAATTGTAAAGGTAGAATTCTACAATAGTCAAGAAGATATGACTGTAGCTATTAATATATTGTAAATTCTGAAGCATTGCACTGTGAACTTGCTGATATAATTTTAAAGTGTGCAATGCTCTGATACGAATAAAGAAAGAAAGAATTCTGCTGTATGAAATCCAGGTATATAAAGTTTTTTATTCTCATGAAATCAAAGGAAAAATGGTCTCACTGATCCCGAAGCTTTCTTTTTAACATAGAATTCTTTTAAAGTTCATACTTACGTTGATAAAATGCTTGCCTGTGAATCATCAGATTTTAGTTCACTATTTAGGACTGAACCTTAATTTCATGAAAGATATATATCACATGAAAACTGAGTTTAAATTAGTTAGCATATAAATATATGGCTTACAATAAGAAATTTGTCATATACTTGCACTTAATTAGAAACTATAGGTGAGTAGTAAATAGCAGCAATATGTGTTAGAAAAAGCAATAAAGTAGCATTTGATCTTGGAATATGGATTGCATCCTGAGAACTGTAAATAGTGTTTGGTATATGGAAATGGGCTTTCCCTTTATTTCCTTCTTGCCAGGAGTAGATGAGATACCAATAGAACCATTTCAAGCTACTGAGACTGAATCTGTCAAAATCCTAACAAGAATATGCCAAGCAAAAGAGTGGCTTGCAGACTGGAAGCATTCAATATACATTCCACTCCCCAAGAACAGACTTGCCAAAGAGTGCAGTAACTATATGACTATTGCATTAATTTCCCACACAAGCAAAGTGATGCTCAAGATGTTGCAACAAATACTTTTTATCTTATATAGAATGAGAAATGTCTGTTCAAACTGGGTTCTGAATAAGAAGAGGCATTAGAAATTATATTGCAAATATATGTTTGCTATTGGAGCATGCCAAAGAATTTCAGAAGATCAGTCTGTGTTTTATAGATTGCAGAAAAATCTTTGATTCCCGATGAAAGAGTAACTGCATGGTTTTAGTGGTTCTAGTTCGTTCTGTTCAGATTCCACCACTACTTACCATTTTCTTAACAAGGAAGTGAAGAGATAGCACAGGAGTGAGCCTGAAACTCTGAGCATTCCTGTAGGACAAGCAAATGGTTGTTGGAAATCTTCAGATTCATAGCAGAGGTTCCCAATATTGGACCCCAAGATGTTGTTGGACTGCAAATTCTATACATCCTAACCAACATGGCCTATAATGAGAGTGGTTAGCCAACAACCTCGGAGGAATCCAGGGTGGGGAACCATTGGCCAAAATCTTGTTGCTTAGCATCAACCAAATCATAACTGTTCCTTCCTGGTAAACAAACTGTCCCTGACTTGATTGGTGGGGCCTTGTGCATACACTGACTTGATATGCGTGCATGCTCCAAGAATTGTGGAAGGGACACTTTGTTTACTAGGGAGGAATGGATTAAAAGTTGTAATTTGGTTTACACCAAGCAACAGGATTTTGGTCATTGTTTTATAGGACTCTGTAAGTCATAATTCAGGAGTAGTGAGCTTTTGGCTCTCCAGATGTTTTGGATTGCAAGCCTCACCATTGGCCAAGCTGTATGGGGTTTCTGGGAATTGAACTCCAAGACATCTAGAAGGTCAAAGGTTCCCCACTTCTGCATTTCCTTGGTATGACAGCCTAAGAAGGGGGGAAGAACCCAATGAATATAGATGTGTTCTCCTTAATGAAGGTGAAGAGATAAGAACTAAAGTCAGAATAAGCATCTCGAATTGCCAGTGTTTAAAAATCACCCAAGAATTTCTTTCTTCTGTAGTTATTTGTTTTTGAGGGCTTTCAGGCTTGTTTTAAGAAAGGAAATTTGATTTATTTCTGCAGAGTCTGTGTCTGGTCAGACTGCTTTAGGAGCTATCAGTTCTCAGACTCATAATGTCCAGACATTGTGAAGTGACTTGTAATCACTGCATCACTGTGTATCAAGATGGCCCTGTGTAATTATAAAATGTATCTGAATGTTGATGAATTTACTTGTGGTGATTTCCATGGGAGATGGAAACCTGTTGTTCACTTGCTGCGTATAGATTTTTCAGGGGTTCCTTGGGCTCTGCTGGACTCTTGGGAATTTTTAAAAACTAATATTCTAATCTTAATGATACAGAAATCTATTTAAAAGAGCAAGATAACATTTTGAAAGACTGGCATCAGGAGACAAAGCAAATGTCTTGCCTTGCTTTTGTGTCTGCTAAAATCTGATTGCTTAGGATAGTAAGTCACAACTAGAGTACACCTATTGAATAAGCACAACTTATGGAGGAACTGACTCACAAAATCCCCACTGATTCAGTTGGCCTACTCTAGTTGTGACTTATATTAGCCAACAGGATTTCAGTTATTGTGTTTCAAAAGCTAACTTGAATTTTTTACTGGTACAATTCTATGCACTTATTTTCAAACTGGTTGCTTCATACCATTGGGGCACTAGCAATATTCAGGCAGATCACAACAGAGAAAGTAAAACACAAGCTATAGAAGGCAAATTAATGGCAGACTATAGTGTTTGGAATAATGTAATATAGTACTGAAGAGGTGGGCCACTCTTGTATTTTTTTAATAAATTACTTGTAAATATTTTTATTTATAGCTTAAACTAGTTTTCTCATTTTTCTGAAGGCTAAAAAAATGGCCTTCCTTAATAATTAGTGAAATACTTAAATTTAAAGAAATTACAAGAGGAACTGATGAAGAACTGAGGTTCCTTTCCCCTTGCAACTTTTTCCTCAATATCGGTTTCCAAAGTCACCTTTAATTTTGCAGGATGGGTGTACCCATGAAAACAAAGAGGTTGGCCTTGACCATTTGTAGGTCATTGCTTTCATTCCTAGCTGTGCTGCTCTTTATAACTGGCTGTGAAAGTCTTGCTCAGATGGGTTGGCAAATATATTGCTTCACTGAAATATCTGATTATATGTAAGGGTATTTCTGTACCATATTTCAGTTTAATATCCCAAGCAATTTATACTAACAAATACTGTAAAATCAGAAGCTGAAAGATTAAATAGTAGAACAGAAAACAAACAGTAAAATCCATAAAAACAATTAATCTGAAAACAGCATGATTAAATTAGGAAAATAATCAGGAAAAACACCTGTGTAAAAAGGTAGAGCTTTATTTGTCAAAAACATGAGTGTTCTCAATTTCGAAAACATGTAGACACTTGGTAAGAGATGCTTTTCTCTCCCTTCCCCCTTGTTTTCTGGAGTAGGAGCTGCAAAATTGGTGGTCGCGGTAGCTGTGTTCTTGTTGACGTTTTATGTCATCTCTCAAGTATTTGAAATAAAAATGGATGCCAATCTAGGAAACCTGTTTGGTAAGTGAGTTATTTCTGTTGTTTTCCTCACATCATTCCATTTAGAATAGCTTTGCTTAACTGTGTGGTCCTGTACCTGTCCACACAGAAGGAACTCCCAGTGAGTTCTGGTGGAGCTTCCGCTCAGATGAATCAGTACAGGATTGCAGTCAAAGTAATTTGCACATGCCATCCCTGTGCTGTAGTGGAATCTCTTCTGGGTTTCCATTCTCTCATTTTAATAATGGTATTAGAGATGGGCATGACTTAAGTCATGTCTCTTTGTATTAAGACCTCCGTGTGGCACCACAGGCGCCACACGTTCCCTCCCCACACCTCCCGGGCAGCTGCCCCACTCACAAGCCTCCGTGAACCACCCAGGTCGTCCTCCGTTGCCGGCTGCCCAGTCCAGGAAGGAGCTCAGGCTTCCTTTCCCCACCTCCTCTGGCAGCCAACCACTCAACGGCTGCGCAGGAAGAATTTGTAGGCAGTTACCCCATCCAGTAAGAGAACTGATCTGTAGCAACCATATACTGTATTTAATCTCTTATTTTACAGATGTTATGTGCTAGCGACATCAGATCTCAGAGCAAAGCAATAATTTTCAAGCCTTCCTGTCATGTGTTAGGCACTAACATTTAATGGGGCAGTGAAATAATTAAGGAATGATAACACTATTTTAAACGTTAATATTTTTTATTACATCTTTCAGCAAGATCACCTCTGGACCTACCTATACGTTGTAAGTATTGTGAGGCACTTTTTTTAAATTTATGTTGTATGTATTAGATGTTCTTGTAGACCCAGAAGGAAGCAGCATAAGGTCTATTGGCCATGTCCAGTCCACCAGGGCTTATTCCCCCCCCCCCTTTTCCAGAAAGAGCAGTCCATGATGCATCACCACACATAGGTCGTATACAGGACTGTGGGCTGTGTGGGCCAGAAAGCCTTGGTGGGCTGGTTATGGTCCCTGACGCTTTGGTTACATACCTTTGCTGAAAGTCCTTCAAGCAAAGAGTGGGAGGAAAAATCTTTCATCTAAAGATTCAAGAGGTGGAAGAGGATCAAAGGAGGGTCATGCTCTCTTCTTTGTGTTTTTTTCTTTGAAGGTGTTCCAACTTCTAGATCCAGCCCAGAAGAGCATTTATTTAAAGTTGGAATTCTTAATATTTGCTTTGATTTGTATCACTGCTTCCCAAAAGGCAAGGAGGTGGTAGAACTGGGGCAAGTTGATCTTCAGATCTGCATTTAAAATATATATATATTCTGACTAGTGAAAATCTAACATTTTCCCTCTGATCCAGAACAATGTATGCTGGTTTCCTACCTCTGCCCTCATGTTCCTCTCTCTCTCTCTCTTTTATTTTTAAAAATATACACAATTTTAATGAATTGGCTCAGTCTTAGGAAGGCCTAGGACAGTGGGTCTGAAGAACTCTGACAGATGCTCTAGTTATATGGTTCATAAAGTGTATCATAGAATCATAGAATAGTCGAGTTGGAAGGGGCCTGTAAGGCCATCAAGTCCAACCCCCTGCTTGATGCAAGAATACAAATACAATATCAGGTCTTCTGATGTTATTGTAGATATTAATTGACACATGGATCCCAGAGGGAGAGTGACAATGTGAAGGGCACAGACTATTCATACTTGTGATCTCTGGCCAGTGGACAGCTTCACTTAGCATTTACCACCTTCCCACTTTTGTATAACCTCCAGAACATGAAGGGTGTGGGGAAGCACTAATGATACATAAACATTCACAATAACAAGGGTTTGCATATATCTGTAGTGTTAAGCATTGGCCAGACAGATTTTAAATTACTTTTTAACATGACTTTTTAGCCGAAGAGGCTCCTGGAGGAGTTAAAATCCAATAGCAGCAAAACCCAAGACAGTCCCTGACCCCAGGCTTGCAATCCAAAAAGAAAAAAGGGGGTGGAGGGAGATGGTGGAATTGCGTAAGAACAAACGTATCTGTAGTTGAGCTCCTACCATTTGTTGAGATGAGTTTTTACTGTTTGCCAAGATGAGGATGCAGCTTATCAGGCTTCACAGAACCCTTCTTCAGAGCCTTTCCCCAACCCCCTGGATAGGTTTTTTTTTTTACAAGAGCCATCCTACAATACATCTAGATATGAAGTGAAATGCTGTGGATTCTATCTGGTGCTCTCAGAAGGAGTGATCAAATTAATCAAATCCTCCATTCTTTCTCACTTAAATAGAACATCTGACATGATATCATGGTTTTTTTTAATGAAATGTATTTCTTCCTTTTCTGAAGCCACAAAGCCCCCAAGATATAAATGTGGTACTACAAAAGCCTGTCCAGAGAATCATTTTGCGTTCAAAATGGCAAGCGGAGCAGCAAATGTAGTTGGACCTAAAATATGTGTGGAAGATAATGTGTACGTATGATTTTTATTTGTTTTATATATTCGTGGTGCTGGACAAATTTCGTACATTCCTGAATAGAAAATGTGTTTTCCTGTGAACATAATATGGAAGCAAATGTTCCGTACATCCTGATCTTGTTGCTAAATTTCTGTAGACGGTAAATTATACATAATATATACAGTATATTTATCTTAGATTATAGTTGCATAGTTTAGTCATTCATCTGAGTTCTTACTTGTTTGGTTTCCCCCCCCCTTTATTTCCCTTTATTTCTGGAGAGTGGGTGTGGGTAGTGAGAGGATGGTTTCTGTTTGTACCACTGCCCAGAGTAGTGGATTTTCACTAAGTGGAGGTGGTTTGAAAATGTCATTAATTCATTCATTATGAATGAATTGTGTTACTAATAGAATTCATTTTGAATCCTTGGGATTCCTGTCTCTTTTCTTTTATCATACATATATGGCCATCTTATTTCTGTGCAATTTGATTTAAGGGTGTTGCCCAAAAACCCATTGGACTGGAACCAGTGTGTCCCTCCATGAACACTAACAGCTCCTGTTTATGTAAGGAGCTGAGATATTCCCAGCAGAGCAGGGTGATTGCAGTGAGGCCACAATTTAGTTTTCAGATTTGTCAGCCTGAGGCTTTTACCCCTGCGCGTGGAGCTAAAATGAATTTGCATATTAATTCTTTGAGGCAGTGTTTATGCGCCTTAGAAGATTGCTACCGTGGATTTTACATAAGTAAAAAACCCGAGTTTAACTTTTTAAAAAATAAATTTTTAACTGAAAGATCCCCTTTCTTGGCCACCTCTAGTGGCCAAATTTTAAAGAATACTGAATGGGAGTTTACTGTCCTTTAATTCTGACCTTCAATCTCTATTTTTTCCTTCTGATCTTTGGCTAGGATGAAGAAATTTAAAAGTAATATGATGCTGCACCCTTGTGGCAAATCTGTAACATTACATTAGCGTTCATTATGGAACAGATAAATAGATATTTTGAAGATCTACTTGGTTCACAATTGCCCTGTTTAATCACCCATTATTGACATCATGTTGCATGTTAAAATTTAGACTGTGTTAACCACTGACTGTAGTTAGCAGTGGCTTCTGTGTCCGTGAAACATCATATTGCAATAAGCATTTTAGTTTTAATCATGCCACGTGACTATTATTTTGCTATATTGTGCAAATAAATAGGGATATATGCTCACTGTAAGGTTCAGTTGGGAAATGGATTCATTGGTTTGGATAACAACCTGATCTTACTTGGACTGATTTGGAGAGCCCATGAAATCAATGGAAGACAACAGCATTTCCCTGTTTGTTGGAATTGATTGAATATCACAGACATCATATTCCCTTATAAGGGGATAAGGTTGGTCAGATTTCAAACAAATAGATACCGTGTTTCCCTGAAAATAAGACAGGGTCTTATATTAATTTTTGCTCCAAAAAACGAATTAGGGCTTATTTTCAAGGGATGTTTTTTTTTTTTTCATGTACAATTGACATTTATTCAAATACAGTCATGTCATCTGGTTGCTGCACAATGGTGGAGGGCGGGGTTTCACTTAACTTTTGGGGTAGTGCTTATATTACGAGCATTCTGAAAAATCATACTAGGGCTTATTTTCAGCTTAGGTCTTATTTTCAGGGAAACAGGGTACAGAGGTGTATGTGCCACGCACATGTAGAAACAAATTGTTGACAAAATTGGATGATGTTTGCAAGAACAATTGCCCTCTCTGAGGAGATCAAGCCTGTAGAGTTTCAGAAGAATAGGTGAAGATTATTTAGAAGAGATGTGATGGGAAGACCTACAAAAATTCAGAAGGATAAGTCAATCGTTTCTGTGCATCCATGTGTCTTTGAACACTCGTTCGGAGGTGTGTGTGACTTGCTTCCCCTTACCATGTTATTTTTGGCAATTTGTATGAAAATGACATGCCACAAACATGGTTCAGAAAGATAGCAGAAGAGGTCAGGAAGTGACAATGAATGAATAGTTTCACACTCTTTTTTGCTTCTGCTTAAGTTGACACCAAAGTGGGGGAAAGTTCACTAGGACAGTGATGAATGTAGAGCATACGGCAGCAGAGATGAAATTGAGCAGCCAGCATTTTTTAGGCAAGCACCTAATACATCATCCTTCCAGGATGTACATACTCCACTGGAATGCTTCATATTCCTATTCTTGGCACAGATAATGAGTGAAAAGCACTAAACACTGGATCAATCAATGATGTGCTGTTTGAGCATCCCTTCCCCAAAGTACTGGGATTGGAGCACCCTAGTAAAAGTGAGAAATTAGAACTCCGAATAAAAAAAAAAATTACAGCCCCTTTTCTTGCCATCCCTTGTTGTTTTGCTTTTGGAGAAGTGTGACAGCGGTTGAAGACTCTGGTTGCTGTGTCCTTCCAAATCCAAACTGTATTGAATCTTTAAAAAATGATAGGATTCCTATTAAGTCTGCTTCAAATGAGTCCTGCTTCAGTGAATCTACTCTAATCAGCCCAGTTCATTTCTAGATTAGGAATTAATGTACATCTGAAGCAAACCCCTAGCAATGCCAGGGCAGTCTTCTCAAACCAGTGCTCTTCAGATGGGTCTACTTGGATTCCCACAGTCCCCCATCATTGGCCATGTTGGCTGGCACCGAGGACAGTTGCCTCCAAACCACTGGTGAGCACCATTTTGGAAAAGTCTGGATTTGAATACTGAAAGTGCTGAACAAGAATCAAGATCATGTTTTTAAAAACTGCTTATCATTTTAATGAATGCTGCTGTTCCATGCAAATACGTCTGTTACTAAGAATGTTTTTCTGCAAATAAATTTGCAGTGCTGCTGGAAGTGAGTGAAGAGAGAATGTGGCTGTCTCTGATAATTAGAGAATGTTACTCTCCTAGAAATGGAGCGTGAGCTTGATTAATTAATGTGGTGTGTATTGCAGTTGTGCTAAAAACTGTATACTGTGAAAGCAGTTAGAAAGAAGTCTTACTCCTCACTCTGGGAATAACTTGTTTGTATGGATTCTCTGTTTGCAAAGCAGGCCCTGGACCACAACTGTGTATTTGGCTTAGTAGGTCTGAGTCTCTTTACCTAATCTGTTGAGCTGTCGCCATGTTTGCCAAGTGATAATTGAATGTGACTGAGATGGAGAAAGTTGACAATTGCTATAGCTGTCTGTTGTGCAGATTTCACTAAGGCAAGTCAGGGCAGCTTATAGAAGAAATTGTCAGGTTTCCTAAATTATGTTGTTGGCAAGAATTCTGCCTTCACTATGGCTTCTTTTAGAAAAAGCTGTAGAGAAGGAAGCTTGTCATTGTTTTCTGTGCTTGTTCTTCTGTTCCAGGTTGATGAGTGGAGTTAAAAACAATGTTGGGAGAGGCATTAATATAGCTTTGGTAAATGGTAAGTGACTTTGTTAATTATATCAGTGCTGTAACTTTATGTGTACAGTACATCAGTTATTTTGAGACATGTAGGCTGATATTCTGTTCTCAAAATATGTCCACATATCATAGCTTTGAGATATCATCAGCAGGGGGTGATTTTTTTAAATTAAACATTTCCTACTTTTGCCCCAAGGCTCCTGTGGCTCCCATGTAAATTGCTTTCATATCAAGAAGCCATGGGATCCACAGGAAGGGAAAAGGAAGTCTTTAATTGTTGAAAATTGCTACTTTCTGAATGAGTTTACTATCTCAGGCATATATGTGTAAACAAGATTTCAGCTGTCATATGAATGTTGTTAAGGAGAATTAGTTGTTACCAGATAATTTAAATAATGAGATCTAGCTAGAAGCAGCCACACTTTTATAAATCCTCAATGTGATAAGTGGGATCTAAAACTAATAACTGTAGTTCGTACTGCTCTTCTTTGATGCTCCTTGAGGATATACTGTTGCATCTTATTCCATCTGGTTCTTTGTTTTTCACTTCTAAATAGTTCAGTCAGCTTCCTGTGTCTGCTGTTGTGAATTTTTCAGCATGCTTTGGAGTTAAATAACTTGTGCCTGTAATTCTAAAGCGACTTATACAAGATGAAAGAAGTCTTACTTGGAACATAAACTTCTTAGTGGACATACTCAAGATATGCACTGCATATCATGTATTATTCCTTTTTCTAGGGAAAACAGGGGAAGCCATGGACACAAAGTACTTTGATATGTGGGGTGGAGGTAAGTGCAGCAATTTTTATCTATAAATGTGAACCTTTTTTTTTACCTTTAAAATTCAATGCTTTTGATGGATCTACATCCCTAGATTGTTTGGCAGACTCAAATGTGAGATCTTTGTAAATGATCAAGCTATTACATATTTCTGATTGAAAAAAATGTTACTCTTATATGAGGCTGCAGTTTTAATCCCCGCCCTCGAATATTTAGTTGTATTGTATTTTATTACACTTTTATTTTTACTGGCTTATTCTTTAATTAAAGAAAAAGTGTATTCTGGAAGGCTTTCACGGCTGGGATCCGATGGTTGTTGTAGGTTTTTCGGGCTGTTTGGCTGTGTTCTGGAGGTTTTTCTTCCTAATGTTTCGCCAGTCTCTGTGGCCGGCATCTTCAGAGGACAGGAGTCACACACTTCACACACACACACTACACCAGAGCACAGACAGAGTTCTGACTCCTGGCCTCTGAAATGCCGGCCACAGAGACGGGCGAAACATTAGGAAGAAAAACCTCCAGAACATGGCCAGACAGCCCGAAAAACCTACAACAACCATAAAGAAAAAGTGTTTTGTAATTGAAATTGAATTTTGTCTTTTGCAAACTGCCTTATTAAATTATTAAATTACTAAACAAATAGTGTATTTGTTTATCATTATAAGCTGCATTCTCAATAACAAAAAAACATTTCTGCAGTACACAGCCACAGGGGAATTTGGGATGCGCATCAGCTCAGAATGATGAGTGAAAGCAGTACATCCCTTAGCATGTATTTAAAACAGGGGTCCCCAACTCCTGGTCCGCGGCCCAGTGCCGGTCTGTGGCCTTGGCAGGACCAGGCCGTGGAGACAGATCTCCCGCCCTCCATGCACTCCCCCCACACGCACGGCCCGCCCACCTGCATGCACGGATGCCCTGCCCACCCGCGAGTGCACCCTGCCCACCCACACATGTGCGAGCGTGTGCCCAGCCCACCCACAAGCATGCCCTGCCCACCCACGCATGCGCATGAGTGTGCCCACCCCACCCGCGAGTGTGTCCCACCCACCCACACATGCACAAGCGTGCACCCCCGCCTCCCCAACCGGTCCGCGGTTCAGAAAAGGTTGGGGACCACTGATTTAAAACATACCTCAGTATCCAGAAACCTTATAATGTGACTTGCTTCCTTGACAAACAAGCAAGACGGCAGAAAGCTTACATAGTAGAAGGATTTAATATTGCATGTGTGCTGTCAATCACATCACATATGAGTATCTTTCTCACATATCAAATATTATTAGTAACAGTGGTCAGATCTCACAGATACATTGTTTTTTAGTATTCCTTTCAGAATATACTTAATTGGTATTGAAATTTAGCAAAGGCACATTTTACCAATGATTCTGAAAGTAAAATAATTGCAAATTCACACAACTGCTCTTGTAATGGCCTGAATCCTTTTCTCTTTTGTGACTGGAGAAGGCAGTCACATATGTGTTTCCCCAGTGTGGTAGGCTTTGTTTTGTGTGACTGGTCATGCATTGCTTGTGAAGTCAGGTGCACAGCCAGTTACATGAAGGAGAGCATGCAGAACTGGGTGGGTGGGTGGAGGGACACACTGCACAGCTGCCTTTGCTTATGTGATTTTTATTGAAGAATCTTGGCTAAAGTGTTTTTATGAAATTCCTTGTTCAATGTTAATATCGCTAAAAAGAGTTGTGTGTGGTTAACCTGCCAGTTATGGTTGTATTGTGTTATAATAGTGTATGTTTCCATTTTCGTTTAGATGTAGCACCGTTTATTGACTTCCTGAAGACAATTCAAGATGGAACTATTGTACTAATGGCAACCTATGATGACGGTGCCACTAAGTATGTATTTAGGAAACAGAGATTATTCTATTTACTCTAACTTTTGAAATCCTTAATACCTAAAATATTTTTACAAATTGTTACAGAACAAATCATGTTCTCTGGGTGTCTCATGTGCTTAATTTAAATGGTACAAGCAGCAGAGACCCCACATTTTAAAAGAATAATATGAGATAGGAGCTAAAATTGTGTAGGAAGGAGAAGTGAGTTGCAAGTATAAGGACTGATGCTTAAATCCTGAAAACATCTTGCCATCTCCTTTAGCTGCTTCCTTAAACTGTGGAGGGAAATGGATGGAGCCTATTAAACAAACTTTTCTAGCTTCAAGTTGGTGGGCTGTAGCCAGAAATTCTGAATATTTATAAAGATAATTTAAATGCCATGTAGTGATCTAACATTGTGCGGTTAACTATTATGAATACTTATGGTAAATACTTATGGCAGTTAGCCATTCTTAATGGGGCCACATGGACTCTGGGATGGGGGCCTGGCACATTCGAAGGGGGCCACAGACTGGAAACAGTTCTTCACACACCACCTTATAAGGTTTGTTATGCAATTTATACAATCCTGATCCAGCCTATATTTCTTTCTATTGTGTTTCCCCCTGCTGTCCGAGCCTAGATCATCTCTATCTCATTTGAGCAATAAAAATGCTAAAGAAAAAGGTTAAATCCCTGTATCTCCACACCCATGTACTTTATTTTAGAAAGACCACATATTGCAAGTTGTGTGGATTGTGTCATGTCTAATTTAGCCTTTAGGGCCACATTTCCCCCAGTTCATCTAGATATATAATCCCATAACAATTATTTGTGAAAATAACTTACAATTTCAGTGCACTGTGCATCTGGAACTTAAACCTTGGGGGAAGATGACGGAGCAGGGGCCAGGGGGAGGAGGAGTGAATGCAAGGATATTTTGATTAAGCTCTTATTTCATTCAAGAGTATGGAAGTTCTCCCAAGCAGTTGGCATCCCATAGCAGAAATCATAGGATAAAGAAAGGTGTATGGAAAGGCAGCTATGACTGTGCTTCTTACACAGATAAAAGCAAAATTTGAATAGTGTATGAAGCAGTATGTTTATTTTAATCAGCAAGCTAGGATGATTATGGTGTGATATTAATTTCTCCAAATTTTATTTAAGGCTCAATGAAGAAGCAAGGAAACTAGTTGCTGAATTAGGAAGCTCTTCCATCATGAATCTTGGCTTCAGAGACAACTGGGTTTTCTGTGGTGGGAAAGGGATCAAGACGAAAAGCCCATTTGAACAGGTTGGTGCTCAGCTCAATGTCTGGAGATGGTTGATGTAGCTGCCAAATCTTATGTGTGTAGCAGAATAAGGTGAGAATAGTAGCAAACGTTGAGGCAGTATTATGGGCTATATATATGGGCATATTGCAACTGGGACATACCAACTCATACACTTAAAAAACATCAGATTCCTTGTAAATAGAAACCTAGCATATCCAGAAGGTGGAGGGAAAGACTGCTCAGATTGTTCCATTGGTGGATTAGATACAGTGAGGTACCCCTGTTGGTTCTGCTGAACCTGTCAGTAGTTTTTGATGCTGTCAACCATGATAATATCCTCAACAGGGGATGGGACTTGGGGCACAAGGTTTTGGTGGCTTCTCTTTTTCCTGGAGTATTTAGAAGGGAGTGCTTGGTGACTCATGCTGAAGTCCTGGCCATTTGATTGTGGCCATGCTGTTTTTACCTTGCTGTTTTTGTGGTTCAGTTTAATATTAAGTGTTTGTAAACTCAAAAGTTTTTTTAACTTACTCTTTTTATGTTTATCAAAAGATGCCTCAAAATTGAAGAGGATGTATCTTTGTTGGATTTCACTTCTACCTTTTGTCTGTTCCTGTTAGTCTTTGTTCTGGGGCTGCTCTTTTGCACAAACACCATCAGGAATTAATATGCACATAAAATTCTGCCCTCTGCCCCCACTGTCCGTCTTGGTCAGTTGCATAAAGGGAAGCCTTCTCAAAAAGTTAAATAAATGGATGTTCTGAGTAAATAATTATGTCTAGCTGCAACAATGTCTGCTGTAGCTATATTATGAATTGTAAAATTATTTTATCTTTTGTAGCATATTAGAAACAACAAAGATACAAACAAGTACGAAGGGTGGCCAGAAGTTGTGGAGATGGAAGGATGTATCCCACAGAAGCTAGACTGAAGGAATGGCTGAATCAACGTGAACAATGCAAAGAACGATGGAGGGGAAAATGCACTTTTAGCTGCTCTTAGGTAGACAGTTCTGGCAGGAGAATGCTGGGTCTGGGCATATCCCATCTAGGGTGGTCTCTTGCACAAGACCCATAAAAATGAATGGGAGCTGTGTAAGAGCATGTTGAATTTCCCCGATTCATTTAAATGGGGCTTGCAAAGGAATATGTCTTTCTGGACTGTGCCCCATGTAAATATGTTCCAAGCATGTTTTCACCTTAGAATGTGCATGAACATTGTTTTATTTTTAATCTGGCTTATTTATTGTTGAAACAGAGAGAGCTCTCCCCTTCCCTTTTTTTGTAAATAAGCCTCAAAGAAACAAAATAATTATTTCTAAGCATCTCCTTCCTTCTCTTTCTGTGCCCATAATTTTTCTTTTTACTTGTTTCTGAAGCACAATGTTCAGGTCATTTTATGGTAAATGTATTTTAGAATGACCATCGTAAGCAACTGAAACATACCTAAATAAATAGCTGAACTGATCCTGAGCTATGATGTATTTTCCTGAAACAATGACGATATTGCTACAAGTTCATATCTGTAGTTGGATGTGTAAATTTTTAGCAAAAAAAATAATTATAATGAAATATTTTAATGCTCTATCTCTTTGAAAGCAGCATTTTGTGACCCCCTTCATATGTTCTAATAGATAAAGATTGAGCGTTTGATATTAAAATGTAGGTCTCCTATAACAAGCACAATTAAATCCTTTTTCTTAAAACCAAATGTATAACATGGTGTTTGTTGCTCTTGCTGCATTACTTGAGCCCCATGCTTCTGGTTAGCAATGCAAACTGCTGATAGAGCAGTATAATGTGCTTGCTTTTTGTGCATACATACATTCAGCCGGATGTCAAGTTCTGTAATCCAACAACCACAGGTTGTTTAGTTAATATTGGAATCATGGAGGGAAGCCAGTGATGGTACATTCCAATTATATCGTATACTGTTGTCACAACTAAAGTAGACCAGTTGCATCTGTGGGACTTACAGAAGTGTTGACATAGCAAGTCTCATTCATTCAGTGAGTCTATTCCAGTTGGGACTAATAATGCTTTTTAAGAGTGAAAATGCTGCTAATAAAACCGCCTACTTTAAAGATACGTTTTTAAAAGGTAGGCTTAGTGCATTTTCACAAGTGTTTGGTGATCTCTGTACACATTCACACCTGCACATATTTTCTCTCCTACCACCTCCATACAGAGCCATGGTGTGCATATCATTCATATAGATGGTGTGGAAAGACCATGCATCCTCTTTCATGGCCAGAGGACTTAACATTTTGAGGGAGGATGACCTTGACTAGAACATGTTGGCAATAGCAGTGCCGAGCATTGCACAGCTCTGGCCCATGTGCCGTTTCAATTATCCTTCTTTCTTTCTTTCTTTCTTTCTTTCTTTCTTTCTTTCTTTCTTTCTTTCTTTCTTTCTTTTCTTTTCTTTTCTTTTCTTTTCAAATTAATAAACATTAAAAAAAAAAACAGTGACAGCAAAAAATCTACATATTCGCTTCTTGTACTCCCCTTCACCAGGACCAACGGAGATAATCTATTCCTTCATTTTATAGAGCCTCATTCCCCTTCCAAAAATACATTGACTCATGCACAATCCTTCCCCTTTATTAATACAAAATCAATAAATTCTCCCGATCTATCCCCAAACTCATTCTTAATTAACATTCCTTTTCTTACTCTAATTTCACATGTTAATTTATCATTAATAGCTATATTCCACACTTATTTATAACATTCATTTAGTTGGAGCTCGCACTTAACCTTCCAATTCTTTACTACCCTGTTTCCCCGAAAATAAGACCTAACCTGAAAATAAGCCCTAGTATGATTTTTCAGGATGCTCGCAATATAAGCCCTACCCCCAAAATAAGCCCCAGTTAAGTGAAACCCAGCCCTCCACCATTGTGCAGCAACCAGAAGATGACATGACTGTATTTGAATAAATGTCGATTGTTGTACATGAAAAAAAAAGAACATCCCCTGAAAATAAGCCCTAATGCATTTTTGGAGCAAAAATTAATATAAGACCCTGTCTTATTTTCGGGGAAACACGATATTATTAATTTAGCTGCTGTTCGTACTAAATTTATAATCAGTTCTTTCTTTGTTGACTTCCATTGTTCCCTCTGCTATTTTTGGACATATTCTTAGATTTAAATTTATTTAATTTTAATTATTTCACACTCATTTCACGTGCTAGCAAGGTTATGCTCAAAACCCTACAAGGTAGGCTTCAGCAGTATGTGGACTGAGAACTCCCAGAAGTACAAGCGGGATTTCGAAGAGGCAGAGGAACTAGAGACCAAATTGCTAACATGCGCTGGATTATGGAGAAAGCCAGAGAGATCCAGAAAAACATCTACTTCTGCTTCATTGACTACGCAAAAGCCTTTGACTGTGTGGACCACAGCAAACTATGGCAAGTTCTTAAAGAAATGGGAGTGCCTGACCACCTTATCTACCTCCTGAGAAATCTATATGTGGGACAGGAAGCAACAGAACTGGATATGGAACAACTGATTGGTTCAAAATTGGGAAAGGAGTACGACAAGGCTGTATATTGTCTCCCTGCTTATTTAACTTATATGCAGAATACATCGTGCGAAAG
This sequence comes from Intellagama lesueurii, assembly GCA_037013535.1. NCBI lineage: Eukaryota > Metazoa > Chordata > Lepidosauria > Squamata > Agamidae > Intellagama > Intellagama lesueurii. The sequence continues at coordinate 67,451,194 of JBAJHW010000005.1, read as the reverse complement.
GCAGGACTGGATGAATCCCAAAGCGGAATTAAGATTGCCAGAAGAAATATCAACAACCTCAGATATGCAGATGATACCACTCTGATGGCAGAAAGTGAGGAGGAATTAAAGAACCTCGTAATGAGGGTGAAAGAGGAGAGTGCAAAAAATGGTCTGAAGCTCAACATCAAAAAAACTAAGATCATGGCCACTGGTCCCATCACCTCCTGGCAAATAGAAGGGGAAGATATGGAGGCAGTGACAGATTTTACCTTCTTGGGCTCCATGATCACTGCAGATGGTGACAGCAGCCACAAAATTAAAAGACACCTGCTTCTTGGGAGGAAAGCGATGACAAACCTAGACAGCATCTTAAAAAGCAGAGATATCACCTTGCCGACAAAGGTCCGCATAGTGAAAGCTATGGTTTTTCCAGTAGCGATGTATGGAAGTGAGAGCTGGACCATAAAGAAGGCTGACCACCGAAGAATTGATGCTTTTGAATTGTGGTGCTGGAGGAGACTCTTGAGAGTCCCCTGGACTGCAAAGAGAACAAACCTATCAATTCTGAAGGAAATCAACCCTGAGTGCTCACTGGAAGGACAAGTCCTGAAGCTGAGGCTCCAATACTTTGGCCATCTCATGAGAAGAGAAGACTCCCTGGAAAAGACCCTGATGTTGGGAAAGTGTGAAGGCAAGAGGAGAAGGGGACGACAGAGGATGAGATGGCTGGACAGTGTCATTGAAGCTACCAACATGAATTTGACCAAACTCCGGGAGGCAGTGGAAGACAGGAGGGCCTGGTGTGCTCTGGTCCATGGGGTCACGAAGAGTCGGACACGACTTAACGACTAAACAACAACAAAGTTCGCTTATTTCTTTGAAAACCAACGTGCAAAATTTAATTATATATTTGCATTCCCACCACATTTGGAAGTAGGTTCCCACTTCTTGCTTACATCTCCAACATATTTTGGAATACTTTTTATCCATATAATTCAGTTTCACTGGTGTTAAGTACCATCTCCAAACCAATTTAAAAAAAATTCTTTTACATACATTTTATATTCCATATATTATTCCATTTCTCAGTACATATTTCCTCTCCGAAATCTGTTTCCCACAGCATCTTTAAAACTTCATCTTGATCCTCTACTTCTGTTAATATTTTATAAATTTTACTTATTGTCCTCTTCATTCTCTTACACCCATTTTCCTTTTCAATCTGTAATGCCATTTCTTCAAATTTTGTAAGCTCCCTACATTTACCATTTCTTTTTACCCATTCTCTAGTCCAACACTCCAACTGGATAACAATAAGCCATGGCAACTCTTCCCTTCCTACCACTTCTATTATTTGCTCTTTAGTACTCATCCTCTCCATCCAGTCTTTTATTCTAATAACCTGTTTCCTCCTTAATCTTTTCCAAACTTCTTTTCAAATTCCCTAGGAATTTCTATAATTCTGTTACAGGGTTTAGTGGGAAAATTGGTGGGATAAATATTTTTCTATATCTATTCCAGATTTGCATCATGTTCTTAAAAATATTTTCTGGGTTGTTACCTCTTTTACAACCTCTTGAAATTCCAACCTTGACCATGTTAACTTATTGGATTGTGTTAAAATATCCACCATGTTTCTCATTTGATTAGCTATATAATATAATTTTATATTAGGTAAATTATTCTCATTGTTCCACAGTGGCACTAGTTCTAATCCAGTTGGTAGTCCATGGAATCTGTATGTGTCTGTGTTTTTTTACATAAAGAATGTAACTTATTGCAGCATCATTCAGCAATTGATTCAGTAGGTCCTCTCTGGCTGGAGCTAGGGACTGGATTTTTGCCAGTGTTTGGGGCACTGTGTGTAATTAAAACTGAGTGACTTGCAGAACAAGCTGGCTGGCCTAGACAGCTGAAAACTAGAATTTGCTGCACACTCTGCCATGGCCAAACACAAGCCTAAGAATACCAGATGTTGACACTGGACCTCGTAGTTTGATGGGAAGAATGGGGAAATTTGTGACTGTTCAGGTGTGATCGGTCTGTAGTTCCTGTCACACCTGATCATTAATTGTACTGACAGAAGGTGAAGTCCAACAACATCTGTTGGGCCACAGTTCCTTGATCTTGTAGTATGGTGCACAGCTGGCCTTCTGCACTGTCAGAACCATCAGTATCAATGGACTATATATGCTCCATGTTGCCTGAAAACACTATTCTCTCTCTTGACACTTCCCCACATATCTTTCAGAAAGCAAACCGACAAGCGCTGTCCCTAATGTTGTGCTACTGAGAGACTTTGTGCAAAACACTGGTGCATGTAAAGTATTTAAGTATGACTTGGGTTCTTTAGTTTGTGACTTGTAGCTTATTTGCAGGTGTGGTGATGCTAATTCTTGCACTTGTTAGCTAATTCTTCACCACTGAAGTGCTGAACCAGGACTCTTGGAGCTGTTCTTAAACAGTCTTTAATAAAGAGTGAGTGTTTTGATGTTACATTTAGCTGTAGAGGACCAGGTTAGAGTTCAATCTGTTCACCACCATCTTATTCAGTCTGCACTAATGCTGGGTTGTGGGGCTATTCATATTCAACTAATCCTTTTTTTTTTTTAAAGGACCATTTAAAACCATAAGATTGGTTTAGTAACGAGGATTGCTGGCCTAATAAAATATTGTTTGCACTACAGCTATAAAGCAATACTGGGAATAATGATTTAAATAGTTCAACTTTCCCATGCCAAGAGCTGATTACTTGAATCTGAGCAACTTTACTGTATTAACCTCTTGTCATCTTTTTCCCTCAATTCATGGTAGCGTAGCAATAAATATATCTTAAACAGCTATATCAGCTACAGTATTTGTAAAATACCATGTAGTTTCATTGTTTGTGTGCAGATGAAAAACAACACCATGTTCCCGTGTATTATATTTTTCATTAAATAAAGTTTTTAAAAATTACAACCAAACACACCTGTATTTGCTCACAAAGAAAGCTCTCTTGTATTTTGTATATTAATTTAAGGCTGCTTTCACATGCTAAGGCTACAGTCCTATAAACCAGATATCTGCTACCTGGTGTGGGTTATTAGACTTTACAAGGGGATGGTTTGCATCCCTCATCATCAGGGCCATCTGGAAGTCTCACATTGGGAAAGTGTACTGTGTACACAGATACATGCAAGCAACTCCACAAAATAATGAGCTGGATCCAGGTTTAAGGATATGCCACTAAGCTAGTGGAAGTGGGTTTCCCTGCAGCCATCTCCCCTCTCTCTTGAAAGTATTACAGATGATTTGGGGACCCTGTTGAAAAAGAAGCAGTTTATGTGCGCAGAGCCCATGGAAGGTATATCCTGCATCCAACCTATTAAGTATAAATGTGACAAATTGATATATCAAACTGATGCTGCCAGGTGGGTTGCAACATATCTCAGTGGTGCACACTTGAAAACAAGAGTATACCAGTTAGATGTGCATCTATCTGAAATGAATAGGTACCTCACTCAAAGAAGGCTGTAAAACTGCAAGTTTCCAGTGCCAATGCAACTCTGCTGAAAGGATGTGGACTTCCCACCATATAGAGAGATGCAAAAGCATTCAGCTTGATGAACCATCAAGTTTAAACAACCTTTGGCTATTTGTCAGAACATTCTATTTAATGTTTTGCTGTTTCTGAATAAAAGGTTGGCAGTCAGCCTTCACAGAAATTATGCTAGCAATCTTATGAGTTTAATTCCACATATTCCCCAAAAAACACCCTGTTTTTTCTTAGTTCATAAGATGGAAAGCTTTTAAACTGTTCCTAGCACTGACAAAGGTCAATGTACTCTTCATGTGTATTTGTTACACTGTATTTGCTTTACGGTGTTCCATTCACAACGAGCTGTAGGGGCGAGAGGATATTCATGCTAATCACTCATCATGAGAGTCTGTTTCCAGCACAAGCAGAAAGGAGTTACCAGTATGCTCTTTGGTATTTGAAGACTAAAACAAAACACACATCTTTGCACATGCAAAGTGCTACAGGTTTGGTGTAAGACGTTCATGCAAGTTAGACCCATCCCCAACATGCAGGTTCTGTTTTTTAAAATCTGCATATGATCCCCAAATATGTTTTCCTCTGCATCCCACACCTTTTGCATCAGTGGTTCAGGACAACATGATCTGAATTTGCTATTAGAGTGATTGGGATTGCTTGTAAACAAATTTGAATACACGCAACAATAAATAACCAGTTTTATTTACAAAGTTGGAAAAGCACAAAAACATCTGTTTTTCACATGCCACAATAGCAATGGATTATAAATTGCTGTTTAAAAAATACCCCCTATCCAGCTTGCAGGAGACAAGCAATAACTGGAGCTGTGTTCACTGTGCTTTATTCCCAACATATTTGACAGACAGGTGACCACTCTCTGCCCCCTTTCTGTGAATGGAAGAGCAATTTAGAATCAAGCCGTCATCTTCTGTTGAGGAGGTAGGATGTTCTTCCATGAAGATCAGACAATGCAGTTGCTATAAAGGATTTTACAGCATACGTTTCTATTGTATTTCAGAAAGACAGTTGCAGAAGAGAAGTTTATCTGGTTCTTATATAAGCAAACCCCCCTTTAAAAATGTCTAATCAAACTGATTCTATTTCTTTTTGTTTTACTTTCTTACATTCTATGTTCTCTTTTCTACTTTGTGTGTGAAAAGGCTTTAGGTTAGTGATCTTAATACTTCAGAAATCTCTGAGGCTAATCGGGAGCTTCTGAAGTCACAGGCAAATTCCTTGGGGCACAGCAAGCAGTCCCAGCAATATAAATGGACCGGCCAGTCCTTGCAGCTTGAGGGTGTCTGTTTATTAAAGCCATGCAAGTGTGTTGTAAAGGTTGTCAAAAATAAAGTTGACAATACTGGCTATGAAAGTGTTCTCCAATCCATGCAAATGATTAAAGACCACCTAAAAGCTGACCTATGAGTAATAAAGATTAGCCCTGTGGACATGAAAAACTATGGTCATGACTTCATTTACCTGTAATTCAAGCGACAATCCCAAACACACCTGGCAGTAGAGTGAGATTTATATTTAAGTAAATATACATAGCATTGTGCATGAAGAATAAATAAAATCTTACTGCATTTATTTATTTATTTACAAGATTTTTTAGCCATGCCACTACCAATGGTCTCTGAGCGGCGTACAACAATATTAAAACTTTAGAAAAAACATTAAAACCATTAAAAATTCCCAATATTATAATTCCCTATATTAAAACAGTTAATTTATCATTAATAAATCCTGCTGCTCATACGGCCAGCTAAAGGATACTATTTAATTAAAATGCTGGCTAAACAGAAAGGTCTTTGCCTGGCGCCGAAAAGCCAAAAGTGTCGGAGCCAGGCGGATCTCTATAGGGAGGCCCTATTTCAACATGCCATCCCCCTCACCTCTTTCAGGGATGGCACCTTCAGTAGGGCCTCCTGGCCTGATCTTGGAGGACGGGCAGGCTCATATGGAAGAAGACAGTCATTTAGGTCAGGGGTCCCCAACCTTTTTCACCCTGCGGATCGGCTGGGGAAGGCGGGGCACCCCCACACTCGTGCGCATGTGCGAATGAGCTCTTGCGCGAACGAGAGTGCATGCACAAATGGCGTGGCACTTGTGCGGGCGCGCGGGTGCTTGTGCGCATGCGCAAACGGTGGTGCGGTGCTTGTGCGAGGCATGCACACACTCATACGCATGAGCAAACGGTGCAGCGCTCGCACGGGTGCGCTGGAGCGTGTGCGCAAATCAGCTGTGTGGGGGTAAGTGCGTGTGGGGGGTGGGGTGGGAGGTCTGTCTCCACGGCCCAGTCCAGCTCAGGCCATGGACTGGCACCAGGCTGCGGACCGGGGGTTGGGGACCTTTAGTTTAGGTAACCAGGTCCTAAGCCATTTAGGGCTTTATATGTCAAAGTAAGCACTTAATTTTGGAGACTTAACAGACATGTTCTCACAATTCTTGAGGTGAGGCACCCAACTTAAATACTTGCAAACTGTAAATGTTTGGTACTATCAAAAATAATATCAGGCCTGTTCACACTGTTAAATGTGGTGTGATCTGGCCAGTGTTTAAAAGGTCCTTATTTATTTTCAGTGAAATCTATTTTAACTCTTGGTACCCATCTGGGAAGGCAGAACAAAGACCTATTTTGTAACTCAATAAATCGTCCCAAAAAGATCGCCTGGCCTAGCTCTGTGCCAGTTTGGTGTGAGACAACTCTTAAAGGGGAAGGATGGATTGTTCTAAGTAGAAACAGAAGCGGACAATGTCTTTTTTATCATGCCAAACAGTGCTGTCAGGGAACTATACATTATAACTGTATGCTAGTGTGGGCAGGCTCATAGTCTCATGTTTGAAGCACAGCTGCTTTCCTTCTAAGCATCAGAAACTTTTGTTAAGAAATAATAAATTCAGCCTCCTTCTGTATATGTAAAATAAGAAGATCAAAGGGTGAGGAACTAAAACTCAAATTTTGTGAGTGCTTGATAGAAAACTGCACCAACTAAACTCAGTGGGGTTTATACCAGAAAAACCGTAGATGGGACCACATCTTCATAAGCAATAGTGCTCTCATATATATATATATAACAACTGGCAACAAACCCACATGCTCATTGCATTTCATTTTTATGTACAACAGTGGGCTGGGAAATAAGATCTGAAGGAGCTAATAAAAATTCTGCTTTTGAGCTGAAACTCAGGACTTGCCTAATTCCAGGGCTGTGCTCCTCCCCATAAATAGTGCTGATGTTGAGGAAACGCTGCTAAGTGGTTATAAGCCAGGCTGCATTGTTAAGAAGCGATGTATGTAGCATTTTGGCACAATCATAACCAGATGAAAATAAGCTTCATTCTCAAAGCAGTGGGACACAACCATGAAAGAGCCTTGATTCAGCAAAACAGCCTGCCTGCACAAGCATGGTGTTTCTGTGGCTGTCAGGAAAGAGATGAAAACTTTTCACATGGGCACAAACACACATGAAAGCCTTTGTGTGCACCTCCCCCTCCAGCCAGTCACTTGCCCAATCAAGGTACTTTATAAAGTATGTTTCAAACACAAGTTGTCCACCACTCCATCCCCAGAAAAAAGAAAAAACACACCAAAAGCAAATGAGACAGGCAGAAGCTTCTTTTATATATAAGCAGCACAATTTTTTCCTCAATATGGCTTTTTTTTGCACCCAATTGCCCCAATCCAGAAATAGGGATCATTGCCTAAGGCTGCAACACCATGCCCACAGAGTAAGTTTACTGGGTTTGAATAGGAGTTACTTCTTTGTAAGATGGTGCTGTAAGAAAGGGTGCTCCCAGTGCAAAGGAAATTCAAGCATCTCTTTCCTACTTCCGCAAGAAATAGGTACCTCTATTAGAGCAGAGTTGGCTATCCATATTGCAAAAGGTCCAAATTGCAGTGCCGAACTACATGGTCGTATTCAAATAGAGATATGCAGAAAACAACAAATACTGTATCTTGATGTTCCTCCTCTTAGATCACGGGTTGTGACCCCCAAGAGGACCGCAAAGTGTTTTCTGGGGGGTTGCTGGGTTATTTTTAGTTGCAATTATTTTTATATTTATTATATCAAATATGATATCCACAATGCTGTTTTACTTTAACCCTTGTGGCCCACAAATAGATAATTTTAATCTGAACTGGAATTTCAGGCAAGCTAGAGTTCTTAGTTATTTTTGAGAGGGTTTGGGAGGGGAGGAAACATGAAGGGAAGGTCATTTCTACATACCAAAGAAAGTAAATTAAGTGTATTGGCATTTTTTCCTTTTCAAATTTTATCTGGGAGAGGCATATTTGCAGCCCCTACATATTTATGTATTATTACATTCAATCGAATTATCTGTTCAGTTGTATCCGACCCTTGGTGATTTAATGAGCCAGCTCTTTCCACGATTTTTTATCTTGTACAGCTTCTTTCTGCTGCTTTACATTTTGGGCAGTGTCTGTTTTGATTACATCCAACCAATGCATTATTTGGTGTCCTCGTCGTCATTCCAAGCACAATGTCTTTCTCCAATGATGTTGATCGCATGACATGTCCGAAATAACTAAGTCTAAGTTTTGTTATTTTGCTTTCCAGTGACATGTCCAGTTTCATGTGCTTCAGCACTTCTTTATTCATTATCTTTGCAGTCCATGGAATGTGCATCAGCCTCCTCCAACACCATAGCTCAAAAGAATCAGTTTTCCTTCTGTCCATCTTCTTCATTGTCCAACTTTCACAGCCATATGTAGTTATGGGGAACACGATGGTGCAAACTAATCTGCACTTGGGCGTCAAGCTGACATCCTTACTTTTCCATATTTGAGTCATACTCATAATTGCTGTGCAACCTAGCATGATTTGACGTTTTATTTCTTGGCAGCAATCGCCGTTTTGATTGACCAGTGAACCTAAAAAGATGAATTCTTCCACACATTCAACCTCCTCTCCACCAATTACTATATTGATGTTTCGATTCTTTGCAGTTGCCATGAGTTTGGTCTTTTTAATATTCAAAAAGAGGCCAAACCTCACTTTCTTCTTTGCAATTCATGATCATGTACTTTAGACCTTCCTGGGTTTCTGAGAGGAGGGTTGTATCATCATTATTACTATTAATATATTAGGGTAGAATTATATTCTGAAAACTATATTTTAATGTGTTTTCTTTACCCTATTAAAATGCCTTTTTATGCAAATATGGTGGTGGTGGGGTCACAGGTTACTTGGCTATTATAAAGGGAGACTTGACTTGAAAAAGTTTGAGAATCACTGCCTTAGTCAGAGTTGCGTAATTCCACATATATTGAAAACCAGGCCAGGGCTTAGACATGTTTGTCTTTTTTGGGGGGGGGGGGGGGCGGGGGACTGTAGTTCCCAGAATTCCATGGCCAGTAGCTAAAATGGCATTGCTGGTTAGAGAATTCTAGGAGATGTAGTCCAAACCAGATACCATTTCCAAGCTCTGATTAAGGCTGATAACGTTCAGGTATTCCGATACTCTGGAGGTGCAATGCAGAACTTAAATACTTACAAAATATAAACTTTTGGTTGGGACTCTCAAAAACAATACAATCCTGTGCTTCAAGCATGGATGTTTTCCTTCTAAGATTCTTAAACTTTTGTTTAAAAGGAAGAAACTTAGACTTCCTTTGGCAAATGTAGATGCCTTATGATCAAAAGCCTTATTTTAGCATTTGCCTGAAAATGCTTAGAGACTAAATTGAGGAGGTGTGTGTGTGTGCACATAAGTAAGCTCTGTTCCCAAATGGTCATGCTTTCTGCAGCATCAAAGCTTTGCACATTGAGCACGAAGGAATGCAGATGGCTCTGTGACCATGTTCAGCATATATGGTTACAGAACCCATTAGATCAGGAACCCAACCTCAGCAGGGCTTCTAGCCACAGAAGCTCTGTGAACTATTGTGAGCCAAATACAGAGCCCTCAACAGCCCCCCCCCCCCGACTCAACATATTAAGCTCTCTGATGCTGGCAGGGGTGAGGGGGATGGGCATGGTGCCTTTAGTGAGGGCGTGACTGACGTGTTTACCCCCATGTCCCCAAGTTTAAAGCCTAATCATGTTCAGTCCAACAGAGTTTTAGAGAATCCCCCCCAAGGTGTAATCAAAGCAAAAACATCAGCAGTAAAGTGCTATGCATATCGGCTCAGATGCCTCTCCAATGTTGCTCTGTGGAATTAATACTCGGGTAATTGTGAATAAGCCCCAGGACCACAGCCCAGCACACTTGAACAAACACTATACAATTCATTTCAAAATTGCTGTGAGGAGCTTTGCAAACCCACAAGTTATCTTCATGGCAAATCATTCATAAATCTGCCAGTGAACCACACTTTATTTGATCTGTCAGATCACCTCCTGCAGAGCTTCTTAAAATTATTATTATTACAATTGCATGTACTTGACAACCTTCAGGAAAATAAAAGTGTATAAAACAGGGGTTGGAAAAACATAGCCCAGCAGAAATGATTGAACTACAACGGCCATCATTCCTCTTCATTAACTAGGCCCCAACATCTGAAGGGCACACATTGCCCTGTCTTGATGTAAAACAGTCATATTTTATATTAACCTGATCAGAATAAATATTGGGGGCGGGGGGAGGGGTAGTAAAGATTTTGAAAGGGCCAGTCAATATCTTTCTTGGTCTGACAGCTTGAAGAAGCTAAGTAAGCTGCTCTGTAGCTACAATTTACAAAGCAAAATAGCTACTGCTATCTTGAAAAGACACAGTGTTTCCCAGAAGTAATGTTTCAGACTAAAACTTCCACAACCCCTGATCACTTGCCACGTTGGGTTGGCCAACCACTCCATTCCTACAAAGAACAGAGGTTAAGTGGCAAAATGGTATATTGGTCGTTTAACCTGAAGGCAAATGCCTCAGCCAAGTTCTGCAGTCACCCCAAGAAATCTGTCCAACACCTCTATCACTCTGCTTGGGATTAGCCATAGCTTCTACCTGCTGCTGAGTATCTCAGTCTTTGTCCCAAATACTAGCTGTTGAATAAACGGCTATATGCCCACTAGTAGCTATATGCCACTTGCTTCCACCAGCCTCCAAAACATAGGAGCAACTTTATGTCATACTGGGAATCATTTTACACTCTAAATACATTAAACAAAGTAAAGGTTTCCCAGCTTTCCATGACCACAGCATTGGCTAAAACATCACTGTAGTCCCGAAGACAATCTGAAGATAACACTGAAAGGATTTTACATTGACCACATCAAATAGAAAGCTCTGGCTCAAAACTGAAGTGCTTGGAGAAACACTGTCAAACAAGGGGTGAAGAATTCAAAATAAAAGGAATCAAGGATGCTCAAAGGAAGAGAGAAGTGAAAAAGTAAAGAACATCTCGGCAACCCAACAAGACTAGGATCAGTTAGCCTGCCCCCACTGCTTCCATATCTTCCAGGCTTGTATTTCCAGGTTTATATTCCAGGCTAGTTAGTCACCTGTGTGTCCATCAACATGCTACTGCTCAACCTTAACCACTTGCTTCTTCTCTTTTCCCTCTAAATCATAAATCTGATGGAGATGATCGTCATCAAAAACAAAAGACAAACTATGACTGTAGTACTCTTGGCATCCCTGATCAAAATAAGGAATGTCCACACACTCACGATGGACAAAGGTTCTTAAAGATGTCATCCAGTGACACAGGTTTCCAGCAGATCCAGATCACTCCTCCTTGATCTTTCCTGTTGCTTATTCCAAGATGCCCCTTCAAATAAGAGCCAAACCTTCTGGACCCTGGACAATTCTCCAGGGATCACTCTTTGTCCTGAGACATCTCCTGAGCACATCACAAAGAATGGTACCTTGGAGGATGTTTTGCCATTAAGTTGTGAAGCAGAAGCTTTCATTTGCAAGTGTGAACGTCAGTCATAGTCTCACATCTTCGGCAGCGGACATAACAACACCAGACAAACTTGCAGTCACACCTCTCTACATGCCTGACCACATGAGTGTTGTATCCTCGGCCACAACAGAGGAGATTGCAGCCATCTGGTCCCTCTGAAGTACGGTTGCATACCCTGCCCTGTGTCCCAGGGACTCCCAGTTTGTGATCTTCAACACAGTAATTTGGTGACCTGTTGACATACAGCAGATCTTCTTTGTTGATTGGTATCTTTCGTTGGCTTTTTTCTTTCCTGCGTATCTTTTTCTTCAATCTATCTGAAATCTGAACGCTGTTTTCATACTTCTCTTTTAGTAAACGGCCAACCTTCTCAAAATATGACATTGATTTCCAGCATGTTTTCAGGGCACATGAGCCAGACACTCCATGACAACGGCAATCCACGGACATCAGTTTTGCTACAGCCTGAGAAAAGATTAAATCTCATCAACCCCATAGTAAAACAACCCCCGTTTCTACCCTTTATTCTTGCTAAAAGGGATACTACTAGGCGCATTCCTCAAACAATGGCGTGCCCTTCTTGTAAAAAGCAGTGTCCTGGATCCAAAAAGGGGGCACGGATCCATGGGAGAGAGCAATATGTCCAATATAACCTCAGCCTTCTGTTTTCAGCGCAGCTAAAGAGACAAGCAGGAAATCCCAGCTGTGTTCAGACTAGTCAGTTTGTTTAATTTTTTTAGGAACTTGTGAGCCACCTTTGTGCTTTTAATTGGGAGAAAGGCAGAAATAGAAATGAAAATCAACAAAATAAATAGTGGTGTAGTACAGTGGTCTGTCTTGAGATGTACAGCTGTTCAGATCCATACCCATCATATATTCAGAACATGATCTTGAGCTAATTGTTCTCCCACCACTGAATTTATTCCAGAGTTAGCTGTTGTGAAGATAAAATGGGAATGGAATGGATATGATGCATAATAACCAGAGTTCCCTGGGAGGAATCAGGGGATCAGTCCCTCTGTTTCCACTGTTTGTTCTGGAAGTAATAATTGCTTATGTTACCAAAACAAAAAGTATCAGCAGGTTCAAGGGACTACCAAGATTTCTAGAAGTACCAAAAATCTGTTGGGGGGAAAATTAAGGGAAGGAAGGCACCCCAAAATAATCCAACAAAGACTGAGTACTCAAGGAAGACCAACTGAGAGGGTAGAAACAATAGTAAGGGTGGATGGAGCATAGGAAAAAAATGGAGCATCTGGAGTCCTGAAAAGCAGCATCCCACACTGCAATATTTTGTTACAGAGCTCACTCGTAAATATATAACATACATTTACATATGGTGAGTCAAGCATTTGCTGCAGGCAGAGGTACCATGCAGTCTTCCACAGAAAAATGGACACATTAGGGCAGAAGGGGGGGGGGACACACTGCTCACACATTAGTGATTTGATGGGTTTCATACATGCATGGGATTCCCAGTGCTCTCAATCCAGGGCTGCCTGAAGATATTCTGCTGCCTGAAAAGAAGAACAAGATGGCACCTATTTGCCTATTGCCTTCTGTACGTATATACAGAAGTTGACTGGACTTGCCAGCTTCAGGACTGGAAATAAGACAGCATCCTCTACCACACTTGGGGCATCAGCCTAGCTTAGGGGAATAGGACAAGCTGTCCAGAGGCTGTGTGTGTTCTTGTTTCTACCTCCCCATATGTGCGACCCCATATCTGCTATTGTGGTGGCCTTGAGTGTCTATAGCCAAAGAAGAGCATCCTAAAGTATGGTCACATGAGGTCTGGAACATGGGAAAAGGCTGAAAGCACTCCCCCTGAGCTCTCTAGCAGCAGTATTTATGGAAATATGGGACGAAAGGGGAATTAGAATCCATACCAGTCTTCCAGCTTCATTATTATGTAAATTCATGGCTATCAATCCATGTCCGTGTCTTCCAGTGATGTTCTTGGCAGGACCATCTAAGAACTTTCTGCTCAACCACATGCCATATTGGATGTCATCTGAGCAACCGCCCCAATGCCAGCCCTCACTGGCTGAGCCACCATGCTGCAGGCTGGTGTCACAGGAGCATTCAGTCATATTCCCAGCACTACATGCTTGAGTCACAGAGTGCACAAGGCCAGCTGCTGTCACTGCATAGATAAATGCAGTTTCTTTGGTGCCTAAAAAAGAATGCAAGGAAGGAAGGAAGGAAGAATGAAAAGATGGTGTTCAATAGCACATCTATGTAGCCTGTTGTAAATGACTCATGCTTAGAAAAGTTACTCTTTTGGGGTGAGAAGCACTAGAATTCCAGGTGCTTGCATGACCAATCTGATGGATTCAGGGAGGGTCATTCAGAGCAGTAGTTTTTCCAAGCATCATTTTTCACAACTGTCAACCTGGATCACAAAGCTGGCAGGAGAAGGCATTTGAGTCCCCCCCCCCCCTAAAAAGGTCAGTACCAAGTGGAATTCAGTTGTAATCAGTGGGACAATAGAGTTGACATGGATTCCAAAGGGGCTGAGATGGGACTAATTCGTTTACATTGGGGCCAATCTTGAGACTGCATAAATTCAGGGATGCAGCACATCAGGACATTTCAAACCATCATTAACCCACATGCCAAGTCCTCTTCTGAAGCAAAGAGATTTACCACCACACTATTTATGCAACGGATGGATCTGGTTCTGAAATTGCATCACCCTTTCTTTAGGGAACTGGTCTGTCTTGCTTAACACCAACACCAACGCTAGAAGTAGAAAAGAGACTGGGAACATGGCCCTTCAGCTCTTGAGACACTCATCTTGCATGGCCGATGGCAAGGAGTTATGGGAGTTGTAATCCAAAACATTGGGAGGGTCAAATATTTCCCACAACTGCCCTAGACCAGGGATGACCCTCTAGGTCTTTCTTGACTACAGTATCCATTACCCCTTTACCATAGGCTATACTGGCTGGACCTGGTGGACTCTGTAAGTCAATAACACCCAGAGGGCCGCAGTTCCCATTCTTTCCCTAGAATTTGTTGATCTGCTTGACCACAGAGTGGCAGTCAGCCCTTTATACCTAAAATCCCCAGCAATAAAAACCCTCCAAGAGTGATGCAAAACAAAACAAAACAGGGGACCCACCACTGCTCAGCTCATAGCCAAAGACAGAGAAAGAAGACGCCATCGCAACAGGTGATGGTTCGGTGGAAAGTGAAGATGTTGTCTCTGGCGAGAGGAGGCAGTTCCACCGTTCGTGCTTGAATTGGCTTTGGCATTCCTGGATGCCCAAGCGGGCTCCTTCCCGGATGGTGGGCAGGAGATATGGCTTCTTCTTGCACAGGTCTTTTTGGCGTCCATTCAGAGGCAGGTTGGTGCAACCCAGTTTCTCCGGGACACCAAAGGAAGCAATGCCCAGCCACCTGAAAAAGAAGCCCCTGGGGTGAGATCAATGGTACCAGACACTTCATTTTAGGCAGATGGACAACAAACAAAATGGCAGTGAGGCACAGGCACCAGGAATAAGAAATACGAAAACCCATCACTGTTAAAATGCAAAGGCCAAAGGGTTACACAGAAGGCCCTGGGGAGAATATTAAGGGATGGTTCCCTCACCAAAGCTTGGAAAAATTCCCTTGGGTGACTATAATCTTTAGAATTCCTCAACCAGCATGGAAATAAATAAATTCTCCCCTCTGCCACTGATGGAATAATCACATCCGAGCTGAGGAAATGTTGGCCTTCATGATGTTTCAGACCATAAACCCCACCAGCCTCCCCCAGCACGGCCAGCAAGGAGGGATTATGAGCATTGCAATCCAGAACATCTGGAAGCCAAAGCATCCATCCACAGCCCTGAATCACAGGCTGACAGATAGGTTGTGATCGTTTCCACCACTAACGATGTGGAGAAAAATCTTTTAGTCTTGACTGTGATGTTTCTGGAACCTGTCAATAAATACTGTAAACTGCACCAGCAGCAGAGTAATGTGTCCATTAAGGAGACAGAACAGGAAGTACCAGAAATGAAATCACTACAGTCTGGAGGGGTGGGGTGCAGTCAGTGCAGTGCTTGCTTGCTGTGTGGCAGAGCAGGTCTCCTGCCCAAGCTGATTCAGCGAGTCCCTTTGAGCCAGCAGCAACCTGAAAGAGGACTGGCCCATTTGTGAGAAATTACATTCCATATTAAGCACATAAGTGATGGCTATCAAGCGTTCTGATTCATGCACCTCCCAGCTTCAAATCCCTTTTTCTGCAAAATGCCCATAGACAATGGAAGCCCCTTTTAAAATTAATTCTACATTCATGACAATGTGGCTTCCCTTTTGATCTCCAGACGTGGTACAGTCAAACACCATAGTGGGACGGGTTGTTTGTTTGTTGCAAAAATACAGTCCAGTCAAATAACAAGAGATGCTGAATGTGTGAAGGCAGCCAGTGACACACTTGCAATTAGAAATACCCCAGGCCTGTTCTGACATAACGAGGGCCAGTCGTGCCATCAGAAAGAGCTAGGCACTTGCCTCAGAAAGCAAATGTTTGGTGTAACGAAAAGGATACAACATGCTAGTTACTTTGTTATTATTATTATTATTTTTGTTACCAAGACAGAGAAGAGGTGCCATGAGATTTTTTTTTTAATTTCATGGATTAAAATAAGTGGGCTAGCTTTCAATATTATGGTCACAAATCACAAGCAGTACCAGTCTCAGTACTTTGAGTTGGGTCAATGATGCAATTCACTTCTGCTCCTCAGGTAGCAACACACCTTAAGCCATTGTGTGGTTCCCCAAGACATTTCCAGGCAAGATTCTGAGATGCTGGCTCCTGATTACAGAATTATGTGCAGAAAGATTAAAGGCACCCTGTTCCCAGAGTCCTTTCAAAAGGGGTTCTGTATGCAAAAGGCATTCTGAAATGGCCTTCCCGTACCACTATGGATAGCACAGGAACTGGTGCTTCCTTCAGTACCTGATAATTACGTCATCAGAAGGGTATGAAGACCAAGCTTTCCCTTCCTGTTAATGCACTGATCATCTTTAGCTGCACTAATAAAAGGCATCATTAATTTGGAGTAATGCAGCTGAAGTCCCACTGGGTCCAAAAACAGCATCTCCACATAAAATAGCCTTAAAGTGTCTCTGAGCCTCCCAAAAGTGGGTAGGTAACAAAATTAGATCTAAATAGATTTCTCTCTCTTCCTCTCTCAGCCAAGTTTTGGTCTTCTTTTCATACAACACTTAAGAAAGTGTTGGTGATTCCTTCCACCATTTCGGCTACCTGTAAACATTCTTAATAATATTAACACCTGGAAGGTGTTTTCATTTGTAAGGCTGAACAACTTTTTGTTTTGTTTAATTATTTAATTAAAGACCTACCCCATGAAAAGATGCAGAATCCTGTGGGTAGTCCCAACAAGAGTAGACCCATGGAATCAGTCGGACTTTCGTAAGTTAGTTACCACTTAACAACTGAATGGATGGGTCTGCTCTCGTTGTCACTATACACACACGATTCTGGCCTTAAAGTCTTATCCATGTTGTAACGTCCATTAACAACATTTGCACAGTGCGGAGAAGTGATGCAAAAGAGACTCAAAGCCTGTTGTTAGGGCACTTGCCACATGGGATTTAAAACTGCTCCCGAGGATATCGGAGGGATTCAAAAGGAAAGGATGCTTGAGGACTTTCCAAGAGGTTCAAAGGCTGGTCAAGGCTTCAAACTATTTACACGACGGTTTGACTATTACCAAGGTGGCAGTGTGGCCTTTCTAACGCGGAACAGCCTTCCGGCTGATGACAGGGAGCACTTCATTCCGCATTAAAACGCCTCTTGGACAGCTTCAGTCAAAACAGCGAAATAACCGTTGCAGGTGCGCTGCTGCGATGCGGAGGGAAATGCAGAAGGGAGCAGCTCGTCCATTGGTACTAGGATACCGACCCGGGAGATTCAAAAAACCCACGTGTGAAAACACCCTTGTCTGATCGGCCCAGAGCACCCCCTGGAAAAACGGATTATTATTCTGGGGGATGGGGGAGAGACTAAAGCTCTTGGAGTCGCCCGCCAGCGATGCCGGATGGGGGATGCTGGGAGTTGTGATCCAACGCAAGAACTCCTCCTACAAGCTTTGGGCAAGCCGCGCAGCCCCCCCCCCCCCGGCTTGCGAGAGCAGCTGGATCCTTCGCCCGGCTCGCTCCAGGCCGGTCCCCCGCCCCCGGTCCTCGCCTCCCCGTCTGCCTACTCACATCCAGTTGCCCTGGGCGCCGCGGGGGCAAAGCTCCACCAGCACCGCGGTCCACAGGACGCACAGGCGAGGGAGTCCCAGGGGCGTCCCTTGCTCCATTGCCGACGCATGGAGGACCCGGGAGAGCCGCAGCGCCGGCTTTGGGCTGGAGCCAGGCGGGGGCACCCTGAACCTCCACGCCTTGCCCGAAGCTGCGGCCAACGCCAACGCCGCTCCTGCTGCTGCTGCTGCAGCCTGGCACGGGAATCACCTGCCAGGCTGCGCTCCTCGCCGGACCGAGCCGCGGGGCGTGGGCGGGAACCGGCGAAGCAGCGCCTCCCGCCGAGCTCCGAAAAGTTCTGAAAAGTTCCGCTTCGAAAGCAGCTGGGAGCGCCGCTTCGGCTTCTTTTGCTCGCGGCCAGCCGCTCCATTGGTTAACAGCAGGTCATAAATATTAAACAATTTTCTTATTGGCTGGGGCGGGGCTTTGAGCCTTCCAAAGGGTCTGGCAATCTCTGCCTTTTTTTTGTAGGGGTGCTCCTAATAACAACAACACGAGTGGAAGATAAAGAATTGGGGAAAAATAATGAAATACAGAGACTTGGCAATAGAAATGACTCGCCTGTCGACGAAACACATTTCAGCGGCCCCATAGTCATGCTGGAGGAGGCTCTTGAGAGTCCCCTGGACTGCAAGGAGATCAAACCTATCCGTTCTGAAGGAAATCAACCCTGAGTGCTCACTGGAAGGACAGATCCTGAAGCTGAGGCTCCAATACTTTGGCCATCTCATGAGAAGAGAAGACTCCCTGGAAAAGACCCTGATGTTGGGAAAGTGTGAGGGCAAGAGGAGAAGGGGACGACAGAGGACGAGATGGTTGTACAGTGTCATCGAAGCTACCAACATGAATTTGACCCAACTCCGGGAGGCAGTGGAAGACAGGAGGGCCTGGCGTGCTCTGGTCCATGGGGTCACGAAGAGTCGGACACGACTTAACGACTAAACAACAACATAGTCATGGGGGTGGGTGGGCATTGAGAACAACGCAGCAGAATTTTATAACATATATTGTATGTTATAACATATTACAATTAGCTGCAGAGCTCTGAAATAACACCATCAGAGCTGCAAAAAACCAGCAATATTGGGAACAGCATATATACTACGCCAACATTTACACTTAGGTTTTGGGTTAAAACTTGTATATTATATAAGGCTGTGTTTTGCATTTTTAATGATGATGATGATGATGATGATGATGATAATAATAATAATAATAATAATAATAATAATAATAATAATAATAATAATAATAATAATAGAAGAAGAAGAAGAATCTGATCAGCCCTTGTTTTATCAAAAGGCTTCTGAAGGGCCAAGGCAAGGTTAAGCCCCAATTTGAGACACGACTACAAATGGCTCTCACTCAATTCAGAGTGAATTATTAGACTGAATTCAGACTATGTTATACTTAGAGTAGCACTACTGAAATGAATGTGACAAAAGTTGTGATGATTAAGTCAGAAATAAAATAGTTCTTGGAAATTGATTTCTGCTCTAGGTGTGATGAAGTCTAGATCTCTAGCCATTGCACAACAAAGGACAGATTTCATCAAATCCAGACATTCTGATCATTAGCTTTGCTAGGTGACTGCAAACATGGTCAGGTCAAAACAAGTCAGCATTCATAGCCTTCAGAATGTCCCATTTCTATGTGCAGACGTCTGCTCGTCAGCCCATGGAATGAAATGGCTGGACCATTTTTCCAGCTTCCATATAAGCAGTGCTTCCATTAGTTCATGAGAACCAACATTTGGCTTTGCAAAATGCCCAGTGACATCACCTACAAATTTTCATAGGGCTGCAGGATCTCAAGAAATAACTTTGAAAAGTGCCAGGTGTTTGAAACCTCTGCCGAGATGTCTGACACATTCTTTTATATACACACAGTGATGTAATAATGCAACACAGAATTACCTCTGTGCTGGACTTTGAGCTGATTTAAAACCAACTCAGACCTAAGTGATTTGTACCTCACATTTCCCTTTAAGTGTCGTTCACCAGAAGTGTCTCCCTGTGCCCACAGATGGGTTGTGCACAATTTCCCATTAGTGGAAAAATCCTATATGGGTTTAGCTGTATGAATGTAGATGTACTGTCTTACTAATGCTAAATGTGTGGGCATCAGAGATCTGCCCAGCAGGTATGTCAATGTGGAGGAGGGCATGTCCAACAGACATGTTCCTGTTGCCTCTCCTGCATTCATTTAATACTTGAGGAGGTTTGTGTGAACACCTGTGTCAGGTTTGATTTGAGCCTGGGTTCCCCTCCAAAGACTGAATTCAAACCCAGGACTCAGTTTAGAGAGGAGAGACAGAGTGACAGGCATGGCAGAGATTTACAAAATTATTCTTGATGTAGAATAAGTGTATAGGATGAAATATTTGTTTCCCTCTTCCCTCATAATATTAAAAATACATTCATAAAATTAAAAGTACACTCAGAACTAGTAATGAGAATACTGTTATCCACAACATAGTTAGGTTAGGGATTTTATTACCATGACATGTGATGATGGCCACTGGCTTCAGTAGTTTTTATTACTTTATTTAAGAAAGCAGATGTTTATCATCAACTATTTACCCATGGATGCTCCATTAATGGATGCTCCATTAATGATGATTAATGGAGCATCCATGGTCAGACCTGTGTAGATCAGAACAAGCAATAGAGCTGGCTCCTAGGATGGAGAAATCTATATTTGTATACTTATACCACAGTTATTGTAGTTGAAGAGATGTTTGACTGGACTTACCATTTACTCCTGCTGAGGGTGAGGCTTCTTGTTTACAGTCACCATAGTGAATCTTCATACACACTAAATACACAGACTTTTAACAGTTGGGCAGGGATATTCACATTAGTAACAGTGCCATATTACACGGCAAGAGTTCATACACTTTTGTTTTTCAGCAAGGAGGGGTGGAGAACTCAGCATAGGGATGCCAGCTAATCTAGCGACCATGCCAGGTAACCTTGACCTGGAGGACGAGCTCAAATAAGGAGAAAGTGGGAATGAAGGTTCTCTTTAAGGGCTGTGTTGTGCTACAATTCTTTTGCAACTTATTCACAAGAAGGTCCTTGGATATGAATGTATATTATACATTCATATCCAAGGACCTTCTTGTGAATATATATATTTTAAAAAACCTAAAATAAAAAAGACAGGTATGTTTTAATTGTGTAGAAGTGTAGTAAGTTAACTTTACACTGCAGCACAATCAGCTGCTCAAGCAGTTTGCCAAGCATATTTCAAAGAGTCACATTACTTTTAAGTAATTTGTTCAATAAACCAGGGTTTTCAAGGAGTTGTGGAAATTAAAAAAATGAACAGAAGCATCAGAGTCTGGAGTTGAATCTTTCTTTTTGCTGCCACACAATGCAACCTAGTCACTTCTGGAGAAGTTGCCTTTGGGGAGTTCTCTTCTGGTCCTTTCATGAGATTGTTCTGTTTCTCATAAAAAGAGAACCAACTACACACTGTGGCTGCCATGTACAGGCCTCTCTAGATTGCTGCCTTTGGCAACTGGGACCATGTGGTGAGCTGCTTATGTGCAAAATCTCACCACAGATTCTAGCTCCACCCCCATCACCACCACAACACCACAAACACCCCTAAGGAAATACATGGGCCTGTGTAGCGAGGCACTGCTTCTGATGAGCGCCTTGTCTGGTAACAGCAACCACATGGAACAATTGCTGTAAGCTGGTGTAATTGCCCTGGTAAAGAAACACTGTGGACCACTTCCAACCGCTGGTATAATACCAGGACAGAAATATAAGACATTTTGCCGGGAAGAAAATAGAACAGCGTCTGTTTCGTCTTTTAAGCTCTTGGGCCAGTGCTTTGGCTAGCGATCCATACAACCTATCTCAGTGAAAGAGAGAGACTACTAATAATCAATTTCTTGTCTTTGGCTGTTTTTCCAAGTCTTGCTGCCTGAAGCAAAGGAGAAGTTACTCACTTCCATTCCATGTACAGAAGCCAAACCAACTAGCCATTGAGTCATACTTCAATACTGCCACCAGAGCAGCATCTTCCGCCACAATTGACGGCAGCAGAACTTGTTTAGGGGGCACTGGGTGGGTTGTGTGCCACACACAGCTTTGTCCTCCAGCATCATCTCATTCCTCCTCACATACAGATTCTGTTGCCTCACTCTGCCTAATGATAGGGCTGAACCTGGCAATCCGGTTGACAGATATACTCATCAAAACGTTGCCTGAATTGTGACCACTACATGGACCTTTACAATAGTCTTCACAAACATCTACATTTCAGTAGCTCCAGAGATATTCAGCACATGTAGAAACAGTGCTGTGAAACAAGAGAGTAGTATGCATCCTGCTGAGCAACTGATTCTTTCCATCCAGTAGAAGAAATATTTGATATTTATCCCATTTGAAGATTTAACAGGGATATTGGGAAGTCTTTGGTCCAAGTCTGAAGTCCGAGTCGAAGTCTTTAGTATTAATACTCGAGTCCCAAGCCCCAAGTCTGAATCCCTATTAAAAACAAGCCAAACAGTTGTATGTATTCTTCCTTCCTGCCACCTCTCCTTGCCCTGCCCACCCTTATGCTCAGAGTTATGGACAATATGCTGAGCTTGCCTCACCTTCCTTCACTCCTCCACCCCCACCCTCTTGAAAATTCTCTCTTCCCATCCCATCCTCCACCGCCATTTGCCATTTGCCTGCCTCTCCGGCATCTTCTGGTGAGCATTACAAAGTTTCTTCTGGGTTTATGGTGTCTTTCATTAAAAGAATAGGGACTCTAAAATGCAACTCAGAAAAATTAGCTTGAGTTGGGAGTCAAGTCAGAGTCATTGAAAAAAAAAAGACACCAAGTCGAGTCCGAGTCGAGTTGCCGGTGCAACTTAAGTCTGACTCAACAGTGAGTCGTGAGACTCAAATCCTCATCCCTGGGATTTAAATGATGGAGAACAATCCTTAAGTCCACCATGGGTTAATTACTTAGGAACTTCAGGATATATGTATATTTCAGAACAAAATGTTTATCAGTGGTGTGCTGTATGCCATACGGTGAATGGTTCTGCTCTGATTTATTGTGTTTACATTTTCCTAATGTGAAGCCAAGCTGTTCTCTATCTTTTGAAGAGCCCTTTCCAGCATATGCTGCAATAACGGACTGAGAAATATAATGTTACATGTATTTAATGGACAGCTGACATTGTTTAACATGATGGACTTTATATGTTGACTTTTTCAGCTGACTATGGCATAATGAACAACCGTGGAGTGTGAAAAGAAGTAGTGACTCAATACTCTCTGAAAACTCTTTAAAAAGTGAACAGAATGTGACTGCTTCTTTTTATTGTCATAAGAATATATTTACACAGCAATAGGAGGGTTATTATTTGGAAAGGCTTGTGTACAATCTTATTTAAACATTCACAGTCCTTAAATCTAATAACCTATGAAAATTACTTTAGCAAGTGGGTGTGCCTGAGGTAACTTGAATCAAATTTTATTGAATTCTTCTCACAGAATCAGAGCTATAAACATGTGAAGCCCATTGTAGCACCAAATAAAAACCAAAAGAGAAGTTTATAATTGCAAGTAATCATGGTGACAATTGATTTCTAAAGAATCGTGCTGGATATGAAACCTGCCTGGAAGCTTCACATCAGCAGTGAGGAACCACTGGCATTCCTGATATTTCACACTACATGTCCCATCATTCCTTATCATTGGCCATGTTGCCTAAGACATCTAAACCAAAGGTTTCTCTTATCAGCTATACACATTAATCTGTTAAATGCACACTCTGTGTATGACTGTTTTGTGTCAAGTGAAATCACACCCTCCACCTGCCTAGAAACGCTGTTCTTTTTTATTTCAGGGTGAGCCTCATAATCACAACACAAACAGGGCTTCAGTCCTTTCTCAAAGTCTAGTGCAACAGACAGTGAAAAGCATAACCATAACATGAAAGTAACAAAATTGAAATCATACAAAAGATATATAACTGATTTCCCCAAACTGGCAGCAACCTACATAATTTACTTTGGTCTAACTATATTCCTGACATTTTCCATTACATTTGATTAACTGTGAGAGTTGCACAGGAGTGTCTGCTTTGGTAAAACCTACCAAGTTTACTAGCCTTAACAACAGTGTTAGGATATCTGGTGCAAAAAAATAACCTCATCAGCACTGTTGTTGTTCATCACTGTCATTTTTAAACTGCCAAGTGCTTTAAGATAGTCCTGGAGGACCACTAAAGGAGAATACAATTATTATCCACACCTGATCTTGACTGCCTTCAGAAAATAAGTGGAATCAGGCCCAGCTGCGTTAGCACTTAGATGACAAACTACCAAGAAGTATAAGGGACCCTTTGTCAAGACAAGGAGGGAATCCTGCCTTAAATGCTGCAGAGCTGCTGCCGGTCAGAAGAGACAATCCTCGGTCATGTGGACCAATATTCTCTGACCTGGCTGACCAGATTAAAAAGAGGACAGCATTTTTGTACCTTTAATAGTAGTGAGGTAGAGGAAATTTCAACAGGTGTAGTTGGTATGGAAAGCTGCACCAGTTGAATTTCTATCTTCTATGCAACTATTAACAGTACAGGAACCTTGTCTTCCTTTTCAACTGGCCATCTTGTGCAGCAGCTTCCATAACGTTATTGGCCATATTGTTATTTCTATTATGAAACATTTGTTTCTGTTGCCGCATCAATGGAAATTACTGCCCAAACAGTAGCTGGTTTTACTAAGAAACATGACAAGTTTAGTAAAAGCAAATGTATTTGGAAGAGAGATTATTCCATTCTGGGCTCAGGTTTGTCTTAGAAGAAATTGTGCACTGATGAGGGGGGAACCATTACATTCAGTGGCTCTTATTATACATAGACACATTATTCAATTGGAGTTAAAGTGGCCATGTGTAAAAAAAAAAAAAAAGAAAGAAAAAAGACAGAGCTTTCTTCCTTTTAACAACTTTTTTTTGTGGAAGAGGAAATTTGGGCAAGTGAACTATACAAGCTCAAATTCTGTACAACTCTTCTGCGCTCCCCTCTTTTTTAATGTGGTTACCCTACCTGAAATCTTTACCACAAAATTGTGGGCTGTTATAATAATAAAGCATTGTGTATTCCGAACAGGCATGGCTGTTAAATGTTTATTATCAGGTTTGCCAGAGCCTAGTTTTTGTCTGTGCTTACTGGAACAGAATGGGCTTGGGAGTGTGTGTGCAATTGCCTCATCACAAATACCACAGATGCCACACTGCAAATGAAGATACAGTATAAACAGTTATATCAAGTGATGCAGGATGTACTCATAATGATAATTTCTGTCCTGTTTCCTGGGAAAAGACTGAGGCACTGAGGTATGGCTGACTGGAATAAATAGTTTCCTGTGACTTTCTACAGCCCTCTCCTGTCTTCAGGGATGCAAAACTACAGCTCTGCCCTGTTAACCCTTAGAGTTAAACAGGAACGCGTGCCAAGGACAATTTTCCTTCCACTATTTCGGCAATGTTACCTCTTGCATAGCTAAAATTAATGGTGCCGAATGCTTGACTTGGCTAGTTTTCACACAACTCCACCTAACACAGTAGATTATTTCCTATTTGATTCAGGGGAACCGTACAGGTACAGGTCTCCTCACATGCCCTGTTTTCTGCAGCACTGGGCTCTTGAAAGTCCCAGGGCCCAACTGCTTGGTTGACTGCTGAAAGTGCATTGAGAGAGAGAGAGAGAAGAGTTATTTCAGCAAGAATTCCTTGAGATCGGACACAGGACTAAAATTATCTAGTTCTCTCTGCTCAGCAGTGCCTTTCTTTTAGTCCTGGATAGTCTGGTATGTCTTTTAATGCACGTAAAAACTTGCCCCTCTTCAGAGGCCTTGACTCTCCTAAATCATCCAAACCCACATCAGCTAGGAGGACAGCCATTCTGAACTTTTTTCTTTCTTTTGGCCAGAGACATAGACACAATATGAAAGAAATATAGGCCAAATCAGGATTGTATAAGTCACATAACAAACCTTATAAGGTGGTGTCTGAAGAATTGTTTCCAATCTGTGGCCCCCTTTAAATGTGCTAGCCCCCCCAGGGGGCCATAGCCCCCCCCCCCCCCCGGTTGAGAATGGCTGGGCTAGAATTTCCAGACAGTCAATGTGTACACAAGCAAAGCAGTGTCTATTGGGAAAAGTGCCCACATAATCACTGAGCAAGATGTATTTCTGTGGTCAACCTGGTCCATGTTGTCCATTGGAAATGAGAAGTTTCAGCAACCAGGAAATGACTGGTTCACATGTATGCAAATGAATCTCCCTGTTACACAAATTGTGTTTGCTTGCAATCATTAATCTGGAACAATCTGGAAAAGCTGATTACACAAAAAGTCTTAGTTTAATATATGAATGACCTGACGGTACTATTGATTCTATGTTGCAACATCAGTGGAACTTTAAAAATTCTACATCCCAGGAAAGAAGCACCCCTGCTTGAAACTAAATATTCAGCTTCTGGGTAAATAATTGTAGCATCCACATGCTAGAAGCAATTCTGAAATTTACTTCTGAAATGGAATGAGGATATCACAGTGTAATCATGTGGGCAAGAAGGCATAAGATATTCCCTACTCAAAATTGAAAATCAAATATACACAATAAAGTGGGGGTCTCCTTTGATCAAGCATAATTTCTTCACGTACCAGTATATAAAAAGGGTGAGGGAAAGAAATCTCAAAAGAAATATATACTGTATAAAATACTGATTACTTTCTCTATTACCCGCATCATGTATTAAGAATGCATAAGATTCTCCTAACGACCCACACTAGTTACTAAATTAAATATAGGTTCTTTGGATATTATACTGATAACTTTATATAAAAATATATGTATAAAAATATAGTGTTGAAAGGCTGCTTTCTTAACAGCTACATCTGAGAAATATTAAACTCAGTGGACTACAGCACATGAAAACCATATAATGGTAAATATGCAGAAACCACATTGCACATTTGCCAGCATGAACGATATCATCATCAGAATTCATCCTGGGTTTTGGGTTGTTGCTTTTTTCTTGCTTCTTCTTCTTCTGTTTTTACAGTTAGAGCCCATGTTTAACATTACTTTCCATATGAACATATTTATAAGGCAAACCCTCTTAAGTTACTTTCTGTTCCCGTGGCAAAGAAATCCAGCACATGAAAAGCAAATAACAGACAAAACAGAAATCTTAAAGAACAATTAGAAAGCAAAAATAGAAAGACGTAAAAAAGGATGCCAATTTTTAAGACTGTTCAACAAAGCAGGCCTGCCTTACTTACAAACCTATCATTGTCATGGCTTCTTTATGTTTGGAGTTGACAAGCAGATTGTTTTTCAGGTGCCTATATAATAATTTATGTAAAGACACAAAGAAGTGGTTATTTGCAGATAAAAAATCTTGAGCTAGCATTCTAGCTTTAGAAGGCAAATGATGTGTCCGAGGGTGAGGCATCTATGCAAATTTTAAGGAGGTGACAGTAAAATAAAGAGATTGCTCTTTCTTTGCCAACCTGATTGTTGGTGGCCTGCCCTTAGCAGTGTGAGGAGGAGACTTATCAGCTGGAGATTTATAAAACTCATTAAGATATGCAACTTCCAATCCATATAGTTGCTGGATTGTGCCTGAAATTCGATGGATGGTTCAGTGACTGAGTTCCCCCGGGCTTCTGGGGTTCCATTGTGTTTCTCCAGGCCTTAAGGAAGGACGTCTGGCGCAGCAAAAAAATACTGTAGTCTGACAGGTAACTGAGAGCTGATGGTTCTTAGTAGCTAAGAAGGTGAGTAAGCCAGTCCCCAGTTCCAATCATTGCATGGTGACTTTAGGTAGGCCATTGTCTCCCAGCCTTATCTAATCTGCAATCCCAAAGCTGCCATGACTCTTTTCCTTTTAATCCTAATTGTTCTATAAAATCAATCATTTGTTTATGGGTGCATAACTGTTGGAAGGGTTGCCAGGTCAGCAGTTTCCCATTCCCTGACATTTTGGGGCCAGAGCTGGGACCAGAGGATAGGTCCTTGCGATGTCACAGAAGGGGACAGGCAAGGGTTGGGAGGGCAAACTGCTTTTAAGTGAGCTGATAATGGAAATGGGCCTGAGGGCCATCTGGGCAAACAGGCCCAGAATCTGGACAAAACAGGACTAATCAGATAACACAGCAACTCAGAGCCATTTTGTAGCATCTGGGCAGGTGGCAAAATATGCTCAGTGGCTTGCAGTGGTTGCCACCATTTTACTATAGCTGGTGTCCTACATGGCATTACCTATAGCACACAAGACCTACAGAGAGTCTTTCCCAGGTCCTATACTGCTGCTGGGAGTAGCAGAAGGGACACTGCCTGCCCATTTCCCACCACTATCACCACTTCTATCCTTTGAGTTGCTCATGCCAAGGCTCAAGTCTCAGCTTTGGCACATTGCTCTGCCACATTCTAAATAGTAAAATGGACCCCAAGTTGTTCTCTTCCCCCAGTCTGCTTCCTCTCCACCTGGCTTTAAAGCCACCTCACACAAAAAGCAAACCTTCTGTTCCAACACCACTCAGTGTAAGATTTCTGTCTTTTCCTAGAGAACTGGAGAAGCTTGGCAATTCTCTGAGGCTTCAGCCAGAGTCCTGAGACCCAGCAGTCCTATGTACTGGATTTTTGACACCTGAAGCTCAGTCCATAATGGTTCATAGAAGGGGTAGCAGCAGCAGCTGCAGCACACAGCAAAAGAAAAAAGAAAAAAAAAACAAAGAAAAAAAAACCCCAACAATAACAAAGGACAAAGAAGCAAGGAACAGTATTTGCGGATCTATAGTAGATCAGTCTTTCTTCTTGGCCAGAAAACAGCCACAGGGCACATATTTCAAACTGCAATGTAGTGCAGCGAAGCGAGATTAACATGCACCTCTGATCTACCAACCAGGCTAATTTGAACAACAACCAAAAATGATGTCAGCCACTGTAGTCGCAGAACTCTGACATCATATTGCATCTTTTGTGGCTCTTAAGAACTAAAATGGAACAAATCTGGTGCTGCAGTTCTCTCTATACAGATGTTAGGAGGACAAATCTGGTTCTGTTGATAAAAAGGCAATGCCTGCATTTAAGCACATGCTGCATATACTGCTATTCTGATATGTTGTAAAAGTTTTCAAAGTGGAATGGGATTTTTCTTTACAGGTGACATATTATAGCCTGTTTTTATATTTGAGCAGTCTCTATGAAATGCCTTGAATACTTTATATATATATAAGCTCTTTCTCTTCTATCATATAGCATTGTATTTACTTAGCTGACAATTGTTTTAATGCAATATTTTGAATAACTTCTTCCCACCATCCTTTCTCATACTTCTCTGTCTCTCATCTGGAAACCACAGATACAAGGGAACACATCTTGATTTTATAAGGCTCCGTGGAAACAGCCACATGTCTTGAGTTAGCTGGTCTATTCAGCCACATGGAGAAGTATGTAATAAATCTAGTATGGTCCATGTGGAATCACCACAGGGAAAAGTGTAGAGTCTGGAGGTCCCAAGTTCAGCTGTACAAAATTATGGTCCAATGACATGCCTCTCATTTGCACAGATCCTGCTGAGGAGTATTTCTGAATAAACTTGATTGACTGGACCTCTCACATGATAAGGGGATTGAGAATTGGATGCATAGGCTTGCAGTTTCATAAGGTTGCTTTGGTTGTTGAAGTATTTGCCCAGGGTGTAGGACCTTGACAGTGCCATTCCCACGGGAGAGTTTCTGTCAGATGTTTTTGAATTCACCACCTGAAAACGGAGAAGGAAAATTGTTGTGAAAATGTCATGTTGATGCTTCTGGGTAACATATCAACCATTTAAGACAGAGGTGGGCAAGCTATGGTGGTCCAGGGGCCAATTTCTTCCTGCCAAGGCTCACTGAAGGCTGTATTCTCCCAATGTCCCCCCAAAGTGGCAAAAAGTCCACTTCCAGTTTCCAAAAATTACAGAACTGTAGACTGGAGAGTGTCTGGGGGGTTATTTAGTCAAAATGCCTACTGATACAGTAAATAAACAAACATACACACTTTGAAAAGGAAGATGGGGCTGTACCTTCTTTGACATGCAAATGCTGTTTCTGGAATCTTCCAGGAGCAGCATTTCTCTCTCTCTCTGTCTTTCCTTTTTAAAAGAGAAATGAGCCCCAAACTTCTGAAAGGGCAGCAGAGGCTTTCCCTATATTTGGTTGGGTCTCATCTTCAGTACTGCATCCAATTCTGGACACCCCTCTTTAAGAAAGATGCCAACAAACTGGAACAAGTTCAGAGGAGGGCAATAAGGATGATCGGGGGATTGGAAACCAAGCCTTATGAGGAAAGATGGAAAGAACTGGGTGTGTTTAGCTTTGGGAAAAGAAGACTGTAGGGAGATATGATAGCACACTTTAAATCCTTGAAAGATTGTCATATAGAGGAGGGGCAGGATCTGTTCCCACTCATTCCAGAGTGCAGGACACGTAATAATGGCTCAAGTTATATTTCAGTTGAGTATCAGGAAAAACTCCACAACTGTTTAGAGCATGTATGAGAATGGAACCAATTAACTTGGAAGGTGGTGAGCGCTCCAACGCCGGAGGAATTCAAGAGAAGGTTAGACAGCTATCTGTGAGATATACTTTAACTTGGATTCCTCCCTTGAGCAGGGGGTTGGAGTTGATAGCCTCATAGCCCCTTCCAACTCTATCATTCTATGATTCCAAGATAGCATCAGGGCAGCGTAAGACTTGCAGGCTCTATGACTTCCACATCTAGTTTAATGCATAACCAGCGATGTAATGATACATTAAGAGGGAAGACTCTGTCCTCAACCCCATCTCAGAAGAATCAAAAAATGCAGGCAGTGGGATGAGGGCATATAAACAAATGATCAGCTAACTGTTTAATTGCCCATTCAAGACCAAAGCATCTTCACATACTTTGCATTGAAGCTTACAAAAATCTCTGCTCCTGGGCTATTCCATTTCTTTCCCAGCTACTCTGACAATTGCAGCTAAGTTGAGAGGAAAGAGGAAAGCCTGGAGGTGGGTGGGAGTGTATGACATTATTTCTGCTGCTCAGAAGTCATGGGACTTCAGCCTTGCCAGTCCTGTCTCTGCTGTACCTCTGTGCATGAGAGAGGAATGAACACATGATTGCTCTTTTATTCTTTGATTTTTAAAAACATCTCACAGTGCAATCCTGTCATGCTGGGTTTTGTAGGAACAATTTACAGCTAACATCTTTGTATTAGTAGAATGCCAAGTTGCCCAGTATTAAGTCAGAAGAATTCCAACATCTTCATAACTAGGTGATATAGAGAGAGGGAATGGATGGCATTGGAGCTGGCAATGGGGAAGGATCTGAAGAGTGGCTAATGTACTTTAGAGCCTGTTCTCCTTATGAGACAACTTCCTTTTCCCCAACCTGTGCCAAGTTTATACACTTATATGGGAGCCAATATGCATGTATGGGTATATACATTGCCTCCCCCACCCTGTGTGGATAAGTTCCCAACTCACTTGCAAGAGTATTTTGGTTACACATAAAATATATTACTGCTTTTCATCATACAAATAATCCCAAAATGGGGCACACTGTAATGAAACACAATAAAACTGTGCAATCAATCTACCCATAAAAACAATAAAAACAGGAGCAAGCCTCTGGTTCAGCTGAACAGCAGCACAAATCACAGCCCAGTAGTAGAAGTACTTAAGCCTACAGAAAGGAAAATAGCTTATATATACTGAGATGCATATAAGCTTGGGCTACAAGGCATGACGTCACCACCATATTTAAAGACCCATGAACACACCACTGGGGACTACAGTGGTGGTGGAAGAATTCCCCACAGCTGAATTAAATAACAAATACAGGAAGACTGATGTGAAAATATTCACCAAGGACCTCAGCTTCAGCCAGGACAACAAGAACAAAGCATTGTGTGCTTGCAAGCAAGGGAAGGGGATAATAAAGGAGGTGGAGAACACACATCAATACAGGACCTTATTGCCCCGTTCTCTTTAATTGGCAGGAGGGGCAACAGCAGAGACATAAGACAGGAAGTTAGGAAGGACAGGGTGATGTTTATTTGCAGCAACCCTCTAGAGCAGTGGTCCCCAACCTTGGGGCTCCAGATGTTCTTGGACTACAATTCCCAGAAGCCTTCACCACCACCTCTGCTGGCCAGGATTTCTGGGAGTTGAAGTCCAAGAACATCTGGAGGCCCATGGTTGCGGATCACTGCTCTAGAGCAGACCTTGGGTCCCCAGATGTTCTTGGACTAAAACTCCCAGAAGCTTTCGACACTAGCTGTGCTGGCCAAGATTTCTGGGGGTTGTAGCCCAAGAACATTAGGGACCCAATGTTGGGAACCACTGCTCTGGAGAACAGCATCTCTCAGTCCAGCATTACACTGGGGCACCTGAACCCCTCATCTCTTACTACATGCTTCTGCAGCACTGCCATCTCTGCCAAGTAAGGAAAGGAGGCAAGGGGTGCCGTTTGAGAGGCGACAGTAATATAGCTTCTGAGGAGAAAGGAAGTTACCAGAAACCAGTATGTGGGCCCTCAGAAATTCTTCTCCACTTCAGATTTCCATCCAAACTCTCCCCTGCCAAAGTAGCCCTTCTCCTATCCTTGTGACAGAGACAAGGGTTCTGTCCCCAACTTTGGTTTTCTATATGAAAAGAGGCTAGCAAGTATCTGCTGAAAACAGTGCTAACAATAATTCAGAGTCTGCCTTTGAAGTACTGTGGCAATATGCGATGACTTCAGGTGCCCAAGGCAAAATGTTTCCTTCTTTGCCTCAGACTGTCCCTAGATAGGGACAGCTCTGCCCTGCATGTGTAGCATAGTAGCTTCATAAAGTAATCCGAGTAGACATTCTTACTACTGTTTCCTTTGTGAATGGTGACAAACTTACTACTTTTGAGTAGAGATGTGAATTTTTTTTACTTCTTCCCAGATTTAGCTTTTTGCCCAGATTTTGGAAAATTTTGATCAAAAGTGAACAGAACTGAAATTCTCACCCATCCTATTTTTCAAAATGTAGTCTTTTAAATCTGTTTTTTCAACCTATCAGATGTATATATTCTTAGTACTGTGCATTTTTCAAATATACACAGGATTTTGTGTATTTTTGGTATATATTTTCTTCAAACTGTAGATCTTTTTAACACATTTTTTTCAATTGATTACATATTCTTAATGCTGTGCACTTTTCAAGTACACATAAGGTTTTGTGTGCATTGCCCCCCACAGAAGTATACTGTAAGTCTAAAACAAAACAATATAAATGTTTTGTTCTAGAGTTTTGTTGCTTCCATGCATCTGCAATGCAAATGTTTTCAATAATGCGACATTATAAACCACGTACATTATTCACCAAAAGAAGTATTAATAGCAAATAGTTACCTCATGAAAATGACATCCACATTTCCCTTGCAAAAATTCCTTGTACCGTCCCATAGTAATAATGAAAGTATCAACCACTTCATAGCCATATTGTTTGGCTGTATTCAAAATAGCTTGATTTTCATTCCACAGATTCTGCACTTGTGCCTAAAAGTTAAACATTATCTCAATTATTTACATTTCTTGATTAAACAGAGACATAGTATCACTGAGGTAGTAGGTCTATAAATAATATGTACAGTAATTTGATTGCAAAGAATAAAATATCAATACTTTCATTGTTTGAAAGGTTACCCTTCCCTACCACAAGCAATTAATTACAAGAATGTTTGAGGTGTTTATTTTTTTAACCTAACAAGTTACTGAGAAAAAGAAAGAGAGAATGAATGAATGAGTTATGGATGCTAATCATTAGGACTGTTTAATTAACTGGTACACCAGTATTTCACTGTATGTGTTATGTTCTATCATGTTGTTTACAACTTTGGATGACCAAATAAGGTTTTTGAAGTACATGAGATGTTCACAGAAAGGACTGCCACAGACACAGACATACACCAAGTTTCTGTGGCTGAGAAAGGATTTCAGCTCAGGTCCTCTGAGTCACAGTCCAACACTTTATTTCTACACACAAGGCATTGAAAAAGCATTGTGCTCTAGGTTGAAAGTGTGAGATTAATGAATGAATTCCTCTCCAATACACTGTGTCAGTTATAAGGTTGTTTCAACAGTTTTCTACTAAATATTTGGATTGCTCTGCTGGGCTGGCAGTTGAAATTCCTTTTAGGCAACTTATAGACTGGTTGTCTTCAGTGCTACCCTAGGCTGTTTCCTGTACCACAGCCCTTCTTGCCCAGATGCACCCCTACCTGGATAAGAAATGCCTAACAACAGTGGTTCATGTGTTGGTAATCTCTAAAATAGACTACTGTAATGATCTCCACATTGGGCTGCCCTTGAAATCAGTAAGGAAATCTCAGCAGCTCCAAAATGCGGCGGCCAGACAGGTACTAGCAGATATGAACACATATCCCCAGTCTTGGCATGTCTTCAGTGGCTCCTTGCTAGTTTCCATGCTCAGCTGAGGGTGCTGGTAAAAACCTATAAAGCCTTTAATGGCTTAGAACGTCAATCTCTGGCAGAACCTCTCTCCCACAAAATAGCTACCCATCCCACACACTCCTTGCAGTCCTTGATGTTAAGATTTGTAACACCTAAAGACGCCAAAAAAAGCCAACATGAGGAACAGAGCTTTCTGAGTCGTGGCCCCTTCCCTCTAGAACAAGCTTCCTGCAGAGGCATCTCTGTTTTTAGGAAACTAATTAAGACCGAATTATATAAAACTAAGTTCTACCATTTGTAAATATAGTCCTGAAATGTTCAAATGGGTGTACGTATTTTTATTTAGTTAGTGACAGGATTTATTTTATTGTAATGTTGTATTATTTTAGTGTTTTTACTGTATATTGTGAACTGCCCAGAGAATGGCAACACTAATGGGGTGGTATAGAAATGGAAAATAATTAATTCATTTCCCCCCTGTGTCAAACTTCAGATTGTAATCGTCGTCATCATCATCCTATGGTAAAGAAATTGGGGACGTTAACATCAAAAGAGGAATATTTCAAGGGGATTCTTTGTCACCACTGCTGTTTAACATCTCACTAATTCCCATGTCAATAATTCTACATAAAACTGGATTGGGCTACCATATTTCAGAACAAGCAGGAAAAATCAATCATCTGTTATATGGATGACCTAAAGCTATATGCAAAAGGTTCCACTTAGATAGAATCACTGCTAAACACAGTGGGAATATTTAGTGAGGATATTCAAATGAAATTTGGAATTGACAAATGTGGCAAGATCCAAAAACTAGATGGAACAAAGTTTAAAAAATCGTGATATTATAACATCACTATCAAGTGATGAAAATCATAAATCCCTTGGAATACTAGAAGCAAATAGCATCCTGCACACAAAAGTTAAAGAACTGACAGAAAGGGAATATATCAAAAGAATGCAGAAAATCTTTAAATCGAAATTAAACGGTAGAAATACAATCAAAGCCATCAACACATGGGCAGATACTCAGCTGGAATAATATATTGGACCCAAAATGAATTAGAAGAATTGGATCAAAAAACACAGAAACTTATGAACATGCATCATGCACTACATCCCAAAAGTGATGTGGACAGATTATATTTACCATGAAAAATTGGAGGCTGTGGATTACTGCAAATACAGCATGTAGTAGAGGAGGAAAAATGAAGCCTAAATATATTAGTACAGTGGTGCCTCGACTTATGAACATCCCTACTTACGACCATTTCGAGTTACGACCAGCTCTGGCCGCAAAATTTTGCTTCTACTTGCGACCGGAGTTTCCACTTACGAACAGAAAAAGGCAGGGGGAAAAGGCGGGAAATTCAAATTTCTAACTGTAGGTGGCGACAAGGCTGCTTCTTTGTAGCTCTTTCGCCCCAGCAGTTAGAGTGTGCGGGTTGGAGGAGGCTTGGGACTGCCTCCTTCTGCTTCTGAGTGAGCATGTGTGTGTGTTTGCAGGGAGGCTTTGGGCTGCCTGGTAAGGTAAGGTGCTGTTTTCTGCTTTTTAAAAACTGTTATGGGTGTTTTTGCAGCGTGGTTTTGAGCTGGGGGGGTTATGTTTCTGTGCTGTGATGGGTCTTGGGGGGTTTGTTTGTTTTTTGGGGTTTCCCCCCCATTTCTGATGGGTCTTGGAGGGTTTGGTTGCTTTTTGGGGGTTTTTCCCCCATTTCCAATGGGTCTTGGGGGGTTTGTTTGTTTGTTGGCTTTTTTTCCCCCATTTCCGATGGGTCTTGGGGGGTTTGGTTGCTTTTGGGGTTTTTTCCCCCATTTCCGATGGGTCTTGGAGGGTTTGTTTGTTTTTTGGCTCCCCCCCATTTCTGATGGTTCTTGGGGGGTTTGGTTGCTTTTGGGGGGGGGGTCTTTCCCTATTTCCGGTGGGTCCTGCATGCTTCCCTTGCTTTTTCCTTTGTTTTCTTTGCATTTCCGACCTGCCCCCTTTGTTCTCTGTGCATTTCCGATCTGATCCATTTGTTTTCTGTGCATTTCCAATGGGTCTTGCACGCTTGATTGCTTTTCTCCCCCCCCCCCTTTTCGGCCGGAAGGGATTAATCCTGTTTCCAATGAGTCTTGCAGTGATTTTTTTTTTTTGGTGATTTTTTTCTTTGGCCGGAACGGATTAATTGCATTTCAATGCATTCCTATGGGAAATGGTGCTTCGACTTACGACCATTTCAAGTTATGTCCATCTTCTGGAACAGATTATGGTCGTAAATTGAGGCACCACTGTATAAGGAGAGGTAGTAGCTTCTAAAACAAAGTGAGATATTTCCAAACAGACCATAGGAGACTCAAGGTGGCTCACAGCAGTTAAAACTATAGAACAATCAACAGATTTAAAATATCAGATTAAAAACAATTAAACATATTATCAACATTAAAATCAGGATTAAAACCCATTTTAAATATTTTTAAAAACATTTTAAAAACATTTTAAAATCTCTAAGTTCACTAAACATAGCATTCCTGAGACACTGCTTAGAGGCCTGCCTGGAAGGTCTTTCTGCCATCATCACCATCACCACAATGACTATGATGTTTTAGAGGAGCAAAGATAAAGAGAATAGTACAGCAGCTACCTGCAATACAGTGGTGGTGCTGCATAAGGGAGACAAAAACCTCCCAGTAGGTCTCTAGATGGTTTGCAGCAGATCACCAAACAATTCGGCAACTATTTCAGCTTCCAATAGTTGAGCAACTGCCCTCTTCCTAGTCTGGCTGATGGAAGTAGTTCCATTGGCATAACAACCCCACTGTACCGTGACCAAATTACACAAAATCAGTGTTAACCCAAAGGGGTGTAGAGGTTACATTTAAAAAAAAATTGAAATATTAATAAGCAATCCCAAAACATGCAGCACAAGAACATACATGCTTAGCACACACACACACCCCATGCTGGCATAGCAGAAGTGTTGTAGTCTTGCATACACTTTTAGGATCAAATAAAACAAAACTGCACTTTACAGGCAAAAGTTTTTACACGGTGGTATCAAGGAAAAGTAACATACTTGTGACAAAGAATGCACTCCATCCACTGGCAGATGAAAGCCCATTCCTAGGGATTTTATCACAACGAGAATATTTGAGAGGTTTGCTCTAAGGATCAAGTGAAAGAAAACAGACATCCATTTTTAACAGATACATTAAAAAGATGTACAATGAACATTTCTCAAGGTTTACTTTACCTTGTAAAATGCAGATTTCTCAGTGCAATCCCATTCACGATTTATTTTCTCACTGAGTTTGGCAGCATTTGCTCCTATCTAAGGGGATGTGGCTGGTTAGATAGCTCAGTGATTTAGGTATCTGGCTGCAGAACCAGAGGTTGGGAGCTCAATTCCCCACTGGGTCTCCTGAAAGTAGAGCCAGCCTATGTGTCCTTGGGCAAGCTGCACAGTCCCAGGCCACCCCCAGAAGAAGGGAATAGTAAACTACCTCTGAGTACTCTCTAGCTGGAAGACCATGAAAAGGGTTGTCATAAATCAGAATTGCCTTGGTGGCACAGGATTATTATTTCTTAAGGAGTATGTAGGACTGCAAACTCAGATAAAACGGCATGTTTATTTCGATTAATGGGTAGTGCTTGTTCAAATACTGAGAATCTGAGGTATCACAGACCTCCCTACATCATGCTCTTATAGGCATAAGATATTTTTGGTTAACTGACGTTAGTGACATCTGCACTCTACACTGCATTATGCACAACTATGTGGAGCGCCTGAAGTGCAGGAGCTCTGTATCAACAGAATAATTCTTTAAGTTATTATCTTGATAGAAGCAAGTCTCTTTTAAGCTCATGGGTCACTGTAAAGCTTTTAAGGTGGGCCACTGTAAAGCCATTGGCCATTGGCCATGATGACTGCAAAGGGGGAATCTGGAGATCATCTAAATTAAACCAAACCAACACCCTGCTCCAAGTCCTAGTCAAGAAGTACAATCAGATGTAGACTTGTACCTCACCGCACATCACACAGTTCTGCAGTGCAACACCTTTCAATCCAATCTGCAGTTGAATGGACATTTTGATCTGCATTCAGTTTACTCTCAGTTCCAGTGTCAGTGAATGGTATGGAGGTGGAAAGCTGTCACAAAACTTAAGCAGGGAGGCAGGGAGGAAGGGAAAAAAGAGGAAATGATGCCCTCTTCAATTTGTCCCTCTTCTTTTTTCTCAAATAATTTTGTCCCTCTTTTTCCTCATTTAATTTTTTTCATGTGCCTCACACAATTTTTTTAAAAATATTGTGTTTAGTTGATAAG
Organism: Intellagama lesueurii; assembly: GCA_037013535.1. Lineage (NCBI taxonomy): Eukaryota > Metazoa > Chordata > Lepidosauria > Squamata > Agamidae > Intellagama > Intellagama lesueurii. The sequence goes on along the minus strand of JBAJHW010000005.1, from coordinate 67,412,734 downwards.
TCTGGAAAATACCAAGCCCAAAAAGGGAGTATAATATAAAAATACCTTCTGACCCTATACTTGCACAAATGAATACTAAGCATATAGAGAATAATGTTAGAAATTGCTCTAGAACTACTAGTGGTTTTTTCATATGATTAACAGAAAAGAAAAGAAATGTGTTAACACTTACCTCTTAAGCACTTTTTGAATAATATGTAAGTGATTGAAATTAAGCCACTGGACACCACCAACAACTAATATTGTCTGCCTTGTGTTCTCCAGCGGCTGTGACCTGCAATGAAGAAGAAAGCCAAACCCACAAAACAAAACTTGCCTCAGAATCAGGCCAGAATGGCAACTTTTAAAGCAGCACAGCAATACTCTTTAGTGGGCCATCGCTGGCCACAAAGGCCTGATGACATTTTCAGTTATATAACATGGTTCTACATATTTTAAGATTAAGCATTTATTAGGGTTATTTTTCTCATTTTCATGGCAAATATCTATCAGATTAAATTGCAGTGGGTAGCGTGTTCTATGCCAATGGAAAGAGGTTCTTTCCAGGAACACATAAGGATATTTATGTTGCATCAGCCTGGATTGCATGGTGACCTCTGCACAATTTGCTGTTTTATTCCTTGTGTCTAATTTACCAGCAATATCCACGGAATACTTTTGGCCAACAAATTTTGGGCAGAGAAAATAAGAGGGGAAGAGGACAGCTGTTTAAATCATAGGTCTCAATCCATGCAGAAAGAATGTCTTATTACATATCTGGGTTATAGTAACTGCTCTGTCTTGTCAGCATTGCATCCTATTGTGTAAAATGCCTCCTAGAGATGCCAGCCAGAATCTTATGATATATTTATTCCAACATTAGTACAATAGTGTAACTCGCAGTGGTGAACTGCAGCTAGTGAAGATGTTGCCACTCGTATTCTTTGCCATGCAATGATGAATACATGCTACAACTGGTTAACTAGCAGCAATTTGCTACCATGATTTATGCCACTGCATTTGTGGCAATGTAAGCAACCAGTGAGGGTATGGCCTCTGGATCTCATGCACATCCATTTTCATTTGTAACTATAGAATGCTGGCATAGAGCCTCTGACTGGTAGGAAAATCAGACAATCACTGGTCAAAATGCAAAGGTACCTTGACAACAGGAGTTCTATCATACCTGAGTAATAGTTGCTCGAGAGCTTCTTCAAATGTTGGTCTTTGGTGTATGCTGATCCAAAACTGGGGGTAATAGGAATAGCTAATGAATGTATTTCTATTGTTTACATTATGATAAAACTTCATGTCGTGAGCTTTTTGCCATTCTTGAAGAGTCTCGTTCACTCTCTCAATCAAGTAATACATCATTCCTCTGTTAGTTGAATCACCAATGAAAAGAACCTTTAAAGGCAAAAACCAAAGCACTGAATATTTAGGTTTATTTATTCAATGGATTTATTGGTTAATACTTCAACTTTCTCCCAGAAATAGGACTCAGACTTTAAAAACAAATTGCCTCAATTTAAGAAAATTTCCATAGACATTGGGCTAAATCCTATTGCGAAACTATGAGCACACAACTTGAGGTTATAATGCCTGGCACATTTACATTATGTCAGCATCAACAGGATATTGGCCATTATCTGTTGGAGTTCGCTTCCAAAAGTTAAGCCTTTTGCAACAGGATTTCAACAAGTACATTAGAGTATTAACACACAACTAAGCAAGTAATGATATTCAGGGAAAAATGCATTCAAACCATCTTAAAATTTTGGCAGCATTAATGGAATGGAAGCAGTTTAAATCTACTCTCTTTGGATTCATCGTGTTTTAGATTGGGGATATGCTCTATAAATAAATGACAGCAATTTGCCTTGTGCAGGATCAAAAGGAACACAGGTATGCACGCCTACTTTCCTGGTATTTTTGTTCCAGTTCTAATTCTGGCAGGGCGAAAAAGACCCGGGAAACATATGTTCTGTGATCTGAGACTGCACTTTGTCCTTAGCACCTGTTTGGTTTGAAAACACCCTGCTCAAACAGAAGGGAAGGAAAAGCATGGCTAAACTAAAGAAGTGGGACAAGGATTCAATAGTCACACTGCATATCAGCCATAACAGCTAAGGGTGAATGCAGTAACACAAGAGTCATCATGGCTACATAAAGCTGAGGTCTAGCAAAATCAGAGGTTACATCTGCAGTCAAATAGTTAGACCCAGTGTTTACCGGCCAGCTGTTACCCCTCAGATTTCAAAACAGTTTCAAGGGACTGTGAATGTCTATAGTATTTCATTGCAGGGCCAGAAAGTAATAACAAGAGTAAGCTAATTTGCAACTTGCAAACTTGTGAAAGCCATTAAAGGCTAATAACAAGTCCTTTACTGCTGAGGGTTGCTCTCCCTCTCATTGCACAGCTCCCTGTTTCATTTGTTTTGGCTCTGAATTCCCTGATGTGGGCAACATAGGAGAAAGTATATGTGACAACTTCAGATCCATGATTCTGAACATCAGCCTGTCCTAATCTCATGTAAAGCAGGAGCGAAGATACCTGTGGAAGGTGTGTGTGTGTGTGTGTCCTCCCTCCCTCTACTGCCAAGTTTATTGCCTGCAGAATATCTTCTGTGCTCTCTTTCGGCTTCCAGTACTGTAGCCTTTCCTGGCATGTGTGTACATGTTGGATAGAATTAGCAGAGGAGAGGGACCTCAGTTGACAAGGCAGTGGTCACAGGGAGTTTGTAGTTTGTAGCTACCCTGATCCTTGCTCTCTAAACATGACACATTTTATACATGACTGGAGCAACCACATGGTCAAAGATACAGGTTTGTTCCCATCACAACTGGTCTGGCTAGTTTTGGTGCTTTGATTACACTTAGTGGAATTTTAACCATCCGTAGAAAATCTTTTTTGTTTTGAAAAGGACCACATCTGAAAGACCTGAATAAATATATCAAGCTGTCGCGCCAAAACAGCAGTTACTAGAGAGGGACATTGGACCATGGAATCTCGCAGACTTCCCAGAATCCCCTAAGTCAGCCTATCCAGTTGCTCTGCTAGCAAGGAGAGGGTCTGGGCGTTGTAGGCCAAACAGTAATTGTTCCAAGCTGTACTCTGGGAGATACATTGCAAAAGGCCAGCAACAGAAATGATAACTGAGAGGGGCATGAGTCATGTCCTTGCAAGACCTTAGCAGTGCCGTTAAGGGCTGGATCTTCTGGAGATCAGTAACTTGGTGGACCTGATAGCACATAACAGCAATTATCCTTGCTGTTCATAGATACAATTCTTCCTATCATCTACCATTTTATACAACACTTTAAAATATGTGAATATATGCAAAATGTTTTAAGATTATTATTGTGTAGTAAGTCACTTTAGTTCCAACTTTAGAGGTGACAAACTGAATCAGAAATGCAATCAATCAAAAGAAGAGTCTTCAGACTAAACAATGGCTGGGTAAGCTGTCTGTGTATTAGGCTTCCTAGGCTCACTGAGTGAAACAGTTTGGTTCAGTAACATGAAATAATACACGTCCTGGTGAGTCTTATTGGAAGTGCTATATTCTTCTGCAACCCAGAAGGCACCATTGTAGAGCAACTACAGCTTCTAAAGTAAACAGAACAATATTATTAATTGGTAAGTGCCAATTATATGAATGTAAAAGAAATTCATTGTTTTGCTAGATGAAATGAGTGTGAAAATAATCCCATTGGCTGGAATCCTACTGGTCAGTTTCACCAGTGTAAACACCATGGTGAAAACTACAGTGATGAATTGCTGCTCATTAGCAAGTTGCTGCTTGTATCATTATTGCACACCAATACATGCGACTGGTGTGCAATGAAGAGTACAAGCAGTGACTTATTAACTGGAGACAATTTGCCACTGCACTTATGCCCATGTAACTAACCAAGAGGATTCTGGCAACTATATCCCAATAATCCCACCATTCTCAGGAGAAAACAGGAATAATTCACGAACAGAAATCAGTCATACAATTACTATGGGATTGATTTACTTAGCTAGGAATCATTATGCATAAGGTGCAGTTAAGAAACTTAAACACCTCTAATTCTAAAATGCTAATTCAGACTATATATTTCCTGTTTTAACAGGTGGGTTTTTAGTACTTTAGCAAATATTGTCTTTTTATATTTCCTGTTCTTAATCACATAATGCTGAGGGCATTTTATTACAACATTAAAATGTAAAAAATAAAATAAAATTGGAAGAGACAAATATGTGTTGTCACCTTTCATAGACAAGATAATTATGCAATTACATACACATGGTTATTTAAATAACTACTTATTATTCATGACCTATTCCCTATTTCAACTTCTTCTGAAAAGTTGTCTTGTGTAATAATCCAAGTGCTATGCATCAGCAGATCATAAAATTATTACGGTAAAAGTTAATTAACCATAAAGTTATATGAGGTTTTGTAACACAGATGTAAAACAAATTAAAGCACTTTTTATTTCAACTTCACTTTTCCCCCAAACCAGTTAAGCTCATGTCAGTTCCCAAGTGGGTACGATCTAACAGATGTAATATAGCCTTCATACATTTTGCATTAATAAGGAGTTCAAAGACAAATTCCGACATATAATATGAAATGAAATGAGTTTTTTAAAAAACCTTTCCCAACCATAAATCTCCTTCATTCTCTGCAAATGACTGATTAGCTTTGCTAACACACCATTAATCTACATAGGCCTTCCTATAAAATGCTTTAGGGAATTTATAACTCTTTTTCATGTCTCTGCCAATCTGTGTCTATTCTTTCACCACAGGTGGTCCTGAGTTAGTACTAACAGAAATAACTCAAGCACAATGTCACATGCACAAAAGTGAAAAAGCAGTTCAGAAAAAGGCAACTGGAACCATTAGTAGAAAACAAAACTAAGGTCAGCTAATTATCCACTTCTGAACTCATTTGTTGGTTCTTAAAAACTATTATCCACTGGGCAGGCCTATCTGCAGTGCTGCACCAGCCGTGGGGCTATAAATGGCCTCTGTATATGTGGCAGAGACTTCAGTTGTGCAGTGAGGGTGACCACATTATAGCACTACTGGCTGAAATTCTGTTGCTTAGCATAATAAATCTCACTAGAATAGGGCTACTGAATCAACAGGGACCTATTCGTTTCTTTGATTCAGATGAGCTACTCTAGTTGCCACTTGCTGTGCTGAACTAAGTTAAAACTAGAGATGGGCACGAACCTCGGTTCAGAGGTTCATACCAGTTTGTATGCACAACACCACAAGTGCCATGTGTTCCCTTCCCCTGCCTCCTCAGCTGTATCCTCCACTCACCAGCCAGTGAACGCTCTTCGGCTGTTCGACCAGTCTCCAGCAGGAGTACGGGCTTCCTTGCCCTGCCTCCTTGGCCAATTGCCCACTCAGACAAGGAGGCGGGACAGGCAAACCCATGCTCCTGCCGGGGACAGGTTGAACAGCTGAGGAGGAGGAGGAGAAGAGCACGTTCCAACTGTTGAGTGGGTCATTGGATGGGGAGGCAGGGGAAGGGAACATGCAGGACCTATGGTGCCGCACGTATGAACCAACATTAACCTCCAAATCGAGGTTCGTGCCCATCTCTAAGTTAAAACTAGAGCAGGTGCATTAGAATCAGTGAAGCTCATGGAGGAGTTGACTCACAAAATCCCCACTGATTCAGTGAGCCTATCCTAGTGTGATTTACTATGCTAAGCAACAGGATTTCAGCCATTGTGTCTCCCCATCTCAGATCTTAGGTTAGAAACATAGGGAACTGCCTTGTATTGAATCAGGTTATTTGTCCACCTAACCAATATTTGTCAACGTTGACTGGCAGTGGCTGTCCAGGGTTTCTGGAAGGATTCTTTTCTAGCCCTACTTTGTGATCTCCCATCCAATTATTAACCAGACTAAATCCTGTTTAACTTCCAAACTCAGATCAGAGCAGGTGTGTTCAGGGTAGTATATGATCTCCATTAACTAAATGGAATTGGCCTAACATTTATTTCTGCTTTCTTAATTGCGATAACAGAGAGAAACATCTGTAATATTTTGTTACTTACTTCTGGAAACGTGTGTCACCAGATAATTGTACCTGTGTCATAGATCTTTGTCAAATGTTACAGCCACATGGTGACTATTAAGAAGAAACTGCATTTCCAAGTAACCATCTTAGAATCTTCACTATAAGAAAAGGCAGTCTAGTGAGGTCATTTTAAACCTACACAGAAATGTGAAAGAAGTCTTAATAAGATTAGTAGGAAGAAGCAATGCCATGCATTAAGTAACCAGCTAAAGAAACGGAGTGCATGCAAAGTGTGTCAGTCTTTGACAATAAAACAAGGCACTTCTTCATCTGAAACACGTCAATACATAGGTGCTACTTGGAGCCACTTTATGTAGTGTTTGAAAGCTGTCAAGTGCAGACTTATGAAAATAGTAGTGCTGTCACTAAAAGGAATAATTTTGGTTCTTCCAATGTCACATAAATGTTATTTGAATACATTAATAAAAGAACATATTCATGCATGCACAAACACAATGCCTGAAGTGAAGAGAAGTGGATTTCCTTCTAATATGGCTTTCCTGTTTCAAATTTATTATGTACACGTACCTTTTTGCTTTCCACACATAGTTGGAGTTCTGGTTTGCTAAGGACAGGATATTGGCAATCATGTGGTTGCCATGTTATTTGTCTCCAGTTGCAGGTTCTGTTGTCAGAACAACTGAGACATGGCACAATCCATTGTCCTGGAAAACAAAGTGGCATCTCATGTTAATTTCCCTTTCTTTCCAATTACTTTGGCTGTTACTGAAGGGAAATGTGTATGAATAGGAGAGCTTCTTTCACTAACTCAGAGATGAACTTATGCCCAGAACCCAGATGTGGTGCTTAGTGCAAAGGAATCAAATCTTCCTTCTTTCTGCCAGAGGAGTGAAAGGAACAGAGCAATAATAATGGACAAATATTGTAATAATAATGGATAATGTACCCCTTGGGAGAAGGTGACTTAAAAACAACTGCAGCTAAAGCAGGGTGGGCAATGTAAGCCTAATTTTGTCCCCTTGGGAGCCCTGCAGATCACACACATACACTGCTGCCACTGCCATTGTAAAAGCCACATAAAACACGTTGGTTTAATGTGTTCTGCCTACTTTGCCCCACCCCCTTCACACACAAACAGTAGGGGAAATGGTATATATATATGGTGGGCAGAATCCGCACACAAAGGTAATTCACAGGCAAAGACTGTTAAGATTGCTGACTGATAGCCAACAGGCAAGTCCTTGGCACAATAACCTCTCACAGGCTGAAATCTTTTAGTTTAGTATAGTAAGTGGCAACTAGAGTAGCAATCTGGTGAGTCAGCTCCTCTGTAAGTTCCATTGATTCATTGGGCCTACTTTAGTTGCCATGTACTATGCCAAACAAGAGGATTTCAGCCACTATGTAAGCATACTATTATTACAATTCCTAGCCTATGAAGCATTGTAATACCCTAGATAGGTTCTGAACAAAGTTCTTGTTGTAAACACATGTCTCTTCTGAGGCAGTTCACTTCTATACTCCCCAAAGGTTTGCTGCTGCTTCTTCTTGGAATATCTGAGATAGAAAAGGCCTTCTCCATAGAGTTCTGCACATCTTAAACTGCTACCAAGGAATGAGATGAGTATTTCAATAGCATTTAATACTATTATTAAAGGCTTTTTCACCAGTCTGTCACTCATATATGTGACTTTGTACCTCACCACCTTTTGTTTATGTATTCACTTGTGCACGTCGTGAAATCTTTATGAAGCTGAGAAAGTACTTCAGTAGCCTATGCATATTTACTTAAAAGTCAATGGAAATAACTCTGAGATAAAACAGAACATAGGAATGATCTATGAATAATAAGAAATTTTCTATGAATAATAAACTGTTATTGGTAGCTATATTAAATTGTAATTATACACACATGAACACACATAATTCATTCTGAATTCCTAATATTCTTTCCATGTCTTATGAATTTAGATACATTTGTGATCAACTATTGCATGATGCCTGACCCTTTCCCCTTCATTTTTGGGCTCTCCATGGCAGACCTAAAGACCCTCCACTGTACTGGAAACAGGCATATATTTCTCAGAATGTAGAAACATATCTGGAACAAACCTTTCATGTCCCCCATTTCACACGTTTTCAGCTGTTGCTGTGAAATCCTTGAGAGGTATTCAGCAGAGAGAGGTTGTAAACCACATGATTCCTTAGGAAGAATTATTGAGCCACAATCCTGAAATAAAATATTAAAATATGGCTAGTTAATAGACTTGGTAGCATCACATATGAAGTATACTGGACAACATGGGGATAAATTAAAAAGAGAGTTGAAAGGAATTATTTTCTGATTCCTCATGTCCAACATTCATTTGTCAGAGTTATGGGGCCCTGAAGCATAGCCAAGCTCTTAGTTAATTAAGCTCTTAGTTAATTTGTACCTTTATCATTTTATGTCCACAAGAGAAAAGCCCAGCTTGTCCAACCACGCAGTCAAAATACAGTTGCTAAGACAGAGACCCAACAGACCCTTTGTAACACAGCTGCAACCTTTCCTTTCAGTTTATTGAATTATTCTCAAGATGAATAAAGCACTCGTGCTACTTGATCTTTGGGTGTTTTTTAACTTCTGGTCTAGAATTACCCAAAACAAAAGGAATTTGTTTTATTGATCTCATATGAAGAAAGGATGATGATAATGATGGTGATGATACAGATGGTGGCAGTGGCCTTTTAGAGAGATGACAGCTGATCTCAGACATTTCACTTATATTCCTCCTACCTGCTGGAGGAAACAGAGCTAAAAAAAAAATTCACCATGTTGCAACAGAAATTCCACAAGCATTCTCTACTCCCACATCACTCTATGCAGAGTGTGCCTGTGCTCTTGCATTCATCTCCTGCATGTGGGCTTCTTATGGGAATTTGCTGACCACTGTGTACTTGCAGTGCTGGAACTGACGGGTCTTTACTGTGATCAAGCATGGCGCTGCCTGTGGTGTTGTGTTTTTTAATTCTTCTTCAGCATTATATGAAAAAGATAACATAATAAGTGCTGTGGGGCTCCATGACATCGTGGTAATGCACATACTTTATATGCAAAAGACCCATGTTCAGAACCTAAGGTTACCATGTAGAGCTGGGAAAAAACAAGTAAAGCTAAGAAAGCATCCTGCCTGAACATGCAGCAATGCCGTCAGAAGGAGTTGACAACATTGGCCCATTTGACCAGCAGAGTGACTCGGTATAAAGCACCCTCCTGTGTTCCATGATCTATATAGAAAACTCTTGTGTCATAAAATTATTAGGAGGACTATAAGAAGTGTCTCTTAGAGTTCAAGCACCATTTGAACAGAACCACCAATCATCCCCTCAAAGGCTTCAATCATGTGGAATAACCATTTGCACAAGCCTTCACAGAGAAATTCCAAATTCCTGAACAAACCGCTACAGCTGTCGGCAAAGTGTCATAAGAAAACTAAACAGGCATTTTCTTGTTCATTTCTTGTCCATGTTGCAGGCATTTAGGTAATGTGGAATAATCTTTGCTTTCAACTGAATTATGGGCTGATTAGCAGCATATTTGTCAAGATGTCTTCAGTCTGAGAAGTTTGTAAAAAGTGGCAAACGAATATTTTTTAGAAGGATATCTGTCTCCTGATCTTTTGGAGAGGATGAATGCAGGAAGAATGCAGTATGCAAAGGAGGAGGGCCAATCTGATGTGATCAAAGGCAGTTTTAATATTGTCTTTTAAAATGGATTGGCCAAAGGTCAAACACATTTACTTTAGCTGTGCATAAGAAACCCCAAGGATTTCATTAAGAGCTTGTGGATTTGTCATGTTTCTTACAGGCACTTGCAGGGCTGGAACATTTCTAATGCTTCATACAAAGATGAAAATTGATAAAAACTTACAAGTTGCCAAAATATGAGTTACTGTAAGGATAAGAGGCAGGGGGGAAAAAAAACCCCAAAGGATATTGCTTTTTTCTGGGCACCTTCATTTTTAAAAGGCAGTCAAGAAAAGAACCACTGAAATGTCCAGACTAATTACAAAAGAAGACCAGGCTGTCATATGCAATTGCAAAATAGAAAGCTATTTTTTAGATCACCCCAGCTTCAAATATTTGATGGAGAACTCCACCTAGATAAGCTGAAGCAATAGAATTCTGTTGATGTACAGTACAATCCTACCTATGGGTGTGATCAGATGGTTGCAAAGGCATGTACCCAATCACACCAGAAAGGATTGCTTTAACAGGAGTTATTTCCCTTAAAGTGGCCTTTCTGTCTGCTGGGAAATTGCTCCAGCCCATCCTGAGAAATATGAACCCCTGCAGCTGCACCAAAAAACTGGACACAGCTTGGACACAGATCAACGTAGGGCTCGAATGCATTTCCCCGTATGTTTGATCACAATGGACCACTCCACAAGGGATCAAAATTGCAATCTATTTCTCCGTGTGATCACCCTCTCTGTCTTCTCAGAAGTAAGCCCCATTAGCCTGTATCCTGTTCCATGGCTCTGTTGATGCAGTGGCAGTGAAGCCCCTGGAAGGGTAAGATTGCTGCTAATTAAATAACTCCTGTTCTCATTTCAGGCTGCATGGAGCTTCATCTTAATCATGCTCAACCCAAAAAATGAAGCTGGAACTCTTTAACTGGTGCCAGTCTGCTGCTGGTGTTGGCATCTCTCCTCCTCCATGGAAGAGCTACAAAACATTCTGTAGCATTTCCTCCTAGATACGTCGGTGCAGAATTGCAGACTGAATTAATATATTACCAGTGGTTCTAACCAGAAACACTGGAGTTTTCCACAGTGTTCTCCGTTGCCATAATTTATGTTATAAAGCAGTTTGCATAGAGGGGTGTTATAGGAGATTCTAAAAGGAAAATAAATTATAAAACAGATGGCTCCAGTTATGGCAACTGATTTCAGCAAGAAATCAAATATTAGATAAAATCCAAGTTACTTGCTTTAATGGACTGAATACAGTTAACATATTTCCCTGTCTATCTGAACCAGTGATTTTCACCCATGCACGGAGAAAAAGTCTATCTACCTGTCAATGGCCAGGATACAATAAATTCAATCCAGCAGCAAAATTAACACTGCAATTCCAGATACTCAATTCCAAACTATGTACAAGGGGGAATCTAAAGCAGCTTCCAGTTGTGTCACCAGTTGTGCAGCTGGTTGTGCAAGCAGGAATTTCCCTTAGACCCATAAGAACAAGTGTATTGTCGTTTGCACAGTCTGAAAAATATTTATTCTGCTAGAAATCCATTACACTGGATTTAGGCCTGCCTATCTGTCTGTCTTTCCTCTTTACAGCTGTATTAAAATTCAGTACTTAACAGCAACTTGAGCTGAATCTCTATAACATGTTTCTACAATCAGTGGTGGAAATCCTATTTATGCTGCACAGCCGAAATGATGTCATCATCCAGCAACATAAATTTTTAATTTAATTTAATTTAAAATTTCTTCCCCTCCCCTTCCGGTTCCAAGGCTCCCCAGGGATCTCTTTTGCCCTTGGGAAGCCTTTCAGAGCATCGGGACAGGGGCTAGAAGCCATTTGACAACAGCCAAACAGCAGAACGTCCCACGTGACATGACCTCTCATTCAACATTCAATTCCCTGATAAATCTCTGGATTCAAAGTCATGGTGAGCCATAGAGAACTACGGCATGCCTTAAAGGAGTGTAGTGACTGGATTCCCCAAGCTGCCTGATGGGCCAGATATATTCGGAGATTAGAATAACTGTATCTTCCTTTGCATTACTCCATCATGACTATACAGACCTGCCTATAGGACAAAATGAAATTACCACCTGCAATTAATTATATTCTTCTCAAAAAGGGAGAAAGATCTAAATTCCTCCTGAAGTCCTTTCAGTGCTCTGTTTTGTCAGTCTGTGTCCATTTCATACATAACGGAAGTATGATGAAAAGTGATTGCTATGCGCAATGAAAAGTATACTAATAAAATTAGTCAGAATGAGCTCATAAAAAATGAAGTGGTATCTCATTGCAATGGGATAAATTATGAGCAGATGCATTAGCTCCACTCCATCAAAATGTTTAATATAACAGAGCAAATGAAAAGCAAATGCCACCATAATTGGCATGGTGGTTTCTAGCCTATTCTTCCTGAATTAGGCTGTGCCTTGGGGTTTATCCAAATGATTAGTGTATCCGTGCCTCTCCCAGTTACAGTGGGTTTTCTATAATATCCTCACGAAGCTCTACCCAAAGACAAGTCTATCAAAAAGAATGAGCCATTTTGGATTGTATTGCTCTCTGGTCTCTTTGGGGAGAGGGGGCCGAGAGCAGAAGAGATAATGCCCTTTACTACTGGAAAATATTAGGAAAGATCATCAAGGCAGGCTACTGTGGGGGAAGGGTGGCCTTCCAGACAGAGGACATACCATATCCAGCATTCTTCATTACTGGCTATGTTGGCAAGGGCTGATAGGAATCTTAGTCCAACAACACAGTATCAGCCCCCCTCTAAGGAAATAAAACAAATCTGAATTCAAAGGTAACATAGTCATGAAATGGAAAGGCATTCCACACTATTCTCCATGAGACTTCCTTGAGCATTCACAACCTTTCCATTATATTTTAATATTTTCACAAGATGCCTTTTATCACTGATGTTCATTAAAACTCCCCAATCTGCAAGGATAAAGGAATGGAGGGCATGACTGCAAATGGAGCTAATGCGTGGCAGGAAGTGAGGGTGAGGTAGTTACACGACTACTGCAAATCATAAAATGTGTTGTTTCGGTCAGGTCCTGCAGAGCCAGTTCTCTGGCTATTTGAATTATTCCTCTGGGTATGGAAGCATCTGGAAGACTTCCTTTGAACTAAATATGTTCTGACAAAAGTTGGAGAGGAAGCTAAGACAGAATCAGGTGTGCACACAATATTAGGCTGCTCTGAAGTTGTTCTCCCACACAATGCCACAGGCCCAATTAGTTCCTGCCCTTCATAGAAAAGTAAGGCTTACATATGTGTTGAGGGAGAAAGCTAATGAAAAGCATACTAGGCTCATTAGTCAACAGCAGGCATTTCTCTTTGTTCATGTTTACAGTCTACTCTCTAATATGCTTCAAGCAGATCTAAGCTAGAGTGCTTTGATGTCTTTCATTTTATTAATATCACGAGGGCCCCATATCAGCCACAATGGCTAAATATGAAACATTATGATGTACGCTTCTCTATCCCATTTGGCAAATTAACAAGGCACATGACAATAGCTGGCTGATGAGATGAAAACTCCCACTTGGGCTACATAAAAAGGGGCCACCTCATCAAGAGATTTCCAGACCACCTCATCAAGAGATAACCCAGAAACTCTCTATTCCATGCATTCTAGAAGTGATATACAGTAGATATATAGGCCAAGGAGCCAAAGTAGAAAGCTTTCCAGGAACCTATAAGCTAGAGGGCCCCAAATACAGCTTTTAAAGAAGTATTTGAGGCACATGTATGCTCCATGCTCCTTCTCTCTCTTTTCTCATTTCACCTTTTCCCTTCCATCCTGCCTTCTCCCCTCTCCCCTTCCTTGCAAAGGTAGTAGCTTGTCTCTCTCTCCCCCCTTTCTTTCTCTTTTCTTTTTTCCTTTGAACTTTAGGAAAGACAGGCTGCACTGCAGAGGAACTAACAGTTGCTTCCCTCACACGGGCCCAGAGGCACTCTCAGAAAATAAAAAAACCGGCAGACATCACTTAGCTTTCTCTGCAGCTCACCGGAACTGTTTAGGGAATTATTTTTAAGAGAGCCAAAGAGAGAAAAGGTGCTGCTGGCTCCTATTCAGAGAGAAAACAAGCACGAGGAAGGAGAAAGTGAGCACAATGTGGGAGTGAGGAGGGAAATGGAAAGATCTGGTGATGGGGTTCTTATGGAATCCATGACCCTGTCTGTTCTCCAGCCCATGACTTGGTGTGCTGCTTTCCTGGGCTGGGTGGATTGGCATGGTTTAGCTTAGGGTGCTCTGCTGCTTTCTGTTTTCTTCTTTGCTTGGAAGAGTCTTTCTTCTGTAGCCACATTCTGGTTAGGAGGAGAGAAGAAGCATGTGCTTTCTTGTATTTTACTGGTTACAAGCACCAGGAAAACTGTCTTGAGGACCAACCCCTGGTCTGGGGGGCAGGGGACTGTTTTGCTTTTTTAAACAAAAGTCATGCCCTTTATTATGTTCAGAAAGCTTGCAAAGAAAATTAAAGAGAAGGAAGGAAGGAAGGAAGGAAGGAAGGAAGGAAGGAAGGAAGGAAGGAAGGAAGGAAGGAAGGAAGGAAGGACTATAAAGCTGCTCAAGATGCCACTGAAATAATAGTTTCCTCTTGCCCTTAAGGAAACACTCATTAGACCCATTAGAAAGAAACCGAGCTTGGCGGCGGACAACATTGGCAATTATAGGCCCGTCGCCAATGTTTCTTTTCTCAGCAAGGTAGTTGAGAGGGTGGTGGCCGACCAGCTTCAGGCTCTCTTGGATGAAACCGATGCCCTGGATCCATTTCAGTCGGGCTCAGGCCGCGCCATGGCACAGAAACGGCATTGGTCGCCCTGCTGGATGACCTACTTAGGGAGGCCGACAGGGGCAAAATGTCCTTGCTCGTCCTCCTTGATATCTCAGCCGCCTTTGATACCGTCACCCACGGTATCCTGCGGAGGCTCTCTGAGTTGGGGATTGGTGGCCTTGCTCTCACTTGGCTCCGGTCCTTCTTGGAGGGCCGTCCTCAGAGAGTGCAGCTTGGGGAGAATGTATCGGCCCCGTGGTCCCTCAGTTGTGGGGTTCCGCAGGGTTCGATCATCTCCCCAATGCTGTTTAACATCTATATGAGGCCGTTGGGGGGGGTCATCTGGGGATGTGGAGCTTCGTGTCACCAATATGCTGATGACACCCAGCTCTACATCTCTTTTCCAATCTGCAGTGGATGCCGTTCTGTCCCTTGGGTGCTGCCTGGAGGCCGTTCTGCAATGGATGCAGTCGAATGGACTAAGGTTGAACCTGGACAAGATGGAGGTCCTGCAGGTGGGGCCCCCCAATGTCAGTGGTTTGGGGAAATCCCTCTCTTTTGGGGGGGTGACTCACCACAAAGAATTCGGTTCACAGTCTGGGGGTCCATCTTGACCCGGCGCTTACCATGGAGACCCAGGTAGCGTCCGTGGTTCGGTCTGCCCACTTACATCTTTGGCGGATTGCCCAGCTGCATCCCTATCTAGACATGGGGGCGCTCACCACGCTGGTCCATGCGCTCGTAGTCTCAAGAATAGACTACTGTAACGCTCTCTACGTGGGGCTTCTTTTGAGACTGATGCGGAAGCTTCAGATGGTCCAGAACACGGCGGCCAGGCTAATAACAGGGGTGAAAAGATTTCACCATATTTCCCCCACTCTGGCCGCCTTACACTGGCTACCTATTCGCTTCTGCATTGATTTCAAGGTGTTAACCATTACATATAAAGCCCTTAACGGTTTAGGCCCTCGATACCTGGCAGAGCGCCTTCTTCCGCCCAGTTCTACCCCTATCACCCGCTCAAGTCAGGCTGGGCGGCTGAGGGGCCTAACACCAAGAGAAGCCCGGTGGGAAAAAACCAGAAATCGGGCCTTCTCGGCAGTGGCCCCTCAGCTTTGGAACAACTTGCCTGCTGAGATCCGCCTGGCTCCCTCGCTGAGGGCCTTCAAGACTAACTTGAAGACATGGCTATACAGGCAGGCCTTCCCTACAGCCATTACCTAGCCTATCTCCCCTTTTCTTCTTTTTCTTTTCTCTCCTTCTTCTTCTTCCTCTTCTTTTTTCCCCTCTTTCTTTTTTCCTTTCCCATCTTGGATTAATCTGGATTTTATCTTGGTTTATTTTTTATATTATATGTAAACCACCCAGATTAGACCCGTTCTAGATGGGCAGTATATAAATCTAATAAATAAATAAATAAAATAAATAAGATCCTTGGAAGTAAATTATCGTCTGGAATATTCAGTCATTCCTTCCTGTAGATGATCACCATAATGTAAGGGGAGTATCTAGTCTCTCCCCTTTCTATACACAGAAAGTGACATGTCTGCAGAAAAAGTATTCCCACTAGCATCTAGGCTCTGTACACAAGTTCTTCGGACTTCTTGTTTTCCACATGTGGAGAGGAACAATGCCTTGGAAACCTGCCAAAGTTCTCTTGCTAGGGATTGTGCCAGAGTTAGCATAAGGAGTGTTCAGCAGTTTCCTACCTAGGTACACTTACGATGCTCAGAGCACAGAAGCTGACCACTTCCTTCTAAGCGTGGTGAGGAATGACTACATACTCATTATAAAATCCCTGACACCATCCCCAGCCACAGGTTTCCAAGCCTGCAACAGGTTTCCAAGCCAAAAGTCTAATTTTCATGCCTGTTCTGGAGGAGGGACTGGATTTGACAACAACTGTATCGAAATGCTGCTTGCTAAGTTAGCTGTACCACAGCTTCTATTCTGGGCGTCCCTTAGATACTGGAAATTAAGTTTATTTAAATGCTGTTAATTATTATATTAAGACATAAATCTTCAAATTTCCCATTACAACAAAAGATTTACAAATGTCACCCTCTTTATTTATTTATTTCCTTCTTTGCTCTGTTTCTGTCCTTCTGAAGCAGTGTGAGGAAGATAGTTGAGATCAATCCAAAGCCCAGTCAGAGGGAGATCAGAGGTTGAAGAAATGTCTTCAGCATCAGAGGGAGGGTTCAGATCTCTCCTGTGGCCCCTGGGACACCCATTTCAAAGGCCTTAACAATAAAAATTAACAGGCAACGTCCATGCCGGGCTGAAAGTGGAGAATAAGTAACAAAGAACTGAAGGTGAAGAATACCTCACGTCATCTGAAAACTCAAGAAGAAATGTTTTGCTTCTGAAAATCAATAAAGAATCACCACCTTATGGACAAAATTTCCTTTCTTATTTCCCTCAAATAAACTTTCCTGCCCTCTCTAATTAATACACACTGCTAGGGGTACAGAAATAAGGGAGACAAATCTGATTTCCTAAACCAGCTACAAAATCCGACCTTTCTTTCTTTTTGAAAATCATAAGAGTAGCTAAATTGACTCTAATATAATTTTGGCACACTTGCTGCTTTCATTGTAGAAGTGAATTTAATGTTGGATTTTTAAAAAATCAATATAGCCTTCAAAAGAAGCTGATTAAAGGTTTGCCTTCTGGTGTGTAGCAGATCAAAAGTACAGTTTTCTTGCGGCTTAATAGCTGATGGCATGCAGGTAGCTTTCATACATGAACGGAAAACAAACTGGGCCCAGTTGGTGCCAAATGAGCAGGCCTTAGTTAAAGCTGACCCCTGTTCTCTGCCCCTGATGGGTCACAGCAATCTAATCCTACCTTTCCCTTTTATTCATACAGAATAATCAAGCAACTACTAGTAAAAAGTGACTCAACACCTTCCAGTGGCAATGGGCTAAACCCAGGTTCTGAATAAATCACTTAGTTCAGGCACTTACTTCTGTTGCACAAGGCTATGATAAATGAGTTAACACAGAAGCCTGGCAGGTCAGTAAAACATTAGAAAAGATTGCTTCTGAAGAAAAGGAGATCATGGGAAAGACATTAAACTAAAGTAGCACCTCCAAACTGTGATGGGAAAAGAAGAGAGAGAAAGGGGGTAAGGTGATAAATGAATGGATGCAACCCACTGGATTTGGGAATCAAAAGGAACCGGACTCTGGCCCATCTGCTAGTTCTTTCTCTACCATGTCTCTCTACATCAGGGTGGAGAACCTTTGGCCCTCCAGATGTTCTTGGACTTTAGCTCCCAGAGGCCCCTGTCAGCAATAAAGGTAAATAAAAGGTAGCGATTCCTTTGCAAATCTAGCACTTCCACATCAGTTTGGCTATGAAAAGATGTTTAAAGTAGAAATTAGACTATTTTTATAAAATATTGTCTGATAAAATGATTTACTTATTTCATAAGATGATTCAACTTTTAAAAAATCGAGTGCTGAATATAATTAATTAAATTTCATATGCATAAATGGGTAATCATCATATTCCTGGGCCTGACATGTCTTTCATCTGTGATACAGTGCCTTTCTGTTATTTAGCAAAATCAGATAGCCACAAAGCAGAGCTCTCCTAGAATTCAGTTAAAGTATGTTCCTGTCTCATGTTCTCATTCTCAAATTATTTTAACCACTGTCCATGCCAAAGCATCATCCAGAAACTATGTGCTCCCATCCAACCATAGTGCATCTCAAACTGGTTTGCCTAAAAACACATGGTATTCATGATGTGGTTAGAAATCGTGTTGTGGGTTTTTAAAAAATTAAATTCCAGGAGGAGATTGCCATTGCCATTGCAACAGGCAGGGAAGATAAGTTCAGGCCTTCTGTTCTCATCCAGGATGTCAGTAAAACTCAATCTCCCTCATACATAGAGCAAGTTCTCCCCATCATAAACTTGCTCTCCATGTATAAAAATTGATGGAAATGTCTTGGGTCTATATTTAGTCTATATATAACTTAGAAAAAGTTTTTTGGGGGGAGTTTTCAAGGTTCCCTAGTCAACATGGCCAGTGGACGAGGCATTTGTGGAGCTATACTCTGAAAAAGTAACTTTTCCAAGTTCTCTGACATTGCAGAGTGTACAAATGCCTGAATAGGGTCATTGCCATCATGCACAAGAAAGGGCATCCTTCTCAGTGGGAAATTTTTAAATAGACAAAAAGTTACCATAGTTTTTGAAGAATTGACACAAATCTTTTATATTTAAGAATCATATAAAAGGAAAAGTATATACTCCGTGAATAGAGTAAGGGTCAAACTACAGGTCACAGCACATTGACAGAACTTGAAATCCACTTATGTTGCAGAGATATGATTCCTACAGACCTTTCTCACTTAAGCACTCATATTCACCAACGAAACCAGTATTTACCTTCTGATGACTATTAAAAAAACAAAGCAAACTAATGTGCTACTAAAAGAGGTAAGAAAAGCTCAATGATATAACAATGGCATACCTTCCAGCACATATAGCATTTCTTCTTCTAATGTCATGCTATTTGTAATGTACAGTTTGACCCTAGGTAAGGAAGCAAAATTACAGCCCTGTGCATTCATTAAGCAGAATCTTTCTTTGTGCAAAAGGTGCCAAGGCTGTGCTTACTGGAATCACTGCAACTGTCCCTGTTCACATCTGTCCCACTTAGCTAGGGTTGCCAGATACATGGGTACCAAAAGGAGGACATAGAAAGACAAAAAAGAAGACAGAGGAGGACGTATTGAACGTTTCATTTGAATCGTTCCTGATTAAACCCGCAATCAATAAAATTTTATTACAATAGCTGCCAATAAATGTCTCTTAGTGAACCGACCAAGAAACAGTCATGTTAAAAAATAAAAATAAATTCAATGGAGGCTTTTTTTCAAAATACCAAAAAACATTATTTAAAGAGCCAATTGTACAATTATTACCTTATAATCTTTATTAATTACATGACATATTTCTCGGAGGAGCCAACTTTTCGCAGAAGATCTTCATTAGCAATCACATATGCATAAAACTGTTCACAGGTAATATTCTTCAAATTGTACTTCTGACTGGGAGCAAAGCAAATAACCCTGAACCCACCCCAGCCCGGCTGTGGGATCCCCCAGCCGCTCGCACTCTGCACAGGCTCAGAGGTAACCTTGCTAATCTGGACACCCAAACAAGGCTCCGGCTCAGGCAAGGGGAAAGCGGCGCTGGGCAAAGCCGAACGACGCAGCCTCCCCTCCCCCGAGGGTCATAAGTTCAAGGCTGGGGAGTGTGGGAGTTGGAGTCCCCAAAAGGGACTTTGAACACACACAGTCCGGGCACTCGCCTTCCCATTGATGCGCTCGGGCACTGCTTTCTCCTGCCTGGCTCGGCGGGCGGCGCTCCGCTCGCACTGCTTTTCTTGGCTCCACGTGGGCTGGGCAGGCATGGCGGATCGCCAAGCAGCCGCGGTGGTGGCAGGAGGGGGCGAGGGCTGCGCTCCGGTGCCGGCGGCAGGTAACGGGGGGCAGGCGGGGGGCGGGGAAAGACAGGGGGAGGGGGTGTCCTTCCACCTCTACCCCTCCAATCCAAAATTATAACATAAAATATACAAAAGCCGGACATTTTAAAGGTTTTTATCTTTGCCTGCCGGATGGAGGACATTAGGCTAAAAAGGAGGACACGTCCTCCTTTTGCCGGACGTCTGGCAACCCTACACTTAGCTCAATCCTCAATGTCAACATTGTATTGGGGGTTCTGAAGAGACTCTACTTATGTTTACTTGTATGTGAGAAGAACCTTCTCCCCACACCACACCACACACAACATGATCAGAGAGCCTGATAGGGAATACTAATACTCATACTCATATTGTTGAGTTGATTCTAACTTATAACAACTATTTAAGAGGTTTTTCTAGAATATAGAGTTCTCAGAAATGTTTTACTTAAATCCAAGTGCATATAAGTAGGTAGGTTCCCCCCTCCAACTTCTGGCCTTGCCACTCAAGCCAGCACAATCAAGAAAGGAAGAGAAGAGACAGCTGGGAATGCTGATGATAAAACCACTGTGTGGAGTCCTATACCCTTTGTATGCATGAACATATCCTGTTTGGGCCTAATGCCTGAAAAAGGGAATACCAAGGAAATAAGTACAAATTACTGCCCCCAAACAAACAAACAATCAAATGTTCCTTCTATGCAGTTTCTTTAAGGTTGCTTTGCTTCAGATAGATGAGCCCATCTTTTGATGTGCAATAATTAATTCCTTTAAGTCATTTTTTGTGTGTCACTGGAAAGCTGCTTTAGAAAGCTGTTACTTACATTAATATATTGCCACAGACTTTTTCCCATAGGAGTTGCAATATACTTGCATAGTTGTTGTATATAACAATTCTATGCATATCTACACATTCAGGGTATGCACAACACACTGTAATACAATCAAGTTGTGTGGCACAGATGATCTTGGTATGCACAAATATTCCCCTATATTTCCATTTTAATTAAGTTTGGAACTGAATTCCATGTTTTGCATCTGGACAAAAGCCACTTCCTTAGGAATCCATTCTAACAGTGTAACAATAAACAGCTGAAATATGTTTTGTCCTTGTGTTTAAAAAATGTGTTCTATTAGCAAGTCCTGCCATCAAAAATACTTCATTTGAAAAGGAATTTCCAATACATTTAACTCAAAAAAGAAGCAAAAAAGAAAGAACTCTGTGCTGAATTCTTCCAGTAAAGAAGAATGACATTCTACTGAATAAGACTACACTATTAAAACTTGAAAATAATCGCTGGAATTGTTTTGGTATACCAGTAGGTGGTTTAGAAAAAACTGCATTTAAAAAAAAATCCAAACCAACAAATTGCCTAGCTGAAAGCTTCATTACATCTAACACTGGATTGATACCAAGTCTAGGAAAATAAAACCTTTTCCTATGCGAGTCTTCCCAGTTTTAGATGCTTTTTAATAACTCACACATCAAGGCAAATGATGGCTCAGCAGCTTTTACAAGCTTCAACAAAATACAGAAGAAATTTCTCTCAGATATAATCCCTCTCTGCCAGGACATCATATGGCTGAAAATATGTAGTTTAAACCACTGTTTTGGATTATATCTGCTCTTTTGACTTAAATCAAAGCATAGCCGTTCTCTCTTTTCACTGGTTTGCTGATTAACTGATGAAGCATTTATTTTCAAGCTCCAAGTTTCCTTCTACTACTCAAATCGCATCACACATTTCTAAAAGATTAAGAAATCTTCATTATCACTCCTGCCTTTGTCCCTTCCGGTCTCTCCCACCTGCCCTCAATTCATGGCAAAGAAGTTTTCCGAGTTGTTCATAATCATAAACTGACCAACACTTGGGAATGTCATCTTATATCTGGGCAACAGCTTGGGTGCCAATGCTGACTGGAGGCTTCTGGGAATTGTTGTCCAAAAAGGTAATGCTTCCAACCTCTGGTGCAGACCCATAAATTTGGCAAGGCACTACAGACAATCTAGATGTGAGTTAAATGGTGGCTTTGCTACATTTCAGCTTCTGCTTGCAGCTAGTCAGATCTATTGGCTGAAATCCTGTTGCACAGTCACACAAATGGTGTAAATTTGAGGCGAATTGCCAAATGTTAAGAAATCTCCATAGACTTTATCTGTTGCGCAGTTATTATGCAAGCCGTGCAATTCAGTATGTAACAGATAGCATCAACAAAGATTTCTTAACTTATAACAATTCACTTCCAGAAGTTACATTGCATGCATAATAAAAGTGCAACAGGATTGCAGCTATTATGTACCAAAGTAGGAAGCTGATTACAAAAGCACAGGAATGGAAAGCAGCATAGCTGTGGCATGCTGCCTTTTACTGGACGGTGAACGGAAAATAAGTTGGTTTTTCCCATATCTCAGAAATGTATATTACACAGTTGCTTTATCTTTATCTTTATTAAAAGAAAGCTTACAGCTGGCTCTTCATCTCACAAAGTTGGTTCCAAGTGAAGAGTACCATTAATGACATTAATATACAGTAATGCCGCTTTTTAAAAAGCACACCAAAACAGCTCCTTTCAATTGTTATATTGACAACATTCTCCTCTCAGTACATTTCTACTATATGTCAGTCTGGGGTGAGAGCCATTAGAGTGAAGGACTAGAACTGCAGGAGTGTCTAATCCCCATGAATGTAAAGGCATTAAGACCTGAACCTCACTTGATGGCCTTAGGATGAGTAGTTAAAATGCTAGCATTTGTTGATTATATGGGATTATTATGTCATCTGCCATCTACCTCAAGTTTCCTTTTGTTATCTGAATATATCTGCAAAGCTCAAGCCACCTGGGGTAAGGGAAAGGAAGTAATCCTCCTAAGAACTGTTTATTGTGATGAGCTAATTGTTGCAATCTAAAACATACTGGCTTAGATTGATCTTGAATGGTTAATTAAGAACAGTTAGCCCTGCTACTGGGAGAGATGAAAACTGCTCCAACTCACTGATATGGATGAACATTGCTGCCTGCATTTTGAGATTATATTTCAGGCATGGCTGTACAGACTTGAAGTCAACATTCATGACTACCACACTACTTGGGCCATTCACAGTCTGTCAGCTGAAAAGCTGGCAAAAGTCATCCATGTCTTGGTTACACTGAATCTTGACTACTGCAATATGCTCCACGTGGCACTATCTTTGAAGAGTGCCAGGACCTTCAGCTATTACAAAAATGCAGCAGTTAAGCTGCTAACTAGTTCATGGTATCAAAATCACTGAAAGACCCGCACTGATTGTCTATTGCTTTCCAGGAACAATTAAAGGAGTTAAGTTTTAAACTTTAAAGTCTTTGATAGCTGAAACAGACTAATACGGCTACCTTTTTATGTCTAGTTGTGGTCAAAAAGAATAGTGTAGAGTTGGAAAAGAGTTTAAAAGAGGAACAAAAATTCTGAGAGAACTGGAGCAACTACCTATGGGACTTTTAACTTTAGAAAAATGGCAAATAAACTTCTGTGTGACAGAGTGTCTAAATTTGATCTCTCTCTCTCTCTCTCTCTCTCTCTCTTGTAATACAGTGAGAGAGCAAGCAATAAACTTGTCCAGTAAAGTTGAATGGTTGAGGATTCAGGGCAAACAAAATTAATACATCTTCACATAGCATATAATTAAATCCAGCAGTCTGCTATTGTAAGATGTGGTTGCTGTCACTAATTCTGAGAGTTTTAAAGGAGACATTAGACAAATTCATGAAGAGCTGAAGGCTATCAATGGCTTGTAGTCTTGATAGCTACATGTAATACTTCCAGAAACAGAGGGGGCGTGCCTCTGAATATTAGTTGCCTGGAAACAACAGTGAGCTCATGCCTTGCTGGTAGCTTCCCACAGAATGTGCTTGGCAGCTGTGAGGAAACAGGATGCTACATTGTGCTTTGTAGTTTTGAATCTGTTTTTAGTGTTGATTTTGTTTACCATTTTTAGAGTGATATTTGTTTGATTATTTTTATACTTACGGGTTTTAGCTTTTAATTATTATCTTTTAATAATGTAAGTCGCCTTGGGTCCTTTTTAAGGAGAAAGGCAACGCAAAGTATTTTAAATAAATAAATAAATAAATAAATAAATAAATATTACATAGACCGCTGGAACCTGAGGTCGGGGACTCGCCCATTGATCAAGCAAGGGGTATTTTGAGACCCCTACCTTTTCACCTGTTTTCGCACTACAGCAGGCCCCCCTTTCTTTGGCCAAGGAGGGCAAATACAATTTGATGATTAATTAATCAAGTGTGGCCTGTATTTGAACCAATACTGTTGTCTTGCGGCTTCATTCCAGGATTGGGTGGGCAAGATCCCAGCCGTTGGACGGTCGGTTTACCGACCTGGAACAACGCCGCTGGCGTTTGCCCACCAGCCTGGAGGACGCAACATAGGCTGGGTAAGCTAATGGTGTGGGCGGGAGAGCGCGAGTATTTAAAGGAGCGCTCTCCGTTTGTTCGCCCTCCTTTTTTCCTTTTGAGCACCCACCCGCCCTCCCTAATACTAGTGTGATTTTATGGTCGCCATTTTGGGGCCGGATAGGAATTTTTGACCTTCATCCTGATTGGCGTTTGGATGGGGGGAATTTTCGCCTATCCCACACTGGAGCAGGGCTGTTGATATTGTGGTGGTAATTTTTGGTCACACAGGCGGGTAGTGTGGAAAACAGGTATTTTTGGTGTGTTCCAATTGTAATATCAGGTAAGCCAACAGCGCATCCGACCTCCCGGCTTTGGGAATCGTGCGATTACAGGGCCGGTGCGGGAAAGATGCGCTGGGCCACTTCCGGACCAACAGTCATCAAATAAAGATGGCTTGAGGTCTGGGGGTGTTTAATAGCGGCCTCCCGGGTTTCTGCAGTCTGTTAGACCACTGGAACCTGAGGTCGGGGACTCGCCCATTGATCAAGCAAGGGGGATTTTGAGACCCCTACCTTTTCACCTGTTTTCGCACTACAGCAGGCCCCCCTTTCTTTGGCCAAGGAGAGCAAATACAATTTGATGATTAATTAATCAAGTGTGGCCCGTATTTGAACCAATACTGTTGTCTTGCGGCTTCATTCCAGGATTGGGTGGGCAATAGTACAACAGATTTCACAAAGTCCTTGTATGCAGGAAGCCCTGTTGCTTTAGACAGGCTGGTTTCCAGTTTATGTAACTGCAAGTTGGAGGTTACATGGAGCAAATACAGAGCATTCTGACTACTTTGGTTGTGCAATGAGAAATGAAAAGTACACATCATTATTATATTCAAGGTAAATTAAATAGGAAAATAAATGTAGGAAAGAAAAGAATGCATTGGCTGAAGATCCTGAGGGATTGGTTTGGATGCAACACAATACCATGGTTTAGGGCCACTGCATCCAAAGTGAAGATGGCCACAATGATGGCTAGCATCCGGTAGAAGATGAGGAGAAGAAGGAAGAAGGAATGCTGGACATCATTTAGGACTTTCTTGACCATGGCCTAACAGCACAGTGGCTATGAAGCTGGGCTGACAGTATTTGGGTCTGACATTACTTATTTCTCCCACCACTCCTCTTCTCTTTTTTGGCTCTGCTGCTCTCTGATTTCCATTAGTATAGCAGTTTTGTTGGGTGATCTGGTGGTGCTGGATAATCTTTGATCCGCAGATCTCGTCCTGTCAGAATGGGGCTTGTGCAGTACAAGAGGCTTCTGTTCATTCCAAACCCACTACAGCTGGTATATATTTTCAATTTGGCTTACATTGCTATTCAGTTTATTTTCATGTGCTTCTGCAGTGAATTCCTTTTTTCTTTAATACAATTTTGAAAACTTAGAAAATTATTTTTTAAAAATCAATTATTATAGTTACTGTACTGCGACTCTTCTCAAGTAGTTAGTTCCTGTCACAATTACACTTTGATAAAGTAACTCTTTGCTTTCTAGTTTCTCAAGTGTTACCTTTTTAGTTACTTAAAATTCTATCTGAATATTGCAAGGGACTGGCCTGTAGTGCACAACGTTCTTCTGTGCACGGTTGCTTCAACATGCACATCAGAGCACAAAGGGGCAGCACAAGGCACAGCATAAAAAAGCACTTCATGTGATATTCCTCTTCCATCATTTATTGAAGCCATATCCTTGTAACTATAAAAGTAACTGAAAGGATCAATTGTATTTCAAAAGAAGTGAAGCTTTCCTTTGTTAAATTATGTAATACAGTTAGACCTTCATTATTGGGGAAAGGAACTTATTACAGATAAAAGTTATTTGAAACTAGTTACTTCCAAGCTTTTCCAGAGTAACAGCCACTTCATTTAGTCATTCCATTCATGCTACACATGATTATATCATGATCTTTGGAATAACTGCAATTTCCTTCAAAGACTTTAAGCCTTCACAAGTCTCAAGGTTACAGAAAGATAAAAGCATTTTTCTAATCATATGTTTGCATACTGCTGTGCTATGTGAACTATATGCAGAACAGTTTCTACATAAATATGCTTCTGTTCATGGCCTCCGGCTTAACACTACATTCAGATAACAATGAAGAAATTCTGCATATGATCCTAAGAGACAAAATGCTTTCTGTCGTCAACATATTTCATTCCACCCCCACTTTAAAAAAAAGCAAACCTAGACAAGAGTTTTATCAAACACAGAGAAAAAGATTGTTGTAACTTTTAAATAGCCTTGATAGTTGTCTGCTTATCATTCTGCCATATTACAAAAGCACAGACCTACACCAGGCTGGGGAAAATCCAATCCTGGGGCTGTATGTGTGCCCTGCATGGCTCTCTTTTTAACCCCCAAGCCCTCCCTGGCCCCCCTTTTCAAAAAACAAAAAAATTAATTGGACTGTTAATCAAATAGGTTACAGCCTTCTCTCCCATTGTTTAATGTTGAAAACACCAAATTCTCCATTCCACCAATACACAGAGAGAGAGAGAGAGAGAGAGGGAGGGAGGGAGAGAGAGGAAAAAGACTTCTTACCACTTCAGCTTGCTTGCTTGCTTGCTTGCTCTTTCTTTCTTTCTTTCTTTCTTTCTTTCTTTCTTTCTTTCAGGTTTGGGCCATTTTGTGTATAATCCCTATTGAGTCCCAGGGCAGAAATATAGACCTTTCATCTACTGAAGGTGCCCAGCCCAATCTACACTATGATTGTAAGAAAAGATTAATGACTCAGTGGCTGGAATTCTTTTGCCAGAAGTTATGTCATGTGAGACTAAGGATATATGAAATGCATTATGCTGTCAAAAAATTGTGCAGCAGACAACCAATGTGCAGAGATGGGTGCAGATGTTTATTTACTCTCATTCACTACATACACCTTTTTTTTCCTCCTAACTCTCAGCTGCCTAGTACCTCACCTTCTGAGCCTTCTTGTCTTCTGGTACTGCTCTTAAACATCAGGTTGTTTCACAATATGGCTACATTCATTCATTTAATGATGGATGAAAGAACCTGCTGCGTATTACTGAGACCTGGTTGGGTGAGAGAATGACATGGACCAGGCCCAAACTTTCCTATCTAAATGGGACTGGAAGAGTCTGAAGTATCTGTTAAATATCAGCACTGTATGTATGCTGTTCCTAATATTGCCGTTTTTTTGTAGCTCTAATGGTGTTATTTCTGAGATCTGCAACTGCTTATAATACTGTGTGAAATTTCTTGATATTGTTCCCAAAGCCCCAACGACTATGGGGACCACTTAGGTGTGTTTCATCCACAAGCAAGATGTTTTGATCGCCTGATCTCTGTATTTTGTTAGTTTTTCCAATTCTTTATTTTAAACTTTTGTATCCCCTGGAATTGCAATGTCAATGATCCAGACATTTCTTTGTTCTATTACTGTTATGTCTGGTGTGTTATGTTCAAGGTATCTATCAGTTTGGATCCAGAAATCCCTCAAAATCTTGACTTCCTCATTTTTTGACCTGATGTTCCCATGGGTTTTTGGAGGCTGGCAAGTTATATTTTTTGCATAATGACCAGTGCACTACTTTTGCCACTTGCTCATGTGCAGCAAAAATCAGGTCTTTGATTTCTTTCTTACTGGTTCCCAGTTTCAGCCATGCCTATGTTGAATTATTATCATGCTTTCCATCAATATTTCTCAGGTGTTGTCCATGTAGTGGTTTATTTTCCCAACTGTTTAATTTTTTTTCTCACAATGTTGTTTCTTGTATTGAGCCTTTGTTTCTGTTGTTTTCAAAATATTCTCCATTTTCACTGCCTTAAATAATTTTTCTCTGTAATGATATAATCATTTAGCCTTCTTTTTTCTTCCTCTACTACTTGCTGTATTTGCAGTAATCCATGGCCACCAATTTTTTTATGGTAAATATAATCTATCCACATCACTTTTTGGATGTAGTGCATGATGCATGTTCATAAGTTTCCATGTTTTTCAAGCCAATTCTTCTAATTCATTTTGGGTCCAATCTATTATTCCAACTGGGCATCTAATTTCTGGAACGGCCCATGTGTTGATGGCTTTGATTGTATTTCCATCATTTAATTTTTATTTTAAGATTCCCTGCAGTCTTTTGATATATTCCCTTTCTGTCAGTTCTTTAACTTTTGTGTGCAGGATGTTGTTTGCTTCTAGTATTCCAAGGTATTTATAATTTTCATCACTTTATAGTGATTTTATAATATCACCATTTTTAACTCTATTCCATCTAGTTTTTGGATCTTGCCATGTTGTATAGACAGAGCTGCACATCTGCCAATTTCAAATTTCATTTGAATATCTTCACTATTTGCACCGTGTTTAGCAGTGATTCTATCTCAGTGAAACTTTTTACATATAGTTTTAGATTATCTATGTATAACAGATGATCGATTTTTCCTGCTTGTTCCAAAGTATGGTAGCCCAATCCAGTTTTATTTATTGACATGGAATTAGTGAGAAGTTAATAATAATAATAATGATAACAACAACAGCTCCTCATTAATCCCCTGATGATGATGATGATGTGCCAGTAGAGACTCAACAATATTCTTTTCATCAGTAGTGTTCTTTTCATCATTTTAAAGACATATAATTGCAGCGCAATCGTTAAGAGACTGCCATGGAATTCTGTAAAGCACATATATGAAAGACTCAAGGCTAGAGTTATGGTGAACCACAGATGGTAGAATGTCAAGCCTGTGCTAACTATCCAAACCTCTGTGGGCTTCTGATTTGCTGTGTTAGAATGTCCCCATTTCTCCAGCATCAGGGACTGTTCTCTACATGCAGTTGAGAAAGTGTTTCACATATACAGATCAATGCTGCACCCTATGAACATAATTACAAAAATATCTACATTTTGTTCACAGAATTCATAGCAAAACCTGGAAGAGTTACTATTATGGACCACAAGCCCTAGAATCCTTAAGCCAGCACATGCTGTTTGGGGGACTTCTGGAGGTCAAACTGAGGAATGAGGGAAGGATTTTGATGTGCCATGGCTGAAGCAGCAAATAATAGGGTAACCCACTGCTGAAAATGTTCTGAGTGGTTTATAGAAGCCAGAAGCCACTGTTTGACTACTTGGATCCTGTACCCTTTACATAGTTGTGGGTTATTTTGCTGCACAACTTGTTCACAGCACGGAGCATTTTATGTGTCTTGAATATACACCAGTTCAGAACCACTGGGCAACCAAACTCTGGACCTCTACCTGCGTCACAGTGCCTCACACTCTAGTAGGATAATGAAAACAAGGCTGTGAAATACACAAATAATGAAACCAGTGCAGAAACCTATTTAAGATTTCTAAGTTATGTTGCAGCAACAGATATATTGGTGAAGGAAAAATATATCACAGGGATAAGTATTAAATGTGACAACTATCTTGCCCACGGAACTGAAGCCGTTGTTACAGATTTGTCCATCGCCGCAATGTTATCACTTTCTCACATGTGGATTGGCATTTAATTTCGTTGTACGGAAGTACAATGACAATAAAGTAAATTCAATATTGATTTATTTTTACCAAAGATGGCCTATGGCCCACAGATGAGAAAACCATTTCCACATGGAAAACATGTGGTGGTAGAAGAACAACATTTATTTGTATTATAACAATAATCAACATTCAGTGTCAGAAAGCAGCAGCTGCTGCCAAAATAAGTTCAGGTGTAAGTCCTCTCCTGTTATACAAAATGTCTTCAGCTAGTGAGCTATACATTTAAATCCTGACTTTTAACTATTCTGTTTCATCAGTCCCTGAGGGAAGCAGGGAGGAGATAAGATAATAGTTCATTTCAGGCATGTTAAATGTACAGTGGAATGTTACATACAGCTATAAGACTGCTTTGAAGATATTAGAGTAGTTTTCCCCTGATGTATATTTGCCCATATGGATGGACTCGAGTAGTTCTTCCTATTCTTTCATTTATTCAGAGTTACAACTTACTGCTATTGAATATACAGTTTAAACAATTTGCTGCTGCTGCTGCTTTGCTAGGCTTGTGGAAGGCAAACAATGTAACATCCAGTCATTTCTAGCTGGAAATTAATGAGTCACCATTGAGATCCCTTCCGGTGCACATACTTGAGAATCCCAGAAGGGACTCATCAATTGCCAGCTAGAAGTTACTGAATGCTTTCTGGATGCGTAACAAAACAACAGGATTTCAACCAATATCTTGCACCAAATTTGCATGAATAAAACTTTTAGAATTACCTTTTCTTTTGTTACATTCTCTGTTTAGAAGCACACAACACTATGCATGCTTTTCTAAAACCCTACAAAAGCTCCTTGTGCATAAAACTCTCTTCACCAGCTCTTGTGAAATGTGACAGGTTTGCTCCTCTCAGAAAGAGGTAACCATGCAAATTGCATCTATTTCCATTTAAAAAATTAAAAAGATTATTGGCATTTCTCTTTGGGATTCCCTCTCCCCTGAATGTCAGTATTTGTCTGAAATTTCACAGGCATAATCTCCTCATAACAGACTACAATGCCTGCAGACTTCCTCTGGTCTGAGAAACAACTGGGGTGGGGTGGGGGGTGAAATATAGCCATTTGTTGATTCCTAATGACACTAAGTAAGAGCCATGAAGATTCAAATTCTGAATTAAGATTAGGATTTAAATCTTTGGTTGAATCAGGTGGCCTCCAGATTGGTCCAAACTGAATTGGGATGTCTTCTGAACCATCGGATCAGCTCATTCTGTTTTTAGTCAAAACCACACACTCCAGAGAAACCAGGAGGAACCTGCAGCAACTCCTATCACTGCACCTGACACAAGCCCTACGGCAGTTTAAAAATGGTGCCCAATCTGCACTTTTCTACTCCGACTCTTATAAGGTGGAGGGGTGACAGCAGGCAAAGGGAGAACCATCAGACAGTGACAACTGGAAGCAGAAAAATCCACACAAAAAGAGGGCGACCACTTTGTTGACTGCTGCTGGTGGGTGCAAGGAAGAAGAGAGAGAAAAAGAAAGGAAGGCAGTCTTGGGGATGTAGCATAATCAGGCAGCGGGGGGGGGGGGGACACAAGCAATTGAGTGGGTGGTGGGTGAGTGGCAGCCGGGCAGGTGATCCAGGCAATGGGCAAGCGAGTAAGCGGCGGTGGGGGAGACCATCTAAAGATAGTGATACTGTAGCATCAGCGATTGGGCAGCAGCAAGGCAAGCAGGCGGGGGGGGGGCAGGGGGCTGAGCAGGGAGGCTGGCAACTGATCCAGGCAGCGAAGCCCAGCACTCCTTCTCTTGCCTCTGCTGTGGTTGGTCATCCTGTTCTCCACTCCCGTTTTCCCCCTCTTGCCGAGAAGACACAATTTACTCTAATAGAGGGATTCACCTATGCAAAACCAACTGAAATAATTTCAGTTTGGCATGTGTTTTAAACCAAATGACTCTCCAGCAGAGGAGTATTTCTTTTTCTCACCTTCTAGCCAAAAAAAATGCTTCTGAGGCAAAAAAAAAAATCGATTGTTCCATTCATGTCAAGGAGACTGCTTATTTTAAATTGATATTTTTTGTTAACCTGAATTATAATTGGCTGTGTAATCATGCCCGGAACAAACCTATCAGAATACTGAGACAGAGCACAATAAGAAACCCAAATGCCCCCAAACACACCAAAATGTATTTTGTTTCTTAAAACACAGTGTGGAAAACCTGCAGTTTGCAGCAGTTCACTGTGAAACACAAGTGCACATTATGTGTTTTGAAACAAACAATCAAAACACCAAACATCTCAAAAACCAGCATCTGCTTTTCTCCACGTGTCTTTGCTTTTCACACACTGGAGGAAATATTGTCACGAAGCACGGTGCCCCCTTTTTTAATAACCACAAAAAGAAAACTTCAGGGTGGTTTTGAGCCTGTTGTTTGTCCAGGTTTGAAATTTTGTATGTATAGAGTGCTATTGTAATTAATGGAAGTGTAAAAAATGCCAACCTGAAAATGTACATTGTGCTTATCAGTCAATCAACGTTTATTTGCATTAGCCATATGCCATAGCAAAGTAAGTATAAAATTTACAAAGATACAGAATCAACACATCTGAGTCAAAATAACAGATGAGTACATATGCATCAGATAGCTATACCTGCCAAAATTGGTCAGATAAAACTATATAAGATTACTCATTTAGAACCATAATTGACCTAATTTTAATTGCTACTATTAAAAATTTGGCTATTGGTGCCGTTACTTGTTTACCTTGGTCTGCAAGAAGAAAAGATACATAAAATTCAGATGAACATCCTGGCTTCTTGATTAACAAAGGGCAAATTAACTCTTTGCGCACTTCTCTGTAGAAAGAACAGAACAATAAAACATGGGCAAGCGTTTCAACACTGTCACCGCAAGGACACATGCGGTTTTGTAGTGGGGTTCCTTTGATACGACCCTCAAGTAGTGCTGAAGGTATAGCGTTAAGTCTTGCACATGAAAAGGCCCAACTGTATTTGGGGGTTGTCAGCATATACAAATATTGTGCTGTTATTTTTCGATTGCTTATCACAGAGGATTTGTACCAGGGACACAATTTGGTAGTAACAGACAAATTATTTTGGTATTCAATATCAAATAAACACTGTTTTAGTAGGTTTCTTGCTTTGCTATACCCAATAGTTAAGAGGAAATCGGGTGACAGCCCTATAGTATGTATTTTGGACTTTACATCTTTTGTCCATTTACTCTCATGAGGATCCTCCACAACAAAGGAGAGAAGACCGGAAGGAACAAGGTTCAGTCTTTCTTAACCAAAAGTTAAATATCCTGAGCCAGGCCTGGGTGTATACTGAAGAAAGGCCGCTTTCCAGCCTCAAAGAGGCATTTGGCACACAGTTGGGTACAGCAAATATTTGTCTAAGAAACTTAGATTGAACGATTTCTATTGATTTTAAGCTTGTATTCGCCCAAATTGGGCTCCCATACAACATCTGTGCTAGCGGCTTAGCTCTGTAGACTTCCAACACTGCTGGTATAAAATTATGCCCATTAGTGTAGAAAAACTGTCTCAGAATTTTTATGGTGCATGAAGCTTTTTCTACAACATGTTCTTGTTGAGTTGTCAATGCTCCTGATGTCTGAAAAACTACACCTAGATATTTAAAGGCTCTAACCTGTTTGATTGGTTGTCCATCCAAGGACCATTTGCAGAGTCTAAAGTGTCTGGTGAATACCATTACTTTGGTCTTACTATAATTCACCTCTAAGTGTTCCTTCTGGCAATAGTTTGAGAATGCCCTTAGTTGTCTTCTCAGACCAACTTTAGATTGCGATAGCAACACTGCATCGTCTGCATATAGTAGGATTGAGATAGATTTAGTTGCTAATTTGGGGGCATGGAATGCCGAAGATGACAGATGCTCAACAATATCATTCACATATAAGTTGAATAAAATTGGAGCTAAGACACAGCCTTGCTTGACTCCTTTTGTAGATGGAATAGGATCTGTAAGATGCCCACTGCTGGAACAGCGTACCCTTAGCCAGGTATTATTATAGAGACATTTAATTAGAAAAATAAGTCTTTTATCTATAGTTGTGGAAGATAGTTTTTCCCACAAGCGTGCACGAGGTATGGAGTCAAATGCAGCCTTAAGGTCAATAAATGCTGCATATAACATGCCCATCTGCCTTGGAAGGCAGCCCATCTAGGAGAAGGAAAACTCCAATTTCAAACCTCCACTGCCTTGTGGCTATATCCACTGATGGAAAAGACTTCAGGAGTTAACCTCGAGGCAAAATCCGGAGCCGGAGTCCCGGAGGCAGTTCGTGTCGTTCTGGCAACTCCTGCGATGTCGCTGGAACCAGTTGTATTGGCTCTTGCCTTTCCATTGGACTATTTCAGCGACGTGGAGAGGGGGGATTTGCTACTTGGGTAACAGCCAATCCTCCATATTATTTTACCCAGGCTTCGTGCTCTGGAGAGGACACTCCAGCTTTGCATACAGCATCGAAACAACACAGGAAGTAGCAGTTACCGGTTATAAGTCTTTGCTTGATTGGCGTAGAGCATGATGCCAGGGGCTACTTCCGACGGTGGGAGAGGTAATTGCACCTCACTAGGTAGATACTGCCCGCCTTAAGCTGGGCAGTCCCCAGCCAGGAAGATGCTACCTCGCCACGGTCTGTTAACCTCACGGGGTGCGTGGGGTTTAGGGTGAAAGCTGACAAGCAGATCAATAACCCTGCACCATGCAACAATCATAAGAAAACTTCTGCCCTAAAGTTGGGCACCTGGAATGTTCGGACAATGACCCCTGGCTTTTCTGACGACCTGCAGGAAATAGACGATGTGCGCAAGACAGCTGTCATCGACATGGAACTGAGTAGACTACAGATGGACATTGTTGCCCTGCAAGAGACGAGATTGCCAGACATTGGATCTGTCAAAGAAAAAAACTTCTCATTCTTCTGGCAGGGAAAACCATTGAATGAGACTAAGGAACATGGTGTTGGCTTTGCGGTCAGAAATACTCTGCTGAGATCCATTGTTCCACCTACTGTGGGGAGTGAAAGAATCCTGTCTCTGCAGCTCCACTCGTCAGCGGGACCGGTCACCCTCATTAGTGCATATGCACCAACACTGTCGTCCACAACAGAAGTCAAAGACAAATTCTACGACGATCTGGCAGCTACTATCAAAAAAATCCCCGAGAGAGAGCCATTGTTCATTCTCGGAGACTTTAACGCTAGAGTTGGTGCTGATAACAATTCTTGGCCCACTTGTTTAGGCCGTTTTGGCATTGGGAAGATGAATGAAATGGTCAACACTTGCTGGCGTTTTGCTGTTATTATGGTCTTTGTGTCAGCAATATGTTCTTTAATATGAAGCTTCAACACAGAGTTTCCTAGACATCCAAGATCGAAGCATTGGCATCAGCTCGATTTGATCATCACCACCGAGCTGTATGAAATCTTTTGTCTTTGCTGGAGGGAAGGTGAAGTACCACAGGACATGAAGGATGCAAACATTGTCACATTGTATAAGAACAAAGGAGACAGGCGACTGCAATAACTACCATGGCATCTCTCTTCTCAGCGTTGTAGGGAAGCTGCTTGCCCGTGTTGTGCTGAAGAGACTCCAGGTGCTTGCAGACAGAGTCTATCCAGAATCACAGTGTGGATTTCGAGCTAATAGATCCACCACTGACATGGTATTCTCCCTCAGAGAGTTGCAGGAGAAATGTCGGGAACAACAACAGCCACTCTTTGTGGCCTTCATAGATCTCACAAAGGCCTTTGATTTGGTTAGCAGGGATGGCCTTTTCAAAATACTTCCCAAGATTGGATGTCCACCTCGACTCCTTAACATCATCAGATCCTTTCATGAGGAAATGAAGGGCACTGTAGTTTTTGATGGCTCAACATCAGATCCCTTTGACATTCGAAGTGGAGTGAAACAGGGCTGTGTCCTCGCGCCGACCCTGTTTGGGATCTTTTTTGCTGTCATGCTGAAGCACGCCTTTGGAACTGCAACAGAAGGTGTCTATCTCCAGACTAGATCAGACGGAAAGCTCTTTAATCTCTCTAGATTGAGAGCAAAGACCAAAGTCCAGCTGAAACGCATGCGGGACTTCCTCTTCGCCGATGATGCAGCCATTGTTGCCCACTCTGCTGAAGACCTCCAACAACCCATGAATTGCTTTAGCAAGGCCTGCCAAGACTTTGGATTAACAATCAGCCTGAAGAAAACACAAGTCATGGGCCAGGGCGTGGACTCACTTCCCTCTATTATCATCTCCACACAAGAATTGGAGGTTGTTCATGACTTTGTGTACCTTGGCTCAACGATCTCTGACACTCTCTCCCTAGATGTTGAGCTGGATAAATGCATTGGCAAAGCAGCTACCATGTTCTCTAGACTCACAAAGAGAGTGTGGCTTAATAAGAAGCTGACGGCATATACCAAGATCCAGGTCTATAGAGCCTGTGTCCTGAGCATACTCCTGTACTGTAGTGAGTCCTGGACCCTTTGTGCACGGCAGGAGAGGAAGCTGAACACGTTCCATATGCGTTGTCTCCAACGCAGTTTTGGTATCACCTGGCAGGACAAAGTTCCAAATCCTAGTCCTAGAACAAGCTGGAATTTTTAGCATGTATACATTACTGAAACAGCGACGTCTACGTTGGCTCGGGCATGTCGTGAGAATGGCTGATGGTCGGATTCCAAAAGATCTCCTGTATGGAGAATTAGTGCAGAGAAATCGCCCCAGAGGGAGACCACAGCTGTGATACAAGGATATCTGCAAGTGGGATCTGAAGGCCTTAGGAATGGACCTCAACAGATGGGAAACCTTGACATCTGAGCGTTCAGCCTGGAGGCAGGCGGTGCATCATGGCCTCTCCCATTTTGAAGAGACACTTGTCCAGCAGGCCGAGGCAAAGAGGCAGTCCCGAAAGCAGCAAAATCAGGGAGCTGGACAGGGGACAGATTGTATTTGTCTTCAGTGTGGAAGGGATTGTCACTCTCAAATTGGCCTTCTCAGCCACACTAGACACTGTTCCATGTCCTCCATACAGAGCTAGTTACCATAGTCTCTTGAGACTGAAGAATGCCTAATCTTACATGCCCTTTTTCTTCTTAACATATTTATCGATCAGGTGGGCTAGTACAAAACAATTATCTAGAGTGGCTCACCCTTGACTAAATCCTGCTTGCTCTACTGCTGTAATATTTTCATCCTGGATCCAGTCAATTAATTTATTACAGAGATATTTGGTGTAGAGCTTGCTTATTACACTCAATAAGCTGATTGGCTGGTAATTGGCAGGATCATTTTAGCTCATTTTTTATATATAGGGACTATTATAGATGTACCCCAACTTATAGGTAGCATGCCTGTTCGATCAATAAATGAGAACAAGGCTGCTAGCAAGGGTGCCCACCAGCTAATATTAGATTTTATGAGTTCTGGAGGCAAAAAATCCAGTCCTGGTGCTTTGTTATTTTTCAATTGTTGAATAAGACTTTCCACCTCTTTCACTGAGACTAGTGGCCAATAGGGGAGATTTTCCATAACTGCTGTAATTTGGATGTCCTGGGGGTTAGAATTGGAGAATAATGCCTTGTAATGCTGGGTCCATCCATTAGGGCCTATAATACACGTTGGTGCCGAGTATCCGTTATTCATTAGACCTGTTATTGTGTGCCAGAAAAGATCAGTATCTCTATCACTAGAGGCTTTTATCAAGATTTGCCAAACTTTTTTAATTGCTAGTTGTTTTTTCTCCTTAATTAATAATTTATATATTTGTCTACTGGCAACATACTCATTTAACAAGGATTGCAAATGAGTTTTTCTGTACCTATGATAAGTGTTCCACATTTGAGTGCTAATCTGTTTACATTCGTTATCAAACCAGCCAGATGTTTTAGAGGCTCTTTCAGGGCCAACTTCGGTTGCCTTTATTTTTAGATGTGTTCCTAGTTTTTCAGTCAGGGTTTGGAATAGTTTTATTACCTCATTGTCACTGCTGGCAGTTAGAATAGCATTTCAGACATTCATGTATTCTGAAGACTTCAATAGTTGAGTCAATGCTTGGTCTACCACTGGTGACCATTTAATTCTCTTACTGCCAGTCATTTCTAAAACTTTGCTAGGATAAGATTGTGATTGTAAATGAGGATTACTATATGTTGGGTATGCTAGCATCAGTATCAGGGGTAAATGATCACTTTCTGTGCTGTTACCAATTTCAAACTGAGTCACATATTCATATGCGGAATATGAGATTGCTATATAATCGATCACACTACCACCCCTCTTAGTGAAATGAGTATATTCTCCAGATAAGTCCCCATTCACAGAACCATTCAGTATTAAGAGATCCCTCTTCCTTGTAAACTGTGCAAAGCAATACCCTGCACAATTGCATGTCTATGTTTAGAAGTTCGACAATTTCTCCCCACTGTACTATCATCTGAATCCAATACCCGATGAAAGTGGGCATATAGACTTTCATCATTAGCACCTAGGCGTGCATTAAAATCCCCTGCAAGAATAAATATTGCTTTGGGATATAAGGATTCAAGATGTTCTACATAGTTATCAATAGTAACCCAGATAGTCCTGATCTTAGAGTAAGGTGGTATATAAACATTGACTATCAACAAAGGAAGTTCAAAGATCAAAATATGATAAGCAGTTATATAAAAATTACAAGGGGTTGCTGTGTTAAATAATGGTACTGAGGTGACATGAGTTGTTGATTAGGCATCCTTCAGTCTCGAGAGACTATGGTAATGTGCTCTGTATGGAGGACTTGGAACAGCGTCTAGTGTGGCTGAGAAGGCCAAGTCGAGAGTGACAATCCCTTCCACACTGAAGACAAATACAATCTGTCCCCTGTCCAGCTCCCTGATTTTGCTGCTTTCGGGACTGCCTCTTTGCCTCGACCTGCTGGAGAGTCACCTTGAAGAGGTGACATGAGTAACCTGCAGCTTAGTAGCCAATAAAATCCCAAGGCCTCCCTTAGAACGACCACCTCTAGAGCTAGGGTCAGCTTTTAGTAGATAACTTGCAAAACCATCTAGTTCCAGCTCTTCCCTCTCCCAGCTTTCCTGAAGAAGTACATACAATATCATGTTTTCCAATAGAACTTTGGAAGGAGGGGTCTATCACCTTCCGTCGCCAGCCAGCGATGTTCCAAGAGAGAAATGTCAGTGAGAGGTCTTGTTGATGATTCGAAATTCAGTCAGAATTGAGTTTATCAGAGGAATGTGTACTCTTTCCAGTTATGGAACAGAAGGGTATATCTTGTTCTTGTATGATTGCTTGGTTTGTCCACATTGTGTGGACATGCTGGTGAACTGGAGAGTTGTTCCCTTGAGCTACTGTATCAGTGTAGTCCGCTACTATCTTCTTGCTGGGTGGAAGTTTGCTTCTTTCTGGGGCCTGGTTTTCCTTCCTGGATATCTCAAGGGGGGTGATATCTCCCTCTGCAGGTTCAATCCTCTCCATTGATGGACTCCACCTGCTTACATTTGACTTCATGGGAATGACATAGTTGGATGTACCAATTGCATTCTTGATGACTTTCTCAGGGGAGCCAATTTCCTCCTCATCCAGTTGTCTCATTTGGGTGCAGGTAGGTGGAGTCATGATTTTTGGTTTTGAAATGGGGTTCAAATCACTAGAAACTCCTTTTAGAGTAGGCTTTTTAAACAAGGGGTTTAATTCTACTATGACCCGATGTTGTTTGGTACATATCTC
The DNA here is from genome assembly GCA_037013535.1 of Intellagama lesueurii. NCBI lineage: Eukaryota > Metazoa > Chordata > Lepidosauria > Squamata > Agamidae > Intellagama > Intellagama lesueurii. The sequence goes on along the minus strand of JBAJHW010000005.1, from coordinate 67,373,030 downwards.
TTCCCTCTGAAACTCTTGGTTTCTTTTTGAAAAGTCTATTTCTCTTTTTTCTTGTTCTTTTTTCTGTGTCCCAATGCTAGGGACATTGGGTACTGGTTTTAGAATAGGGGTTTTGTCACTAAGGGTGTCCTCTGAGATGGTCTTACTGGGAGTATGTTCATTTGGTCTTTCTTTCATTGCCCTTATTTTTATTAAATGTTCCTTTAAAAGTTCAAATCTGTTGATTATATCGTTCTGTGCATCACAGGGTAGAGCTTGGAAGGAGTCTAAGAGATTTTTTTTCATCTGCTTCCAAGGATTCTGTGTGTTCCATTACCTTATCCCTTGGCTGCTGTAGGTCACTTTCAGCCAACTCTGAAACATTTGGGTTTTTCCCTGGTGGAAATCTCCCCTCAGAAGTGTCATTGCAGTCCAAATTATTAAGGTTAATGCTACCCCTTTCTGTCGCTTGAGGACTTTCAACATGACCTGATGTACAGAACCCCATTGGCAAAGGTGGAACATGATTCTCAAAGACTCTTACCACAGATATACCCATTACAGTCAATATGTCCTTGTATTCATACACCCGTTCAACTGAGCTTCTTTTTGTGAATGTGATGATTGCACACAAGCATTAGAGCTTTTGTGGTATATATACTCTACCAATATAAAATCGGCTAAGGTAAAAGTTCCAAAAGAGACTGATTCTAGCAAATTCAGCCAATTTACGCTTATATTGTGATATGAACCCCCTTGGCTTGGGGAAATTTAACAGCGCTAATTTTTGTCTGTTCAAGACTAGTTTCCATCCCAGATCTGTTTTGATCCCATCTTGTGATGGTCTAGAATTCTGTAGAGCCAGACACTGAGGATTCTTGGTAACTTGTTTCTGTGCTTGAGCTAGTGTTGGTTCTAGAGAGTGAGGGAGATACTTCTCTGCATTAGTAGAGAGATGAGCAAGTTCCTCTGGATCTGCTTTATTATTTATGATTAACTTCTCTGTTTGCATTGTGCTTTTCTGTGCTGAGTTACTATCCAGTAATTTAAAAAGTTTCTTTAACTGCATCTTTTTGTATGGAGCTGGTTTGGGATTTTTTATATTTTTACTTTTCTTCTTTTTATTGTTTATTGTTTTCCTTTTAGCAGCCCTTTTCTCACATGCCTTATTGCATATCAGGTTGGTAGTAGAAGCAGCCTTTGGACATGATCTATTTTTCATTTCCTCTGAGCCAGATTTTAACCATAGCTTTTTGCAAATATCCACCAAGGTGGTTAAAAGTTTGTTGGATTCATTTAGGAAAGTTTTCATTGTATGTCCTCTATTATGTAGAGCAGCTGGCCTTCAACTAACAGGCTATCCCTGCCCTGAGTTAGAGTTTGAGTTGGGGATTCTTCTTCAGCTGCACTCCCTTTATCTAAGTTCAACACTGAGGGTTGTGTCTTCAATTCCTCTCACAGACTGGACTTATCTGAGAATTGCGTTAGCATTTCGGGTATCCGGTTCTTAACAAGAGACAGTTCAGCGGCCAAATTAATAGGGCCATATTCCTTTTTGTACCCGTTCAAATTACCTTTGAGGTCCAAGGACCAGTCCAGGCAGAAGCTGGTGGGGTATGACTCTCTGTTTTCCTTCACCATTACATTCTTGCTTTCAGAGAAGAACTGAGTGATTTTTGTTTGCCTCCGCTGTTTTAAAGGGGAACTGGAAGTTGTCGGAAACAGACCGAGGGATTTATATCCCTTTCTGGTTGTAACCATTCTCACTGCCTATATGAGGCTTCTCTTCTCCTCTCTGCACTCTTACTTTTCCCCTCCAAACTTGAGTACAGCACAAAATGTTTCAGGCAAACCTGGATGTTTCTTGATAATCTCGGCAATCTCACAGCAGTTCTATCTCCTTTCCTTTCTTTGGCCTTGAGCTCTCCCGAGGACTTTTCAGGTTGAGGGAGGGAGGTGAAGAGTGTAATTCAATCCCCAACAGACCGCTGGAAACAATTCAATTGGTTGCACAGCCAATTAAGCAACAATATTTTCAAGCCTCACAGGTCTGAAGAAGCAGCAAAAACGGTAAAAGAATAAATAAAAACTTCTTTGTAGCAATTAAATTTAAAAATAAAAAGATTAAAAAGAGTAAAATAGGATTAAAAAGGGAGTGGAGCAGAGCACAGCAAAACTGTCAGGATCTATTCTCCAGTATATTATGCTTAAGGAAATGAGGTTTAAACAGCAGTATGCTAAACGTCATTGCGAGACAACCAGCTAGCTGTCCATCCAAAGCCATCACAAGGAAAACAAGGTCAACATAAAATGACACTGCCTTGTAAAGGTTTTCCTAGCAAACTAACACCTGAGCATGGACATGTAAATACTGATAAGAAAACATTGGGGGAAAGACCTAGAGTACTACAATGCATTTATAGCAAATTGGTGTTCTCCCAGATTCCTTCATCAGCAACCTGCCTAGGATAGCAATTAGCTCAAAAAACTATTTGCTAGGTTCGCAGGTGTTCACGGGAACAAGTCAAAATATAAACAAGAATTTGCTTCATTATGAGTTTGCTTACTTAGCAAAAGCACTAGAGATACCCTTAGAATATTTACGGGATGTGTTTCATATTGCAGCAACTTGGTCTTGTAGCAAATTGCTGGAAGCATGCCTGCTGATTGTGGAAAAATAAACAAAAGAGAAAAATGTAAATATAGGGAAGCAAGAGGCAGCAATGCACACATACTAGATACCAAGAGCACAGATACTAGGCACCAGGCACTGGAAGCAAGAAGCAAGCAGGATACGCAATATCACAGAGGCAACACACAGAGAACATGGATTTCCCTCCATAGATTCAAACTGGCAAATGGCAATGGCTTGGCTGAAGAAACCTAATATTTTTCATATGTATCTAGATATGGTAAAAGCTAAAGAATGTTCAAAACTATAATGTCTTTTACTTTTTAATGATGTGTTTTAGAGACATACTCTCTAAGTATTCCCTATAAAGCTATAAGCTCATGTATTTTTGGATTAAAACATGATTTAAGTTCTTGTCTGCAATTTTTATAGCTAAAAGCTTGTAATTGAAATATACAGCATTTTTCTGGTTAAGTATTTAACTGCAAGTTAAGTTTAATCTTAAGTATTTTCCTGCAAGTTAAGTTTAATCTTCATATATTTTTAAGCATTTGTACCTACCTATACATACGTGTAAGAATGATTTTTAAAGTAACATGCTGAAACAAAAGTAAAGTTTTCAATAAGTCTGAAGTAATTTTTGTGTTTTTATGCATATAAGTCATGTAGATGAATAAAGCATTCAAACAATGAAGCAACATTTATCTTGATACCCAGGTGACCATTGATACGATTAATACGGTTATCTGATTTCACACTGGAATTAACCCTTTAAAGGATAGATGTCAACTGTGACGGACCACTACAGACTCAAACTACAGGTACCAGTGAGTTGTAAAGTTTTACAGTGCTCTGAAGCCATTGCTTGAGTGTGGTCCTTTTGACCTTGACAGCTTTAATGTCAAAAACACATCAGTGTTATTTCCATTTGCCTTTAAAGTGTCCCTTGCTGGTTTTATCACTCCCTGTGGTTTGCTTCAAGCCTTTCAGATTGAGTTTAATACTGTTCCCCTGACACACACACGCCCAAAAGGTTCAGATGATTTGCCAGGCTAGTGGAAGCCAATATTTCCATCCTAAACACATCTGATTAAACCAATCGACCAAGCAACCAAAACAAACATCCAAACACTTATTTCAGTTGGATCTGCATGTGAGTAAGCAAAGCTAGGATTTCACTCCCAGCCTTCATTATAAAAAGAGGCTAAAGCACATTCAAATAGCTGCTTGGCTGAGTTTGAACAGGAACCCCTTCCCTTCCATCACCAACAGTCAATGCACTTCTGGCTGTGAACTTGGCACCAGTGTTGCTTAGATTACTATCTTTTAGATAGTAAAAATCTTCCCTTTTCAGTGTTGCAGGCACTTGCAAGGAGGAAGTTCTCTTCCACTCTTTTTGTCATCTTTCTTCCACTGCTCTCTTATTTCACCACCCCTGAGCTAATCCTGCTATTGTCCCTATTAGCAAGTTTAAGCAGGCAAGCTTCAAACAGACTAGCAGTGGGTCACAAGGTTTAATGGGCACACAGACAATCATCTAAATTACATTTCTAGGACTGATGGACCAGACAGGCTTAGAGGGTAACTTTACCAGCTTTCACTGTTAATCAGAAAGGATTGTGTGTCTCCCAGTGTGTATCTGCCTTTGCCAGCCTCCCTGAGGGGCTAGGCCACTGGGCCTGATTAACAAAAGCAGCTGCATTAGCTTTCTTCTCTCCTGAAGTTCGTTCAGGAGGCCCGAGTGACATGAAAGGCAAATGTGACCGCAGCTCAAACACCAAGCACTTGTTACTGTGAAATTATCCACCCTCAGCTTGCAGATTACGCTACTCAGCAAAACAGTTGTTGCCAATTTTCATGATCTGTTAACACTTAGAAACGTTCCATAGTGGCGGATCCTCTTTCCCCTTTATTGTCTGACTCATCAAGAGGAAAGTGCATCGGGCTACTTCACATTGTCTGTGGCGCTCAAGAGTGATGACTTGGGACAAGGCTCAAAAGGTTTCAGTGACTGCACCTCCTAATTCATAAACAGGGCTTCATTTCTAGAGAGAAGCAGTGAGCCAAGCAGGTTGGGATGGATGAAATTTATACTCGTAGAAACAAATACATTTGTTTCTTGCAAACACACTAATCAAACCAGCAAAAAAGTGGAGAATGAAGTAGCACAACAGAGGTCCAAACATTTGGCTTACATTTTGGGTCAGTATGGCTCCAATATTTAACCAGAAAACTCAGCAACTTTAACAAGTGCAGAGATGGGGAAAGTAGCTTTATGGGCTGCAGCTCTGAGAAGATCCTATTGGTCTACTGTCATTGTTCCTAGTTGACATTAACCAGATTGGAACCAACAATTACTAGACTGGATTATTCCTCCTTCCCTGCTCCCTCATCCCTTTGCAGCATGTTTTGCTTGGAAGGGAGTGCAAGCCAGCGCTCAGGTTATTTGTATGGAGAAGAAGCATTTTGATGCAGCCACTTTATTTCTGATTTTATAGGGCTATGGCGGGAGGGCATCAAAATATCTACAAGTGGGTGGGGCTTCAGAGGGTAAGAATTGTGGATTTAATTAAAGGCTTTTATTACCTCTCGTAATATAAGTACTGGTATGAATGTGGGAACTGCCAGTAATGTGTCATTCATATGAGAGTAGTACACTGAAATGTAGCTGGCATGTGTATAGTCAGTCCTATATGAGGAACTGAAAATGGTTGGGTCATCCATCGCCACTGAATTTTATATGTGTCAGCTATATATTAATGTGGAAGGCTGGGAAGACAGGTATGTCCAATTTGTCCATCTTGTCTTTAACGTGATGGGTCTAATCAAGTGAAAATACCAACTTGTCCAGCCTATTGTGATGCAGCAATAAACAATTTAAGGGAGGGAAATTTTAAAAATTAAAAGGAAAAACAGCAGTGCCCCACCACCCAAAATCCACATAGACACAAATTAAAATGACAGCACCATTCACATCCCCAAAACCAAATTGAATGGAATCAATTTTAGAGGTGAAGTATTTTAAGAAGCCACTGCTGGCCAGTTGAAAGAAACTCACTTTGCAGCCCATATAAATCGATTTCACCCTTGCGTTGTGTGAATGACAAAATCTAAATTGATTTAAATGATGCTTAAATTCAGTTCTTATTATCCATGTGACCACAGTCTCAGTCTGAGAAAGTGGGGAAGAAAATAAGCACATGAGAAGTTTAGAGGAAACCTTTTGAATTTGGACTGTTATCGTCAGCTGAAGAGTCACATAATTCTATTTTCCTCAGCTTTATTACACTTGCTAGAATAGGATGTTCTTTAATATATTAATCAGAAAAAGGTAGATGGGGGAAGGAGAGGAGAGGGCCGCCTGGAAGTTTACAAAACACTTGTAAAAAATATCTGAAGTGTTGTATCAGCCAGGATCCATGACATGACAGGGGACTCCATTTTAATGAAGAGTGAGATCATAGCTAATTATAAGGACCTCATCTCTGCATCCAGAACAGAGGAGGAAAGGCTAAAAGCCATAGAAAAAGGGGAGCTTAAAGGGAATTTAAATTGGCTAAGAGGAACACAGCGTTAATCCCTCCTCAGCCTGCAGGTCATTAATGAAAATAGTCTGCCGATGTCATTTCATTCATTTGTGATCAACTGCAAAAACACATTCAGCATTCTCAAACATAGGGACTCCGTGGTTTCAGGGACCTAGGAAACAGTTGCAAAAAACCTCAACACAAACAAATAACAGAATCTGTCTAGGAAAGCAAGCTGTCCCTTTAAAAACATGGACAACTTTTCCAGTATCAATAAATTAACTGATCAAACTTGCATAAACCTACATGAGCATCACCTCAATATTTTTGAAACCAATTAGAAGGTTTTCAATCAATTGATAGTTTCAGTTAATCCGTTAACTATTCTAAGGCCATTATCTCTCTCTCTATTCTTTAAAGGTACTTCACACTAATATTTTAGTGAGGCTTTAACACCCTCAAATGTTTCTAAAAGAGAAAAAACTGTAAACTGTCATTTACAGTTATATTACGTTCTGTGTGGTTGCGTAGTGTCTTTCAAACAGTGGTGCAACATCTTATGGTTTTGTTTTTTACATTGCCCTATTATTTTTGTTATTATGTTCCAGAAAGTATATTTATCTCGACTTATCTTAACTGAGATCTTGATGTGTTTTGTCTTTTTTTTTAAGGTTAATCTTATTTTCCCAGTGCCACACAATTCAGAATCATGATCAGTTTTAGAACCCTCATGAACAGAGAACAGATCTAAAGTCATCATATACAATGCATCTGATCTGAGTACCTCCCATCTGTTTATTCCAATATGTGTCTTATGCAGCAATAAGAAATCTATTTAGAATATGAACATTTGGGCCTCAAGTAACAATTGCAAAGCTTCTTCCTTACTTATACACGAAGTCATGTTTTCAATACAATCATTTAATTTGGCACAAACTAAACCTAAAATTGGCACCCTCTTAGTATGCAAGAAACACAGTCTTGTAAAGGAGCACAACTCAAACAAGGGGAAATTGAAGCAGCTTAAGATGCCATCGTGGCTCACCGGTTCATCTCCTGACTAATTTGCTTTTAATGAGGATATTATAGGCACTGCAAAAAAGAGAAGTAACAATAATTTGGTACTCTTAGGGGTTGCACAGTTTTGGAACAGCACACTTCTTTACTGAATAGCCTTGAACTTAATCCAGGATTACTCAAATGCATGAGAATTGTTCGCAGACTGGAAACAACATCCCTAGGTCTCCCTTTGTATTGTAACCTTCATCACAGTATCAGCTTGCAGTGAAACTTGAATATCCTAACGGGATTAGACATGAAAGAAAAGAGTCTCAGGATTGGACTTTCAACTGAAACCCCGCTGTGAGAAAGACCACGCCACTGTCTTTGACCTTTCCCTTCCTTTGCATGAGTCCAGTTGTGCCTAGTCAAGTGTCTAAAGAAGAGCCCATCCGTTCGCTCCCTGTTTATCCTTTTGCTCACAGAACAGGTGTCTGGTTACTAAAAAGAAAAAAGCATGGAAGTCTCTGATCTCTAGCACAGGCAAACTCAGCTAGCATGAGTAATGTATTCCAGAACCCTCCTCCTCCCCAAAATACACACACACACACACACACACACACACACACACACACACACACACACACACACACACCTCTCCCTAAGACAATGAAGCTACAAAGAATGTTGTGTGTCTCAGTCAATTCAGATCTGAAGCAAAACAGGAAGTCATCATTAAGTATTTTGCATGTTTCTTTTCTTTTTTCCTTTGGGACAGTTCATCACCAAAGGGATGTGGCTTCATTAACATTACCACAGCATATTGGCTGGGATTCAAAGAGCCAGTTCATGCAAGCCCAAATGTTTGGCCAGGCACGGTGGGATTTCTGCCTTTTGGCCCTTAAAATAGCAGGCCTGTGTGCCATAGGCTTATCTCCTTTGGGAAATCTTTCCTTTTCAAAGCAGTTTGCACCACTGGGGGACTGACAATCCAGGAGGCCCCATGTGTGCATAAGAAGTCATAACATGTTTCAAATTCCCTGCCAGATGTTCACAGTTCACATACAAGCTCTCATTTCCATCTTAAAATGTCTTCCTAAATTAGAATACCAACAACAAAGTGATTTGAACAGAAAAGTTGTTCTGACTATGAAGTGCATTTAATCAAAAGTACATGTACAGAAACCAAAGTCAAGCAGTTGAAGCTGGGAGCCTTTCCATTACTTGGTTTTTTATACGCAGAGAGAGTTGAGGCAGATAGGAAACTACTGATCCATTACACTCTGTACTGTCTGTCCCAGCTGGCAATGCAAACCCTGGCTTTGCAGAATTTAAAAGAGAATGTCTTGCCTAGGGTACCTGGAGACACTAGGAACTGTAATTGGGACCATTTGGATGCTGAGAACGTGGCCTGTTTGTGAACTGGAGTCCTTTCTTGTTCCTGGGATAGAATGCGGAACCTTATTCCCCCTTCTTGGCACCATGTTAAAAAAATAATTTGCTACACACTTCCCATTATTTTTCAAAAGTAACTTGTAACATTTACTTGTTGCTCACTGTTTTAAGGGTAATGCATTAAGAACCCATTACTTTAGTTATGTTTTTAACTCCTTGTTGAAATAAAGTTTAAAAATACAAAACTGGCCTTAAATTCCCCCAGATGACCTCACCCACCAACATTTTAAGAGTAAATGTTATTTGTTATAGTACCAAACAGAACAATGTTACAAGACACTGCATTTTTCTGCAAAAATAACATTCCCCACCTCATTACCTCCAGGCAGATAGAATGCTGATGTTGCTATTTGCAATGTGTTACTTCCAAGCTCTGTTCAGAGACAATATGCAAATATTCAATATGCAAATATGTAATCATCCACATGCTCATGGAGCCTTCTGTACAGGAGGATCTACAGATGTAGGAAGCCTTGAGAAAGTGTGAAAATATGGACCGAAAGAAGGAAAATGGTTGGCTAAAACAGCAGAGGAAAGTGAAAACGCATAAAATATTTGATCAAAGACATAATGGAGGAGGTGTTGAAATGCCATCTAGCCGTTGACTATTTCATTGTACGAGGACACATGAATTGGCATGAATTAAGGATAAAAGGTCTGTTTTCAAAAAGGAAAAACAAAGTACCTGCACAAAACCACACACCATGAAGTCATCAAACAATGGCAAGCTTGGGCGGTCTTCTCGATAGATAATAATTTTGTAGATGCTGACAACCTCATGGGGCAATTGAGACTCATCTGTTACCAGAATATTAATTCTGTTTATTCCTAGTCCAAGAGGGTAATTTGCCACACTGTTAGAAAATTGGGATGGGGTGGAGGGTGAGGAACAAGAAAAACAAAACATCAATGAAAAAAACTAATTTAGCAATCTGCATATTCCAGTTCATTTTAAAGGCATCATAAGCCATGAGTCTCTTGGCAAACATGTTTTTGTTTTCTGTTAGAGATGTTTAATGAAACAGAAGTTTTTCTTATGCTAGTTGCAGCTTTCTTTTTGATCCTTTCTTTTGTCCCTCAGTCCTTACTAATATTTCCCATTGTCTGACAATGATATCAGCCTGGATGGCAGGATCACCAACTCAAACTCAATATGGAAAAGAGACAATTTACGGCATCCTCCCCACGAAACCTTTACTTACACCTTTTCTGCAAGTTAGAAGCCTGGGTGATATCTTTGATCCTGTGCTTGCTTTCTCAGCTCACACTTCTACTCTAGCTATGGCTTGCCAGTTCACTCTTTAGTACTTTAAAAAAAATGTTCTCCCTCCTCCCACCATGCAATTCTGAGTCTCATTCTAATAATAAGCATGTTCCATCAAGTCAATTATGATTCATGACAACCCCTTTCAGGGTTTTCTGGGTAGAGAGTACTCAGAAGTGGTTTACCACTCCCTTCTTCTGGGGGCCTTAGGTTGCCCAAGGCCACACAGGCTGGCTCTACTCACGGGAGGCACAGTAAGGAATCAAACTCCCAACCTCTGGCTCCACAGCCAGATACCTAAGCCACTGAGCTCTAGTCTACCTTAAGCTAAATAAAGTAATGCTCTGCTTACTCATCTTTTGGTCTGTCCTTTTCAATTCATCCTCTCTTTTCACAATATCTTCTGCTTCATTCATTTCTCTTTCTTTGCTTTTTAATTATGTTATACTCCACAAGCAGCTTGCAGTCTGAGAAGAAGGGGAAGGGGTCACTCAGTCCCAAATTTCTGGCTTAGGTACCTTTCCTGACCCTACGGTTACATGTCCATGTGCTGCTGGTTTCCTCCATTGAATCCAGTTAAGGTTTTAACAAGTCTAAAGCAGAGAAGCTACCAGTTCTTTAGCCCTGCCATCTCATGCCCACCAGCCATTTTTGTGCCTTTGGTGGAAGGACATTTCCTGCATCTGCTCAGCTGCTCTATTTTCAAATCAACTGCTAGTGGTGCACAGTCAGTGTAGTAGAAGGTGGCATTCCTATCTAGGGAGAATTCTCCACAGGCAGACATCCTCTTCAGTTCATAGAGAGGAAGGTTCAGCTGCCCTATTATACCTGAGCGTGACTTCCAAGGGAAATAGGATTACACGACCTTTCTAAGGAAAGGCACATTTTTGCTCTCAGGGCTGGGGATGGGCTGCATGTTGCTGATAGCCTGCATTTTGCCTACCCTGATTTAAATTTTGGAAGACCCTGGATATTATTATTATTCAAAAATAACAGACACAGTCAATCAAAATTATAAAAACATTGACTGGTATTATACAACAGATACACGTTTTAACCAGAAACCTAAGTATCTGTTAAATATTGGCACAGTATGCATGCTGTTCCTAATATTGCTATTTTTGTAGCTCTGATGGTGTTATTCCTGAGATCTGCAACTGATTATAATACTGTGTGAAATTTCTTGATATTGTTCCCAAAGATGATTTTTCCTTATATATCACCCCATTGCACTAGAACACTCTTGGGCCAGTTTACAACATAATTATGCAAGGAACACTTTGCCCCCCCCCCCCAGCAAGTTGAGTACTCATTAAATACAGGATTGAGCCTTAGTCTGGGCAAGACAGCTGACAAGATGATTGGAAAAGTCATCCCAAGATGCTCATGTCAAATCAGATTAGACATGTCAGGTAGCCCTGCAAATTGGTTGCCACCAAGCATGAAGGGCCACCGAGCTGATTGCTGATGGAGATTATTTTGTTCCAGACTGAGGCAGAAATGACTGAGAGTAGGAACCAGAGAGTAGTTCTCAGATAAACATGCCAATCGTTTAAGGATGCTTCTCATTCTTTCAGTTTGTAAATATTTAGGTGGTTACATACTGCATCCCTCTTGTGTAGCAGACTTCAGTGTTTGCAATGATTTCCTAACAAGTGGCCACACTTCAGCTAGATCAGATGCTGTTTGCCAAAACGGTAAGACAGTGCCCATAATTTTAAGGCTGACGGGAAGTTGTAACTATTACACATATGTGAAGAATTCTTGCATTACTAAAACTTCCACTTCCCTTAGCTTCCCAGTGTGAGCCAAAAATTATAACCCAGAACCGAGCAAAGTGAAATTCATCATTACTTATATATTTATGAAAACAGTATTTTAATACACCAGTTATATGAACTTTTTTGCATGAGTGCTTTAGTGACAAAGTATCTTTGCAGGAGCATCATAAGGTGGTGGAAAGATATAACATTAAAGAGATATCTCTGTTCATGCAATCATAGAATAGGTATGTTTAGCTAAGCGGCCAAAGTGGGATCTAGACTTGGTCATCCTTAGAGGAGATCACTGAAACTAACGAGACTCAAATTAGTCAACAATTCACTTTCAGTATGTCTGTTATAAGCACGGCCAAGTCTGAATCTAAAACATCTTGGATAGTGTTGGCAAAAGAAAAGAAAAGAAAAAAACCACAAAATATTGTAGCACTTTGAAGATTAACAATTTTATTTTAAGGTGGGTTTTTGTGGGTCAATGTCTCCAAGGCCAAACTGGTCTGGTACATTTATACATATTCCCATGTCCAGGTTAGGATACAGATAACAGCTAAAGTGGCCATGTTTCATTAACACAGGAATGGGACTTATCAAACTGTAAAAGTTTTGAACACTTCGACCTCCCAGTCAATATGGATCCTTGTAAGAAAAAAGAATTACAAAAGGAGAATCAAGGAAGAGACAACAAAAACTGACTACATAAACAAGTTCTAGTGCATCTCTAAGTGGATCAAGAGAGATTAAGCTTCTTGGCACACTTTATATTTTAATAAACCAGATTTCTGCAGTATCTTATGGGTCTGAAATGCTTGCCTCTCTTGACGGACTCTGACCTCTTTCCCAGAAAAAAGTATCCTAGCATTCCTGACAGCCAAGTCCACCTGGAGTACAGCTAATGCCCTAGCCAGGACCTGCTGAGTAATTAATGTACAGCTTGATAGTTCCCTTTCTATGCTGACAGACCATGATCACTTTGTCTATTATCTGTATCCTCACTTAATCATGTGTGTTATCTACTGTCAAGATGTGTAGCAATCCTAATAGAGCTTTAAAGGTGAGATATTTAAGGAGTAGTTTTACCTGTTCCACTTTCCTTCCAGTGAGTTTCCATGGCCAAGGGGAGATTCAGACCCAGGTCTCCTGAGTCCTACTCCATGTGGTTGTGGGGATACATATAAATATACAGCTCATATATTTGCACTCCACTGTCTGAGGAAGTGGACTTTGATCCGTGAAAGCTCAGACTGAAATAAAACTGTTAGTCTTTAAAGTGATACATTATCTTGCTTTTCTTTTTCTTTTTTGTTCCTTTTGCCAACATGATGAGACAGATTAAACAGCTGTATCTTTGGAAATTATATTATACATAAGGCATTGTGTAAACATGGGAGATCTGGAAAACTCAAGCAAATAGCGCAGTGGTATTTGATTCCAACAAGGCAAGGAGAACATGTGGTCCTCCAGATGTTGAGCTGCAACTGCTACCAACCTTTACCATTGGATATTCTGGTGAGGACTGCTGGTAGTCACAGTCCAACATCTGGAGAGCCGATGGGAGTTCCTCACTTACACTTTTGATAAAACAAATGACTTCATGGAATGTCCCATTCAAATGATGGAAGGCACATGTGACACACAGGCATAGTGGAGAACAGCATGGTGGTGACAGAAGTCTTTGCTCAAACTACACATGCTGTAAACACCACTTGTACAGAATGTACAGGGTGCAAACTGTACAGTGTGATAAAACTGTATAGCAGAAATTACACACAGGTGATGTGAACTACATCCTAGAAAGTGCTCACTCAGGTGTGAACTTTGTTTCTGTAGTGTTCCTGGCTTTTCATACAAAGACACAAATGTATAGTTTGCACATATGAAGGGACTGTTCAGAAGGTAAAATGGTCAGGACTTCCTGCTGTGATTTTGCTTCCCTTTATAAATAAGAATATAAAAAGATCCAGGCTGCATCAAACCAAAAGTCTGCTCAGCATTGTGTTGAAAAAGTGGCCAACCAATTGCCTCTGAGAAACCCATAAAGAAGGACATGAGCGGAACAGCTTCTCCTCCCCAGCAGTAGACATTCAGAGGCATGTCTATTTTACACACATCTTTGGCTCTGATTCTGCATTGACTAAGCCAATGTATAAGTATCAGCTGCAACATGATGTTTAAAGCACGCCATATAAAGGCAGCTTCACGTGGTTTTTACTCCATGTGAATGTAAACTTCTGAAAGAGTAGAGAACTGCCCTCTCATACAGCTTGGCACCTACTTCTGTGGCAGTCACGTTCATCAGGTGCACCAACATTTAGGTATTTTTACTCCATGCCTTTCAAGTGAGAGTCCGGTTACCTTGGTCCTTTCTTCTCATCTAAGTGAATTTCACACCGACAGTTCACAGCTTCTGCTCTAATCTTTATTGTCAACACATCAAATGGGACCTCAGAGTAGTATTCTTTGATCTTTGGGTCAAAATAAGGATTTAAGTCCAAATGTGGACTAGTGAAAATGTGCCTGATATGAGGTAGGGTATCTTTATCTGTTAAAAAAAAAGATAAGTAAGAAAGAAAGTGAGATGAAATCAGTTTTTAAAATCCCACAATAGCTAGAGATTACCAAGGACTCAATTCCTTATTAATCATGGCTAACTGTTTTGCTGTTTCTTTTTCTAAGCATTTTTTTTGGGGGGGGGGGGGAGATGCCATATGAAGTTGGTCCATGTTTCATGTTTTAAATAATACAAACAGAACTATATTTGATTGGTAGCTCCACAATGATAAAGCTGACAAAACAAAAGACTTGGAACAATTATGACAGATTAAGGGAATTTTTTTCCATTAATGAATATTAAGTTTAATAATTTTGATAATAACAGAGGTATGAATAATAACATTGTAGTCATATTCAGTGCTGGTTAGCATATTAGGACAGAATTGAAACTATATGATAGTTTGTTCTGATATTGGTAAGTCTACCAGCATTTTATATATTTATATTTATCCAAGCACCTATAGTTTATCAACAATAAGATGGCAAGTGAAAGCAAAAACCTTTTCAGTCTAAAGCATCCATTCTCAATGGGGGCCATATGGCTCCCTGGGGGGCTCCAGCACATTTGAAGGGGGGCACAGACTGGAAACAATTCTTCACAAACCCCTTTATAAAGTTCGTTATGCGACTTACATAATTCTGATTCAGCCTACATTTCTTTAATATTGTAATGTCTATGGCCAAAAAAAAAGTTGAGAATGGCTGGTCTGAAGGGTATAGGTAAATGGGATGCAATATTGTTGAATTAGCGCCACCTATTGTCAATATCGTAGATTTTTCCAGAACAAAGCCGACTTACCATGACTGCAGTGTGTTTCTTTAGACAGGTTTAAATAATGCAAACCTAGAAGTTAAAACAATCATAATTTAGGATGGGTCTGTGCTACACTCATGATATGTATCTGTATCTGGGAAGCTATAGAAATGTCACAACCCAATGTCCAAATGTTATCCATCTACTTTCAATACTTTTCTTTTCTAGGGACCTGCCCTTCTCTTTGTCTTCAGCCTAGTTGTAAACACTGTTCTCAGAGCGGCAAGAAAGTTGTGTAGGAACAACCACATGGATGACCAAAGTGTTCAACAGAATCACTATTAAGAAAGTTTTCAACTAGGTAGCTGTGTTCATCTGTTTCAGCACCTATGGCAAAAACAAAAACAAAGAGAATCCTTCTTTCAGGATTCAAATTTATTTCAGTTTCTGTTGGTCATAACCCACTTCCTGTTGTGTCTGAGGAAATGGACGGTAATCCACAAAAACATATACTAAAATAAATCCTTTAATTTTTTAGTTGCTGCAAACTCTTTGTCTTTATTTTTGTTATATGTTCTAAAAAGATAGCTCTCTGACGGGTAAATAGGGTAAATATAACCACAACAAGCACTGTCAGTCTAAGTATATGCAAGCAAAGGGCAACTTCTTCATATGAATCTCATCAGCACGAGGAATCTCCAGTTTCACCATTCGAACCAGTTCCTTTTTTGGACTGCAACTCTCAGAATCCCACAGCCAGCACAGTCACTGGAATTCTGGGACCTATTGTGTTAAAAAGCAGCTTCTCCAAATTCTGAATTAAATCCCATAATTTGTATGGTTCACAGTGAGGAAAATTTGAGGTTTCTGAGGGTGAGCAAATACACCTGAAGCATTTGCCACATGGACTGGCGTTCGTAACAG
The DNA here is from genome assembly GCA_037013535.1 of Intellagama lesueurii. NCBI lineage: Eukaryota > Metazoa > Chordata > Lepidosauria > Squamata > Agamidae > Intellagama > Intellagama lesueurii. The sequence continues at coordinate 67,357,168 of JBAJHW010000005.1, read as the reverse complement.
TTGCACATATGATTCGGTTTAGGAACTGACCATGGGTCAATGATATTATTTTTTTTCTTCCAGCAAGCAACATTAAATACAGGGTGCAAACCATGTTACCTTCATGTTTTTCATTGGTTGGGGAAGAAGACTTTGTTTCAATCCTACCCTGTTCTGAGTAAGAAGACCTGCAAATGAAGTAGCAAAGAGATCTCTAAATTAGCATGGAGTGCAAAGAAAGAAAAGTGTTTTCAAAGCTTATTGTTCCTCCTAATGTATGGCATAATGTTGTGTGATGGGCTACGTTCAGGAGACCTAGCTTCAAATCCTTAGTCAGTGTGAAACTTGTCGGAAGACCATGGGCTAGTCACAGTCTCTCTGACTCACAGAGTTGCTATCAGGATAAAGCAGATGGAATCAGAGAACCATGTATGTCACCTTGAGCTCACTGGAAGAAAGATAGGCTAGCCATGCTACTAACAGATTTCTATCAGGGCTATGTGGTAACTACTGACATCACTTAACAATGGAGATTCATCTTGGGGGGGGAAAAAGGAATGAATAAAGGAAATAATGCCTGATCATAACTGGTGGTATTCTCCAGGAATGTTGGCAAGTCTTTGGATCTGAGTCTGAGTCTTTGGTACCGAGCCCCGAGTCTCTACTAAAAACAAGCTTTTTCCCCAGAAAAAAAAAGGGAGGGGTGGGTTCCAAGTCACAAGTTGAGTCCAAGTCACTGGAAAAGCAAAACAAAACAAACCCAAGTCAAGTTCAAGTCAAGTCATTGGTGCAACTTAAGTCCAACTTGATTGTGAGTCCCGTGACTTGACTCCCCATCCCTGGTATTCTCTCCAAAAATCTTTATAGGGAAAGTAGTAAAAATAAATCAACCATGGATGACATTTCATGGATTTCACCATTTTCTGAAAATGCAAAAGGTACAAAACCTCCTGAAATTCATCTGTGTCTCACTGAAATGTCTATTTTGGCATTTTAAGAAAAGGATGTGGTTTTAATGGTGGTCCTGTGTCCTATAAGCTACATGTGTTACATTTTTCCTGTTTATCTACTTAATTCTTACCTCAGACTTGACCATTTGGCTTTGATCCAAGACACATTTCTTGAATCCTTGTTTCGCCTGTAGAAAAAGTAAAGAATTCTTATTACTGATTCACAGTGCTGGAAGTATTGGCGGGCATATTACTAGTTATGTGCCCAACTATGAAAAAAGTTGGTCTAATTTCTTCTTTCCTTTCATTGCCTACTAGATGTTGGGTGTCATCATGGTGATCTTGACTTTGGATGCAACAGCTCTAAACAATGGTATTGCTGATGGTTTCCCCCCCCCCCTGCAATACATTCTTCTGCTTCCTGTTCTTCTTTTATCATTTATTTTACCTTGCATGATCAGCTGTAAGAAATCTCTACTTTTTTGCTTCTCCTTTCATGGCTGAAATCTCCTGCCTTTCTCTGTTTTATGTGTTTTATGATTTCTTGTCTTTATACATTCACCTTGGTATTTCTTTGTTAGACACTCTCTCAGTCCATGAAAATCCTGGTTTCTACAATAAATCCACATTTCAAATTATTCTCTCTCTCCATATGTGTGTCTATGTGTGATAGTACCCTATTTTACAGTCCAAAATTCCATGCTGCACAACAGAACTTAGACTACATAGCACCAGCACCATACAGTGCACTTTCTCAAAGTCAATTTGAAGCTTTGTGCGCATTACATTTCTCATCTTAAAGAGGCTGCTCTGGATCATACCCACTCTAATTGTATGACTATTATCCCTCAAAGTACTTAAGTTAATCTGCTTATTCTGCACATTCATTTTGGATCTTTAACTGCATTTCTTACACTGCTTGCTTTTTCACTGATTACCAATTTACAAAATAAATCAATCTGGATCCTCTAGTCTTCTACTGACATATATTATACAGATATTGTCATACACTCGTAGACTCATATAATTGTAGAGTTGGAAGGAATCCCAAGGGTAATCTAGACACTAATATCTTTATCTCAGCAGTGAGGATTCTATATGTGGATTTCTGGAGACTGCTGAAATGCAGAAATTTGAAGAATAGAAAGTTAAGGGGAAAGAAGGATGCTGTTGTGGCTGCACTAAACTAGGCAAGAACAAAAGAGGAGAATGCAATTAGTTTAGAAAAAAGAAAAGTGTTTACCGGAGAGTAAAGTACATCTTTGTACAGCTATTAACTATACATTTTGTTTACAGTGTGCAACTGCTGAATGCAAAAATTGCTAACTTTTTCATTCTGTGTAGAATGAATGTCTCATACAGTTCACAGAAATTAAATGTAGCTGTTTAGAAAAGTATCACCATCATCAGATCTTTTTAATTATAGCAGCAAAGGAATATTGAAGACTGGTTTATGCTAAACTGTCATGAAGAACCATAGGAGGATATTTTCTCAAACAATTATATCTCTGCAGCTTTAAAGATTATATACTCCCCCTTTTTTTGCATGCTCACTCAACTGGCCATAATTTCAGGTTGTCCCATCACTACAGCAGTCACAAAGGAGCCTGGGACACAATTCTGAGTTCACACTCAGCACTAGGCAACAACGTACAATTACAGAGCTGCTTCCTAAATGTGGCCTGTCTAGGGCTCATCCTCTACCCTAGCTAACTAAGTATGCACCTATCTTATGCATGTACATGCACAAACATATGTTAGAAATAACTCTATACCACCCTAACAATTGTCTTCTTTGTTGGCAGTGGTGTGCTCTGAGCTCTTTTGAGTTGTTTTTTAAAGCTTCAAAAAGTTTTTTAAAAAATTACCAGAGAAGGGAAAGTTAGTGGGAAAGGGTTAATATATTAAGTTGACTGTTAATAAGCTTAAACATGTAGTTAATTAGCTTTTTAAAAACTTTGTTTATGTTGAAAGGGGATTTTTTTAACAATCCAGTTAATTTTAAATTGGTGTTTAAATTTATGTTACATTACTATACTGAAAGTCATAGAAAGTGAAGCCCCAGAAGGTTAAAAAAAGAAAACCCTACACATTATTTTACATCTTTTACAATTCTCAGATTAATTATGAAATGAAACCCAGGATTTTAATTATGAATCTATATATTTATTTATTACCTAGAAGAAAGATGGATATTTATTTGCTACTATTTATTTTCGCATTTACAACTCACAGTGGGTTCAAGACAGAGTGACTGAATTCCTTGCTTACAATTTTAAGCCTTGTGAAGTGATTTTCATCATTCTATAGAGACTAGAACTTGGCTCTTCCAAGGCCCAGGGTTCAGTGCTCTATATGCTACGTAACATTGTCTCTACTACCAGGGCCAAAGGGAGGGGGTCATTCTAGCAAATCCAATGCGCTCTTTTCCTCTCCAGCACCCTTGATTCTTGTTGCTTTCCTTAGCAAGAAACAGACAAGGGCCGTTGAGCGCAGCTGCTTCTGGGCAATGAAAAAAGTGCTAATAGGGACTTAATTCTAGAGAAATGTAATGCAAAGATACAAATTTAGGTGACTTACTTTTGGTAAAAAAAAAATTGAATTAAGTTGCTTCTTTTTGTTGGCAGGTTTCCAACTTAACTGATGACTTAATGGATTTTAATACACGAGTCCCTATCTTTGAAATTATTATCAGTGAGATGTACTAATCTTGAGATTTTCTGAGAACTCCAAGTAAGACATAGAGAGATAGGAGGGTTCTGAACAACTGCAGAGAACTCCAGGATATTATACTGTCCTATATTACTTGACACTAGTGTCTTAGTAATGCTCTATATGTGGAACATGGTGGCGCTGCGGGTTAAACCGCAGAAGCCTCTGTGCTGCAAGGTCGGAAGACCAGCAGTCGTAAGATCGAATCCACGCAACGGAGTGAGCTCCCGTCGCTTGTCCCAGCTCCTGCCAACGTAGCAGTTCGAAAGCATGTAAATGCGAGTAGATAAATAGGTACCACCTCTGTGGGAAGGTAATGGCGTTCCGTGTCTAGTTGCGCTGGCCACGTGACCACAGAAACTGTCTACGGACAAACGCTGGCTCTACGGCTTGGAGACGGGGATGAGCACCGCGCCCTAGAGTCGGACACGACTGGACTAAATGTCAAGGGGAACCTTTACCTAATGCTCTATATTCCTCAAAGGATGGCACTGAGTCAGTAGATTTTCTGTCCCCTGCTTTCTCTTCATCTAATTTCCCCCCATGCTTCTACACAGGAAACCCTACAGAGTTGGGCAAAGCTGGTAATCGTACAGTGCCATATTTATTACAGGTGGAGCCACACACAACATGTAGTGCACAGCCATGTACTATATAGAAGATAAATTGTCTGAACTGTGATAACAGAAACTCAGCTGTAGGCTTACCTTGCAAATCGATGTTGATATAAAGATAATGTATCTTTGTAGCAGTCCCTACTACATTGTTGTCTACTACATTGTTGTCTACTACATTGTTGTCTACATCTACTACATTGTTGTCTCTACAAAATCAAGCCTATACCTGATGAAGCTGTAAACCCACAAAGATCAAATTGTGATCTTACCATCCTGGAAGATTTGTGTCTGTCCCTTTGTTAATGACTTGCAGCTGTTCAAGTAAATTTGAAAGGAGCCAATGTAGAGTCAGGACTGAGCCAAGATTTTCCCCTGGATTCAACAGACGGTAAAGGTCATGCAGCAAAAAATGAATCTTGGGGACAGTAGAAGGAAACAGCTGGGGGAAAAAACAGTCAATGTAGATCAAGGTAATAAAGACATACATGTAGTGATGAGGATATGTATTTCTTACAAATCTCCATGAAAGATATCATTTTCCCCCTCTAGTTTCTTTCAGTCTAACAACGTGAACAAACATCATCATGAACAAAAATCATAGTCATCAAATTATTTTTGGAGAAATATTCACATCAAAGGAACTTATCACAAAAAAAGAAGCAGACATGACTTACCAGTTCAAATTGCCCTAAATTCTGAAGCTCTTGTATGAAACCGATCATAGGATTTAGTTGTTCTAAACTTAGACAGTGGTCCAGTTCTTTCGGGTGAGGCTCATCCTATGAAAGGATAGCAGAAAGTTGTAAGACAGTAGGAGACACATGGGGGTAGGGGGAATTTTGTGAAAAAGAAATGGTTGGGAAGGAATGCAGAGACTGGAAAAGTTACTTCTTTGGACTATAGCTTCCAGAATTCTCAATCAACATAGCTAGTGACTATGTGGCTGGATGAGTCTGAGTGTTGTAGTAAAACAAAAAGTAGTGTTATAAAGTTCTGGGAGAATATTCATGAAGTCATGGGTCATTCCAATGATGTAGTCATTTGGAGCCTTAGGTCTCCAGTAGACCTGGGTTTGACTAAAAAATTAACTTGATGAGATATTATTTTTACTTGAAAACAGGTAAAATATGAAAACATTTCTGATGCTTTCTCCAACAAACCTGTTAAAATATTTGATGCCATTTTTTCCAGCACGTAAAACATTAGAATTAAAGGTATGAAATTTCAAAATTAGTGTTCTAGCATAACACAGCTATGGGCTTGCTGTGGTTGTTTTGAAGTTACTGTTTTAAAAGCATGGCTGGTATATTAATATCATTATTAAAGTAATAAAATTCATATAGAAATAATTATACTGTGAACTGCAGAATATAATCATAATATAGCTGCCAGAATCCTGTTGGTGTTCCTGTAAACTCTGCAGCTCTTAACTTGCTGTGGTTAATCGCAGTGAATTGATGAGGTAAGCTAGAACACCAAAAGGAAAAAAAAATGCACCAAAAGAAAAAGAAGCTTTGGTTTTAAGTAAAAAAAAGTTAAGATTGAAGTGGTGTCCCCAAAGATAAGGAAATTTACTTACTTATTTACTTATTTATAATATTTATATCCTTCGTTTCTCTGAAGGCAGAAATCCAAGGTGATTATGGTTATGGCTGAAGCTGTACCTGACAAATTAAGGAAACTGAGACCACATATACACCCCCCTCCCCAAAAAACCACAGGGGCATACTGAGGCACCCTTCTAGTACTTTTAACTCCTCTGGGCCAGTTCTTGATTCCCTAAAGAAAAAAAAAATCTGCTAACCTGGGACTAGGCCCAGGCCTTTCTGTCCCCAAATACAGATTGAATGAACTGGATTAGTGAATACAGGACTGGTTCATCTCTTATGTTTACTTGAAGTGGAAATTAAGATACAAGGAGGGTGCATCAGTGTGTCCATGTTTTGAGTAATGAAGGGTTAAAACTGCAATCTGAATTTCCTTGTTTTGGGGGGCACAGCTTCAACCATACTTGTTTGCTTCAAACTGAAGGGTCTCACCACCACCACCACCACCCTTTTGGGAGTTACCCTGTTTCTTAAAATGAAACTCATAAATATTAATGTTAGGAAAGGAAGTCTGTCTTTACTGAACATCTTAAAATAAGAGAATGGCCGAAATCCTGTTCTGTAAATTACATAATCTGCTGTAAATAATTCCAGAAGGACAACTCAGCACAACCCCATAGTTACCAGAGGCAACACCACAGTGTGGATGAGCCTTGTATGGTGGCCATAGTAATAATCTCTCATTGATACAAATGGGATTTCATCCCTCTGCATTGAAGAGGTGAGGCTGAGGGCAGCAAGGTAGGCTCTGATCATAATGCAGACATACACATACAGTGGTGCCTCGATTTACGAACTTAATCCATTCCAGAAGAATGGTCATAACTCGAAATGGTCATAAGTCAAAGCACCATTTCCCATTGAAATGCACTGAAACCCCATTAATCTGTTCTGGCTGAAAAAAATAATCAAAAAACCCCACAAAAACACACCACACACCAAGCCCCATCAGAACGCGATGGGGCTGAAAAATAATATTAAAAAACCACACTCACATCGGAACGTGATGGGGCTGAAAAAAAATCAACCCCCCCCCCCCCACACAGCCAGCCCCATCAGAACACGATGGGACTGGAAAAAAAAATCAAAAAACACCCCCCCACACACAGCCAGCCCCATCGGAACGCGATGGGGCTGAAAATAAAATAAAACAACAACAACAACAAATAAACAGACCAAGCCCCATCGGAACGTGATGGGGCTGAAAATAAAATTTTTAAAAAACACCCACCCACACAGCCAGCCCCATCGCAACGCGATGGGGTGGAAAAAATATATCAAAAAACAAAACAAACAAACAGACCAAGCCCCATCGGAATGCGATGGGGCTGAAAAAACAAAACAAAACACCAAACACACCAAAAAACATCACAGCACAGAAACATAACCCCCCCCCCCCAAACCCAAACTGCAAAACAAGGCAAATGTACTTACTCAGGAGCAGAAAGCAGCACCAGGCAGTCCGAAGCCTCCTTCCACGCACACACTCTAACCGTTGGGGCAAAAGAGCTACAAAGAAGCTCTTCTCCGAGCAACGGTTAGTCCTGTTATTTGAATTCCCCGCCTTTTTTCCTTGCCTCTTTTGTTTGCAACTCGAAGCTCCAGCCGCAAGTCGAAGCAAAATTTTGCAGCCAGAGCTGGTCGCAACTTGAAAAGGTCGTATGTCGGGATGGTCGTATTGACTCCACATGCAACATTTCTGAGAAGGACCCCTCCCTTTCCTTTTATGCTCATACTTAACTAAAACACTCTGCCGCCCAGAGTAGACCTTTGGTCTAGATGGGCAGGGTAGAAGTCCAAATAAATAAATAAATAAATAAATAAATAAATAAATAAATAAATAAAAACAAAACTGGAAGTGCCATTGTAAGTTACTTACAGTAGGTCTACATGGTCTTGCTTTGGGTTCCCTTATGAAATTGTGATACACATAGAAAGCGTCAATGCTGTGACAATATTGCTTTTTCCACAGGGCCCAAGCAGCGGCCCTAGCAAAATAAATGGCATTCGGTGCTGTTACGAAACAATGATTCTTGCATAATGAACACATACCTTTATCCTTGCTGATTGATATACATTCTGCAAAGCCTCAAAGAAAGTAGAGGAAGAAGTTTGATTTGATAAGATAATTCTGAAAGTATCTTCAAGGAGGGATTCTTTAACAGTTTGGTCCTGAAGAGTTGAGCCTTCACCAGCTTGAAAGTCAAAGTGCTCATGTACCTAGGGAATTTATGAACTTCTTAAAACATTTTTTAAAAGGTCAAATCCACTGCTTATCTCATTTCTCAATGGTTTGTAAGTATAGAATGTGGAACTGTTTATCAAGACAGGGTACTGAACATGGAAGTGGATAGGCAGACTGGGATGCAAACAGCCCCATTTGGGAGCAGAAAACAAATCCCCTCCTATGAAGTATCATAACACCAAGGCAGTGCATTATCACGTGCACTGTTTGGTTATCGTTTTCCAGGATTTTAGACAAGACCCGTTCCCAAGTTTGCCATGAGAATCCAAGGATCTGAATAAGCGTCTCAAACCAACACATTCAGAAGCTTCTGTGGAAGACTCCCACACATCACTTGCTCTGCTTCTAACCATGGCATTGCCCTGACTCTTAGCACGTACATGGCAGGAAGAAATTAAGTAGACAGAGGTACACCTAGCATATAAGGATGAAGGCAACACCTGACAGTATTCTGTCTCTATTTGGCTGCTGGACTGTCAAAAATCCAGTAAGTGTAAAATGTACAATGGCTGAAATCCTGTTGTGCAGTTACACAAATGGTGTAATTTGTGGGAGCAAGTTATTGTAAGTTAAGAAATCTCCATAGACATCTGTTACATATAGAGTCATGCAACTCAATATGCAACAAATAATATCTACAGGGATTTCTTAACTTGCAGCAGTTTCTATAGAAAAGTTACACTGTTTACATAACTGTGCAGTAGAATTTCAGCCAATTATTCTGTGTAACTTCCTCCAGCATCTGGCAGTGGGAATTGCACTTATGGCTTTCTGTGTGCTTAAGTTCTCTCCATGATTTACAAGCTTATATGGTAAACATATTGCACTTGTTAATTCCAGGATCCTTCCTTGATTCCAGAGAGGCATCTTTGATATGAGGGAACTCTCTCTCTCTCTCTCTCTCTCTCTCTCTCTCTCTCTCTCTGGAAATTAAACAAAGGAATCTATCTCGTCTAACTACACAGGCGGTACCTTCTATTAACCGCTCAGGTAAAAAATGCTGTCAATGCATTCTTACCTCAAGAACAACTGGATGCATGGAGTGGCTGAGCCCAATGTCAAAGGTTAGCATCTGAAAGCATGAACTGCATCTAAAAAAAGAATGACAGACTAAAATAATTGATTCCATATTGAAAAGAGCAGTGACCTAATGCGCAGAGTTGTAAGTGCATCGTGACTTTGTCAGAAAGTTCTGTTTCCTCTGCACTGATCAGAGTTTGGAAATAATGCATACATTTCAGCATGTTAAGGTTAAACTAGTTTTTTTTACCAAATGGGGGGAGATGACACCAATTAATCTTGGGCCTTCTAAGAATAATTTCAAAAGTAATGTTAATAAGGGTTTTTAGTTGTTAATCACTGCTGAGTCTTCTGCAGGTTATTTTTTGAGTTATGTTAGTCTTTTTGCAGCAGAACAGAGTTGTTGTTGTTGTTGTTTTAACCTTTAGAGTGCTTACTTGAACAAAGATATTAAATGAAAACCTGAAGTTAGTTCTGTCCTTATCTTCCTTGGAAACATCTTCAGATATAGCTATGCTTAGGGGAGGTACCATGCAAATCACCCCAGTTTAATCCTCCACTTGAGGTCAGAGGCTGTTTTTGCTCCAAATGCACAGTGTAAAAGTGTTAATCAAACTAAATTAGACACAGGGAGCCAATAGCTTTTAGATGTCTCATAGAGATAGGAGTAAGAAATTAGTTGCTGTAGCAGGAAAGTAAGGCTGAGGGACTAAGGAATGTTTATGACAGACAGCCACTTTCCATCTTAACAGTTTTCAGACAAGTTGTACCTCACCATCCTCAGTCAACAATTGTATTATGCAACTTGTAGTACATGGGGGGGGGGGAAGCAGCTGGGGAAGGCAATTTTAAAGCAACACACACGTACGCACAGGCATCAGCAATTCTGAAACAGACAATGGTGTCAGTGATGAAAATCCTAACCCTAATTTTTCCCTTTTTGATGTTGAAGATCAATGAATTAATTTTCAAACCCAACTTCCAAACTCTGGGAATTATTGGCCTGTGAGTGATTTATGGTACAAGGACACTGTGGGACTAGGTAGGCTACAAGCACTGGCAGGTTGAGGGTGGCTCACAATCTCAAAACACCATGGCCAGCCCCCATTCTTGCATATTTAATCAGAGGTTGGGAAAAAAAATTTTTTAAAAAAATACAGCGTACAAAATGCAAATAGATTTTTTAAAACTGAAGAAGTCCCCTCCTCCCCTTTTATGGGGATTTTTTTTTTTAAATTGGGAGCATGTGGGGGCAGGGAGGCTAAGACCTTACAAAACAGCAAAATATCTCTCTATGCCCCCTAGAAAGCACAAGGGGACTTTTTTGTTTAAAAAATAAAATAAAACTGGGGGCATGAGGACACTGGAAGCTCCAAAAGGTCATGTGTGACTCTTGTCATCTTGCACAATTGTGTAGCAGAACAAGCAGTGGTAGCTGTTTCACGCATCCAGTCTTCCCTCAATTGTCCAAGCAATTCTGCAAATGGTTGTGCACCTAAGCATGCCACAGGGGACCTAGAACTTGTTAAAAACACACACACACACTTCTGTAAATATCCTTAAATTTGTGGAAAATATTAATAGAATGTTGGCCTTTGTGTTTAAGGGTATGATCAACATTGGGCAGAAAGCAATGCAGCTTGAGAGAGAGCCCCAGTTCTGAGTATTACCTGTCTTTCTCTCTTTGTGCACCTTCTATTTCAATAAAGACTTTTGAATTTAGACTGGGAGGTCTTATTATGGCTTTTTCAGTACAGCTGTACGTGTATGTAAAGCTCTGTTTCAGCATGAAATAAAACGGCTCCTTCCCAACAAGGGAAACAAACCTTCGAAGAGCACAATTTACATGAAGAAGGTTGTGCTGTATCCTTAAAATCCCAAGAAAATGGCATATTCTATGAACAATTCTAAACTGAGAACCCATCTGTTAAGAATATTAATTTATTATTTTAAAAAAAAATCAAAACAGCCTTCTGACTAGGAGCCTGAATAAATGGATGCACTCAATAAATGGGTTAGAAATGAATTATAGGTTAAAAGCTAAGGGAGTGCCTGTCGTCTTCAACAACTCATAATTCAATAGTACTTTGCTGAGCATATGTGTAGATAAAAGATTGTTAGAAAGTATAGGACAGTAATACACATGATTTATTTGGCATTATGCTTGTTTAATTTAAATCCACATTTTTGCAGTGGTGGTGAGCACCGGTAAGTATAAACCTCTGTATTAAGTGAAGTACCACTTATGGCCTCCTTAGGAATTACTGCTAGACCTACATTTTCAAGCATCCAAACCAGCTCATAAAGGCTCCAACTACAGGGCTCCATTGTGCCCTAGCCCTTTGAGTTCTTATAGTCCTATCTCTCCCTATCGCTCTTAAGAAAATCTAGCATTTCTGTATTTGCTTCTACTTACTGGCCAGGGGCATTTGGTCCAGATGAAGGTGCTTCACTGAAAACCTCAGTTATCAATAAGAGTTTGCTTATTGCCTCTTTCATGTCATCCAAAGCCTGCTGAGGGGAGCTTGCTCCTAAGAAGGTCTCGAAAAATGTTTGCAACTGCAAAAGGGGAAAAAAGAAAAGAAAATCAGGGCCAGGGCCAGCCCTACCATTAGACAGAGGGAGGGAGGCACCTCTGGCAGCACATTTTCAGTGTCCTAAAAGATCAAAAACGTTGCTATGTCATTAGCCATAATAATTACATTGTTATATAATTAATTATTGCTCCATTTTTGCTGCTGGGGCTAGACACACCTGTCCCATGTGCCAAAATTACTTGCCCAGCTTTGGGTACTATTTATTGTGACTGGGGTAGGTGGACGAAAGGGCCATTTGTTGCTCTGAGTTATGCAGCAGGATATGTGGAGCCAGTCCTGGTTACTGCTGTGTCCTCCAGTTTTCACATCAGGATGCAACAGAATGAAGGTGCTTCAAATATAAGGGTTTCAAATAAATTCAGGGCACACATTGTAATGGGGGTAAGCGCTTATTTTTCTTTGACTGAATATATTGCAGTCTCTCTATCGCTGTAACTAACATCTGGTTTCCATTTTATTATTATTTTTTTCACAAGAGCTTTTCTATTACAAGTGTTCCAAAAAAAGAGAAAGCTTTGCCTTCATTAGACTGCTGGGTTATCCACCTATCAACACTCAATTAAGGTACAGTCCCGGGCAGCTCCAAAAGAAGGGAATGGTAAAGGCCTTCTTAGTACCTTATACCCCAAACAAAGCAAAGACAAAAAGCAACACCCCACCCAAACCCCCCCCCCCCCAGAGTTGCCATAAGTCAGAATTGATTTGATGGCACATCATCATCATCATCATCATCATCATTATTATTATTATTATTATTATTATTATTATTATTATTATTATAGCAGCAGCAGTAGTAAAAGGGGTAGGAAGACTATATTATTCATTCACAGGGAGTCTGAAATAAGCCATCTAATTAGGACACTATCTCCATCTACTGGACACTGAAGGAACTACAAGTACCTGTATTCGGTCAAGAGTTAAAAGAATGAAAAAAATACTTCTACATATGTATGAAAAATAAAAACACTGGCGGACTGGCAGCTTTAACAAGGACTGTTCTACTGCACCCTGCACAGCACTAGCAAGTTCCAAACAGATGCCATTATACTAAATGCATAAATGACGAGGCTCTAATCTCTCTATTTATTAGTCCAGCATTTTTTCAATACATTATGGATTAGACTGAATGAACTCCTCATATGAGTGGAAGACAGGATTGCCCTTGATCCAAAGGTAAGTGCTCCTCTTTCCCAAATGCATCTCTCCACAATACATCAAATGCATCGTAGAAGAATTCCTTATGGGGCCCTGGTACAGCTTTAGGGTGTGTGTGACAAGCTATTGAGGACAGATGAAGCCATTCAATTTTGGTCCATGACAGTTGGGCATGTATCCAATCGTAAGTCTATTCCAGCCCACTTCCACATCAACTTGATTTTTAAAAAAAAAATCATGAAGATTGTTACAATTTTCATCCCCCCACATCATTTGTAAACTTTTTATTCCATAGTAAGCCCTGGAAAGAGCTGGCATAAGTAAGAATTTATTTGATGGCATGTATTGAATAACATCACTTTATTCAAAAGAAAAGCCCAGCCATTATTTAGCTGTTGCAAAATATTACCATTAATGAAAAAGAATGATGTCCCTTTCCTAACTCTAACTATGGGTTTTTTTTGTCCTTAGTGAAATGAAGAAGAAAATAAAGATTTACCTTGACTGAAAACTGCTTCTTCTTGGGTGCATACCAGACAACACCACTGGAGTAAATGAAGGCCCTCAGAGGGCTTAAAGAAGTCACCAGTACATATACTTTGATGATGATGGAAAGGTCTTGGATTTTAAAGTCTCCTTGATGGTCAACTTCAATTGGTTTTTGATGACTGGAAAATTATAACAAATTGTATGGAAATTAGACTCATCAAAATCAGTCTCTTTTCTTTTCTATATATGCCAGAACACAGTGCTAGAAAGCACCTGAAGAGGACAATTGGTAGGATGCAACAAAGGGGTTTGTCCTTTATTTCATATGGTTCTTCATCTATTTTATTTATTTACTTTACCACTTTCTGCCTGTCATCCTGCCCTGAGAATCCAAATCCTTGGGATGTCCTGAATACTGTTCTAACTCTCACCAGACTCACATCTTGTGTTAGAGACCCTATGGACGAAAGGAAACTAATGGCCCAAATCCTCTTGCACAACTATTCAAATGGCATACATTTTGAGGCAAATTGCCCCAAGTTAATAAACCACTGTAGTCATTGTTAGTTGAACGTTAAGTCACACAACTTAGTATGCAGTAGATAATGTCTACAATAATTTCTTAACTTAAGGTAATTTGGTTCCTGAAGTCACGCCATTTGTGTTGGCACCAGTGTAATTCGGCAAGAGAATTTGGGCCAAAAAATTAAAAAGCGAGGACAACTGGCAGACAGGGGGTTAAACAAAGTCTTTCCCCTGAAAAATACAGTCTATAACCCCAACATTTCCAGCATGAGGGAATTCCAATACATCAGGAAGGAAATAGAACATCTAGTTCAACCCACTGATGTCAATAAGAACACAAAAAACACTTTTTTTACCGCTGAATATTCTTGATTGGCTGATACAGCATGTGAGTCAAACTTGTTCTTTCATTATTATTGTGCGGCTTCACTGTGTGAAGAGGTATCCTATTTGATTCTTGGCAAGCAGGAAGAGCAATTGGAAGGTGCAAATCTGAAAAGATAACTGAAATTAGAATACGAAATTATATGAATTAAAACAGAAATTAGAAAATGGTCGAAATAGCGAATGCCTCTCTTTTCAAGGAAGGCAGTAAAACCAAATATTTTGTTATTACTTTTTACTTCTCGAATGCTTTTCAACAGATTTTTCTGATACCTTCTTACTTTCATTATATTTATTTCACTTTCATTATATTTATGTCCTCAACTTTTTTTTTAAAAAAAGAGAAAACCTACAGAAGGATGATTAACAAGGCAATAGATTAAAACCTGCTTAGTTTGCTTCACGTTGGTTGAAGGGTTTTTTTTCCAACCAACAAATGATTACATTCATGAGAATGATGCCAATCAGCTGAAAAAGTAAACAGACTTTTCTAGTATGGTGCTGACAAGTTGCTTCCTAACTATCTATATAGTAATGAAAGTCTAGCCCTGGCATGAAATCAGCCAGTAGAGGGTGCTGTCTTCCTTTCCTTTCCTCCCTCTTCCTGACACAATGCCTTTTTTGTTCACATGTGCTGTGGCTTTTATTAACTAAGTCCATTTTTAGACATTTCCAAATGCTTAAGTAAGGGAGAAGTCAAGCTGTTCCTATTATTCTCAGATCTCGTTGCTTAACATGAGACCACACAGGGCTAAAGCTTACTAAGTACAACTTGCCTTTCAACATGTTCACTATATTTCAATATGGCAAGCTAAAACTGTAATTGAAGCTGTAGGATTTCCAATGATTACATGAGAAAAAGCCATAAGTGACAAGACTGCTGTTTAAACAGAATACACATAGTCAAAAAAAAATGTCTGATTCTCGGTATTACTAACAGCCGCCCATTCTGCTAAAAATGTGACAACTTCTGGGATGGCGTGAAAGGAGGACTGAGATTACTGAGTAAGGCATGAAAGGTGGCCCTCCAGATGCTGGAGGATGATGATTCCCATCATCCATCACTGATGGCTGTGCTGAGTAGGGATAATGGGAAGGGCTACACATGGGTCTCCCTATCATTGTCCTATCATTGCTCATTTATGGGATGGCTTCAATGTGTTATTATATGGGTTTGTCCTTAAAAAAACCTTTTCAAGTTCTGCCCTGATTTAGAAAGCTCTGTGCATAACTTTAGACATATAGGACTTGCTTGAGTTCAGGCTCTTAACCTACTCCAGTGGTAAGTGCTTCAAAGTTGGTGGCATTCAAGAGCAAATTAGACAATCATCTGTCAGATCTACTTTGTTTTGGACTCCTGCATTGAGCAGGCAGTTGGATTCCATGGCCTTATAGACCTCTTCCAACTTCATTATTCTTTAATTCTATGAAGGAAGGTTCTTGCTTGAAGCAATAGCTATTCAGAACGCCAAGTGAGATGCAGGGACCACACAGCCTTTTCCTTGTTCTTTCTGGATTAGATACTATTAATGGTCACACTCAGCACCACCTACAAGACAATGTGGACTCTCAAGACCAACCATGTGGATTCTTCACATCAGCCACAATCTGAAGAAACGTCTCCTTATGCTCATCAGGGTAAAAACATTATTTTGACTTTAATTATTATTATTATTATTATTATTTATTTAACTTATATGCCGCCCACACTACCCAAAGGTCTCTGGCCGGCTTACAACATGTGGCACAACTGGCTATTTCTATGTGGCGAATAAACCAAATAATAACCTGTAACTAGTGCTAGATGCTACTGTGTCTTTGTACTGTTTTCGCCACCCCCACAGCTAAACAAAAACTGAAGTTTCAAAGCAGGCAATGTGAATGGGTTCGTGTGTAGGGGGCAATCACAGAGTGACAGGTAGGGCTTTTAGTCCTATGAAAGGGGTGTGAAAATTCCAAACCCTGCAGTGCTGCAAAGAGGTGTGAGACCTACCTCAGAGGATCTACATCAACTCTCACAGACATGTATCCCCAATTTTGGGACTCTTGTACATGATTTTTCTGCACTATCCATAAAGGGGTTGTGCTAAGCCTGAAGAAGTAAGATTTTCTCCACAAAAGCTTGCAATTTGTTTGATTTTTAGTGGACCAATAAAAGGTATCACTCACTCTTGCATTTTTGCACCCAAAGTGGAGTTTCTCCATCACAATAAGAGTGATCGTTCATTTTCCCTACCCTGACAGATGGGCAAGTTAAGTTGCTCTGAACAAAAGCATTGGAAGTGGGAGAGAAGAAATGCTTTCAGAGATCAGATGCTATGGTATCTGTGTCTAACATTAACTTCCTGTCTTATTGCTTCTACTGACTTTTGAGGTCAAATCTCTTGGACCAGAAGCTATGCAAGTAAATACTCAAATAAAATAAAAGGGAAGAAGGCAGGCCCATGCCAACATAATGTTCAGAAGTGCTGTCATCTGTGTCTGGGGAACACTTCTCGAATGCTCACTCAGAGTAATGAACTTCTAGGAAACACTTCATTTTGCTCATTCAGACTCCCAAGTAGATGAAAACCCCTCTCCTATTAACCATTCTGTACTCCTGGTTGCACACCGCAGTACTAAATCAGAACAAGAAATCAAAACATTGGTTTGCTTGTTTTCTTGGTTGCTGGACTGAGGTGAACTCAACATTCATCAACAATTTTAGTAAACTTCTGAACTGTGTTCTGTATGGCAAAAGTCATTTAGACCTGTTCCTTACCCATTAGATTGGAAGAATTATTCTTTGGAACCTGAATCATAAGACAACGCAAGGAATTGCCTCCAAAGACTCCTCCTGCTGAGCTAATAATAATAATTGTGTGCCATTAAGTCGATTTTATCTTTCAGCAACCCTTTCTAGGGGTTTCTAGGCATAGGTTTACCATTCCCTCCTTCTGGGGCTGTCCTAAATCACAAAGAGGAATTGAACCCCTGACCCCCATGCTCCAACTCTGTCAGCTATACAGATGGGACTTTTAATCCAGTGGATGCAGCAGCTAATGTGCAGTCCACTTTCTGCCTCTGTACTGGAGAGCTGCTATGACATCTTCTGACTTCAGCTTTGAGTGAGAGACTGTGACTCAAGACACACATAAGAATGGAATGCTCCACGAGAAGGTTGAAAAATAGGATATAAGACATCTGGGCAGTAAATGAGATGTAAATACCATTGAAGTAAGCATAGTAGGAAACAACACCACCACCACCCCGCCCCAGCACTTTTAAACAGAGATATTCAAGGGCAACAGTACCATCTCAGCATCTCCATCACCAGTTTTTCCACATATTCACTCAAAGATTCACTGTCATTGGTGAGACTTACTCATATGAAAATGTGTCTTAGGCTTGTAGCCTCAGTGATCATAATTCATTAATAATCATTAATAGTTAATTCCAAGACTGTGGCCGCACACAAAGAGTTTGAGAAATTTATTACTGATGAACGATCAGGAGTCAGTTCAATGAAAATCTTTAGCTGAGGCTGAAGCAACATTTTAGATGGACTGAAGCTCCAATCCTCAATATAAGAGAATGCTATTGAGTATATAGTGAGGCTAAAATATGGGGGGGGGGGAATAGTTCTGCTGTTAGACATGCCTAGCAGAAGACATTTGTTTGTTTTCACTTAAAAACACACAGCAAGCATCACTTGGTAAGTGAATCAGAACAGGAATCATTTAAAATGCCATTCCACATATAGAAAAGTTATTAATGAATGAGCTACTTCCTTCAGATTCAATAAAACAAGCTTGCTCAAATAGGTGCAAGAGAAACAGGACATGCAGTTCTTCAGTGGAAATATAGCATCATCTTTCTCTGTATTAGACTTTCCCACACAGCAACGTTGGAATAAGAGGCTCTGCTCCAGTGATCTGTCTAGGTAAAGATCTTCTTTGAAGGAGAACAATATAAATGAGCAGTGACTAATGTTCTCCTAATAGAAATCAGAGTAAAGATGATGCACATATAATGTGTTATGGTCCAGAAAAGCTTATTCCACAATAAATGTGTTCAACCTTAAGGGATCACTGGCCTCTTCACTGTTTATGCAACAACACATTAATCTGCTTCCTGTCTAAATTGCCTTGGAAAAAATGTGCATCTTGAATGGAACAAAATGGGCTACAGAGGGAGGGGAGTAAAGTGAAAGCTACTGGATTTTCTTAAGAGTCATATAGACTTATTTGGTGTTCTTGACAGTGTGGCCTCAGGTTTTCCCAGAAATACTGAGTGCTGCAGCTGCTCCAGAGAGAGAGAGAGATATATATATTTTTGGTGGCAAACTGAAACTGTGTAGGTTAATGTGCCTAAAGCAAGCTATGAGGCAGGACAAGTCAGAAGCAGCTGAGGCATAGGTTCAAGGAAATATGCCCCAGTCAGGCTCAATACTCTCATATGCACCCCTTCAGATGGGAAAATTGCTTCAAATATAGTTATCTCCCCCCCCCCATTTGTCACTAGAAAAAAAGTGATTTCTGTTTTGGGGGTCCCCGTGCTGAGTGGAGCCCTGGACCTTCATCCCAAGGGCTAGCATTAAGGATGCCACTGCAAACAGCCTACAACTTTCTGCATCTACCCAGGAACAACATGTTAGCATATGAGCATGACTTGGCAAGAAGTGAGATTTAAGCAGCTGTTAACAACACTTGCTGATCTGTGGTAATAGACTGGGAGAGCTAAGTACTATTTTTAAAACTCTAATTCTCACTTTTGAACAGAGTCCCAGCAGCCAGAATCCAACTACGTACTCTGGGTGGTTTACAAACGTTAAAGCACCCAACATTCCCCCCCCACACACACACATAAAACAAACAATTCTAAAAGCAATTCCCAAAAAGCCCCCTCCCCCAATGGTGAAGGCAGCCAGATAACAAAAACTTAAACACAAGACATAACAAACTATCGGGGAAGGGGGGGGGCAGGGAAAGATATCCCAAAAAGCCTCCTTGAAAAGCTCTGTTTTTACTAGCTTTGGGGAAGTTAGGAGGGAAAGGGCCTGGCACCCCTCCACCAGCAGGGCATTCCACACTGAGAAGGCTTGGTGCCTAGTCACAGATTTCCATGCCTCCCTTGGGGTGGCCACTCACAGCATTAAATCCTGGGAGAAACAGGCTTCATACAATGGCTGCCAGATGTACCAAAGAAGTTATTCCATCACACCAGTGCTGTATCAAAGGAAGTTACTACAGCAAATCTTCCAACAGCCAATATCCTGAATAAACTTTGATGCACTGCATAATCACTTCTATGATCATTACTTTGGTCTGTTTTTGATCTGACGAGGGTACCATCTTCTAAGACTGTCTAGTTACATCCAGCACAGACCAGGGTAATGTTCATAGAAGTAATTCAGTAAATGTGTTTGGGTTCTTTGAAGGTCTTGGCTGTGAGAATATGCTATCGTGAGTATTATAGTATTGCTTTTCGTTGGTTTTCACCAGTGACCTGAACCAGAACATTGAGACCCCACAAAGTGGGATGCTAAGAGAACCAGACTGCCGGTATAACAAAAAAGCATATGAAAATAAAGAAGGCCAAAAGGGATGCTTCTATCTTATTCTGATTTTTCTTTTTAGCGCACAGTTTCCTTTTAGGAAGTTAAGTGACTTCCTTTGATAAGACTTGCATGCTGTCATGCCTGCCAACAGTAATCATAGATCAAAATAAGACATATTCTTATGTTTTACTTAGCACTTCCAATTTGCTTTTATTTAAAGGCTCTAATATACTGGCTGAATTGAATAGGCACAAGGTGAGCGGCAGCCTCTGTCAATGTACCTGAAAGAAAAGCTATCCCATACTAAGGAAGTTCAAGATCTAAGCCATGGACAGCATGGCAAGGTGATTATCTGGGGGACAACTTCTTTGAAGTACAGAGAAAGGTGTATAAAAATGTCTCCCTATGCCAAAGGGAGGCCAACGGATGAAAAGAAAATAAGAAAAATGAAAGAAAAAGTCATAATGAAGTCTGAGCTTTTCCAAAGCTAATTAAACATTAGCCACAAACTAATTAATTTAAACAGATGATCAAGATAGCAAAAGATAAACTCTCTACAAGGACTATCTGGCAATTAACACCAAGACAGTTGGGTAAAACAAAATAGTATTTCCAGCTAAATCTCTCAGGCTGTGTGTTACTGAGGGTCAAACTAGGTGATGCATATTTAGGATATACGTAGAAGCAGCACCGCCTTCACATAGCGAGATGCATCTGTCATAGCTTGTGGCTTGCCTCACTTCTGTATATTCTCTGCATTTGTTTTGTGATTGGTGATTAGAAATAGGGTTTACTTTGCAGGTCTGATGAAGTCACATTACTGGAGGAAAAATGTGTGAATTGTAGGGAATACACATCCGTTTAAAGTCTAAATTTGAGCCACAGGATTCAGGAGTCAATTCTTCCCCATCACAATCCTCCTAGCAACAATTTGGCCAAGCAGATCTGTATATCCAATTTGTTATGGCAGACAAACCAAAAAAAAGGGAGAAAAGGAAAAGGAGAATCATAGTGTTTTTTTTGGGGGGGGGGGAAAGTCTGCACATTACAAAATCCCTGCTACTTTGCAGCATTGATAAAGCTGTATTCTTAGGCAGGATAACATAATGGTTGCTAGTACATTTGGAAAAAAATAGCAACTTAGCAACTGATAAAGCCCACTTCTATAATGTTAGCTATTCTCTGGCACATTCAGTGTACCAAACTCTGAATTAAACAGCCATGTTTCTATAATTTATCATGAAATTCAAAATCCCCATATGATCTGTAGTGTTAATTATATCCAGAAACACAAGACAAAAACAAAACAAACAAAAAAACCACACACAAGAGAAAAAAGAAAGAAGAAAAAGAAAAAGATACAACACCCTTCCCATTGCGTTAAAAATCTAGCACAGAAGTCACATGCAACATTATTTATTTGTACGAGACAACTATCTAGTCTACTATTTTATGTTGGAGAGCACTGCAGCATTATTCACAGCCCTATATTTTCAGCAAATATTGACCATATTATGAGTCATAGCAGGAAAATAAGAACAGCGTTCTTAAGTTGACTCCTTTTACAGTAGTTTAATCCACCCCATCCCAAAAAGTTAAAAACAAACTACATCACAGCCATTCAGTTCCAGGGGAAATAGCTCAGATTTATCTGTATTAATTATTTAATATATCTTCCCTTTCAAGGAAGAAAGTTCATTCATAAATAAATTCTTGTGCGTGTAAATAATGTATACATTATATGGCGATAATGCCAGCATCATATTCATTAAGTGCCAAGCTGAAATGTTTTTATTCACCTGGGTTGTTAAACAGTTTTTCTACACTGTAGCATGGTTTTAACTGACTGATATTTCTCTCTCTCTCTCTTTTTAAAAGATTTACACTCTCTTATATTTTATTAACACCTTTGTAAAAAGCTCTATAGTCAACTTTTGTAGGTAAGAGGCACTACAAAATGATTAAAAATAAAAATAAATGAAACAACCTTAAGTCCAAAAGTTCCTCACACTGGTACAAACTTGATGAAGTAGATTTTTGATTCACAAAAACTTGTGTATTGCATGATAATTTTTTAGGAGTCTGTAAAGCTGTTGCCTATTTTTGCTGTTATATTTTATTTTGTATTGACCACACGGTTACCCTTTATTTCACTTTAAGAAAGATGCCAACAATCCAGAACAAGTTGAGAGGAGAGCAACAAGGATGACCAGGGAACTGGAAACCAAGCCCTATGGAAAAAAACTGAAGGAAATGGGCGTTTTGCCATGAGAAAAGAAGACTCAGAGGAGATATGATTTTGTTGTTGGCATGTGTCAACAACATAATGAATTTTATATCAGCGATGGAAAGCATTATTATAGAGACTCCTAACAAAGTGGGATAAATCAACTGAAAAAAATGTTTCTTTCTTCAGGCATAATTCTAAAAACCCTACAGATACCATTCAAATTATCCACTGAATGAGCTAACTGTTTTGGAGTACAGTTTTATACTTTTTTCATGGTTTTCAAAGTGGTTGGGACAGAAAACCAGAAAAACCTCCAGCAAAGGACGAAGCTTTCAATCACCCAGGCACCATGAGAGGACATAAGCTTCTGAAAATACAAAACAGCACTGGATTCTTTTGCCTACAAGTAGGAGCTCTGTAAAATGGCTATGCTACTACTTTCTTCTAGAAAATGTATGACTTCACTGCTTAGGCAACATGTTGAGTAGCATGAGGGCTGCATGGCCATGATATACGTAAAATAATTATTAAATGTAGCCTAAGTTCCCGTGGTATACTTCCATATCCATTACGAGTAGCATTAAGACTTGCTTACAAATGGTCTTTATAGCCTGCTTCTAAATATATTTCCTCAGGATATGATTACTTCCTAGAAAATGTACAGTATACATTTTCTCTGAATGTGGACCATTATATAATCATAATGGGGTGACTGACATACGAGAGGGATGTACCAGCCGGTATATGAAACAAATGATAGCAAACTGGATATTGCTAGGGAAAAAAAAAAAGGAAAGAGCTTTACACACACACACACACTATATATTGGAGCTGAGGCTCCAATACTTTGGCCATCTCATGAGAAGAGAAGACTCCCTGGAAAAGACCCTGATGTTGGGAAAGTGTGAGGGCAAGAGGAGAAGGGGATGACAGAGGACGAGATGGTTGGACAGTGTCATCGAAACTACCAACATGAATTTGACCAAAGTCCGGGAGGCAGTGGAAGACAGGAGGGCCTGGCGTGCTCTGGTCCATGGGGTCACGAAGAGTCGGACACGACTTAACGACTAAACAACAACACATGGGGAAAAATGTGGGAAATACCATGGATTTAGGGCAGGCTGGTTTGCATTTTTTCCACTGATCACATCACACAAAGTGAAATGTGAATCAACCCACAATTCCCCCACCTCCAATCTGTAGTTTTTCTCCCTCCACTGATGGGACTTTTTATCTTTTAAAAACAGATCCATTCACATCAGTTCAGATATGTGATTGCTTGAACCAATATGGAAAAGCCACTGTGCAAGCATGCAGTTAGGGACTGACAAGCAAAGCCCATTGGCAAGACTCCTTAACAGGCAGTTAAGGAACAAGCAACACCTCTCTTTTTAAAGAACAGTTTACAGCAAAACTAATGAGAGGAGGTAGCTCCTGTTTATAGCTGTTCTCCTTTACAGTGACTATGCCAACTGCAGGGCTATAAATAGAGCTGCAAACAAGCTGAAAACAAGGCTTCCCTCTCTCTTCTTGTGTGGCCATATAATCTGGGGAGACCTGGAGAAACCTGAATTCTCCAATGTAACTTCACAGCAAATGAATGAGAGGGAATTAGCATGTCCCTCATTGTGTAGTTGCACCCTTAGCAGGTAACTCTAACCTTCTCAAAAAATTCCCTTTAAAGACCTTCTGCCAAACTGCTGTGGTATCTAAACGCATCTTTGCATTGTACACGTAGGATTTTTTAAAAATACAACTAACTAACTAACTAAATAAATAAATAAATAAAATTTAAAAAATGTAAGTAGGGCTGGGCAGAGGTGAGGCTATAGCTGAAAATTAAAAGGATCCAGGCAGGGGTAGAGAATTCTTAATTCTTTCCTCTTCTAAATTCTTTGTTCTGAAACCGGTATTTTCTGTTCTGAAGTGGGGTCTATATGTCTTCTTCCCAATGTAAATACATGTGGTTTCACTCTAAATGTGCAGCTGGCCCTCCATTTGGCTGAGTGAAGCAGATGCCTCAGACAGCATAGTGAAAAGCCAAATTGTTAAGTTATTTTGTCATTACTCTACTCCGCACTCCTCAGAAATAGAAAAGATTGCAAGGGGGATTTTCCACCCTAAGTGTCAAGAAACAAACTCACTGACTCACACACTCCTTGGCTGGTTTTGAGCACTGTGGACCTGGAAACGGACGGCTGAGTGTGAACCATATGCTATTTTTTTGGTAGCAAAATAGCTGATGATACTTTGTCAAGTTTTAGCAACAACTACTTCATACTTGCACAACAACGTTAATACAAGACCTATTTTCCACATATATGGAGAGACAAGGATGGTTTTTTGGGATTGCACCCATTGTTAAAAGAGAGATCTGAGAAATATAATCATGTGGCTAGTTCTGGCAGGTGTCGAGCAGCCAATCCACAGAAGGAATGCCACTGGAGGTGACACATCTCAAAGCTGCTAGTGCTATCCAACCACCTGCTGCTGTAAAACCATAACTCTGAAAATGAAGAAGTAGCTACATGACAGTTCTTTGCATCATTCCACAAGAATGAGGGCAGCATTGCCTCAAAATCAGCTCTCACTCTCCTCAAGAAAGTGAAACTGGATGTGTAGTCTATAGTGGTTCCCCCACCATCTGCAATATTGACATATGCAACCTTGTCAAAACATTGCATTTTAGCTGCTGAAGAAGAGACCACAGCAGCTTTCCAAGCTGCACAGAGAGGTTTGTGTGCGTGCGCGTCTGTGTGCATGCATGTGTCTGCCACATGATGCAATGAGGAAGGTGGACACAGAGCCAGATTTTTGTGGGCAGGACTAATGAGCACACAGTGGCTAGCAGCCAACAAAGCAGCAGGCTCACCACATGTCTCTATCAGGCCAGAAAATGGAAGAGGGGGAAGAAATAGCCTGTGGCCAAACTGTTGTTTCAGGCGCACACTTTTTCTTTAAAAAGAAGAGGTTTGTTCAAAGGAAAGTAATGTGAGAAGCTCTGGAAAAGTTGAAACAAATCTATGTCATAGAAAAGATTGGGCTCTCTAAAATCAGACAGGCTGACTGGAATGGTACTGTTTCATCTGAGAGAATCTACTGACTGAATGATCCAACCAGAAATATGAATTTTAAAATACCAGTAATTGCACTGCAGGGATTAAACATCTGCTTAAAGCTCTCTGGGAAAACTGAAGAGGGTTTGAAAATGCTTAGATTTGGGTAGATCATATCCTAAATCTGCGTCATGGTGCCTAGCCTGTGTTAAGGGGATATAAATTTTATTTCTCATTCCTCACTCTCTTATTCTATTGTTATCGGGTGTGTGGGTGGGTGTTGTTCTTATGGAATATGCCCATTGCTTGTAGGGAAGGATGGTTCTAACCCATGTCTCCAGAAATCCAGAGGTGATGTAAATGTCCCTGTTCCACTTTTCCTCTGAGATTACCCACATGGCCTCTACATCAGAACTCCATAATTTCAAGCCATGATATTTGCCTCAATAATTAATTAGAAAGATGCTGCCAGGAAAAACAAAACAAAAAACAAATCAACACAGGCAACCATGAGGAGGATATCCTGAAGAAGAGCCAAGAGAAAATGGAACAATAGCAAAGTGCTGTATTTGTATTTCAAAATCAGCCATCCTGGATAAACATGCAGGATGTATCCTCATGTGCTAAAACACTATAAAAATACTATAAATACATATTATATAGACAGACATACAGACAGACAGCTATATGTTTGTCTTGTGTGCCATCATGTCAGAACCAACTTATAGCAACCCTAATAGGGTTTTCAAGGTAAATGAGATATTTAAGGATCTATATCTATGTCTATGTCTATTCTTTAGAGACCAAGTTTGTATCAGGACCCTGGAATTCCTGGATTGCAATGATACTCCCAGGTATTCCTATGGCTTCTTGAACTGCCCTAAAGCTAGAATATTCACTATCCCCTTTCTTGTGATGTATGTAATACATAATTTCACCTTTCCTCTATGGGCATTCCATCCATTGAGCTATCTCCTTGACCTTGCCTCCACCCCTGAATTTCATTCCTAGTGTCTTAGATTTGTGAGCAGAGATCATGCCCAACAAAGCAACACTTTCCAGCGTGATCAGATAGGATCCTTCATCTGTATCTGATCACAACCTCAGAAAGGCCTAAGTCCTACTAAGGCAGTAAACCATTACTTCAGATGGAAGCAGGGAATTTACACGCCTAAATGTTTCTATCCCTTTTGGGGGGGGGGGGGGCGAGTCTGATGGAAGCTTTGTATCTTGAGAGATGCCTGACAGGCAGGAAATGCCAGCAAGGCCAGCCCTACCTTTGGGCTGACTGTGATGTCTGCTGCAGGCAGTGAGACATGAGGCGTGGTGAATTGTGCCATCCCTCCCAGAATCCCATCACCACCTACCCTCTCTTCCTGTTCCTTGTGTCTCATGGTGTGGCTTCTGCTGCTTTCCCATAGCCTCTGTTATTGTTGCTTGTTTGCCTGCCCCATGGCAAGGAGAAATCTGCCACACAAAGCATCTGGTACATCCTTATGCAAACCTAGTGCTTTGTATTTCTATACAAAACATCAGCTCCATGCAAAGAGGCAGCAGTGGCTTTACACAGCCAGCGCCACCCCACTCCAGGGCCATCAAGCTTAAGGAAACAGGGAAGCAAGCACCAGTTGTGACAAATGGTGCTTCATGTTGGTGGTGGGAGCACTCTGAGTGCCAGGAAAGTGGGTGTGGCAGGGTGGGAGCGGCAGTAGCAGCAGCATGAGAGGGAGGAGGAGCCAAAAGTTTGTACTGGCTGTGGGAGGGATGGGGCATTGGCACCTCTCTCACCTCAATCAGCAGGAGAGCTCAGGCAGCCACTGTATGGCAATATTACCATTCAGTGTTAGAGAAATCTGTACCCAAGCACCATTATTGGGAAGCAACACAAAGAGGGCCCTAATGGGAGCTGCCTAGGGTTACCTAATGTCAAGCTCCACTACTCAGATTCAAAATTATTCTTCATTTATTATTATTTCCTGTGTTTCTGGAGTGACTCTTAGGGCAAAATGACTGGCAAGCTGTGCATCCAATGAAGCACCGTTTTAATCTCTGGTTGACTACGGCTAAAGAAACTGCATACTTTTAAAATAAAGAGTACAGAAAATTCTTCATTCACAAACATTAATATTCTAATTCTTTGCATATTGCCTCAGTTTAGCAGCACAACTAGGCCAAGCTGGGCAAAGGGACCCAAAAAATCCAAGCATTTTGAGAGTTAAGTGATTGCTTTTAAAAAGTATGTACTTATAAAGATGCCATTCCTCATGCCTCACAGTGCAATCAGACAGAGGAATAGCTTGCATTTTGGATCGCTTGTGGCATGGTCTGATGTGAGCTATTTTCCAGTGGTCAGATGAGGTACAGACAACTGCGCGCCAGCCCAACCTTGCTCCATTCCCAAACTGGACCTTTTTGGTCCAGCACCAGGGCTACTCTATTTTGGAACTAGGCTGGAGCGATTCGGTATGCACAGAAGAGCCACTTTAAGGGAGAGCGCTCCCAGCAAAGCAACACTTTTCAGCGTGGTTGGATGGAATCCTTCATCGTCATCTGATCACAACCTCAGAGAGGCCGAGCTCCTATTAAGATAGTAAATAGAGATGGGGGTATTCGTATTCGGATACGAATACCCCCATCTCTAGTAGTAAACCATTACTTCAGATGTAAGCAGGGGATTCACATGACTAAACATTCCTATTACATACAGAATTCTCTGGACAAAGGAAACACAGCTAGAAGAGGGGTAAGCTCTCTGACACCTAGTTTCCCGTGGGCAAGACTGAGTTTTGCTGAGCAGAATTATTCTGTAAGAATCTGTGCATGGAACCTGAAGCGGTAAAGCATGTATGGTTTTGCCACCTCTGTGAGAATCAAGACTCTGTATAAGCCAAGGAAAACAACATTCTCCTTTATCAATGTTATCTTAACTGTTTTTAGATACCTTTGGTCATGCTGATAAATGAGGCTGTGCTATTTTTAAGAACTATGCAAGATGAATTGAGATGCGCTCACATTTCAACATTTCTATTTTACTGAGCAAGCAAAATAAAAGATAACCAAACAAAACTATTTATGGATGTGAATCAGGATGTTACCTGGAAATGTTCTCATTATTTGGCACAATCCTTCTTTTCTGCAAAGCAGACGTTGTATTTGAGGGAGAGCATTTGCCTGGAATGAATAGGAACGATTCTGGTCATTGTGTTTTCCTTTTCACAACTTAAGTGTTATTTTTATGTACCAGTGAAAAAAAGAAGTGCCACCAAAGCAATCGGATTCAGTAATGCAGCCAGCATAGAGAGATTACAACCATTCTCTTGTATAGGATAAGAAATAACTACAGTCAACCATTGACTAGAAACTTAGGTGGAAAGTTTCCATCAACCTTAATTGAATTCCATTTTCAGTGATAAGTTCCATAATTGTACACAACCTCAAACAAGGTATCTAAGGAAATACTAGTGGAAATATCAGAAAGGCAGATAATTTCATGCTCACACAGAGTCAGAAAAAACAGCAGCAGTTGACACTGGGTGAAATTGACAGCTTACCCACTTCATTGATTACTCCAAAAATTTCCCTGTTCTTATTTTGATAGTCATGAAAACAGCTGTCAATTCACCTAAGAGAAATGTTTGTGCTAGATGTTCAAAATGCTAGAGCCAAGCCTGCCCTGCCAGGAAAAGTCGTGACTCCCACTTTCATTGGACAGAGTGGACACCCACTCCTTTTAAAACACAGAGTGTCCATCCCACACTGTCTCACTTTGTTTCCAAGCACTCTGCTCTCAGTGAGGCATTTGTGTAATTTCATTGGAATCCTATATTTTCCAGCAATGTACAAGAGCTGAATTCCAGTTGTGGGTGTGGTGAACTATAAAAACCCAGATTAGGTAATAGCAACGTGGATTGTTATGGCTTCACATAATAATTGCAGTGACCCAGCAAAGCCAAGCAGTTATATATCCCATTGGTTTTGGTGGTGGAGAATTAAACATGTGTTTCACTTGCCACTGCCAATGATGCTACAGGAGTCAATGCATCCTTAGAAGCAGAGCTCCCTTAAGAGGCAGAAGGCT
The DNA here is from genome assembly GCA_037013535.1 of Intellagama lesueurii. Taxonomy (NCBI): domain Eukaryota; kingdom Metazoa; phylum Chordata; class Lepidosauria; order Squamata; family Agamidae; genus Intellagama; species Intellagama lesueurii. The sequence continues at coordinate 67,327,985 of JBAJHW010000005.1, read as the reverse complement.
CTGCATTGTAACATGAGTTTGCCTCAGGTTGCATTTGGCACATTAGCTTGCTTTTGTTCCATAATTAGTTATCAGAAGATAAGCAAGGCTGCATTTTCACTCCTGAAAAATTTGTTTTCCTGGAGAGAGAATGTTATATGAGAAAAATATTCATTGCTCTTCATATATCATAAACAAAGTCTTGTGGTCCTGATACAATAAAAAAGCAAGGGCAGGTGATACCTTTGCTACATCACTAAAAAAATTTGCTAGCTTTCAGCCTATACTAGTCTTCATCAGGTTGTGTACCAATATCCACGATATATTGGTGCGTAGCTAGATGAAGACTGGTATAGGTTAAAAGTTAACATTTTTTATTTTTATGTTTTAGTGGTCCAGTAAAGGTATCACCTGCTCTTGCCTTCATATATGATCTCACTCTACTGTTGCTCCAAGCTATCTCAGGACCAAACTACGTTCTATTGTAAGGCCATCTTGTATGGTAAAACTACATATCCCATTTTCAAACTCTAGAGTAGATGCACATGGCACAGGTTTGACTATCAGTCCCCAAGCTCTGCTGTCTGTGGTTTTTTAAATGACAATTTTTGGAGATTTCACCTGAAACATGCAAAGTATCTGCTCAAATACAAGCAAATTCCTGTAGAAGTTGACTGCTGATTAGAATTAAAATGAAGCTCCCAGAACTTGCATCTGATGGAGTGCTTGGTAACATAATAAATACAGAGATGAAAATGTTAGTTTGGACATATGTATAAGAATACTTTAGAATACTACAGAGTAATGACATTTTGCAACCATACCTTCTGCAATAAGCTTGTTTGATGCAATTCTGTTGTATTTAGGCAGTTTTCATGGTCAGCTTTGGTGGAAGACAGGCAAATAAAAAGATCCAAGGAGTGCGATTCATCTGTTTAAGAAAGAGAGAGAGAGAGAGAGAAACAAATTGGAAAAGACTTACGGTGACTTTCCAGTCTAAGAAAACAGTGAAACAAAATAAACAAAAAAGTGTGCATACTGTCATTTTCTGAGTTCTTTAATGTTCCATGTTTTGTATTAAGTGTTGCGAAGTAGTGATCTTTAGGGATATTGTTTGGACCTTGATATCATCCCACCAGACATGCACAATTGCTATTTCTGAGTGTGTGTGATTATCACATTTTTTACTGAAAGATATAGTGTGACTCCCACTTTCACTGGGCAAGGACATTTAACTGATGATGTTAATTTCCTCCTACCTCCTCCCCTTCTCCAAGCCAAGAAAATCCCTTACCTTGAGGAAGTGGGAGGTGTTAGAAGGACGTGTCCATCATTTGTAGCCAGGAAAACAACTCATTGGGCATCCTTTCATGACAGGGGTGAGGCTCTGTCATTTTGTGCTCATGGGTTTTGTAATTACAAGTGGGCAAAGACACTTGAAACATCTGTTGCTGCTGGCGAAGAATCCTGTGGCAACTTGCCTACTTTGACAGAATGCTCTGTTTACAGCTAACCCCATTCAGTGGCCTTAGCTTTGAGCCTTTGGGAAATAGGAAAGACAGAGAGTCCATGTGGGGGGGGGGGGGGGTGTTGTTGTTGTTGCTATCCATTTAAACTGAAGAAAAGAAGGGGAAAACCCAACCTTATTCTCTTATTTAATAAGCAGAGAAAATGAGAGCTCTGGCATAGCCTTACGTTACTTAAGCCTGTATGTACTCCTTATGATGAAAAGAGTGAAATAATGTTGAAATCAGGTGTTGACGAGTTTGGGGAGCAGGCTCACAATGCCAGTTCCTTGGATCTGTCTGCTGATTTTCTCTTGAGACAGTCTAATTCATGACAATATATTGGGCAAATTAAGCAGTAATATGAGGCTTTAAAAAATAATAATAATCGAGATAGCACATTCTTCTGAATGTTGCCCTCTGAAGAGACCACTTGGAATGCCTAAGATATCCAATAAACACAGATGGACAAAAGAATTAGTAGAAGGAGAAAGACAAACATTCCTTTATCTGAAGAGCTTTTAGAGTGGGAGATACTACTGTGCAAACTGAGGCAGCCGCAGCAGAGATCAAGAAAAACAGACTGGCTTGAAAATAAACTTGGGTGCTTTTTACAGCATGTGACACTGTAAAGAGTGCAAGGCAAGAGAACAAAAACAAACAAGCAATTGTGTTTTTGTTTTTGTTTTTGAAAATCACATCAATGAATAGATTGCAAGAAATGTGTAACTGATGGATGTACTAGAGAACACCAAGCTCAGAACCAAGCGTCATGGCATAACAGAGGTTAGGTTACCAACATTTCAATCAGCCACTGTCGCAGTTTAATGAACAGAGATCATGTTCAAGGCAGATGAACAGGCCAGTTCTTGGGTAGGTGGTGCAGCAGCTTTTAAAACACGATTAAGAGGATGATGAAGTGCTGTTCCTATTCATGACTACAAGCTAATGAAGTTATGGAAAGGGGCTTCCATCTTATTATTTATTAGCACTTCAATGCCTACACATCTCAACCACATACCTCTTCCACAATGTATTAAATAATCACATGCTGTCAAGTCAATTATGACTTATGGTGACCCTTTCCAGGGCTTTACAGGTAGAGAATACTCAGAAGTGGTTTACCATTTCCTTCTTCTGGGAGCACTCTGAGACTATGCAGCCAGATCAAGGCCCCCCAGGCTGGCTCTACTCACAGGAGGCACAGTAGGGAATCGATCTCCCAACCTCTGGCTCTGCAGCCATATATATATATACCTAAACCACTGGGCTATCCCACCAGCTTTCCACAATATAAAGTAAAGCAGAGCAAATCACCTCCATTCTTAAGACTGACTAGGTACTAATGCAAATTTTTATTAGTAGACAGAACAGCTAATTAACACCATCTGTTGGGATCAAGGTTTAAGACTATCCAAAAGGTGGAGGGGAAACAAGCTTAACAAGCCAGATTCGCAACAAGTAAAACTAGATGCTCCACAATTTTGTTCCCACTGAAGACTCAGTGGATGTTATCTGACTATATCCAAATATCCCCAGAATTAATTGAGTTGTGGATCATGATATCAACACCAAAGCTTATTAATCTGTCAGTCTGTCAGTTCTCTAATATTTCTGTTTAAAGAGGTCATCTTTCATTATTTCAAAAAAGTTAAATCAAATATGGGGGATAAGCAAGCTGTGCAAGGAAGTTTCTCCCAATTAAAAACAAAAAGGGACATAATTAAGCAATAATGTTATGATTAAATTTTCCTCTGTCGTGTAATACTACTTAATCTTTAGCATAATGATGTTTCTGGATTAAGAACAGAATCTACTCCAGGGTGTTCTAGTGAGAGTCATCCCATTGAGTCAGTCATCTTGAATCTGCAGAAACAACCTTAGTGCCTCTTCAGTTGGGTACAGTTTTGGGATCTGACTTGGTATGCTTCCTCATTTTTTCAGCCTAGATGAAATATGCAGAGAGCTTTAGCTTGGGCAGCCCTGTACAGGCGTACATTAATGAAAGCATCAGATGTGTAAGGCTAAATGCAATCCACATGGCTGACTTCCTGCCCAGAAACATAGTTTTTTATATCCCATAATGCATTTTTTTCTTCCAACCTGGGGGTCATAACCCTCAAGGGAGTCACAAAGTTTTTTCTGGGGGTAGTCACAGGTCATCTAATATGTGTTGTAACCCTTGTTAAATAATGTCTTCCTTGACCTTTCAGAGCGGGATATTAAAGGGGGTTGCAACTCGAAAAAGGTTGGGAACCACTGCCAAAGGAGAACCATCAGTAGACAAAGCTACCATGTGGGTGATCCAGAGGGACAGAAGGTGGGAGAGTAAACAAATCACTCAATTGATCAATATGAGTGAGGCTATTTTTATACACTGCTGGATTACACTTTGAAACTTTTAAGATGTCATGAATAACATTCCTAATGGGAAAAAATAAGTTTTGTTTTAAGGCAGACATACCATACTGAGTAACAGCGTCAAAACTGCAATCCAAGTGTACACATTGTATAGGCATTCCCAGTTCCCTATCCTATACCCAGTATACCTTCCTCAGGAACCAGCTTCTCAGCAAGAGTACGTTCTTCTATTATATCTAAAACTACAACTGCAGCTCTTTTAACTTTTCCCTCTAGAAAAGCCTGGAACTACCAACTCTAAAACTGTACAGGAAAGAATTCCAGATTACAAAACTTTCAGTGAGCCCTCCCACAAACCCTGAAATATCTCTAGCCCCACAGCTAATAGCGGTCAACCCACCAATGGTCACCACTGCTGAAAATACATAGCCAAAAATTTGCTGTTACAGAACTGCCACCACTACCACACTTCTATCTTTTACATGATGGTGAGTTCCAGATTTTTTTATTTGAAGTTGGTCTTTATAAAGGCAGTGATATAGTAGAGCCCCAGTTTGCAGGGCTGAACCCTTGGGAATTTCCTGGTAGCAGGAACTAAGACATCATCCACCATCCCACTTAGGGTTCCTTGTTTCCCTTGAACCTAGCTGCACTTCTTACAGCAACTGGGAGAGAAACTTTCCTAGAAACAGTATATTGTTGCAAGCTACACCTGCTCTAATGCAAAGTACTTGTGGGTGTTTAGTCTTGAATGGGGAGTTAAGAGCCATTAACTTTACAAAAGACCCACTCCTTATTTATTGATATGGACTGATCCAGTGGCCAGTATGTTTGGATTCTGATTAGGGCAAGGTGGCTATGGGGACTGTCATGATGAGCAGCTATATTTCCAACTTTACCACTATGTAACTGAAAAAAGTTATTGCCTAGCCCTAGAGGATTGTTTTGGAGTTATTTCCATGGATCAATATGAACTCTCCTTTTTGTGGAATCATATCTCTCTTAGCTCCATGAAAACTCCCTTCCTCAGATACACTAGGCTTCAGACACCATACCATTCCCACACCCTTTGCTGGCAGTCCCCCAATTCCCCTTTTAGTTTCTGGTTCATGCAACCAGTTGCTTCACTCCTCCCTGTCAGGCCAATTCACATGATCAATAATTTGTGGTTAGCAGAATCCATCCCCTCTTCCCAAACCAGCATCTGGTGAACAGACTGTGAGAATTTGCCATGTCCTTGGGCTAAGGTTCCATTCATCACCACAAAGTTTCCATCTGCTCTTGTATATTGGATCCAGCAGGGAGTAATTCCAATAATGTTATTGCTGGCTTATTGTGTAATTCCTGGATCAAGTAGAGTCTATTTCTGCTAGGAAGTGGCCCAGAGCTTCCACAGTTCCCCAGATTCCAGAACTAGTTTGCAGGGGTGGTGCTGGTCTATTCTTAGTTTCAAAGTCTAATATTTAACATCATTTAACTGGTGTTGCCGGGTTGTTTGTTTGTTTGTTTTGGATAATGCTACAATCAACAACCTACCCATACCCTTTTCATGATTTCACACATACATAAATTATACAAACAACATCCATTCCTGGGATCCATAATCCCAACTATCTCACTGAATTCACAGGGACCCATATACTTGGATTATGGTCCGCATCAAGGTTGGATTCTTCTTCTTCTTCTTCTTCAAAAATTGACTGAGATTCTGTACATTAAATGTAACAGGCTTCACGAAGTTTTCATTGTCAACCAAACCAAGGAGACTTAAAACTTCTTCAAAAAATATATTGCCACAGTTCTACAAGTATCGTTTTCAGACCTTCTTTGCTAAGAGGCAGGAATAAAAGATGGAGCTGAAATGTATATTTTGCTTTCCAAAGCAAAATGAATACATGGAGCATATGCTTTGAATTAAGAAGCCAATGTTCCTTGTACAGTGTCTGTTTTGCTTGCCTCTTCAATTTACAAGAAAATAAGGCAAGCCTGATACTCTTATTTACTCCGCAATGTTTTTATAGCGAGTTTTATCATTAATATCCTTCCCCAGTGGTTATTAAAGATGGATTTATAAATGGTACAAGAGCATTTGTGCTTGCATTAACATCAGTTGGTCCCTAGTTATGTTTATTTAACCTTCACTCTATTGGACTGTTTACACTACTGGAACATGAGTTAAATTCCCTTTTAATTTCTCAGGCTTTCTTATTTATAAAAGCTGAGCTTCTAGTGACCTCTCTACTCATGATGTTTCCTTTACCTCCTAGCAATGAAAAGAACAAAACATTCAGTGTCCTATTCAGCTCAAAAGGTGGGTGCCTAGACTATAAAGGAAAATGGCAACCACATGTTTACAGAGCAAATCCGTAGCATTTTTTGCCTTTGGGGCCTTTGGAGTCTTTCTTTCTGCTTTGCTATACGTTTCCACCCCACCCCACCTCCCTTTTCAGTGAAATAACATTTGGAAATAGAGCTTGTATTTTTCAGTGCAACTCAGTTATGTACCTGCTTGCTACTGATAGATTGGTCTTGCCTCCTGCCTCATGTGTTGTATGTGTGTTGTATATGAACTCTATTTTCAGCCTGAAGTAACAGAGCCCTGAGAAGCTTTACCATTTGAATCCTACTGATTGTATAAACTGCCCCTACAGTACAGTCATAACAAAGGAATTTCACATGGTAAATGTTAAAGCTCGATGCACCTTCACTACGGTGCATAGTTTTTACCAATATGAAAAAGAGAAGGCCTTTGAAAAGTCAACGTTTCTCTGACAGATAGCATCAACTCTCAATGAGTGGTGGCATCTTCTCACAAAATATTCACCACACCAGAAATGATGTGATAAAATCTTTGTATTATAATGCCACAGGGATACTGTTATTGTGGTTAGGAAAAAAAAACCTGCATGAGAACTAGATGTTCTAAGAGGAGGAGTCCATTATGGCAGCATGATTTGTTGATCTATTTTAACAGACGTTTCTCAGGTACCTTCAATGAAGTGAATGAAGCACTTCTACCAGGAAACAGGACCACTGCAGTGCAGCTTAACACACTGAAAATTCAATTCCAGTGGATTTACAGAAATTGTCCTCCAGCCCTGGATTGCGGCCAGCCCTCCTTTTAGTGCTAAAAGAGAACAATTGTCTTCCATATTTATGTCAATCTAAAAATTATCAGCTTGTCCCATTTTAACATTGGTTTTCAACTTCAAACTCTGCTTTTAAAATTTCATACTATGTTCTGCATTCTATATTCTTCTCTGGCCTGTGTTTATCACCCTCTTCCTTCTCAAGTCCATGTATGTCTTCTTGAAAGTTTCAGGGGAACCTTTTTGATCTACAACAAGAGGTCTAACCCCTGCCAAATAAAGTGGTGTAAAAATAAGGACAGAAAAATAGTAAGTAACAATGCCTTAAGTAGCTGCTGCTCACAATGGCTACTGCATTGTTGTACAAAGCAGTTTGCTGATGCACATTTACTTGGTGCTGCAATTTTGAAGAGTTTCAATCCTCTTAAACAACGCTTTGGATTCTGAGGTTCAGTCATTCACAAATGCATGTGTGTATGCACACACACTAGCATACATGATTTTTCAGAAAGGCTATCTCTGTGAAACATTTTAATTACACAGAATTATAAGAGTAAGAAGAGACAAAGATATGACATACGCATGGAAGCAAGAGGAATATGTATACTTGTGAGAACTCTCCAAAGTTTAAGAAGGATTCTGTTTAACATCCCTTTAGGAATTGTCCAGGATCTCTCTGTGACACCAGTGTGACTTTACACCATGCTGGCCTATTCCTATGTCTATACTATCATAAAACATTTTAAGGAGCTATTTGGAATAACCTGCTCACAAGGGTTCTCTATTCACTTGCACAATGTGAGGCTCCAATGGATCTCAGGTCCTCACAGTAGATGAGATTTTGATTCTGTATCTAGAAACAATTCTCTGTTTAGTCTAAGAGGAGGCTGCCTCAATCCTCATTTTGAAAATTAGACCGCTTTTGTTTTGTCAGTGGCCATTAAGGAGACAGCATGGTGTTGTTTGCATGTTTGATGCCCCAGGCATGTAGCTCTGAAAAATTTAGGAGGCTGGAGAGATAATGTAAGAGAAGGAAATACGTTTTTGCCTTAATGTGTCAGTTGACCTTCAGTCATCCAGTTCATCTGTTCTCAAGACCAAGGGTGTTGCCATGGAACTCCAATGTCATTTGTTGTGTTGTTTATTTAGCACACTAGGAACAAGGAAATCTGCCTTATACTAGGTCAGTATATTCTTTCATCTCTCTACCCTTGTCAGTACAATCTAGTGGTCACTGGTGGTAGATCTCCAAGGTCTAAGATATATACTGTATAATATTGCCTGGTACTCAATTCTCTGAGGTCATAGGAATAGAACTTGTGTCCTTCAGCAATCCATGTGTGAGCCCTGCTAATGAGCTGTGGTCCCCAGACTTGTCTTGGTCCCTTGAGATGTTCAAATAAACAAGTCCTTCTTAGGCCTCAAATGAAAAATAACCTCTTAGTGTTTTTCATAACATTATGAAGCCCTTTCAACTTGATGTTACTTAGAGCATCATCCAATCTTGTATAAAAGAGAAAGATTTCATTTTCCCTATATATTCTTTCAGCCTGGCCTACTGGTTCAGAGCCAGCTTTCCAAAAAGCCTAAAAATACTCCTTTAAGCTATAGAAGAAACAAGAACCAGACATACTTTTGAAATCTGAAACAGAGTAGAAAAATTATCAGATAAAGCTGATAAATTATATTGGTCAAGTGGGAGTGATTTGTGTCTGCTTACCCTACCATTTTCTGTTCACATGTTTCGATATACTGTATCTTGCCTGAATCTTTTAAATAGTGCTTCCAAAGAGTGCATTTTTACAAATTAGAATAGTACTGCTAGGAAAATATTATGACATAACATAAACGACCTGCCTTCAGAAACTAGTACATCAAGTGCCATGCTTCCAAAAAACCATATTAAAATGTTATTTGCTTGCAAGAAGGGGGGGGGGAGAATGATTTTCCATCTGCTTTAGAAAACATCATCAGTTTGGTATGTAAGCAACTTACTTAAATTTATCTGAAAAGCTTATTCTTAAATTGGGGAATCTGAACAAGCTACAAAAGACCTCTTACTCTTGGGATAGAATTAGCTGCAGACTTTTTCTTTTCTTTCTTTCTTTGTTGCATTAAAAATGGCATCTGTTTGATGTTTACTCTACAATTCCCGTATGCATAGAATGTTGCAGGAACATCTGGATTATGACTGAAAAACTCTTAAATCTTTTGTTGTTGCTGAAGAAAAATTTCAGGAATTATTGTTGCTAATGTCAAAAGACATCACCTGCCGGCGTGACCTACACAGTTCACTGGAACAGTGAACAGCCCTGACTAGTTAACTGTGGATCATGATCTTATGAAGCCATGAGTCATTACAATAAGAAGGGTGTTTCTGCTACAATCAAGAAAAATGTATTCTATGCTTTGTAAAAGTTGGCCATAAAATGCACACTATTCTCACAACCAGAAAGCAGTCAGCTTTAGCTAGCTTCTGATCCTTCCAGTTTATTCAGGTCACCAGGGGAAGGTTTCTACTCTACCTAAAATGCATTTGCCTAACAACAAATGTGCTTTACAGTGTTTCTAGGCTCGGGGGTGGGGGTGGGGGGTGGAATCCTGGCTCCACTGTGTGCTTGGTTATACAGGGCATATTTCTAGTGGGGAACTGACCAAGCTGGGAGGCTTCATCTAATATCTAAACATTTCTCAAGATCAAAATGCGTGTATTTTGATTCATCTTTGAATTGCTGAATCTTACAGTTATGTTTGAGGGGGGAAATCATTAGCTGTAGGAGTTGCGGAGCCTACATTGTGTTTACAATCCATGTCAAAACCTCCAAAAGAGGTATCAGAAAAGCAGAGAAAAGTTCATTGTGTATGAATGATACAGGTCTCAGCTGAACGTGCCTTTATTTTTTCCTTTAAAACGGCAATAATTTCCCCTAACAATGGAGACTGTACTGAGCTAAACACTCTTCACATTTTTCAAATATATGCTACCTGAATGAAGGATACATGAGTAAAAAGAAATTTAATTTAGAATGTAAAAAGGGGGAGAACTGAAGTGCAGAGATATGATGAGCCACATAACAGGAAACTTTGGCTTACCACATGAAAGTTCTGCATTAATCCTTGGTCACAGTTCTTAATTTACAATCTGCTTCTAATAAGCCACAATTTCCCATAAAGTCTAAATTTAAGGAACTATAATTTGTATTTAACTCTGATTTAAGAACAAGCCAGGATCTGAAGCCATAGTTTCCCTAGTTTGGTTGCACTTTGTTTAAGACTGGAAGAATGTGGGGAGCCTGTAATTCCTGCAAAATGCCTCTGCCAGTCCTGCTGCCAGGATCAGGACTGACATTGGTGATTTGGGGGCATTAAAGATTCTCACCCACCGACCCCATCCTGAGGATCCCAAGGCTTCCTCAGGCCAATAGGGATGCCAAGGGAGCCTTGGAAACAGGCGTGTGTGTGTGGAATAGGAAACTTCTAATGAGCAATAAAAGCCTGTGCAGTCATCAGCTCGTGCAGGTGTAATTTTACATAAGAGGAGTTTGGCCAGTATGTTTCACCTCTACCCCAACTGACTTATAAACTCTGGATATAAGGCTATTTTAAAAATGGCAATCTGATCATGTTTCAAGAAGGAAATATATTATTATTATGCTGAATATTCTGACCTTGACTGGGAATTTCATGTCCGCTCAATTTCCTGTCTTCAAGGACAGTAACTGCATAACCATGTTGTGCAAAGATGCGTTGATATAGCAGAAGATCTTGTTTACTGCCAGAGGAGGGGATGTACAGTATTACAGCTCTTGCCTGGCTTCGGAAGTATTTAAAGATAGCATCCTCAATCTAAAACAAGAAACAAGAAGACAGAGAAATCTATGTGCTACATAGGGCAATTCAACAAGTAATGAAATACTAATACATACAAATACTTGTTTTTCCTTAGGAAGATGTCAGTCCACTGTGCTATTAGCATTGATATTCATACAATAATTAACTGTAGTAATTCCAGAATCCTATTGCCTTTTGCAGTTGCATATGGCTGATCGTGTAACCAATCCTGTCTATATAGCAATCCTACTTACATAGCTATCTATTCATGATTCACCAGCATCCAATAGCTAAATACATGACTGAATACCTGATTGCAAGTCCTGCTACCTAACGGATAACAAGTAAGAAGGGGAGCCTGCTACACCACTGATTTTCTGCATGCCTTTTTCCCCAACTGGATTTTGCCCATAATAATGTGTCTGTGCCAGTGTTTGCTCAGAGTTGCCAACCAGCTGACTTGGGCAAGCCCACAAGGACTTCTTAGGAACAGAGTCCAGAAAAGTTACTTTTTTGTATTGCAACTTCCAGAATCTCCAAGAGGCCATACTGGTGGGAGGATTCTGGAAGTTGTAGTCTTAAAAAGTAGCTTTATCATACTTTGCCTGGAAAATGAGCAAGCTTGGTGGATGCCTCCAGCTTCAATCTATGCTTTAAAATGGCTTAGGAACAAAACACACAGGATGTTGAAGGTGTTTTCTGATCTCCAGTAATTGGTACTCAGGGGCATACTGACACCAGCAGTAACCATAGTGAGCCATCATGACTAGGAAGTGTAACTATCTCTTTTTGTAGCTTGTTATTTCATGAATTCCAAGACCTTTCCAAAACACTTGATTTAATTTTTACACCATTTTGTTCTAGGCATGGAGTTTAGCAAAACAGCAGTTCCTGTTTGTAGTAGATGCTGTAGCGAGAGATTGCTGGTTGGAAGCATTCATGTCCTCAGTCAGAAACTTTCAATTCTCTATTACTTTTTAACATAGAAAGTTCTGTGATATTGGTGTGGAACCAATGGAAGCAGGACAGCACCTCCAGGCAGGTTGAAGTCCACTGAGGAAAACTCACTGACATGCAGATTAGCATGGTACCACCTTCAGTTCAGCAGACAACAGTTTATATACAACCCCCAGTGAATCCTTTTCTCCTTCAGCACCAAGTATCCGAATGAGGTCGAGAACGGGTAATACCGATGTCCCAGCTGGAAGAGTTCTAATTTACTTTTCTCCCCAAGCTAAAAAGCGCCAAACATTATACCTTTTAATCACAGAGATATTTCTTCAGTCTTCATGGTTTTCATTTTGCATTTCCACATGTTTCCAGCTCTACAACATTGTTTTTGATACTGGCGACAATGCTAACTGTCATCAGAAAAAGTATAACTGGCTGATAAAAAGATAGCCAAAAAAAAGCTTCGTATTTGCTAAATTTATTATTCGATTGCTTATGGGAAGCACCATGCAAACAGGCAACTAGAGACTTTTAAATTAGTCATTAGCTTAAAGGAGACAAGCAGATGTTTCAGCGTAAACAGGTGTCATTCAAAAGCCTTCCAGTTCTTTATGGGCCTGGTAGCCAGCTATAAAGTGACACTCACAGCAGTCTTTTCCCTATTTACAGGAAGTAGCATTATGTTACACTTGGCTCAAGTGTAAAATTCTTTGCAGGACGGAAACACATAACTACATTCAATCTTTGATGAATGGCTAACTCCTCTCTGTTTTAATTTAGAACATGTATCTCTTCCAAGCTACAATCAATATAGTTGACACTTGTTAAAAATTTTCATTCGCATGTCCTTAAATACTTTGCACACACAAAAATGATAACAATAATAACAATAATCATCATCTAAGAACTGCAGAGCTGGAAGGGACCCTATGAATCCTTGAGTCCAGCCTCTGTCAAGGAGGCACACTGGGAATCAAACTCCCAAACTCTGGCTCCACGGCCAGATATATAAACCATGGAGCTATCTAGCAGTTTGAAATACTTCTGTCCACTAGCTCCTAAGTAAAACTGACAGGAATAAATCGGAAATGATCAACTCATGGGAGTTACGTTACACTCTTGTAATTTATCCCGTCCCTGTCCTTGTTGTATTTATAACCTTTTTGTTGTATAGTGAGAAACGCAAAGTTATTTTACCTCAAAGCACCTCTTTTGTCTGTCCCCTTCTAACCTTTTCTGCTTTTATTCATTTCCTATCTCCCTCCTGCTACACTACCGTTCTCAACATGAAGTCTGCTATAATATCCTGTTACCTTCCAGGTTTTGCCACCCTGTGGGGCTCATCTGTACGTTCTCTGCCTGTGTGAGCTTGCTGCCCATATGACAGCCACATGCAACCCCCTGCACCAAATTTTGGGTTGCCATTTAAGCTAGTGAACAGGGACTCCTTCTCTTAGATTATCCTAGTCACCAATCCAGACAAAGAGCAGTGTTCCTTTTCACACTGCTGCTATAAAACTGCCCCAGCTAAGGGCTAACTACACACTGCCCTTTTAAGAAAAGTAAGAAATACGGTATATCTTGTTTACTTTGGTGATACTACACAAACCATGTGTCATTAGTCATTGCACTTACCAGTACTACATGTGGGTATAACATGAGAGTTACTGATAAAATAATAAGCAGGCGCTGTAAACCAAATGGGTTTTATTTTAAAACACACATAAAGGAATAAAAAAAGATTCAATGAACAGGTAAAAATAAAACGTAAGAACAAAGTTTTTAAATTGTCAGTTTATACAGTATAATATCATACGACTTTACTCTTTTTTTAGAACAAACACTATCTATTACACACACACACACACACACACAGAGAGAGAGAGAGAGAGAGAGAGAGAGAGAGATGCTTTGGCACAAATACTAAAAATATCACACTATTATTCACAACTTCTTCATAAAACTGACCACACCCATTCTCACTCCCCACTCCAAATAACTTCCAAACTCAAAGTCACATCTTTAACTACTAATCCTCTAATTATCTCTCTCTCTCTCTCTCTCTCTCTCTCTCTCTCTCTCACACACACACACACACACACACACACACACACTCACTCTCTCTCCCTCCCTTCCTCACACACTTACAAATAGAATTTCTCAAGTTAGGAACTGCACAGATCAATTAACTTTCAATTGCATTCATAAATATTTTTCAAACTTCTCAACTGCTTTAACTGTCACTCTTTGCATACATCCCACATACAACTGTCAGTCAATCCCTAATCACTTGTCAATACAAATTTACACGCAAAACATATTAATAGTGCAAAATCACAGCATATCTCATTTCCTTCAGAATAGAAATTCAAGGCAATCTCTTTTGCTTGACCTTAAAATCTACTGGGGAAATTTGGTTCTAAAATTAGCAGAGGGATTTGTTTGCAAGCCGCGGGTTGCACAGAAATTCCAGCTCTGTTCTGGAAAATGAAAGCCTTTAATATATCTCTTTTATCAGATGTCATTTCATTATGAGATATGGAGTGAAGGAGGAATATATTCACTTACAAAAATGTAGTAGTTAAATATAAAGTTGAATGAAACATATTCACCAGCTAGCGAGCTGAAGTGAGAAGGTGACTATATGACGATTTAGCCCCCATTTTGTCTGCAGTTGGCACAGTTGATATACTTTCCATTGACTATATGACATTCAACTAATCATGAACCAGCTTGATCTTTATCCACAATTATTTGCACCTTTTCAGTTCACCAGCCGGGGCTACTGTTTTGGGGGAGTGATTAAGATAAGATTGTTTCATTTCAATTTCCAGCATGTGTGAGCACTGGCTGGTGTGTCTGTGGAAACACTGACCGTGACATACTCAGGAGGGTGGGCCATGGCAGTGTACAGCTTGCTCCTTCAGATATGATGGTTATGCAGAGCGGGTGACACTTCTTTTAAAATGCTCTGCTGAAAGCCCAGAGCAGCTCAGTTTGTTTCCTTTTCATTTCTCCAGTCTCAGCAGATTAACCACTGTTCCAGACGATTGACAACCTCACTGATATATTCTGGAAGTCTATAGAGGGAACATCCCCTTCTCTTTTGTTGTCTCTGCTCTAACAATTTTTAAAGTACTTCATCAGAAGCAGTGCTGTATCAGATAAGCACTGTGTCAGACCTGTTAAGCTCTGCACTTTACACATTTAAAGCAATTCAGCACTTACTTGCAAGGAAACAAGGGGATGAAAGGAAGGGTGAGGAAGAGGCAAGCAAGAGGGTGGTTCAAATGACAGAAGAGGGGGTGGACAGGAGTGTTTTCAGATGTATGTGGTCTCTTGCCTCAAAACTACCCAAAATAAGCAAACATTTCTGTTTGAATGGAAACATCCATCTAAATGCTATTTGAATGGCCCCATCAGCCCACTTGAGATCAGTCCAACCCAAAAGAGCTTCCTTGTCTAATCACATCCTAAATTTTGGCAAAAGGGTTATCATTGGGTTAAATATGGTAGAGAATGGTTTGACATAGAAAGATTAAAATATCAAGAAGATAAAGATATTGTAAGACTGAAGAATATCCATTACTGAAATGTACAAAGCAGTAGATAAACTTCTGGATATATAAGTGTGCACTGAATTTTATGGGAAATTGCTAGTTTTGGTAACTCCGTTATTTCTGAATGCTCGTCCTTCTGCTTTAATACTCTTGAACGAAATCCCACTTGACTTAGTGACAGTAATGTAACACTTGAGTTCAGTATACCTATGAGTATGTATCAATGGAGTCTGGAAGTTCAAAGGAGGATGTGCCAGGTAAGAACAGCCAGGAAAGGAACTCAGTGAGACAGTTTTAATGACTAGCCCACAGTTATGGAATCCCCTTTCCCTGGAAACCTGACAAAGCCAAACATTCACAACCATTCTGGAATCTATTGATTTGGAGTGGCTTTCTGACAAGTACATTTTTTGTATAAATTTATCTTCTATTTATTTTTATTCGTATTCTGCATAGGTACACAGCCTAGTTATACAGTTGCCTATTTGGACAATCATTTGGCCAAACTGCCTCACTTAATCTCCAAAATACATGATTTTTGCCATTGTGGAATTGGCTTCTGGGAGGATGGGAGAGAGAATGGAGAGAGAGTTGTAATTCTGTACCGTAGCAAACTCTGCCCACTTTGGGTTCTGGCTGTGCCCACTACCATGTCTGCCTCCATTCACATTAGTCCTTGATTAACCTTGAATAAATCCACAGACTGCTTGTAGGCAAAAGATTGGCCACTGCATGAACAGAATGTCAAAATAGTTAAGCCTTTGATCCTGTGTAGTTCTCCTTATGTTCTTTCCCATGTGTCACCAGTTTCTTATAGCAAGCATGTTTACCACCCCAGACATAAAAGCCAGATTCACTTAGACATTTCCCCACATGATCCCCTGTATGGAAGAGAACTGAATGGAAGAAAATAAAAAGCCAGTTCAATCTGCATGTTCTTCACATTCAGCCATGGCTCTTTTACTTAAGGATACTCAGCTTCCAGAAAACTTTCACATTTCTACATTTCATTTGGATCTGCACAGAGCCCAGCATGTGTTAGCCCTGTCTCACAAGCTTTCTGGTTTCTCATATACAGAAGATTTTGTGTGGTTTTGGGTGGTGTTTTTTTTTTTTTCATATTTTACTATTTTGCTTAAACTAAACTCTATTCAATACAGTAGAAACAGTAAACATGTTCCTGATGTCATTCCCCTTGTCTCTGTTCCATCCTCGATTCCTATCATTCCATATTTAATGTGTATAGGGATTATTAGTGCAAATAAAACAATAAAAGGGAATTGAGAAAACAAATAGTTATGCACAGGGAAAAACAGTTGAAGATCTCCTCTGCCAAGCTAAGGGTACACAAAACTCCTGCTTTGGAGATTAAATAAGTATGTTTGTAATATCAACATCTTCCCAACAAGATGATATACATGAGTTCTTGGTGTTTTTTTTAAAAAGAAAAACACTTTTTCTCTAGAGGACGGGATCAAAATTACCAGAATTACATAAAAACTGCCTGCAGAAGAACTCAAGGGTCATAAAAGCTCTACCCTGCCACCACTATAAACCCAGTATAAACTATGACCTTTCCATTTCTGAGCTCACAATGAGCAAATAACATTTTGACAGAATTAATACTTGGTCATAAAATGACATGACTGGAATATAGCCAACCCAAGCAGTTCTTTTCCATCATGGGCAGTGTTAATGGTTTAAAAATAGTT
Organism: Intellagama lesueurii; assembly: GCA_037013535.1. Taxonomy (NCBI): domain Eukaryota; kingdom Metazoa; phylum Chordata; class Lepidosauria; order Squamata; family Agamidae; genus Intellagama; species Intellagama lesueurii. The sequence goes on along the minus strand of JBAJHW010000005.1, from coordinate 67,310,997 downwards.
CTTTTACAAAGCACACCAAGCCATCGTACAAATCAGTTTTGGAAAACAGCACAATAGATCACCCAGCCTTTCAACTCCAAGAAGTCTAGACAAAAATAATTTTTTTAAAAAAAAATCCCAGTCTAAAACATTTTCACTGGATTCTTCTGCTCCTCAGAGGAATTGATCCCAATAGCTTCTTCAGACTTGTTTTTTTCAGAAGCACTCTTGCTCTTATTTAAATGCCAGTGCTGTGAAAATTTTCCTTGGCCTCTTGCTGTTTTTCAAAGTACAAAACATTAAGCAGGGTACATCTGGGTTTTAGTCATTTGTGTTTCTCACACACAGGCAGCACTGAGTGAATGAATATGTTTCAGCTTTGTGGTGAAGAAGTCAGGTTTCTTTAGTGAAAATTTATCCTTCTCTTTGAAATTCATGATCCTCCATTTTAAAATTTATGGTAAGTGAGAGAAATATGTCCAGTGTACAAGACCAGATTAGATGTTTAGTTAAGTATTCTGTCTAGACACTGGTATCTGCTGAACAAAGATTTGGGGTTTGGTCTCAGCAACAGGGTATGGCTCTCAGGAGATATACATTGCAGGAAATCCAGGCAAACCTCCAAGCTTGTGTTCTGCACAGCACATATACTATAGGCTGTGGTTGAGAATGTGTGGTCCTCCAGATGTTGCCAGCATTGTTAGTGGGGAGGGCTTGCGGGACCTGAAATCCAGCAACAGCTGGAGGGCTACAGTTGCTCACCCTGCCATAGGTAGTAAATGAAATGAACAGTAGTAGTGTTTCTGTTTTTGCTGTGCTGAGATGTCTGGCCAACAACACACTATGTTTTATTCCCCCTTCCTTAGCCTTGTGTTTTATATACTGTAACGGTGTTTTAATTAAAAAGCCTGTCAACTTTAATTAGGTTTCTCTTCTTCTGAATGAGCACTATTAAACTGTTAACCAGTCTGTATGTAAAAACGTCACCATCACCTCTCATGCTGTTCTAATTATTGCTTGCAGCCAGTCAGAATTTCCAATGTTATGGAAACCATGTTCCAATTTATGCAAAGGTTCTCCAGTTTTCTTTTTCAACTCTCCTCTCCTCTTTTTTTTTTTTTTTTTTTTGGTTTTGTTTTTTACAGCCATAAAAGTATACCTCAGGCTGAGTCTTGGCACCCAAAGACTCAATATTTAGAGATGAAAAGAGTTTGTGTAATTTATGCTTTTGCTAGTCTTTACACTTCTTACAGTTTTCTTTTTCCTAAAGGAGAACTATGTGCCACACGTACGTGATTTTGAAACAGATCATAGAATAGTGCAGTTAGAAAGGACCTAGATAAGTCCACGATAAGTGTACATATGTAATATTTAGTGGAATATACTTATCTAGTTAGAAATGTTCAAGTAAACGAATATGCAGGGTGACAGGATCTTTTTATGAAAAAATACATATTTATTTGGGATAGTATTACTCTGGAAGAAATACAGTGTACCACTGTGGAGGGAGAACTAGTGAAGTTCCACTGAGTTTTCTGGTTGCACAAATGGTAATGAGTGTATGCACTAGTGGAGCACATTGTGCTTCTGGACAAGATGGTTCACATCAGCTGTTTGGATAACCCTCATTGTCCCTACCTGTAAAAAAATTTCAGAGTATGTTTGTATGTGAGCATGTATTCATACATCCATTCATTAGAAGACAAAGATCTTGCCGTAGGTTCTGCAAGGAAGAATAGCACTAGATTCCCTCCTTGTGCTAGAAGACTGCAACTACTACTACTACTATTACTTTCAGCAGCCCTTGTGATATCACAGGATGACATCATAGGATGTTGGGCAATGCTTGCCTAAATAAAAAAGTGAGTCCAACATCAACAGGATCTGTGGGCGGAACTGGCAAGATCAATGGAAAGAGGAAAGAGGAAAAGACAGATCATAAGGGGGAGACTGTATGGCTGCAAGAAGGAAAGCTTCAAAGATCTCCAAAGGTGTGCAGTTGGAGAACGGGATCTTTATACTCTTATTATACGAAGAATAAGATCTCTATAAAAGTATATGCCACCCACAATTACACTTATTCCCAAACTGGAAAGGCCCTGAAGAAATTCCAAGTGACAGATACCATTGGTAGAATTCAGAATTTCTCAAGAAGGACGAGTTGTGTGTCTTTTCATTCTAAAAGAATGGCCAAAATCCTTTTAATCATACTCAACAACATTTAACTCAATTGGTGTAAATTTCAGTGTCCAGCTGCTGCAAGTTCAGAAGTCAGTATGGGCATTTGTTATTCCTCTCCAGCCATGTGATTCTGTATGTCACACAATAGCAAAGTCTATGCTGATTTATTAACTTGCAGCAATTTGCTGCTACAGTTTATGCTGATGAAATTATGCCAGCATAAATATGCAAGAGAATTCCGGCAGGACAAAGTTAATAAATTGCACTGCAGATTTGTTCAAAGTTACAAAAAAAACCAAAAAACAAAAACAAAAAACTACTTACTGAATCAAAAGGTACTTCCCACCAGTAGAATGATCTCCTACTACAGAGCACTTCTGCCAATGACAGATCTAATAGATAGGACTATTAGATCTATCAGCTACTCCCAGTTAATTATAGTGAATATTCTCCAGCATTATTATTTTGTTTCTGTTTTATTGATCAGCTTTATTACATTCTCCAAACTGTATAACTGTAAACTATTTTAGGATTTTTTAAAAAGCATTTGAAACAGTATGGATACTTTTTTTAAAAAAACCCAGAATAAATATAAAGCTTGGGATGTAGCCTCTCACCTAATTTTGAGTGGTTTCCTCACCTACCTTGTGTACCCCCAAATCACATCCCACATGGTTCAGGTGGGCCTGCTGAGCCTTCAAAAAGCTTTTGGGACAGCCCAATTAACAGGGAGAAATGGGAACAAGATATTTGCTCTCCTGTTCAGTTAATATAGCTTATGATTCAAACCAATGATGTTAGCTTGCATTGGTGATTCATAACTAGCAAAAGAAATTTGTGCTTTTCCATACCAAATCAGTATGTCAGAATGTGGCCTGATGTCACTAACACAATTGATCCTCTTTACATTCCTCTTGTTTCTAAAGGTAAAACTGTTAACTTTACATAAATTCTAAATGAGAGTTCTAAGCCAAATAATTGTCATTATTTGTGGAAAAACAAATAGCAGGTTTTGCCCATTTAAAGGCTGAAATCCAGTAGTGAAACTTATACTGCATCACTAGCTGCAGTGTTTTTTGGAAATCATTTTTTTTTTAATAACCCTGAAGGTCCTGAGGCTCCCTTGGGGTCCCTTCCAACGTGGGAAAGCCACAAGAACACTAAATTGTAAGTCTTTAATTTCTGAAAATCACCACCAGAGGAATTATGTTTTTTGATAGCGGCAATTTTTGGAAATTAAAGATTTCACCTTATCCCACAGTGCCCAACAGCATCCCAGGAGATCCTCAAATAGGATCCCAGGAGATCCTCAGAACCTTTGGGAAGGGAGGAATTGAAGACATGATAATTGCCCCCCCCCCAAAAAAATAAAACCCGGCTGATAACATCATCGGCTTTACATGCCATTAAGTTCCACAACTGGATTTCAGAGACACTGTACAGTATTTACAAAGAATAATACTTCATTTAATTTTCCAGGCAAAACATTTTGTTGTCTTTCTTTCGCTTACATAATTTCAAAGGGGATTCTGTTGAAAATGAAAGTGGCTCAAGAACTTACTCATAGAGGACATAATTATTTTTTCCTTTGGCCAAAAAAACCAGATAGAATTGTTTTTTAAGGGCTGAAGCTTTAAAAAAAAAACTGGGGGGTGGAAGTGAGGGAGAGCTTTCTCTTTAAAACTCTTTTGGCATAAAACGCAATGCCTCATCTATGCCTGACTTTGATTAAAAACACAATCCACAAAGGAAAACCACACTGGAGAGAAGCACTGGTCTGCCTGGTTTTGCTCAACTTACCCACATTCTCAACACTGAGTTTGGTTATGTAAATTGACCATCAAGAATGACCACTTCCTCCAGCATGTATCATGTTTCCTCTAGGGTACATTTGTCTGTAAAGAAAGGTGATGGAAAAAAATGATTTGTTTGAAATCTGGTGCTGGAGGAGAGTTTTGTGGATACCCTGGACTGCCAGAAAGATGAACAGGTGGCTCCTGGATCAAACCAAAACCGAACTATCTCTGGAGACAAAAATAGTGAAACTGTCCGACTTTGGGCACATCATGAAAAGGCAAGGTTCTCTGGGAAAGACAATAATGTTGGGAAAAGTTGAAGGCAGCAGGAAAAGAGGAAAACGAGATACCGGATGGACTGATTCCCTAAAGGAAGCCACAGGTTTCACTTTCCAAGATCTGAGCAGGGCTGTGGAGGACAGGACATTTTGAAGATCTCTCATTCATAGGGTCGTTTTAAGTCAGAGGCGACTTGATGGCATGAAGCAACAAATTGTTTGTATCTGGAAGTAGTAATGTAAGAAGAGACATCTGTCTAAAATCAACAGAGGCAGCTAGCCTTGTTGCATAGATGAGGCATTTGTATGAAGCAGTGTACAAACACCATGCTGGGGTGCCCAAACTGACTATATTACTAAAAAATAGGAAACACATGGCCAAAAAAGAGAGAGGATGAAACACACTGCATTCCATATGCCAATATGTATAGATTCAAACATGGAAAGAATTACAATGATTTTATTTCAAAAAAGGTGGCAACTTACCATAGTGCACATCATTGTACTACATGTCCTTGTGTTCCCACATATTCTGTGTCCAGCTGCTAACTATTAATGGAGTTCCTTCTTCTTCTTTCTTATGGTTCTTCATCTCTAAACCAGACGTACACTGCATAGCCTTTGAAAGAAAGGGCAGTACTCTGACAACCCTTTAAACAGAGGACTGTTCTTTATAAATCAGGACATGTGGCCACACCACACTGAGCACCCCTATTTAGGATTGGAGGAAAGCAAGTATTTCATGGAAGTGGATGCACTGCTGGAGAATGATTAGAGGCCACCCCTGCCAGCTGTGTGCCACCCAGACATTTTGTGAATGGCAGGGGAGGTTCTGGGAAGCCAGTTAAATAGATGGTGGCCATCAAGAATAGCAAGAAAAGCAACAGTAGACACTTGCCGTCTAACTTTCACTGGGGTCAAGAGTCAGTCGGAAGCTGGCTAAAAGCCAAAGAGCACAGTGGAAACAGATCCACACAAGTAAAACCCAGTTAGATCAGTTATTTAGAATGCTAGAAATTACTTGCTAATGAAGTCTCCTGTGTATATTTTGTTCTTATTATTTGAAAATCACTTTTACACAGACTCTCCCACAGGAGCGCACCCCCCCCCACACACACACTTTTCTTAGGTCTGGTTTACTTGACTTCAAAGCTTAGATGCTTCCTATGCTGTTAGACAGTAGTTCCTGTTTTTGTTTTTACTTTGTACTTTGAAATGGTTAGCTTTCTCTGTTACCTATATATATATATTTTTTTTTTGGAGGAAGGAGTGGGCTTTCGATTGAAAATGACTTGAATGCTACACTGCCTCTTCTAGTTGGTCGCTGCCTAAGTATAGAGCAGGTAACTCAAATCAAAGAGATGTACTTTGACTGTTGACATAGTGGTGAAAAAGAATGGGCTGAATTAACTCCTGTGGTCAGTCAAGTGTACCTTGAATTGGCAGGAAGGATAGTGCTGAAGGAGACACACTGGCACTGAAGTCTCAAAACCTCTTGGCTTTATTATTTTATATATAGGATGATAGGAGAGCTGGTGTGGTACAGTGGTTAGTGCAGTAGAATGGGATTTGGGAGATCTTGTTCAAATCCTCACGAATATTGGCCATGGCAAAAATACAATGACCATCTTACACATTTCTGAAAGATGTGAAAAAAGCACAACACTAAGAACTGCCACACCTATATAAACACATATATGTTCTATAGTGTGATTATGATATGTACTCCTTTCAACTACATCACCCAGTCATAACCTATCAGTTGTTAAGCAAACCAGAAAAAGGGTCCTCTGAATTGTCAAAACCCAATCATGAAAAAGAATCTAGATTACAGAGATTCGTTAGAGGTAAGCTGCCCTATAATCAGGGAATCTTTTATTTATAGTTATGACATGGTATTGTCTGCAATGAAAGAAATGACAGAGGACATTCACATATTTCATAGGAATGTTTGTTTTTCTGGGAACATAACAGAAAGAGAAGCGGTTGTGTCAATGCCAAACACAACTCCTACCATAAAAATAGCTAGTCTTGTCATAAGTGCACTCTGTAAACTACCATCAAACAAATGACCCATGTTTAAATATTTCAGCACAAGACTACAGCACAGCTGTGAAGCGGGTAACTAAAGGACACATCATAGTTCCTGGCAGAAAGCATTTATAAACAAATAGGGGGACATGAGAAATCTGGGGTGCAATCCAGCCAAAGTGCAACATACTTCAGACCCACGGGCGTATATCTGGATCGCTGCCATGAAGATTACTTTGATTTTTCTTCTTGTCCTTTTGGTAACTTTCCAAAAGGCTGTTTAATGAATCTGAAAATGGCCTTACATGTAGTCTTAAAATACCATGGATCTACATGGACTCATAAGGGCTATTTGAGGACAAGAAGCCGCACTAATTAACCTCCAGTCCTCTATCATATGATCTCTGTGTCTTAACTCCATAAAATCCCTAACCCCATTTCAGCGGTCCTTACAGAATATTCACTCTAAAGCTTGTCCACAAAGTTATGTTAGAAGAACCAAAATTTAATACCCATTAATGTCTTCAGAGTGGCAGGTCAGAGCACAAAGGACAGAGGTAAATCTCCTTTAAGAGTTCACCAAAGGTTTGCTACTTGCATTCAGTTTCTCTCCCTCCGATACATACTCTGTAAAAGAAAATGCCATGCCCTCAGTCCTACACATCATAAAGTGTGGGCTGCAATGCAAAACCTTTGGCATGAGCAAACCAAGCCCCCTGCCCCCATTTCTGTGGGGTCACACTAGAACTGAAGAGGAAGAAGGGACTTGCCTTTCTTCGATTTAAGCCATGTAAGGAAAAATCATAATTGTCTGGAAAGCAGAATTAAAAATACAGTAAATAAAGACAATATCCAATATAACCTTAGCAAAGGAAAACTGGACTAGCAGAGTTCTTCCTGTTTTTTTCCAGGGGCACAAGAAGTAGAGCATTTGTTCTTATGATTTTTGGGCACACTAGCACTTGTACAACTGGCTGTGTAACTGAAAACTGGGTTGGATTCTCCACCCCTCTGGCGCACAGGCTAAGCCACCGAGCTTGTAAGTCCATCATTTGCATTACTAGAACGAGGCTACAGATACCTCAAATGGGTAGCAATGATTGCACACCTCGTATAATGACAGTGCAGACATGTGGCACATGTAATAAGAATGCACGCCTTGTGTCACAGCAGTTTGGTACTGCAGCCTGTGTGTTGGATTTATCCCAGACTGGGTGTTGGCTTTAGGCTTGTTGAAACCCTCCCTTAGCCATAATACTGCCTAGCATCTTTCCCCAGCTTGCCCTGCCCTACAGAGTTCTTGTGAGGGTAAAGGTGTTGGTGTTGGAGAGAGGAAGGTGTTTGGCACCCTGAGCTATTTTGAAGAAGGCAGGAAGGAAATGTAATGAAGGAGTAAATAAATTACGAACTCATAAGCCCTTTGACTCGAGGTGATGGACAACATTCAATCTCCTTCTCCTGCAGGTGTTCAAGATACTTTGACTTGCACCGATTGTGTCCTACAGAGGCCTCCCAGAGCCACAAAGAATACCGTAGCCAATCATACAACAATTATGTCTGTCCCCATTAACCCATGCTAGTCTGTTCCAGATCTCTTGGAAGCAGCACCATTTCACTCTAGTTTGACTAAACAGTGGTTCCCAACCTTGGGTAACCCATGTGTTCTTGGACTGCAAATCCCAGAAGCCTTCACCACCAGCTGTATTGGCTGGGATTTCTGGGGAGCTGTACTCCAGGAACACCCGGGTTACCCAAGGTTGGGAACCACTGGGCTAAAGTAATCCCAGGCCACGAGGGACTGAAAGTGAATAACTAGACGCTAAGTGTCTAGTTGAATAACTGGGTGACACACTGAGCTGGGGGAAAAAAGCTTTAGTTATCTTCTCATACCAGGTCCCTGATATTATGCTAAAAGCTCAGTTGTTCCAGGCCACAGGGAACAGGGCAGGGGAAAAGAGGCTCAAATTCAAATTCCATCCAAATGTGGCACCAGATTTTAGATAAATGGCCAATCAGGCTTCTATGATTTTTTTACAGCATTTTCAGTGTGCATATATGCAAGATATAGTTTTCTGCTTCCACAGGTCTGCTGCAGAAGCCCAGAAACCAGCTTCTGTCAGAAATTTGGAAGCCTGATAATCTGAACTTTCATATTGTGCAGGTGCATGTCATTCCCCCCCCCCCCCCAACTCTGGCCAAATCTGACAGAGAGCAAATCTGGAGAGCATACTGTAAACGAACCTATCATGGTGTCATCCATGCATATCTCTGCAGAAAGTGCAAGTAAGCACACTCAAGGTTTCATGGCAGGGTCAAAGAAAAGTGAAAGCTGCAGTCCTTAGCATACTTGTTAAGGAGTGAGTCCCGCTGAATATAATGGGACTTGCTTAGAATGCAAATATATCAGATTGCAAAAGAACCCAGTTTGAATTTACTAAGCAGAACTCTAAACTGTTGGCCAACAAATGCCATCACAGAAGCCCTCAAATTTATGGGGGGTTGGGAAACCTTGAAAATGTATGGATAGTGGTTGCTGAAGGGTTGAGGAAGATGTTTTATAGTTTCAGTGGCCAAGTACAGGACAAACCTCCACACAATTTGCTCTGTGAGAACTACTATTTCCTTCACCATATGTGCCAGATAACTTATATTCAATCCCTTTTCTTGTTGAAATATTTCAGATTACTTGAAATCTTAACTCTTGAAAGCCACACAAGGTAATAAAACAAACAAACAGAGATCTATTGTGTGTGCATGGGCAGCGATGTTTTAACCAGGGAACCGTGGTTTGTTTGTTATGCCATTTAGAGTAACAGATGCACAACTGAACACAATTTCAGCAGAGGTTAGGATGCTATGATGGTTTTAATACTTTCCCCCTCCATGCCCCACCAATATATGTTTTTCTCTATACCTCCCTTTCTATATAAATATTTTCTTCCAATAAGCTTTTTATATTTCATGCTAGGGAAACGTCACTTCGACCAAACGTGAACACCTTCAGGAGGTCCAAGGAGCAATTTTCTACATTGCACAGACTATCAGAAATGCCAATATTCTGACAAAACAAAAGTGGAAATGACTGAAAAATTGTGGGGGTTTTTTTTCCCAGTGTGGTGGCTGAAATCTGCAATATTTAAAAGGGGAATCACCACTGCTCAACACTCCCAGGAACAAGAATTCACTATTTGTGTTGGGAAATGTAGAGTTTAGGGGCTGGCTGAAAGCAAAAAAAATAAAATAAAAATAAAATAAAATAATAAAAAAGGGGCTCCAGACAACTGTGTGCACCCCCAAGTTATACTTGTCCTATACCTGATCTGGGTAGTGTAACTAGGCTTAAGGATTCAGCCACACCATTTTACTATTCACTGATGCACATTAGCTGGAAAGGAGATCCATCTAAGCTTATCTGAATGTTAATTTTAGCAGTGCCTGCTAGGCACGTTCCTCCAGCTTCTCAGTCAGTTTTTCATGCTATCCTGGTAGGCTTTCTTACCTCCTTCTGTACTCGTAGGTCGCTTGAGGGAAGGAGACAACGGATTTGCCTTGCAGAGATTTTTTTGTACATCCCATGCCACACATCAGCCCCGGGGCTTGGTGGAACTCCGTTGCTGAGTGCTGAAAGGTACCTCCTCGTTCTTAAAGGTGTCAGGGTCTGGTAGAAAAGACAAGCAGCCAGGGCCAGCAGCACCAGGAATGGGCGAAGTCGACACCACCGCCGGCCAAGCAGGATCTGCCGGCAAGCCATGGCAACCTCAGGTTTCTAATTCTGTCCCGTTTCCACATTGCAAGAACAGTCACAGTACCTACTTTTCCTCAGCATGAAATAAAGGGGCAGAAGTGTGTTTTTCCACAGAGAATTCAAATCCTCTCTGTCGTTTCTTAACCTCAGCAATCCCATGGCATTAGTTGGCAAGACATTATAGGTGTCCAGAGCAGAAAGCACTCGAGCAAAAACAGTCCTTCAAGACGCAATGCCCAATCTGTACAAAAGAAAGTTGAGAAGGAAGGGGCGAGTGAAGGAACAAACTTAAGCATCCCGTGATCATCATCAGAAGACATTCTTACTGATTGGAAGAAAATTCTACTCCATCACAGCCACAGAAACACCAACTCAACAATTGTATTCAGGAAGGCAATCGTTTAAAAATTATTATGTGGCTTGCACAGCCCAACACTGCCAAAGATTTTCTTGCAGAGTTTTCTTTTCCAGCCCTTTTGCATTTTCAGATCCCATTCTGGTTTTTTAAAAAATACCATTTCCTTCATTCCAGATCTTTTAAATTGCCTTTTTCCTGTCAGCAAACATACAAAGCCCTCCCTTACTGAGAATTTATCTGGGTTTTAAAGACGCTGGAAGGCTACTTTTTCCTCCACTGGATATTCCCTCTCCCCCCCTCCTTTCTCTCTGGTGTTTGGAGTTCAAAGTTGTGTTTACTCACACAGTTCTTAGCTCTGTCAGACGTTTTCTATTCTTCCGTAATGGGTTGCTGATTAAAACCACTCGGAACAGCCCAGCCTCATGACTCCAACTCATCTCCACACATGCACACACAGCACTTCATCTGAACTCAGTTGGACCAGAGACATATAAATAAAAAGCAGGACTGCCCTGAGGGGTGGGGTTAAGTTTACTAAGTTCTGAAAAGGCTCACCCGCTGGAAGCTGTGCTGGATCACAGAAACAATATCCTTTCCCCTCCCATGCTCTGTCCTTCCAAATTATACAGGAACTTCAGCAATGTGACCAGGTTAAAGAATATAAATACACAATTGCACACTTAATGCAGAGAGATAAACTAGGAAATAAAATTACACTCACAAACCACGTCAGCAAGTCTCAGATTGTATGTTTGACATACTAGAGTGCTATGAGTTAAGAGTGCGATGAGCAGAGAAGTGCCTTCATTACAGAATGTAAAGTTCATTTGTGTTTAAAATATCCTGACATTTGGCCAGAATCCTGTTGCTAATTTATGCTTGTTAAGACCAATTGTGTGAGTGTTTGCTGCTTATTAACAAGGTGTTGGTTGGGCTTCTGGGTGTGTGTCTAATTGTGTGATCAGGCCCATGAATGCAATCGGCACCTTTTTAATGAGCAGCAATTTCATTGATTTCAGTAAGTTGCTCACTTGGAGATTCAGTTTTCATCCAAGTGGTAACTCTCCCCAGATGCTTAGGTCTATTCACTCAAAATCTACACAGTATATATTGGGGAATTTTGTTTATTCCTTTTAGTTAGCAAAGTATAAGTATGAGGGAGAAAAAACAACAACACAGAAACAATGAAAGATCAGCCCAGTCTCATCAGCCTCCCCTTGGTTTCTTTTGCACACAAACTAGCAGTTTGTATGATAAAAGTACTCTAGAAGCATTTAAAGTAGAGAAAGGGTATCTTTACTTACAGTTACCATTTGAAGTTACAGTCAGAAAGACAGAAAAAGAAAAATGGAGTCTCCACCATGTGGAGAAACCTCCATGCTTGTTTCTTGGTTGGTGATCAGAGAAAGCAAGAAAAAGGCTATCAACAACAAAGACAATGGAAGCAGGCAAACAAACTGGAGAGAGTGTGGGGGCTTGCCTCAGATACCAGAAACGAGGGGGGAAAGAACTATACCAATCAAGTTAGTGGCAAAGGACAGTCACATTAGGCTGTAAAAGCCCCCTCCCAAATAAGACTGCTATTATCTCAACAGTATATAGTCCTAGAGCCATCCACCATGCCCCAACACAACCCCCATGGAAGAAAACAGACCTCTATGCGCGTAATTCTTTCTCTAATCTCTCCCACCTCACAAAGGTAGATGATTTGAAGAACAAGTGAGTGTAGTCCATGCAAGTCAAACAGCTGTGGAAAATGCAGTGGTGGGAGCAGGCCTTTTGTGACTGCCACTCCTACTATACAATTCTTTTAATTGAAAACTTCAATACCAATGATACCAGAACTATTCCTATTAAATATCTTGCCAGATATAATAGACTCTGAAAAATCATATCTAACTATTCATATTATAACAGCAGCAAGAATAGTTTTTGCGAAACACTGGAAGGAATCTAGAACACCGCAAATAGATGAAGTAATAGGTAAAATACTTAAAACCACAGAAATGGACATGCTGTCAGATTGGCTGGATGCAAAAAAGAAAAAAGACCACTGGAAAATTTGGTCGCAATTATATACATGGTTACAAGGTAGATAGAATAGTAGACTGATACACAGTTATCTGTATGGCTGCAGAAGAGATAGTATAAATGATGGATAAATACTATCAGCTACATAATTAATAATTAGAATTACAAAATATCTGTCTGAATTTGATTTTCCCTCTTGCACACTGTCTATATTTCTTTATGATATGTGGAACTATTTCTAGAAGAGAACGTATAGAATTACTATGAAAAATATTGATTTGTAATGTGTCCGTTCAAATCCACCCCCTCTGAGGGTACCCTTACCCCAGCTGCCCCTTACCCTACCCTACCTTTATAAGGAGAAAAATAAAAAAATTATGGAAGAAAAAAAAAGAAACCTTTTATTAGCTCCCTTCCTGGGGGGGTGGGGGACAGTGACCATTTTATTGGGAGGGCAAGGGGGAAGATTCCCTATAAATCTGCAAGTACACCGGTGTCGCGTCCACCCAGTGTCCCTTGTTTGTCCTCCCCAAGCACAGGTCCACCCTCTGGATGCGTTTCCTCTTTTACCCCTGCCACCAGTGGATCTATCATCCACACTGTATCAAATATGTATCTTAGACACGTGCTGCCAAATATAATTGGTTTATTTATCTTTCAGGTTTGTAAATCACATAAGCAAATCACAGATGTTCTTTTATTGATGTTTAGGATCTTAAACTTGGATTGGATTATACGTTTGCTTGCATGTATTTATTCACAATAACCACTTCAACAATATTCTTTGGCTATCTATCTATTACTTATTACTTTTAACTCTTTCCTATTCTCTCTAACAATCCAACTTTTCACTCTCTCTTTTAACTCATCAAATCCTCCTCTCTACCTGTCTCTAACTGTCGAACTGTCCTCCTGATCCCGCCCCTCCTGTCCTATCATAGGCTCCTGCACTTGAGCTCCATATGATGGACAGGAATGACGTGGGCATTCCACCACAACCGGCAAGCCAAATGACAGCAAGTCAGCCTATTTTATGTTTCTGTCAGATTAGGTGATCACACTGAGACTGCAGATCTTTTCAATGCTGGTCCTTCAATCTGACACAGCTTGATCTGCACCACAGCCCTCCTTCCTTTGATCCCACCCTCTGCAGATCCTTGGCTCTCCTTTTATGGTTTATTATGCCAACCGGCTGTTTAAAGTGTTGCACAGCATTGGGGTGGGGGGGGGGGGGAAGGACAGTTTTCCAAAGTTCTCCATAATGTGCAAACACATAGACACATGTTGTGGAAACATTGTAGCCTGCTGCAGTTTGTTGAAATTGTTTCTATTTCATATTGATGTTTATATTCTTCTTTTTCTCCATGCAGATGTGATCTAGCACTAAACTCGTATATCAGTGTAGTGATAAGATGATTTAGCACTAAATTCAGTATTTTGTTTAAATGATAATAAAAAAAACTTCAGGGCAACTAGGGAGGAAGATCACGGGGGTCCAAAACACCACACCCAGCTTAGTACATCACCAGAATGCCCCCCACAGTCCTGCCCCCCCACCCCACTTTTGAGAATGAAACAACTGATCTCACAGAGGAAAGTCTGTTCGAGTTGTTCCGGCTTGAAAAAATAGACGCCCTCAGCGACAGGGAAAAAAACTCTGCTTCAAGAGCAAATATAGCTGGACTGATTTGAATTGGCCTTTGTATCGTGTGATCAGTTAAAAAAACACACACCCAAATTCACCTGCAGCAAATCCTACAGTATCTGGCCATGTAGTTGCAGCTAGTTTACAGGGGTTTACCCACGTCACATGTATTTACACATTTAAATTTCCCCCATGTCTGCATTTCAGACGGCAACAATTAATGATAAAAGCCAACTTTTACATTGCAAACATACTATGGTAAAATATTTTACAGGAAAAGTTTGCATTTACTTACCTACCTATTTACTTAAGCTTTCCAACCCACTCTTCAATTGAACCTCTAGAGTAGCTTATAGACACAAAATGCAAGGTTTTAAAAATACAACATCAATAAAGTAATTGGTAGTATAATATTAGGCAGTTTGAAAAACATATGCAGTCATATGTTGTTGTTCATCTGAGGTTGCATTTACCTAATTTTCAGACCTGCTAAGGAGCAGATGATTTTTATTATGTCCGGAAACATAAAACCACAGAATTCAAAGAGGGTGTACTTCCTTTTTCACATGACTGTAATTTAGTTCTATGGCATATGCAGTTCACAAAGAATTTGTTCCTTCTAAATAACTACTCTTATATTATCACTTAAGAAAATAATTGCACACTTTCTGTGATGCAAACACACCTTTCCTGATTGCTTTAATTGTTAAGGGAGTATGACTTCACTATATGGTGATGGAAGAATATTCCATAGCTGGCATGGTTTGTGGTTGTTTATGCTGCCAACTTGTACTTTGTTATATGTGTTGAAGCAATGAGCCAAAACCTGGGTGGAAAGTATGCTTTGTCCATAGGCCAGATGTTGTTGTTTTTTCTTTAAAAAAACAAACTTTGGTCCACTTTTGAATTAAGGGAAAACAGAGGGTTTTTTTTTTTTTTAAAGTAACTACTATAGATCCATACTGCTGTTGAGGGCTTCAGAATTAAAGATGGGCACAAACTGAAAAATGAATTGCAAAATTTGTCAAAAATTGCTAATTCATAATTCATATACATACGAATCAATGCCCCCGATGAATACAAATCAATGAATTTTTTAGCAATCTTTGATTCATTGAGCTATAAAATGCCCCCTCCCGGCTCCTAGAGACACCAAAATCGCAGAGAAACATCCTCTGACTCTGCTCTACAATCCCTCCAAGTTTGGTGAAGATTGGGTTTCGGTGTCTCTAGGTGCCTGGAGGGCCTCTTTGTGGGTGCATAACTCAGACGTCTGAAACCCAAACTTCACCAAATTGCAGGGCTTGTAGAGGATCATAGGGGAAAGCTTCTATGTGATTTTGGTGTCTCTATGTGCTGGGGGGGCATTTTACAGGATTTTAAATGCAACAATGAATTAACAAAATGATTCATTGATTCATCAGAAAAAAACCCAAAATTTCATTATTTGTGATTCACCAACCTTGATGAACCATGAATCAAAATGAATTACCATTTTTCTGATTCGTGCCCATTTCTATTCAGAATTATAAATGTTTTGGTTAAACAATAATTCTGAACTTCTGAGTATGATTTTGACAGGACAGTGGGATTTTCTCATATTTGACGTGGTTCCAGAAGTTTTGTTTTCTACAGGTACAAATTTTTTGCAAAAAAGTGCACTTGAGACACTTCTTGCAAAAAATCTAACCTTGCCAAAGTTGGGGGTGGGGATTTGCAGACAAGTTGTGCACCGTTGAATGTTCTCACAACTACAACAGCAGCATCACAGACCTGTGCACATTGAGCACAGAGGTCTGAAGAGGACTCTAATTCCATTTGGATGAATTGCAGAGCTCCTGTAACTGGGAATCCACAGGTTCTCAATCATAGCATTTCTGCAATCACGTTCACAAACACTTACAGAGCTCTCGTTAGATCTTTGCTTTCACTGCGTGAAGGCCTGTGATACTGCAGGGGATGTTAAAGGTCGGGGCTTGCAAGACCTTTAACATCATCCCTTTAGCCCTATAAACAAGTGGTGAATGCCTCAATTGGGCCAATGGGTTTTAAAATACATTATATGTCAGGAGTCCTATGAAGAGTATTTGGAAACTTCAGCTATTACAAAATGCATGTTATTAATCATAAGTTGTCTTTGGGAGCAGTTTTTTTCCTCTTTTGATAGTATTTAGTTTTGTACCAGCTACTAGCTCATTCTGCGGAACAGATTAGCCACATTTGGACATAATGCTAAAACATGATTTAGTCGTATAAGAATGATTTCTCTCTGTTGGAATGGCTGCCACTAGGCAACTATTTAGTGAAAAAGACAACATATATATGTTTGGAATCAATGGCCAAAATCCTTGTACATAATTAATGCTGGCTAAAGGAAATGGCATAATTTGCAGCTGCAATTTGCCACTAATTAACAAATCCCCATTTGGATTCCTTGGTCCATCAGGCTACACCACTGGTGCAGAATCAAAGCAGGGATTTGTTAATTAGCAACATTTTACAGTTGCAAGTTAAGCCATTTCTCTTCCACTGGAGTAACTACACAACAGGACTTTGTTGTAGACCAAAGAGTGATAAAGCAAGTGTGTGTATGTGTGTGTGTGTAGCTAAAAACTTTACAATTTCTTCCACTTACAACATTAAAAAAATTCTACCCCATCTTTCTCCACCCAAACTGGGAACCAAAGTCACTTGTAATATACTTAAGAAACAAATATAATTTTAAAAGAAACAATACCTTATGCCAACCTGCATAAGTCTATCTACATAAATCTCAGTCTCAGGGCACAGTAACAAGAGGAGGAAAAAACTGTATCTGAAACAGGTTTTAAGTATGTTTGAAATCGATTTTTAAAAAGGTGACTACACAATGCTCATGGAAGCCTGGATGTTTTTACTTGGGAAGCATGCTTTTTGGTTGGAAAATAAGGTATTTTACTCAGCTGTGAGAGGTTTATTTTATATTGGTTGTGAATTTGCTTTATTTTTAATCGTCTTGGCAGATGTGAATGCCTCTGTCAGTGTAAATTGTGTCTGTGGGGTTTGTCCCTCACTGGTGTGCCTTCCATGTTCCCTTTCCTTCTCCACTCCCTATGTGTGTGTATGTCTCCCTCCTTTGCAACCCTAGAAGTGTCCAACTAGTCAAAATGTTTCTGGTCAGTTTCAGCCCACCTTCTCTGTGTGTGTGTGTGTGTGTGTGTGTTCTCCTCCTTCACAGGCAATGTGTCTGGTAAGTTTCAGCCCTGGCTGGTGCCTCCCTCCTTCACAAGCCTAGACAATGTCTCTGGTCATTTTCAGCCCCTCCCCCCAGCTCTGTTGCTCCCTCTCCTTCTCCACCCCCTGTAGCTCCCTCAACCAATATACTGTACAACACAAGTTAAAAAGGGATTAAATTTTTTTCCCAAGAGGACACACACACACACTGAAAACCACACGACTACCGCGTGACTTTAAACTGAATGCAAAAATCCTTATTTCTCTCCCAATTTATTTCAATAGTGTAACCTTGAATTACCTAGCTAAGAAGTTGGCAGTTGTATTTCATGTTGCATACCACAAATCATCAAGACATGAACCCCCACTAATGTTTTGTAATAACAGGTAAATGTTACTTAATTTTTAAAACACCTTTATAGTTTGCACTATAGGTTAAAGGCAGTATCTTAAATCCATCATTATTATAGGAAACAAAAAAGACAGGTGACATAATTATTTCCAATACATTCCTTTCAAAGACTATTACTGTATTTTTACATGGAGGAGCATTCAAACATTCCATCTCCCCAACTGTAAGACTGTGACACATGCTTTGTTCTGAATGTTTAAATGGGCATTGACTGCCTATCGTTCCTGTTAATGAACTGGAAAATCTATAAGCCACTACATATTGATGTAATTTTCCACTTCGTTCCGAAGAATATAGTTGTAACTTTGGAGCGTCCAGACCAAATCAGATGCGCCGTATCTCAGGAAATGTCCAGATATTAACATTCTAATGAGTTTTTGACCCACATTTCTGGGGCATTTAAAGCTAACCTGATCTTCTTGTCACTTTATAGGAATGAAAAATGAACTATATATAATATAAACTATATACTTTTTAGAAACGAAAAGTAAACTAAATGGAAAATGTATTTTCAGCTGATTTCTGATTAGTATTTTTGAGGAACTCGTACTTAACTCATACTTAAATGTTATATCATCAAAGCCTTTACTTCCTTATGGTATCCCAACATTTTATAAATACTCCAGAAAGGGGTGCCTAATTAAGCTCCAAGGTCATAATTCCATACATTGTTGCTGGGAATACTCCTCAGTGGGATCCCTTTCCTTTCAGAACAGGGAGGTTGAGAGCAACCAGAACTGCAAAGAGTAACCTCTAGTGGTTGCAGCAGGAACTCCAGACATTGCTTGCTCAGGCTGTCAGTAAGCTTTCCCAAGACTGCTAGAAATTAATCATTTGATAACTGCTTTTAAACATTCCATAACATGGGGTTATGGGGTATGTTATTTAGGGGTAAAGGTACTGGAGTTGTTCAGTCTTAAGAAAATTTCAGATACAGCACAACTGGAATATGTTAAACTATACTGAGGCACAGTGGTATTTTGAAGGGTTGACACCACTGTATCATCTGTCAACACTGGGCTCTTTTGAAGAATGTGCTAGACCTTTTATTTTAAAATTACTGCTGTCTCTGTGTGAAAAACATGCTAGTACATATTCTAAGATCTAGGAATAGTGCAGACATATTCAAAGGCGTTGTGTACTCATAATTCCATCAAAGTCAGATATTTTGAAGTGCTATCTGATTATCTGATTATTTTGCCACAACAAGATGACAAAAATCTTACGGCACCTTGAAACTCATCGATTCATTCTGGTCCAATGTGTCCATAGGCTGGTTAATCTGCTTAATAAAGAACAGGAAGGGGAAAACTTTGTTCTTGATACCAAACTACAGTTCCATTGCTCAGAGTAATCAGGCTACTTAAAGGTGACAAGAATGGAATCTAACATGTGTTGGCCCACACGTCTT
The DNA here is from genome assembly GCA_037013535.1 of Intellagama lesueurii. Lineage (NCBI taxonomy): Eukaryota > Metazoa > Chordata > Lepidosauria > Squamata > Agamidae > Intellagama > Intellagama lesueurii. The sequence goes on along the minus strand of JBAJHW010000005.1, from coordinate 67,291,917 downwards.
CCATCTATGGAATGTGACTCCTAATTTATCAATTCTTCAGTAATCTGTAAATTCACATTCAAGTAAATGATTATGTTATTTATTTCAAGCCATTATAGCTATTTGCCCATATAGCGGAAGAGGTAGCAAGCCAAAATCAAGTTTGGGGTTTCACTTCTATGCTTACATGAGGGGCCATCACTTGCAAGAAGACAGATGCTGACACCCAAAGAAAGAGGCAAAGGGCATCGTGCAACCTTTCAATAGAGATCAAAACAACTTCCTTTGCCAAGATGCAGATAGGAAGAAAGCATTTTTTCAAATTAAAAACAAAATTATTCTAGGAAATAGTATCTCTTCTGTGAATTTGGCTTCTGACAACTATGGGATTCTTGACTGTCACTCTACTTTGAGGAAGAAGCTTGCCTTTGGAGGAAAAATTGTGCCAAATTAGCAGTCACTCAAGGACTAATCAGCAAATTTAGGGGCAGGAATACATTCAAGACAGATATTAACATGAAATTAACATTCAGTATTGCCTTGTTAAATTGAATCCATTATCTTAAGTCACTTCAGATTTCTTTGTATTGCCATCCAAATTCCCCTTGTGTTCCCTTCCAATAAATAATATGTTTAATTTAAGAAAGGTGGCCAGATAGCTCAGTGATCTGGAACATCAGAGGTTGGAAGTACAGTTCTTTACTTTGCCTTAGATAAGAGCCAGCCTGTATAGCGTTGCACAAGCTACAATATCTCTGACTGCCACCAGAAGAAGGGAACAGTAAACCACTCCTGAGAATTCTATACCTAGAAAACCCTGGAAAGGGTCGCCATAAATCAGAATTGACCTGGGGGCACATAATTATTTATTCATGTAGGAAACATATGAAGCAGCCCTGAAATAATTAGTTACAAAGGGCGGGGGGGGGGGGGGGCGGCGGTTCATTTAAATATAGATTTGCATTTTCTGGACTAATATAAAATCTATGAAATTTTTTGCTTTTTTAAAACTTTGTTTTTTAATTGTTTTTCTTAAATTGAGTTATTCTTATTTGACAATAGAAATGAGAAAATCATACAAGAGAAAACAATCACACACCAGAGTACATAGTATTGTAGAGATGGAAACCTTTTATTCATATATTTTTTTAAAAAAATAAAAATTATTTAAAATTGTCCAGTTAAACAGCATATTATGAAAGCTTCCATGAAATGTTTTTACTGTACTTTTTAGATAAAGTATGCAAAGCATTAATACTAGCCTTTGATTTTTTTTAAATTTTGACAACTAATACAGTTTCAATTTAAAGGATCACTTGCACAAAAAAATAAACACATTCGGTATAAAAGGTTTATCACTTTAACACCATTTTTATCACTTGTGCCCTCAATGGCCCCCAAACATATCAGGACTAATGGTATATTTGTTTAAAGCATACAAGAGTCTGTTTTTAGGTACCAAGTACTCTAGAGGACACTAGCCCATTGTATACAATAACCATTTTCTTCAGCCTGCTGAATTTAGTTTCAACAAGAAACAAAACTATAACATTCTGACTTTCTGCACCACTTATATACAGAATATTCCACATAACAGCTCTTGAGTACAGAACATGCAGCAGAATGCCAGCAGAATATACAACCATTTGAAGTCTCCATTTGCTGGAATTATTTGAAGATTAAATTGTTGTAGAATGCCCACTAGTTAGAGAAAATGGTTTGAGAGTACAAATGTCTGCATATGTTTGCCCCTGGAACAATCCATGGCTAACTGGGAAAGTATTTATAGCACAATAGTGCATGAATAATTTAGATACAATATTAAAACACAGCTAGCAAAATTAAGAAATCAATGTTTTATGACAGCTATATCAATTCTCCTTTGACCGACTGCAAAGAAGCATTTCCTTCTAGCCCACACCTCAAAAGAAGCACAATGTTTTTAGCTGAAGTGAAAAAGATATTTATTTGTGTCTATTGCCTCTTCTCTTCATTGCAGCAGTACACTGTGGACAGTACCATTTCCCTTTTGGTGCTTCTGTCAATCCAACACAGCCATAATGGAACCACTCTATAGGGCACTGTAACACAAATAAATAGAAAAGATGCTTTATCGGTTTCTAAAACCTGATTTAGTACAAAACACTACAGTATCGTTTTAAATACAGGACAGTATTTTTTGAAGTATTCATAGCTCTACTTCACCACACAAAAGAAAAATAAAATTACTAGCTCTAGTTGGCGATATTAGGGAGAACATAAAATAAAGTAGCAGAAAACTTCTCTCTTTGGAAAGCTTCACAGGTTTTATCTTATCTGCTGGATAATATAATTTCTTCTATAAAAGATTACTGAGAAATATTGTAGCCCTTATCTGGAGAGCCCTTCTTGTGAAGCTACCTTCAAAATCCTCACTTTCCACGGCAATACACATTCATACTCATTCACTCTCTCTCTCTCTCTCTCTCACACACACACACAGAAGAGCCCGAGGTGCTAACAACTGAAACTCAAAGCAAATCTAAAAAGCCATGACTGGACCCAGAGTTAGTAAGCATATGTACTGAAGTCCGTTAAACTTATATTACTAGCGGCTAACTTGAAGCACTGATTTCAAGTGATTCAGCTCTCAACATAAAGTCCAGGCTCAACTCATCCTCAGGAGCTGCAAGCTTCTTAAACATGTGAAACCCAGGTGTATGTGTATGAGCCTTTTCAGATGCTTTGAAACATGGCTTGCAATTTAGGTTTAAAATGGAAAAGTGGAATTTTAAAAAACAGTGCTTTATCCACTCTCCCACCCATTCCCACCTTTCCATACTTACATCCTGGTTATCACAGCCCACCATTTCCCCATAGGAAACCTACAAAAAAAGGACAACACATGTTATTTGGAAAATAATTAACATTGTCCCTGACCACACATTTCTTCACACCAAAAAAAAAGAACATTAAAAAAAAAAAGACAACATATATGGGACGAAATGAGAAATGTTTACATTAGAAACAAATTCAATGATACACCCTTGTTTTTCTGCTGTTTCAAGTTTTAGGCATCACAGAACCATCAGATAATATATTAAAAATGTTTTTTTTCTATCGTTTTGGAGGGCACTGTAGGTTAAGTTACATTCATAGTGTGTTCCCTCTCCTCAGTAGCCTCCCTGGCACTGAATATCTGCTCCTGGGCAGTCATATAGGGCAGTCAGGAGCTGCAAAAGTAGTCTGCTATTGAAGTATCCTTCTTCTGATCAAAAATAGTTTAATTATCTTACCATTTTAATTTGTTTTTAATTTCACTTATATTTTGTATGTGCCCATAACTTTAAATTGTGCAGTGCCCTGATATGAAGACAGACAGACAGAAAGAACGATGGGCTGCAAAAAAGGAATTCAGGATTGCTTTCTCAACTGCTGTTCCTGGCAGAATTTTAAAAATATAAATACAGGCTACATTCTTCATTTTCACATCCTCAACAATTCTAGTCCATGTCTATATATGCTACGTAGAATATCTTCCTTTCATTTTAAATTAGGCATTCGGCCATGTGTTTCCAAATAACAATCTGTGCACATATCTACCAAGTATAAAAATAGTGTTTTAAATACTAACATATGAAGCTTTATAGTTTATTACTTCTAAATCGACTACACAAAGTAGTCAGCTCTCAATAAATATGCCACAATAAAGGCATTAACTAAGATATTCATTGCCCGATGTCGCAGTGATTAAACAGCAGTTCTGCAGTGAAAAATGTCCTTTTAACCCGAGTTTGATTCCGGACTCAGGTAGCCGGCTCAAGGTAGACTCAACCTTCTATCCTTCCAAGGTTGGTAAACTGAGTGCCCAGCTTGCGAGGGGAGGGGACATGTTATTTGCATAATAATGTTGTAAACCACACAGAGAGTGCTTTAAATCCTATGGGGTGGTATATAAGCATCACATTTTGCTTTGCTTTATTAGAGGCTGAAATTAGCAATGTACACAATCTTCAGACAAATGTGTAAATAAGAGCCAAATCAGGGGTACTTTGTTTCCAGGTGACCACAGGGTGGAGAAAAGAAGCTCACAAGCATGGAGTTGCACCTGCCATAGACTCCACATGTTAAATTCAGCAGTTTTCACACATCAGTTAGAAGAATAGAAGAAAAAGAAACATTAAGGAAGATAGTGTGCTCCTAGAACAAGATTCTTCACAGAGAGCCAGAAACACACAAATAACATCATGGACCCTGGTAAGGAGCTGGTTGAAGTATCTCCAAAAGACCGCAAGACAGGTCAGATACCAATCTGTGTGCTCTTATTTTGGCAAAATGTGGGTTGTGGGGCCAATGCACAATTCTAGCTATAACCATCTACTAACTACACATCATATTCTATGCTCTATATCATATTCTTTAGAGTATACCTGATTACAAATGCAGTAACGTGGCTCATTTGGATCATAGGTCCAATCAACTTGGCTATTAGACTCTGACTCTGGTATTACTGCTGCCTGTTGAGACAGTTCCTGTGCTAGAGCAGAGGATGAGGAACACGATGACAAAGAGGAAGACGAAGAAGAGGACGACGACTGCTGACTTGATGATTTGTTGTTGTTTCTGAAAAAAATGGTAATATTGTGCTACAAAGACACTCACTACAATTGATTTTCACAGCAGAACTGTTAGACTGTTAAATGTATTTGATGCAGATCTTTCTTTTTATTTGCAGCCCATGAAAATTGCAAAATATTTAGATTTTTTTCAAGACATCAACATTTTTTAAAGTAGGCTGTACTGCACTGTAGATAAAAGAAGTCCGAAGAACAGTTTGATTCCATATATTAAAATTCTCATAAAATTCAATATATCCAATCGAACCATATATATTTAAATTATGCTATATTCCCTACTCAAAGAGTTTAAATATTGTTTTCTTACTGTTTCTACAGTAATAGTGCATGTTTGTATACATTGCAAGAACAATTTCAGAACTGCCATGTTACTTCTGTGCCAATCATTTTTTTCCTTTCTTGGTTTGGACCCAAAGAGCTAATGTCTGTAATTTCCTTACAAACTTTCTATGAAGCCTCTACCCTGTCTATAAGGTTTGTAAACCAATTAGCAAAGGGCAATATTTTAAAGTCATTTTTCTCTTTACAAACAGGATTTCAAGGCTTTGCCAAAAGGAAAAGGGAGCATGTTTTATTTTGATATAGTAATACTATGCACACAACAATCCTGTCGCCTTCCCCAGCTTTATGAAAATATGTTTCACTCTAGCTTACATTTATAATGAATACCTAGTGAATATGCTTTCAGACATGACAGGCTAGTTCTCTGCTGGATAGAGCTGAACCAGGAGACTGGAACAGTGACTGGCTCAATTTCTTTTAGAGTTCAAGACCCAGAAGCTTTCAATATTATTTAATTTACCAGACAAGTACCTGCATTTACCCATGGTAAAAGATAAAATAAAACCACTTGAGTAACTGTGTTGCTCAAGGAATGTGTATTCGCAAGACTCTAAATCAGATTTTTGTTGTTTATAAAAGAATCATGCCACACATGATTTCCCCCTTTCAAACATACAGTTGCTTAGTTTCCAGGAGCTGATAACTAGCCACCAAATAAGAACATCAATACAAATTACTGGGTTCACTTTCTAGTTGAAACTGCTGAATAGCATTGGTAACAGATACATGATTTCTCCAGCTCCAAAGCAAGCACAACTGAAAAGAAGCCATCATTTGTATGAACCTACTTGCTTTTTCGACCACTCCGCGAATCCGTGGTTGATGAACTCAATGTCTGTGATAACGTAGATGCCAAAGCAGAAGATGAATATCCAGTTGTTTCTCTGGACAATGAGAATTCTCTTCCAAGTTGGAAGTCATTGTTTTTAAAGGCTTCATAACTTGCTTTAAGGCTAGACGTACGCCTCCCTTCTTTCATCTTAAAACAAACAAAACCAAGATTAGAATCAGATTTAGGCATACTTCGAGCACAATTACTGAAATTAACAGGGTGAATTAGCTTAAAATATTTTAATGGGTCTACTAGAAGCAAAGCTAAGTTCAGATGCAACATACAGTGTGCTGTTGCTTAGACATACTTGAACCTGCTTTGGCCTATAAATGGCACAACATTATTTAGAGTAGGCTAATATTTCCACAACTTTATAAAATTGTGGCTTGATAAATCACACTATATATTCCAACCTGGCTACTGTACTCTGTTATGACAAGACTTGCTTGCAGGAGGTGTGCAAAAGATTACAGACTAAACTATCTTAAACATATATGCATATTTAATTTAAATCAATAGGATTTTTAAATGCCCTGTATAAAAACAAGATCTCATTTCCAGTGCCATGAAATCTCAGATAACACATAACTGAAATTCTTAGAAATTTCAAATTTCTAATAATAATCTAAACTAAAGGAAAGTTATACCCAAAACAGACTGCTTGAGACAGGTGCTTAAAAACATATTTTGAATTCCTTACCTGTGCTGTAGCTTGGACTGCCTGAGCTGCTGCCATGGTAATAGCACCAGCTCCAGCTCCTGAAGATAATGAGCCCAGGTTATACGATGCCAATGGCTGAGAAGAATTTGCATTATATGCACTGTTGGATGAGGATGATGAATTACTGTTTCGAGACCCTTGATGAACAAAGGGAACATATTTATATAGTCTAAAGTGAAAACTAAAGTTAGATTTAAAGTTTAGAAAGCTGAAAATCAGCTGTATCGATGAGTAAAAGGTAGGTAGTGCTCTAATTAGGTAATAAGTTGCACAATATAATGTTATCTTGGCAATGCTCTGTTCATCAGATTTTTTCCTATTTGTTTCCCCTCTCATCCCAGGGCCAAAATGTAAAAAGGCCATGGAGAAAGTCAGCTCTTTATACACCAATAAATCATTTTCAAATGATTAAGAGAGCAAGGCTGTTGGTATCCAAATCTGAGTATAGCATGAACCCTTTGATGAAGATGGTAACACTATGATACATAGTCTCAAAAGTGCATGTCTTCAAAATCTAATGAATAGCAATAAAATAATTAATTATATTCCTCAACTTAGTCCAACTGGATGCTAAGTTTATAAAGTCAAATGGAATAAGGATATATGCAAATGATGTCAATACTTTCTGCATTGCATTTAAAGGCCAATAAGAATTGTTGCTTTTAGAGAACACATCCGTTTTTCCTAGACTGAACATGTAACTAGAAATAGTGCAATGATACATACCTTTCACACAAAGAAAATGTACCGTATTTGCCGGCGTATAAGATGACTTTTTTGCCCTGAAAAACATGCCTCCAAGTGGGGGGGGGGGGGTCGTCTTACACGCCGGGTGCAGTATACGTCCAGTATCGCGCGGTATCCAGCGCGGCCGCGGCGAGCATCAGCAGCGAGACAGGGGTGCCAGCCTTTTCGGCGTGACCGGCCCGTTCTGCTCGGCGGGAAGCAGCGGCGCTCCGGCCCGCCCCTTGTCTACGCAGATCTCACACATGCGCACTTGCGCACTAGTGCCGGTCACAGGGAGATGCAGGGGCGGGCCAGAGGCCACTGCTTCCCACCGAGCAGAACGGGCCGGTCACATAAGAGGGGGTAGTCTTATATAGCAAGTATATAATAAACTCTATATTTTGAGTGGAAATGTTGGGGGGTCATCTTATACGCCCAGTCGTCTTATACGCCGGCAAATACGGTATGTTATTAAACAATGTAAAAATACTTTGTGCTTTCATATTAAAATAAAAAAGGTATCTGCCATAATGAAAGAAATGAATTTGGCCTCCTGCAACTTTGGTAAGAGGTCCAAGTGAATGTAAACCATCTATCCTCCACTTAAGGAGAACATATATGCATTCAAAACACACACAGAAGCCACATAAGAACTGGGCACTTCTGTCTCATGCTTTTAAGTACAGTGTGTTTGTTTGTTTAAAATATCTTTATCTCATCTTGCTCCTTGAAAAGGAGTCAAGGCAGCTTACATCATTAAATGACAACATTTAAAGCTAAAAACACTGTACACGGAGGACTGATGGGGTGGATTTTTGCCTCATCAAAGACCAATTTTTTGCCTTAGAAGGATCCTTCAGGAAACACAATGGTGTTACTGGACAGCTGAAACACCATTTAGCAAAGAAAAGGGGTGAGGTGGGGCAAAGCAATAAAAAGCTGGGGGAGAAAAGGATATAGGGAAAGAATGGCATGAATGGTAGGAAGCAACTTGTACTTCAACAGGGCTACTCCCCAGAGTTGACACAGCATAAGCACTCTATTTTGCTTTTTCTAAGTAACTCACAAAGGTTTCCTAAGCCATGTTTTGATTTCATGAGTTACAATTATGCCGCACGTTATCTACCAGATTTGTTAGACAACCATTATGTCTAAGTATTGCAACCACAAAATCTTGCAGAAAAGTAAGATAGTACCTGCCTTTCTACTAAAAGTAAAATGGAAGGAAGGCTATTACTGAATATGGAATAGCATAAAGAATAAACTCAACTTGTTATGTACACATAAAACTTCACTTATACTGAAATTGCAATTACCAGGTGCATTTTCCTTAGAAGCATCTGAAGTGAGAGTTGACAGGAGGGCTTCAGACTTAAACTTCTTTTCAGGGACATGATCTGCAGCTGCATGGTGAGAGGAGGGATTATGCTTCCTTTCTATAGGAAGAAGAAGAAAACTTCTATTAATCCAGAAGCAGAACTTGAGACATTTTAGTACAAAGGGCTTAGCACTAGAAATCAGCATACACAGCTTAGCTTCACCATGAAGAGCACCATCAAATTTCAGCAGAGGAGTCCACATCAACAGATTGTCCTACATTCTGTTGGCTGTTTTAGGAGACAGACGGTTCTTGAGATATTTGTTAAAGAGAATAATTTTATTCTATTGTTTTTCATTTACAAATCAAACACAACATTTGAAATGTTCAACTCACTTTCAACTGGAGTGTGTGAATGAGCATGATGATTATTCAGTGGTTGTGATGGTGTATCCAGTTCCAAAGAACCTATTGACAGAAGAGGTTGTTAAAAAGAACATTACACAATTATTATCACCTTAAAATAACTCAGTTTTAGTAGACCATGATATCTTTAGAATAAACTGTGCAAAACATTAAGTCAACAGAACCAGGTACTTTGAAAGTAATCAAGAAGGTTTATGTTCTGTATTCCAGTTTATTTTTTCTTAGATTAAAGCCAGTAATAACTTGAATCTTGCAAAAAAAAAAAATCCCAATCAAAACGAATAAGCAGAAAAGCAAGAGAAAGATATTTTCCTATAGACTATGCGTCTTATTTTGGATTTAATATGTTAGCAATAAAGATAACTTATAGTCAAGTTTTTAAAGGCATCGTGTGAAAAGTTCACGAAGTAAACTGAAAATTGGCATATACTAAAATATGTCCTATAACAGGTATCTTTATGTTATCTAAGATACCTACATCTATTGTAGCATCTACCCGCAACATATCTTTATGCTGCAGCATTTTCACTACATGTATGTAGTGAAACCTGAAATCTACATGTTAAACCAATGGTTGGCAAAGTGTATCTGACGGGATATATATGGCCTCCAAGGCCCCAAATGTAGCCCCCAGCACTTATAGGCCCCCCCCCCCCCATTTTTTGGGTCCAGAGGATGTGAAGTGGTATTTTTAGTTTTTTTTTTTTAAGGATCCTTTAAAATAAAAATTATTTCTTGGGTGAGTGAGGAATGGAAGTGGCCCTTTATGTTTAGGGATGGGTGTCTGCAGCTCTTGGACCTCTGAAGGCTTTATATACCCTTTTGTTTGTTCCCAGTTCAAGCATAACGAGAAGTTTAGATAAAACTACAGTCCCCTGCATTTTCCAACTGGCCACTTGAAATGAGAAGTGAAGGAGCAGCAAAGGGTCTTTGTACAGCTGCAAAAAGCCAATGCATATGCAAGTTTATTAATCCAGGCTCCAATAATCCTAATGTGGTGTTATGTAAACATACAGTCCTAAAAGATCATACATACTTACGCCTTTCCAATATTTCTGTAATACCAGCATTATCTGCTTCAAGTTCCATTTTAAACTTAGCTAGCTCCTGGTCCAACTTTCTTAAGTGACGGTCTACCTATTTTAAGGAAAGATTTATAAAATGTCAAACTATTTTCTAGACAACTTTAAATGAAAAACTCACTTAACATCAATTACAACTGAATAATATAAAACCAATGAAAGATTTCTAGTAGAACCACCCAGCATGAAAATGTTACATTCCCACAATAACCATAATGGGCGGTTATTTTCAAATACAAGTGTACAGGGCATTATCTTATTGAGCTTCTACTGCATGGAAAGTATCACCAGTGTAGTAATGCAAGATCACATCATCTGCACAAGCATTACAAATGTGGAAGTGGAGGACAAATTTTCCTCATGGTTATCATTGCTTATGCAATGGCATTTCTTGCACAAGCAAAACAATCCTGCATGACTGTTTGCGGGACCTTTTTTTTCTCAGCAGAAGCTTAAGAGAACATTGACCAATGAATAAAACTCTATATTACAGCTGCGTTCTTATGGAGGCTTACTAAGAAGTAAACCATACTAACTCTCCTGAACCTCTCAAGCTGTAAATATTGATTTTCAGTGGCCCCACTTATATGTAATGACTCAAAAGTGATAAAACGGATTTGTCACATTCCCGTTTTAAGAAAAATATGAATGCTGCTAGTAAAACATAGCCTTGTTCAATCTAGTGAACAAGCAGAGGGTGACACGGGGAAAAGGAAGAGTTGGAGAACCAGAAGACAGGGGAGAGAATAAATAGCGTATGTGGATATAGTATCTTGTGACTGCTAGCTATAAAAAAATATTAAGCAGGATTTATAAACTAATGAGTACTTTCAAACCCACAAATAAAAAAAATGTCAGAGTTAAAAATATATATAACATTTTAACTGCCAGTATCTTCAGTATATAACTAAAAGCCTTTGTTGTACCTTTTCATAATTTTACACACTTCCTGTTCCTTATATAGAGATAGACACTTGCTTGGACAAAAGAATTATCAATACCTCTTCCCAAGAGACCACACTCATTCTCACACAATTCTAACAGTGCTCTAATCTAAGCTCTTTCTAATTCACAGCTCTAACTCAAATCCCAACTCTGACTGACTCTCTCTCACACACACTCTTATATGCCAAACATGATCTCTCTAGCTAGTACTTAAACCAATCAGCTCACCGTTCCATTCACAAACATTCTTTTATACTTCTCATATGTCTTAATTGTCCTCCTGGCACACACGCCACACATAATTGTCAATCAAACCCCAGTCACTTACCATGCATGCAGATATAAACCTTTACCTCAGACATACATACAGAAATAAAGATGGAAGGAGAAAAAATTGTATACTATTCCAAGACGTACTCCAGAATCTTATTGTAGGATTCACAGACGCATAAGTGAAATCATACAAATTGCAACAATTGCACTAATTCGTAAGATTCTATTTGTGTTCCTGACTGTGTTTGTCATGCAACCAGGAACACAAATGGCATTTCATTTATTAGCAGTAATTCTGCTAATGCATGATTTCTTATGCATGTGTACATTGCCTAAAGCAGCGGTCCCCAACATTTTTAACCCCGTGGACTGGTTGGGGAAGGCGGGGCACCCCCACGCTCATGCGCAAAGGAGCGGGCATTCTCTTTCGCGGGTGCGCACACGCTCGTGCGCAAAGGAGTGGGCGTGCGCGCACAAGTGCGCTCATGCGCATGCACAAAGGGTGGCGCTGCGCTTGGGGGTACTCGTGCACATGCGCGAAGGGGTGGGGGAGCGCTTGCGCAGGCGCAAAGGGGCCGTGCGGGGGGAGTGCGTGCGGGGGGGAAGGTCTGTCTCCGCGGCCCGGCTCATGCCACGGACCGGCACTGGGCCGCGGACCGGGGGTTGGAGACCTCTGGCCTAAAGGGCTTTGGTCACAAAAAACTATTCTAAGAATGAGTATTAAAGTTTTGAAAATCTGTCAGTTAAATTCCATTATCATAATCAGCTCTAGGTTCTTTATTTTACTTACTAAATCATAAATCTGGTTAGCCAACTGTACTTTTTCATCTGCGTCTTCTAGAGCTTTGTAATAATCCTGTGTGGGAAAAATAATACAAATAAACTGTATTTACATACCAGTTTAAAAATTATTACTATAAATTTACAAATCTAACTATTCAATAAAATTATCTAATGATGAACATTACAGATGGGCACTTCACCGGGCTCCGCGTGGCACTCTGGTTCTTCTTCTGCGGTGGTACACCAATCCCAGCAGGAGCCCGGCCAGCACTTCCCTGTTCCCCTTGCAGCCAACCACTTTGGCATGGAAGTGGGATGGGAAGTCTCCCCACTCAGATGATGAGTGGTTGGCTGTGCGGGGGGGGGGGGGGAGGGCAGGCCAGGCACCTATCAGGATTGGTGCGCTGTCGCCGAAGGAAGACCACAGTGCTGCACAGAGCCCAGTGAGCTGGCTGGTTCTATGGGAGGGAACTGGGCCCCCACAGCACCTGTCTGCCCATCTCTAATCAACATTTGTTCAGAATCTTGTATATAATGCAATAAAGTCAGTAAATATTCAAATAACGACTTTTTAAAGCTCAAAAACTAGGTCTATCCCTTCACCATTTTTGAAACATGGGGAGGTAAACTCAACATTCAGTGCATCTCCCTCTAATATTATGGCACTGGAATGAAAGCTGAGACTACATCTATTACATCCTATACACTGACAATAATACCAATCTTTTTTGATAGGGAGAGATAATATATACAGTATATACTGTAAATATAAAACCTCAGTGTGATACTGACCTTGGAAACACATGTTGTAAAGAAGGTTGCTGTGTACAAGAAGTACATTTGTGTTTCAAATATGGAGCCGAGCTCAATTTCTTTTACTTTACTAGAACCTCTTCTCATATCTCTTTTGAAGGGTTTCATAAGATTATGTTTAGAGATGGGGACGACTCACCATTTTGGCGAGTCGTCCCGCTTTGTGAGTCGTCAACTCATGAAGCACGAAGTTGCCCCCATGAAGCGACGAATAATGAATATACTTGTTGATTCGAGGGGGGTTATTTAAAAAAAACACTGCCCCCGCCACCCCTGCTGACACCCGCTTACCGTAATTGTTGCCGCTGCTGCCGAGGTCTCAATCAGGCCTCCGCAGCCACGGCGTGTAAAAAGGGATACTGGCTGCCCTTTGCAAAGATGGCGGCTGCGGCTTCATTTAGGGTAGGGAAGCTGCAGCTGCCATCTTTGCAAATGGCAGCCTGAATCCCCTTTGCAAAGATGGCAGCTGCAGCTTCCCTACCCTAAATGAACCCACGAATATGAAGGGACGAATATTTAACGGATCAGCGATTTTCCACGAATATCGCGGTCCGTTTTTTTATTCATTCCCATGTCTAATTATGTTCTAATAATATTCTAGATTCACAGTATAACAATCTCACTGTAAAACTAGCATACAAGCCTACGTACTACTAACATTGAGGGAAATTTCTTATTTTCATTAAGTAATGTAATTGTTCTTTTAACCATACTTATGAGTTATTTTCTCATTTTCAGGCAAAACAGTACAGAGGGCTATTCGCATGTGCATTTTAATTTTTATTTCTGTTTTTACTAAAGATAGGTACAATATTCCACAAATTTGTGGCACCAAGATAGTGTTTGAGAACAGACTCATGAGACATTTTTTTCTCAAATCTGGAACCACAATAGCATCAGGCACAATATAAGAAACTGGACTGGAGTTTCATCTGGTTTGACTACAGACTGCCTTAGTCTTACCTTTTTAATTGAAGTCATTTGTTCTTCTCTCCATTCCTGTTTGTTTTTCTTTGCATTCATAAAAAATTCATTTACTCTTTGCTCCAGTTGATCCATTGCATCTTAAACACACAGAACATTAAAGCACAATAATTTATTTTCTATAAATATGCAATGGATTGTAAAAGAACAACAGAAGTAGATATATGTACTTGGATCACATTATAAAGAAAATGAATGCTGCTGAATGGTGATGAGTAATTTACTTTTTTAAAAAACTATACTCGTGTTAAGATTTTGAAAGTTATATTGCAAAATTCTAAGAATGCTTTCTCAAGAGTTAAATCTCACTAGCGTGACCGAGACTTAGCCCAAAATTAGAATACATAAGCCACAGTTGGGGACAAGTTCTATCACTAACAATATATTTTACTTCTGGGTGTTGTGTTTAGGACAGATGTGACTGATCCTAAAACCTATAGCAAACAATAAACTCCCCCTTGAGATTCTTATCCTCTGTTTACTACTGTGAAAGGGACAGGGACATGGACGCCCTTGTCAATATGCGCTCCAACCAAGGACTTGAGGACCCCATCCAGTTGGCCACCCAGATGCCTCATATCACAGGTAGCTGAAGGCCTACAAGGCACTGTGGCCTCAATGTCTAACCTGGGCCAAGATGCTGAAACGCAAACTGTTTTTATTGGCTCTGAGAGTTGAGAGACAATCCCAGGGGAATTGGTGGGAACTGATTTACCCCTGGTAGATGAAAGATATAAAGAGGGCTCTGTTGACAGGGAAGGCAGAATTATGACATGAGAAAGAGGAGGGAAGGATAGAAAACCTGCCTCAGGGAGAAGGACATTCCCCAAGCCCTGAATCAGAGGGTGACATGGGAGAAATGGAGAGAAGGAGATCCTGAAGATAGGGGAGGGAATAAGCAGAACTGAGATGGAATGGGAGAAAGGACCCTTTTGGATGAAAAAAAAAATTGGGAAGGGAAGAGCTGAAGACAGAAGCGAAATCCTTTGGGGAGGAGGAATGGAGCCTACATATGACACAATTAAGGAGTTTTTAGCTGAGAGGGTTCTGCCAGTGTTGGCAAGGGATTCTAAGGACAGTTAAGAGTGTTTTGTCAGCTATGTACCAGTCAGTTAGTCAGTAATGAAACCAGTCAACTAGTTAAGCTCAGTCATGTAACAAGCTAACATTTTACACAATGTTTTTTGTTTTTATCTATGAAGAACTGTAACTAAACAACATTTTATTCTTTCTCATTACTAGAGTCTCTGAGTGAATATATAGTGCTAGTTGAGCTAAACAACTAAGGGGTGATTTACTGAAAGAGTCTTGTAGTTCGATCTGCTCTGTAGGTTCCTGGCTGAACCATTTCATCCACTGCGTAATAAGACGAAGCTTATTTTATTTTTTAATAATAAGGCCACACTCAATTTCTTCACACATCCTGCCCCAAATAGAATGGGGGTTACAATAATAACCCAAGAGTTATTATTGGGTTATTACTGGGCTGAGGAGTCCCTTTAAGAAGAAGTCCCTAGGGGAATAGGACTACATATATAACAAGGATCTTTGGAGCGGAATATGTATGCAGTTCCGGGTGCCTAAAAGTGGAGCAGCCAAGTTTGAATACAAAACACTCCTACAAACTTCTTATTTGGGGGGGGGGGGGGGGAGAAAAGCAAAAAGGGGTCAGAGGAAAAGACAATTCTGCCCCCTTGTGGGTAAATACTGGTGGAGAAAGAGATCCCGAGGTGAAGAGATCCATAGCACTAAGAATCCTACCACACCTGTCCCCAGTGCAGTCATACTGCCCCTCTCTCCAGGGGTTGATGTTGGGAGGCAGAATCCTGTATAATTGGACTGAATGCTCGGATTGGGTTGGGAGTTCAGTGGAGAGAACTAGTCACTCTGAGAGACTGAAGTCTCTCTGGCAAATAGAACCTGGAAGCAGCAGACTCACAAAGGAGGAGCAGAGACAGTATTGAGGACTGAGACACTTGTTTCCTTGAGTAATAGCTTGTTATCTTCTTCTACCCTCGAAGTTTCGCTAAGTCCTGTTGAATTTCCCCCATCTATTGAGTGTATGGGTACAAAGACGGAATGTGAAAACCCCAATGAAGTTACGGGGCTCACAACTATATAAAGCGTTGAGAAGAACTGGTGCACCACCAGAACAGAGCCAACACAATAAAGGCTGCAATCTTATGCAGACTAATCTGGGAGTAAGCGCCAATGTATTCTTTGGGGTTTGGTTTTGATTAAACATGCATAAGATTGAAATTATGCAGAACAATCTTATGCAAATGTCACTAGAAACAAGCACCATGGAGAGCAAGGGAACAATATGCATATGAAAAGCTGCAGTAACAATACTGCCAAAGAGTGGAAACTAAATTACTTTAAATTTCTTTCAAGAGAATTGCTAGACACAGAAACATAAGCCCAGAAATATCAATTTGAAAAATGTCCCACAGAAACTAAAATATGTCCTCAATACAAAATTGTAAATTGTTAATATCTGCAAAGAAGTTTTATAAGATTATTGGCATTTTGCAGCTGAGTGTGTTCACTATTTCATGTATCATTCACAACAATGTACATCCTGGCAGCATTCTGCTCCACAGCACTGTGAACAGGAATGACATCACGTATGGCAGATGCAATCCATGTAAGTTTAAAGACTTTTTTTGATTTTGGGATGTTGCCCTCAAAATATGTGAGTTGTGCTCAACATAGGCCGTGCTCACTGCAACATTGAAAAAAAGGGAAGGTTTAGTCAGCAGCTGTTCTCCTACAAGACAGATTGGAGAATCAAATTCCCAACCTCTGGCTCCACAGCCAGGTGCTTTGGCTAACTAAGCTATCCGGTCATCTAACCCCTCCCTCCTCCCAATGTAAATGTGCAAATCATATAGCTAGGACAAGACTATCTTCCCAATGACTACAGGTGATGAGAAGAGCAGCAAATAAGCCCAGTGTCACCATTATATGAACATTTCAGAGCCTACTCAGATCAGCACTCCTCACAGCAGTATCCTTTACATTCAAAAACACATTCTAGTGCTGGGGGCAAAGGACAGCTGGACATCTAAATAACTACAGAGATGGTCATGTTATTCCTTTTAACTAAGAAGTGTATTATTTCTCTACCTTCGAACTTGGAATACTTTTCTTAAAAAAAAATAGGGTTGACAATTAAATGTTAAAACCCTTCAGAAATCCAGAATCAGCTGCAAAAAGCAGAAGCACCTAAAAAAAAAGAAGGGCCGCCATTAAATCCTGCTATTAAACTTTCCTAGCTCCGCCACTTCTCTCTCTCAAAAAAAATCCACGCCAGAAATCGCACAGCTCCTGGATCAGAGATTGCTACAACAGGACTTGCATCCTGAGCGCGGTAAAGAATCCCCGCTCCTTCTAGGGAACGCCCCCGCCCCTCCCTTTCTTCCTTATGAGGCCAGAGCGGCGGGGTTGCGCCCCGCCCACCCCTCGTAGGGCTGCGCGCCAGGGAGGCGGTCCGTGGGCGGAGCTGGCTCACGTACTCTGCACCTGCAGGTCCATCTCCCGCATCTCGGTGAACCTGTCGCGGAGATCCATGGGAAGTTGCTCGATCACTGCAGGGAGGGAGGGAGGGAGGGAGGGGGTGGGAGGAGAGAAGGAGCGATTCAGTCACACGCGACGGCCGACATGGAAAAAAAAAAAAGGGGGAGGGGCAAGTGGGCGGAGCCTCGGCCTCGCTGCTTCTCGCTCGCCGTTTCCCCCTCCCTTCGGGCCTAGTGCCCCCCGCCGCGCCCCATTACAAAAAAAACTCACTCTCGAGGTAATCCTCCAGATACAGCATGGCGGCGGCTAGGCTTGTGCTCAAGTATCTCCGTTGTCTCGAAGACGGACGAGAATGGCGGTTACGGTGGGGTGAAGGGGGGGGAAAAAAAAACACCGCCTCGTCCCTTCCAATATGGCGCCGGCACCGCCAACAACACCAGCAGCTCGACTCAGCGAAAACAACATTGGCGGCTGCAAGCGCTCGCCTCGGCCGCGGCGCGATTGGCTCACTGAGCCTCTGACGTAAGGGAGCAGCTCGCGCCCTGCCGTGGCTTTCTGGGAAATGTAGTTGCGGGGGGGGGAGAGAATGAAGAGCTCGCCGGAACTACGTCCATTACATAGCGTCGATCGGGGAGCAGGAGTGGAGGGACAATGTTGCGAGGAAGCGGGCTCGGAGTAGTTTGACGATGGGTTAGCATTAATAAACGAATAAGTCGTTAGCATATTCATCGTGGTTTTAAGTGGGCTTGTTTGGGGTTTCAGCTGAGGCAGTAACAGAAAGTCAGCGAACCAATACCTTATTTCCTTGGAAATCTTATTTGAATTTAATACGCTTGCTCCCGGGCAAGTATAGATAGACTGGTTATATTTCTGTCAGCCAGAAAACCGGTAAATTAAAAAAAATTGGCCCTGCAATTCCAAGAGAAGTGTGTTTCCTGGCAAGGTGGCTCCTAGCAGTATCATAAAAAAAAAAATCCCCGCTGTACTTATTGCATCGTTTCCTCTTAACAGTTTGTCTGTGATATGAAAAACAAAAAGAAAGCAGTGGAAAAACTCGGTTTTTGACAAATGTTCGTCCAACATGTAGATCAAATTCCTTGGTCTTCTACCATTGTTGCCTTACTGCAGAAAACTTTTAAGGAGAATGAAAGAAAGAATAGTTGCACAATACCTTTAATTGCTAGCATGAATAAAATTATCTTTGGAAGTGTTTAATAACTACCACCATAAAATTCAATGAATGAGGCAAGGTGACTGAACAAATAAAAGCCTCAGTCTAGAAAAACCTTGTCCAGTTTTGTGCTCTATAGATGTTTTGGACTTTTGGTTTCCATAATCTAAGATTCTTGTTAGCTGCGGCTCATATAGTCTAAATACACCTGGAAGATTGTACTGGAGACCCCTTGGTTTGCTTTACTTAGCCTCATAAGCTTGTGACAGGTTTTGCTCTGGATCTGTTTATATGGACTAAAATATTGGCTAAAGAACTTAAAGACACTGAAGGCATTCCCTAACCATGATCAAAACAACAGCTTTATTTCTTCATCTGTGGGATTAAATGGTCAATTCAACTCCTTGGTTCTTTTGCACTGTTGGCAGTCACACTAATAACTAAGCTTTGAAGTATTGCAGAATTTGGGGCGGGGGGGGACCATGGTTTCCTGGGTGATTCAGAGCTCCGTGAGTTGTACTATCTGGTTGCAAAGCTGAGGCCAGGAGTTGAATTCCCCGCTCTACATCTGGGGGAAAAAACATAGCCTTTCCCTCAGAAGAAGGGATTGGTACACCTTTTCTGAATACTGTGTAATTAAGAAACCCTGGCAAGGGTTGCTGTAAGTAGGAATTTATTGATGACACATTAATATTGTTATTATTGGTAATTTAACATTTCTACACAAGTGGCATCCGTTGGATTGTCTTGGAAATGTTTACTATAAACTGCATTTTTAATACTTAAAAATACCCCCTTGAAGCATTTAAAAAGTGTTTGGAGGAGATTATGTTAGATTGCTGTCCTGCCACTCTTGCCCACCATTAATGGTAATACAGTAGCAGAGATGAGCGAAGGGTGATCCTCCAAGTGTTACTAAACAGCAGCTCCTAACATTCCTTGGTTACCTATAGCTGAATGGAATTATATTTGAGCAATATACACTGTCCACCCCTGCAAGATGGGGGCTCCATGATTATACGGTACATAATTTGGTAACACTGCATAGTATGATCAGGCTGGATGGAAGATGACGGCGTTTTTTAAAAATAAAATTCTAAGCTTTGTATAAAAAAGGCTTGTATCACACCAGACTAAAGGGACCTAGAAGGGATGTGCCTGCCCCCAGTTCCTTTATTACAGACGTTTGAAGGACAACTCTATTGCCTTGGCAACTGCTGGATCCACAACATCCTTCTGAAAAAGAGATCCACTGTTGTCTCCACTTAGAAATATGTGTTCTATCTGTCAGTAATTTCTGTTCTATCTGTGTTCTACCTCTAGCAGTAATTTCCCTTTTGTCCAATTGTCCGAAGTACTAATATTACATGTAGCCAAATGTTTGTATCTCAACATCTCCTTGTGTTTTGAATGTCTACATAATGCACATCACCTTTTCTCTCTATTTTCAGATTCAAGTTTCTCCGTTTTCATTCCCTTGCTCTCTTGTAGATTTTTCAAATGTTTGCTGCTTCATTCTAAATGCTGTCTATGCAAGTAATCATTCAGTTTTGTAGTTAATTGCACATTTGATTATTTTATTTCTGTGATTGTTGATAACTTCTCATCGACATACAATTCTTATTGGAATACAGGTTGAATAAAAGGCCCTTTTCCTGTGTTCACCCAGATGTACATACTTGCATGACTAGACATGAGTGCACAAGACCAGGTGATGGCAAAATTACATGAGGGAAGTGCTGCATGATACAAGCAAAATGTTGAGCAGGGATGGGGAGCATATGACACTCCAGATGTTTTTGAATTATATAGCTTTCCTCATTCTTCACTACTATGCTGGCTAAGGCTGATGTGAGTTAAACACTAACAACATCTGAAGTGCAACATGTTCCCTACTAATGGGACTGAGAAAGTAAAGGTGTCTTCTTGTATATTTTTAAGCCATGTGCCTGTGTCTAGGAATGTGGCTGGATCAGGTTCCTTACCTGTTGATACATGGATATTTTAAAGTCATATATAAATTACTTGACTGTCACATTTTCAGCTTCTGCTGCAGAAAAGTTGGCTATTTCCTACAACACTTGTAGAGTGCAGTGCTTATTCAAACTTACTGGGCTTGAAGAACCATTGTTCTGTTTAAAAAACAGTGTTCTGTTCTCTCTTTGATAGCGTTGGGTTACCCTACAGATCAACCAACTTAAATCAACACCTGAAAAATACAAATCCTCAGGTATTACATGCTAACTTGACTTCTCATTTTAGTTCTGTTCCGTACTTTTTCAAACTCTGTATGTATGTACACTGCTGTTTTTATCTTTTCTGCCCTTCGTGTTTACATTTGCAGTCACCATCCCTTTGTGGATTTTATTTTTTGCTTTCTATGTCAGCAAGTCAATCCTAGCTGCATAGTGAGCCCAGTTGCCCAGTATGTATGCAGTTATCAGTGTAGCAATAGAATTCAAGAAAGTTTTGTCCTGTATAAAACTGGTGACGTCACAGAAGGTACAACAGAAGTTGTTTTTATCATGACAAGGCTGGTTCACCTATTCTTAATGGATGTTGTGTATACTGGAGAACTAAGGTTGAACCAAAACATTCCTGCGTTTCATCACTCAACCAGACCCATGGGTGTACTTCAATATGGATGATTTAAGGCTTCCAGCATTTTTTTTTAAAGGAACACATTCCCAGTGGAAGATAGATCAGTTCCAGCCTTGCTGAACTTCCACCAGGCAGCCAAAACTGTATTATCCCCTTGACATTCAGTTTAAAAACTAGTTTTAAAAGATACTTGTATCTCTTGTATCTGCTTTGGGAGCCACAGGGAACAGAAAGTCATTAATAAATACTATAAGCAAATGGGATACTTGAATGCTTCTGATCCGAAAAATAGTACGTGTATGTGTGACTCCCTCCTATAGCAGCCAGGCCCATGAGGTCCCCGTCTTCCGTATTTTGTTCCATAGAGAGAGCTTATATTATTCAAACAATCTAAACCACAGACAACTTCCTAACAAGATTAACTTCCAACAATCTAGAACTAACTTCTAATCCTTTTTAGGTTAAAACCAAGTCCTTTTTCTCACTGGAGACATCAGGGGTTTGCAGGCAAGCTCAGCAGCAGGGTTTCTCATTCCTGCTCACTTGTATCAGGGGTTTTATATATGCTAGGCAAGGGATGCTGCTGTGAGGATGGTTTATACAACCTCACTGGGATTAGGTGACCCTGCTTTCCCTGGTTCTAAAGGAGGGGGAGTTTAGTAACTCTTTTCCCAGGTACTGTCCAAGAGTTGACCAGGGAAATTTGAGAAAACTGTGTTCCTGGGCCCAGAATTGCCTCTGCTTCTGTTTCTCTCTCACCCCAATAAGTAGGGCTTTCTGGGTTGTTGAGGATTATGTCTTTCTGCCTCAGCCTTCAGTACCCTGAAGGAGATAATCTTCCTAGTCCATGGGTCCTCCTTCCATATGTATTCCCCTTCCATTCTGGCTCTTCATTACCAGGGTTTTCTGCCTTGGCTAGACACGTCTCTTCCCCCGGTTCCTCCAAGGTGTCACCCCAGTTTTCTTCCTCCTCTGGTCTTTCCTCCACTGAACTTTCTTCCTGCCTTTCTTCTCCCCCTCTCCCTACCACCTCCTTCTCTTTTATAGTCTTCTCCCCTTTTCTCCCTTCCTCTTCTAGGCTTTCCACTGCTTTCCGTGTCTCTGTTTACTGGGCTTTCTACCTTCCCTGAATAATCATAGGCCAACACAGTTTCTCCCAAGTCCACTGGAGAGCTCAAAGTTTTGAATTCAACCAGTCCTGGGTAGAAGCATGACAGACCACCGACAGGAGCTTTACCATCACTGTCACCTTCCTCACAATATGTGATGCTGCTGTACTACTTAATTTCCTTGGCATTTGAACAGCAATTCAGACTGCTGATGTCCTTAACAATTGGAAAACACTCTCCTGCACTGACAGTCTCAATTCTGACCTTGTATGCTCCAGATATGGCATCCTTAAAGAACATGTCTGCAGTTTCAAGGGGCCCCTGAACCCCAAAAGCTACAACTTAATTAATTTGCAATCTAGAAATAAATAGGTGCATCTTTTAAAACCAAGTTGAGCTATGCTGGCATGTAACTCTGAGTGCATGAGAGAGGGCAGTCTATTAATAAGAGCACTTTGAAAACCATTTCAAAAAAACAATCTAAAGCTGTGGGACTATGAGTTTTTCTCTATTTGATTTACAGAAATGGCAATACTATATGAAATACAAGGAACATTGTCAAAGCATGGGGAAAAATGAGGTGGAACAGGATTATCATCATTGGTTTCAGGCAGTCATCTTTCTTTTCTGATACACTAAAACGAAATGTAGCACATTTCTGTATTTTGTCATGCTATTTCTGGAAACAAATATGTGGCTTCAAGTAATTTACTTGAATAGTGAGTGAGAGCAGAGATGCTATTTATCTTTAGGTTTGAATTCCTGTCTGACTCAAGCAATTATATCTTCATCCCTCTTAACTTCGTTTGCTGTGGAGTCTGTTGAAATTACTTGCAGATTTTGTCTGTTTCTTCAAGCCGACAAGATGTGAAAGGTCATTGCTCATTTGCTAGCCAGTAAGGCTGGGAATGTTAATGACTGTCTTAAGTGGCAAGCTACATCAGCAAAGAAACACAAAATACCTCTTCCGTAGGTCTCATGGCTGAAGGCTGTGATCATATGTAAATATGTTGAAAAAACTTGACTTGCATGGGACTTAAATCTGCATTTGTCACTGCTGTTGTGTCCTGAAATTGGAATTGACTTACAGAAGCCCTAATAGGGCTTTCAAGGTAGGTGCAATATTTAAGGAGTGGTTTTACCAGTTCTACTCCCCCAGTGAGCTTCCATGACTGAGCAGGGATTTGAACACAGGCCTCCTGAGCCCTAGTCCAACACTCTGTCCACTACACCACACTGGCTGTTAAATCTGCATAATCATGCCTAATATTGAGATGCATATGATTGTAACAATTATCAACTTAATATTTTCAACTGCCAGGCAACCGTGGCAAGCAAGACAGATATCCTTACCTATAGACCCAGGTGATCTGAATGCTGGATGTATGACACTACAGGGGAATCTCTATTTTACCCAAAATAAAATGTAAATATATTAATTTGTTGAAATAATTTGTGACTACTAGTTAACTGTGGGAAGAAGTCTTTAGAGAAGAAACAATGTTAAATGTCAGCTAGACGATCATTATGTTTTCTTTGTTAGCCCTTTTCTCATTCAGTTTATATGCAGATGAAAAATTTATATTTTGAAGTTTGCACAGTATTTCCTGCAATATCACTATAAAGATATTACAATATGGATGTGGATGGCAATACCTTTTTTGTTTCCCCCCCTTTACCATGGGAAATGGTATTTTAAATGAAGCTTCTATATTTTTTATACAGGAGGTATAATATCCTAATGTGGGTAGATAATGGAAAGTTACTGTGAACTTCCCATTTAGGTCCGTTGGTCCATTTTTAAAAAATTATTAGAAACAAACAAGGATTAGTATTGTAGGTGAGTAGGGGTGTGTGTGTGTGTGTACTTATTTTAGTTCTAACAAATCAAATATTTGAATATAATGGTAAAACATTTCAGCTTCCACTTTTTTTTAGTTGTGCTGAATGAAAGTTATGTATCCCTGATGACAGTTATAGAAAACAGAGGACAGATGATTCCCAAGTAGATTGATGATGTGGGGCACTATCCTCTAGGTCCAGGTCATGAGCTGCTAGAGGGCCAAGTTTATAAATCCAGAATTTCTTTTCTTTAAAATAAAATTGGATCAGGTGGCACTGCTGTCCCCCATCACCAACAAGCCAGGTAGGTCATGATGCTCAGAGTTCAAGCCACTAGCTACATTGCTATTTTATTATGAATAGTAAGTAGTACATTGGTCACAAAGTTTGGAGTGGCACTACAAAACTGCAAAATAGGATTTTGAGGACATATTGGATTTAGGGTTCATAACACAGATAACATTAAGGCTGTTTGGGGAAAAAAAAAGAGAAGCATAGTCTTCCATGTTACCTCATGGAAAAGAATCTTACAAGCCCATCTTTATCCAAAGGAAAAAACTTCTAGACCTCATCAGTGTAGAGCACTGATTTTGACATCCTCTGTTATATTTTTTTCATGTGTTCAAACAAAAACATGCCCTCTCCCAACAACTTTACAGTAAATGTATCATTATTCCCATAATGCAAATTATGGGGAAAGGTGGACAAATGTGGTCTCAGGCTGGAAAAATATTTGAATCGGAGAATCTGCGGTTTGATCTTAATCACTCTGTCTGTGGATCTTCCACCTTTTCAAACCAAGGACCCACTTTCAGTTGAAATCCTTCATCATGGAACCATTTTTGCATCATGTTTATCTCTCTCTGCTCACATACATGCATTTCTCCTGGCTTTCCGTTTCTCCAATCTTCTCTTTTTATATCTTAACATGAAAATAATAGGAGTGCTCCTAGTACAGTGCAGTTGTGGTAGCAGCACAGTTTCATTATTGGCTCAATATACCAGCTTGAAGAGCAACAGCATTTATAATAATCTGCTGTCAGCAATAGAGAAACGCTAAATCACATCCTAGGCAGAAACACCCAAGTTTGCATAGTAACATGAAACAGTGTCTCTTAACCTCTATCCCAAGCGACAAGAGACTCACTGTCTTTGTACAATGAAAACACCAGGCATGCCAATATTTCTTCAAAAGCAAATGCCTTTTGTATAACCAGCAGCATAACATTACCAAGAGCATTCTTCAATAAATGCAAAACATCATGGTCACTTGATAAACACTGACCATCATGGCACAATCTCCTGAAAAACAGCCGGAAAACAATGTCTCTAAATAAAGTAAATGGTTACCAGTGCCTGATTAAAGGTGGACTGGGTTACCTTCACAAAAAGGATAATGATGAGGAATGTTTTCAACCGAAGTTTCCATGTCAGTAGTAGGGAACAACATTTAGACAAATGTTTCATCTGTGTGTACAAAAAACTGTGCAATCTTCTCAGTGCTGAGAGTTCAAAGCAGGACTCTTCTCTCTGCACTTCTAAAAACGAAGATAAAGTCAGTGGAGGATACCAAAAGGGGCTTCCCTAATATTATAAATCACTTACTTTTTTCTGCATAGCTGGATTCTGACATGACCAACACACCATAACTCAAAACTTGTACATATGTATTTGTCAAGACAACACTTTTTAAAGGATAATACTAGACAACATAATGCCTTTCAAGTAAAAGTCTGAATAAACATTCTAGTTGCTGGTGCTGCAACTCACTTGTTATGTCAAAATGATGTTCCAGCTTTCAAGATCTTTTTATCAGGCAACGTATTGCAAAAGGCGGCCAAAGGGATATGGGGTAAGAGAAAAGACCTTCCCTTCTGCTCTTTAGCAGGAGAAATAAGGCTACTGCTTACTGTTTGATAATCTCTCCTCACAACCTACATGCATTTTCTTCAAAATAAAAAGGGACATCATTAAGTCCCAGCTTCTAACATTATGTGCAATTAATAGTTGGAGTTCAAGGAGAAGAATCTTAAGAGGGAGAACAGATACATCAATTAGCCAGGAAATTCCACTGTCACACTCAGAGCTAAGAAAAAGTAACATAACCCAAATTTTTATTCAGTAAATACCATAAAGGTAAAACACCAACACATTTTCCTTAGCCCAATACAATGCCTTTTTATATTACGAAATTTCCAACTCCTTTTAAAATAGCTAATGGTGAAAATGCATTGCAGAGGGTGGGGAGTGAATGGATAGAGAAAGAAGACAGGGTAAACCTCCTCTTCCTCATTTTCTACCAGATTTTCCCCCAAACAGCTTTACGAGTTTAAAAACTGGGCTCTCGGACTACAGTTGCAGATCATGCACATGACATGCTGCTTTGTCCCCGAGCCCCAGTTCTCTTCACTCTACCTCTGGTCCATTCAATCTCCAGTTGGCATAACACTTGATGATTCTCAACTATCAGATGCCACCTCTGCCTGAAAAAGGCATGCCAAAACGTGTCGTTACATGTGTTACATGTAAGAAGATCACGTAGCATTTGGGACCTCTTTCAGGAAAGTGACTGAAGCTCTACTACATGACAAGTTGTCATTTTCCCACTTCTCTTGACAGTCAGGTGCTGAGATGTGAATACAGAACACAGTTACAAACAAATCTTGTTCCGCAGCAAACAAGGCTTCAAGGTATTGTATTTCATGTCATCTCTGAAATTATCCAAAGTTTTTACATGAAGCTAATTCAAGAGAAAAATACAATAAAAAGAATAAAAAGAATTTAGGACAATGCTAATCCACATGCATTGTTGGATATACTGTGAATGCTATGTGATACTACAGTAGGTATATTTTTTATGATGAGATTTTTTTTAAATGGTCATATTCCGATTTGGTAACAGCATAATTATTTCTATGAAACTAAGGGTACAACTACATTGCGATGTACTCCATCCAATCACTTCAGGTTTAGCATGATGGAAATTGATTCAAAATTTCCCAGCCACACTAGGTTATTGAAAGTATGGAGGAAACTCACACTTTTCTTTGAGGAATCATTTATTTTTGAGCACCTGTTGGGAGGCTCTTTGTTTTACATTGCTCTACATTGCAGGTTTTTTACCCCTTTTTGGTTGTGTGTACGGCTGTCTTGTTCTATTCTGGGGGAGGCAGTATTCCCTGTGCTAATGTCTTCGTGATGTGTTTGAGGTGATGTGGGATGCTATCCCATCAGGAAACCAACTATTACACCTGCTGTCCAAACTGTTTCATCTTTCAAATTTTTAAAAATACTTTGACTTTAGCGCTGCATCACAAAAGCTTGTAATTGACATGTAATTTGTCTTCCATCTGGCAATTAGCTTCTCAAAACAAACTTTATGCCAGCTCCTTTCTCTTCCTTCCTTTTTTTCTTTTTCTTATTTCTGAATTCTTTTTGTGCTTTTTTTTTTTTTTTGCTATCTTTCTTTATTGTTGCATTTGCAGGCTATGCCAGCCTAGTAAACAGGAAGGTCTATTGTTAATAGTAGACTGTCAAAGGAGATGTGAGGAAAGTTCCAATTACAGAAAAATACACTTTCTGCAACAATGATGCAATGTGATGCCATTTAGAATTAAATAAGAGGAAAAAATTACTTGCAAATTTGAAGGAGCAAAAAAAGAAACTCCCATTGCGAATGTTCATAAAATCATGAGCTCCAGACAAGACAGTTAAGGACAGAATGCAGGCTGAATCAGGACAGAACCATGGGTGGATCAAAGTATTAATATGGGTCTATTTAATGCAATTTAAAGAACACTGTGGTTCCTTTCATCAAATCAACCTGGTTCAACTGAGACTGCCCAAGAGGCTGGGAACAGTAACACAAAGAGCACATGACACAAATTGATACAATAATATCCTGAGACAACTCTTGGATTTTTGGGCAGTATAGTTGCACCCTAATATAGCGAATACACTAGAAAACAAAAAAAATGGGTTAAGATTGGTTTCAAAAGGGCCATCCCTTCACGTATGAGAATAGGTTGCTATTGAGATGCTCTGCTAGTGCCAGCCTCCTAATTTCAAACATAAATCTGGAGACAGCTAAGCTAATTATTCCAGGACCCATTTTCTCGCTCCAGAGGAATTTATCCTTACAGGCCTATGTACCTTCATCCCACCTCTCCTGCTAAGTGCTAACATGTATGTTGGCAAGAAGATACTCAGGAGTCAAGTCAAAGTCATGTTTTAAATCTGTTTACAATAAAGATATTTTCCCCTGGTTATTTTAAGAGTCTAAGATATTTTAAACCTTTATCCCATAATGGGCTGATTGGGACTGTAAGCTACACTCACTGGACAGGCATACAAAATACTTTTTGTGTGTGACACTCCATACAGCTCTGTGAATCCTGACCAAATAGATTGCAACACTTCCTTGAACATAGTGGTAATAAAACTCACGATACATTTTATATGTGAAGTCAGCCTTTGTTTACATCTTGAAAGCAGTCAGCTGCTGTGTCAAAACCGGTATCTTTCAGACGTAGGTCAAGGCCGACAGACAAAGTAACAGCCAGTTTTAAGTTACTGCAGTTTTTTCATATCACCTTTCAATCATATTCTTGGAATGGTTTAGAAAAAGACTGTCTCTCATCATATACTTTACTTTTCATATGTTACTAGTCACACACTTTTGCTGTAATGGCCAGGCATATGGAGGTGGGGGAAGGTAATGCCTCTTCAAGATGCAAGATTCAGTCATTAACAGAAGGCATACAGTCGTCCACAACAGATTAGATCACCTTGGAAGGTGATGGACTCTCCACCACTGGATGTTTTCAGCATAAGTTAGATGGCTATCTGACAGGGATGATTTAGTTGTACCTCAGCAGGGAACTGGACTAGAAGACTTCTAACTCTACACTATGATGCTACGAAAACAATCCCATTACCTTCAAGTCTTCTTCTGCTGAAGGACAGCTGAGAGAACTGAACATCCGGCAGCACATTTCTTTCTCCTTCATCATGTAATCTCCGTAGCAGCTGCAACAGACCAAACTGTGTAAGGCTGCCGCTTAGATTAGGCATCCTTCAGTCTCGAGAGACTATGGTAACGTGTAGTTGCAGCTTGACAGATAAGTTAACCACAAGAAGAATACATAGAGTTAATCAGCTACAAGGAAGAAGTGTGGATTGTATACTACAAATAAGTGAAGGGAAGATTTATTTCACTGGAAAAATTATCTTAATAGATGTACAGAAACAGCTCCCTCACCTGGCCAGCTTTTTCAACTCATTGTTAATATCATGGTTGAAAGGCTGTGCTTTCTGAGCTTTGACCAGAAAATCTCGAGCTCTCTCATATTCTGCTAGAGAGAGGCATGCCTAGAAGTTAAAAGAACAAGAGTTCAGAATGCAGCTAAAATTAGAAATGCGGTTTATTCACTTCTCTTGAAGAGTGAGGAATAAAGAGAAGAGTTTCTTGTTCATGAATAATCGAGAGGCACAATTGCAGAGCATTCTGCTTTATTTTTTATGAGCAGCATGTGTAACACCTTGGCTCATCATGCCCAGAAGCAGTTAAGCCAGAAACTAGCAAGAAAGCAAAAACTCAGTATTGTATCTAAACAAGGTTTGTAGCTCTCAAACTGGAAATCAACAACATACCCTCCAGCCATTCTACGATCTCTTTCATTTGCTAAACTGGCTTCTGCAAGTCAGAAACTTGAAATATCTGGAGGGACAAATGTTCTCCAGCCCACAGCTTCTTTTTATTTTAAAAAGGCAACATACGATGTGGGGTGGAGAACTGACAAGGCCCTTTTTCAGAAGTAATATAATGAGGGGAAACAAACTCAATTACTGTTACAACAAGTAACATTTTCTATTTACTTTCAGAATCACATGCATTCTGCCAGGAAACTTCCAAGTTGTTTTGTAATTTCCTACAAAACCTAAGGCTTTTTTTTTAAAAAAAAAAAAGACCCATGCAACGTAATGAGAAACGCCATGTTTACTTTCCAAACATGTAGTGAGAAACTCTATATAGCGATACAGAAACAAATTCAGTTTTTAAAAGTTTTTTAAAAAAATATTTACTGTTTCTCTTATTATTGTTTTGTAATTTGATATCCTGGTTGCTGTACCCCACTCAGAGAGAGTTTGTTCGCTATGGGCAAGTATATAAATGAAATAAATAAATAAAGATAACTTTCTAAACTAAGTATACCCAGTGGATCTTGTAATCGCCACAAGTCTGCTGCAAACTGAAGAAGGGATCAGTTGAAAAATGGGTCAAACACACCTGAGCACTATATTATTAAACCTGTGGACCTTATGCAAGGTTTCTAACATCCAAGCTATTCCCTCAAATTTCCTAGCCAGAAGCAACTAGATCCATCCATTCTCTGACATCTGTTTTACTCCCATTCAGTCCTCCGCTGGACATGACAAACTGGAAAAAAAAACACCTATTCCTACCTGGCCACACCTGAAGAGTGCTTTGGCATTCTTCTCATCAATCTCTAAGGCTTTCTCCCCATAGGCAAGTGCTCGGGCTGGGCATTCCAGCTTTAAATAAGTAAATGATAAGTTCAGAAAGATCAGAAGCTTGGCAGCATCTACTTTCACTTGTTCATCCTCTTTGGCATGCAAATGGTTTAAGACTGAAGAAGCCTGCATATGGATGAAAACAAAGCATTGCTATTTACAGCATCACACACACACAAAGCAGTAAATGAATAGATTTAAAATACAGAATAGGCAGAAATGTTTTATTGGATGAACTTGTACTGATGATTGCACACAATGGTTAGTATGGACAACTAAGGCTCATGTGAATACTGACTATTGAGAAAAATGCATATGTAGGCATAAGAGAAAAGCAGCATTTTTGGTATAAATATTTCCTTTTTAAAGAATTTAATACAGATTCACACACCACCTCAGCTGTCCGTTTATCTCAGCTGTGTGTTTTGGATACCTATTGAAGGGAAGCACAACTGTGCTCCTTTTCTTTGGCCCTGCTTCCACGGTAAGTGTAAAAACCTTATTAGCCCCAAGGAACCAGAGTCTGTAAAAGACTAGACACCCAAAGTCCCCGAGTCTCCTGGCTATTGTTCTCCACATCTGCTCACCCTAGCTTACTAGGAGGGTAGCATCCCTGGAGTTAGCAATCCCAGTAAATCACTTTCCTTACAGCCAAGCTCCAGCCCTGTAGGATGGGACATTCAACTGCTTAACACCATAGCCACAGCAGGAAAAATAACACCGACTAACTAGTCTACTCTACAA
Organism: Intellagama lesueurii; assembly: GCA_037013535.1. Classification (NCBI taxonomy): domain Eukaryota; kingdom Metazoa; phylum Chordata; class Lepidosauria; order Squamata; family Agamidae; genus Intellagama; species Intellagama lesueurii. Next base: position 67,260,557 of record JBAJHW010000005.1, on the reverse strand, counting down.
ACTTACGCATAGAGACCTCACAGTAGCGGTAGAGACTTCTGAGCTTATATAGAGTGCAATTCTGACTAACATCAAGATGGATTAACAGCTGTAGACATAAGGCCCATTTTAGATTTACACTGCTATTCCTATATCCTTTACCTCTTGGCAACAACAGTGGCACCCTTCAGCCGATCCAAACCCAGTTTCATCAGAACATTCTAATACTAGTGAACGTGCACATCTCCAAGAGAAGGCAGCTGAAGCTAACTGGCAAATAAACTCTCTCTCCATTTGGCTTTGATTAAACTGACCTTGGTAAGTGCTACATAAAACGACAAAGGTGCTCTTCCCAAGGGAGCACCTTCTTCAATCTCGCACCACCTCCCCCACTCCCATTAGCTAAGCCTCAACCATTTGGTTCTGCATTTCTTCACAGGACTTTAATTGCTTTGCCTGCAGCAGGTCCCATTTTCAATCTCCGGCAGCCCAACTAGAAGAGAGGGGCTGCCAATCAGAATTGAAGGTGCTGACTAGAGGCCCGATTCGGTACATGGCTGCACCACGTACGGTAATTTGTAACTTACATTGGGCAACATTCTGTTGCTTAACATAGTAAGTCCCAGTTAGAGTAGGCCAATTTGGATCCATGGAACTTATGGAGGAGTCAGCTCACTAAATCTCCATTAAGTCAATGGGCCTCCTCTAGTGCAATTTACCACATTAAACAACAGGATTTCGGCCATTAACAGGTATAAAGCCTGACAAGTCATTTCCTCAAGTGTTCCTCCGACTTTTGGAGGTCAACCAAAAAGGCTAATGAGATAAAAATAGAGGTGGGTAAGAAGGTAATGGTGTTGTGTGGGAGGCCTACCTTTCCATGCACTTCTTGTCACTCATTTTCCCATTAATCTGCTTTACTTACTCGCTTGTATCTCTTTTTAGCCTCCTTAAAGTGCTCCTGGCGGAAAAGGTAATTGCCAAATTCCCGCTCTGTTGCTGCTACTTTCAACACCTTCTGCAGTGGAAATCTTCCCTGCTGCTCCTGTACAGAGAAGCCATAATCCGGCGAGAGAAATGAGTTATCAGTGGTCATTGGATGAGTTCACACTTGGAGTGATATACTGGGAAGAGAAACATATGACGCAAATGGAGACTCTGTCATGTGTGGAGTTGGAAAACTGTTTAGCTTGCTTTAACTGAAGGTGGAAGTCACACAAAGAAACTTGATCTTATAGCAGTAAGGGTGGCGGAGAGGGACAATTTTACTTAAGCATGACTATGGGTGTGAACACTAAAAGGGGCAGCAAAAGGCAGTTCAATGAGAGGCTGTAACAGTCAATACAAAACTAAAGTGATTTGAAAGTATGAGACCTTGCGCAAACACTGAATTTATTATTCTGGTGCCCCAGCTGCAGTCTACAAGAGTCAGGAAGAGTTGCCCCCCCCCTCCTCTGGGATGTTAGGATTACCACAATTCAACAGGTATGAGACATGCTGGCAGAAGGACTGTGAGAGCTGTAGTCTAAAAACTCAACTTCTCAAAGCTCTTCTAAGATCACAGACAATGGCCTTTTCTTAGCTCTGCTATTCAATTCTCTTACTGGGAGTACAGAGCATGTGCTCTACTCACTGAGCTATAACACATATCCAAACACATGACAGGTACTGAAGTTACATGGAGCAACGTGCCATGCAGTGCTCCTGGTTCCTGCAAACAGAACAACCTGGTCTGGATTACGAGGGGTGGCCTTACCTGATAAAGACTTCGAATGAACTTTCTGAACCTTCACATCTTATCAGTAGTCTATGTGTAAAATAGTATGCTCCCAACCAACCCCTACATGAATGAAAATGGCATCTACAACACATATAATAATGAGTACAATCTAGTTATTCACTTCATAAGGGTTACTTCTAGCATCCAGCAGCTTACTACACAGGCAAGAAACCTGACCTGCCCATGTTCCTCCGGCCTTCTGAAATCAGCTAGCCTTCTAACTCCTCCTCACCTCGCCTCTGAAGAGTATCTCCAAGTTAGTACTAATTACTTTTTAGGAGTGTGAGCGTTTAGAGATCCTTATGGGCAGCTGAATGCTGCCCACAAGATCTGTATCCTGCAACAAAGCACTCCTCTAACACACCTGCTACACAGGATGCCCCACTGAACAGGACTAGCTGTGGAACAGACAATGAAAGGATATGGCTATGAAATTATTTCAAATGCTGCATCTCCATCTTTTTTTGGGGGGGGGGGGGACTGAGAGGCAGGAAAAGAAAAAGAATGCAGCTGTTTTTGTCTTTTAATTTTGCTTTAAAAATCACAGAAATTGTACCTTCTCACTACTGCACTCCAACAGGAACACAGCAGTGGGGATTCCAGTGATGAAAGAACAGAAATACATTGGTGTCATAGGACTATTTTGGTGTCGGAGTAGGTGGAGTATAAAAAGACCTAAAACGTGACTGTGTGTTTCCACAACTCCTCTGACAGCTGCACGTGTGGCCTGCTGTTTGTTCCCTTAAACCTCAAATCTGCACAATTCTGCACTTCCTTTGTAGGAATCCCTTCCCTTCCACTCTGCCTTCCTGCCAACTGCCTTCTTCCGATTCCACTCATCTTCTTTTGAATGTTGCGAGCAGTGCTCCAGCGCAGCATATGAACCATCAGACTAATTGAAGACTCTTCTCATATTCAGTTCAGCTGTTAGCTTTCTCCATATAACCAGTGGGAAAGAGAAGTACAAAAAGAGAATGCAGCACATGAAGGGTTGTGTAGCACTTCTGTTCCTTGGCCAATAACTGAGCCAGTGAAGTAAGCTTCTCTTCCACTGCCCAGGCTGCTTTAGGAGAAGCTTCCTTATTCTTCACTCCCCCCCCCCCCCCCCGTGTTCTCTGAATTGCCATCTCCCCATTTTTATGCCATCTTAAGTTGGTACAGCAGGAAGCAAACTACAACCTCAGCCACCCTGTTTGAGAAAAGCTTTAGTGAAACAGGACTAAATGGAACACAGAGGTGTACATAACTCACACTTTGCACCCCACCAAGGAGTCAACCAGACCTCTGTGTTCTTATCACAAAGGTCTACAGGCTCACACCACACACACTCTCTGGGTGGAAGTCAGCACCACCCAAAACATCACTTGCGTACTCTTGAGAGACACCACGCTCAGGGGCTTAAGTGGAGGGCATATCAGCATCTGTAGCACCAGTCAAATCCCATGGTGCAAAAACGACAAACAGGTGGGAGGTGCCACAAGAGTAGCTCCATGCAAGAGGTGGGTTACCATGTGAAGAATAGTGCCTGTCACATGAGCAAGCCCTGCACTAGCCCCCACCCGAAGGAAACCTGGCACTGTGGGCAGATCCACACTTTGTGCTTTCACCAGTGTTGCAAGGTAGCACAAGTCTCCTGACAAATGCTATTTGTCAACAATCTTCTAGAAGCCAGAAAACCATTGGAAAGCCTATTCCCTAGAAACCTCTGTTACTCGATCCTCAAGTGGAGAGACGGGGCCACTCCACATCCAGCTGAAATAGCAGACTTTATGGCTGCAGATCCCCCTGGCTAGAAGTCTCCACAGCTGGGCCATGCTAAATCTCCCAAGATGCAAGAATGCAGGTCGCTGTGCCACCAGGGTCACTCTGGCTCTGAAGACCTGCATCCACCGCACTACACTGCTGAGAAGAGCAGTTGGTGGGCCTCATAGTCCCAGAATGCCAGAGGCCACTCCAAAAGCAGGGCATCCATAGACTCCACCCATGTATTGAGAACTGCAGGACTCGCTGGTTGTTTGATAAGACACCAGGAAGAGCTCTCACTGCAGCTGACATTGGGGGAGAAAATGAACAGCATAAAAGGGATGACAGAGCCAAGCTGCTCCTCTGCTGGTGAGAGAAAAGAGCAAGACACTGAGGCTTGGATACACTGGGTCCCACTCAGACACAGTATTTTCGTTTTCAGCTTCCCAGCAGCATGAGGCAAGGCCAGGAAGTAGTTGAAGCACCACCACTGAAGATACCAAATTGATGGCAGAAGGGGCACCCTCCCAAGAACCTCTTTCCCTAAACTGAGCGAGTCATGACAACAGGAAGGGAAGCCAAAAAAAGAAACAAAAAGACTGGAAATTAAACTGCTCCAGAAGCTGTTCTGGTGCAACAAAAAAAACAAAAAAACAAACAAACAAACAAACAAAAAAAAAACAGAACCAAGACTGGGAAGGGGTTCTCCCTCTCTCACACCAAAGCCAGGACTGTTGGCCCTGCCTGCTCAAGGTGGAGCAGTTAACCCTTTTTTGTCAGGTCCACTCTTTCACTGCCTGAGAAATAGCACAAATGGATTCTCCAGGCCTGGAGAATTATAACGGGTTTTATACTCCAAGGCTGGAAAAATGCACAGCTGTCACTCAATAGTATGAACATCTACTTGTGCCACCTGCATCACAGCTGTGTTATATAATCAGTTCTCGGGTTGGACACTTTTTAAATGTACAAACTGCCTATGTTAATTTACATGTTTAACTGATGATTGTTTGAGCCTTGTTAATGTTACTGTGAACTGGCTTTTTAAAAAATCCTTCCCACAACACATCTTTTTCTTTTCCCCTTTCCTTTTCTTTCTTTCTCCCTTTGCATATCTGCAACATAAAAAAATTAACAAAACAATAAGAATAATAACAGGAAGGAAGCAAGTAGCTAACAAGAAAGGGAAAAAATAACAACCCACTGTTCCACAATAGTGCCACATTCAACATTTGGGGGGTCTACGCAGTTGATCAGGGACGAAGAACAGATCTGGATTGCCTGTAACTTCCATCATCCTGCAGCACTGGCTTTGCTGGCTAAGGGCTGATGAGTGTTCCCTATCCTACATTAGTCTTTAGGCCAAATTAGGGATCTGTTTACTTTTTTAGTTCATATTACTACTGCACTGAAACTTACAGTACTCATGTTAAAGAACTGATCACATTCTGCTGAGTCCAGAAAGTCCAAAAGCTCAATTTCAAACATGACGGTAGCATTGGGAGGGATCAACGGAGGGCAGCCCAGAACTCCAAAGGCATAACTGGGCTTGAACAGATATCGTGCCAGCTCTCCTTTCTTCATCGTCAGAAGTCCAGCCTCCATACCTCGAAGGGTAATATCTGGGAAGGCAAAGAGGGGAAGACTTATTTCTGAAGTTTGTGTACTGCATTATTAGCTGCTCCTAGGATCTACAGGTATTATGAACATTACAGGACAAAATCCATTCTAGGAATACATTGTTATCCTGGTCCTACCTTTGCCAAGTTTCATGAGTTTGGGATTCTTCCTGAAGCAGTTTGTGTCAAAAGGTCTGTCCATGTGTTCCAAGTATCCTGAAAATTTCACTGAGAAACATCAAAGGAAAGGAGAGTAAATGCATTTCAGTTAGCAACTCTGAATAATTTCACTAATAACAGACAACACCCAAGTACTAGCAAATCCTCTTTGTCATGTGCCATCAAATTGCATCTGACTTATAATAGTAAATAACTGTGTGCCGTCAAGTCACTTATGACGTATGCTGACCCTTCTCAGGGTTTTTAAGGTAAAGAACACACAAAAGTGGTTTACCATTCCCTTCATCTGGGAGCTCTCTGGAACCGGGCAGCATGCCCAAGGCCACAAAGGCTGTCTCTTCTCACAGGAGGCACAGTGGGGAATTGATCTGAGGAAGCTGAGACTGGGACAGAAGTGGTAGAATGAGCAAACTCCTATCTGCATGGATGACAAGCCACAAATACTAGCAGAAGTGCTGTGTTATACTGTTGCTGGTCTGATTTAACATTAGATTCCACCTGTCACACTTCTTCTAATGGTTTTAGATTTTATTGTAAGCCAACCACAGGAACCTCCATTACTGAGCAGTGTACAAACCAGCATTACCTCGCCTTTGAAACCCATGCATACTTTTGATATATATATAAACCTCATGCTCTTCCTTCAAACAAGCCTCCTCCAATGATTTTATCTGCAAGTCAGAATATCATGACTAAAATCAAATCAAATCAAATCCTCTAACAGGGAGCACAATGTTTTACTAAGTGGAAACTACAAAACACCATGCTGTTTTCAAGAAACTAACCATGTTCTTTGTCAGAAATCTTGTCTTCAGGCTTCAGAATTTTACCACTGAGTGTAAATTCAACCAGTACTAGTTATCTGTCAGTTTATTTAGTTTGCAATAAAATTCTTTATCTAGAGAAGCAATCCTGAATACCACTAGAAGTAGCACTAAAAGGAAGAGAGAAGAGTCCTTCCTAAAGTCCATAATTAAAAAAAAAAACACTCTTGAGGACATCTAAGGTTTTTTTTAAAAAAATATTCAAGATACTTTACTAAGTGGAAACCACAAAACACCATACTGCTTTCATCAAACTAATCCTGTCTTTTGTCAGAAATCTTGTCTCATCGTTAATGCGTGAACTGCTGGGCACGTCAGTGGTTTAGGCATCTGGCTGCAGAGCCAGAGGTTGGGAGTTCAATTCCCCACTGTGCCTCTTTGACAAGGGCTGGACTCAATGATCCATAAGGGTCCCTTCCAACTCTGCAGTTCTGAGACAAAATTATTATTCTGGCTTTTTTATTCCATTAGGCAACCCATTTACCAAACATCAATTCCATTTACCAAAAAATAATTTGGCCCCCAAACACAACTGTTATAAAATTGCCAGCAGCAAACATTTGCTACCAATATGAAAATCCAACAGTATTTTTCTAAATTTGCCATAAATAAAATGACTGTCAGTTACAGAGACAGAATTAATAAAAAAATCACTAACGTGTGGCATAACAGTCATTACTCAGATTTTAAAATGGATGGAACAAGGAACAATAGAAAAGACTAGCCAACCATCTCGGTAAATAAAACCTCAAAATCTCTCAAATGTTCAAAAGAGGCAGCACCTCATGATTGAATGGTTATATTTAACACGTCTATTCTTATTCTTTAAAGGGCAAGAGTGACTAGAATTTAGACAATGCACAGGACCAACCCTTTTCCCTTCCCCAATCCTGGTAACCCAACCATTCTCAGCTGTAACTGGCCCAAGGAGCCAGCTTTCCATAAATTGAAGGATTAATATCCACCCTGCAGAAGTAGAAACGGTTAACTATGCTAGTTGCCTCCCTCAACAGTTGTTCCTTAAGGGAAAAACTCAAACACAACACCAAATGCATTCGTGCATTACTGGCATTCCAGGAATAACTGGAAAGATTGGAGTTCCCCTCGGAGATTAGAGAGAGCTCTGACCCTGGATCCCTCCCCTGCCCCTCATGATATGTACAGTAGTCTTCTTTAGCTCTCCAATACTGGAGGCAGTTGTGGGGGGTAGAAGGACTGTGTGTATGATGTGGGCAAAGCAAGAAAGATTTGGGGTGCAAAACCGTCCCTGTCACCAATCAGTGAGAAATGACACTGAACCAGGAGTTAGTGCAAAGAATGTCCTCCTTACTGCAAACAGTGGAAGCAGGGGGGGGGGGGCACAATTAAAAAATACATGCACACAAGAAAGGTGTCAATGGATTGGAAAAGTTAGGTTTTTTGGACTATAACTCCCAGAACCCTGGTATGTCCACCTCCGGCTCTACTTCCAGGGATCATAATGCTCACTGCATTTTTTCACAATGTGCAATCAGTTTTCCATTCTGAAGGCAGATAATTTGATTTGGCAACTATACTTTCTGCAGCAGCCTCAGCAAGCACACAGGTTTTTAACTGTCAAGTGTAAATTTAAAATGGCTTCCAAAATTAACATACAATTAAATGAGATCAAAGAGTCAGGGCAATTCTTGCATCTTACTTCTTTGTCGGCAAGAACTTGATTGGGAATTTGATACACTTGATGTTACAACCTTGGAGCACCCCAACTTTAACTGCCCTGCCTGTGTTAGTTTGGCCCTCAACTGGGGGACTGACACTACACCATGCTCTGTATTTTGGGGGGTATACTCTCCAGCAAGCATGTTCAGGATGGCAGCCACAGACTTTTCATAACAAGAATGTTTTTACCTAATACTGATGCATCCTGAGGAACCATTTCACCATAGCCAGCTCGGATAATCTCCTTCAGCACTCCTCCATCACCAGTGATATCCTGCATCCGCTGACCCACATGGTGGTAGGACTTGAGAAGGTGGAAACAAGAACATAGCTAAGCATAATATTACTAATATGGATTTATTTTAACTCTGTGTTTATACGTTTACTGATCGATGCACTAAAGTATCAATATGCTGTTTATCTGTTATAAACTCTGTATCAGTAGGGGGAAAAAAGATTTATAACTGTTATACCCAAAACCAGACAATAGATTTGTTCAACAAAGCATAGTATTTTATAAACAAGTGGCATACGATTAGGCTGTTCTTAGCTGCTCAGACTCCTCCCTTTCAGGAAGCAAAATAAAGAAGTTCACTAGACAATCTCAGCTATCATACCATACAAACACAGAAAGAACCATGCAAGACCAGATCAGAGATTTACCTAATCCAGCATTCTGTTCACACAGTGGACAACTAAGCCCACAAGCAGGTTATGAGTGCAACAGAACCCTTCTACCACAGGCACCTGTAGAGGTGATGCCTTGCAGCCCAGATACCAGGTATGTGGGTGGGCTGAGGCCCTGCAGTCTGGATACTCTTAAACTGCAGTCAGGACACATGCCTTTTAAACAAACCTTTCAACACTACCTACATCCTCAGCATACTCTCACACCCGACTGTCCTTCCCCTTCTTTTCCCTTATGCTACTCCTTCCTTTCTGTTCTCCACAGGCAGCACCATTTCTTCATCTATCTTTCTTTCATTTTTACGAAAGATTGAAAGTGCTGGAGCTGGCAGAGGAGGAGAGAAAGCACTGGGAGATGAGGAAGAACGAGGATACTGGACTACCTATTTATTCATATTTTATTTAAATATTTTTACCCCACCTTTCTCCTTGAAAAGGACCCAAGGCAGTTTACAATATTGAAAGACAATAGTTAAAGCTGAAAAACAGTGAGTATACAACGGTGGTTTACATCATTAAAAGACAATATTTAAAGCTAAGAACAATAAGTATAAAAAGGCAGCTTACATCATTAAAAGGCAATATTAAAGCTAAGAACAATAGGTATGCAAATATTAAAAAGGAAAAAAACCAAATTTCACTCTGAGAAATGGAAAACACAAAAATGGAAAATGTTAAGTAGTACTAAAAATCTAGTCAAAGCAGTAATGCATAACAATCCATCTAAATATCACACACAGGTACCTAGTTACTGAGAGAGAAGCTTGCCTGAAGAGAAAGGTCTTTGCCTGCCTGTGGAAGGACAGCAAAGATGGGGCCAGCCTGGCTTCCTGTGGGAGGGAGTTCCACAGTCTGGGAGCAACTACAGAGAAGGCTCTTTCCTGTGTCCCCATCCTGTGAAGGTGGCAGGACAGAGAGCAAGGTCTCTCTTGATGATCTCAACGCCTGAGCTGGCTCAAAATGGGAGATACAGTCTTTGAGAAAGGCTAGACCCAGGGCATTTAGGGCTTTATAGGTCAAAACCAACACTCTGAATTGTGACTGGAAATGGATCAGGAGGCAGTGGGTAATGCCGGGGGGGGGGGGGGGATGTGATCCCTGTAACCAGGCCCAGTCAGCAATTAGGCTGCTGCATTTTGGACCCGCTGAAGTTTCCTGACACTTTCCATCGGCAGCCCCACAAAGACTGCATTACAGTAATCCGGCCAGGCAGTAACTAGGGCATGTGTCACAGTGGCCAGATCAGATCTCTCATGAGTGAGAATGGAGGACTGGGGGCATCTTCCTCAAGGATCTCTCAATCCTTTCAGCACTACTGCCTCCTACACAAATCCCCAGCATACTGACTCTGAAACTAGAGGTTATAACCTATAGCTATCATGACTATTGACCCTTGGGAGTGCAACCTAAGAAAACTCTGCTCCAGAGGGTTAAGAAGAAGGGAAAAAAAATATGAGTGGGAGGAAATGAACAGAAGGGCAAGGGGGGGGGGGGAGGCAAGAAATCTCAGTGATAAAACATCTGCTTCACGTGCAGAAGATGCCAACATCTTGTCATTGCTTACAGCAGTGTTGTGAAAGGAAAGATTAGAGCTTGGAAAAGTTACTTTTTTGCGATTATAGCTCAAAAATATCCCATCTAGCAGCCATGGTGGCTGGGACAGTCTAGCAATTGTAGTGCAAATTCAAAACTAAGCTCAACTGCTCAAAGCTTCAAAGATTTGCAACCATCCAGAAATACAGGTTTGAGACTAATCACCTCACTGGAATTAAGGCAGCTCCATATAAATTCTGAAGTTTAGGAAGTGAACATATCTTAGTTGAAGAGTGGCTGTACTGAGATAAGGTCTTATGAGGTTAATTTCCTGTCATTTCCATTTAAAATAGTATTCCCACTGAGAAAAAAAAATACCAGTTTTTTCTCTGTGGGAAAAAAGAAAAGAAACTTGAAGTTTTATCCACAAAAGATCAACCCACCTCCCTCAGCTAAACTAGCTTTCCTCAGTGGTCTCTTTTTCGTACGTTAATTTCTACCCCAAGTAAACACATCAGTATAATTCCATTTGCTACTTCATTTCCCATATAGCCTTGGCTTTAATTGTGTCAGTGTTTACAAACAACTGATTTGCAACACAGTCCTACTCAGTCACATAACCTTGACTAATCTAGTCCCGTTGACCCACATTTGGGCTTTTTGTTTGTTTGCCTTCAACTTCTTAAGGCTAGCAAGTCCCCACCACCACCACCACCAAAGGAACTGAATTCACTGCTTGTATTAACTGAGATGAAGGCACAAGGTGGATGGCCTTGGATGGACCAAGGTGCCCATGTTTTGAGTTTGGAAGGTTCAAACTGTGGCCTGAATTTCTTTGACTCTGAGCCTATAACTTCAAGGTTAATTTTTTGATACTCTTTGGATAATTCCCTGGTTTCTGAAATGTAGAAGCATACGGACATCAATACTGGGAAAGAATTTCTGCCATCTTTACTGATTTACAGTAAATCTCATACCTCAAACTCACTTTAGAAAGTAGACCAAGCCTATTAAGCCTATCCAGCTCTCTAAGGAAACCACATCACAAAGGACAGGAAGCTACTGTTTATAGACAGGTCCTCCATATTACTACTGGTGTGCTGCTTGATGTTTTATTATTATTATTATTTATTTCATTTATACCTTGCCTATCTGGTCTTGCGACCACTCTAGGCGGCTTCCAAACAACATAAAACAACAGATAAAATCACAAAATTATTACAAAAACAATTTCCATAACAATTATAAAACAGAAAATAAAGATAAATAGAAAAGATAAAAAGATCAGGTATTGACTGGAGGGAAGGCCTGTATAAACATCCATGTTTTTAATTGATTTTTAAAGATACCCAGCGCAGGGGCGGCACGAATCTCCGGAGGAAGATTATTCCAGAGGCGAGGAGCCACCGCCGAGAAGGCCCGATTTCTTGTTCTTTCCCTACGGGCCTCCCTCGGCGTCAAGCTCCTCAGCCTCACCTCCTGACTCGCACGGGTGATCCGGGTAGACCTTGGTGGGAGTAGGCGTTCCACCAAATATAAAAATCAGATTTTAGGATCAGATGTGTTGTACCAAAACCAGTCCTACAGTGGGGGTGGGGGGGGGGAGAGAGAGGGAAGAGGCTAAAACCACACATTCCCACCTTCCAATCACTACTTTACATTTTGTTCATTTGGGTAAAAGGGTTAAGTAGAGCATTTGCACTTTCGGAAAGTGGCAGTGGTCAGCAGTAGAATTCCAGTTTATAATGGCCATAATAAAAAAGTTACAAGCAAACCAACAAAAGTCACCATCATTCTTCTCTGGTTAACACGGAAACCAATCACCAACAGGAACCACAGGATAACCATAGGATAAAGCAGCATGACTGATATCACTGTAGTATATTTTAAGGAAAGAAAAAGAGACAATCTTGTGAATATGGTTTGACCTGACCTGGAGTACTAATGTTGGAGCGTTCTACGCTAAATTTAAAAATACAAGCACATTAAAAGGGAAGAAAAGTTAGCAGAAGCTAGCATATAATTTGCTAGGGTCTACTGGAAGAAAAGGGGGAAAAAAACATTCCCCTCCTGGGTGCGAGGAAAGGAAGGCAGTAGCACTCTGCACATGCCCAGAGCTACTATGCTCAAAGCATTTGGCTCCCTTTCCCTCGGATGGAACTGCCTTCCCGACTCTTGGCGGAGCAACAGAACCCGAGGGTGGCGTGAGGCCATCGGGCTTTTCTTTGGCGGGGGAGAAGGAGGAAAGAAGAGGAGGGAGAAGTAAGTTTCTCCCCTTACTGACCACAGCATCCTCCGACCCGAGGGGGGTCCCGTTGGACCGCATCTCGCTCGAGTATCGTCCGCCGTTCCCCGCTAGCGCGCCATTCCGTCTCCCCTCCATGGCGTGCTCCGCCAATCACGGTTCCCGCCCAAACCAGTGCGCCTGATCAAGGCGAGCCCGCTCAATCCTGAACTGCGACCAGTCGTTGCGGAAGGCGATTTTATATAGCCAAGCCGCTGGAAACGCAAATAAAATAAGAGTGTCGTAGCAGTAACAATCAAAGTGTAGCCTGAGGGGAGGAAGCGAAGCGACGCGGACCGACAGGCTGCCTAGAGCGCCTTTGAGGAAGCGCAAGACAAAAAATACCATATTGTGGTTAAGGCCATCCTTTGAAACACCCCGTTTAAAAAAATTAATAAATAAAGCGAAGGTTTCAAATAAAATTTGTCGTGTAAAATAAACATGCGTGTGCCTGAGCGTTTAACTTTTTTTAATAAAAAAACACCCCACAGTCGTTTTAAGTGAATAATAGGTTTTTTTAAACGGCCGAGGAGTCCTGCCACTCCGTCCTGGTCTACAGAACTCCAGTAGTTCGGAGTTTATTTCCACTTCGCTGTAAGTGTGTTCAGAACTATGGCCCGAATCAATGTCTGAATGATTGATAGCTCTGAATGGGGCGCAGTGTTCTCGGGAGATTTAGGATCGCGGCAGCGCAGATTCTGCTGTTAAATTAGGATCTTGAATTAGGAGAATACAAATTCTGCATTGCGAATATAGTGATGCAATTCTCCCACCCAGAAAATGGCAAGTGTTTTTTTTTTATTTTCCTGAGTTTCCCAGTGATCGGAAAGAATCTTAAAACCATAATCTCTTGCTCATTAGATATCCCATTCATCAGTCTATCAGGCTTCCGAGATCATACCAAAAATTACCAGGACACCTTCAAGCCTACATTTCACAAGGGCTAGAAACTTTGAAAAAACATGACAGCTGAAAAGTATTGGATGTTAAATGATTTGGAATTCAAAGTAATCACTTGGCTGTTTGTGCGTGTGTTTTAATGTTCAAGCCCCAATTGTTTTAATTACTTATTCCTTAGGACGTGCTCTCCCACCCCCGACGGTAGCAAACTGCAAGATCCTCTCAGGATGTATTTTGCACTGGGGCAGTGGGGAGTATTTGCATCATTCTAGGTGGCCAGCAGAGGGAGCAGGAAGCACAGCTAATCGACCGGGACTTCAAGGGGATCCGGAATGGACAGTTTAGCTATCGAAAGCTCAGGAAATACATTGTGTTGAAAATGACCAATTAAAAAGGATTCAGAGATTATATTTTTTTGCTATCTGCAGATCTGAAAGGGGCATTTTGAAAACAAGAGTTTTCAGAATGAATTTCAGTTTTTTTGAAGTGTTAAAATCAATGCACCAAATTTAGGGAAACTTGGGAGATTTTCCAAGGGTAGGTTACTGGTCCTTGTAGGATTAAGACGTAGCCAGACGCCAGGATCCAACAGTTTACTTCTGCCGAGGGAAGCAGTAGTACCATCAGAGCCTGGAGGGAGTGATCCCTCCTCTCCCCTGCACCTTTTTTTTTTCAATGCCTGAAAAATTCTCTGGAATAGATAGATCTTCAGGGCTTTTCAGAGTGCAGTTGACCCTCTCTTCCCTTTTTGAGATATAGAACTGTGTCCATCATTAGATACACAATACTGGATCCTGGCCAAAATGCTTTCAAAAAGGAAAAGAGAGTATGGTGTGTAGTGGTTTGCATATTATACTGGGTCTCAGATAACCAAATTCAAGTCTCCACTGGAGCATAAGACTCAATGGGTGACCTTGGCCTTGTTAATCTCTCTCAGGGCGCAGTTATACTACGAAACTGAATCAGAAACTGAAACAGGGTATTTGAAATAGATTCAAAGTCACATGGTGGCCACGTGAGTTTTGGTTCGGAGTGTATGTCCTATTGGAACTAATTTTAATCTGTTGCATTTGCAGATTTGTCTCCAGCTATCCTGTCTCTTCCTGTTTTCCTCAGCAGTGTGCATGCATGTGCCCGTGTGTTTGAGCGCATATCAGCAGCTCTTTGTTAGAGCCGGTGACTGGGATCATGCCAAAAGAAGTGGACTCTGGTTATAGAGCCTCCTGCTTCTTCTTCTTCTCCTGTTTCCTTCTGCTGTAAAGTTTTCAGTTATTTTTAATTATGTACTTTTGAAAAATGCATCTCAAAGTGGGATAGCACTGGATCCTAAGGGAATGGCAAGATACAATAAACCACCAACAAGGTAGCTATCAGCAGTTTCCAGCGCTTAAGTGATTCAGCAATAATATAGGAACAGATAGAAAAAAAATTCCTTGCAGTCTGAAACCTCTGTTCTTGCAATACGTGAGAAACCCCACAGAAACAATTTACTCTAACACAGACATTCACATGTGTGTTCATAATTGAGTTAAAATAAACAGCCCCATAGAGTCTGTTTAAAATAACTAGCTTTGTCACCTAAAAATGTGTGCTTACCTGTATGTTGTTTAAACAGATTTTTAAATCAATTTCAAGTGTGCTAAACCTGACACAAATTTAGGAGTTTTTCAACATATAACCACACCCTTAGCTGACTTATCTCAGAGAGTTATAGTTGTAAGAATAAAGGGGTAAGATGAGCCATGTATGCCACTTTGAGCAAATTGGAGAAAATTGAATACATAAGAAACAAGTTAGATTTTTGGAAACAGTGGGAATAAAATGATAATTTGCAAAACAAACAACCCAATTCTGTTGTGTAGCGCTGAAAATCCAACAAGAACCCTCCCCATGGTGGTAAAAATATAACAGTGCATTCTTATACATGTCTACTCTTACAGTTCTACTGTTTTAAATTTGGAAGTGTTCCCAGTTAAGTAAATATAGGATTTCAGACTAATTCTGCAATCCTATACACATACAATTGGGAATAAACTGATTTGAAACATTTAAAATAACAGGACTTAACTTATGGGTAGACAGGTGCGGGTTTGTAAAGTACACATGCGATTTTTGCTGCTGCCAATTAATGATGGCCTTGAATCTTTCACTTTGGGATTTCACCTGCCTAGTGCTCCAGAATTCCCCATTAGTATATATATATGTATGTATATATATTGGCCCCTGGGATACATAGACAAGATGATTATTCTAATCTTTATCCTGGTTCAAGTATTGGTAATAATTCATTTCCTATTCTGTGTTGAATGAGACAATGTATCTAGTTTTATGATTCAATTTTAGTAAAATACAAGATAAACTTTTAAATATAATTCTTTACTTTCTACATGGGAGATTTTCCCCGTGCAGAAAATATGTTGCCCTATGTATACTGCAGTGCAAAAAAGAAAATCCGAGGTCCTAAGTAACAGGAACTCAGCCTGAATAAGATAATGGAATCACCTTAACACAACCTAAATTCAAGAGATGTTCTCAGCAAGGTAGTTATGGGATTGATATGTCAGTGCAATCCTTAAAGGACTTTATGACACTATATTTAGCCTGTACTGATAGGTTATAGGCTGAGTAAGGAGACCTTAAGCATTTTCTTGTTAGGAAGTTATTGAGTTTCACCATGTTTACTTCTTGCAAACTACACCAGAAGGTGTAGCTAGAGGTGAACTATTAAAAGAAGTCACAGTCACCATTGGACTTTGTATGAACAGTATTTTTAAACAGAAGTTGGGTGCCCACCTTTTAGGACTGCATATTTTCTGCATTAGTAAGAGTTTGGACTAGACGATCTCTGATGCATCTTCCAGCTCTATTAAAGTCACCAACAAACGGGTGTACAACAGATTATCAAGAATCATCATCACTTATTGAGGAAATGACGTAATCTGAAGTAATCTTTGTGAAAAATAAAAATAGCAGGAAGAGAGGAAAACCATGTACTGTACACTGGCTTGATCTCCAAAGAGGAAAAGTGAAATAAAATCAATATTTTTTCATTAAATGTTTGTCTGGTATTTCCTTGCCTTTAACATGATGGCATACCCTACCTACATCTTATTTTTAGTCTCATAAGAATCCTGTAAAATACATTGGCCTGAGAAAAGAAGTGACTGTCCCATTTTAACCTAGTAAGCGTCATAGATGTTGTGTGCGGATTTGAACATCAGTCTCCCCCAGTTGTAGAACATACCACCAAACCTTGTAAAAGTTTGTTCTTTGAACTACAACTAAAAAGACAAACAAACAAACAAACAAACAAAACACCAACCCTGGCAGTAGCCATGCCAGGTGGAGGATTCTAGGAGCTGTGGTCTAAAATTATGCATTTTATTATTTGGGCTGTGTAGTGTACTGGTATTTGGGCTGTCTAGTGTACAGTGGCCAGAGGATTGGAAAAGATCAGTCTACATCCCAATCCCAAAGAAGGGCAGTGCCAAAGAATGCTCCAACTACCGTACAATTGCACTCATTTCACACGCTAGCAAGGTTATGCTCAAAATCCTCCAAGGCAGGCTTCAGCAGTATGTGGACCGAGAACTCCCAGAACTACAAGCTGGATTTCGAAGGGGCAGAATAACTAGAGACCAAATTGCTAACATGCGCTGGATTATGGAGAAAGCCAGAGAGTTCCAGAAAAACATCTACTTCTGCTTCATTGACTACGCAAAAGCCTTTGACTGTGTGGACCACAACAAACTATGGCAAGTTCTTAAAGAAATGGGAGTGCCTGACCACCTTATCTATCTCCTGAGAAATCTATATGTGGGACAGGAAGCAACAGTTAGAACTGGATATGGAACAACTGATTGGTTCAAAATTGGGAAAGGAGTACGACAAGGCTGTATCTTGTCTCCCTGCTTATTTAACTTATATGCAGAATACATCATGCGAAAGGCAGGACTGGATGAATCCCAAGCCGGAATTAAGATTGCCGGAAGAAATATCAACAACCTCTGATATGCATATGATACCACTCTGATGGCAGAAAGTGAAGAGGAATTAAAGAACCTCTTAATGAGCGTGAAAGAGGAGAGCGCAAAAAATGGTCTGAAGCTCAACATCAAAAAAACTAAGATCATGGCCACTGGTCCCATCACCTCCTGGCAAATAGAAGGGGAAAATATGGAGGCAGTGACAGATTTTACCTTCTTGGGCTCCATGATCACTGCAGATGGTGACAGCAGCCACAAAATTAAAAGATGCCTGCTTCTTGGGAGGAAAGCGATGACAAACCTAGACAGCATCTTAAAAAGCAGAGACATCACCTTGCTGACAAAGGTCCGCATAGTCAAAGCTATGGTTTTTCCAGTAGCGATATATGGAAGTGAGAGCTGGACCATAAAGAAGGCTGACCACCGAAGAATTGATGCTTTTGAATTGTGGTGCTGGAGGAGACTCTTGAGAGTCCCCTGGACTGCAAAGAGAACAAACCTATCCATTTTGAAGGAAATCAACCCCGAGTGCTCACTGGAAGGACAGATCCTGAAACTGAGGCTCCAATACTTTGGCCATCTCATGAGAAGAGAAGACTCCCTGGAAAAGACCCTGATGTTGGGAAAGTGTGAAGGCAAGAGGAGAAGGGGACGACAGAGGACGAGATGGTTGGACAGTGTCATTTGACCCAACTCTGGGAGGCAGTGGAAGACAGGAGGGCCTGGCGTGCTCTGGTCCATGGGGTCACGAAGAGTCGGACATGACTTAACGACTAAACAACAACAAAGTGTACTGGTTAGAGTTTTAGACAAGGACTTGAGAAACCTGGGTTTGCATCATAGATGACGCAAGGGCAATGAAACTCATCGGTGATCTTGGGCTAGTCATTCTGCCTTAGCCTGATCTACCCCGTGAGGCGGGAATGCGGAGGAGGAAAGCTGTGTATGCTGCCTTGAGGTCCTTGGAGGAAAGGTGGGATTTGAATGTAGAAACAGATAAACAGTACAGTATAGTGTGATCTTGTGCAGTTTCCTTCCCCCTTTCATCTGAAGTATACTGGATGGATGACTCAGGGACGTCATGAGTTTCTAACAAAAATGCTTTATTCGGTAACAATTCACTTCAGCATTAACAACAGATCCCGCCTCTTGCTTGAGAGACGTCATGTCTTTTCCTTTATCGTTGAACCATAACAAGTCCCCTTCTAGTTGTATAGGTGTAGAACTTAAGTCTTTATAACACCACTTCTGTGGAACGCCCGATCCCTCGGGTACTTCTGCAGCTGACCTTATTGGGGAGCGTGAAAAACCCAGCCCACCTGTGGTTCCCATACTTTCTTGCCCAGGTTTTGTCTCAGCCTTGGCCTGAAGGGACTCGTCCCATGGGGTTTCCCGGGATGGTCTAGACCAGTGGTTCTTAACCTTGGGTTACTCAGGTGTTTTTGGACTGCAACTCCCAGAAGCCTTCACCACCAGCTGTGCTGGCTGGGGTTTCTGGGAGTTGCAGTTCAAAAACACCTGAGTAACCAAGGTTAAGAACCACTGGTCTAGACATTGCTTGTTCTCCCGTCTCTGAGCCTCCTGTTGCTGCCACTCCTGGAACTTTAGCCGAGGTTGCCTTTCTTCAGTCTCGCCCCAATATGGTGGCTTTTTATAGGTCTTTCTCCTTCATTCTTTCTCAGCATACTCCCTAGGGAAATTAAACTCTGTCCACTCCCCTGCCCTAGGGGTCTTCCTCCATTATTTCCACCCAGTCCTTTTTTCTTTCATCTTCCTCCACCTCTGCCCAACAAGTCTCTCTCTCTGCTATCTCCAACTGCCCCCTTCCCACCTTCTCCTTCCCTTTTATCTCCTCTCCCTTTCCGGCCAAAAAGGTGCCCTCTGGTGGCTCCTTCTTCCTTTGATCTTCCTGCCCCTGTTCTTCCAAACACAGTCCCTTTAGGTTTTCCTCCAGGGTGGACAATTGTCTCTCAATGTCTTCAGCCAAGGAGGTAGATGGTACACTCTGTGGAGTGCCCCTCGGGGTACTCCCAGCCTCACATATAGCCATTCCCACAATAGCAGGTCAGACAAAAACTACATATGGGGTACCTTGTAGTTACTGATACTTTCTCCTTCTAAACTGAACTGAGGCTTAGAATGATGTTGTGTATATTCAGTTTTTATTCACCACAAAATTGCCTCTGGCCAAGGATAGATTTAGGAAGAAAAGTCTGATCTAGGAACTCCAGCTGTAGTGCTTAAAAAGCTGCAAAACCTGTTTTTCACAGACCCGAGCAGGGAAGCCTTAATTCTATCTATATGTTTCAGCTAGTCCCACTACTTATTTTTTTAAAAAAAAGAATCATATTTTAATATTGTTAAGATTCTCTGAAGCTTTTTTGCAGGATACAAATCATATAAAAATTAATGCATGCATAGATACCTGTAGGTATAAAAGCATAAACTGTAGTCAATATGTTATCTAACAACAAAACAAGGATTTTTTAAAAACAAAAGTTTAGAAAAGAGTCAAAAATAAAAGTCAATGTAAGTTACAACGTTCAGTCACTAACAAAATGCATATGTCCTTATTCACACTTCCTTGAGAATCCTTATGTGGTTTGTTCTCAGATAGAAACCATTTATTAAAATATATTCATTATTGTATGTCTTCTTGAGTCCTGCCAAATGCATCTTCCTCCATCCTGTTAGCCTGAATCAATCAAACCCTATCAGTGGTTCACAAACTATCCATCCATAAAGAATTTCACACTCGGCAGTTGTAGCAAGATTTGTAATTAAGCCCATAGCTGATTTTGAAGCAGTATCTCTGAAATAACCTTCTAAAAAATAATCTAAGGGTCAAGCAGAATGAGACATCTTGCAGTCTTGCTAATCACAACAATTACAGCTTTCTGATACTTTGTAATTTAGCGCATGGCACTATCTTTGCCTGAAACACCACAAATGAACTGGAATGCATGTTAGCAAAAAATGTCGGGGAACGTTTTTCTACAGGTACAAAGTACTCCTAAACTTTTGACAATGGAATGATAACAAGCAATGCTCTCTTAATTTTACTGGTTGTGTTCTGAATTTCAGAATCCACCCCAGGGTCTCTCCTGGGAAAACTCCATTGAAAAATGGGAGTTGTGAAGAAATAAAATGGCACAAGCTGATTGTGGTTTGGTGACTCCCATTCAGTTCAGTGTTCACAAACTGAACATTCTGGGTGGATTGTGCCCCAGGTCTATATTCCAGCCTCCTTTCTTAACAAATGGTTGAGATAAATCTTTACCTAAACAGTACTTTCATTTAGTTGTCCATTGGGACCTTTACTTATTTAATAGTTGACTCACTAGTTTCAATACTGCAGACCTGACTTGGCACAGAAGCAGAATATAAAGCAAGAATCTCTCTGTGGTACTGGAGTTTCTTTATCTGGAGTAATGTTGATTGGAAACTCATCTTTATGAACAGCAGATTCCTGATTAGGAAAGCAATAATAGCAATGGTTCAAAAAGTGCCTTCAGGTGGCATGTGCTAGACAAATTATTTAAAAGACTTCAGCCCTCTGGATATTACAAGACTTTAATCTTCCCTCGTTGCTATCCAGCGGTTTTCTAAAAAAAATATTTTGTCTGTGCCACAGAGATGTGGTGGATGCAGATTAGTTTGGCAACTCCGAACAGGCAGCAATGACACTGAGTTTCTGTTGTAGCTGAGAGCATTGTTTAAAACCAGGGCTGGCTCAAGATATTTTTCTGCCAGAAAAATAAATGCCTCCCACCAAGTTAAGGTGTAGAATATACAATATTGGCAACATTACTTTGGCATCTGAGTAGAAAAATCCCCCAAACACATCTATTCCTGTCCTAGGCAGCCTGTAAGCAGCGTAGGGAGGTTCTTCACACCAGGATCTTAAGTTGAGGTCCTCTTCCTGCTCAGACCACAAGCTATTGCTGCCTTTTGTGGTACCAAAATCAGCTGCCTGGAGTGTCCATGTTCTCAGGGACAGAATGCGCAGTGTTTAGAATGCAGCAAAATAACTTCTAGTTTCCGACAGTTACATTATGATATAACCCATAAGCAACTCATTAACGTTGTCGGTAACTTGCAGTACATATTTTGGCATGTTCACTTATAAGTACCACTTTGTTCAGTGGGGATTACTACCAAGTAAATGTTTAATAAAGCAACAACACATGAATGATCTGTCCTACTAATTCACAATTTTGTCAAAGAGGATTCTCAACTTGATCGTAACCCAGTCATTGGTTATCCATTTAACAAAATATAAAACTGGGTACAGAATCAATTTCCTGGCTATTTCCACACATTATTTTTTTAATGCAAGTTTCTGGCCTTCATGCAGATAAAGCTGTGCTTAGAATCCTATTGACCTTTCAAAGTCCAAAAGAGCTGCTGGGCTGAATATGATTTCCTGTCGTGTTGGGCACTCCAGTGACCAGAATCACTCCTTGTTCTTGTCATTATCAGCATAAGCAAAATACCCTGTTTCCCTGAAAATAAGACCTAACCTGAAAATAAGCCCTAGTAGGATTTTTCAGGATTATTATTTATTATTTTTTTATTATTTATATTATGAGCATCCTCATATTTATGAGGATGCTCATAATATAAGCCCTACCCCAAAAATAAGCCCCAATTAAGTGAAACCCTGGCCTCCACCATTGTGCAGCAACCAGAAGAAGATGACATGACTGTATTTGAATAAATGTAGATTGTTGTACATGAAAAAAATTAAAACATCCCCTGAAAATAAGCCCTAATGCATTTTTTGGAGCAAAAATTAATATAAGACCCTGTCTTATTTTCGGGGAAACACAGTAAATAATGCAAAAATAATAAAAAGTAACAAAGAGGCTTGAACACAGAGTTCTGCTGGACCTAAATAATTCATACACATGGAATAATTAAGCCTATCATTTCCTTTACAGAATGCTATAATGTTTTGAAGTACACAACTTTGCTTAAAGCTTTTCCTCTGACCCCTGAAACACATTAGTCAAGGGTCTAATACTGGTTTAGGGAAATGATTAGCTCACAACTGTGCTAAATGAGATGTGCATGGGTGACTTGAGGACTTAACTAGTCCTCTTAAACTGGCACACCTAGATAATAATATGGAACCACTGTACCTGATAGTTCTCCCTAATTTGTACTTATTGCCAGTAAACATCAATGGGATAGAAGCAGTCTAACTGTACTCAGGCCTGAAAGCCCATAACTCTTACCTGCACGAAGGCAGTTGTACTGAAGTCCTCTTGAACTCATGGAGTGATTACATGGGCCGTTGTCCTGGGTCAAATTAGGTACATTTCAAAATACATCACACCCTCCTCTGTTATTATCCTTGCCCTCTTCCTCACTGCCCCCCTTTTGCTCAATTGATGAAATGACACAGCACTGGATCGACAAGACACAATAGTCACTGCATCACTTCGATGGCTGAATAGCTTAGTGGTTTAGGAACCAGAGGTCCTGGAAGTTCAATTCCACTCTGCCTCATTGACAGGGGCTGGATTCAATGATCCATAGAGTCCTCTCTCCAGCTCTGTAGTTCTAAGATTATTATTGTACTTATCTGAGTAACAGTTATTTAAAAAGCAAAACTTTTTTTATAAAGAAGTGTTAACCTTGGGGTGTCCTGAAAGAGGTAATGTTGAACCTTTAATGGGATCACCTTTAATGTGATCAGCAACCCACAACTACTCCAAAAAACCAATATAGGTGATTGTGAAAGCAGAAAATGGGACAAAACAAAATGAATGGAAATGTTACCAAAAAAGTGAGTTCTTGAACAATATATTACAATGAGAACCCCAGCACAAATAGCAGGACAAATGCCCCTGTAGTTGCATCTTCATTTAGTAGCGGCTAACTCAAGACCTTTCAGTAAGATTTAAGTGTGACTGTAGCGTTCTCCTTTAAATGTGGTCATGGCTCAGGTTTACTTAGAGTGAGTCATGCATATTTATGTTGCTGAGAGGCGGAGCCAAGAGGCAGAGTATAAGAGGCAGAGCCTGAGGGGGAGAAGAAGATCAGATCAGAGTTTTGGAAGGAGTTTGATTAGAGAGTTCAGAGATTTATGTGATTGTGATTAGACTGATGAAAATATAGTAGGAGATCTGAGAAGTGATTGACCAGTGACTGGAAGGGAGAAGGAATAGAACTGAATATTATAATACTGAAACAAATAAGCAAATAAACTAAAGATCTTTCTATTTCATTAAAGAGTGGACCTGATTCTTTCTAAAGGAGTTATGGGGATCTAGGGATCTCCTGGTGGCAGCAGTGGAAGAAAGGAAAGAGTTTAGTTTTGCCCTGGTGTGCTCTGAGGTCTGAGTCTAGGTGGACAGACCAAGGCACGAGTGGGTCCAACGCCACATAGGTTCCAGAGGTGTGGGATCCAAAAAGGGTCAAAACGCGACAGTGACGTAGGCATACTCTAAATATGACAGCATGGGCTGTTTTCAGGTCTCACATGATGTCTAGCCTGTGTTCAATTTCATGGTGTAGCATTTGTGGTGGTTTCTCACGGTCCACTTCAAGAATGCCACGATTGCTTTATACGCTATCCTATTCCTATTGTAAGTATTATCATTATGTTCATGTGGAACATACCTTGAGAGGAAGGGAGGAAGTTGTCTATCAGCTAAATAAGTTTGCTTTTTTCTTGATGGCTGTTGGCCAAAGTAATGGTTCAAATGGAAGAAGCAATGAGTTGGACTGAACAGACTGTCCATATTGGTTAAGCAAATGGAAACAAAAGGCAAAATAACTGTGTTTATACTTCCATGGGGCTTTCCAGCCTCTTCCAAGTCTTCTATTGTTAAAGCTACTCTTCAGAGTAGAGATGGTGGCAGAAATCCAGTAGTAAACCACAACTAGAGCAGTGTCCATTGAAGCAATAGCACTTACAGAGGAAATGACTTACCAGAGCCTCACTGATTCAATGGGCCCACTCTAGTTGCAACTTACTATTAGGATTTCAGCGAGGCAACATCAGAACGGTAATGAGCAACGTTCATGCCCAGAGCAATCAGCACCATTACCCACCCATTCTGCCCTGAGCCCTCACAAGAGAAATGAGGAGAAGAATGTTGTGCTTTCTCTCCGTCCACAAAAGAAAAAGAATAGTTATACTTCAGGGGTGGGGGCAGTGGGAGGATAGTGAGTTGAGTCAGGGAGTGCTGTGGTTTATTTTCTTAACATTCATCAATAGAGTCACCTCTAGATTTCAGTGCTGTTTCAATGTTGATGCTCTTGGGAAAAGCCCTAGTTCTTCCATCCTACTTACAACCCTGGACATTATACCTTCCTTCTTTGCTGCCTCCTAACAAGGTGCTAAGTCTAACATTTAGACCTGGCTTGCCATCTTCTAGATTTTCCTTGAGTTGCAATGTTGAACAATAAACTCTTCTGGCAGGGAAGTTGCTTGACAAATACAAAAAAAGGACTGCTCGCTTTCTGGCACGGAGCCTAGACCGTCACTTCAAGGCTGGGCTGTTCCAGCTCTTCTCTGTTTCTCAGTCTTAAATTTACTCTCTGGGGGAGAGGCATCTTTATGCAGTATATTACCTTATGCAGGCAATGGCAACAAGGAACCACTGCTCTTAGCTGGACAACTGCCTCCACTGGAAAGAGATATTTAAATGGCTGAGCAAGCTTTTATTGCAGCTGAAAAACTGTTCATGGGACATAATGATTAAGCATTCTAATTCCATTGTAGTCAAAACATTAATATGCTGTTATTCTTACATATACCTTATCTAAAAATAAATATGAAATGCTAATTCTTCGTTCCAAGTGATTTATATACTGGAACTAGGCTGCCTTTAAATAGCAGGCCTTCTATAGTAAACAGGATTAACACAAACCAGCCTGCTGCAGGAACACAGTGATTAATTGTTGTAAAGGCTCTAGATTTACAGTTGTTATTAATGGGATTGTTATGCATAGGGAGTCTGTGCTTTGTCATTTAAATGGCAACAAAATACAGTTTGCAAGAACAGATTATAATCCCTCATAATACACTGTAAAACTGCAGAATTGGTTATGGTTGTCATGGATCTTTCCACTTTATGGTGCCACTAGCGGCGTTGGGCATTGTGATTTGCACTAGTATGCCATCATCTTTAGTGTAATTCTTAAAGTTTTGTGATCTATGAGAGAAACAAAGGCTTATCCGAATTTGTAACATCGGTGCTGATTTTGAGGAGATGGAGGTAAGTTTTATGACTGCCAAACGGTATGGATTCACAGTTATATTAAAAGGCCTGTAATGCTCACCTGAAATAGAATAGTTTCATCTGGGTTCTCTTTTTTCTCAGTTTAACCACTAAGAAACTGTAGTCCTCTTTCAGCCAAGAAGCCCTCCTCACGCTTTTTAAAGGATGTAGCCTAATTTGCTCTACTGTTTAACCCCATGTGAACCTACATAGTTCCTGGAGCCTCAGCAGTGTCCCCACCTCCCGTTGCAGCATTCATAGAAGTGGCAGACAAAGACGCAACTTCAACAGGGTTTATTGGAACTTCTATTACTTCTGTCTTCCTCATACCATAAATAGCATATTTTCTTCATATTCTGTAATTACCTTTCAAAGAAGCCATTTCTACATTTCTAAAAAGGCTTTCATATCTCTATCTTCCATTTTAACCAATTGTCATCCTCTCCCTTTTTAAAAGCAATGCCTTGCAAATTTAAATATGACTGTGGCATTTGGAGCCTTTCCCACTCTTATCTACCCTGAATGTGTTCGGGCTAGTTTCATAGTTTCTAGGTGGTGTGGTATGCTGTATCACAACTTCATTAATCCTTGCAGTACATCTTCTGGTACAGGCATGTTTGCCTCACATAACAAACATGGTGGAGTGACAATAATGAGAGAGCTTTAGGAAAGTGGTCCAGGCTTACTACTTTGCCACCAGCAAATTCAGAAGGGTTACATTCTCTCTTCCCCTCCCTACAAAAACACACTATTTTACAGTTAATATTTTACACGCCAAGTAGTCTTTCAGTCTACAATTACTGGCAACACTTGATTGGTAGTGTCAAATTTTGTGCTAAAAGCCAAGTGCAGAATTCTTGGTATACAATTTATAAATGAATCTCTTGTTTACTGTGCATCTGGACACAGGCTAATTAATGGGGTGGCAATTCACAGCCAAGACGTTGTGAAAATTTCCACTAAAAATAGGACAGTTAAGAGCCAGTGATAAATTTTGTTGGCTAGACTTGACTGTTCCAAAACCCCTTTATTCTCAAATATTTGTCTGACCTTGTAATGCATTATGAAACAGGGACTAACTACTTTGGCTGGATGACAGAGAGTACACACAAGCTATTTTCAATTTGTAAAAGAGAGCTGTGTATAAGTAGAGGTGTGCAGATGTGTGTTTTTGGATTACATCTCCAGGCTATGCTGCCTGGAGAATTCTGGGAGTTGTAGTCCAAAAACACATCTGCTCTTCTCCAATGGATAGATCTACAGACAGAGGAGTCTTAAGTTTCTTTGGCAAAGCTTGTGCTGTACTTTTACGCAGAACAGTTGTTTTCTCCTTTTACTGTAAATTGCAAGTCCCCTCAACAGACTCTATAGTACATGGGAACATAGGAAGGTGCCTTATGCCAAAGGAGACCACTCTCCACTGTATGATCCTGAACATGCCCAGTCTCTTCTAATTTCTAGACCTTAGCAAGGCCAGGTCTGGTTTGTATTTCGATGGGAGACCTGCTGGAAATACCAGGTGTTGTACTGGGAAATGCCTATAGACTGCATAGTTTGCACGTGGAATGTTCCTGGTTCAGCATCTCCAGTGAAGACAAGGAAAAAATCTGAACAGCCACTGCCAGTCAAAATGTACAACACTGAGCTGACCAGTATGAAGTAGCTTCCTACTTTATACTGAATTCCTCTACAGCACAATCTACAGCACACTATAATGCAACAAAATTAAACATCCTTGCCTACTGGCTTCATAGTGGCCATAGTGAATATCTGTTGAAGCGGCTGAAATGACTACATCCTGTATAGAATATGGTTGCAAACTGTTTACAGTGCTTCTGCCTGTTATCGGTGCGGGACTGGGACTGGTTATGTGAAGGAAAGTTCACTAGCATGAGGAAGGAGTTTCTGCAGTATTACCAAACTACCCATGCACTAAGAACATCTGTGGAGGCTCTCCTCTTGGTCCCCTCACTGTTGAAATGAGGCAAGACGTTAATCGTTGACTAGATCTTTTCAGTAGTGGCCCCGTGTTGCCAGCATTCTCTCCTCAGATAAGTTTACCAAACAGAATGTCACCTAACACTTACTCTGATATAGTGCTGACCTGTTTGTTGTTGCTTTCACAGACTCCTAATGTCTGATGGGTTCTTAGAAACCCAATGCTATTAACTGTTTTTCAGACTGCCTTTTTGTCTTTTGTCTTGTTTATTGTTTCTGTGTTATGGCTACTTCTGTTATATGCTGTTTGTAACCACTACCCTAGAATTAATAGAAGGATGGTACAGAAACATCTAAATTCCATTTAATTGTATAAAAGCTAAACTATATGACAGGGCAGTTCATTTTGTAGATGGGTAAGACCCACTTTCCTCCTGGGCCAGTCATTTATTTCTTGCATCTGTAACTCATCCCTTCCCCATGGTTCTTAGATGGTGTGTATGGGATTATCCACCCCATCCTTACCAAAGCTAATGAAGTAGATTTGTCTGCTCTACAAACTTGCCCTAGAGGACTTTAATATTTAAAAAACTTGGAAGTACTGAGGATCAACTACATGTCAAGGATTATGTATCTTTCTTATGTCGAATTCTTAATCCATTTTACCTCTCACAATCAGATCAGATCAAGTTTAATACGGTCATAGACCAATATCCAAACGTACAAATAAATGTACAAAAACAGTAAAACACATATATAAAACATATACTAAGTTAAAAGCATTCTAACAAAGTAATACATTATACTACCTTAGTCTCCCTTACAGGTTCCCACTAATAACTAAAATCAAGTAATTTTTAAAACCTTCCTTTCACGGATTTTAACAGCAGCTGCAAGAAATTTCGCTACATTGAAATATATGCCTTAGAAATCAGATTTGCAAATTAAGCCTGTGTTTACCTTCTAATGACCAATTATAGATATAGATATAGAGATTCGTTCATTCATCTGATTTATTTATCATCCCAGAACTACTCTGGGCAGTTTACAAGATTAAAACTTAAAACCCTCAATACCCCACAATAACAAAATATATATTCAGAAACAGTACAGGGATATGCAAACAGAAATTAAATCATAAATATAAATAAACCTATAAAATCTAGAATTAGTAAAAAAAAATCCCAAAAAATCCTAAATGCAAGAAATATAGGTAAAGAAAATCACGTGGTATGCCAGAAGGATTTTTTTTTTTTTTTGTCACTTGCAGGAATACTTCTGGGAAAAAAAGTGCTAATGTTTGACCACGAAATAAGCTTTTTGAAGGTGACCCATTGAATATCTCTGAGATTGGATTTTCCCATTCCCACTCTGCACAATGGCTCTAGTGTGCTGAAGCATAGCTAAGTACTGAATTCCTCAATTGCTCCCGTCAGTTCTTCCTCATGCTATCTTATAGATAGCAAGATAGCAAGAATATTTCACAATGAAATAAGGGCTGTATCTTTACAAGATACGTTACAAATGTGTGCCAAGGTTGTCAAAATGAAAAACATTCATTGCAGTCCTTTCTGTGCAAGTATCCTCAGTTGAACACTCTGGCAAATTATGCTGGCTAATGTGACCCAAAGCTCTGAACGAAGGAAATGTGAAATTCCATTAGACTGGTGACTTATAGTTGCTGGGATTGTTTGGTGACCTCCAAAGTTACAAGACAGATGTAGTTTGCTCTCTTTATTTACTGATCCTGGCTCATAAATGAATTGGACAACAGAGACAGTTCCCTTGTGAGATTTTTAGTTGAACTTGTCTGAAGAATGCCTTCCCATTGAAAACATAATATTTAGTTTCCAGCAGGGAACAGTGGGATACTATTTTGAACTATCTGGGGAAGAAGAAGATTAGATTATCATGATGGCACTAAAATGGCTTTGTGTAGACAAAATACTAGACCTACCTATACAGAGATTTCAGTACAATAGATTTCTTTCTCTCCTTCTCTCTCTCTCCCCCTTTCTTTCTTGACAACTGTTTGCAATTATTCCTTCTGAATACAGCCAATTTATCATTTTTGGTCTACATTTGAGAGCCATAATAAAGAACTGAGCATTGATTTCAATGGTCTTCAGCATGCTTGACTCTGTTTTGGATTGTGGCCAAAATGCTATAAACTAGTTTAAAGGGAGGAGACAAACTAGAATTCATGTCTGTGATTCACCAAAGACCCTGCCATGTGGCTAAGAAGCTGGACGTGAAGACCAACGAATACCACATATTAACTACTCCATGAAAACCACAACTATTATGGCTGACCAAATCTGCTCTGAAGCTAGAGATCAACAGAAGTAGTTACAAATTAAATTTAAATTTTATTTAAACTTAAACTTTGTAGTAACTGATATAAATAATTTGGAATTTAAATGGATTTCAAGTCAAGCTGGAATTTAAACTAATTTATGTTACCTTATCACACTGAATAAAGTAATGAGCAATAGCACTGACAGCTGCGAAATTTCCCCTGCTCCAGTCTCCACTCCGCCCTACCTCATCCCATCCTTCTGATGAAGGCATCAGAGTAGGAGAAGCAGTAGGTTGCAGGCAGACTGCATTCTAAGCAGTTTACTTGCCAGTGGAGGAAATCACATGTACTTCAGCTGTGTGCCTGGCTTTTTCAAATGCACCATTATGGGTGAGGTGGAGATTAAAGCAAATTAGAGCATTTGCAAGGAACTGGAAAAAGAATAATCAGTTGAGCTTGGAAGAATGATACAATGAGATGTGGAATTTAGCAATTAATGATAAATTAACTTGTGAATTGAAAGTTAGAAAAAGATTATTGAGAAAAAATAGTTTTATTTATTTATTTTATTTTATTGAATTTCTAGCCCGCCCATCTAGACCAAAGGTCTACTTTTAATGGGATCTGGAATACTTTCTTAGGACATGTATTTATTAAACACAAAGGTTATACCCCAACACAAGAATCATTATATTTTTAAAAAAGAGACGGGGCACACAATATAAAGTAAGATAAAATTAATATTGAGTTTAATTTTTTAAAAGTCAATTAGAGTACAATCTGTTACATGTCTACTCAGAAATAAGTTCCACTGAGTTCAATGGGGCTTACTCAGAGATAGTTGGATATAGCCTTACAGCCCAATTATGCATTTTGAAAGGTGAGGTGGGAGTCATATTGCAACTTGATGTAGCAGCAGTTCATGTAACCAACTCAGATTTTGCTGTTTAAAAACTCTAATGGTGCTGTCTTGTAAATGTCTACTAAAAAGTAAGTCTCAGTATAGGCAATGGGCTTACTCAAGTGAGGAAAAGTATGTTCTATGACAGGGCAGTGGTGTAATGGAGTAGGGGCTTATAGATGTGAAGCCCCAGGAAACTAACTCATAAACAGAGTGGGGGAAAGTGGCCTGGAGATCACATGTATCCTCTAGGGTCCCCCCCCCTTAAAAAAAATAAACTTGTGCACACTCAGGGGCACAATTGACTGACTGGGCCATTTTCACCCCCATGGCTTTATTTGGGCCTATTGGAGCCATTTTCAAAAGCAGAGCAGGAAAAATGGATCTATTTGTCTACTGCTCTCCCTTTTGTCCAGGTGCTAGCTATTAACAGGCAACGCCAAAGTCCATGATCTCCCTTATAGCACTTCTTTGTCTTAAAAATGGGTCTGGACTAGAGATGGGGGTATTTGTATTCGTATACAAATACGAATATCCTCCCACAGGTGCAGATAATGAGGGTCCAGCCCCCTGGGGCCAGACCGACCACTCACGATTCTGCCGCTGCCACGAGCTCCGCGGTCCCTTCCTATCGTTCTGTTGCTCGCGAAGAGTGGCTAATCCATTGCGAGCAACGGAGAGATAGGAAGGGACCGCGGAGCTCGCAGCAGCGGCGGAATCGAGAGTGGTCAGTCTGGCCCCAGGGGGCTGGACCCTCGTTATCTGCACCTGTGGGGGGGATATTCGTGTACAAATACGAATTCCCCCATCTCTAGTCTGGACTAAGTAGTCCTTCAAGCAGGGGATGCTTCAACCAGAAGACTGTATTCTATGACAGCAGGAGTCCTCTATCTAGCAGCCAAAGGTTGGAGTGGGGAGAGCACTTCAGCCCTCTAGATTTTAAACCCTGTTTGTCCAGCGATGTGACACCATCAGCCAGAGTGATTTTTCAGAAATAAAACATTTCCATCCCACCCCTAGGTGCTGAGGCTGCTGTGGAATTCCTTTCATTGTTGGAAAGCCACTGAGGGCTGAGGGACAGGAGGTGGAAATCTTTAATTACTGAAAATTGCTGCCACTGATAAAAGCATATTGCTGGTGACAATTTTCTGTAGTTAAAAACTTGCTCCTCTTTCCCCACAACCCAGAGACAAAAGGAATTCCACAGGAGCCTCGGGACCTTTGGAGGAGAAATTGGAAATGTTTAAATTCTGAAAAATCACCACAGCTGATGATGTTTATCAGCCTTACGTGGTGTAAGTCAGCGGTCCCCAACTTTTTCGGTCTGCGGACCGGCTGGGGAAGGCGGGGCACCCCCCGTGCTCGTGCGCATGCGCAAACAAGCGCATGCGTGAACAAGTGTGCACTCTCTCTTGCACGAGCGCACCCGTGTGAGTGCCGTGCTGCCGTTTGCACATGCGTGCGAGTGCTCGCTCGCACACATGCGCAAACGGCAGTGCGGCGCTCGCACAGGCACGTGCATGCTCATGTGCATGCACAAACGGCGGAACGGCGCTTGCACGGGCGTGCTGGAGCGCGCGTGCAGGCGCAAACGGGCTGTGTGGGGGTGAGTGCGTGCGAGGGGTGGGGTGGGAGGTCTGTCTCAGCGGCCTGGTCTGGCTCAGGCCACGGACCGGCACTGGCCGCGGACCGGGAGTTGGGGACCTCTGGTGTAAGTTACATTGCTGGATTTCAGCCAATGTCCTAAGAAAGGGGAGTTTATAAACTGTACTTTTAATGGAATGCCCCATTAATTGACATTTGTGGGAGATCTAGCCAATCTTGTCCCCTGTTTTCAGTCTTCCTGTCCTTTTCTTGTTTTTTCCCCATCTACTTTCTTATCAGATGCACTCTTTTAAAGAGAAGGGGGGGGGGGAAATGGAATTACTGCATAATGCCTTTAATTGTGGACTGTAGCTCCACCATCCTAGGGCACCCCCAGAAGAAGGGAATGGTTAACCATGGCTGGGTATTCACTACCTGGAAAACCCTGAAAAGTGTTGCTATAAAACAGAATTGATTTATTGGCACATGATTATTATTATTTAACACTCCTGGCCACCTTGAAGGAATACCTGAGTTGCAATTGTTTGGGACACAGGAATAAGACTGTTCTGTAGCCATACTCAAACTCTGGAACTACCATCTGAGGAATTAGAACAAAAACAACACACACACAAAAACAATGTGGTAATATTAGAAAGGTTGCCTCAAGTTTAAATAGGTAAAAAAGGGTAAGACATAGACTTCAGAGTTAGACTGCTGTTTTAAAATATAGGTTCAAAATACATTTCAATAAAGTTTTCTTTGCCTTTAGCACAGAAAACGGAATATAGGAGTTTGTACTGAGAAACCTAATTGCATTTGGGAATTAAATGGGGGGAAAGCCCCTTCCATTAAACTTTATTTTAAAAGCATCTTAAAAATGCTTGTATAATTTATATAATCTTATTGAAGGGCTAAAATTCAAAACTAAAATCCTTAGATTTAATGGGGATTAAAGTACTCAGTATGAATACCAACTTGAAATGTATATAGAAACTAATCCATGTGGATTTCTTAGGGCCCTGTTATAAGTGATTTTCTTCTCCCCACCCAGAAACCAATTATCAGTGCAGTTTGGCTATATATTCCTTATAATAAGTAAATTACGAGTTACTATCATTTATTAAAGCAGAAAGAAAATAGCAACATGCAATGGAAGTTCCCTATCAGATAACAGACAAGAACGTACCAGCTGTTGCTTTTGCTCACTATAATTGTCTTTAATCCACAACTTTTTTAAAAATTCTGTTCTCAACATTTGAATTATCTCCTTTCCTTCCAGCATTCAACTACTTTCAAACATGGCTTGTAAAGTTAGTCTTTCGACAGATATAGTGACATGCTGAAGCCATTCCTAACAGAGTACTGGTGGGATGATGCTCTGAGTCCTGAGTAGTTATAGATGGTTTTTGTATGCCATCATATTAATTCTTCTTAAAAGTAACAATCCAGGCTCTGCTAATATATTATATTTATAAACTGTGTCCATTTTTTTTTTTTGCAGGCACTGTTTCCTGCTTGATCAAAAATTTCACTTAATTCAGTGAGGGTAGCTCATAAGGTGCATATATGTAGGATTGCAGGTTCAGAGATGCAGCTATTGAAAAGAAGTATTATCCTCTATATGCAAATTTTCTATAGTTAAGCCTGTATTCCTATACATACTTATGTGGGAACACAAACTTTGAGACTTACTCTTGTGCAGATACTTACAGAATTGTCCTGCAACATTTTTTTCATCATATAATTGTCTACTGACAACTAGTTGGATATATTGTCTTGTGGTGAATTTCCTTCTAGTTGGATCTAGGCATAATCATACTAGTCATGCTGAGTATTTTAAGTTCATTATTTTCTATGGGCAGAATGTGAAGGTGTAATGTTCTTGATCTCTGGCTTGTAGTTGTGTGAGCTAGAGATCACCACTCTCAAAGAAATGCAGTTTCTACTTGTGTAACAGGCAGTGAATACCCTTTATGCAAATGGCAGAGAAAAAGCATCCATGCACACAGTGTGCCCTTGTGGGTGTGATGGAATCTGATCCAACCCAGCGTTAGGCTTCAGTCTTAAATGAGTTTAAGAGAAAGTAAATCTCCGTCAAACTCCATGGAAATAAGCATGGGAAATATCAGATTGTTACTTCTGCATTTTCATGCATTTAAAGAGGGAAGATCAAAGTTATTTTACCTTACTATATCGTTTTGATTGTCACAGTCATCATATTTTTGTTTTCATTTTGAGGGTTTATTTTATTCAATCGATACATCTGTTGTGTTAACGAGTAAAATGCTAGGAATATATTTTTATTATAACTCCCAGAATCCCCCAGCAAACACGGAAAGTGGCCCTGCTGACTGGGAGATTTTGCATCTGAAGCACGCAAATGTTTATAAAGCACATAGTGCAATTTTTTGCCTGCTTATCAGAGATCTTTGTTCACTCTGTAGTACAGGTGTCTCAGGACTTCAATCTGCAGCATATGTACTTAGCAATAAGTTCCACTGACAAAGCAAAAGAAGCAACAGACATGAATCCTGCTTAAAACCTTCATCATGTTTATTTAATTACAATTGTAATAAGGAAGTTGGTTTATTAATTGAGAAGACAAAATATCTATTGCTTTGTTTTATCGAAAGGATTTGTATGATGATCTGTACTGCACTGGCTCTCTACCACATCATCTCAAGCCTGAGCCTACCATTCCAACTTAGCCCTACCTACAGCCACAGTTTATTTCAACAGGTGTTGCCATTTGCCAGCATTGCCCTGCCGGATGACCCTGAGCTGCTCTGAATTATAAAATTTGATTTTATTAATTACAGGCCTTAATCCTCCTTTTGTACCATATCTGTCACAGCTGTGATGCTTGCATGCCACAAAATGTTGAAGGGCTGGAGCTTATCTGTGTACTCTTAAATGTGATAACAAGGAAAGCAAAAACAACAGTCCCCTCCCATGTGGGTAGCATGAAAACATCCTTCCCAGTCCACAACAAGACAATTGGTATGTTCCTGGGATAATCCTGAGCTTGGGTAAACTGCAAGGCCTGCCTGGTGAGAATGAAGCCTAAATAGGTCTGCCCAAATGTATTTTATGAGAGACACAAGGATGTGATTTTGAGACATGCAGAGGGCAGCAAGTCACAGGAGGAACAACCTCTACTTTCCATGTGATTCAGGAACCCAAAAACCCATGAGGAGAATGTCCACGTACAGCTTCTCTCTCTGCAAACTTGTCATCCCTCCACATGGAGGAGGGTGATGAAAGAGGAGATGGTCAAGGGCAGGGCTAGAATAGTCTCCTCTACACATTATTCAAATTATAACACCTGAATAGGGATTTGGATTCTGCAAACTTTAGAATTTGGAAGTGTCCACATAGCGAGGGTTGATGCTGCACCTTACCCACTCCTCAGGCACACACCGTTATGTTGAGGTGTGTGTGTTGCAAGTCAGTGGAGTTTACTTCCAACTAAACGTGTGAAGTTAACATATCTGTGCTTAATTGAATACACAGTTATGCAAGTAATTTTATGAACTCTTGTGTTTCTGGCATTTCTATGTACTCTTTGACATATTTAGCCTGTAATCTTGCACATTCCTATTTAGGACTTAGTCCCATGAATGCAATGGCCTTTGAAGTAAATTGCAGAAGTTCAGGCTGCAGGTAGCATAGTTTTCCTCCTCTGCATTAAACTACCTTGACATCTCTGCAGCCTGAACTAATTCTAATACATTCTAATACATTGCATTGAAATTGGTTTGTCTCTTTCTCCCCCAATAACTAAGTAGCACCAGGATTGCTATTTAATATAATCTGAATGAGGAAAGGTGCATTGATTTAACCCCAAAATGCATAGACTTTACATTTATATCTTGTTGCAGAAATGAATACCTGCAATCTCTTTCTAAGAAAGTGACCATTTAATTGTTAGAGATCAGAAAGGATAGTTTTACTAGTATGTTTTGAATTCCTTGAAGTTTAAAATATATTACAATGTTTACCTCTTTTTAATTTTTAGATAAAGATGTTACCTCTTCCATGGGTTTAATTAACAGAGCTGTTATAAATCTCTCTTTCCCTCCCAATAACATCGATAGTTGTTCAGGTACATTCTGAATTCATGAATGTTGCTGATACAGCCACATTCTCAATTAGCTGAACTTTCCGAGCAGCCTTCAAAGGCAAACTTGTTGAAAAACAACCCTGACAATTGTTTTGCCTTTGGGAGAGAAGTGGTTAACTGATGGAAAAAGGAGTCATCTTCTGGGATTTTCCCCTGCTTGGTGTCTCTAGTAAGCACAAGAAGGGATCCTGTAGACCATTTTGACTGCTGACATGATTGCCATCAACATTCAACCTGCCCCTTGTTTAGCATCCTTTTTTTTTTATTTTATTTTTTGCTGCTGGCAGTGTGGGCATGATATTGGGCAGCAATATCAGGCCATTTCCTTGTGTTTTGAATAGTAGATACAGAAGCACCCATTCCACTTTCATAAACTGGAGGTTTTTTTAAAAAAAGAATTAAATAATATAGCTTCAGATTAATATGAGTATTTAATGTATACACATTAAAAAACTAGCCTTTTAGGGAGAAAGATTCTTGTCGTCACTCCTGTAATACAAGGCTTCTATCAGATATATTGATATTGAAAAAAATTCCTTACCATTTTTCATTTTCCTTTTTGTACAGAATATTTTGTGCAAAGCAGTGCAAACATGCTAGGCATCCAGAGGTATTCCAGGATATCTCTGGATTGATTGCAAAATGCCTCTCACAGTTCCTTTACCTTTTCCACCCTCATTAAAAGCTCATCGTATAGCTGAACTAAACTATGCAAGATTTGCTCTGGAAATCATGGCTGCTCCCAACCCAGCAATGTAACTAAGCAATAGAATTCTGGTCAATATTCCAGCTTGGTTTTAAAATTCAAATAATGAGATATATAACATTGGAGACATTTTGCTGTCTTGGTTAAGCTTTGTAGTTCAAACCAAGTTGCTTCCAGGTGACAGAAAAATAAATGGTCTAGTCACATTTCCTTGATTCAGTAGAATCTTTGGCACACATTCTGCAGGGCAGTGCTGAGATCAGTTCAAAGAGAGACTCATCAGAGCAGTGTAACAAGGAATTACTTTGGTAACTGCTTTACATCTATCTTTGCCTACAAAGCACAGTGGTCTTTCCTTTGATCCTATAAAGATAGAACCAAGTGCTCTATACATAGTACTGTGATGCAAGCTAAGGAGTCTGTTTAAAGTAAAGCATGCCATAGAGTTATACAAAGCATCTAAACATTGTAGGAATGAAATAGAAGCCTCATAGTAAACAATATCCTGGCAGGCTTATAATTTCATTATGGTTCAGCTTAGGGAAAAACTTGGCCTTGAAAAAGTACTGAATCCATAGAAAAAAGGAAGAAATCAGAGTTATGACTGACTGACCAACCAACCTACCAAAATCAAAGTTATCAAAGTTATTTTCCATGGCAATCATTTTACAGATTTCTTCCATCAGAACTGTTCCCAATAAGGATTTCTTAAACCTTAGCTCTGCTGAGATTTTCTGACTTTGCCCAAACAAGCTCATAATTAAGATATAAGAGACTATTGAGAACTAGAAAACACAGAGAAATTCTACTCGGAGTCTTCCTCAGCAGACCAACAACTAACCAGAAATTGAATCTTGTTTGGGATGAGGGAGGAACTCTTTATGTTACTCATTATTCCACAGAAAATCAGGCCATTGACATTATTGTTGTGGGGACCATGTCAATGGCTTATTGTGTTACATGTTATTAGTGTATTAACATTAATGGTACATGGTGCTCATGTTCTGCATACTATAAATGTTTCCCACAGTGGGTTTACTCCAGATAAATATATAGGAGCTGCTCCCAGTCATCCTCTCACACTACCCAA
Organism: Intellagama lesueurii; assembly: GCA_037013535.1. Taxonomy (NCBI): domain Eukaryota; kingdom Metazoa; phylum Chordata; class Lepidosauria; order Squamata; family Agamidae; genus Intellagama; species Intellagama lesueurii. Next base: position 67,222,463 of record JBAJHW010000005.1, on the reverse strand, counting down.
AATTGATTCCTGGTTTTTTAGAATCTTTCAATCAAAATCCAAGTTGTATAGGATACACACAGCCTCTTTATGAGGCTAATAGTGCTCTAGGAAACCTTCTGGAAGTGCTAATAGTAGACTTTGTGAGACACTGGAGCACTAGACTACAAGAGTGCTATAGCTCAAGCAGCTCTGCAATTGGTGGATCTATTAGGTTTAGTGGGGTGCTATTAGCCTTGTGGGTTTTTGTTTCAGGAAAGAAGAAATAGATCTGTTTTGATGTGGAATGGGGTTGATGGGTGGCTACAACCTCCATAAGAGAGAGAGGAGATGTTTAAGCTTTCTAAGTAAGTCTTCTGCTTTTATCACTGCTTAACCCACAATCCTGCTAAGAGTGACTTGATCCAGAGTGGCTAATAATAACACCCAATACAGAATAAAATCATGATGTATCTAGTTGCTCTTTGTTTTATAATGTAGATTGTCTGGATAGGCCACCAAATTTTAGATCGTTAAGACCACATTGATACCACATAGGTTTAAAAACCTATGCATGGTATAAATGGAGGGATGCCCCACCCCATCATTTCATGAAGAGGACCTCCCCCTTGCTCTGATGATGGCCATTTTTATTTACCCTTCTGAACAACAAAAGACCTTGTCAGGCAAAAACAAAACAAAAATGAAAAAATACAGAAGACAAAAATGTTGTGGCACCTTAAAGACTGACTGCAATAGTTTAATGTGAGCTTTTGTGGACAGGTCCACTTCTTCGGACTTGTCCACGAAAGCTCACATTAAAATACAGCAGCTAGTCTTTAAGGTGCCACAACGTTTTAATTTTTCGTTTTTGTTTTGTTTTTGCACCTTAAAGACTGAGACATTTTATTTGCCATAGTTTTCATGGAGTGTGCTGTAATTCATAATAATAGCTTATTTAAATAAAATTAATTTGGGTTAAATCCAAGATATAATGAATCTTCTTTCCTGGAACTAAGAGTTAGATCTAGGTCTTAATCTTTAAAGTGCCAAAATATTTTTTATTGTTTTTACTGAAACAAACAGTTTTATACCTGTTTTATACCTGTTTCCAGAAAAAAATAGCATACATAATTAAATATATTTCTGCAGTGTTAAGAGCCCAAATTCTGTCCTTTTGTCCTTTTTGTTTTCAAAGGAATTTTAAAGACAGAGTTCTTTAAACATATAGTTTTTACTTAGGCACTATTGTTTCCTTTCAGAAATGTTTTCCCTTGTTCCAAATAATTAAAAAGGACTTTCTGAATTGGAAATTAACCGCTAATGCTTCCGGTTACGCTACTACACACTTTGCTTGAATGGGAACTTTTTCTGTGGTTCTTTTCCAATTTCGGTGTCATGGACATTTCACAAAAGTTGACAGGCAAGTAGAAAGAAGCACTCCTCAGGGACTGATCATTAAATCTGCAGAGCCTGCCAAACATTCACATGTGAAAGCTCCTTCATTGCCAGAAGTGCTTGTTCAGGCTTTGCATTTAATACATGCTATACAATTCCTCACTGAAACTGGAAAGAAACCACAGAATTATCTGAAAGTACATTTTACCTCTTTTTGATTTTACCTTTTACCTCTCCTGCAATCTACATTGAAAACTGAATGGTGTTTACTTCTGAGTAGGCATGTATAAGAATACTGGAAGAAGAATACTAAGAAAATTCCATAAGTTTTTAATATTTGCATTATTTCTTACACTATAGTCCATGGGCAGAATCCAGCTGAAATATTGTTCTAGCGCAAGTCCACTAATCTAAATTCCAGCTGTGAAGTCCAATGGCCATTCAAGAAATCAGCATAGGCATTTCCTGTTGTGCACCAGGTCACATGACTTGTGTGCAGTAGCAAATGCCTGCTTTTGCAGTTCCAATCCATGCCAGTGGAGTCAGACAGGCAAGTATAATTATTAATAGGATTCTAGCCACTTGGTTGTGGAGAAATAAAGTCAGTTCCTGGTTGACTGGACATGGCAATGAGGAAGGTGTATTTTGAAAGCTCACCAAGAGAAGGGAGGAGTCCCTTGTTGGTTGTGATTTAGACCCCTCCATATACAGCCATGTGATTGCAGGAGAGATACTATGTTCTGTTTATTTTAATAATGTAAGCCACCTTGTATCATTTTCAGGAGAAAGGTGGCATATAAATATTAAAAATAAATAAATAAACATACACTGTATCTATCTCAAATACAAACTCTTGTGCATATATCTGCATATGTATCCAAAGCTTCCAAATATTTAACATACTCAAAAATATATATCTATGGCTCTATTTGAAAACAAAACAAAAGCCAAAAATAAAAAATAGCTGAGGGAGAAAGGAGTGGTTCTTAAGAAGCCCATTTTTCATGGAATATACAGGAGAAAATGAACACTTGATATCCATTAAGGCTCATGCCTCTATCCTGCAGTGTCTTCCTGGTGCAGCCTCATCCTCTGACTCAGGCACAGAGTTACCTTTTCCTAGGTGTTCAGTCTTATGGACCCTTGAGGGTCTAGGATCTGGAGGATAAAGTTCATCCCCTTATTTCAGGTTTTAGTGATGGCTGATCCTCACTGGAGGACTTGTCCAGCAGAGACCATATCACCTGTTGTAGTAACACATAACATGTTCTGGTAGGGTAGATCCACCATATGTGCTCACTCTTTCAAAAGGATGCTATCCAAAGGATCCCCTTGGAGTTGATGGACAAGTTTTTTATTCCCATTATTTCACAGTGCCCAAGAAGGTCACTATCCTAGACTTGAGGGATGTAAACTGATACATAGAGACAAAGACCAATCCAAACTCGATCTCTCTCTCAACCAGATCTGGCCAAACTGAAACTTACAGCGTAAAGAATTCTCCAATAATAAAACACATTGTTCTCCAAGCCAGGAAACCCTCCACTCAATTGAATTATACATATAAGTGGAGGAAGTTTGTGAACTTTTCATGTCTAAAGAAGTGCCCTGTCTATCACCTAGTCTCCACACTGCTCTATGCTTCCTTTTAGATTTGATAGAGCAAAGCCTATCTCATTTACCACTTATAGTATATCTTCAATAGTAGCACCCAATCCCAAGGTTCCTCAACTTCTTGATTTTTCTGACATTCCACCCTCAAAAGAGAGTTTGAGAAACATTTAGGCTGATGTGCAACCTCCTTTGTCACGGTGATCATTCCTGCTGGTCCTTCATCAAATCACAAGACCGCCCCTTGAAACTTTGGCAGCATCAGATCTTAAGCTCCTGCCATTCAAGTTTGTTTCTTGTTGCCATAACCTCATGTTGGAGAGCAAGTGAGCTTGCTGTTCTAAGACAAGATCCACCCTTCTTACAATTTCACAGGGATAAAGTCACTATCTTCGCGGACATGGCCTTTCTACCTAAGATGGTGCCGTACTGTATTTTCATCTGAATCAGCTCATGGTAGTGCCAAAATTTTTGCCTTGTCCAATTTCAGAGGTGGAGAGATTCCTCCATACTTTGGACGTTCTATAGCCCTTGCGTTCTACCTCTCCAAAACCAAGCATTTCTGAAAATCAAACAAGCTGTTTATCAGCTACCAAGGACCTAAAAAAAGGTCTTGTATTTTGAAATGGATCACCAACACCATTGTATTGGTGTACTAGTTAGTGAAAAAAGGAAGAAAAAAAAGCAGCCACTGCAGTTTCATACAGAACAGTATATATGGCTTGTTCCCATCTTTGAACAAAAAGAATGTGATATTTGAAGTGACCTTGTGAGAGGCCCAGTATTGTTAATGAACCACCATTAGAAAAACATTTGCTTAATTGATTTTTCAGCCCCAGACACTTGTAGTTGCGTGGAATTAGGTATAAGCATTTTCATTCTGCTTAACTTACTTTGTTTTTTGTTCATAGAACAAGCATATGCAGAGGTACGTGATCTTATTCCAGGAACAAATCAATTAGGATTGCTCAGAATGGATTTTTAGAACTTTTAAGAAATATGATCTGTCTTACTATGTGCTTCAAAAGTGGACAAAGAGAGAGCAAAGAATACTTGGCTTTACTGGAAGCTTTGAATTGAGTATTGTCAGTTGGCACTAATTTAAAAGATAAAACCTTTTTCTAAAAAAAGGAAGAATTAGCATATAGCCAATTACTCATATTTCAGGCCACAAATCCCAAGTGTCCTTTTTATTTTAAACTTGCATCATGAAGCAGTGCTACTGTGAACATAGAAAACAATTTAACAATGCCACTTCTGCAAGCATAACTGTAACCGTCATGACCTGCTCTACCATTAGGCAGAACAAGGCAGTCAGTCCCCCAAGCAGTTGATCTGGGGTGTATTGATGGGACATTAAAAAGTTATTTAATTTGTTATTACTGCAATTTTACCACTTGCAAAAGTTCTTCTTGTGTCGAGATATTGTTACCAGCTCTAGATGCACCTTGACTGGGTATGTGTCATCATTTGCTGCTCGATATCAAGGAGCAAAGTGTCATGAGTCAACAATGTGTTGGAGTACTATACTGTAGGTGTGATCAGGCAGACATTTGTTTGTTCTGCGGTGATGGGCTGATTCACTCCTTTTTCTGACAATCACACAAAGTACAGTAATTGCTGGAGGGAATCAGCTTTGTTCCCAGAATGTTCCTACTCACACCTTTTTGGGACCCTGTTTGGCTTTTACATTTTTGATGCAGGTAAAATTGCTCTGTTTGGTTCATTTCAAGTATGTGAAATCCCTGGAAATAAACCAAAGTGAGCTTATGGCTGTCAATTTGCCAATATTGTTAAGTGGCTTAAGAAGAGAGCTTAGCCATTTCATGATATTGGGAAATTAGACATTTTCTCTGCTATGTGGAAAGACAGAGTAAGTTATTTAAAAAACAACTGTGCTATGACAGCATTGGTGCACTGCATCATTTTTAAAAGAAAAAAATACAACAAAATTTGAAAACTTCTCCCCAGAAGCGGAAGGAGACAGGCGGGTGCAAGGAGAGGGAGTTTTGATATGGCAACATACAGAGATTACAGATAGTAAATAGGGAAATTAAAAATTTTCTTCTGCTACTCCTCCGTGATGTGGGCAAATCCATGCTATCTCCCAGAATATCCCCATCATGGCCAGTTGCTGTGCCAGCTGGGTTATTCCGGGAGTTTACCCCATCTCTGCTGCCCAGTAAGTGTGCGCCAGATTCTGGACATCTGTGATAATTTTTCCAACCTGAAGCAAAAGAGAATATTGCCAGCTCCAGTTCCCCATACAGAAGCTACCTGGACCTGTAGTTGACTCTTCAAGACTAGTGAGGATACCTCTCTCTCTGCCCCCACACTATCTATGGACAGCAGGCTAGTGGGATGTAAAATAGGTATATGGCAAACTCAGCTCTGTCCCCTACCACTTTGTTTCTATTGTGTCTGCCCAGCATGTGAGATAAAGACCAGGCTGCCAAGATCAGAGCACTTAGTGAACAAATCTAAACAGTATACTTACTCAAAAGAAATCCACTCTTGACTTTGGCAGATCTTACTTTTTGAGGCTCCAATCTTACACATTTACTGATACTTATTTCTTCCAAGTGGATTCTAGGAATAGTTAGGTTGGTGTTCTTAGGTTACAACTCTGTGTTCGAAGACAAAAGTATAAAGAAACCATGATAAAAATAGTATTTCCCTTTTGAAGGGAAAATGTATGTATAAAAGAACCATAGAAAAATCTGTATAATGGTATACTTGTACTTAAATGAGAAAACCAAATAAATAAATGAAAAAGAAAAGGAATTCCTTTAACTGCACATAAATAAGAAAATAAACAATTCTCCTTGAAGATATTAAAATGTATTTCCAAATAAACACATTGGACTGCTGTCAGTGTGTGGAATGCGAACAATCCTTTTATTTTCCTGTAACAGACTAACAGGATTAACTCTGTCTAGAAGTTTTATTTACTTATTTGATTTGTACCTCACCTTTCTGTCATTGAAAGACAAGCTCAGTTCAAAATACAGGGGACCAAACATATTCTAGTGAGGAGAGGATACAGGGTTGGCTGTAACACTTTTGACACACAATTTTGTCCATGTCTACTCAAAAGTCAATTGAATGGAGTTCGGCTGGACTTGCAGAAGTCTTAGTAACAGGCACATTAATGCCATCTTCCGTTTCCAGGTTTTTTTTAAAAGAACAAAATAAAGCTCTGTCGGTCCATTTGTTTCTAATAGTCTTTTTACTGTCTTGTTGATATTTGTCCACTGGGTAAGAAACCAAAGGTCCCTAGATAAGAGAAGGTTCTTTTTTTTGTGATCAGTTTCTAGAATCCCCCAGCCAGTCAACACGTTGGATGAGAAATTCTAGGAGTTACAATCCAAAATTTATATTTTCCACGCTTTGGAGTTCTGCAAGTTTGGAGTTGACCTTACTTAAGTGAAACGAGCAGAAGTGCATGCACACGCCTGTGTGTGACAACGGTTTTCTCCCGTCCTTTCCTTAACGTGGAGCATTATTCTCATGCTGCCTGTGAGTTGACTTACAGCGGACTGTGAAAAGGGAACTTGGACCGCGAGAGCGCTGTGTTGATAAATTGGTTCGCTATTAGTAGGTACCCTTTATTTTTGTGGTGGGGCTTTGTCGCCGCAAAATAAGCCAGGCGCGTGAGCAGGACACACTCCCCTTCCTTTCAGCCAAGGAGTCGGCTGTTAAGCGCATCGAAGCGAGCGCGGTTCTTTCGGCGAGCGCGGAACAGAACGGAGAAAATCCCTCTCTCGCAGGGATCGGCGGGCTTTAAGACCCGGCAGAAACCCGGGAGCGCGGAACGTGGAGCATGCGTGGGAACGGTGTGTGTGCAGCTGGCGGCTGCCTTTCGCTGAGCCGCCGTTACCGCTCGGGGCTGGGAAAGGAGGCGGGAGGAACGGGCATAGTTGGCGAGTCCGGTGCTTGCCCAAGCAGCCCTTTGGCCTCCCTGGATCTGGAGGAGGGTCAGCTGGGAAGTGCCTGTGTTTCCACCCAACGCTTCGCCTTTTGATTCGGATCAATCAGCCCGGGGTGGGGCAGGAGAACCCGTTTGGAGAGGAAAAAGTGTAGCCCACGCGGGAAGCGGGGTAAGTGCCTCCCTGGCCCCCGAACCCCCGATCCCTTCTGCCCCCGAGCCCGGTGGCTCGCGGGGCTTTTGCCGGGCGGGCGCGAAAGTGCTGCCCTTCACCATCCCCGCTCGGATCGCCCGGTGGAAGGGACTTTGCTGCCTCCCTGCCTCCCTCCGTTTCTGGCTCGGGGAAAAAATGACTCAGAGCTGGGGAACATCCCCGAAGAGTGGCGGGATGGGGTGCTGAACTGCACGGACGGACGAGGGCAAAGAAGTAGCGGTGTGACTCTTGCCTCGGCGTGCAGGCGAAAGGAAAGGAGAGAAAGAAAAAGCAAGGGTGGGGGGGGGGAGTTGCAAAAGTTTGTAGTGTTTTAAACGGATTTCTCTCAGTGTGAGCTTCCGTGGGTCAAAATCTTCAGGACCCCTTAGTCCACCAAAGCTCACACAGAAATAATTCAGTCTAGGGCAGCGATATTTTGCTATTTCCCCCTCCCTCGAATACGGGGAGTAAACAGTGGCTGGCTGTTCCCCTTGGGCTGCCACAGCTGGACACCACCCGCAAGACTCGCCGGTCAATTCTGTCATTTTCAAACTCCATTTCTCCCACAACGTTCACCCCAGTCCCATTCCAAAATCCGCTTTTCTTTTTCTTTTTCTCTTCTTTCCCCTCTCTTGTTATTTTGCTTTATAACCTGATAGCTGCAGGGTAAGAAGCCATCCATCAGACGTGGGTTGTGTGTTTTTTAAAAACTTTTAAAAAGAGTTTCTAAAGTTTGAGAGAGACTGGGAAAAAGCAACAGGTTGTCGTCTCCCATCTCAGCCCCCTCCCCCAATTACTCTCTTCTTAACTATATCTCTGAAGGGTTTGGGGTAGAGTATGTTGCCTCCCCCCCCCCACCTCAGATGCCTCCTTTCCACCCTTGTGTGGTGCAGGCACCTGCAAGGCGGTGCATGAGTACTAACAGCGCCAGGTTTTCCCACCCTCTCCAAGCAGGTGTGAGTATTCAGAGCAAGGGTTCTGCGAGGGTGAGAACAGCTCTCTCTCCCCCCATTAATGAAATGTGAGGTGCAAGGGCAGTGTCTGATGTCTTGTGAATGGCTGTCAAAATAAAATACTTTCCGCCTCATGAATTTTAGATTGGAAAAAAAGGACATCTTCTGGTTTGGTTTAGGTTTTACAACCTTTGGTCAGTTTGTGTGCCCTTCAGCACAAATTCCACTTGAGGTGAAGTAGAGGTAGCTAGAAGCAGGTACCCTGTTTCCCTGAAAATAAGACCTAACCTGAAAATAAGCCCTAGTAGGATTTTTCAGGATGCTCGTAATATAAGCCCTACCCCAAAAATAAGCCCCAGTTAAGTGAAACCCTGCCCTCCACCATTGTGCAGCTACCAGAAGATGACAGGACTGTATTTGAATAAATGTTGTACATGAAAAAAAATAAAACATCCGCTGAAAATCAGCCCTAGTGCGTTTTTTGGAGCAAAAATTAATATAAGACCCTGTCTTATTTTCAGGGAAACACGGTAGCACAAAAACTTTGGGAAAATATCAAGGCATTGAAATTTTTCTTCCTGCCTTGCAGTGGTTTTTTCCACTTGCACTCATTTGCTTTCCTTCTGCGGCCATCAATGGAATAATTTCCCCCTCTTTCTGACCTGCCATCCCTTTTTAATTATTGATTTTATTTTTGCAGATTGCTACAGTTTGCTTCCTCCGAGGATGTAGTGAATTTGAGGATGGGGCTTTCTGCTCACAATGGCCAGAGAAGACTCGGTGAAGTGTTTGCGTTGCTTACTCTATGCCCTCAATCTGCTCTTCTGGGTGAGTTCCCACATCCTTCTTTAGACAAGCAGGTGGCATCTCCCCAGCTCAAATTACAGGCCTCCAACACCATCAGATATTGCACCAAAAGGACACAGCTAAGCATGTATTAAGCATGGATTACTCTGCTGATTTTTTTCCCCTTTGCCCTCTATAGAGAGAAAAAAAGTTGATCCCTGTAGCCTGCAGCAGGCTGCCTTAAGGACTACAATTGGATAGTTAATAGAGATGGAGGTATTTGTATTCATATACGAATATGAATATCCCTGCGCAGCTGGAGTTAATGAGAGTTTGGCCTCTGGGGCCAGACTGTCCACTCATATGTCCTCCGCCGGCGACGGCTTCACTCATCCTTGCAATCACTCCTGAGCGCTGTTCTCTTCCCCGTCGTCTAGCCACTCCTGGTAGAGGGAGGGTGGACGAGTCTCCCTGCAAGGCTGCTGAGTGGCTAGCCAAGCGGTGCTTGGGAGCGATTGGAAGGAAGAGAGGGGCCGCCAGCCGTGTGAGTGGACGGTCTGGCCCCAGGGGCCGGACCCTCATTAAATCTAGCTGCGCGGGGATATTTGTATTCGTATACGAATACCCCCATCTCTAATAGTTAATAAACATAGATTGGAAATCTATGTTTCCAAATCTATGCAGTGGAAATGAAGTTAGCTTTTCCCTTGCATTTGGATAGTTAAGGAATAAGTGCAGGCCTGGATTTGTTGTCTCTACAGAGGAACATCAGTAAGCATGTTCCTGTGGGATATCCTTTCTGTCATTTCTGATGTTGGCAATTGTACTGATTAATTATCTATCAAAAAAGAACATAATTCATTTATGTTATTGGGGTTGTATCGAAGGAAAAAAATAGCTGTGCCTGTACAAAACAGTGCCACCCTAAAAGCAATTTTGATTGTTTTCTCTGCATTATCTGTCTAAAGATTTTTAGCACAGAGTACATGGGGCATTTTAATGTGAATATAAACGGCCCAGTCAGTTAAGCCCACAGCTTGGAAAAAGTTCGGCTGTAGCTCTGAAAATATGGGGATTCTGGGAGTTATAGCCCCAAATTAACTTTTTTAAGCTGTAGATTGTCTTCAGTACTCCTCAGCAGATATGTAAATTAGAGATTTTGTTGTTGTTTAGTTGTTAAGTCGTGTCCGACTCTTCGTGACCCCATGGACCAGAGCACGCCAGGCCCTCCTGTCTTCCACTGCCTCCCGGAGTTTGGTCAAATTCATGTTGGTAGCTTCGGTGACACTGTCCAACCATCTCGTCCTCTGTCGTCCCCTTCTCCTCTTGCCCTCACACTTTCCCAACATCAGGGTCTTTTCCAGGGAGTCTTCTCTTCTCATGAGATGGCCAAAGTATTGGAGCCTCAGCTTCAGGATCTGTCCTTCTAGTGAGCACTCAGGGTTGATGGGAGCTTCATATTTGTATATGAATATGAAGACCCCTGGCACAGGTGGCCGGCTTGATTACCTCCCACCCCCAGACCCCGCCAGACCACTTATTGCATGGTGTGTGTGACCGGCATCATCACCATCACGCCAATCACAGCAGTAGCTTGGCTGCCGCTGCCCCCGCCTCCCTGCTCCCCCAGCCATTCCGACAAGTTTCTCTGCTCAGCTGTGGAGTGGCTGGACGAGCAGGAAGGCGGGGCTGTGGCAGCTGAGCTACTGCTGCGATTGGCACACTGATGAAGATGTTGGCCACGCATGCGAATTTTCCCATCCTGTGAGAGGGTGAGGTGTTTTATGATACAGTCAAAGAGAATCAGAATTTTTCTTTTGTGCATATTAAGTAAAACAGCACAAATATCAATTTAATGCTTTAACAGATCTAATCCAGAATGTACAAACTGATGGTGGCTTTTGCTTTGCTGTGTGGGCTTGTAAGGATGTGAAACACTGGAGTTCTGTTTGTTAGCAAAGTTATAATCAGCCAGTAGTTTTGTGCTCGCTGGATGTGTTGTACTTGTCAAAGTGAAAAGGCGCCAGTCTACTGAAAAGACACTATGTGCAAATTACAGAGACCATGATGACTCCTCGTTTTATCCTTATATGGAGCCAAGGAGTATTGCGGGTCTTGAAAATTTCTTGTCTTGCCAAGTTGAGAAATCTTATATTGGGAAAAGCAAAGAATTTAGCAAGTGTTCTTTAAATCTGTAGTTTTGAACAGCTGGCAAAGCCTGACGAGGCCTTCAGGTCTTGGCCCTTCCCCTGCCCCCTACACCCAGTGGCTGTTGCTAGCCTATGACTGGATGACACTGATGTGAGAAGCAGACTCCTCAGAGTTCAGTTTTCGGAATTCTCTTCAGACCAGAATTCTCGCCCCTCCCAGCCCAGCGCATTTGGCCGCCCTTACTCATGAGTAGACCTGCGCCTTTGGCGGCGCTTACTCATGAGTAGACCCGCGCCAGGGATGGGCAGGGAGCGCACCGGCTTCCTGCGCCTGGCAGCGATCCGGAGCTGCCCCCGCCTCTCCTTCCTCCTCCTGCCCCGCAGGAGTAAAAAGGTTCCCTGACCCCCTGCTCTAACCGTTGGGGCGAAAGAGCTACAAAGAAGCAGCCTCTTCGCCACCAACAGTTTGAATTTCCCACCCTTTTCCCCTGCCTTTTTCTGGTCTTAGGTTGAAGCTCCGGCCTCAAGTTGAAGCAAAATTTTGCGGCCGGAGCTTTTCGTAACTCGAAATTTTCGTAGGTAGGGGCGTTCGTAAGTCGAGGCACCACTGTATTAGTGCCACTAATGAACTTTTCTAGGTATTTGCTGAAGTGTGAGGATTGTGATCAGAGTTATTTTAAATTACTATGGCTACTAAACACTTGTCAGTTAACTGCTTTACAGTGCTTCTCATATTATCCTTGCAGCAACCTACTATATTGTATGAGAGGAGAGAGAAAAAGGCCTTGGCAAGGCCACACATACGCCTTGTGACTCTGAAGAGATATTGTTATCCATATTCTTGTCTACAAGCCCTGTGTACTACTGCTTTGGTCCATGGAGTGTATAAATGTACAACAGCTATGCCAAATTGGCTACATAAGCTAAAAAATAACCTGTGTGTGCCCATGGCAGTTCATTAATAACAGTAGCATCAATATATTAATTAAAAAGATCTCGTAAAAGTTAATTAAAACGTTTTACTTTGTTTTTCTTTTTTGCTTCAGAACTGCGTTCAGTTCAGAGTTGTGTTTTTTTTTAACATGACAAGATTAATTACTGATGAAATAAAATGTTAATAATTTTTAAATATTCCAACCTTGGTACTGGATTTCATCCTCCATATTTATTTCAGATTGGAATATTATCCCAACATCAGCAAAGCAGTTTTTATTATTGTACTGTAAAATCTTGTCCTTCACATGCACAAAATATAGAGCATGGCACATTGAAATAAACATTATTAGCCGAATGCTTGTATGGCTGGGTTCCTGATGCTAAAACATTCACGTTTGACAAGACTGTATACAGGATTGAGATAGATGGAGGGTGTTAGACTCTAGTTTTGCTGTCTTGCTTGGAGTCCTATATGGACAGCTTCTTGTTCATTTCAGTAAAGAAATACTGTGGGGAAATTTGGTATAGCGCTGAAGAGATTTGTTTGTTTCTTAGTTTTATGTTCCACCTTTCCTCCAAGGAGCTTAAAGCAGTGTGGATGAGCCTCCTCCCAATAACCTTTTGAGGGAGGACTGAGAGAACAATGATTGCACCATGGTCACCTAATGAGCTTCATGGTCAAGTGAGTATCCAACAGGGTGAATAAAAATCAATGATTTTATTTTAAAAATTGACTTGATTTAAATCACAATTTAAATTTTTAAAAAATCAAATTGATTTAAATCAAATCCACCTTGGTATCTAAAGTGGATCTTTAGTGTTCTAGTCCAGTGCCCTAATCACTACATACTTAAGTTGAACATTCTATTTTATTACTAAAATCTCAGATTTTGTGTTTAAAACCAGACAGAGCATGAGGAAAGCCTGCTCAGTCTCTTCAGTGGCGTTTGTTATGTTATGCATGTCCAAGTTGTTCCTTAAACATTTTTGTATTATATGTGTGCTAGGTGATGGGCAGAACCTAGATATAACATATGGTCCCAACACAGAATAGTTCTTAACAAATAATAATTTGGCATATTCATGAAAATTACCATGTTCTCAAACATTTTGTGTTACGTGGCTAGAAGCTTTTCAGTTTCCCCCTGTCTTTTGGTGGCAACCCTTCAAAGCTGCTTTCAAGATCAGTGACTGTAATGTGACTTCTCGTACGAGGTACAGAGGGAAATATGGGGCAGAGTATCAGCACCTAACCATGCATGCATGGGACTGCATTTTCCACATGCACAAGCTTTTCTGGATTCTGGCTACCCTTTCAGCCTTTGATGGTTGTAATCTTCACAGAGACGTTTAAGTCTGAGATGCCCATGCTTGGATCAAGAAAACCTCCAAGTTATTTCTAAGTCATTTTCTGTTACTGTTCAGCGACATTCCCTTTTGGATACTGCTGCCAAGTTTTATACGTCTTTAGTGTAGAGTGTATATGTCCTTGATGTGCCCAGCTGCTATGCCAGTCAAGTTTTCTCTTCCTGGAGAAAATAAACAGTCATTGTGCTCTTCAGGCTGCAGTCCTAACTTGACAAAACAAAGTGGAACCAGACAGTTGGTCCGTCTAACCCAGTGCTGTTGACAGTGACTTGTGATGCCTCTCCACAGTTCCAGCTTTTTCCCACCTGGGAATGCGAGTAACGGGACCTGGGATCTTGAATATTTGAAGGGTACACTTCCTTGAGTTCAATGGAATGGAATGTGTTCTTTGTTATTTTTATGTCTTATCTTTCTTTCTGTGAGCTCAGGCTGGCATACATTGCTCTCTTCCTCCCTACTTTATCCTCACAACAGCCCTGTAAGTTAACTCGTGCTGTGAGAAAGTGACAGGCTCAGGGTCATCCAGTGAGTTTCATGACTCAGTGAGAACTTGAATCTGAGCTTCTAGTTCACTGCTGTGCCTAGTGCACCACACTGGGTCTCCATGCTGAACTAGCATTAGGAGGAGGCTTGTATCCCAGCAAAAAAAGACTTCCTGGCAGTGTGTATATCACTAGTCTAAAAGTGCAAAGATCAGTGTATCACTAGATAAAACTTATACCTCCAAATAAGCCTTTTTGGTATTGAGCTCTATAGTTCAGAAACAGTAACAGGTTTTTTTTATATATATATTTCACAGATTTGTTTATATCCTTTGTCAGGTACAAAGCAAAGGCCTCCTCTGACTTTCTAATTTGGCAGCTCAGACTGTTGTATCATGGGGAAAGAATTTTGTTTCCCTCCTCTGGAAATTCAGGAACGGAGTAATTAATGCATTCCTTCTTCGTGGCATCTTCAGAAAAAAATGGCCTCTGGACATGTAGGAAAAAAAATGCCATGGGGTTGTGTGTTTGCTGAAACAATTGTGTGTCAAATTTATGTGATTACCATTCTGCATCTCCTTTTCAGATAGAACATTTTTAAGTCTACTAAAATCAGTTAAAATAACAATAGATTAACACTGAACAGATTAATATTTCCCATTTCATACAACTGCAGAACATTTTGTGGCCTGTGGTGTATGTACTCTACAACCAGAGCTTGGAAGTAATTGTTTAAAATATTTGTTACCCATGACTGTTTCACAGGTTATTCCTCTCATTACTTTTCAAAATAATAAAATACAGCATAATTATACAGTATGCAAGCACTTTAAGGAGAATGAGGCAGATACAGAGCTTCTGCGTAACTAGTAGTGTTCGTGCATTGCTTCAAAGACCTATTAAGGGGGGCAATTTATAACCTTTTTTTTTGTATTTCTGAAGGAGATTTTTATTTCAAAAATTACAAAAGTGTGTTACTAATAAGTACAGCCAATGAACTATTTTTAAAATAAAATAAAGGTAATGCTAGTGTAATACCTTTCCAATAATATTTGCAAGCTCAGCCTCTGGACTATTCTTAGCCAAAAAGCTGTTCTTTTTATCTTAATTTTGGTGGCAAGAAATCCAGGAGCAAGTTTCAAGAGACTGGGAACATGAGGGATCACAGTTTTGTTGCCCTTGTGGAAAACAGGGCTTGTAGTTCATGCTTGGGATGAGCTGACCAGGAAAAGGGGAAGAAAATGCCCTGTTAATTGGAACACAGCCTTATCTCTGTGAAAATGGAAGCTTCAAGGCCAGAATGAGTGCCCTCTGTGGTACTGAGTTAATTAGCCAAATGGTTTCAGCTGAGTGAAGAGGAGGAGGAAAGAAGTTACTTTCTTCTTCCCAAAGGTTTAGGGCACTTCGACACTTGATTGGTGGATCTCCTGAAAAGGTCTAGAAACTAGAATACTGCATATTAAAATGGGGAGAAAAGTTACTTAGTTTAGCCTAATTATCTCTTTGGAGAATGCTATGCTCATCCACTGTCCTGCTGTTTGATCTGCACTCTGCACATACAGTGGAACCTCTACTTACGAACGTCCCTACCTACGAACATTTCAACTTACGAACAGCTCCGTCCGCAAAATTTTGCTTCTACTTGCGAACGGAGCTTCAATTTACGAACCGAGAAAAAAAGTGTTCTGTTTAAAAGGTGTTCCCTCCCTCCCTAAGTCATCTTAGGTTAAAAGAAAAAAAAAATCTCCCCCTATTGGTAGAGGACGGATTAACCAGCTTTGCATTAGTTCCTATGGGAACTAATGCTTCAACGTAAGAACGGCGCCTCTACATAAGAACCAAAAACAGCCGGAACGGATTAATCGGTTTTCAGTGCATTCCTATGGGAAATTTTGCTTCAACTTACGAACATTTCAACTTAAGAACATCTTCTGGGACGGATTAAGTTCGTAAGTAGAGGTTCCACTGTACTCTGGAACCATGCTGAAGCTATGCCAGGATGTACCAGCTTAAGTTAGCTAGTTTTTTTCTTCTTCTTGTGGGATTATTCTAAAATTCTCTTTGCCTCAAACCTTTTTGGTTATGTATTTGTTCCACAGTTGTTTGACTGTTTCAGGAACTTTTGAAACTGTTTGAAGTTTTACTTTTTAGACTTTTTCACCATCTTTAATAAAAAAATTAAATTTAACAACTGTTTGGTCATTTTGGATTAAGAGAGTTGGTGGTACCTAAAACCCAGCCTTGCCTCAGTCATCTGCTGGGAGCCTGTGTATTTTGTGGGTATTTTTGGTATTCCTACCTTGCAGGTTTGATGTAAGAGTTCAAGTGCTTATGGTTTTGGATTTTCAGTAACTCCCTGGAAGCAGTGCTTTGAGTGTTGGGAGGGTATTGAGCAGGAAGATTTTCCCCAGCCATCAGCATTTTTGGCCCTCCTGGATTTTACCCACACCCGGAAAGTCAGGGTTGTGCAGCTGAGTGGTTAGTGTGGGCCTATCTGACATGGCATAATCTTGATAGTGAGGTCTACCCATAGTGAAAAAGTGGAGGATAGTCTTGGGAGGATACAACTTAATGTAGGAAGACAACCAATAATTTTATTGTTTAGGTGAGGCTATTCAACCAGGGTAGGAATCGTCTTCTGGCTTCCTTGACTAGTTGTTCCAGCATCCATCCTAATAGTATCATGATAGATACCTGTCCTGAGTGATCACTGAATTTTTTTTCTGTTTCAACACTTTGAGTGGTGTAGCAGGTGTAGTTTTCATTTTTCATTATCCCCCTCAGCATCACTCTGGAGGTAAAGGGTAGTAGTTATGACACAATATGACCAGGGTGGCCCCCTCAGAGCTGAATGGGGCTAGTTTGCCCATGCCTTCCACCTCAGAATTGAAACCAGCTCTGAAGACCACAAAGTATAATGGTAAACCATGGTTAAGCATTACCCTTTCACTGGGCCGTACTGTAAAGTCTGGCAGGTAAAACCCAGTCATCCATTCAGTGCTAGCGTTAATGCTTATCCACAAGTCCTGTGATGCCTTGAAAATGAATACATTTTGTATTACTATCCAGGGTGGATTTGATGCAAATTAAATTGATTTAAATCACAATTTAAATCACAATTTAAATTTTTAAAATTGGTTTTTAATGATTAAAAAATCTTTGATTTTATCTACCCTGGTAAATACTGTCATTAGCAGCATTTTCTGCATTTATCACTGTTTACAATCCCAATCCTAGACATGTATACCACTTACACCTTGGAAATTCTGGCTAAGTCTTCACAGAAATGGGTTTGAAAGCCAATTGTTGTTGTTTAGTCGTTTAGTCATGTCCGACTCTTCGTGACCCCATGGACCAGAGCACGCCAGGCCCTCCTGTCTTCCACTGCCTCCCGGAGTTGGGTCAAATTCATGTTGGTAGCTTTGATGACACTGTCCAACCATCTCGTCCTCTGTCATCCCCTTCTCCTCTTGCCTTCACACTTTCCCAACATCAGGGTCTTTTCCAGGGAGTCTTCTCTTCTCATGAGATGGCCAAAGTATTGAAGCCTCAGCTTCAGGATCTGTCCTTCCAGTGAGCACTCAGGGTTGATTTCCTGCAAAATGGATAGGTTTGTTCTCCTTGCAGTCCTTGCAATATTGAAAGCCAATATTACCATATATATACTATTACACTATTAACACAGTGTAATAGTATATATATTACCATATATATACTGTTACACTGTTAACACAGGGCATCCATCAAACTGTTCCGATAACAAAAGCATCCTGACATTAGGAGATCCAATTCACAAATGTAATGTGTTAGGAATCTGTTTTCCTCATTCATACCCAAGAGATACACTGGACCTGCCTGATGAATTGTAATTTGCCAGTCTCTGGTTGTAATCTCCCTTTGAAGTTACACAGTGGTCATTTTTATGTTCAGTGGCAGGGTGGTCTAAGAGACTGAAGTGTTCTCCCACCAGTTTTTAAACACTGTCATTTCTGATGTCAGATATGTGCCCTGTCTTTCGTGTGGTTGCCACATAGCTGGAACAAAAGCAGTTACAAGACATTCTATCAATAACCTTATAGTCCAGGCAAGTGTATACTTGGTAGTTCAGTCAGGCCTCTGTTGTCCTACTGTTTTAACACAGGCTTGTAGGAAGTTCTCAAAATGTAGCTGTATTTAAGATACCTTATCTGAAGTGCAATGGCCTAGGAGATGCCTTTTCTGCCTTCCATTCTTCCAAAGCCTGTAATATATAGTGTTTATTACAGCAGAAAAAGCACAAGGGCCATTCTAACTTTTTAAAGGAAATCATATTTTCAAGGCATTGAGATGGACATCAGGACTCAAATATTTTCTCAAAAAGTGCCCGAGAGGGCAGGAAAAAAAAGCTGTAAATATGGACTGGGGTTTGGCAGCCCTGAGAGGGAAGCATTTGAAATCCAATGCTGTATAAGGAAAAGTGAGCAAAGCGCAATGGCTTTTTGCTTTTGTGTGCGTAATAAACAATAGGGTCTCCCCCCCCCCCCCATCAGCATTTGTATTCAGTATAAAAATGAATGGAATTTTACAGGGGTAGTGAGTTAAACAGCAGTGGCTTAATAACAAGACAGTTTTGGGAGGACAGAAACCGCAGCAGATGAGCAAACATGCTCACAAGTGATGTCAGGCTCAGGATGTCCTGTTAGCCTTACTTTGTCCAGGGCTAAGGATGAACTAAAGAGAAAAATGCTTCATAAATGGGTTTTTTGTTGTTGTTGTTGTTCAAACTGGGAATTTTCAACTTTAAAATTGTCCAGTGTTGGATATAGGATGGGCCAGGGAACTCGCCCAGTGTGTTAATCTTCTTAAGAGGATGTCCTGCTTTTCCTGGAGGGAAAGACAACCATCCTTTCAGGAAACAACTCAGCAGTATATAATGTCATTTGCCCTGAAAAACATCTCTCTCTCTCTCTGTGTAGAAAACTGAAATTCAATATATTATGGTATTTTACTGCTGCTTTGATACCTGGCATTAGATATATTTTTGGCAATGAAGCAGAATCACCATTGGTGCATCTAACAGGGTGAGTCCTCCATATGTCTAACAACAGGGAAGACTTAACTGGGTACTCTCAAGCATTTTAGTTTCTAGCGATCTGAAACATTGTGGTTTCTCAAAATCTGATGCTGATAATAGCTTGTAGAACTTTTAAATTCTTTAGTCTTGCAAATGTAAAATACTCATCTGTTCCCCATGGTAACAGCTGCTATTGGGGAGGGGTAGATTTGATTTTGGGGGGGGGGGAACAAGGACTCACTCAACTTCCCCTGTCTCTGTGGCTCCAATCTAAAGAAGGCTTCTTACAAAAAGAAGAAGAAGAAGCAGCCAAGAGGTACGTCACAGAATATTCCAGCATGCTGATGCGGAGAATGTAGAGCCAGAACCACAAAGTCTGAGCCTTAGATCCAGTGAACAAAATATGTGTTGCTGGTGTGCATGTGCAACAGTATGACTAAAGAGGGTTCACATTGAAAGCTTAGTATTGCCACAGAAGAGGAGGGGGAGAAGGGCAAGGACTAATTAAGACTAGAGGGCAATAAGAGAAGGTGGACAGAAGGATTTGTTTCCTCTGAATTCAGTTTTAGAGCTTGAGGGGCACATAATATTCCGGGGACATACTTTCTGGTATGCTATTCACGGAAGTAAACCAACCTAAAATTAGCCTGGAGTTGGTTACGGAAAAATGGTGCAAGAATATCACTGGAGACAAAATACAAGAATATAATAAACATCTTGTACTAAAATCTTGGAAGGAGGTACCCTGAACCTTATGCAGCCAAAATTTCTGAATTGGAGCCATGGCCACTTCTATGGAGAGAAGAAGCCTCCTTCAGCATTAGACTTTGGTTGAAAAAATATCAATAGTTACTTTCTTTGCTGTTATTATATTTTCACTGTCAAATATGAGAGATGCTTGAGAATTTTTTTGTCTCATGGGGCAGAAAAAGTTTGATGGTTTGCAATGCAGCTTGAGCTGGCTGGGTGGGTGGATGTTATTTGCTCTCCTGTCCTGCCTTGGGACGGCCCTTGCAGTGATTCTACAATTTTGAAGAGCTCGTTGCAGGGTGGATTCGATTTAAATCACAATTGAAATCATGATTAAATTTAAAAAACTAGGGTTTTTTTGATGATTTAAATTTAAAAAGTCAATATTTTAAATAAATTTGATATTTTTTTAAAAAATCATTGATTTTTATCCACCCTGGCTTGTTGGGCAGTGCATACAGAACTTGACTGTTCTGAATATACATACAAACTTGCACATGTTCAAAAGTTGCAACCTCTTGTCAGGCTTCATGTTAGATATGCCTAGCAGTACACTTATGATGTATGACAAGCTGTAGCTTGTGCAAAGTGATATTTAAGACTTGGGTGTGAAGGAGAATATTCAGCCAGAAACATTACTGCAGCAGAACAGTGCTGCATTGTTTAATGTACAAAAGCAGCCAGAAAACTGGATTTGTAAACATTGGAAATATCAGCACAACTGACTGTATGGTGTTCAGCACTTCTATTTAAGCCACGTCTGGCTGAATTTGAATAGATAGTTCCATTGAGAATAAAAGTTCCTAGCCAGATGTTTAGACCACTAAGACATGACCTCTAGCAAAATGTAAAAGATCCCCTACTCCTATGGGTATCCTCCTTCCTCCTTCTGTGAAAATCATACTTTCTCTCTAGTATTTTGTATATACATATGTGAGATGGAAGTGTTATTACCATTCTGGTTATTAGGTTTTTTGTTTTGTTTTTGTGGATGACGAAGACTTCTGTGTTTGGCTTTACTTCTGATTCTTAGGCTTGGTTTGGATGTAATGGGAAGGCGTGGTTTCCGACTGTAACTCTAAGCTGGGTCAAGCCTTGGGTTGGTTGCATTCCCCTCCCCTCCTGTTACTGATTTGTCACAGGTCGAAACATCAAAACCAATAAAGTGAAAGAAACAATATTAAATGAAATTAAAGACAGAGATTAAGAAGCAAGAAAAGAGAAAGTCATCATCATAGTTAAGCACCATTTAAGCCAGAGGGAATAAAACCCTTACTAAAAAGTGTCAAAAATAGAGCCACATGAATGTCCATTAGGAGGGAATTACGTACCCAGGTTGCTTTTGCCACAGAAAATGCACTACAAGTGATTCTCACTAACAGAACCACTTCAGAAGATTGGCATATAATATAGAAGATGTTTGTACCTTATTAGCAGGTCGATATAAGAAGAATTGTCTTAGAAATATCATAGTCAAGACTTTATAGTTAAGAACCCACAGAGGCTTGGGAACATACTGACGGTTAAGAGAAGATCAGTGAATTATCACAAGAGCACACACTAGAAAGCATCCTATCTAGCTATTGCATTCTGAACCAGGTGGAATTTCAAAAAACTCTTTGGGGCAGCCTTATACTGAGAGCATTGCATAAGCTGCTAGTGGCCAAAGCATGTGTCGTTATGGCTATGGCCATCTTCTCAAGGAAAGAGTACAGTTGGTGTACTAACTGAAGTGGAGGAAACACAGTCTTGGCCACAACAGCCATATTGTCATTCAGAAGCAATAGTCACTTTAGGAATCTTCACAGACATGTCTGTCTGTGACATCCTACATATGGTTTGGATTACAACTCACATAGTGCCTAACTGTTGACCTTGCTGACTTGGGTAGGTGGAAGTCATAGTCCATAACAATTGGAGGGTTGCCTATGCCTGCTTTAAAAAAGAGTAATACTGTTTATAATAGTACTCCTAATACTAGATCTACTTATTTAGCATTAGCTTGTTATCACAGCAACAATTTAGAAGAATACCCTGGTCAATCTTATTAAATGCTAACAGAACTAGCAGATATGATTCCCTATGCACAGATCATCTGCCAACAAAATTGGAGCAAAGAAAGATTGGTGGCTGCCTAGTATTTTGTTAAAATATTTTGTTAAAATATTTATTGACCACTTTTCAAACATAAAGCAATCTAATGGAAGAGAAAGTCTGTATAGACAACCAATTTTACCAAGTGTTATACTATATAGTGATACTTTGTATGTAGGGAAACCCTCCTTACAGTTAGATGATACTGAACACAGGTAGGCAAGTGGGTGCCATCTAGATCTTTTAATTACTGCTTCTGTAATTTCAAGCCAGCATGGCTAGTGGTCAAGGATTTGGGGAATTGTAGTCTAAATTGTCTGGAAAATACCAACTCACCTATCCGAGATGGACAAAAACAGTCTTAACTTCATGGAGACGCTTGTGACAATTCTACTGTTTGGTGAATACCTTTACCACATGTAATTTGTTGGATACAGAGTAGATAAAGGATTATTCTTATTGTAGTCGATGGGGCTTAAGTAACAAAAGAATAATTATTCCCACTGGTTTTCATTTAAATGAAAAGTCACTTTCATCAGGCTTGTAGTAATACAGATGGCAAAGCATCTGTAAGCATATTCAGTGAAATGCACTTAAAAGCAACTCTTCAGCATGTGAAGGTCACAGAAGATCAAAGATCTAGGCAGGAGGATTGTGAGTAGGGTGTACGTATGTGCCCCCATCGCGCCTATATCTGCAGTCATACCTGCTTTCAGGCTATTACACCTAAATAGCATTTATGTGGTAGAAATCCTAATGTGTGATGGTGAGGTGATTTTCTATACTAGTTTGTCTGGACACGATATCCTGAGATCAGAATTTACTTGTGGATGGTTTGATCATAAGATTCCTCATTGACATTCAGTACAGGTGTAGGCTCAACTCTCTTTAGTTTGAGCTGCTTATTTGTAAGTCAGTGCCTTTGATTTCAATGGATTTAATTTCCACATAAAATAATTTAGAAGCAATGTGTAAATAAGTATGATCCATGTCCTAAAATTTCTGGCTTAACTCTGACCTCTAGTTTTTTCAGAGCCTTGCTAGCATGTTTTTCATACTGCCTACATAACATTTATATCATGTCTAATATATTAACAATTAAAACTCTAATATTTGTAAAGCATCTGTTAGATTTTTTAAAAAAATGTAATCATGCAAAAATCTGATTAAAACTGAACAAGTATTATTTGAAAGTCAAATGACAGTCTGTGTGGCTTCATTATTTATTTTCAAGGCAATCATGATAGTTGGCACATCAAACAAAAGTTTCAAGCAGCAGTTTCATAGTAATGACTATATAGCATTCTGATGCTTTAAAAGGAAACCAGATGTGAGTTGGGTGTTCATCTGCAGCAAGCAGAATGTCTTGGATTAGTTCTGTTGTGCTGTATTTACAATACATTGCAGTGAATATTTCGATCTTAACATTATTGGTGTGTTGGCATCTTTGGCGATACAGGATTTTTAAAAAATACTGCCTTAGAAGTGTCTGTGCTGTTTGATTCCCTTAAACTAGCACCTCAGTTTCAGTACATTTTTCCAGAGGGTAGACCCTGATTATTTCAATAACACTTGCTGCTCAGTGTGCTGATGTGGAGGTGCTAGCTGAAGCCACAAGACCATTTATGCTGAAGTGAATTCTGTTGAAATGACCATGTGTCTGCATATCATGGACACATTCCAGAGAAAGTTGAGTCTGCCTATCTCCAATTAAATAGGCTTATAGAAGCAGTTAAATATAAATGCTGACTATAAACATATGATGTAGAAGTTAACTGATTTTAGTGAAAGTTAGTTCAATATGGTGCTCGCTGTCCAGAGGCTGTACATGTACAGAGTGGCCATTGTTAGCCATGTAAAGGAAAGTTCTACAGAAACAAGGACTATTTACCATTTTAGCAGCTCTGTTTTCACTTGCCATATTCTCAACCCAAGATACAGTCCTGAGAAACCCAGGCATGTCCCACTAAAATAACTTAATTGTGCTTTTAGACTCACCGATTTCAGCGAGAATTATAACTGAAATTCCTTTTTTTTAGCAAAAATATGGTGGTAGAGTTTCTCCTACAGTGTACTATCTCATAGTACCAAGTGGAGGACATCACATTTTTAGTTACCCAACAATAAACAAGCATCTTATTGTAAAAGCATGTGGATGTGTGAAAATATTCAACTTAGCCATCTTCCTCATTTTTCATGAACCATCAATATTTGTTTGTATGGGAACATTTAAAAATGTAATTGCTCCAGCCTTATGGCTCCAGAAAGGTCCTTCCATGTTGTTGGCTGGATGTATTAATTAGCCTGGTATATTTAGGACTGGAATATTTTAACTGGATTGTACCCAAGGGATGAAACTGATGTTCTGCTTGAGTAGGGGCTTCTTACCTTCTTCTATGGTGAGAAACACTCTACCTGCTGTTGGGTATGTCTATAGTGCATACAAAGTGTTCCTCTGCTTATAAAGGAGAACTTGAAAGGCTCAGTTTGTGTGAACCTTTCATGGTGACATTGCTGATTTGTATCGGTTTCAACTGTGATATATTCTAAATCAATGTGCAGTCATGTGGTTTTTGTATCGCTGTGCGCGTTCTCTTTGAAAATTATTACTCTGATATAAAGTAGGGTCTTGAAACTGCTTTGGGAAACTACACGTGAAGTTTTAAATCATTTCACTAACCAGCATGTTTGCAGACCATGCTTTCAATGCTGTGTAGTATTTCTTTGGTTTTCAGGCATCCTTTGGAATGTTTGCATTTCTCTCTTTTTTTAAAAAATGTGAATGTTAAGTGGCATATCACTACAGTGACGCAGTGCTAAAGTTTTAAAAATATTTTAAAAATTATTTTGGATGGATGACAGTGTTACTGCCATCCGAAAGCTTCAGCCACCCACAAAGGCAGTGTTTAATATGACAGAGGTATTCACATTGCCCAAAGTGATTAATAAAGAATAGATTTTAGAAGTGTGTTGAAGTAAAAAGGCCCTGCTAGCCTCTTCAAACAAACTTGGTTTGCAGTCAGAAAGTGGGCTTGCTGTGTGTTGTGTAGCCAGGATTTTAAAAATCGATTTTAATTACGCAAAACGTGATTCAACAGTGGTGCTTCTTGTCAGTGTAATCGTGCCCTTTGCTTAAATTTGGAGCTATTGGAGCCCAATCAGGGCTACAATCTTATAGGTGTTTTATGTAAAGTTTATATAACTTGCTGTGGCTAACTGGTAAAGTGCTAGGGTATATCTTATTTACTTGCCTAGTCACATACCTACTTATGCAACGGAGTTGTGCCCCTGCATCTTAACAGTTACCTACACTTAGTAAGGGCAATAAGCAGACCTTACGCGGATTCCAGTAGGATTCTGGCCAGCGTGTTTGGTGTCTGTTACGAGCACTATGGCTTAGCTAGGTTGGGGATCATCTAGTAAGGCATACATGTTGATTTTCAAGATAGTAGGACTTCTCTTTCTGCTTTGTTTATATACTTTGAGGAGAAATTCCAGTATTGTTGTTGCAATCATCATGTAGGAAAGGATAGCTTTCAGAGAGGTATTTGCGCTCCCAATATTATTGAAATTCCAGTGTTGTCAGTGAAGTTATTAAGTAATAAAGGATAGTTTTCATATAAGTGTTTTGAGCTCCTAATTTTACTGAATGTCTGATTAAGTTTTTGTTTAATAATGGGAAGGCAGCAGTGGGTAACAACAGCATTCTACCTTGTAAATAAACCTTACTTCTGTACAATTGAAGAGTGTGTAGTTTTGGAATTCTTAGTCACAGACAAGAGGTTCATCTGGAATACTTCACGTTTCAGTAGGAGGAAGTGTTGAGAAGAACAAATTATATTAGAAGCACAGATGCTGTGTGGGCTGACTTCCCTCCCTTGCAGTCAAAAGCCAAAAGTGCATATTGAATATACAATCCAGATGCCAGATGGCTTCCACTTGCATGTCATCTTCTGCTGGGTAATAACAGGCCTCTTCTTTTGGGTTGGTGACGGGGGTGTGTGTGGGGAGAATAACACACAGTAACTCTTCAGGCATAAGTTTTGTTTTTGTTTTGTTTTGTTTTGCTTTTGGCTGTCTGCAGAGAATGCAGATATATCATGCTGGTGAGAAATAAATTTTAACAGAATTTTTAAATATAGAATGCAGCTGTGTTCACCAGTGAACAAAATCCAGAGTTCAAATTCTGTAACTTTATTAACCTAATATTTTTAAAAAGGCGTTTCAACATTGTGTGCAAGCTCTTATAGTCAGAATTCCTTCCTCAGGCATAAAGTTACAAAAGGCAGGGAAGAAGAGGGATGGTGAAAGGGAAGGGTCAACAAAGAAAACAACAACAACACAATTTTAAGTCTTTGTGTCCCTGTCTAATCTCTGTTCTCAAGGAGAGAAGAGAAACAGATATACACATGTGGCTCTCTCAGGTAACCATGTTTAATTGCAGCAGGAAGTAGCCACTATTCTGGCTGAGACTAAAGAAATGAGGAAGACTTGCTAGGCAAAATCCTGTTGGATAATGTGGCACTGGTGTAACCTGGACAGGGTGCTGGAAGCATTTAATTTAAAGTAACTGAAAGCTTCCTATTCCCCTCCTTTTAGGTTCAGAGGCTCCCTAGGGCTCCCCTTTTGCGTGGGGAAACCTTTGTGAGTTTTGGGATATGGGGGAAGGGAGAGCCTTTAAGAGCAAATACTCACTGCTGAATCACTGCTACTGGGATTGGGACCACCCTATTTCTGTCCCCTCTACCATCCTTATGTAACTGGTTCCCTTTTCCATATCCTTCTCCAACAGAGGGGAAACAAAGGAAAATAAAGGATGGTGGTGGCAGCTCTTTTCTTCCCATGTCAGGCAGCAGGTGATCCTCTGCTGCACATGGGAAGAAGAACCTTTAAATTGGGATATAGGGGAAGGTTTAAAAAGTCCCTTCCCTCTCTCATACTTTGTGGACAATTGTTATGAAAATGACTGCTTGATATACAGGCAATCGTACTTGAGAAACTTTAAAAAATTCCCAGGAGCCTTGGTGCAGTGATTTTTTTTAAAGTCTTGACTTAAAGGGGGCATTTATTCAGTTTACTCCCCTTCACTGTTGGGCTGTTTTGTTGTTGCAGTTTGTAGTGTAGTCTAGTGGTGTACTTTATAGAGGCGTCACTAGGCAAAAAAATCTGCAAAATTTCCCAAGGATAAGTTTAAAGAGAGGATTTCAATGAGTGAAAAACGGTTCAGGTTGTTTACTCCTCCTTGATCATTTGGCACCAAAGTTACTGGAAGTGGTGTAGGACAGAGGTAGATGGTGGAACAAGAGCAGGATGTGGCAGGGAAAAGAGATATCCACATACAGTAGTACATCCTGTACAAAGTTCAGAAGTCTGATTCGCAGCTGTCTCTTATAGGAATAGAGCCAGGTTATATGGGCTTGGGTAAGTACATGATCCTAGAATGCCACGAGAAAGAGGATTAGTGAGCTACTTCTCAGTTCTCAAATCTGGATTGATTGCCATAAATCAGAGTTAGGTGGACATTACTTAATTATATGATGATGAGATATGATAATCATATAATTTTGCAACAGTGCTCAGAGGTCTGGTAAGACAATAAAGGACGTGGACAAAGTGAGACATTTTTTCCTTGTTCCAGGCATTCCATCCTCCCCATCTGGATTTGGGTCCACTTGCTAAGTGTGGAAGAGAGGGCTTTGTCGTCTGTTTCTCTCAGGCTGCAGAATGCATTCCCTTCAGAGTTGTAATCAGTTCCCACTCATTACTTTTGGGAAGAGTGTGAAGAGACATCTCTTTGAACTGACCTTTTCAAAATTGTTTGATGTTTACTGAGTGTTGCATTGGTTATAATGGGTCAGTTATGACAATATTTTAATAGCTTGGTTGTTCAATTTTTAACCTTGTTTTTCATCTGTTTGGATTATGTTTGTAAACTGCCATAAGAGCTGTTTTAATGAAGAGATGGAGAGAGAGTAGAAATGTAATGAATGGATGAGTGGATGGATGAATGCCATGTCAGGAACCAGAATGATTTTCCAATGTACAGTTAGCTCAGTTTCTGTCTTCTGTAACATCAGCATTGAATGATAGGCACACCTAGTATAAAAAGAAATGTGTTGCCACTTCTTAATAACAATCTCTCCAACAATTAGGAAACCATATTGCTATAATTGGGCTGATCTAATTGGTGTTAAGTACCACTGATACAACACATTTATTGTGCTCTTTCTGACATTTGCAGAAATTGAACCCACTCCACATGGTCCATGAGCATCCTGTTCAGGTCTTTTCCCACAATCTGTATGAAGACCAACAAATGATGTTGGAGTGTTAACATTCGGAATTGTGTACAACTTCAAGTATTGAGTAGTGTGATCCTCCCCCACACATACTTCTCTACCAATTTCTCAAAATTAGTTTAGGTCTCTTGTGATTTTCTTTAAAACCTGAGCATTATTAGTCAAGTATAGCAGTTAATGAATTTGGTACTAGAATATCAAACTGCATTACAGTTTGTCTGTGGATAATTGACCGCTTAATAGTTTGCAGATAGAACAGAATTCTTAGGACTCTGCCAGGACTGGCCCTAACATAAAGCAGTGTGTTCCACCTCGTATTGTCCTCTTAAATTGGAGGAGTTTGTCAGGATGATAAAAATGGGAGTCAAAGAGAGGATTGAGGTGCTACGTATAATGTCTTTGTAAGATAAGCATGGCTTCCCTTAACAAAGGGATTTCTTATTTTAGGGATGTTGTAAAAAGTCATTGTGTTGAATGCTTTTCTTAATCTTTGTTAGATATTTTTTCAAAAAGAAATATAGGATTAAAATACCTCAATAAATGCATATATCTCCTCTTCTTAAGTGCATTTACTTGGAAGCAAGCCTTATTCTTGTTCCCAGGTGTAATTTTGAAGTTATGTTGTTCTAAGCATTGTGAGCATCCCCGTATAAAGAATGGAAGACTGTGAAGTTTGTCAAGTGTGATGAATGATTCTGTATCTGTCTTTCTACATGAATCCCTGAACTTACCTCTCCTTCAAGATTCTTTTCTCTAAACTTCAGTTTTTCTCTTCTGCCTTTTATATCAGTGCTCCCAGTCTCATAATCTGTCTCTCCCCTATGCTTCCTTTCTTCCTGTTTCCTGAAGCAAAACATGTAAACAAAAGAAGAGGTAATACTCTACCTCCTTTCCCCCCGCCAAAAGAGATATGGTAAGCTCTGACAAAATGTTTTGTGTGGCAAACTTCTCCACACAGTACAGCTTGTGCACTGTTTCAAAGGAATGTGAACACTGTGTATCAAACAATGGGAATTTCCCCATTATGTTGTTCTTTGAAGAAACAGCTTTGTATTATCATTGCACTGGTTTGAAAGGACAGGGTATAATCTATTTACAGCAAGAGACATGTATAATATGAACTGACAGGTATTTGCTCATCTTTGGGATTTTGATTCCTCACTCTGATTAAAAAGACTATCCTCTGACATTACCATAGAGTTGTTAACTGCCATTAGAACATTTGGATCCAGGCAGAGGTAAGCAGGAGTCAGGCTTACCAGATGTGCTTTATATTTTTTCCAGAACTTCAAGTTCCACCAACCAGAGTCATGTATAACGCACATACATATTTAGAAATAAAAAAGACAGAGTGCTTCAGGACACATCCTGAGCTTTGTGGGAATTTGATTTTAGTACCAACGGGGAAGGGAACACTCCTTTTATTCACCAAAAAAGCTTTCTTCATTTCAACGGCATAGTTTAGATGGAGAAAATAATATTTGTTATTAAAGTTATTAAACAATTAGGAACCAGAACTCCTTAGTGATCTTCTGGAGATCAACCAGAGATCTATCAACCAATTTTATCTGAATTCTCTCCACCCCAGTGTTGACTATGTTTGTTCCAAATTAGAATTTAACTTTGAAGAGATTGCTTAGGAGTGTGTTGGTCACAGGTGTTATTAATAGAGATGGGGGTATTTGTATATGAATACCCCCGCACAGCTGGACGTGACGAGGGGGGCTGGACTGTCCACTCATCCATCTGCCACCGGCTCTGCTCTCCCTTCCAATTGCCTCGGAGCTCCTGGTCGGCTGTCCACTCATCAGCCTGGCAGGGAGACTCGTCTTCCCTCCTCCTGCCAGGAGTGGCTAGTTGATCAGGACCTCTGGAGCGATTGGAAGGGAGAGCGGAGCCCACTCCGGCAGCAGACAGATGGGGCCAGACTCTCATTATGTCCACCTGTGCGGGGTATTCGTGTTCGTATATGAATACGAATACCCCCATCTCTAGTTATTAACTCATTCTTGAAATATGGGTCTTTCCACCTTCACCCAGTACCTGCTCCTCCTCAAACTAGTAATATTCAGGGCTGTTGGCAAGTCTTTGGGTCTGAGTCTCAAGTCTGACTTCTTATTAAAAACAAGCTTTTTCCCCCCAGAAAGAAGAGAGGGCGGGTGGGTTCTGAGGTATGAGTCATGTCTGAGAATTAAAAAAAAAAAAGAGTTGCGTCGCCACTGCGACTTAGGTCCAACTTGACAGTGAGTCCTGCAACTTGAGTCCCCATCCCTGGTAATATTACTTGAATGGCTTTGCAGTCAGGCATGTAAATAATCTTGCAAAATACACTAGTGTAGAATTGCTTTACTGGAAACAAGTATGGTCAACTTAGAGAAGAAATCAAAAAAGGAATATGATTTAGATTTTCCAATTGACTTTTATTTGATGGTAGTTGCTGCACGTTGTTGAAGCCTAAATGTTACTTGACTTAAACTTAATGCAGTTTTCTGAAAGGGGATGCGAAAATTTAACTCGAGTGCATCATAAAAAAAACACAAAACCACACTTATTTTTCAAAAGGGTGTTTGAGGTGGTAGAAAACAGGATCATGACCAGAGCAGTGGGGGCATGCTCTCAGTGCTTGGAGTTGTGAGATGCTTCTCTTGCTTGTTCCATGAGCTGTCCCTGCATAAATATTCTTGAAGGAAATCTAAAAAAAATTGAGATAATCTGTGATGTAGTAGTTTTGGAATAAGTTAATTAATTTTTCTTAATTCATTGAGGAAATTAAGAAAAATTGTGCAATTATAAAGCACAACACTCTGGCTTGGACTGGTTTCTCACTTTTCTTTCACACCATAATGTGTATGACTGATGTCCTCATATGTCCATCTCTAGACCCTGTCTTGCAGGTTGGAATGGTCAGGTACCTGGTGAGGCCCATATTCCTGAAAGGGCCCCATTCCCAACTATCAGAGCATTCCAGCAGTGGTATTCTTTCTCCTTCCCATTCACTGGTTCTCTTGGAGCTTTCAGACAATGATGTAAGTGAGGAGGTGTGAGTAACATCTTCCATTTCACTTGCATTCTTCCTTGGCATTTCTGAGGATAGGGCCTAGAGTCTTGAGTCCTTCTGACGAGAAATGTGGGATAGAAATATTTTAAATAAATAAATTAATTAAACTGTTTGTGGCTGTAATATCCAGTGTTGACCAGAGTGTGTGACAAAGTCAACACGAATACAAAGCCACAAACAGAAGGTTTGAACTATTGCAAGTATTCAGTGATGGCCACATATGTGAGCTTCATCTCAGATTATCATGCAAATGATTGAACTGTTGTAATAGCAAAGTGAGGTTTCACAAACAATCCAGTGTGAGGGGAGAATAGTTTCTTAAAGTTTTATGGCTATAACTTTTATCGCCAACAACAAAGAGCTATGTGGAACATTAACAACCTGTTCTTTTTGAGATAAGCAGATAAAACATGTTAGTTTTTAAGCGCCAAAAGCTTCTGCTTCTTTTTTGCTACGACAAGCTGATGTAATTGCTCCCTGCCCCAGAAACAATTTACCAGTTGTTCTGAGGACAAATGTCCATGTTTTCTAAGGAAAGAAGAAAGGAAGAGGTAGAACAGGAGTGTTGCACCGGAAAAACACCTTATCGATTAGGCACTATCTATCTGACGTTCTCGTAAATTTCCTTTCTGAAACCCTGTTACATGCCAGGACAACATGCTGCAAGTTGCAGCTGTTCCTTTACTCTTCTGACATTCCTGCCTCGAATAAGCAGGCTGCTTATAGCTCCACATAGTTGATTAGATAGTGTACATCTATTGAACTGGTATTCTCCGCTGTTTTCAAGGGAATCAAGAATAACATCAAGCAATATTGCTTGAAATAGCAGATATTTTATATGTGTGTTGTCAGAGGCAATTAGAAGCCACAGCTGAAGGACGACTTGTGCTATCATTATAAGGTAGGATATAGCTCAGCAAAGGCAGAAAAGAAATTTATATGTCTGTATTTATCTTTTTCTTAAGAGAAAAATGTAGGAAGGTGTTTGGGATTAATTTAAAGATATTTAGAGGGTGCAGATAAGTAGGTAAGGTTTCACCTCCGTTCCATATGCAGAGGCTAAGTAAATACATTCATAGTTTCAGTTGCTAGTAGGCAGCTCACAACTTACATCAAACATCCACACCATTCCAACTAGAGCTCAGCATGCTGTCCCTCCACCCACTTCCCATCCTCCCAAGTGCCTTTCATTTGCAGTTTGTGGTCTCTACCTGCTCCCGAGTGCTAGCTGATCTCTTTCCTAAAAAGAGTGTACATTCACTTTGGTGGTGCTGCAGGTTGGTGGTGACTGGTAATGAATCTTAGGATGGAAAAGCAGGTGTGGACCAGTCTACCTCATATACTAGTATTGATCCCCTTCCAGCCCTGAGTTTTTCAAGCATTGTTTCTGAGGTAGTGAGCAAACAAGTCACCTTCAGCCTATGCAGCTGTCACAGAATCCCAGGGGAGGGTTTGTCATGTTAATCTGTTGCAACAAAACTAATAGAGTTTTGTGGCAACTTAAAGATTAACCTGTTTTATTTGGTTTAAGCTTTCCTGGTTTGGTTTTCCTTATCAGATACATGGATCGTCATGCATCTGATGAAGCAGGCTGACATCAAAAAGCTTTAGTTAAAGCAGCAAGCCTCTCACTGGATCTTCTGCAAGGAAAGCTGCCGCCAAGACCAGTTACTATGGCCCCTGTCCCACACTGCTTGTTTGATTCCAAGCTGTTACTGAATCTTCTACAAATAAAGTTGCGATTTGTTCAATGCCCAACTGTACTGGGATTCTACACAGACAAAATTCCTAGGGAGAAAGCCATGCAATTCATGTATCCCCTGGTGGTTGGATACTTGCTGGATCAAGGTTGGGATATGTGTAAGTAAAGGGCACAGTGAAGTTGGCATAGCCATAGGCTGCTTGCCTTTCTCTCTTGTGAGCCAGGCACTCCCGCTGAGCTGGTAGTTGTCAGTAGACCCTCTGCAAGGAAAACTGCTGTCAAGAACAGATTCTGTCCTGCCTGGAAACTGGCTGCCGTTGCTTGGCCTTTGCCTTGTTACCTTCCTAGGCATGATTCATAGCCAATAAGGTGCTACTATGAGACACCCCCACTCCCTGAGAGAATTGGGTGTTTGTGCTGTGTGTACCAAAGGCATCCTGAAGCATGGTTGCAGCAGGTTGGCCTTAGTTGCTGCTTTTTCTTGGGTAATCAGGAGCAGTTGCTGTTTGCAGAGATTATATGCTTATAATAATACCCCTTCTTCAGTCTTTGTTTTAGAAAACACTCGCTGCCACTTAATGGCTTTTCCAGAGTTTTTGCATGTACAGAATCTAAGGGCAGGTGGGGACCCCAGATAGGCTTTCTGCTTCTGTGTTGAATGCAAAAGGTGTGTTGTGCAGCAAGCTCACCCAGGTGCCTTTTGCAGGGGCTGGGGCCACACAAAACCCAAGGAAGTGTGGAATCAGGCAGGCTCATTAACATGGAAGGCTCCATGTGGTATCACATACGCTACAACCTTTCTTTTTTATTTATATCAGATCTTGACATTTCCAGGTGATGTTCCATCTCCATCTTCTGTAGCCATATCGCTTGGTAAGGGTCATCTCCTTTCACTTCAGATGCACATGGGCCAAAGACTGGCTTTCCTTGCAGGAAATAACCCTATATTTCTGCATGGAAAGAGCATACCAGGAAGGATAGTACATCTGGATCATGGCTCTCCCCAGCTGAAACCAGCCAGCTATTGCTGTCAGCAACTTTCCTTAAAAAGGATGGGGGGGGGGGGGAACCAACGAAGCAGCCTCCATGTAAATGGTCTTGAGCCCCTACAGTAAACTAGCCTAACCTGATCCAAGTGGCATCTCAGGAGAACTGGGTAGGGGTGTGCAGCACCACACGCTCAAAGCCAGCTTGTGATCTCAGAAAATGCTTGTGAACAGGACAGGTGCTGTGAGCCCCGTGGGAGGTTAAACTGGGCCAGATAAATGAAAATGAAAACAGATTATCAGCATTTCATGTTCATGGGAGATCATTAAGAATAAGAAAGCAACGGTGTGTCACTCCTTTCTCTAAGCTTGAGAAGCGTTGTCTCTTTCATTAGCAAAGGCCAATGCAGTCCTCACCACAGTTTCCCTCTCAGAACATGGAGGGTTGCATACAGAGACCATCTCATGAAGGCTTACTGGGAAAAACAGGCCACTCTGTGGTTGGTCATGGTAAGAGACACACACGACAGAACAGCATGTCAAGAGGACAGGGTATTGGTGCGCAACATAGACGTAGTCCATAGTTTTAGAAAATGCTTTAGAAGACAGGCAGGTCTTATGGACTCTGTGAGAATGTTGGTGTATGCTAGACGAATGCAATTGGGAGGCATAAATAGATCCCTTCACTGAGAGAATGGCCGCGTAAAAATGAATTTAATAAATAAAATAAATGTTGCTTTGCGATTCTTTTTGAAGTGATGTGGCACAGCGTCACTAAATGATGAGGGAGAAATATCACATGGATTAGCTGTTGGCTTATGCAGTGCCTTGTGCTGCTGCCTTGTCCTTTTTTGCTGGTATTGCGGCAAGGACAAAGTGGATGAGTGGAGAGTGTGATTTCTGCCACAGGCTAGTGGTATGTAGCATATTGATTTTAAACGAATAAAGAGAAATAGCTAGTTTAATTCCTTTTAACAATGTGAAAATAAGAGTTAATTTTGTAAAGGGCTATAATAGGAACAAAGTTTGGGTTCCTGAAACTATAAATGAATTGTTTTTTAGAAGTAACTTTCCAAATTCTGATTATATCCAAGCTTCTTATATCAGTCTTTTATGCTTTATCAATCAATACCAAGGATTCAAGTTGAGTGCCATAAATCCTCTTACCATGTACTGGTAAAATACAGAATCCTACTTATTTTCACTCTTCCTCATTACTTGTATCTAGAGTTGGGCACGAACCATGCTTCTGTGTTTCAGCCCAGTTTGGCACAGTGGCAGTGCCCACACAAGTGTTCAACAGGCGCCGTGAAGTTCCCTCCCCCATCTCCTTCATGCATTCGCCCACTCATGGGTGGCAGTGTGCTTCCCTGCCCCACCTCCCTGGGCAGCCAGCCACAGGCCAGCAGCAGCATGCGCTTCTCTCCTCCTGCTGTGGCCACCCACTCAGATGCAGTGCCACGAGCTTCCCTGCCCTGCCTCCTTGACTGAGTGGGCAGCCGCCAGAGGAGGAGGAAGGTGGAAGTGTTCTGCCATCTTTGAGTGAGCAAATGTGTGAAGAAGCTGGAGGAGGGAAATGTTTTTTGCCTGCGGAACATCTGTGCAGGTCCTGTGCCAAACTGGGCTGAACTGCCAAATTGTGGTTTATGCCCATCTCTATCAGTATCTGATACTAAAGCTACAAGTTTTTGAAAGCTGTTCTTGACCCTAGTAAACAATATTATTTTTATCTCATTGAAGACTCTGATGGGTTGACTGTGTGTTGATCAATCTCATAAGTGCCAATTTGTTTGAAGCATCTGGTTTGGGGTTTTTTGGGTTGTAATCTAATGATTACACATATAGTAGTCTTATATGATTACACATATAGTAGTCTTATATTTTCCTTTCCATACTGGCTTTGTATCACTAACTTTTATGAATCTCTGCTGGAGTTATTAATCTTACTGTAAGCATAAAATAAAACCTGAAAGCTTATTGCTGTCCCTGAGGTATAGGGTTTTGAGGAGAATGGCCAATCCTAAAATCACTCCATTGAAAAATCTGCTCTTCTGAGTTACTGTGTTTCCCCGAAAATAAGACAGGGTCTTATATTAATTTTTGCTCCAGAAAACGCAGTAGGGCTTATTTTCAGGGGATGTTTTATTTTTTTCATGTACAACAATCTACATTTATTCAAATACAGTCATGTCATCTTCTGGTTGCTGTACAGTGGTGGAGGGCGGGGTTTCACTTAACTAGGGCTTATTTTTGGGGTAGGGCTTATATTACGAGCATCCTGAAAAATCATACTAGGGCTTATTTTCAGGTTAGGTCTTATTTTCGGGGAAACGGTATTACTAAATTAAAGACATTAAGAGATATAATACTTCAGTCATGCATCTGCTCCACACTATTGATGAGAAGAAAATTATTCTGTGCAGTAGCATGCTGCTTATAACAACTGTTTTAATCATTGAGTCTGTTCTAAATTGTGTTCAGTAAATAAATTCTGTTTTATTTCAGTTGATGTCCATCACTGTGTTAGCTGTTTCTGCCTGGATGCGGGACTACTTGAATAATGTGCTGACTTTAACTGCAGAAACAAGGTAGGCATGTCATGGCTGTAAATAACCATTTATTCCCACGTAGCTAGGCTTCAGAGGAGGGCAGCAAGAATAGTGAGAAGATGAAGCTGGTGTCTTCTCCATCTTTTCCCCATCAGAGTCCTAAGACATATAACATGTGAAAAGGATTTGTCTTTATTGTAATATCTACAAGTGCTGCAGATAACACTTTGTTAGAAGAGGGAATTCCTTCAGCACTGATTGCATGTATAAATGTCACAGCAGGAGCCTCCCTTCCTTGCCATAGT
Organism: Intellagama lesueurii; assembly: GCA_037013535.1. Lineage (NCBI taxonomy): Eukaryota > Metazoa > Chordata > Lepidosauria > Squamata > Agamidae > Intellagama > Intellagama lesueurii. Next base: position 67,185,904 of record JBAJHW010000005.1, on the reverse strand, counting down.
TTGCAAATATAGCTTTGGGCTCAATCCCACTGACAATAAAACCCACTCTTGTACTGGGTTCTGCTTTTTAAAAAAAATCTTTAGTGTACATATGAGGTACATGCACATGCGGAGTACTGTCCCGGAGGAAAGAGTTTTTTCTGCTCCTCTGTCAGAGGAGCATTTATTTTGTAGCAGATGTGCAATTGATTTTTTGGAATTGATTCCACCTGTGTGAATGCCCCATCCCCTTTTTAAAAAATCCAGCTATCTGATACAGTGCTATACCAGATAACAGGAATTAAAAAATAAATAAAAGCATTGTGCTTGCTGAGAAAGCTGGTGTCCGCCCAATTAGTTCCCCAGTCCCAATTGTTCACTCACTTGCCCTCCCACCAGCACACTAGCTCGCCTGCCCCAATCGCTCTCTTGCCTCCCTCTACCCACCCAATCACTTGCCTGCGCCTGATGGCTTGTCCCCCAGTTGCTCACCCGCTCACCCACCCGCCCTCACTCTCTCGCCAGCCCAATGGCCCCCATCACTTGCTCACCCCTCAGTCACCTGTTCCCACAGCCTTCTGCCCTTACCCCTTGTCCCCTTTTTCCCTTTCCCTCTCATTCTCCTTCCCTTCCCTTCCCATTGGAGGTGGCAGCAGTAGTGGTGGTGGCAGGGGAGCGGAGAGCCTGAGGCAGCATGGTAGCCTGTGTTTTTAATCTTGCTCTTATTATGAGTTTTAATATATTTGTTTAAAGGTTTTTAATATTGTAATAATTTATTACTTGGTTTTCAACTTTTTTAAAATACTGTTGGCTGCCTTGGATCCTCTAGGACAGGGGTCTCAAACTCAATTTACCTGGGGGCCGCTGGAGGCAGAGTCTGGGTGAGGCTGGGCTGCATCAGATTTTCCGCCAAACGGAGCAAGAGCCCGAGGAAGCCGCCCAGGAGTTTCCTTAGCCCGGCTGGGGCTCCGAGGAGGAGGAGGAGGAGGGGCGCGCGAGCCCTCGTCGCCGGCCACGACCCCCTCCGGCTCCTTCTTCACTACCACCACCACCAGCAGCAGCAGGACGAAGAAGCGGAGAAGGGAGGGAGTGCCGGCGACCGCCTAGCGGGGGGGGGGGAGGGCACGACATAATTTTTTTTAAAAAACCCTCACAGAATCACCTTGCCAAAGGAGAAAAGCCCCCACCGGTACCTGCAAAATTAAACAGAATGGGGCGGGGGCCCCCACAGGTGCGCGCGCGTGCACGCACACAAACACACACACACACGGAGGTCCGGCAACCTTCCTCTGAAGGCCCCCCCTCAAAAAAAGGTGCACTCAGCACCACCAGCAGCTTCCCCCACCACGACAGAGGAGCAAACTGCGAGGCGAGCCCAGGCAGCCTCCAGAGCTGAGGCGGCTGAAGCAGCAGCAGGAGGAGGAGGAGGAGGAAGCACTGCCGGGCGCTGAGGCGGCCGCTGGCCGGGCTGGTGCTGGTGCTGCCGAGAGAGAAAGAGAGCCAGAGAGCCGCTTCTCTGGAAGAGGCGGCGGCAGCAGCTGCTGTTGGCGGCTTGGAGGCGCTCTTCTTCGAGGACGGGCCGGGAGCGAGCTCCGCTCTCAGGCATCGCTCGGCGGCGGCTTGGGCGCTTGGGGAAAAGGGCCGGCAGCGCGCCTCGCTTGTCAGCTTTCCCCCAAGACAGCGCCTCTTGCACCCTCCATCTGGAACTGCAGCCTGCCAGCCGGCAGACAGGTGGGCTGGCTGGCAGGCTGCAGTTCCGGATGGAGGGTGCAAGAGGCGCTGTCTTGGGAGAGAGCCAGCGAGCGAGGTGAGGCTTTTTTTGATTCTTGACAGCAGAGGCCACGTGGGCGCTTCAGGGGGGGCAGGCAAGGCGAGGGCCACAAACTATCATCTGGCGGGCCGCAAATGGCCCCCGGGCCGCATGTTTGAGACCCCTGCTCTAGGAGAAAGGTGGCAAGTAAGTAAGTAAGTAAGTAAGTAAGTAAGTAAATAAATAAATAAATAAATAAATAAATAAATGTAAAACCCAATCACAGCCAGTTACAAGTTGAGAGATTTTGTTTGCTAAGGCAAAGGACAAGAGACTGCCCATTTCCCTCCACCTGTTGAAGCCTGTTAAATTCACTGTTGAATCTGACTGTGCCATTGGCTATAAGATAATGAGCACAGGACAGGTTGTGTGATATGTGCAGTTCTAATTTCGAGTACAGTGACATGTCCTGAGAGTTCAGGAGGAATGAGAGGGAGACTGCCACTGCTACCCAGAGTGTTTACCTCACACTGCCTGCCCAGCTGCATGTAGTCAAAGTTCCTAGACATAGCCCCATTAATTTCAGGTATACATTCAGATGGTCAAAGACATACATGGTTAGCTACAGAGTGGGACAATCTTTGGTTGTCCTCCATAGCCAGCCGTTGTTTCCAGTACCCTCCTAGTCATCCACCCTCCAAGTGCAGTATGTCCCTTTTGTACTACCTTATCTAGGCAATGGATTTATAAAGAGATGTGGTGGGCAGCGTGGGTTCATTTGTATATTGACCCCTCCTTTTTGAATGGTAGCCATGATGCTGCATGCCAGGGTAAGATGAAACTGGGTGCCACTTTGAAAGGGGCAGTCTGTCATCCTGTATTGCTAGCTGATTTTAAAAATGTTCTTGCTCCTGTTGTGCCGTATATTTGAATCTTTCTCTATCGATACCAGAATTTTCTCATTTCCCCCCCCCCACCATACCCTGTTTAAATACTTATATGAACTTTGTCAGGTTCTTGTAAGCTTTATGTACCTCCCTTTGGTTGCAACCTGACAGGATCACGTTGAGTGTGAAAATTCTGTTATGCTCTCAGAGGAAGTAATTTTTCTTATGTGTGGCACAAAGAAGAATCTTGGAAATGGAGAGATCACAGCTGGAATGGGTAGGGATACTTTCTTAGACTACAGCTTAAAGTTTCCTCAAGCCAGCATGGTCCCTACATAGGGAATACTGGGAATAGTAGTCCAGAAATTTAACTTCTCTAAGCTTAGCCCTGGAGGACCTATTCTGGGAACAAATGTTATGTTGCCTGTTGTCAGATCTTATTTTAGCTCAAGGCATCTTCTGTTCATTCACTGCAGTATCTTGACTAATGTGTTATTTTAAAAGGCTGCGTAGAGCAATATGGATTGATATTTCAGGACTAATTGCAGGCTAATGAATGAGGAATTTGTAGTTGCTAAAAGTTCTTCTGGTAGGCTAGGCTATTTCAATCTGGATTCCAGTGTCACAACTGCTCTATAATGAAATACTCCTGTATTCTTTAACAAGACAACCACTGTATTCTACAAATGATTTGGGGACGGTTGTTTTGAGGGGAGCAGGATTCAATTTTATGAATCTAATCTAAATAATATTTTCCCTCAGGGTGGAAGAAGCTGTTATTTCCACGTATTTCCCAGTTGTTCATCCAGTCATGATTGCTGTCTGCTGTTTCCTTATCATTGTTGGAATGCTGGGATATTGTGGAACAGTGAAAAGAAATCTTTTACTACTTGTGTGGGTAAGGTTCTTTCTTTCCATTGGTGTATGTTGGCTCTGGTCAGTTTTCTTTCAAAAAGGCTGTTAAATCACCATTGCTGCTGGATAAATGCCTTGGTCTGATGGTCAGTCATGCTGTAGGACATGGCAGGCCAGGACTAATGTTACGGGTGGGCAAGGCCAGGCACCTGCCAAGTCCCATACCCATACAAGAAACCTGTTGCTAACCCCCTCTTAAAACCCCTTGGGTCTGTTCTTTTTTTCATTTTTCCTGCTGCCTGTTCAACTGGGTCTTTCCATGCATGAGCAGGAAATCAGTAGAAGCAAGGAGGAGGTCAGTTATGCTGTAATGGCTGGTCTGCTGGACTAAGCCAGCAACACCCAGGTCCAAATCACCACTGAGCCATGAAATGCGATGGGTAACTTTTGCCCAGTCACTGTCTCTTAGCCCAATCTCTCATGCAGGGTGTCGCGATTTGACCCTTTTTGGATCCCACACCTCTGGCACCTATGTGGCGTTGGACCCACTCGTGCCTTGGTCTGTCCACCTAGACTCAGACCTCAGAGCACACCAGGGCAAAACTAAACTCTTTCCTTTCTTCCACTGCTGCCACCAGGAGATCCCTAGATCCCCATATCTCCTTTAGAAAGAATCAGGTCCACTCTTTAATGAAATAGAAAGATCTTTAGTTTATTTGCTTATTTGTTTCAGTATTATAATATTCAGTTCTATTCCTTCTCCCTTCCAGTCACTGGTCAATCACTTCTCAGATCTCCTACTATATTTTCATTATTCTAATCACAATCACATAAATCTCTGAACTCTCTAATCAAACTCCTTCCAAAACTCTGATCTCCCTTCTCCCCCTCAGGCTCTGCCTCTTATACTCTGCCTCTTGGCTCCGCCTCTCAGCAACATAAATATGCATGACTCACTCTAACTAAACCTGAGCCATGACCACATTTAAAGGAGAACGCTACACAGGGTTCTTAGGATACAATGGGGAAGAGGAGAGCCATATACTCATTGAAGGAAAGGCAGAATAGAAATGTAGTTAACTCATTGGTATGAATAAATAAATTGAAAGAACAGTTAGAGTATCCCCTTGCTTTGATCTTTTCTTCTTGGCCATGGAGGACATTGAGCCCAGAACGAGAGGATGAGGACTTAGGAAAAGGGGGCTGCTTACACAAGGCATTCTGGAAATCTAGAGCTTGTAGTACTATGAGCTTGAAATAATTAATTTTTAAAAAATCTACAATTCCCCATATCCCCTAGTTTTCTATGTTGTGATTGTGCCTAGTTGTACTGTATGGGAGCATTCTTCCAGATGTGGATAAATGGAGCCAATTTGATGTGTTTGATATCCCCTCACCACCACCATCCATACTCTTGGAAGCTACATAATGCTAAGAATGAAGAACCTTGTTTTGTCATCTCCAGGAAGCTGAGCTTTGATTTTAAATGGTAGCTTTTAGTTCTGTCACAAAAGAACTTCTCTAGAGCTCCACTGATAGCAGAAACCACTTCTTCAGAAAGTAACAAACTTTTGAAGTTGGAGGCCCAGAACCTTTGCCTATAACCACCATCTTAGAAACACAACTACAGCAACTAAGGGTTGCTCTTCCCATAATGCCTCTGGAAGATGGATGGCCTGTCCTACAACTTAACACTCAACCTTCCCACAAGCTCTTGTTTTGAAAACTCTGAAGTTAACTTCAGTTTTGATTACATGTGTAGGCTTAACTCAATTTCATTTGAAATTCTGTGGTCAAAGGCTTGCTATTACATTCAGTGTAATTTGGTGTTCTGTACATCAGGGGTCGTCAACCCCTGGTCCGCGGCCTGGTGCCGGTCCGTGGGCTTGACAGAACTGGCCCACGGATACGGATCTCCGTCCCCCCCCCCCCCGCACACACGGGCGGTGGGAGTGTCATGCTCGCTGGGGGGCGTCGAGCCCGCGGTGGGCATGTCATGCTTGCGCAGGGGGTGTGTCATGGTAGCACGCATTCGCGTGAGCGCGACATGCCCCCTGTGAGCGCGACATGCCCCCTGTGAGCGCGACATGCCCCCTGTGAGTGCAACATGCCCCCGCGTGAGCATGACATGCCCACCGCGCTCGTGCTGGGGTGCCCCCGCCCCCCCGCGCATGGTGCTCACTCCCCCCAGCCGGTCCGCGGCCCCAAAAAGGTTGGGGACCGCTGCACTGTACATCATCCTGCTGTAAATTGCTTGTAACAGAAAGAATGGGTAGCTTCCAAAATACGCTCCTTCTAAATCTAAATTTCTTACATTGCGTTACCTCACTGAAAATTTTTGATCCATTACCATCTCTTTTAAAAATCTTTAATATTGTTTATCACATTTTTTTAAAAAAGTGCAATATATTCAAATAGCAAAATGATTTAAAACTGGAGCATCTCTTTCTTTCTTTCTTTCTTTCTTTCTTTCTTTCTTTCTTTCTTTCTTTCTTTCTTTCTTTCTTTCTTTCTTTCTTTCTTTCTTTCTTTCTTTCTTTCAAAATGCCAGAGGGGTAAGAATCACTTCTTGCTCGTTAACACAATCTGGAAGTAAACACATGTACTGTGTGTAAAGCAATCAAACTGCATTAAATCAAGCCTAGACATTAATGGAGCTCTTAACCTACAATATTTCATTCTCAGGAGCCTGAGAACCAGCTCATGCTGGCCCAACTGATAAGCAAAAAAATAAATGATATTTTCCTAAGTATGTCACACTTCTTGACTAATTGTTAAATAAGCAGTTTGCTGTTGTATTGCAGAGATGTGTAAGCGTGAGTCAATAGTTCATTCATCACACTAATAAAAAAAAAGGTTGAGCAGAACAAGCTTTTATAAAACCAGATGGCCTGAAAGATAAAGAAACATGGTATGCATTATTAAGTCTTTATAATTCTCCCTTTTATTTTCACATTCTGTTGGATGAAGCGATCAAGCATATATCAATTATATATATATAAGCATATTATATATATGTGGCCAGGAAACCCAGTATACAGAAAGGAGGTGTCTGACTCTTAATGGGTAAGGTTACCTGGAGCAGAGAGGACTGGCTTACCCCTTGTTCTGAGTAGTACATCCCTTTTATCTCACAAGTTAATTGTGACATACCTTGGCTGAGGAGGAGAGTGTTTGCTTTACATGCAGAGAATTTCATGTTTACTCCCTAGTATCTTTAATCAAAATTGTATCCCTGGAGGGCTACATCCAGTCAGACTAGACAGTTCCAGACTCAATGATCTGTGACCTATGTATGTGATTATCTGCCATTCATTCATGTGGTGAAAAGTGCTCCACTAATGCAAAGAGAGGGAGTCAACTAAGTGAGGTTATTATTGGTGAGGGATAAGAGAGGGAAGAAGTGGGAAAAGGAAGAAGAAAAGGCCACCGAAGCATTTGAGGATTATTTCTAGGCTGGTCGTGGAAGATGCCATGTAACAGGAGAAGATAAGCATTGGGAGGTCTTCTTAGAACCTTCTCAACCCTAATGTTTCCAGATGTATTAGACAACTCCTAGCATCCCTGACAATTAGCTATGGCTGAGGCAGATGAGATTTATATTGTCTGTTTGGTGTTAACTCCTCTCCTGTCTTTTCCTAATTGAAAACTTGTCTGTGAAATGTCATTTGCCTGTGGTTGTGTGTGTGTCTTACGTGCTGTCAAATTGGACTGACTTACAGCAACCATAGTAGAGTTTTCAAGGTAAATGGGATATTTAAGGAGTTTACCACTTTGACCAGGTAAAGTTTCCATGGCTGATAGGGCATTTGAACCCAGGCCTCCTGTGACCTCATCCATCATTCTATCCACTATTCCATACTGGATATTCCAAACATATTGGCCCTACCTGTTTGGTATGGGTCTAAGACTCAGAATGTAGGTTTTGCATTACATATGTTTTAAAAGGATCATCATGGCACAGCTGAGTGAGTTTTTATTTGTAATTCAAATGGAGCCACTTTGAAATCTGGTTTTCTCTGAGTTTTCTTCATCAGTACATCTATGTCTCTGTTGATTCAGAAAATGCTAGCTTGTAGTAAACTCTAACTGAAATGGAAGCTTTTGGGTTTAACGCAAGATGTAAGTCTAAACTGAACTGACATGTTTAGCCTCTCTAATAGCATTGGCGTCCAGCTACAAGAACATCATCATTTATCATCACTTGCTGCCTCCGTATGGTCATTTGACAGCAGTATAATGGAAAGGTTTGAACTCAGAAGGCTTCCAGCTGGATAAAACTAAAGTTGGGGCATCTCTATCAATTGGACACATTGATTGCAAATTCTTACTTGAAGCACTGGAAGGTCTAGTTAACAGGCAAATAAACAACACAAAAGTTGTAGACACTCCTGGGGACAACTAGTTTCAATGTAAGTTCCATTATAATATGAAACTGAAGCAATCTTGGTCATTCTGTTGGATGGCATGTGATGGGCAAAATAAGGAAGAACATGACTTGGCTAATTCTCCTGAATCTTTAAGTGACTTTTGATAATACCAATCATGTTATTTTCCTGTATTGTCTGTGTAGATTGGTTACTTGGTGGTTCTGTTTTTACCTGACCATCATTTACAGAAGAAAGTGATGGGAGATTGCTGCTCCGTGCTGGAGCAATGTTGTTAAGGATGTGTGTGAAATTTATTTGGTTGAAATTTCTTATGAGATTTATGCTTTTTGGATTGAATACTGAAACGGATGCAATTTTTGGTTGGTTTTTGAGTTTGACTGGTTGATTTCAGTCTTCCAGTGCATTCTTTGAGAGGAAGAAAATGTATTTGGCACACATGTTTGAAAAATGTGCAAAAAAACCCTTTGCATATTTCTGAATTATGTTCAAACATGCTTTGATTGATGTGTGTGTGTGTTTGTCCAATAATGTGTCCATTTGAAAAATGCTCACAAGATATATCTAACTTCCTTTCCACTAAAAAGATCAAAATCAGCATGGAACTTGCAGAAAATAAGTGTGAACATGGGAAATGAGAATATCCTCAGAAACAGGCTTCACAGATCTATATTGTGTTGTACAGTTTACTAAGATGGTTATTCTCTTCCATTTTGCTTCCTAAATACCTGGGGAGGGGAGATTCTTTTACCTTCCCTCACTCAGTCATCTCTAGAGGCATGGCTGTGGGTCCTTTTAAGGAGAAAAGCCAGGTAAAAGGATTTGAAATAAATAAATAAAATGACTATGCCTTTCTGTTTACTGGCCCAACCCATCCTGTCCACCACCAGCTCTTCCTATCTCCAATCCCATCCATGTAGACTCGAAGAATTCTGCAGCCATCAGTGGAGTCTTCTTACCACAAATGCTGCCTCCACCTTTAGAGTGATGTTTTATTGAAGGCATTGTAGAAAATTGGGAAGGCAATTAGATCCAACTACTTGGCCACAAAAAATGAGATTCCCCTTAGACTGGGGGAACATTTAAAATATTTCGTTGAGTAAAGACAGTCTTGTACACTGACATGTCTATATGACTCTTGGAACATATGCTAAGATTTAGCCTTGTCTGTGGATCTGCTCCTAACAGGAGTCTTATTCATTTTAGTTGTGGAGTGCACTGGATTAAGGTGTAAATTGCTGGCTATCTGATGCAACTAAATGCTGCATTTATATAATGCTAAGCTTCCTGAACAGCTGTGATTTAACACCACAGTTGCTGTGGAAATAGAGCCACGAATAAGCACTGTTATGTTTTACAAATTGTGTTAAAAAATGGGGCTAAAAATAAAAGGCAACAAAACTAAATAAATAGTGGTAGTCATTCTCCCTTTATAGGTACAGTAGACCTATATTTACTCTTAACTAGACTCTCCCATGGTTTGACTAATAGAACTGAAATTCTAGTAATAGACAACTTATGAAGAAAAGGATAAGAAATGTTGTTGGTTTCAGTGGAGTTCAGTCCCAAGAGTTGAAGGAAATAATTAAGCTCCCATTTAATTCAGGAAGATTTTGGGCACAAATCGCCTCTCCGGATTGGCTTGTTGCGGAATAATACGTACTGGTTTTGTTATTTAGAGTAATTTATTTATAAAAGTTTCAATCCTTAAATATCTAGTCTTATTTTAATTTTAAACCATGCTTTGTCCATATAATTTTCACCTTACATCTTATCATGTAAAACATGTCAAGTATTCACAGCATTTTTTTCTAAAAGTGTGGCTGTACACATTACTACTTCTAAATACATTCTATTATTTTAATGGGACATATTCTTTTGTAACTGTGTATAACAGGAGTGGGCAAGTGTGGTGTGCCTGGAGGCCTTGTTTTTGCATTCTGAATCTATGATAGCTGGAAGGCCTAAAAATGTCACATAGAGGGGCACACTTTGTCCACTGGTGGTGAAAAGGACTGCAAAAACACCTGAGTCTAAGAGATATTTCACACATACTTTCATCTGTTTCTGTTTTCCAGTATGTGATAAAAGGCTCCATAGGACTGGGGGTTTGCTTGGTTAAATTCGAAATTGTCCAGCTTCTCCAAACTTAATGCCCTGGAACTCCAGCTGTGATTGTGCTGCCTTCAAGGAGTTTCTGGCTTCATGAGGGAAAAAACTGGCATCTCACTTTCAACACAATGCTTGTCAAGCTGGAAGTGGTGCCAGAGTAGCTGCAGGCAAGCTAGACTCATCTTCAGACTCACTGGGTATCCTATGGAAAGTGCCAGGGTGTCTGTCAGTATTATTTCAAAGGCCTTTTGTTCTGTATGAGAAGTGGCACATTTCTTCACTGTGAACACCAAGCAAAGTAATCATCTTGAGCAATGTGATCATCTGGAAATATCACTTGTCTCCCTACCCAGGGAAGATGAGATGAAGATGTGAGGAGAGGGACAGATTATAAAGGTGGGACCAGATGTTATCCATTGGTCTTCAATTGGCCATTGCTCGATTTACTCAGGTATGTCTCTCCTTCTGTTAGACACAGTGAATTAGCAAGTTATCTGAGTACCAAGCCAAACTAATTTACAATCCTTCCCTACCAAGTTCTGCCTTTTCAGTTGCTGTGCTTTGTAGACATAGCTAGTTTGGGCTTCTTTAGTTTTCTTTTCTTATTCTTGAGCAAAGTCTTTGTAGATTGTATGTGGTTATAGTGCAGACTGTAGTCCAACAGTGGAGAACAATCGTCTGATGGATCACAGACTACCTGGTGGATGCTAAGGTATGACTAGACCCCTGATTTGATTTGAGTCACTTTGAAGTTTCCCATTGCAGGTAAGTTGCTGTTGTCATACACACTGAATGTTTAATTACCTAGGCAATTTTCGGGGAAAGAGCCCACACTTGATCTCATATTTGTACAATTCTCACTGGAATCACAGGTTGACTACCCTTCTGTGTCATTAACACCACCCTCTTTCCTCTTTATAAAAACATTTTACATTTTACGGGTAGACGGAGATATGGCGTTGGCACAGTTGCCGCTCGTTTCAGAAGAACGGTGGACCGATGTTTGAAGGCTGTCCACTGTTCTGGCTCTGTTACCACCTGTCAGGATTGAGGTAGGCAGCTCAGTCACCCCTCCACTCTAAAACTGGTGTTGTTGAATGCCAGATCTGTATCCAATAAGTCCCAGCTGATCTACAATCTTATTCTGGAGGAGGATGCAGATCTGGCCTGCATAACTGAAACTTGGCTGGGCAGTGACGGGGATATTCCTCTGTCACTTGCCTATCCTCCCCGTTATGCTGTCCAACACCAGGGTAAACCGGGGGGATGGGGTGTGTGTGTGGCCATTGTTTATAGAAACACTCTGGAGGTTGTTAGGCTCTCTGCTGTGGCGATGCCTGATCTGGAGGCCCTCCACGTGTCGATTGGGGCCAGGGATGGTATTGGGATCTTGCTGGTATACCGTGCTCCCCGCGACCCAGCCATTTCCTTACCGGAGCTGGCGGACTTCATCTCCGCAGCTCTGTTGGGATCCCCGAGGCTACTCGTCTTGGGTGATTTCAACATCCGGCTCTTGGTCCGGCTCTTGAGTTTTTGGAAATCATGGCTTCCTTGCACATGTCCCAACATGTTAACAGCCCCACCCACGTGGGTGGTCATATGCTAGACCTGGTGTTCTCTTCTGAGCAGAGGGAGTGTGGTCCGATGGTGACTAACCTTGTGCCTGTCCCCTTGTCGTGGTTGGATCACCACCTAATAAAATGCAACCTCACAGTGGCTCTTCCCCCCCCCCCCCGTGGGGAGCAGGGACCTATTTTAATGGTCCCTCGCAGGCTACTGGATCCCATAGGATTCCAGGACTCCATGCGAGGGATACCGATTGATCTGGCTGGCGCTCCTGTTGAGGCTCTGGTTGATGGCTGGTTCACTGCCGCCACCAGGGCTGTTGACATGATCGCTCCTGAGCTCGACCAGCACCTTGGTTTAACCAGCAGCTGCGAGCTATGAAGCAGAACAGGAGAAGCCTGGAGAGCATTTGGAGGCGGAACCCGATGGAAAATAACCTAAGAGCTGTTAGGATCGCGTCCAACCTTTACCTTTCTAAGATAAAGGCTGCAAAGAAAGCTTACTTCGCTGTCCGGATAAGCAAAGCTTCCAACCAGCAGGGGGAACTATTCTGCATAGTACGCGATCTATCCGGAATTGGTCACAGTGATTGGCCTCCCTGTAGTATCTCACCTGACCAATTTGCAGCATTTTTTAAAGCTAAAGTGGAGGCCATCCACCGGGACTTAACCCCCTATTTGAAACCAGTAGATTGAGATGAGACATCCAGTGCACTGTCTTGTCTGATGAGAATTACTCACTTTCAGCCGGTGACATCACTTGAGGTTGACAACATTGGCAATTATAGGCCCGTCGCCAATGTTTCCTTCCTTAGCAAGGTTGTAGAGAGGGTGGTGGCCGATCAGCTTCAGGCTCTCTTGGATGAAACCAATGCCCTGGATCCATTCCAGTCAGGCTTCAGGCTGCGTTACGGTATGGAAACGGCATTGGTCGCCCTGCTTGATGACCTACTGAGGGAGGCCGATAGGGGCAAAATGTTCTTGTTGGTTCTCCTTGATATCTCAGCCTCCTTTGATACTGTCGACCACGGTGTACTCCTGGGACGGCTTTCTGAGTTGGGGATCGGTGGTGTGGCTCTTGCCTGTCTCCGGTCCTTCTTGGAGGACCGTTCCCAGAGAGTCCAGCTTGGAGAGAGTGTATCGGCCCCGTAGCTCCTCAATTGCGGGGTGCCGCAGGGCTTAATCATCTCGCCAATGCTGTTTAATATCTATATGAGGCCGCTGGGAGGGGTCATCCAGGGGTGTGGTGCTTTGTGTCATCAGTATGACACATCTTTTTTTCCAACAGCAGTGGATGCTGTTTCGTCCCTTGAGCGCTGCCTGGGGGCTGTACTGTACAGTGGATGCAAGAGAATGGACTGAGGCTGAACCTGGACAAGATGGAGATCTTGAGGGTGGGCGCCCCTCCTATCAGTGGTTTGGGAAGCTCCCTCTCTTTTGGGGGGACAACTCTCACCACAAAGAGTGTGGTCAGCAGCTTGGGGGCCCATGTTGACCCAGCGCTTACCATGGAGTCCCAGGTAGCGTCTGTGGTCCGTACTGCCCATCTACATATTCGGCGGATTTCCCAGCTGCGCTCCTATCTTGATGTTGGGGCACTCACCACTCTGGTCCATGCTCTCGTAGTCTCGAGATTAGACTACTGTAATGTGCTCTATGTGGAGCTGCCCTTGAGACTGATGCGGAAACTACAAATGGTCCAGAACACGGCCGCCAGACTATTAACTGGGGTGAAAAAATATCATCACATTTCCTCCACTCTGGTGGCCTTACACTGGTTGGCCATTCGTTTCCGCATTGACTTCAATGTATTAATGCTTACATATAAAGCCCTAAATGGTTTAGGACCTCGATACCTGACAGAGCGCCTGCTCCCACCTAGCTCTACTCGTGTCACTCGATCTAGCTAGGCTGGGCGGCTGAGGGGCTTGACCCCGAGTGAGGCCCGGAAGGAGAGAACTAGAAACCGGGCCTTCTCGGCGGTGGCCCCTCGCCTCTGGAACATCTTGCTCGCTGAGAGTTTTTAAGAACAAGCTGAAGTCTTGGTTCTTCAGGCAGGCCTTCCCCCCTTCCATCACTTAGTTCCCTGTGTTTTCCCATCTTGGACTTTGGTTACTTCTCTTTTTTGTTTGGACATTGTCTGTTTTAGTTCTTGTTTTATATTGCTCGGACTGTAAGCCGCCCAGAATAGATTCGTTTGAATCTAGATGGGCCGGGTAAAAGCCGAATAAATAAATAAAATAAATAAATAATAATAAACCTTTTTTGAGCGAGTGACATATTACTGAGTTGATTTAACAACTTGTAAAGCTTCAGTGTTTATCTAACATAGTGCTATACTGGAAATGCATAATTTTGAAATTTTGTTTGCAGTGGGAGACAAGAGGCTATCACTTAAGGGAGATGTTCCCACTGTACAGGCATAGCACTCTTCATTGAAGATGTCACGGGCAATGTCACACTAAGACATATCTGCCACTGCTGCAGTCACACATGCCAGAAGCCTTTTTAAAAAAGTGATGCAAGCAGAATTGCTACAAAAAACACTAGCCTCTGTCTGCTGAGCAGAAACCAGTGAATGCCTTTGGTGAAAAAGATCAGACCTACTCCATGTAGTCAGTGGAAAATTCATCAAGTTTTACCATGCCAACTTTGCCACAAATCACAGAGTAAACTGAATGTACCCTCAGTTGTTCATTTAAGGTTTAGCTGTAGGCTAATTTAGAGTTGGACATTGGAACAAACAAAAGTAGCAGAAAAAGATGCACACGTCCAAAACGTTAATGATTTCTACAGCAATAACAATGTCTATATGTTGCAATGCAGTACTGTAATGCAGAAGCTTAGAGTTTAACATATTTATTGGGACATTAGCTTTTCTGAACTGGAATCCCCTTTATCAAAACCAGTGGTTAATGCCATCAAAAAAGTGGCTGGGACGACCTGATGCAGACAGTACTTTCTGACCATGTAAACTTCCTTCTGTCCTGATTCTGGATGTGTGTGCCTGTGTTATGGTTCCCTAATCAGAAGGAAGATGTGCTCTTAACATGCTCAGAGGCATTTTATTGTTACTATTCCACATCTTATAACTTCAGTAAGCCTGACGGCGAGAATGATGGTTGTAGAACCTGATGGTTTCTACAATATCTCATGTCTCTTGAAATGTTTTTATCATCTCAGTTTGCCAATAAAAATAAATTGATCTGTTACTGTTTGACAAAAGTACAACTGCACAAATTGTGTTAGTGGGGTTTTAAAAATAACATAAGGAAATAGGTTTTATTGTTGTTGTTAAGCCTACTGAAGCTTGTGGCCCAGAACTAATGCTTTCCTCTGGATGTGTATGTACAGAACAAAGGAAACCTGTTCAGAATATATCTTGAAGCTGACGGCACAAATCTCTTTACTAATAGCCTTTATCGGAAAAATGGCAGAAAAATAAATATTGTTTGGCAGATAAGCACTGAAGGGCCTTTCTGAAACTACCCAGAGAGCTGTATTTTAATATTTGCATAAAACAGTCATGCTATGACGAATCTATAAATTGGCTTGTCCCCTTTACGTAAGCCAGGACAAAATGTGTAATAATTTTGTTTAATAATGATTAATGTTCTTTATGACTTAATCAGCTTGTACTGATACTGCCAAATGTGTCTTAGCAGTAAAGAAGATCTACAGAGTTGCATTTCTTGATAGCAAAAGATGAATGGCTAGCAAACACAGCCTCTGCATGAACTGGTGTTTCATGCCATAACTTCTAGAATTGTTTTTTCTTATTGGATACATTTTAGCTTTTATGGCAAGAGGAGAGCACTGTTTCCCCTACCTCCAGGATTACATATAACCCTCTGAAATCGTGTGCCCATCATAACTGCACTGTGGCATAGCAAAGAGAAACATTACGATGAAATCTGATGAACTAGGAGGTGAGCTTGATCTGTGTTGTGGGAACTCCCCCTCTTCTGAACAGCCCTTCCCTAAATTCCAGGAAGAATATTTTCTGTAAGCACAGAGATCTGCAGTTTGGGACAGCACCCTGAGACTGTCCTAGTGTACGTCAGGAAACTCTTTCACATGTACACTTCCAAAATACTGATTTTAGTTTTTTATTACTTACATGTGCATCCTGCTTTTCCTCCAGTGACCACGTTCCTAGCTACCCTCCCTACCTTGTCCTTTTGATTCCTACTGTTGTCTGGGATGACTGGATGACAAATGCAGAGATTCTTTTTTATGTTCAACCTTGTCCCTTCAGACTTTGGCCTCCCTGTGCTGTCATCTTTCTTGGAACCCTCTTTAGAGCATTAAAAAAAGGGAGGGGGGATTGTACATATTGCAAAAAGTCAAAATAATGCCTTTCAGTTCCATTTTGGGGGAAAAAATGATACAGAGAGATGGAGATGAGAAGCACAGTGACACCCTGTTTGAACTTTGTTACTCAAAGGTGCAACTGCGTATTGCTTTGTTTCAAGACTGATCCTGGCCTTTCTTCTTCCCAATCACACACCTCTCAACAGGTTTGACCTTTAACCATTTGTTCTTTTTATTTCCAAGACCTCCCTAGCCCCTTACTCAAGAGCTGAAGAAGAAAATGATTGTTGTTATTTGTAGTGCTCTTGGCATAATAATCAGCCCTAATCATTGCATTTCAGAAAACTCTTTAGTCTGCTGATCTGCCTCCATAATTCTTAGATCTAGGAATGTTGCTTTTGTAAAAAGTAGGTTCTCAAGGTTTTAAACTCTTGAAGAAGATTATAACTTATACTCATCTGATGAAGCTGAGCAGAGAAAAGAAAGAATTTCTTCACACACTGTGTCATTAATGAATGAAAGTTGCTACCACAAGACTTGGTGAGGGCCATTCATTTAGATGGCTTTAGAGGAGGATTGGACCAATACGTGGAGGATAAACATATGAGTGGTGAATAAGCATGATGGTTATCTGGTACCTCAGGTTCCAGTTCTATGTGACACTGATAGGTCAAACCTTTCCATTAAACAGGGTGAAGTAGCTGCCTCACATAGAGATTTCGACTGCCACAAAAGGGCATCAAATAGTTATTCAGTTTGTTGCTGTTGTTGTTGTTTCGACTTATATACCACCGCATACTGCCAGAGTACTCTCTGGGCAGTTTATAACACAATTATGCAGGCTACACATCCCCCTCCCCCTAAGCAAGCTGGGTACTCATTTTACTGACCTCAGAAGGATGGAAGGCTGAGTCAACCTTGAGCCGGTCACCTGAACCTGTCGGGATGGAATTCAGATTGTGAACAAAGGCTTCACTGCAGTACTGGCCATATTTATGCTGCTGGGAAAAGGGAGAGGCACTTGAACGATTGTCTGTCTCAGATGCCAGAATACTTTGGCTGGCTAAAGGTGTCTTCACTTGTGCATCTCAGGAAGCAAAATGTTTCAGACGGCCCCTGTACTCTGAATACCAGCTGTTGGGAAGCAAGAAACAGCTAAGGGGCTGCTCTTAAGTGTCTGGACTAGGTGGACCTTTTAGTCTGATCAGCTCTCTTCTGTTCTTAACGTGGGGTCTATATATTCAGCTAAATCATACTTTAATAGCACAATTATGCAGTAGTTTTGTAGTGGCTGTTAGATCTGTCAGGCACAAATTTACCACTCTACTTTTGCCAATCAATCTACATTGGGGATGAGAAGCATTCAGGCTGGTTCTAATTCTGTAGTTTCTAATACACTTGCTTCTAGCATATGGATGCAAAAGAAAGTTGTGTAGACCCTGACGTCTTGCAGAGGTGTTAAATTTTTGCTTTATTAGAATATTAATGAAAAAGCGTCAATGTCATTTTGTGTCCCATCATCAAAAATAAACAGTGAGCATGAGATTTCTTTTTTATTCAAATCATTCACAACTCAAGCATCCATATGTCAAAAATTTGTATAAATGTAACTTAATTAGTAATATCTATAAAAATTGCAAATGTTAAGAAAAATGCATCAAGAATTACCTTAGGAAAAGTGTGTACCAAAATTTGCATACATTTTTCTGCAGGAAGAGGAAAAAGTCATGCAACCCCAGTACACAAGGGGAATATTGCAAGGATTCTGAGAAACACAACATAAATGAAACTGATGGATTTTCAGTTTTCTGTTCTAGCAGAGGAAGTGAGGTAGTGTAATCACTATAATATGTATGTTTCTTAAATCACCTGGAGTAATAGACACCAGCACATTTTTGGGTGTGAGAGATGGCTGAAGAATGTGACTACAACATGCCTGCAGCAGCTGCTCCATTACCTTGTACAAATATTAACACTGGGCTTTGATTGTTTACTAAATGGAAATATTTCAATATCTCATCCAGTGCCATTCGTACCGTAGGAGTGGTGGGAAAAAATCCTCAACTGGAGGATGTTTAGCGTTAAGGTCTGCAGAAAACCAGGCCTGACAGAGACTGTGTTTCATCACTTCAGGAGTCCAGGTCTTTCATCAACTTTGTGTTTGTTAGGGTAGTTGATACTGAACATGTTTAGGCGAAAAGAGAACACAAAATCTACTGTTTGGAGTCAGGTTCCAAATGTAGAGTAGAGCATTTAAAGATCTTTGGTGCCTTTTTTCTCCCAGCTAGATGACCTGTTTCTTTCTGCAGATTCTAAAATACTGACAGGGAATGTTAAATACCTGATCTATAATATATCAGCACAAAACATGAAGATGTGAGTGAAGATGGATTCCTGTTGTGAATTTGTGTTTAAAATACTTTTTTCTTCATGTAGCTGTTCGTGTTTAATATGGAAACTCAAACACTGAAGCCTCTGAGGGGGGACAGAAGGGTTAAGAGGCACTTTCATTATCTGATTTCATAGTAAAATTTAATTACTAAAGGGTTTTTTTAGTTCATTGCAGCCAGTCCTTTTGATTCCTTGCTATTGCCACTCTAACTGTAACTGTGGCCCAGGCTACGCAAAACATTTAACATGTTTCGTGGTCTGTTGTCTTAACCCTCTTTAAAGAAACATAGGGAGATGCAAACAAGGCCTGCTTGCCAAAACAAAACAAAACACTGTGACCAGCGTGCTCAGAATATTAAAAATATTCAGCAGATTTCGTATGGTACTGTGCAAAAAGGTGTTTGTCACAATATACGACATGTCTTCATCCATGGTCACCACCAGATTGCAGAACTTGGTAGGTCCTTTTGCATTTCTACCACACTTGTAGAACCAAATGGTATGCCTAAATTTTCCATCATCTTACTTGGAAACTTTACTAAGGTTTCACAGTTAAATATTTAGCTGAATTGCTGTTTAAAAATAATGCTTCCTTAAAATGTTGCAAACAGAAACGTTAAGTGTTGTATGACTGAGGAGAGGATAAATTTGGCAGTTTACAGACTTGAAGGAAAGAACCATTTAATAGTTGTGTATATTGCAAACTCGAGTATCCTGAAAAAATAACTCTAAGTAAGAGAATTGTGTAGTTTAGTCCCACTTTCCCTCAAATGAACAGCACATTTCCATTTGTTGACCTAAGACTATAATTTAATTTTGACCTTATTTGCCATGGATTGTATTTATTTTTAAGGACCTGGTGGCATTCATTCAGTTTCTGAAATAATTTGTTTTCCAAGCTAAGGAAACATCCTTTCCTGGATATGGAAAAAAAAAAAAAAAAAAGGAAAACTGAGTTTCATCTAGTATGACAGGATTCTAGGAATAAAAATCTGAGAGAAACGTAGACAAAGGATTGAATTTTCCATTTATTTTCTGCCTAGCTGCTGTTTAAACAATTAATCACATTTTTAAAAGCAAATTTTCCACATGGAATTTGGTGCTGCTTCCCATGTTTTAAGTATAATCTGAACAACAGTAACCTCAGGTTTCTTTTTTTATTTAATTTTTTTAAATTTTTTTAAATTTCCAAAACAAATACAAGAATACAAAATACAGTGGTGCCTCGACTTATGAACTTAATCGGTTCCGGAACTCCGGTCGTAACTTGAAATGGTCATAAGTCGAAGCACCATTTCCCATAGGAATGCATTGAAATGCAATTAATCCATTCCGGCTGAAGAACAAAATCACACACACACACACAAAAACCCACCACTGCAAGACCCATCGGAAACGCGATTAATCCGTTCCGGCCGAAGGGGAAAAAAAAGAAAAGCAAACAAACCGTGCAAGACCCTTCGGAAATGCAAAAAAAAGCAAAGCAGAAAGCAAACCCATCGGAAATGCAAAAAAAGCAAAGCAGAAAGCAAACAAATTCTACTTACTAATCTTAGGTTATAAATTCTACTTACTACTCCCTTCCTCAAAGCATCTTTCTGCATGTCTTCATGTGATGATAGAAATTGTTCATACTTAGTACATTCTCTACATTTGCCATTAGTCTTCAACCATTCATTTGTCCAACTATCTAATTGGATATAATTATACCATGATAGTTTATTAGTTTGAAGTTTAACTATAATCTGATCCTTCAATCTCATTTTAATCATCCAATCCTTCAATCTGGTAACTTTTTTATCCTTAAACAAATCAGCTAAACCCTTCAAGTTTGCTGGGAAATTTTCTATTTTGGTCCATAAAGAAGGCTGACCGCCGAAGAATTGATGCTTTTGAACTGTGGTGCTGGAGGAGACTCTTGAGAGTCCACTGGACTGCAAAGAGAACAAACCTATCCATTTTGAAGGAAATCAACCCTGAGTGCTCACTGGAAGGACAGATCCTGAAGCTGAGGCTCCAATACTTTGGCCATCTCATGAGAAGAGAAGACTCCCTGGAAAAGACCCTGATGTTGGGAAAGTGTGAGGGCAAGAGGAGAAGGGGACGACAGAGGACGAGATGGTTGGACAGTGTCACTGAAGCTACCAAGATGAATTTGACCAAACTCCGGGAGGCAGTGGAAGACAGGAGGGCCTGGCGTGCTCTGGTCCATGGGGTCACGAAGAGTCGGACACGACTTAACGACTAAACAACAACAAAAGGGACACTGGAAGGACAGATCCTGAAGCTGAAGCTCCAATACTTTGGCCATCTCATGAGAAGAGACGACTCCCTGGAAAAGACCCTGGTGTTGGGAAAGTGTGAGGGCAAGAGGAGGAGGGGACGACAGAGGACGAGATGGTTGGACAGTGTCACTGAAGCTACCAAGATGAATTTGACCCAACTCCGGGAGGCAGTGGAAGACAGGAGGGCCTGGCGTGCTCTGGTCCATGGGGTCACGAAGAGTCGGACACGACTTAACGACTAAACAACAACAAAAGGGACACTGGAAGGACAGCTCCTGAAGCTGAAGCTCCAATACTTTGGCCATCTCATGAGAAGAGACGACTCCCTGGAAAAGACCCTGATGTTGGGAAAATGTGAGGGCAAGAGGAGAAGGGGATGACAGAGGACGAGATGGTTGGACAGTGTCATCGAAGCTACCAAGATGAATTTGACCCAACTCCGGGAGGCAGTGGAAGACAGGAGGGCCTGGCGTGCTCTGATCCATGGGGTCACGAAGAGTCGGACACGACTTAACGACTAAACAACAACAACAACAAAGGGACATAACTTCTTTTTATATCTGTTCCAGACATTTAACATGTTTCTTTAAAAAGGGTTGTTCGCCTGATTTATTGTATTTCTTTTTACTACATTAAACAAATATTTTTCAATATTCCCATTTATTTCTGAGGATTCCATATCCCACCAAATTAACCTTTCTTTGTTATATATAATATCTCCAATAAATCTTAGTTGATTCGCTATATAATAATTTTTTATATTAGGAATACCTAAACCTCCATTTTTTGAGCCTTAAACAAATACCTTTTATTTATTCTTGATTTTTTACCTTGATTACAAAATCCATTAATTAATCCCTGCCAATCTTCTTCTTCTAATTGTATTGGGAGCATCCTGAATAAAAAAGTAATTTTTGGTAATATTTTCATTTTGGATCATAGCGATTCTCCCAAACCACGATAGTTTCAGTTTAGAATACTCCTGCAATTTATCTTTAATATCACTTTTTAATTTGTTAAAATTTTGCTCCTTTAATTTTTGAGTCACTTTAACTATATTTATACCGAAATATTTAATATAATTACACCATAAAAACCATATTTATTTACAAACATTTCTTGTTCATATTTATTGTAATTAAACATCATTATTTGTGTTTTTTGCCAGTTAATAGTTAATCCTGTTATTTCCCCAAATTTTTCTAAATGATTTTTAATTTTATCCATACTTTCTAATGGGTTTTTAATGGTTAATAATGAATCATCAGCAAATAAATTAATCTTAATTGTATCATTTTTACCTAATCCTTTAATTAATTCATCATTTCTTATTGCATTAGCTAACAGTTCTATAATCATACAAAACAATATTGGTGAAAGTGGACAGCCATGTCTTGTACCTCGGCCTAGAAAAATCCGCTCTGTTAAACCATCATTAACTATTACTTCTGAAGTATTATCTGAATATAATTGATCTATAACCCCAATAAATTTTCTACCAAATCCCCAACCCTTTATAAGCAGCTTTAATGTTGGCCATTCCACACAATCAAAGGCCTTAAATATGTCTAGTGATAAAACAGTTGCCTTTGTTTTTTCCTTTTCTACCTCATATATAATGTTCAAAGCTTGCCTAGTTAAATTATCCATTTGTCTTCCCTTTATAAAGCCACATTGATCCTCTTTAATATAATTTGCTATAAATCTATTTAATCTATTTGCTAATATAGCAATAAAAATCTTAGCATCTTGATTTATTAGAGATATAGGCCTATAAGATTCTGGATCTGTTAGATCCTTGTTGGGGTTTGGAACAAGAATCGTTAATGAGTGTTGCCAAGAAGGTGGCATTCTCTCTCCTTCCAGTATTTTATTATAAAACATTTTTAGCTTAGGTATCAAAATGGAACTAAGATGTTTATAAATTTTTCAGTTTATTAATGACTTCAGCAATTTCTTCTTCTTTAATCTCTTCTTCTAGTATTCTTTTATCACATTCCAATAATTTAGTTTTTAAATTCTCATTTATATAATTTTCTATATCCTCTTTCAGTACATTGTTTCTTTTATAAAATTTCTGATAAAATTCTTGAAAAATATTCAATTTATCTTTCATTATATTACACCTCTTACCTGTTCTATCTTTAATTACCCCAATCGTGTTTTTAATCTTCTATTTTTGCACATTCTAGCTAATAATTTTGAGTTTTTATTGCTAAATTCAAAAAAATCCTCTTTATATACATCAAATCCCTCTGAACTTTCTCTACCTCTAAGTTTTCTAGTTCCTTTTTCTTTGCCTGAATTTCTGCCAATATCCTTCTATCTCTTTCTAAAAAAACCTTGCTTTCCAAATTTCTCGATTTTTCTTCCAGTTTTTTCACGTTTATCTCCTTAATTTTTTTCAGTTTACAGGATTCCCTTATTGTTATTCCTCTTGGAATTGCTTTCATCATGTCCCACAACAGGCCTAATTTCGTACCTCCTGCTTCATTTATTGTCCATAATTCTAACCATTCTTTCTTTATCTTTTCTATTACCTCTGGGTACTGGAAAATGTTAATATCCATTCTCCATCTTTTAGAGTCTTTATAATCTTTTTAAATCTCAATCTCCATTGACATCAAAGCATGATCTGTTATTTTTATAGAATTAATCTCAGTATTAACTATCTTAGGAATTAAATCTTGAGATGTGAATATGAAATCTATTCTGGAATAACTATTATATACTGCTGAAAAATAAGTATATCTTCTTTCATCACCTTTCATTATCCTCCAAATATCCTTCAAGTGGTTGTTTTTTTCCTTCTTGCTCAATATCATGTTTCTTTGGAGAACATCATTCCGATCATAAAAAGTTTGATCCTTTATCTTATCCATAACCATATTGAAATCCCCTGCCATAATAACATAACCCTTCTTTACCTTCTCCATTTCTTTAATAACCGTGTCATAAAAATCTCCTTGTTTATTATTAGGTGCGTAAACATTAACCAAAGTATATTCTTCCAAACCCATTTTACCCTGTATTATTATAAATCTACCATTAGAATCTTTACTACCTGTTTCACTGTAAATTCAGTTTTTAAAAATTATGATTGCCACACCTCTAGATTTCGATGTTCCAAAGTTTTTTTCATAAATGTCTATATTATTCATCTTAAGTTCGTTGACTCCATCTTCTGACTGATGAGTCTCTTGCAAAAAGGCAATGTCCAACTTATTTTTATTCAATAATGCTTCTATTCTTCTTCTTTTCACTATTGATCCCAGGCCTTTCACGTTTAAAGTGGTTAGTCTTATTCTCTTGCCCATTTCAGTTCAAAGTCTCTCCTCCTAACAGGCCCCGTGTGCAACCCCTCCTCCCAACAAACAAAAATACACTAAAAATTAAACCCAACATAACCCGAACATATAACGCTTTACCCCTAACAACCCACTGAACATTTATCTTTTTTCCCACCCCACCATATTCCCCCGCTATAACTACTAGCGAGGGCACAAGGTGGGGGGGACGGATGCCACTATTCTCTGGCGGAACCACAACCAGAACCTCGCCTCTGCTCTTTTTATCAAATTTTTGCATTTCTTCTTAATATTTGATAACACTGAAGCCCCCTTCTCCACCCCCTCTCTCCCCTGTAATTATAAGTAAACAAACAATTAAAATCCAGAATTATTAATAGTTTTAGTTTTATTATTACTTTTGCTATCTATTATTAATATAATTAGTATAGTTAATACTAAAAACTAGAAAGAAAGAAAGAAAGAGGGAAAAATCGATATAAATGAATGAAGGAAAGAGAGAAGAAAAGTAAAAGTAAAAAAATTTAAAAGATTTAGAAGGGGGGGAGACAACAGGCGGTCCGTCTTCTAACCCTTCAGGAATCTGGTCCTTTCTGCTTCAACCTTCTGTTTTTTTGCTTGAAGTCGGAGTTAACTCCTGACCTCCATCTTCCTCCTGCCAGAGTTTCCACGCTTCAGGTTTCAAAAGGAGGAACATTTGTTGGACTTTGTCTTCCAACTTCCTTTGAAAGTGGAATATTCTGCGGAAAGCTACATGAAGCTTCCTGGGGTACAGACAGATGTCTTGTTTTGTCCCCCAAAAAGCTGGTAGCTGGTGGGTAAATTCTGCAGGCAACTGCTGTACCTCGGCATTTGCTTTCTATACCACATATGCCAATGTTTTGGGTTTCCCTGTAGGTGTCCTTCTTCAGTTGTTTGCCCTTGGAATCTCATGTTTAGACGTTGCCCTTCTCTCTTCCTTCCTTTCTCTCTTGACAGCAGGAGAAAAAGTGTGGGGGACTGAGGAAGCATTTGGCACATGAGCCCTCATCTTTAAAATCCATTTTATATAGCTATAGAACACACATTTGAAACCTGCAATAAAACGTTGCAGTATGACATTTTTCTTTTTTTAAGATCCTAGCTGCTGTACTATATTCTGTACCCATCCCATTCCTAGGTTTTCTCTCTCCCCATCTTCCAACAACCAGCATTCCTTGCCCTCTAAGTATGAGAGGTTCCATTGGGCTGCTTTGGGATTGTGCCCTCTCCTCTGATGATCTGTTGTTTGTTTGTTGGGTTCTTTTATTGGTGTTGTGTCGAATTTGGTACTTCAGCAGGAAATCTCTGGGATTCCCATCTTGGTATCTCCTCACTGAATGTAGGTAGGCCCTCTTCTGACAGTATAAGCAGAGACACTTTGAGATCACCATTAGGATGCACAGCCTTACTTTCGTAAGCATCGAGTGTTGTATGGCATTTTCTGATGAAGGCTCTGAGACTGCTTTCCACGTGTTCTTGCACCATACTACTCTAGGTTCCACTGATTTTAATGGCACATGAGATGCTCACAGATCTCAGAATTCAGATTAAAGGTCTTCCATGATGTTCTTGAGTTCTCAAGGGCTTAGTCCAAACCTCATTTTGACAGCCAAGCAGCTAAGGCAGTGGGGATGGTGGAATAGGATCTGACACAGGATACAGTATTAGAGAAAATTCATCAGTAGCATCAAGAAAAACTAGCACCGAGGATCGAGACAGAGTAGATGAAAGCAAAAGTGAGGATCTAATACTCTTTAGATTTGTGCTGACAGGCCTTGTTTAAATTTTTGTGCCCCCAATTGCAGATGAACATTTGAAGATATATTAGCAAAAGCGCTTACAGATTTAAAATGAGGAGACAAGTACAGAGAAGTACAAATTTAATTACATGGGTTCAGCTCTTGTCTTTTTTAGTAACCCTATGCTATGCATTATATAATTCTGCTCATGGCATATGAGAGAATGAATAAAGCTTCTAAAACCACACAAAAATGATACAAGATATTACATACATGAGGTGATATAATATATGACAAATCTGTGTTTGAATACTTTCCGAATGGGGGCCAAAATATCCCCAGAAATGGCACAACATCCCAAATGATTGAGTTACCTTTTGTCAAAAATATTTCCAGGGATGTATTTGCCATTTCTTTTCTTTCACTACAGTTCCTTGTAACAAAGTTATGCGATCACATAGCAATTGTTTCCATTCTTAATCCACTTTTGGAAGTGTATGGCAGGAGCTGTGCTTGAAAGGGATTTTTAATGCTAAAGAAGTTAAAGACTTTAAATAAAGGAGAAATGTTTAAAAGGCCTGAGCTGCCCACCGACCCCAAACTATGCAAACTATTCAAGATAGATACAGAAAATAAAAATAAATGAATATGATTTTCTGTAATTTTTTTCTGGTTTTTTTTTAATTATGAGAACATTCAGTTCATTGGATCTAAGGCAGGGCTTGTTACAGTATACATTCACTAATTAGAAATATCTCAGTTTGGACTGGCAAGTCTACTTGTTTAATATTTTGGTGGCATCTGTAGTTATATTTATTGCGCTACCCCAAAGCCTGCTTTCAGGTCTCCTTGCAATAGCTTTTAATAGTACTTTTAAAACTCCCTGTGTAGTTACTGAGAAACTTTCTGAAAAGCTCCAGCAAGGCAAAAAAACAAAACAACAACAAAAAACCACGCCTCAGTGAAATATCCTATCTTCTGCACTGCTTCAGCTATGAAATATTTAATGCCATTTCAGAAGTGAAAAAAGTTCAGCAAGCCGATACGTTGAATGCAGGAGGAAAGGCAGAACTGTTGCATATGGAAGGATTTATATTTCCATGTTTACAGTGCTTGCATCATTGCCTGAAATATTGGTTGGGAAGTCATCCCATATGACACTCCACAAACATGTCAGTGATTCAGTAGAATGGTAAAAGAGAACTAATACATTCTCTCTCACTCACACACGTACACACACACGTGTATATCCCCATATGGGAACGATATATCTCGACAAATACTTAGTTTTCTAACAGTTCTGTAATTTTAACAGAAAGAAGAAAGGAGAGAAAGGGGAAAAACAAAATGCAGATATATTGGCCAGAATCCTCTTAGTTTCACTCACTGGTGTAACTCTGTTGGTGTAAATGTCAGTGGCGAATTGCTGCGAGGTGGGAACTTGGTGTAGGCATTTGTTAAGCAGTTACATGACTTGTCATGTGTCAGCAAATGACTATACTGACTTTTAAACCTGAAGCAGTTCTCTACTAACATTTATACCAATGGAGTTATGCCAATGTAAGTTTTTAGTTAGTTTCCAAGCCATGTGGCACAGATACCTTCCTGTAGTATTTTGCAGTATTTTGTATTATGTATTTTGTAGTATTTCACAAAGAGAGTATGGCTCAATAAGAAGCTGATGGCATACACCAAGATCCAGGTCTATAGAGCCTGTGTCCTGAGCACACTCCTGTACTGCAGTGAGTCCTGGACCCTTTGTGCATGGCAGGAGAGGAAGCTGAACACGTTGGAGTTATGCCAATGTAAGTTTTTAGTTAGTTTCCAAGCCATGTGGCACAGATATCTTCCTGTAGTATTTTGCAGTATTTTGTATTATGTATTTTGTAGTATTTCACAAAGAGAGTATGGCTCAATAAGAAGCTGATGGCATACACCAAGATCCAGGTCTATAGAGCCTGTGTCCTGAGCACACTCCTGTACTGCAGTGAGTCCTGGACCCTTTGTGCATGGCAGGAGAGGAAGCTGAACACGTTCCATATGCGTTGTCTCCAATGGATTTTTGGTATCACCTGGCAGGACAAAGTTCCAAATAGAGTAGTCCTAGATTGAGCTGGAATTTTTAGCATGTATACGTTACTGAAACAGCGACGTCTACGTTGGCTTGGGCATGTCGTGAGAATGGCTGATGGTCGGATTCCAAAAGATCTCCTGTATGGAGAATTAGTGCAGGGAAATCGCCCCAGAGGGAGACCATAGCTGCGATACAAGGATATCTGCAAGCGGGATCTGAAGGCCTTGGAAATGGACCTCAACAGATGGGAAACCCTGACATCTGAGCATTCAGCCTGGAGGCAGGCAGTGCATCACGGCCTCTCCCAATTTGAAGAGACCCTTGTCCAGCAGGCCGAGGCAAAGAGGCAGTCACGAAAGCAGCAAAATCAGGGAGCTAGACGGGGTACAGATTGTATTTGTCTTCAGTGTGGAAGGGATTGTCACTCTCGAATTGGCCTTCTCAGCCACACTAGACGCTGTTCCAAGTCCTCCATACAGAGCATGATACCATAGTCTCTCGAGTCTGAAGGATGCCTAAATCTAAATCTAAATCTAGTGTTGTATAGTGAGTGGAGTGACGGACTAGGGCTCTGGAGATCAGAATTCAAATCCCCACTTGGCAATGGAAACTTACTGGGGAAGTGGAACTGGTAAAACCACTCCTTAAATATCACTTGTGTTAAAAGCCCTATTAAAGTTGCTATAAGTCAGTTCTAATATGATGGCACATAACTAAGTGCTGCTCCACCCAGTATATGTCTCCTGAGCCAACTGCTTATCTATATTTAATGGTAGGGTAAGGTCTGGTCCTAAGGCTGCATGTAGACTCAGAGAGCTGTTATTGCAGCCCCTGGTCCCATCAGTCTCCCCAACCCCACCGTGAAATTATTTTCCTACACAAAACAAAATAAAAATGAAAGATAAATTGCTATTTCTGGAAGCCTTCAGGAGTGACAATTTGAAATATGTCACAGGGCCCTGCATTGTTGAACACCAAAGAAAAGTCATTTTTCAAAAATGCAAGGTGGACTTGATTGGCAAAAACTTGGCTTTTTAGACCCAGATCGTTTGCTGACCAAAGCTGAAGCTCGTGCTAAATATGCCACCCCAAAAAATGTTGGCAGCTGCATTCATAGAGCTGTGACATGCACATGTTGTCCACAGCACAATGCTAAAAGCCAGAGAAGTGCATATAACAAGGGAATGGTGGCTTGGCATTATGAACTCTTGAGTAAAGTGCCTAAAGCTAGAGCTGTCACAGTTGTTTAGCTCCAGCCTGTGCATGTTGCTTTGGAAGTAAGTCTCAGTACATTCATTGGGGCTTACTCCTGGCTTAGTATGCATAGAATTGCAGGCTTAAATGCCAGTGAGAGTTCTTGCTATTGGACTTTATTCCCTTAGAGACCATTGGTATGAAGTAGAGGGACACACAAGTGCCTATTTAGTTAAGGCAAGCAAAAACAAAAAACAAAAAAAAGGTTCCCACCATTATAAACCTCACAGTCTGATTACTTATAAAAAGAACAACTCCTGAAGTAATAATGTGAAATTTGCATCCATTAACTGCTTGTTGAGATCTAAAAAGACAATCATGGCTACAACAACTTGAACATTCCTTGAAATTAGCCCAGTGTTCCTTTTTCTCCAGTTTTTGAAAAGGTATATCATGTTTTTTTTTGTCAAATTCTGATTAATACTAATGGATTTTTTGTTAGGCTTGTTCAAAATGAGTATCCTTGATCGGTTTGGTTCAATTTTGGAAGTGTTGGCAAATTTATGCTGTGTAGACTCAGTACTTTATTCTGTATAATAATTTGAATAAGAATTCAAATAAGAATACTTATTATTCAGAATAAGTAACTTATTCTGAAGTGAGAATTGTACTAGAAATCTGTAGCCTCTCATTGGCTATAACATTTTCCCCCTATTTGTTAGAATTAGCATTTTCAAACTTACATGAGGTAATTATGCCCGGCAAGTCATTTCTGGCTTATGATGACCATAATAGGGTTTTCACAGTATGTGAGGTATTTAAGAAATAGTTTTACCATTGCCAGCACCACCTGTGAGTTTTCATGGCTGAACTGGAATTTGAACCCAAGCTCCCTGAATCTTCGTCCATCCACCACACTATACTAGCTCTCAGATTATGACTGCCATGGGGAGTTTGCTTCATCTTCCTCCTCTGAATTTGGGCCTGAAAGACAAAGGTGAATGTGAGTGTGTAGAGGGTAAGCAAGAACGTCTTGTGACCTTGTAGACGATCATTTCTGATCACAAAGCATGCCTGTTATGGCACAGATAAATCTTGGCTTCCAGTTTCCTGCCTTTGTGGTGTTTGAGTTGACATGAGGCAGATTTAATTCTAACTTCAAACTGGCAGGTTTTGTTTTTTTAATCACTGAATTGTATGTATACAAATGACAGTAAGACAGCAATGCCTCTTGCACACAGGATCTTTAGGCTCATTTTTTGAATAGCTGGTATAGCACAGTGGCTCTCAGTGGGAGCTGTAAGCAACATAGCTGGTTCAAATTTCATCTTAACTATGTACTCATTAGGTGGCCTCAGATCCCATAGTCTCTGAGCCCTGCTGTCTGTAAGTGGATAGTACTGGCCATATTACAAGCTTCTTATCGAATATCTGAAATAATGCACACAAAGTGTTTTGAACACTTATAGATGCTGAGTTGTTCACAATAACAACTTTCTCCTTAGTGTGAAGTTTGCCCCATCAGTTCAGTTTCCCATCTGGTGGCTTGATTATTGAGATATTTGTGTAAATCCATTGTACTGTTAGTAGTGAACCAGCTATGAAGGGATGTACAGTAAATAACTGCCTTGAAATTTGATACTAAAAATATTGCTGGTAAATGGCCTGCCTTGATTATGTAAATTTCTATACAATATCTGTTATTGATTGATAGCACCTGCTGCCTGTTCCTGATTTTGCTTTCTCAGCAACAGTTTTGTAAGTAGCTTTCATCAGTTCTTAACTTCCCAGCTGATTCTGTGCATTTTCGGTGTCTCAAAGCCTATTTGTTTCATTGGGCTTGGCTACTGCTAACTTTATGGTTCTCTATGAAATGGGTGGGGAACCTCAGGCCCTGAATCTGGCCAGCCTTCAGTCCCAGTCTGGCCCTCAGGAACTTCCCAGGTGGCAACATCTCCTTCCTTCTGAGAACACGGCTGATTTCACAGCTTTTGTATGTCCCCTTCAATACTCTAAAAGGTCTAAATGATTTTCCTAACAATTAGTTACTGGCAATAAGTGCATTCAGCTAATGCTATTGAGAAGGAAGGGGTTGGCCCACATCTTAGCCTTTAGCATCCATTAATGGAGGAACACCCCCCCCCCCAAACTATTCAAGAGAGAAAATTAGGCTTTTGGACTGAAAGGAGTTTACTACCCTTATTTTAGATTGGGGTGAGACTCACTAGCTGCATGCAGCCCTCAGGGGCCCATCTGAGGCCCCTCACTCAATTTTTTTTAAACAAAAATGTTGTTCTAAAAGTCCCCTTAACCCCCCCTCCCCGGGGATGATTTGGAATTGCACACCCTCCCCTATTTTAGGGAGTGCTTTCCCCCCCCCCAACCACAACTCACTTATAATTGCTTAAGAACAGCCGTAAAATGACAAAATTGCACCATACAGCTACTAGAGATCATGAGGTGGTTTTTTCAATTGAAAAAAACAAAAGTAGGAAAAACGAGGGTTAGGGTGCTGGAGTTGCACACCTCTCCATGGTCTGAGATGGACATGTGTGGAACTTCTGGAAGTTGCCCACTCCAGCTTTATATAACAGTGCAAACATGAGATTGTTTCTGAGGAAGCATGGGAACAAGGCAAACAATGGTTGGCCAGGGGAGTTCATGCAGTGCTAGTACGGGTAATTTTCATAGTACTTTTTGCCTTTCTGAGGGGGTGCTTCCCTGAGCTTTCTGATGCCTCTGCAAACTTTTCTGCACTCTCATACACAAACAGAATGGCATATTTACACCAGCAGTATCTTCCTCCCTGACATTTCAAGGCCCGTGCCTTGAAGCCCAGGAGCAAGTCCTTGTGATATCGTGGCAGTGAGCAGTTCTGATGTTATGGGCTGGGTTCTTATGATGCCACAAAGTGGAGCCAGAAAGAATTTGGATGAGATCTGGAATAGCTTTCAAGCAACTCAGAGGCCAGGGTGGGGTGCATTTTGGTCTTTTGGACGGGAAGCAAAATGCACCTGGCAGCTTCACCACTTTCCCAAATTGCTGTTAGGGCTTGCACCTCACACGGCCTTATCTACAGCACACATGACATGTGAGAATTTTTTAAAAGCCATGCATTTGTGCTAGGGCTTGCAAAAGTCTCACAGTCAACCTTTGTGTGATTCCCCTCACCCCCTTTCTTGGACTCTCTTCCACTGCTGCCTTATCATGTCAACAAGAAGTACCAAGAATAAGATGCTGGCACATTACACCTTCTTTTGCTCCAAAAGGTGCAGTGGGCCCAAGTGTATGCATCTGCTAGCTCTCTTCCCAGCCCTCTCCCTTTATCCTGGCTTTTAGATGTGCTGATGTTCTATAAACACAACACACTTACAAGTGCCTTCATCCTGAGCCACTGAATATTGGCACCAATTGGCACTGGGTAGAGATGGGTGCCCAGTGCCTCACACAGAAAATCCAACCTTTCTTCTCCAGTGCCAGTCACTCTGAGTTTGTCTCCCATCATCACTCAGAGACCTGGGCAAGCATAGGAATTGCCTGAGACTTCAGCTGTTGGCTTGAGACCTGGGAACTCTCAATGTTTGAATATAATCTCACTATGCTTGTGCCACGTTGTCTTGCAAAGTATTAAACAGCCCTTTGTCAAGTCAATAATACTTTCTGTGTGTAAACCACTTATCAACATTTCTGTTTTCTTGTATTTTAGATTCCTTTTTGTATTTTAGGTTCCTTTTATCATGACATTCTTTAAGTAGCCTGTTAATCTTTTTGACTATTAATTCATGTCCTTAAAGAAGGTGTTTTTCATTTTTTTTTTTACAATTTCAGTATGAGGGCAAAACAAGATGTGATAGGTGAGTTAATGAATGGATGAAATCAATGCAACAGTCTTATATTATGATAAATAGTACAGTCGGAATCAAGACGGTGTGGAAATGGGGGTGTTGTGATTTTGAAGAAAATTCCTGCCCAGCTGTTACTTGCTTCAGGAGCAAAGCTTACCATATGGTAGATTTTTGTCAGGACCACTGCATCCCTCAAACTCTTCTTTCTCCCTGTGGTTCAGATGTGGTTTGGCCCCCTCCTCTCTACCTGCAGCTGTTTACACAATATATATTTTAAAAGTCCATTGCTTTACTTCACACCCTTAATGTCATATCAAGTTTGTGCCTTGAAACAGTGATTGACAGAGTTCAGGTCGGTAGAATTTATTTTATTTTTTCAGTACAACCTTAAGACCTGCCAACTAGAGGACTGTGCAGAAGACATAAACTTAGAATTGAAAATTTCTAAGCCTGGGCATCAGTTTTCAGTGTTAAAATGGAATAGAGGTCACAGTGACTGTGCAAAAACAATTTACTCCTAGTAAACCCAAGCTTTTCAAATTTCAGTAGTATAATTTTGTGCCTGTTACATGTAAAAGATCAGAAAACCATGCTGATCTCCTATAAATCACCCAGAGATCTGCCGCTAGATCCACATTCAACTTCTGTCTACCCAGCATTATGCTTACTTTACTGTATTAACCAGTATCTTGTTGCGCAGCTCTGCCTGCACAAGGGAAATGACATTATTGTTAGCAGCTGACTGAAGACTTCCTTTTTTTATTTCAGGGTGTGTGGAATTTGCTTTCAATGAGATTAAAGTCACGCACGCTGAAATGGAAAAAGGAAATCTTTAATCAGCAGCACTCTGCCACTGATGTTGAAGTCATTCTCATTGTGCAGGTGGAGCTAAGCAAATATACTAGCCTTTGAGTTATTAAAATAGTCAGTATTTCCTAGTGTATTTTATTCTGATTTATAGCTTCTTTGTTCTTTTTAAAAATAGAGTACTCCTTCATTTTGGATTTTGGGAGACAGAACATATTTCAAAATGACAATTGTTTGCTCCTTGCTTTCACTTCTAAAACTCACTTCAGTTTAAAACTTCAATAAATACTGTTTTGTGTTTTGCAGTATTTCGGAAGCTTGCTTGTGATCTTCTGCGTTGAACTGGCCTGTGGTGTTTGGACCTATGAGCAGGAAGTAATGGTAAGGGGAGGGGGTAATGTACCCCTTTCAAATTTGTTCAACTTAACTCATTTTTACTGCAAATTATTCTTGTTAATTTATTAAACTACCCTAAAGATGGAAGCAAGCCCTGTGAAAACTTGGATCAAATTGATCCCATAGGACTTTTTTTATTTTACTTTTTAGCATTGGGGAGGCAGAAATGTGTTAAAGAGTAAATCTTCTTTTACTTGTCCTCATTTGTAGTGTTGTGTAAACTGGAATACAGGCAATAGATATAATGCTTAGCACCCTTTCCCTTGAGGAACCAACCACAAGCAGCCCTCACATAGGAAGTTAGATGACAGAGGTTCTTGTTTCACTATTCTGTGCAGGTTTGGAGGCAGTCCTTTTAAAATTATTTTGCAACATTTCTGATAGTGAATATAGGATAGGGGGGCTTGTACGCTAGCTAGCTAAGAGGTCAGGCCATGGATTATGGCGAATGTGTATTTTCTCTTCTTACAACATTTTCCCTCTGACCTTGCAAATGTTCCAGTGTTACATGCCTGAGACATCAGACATACAAATAAGGCTATGCTATCTCCCAGTTGACCAATGACAAAAGAAGTGCAAGCTAATTTACCACTTTTGTTAAAATAAGCAGGCAGTCTTTTCCCCTTAAGGGTGTAATTTTTCTAGACACCTCAGATAATCTTGGTCAACTGTTCTCTTTTCTGTCAATTGTATTTTATATGGTTATTATTATAGGGAACCCTTTTGGAAAAGCAATTGTTTTTAATCTACCAAGTAAAAGTGGGTTGGATTCTGACTAAACTGTGTTTGGTTACATTGTGTCCACACAAGGTAAAATGCTGCAAACACTGCATCACTTGATATTTATAAATTGTATAAGGTGTCTTTACCCATCAACTGAGATTTTAATACACATTTAGGAAGGGATATAGCCCGTGTTCCTATATTTACTGAAAGAAAGAAAGAATCTTCTTGTATATGTGAATTTATTCCATTATCTTTCTCCCCATGTACCTGATCCATGTCCTCTGTGGAGTCCCAATCAATTTTGTGCTTTATATGAACGGGTACTATGCAGATGAACTTAACTGCTTGAGACCCTTGGAACTAAGGAAGCAAGGTCATTGTGACTGACCAAACCTCTGTGGCTTTTGAAAACAGGATATACACTATGAGCCTACCTCGCCTACTTTGTAGTCATCTGCTGTTTTAACAGTGTAGCTTGTTCCCAGTTAAGTATGCACAGAACTGCAGCTGTGTGCAGAGCCATCCTAGCAAGGTTTGGGAAGTTACTTTTTAAAAGTAACGAGTTTTAGTTCCATGGCCCCAAAACTACTTAATTGCCATCATAGTTGTGATTTTTTAAAATCCTTTACTTTCTTATTGTTCAAAAATCATTAAAATGTTCTGATATGCTGCCCAGTCACTTCTGAGTTATGGCAACCTAATAAATTAATGATGTACAAAAGGTCTTGTCTTTAAGAGCCTTGATCAGATCTTGTAAACTAAAGGCATTGCTTCCTTTATTGAGTCAATTCACTTCATGTTATGCCTCCCTCTTTTCCTACTGCCTTCTACTTTTCCTAGCATTATTGTCTTTTCCAGTGAATCTTGTATTCTCACGATGTCTCTGAAGCATGATTGCCTCTGTTTAGGCCTTTTAGCTTATAGTAAGGGTGCAGCCTTGATTTAATCTGAAATTCATTGATATATATTTTGGGTGGTCCGTGGTATTTGTTAAACTCTTCTGTGATACCACATTTCAAATGAATTGATTCCCCGCCCGTCAGCATTCTTCTCTGTCCAGCTTCCACATTTGTACACAGTAATTAGAAATCCCATAGGATGAATAATCTTGGTCTCAGGACATATCCTTACATATAAGAACCTTCTGTAGTTCATTTATAGCTATACTTCCAAGTCTCAGTCTTCATACTTCTTGGCTACTTGGCACCATTTGGATTGATGAGAACTGCAAGTAACTAAAATAGTTATGTTTTCTTAAAAAAACCAGAATGCTAAAAGCTGCTGCTATATTGCAATAACATGTAACCTATGTGTAATGGTGGGGCACGTAACCCATTAACTTTAAAAGTAAATAAAAATTATAGTTATACTAAAAAAGGGGTGATGTTTTCCTAAGTTACCATTGTAAAGTAACTTAGCTATGCCTTAATGTTGATAAAAGAACTGAATTACGAGTAAGTTGTTATTCCATAACTTGGTTATTTGTGAGCTTTGATTCCTGCACATGTTTACTGAAAGATAAGCCACACTGCATCCAACAGGCTTTCATTTTCAGGACTGCTTTGTTAGTCACAGCTGGACTGGAGTCTCAATTTATTCTAACAGTGAAGTGAAGTGCTGGAAGTCTAGCAACCAGCCACATCTTAAATGCTTTTCTTCTATGTAAAACTCATATGCCACTTTCAAAACTACAGCTATTCATAAGATTTTCTGCCTTCAGGTGGCAGCTGTGTCCTTTCCTTTTCAAGCCAGAAGTGTAATTCTTGCATGGGAAAATAGTTTAATCACAGAGGAGAAAACAAGCTGGCATGTTGTTCCACGAGCTGTTAAATCCTCCCATCCTATTTTCCATGCAGTACATATTTATGAAGAGAGTGACAAGAGTTTTTCACAGGGCTGCCAAGGTATACCCAAGGCAATGGCCTTTGCAGCAGCAGCAAGTATATTGGAAATAATGCTGCTGTTTTCTTTTTCCCCCCGCTGCCCCCCATTTTTTGGTATTTTGAATACCATTGGGACCAAAGGAATTTCTGGCAGATCCATCTGAAATTGCATGCTAACAGTTTTCATCAGAATTCATTCGCTTTCTGTCTAGATTCCAGTGAGAGGCTACTATTCCAAATATAACTGCTGTTACAAATATTACTTTGTCGAAATGTCAGAATCGAAATGGAAGTGTAACTCTATGTGGTCCATTTGCCTTCTGAGTCCTGCTACCTTCTCCAGGGAATCTGAGAAGGGAAAGCATTCTGGAACGTTGTCACATTCCTTTTTGGCGTGAAGATAGATTTATGTGAGATAGAATCAAAAGTGAATTCTTCACCACCACACAAGCAGTGCTGGCACCGTGTTTTTGTTGACTCTTTGGGAAGAGTCTTCCAGTGGGTCTGCCTTCTCATAGCAGGCCCACCTTCTTAAACTGGCACCACTGCCTTTCCTCTTGCCCCCATTCTCTGGGCTCAATTGCAGAACTGCCTAGACACAGAAAATGCAAGGAAATGCAATCCTTGTTTGCAAGTTTAGAGAGTACAGTGGTGCCTCGCTAGACGATTGCCTCGCAGGATGAGGAAATCGCTAGACGATGCCTTTTTGCGATCGCTACTGCGCTTCGCAAAACGATGTCTCTCTATGGGGAATTTTCGCTAGACGATGAGGTTTCCCCATAGGAATGCGCCGACTAGTGGTGAAAAGCTGTCAGTGCAGCTGTCAGTGCATTCCGACGGGGACCCTCATTCGCTAGACGATGTTTCCCTATGGGAGATTTCGCAAGACGACGAGTTTTCCCTTTGGAACGCATTGAAGAGATTTCAATGCATTCCAATGGGAAAACGTGCTTCGCTAGACGATGTTTTCGCTAGACAGCGATCTTCGTGGAACGGATTAACATCGTCTAGCGAGGCACCACTGTATAGATAGAATAGCAGCAACATCAGGTGGAAGAGCAACAGGACCAGGATGCTCTGAGGTTCTGTGGCACTGTTCCTTGCAAAGAAGTCTCAGATAACTGACACGACTGATCTCTAATGGTAACTCTAGCCCTGTGTTGGTGTGTGACTTCCACTGAGCTGAAGAATATGGTGGCATTTTCTCCTATTCCATGTACAAAAGCTGATTGGACTTGCAACTGAAACTTTCTTCAACACTAATTGGGGGCAGTATCTTCCCCTGAGCATGAAAAGGACAGGACATGAGTCAAGAGTATGGCACAGCAGCAAACAAACAAACAAACAAAAAGTCAATACGATGCAAAGCAGTATCAATAGAAGTACAGTGTCCAGATCAAGGAAAGTAGTAGGACTCTACTTTAGTTAGACTTCACCTGGAATATTGTGTCTAGTTTTGGGCACCACAATTTAAGAAGGATACTAAGAAGATGGAACATTTCCAGTGGAGGGTGAGTAGAATGATAAACGGTCTGGAAATAAAGCCCTGTGAAGATGGTTGAGGGAAGTGGGCATGTTTAACCTAGAAAAGAGAAGACTGAGAGGTGACATGACAAATATCTGAAGGGCTGTCGTGTGGAAGATGGAGCAAGCTTCCTTTCCTCAACTCCAGAGGAATCAAAGTAATGGATACAATGCCACCTGACAAAACTCTCTCACTCTGCCTCGTAATGGGATTGGTGCTGCCCTGCACATAAATCATGTTGCTCTTCTAGTATTGTGGGAACCAGTGACGCCAGAGCTGAGTTCCTTGTCCTCTGTTTTCTGATGTCCACACATGTGTGAGGAACTCTCAGCAATTGAGTCCAGAACTTGAAAACACCTTTTGCTTGTGATTGGAATCATGTTTAAAACTAGGAAAATAGAAAGTGCTTTTTTTTTTGTGGTAGTTTTGTCATCCAGAAGGTTAATGTTGGAGCTGTCCTGTTTTATCAGCACCAGACATTAGTGTAAAGCTAGAAGATTTTCCTTGGATTCAGAAAGAAAGAGCTGAGTGTTGTTCGCATACTGGTGACACTGGATCTTCTAGACCAGTAGTTCCCAACCTTGGGTAATCCAGGTGTTCTTGGACTGCAATTCCCAGAAGCCTTTACCACCAGTTGTGCTGACTGGGCTTTCTGGGAGTTGCAGTCCAAGAACACCTGGGTCACCCAAGGTTGGGAACAACCATTCTAGATTCCAGATGATCTCTTGTAGCAGTTTCATGCATATGTTAAATAGTACTGGGGAGGGGGGCAAGATGGAATCCTTAGGAACAGTGTAATGCAATGGTCATAGTGCCACACAGGAGTCTCCTGAAATGACGCAAACTGTGGATAGGTTTGTCCATACGTTTTGGACAAATATTATTCACATTTTTCACAGCATCAACTGCAAAATTGTGAACACGTGTAAATCAGGAGTGAATCCAATGAATGTGATTCTGGCTTCCTATTCATTCTGAATGATATGTTGTGGAAACAGGGTGGCTCTATTTGCCTTTATGCCCCCGCCATTTTGAATCCGCATAGAGACTACTTCAATCCTAGTTTTCCTAGTTTTCTGTAGCCCATGTGTATCTCAATTTTCTTCTTCTTGGTCTCCATGAATCAAACAATTCGGTTGTGCTCCTGTGCTGAAGCCCAGTCAGAATGTTAGCTGAAAGGGAAAAAGTCTTTCCCTCCCCCATCAGCTTGTGCACCTATCCTGAGCCGCTAATGACTTTCTCTCAGTCTCTCTTTGTCTCTGCACAGTGGGCAGCTTGACGAGAGTGTTCCAGGTACTTAACCATTCATACTCCTGTTTACTTACCTTTTTTGCCCTTTCCCCCTATATTACTTTATTTTGTTGAGTTTGTTATAGAAAACCAAAAAAAAAAGAAGAATAGTTTAGGGGTTTTTTTTTTTCATTTAGTTCCCCCCTCTCCTTTCTCCCTCACTTCAGCTGTTTCCTACCAAAATATGTGGCCTCTCCTGCATTTTTAAAAAAGTGTATTGACTGTGGCTCAAAAATTCCTCACACTGACAGTCGCAAAAAGCATCTATATTGTTTTGGGGGAACTCATTTGTCACAGAACTGTTCAATTTGCAAAGCTTTCACCAAAGTTGCACTTAAAACTGTCAGTCAAGACTCAAACTATATCTGTGGGGAAAGTCTTTTAAAGCAACAGCCTCTGCTGACCAGCAAACTGCTTCTCAACAATCCTCAGACAATTAGAATCACAAGAATAGGACTAGCTTTGGTACTTGCACAAAGGGCTTGTCCTTCTAAGACTGCCTAAGCTGATCCACAACCAGGCCCAAGTTTGGAGACTCAGGGCACTCAGAAAGCCCTGTTGAAATCAAGGTCTCCTTCAAAACCAGCTAAATGGTCAAAGAGCACCAACAAGCAAAAGAAGAAGCACAGGTCTCCTTCCTCAAAGTTGAACCATTGGTTCCTATGTCTGTATCTGATGCAATGAAAACTATCCAACCCAGCTCACCTCAAACCCTCAGCCTTCGTTTCCACAAGCTATGGGTGAAGTGCTTGTTTGGGTTTGGTTTCAGAAGGAGAATTAAGGAGGACACCTCCACATAGTGCCCTAGTATCTCCACCTATTGAGGGTTGTCCTTTTCAGTTTGTGAAACTGGCAGTGTCTCGATACTGCATTGCAAACTTGTCTATGTCTCCTTTGGCTTCTACAGTTCAGTCCAGATCTAGACCCAGATCTCCAATTAGACATAGGACCCATGGATCCATGTCTGAAACCTTATGTCACAGGAGGGCTAGATAATCTTCTGTAGAATCCAGATATGGAAGAGGTTATCCATTTCCTCATCCCATGTATTTTATGCCTTTCGATCAGATGCATCTCTTACACCATACCAATTGCTGCTTCAGCAGACCTCTGCAGAAACAGGACATAAACAAGATAATGCCTCTGTTACTAGTTCTCCTGTTGCCAATTGGATTCCTCGGGGATCTACGCATAAGTCTCAGAAAAAGACAAGGAATACAATCTCTCTAGAATGAAATGAGGCAGAATATTATGAATCAGTTTTGGATAGTGATTTGTCTCACTATATACTCCTGCCCCATTTATTTCTTCTCCTGACTCAGAAGTTGGGAATTCCTCTCCTCTCCCACCCTCAGAGGATATCCGGCAATTCTCAGATGTTATAAACCAGTGGCAGACTTGGTTTTTGCTAGAATCTAGCACAATACAACTGGCCCTGCCCAGCTTTCCAGTTTTACAAACTCTAAATGACTTGGTGATGCAGTCTTGGCTCAAATCTTCTACTGCTCCTCCTACATCTCATAGATAGAACATCTGTACAGAGTCAAAGAGGAAGGAGCAAATTATCTCCTCTGACTCCTGTCCTCTGAAGATGCCAGCCACAGAGACTGGCGAAACGTTAGGAAGAACAACCTTCAGAACACGGCCAAAGAGCCCGAAAAACCCACAATAACTATCTCCTTAAGCATTCCATGCCTAACTCAATTACAGTTGAAGCTTCTCAAAGAAAACCTAGAGGTCGTCTTCATTCAGCTCCCAATAATAAGGAAGGACGTAGGCGATCTTTTGGGTCATAGGTTCTATTCCTCTGCAGCTTTGAGAATTCGCATATCTAATTACAAAGCTGCTATGTCTACCTATAATCAATTTATGTGGGAAAAGCTGCAGCCTCTGCTCACGTACGTACCTGAGGATAAGAAAACCTTCACTATGACACTGATTATCTGCCTATTTAATCCACTCTGCTAGGCATGTAGCTGACTGTTCTGCCAAGTCTTTGGCATCTACTGTGGCTTTAAGGTGTCATGTGTGACTCAGATCAACGGCCATTTCTGATGATTCTAAGTCTTGGATAGATCT
Organism: Intellagama lesueurii; assembly: GCA_037013535.1. Taxonomy (NCBI): domain Eukaryota; kingdom Metazoa; phylum Chordata; class Lepidosauria; order Squamata; family Agamidae; genus Intellagama; species Intellagama lesueurii. Next base: position 67,144,491 of record JBAJHW010000005.1, on the reverse strand, counting down.
TTCATTTGATGGTGAAGATCTCTTTAACAGTAAAATAGATGAACTAATAGAAGACCTAGTTAAAAAGCGAGACCAATGGGTATATCATCTCAAAATTATCAGCAAAGTCAAAGACAAATGAGACCTCCTTGGAGGTGTTACCATTAGTACCCAAAGAGTCTATCTCAGCAGTCTACGGTGACACATTGGTCAACACTTCAATCATATCATTATCAGTTTAAGTATAGTAAGCCTAGATCTGCCTCTACCTCAAGGAAGTCTGACAGGAAAACCAAGCAATGTTATTGACTCCCATGCCACTAAGATCAGTTTTTCAACATCCAATCTTTATAATTCAGTTTCTTCTCTCAGCAATTTTTTATTAACAACTGGTGCAGAATCTCCAATGATTCATGGGTCCTTTCTGCTATCTATGATTAGGCAGTAAAATTTGTCACTGTCCCACCTAGAGGCAAAATCTATGGAACCAAATACTGATCTGGCCCATCTAACAAAAGTTCATGGGGTGGGGTCATTCAAGATTTTTTCACAGTCCCCAAGAATGACTTGCTTAGCTTCAGCAAAATGGCTTTATCATATCCTCAGATCATAGTCCATGGCTTGGATCAAGACTAGAGAACCTGTAGCACCCCAGGTTGTTGAATTCCTGGTCTCATCAGCCTTTGCCAGCCTGACCAATGGCAAGGTATGAGTACTGGTACCAGTTCTGAAATTAGTTCCATAAGGTTCCTCATCTGACTCAGAGGTTGGGAATTCCTCTCCTGTCTCACCCTCTATCTTATGAGTTGTAGGAGGAGCAGTAGAAAGTTTGAGCCCAGGCTGCATCACCAATTTATTTAGAGTTTGTAAAACTGAAAGCTGGGCAGGGCCAGTTGTACCATGTTAGATTTTAGCAAAAACCAAGTCTGCCACTAGTTTGGAGGTTGTTTGAACATCTAGTTGTAGGGGCTTTGCCATTCTTGATATATTATTATTAGTTAATAAAACAAGTCAAGGTTGAAGTAGAACTTGGAAAGGTTTGTGGGGGTTTTTTTCGACTGTAACTCCCCAGATCTCCCTGCCAGGGTAAAAGTATGGTTTGAAATCCTGGCTTGTTCTCAAAGTCTAGTTCGAATAAATCACATTTCCCTAATACATCACAGGAACTAATGGTTAATTTAAAACTAAAAGCAGAATATTTCAGTATCTTCTTGGCACAGGACATAACAAGGTGGGGAAGGAGGAAGCACACAAAAATGGATCCAAACCAGGTTCCTCATTCACAGTTGTTTATAGTTGTGCTTTAAAGTCAGTACTCTGAAAACCATGTCATTTTATTATCACTACGAACCGTGCAACTTAGAGCCTCTCTCGGGAACCCAGGTACTTGAAAACACTAACTGTAACAATGGATCAGACAATTATCAATCTGTACTGTGCTCCATTATGGTTTCAGTTTAGCATAAACTAAGCTATCAGAATGCCTTGAAGTGGTGTCAGAGGCTCCATTAATGCAAGTTTTTGTGCATTCTTGCAAAAAGAAAACAGAAAAAGAAAAAAGGCTAATTTGACCCCTCTGGCATGTGTCTCTGAGAACATTTTTATTCGATGTTTGATTTCTCAATTATGATACTTCTCCCAATCAAAAATGTGGGCCTTGTATGTTTAATATCTTCCATTTGAAAACCCATGAAATGGTTTTTAGCTCACTCAAGCATAGGTTAGGCCTGGAAGTTATTAGAATAATGATAATAAACATAATTTAAAAATCCAGACTTCTTGTTAAGAGTTACTCGATTCAAAATCAGTGAGCCCGTTTATTTTTCTTCATTGTTAGATCTCCAGCAGTCCGCCCACCCCCTACCTCAGTATTAAGCCATTTTCTCACATACATTACAAATACTGTGAAACAACAGAAGACACATGCTTTTATGTTTATACCAGATATGGCAAAATGATTTAGTTCTGAAGGGATGCATCTGGAGAGGTGGGGGTACCGATCAGTGTTCATGATCCCATTGAATTATTTTGCATAACAGCCAAAGAACACCAGCTGAAAAATAATGGAGGTCTCTGTCTTATTACACAACATTATTCATGAAATAGTAGTTTTCTTAGATTCCAAGCAGTAGCTGTCCGGTACTCTATAGATGGCTGGACATTTATTAAGATCTCGGTCTCCACTTAAGATTGAGGTGTTAATTGTGTTCCTTTGGCAGCGAAGTTAGTTAAAGGACTTGTTCCAGGTTAGCATATGTTAATCTTTACAAAGGCTGGAAGAATTCCAGCAAGGGAGCTGAGCCAGCCAATTAACTCAATGCACAGCTGTGGATGAATATCCTCAGGTGACACAGTAGATAGGACTGCCTGCATTTGGCAGTGATTTCCAGTTTCCCTTCATAGTCGTCATGTAAGATTTGACTTGATGTCAGGCTGTGATATTTCATTTTCAGGACACAATTAAGATTAAAAGGAAGCACAACCATATCGCAATTTCACTAGTTTAATACAGCAGGTTATTGTGGGATAAAGAAACATCCTGCTTACGTTTTTGCTTCCAAATGTGCAAAACATAAGGTATTGCAAAATTGAACATGGGCTTTATAAAATATCTAAAAATAAGAGCAATCATATTCTTTCTAGAGAGGTAATGTTACTATTTTTCATACATGGAACCCTCTTATTTATAATTGTTCTCTACAAATTCGAAAAATTATAAGAGTTGTGTAGCAGAGCAAATCAGCATTTTACAAGGCAATTCTAAAAAATGGGAGTAGCCCAAACAAAAAAATATAACTTTGAAACTGGGCTTCAGATCAGCATAAGTCTGCTCTTGTTCTGTGCCAAATTTGGGAGAGTTTGAATAAAGGGTTTTGAGTTATGATTTTTAAAATAAAAACTCCCCCCTGTTCAGAAATAGGTGGTCCTAAACATCCCCAGATTTAAAACAGTTCATATGAATTTAAAAGACCCATCTTGTTTATCTTGAAAGAAAATGGTTGTTGCCACCAACTTTTTGTGTGGAAAAAATCCAGGCTGTAGGCACTCAAATACTGATCCTTAAAAGAGGCCTTTCAAATGGGAAAAACAGAGACTTTGCTATAAACTGAGCATGTGTGGTATGGGCTTGTCAGGCAAATGATACCATGTGTGTATGGACAAGGAAGAATTACAGGTCAACAAACGTTCACAGCTATTTTGGAAGGAGTAAAAAAAAGGCTTGTTTTAAAGAAAGTAATGAAGTGACAGCTCTCCATAAATTTTTCTATGTATCTCCAGGGAATTAGCATATAATTTTGTAAGTCACGTTCAAAGTATTTCTGCTTTACAAAAGCACAGAGCAGTTATGCTTGCCCCAACCCTGAGTGCTTTCAGAAAACATTTTCTTAGGATTTCTGAGACCAGTCTCCTGATACAAGACTTCAGAGAAGAAATCAACTCCAGGTCTGGGTTAGTCTGAATTTTTGACCCAATTTGCTGATTCTCAAGAAGAGAACCTTTTCACTCCTTCCTGGCCAAACAGCCATTAGTGCTTACAAAGGGATTCTGTGTCTGACTGTAAAAATATTTTAAAGTTATTTTAAAAAGAATAGAGAACAAATATTTAGATGCTCACTCATTTAAGCTGTGAAATTGCTGTTCTTTGCTTTGTGGCTGGGGATGGTCTTACTAAATGTTAGCAGAGCTTTGATGCCTATAACCTATCAGTCTCAACCATTCTGCCGTCTTGTCATTATACACTTGCCTCATAATTAAAAAACAAAAAAACAAAAACACCCTCCAGAGATGTTATGTATCATTAAATCACTTCTGATGTGTGGTGACTGTATGAGTTTATGACCTCCCAAATGTCCTATAATTAACAACTCTGCTCAGATCTTCAGCACTTCATGTTAGGATGTTTCTTTCTTCCTATTGCTCCCCCCTTTCCCCAGCAATATTGTCTTTTCTGGTGAGTTCTATATTCTCATTATATGTGTATGGTACGATAGCCTCAGGTCACTCATTTTTTTATCCAGAGAGAGTTCAGTCTTGACTGAGCACCCACTTTTTCTGCTTTTCTGGTGGTCTGTGGTATCTGTAAGGCTCTCCTCCAACACCACATTTCAAATGAGTTGATTTTTCCATTGTCTTTCTTCACTGTCTTTCTTTCACATAATATGGATGATTTTGATTTTGGTTTTCTGTGACATTGCTAACACCAAACTGTCATTTGTGTCATTTGTGAATGGCAGTGAGCACAAGAGTGTATCCTGTAGACCATCTTGACTGCTGCCATTGGTGTTGTCAATATTTAGGCTGTGGTTTGCTGTCTAAAGCTTGGCACCCTCTTTCCTGCTGGCAACACAGACACAATACTGTGCAGCGATATCAGGACATTTCCTGATGTTTTGAATCATTTTGAAGCTACTTCAGTAATCTCCCTTGCAGATGTGGTAATTTCAGTAGGATAGTAGCAAGGCACTTAGTTGATGTAATACAATAATGGAATGAAGGTCACTATTATCGGTTGTCAGCATGAATGGCTGCATTAAAACTGCATCTCCCATGATCTGTTGAAACAGATTACTGCCACAACTGATTATGTCTTTTCTTTTTTGCGTGCTTTCCATTTTATGATTGTATAGTATACTTTATCATTAGCATTCATTTTTATGGTTGAATTATTTTTATCTTACTTCATTTCTGTGAGCTGCTGTGATTTTATTTTTGGAGGAAAGTAGACAATGCACAGTTAAGCTCAACTAAACTCAGACAAAAAATATTCAAATTGCTGGGAGCTGACAAGGAGTTGAAGCATTCTGAGTAGATGGTGCTGCAGAAAAATAGCAGGCATTTTAAAAACAAGTAAAGTGCAAAACAGACATTTATGTCCACCTATTTCAGTATTGTCTACACACCAGGAGAGGAAAAACTGCTGTAGGCTTTATTCCCTTTAGAGCAGTGGTTCCCAGCCTTGGGTCCCAGATGTTCTTGGACTAAAACTCCCAGAAGCCTTTACCACTAGTTGTGCTGGCCAGGATTTTTGGAAGTTGTAGTCCAAGAACATCTGGGGACAAGGTTGGGAACCAGTGCTCTAGTGAGGTCTATAGTTTTTTAGAAGTTGTCCGCTTCAGAGATAAAATATGCTATTTTGATGTGCTGAATTTAAATATGACACTTAAAACAACTGATTGTCTACTGTTGTGTATGTGCCATTCATTTATTTTCTTTGCATCTCACTTTGTATTTAGCAACTGACAGTATGTCACAAACACAATTGGGTAATTTCACAGGATAATCAATATAAAAACATTTCTTCAATAGACCTATAAATAAACTTTCAGTTTAATATTTATAAGAACAATTGAATTCCAAAACTATGGCTGAAATCATGTTGCTCAACTATATGTATGTAATGTGAAGCATTGACGGTAGTCAAAAAAATCGTGGCAGAGCAGAGAGAATACCCACAAAGCATTTCCACAGATACATTGCACAATGCATGTCTTATGTGAACCCTGTGGTTGATCGCAGAACCACAGTATAAACCATGCAGTTGTGAATTATGCAGTCAGTTAAGCAACTATGTCATGAAACCATGACATAAATAATCTTGTGATCAATTATTCAGTGCTGGCTGCCTGGACATAGGGCCCAGGATCCTAGTTCCTAACCCCCCCCCCCCAAATTGTCTCCCAATTCAGAGAGCCTGAATAGCCGTGGCAATACAGTGGTGCCTCGACTTACGGTTGTACCGACCTACGAAAATTTCGACCTACGAAAAGCTCCAGCCGCAAAATTTTGCTTCGACTTGCGGCTGGAGCTTCGAGGTACGAAACAAAAAAGGCAGGGGGAAAGGGCGGGAAATTCAAACCGTTGGTGGCGAAGAGGCTGCTTCTTTGCCCCAACAGTTAGGAAAAGAGAGGCTCAGCCTCCCAGGCTTCCAACACCGCCCCGACCGCTGTGCCGGGTGCCGGTGCTTTGGAAGCCCGGGAAGCTGGCACCCGGCGCGGCAGTCGGGGCGGCTTTTTTTTTTCCCCGGGAAGCCGAAAGCTGCCCCGACCGCTGCACCGGGTGCTGACTTCCCGCGCTTCCAAAGCACCGGCTTTGGAAGCCCGGGAAGCTAGCACCCGGCGTGGCGGTCGGGGCGGCGTTGGAAGCCCGGGAAGCCAGTGTGGAAAACTGTGTGGCTTTTTTTCCTCTTTTTTTTCGGAAAGCCGCCGCGCCGGGTGCCTGCTTCCCGGGCTTCCAAAGCACTGGCACCCGGCATCGCGGTCCGGGTGGCTTTGGAAGCGCGGGAAGCCTCCGCAGAGGCGGCGGGAGCCCCGGCCCGGCAGTGGCGGCTGGAGCCCTGGCCCGGCAGTGGCGGCTGGAGCCCTGGCCCGGTAGCGGCGGCTGGAGCCCCGGCCCGGCAGCAGCAGTTGGAGTCCAGGAGGCCTCCTGGCAGCGGTGGTCGCAGCGGTGGAGGTAAGGTGCTGCTTTTTGCTTTTTTAAAATTGTTTTTGTGGCTTTTGCAGGGTGGGAATGGGCTGGTGGGGTTATGTTTCTGTTTATTTTTGGATTTGTTTTGTTTTTTGCAGCCCCAGGGGCTTGCAGTGTTTTATTTTTATTTTTATTGGTATTTTTTCCTTTGGCCGAAACGGATTAATCGGTTTTCAATGCATTCCTATGGGAAATGGTGCTTCGACTTACCGAAATTTCGACTTGCGGCCACCGTTCCAATACGGATTAATTCCGTAAATCGAGGCACCACTGTAGTCCCTCTGGGTTAAAAATGCTGCTGCTGAATGCCAGGTCAGTAAAAGGGAAAACATCAGCCATCCAGGACCTGATCCTGGATTAGCATGCTGACCTGGCCTGTGTTACAGAGACCTGGCTGGATGAAGCCGGGGGAATTAGTCTCTCCCAGCTTTGCCCACCCGGCTTCTCTGTGCAGCAGCAGGCCAGACCTGGCGGGCAGGGAGGTGGAGTTGCAGTAGTCTATCATGACTCTTTCCCTTCACCAGGTGCCTTGTCAAACAGTTTTCTGGGTTCGAGTGTGTATATTTAAAAGTGGGTGCCTGGGACAGAATAGGGATTCTGTTGGTGTACCGTCCACCCTGCTGCTCAACAGTCTCCCTTCCTGAGCTGACTGAGTTGGTATCGGAAGTGATGTTGGAGTCCTCTAGGCTGATAGTACTGGGGGACTTAAGTGTCCACGCTGAGACCAACTTATTAGGAGCGGCACAGGACGTCATGTCCTCCATGACAACCATGGGCCTGTCCCAAGTGGTTTCTGGCCCCACACATATAGCAGGGCACACTCTGGACCTTGTATTTCATGCTGGGCAGGATGATGGTGATCTGGGTGTGGAGGAGCTCTCTGTAGTTCAGTTGTCATGGACAGATCACTACCTGGTGAGGTTTAGACTTACTGGAACACTTAATCTCTGCAGGGGTGGAGGACCTATTAGGATGGTCCACCCCAGGAGACTGATGGATCCAAGTGGTTTTCTGACGGCTCTTGGGGAGTTTCCTGTTGCCTCGGCAGGCAATCCTGTTGAAACTCTGGCTGATCTCTGGAATGGGGAAATGGCCAGGGCAGTGGACACAATCGCTTCCCCTGAAAACTCAGGTCCACAGCTTGGGTGTACTCCTGGATTCATCCCTAAGCTTGAATGCCCAGGTCTTGGCGGTGGCCAGGAGTGCATTTGCATAGTTAAAGCTGGTGTGCCAGCTGCGCCCATTCCTTGAGTTGTCGGATTTGGCTATAGTGACATGCCTTAGTTACATCCTGTTTGGATTACTGTAACACGCTCTTTGTGGGGCTGCCTTTGAAGATGGTTCAGAAACTTCAGCTGGTGCAAAACTCTGCAGCCAGACTACTGACTGGGGCTAGCTACAGGGAGCATATAATGCACCTGTTACAAGAACTGGACTGGCTACCAGTCCGTTTCCGGGACCAATTCAAAGTGCTGGTCATTACCTATAAAGCCCTATTCAGCTTGGGTCCAGGCTACCTGAAGAATCGTATCTCCCTATATGCGCCTTTTCAATGATTAAGATCAGCAGAGGAGGCCCTCCTCTCGGTCCCATTGCCAGCACAAGAACAGCTGATGGGGACATGGGAGAGGGCCTTCTCTGTGGCAGCTCCCAGGCTATGGAACGCTATCCCTCGGGAGATCAGGATGGCCCGTTCCCTTTTGTCCTTCTGAAAAAAGCAAAAGACCCATCTCTTCAGGCAGGCTTTTAACAATTACAACTAAATCCCTGAACCCCAGTTTAGCGGATAATTTTAATCTTTTCCATGTTTTAATGTTTTAATTTTATTTTAAATCATATATTGTTTAATTTGTCTTTTAATATTTAACTTACTGTGTTTTAATTGTGTGAATTTTAATGCTGTGAGCCACCTTGGATCCTTTTGTTGGGAGAAATGCGGCATACAAATAAAACTACTACTACTAATAATATTTCCACAGGTATAACTTTACATTGCACAAACCTGGAAAAGATTTCAGCCAGTGCTTCAATAAACAAGAGCAAACCAAAGCAAAATGTGTGCTTGAATAAAATACAACAAAGGCTTGAGCCAAGGGATGTATGGTTAAAGGAGTTAAAGTTACTCTGCTGGAAAAGACAGTAGCGGCTAAGAAGAGAGCTAGACAGAACCAGATAAAACACATATAATACCAGATATGAAGAGCCACCATATCCTGAAAGTCTCTCCCCCAGGTTCTGCTTAAGGGTCTCTCATAGGCGTCTGGTTGCCCATTGTGGAAATATAACAGTGGGCTCCATAGGCCTTTGGCTTGACACAAAAAGGCACTTTAAAACTATTTAAGGATTAAGATGAAGTCTTAAATCACACCATCTGTTTTGACAGTGGGGTTTTACATGATAAACTGTTGCTGTGTCTTACACTGTTTCACTTATGAGAAGCTGTTTCACCTGTCTATTATTACAGAATGTTTTTGCTGTTAGCGCACTGCCTAAAAAGGAGAAATAGGGGAAGGATGGATGAAACAAAGCCATTATAGCAACTTCAACATAATAGTTGAAGATACTAGCAGTTTATCAGAGAGAAAACTGGATGGGTATTACTTAAATGATTGCACCCAGCTCAATAAAACCGACCAACACACAAACCAAAAAGTATAATAACTATATTAATTTTAAAGTGAATGCTGTGACAAGAGTTATATAGTATGGATTATACAGATATATCTGCTTGTTATTGCCTGCACAATCAAGAAGAAACAGGATCAGTGTTAACTATTATGTTGAAGGAAGCAAAATTGTGCTTAACAATGTTACTCACACACTGATTAGGGTCATGCTCTATGCTATGTGAAAGCAAGCTGTATATCTAAAAATAGTCCTTTTTTAAAAAAAGGACTTTGGAAAGGAAATACTTGCTCAGCATTCACTGAACGTACATTGCAAGTATACAAAGAGTATGTTGGGCAAGCATAACTGTTTTCAAAAATGTGTACCATGCCAATAAATAGAAACAATTCGTTTTCTGTTTGTCAATTGTCAGTTCTCTCCACAGATTGAAATAGGTCATTTTATTGATTTATGTGTCTTTGGATCAGGGCTTGTAAAGTATCGAGCCCCAAGAATCTTTGCAACAGAATTGCGTGTGGTAATTTTATTTTTTGAAAAGTAGGATTTCTTTTTTTAAAATGAATAAATTATATGTTTTAACCATTAATATAAAAATTCTAATCATTTTTAGAGGAGGGGAGTGGCTGCAATGAAATAATAGATTTGGCCATGGCATTGCACAGCTATTTTCAAAATAAGCAAATGGAAAGGAGACTTCCTTGGAATTGATGCAGACGGGGGGGGGGGGGGGGATGCCCATGACAACTATTCCACCTCAGAAATGGTCCTTAAAGTGGGCCATCAGCTATGGGACCATATATTTACCATCAGTCTTGGGTCTTAGTAAATTCTTCTGTTAATGTCCTCCCCTTGTTTTCAGTGTATTTGTTGCAATGCATGTATGAATGTTGTCTTTTTTCCCCCTCAGGTTCCTGTGCAATGGTCAGATATGGTTACTTTAAAAGCCAGAATGACCAATTATGGTTTACCAAGATATCAGTGGCTGACTCATGCATGGAATTTCTTTCAGAGAGAGGTAAGTTGACAAAACAATGCCTATTAAAACTGTTTCCATGAGGTGGACAATATTCAGTAAATGTTGCTTGGTCTCTGTGCAAGCGGCATCTGAATATTTTGTTGCTATAATATGTCACATTTAAGAGACCACAGTGCCCAACGTTGTGAACATAATAGGCAAAGCCCTATAATTTTTAGTTGCCTTGGGATCCAGTTGTGGGAGAATGGTGGAATAAAGCATGCTTTAAATAGATAAAACAAATAAGCAAATTTGTTACCAATTCTAATGAATTAATATACAAAGGTGAACAATAAATCTCTCCTTCCGGTCCCTCTTAATGAATAGTAACTTGGAATATATTTTTTTGTTAAAATGAACACTCCTATTAAATTTCAGAAAACTATGCTTAGGTACAAAGCTAAGTAAGAAACAAGTAAGAAAAGCAAACAAGACAAGCTAAGTTAGGTACAAAAATGTAAGACAGGCATTGTGCTCTAATTTTAGGATTCTGTGAATGGTCCAGTGACCACATCTGGACCTTTGGATTGGCATAGGATGGCTATTTTAATATCATAAGGGTATTTTAATATTCATATAAGCATTTCTCGTACATTAATATAAACAATTGAACTGGTACCTGGTGAGGTTTGTTTTTTGTTTTGTTTTTTGACCTAAGGGATTTTGAATTAAAAACTCAATTGAAAATTTAAATGTCTTAATTTGAGGTTTCAGTGGAAAGCTTGGGAAAGTATAATTTTGAAGAGTTGGAATGGGTCTGAAAAAATAATTACAGACAATTGCAAGTACTGTTTCATAGAATTGCTGTTTTGTGAAGTGGCCAATTTTTATTTCTTGCATGTAACTGATAGTGAAACAGCACTGACTTGTCTATTTTTGGCCCCTTTCTGAGGAGGAAACATAGTGGGTTTTTTTTTCCCTTTTGTTTTTGGTGTTTTGAATAATGAACCAGAAAATGCACAACTTGAGCCATTAATTCCAAATATATGTTGATGTCCAGGAAGAGAGCAATTTAAATGGCTATCATTCTCCTGCCCTGGTTGAAATCTGAAATTTATCACTGTTCTGCAGAGTTCCTGTTTATTTAAATGTTTCCTGGCTGTGTTTGATAGCTCTGTATTTGTTCTAGAAAGGAATAAATAAAAGGAATATAGAATCAATCAACAGGTTTTAAGCCAGGCTTCTTTTAAGTTGCTAAAAATGTAATAGTAAAACTTTTTAGTAGCTTTTTATGAAGACAGACCAAAAAAAAAACCCAATTTGTTTCTCTTGAAAATCAAAATGGTTTTTATAATCATTTCCTTGTACTCTGATGTCAGGAGAAATCCTAATTTGTTACCATTAAAAATGATAGTACAAAGAAACAGGAGAGCTAGTAAAAATATTAGTGCTCGAAAATTTGGGGCTGTTTGCCTGGACATTCTATGTAGTCTTGAAAGTGTTCAGAATGAAAGTGGTTTCTTGTAATTGATGTATAGTGTGAGGAAGATGACAGAATGACAGGGTTCCTGTCGATGGGCCATTGCGCTTCTCCCCAGGGCCACCATCAAGCTCTCCAGTCAGTTGGGGAGTGACTATGAGCACTTTAGATGACACAATAGAGATGGAAAAACTAGGAAGTGAAGAAAGACAGAGTGAAGATGAAAGCCTGGGAAAGGAAAGACAGCTCTTGGGGGGGGGGGGATAAGGGAGGGAGGGAGGAGATAAAATGGGGGGGAAAGGTAGGAACAAGGGAAGCCGAGGAAGCAGGAAGAGAGGAGGAGGACAACTGGAGGGATGTGTTGGAGGAACAGAATGTTGAGGCTCAAGTGGCTGGGATAGTGAACCCTGAGGGAAAGGAGCCCCAAGAGGAATGGGAAGAAATATTAAAGGAAGACCCCGGGACCAGGGAGATAGTAACCTTCAGGATGCCTAAAGCTGAGCTTGTCAGATTCTGCAGCATTCAAACCCCTCCCAAATCTTCTTACTTGAGGGAGAGAGAAAGGTGTGAAAAGCAACATGGGCACAAACCCCAAGGAGGTTCAACTCCCCGAGAGGTAACCTGGCCCAAAACCAGAGAAAGGACTCACCTAACTCCCCTGATCCAAGAGCCAGTAACAGAGAGAAGGGAGGAACTGCCACCTCATTCCCGCTGGGGCTCTACGTATAAGCGGATATAAATCAAATAAATAATAATAATAATAAGCCATCCCTGTTGCAGCGCCCCTTGCCTGGCCAATCTAAAACATTTCCTACAGTCAGGCAGAGATCTGGAACCACAGCAACAGTTTTGTTAAGACACCCTAGGGATCTGGAACCAACCCCCAGTTCTCAGTTTGAAGAAAGATGTTGGCAATTTAAACATAATACGTTAGATGTTGTTCCTGCTGAAGAGCTGAACAATAGTTTACTTTAAAAAAACACACACATTTCTTTGCAAGAATGCCATGGGAGTAAATTTGGGAGAGAGCGAGAGCTTGGAGGGTTGGATGCTGGCAAGGAGAATCACATTTAGTTTGTCAGATTTGGAATCTGTAGGAATTTGCTACTGAAAGTAATTCCAATCACCCTGTTGAGATTTTTAAAACTTTCCCCTGGACCTAGCTTACTCTTGTCTCCATACCCCCTCCTCAGTTTCAACTAACTTTCCCCTCCATTTCTCTCTCCCCTCCTGTGTGTCTGTGTGTGTCTGTGCACTTATACTGTAAATGTGCAAGTTGCTTCTGACAAGATGAGTGATGGCAAGAGAGAGAGAGAGAGAGAGAGAAAAGGGGGAAAGGGAAAAAAATCACACTACAAATCACAGTGAATCTTTAATGTCATGTGACATTATTACTGTTACTTTGCTTCAATAGCCCAGTATGTGTGCACCTCTGGAATTAGTTATTTAAGCACTTTAAAATCCTGGATTCTATCCTGTGGTTTAGAAACCTGTTTTTAAAAAATAGAAAGGAAGCTGAGATTCACAAGGTACAGTATAACCTTAGCCTGTTTCATGCCAAAGAAGTGATTGCACAGTAATAGACATATCCAGCTATTAACCTACCTTTAAATTGAGTCAAAACTCCAGCTAAACTCCCTTGCCAGATATGCAAATTCACACTTTTGAAATGGGGATATACTTATACAGTGTGTCCATGGCTAAAGGCAATTTTTAGGAGGTTTAATTAGAAAAGCTGCCTTACTATTAAAACTATAACTAATTTGGAATGCATTCTCATTTGAGCATTGTGATATTTTTGTCCACTTGTAACTTGGCTATAAAATGCGTTTGGGACCCCATTTGTTCCATGCCTTAATGACTACCTATCTTTTTTTTCTTTTCTTTTTTTTTGAAAGCTGTAATTTCAGCTTGGAAAGGATGTTTTAAAAATTACTGAGATCCTTTTTTGGCTGTGTTCTTCCAAAAAGGATTTTGATTTCCTAAGATCAGCTCCAATTGTTTTAAAAGAGCCGTGAGTCATAAGAAAAAGGAAGAAGGAAGACAGGGTTAATGACTGCTGATCACAAAATATATTCTGGGTGGAATTTCAATTGGGTTTTCCTGAGGTTTATGGAACAGCTGGGCCACCTCCGGGGTAAGTGATTAATGCATTTCAGCCACAGTAGAAGGATGACAAGTGAAGGATAGGTTCATTTTTGGCCTAGCTAGCACACCAGACTTCTTTCAATCTTTGCTGAAGGGAGAATCAATCGGTATAAAGAACTACTGGTGATCCAAATGGCACTGACCGCAGGACGTGTGTGTGCGGGTTGGAGAGAATCTTGGGTCTGTTTTTGTGTTACTTGCCTGGGGAACATTATATATGAGCAATTGTTCTTTTCCAGTTTAAATGCTGCGGAGTGGTGTATTTCACCGATTGGTTGGAAATGACAGAGATGGACTGGCCTCCTGATTCCTGTTGCGTAAGAGAATTCCCAGGATGCTCCAGGCAGGCCCACCACGAAGATCTTAGTGACCTGTATCAGGAGGTGAGGAAGAATTTGCCCTTACGTTTTGGAGATACTTAGGAAAATAAGTAGAGATGGGGGTATTCGTATATGAATACCCCCGCACAGCTGGAGTTAACGAGGGTCCAGCCCCCTGGGGCCGGACCGTCCACCCACGTGTCCACCGCTGGCTCCAGCCCTGCTCTTCCTTCCAATTGCTCCGGAGTGCCTGGTCGGCTAGCCACTCCTGGCAGAAGGAGAGAAGATGAGTCTCCCTGCAAGGCTGATGAGTGGCTAGCCACCCGGGTGCTCTGGAGCGATTGGAAGGAAAAGCAGGGCAAGTGGTGGTGGCGAATGCGTGAGTGGATGGTCCGGCCCCAGAGGTCGGATCCTTGTTAACTCCAGCTGTGCGGGGGTATACAAATATGAATACCCCCATCTCTAAAAATAAGTCTTTTTTCCTACACTTCCCACATCCCCCCAGCCAGTTTGTGGAAGCTATAGTTTCTGGGAGTTGCAGTCTCCCAAAATAATTTGGGAACTACTTGTTATTTGCCACACAGTTATGCCATACTGGAGGGAGAGAAGATAGGTGGCAGTGTTGACTTCTGAGAAGATGGTCTTCTTCATAAAGGTCATTCATCCATCCATGACTAAGAAGAGCCCTGCAGGATCAGACCAAGAGCCTATCTAGCATATTGTCCAGCATCCTCTTTCCAGTAAGATCTCTGTGGCAGGCTCACAAGTGGGACATGAAGGCAGTAGCAATCCCTGCTCTTACCCCCTGGCAGCTGATGTTCAGAATCACTCTGGCTCTGACTCTGGTGGCAGCACATAGCCATCATGGCCAGGAGCCCTGGATACCCTTATATGCCACTTTAACATCCATGAGTTTTTGCTCTTGTATTCAGTGGCTCTGTTCATTCATGGAGCCTCTCATATATCTGGCCTCTCCATTAGAACAAACATAATGAAGGCAGAAAGAACATGAACACATGTTTCCGAATCATTCTGTCAGCAAATTACAAGATGAACACTGAATTTAGGAATTCATTTTAAATAGCTGTGTAAATATTGAGAGCCCTTTTCAAAGTCTTTAGAGAGCTGACTGGGCAACACACCTTGACTCCTTATTGGTTTCAGCTGAACATAATGCTTAGTAGTACAAAGAGAGTTCCTAGGAAGGAGGAATTTAATCTAGAAAAAAAGCTGTTCTATGATTGGGATTTTGAACATAAGTATAACAGGTGTGTGTGTGTGTGTGTGTGCTCAGAAGCTTGTTTTGATGATTGATTTCATCATTTACATTAGATTTTTATTTCAGCCCATGCACTGAGTAGCACTGGAATTATTTTAGTAAAAATCGTAGGTGGTATGATAATAAGTTTATAAACCTGCCCCATTTCCCCAGTACCACAAACAATTTTGTAAAACTGAGGCTTGAAGGAGGTGGAATAAACTAAGGATTGACCTCCCCATACATCAGGGATGGAGGAACTCCTATCTATAATTTGGGTGCTCGCCTCCAAAGTTCCCCATGCTGCTGCCTTTAGGCCTGTCTACTTCTGGAATGCACACCATGAGACACTTCCCAAATTGAAATTCCTGGGAGAAGAGGCAGCCTGTGTGGCCTTGGGCAAGCTGCCAAATCTGAGGGTGCCCCCAGAAGGCAGGAATGGTAAACCACTTCTGACTACTCTCTATCTGGAAAATCTTGAGAAGGGTCATCATAAGTCAGAATAGGCTTGATGGAACATAATGATTGTATTCTTATGGCAGCATTCATGGGGCGAGGTTGACATGATTTATCCATCTAGCCATTTAATGACAAAATGATTTTTCAGCTGTTGTTTTATCATTGCATGTTATGCTTGGGTTTTTTGTGCCTTGCTCTGGAATTTTCAAATCCTCCTTTTGTGGGGAGAGACCCTTGCAGGATGGTAAGTGATGGGCAGTTTAGCCAGACAGCATTTGACTGTCTTCTACTCTAACTCAAGATATGTTGGGCCTCTCTCCATTGTTTACAGTCAGAAGTTTTCCGTGGCTGATCTGACCACTTCTCTGTCTGGGGCCATCCTCCTAGCTGTAATGCAACTGTAGGGCTCCTCACAGTGCCATAGGAAGATGATGAGGGCCTGCAATGCCCAGGTTGCATGCAAAATGCCCTTTGCACTGTGCTACTGTGAGTGATCCAGGAAGTCACATTGGAGCCAGAGGATTAGAGTTGCAGAGGACAACATTGGCCAAAGGTGCTGGGCTTTCTATTCTGTCAGGGCCAAGCACCAGGCCTATATATGGTTCTGTCTGGCACAGATTGTTCTTTATGATAGCTGACCTTTCTCATCTCTCTCTTCTTCTTCAGGGTTGTGGTAAAAAGATGTACACATTCCTGAGAGGAACTAAACAATTGCAAGTGCTTCGATTTCTAGGAATCTCAATTGGGGTCACGCAAATTCTCGCCATGATTCTCACTATTACTTTGCTATGGGCCCTGTATTATGACCGGCGGAATCCAGGTACAGATCAAATGCTGTCCGTAAAGAATGATGCCACACAGCACCTGTCATGTCACTCAGTGGAGCTGCTAAAACCTAGCTTGACCAGGATCTTCGATCACACCACCATGGCCAACAGCTTTAACACACACTTTGAAATGGAGGAATTGTAGGATGATTGGCCAGGCTGAGGTCTGGACATTTGAAATACAGTAATCTTCCAGGTTTCCAAATGCAGCATTCTAATTCAGCTGTATGGGAGAATTAAAAGGATGATGATGGACAGTGAATGATGGACAGTGAATGTCAACCTTGTCTTTTTGATTCTTAAAACGGTTGTGATTTTATTGTTACACACACACACACACACACACTGTTTTACAGGCTGAGAACAAATAGACTCTTCATGAGAATATATAAATTATGTAAAATATTAATCATAGAGGAATAATGTTCATTATATTTTAAAATAAGAAATATTTAACAACAACATTCAGGGTATGACTTGTCCAATTCTGTCTGAACAGCCTAATTCAGGGCTGTTCTACTCTATTTGAACTTTTAACTTTATAACAGTTCTATCAGTTTGAAGATGGGCAATCTAATTGCTCAACAATTGAAGTTTTAATGACAACGGAGGGACCCCAGGTAATCAGTGTTTGTCGGTTATATGAATTTAAGTCAGGTTTATTATGTTTTGAAGAAATAGTAGCAAGCGAGTCGCAGCTGTTGTGTGAGTTGCACTCAGATACACTTCTGCAATTATTAATTGCAGTTGAGAAAATTCTAAAATTAGTCCCTTTGAAATCTGAAAAATATTCTGAAAGCCATGAGGTTGAAAAACAAAGATTTTTTCCCCCCAAGCTTTCATTTTTCTGGTTATTTAGAAAAATATTACTCCATTCTTTATTTACCCACCTCATCCATGAGGGCGAGAACTTTGAAAGTTTAGCAATCTCAGGATTTAGAAAACACACAAGCCCTGATGAAGCCATTCGTGCTGTGTGAGACTGAGTGGTGCTAATGACATGGATAGATTGTTGGAAAAGCTCTCCAGTAGCCTTCCATAGGGATACCACTGTTTGCATTGCACTAATTTTCTGTAGGTATAAATGGTGCAGTTCGTCAGAATCCATGTGTTTCGCTTTGCTTACTTGTGCAGGCACATCAAGTACAAACCCACCTGTGGAGAAGTTGCATCTTCACATTGCCTTTTTTCAGTCCATGCACTGCAACATTCAGAACATGAATTGAACACTTTTTCTTTTTTCTTTTGAACATGCACAAAATCTTGCGCCTGTAGGCAAATTCATTGATGGTTTGGCTATTGCTGGTTCACACCATCTACAAAATCATTATAAAGACTGCCTTTAAAAGATCAGGGATGCCTTTGTATATAATAAAGTTTGTGTATGTATAATAGAATTGAAATCCATATACAAGTTTGGTTTTTAAAACTTTAGTGTTTGTAAAAGTATCTTTTTGTTTCACAGCACTTTTTATTTACCTGTTTTAAGGACATATCTGAAAGTCTTATTTTTTTTCTAAATGGCTTTTTAAATTTTCAATCTAAATTATGTGGACTAAAAATATTTTTTGCTGGTATGTGCGTAAACTTGTTATATATAAAATATGAATCACTTTTGTTGTATATGAAATTAAGTGGTTTATGTTTTTTGGAACTGGATTTACTAAAGAAAAATTCTACATACTTTTCAAACAAAGGGGTTAGATGAATATATTTAATCCTCTTTCAGCTGCCCTATTCATTTAAAACAACAACTCCTAACCTTAGAATTATGCAGCCAGCGTTGACTTTCCCATTGTAACCAATGAGATCTTACAGTCATTGACTCTGGTTGGAATTTACTCTTAGCCTTTTGATTTTCTTTCTGTATTATAAGATTTCACTCATTTGCTTGAATCAACTGGATCTGTTTGGTTTCAAGAAAGCATTTTATGGACCATCTGTTCCCTGCTTGGAGCATATTTTCACCTGGATAACATAGGTTGATCTGTAAGAAGGATCAGAGAGTGGTATGCAGCCTTTTAGTAACTTTCAACTCTGGCCATGCTCTAACCAGAGCTTGAAAAAGTTCCTTTTTTGGACCACTAGTCCCAGAATCTCTTAGTCGGTGTGGCATCTGGCTGTTCCCAACTCTGGCTGCTGCTCCACTAAGTGGTGGTTGGCTGGAGTTGCAATCAAAGAATAGTGCAAAACTTCTCTCTCTCAATTTCCTTCCTCTTTCCTCTAATGCATCGTGATGACGGGAGATGGCTCCATTTGTTAATTCACAAACTTCCAAAATGATAAACTGGTTTAAACACTGTTTACAGATCAGGATTATACACCATTGTTGGATGCTGGTTTGCAACCTGGAATTGCAGACAGTTGATAAGTAACATTTTCCGTTTTGGACACCACAGAAAACTATAGTTTAACAAAGTACATAATCTCCTATCAAACTAAACATATAAGGTCAGGAAGGTGGGGGGGATATAAGAGGGAATGCTGGCGCTTATTGCAAAGTTATGTCTGCAGTAGAGCTATGATTCCATAATTATAGGACATTAATTAGCTGCTTTTCTTCTTCTGAAGTTACAGAGAGCACAATGATGGATTTTCAATATATATATATTTGCAATATATATATATTTGCAATCAAGTTGCACCACATCAAAAGGATTATATTTATTGAATTATGAAAGTGCATTTTACTGTATTTGATATGTACTAGAGAATTATCATTTTCCCAGCTTGTTTTGTGTGTTACAGTTGTTAATTCAAAAGATTTGGTATCTTGTGGTAGGCATCTGAAAGCTTATGATGTGACTTGTACCTTCCTGGTGAAAAAATCAAGCAGTCAGCAAGTCACAGATGCTGCCTGTCACTTGTTTCTCAGAAATTGGAGTTGGGTGGGTGGGCAGAGTAATGCTGGGCTAAAACTGTTGGTTGGAGACTCTAGACCAGCCATTCTCATCGCGGGCCATATGTCCCCCCCCAGGGGTGGGGCTGGCACATTTGAAGGGGGCCACAGACCGGAAACAATTCTTCACACACCACCTTATAAAGTTCATTTTGGGACTTATACAATCTTGATTCAGCCTATATTTCTTTCACTTTGCATTTATGGCCATGGCCAAAAAAAAGGTTGAGAATGGCTGCTCTAGACCTGTGGCTGCCAACTTTGGGGCCCCTGATGTTCTTGGACTGAAACTAATAGAAGCCTTCACCATTAACTGCACTGGCCAGGATTTCTGAGAGTTGTAGTCCAAGAACATCTGTGGAGCCAACCACTACTCTAGACTATTACATCCTTGTGGCAAATGGCTACCCTGGGATGGTGGGTCATATGAATCCACATCTGAGGCATGACTCTTTGAACTTGTGAAGCTCTTTTATTCTTGAGCCAGTCACATGAGCATCCAGAAGGGGTCTGAGCAGGAAACATCAAGGGTGCTTCAGGAATGCACCAGTGGGGACAAAAGTGCCCTGGGACAGGGAGAGATTTGTATTCTCATGTTTTGAAAATTGTTCTGGCTTGCACTGGAATCGATTAGGGATGGGGGAAGTAGGGTGTAAAGTGGCAAGCAATAAAACCACTACTTCTTCCTTATATTTTGTCATGGATTTCTTTATTAGAAATGTGAGTGGCTTTTCTCTTGTTCCTTTTAAGGTATCACAGGCAGAAATATTGCCTCCAGTTACCATTAATTACAAAGTTCCTCTTTTTAATAATCCATCTGAGATTGGACATTCCTGTTTTTCAGAATAGCTTTCCCTAAGCCACTGTCAGGCAACCTGAGAGGATCTGGGAAGTGAATGTCTACCCCAAAACTATCATAGGTCTTGTTCCTTGAAAAAAATATTGAAGTGGAAGAGTTCATAAAATGTTGTTGTGTAAAAATGTTGCTTGTGGACAAAATAAGATATGGAAGCAGCTCTTGCACCTTGTTTTAAATGAGTTTTTTTTTCTTTTTTAACAATTTTTTGGGGGTGTTAGGGAGGCTCCACAACCCTTAGAAATGGGTCAGGAGCAGCCTCTTCTTTCCTTAAATCATGATTATAACTTTACACTCTTTCCCAAATACAGTCATGTGAAAAAAAGAAAGTACACTCTCTTTGAATTCTATGGTTTTACATATCAGGACATAATAAAAATTATCTGGTCTTTAGCAGGTCTGCAAATGAGGTAAATACAACCTTGGATGAACAACAACACATGACGTAGTACACTGTAGTCATAGTACACTGTGTCATGATTTAAAAATAAAGCCAAAATGGAGAAGCCGTGTGTGAAAAACTAAGTACACCTTATGATTCAATAGCAGGTAGAACTACCTTCAGCAGCAGTAACTTGAAGTAATCATTTTCTGTATGACTTTATCGATCTTTCACATTGTTGTGGAGGAATTTTGGCCCACTCTTCTTTACACCATTGCTTCAGTTCATTGAGGTTTATGAGCATTTGTTTATGTTCTCATAAGGTCCCACCACAGCATTTCAATCGGGTTGAGGTCTGGACTTTGACTGGGCCATTGCAACACCTTGATTCTTTTCTTTTTCAGCCATTCTGTTGTAGATTTGCTGGTGTACTTGAGATCATTGTCCTGTTGAATGACCCAGTTTTGGCCAAGCTTTAGCTGTCAAACAGATGGCCTCACATTTGATTCTAGAATACTTTGGTATACAGAGGAGCTCATTATTGACTCAATGACTGCAAAGTGTCCAGTTCCTGTGGCTACTAAACAAGCCCAAATCATCACCTCTCCACTACCATGCTTGACAGTTGGTATGCTTTATTTGGTTTTGCATTATGGCCAAACATCTCCACTTTGGTTTCGTCTGTCCAAAGGACATTGTTCCGGAAGTCTTGTGGTTTGTCCAGATGCAACTTTGCAGACCTGAGCCATGCTGCCATGTTCTTTTTTTAGAGAAAAGAGGTTTTCTCCTGGCAACCCTTCCAAAACACCATACTTGTTCAGTCTTTTTCTAATTGTACTGTCATGAACTTTAACATGCTAGCTGAAGCATGTAGAGTTTGAGATGTAACTCTTTGGTTTGTTGGTTTGTTTGTTTGGGTTTTTTTGCAATTTATCTGAGCATTGCATGATCTGACATTGGGCTTTGCTTGGACGTCAACTTCTGGGAAGAATGGCAACTGTCTTAAGTGTTTTCCACTTGTGAATAATTTTCCTCACTGTAGAATGATGGACTTTAAATTGTTTGAAAATGGCCTTATAACCCTTCCCAGATCGATGGGCAGAAACAATTGCTTCTCTGTGATTACTGCTGATGTGTTTCCTCCTTGTCATTGTGTTAACTGAATGCTCCAGACCATCAAACTGCTAAAACTTCAGCTTTTATAGAGGTGGGCACACTTGCTGATGATCAATTACTCAAGGGCATTATGTTAGCAGCACCAGGCTGCTACTTAGCCCCTTAATTCCTACAGAAGCAGTAAGGGTGAACTTAGTTTTTCACACATGGGTTCTCTATTTTGGCTTTATTTTTGTTAAATAAACCATGACATGGTGTAATATGACATCTGTTGTTCATCAGAGGTTGTATTTACCTCATTTTCAGACCCGCTAAAGACCAGCTAATTTTTATTATGTCCTGGTACATAAAACAATAGAGTTCAAAGAGGGTGTACTTTCTTTTTTACATGATTGTATCAGACAGACAAGACCATTCATCTAAATCTGGCTTGCCTGTTTCATATGCAAATTGGAAATAAAGGAAATAAGGTTACATGGACCCATAACATGTTTTACAATGAAAGCTTATACATATTTGCTCAAAATTTGCCCTATTGTTTTCAGTGTGCTTACTCCTGGACATATGTATATAGGATCATAGCCTTTAAGGATATAAGCAAAGAAGGCTTGATAAATAGATGAATTAAATGAAAACAAATAAACCAAGAATCTGGTGGTATGTTACAGCCTTTTCCCCTCCTTTCTTAAGCAAGAGCCTCATGGCATCTCATGTATGAATTAAAATGGTTGGTTGCACATTTCATCTAAGAGAAGGAATGGGAGACATAGAAATCTGTGTTCCACAAAATTAACCAATCAAACTTAGAATAGCCTACAGTGAAGAGCAGCAGCTCTCCCATTGAGATGAGCCTTTCTCACCACTTCCTGGAAACAGATAAGTTGACTTCTGCCATATTCAAGGCAAGCTTGAAAAGATAGCTTGATAGGAACACTTACTGTTCCATGGGGACTGTAGTATATATTTCTAGGTAGAAGCAACTTTTACAGTTTAACCCTCACTTTGAGAAAATGTCTTGAGTATTTGAGTAGTCTTAGTGTATGTGTGATTTTCCTGGTAGAACTTCCATTGGATGACAGGTGAAGAGGATGACCATTTACTTACCTTCAGATGAACATACACCAACCTGTTGCCTTCCAGACATTTTGATATGTATCTCCCATACTTTCTGATCATTGGCCATTTTGACTCAGACAGCTAGGAGTTGTAGGCCACCAGCTGTGAGGGTATCAGGCTTTATAGCATCAGTGTAACTCCAAAGGAATGGAGGATGTTTAGCTCTCTCCTTCTAGGGTGCAGTGAGTTGCAACCTGCAGAAAATCCACTCTGGAACAGTACACACTGGAAAGAAAAACTGACTACCTGTCTCTGTGCTATGTACTTACATAAATGCTTTGTATTCATGCATGGACTTCTTTGGATTACTTTGAAAAAGTGGTGGCTCTATTTTGTTTGTTAGGATGCAATCAACAGACATCCTCTCTGGGCTGGAACCCATGAAAAAAAAATTTGGGTGTGTGTGTGTGTGGTATTTTCAAGATGAAGTTATTTCATAATGTTGTTTTTTGTTTGATGTACTAATGCATGTATTTGCCATCTGGTGTCACAGTTGCATGGATCTGTTATAAACTATAGCAGAATGTAGAGCCTAAACACAAGTATCTGCCCATGGAACAAATAAACATTTAGTTGACATAGAAACAGATCACCATTAAGGCCATTAACATACATTTCAGCTGCTAATTGCAGCTAGTTAAGAAGCTGAAAAGCATTGGTGGTTGTGCTCCAAATTGACTGGTGACACCAAAGGCCTACATTGACATTTTAGGTAAAGGTAAAGGTTCCCCTTGACATTTAGTCCAGTCGTGTCCGACTCTAGGGGGTGGTGCTTATCCCCGTTTCCAAGCCATAGAGCCAGCGTTTGTCCGTAGACAGTTTCCGTGGTGACGTGGCCAGCGCGACTAGACACAGAACGTCGTTACTTTCCCACTGTGGTGGTACCTATTTATGTACTCACATTTTTACATGCTTTTGAACTGCTAGGTTGGCAGGAGCTGGGACAAGCAACAGGAGCTCACTCCGTCGCGTGGATTCGATCTTACGACTGCTGGTCTTCTGACCTTGCAGCACAGAGGCTTCTGGGTTTAACCCTCAGCGCCACCACGACATTGACATCTTAACCACTGGTAATTCACTGTTTAGAGGAACTTAAGCCAGTGGGCTTAACTGAGGCATAGAAATGTGTATGAGTAATAAGTTTCTGGCCAATAATTGAAAACAGGAAGTTTTTGTTTGTTGTAGTGATGAAGTGGCCACTCCACTATTGTAGTAGAAGCTAAATCTACAGCATTTCCAGCCTGGTGCCCTGAAGATGTTTGGTCTACAATTCTCATCTGTCCCAACCAGCATGGCCAAAATTCAGCAGTTATGAGAAGTCAGAACAGACTGAACAAGCAGTATTGTTTAAAATCATAGGTCACCACAATATCAACAGTAACACAAAACTGCATATATATGTATATATCTATACGTAAATGGCATAACTTCCCTTCTTTCTTAAGACTTTTGATGCTTGGCACGTATTTTCTTTGCTACCAAAGCAAATTTTGCTACTTGATAGGTAGTACTTGCATCTCTACCCACAAGCAGCGTGCAAAGTTGAGCCAAGGGGGGTCTATCACATAGAAGTCTGAGAATGCCAGCAAGAAGTTTACTTCTGGGGTGCTCATATAAAGGGCAACTTAATAAAAAAAATGGAAAGCATCTTCAACCTCTCCTGATCCACAGATGCAGAGTCTTTGATGAAATGGGACATTATCATATCTCCCCTCCAAAATGGCTGATGACATACACTGAAAAAGCAAAGCTGTGAATGCTTTTTCTTAAAGGGTCTGAGGTTAGCTAAACAAAATCTCCAAAACCAAATGATGTTTTGTGCAGAGGGAACCAACGAGAATAGGACATTTGTGAGACGGCACACAAATCCAGTTACTTGGAGTGAAGACTGATTTTTTTCTCTAACCTAGATGCTTAGCTCTATTAGAGGCAAAAGTGGGAAAGGACTCCGTGGCGATCCCATAGCTCTGTAAAATACAGTGGTGCCTCGCTAGACGATTGCCTCGCAGGACGAGGAAATCGCTAGACGATGCCTTTTTGCGAGCGCTACTGCGCTTCGCAAAACGATGTTTCCCTATGGGGAATTTCGCTAGACGATGAGGTTTCCCCATAGGAGTGCGCCGACTAGTGGTGAAAAGCTGTCAGTGCAGCTGTCAGTGCATTCCTATGGGGACCCTCACTCGCTAGACGAGGTTTCCCTATGGGAAATTTCGCAAGACGACTGCGTTTTCCCTTGGAACGCATTGAAGCGATTTCAATGCATTCCAATGGGAAAACGTGCTTCGCTAGACGATGTTTTCGCTAGACAGCGATCCTCGTGGAACGGATTAACATCGTCTAGCGAGGCACCACTGTAGGTCTAAACTGAGTTAACTAGGACTTTCGAGAAGGACTATGGAGTTGTTCGTTGTAGCACTTCTTTGGGAGGTGAGAGTCTTTCATGTAGGCCAATTTCAGCCAATACATGGCCAGTGCAATGTGGGAATGTGTTTCAATTGGGGTTAATCCTAATTCAGACCTTAAATATGCAGCAGGTGTGCCACGAGGGACTGTTAGGAGAGATTGCATGAAAGAGTTTTGAATCACTTCTTGAGCGCGGGTCTTTGTATATCCCCAAATCTCTGCCCCATATGTTATTTGGGGTACTAGTTTCTTGACAAATACCTCAACTGCAGGGGTAACAAAATTCCCCCCATGAATTATGGTAAGCCACAAAAGAGACTGAGTGGAATGGGATGGTTTCAGGTTGATTGCTTTCAGATGATGTGTCCATGAAAGTTGGGCATTCAAGCAGAGGCCAAGATATCTAAAGTTGCATAACTGCTCAATGGGTTTGTCATCAAGCTTCCATGTGTGGTTTTTTCTCTTATTTCCAAAGACTACTACTTTGGTTTTGGTATGATTGACGACTAGATGTTCTCTTACACAGAATTTGCTCAGTTTAGCCAAAAGTCTTCGCATGCCAACTAATGTAGAGTTATGAGAAGTGTAGTCCAATACATCTGGAGAGCAGTAGGTTGAGGGAAGCTATTATCATACATTAGATACATTTTATCATAATGGCCAAAATCCTCTTGGAATTGGATGATTACATTATTGATTGTGCAACCAGGAAACTGACGGGTGTTTGACAGACAAGTGGCAAAACAGCCAGCACTGCTTGTGCAATTATTGCCTTTCCATGATCCAGGACCATTCATAAAGCAATTGCTGTAGTTGTGTGACTCAATTTGAAACAGGAAATCTGTAAGTGGATTTCAGCCTATACTGTACTGTGGGAGAGTCAGTAGTATCCAATTAATTTGTGACGTGTTCTGTCTCAGAGCTGAATTTCACAGATAAGCAACTTTTCAGTGGCA
Source organism: Intellagama lesueurii (assembly GCA_037013535.1). Classification (NCBI taxonomy): domain Eukaryota; kingdom Metazoa; phylum Chordata; class Lepidosauria; order Squamata; family Agamidae; genus Intellagama; species Intellagama lesueurii. Next base: position 67,118,244 of record JBAJHW010000005.1, on the reverse strand, counting down.
CTGAAAAAAAACTGGCCTGAATGGGTAGAAACTCCAAGGCTCTGTCTTTCCCACCAAAGTTTCCTCAACTTATAGAGCACTCTGCTGATGCTGGTTGGCCAGTTTTTCTGAGGGAGGGTCTTGCTTAGCCAGAAATAGCCAGGATGCTTTATGTTGCTTAGCTTCTCATTTGTACATTTCTTCAAGTGGGATTTGGGGAATCCAGGTTCAAGTTTTCAAGCTATGAAACCCGCTACACTATTTTGGCCCAACCATTTCTCAGACCTTCCTCATGCTGCCTTGAGCTCCTTGGAAGGAAGAAATGTTGTAAAGGTAACTGATACCTTGAAGATTAATTATCTTCCTGGCACAGGTAGTTGCCTCCTCCTCATCATTCTGATTTCATCGACTACACAGCACTGTTGTGTTCATAGTTGCTATGGCCATTTAATTCCCCTGGTGGCCATCTTTAGGATTATGAGCTTCTCTGGACTTAACTAGGCTAGTTCTCAAACTACTGCACAAGCTGCTAGTTGGGCCTTATCAGCCTAATAGATCCTGCAAGCGCTTACAGTCCACTGGCAGACCCTTTCACATATATACACCCCCTCCAGTATTACTTTCATGCCATGATGATGTGGCAGAGGAGGACTTTATGGATGACTTTATGCCATTGCTTAGGGCACACCTATAACTATATATATAGTTCTAGTTGTAGTTACAGTTATAGGTTATATGCCTCCAGCATACAAACTAACTAGCAGCAAAGGAATGTGACTGAAAGATGTGCCCTAAGCAACGCCACTCTAGGATAATATTGGAGTCGGAAAATCTGTGTGAACTGGTGGCATGTGTGGTTGTTCACTGGTTTATTTTTTTAGTTGTCCATAAAGTCCATATATCTAAACAGAGAAGCAGGGCAAGAACCTGTATCTTGCCAGGGCAAAGACAGGCTATGCACACAAAGGTGGGCTGCATATATAATTGCTAGCAATATGCACCAGGTTGAGCACATCTGATCTTTTAAAAAAAAAAACCCACAAGAAATGGGATTTAGTGCCCCTTTCTTTCCTCCTTTCACTGAGCATTTAATCAATGCTATGGCCAATGATCAACCTAGAGCTAAGTGTGTGTGGTGCTGGATCAGGCTGAATAGCTGTTGAAGGGTCATCATGCTTTTTTTTTCCTTTTAGAAAACAGGATAATAAAATGTGAGCTATTTTTAGTTACTGAAGGAGAAAGGTTGACTCTGACTCTTAGGAGTTCTGGTGCTTATTAACTGCACAAAAGTTAGAATGAATGACATCTTGAATCACAAGAGTTCTTTTAGGAAAGATTTCCCACATTCAGCAGAGGGTCATGTGAAATCTGGGCTACAGCAAAATGCTCCTTGAATGAGGTTATTGCAAAACCAGGTGTCCCATTCAAGCATGCAGATGTTTTATTTAAATAGTCCTCAGATGTCTGATTTATTCAGCATAACACATCTTGTTATACCATCCTTCCAAAGTACAATATGAATTTCAATCCCCCCTCCAAAATTGTCAAAAAACAACAACCTCAGTTTCTTTGTGTGATACACAGAAATAATTACATTTCATTTACAGTACAGATGCATTTTACAGTCGCCAAGTCATTCACTACCGAAAAACAGCATTTAAATCACCTAAAACACTAAAATAATCTTTAACTTCTGAATTTCAGAATTTATAAAATAATATTTTTGCATGAGCAATGGTGGACTAGCATTATGCAATTCCTTACCAAATTCAAAGGCAGGGAATTAAATTATGATCATTACCACTGGAAATAGGTAGCTCGCTGAGTGAGAGCATTGTTGTTCCACTTTCCCATTGACAAAAAATATAGACTGAATCCCTATTGCATAGTATAGCAAATTGCAACTAGAGCAGAACCATTGAATCAGTAGGGATTTGGTGAATCAATTCCTCCATACGTTCCATTGATTCCTTGGGCTTACTCTACTCATAGTTGCATCTTACTATGCTAAACAACAGGATTTCAGCCATAGTATCATTAGATAATTGAAGTGTTGAAGCTCAGAATGATTTTGCTGAATTATCCAGCTTGTAACTTAGAATAGAGTTGACCCCAATCAGAAAAAAAATAGAAGAAAAAATAAAGTATTGGGAAGTACTGTGGAACAACAGTCTCATGTGGAAGCTAGGGGTGCAAATAGAACTCTGTAGGACTGCAGAGGAAAACAGGCAACCCACTGGCTAAAAGCAGCCTTCCAGCACCCCACCCGTAAGCTGCTTTTGGGCCTCATTAAAACTGAATTTCAGCAGCAACCAGGAAAACTTACCATTTCAAACAAACATTAAGCAATGGTTTGCTCCCAAAATTCAGAATGCTTGCTTCAGATAACTTTGTAGTGGTTTGATTCCAAGTTTCAATGTCAAATCAACATAATAAAGTTAAAGCAAGCAATTAATCTGCTTTAAATGGGGTGGCAGCTCCTGGTTGCTCCCAGAGTTTGGGTGGGCGGACATGGCTGGCCATAGCTACGGGGTGGGGATTGTTCCCTGAATCTGTTGAAATGGGGTAAGGTATGATTTTCACATTGATTACTCCTTTTTTGGGGTTTGCTCTTGTTTTTCTCTTGCCTGGTGGCTATTTGTAAACCAATATGGCAGATCGCTGTTTCTGTTTGTAGCAGATCTCTCCCAGTTCAAAGCCTGCAAAATATGGGTGCCATATTTTCTGTCAGCAAATGAACATCCATAAATTTGAGACACCCCCGGTTACTTTAAGAATAAGCAGGAAGCTATTGCAAATGGTCAGTATCAGGGCTGTTTCAAATATCTGAGAGCAAAGCACAAACAAAGCCAGTTATAATCAAAATTTATTGTGAGTACAAATTGTAAACTTTGATTTTCCTTTATCCGCTTTGGTTAAATCTGCCACGCAAGGGCCCACTCTCCTCATAGGGATGCAAGCCAAAGATTCCTCCACCTTCCGCAATGCACCGTGTGCAAAAGTCATCCTAGAAGGTCGGCGCAAGAGCTCCCATCAACTGGTTATCAACACAGAACAATTTTTTCTGGGAAGAATGAAATGATTCTGTGGTTCAGTAAAGTAGAACACGTAGACTATAAAGGAGGACAGAAAAGTTAAGCTTTTGCAAACTCATGCCATGGGCAGTAATGATGTGATGATCTGATGCAAATAATACAGTAGGACCCCCAGATTCCAAGGACCCCCACAGATGCTGAAAACTGCAGATAATAGTGAACATTATTTTCCCAAGTTCAGAAACTGGGTGCTTCTGTGGCCCCCATCACATTGCTCCTCTTTCCCATTGGCGAGGGCAGGCAATGATTTCTGAATCCAGGAACCAGGTTTCCACACCCATCCCAGTGGGCTGCATGACACCCACCTAGTGAAACTGAAACCTTCTCCTTTTTCCTCCCAAACACCTTTATTTTAAATGTTATTTAAGAACTAAAATAGATGTGTGGGGACCATACACTTGATTTAAAGAGACCCTTTAAACTTCCTAATGCACAGTTCTCCATCTCTTAACAACAACAACAACAACACATTAATTAATGGAGGGGGCTCTGGGACCTAAAATAATAGAACGGGGCGTGTCCCTGTAATTGGTATTACACTATGCTTTTTCCCTTGGATCTATGTCCACTGAAGAAGGATCAATATCAAAGAGAAAGAACTGAACATGGCTGTAATACCCTGGATCCCTTCACATAGGCTTTTGCCTTGGGCTGATTTTTTGTGGGGAGAGGAGTCTGCAAGGAATAGCACAGATTGTGCCATTTTGCCCCCCAACACTCCTGTTGAGCTTATGCAACAAGGCCGTTGGTCAGTCCACAGGACCAGGGTGAACACCTTGCCCTTCTACATTCCCTTTTCACTGAGCTATATGTGGAGACCTGGTCTAATAATCTGGAAGAGTGAAATGTGCTTGGGTGTGATGCTTGTCACATAATACGACAACCAGAGATGTAGCTAAACTGCACTAGACAAATTGGCTGGGAACTGATGAGGATGAAGTCTGATCACCAACATCCAATATATTATTTTTAATATGAAATAATTTGAGACAAGAAACCACTTAAGGACATTCTTACTTCCATACATTAGTGGATTCAATGATCAGACGATGGTACATCTGACAATATACTATCATTTAGTGCCCTCTGAAGTAGAGGTGCTATACAAATCCATCTAGCAATTTCTTTAGAAACACTTCTCAGGGTTTGGTTACATGCTCTTCCTTTGAAATACATTTTGCTTGAGGACATGAAATTATGGCAAACCACCATGTTCCTAAACAGGTCAGCAACTACTGCAGAAACTTACTTTTCTGAAAATAGCATTTCAAAAATCCTTTGGATATTGAAACAAAAATAAGAGACACATTTAAACCATAAGGTTGTGTATTGATCACACAATGGTACATCCTTTGACATCAACTATTGTTTTTCAACAGTAGTTCAAAGCTTTCACTTCCACAATATTCCATATTGTAAGAGCTAAGTGTTCCAGAATATAGGGTTGACAAACAATGTTGTAGTAATCCTCCATAAATCTTAATTGCATGTCTCTTGTGTTGGATATGTCCACTAAAGTGCACAAAAGCACTGAAGTTCGAGAGATTTTAAGCACTAAACCATATCAGTGTTACTTCAGATGATAACCATATTGTAACACTATACTAGGAAGACTGTCATTTTGTTCAGGAAACATAAAAATATAGAATGATATCCATTTAAAAAAGGTTTCTTAGCTAAGTTATGGAAACCCTTGACATTCAAAGAGGAAAGAAGTTTAACAAAGGCAATGATTGGCTTAAGGAATTATAGGGTAATGAAAAAGAAAGAAGATTTTTTTAAAAAAAAACCCTATACTTGTGGTAAAACAGTTTTGGTTATGAAATTATTTAAAACTTACAGAAAACACTGTACTGTCTATATGTGTGATTCCTTTATCTGTGTAGCTGAATTTGTGCAGTTATATAAATAAAAGCCCGATTCCTGATACAACAGATGTACATTGAATTATTGCAGTTGTAACAGTACCAAGGAAGCAAGAGAAAAACAATGATAAATATACTAAACTAACTGAACATCTCAAGTCCACTAATGCATGTTTTGAGGAAGAAATACTTTGTTTCCCTTCGAAGAAGGAAGTTATTTGTACAACCATGGAACATTAACAATCAGATTTTTGTAAGTGCACAGAAATGCCCCTTTTCTACAGTAAAATGTTATCATGCCTAACCTGAAATAAACAACAGAAGGAAACTTAGATCACAGCTCCAAAGAATTTTCACATGCATTATGGTTGTGTTTCTTCCAATCAAGACAAATATGGTATGAGCCATTTTCTCTCTTGCTCGTTTTTTAAGTCAGCTTGTCAATGGGTTTGTGGTTTATCAGCAGGGGGGAAAAAAGAGAGAGAACATGTTATCAATATCAAAACTTTGTTCTCGTCCTTGATTTTGCATTCAGTTGGAACATAAACGGTCTGAATGGTGGTCTGAGTTTGTTTCCTTCCTTCCTTCTTTCCTTCCTTTTTTTTTTTTTGTTGCGTTTTAGATATTTTATTAAAAAGATTTTTTTTTCACGGTAAGAAGAAGCATCAATGGGAGACATTTCATTGTGCTCATAGAGTAAATCAAAAGAGTCACAGAAGAGTTTGCTCCAGGAAAGTTCAAGGGAGTGTAGAAATTCCATTTGGTTGCTCACTGCACACAATTTAATATTGAAACCTCAGACTGTTTTGTATCTGCAGAATCCTTCAATCATCTCTTGCTGCTCCTTTTAACACAGGTTTTTTTTTTTGGTGGTCTCTCTCTCTCTCTTTGTAATCTGATCCTCTTTGCTGCCGTTCAGCTTCTAAGTGGTCTTTAGTCTAAGGGTTTTATAAAGCAGATACTCTGACAATGTTTCCTCCTGAATACTCTGGAGACGCCGTCCTGTCGTCTCCCTCTGGCGTTGTCACAGGTGGTGTCGGAATGCTGATTATTGCTGTAGTTACATAAGGCTGCTCACAGTTCAGTTTAACACACTCTTCCATTTTGGCATTTAAGCTGGATCGGCTGGAGGAGTTTAAAAAATATATATTAATGAGTACAAAAAATTTATATAACCATTCCATCTGTGTAATGTTTTTATTCAATCCTCATCAAATAATTGTCTAGCATGTATCTGGGATGCAACTAAAAGGTTGACATCTTTCCCATGCCTATTCTGTCATTCAGCCTCAATTCATTGGCCTCAACTCATTTTACCTAAAAGAATTAAGATTCATGTCTTCATTGTGGACAGAGAAATCAGACTGAGCAGAAGAAATAACTCAGTACACAAGTATAGCACTGCAAAGGTAAGCAAGTCTGTGAATCCACCCTGAATACAACATCAAGATTGTTTCCATGTCTACCAGATTGTGCTGTTCCTAGTAACTATGACTGACTGAATCTTAGGCAACAGTGTTCTCGGTTGAGAGTAATGTAACATCTGATTGCAGTTACTAACAATGGTCATCCCAATCTTGGTATTATTTAAAAGTGTAGGTATTATTTTTCATATTCATAGACATATGATATTCACATGTCCACAGAATGATCCCATTTATTTCAGTGGAGTGACACAGTATCTTGGTGCTTCTAGAAATGCTTGTGGAGATCAGTGCCTCTCTCGAAGTAAATGGGGCAAGCCAGGAATGGAAGAAAGCAATGTTATGTATGCATACATAGAAATCTCTGGATTTTGAGTAGGTCTGTCTATTTAATTTATTGATATAGTTTGTGTGGACAAGTGGGTTTTAAGGTGCTAAACATACTAGTGTACTTGTCATCATAATATTGTCCCAGTACTATGAGTCAATTCAATGCCAATTTATACAGTAACATTGTCACAGAAAGATCTTTCAGGTGCAATTAGAGGGCATTTTTCCTTGTGTTCTAAACAATTGTCTAGAGCAGGGGTCCCCAAACCCCGGGCCGTGGGCCGGTACCAGTCCATGGCCTTGGAAGGACCGGGTAGCCAAGACAGATTTTCGAGGGCCGAATGAATGTGTGCGTATGTACATATGTGTGCGCACATGCACTCTCGCCCACCTGCACTCTCTCTCTCTCTCTCTCTCTCTCACACACACACACACACCCACACACACACCTGCCCACCCCCACATGCACACATGGACGCCCACCCGCCTCCCGCATGCACGCACGCCCCCCGCATGCACGCACAGATGCCCATCTGCCTGCACGCCCCCCACAAGCATGTACAGCTGCCCGCCACCCCCCCCGGTCCTTGGGAGAATGGTCTTCAACTAAACCGGTCCCTGGTGTCAAAAAGGTTGGGACCCACTGGTCTAGAGTATGACACAGGGAAAATGTTCCTCCTACTGAATTTATAGATGGTTTCAATTCATGAGCAGTTTGCTATAATGGGACCACTTTTACATAAATGATGTGCCTTGATGTTTAAAAGGCAGCAACACTCATTCACTTCTACTCCCAATTAAGCACTCTTAAGACTGTTCTTTTCAAGGGGAGGCAATTGTTTTCCTTAACAATACCGGAGAACAGAGGCTATTCACTGAGACAAAGTGAACACTGCCACATACCCAAGCCCATCCTTCTTGTCAGTTCTTTGCCAAAAATAAAATAAAAATAAAATAAAAAATAAAGGCTTCAGCATAACGTTATCCCTGTCTGGGATCATTTCTAAAGCATGAATACCTGTTAGACAGAGGTGTTCTTTCCATGCACCTGATTTGAATGGTACTGAGTTCTTGGATACTACTTGGACGGCTGCCAGTTAGGTTGGTGTTTGGGATGCGGAATGTCTTTTTATGTCGTCGTGAACAGCATGAGGTTGTCATTCCTTGTTGGGAACCAAGAGAAGGGCTGTGGCTAGATTGCCGGTTGACAGTTGACACCTCCATGCAGCTTTCTTCATATGTTTGCTCATCCAGAAACTCATGATTCTACTCATAGGAAGTCAAGAAAGAGAAGCAGAATTAAGCATATGTTTACTGTTTTTGAATTGCATATTATTTTAATCATATTTTCACATCAGTATTAATATACTGTTAATATATATTTACAAACAAATGAACTTGAACATGGCTATGATAAAAGATAATGTTGTCAAGAGACTGGTATAACTCATTTTTGCTCATGATTCATCAGAAGAAGGTTGTTTGCTTCTAACCCTGTTTATAGGCTGCCTTTTAAGATACAGTTCATAGCTCACAACAGTAATGAAAAACATAGGGCTGACTCTGTTTGTAAGTCCTGACTAGAATAGACCCACTGAATGAATTGGTTGTGTCAAGTCAACATTAACATGTGTGGAAACTAACCAGACATTACTGTTTTGACATTAAAGTAACACCATTCAAAGGAACTATTCTAGTTGGGACTAATAATTAGATGTAGCCCATAAAATACAACCAATTCTCTCAAGTTGAACTGGAATGATATTTCAGCCTGAATTTTATACCAAACGCCCTTGATGAAGTCTATTTATTGGAAGATCCTGGACATTTATTTTTAAAAGTTCTAGACGCGCAGGTAGGCTGTCCAAACAAATCTACTGGGTTTTTTTTTTTGCCATTCAAGCACTTTTGTCTCAAACAGTATAATATATTGGAATAAAAATGTCCCACACTATTTTTTGGTGAATGATTATACCAAGTGAAACACGTTGACTGTTAGGGGGTTGGCCTTATATCACAGGGCACACTGGAATTCTCAAGGAATTCAGGTAATACAAAACATATACAGTAGGACTGTGGTACCTGTAGGGGATTGATTCCAAGTCATACTCTCGCAAATGCCAGAAAGTGCAGGTATAGAAACCTTATATATTGCATAGTCTCTGGTTCCCTCTAGTGACTAGTGCTCGTAATACACCTTGAAAATGTGTGTTTCGGGGGGGGGGGGTGTTATTTAATATTTTCAGACAGCAGAGAAGTAAAACCGCAGCTACTGATCCCACAGATATGGCAGTTCTACAGTATTTTAAACTGACTCCTAGCCCTATTGCTAACCTTCAACATATTGAAACTCTCATGAAGGGGGGAAAACAACTTCCCAATGATTATAGTGTGAGCAGTTTCATTTTCATGGAGGTAGAGCAGGACCTGCTTGGATGAGCATAATTCAGTCAATTGGAAAGGGGATTTCCATTGTCATAAGGACTGGATTCTGCATTACAGTGCCAGTAGGGGGTTTATGGTCTGCTTGTGCTAAACAGGCTCCTGGCCACTAAACACAAGTATTTTTTTAAAAAGTCCTGGCAGAACAGGGTTAATGAAATCTGAAAAATAAAGCAGTAAAAGCACTTTCTTTAAGAATTTTTTAAAAATCAAATTTGGTATGGTGCATCTCATTAAAACTAAATCTCATCCATTAAATGAGTGCAGTGCTGGGATTCCAAAACAGCAGGTGGCATTAGATTGAACATTTTGTTAGGCTTGCATTTTGATGTTAATTTTACTAAATCTGCAGTTTTCAAAACCAACAAATGTGCAGAGAAATACACATATTAAGAGAAATTACACACGATGGGAAAAAATCTGCACAAAACTGTGTTATGACCAAAATCCTTTTGTGCAGTTACACTGGCATAGTGCTAATGATGTAACGTTTGGAGGTGAACTACCTACAGTTAAAAAATAACTATAAACATTACCTGTTATGTACTGAGTTGCATGATTCAGCACAAAACAGATAATGTTTATTTCAAGCAATTTGCCTCCTAAAGCTGCATGGTTTATGTTATGTCAGAATAACTGCACAAGTGGATATTGTCCTATATTAGGAGAAACCACTATACTGTTCTTTTATTTCCCTACATTTGTTATGGAAAGTGTATTTCTAACATGTATATTTAAAAATATTCTTATAAATATGAGTAAGGCTTTACTTTCCCAACAGTCAGTATGCTCAAATGTTCACCCAGATCTCTCCGTGCCCCCCTCCCCATGCTGGTGGTCCTTGCTATCTACATTAAAGACTAGGGATGGCAGGTCTAAGGTTAGACCTGCTATACTACCACTTAAGAGGAAGCCAGAGATTACTACAGCTCCTTGTTGTAATAACTTCCTTCTCAGAACCAGCAAATTAACCGATCTGGCTGACACCCTGTTTTCACTGATATAGTAATCACTGAAGCACAGTTATATCCTCAGCAGAGCTGGGTCACAGATCAATCTAAATTCCACACCACCAAAATAATTTCCAGAAGTATCTCAGGTGGTGAATAATCTCATTTGTTTTGATGAGTGAGATGAAAATGCACAGCATCAGTGTAATTCTTAACTAAGAGCAATGGGACAGCAGTAATCTAACAGTGCATTTATTTTTTGCAGATCAGAAGGAGGCTGCAGGTGTATCAACTTACCGTTGTTTTTTCCAGACAGTGAAGCAGGTGGTGGTGCTGGATTTCAAAGGAAGAGCCAGATTTGTTAACAAAGGCCTCTTGTTCTTCTCCACAAAACTGTTGGTACATAAAATATTATTCTTATTTGTAAAGAAATGGGCATTAAATTAGGGATTGGGTCCAAAAAAATACACCTTGGTTGTATTTTTTTAAAAAAGAGAGCAAAAGCTGCTTCTGCACCGAAGTACTTTATTACCAACACAATGAGCAGCAAAAATTATTAACATTTTCTTTAAGGCTCTTCCCCCCCCCTTCATTTTAGACAAAACAATTGATCTTAAGACCAAAACAAATCAAAGCATTTAGGTAAGAGTAATTTGCATGAGTAATTTGCATACACCCACCCCACTCTATGGTGATGCCATGGTTTCATTAGTTACATCATATTGGCCACGTCAAATCAATCCTTGTTCTGTTTGCGTCAATGGGCTTAAGTATGTTGCAGAACAAACCAGGGTCAGATTATGGTATACTGAAGCCCTACCCTATATTAAAGCTTAGAGTGACTTTCCAACCTTGGGAATCCAGATGTTCTCGAATCCAGAAATCCTGGCCAGCAAAGCTAGTGGTGAAGGCTTCTATGAGTTTTAGACCAAGAACATCTGGGGACCCAAGACTGGGAACCATTGCACTACTGCATTATGCCCATTGTGTTATATTGACAAAACTATGCAGTAGGATTCTGGTCAATATGAAGTACAATAGCCAGCAGCTCTAAAATGTTATGACTTGCCCCCATGCATCATTCCAACAAACCATCTCCAACAATTCCCCCCAACTTCCCCTCAACAGGTAATAACTGTAAAAGCAGATACGGTCACATGCATGCACTGTCCTGCTCGCCTTAGTCCAGGGCTCTTTTCTTCTCTCACTCAGAATGAGAACTTGGGCCATCTTCATGGCCATTGCAGATGCTCAGTCCAGACATTCAGATACCACCTCTGCAATCACCCCTGTTGATGTGCTAATACCACCCTCATTCACGTGTTTTGCATTATAGGACCAAGAATTCATGGAACTGCAATTGGAGGGCAGGAACAATGCTACAACATTCAGAAAGGAGAAAGATGGAAAGTGTAGAGACAAAAAAAGGAGAGTTCCTCCTTCTTTCTCTTGAATAAACTCTGTCCCTGCTTGCTGAGCTGATGGCAGGTGCTGGAAAACTTCTGGGTTGCCTGCACCTCAAGACCTCCCGCAAGTTTCACAGCCTGGTTCATGTTTGATCCCTCTTTTATCTGGGCTGCATCTCTCCACTCCCCTCTGTCATGGATGCACCAGAGAGGTCCTCATCAGCTGAGCATCAGACAGTGGAACTTTGCAGTACCTTGCAGAACCTTTTTGCTGTAACCACCAGAGACCAGGGTCAAGAGGGAGTCATGGCTCTCTAGAAGGGAAGCAGAAGACCCATGTGTCCAGAGGAAAGGTCTCAGAAACAGACTCTGAATTGGAGATATTCCCAAGCCAAAGAGTGTGGATGCTGGAAGTGGCAGAGCAAAATGGCCCTGCTAATAATAATAATAATAATAACCTTTGAACTGCAGAGCCAGAAGGGACCCTCTGGATCATCAAGTCCAACCCCTCTCAAGGAGGCACAGTGAGGAATCAAACTCCCAACCAGAGACCTAAGCCACTGAGCTATCCAGCAGGAGTACAAGCCTACAGTAGAAAGCTTGTTGGCAGTAAGGAACTTCAGCAGTGGAAGGCCACTTCTAGCAACCTCTGAAAGGATATGGCGGTGGTACAGGTGGAGCTGGCAGCACCTGTATAAAACCTTTGCCTAAATATTTGTGCTGTTATCTTGATCCTGCATATAATGGACGTTCCTGGACTCTGCTGGTATCTGACTGTGAATTAGCAACCAACTTTCTTCTGCTTCCTGCACTTGACCTGACTTGATATTGGTAGGACTTTTATCTGTTGCAAACTTTGTTCCTGGACTGCACCTTTGCATCAACCTTATCGGCCTTGTCTATGAAACCTGCACGCTTCTGACTTCAGCTTTGTTCCTTAGAACATGTTCTTCTTTACTGCTGGTTGACTTATGCAATTTTGTGTGTGGCTCCTGCTTTGGAGCTTCAGTCAGCAATTGCTGTCTGAGAGTAGGACCAAGCCAGAGAAACAGGATGCAGCAACTGCTGTCTAAAACTAAAGATGAGACATGGCCCATTGTTGATTGTGCCTGCCATGTGTCGGCAAAAGGAAGAAGCTCACGTCTGCAACTCCACCTGTGCCCCTACCTGCATGCATGTGTGAAGAGGAGGTGGTGCTCTGTGCCCCATTCTTTTTGAAGGAGAGCCAGACACTTATCTCCGTACCAAAGAGCTGGAGCAGAGGTAGCAGCAGCCAGCAGGAACTGGCTTTGATAGCTGCTCAGCAGCAATTCAGCTCCATTAAGCAGCAGGGACTTGTAGGGAGAGTGGCATATTTGCTTCCTCCAGAACCCCAACCACCCAAGACAATGGTCTTATTGAACTGAATGAAAGCCCCAGCCCTCCTCTTCTCCTGTAGAATCAGACTTGCTTGCGTTCAAGGATCTGACCAGATCCCAAGAGAAAACATTTTTTCTGCATTGACCTCTCATTCACAGTCAGGCCCCTGTGAAAGACAATGATTCCACCTGCAGCCTAAGGTAAGTGTATCACAGTAGGTCTGGAGACATATTGGCTTCTTCTGAACACAAATCACCGGTGTCCTATGATTCTGGGGTATTTCTGGGTAGGGAAGACACATGACCCTTACCTCCTGCAGCTGGTTACTGAGTAAGCCATTCCGTTTGCTCTGCATGTAGGCATTTGCAGTCCCACTCTTGGCTGCACGGATCCGAGCAAGCCGGGATTTCTGCGTTGGAGGGAGAAGAACGAAAGAAGAAAGAAGTGTCTCTTGCTTTTGTGCCCATCATTCAGCTTTCAAAGAAAGCTCACACCGCTAATAGAAAATACATCCCTGTGAATAGCAAGCTCCCTAATTAGAGATGTGATGTGATTCTTTCGCCTGGACTTTCAGGTGCAATGTTTTCACATTTATAATGCAAATGAGTGAGAAACATTCACTTCTCAGCAGGTATCAGGCAAGAAGAACAATGAATGGTGTTTGAATCTGTGATTTTACACATATTTTCACATTAGACATGTTGCTTTCTCATTTCTCCTGTCAGTGTGATCATGCCGCTGCTTCTACAGCAAGGTCAGGAACATTGCTTTCATCGCACTATAATTACACCATTTCTGACTCTTTCATGAAAGGTTCCTTGAGAGAAAAGGACAATAGATGAAAAAATGTGTAGTTATTTGATTGCTGTGAAGTGTCACACATAATTGCTCAGAACAATCTGATTTGTAGAAGAACATCTGCGTAACACAATGAGATCTAAAACAGTGGTTCCCCATTTATGCTGGAAATTCTGACATGAAAGCAGCACACAGTGTGGCCTTGTTTATGTTACCTTCTTGGGATATATTCCGGAAATACTGAAGAATTCAGATTAAAATATTTGGGTTCGAAAAGTCTATTTTAAGCTGCCTTTATCAAGGAACTGTAGTCATTTTCACCTTAGATACGCAGTGGAACAACAAAATTTACTTTATACAAAATACGTTCTCATGCCATTGTTCTAAGGATAAAGGTTCCGATCCAGTGCTCGAGAAACCATGTCCTAAAGCAGTGATGGCGAACCTATGGCACGCGTGCCCCAGGTGGCACGCGAAGCCCTTTCTTATGGCACGCCAGGTGTTGGCCCATCCTCCCTCCCTTGTGGAGGCAAACCTTATGAGCCGGCAGCCGGGATTCCCCCTTCCGCAGCCACTTCCTGGTCCTCTGGGTCCGTTGCTATGATTCCCCCTTAAACTTCCTGTTCCTGGTCCTCTGGGTCCATCCCTATGATTCCCCCTGAAACCGCCACTTCCGCTTCTGGACTTCCGGGCGGCACGGCAGCCACTGGTTTCTCCCCCCCCCCTCATTTTGGGCACGCGAGCCCAAAAAGGTTTGCCTCCACTGTCCTAAAGCATGTGGGTGGGTAGCACTTGAGTTCTGACTTTCTTCTCAGGTTTTCTACAAATAATTTAATCCCAAGAAGTGCCAATCCTTGATTGACAAAAGGATTCTGTAATGAGAGAATCACATCTTGTTAGATGAGCTGAAATGGCGTTCCATTTCCTGCACTACTTGAAAAGGGGACTTGTATGTCTTTGTTGAATAGTTGTACAGTTTGGGGGCAGTAGTGGCAGTGGGAGGTGTTTCCTATGGGACAGAGAGGCTTGCAGTCATGTTTAATCAGTAGCCACCAAGAAGAAGGCTTTTGGTCTTCTCACTCTGGAGTTAAACTGATGAAAGGACATCTATTACTATTGCCTTTGTGTACATCATACTCCTCATTTATACTAGTGCAAGGTTGTTAAAAGCTATCATTAGGGTGACGGGGGGCAGAGCAGCAGGGGGGAAAAGGATCTACCAGGTTGCTCACCAGATTTTTTGGAACTGGAGAAGTGAAAAGGCAGACAAGATGAAAAATGGACAGAATTTGATTGCACCATAAAGCTGGCAGTTGCAACACAGCTCTAGAATTAGTGACATTTCTCTCCCCATGTATTCTATTGTACTATCATTTGCCTTCTCTACTGGCCACACTCTTGAACCATCTGATGCCATCTCCTTGGTAAACACATGTTTGAAATACACTTACTTTCTAAACGGACACACTACAAGACCTTCAAGTTTTGGGGAGTCAGGCTGTTGTCCACACATGGGTTAGAACTCTCTAATTCCCTCAGAGAATGCTAAGCTGCAGAACAATTGGCATATGATGGCAGTAGAGGTTTCATAACTATGTGCTCAGTGGTACAATGGTCCCAGGCAAGATGTGAATGGTGTGGAATGACTGTGTATTATCCTCTTGTGTTACACAACTGCAGAATGGCTATCAGGTCTGCATGTGTGGAATGTGCTCTTGTGACATTGGCCACAAAACCATTTGTGTGATGGGTCATGGAACAGGCAACCAAGCTGGTTTCTGGGAGTTGTCATCAAAAAAGTAATATTTCTAAGCTCTGGGGTACAATTTGTAGAAGCTGCATATTGGACTCTTTCCTAACAGCAACAGGTTTATGGTTTATATGGCTCATTCAATAATTCTGATACCAACATGGTAGGAACGCAATTTTTTGGGCGGTTATTTGCCACCCTCCTTTGCTGGCATAGCTTATGAGCAAGACTATTCTTAAAGTGGAGGATAATAATAAAGCAGCGAACAAAGAAGACTGCAGAAAGTTTGAAGTAAAAAAATGTCAGCTCCAGCTTCTAAGAAGTGTAAATTGAACAGCAGGAAGTCAACATTAAAGATTACAAGCTCTGTTAGAAGGCGACAATTTTCTTAGAATCAAATAAAACCTTCTTTTGGCTTCCTGGAATGTGAGAAGTTGTACCTCTCTCTAGTTGGCTTGATGGCAAAAACCTGGCACAGGATGAAGCTATTCTGAACTTGTTCTCAAGCTTAAACCACAATCTTTTGATACCAGAAATATAGAAGAATGTTTCCTAGATGTCAGCCCATGTCTACTGACAAAGCAAGTTGGAGTAACCTGGCCTGAAGTTTTGAAATTAGGGATATTTGTTGTTTTTAAATAAAGAATTATCTCATCAAATGTTCAGGAAAACCCTCCAAACTGTGAGACAGAGAACAAAGGAAATAGTTAAGAGTACAACCAGTCTTCTTGAATCATATGCATGAAATTCATGACATTAACAAAATTCATTTCTAAGAAAAGCTGCCTTCAGTTTCATGATAGAAGCACACATCACATTCCCTGTTTCTCAACAGTCTTTCATACACCTATTGGTTGGTTCTGGATTGCTCTGTTAGGTGGCTTGGCTGGTGGGGGCACTGGGGGGCGGGTAGAAAGTCAAGTTGGACTCAATGACAAAGTCAATTGATATCATGGGAATTACAGTCCAAAATGCCAGGAGGTCCCTATGTTGGGATGTCTAAGTATAGGTTGGAATTAATCTGAAAAAGTAGCCTATAGCTTATGATAGCTAATGCCCAGCAAAACAAGTTTCTCTTTAAGACTCTGTTACTGTCATTGAAAAAAGCTATGACTAACACAGCTACCTCTTGGAAATTATTGAATATACACTTATATAGAGAAAAAGTCTATATAAAATCAAAGCGGGAGAGAGAATAGTATGTTTTCTAGTTCGCTCTCCAGTGCCTTGTGACAGAGAGTCCCAAGCAATATTAAATCTTTCCAAGGCGACATTAACAGCAGATGCAGTCTGTGGGCAATTCCCTCTTTTCTAAGCAGTGTTCCAGGCAAATTCAGGCCCAGTAAATATCACTTAGTTGCTCTTGAAATTACTCCTGTCATTTTTTTCTTATGCTACAACCACACTACTAATCATAGAACAGGCTGCCAAAATTGAACTTATCAGTTACTGCTCATATTCAGCAGCTTTTGACAGAATTCACTGGGGCGATTTAATATGTTTAGTCCCCGAGAGGTGCCAGGTGGAGAACGGATGGTTTCTGTATGTCATCAGAGGATGAAAAGAACTGTATTTTTTCCATTAGCATCTGCCACCTGAGTGTTTTGTCAGGTGCACTGAAGGGGCTTGGGCATTGATTTCACCAATGTAAAGGACTTTTCTTTTTTTGTGTGTAATGGAAACTTGAAGGGGAGGGAGAAAACCACTCAGAACAAAACAAAGAATGCAAGTATAGCTGTAGCGAGTCATTTCTCTTTGCTGTGATATTTTCCATTTCTTCCCTTGATCAGTAGAATGCTGATGCTGTCTAAAGGCAGCTGATGGTCTTGCAATCTCGGGAGGAAAGGTAGAATACCTAAGATTAAGATTCTCTTAAGAGTCCACACTGTAAAACTTGGGGCAATCATGTCTGTATTTAAAAGGTGCAATCTATTTAAAACTCTCTTTTAAGTGATCCTTCCAACCACACTGGAGCCTTGAGGCTCGCGGAAAGCTGGCCGTGGTGTCGGAGAGGCTCACTGCCTCTCTGTGGCTCCTCTCTACTTCCCAGCCAATCAATCAATGAGGGCGAGAAGCTGGCCACAGTGTTGGAGAGGTACGCCTGCCTCTCATTCAGCTGTTCTTGCGTCTCAGCTGTTCCCATCTGCTCCACAGCTGATCAACGGAAGTGGAAAATTGGTTGTGGCATGAGGGTCGGAGGGGCTCTCAACCTCACAGCAGCCTGTCAGCTGTGCTTGTCTGCTCCCCAAGTGATCACTATTGCTGCCGCTCCTGCCACTGCTAAGGTGATTTCTGGAGCTTCAGAGGTGACACCAGCCTTCAGGGCACAGTGCAGCCGCCACGCCGTGGCAAGCCTGTGCGTAGCATTTGCCTTGGAGGGAGTGGTCTCTGAGGAACTTTCATTTGTCTCAGCCAGCCTCCTGGGCTGCTCTTCCTCACTTGCCCTCCCCCGAGCCTGCTGGGCCCCGAATCAAGGAAAAAAGAATGCATGCCCCAGCCCTGTGTCAGAAAGGTGCGGGACAACTCTTAAAGGGGACAGACAAACCATTCTAAGTAGAAACATAAGTGGATGTGGCCTTTTTTTCTGATCCGAATGGTGCTATCAGTGATCCACATATATCTATAGGTCAGTGTGGACAGAACCTTAGATTCTTCTAAACAATGGCCAGTGGAACTTTCTGAAAACTAATATTCTCCCTACCCGTACAACAGCCTCATTGGGATATGCCTCTTTCGCTACTGTATGGTGCTGACACTTTTTTTGGAAACTAGATCTGTGTATTAAATATAAATGTCTATCTAATATTGAAACTCTCTTGCCAGTCATATGCTCTTTGTTGGTCAAAATACAATCTATCTCAGTGCTGGCTTCTTGCATTTTCTCCCTCAGGTGAAAAAGTCAAATGACACTTCTGTCTCACTCAATTCTAAAAAAAACCCATATAGCTGGAATTTGGAAATAGGAAAATGTTATTCTCATCACAGTCTGCTTTCTACAGCCAAAGTTTTTCCTTATTTCATATCAGGTTTCACTTTAGAATGCAATAATAAATTTGATCTCACCTAGTACACATTGGCTCAAATCCTGTTGCTTGACATAAAGTAGGCCCATTACCTAAATGAGGATTTGGTGATTCAACTCTTCTGTAAGTTCCATTGATTCAGTGAGCCTACTCTAATTGTGACTCACTTTAGAGTTGTAAGTCCCAACTAGAATAGGCTTATTTTAATCAATGGAACCTACAGAGGAATTGACTCACCAAAAAAATCCTTACTGATTCAAGGGGTCTGCTTTAGTTAAACTCAGCATACTAACAGGATTTCAGCCATTGAATCTACAAATTATAAATCAGGAATAGGTAGGCAAATTCAGTTGGCTCAGTATTTCCCCAGATTCTGCTGAGGGGGTAATAGTTGTGAGCATGGAAGCAACAAAGAGTGGGAAGATACAGTGCACAAAACTAAGCTCCTGTAGGACTGGGCATCTTGTGGAGAAGAACTACAGTTCCAGAAGCATCTGGGAAGTGTAATTCACCCAGGTACAGGCTAAGCTATCCCATTGCTCGAGGCAGGAATAGATGTCTTAGATGTTACTACTGTGCTGCTGCTGCTACTACTTCCCCTACCTAACTTGCATATGTGCATTGAGCTCTGATGTGCTTCTCTCCCTTGCACATGCTTGGCTATGTTGAGGAGGAGATGCCTGCTGATGTTGTGGTGACCATGAGGGTGGTTTCCAAATAAGTCTGTTAGCCTGTTGCAGCATGTTATGAAAATTAAAGAGGAGTGGGATGGGGAGAGGGAAAACCAAGGAGAAACTATTGTGCTGCTCTAAAGTATAACAACTTTGTTTCTGTCTGACCTTCACTGGTTCTAAATTCACTGTGGCGGAATGGCCACGTCACTCCTGTCCATCATATGGAGCTCATGGGCAGGAGCCTATGATAGGACAGGAGGGGCGGAGTCAGAGTGACAGTTAGACAGCGAGAGGAATTGAGAGTTAAGACAGAGATTGGAAAGTTGGAGTGTTAAAGAGAATAGGAAAGAGTTAGAAGGAATAGCGACTAGATAGTCAAAGAGTATTGTTGAAGTGGTTATTGTGAATAAGTATATGCAAGCAAACGTGTAATCAAACCCAAGTACTTTAATGAGAGATCTTAAACCGAAATAAAAGAACATCTGTGAATTACATCTGTGATTTACCAAATAAAAGATCAATAAACCTGTTGTAATGGCAGCACACGTCTGAGATACATATATTGGGTATAGTGTGGACTAGATCCACTGGTGGCAGCGTAAAAAGAGTAAACGCATCCAGAAGGTGGCCCTGAGGGTTTGGGGAGAACAAACAGGGGACACTGAGTGGACGCGACATTCACTTCTTTGCATATATAAACTACTCATATTATGCCCTCTGTATTTATAAATGTGGACATGACTCTTCATGGGGACTCTAGTCATTCCTCAAATACTGAGGATCATTTAAATAAAAATGATGTGATTTGTTTTTATAATTAACAGACTGCACTTTTCATATAAAATGTATAAAGGGGTGTATAATATATTTACTTATATTCTGCCTTGTTTAAAAAATGGGTTAAACCACTTCCACAGTTATTAAGAATTTTTTTAAAATGACTAATAAATTAAAGCAACAGAAATGTAGATTTTTAAGAGTTTCGTAATACTGTCAAGGGCCTAGTTTAATAATAAAATAAATAATCGTTTTTTATTTAACTGATTAGTCTCTGCACATTTTATTAAAGTCATCCCTTGAGAGTTCTCCTGGGAGCTCAAGTTTATGTGGGTTGTTAATTAAAGTTTCCTGTGGCCATTTGCAGTGAAATTGATTTTTGCTGACTATGAAGCACGTTTCAGCTGTAATCCCTTGCTTATGTAGAGATTACATGTTTGAAGAAGTTCCACGAAATAGCAAATGCACAGATAGAAAGTAAGGATAAGGAAAAAGGAACATCGTGTGTGTTTGTGTGTGTGTGTGTTTGGTGCTTCCAAATGAAGATTTTAACCTACAGTTACCTTGCCTCAAACAAGATTATCACTTTCATTTGTAATTCTCCCATATTTTCTCACAATTTTCCCCTCCATTTTCTTACCAGAAAAACATGGTTAAGGAGGAAAATGCAAAATAGGAGCCCAAGGCATTTTGATTAGCAGCAGTAGAAGACTTCCTTCTGGAATACATTGGCTAAAAAATCTATTGTGTAGTTATGCCTCCAGAAGGTGAACAGTGTAACTTGTCGTGGCTTCTTTGTGCTAAACAACCATCCTGTATTTTCAGGTAGGTGCCAATCTACCAGACTGGTTCACACTCAAATTCTAGCCAGAGATTGTCAATTAGCAGTGAGAAGCTGGTGTGAGTTACATTGTTTGCTTTCCTCAGATGTAAGGACATAGTAGGATTTTGGCCACTATGCTGTCTCTAGAACTGCAAGACTTATTCAGCAAATAACTTAAACTGGCATCTATGTCATATGCAGCCTGAAGTTCAACCTATACATTTCAGAGACCATATCATGAGAAGAGAGAACTCCTCCCATAGTTTGCAAATTAGCTTCCTTTGTTTTAGTTACTGAACTTCTTGATATAAACACAAACTTCATTGGAAAGTTTGATTTCTCAGACACGAAAGTCTGCAAGAATCTCTGAAATACCAGCAAGATTTCAATCAGAATTGTGTACTTTAACTCATAGCTTGGTCCTGATTAGAGATGGGGGTATTTGTATTTGTATACGAATACCCTTGCAAAGGTGGACATAACGAGGGTCTCACCCCCTGGGGCTGGACTGTCCACTCACCCATCTGCTGCTGCAGCCGGCTCTGTGCTCCCTTCCAATTGCTCCAGAGCTCGCGGTTGACTAGCCACTCCTGGCAGAAAGAGGGAATATGAGCCTCCCTGCCAAGCTGACAAGTAGACCCTCATTATGTCCACCTGTGCGGAGGCATTTGTATTAATATACGAATACCCCCATCTCTAGTCCCGATCCTATGCATGTTTATTCAGAACTAAGCCCTGCTCATTTCAATGCCGTTTTCCTTACATACGTATAAGCATATAGACAGTATTAATTTTAATTTTAACCACCCCAAATTACATTTGGAGTTCTTGAAATATTAATAATAGTATTACAAAATTTGTTTTAAAAATTCATTTCAAATCAACAAAAAGCATATTTTCTCATCACTTCAGTTTTACATTTATATCTTGAAATAACTGACAAACTTGACACAGTATAACATGCATCTTCAACTATGACTAGGCACAGGGTTGAATTCAGAGTTTGTGCTTCCACAAATGGAATGACGCCTTCTGTCTATGAAGGGCCCACAATCCAGTAGAAACTCCCTCTAGGCCAGTGATTTCCAACGCTGGGGCCCCAGATGTTCTTGGAACACAGCTCCTAGCAATCCTGGCTAGTACAGCTATTGGTGAAGGCTTCTGGGAGTTTTAGTCCAAGAACATCTGGGAACCCAAGGTTGGGAACCACTTCACTAGAAGAAATGTAAGGTAAATGAATACTTCCTCCTCTGCAGCCATCTTCTGTATTCTGACCTTCCGGTTTTCTAGGACAGATGTGGGAGGCTTCAAGGAGAATAAGGAATCAGGAAATATAACCTCCTTCCCTTCTAGTGGGAACATCCTGTGAGAAAAGTTCTCTTCCTGGAAACTTTGAATCCAAGGAACATGCTCTTGCACGACTTTAGACACTTGTGTACAGATCTCCAACACAAGTTTTTGATTTTTGTTATTTGTCAAGCCAGACAGACAACCAACAAGTACTTCTTTTTTATTTGGGGGAAAACTGAAAGCTGGTTTCCAGGGGATAAATCTGTACTGATGTTCAGAAATGGTCTTTTGCTCTGTGTGCGTGCGTGGGCATATCTCTGTGTGTATGGCACACACATAAACATACTGTACAGAAGTCCAGAGTGTGGAAGAGAAAGGGGGGAACATACCTTTTGTGCCTTGCGCTTATCTGCCCGTTGGTTCTGGTGGTAGATGCGGCTGAAGTTCGAGACAATGACTGGAACAGGAAGGGCGATGACCAAGACCCCACTGAGGGAACAAATTGAACCAAAGACCTTGCCAGCTATTGTCTTTGGCACCATGTCACCATACCTGGAATTTAAAAAGAGGAAACAAATCTGTTCAGAAACGTGAACTATAATTTCCCAGGTTAAGAGTTTTACTTAAAATAGTCACACCATTCTTTCATTCTTGTCTGTAAACAACGTTTTGCACTGCACATCACTTGCCAGTGGCACTAGAGTCTCAAGTTCATGACCTCAAAAATTAAGGCAGACAAATTCATACCAGAACACCTCAGCATAATCCATTTAGAAGTTCTGCTTGAAAATCTACAAGAGTTCTGTGTCAAAGAACCAAAGCAAAGGAATTAGAAGCCATTTGAAAATATGATGACAAACCTGTCTCAGTTTTGGGAACAACCAAACCAACCCATTTTGGTCAGTAACCAAGGATAGATTTGCCCTAGCTGAAGGTGCTTCAGCTTCCACTAGATACAACAACCCAGACTGTTACCAAAGATTTGAAAAATCTCAAGAGCAGCTCTTTAGGGGGGCTACATTGAGTAGCAGTAACGGCATAGCAGGTGGTGTGCCTCATGCAGGTGGAAATTTAGGTGTTGGAGTATCATCCGTTGGAGTATCATCCAAGAAATACTATGGAGGAATCTGATTTTAAGTTGACGGAAATGGTGATTAAAGGCCTATGATAAAGACCTATTATGGTTTGAAGGAAGACAGAATGATGAAAAAAAATCTGGTTCACTCATAACTCTGAAAAGTGGATCATCCAAAGAAATTAATTGTCAGTTTACTCAGTTACCACAAAAGAAAAACCTCCTTCATATCAGGAATAACCAGACTCTGGAATCTGCAGCCACAGGGTCTATGCCTCTAACGAGGTTTCAGCAGAGAACACATTCTTAGAAACAAGGGCTCAAAGAACTTCCAGAGTCAGAGACTGTGGACAAGGGACGTTTCATGGCTGCCTTGAGAAGTTCTGAAAGCTTTCTTTTAGCTGTGGCTAGAGCTTGGAAAAGTTCTTTTTAAGGGCTACAGCTGTTAGAAATACTCAGACTGTTCGGGCACTGGGATCATAGCTCAGGGATAGGTCATGGGCATTGTATGCAGAAGGCCATGGGTTCAGTCCCAGCTGCCTACAATTACAAGGGTCAGGAAACTGCTGGTAGCAATTGAAGAATCCTGTCTGAGATCCTGGAGAACTACTGCCAGTCAGAGTGGGTGCTATTGGTGCTATTGAGAACTGCTGTAGCACAGTGGCTTAGAGTCTGCCCACACTGGCATATAGTTATGATATACAGTATGGTTTCCTGATAGCACTGTTTGGCATGGAAAAAAATACCACGTCTACTTGTGTTTCAACTTAGAACAATCCATCCTTCCCTTTAAGAGCTGTCCCATACCAAACTGGAACAGGGCTAGGGAATGCAATCTTTTCGGGACAATTCATTGAAATGCAAACCAGCTCTTTGTTCATAGATGTGTACCGAGTGTTAAAATAGATTGCACTGAAGAAAAGTACTTTTTAAGCATTAGCCAAATAGCACCAAATTTCTCAGTGTGGACAGGCTCTTAGAGACTGAGCTATAAATCAGGACATTCCTGGTTTATATCTTTCTGCTGTAAGTTCATGAGGGAATGATTGGCAAGCCACTCAAACTCAGTTGACCAATCAGACCAAGGGTAAAATAACTGACACCTTATAGTAGGAATGGGAATTAGTGTCTCGTTATCCCTGATGGTTGACAATATCACTGCCATTGGTGCAAGCTGAAGTCCAACAACATCTGGAGCAGGCTGGGCTCCCTATCCTTGCCTTACAGGGCTGCTGCAGTGGTTAGTATTAGCTTAAAAATGTGAATCACCTTGAAAACCAAAAAGACCTGAACCAAACTAAGCATGATTACAAAATGAACAGGCAGCCCAATGAGGTAAGAAGAAGAAATTTCTGATGTTTGCCGTAACTATAGCTAGCCAAGGGGGTTAGGGCACCACCCTTTTAAAATGTATATTCATTAAACATTATTTAAATTCACTATTGATGGAAATATATCCATGCAGAGATTTATTTTAAGTCATGTAGACTCCCTCACCCATGCCTGAAATAAAATCCAATTGTCACTGAAAGCAGTGTAGCCTATTCCTTTATTTAGAAACATAGGATAAGATGTTTTTTCAAGTTATTTAGAAAGTTCAAAAAACAAAACAAAACAAAAAACACCCAGATGCAGTGAATGCGGCAAAGAAAAAAAATTAAATCTTTTTGCTGGGTAAG
The DNA here is from genome assembly GCA_037013535.1 of Intellagama lesueurii. Lineage (NCBI taxonomy): Eukaryota > Metazoa > Chordata > Lepidosauria > Squamata > Agamidae > Intellagama > Intellagama lesueurii. Next base: position 67,093,505 of record JBAJHW010000005.1, on the reverse strand, counting down.
TGTTAGGCTTGAATCCAATTTATCAAAGAAGAAATATGGCTGAAGAAGAGGAGAAAAACAATGTGCTGTAATAGCCTGACAATCCACTAGAGGGCATAAAACACCACTGCAAAGGTGATGGAAGAGAAGCATAAAACATGTCATGTTTCACACCACAAGGCACAAATGTACCCAAACACGTCCAGAGATACCCTCCCTTCCAGTTCAATTATATTCTCTCCACAAATGCTACAGCCATGTGGGGTTTCTTGTCTAACTTCTGCTGTACTTGCTGAAAGAGAAAAAGAAGATAGCACAATGCATTTAAAAAAAAAGCTTACAAAAAGGGGATTACAGAGATTGGGAAAGTAAAACAAATAGAAGGTCATGGAACCTGCCGGTGTTCTTTTTAAAAGGCAAGGTCATGTCTTAAGAATGCATGAAAAGATGAAACACTGGTGGCAGCAGCAACCACAGCTGCTGCTGAATAAATTAGAAGATGAAAATTCCAATTCTGCAAGGAAACAAAATAGGAATAGGGCAATGAATGCATTCTGATTTGCATGGCGTCTCCTTATCTGAATATATTGGAGCCTTTGGTCGAAGAACTTGCTGAGATATCTAGGGACCCTGGGTTTTCTAAGCACACACAGAAGAGCCTTCAGGCACCTTCGAGGCTAACAAACGTGTGATGGCAAGTTCATTTACATTAAAAAATTGACTTCACTTTGACAAACTGACAGTGTTGGGACGGAGAGCCACTGTCCTGCAGGCCACATACACTCCATGGACGGCTCTTGGAAGCAACTGCTCGTTATGAGGCTGAAAGAGAAAACGAGCCATTTTTGTCAGGAGTGAAGGTATAGTGAGATTACAGTTGTAACTTACTGAAGGGTAACATCACTCGTTTTGTCATATAATGGCAACTTACTCGCTATTTAAATAGTTATGGGGCTGTGGCCTCACAAAAGGGAAAGGAAAAATAGGATATGGTTCAAGGGCTGGCTGACGCCATGTCCCCTGCCCCTCCTTGTCTTCTGTTGTGGGTCCTTGAGGGAACATGAGCTGGGTGGGAGGAGGCTTGTGTTTTGAAGAACAGGCCAACAGGATGCGGTGTTCTGTTACATTTTTTCTTCAGCCCTGCCCTTCTTCGGGGAAGACCAATTGTACAGTTCCTTGTATTGTTCCTTGTACAGTTTTTTTTAAAAAATGGGTGGTAATGGTGCTGAGTACCCAGTGTGGTGTAGTGGATAGACTAGAACTAAGGAGACTTTGTGAAGTAATGCCGCGCCCTGTAATGACTGGCTTTGTTTTAACAATGGAGATGAAATGAAGTTTTATTTCAAAAGGAATGTAACAGTTGGAATCCTGTTGCACAACTTTACACTGTACAATACTGATGACATCATCAGCCAAAGCTATTTTGGGGGAAATTAAAAGTTCCTGATCCCCCACCAACCCCAAATACTGAGGCTGGTGGTGATTTTTGGATATTAAAGAATCCCCCCCCTCACATCCTGCAACTCCCCAAATTTTTCCCAGGATGAAAGGGATCCCTAGGAGGATTTTGGGAGCTGCAGGATGGAGGGGGGAACTCTTTAACAACTGAAAATCACCACCAGCACAATCAGTCCCACCGCTGGTACCAATGATTTTCAAGGATTAAGGTGTTCTCCATCCTGCAGTTTCCAAAGTCTTCCTGGGATGAAGAGAATCCCTAGGGAGCTCCAGAGCCTTTAGTGTGTGCATGTGTAAGCAGTGGGGGGGGGGGGGGGAGAGGAGGATTTCTATGACATCTCATATTTTTTCCTGCAACCTATGTTTGAGTTTATGGGTAAACTTGAACATGTTTATGAGTAATCTGGTAAGAAAGGCCAAATTATTCATAAACATGTTTGAACTTGCTTATGGGTTCAAATATAAGTTGCAGAAAAAATGTGAAATGTCATAGAAATGTTATAGAAACTTTTAATTCCTTCCCAAACAGCTACAGCTGATGATGTCATCAGTGCTGTGTGGTGCAAAGTTGCACAACATGATTCTACCTCATGTTTCAAAACAATTCTTTTTTTAAAAAAATACAAGTAATATTTTCCTAGTCAGTCATCCAAATTATTTTATAAGGGCATCATTTAGTATTTTAGATGAGTTTTAAGTAAAAAATTGTCAAGTGTTGTGCCATTCTTTTACTAATTACAACATTCCTTTCCTGTAATGAAAAAAGAACAACAATGAATAACACTATGAATAATGCAACCATTTACTTTCCAATATTGTAATTGGTGATAATGATGATATCCTTTTTCACACACTACAGTAAGTAATGGAAATGAATTACTTTTCAAAAGTAGGTTTCGAAGCTCTGCATTAGGGAAACATGATATTCCTTTTCAAGAAAAAATACATAGTTTTGCACAGCAAGATGTACATAGTTTTTTGGATTAATTTCTGAAGAAGAAACGGATGCCTTTCCAACGTACAAACACGACCTTTTGGTGTTGTTGCCTACTGTCTCCTAAGATCATTCAGTGATTGTAATCCTCCCCTAGGATAACAAGGATAAAGAAACTCCCCATTCACATTTTTTACAGAAGATGGTTAAACATACTTCACATTTACAGGTTTTCCATTATCTTTTTGAAATTCTGGACTATAATATAAAAATGTAATCCAATATAATCTCTCTTGGCTGTAGTCCAGGTCTGCATGACATAAGGCAGAGGGATAGGCAGTCAGTGACCTCTTCCCTGTCTCTGTGTGTCTATCCTGTATTCTAAATGTCCTGGGCTGTGACTTTCCCTACCATGTCTAGAGAGCACTCAAAGGTCTTCTTAATCCCCTCTCAACATGGGGACAGGAGAAGGGAGAATGACTGTCTTTACTATTCTTCTGCTTGGCCCCAGGGGCATATGGTGGAAATTTTCTAGCTTGTTCCAGTCATCCAGACACATCACACAATCCACCCATGATCGAAACCCCACAATGTGTGATTTGCTGTGACAAAACATCTTTTACTTCTTAAGGCAGCTCTGCTTTTAATTAAAAAGTGCTATCTTGCTTGTTTCTTCCCTAGCTGTTACTAACATTGCAAGGCCAGTGTCCTTCTGCTCCATAATTACTTGAAAGTATCTAGATGTTAGTCAAATTTAATTCCTTTTTGCTATAACAAGCATTACAGCAGCAATCTGACCTGGAAGAATATCAATATTTTGAAATGCAACTCTTACTTGTACTTATTTTTGTATTTATGAGTGTGACATCTCTTGAAGGGAAAAAATCCAGCATGGTTCCAGTGCTGGATCATGCTGCTCTGCTGCCTTGTGCTCTTCCTCCTCCTCACGAGGAGGAAAGAGATGGACACTAGGAGAGTGCTTTTATAACAGTGGTTTGTGGAATTCAGATTTTTTAAAAAGTAACTAAGAGTAACTAGAAATGGGAAAGTTAAGGTTTCCTTCTAAAGTACTGTAAATGTAAGAGTAAATGTAAATAGCTCCTTCTGGGAGGCTGGTGGAAGCTACAACTGTAAGTAATTACACTGGAAAAATAGCATCTAGGTTCTGTTCTGTAATATTAGCAAAGCTCAAAATTGCATTTTGGGTCACGTATACGATAAAAAGTTGATAGGAGCCATACGGGGCTGGGAAGGTATGCTAAACAAAAGGACTGATGCACTAAAAAGACATGAAAACAGAAGAGATATCCTACTGGAAGAAGCCAAAATGAAACAAAAATGAGTGTTTTTGCCACACATATCCTGATCTGTAAAACCGTTTCCCCAACACCGTATTTCAAATGAATTGATTTTAATCCTGTCTGCTTTTCTTCACTGTCCAGCTTTCACATTCATATTTAGTAACTGGTATAGATAAACTTGGCCTTCATCTCCAGCAGCATATTTTTGCACCCGAGGATATTTTCTAGTTCTTTCATAGCAACCCTTCTGAGTCTCAGTCTTCTGACTTCTTTGCTGCACTCTCCATTTTCAATAGATGAGTGCAATGAGATATAGAAAATATTTAACTAATCAGTTTTTCCTTCTCATCATTAATTTTATGTAATTCTTCTGTACTTATCTTCTTAATGTTGAACTGTAATCCTGCTTTTACACATTCTTTTTCAACCTTCATCAGTAGTTGGTCCTATTTTCTGATAGTAATATAATGCCATCTACATATCTGTTCAACATCAAAAAAAAAAACTAAGATCATGGCCACTGGTCCCATCACCTCCTGGCAAATAGAAGGGGAAGATATGGAGGCAGTGACAGATTTTACTTTCTTGGGCTCCATGATCACTGCAGATGGTGACAGCAGCCACGAAATTAAAAGACGCCTGCTTCTTGGGAGGAAAGCGATGACAAACCTAGACAGCATCTTAAAAAGCAGAGACATCACCTTGCCGACAAAGGTCCGCATAGTCAAAGCTATGGTTTTTCCAGTAGCGATGTATGGAAGTGAGAGCTGGACCATAAAGAAGGCTGACCGCCGAAGAATTGATGCTTTTGAATTTTGGTGCTGGAGGAGACTCTTGAGAGTCCCCTGGACTGCAAGGAGAACAAACCTATCCATTCTGAAGGAAAGCAACCCTGAGTGCTCCCTGGAAGGACAGATCCTGAAGCTGAGGCTCCAATACTTTGGCCATCTCATGAGAAGACTCCCTGGAAAAGACCCTGATGTTGGGAAAATGTGAAGGCAAGAGGAGAAGGGGACGACAGAGGACGAGATGGTTGGACAGTGTCACTGAAGCTACCAACATGAATTTGACCCAACTCCGGGAGGCAGTGGAAGACAGGAGGGCCTGGCGTGCTCTGGTCCATGGGGTCACGAAGAGTCAGACACGACTTAACGACTAAACAACAACAACAACAACATATCTGTTGTTGAGATTGCTTCCATCAATTTTCATTCCTCCCTCATACAAATCTAATCTTTGTAGTTATCTAATTGTTTACCTCTTTGCTGTTGATCTGATGACAATTATAAGTAAAGAAAATGATTTTTATTATTTTCTTTTACCAGTGTCTCATAGTGAGTTACTGAGATTGTAAGTGCCAGTTTAGTGAGAAAAGGGGTGGGCTATTCTGGAGAATGTGAAGCTATTCTGCTCTGTGAATCCCTGCACTTCTGCTGTGCAGCTAAATTTAAGCAAAATTCAAAACTTTGCAACATTTTTGAGGTATAAAGCATTCAAAAGTCATTTACTAGAGCCTCTTTCTCTGCAATACAAACAAGAGTTAACCTAAAGATCTTCTGCCAGTGTCACCTTCCGTTACTGCCTACTAGCTGCTCTTCAAAAATGTCTCTACCCTATTAACATTAGAACTATAATTAATTCCTGAAGAAAATTTATGCCTCTTAGTCTGGTGTCACAGCATTGACCATTCTGTCTTGGGTGACCCATCTTGGAGCCTGGAATTGAAATGGAGTCTAGCTGTTTAATGCTGTTGCTCTGAGCTTGTGTGGCACACTGAAACCATCTCACCATCTTACGGTGCTTATCCAATAAGGGAAATTAGCCTAATAAATTAACTTGTTCTCATAAACTGGGGCAGGCTGAAAAAATATGAGAAGATAATCCTATATTAAAACTGTAAAGTGTTGAACTGAAATAGCCCTATATGTTTTATTAATTGCCCCATGATTCATAAGAAATATTCTATTTTGGTTCAATACTTTAAAAATTAAGTATAAGATTCTCTTTTCTGATTTTTCTGCCCACTCCAATTCGTGAGGACAAGGCAGAAAAAAAAAAGCAAAAATAAATAAACATGACAAGATTTATTCACAAATAGCTGAAATAATTAATGTGGAAAATATGTGTAATTCTCTGCTGCTGGCATATTTCACGGTTCATGCAAGAAACCCAGAGCAAAGAGCAAACAATTGGATGCTTCCATTTTGGATCCTGGCTTGAGAAAAGACCATCAGAGAAGGACTGGAATGGTCTGTGTTGACACAGTGGAACAAGAAACGCCAAATATGAGGTAACAGTATAGAGCTGTCAAATTCTATTTGACAACTGCAAAACAGGCTGTTTGTCTGAAGAGGTGCAGAAAATTGTTAGAAAACTGTTCCCTGTAACTTCCAAGCTGTGTGGTAACTAAACACTGGAAAGTGAACTCTAATTAGTTGTTTACTTCAGCATTGCACACATAACAGTGGATAATTTCAAATGCCATTGGCAGCAACAGTAAACAGTATAGGGATGAATTTATGCACATTCCAAATACATTTAGAGAATCTAATCCTGTTGCTTCCAGGTTTCCACCAGTCGTCGTTTCTAGAGGTGTGTGGAAATCGCAACACTAATTTGCATAGCTCTAGTTATTTCCCTTTCAAAATGAGCCAGTTCAAGGTTCACCCTACTATTAGATAGAGTGAGGGGACAGTTGCAGGTAAGAGAGACTGGCAGAAGCAAGAGCTCTTTATTTTTACCTTGTGTAGGGGAACCACTCATCTGCATGCATGCATCAAAAACAACTGCACTGATACCAGTGCTTTACGTGCATTGATACCAATGATTTAATTTCTTTGTAACAATGGTGTGTCCTCTCAGAGGACACTGATTTCTATGCCCTAATAACTGACTGGCATTCTTCTTTCTGACTAGCAGTCTTTAAATCCCACCCCCCAACTCAAACGTGAAAATAATTTTGCAAGAAGTATATAAAACAGGACTGAAGGAACAGTGAGTGGCTTTCCAAATGCTGTTAAACTCCAGCTCCCTTTACTCCAGGTAGCATGGCCAATGATCAGGGATGATAGGAGCACAGCTGGAGGGCCAGAGGTTGCTCACCCTGACACAGATAGAGAAGGGCATAACAGAAGGGTAGTTTTCCATAGCCTTTGAAGTGGTGATCTGGCACACATGTGATGGATTGTTATAGGGATTAAGACAGCAGTCTTGTCTGTATCTTCTCACTCTTTCAGGTCATTGAAGTTAATAGGATTTACTTCTGAGCAAGGAAAGGATTGCAATCTAAGTAATGTATTAACAACATGCCACTGTATTTCCTTCCTTCCTTCCTTCCTTCCTTCCTTCCTTCCTTCCTTCCTTCCTTCCTTCCTTCCTTCCTTCCTTCCTTCCTTCCTTCCTTCCTTCCTTCCTTCCAAGAACTGAATATGAATTGAATTGTTTTATTAGTTGGCTTTAAAGCCTTCTGATTGTGTTTAATTTAGCCACTTGTTATGTTGTACAGTCTCGAGCAGGGCTGAAATCAATTTTTCTTCTTCTTTTTGGTGAGGGCTGCACTCATACACATGCATATACACCCAAAGTCTTCACCTGAAATTGGGGGAAGGGATTAAACCTTCCCTCCTTGATATCTCAGACCTAGTGATCATTTTGGTATATGTGGAGGTGAGATCTTTCCCATCTCTCAGTGATCTTCACTGAGAATGCTGCTTCCCCACCATTACTACCATCCAGGAAGCATTTTCCCAATTAGGAAATATGTGTGGATCCTCTCCTGCTTCAGGGACTCTATGAGGAGCAGCCATGGGCTTCCATTGCCACTGGTATTTTGAAATATATGGTTCCGCATTAGTATTAATCATGACATTGTGTGATATTTTCCTTTCTGGATGTACCTGCAGTTTGCATGGGCATGGATGATATGTGTAAGTCCGTAAAGTAGTCTACTCACAAATAGTGTAACATGATGCAAGGGACTCACAGAAGATGGCCATGGCTTTTTTATCAGAAAAATTGGAACATGCCATCCTGCTCCCACTCCTGGCTGTGGCAATTTCCACCTGGTTTCCAGCACAAAGTGCTGCACTACATATTTACTGTAAAATCTGCCAACATTCACAAGTAATACAGCAATGAAAATGAAGCAAACAGCCGAGTTGAATAGGTATTGGCAGACTCATAACACTTGTGCAAAAGTTAACAATCTTCTCCAGCATGTTTCTCCTGAGGCTTTCCCGCCTCTGTGCAGTAATCACGCGGGGCCAATGTACCTTTATTCTACATGGATCAAGTAGAAATAAGTCAGAGAACAGCTGACATGAACAATCAGGGAAGGCTCTGCATCATTGCCCTGACTTGCCTATCTCCTTAATGGAAAATTTTCCAAGTGGTCTGTTTATAGAAATCATTCATTGCATGAACACGATACCATTTTTCAACAAGGTCGTTGCATTCTTTTCCTCTCTGTGGTAGAAATATTAGTTTGTCTGACTCTTGGGGGAATTCAGAAAGAGAAACATGGGTAACAGCAGAAAAAATGCATTACTCCCCCCCCTATAGCATCTGGCAAATGGATGCCTTCTTGTGAGAGCTCTGGTTTCTGCTCAGAAGAACTGCATGCCACAAGATGTATGGAAGTTTCAGGGAAAGATATTCATCTGTGACAGTATATGATTTACAACAACAGTCATTCCGCATTGTTTTCAAGACCAGATACTGATTTCTTTGTCATGGATCATTTTCCATTCATGATAGTTTCTTGGCAAAGGAAATCTAGGACTGAGACAAGTTGATTCTAATCCTTGCTTGGCCACTGGAAGTCAGGAAGACAGGAAGCTGCCTTACATTGAATCAAGCCATTGGTCCATCTTGACAACTCTTACAAGTAGCTCTCCCCAGGTGTCAGACACAACTACTACTTTGCCCTGCTTGGGGATGTCTCGTGTTTCCTGGTGGTCTTCCATCCAAATACTAACCAGGTAAGATATAAAATATACAAATACAAAAATCATTTCTGAGCTACAGCAATAAAACATTAATAATTAAAACCCTTTGTAAACTGGTCAATGTCAAAGTCTATTTAAATACCATAGCTGAGGGGGTCAAATCCACATCCTTGAGTATAGAGTGGGTCCCTGTTGTGAAGGCTATTACTGTGTTACCAGGTATACTCTTCAGAGCCCATGTGTGCACTCACACATGCTCAGGGACACACCCATAAGGGATCTTTGAACTTTGGCAAAAGAGTGTTTTGAGATAGACTGGGTTGAGTACATCACACTCACACAGAGATCTGCGTAAGGCGAATTTTATTGAACACAAAAGAATTAACAGATAGCACAGAGTCACAATGAAATATTACTGATGTGGACAAATACAAGTTCAAAAGAAGCAAACTTGCTTGGCTGAGAGGGTTCAAAGGAAAAACCTTTCCCCAAAGCGCACACACATGCACACAAATACAAGAAAGTGGGAGTAGATTGGGAAGCCACCAATATGTGGGGAAAATAATCCCAGAAGATAGATAAGTGACAAAGTGACCTCTCCTTAGTCTCGGTCTCCTTAGACCGTCTTGGAGTTATGTTGGAACTCCAGTTGGCAGGAGTAGCTGGAGGGTTCAGGCAGATAGAGAACCCTGAACCTGAACCTGAACAATGAATATGGTTGCTGGATGTCTTTTTAGAGAATTTATTTGCCAGGCTGGCTAGTGATCTGCCCCCTTGTTGTCATGTGTCTTGTTCTGCCCTGATCTTAATCTTCTCACCTGTCTTATCCCAAAGAAAATGAACCTAGAATGGCTCATTTATTAAACAGGAAGAAGAAGATATGCAGACCATTCTAGGATATTTGCTTTCCTAGACCTCCTGACAATCCTTTTGCCATAGAAACAAAAGAAGGTGATTAAATTTGAGATGACTCTTTAGCTGGGGTATTCATGACTTAGGTACTTTTGATGGGGGTTGTTTTCAAGCTATACAGCTGTATTTCCTCTAGAGCCATGGCTCACTTTTAGACCTTTGAGGTATTTCTCTGCCACTGTTTTAATGTATACTTGTCCTTGACAAGTTTTCCAGTTAAAAACAGCACATTGCAGGGGTGTTTTTCAAACCTGGCTAGTTTGGTTACAACTGCCCATTGATTATTGTCAGAAATTTTACAAAGGCTGTGCACAATTTTCTCTTTGTCAGACTTAGATGCTGTTTACAGCTACATTAGCCCCTTAGGAGGGCAATCCGTCTTCCAAATTAGTGTGGCAGATTAGGTTGGTGTCTACACCAAGATAATTGCTAGATGGGTGAACATGAGAAACTGGCAGCAGTGGTGGCTGCTGGGCTAAGAAAGCAGTCTGGCTTCATTATGTCATGAAACAAATAATTTAGTTCTTGTTTCATTTAGGAAGGGACACATAACCTGCTTGACATGGAAAGCTACGTGAAAAACAACCTAAGTGACTGAACTTGCCTACATAATGTACTTAGTATTTATGGTTAAGTTGAACATGTAGATGTGCTGAGGCTATTTTACTAGGTTAAAAGCAAGAGGACTTTTATGAGCATGAGCACCCTGTTTAGCTGTTTGCAAAAGGCTGTGAATTCCTGTTAAAATAATAAAAGACCAAAATATTCTATTATAATTATGATGGAAAATAAAAGTCACATCCTAAATGCATTATGACATATTCTCCCAATGTATCAATGAGCATTCTCTTCACACTTATTTCATACACCCTCACTCACATGTGTCATGTGTATCCATTGACCTCAAAGCCAAGCTTCTTTGCTTCTTTGAGATAAGTATGTAGACTGCAGCCTAAGCATACCTTTAGAGGCATGGAACTTAATGTAGTTACTAACTACCCATTTCTTTCTTCTCTTGGGATTCATTTAATCTCACAGCCATTAATACAGAATGTTTATTTGAACAAAACTGAACTGCTGAGTGTGCAGCACTAATCATAAATCTAAGTGGCCATGGTTAAATAATAATCCCCCCCAAGCATTTATGTATTGAAATTATTGCTATTACATGCTTAATTTATTTTAGTCTCATTGCCGTAATTGTAGAGTAAGGTCTCTCTTATTCAATGGGGACTATGAGACCTGCTGAGGTGGGTTTTTCTCTCTCTTTTAACCAGGTCACTAATTCTTTGCCATTTTGTTTGCCTCACATTATTGCCCAAGACCAGCAGCCCAAGAAATTTTCAGGCAAAGAATGAGGTGGTGGACCCCTATCTTCCTGTGCAGCTGGACTGGCAGCGAAGTCTTTCTTCAACATTGCAAATGAGACTGCACCCTTCACCTCACTCGAGAGCAGGGGGCTAGCTTAGAGCACAGCCTGGGAGCAACGCATTATGAGGAACTATGTTTTCCTGTAGTACATTAGCTTTTGTGATAATGGGGCCAAATGACATTTTAGGATTGCATTCAACACACCATGTTCCGTAAAATAAGACTTACGTTAACACTAACATGTTAGAATTTTTTAAACATAAAACATAATTGTCAGACATTTTAAGATTTGGGGATTGAAAGGCAGATTGTTTGGAACACACAGTCCTCAGACACCAAGTATGCCCCAATACTACTTCCACACCACCCAACAGATGCCTTACTGTGCCCAGTGGCAAGGACAGCCTTGGTTCCTGCACCTTTTTCTTTTACTGGCAACGGAACAGGTGGACATGCCATGAAACTGGGGTGCTCGTAGGTCAGTCTACAATTTGTCTCTTCTCTAATCCCCTTTGCCAGGTTTTCTTATGATTTTGCCCATGTACAACACTGAAAAGAAATAAAGCAGCTGGGGAAATAACGTATCTAGTAGGTAATACAGGTGATGGTACAGCCTGGTTCACCAGACCAACATTTAATTGAAAAACAGTATTTGCTCCTTTAATAGAGTGATAACAAATGACAATGCTGTGCATTATTATAGAGTCTCAATTACATTTGCAATGAGTATAGTGAAGAGAAGAGGCAAGGATTTCATCAGAGGGGAAGGAAGCAATATAATGTCCCTAAAATGACACCTGCAGCAAACTGATAATGTTTTGATGCACCACGACCAAACTTTGTCTTCCCAGACAAGGAGGCAGGTGCCCACAAGCTAACAACACAGAATGTTCACTAATCCAGGCCCGGGGAATCAGTTCCCAAGGCTTGGCTGCCCCAGCAAAGTCTAATTATGTCCACGTTGCAGATGGCAAACTAAGCCACAGGAAGCTTCAGGGACCTGACAAAGGTTTCACAGCAGCTGAATCCAGGAATCCAATGTCTGCTAGGATGAGCCTCGAAAAACTCTCCCGTGTGGGACAAGCTTTGTTACTCGATGCTGCTGAGACATCAATTCAAGCCACAGTTGCTAAAAATAATTCCACATTTCATGTGACTGTCACTGGTTTACCCAATATGCCTGAGACAACTTTCCCATAAGACTAGAACCCCCTCTTCCACAGCAAATTTTGTTCTAAAAATAAGAAATATGCATTATAGTTTGAAGGCTGAAATTTACAAACCGAATAAAGGCTTGATGAAGCTTTTCATCCAGGAGTAAAGTACCTGGTACTATGTTGTGGAATACAACTTCTTTCAAGCCAATTGGTGGTTGATAACAATGTTCAGATATGGTGCAAGTCGGAGGAACTTCTGGCCCTCCAGATGTCATGGTTTGTTATCAGTTGCCTAGTAGGGATGATGGTAAGCAGCCATGGGAGTTGTAGGAAAAAACAGATGGAGGAGCTCCTAAACCCTGGTTTATGGGATACTCATTATGGTCCCTGTAAAGAGGATTATAAAACAGAGACCCTTGGATGTTTGGTGACATAGAAATGTAATAAGCATATAAATAAAGAAGAATTACAGAGTTTGGCACCAGTGTTCTGCTTGGTCATTCAAAGTGTCAACAATGTTTGTAAATGCATTTGCAGGACCTCAAAATATTAATATTCCCCTCTCACTGCAACATGGTACACAAAGAGTTTGTCTATCCCTTCTGTACATAGTATCTAGAAAACCTATGAGAAGAAATAAAGATTCTGAAGTCTGATTATGCACATTTGATAAATATATTTGATTTTCAGGTATTTTTCTCTCAATCTGCCCCAATTTTTTTTCCAGAAATTTGAGCAAAGGCTTGAGGGAAGAGGGAGGGATAAGAAATTTTGATTAATATTCCTCCTTGCCAACAGCACTGCTATTCAGAGCTTGAAAGTTACTTTAAAAAGTAATTAAAGTTATCAAGTAGGTACACTATTACTTATTAGGCTAATTACCTTACAAAATTTACTTCTGTACCTTTCTGTATTAAACTCTTGCTCTGATACACATCCTTATTTTTTTATGTATCTCCTAATACTTAAATCCATGAAAAAAGTATCAGCTTATATGGCAACTTATCATATGGATTTGTGATAGATGTATTTTTAATAGTCATGGTCTTAGTTTATTTTATTTTATCTGCTTTTATCTGTTTATTAATAAAAAAAAATTTTTTAAATTATTAGGTATAACAATAGTTCTAAGTAGAGATGGACACAAGCTGCTGGTTTGGCAATTTGTGCCAGTTTGGCTGACAGCTACATAGCTGTTCCGTGGTTCGGCACCCTCCCCCAACCCCTCCTGTGTATGCGCCCACTGGAGAAGGTGGGGCACTGAACCGCGGAACAGCTGTGTGGCCATCAGCCAAACTGGTGGTTCATGCCTGTCTCTAGTTCTAAGTATCCAAAAGTAGTTACCACTATAGTTAACATTTTAACAGTAACTCTTTGCCTTCCTGTTTTCCAAAAGTAACTAAAAAGTTGCTTTTGAAAAATCCAAAATTCTTATACACCCACTGCCATCCACATATTTAACATTTGGATAGAAGGCAGCCTACATGCATTCAGCTGTACTCACTTCCCTCTTCATATACTCATTGAAAACACACAAATGTGGTGTGAAGAATTCTAAGCAGCCTTGATCTGAGCAGTCCTTATCCCAGAAATAGGATCTCTTCCTTCCCAGAAGCTCTGGTATTGTCAGAAAAGAGAGATAGGGAAACAGAATTTTTGTGTTCTCTTTTAAACATTTCTATTTCTTTTGACAATGGGATTTCACATCAAGCTAAGCAGCTGACAAACAAGAATACTGTAGCATTTTGCTTATTGCCAGTATTTCTCAGAGGGGAAAAAATATTTCCAGACTTTTATCTCTGCTCTAGGCAAATCAGGAACGTACAATATGGCTTGTGCCAAAGAGACACTGATACTGGCACAACATTTCCCATGAAACTCTGCCAGTTACTGAATGCTGCCACAAAGAAATGGTTCAGAGACACTAATTATAAGTTTGTTATAATCATATAATTAGAATACTAAGAAGTGCTGTAAAGCAAGGTATCCATGTGCCAGAAAGAGCAAACAATTGCTACTGATATGAAGATATACAGCCTAATGACCTACAGTATAGCCAGTTACTGTTGACAGCCTGCGGAGTCCACAGTAAAACAGCAAACTCTCACAATAATAGTCAAGCATTCAAAAGCCTAGATGAAGATGTCTGTCAGTTTCGTTTCTCCTGCATTCAACATTTTTCAATTTAAATTTTTTTCCATCCCAGATGTTTAATATTTTAAAATAAGAAAACAAAAAAGATCAGCTAACCTTATATTTCTTTCTCTCAGGCAGATTTTAAAAAGCACAGGAACCAATCCACTTGGATCAAGCTAAGGCAGAGCAGATGAAATCCATTGTTTAACAAACAGATGGAGGTTGAGTATTCTCAGTTTAAGCTGCCGAGACAGGTTCACATGCAGATCACTTTTGGGTGAGACAGATACAAAACCAAAACCAGCTCTCATTCAGTGAGGTGGACACTGTACTAATGTTGTCGCCTGATCTCATTTAGGCTGTGATCTTCAGGTTCCTTGATCCATGAAGCACCACTGTTTTTGCTAAGTAATCTGAGGAACAACGGCAGAGGCATCACCCTATGATGACAAAAATGGTGTCCAACTGTTTCTTCCAGCCTATACCTGAACGGAATCCTTTACATGTTATAGGTCTTGCTTTTCAATTACTAGTGCTCCAGTTCACCCCAAATCTCTGTTTCCAGAAACACTATGCTTGTATAGTTGCCTTTTGATAATACTAGGGCTTCTAACACTCTTTTTCATTCTCTTACAACTGTTCCCTGCCTTGGAGCATTTTGTCATAAGCATCCTTCCATAAAGAGACAAGATCTGTTTAGACCGCAAATTCTTTTCTTTCTTTAATATGCACCAAAGATTTCTCCAAAATGTCTCATAAGCCTTGGCAATGTATGATGTCTCGAAGCGAGGTGCATTTCTTCTTGCAAGGAGACCTCGAAATTTTGAATTATTTCCAGTCCAACAACATTCTTTCCCAAGTGCCAAAGTAACCTGACTAGTTAACTTTGAATATTCTGCACCTGTGACCGCAGGAAAAGAGAATTGCTATTTCACCTTTGAAAAGAAATGATGGAAAATCCTTGCTTTGTGGACTACAGTTACTAAAATCCCACAGGGGTATTGTGGGATTCTGGGAACTGTAGCAGAAAAAGAAAACTTCCTTGTGTCTATCCCAATGTTTTTGGTTAAGGCTTGGGTGATACACTGTGCTGAATCCCATTTTATAGTAGAACTAGCAGCTGAGCATACCAATCTGCCAGTTATACCCTTCCCAGCCTGCTAACCCACTCTCTCCATCTCCTGCTTTAGCCTTGGGGGTGGGGGGAAGAAACACACAAAATACAAGCCTGGGCAAGTTTACTCAGAGGTAAGCTTCACCAGGCTCAGTGAAACTTGCTCCTCTCCAGAAAGCACACATGGGCTGAAATCCCATTGCTTAGTGAAGTAAGTCACCACTGAATCAATCGAATGTGCAGAGGAATTCACTTATCAATCCCTACTAATTTAATAAGCGTACTCTAGTTGCAATTTGACCAAACTCTGGGAGGCAGTGGAAGACAGGAGGGCCTGGCGTGCTCTGGTCCATGGGGTCACGAAGAGTCGGACATGACTTAACGACTAAACAACAACAACAAAGTTGCAATTTACTGTGCTAAGCAACAGGATTTCAGCAATAGGATTGCAGCCTCAGCTACTACATTAGCACTGGACTGGAGATAGGTGAGGAACAGATAGCATCAGCCACAAGGATGTTTCAAGCAAAGAAGGAATCTCGTCAATTTAAACTAGGATTTGATTTGCTGGTATGCACATTTGTCACTTGAATTGTAAAGACAGCTCAGAAGAGCATGGCTGAAAAATGTGCTGAGAACCGGATATTTCTATTATGTTGGTCTTCTCCTGAACAAATTATACATCCTGGCTAGAATTCTTCAGGGAACCTCAGGGATGTTAAAGTGCTCCAACTCTAACTTTTATAGCATGTACTGTAGATAAACTCCAGGTAGTGATTAACTCTTTGCTGTCTCCAGGTATGCAATCTGTTAGGGATGGGATTTTCTGGAATAGAAATCCCACAATTCTCCATTCGGGGAGCTTTACCTTACAGACATCTACATGTGGCTCACCTGGGAGAAAGGGCTCTCAGGTAGCACTGGGGCAGAAACAGGATGCTTGGGCAGAACTAGGCCTAGCTCAGCCTTGAAGCCTTCCAGTTGAGGCCTTCCTCCCAGACGAGTCACATTTAGGTGTCTGTAAAGTAGAACACCCAGAATGAAGCATTATGGGATTTGTAGTCCACACAATCAAAAAATCCCCTTCCTAGATCTGTTTTTCCTGATTAGTACAATATGAACAAGGTTGGTCCAAATTTTTTTGCTTTTGAGGTAAAACAGATCCAATCTGAGATGATCTCCCCAGAAATCTCTGTATTTCTTATGTCTACACTGCTGAAATTCCACCACTACCTCTGCCAGACTGACATGAGCCTGGAAAAGCTTTCAGATGCTTGAGAAACTGCAATGACAAAACAAGTCTTATTTTGTCAGTATCCTTTGACTTTCTTAACTTGTCACATCTGCTGTACTTTTAGATCCCAAACAACTGTCTTCAGCTGTGCTCTGATAAGCCTACAGTATTACCTAAGATTAAGAATACTGTGAAACTTTTTCAGATCTGAAACAATAACCTTCCAAATCAGCCAAGAACATTTGGTCAGATTCAGCTAGTCCTTCTCAGTATCTGGGCACCATCCATGTTGTTTCCATATCTTTCTCCTTGGAAGATAATTGCTTTCAGTGTTCTTTATTTTTGTTCAAAGTTTGATTCAACCCTACTGTTTTTATCTCAGTGACAATTGCTTGTAACAGAAGAGAGCATCACTTAAACAATGTCTGTCAAGGCCTCCTGGTTTTATAGGTTTTAATTTTCATTTACTTCCTGTTGATTGTAATGCTCTTTTTGGAAATTCTAAAATAACAAGTCTTCTGTCCTTTTTTATTGTCAGGTTTGTCTGTTTCAGTTTGTCAGACATTGATTTTTCCCTCATTCTCACTATGGCTTTCTTTTATTTATTTATTTTAGATACTTCCTCACCTGAGCCTACAAAGCAATGTTGGTACAGCTGCAGGGAGGCAGCCAGTTAATTAATTGCTATTGTTGATCCAGCCGAGCAAGTTAACTGGACCCACAGTCTTAATACCACTGTGGTTTCATGAGCAAAAATGTGGGCCAGTAAAGTACTATGTCTACCAAAAGACGGATGGGCAACTTGTGGTTTTCCTGATGCTATTGGACTATAACTCCCAGCATCACAGACCATGGCCATGTTGGCTAGGAATGATAGGAACTGGGGTTCAATGACCACTGGAGGGCCACAGGGTCACCGTCTAAAACTTGCCTGTGTTTTCACTGATGAGCAGCTCATTAAGACCAAAGTACAATTAGTTGTCTCAACTAGAGTAGACTTAAAACTACTGAAAGGGGGTTAAAATGTATGCAAATTATACTGGTTCAGTAGATTTGCTCAGTTGCGACTACCAACTGTGTTCAGGGCTGTGTGCAAAAATATTAGCTATGCTATTTTCCGAGGACAAAAGTAGTCTACTGGCACCTTAAAGACATAATGGCCAAACTCCTCTTGTGTAGCTACACAAAGGGCATAATGTTTGACAGCAAATTGGTGCATGTTAAGAAATCATTGTAGATATTATCTGTTGCGTGCTGTCAAACAAGTTGATGATTTTGTAACTTGAGGTAATTCACCTTGAAAAGTGATGCCATTCGTGCTACACTAATATAACTAGGTAAGAAGATGTTGGCCAATATGTTTTATTTGGCAAAACCTTTTGTGAATTGCAACTCAGTTTTCAGATCCATGGAATGCTGCCTCAGTTGGCAATATGGGTGTGAATTTGCAGTCTGTTACTCTCTGAGTGTAAGTGAAGAAAGAAATAACTCCCCCCCCCCTTAATGCCAGATTTCTTGCTGAGGTGTTCCCCCCTGCTTTACTCTTGAGAAATCTCATAGGAAATTTAATGGGATTTCTTGGAAGCTCATTTTTTCTGGAACAAATTCCTGCACAGAACAGCATATTTCCTGCACAGGTTTCATGTGGGAAGGGCACAAGAAACACCAAGCTGTGAAGGACTGTTACCATTCTAGTACAGTATGAGATCTTTTCTGCACAGGATTCACTGGAAAGGGCATTCAGCAGCACAGAATTTAATAGAGTCCTATATAGAACATTTGGGGGGTGGGGAGGAACAAGACCCGCATCTAATTTTTGTGGGAAATCGGGAAAGCTCAGTGACGTAGGATGAAGTCTCAGCCTGGTGAGGCTTGGAAAGTCTCAGAGAATGAAAACATCTGTTGAAACTTAGATTACATATACTTTTGGGACCAGATTCCCTTTAACTTAGAAACGTCACACTCCATTTCTTACTGACAGAAGATGGCTAACATGGCAGAAACCCAACCTACTGTTACAGTAAGTGGGTGAAAATTTTGCACTGCCTGCTAGCAGCATTTCTGGTCAAGTATTTAAAAAGAAACAGAGACAGTTACAGTGCAACACTTGGGTCATACTCAATAGCACAGGATGAGTGATTGCACTCCCCCCTCCCATTTAAATCATTCGTTTTAAGTCACGAAAACATGCACTTCAACAAGTGTGTGCATCTTGTTTTAAAGCTGGTCACTGTTCTTGAAAGTAATCCAGAAAGAAGCTTCAAATTATGTTCTTTGGCCTCTTGCTTTAAAGACATAAAGAGCCACTCCTCGCCTAGGGGCATGGGCAAATCCATTCTTAATCCAAGACTGAGAATCTTATGGCTTTCCAGATATTGAGGTCTCATTGCCATAAGCCAGCATGGCCAGCAGTCATGAATGATTGGACTTGTAGTCCTAGAACACCAGGTCAGACAAATACTTAAATAATACAGAGATATAAAAGAGCTGTTCATCCCATCAAAGCACAAAAAGTATGAAATGGCAGAGAAAATAACAGTTGAAAGTATTTCCCTGTTTTATGACATCAAAAGTCTTATAGAATAAAATCATTTTCATCTGGTACTAATAATATAGTAAAGCAATTTTCTGGAGGAGGTGTCAGGCTAATGCCTGAACCCTCCCTAAGAGTCCTACAAAATTTCATAGACCTCCAGGGAAAAATCAGAAGCCTGTGTTCTTCACAGCTGGCATTTACCCCAGTAAAGGGCTAATGCTAGAATGAAACCAATTTTTGACAATGAAATAAACACTCATCTGAGTATCAAAATATGTCTTTACATTGTTGTAACAATCTCAGGCAACATCTCCTTGCCTAATTCTATAAACTTTATCTACATTGCTTCTATGTTCCATATGTACGACATACTTCAGGGTTGTTGTAAAATACAGACGTCTTACAGCTATGAAGGCACAAATATTTTAAAATACTTCCTTGCAACTTGGAAAGGAGTGTTAAAACTTAAATTGTAGGCTGAACATATTTGAATATAAAATACAGGAGCATATCTTTTAAGAAAAGAACAATGAGAAAGTTTTAATTATATTCTAAAAATACAAGAGCTTAATAGGCTATAAAGGCAGAAAATCCATCTCTAGAACACATCAGTGAAAAATAAAAGCATTGTAACTTTAAGTACTCTTTAGCAGTACTTAAAAAGCATATTAAAAATACCAAAGATGTTAAATGTAAAAAGTTATTAAAGAAAATAAGCATATTACGACACACACACACACACACACAATAGTTCTAAATGCTCACCCCTCCACCAGTTAAAAATCTATTGAGGAAAATTCATGACTTCTATGTCTTTTTTTCTGAGCTGCTTTATCTTTTCCTCCCCTCTAGTGATCTTTGCTTGGCATCATTTTTACTCCTTAACTTGGCTATTTGTTCTCAATTATTTTTATACCTTTATTTGTTCTTCACTAACCATAAACAATTTATTTCTGCTCATCCAGGTTTTACAATAATATCTCACACCAGGATGTGCTACCGTAATATAAAAATCCATAGATTAGCGCATGCTCTAATTTCTAGGCTAGGAATAAAGGTTTTGGTAAGCACCTACATTCTGTGTACTTCTTGCTACCCCAGGATGTGTCTACCTGCCAGTTTTACTAGTTTGGCACTAATGTGGTAACCTTAAAACCTATATCTAATGGATTTACATTTTCCAAAAGATGGCACTATAGGGTTTCAAAATACTCCTTTTCATTTATTCACTTGTTATTCGTGATAAATATTCATCTAGTTGCCACAATTGTTTATAATTCATTGACCTTGCTCTGCCAGAGCTGGCTAATTGTTTTGCAATGACTTATGCAAACTATTTTTTCAAGCCACAAATGTTAAAACCACTTTCCCCTTAGGGGAAATTTTCCTGCACCCCCTTTAATTTTTCTAACTGTCTTAAACACACAAGGTTTCAAACTTTAATAGAGGGCATCTCAAGCTGGGATACTGCCAATGACAAGGCTTTGTTCCTAGGTAGCCATTTAGAAGATTAATAAGAAGTGGCTTAACCTGAAGTTCTTAATATAAACAGGGAGGTTCATAGGGGAGTAGTCTAGTCCCAAGTCTGGTTTGAAGCACTGAAATGAGTTGCAGAGCTGAGACTACAGCAGGATGGGATGACGTTAAGAGTGGCAGAAGTCTTTCCCTCAACCAAACCAGAGAGGAAGGGCACCTCCTGGCAAGTATTCCTCTCATTGGCAATGGCAAGAGAAGCATGGAGTGCCAAGTTATTCCTTAAGGTTCTTCCTCCAGTCCTCTCTTTGTTCTACCTACTACTACTTCCTTTGGAAACCTTTGAGATGGCATTATTACGATGAAGCTCTTTAAAATATTAGATGGTGGAGGATAGTGTTCATACTCAATGCAAAGTCAAATAGGTGTTTTCTTATCATTTATTGCTCTTTTTCCATTCTTCCTAAAATAACTTTGCCTTGATAACTTGTGATCTTTTGATTGCTATGCAACTATCTCTTCATTATCTTTCAAGATTCAGTTAGGAACTTTTGATTGGTTGACATCTGACTCTGCTTTCTCTGGTAGCTTCAGGAAGCTTGTGCATAATAGGATGCAGATCCAAAGAATAGTATCGTGATAAAGTGAGAGATAAGCAAACCAAAGACTTCCCATCTTTTCCCCTTGATCCATTTGTTTAACAATGTTCATGTCTATAATCAGAAGGAGATGCAAATGAAAGAGTAAGGTGTGAAGAGTTGGCAAGTTACTTCCTGTCCCATGTGTTGCACCTTTTTGAACTCCTATCAGGGGGTTCTACTATTTTGGTGCAGGTTGGAGGGCTCCAGTTGAGTCCATTCCCAGAGACTGTGGCAGCTTGGAATGGATTAAACTAGAGCCTTGCAGTTCCATTTTTAGTATTCTGGAGTGGTTTATGTGCAGGAATTGAACACTTCCACTGATCATCTGTGGAGGGTGAGAGGAAGTGAAATTATTTTTATTGCATCTGCTAGATTGCCGCTGATGTGATGAATCACTTCATTTAAATTAAAATATATATTATTTGCCTGTCTGTGTATTGCCAATCAAAACCACAGCTGTGGACTTTTTGATTAGCCATACATAGACAGGCAAATATTTTTTAAAGAATTAATTGAAGTGATTCATTGCATCAGCGATGATGTAGGGGATGTGAAACATAATTTCACTTCCCTTTACCTTCTGCAGATGACCAGGGGAATCGTTTAATTGACTGTGGAATGAGTCAAAGGTTGATATGCCAGTTGGATGGGAGGAGGTGCCAAATGGCACATCACTCCTCCCCCTGACCTCAACTGACCCTCTGTAGCCTGATCCAGCCTACACCAAAACAGACAGTTTGGGCAGGTCCAGGTATACATTCACACCAATGCAATCTGTAATCAGATTAGAATATTGTACCAAAGATTATTATGAGAGGCTGGTTCAGTCTTTATAATACCATGGCCATAAGTTGAAGAGGGCTTTCTAGGTCACCACTGGCATTTTGCAGACAGCAAAGCTATCATATCTATGGACTCATGTGCTCCCAACAAATCAATCCGTCTGGCTATTCTAGGCCTGCTGAGGTTTCTGAATACTTATCCGTGGCAGTCCTGTGCCCAGTGCAGGGACTGAAAGCAAAGAGGTTGAGAATTTATTTTGGTAACACAAATGCTGAATCAGAGAATCAGTAAAGACAATCAGAACTTTATGACAGGAGAATAATTGGTGCATTTTAGCTTGTAGCTGAAGGATTTAGGGGATTTATTTAATCCCCTAGGAGGAAGGAAAAATTTAAGAAGTTCACCAAGTCATATATTGTATTTTATGAGAATAAATGAGAATATAATGGGGGGGGGGGAGGGAGTACCCACAGGTTTAATAAATATTATTGTTATTCCTGGAAATATTTTTGTCGTCAGAGGTAATTATTTTATTTTTAAAATGTTCCCATAAAAGGGCTGAGTGCAGAAGGTTATTGTGTGCTTATTAAGCTTTTCCATCCATCCAAGCTGCTTAGTAGAATTACAACAGATGCATTTTGCCTGTGGCTACGGATATATCAGAAAAATGGGATATGTGAGAGAACAGAAATCACATTGAACTGTTTTGTGCTGGTTCACACGCTCACTGTCTTGTGGGTATGCATGCTAGTGTAACTAGAACTGTGAGGTGTTTGCAATCTATAGTCTAATTTCTGAAAAAGGAGGAGGCCAGAAATGAAATGGACAAGAAGAAAAGAGAGACCAGGATAAAAGATAAGTGTGAGCAAACCAGGGCCAGCCCAAGATGTTCTGCTTCCTGAGGCAAAGAAAAAGAGAGCACCCCTCCCTCTCTGCATAGAAAAGCTGACTGTACTGGGAGTTGATTTTTTCTTCAGCAGTGGCAATCATGGGCTAGCAGTCAGTCATCCATCCAGTTTATGAAATATCAAGCATGTCAGTGGCACAAAGCTCAAAGGCAATTCCCACACTTTGCATATTGGTAGGCTGGGTCCTGGAGCAATGGTTGTCTGAGATGAGGATGGTGGTGTTAAGTTACATGTGGCCTTCCAGATATTTGCAGCCTACAACTTCCTGCAATTCCAGTCAATAGAGCCAGCAAGGAGGGATTATGGGAGGTATAGTTCAAAGACATTTGGTGGGCCACAGCTATCCACCTTTGGATTAAGCTGATAGCTCTTGTTTCCCAAAATAGGAACATTTGCTAATTAATTCTGAAGGCTGGATCCTATAAAATGGTGGTAGACTCACATGAAGTGTCATGTACCTGGGCAACAGAAGCAGGTGCATTTTCTATATATTCCAGAGGTATAATTTGAAAAATGGGGCAAGGGAGTTAGTGGTAGAATCCAGGAGATCTGAAAGAATGACTAACCCAGTACCAAAATGCCACAATCTAGTGTGAAACTTGATTCTGTAAATCCACCCAAAACAAACAGGAACTGTGCAAGAGGATGACCATGTTCTGAGAGCAGTTGCCTCATTCAAGGCTAAATCTACCATTAGGTGAGTGAGGCAGCAACCTCAGGTGTTAGACACTGGAGGAAGGCCAAATAAGTGGTCAGATGTTGGCAGACAACTGCTGTGTTTGCCAGCAGCCTGCCTTATGCCTCATAAATTAGCCTATGGTCCTCAGATTGTGATGCTAAGGCTGTTTTTTTCATCACTGTATAAGTAACCGGGTAGGTGGGGCTCGTTAGCCTGGGAAGGCAGCCCATCTAGGAGAAGGAAAACTCCGATTCCAAACCTCCACTGCCTTGTGGCTATATCCACTGATGGAAAAGGCTTCAGGAGTTAACCTCGAGGCAAAATCCGGAGCCGGAGTCCCGGAGGCAGTTCGTGTCGTTCTGGCAACTCCTGCGACATCGCTGGAACCAGTTGTATTGGCTCTTGCCTTTCCATTGGACTATTTCAGCGACGTGGAGAGGGGGGATATGCTGCTTGGGTAACAGCCTATCCTCCATATTATTTTACCCAGGCTTCGTGCTCTGGAGAGGACACTCCAGCTTTGCATACAGCGTCGAAGTCCTCCATACAGAGTACGTTACCATAGTCTCTTGAGACTGAAGGATGCCTATGTTATAAGTAACATACAGTCATCAGTCCAGGTTGCTTATGCTTATGCTTATGTGCCAGCTTTGGCCACACTGGACCCACTGAAATGTGCAGGGAGATTGTGTGGTCCTATTGTTGAGCTGCCATTCATATCAGTGATACTTGTGCAGGACAAACTGTGTTCACTGTGGCTGACTATTACTTCTGCATCCATGTGAGGAATTTTCATTTGAACTTTTTATTCCTTTTCGTTTTTTAGTTTGTCCTGGACACTGCCAAAGCCAAATATTGCTCCTCTATAACTTAAGATTCTTGGAGCAAATCGTATCCAAGCATTGAATTGTGAATAAAGCTGTCAGAATGTATTGGATCTAAAGGTGGCTCATGTACCCTGAAAGCATTAGGTGGTAGGCTCAGGGCTGATGAATTGTGTTTCTGCCACTGCCCTGCACTTTGACCTCTGGAAAACCACTTAGCTTTGTCACTATTTCTGGTTTCCCATTTCTCATTCTTGTTGTGAGTGTTAGACATTTGCAACATTGACTCCCTATTAACTGTGCATTTACGCAGAATTTAGCATAATGGAGCTATAATCTTGGTTAAGACCTTCAGGCACTGTTCACAGTACAAATATTAGACAACAGTGCTCAAAAGATTAATGAGATAGAGTAAAACAAACAGCAACGAACTGGAATGCTTCCTATGGAATAATAGCTTATCCAAAACCACTAAAGTAGACAGGGTGTCTAGCAAGTTCATTGTCACATGGGTGGATTTCTAAAAATAACTAAAGGTGGTTTATGTCTAGTAGCCAGAGGCTATGGAAATAGTGATTGGGCTAATAGCATTTCTGAATTCTTCCTCCATTGTTTCTGCTCCAGGCTACTTTCCTAGCAAGATTGTTAAATGAAGCCAGGTATGTGACATGGTACTCAAATCAGCAATGCATCATTTAAAAAGGATTAGTGGGTTCTTATTGGGTTCCTTTTTCTCTCCATTAAGCTTTCTCTTCCTGGTTTAGCTTTACAACAACTTAGACATTTTTAATACAATATTGCAGGATTTTATACTTAAACCATTTACACAAATATTTCTTATACTTTTCTGTTCCTCTTTCTGTCATTGCAAGGTTGAATTAAGTCTGAAGGTTTTAATCAGAAAATTAACCAGCTAAAGCTGTAGTTAATCTTTGTTGACAAATGATAGTCAATACTGGAAGAAGTAAGATCACAAGTACTTATTCTTTGAGTCAGTTTTGATTCTGCTGTACTGCTGTGACAAAAAGGGTGAGAGAAAATATTTAACATTGCCTCTTCTAAGAACAACATATGTTTATGTTTGTTTGCTTGTTTGTTTTACATCAGCTATTCTACCCTTCAGTTTAAGACAGGCATATATCAAGGCCATGGTTATGTGCTGATTTATTTGAATGTTGCCAATTCAACAGTAAAAGGTAGATCAACAATCAGCTTAAAATTCTATCATCAGTGAACAGCTCTAATGTTGAAGTTTCCATAGAAACTCATAACTGTTATGCCACATTTCACAACAATTTGTATCTAATAGTGTCTTCCCACCACTAGGGGAAATGGATACTGCTGGTACTTCAAATAACCGCTCCCTTTGCAGCCACCCCTGTCCCACCCCATCTTATCTTGATAGCTGGGAAACTTATCAGAGCAGATTCAGTACCCATACAGGTCATGATGACTAGACATAACCCTGCATTTAGTGATCTTGTCTGTTCAGTGGTCAATGACATTTTAGTCTCATGGCTGAAATAAAAGTGTTGCAGGACTTGTTTGTATGGGCTTATTCCTCACTCATTGATTGTACTGTCCAATGATGACTGAGCTTGCCTGTATGAAGCAGCCACCATGTAATCTCCTGAGGAACTAACTGTAAAGGAAGGAGTTCATCTGGGGAATTCATGCTCACAGTTGAGCTCATGCTCACAGCTGTACTTACTGGGCAATGTCAGCATGTGTGAGCTCATCTTCACAATTATGGGTAAGTCAGCAGAAACTGGAAGGAAATGAGATGTAATCCTTCTATACGGCATCCTCACTCCGTTTTCAGGGATGCCACAGCCTATAGGCCAGTTTGAAACTTCAAGGCATATTGGTTCTGCTACCCCAAATTACAGAAGATTATGCCAAAGATATGTGATGTATGTGAGCCTGTTTTTGACAACTTCCACAATTTCTAGATACACTGATCTATCAGTTTATTTCTGCTCTGTGTCAGTTTCATGTGCATTCAGTCACAAAACATTTTCCATCCAATTTCCAAATCAGCCAATGGTTTGTTTTTTTTTTAAAAAATCCTGAACATTTGTGTTTATTTTTAATTTAAGTTTTCCTTACTGTATGCAGTTGAACTAAATGCTCCCAAATGAAACATGCTTCCATGTAACATTCCCCAACACACGTATTTTATTGCAAAATTCAGAGCACAGTTCAGAAAGGCATGTTATCCAATCTGCATATTAGTCCAGGAAGCAAGAATTTGCTTAAAAATTCAGTCCCAATGAAATTTGCTTACATTCACTTGACATTTGGCTAGGATTGGATACTGGAAACACATTGCTTGAGTGCAGTAGGGTTTGTACATCCCGTCATTGCCTCTCCCTTCTTTTAGCCCTTGTTGCTGCCATGCTTTAAAAGAATGAGACAGAGCTAGCTGTGAGTCTTCTAGTCCAGTGGTCCCCAACCTTGGGCCTCCAGATGTTCTTGGACTACACCTCCCAGAAGCCTTCACCACCACATCTGGTGGCCAGGATTTCTGGGAGTTGAAGTCCAAGAACGTCTGGAGGCCCAAGGCTGGGGACCACTGTCTATTGAGATACCCAAGTTGTGATTCTGCACAATGAAAAATCAGTCTTTTTTTGTTTCAACTTGTTCATTTTGTCTTTGCTTTATGTTTGCTATGTATCCAGTTTAGATTATTTCATTGTAATATTGTACTTATGCTTTGTTGAATTCTTGATTTTGTCTTATTTGAATTGATTGATATATTTTATAATTATTTGGGCTTGTATTTACCTAATTTTCAGACCTGCTGAGGAGCAGATGATTGTGATTATGCCCTGATACATAAAACCATAGAATTCAAAGAGGGTGTACTTCCTTTTTCACAAGACTGTACATAGCAAGGACAGCTTGATGAAACAGGCTTTTTCCTTGGGCATTCTTTGATGGTACCCTAATGTTCATTTCAGCTGGCTGATACCTTGTGGCTGGCTCAAGAGATATCAGCCAGTTTGCACTTAGTGCACGCAAAAAAATTAATTGCTTATTTGGAATACAGAATGGGGAAACACTTTAATGAATATTGTATTATTATCATCCCAATAATATTTCTACCTTTCTGCTTCTCAGTCCTAGTTTGGAAGCACATCAGATCCCACAAACTGTTTAAAAGATATTTATATAGAAGAGAATTATTAATGGTGCCCTCAATGTCCTCTAGAGGAGACACGATTTTACACAGGCCCTGGGTGTGGCGGAATGCCCATGTCCCACCTGTCCATCATGTGGAGCTCTAGAGCTGGAGCCTATAAGAGGACAGGAGGGCGGAGTCAGGAGGACAGTGAGAGACAGTTGGTAACGGAGAGAGGAGGTTTTGGGAGAGTTTTATGAGAGAGATTGGAAAGTTGGTGTGGTACAGTTGGTTTATGGTTTAAAGAATAGATAAAAGATAGAAGTAAAATAAATAGACAGTCATCTAATAGTATTCCAGTGATTCACAGTGATTTATATGAAAAGTACTACCAATAAAGACGCGTGTCTAATGTCCAAGTAATGAGTACAACACAATACAACATCTATTAAAATACTTATGTGATTCTACAACTAAACAATAAATAATCTGTTATATTTGACAACACGTGTCCAGGCAGCATTATTGGTAAAGTGTGGATAAAGATCCACTGGTGGCAGTTGGTGTATGGAGAATTAAGAACGTCGTGCCCAAAGGTGGGACCTGGGTTTGAGGGAAACAAACTAGGGACGCTGGGGGTGCGCGACATAAGTGGTGGCATCAGCGGTGGGATCCGAAATAAATAAATTCCAGTGAGCCAAAGGAAAAGAACAGAAATTCTCTGAGTCTGAGGGACCTGTTAGTCCAATGAGAAGGAGTGGGGAACCCTAAAAGCTCTGTGTGGATAGCTTGGAAGGGACTCCTGATCGTGTAAAGACTAAGGCAGGAAGAGACTCTGAGGAGAATTTAGTGTTTAAAGTTTACCTCAAGCTTAGGGAAAGACCAAGAGGGCTAACTTTAGATCCCTAGCTCTGAAAGAGGAGCGCAGAAGGGAATAAAAAGGAAGCCAAGGTCCAAGGAAGCTGAGGGGACAAAATCTAAGTGGTGGCTGGAATAATATAAATATTAAAGGAAAAAGCTGGGTGTCTGGAGACTGGAAGAAACAGTGTTTCAGAACCAGAGAAGGCTAGGTGCCTAAAGAAAGAAATAAAGTAACAATCCACTGCTGCAGCGGAAGGATACTGTAGATCACTCTCTCTCTCTAACACAGAAAAGGAAAAAGTGTTTTTAAATTGAGGCTTGTCTATTTGCCTCTATTAAAACAACCAACTTAGCCACAAAAACCAAAAAAACCATGCCTTCTAAGCGAGGGAAAAGGTTAACAATGGAGGTATCTAATGTACAAGGTTTACCTCAAGAAGGGGAAAGCCCTGAATTAGCTGAGCAATATGGGGCGCAAGAGGATAGTACCTCAAGGGTAGAAGCTGCTGCTTTAACCTCCCAAGAGTTTCAAAAGTGGAAATTGGAACAGGAATTCCAGCTAAGACAAAATGAGTTAGATTTGGAGAGAGAAAGGATTAGGATAAGGGCTGAGGAAAGACAAAAAGAGTTACAGCTCAGGGCTGATTCTGAGGCCAAAGAAAGAGAGATGGCCATGGAACAAGAAAAGAGACAGATAGAATACAAACTAGAAATGAAACGATTAGAATTATCTGCCCAGTACAATAATAATAATAATTCAAATACTGAGGAGGGGAATTTATCAAAAGCTGACTTAAAGAAATTCCCTCAATTCAGAAAGGGTGATTGCGCTGAGGCATTCCTCATTGCTTTCGAGAGGACATGCTGGGACTATAAAGTGAAAGCTGAGGAGAGAATGATTATTCTCAGGTCTCAAATAAGTGGAGAGTTAAATGAGATTTATTCTCAAATGGCCCCAGATCAAGCAAGAGACTATGAAGCATTCAGAAAGTTGGTTTACGCGAGGTATGGGATCAATGCTGAGCACCTCAGACAGAAATTTAGAGCATTGAAAAGAAAACCTGAGGAATCATATTATCAATTGGGAGCTAATCTGGTCAAATACTTGGAGAAGTGGCTAGAACACGCTAAAGTTGAGACTTTAGAAGAAATGAAAGATATTATAGGGCTAGAACAATTCTATTCAGTTCTACCAGGAGAACTAAGGTATTTGGTCAGGGATAAAAAGCCCAGAATGGTTCGACAGGCGAGTGAAGAAGCTGATTTTATCTCAGAAATACGAAACCCAAAATATTCTGAGGTAAAACTTGGAGGTAACAGCTGGGAGGAAAGAAGAAAAGAACCCAGAGATTACCACAAGAACTATCAGAATACTGGAGGCCATTTTAGAAGCAAACCCTCAGAGCAGAATCAACAGATGAAACAAAGCTTTGAAGGGAAGGGAGAAAAGCCCCCTCTCTTTGAACAAAGGGGTCCAAAATTGTGTTATGGCTGTGGGAATCCAGGGCACTTCATTTCCCAATGCCAAACCTTAAAGAATAAAGAGGTTCCACAGAAAGGAGGTGGAAATGTACCCAGGAAAGTGTACTATGTACAACAGCAGGGAAAGACAGTTGAGGCAATTGAAAATGGCGCTGAAACAGAGGTGGCAGAGGGCCAGGATAAACAGCTGCCATTAGCCAACATTGTCCAATGCTTTTATATTGAAAATAACCAAGAATTGTTTCGGTGTTCTGGGGAACCCATTTATATAAATAATACAAAATATCTAGCGGTGAGAGACTCCTGCTCACAGGTGACTTTGTGTCATCCTGATATTATCCCTCAGAAAAATATAGTAAGAAATGAATACATAACCATAAAAGGGATTGGGAAAGAATTAATTACTCTACCTATGGCTCAAATACCAATGAAATATCAAGGGTGGACTGGAGTGTGGAAGGTAGCCCTCACGAATCAAATTCCTACTCCATGTTTGATTGGGTTAGGTCTATCGGAGCATGTAAAGAGTGTTTTAATCACTACGCACTCCCAGATAGAAAAAAGAGAAAAACCTGAAAAAAATTGTGAGATCCCTAATGGAATTATAGGAGGAGATGAAGACAATAAAACATCTGAGGTGATAGCTATAATAAATCCTCAGGAAAATGTTTTTAAACAAGAGCAAAGACAGGATTCTACGCTACAACAATGCTTTGAGCCAGCCAGAGAAGAAAAACTAACCCCTGAAAGCCCTGAAGAGTTCTGTGTGGCGAAAGACCTGTTATACAGAAAGGTCTTAATTAAGCCTCAGAGGGGAGAGGAAAATGTTCCCCAACAACTGGTGATCCCTTTTAAATACAGGGAAAGGATTATGGAGAAAGGACATAATGCTCATTTAGGAATCACACACACAAAGCAGAGAATAGCTCAGAATTTCTACTGGCCAGGAATGGGGAAGCAAATACAATCATACTGTCTAAGCTGTGATGTATGGCAAAGGCAGGGTACGGGCAATGATAAAGCTAAAGCAAAATTGTGCCCTTTACCAATCATATCAACCCCATCTCAACGCATAGGCCTGGACATTGTGGGACCATTCCCTACAGTAACTAGCAGGGAAAAATTTAATGGGACCCTAATGCGAATGATCAGAGCTTATACAGCAGAAAAACACAATGACTGGGATCACGAGATACAACCCTGGGGATATGCATGCCGGTCTGTACTCCAGGAAAGCACTGAGTTCAGTCCATTTGAACTGCTATTTGGAGGGAAGGTGCGGAGACCCTGGGATTTAAGCAGACAAACTTGGGAGAAACAACAGGGAGAATACCCAGAGTCAGTGAAACAATACATAAATCAGTTAATGAAACCCGTGAAACAATCTCTGAAGTTAACCACAAAATACTTGCAGAGCCAACAAGGGAAGCCCAAGTTGGGGTACAGTAAAAAGGCCAGAGAAAGATCATTCAGTCCGGGAGAGAAAGTCCTGAGGCTGAGGTCTATAAAAGGAAATAAGATGCAAATAAACTGGGCAAATCCTGTTAAAATAAAATCCAAGATGAATGAAATAAATTACATAATTCAGGAGGAAGGAAAGGAAGGTCAGAGAGTGGTCCATGTGAACTGGATCAAGTGTAGAGAATTCAAGGTAGCATACAAAAATGAGATAAGGATCTATAGTCAGACGTGGACAGATCCCCTAGACCATAATGAAACAGTGCTATTAAGAATACATGTGGCTGGATTAACAGTGAATGTTAGCAAATGCCAGCTGGGTAACTCCAAATTAAAAGAATTAGGCCATATTGATGGAGAAGACATAATCAAAACCCTAACACTGAAGATGAAAGAAATCAGTAGCTGGCCTAGAACAACAGCAAAGAAGATCAGATCTTTCTTAGGGTTAGTTAGTTATGAGAGGCGCTCTATCCAGAACTTCAGCGAAATAGAGGCCCCTTTATCAGACATAACCCCTAAAAGAAAAGCTGGCGAGATCCTGTGGTCAAGTGACTGTGGAGAGACCTTTGAGAGGTTGGAGACTGCGCTGATGACTGGTCCTGCCCTGAGAGAACCAGATTCCCAGCGAGGGTGCACCGTCTTCACAGAGGCATCCCACATCGGACTGCGAGCCGTGCTGAGACAGGAGGAAGACAACGGGGACCTTCATCCGGTGACGTTCCTGAGCGAGAAGCTGCAGGCTGGCGAGAGACACCTTTCCATCATATACCGTGAGTGTCTGGCGATTTTATGGTCTTTGCGGAAGCTCGGACCGTACATATGGGGAAGACATTGTGTTCCATGCACAGACCATTCCCCAAGGCTGTGGTTGCGGACTGTCAGAGCGAACAAGAAGTTGATGAGGTGGGCCATACCCCTACAAGACTGTGACTTTGTGGATCCAGAGTCAAAGGGACTCAGACTGTGGTAGCCGAGGACACCTTATCAAGAAGACCAGAAGAATGACTGACGGAAACAAAGAAAATGTAACTTGTAATGGTATTAAAATTGTTCTAAATAAATATTCTAAGAGTATATGTATATGAAATAAATGAAAAGCATTTTATAGATGAACTAATGATAAGTAAGGATAAAAGTGACTGAAGTGGTTTGTAAGTAATAAAAATGTTGATTAATGTTATTTGAATATAAAGTAATAAGAATAATATGCTTTCAACTGGGTAAAAGAGTAAGTATAGAGTAAGTATAAATTGCAAATGTGTAAATGAGAATTGCAATGAAAAAAAAAATATGTTAGAAATATTGTTAAGAAAAAGCATACGTTGTTCATGAGGGTAAACTACCATAAGTTTTACCCCATGAAACAAACTTTCCAAGGGGGGAGGTATGTGGCGGAATGCCCATGTCCCACCTGTCCATCATGTGGAGCTCTAGAGCTGGAGCCTATAAGAGGACAGGAGGGCGGAGTCAGGAGGACAGTGAGAGACAGTTGGTAACGGAGAGAGGAGGTTTTGGGAGAGTTTTATGAGAGAGATTGGAAAGTTGGTGTGGTACAGTTGGTTTATGGTTTAAAGAATAGATAAAAGATAGAAGTAAAATAAATAGACAGTCATCTAATAGTATTCCAGTGATTCACAGTGATTTATATGAAAAGTACTACCAATAAAGACGCGTGTCTAATGTCCCAAGTAATGAGTACAACACAATACAACATCTATTAAAATACTTATGTGATTCTACAACTAAACAATAAATAATCTGTTATATTTGACAACACGTGTCCAGGCAGCATTATTGGTAAAGTGTGGATAAAGATCCACTGGTGGCAGTTGGTGTATGGAGAATTAAGAACGTCGTGCCCAAAGGTGGGACCTGGGTTTGAGGGAAACAAACTAGGGACGCTGGAAATAATATTTCTACCTTTCTGCTTCTCAGTCCTAGTTTGGAAGCACATCAGATCCCACAAACTGTTTAAAAGATATTTATATAGAAGAGAATTATTAATGGTGCCCTCAATGTCCTCTAGAGGAGACACGATTTTACACAGGCCCTGGGTGACAGACAATTTATGTAAAGCCTGAAGATCCTGCAGGAGAGCACTTCATCAATTTCAAGTGCAGAAAGGTTCCCCCCCCCCCCTTTGCTTCTTTTATGTATGCATGAAAGTTTTCATTTTCATGCCTGGTTAGCTGCTTAGTGAGGTACTAGTGACAGCATGTTCTTCTCTTTGCATGCCTGTGTGAACTTGGGAATGTTTTGTAAAGCTGATGAATCATTAAGGGGAAAAGCACCCATGATTGTAGCACCCAAAAGAAACAGGGTAATAATGGCATACATTATTTTCTCTGCAGTAGCCTGGAAAAAGGATGGTCTCTTTTCTCACATCTACCTGTCAGCCAATAGACACAGTTAGAGATGTAGAACATGGTCACACAGAAGCCCAGAGAGCAACTCATACAAGCAAGCCAAGCTGTATGTTAGAAAGGAAAGCTAGAGAATGATCTAAAAGAATAGAATTGTGGGTGGGGAGTGGCAAAGGGAATAGCTTTTTTATTATTATCTCTAAGCCAGATGGCAATTAGATCAGTGATTCCCAACTTTGTGTCCCCAGATGTTGAACTGCAACTCCCAGAAGCCTTCACCACTAGCAGTGCTGGCAAGGGCTTCTGGGAGTTTGAGTCCAAGAATGTCTTGGGTCTCCAGGTTGGAAACTATTGAGTTAGATCATAACCAGGAACACAATGTACCTATGGAAGTTTGCAAAGATAAGATTTATGCAAAACAATAATCTGTACTAAGAATAGCTCAGCTCCATAAATGAATCAGTGTTTATTGGGACATATTTTCCTTAATTACAAATATTTTTTTTAGTCTTTTGAATCAACCCTAAAGCTTTCCATTTTTAAAAAAATTAGTTTCGCATTCATTTGGGAGCTGATGGTGGAAAAATTAAAGCCTAAAATGCATGTGTTCAGTCCTTCAAACTCTGCCTCTGATTTATAAATGTGGGATATGGTGCTTCTGTGCCAACATTTCAAAATGCTAGAAAATGGTTTGTCATGACCTTGACTTTACATTATAAAAGCCAGCCTATATGTTTAAGATACTGTATCAGCACTCAAGCGGTCTACAGGATCTCCTCCTGTACTCACTACCACTCAGAAACAGCAAGGGGAAATCTGAGAACCTGACTCCTGTTTTCATCAGTTTACCATATCTCAAGCATAAAGCAGTTGTCAATATTACAGGAATAAAAGGATAGTCACATTCTTGTCATAATGCTGAATGAGGGCCTTGCACCAAGAGAATGGGGGACTGTAACCTTCAGATTTTGTGGCTAGGGGCATAGGCTAGTGCTACAACATGTGTTTTGCATACAAAAGGTGCCACGTGCAGCCCATGGCATTGCCGAATAGGGATACAAAAGGACCCTCTCACAGTTTCTGGAGAGCCACCGCCCATCACTGTTGACAATACTGAGCAAGATGGACTGGTGGTCTGAGACAGTGTAAGGCAGCTTGCTATGCTCCTATTATCTAAGCTCCAATGAGGGGGACCCAAACAGGAATTCAAACCTTACGGCTGATGCCTACAAAACATACTGTAAAAGAACGATCAGGTGATTAGTTTAGTGCATGATAAATTGTGATTAACAAACAACATTAAAAAATTGTTGTGAACCCATTCAAGGGAAGCGGAGTTGCCAACATAAAGAAGCAATGATGGAGCAGCTGGTCATAGAGTAATTAAGGACAGTAAATCTTTTAGCATCATCATTCATGCCTTGGCACTGAGACATTTCTGGCAATGCTAGAGTAGAACAACAACCAGAAAGAGATAATGCTCCCAAATCACATGTCTACCTCACAACACAAAGAACCCAGTGTTTTTGTGCTGATAAAGTGTGCTTGTTTACATAACTAATGCAAAATGTCAGCTATGTTCTGGCTAAGGTCAGATCATGGTAACCACCTTAGAGTTAATATGCAAGGATTGTAATGAAGTTTAAATCTAGTGCTCTCTGGCAGAGTGCATATGTGCCCTCGAGATAAGGCTCACTTTCAGTAAATGGAGTTGAGAGGCTGAGAGGCAGTTTCAGTTCACTACAGCTATCTATTGCCCTGACAGTTCAACAAAAGAAAAAGATGGCTCACAAATGGATGATTATGCCCTCGGTTAAAGAGATAGATGGAGTCCTGATTACAGTATATGGAGCGCTGATTAGTTTCATGCATCCAGAAATAATGCTTGCTAAAAATACTTTAGTGGTCCAATGCATCATCAGAAGCTCTTTTTTTCTCCCCTTTTTCCTTTTTGGGTGACATAAAACTGAGGTTACCTGGAAGGCACAAGGGAGTCATTGCTCAGGGTTTCCAAGGTTACAGGAAAAAAGGGACGGTCACATTCTTGTAATGATATTCTTAGGTGTATTGAATAAGGGCTGTTGCTGTTGCATAGAACAGTGATCATATTCTAGAAAGAATTCATGACACAGAGGTGCAAACTCATGGGGGGGAAGGCATGCTGTCATTCATAGCTGTGTTATGTCAAGAAACACAGTCATAAACTTGCATAAAATCACATACAAACAATTATGGGTGAGAAGAAGTTTCTTTCTGATCAGAAATGAAGAGAATGCTTTCAGAAAACATGGTTGGAGCCTATACATGTTGCTCAGTAGAAGATGTCACTGTGTCAGGCTTCTTCAGTTAATAATGCCTACTGCTTTCAGCACACTGATAATCAGTGTAGGATATGTTTTAACTGTTGTCAGTTGTGGGCCTTTGCCCACCCTCACCTTTTGTCTGGAGCTGAGCAGTTAGACACTTGTGGCTGCATGCTGAATGAAGGCCAGCCATCATCCCCGCAAGAGAAGATGAATTGTTAGTGCATGTAATTCCCAATGTATCAATTACTTCCCATTCACTTCTCACATCAAGGACATCTTGTGACATCTTTAAAAGCCTCCATACTATTAAGACAGAGTGACTCCACCTCCCCAAAGATCTCCTCGATTCTTTATTTTTTGGGCTTTCAAAACACTTTTCACTGACTGTTGTGGTAGCCCTCACAGAGAATGAGGGGGTTGTTTAGGTAAGGCAAAAGAAGTCTCCAAGAGATCTTTGTATGGCAGAAAACACATTCCTGCTACCAGACAAGATCATCCTTTAGTACCCTGTGCTGAGAGCTGATATTCAATTATTTAAAAACAAACAAACAACAAAAAAGAAAAAGAAAAAGAAAACCCTCTGCAATTGCTTTGCATTTGGCTGAGAAGTGGTTAACTGATGAAAAAAGGTGCCAACTTCTTGGATTTCTTCTGCTTGGTGTCTCTTTGTGAATGGTAGTGAGCAAAAGATATCCTGCAGACCATCTTGACTGCTGACGTTGGTGCCATCAACATTCAGGCTGCGCTTTGCAATATAAAGTTTGGCATCCCCTTTTCTGCTGGCATTGTGCTCACAATATTGTGAAGCTATATTGTGCCATTTCCTGGGTTTTGAAATGTGGATAGAGAAGCACAATATGTGCAGAAAGATAGATCCAAAATCATGTTTTAATCTTTGGAGTGGAGCTGTACCTCAGTGCCATTGCAAATGCTTTGCTTACAGCTGACCCTGGGTTAAACACTTCGGGCAACTCCCTGGTAAGGTGAAGAGGGATTTTTACATCCAGACATAGAATCTCCTTGCAAACGTCCTTTTTAGCCAGGAATGAGTTTCTCATGAGAGTCAGCTAACTGGGTCCTGACTGACAGGTTCAAACGTTCAGATTGCCACAGACCTGGAGCTGATTTTCCTTTTGAAAATTTATGTCAAGAGACTGTTTGAT
The DNA here is from genome assembly GCA_037013535.1 of Intellagama lesueurii. Classification (NCBI taxonomy): domain Eukaryota; kingdom Metazoa; phylum Chordata; class Lepidosauria; order Squamata; family Agamidae; genus Intellagama; species Intellagama lesueurii. The sequence goes on along the minus strand of JBAJHW010000005.1, from coordinate 67,056,359 downwards.
CTCTGAACTCCTGAGATAATGTTTACTGAAACCACTAGGATAAAACATAACTGCTATGTGCTTTTGTAAATTTATTAAAGGTCACATTCCTAAAGTATCACATTAATGGAAATACTTTGAATATGCCTTACAAAATTGTGTGCTAATTCCCTGAAGATACATGGCAAAATGTGCCCCTTTCAGGAAGACTGTCACTCCATTATTATCTTTAAAGCAAACTTGTTCTTTTTTAATCGTTTCATAATAGCTGTGATCTTTAGTTGACCTGCCCAATTAGATACAATGTATCCTTGCCAAAGCCACTCATCTTGGCAGACTTGTACCGTGTATGCTCAGTATTATAAGAAATCACTGTTTCTCCCATTTGAAAGGCCTTTTTTGAGGACCAGTATTTCAGCCCCTGTAGCCTGGATCCTTTCCAAATAAAGAAAAGCAAGATTGGTATTTTCAATTTATGTTAGTATTTTAAATCTGGGGTACTTTGTGGTCAACTGTTTCTGAACAGGAGTACAGGAATTACTTTTAAAAAATCCTAACTCAAAAACTCATTGTCCAAGGTTCCCCACATTTGGCATTGAAAGCAAACCTGAACCCCTTTTTAAAAGTTATATTTTTTGTTTGAGCTGCCTCCATTTTTAGAATTGTAGAATGTCGATTGGCTCTGCCACACAACATCATTGCTGCACTCTTGTGCAGCAATAATCGTTAGCTCTGTTCAGGTATCAACAAAGTGTGTGTACTCCACACACAATCAGGGTATTGCCCTTGTGAAAGGGGATTGACGGCTTGGATCATTTCCAAGGAGAAAGGGGAGGGGTAAAAATATTTTAAATAAATAAATAAAATTAAATAAAGCAACTGTCTGAAGAAGAGAACTGGTTGTATCAACTGAGCTTTTAAATGCCCTCCAGAAGCCCTATTTTAAATAATTCTACCTTCTGTGCTGAGCCTTAGCAGGGGCTCCTCTTCAGGAAGATGCTTTGACATTAGAATAGAAATGATGGAACAGGAGGCAGGGCCAGTACATTCTCATCATACACTTCTAAAACTTCTGAATAGGGCTTTTGCATCCCCCCACGTTGATTAGGAAAGCCAGAGCCTTCTTTGGAATCAGCCGTTCCCAGAGCAATAGATATGGAATGAAGTGAGAGGGATAGGACAGCAGAGAGGAAGAGAAACTTAAGAAGTGTGGCCCAGAAGTGATTCAGTAACACCATCTTGGCATGGAAGGGACAGAGACAGAAGTTGAAAGCAAATATATTTAAATAAAGTTATTTGTTAATTCCTGCATGGTTCTTGATAGAAACAAATAATACTTGAAACCACATTTGTTATCCAAAGGCCCAAACTTACTACTTTTGGATGTTATTAAAAAATACCCCCCACATACAATGCATTTGACATTACGTGTTATTTCAGAAAAAATAAAGTAATTAATTCGTGTTACTGTAAGAGTAAAATGTCAGTAACACAATATTAATGTGCCATTTTTAAAATTACTTTACTACTGTATTATTATTTTGTCAACCCCCAGATAGGTTGCTAAAGTAAAAATATACTTAGAAAGGTGGCTCAAAATATTCCTCCCCCAAACCAACATTTTTAGAAGTGAATAGTGCAAATAGTGTTCATTACACTGGAAAAGTGTCCCATTATCGGCCATTGAGTTAACCAAAATGTGTAACATGTTACTTTCAAGCCCTGCTGATGAGTGCCCACTGCTGGGTCTGGTTTCTAACATGCTGGATTGCCAGCCTTTATACCAAATCCTTTTAAATGTGGTATGGGAAAAAGGATCTGGTCTTTTGCTCCAAATAGCAAAGTATCTTAGGCAGTAGTGGCTCATGGACTGTGCAAGGGGCTGCCTCATCCTAAACTGGGGAGGGAATGCCCCATTGCTCAGTTCACCCTCCCATGATCTTGGGATAACATGAGTATCATGTAGTTTAGAAACACTTGTGATGCTGCTGCGGCAGCATCATGAAAATCAGGCCACTCTAATTATACCATTTTGAATTTCCAGATTTAGTTGTTGTGAAATGTCAGTACATCAAGCGTCTCCCATTACCCAGCTCTAGCATTGGTGAGCCTTGTGATTTATTATATTTTGAAATGACCAGACAAAAGAAGGAAAACATTGAATGAGAAATGGGAATAGGCTTGGTTACCATGGAAAATATGTGCAATGGCATTCCCCCAAGAAAGGTAAACCATTGATTTGCCTTTGTGTTACTTTCTGTTTCTCAATTCAAAGTGAAGCTTGCCTTCAAATAAAGTAGATTATGGTCATGTACATTTAGAAGATTATAACATAAACTCAAGGTTGTGGGTGAAGTGTTTTCTTAAAAAGCACAACTACTTATTGAGAGTACACTTTAGTTAATGCCTCTTTGCAAAAGAGAAGGGTACCAGTTTTGTTGGAACTAGGGAAACATGGAGTACCTTTAAAAGTATGTTGCAAAGTAAAGCACTATAGTACCTACAATTAAGAACTGTGCAAATGTGAATGTATGGTTTCTCAAATAATAAAGAAGTAAGAGGTAAAAAGCTGCAACATATGGAGAAGGTCTATGGTCTGCTACATACTGTATGCAGAGCACGGACAGTTATTTTAGTTTATTTTAATCATGATTTTTGAGCACCCAAAGTAATTAGTTACCATTGTTTGTATTTATTATTATTTATTTATTTCTTACATTTTTATCCCGCCCATCTAGTCGTTTTGACTACTCTGGGCGGCGTACATCAGTGTAAAGGTAAAGGTAAAGGTTCCCCTTGACAATTTTTGTCCAGTCGTGTTCGACTCTAGGGGGCGGTGCTCATCCCCGTTTCCAAGCCATAGAGCCAGCGTTTGTCCGAAGACAATCTTCCGTGGTCACATGGCCAGTGCGACTTAGACACGGAACGCTGTTACCTTCCCACCAAGGTGGTCCCTATTTATCTACTCACATTTGCATGCTTTCGAACCGCTAGGTTGGCGGGAGCTGGGACAAGCAACGGGAGCTCACTCCGTCACATGGATTCGATCTTACAGCTTAAGATCTACAGATCTTACAGCACAGAGGCTTCTGCGGTTTAACCCGCAGCGCCACCACGTCCCTGTACATCAGTGTACCAATAAACAATTAAAATATCATCAATATTCAAAAATAAAAATAATTAATCATTCAAGATGGAACTAAATCAAATTAAATCAAAACAAATCAAATCAAATAATGCCCGGGGGGAAGGCTTGCCTGAACAGCCATGTTTTTAATTGGCTTTTAAAAACGCCCAGCGAGGAGGCCATATGGATCTCTGGAGGTAGGTTGTTCCATAGCCGAGGGGCCACCGCCGAAAAGGCCCGGTTTCTTGTCCTTTCCCTCCGGGCCTCTCTCGGCATCAGGCTCCCCAGTCTCACCTCCAGACTAGATCGAGTGAAACGGGTAGACTTTGGTGGGAGAAGGCGTTCCGCCAGATATCGAGGTCCTAAGCCATTTAAGGCTTTGTATGTTATCATCAAAACTTTGAAATCGACGCGGAAGCGAACGGGCAGCCAATGCAATGCGGCCAGAGTGGGAGAGATATGATGGTATTTCCTCACGCCACTAATAAGTCTGGCCGCCGCATTCTGCACCATTTGAAGCTTCCGCGTCAGTCTCAAAGGTAGCCCCACGTAGAGTGCATTACAATGGTCTAATCTCGAGATTACGAGCGCATGCACTAATGTGGTGAGCTCCCCAACATCAAGATAGGGACGCAGCTGGGCAACCCGCCTAAGGTGAAAATAGGCGGATCGGACCACTGACGCCACCTGGGTTTCCATGGTGAGCGCCAGGTCCAGATGTATCCCCAAGCTACGAACCTCACTCTTCGCGGTAAGAGTCACCCCCCCCAAATGAGAGGGAGTTTCCCAGACCGCTGATGGCAGGGCTACCCACCCTCAGTACCTCCGTCTTGTCCGGGTTTGTACAGTTGTAAAAAGCAACCTTTTATCTCCCACTTCTCAAAAGTAACTGAAATGGTCATTTGTGATTCCCTTAAAAAGAACAATACTTGAATGTAACAGGTCACTGACCTCTCATCCATCTTTTTGTCTGCAACAGAACATGAAGTAGAAGCACAAGTTAGCATCTGAACTATGTCATACCCCAGCACCACCATTTAATGAGGCCACACCATAGTTAGGGCAAGCTACTTTTTTTTGGATGACAACTCTCAGATTTCCCTAGTCAGCATATGAAATACCCACAGCTATGCCCTCACTTGGAGACTGCTAGCTGTGGGTCTCTAATTTGTGTGACGAGGCTGATTATACAACAAAGCATGGAGGACACTTTTCTAGTGAAGAAACTTAAAGCTTCAAGTATCTTGACTTATATGGGTAATTTCTACCACATTTGACCTCCACTTATCAAAGGATAGGAGTTAATATTCTGTCCATCTTCCATCTGCCCATCTACCTATCCTTCATGAGAATTGCCCTGTCTCAGTGGCCAAGCACATGTTTCTACTAAAGGCTACAGTTGCAAGATTGTAAGCTTTGACCCTGTGACTCAGATGTTGCTTTTTCTTACTTTATTGTTGCTGCAAGCATCCTGCATGAATGAACCCAGTGTGGTATTAATTTAGCCACTTGAATGCTATGGACTAGGCCCTGTAATTTTGTCCCCAAACTTGGATACAGCCCCTTACTTCACTGGACATTAAATTAATCAGTGTGTTTCTACGTTATGGCTGCACAGTTCTGCTCTCAGAAGCAGAATGCATTTCATAAGCCAAATCAAAAAATATGGGTGACCCAAACAAAAAAAAATATAACCATGAAGCTAGACCTCAAATCAGCACCAAATTGGGCATGGATGTAGTAGAAAGTCTGCTCTTGCTCTGTGCCGGATTTGGGGATATTTGGGCAAGAGGTTGTTGAATTATGATTTCTTAAAGCATAACACAATTTTTACCCTATGTAGAAACAAGCAACCAGAAATCTCTGGCCGATTGAAAACAGATGAAATACATTGATAAGACAAAATTTGCATACCTGAAAAAACACACATCCGTTTCAGCTGCTTTTTTTCCTTTAACAATAATTGAGCAACTCATGGCTCTAAATCACACTTTTTAATTAGTTCTGAAATCATTGGCTTTTTTATAACTTTGAACATTCTAAAGGACAACTACTTGCACAGCATAGCATTCTGACCAATCAGAATGTATCTGGAGTCAGCCAGGCAGTTATACAGGCAGATACCAGAGGTCTGTTACTTTTAACCCTGCCAGGGCATTCAATGTGAAAGAAAACATTTAACTCATTCTGGTCAAATCTTTTTAACTGCAGTGAGATATTTTTAAAAAGAGATTATAATATTCAGAAGCTCATTAATTTAAGCTGTGAAATTACTGGTTTCTTCTTCTTCTTCTTCTTTGCTTTGTTGCTGGAGTTGATCTCAAAGCAAGTTTTACCTCGTTTGCCCTGAATGGCTCAATTCTGGTGAATGAATGAAACAATCTATCTAAACCATACTTTTTTCCCCAGGTATGCAGATTTTGTCTTATCAATATATTTCATCTATTTAAAATCAGCTGGAACTCCAGATCACTTGGTTCTGCATGGAAGTAAAACAGTGTCAGAATCATAGAATAATAGAATAATTGAGTTGGAAGGGTCCTATAAGGCCATCAAGTCCAACCACCTGCTCAATGCAGAAATTCAGATCAAAGCAGGTCTGACAGATAGTTGCCCAATTTTTTTTTCTTGAATGTCTCCAGCATTGGAGAGCTCACCACATCCTGAGGTAATTGGTTCCATTGTTGTACTGATCTAACAGTTAAGAGTTTTTTCCTGATATTCAACCTAAATCTGGCTTCCTGTACCTTGAGCCCATTATTATGTGTCCTGAACTCTGGGATGAGCGAGACCAGATCCTGTCTCTCCTCTGTAGGACTACCTTTCAATTTTTGAAAAGTGCTATCAGATCTCCCATAAGTCTTCTTTTTGTCAAGGCTAAACATGCCCAGTTCTTTCAGTTTTTCCTCATAGGGTTTGATTTCCAGTACCCTAATCATCCTTGTTGCCCTCCTCTGAAATTGCTCCAGTCTGTTGGCATCCTTATTAAAGTATGGAGTCCACATCTGGACACAGTACTCTAGCTGAGGCCTAACCAGTGCTGAATACAGGGGGAATAGTACCTCACAGAGTTTGGAGACTATACTTTTGTTAATGTATCCTAAAATAGCATTTGCCTTTTTTGAAGCCGCATGGCACTGTTGGCTCACATTCAGCTTTTGATCTACAACAATTTTAAGATCCTTCTCATTCATAGTATTACTGATTTTAAAAATCGTAGCCTGAAACCCTTTGCTGAAATGTCCCCAAATTTGGCACAGAGGAAGAGCAGACTTTCTGCTACACCTGTGCCAAATTTGGTGGTGCTCTGAGGTCAATTTTCATAGTTACAATTTTTTGTTTGCGGCATCCCTGTTTTTTGAGTTGTCTTACAGAATTCTGACTCCTATGAGCACAATATATTGCTGCACACCTGTACACCAATAATGAAGGCCACAGAAGGTTAGGATAACTGATAGTCAAAAAAACTGTTTCCACACACTAGAAAGCCTGGATTCTTCCTCATATGGAAAGCCTATATGCACCAGGAACCTCTCTGTTGCAGACACATCACTTTCCATGTTGAGAAAGGGAAGCAAGAGAGGGGAGAGAAGAGGCTAGGGGGTCCTCTTTAATATTGTTGGAGAGAACTGGATTATGTAGCAACCACATAAGGATGTGCTCCCTCTAACCATGTAAAGTGTAGCCCTCTGCTGAATCCCTGAAATGCAGTCCTTTTTGTTTCAGAAGGTTCTGAGCTGGATACATTTATGAGTCAACTCTGAGGGAGAATGGAAAATCTGAGTAATGAAAGAAATTGAGAAGGTGGCAGAGAGTGTTCATCCACAGTCTTTAAGAATGCTAGAGGTATTCTGAGTTAAACACAAACATTGGCCAAAATCCTGTTCGGGTTTAGGCATGAGCAAGAAGAATTGTGACTAACTGACATGCAGGCCACACAGTTGGGAGTATGACCAGCACATGATCAGCACCTTGTCAGTTAGCTGTGACAATGTATGTAATTCTGCTTGCACACATACGAAACCCCAACAAGATTTGGGCCACTGATTAACTTAACAGCAGCAGCAACCCTAAAACTAAAATATTTAATGTGGATTAAGAGCCATGATCAACAAGTGCAACCATACCCAGAACTGAATCAGCTTGGCAAAGCCTTTACGACACATATTCCATTTTGACATCACAGCCCTGCCTGCTTACCTGTCAGATGGACAGAGATGCTCTCTGTGAGAGCAGTTTGTTACTTGTTTTCAGAAACAACTTGCTGCTTTGGGATTGCTTTTCTTGCTATAGTCTGATACTTGTAGGTGGTAATAGTTTGTTGTTTAGTTTAAAACTATTGGTTAGTTTAAATATTTTTATTTCCTGTTTATTCCTGTGAAAGAGAAACATGGCTAAAAAAGTATGTCTTTTATATGGCTTGTAAAATCTAGCAGCCTACGTATACCATTAGTACTGGAGGAAGTAGTAAACCCTGTTTCTCACCTTCTCAGCTTCAACTGAGATAGAGATTTATACTTGGATGCTGTGTTCTGTACGGCCTTGAGGAACAGCACTTTCTCCTCCATAAGTGCGTAATCACACTACAGTTAAAATCACCAGCTTGACAGCAATCTCAAAAATCAACTAAAAGCCCCAATGAAGGGCCAGTTAAGATGTAACCATGACAGTAAATTCATATGTTATACATGGCACTGTTCTCACTGTACATATGGCCGTTAAAACAGTTGTAACATCTAGAACCTGAAGTGTCTCAGACTCACTGTGCTTGTATAGTAGAAGGGGAGCTATAATTCCAGTTGTTTTCTCTCCTCCCTTCTAGCTTGTGACCAAGGGCCTCTGTTTCATAAGAAATTCCAAGACTTACACCTTTTCAAGTCTCTCAAGAAAGGACAGGTCATGAATAGAAAAAGACAGACAGGAGCCCCTTCATGTCCTAGGAGGACAGTGGAGAAGAGGTAGAACTGAATATAACAATGGACATGACTATTTGAAAGAGCAACAAAGAAGAGACATTGGAACCTTGCACAGGCTTATTTGAAATGGTCCAGTCTATGTTCCAAGAAGCTAGAAGGTGCTTCAAGAGAGACAACAGAGGAGTGGGAGGGAAATGGAGACAGCAAAACTGAAGTTGGGAGGAACAGAGGATGACTGCAGATCCCTGGGCTTCGTCTCTGTTGCATGAGGGTGCTAACAGCAATAGGGGCTTGTGGTAAAGGAGATACATATTTATTTGTCCCATATACTGTATGTTTACTAATTAATTTAAAAGGCAATGTAGTCTATTTCAGCAATAGCAGCTAAAAGTCTTATGGCAACCAAGACCTATAAAGATATTATTTGTGAGAATCAGTGCTGTGTAGTATTTAGAAACATATTAGCTTGTCGAGTTCCTTTCATTTTTGACAGTTCTTCTCTTAGGATAGGGCACATTTAGATGGGGGAATTTGGAGTGATCTGGATTGTGTTTAAAAGGTTATCATCTTCGGTGTAATCTATTTTATCTTGCACTTGTGCATCTTACTACTAGATTTAATCCAATGTGTCAACAAATAAACAAAGTTACACTAGTTGATGTGTAGACTAAGAGGACTTTTACTAGTATAATGGACCAGCCTTGTCCTCTCCTTCCCCCATTGGCAGAATGTAAAGACCATGAAAAACTCTTACTTACATTTCAAACATATATTTCTCCTTTTTGCTTTTTCAAATAAACAAGATTGAAATAACATAAACAAACAATTAGTGATTATAAGTAGACAACAAATTAAAAATAACTGTAAAAAAATGAAAATGCAACTAATCAAGAAACCACCAATAGTCAGAAAGACACTATCAGTGATCCCAAGGAAAGGAGCATTCAAAACAAAACTATATCGAAATCTAAAAAGCAAAGTGGCATAGGGTAGTCAATTTTACATATTTTTAAAGAGATGTGTACTCTATGGCCTGAGATATTGAGAGAAGAGCCTCCTGGAAGATCTAAAAAAACCAGATGGATTTGGGTCTCATCAGCATACTGGTGGTTTGTTGTTGTTGTTGTTTAGTCGTTAAGTCGTGTCCCACTCTTCGTGACCCCATGGACCAGAGCACGCCAGGCCCTCCTGTCTTCCACTGCCTCCCGGAGTTTGGACAAATGAATGTTGGTAGCTTCGATGACACTGTCCAACCATCTCGTCCTCTGTCGTCCCCTTCTCCTCTTGCCCTCACACTTTCCCAACATCAGGGTCTTTTCCAGGGAGTCTTCTCTTCTCATGAGATGGCCAAAGTATTGGAGCCTCAGCTTCAGGATCTCTCCTTCCAGTGAGCACTCAGGGTTGATTTCCTTCAAAATGGATAGATTTGTTCTCTTTGCAGTCCAGGGGACTCTCAAGAGTCTCCTCCAGCACCACAGTTCAAAAGCATCAATTCTTCGGTGGTCAGCCTTCTTTGTGGTCCAGCTCTCACTTCCATACATTGCTACTGGAAAAACCATAGCTTTGACTATGCGGACCTTTGTCGGCAAGGTGATGTCTCTGCTTTTTAAGATGGTGTCTAGGTTTGTCATCACTTTCCTCCCAAGAAGCAGGAGTCTTTTAATTTCGTGGCTGCTGTCACCATCTGCAGTGATCATGGAGCCCAAGAAAGTAAAATCTGTCACTGCCCCCATATCTTCCCCTTCTATTAAATTGGGGAATCATGGAACCCTGAAGCGCCCCAGAGGGAGACCACAGCTGCGATACAAGGATATCTGCAAGCGGGATCTGAAGGCCTTAGGAATGGACCTCAACAAATGGGAAACCTTGACATCTGAGTGTTCAGCCTGGAGGCAGGTGGTGCAGCATGGCCTCTCCCAATTTGAAGAGACACTTGTTCAGCAGGCCAAGGCAAAGAGACAGTCCTGAAACCAGCAAAATCAGGGAGCTGGACAGGGGACAGATTGTATTTGTCTTCAGTGTGGAAGGGATTGTCACTCTCAAATTGGCCTTCTCAGCCACACTAGACGCTGTTCCAAGACCTCTATTCAGAGCACGTTACCATAGTCTCTCGAGATTGAAGGATGCCTACACAGGAACCCTGAGACATTCCACAGGCTAATGGCCAAGGTGTTGAACAGGAGTCCCCTAGCGCCACTACCATTCACAGAGTGACAACACGCAAGGGAAAATCCCAGAAGCTGACTCCTTTTTTCATCAGTGAATGACTTCTCACCCAAACACGAAGTAATTGTTAGGGCTGTTTTTCAACAAATGTGAATGGTAGTGAGCAGAAGAGTGTATCCTGTAGACCATCTTGACTGCTGCTATTGGTGTTGCCAACATTCAGGCTGCCCTTTGCTATGTAAAGCTTGGCATCCTTTTTCTGCTGGCAATGTGGGCACGATGTTGTGCAGCAATATTGGGCTCTTCCCTGGGTTTTTGAATTGTGGATATAGAAGCACAATATCCCACATTCATAAACTGGAGGTGTTTTGAAGAATTAAATTGTTTATACCTCTCACACACTATTCTGCAGTAGTGCTGAAGGATCCACCCTGGTGCTACCACAAGGGATTGTGCATAGCTCTCAGACTTTGGTCTGAAATCTCATGGAATGGGATGCTCCTAGCTAGGGAAAGTATAAAAGCCTCAGACCATTATTGTTGCTGTTTATGATCACCACCTGGCTTGCCTGGGACCTTGGCTCCTCCAGATACAAGGCAGGATATAGTAGTGCTATTTTTAGGGACACCTTTCCTGCTGGGAAGATGTGCAAGCAGAGTGTGTGTGTTCTCCCCTAGGACTTTTGTAGTACTCTAAGAAGTAGGGTTGCCAAGTCAACAGCATCCCATTCCCTGAAATTTCAGGACCAAGACGTGAGATCAAGGAGTGAGATCTTCTCACATCTTGGGACAGGCAAAGGTTGGGAGGGAAGCAAGCACAACACACAGGCATTGCATTTTTGCATTGAGCTCTGGTGTGAGTTGGGTGTGGGTGGAGATGTGTGCCCAGGCTTTAAAGCCACCCCACACCCAACATTCAAGCTCATCAGCGGTGCTCACCCTGAGATTTGTCTCCATACCTAGAGAGCCAGAAAGCACAGTAATTCCACGAGGCTTCAGCTGGCACTTTGAGAGCTAGCCACACTCCTACGAAGGCAGTCTGCACTGCTCCCCTTCTACAAAGTTTACTTTTGATCTTAGAGACATTCATGGTAAGGATGCAATTCAGAGTGACTGTTAAGAAAGGTCTGAGTTAAGAACTAACAACAAACGGTGTGCTCTAGATAGCCAATAATCTAAATGCCTTAGGAAAAGTCAAGATAGACTGGCCTTTCTAAAGTCTTTATGGTCTATCTAAAATGTAACATCTCTGCATCTCTTAGATAGTGCAAGTGAAATAAGTTTGCCTTCAGCAGCTGCTCTCATCACATACCACAACAAAAAGCAATAGGACAGAGTTTGGGGAACCATTAAGCTCTTTTATGTCCTTTTCAATTTGTTTCTACAACACTGATGTTTGATTGCCGCACAGCCCTGACTTGGGGGTTGTGGAAATGGTGGGAAGCTACTCATACATGGGCAGCAGGATCTACAGCTATTGCTAATTGAATAATCCTAGGCAGAGACATTATAGCCTTTCCCCCCATTTGCTGCGAAAAGAAGCATTTTGGAATGGGAACGACTATCAAGCCTATTCAGTCTTTTCACGCTTTGTATCAAGGTTCCCCCACCCCAATAGTCTTTCACAAGAGAAAATAGAAGAGTATTCCACTGTAACAGAACTGACTTCAAAAGCCAGATGCAGTTTAAACCAAATCACTTAAGTATATCTGGTGAATGAGCAACATAAAGCCTATAGCTTCTCAAATTATAGATAGGAAAAAAAGGATGAATGATGAAAAGTGCTCTGCAAAGAATAAGAATCTATGGATAGAATCCTGATCTTGTCAAAAAGTAAGTCTATTTTATTACCTTTTGTTCCTGGTCTTAAAGACATCAGCAGAGAGATTGCAGATAATTCACACACACTTTGTAGAACTTAGCCACTAGGGAATAATAATAATAGTCATTCTGCTGTACTATAGGGAAGCAGCAAAACAAAGTACATTTATTTGCACCATTTTTAGAGGTTTACTGGTTCAGATTATAATCTAATAGGGATATTGCTCCTGGTGGGGGAGGGAAACCCATGGAAATGCATGGGAGATTTATGGGAAGATTACTTAGAAGATGCTGGCAGGAATCCTGTTGCACAACCTTATGCTACACAATGCTGATGATATCATCAGCAGTGGCCATTTTTGGGGAATTAAATGTTTTTGACCACCCCTCAGGTTCCCTGGGCATCCCTTTCATCCTGGAGAAGCATTTGGAAACTATGGGACGCCGCTGGTACCAACAGCGGTGATTTTTGGACATTAAAGAGTTTCTGTTGACTATATGGCTCCCAAATGCACCCCCAGGTTGAAGAGTATCCCTGGATGCTTTTCAAACTTGGGAGGGGGAAAGGGGAGAGAATCAGAAACTTCTCCAAAATGGCTGATAAAATCACCAGCATTGCACAATGTAAAGGTGTGCAAGAGGATTCTAGCCTATGATTTTCTCAATTAATGGTATGAAAATTTGAAGGTCAGGTAGATGCTGTCAAAAATTACTGAAAAGCTTGAAGGAACAACAAACTGAGCACAACACTTTCCTTAGTTTAATCTTAAGATTCTAATGAGCTTGCCCAACAAGTGCTGTTTTCCAAAATATAGCCCTCTAAAGCAATGATGGCTCAGGACTTGTGGAGGGGGACTGGGACCATCTCTTGAAATTTTCAGTTGAGGCAGCCCCATTTCCAGTCCATGAGCCACTAACACTCCAAAGTGCTCCTTCATTCAGAGTTTAGCTGGGAGTTATTATACATCTTTGTTGCTGTCAAAAAGCACAGATAATAAGGCTTACAAGGAACCTCCTAGTATCAGTTTAGTGCTGGTTTGAAAGCATTCCACCCTTAACAAGGCATATCCCTTATTCTTAATTTGCTTTATTTGTGATCAATGGTATAAATACAGAATCAAATCAGCCTCGTGGTGCAGTAGTTAAACTGTAGTACAGCAGCTAAAACTCTGCTCCTGACCTGGGTTCAACCCCTGGTAGCTAGCTGGCTTGAGGTTCATTCAGCCTTCTGAGATTGGTTGAGTACCCAGCTTGCTGTGTGTATTTGTGAGTGGCAATGTGTGGCCTGCATAATTAAACTGTAAACTACCTGTTGTTGTTGTTTAGTCGTTAAGTCATGTCCGACTCTTTGTGACCCCATGGACCAGAGCACGCCAGGCCCTCCGGTCTTCCACTGCCTCCTGGAGTTTGGTCAAATTCATGTTGGTAGCACTATAAGCACTATGAGGCAGTAGTATATGAGCAGCACACTTTGCTTCAAATAAGATTGGCTGAATCATAATCATACTTGGAACATAGCTAGACCCTCCAGTGTAGTTTTTAGGAGTATGTGAATACCATTTGCCCATTTGCTTTGACTGGGTCCAATATATTTGCCTTACAAGTTGCAACTCATTTGCTTCAACCTGATTTGTAGTCTGTCCAATTCTATTTAACCTGAATATTTTAAAGTGATTGCATGTATTTGTTGTGGGGTGAATAGTGGAGGGAGGGAAATTAGAAAATGGGGAAAATAAAGGATTCTGACCCAGGATAGGGAGTAAAACTCAGTGCCATCAATTACTGCATGACTTCCACTGTGCAGGCAAAGCTCTCGCCAGTTTCCTCCCTCCCTTCCTCCCTCCCTTCCTTCCTTCCTTCCTATATATCTCCCCTCTCCCTCCCCTCCAGGAGCCATACAGTTTACTCCTTTCCTAGCTCCAACCGTTCCATCCTACATCAGCTGGGCACTGTTGACCATCTATCAGTCACCCATGGTTGCTCTGAAATGACAGCTGCTGCTCTGGATTTTTAACCTCTACAGTGCTGAAACAAAATTCAGCACTTCAGAGAGCCCTGGTTTGATTTGAGTACCTTGCTGGACTTCCTTGGTTCACTTCAGATCAGTTTGGAAATGAAAAATTTAGTTTGAAGGGGCTTATGAGGTCATTGAGTCCAACCCACTGCTCAACGCAGAAATACAAATCAAAACAGATCTGACAGATGGTTGTCCAATTTTCTCTTGAATACCTCCAGCATTGGAGTGCTCCCCACCTCCAGAGGTAATTGGTTCCATTTCAATTTTGTTCCATTTTTTTTTCCACACAGAGAAGAGGAAGTGTAAGCCACTTCACAGTATTGGCAAATTAGAGGAAGGCTCGGTTTTGGTCTGTTTCTACGCATTGGAAATGGACCGAACCAGAGGGATCCTACCTGCTCCAAAATGATGCAGGCCATAAAGCTGTGGGTAGGAATGTTCTGGGGATGATTTGGTTTACACCAGCAATGGCATTGTGTGATCACTGTCAATAGGAGTGAACTTGTCTCTGCAGCCATCCAAATAGAAGGCTAAATGCCAGTTTGATTGCATCCTAAGTTTCCCTTCTTGAAGGGATAGAACAATATTTTTGCATAAATTGGCTCAAAGACATTTTAAATAAGTTACAAAAATCCTCTTATCTCCTGTGTTGGAAGCAAGGAGTATCATGGGGCTTAGAAATTCCTCATTTAGGTGTCTCAACATGTTGAAACAGCTGTATTGATAAGACCTGGGAATTTAGTAAGTATCCCATCCACTGTCTTTGCCAGGCTTTGCAATGCCAGATGAAGAACTATGAGGTGTTTTGAATCTCAGCATGCATGAAATGTAAGAGTTTAAACAACCCGTCGTATGTTAGTTTTTATAAGCATAAAATCTAAAAGTGTGTAATTTTCTATGGTCCTCTGACACCAATGTAAGCACAACTGCAAACATAAAAGCTCATAACATCAGACCTAATAGTCATATCCCTAGCATAAGATATTTGCTGAGCTCCACAGCTCGGATAGTAGTATCCATTAACAGCAGTATTGTGTACAATTGTTGTGCTGAACTGCTACATGGAAAGCCAGAATCAAGCCTGTAGGTTCCATTTGTATTACATGGACCTCCAATATTATAGGCTATGAACCCAGCAACTTTGCCTCGCTTAAGATTAAATTGTCCACATTTATATCTTTCTTTAATTACACATAATGAACAAAGGCAACAGCACATTGCTGGCATACATGAATCTCACTTTATTGAAGCCAAAATTCCTTCTAAGATTAGACATTGCATGGCTTGATAAGAAGAGCAAAGTTTTAAAATGTTTTTTATAGGATGCCTTAGGTGATATGCACCAACAGACTGTCTCTTTCTGATTAACATTGGTGGATAAGTCTTTATCTGGTATAGCATAATACTAAGTTGGAACAGTGTGATTATAATCAACTGGAAAA
Organism: Intellagama lesueurii; assembly: GCA_037013535.1. NCBI lineage: Eukaryota > Metazoa > Chordata > Lepidosauria > Squamata > Agamidae > Intellagama > Intellagama lesueurii. Next base: position 67,040,892 of record JBAJHW010000005.1, on the reverse strand, counting down.
TTCAAAATCTGAAATAATTTGGCCAGCATTTCTTTAACCTTTTGAAATTCTTTTGCAGGGAAAATATATGCAAATAATTAAGTGCAAACTTTTCTATATTTTCTTGAAACTTGATTATGCTCTCCTGGTGGTCTGAGATGGTTGTATAGGTTTTGGATCTTTGTTGCCTCTTTATGTGCGAATGGAGCACCAATGACACATATTTATTCAGAATCAGAATATGATCATATTGTGCAGGATGGATTAGTATTTCTGGAATGGCTCAGCATAGGTTTCCTAACATTGATCTTTCCAGCTAAGTATGGGGTGGATGGCTGGATAGCATAGTGGTTTAGGTATCTGACTATGGCCGGGAATTCAATTCCTCACTGTGCATCCTGGGAAAAGAGGCAGTCTGTGTAGCCATGGGCAAGCTGCATAGGCCCAGGGTACTCCCAGAAGAAGAGAATGGTAAACCACTCATTACCTAGAAAACCCTGGAAAGGATTGCCATATATTGACATTGACTCAATGACACACAATTATTCACTGGCTAGATAGCTCAGAAGTTTAAGAATCTAGCTGTGGAGCCAGAGGTTGGGAGTTTGATTCCCCACTGTGCCTTCTGAGAGAAGAGCCAGCCTGTGTAGTCATGGGCAAGCTGCACCGTCCCAGGGTACTCCCAGAAAAAGGGAATGTTCAGCCTACTTCTGATTTTGAGAAACATAAGGAGGATCAGGTACTTCAAAGTTGCCCATCCACAATGGGCATCTGGACTACAGACTCAGCAGTCATATGAGTCATCTGGTCACAGACTTCCCTGCTTAAGTGAGATACACTGTAATTTTGTTTAAATTATAAAAGTAATTTTAATTTTGAATTTGTACATATAAAGCAATGATACGTAATTATGCGTTTCCTTTTGTCCTCCTCTTTGGTAATATATAAGCAACCACCCTATTAAAAGTTTAATCTGCTAAAGTTCTAAAAACTAAAGAAGCAGGGGGGGAGGGGGAAACAATACTATCCTTTTCTATGTGATTTTTCTCTGAGAATCAAAACAAGCCTTGGGTTTACTTCACATTTTGATTAATTTATTATTATCCTTTATTCTTATAAGATTAGGTCTATGAATACATCTGTAATCCTCTATAACGAATGGGCAGTAAAATTTAAGACGTTCCAAGCAGAACGGCTGTTTTGAAACCCTGAGATGCCATAAAATATTTCTGAGCGAAAGTGGTCATGCTTTGCTAGAGATCACAGCTAATAGAGAAATTACTATACAATGCAAAATAAAATGAAATGATCTGGCACCTCTTTTATCATAATTCTTTAAAAGCATCCTTATTTCAAGATGATAGAACTGGTATTATAATTTTCCCGATCTGCTCTACCCATTCAGTTTCTAATGACATGTTGAAAATATCCTTTAGAGATAGAAATATTATGTGCTTACCAAGGCTGTGTGTTATTGGGCATGATGAATCCGGAGTGATTCAAACTTTAATGAATAGTGCCATCAGAACAGTTTCAGGTAAAAATCTTTTAGACTTGAAGTAGAACCTTCCTGCTGCTTCCATTCCACCCCAACTACACCTTTAATCCCAAGTGATAATACAAAAATCACCATGATTTATATTTTTACAATGTGTTTTAAACCATGTTTGATACTTACTGATAAATTTAATAAGATTTTTAAAATAGAAAATTATGAACTAGTGTCAAATAGTACGATCCACAACCTGTAGGACTAAACTGCTAATACAGTTTATTTTTTAAAGGTTGGGATTGTTGCTTAAAGTATTTTTTTTCCTGCTGTTTAACCTTCCTGATGAAAAATAAGTCCTTTTCTGATTTAATTTGTTCTTGGTGGGAAATGTTTTATGAATTCTAAGCATATACAAAAGGTTTTAAAGTTTTATTTTAATCCTGAAGTATATTTCTTCTTGAGAACATCAGCATTATCCAGTGTGACGCAGTCATAAGATCAAAGATAATTGCAAAATGTTTTACCACCAATCATGTGTGAAATCCTCTGGACTTCAAAATGCCTGATTTAGATGGTTCACGGGACATGTCTTAAATGGATAATCACACTGCAGAGGAAATAGATTCAGAACATTTTTTGTGTATGCAGCTGACAGCCTTATCGTATATACTTTTATTCAGAAAAATATACTGCAGATTTCACCATCACATACTACTATGTAAACAAGCAGATAATTCTAACATTTGTAAGTTTCTTTAATTTACAAGCATTTTAAACTAAGGTCTTATATAATAATCATGTGCCCTCAAGTCAATTCTAACTTACGGTAACCCTTTTCAAGGTTTTCCAGGGAAAACTCAGAAATGGTTTACCATTTCCTTCTTCTGGGGGCACCTCGGGACTGTGCAGCTTGCCTAAGGCCACACAGACTGGCCCTACTCACAGGACGCATGGTGGAGAACTGAACTTCCGACCTCCGGCTCCGCAGCCAGGTACCTAATACAAGATAATATCTTTCTCCTGATTACTGTATTTATGTTTTTCCTAACACTCACAGTTGATCACTATGAAGAAAATAATGTGAGAAGGTCTAAAGACTAATGATGTCCTCACCTAACATTGCTTAACAATGAGCTATGTCACTGTAGAAAAGCAGAGTACATCCCATGCAAAAAGGAAGAAATAGGTTTAAGATGGGAGAGCTGTCCATGGTACTAGTCTCCCACCTCCCTGTTTAATAATAATCATATGCCCTCAATTCTGATTTATGCTGACCCTTTTCAGGGTTTTCCAGGGCATACTCAGAAATGGTTTACCATTTCCTTCTTCTGAGGGCACGCTGGGACTGTACAGCTTGCCCAAGGCCACATAGGCTGGCCCTACTCACAAGAGGCACAGTGGGGAATCAAATTCCTGACCTCAGGCTCTGCAGTCAGGTACTCAAATCACTGAGAGATCCAGCCAGCACAAGGTCTTACATAGAGACCTATAAATATAGACCTATTAATTGTAGACAAGTAGCTGTTAGGAAAACATTAGTGAAAGAGCTATCTTTTTTGTGAAATAAATTCCTTTGCAGACTTACTTTTTGCTGGAATACCATGCACCAAATGACTAAAAACTGGATAGCGGACATGCAGGTTCAGTTTCATTCTCTTTTTAAGAATCATGCAAACTTGATCTATGCTTCTGCGGATATACATACATGAATACTATTTTTCCTAAGCAGTGTGAGAGATTTGTTATTTTTCCATTTCAATGTCAGCTTACCAAATTCACATTCCTCAGTCCTGAGTATGAATGACAAATACATAATGGAGCACTTTATTTTACTGGTTTCTGCTTTATTACTTGGTTTTATTTTGTTGTATTAATGGGTTTCATTATTGCAGAATAACAAATTGTCTTAAAATGCTTAGAATAAGTAGTAGAATTAGGTTAGCTGTCTAAAGCTATATTATATTTTTTTCAAAGTTTGCAATGAAAGAAACATGTACAAAAATATATAATTAGAAAAATTGTGTGCAAAATTGTGTACATCTCAACTGGTGCATATAAAAACATGTATATTGGGCAGGGGAAATGAAGAAAATGCTTTATCCAATAGAAAATATGCATTTCAAAAATGCAAACATTTCAAAAATTTCCCTGTTTCATATTTTAACTTTAGCTTGTGATGAACTGAGATGTGTGACTGCAGACTCGTATGGTTGAAACAAACCTCGGGAAAGGCAAGATGCATAGCTGGAAGTACTGTTGTGCTTTTACAATCAGGCATCACAGAACACGAGAGAGACTTATTTCTATACACAAGATTTGTGCAATATCTAATTTTGCACAAATCTTGAGCTAGATTCTCAGCCTTGTAGATGCTCAGTTATTTTAAATGTTGCCTTATTGTATAATTTTTTACAGAGATGTGTTAGTTCAGTTCATTCTGACTTACAGAAAGTAACTGGTTTGCTTCAAGATGTAGCCCAATTGCTTTGATTTGTATCTGAATATTCAAAACTATTTCTATGGGGAAAATATAGGGAAAAATGGGCTCTGACCTGGAACTGAGGTTAAAACTTAGTGTCATCAACTACTGCCCAGCCTCCAAGTGCAGGCAAAGCTCCTGTAAGTTCCCATCCTCCCTACCTTCTGAAAACAATAAGGTTTACTCAAATTTATTTATTTATTTATTTATTTATTTATTTATTGTATATCGCACCCTTCTCCCCTAATGGGGACCCAATACAGCATAAAAAAATACTGAACAACAATGTTTGCTGAAGTGGGAATACCCAAAGTTAGATTCACTGTCCCAGTGAATAGAAAAGTCGTCTGCTGCCTTTTATGTGATGTTTGTCAACCATGCCATCTGGAATAGAGTCTGGCACAGTGAAATAAGGAAAAGCCAATGTGCTGCAAAGTGCTGCAAAGATAAAAGCAAGCAGCAGGCATTAAATGAGTAAAGTACAAAATAGTTGGTAGGTGGGGAATACTTAGATAAAATTCCTGATGCTAATGAAACCCAACACACTCAAACCCTTCATCCTTCATAAGAGACTTAAGATGTCCATGGCACATTCAAACACATGGACACTCAATCAGTTGGACTTTTAAGTGTAAGGTAAAATCTGTATCTTCCTAAAAGAAAATAATTTTTGAAGTCTGTTCTTGAACTTTGAATTTCCTGTTGTTCTGAGCTTCCTGGTTCTGTTGAAATATTGCTTTCATTTTCTGAGTGATGCTCACTTGTGGCAATTTTTTTAAAATGTAGCTTTTAAAATTTAAAATAAAATTTAAAATTGAACTGCTGAAGAAACTCCAGTTTGATTCAAGTGCCACTTTGGCCTCCCTCGCCCAAACTGATCACTCTGGATCAATTCAGAAACTGACAAATATAATCAGTTTGCTTCAAATGTTCTGAACCCAAAGCACATCTTTAATGTTTAACAGCTACTCAGGAAAACAGAATATGGTTTTATTCCATCTGCCCCATTCTTGGCTTGGAGTGATAAATCACTTCAATGTCATGTATGCAGAGAGAAGTGGGGGGCACTAACTGATGAATATAGGAACAGAAATTATATGAGCATAAAAATAATAAAATGTAGTAAAATAATAAAAGAAAAAAAATCTGATAAAACCTCTGAATTACTGTTAGATTCAACCTTCCATCATTTCTGTTGTAAATTATTCTGCTTTTTAACGCATTTCCCACTCGTCCTAAAGGAACAAAAGCTGTTTAACATATTATGAAGTTCACATTATGACTCAAATCTGTTGCATATGTTTCTATAACCATAAAACTGGCTAATGAGGAATCTCATGAAATGCGCAATAAAGAGAATCGTATTTATAATTCAGGTAAGTATTTGTTAAACCAGAGTTTTAAGAATTTATCATGTCCTGCTTGGCTGAGTCATTCTCAGAGGGTGACATGCCTCAGCTAGAGAGTTCAGGGGATGAGCGCGGTGCTCTAGTGAACAGTCCAATCCGAGAGACACCAGTGCCCAGGCCTGCTTAATCCAGAGAAGGCTTAATCCCTTCAAAGAAGAAGAACAGCCTCTTAATGCCAGAGACGATTGGAGGGTCAAAGTGCAGTTGAAATGGAATCAGTGTCTCAGAGCTTAGCTGAGTAGGTATGGTTGTTAGAAGGGAGTCACCAGGCTGCTTCCAACTCTGAACACAATCAGCATCGCATCTTAAGAGAGAGGAGGCAGGGGATGTGGAAGCAGGAATGAAAAAGAGCACCAATGTCTCAACACAATGAAATGTAAATTGCCATTGGATTCCTTGCCTGCAGCCAGGAGTGAGACAAAGAGCCCGTCTTCCCATACAAAGTCTTTGAAATTTGCATAAGACATCTCTAGTATCTTTTCCCTTTGAGGAACAAAACTCTCTCTCTCACACACACACACACACATGCATGGACACACACACAGAGCAAGAACAGAAAGACTAGCTGATTATTAAGATATGTACATAGTGGATGAAATTCATAAATAAAGCAACAGTCAGCCTAATTCTTGGAAATTCATACAACTGCGTCAGTTACAGGAATTGCACAAACTGTGCAGTCATGAATAAAAATGGTCCTCCCTTTTACATTGACTTTTGTGCAAAACTGGATTATTGGTAATGTAATGATTGTACTGAGGGTGTCAGGAGATTCCTTGGCATCCATACTGATGAGGAGATGAGGGGGAAGAAAGTTATGATTCCTCATCCTTCTGTGTGGAGATGAGACAAATGAGCATTTATATCCCTGTTTGGACGTTACTACTTTTCCTCTCATAGCTTGCTTTCAGGGCACTTTTGCAGAAAGTAACAATAAGGAGAAGTCACGCTCCAAGAAATAGCAGTAGTTTTCCCCACTGACTTGGCAAAAGCTTGATAATGCTGAGCCTCAACTTTCAACCTGTTCATAGTTAGTGATTATAGCGCTTGCTCAGGCTCTGCAACAGTGTGGCTAATGGGGGTAGAGTGGGCTGGAGTTTTATTTACAACCTTGCATGCTGTCTATATTTTAAGTGACTGGGAGGGACGTTTCTGGGCTGGGGTGATTGTTTATCTATTCAGCACTAGCCAATTGTTCCAGCCTTTTGAATTCAAAGAGAGCCCTGCTGAGTGTTCTATCACTCTCTTTTGTTGGTTGTGGCAGGTTGTTTGTTGCTGTTGATCTGTTTCATTGCTAGTATGTGTCCAGTAAAGAAGGTAGTATACATGTCTGTAATTTCAAGTAACTGTAAGCAAAGAAATGTTTTCTATTCTTTTTCCTACACACATCTCAGAGTGAGTTATTGAAACTTTAAGTACCAGTTAATGAGAAAGAGGTAGACTCTGGGGAATTTGTAGCTTTTCTCCTTTGCAGATCCCTGTACTTCTACAGTGTAGCAAAAATACATTTCTACCAGAAATTGAAAACTCTGCAACAGAGTAGTCATATCATGAAGAGGTCAGGTCCTGCCTTTGTGGCTTAGAGCTTTTCTCAACATTAAATTTATGATATCCTTATATAATGGGTTAATGTCTTAATCTGGCACTGTGCAGGAAAGACCTGTGATCTTCTCTGTTCCTTACCTGAGCTTTGTGGGGCTAATTGAAAGAATGACTGAAATCAGTAACAAGTTGCAACTAGAGTAGGCTTACTGTATCCATGGGAATTTGGTGCGTCAGCTCCTCTATAAGTTCCATTGATTCAATGATTTACTCTGCTTGCAAATTACTACTGGATTTCAGCCTATGAATTAAAACTAACATTAGTACCACCTAGAGAAGAAAGAAAGGAACAGGGTTTCTTAGCCATAACTGATTTAAATCCCATTGAGTTAAATGGGTCTACTCCAGATAGGATTAGCATTGGATTTAGTCTATTGAAACAGTATCTTCTCATTCTGGTAATACGTAAATGGTGTAAATGGTGTTTTCTAAGAACTGTACATTGTTTGCAATAGAGTGCAATGTCAAAGCATCACACTTTAGTCCAGGCCTACAAAACGTTTGACCCTCCAGAAACCAACGAAGTGCTATTTCCATCAGGCCTAGTCAAAATAGCCAGTGGTGAGGCATAATGGCAACTGTGATCCCGGAGAGTGACATTTCCCCTTATCCTGCTCTAGTGTTTAAGGAACTAGACTGAAATATATGGAATAGCCAGATGGATATTTTGCTTTATTCTTTTGAACTGTGTTGACAATTTATTCAGCAACTGATTGGAATAATATGTAGACATTGCAACTTATAACCAGTATTCAATATGAAATGCTTGTTTTAGCCTGATCTGTTCATTACCGGAAGCTGGAGCCAAGTATTTGCACAGCTTAATATGTCATTTTATAGAAATATCAGCATAATATTTTGTTATGCATGACTCACATTATTAGCTGTATATCAGAAGAACTGTACATATTCGGGATTTCATTTATTGGGTGAATAAATTTTAGTTTTATTCAGTAAATTTCATCAAGTGAAAGGTCAGGACATACATTTTCATTATAAGATAGAGCAGCTCTGATTCTAAGAGCATATTGATTCTCCCAAACCATCTCCTTTTTGTATTATTTTCTACATTTTCAGCCATGACATGTGCAATCTCTTGTGTTTTTCACATGTGGTTTCATTTTTAATATATGACTTTCCATACAGAAGGTTTCCTACATAAGGTGTTCTGAATTAATTTAGAATACATATTGCCCCATAGTGAAAGTATGTTTGCTGTACTGTTGTTTCAGATCACCTACAAATAAGAGGGAATTATTATGTGATTATGGATCCCTTGTATGGGCACCAATAATTAGTTACAATTTTTTAAAATGACAAACTAGCTCAGTAGTCATTGCTGTGTTTAGCACAGAACAGGCCAGCATTACTTAAAGCCCAGACCCATTGAACAAAATCCAGCCCATCAGCTGGGCCATGAATTGTTTGATGCTTGAAAAAAAGGGCTTTTCCAGTCCTAGGCAAACATACCAGGAGAAGGATAAGATGTCACCCCCTTCATTTTATGTCCAAAGTCCAATTTGGATTAGCAATGGAATTTTTCTTTAACTCTGGTGATGAGAGTTACCTTCTTCCACCACATCTGGAGTCAGCTGGCTAGAATTATTTGCCCAAAACAACATAGTTCTCCATTAGTTGACCCAAGCATGCCTATTGGGACAAACTTGGTTAACCAGGCAGAAAGATTCCCCAGCCATCTTGCTTTGGATGAAGGAGCAACAGAATATATACAGTGGTGGAGGGGAGAGGGAGTGCCTGCACAGCAGCCAGGAGAACCACTGCCATGACAAAACAGAAGGCACACTATTAAGATGAATGGAAATGGCTTACTCTTGTTTATTGGACTGGGGGATAACACCTGTTTTGGGATGGAATGGGATGGGTGGTTTGGGATGGTGAATAAACATTGCTCTGTCTGACTGAACAAGCCAGCCCCCTCTTTTTGCCATGAATGGGACATATTATTAGCGAGAAAAATGAAACAAAATCAAAGCACCAATAAGGTTACAATGCTACAGAAAATATTCAGCTCCAAATATTTATGTAAATAACAAAGGAAATATATATTTTAGGCTTTTGAATATTAAATTATTTAAGTGAATCCCATGATAATGGAAAGCTCATTTACCAAACAGAAGTAACTTCACCCATAAGCTCCTTACATCTTGATTAATAAAAACAATTAACCAAATATGTGTGCATGTAAAACAGTTGTGGTTCTGAGCTGGAAAGGCACTTTCAAAAATAGAAGTATGTAGTCATATGTCATCATAAAAGTAATTTTAAGCCAAATCCTCAACTAATTGGAGCTCACTTAAACTTGCTTCAAATTGCAGTCTATGATTTCACAATCCTATATGTGTGGCAGGATGTCACGCTGACTGAGTTTAATTGGAATTACTTCAAGTGTGTATTATGTAGGAACTACTCAATAAACCTCAGTTAATTTAATGGGACTTGTCTCTGAGCAGACAGATTCAAGACTGGTCTTTAAGGTGGTACCTGAGAGTAAGTACCAGTGAACTCCTTAAACTTAATTCTAAGTAGATGTGCATCGTGTTATAGCCTTGATCTGCAATCTTATACAGGATCTTTTCCTCTCTGTCTCTTTCCAACGCCATACTTGTACTAATGTTGGTTGTACTACTTTTACATGTACCCAAAATGAAAATACTGAATTTATTTAGGAATCCTTTCATTTATTTAATGCATTTTTGCTCCCATTCTGTTGCTAAAAAAAGCTTCCAGAGCAGTTCATAAAGCTCTTTCTTTTCCTCTCTCTCTTTTCCCCCCAAAGGGACAATTGTTGCCCTCAAGCTTACAATCAGATATTATAGAATCTGGGTGAGAAGAGCTGCAGGAAGCTGCTCATAAACAATGAAGAAAAGGGGGAAAGGTAGAAGCTGCCCTTTTATTCAAAGGGATATTATCATTACCCTGTTGTGTGCCTGAATGTCTCACATTAGGACACCTTGCAATATTTGGGATAGTAGAATATAACTCAATTGTTTTTAAGATAGTATCACTTATATGCAATGGCTTCAATAGTTTAGAAACTTAGTTTGCACGCCATACATGACACAGTGCTGTGTGACAGAACAGAATGTGGACTATCTCCCCAAAGAAAGAAAATTTGAGTCAATTTATGAATGAATTTATTATGTATCTGATGCCAGAGGACAGTAATTCTTACCAATAAGTGAGATTTGGAATGCGGAACCCATAACTGTTATAGCATCATTATTTAAGCCCAGTTTTAGTTAATTTGCTACTTAATGATGAAACACATCATTTTTATTAATTACGATAGTCACAAACTTGGCTTTAAAAATCTATTCTGTGCAAACACATACTATCACAACATTATAAACATGCAGGGAAGTGTTTTTTTTTTGGCATACTAAAGGAATAATGTGGTGAAGATAAGGTAATTAAATCTTAATTAATGAAAAATAAATCAATTTTCTTAAATTGGTAATCTAAGGAAATAATATTGTCTGAAGCTTTACAAAATGTGGACGTATCATAGTTACTGAGATAGTTAGGTTGCTAAAAGGGTGATTCATTCACTCAAATACAATTTTCACCAAAAGAAATCATGTAATACTTTAGTTAAATATTCAAAAATGGTTTCAAACCGCTGGTCTGACATTTCATTTTGCACTGAACTCTTGATAAATGTTGGCATTTGGAATTTGAAATATAGATTCTGAATAGCATTTTTCATTTCTGAAATTCCATTCGCCGCTTTGATTGAAATACTTCTTGGCTCACAAGGGGCCCTCTGTACAAAGATGTTATTGCACTTCATATGTACGATAGAAGGTCACAGGGTCTCAGTCTAACAGTTTTGCCTGTGGAAGCTCATAAATGCTTCATGGAGCCTGCATACAAAGGAAGCTAGTCCCCTTGGGAATGGTTACAGAATATTCCCAATACCATTACCCATGCTAACTGGGCTTGCTCTGTGGAAGGCTCTGTCACTGTGCAGTATTTCTATACTGGTTGGCTATAGAGATCACAGTGAGAAAGAAGGGGGATGCTCAAAGACATGTTGGTCTCTGCCCTATGGAGATGTACTGTTTGAACCAGGTTTAGTTGAAAGCAGGTGCTTATTTGAACACTTCTGGTAGAAGGGACCCCTCCCCACATTTTTAGAAAGGTTATTTATTTATTTATTACATTTATATCGCACGTTTCTTCTGCCATATATGTTGAGAAGGTAGAGATGAGTTTTCAAGTATGTATATATGATCCAGGCACAGAGTAAACCTCAGTGTGCAGTGAAGTGGTTGTATTGTGTAGTCTGAACCTGACTCTTTCAATATGTTCATTTAGATGAAAGCAGTGCTGACCCAAGAACTATTTCCCTGTCAACTAGTGTGGATGTGATGCATTGTCCCTTGTCCCATTGCTCTTCGGGTATGGAATTTTTGTAAGAATGGAGGGATGCATTGCTCTGCCCCAACATGCAATCTCCTGATGTTCTTCTGGAGAGTCTTTAATGGTGTTAACTGTGCTCAGTTAAACATAGGACTGTTGCAGACCTTCTCCATCCCCATCAGGTCATGGGTGGAGGGGGAAGAGCTGGAAATCTGAATTCTTATTGCTCTCCACACTTACAAAAACTGAATGTCCAACCAAGGCCCATGAGACCTCTCACTGTTTGCAGTTGGCACTTGGTGATGGCAGTGAAGGAGCAGCATAATGGGGAGCAAGGGGTTATAGTAAAGAGTTAAGTGAAGAAGCAGTGAGGTATTTTGGTTTCACTCTCTTTGCTTTCCTAAATGAAATAGGTGAAACTTTGGCATATCCCTAATTAAAACTGGTAATGTACCAGTTTTCCAGAAAAGTCAGTTTGATGCCAGTATTAATACATTGGAGAGGGAATGAAACACTTCTTCTTAATGAGTATTAATGAGTCAGTAAAAATATACTGGATACCCAGTGTGATGTAGTGGATAGAGTAACAGACTAGGACTCAGGAGGCCTGAGTTCAAATCCTGCTCAGCTATGAAAACTCACTGGGGATGTGGAACCTGTAAAACCACTCCTTAAATATCTCACTTATTTTGAAAACCCTGTTGAGGTTACTGTAAATTGGATCTGATTTGAACACACATAACAATAACAACAGAAATATTCTGTCTACTAAAGCTGTCCTCAGGGTCAGTGTTGGCATAGTAAAATGGCATATATAAGTGTTTTAATAAATAACATTATGTATGTATGTATGTTTGTATGCATGTATTCATTCATTCAGTTATTTAATTTATATTCTGAAGGCCTTCCAGTGAGTTCATGGCATTGTTTTCCTATTTCTCATTTTATCCTTAAGTAGAGAGCTGGCTGAATAGCAGAGTGAGATGGAACACCTGGTTTGGGAGTTAGATGCCCCACTATGCCTCGTAAGAGATGAGCCAGCCTGTGTGGTCTTGGGCAAGCTATATGATCACAGAGTGCCCCCAAGAAGAAAATCTTGGAAAGGACTGCCATAAATTAGAGTAGACAAGATGGCATGTATATTTTTAAATTTAGATAAGTCAAGTTGACAGATACGGACCAAAAGTCCTCCACAAGTTTCATGGCTCATTGGAGCTGTGGACCAGGACGTCCCCAATTGTAGCCCACCCCTTTTATCACCATGCCACCACAATGGCAAAGTCTAAGTAGCAGATAGCTTCTTACTGCATTCTTTCCCCAGCTTCGGTATAGCAAAATGGCTGGGGTGGGGAAGGGACCTAATATATATAAACCACAGCTTTAAAATCATCCTTGTTTTTACTGTATGATGAAAGGCGCATCATGATGTATAATAATTAGAGTTACCAAAGCATAATTAGCAATGCAATTGTGAAAAAGCAATGGTGTGTAAATTACTATAGTTGCAAAAATCCAGTATGATACACACACCTCCTTTGCAAAAGTTTGCACTTTGATTAGTATGCCTCATTTATGCTACCAGGAATGGGAATCTTTATGGCATCCAAAAAACTCCCCCCCACAAAACAAGGCTGACACCGTTTATGAGCAAATAAACTAATTAACTATTAAGGTTAGAGGCAACACTTTGTAGGAAAAATAGAATTAGTATCCAATTCTGCTCGGGAGCTACAACATTTGACTCGAAACCTCTGACCCTTGTTGTCTTGGGACTGACTGTACTCTCCAATTGCAAGAGAAAAGATATCTTCTGGCCAGCTAGCTGGCAGATATGAGGTACCTGTAGATGGGGGGGGGGGGGGGGGATTTAATTTTTCACAGCCTCATGAGAGAAATGTGAATTTTGTTGTTCTCCACTGCTTCAGGGTAACTGAAATAAGCAGTGGTGCTGTTGAGTTAGAAGGGGTAAGATGCTTCCAGGTTTTCTCTTCCTCAAGACGTGATACACCCTCAAGACTTCCATCCTGCCTTTCCCTCCTACCCTATTCCTTACCAGGCAATGGGAAGAAGAAAAACAGAAAGTTCTGCCCATCCAATTTTGTCTGAACTGTGAACAGAGTTTGTCAGGCACACTGGAACTTTGCTCTCTGGCATGCCAAATAGTTTGTGAAGACATCTGGAGAGAAAAGAAAAGGAAAAAAGAAAGGAAAAGAAAAAGGGGTCCATTTCCCCCCTTCCAGGCACCCCAAGCCAGTTACTTGCTTTTCTCTGTTGCCTCGCATTGCTTATCATGTGTGGGCACTGGAAGGCAGGGGCCCCAATGAATTATCTTATCATCCCACCACAGTGTTTTACACAGGTTGCTGGAGTTCTGCAGCCCAGTGTACCTGACAACCTCTCTTAAAAGGTTAAAAAAATGAAAGAAAAAGAGACATGTTTGTTCCATCCTTTGGCCTATCTACTTTGTGTCTTCTCTTCCTACCATCTGATGGCAACAGGATTTTCCATTAAAAATAACTTTTACCGAGATGAGGCTAGAGGGCACCATGCAACAGCAGCTACTGGCTTCACTTGCATAATGCGTCTCATATGAAGTCCCGGGTGAGCTTGGCAAGGCCACCTCTTTGGGAACACAGTTTTCAGGATCCTGGGAGTAGTAGTTCAGAAAATGTAACTTTTCAGTTCCGGCACTCTGGATATGAAAACAGCACATGCAATCAGAGCTCTACTTCCAAGTGCATCCCAGACTCCTTTTTGCAAAAAGCTTTTCAAAAGCAATGTATTGCAATGAGTGGCACTGTAGTGCTGCTGAGGGCCCTTTAGAGTTTACAGAGCCTTGAACTCTTCTCTGAAAGCATGGAGCTAAAGACATCACTGCATAGTAATAGAAACAAATGCAATATAAAGGCTTTGATAAGAGTTGTAGCTTGACAGTACAGTGCATGCTTTGCATGCAAGAGATTCCAGATTCAATGCTGGCACCTCCAAGTAAGACAGGGAAAGACTCCAGCCAGTGTAGACAACAATGAGACAGACATATCAATAGTCTGGATCAGTTTAAGGCAGTTTCCTAAACTTATTCTGTGCATGTCTGTGTAAAGCTGAAGCTGGAGGTTCACTTAGTCTTTCAATCCATTTGTGTGTACAACAAGACCCTCTATGGGGATAGGGGTGTCAAAGATTCCTACAGGTCCAGACATAAGGGCAGGAGTCAAACCTTCTTTTCAATAAAATCATTATTAACTGAACCCATGAAATAACTCCAAATGGTTCAAATCATTTAAGGCCTCTTTTGATACACCCAGATTGGCCAGACTCTGGGCAGCCTTAATGTCCAAAGATGGGGAGTGGTTACTTCACACTTCCTTATGAATCTTTAAGGACTCAAAGCTGTCCCCACTGCTGTCCTTTGCTTCAAGAGAATGATGTCATGTGCTGGATCACCCACATTTCAGTTTCCAGTTGTCTCTGCCTCCTCCACCATCACAACTGTGTGGGATAGGTATTGTTGAGTTAGGATTGGCAGGTGGCAGCCCATGCCTCCTCTGTGCCATGGCATTCTTCCACCAGCTAAAACATGAGGCTTGCAGAACCTCTTTAGCTGGTTCATGCTGGGGCCACTTTCCACACTTTGTTGTCTTCCTTCACCTTTGTCTTCTTAATGGTCCATTGCCACCAGTTCTCCCCCTTTCTGTTTTCTCCTTACTCTTTTTATACCCTAGGGGTCTCCCTCCTCCCTTCCAGATTCTTCCAACATTTATGTCTTCTTCCTTTTAGAAAGTTCTTCATCCTTTGGACCTTCAGGACAAGCCTTTCTCAAAGCTTCCTTGCCCTCAATGTCCAGAGGCTACGCTGATGAAGTTATTAACTTCACAGACAGTAGTGTGGCCACCTTCCAGGGATAGCGTGGCCCTGGGGAGATCACTCTGGGAGTGACTGCTGCAGAAGGCATGATGTCAGCCCAACACTGGGACCATCTGGGCTCCATTCATACCATTTTATACAGCAGATATCTCTACAGCTGAAGTCACCCATGAATTCTATTTGTAGACAGCTTTGTGTCTGGTACCTTCTACACTACAGAGGACAGGTTCAGATAAAAGGTGAGTACATGGTTTCCTTTTATCAATGCGGAAACGAACGGGCAGCCAATGCAAGGCAGCCAGAGTGGGGGAAAAATGCTGATATTTTCTCATCCCACTAAGGAGTCTGGCCGCCGCATTCTGCACCATTTGAAGCTTCCGCATCAATCTCAAAGGTAGCCCCACGTAGAGCGCATTGCAGTAGTCTAATCTCGAGATTACAAGCGCATGGACCAAAGTGGTGAGCACCCCAACATCAAGATAGGGACGCAGCTGGGCAATCTGCCACAGATGGGAGTAGGCGGAGTGGACCACTGATGCCACCTGGGTTTCCATGGTGAGCACCGGATCCAGATGAACCCCCAAGCTGTGAACCTCACTCTTCATGGTGAGAGTCACTCCCCCAAAAGAGAGGGAGTTTCCCAAACCACCAATGGAGGGGCCACCCACCCTCAGGACCTCCAAGTCTTGTCTGGGTTCAGCCTCAGCCCATTCTCCTGCATCCATTGCAATACAGCCTCCAGACAGCGCTGAAGGGACAGAACGGCATCCACTGTGGTTGGAGAAAAGGAGATGTAGGGCTGGGTGTCATCAGCATATTGGTAACACGAAGCCCCACACCCCCGATGACCCCACCCAGCGGCCTCATATAGATATTAAACAGCATTGGGGAGATAATCGAGCCCTGCGGAACCCCACAGTTGAGACTCCATGGGGCCGAAACACTCTCCCCAAGCTGGACTCTCTGAGGGTGTTCCCCCAAGAAGGATCGGAGCCAGGCAAGCACCAGACCACCGATTCCCAACTCGGAGAGCCTCCCCAGGAGGATACCGTGGTTGACGGTATCGAAGGTGGCTGAGATATCGAGGAGGACCAACAAAGACATTTTGCCCCTATCAGCCTCCCTCAGCAGGTCATCCAACAGGGCGACCAATGCCGTTTCTGTACTGTGGCACGACCTGAAGCCCAACTGGAACGGATCCAGGGCATTGGTTTCATCCCAAAGAGCCTGAAGCTGGTCAGCCACCACCCTCTCCACCACTTTGCTAAGAAAAGAAACATTGGCGACGGGCCTATAATTGCCAATATCGTCCACCGCCAAACTTGGTTTCTTCCTAATGGGCCTAATGAGTGTCTCCTTGAGGGCAAGGGGAACCTTGCCCTCCTGGAGAGACCCATTAATTATTGCTGTGGCCCATTCGATTGTTATAGGCCTGGCTGCTTTGATTAGCCAGGCTGGGCAAGGGTCAAGGGAGGAGGTGGTGGCCTGACAGCGATCAAGCACTTTGTCCACCATATCTGGCGTCACAGGCTGAAAGAGATCAAATCTCACCGGGCAAGGCGGAGCGCTGGACATCTCTGCTCGATCCACTGAATTCAAAAAAGGAGAAACCTCCTGGCGGATGGCCTCCACTTTAGATTTAAAGAATGCTGCAAATTGGTCAGGTGAAATACTAGTAGGAGGTCCATGACTTAGACCAATTCCGGATAGATCATGAACTATACAGAAAAGTTCCGCCTGCTGATTTGAAGCTTCGCTTACCCGGTTAGCGAAGTGAGCTCGACTAGCAGCCCTCACCTTAGCAAGGTAATGGTTAGTCGTGATCCTGACAGCTTTCCGATTATAATCCGTCGGGTTCCGTCTCCACTTGCACTCTAGCCTTCTCCTGTTTTGCTTCATAGCTCGCAGCTCCTGGTTAAACCAGGACGCAGGCCGAGCTCTGAGCCGGAGAGGGCGTTTAGGAGCAATTGGGTCTACAGCCCTGGTGGCGGCAGCAAGCCATCCATCCACCAGAACCTTGACAGGAGCGCCAGTCAGATCAGCCGGAATCCCTCTCATGGAATCCTGGAATCCTAAAGGATCCAGTAGCCTTCGAGGGCGGACCATTAAAACAGGTCCATGCTCCCTGCGGGGAGGGAGAGCCACTGAGAGGTTACATTTTATTAGGTGGTGATCCGACCATGACAAGGGAACTGACACAAGGTCAGTCACCATCAGACCACACTCACTCTGCTTAGTGGAAAACACCAGGTCTAACGTGTGACCACCCACGTGGGTGGGGCCATTAATGTGTTGGGACATGTTGGGACAAAGGCCTCGGGGACTCCAACAGTGCCGCGGAGACAAAGTCCGCCAGCTCCGGTAAGGAAATGGCTGGGTCACGGGGAGCGCGGTAACCCAGCAAGAACCCAATACCATCCCTGGCCCCAATCGACACGTGGAGGGCCTCCAGACCCGGATTCACCACCGTAGAGCGCCTAATAACTTCCAGAGTATTTCTATAAACAATGGCTACTCCCCCCTGCCCCTCCAGTCTACCCTGGTGCTGGACAGCATAACCGGGAGGACAGGCAAGGGTCAAGGGAACACCCCCTTCCCCGTCCATCCAAGTTTCGGTTATGCATGCCAGGTCTGCATCCTCCTCCAGAATAAGGTCTTGAATAATCTGGGATTTATTGGACACAGACCTGGCATTCAACAGCACCAGATTTAGAGTGGAGGGACAGCTGATCTGACTACCTCGAGACTGACGGTTGGTCACAGTGACAGAACAGTGAACAGTTATTGTTATTATTTTGGCTACTTTTAATACAGTGGACCCTCAACTTACGCACGGCTCCACTTATGGACTTTTCGAGTTACGGACTTCTCCAGCCGGAAAATTTCACTTCGACTTCCGGCCAGAGAATAGACATAAGAACAGAAATAGTCAGGGGGAAAAAGGCGGGCAATTCAACTTTCTAACTATAGGTGGCGCCGAGGCTGCTTCTTTGTGCTGTATGTCTGTCGGCCATTACTGTGTATAGGGTGTGTCACAGTTGAGAGAGCTCCTGCTCTCTCAACTGATGAGAACCTTTGAACACGAAGGTGCGGGTCTACTCACGAGTAAGCGCCGCCAAAGGTGCGGGTCTACTTGCGAGTAAGCTCCACCAAAGGCGTGGGTCTACTCACGAGTAAGCATGGCTTTGCAAGCACGGGAGGCTTCGGAGGCTTCAGACTGGTAAGGTGCTGCTGTTTTTTCTTTTTAAAAAGTTGTTCTGGGTGGGTTTTGGAGGGTAGATTTGGGCTGGGGGGTATGTTTCTGTGTTGTTTTGGTTTTTGGTGATTTTTTTTTTTTTTGCAGTCCCAGCGTGGGACTTGGTCCACTGTTGCTGTTATTTTAATTTTTTTTGGAGGGGGGTATTTTTTCCTTCTGCCGGAACGGATTAATAGGTTTTCAATGCATTCCTATGGGAAATGGACCCTCGACCTACAGACTTTTCGACCTGCAGCCACTGTTCCAATACTGATTAATTCCGTAAGTCGAGGGTCCACTGTAGTTCAAGTTTTCCTTCTTTCTAGCTGTAAAATTCCAGGTGGCCAGAGAGTTTAGACACCGTATTTAAAATGTTCTTTCCTTCTCTCCGGCTGGATGGAGGGGTTTGGGGTTGGGGGAATTAAAACTGAAAGCTTTGAAAGTTTAGCAAACAAACCACCTCTCTTTTCCCCTTCTTTGTTGATATTACAGCTGAGACTATTGTAAGGCAACTCTTTCTCTCTCTCAAGTTAGACGTAGGGGGATTGGGGAGATTAGAACAAAATGGCTTTGAAAGTTTTAATTGCCGGTCCCCTCCTTCCTTTCTCCCCTTTGTTGAAACTACAGCAGCTGCTGTTAAAAGTCAGTTCTCTAGTTCTCCGTGTCCATTAGCAATTTCCCCTCAGGGTTTTCCTCACCGGCTGGAAAGCTTTACCATGAGACAAAGGCTTCCATGCCGCTTCATCTCCCTGCTGTACTTCTCTTTAGGAAGGGACTGTGTTTGTGTGGAAGTATAACAGAAATATGGTTCTTGTTTGTTTAGTTATTAAGTTATTGAGTTCTCTCTCTGTATATAGTCCTCTGGGGCTGAGGTTCAATTCAGTTACTCACTTTCCTCCCTTGAGATAACAATGTTTCGTCCAAGGGCGTAATCTCCTGATCCGGGCATGCTGGGCAGCTAAATCACCAGAATATGGCACCGAGCTAGATCTTCTGTCTGGGGGAGAGAAATCATCCAGAGAGCGGGTTGCAGTCCACCCCTCTTGAGATCTCTCGATCCCCTACGACACAGGGAGATGTTCTCCCACACCTCCCTGCCCTTGAAATCCTTCGAGGGGGTTTCGAAGTCCTCTGCTGTATACAGCCAGCCTTCCCCGGAGCCCCGAGGAGACCTGCTGCTTCGCTGCTCGCCCCGCCCCCTTCCCGTCTTTTTGTGATTTTGAGGTGCACGTGACTTCATCACATTGTATATGACAACATTCCTGTTGTTCAGGAGAAGCTGCAGAACAAGACTTCAACTATTTATTTCTTAATTTTCAAGCTCTTACAAGCCTTGTGAAATTTTTTAACAGTTTTGAATGATGCCAGTGTATTTCTTGACATAGTATAATTTGAAAAAAAACGTGCACATTTTTGTACATCCTTTGACAATTTGGGGCCAGAATTCCAAATTTCAGCCTAAATTCTGATTGGGAAAAAAAAATCAGTAATGCATTCTAAAAGTAACTGCATTTTTATCATGAAAATAACTTACAGATGATTTCTTGGTTGAGGAGACACAGGCTGCAATTCTATGCACATTTAGCCAGCAGTAAGTACTATGTGTGGTCTAAACCAATTGTTAATCCCTACAAAGCAATGTGAACTAGGTAAATATTAATAGCTGAAATTATGTTGTGCGTTTCTGACACCTTTTGGAAGTGAATTGCTGCAAATTAAGAAATCTCCATAGACTTTATTTGTTGCACCCTGAATTGTGCAGCATTCAAGTGCCAAGAGCAGGCACTTCCCCTTCATTTTTAATGCTGTTTAGCATCCAGAATGAGGTCTGTTTTCTGTACATAAAATTGCAAACTTGATGCATAAACACTATTGCTCTAAATAAAGTCTCCCATTGCCAAATCAGTTTTATTACTTTACTAAAATACACACACTCTCTCTAAAATATCAACTGAAAAATGTGCTTGTTCAGGTTTAGGAAATAAATGTCCTTTTGCTCTGCAGGTTTTCCTTGAGAGCACATATCTTTTTGAGACTAAATGTGATTCTTTTGCATTAGTGTGCTAGCCAGACCAGTGAAGCAGCTGCGTATATAGCTAGGCTTATGTAGACGATGTAATGAGTTTTTGAATAGAGTCAGGCTCTCTTTTGACACTGTTCAAATGGATAATACAGTTCTTATTATCCAAAAACAATCATGTCTCCTGCAGTCAAAGGCAAGAACAAGATCCGACACACTTGTTTATAAGACTCAGCCTCCCAACGCACTAGCCATAGCTTGCAACTCCTCCCTCATTTTGAATCTCCCTGAACTGTCAAGTGCTTTCTGCGCCTGATGCCAATTAGGTTTGCACAGGTAGTACAAATGGTTTGGGTGGAGCCAAGAGAGTGCCACTGACATATTTCAATTGCAAACAGCATCTGCTGGGCTTTCAGCTACCTGGATTAAGGCTGTCACATGAAAATCTTTCCAGTTTGGCAACGGAGTGCTTCTTGCAAACTCAATGTTAAGCACAAAGCATACCATATACAGTATGTTTAAAAAATACAGAGGTTTGATGTTTTAAATATAAAAAACCAAGTGTTGTTGCAGAGAGAATGAATGGATCTCAACCAGGCTGTCTTGTACCAAGCCAGGACTGTCATGCTGTTATATTAAAAAAATCATGGTGCAAATGCAGTTGGTGTGCTCTGTACTGTGCAGATTCGTGTTTTTGGACTATGACTCCCAGAATTCACCTGGGGGAATTCTGGAGTTCTAGTTCAAAAGGACATATCTGCACACTTCTACTGTATATGGTTGTTGTTGTTTAGTCGTTAAGTCATGTCTGACTCTTCGTGACCCCATGGACCAAAGCACGCCAGGCCCTACTGTCTTCCACTGCCTCCCAGAGTTTGGTGGCAGTAAGGAAGCCTACAGCATTAAGGAATCGATAGGAGTAAGGGTGTATTTAAATATTCTTGTGTGGAGTACAGACAATGGGGGGAGGAGGAGGCGGCCAATGGTGGCTGGTGTTGATGTTGATGATGACAATTATTCTACAAGAGAACTGTTCCTTACAGTCTGAAACTGAACATGGGAGAGGGAAAGGGAGAGACATTGAGCCAGTGGTAAACATGAAAGAAATGTGGGTAGTCTCAGTAGCCGAGCTAGAATTATAGTAGAACATGTGAAAGAGATTTCATGGAAGCAGTGCATTTTGCTGTGGTCTATGAAAGAGGTATGAGAGGTGGCATCATGCATATTTTCTGGGAAGGAGTCCCAATCATATTGAGCAGCCAAAGAGAAAGGGTGGAGTCTTTTGAGGTACAAGGATAGAGTGGAGGGTGTTGGCGCTGGAAGAGTAAAGACAATGGACATGGGCATATTGGAATGAAAGAGCGGAGAGCTAAGAAGGAGAGGGAGGCCATGGAAGCCTTTGAATTGTCCTTGGCTTTCTTCCTGTGCACAGCTTTTTGGTCAGGTAAGGAGAAGGAATATGAGAGCTGGATACGAGAGCAAGTGGAAAGACGGTTAGACTCATGTGATCAGAGCAACATAAACAGTAAATTATTTGGATGGTAGAATATTGACTGAATGATGTGATATGAACCAGGAGAGAAAATGGAGGACCAGAAAGTGAAACACTGTAGTATTCCAGATGATATGTTGCCATTACATGATCCAGAGGTTTTGTCAAAGGCACAGAAAGGAAGGACCATAGTTTTGCAAAGCTGTAAAAGGAGAAGTGTGTGTGTGTGGGAACAGCTACAGACTGAATATGGGGAACAAAGGAGACAAATAAGTCAGAGAAAGGCTTTCTCTCTGCTTCAGTATCAGACCTTGCGGTCATGCAATGAAGCAGATGAGTGGGTGTTTCAGGACAGATAGGAGGAAGCACTTCCTGCACAGCATAAATGTCATCAAGGATTTCTTACCAAGGGCATGGCAGTGGCAACCAAGAGGCAGTTAGAAAGGGATTTCCCAGAGTGTCTAGGGACAGAGAGGACACCCTCACTCAGTGCTGCCTTCACATGCGGAGGGTGGAAATGCGTGAAGGTAGGAAAGGGATATTGCCCTTCTTCATATTTCTTCCATGTTTCCCCCCTGTACACAGCTTTTGAATGCCTGAAAAGGGCAATCGTAACTGACCACTGGCTGTCATGGTGTTTATCCACTCAAGTAAAGGTTACTGCTTCATCATCCTTCCCCTTCAACCAGTGACTTCATTTTTAAAACAGCTGTGGTTTTTAATGAAGAACAGTATAATTTTAGAGACATGAATGAACTGTTGCTAACGAAAATTGGCTGAGGAGAAGACAAAACAAAAGAACATGACCAGCCTATGTTCTCACTAGCTTTTATTCAAAATGCCAGCCATGACTTTCATTAACGAGATTAAAAGGTATGTTAATTACTTTGCCATGTTGCTAGTAAAACAGCAACAACAATAGTGCTAATATTAATGTACTTTTGAAACTAAAAGGTAAATCCAAAGCAATGCAGAATGAACATCACAAAAAACTGTAGCTAGTAAAAATAACAATTACTTGCAAGCCCATCGCAGACTGCAAGGCACACTGTTAAATCTAAATAGTCCCCCAAGTTAAAGTGAATGCAACATTGTAGGCAATTAACATGGATAAACAGCACAATGTGCCAGTATTAAGAAGTGTTTGGATTGTATTGGAAGGGAAAAGTTGATGTGCTGCATTGCAGGCTTCCAGTGTTGTTTGGTACCCAAGAAGCATCTGGGGCTCCTTCAAGCAATCTGTGCCTGCTTTAATATAATCTGTGCATGGGCACAGATGCACATCATAATCTGCACACATGCAAAGTTTTCATCTGTTTACCAGCTATGTCTAGTGTTATGGATGAGTGAGAGTTTTGTCTCAGCAGCACACTTTTGTTATCAAAATCTTCAAAATCCTCATGCAAGAAGAGCTGGCAGATTTGCTGAACTCTAGTAGCAAGTGGTTAGAATTTGTTTCAGTTCCATTTTGATCAAAATTTACCAAAATTGACATAATATGCATGTGGGAGAAATCAAAACTGGAGGATTTTCTCATCTCTGCTTAGAGGAGATATGTCATATCCATCCATCCATATTTTATTACAGTCCTTAGACCAATTAAACAAAAACAATTACAGTTTCAACCTTTCCAGCATAAAAACATAACAAAATTACCACTTAGTTTAAAATCCATTTAAAACCTTACAATTTAAATCCATTTAAAATCTACACATCTAAAATTTATCTACACTTTGATTTCTGGAATCTAAGTATCACCATGCAGAAACATCATATCCATCCATTTTTGGCAGATTACATTTCCAGGGGATATTTTGCATTGGATGAACTGGCCTACAATCCTTGAAAGATTATGCAGAATAAAACATATTTATCTTTTTGAAGCTACACGGCTCCTTGCTGTATTTTTTTTTTTTTTTTTTACCAATTTCAAACATTTGTCTCGGCCTGTCTGATTATTTTCAAGATATTTTGTGAAATTTTGCTGGAAGAACTGTGAGTAGATCCTTTGCCAGGTACTTAGGGTAAGATGACTGGGTATTCAAATTGGATTTATAGAGCACAGACGAATATAAGCTGGAGACTCACAAAGAATATTCACTCCACTCTGTATCCTAAACTGAGCATGTGGCCATGCTAAACATCTACAGTAAAGGGAAGATCCGCTACTCTACAGGCCAAAGGGACACAGTCAGGATTACTGATATAGGCAAATCCCACAAGGATAAATGAACCCCTAGAAATGGCTACTGATAATAATTCAACCAAAATAGCCAGGTTATACATAAAGTGCACCAAAATGTAAACATATGAGCCAACTGCTCCACCATCTGCAATGCAATCAATTTATAAACTACTGTATTTACCAATTAACTAAGATTTAAATACGTTTGCCTATTATCAAATATAGGAATTTTCCTGAAAAGTAGAAGGAAGTGGGGAACAATTTATTATTCAATATATAAAAGCTACAATTCATTATCAATGGCCTTAGATATAGCAATCATTTTCAACTAATAGAACTAAAAAACATCCAAAAGATAAACAAGTTTGCCCTTTACTTTCACTACCGATCATTAAGATTTGCCCTTATAGATTAAAATTGGCCTCACCAATTAATCAAGTAATGCCTTTGGTGATTAACTCAATGACTGAATCTCACAGAGGTCTAAAAAACAGCAAAACAATATATTGGCTTTTAAAAAATTAAAATAGCCAACCAACTGATTACTTTAGAAGGTTCCACTAAGGATTATAAATCTCTTTCCAACATGCAGAATCTCCTAATGTTGGCACACAAGATTTACAGTGTCTCTTAAGTTTAAGGTGCCTTTTCACACTATACAACCATTTAATGAAAGTGTTCAGTGAAGCTTATTGATGTTTACTCTTCCTTTACCACACATTTATTAAGCCTGATACCACATTCGCATTAACATCAAACACACATAAAATATAAAATAGCTGTAGAGAACACAGGACATATTTTAAGGCTTTGATGCTGATGCCAAAGTTTTATTTAAGATATTTATGTCGCCTAAAAAGGATAATAAATTTCACTGAAGGCTCACTATATTACCAAACGTTCCATCAACCAACTCCATAGGGTAAGCTAAAAGTGCCAAAAGCAAAAAACAGAAATACTACTGAATAATCAATCTTTGAAAGTACTGACTGTTATTAAAAATATGTTTAAAATGCCCATAATTTAAAAAGTGATTTATGAAATGTAGAACGTATACTTTGATTCGAGGTCAGCATCAGAAGCAGCTCATGCAGATTCCTTTGTCTTTTTCTGACACAGGGATCATCTGCTTTATAAGCATTAACAAGTATCCTCCCTCCTGCCCCCCCGAAGTGTTTTGTAGAAAGTACTTAGCAAGAAGTGCGATATAATTTAAGAATGCTGTCTTAGGTCATACTCAGATGGAGGCACAGACAATTCCCACGAGTGAACTGCTTGCCAGTCACTACTTACAGCAAGTTAGATGAAAATAAATCCTTCTATAGATTTGCAGTTCGCACAGGAAAGAGATTCAAAACACAGAAGCGGGCATTCAATGGACCAAATTGCATTCATCTGGCTGTAAATTCAATGGGTCCTCTGCTATTAGGGATGAAGGAACTCAATCAGATTATGCATAAACTTACTTCCATTTGGTCCAAAATAAATAATGACATAAATAAGCACCAGGAAGCAAAATGTGAGTGTTTCACACACCCCTTCTGTCTTCGCTGGAATTTTGCACAACATGCATCCAATACGAAGTTTTAGGAAATTCTTCATGCATTCAACTAGTAGCATTTTGAAATCATTTGAAGTCAGACTGTGAGTCAGACTATGGTTTTGGTGATATCTTGAAGAAGAAAGTGACAGAGCTGAGGCACAGATTAATGCCTTAAATAAGAGCACTGGGACTCACTCCTGTTGGAAAGTAAGAGATGTCATTCCCTTCCATCTTATCAGACATGAGTGGGGTGAATTTTGACTACTTAATTTTAAAAAAATGCACTCTGTGCATGCTTTGATTAACTATTCCTAATCTGTCTAGGTTTGCCTCAACCAGAGAACAGTGGAAGATAGATTTAATGGGATGTTGTGCACTAACAGGATTACAGTTTGTAGAAATATTAC
Source organism: Intellagama lesueurii (assembly GCA_037013535.1). NCBI lineage: Eukaryota > Metazoa > Chordata > Lepidosauria > Squamata > Agamidae > Intellagama > Intellagama lesueurii. Next base: position 67,014,802 of record JBAJHW010000005.1, on the reverse strand, counting down.
TTACGATACAAAAATAAGTGGGATTAGCGATGGGCAAACTGCCCTATTGTAATGTGTAATTAACTTGTTGGCTATCTATTTCTCTATCTGCACCCTTTTCTAATGGGTGCACAGGGCATTGAATAATAAAAATATGATTAAAGTTTACAGTAAAATTAGGAAAACAATAAAACAAGCCTAATGAAACAGAACTGTATTTACTTCCTACCTAATGCAAACTAAAGAAGAGACTCCATAATAAGAAATCTCTCTTCCCCCCACCCCCGCAAGAAGGAATTTCAACGTCAGAGTGCTGCTATCAAAAGGCCCTGGTTCTGATACTTGATATTATAATATTTGTTTATTAGTTCACTTGATCTAATTATTTATTGGTTCATGTTAGATGATCATGTTGGATTGCTGCCCAGAGTAGACCTTTGGTCTAGATGGGCGGGGTAGAAATCCAATAAAATAAATAAATAAAATAAATGATGTTGATCTTAGAACTGGAGAGCTGGAACCCCATGGAAGTCTCATTTCGTTTATTTTTTCCCCTCCCGAAGAACGAAAAAGTGGAATTAATCTCATGTTTACTTGGGAAGGAAGTTAAAGTACAAGAATAGAGCATCAATGTAGCCATGCTTTCAATGAGAATGAGGGATGAACTGTGGTCTGGATTTCTTTAGTTTTGGGGGTATAACCTCAACTGTAATTTTTTGTTTTAGTTTCAACAGAAGTTAACTTTTCTCTTCAGGGAACTGAATTGTAATCGGTCTCAGACTGGATAGCTAAAGTATTAAATTCATTAAATCAAAGAAGGATTTGGCACACATTTGAGAGTTAGGAACCCACTGGATTCCACTGACAGACTGACTGATGTATTTGGGTGGCATTAGAATTTGGACTGTTAGGATCCCAGGAGGGGCCGTTGAAGCAAGCATGACGAAAGCTTGTATTTCACTGACAACTCTCAGTAAGACATGAGCCTTAAATAACCTGCTCAATGGCACCACTTAAAATAATGGCAGCAGTGTAGGAATTTGCAACACCATATACCCCTCTTTGCCTTCTCTTTCATATATTATCAGAAGCAGACCCAAAGTTACTTAAGGTAACATCCACCTGTTTTTTATAGCCATCCTTATAATGTGAAAGTCTGATTTCAGGAGGTATGAAAATTAGCTTTCATTCCAAACTTCCATCTTTTACAGATATAAATTATACTCCTCCCCTCCAGTTTCAACTCCCAGTATCCTTCAGCTTATATCATCAGTACCAAGATCAGTTGGGATATTTTCAGAACTGAAGTCAAAACAGTAACTTTTCTAAGCTTTAAGCTTTATGTGTTGAAAATGTATATCTGGTTCAATGTAGCCCAGCTGGATTAAGGTGTGATTCTTTCATTTTTGGCCCCTGAGCATGTATGAATGATAGGTGCACAATCTGTATGATGGCATGCACATCTTTCACAACACAACATTCATTTGGCCTGTATCCCAATTCCCCATCATGCAAATAACATTGTTCTGGGTTTAGATATATGAATCAGGACAGGGAAAACTGACATAAAACAATCAAGCCTATTGTTCCCTCAATTGTATCCCAATTATCTTTCCATTCTAGTTATGGACCTGGTCCAAGGATTCAGTGTTTTCTATTATAAGGATATGTAGCCTCAAACTATTAATCTTAACAGCTCTGTCATATGCTATCGTTCAGTTACCGGGTACTAAATCTTACTGCGAAAGAAACAGAAATTCGGTTGGCTCCGGGCAATGGCAGCAATACAACGTGGTGACTGTTTATAATTCTGTCCAGGCCTTCTTCAAACCATCTGCACAAACATTACAATGTTCCCAATTGACCTGTACAAAATTACACATCTTTATATTCCACAGTGGAAGTAATACCATCAAATTCTGTCCAAACCCTTCTTTTTAAATGTCAGTGAGTTTCACACTCCAATATTATGGTTGTTTGAATGCTGAGTACCCTCCTAGGTTTAGAAACAAAGGTAATGTGCTTCAGCTTTTTGGAAAAGAAGCAGCATCTTTGTAAATGGACTCATGTTATAAAACAAAATTATTTGTAAAGATCTTAAAACATTACTTAAATATGCACAAACACAATTTTATAATGACTTACATTTGATTTAGCCCTGCTGCCCAAAGCACCTTAAGATATTCCCTTGATTACATTTGCTGATTGAACCTTAAGAGAATAGATACACATTGCCTTTTATGAAGAGCTCTAGAAACAGTTGTTAGCAATATAAGTAATTGCTTTCAAATGGCAGCTCCTCTAGGCTGATGGGATTGCTAAGCCAAGGATCCCCCCTAATTTAGAGATTTAGTTATCAGATGCCATTAGTATGGCATTGAGAGCACTAACCGTCACATATGCATGGTTTCAAAGTCTGCCATATGACATTACATTTAAAGTCCGCTTCTGGCAAGTATAATTTGCATAGCAACATTGTTGGGGCAGGGAAATGGAGATATAGTTTTACCTTACAAAACTGTCCAGAATTACTTGGTTCATCAGAAAAACACATCTCTAAGAACTACTATTATCCCCCCACCCCAAAGCTGTACTTCCAGTAAAACTGATTTGTGCTAATTGTTATATATGGTGTCTGCAGGTTATTTTTTGAATGGGGTCGCTGATCACCACGAACAGATTACATAATGGGCCCTGGCATGAAAAACTCGCAGCTGAAATTACCCCAAAGCCTACTGCTTTTAAATGAGATTGATACAGCTGACCTTATACACTTGCTTGATCTGCAGCGTTATATAAATTGAATGAATGAATGCGGCAGTAGAGATGATACAGGATACTGTGTTGGTCAAGTTGGGTAGAACAGTCTCCTTCAGTTCTCCTTTCCAGGCAACATTGTATGCCATGTTTTTACTATTAATGAAACCTCCATAGGGTTGTACTGGTTATTGCCTCCAATTTGGAAATAAAGAAGCGGAACACAGTGATGGAGTGAGGCAGAGCTATGATTTTCCTTTAACAAACAACAACAGTACTGAAGAAAGGCCTTCCCAAGTGTGGGATATAAGGCCAAGGTAAAGGTCCACATTAGATTACTTTCTTAGCTCATTGTTTGCAGATGGAGTATAGTATGTGGTGAGAAAGACTGCATTTAACAAAGGTTTGCTCCTTGGATCAGGCTGTCTGTGTGTAGACCACATCTCTGTTTGCTTCTGCGGATTAGATCTGAAGGATCAGTCTACATTTTTTCTGGGGTTGGAAAGCACCTGAATTGCTTTGAATTACTTTAAAGAGCAAATTGTCTCAAACTTGGGATGCATTCATTCCCAACCCCAACTTTATTTGGCATCATATAGGTACTATATGACTGTAAACCACCCAGAGTAGATTTGTCTAGATGGGCCATATAAAAGCCAAATAAATAAATAAAAATAAATACTAGTGATTTTCATTTTGGAAAGATAGCACTGTAAAATGCAAGTTATTTGCTCATATATTTCAAATTACTTGGATTTATTCAGAAGGAACCCTAAGTTCCTAAAAGGGCCACCAACATTAAGTGTATACCTCTAAAAAATGCAGTGGGCAGAATCCTACTGTGAAGTACTGCACATGTAAGAAAATTTGTACAGATGTTTTTCATGTTTTTCTGGTTGTCTGTCCTATGCCTGAGCATATAATCAATTGTATAACCAAGTATGTAAACTGGGTACATACTTGGTTATACTAGCATGTGACAGCTAGTCAGAACACTTACACATACCAGTTATACAATGTTGGATTAATGCTACACATACTCAGTAGGATTCTTGTAGACCACTGGCTCCGAACCTTGGGTCCCCAGATGTTCTTGGACTACAGCTCCTGGAAATCCTGGCCAGCACAGCTAATGGTGAAGGCTTCTGTGAGTTTTAGTCTGAGAACAACTTGGGACCCAAGACTGGGACCTACTGTGGTAGATAAACTGTGACAAAATCTATGCTTAGAAATTATCTTTAGTGGCAGTGTTAAATATTTGTGGTTGGGAGATTTTGGAGATACAGTTGCCAATAAGAATGGATACAATAGAATAAAGCAGACTTTGCTTCACTGAAATTTAGAAATAAATCTCCACAAAGCATGCAGTGAAAGCCAATCACCTCGTAATACTAAGGGAGAAGAAAGGTGGGCGCTGTTAATCAAGAGGTGGAATAATTATATTCTTCTCAAACTCTGGTCACAAGCATTTCTAGCAAGCTATGATTGAGTAGGGAGTTACACATCAGATTTATGCCAGTAATTCATCCTGATCCATTTTTGTTTGGGGACACAGGCAGCTGCCATTGAACAACTGGAAACATTTAGGATGAAATCAGATAATTTGGATAGGGACTGAAGTGATAGACTAAGTAATCTTTGCTGAAATGTATTTAATGAGACCATTAAACTTTGCTATTAATAGCTATTGCCCTGCCTTCTTGTTTTGGTAGTATTTCCTCAATTACTTAATTTGCTTCATTGGCTCTAAGTGATGGGATGTATTAAATCACTTTATGCTGGGCACTGCGTAATAAGGTTACAGCGAAGATGCCATAATTAATTCTGTGCCAGTACAGGAAATCTGAACGTGTTAATGAAATAGAAAACTTTTACTTTAAATGAATATTTCTTTGATCATAGTCATAGCCAAGGACTTCTGTTTTCTATTAAAAAACCTGGTGATCAATTGTATCTGTGTGTCACGATTTCCAGCCTTGTCACTATGTCATGCACATACAAACCAGCAAAAAATGGAATGCTTAAGAAAGTAATTAACACCACCATCAACAAAAAAGCTCATAAAATTCCCCAGGCTAATGAGTAAATACCAGTCAATGAATGATATTAGAAAATGTCTTAATTGGAAAGATGTTTCAAATAAAATATGAATATGAGTTTAAGCAAATTCTAGCATCAAATACAGGCAACATGTGATTAGCAAATCATTTATTATATTTCGATCAGGACTGCCTGTATTCCAGTTTTCAATTTTCTTGCTAATTTGTTTGATAGAATAGCACATTTTAAAGAACAAACTTAGCAGCAACTGTTTTTAAAGTAAGCTTTAACTTAGTACATTTGTAGTCCCAGTGAAATCCTGATGACTAAATATGATACCACGTTCCACATTAGTTAAATCTGGCACTAAAATGTATTACAGAAATTCAGTCTAGAATATATGCCTGATTAAACCTTCCTTTAGGAAGGGAAACATCTGTTATAACAGTGCCACTCAACTTATAGCTTGCACTTTCCAGTGAATCTTAAGCCTTGAAGTACACTCTGAAGATATTCTTAGGAGATATTTTGATTACGAGTCTGTTTTTGTAAAGGTCACTATTTACATTTGAATGTTTTTTTTAAAAAATCTTGGCTGTAGCTGTTAATTAAATATTTTTCCATGGGGAAAAAGAGATATCACATGACACAGATCTTGCATTGTCTCTCAGTATAGTCAGAGTAGACAGGGAGCTCCAACTCCAGCTGCCTTGCAAGACTATTCTGTGGCTTGGAATATATAGAGATCATATTTTGGAGACACATTTTTTCAGTGTTAATCAATCCATAGAGGTTGTCCATGTCTGATGATGTGTGCTCCCACAAAATTTGCCAGTCCTTTTACACCAACCTGACTGGATAGCTCAGTGGTTTAGGTACCTGGCTGCAGAGCAAGAGGTCAGGAGTTCAAATCGTCACTGTACATCATGTGAGTGGAGCCATCCTGTGTGGCCTTGGGCAAGCTGCAAAGTCCCAGGATGTCCCCAGAAGAAGGCAATGGTAAACCACTTCTGAGTATTCTCTACCTGGAAAACCCTGAAAAAAGTTGCCATAAGTCAGAATTGACTTGACAGCACATGATGGTTATTAAATAGGGAGGAAAGGAACTAGTACCATGGACAGCTCTCCCTTCTTAAACCAATTTCTCTTCCCTTTTTACTTGGGATGTACACTGCTTTTCTACAATGACGGAGTTCATTGTTAGGCAATGTTAGGAGAGGACATCATTACTCAGTCTTTAAATCTTCTCACATTGTATTCTTCATAGTGATCAATTGGTGAGTGTTAGGAAAAACATAAAAACAATAATCAGAAGAAACATTTTACCTTGTGTTTCTGAATTACACGTGAACATAATAACATATGTCAAGAAATAGGTGTCTGTCAATCATCTTCTTATGTTTCACAGAGACTCTGGATATAAAGTGAGGGCTCAGTTGCACTTTACTGCTGAAATGAGTGGCGGTAATTGTGTTTTAATTTGGTATATTATGTCTGAAGAGTCCACACTTCCATTCCTTCACAGCTTCCTTGAGAATGGAAGGGAAGTTTCAGCGGCCTACACAAAACCACTCTAAAAATGTAATGTCGCCATCCTAATTACACCATGTTTCAAAGGGGAGGGGAAGAAATCAATCTCCCTTGGATTTGGGATAATAATGTTGCCCTCAGAGACAGATGATTAATGAGCATTTATCTGATACAATTAACCCTTCTGCTTCTGGTCAGAGTGAGTGCTTATGCACTGTGTTGTCCTGATAGCAATATATTATGCTTCATTCCTTGTTTAGCTCTTGAAGGAGAGAGAGCATGCAAGACGTCCTACATAAGATGTAGGCTATTCCTGCTTATGGTACTTCTGTCTACAGGAATTTAATTTTTCCTCTTCCTTTGCATTTGTATCAACTGCCGTTTGCATCTATAACAGGCAGGCTGTGGGGGGGGGAGGGGTGATTCATTTAATTGTACTTTTTAGCTGCCCGTAGACCAAAGTTATCTGGGTTAAGTACAGCCTTAAAATGTGAGATACAAATAATACTCAATAATGCAATAAAACAGTGTTGCAAAACAGTACAGTGTAATTCAGGATCCTAGAACAATGAAATAAAAGTTAATAAATTCTGTGTTGCTGCTTACAATCAGGATGTGATTTCTCCAAGTATATCTGTAAAAATAGATAAATACAAGTGATGATAATAAGACATCTGATGGTCAATACTACCCTATGATTTCTTCCTACCCCTCTTTGCTCCCCCATCGATAGTTCATGCCCCATATATAACTATGATACAATTTGTAATAATTTCTTAGAATAATTTTTTTCCTCATGAATAAGGCTCCCATTTTTAATTACTCCTACAGAAAGATCAAGGGCATACTGTGCCACCAAAATTGAATAGTTCTTAACCTTGGCATATAATTGAGGTATACAATGGGGATCATACTCTCAAATACTGTTTCCATTAAAGTGATTCTGTATATAAGCTCTTCCACTGCATATTGCAAATATCTCCCCTCCCCACTGCACAATGTATCATTACATCTCCCAGCTGTAATGCCCCACCTGTTCTGGCAGGTGTAATGAATGTTCATAACTGGGTCTATTTCTATACCAATTAATCTCAAATAAATACTGCCCCCTGCTTGTGTACTTACACTCATAGCTTCACAAATTTGAAGCCACATTCACAAGGTCAGGAAAGATGCAGTGTAACACTGCATCATATTTTCTTTTTAGGTTAATCTGTCTTGCAAAGTAACATGTCCATGTTTAGTGACCTGGTAAATATCCTCCTCCTATGAATGTTTAGGTGGAAAATGTTCAGTGCCAAGGAAAGAGTGGCAGTATTACCATAAAATAGCAGCCTCTTCCTGGCAAAATGCAGCAGACCGTTTAGATGAAAGACGTGTTCCATTTGAAAGGAGGCAGTAAATGAAAATTATTATAGCATTTTCTAATATTCCTGGCATTAACTGTTTCCTTTGTCCTAGAGGCTAAGACCCTTCTTTGTAATTACATTTTGTAGCTTCTTGGGTTCATTTCCTCTCCTCTGTAATATACATGACATACCCAAGAAGCTACAAAGCAACAATGGCCAGCTCTATAACAGCCCATGGCACAGTTGGTATGTCAGGTAAGTGGGGACATTATCTTTCTAATATGTTTTTAAAATTGTTTAAGCTGTTTTTCATATGATGCTGGTTTAATTGCTTTTTTAATACTGTAATAGGTTTTTGCATTTTTAGCTTCCAATATTGTAAACTACCTTATGGAAGAAAGGCAAGGTATAAATAATAAAATGAAATGACATTTCACAAAAACTTTGTAACAATACCATAGATTTCATCACCATATGATAGGCCTGGTGTCTATCATGTCATTGCACAGGCTCCCAATCCTGTAGAAACTGCACACATTCCAGGAAACGGCACCCATAATAGACATCACCAGCAGACTATCTTATTTCTCCTTGCAACAGGGCATGACCAACATATTTAAAAGTATTTTGCTCACAAGCAGGATTTAAACATTGCTTATTCAGTATTTTCCATTTGTCAGTAATTAACAAATAAATTTAAATGGTGGTTATGATTTATGAGAATGTTTTACAGAACCCATGCCATGGCTGAAAATGCAGCAAGCCTCTTTAAATTTACAAGTTAATCCTGTTGCAGCTGAAAAGGGCAGAGTACATATTTTCCAGGTATTACCTTTACTGCTGGATATTTTATTTCATTCTAATAAATTATATTTATTTACACACATAAAAAAATATGTATCATATTCACTTTAGGGGCCACCAACATTTTGAATGTTCCCTCTTTCCTTCTCTCATTGTTTATAGGGTGATCAATTCTGAACACTACTTCTTTCTAGAATGAAAGAAAAATACCTTCGGAGATATATCACATATATATTCATATTTCAATGTGAGTAACAAAAGAAGACTTGCAATATAAGATGCACAAAAAAGGGGTCAGTCCACTGCTTAGCTAAAGAGGTTGGACTGTTTTCACTGCCTCTGAAATTACCAGTGCTATATGTATGATAAAACTAATCCTTAACTTTATTTTAGTTTTTGGCTAAAGCAATGGAAGTAAAGTTTGGAATTTTTAATATATTTCGGAAATTCTGGCATTTGCAGATATGTAGGCACAGATTTCTAATATTGTTTTCTGAGGTCAAACTAGATAGCCTCTTCCAACCTTCAATTTTTAGGAATCTAGTCCTATCAAATGAATCTGTATATAGATGGACAAAATGAAACAGGTGTTTTTAAAATCAAACGGGCAATATTACCAGCATAGGGAATGCGGAGATCCAAAATAATGTTTTTCTCCAGAAAATTACTTTGAGAGTGATTTTGGCAGAGGACCATACATAGAAAAAATGGAAAAAGAATGGCAAACCTAGGTAGTGTTTTCCTTTCCTTCCAGGAAATATACGTAGGTAAACAAGAGTCACAATATCTACTTACAGGTCTTTTCTGAATTACTCAAATGGGTACGAGGTCTGATGCAATGTATTCCATTAAGATGCCTCTATGGGAATGATTCCAAAAGCACTCCCATGATGGTAAAATATAACAGCAGAATTGTGAGTTGCAATGAACAGTTGAAGTAAAGAATTCAAAACTTCCTTGGAGCTCTAGGTGGCCAAAGCAGTATCTTATTTATTTTAGAACTTTTATTAAAATTTTCATCTTTTCTTTCTCCACTGACTTAAAGCACAAGGACCTGAAATAAACCAGCTGTTACCAATGTTCTCTAGTCTACAACAATTTTGCTTTTCTTTAAATAAATGGACTAGTTCCCCATTACAATGTGGCAAACAAGGTGTTGGCAGGCTCTGATTTGAATCAATAACCTTCAGGAACATATTTAAGTGTCATAATGGATGAGGTTCTACACCTTTGCATAATTGGCACCAAAGTTACCCTCTCTCCTGGCATGACAAAGTGGCTGAACTTCCATGATGAATAATGCTTCAGAATTTTAAAAGGATTGCAGATTTTTCTATTTTACCAGTACAAGTTTTTTTTAAAAAAGAAATTTTCACAAGAATAACTGAAAAAACATAAGCACAATATAGAATTAAAATGAGTCCTTCCAGCCATGGAGATTTTTGTGGTATGATGAACACATAAAAGATGTCCCTGTGTTCACAGGGATAGAGATGTAAAAGATACTCACTGAATTCTTTGTTCTTGTTTATCTATGCTGTTTTGACTCAACAAGGCACCTCAACAAGGAATTTTTGAGCCCCCATGAGATCCTTGACTTCCATATGAGAGAGCAAGAGAGTGCTTTTTAATGCTTCTCAAGATCTTTGTAAGCTGAGCACACTGATTCTGTGCAAAACTATTGTCTTTTCCCTCTAAGATGGAAAGGATATGCATGCACACACTCACACAGATAAATACACACACACACACACACACACAGCAAGCACAGAAGATGTGGCTGACTGTTAAAAAATGCCGTCAACCCCTCCAAAAATCCAATCCTTAAAAAGCCACTTGACAAAACAGTAGCCATTGTCACTTTGTATAGTCTGCATTATTTGTATTAAAGGGCACAATTTTGCTTAATTGGCGCAACAAATTATTCTCACTCTCCTCTTCTTGCCTTGTTAAGACTACCACAAAATACCTTGTTCTCTCAAGGATGAGGAGAATTATGCAGTTCCTTGTCCTTGCATGGAAGGATGACACAAGTGAGGATTCATCTCTCTAGGCACAGGTGGGATAGAAACAAGAGCAAGCAAAAACATCAAGAAAGTGAATAGCATTCTTCCTCCCATGCTAGCTGTTTTTAAGCTTTAATATTGTATTTTAATGATGTCAACCACCTTGGGTCCTCTTCAAGGAGAAAGGTGGGCTAAAAATATTTTAAATTAAAAAAAATAGACAATTGCCAGGTTTGTGGGGCTAAATAGTAATTTGTCGGGCCGTATTCCTCAATTGGCAATAGAAACGATCCTTCTTTTTTGCTTACTGAAGGCTATGTGTGTTTTAGGCAAATGTTTTGTCTGATTCACAACAGTGTGACAGATACAGTGCGAGCTGCAAGATGCTTATGAGTAGGTTATCTTGGTTGTTAATCAGGTCCAATATTTAGGTATAAGGATACAATGGAGAAGAGCATGCTGCTTCATGAACTGTTACCATGCAACAGCTTCTGCTCTTTTCAGTGAGTTTTGCCTCGGTGGCCCATGCAGCTGTGGAAATTAAAAGGAGTAACTATGCATGAAACATTGAACTGTACCTTGACTAGGTTTCTGCATGTTATATATAAGACGTATATAGGTAATACAGTACATTTTGTTCTACACAGCCACAATTGTTTTTCAATAAGCAAGATCTAATGATAATAATTTATTTATTGTCATTGTAAGTATATACATAGTATACACATACAACGAAATTCACACAGACACCCAGAGACCAGACCCACATGCACACACATAAAAAATCCCCAAACACTCCCCCCCACTAAAAATCCCCCACTAAGAACACAAACATTTGCACCGCAGGCTAAGTAACACTGTCCAACTGTCCACTGCTGGTGGTCTTTAAGTTCGTTATTAAGTGCAATTATAGCTCTGGGATAAAAACTATTCAGAAAATGTGTGGTCCGAGTCTTAAATGTTCTGTATCTTCTGCCAGATGGCAACAGTTCAAAGAAGTTGTGAGCAGGATGGGAAAAGTCTCTAAGGATGTTGTGTGACTTCCTCAGACAGAGGGATGTGAAGATGTCATCCAGGGTTGATAGCTGGAGCCCGATGATATTCTGGGCAATTTTAATGGTTCTCTGTAGAGCTTTTTTGTCCGCTACAGAGCTGCTCCCAAACCATACAAGAATGCCATAGGTTAGGACACTCTCAATGGTGCTACGATAGTAGGACAGAAGTGAATGCTGAGATAAATTTAACTTCCCGAGCATTCTCAGGAAATACAGCCTCTTCTGTGCCTTCTTCACTAGCATGTTGGCATTTATAGTCCATGAGAGGTCCTCTGAGATGTAAGTGCCCAGAAATTGAAAACTACCAACCCTCTCCACTTCCTCGCCATTTATGTACAGTGGTAAATGTACATTTCTCTTCCTCCTAAAATCAATTATGAGTTCTTTAGTTTTTTTGATATTAAGAGTAAGATTATTTTCTTTACACCACAGTATCAACCCTTGTACTTCCTTTTTGTAAGCAGACTCATTGTTCTTATTTATGAGCCCCACCACTGTCGTATCATCCGCAAATTTAATAATTGCGTTGGTGTTATACAGTGGGGTGCAGTCATGTGTGTACATGGAATAGAGGAAGGGACTTAACACACAGCCCTGGGGAGCTCCTGTACTTAGTACCAAGGTAGAAGAATGGTGAGATTCCATCCTTACTGACTGTGGCCTATCTGTCAGAAAGTCCTTTACCCACACACAAACCTTCTGAGGTAATCCCAGGTTGATCATTTTAAAAAACAACCTATTGAGTAGAATGGTATTAAAAGCAGAGCTATAATCCACAAACAACAGCCTCGCATAAGTTCCCTGTTGTTCTAAGTGACTCAATACAGTATGGAGAACAATGGACATAGCATCATCAGTAGATCTATTTCTCCTGTATGCAAATTGCCATGGGTCCAAAGAAGGTGGAAGACTAGCCTTAATGTAATCCAGCACTAATCTCTCAAAATATATATATTGCAGTTATTATAACAATATTAAACTCATGAGGCAGGTAAAAGGGGCGGTATTTCACTGCCAAATACTCCAAATCAGGAGAACAGTAAATGTCCATTATTTTAACATCCGTGCTCCAGTTATTGTTCGTGTAAACACAAACCCCTCCACCTCTGCTCTTCCCAGATTCAATAGTTCTGTCTGCTCAATGTACTCTGCATCCTTGTAGTTCTATTACCTCCCCTGGGATGGAAGAGTCAAGCCACGTCTCTGTAAAGATCATAACACAACAGTCCCGAATATTTTTCTGCAGGGAGATAGTAAGTTCCAACTCCTCAATCTTGTTGGGTAGAGATCTAACATTTGAAACAAAAAGACTTGGCAATGCAGGCTTGTGAGAATTTTTGCCTAGCCTCACTTGTAATCCGGCCCTGCAACCTCTTTTCTGCTTGCGTTTTCTCCCTGTTCTTTTCTTCCTGAGCAGGGGGAGTAACCCACGGATATGCAGGCAGTCTAGAGAGCTCAGCTGGAATGTTGTAAGTTGAGACCCTTGGTTCAAAGTTGCAGCCTTCTCTGCCAATAGTTAATAATTCTTGTCGTCTGTAAATTACTTGTGCCTGAGCATGCAGAGTCCATAATAACGAGTACACAATCAAAATATTAATTAAAAGATACTGATCTCTGGAGTGCCAAGCTGCTGCAAATGCTTGCGCCACCATCTAGCCCCAAGAGGAACTCAAGGAGCTCTGTTTTGCCCAATGTTTCAGAAAATACAAATAATCATGAAAGTGTAAGGGAAAGTGAATCAATTTCTCCCCCTTCAAAAAATGGAAGCGTTCTCTTACTCAAAAACCACTGTGCCTATCCTATTGAAATTTTGCAAACTCCTTAATGATGGACTTCAATAAACAACTGTGATATATGGCATTTTCATGACAAATAATTTCCCCCAGTTTTGACAAAAAGTAAAAAAAGCATTGCCGTTTGATGATTTCTACTCATAGTCAACAGAAGGCAAAAAGATTTGGATATGTGAAATATGATTCAGATTTGGACCAAACCAAAGGAGCCATGAAAGTGATGTGAAGTAAATTGTGCTCTTTTTGAAACTGAAGTTCAAATAAAATCTTGTAGTAGTGCACAATTCTATGAAAAGGTCCATAGTGCAAGTTATGATGCATTATTTAAATTGAGCAATTTCTCCTTTAATTTTCTTTCTTTTCTTTCTTTGAATGATTTTACAATGATAAAACTTCAATACTAATATTTGTTTTTAAAGACTGTATTGATTTCCAAATGAGTGTAAAAGTGTGTTATGTAGGGCTAGATGCTTGCAGAGAGTGAAATTTGTAAATATAAAAATTTGCAGCAAAAAGGAAAAACATCTGGTTCTTTGCTACAAACCTTGTGCCTAAAGCAGAAGAGAACAGAAATGAAATGCTTCTTAGATACACTTAGTTGTGTCATATGTTTAATATTTTGCCACTAGCAGAGACTTTTAATATCACCTTGCGAAAGATTGGTATATTGGCTTGGCAGACAGTGGTGCATTTGAACAAAGCATTAATCAGTTTAATGGCAATCTCCTGTACATCATTTTATAGAAGTCTAAATTGATTTATTTTGAGGATTCTTTTGAAACTCATACAACCCATTTTTGCAGTCCCTCCAGGCCTTGCAATACTCTCCCAAAGCCAGATGTCAAAAGATGCTTATACATTTGATATAAGGTGGATGTAAGATTGTTGAACAAATGTTACTGGCGCTTTAAATATATGTGAACCATCACAGCTGGGCTATTGCCATAAAACCGCCATATTCTCTGGTGTTAAGAAAGGAAGATCCATCATTTGAATAGATGGAATAAGCTTTGGGGTCTGAATGCAAATTTTAACTTTTCAGTTTCATGCACTTTTAACATTTAAGCAAAAGTTTAAGTAATACAAGGTCCAGATATTAAGGTTGCATTTTACAGTGCAAGCCTCACTGTTAACGCCTTGACCACTTCTCTTCCATCCCTTAGGGATCAGGAAAATGTCACAATTGAGTGGTAAATGTGAGTCCCAGTGCGCTTTGATTTATGAAACATTCTGTGAAGTCGACCCAATTTCCCTCTAGCAAATCTTTTTTTTAAGCATCAAGAAAGACCTTTAAAATTTAAAATCAGTCCCTGATACCTAATTAGTTTAAGATGTTACAAGACAAATGATATAAATATTATGTTTCCCCCCGCTCTTATACACTCCTCTAATTAATGCCTTGGCTATGAATGATGAATGTTAATTAATGGAAGAGATGTAGGATCAGGTTGGAATTCTGTCCATATTTACTTGGTGGGTTAGCAACAGAAAGTCATGTCTTGAAAGAGGCTGCATGGCAAGCGGTGGGCACTCTGGAGTAGCTCACAGAAAGGTAAAGAAATGTAGGCTTCTAAAACTGGCTGCAGAGATGTGGTTGCTTTTGAGAACTTGTGAGGTGTTCAGTCTAAAAGAGAAGGAACAAACTGTGGTCCTCCAAGTTTTGTTGGACTACAACCCCCATCAGCCCTAGCCGGCATAATCAACTGCAAGGATGAAGAACCGAATTCAACAACATGGGGGCTGCAGCACATTGCCTACCTAGCCCTGGCCTACACTGTAATTGCAACAACATGGAGACCTGTCACCTGTAGAAACTTCAGGGCCGGGAGATGCAGCCTAGCAGTACCTGGAACACTGCTCAGTGCCCACTCCAGGTCTAGAACAACTTTATTTTGAGCTTCTTCATGGAAGGCTAGAATCTGGGATTTATCCAGAAAATCTTGTTAGCTTCCATCTGCCCTATATCTATCTCCTCTTTTTTTGCTCCCTTCTTGTGGCAACCCCAGCATTCCAAACTGCTTAGCCCCGAACCCTTCCTTTTTAAGAGGGGACTTGCAAAAACATATTGGATCTTAAAACCCTTTCAGCCTTGTGAGTTTGCTTCTTTACGTTAAAATTTCCATAACATAGTTTTAAAGAAAAGGTATTTTTATACATAATCACCTGCTTTATTTACGTGCTGTTTTCCATGTATGCAGCTCTACTGCAATGTTTGCTGTTCCACAAAATGGATATTCTGATTCTTATGCATACAACAACATTCTCTCATTGAATATATCTCAGTACCTAAGATTTAGTGAGCCCGGTTTGTGTTAAAACGTACTACTGCTATGGTTGAAAGATTCTTTAAAATTGTGTATGTACAGAACATGCATTATTTCATACATGTGTTCTGAGAATGTACAAATGAAAATGGCTACCATTATAAGAGTCCAGAACTCTATCTTTAAAAGAAAGGGGGTCTTTTCATTCAAGGGGACAAGGAATGAAACAATATTCTAAGATTGGATTAATTTACTTATTTTGACAGGAAATTTGATACATGTCTCTTTAGATTTACAGTGGGATGTGTGTGTACTATGTGATGTTAAGTCACACCTGACTTATAGCAACCCTAACAGAGTTTTCAAGGTATGTGAGTGAGTGTCCATGACTGAATGGGAATTTGAACCCAAGTCTCTTAAATCCTAGTCCCTCCCTCTGTTCACTATACCACACTGGATCTTTAAAATGGGACATACACCCAGATAAATGATTCCATTGCACTTGAAAGAGGTGCTGGTGAACATTTGATTAAAAATTGAAGCTCACTGTCTGTAAAACCCATAATACTGGAGCCGGTGACTTTCTTGTTAACAGCTTCTCAGACTCCTGATCAGTTCCTGGGCTCAATTCAAAGTGCTGATTATGATGCATGAATCCCTATATCACCTGAGACTAAGTGATCCAAAAGACACGATTCTAACAAATATTTGTATATTTTCTTGCTCTTACCAAAAGGCAAATGTCTCAATACTTTGAGAAAACCTACTGAAAAGAGTCCTCACTCCAAAACGAGAATGAAAGCAGAACATTTTGGGAGTCAGCAACAATATTTGCTATAAAATCCTGCATTTTTGTATAGAAAGCTTGCATTTTCCATTAAAACCTTGCATTTTGCACAAAAAACAAGGCTTTTAATGCAAAATACAAGTTTTCTGTATATTTTGTGTATTTCTGTGCATTTTGCAGACAATACAAGGTATTGTGTGCAAAAACTCTCCTAATCTTGCTCAGCCGAGAGACATCTTTTGACATTTTTTTCCTCCTTGTCTGTGAGCATAAACAAAGCAAAGATCTCAGCTTCTATATGGTCTGTTTTTCTTTTTTGCCTAACCAGAAGTAGAATATGTGGCTTATTAAAATCAACTGTTTCATCCATGATAAGTTGCTTGTCTCGATACATTTCATTTTCTAAATCTGGAGGTGGCTGGAATTTATAAAATGGAGGAAAAGATGTGAGTAATCCATAAGATTTAGCCAAATCTTTGCAACTTTACATATAATCCAATGATGCTAGTTTAGGGAATCCAGCTATGCTATGATGAATTGGGTTTTGTTTTTGTTTTTGCTTCATGACAGGCCCTATATATATCATTCCTGGCTTCATAATTATTTTCTGACAGTGCAAATAACTTGGTCTTGGGTTGCACATATGAATCCCTCAGTATCTGCCTAAAGATGACCTAATTTAAGCCACATGTTCAATTATTACATATCGACAGAGGCTGAGGAACTAGCTAGGTGGAGTTAAGCTCTGTAGCAATGCAGAGCATTAGAGTTATTGTCTCCTTGCCCATTATGCTCCATACAGGGTACCTCTCAGGAAACTACACTGCCCCTAATGCCTTGAAGTGCTACAGTACAGAGCTTAGTCTCAACCAGCCAGTTCCTCTGTCTCAGAATTCAGAAATGGCAGGATATTTTTCAATTTATGCATCAACTGTACTTCATATCAAACACCTGAAAGGGCTTGTTTTGGACAGGCTAACCCCCTCCCCAGCTAGGGCAATTCCACAGACTTCTGGGTGTTGTAGTTCAAAAATACAAGAATTCCATCTTGAGTTATAGGTTGACTCTCACAAGTTGTAACACTGTTAGTCCATTATTGTTTTCTACTATCACCTGGTCAAGTGGGACTGTGCTTGCAGAGAAGCAGTTCTGAGACTTGACTGTTTGACCTATACAGAGATTCTCCATAATCACCGTAAACCTCAAGTGTATGGGCTAAACAATGAATGGTTATCTGACTTCTGCAAGTTCTCAATGTGATGCCCTGTGAATGTTTTTGTGCAGGCTACTGGAAGGACAGGAATAACTCCATAGTGCCGTTTTCTTTTCTTTCTTTTCTTTTTTTTAAAAGGACTTTGAAATTTTTCTAACCTTCTACTTTAGCTCAACAAAAATTGGATTATTTTGCCATCAAAGAAACCAGGGTGTTTGAGAATCATGTGGCTATAAATGCATAAAGGAGCAGTTAGAGTCAAATATGAACACATAAATATTGATATTTCTTCAGCATTTAACACAGCAAGTCTAACATTGTTTTGAAGCAGGAGAAATATGTGTGTTGTCTAGCATAGCAATATGGAAAATCTGTTTATACCTGTATTGAAGACATATTTAAGCATAATTTTTTGGCCTTTCTTTCAAAGGGATCATCTCTCAGTGTTCTGAATTGAGCATAAAATGGAATTTCAAAGCAACTATGAATTTGTTTATACAATAACCAAAAGAAAAAAAAAGAATAGAATGTAGAATCCCATTTCAGTGTTGCAAAAGGCAGCAACTGAAGGTCATACAACTTGCAGTTAACAGTCCAAAACTATGTTGTAGTCTCAGACATGTCTGAGAAGGAAGGTAGTTCATAGGATATAGTAAATAAGAAAATGCTAGAAATAATTCTTTGCACAGGCAAGAAGCTGGAAATCTAGCCTTTGAGGTTGTGGTCCAAAAAAGCAACTCTCTAACATAGGACTATGGATTTTTTTTAAAACTGCTTCAGTTGGTGCAAACTCCACCAGCTAGGTGGCTTACCAATGCATGACATCACAATCATATTACTCCTACATTAAAAGATTTGTGTTGCTTCCCAGTTGCTTCCTAGGATCATTTAATTTAAAAATGAATTCATTGGGACGCAGTGGAGAAACTGATTGGGAACAGAAAAATGGGCATTTCCAGAGAAAAGTTGCCAGAAGATAAAGTGTCCAGTTAATTGACAAAACAATTTTAGTGGGAAATGGTGCCAAAGTTTTCTGCATCTGCTCTTGAGAAAGGAAGTAAAAATATTTCCCACAAGTAGCATTTTTCCACGATAAAATTATATGCTTATATATTTATTCCATTTTTATTTTTGAATTGTACCAAGAGATGGCAATAACAGAAGAACTCAAGGCACCGAAGAAGAAGGAGAAAAAGGAGGAGAAGGAGAAGCTTCAATCCTAATTACGAAAGAAATGCCCTTGATGTTTCACACTTAATGTATATGGATGATATTGTTTACATGTTCTCCTGATAAATTGGACAGTCTCTTAAACATCTTATGTTAAAATCTGCAGTCCAACAGAAGGACTTAGGGTACCTGCTAACCAGGGAACCGAATGAACAAATGTGAGAGGAAAATGAATTCAAAATAAAAACTGTATCTGTATCAACTGAACGTGGAAAAAAGTTGCAAGATGCATCCTACGGCTCTAATACTGGGGAAAAAAAAACTTGGGTAATGTTACAGCATAGAACGACTAAGTTCAGAAGATTTATACAAAACCAAAAGAGATCTAAGTATGTGGCCAAAAAAATTATAACAGCAAAAAGTGCATGACCCTGTGGATTTTTTGCACAATATCAGACACTACAACAAAAGCTTTAGTAAGTTAATACTATCAAAAATCTCTTTGATCATTGGGAAGCCTTGTTGGAGTGTGGGAAAGGAGGAGGAAGTCTTTAAATACTAAAAATCACCACCACCGAGATGATTTTCCCCATGGCTGTGATTTTCAGAAATTAACCCCCCACCATGGCTCCCTGTGGTTTCCTGATGATGAAAGGCATTCCATGGGAGACATGGAACCATTGGGGGAGAAACTGGAAGTGTTTAATTTTTGAAAAATTGTTGTGGTAACAGGATTTCAGATGCAATTTAAAAAGTAAAATAGGAATTTTCTTTCATAACTGGTGGGATTGTATGTATACATCTTCCTGGATTAAGGAATGTTGAGTTATGTCAAGTTTTGGAGGCCCCATAGCACCTGGAAAATATTTTTGTATTATTAAAATTTTGATCTGATGAGTCTCTTAATTTGAAGCCGTAAACTGTAGTGCGTGTAAATTGTGCATAAGTACTAGGTGAAAAAGAACTGGAAGTGGAGCAATCATTACCTTGGTTTAGCTGTGAAAATATGCAACAGAGGCATTGTGCAAGTGTTCCCATCGAGTAGGCTCTTCTTTGTGCAACTAGTCACATACTTATTGCACAATTAGGTGTTCAACCACTGGTGTGACTAGCAGGACAAAGGTCAGCCCATCTCCAGATGTCCCACTTCAGCAGCTGCCCATTCCTCTCCCTGCAGCGATGCATCCCTGCTGACTAAGTGTGCAAGAGATTCACTGTCTCTCAGGCTCCCCTGGGATTGTGCAGTGGGGCCAGATGGCCTGCTGTGGGTGCTCTAGGTGACCCCTAACAGAGAATTCACAAATTAATGTTCTTTTTAAAAAATGACCCTGAAATTTGCAAGTGAAAAATGTGACAAAAAAGAAGGCTGGTACTATTGGAAAACAAAAGCAAAAGCGGAGAGATGGAAAAAATAAGGATGCAAAGATTTAAAGCATATTGCAATGCATGAGAAATACGTCTAATTTAATTGCATCTCTCACCTGGAAACACTTGACTAGAGTGCGCACTTGAATAATTAGCACATGACACTTCAGAAAGATGAGGAAATTCTGTAGTAACAAATTTCATTAGCTATCAAGTTAAGGCAGAGTACGATGTGAAAACTGCCAAGGAAGAAAACTGAGAATTTTGCCATTCCCGTCTTCTGTGACCTGTAGGGTGGCTCCATATCCTCTTTTAGAAAACACAGAAGGTCTCCTCTATCCAAATGGTAGTCAAGACCATATCTGATTTCAAGATAAAGAACCATGGGGGATGGAGGTCAATAAGAATAGTTTTATGCAAATTAGCCCTCCTTTGGTTTATTTTTGGTGACCATATTATTATTATTATTTGATCTGTTTAAGGACCACATTAGCGAACAGTGCAGTAACCTAAATGCTTCTGTGTAATCATAAAGTAGCCATATGGATCAACTCCTCTTTAAAGTTAAAAGAAGATGCTCAACAAATGTATGAACTGTTGGCATAAACAATGTATTACAGTTGCAATAATCCTGGAGAATTTCACACTGTGCTATGAACTTTGCTGCAAAATTTCCCAAGTTTCTCAGACCTACTCACACTGCTATGAACTGGAGCATGAACTTCTGTGGGTCAATTTGAGCCACATTAAAAAGCTGCAGAACATCTATGCATATTACACATATTGATATGCATTGCTATTTTGCACCTTGGATTTATTGGTCATTAATGGGATTGTGCCTCACAAGAGAGCACAGGACAATACACTGCTTATTTGTTAAGGATATGATATGCCATAGCTAAGTCAGCCTAAGCCATTGCCTACAGTTAGGAAACAAGTGCCAGGTTAATACTAACAGCATCCATCCTATTTTGGAACCTTTTAATAATGTGAACATTTTCCCTAATACATTTCTTTAAAGAGATAATGCACAACACCAATTCATTTATGGCATCAGTCTGAAGCATATAGGGAGCCTCAGAAGCTGAAAGTTTTGATTTCTGTCAATGGATGGTAACATCATCCACACAGTACAAACATACATCAACAGGATATCAGCCAAATTTTAATTTTATCATTCATAAACAGTAAAACATTTAAATAAAGAGATACACTTTAGCAACACATAGTAATTTATGACATTATTTGTGATAGGAGAAAAACAAGACCCTTTTAAAGACTCAAGATTTACCAGCACCTCTGCACTTAGTATAGTCAGAACTGAATAAAAGTTCAGTGTAAATATTCAAAATATCTTAATGTGTTGCACAAAAATGCACATCGGTTTTAACTAGAGGCTAGTTTGGATAGTTTCCTCCTGAAGAGGAGCTGAGGCAGGAGGTGAGCTGTGTTTGGGAGGAGATTTTATTTGGTGAGGTATTTTCTTCTAGGCTGACCTTTGTTCTCCCTGACCGCATGGTCTGAGGGGGCGGGGTTTTGGCTTTAAATGTGGGCTGGCAGAAGCGCACGCCGTTATTCTCTGATTCTATTTTTGACTCTAATCTGGTAAATAGGAAAGCCAAATAGCATTGCATACACCTGGGGGGCAGGAACGTTTTAGGGGTAGGATCAGACTTCCTCCCTTTTTAAATTCACTGACCAATCAGTCGAGATGGAGAGTGCAGGATCTGTTGCACTTGTAACACCTGTGGCATGTTTGTTTTCTTGCCAATGAGGTGCCTGAGTAGAAATGCTCTAAGTGTTAGTTGGTGGTCCTCTTGGAAGACAAGGTCTGGCAGCTGGAGGCCTGTGTTCTAATCTCCGCACTCTTAGGGATCAGGCTGGGTAGGTGGGGCTCGTCAGCCTTGGAAGGCAGCCCATCTAGGAGAAGGAAAACTCCGATTTCAAACCTCCACTGCCTTATGGCTATATCCACTGATGGAAAAGGCTTCAGGAGTTAAGCTCGAGGCAAAATCCGGAGCTGGAGTCCCGGAGGCAGTTCGTGTCGTTCTAGCAAATCCTGCGACGTCGCTGGAACCAGTTGTATTGGCTCTTGCCTTTCCATTGGACTATTTCAGCGATGTGGAGAGGGGGGATTTGCTGCTTGGGTAACAGCCTATCCTCCATATTATTTTACCCAGGCTTCGTGCTCTGGAGAGGACACTCCAGCTTCGCATACAGCGTTGAAATAACACGGCAAGTAGCAGTTACCGGTTATAAGTCTTTGCTCGATTGGCGTAGAGCATGATGCCAGGGGCTACTTCCGATGGTGGGAGAGGTCATTGCACCTCACTAGGTAGCTACCACCCGCCTTAAGCTGGGCAGTCCCCAGCCAGTAAGGTGCTACCTTGCCATGGTCTGTTAACCTCACGGGGTGCGTGGGGTTTAGGGTGAAAGCTGACAAGCAGATCGATAACCCTGCACCCTGCAACAATCATAATAAAACTTCTGCCCTAAAGTTGGGCACCTAGAATGTTCGGACTATGACCCCTGGCTTTTGTGACGACCTGCAGGAAATAGACGACGTGCGCAAGACAGCTGTCATCGACATGGAACTGAGTAGACTGCAGATGGACATTGTTGCCCTGCAAGAGACGAGATTGCCAGACATGGGATCTGTCAAAGAAAAAAACTTCTCATTCTTCTGGCAGGGAAAACCATTTAATGAGACCCTTCCAGGCCCGGCTGATGCAAATGCACCTGAACGATGGGAACATTTCAAGACCAAAAAGATGGCAGACTGGTTCGAAGCCCATTCGGAGGTGTTGATGCCAGCCATCGAGGATAAGAGGAGAGCTCTAGCAGCATACAAAGCCTGTCCCAGTGAGTACAACTTGAAGGCTCTTCGACTTGTTCGTAGCAAAGTCCAACAGGCTGCCAGGAGATGTTCCAATGATTATTGGCTTCAGCTCTGCTCTCAGATACAGATAGCAGCGGAACCTGGTAACATCAAGGGAATGTATGACGGTATCAAGCAGGCTTTATGTCCAATACAGAAGAAATCTGTTCCCTTGAAGTCTGCTACAGGCATGATCATCCAGGACTGAGCACAGCAGATGGAACGCTGGGTGCAGCACTACTCTGAGCTATACTCCAGAGAGAATGTAGTAACCGAAGAGGCACTAAATAACATAGAGTGCCTGCCTGTCTTGGAAGAGTTGGACAGCGAACCAACTTTAGCAGAAATAAAAGCGGCCTTGGATTCCCTCACCTCCGGCAAGGCACCTGGGAAGGATAACATCCCTGCTGAAGTGCTGTAAAGAGTTCATCACCACCGAGCTGTATGAAATCTTTTGTCTTTGCTGGAGGGAAGGTGAAGTACCACAGGACATGAAGGATGCAAACATCGTCACATTGTATAAGAACAAAGGAGACAGGGGCGACTGCAATAACTACCGTGGCATCTGTCTTCTCAGCGTTTTAGGGAAGCTGCTTGCCCGTATTGTGCTGAAGAGACTCCAGGTGCTTGCAGACAGAGTCTATCCAGAATCACAGTGTGGATTTCGAGCTAACAGATCCACCACTGAAATGGTATTCTCCCTCAGACAGTTGCAGGAGAAATGTAGGGAACAACAACAGCCACTCTTTGTGGCCTTCAAAGATCTTACAACGGCCTTTGATTTGGTTAGCAGGGACGGCCTTTTTAAAATACTTCCCAAGATTGGATGTCCACCTTGATTCCTTAACATCATCAGGTCCTTTCATGAGGAAATGAAGGGCACTGTAGTTTTTGATGGCTCAACATCAGATCCCTTTGACATCCGAAGCGGAGTGAAACAGGGCTGTGTCCTCGCGCCGACCCTGTTTGGGATCTTTTTTGCTGTCATGCTGAAGCACGCCTTTGGAACTGCAACAGAAGGTGTCTATCTCCGGACTAGATCAGATGGAAAGCTCTTTAATCTCTCTAGATTGAGAGCGAAGACCAAAGTCCAGTTGAAATGCATGTGGGACTTCCTCTTCGCCGATGATGTAGCTGTTGTTGCCCACTCTTCTGAAGACCTCCAACAACTCATGAATCGTTTTAGCAAGGCCTGACAAGACTTTGGATTAACAATCAGCCTGAAGAAAACACAAGTCATGGGCCAGGGCGTGGACTCACCTCCCTCTATTACCATCTCCACACAAGAATTGGAGGTTGTTCATGACTTTGTGTACCTTGGCTCAACGATCTCTGACACCCTCTCCCTAGATGTCGAGCTGGATAAACGCATCGGCAAAGCAGCTACCACGCTCTCTAGACTCACAAAGACAGTATGGCTTAATAAGAAGCTGACGGCATATACCAAGATCCAGGTCTATAGAGCCTGTGTCCTGAGCATACTCTTGTACTGCAGTGAGTCCTGGACCCTTCATGCATGGCAGGAGAGGAAGCTGAACACGTTCCATATGCATTGTCTCCGACGCATTTTTGGTATCACCTGGCAGAACAAAGTTCCAAATAGAGTAGTCCTAGAACGAGCTGGAATTTTGAGCATGTATACATTACTGAAACAGCGACATCTACGTTGGCATGGGCATGTCGTGAGAATGGCTGATGGTCGGATTCCCAAAGATCTCCTGTATGGAGAATTAGTGCAGGGAAATTGCCCCAGAGGGAGACCACAGCTGCGATACAAGGATATCTGCAAGCGGGATCTGAAGGCCTTAGGAATGGATCTCAACAGATGGGAAACCTTGACATCTGAGCGTTCAGCCTGGAGGCAGGCGGTGCATCATGGCCTCTCCCATTTTGAAGAGACACTTGTCCAGCAGGCAGAGGCAAAGAGGCAGTCCTGAAAGCAGCAAAATCAGGGAGCTGGTCAGGGGAGAGATTGTATTTGTCTTCAGTGTGGAAGGGATTGTCACTCTTGAATTGGCCTTCTCAGCCACACTAGACGCTGTTCCAAGTCCTCCATACAGAGCACGTTACCATAGTCTCTCGAGACTGAAGGATGCCTAACTAGTTTGGATAGCAACAACTGCCAGTGGAAAAGAGAGTGGATTCCCAGGGTACTTTAGGACTTGAGTTCTAAGAAAGTGCCCCTGAATCCTGCAGGTTCTTTTCTAGATGGTCATGAAACTGTGCTAGATTATAAACCTCTAAGTATGCAGTTTAGGTGCTATTAAACCAGAAGCAAAATTTGAACAGTTTCCTTTTGATGGAAGTGAACCAGAAGCCTAACCTTTCCAAACAAAGACTGGAAAATGCATTAGTATTTATTTAGCACAGATATCCAGCTTTTACAATGAGAACGTCTAGTCTGTTTCTGATAAGGAGTGCCTATACTATGTTGCAATCAATTTGTACACACAAGGTGCCTTTCAAAACCCCATGGCAGTCGTACATAATGCTTTAGGTTTGATTCATTTAGTTGCCTGTAACACTCAGAACTATTAATTGAAAATTCTCTGTGTTGCCCTCAGGTAGCCTGAAGGGCCATCAGGTCAGCAGTTTTCCACTTCTTGAAATTTTGGAGCCAAATCTCAGATGAAGGGCTAGGGTCTTGTGATGCTGCAGAAGACCTGCCCTTGAGTAATGATTGCAAAGAAGTGCATGTGCGTGCATATGTATCTGTGAGAGGAAGAGGCAGGCAAGCAAGCAGGCAGGCAGACAGGCAGAATCTTGTGCCATCTGGGTATGGGGGAGCAATGGGCACTGAAGCTGAAAATCACAATAAAATCAAACTTCCTCCTCCTTCAGGACTGCTTGCCCAGCAATTCCCTCAAATGTCATCTAGCACCCTGAGAGCTGGCAGCCCTACTAATTTGGTCCTCCTATCATATCAATAAACCTGCAGCAGTCAGATTAGATGATTTAATGGTAGCCCTTAAATATTATACAAAGTTCTGTCATATCACTGTGCCTGCATTAACAGCAACCAAAGTGGTCATCAGGACTCTTGAGACCACATCTGGCCCTGGAATGCCAGAAAGTCATGCCAGGCATACACCCGAAGGGCAGTGAACTGAGGAATCAGCAAGAGAAACACAGATTTGTTCAGAAATTAGGACAAGCAAACCAATCTGCCCCTGCAAAGTGTCCTTTCAAGTCTACAGTGTATAATCCAGCACTGCTTCATTTGGTCCCAAGCATAGAGAGTCAGGGTAATCAGAGCAAAGAGAGGCCAAAGGAGAGAAAAGAAAGCAGCAAAAAGAAAAGAAGGCAGCCTGAAGTTCAGCGTGTAGAATATTTAAGGTCTCCCATTAAATGGCTAATCTCAAATTAACCCCAAGCGCCTGTACATCTTCTGTTCTGTCATCTATGATAGTTCACTGCATTTTCTATAAATGATTATATTTCTTCTCAAAGTCCTCAGCACTAAAAAAAAATCGGTTTTACATTTTGCTTATTCAGAAATACTTTAATCTTTCTTTAGGAATTTCAATAAATTTGGGAATCATATTTCTTCCCTCCCCCCCCCCCCCCATTTATTGGAGAACAGGCAATGTGGGGATTCATATGTTACCCTATTCCATATTTGTTTAGATTTCATGCATGTTCTCATGTCATGCATGATGTAGAAAACCTGCAAAAAGCTAGTGTAGACTATTCACATATCCTTTGGTAATGCTTCTTTGATTGTCTGAGCTCAGCCACCATTTGAATTACATTTGTCAGACACACACACTTATATTTGTATAGAATTCTTGGAATGGAGTTTGTTATGGTTTAAGATTTATTTTATTTTCTGCCACCACTTTCTTCATGAGCACAGCAATTGTTGACTGTGTACTTTCTGTATTTCCCCCCATACCAATTTTGAACTCTGCCTTTTAATGCAGAACACTCTATTAGCCATGGTAGAAGTGTAAACAATACTTGCCAAGTTTTGCTTTCTCATTGATTTAGGCTGTCTCAACATGAAAAGCCACCTTGATGACAAATTTCCAAGCAAGACAAATTTCTTTGCCTCCAGGAGAGAACAAGACAACGAGCACTATATTTACCTGACAAGGTCTCCATAATTTATATGAATTTCTTTGCATAAAATTAGTGTACTTTTTCTTTTGAAAGCAAAATATCTACATAAGCACAGAAGTGGCTGACCAGTGCAAAAGATGCAAATAACCCCTCTGGTGCTTTTAATCCTTGAAACTCCATGTGACAAAACATAATCATTATGCACAATGTGTGCTTTTTGCATTAAAACATTCTTTAGACAATGTTGCTTAACTTGTACCAATTTGGGTTGTTTCTTGTTGTCAAGAGCACCATTAACTACTGGCTCCTTTTTCAAGGTAGGATAATTTTGTGGATTATCATCACCCTAGATCTGAGCTCAAGAATTTTAATCTTTAAAACTATAGTAACAAAGGCCAAAGTCATACTGCAGAATACCACACATGTAAGATAAGTTGTGCAAGCAGCTTTTGCTGTTGTCTGGCCATCTGTCATGTGTATGCAACCTGGATATGTCTGAACACGCAACAGATAGCTGGAAGATCATGCATACCCAGTTAGGCAATGAACCCAATATGATACTAGCAATTTAAGAGATAATATCTCTTTGCAATATTGTATTTTTAATTAAAAGCCAATGGTTGCATCTCTACTGGCTGAAAATTTTGTGTTAAAGGTACAGTGAGCTTAAAACAAAATCTATTACATCCCTGAACTAAAGATTTTGGATACCCCCCAGTATATATGAATATTTATATTTCGTTGAATCTAGATGGGCGGGGTAAAAGCCAATAAATAAATAAATAAATATTTTTCCTGTTACCTGAAATCTAAACAGATGTAGTTGGGTTTTTCTTTTCTGCAGTTTTTTAATGTGCATGCGGAGATTCCCTTGTGATGAAACCTACAATTATAAATCAGAATAAATTTGAACACAATGTAGTCATTAATAATTTGTGTGCATGTGGCTTTTTTTTTAATTGTTCCATCACTCTGGATCAAAACAATTGAAAAAGGCTACTTTGTCCACTGCATGAAGACATGATGAGTTTATCTTCTGGCCTTTTCTTCTTTATGCAAACAGGATTATTGCAATGAAATATTATTGCAGCTTTGAAATATCTTATTTATCTCTCCTTTATACAGCAGGCCTGAATGTGTGTAGGGGTAACAATGAGTCCTACAGGAGACACTCTTCAGTCTAAAGGCAGCATCAATTTCCAGAGTGGTTCATCCCAAGAACAGTTTGATGATGAAGAACTCTAAGAAAGGAAGGACAGGGCCTAGAATTTGCCCAATTAGCCATTAGCACTCGGGCAGCAAACTAAACAGGAACATGAGTCACCTCATCACAGTATTTGCCACTATGGTGAGATGTACTATTTTCCATTGAAATTATAGTAATTCTTTTTTATTTTGTACATATGGATAAAAATTAAAATATACAAACATTTTTCATATTTGTTTCCTCTTTGGATCACCAGCTTTTTTGGTGATGCATTTCCAAAGCAAATACAGGAAGAAAATGCAGGGGAGATTTAGAGAAACTGAACGAAACCGAACTGAGGGATTGTTTCGTTCCTCATTTCAGTGTTAGCTGGAAGATCCCACTAGAGTTCATGACTCTCAGTCATCTTTTAAGGAGACATTGTCTTGATGTCATTAAGCACTACTCTGCACATCAAGAATTTCTTTGCCCAAGATAAACCGTACCAAGTTGCTCCCCTGTCCACATGTCCACTCCATATCCATAATGGGTGGTGTCTCTTCCACAACATACATTCTGTCCTTCCTGACCTCTATGACAAAACAAAGTCCTGAGAGACAAATTGAAAGTGTGGGGACACAGTGGAGGTTGTATTGATGTCTGTTTTCTAGGGAGACTCTGGAGAGAATCTGGAAGGGATGGGAATGTCCAGTTTTGTTTTTGTTTGGATTTTATTACTTTATTATTATTTTTTGCTTAATTCCAGTTTTAATATATTCATTACTGGGTAAAATGTGTATTCTGAACATGTTTTAGTATGCATTTGTAAATCACCTTCCTAGACCCACTGGGCCAAAAGTGCATGATAAAATGATTGAACAAAACTGTACATAAAATGAACCAATTAAAACAAGTTCCCCCTCAGGTGTGGACTTAGTTTGGCTTCAGTATCTCACACCCTCTTTCTGCCTAACATCCACCATACATAATTATGATGAAGATAAAATGAGATGATTTTACAAACCATTAACTTCTAGGAGAAAAGGCGGGGTACAAATGTATACAAATGTACAATAGGAGTAATTTAGCTGCTGAAAGTGTGCAAGAAATTCAGTTTATTCTGAGATTTTGTTAAGAGCAATTGCAATTCAAATTGAGGCTTTGGCTGTTCTCATGCTGTCCTTCCTTTGTGGTTGCATTGTAGTTGTTTCCTCAGGCAGGAGAAAGTATGGATCTGGCATAATTTGGCACCTCTCCAGGCACCCCTTCTCTGGCTGTTCTGCTGTCAGATCGTAGCCAGCAGAGCAGTTTTGCCAATGGATTCCTCTGCTGGAAGATGTCCAAGATCTCTGCAGGCAGAAGAAGCTGGTGACTAATCTGAATCCCCCACTGCCAAATTTCAATTAGGGTTCCCCTAGTATCACCATGCACTTGGCTGTATTTGCTACAAAATGGGTGCAATTCCTACACATGTTCTGTTGAAGTTTTTGCACCCTTGCAGGCTGCCTTTTGTTGGTTTGGCTGGGAGCGCCCTTTCTGGGCTGGGGTGACTATCAAATTTTCCAGCAGTAACTAATAGTTTCCTCCTGCCTCTGAATTCAAAGAGAGACCCACCTCTCTACTCAGAGCTCTTTCTTTTTGTCTGTTGGACATGTTTGTCACTTTGATGTTTGATCTGTTGATCTATAAGTAGAGAAATGGTTTTTATTTTTTCTCTTATTAATGTCTCAAGAGTATACATGCCAGTTAAAATGAGAAAAAGGGGTGAAGTAAATCGGGGAACTAGAAGTTATTATCCTCTATTCATCCCTGCAGTTCTGCTGTGCAGCTAGAGGAATTTAATCAAAAATTCAAAACTCTGCAATATGTTCAACAGTATTTACTGTATTTTAGCTATTCACACAAACAGAATTTTTAAACATAGCTAAAGTTTCTCCAAAACACAAAATAGTGTTTGGTATTTAGCAGGGGAGGATTCCAGACAATAGGGACTTATCACTGGTGAGCGAGGGCAGCTGAATCATGTGTAACTTTTTTTGAATATTGAAAATATGATTGGTTGAGTGCAACCTGTCCCTTGCCTATGCTATGGCTATCCATGGGACATTGCTGGATCAGAAAGCTGCGGAGAAGAGAAGAGGAAATACAGTAGTGCCTCGACTTACAACCGTCTTGACTTGCAACCAATTCGAGTTACAACCAGCTCCAGTCGCAACATTTTGCTTTGACTTGCAATCGGTGCTTTGAGATACAACCGGAAAAAAGGCCTCTTTTCCCCATTGTTCCCTCCTTCCCTCCCTCCCTCCTTTCCTGCCCGTTTTTTAACCTTAGAGGTCATCTTAGGGTTGTTTTTTTTTAAAAAAGTCTCCCCCTAGTGGACGGATTAACTGCTTTTGCATTAGTCCCTTATTTTTAGTCCCTGCTGGAATGGTTTTGTTTGTTTGTTTTAGACTCCAAACTCTCCCCCCCCATTGTCTTCTCTCTCTCTTTCCTCTCTCTTTTTGTGCCTAAAAGCACAAACCTTTGTCTGAGGGGTCTGTGTACCCCAGTGAAGACCTTCTTTCTTTCCTCTTTTCCCCATTGTTCACTCCCTCCCTCCCTCCTTTCCTACCCTTTTTTTAACCTTTAAAAACGGCCGGAACGGATTAATCACATTTCAATGTATTCCTATGGGAAATGGTGCTTTGAGTTACAAACAACTTGAGTTACAACCATCATCCCGGAACGAATTAAGTTTGCAACTCAAGGCACCACTGTAAAAAGAAGAATCTTGTGCTTAATCTGAATTGGCTATCACTTTGTGCTAGAAAGGATAAAAACTCTAGCCAAAGAAATTCGAAAGAGATTTTTAAGTACCCTGAGAAGGAGGCATTAAAACAGAATGCATTCCTCTGATGAAGAAATTTTTTAGGAAATTGGAGGACAGATTTTGGCACAGCATCAGAAAAAAACAATTTCCCTTCCAGTCTTTCAAATTTATAAATGAGCCCTCTTTATAAACAGATTATATTGCTTCACTGTATATATATACAGTGAAGTATATATATATATATATACACACTGAATATATATATATACTGTGTATATATATATATATATATATATATATATATATATATATATATATATATATATATATATATATATATATATATATATATATATATATATATATATATATATATATATATATATTCAGAACTTTCTTTTTCTTTCTCTTCTTCTAAATATTTCTTCTTTTTTCTGCCTCTCCAGATCTTTTTCATCCTTTCCTTAGAGCCTAACATGTGCAAAGACAAGGCTGCACTTTTAATCAAGCTTCTTTTTCCCTCAAGCTTTTATTTCCAGAAGTAATGTAGTTATGGAAAACTTCACGGTAAAGTGAAAATCCATTAGCATTTAATAGCTGTTCTGATTGTTTGGTTCAGATATTTACTCCATTTTAGTTGCTTTTTCCGCAAGACTTTCTGTGTGCCGATGAATTAAATTTTCCATTATTTTAAGCTTCTTTTAAGACAACAAGAAAGAGGAAATACAAAATGCCATGTTCAAATTAGATTATACCATATAATCTTCTGTGCTAGAGATCTTTTGAAATGTAAGTGATTTTGATATAGCAGTAGTGTGCAATTAGGTAAAGTCATTAGAGTTTTGTTTGGCTATATTTAATCATCCTTGCCTTCTGCAATCACAAACTAAACAAAATATTATGCACTACTTTAACATTACAGATGCAATCCTATACACATTTACCTTGGAGTAAACCACCATTGAACTCAGTGGAATTTACTTCTAAGAAGGCATGTTTTCTAAGATTGCATGTAGTAAGGTTGGAACTCAGTGAGACTCTGGGTGAGCATGCCTAGAGTTGCACTGTATGGAATACTTTTTATTCTGATTTCTAATCTTTGCACCAGATTTTTCATTTTAATGTTTGATAAAATATCAGTGTACTCCCATGTGTATCTACTCAGAAGTTATGTGTTGCAGAGTTTTTTTGAATTTCTGGTAAAATTCTCTTTTTGCTACACAGTAGACGTACAGAGTTCCACAGAGGAGAATAGCTATAAGTTCCCCAGAGCCTACCCCTTTCTCATTAACTGGCACTTAAAATCTCAGTAGCTTCCTCTGAGACATTTTTAAGAGAAAGAGTAACACCAGTTTCTTCACTTCCAGTTGCTTAAAACTGCAGTCTTGTGTATGCTATTTTCTTTAGGGCACACATACTAGCAACCAACTGAACAGAATAGCTGCAAAAAAGAACTGCCACCAACTCAGGAAAGAGAGGGACAGAGCACTTAATAGAGAGGTGGGGCTCTCTTTAAATTTCAAAAGCTGGAACGAACAATTTGTTAGTGCTAGATAGATAATCTCCCCAACTCAGAAAAATCCCTCCCAGTCACTCAAACTAAATACAGCCAAGCCCTGTTACCTGTGCTTTTTATGCAACAGAAATAGAAGTTAGATTTCAATAGGCAGGTTACTCTATACATATTGACTATGGCCTCTACTACTTTGTTTTTAGTGTCTTTGCTCAAGTTGTGTTTACCTTTTATTGAAAGCTACCGTGTTTCCCCGAAAATAAGACAGGGTCTTATATTAATTTTTGCTCCAAAAATGCATTAGGGCTTATTTTCAGGGGATGTTTTATTTTTTTCATGTACAACAATCTACATTTATTCAAATACAGTCATGTCATCTTCTTCTGGTTGCTGCACAATGGTGGAGGGCAGGGTTTCACTTAATTGGGGCTTATTTTGGGGGTAGGGCTTATATTAAGAGCACCCTGAAAAATCATACTAGGGCTTATTTTCAGGTTAGGTCTTATTTTAGGGGAAACAGGGTAACAGGACATGTTCCAACTAAGAAATCTGGCAAACCTAGGCTAAGTTTGTTTATAAACAAACATAAACATGGGCCTAGGAGATGGCTCCAACTGTGATGATGATCTGCACACTCATCAAGCTGACGATCTGTGACCAACAGTGTGTCAGAAAGTTAAGGTGAGGTAAGCCCGCACATGCATGTACTGAAGGAGTAGGCAAAGTGTGATCTCCAGACATGGTTGGATTGCAGGTCCCATGATCCCTCACCACTGGTCTTGCTGGTTAAAGCTGGAGATGCAGTCCAATAAATAAACAAACAAATAAATAAAAATCTGGAGGGCTTTGCGTTGTCCACTCCTGCTGGGAAAGGATTGTGGGGAACAACAATTGGAACATAGGGAACTGATATCCCCAAATGGAAAGCAATGAGAAATGATTCAAAGGAGACAAAGATGGGCTTTCGAATTTTCTCTTGCCTTTTTATCTGGAGCATAGCTGAGCCTAGAGGCCCTTCAGATGTTGTTCAACTGCAATTCCCATCTGCCGTAATTACATGAGCCAATGGGAGCTAAGTCAAACAAAATCTGCACAATTGCATGCAGGTTCCCCTATTATATATTATTATGTAACACAGGTCCTGGCCAGACAGACTTCCAAGTATATATGCAGTGTCATTATGAACAATAACCATGGGAGGGTTTGCTGAAAGAAGGTGTTGGGCTTCCTTTTTTGATCTTCGGAACAAGGTCCTTTGTAACTCAGTGCAAACTGCTTCTTGAATATGGAGAGTGACTCCACCAGGGTGCAGCAGAATGATAGGCCATTTCATTGACCGCTCAAAACGCAGCTTGCCTCTCCTCTTCCTGATCTGTTTTCCAATCCAGTTCATCATCATGACAATCATTTGCTTGTTTCGTTCTTCCCGCCTCATCCCCTTTTCCTTTTGTATCAGGTCTTTTAGACTGCAACCCCCTTAGCAAGGAAGACCTTGTTTATTAATAAACCTACTGAATTATTTAGGCAGAGAATAGTGGAATGAAAAATACCTCAAACAAACTTGCAATATTGGTGGGAGGCTGAAGTCTGTTTGTACAAGTCTTGCCTTGAGCTTTTCTGTCTTGGACCATGGAATCTGATCCTGCTTTGGCTTGCAGCTTGAGTGGCTCAACTATTAGCATAAACATGATCAAGGTGAACCCAGAAAGTCTGTCAAGAATATTCCCCAATAAACATTTTTAGATTTCTACCTACCTTTTGAAAGCACAGTGACCTCAGCTTTTCAGTTCAGAGTCTAAATCAGCTCTTTGTATCATTTTAAAAACATTTTTTCTAGTGAGATATCCTTCCTTAATGTCTGTTCTTCCTGTTTTTGTCTCTCCTTCTCTCCCCACCCCCTCCATTTCTTTCCTTTTCTCTCCATGCTGCATCTGATATAAATTATCCAACTGTGCTGCTCAGTAGAAGAGATTGCAGATGGCAGTCTGTTTGACAAGTCAATTCCCTTCTTGCCATGTTTTCTCGATTTGCTTAATCTATTTCTAGCTATCTGCTCTGTTTGTTTGCTTATTTATTCAGGTGCTCCCGGTTACTTTTAAAACACCAGCTCATGGTTCCACTGCCAGCACCACTCAAAGAGAAATGAAAATGCTTTCTTTGGAATCGGTTATTGAAGGAGCCTACCTAAATAAAATAGTTGCCACTTCCTATCATTTTTTGCTATGGGGTAGACATACCAGTTACAATGTAGAGATAATTAAGCAGCGTCACTATTGTGATGCATGGTCCGGCTCTATATCATGTCCAGCATATGTTTGCTGCACATTGAGACGTAAAGGAGAGCAGTATAGATCACACAGGACCAGATTTTGGTCAAACATATCAGAGATTTCTATTATTTAAGGTTTTTCTCTTTTTTTGGGGGAGTGGTGGAAAGAATTTCGTAAAGGTTTTATGCCACTTAATATACTGGGTCTGTTTCTGCAGCTCTTAATTTTATTTTGGATTCTTTGAAATGAAATTCTCTCTCTCTCTCTCTGTCTCTCTCTCTGGCAAAATAAGTACTGTAAAGTGAGCCTAGGCAGAATGAAGCAGCTGCTTCAAGTAGAAGATTTGGATGTCATGAAAAAGAGGATACGTATCTAGTTTAATGTGGATAACCAATGTGACACAGTGGATGAAGTGGTGGACTAAAATTCAAAAGAGCTTTGTTCTGCTGTGGAAACTCACAGGATTGGGGTTTGGGACTGGTAAACCACTCTTTAAATATTTCATTTACCTTGAAAGCCCTATTTGGGTTGCTATAAGTCAGGAAGTTCAGCAGATCAGTGACTACTGTTTCTCAATGGAGACCAAAGGCCTGCCTAGATAGGGGAATCTGGAGTGGTCTGGTTCACACTTAAAAGGTTCTTATCTTCAGTATGATCTATTTTATCTTTATATCTATTATATATCTATTTTATCATTTGAGCAATCATTCTGTTCACACGGGAAATGTTTATTCTCCTGTGAGAAGGATCCACACAGGTATTTGGACTGCCGGTTTGCTCGTATATAAGTCTGCATAGTTTACTTGTAATGTTTATCTAATTTACTCAGGAGTATGTTTACCTAGTTTACTCATGAGTAAGGTGGCCACAGCAGAGGACAGTGTTGGCAGGGCAAGCTTGCAGTGGCAGTACTGGCATAAGGGGAAATGTTGGAGTGGAGGTTGGGGAAACAGAAGGAAGGTAACTAGACATGGGGACAGATATAAAAATGGATCGGGATATTCGTTGAATATCCCTGATTCATCAGATATTCGTTGCTGCATATTCTTGGGGTCCTGAGACCCCGACGAATATGAAGCAACGAATATAAACCCTTTTATATTCATCCCTTCGTTCCCTATCTGCTTATGTCTCCACAGATCAACTGTTTCTCAAGGGCATAAGCAGAGAGGGATTTTCCCTTCGGGCGGCTTGCTAAAGCCTGTCCAAAGGGAATCCCATCCCCGGGCCTGTGGGATGGCTTGGTTCCCTTTTCCTCCTCTTCCTATGCCCACGTGGCATAGGAAGAGGAGGGAAGGGATCAAAGAAGGATCAAAGCGATCCCCCAGCCCCATTGCCTTTGCAAAGGCAGCGTGGCTGTGGGATGTCTTGGGTCCCGCTTTCCCTCCTCTTCCTATGCTGCGCAGCATAGGAAGGCTGTGGGGGCCATGGCTTTTTCTTTTTTTTTTAAGATAGCCTCACGGGATGTCTAAAAAAAAAAATGACCCGACAAACCGATGAATTGATTCATGGTTCGTCGGGCCACTGGGGGGGCAATTCGTGGTTGATGACCCACAAACCAAGATGAAGCATCATTTTGGCACTTTGTCCCCTTCTCTAGAGGTAACCCTTTCCTGCCTTTGTCCTCAGCTGGGGCTCCACTAAGGTTGCGCTGCTTTGTGGGTGTGGAGCCCACAGAGTTCACATAGTCTCCTTCCCTGCTTTTTCTCACACCTCTCATTCAACCAGCCACAGTGCAAAGAAAATATTAGTTTAACAGACCCATTCTGTGCACCGCTACAATCATAGCTCAGGAGAGTAAATGAGATCACCAATTCTAAAGACCAAAATTTCCCTAATCTTAGAAGACAGGTCATCCTAGGACTACAAAAAAGTGTTTGGAAAAATACACATTTCCTGCCAGTAGCCTGTTTTGTTTTTCTATTTTCTCACATAATTTCTGAAAAGATATAAGACTGGGCAATTAGTCATGCAAATGAAGCCTGGGTTAAAATTCCACTGACCGAAGACAAAACATTGGGATGAAATGTACTGAGTTGAGTGAAAGCATGTGTCATGGCAAATGGCCACCTTTTGACACTTAAGGAAGCTGTTTCTAACAATATGCTAACAACGTGCTATCAGTTGCCTTGACCCTTAGAGTGTCATTCCCATGCCCAATGCCATAGGAGAGCCAAGGCTCTCAGTCAAAGCACCCAAAAGTTTTGATTGGTAGGACTGTTTCATCTCTAATCCCCACAGCAGCTGGGGCAGGTGTGTTTGCCCTGCAACAATATATTGCTGTGAGATATTCTTGTAATGGAAAGTTCTAATGCATGTGTGCATGGTATGTAGACACAAATATATAATAAATACACATGGAAAGGGAAAGATATATGCCTGACACTTTGGACTTTTCTTTAATCATGTGACTCTGGGGACTGTCATAATGAGGAACTGTATTTCAGAATGTATCATAGCACCACTGTCCATGGCACTGGCTACTGTAGAAATCCATGGTCTTCTACAGTCTCTGAGCCTAAGAAATTTGCTGTGGAAAGAAGCCTCCAATTTTTACATGTGATCTTTTAACACCATATAAGTGGGTGGGTGTCGGTTTCTAGTCTGGCTTTTCTCTTGAGAACCTTCAGACTATATTCATGTCAGTCTAAATGGACAACAGCCAACTATAGCTGACTGCCCCATGATCTTTTCATACATCTAATGAACTTTCTCAACAGTCCTCCCAGAAGACCAACAATCATCAGTCCCAGCCTAAAAATTTTCCCTTTCTTTTTCTTAGTTTCTGTTGATAATAGTTTCATATTTTATTTATTCCCCGTCATTCCTTTCATCACTCAAAACACATTTGTAATAACTTGTAATAATTTCCATTCCCAAAGCTGTGCTTGATGTTTGAGCAATCTAAGCCCCTTTCAAGTATTCAGTTCAGGCAGAAAAAACAAGGAGATGAAAGAAGGTCTCCATTCATTCACTGAAACTGGTATACAGAGCCTAAGCGTGAACACTCAAATGAAATATGGGGCTTTTGTATGTGCAGGCTATACTCTCAAAAAAGGACCATACTGATTGTGTGGCGGTGTGTTTAAATATACGTATACCAACTCTTTTGTGCCAGATCCAAAGAGTACTGTATTTTTCCGTGCATAAGACGCCCTCATGTATAAGATCCCCCCCCCACTTTTCTAACCCAAAATTTCTTTCTTCGCAAGAAAGTGGAGGGGGAAGGCAGGGATCAAAGCGCTTTGATTCCTGCTTTCCCCCTCCACTTTCTTGCGAGGAAAGTGCTTTCTCCCTCCACTTTCCTTGCAAGAAAGTGGAGGAGGAAAGCAGGAATCAAAGTGCTTTGATGATTCCTGCTTTCCCCCACCACTTTCTTTCCCCCTCCACTTTCTTGCACTTTTTTGCATGGAAAGTGCTTTCCCGAAAGCATTTTCCTCACAAGAAAGTGGAGGGGGAAAGCATGAATCATCAAAGCGCTTTGATTCCTGCTTTCCCCCTCCACTTTTTGCAAAGAAAGTGGAGGAGGAAAGCACTTTCCTCGCAAGAAAGTGGAGGGGGAAAGCAGGAATCAAAGTGCTTTGATCCCTCCCCCTCCTTACTTCTGTGTATAAGATGACCCTCAATTTTTAATCTAAATATTTTAGACTAAAGTATCATCTTATACACGGAAAAATACGGTAAGTCAAGGTTAGAACGAATAAGCATGAGCCACAGCCCATCATATGTTAATTCTTTTCCTCCATGAATCTCTGCATAGAGCTTGAATAAAGATTCATGGATTAGATGTTGGTCATCCTTTGCATGTCTTCCTTTTATCCTTGAGAGCTGAATAATAGTGTGGAAGTTCAAACTCTTAGAGAAGTTGTTTATTTGTGAAACCATGCCTGTAGCTTTGGAGAAAGATATATAGGAAAACAGCCCAAGCACTGCAGTTGGTTGTCACATTTGGTTTTCCAGCCCACCATGCTATATTGCAGGGTCTCTCTGGGTTCCTGATAACATAGGCAAGGCTCTACAGCAAAACAAAAAGCACTTATTTTAACCTTCTCTGATCGTTGCAACTTTCTTTCCCTTGTTTGTCTCCTACTATCACATATTGCTGTGGGTAAAACTCGGTTGCTATGATGATGAGTCACTTTCCTCCTAGTGTTCTTTCTTAAGCAGCTAATAGCATCTGCACACATCCTTAATATCAAACAAATCTATTTAAGATCAGTCTTAGTGCAGGAAGCATTAGCACTCTGGGTCTCTGCTTTGAATGAAATTCCTAAAACCTTTTGAGCACTTAATACAATTTCTACTGGTGTAAGTACTCCTAATTAGAAGATTTTCCTCGCTTCCAGGTCATCAAATTCCTTAAGCACGGTCATGAAAACAGTCACTGCTGGAGTCCATCTAATTGATCCACTAAAAAGAAGGGAAAGGTCTAGCCTATAAAATATGCCAATGACATCCTAATCATATGGGGAAATTTCTTTCTGTCTTCTAACGTGACTTTAATCTGCTTTGATTTGTCAATGGAATGGAATTTCTTCATTTTAGTGTTTTTTTTCCCTTTACCAAGTTCTGTCTTTAGAAAATAATAATAGCATTTTGCCGTTGTGTTTGTTGTAAATGGATATAAAGGGGGATGGTCAGCTGATTCTGCTGCTCAAAGGTGCTGTGAAGTGGCTCCAGTATTTAGTTCAAAGAGGAGTCTGGAGAAGCTGGAACAAACAATCATAATGGATCCAGCAGTACCTTTTATAAACTACAGATTCCCTTCTTTTGTAGCAGACCAATTAGATGACTCCAATGACTCACAGAAAAGAGTTAGCTACAAGCTTCCCCACTAATAAGTCTTTATATTGGCCTAATGATCATGTGAATATTAGGAATGTCTTGTCCCTTTTTTTGGCGGGTGGGGGACAGACTTGCACTGGATATTTTAGCAGTCTCTAAAAAAATGTTGAGATTGCTCCCATCCCTAGCCAGCCCCTTCCAAATATGATTTTCAGGCAATCTTGTCCAGAACTAATTAACATCTGCAAGAGGGCTTGGGATAACCTAGAGTCTCTTGCCAAAGTTCCACTGAAATAAATGGGAGTAGGAGAGCAGTGTATATCCATCTTAAAACCATTCTAGACATTACATTAAACACACTGTTTTAGCTCCATCTGTACCACAAGATTTATAGAATCAGGGCCAGTCCTCCTGTTAGGAAAAGGCAGATGGCCATCTCAGGAAGCATATTTTGGGCAGATAT
Source organism: Intellagama lesueurii (assembly GCA_037013535.1). Taxonomy (NCBI): domain Eukaryota; kingdom Metazoa; phylum Chordata; class Lepidosauria; order Squamata; family Agamidae; genus Intellagama; species Intellagama lesueurii. The sequence goes on along the minus strand of JBAJHW010000005.1, from coordinate 66,974,724 downwards.
TGGAAAGTTACTTTTTTAAAAAAAAAAATCACAGTTTGTAGAAACCCCCAGCCAGTAGGTTCAAAAATAAAGAAATGCTCCTGCACTCTGGCTTTGAGTGTCATGAAGAGGTACTTATTTAATCATCTGTTATTGTATTTTGACTGCCACAGATGGGGAGAAGAATTGGTGCAATTTCTGTCTTGCGTGGTAAAATAATTGGGCTGGGCTGAAGTATTGTGCACCTTCACTTGGCTGGCTGTGGGAGCCATTTGCTGTGCTCCTGGCAGCAAAACACTTCACACCGCCCCTGTATCAGATTTATGTAGTAGAGTGTCTTCGTGACATTCTCTTTGTTCCCACTTCTGACATTGGCATTCAGTGATGTCTAGCAGGGACGGAGAAAACTCTGACTATTGAAATGTCAAAATATGAGGCAAGTCCTACTAGCTATTACGGAGGGGTAAGGTACAAATAGACACACGGTGCTGTTTTTAGCAGTAACCCTGCATTTATCATAACATAAAGGTAGACTCTTGGGGTCAGGTGCTGGTTTGATGATTTTGGTGTTCCTCTCTTTGTTGCTATGCTTGTTTATGACAACCTCCTTAGTTTCTTTAGAACATTGTTTGCTCAATGGCTGTAAATTATATAATAAAACAAACAAATGAAAAATATTTTGAGCTTCTCTACTGTCTTCCTTCACAATGCTTATTCTTGAGTGGAGCAGTAAAGGCCAGTACAATGGCACCTTGAGGTTGATGATGCAAAGTTAAAACCCTGGGCACACCACAAGGAAGTTATTATGGATATAACTCACAAAATGCAAATTGCACCTTAGAGGTTCATAGTTATGGTCCTTGTGCATTCTCTTTGTTAGAAGGTCAGCTTCCTTTGAACCATACCTCACTAAAATAATTGAAGGAACCTAAGGGAAGAAAAAATCAAACTGGATCCAGGTAAAATGACAGCAATGTCACATTAGTGTCTTCCTGGAAGGCAATATTGCTCTTCTGCTAATTGGTTGCTTTTGCTACATCACTGTAGCCTGTCTTCCCTCTGTTTTAAAAATCAATTTACAATTTAGCCCCACTGCCTACTGGTTTCCCCTGGAAAGGACATTTAAGAGATTGTGAGAAATTAAAAACTAATGAAGTCTGCAGTCCACTTGCAAATAAGTTGTTATCTTGTATACCAGCTGTATGTCCTACACTGACACCCCCTCCTGTTCCTATCCCATTGGACTGCATAAAAAATATAGGGGCCCCCATGATGCTGTCATAGCCCAGAGATACACGAAAAAATTTACAATGAATGCTGCCCATCCTGAAAACTGGAATCATCACTTAAGTATCTTAATTCACCCTCTCTCTTTCTCGCCTCTATTTCTAATTTATTTGTAGAGGATTACTAATTATTTGTACAACTTTTAGGAAATTATGGCTCCAAGGGGCCAGGGATTTGTTTCATAGTTTGGATTCATAGCTGCTTAGCATTCATTCATTCAGTTATACTGCTATGCTTGTAACAGGTCACCCACTATCATTACAAATTATGAGTTTGCTCAAATATATAGTATACAGTATATACAGTATGTATATATGTATATGTGTATATATACAGCATAGATACTCTGTGTTTGTGGGTGTGTGGGTGTGTATGCTAAATATATAGTGTATGACTCTATTGTTATCTTGCTTTTCACCTACACCTCTTAAAATGGTTTCTGGGGCCAGGAAAATTTCTGAAAGGGCTTGAACGAGATGGCTGTTACTTTTATGGGTATTGTGAAATACATGAAACACTGTCTCTGGAAGCTTTAACTAGAATCTAAATAGTTGTTGTGCATAGGATACAGCAATGCAGTTATAGTTTACATAAATCTAGTGAACATGTTTAAATCAATATTTTCTGAGGCACAAAGACTCTGTTGACTGTAGTAGTATGCCCAGAGATAAATAAATACCAGCTTTAGTGGGATTTATTATTCTTACACAAGCTTTAGGGCAGTTGTGCCCCTTATAACTAAAATGCTTCTAGTGATGCTTAATAAACACAGTACAGCTTCCCAACTCCTATAGCTATGACTGATCTGTGATAGCTTATTCACACATGTTTAAGGATGGGAGAATCCATTTATTTCCATCTTATGAGGGCTAGGGCTAGGAATTCTCATATGAGGGCAACAGCAGATTTTGACTTTTTGTGCACATGTACGGTTAGAATTCTTTTCCCTCCTTTCTTTATCCTGCAAAGCTGTATCTCTTTGTCACATGAAAATCAAATTTGTTTACTAGCTCTGTGTGTGAAAGAAATTCATCAGAATATCAAACACTTCAGGGCAGAGAGTTATTGCACTTAATTCCAAATAAAAGCAATGTAAGTCTTGAATGGTACCAGCTTGGTCTCTCGAATGAAAGTGAACACGTAATAATATGTTTTTAAAGTGTTATAAAGGAAAAGAACATGTGAAGAACAGTTAATTACATCTTCCCTGGCCAATCCTTCCTCTTTCTGAGTCCCTAAATCAGTTAATCCTGAATGATAGACATGTGATTCCCTGTAACTAGACTGTATGTGTGTATGTTTATGAAAAGAGAACACATTCATGAAAAGAGGAAGGAGAAGACCAGGTGATACACTGAACAAACACAAAGCAAAGGTGCCTAAGTTTGAGAATATTTTCATTCAGTGACAGCTCAATGACATATCTGTCCATTTACTTCCTGTCTGTATCACTTTTGAATCTATTTAAACTTAAAACCGTTCTACTTGGGCTTTAAATTTTAAAAAATCTACACAAAAGCTACACAATTCTACACACTTACTCACACACATTATTGAGGAAGTATGAAATCCAGTTAACATCTGAAAGTAAAACTTGAGGTTAAGGAAAATGCAAGTCTTCTAAAGTTCATAATCTACTCACCCTAATCCAGTAATGCAATACCTTCATAAATGTTTATTTCAGCAATATATTTGTAAAAGTAGCTTATGTTTCTCTTCCAATGACCAATCATAAATCAAAGCTCAGCTAAATGCAAGATACAGGCATGTTGAGGCAGCATTACTTCTAAATATGTACTAAGCTAGTTCATCTAGTGTGAAATTCTAATCTGCACATTGATCCAGGAGGTGTAGCTCAGAGGACTTCACACCAGAATTTTCAGAAATCAAATACACCAACCATATTTACTATTCATGACTTTATTTGTTAACACTGAATATATGAGGTTAACACTGAATATATCAAGAGGAAATGGTAGGTGGGCTACAAGGAGGAAATGGAGAAATGCTACTGAAGGACACAAAGAAGGCAGAATTGATGAATTCCTGCTTTGCCTTGGACTTCTTCCAAAAGGAAAACAATGTTCAACCTAGTTCAGGTAGAACAAAGGATGCAGGGAAGGGGTCTGTGGCCAAGATAGGCAAAGACGCAGTACATGAACATTTACCTCCTTTCAATGAATTTGGATCTCCTGGACCAGAGAAACTGCATTTGAGGTTATTAAAGGAAATTGCAGATTTCAGGGACCTTGCCTGTTCTCCAAGAATTAAAGATTAGTGGCAGCGTCTGAGACCACTTCTGGAGGTGAGCAAATATCATCCTCATCTTCAGGAAGGTGCGTGTGTGTGGGGAGTGGGGGCGGCGGGGGCGGCGGGGGGCCCATTATGGTGGGGGGCCTCGGTGGTGTGGCGGGGGTGGGGGTGGCAGCGGGGGTGGGGGTTGGCAGCGATTTTTTTTAAAATTTTTTTAATTAAACAAACATCCAACCTAAACAACATAAACCTAACACCACAATAGAATACAATTACATAATACACCGGTGCCACCTTCACCCTCAGGGCTAGCATTAATAATATTTTAAAAATTCATTCAATCCATTTTCTCTCCAAATCTTCAATGTTTCTTCCCTTGGCGTATACCCCTTCCCTCTCCGAAATACATATTCCAAGAATACACTCCATATTTTCTTAAAATCATTATTTTTTGATAGGCCTCTTCTTATTTTCATATCACATATCAATTTATCATTAATTGCCATTTCCCATAGTTCTCTATACCATTCCTCTAAATTAAGTTGATTATTATTTTTCCAGTTTCTTGCAAAAATTAACCTTGCTGCCGTAACCATTATTACAATTAAATCCTTATTTTCTTTCAACAATTGATCTTTCTTAACCATGTTCAATAAAGCCATTTATGGGGACATTTGAATATTTAACCCAGTTATTTTCCTTATTTCTTTAAAAATTTGCTTCCATTCTTTCTTTCTTACTTCACATAACCACCACATATGCAAATACGTCCCCTTCTCTTTTTTACACCTCCAACATAGTGATGATACGTTTTTATTTATTATATTCAGTTTTACCGGCGTTAAATACCACCTCCATATTACCTTATAACAATTATCCTTTATCCTTACAGACATGTTCTTCATAATTCTTTGGTCCCACATTTTATCCCATTCTTCTCCTAGTGCTTCTTTATCCAAATCATGTTGCCACTGTGCTTTTAATCCTTGTGTATCCTGTTCGGCCTGAATTAGTAGTTTATATATTTGACTTACAGTTCCCTTTCTTTCTGTCTTTTCCTCTAATTTCAGTCTTTTTTCAATAATCTCTTCAAATTTTGTCATTTTTCTACTTTTCCCTTTCTTACTTTTCCATTCCCTTGTCCACCTTTCTATTTGAATCATATTAAACCAAGAAATCCCCTCTCCTCCCAAAATCTCTTTTACATTTCCTTTATCTATCATCTTCTCCATCCAATCTTTTATCCTATTTATCCCTTTATCTTTTAATATATTCTTAAGAGTTTTTTTAAGATTTTCTGGAAAATTCTTTAAGTCCACAACCTGGGATAAGGGAGAGATCGGTGGGCTCAATATACCTCTAAACTTTTTCCAATTTTCTAATATATTTTAAACAAAAGGGTTAGTAATCTTTTTAATCTCTTCTCCAATCTTTTCTTTAAACAATATACTTTCAATTTTTTCTTCCTTACCCTGCATTTCTATTTCTGTCCAAATTAATTTTTTATTACCTTTAATAAAATCTGGGGGGTTTGGCAGCGATTACAGTGGGGGGCGGTGGCGGCAGCACAGCGGTGGTGGGCAGCGATGGGGGGCGGGGGCGATTACAGTGGGGGTGGCGTGGCAGGTGGCAGGTGGCAGCAGGGGGGTGGTGGCAGTGGGGGGCAGTGGAGGGCGGCAGCATGGTGGGGGGTGGCGGGGCAACAGTGGTGGGTGGTGGGGAGGTCAGGGTTTTTTTTCAGCCTCTGGCTGTCTAACCCCACACGAATCAATGAATAAATTTGTGCTTCGTCGGTTCATGGGGGGAGCTTCGTGATTCGTCAACTTTGACGGATCACAAAGCAGGATGAATCAAATGGTGATTTGTCCCGATCTCTAGTGAAAAGGGTTCTGTCCTGGGCTGAATGTTTTTCAATGTATTCTTGAAGGCTTTCATGGCTGGGATCTGATGGTTGTTGTAGGTTTTTCAGAGGACAGGAGTCCTCTTCAGATGCTTCAGATGTAAACCGTGAGGTTTACAGACCATGGCGAGGTAGCACCTTACTGGCTGGGGACTGCCTAGCGTAAGGCAGGCAGTAGCTACCTAGTGAGGTGCAATGACCTCTCCCACTGTCGGAAGTAGCCCCTGGCATCATGCTCTACGCCAATCGAGCAAAGACTTATAACCGGTAACTGCTACTTCCCGTGTTTTTTCGACGCTGTATGCAAAGCTGGCGTGTCCTCTCCAGAGCATGAAGCCTGGGTAAAATAATATGGAGGATAGGCTGTTACCCAAGCAGCAAATCCCCCCTCTCTACGTTGCTGAAATAGTCCAATGGAAAGGCAAGAGCCAATACAACTGGTTCCAGTGACGTCGCAGGAGTTGCCAGAACAACACGAACTGCCTCTGGGACTCCGGCTCCGGATTTTGCCTCGAGGTTAACTCCTGAAGCCTTTTCCATCAGTGGATATAGCCATAAGGCAGTGGAGGTTTGAAATCGGAGTTTTCCTTCTCCTAGATGGGCTGCCTTCCAAGACTGACAAGACCCACCTACCCGGCATTGCCACTGTAGAAGTCAGATTAACAACCCATCCATTTGGCTTCTGCACATGAAATTAAGAGGGGCACCACCTTGCCCTTTCCTGCAGGCAGCAAAGTAGCTTTGGTTGATTCTGCTTTTATTTATTTATTTCAGTAACATTTGTCTGCCAAATTGCAAAGGACTTGCGTCTGTTGACAGACGTGCTACTTACTGACTGAATTACACTTGATTTCACTGATTTTCCTCACACCATAGGCAGAATGGGAATGAGATCTTTATGTTTATAGTTTGACATTCTTAATTTTCTGAAGGCAGTAACCTGGTGAGCTAAAAGTCACCGCTGGGCCTGAAGGAGAACTCTGGTGAGATAACACGGCAGTATGATGAACAGTTGTGTGTGTTATGATAGCAGGCACTGAACGGCATACTTGTTTTGATTGATTCATGTGCTTCAGGGGAGTTTTGGTAGGGGGAGAATATGTGTTCTTAGCTCTCCATGATTCAAAGTGACATTTCCCTGGTGTCTTCTAAAAATCAGAATATTATGCATCATGTTTCTCAGCAAAATAAAGTATGTCTGGTGTTTTTTTTTTGCACCTTCCAACAATATGATGTGTTTAAAAAGTGTCATGTTCAATTAAAATGATTTAATGCTTTTGACAGAACCGTAACAATGCTGCTTTAAGCTAGTTTTTGGAAAATCATTTCCCCCCCTTTTTTTGAATTCTGCCGCTCTGGAAGGCAAGCTACTATTTCCCATGTATTAGAAGGAAACCATTGAAGATCTGAAACTTTCTTGTTGCTGAAATTAGTGAAACATTGTTTGCTCTTTGAGGCTGGGTAATACCTTCATAGGATCACTGAACAGCTTTGAGTTTTCCAGCACTTTATCCAATGCAAACAAAAGATTGGCTCTCCCTCCCTGCAGACATGACAATAGACTGCAAAGTGAACATATTTATCACCTTTGCTTCACTAAGAAGCTAAACTCCACTTTGCCTTATTGGCATGCTGGATTCATGAAGGCATGGGCAGAAAGTCTGGCCTAATTTTGAACTGTTGGCCTTCACCCCAAGCTTTACACCATTTTTATCTGAAGATGAAGAGGTCTGGAGAATGTGAAAGCTCATTTTATTTGTAGTTTTTTAGTGATCCAATTAAGATACTGCCCAATCTCACACTATATTTCTATGAATGCATCACACAGCCATTTCTTATACTTGTTTGTTGTGTGATAAAAGAAATGGGGAAAAACAAGTTGTTGATGAAAAACTCCAGAAATATCTTATGATGATCACAAAAGTTCTCTCCCCCGCCATTTAAATTAGCCATCTCAACCTCTGTAAAATTGCATTTTGTTTTTATTTTTACTTTTTGGTGAGTAAATAGGAGACAACATTTAGAGCAGAGCCATCTTTCTCTAAATGAGCTTGGATCTTAATCTTCTTTAAATGGAGGTGACGCTGGAAGGTTAATACCTACTGTTTCTTAACATTCACTCAAAGGCTTTCAAGTAGATGTAAGATTCAGTAAAGGGATTTATGAATTAAAGGATGGTTGACACTGTAAGTCATTCTTGCTGACATTACACTTTTCCCCTCTTTTAATTTCACATTTTATTATACCAGCTTAGGTTAATGGAACATTACATTTCATTTGCCTCCTTTTATATAAGTAAAAGGTGCACTGTTGTGTTAAATAGCGGTTTTTGTATTATGGCTGGATTACCTGGACTGATGTCACACTGCCAGTGCCTTTCAGGACTCCACATTTTTACAGTTGAAATTCAGGGAAGAATCTTTAAGGGTGCCGTTGTACACCTACTTCCCAAAGATTTGGCACTTCTGAACTTACTAAGGCCTACTTCTTTATGGACATGGAGTTGCGTTGTCAATAATGTGGAGGGTGAATCAGCCAAAGTTGAGTATTTTATAACTGTATTTTAATTAATTTCCATTTTAATCAATCCTTACAGACAAAATTAGAGTGAAAATCTATGCAGATTTACTTCAAAGTACCACTGTGTACAACAGGTTTTATTCATTTCAGGATTGCAACTTCAAGCGATTATTTTTTAAAAATTAGAACAATAAGATAACACACTGTGATGTTTTAAATTGGTATGAAAAAGAACATTTATGCTTCCATTTACCATTTGTTTGGGTGAGCTTAGCTATTTGTCTTTATTACATTTTATTGTGATTGGTTTAGGCTGCCATTTTATCATTTTGTTGTATTATTTTGCTTTTCTACTGATAAGATTTCATGGAATTTTATTCTAGCTTTAACACGGTGCTTCTTGATATGGTAGCAGTTATTTTTATGGTTTCTAAGCATCTTAGGAGAACTTTGTATTTCTGAAATATGGCACAGAAATCCTTAAAATAAATAAATAAAACAAAATAAACTTTATTCTTCTGCATCAAACTCTGTAAATCCAAAATAGCATATTAAGCTATTGATTTCAGTGGGCTGTAATATAGTAACAGTCCTTGATCTCTAAAGTATTTTTTTTACAACATGACTTCCTCTTGCAACACAGCAATCTTGTCTTTTGAGAGAAATTAGACTTACCCCTAAAATTTGCTTCACATCCTTTATTGTAGTGTTTCCTGCTTAATCCCTTTGCTTGTTGAGAAAGGCAGAATTTACTAGCAATGCTCATTCATACTCAGTTATTCTCTGACAGGTGGAAATTCAACAGGATTTCAGTGGAAAAAAATACCTGCTGAATTTTTGCATGGCTCAGGAACCACTAAGAACAAAATAATAGTAACTCCATGCAGGGTAGAGATGTGTCATACATACAGTGTAGCATATATCAGTCTCTCTTGTATGATTTCCACATATAAATATGAAGGTTTTTTTTTCCATTGGGCAAACTGAGTGAACATCCCTCCTCCTCTTTTGCTTATCTCTCCTTCTGGGCCCATTGGCTTTTGTCCCAGAGAGAAAGATAAGGCATGGCATATGATGCTTATTTCACATTTGCCAAAGAGCACCAGTACAAAGCACAATGACTCATTTATTAGGATCAAGCTGGTTGAAAGCCAGTGTATAATTATTTGGGGGTATGCTCCACTGAACTCAGCTGGGTTTGTTTCGTACAGCAGAGATTCCACTTGCACAATACAGTGAGTTTTAATAAAAGACCTTCAGCCAGTTGTAATGCATCCTTTAGTTTTTTTAGAAAAAAAACCCGTTCTATAATAAAGCAGGAAAAGCAAAGAAGAAGCATCTAGCCTCTTCTTGCACATTTTGTGATCTCTTGGTGGTATAAAAGGCTGGTGAGCAGGGCAGAGGAGTAGTCCCTTGAAATTTTGGGGTGAGGTGCTCCCTGTGTCTTGGTCCACCAGCTACTCTTCCTGGGCGAGATATCCAAAATATTTAGTTCTGCTCAGTGGTATAATTTTTTGCACTGCAGGAACTCATTGTGATTTTTAACAAATAAAGCCAACTATAACACAGCCTAAAGCTTTTAATTAGAAATGTGTACAAGTTTTCAAAGAAGCAATGCTGTTTAAATTCGTATAGGAACCTCTGAAATAGGAACCTCACAGAAAGAAAGGAAAGAAGTATCCAGTTGCATTTTTATTATTTTTTTGCATTCTCTAGAGTGCTCACCTAGAAGAACATGAAAACGTTTGTTTTTCCTATCTTGTGCTCCTATCTTGATGTTGGGGCGCTCACCACTCTGGTCCACGCGCTCGTAATCTCGAGATTAGACTACTGTAATGCGCTCTATGTGGGGCTGCCCTTGAGATTGTTGCGGAAACTACAAATGGTCCAGAACATGGCCGCCAGACTATTAACTGGGGTGAAAAAATATCATCACATTTCCCCCACTCTGGCGGCCTTACACTGGTTGCCCATTTGTTTCCGCATTGACTTCAAGGTATTAATGTTTACATATAAAGCCCTAAATGGTTTAGGACCTCGATACTTGACAGAGCGCCTGCTCCCACCTAGCTCTACTCGTGTCACTCGATCCAGGCAGGCTGGGCGGTTGAGGGGCTTGACCCTGAGAGAGGCCCGGAAGGAGAGAAATAGAAACCGGGCCTTTTCAGCTGTGGCCCCTCACCAATTCTTAGTTCTCTATCTCTTACCATCTTGGACTTTGCCTATCTCTATGATGTCTGATATTGTTTGTTTGTTTTAATTTTGTTTTATATTCAGACTGTAAGCTGCCCAGAGTAGATTCGTTGAATCTAGATGGGTGGGGTAAAAACCGGAAAATAAATAAATAAAAATAAAAATTATCATTTAATTCCTAAAGAAACAGTATCTATCAAGTACTCTGGAGAACTTGCACTAAAAACTGATTCACGCAAAGTGTGGTAGCCTTGCAGATATCATGGACTACTGGAAAGACAAGTAAGTAGGTTCTAGATCAAATCAGATTCCTGAGCTAGTAAGCAACTACTGAATATAAGAACATAAGAAGAGCCCTGCTAGATCAGGCCAAGGGCCCATCTAGTCCAGCTTCTTGTATCTCACTGTGGCCCCACCAGATGCCTCTGGGAGCACATGAGGCAACTAGATACCTGTCTCCTGACACCTCTCCCCTGCATCTGGCATTTTGAGGTACCTTCCTTTTAAGACTGGAGATTATACATCCCCATCATGGCTTGTAGCCTGCGATTGACTTTTCCTCTAGAAATCTGTCCAATTCCCTTTTAAAGGTGTCTAGGCCAGATGCCATCACCACATCCTGTGGCGAGGAGTTCCACAGACTAACAACACGCTGGGTAAAGAAATATTTTCTTTTGTCTGTTCTCACTCTCACAACACTCAATTTGAGTGGATGTCCCCTGGTTCTGGTATTGTGTGAGAGGGAAAAGAGCTTCTCTCTATCCACTTTATCCATCCCCTGCATAATTTTATATGTCTCAATCATGTCCCCCCCCTCAGACACCTTTTCTCTAGACTAAAGAACCCCAAACACTGTAGCCTTTCCTCATAAGGGAGGTGCCCCAGCCCAGTGTAATCATTTTAGTTGCTCTCTTCTGTACCTTTTCCAGTTCCACTATGTCTTATTTGAGGTGCGGTGATCAGAACTGTACGCAATACTCCAGGTGTGATCTTACCAGCGTTTTGTACAATGGCATTATAATGTTGGCTGTTTTATTTTCAATCCCCTTTTTAATGATACCTAGCATGGAATTGGCCTTCTTCACTGCTGCCGCGCACTGGGGTGACACTTTCATTGAGCTGTCCACCAGCACACGAAGATCTCTTTCCTGATCCATCACGGACAGCTCAGAACCCATTAGCTGATAAATAAAGTTTTGATTTTTTTGCCCCAATGTGCATTACTTTACACTTTCTTATATTGAAACGCATTTGCCATTTTGCCGCCCATTCTCCCAGTTTGGGGAGATCCTTCTGGAGCTCTTCAGAATCCCTTCTGGTCTTCAACACCTGGAAAAGTTTCGTGTCATCTGCAAACTTGGCCACCTCACTGCTTATCCCTGTCTCCTGGTCATTGATGAACAGGTTGAAAAGCATCAGTCCCAGGACAGATCCCTGGGGCACACCGCTTTTCACTTCTCTCCATTGTGAAAATTGCCCATTGACACCTACTCTCTGTTTCCTGGTTCTCAACCAGTTCTCCATCCATAAGAGGACCTGCCCTCTTATCCCCTGACTATGGAGTTTTCTCAGCAGCCTTTGGTGAGGGACTGTGTCAAATGCCTTCTGAAAATCCAGATAGACAATATCCACTGGTTCGCCCACATCCACATGCCTGTTGACCTTTTCAAAGAATTCTAAAAGGTTTGTGAGGCAAGACTTACCCTTACAGAAGCCATGCTGATTTTCCTTCAGCAAGGCTTGTTCTATGTGTTTTAAGTTTTTATCTTGAATGAGGCTTTCCATCATCTTCCCTGGAGCAGACGTTAGGCTAACCAGCATGTAGTTTCCCAGGTCCCCCCTCCTTCCCTTTTTAAAGATTGGTGTGACATGTGCTATCCTCCCGTCCTCTGGCACTGTGGCTGTTTCAAGGGACAAGTTGTATATTTTAGTTAAGAGATCAGCAATTTCATTCCTCAGTTCCTTAATAACCCTTGGGTGGATGCCATCTGGGTCCAGTGACTTATTGATAATCAATTTATCAATTAGATCTAAAACATCATCTCTTTTAACCTGTATCTGATTTCATTCATTAGTCAGGAGGGGCAGCGGAATCGGCCCAAGGTCTTCTGTTGTGAAGACAGATGTGAAGGACTCATTTAATTTCTCTGCAATCTCCAAGTCCCCCTTTAGCTTCCCTTTCCCTCCCTCACAATCCAGAGGGCCAGCCGCTTCTCTGGCAGGTTTCCTGCTTCTAACATATTTAAAGAAGCTTTTATTATTCCCCTTTATGTCCCCTTTTATGCATACGTTCCTCAAAGTTTTTCTTTGCCTTCCGTATCATCATCTTACATTTCTTTTGCCAGAGTTTACGTTTCTTTTTATTTTCCTCATTTGGGAAGGATTTCCATTTATGGAAGAACCCCTCCTTGCCCTTTAAAGCCTCTCTAACTTCACTCGTTAACCATGCCGGCACCCTCTTGGACTTAGTTGAGCCCTTTTTTCTTTGCAGTATACACTTCCGCTGGGCCTCTACTACCATTGTTTTAAACAGACTCCATGCACTCTGGAGAGATTGGATACTTTTTACCTTCCCTTTCAACTTCTTTCTAACTAGTTTCCTCATCTGATGCATGGCGAAAGAGATCGCAGCATGGTCACTATTCCCTACTGGCTCAGTGACATTCGCATCCCTAACCAGGTCCTGAAGACCACACAATATTAAATCCAGAGTCACCTGTCCTCTGGTGGGCTCCATGACAAGTTGCTCCAAGACACAGTCATTTAGCAAGTCAAGAAACATGGTCTCTCTTTCTTCACCCGAGCACACATTGACCCAGTCAGTGTGAGGATAATTGAAATCCCCCATGATTACAATCCTGTCTCTCCTGGACACCTCCCTGATTTGTCTCCTCATTTCAAGGTCCCCCTCAAGTTTTTTATCTGGAAGACGACAGCACCCCCCCACTATCACATCGCTCCTTGGGCCTGGTAGTTTAACCCACAATGATTCTATGATGGAGTCAAACCTGCCGTCCATCTCCATTCTGCTGGATTCTACCCCTTCTTTGACATAGATGGCCACCCCACCTCCAACACACCCCTCCCTAGCCCTCCTATAGAGTTTATAGACTGGGATTGTGGTATCCCACTGGTCCTCTGAATTCCACCAGGTTTCCATTATGGCTACTACATCAATGTTATCCCTAGCCACCAAATGTTCCAGCTCTCCCATCTTTGCTCGGATGCTTCAGGCATTTGCATAAAAGCACGTGCGTATGGGGTCCGCCAAGAAGGGATGCTTGTTTGTTTCTTTTTTCCCACAGCTTCTCATTCCAGTGGACCAACTATCACATCCCATCATGCTCCCAGTCCTAATTCCTACACTTTCATCACTTTGTGGTTCTCTACCCTCTCCACCCTCATTCCACAGGGATGAGGAGTCCTGAACCAGATGCTGCTCGGATCCTGTCGGCTTTCCCCCGGGATTCAGTTTAAAAGCTGCTCTTCCACCTTTTTAATGTTGTGCGCCAGCAATCTGGTTCCATGTTCATTCAAGTGAAGCCCATCCCTCTTGTACAGGCCTGGCTTGTCCCAAAATGTTCCCCAGTGCCTAATGAATCTAAACCTCTCCCCCTGACACCACCGTCTCATCCACATGTTGAGACCCCTGAGCTCCGCCTGCCTAGCTGGCCCTGTGTGTGGAACAGGTAGCACTTCCAAGAATGCTACCTTTGAGGTTCTGTGTTTAAGCTTCCTCCCTAACAACCTAAATTTGGCCTCCAGGACCAGAAGTGGGCGACAAGGATGATCAGGGGGCTGGAAATCATGCCTTATGAGGAAAGGCTGAAAGAGTTGGGCATGTTTAGACTTGAGAAAAGAAGACTGAGGGGTGATATGATAGCACTTTTCAAATATTTGAAAGGCTGTCATACAGAGGAGGAGACAAGATCTATTCTCAATCATCCCAGAGTGCAGGACACACAACAATGGGCTCAAGTTAAAGGAAGCCAGATTTCAGTTGAATATCAGGAAAAACTTCCTAACTGTTAGAGCAGTACGACAGTGGAACAAGTTACCTTGGGAGTTGGTGAGTGCTCCAACACTGGAGGCATTGAAGAAAAACTTAGATAATCATGTGGCAGATATGCTTTGATTGTATTCCTGCACTGAGCAGAGGGTTGGACTTGATGGCCTTGTAGGCCCCTTCCAACTTCACTTTTCTATGATTCTATGATTTCCCCACGTCATTGGTGCCAACATGCACCACCACTGTTACCTCGTCCCCAGCACTCTCTACCAGCGTATCCAGACGAGATGTGATGTCCGCAACCTTTGCACCAGGCAGGCAAGTCACCGTGCAGTCCTCACGACCATCACAGACCCTATGCTCTATGTTCCTCACAATCAAATTGCCCACTACCAGAATCCCTCTTCCCCTCTCCCCACAAGGTGTATCCTCAGTGCAACTGGATACAGGCCGGCCACGTATAGAACTCTAGGGGATGGTTTCCCTCTTGTCCAGATTGGCATCCTCCCGCCTGGAGACTTCCAATCCCAGCAGCTGAGGAGCTGCTTGTCTGTGGGTGGGACAATGCCTGAAGGTCCCTGGAAGTCTTACCGTGGTCCCTCTCTCCCTGTCTGCTTCTCCCAGTCCACAACCAAGACCTCAAGGGAGCAAACCCATTCCCTGAGTTCTTGGAGCTCCTTGCAACAAGGACACACCCATGACTTTTGCCCAAGAGGCATGTAGTCATACATATGACACTCAGTGCAAAATACGGGATAGCCCCAACCCACTGCTGTCTGACTGACTGCATGCTGATATTTGTTTAGAGCTTGACAAACCTTTTCTCAAGGGAAGTGACAGGCAGTATCTGGGGCCCTGGCTTTCTCGCCTTGCTGCTGAACTGAATGTAAAAGTATCCCTAGAAGTGGGAGACTAAAGTAAAATGACTAAATTAAGGCTATTATACTTTGGGCACATCATAAGAAGATAAGACTCATTGAAAAAGGCAAAAACACTAGGAATAATTGAAGGTAACAGGAAAAGGAGAACACCAAATGAGAAATGGAATAACTTGATAAAGGAAATTGTGTCTTGAATTTGCAAGAGCTGACCAAGGCTTTCGATGACCTTCTAGAAATCACTAATTTATTGGGCCACTGTAAGTTGGAGGCAGCTTTATAGTACATACCAACTACAACAGCAGCAGCAGCAATAGCAACAACAATTCCCGGAGTGCCCTAGCCAACATGGCCCCTGCTGACTGAGTGATTCTGAGAGCAGTACACCAAAGAAGCAGTGTTTCCAGGCTTGGTACAGAAGTAGAATTATACCAAGGCCCGATGCACTCCTCTCTTGGCCAGGGTAAGGAAGCCATGGTTTTCCTTCCTTACAAAGTTTTTGTGCTAAAATAAGGTTTTGTTAAGAACATCCCCATCCCCAATATTCTATTTAGTAGTTGCTTATTAGCTCAGGAATCTGCTTTTAAATTTAGCTGCATAACCCCTATTAACATCAATGATGACTGTTGTGTGTCTAAAAAGCCTTCAGTACAGTACCAAAAATGCCCCACTTAAAATATGGCTCTCATTTTTTACATTCTTCATTTTAGTTGGTTGTGTTGACATGTCTCTGCAAATTTGCATTAAGAATGATCAGGCGTCTTTTGTTGTGACCATCAGTCATTTTCATTTACAATGACCTGCTGACTCATATCACTAAAGAACTTAAAGAATGTTTAAGGAAATAGCATAGTATGAAAAATTAAAATTGGCACTCATTCGTTTGTAGAATGGTTATTTAATTCAAATGAGTCTGTCTAAAGTCTTTTCTTATAGAAAGACTGTTATATATTCACAATTTCTAATGCATGGGAATGCATGGGACTGCATTCCCCTGAAAATCTATGTATACATTTTCAGAATTTGTGGATGATAGCCTTTGGAGGTCTGCAAGGATTCCCCCAGCCATTTTTTAATCAATAAATCCAAGTCCTAACAGGTGTTTTCAAGTTCTCACAGCTAATAAGTTCAGATTCTGGCAGCCATTTTTGTCCTGTGGAGAAGGGAAATGGGTGGGCAAGGCTAAGCTTTGTGGGAGTTGCAATGGATTATGAATGTAGTAGTTTCTGTCCATTAGGTCCTGCACATCAAGCCTCTATGAAACCAACCAACCAGCCAGCCAGCCAGCCAGCCAGCCAACCAATCAACCCATATTCTTTGTCCCTATTTCCTCTGTCATAGCTACAGAAAAAAATGACTTCATTAAGTGTAAGAAGTTTAACACATCTGTCAAGACTTTGATTTCTTGATTAAAGTTGTTGAATGTCTAGTTGAGGGAATCCCTGAAAATGTCTGTGGTTTATAGTCCAAAACTCCCATGCCTAATACCAACGATGGGGACTCAAGTCACAGGACTCACTGTCAAGTCAGACGTAAGTTGACTTGACTCGGACGTGACTTGATTCCCCCCCCCCCCCATGACTCAGACTTGACTCGCAACTTGTAACCCACCCACCCCTCCCTTTTTTCTGAGGAGAAAAGTTTGTTTTTAGTAGGGACTCAGAGTTGGGGCTTGGGACTCAGGACTTGGTACCAAAGACTTGGATTTGAACTTGGGAAATGGACCCAAAGACTAGCTAACATCCCTGCTTAATACTGGAATTTCTTATTGCTATCTAAGAAGCATAGGTGCCATTGATGTCCAAAAATGTTTTTTCAACTTAGCTCTATGTAGACACAGCTGACTTAGCCTCATGATGCATGCTTTGTCTTATGTGTTTCATGTGGCATTGCCCTGTAAAGTAGTTTTGAAAATGTGGCTGGTACATTATTTGAGAACTAGAATACCGTGGGACATATTCTGTGACAATTACATTGATTGCCCGTTTGTTCTGGGCCTAATTCTAAGTGCTAGTTTTGGCCTTTGAAATCCTAGGTAGTTGGCATCCAGGTTACCATTAAACAAAACAAGACAGCTGCAACTATGTATGCAATGAATGGGCAGCAACATTTATTTATTTATTAGGGTTTTGTTTATTCCATTGGGGAAAGAGCGAGAGGTATTTTGGAGATGTTTTGTATAGGTCACCACAGGATTAGGCTGTGGAGCAGATACTAGACTGTAGGGTAACCATCATACTGAGAAAAAGTTAGCTTTTCATTATCCCTTTTATGGTTACTGTATTGATAGTCTTCCCCTCAACTCTTTTTTCAAAACTCTGGTTAACCATTTCCCCCAGGTTTAGAAGACAAGGATTGTTCATTCCATTGTAAGTGATTCTGTCTATTATTTATGGCAAAATGCACCTGGAGACAGGATATGCACGTTTAAAATATTTATTAAAGTCAAACTGCATACATTAAAAATAACACAATTATGTGCTGACATGGAATACTCACGCATATGCCCATGAAAGGCTGTATACTGCACTTGCATATGTAACTAGAAATGTGTGTGGAGGTGGTTCCTTAAGAATTCAGAAAAAGGTACCAATAATAGCTTTATGAAAATGCTACAAATTTTCAGTGTAAGCAATACAGCTGCCAACTTACGTCTTTGTACTGTTTATAGAAAAGCTATGCACATCTGTATTTTTCATTTACATGAATTTAACGTATTGCATCTTATTTTATAACTCTTCTTTTAAAAAGGAATATCAGCTGATTTGACAAAAACAGTTAACCTACCTAACAAATATGCTTTACAGAGGAAAATTATATTCATGAGAAACTAGGGCTGCAACTCTGTAATCCTTGGGACATGTCCCAGTGACTATAGGTTGTTTTGGATCTCATTCCTAAAGCCTGCAGAAAGACAGTTTATCTCAGGAGAAAATTCAATCTTGCATCCCCACCTACCTGCTGTAGAAAATTTGGTGGCCTTTGTCTCCTGATGCCTGACCTCCAACATGTCAGCAGAAGCAAAAAGGAAAGAGGCTCTGTGGGATGGAGATGTTAATGGGGATGTATTTAAATTATTTAAATACAGAACTACACCATACATGGTTTTCCTTCTATTGAAAGGGGGTTAATAAAATGAAGGGGTGAAACTCTCCCCCAAAAACATGTGGGAAGGGAAGAGAAAAATGCACTCCTTGCTCCCTGATAAGGCAGTTCCTTCAGTAATATGGCTCTGCCTGTATATTTGGTCATCTGTGGAAGTCCCATCTCTGGAACTGAAAGCTACTGCTGGGCACTTTGGTAGTGGGGTAAACAAAGAACTTGTACGATTGGTATGCTATGATGAAACACCTGCAAAAACATATCCCTTTTTGGATCATCACCTTGGGATGCTTGGGAGTCTCCTAGCAAGAACCAGGGCAGCTTCCTTTTTGAGCAGGAAGCTAGGCCATGAAGCTATTGAGCTAGGCTCATGGTACAGTGGTTACAGTGTCAGTCTAGGATGCAGGAAACCTTGCTTGGTGGGAGTGGCAATAATAAACCACTTCTTCAGCATCTCATGTGCCTTGAAAATTCTATTAAGTTCACTGAAAGGTGGAAGCAACCTTTTGGCACATAACACAACATAGCTAGATAGAAATTTGCCTTCATCCTTTGGGCAGATTTCACCAACCTTTCAAAGTGCTTCCTTTAATGAACTAATTGAAACAATTAAATTAGCTATGGTTCTTTTTTTGAGGTAATTATTTAAACATTCAGTACAAACATTATTTAGAGATTAACCATTTCATGAAAATACTATTTAGAGACGGCTGAATTACAAAACGTTAGTTTTTTTAAAAGTATTTTTTCTGGTTTTGTTTGCTGTTATTGAAAAAATGACTGGAGATCTTGGTACATCTTGTCAGCCAACGGAACAGGATACTATAAAATATGACGAATTTAACTTGCCAGGATAATGTATTAACTGAGCCCTGACTTAGAACAGAGGTATAATTATGGCAACGAGAAAAACTTCTCTCTGAATCACCGGTTTGCAGCAAACTAATTAATGATCTACCACCACAAGGTGTATCTTGTTTTTAATAACAAGCTGGCTCTTTCTATTGTAAGACTGTGATTTGTGTTCTAAGGGGTACAGAAGAAGTCTCAATATAACTTTCACATTAGTCTGTTGCTAACTGAGTTTATGAAGGAAATCCATGGAGTGCTATTCATATATCACTTTTTACTACACAGGGATTATAACATAATAGAAACAGCTGAGCTAATGTAGAGCAGTCTGTACAGCAGCTCTTATTCTTCCAAATTTAAAAAGCAATCCAAGAGAATCTTAATTACACCTGTGGAAAACTAATATCACAGCACAGAAAGCTTTTGAGAATTACAGATTAATTTTTGCATGGTATATTGTTGGGATGCACCTAGTTCAAAAGATGATAAGGCTGCATGCATAGTCCTAGGAAAGAGCCTGCAAGCTTCAACACGAAATCGAAAAAGTGTGGTTGCAATGGGTTTTTGTTGTTGTTGTTTGGACAAAAGTTCCAGGAGCAGTGGTGTTATGGCACCAGGTATCCAAGGATTAAGCTCTGGGAGTTTTTGATGAGCAAAGACTGTAATATTTGCCATTACCCTCAGACTTTCCCCCTGATTTCACTTGCAGTCCTCAAAGTCATTGGAGAGCAAATGGATTTTCCTAGCAATGATACAGTGTTGTGAGTGATACCAGTCCTAAACTAACTTGTAGTGCATGAGTACCCAGACAAGAGGAAAAGATGAAGTAAATTCCTTTTGAAATGCTTCACAACAATTACATTGGATGGTAAAGTGGATCATGGCCCTTCTAATTTACCAGGCAATTTATACATCGCTACTCAAAAGTAAGCCTCACTGAGTTCAGTGGGACACAGTTAAGCATATATAGGATGTTTATGTTTAACGTAAACATAATAATGTGTATATCTGACAGGGGTCGAAGATCGAGTGATCCATTTCAACATGTCTTCCTTGGTAAGAAATGAACATGGTCAGAAAGTAAGGAATTAAGGATAATATTAGACATTAAGAGGAATGTGTTTTCCCTCCAATAAACCCATTTTCTTCCAACAATAGGATATTAACAGAAGCTGTTTCCTCAGCAATCAGATTAACAAATTAAACCTGTACCTTCAATTCACACAAAAGCAAAATTACCTCTTCTAAAAACAGGCTAAGCAAATAATCTGGTTTGAGCCACAAGGAAGATGATATATACCTTTTTTTGAAAAATTGTTAGCCTTATGACTTATATATGTAATTAGCTTTTTGGAGGTTTCTCTTATAAGGTCAATGGAGAAAGACAAAAGGCTGCACCTCTATTAAGTGCTTCAAGAGATTATGCTTATTGTGTATGTGATGTTTGTCAATATCCATTATTCCTTCCTCTGTTTTAATTAAGGGCTGCAACATCAAGAGATAATTTCAAGCATCTGGGATATATCTTGGCAAAAGTCAGGTGGAACCCCAGTGATTTTTTGCCACTGACAAAAACAACAACAACCAGTAACAGTCTGCCAAGCTCCAAGTAGCCAAAGAGGAGGGAGGATCTTTCTTCTCTTCCTCCTGTACTTTGGTTTGTATACTGAGTAACCAGCACTGGAAGAGGGCTACTATCAAGGGCACAGTGAAAGAGAAAAACGGAAGTAATGACCTGCTGACAGCAAGAAACTAACCCCTTCTCTTCTCTTCCTATATGTATAGGAAGAGTATCCATACATATTTAAAACATACACATACAAACTAGTAGTTTAGGAACTGCAAGGTGTCTGTTTCCTATTTCCTACTGCTTTGAAATGCATCTTCATAAAGTTTGCTTTTCCCCAAAGCACAACAGATGCACACTGCAGGGGTGTCTCAAACAGTCTTCCCAGTCTCCGGTATCTGGAACACTCTGTATCTCTATCAAATATTCTGCACTAATGTCTAGTACAATTATTTCTTGCAGTATCTCAAATTCTGTTTTTCCCATGAAACTTAAATTCCTGGACTGAACAACTAATATTGCAGCCTTAAACACTCCCAATGGGGCTTCCTTCTGAATAGATATTTACAGTATAGGACTGAAATCTGCTTGGAGCTTGATTATTTAGTTTTTCACTTATTATACTGTTTGTTTTAGCTTGCAATTTGCTGCTGTTAAATAAAAGATACAAACAACCAATAATATCATTTCTTAGATCAAAATTTAGAAACATAATCCATAAACTTGACTCCACTATTCTGGAGCAACCTAATTGAGATTAAATCTTTTGCAAACTGAAGCACATAATGCTTATTCTACAGAAAGTTACATTACACTTTGATATTTTTTTTTAACAGAGTTGCTGGACCTATGTCTTAACGCTCCATTGTACACTAGAAATGATGCAACACACTTTCTTTTTTTAAAATCAGTGACAAAACTTTCAGAAATCCAAATGGCTTAGAAGGCTACCACTTCATTTAAAACATATACACCCTATTCACAAAGTATTCTTAAGGTGGCTCACAGCAGTACTAATAAAACCACATTTCTTTCTCTCTCTTGTCTCGTATCACAATAAATGACACAAAGTCCTATTGCTATGGCAATTGTCCCAAATGCTGTTGCTTGATCATTCCAGTCCTGACTCTTCAAGTGTGTCAGTACTGGCAGAAAATATTGTTTGAGGAACCCTCAGGATTCCTTGAAAGCTTATCAAAGGTTCCTCATTCTTAAAACTGGCAGTGACAAACCACTCGTATGGTAGAACATGTGAAAAGAATCTCAGGAATATAACCCTTTTCTAAAGAAGGCTAGTGCCATTTTAGGCTGCATTAGTGGCCATAATCCTATTGCCAATTAATGCTTGCATAAAGGTAATTACATAGTGGCAAATTGGCTCTCATTAACAAGGTGCGACCTGTGTTCCTGATTGCACACCTGCTTATGCAATCAGGCACTTGCCCTGAAATGTAATCCTACTTTGTAGTAGCAATTTACTGCCAAGTCTTGCACAGTTTCCCATATGTAAGTGTAAATCTGCAATAGGAAGCAGTAATTTGCCTCACCCACTCAGATGAGGAGGCAGGGAAGGGAAACCCGTGGTGCCGCCAGTGAGTGGACAATCATGTGGAGAAGGCAGAGGAGGCAAGTACGCTGCTAGTGGTGAGCGGGCGAGTGCACAGAGGAGGTGGGGGAGGGAAGCATGTCGAGCCTGTGGAAGACCTGTGCAGGTGTTGCGCCGAAGCACGGTTTGTGCCCGTCTCTAATGCTGAGCACTTAGAAGGGTGATGGTCTTCCCCACTTTTAATATATTCATTCAGAGGCTGGACAGCCATCAGTTGTGTGTGGTCTACTATTTTCAAGATAGACTACAGGGTCGGACTAGAGGGCTTATAAAGTCTCTTCCAGCTCTTTCCCAGAACAGTTTGTCCACCCTATCCATTCTCTTACAAACACATATATAATAAACTAGGGATGTTATGTGCATTCTAGAGTATGATCTCAGGATCGTAAAGGCAATCAATAAGGTCCCACCTTACTGAGCAATGCCTTGCAACATCCCTGTGTCACAGCTTGGAAAAGTTATTTTCAGGACTACAATACCCAGATGTTCCAGCCAGTCTAGAGCCTACTATTAGAAGTTGCAGCCCAAAAGCGGCGTCATTTCCAACTTCTGCTCCAAGTATGATTTTTTAGCAGAATTCAAACTGTGCAGGGATTTCTCAGCATACAAACTGTAGTGAAAAGAGTCCTCTGTATGTTGTTGTTATATGCTGTCAATAAATTGCATCCAATTTATGGTGACTTTAGTAGGGATTTAAAAGTATATGAGATATTTAAAGCACAGTTTTACTGACAGCACCCTCCCAGTGAATTTCCATGGCTAAGTCAGGATTTGAACCCCTGTCTCTGAGTCCTCATCTGGCACTCCATCCACGACACTACGATGGCTCTTTCTTTAAGTAGAACGTTTGAAAGAAAGTGTATGTTTTAAGTATAGTATTGAGAATGTTTGTCTGGTTTTTGGAACACTTGGACTGAAAATATTCTGATCATTATGTTCAATTGCAGAAGTTTCATTTGAGGGTCACATCTGATATATATAAAAGAATTCAATTTTCTACATCCCTTCATAAGAACATGAATTCTTTCTTGGTGCTTTAAAATATTGAAAACATTTATTTCGCTACAGAAAATTTACTGTTTTCATTATTTTAGTATAGTCTGCTGCTTGTTTCATAGCCTCTCCAACTTAAAACATGTTGAGTCAGATTTACTTTAGAGACCTTTAGCCTCTACAGGGATTTAACCTGTAGAAACAGGAAAGTCAGTATCCCAGGAAGTCCACTAGGCTTTTTGCCAATTTAATGAATGAGGGGGAGGCATGGTTGCTATGGTGATGATAGGTGGTACAAAACAAAAGTGTTAGCTCACACATTAATGATGGATAAAAGTCAACATGGATTCATGACTCTCAGATGACCTGCAAGTAAAATGGACTGCTAGACTGTACCTGTTAAATACTAAACAAACAAACAAAACTTAACTGCGTGTTTGACAGGAACACTTGAAACATCTTGATTCATTTGCAGCTCGGAATCTGAGGACCTGTAGCAAATGAAGAGAAGGAGTCCGATACAGGCATGAAGGCTTGGGGAAAGTCATTCCTTTGTTTTTAAAAGGAGTGAGGAGTTGTAGGCTGGAATGTGACTCACATTGTATCCAATATAAATGGTGAACTCCATCAATCTACAGCCCCTGTGTGAGCACTGACTGCAATTTCAAATGTCATACAGATTGTGAATCAATTCACAGCAAGACCAAATTATTCTGATTTGGCTTTCCAGTGTAGTTGCACCCAGAGCCTAGAAAACGAACAACAGTGCCAGCAAGAAATGAATCAACAACTGTTCTTATTATATTATTATCCCTAAAGAATAACACTTCTGTTTAGCATAAGCTTTCATGGATTGTAGCCCACTTCACCAAATGCACTTAGTCCTTACAATGCGATAGAACTCTTTGTTGTTTTGTGGCAACAAATTTGCATGGCTGCACCTCTGAAAATAATTGTACAAATGTTGCAGGGAGCAGCCCTGAAGAAATTGCAGCTTGTCTCAATGAACCAAGGAAGTTTATGGCAGAGAGAAGATTTGTTGCTCTGTCTCTTAGCCACTGTGCTACAACAGCTCTCAATGAGACATTCTCAAATATACATTATTCAATGAGCCTGACTGTTCAAGGCATATTTTTCCCCCAAATAATTCTGACCAGAATACCAAATTGCCAATGTATTAGAAAGACAACATATGTTGCAGGAGGTAATTTACATCATGTCTTAGACATCCTGTAGAAATGACATAGCTTTCTCATTTTATAAACAGCATTCTGCCCATATGTCTATGAATTGAGCACGCCAGGCAGGACCTTTCTCTAGTTTCATCATATTTTCTCTAGGGAACAAAAAGTAGAAATGATTTACATTTCATGAAATATTTACTGGAAGCTAAACAGCTCTCCATTTTCTTCTGGAGAAATCATTTGCCACATGCACTACTGACTTCCTATTGATCTTGAGTCATAGTTCAAAGTGATACCTTTTTTGCAAAATAAAAATGTGTCTCCCTAATGATGATTAAGTAATAGCAAATACATCATTTTAATAGAACATTTCAAACAGATGCTCTGAAACTATTTCCCACACATCAGTCTTACTAACAAATAATTAATATACATCAGCTGAACTCCATTTCTTTCAATGAGCTGCCGATACACAGAAAGCATAGCATTCTTCCCTGCGACACAAAATGTCTACTTTGGTTCATCCTCATGATGAACCTCTGGATTGCTGCCTGAAAATATTTGTCAGCCCAAATCCTATTAATTATGCCCACCAGCGTAATGCAGTTGGCAATTATCTTGTTGGTGACTTGCTTGCAAGTTAAGATGTTAGTGTAGGCATTTGCTGTTGTGCTTAGCAACCAGTCCTTACACTACTTGCAGCAATTTGTCAATGAGATTTATGCTAACTGTGTTATGCTGATAGGAGTAACTAATGGGATTTTGGGCACTGTCTTACTCCTTGCTTGTTGCAGAGGGCCTCTCATGGCTGGCATAGACTGTCTCAGGGTGCTACATTCCCTCAACTCCATGTAGCTAGTATGAATGTGGAAGTATACAGGATCAAACTCAGGTTATGAGTAGAGTCTTTACTGCAATTCTGCAGTTTAACCACTGCACCGTGAGGCTCCTTGTTTATGCTTCCTTCTACATAGGAGCTAGAAGCCTCATGGTGCAGTGAGTTTGGTCCCAGCAGGCTCAGGTAGCCGATTGAAGGATGATTCAGCCATCCATCTTTCTGAGGTTGGTGAATTGAGCAGGGGGCACAATGTGTAGCCTGCATAATTAAATTGTAAACCACTCAGAGAGTGCTTTAAGCACTATGCAGTGGTATATAAGCCGTACACTTGGCTTTTTGCTTTGCTTTGCTATGGAATTTATAAACTGTATATGAGAAATGATGTACATGCCAATAGAAATATATTTATAATATGCAATTCATCTAAATGAATGTAACTCAGCACTTAGAAGAGCAAAGTGAGAGAAATCATTCTGACCTTTTTAAGTATTACTATTTCTAGATCACCCTTTACTATATTCTTTACTAGCTGGAAAAAGCCCAGTGAATGCCTGTAAACTGCCAAAATGTCAATGAAAATATCATCATTAACTTTAATGTGTTCCAGTAGGCTAGAAATTGATGTCCCCAGTTCAAGGTATAGTTGAAACTATATCTGCTGTTATTGCAGCCACAGTTTTTTAGAGAAGAAGGTTAACCTGGTGTTTGCTTTAAGAAACCAAATTAAGGCTGCAATCAGATGGCTGGGAAGGCACACATCTGATCACACAGGAAAGGGTCACTTGAATGGGAGGAAGCTCTCTTAAAGCATCCCTTCTCTTTGCCAGGGAATTACTCCCATCTGGACTCCAAAAGTAAAAGCACTTCAGCTGGATCAAAAAGACCCAGCTTGGGTATAGATTGGGGTCAGGTCAGAGTGCATTTCCCCATGCATAGTGTGATCATTGGGAAATAGATCATATCAGACTGCTCCACAAGTGGTCCAAAATGCAGTTCATTTCCTCAGGTGATCACACCCAAAGTTGTCGTGCTAGTCTTTTCACAGGATGACATTCTAATTTGCTCTTGCCAGTGCTTTTCGTTGTTGTTTCTTCCATCCTTCCTCTTTTCACGTACCAATAAAGTGTCTAAACTTCTGTCAATATGCAAGAGAGGCTTATTATAAATAATGGCACAGATATGAATGTTGCTTTTTTTTTTTTTACTACAAATCTTAGAATCCCCCAGCCAGTATCTACGTTAGCCAGCCTAGTACCCAGTAAGTACAGTTCTTTCAAGTTGAAAGAACTTTCATGCTGGTAAGATAGAATCATAGATTTAAGATTGTTTGCAATATTGCACTTCTCTATCATACAATTTAAGTTTCCTAGTCATGTTTTGTATTATGTTCAATGTTATTTTCAGGCCAAGATATACTGTTTTTCTCCTATAATACCTTATGATTAGAGTGAGATTTCAGGGCTGGAAACTAAGTCCAGGGGAAGAAGCTTGTGATGTCATGGAAAGGGAACCTTGTGATCTCACAGAGGCAGGGCAAGCAAAGATTGTGAAGACAGCAAGCACAACAGACATACAAACACTGGTACATTTAGCTAATGTGTCCTGGTTAGGGATGGGGTTTCATAATTCTAGGACTTCCAGTCCCAGAAGCCAGGCTAGGGGGATTCTAGGACTTGGAGAAGAGAAACCAGAAAGCAAAAGAGATCTTTCTATCACCATTGTCTGCTTCACTCCACGTACTTCCGCTGGAAAGAAGGGGACACTCTCTCAGTCTCACTGCTTCTATGAGTCCCCTCACTGCTCTATGGGAGGGCAGTTCAGTGAGATGCTTCCCTGTAGAGTCTAATGGGTAGCAAGATTGTGCTATCTATAGGCCACTGGGATGATTTCCAGGCAGCAGTGTGGCTGTGGGGGTGGGTGGGTGGGTGGGTTCTCTTCTGCTTCCCAGCTGATACAAGTGGAGAGAAGCACAAGGTGGAAGTAGAAAAACATCTCTTTTGCCTTCTGATTCTCTCCCAGTCCCAGAAGCCTGCATGGTGGATTCTAGGCAATTTTTGAGACTGGAGGTCCTAGAACTATGAAAATCCCATTCATCCTTATGTCCTGGTACACATGGCAATAGGTGGAGATGGTGTCCAGGCTTTAAAACCACCTCTCACACAGAAATCAAACTTCCTTCTTCTCTGGTGTGGTTTAATCTGAAATTTGTCTCCCCACCAGGAGGCTGAGGGAAGCATAAACATTCCCTGAGGACATCAACTAGCATTCTGAGACCTTGGCAACCTTACTTAGGATAGGCAATCCCATATCTTCTGCTGTTATGAATCCAGCAGCCTCTGTTTTTGGAGTGAAGATGCTATTCAAAAAGACTACTTGATGAAAATCTCTAAAACTGAGAAGGATCACTTGGTGTTAATCCTAAAACCTACTTTCACTGTTAACATTCAGTGGTTACATTAGTGAACAGCATAGAATTAGGTCCCACTGAAAACCCCCAGAAACTCTTGTGATACCTTTTGTCATTGCTATCTGGTTTACCTGCTTCTGACTTACACAGAGAGCAGCAGCAAGAAAGATCAGCAGGTGGTCCTGCCTGCTCACTAGTCTGCCCGCGCTGTCTGATCAGTGACAGGGACTGTGTCCAGAATCGGAGGGAAAGTACATGGGTAATTAACACTAAGAGGAAAGGATTCCACTGATGGCACTCCACCTGATAAAGCCAGAATTGCCAGCAGACATGATCCGAACCCTACTTCCATATGTTCATGTGTACATGCTCCAACTATCTGCACAAGGCTTGAGTTGTCAAGTCACTGACTTGAAAACTGGTCATCTAGCAGGCCAAGACTTTTGTTGTGTTAATTTACTATAATAAACTATGCTGGCTTTAAAAAAAGAATGCAGCATTTAACAGATCTGGCCATTTAAAATGCAGTGGTAAAAAAAAAGTAGTTTGTCACATAGATGATAGAGCTATAAATTAGTAACTTATTTAGCATGTGCCTTTTTTCTTTCTAGAGCTTGTTCTAATCATATATTCCCTAAAGTATCTAAATGAAATTGAGGAGTCAGAACACACGGGCTTGCAAATAGATTTTAAATGGATGAATATTGGTGGTTGATGCTAAATGCACGAAAACGGAAAGGTCTGATGAGCATACACTAGCCTAGTGTGGTGTTTTAAGCAATATTTGGTAAAGTTTTTTAGGGTAAGTATAAGCTATTTCAAGCACTCACCTTGACCTCTGCATCTCTTGCAGAGGTCAAGTGAGTGCATGCAGAGGCTTCTTCCCCTCACCCCACGAAAATCAACATAACAACATATACAGAAAATTTCAAGAATTGGAAGAAAAATGAGATAACTCTGTTATAGCCTTGAGGGGGTTCCTTCTTATTTGGATTGGAATGAATATCTTAGGGCTTAATGCAATGCCCTCAGAAGCTACCTTTTCCCCCTAGACCATTTCAAAAACACCACATGACTACAACAGGAGCTGAACATCTGCTAGTGTATTAAAATCCCAAATGACACGAGCTCTGCAAACTGTTATTAATTGGAATCTTGCAAATATTCTGTTCACTATACATTGTATTTTACAGTCTTAATACTCGAGGACAACTTCACTCCCTTATTCACATGGGGCATACATTTATGTGTCTGTTCAAAAAGATATCTGCTTTCATGCTGAAAATTCCATTCCCCCCTCATCACCCACATTCTTTAAAAAGCAAGGCTGTGCTTAAAAATGGGTCCTTTTCCATTCTGAAGCTGTCCTATATTTTTTGTGTCTCAAAACTCTTGCATGCCTTGCAAAATTTTGTGCCAAAGTGTCTATTTTCAGGATTGTAATATGCATTAAATGCCTTGAATTTCAAACAGCTTTACCTTTTTAAAAAAACAACCAATACTCTCCTCGTTTGTTTTAAGAGTCATCCACCGCCATTCTGTTTAGAAAACACGAAAAGTTTGAAAAGTCCCTGCTTGAGAACTGGTTTGAATTAAAGTCAAAGCAACATCCTCTGCAGTTCTAGATTAGGGAGGCAACATTTTATCAGCTGTTTGGCAGCTTCAATGTCAACAGTCTTCCTGATATATTTATAGTCCAGGGATGTCCCTCAACTCCTTTTGCAACATGTGTGCAATATAAATGAGCCTTGTTTATAACAAGGGGTTCTCTATACAATGTTAGTTAATTCTAGCAAGGCGCCCCATTAGATAAGGATCTGGTTGAGGGATTTACATGCCAGGCACGCATCCTAATGAGTGAACACCATTTTCATTTACATTCTACAGAATGCACTAATTCTTTTAAATTAGGAAAGATTCTTTCCAGTAATGTCATGGCTGTAAACTGTCACAGCAGGAATTGTTTTAAAGCAATGGTTCTTAGCTTGGGTCCTCTGATGTTTTTGGACTAAAGCTCCCAGAAGCCTTCACCAGTAGCTGTGCTGGCCAAGGTTTCTGGGGGCTGTAGTCCAAGAACATCTGGGGGCCCAAGGTTGGGAACCACCGTTTTAAAGGCTATGACATTTCTAATCAAGACACTAGGTTATCAGTTCTAAGTAACTCCCTCCCCTCTTCTGTTCATAAGCACAACACAACACACACACCACCAAGACTTTAATCCAAACTCTGGAATTAATCTTGCACAAGTTTTCCTGGAATCACAGAAATGCACAGCTAAAAGGGGTCTCAAGGGTAATTTCTAGTCCCTCTCCCAGCCATAGTGGAAATTTAAGCACCTGTGATGCATGGCCCTCCAACTGCTGTTCAAAAGCCTCTAGGAAAAGAGAGTCTACTGTCCTTCAAGGCAATCTGTTCCACAGTTGAATGGCTCTTACCATCAGGAACTTTCCCCTAATTGTTACCTGCATTCCCCTTTCTTGTAATTTGAATCCATTGGTTCATTTGGATCCTATCTACTGAAGCAGCAAAAAACAAGCTTCCTCCATCTTCCTTTAGATACCTGAAGATGGTTGTCATATTATTTCTGTCTTCTCTATTCCAGGCTAAATAATCACTGTAGCCTCTGTCATCTTCCTGAGAAGTCTGCATTGAACAAGATTTTAGTAAGAAAATATTATGTCAACTGTGTCAACTGGGAAATCTTTGGCTACCAAGAGTTTTCGTGTTAAGAAAGGGCAGCAACTACCCTTTATGACAGCAGCTAGAAGGTGTAAGTGATTTTGTAAAAAGAAAGCATGAAAATGCAGGATTAATGTCTGTAATGCTTATAATACCATGTTATGCTTGCAATTGTTGTTGCTAGCGCTGTCAAGTTGGAACCAACTCATGGTGATCTTAACAAGGTTTTCAAGGCAAGTGAGATATATAAGGAATAGATCGACTAGTTCACACCCCCAGTGAGTTTGCCAGTAATTTGAACTCAGGCTCCTAAATCCTAGTCCATCATTCTATCCACTACATCACGCTGGAGATCCATGTTTGTAATATCACAGTGCAATCAATCAATCAATCAATCAATCCATAAATCAGTCCACGTTTGTTAATGGCTGTCAGTGGTGTAACTATAGTTGCAAATGTGTACTATAACTGAATGAACTATTCAGATCCTGACACTGGATGATATCTTATAGGTTTGTCATTTGGTACTGTTCTTGACACAAACAAAAATGAGGTGTTTGTCTATGGGATTTCTGTGCTATAATGTTAACCCCAGAGAAGAAAGAACATGGTTGGGGCACCTCTTAGTTAATTCTGACTAGAAGGATGATCTTTTACTTCATTCACATGGCTACTGCAGGGTGTTTGTGTACCTGGAAGACTATTTTGAAGTTTTAATGCAAGCAGAACAGGCTCCTGCAAATCCCCATTTTGGTAGGGATTTTCAGGAGCCTGTTCAGCTTGGGCTTAAACATTTAAGTGGATAATTTAAATTAAAAATGCAGAATATAATATTGAAACAAATCTTAGAGGTCTGTCCTCTGCCCGTATCTGCTTGTGATCACTAAAGAGGGAGATGTCTTGTGGACTCTTTCATCCAATAAGCGCAGAGTTGGTCTTATGATTAGGCAGAGTGAAGTAGCCTCCTTAGGTACAGTACTAATTTGGTACTAATTTGGGTGTCAAGAAAGGGCAGCAAATTGTAGGTGATTTGAGTTATTACTGAGGAGTGGTGGGTGAGGTTTTGGCATGTGTTTTTTGTTCCTTAACTGGCAAGAATGGGGAGAACTGTTTGTGGGATTTTCTGCCTTATGTGCCGAAATACATCAGTCGGCCTTAAGTACCCTGTAACATATCTTGAGCATGTGGAGAATGTCCACCTCAGGTACAGAAATATCTTGGACAAATTATCTGTGTGGCTCTGGTGTCTTCTTTTCCCCAGGGGTTTTGCCAAGTCTAAATATCTTTTTCACAAGTGATGTAAGATGAAGATTGTAGTGGTTATAGATAAGCATGGCATTTATGGGGTGTGTGATTATGTTAACCCTCATGAAATACAAGAGGAGATTACAGTCCCTCAGTCACTTTTTCTGCAAGGGCTAAACACACAGAGCTAAACCTCTAAAGTAGGGAAAAATCATGAAATCTTTAGCCTACTTCTTTGGCTTCTGTTGCAAGTTGCCTTTAGATGGTATGGAATGTTGATAGGATCAGCATGTTCCAGACATTCTGTCTTCAAGGTATCCTGTCCCCCATCATGTGATAAACAAGGCTCCTTTCTAAGATCAAAGAAAGATTGATAAGATTATCAATCTTAGCAATTAATGAGCCATATAAACGAATGCATAGCTTTGTAACCATGAGAGATGACAGAAGTAATTGATTAATGGCATAGGTATGAAGTAGTAATAATCTGGAAACATATACAAACGGTGTGGTTCTTGCTGTGCTTCAAGTTCCCTTTCTCAAGGGGCTCCCATAAATAAAGACTGCTTCAATATTGCTCTCTCCTCTTTAGTGGTTACTCATGAGTTTGTTTAGCAGGACCTCCAGCCTTGAAGGTATCTTCTGCAACACCTGCAAGGTGAGTGTTCTACAGTGTTGTCCTTTGAAGATTTGTAAACCGTGTTGCCAAGTTTCAGCCACTGGCCATAAACAGTATTTTCTTAATATTAAAACAATAGCTGAGATAAAAATTGCTCCCAAAATTGTATTTCTTTTTGTCATTGGACCATATTTTTATCTTGGCCAATGCTCCTGGGCCGAAAAACAAAAACAAAAGTCTCATGCCATTTTTTCATGGTGCCCACAGTCTCATGATGTTCTGAGGAACATGTGACGTACCTTAGTTGTCAGTAGTTGGCCTCATTCAGGGAAATTAACCTGAATAGAGAACTGGAACTCTTAAGAGTTTTAGGAAAACAAGAAGTGTTTGTTAAAGCTACACCCTAACCCTGCTGCCAAGACTCAGTATTTTGAAATTCCAGTGGAGTCAGAATTTACTCAATACAATTTTTAATCCTGGCACTTGAGGATTAAGATATTTGTCATCATATTTGTGGTTTCCAAAGTAGCCCCTAAACCAAAATTCCCTGCCAGAAGAGATGCTCCAGATTTATGTTGCTGCTTTTAGACTGTTCTTTTCAAAAGAAACATTTCTTCTATTAAACCTTCATGGATTAAGTGTTGGAAAATATATACTGCTTTGTTAAATGGTGCATTTAATTAATATTTCACTATGATTTCTGTGTTGTTGTTTTTACTTTCACATTGCATTTTTTCTGGATTTAATTGGAGGAAAGTTAATCCTATGAACATTCTTTGCTTTTAAACATGTTTAAATAGGCTTTATTTGGAAGAGTGGAACAAAATAATTTGCTTGAAACAGATATATGGATCAAACCACAGAGCAAATTATGCCTCCTTTTAAAGTACTTGAATTGGAGTTTGTAATTCCATTTGCTACTACTCCACCTGGAATTGAGACCTAGGTGTAAATTTGCTTTGCTGATCACCTATAGCTTATTGTAATGGCACTATTAGATTCCCTCATGAAGAAGCAGTTTGCATAAGAATACAGTATGGCCTGTATTTTAAATGGCATCATTGGCATGTAGCAAGGTAGGATGCATGCCCTTCTGATCTGTTCTGTGGCTGCCACTAGAGATGGGGAACCATTCAGAATTCACCAAATAATGCCATATTCAGATAGTTTTGAATATATCAAATCTGAATTTGATAGTTCCAAATGTCAGGAGACACTGAGTTCTCTGCCCCCACTGCCCTTGGTACCAGAGAGTCTTAATGTTTCATTTCTCAAGAAATCACTCCAGGATGCCTGAGAAAAAGGTTTCACTTCCACTTCTTCCTCTAGCAACCAGAAACCTAGCCTTTCACTTTCTAAAGAGAGTCTTTGGAAAATACTGGAGAAACATGGGAATGTGTTGTTATAAAAATTAAACATAAAATGAGCTCTGAAGAGTTTTTTTTTTTTAACTTGCCTTGAATCTCCAGAGAAAGGCCAAATTAAAAACTGAAATAAAAAACACAAAATAGCAATATATCTATCCCTGTCAATAAATGCTGCCCTGCACTACCACAGAATGCATAGCCTGTTGCTTTCTAGTGGAGAAAAACACAGCAAACCAGTCATGTCTGGAGAAAAGTATTTTTTCAAGAGAGGGCGATATATAGCCTTTTATATAACATTGGATCTGTCCTCTCTTTCTTATACTGTACAAGCTTTTTTAATAAGGACTTTTACATTACATACATTGCACTGTAGCCTACAGGGGAGCCATTAGAAAAATTCAAAGAGAGATGGAGCAATGATAGGTAAGGCTAGAGAGCAACAGTGCCCTATTAAAATATGGGAACATGTAAAAATTAATTACCAGTTTACTGTGTATTAGAATGGGATGCAGAGAGTGTTTTATTCAGTGCATGGTGATAAGTGTTCTATGTATGCCATGTAGAAAGAGCAGCAGACTTAATTTTGTCTAACAAAGCAGTAAGAATTTCAAAAAGAAAAAAGTGAAGGAGACATTTTGTGGAAAAAACTGAGGCTTAAACCATGTACCATATATTCACAAAAACAGTACATGTGACACCCACAGAATTTTATTAACTTCTGGATGCTTTTACCTTAACTCTACATGTGTGTGTGAGGGGGAAGAAAGCAGAATGGGGAAAACTAGTAAAAGGAGAGAAGTTATTACTTTCTAAATCATATTCTAAGCTGAAGTAATTATACCTTCATTATTGGAATAAAGTAACTTGTTGAACCTTTCCCATCCCCTTAAAAAAGTAACTTCTGGACTCTAGGGCAAAAACCGGACATTTGCTTACTCAAAACTAGGATTATACATACTATAAATCTACAGCTTTAACATAAGCACTTTTACTGATAACAGAATGGAAAGCCAAAGGAAAATTTGACTTTTATTTCTAATTCAGCATGGCCATAAAGGCATGGTAATATTTTCTCTTTAAAGCTGCTCAGTTTTAATCTCTGAAAAGACCCGCAGATCAATCCTAAAGGTCAGATGGGAGTGACATGCCTTTTTTAATATTCAGCACAATTTTTCTTAGCACTTTTGATGATGAGGTCTGAGCATGCTACACGTTGATTCACATTAGATATTTGAATCTTGACTTGATTCACTCTCATGCAGGGGCAAGATTTTTTTTTTGTTGGAGAAAATTTGTGCATATTACAAGTGGTATTTGTGCATGATTGTAAAATGCATGGCATTGAAAATGAGATACTGTCTTTTTTTAAACTACTAGAAGGAGCACCATTGATCAATCAACCTTTCTGGTTGTGTTTATTGTGTGTGTGTGTGTGTGTGTGTGTGTGTGAGAGAGAGAGAGAGAGAGAGAGAGTGAGTGCTTAGCTGCACAAAGGGAGAAGACACTGGTTTTGTACAGAGACAGTTTCATGCATATTATAGTTTGCAGATATTGTGAAAACAACCACACAACAATAAAAACCTTTCTGATTTCTGCCTTGTATTGCAGTTAACATCTCTTGAAGGAACTGGGAAATCCCTTGAGCTGCTGCTAAGCCAAGATATGAGTCAATTACAGTCTTGGTTGCAGTGAGATTTCTTCCCATCCTTAATTCACATTTTCATATGAAACAATTATAGTAAGAGATCTCCAGTAACATATCCCTGAGAAGACATATAAGATCTGCTTTTCAGTGATGTGTTAGTGGGCATAATATTGAAAGAATCAAACACACTGATGAATTGCCTTTACAACACAGACATACAGCTCTAAGGGAAGATGACAACTTGAACACAAGTACAACCCGATAGTCTCCTTTCTATAGCAGCAGGCCAATGCTACAGCTGGGGAATGCTCACAAGGAGAAGTGAATGCTTTGGTATGATCTCACAGTGTACTGTTTTCAGCACCCTTTTTAAAAGTAGGCAAGGGAGAAGAGGCAGACCAGACTTCATTCTGGGGTCTGTCACTGACGGTTGCCATAGTCCCACATTCTCTTTATCCCAATGGAATAGTTTTAATTACATGGTATGTAGAGATGATGATGATGATGAGGGGAATTTCAAACAGACCTGAATACTTTGGTAGAAATTTGATAAAGCATAACATGCAACAGCTTGCAAGAAAAGCTTTGCAGTTTACAGAATTTTGAACAAATTAGAAACAACCACAGCCACTCGAAGCAGCAATCATTTTAAAATGGAAATATTTATTCTTAAATTAAATATGGGAGAGCCTCAGAGGTATAGCTGTATTCAGCTGTAGTCTGTTGCAGTTCACCAACAGTGACTCGAAAAAGACAAACAAGTGGTATTTAGCATGAGCTTTTATGGACTGCAGCCCATTTCTGTATATGCTCCGTGGATGAGATTCTTTGAGGGTTTTGCTGCTCCAGAATTTGAGATGCACAAAAGCCGGGAGAGGCAATCCACATATTTCTAAGCATATTGTTAGCAAATGAATTGCATCCCCTTATATTTCAGAATACTTTATTATTATTATTATTATTATTATTATTATTATTATTATTATTATTATTATTATTATTATTATTATTATTATTATTATTATTATTATTATTATTTTGGGTCCACATAACCATCCAGTTTGATTGGGTGGACAATTTTGCTCTCCCACACTAGACCTCAGAATCAATTTACAAATCACAGCCTGATAAGAAACAGGAATGCACTACATAAAAAAGTCAGCCCCAGAACATATTTCTGCTAATCTCTCGACTTCTCTAAAGGGATCAAAACATCAAAATCTGATTAAAAGTGAAAACATCTAGATAGATATTTCCACCACCCATAGCCCCTGTGGTCTGGTTTGCAACAGGAAGACAGTTGGCTTGCTGTTTGTTTTTTAACTACTGAAATTGAAAAGCTCTTTCAGAAATCATCAGTGCGCAGTTTGCTTCTTCATGGTGCCTTTTTTGACTGCCCTTGACTCTCTAATGGCTTAAAAAGAGAAAAGGAATATCTGTATTACTATTTTCAGTTTGCTAGCCTTTAATACATATTAATCGAGAGGGCTTAAGAAAAAATAGCATTAGCAGTAAATAAAAAGCAATATAAATTATCTTCCAGATGTCTTATTTATTTCCCTACAGAGTGAAGTTTGAGTTGTTGTGGCAGGGTGTATTCACACCAGTCAGCTAAATATATTACCACTTGTCAAATACAAATTGATTTCTGTCTCAGCTGCCCAGCCTCTTTAGCTCCTAATCAGGTTGTGAAACTGAACAATTGCAAGTGCTTTTTATGTAAGAGCTTTTTATTTATGTTAGTGATTCCACATATAATTTTCACAAAAGGAAAAAACCCTGTGTGGTCCTTATATACAATCTAAAGGCAAAGGCGGGGTGGTGGTGATAACTTGCATTACACCACTAAAAATCCCAAATAAATGCTAGGTTTCAGCCCATATGGGTCTTTATCAGGCTGCACACCACTTATCTGTGGATGGCACATTAAAAATTCAAGAGTTCCAAAAATTATGTCTAGAAGGTTATGCCAGTTTAAAAATGAGGACTACAAAGATAAGACAGGAATTTTGAATTCCACCTCTGGCAATGCTGGTTGAACTGTTCCCTTCTGTCTGGCATTTTTATGACAATTCAATCAACATTTTTGACTTTTGATGGGAAGGGTAGTTCTTTGGAAGGCAGCTTCTACAGAGCTTAATAGGCAGTGAGAACAGAATGAAATTTAACAGAGATAAGTGCAAAGTCCTACACCTGGGGGGGGGGGAACAAATGCACAGTTACAAGATGGGGGATAATTGGCTCAGTAATACTATGAGTAAGAAAGGTCTTGGAATTGTTGTAGATCGAAAGCTGAAGATGAGCCAACAGTGTGGTGTGGCTGCAAAAAAGGCAAATACATTAACAGAAGTACAGTCTCCAAATCCTGTGAGGTACTAGATCTCCTCTATTCAGCACTGGTTAAACCTTATCTACTGTCTCCACTGTTCTTGTCACTGCACTTCAAGAAGGATACTGACAACTTGGAACTAGTTCAGAGGAGGGCAACAAGGGGGCTGGAAACCTATAAGGAAAGACTGAAAGAACTGGGCATGTTCAGCCTTGAGAAAAGAAGACTGAGGGGCAATAAGATAGCACTTTTCAAAGGATAAGGGACAAAATCTGTTCTCGGCCATCCCAGAATGCAGGACGCATAATAATGGGCTCAAGCTGCAGGAAGCCAGATTTAGCCTGAATATTAGGAAAAACCTCTTAATTGTTAGAGCAGTATGACAATGGAACCAATTACCTTGGGAGGTGGTGAGTAGAGATGGGGGTATTTGTATATGAATATGAATATTCCCGGGCAGCTGGAGTTAACAAGGGTCCGCCCCCTGGGGACGGACCGTCCACTCATGCGTCTGGCGGTGGCGGCAGCCCCACATATCCTTCCAATCACTCCTGGAGCCCCGCTTTCTTCCTGCTAGCCACTCCAGGCAAGGGGAGGGAGGACGAGTCTCCCTGCACAGCTGCCAAGTCGCTAGCCAAGCAGGAAGAGAGTGGGGCTCTGGGAATGATTGGAAGGATGAGCGAGGCCGCTGCTGCTGGATGTGTGAGTGGACAGTCTGGCCCAAGGGAGCAGAACCTCGTTAACTCCAGCTGCGCGGGGATATTCATATTCGTATATGAATACCCCCAACTCTAGTGGTGAGTGCTTCAACAGTGGAGGCATTCAGGAGAAAATTGGACAACCATCTGTTGGATCTACTTTGATTTGGATTCCTGCATTGAGCAGGGGGTTGCACTCAATGGCCTTATAGACCCCTTCCAACTCAATTATTCTATTATTTTATTTTATGTAGAGTTTGGGTCTTGGGCTGCACCTCTCATAATTCTGCCTGATGAATTATTCATAAATTCTGGGAGCTGGAGTCCAAAAAGCAGCACACTTTTTTGCTTTGGTCTTGACTTCTCAGTCTTCTTGCACGTTCCCTGAGAATGGTGGTGCAGTAACAAACTTGAAACAAATCTCCCTGTGTTAGGATGGTGAGCCTCCAATAGAACCGCTGTACCTGAAAAACACCCCATCTGCTACTTGACTGTGGTAAGACAACATGGAATGAGAGCCCTGGCAGCCACCGAAACAACTGCTCCAGTTGCTGTCTTTGTTTTGCTATCTTCATGGCCACAAAAAAAATCTGCTACTTCCTTAGCAGAGTTTTGCCTGGATGTTTGTGCCATTCGCCAACATGACCTAATGCCCACTGCTACAATCAGCTGGCCTAGGTATAAATCTGGCCTTCCTCTCAGTTCTTCCCTGCTCCATCACAGTGACATAAGAAAGGCTCACCCTTGGGATGTCACAAAGATCCACTGGGTAATCTCATATTTTGCCCCTCAGATCTTAGGGTATGGACAATCTTGACCTGGCAACCATAGATGGCACAGTAGAATGCAGAAGCTCTACTAAACCCATTGTCTGGACCTTTTCCTGTGTGGCTGTTTTATGAGGCCTTTTTAGGGGACAGAAAAAGGGCCTAGTGCTTCTCATGGTACCTTATGCTGCATGCAACATGGTGCTGAACCCAAATAACTTGTGTTTTTTCATTAACCTTTTCACTTTCCATGGAAACGCCACCTTCTTTTCAGAGATTTTTCAAACCCCCTGTTGAAATCTTTCTAACATATAATTATAATAGGACATCGTTCTTCTATTTCTGTACATATGGCCAACATAACAGATCAGGTATGCAGACCTAAAACTGAATGGGAAGCAGAGGTATCTCCCCATGACTACCCTATCCTTGGAGGGTGGCCACACCACTGACTATGAGGCTATGAACACTGTCAGGATCACCAGTGGAGGTGGAGGAACAGAAGATGGCAGGAGGGGCTTTCCCAGAGAGGCCAGAGGGCGGGAAACCTTCTGCAAAGAGTGAAGCTCCAGGTGAAGAGTGAGGCTCCAATGAATCTAGAAGGGAGTAGGGAGACCCCAAGAGTGTAAAAAGGGGACAGAGAAGGCAGCAAAATGGGGACAGGTAGCAGTAGGCAGTGGGCAGAAAAGGATGACAAAAGGGAGACCTGCTTGAAGTTACTAGAGTGGCCCCCACTTGAACCACCCAAAGAAGTGCTAGAAGCCTCAAGCTTCACTGGGCCACAAGATGTCATAGCTCAGAGGAGCAGACAGCAGCCATGAGCAGAGTCTGTCCCAATGACACGTTGCACAATACTTTGCAGGCAAAATCATTTGGATTCACTCTGACATGGATGCTGTAGTTGATACAAGTCCTGTGAATATAATTAAGCCCCCTGCTTGTCCTGTGTTAAAGGATAAGTTTTAGTTTTTGCAGCCTGATGATGTGGACAGGACCTTGAGGGAGGTGAAGGCTACCATATGTCTGCTGGACTCTTGCCCTTTCTGGCTTATAAAAGCTGCCAGAGAAGGACTGGCCAAGTCCTTCTCTGGCAAGAGAGTAAGAGGTAAGAGGAGTGGTGAATGCCTCCTTGCAGCAGGGCAGGATCCCAGCATGCTTAAAGGATGCAATAGTAAGATGTTGAAAAATATCTCCTTAGATCCCACAGTATTGAATAATTACTGGCCAGGCTCTAATGTTCTATTCTTGGGCAAGGTGCTAGGGCAGGTTATGGCTTCTTAGCTCCAGAGGTCATGGATGAGACTGATTATCTAAATCCATTTCAATCTGGCTTCAGGCCTGGTTATGAGACACAGACTGCTTTGGTCACCTTGGTGGATGATTTATGCCGGGAACTGGCCACAGAAAGTGTGTCCCTGTTGGTTCTGCTGGACCTCTCAGCAGATTTTGATACCATCAACCATGATATCCTTCTGGGCTTTCTTGCTGGGATGGGACTTGGAGGCACTATTTTACAGTGGCTCCAGTCTTTCCTGGAAGGGAGAACTCAGAGGGTGATGCTGGGGGACTCCTGTTCAACTGTGGAGTCTCTCAGGGTTCTGTTTTGTCCCCTATGCTATTTAGCACTTACATCAAACTGCTAAGAGAGCTTGTCCAGAGTTTGGGGGTTTGGTGTCACCAATACACTGATGACACCGAACTCTATCTCTCCTTTCCATTTAAATCTGAGGAAGCTGCTTTGGCCCTACATCAGTGTCTGTTGTCAGTAATGGGCTCAAAGAGAATGAACAAACAGAAATTTAATCCAGACAAGACAGAGGTGCTCTTGGTCAGTCAAAAGGCAGACCAAGGAACAGGGATTCAGCCTGTGCTGAATGAGGTCACATTCCCACCGAAAACACAGGCACAGAGCTTGAGTGTGTTCCTGGATTCATCTCTGAGCTTGGATGCCCAGGTTTTGGCAGTGGCTAGGAGTGCATTTATCTTATCTTATTTAAAATATTTTACCCCACCTTTCTCCTTAAAAAGGACCCAAGGCAGCTTATATTATTTTAAAAAGACAATATTTAATGCTAAAAACAGTAAACATACAAATATTTAAAAAGAATTAAACAAATATTATGTTAAATGGTAAATAAAATCAATATTTATAGGGACATGGTGGTGCTGCGGGTTAAACTGCAGAAGCCTCTGTGCTGCAAGGTCAGAAGACCAGCAGTCGTAAGATCAAATCCACGTGACGGAGTGAGCTCCCGTCGCTTGTCCCAGCTCCTGCCAACCTAGCAGTTCAAAAGCATGTAAAAATGCGAGTAGATAAATAGGTACACCTCGGTGGGAAGGTAACAGCATTCCGTGTCTAGTCACGCTGGCCACGTGACCACAGAAACTGTCTTCGGACAAACGCTGGCTCTATGGCTTGGAAATGGAGATGAGCACTGCGCCCTAGAGTCGGACATGACTGGACTAAATGTCAAGGGGAACCTTTACTAAAATCAATATTAAAAACACATTTAAAAGCAACAAGGCACAACAATCCATTTAAAAGCTCCTCTCAGGCACCCAATTACTAAGGGAAAGCCTGCCTGAACAGAAAGGTTTTCATCTGCTTGTGGAATTACAGCAAAGATGGGGCCAGCCTGGCCTCCCACGGAAGGGAGTTCCAGAGTCTGGGAGCAGCAACAGAGAAGGCCCTTACCTATGTCCCCACCAAATGCACCTATGAAGGTGGTGGGACCATGAGAAAGACTTCCACTGATGACCCAGGCAGGCAGGAGTACTGTTGGTTTGGTTAATAAACCTGAACTACAAAAGAAGTTTCGACTCCAGCCCTCATGGCAAGATGTGTGGTCTCTTTGACACCTCCCCCCCC
The DNA here is from genome assembly GCA_037013535.1 of Intellagama lesueurii. Lineage (NCBI taxonomy): Eukaryota > Metazoa > Chordata > Lepidosauria > Squamata > Agamidae > Intellagama > Intellagama lesueurii. The sequence continues at coordinate 66,932,938 of JBAJHW010000005.1, read as the reverse complement.
CCGAGGACCTGGGGGACATGCACACACATTCAAAGACATAGTTTAAAATACATGTGTGAAATGACAATCTATCTGTCCTGAAATGCTCACTCTCACAATATACATTGTGCAGAGCTAATTGTGAGTAAAATAGAGGTGTATTTGTAAGAGCTAATAAAGATAATATACAATATAATTAGTGAAAATCCCATCAGAGCCTTCTTTTGTACCAAATCAGATCTTATCTAGAAATGTACTTGGTTATCTGCAGATATTTGGCACAATGTATCAATTACTATCTTCCAGAACACTTCTCCTGTTATGAATGGAAACTGCATTGAAAGAATGGTCAACATAACCTTTACATTCTTTTGATTTAAAATGAAACTCAGACGTGGAGTTGCCTTATAACTAGTATATTTTAACATGGCAGCATGACATACAAAGAGATGGTAGAAGAAATGAACTCTTACCAATGGTGTGAAAATTGGAAGCTCTCTCATACTTAGAGCACCTGAGCCATCTCTCAAGAGGATCAATATTAAGGCCTTGGCCGTGGAAAGGAGAGAATGACATTTCCCAGTTTGACACAGAAGTTGCTTCTAGCTTCAGCAAGTACCTGAACTAAAATCATGACATTTTTATGGTCTTCAGAATTCTTTTGAATCATTTATAAACTGTTTTAATAGATCCCTGTGAGGGATTTACACTTGGGCCCTTTGAAAGAAAAGATAGCAATGGAAGGTGGAAATATAAAACATAGTCCCAAAACTATTTCTGGAAAAGAAACTTGAAGTTTTTTTCTCTCCTTTGTGTTGTTTTATCCTAAAATATTAGCGAGAGGGAGAGAGTGAGCATATGGTACAGTGGGCATGGTTTTGTAGAGATAATGTCAGGTCTACTGTTTGTCAGGCTTTTCCTGAGCCTTAACAGGACAAGGGTCCATGGGGCAGAACAATGTCTTCCCCGGTAGTAGTTGGAGACAAGGAAGGGGGACCTAGCATAACGGAATAAGCAGATTGTAGAGATAGAGTGGAGGCAGAAACCAAGGAAAGGTTCCAACTAAAGAAAGCTCACTGGTTCCCTAGGTCATCTGACAGTTTGCTGTGGCCTCAACTTTGGCCCAGCAATTTATTGTAAGATTGTTTCAAAATAAAACACAAATCATGGGCCAGGGTGTGGACTCACCTCCCTCTATTACTATCTCCACGCAAGAATTGGAGGTTGTTCATGACTTTGTGTACCTTGGCTCAACGATCTCTGACACTCTCTCCCTAGATGTCGAGCTGGATAAACACATTGGCAAAGCAGCTACCATGTTCTCTAGACTCACAAAGAGAGTATGGCTTAATAAGAAGCTGACGGCATACACCAAGATCCAGGTCTATAGAGCCTGTGTCCTGAGCACACTCCTGTACTGCAGTGAGTCCTGGACCCTTTGTGCACGGCAGGAGAGGAAGCTGAACACCTTCCATATGCGTTGTCTCCGATGCATTTTTGGTATCACCTGGCAGGACAAAGTTCCAAACAGAGTAGTCCTAGAACGAGCTGGAATTTTTTAGCATGTATACATTGCTGAAACAGCGACGTCTACGTTGGCTTGGGCATGTCGTGAGAATGGCTGATGGTCGGATTCCAAAAGATCTCCTGTATGGAGAATTAGTGCAGGGAAATCGCCCCAGAGGGAGACTACAGCTGCGATACAAGGATATCTGCAAGCGGGATCTGAAGGCCTTAGGAATGGACCTCAACAGATGGGAAACCTTGACGTCTGAGTGTTCAGCCTGGAGGCAGGCGGTGCATCATGGCCTCTCCCAATTTGAGGAGACACTTGTACAGCAGGCTGAGGCAAAGAGGCAGTCCCGAAACCAGCAAAACCAGGGAGCTGGACAGGGGACAGATTGTATTTGTCTTCAGTGTGGAAGGGATTGTCACTCTCGAATTGGCCTTCTCAGCCACACTAGATGCCGTTCCAAGACCTCCATGCAGAGCACGTTACCATAGTCTCTCGAGACTGAAGGATGCCTACTATATATGTTTTCAAATAACCTACATTAGTGATGACATCTGATGAGGCAGATAGCAAAGCTGTCTTAATGTACCTCAGGCTTTCACACTGTGACAGCTCAGATTGACAACCCCTTACAACACCTTTTTTAGCAACAAACTCTGTCACTTGCAGCTATATAGATATATACATAACACCCTTTTCCTAGAGATCCTAAGTTAGGATATCATATTAATTATCAAACAAAACAAAACAGAACTTTCCTAATATAAATCCATAAAGGCCTTAAAAGAGATAGGTTTTACCATAATTGAGGGAACATTGTGATGGAATTTCTGCTAGAAGAGAGACAGCATCCCTAAGGTTGATGAGTAGATGTGGTTCATTGTTTTCATTGACCTTCCTTTTTTAATACATGGAAGTGTAGAAACAGGAACTAGAAGACATTTGAGGATATGCTTGGACATTCTGTTTATTTGAGATGTTCACCTCTGAAGCCTTTCATAGGAATTACCTTATAAGTCATGTGTTTTCTGTATGTCATACAAGACTACTAGTGATGAGGAACTGTTGGTAAACAGTAAAGGCAGCCAAGTAAAGATCAGTTAATATTGTGGCCTCCACATGAATAAAACAAATCACCTGATTTGGCAAAAATCTCATATTGAAATATTGTAACTTTGTACTATTGTACTGAGCATCTGTCATGCACCTGTCACCAATCTGATAAGGTAATTAATATGTGCATCGTTCATTTAATATGATAAGAATAATGTCATAATGACAAGATCGAAGCCAATTACTTGAGAAGAAAACAATGTCTTCCTTTGCAGAGGTACTTACTTGGCAGCTGGAGACAATTAACTTAAGACAAGTTTTTATTTCATTGACATAATAGCTTAATTAAATGCATACTGTCAAGAGTTTTAAAAGCAGGGAGGTGCATTTGCTTTTTTAAAAATTGCTTTGACAATGGCAAAGATATGCTTCTTAAGTACTACTTCTTCCACAGTGTAATTGAGGAAGAAGGTGAAGTATACAAGCATCAAATATTACTTGATTGAAATAAGACAAAAGGAGTGGGGGAAAGAAGGACATTTATTTATGTTTCCTAAGGAAATCATAAGGTTATTAAAAACACATCTCACTGTGATTTACAGAATCTCAATCTCTCTCTCTCAATCTATTATTAAATAGAGTAGAACAGGTGACTCCAGGAGGCTTTTGTAAGTCCCCTTAATTTAGTGGATCTAGCCTAGTTAGGACTTACAACTGGGTTTAATCCATTTTAATAGATTTGTTTTTACAACTTGAACTCTTTGTTGTTGTTTCCTTTGTTAAGTAAACATATTTGCCAAGAGAACACAGGACATACTGTAATGGACAGTGATAAGCAGAACTCTTTGTGTGTAAGCTTTATAAACAGGTTTGCACATTTGGCCCTATATTTGGCAAAGGAACAGTATCTGGATATGTTTGGGAAGATATCTGGATATATATCTGGAGAACAACAAAAAGGGAAAAACAAAGTATCACTTCCAGAAGATTAAAAAAAAATCAAATTTAAGCCTAGATTAGAAATGCTGAATGACTGATAAGGAACACTATCTGACCAAGAAAAAATAAAGAGAAGGTGGAAACAGTATACTGAATACCTATATAGAAGAGATAAAAGGATGACAGACTCCTTTGAAGAGGACTCCTATGATGAAAAACATGAAGTTCTAGAAAGTACTACTACTACTACTACTACTACTACTACTACTACTACTACTACTAATAATAATAATAATAATAATAATAATAATAATAATAATAATAATAATAATAGAATTGTAGTGTTGTGAAAGATGCTCTGAAAACAGCAGGAGTACGTGGAATACTGATAGAACTATTTCAAGCCACAGAGACAAAATCTGTCCAAATTCTAATGAATATATGTCAACCAATATGGAAAACAAAATGATGGCCCACAGACTGGCAATGTTCAATATATATTCCAATTGCCAAGAAAGGAGATTCTAAAGAGTGCAGTAAGTATAGGACCATTGCTCTAATTTCCCATGCAAGCAAAGTGATGCTCAAGGTGTTGCAATAAGGGTTTCCACTGTATATGGAGCAAGAAATGCCTGATGTTCAAGCTGGATTCTGAAAAGGAAGAGGCACTCAAGATCATATTACAAATATCCGCTGGCTACTGGAGCACACCAACAAATTTTAGAAGATCAGTTTATGCTTGATAGACTACAGCAAAGCATTTGATGATGTAGATCATGAGAAATTATGTTTTTTTCTGAAAGAAATGGGTGTGCCTCAGCACTTGATTGATCTGATGCATAACCTGAATTGTGGATAAGAAGCTACTGTTAGAACAGAATGCTGAGAGACAAGAGTGATTTCCTACGAGCAAAGGCATAAGACAAGATTGCATTTTATCCTTATTTATTCAGTCAGAGGGACGTGGTGGCGCTGCGGGTTAAACCGCAGAAGCCTCTGTGCTGTAAGGTCTATAGATCTGCAGCTGTAAGATCGAATCCACGTGACAGAGTGAGCGCCCGTCGCTTGTCCCAGCTCCCGCCAACCTAGTGGTTCAAAAGCATGCAAATGCAAGTAGATAAATAGGGACCACCTCAGTGGGAAGGTAACAGCGTTCCGTGTCTAAGTCGCACTGGCCATGTGACCACGGAAGATTGTCTTCGGACAAACGCTGGCTCTATGGCTTGGAAACGGGGATGGGCACCGCCCCCTAGAGTCGAACACGACTGGACAAATTGTCAAGGGGAACCTTTACCTTTACCTTATTCAGTCTGTACGCAGAATGTATCATATGGAAAACCAGACTAGATTCAGATGAAGGAGGAGTGAAAATTGGTGGAAGAAACATCAGTAGTTCAAAATATGACACCATCTTACTAGCAGAAATGACTTGAAACAACTTTTAATGAAAGTGAAAAAGGAAAGTGCCAAAGCAGGACTGCAGTTGAATATTAAGAAGACAACAATCATGACTACAGAAGAACTACACAACTTTAATGTTGATAATGAAGAAATTGAAATTGTTAGAGATTTTGTATACCTTGGTTCACTCCTCAGTCCAAAGGGGGACTGCAGCCAATAATTCAGAAGAATTTTATGATTAGATTATAAAATTCTTGCATCAATATTAGCAAACAGATTGAAAAAAGTTTTGGTGCAGATCATTCATCAGGACCAATCAGGATTCTTACCAAAAAGACAAATGAAGAACAATATCAGGATAGTATTGAATGTCTTGGAATACTATGAAGCCCACCCTGAAAAACAGATGGCATTAATATTTTTCGATGCAGAGAAGGCCTTTGACAATATGAACTGGAATTTTTTGCTGACACAGTTGCAATTAATGGAAGCTGGAGATAAGTTTATAGGAGAAATTAAAGCCATATATTCTAAACAAGAAGCAAGAATCAAAGTGAATGGAGAGCTGACAGAAACAATTCAAATTGAAAAAGGCACAAGGCAAGGATGCCCGCTGTCCCCCCTACTGTTTATTCTCATGTTGGAAGTCCTGAACCAACAAATCAGAGAGGATAAGAGAATCAAAGGTTTAAAGGTTAAAGGAGAAGATTTCAAAATTCAAGCCTATGCTGATGATTTAGTAATAATCTTAGAAGAACCTATGATGTCAATAGAAACATTAGTAGAGGCAATAACTGAATATGGATGTATGTCAGGTCTTAAAATAAATAAACAAAAAACAAAAATTCTGATGAAAAATATGACAAAAGAAGAAAAAGAAGAATTACGAAAACACTCCAGATGTCAAGAAACGTGTAAGGTTAGGTACTTAGGAATTAATATGACAAAAAAAAGTACATTAATAAAGGACAATTATATGGAAGTAATGAAAGAAATCAAAGTAGATTTGCAGAAATGGACTAAACTCCAATTATCCCTAATGGGTAGAATAGCCGCAATAAAAATGAATATATTACCAAAGCTAGTTTTCCTCTTTCAGACAATTCCAATATTATTAAAACAAGATTTTTTAAAGAACTGAATAAGATAATGACCAAGTATGTTTGGGATGGAAAAAAACCAAGAATAAAACTTAAGGCTCTTCAGGACAATAAACAAAGAGGAGGGTTTGGCCTACCAGACTGGATGAATTATTACAGAGCAGCAGCTCTGTCCTGGGTGAGGGAATGGGTTATTCTACAAAATGGGAGACTTTTAAAAATTGAGGGGCATGATTTAAGGCTAGGCTGGCATGCCTACCTATGGTACCAAGATGATAAGCAATGCAAAACATTTAATTTACATTTGATCAGGAGAGCTCTGTTATGGGTTTGGAAGACAGTTAAGGCACAACATTATAGAAAGATACCATTATGGGTAGCTCCATTAGAAGCGTTCTCTGATCCAGCAAGAACATCTCAAGGGATAAACGGGAGATATGCCGAGATATTAGATAGTGATTTTAATCTAAAGAACAAAGATGAACTGGCAGAACAAGGTATTATCTTAGATTGGTGGTCGATAAACTTGTTGAAATCAAGATATGTAAAAGATAAAGCTACAGGGTTTCAGAAAGACAAAATACCTTTGGATAAGGGGTTGCTGGACTCAGAGGAAAAATTGATGAAAGGTTTATATAATACTTTAATGGAGCAAAAAATGGAAGATGAAATTGTGAAGGATCGCATGGTAAAATGGACTCAAAATATAGGTCATAATATAGAACTATGTGCCTGGTCACAAATTTGGGAACGAAATATTAAAATGACAAAATCAATAAATCTAAAAGAAAATATATACAAAATGTTTTACAGATGGTATGTAACACCAGAGAAATTAACAAAAATGTATAAAAATGTTTCTAATAAGTGTTGGAAATGTGAAAAGAAAGTAGGGAGCTTCTATCATATGTGGTGGATGTGCAGTAGGGCCAAGGACTTTTGGAAAATGATTCATGAAATGATAGAGAAAATTTTAGGGGTTAAAATTGCTTTGACATCAGAAATTTTCTTATTGAATATATTACCAGCTACACTTGAAAAAAACAAGACTTACTTGACCTTACACCTGATAACTGCAGCTAGAATTGTATATGCCAGTAAGTGGAAGACTACAAAGGTGCCAACAAAGAAGGAATTTATTGAGAAGATTTTGGAACTAGCAGAAATGGATATTTTGACAGATTCACTAAATGATAGACTGGATAATAATAAATGGGAACCTCTTTATACCTGGATGAAATCTACCCCGATTTAAGTAGAATAGATTAGATTAATATTATGTTAGAGAGTATAAGACAAGATGAAATGAATGGAACATATTGTAATAAATCACTGGTTGCAATGGATAGAAAAGTAGAAAAAATACAATAAAAATATTTATTAAAAAAATAATAATTCAGAAGAAGACTGAGACTAGGAAGGGGAACAATGAAAGAATTAGAAAAGATAATCAAGATGTGTCACTGGAGACCAAGACCAAGAATATCCACACTCTTTTATTTCTGATCACCATGTATGGGTGTGAAAGCTGGACAGTAGAGGAAGGTGATGGGGGAAAAGATGATTCGCTTGAAGGAGGACAGCTTTGTGGATATCTTGGACTGCCAGAAAGATGAACAAGTGGGTTGTAGAGCAATTCAAACCTGAACTACCTCTGGAGGGGAAAATGATGAAACTGAGGCACATGCTATTTAAGGCACATCATGAGAAGGCAAGATTCTCTGGGAAAGACAATAATGCTGGAAAAGCTGGAAGGCAGCTGGGAAAGAGGAAGAGAAATGTGAGATTGATTGACTCCCTAAAGGAAGCCAAAGGCTTGAGTTTGCAGGAGCTGAGCAGGGCTGTTTAGAACAGGACATTTTGGAGATATCTCATTCATAAGGCCTCCATAAATCAGAGGTGACTTGACAGCATGTAACAACAAGATTTTAACATGTTCAGAGTATCTTATGGTGAGGACAAGATATTTTCAAGTTCCTGCAGATGACTGGTAGCTATGTGTCCCCCTATTCCTGCTGACAGTTCCCCCTACTATTTTAAATTAAAATGGCAGGTTCTATATTGAAGACTTAACATCACCTACCCTCAATACATGGAAACAATGTCCTCAGAGGGAAGAATTTGGTGAGTACATCTACATGCTGCTTAGGAATGCAGTTACATTGCTAATGATGAATAATCTGGTCTGTTCCTGAATGGGAAACTACAATGGAGCTTCAAATAAACTGCTTTGAGATTTTCAAAGAAAGTGCGATAGGTATAAGAACAGCAGCACCAATACCAATAGTGTTTAGGACATATTGCTTCTCCCTGACCTTTGTGAATATAGAGGTAATGGTAGGGTCCCTTGCCTCTACGAGACAGAGAAACATTTATCATCTTTCATATTTTCTCCACCTCCCCCAGCAAAGAAGTATGTACCTAGAGCAGAGTCTTGGCCTGAAATGCACAGTAACCATCATCCTGTCACCTTAGCAGTAGAGAATAATATTACATTGCTCTGTTTTCCATTTTTATTAGCCTCCTTCAAAACAGATGTGGATGTCAATTTGGAATCTGCACTTGTCACACAAAGTGTCATTCTGAATTATACCAATTTTAAATTTATATCCTCAGTTATAGTAAAATCACCCCTCACAAAGAAACAGAACAGTGAATTGCTGTGTTAAACCAAAGGAATCTGTTCTCAAAATCTATAATTTGGAAGATAGTTCCATTCATTCAAGTAGATATGCTTTCAACTGCAGTGTAAACAGGGTTCAACTGTGTAACTGGGTTATATCAAAGCATTTCTGTACTGTTATTTGTATCTTCCATTCATTTTTGTGTTCATTTGACATTGTTTGACTCAAAGATGTAAAATCATCACTGTAATCAGGTCAAAGATTTTGGTTGAAATCCTGTTGCTCAGTTGCGCAAGAGGTATCACTTTTGGAAGAAAACTGCTATAAGTTAAGATATCTTCGTAGACTTGTTATACAACTACTAATGTCTATGGAGATTTCTTAACTTATGACACTTTGCTTCCAAAAGTTACGCTTTTTCTGTAACTGCGCAACAGGATTTCAATGATTTTAGAAACTTCCATATCAGTGTTTAAAAGCTTGCTAAAAAGCAATGAGGAGACATGTTAAGACTAAATACATGATAAGCTAGTGTTATCTTTAACACTCAGAATAGAGTTATTGTCTTTGGTACAATAGTACCCCGCATATTTTCCAGTCCTAGGGGCAGTGCGATTTTCAGTGATGCCACAATCTTCACGCATCTTTTTACCAGTAATCCAAAACGGCACAACAGAATAATCTATTAGCAACTCTGTTTTTGAAAGTCCTCGTAAGTGGATTTCTGGCATGTAGACAGACTTTCTTCTCCTAGGATTCATAAATTTTTGCTCTTCTTTGTGCTACTGAACTACTTTATATAATCACATTTGTATCTTGCCATTCCTCTAGTGATCTCTGCATATCACAGACACTTTCATCTTATGTGATGTTCACAAATTAGGCTAGGGATGTGCTTTGCCCTCATGCACAAAGTTTATTGTAAACATTAAACTGAATTTTTTTTCACCCAATCTCTTTTTTTTTAATAATTTTTTTTAATTTTTAATTTTTAAATTTTTTTAATTCACCAATATTGTTTTGTATGGTTATAGAATTGTTAGCTAATGCAATAAGAAATGATAAATCAATCAAAGGAATAGGAAAAAACGATATAATTAAAATTAATTTGCTGATGATTCATTATTGACTATTAAAAACCCACTAGAGAGCATGGATAATATCAAAAACCATTTAGAAAAATTTGGGGAAATAACAGGATTAATGATTAATTGGCAAAAATCACAAATGATGATGTTTAATCATAATATACAGGAACAAGAAATGTTTGTGAATGAATATAGTGTTAAAATGTGTAATTATATTAAATATTTAGGTATAAATATAGTTAGAACAACTCAAAAATTAAAGGAATTTTTTTTTAATAAATTAAAAAACGATATTAAAGATAAACTGCAAGAATATTCTAAATTGAAATTATCATGGTTCGGGAGAATTGCTATAATTAAAATGAAAATATTACCAAAGATTACTTTTTTATTCAGGATGCTCCCAATACAATTAGAAGAAGAGGATTTTAAGTATTGGCAGGGATTATATATAGCAAACTAATTAAGAGTTATTGGAGATATTATATACAATAAAGAAAAATTAATTTGGTGGGAGATGGAATCTTCAGAAATAAATGGGAATGCTGAAGGATACTTGTTTAACGTAGTAAAGAGAAGTATAATGAATCAAATGAAAAACCCCTTTTTAAGAAATATGTTAAATATATGGAATAAACATAAAGAGAGGTTTTGTCCCTCAACTTCACCATTAAAATTAGTGACTGAAATAGAAAATTTTCCTACAAATTTAAAGGGTTTAGTAGAACTGTTTAAGAATAAAAGGGTGGTAAGATTGAAGGACTGGATGAGCAAAATGCGATCGAAAGAATTGATTATGTCTAAACTTCAAACTAATAAATTATCATGGTATAATTTTATTCAGTTAGACACCTCGACAAATGATTGGTTGAAAACTAATGGCAAATGTAGAGAACTTACCAAGTACGAACAATTTATGTCATCACATGAAGATATACAAGATACAATGTTGAAGGGAATAGTAAGTAAAATATATAATATAATTTTGGAACAAGAGGAAAAAGAATGGGGAACAGAAGGTTTGAAATTAATTTGGGAAAATGATTTAAAGATAGAAATTAAAATAGAGGATTGGATAAAAATGTGGAGGATGAGAGTTTTAAGATTAATGTCGACAAGGATAAAGGAAAAAAATTTCAAAATCTGTTTAAGATGGTATTTGACTCCTGTAAAACTTAATATAATAAATCCAGCATACCCCAAAGCATGTTGGAAATGTGATGAGGAAATTGGTACGTATTTTCATATGTGGTGGGAATGCAAACTGGTTAAGAAATTTTGGAAATTGATTTTTAAGGAAATGTGTGATATATTTGGTAAAGATATTGATTTTAATGCTAAAATTGCTCTATTGTCAATTTTTGATAACATAGATTTGGATTATTACTCGAAAGAATTGATCACTAATTTTATGACAAGTGCTAGAATATTAATAGCTAGGTTTTGGAAAGACAGAAATGATATTAAATTAGAAGATTGGTATAATGAAGTATGGGACATTGCATTAAACGATAAATTGACTATTGAACTTAAAATAAAAAGAGGGGAAATAAGTTCTAACAATTTTTAAGATATTTGAGGTAAATTCGTGGAATTTGTCTTAGTGAAAGGAAGGGGGAAAGCCCTTAAAGAATATTCTATACAATTTTGGAAAGGTAGTTCGTAATAAAAATATTGTTAAATGGGGTCCCGTGGGTATGGGGCGCACGTTAGAATTTAGTCTGTAATAAGCACTATTTGTATTTTTTGTAATTTTGTTGTTTTTGTTTTTTGTTTTTTGTTTGTCTGAAAACAAAAAATTAAAAAAAAATTTTTTTTCACCCAATCTCTAAATTTCACTTTGTCCCACTTTTTAATTTTTTAAACAAGGGGGACAAAGGTTAAAAGAACTGGAATGACATTCTCATCTACCTATAGACTGGATTTATAGTTGCTGCTGCCAAACTTTGGAACTTCCTGCCATGGGGAGGGTGAGCCGGTTGGCCCCGTCTTTGCTTTCCTTCCACAAGCAGACAAAGACCTTTCTCTTCAGCCAGGCTTTCTCTTAGTGACTGGCTGTTTAAAAGAGGGTTCTTAAAATGGGACTGTTATGTATTTTTTTTTATTTGCTTCTAGCACTGTTTCTGCCTACCTACCTGCCTGCCTGCCTGCCTGCCTGCCTGCCTGCCTACCTACCTACCTACCTACCTACCTAAATTTAAAGATATTGATTTCTCCAAAATAGCCCAGTGAATTGCAAGGCTGACTGGAGACCTGAACCAAATCACTAGCTCATAAAAACATGATATTTTGCATCACATCATTTCTAAGCAAGACGTTTTGTTTTCTTGCCATTTCATTCCCCCCCCCCCCAATTTTTAGACCAAAATTCTATTGGGATTTTATGCTGGTGTAACACAACCAGGGTAACATTTTGGAGATGAGTTGTGACAAGTAAAGAAATCACTGGAGGCAGTATCTATTGTGCGCCAGTAACACGACTCAAGCCTCATTTACATTAAAGCAATAGTTCAGGTTATGTGTCTGTGTAAATTTAAATTGACTCTGAGTCACATGGTGTCATGTGGTGTTTGAATTGCAGTTTGAATTCCCTTGAAACAAACATTCAGTACAGTCTTTTTGAGAGGACACCCTTGCCAAACAAGCTCTCTCCAATTCAACGCTGGAATTCAAAGAGGTAGGCATGTGTGCTTGTATGTATACTATATGTATACATATACCCTTGGTGTGTGCACCTGGAGGAGGGAAGTGCAATAAGAAACAGCCAAGCAAGATGGCATTAGAAATGCCATGATTTTTCTATGTAGAATCACCTCAAACCACAAAAACATGGGAGAACCAATGAAGACATGAACACACACACAGAGAACTAGCATGGTGACATAGAAATGGGGAGGAATTTCCACCAGCAGAGGAGTGCACATTAGGCAAGTCAATTCATAAAACACCTGAGTTAAAATACCACGGTCCTAAACAGAAAACTGTGAGTAGGGGTGGGGAACTGACCTTCCTTCAACATCATGTAAAGGTAAAGGTTCCCCTTGACATGCAGTCCAGTCGTCTCTGACTCTAGGGGGTGGTGCTCATCCCCGTTTCCAAGCCATAGAGACAGCGTTTGTCCGAAGACAGTTTCCGTGGTCACGTGGCCAGCGTGACTAGACACGGAACGCCGTTACCTTCCCACCGTGGTGGTACCTATTTAGATTAGATTAGGCATCCTTCAGTCTCAAGAGACTATGGTAACGTGCTCTGTATGGAGGACTTGGAACAACGTCTAGTGTGGCTGAGAAGGCCAATTCGAGAGTGACAATCCCTTCCACACTGAAGACAAATACAATCTGTCCCCTGTCCAGCTCCCTGATTTTGCTGCTTTTGGGACTGCCTCTTTGCCTCGGCCTGCTGGACAAGGGTCTCTTCGAATTGGGAGAGGCCGTGATGCACCGCCTGCCTCCAGGCTGAACGCTCAGATGTCAAGGTTTCCCATCTGTTGAGGTCCATTCCTAAGGCCTTCAGATCCCGCTTGCAGATATCCTTGTATCGCAGCTGTGGTCTCCCTCTGGGGCGATTTCCCTGCACTAATTCTCCATACAGGAGATCTTTTGGAATCCGACCATCAGCCATTCTCATGACATGCCCAAGCCAACGTAGACGTCGTTGTTTCAGTAATGTATACATGCTAAAAATTCCAGCTCGTTCTAGGACTACCTATCTCCTTTTTTAAATACAGTGGATCGAGCAGAGATGTCCAGCGCTCCGCCCTGCCCGGTGACTCTTGAATTCTTTCAGCCTGTGACGCCGGACCTGGTGGACAAAGTGCTTGATCGCTGTCGGGCCACCACCTCCTCCCTTGACCCTTGCCCGGCCTGGCTAATCAAAGCAGCCAGGCCTGTAACAACGGAATGGGCCACAGCAATAATTAATGGGTCTCTCCAAGAGGGCAAGGTTCCTCTTGCCCTCAAGGAGACACTCATTAGGCCCATAAGGAAGAAACCAAATTTGGCGGCGGATGATATTGGAAATTATAGGCCCGTCGCCAATGTTTCCTTCCTTAGCAAAGTGGTGGAGAGGGTGGTGGCAGACCAACTTCAGACACTTTTGGACGAAACCAACGCCCTGGACCCATTTCAGTCGGGCTTCAGGCCGCGTTATGGCACAGAGACGGCACTGGTCGCACTGTTGGATGACCTGTTGAGGGAGGCCGACAGGGGTAATATGTCCTTGTTGGTCCTCCTCGATATCTCAGTCGCCTTTGATACCGTCGACCACGGTATCCTCCTGGGGAGGCTCTCTGAGTTGGGAATCGGTGGCCTGGCGCTTGCCTGGCTCCGATCCTTCTTGGAGGACCGTCCCCAGAGAGTACAGCTTGGGGAGAATGCTTCGGCCCCATGGAGTCTCAGTTGTGGGGTTCCGCAGGGGTCGATCATCTCCCCAATGCTGTTTAATATCTATATGAGGCCGCTGGGTGGGGTCATCAGGGGGTGTGGTGCTTCGTGCCATCAGTATGCTGATGACACGCAGCTCTACATCTCCTTTTCATCTACCTCAGTGGATGCCGTTCTGTCCCTTCAGCGCTGCCTGGAGGCTGTACTGCAATGGATGCAGTTGAATGGGTTGAGGCTGAACCCGGACAAGACGGAGGTCTTGAGGGTGGGAGGTCCCTCCATCGGCGGTTTGGGCGACTCCCTCTCTTTTGGGGGGACGACCCTTACCGCAAAGAGTGAGGTTCGCAGCTTGGGGATACATCTGGACCCGGCGCTTACCATGGAAACCCAGGTGGCGTCCGTGGCCCGTTCCGCCTATTTCCATCTATGGCGGATTGCCCAGCTGCGACCATATCTAGATGGGGAGGCCCTCACTACTCTTGTCCATGCGCTCGTAATCTCGAGATTAGACCATTGTAATGCGCTCTACGTGGGGCTGCCTTTGAGATTGATGCGGAAACTTCAAATGGTGCAGAATGCGGCAGCCAGGCTCCTTAGTGGGGTGAGGAAATATCAGCATATCTCTCCCACTCTGGCTGCCTTGCATTGGCTGCCCATTCGTTTCCGCATTGACTTCAAAGTGTTAATGATGACGTATAAAGCCCTAAACGGTTTGGGACCTCGATACTTGGCAGATCGTCTTCTCCCACCTAGATCTACCCGAACCACCCGGAATAGCCAGCAGGGACGGCTGAGGGGCCTAACGCCGAGAGAGGCCCGGAAAGAAAGAACAAGAAACCGGGCCTTCTCGGCAGTGGCCCCTCGGCTATGGAACAGCCTCCCTACTGAAATTCGTCTGGCACCCTCGCTGGGCGCTTTTAAAACTCATTTGAAAACCTGGTTTTTCAGGCAGGCCTTCCCTCCAGTCAATAACTGATTTTTACTCTTATCATCTTGGTACTGATTTAATTTAATATAAATGTTAAAATTATGCTGTTTTAAATGTTATGATGTTTTAATGTTATTATGTTTTTATTATGTATGTAAGCCGCCCCGAGTAGACTTTGTCTAGGGGGGCGGGGTAAAAATCTAATAATAAAATAAATAAATAAATAAATAAATAAATAAATAAATACTCTATTTGGAACTTTGTCCTGCCAGGTGATACCAAAAATGCGTCGGAGGCAACGCATATGGAAGGTGTTCAGCTTCCTCTCCTGCCGTGCACAAAGGGTCCAGGACTCACTGCAGTACAGGAGTGTGCTCAGGACACAGGCTCTATAGACCTGGATCTTGGTGTATGCTGTCAGCTTCTTATTGAGCCATACTCTCTTTGTGAGTCTAGAGAACATGGTAGCTGCTATGCCAATGCATTTATCCAGCTCGACATCTAGGGAGAGAGTGTCAGAGATCATTGAGCCAAGGTACACAAAGTCATGAACAACCTCCAATTCTTGTGTGGAGATGGTAATAGAGGGAGGTGAGGCCACGCCCTGGCCCATGACTTGTGTTTTCTTCAGGCTGATTGTTAGTCCAAAGTCTTGGCATGCTTTTGAACTGCTAGGTTGGCAGGAGCTGGGACAAGCGATGGGAGCTCACTCCGTTGCGTGGATTTGATCTTACAACTGCTGGTCTTCCGACCTTGCAGCACAGAGGCTTCTGCAGTTTAACCCGCAGCGCCAGCACGTCACTTTTATTAAATAGCATATCGAACTCTAAATCACTTCTCAGGATTTGTTTTCCTATACACGTTTAATTTTGCCATAAATGTTTTTACCCAGGACATGCAATTCTAAAAGATCTTTTAGATTTTGTATTAATAAAGGAGAAGCGACAAAGCCCAATGAAAAGGGCCAATACAATTCTGGAAGGGAGATGGGGCTTCAGAAGGATAGATAGTATAGGTGGCTACTCCACATGGTCCAGGTGGTGAGGGAATCACTTGTATTTAAACATTTATTTATTAGACGTTTTAATGCCTAATTTTTTTCTGCTTCTTTTGTTCATGAAAACAAAATAAAATTTTAAAAAATAAACTGAAAGACCTGGGAAAAATAAAACATTCACCTTATCATGAAGGCGTTGAAATGAAATGTACCGTTCAGATGGCTAGTCAAAGGAAGAAATTACTCTATTTTTGTTACATGTCATAGTTAATGAATATTTTTGTCAATCCTTGAGATTTTCAGTAATACCTAATGACATGAAATGACTGATATTGTCATACATTGGGTGTTTTCTACCCAATTTCAGATATTATACAACAAGAAATAGCTACAATAAAATGAAATCCAGAACAAACTTTGATGAGGACATTATTCTCTTTGGACTTTCTCATTACTAAATACTAAATTACTAAATACATTCAAGAATGTGTGTTTATTCAAACCTTGGGCTCCCAAACTTGTATCTCTTCAAGTACAATCTCAAGAATGATTGGACATAATGGCAGGGGCTTCTGGGGGACAACTGTGAACAACATTTGGGAATCCACGTTTGGGAACCATATTGCTAAACTAGAGAGTTGCAAACCACACCTCTCCAGATGCTGTTGGTCTGTAACACCTGGTATATCTTACCATTGGCTGTGCAGACCAGAAATGCTGGAAGTTGCCTTTCAACATCGGGTGAGCTACATTCTACCTACCCCTGTACTAGATGACAGCAGTGCCCAGTGGAAACCAGCACGTGTTCTTATGCTATATTAGCCTGGCAAAACTGACTAGATGTCAAACTAAAGGTAGTTTATTTGTGTAAAAGAAATTGTAAAAAAACCCCAAAAACAAATACAAAAAGAGGGAATTCAGCTTGTCTGATACAAGTCATGAAGTACTGAGTAATGAATATCTTCATTAGACCGATCAAAGAGGTACCTAAATGTGGGCAAGCATTCAAGATCGTCGCATCTCATAATCAGGCAAGATATTACAAGAACAGGTGTGTGGAGGGAAAGAGGAATAACACTTAAAGTTAAGAGATGGAGTGGAAAGAGGCTGTATAAATTATAGCTAGCTTTCCTGCAGAGGCTTTTTTGAAATCTTACAGGTTGAACAGAGTTGCTAGTTTTCTATTTCTTACTCTCTCGATGCTTGGATCAGCAAGAACATATGTGTACAAGGGAACACATTGTTCTTTTATTAATTATTTTTTTTAAGACAAAAGGGCCAGAAAATATGCTGGCAAGCAGGAGTTGTTCTCCTCCTCTCTCTTACAGTTGTAACTTCCCCAAATTTCCCTAATTAGTGATGTATGAATCATTCTGCTTTCAATCTGTGTCTTCTGTGCACAAATGTTAATTTTTAAATTAATTTCTGCATTGAGATTTGCTATATATAAATCAAAAGTGGAAAAAATAATTAAATGCAGATTTTAAAAATTATTTTCTCTCAAAATACACATTTCTAAATCTATTTTATGTCAAAGTATCCATTTAAAAAGATACATTCATTTATTTTATATCCAATATTTCTTCCAGTATAGGAATCCAACATGGCATGAGTTATACCGGAAGTTTCAGAAATATGGAATTTGGTAGATAGCTACATTACAGTGTACATGATGATGATAATGTATAAATGATAATATTTATGCAGCACATATCACATATGCCCAATAGATGGTATACAAATTGGATTGGATGAAACAATGCCGTTTTTCTTGCCTCGGTATTATTTCTAGGTCACCATCACATCTTTCTAAGAAAAGTGTTTTGCTGTTGGACAGAGTTTACCTCTTCATGATTTAGCTTACATAGTTGAAACCCTGCCAAGGTGAGAGAGCATTTCAAGTTCAGCAGTGAGGTAAGCAGCTTGGGTCAGTTCCACAATGGGAGGAATATTATACAGCTTTGTGAGACAGACATGGAGCAGAAGTTCAGGCAATTTTCAAAATGAGGAAAACCCACATGCCCTTGGCTTCTGTGAACACTGGAACTTTTCAAGGAGAAGCTCTA
Organism: Intellagama lesueurii; assembly: GCA_037013535.1. NCBI lineage: Eukaryota > Metazoa > Chordata > Lepidosauria > Squamata > Agamidae > Intellagama > Intellagama lesueurii. The sequence goes on along the minus strand of JBAJHW010000005.1, from coordinate 66,914,868 downwards.
CACAGGAGAAAGACTCCCACCCCACACCCCATACAAAGAAATCTAAAGTGCTCTGAAATTATAGGGATTATATTTAACAGAAATGATAAGTGCCATTTCAAACAGTGTTTTTCCTCTGCCTTGAATGACAGAACAGGAAGGCTCCAATAATCAAGATGAAAATGAATGAAATTAAGGTGGTCTGGGGAACAGGTTTTGCCTGAATTGTACAGTGAATAATACTATGCAGGCATGTAGCTGCATTGGAAGCTAAAGCCTGAGTAAGGAAAATAGTTCTAATACAGTTTGATATTTACATTTTTTAAAAAGAATACCTCTTGATATAACTCTCCTCCTACCCACAAAACTAGAAACTTTACTCACTAATATTTACTGTCCAATCACAGAAAGTTCTGGCTTTAACCTATAAAGCCCTAAATGGCCTGGGTCCAAGCTATCTCAAAGACCATATATCCAATTATGAGCCAGTTTGGGTGTTAAGATAATCAGGAGAGTCCTTTCTCTCAGTCCTGCCACTTTCATAGGTGCGTCTGATGGGGACACAGTAAAGGGCCTTCTCTGGTGCTGCACCCAGACTTTGAAACTCCCTCACACAGGAGGCCAGACTGGCCCCATCTTTGCTATCCTTCCGTAAACAGGCAAAGACATTTCTCTTCAGGCAAGCCTTCCCTCAGTAACCAGCTACTGTGTGTGATTTTTAGACATTATATCTGTGAAGATTCTCAGTCATCCAAGTGAGGTTATCTGGAATCAGAGTCATGGCAACTGGACTTCTTTCTTGTTAGGCTGAAACGTTTTGCTACTCATCCAAGTAGCTTCTTCAGTCTGAGGAGAGTTGGGAAGAGACCCCTGATATATCCTCCATGTTGGTTTCACTTCCCATGTTGGTTTCAGACTGAAGAAGCTACTTGGATGAGTAGCGAAACGTTTCAACCTAACAAGAAAGAAGTCCAGTTGCCATGGCTCAACTTTCAGATTGTTATATATTATTGCTTTGATAGGATTTTTAGTACTACTTGTGTTTTCCATTTTTGTGTTTTCCATTTCTCAGAGTGACATTTTCTTTGTATACTTATTGATCTTTGCCTTAATATTGCCTGTTAATTTTGTAAGATGCCTTCCTATTCATTGTTCGTCGTTTTAAATGTTGTCTTTTAATGATGTTAACCATCGTTGTATACTCATTGTTTTCAACTGGGAGTAGTTTTTTTCTCTGTTGCTGCTCCCAGTTGAAACTCCCAGTTTTCAAGGAGAAAGGTGGGGTAAAAATATTTTAAATAAATAAATAAGCTTTCTTGGTGAAAGAGATGATACCTAAAGAAACCCAAATTTATATATAAATCTTTGTGTTTTTTAAAACAAAAATTCACAAGGAATTTCTTTAATAAGAAACAGGCTACAGATGCATAACACTCTCCACAAAAGCCACTTAGTTCTCATCTCTTTAATAGGATGGCTCTAGCCACTGAATAGTTAGGGTTGACGTATGTTACTTCCCTCATAGAAACTAATGGTGGAGACTGTACATTTCCCTCCACTTTGAGCAACTTTTTAATTCTCTCTCTCTCTCTCTCTCTCTCTCTCAATCTGGAAACATTTTATATTAGATCACATTGTTAATATGATTTATAATAATGATATAACGATATTGCACTGTACTACATTGCACTGAATTAACTTAATGTACTTCTCTTCTGCCACTTTTCCTCTGTTACCCTTGCCTTCATCTTCTCTCCTTCCTTCACAGGAATAGACATTTTTAAAGGGCTCAGGGGACATTGTAGTCATTTTATCAATACCAGCAGAAAGTGCCCCTGACACCTTTGATATCCCACATGTGTAAAAAAAAGGTAAATCACATTACCAGAATTGGCCATTTAAATGTTATTCAAATAACAATGAAAAACACACCTCAGTGTTAATGTCTGTCACACATAGAAAGAAAACAAAAAGAAAATGGTAGCAGCATAGTAGTGATAATCAACGATATAAGTACTCAGAAATTTCTCATTTTCAGCCTTTTCCCAAGTTTCACTATGCCAAAACTCCTTTCTGAACCCCCTCCCCCCATAAGACATCCCAGGTTCCCACACTGATGAAAACCCAGTCTCTTAAAAGGACCCAAGGCAGTTTACATCATTAAAGGACAATATGAAAGCTACAAGCAGTGAGTATACAAATACTCATAAAAAGGATCAAACAAATACCGTATGAAAAACATAAGCAACGCCAAAATACATTCAAAGCAGTAAGGTACAACAATCCATTAAAAAAACCCACTCAGGCAGCCAATCCCTCAGGGAAAGCCTGCCTGAAGAGAAAGGTCTTTGCCTGCTTGTGGAAGGACAGCAAATATGGAGCAGTCTGACCTCCTATGGGAGGAAGTTCTAGAGTTTGGGAGCAGCAACAGAGAAATCCCTCTCCTGTGTACCCAGCAAACATAACTGTGAAAGTGGCGGGACTGAGAGAAAGGCCTCTCCTGATGATCTTAACACTTGAGCAGGCTCATAAAGAGAAATATAGTCTTTGAGATAGCTTGGGCACAAGCCATTTAGGGCTTTATAGGTAAGTACCAACACCTTGAATTAAGTCTGGAAATGAATTGGCAGCCAGTGGTGCTGCTGTAACAGGGGGAGTTATTTGATTTCTGTAACTAGCTCCAGTCAGCAATCTGCTTGCTGCGTGTTGGACCTGCTGAAGTTTCTGGACACTTTCCATTGGCAGCCCCACATAGAGTGCATTACAGTAATCCATCCAGGATGTAACTAAGGCATGTGTCACCATGACCAACTAAAGATGAAAGCACCTTTCATCACAATAATGTTACACTGCTTTCAGTAGTAACTTCAGAAACCTGGTACACATGAGTTTCTGAAACTCATCCATTGAACCAGACTTCTGAAAACTTACTTTTTAGAACTACATCTCCCAGAATCCGCAAACCAGATAGCTAAAGAATTCTGGGGATTATAGTCACAAAGTAATTTTCAAGCTCTGTGTTGGACCCTAGCAGAACCACTATCTTAATGCAAGTCATAATGACTTCTTTGCACAGCCATTTAGAAAAGATAATCTGCAGCACACAAGCGGACAGACAAATTGAGATGATGTAGTGCTGTGACCAGTAAACGTAGTCTAAGCTCATAATTGACAAGTAACAGATTCAGGTTATCTGGAAAGCAAAGAAGCTGTTCTGAAGTGTGATGCGGACAAATTCAGAAATCCAGAGAGGGAAAAAACATTGAACAAAATATCTGGAGTGGGTGCAGATGAAAAGTGAACAAATAACTTGTGCTGATGGTTACAAACCCAGCACATTTTCTCCATGAGACCTGTGGAATGCAACAGCTGGAAAAACGCACACATTTGGTCTCTTGCGTACAAGGTGTTTCCAAAATAGCCATTCAACCAGGGCCAAATGCAGTTACAACATTCTGGTTATACAAACTGACAAGCCAGCTGAATGAAACAGCTGGTATGTGACTTTCAAGTCTGATTATGTTACATGATTCCAACTGAAGTTCAATGGATATAATGTGTGCAGGCATCATAATTTGAACGATGACAAAGATAATCTGGCATTGTATCTGTTGTTCATGAATTATACAGTTGTTACAATATTGTACTTCATTATATGCTGCTAGTTAGACCACTCCAAATTTGGTCTAGGAATTTTTTAAGGTATTTAACACTCAAGGGGTGTGTGTGCATGATCTGAATAGCTGTAGAAGTGAAATGATGAGCATAAAAAGCAATACATTCTCCACAACAGACTCAATCTTGGGTGCAAGCAAGGCTATTTCATTTATTAGTGTTTATTAACTTTAGGCCAGAATCCTATTGCTGACATACACTGGTGTAAGCACAATGGCGTAAATCACAATGGTGAATTGCTGCTTGATGTCACTACTTGTATTCCTTGTCACATGCTGATTCATGTGACTAGTGCATGGTGAGGAATACAGGTGGCAACTTCTTAACTACTGGCAGGTCACCACTGTGATTTACATTGTTGCAATTCTGCCAGCATATGTAAATTACAGGATTTTGGCCTTATTATACCATGTAATCTTAGGTTGGCCCTTACCATTAGACAGAAGAAAAAGGCCACTCAGGCAGCAAATGGTGAATGCCAAGGAAGGTATCAGATTTTGAATTATTAAATTTGTCACTTTCCTGCCAGGTTTAAGGAGAGATACCTGTGGGCAACGTACCCTCTAAATTTCAGCCCCATTGGGTGGGGCTATGTCTCTCTCTCGCACGACTTCTCCCCTGCATGTGCATGGGACTCCATCCCCTCCCTCATGCAGGGTTCTGTTGGGACCAGAACCAAAGGGATTGCGTGGAGGAGGAAAGCTGCATGGAGGGAGGCGGAGTCACATGCCCACGCGTATCCACACACCTTAGAGGGATCCTTACCTGTGGGATTTTCTGTCCCACACATCAATATAACTTGGCTGGCATGGGATACAGGCACTTCCTTTTGAATGAGTCAGGGTTGCCTTTTACTGCTCTGTTTTAGGTGGCAAAATGTCTGGAATTGGCCCTGCTCTTCCACTACACCACACTGTTTAAGAGAGAGAGATAGAGATAGATAATTTATACTAGATAACATAGCTGCCTATACACACTAGTATCTTAATATAACAACACTGCAAAAATTAGTCTGAAAAGGTCAAAGAGTATTCTGTCCTATGGAGACACTCTTCAAACAATTAATTTGTGTAATCCTCTTCGAGATAATGATAGAAGCCATTACTTGTACAAAAACAGAATTTCTCCCTGCAAATATTATGATGCTTAATAATTATTTTAATCTGTAATTCATATTCACAGCTCATTGGGAAAAATCATGATATGTCTTTATGTTTACATTGATTGCATAAATATTACATTACCTTTGATCACACACGTACTGTGCAATTAGTCTGATGTTTTGTTTTGTTTTTTAAAAAGCATGCAGATGAATCAACCACTAATTCTAAAAGAAGACTCTTTTGAAACCTTTGGGGGTTACTGATACTTATTTAATTACATCAATCAACCCAGACTCTTCTGTTTGGAGCCCTGTGGTGATATTCTTATGATCAGTTTAGTCATTGCAAGTAATTTTCTATAGATAAAACAGTTTCTCAAGTGTCCAGGTCTGTTCTTTGGAAGCAGCTGGCAACAGTGTGTGTGCATATATGTGGCATGTGTTTTGCAAATGTTTCTGTAATCATAAAAATGCAGCCTGCTTGTAATACATCTTCCTCCCTTCTTCCATCTAAGCTTTGGACATTTTACTATTCTACTGCAGATGGCTGTGCTTAGAAACATGACTTTTCAGAGGTCATGAGTGGGGCCCCCCATACAGTGGAGGATTACATACCAGCTGTATATCCATTCACTTGCAGGATTTCTTCTTGTCAGCATATTATCAAAATATTAAGTTTCCAAAAGATTTTTTTCAGTGAAAAAAATCACATTATGGGAAAATACAAATTTTATTGTACATTTGCAGTGTAGATTTGGAATCTGAGTGTGCAGACAATGGGAAGCAAGGCTTTATATATAAGCAGAGATCCCCTGAGTGGCAGGAAGGTGTTCCCTGGGAGGCATCTTGATCCCATTGTCAATGGGGTTAACATAATTGTGACTCCAGCATAAGATGCTGTCACGATCCCCACGTGACCCCTGCTTGTTTCACCAAAGAGCTCACGCTACGTGTCTTTCAGCTGCCACCAGTTGATTACATCAACATTACCTATAATTAATGATTGAGGTCCAGGCCGTATGTGATTTTAAAAGAACCAAATAGAAATAGTTTATTGTTACAGATGATGATAGTTCAAGCAATGTTGTTAGCTCTTAAACAAACATCCTCCTTCATCCACACTCAACCACCACTCTCTCTAAACTCTCAATCTCCCTGACTCTCTCTGACTAAACTCCCCCTCCTCCTGCTGAGTCTCTTATATCTCGTGACTCCACCCCTCCAGCACTCCCATTGGTCTATGCAGATATCGTATTAATATTTATGACCTGGGTGGACGCCACAGATGCCTCCAGTTGAAACTGCCAGTAAAACCACTATCCGAGAGGCCAGTGACAAATTTGCCCTGTCAAGTCTTACCAAACAAACAAACAAATAAAAACAAATAAAAATATCCAGTTCACCAATCCTACATAGAAACAAAATACAACGGATGGTTGAAACATCATATATTTCTGATCTTGAAGTATCTTCCAGGAAAGAAAGAAAACATGTGCATATCTGCAAATAAAAATCAAATGATCACAAACTGCTTGAGACAGTAGGAATATATAAAATATACAAAATATATATAGAAAAATATATACAATTCGAATCCAGAAAATGGGCACAAAATGGATGGACCTGAAAAATAGGCACAAAATCGTACCGACCACAATCCTCTTGTGTAGCTATACAAAAGTCATAATGTTTGGAGGCAAATTGCTTTAAGGTAAGAAATCACCACAGACATTATCAGTCACACATTGAGTTGCACAACGGCCGTGGTGATTTTTTTAAAACTTGAGGCAATTCACTTCCAAAAGTACAGTTTGTGCTATGTCAGAGTAACTAGGTATGAATAATTTTGTCCATTAATTTCTGCGCAAAAGGGGAAAAAACTTCATGATGAGCTTAATGGTGGAATGAAGGAAATCTGACGAACATACAACTTGATATATCTGACCATTTTTATTCTTACCCTCACACCCAAGAGCATTCAAATATTGTTTCTATAAACATGGCTCCTCCCTTAAGCCAATCTGGAAGATTTCTTTAAAGCTTTTGTTCTTATGGAGTGTCCAGGTTTCAGCCATTTAAGCCTGCAGGGTATGGTCTGTATTTTTTCTGAAAAGGTGAATCCCTGTCCAGGCTTTACTACTTAGTTATCCTAATAAGAAAGGCAGTTGATGGTTCAAGAGGAGGAAACTCAACCCTAAATTTGAGGGTGAGGGGCCTACATGTTGGGGACACAGGCCACATGTGCTTTTAGCGCGCAGACTAATACTTGAAAAGTAAGCTGAAAAGCAAAAATGAATACTTAAAACATGCATATACAATCTCAGCTGTACATTTTTTTTGCCACAAATATATCCCATCTACACCAAGAAGTCAAGATACTAAGGAAATTTTCAACAAAGCTATGATTGTAGAGGTGATTTAACAGAGACCTAACCTTGTTGTCTTTTACCAGAAAAACTCTTCATGAATGTAAGCTATAATTGATCATAACAAGCACGTATTATCTATAAATAACTTAATCAACATTCAGCAAGGAGCTGCATAAATGAGCCCGTCTACACAGTGCACCTTATAATGAGCCACTACAAGACTAATGACTTATTAGTGCCACAGGCAATGAATGATTAATTAGTCAATTCAAAAATGACTTTTTAAGGGTCTAATTGCTACCTTTCGTAATTTCTGAAGGTTATGCAGAATTAATGCCATGTTGGCATATTAGTACTGATATAAAGTCTATTGTTTACTAGCAATGAAATTAAAGTATGGAGGACAGCTGAAAACTAAACTGTGTGGTAGAGAAAATTCCATCCCACCTTTTTAAAAAAAACTTTGGGATTGTCAAGAATATTGGAGGAGAAAAAGAAAATAAAAGAGAAAATTTTGATTAAAGGTTGAGGTGTAGTTGCCTTTTTGCATGCTCACTTCTAGGCTTGTGATCTTATTGGTCTTGGAGAAAGTTGGTGAAAAAGTAACATGGACATGTGGAATGGACAGAATCTGTAATGAGGATAATGAAGGGCAGTTCTTACATTACAGTAGACTGTGGATGTCTGTGAGCTAGAGCTATGAATCCTCACTTGTGACAATGAAGAACAATGACATTCTTCAACAAACTAGTGAGCATAGCAAGGAATTTCCTGGCACTCTTGATATAGTTCTTGCATTGACAAGAACAATGCCTTGTATAAAAATGCCAATATTTTGCACACAATTGTGCTTTTTTTGGGGGGGAGGGGCACAATTCCACAATTTGTGGATTTCTCAGATTGTGCAAATTGCCCCAAACTTTGATGACTGCTGCTTTGTTTAAAAACATGAAGCATTGAGGGATGTTTCTTCATTTGTCTGTTCTTTGCAGTAGTTCTTGTACCTTGCTTCTCAAAGGAAAAACACACTAGAGTCATTTTGTGCAAATTAGTAAGGACTTTGTGTGGGTGTAGGAAAGTTCTCTGGTTGCTATCAGCTGGAGGTGAGCAATGTTTCACTGAGGTCTTTCATCAAGTCAACACATCTTAAATAATGAGAATAAAGAACTTGATGATTATTTTCACCATCTCCACTAGGAACCCCTTCCTCAATGTGTACAGAGGAAGGGTACTATACTAGGGTAAAGGTAAAGGTAAAGGTTCCCCTTGACAATTTGTCCAGTTATGTCCGACTCTAGGCGGCGGTGCTCATCTCCGTTTCCAACCCATAGAGCTAACGTTTGTCCGCAGACAATCCTCCGTGGTCATGTGGCCAGCGTGACTAGACACGGAACACCGTTTACCTTCCCACCGAGGTGGTACCTATTTATCTACTTGCATTTTTGCATTTTGCATGCTTTTGAACCACTAGGTTGGCGGGAGCTGGGACAAGCGACGGGGGCTCACTCTGTCACGTGGATTCGATCTTACGACTGCAGGTCTTCTGACCTTGCAGCACAGAGGCTTCAGCAGTTTAACCCGCAGCGCCAAATAAATCAGTCTCAACAAACAGTACCATCAAAGTCTTTATAATCCTAAATTTGTGAGAAATTAGATTTGTTAGGTTATCTGAAGGATGGTTCTTCTTTACAGACCACATCATTCTTTATTGTTTGAAGGGCAGGCCCTGTTTACCTTTCTCTTGTATAATGAGGTTCATTTGAAGTGGAGGACCTTCTCCACTGTGGGACCCACTATATGGAATGAGGATGATCTCCTCATTGAGATTAAGAAAGGACCCAATATGAGATGTTTCTCAGGCCAATTAAATACTAACTTTTCACCCAGGCATGTTCTTGACTATTAACTAATGATAATCATGAAATATGTCATTGTTTTACCATCTTGTTCTTTTGGTATTATTGGCCAAAATCGAATAAGTGACTTACAATTGTGTAAATGGAATAATATGTGGCAGCAAATTGCTGCTAGTCAACAAGATGTTGGTTGCATTCATGGGCATGTGTCCAGTAATGCAACCAGCACCTTGTTAATTAGTGGCAATTGGCTGCTGCATCTTACACCATTTCACTTATGCAAGCATTAAATTGCTATTGGATTTTACCAAATATATTTTGTTACTTCATCACTATTGTGAACTTTTCACAGGTTTTTTTTAAAAATTGTAAGTGGTATACAAATATTCTTTAATAAATACATAGCAAATCAAATGATTAAGTACTGATGCGGCTAAAAGTGGGGCATCTAATTTATTGTTTGCTTACAAAGCTCTACATGGTATAGAGATGGTAGAGTAAAAGAGCAAAAAACTGGAGTTGGCATTTAATACTGTAGTTTTTAAATCACCGTGCCAATTGCAAAGTGAATTGATATACTAGAGTCTAGTAAGCATGTTTGCAAGTGGCTAGAAAATTGAAAATCATTCTTTAGGGCTTTTACACCCTAAATTAGCTTGCAGAAGGTTTTAACTGAGCCACATGTTCTTTTAAATAAAAATTATGACTTAGCAGGTACAGTACTTTATATATGCATGTAGATAGCAAATATAGATACACCATGCTTCTGTAAGAAGCAGACAGTCCATTAATAGCTGCATTAACATTAGGAGAGCTATGCTAGGGTCTCCTTGGTAATGTAGGAAAGGGAACCAAAGCAATTGCATCTAAAATTAATATATCTAATTAACATCTGAGCCCTCTGTTAATGTAGGTCATTTGCTAGAAAAGTGCCAGAATAATTAGTAGGCCTGTGTGAGGCTGAAGAGCAAGAAATAAACAGCCCACAAAGAATTTAGAGAAACATACTTGGCATTGAAATTATGCTGGGAAAGTATCAAGAATCTGGAAAATCTTTTTCTTGTAAGGAACAAGTTAAAACAAATAAATACATAGTTCATGTCTATATGTGTTTCTAAGGTTTATTAGTCACAGAAGCAAGCAAGCAAGTGGAGTTTGCAAGATCAAAAGAAAAAAGAAAAAAAGAGAAAAGATTCTACACAAAAAAGCTACCTGCTGACACTAATGCATCCTATTATGAATTAACCTTCCTACCACTTTTGGGTGCAATCACACACAAAGCAGGAGAGGAAAAAACTGGCAGTCCCCATTGCATGGTTATAGTTCATTTCACGGTAGTTTCTTTTACGAGTGTCAGTGGCCTAACTTAACAACCTGACACTATCCAATTAATAATCTGTGGCCTACCAATTTCCATGGGAGTATCTTTGTCTTAAACTCATCATCAGAGTGATCAACTGCTCAGTGTCAAACCAAGCTGCGGAGCCGTAATGTGGAGCTACACAAAATGTAGCCCTGCATGGAGGAAGGATCCCAGCTCCTTTGTTTTGAAGAGTAGCAGAACAGAGAGTAGCTACACGAGGCAAAAATCATACATATTTTAATGGCACACGTTACATTAATTCTACTTTCTATGCTCATCAATAACTTATCTCCTGGCATGCCCAGCAAAGGATTTTTCATCTGGATTTTTCCATTCTTCCAGCAATTCTCCTGCTATTTCCACCTCTCCTTCCAATATTGGACCATCCTTTGCCCTTGACTGCTTGGCTCGCAAACTCTGCCCCCATACATTTGAACTTATCTCCAACAACCTCCTTGAGAAAAACAAGACCTACAGCCAGAGGGCAGCGGGACAGGACAAACTGTGGGTGGGGAAAATTTTGGGCTTATTCCTTGTATATTTTTATTTTTATTTTGTTTTGTTTTATTTATCTTATCTTAGTTTCCTTTATTCTGTTTCCTTTATTTTATTTATTTTTTTGAAACAAATGTATATTTTTCTATCTAAATTTGCTTAATTTGATAATTGATAATTGTTTAATTTAAAAGTGTATTATTATTTAATGTTTGGATCAATTTTGTTAATTTTGTTATCATTGTTTAATTGTATTAATTTAGTGTATTCTTTGTTTTCTCTTTTTTCCTTGACATGGAGTGGAAGGTTTGCCCCCCCCAGCGGGGGGTTCTTTGAACATCCGAGTGATAACGGGTAGAGGGAGATATGGCGATGGCACAGTTCCCACTCGTTTTAGAAGAACGGTGAACAGATGCTTGAAGGCTGTTCACTGTTCTGGCACTGTGACCACCTGCCAGTCTCAAGGTAGTCAGATCAGCCGGCCCTCCACTCTAAATCTGGTACTGTTGAATGCCAGATCTGTGTCCAACAAATCCCAGATTATTCAAGATCTTATTCTGGAGGTGGATGCAGACCTGGCGTGCATAACCGAAACTTGGATGGGCGGGGAAGGGGTAGTTCCCTTGACCCTTGCCTGTCCTCCTGGTTATGCTGTCCAGCACCAGGGTAGACTGGAGGGGTGGGGGGGGGAGTAGCCATTGTTTATAGAAATACTCTGGAGGTTATTAGGCGCTCTACAGTGGTGAAGCCGGGTCTGGAGGCCCTCCATGTGTCGATTGGGGCCAGGGATGGTATTGGGATCTTGCTGGGTTACCGTGCTCCCCGCGACCCAGCCACTTCCTTACCGGAGCTGGCGGCACTGTTGGAGTCCCCGAGGCTTCTGGTCTTGGGTGACTTCAACATCCATGCGGAGGCAGAGTTTTCCGGTCAAGCTCTTGAGTTCTTGGAAACCATGGCTTCCTTGGACATGTTCCAACATGTCAACGGCCCTACCCACGTGGGCGGTCACATGCTAGACCTGGTGTTCTCCACTCAGCGGAGTGAGTGTGGTCTGATGGTGACTGACCTAGTGTCAGTTCCCCTGTCATGGTTGGATCACCACCTAATAAAATGTAACCTCTCAGTGGCTCTCCCTCCCCGCAAGGAGCATGGACCTATTTTAATGGTCCACCCTCGAAGGCTACTGGATCCATTACGATTCCAGGATTCCATGAGAGGGATTCCAGCTGATCTGACTGGCGCTCCTGTCGAGGCTCTGATTGACGGCTGGCTTGCTGCCGCCACCAGGGCTGTAGACACGATCACTCCTAAACACCCTCTCCGGCGCAGAGTTCGGCCAGCGTCCTGTTTAACCAGGAGCTGCAGGCTATGAAGCGAAATAAGAGAAGGCTAGAGTGCAATTGGAGACGGGACCCGACGGACTATAATAAGAAAGCTGTCAGGATCGCAACTAACCACTACCTAGCTAAGGTGAGGGCTGCTAGTCGATCGCACTTCGCTAACCGGATAAGCGAAGCTTCAAATCAGCAGGCGGAACTTTTCCGTATAGTTTACGATCTATCCGGAATTGGTCTAAGTGATGGGCCTCCTACTAATTTCTCACCTGACCAATTTGCAGCATTTTTAAAATCTAAAGTGGAGGCCATCTGCCGGGACCTCTCTCCTTTTTTGAATACAGTGGATCGAGCAGAGATGTCCAGCGCTCCGTCTTGCCCGGTGAGACTTGAATTCTTTCAGCCTGTGACGCCAGATATGGTGGACAAAGTTCTTGATCGCTGTCGGGCCACCACTTCCTCTCTTGACCCTTGCCCGGCCTGGCTAATCAAAGCAGCCAGGCCTATAACAATTGAATGGGCCACAGCAATAATTAATGGGTCTCTCCAGTGTCTCAAGGAGACACTCATTAGGCCCATTAGGAAGAAACCAAATTTGGCGGCGGACGACATTGGCAATTATAGGCCCGTCGCCAATGTTTCCTTCCTTAGTAAAGTGGTGGAGAGGGTGGTGGCTGACCAGCTTCAGGCTCTTTTGGATGAAACCAATGCCCTGGATCCGTTCCAGTTGGGCTTCAGGCCGCGCCATGGCACAGAAACGGCACTGGTCGCACTGTTGGATGACCTGTTGAGGGAGGCTGACGGGGGCAAAATGTCCTTGTTGGTCCTCCTCGATATCTCAGCTGCCTTTGATACCGTCGACCACGGTATCCTCCTGGGGAGGCTCTCCGAGTTGGGAATTGGTGGACTGGTGCTTGTCTGGCTCTGTTCCTTCTTGGAGGACTGCCCTCAGAGAGTACAGATTGGGGAGAGTGATTCGGCCCCGTGGAGTCTCAACTGTGGGGTTCCGCAGGGCTCGATCATCTCCCCAATGCTGTTTAATATCTATATGAGGCCGCTGGGTGGGGTCATCAGGGGGTGTGGGGCTTTTTGCCATCAGTATGCTGATGACACTCAGCTCTACATCTCCTTTTCACCTACCTCAGTGGATGCCGTTCTGTCCCTTCAGCGCTGTCTGGAGGCTGTACTGCAATGAATGCTGGAGAATGGGTTGAGGCTGAACCCGGACAAGACGGAGGTCCTGAGGGTGGGTGGCCCCTCCATTGGTGGTTTGGGAAACTCCCTCTTTTGGGGGGGTGACTCTCACCGCGAAGAGTGAGGTTCGCAGCTTGGGGGTCCATCTGGATCCGGCGCTCACCATGGAAACCCAGGTGGCGTCAGTGGTCCGCTCCGCCTATTTCCATCTGTGGTGGATTGCCCAGCTGCGTCCCTATCTTGATGGTGGGGCCCTCACCACTCTGGTCCATCCGCTTGTAATCTCGAGATTAGACCACTGTAATGCGCTCTACGTGGGGCTACCTTTGAGATTGATGCAGAAGCTTCAAATGGTGCAGAATGCGGCGGCCAGACTCCTTAGTGGGACGAGAAAACATCAGCATATTTCTCCCACTCTGGCCGCCTTGCATTGGCTGCCCATTCGTTTCCGCATTGATTTCAAAGTGTTAATGATGACTTATAAAGCCCTAAACGGACCTCGATACCTGGTGGAACGCCTTCTCCCACCTAGATCTACCCGAAGCACTCGCTATAGCCAGGAAAGACCGCTGAGGGGCCTAACGCCGAGGGAGGCCCGGAAAGAAAGAACAAGAAACCGGGCCTTCTCAGCAGTGGCCCCTCGACTCTGGAACAATCTTCCGTCAGAGATCCGCCTGGCACCCTCGCTGGGTGTTTTTAAGAGCCAACTAAAGACCTGGCTCTTTAGGCAGGCCTTCCCTCCTGTCAATACTTGATTTTATTTTCTCCATCTTGAATGATACCAATATTATTGATTTAAATTGTTGTTCTAATTGTTTTTATGATTTTTAATGTAAGCCGCCCAGAGTAGACATTGTCTAGATGGGCGGGATATAAATTTAATAAATAAATAAATAAACTTAGTAGATGAGGTGGAGACCAGAGTCAGATTCTAGGTGACATAATACAAAAAACTGCTTATGCTTTCCTTCCTTCTAGTACAATAGGACATCTGGGATAAATTCCAAGACTGTAAATGTCTGAAACTGTGGATAGGAGTGAACCCATTCGCTACTATCCCCGGGGCAAGAAGGGCCAGAGGAAGAAGTAAATAAACATGTGCACTGCGGTATACATGTGTGCACTGTGGGCTGGGTTACCGCAGCAGTGACCACAGAGAACTGAAACTGCAGATACTGGCTCTGTGGATACAGTGATCACACTCTACAGTCCTGGATATAAATAACCTGTATTCAAGACTTTAAAAAGGCCTGGTGGCATGGAATGCCTGTTGCCATTTGATGTGAATGAACTCTCACCCTTGAGTTAATCCTCCAACTTTGCTACATTATCATGGACATGGGGATGCATGTATATTTCTTTACTAAGAGTTGATTTTTTAAAACTTGGTGTGTGTGTGTGTGTGTTTGTGTATGTATATATGTCCGCATGTATGCACACACGTTAATGGAAGTATAGGTAACATTTTCTGTAAGCCATGTTAAGGACTGCTGTCCCCCCAAGACATCATGTACCTCAAAAACTCTATCAAGGTTGCCATAAGTTGGAAGAGACCTGATGAGTACTTATCAACAGCACAGTAAAATAAATTGAACACTGGTCATGTAATGTGCATTTCTAATAAGGGTATTCATTCCTTATAGACTATGTCCCAAACACAGACTGAAAGAAAGCTGGTTTGGAGAGCTCTGGACATTCACCAGGTCAAATACTCTCAAATATAGTTGAAAACTTTGAACCGATACAGAAAGGAAAGCCCAGTCAAGTGCATACACATGAAAGCACTTTCTCCCTCACCTCTTGCCTCATGGAGCCACACACACACATAAGCAGCACACACTGGCAGGGAGGAAAGCCTCTTTTGCAAGACACGTTTTTTAAAAAACAGTTCTCCTCTATTGATGACACCCCAGGGGGTTTGTTTTTGTATTATAAGTTAAGAAACTGAGCTTGTGTCCGAGGGTGAGAGATTTTTTTTAAAAAAGCTAACAAGATAATTACATAAAGAAATTGAAGTAGGAAGCCTTTTTATTGTCTGTAAGGCAAGCAAACAGCCAAAAAGAGGCTCCCTCCTGTTTTCTGTGTGGTCACTTAAATCACACAGATCCAAATTCCTGGTGCGACTTCACAGCAAGTGAATGAAAGTGAACTTGCATTCCCCTCACTGTGTAGTCACACACTTGCTTTTTAAAAGTTCCCAACATTAATTATTTATCACTGCAGTTACAGATGCTTTGTTCTTCCATTACTGAAATGCAGGAGTGGGCCACAACACTGGGTTCAGAAGCCCATATTCTGCCTCAGGAAGTGGTGGAGACCTGGAAACTGCCAAAAGTACACCAAAACATAAAAAAATGAAAGCAAAACTGGCTAGATGTCTGCTTCCAGTTATGAAAAATTTAGGGGGCTGTGATCTATTTAAAAGATGATTCACCACTCCTGGAGGTTTCCAGGATGTGCAATTCACTTTTTTTTCTGACTGAAAAAAGAGGAGGCTGGGTGGATGCTGCAGAAACAGCCTGTGGGGCACATCCACCCCTAGAGCTGTATTTTGTCCACCCATACTTAAAAGTAACTAAGGGCTCAATGATACGTTAGAAGAGAACCTGATTTATACTGATTCTTTTCATGCCTCTGTTCTACCAATACATTTTGTAATATATCGGTGGGAGTGTTCACATTGTTGTTAACTGAATTGATTCATTTCTTTCTATTTGAACCATAGAGCAGGCTACACTGCTCTTTCAATTTTGTATCAATCAATTTTCTCTAGGTTTTGGGGGGCAATCAGTCCCCCTTGTCCTTTTTAAATTTTTTTTTCAAAGGTGATATATCGATGAAGCAGTACGAGCCTTTTCTCTTCCCCCTTTTCCTTCCCTCCTTTACTCATTCATCCCCTTTCCCTTATTTCCCTGCATATCTCTCCCTCTCAGTTCTTGGCTTCCATTTTTCTTTTCCCTTTTGAACAGCTCCCGGAGAAGGAAGTGGGGTTTGAATCACTTGCAAAGTGCTGTGAAGAACAGGGTTAAATAAATACAACTCTCCTTTCTTTACAGTTCAAAGCAGGAAATCTCAAGCCCTCTTTCACCTGCAAAGGAGGGGGGAAGGCTGGCTCCTTCTGAGCAATGTATGCATGTTTTTAGTGGTGGTGGCGGCTACTAGCAATGTATTGATAGCCCTTTAAAAAAAATATTTTAAAAGTGTACCACTGCAGTGGCCATGAAGTGGCCACAGCACCCACAAACCCAATCCATTTGTGAAGGAAATAAATTGACAACAACTTTTACACATGCTGAAACGATAAGGTGTGAAGCAATATGTCATTGGTACAATTTAAAATAATCCTCCTGGTGAGGAGGAAATAAACTGATTGCTGGGGCAAATGAATCAATGTTGGCTGTGTATTGTGTGAACAGAAAATTATGAAACAATAGAAATAACAACCAAATTGGTATCACTGGGGTTCTTTCGGCCGGTGTGATCAAGCCCTAAAACAGTTATGTTTACTTACTTTTTAAAAAATGCATCTGAATAATGCAAGCTGGGAGGTGGTACAAAAATCATTCACCTCAGATCTACTTTATGTAACAAGATGGGTCTTAAAGAGGTCGGCTTCATATGAGATTGAGAAGGGGTGTTGGATATATTGCAATCTACATATGATGCCTTTTAAGCAGTTTTTAGCTGGAAGGGACTTTTCTGGGCTGGGATTGAATGTAATCAATCAGTTAATCAGTAATTAAGATAGTTAACCAGTTAAGCTCAGTGATGTAACCAGTTAACACAGTTTTAAACCATATGATGTTTGTTTTTATCTATGAAGAACTGTAAGCAAACAGAAACATTTTATTTTTTCCTCATTGCCAGAGTGAATCTACTGAAACAATAAGTGCCAACTGAGGTATACTAACAAATAAGGGATGATTTACTGAGGGAGATTTGTAGCTCAATCTGCTCTGTAGGTTCAGGTCTGAATCTTTGAATCTGCTGGGTAATTAGGAAGACTTTTTTTTTTTTTGCATTATTATTATTTTATTTAAGCCACATTCAATTTCCTCACAAACTCTGCCCCAAGAATTATTACTACAACCAATTATAAGGCAGCTTTTCAGCTATGTGATATTCTGGCCCCACCAGTAATTGAAGCCACATCCTCACAATTATAAATGTAACTTAATATACATATACCAGAAAAGTACTTATGTTATCTGTTATCAAAGTGTGAACAAAGTAGAATATAATTATAAGTATGTTATTGGAAATAAGGAATTAATTTCAAGTTGTTTGCCATTTGCAACATGCTGGTTCCAAAGCTGTTGCTTTCAGTGATTTGTCAAAGAAGTGTCACATTGTTGATGGTGTGTTCTGTTTCAGCAACCATCTAATTCTATTCCAGTTACCTAATGTGCTGTCAAGTTGAAACTAATTCATTGTGGTGCTAATAAGGCTTTCAATGTAAGTGAGATTTAAGGAGTGATTTTACCAGTTCCATCCTGCCCCCAGTGAATTTTCATGGTCAAGCAAGGAATTGAACTGAGGTCTTGTGAGTCTCAGTCTGTCACTCTATTGATTATAGCACACAGGGCATCACATTCTATTTCAGACATATATTTAAAACTTCCTCTAAATCCCAATATAATTATTATTTATTCTTGCAGTTATTGTTGGTATGTCTCTTGATTGTCAGTTTTTTTTTACTAGGTTACATGATTTCACTGCCAGTCTTCATCCATTCTAAGCCAAGTAGAGGTTTAAGTGCAGCGTTAAACAACTGTTATGCCTGTGTTTCTCAAAGTAATAGCATGCCATCACAGACTCTGTATGTGTACTTTATTGTGTGACTTTCTCTCTTTCACATAGACAGTATATATGCACAAGCACTTACATTTTCACATTTCAGTATAATGTCATCCACCAAGGATGAAGGAAAAGCATGGCAAAACTTCAGTAGGTCTCCTTCACAGGTGGTTTCTGGGCACAGAGGCAGAGGTAGCTAGACTAGTCCTTTTGTACTTTTCCTAACCAAACTAAAATGACTTGGAGCTAAAGGCCAAGTGCAGTGCTAGATTTATTCACTCGTATTTAAGCATCAAATGGGGGACTCTGCTTACCCTCCAAAACTCCCTCACTCTCTGATCCTGCTGGTCTCTGAACCCTTTAAGACAGTTCAGGGCCACAAAAATATCTTCATCCCTGACCATGTACTTTCCCTTCTGTATCACCAAATGTCACTCAGTTCCAATACAAATATTTTTAAAAGATTGCAGGATATGTTTAAAAACTCAAGGCACTGGCTGTATTACTCTGTGTGTACCTGTTGCACAATTGGCTGTGCATCTTGGAATGTGACAACTTGTCACAGTAAGTTACAAAATTTAGCTTGCAGACACTTAAGCCACCAACATGATTCTGGCTGCTAGTATCACATTATTTCCAAAACAAAGCTCCATTTTATCCCCAAGGTAAAGTGAGGCTTGCTCAGAGTGAACCAGGTCGAAGCAACCAGCTATCCAAAATGCTGAAGAAAATCTGAACATCTTCCTGTTCTGTACATCCCCTATTTTTAAAGCATATGCACCAGATACAGTGAAATGACCTGACAATTGTGAAGCATTGCCCCTGCTTTGAATTCCTATTTGTTCATGAGCTTACTAACTGCCCTTGATTAATTCTGTATTTTTCAGAATCTGTTCCTTGCATGTTAAATTGACATGTAAAAATGCTACCTCATATAGTTGAACATGAATAACAGGTTTGTGAAGCTCCGTTTATTAACAGACGCCAGCTAAAATGACAGCAGATTTAATATTTCACTAATCCTGTAACTCAAATGAAGCATCTACTCAGCAAAACAAAGTATATAAACACTAAAGCATCTGAAGGCTTAATCTCCATAAAAAAGGATGAGCATTTCAAAGTGATTTTATAAAGGGCCTTTGATAGTCATTAGGAAGTATATTTTCAAAATGTTAATTATGACGTAGGTAGCTTTTATGTTTTTCTGAATAAAACTTTAATTAGAAGCATCTACACAGTTGTGACATGGTTTCCATGTATGGTAATAGACAATAAAAACACTGAGGTTCATTAAAGTGATCAGAGAGAACTGCATACCCCTCTTTCCTCTTAATAAGTGTTCTGCAGAGAGCTGGGAGGATTTTGAATGCCTGAACAGGCCTTGCCATTAGCTTAATAAGTGACTGTAATTACCTAAATCAGGAAAAGACAACTTATTTGCAATGAACTTCCCAAATTAAAATAAACGTTTGACTGCTAACACAATGGGTTTTGGCTCATGAAATACTAATTAGAACGAGACCACAAACTATTACTTTAAAATAGAATGAGTCCACAGGACAGTGCCCAGTCATATGTTTGAAGGAGATGTTCTCTCTAATCTAGGTGATGAGTACATTTCCTAAATTAAGAAGTTATTTGCAGCACAAAATATTACATAACTTAGGGTTTTTGAAAACAGGTAAGATGGTCCTGCTAAAGTTAATCATTTTTAGTTGCAATGCTATCAAAGGGAGAATTACACATAAACCAGATGAAGCAACAGATATGTTTAAATTTTTCCCAATGGCACGCTCATGCTCATATTTTATATTGAATACCAGCAATAAGGATCACAATCAGGCTTTAAGCTTAGAATGTTCTGTCAGTATAGCAAGAAGCAAAGTGCCAGCTTGTCAGTTTGCAATCTGCTCTGTCAGTAAAATGTGGAGAAGTTACTGGCTTGAATACTACCGAGAGTATTTGGGAACTTGCTGTCCAAAACGAGAAGCTGGAGACTGAAGGCAGCTCCCATCCTGTTAAATCTATACAATGATTATCACTAAAAACAGACTCCCTCGAAGAGGACTCTTATGAGGAAGAACCTGAAGTTTTAGAAAGTGAACTGAAAGCTGCTCTGAAAGCACTAGGAAGAAACAATCACCAGTGGTAGATGGAATACTGATCGAACTATTTCAAGCTACAGAAACTGAATCTGTCAAAATCGTAACAAGAATATGCCAACAAATATGGAAAACTATGGAAAATTGTGTAAACTGTGATAGTGAACTACTACTAATGAGTTGCCGTTCACAGGACTTCAATGGTCAATGTGTTAATTAGCAGCAGTTCGACATTGGGTTTAAACCAATGTAAATCCACAATAGGATTTGGGACTATAAATCAGAGTATACAAAATGCGGGGCTCTTTGGTTGCATTTATTTTTTATCTATGCACCTGCCTACAAAACGTGACAGCTAATAACTTTTTGCCTCCAAGAACTTTGCAATATAAAAAAGCCAACCTCTGTTTCAAATAGGTTAGCATTGTGAATACAAGCATAAACAACACCCCCTCAAAAGAAATCTATACTGATATATAACATGGGACACATGTACTCACTTGCCTCATCGTCCCTTCCCTTCCAGAACTGGGAGAGAGCACCTTTGACCTTCTTAGAAAGGTCACAGCATATTGCATTTTGTCTACTGAAAAAGTCTTAATGACCCATAACTGCTGGATAGCTCAGTGGTTTAGGCTGAGCCAGACGTTGGGAGTTCAATTCCCTACTGTGCCTCCTTGACAGGGGCTGGACTCGATGATCCATAAGGTCCCTTCCAGATCTGCAGTTCTAAGATAATGGTTATTATTATCATTTAATTTTCTCTTTTCAAATTATTCTAAGAAAGTTTTGTAATCCCTTATTACTGAGAAGAGGTTGCCTTTGTGATTTATGCCTGCAATTCTACACGTACTTTCTAGAAAAAGGAAGCCACAGCATACTCAATGAAACTTATTTTATATCTTCCAGCAATTTTACTGGTGAAACTTGTTAAGCTATTGTATCCTTATAATATTCCTGTCTTCAAGCAAGAATAACTACTTGGGCACTCATCCACTTGTACACTATTTCAGACTGCTGATGGCTTTTCTCTGTCAGCTGCATGTTGTATTAATTTACTTTGCAAGAGTCTGCCCTGAACAGGCCTGAGTCTGCCTGTAAGAGTTCCTTTTTAAAAGGCACATTTCGAAGGATTTCAAAAATGAATTTGGTATATAACAGTTGCAGTTCTTTGGAATTAAAAAATGAAAGGAGATGAGATGTCTCAGTATACCTGTGGTCCCATTAAACAAGGCTTGAACCATGCAGCTGATCTTTCCCTAGGCTTAAGTGATAGATCTGATCAGAGTTTGGGATAGACATGGGATATTCATATTCATATCCCTGGGATACTTGTACAAATACAAGTACAGTGGACCCTCGACTTACAGACGGCTCGACCTGCAGACTTTTCGAGTTACAGACTTCTCTGGCCGCAAAATTTAGGTTCGACTTGCGGCCGGAGAATCAACCTACAGACCGGAAAATCAAACAAAATGGACCAAAAACGGCCGGTTACGGATTAATCGGTTTTCAATGCATTGTAGGTCAATGGAGACTCGACCTACAGACTTTTCGACCTGCAGCCACCATTCCAATACGGATTAATTCCGTAAGTCGAGGGTCCACTGTAGTGACACCACAGGTGCCTTGGAGGTTCATTCCCTCCCCCCAGAACTGGCCAGTCCACTTATCGGTCACTACACAGAGCTGGGATCCTTTGTTGTCACACTAATTGCAGAAGGAGCTTAGCTGGCTCTTCTCCCTGCAGCCAACCACTCATCAGCTGAGTGGGGAGACTCCCTGTCCCGCTTCTTTGCCGGAGTGGTCGGCTGCGTGGGGAGGTGGGGAAGAGCGAGCTGGGTTCCTTCCGCAATTGGTGTGATGACAATGATGAAGGACCCCAGCTCTATGCAGCAACTGGTAAGTGGACCGGCCAGTTCTGGGAGGAGGGAATGGACTATTCATATTTGTATCCCCAGATAAATGAATATGAATAGCCCATGTCTAGTTTGGAATATTACTTTTGAAAAAACCCTGCCATGTTACTCATCACTTTTAGGCAGCCAGGGTGTTAGTGTTATTTTCCCTTCAGTTTTGCAAGTAATTAATTGTGTAATGCATTTTTAACAAGGTGATTTAAGAAATACTTTCTTCCTCCTCTATTGTCTAATTTTGATATTGCACTTTGCAAATACAAAAGGAGAAAAGGAAAAGCCTAAGAAAGTTTCCCTTGCCACTTAAGTTTGAAAAGAGAACTGCTGGATAGCTCAATGTTTTAGGTATCTGGCTGTGGAGTTTGGGAGTTCAATTCCCCAGTGTACCTCCTTGACAGAGGCTGAATTTGATGATCCATAGAGTCCCTTCCAGCTCTGCAGTTCTAAGTTGATGATGACAATGATGCTGCTGCTGAAAAATCTGAAAAATTATTGTTGGAATGACTATAAAAATGCTAGAAAATGCTCTTTGGAAGTAATTTCTGAATGAAAGAAGACAATGTTACTTGTGTGTAAAAGTAACTTTGTAAGTATTTATTGCATTAATTTTGCTCTTCCTGTAACTACTAATCACATTACTTGGTACCCAAAAAGAAACTAGTTAGGGATAATTATATTACATGTAAGTAGTTATCTCTAAGCTCTACATCTGATATACTGAAATAAGGAATAAGATAAGATTTATGGCCATTTTATTCAGAAGAGGATCAACATCCACCTGGAGGAAGAAAAACCCTATTCAGAGAATATTTTCCTCATGCAATGGAGATATTGAGGGTATGCTAACTAATTTACTCTCTCTGTCTTATTCGCCATTCCCTATATCACTGCTCTCTCTATATTAGAAGATCAATACCTGCAGGAGGGATCCTGCTATATTCATAGAGCAGTGGTTCCCAACCTTGGGTAACCCAGGTGTTCTCAGACTGCAGTTTGCAGAAGCCTTCACCACCAGCTGTGCTAGCCGTGGTTTCTGGGAATTGTAATCCAAGAACACCTGGGATACCCAAGGTTAGGAACCACTATCACAGAGGACGGCTAGTATTCAGGCCTCATTTTCTTCTCTTCAACCATCTCTCTTTCATTTTTGTATTCTTTCATCTAACCAAGGCAAAGTGAGTTGGCCCTTGATTCCTCCCATGTTCAAAGAGCTTCCCCTTCCAGGCTAAATATGTTCATGGACATCTAAATTTTATTAATCTGGTTTTAGAATCATTATGAATGGAAACGAAGGCATTTTGTGGAGATGTTTCTTGTAGTATGAATATAACAAGTATAGAAGTGAGTGGATATTTATTTACCAGGTAAAGAGGATTTGAAGACTGCTCATAAAGAGGTGGTTTGGAGAAATTAGTTTTGGAAACTTCAGCATTGATCTCCATTGGTATCCAAGATGTTAGTCCATAAAGTTTTCTTCCAGACCATACCCACCAGAGTTGTCTCCATTATATATACTAGAGTGCATGTCACAATACAGCAAAGCATAATATGCCACAGCACAAGCTTTCAAGGGGATATAGAACTTTTTGGTGCAGTGCAAGGTTAAGACCAATTTGAGCACGCCAATCCTTTTCAAATGGCTGTTCTGAAAGCTGCTGCTAGACGTTTGAACACACCTAACCACCTGCTACAGAGATTCACAAATATTCATGACCTGCTGTTCTCTGTCATAAAGGGAGGGGAACAAAGATGCACTGCTACTTAGGGAATGCTACAGTCTCATTTTAAAGCTAATCCAAAATTATGATGATGAGAAAATAACATTTGTAGCGTTTTGTAGAACGTTCTGAAACATTTCTCTTCGTTAATCCTAAATTCAAATATGCATGCTAATATTTTTCTAATTTTAATGACAATTGTGTCACCTGACTCCAAGAATGGCAGAATGCCCAGAAAATGTTTCAGTTAATTACACACTAAGATGATCTACTCTTTGGATTGTCTCCAGGACAAAGGCCTTGGTATATAATTAAAAACAATGAACAATTAACTTCTATCAAACATAACATGAAGGACAAGCACAGTACGTTTTGCTATAGATAGTAACAGAAAAACCAACATAACCCATTTCATCGCAAATATGACCCAGTACTCTGTTTAGATTTTTTCATTTACACTATTCAAAGTTACAACTCTCCCTTTACTGTCACTTTATTCAATTAACATTTTTCAAAACAGATACATGGGAAATATATTTAGTCTGCACAAAAATACATCAAGTGCCTGAGAAACAAAAAGAAGTTATGGGGCTGAACATTCTCTACCACACATTTGCAAATAATGCAGATTATTTGCAAAATACCTACTGGAATACCCAGGTAGTTATTTTTGCTAGTAGCATTCCTTGCATTATAATGAATGGTGCCAATATGAAGGCCCATGGAATATGTACCACAGAAGGAGGACTGTTGATTTTCTTCTTGGAAAAACTGGAAGGAGAGATCCTAAAGAAGTAACTAACTATGCATTCCAGTTCAACAAAAGCGTTTCTCTTCCTTGCAGGGAGATAAATTGCCAGAAACAGTCCTCTTTCTCCAATGGATTATAGGAGTATTCATATGGTTTTGTCTTCTGTGCAAAGAAGAGTCTGCAGTGGTTCCCAACCTTGGGTCCTGATATATTCTTGTGCTGGCCAGGATTTCTGGGAGTTGTAGTCCAAAAACATCTGGAGACCCAAGGTTGAGAAGTACTGCTCTAGAGGATAAAGAGCAATCAAGAGCTGGAATATACTTGACCCCTTGTGTTTATGCCTTTGCTCTCCATTCTGTATGCCATTAATCTCCTTTAAAAGTCTGCCACCACCTTAAAGAACCTGCCATATAAATATTTCTAATGATCAGTCAATACTGCCAGAGTCCTCATCAGTCACAGCAAAACAAGTTCTCTCTTGGGCAGTAATCACATAAATCTCATACTGAGAAATTATAAAGCTTCTAGACACACCTCTTGATCTGTGCCAAGGTCACCTAGGTTCTGTGCAGGTGGATAATAAACACAAAAATAAGAAGACAGATAAAATAAAGACTCAAAAAGACATTGAATGTTGCAAGAATAAAGGACACAATCTGCATGTTAACTCCTTTGCAATTCAGGTCTGTGACTGCACAATAAAGAATGAATGAATGTTAACCTCTTTGTTCCAATCTCCAAACAGAGCAAAGTTCAGTTAACTGCATTTATTGGTGACTGGTGAGAAATAGTGTCATGTAGTGCAGTGTGGCTAGAGAGTTAGACACAGCTTGCTTATATATCCAGTAGAATGCGGTAGCTGCTGTCTGAGGCAGTAGAATGGACTATACTGGGGTATGTATGTCATGGTTTGGGGAGGGTGCCTTATACCAGAACTTCAGGGGGCTCTCCCTTCTTCCATCAACACCCATCCCCAGATTGCACCATTTCAGCATGAATGCTTCTCCAAAACAAACAAACAAAACCCTTACCACATGTAAGAGTTAACACTTCTGGCGAAGGATTCGGATGGAACCTTCTCTCCCTCAGTTGCTGGAGTGCAACTCCCATCAGTTCTAGGATGGACAATGGTCAGGGATTGGGAAATTGCAGTCCAACAACTTACTGAAAGACTTGAGTTGTCTGCTTTTGTATTAGACTATTTTCAGGTGATATACCCTGCTGGGCCCTGAAAGATAAGACAGGAAACTTCAGCTAGTTATCAGGTCTTAGTGTAACCTCCTTCACTGAGCTGTTGATGGAAGAGATGGAAGACTAAGTACATTACCCTTGAGTTGTCTGGGAATGAGGGCTAAATACTTGTAACAAGTGGAACCTGTAGCAAAAGGTGGCCATTCAGTGTAGTCCTATTCTAGCCATGCCAGCAATATCCTCTTTCATTCCCCCTCAGTTTTTGTAACCTCTATCCAAACATCAGTCATTGTGTTCTTTTAATAGTGCAATGAGTAGTACTGGTTGCAATGGATCCACATTCCAACATGAAGACAAATTGCTGTCTAGTTTGACATTTACGCAAAGCCAACTTAGTTGTTTGTTTGTTTTAAAGAGAAATTTTCCTTTGAAACATCCATTGAGAATCTATGGCTGAGAAAGCAGATGACATGTAAATTCATACTGTAAATAATTTTTTTATTTTTTATTAAATAGCGCAAGAAAAATGTTTAATTGAAAAACAACGTACCTATTTATATATGTCCTGCCCTAAAAACCATCTTGTTCATGATGATGCTTTCATCTTAACCCCTTAATCCTTATCTTGTGCTGAAACTGAGCATATGTTTGTAGATGAAGGGAATGCAAATGTATTCACAACCGGTGCAATTGCAAATGTTGAAGTGTTGAGTGTTCCTATTTATCCATACTTTATTCCACATTCATTTCATCCCCTGTCCCACATTTCTTGCTCAGTAAACCTACTCAGCCCTTATTGGGCTGTTTTATCTGAGTGTGTAGGTGTATACTCGATTTAAAAAAATCCTGAAATTTTCTTATAAATATTTTATCTATTTCTGCAAACCTTGGGCAGTGATGGAAACTTAACTGATTAAAGCTAGTTACATTGAGATGGAAAATTTTCTAACAGAAAAAGAGCAACTCAATCCCACTTATTTTTAAATTATTAAATTTAGGATTTTTTATTTTTTTTTTTTGCATTAATGTTTCTTGAAAATTGAGTTAACATGAGTGCTGGACTTTCGCAAGTCATGGAAGCAGCAGGGTGCAAAGTTGTCAAAGGACTTCTCATAAATTGTTCAGAAATAGAAGAGCTTGATTATGACAGAAGATCCAGATTCAAGTTCTCACCTGGGTAACCTTGAGCCAGTCCATCTCTCTCAGCCTCCCTTTCTTTGCAGGATGGTTTTTCAAATGAAGTAAGGAGGACAGCCATCAAAATTGCATTCATTAAATGGAGTTTATTGGAGTGTAAATGTAAATAATGAAAACTAACACATAACAATCCAGCCAGATTTGAATTAAGTAACAAATGCATATATGCATATTTAAAATTCTGAATTTGATTTGAAGCTCAGGGTGCGACTACGCAGTGAGGGGAATGTGCATTAATTCACATTCTCTCGCTGTGAAGTCACAATGGGGCATTTGGTTCTCTTTGATTTAAGTGGCCACACAGGTAGAAGAGAAAAATCCCTTCTATTTGCAGTTCTATTTGAAGTGCTGGTAGGTGGCGCGGTTCAAAAGAACTGCCTTAAGAGGAAATGAATGATTGATTCCTTCCTCAGTTACTTGTTTCCTCATGTTATCTTGCCCATGGCAGAGCTTTTCTATTTATTATTATTATTATTTTACTGCTCAACAAGATCTCTGCCCAGGAGAAGCTGTTAAAAAAGGAGAAGTGTCTTGGTCAAGGCTCTTTGCAGAGAGAGAGATGAATGCTGGTGCTGCTTCTTTGTGTGCATGAGCTGGTTAGTCTTTCCATTCTGCATCGGTTCAAAGCGATCACATGCTTTGAATTGAAGTGAAAGGATTGTAAAAAGTAGAAGGGACACTGGTGGGGAGGGAAAACTCCAGGATGGGGCTGGTGGACAGTTCAGGTTGATTCCTATTTCCCATTGTGTCATGTGATTAATGGGAAAAATGTGAATCAGCCTGCCCCAAACCCATAGTATTTCCCACTCTTTTTTTTTTTTTGCTGTGTAGTCAAACTCTGTTTGTGAAATTAATTGTTAAGAATGCATCCCTTCAATGTAAACATAATCAAATTACATCTTTTTACCTTATTAACAAGGGGACGTGGTGGCGCCGCGGGTTAAACCGCAGAAGCCTCTGTGCTGCAAGGTCAGAAGACCAGCAGTCGTAAGATCGAATCCACGCGACGGAGTGAGCTCCCGTCGCTTGTCCCAGCTCCTGCCAACCTAGCAGTTCGAAAGCATGTAAATGCGAGTAGATAAATAGGTACCACCATGGTGGGAAGGTAATGGCGTTCCGTGTCTAGTTGCACTGGCCACGTGACCACGGAAACTGTCTATGGACAAACGCTGGCTCTATGGCTTGGAAACGGGGATGAGCACCGCCCCCTAGAGTCGGACATGACTGGACTAAATGTCAAGGGGAACCTTTACCTTTACCTTATTAACAACAGCTGACTCAACAAGAGACAAAACAATGCTGAATGAATACCTATCCCAGTTACTGACAAAGTAGAAAAAAGTGTAGAACAATTTCATAAAGAACTCAAAACTATTCTATGAAAGCCAGTGTGGTGTAGTAGATAATGTACGGGACTAGGACTCAAGAGGTTCGACTTCAAATAAAGGAAAATCACTGGGTGGTGGCCATGGTGAACTACTCCTTGAACAGCTCATATACCTTGAAAGCTCTATTAAGGTCACCATAAGCCAAAAGTGACGTGATGATACATAACAAAAACAAAAATCCAGGGGCATTTTAAAACTAGGATAGGGAATGGAAACTGAGATTTTATTGGAAAGTAAGGTCTCGGAACATGGAGAATGAACATTGAGAATGAATGATATAATTTTGTGAAAAAGAACTTGCACCCACCAATATCACATTCAAAGTATCACCAGTGAGCCTGTATACATGTCAAAGACTGCTAGACAGTGTCAATACCAATATTTTAATGAGCAAACAGATTATATCTAGTTAATCAGAGGCACCATAACAGTAGTAAGTTGATGAAAACTTCTCTTGGTCAGAATCCTATTGCCAGTTTACACTTGGGTAAGCAAAAATGGAAAATCTTGGTGGGAAGTTGACACTCATTAATGAGGTGCTAGTGTAGGGTACATGCCTAATTGCGTGATTGGATATGTGTCAGGGAAAGCAACCAACAACTTATTAATGAATGTCAATTTGCCATCATGACTTGTATGATTTCCCTTTCTGGAAATATACATTGGCAATAGGATTCTGGCCATTGCCTATTTTTGCACAAAACTACAAATAAGTCCAGGGTAGGAAGTTGTACAAAATGTGCAAACTGCCCAAAGTTAGGATGACAACTAGTTTACTTTATAATTAGAAGAATTAGATATGTGGTTTGCATCTTTCCTTCTTGGTAATCAGCTAGTCTTTCTGTGATTGCTTTACTTCCTTCTCAGTGGGAATGGACACTTTATGCAAATTATAGACACTGTGAAGCAAGAGGAAAAAAGCAGTTTGTTTCAGTCTCAGCTAGAGGTGAAGAAATATGCAGGGCCTGAAGATTCCTCCTTGAGGTGCCTGAATTGTGTCAAGAAAGCCTGAATTTAGTGAGCATTTTTTCCATCTGTAATTACTTGTAGCGTGAGAGGCACAATGCCTCTGTATTCCAGTTGCTGAGGAGTGTATGCTGCAGGTTGCTGTTGCCTTTATGTCTTATTTGTGGGGTTTCCGGAAATGTCTTGTTGGTTGGACTAATTAGATCTTTGCTCTAATCCAGCAGAGCTCTTCATAATGTTTCTGTTTTAAGCACTGGTGAAAATATAAGCTCATTTAGAAGATTGGATTTCTTGACAAACCAAACAATACAGTAAACTCTGCTGCTGCTGGTGGTCTAATTATATCAACACAAAAATGAAGACATAAAATATAGCAACAAATAAATGCAAGTTCACACAAGACCTCTGTTACTATTTTGCACAACTATTAATGTTCTTTCCAAATGTGTGCACAAATTTTAAAAGCTAAAATTGTAAGCTTCAATCATGTACCCATTTAACTAGGAAGTAAACGTCATAGAAATCAGTAGGATTTATTGCTGAATATACATGTAGAATGTAACTGTGCTAAACTCTTTTAAAGTTTTATATAGTGTTTGTATGTATATACCTTCATGGATTGCTGCCTTGTCGTGGCGAAGGGGCTTGAGTAATTCAGAGAAGCTATGGGCTATGCCGTGCAGGGACACCCAAGACGGACAGGTCATAGTGGAGAGTTCTGACTAAATGCGATCCACCTGGAGTAGGAACTGGAAAGCTACTCCAGTATCTTTGCCAAGAAAACTCCATGGACAGAAACAAAAGGCTAAAAGACATGACGCTGGAAGATGAGCCCCTCAGGTCAGAAGGCGTCAAACATGCTACTGAGGAAGAGCGGAGGACAAGTACGGGTAGCTCCAGAGCTAATGAAGTGGTTGGGCCAAAGCCGAAAGGACGCTCAGCTGTGGATGTGCCTGGAAGTGAAAGGAAAGTCCGATGCTGCAAAGAAAAATACTGCATAGGAACCTGGAATGTAAGATCTATGAACCTTGGTAAGCTGGATGGGGTCAAACAGGAGATGGCAAGAATCAACATTGACATCCTGGGCGTCAGTGAACTAAAATGGACGGGAATGGGCGAATTCAATTCAGATGATTATCATATCTACTATTGTGGGCAAGAATCCCGTAGAAGAAATGGAGTAGCCCTCATAGTCAACAAAAGAGTGGGAAAAGCTGTACTGGGATACAATCTCAAAAATGATAGAATGATTTCAATATGAATCCAAGGCAGACCTTTCAACATCACAGTATTCCAAGTTTATGCACCAACCACCGATGCTGAAGAGGCTGAAATTGACCAATTCTATGAAGACCTACAACACCTTCTAGAACTGACACCAAAGAAAGATGTTCTTGTCATTATAGGGGACTGGAATGCTAAAGTAGGGAGTCAAGAGATAAAAGGAACAACAGGGAAGTTTGGCCTTGGAGTTCAAAACGAAGCAGGGCAAAGGCTAATAGAGTTTTGTCAAGAGAACAAACTGGTCATCACAAACACTCTTTTCCAACAACACAAGAGGCGACTCTACACATGGACATCACCAGATTTGCAATACCGAAATCAGATTGATTATATTCTCTGCAGCCAAAGATGGAAAAGCTCTATACAGTCAGCAAAAACAAGACCTGGAGCTGATTGTGGCTCTGATCATCAGCTTCTTATAGCAAAACTCAAGCTTAAATTGAAGAAAGTAGGAAAAACCACTGGGCTAGTCAGGTATAATCTAAACCAAATCCCTTATGAATACACAGTGGAAGTGAAGAACAGATTTAAGGAACTCGATTTGGTGGACAGAGTGCCTGAAGAACTATGGATGGAGGCCCATAATATTGTACAGGAGGCAGCAACAAAAACCATCCCAAAGAAAAGGAAATACAAGAAAGCAAAGTGGCTGTCCAACGAGGCCTTACAAATAGCAGAGAAGAGAAGGGAAACAAAATGCAAGGGAGATAGGGAAAGTTACAGAAAATGGAATGCAGACTTCCAAAGAATAGCAAGGAGAGACAAGAGGGCCTTCTTAAATGAACAGTGCAAAGAAATAGAGGAAAAGAATAGAAAGGGAAAAACCAGAAATCTGTTCAAGAAAATTGGAGATGTTAAAGGAACATTTTGTGCAAAGATGGACATGATAAAGGACAAAAATGGTAGGGACCTAACAAAAGCAGAAGACATCAAGAAGAGGTGGCAAGAATACACAGAGGAATTATACCAGAAAGATCTGGATGTCCCAGACAACCCAGATAGTGTGGTTGCTGACCTTGAGCCAGACATCCTGGAGAGTGAAGTCAAGTGGGCCTTAGAAAGCATGGCTAAGAACAAGGCCAGTGGAGGTGATGGCATTCCAGTGGAACTATTTAAAATCTTAAAAGATGACGCTGTTAAGGTGCTACACTCAATATGCCAGCAAGTTTGGAAAATTCAACAGTGGCCAGAGGATTGGAAAAGATCAGTCTACATCCCAATCCCAAAGAAGGGCAGTGCCAAAGAATGCTCCAACTACCGTACAATTGCACTAATTTCACACGCTAGCAAGGTTATGCTC
Source organism: Intellagama lesueurii (assembly GCA_037013535.1). Classification (NCBI taxonomy): domain Eukaryota; kingdom Metazoa; phylum Chordata; class Lepidosauria; order Squamata; family Agamidae; genus Intellagama; species Intellagama lesueurii. The sequence goes on along the minus strand of JBAJHW010000005.1, from coordinate 66,882,891 downwards.
AAAATCCTCCAAGGTAGGTTTCAGCAGTATGTGGACCGAGAACTCCCAGAAGTACAAGCTGGATTTCAAAGGGGCAGAGGAACTAGAGACCAAATTGCTAACATGCGCTGGATTATGTAGGAAGCCAGAGAGTTCCAGAAAAACATTTACTTCTGCTTCATTGACTACGCAAAAGCCTTTGACTGTGTGGACCACAGCAAACTATGGCAAATCCTTAAAGAAATGGGAGTGCCTGACCACCTTATCTATCTCCTGAGAAATCTATATGTGGGACAGGAAGCAACAGTTAGAACTGGATATGGAACAACTGATTGGTTCAAAATTGGGAAAGGAGTACGACAAGGCTGTATATTGTCTCCCTGCTTATTTAACTTATATGCAGAATACATCATGCGAAAGGCTGGACTGGATGAATCCCAAGCTGGAATTAAGATTGCCGGAAGAAATATCAACAACCTCAGATAGTTGCAGTCCAACAACTTCCTAGGGAGCCACAGGCTTATACCCAATGTGGTCAACAGAATCACGACAGTACTGAAGTCCTTGCAACTGCCTGAATCATGATCAGGCAAGGGTGTGCTCTCCTGAAACTTGGGAGTGGTGTGCCACCTCATCTTAGTCCTTGAATCACCCCTTTATGAACATCCCTGAACATCTCTGGATGTCAGCAAAGGACTCTCATACCAATGTTCTATAATAGAATTTTATGATAAGTTATCCTCTGTGACATTTTGGAGCAGAGGTCCAACAGGATATTCACCCTCAACTCAACGAACATTTGCCTTGAAAAATCTAACAGCTGCTGAATTCTAAATATGCAGCAAGGGTGGCCCTGCTTTACAGAGAAATGTTATGCATTTTAAGGCTTTTCGACACATCCTCTATTAGAAGGATTTCTATTGCCCAGTCCATATATGGTTGAAGGATAAATGTAATTTTATTCTGAACCAGAATAGACCCATTGAAATGAATGGGTTTTACATTAATGTTGACTAACATTTTGTTGTGTTTATGTCAATGGGATAGATCTAGTTAGAGCTAAAACTGAGTTTATTTCAAAAAGCCATAAGGTAAGCATGCAGGCATCTCCATGGTTTTCTATCACTAGTCAGCACCTGGACAGCAAACCAAACATGTACACAGCTCAGCTCACCTTGTCTCCTTTCCCCCTACTTCTGTGAGAATATTTTGTATTGAAATCATTTTCTAAAAAAATGTTTACACATGTAGATTATCATATAAATATTTTATGCAAAACTGTGCATTTTCTCTCTTTCTGATGTTGTTGATAGTATATAGCAATCATATTTTTAAAAAACTTAATTGCCTATCTGGCAGCTTTTACAGAGACATGGGAAGTGCATGAAAAAACATGTCAGGACTAGGAGGCAAAGAAGGTTAGAAGTAAATTCCTGTATTGAAAATGGGAGTATGTGAACTTAAGGTTTTGTATCTTTAAAGAAAGTTATTTAAAATACAGTTGTCACCGAAGCTTTGGTCTGTCTGGATGCTATAGAAAACAACTTTTTTAAAAGAAATATATATTTGGCCTTAACTATGCTAGAACAGACCAAAAAAACACTCAATTTTATTTTTTTAGAGGTCCATTTAATGTAAAGGGGATATAATGCTGCCAAAGGAACTCGGCTCCCTGCAAAGCAAATGTAATATGTTATCTCAAAGTGTATTCTTGTAGAATCACTTTCCAGACAAGCAACAATTCACTTGAGGAAAATCTTGGCCCTATTTTGTCAGCAAGTATTCAGGTAAAGTTTTAAATATAACTATATTTAATTTATAGTTCATTCTGGTACTATATTTACTTGGCATAGAGGATTTTAGCATTTGGGTAGAAAGTATTTTATTACTCTCCAATGTGGCTGAAGGTATAGAAATTTCAGAGTATAGAAACTTAATTCATTGATATATTTGTAGTAAAAAGAGTGAAACACAATCTAATTAAGTTTGAACGCTTTGAAGACAAGGTGGTCTTTAACTAATTCGCAACTTTGTTGTTGTTGTTTAGTCGTTTAGTCGTGTCCGACTCTTCGTGACCCCATGGACCAGAGCACGCCAGGCCCTCCTGTCTTCCACTGCCTCCCGGAGTTTGGTCAAGTTCATGTTGGTTGCTTCGATGACACTGTCCAACCATCTCATCCTCTGTCGTCCCCTTCTCCTCTTGCCTTTACACTTTCCCAACATCAGGGTCTTTTCCAGGGAGTCTTCTCTTCTCATGAGATGGCCAAAGTATTGGAGCCTCAGCTTCAGGATCTGTCCTTCCAGTGAACACTCAGGGTTGATTTCCTTCAAAATGGATAGGTTTGTTCTCCTTGCAGTCCAGGGGACTCTCAAGAGTCTCCTCCAGCACCACAATTCGAAAGCATCAATTCTTCGGCGGTCAGCCTTCTTTATGGTCCAGCTCTCACTTCCATACATCACTACTGGAAAAACCATCGCTTTGACAATGCGGACCTTTGTCGGCAAGGTGATGTCTCTGCTTTTTAAGATGCTGTCTAGGTTTGTCATCGCTTTCCTCCCAAGAAGCAGGCGTCTTTTAATTTCGTGGCTGCTGTCACCATCTGCAGTGATCGTGGAGCCCAGGAAGGTAAACTCTGTCACTGCCTCCATATCTTCCCCTTCTATTTGCCAGGAGGTGATGGGGCCCGTGGCCATGATCTTAGTTTTTTTGATGTTGAGCTTCAGACCATTTTTTGCGCTCTCCTCTTTCACTCTCATTAAGAGGTTCTTTAATTCCTCCTCACTTTCTGCCATCAGAGTGGTATCATCTGCATATCTGAGGTTGTTGATATTTCTTCCGGCAATCTTAATTCCGGTTTGGGATTCATCCAGTCCAGCCTTCCGCATGATGTATTCTGCATATAAGTTAAATAAGCAGGGGGACAATATACAGCCTTGTCGTACTCCTTTCCCAATTTTGAACCAATCAGTTGTTCCATATCCAGTTCTAACTGTTGCTTCCTGTCCCACATATAGATTTCTCAGGAGATGGATAAGGTGGTCAGGCACTCCCATTTCTTTAAGAACTTGCCATAGTTTGCTGTGGTCCACACAGTCAAAGGCTTTTGCGTAGTCAATGAAGCAGAAGTAGATGTTTTTCTGGAACTCTCTGGCTTTCTCCATAATCCAGCGCATGTTAGCAATTTGGTTTCTAGTTCCTCTGCCCCTTCGAAATCCAGCTTGTACTTCTGGGACTTCTCGGTCCACATACTGCTGAAGCCTGCCTTGGAGGATTTTGAGCATAACCTTGCTAGCGTGTGAAATGAGTGCAATTGTATGGTAGTTGGAGCATTCTTTAGCACTTCCCTTCTTTGGGATTGGGATGTAGACTGATCTTTTCCAATCCTCTGGCCACTGCTGAGTTTTCCAAACTTGCTGGCATATTGAGTGTAGCACCTTAACAGCATCATCTTTTAAGATTTTAAATAGTTCCACTGGAATGCCATCGCCTCCAATGGCCTTGTTGTTAGCCATGCTTTCTAAGGCCCACTTGACTTCGCTCTCCAGGATGTCTGGCTCAAGGTCAGCAACAACACTATCTGGGTTGTCCGGGACCTCCAGATCTTTCTGGTATAATTCCTCTGTGTATTCTTGCCACCTCTTCTTGATGTCTTCTGCTTCTGTAAGGTCCCTACCATTTTTGTCCTTTATCATGTCCATCTTTGCACAAAATGTTCCTTTAACATCTCCAATTTTCTTGAACAGATCTCTGGTTTTTCCCTTTCTATTATTTTCCTCTATATCTTTGCACTGTTCATTTAAGAAGGCCTTCTTGTCTCTCCTTGCTATTCTTTGGAAGTCCGCATTCAGTTTTCTGTAACTTTCCCTATCTCCCTTGCATTTTGTTTCCCTTCTCTTCTCTGCTATTAGTAAGGCCTCGTTGGACAGCCACTTTGCTTTCTTGCATTTCCTTTTCTTTGGGATGGTTTTTGTTGCTGCCTCCTGTACAATGTTACGAGCCTCCATCCATAGTTCTTCAGGCACTCTGTCCACCAAATCTAGTTCCTTAAATCTGTTCTTCACTTCCACTGTGTACTCATAAGGGATTTGGTTTAGATTATACCTGGCTAGCCCAGTGGTTTTTCCTACTTTCTTCAGTTTAAGCTTGAGTTTTGCTGTAAGAAGCTGATGGTCAGAGCCACAATCAGCTCCAGGTCTTGTTTTTGCTGACTGTATAGAGCTTCTCCATCTTTGGCTGCAGAGAATATAGTCAATCTGATTTCGGTATTGCCCATTTGGTGATGTCCATGTGTAGAGTCGCCTCTTGTGTTGTTGGAAAAGAGTGTTTGTGATGACCAGCTTGTTCTCTTGACAGAACTCTATTAGCCTTTGCCCTGCTTCGTTCTGAACTCCAAGGCCAAACTTACCTGTTGTTCCTTTTATCTCTTGACTCCCTACTTTAGCATTCCAGTCCCCTATAATGAGAAGAACATCTTTCTTTGGTGTCAGTTCTAGAAGGTGTTGTAGGTCTTCATAGAATTGGTCAATTTCAGCCTCTTCAGCATCGGTGGTTGGTGCATAAACTTGGATTACTGTGATGTTGAGAGGTCTGCCTTGGATTCGTATTGAAATCATTCTATCGTTTTTGAGATTGTATCCCAGTACAGCTTTTCCCACTCTTTTGTTGACTATGAGGGCTACTCCATTTCTTCTACGGGATTCTTGCCCACAATAGTAGATATGATAATTGTCTGAATTGAATTCGCCCATTCCCGTCCATTTTAGTTCACTGACGCCCAGGATGTCAATATTTATTCTTGCCATCTCCTGTTTGACCACATCCAACTTACCAAGGTTCATAGATCTTACATTCCAGGTTCCTATGCAGTATTCTTCTTTGCAGCATCGGACTTTCCTTTCTCTTCCAGGCGCGTCCACAGCTGAGCGTCCTTTCGGCTTTGGCCCAACCGCTTCATTAGCTCTGGAGCTACTTGTACTTGTCCTCCGCTCTTCCTCAGTAGCATGTTGGACGCCTTCCGACCTGAGGGGCCCATCTTCCAGCGTCATATCTTTTAGCCTTTTGTTTCTGTTCAATGGGGTTTTCTTGGCAAAGATACTGGAGTGGCTTGCCAGTTCCTGCTCCAGGTGGATCGCGTTTAGTCAGAACTCTCCACTATGACCTGTCCGTCTTGGGTGTCCCTGCACGGCATAGCCCATAGCTTCTCTGAATTACTCAAGCCCCTTCGCCACGACAAGGCAGCAATCCGTGAAGAGGAAATTCGCAACTACAAGTGCAAAAATCAGTAATGCAAAGTATATATAAAATATTTTTTGCACTAACAATGTGGACCCACATTCATTGTTCCAGTCTGCCATAAGCTAACATGGCTACGAGCAGAAAAGCCATAATTTTTAACAAAAAGTGTAAAACTGAAGTAAATTTCTACCCCAAGGTTACAAACTGAACTCTTCTGGATCTGCCTGAAGTGAACCAGATTTGTTGATTGTGGCCACTGTTCTGTTGTGCAGCTCTACTTGCGCAATGGGACTAAAGTCACTGGCCATGGCACATTGCTGCTAATTAAAGGATTCCTTTTTCAATTTTAGAGTGTGCATGACTTGTACACAATGAAATGAAGTCACATGTACCCTGAAATTGGAAAAGGAACTCTTCTATTAGTGGCAATCTGCTGCTGGGGATATCATTTCCATTGGGCAGGCAAAGCTACACTGCAGGATATTGGCTATTTTGACGTTATGAAAATAGGCAATATCAAGTCTTGGCTCCTAAATGAAATTTAATAAGAAATAATCTATACAGGTGTATACTAACCCTCACACACCAGGATGGTATATTTTGCTCTCTACATTTTGTTGCAGAATCAACACAAAACTAGACCTATATGTAAAACATTCCACACCATTGTAACCTGAAAAATTGTAAATAATGAGTTTCAACCACTTATCATACAAGATGTTGAGTTTTTTAGGAACAAAAATGGCTGTAATAATAATAATAATAATAATAATAATAATAATAATAATAATAATAATAATAATAATAATAATAATAATAATAATAATAATAATAATGGACCATGTATTTGGGTGGGGTGGAGTGGACCATAATGCTTATTAACACAGTACTGATAGACTCTGGTTGTTTTGTCCCATATGGGAGGAACACTAGAATTTCCAGTGAGTTCAATAAAGTACAAGAAATTTACACAGAATTCTATACTCTAACCCTATTGTTTACCTTGACTATACCTTCTCACTGAACATATCATGACAGTGACCACTATTTAATTTTAATAGATGAACATCCATATGATGTGGTGTCTCCCTAAAAGAAAGAGAATGTTTATGCTTCCAAAAACTGATGGGAGATGTTGCTGTTTATTTTCCTACTACGTACCAGTATACTTACCTCTGTATTTTGCCACCTTCTAAATGTCAGTGCCCTAGGGCAAAACCACAGTTTCCCTGCCTTAGATATAGTCCTGCAGTAATCTGGGTGTGCTTCTGGCCCTGGCCCTCTCAAAACATATTCCTGGCCGTGGCCAAGTCTGCCTTTTTCCACCTGAGGCAGATTGCACATCTCCACTCCCTTCTAAATAGGAGGTCCCTAATAACACTGGTTGATGCATTGGTTATCTCAAGAATTGACTGTTGCAATGCTCTCTACATGGGGCTGCACTTGAAGGCGATTTGGAAGCCGCAGCAAGTGCAAAATGAGGCAGTCAGGTTGGTCACTGATACATCTAAATTTGACCATATTTCACCCATCCTGGCCCGCTTGCACTGGCTGTCAGTATGCTTCCGGGTCAAATTCAAGGTACTGATGTCAACTTATAAAGTCCTTTACAGTTAGGAACTTGCTACCTATGAGAGCTCCTCTCCCTCAGGTCATCTTCCTGTCCCACCCGCACCTCCAAATCCTTGATGCTGCAGGTGGCCACTCCTAGAGACGCCTGGAAGTCATCAACCAGAGACCAGGCCTTCTCGGTCGTGGCTGCCCCACTCTGGAACTCTCTTCTTGTGGAAGTGCGATCGGAGCTTTTGAAAGCAAGTGAATACCTGGTTTTTTACCCAGGCCTTTACAAGCCTCACTCCTTTATAATATTAATTTTGTAGTAAGTTTATGCCAGCCCATAGTTTACCACGCTGAGTCCTGGACTATTTATTAGACTGGACGTTTTATAAGGTTTTTTTTTATTTTTATATGTTTATTTTTAAAAACTGTTGTATACTCATGTTATTTTCTGGAAGCCGTCCAGAGTAGTGGCTTGTCCACTAAATGCGTGGGATATATGTCTAAACAAATGAAATAAAATAAAAATTAAATTAAAAAAAATACAGGAAAAAAAATACAGGATGGAGAATTTATGGGCTGAAAAAAATTGGAGTGGCTTGGATGCAACACAACAACATTGTTTTGAGCTCTGGCATCCAAAGTTAAAATAGCCATGATGACATCCAACCTTTGGTAGCAGAGAAAAAAAGGAGAAAAATACTATGGTGACATTTATATACCTTAATTGTTGGTGGTGACTGTTCAATATTAAATTAAACTACTGTCCTTTTCTTTTTTTCTCATGTGACTAGTTGCTCAAATATAATCCTTAGTCATGTCTAGAAATATCAGCAGTTTTGATTTACAAGGTCAAACATGAGGATTACTGAATCTATCCATTGCTCACCAAATATCTGTCTCATGTAATAATCAGAGATGGAAAAAGTAACTAGCATTACTGCCTGGGGTGTTCTGAGTGTTGTTTTCCCAAAAAGTAACTTTCCCTATCCTCTAAGTAGTCATGACTTCAAAATATTACATTGACTTTGAACATACGCATGGAAGAATTCCACAGCAGATACTGTAAGCATCTGGTACTTAAGTGTAAAGCCTGTATTGTGCTATAATCTTAAGGGGATAGAGAAAGAATAAATGTGTGTGAAGTTATGTTGCTATATTATGTATCTTTCCACTTCTCTTAGAGTTGTTTTTTCTTTTTACTCCTCTTTAACTTCCTGCATATGGTGAATAATGGAAACAAGCAGATTGGGGCATTGAAAATACATTTTCTATAGTTTTCAGTGCGATCAGACTTTTATCAACATGCATACTTCTGAAATGCAGTTTGCCAGCTCTTTAAAAAACCTGTGGCAGCTTTAACAAAGGCACTCAAAGTTACCTTCTGATGTTCCATTTGCAACAAGGAAGGTGCTTTGATGAACACATATTCTTCTGATTTCCTGGGCCCAGGGAGGGAATTCTCCCTTAACATTAGCATTGCCCTGGTTCCAGTCAGCTACACTAATAGGGAAGGGGGCAGGTTTACATTGTGAGCTGCTTTGATGAAATGTGTCATGTTGCATATTACTAAAGCAACATGGGAAGAAGGAGTACTTAGAGCAGTTTTAGGGCTATAGCATCATTTGTTATGTTGAACTTGCTTGTCAGTGGAGATTTTTTATGTAGGCCCTTCTGTGTGGACCTCTATTTCCTGAAGTCAGAAAAGCTAATAATCAAGGGATGAAACTCTCTTTTTAAACATATTATTCTTATGAAATTTTATTGCCTTTTAGGCATCATGTCATACTTTTTTTTTCATTTGCTGCTGCTGTTGTACTGAGATATGTCCATGGTTCCTTAGCTGTTGGGTTATGTTTTTTCCTCTGTTGGTTTACTGCTGTTTTGACACCATATTTTCTTATTTTTAAAAATCAGCATCATGTTTACATATTATCTTGAGATGATTCACCATGAAGGATCTCCTCAGAAGGGACATTTTAAAAAAAAATACAGAAATACAAGTGCTTTTAGCATTTTTGTCTCTGTGTATAATTTGATGCATTTTAATAAAAGAAAAACACAAGATATTAGGGAAATATAATGTGAAGTTGTTAGTGAGATCAATATAAGTTAGTACAACAGCAAGTATGACTACATGTAACTATAACTCCGGGGCTGCAATTCCACACCCATCTATTTCGGAGTAAGCCTTGTTGAAGTCAATGGCCGACATCCTCCTGAGCTGTTATATTGACATAACTCAAAAAGTATAAATTTTGTAGCTCAACTGCCTTAAGTTACAAAGCTACCATTGACATTATCTGTTGCAGACTGAGTCATACAACTCAGTGCACAACAGATTATATCTATGGTGATTTCCTAACCAGAAACAATTTGTCTCCAAAGGTTATGCTATTTGCATTATGCTAGCATAGCTCTGCAAGAGGATTTTTTAGAGAATAGTAACAGGGTTCATTAATCTATTACAATCAAATGGTTTAATGTACTTTAACATTACCATATATATTGATTGTGGATTAGATATACTGTATTATGTATTATCGGAATGAGAAAATACGATGTTTCCATAAGATTAGTTGAGCATGCAGCATTTTTTTGAAGAAGAAAAAGAGTGGTCTATTTCTGTTCAATTATAGACCCTGAATATTGCAAATTCCTTACGTTAACGTCTCCTAGTTTGAAGCTTTCTAGTTTACAGCAGGGAGTGGCGATATCCACCTTGTTATTACCAGGTGCACATCATATGTATGCTTCCTATGCAGAATCAGCACATTACCTAAGTACATTTACTCCGATATGCATGCACTAGAAATTACATACACCTACATGCTTTTGCAGGAGTAAAACCTGACGGATATGGTACTTCTAAGTAAATATAAGACAACTTTGCATAGTGGGAAATGTCTAAACTTTAAAATAATTTATTTCCAACTACTAAACTTACTTATTTTAAAAGATGTGTGCATTCAGAAGGCCATTTTTACCTGCAGCAGAGTTGAGCAACTATGACTCTCCAGAAGTTGGACTTCCTATTCCATCAGCCCAAAGCAGCATAGCTAATGGTAAGGATGAAGACAGTCAAAGTCCAATAAGATCAGGATGGCTACAGTTTTTTCAGTTCAACTATACAGCAGCTACAGCAACGTTATCACCTGACAAAATGGAATTGGCTGTTCAGTGAAGCGAATTTCATCACATCACACACTTCTTTAAGGGAGTACAGTTTAATTATGGTTATCTCATATTTACAAACCCCACAAGCCATGGAACCTCTATTTGGCTGTTGCCAGTGCACATGAATTTTATATAAGCTCCCACCAAACAGTAATCTCACCAAACAAGAGACAGAATTCATTCTATTTTTTTTAACACAGGCATGAGTCTCACTTAATTAATGATGACTCATAGCTGAATAGGCTAAGTGATTAATATCCACCAAGAACTGTGGTAGACAATTGTATGTAACTTGTAAAGTTATATTTGAAACTTACCATTTATAGTATACAATTTTGTATTGTTCTGAAGATATTTACCTTGATAAAGAGTTTCCTTGACACACATTAGAGACTATACCTATTACCATATCCAGTTCCTTTGTTTGTTCTTGAGGTTTTTCATTTACTGCTATTTATTTAGCCCCTGCTACAATGGAGCTCAAAGGAATGTGAAGCTTATCTTGGCAATTGGAAAAAAGAATCGAATCCGCTTAATTTATGCTTTGCAGGTTGGTGTTCAGGAATAGTGGAACAATGCAATGTTATGCATATTGGCTGAAAAGTCAACTGCATTATAATCACTGGGACTTACTCCCAGGTAAAGGAATATAGGTTTATAGCCAAATCTGGCAAACCTGTTGAATCTTTTTTCTTTTCTTTCTTTCTTTTTTTTTTTTTTGCAGGACAAATAAATGCATTACTTACTTGAATCAATATAAATGTTACATGTTACCCTTTGTAAGAAAGAAAAGGCCAAGGAGATTTGTAAACAGCATGGGAGACATGATAAGCAGAAGTTACTAAAGCTGTGTTGGTGTTCAAATAACAAAGGCATTACAGCAATAATGTGTAAGAGACAATGAGGATTTAGTTTGCAAATTGAACTAACATGTTAGAAAACTTTTCTCAGGTGAGTTCTAACACAAGAATGTCCTCTTTCTGTGGAATACATACGTTGATTTCAATTGAATTAAAATAGTGTGCATGGCCAATAAATCATACCCCTAATTCCAGTGAGACTAATCATAGGTAAATACTTGACTGAATTGGGTAAATGATATATCAGTGTAAATCCTTTATGGATGTAATATGGTATATCTCTCCTCCCATCTGCATTTTACTAATCTTACTTATTAGTGAATACAGCTGGGTAAATACAGTAAACTGGAGACTGCTGTTTGGATAGCTCAGTGACTTAGATGTTCCAGATGTTGAGAGTTCAGTTCCCTAACTGTGCATCCCAGAAGAGCCAGCCTGTGTGGCCATGGGCAAGCTGCACAGTCCCAGGATGTCCCCAGAAGAAGGGAATGGTAAACCACTTCTGTGTATTCTCCACCTGGAAAACACTGACTTAATGACACACATTTACTATTATTAATTAGAGGCTATTCTGTCATCTGCATGGTAATTAACATATTTAATCTAGTAGAAAATTCAACTGTAGAAAATTCCTGTACGTTAAAAAAAGCAAAGCAAAAGCAAAGCGTCCTGCTTATATACCGCCCCATAGTGCTTCAAGCACTCTCTGGGCGGTTTACAAGTTAATTATGCAGGCTACACATTGCCCCCTCAGTGAGCTGGGTACTCATTTTACCGACCTCGGAAGGATAGAAGGCTGAGTCAACCTTGAGCTGGCTACCTGGGATTGAACCCCGGGTTGTGAGCACAGTTTTGGCTGCAGTACAGCAGTTTAACCACTGCACTACGAGGCTTTATTTAAAGACAAATAAGCCACTGCACTGGCTTATAGAAAGTAACACATCAAAGAAGGAAAGACAAAAATTGGTCTAAGAGGGACACAGACAGCCCTGATGGAATGTTCTGCTCAAAAAGCTCACAAAGATCCCAGCCCTTGAATTTGGTGCTGTTATATGCCATCATGTTGTTTCACACCTTTGCTGCTATTTTAAATAACCCTGCTTAGGGCCTGCTTGCTTGCTTGCTTGCTTGCCTGCCTGCCTGCCTGGCAGCCAGCCAGCCAGCCAGCCAGCCAACAAACAAAACCCAAAGGCTTTGGCTTCCTTTTATTGAGACAACTCATCTCATGTTCAGTCTTCCCTTTTTCCCACTATCTTCAACTTTTCCTAGCATTATTGTCTTTTCCAGTGGGTCTTATCTTCTCATGATATATCTAAAGTACAAAAGTCTAATTTTACCTTCTAGGGAGAGCTCAGGCTTAATATGATCTAGGACCCATTTGTTTCTTGCAACTCATGATATTCATAAAGCTCTCCTCCAACACAGCATTAATTGATCTTTTTTCCTTCTTCATCCATATGTAGTAATTGGGAATACCACAGTGTGGACAACCATCTGGATCCCTACTAACACAACCTTGCACTTGGAAGATCTTTTCTAGTTCCTTCACAGTTACCCTTCTGAGTCTCACTTCTGATTTCTTGGTTGAAGTCTCCATTTGATCACTGAACGGAGGGGTAGGAAATCTTTAACTTATTCAATTTCTTCACTGCTGACATTAAAGTATTATTGTATATTGACAACCCCTGGGGCGCCCCACAATTGAGTATCCAGGGAGCTGACAAATAGTCCCCAAGCTGGACTCTCACGGTCCTTGAGGAAGGACTGGAGCTAGTAAGGAGGCAACAGGGGCAGCAGGAAGGGGCAGGGGGCAGGCTGTGGGGTGGAGGGCTCAGCTTTTTTTTTTTTTTTTTTAAAGACAGCTATAGGCTGTCTATAAAAATAGAATTGACAAACCAACGAACCAATTCATGGTTTGTCGGTCAACTCTGGGGATATTCATGGTTCAGGGTTTGTCAACCTTGACAAACCATGAACCAAGAAGAACCTCCATTTTGGCAGTTTGTCCCCATCTCTAGTCATGACTATTATAATAGTTGCTGAAAAATTGCATTTATGTTTCTAGACTGATTTCTGGCGACTTTTACATTTACTTCTTGTCTGAAGAGTTCCATCAGTAATCTGTCATGGCTTTGAAGAGTTTCACCAGTCGTCTGTCAAGGCTTTTCTATTCTTTTGGCTATTTTTTGCACTCTTCACTGATTATATTTCTAGTTTCAATTCACAGTTGTGTGGGTTTGTCGTTGATTGAACTAAGTAATGCAAATGTTATAGAAGAATATATAAAGGCAGAGATCTAGTGCTGAAAATAGACCTCAACTCTTGTTCAAGGTAAGACTTGGACAATCTACCACAGTCTACACATAGTTAAACACACAAACCCAGTTGAAATTAAGGAGGTTTCACCGAGGGTAATAATCTATATTCTCATACTTGAGAAAGTTCTGCATATCAAAAAGTAAATAAGGCTCTCATGCAGGGCTTACAGTGGTTAAATATATCTTAGTGTAAAATACATATTTTATGAATTATCTGAAGATTAATAGCCATTTCCATTTCTTAACAGTGGTGTGACAGAGATGAAGTGCTCTGTGTCTGAAGGGAGAGTATGCAATTCATCTACTTTTTTTTTTTTTTTTTGCTTGCCTCATGCTCAGCATCTAAGGAATTTACACAATAAAGTACATTTTGGGTCAAAACCTAGTAAATCTATGGTGTAGTGGTTAAATGAAAAGCTATATCTTTCTGTCAAGGTAATCTGCACATTGATTTTTTTGAAAAAATCCTCCCTCCAGAAACAATTCAGAAGAAACTCCAGCACTCCAGGCAAGTCTGTTGGTGCCTGTGGGAGGGCTTAACAAAACTCTTCAGAGTACATTAAGTATTAAGATGAAAGCTGACTCATGGAGGAAATCAGTGGTATTATGCAGCAAAGTCTGGAGCCAGTCACTGACCTCATCAATTGGTTCTCATTGAATGTGCAGGAATAAATTTTAATATAGTATCTAAATAATGAACATATAAATGCCTTAAATAAATGGGACACATAGCAGAGCCTTTTATTATTAAAATGCATTAATAATAAAGAAATCTACAATTTTCATATTAATTTACCACTTGTGATGTGATGATGATGTGACTCTTCATGGAAACTCATGGCTCTTACTAACTGGAGTTTTGTGATCATTTTTATAGATGTGCACAGGGGAAATTTCCAGTTTGTTTAAAGTTCTTTGAGATGGGCTCATTTGTTTTCCAGTCTTTCTTGTTTTCAGGCCTTTTGCTAAACATGAAAGAAACCAGCTCTTCCAGGTTCTTTCATTTCATGTTTCCTCTTCAGGTTTTGTTTGGTAATCATCTGAGTTCTAAAGAACCCTTCTTGATCTACTCTTAAAAAACAGGGGCAAAGTAGGCAACGGAGAATCAATTCAAAAGCCTTAAAGAACCCTCAAAAACTACTTCAAAAAGCAGATGTAAGGAATAGTAAATCCACAGTAAAATACCAATTTTTAAAAATAAATCTATCAGGGGAAACACCTACATACATGAGGAAAAAGAGCAACACGCATATGCATGCACACCCACCCTTTCCCCCAAACCAAAGAAGCAAAGAAAACAAAAGGAGCAAATAAAGGCCAAAAACAAAACAGTCAAAGACACCCCCTCCAATCAAAATGGCCTAGAGGAAATTTATCTCCACATTCTCAAAATCTTCTCTTTTTTTCCCTTGAGACTACCACCAGCACATAGCAGCAGGCAGAAAAAATAATCCAGGAAGGAGAAAAAAAGGAGAAAAATGCCCCCAAATATTCCAGGGGGGGAAAGGCAAAAAGAATCAACATGCACAGAGAGCACAGTCAAGATGGAGTGTACTGAATGGAGCTCAGCAGCACACAGTTCCCACCCACAGGAACGGACTGAAGAAAAGGAACATTCTTCACTGTGTTCCACAACCAATTCAGGTTCTTCTACAACTCAGTATTCCCTTTCTGGCCTTCCAGGACATTCTGATTTGCTGCTGATAGCAGTCTTTGCCAAATTATTAGATGAAACACTTTCCAGTCAACTTGACAGACAAGAGCTGAACAAAAGGGCAAATGAAAAAGGGAAATCTGATTGAAACATGTATCATCCATTTTAATTTCATTTGCTGAAATGGATTATTCTGATTTCTGAGGCATTTTTAAAATAAACTAAAGAACATGATAGTGGTGGTAACAGCCTCATTCATGTTTTTCCCCCATTTGGATTTCCCAAAAATAACATCCCTAATCATTTATCATATTTTGGAATGTCATAGGCCATTTAAAAAAATTGTAGTGAAGAAAAAGAAGGCAAATAAAAACAATCAGATAGATAGATAAAAAATGGTAAATAGCAAAATTTTGGGGCGGATGCTCATTTCTCTCTCTTTACACCAGTCACACATTCAGTTCCAGACTCCCAGAAACCAGTAATCTTCAATTTCATTCTGACTCATACTTGTTAGACAAATCTCTGTTGCCAGCTCTAAACCAACAGCTGATGTTTCATCAGAAGTTTTTCCTTTCAGTGTCAGGTAGATGGAGGTTAATTATTGCTACCTAGCATGATGGGGGAATGGCATCCCATATCACTCAAAAGCACTCTTTATAGGATGAATTCTGTAACTGAAAGCAGATTTGATACTTAGGACCTCAAAAGTCGGAACAAAAACTAAGTCTGCCCCTTCGAAATGAACTCTGTCATTTTGCAGAAAAGTATCAAGTTTGCAGTTTTCCACATGCCTGCAAACTTATGATGTTCTCCACTGTTCTTGAGGCACTTCAATGAGCTGTAGTCTCAATTTTTGTGTTATTTTGTGAGAAGTGGGATCTAAAATAAAGACAGAATTGTCACATCTTTTAAAAGCAACAGGAGTCTTTTAAAATTTACCATTTGCCACATGTCTCCAAGTGTTATAGCTTTTGTTCATGCTAACACAAGTGCAAGCTGTCTGAAGTTAAATCACTCTGTATGTTGTACCCCCACATGGCACAAAGATCCATGACTGGAAATGAGAGTGATTTTCAGCATTATCATCCTCCAGCTCCCTCTGCATTTGTTTACCCCTACATTTAATCAATGAGTAAAATGAAATTATAAGCTTTCTGGCGTTACTACATATAATTCATCTGTCCAAGGATATTCCCTAGTACACTTCTGGGAGCTGCAAAATCATAAATGCCAACAAAAATCAGAGGCTGAGAAAGCATCATACGCTAACAAAATCAGTGTTTAGCAGACATTCAAGTTAGAAAGTAAATTGAAAATGAGGCCATTATCATTAGATGAAGCTGGGAAATTAAATGCTTTCTGGCTTCAGACCTCCAAAGCTTCGGCTAGTGTTTGACCTACAGCTGGGCTGACTTGGTGTTAGTAGTTCAACAAAAGTATGAAAGCTGTCAAAACCCTTTTGCCATTCTGCTCGTCATAATCTATTTCAGCAGCCTAGTCCCAGAGGCCCAGTATGAATTTCAGTTTTGAGCCATCTCCATTATTTTACAAGCTCAATCTTGCCCAGGTTCTCTTCTGCTGCATAATTTGCTGAAAAATGAATTGGAGGCAAAGAGACGTGAAAGGTTGAGATTTCTATATATTATTAAAAAGAGAATTTTCTCCTCAGTGTGGCATACTTATGGGAAGCAAACATATGGAGGAAAAAGTGTGGTGTCATCTCGGTGGGGTTTCTTTTTGAAAATTTGTTGGTTTTAGACTGAATAATATCAAAGAATTTGGTTTAGATAATGAATAAAATGTCTTTTTTTAACTAGTGTCTACGGAGAAAATTGGAAAGAGGTTGTAGCCCATGTGGAAGAACATAACAACACAGCCTTTTGATTTTATAGCACACAAAAACATGTGTGCTAAAATTTCTTGCTTGCATTATTGTTGCTGTGCTTCTTAAAACTCAGCAAGAAATTGGATGACGAGGATATAAATGTAGCATTCTTCCATTCTTCACTTTTTATCTTCGTATAGCTGAGTAAGTACAAACTAAACAAAGATGAAGTAACACAGATAACACAGCTATAGTCCCTTTTGCACAGCTTCTAGAAATTTTGCACAACTACCTATTTTCAGATACAAAACTTTCATTTCCAAGCTCCCATCTGGCTATAAAACCCATTCGTGTTTTGAGAGGAGCTGTTTTAGGAAGTAGGGGAGGTTGATGAGCAATGAAGAATTTGATTGGCAATGACCAATTTAATAAGCAAATTGTTATCAAGGAACAATTTGATAAGGCAGAGGCAAGCAGTTTTAGTCATTAACAATATATGCTGAAAATTAATTATCTGAAAAAGAGTTTTTCATGGAGAATTCTCCAATAAAGAATACAATACTGAGCAAATATGTATTTGAACCAGGGAGAGGGAGCTGGGGAAGTGTCCATTTCTAACAGAGACTCATGTAATTGCAACATGTATGCCAGGAGTCTCACAGTAGGATTTAATTGCTGATCAGTTTGAATAGCACTGCAGGTTTGCATCAAGAGTTAGTTTCTTTCCATATTATAGGTGACAATTTGCACACCAACCAACTTATGCAAATACTGTAGTCTATCTGCTGGATCAAGGTTATAGGTGAGGTTAGGACATGTGCATTAGAAAAGTCACAAATGATTTTACAAATGGGAGAAGCTGGAGTCTCTTGCAGAAGGAATTTAACACTGTGGTAGATAATGTACAAATTACATTACACACAGTCTATTCTTGTGATTAGGAGAAAAACCCCAGTACATGAATTGCCCATCCCACAAACCCCAAACCTGAAAATCTGAACCAGGCCATTCAGACTAATATAGCAATAAACACTTGACTTTTAAGTTATCCCATTTGCACCCTGTTTTTCCTTAATGGAGCTATCTAAGTAATTCACACACACAAAAAGTGAGGCATCTTTGACTGAGAGGTAGTGAATTGCTGAGACCACACAGTAAGATTCATAGCTGTGTGGCAGTAATAATCCCAACAGTTTAATCCAGAGGTGGGCAATTTCCAGAGAGATGCACTCAATCCCATGCACCCCAGCCCAACATATCATCTTTTTAAAAAATGCAACCCCCCACTTGCCTTCTAGCAGCTAAAAAAAAGTAATACAATCATGGGAGACCTGGTGGTAATGGTGGTGCCAGGACTTGGCAAAATTGCCTCCCTACATCTCCAAGAAGACACAAGGAGACATTTAGACAATTTTATTTATTTATTTATTTATTTATTTATTTATTTATTTATTTATTTATTTCATTTATACCCCGCCTATCTGGTCAATTATGACCACTCTAGGCGGCTTCCAACACACGCTAAAAACAATAAACAAAAACATACACATAACATAACATAATTTTCCCAAAGATGGCAAAAAATAATGTATTATAGTGAAAAAAGAAAGAAAAAATAATAGGAGTTAACTGGAAAGGGGGAAGGCCTGCCTAAACATCCATGTTTTCAGTTGTTTCTTGAAAATACCCAGCGAGGGAGCTGCGCGAATCTCAGGAGGTAAGCTGTTCCAGAGGCGAGGAGCAGGCCCGGCTTCTTGTTTTTTCCTTCCGGGCCTCCCTCGGCGTCAGGCTCCTCAACCTCACCTCCTGACTCGCGCAAGTGACACGGGTAGAACTGGGTGGGAGTAAGCGTTCCGACAAGTATCGAGGCCCTAAACCGTTTAGGGCTTTAAACGTAAGCATCAAAACTTTGAAGTCAACGCAGAACCGAATGGGCAGCCAATGCAACGCTGCCAGAGTAGGGGAGATGTGATGGTGTCTTCTCACTCCACTTAGGAGTCTGGCCGCTGCATTCTGCACCACTTGGAGTTTCCGCGTCAGCCTCAAAGGTAGCCCCACGTAGAGCGCGTTACAGTGGTCTAATCTTGAGATTACGAGCGCATGGACCAAGGTGGTGAGTGCCCCCACATCGAGATAAGGTCGCAGCCGGGCTATCCGCCAGTGGTGAAAAAAGGCGGTGCGGACCACCGACGCCACCTGAGTCTCCATGGAGAGCGCCGGGTCCAGATGGATCCCCAGACTGCGAACCCCACTCTTTGCAGCCAGGGCCACCCCCCCAAACGAGAGGGAGCCGCCCAAGCCGCCAACAGTGGGGGCACCCACCCTCAAGACCTCCGTCTTGTCCGGGTTCAGCCTCAGCCCATTCTCCTGCATCCATTCCAGTACAGTCCCCAGGCAGCGCTGAAGGGACAGGACGGCATCACCTGCAGTTGGTGAAAAGGAGATGTAGAGCTGGGTGTCATCTGCATACTGATGACACGATGCCCCACATCCCCTGATGACCCCACCCAGCGGCCTCATGAAGATATTGAACAGCATTGGGGAGATAATCGACCAATTTTGTCGATTAAATTTTGTTAATTTTTTTTTCATGGGGAGTCTGAGACATCCAGGGCTGCATTTGAGTCTCTAGAGGGATACAGGTGGACCCGTGGCCATTTGCCCACCCCTCCTTTCGTCAGTGTAACACACTCCATTCTCCATGAAAAAACACAGTATGTTTTTAAATACACTACTGATTTGGGATTCGTTAGACACAAATGATAGTTTCATCCTGACTGCTGCAGTTGTATCCTGCATTTCTTGGTCAGCAATTTTCACATTATAGACAATGATAGCCCCAGGGTGATAATGCTTCTGAAATGTCAAAATCTTTCCCTGGGGGGGGGGGGGACTTAACCCCTTTTTAACTCCAAAATAACTGGTTTGTTGCTAAATTACCAAACTGTGGAATCACATGATTGCATAAACCCAGAGAAGGCTTTGTTCAGTCTCAAGTGATCCATGGTTAGTCTACAATGTTTACATCTATCTTTCTGGGGGAAAACAAAAATTCTTTTAAATTCTCACTCAATTCTCAGCCTGTTGTAAACTATTGCAGAGACAATTGTTTTGGTGATTTTTCAAAACCCATTTTGTACTAACATTCTTTTATTTTCTTGTTCTTTCTAGGTTTCTCTTTCCTTCTTATTATTTGGTTTGTGGCATTTCAAAGGCATTTGTAAAAAAAAAAGTGAAATTAATGTGGCTTTGTTATGCTTCACTCCAGACATCAATTCCAGACAGAAACGGGTAGCCAGCCTCTTGAATTTTATGAGTACTCAAACTAATTCACCTTAATTTCTACTAGAGCAGTAAAAGATTTTTTTTGCAAAAAAAAGTAAAATCAGGAAGTAGCAACAAAAGAAAATGGCTTCATCGTCAACATCACTGTTCTAGACCAGTGGTTCCCAAACTTGAGTCCCCAGATATTCTTGGACTAAAATTCCCAGAACCCTTCAGCATTAGCTGTGCTGGCCAGGATTTCTGGGACTTGCGGTTCAAGAACATCTGGAGACCCAAGGTTGGGAACCACTGTTCTAGATTGATACTACCACAATAGTTTGGGGGGATACCTAGAAAGATGTGCAGCTATTTTATATAGCCTCAATCTTCCACTTGAGTTCTAGAGTTCAGGGTAATCAGGATGACACTTAATAGCATTAACAATCCTTCAATGACAGGTATTTTTAATGATCTTTATTTACCTGGTCCTTATTGGTTCTGCAAATTTTTTTACTTTAGCCTTCGAAATTTAAATGCCTCTTTAGTATGTTTCCACCACCCAAGTTCCCATTTGCATATTATATTTTCTACGTGGGCACAATGCAGTTTGGCCCTAAGCTATTCTCACTGGTATATAAAAGATATGACAGAGACTTATATAGAGTTGTTTTGGTGGTACAATTGCCTGCAGAGTTAATCAGAAGTACATCCTTCCTTTAGGCTATGGAAGTAGAGAAGACTGGAGGTTTTGAACCCAAACAGTGCATGGGAATTCATGGATATTTGGGGCGGGAGCCAGCAGCATGACCAGGCCTGGTAGAGATAAACAGAGTGTCTCTTACTATTTCTGTTTCTTTCATGCAGTATTATGTGTGACAGTGGATATTATAGATACATGCCATGTATAAGAGAATAGATTAGGCATCCTTCAGTCTCGAGAGACTATGGTATCGTGCTCTGTACGGAGGACTTGGAACAGCATCTAGCGTGGCTGAGAAGGCCAATTCGAGAGTGACAATCCCTTCCACACTGAAGACAAATACAATCTGTACCCCATCTAGCTCCCTGATTTTGCTGCTTTCGTGACTGCCTCTTTGCCTCAGCCTGCTGGACAAGGGTCTCTTCAAACTGGGAGAGGCCGTGATGCACCGCCTGCCTCCAGGCTGAACACTCAGATGTCAGGGTTTCCCATCTGTTGAGATCCATTTCCAAGGCCTTCAGATCCCGCTTGCAGATATCCTTGTATCGCAGCTGTGGTCTCCCTCTGGGGCAATTTCCCTGCACTAATTCTCCATACAGGAGATCTTTTGGAATCCGACCATCAGCCATTCTTACAACATGCCCAAGCCAACGTAGACGTCGCTGTTTCAGTAATGTATACAAGAGAATAAGTATACTTCAAAAAGAAGTGGACACTGCAAAATGCAAAACAGGCTGCACAATAAATACTTGCTAATCTCTGGGTGTGTATAAATGGTACAACTATAAACAAAGCCAAAATAGAAATAAATAAGTTAATATTGCATTAAGTAAATCTAGGATTTTGGACTGTTCTAACAGAATCATATGTTCCAAATTAGATTTTAGATCTAGAAAGTTTTGCTGATATAAGATGTTCAAGGTTGGCATAAGAAGTGAGCCATCTCAATAACAAATTGTGTATGTGTGTGTGTGGTTATGTTCTCACATACTTAAAATATTACTATAAAGAAAATGATCTGTTGGGTTATAAAATTTAAATATGCTTTTCAGATACTAGACTTGATTAAAGTTGCTCTTTCAATGGAATTTTTTGGGGTGGAAGGGCTCCCCCCCATTAACTACAATTTGTGGAATACAGTATAAGAATGCTCTACAATATTTATGGAAGGGAGGAAATGGCACATAAAGTAAACAATAATTCTTTCTGTTTGCTAGCACTCTATGTCAGATCTATCACATTGAAGACTCTAATAATCTACTTTTAAAAATCTTAAGGGTGAAAGAGTGCCCTTAATCAGATAACATGACAACCTCAGCTGGTACCAAGGTGAACTGCATATGTCTGTATATTTCAGGATACCTTTCTATAAACTTTTTACAATTCTACACAGCTTGCACTGTGTAGGCTACCCCTTCTACAACTACAATTCAACAGTGTCTGCTTATTTCTAGTCATCTAATGATGAGCCACTGCTGAATCTATGCTTCCTTATCCAAAACAAAGCCCCCTTGCTTCTAAGCAACTGTGCAGACTTTGTCCTAAACTGCAGCAGAAAGGGAAGAAAGACAGGAGAAAGCTATGGCATGCTATGGAAGCACTGTCAGGCAGATCTCCATCAAGTTTGTATAGTAACACAAGTGACTGGAAAAACTGTTGCACTGGTTAATTCTCTTCTACCTCATAAATTCCCTTTCCTTAAGCTCATGCCATACTAGATGACCAAGGCCATGGTGTCTAATGTGTAAGCAAGTATAATAGGTCAGACTGGACAATGTATCCACAACTGATGAGGCACAGAAGCTAAGTTATTTTATTTCACTGAACATTTTCCTACTTTCTACTTACTGCCTTGAACAGTAGTAAGTCATAACTAGAGTAGGCCCATTTGAATCAATGGCACTTATAGAGGAGCTGACCCACCAGATCCCAACTGCTTCAGTGGTACCCTAGTGTGACATACTACACTAAGCAACAGGATTTCATCCATTGTGTGTTTGCAATACTCAAACCTGCAAACATGGTAGAGTGCCAAGGGGAGAGCTGCTCTGCTGCCCTTTGATGTCAAAATGGCATTAAGAGAGCTGTTTTTTTGCTTCTTTTCCTAGAGGGATGGATTCACAGGGAAGTGGGGCATCTCATGGACAGGGCATCATCTCAAAATTTTTCCCCAGTCATAAGCAACCTGTACAG
Source organism: Intellagama lesueurii (assembly GCA_037013535.1). Classification (NCBI taxonomy): domain Eukaryota; kingdom Metazoa; phylum Chordata; class Lepidosauria; order Squamata; family Agamidae; genus Intellagama; species Intellagama lesueurii. The sequence continues at coordinate 66,860,125 of JBAJHW010000005.1, read as the reverse complement.
AAAAACTATTATGGTGAACAAGCCTGTGTTGAACAGATACTTTTAAACCTGAAAACATTCCTTGAAGAAGTTAATATAAAATGGCAGACACCTGTGTGGAGATTTGGATTGTGAGAAGCTCTTCCTATCTCAATGTTTCACTCATCTAGGCTGGCACTCAGGTGGGGCACATAAAGGTAACAGTATAACTCATATTCACTAGGATAAGACAAATAACTTTGTAGATGTTGCTCCAAGATGGCTTGGGGAATTAAATAAATTTTAAATGTGTAGGTGGACTCTGAAGAGATGGCTCCACATGGAGACACAAAATCATTATGTATTAATCACCGGAAGAAGAACACATATAACATTGTAATTTATACTGAATCAAAACATAACCCAACTGATTGAAGTGCCTGAAAGTGTTCCACACATAAAACATAAGTATCTTTTATTTAACACATTGCACATAAAACTGTTCCTACATGAATTACAAGCCATTTGGAGGAGAGACCCATGAGAAACTTCACAATGCCAGCTGTAAAAAAATTATCGCTTTGAGCAAATTGGAACATGTCCATTTCTCACAACACTACAGCCACTTGCACCTAGTTCAGTTACTAAACATTTGCTGCCTTCATTACTTCACTGCCTTAGGTTGTATCTGTTCTTCATGCAGAGCAGTTGGAATATTTTTTTAAAAAAAGAAATTAGTCTGTGGTACAAAATGCAAAGATCTTGAACTGCAAAGTTTTCTGAATGCATTGTTTTATTAGTCCCAAATAGTTACAAGAAGCTTAAGGCTAATTTACAACATAACACTTTTTTTTGTCCAAATGAGCAGCCCTGCCTTTCTTTGTTGTGTAGACAAATGTTTATATGATCAGAGTAATCGCATATATATTTAGTAGCAATTCCCATGATTCATGTATCTGCAGCATAGTAAGATGATTCTTATTTAAAGTATAAAGAGGAAATTTTCAAAGGATTGGGCTTAGAGAGTTTTTAAGCATTTCTGAGATTGATTTCTGTGCACTTTTTGTAAAAGTGCAAAATTTAAAACTGGTCACTCTTTACCTTCTTTAACAGATTAACAAAAGTAGTACCACTGCATAGGTTTTTCATGTATCTGTGATCAATCTACCTGCTGGTTTGTGGTTGCTGTGAACATGAACTTATCTTTGCAAATGGAAAAAGATGCTGGCTTTCTTTGGTGACATATAGGAACTGTGGGAATTACTTTCTCCTAGACCTTACATCACATCTAGAAAATATCTCCTTGATGTCTTAGTCCTGTGAGATTTCACATGAGGGCTGAAGAACTTTAGACAGGCTGCCTCACTGTGCTGAACTAGCCTTCCTCTCCTGAAATTGAGTAATTGGCAAAAATTCTTCATATCCTCAATTTTTAAATATGGATTTTGGCACTGTTTCCCCTGCTTCTATTAGTTTGCATAGATGCTCCAAATGCTATTTTGGCACAGCGATGGGGCTTAGGGTGCTTCCTGCAATGTCCCATTTCCCTTTTCACAAATAAGAACAAATTTTGTAAGTTGATGTTTTGCAATAGAGCACCAGCCTATAACTCCACAGCTGTGCTAAATTCTTCCCCACACAGAGATGTCCATTACAGCATTCTGAAGCTTGGAGGCTGAGTTATGAGCTAAAGGTGGAGTGCTGTGGAGTGCTGAAGAGGCTTGGCAGCCAGCCATATCTGTGCTACAGTATTGCATGCTTGGTGGAGTGTAGCAGACGATAGCCAGTTGCTGGAAATTACAGTTCTCTCATGCTGTCTAGAATTATGATGTGGTGTGAAGTAGTGGCAAATGGTGGCTATGATTTTATGGTACAATTGAATTGCATTAAGGAACTGGGGAGGTTTTGCTTAACAGCTTTAGTCTGCAGCAATTTGGTTTTTGCTCACAGCGACTGAATAGCAGAACACTGTGGTTCCAACATACAGAGAATATGAAACTATCTAAGTTTCACAGTGGTTGCCTAAATATCTGGCAACAGAGTTGTATGTGGGATCATTGTATGCGTTCACATGATTCTATTTTTATAGAAGACAATGTGAGCCGAACTTTTAAACATGATACAAAGTCTCGAAAGCAGACAGAAACATTTTTTTAAAAAAAATCAAAAGTACTGCAGCACTTTAAAGACTAATAGATTGACTTTCATGTGAGTTTTTGTGGTCCACAGTCTGCTTCCCCAGATACAGCTGAATACATACTGAAACATGGCAACCTCATTATTTTCATGTTTGCACTTCATTTGGTAGTATGTAGAAATAAAATGTAGGGACGTGGTGGTGCTGTGGGTTAATCTGCAGAAGCCTCTGTGCTGCAAGGTCAGAAGACCAGCAGTCGTAAGATCGAATCCACGCGATGGAGTGAGCTCCCGTCGCTTGTCCCAGCTCCTGCCAACCTAGCAGTTCGAAAGCATGTAAACATGAGAGTAGATAAATAGGTATCACCTTGGTGGGAAGGTAACGGTGTTCCGTGTCTAGTCGTGCTGGCCACGTGACCACGGAAACTGTCTACGGACAAATGCTGGCTCTATGGCTTGGAAATGGGGATGAGCACCGCGCCCTAGAGTCGGACACGACTGGACTAAATGTCAAGGGGAACCTTTTCCTTTACCTAGAAATAAATTGTAGACTAAACAATAACAGATCATGGAGTGTTAATTTTTCACTAAATCCTTACCATTAAAGACAGCTACTTAACAATGCAGTGCTGTCCATGTCAACTCAGAAGTAAGTCACATGATACTCAATCAGGCTGAATAATAATAAATAATTATTTGCCATGAAATTGAATCCAACTTACAGCAATTCTTTCCATGAATTTCTAGGTATATAGTACCCAGAAGGGGTTTACCATTCCCTTCTTCTGGAGACACCCTGGGACCTTGCAGCCTGACCAAGGCTACACAGCCTAGCTCTTCTCCTGAGCGGCACAGTGGAGAATCAAACTCTCAACCTCTGGTTCCATAGCCAGACATCTAGTTCACTGAGTTACTGAACAATATGCATAAGATTGCAGCCTTGTGTGTGTGTGTTCTGTGCTGTCAAATCGGAACTGACTCATAGTGACCCTAATAGGTTTTTCTAGGTAATTGAGATATTTTTAAAGAGTGGTTTTACCAGTTCCACTCCCCCAGTCAGTTTCCATGACCAAGTGGGGATTCAAACCCTGTTCTCCAGAGTCCTAATCCATCATTCTATCCACTACACCACAATGGAAATCCATTTGTAGCTTTAGGGACAGATAACTCTCTGCATCTCCAGTCACTTTCACTTGTTTTTCTAATAATTGTGGTCTGATCCACTTTCCTGGTACATTGCATTGTTGTGTTTGAACATGTATTTTCTAAATACATGCTTAAATATGTAATTTCCTCAAAATGAATATTCCAGTGTTTGAACTGCTGAGAATCCTTTTTGCAGCATGAAATGTGGAATCTGGTAAATAGCTTAGTTTTAAACTGCATAATAGCTCAAGGACTGCTGATTAAATCACTTATAAACAAATCTGCAAAGACTGAACTACAATACAGTATGCAAACTAAATCCACAGCTCTTAAGACATAGACTCTCCATGACTCCTTAGTGAAAATGTAAATGTTGCCATTTGAACCAATAGTGGAGGTGTGTGGAAGACGTGTTCACATATCTTGATGGATCTGAACAAGCCTGCATTGCATCTTGAGACCAATAAATGGAAGGAGCTGTTTCATTCAGTTGTCAAAAACAGTGACCTGGCATGAATCACATTCAGGAAGACTACAAAGAAATGAACTGTGAACCCATACATTTTTCGGTGATCTGTTGAAGTTCTGAAAAATGAAAAAACACACACATTGTCAGTGCGTATTTTACTCCAGGGCTGGATAGCTCAGTGAATTGTGTACCTACCTGCAGAGCAAGAGCTTGGCAGTTAAATTCCCCACTGTGCCTCCTGGGAGAATAGCTAGCCTCTATAGCTTTGGGCAAGCTGCACAGTCTCAGAGTGCTCCCAGAAGAAGGAAACTAAAAACCACTTCTGAGCACTCTATGCCTAGAAAATCCTAGAAATGGTCTCAATCCGTTGGAATTGACTGGATGACACATAATCATTAATTATTAATAGACCTTCCACAGGATAGTAATCTGGGACTGTAACACATGAGTAGAAGGGGGCGGGCAACCCTTTACTGATGTGCTGTAATTGTACATAAAGTTGTTTCCCCAAAGCTGCCATTTATTTGGGATGAGAATGCCTCCATGGACATCAACACAAGTTTTCCTTCCAGTCCAAATAGTTGGTTGGGTGGATGGAACACCAGTAGTTCCCATAACTGTGGCTATATCTCCTGTGTTCCCCACCCTGTGCAGGCTCCCACAGCTTTATAACTGCTGTTCGAAGAATGAATGTCCAGCACTTTAAATGCTAACATGGACTTAATGTCACTTCTATCATGGCCACAATGAAGCCTTCCTTCAGGTAAAGAAGAAATGCCAAGATGTGTTTAGAGCTGAAGTAGGTAATGGTTAAGAGCATAAACAGAGAACCTCTCTTCTCTAAGGCATAAAGTGATTGCCTCCATTTCTTCCTTTGCAACCTGCTGCCTGGAAGACTGTAATATGTAATACAAATTACAGTTTTCTAGTTAGAGCAGATGAAACGTTACTGCGATTCTCCACAATAAGTCTCCCAGCTCCTAACAGCAACATTTTTATTCAGAACCCAAACTGTCTCTGAATGGTTGCCTTTCAGTTCTGACTAAGGCCTTGGATGGGGGGGGGGGGGTTTTGTGGGAAGCAGAATAGCACTTCTTTTGTTCCACACCCTTCTGAAAGCAGCTTATCTTCCATTAAAGTCCAGATTCAAGAATGGTTGCCAGCCTGGAGCTCGAATGCTTTGTTGCACTTCATTGTAGACAGATGAATACTGGTCATGGTCCTGTTTTCTTTACTCCTGAAATATTCCTGCATAGTGCAGTGCAGAGCTACCATCTCAATCTTAACTCCTCTTCCTGGATGTTATAACCTGGAGTGGAGAATATGTGGCTTGCAGGATGAATGAGGTTCCCTGATACTTTTTTCCATGCCCTAAGGGACTTCTGCCTTCTCTGCCATCAGTGCAGTGGCATGTATAGTAATGTTTTTCCTTCAAGATTATGAACAGACTGCCCCTGCCACTTCTGTTTCTGTTCATGACCACCATCTATTCACCTGCATATCCTCCCCATATGATTTGCTTACAAGTAGATCTACGTATGTTCCTTAAAGCCTTTTGCAAATGTGAACTGTGAGCTTCCTTATATGAAGCTGTACCACAAGTATGTGCCTTGTTGAGAGGCAAATAGGTCATTTTTTGATCCATGATGCCACCAAAGTTTGATAGCTAAATCATCAGCAGTGCAGCACAGCCATATCACATTTCTCTTAGTCCAGTATGCCACATCTCAAGACCTTTCAGTGTTGCCAGATATTCCCGTTGGGAGTTTTCTTTAATTTTCTTTTAAATGTATTAATCAAAATTAGAGATGGGGACGAATATAAAAACGGATCGGCTTTTTCAACGAAAATAACCGATTCATTAAATATTCGTCCCTTCATATTCGTGGGTTCCAGAGATCCCCACGAATATGAAGGGACAAATATTTACCCGTTTTTATTCGTCCTTCGTATTATTATTTTTAAAAAAAGCATTCTGCCTACTTGTCACCGATCAGCTGATTGGCAGCAGACAGGCAGCCACCACCCCCACAGCCAGCCACCCCAACAGCCTACCCCCACACCCCCTTCCTCTCCCTAGCTTAGCCCCCAACCCACCCCCACCGACACCCCCTTACCTTAATGGCTGCTGCCGAGGTCTCCTTTTGCAAAGATGGCGGCTGCGGCTTCATTCAGGGTAGGGAAGCTGCAGCTCCCATCTTTGCAAAGGGCAGCCTGGATTCCCTTAGCTTGCCTTAAGGGAATCTAGGCTGCCCTTTGCAAAGATGGAAGCTGCAGCTCCCCTACCCTGAATGAAGCCGCAGCCACCATCTTTGCAAAGGGCAGCCAGTCTCCCTTTTTACATGCGTGGCTGGGAGGCCAGAAGGAGACCTCGGCAGCAACCATTAAGGTAAGGGGGTGTCGGTGGGGGTGGGTTGGGGGCTAAGCTAGGGAGAGGAAGGGGGTGTGAGGGTAGGCTGTTGAGGTGGCTGGCTGTGTGGGGGGGTGTGGCTGCCTATCTGCCGCCGATAAGCTGATCAGCGGCCGGTAGGCAGAATGGTGTTTTTCTTTTTTCTTTTTTTGGTAATTGGAAGGGGGCGGCGTGAGTGTTTTTTTTAAATAACCCTCCCACGAATCGATGAATAACTTCATTATTCGTCGCTTCATGGGGGCAACTTCGTGCTTCGTGAGTCGTCAACTTTTGACGACTCACGAAGCAGGACGACTCGCCAAAATGGTGAGTCGTCCCCATCTCTAATCAAAATACTTCTGCATTCCCAGAGAATTGTCAAAGTATACAGAAACTAGTATTTTATATTTCAGTGATCCAATTTCCTTGCAAATTAACAGATGCCAGATCACCAAAAATTTGAATGACTGATCAGAAAGAAGATCCGCCTGCCTTCTCAGGTGGTTGTAACAATGAGTGAGACACTGCAGATGAAGTGCCCTTCGTATTTCAGTAAAACGTTGCAGAAACTTTTTAGGGGTTTATTATAACCTCTGCTAACTCAAGTATAGATAGATCAGTTTTAATTCCTGATCTTTCAGGATTCAAAGTGCTTTCCGAGTAAACATGGAAGTTTTAACTGACTGGTTTGTTATGGAGAAATTCGAATGCTACTTGCATCAAAACATGCTAACTTGTTCTATTCTGAGGAAGGAAGAATATTGCCTTGGGAAACACTTGGAACATAATAGATCATTTCTGAAGAATGGAGGGAGGGAAGCAAACAATTTCCTGTTATGTCACAAATCCTCTTAAGGACATATTGATGTGTTGTACTGTCTACAAAAAGACTCTAAATCCAAGTGACGGTTATAACAGAAAAGAGGCATTTCTTCAAAATATTCAGCTAATTTTTACAAGGTGCCTGCCTACATCTATTTCCTGTAATCCTGAGAAAATCAGATTGTGACAGATGACATCTAGCTTCTTTGATCTGAACCTTACCTGCTGTATAAACACTGATGATTGAAATCATTTGTGTCCGGTGTGGTTCTACATACAGATTTTAAAATTAGATCCTGTCTCACTTTGAGTTATGCTGCATGTAAAGTATCTGTCCCATTAGTATGGTAATGAAGGACAGCAGAGGCTCAACTACATATATTTCAATTCTACTATTATTTTTTATTGTCACTACTTAGAGATTCAGAATCATTTTTGGGAAAATTCTTGGAGCTGAAAATAGACATAGTTCTGCATTTCACATCTTACACTTCCATAGTGTTTCCTCTCCTCCTTTGGCTATGAAAATGTGTCACTTCCAGAGACCCCCACGAATAAGAAGGGACAAATATTTCCCCATTTTTATTTGTCCCCCATAGCCTTCCCTCTCTTCCTATGGCTTTCCCATTCTGCCTACCGGCCCGCCAATCAATTGATTGGCAAGCCGATAGGCAGCCACACCCCCCCAGCCTATCCCCCACCCCCTTCCTCTCCCTACCTTAGCTGCCGCCCCTAGGTGAGACAACTGCATGGACTGTGGTGAAAGTGCTTTCCAAATTTTACCTCTATTTTTACCCTTGAGTTCACTCTGGATATCTGAAACATTATGCTCAGTTTCAATTTAGAGACTCTCTTGGGTTTTTAAAAAGGAATAGCATATGCTCAAAAGAATATGCGGCTCTCAGAGGTTTAAAAGCATCTTGCCCCATGCCCAAGCTATTGTTCATTGTCGGGAGAAAAAACAAAAGAGAAAATTGTCACTATGTATCTTGAGTTAGTTACTCTGTTCTCTGACTTCCAAACAAAGATCACAACACTTTGTTTGGGATTTATTTTAAAACCTTTATCAGAGAATTGTTTGCTTTACCGCAATAAAAAGACAATTCAGTTCTGTTTTCCTGCACCAGTGCATTATGAGTGGGTGGTTTTTTTTTTGTTACATGAGTGAATTTTTCTTCTTTTTTTCCTCTGTAAAACTCCTGAAATGCCTTGATATTTAAAAATATATAAAATATATATAAAATAAATATTAACAACATGAATATATATATATTCGCTCCACAGGAAACACTGGCAATCCTAGTGAGAGCCGTCAACAGACACAGAATCAAAATGAAATTTTCCTGAAACACATCATAACCTAGGGGAACGATGCTGAGCACTGATTATCCTTGAAGAAAAAAAAACTGATTCAAACTAAATACAGATCTAGCTTACCAACCGAAAATTATCATAGTTGTAGCAGAGCTATAATTAAATATCACATTGATTGCTGTGCATAAAAATATGAATTAATCACCAGAGTCCTATTGGCAATTTCTGCTACCATAAGGGAAATCACATAACTGATATTCATTAATGAGGTGCTCAATGGTGCTCATGAGGTGCACACCCCAGAATGCAACCAGCACAAATGAGTGACAATTTGCCACCAATACCTCAGGTGATTGTCCTTGAGCAAGTACAAATTGCCAATAGAATTCTGGCCCATATTTTAAAATGGTTTTGCCCTTGTGCTTCAATCTACATTTTGATCTTTAAAAATAGGAAACTGAACTTGCTCAAAGGGATTGAAAGCTCTCAGTACTGTTTACTGAATTCTACTGTATATGCATGATCTCAAAGCCAAATACATAATATAAAAACATGAGGAAGGAAGAGGAATTAATCAAGAATTCTGCAGGGGTAAACAAAATGTCTAACAGGAGTGAAAATATTACCCCATTAATTTTTGAAATTACTTTCTAGATTAAAGTACGGCAGTAATTGAAACTACTGTGTGACTGCTTCGTACAATCCACCAGCTAAGCCACTGTCACTGGATTTCAGTTTACACCCAAGCAATTTAAGTGATAAAGAATGGCCTGCTGAACTTCCACTGAAGTTAACACGGTCAACTCTCACAGTCGCCTGAGGCAGTAGCCGTAGGAAGGAACCAAGAGCCACTTCTGAAACTCACCTGGACCTCTGTGAGATGGAATACCTACTAGGGACCAAAATCCTCACTCCTCTTGTTCTTGTTCTTGTGCATGAGAATGAGAAACTGCCCAATTTTTCACCCTGCCTCCAAGAATATTTTCCCCTGTTCTTGCTTAGAGTATTTGCAACTTGTACAGTTATAATGGTTGTTGTCTTTCTTGCATGCATTTTAGAAAAATTAGATGCATTGGATGGGGTGCTCCATATTTTTCACCAACCTCTGGTTTTGCTGTGGAGTTTGCTTCAAGAAGCAAAAAGACACTAACTTTACCCAGAGATATTTTGTGCAGATTGCAGAAACCTCAATGGGGCAGGGATAATCTCATGTTGTCTCATTCTTGTGTGGCCGGCAATAAATATCAGGGAGACCAGTGTCTTCTCAACATGGTGTCTTTACATATAGATCCTGTCTCACTGAGTATGAGTAATCTTGTGAGAATTTATCACATCTCTAGTAGTGACATAATCAGCTGAGTGAGATGTAAGTTATTTCCCTCCAGCATGAAAATACACTTTACCATGAGGGAATATAGTATGCTGGTCAGGGGTGACTCATAGTTAAAATGGAGTGGCACCTCACTTCAAAATTTCAGGGATAGGTGCGGGATGAAGTGCTTGGATTATGAGTGACACATGACCAGACAATCATGTAACTGTAGAACTGGAAGGCTCTGAGGGTCAAGTCCAATCTCTTGCTGAAGAAGGAAGTGATGTCACTTGCCTTTTGTTGGAACTACTTCCCAAACAGAAGATCACAAGTCGCACGTATTTCCTTACTTTTCCATCCATCTTTTGTTGCTCCTGAGTTTCCTCAATGCCAGAACCCATTTTCCTATAGGCTGTTCTGAAAACAGTAATTATATAAAACCAAGATATAATGTGCACAATGGTGGCTATACAATACAACATGAGTCAGCCTTAGACTTCATGCCTTCATTTTAACTGGAATGATACAATTGGGAGTTGAACATTCATGCAACTGCAGTATGACATGTTCACTGATCATAATTTTCATACGTGAAATCACTGTTATTGTGGCAATACAGAAGGGAGAGACAGAAGATGCAGGGTACACTTATTGAAGTGATCTCTTACAGGCACTTTATCATGTTGTCCACAGTCAGTGAAGGTCAAGGTAATTTTGGCTGCAACTCTTTTGCCTTATCTAGACATATCAAGAGTTGTGTCCAGTGGTGGCTTTGCATTAGAGGGAGTACAGTTAATTTTTGCCGATCTCCGCCCATGCTGTTGCAGCCTCTTACTGATCTTCATCACCACTCTTCTTCCCATCTACACCCTGCTATGCAGCCCCTGTGCCTTGTTCTGAGGAAGGGCCTTCCTTACTGAAAGCTAGGCATTCTAGAGAAAGGTAGCAACAGAAACTGCTCATGCTGCTGCTGTCATCTGAGGTGCAAATACTATTTAAAAATATATATTTTCCATAGGTCTCTCTGTGTGAACATTTCTTCCCTGGTAAAGGGAAGAAGGAAGAGAACCTATATCACAAAATAGAGTCTTTCCAACGTGGGTCCTGCAGTCTTGCGTACCACCTGAGGTGCCACATTGCCGTGGTGCAATGTTTAAAATTGAATTGTAGACTGTTTAACCTTGAACAAGGTTTCCATCTCAGCAAAGTGATGGTGGCAGCCTTTTTGACACTCTATTAAGGGCTTTTGCCCCAATCTCCTCAATACTCTTCCTTTCTGATAGAGAACAATGAATAAATATTGCCACCTAGGTAGGGGACAATACATTACACACAAATAATTATTGTCTGACATGGTAACCTTTCATTAGTTTTGCTAATCAAAATGACAATACTTGGAAGCAAATGCCTTCCATACATCTGTGTGGAATAATCCCCTTAGGTAACAATGGATATTCCTTTTGTAAGCCTTTACGTAAGAAATAATAAATGACATAAACTATCCAATTATTTTCCAGTGTTTGGTGATCTAAACAAATACTCAACTCAGAAACATTTCTTAATATCCTATGTAATGATTACTGAATATTCATTTTCATTCTGTTATGATAAAAAAAAGCCCACTTTTCATGTTGTCTGTCAAAATCCTTTCATCTTAATAAAAATGTTTAAAATAGGGGTGGGGAAAGGAAACAAGGAGATAGAAAAGATTAATCCCTCACTACTTATCCTGGATACATAAGCTAGCTAAGGTTCAGAGTTAAACTCAGATGTCAGATAAGGAAGATAGCACAAGTCAGCATTTATTTCAAAACTCAAACTGAAACTGCTACAAATCAACATAACCCATAACACTGCAGAGGGTTTCATGCACACCCAGACAGCCCGAAATCTTTGCTTTGTGAATGATAAAACACAGGAAAGCAAGGTCATGCTTCAGATGTAGCATACTGATTACATTTGCTGTCCCAAGAGAGAAAATGTAAGCAAAACGGAGAATACACACAAAGAAAAGAGAACAGAATCCTCCAAAAAAAAAATAGGTTTTGCTACCAGAATTACCATAAAGCTACAGCTACACCTGAGGGACACATAAAAGTAGAATGCCATTTACTAGCTTTTGTGCCCCCCCCCCCCCTTATGCTATACAATACTGTGGGACAAATATTTTCAGGGAAGATAAAAGTCTCATTCTGAAGTGAAAAAGAGATGGTCTTAGCAATTTTTATTTTAAAATAGAATTTTCTATAATTAACTGCACTGGATTCAAATTCTTCCCTCACTTTTCATGGTACCCACTAAACAATGATCATGTGATAGATTATTTCCAGTTATAACAAAGATAGATTTATCAAGGGCCCAGAAAGATTAGCAAATTAGGGTAAATTAATTTACCCTCTTATCTAGGATTGCCATTTTCCAGTTCTCCCAATGCAGGTAGCCTAATTTGCATATGATGTAAGTTATATCAGACAGCCTAATTGGCATATTATGCAAATGAATATGGATTTTTACATATTATACAAATTAAGCATTTTTTTTCTATCAGTATGTTCCAGCTTTGGCATCATTTATACAGCAGACACTGATCTGGAAAAATCAGTATAGTGTAATGGTTAGTATTGGAGGCAAAAGCTCATACCTGAACATAGCATATTTGGTGTCCTCAGGCCAATCTGTTAGACAAACTTCCCTTGCAGTGTTGTTTCCATCATAAAATGGGGAGAGAAGCACCATATAAAACATCTCTGAACATTCCTGATACATATAAATAAAGAACATTTTGCCATGCATGTGGCCTTCTGCTGCCATTGTTTTTGCCATCCGTTCAACAGCAAAAAAACTCCCACCCAGATCCATGTGAATACTACAAGAATCCTCATGAGTGCCACAATATCATTTGATTTGCAGGAAAATGAGGCAGAGGAAAGTGAGGGCAAATTGAAGAACTAGAGGGAATGAGAAAGTTTCATTTCCTTCAGAGATAAAGGTCAAATATTTTAGTATTTTAATATAACTGAAAAAATATCCTAAGTTAACCTTGTTTGCCATATTTATCTTCACACACACCCCAATTATTGCCTGTTTCCTTTCACTGCTATGGGCTATACTGTAGTAGGGAATGAGATTAATAGCAGTTTGAAAATCTGCTTTTTTGATTACACCATTCAGGATACCTCAGCCAGAATACTCATTGACCAAGTTGGCTGAGGAATTCTGGGAGTCTTAGTCCAAGAAAATAACTTTGTCTAATTCTGCTTCTTAATATATACAGCTATATCAATTTACTGAGGTATAGGACCCACTTTATTTAGTGGGATATATATCTTAGAAAGCAGTTCAAGGAGCCATATCACACTCCCAAGACAAATACATAGAATTCATGTTAACATTTTCTTTCCATTGTTTGAAATATTTTTTACAGAAATTTAATACTTATAACAACCAATAAACTCAACCTCGGCAACAAACAGAAGCTACTAATAATTTGTATTCCCCACTCCCACACTGTTTTTGTGGAAGCAGTTTTCCTCAGAACAGCACTTACCCATATTCCTGGCTAAGCGTCCATATGCCAGTGCAAGAAAAAAGTAGAATGGATATTTCTAGAAAAACACAGACTCATTGAATGAGAGACTTGTAGATTCCCTCATTGAGTCCAGTCCACCTGCCACCAAAGCAGAGCTTTAAAAACTTCCTTTGGTAGACTATGGCTCCCATAATCACCTAGTTATCACTCACTGAGATGGGATACCTACTTTCTATGTACAGTTAGCAGGCGGCTCTACAAGAACCAAACATTTTCCTCATTGTACCATTTACCATTAGTCTTTGGTTTAGATATCTCTGAGCCCTGGTAAACTTGGATGGCTTCACTCATTGGCTAACCCCATGGAAAGCCTTCTAGCTCCCCAATTAGCCCAAACAGTGACTGCAAGTTTTCCTTTATATTTCTAGTTCTATGAGAATTCTGAGTGTGGTGTAGTGGACAGAATGATGGACTAGGGCTCTGGAGAACAGAGTTTGAATCCCCACCTTGCCATGGAAATTCACTGGGGGAGTGAAATTGGTAGAACCATTCCTTAAATATCTCACTTACCTTGAAAGCCCTATTAGGGTCGCTGTAAGTTGGTTCCTACTTGATAGCAAAGAACACACACAAGGGCTAGACACTTAATTTTTTTAAAAAAGTAAAATTAGAATCCAGGCCAGATGACTGGGTACATGGGCACTGGGTGAGAAGTCTAAAATGCAGGCAAAACCTGGCTAGTTGGGTATTGCTGCAACCCTACTTTTATTCCATCTCATAATGTCCTTGCCTTTTCTTTGGCTCTTAGTTTTTTAGACCTGCAGAGCTGCTCTGCTTGGTCTGTTTCTGCACCAAGTTCACTGGTCCTGCTATCCTCTAACACGTATCTGTATCTAGCATCACCTTTCCTCCTTCTGTTCACCTTGTTGCCTCTTCAGTGCCTTCCTTCCTTCTGATCTCTGTTATCTCTGCCTGCACTTCTTTGCCTCCTTCTCTCAATAGTATATCAGTGCTATCTTTACATATATCTAGTATACATGATCGTTTTCAGAACAAAGGCATTTCATTTCTCTCGTAGAACCTGCAGTATTTTTGTAACTTTGACACTGGGGACAGCTGTTATGAAACAGGCAACAAAACTTGCTTGCTTGTTTGAATCCTGGACATAGATTTGTTTGATACAAATATAAAAAAAATCTTGTCATGTGTAAAACATTTCGGAAATAAGTGTAGAATCTATTCTACTAGTCATATTTTTTTTAGTATTTGTTGCACTTCTGTTCCTGATTTGGAAACATGCTTTGTATTCCAAGCTCAAACATTTTATCTAGTAGCAGCCAATACAGTACAGAAAACTGAAAAATCATGTACTTCATTACATCTTAGCAAATGCTTTATTGATATAAAATATCCATACATTTCTTCAGCATTCTAAATCACAAAGTTAAAATGGAAAAGTCAGATAATCTATTTGAGAAAGCACTGTGCCATAACACAGAGTTACTTTTTAAATAGCAATTACAATGATTTCAATTAAAGTTCACTCTGAATTCTGCAAAATGAATAGGTCCTGTTGTTTTTCATAGTAATAATGGAAAGCTAACTAACTGTTCAACTGAAAATGTCTGTCCTGTACGCTAGGAAAAAAGTGCAGAAATACACTTCTACATGCAGATTACTTTACAGAATTGGCTCCTGTGTGCCAATGAAATAACATATGAAATAAATTGAGGCTCAGCTGTGTATTTAACATAGTGTTTAGCTTTCAACGATAGGCAAGTCTTTGCCCATCTTTCATTAAAAAGTGATGGTGATTCAACAAGAAAAGGAGGAACTTTTTTGTGCAAATAAAGTAAAATTTTGCATGTAATGCTTTAATGCAAACCGCACTTTAACACAATGGAAATTCTGCAAAACAACAAGGGGTTGCTATGTTGTTGCGTGGACTTCTAAGGTTTAAAAGCATTGGCACAATTATATGCCTCTTTTTTGAAAACAAACAAACAAACAATCAGCCTGTCCTTCTGAGTTTGATGTTTGTGTGGTTCACTTTTTTCTCAAAGGGAAAGGACACAAACTTTGTACTTAGGTAGTCTGCACAAATTATAGTGAACCTGATAAGAAAAAAAAAAAACACTCCTTGCCCCATTTTCAGCTGAGGCAAAGAGTTTCATTGCACTTGAAACTCTTCACTCAAAAGCCTGATAAAGTCAAGATAGGTTAGCTAGATGAGAATGAAGGATTTAGCAAGCATCTTCACATCTCTAGTTCAGGCCATTGGTTCATGATCTCTTTTAAATCACTGGAAGTCAGTGGGAGACCTAACATGTTCACACAGCTTAGAAAAGTGATTTTTCTGGACTGCAGACATTATCTACCACAAACCCCCAGTCAGGATAGCCACTGTACTGTCTGGTGGTTTTTGGAAGTCCTAATGTCTTCCTCTCCCCTCTCAGAAAGAAAAAAAAAGATTAAAAGGGAAAAAAAAGCAATGTTTCAGTGTTTTTTTCTTGTTTTCTGGCTTAAACAATCTCTGACAAAAGTTGAGTTGGTGAATGTGAGAGTTGCCATGATGGAAGTTGCTAAAACAAGAAAATTTGTGAGCAGTGAAACCTAAGAGTGGAAAAAGAAAGCCAGGGAATCATGGTGAGGGCCGAATGTATCTCCTTTTTACATGGGAAAAATGTTAGTGATATTGCTGTATTTTTCCTTCTTACTGGTGTAACAATTCTAGAGAGAAAGGTTTTATTCCACTGTTTCTTGGAAGATTCAGGAAATGTAGGTTGAATTACAATGTAGAAAATCATTTAAAAAAGCAAAGTGTGCTGCTTATATACCACCCCATAGCACTTAAAGCACTCTCTGGGCAATTTACAATTTAATTAAGCAGGCTACACATTGCACACACGCACGCACGCACGCGCGCGCGCGCGCGCACGCACACACGCACACACACACACACACACACACACACACACACACACCAGC
Organism: Intellagama lesueurii; assembly: GCA_037013535.1. Classification (NCBI taxonomy): domain Eukaryota; kingdom Metazoa; phylum Chordata; class Lepidosauria; order Squamata; family Agamidae; genus Intellagama; species Intellagama lesueurii. The sequence goes on along the minus strand of JBAJHW010000005.1, from coordinate 66,844,062 downwards.
AAGCTGGGCACCTTGGAAGGATAGAAGGCTGAGTCAACCTCAGGCGGCTACCTGAACCTGTCAGGATGGAACGCAGGTCTTGAGCAGAGTTTTGACTGCAGTACTACAGTTTAATCACCGCACCACAAGGCTCCTGTGGCAAGTTCAAAGTTTCAAGTGCACCCAGTGAGGTGTCATTACTTTTCCCATATCTCAGAGCAGAAGATCTGTATGTCATACCACAATCTGCCTGTTACTGAGAATCAACCATGATGAGTAGCACACACATATCTATATGTATTTGGGAGCATCACTTTGACACTTTGTTTAATACATCTAATGTGTATTTTGTTATTTTGTTCTTGGGGAAAATGCATCAGAAAGGGACACACAGTAGATGTGAGCAAAAAACTGATAGTAGCAAGTAAGGATGCTGGCTTTTATTGTAGCTGATTTTGTGTGATGTAATGACTTTAACACAAATTGAATTATGAAGTTTCCTTGCTACAGTATGTAAATTATGGCAATTCTGAACAAATGTAAATACCTTCTGAACTTTAGGTTTTCATCCTGCTCAAGTGATCTCTGAAAGCAATATGAACTGGTCTATTTGGCAAACCCCCTGCTTCCATGGTTAAAACTTAATCTAATCATGAAGTATCCACACCTCAAAACAAATTAGTAGATCAAAGCAGTACTTGGTTCCTCTTGTAGTATGTTTAGCTTTAGATTCTATCTAGTTGCTTCTCTGAAGTGTGGTTTTACAATGTTTAGCCAGTTGGGTCTCACCTGAAGGACAGATGCCAAGAAGTGTTTCATGGCTCCCATTGAGTCCCCAGAGTTGAGCTATTGATTTAATTGTTCAAGCGCATCCTAAGTCTGCTCAAATTGGCTTCTTCTACAGTGCAGGGCAATCATAATCATATTTACTCAGAAGTAAATCACAGTGAGATAAGTAGGCCAGTGCTTGAACTCTTCAGAAAAGTAGTTAGTTGCACTTCCTGTTCTAAAATATTTGTTTAGTTACTGTTTTGTTATATTTTTAAAATGTAACCCTTCACTTTCTCGTTCTTAAAGTAACGAAAGTAAATGATGATTTTCTAACATGGAAGAATACTACATTCCACTGATCTGTGAAACAAGCACACCAGAGTACTGAGGCCACACCTCCTTTAACCCCTTAACACTAACTGCAAAAGAAGTGACATATTTGGGGTTGCTGCTGCTCCTGAGCAGTCAGACTGTATTGACAAGCTGAGGTAGTGTATCAAAAAATCATTGACCTCTCCAAAATTTTCTTACCCCACAAGAATAGGGAAATGAATACATTTCCTGATGAGGTTCCTGCACTTCATGAAAAAAGTCTGTGTACAAAATTAGTGTTTTTTTCCTCCCTTGTGAATCAAAGCATGCACATGCACACCCACACCCACCCACACACCAAGCGGAAGAGGCCTGGCTGGTTCATTGAAAGACAAACAACCAATGTGCATAATTCTTAAATGTCCACATCTTGCAGGGAACATGAAATTGAGGTTCTTCATTCTCATGCATGACACTGAGACAAATTTTAGTTATTTGGTCATGCTTTAGTTATTTGGAAAAATAATAATTACAGGTTGTTATTGATTCATTTAAAATATGGTGCTGGACAAGAGCTTTGCAGATACCCTGGACTGCCAGAAAGACAAACATACAGGTTGTAAAGGAAATCAAGCCTGAACTATATCTGGAGGTAAAAATGTTGAAACTGAGGCTGTGTTTCTTTGGGCACATCATGAGAAGGCAAGATTCACTGGAAAAGACAATAATGTTGGGAAAAGCTAAAGGCAGCAGGGAAAGAGGAAGATCAAATAAGAGATGGATTGACTCCTTTTTCATTCTGGTCCATGTGCCCAGCACAAAAGCAGGGAAGGCAGCCATTGTCTGGTGCTCACTAACTTTTTCCCCTCCCCCTCCGTCTTTTATGGTGGTGGGATGGTGTGTTGATTAAGGTTATTTCATAGGTTGTAAGGGTGATGGTTGGGCATTTTTAATGAAGTACAATTATGTTGTAAATTATTGTTGTCACCACTTTTTAGTGGTTTGGGGCATTAGGGTTGGATTTGGATGGTATGAAGGCAAAGGCAGGAGCCTGCTTGCCCAGGATGGTAAAGGAACCTCCCTGTACAGAGAGCTTGAGACACGGTTATGGTCTGGCCCAGCTCCAGGGCCCACTTGGCTCAGCTCTGCCCTCAAGTGGCTCAGAGTTATGGAGAGGCTTACACCCACATGGTCTCTAGATGGTGGTTACTTCTGGTGAAACCTTCAGATTCTGGTGGTGGGCATCCAGGGGCACTTGGGCCTCCCAACACACCAGATCCAACTCCCCAGTGCTGGCCAAGGGCTAAAGTTGTGGTCTTTTTCAGTTTGCCTGATTAATGTGATTAATTTTACAAATGAAGCCAAGAAAACTGGTAACATGCAATATGAGCTTGTGTTTGAATGATTGCTAATAGAAATTTACAGCTTTTTGTGTTTTGGCTTATATGGGATGTAAAGGAAATCCTTTATATAGGTCCGCATAGTCAAAGCTATGGTTTTTCCAGTAGTGATGTATGGAAGTGAGAGCTGGACCATAAAGAAAGCTGACTGCCGAAGAATTTATGCTTCTGAATTGTGGTGCTGGAGGAGACTCTTGAGAGTCCCCTGGACTGCAAGGAGATCAAACCTATCCATTCTGAAGGAAATCAACCCTGAGTGCTCACTGGAAGGACAGATCCTGAAGCTGAGGCTCCAATACTTTGGCCATCTCATGAGAAGAGAAGACTCCCTGGAAAAGACTCTGATGTTGGGAAAGTGTGAAGGCAAGAGGAGAAGGGGACGACAGAGGACGAGATGGATGGACAGTGTCATTGAAGCTACCAACATGAATTTGACCCAACTCCGGGAGGCAGTGGAAGACAGGAGTGCCTGGCGTGCTCTGGTCCATGGGGTCATGAAGAGTAGGACACGACTTAACAACTAAACAACAACAAAGGAAATCCTGTCTATACCACAGTACAACTTTACATTTGTTTATTAGAAAGTAAGTCATATTGTGTCTAGTGAGACTTATTTCCTGGTTGTGTGTCCAGGACTGCACTCTCAGTGTCTATTACCCAGATATCTCTGCACTGGCCACTAGAACCATCCTTTAATATTTTCCCATTTGTAGGAGTGAAAATGTTGAACCTGAGAAAGAAGTGGTTTGTTTTTCATCTGTATAAAGTGCCAGCTGCTTTGAAGAAACACAATCGCTAGGGACAGGTGTAATATAAAGAAGAGGCATATTGGAGTAAATAAAAGATGAATCATAAATACTATCAAAGTATTAATAGCATGAAGCACTAAAAGCCATTCATCACCTAAAGGAAGTAGTTCTACTTCATAGCATGTAGTCCTCTGTGAATTCATTCCACATCTGTTTGACCTAAAAACTACAGAAATAGATGAGCAGATATTAAAGAGGGCAAGTGAATACAAGACCATGAAATCCATATTAAAACATATACATATAAGCTGCCTTTAGAAGAACTGAGTCTTTCTAAAGTGGATTATTTATAGTAAAGGCATAAAAGTTACAAATAAATGTACCTATCCACCAGTCTACATATTGTGTAAGCAATATAAATATCCTGTGTTCTCACCAGAACTTGGAAACATGGCTTCTTTTGGACCGGTGGTAGTTCAAAAGAAACCGTATTTCCAAGCTCTGGATCTCATAAATGTTTGGCTCTCTCAGGACTAAAAGAGTTGAGATTGTTAAGAGTTTTTACAACCTCACATGCTGCCTGTGGTTTGAGTGACTAGGACAGATCCTTCTGGCCTCGAGTGACTGTCAATCTACCCAGAAATAAAAAGTCATTTTTTCCTGTCTCTGAATTCAAAGAGAGACCTGTCTCTCTGCTGAGTGCTTTTTCTTTCCCTCTTTTTAGTGTGTTAAAGTCAGTGTCAATTGTCCGTTTGTGTTGATCTGTTCATAACTGTAAATAATGAAACATTTTTATTCTTTCCCCCACAAATGTCTCAGAAAGAGTTACTGAGACCTGAAGTGACAGTTAAAGAGAAAAGGGGTGGACTATCTGGGTAACTTGAAGTTATTCTCCTCTGTAAGTCTCTGTACTTCTACTGTGTAGTAAAAGGAATTTTAACCAGAAAATAAAAACTCTGTAACAGAGAGAATGATCTTCAGGTTTAAAAATCAAGCTGACTGAAGCAGTAAACATCATGTGATCATCATTTAACATCTTTCAGAGCTTTGCAAGTTGCTCTTGGTTGGTTAGTGGTCACTGTGAGGAAACTATGGCTGTGTTCCCATTGTCTTGCCAACACAGATTCTTTGAGGATGTGCTTGGGGGAGATAAAGTGTTATCACCTCCTATTTCTGCAGCTGGCTATTGTGTCTCTTTCTATCCTTACAAATCAGGCTCCACACAATTATATTTGTCTTGACATTTTCTGTCCCAGTCATCTTCCCTACAACTTGGACAAAACATTTAATCTGATGGCACTGCTATTTCAACACCGAAGAAGAGTGACATTTGTAAATTCTATGCTCTAAATCCAAGTGCTACACCAAAATAGACTAGACCCATTTTAGCAATGGAATTTTGATAAAAATCCTATTTACTGAATGGGTCTACTGTAATTTGGAGTAACAATTGGACCGAAGTCCTAAATGTTTACTTCCAGCAAACAACCTCTAGCAAAATTTATCTCCAGTTGCAGAGTCCTTTATAAAAAGTAAATTCAGGAAAATATTTATTTTGATATTGCCAAAATATCAGGCTTACAGACTCTGCTCTGCCTGTTAACACTTAAAAAGTAAGTAGTTCCTTTCAACCTGCAAATAATCTTTTCCAGAACTCAATCCTAACCATGTTTCATATTTAATGGGGGACATGCCTCCTTCATTTTCTGGATGACTTGATGCACATCTGACCCAACATCAGACTACTTCTTTGTACATCCTACCATAACCAGAATGGATGAGTGAAAGATTCCCTGTATGGATCCTGTCACTATTACTGAGTAGGGATGTAAAGGCTGCTTTCTAAATTTTTTGCTCTTACCAATTTAGGCTCTCTCAACTTGACGAAACACCTCTGTGAGGAATTTTCAACTCCTGCTATCCCTTGGTTTGGGGTGAGAGGTAGACAAGGAGCAGTATTTATTTCCCCTGGCCAGTGCCTCCATAATTTGTGCGAACTGTATCCGCACAACAGTTATGTTGCAAATTTTGAGAAGCAAAGACACAGCAAGCACAGAATGTTTGACTGATGGTTTAAAAAAAAAAAAGAATGAGGCACACAGCCCTTCTGGGACTTGTGATCATTAAAAAGCCCATACAACAAAGCAACATCCACTTAATTTGTGTTATTTTGTTTACAGTTTATTTGCACAATTGTGTTTCTTTCGCACACCATCCGTACACACAAACACACACATATAGGATGTGCAACGTACAATCATTGTCAATGCTACTTAGACACAGGCAGTTATATAGATTACAAATGAGGAGAGAGCTAGTATGAATGGTCTCGTAGAAGAGAAGATATGGTTTGCTCATTAAGGAGGGGGAAAGAAGGTTAATTGTTAAATTGTTTCAAAGTGCCTGAATTGTTTTAAAAATTTTTTTAAAGGTGTGTTCCTTTTTTTTTGTACCCTGCCCTGAGATTTGGTGATATAGGGCTGGTAAGAAATATTTCAGTCACTCAATCAATCAGTCAACCTATCTTCCATGGAAAGGAATAAAGGTAGTTCATTTTTCATTCCTTTTTCATGATTCTCCACCATATTTCCCCCCCTAGTCATTCCCTCCTGAAAGAGATATTCAACCCTACAAGTGCCCATCAGGCTTTCATGTCATGTGCTTGAGGATACCATGTACTGTGGGTGGAAGAAAAGCTGCAGCTGGTAAAATCCACTGCCAGAATGCCAGTGATGGACTGATGTAGGATATGGATTAGGCAGCGCGCAGAAAAGGGCCCTTAAATGTAATCCTCTGCTTTCTGCCAGTACAGTACCAGAACAAAGAACTGGGCCTTAACCCTAATAGGGGCTTTTAAAGCTAAACCTATCATCTGTGTTTTCTGAGCTGGAGGAAACAGAGCTTAGCATCCCCTCCCCATAATTTTGTGCAATATTACCATGCAAAAGGGTCCATTATCGTCAATAGAAATTCTATGCATGCAGCTCCCTAACTGCTAGGATATACTGTATATTGATTCAAAAAATATGTTATGCATTTGGATCAATGTGCAGGTAGGTAACTAACTGGTGACAGACTTGGCTGGATTTTCTCACAGCCTCAGGTGATGCCGTTTGCCTTATGGTTCTGAACTACCTGAACAAAATATTTTGCATATAAAAAAGTCACTCTGCTCTAAGTGACACTTAGGAACTTACTGGCCATTTCCCTCAGCTTTAGCTACAAATGAGCTGCTGACTAAAACTGTGTGATAAATTTTCCACATGGGTTAACTCAGAAGACATATGCCATTTAGAAATAATAAGATGTTACAAGTCTCTCCCTTCTATCACCATTTTTAATGTAAAAGACATAAATGAACATAAACCTTTACAAGCTAATACAACTATCAGCTGGTTTTATATAACACCATGGGTTGTATGACCATTTAGCTGAATAGATAAGATGATGTGCAAAAAATATTTCTGCCCTTACTGAAAATGCTGATTCATACACAGAAGTGAGCTTGCCTTCATATCCCATATGTGTGTACAATCCACATATGCAAAAGGAGGCTGCACAGGTCTCTCTTGCAATGAAGGACAGAAGATAAGAGTTCTTCTTGTTGTAATGGAAGCAAAGACACACTTGTCAAACAGACATAGCTATGATATTGTTGACATACAGAACCAGCTCTACCATTAGGCAAAATGTGAGTTTCTGAAGCAGAAAAAGACAGTACAGATAACACTTCATGAGAAGAGAGTTCCTTAATTACTGAAAGCATCTGAGCGTGCAGCAGAAGTTTTTCCTCAACTCATGTAATTTGCAAATCAGTTTCCTTTGTTTTATGACTGGTCTTTAAAACTGAAGCATTATTTTGAATCTGATGACTGATACATGAACATTTACTTTAGTCAAATCCGCAGCACTAACGTCTTTTTAAGTTCTAATAATGATCTTATTTATTTATTTTATTTACTTGATTTACACATACCACCCATCTGGCAGCCAAGGCCACTCTGGACAGTTTACAATAAATAATAAAAAACAACAGAGTAACAAAATAATAAATCAAAAATCATAAAGTGAAGTGAAGATAAAATTGTAATACAATAAATACAATTAAAAGCGTAGAAAAATAAAAACACGGAGCATGGCAGTATGATAGAAGTTATATTATTGGACACTATTGTATCAGAGTATAGTTTGTTCAGGGAAGGCCTGTCTAAATAGCCAGGTTTTTAGTAGCTTTTTGAATGTGCCCAGTGAAGGGGCCAGATGGACTTCGGGCAGAAGAGAGTTCCATAATTGTGGCGCTACCACCGAGAAGGCCCGATTTCTAGTGGTTGTTTTCTAGGCCTCTCTTGGGGTCAGAACTCTCAGCCGCCCTGCCTGTTATAGGACAGGTAGACCTAACTGGAAGGAGGCGCTCGGTCAGGTATCGAGGTCCCAAACTGTTTAAGGCCTTATAGGTTAGCACCATCACCTTGAAACTGGTACGGAAGTGAACAGGTAGCCAGTGTAAGGCGGCCAGGATGGGGGAGATATGTTGGTATTTTCTAACCCCACTCAGAAGTCTGGCTGCCGCACTCTGGACCCGTTGCACTCTCCATAGCAGTCCCAAGGGCAGCCCCACGTAGAGGGCATTACAGTAGTATGATCTTGAGATTACCAGCGCATGGACCAGCGTGGTGAGGGACCCGGTGTCAAGGTAGGGACGTAGCTGGGTAATCTGCTTTAGGTGGAAATAAGCGGATCGGACCACAGACACTGTCTGAGATGTCATTGATAGCGATGGATCCAAAAGCACGCTGAAGCTACGAACCTCATCCTTCATGGAAAGAGTGGGCCCCCCAAAAGATAGGGAGGCACCCAGACCACAGACACTAGGGGCCCCCACCCACAGGATTTCCGTCTTGTCCGGGTTCAGCCTCAGTCTGTTGTTCCTCATCCATCCCAGCACCGCATCCAGGCAGCGTTCAAGGGATGGGACAGCATCCACTGCAGAAGGATGGAAGGAGAGATAGAACTGAGTGTCATCCATGTATTGGTGACACAAAGCTCCAAAACTCCTGATGACGTCCCCCAGCGGCCTCATATAGATATTAAATAGCATTGGGTTTTTTAAATCCAATTAAATTGGATTGACCCCTGCGGGACTCCACAATTGAGAGTCCACAGAGCGGATAACATCTCCCCAAGCTGAACTCTATGAGGATGGTCCTCCAACAAGGATCGAAGCCAGGCCAAAGCCTGACCACCAATCCCCAACCCTGAGAGCCTCCCCAGGAGGATACAGTGGTCGACGGTATCAAAGGCAGCTGAAAGGTCGAGGAGGACCAGCAAGGACATTTTGCCCCTGTCAGCCTCCCTCAAGAGGTCATCTTGCAGGGTGACCAATGCTGTCTCCGTGCCATAATGCGGCCTGAACCCAGACTGATCTATCTATAATGCCCGTTTTCATCCTGATTAACATAGACATTTCCCCAACAAATCTGCCCCCTTCCCCTCTCCGAACGCTTTCACATGCACTCCCATTTTCACCAGGGCAGTGTAACCATTAAGTTGCCCAAGACAGTTGCCTTTGATAGCAGAATACAAGGAGATGGAGAGCAGTGAATTGTGCTGCACTGCATTCTTTGCTGCCCCTGCCAGCCTCTCTCTCTCTCTCACTTGTGCAGCAGCACCTCCCTCTTCTTTGTTGCCACCCCTTTCTTCCTCCCTCATTTTCTATTAAATAGGCAGGATTTATGTCAACCCAGCAGAATTAAGGCAACAAAGAGGGGGATGTGGAGATAGAGGTGATGGAATACACGGGGTGATGGTGGCAGCAAGTGAGGTTAGGAATATGTGGACTCAGAGTTGGTGGTTGAGGGCAGGTGGGGTGCATGTACCATGCTGGGTTTGCACTTCTCCCATCTCAAGCAATAGGAAATACCAAGGCACACTGTCTTCCAATACCCTCTGTTGCATCCTGTCTGTGGCTTTTCTTGAACAGAGTGCACCCCAGCAGTTTGGCTAATGTTTTTATAACCCAGAGTGTGCACCTGTTTTGTCTCCTGGATTTAAAGAGCACTAACCTCTACAGTTCGAAAGCATGCAAATGCGAGTAGATAAATAGATACCACCTCAGTGGGAAGGTAACGGCGTTCCGTGTCTAGTCGCGCTGGCCACGTGATCACGGAAACTGTCTTCGGACAAACGCTGGCTCTATGGCTTGGAGACGGGGATGAGCACTGCCCCCTAGAGTTGGACACAACTGGACTAAATGTCAAGGGGAACCTTTACCTTTACCTAACCTCTACCGTCAGAGGTGTCAGAGTGCTTCATAAACCACTGTGGCTATATCCATTCTCCAGATGTAGAGAGCTGAAACCAGACCACACTATCATATAAGAAACTGGAAATCTCATCTCTTCTGCAGACATCTCCCCAAAGATAGCCAACCCATCCCAAATTTAGCTTCTTTGCCATTCCTCGCCTTTTCTTTAAACACTTACATTTTGTTAAGGCTACCACTGAGCCATTATTTTTCATCATTGTACAAATCATACCTTGTTAACTAACTAGCCATATTATATAGAGAAATATAGATATACTATATAGATATAATCTCTTATAATCCTTAGGGGACTTTATCTGATTTCTGTTAAAGAAAGGTATTAATCACAAAAATGAGATTTGGTTTTGATCTTTGAAAAAATAAAATGTTGAATAACAGACACTTTGTGTTTGCTACTGATAAAAGCTTTCTTTATAGGCTCTTTTCATAGTTAGAAGGTGCAGCAGAGTTCAATTTTATCTCACTTTTACATGTTACACAGTAAAAAATTACTAATGCCATAACAATAAATGCTGTGTGACAGAAAATATCTATTTGCTTTTTTCTAGGATGCAAATATAAGATACTTCTAATTTAAAAAAATGCTGAGGGGAAAAAAAGAAAAGAGACACTCTGTGCCTATTTAGGGACTCACAATGTTTTTCAGTTTCTTACAGCTTTACTCTTAGTAGGAAAAATGATCACTAACAGAATAATTAATTTCTTTAAATATTATATATGTGTACGTACTTTACAACTTTGATGAAGAATCATAGCTATGTTGATTGCCAAGAATTAGTGCAGGTCCAGCATTACTGATTTTTATTGGTCCTGCTGACAGATGTTGAAATAGCTATGTATACAGATCCTTTCTCTCTCTTTTTTTAAGAGACAGAAATATTGAATGATGCACAAAAAGCAACTCTAATTTGCATAGGCAGTTGCCATGATTGCAAGAACAGAACACATGCTGCATATCAAAATGCTCCAGTACAAAATATTCTGAGTTGACATGCAAGTATTCTGTCTATGTACAAAATCACTGCTTTTAAGCCATGGAAACCAATTGTGTAATTACACTTACATTCGTAAATTGTTGCTCAGATTCCAGACTTATGAAAACTGAGAATATAACACAACATAGTAAGTAATGGGAACAGACTTTCTTAATGTGTGAGCTGAATGTTTGAATAATCCAACTCAATCATTTTTAAGGCAATTGCTGATAACACAAACTCTGTAACACATAACCTGTTAGCTCCTTGTTGGTATCATTCCCACTATAGCAGGAAATATACATGATTGATCTTTTTCAGTCTGATTTATAAAAAGCTAATTGTCATAACATTCTTCAAAGCAGTATTTTATCCATGTCTGTTTCTCAGAAGTGCTAATTGATAAGAAACTGTACACCATAAACACAGGAAGATGAATTTTTCAAAATCAGTAAATGCCAGTAAAGACTTTCTATATTCTGCATTGGACAAAACTGTCAGTGCCTAAACAATAGAATAAAAGAACACTGATGAAACATGAAAAATGGCAGCCTCTAGAAAACACTGGGAGAATGTGAGCATGTTTTTGGGCAGGTGGGGATACATAATAAACAAATCAACAAGTAAACATTAAGAGGAAAAACCCTCACAGGACACTCTACTGCTGATCTGAAACTAGTCATTGCTCAACACAGTAATTTTAAAGGGACAGTCTAGTGTGAAACTGCTGAGTTAAAAGCTATAGAGAAGTTTGAGTCTTCTTATCTGTTCCTCATTCCACTAGAAATGTTGACAAACTTAGCACTGCTAGCAAAATTTTGTTGTCAGCAATGGCTACTGTTACAAATGGTATTTTGCGCTCATGTACACTTAAAATGAACTGTCAGAAAAGCTTCCTTCTGTTATTTCTGTTTAATTTTTCTATTTAATTGCAACTTGGCCCAATTGTTTTCAACTTTTCCCCTCACCCATGTTTATCTTTATTTCCAAACTGAGGATACCAACCCATTCATCTGATGAAGACTCTAGTTCCTAAACATTTATGCCATAACAAATTTGCTAATCTCTAAAATGCAACAATCCTCAGTTACTTCTGCTGCAATAGAATGGAGATTTTTACAGTGTGCATATATGGCCTCGGGAATAGGGCTTAAACAGTAATGTAGCAAAGACACAAATACTGTGAAATGCTTAGACAGGAAGTTAAAAAGTGGAACCACAGGGCAGGGTGTGTGTTATAATGTGCTTTTGGAAAGAAGACCTGATAATTCAAAAATCCAGGGAGAGATCCATATATATATATAAAAGTCCTCTTATATATATTTGCATATAATTTTTACATTATCTCTTTGTCTTTTCACATAGTCTCTTCCTTGGCCCATTACTTCATTTTTATGTCAAGCTAATGCCGCTTAGAATAACCCATTGTCCACTTGGTATTTTGACTCCATATCAAATTTCAACAGGGGGTGTCATATCTCCATAAAGTTATCTTTTTAAATCTCCCCTCTGTATGATCTGATTCAATTAGTCGGTTTCTCGATCAGCACCACTGCCCATATTCTATTCACATATCTTTGCAAAGTGAGGTCCTGAGCATCTTTTCAGCATCGGGCAATTTCGTTCCGCACTGCCCCTATAAGAGTTACCACCAATTCTTTATTTGATAAATTTTAATTTCCTCTGGTAAATAGAGAGAATAATAATAAGGTTTCATTTGGACCTCTTTTTTGATTTGTTATTTTTCTAGCCAATTAATTACCTCATACGGTATGTATGAGGGAGAAATTCATATGAAGATGCATTTCCTCCTATCTACATTCATCGAGACCTAAGAATAAAAAGATGGCAAATGCAGCTAAACAGGTGCTCTTCTTATAGTCTTTACCTGGCTGCACATGCTCTGAACTTGAAACTGAGCCAATCACAATGAATTATGTGTTGCGGGGGGACTAGTGACACTATTCTTCAGCAGCACACCATGTTTCTTGAAGCCATATACTTTTAATTTGATTAAAAGGAACATCGGCAATCTCCTTGGTAAACAGGTCTCCAAAGAGATGTCACTGTCACTTGTAAGAGGGAAACAGATTATCTCTAAAGCTTAGCATGAATTCCAGGCCACTTTCAACAGGCACACAGAAAGAAAGAACCTGATTTAATTAAGTCTGCACAGGTTCCTGGAAGAAAATGGCTTGTTAGCTGGCTTTTCAAATGCTAGCCAATGGTTCATTAGTTTTAATGATATTCTCTTCTTGCTACAGAAAGCAGATTCTTTTCACATATAAAAATATGTTGCTCCATCTCTCAGATACATAAATAGAGGTGGCTTAAAATGGAATTCAGTGAGGTGTTCTTAAGAGAAGTGTCACCAAGACAGTTTGAATCCACAGTAGGGCCCCAAATGTTCTCGACTGATGCCCATTTAATTTAGCTAAAATGGAGAGGGAAATTTAACCTTGCCAACAGTAGGCATTCTAAATAACAAATCAGAAAGGTGTCCGAGTTAAGCCGCAAGACGCCAAATGAAGAATTCTCCAATGGAGAGCAACTCTTTAAAGTTTTATCTTGTACAACACATAGCAATTGGTTTACGCTTACTTAACAGAACTGTGACTCCAGCAGTGATTGAGTGGGTATATAAAATTAATACTCTATAAATACACTTTGAAATACTGCACCTTAAATCAAGTTACATACATTTGGTCCTTCAACATCCAAGGAGGTGATCTAAACAAGACTGAAGAACAGAGGGAGGGAAGGATTTTCCTCCTTCATTTTGTGTTGAGTTCTTTTTCATAGTGGAAAACACCACCTTTAGAAGAGATGACTTTCTGTTGGAAGATGCTGCAGGGGAAAGGGTTAAATCACATGCACAGATGCACATAGTATTTCCAGCTTGGATCCTGTCCCACAGCTGTTAATTTAAACAGAAAGAAAGAGGGGGAAATGGGTGGGGAACAGATTTAACAAGCTTCCTGTCATGCCCATTTCAACCCAAAGACAGAAGATTCAGGATGGCTCATGAGTGGACAGGGGGCACCATTCTCAAAATTTGGGGAGAGGCACCTCTCTGCCCCCATATGAGACACAAAATGGCTTTAATAATTGATGGAGACCGAGGTTCCCACAATGTTGGTGGAATTGGCTGTAGAATGCTCTGGCCAGGTCACTTCAAAATTATTTAATTGGATTGTTTGTTTACTTCTCCATCCCGACTTAAATTTCCTGGCTTAGAAAATGAAAACAAATATATCACTAGTAAATAACAAACAGGATGGAAACAAACAACAAAATTAAAAGACAAACTGCACCACCACCAGCTAAATATGGGTTTCTGCCTGAAACCCATATTGTGGATGTGATATGTCCAAAGAGCAGCAATGGTAAAATTAAAGAATTAAAATGTCTGGGCAAAATAGAAACAGGTTTTTTTTTCGGCACTAAAAGCATTCATGCAAGTAGGCACCAGGCACAGAAGATATGGAACATATTTCATACACAGAATTGCCCAAAGAAAATACTTTTTCACAGTCTTCTCCTACTTAAAAGATCTTAGAGAAGGCCCATATTAAATGGGCAGGCTCATACAGCAGGAAGTGTTTCTGAGGTAATGAAAGATGAATTGTGGTTATTGGATCAGAGCAGTTGAAGAGGAATTAACCAAAGTTTGTAATCTAATTGGATAAGAACAAAGATCAATTAGCACAATTACTGTATTTTTAACTTGTCAGAACTGAGCACTAACATGAATCAGCCAGGAGAGTGACAGACAGATAGCTACCTAGGTATCTTCTCCTCTTGTTTTTTTCTGAGTCTACATGCAGATTACTACTCTTAGGCTAGTTTCCTTCTTACTCCTCCTCAGATATATCTTTCAGCTTCTGGCTTTCTTTGCTAGAGAGAGACAGACTTACAAGACTCCTCCATAATGGCCATTAGCAGTGACACTAGAGAAAACCTTATTAGGGTTTCTGGGAGTCGAAGTCTAAGAATACCTGGGTTATCCAAGGTTGGATACCACTGATCTAGAGTGATTGCCTCTGTTTAATAACACAGCACTAGGCTACTGCACTCTGCAAAATATGAAATAATCCTAACACAACTATAGTCAGACATCACTCATGGAAACTCACAAATAGGACATGCCTGTAATAGGACGGATACCTCCTGAGTTGTCCGTAGCAGTTTATAATATGCTTCCTAACAAGGAAACACTGCTCTTCAGCATCTGGTGAATGTCTGCAAATACATGGACATACTAATGAATGTGGTAATCACTTACTGATAGCTGTTGAGATTCTGTAATATAATTCAGTAATTACATTCAATATGTACAGAACTGCAAGCATGATTGACAATACCCATTTTGGGCATCTGCATATATCCAGCTAATAGTTCTACTTCATAACACAGCTGTTGCTCCTCTAATGAAAGAGTATATTGAGAGGCATAGCCTGAAAAAATCAGAACATGGGATAACCAAACCTCACAATAACACAAGTGATGCCTAGGCATGATAGGACAATGGGAGTGTATGCCTAGACTCTCCATGGTGCCCACAACATCACAAATTAATTGCTTACAACATTTTATTTTTATGCCGTTTAACTCTCTTTTCCACACCATCGGTGGAGATATGAAATTAGACAACAGCTGGAACCAATGCAGCAGCGTTCTGAAAAGCTACATAGTCTTATATGATCTCCTTTTTCCCTGTTTCCCATAAATCAATTTGAGGCATTTGTGACAGATACTCATAATCTCAAGCAATCTGAGACAATCTGTCAAAACCTTCACCACCTTTATGCACAGGGTCTTATGCATGGGTAACAAAGTGTCTTAAAATTTGATGGAAACACAGGGAGACAACACATATGGTCAAATATTACATTATAGAAAATCAGTAGATGTTTGGAATAATTAAACCAATATTCTTTTATTCTTTAAGCTTACAGATAACTCTATCAGGACCCAGTCTGAGTCATCTTACGATTTTGAGGGTGAGAACTGTGCTGCTTTAATTTTGCCCACACTAAAGAGAGCTAGATAGAATGATTCCTTTTTATAATTGCCCTTGGAAAGTCTAGGGAAGGAGTTGTCATTTTAAGCAAAGCTCTCCTCTGTATAATGTGAGCAGCAGCTTTGTGATCCTGTGATGCCTGACAATAAGAAAACATAAAGCCACTTTCCCATGATTTGCCCTTTGCCTCATTATACGTAGGAAAATGTGCCTTGGTTTTATTAATTTGGCTTTTCCCTTCTTCTGTCTGCAGATGAGCTGTTACTACCCCTGTGATTCTTGTACAGAAAAGAAAGAAAAAGTGAGAAAAATAGAATATTGCAGAAAGGGAAGAAATAATCTTCAAATAAATAGGTTCTTCCTAATTTGGCATGAGAATAAAGAGGCTGACTTGAAGGAACAGCAAGAACATTTCTGTGAACTCCTCAAAGAATTCTGGCAAAATAAGATAGCCTCAAGATTTCTAACAATGACATTTCACTAGAACACAACATGCAGTCACAGTGTAATGATTGTCATCTATTTCCTACATGGAAATGACATGAAAGTGGTTGCCATGAATCATTGAAATGGAAGTTTCCGTCTAGAATGTAGATGACTTGGATGTTAACCAGTAATCAGTTCTCTGTTGTTGTTGTTTTGTTCAATTTTTACTTAGTTGTAAAATCATAAACAACTTAGACTATATTTTAATAATGTTTATTATCTGAATATTGGGGAAAATGTCCTTTAAGGCTTAAGTCATTACATATTTTCGGCAATTGCTGATTTATTTATTTATTTTGGTACTGAGCACTTCTGGAGAAATCTCAGTGCTCAGCTCCTTGCAAAATCGGGCCCAAATGAAGGGTGTGTGTGAAAAGTGCTGATAGAGCAGGCAGAGGATGACATGTTTTTATCTCAATGCCAATTTTACATTTCCATTGGAGCAGGTCAGTAATCTTCTACTGGAATTTAGCTGAAACTCCATGCTTAGAAGCTCTAGGCTTAACAGTGTTTAGATCTGTTCTTTAATACTTAATTTCATATTTTTTTTCCTAAAGGGAAATTATTAATAATTGTATTCAGTGAAGCATACACTTTGAAAGATTGACCCTGCAAGCTCTTTGGAGCAGAGGCGGGGAGGGAGAGAGAGGAAGGAAGAGCAGGAGAAGATTAGGTGGAAAAAATTATCTGAGTTTCAGTGAAACTCACCACTCATGTGATGATATTTGCATTCCATCAAGTTGCAAAGTTAATTATAGACAAGTTAACTAATTACTTGCTAATATTTAGTAATTTCCAGCCCAACGATTGAGCAGCATATTAGGAGACATTGTGGCCTGATATATATACTTGCACACACAGACACACACACACACACACAGAGACATAACTTTCAAGATAATAGCATCTTCTAAGAGAAGAAGAAAAAATCCACAGTTCACAGTCATTTTCACTTCCTAACTTTAAAAACAAAAACAAACCCTCATATCCTGTGGACTGGGTGATTTGTTTGTTTTAAATTTGTCAGGAAGACCTAGAACTTTTTATCCTCTCACCACTATTTGTTTCAGCTTCTCAAACTCACTTCGTAAAAATATCCATGCTTTGCATAGTCTGCTGCGAAAATAGATGAAAATTAGGAAATGTTTGCAATCTCCTTATCATCCTTTAGTACTCCTTTGCTTCATTGTCTTCTAACTATCCAACTGCCCTGCTAGTCCATTCCTGTTCCATTTGTACCTGAAAAACTCTGCATTCTTGGCTTTCTGTACAGTAATATCCTCATCAAAAAAATCTGGACACATCTTGCTATTTGTTTGCCTTTCCTTTATGCAGAATGTATTCCTGTTCCTTTCTGTTCTCATTTGGGCTAGATTTCCAGTTTGTGAAGAAAACATTTCTTTTTCTCAAATAGCTTCCTTGAGATGCTAGTTAGTGATAAATGGCTGAGCTTATGCTATTATGGCTCTTAGAAACCCCAAGCATTTTAGAGAGCTTTGACATTCTGGCCTTTGTCCTTTTGACATTGTTTTGCCACATCTCTCACTCATTTTAGAGAAGTTTCCTCTTTTGAAGCAAAATGGGATATGTTTGCATTCCAATATTTTCATAAATTATCTTTGACAGCACTGTGATATCTGCTTCTATTTAATTCAGAAGGCTCACATTCTGCATTACTCTTTCTAGCTTCAGTGAAGGCACCAGTCCTCCTCAACACAACACCCCAACCCACCCCAATATACCTTAGTGTGCTTTGACTGTTCTGCAGAGACATGGAAGAATCCTAGCTCAGTAGCAGAGCATTTCTTTTGCATTTGAGTTCAATCCCTGCATTTTCTAGTTAAATGAGAAATGATGAGGAATGCATTCTCTGCTTAAGGTCTTAGGCTCAAGTCCAGTTCTTAAGTTTTCAACTGGACAGACATATTTCATCAGAGGAAGCTGTGTAAGTTTTGACATTCCCAAATAACCATTGAGTCTATGGGTCTTGTTGTTGTTTAGTCAAGTCGTGTTCGACTTTTCGTGACCCCATGGACCAGAGCATGCCAGGCCCTCCTGTCTTCCGCTGCCTACCGGAGTTTGATCAAATTCATGTTGATAGCTTCTATGACACTGTCCAACCATCTCGTCCTCTGTCGTCCCCTTCTCCTCTTGCCTTCACTCTTTCCCAACATCAGGGTTTTTTCCAGGGAGATTTCTCTTCTCATGAGATGGCCAAAGTATTGAAGCCTCAGCTTTGTCAGCAAGGTGATGTCTCTGCTTTTTAAGATGCTGTCTAGGTTTGTCATCGCTTTCCTCCCAAGAAGCAGGCGTCTTTTAATTTCGTGGCTGCTGTCACCATCTGCAGTGATCATGGAGCTGAAGAAAGTAAAATCTGTCACTGCCTCCATATCTTCCCCTTCTATTTGCCAGGAGGTGATGGGACAAGTGGCCATGATCTTAGTTTTTTTGATGTTGAACTTCAGACCATTTTTTGCGCTCTCCTCTTTCACCTTCATTAAGAGGTTGTTTAATTCCTCCTCACTTTCTGCCATCAGAGTGGTATCATCTGCATATCTGAGGTTGTTGATATTTCTTCCGGCAATCTTAATTCCAGCTTGGGATTCATCCAGTACAGCCCTTCGCATGATGTATTCTGCATATAAGTTAAATAAGCAGGGAGACAATATACAACCTTGTCGTACTCCTTTCCCAATTTTGAACCAATCAGCTGTTCCATATCCAGTTCTAACTGTTGCTTCCTGTCCCACATATAGATTTCTCAGGAGATAGATAAGGTGGTCAGGCACTCCCATCTATGGGTCTAGCTGGCACTAATAATTGGATTTACAGTCTGAAGAGCAGCAGATAAATAATCTGAACTAGAGCATTCGAAAGTTACTTTTTTGGTCCCTAAAACCCCTGTGTGGTTCCCCAAAAGTAATTTGTTCTAGCTGTGAATGGAACAGGTATAAAGCAGCTTCCTGTGATCTTCATGAAGAAGTAGATTCTCTGCCACAACTCTGTGCTGGGGTGCTAGAACCTTCTGCTGTTCATGACACACATTTTCTACCATGAGTCAGTCCTGAGGCATAGAAGAAAAGCCCTTCTGTTACCAATCACTAATTCCTTTGTTCCTTCTTTTATGATCATTAACTCTGTACCCAAAGGGAAAGATATCACACATCATACAATATTATGCCAGATTTTTAGTACACGAGGTTTTTTAAATGAACAAGAACTAAAAGAACTAGGGAAAAATCCTACAGAATAATGTATGCTCTACATCAGGATTTCACATATCCAGATATTCATGTGAATTTGGCTGACTTCTATTATGCCCCTGGAAAGCAATCTATTGCAGCTTAAGTGGGCTCTACAGTTCATTAAAATAAGAACAACAAATGATCACACCTAGATGAAATAAGAAATAAGAAGTGTTTTAAATAGGTGAACAGAAGAAAATCGTGCTTTTCAAGTGAGCTAAAACAATTACTGAATACCAAGAAGATTCTTACAGGAATAAAAATGAAATGCAAATGATTTACCATATTAGGCTCTCAGTTTCCCACTGGACAAAAACAAAAAATTATGACCATAGCATTTGAGGCAACAAATCACTGAAAGTAATTGATACTTATGTGCTTTGGAGGCACTGTGAGCCCCACCAGCCTCAGTGGACTCAGTGTGGGCCCCATCTTCCATCCCTGACTCGACAGAAAATAACAAAAATAAATTAATGCCAATAGGATTTATTTCAACTGGGATAGGGGAAACAGACACACAACCAGCAGTCTTCTTTGGGACAGTTCCCTTCACTTCTGCAGATCTTTCACTAGGTTTGATAGCCCTCTGGTTATAGTCCCAATTCTAGTCACCCCTAATGGGGTGCTTCGTGGTGTCCAGCAGAAAGGGTTTATTTGCCCACACTGAGGGCAATGGTGAAAGTCCCAGGTCTGCCTGGTGGACTGTCCTCCCCTGGTTAGGCACTAGCATTCCTGCTGCCTCTGCCTCCTCCAGCACCTCCACTGGTTGGCTACGGGTTCATTGGGCTGAGCCTCATATTCTCATCATCTTTGCTCCTGATGTTCCTGTTATCCCCAACAGCTGGACTGTGGAGGGCGTTGAGGATTCAGTGTCTTTCCACCTCAGCACAGGTTACTCTCATGACTGCTCAGCTAAAGATCAACAAAAAAGGTGGTGATCTTCTTTCAAGAGTGTTACACAACTGGACGGTCTTGTTTGTTTGTTTGTTTATTCATACATACATACATACATACATACATACATACATACATACATACATACATACATACATACATACATACCCCGCCTGTCTCCTTAAAAGGACCCAGGGCACCTTTTAAAAGGCTTTGATGTACTTCCATATCACTCCTTCTATATCACTTTGGTTTGTTTCTTTATCACTCCAGTACAGACAATGGAACAGACAATGGAACAGAACATCTCTAGAGATGGCTGAAATTGATGAAGAGATGTTCCTTCCAACAAAAAATATTAACTTACTGTACATTTCCATTCCTATGGAATTCCAGTCTTACTTTGGAACTTCCTTCTCTCTGTTGGCATTAGGTTGGCCAATTAATTATAACAATAATAGTGTGCTGTCAATTCACTTTTGACTTATGGCAACCCTTTTCAGGGTTTTCTAGGTAGACAGTACTGAGAAGTGGTTTATCATCCCCTGCTTCTGGGGTAATCCTGGGACTGTACAGCTTGCCCAGGGCCACACAGGTGGGGAATTGAACTCCCAACCTTTGGCTCTGCAGTCAGATACCTAACTCACTACACATCATCAGAAAGGAGAACAAAGGAATATGGAGAGATGCTTGTTGTAGGTTTTTTGGGCTGTTTGGCTATGTTCTGGAGGTTTTTCTTCCTAACGTTTCGCCAGTCTCTGTGACAGGCATCTTCAGAGGACAGGAGCTAGAACTCTGTCTGTGTTCTGTGAATATGGAGAGAAGCTAAATTTAGGAAGTTGTAGCACAGGAGAAGATCATTATCTCCTCAAGAACACTCTTCTCTACTCAGTGGTGGTGTTCTTTTTTAGACTCTGGGTTTGGAGCACATCCAAACTTGGCCTGAGTCCCTACATGAAAGAATTCCTCTCTCGCACAGGTTAATATGATGCTGAAGTGCAAATGTAAATAATATTCTGACAGCTCAGTGTGAGCCATGCCAGACACCAAACACCTGCTAGCTACATGGCACTTGTCTGGAAGCTGAAGGAAAATCATTTCTTTGGATGGCAAGAGACCCCTTCTGCCAACTAGAAAGTAGAACTCCCCAAAAGTATTCTCTGCCGTACTTTGGAACCACTGGAATGGGGGATGTAAATCTTCCCTTATTTTGTTTTCTTAAGTGAGAATGAAACTGTCATTCCTTCTGCTAGAATAAGATCATGAGAGTGTTGTGTGTATTTCATGTTTCAGCATCTTTTTTTGTAGGAAAATGTCACACAGTTGTTTTTATGAAACATTTGTAAAACTGTCTTCTGTGCAACAAACAAACCAACCCAGAGCAAACTATTTTGCACAGAAAACCCAGTGTTCTGGGCAGGCAAATTACAAGGCCTTTTTTTTGTATGCAGGTAAACCAGGGCTTTTACACATCTTCCTTTTTCACCCACAAAATTTGACGATATCTATTATATCCCTACAGTGGAGAATACAGTGGTGCCCTGTCATTTAGAGATATAAAGGTAATAAACAGCTCCCTGAACTGTGAGTGCAATTGTATACATCACCCATATACTCTTTGCAAATATCTCATTTAAAAGGAACATGCAAAAGCTTCTGCTGCAACAAAGTATTGTTGTCTTTGGTTTTAAGGTATCACAGAATGCTTTGCTGTGATGGACTAACATGAGTATCTCTTTGGAATCTGAAAACACATGTCAAAACCACACATATATGATAGCTCAGTGGTTTAGGTATCTGATTGCAGAGCCAGAGGCTGGGAGTTTGATTCCCGACTGTGCCTCCTTGACAGGGGCTGGACTTGATGATCCACAGGGTCCCTTCCAGCTCTGCAGTTCTAAGGTTATTATTATTAGTCTGTCTTTTTTATTTCAGGAGGTTTGTACAAAAATATCACTTATACAGCATTGTCAATATTGTATTGTAAATAATAAAGAAGGCATCTCCAAGTGCTTAAAAGTTAGGAGCTTGTCTTGAGGCTGAAGAAGGTTCAAAAGCATCAAGGAAGTATGGAGAGAAAGAGAGAATTAAAGCATTTAAATTAGTAGTTTTATCAAAAAAATTGCTAAGTTTACCAAAGTTCCTCTTGGGGCTAGTTAAAGCTTACTAAGAATATTTTTGAATATTAAATTGAATATTGAAAAGCATATGATATTCATTTTAAACTGACAACCTAATAATCACAGTCAAACATTCTTGTTAGTGCCACATAAGTCCTTAATAAGGACCTGGGGAACATACCTGGGGAACATTTTGGGGTCCTTTTCTTTGCCTCTGCTTTGCTTTATATCTTTGAGGTGAGAATTAATTAATCTGCACTAACATATGGCTTGTTATTCCTTAATCATAATCCTCTCTCCTGTGAGTTACATCTCTGTGATCATCAATATTCCTATTAAGGCATATTCTCTTGAATGTTAAGTAATTAGTAAAATGCATAGTTTAAAAACCTTCTTGAATAGTTTAAATTGATAAATTCCCCTAAACGATGTAGGTAGTTAGCTAATGTTTCTATTCTGCTCAACTATGGGCATAGTTTAACCTTTTCCACGGGTTTTCTCATTTGTATGGTGTTCTGGGTGGTTCTGATCCAACAAACTGCATGCAGAAAAAAGTCTCAGAGCTTCTGTATGGCAAGGGAAGGAAAGGTGGAAGAAAGGTACATCCTAACTGTACACTCCCTGCACCTTCCTGAACAGACTGTCAGCTGGATCTCAGAACACCCCCCCCCCCAAACACACACTCCCTGAAAGTCTTGGTTTAGACCAGGCTGGGAAATTATATCTGTATCATTCATTTCTGTGCACAATTCCCCATCCAGCTGAACATATGAAACTGCTTTATACCAGCGTTTGGACAAATTACTTTTTGGACTATAATTCCCAGAACCCCCCAGCAAATAATAGCCATTCTGGCTGGAAAATTCTGAATCTGACATAGTGTGTGTGCAAACCTGTAGGCATAGTTGGGTAGCCCAAGTTCCGCACAAGCACTGACTGTAGGAATAACTGAGTAAATGCAAGAAAGTAAGAGTTGTGGTTTCAAAAAGAGAAGAAGGAAAAAAGCAAAAGACAGATTAGACCATTTCCAAATGGAATACAGGGAATTCGGCAGTGAGTATATTTTCTGCACAGCAGAAACAGAACAATTATATTTGAGCAGCAATTTAGCATACTATCATTAACAATTATTCATTACTGAATGATTCATTAGAGGCATATGCCACAGTTATACGTTCTCTCTTAAAAGGTTTTTGCTAATTACAATATTTATATCCCAAGGTCTTGCTCATGTAATAAGTAAAAGAAGGCTCACAGGATCCCACAATAGGACAGAGGAGTCTGCCAAGATGAAGGGCCTAATATGGCAATGAACTAAAAGCTTAATTTTCAAAATGTTCTGCCAACACCTCAATTATTTTAATGGAATTAATGCAGGGATTGATGAGTGAATCACATTGATAAAGGGCTGTAATGTCATGCATGCTCTCTCAAGAGCGTCCCCCTGGTCTAAGTATGATTTGCTCTTAAGAAAGTGTGTCAAGCATTTTATCCAAAAGAGAGAAAAGAAAATGAAACTAAAATCCAGAAATATTAAGTAGGTTCATAGAAATAGATACATAGGTAAAGAGACAGATAGAGCATAAGAACTAGAGTTCAGGGGGAAAATATCTTTTTAAGTATAAACTCTGAGAATCTCCCAATCAACACTATGACCATGTGGAGTGGGGATTCTGGAAGTTGTATTACAAAAAGTAAATTTTTAAAATCTCTGACAAGAATATTAGAAGAGCCCCATTGGTTTAGACTAAATGAGCTTGGCACCTGCTTTCCATATTGTTCCTCCTGATGCTTCAGGGCACCAGTCCTCTCCAGCTGTTGTGTCCTAGCAAATGCTATTCAGCAGCATATTCTCACATTACTTTTCCAAGCTCCTGAATACTCAAGGTGAACCTCAAGATTCCAACCATCCATCATGGCCACTCTCATCTTCCTCCATGAATTTATCTAACCTCATTTAAAAACCACCTAAACAAACAGACGAACAAACAAATAAACAAACAAATTAGCAGCTGTCACCACATCTTGTGACTGTGATCCCCCTGCATCACACAGGGTAGTGGTTCCCACCCTTTGGTTCCTAGATGTTCTTGGACTAAAACTCACAGAAATCCTGGCCAGCACAGCTAGTGGTAAAGGCTTCTGGGAGTTTTAGTCCACAAACATCTGGGGACCCAAGGTTGGGAACCACTGACCTATGGAATATGATGTGTTTCTGTGTTCTGAAAATGAATAACAATATATATTGCGAATAACAAATGAATAACAATATATTCAATATATTTTACACTATATTTTACAGTAACAATATATTTTACACATCACATTGAGTTCAATGTGGTTTACATGAGTGTTCATGGGATTGTAGCCTGCACTACATTATTATGCACCCTTTATTGCAAGCAAGTTCCATTGAAACTGACACAATTTTGTTTAGTGTAAATGTGCACCCAAACTGGACTGTTATGTTATTCATACATGACTCATGCATGCAACTGCTGAAAGAGCAATCTTTATTGATCACAGAACCCATAGTAAGGAATGAACGGTTTCTATCCCTAAGAACGTGATAATCCAGGGATCTTCAGTGAAGACAGCATTTTGTTGTGAATAGGCAATTCCAGTTGTTCATTGGGAATAGGCTTGCGTGTGTCATTTGGACAGATCCCGGGTCACTAACCAAATTGCTCTGATTACTCCAATCTGCATGAAGTCCAGATCAAAGCAGAATGGCCAAATTTGGTTTTGGTGCAAAGCAAAGTAAATTTATAAATCAGTTTCATCAGAAACACAAACTAAATCGGATGTTGCACAACACTTCTTCCCCCTATCTTTCTATCAAGAAAAGTAAACTTAGAAGAGCTTAGTAAGAAAACCTCTGAAGCTAGCATTCAGAAATTTGGCAGGTTATTCCTCTCTTTAGGGTCTATTGTGTCTCCAAATTCCATGTGCATCAAGTTATAACCTTTTCAGTCTTCCTGTACAAGTCAGCAGAAAACTCATAAATCAGTTCAGATCCAGAGCCCAAACTGAACTGAAAGCACATATCACTTTAGACTGAATTGGGATTGGGACCCTTTGCAAAGTCCTAACAGGGAATATATTACGTACCCACTGCTATAAAGAGTATACATAAACCATTTTTGTAACAATAGTTATCAGTAGTGAATAGCATTTCATAGGCGACAGTGATAATTAAAATCCAATTAAAATATGCAAAATTAATCCAAATGGAATGAAATAATTGATTAATCATGCTGATTAATACTTTGTTGCAGAGTAATGTGTTCCAAAATATAATATTAACATTTTCACAGTTGTGATTACTGGCTTCTATTTGTATCTGAATCATTATTGTTCATTGATTTTTTTCCAGGCTGTGCTTGATGGGTTGTCAACATTATTATCTCAAACAGAATATTTTTTTTTAAAAAAATTAAAACTATGATAATTAAAATTTTAATTTATAGGCACATGCTGCCTACAGGAACATGCCTTCTTCACTAAAAAACAAAGAGAGAGAGAGAGAGAGAGAGAGAAACAAATCAAGGGATAAAATTCTTCAACCATGATGGGATTGCCTTTGACAGCAAAGTTATAGGTAGGAGTAGTAAGGCACTATAGGGAGGAATCCAATGCATACATTTTGAATGTTTTCTTTGACATTTAGTAACTAACAAATAATAGCTCAAAAGAACAGAAAGATAGTAAAACATGAATAAAATGAACAAATGATACACTAAACTGTGAAACCCTCCTATTGAAGTGGGGGGAGGATTTTATTTTATTTTACTGCCTTTGCCTAGTAATTTGGGAGTGAATCCTGTCACCAGCAGTGCCTGAGAAATAGCAACAGCAGGAATTGTGTGATGTTGCTGCAATTTAAATTCATGGGAGGTTAGCCAAATTCACAGGAAAAATGCAATCTCCACTTGAGGCAGCCAGAAAAGACACATACATAATATCATAGCTCTTTTCAGCTAGTCATGGCAAAAGAGCATCAACAGGAACACTCCCACCCACTCCATATTCACACATAGTCACTGGTTGTGGTACCAGCCCTGGCACAGACCAGCATTTCTCAACTCCCTCTTCTGATCTTATCACAACCCAGCATGAACGACAAACTTTGCAGCCTTATATCTTTCTACACAGCTGTGTATAGCAGCAGTTATGTGCAAAGATCCATGGGCACATGGGACATATTCACAGGATCAGAAACATGAACTCTGGGTGTTCTTTCGAGGCAAACTTTTTGGGAAAACATGGAAATTCAAGTGTCTTCTTGCTGATGCTTACGATGGGGCATGCATATTCCAAAGCTCTGCTGCTTTTTGTTTATTTGTTTATTGATAGACAATTCTGTCTCTCCACTACCCTGCTTTTAATGCATATTTACATCCCACCCCTCTTGTGTGAACTCTGAAAGGAGTTACTTTTTTGACAGTGTGTGTCTGAAGCTAAAGTTCACAAAAGAAAACCAGCATAAAATGATAGTCTCAAGAGTTTGCTGAGCACACTTCAAGAAGAAAGATTCCTGCTCTGTTTGCAAAGGCAGGAACCTGAGCTGCAGAACTACCTGGAGAAGCATGAGATAAAACAAAGGAAAGATCTTAAGTAGTTACTTGATTTGATTTAGCAATAGGTTTCTAATAGCCATCACTATACATATATAAGCATGCATAAACATAACATATATAGTGAGTCTGCTTAACAAGAGAGTCTGTGGTGAGCCTCTCCAATTCTTCCTGACCCATCTCCCACACTCTCCTTTTTTGTGTTTGTGAGGAATAGATATGAGGGTTTGCATTCATTTGAGTTAACCACAGTGTAGCATTACAGTCAAACATGAAACCAATTAATTTTAACTTTGATTAACTGAAACAAGCCAGCTTCACAACTCGAGGTTTGGATCATGGGTTTCAGCGGGGAGGGCAAGGGGATGTTTCCTCCGCTCCATAATCCTAAACTTGGTAAAAACTACTGTCAGATAAAATAAATTCATAGGTGTCATGAATAAACTTTACCCCACTCAAATTATTTCTGCAGACCCCCTTGGTTTGGATTGTTTCAGCATACGTACCATGATGATGAGTAGCCACAGTTTTTCCAGGTTTGGATATAATGCCAAACTGAAGGTAGTTAAAAAATCGAAGCCAAAGCTTTCAATCTCCACCTCATAACCAATGTCCAGCTGATATCCTGTTCTATTACACATACAGAATCTAAAATACACTTTGACTTTTAAATGAGTGGGTTGCTTTTCCCATTTTACTTGTTCTGATGTCACTGTTTCTGTGAAAAACTAATAGCCAACAATACCAGTAACAATATGGTATCTGAGTTGCAATCAAGAAGTACAAAGCAGGATTGAGTTCTTAGATGTATAGTGATGATGACCTAACAGTAAGAGCACTGAGTAATGATTACTTGTAGACTGACTTTCACAAGGTAAAAGCATTACATCAGATTTCAGTGATAATTTAAAAACAGCCATTAGACAAAAGAGGCTATATTTTCTCAATATAATTAGTTTTTCTCAGATTACTTGTTTATTGACCTTTTATCACTGAATCATAATATTCTTTGTGGCATGTGATCATTAACTATAAATATAGCCTTATTCAAACTTGTGCCTTATTCAAATTATTTTTCCCCTATAGTGAGAGGTTGGTAAGTACAAAAAATACCAGAGATGACACAAATACCTGAAGTACATTTCAAAACAAACCACAAAAAACAGACTGTACCACCAATGCAGAAATATATCAGGCTGTATTCTTGTGCTCAAAATACAGCTGTTCAAGCATTCATGCTGAAAGACTGTTTAAAGAAGTAATATTTTGAAATATATAAAAAAAGAGAAACAGTAAAACCACCATACATATGAGGTGCTGAAGACCTAGGGGTGAGCCATAAATTTGCATTTATTGAGATGTGAATGAATTTATCTATGGTCTGCAAGCCTGTTAACAAAAATATATGTGCATATTTCAGTTTTCCATCACTCAGAAGAAACCACAAGCATCAAATCCTTTGTTCCTTTTCTGCTTTGAACAAAAGATATGTATGTGTGTTATTACTAAATATATATATATATTTGAAAAATGGACACAAAGTCACTATAGTTGATGGGAAAACACATTAATATGTTTACCTTAGGAAAAGTGCATGCTAAAAGATGCATAGGTTTGTGTACTGCAGTGGGGAAAAGTTTCATAATCCAACATGGAGTTTTGGGTGGGATGCTGATGAAATTATTTCTTCTTCCACTTTTATACTGCCCAATTAGTGTGAGACACTACTTTACAGACAATGCAACAAAAATAAAACAGATATATTTCCACATTTCTAAACATACCTTAGAAAAGCGTTCCATAGTCAGAAACATTTGTCCTCTCATTTCCAGAACTGTGGTATATATGTTGATGCATGCAATCAGGTATCCGCAAAAGACATTAACTGTGAGCGTGGGGCTCATGAAAGAGGTAATTTTAACCAGTTTTTGTTTGTGCCTCAGGACTCCCTGCTGCTCATTGATTGCTCTGGTATCAGGAACTCTCCATGTTGTTTAGTTATTCCCTGACACACACCCACATTATAGATCTAGATTATTTCCACATAAAGCCACTAGAAGCAATCTGTATAGGTCTACAAGCCAAGTTGATCACTGGTTTATACACGTGTGACATGCCATCAAGATGCTTCCAACATATAAAAACCCTCTGACTTAGTGACTTCCAGAAGGTCCTGTCATTAACAACCCTTGCCAAGTCTTGCAAATTAAAGGTCAGAGCCCTTTATTAAGTCAGTCCATCTCATGTTTCGCTCTTCTTTTCCCACCGTTATTGTCTTTTTCTCCTGCATCTTGTCTACTAGTGGTATCTCTAAAGTTCCCCAATCTTTGGTTCCCAAATGTTCTTGGACTACAACTCCCAGAAATCCTGGCCAGCACAGTTAGTGGTGAAGGCTTCTGGGAGTTTTAGTCCAAGAACATCTGGGGATCCAAGGTCTGCTCTAGGGGTTGCTGCAAATAAACATCACCCTGTCCTTCCTAACTTCCTGTCTTATGTCTCTGCTGTTGCCCCTCCTGCCAATTAAAGAGAACGGGGCGATAAGGTCCTGTATTGATGTGTGTTCTCCCCCTCCTTTATTATCCCCTTCCCTTGCTTGCAGGCACATAATGCTTTGTTCTTGCTGTACTGGCTGGAGCTGAGGTTCTTGGTGAATGTTTTCAGGTCAGCCTTCCTGTATTTGTTATTTAATTCAGCTGTGGGGAATTCTTCCACCACTACTTTAGTCCCCAGTGGTGTGTTCATGGGTCTTTAAACATGGTGGTGACGTCATGCCTTGTAGTCCGAGCCTATAAGTGTCTCAGTATACATACACTATTTTTCTTTTCTTGGGCTTAAGTACTTCTAGTAGTGGGCTGTGATTTGTGCTGCTATTCAGCTGAACCAGAGGCTTGCTCCTGTTTTTATTGTTTTCATGGGTAGATTGATTGCACAGTTTTATTGTATTTCATTACAGTTGTGCCCTGTTTTGGGATTATTTTATGATGAAAAGCAGTAGTATATTTTATGTATAGCCAAAATAATCTTGCAAGTGAGTTGGGATCACATCCACACAGAGTGAGGGAGGCAATGTGTATACCCATACATGCATATTAGCTCCCATATAAGTGTATAAATGTGGCACAGGCTGGGGAGAAGGAAGTTGTCTCTTAAGGAGTTTGGGCTTGATTTGATCTGGCACCTACTTCTTTGGCTTTCTGTAGGCCAATGGTATCCATAAAGCTCTTCTCTAAAACTATCAAGTTAAAAAACTGCTGCTCCTGGAGGTCTTCAGAAGCACAAAACAATATTTTTTAAATGAAAAATATTATTTTTTAAGTGGGAGGGATCTTGAAGATGATTGGGGGCCCTGGAGATGACTCTCACAGGGCTACATGTGGCTCATGGACTGCAGTTTGTCAACCTCACTCAATCTATGGAGTGTAGCCATCAATTCAAAACATAGAGTCCTGTTATGCAGGCTATAAAATATGTGTTCAGGACTAGACATGGGAGCTTCTTATGCGCATCCTGAGGGATACAAATATGAAGCTCAGCATCACAGGCACAATGGTGGTCAATTCCCACCCCCCAGAACCAACCTGGTCCACTCACCGAGCTCTTCACAGCGCTCGTGTCCGATGACAGCAACACTGCACCAATCACGGACGTAGTCCCCCCCCCCCCCAGCGCTGCCCTGCCTCTCCTATCAGCGGACTGCTCAGCAGTTGAGCGGGGAGACTTGTCTTCCTGCCCCCTTGCCAGAGCAGTTGGCTGTGGGGAGAGGTGGGGCAGCACCAGTGGAACTATGACCACAATTGGTGCGATGTCACTGCCATCGGACATGCGTGCTGTGAGGAGCCCAGTGTGTGGACCCAGCTGCTTCTGGGGGTGGGAACGGAGTGCTGTAGCACCTCTGTTGCTGAGCTTCATATTTGCATCTCCCAAGATATGAATACAAAGCTCCCATGTCCATTTAGGACTGATATTCTCATTTTGTGTTCAGAGTTACCTAAGGCATACATCGAGATGTTTTTCAACCAAGAGAAAGCACTATTCCATTTCCCAATGCTTTGCTATTTCATTCCTTATGAGTTTTATAAGAACCCTTGATTGTGAAATCTTTTTATGAGACAGCTCATTTAAGAAGGTAAATGGATGCTAATGTATAGTAACTATTAGAAGATGTAACACTTTTCCTGCACTTCAGAAATACACAGCTTGTCTTATCCTCTAAATATGCTAAATTAGATTAAGGTAGCAGATAAATGTAATTTTGCAGCCTAAATATTTATTCCCATGTCTAGTTAATCCCAGGATTTATTTCATTTGGGCTTGTCATACATTTTAAAAGGTACTCCGTCCTTAAGACAACACTCAACATCTTTCATATCTTAGTTAGAGCTCATCTGCTGGGCACATAATCTTGTGTAAAGTTACACAGTCACAGGATAATTCAACAGAAGTAACAGTTTCAAGATACTCTAAATGCTCAACTAAGTCTACTTAATGAATTAGTTATCCTTCACGATATACCTTAAAGCAGGATTCATCTAAAATTATGCTTCCGGTTGAAATAGGAACAGATTAAATCGTAATCAGAAAAGAGCAAAGCCTATCAAAAGGCCAAAATGAAATAGAGTGAATTTGCTCTTCATAATTGGAAATTTCAGATCTATGACTCATCTTTTAATACAGAACAGTATGTTGTTGTTTGGGTTAAGAACTTTGACTCAATCCAGCTGCCTAGCAAATTAGCTAGAGTTGCCTTATTCCATTTCTTCAAATTTGAGTAGCCCAATTTGCATATTAATTATTGCACTGTTTTTCTACTGCTATGTTTCAGCCTTAGGACCATACATATACTAAACTGAGAGACCCAGCACAGTGTGAGCTGAGAGACTCGGCAGTGTGTAATGGAGATCCAGGTTGAAATCTGTCAAAAGGCATACTGGGAGACCTTCGGCTATTCACTGTCTCTCAGCTCTGCCTTAATTTACAGGCTTGTTGAAGAAATAAATGGGGATTGGGAAGCATATGAACCTGACATTACTGTATAGGAGCTTTTGATGACTGATTACTGTTGTTTTTTACTATCAGCTTCACAGATCTGTGAGGAAAGCAAAGGAACCTTTCACAAATGATACATTATCATCAGGTTTGATGGGGGGACGTAGGAGAAAGTGAGGGCAAGAAAGAGGAGTAACGGGGGTGGAGGGGGAGCGTAATTGCTTTCAGTGTTAACAGCCTAGAAGTCTGTTGCATATTTCCATCAATGTAACTTACAGGTTTTTAAATGCTTTTGAATTGTTTTTAAAATTGATTTTCAAAATCTTAATATATGTTTAATTGTTTTTCTAAATAAGATATTTATATAGAGTTTTTAAAATATGTTGTTTGACCTGTTGTAAGCTGCCTTGGATCTCCCATGGGGAGAAAGGTGGCATACAAATAATTTAAATAATAAACAAACAAACAAACAAACTCCACTAGCATAACCTTTGGCAGCAAAGTGCCACATTTTACAAAGTCAGTGTAGTCACTGTCTGTCACACTGTGATTCACATGACTGGTGTATGATAGGAAGTGCCTACACTAACTTTTTAACTTGTGGCAATTTGCTGCTGAAAGTTACATCAGCGTAATTATGCTGGCAGGCTAACTACTAGGATTCTCACTGTTGATTAAATATTTTGATTAAATATTATATGTTAATTAGGAAATATGCTAGTATAACTTTCTCTGCCTTATTTGACTTTTCATCACAATGCATGTATCAATCAGCTCATATATGGCAGAAGTCTGTTATTAACCTAGTCACTCTTTCTTAATTGTTACAGTTAAGGTGCAGTTAATATTTGTACTTCCCACATTTCAGTTCTGTTTCACTCAGTTTCCTACCCAAGGATGTTTCATAATAACTAATCACACCTTTCTGCTGAAACATGTGAAGAATTGGAACACATTATGGATCTGATGAAAGGAGCCGAAGTTCATGAAAGCTTATGACAAACAAACTTATTACTCCTTACAGTGTCACAAGACTTGTTGTTTTTCCTGCAGAACATTGACATGCTACCGTCTCCTGAACTTTACCACCAACTCTTGGTAATATATGTTGTTATTTAAAAGAAAATGCAATCCAATCTAACAGACCTCCCCCATTAGAATTATCCTCCCATAATTTGCTGTTTCTTTTCCTCAGTATAAATCCTTCCTACACCCTCCCCACCCATACCTGCCATTTTGTTTCCCTGCTATGGGATAAATTGTAGTAGGACATGGAATTCCTATCAAATTCTCCACGATCCAGAATCTCCAACCCAATTTAGAATAGTGATTTGTAAATTTGGTCTTCCAGATACTTGGTTAGTTCATCCCCCCCCCCCCCCAATGAAAGCTAGGAATCCAAGCCAGATAATGGTCTAAATGAAGCATTCCTAAAATCTGGGCAGAAGTCATCCAACAAGGCAATGAGGTAATCATAATCACAGCAGATAATATAGTTCCTAAGGAAATCTTGCTAAGTGCAAATACAATCATATTTTACTGCTTTGAACCAAATGTCTAGCATTTCTCGTCCAGGTTTTCCAAATTCCAAAAGGTCACTGAAGTACTATATGCATGAATCTCACATTTCTCCACTCACCATGTGTGGATCTCACATTTCTCCACTCAGTATGTTACAAAAAAGGTCCCAGTCTAAATTCAGAGCCCACTGCTTTTGCTTTCACCCCTGCAAGTGATGACTGGTAACTTTTTGGATGAGTAGAACGAAATGTTTGCTTTGTATTTCCTTGAGACATTTCAAGAGAAACTGGCAAATATACTAAGACATTAGCCCCCTACTGGGATCTGAAACACTATCTGTGTACCGAAAAAACTCTGCTTATAAAATAAGTGGCATCCCTTTTGAATCATGTTTCTATAGTATCCATTCATTGTGACAAGAGGAACAGCACTCATAGAGAGTAGTGTGTTACGCAGAAATGTCTAGGGGTTTAAATAATTTAAGAAACACTTTACAAACACACCTAACAGCTGTATAGATGTGATCCTGCTGCTTGCTTAATTGTTAATGGTGTTATTTTTCTTTATGCTATAAGAGTCTACAGTGGTTGTGTATTAGCAGAATATATTTCCAGATCAGTTCAGTTCTTAATTGGATTACACCTCCTCAATAAATTGAACAGTTGTAGAGTATATTTTAATTAGCTGCTTTGAAAATTGCGGTAAGAAATCACCAAAACCCCAAATAAGGGCCTATCCCGCATATACTGAAACTCATATGGGATTGGATGAGAGAATGCAGTATTTCAAATGCAGTTTGTTAATTATTCAGGGCTAATACCCTGAGCTGTTAATGTCAGCACAAAAAATGTCTTGAATAAAAGTTTTACTGAACAAAGTAATTGATTTATCACAAGTTCATCACCCATCAAGGACTCAAAATTGGTGTAATTATATCAAAGTTATCCACAACAACACTTTGAATGATGTGACTGAGAGATGTTTGTCTGTAATGTTCCCGCCCCCTTTTCTTCATCCTGCCCTCCAAGGAGCTTGGTTTGGTATACAAAGGGAACCCCTTACTGATTTTTCATCACAACAACCCTGTGAGATAAGTCAGGTTTGCACAATAACAACATGATGGTGGGGGATGTAAATTTTCATTTATTTCCTTCTCATAGCTGGAAATGAAGTTTCAAAAATATTCTCTCCCGGAATAACTTCAGTAATATGTAAACATTTGGTTGAGAAAGCATTTCCCAGGGGTATGGGATCTAAAATAACATGGGAAACTAATTTGAATATCAGTATATAAGAGAAAGAATGGATGGAAATATGGACTACATATCCATATAAATCAATATCAGTCAAAGCGAAAGAAATGGTTTTCAAGGTATTCCACAGATGGTTTTGGTACCCCACAAAATTAATGGAGAAATCTCAGATAGGTGCTGGAGAAACTATGGAAGTAAAGGCACACTAGAACACATGTGGATCTCTTGCCCCAAAGTGGAAGCATATTGGCGGGAAATAATTAAATGGATAGAAACATTGTTGAATCAAAAAATAATTAAAAATGAAGCTTTATTATTATTTTCAATATTTAAAGACGGAAATGAAAAATTATTCAATAAAGACCTAATTGCATATCTTATTGGTGCAGCAAGAGTTGAAATTGCACAAAACTGGAGAAATGCTCAAGATCTTTCAGTACAAAAATTTGAGAACAGAATCTGGCAAATGGTCCTGATGGAAAAGCTGACCAATCAAATTAAAATATATAGAGGGGAAATAAAACAGGATACATTTATGAAAACCTGGCAACCATTATTAATATATGGAATTAGCTCAAGAAAAGAAGAATGTGATATGAGAAGTAATTTCGATTGCTGGCATGTAATATTTTAAAAAGAATTAATTAATTATGTTAAAATATTAACTAGTGGATGTATAAAGAAAATCTACTGAAAGAATATGTAAGTAATGTGATAGTATTGTACTACAATTCTAACTTGCATTGTCATACTATGGATGTTAATAAATTTATTTTTTAAAAAAATAAAGAATAAAATAAAATATTGTTCTCTCCCCTGGGTGAGATTGTAATAGTTTATTGTGCACTTTTTGCATTTCATTCTTTTGTTCATGCTGTTTTGTGAGGAAAAAATACTTTCTGTTGAAAATCTAGTATTTTACACAACATGCATACTTTACAGAAAATGCAAGGTTTTTCCCCCCTGCACAAACACATTTTCCTGTCAATAAAAGTTTTTTTTTTAAATCAGTTTTTCCTAAAAAAAAAAACCCACAGGTTTTCATCCCTTTTTCTAAGGCTGCTGCTAATGTAGAAATGTGCTGGTGCTTTCACTGTTGTGTTACAATGGAGTTTCTTACAGTGGCTGACCATTTTTTTTAAAAAAAAAAACCCCACATTCTCTTCATATGTCAAAACATCCATTTTCATTGCATTTCAAGGAGAAAATTTGTGAGTATTCATCATATACTTAGATGATGGGCTTTGCTCCTGGGTTGGCCTGGGACCCACTGAAAGTAGGGGAGAACTATAGCATTGAGGATCAGGTGAGCAACGTTTTAAAAGTCCTATAGTCTGGGAGAATGGAACAGCTGCCAGCCACTGTTGATTCAGAGGCTACAACCAGGATATGTTCCTCTGGAATTCTGAAGAGGGCAGGCTTTACTGAAATGGAGCCACTGCTACAGTATTGTTAGAAGGCAGTGCCTTATATCCAATCTCAGACTGCAGCGTTGACCACCTCCCTGTTGCCACCTCATCATCCTGGCTCCTGGTGTATCTATCCATGATAGTTACCCTTCTTTAGAAGCATTTTAGCTTTAACATGGAAGTGTGGGCTCCAGCATTTTAAACCCAGCTCTCCAGCCATTGCCTCATGCAGATTCCAATCCCCTCTGAAAACTCTTAGGTGTGGAAATATATTTGGAGTTGTAAACTGTAAGATCCTGCCACCCTTGAATTTTTCCTAGCTCTCACTGAGAAATGGATGCATAAAAATAATGAACCTAGTGATATGCCCAATTACATTTTAACACAGTAAACCTTTTTCTTGGCTAACTTGAGAAATACGTGGTCTTAATTGCATCTGCCTGTTCCTTCTAGATTAAAAATGCAAGAGGAAAAGGAGCAATCTTCTCCACTCCCTGCCGCAGCTGCCTTTATATATAGTAGGCCAGCCATCTACAAACAAATGACTGGCATCTAGGCTTCATTTAAGGGAGTCTAACATTTAAAACTGAAGTACCTGTTCCAGGTAGGAAAGAACCAGGCAAAGTCCTTGACCCGGAAGCAACTGTCAGGTGTTGAGGAGGTTCATTGTTCCAAGGATAAAATCTGACTTGTATGTTTCTCAAATATCATAGGAAGTGGTGTGGTAGAAAAAAAAAAGAAACAATCAAGTAACATTTTTTCCATGTTATGGAAGTTATATGTAATTAATCCCAAACTGAAGTATAACAAGACTTTTCAGCCAGAGTGCTGATCCAAGTTGTCCTTTGAGGCCACAGTTGCCAAGGGTATGCATTTACTTTGCAGAAAGCAGGGCCGGAGCTACCACTAGGTGAACTAGGCGACCGCCTAGAACGCAGACCTGAGAGGGGCGCAAAACTGACCTCAGAGGGCCGCAGAACTGACCTGAGGGGCGCAGAACTGAACTCAGAGGAGCACAGCATTGACCTGAGAGAGGCACAGTTTTATACAGACTAGTTTCTTGAAAAAAATGCAACTGAAAATTTATATTTTAAAATTTTAAGGTAAATACCACTATGGAATATAATTATTTATAAAGTTTTATAAACTTTTTCTATGTACTGCAACCCAGGGGTAATTTCATAGAAAAAGGGCTGCTGGTACTCTCATTAGCATAACTCATTTGCATATATCACCCCTGGCATCAATGGAAGTAAGCAAAAAACCATTGGGTAAGTAAACATAAATAAATAAGCACTTTCAGAGTTGCCAGTACTGCGTACCCTTGAGTCCCCCCCCTGAGGTGACCCCTGCTGCAACCCTTATTTCTTACAAATGTCCCATTGACACCAGCCACTGTGGTTATAAGTCATCAAACAGGGCTAATGGACAGGCAGCAGTGGGGGAGAAAATTTTGGTGAAGATCCTGCAGCTTCCCTCTCTCACTTAGCTTTTGGCCTCTTTTAAGCTACATTCCTCCAGTTATAACTGGAGACAGACTTCTAGTTTGGGAGAGGCTCCACCAATGTTCCCTCCAAGCCAAGTCAGTTTGTGAGCAGAAATTCTACCTTGTGACCTCTGACCTGGAAGATCTACCAATCTCTTGCTCATGCCTCTTCTTAAAAAATCCCAAATTCTGTGTGCCAGACTAACACCCCGTAGTGCAAGTTAGAGGGAACTATGGTTTCACTTTCAATGTGGCAACTCTTACACTGCAACTGCAAGGCCTCTATTGAGCTGAACGTACTCGCTTGGATGGTGTTCCCAATGACATTTGGGGAAAAGTGAGTATCTATCTTCTTTTACTCAATTTTTACTTTTCAGTTACTTATGCTATCATTACATTGTATTTGGGAAATAGAACACTGGGGGAGAGTAAGGTTGTTTGCCTGCTTGCTGAAGTTGTTGCATTTTGCTGGGTATAGGATGTGTCCATATACAGTGGTGCCTCGCAAGACGAACACCTCGCGGGACGAAAAACCCGCAAGACGATTGGTTTTTGCGATCGCTATGGTGCCTCGCAAGACGGCTTCTTCTATGGCCATGCTTCGCAAGACGATTTTTTCCCCCCAAGATCGATGCCTCGCAAGAAGAATGAAATTTTTTCGTCTTGCAAGGTTCCCATAGGAATGCATTGCAATGCATTCCTATGGGAAACTGCTTTTCGCAAGACGATTTTTTCGCAAGACAGCGCTACTCGTGGAACGAATTAAATTCATCTTGCGAGGCACCACTGTATCTATATAAGAGGGTATAGTCATGTTCTACACCACTGTGCGGCCACTGTGTGACAGAGAATGTTGGACTAGATGGGTCATTGGCCTGATCCAACATAACTTCTTTTATTTTCTTATGAGGACAGTTCCTACAACGGCGACCTGGTAGTCATTTCCCATAAATTTAATTATGTGATTTTTAATAATAATTTGGTCTGAATGTGTTTTTAAGTTAGAGTTTTTAAGCAGTCTTCTTTGGAGTCATGGCCATGGGCACTGTTCTGAATTGCCTGAAAATGTGCTTGTACTCACTTATAGAATATCATCCAGGTGGGCTGCTACTCTGAAATCTGTACATTGCTCAGAAATCGAGTGGTCCACCCTAAACCCAGCTTTCTCCTGGTCTTGCTTGGCTTGGACTAAGTGGGTATTGCTAACTACAACTCTGGCTTATCGCTGGACTGATCTTAAACATATAAAATATTGCCTTCATCCTAAGGAGAACTATGGCTGTTCTATTGCTTGTTCTCTCAGTTTTTTAAAATAAAAATTTCACAATTTCAACTTTTGTACTTTCTGTTTTTCCTACAATTTGTCTGTTTTTGAAAATTGATTGGGGGTGCGCGCAAGTAGTTAGTCTTGCCTAGGGTGCAAAAAAGCCTGGCACCGGCCCTGGCAGAAAGGCAAATCCAAACCCAAGTGTGCTTAATTAAAGCAATTGTTCAACAGAAAGGAAGGTTTCTTTGAAGCAGATTAGGCTGCTCCCAGTTGTATCTATTGTAACCTTGCAAGCAATAGTTCCAGTGAGGAAAGGGTTAAACTTCATGGGGACGGTCTATTCTAGTTCTGCCACTCTGTGGCATATATGTCTCCTTTCCCCTCCTTTGTCTCCTCCCTCTCTGCCTTTTGAATACAGGAAGGATTTCCACATCTGAGCTTCTTTGACAAAGATGGTTCACCAGACAGTAAATTAACTACAAAAATTAGGTTACACCTTCATGAGTAAGCATTGAAATAACTCTGCTAGTTCTACCCCAAACCATTGTCTTTCACACTCTCATATTCTTGGGCTTGCCCTGGAGACTTACAGACATGAGCAGCGTCATACAATCTCAACTGTCTGTTTGAAAAGGTTACATTTTCCCTCAAGTTCTTCATAAAATGAATGTTCCTCTATGATATTGAATCTTGCCTGGACCTACTGTGGAATTCTGTCAATTAGGTGGAGTGTTTGTACCATAAAAGTGTTATGTAGAAACACTATATTCTGCAAAAAGTTTGGAAAGTTGCTTTATTAAAAAAGAATAAATGGGATGCTGACGTATGCCAGAGCAGAAATGGGATGACACTCTGGGGCCCAGAGTGTCATCCCACTGCAGGTCAGAAATGGATGCCTTCAGTGTATAATTCTGTTCATTTTTCTGATCATTCTGGCCAAGCCCTATTTCTGCCATTCATCGTTAAGAGTCAAACATACTACAAATACCAAATATGATGAAAGATGCTGGCTTATGAGATTCTGTTGTGAGTGCATGTGTGTCTGTCAATGTACCTATGCAGAGGGGGAAAGCTTTGTATTTCCTGCACTTTATAAAAGAATAAATTATTTGGGATATTTGTAAAGTCCCTATCCATTAGAGGCCTCTGTAGTTTATACAGACAGGCTCTTCTTTGTTTATTATCCTGCCACTCTTCATGGCAGAACTCAAGGCAGCTCTCAATATGAATGAAAAACAGATGCAGTGAAAAAGCAAGTAAGTTATAGTGTTAAAACACAAATAAGTCAGCATCATAAAGGCAGCTACCACATTAAAACAATTTTAAAAAATAATT
The DNA here is from genome assembly GCA_037013535.1 of Intellagama lesueurii. NCBI lineage: Eukaryota > Metazoa > Chordata > Lepidosauria > Squamata > Agamidae > Intellagama > Intellagama lesueurii. The sequence goes on along the minus strand of JBAJHW010000005.1, from coordinate 66,803,950 downwards.
TGAAAGCACAACAACAGAAAAGAAAATGTATTTTTCTCAAGCTAAAGAGAGGTTGTGTGGGTTCTTCTGCAAGTGTGTGTGTGTGTGTGTGTGTGTGTGTGTGTGTGTTTCTAATCTATACTGGTAGAAGAAAATAAATCACTAGTAACAGTTGCAGCACTGATTAAAAATAAAGGGAAATGTAAGATTTGTTCATACTCTTGTGAATATATACATTGTGAAGCAAAGAAATGTCTACCATTCATGAAATCAGTTCCTGCAGTAAAGGATCCTGTGGTTTGCAAAACCCTGAAGTCTCTATCATCACATTCTCCCCAGTAGATCAGGCACAGAACCCATTTCTTCTCCCGCTGTATTGTGTGGAATCCTACCATTGACACCAGAACAATACAATTGTAATATATTGTGTAAATCCAGTGATAAACATGGAATGTTTAATACTGTGGGTTACTTTGCTGTTTACTACACCAATTTATATACTGCTCTCATTTCCTATCATCATCCATACATTTCATATTTTAGTGAGAGTACTGTACTTAAATCTAAATTCCATCTAAATGAGAGAAATGGAAATGTAGCATAGCCCTCTAAAAGGTTGTACAAGCTTGTTCAAATTATCTGTATATCCTGAATATTTAAGTTCTTGCCATGACAGCTCATGGCCAAATCAGGAGGCACTTCCTGTGAAATTTCTGGTGTGGCAACCCAGTTCACAGGCCACCCAAGAGTTTATTTTGTCTCTCACACATACAGTACAGTGACATTAGAATACTGTGAGTTATATTCTCACTGTTCAAGTACTGACACATCTAATATTTTGCTTTCTCTTGTGTCATTGAGACTACACCATGCACACAGTATATACACTTCAAGATGCCAAATGAACATCTACAGGTTATGAGACTACATATTACATTGGTAGCTTGACCTGTAATTTAAAATGCTTGTAGGCTTTTCTTTGAATTTTCTCTCAACAGTGGTTCATATTTCGGAAGGCCAAAGTATGTATTCTATTAATCACACTTCTAAAAATAATGTACTTAGAATTGATCACTTTGGTTTTAGTTCCTCTTGCAGTGTGTGTGCAATAGCTAGGGTATGTGGCATAACAGGCTTACCCATTTCCTCCCAACAATATTTTTTAAACCTAAGATCAATTCCCACCAGTTGCTGTTAGTCCCCAAAGATGTTATTTGCCAGAAATAGCTCCTTCAGCATACAGGTGTAATTCCTCCCTTGTCTTTTCCTCACAGGTGAGGACAAGGTACTGCAGAATTATTCTCCTTGCTCTGGAAAAGAATGAGGTATTTTGTTGCACTCTTGACAAGAAGCAAAATGAGAAGGATTTTTAAAATGGACATTCAGCAAAATTGTGCAAAAGTTGACAGAAATAATGCTTTAATACAAATAGTACAAAATGACAACGGCCACAGCTCTGCTTCATGGACTAAGGAATACAAGCACTGGGCACGTAGTTTGTATCTCTTCTAACCATCAGTCACTCCTTCTGTGCATGTGTGCTTTGCTTCTCAAATGGAAAAGGCACTCATTTTATGTAGACAGTTTGCACAATTTATGGAAAGCTTGATAAGAAAAAATAGGTCTCACTCTTGCTTGGTGCTGAGGAAACTTGTGAGGCTTGAACATTCCTTTTCAAGGTGTCTTTCCAAATCAAGAAAGTCTAAATAAAGAAATTTAGCCAGTGCTGTTTTCATTCCCATTTCAGAGCTTGGGAAAGAACTGGGATAACAGCATGGGGGAGGGCAGTTAAGATCCGTAGTTAAGGAGATAAGGTCCAAACTAGGACAGGACATGCTTGCTTTTAATAAAAAATGAAGGTGGTCAGTTCTAAGCATGGGTTCCAACTCACCTGGTCCTTATTAGTGCCCTCTGGGATGTGGTGTGGAGCAGGATAGTGCCTGTTGAGTACCCTCCTTTTCTCATCTACCTGAAGGGCATAAAACTGTTCCCTGCCATCCTGCTCATTCTTCTGTCTCCCAAAATCATCCTGGCCCCACCTCTTTGTGTATCCTTTGGCACATTTATTCCAAGCAGGAATTTAACCTTGTAGAGGTCTCCCAGGGTTTGCCTTCCTGCTTGGAAATTCATGTAGGGTTGTTGTATTTTTGACTGCTATGTGGCAACATCCTCATAAAGCATGCAGGGGTTGAGCTAGATCCAGTTTTGGAAATAGGTGGGGCTTGCGTGCCCATTCTTTCCTATTTATGGTGAGGGCATCAGGTATATACTCAGCTGAAGAGCCATGTGATCTCCCTCAATCCCAAGTGTCAGGGGAACCATAAAATGGCTTCCCCCCATGGGCTCTCATATTCAATCATCCCATAGTTTTTTCCACAGCTGGTGGCTGGGGAGGCAGTTCATCAGCTGGCCGATGGGTCATCAGATGTATGGATCCATTCCACTGTACAGAGCCAGGATAAACTGACTCTTCTTCATGTCAGTAATATTTTTGAGCATTATTTTTCATCCTCCTCAGCACTGTCCAGTACCCCATACTGTTAGGGCTGTGTGTGTGCCTTAACACTCCATTAATTAAAGTTAGAAATAAACATGGCTGCATAGGTTTGCCATTAAAAACGATAGCCTTGTTAAGTTGCAACTCATCCCCTGTCCTGCTGTCATTATATTGGAAAGTTTGCTCTGTGCCTGCTTGTGGGCAAATGGATAGGTCAGCAGCATCAATAGGCAAAGTGAGTGATATTTGATGAAGGATAAGAGGAGGAGAAAATGAAAAAAAAAGTATGCTGCTTTTGATAGCAAGCCTTTTTAACCTATAACCTATATTTTCATTTTTAGACAGTGTCTCCACTGTTATCTGAAATAACATTTAGCTGTGTTACTTTTTTTTTTTTTACTGTGGAAGAAATCCCATTCATCTTGATGGAACTGTTTCCTGGCAATAATATTTCAGATAATGGCTAATTCAAACATTTGAATACTGAAACCACTTAAAAGTCACAGCTGTCAAAGACTGCACGGCAGAATAGATAATAAATTCAAAGTAATTCACCCCCTTCATTTTATACTATGATGACTTTTCAACTGGGTTTCATGTGTGCATATGTTAGGTGGGGTTTTTTAGAGGAACTGTTTGGCTATAGACTCTTGCTTGGATAATATAATTCATTCAGCCAACCAAAAAATAACTTTTCACTTCTGTCTTAGAAAGCAAGTTATTAGGGATAATATAACTGCCAGATCTAATCAAAGCCAAGGAATGAATTGCCCTCTTTTCATATCAACCTTGATTCAAAATAGAATTTCTTATTCAGCTTCTCTTCTCTGTTTCTTAGTTCATTTTAGTAACCTTTATTATATGCCCCCAGAACTCACTATTCCATGCTGGAATGAGACATTATATGTAAAAACTGTGGTACAAGCAGTGCTGTGACCAAAGCAGTTCTTTAAGCATCCTCTCTCCTGTCTAAAGATTAAGTATGAAACTGTTTGGGCACCAAAGCTATTAAATCATAGACACCAGTACTCTCAATTGGTCCTTATAATAGAGAAGATACAAAGGAGAGGATGGGGTCTCTGGAGCATTTGCAGTATTTGGGTCTGAAGCTGATTGATAATACTGTCTTCAATTTTACCATTAGAGTTGTTCCATCCAACTAGACATATGTAACATTCGCAATTAACTTGTGGATTCTGGAAATATTATTTTATATTAGAATATTTTAAAAAGTCCAGAAGTAGTGAGAAGAGAACATCCATGGTCAGCAGGACTACTGGCTGGCATTGATTTAGTGTCACTTAGTTCATTATGATCAAAACCTCACATCTTTGTATTCTAAGATTGTCTTTGAAATCCTTCACTGCAACTCTGTATTCCGATGGACTTTGAACACTGACATTTCCATTTTTAAGAAATATAATGAATAGGAAAGACACCTATTTTTTTTTTAAAAAAGGTCTAATCAGGGTGCCAGGTGCTTACAGCTGTAGATGATACTAATTTTTTGGTTCTTTTCAATCATTTCTATTTATACACTGTTGCTATACCAAGTACATCTTTTGCAAAGAGAAAGTATATTTAGAAGTAAAATATTGTCATGCTTATTATTTATATGCTATATAATAACTACAATAGATCTTATAAAAAAATCTTTCTTGCAGATTTAAACGGCAATCTTATGTTTGCCTACTAAAAGTAACACTTTTTGTTTTAAACAGCATATTCTATCAGATAATTGTGTAAAAGACTGTACTGTGCAAATGTTGAATCCCTCTGTTGGCTATGGCTAAAAGCCAACATTACACTCTCACTACATCCCTTGTGGAGTACATTTTTCTTCCCCTTTCCTTCTCCCTATAGCCAATAAGACTCTCAAAACAAATGTCCGGGGGGGGGGGGGATTTCCCAGCCTTCTGAAGTTAGTTTTAGAAATAGAAGAGCCTATAATGGGGAAGGGTGGTCAATCTCCTCTTGATTCTGTTTCTTTCAGTGAATGTATCCCTTTGGATACTGAAAATAAAAATCTAATTTATTCAAAATGTTCATTTTAGTTCTATTATTCTAAATATCCCCTTTTGCAAGTGAAAAAAAAGTATATCCTGTAGTTTCCACCTGTAGTGAAACTATTATTTATCTTTTTTATAATCTGCTTTGTGATATAATCATCAGTGTGGTTTTTTTCTTAAGTACATCTAAACTAGACCTTTCTAATTCAAGGTTATAAATAATTTGCCAATCAACAACAAGAACAACTACATCACGTGGAGTTCCTTTCTTTAAACATGGGATTTTTATTATTGCATTGGTTTGAGAAGGACAGTCATGTGGAATATTATAAAGATTAGCTTAGGCATCCTTCAGTCTCGAGAGACTATGGTAACGTGCTCTGTATGGAGGACTTGGAACAGCGTCTAGTGTGGCTCAGAAGGCCAATTCGAGAGTGACAATCCCTTCCACACTGAAGACATATACAATCTGTCCCCTGTCCAGCTCCCTGATTTTGCTGGGTTCAGGGCTGCCTCTTTGCCTCGGCCTGCTGGACAAGTGTCTCTTCAAAATGGGAGAGGCCATGATGTTAGGAATATTATAAAATCATGTGGCATTTTAATCTAACATTAGATCTTACAAATATATTAAAATACATCCTGAACACATTAGTCAGAAGTGTTGGTCCACATAGTGGAAAATTAACAAAGTTCTGTAAGCCATATAAACATGCATATTTGAAATCTTACAGCTCTATGAGACCAGGGTTTCAGTTAATAAACCATGCTATTGGAGACAGAAAATATATTTCTGTGGCTTGACAATGTAAAAATGAGGAAAACTGAGACCTGTTCCTAAAGTCAAACCATGTATGATTATGTAGAGATGCAAAGTATTTTGACTAAAAGTTTCAGAATTGAAAGACAAATAGTCTTCCATCTAACATGTAATTTAACATGTCCTTACTAGAAAATTAGGAAACATTCCACAGGAAATTTTCAGTCTGAAAAACACACGGGGCTCCAAATCTTCCCTTAACTTTCTAAGCTATTAGACATGACTGAACCTGGTCTGAACTTTCAGGAAATCTCTGTACAAACTTTGAATTAAATCTTGAACAATCCAAATCCAAAAGTACATCTGTTTGAAAACATTACCTAGTTACATGCAGAAAGGGATAAACATAAGCTTTAATGCGCAGATGTCTCTGTGTTATGAAATTCCTTTTCAAAATCAGACAAGCTTCTGAAAAAAAAGCTAGGTTGAGATTTTATTGTTTTTGTTCTATAAGCTATCCAATAAACTATTGTTCCAGAAACGTATCAAATTGTGTTGTATACTATGTATACATATTTGTCACAAACACATCAAATTTCACTTTTAAAGGCAGAAGACAAATGCTTCATAGAAAATCATACCCAGATGGATTTTATATAAGCAATGCTTTAGTCAGATCCATTCTTTGCATGCCAGATTAGTAGCACAAGTCTTTTAATCAGAACTAGTTCAAAAGATTTGACTACTATAGAATGCTGGCCTGAACTTTGTTCTGATCCAATAAGCATATTTTATTCTTACACACTTCTTTTCATAAAAATTATGAAACACAGTAAACTTGGGAATAAATGCAGGGACATGAATCTGGTCTACTTCTACTAGACAAAGAGCCACACAGTGCCACAGGAACATGTCCTCCTCCATGTATGAAACCCCCCATTTCTTTTTTCACTTTAAAACAAACTGTCATTTCAAGTTGTGGCCAGACTCTATGGGACTCTATGGGACTGAGGTTTGTTCTAACAGCAGCTAAAACTGGACTGCACCATTTCTGAAATCATGGTTTTGTGATCTTGTTTGTGAACTTTTTATTAGAATAAACCAAATTTCTGTAAGCTTGGAGATAGTACATAAATGACCCATCAATAATACAGTTTGATTCAGACCACCATCGTGCTTTAAACAATCAGGAGTGCGGTGATATTTGGTTCCCAAATGCTGCTTATGGGGAAGAAGTCACATTAGATAATGGTGGGTGGAGTCATGAATGGCAGCCAGAGTTAGGTGTAAAAGCAGGTATTTATAAACATATGTACACCCAAGGGGAAGATGCAAAAAATGTATTCATACGTAGAGATGTAAATGGTCTGGCTTTCTCTCAATGTCTCATCTCTAATCCATCATTTACTCTATAACTCAGCAGACAAGGATAAAAAACACACCTTGCCTCCGCATTAGAAGTGTTCTTAACTGATGCTTGGCTTCAGAGCTGAGCCGTTGAACCACATTGTTCTCTAAGGAGATCCAGGAAAGACATTTGCATGGGAATTCACCTTCTTCTCCTTGTTATCTGCACAGATGCACTGCCTTCCACTGAGGTCTACTCAGGGGGAATTGTTGTTCTTTGCTTTTGAATCACTGTGCTGCGTTGATTGCCTGGTGGCCACCATCTTCCCAGTGTTGAGGGATGCATGCAAAAGATTGACAGCGAGAAGCTGGTGGCCACCAGGTGCTCAACACAGTGCAGTGAATTGGAAGTGGAGAGCAACAATCCCCCTGAGCAGACCTCAATGCAAGGCAATGTATCTGTCTGGATAACAAAGATCAGGTGAATTCCCATGCAAATTTCATTCCTGAATCTCCTGAGAAAATGAAGGTATCTGAAACAGAGTTATTGTCCTTTCAGTTTCTTTGTCCATTCCCCTCACTCCCCACACACCCCATAAGGCTGAGGGGAACACAGCCAGAGGGGAACACAGATGAGATCTTGATTGTCTGCCTAAGATAAGGAAGCAGGGAGGAGTCGGCTGGTGGGGGCAGCTCAAACCTGAGGTGAAGCAGTGCCCCATTTGCTCCGATGAATTGCCACTATGACAGGAATGACTTCCCACAACCTATAGCAAGTATGAGACTCTTGAAGCCTCTTGTTCTTTCAAAGAAATTTGGGGAGGAGTCACTCTTTTCTGCTTGTAACTAACTAATTAACATGGGATTTCTCAGAGGTTTCTTTGTCTTACCTTTTCATGGCCCAAATGCCAAACTTTGCCAGGTTATCACAATTTCTGTGTACAATGGCATCTTTCCTATCCACCCAGATAACACAGAAAGAACACTAATCTATACAGAATCATTACCATTCCTCTGCACAATGGCATATTTCCTGGAAATGATTCACTTGAAAGGGCACTAAACTACACAAAACTGTGCAGTTTCCTGTACAGAACAGTGGGTGACAAACAAAAAAGTGAAAATGAAAATGATAAAGTATGTCAGGATTTTGTTTTCACAGGCAGCCAGAAAAACATCTTGATGATATAGAAGGAAGTCTTGGTGGGGAGTCCTAGCATAGTGAGAAATCATGTGAGTACTTATTACTAGGGATGGGACTTTCATGTTTTAACAAAAGAAAAACACAGGAAAGAAGCTTTTTTTTAATTTTCGTTTTCATGTTCTTTAATTGATTCCCAAAAGAAAGTTTCTAAAACATGAATGATTCATATTAATGACAGAGGGATGCATGAACGTTTTATGTTCTTTTGTGTTTCTCTCTTTTCTTTAACCTTTCTTTCACTCTTTGTCAATTTACCTGGGAAATTCTTCACCCAGTAACGTCATGAGTGCTGCTGTCAAAAGCCAATCAGAATGTCCAGGGAGAGCAGAAATTTTGAATGTGTAAAAGAACTTGAACTGGTTGAAATCAAGTGGGAGTGCTCTTTCTTTGTTCCAGCCATTCCATGTGGGTGTGTGAGCAGCTGGTACTGTCTATCTTGTGCTGCCTGCTTCCCTGGCTCCTTGCTTCTGTACTTCTATTTTGGATCCTTTCCTTTTTTGCCTTTTTTCTTCATATGTGAGAAAGTCCTCCATTTCTTTTGGATTATTTTTGCTGCTGGTGCAAGGCAGCCTGCCTTTGCCAGCATGCCTCCTTGGACTTATTTTTTTAATCCTACTTACCCAATTTCCTCCCTCTTTGTCCTTTCCATTCTTGGATTATTTTTCACTGTTATTTTTCACATATGAGAAGAACTCTCCTCATATCTAGTCATTTGGGGTTGGAGTGTATGTGCTTTAACTGTATTTTTATTTGCTTGCCTTTATTTGCTTGCTTGCTTTTCTTGCTTTTTGGGAGGATGGCTGTGTGCATCTCTTTTATTTGCAATTTTCCCCTTTGGAGGTGCTTTTTCTGTCTGATTGTTTTAAAAATATTGTTATTTGGTAAACTTACTAGGTGTATTTATTCTGTTAAAAGTATATATTTTGGTGGGGTATTAGGGACTGTTTTCTTTGGTGGTGGTTGTTTTTGGTTGTACTGTTGCCTGGTTTTGGAGTAGATTGCTTCTCTCTTGTCTTGCTTCTACTTTTTTAGAACTGTTTTTAAGTTCTTTAGAGATTTTTTTGTATTAGTACCCGAAAACATGGAGAAAAACAAAATGGAATAACCTGAAGGAAAGGCTCCCTATCAAGTAAAATAGAAGGAGCACTGCACAAAAAGCAGGAAAAAGAGAACAACCGAATCACTTCCTCTATTTCATGGATCAGAGTGAAAGATTCTGCTTCACAAATCCAGTGAGCAAATCCAGTTTAGAGCCGGGGGGGGGGGAATCATATTATGTTCCAAGCATGGTATTTCAGAAAAAATAACATGTTTTGTTTTGTTTTGTTTTCAAAATCCACATCTTATATTCAGTACTCAGTTTCAAACACTGTCTGGACTAGAAACAACCTTGAAAGTTATATGGTAGATAATGCACAGAGGACAGAAGAGCCAAGCAAATAATATCCAAACCTCATATTTCCATATACATTTTAGAAAAGTTCCTCCCCCCCCCCCCCCGGAATCTCACAACCATCATGGCTAATGATTGTGCCCAGAAGCAAGATAAATTGGAAATCCTTTCACTTTCTTCCTAAAAAGGGCCAAGGAAGTAGGCATGTTGTCATTTGCAGGGAAAACAACAAAACATCTCATGACACCTTAAAGACTAATTAGTCTTATGTGGAATAAACTTTTCTGGACTGTGGCCCAGTTCTTCAGAAAGTGTAAGAAGTTGATTACAGTCCATGAATGGAATGTACATGCTAAATAAAACGTAAGGGTCCCACTACACTTTTGCTGTTTTAACTCCTTCCCAGTTATTAACTGAGACTGGGCTGGGGGCTCTGAGTAAAACAAATCTACATGTTCTGGCTAGACTGTTTGTAGGCCCCAAACCTAGCTTTGAGAAAATATTCCATGCTCATTAAGTGGCCTGTGCTTTAGAATCATGAAAGCATGAATAGATTCCTGGAGTAAAAAAAATACCAACTGTTTCCCAAATGTTAGTTATTGTTCTAGCTGGCAATTACAAAGTATGAGATGGAACACTCCAGCATGCCAACTAACTGGTCACAACTGGTGGGTCTACTGGGTTTTACTCAATTGTCTATTCTCCACTTTTTAATTATTGCATAAACATATCAGATGTTCACCAGATTTTTTAAAAAGAGAGTTCCCTGGGATGTTTTAAATGAAGGGTGGGAAAAAAATTAATGAAAATAATAGTACATTTTTGCAAATGAAACTGTATTCTCTGTTACTGAGAAGTCTGCACTCAGGTCCTTAATGTTGTAGACTCTTCTCAGAATGTTCAGGTTCAAAAGGTTTCAGTTTTGCACAAAGCCAGTTCAAGGCCAGTCAACAGAGAATCTATGCGGAATCTCTCTTCCCCCCCCCCCCCCGCCCCCTGCGTGTAACAATCATTTCTCTCTACATGTATATAAGAATATGGTAAAGTTCAATTTTCACATTTATTACAGTCTAGTTAAATTGTATCAAAATGTTTGGTGCAATGTGACATAATACACATGTCCTTATAACAGCTGAGTGTCTTTCTAATGAATGAATCACCAAATGAAACATGTTTCATACTGGAATTTATATTGGCTTAATATAGTCCTCATGTTCAGAATCAATTTGTATTTTATTGCAAGATTTGCCAGTAACTATAAAGAAAGGCAGCGTCTCAAGTGCTTCAGAATTAGAGGCTTGAAATATCTTAGTTTCTCAACTGATATATTTTAAATCATGGGTTTTACAAAAGCATAATTAAGTTAGAATAGTTGGAAAATGTCAGAATAATGGCATGAAACCTGACATTCAGGCAGCCACTTATATAAGAGAGAGAAAGCTGATAACATGATCAATTTTCAGTTATTAAGGATGTATTTGCTGTTCTAAACCCAAGTGGTGTACTAGACTCTATAAATTAAATCCCACTGTCAGTCCCAACTAGCGTAAACCCACAGAATAAATGGGACTTGCATAGATGTTGCCATAATGAACCCCATTTATTTGATGGCTGAAATCCAGCAGTATGACGTATTCCATGTAATGTTTGTGATATCATCCACCATGGCATTTTTCTGAAATAAAACATTCCTGATCCTTCCCCTGAATGTCTCAAAGCTCTTGCAGGATCCCTTTCATTGCAGAAAAGCTGTTGGGACTGCAGGATGGAGGGGAAGTCTTTAATTCCCCAAAATCTTCAGTCAGTATGATGACACTATTGACGGCAATTTTCAGAAATTAAAGACTCCTTCCCCAGCCTGTGGCTCCCAAATGTGTGTGTGCGTGCGTGCGTGCGCGTGTGCGCATGCATGAGAGAGAGAGAGAAATTGGAAATGTTTCATTTCTGGGAGAGGGCAAATTGTTGCAGCTGATGACACTATCAGCGTTACACAGCTCAATTTGGGGAACAGGATTTCAGTCAATGTCTCAGCTCTAGATGGGATTAACAATTGGATTTAGCCCATTGTTTTAAGTCTTTTTTAGATGAGAATGCTACTTTGATTTTGAAGAAAATATTTCTGCTAGATTATGCAAATATAAGGGGGGGGGGAACCATAGATGGACATAACCAAAATGTTGTGCATACAGCAAAGCTGTTGGTAGCATAACCTGTATAAATAACTTTGAGTAGTGCACATAAATTATAAGACCCTGTAAACTTAATTACAGTGTTTGTGCTCTGTGAGTTTATGCTACAGGAGCTACAATAATTTAGAACAGCCAAAAAGACATATATACAAGTGAACTAATTTCATATTCAGGGGAAGTTTCTTCTCTAGCCTTGAACATTATGGAGATTATCTGGTTTTGTTTCTAACAGGCCCACCTCTTTATACTAGTTCAGGCAAACAGACACACACCCCAAAATCCATTAAATTAATTTGAACAGAAACTCAGTCTTTAAATTATTTGTTAATAGGTGCTATTAAAAAGCCTTTTAAAAGATTAGGGAGCTGGAAGTAACATTCATATGATTAATATTATATACTTTTTTGTTTGTTTTCCTTATCTGCATATAGAAGCTGTGTTACCAAAAGAACAGCCACATGATAGACAAAAATGTAGTTTGTCAAGACTCGTCGACTAACTGAAGAAAGCCTATATCCTATTTGCTGTGGGAAGAGTGATATACTCCATCTTTGGAGCTCCCATGATACCCCAAATTGTGCAAGCCAAAAAACACTCATCCCAGTTCCTTCTTTCATGAACACTGCATGCATGGACCGGGATTAAAGGTTTGGGGACACACTTTTCACATTACAGTCTCGTTCCAAAACTCCATGTGCTTTTTTATCAGTCAGTGTCAGGAGTGTCAGGCACAATTAAGATGCACTCATAGAGCTGCCCCAAATATAAAACTGCTATGTAATATTTACTACTGACATTAACTATTGTCAGCTGGACTATTATTAAGGCTATCTTGTTAGCCCAACTAGAGTCAACTAAATCACATATCAAAGAAACATTCTCAGAGTCCCATAATCTCTCCTCCAAAAGTAAGCTATATGTTGCTAATTGCTGTTTTTGGAGGTTATATACTCAGAGAAATGTAGAATTCATCATAGTATACTGCAGAAAAGACTGCGAGCAGAACTCTGTTTTGCTGGAATGTGTACATGCTTACACAAGATCATATGAAAGATTTACAAAAATAAGTAACTCTACTGACATGTCATAGGAAGGCCATTTGGAGAATATCTTGTACAGGGTGGTATCCTGTTGGTTTCACCCACACAACTGCTCCATTGTGCAGCTGTCACAACATTCCTGGGGCTTGTTCAAAGAAGTATCCAAAAGCTCCTCATGGCAGTGTAGCCCCATTGGCTTCAACAAGTAATTCCTATGACCACTCCTGACCAATAGAGATTGGGCAAACCTATGCTGGCAGAGCATTAAAACAAGCAACTGAATTCTCCCAAGTAACTATAAGATGTGTTCTGCTTTCACATTGTTGAAAAGGCAAGCCTTATTAACTGAAAAACAGCTTGCCTCTTCAAGATGTGACTATGACTACAACTTATGTTTTCTGGGTACATACACCATTATCTTGTATATGTGGATACAGCAACAGTGGATAGTGGCCATAATACCTTCATGTAACTGCATTGGCAAGAGATGTATTTAACTCTATAATACATTCAGTTCTATATACTGTACTGTAAGCATACATTTAAAAGGAAAATAATTCATCCATAACTATTTCCAAACCATATGTTAAATATGAGGCTGAAATAAAAATAACAAAAATTTAACATAACACAATAATACCAAAAAAAGGCCATAGTCCAGTGAGATGGAAAAAGGAGAAAATCAAGAGTCAGGAAAAGTTACTTTTTTGAAATAATCCCCACATAGTCTACCCAGCATGCTCAGGCTTGCTCTATGCACAGTTCAGCTAGTGTTGGAGAAAGAGAATGGGGTGGCAATTTTATCTGATTCCTCATTCTCTCTGCGTTCCCTGGGTGCACAGTATGGAAACTGGAGTTGAGAGCTGTAGGACAAACAGGAAGTGGAGAAAATTTCCACTACACCCCTTTCCTCTGACAGGAAAGCTCTGCTGGATCTATTCACGAAAACATCATCAGGGATCAATTCCTTGATTCTGACCACAGCTAGTGACTTTCTGCCGTATATCCTAAATAAGGCAATGACACCAAAGCAAGAGAATTTCCTTGTTTGTTTGAATTTCAAAATGTGATTAAGCAACAGAATGGGTGACTTTACAAACTAGAAAATCTTTACCATTTCAGAAGTTCATTAAATTAATAATTGGACCAAAAAACAACCCCCCCCCCAAAAAAACACTCAATACCCCAAGTGAAAATGTATTTGTTTGTTTTACATGTAGTTGTTAAAATGGAACAGGGACTATAAAGTACTAAACTCTACAAGTTTTTAGCTTTTCTGTCATATCTCAGTGCATTTAATGTCCTTCTGTCACAGTATTTATGACTTCAGAAAGAAATGGGTTATTTCCTATTGTCTGTTCAATAAATAAGTGAATCAGCACATACTGCAGAACTACAATTTGTTAATGAGATAGCCCCAAAACTGTCATGGTCTCTAGGTTCAGATGCTTGCACAGCATCTAACCCTTAGAGCTCAATACTGAAGAGTAATTGCATTTTTGCAATGAATTACATAAACCAGCCGAAGATTTCTATGACAGGAACAACAAATAATTTGTCTTTTGTGTAGGTATAGATTAGAGGGAGTTTTGCTTCTACATACTTGCTAATCTATAGATCAAGAATAGAGAAGTAGTGGCTATCCAAATGTTGTTGGACTCCAATCACCAACAATCTAACAATATTTACAAACCCAACAGATTCTCCACCCCTACTATAGATACCATGCTTTTGAAGGGAAAAAGGGGGCTTTGGGTGTGCATGACAATGTTATCTGCATTAGACATGCTTTCGAAGAGGGAAGCAGGGTATAAAACCAGTACAATTAATGCAATGTGGGGTAGATAACTTGTCCACATGTTGAACTATAGTTACCATCACTATGGCCTTTGCCAGTGCTCACCAGGTTGGTGAGAGGTCATCTGGAGGGCCAAACAGTCCCAAGCCTTGGTATAATTTCATCAGTTATGGATCTTCAGCATTACAGTATTTGGTCTCAGCCCAAATGCTAAGACAACTGCATTTTTAAATACAGTGGTATGAAGTTGCTGAAATCCTGTTTTTGTAAGTTGTAAGGCTGGTGATGTCATCAGCCATGATAATTTTTTTTTGAAAATTAAACCTTTCCTCTGCTCGGCAGCAATGATTTTCAGTAATTAAAGTCTTCCCTTTCCCATTCTGTAGCCTTCATGCATTCTCAAAAATAAAAGGCATTACTCAGGACTCATGGTGGCCAGAGGATGGGAGGAGGAAATGCTTGATTTCCAAAACATAGCTGTAGCTGATGACATCATGAGCCTTACTCCCTGGAACTTATATAAACAGGATTTCAGCCTGTAAGGCACAAGTAGTAGGAAGTTTCACACTGATTCCAAAGACCCTACAATTACACATTAGGGCCAGATTTTTGGAGGAACTAGTCTCACATAACAAATTGCTTGCCGTTAACATTTCTTTCTAATAATGAGGGTATATCTATGTTACATTCTGATTTTAATGTGATGAGAGAAGGTTTCATTTGTTTTGTTGTACAGCTGTCTTTTTAGCTACTTATGCAGGAGAATGGTTCTGGAGGAATATTTCTTAGTTCAAGTCCCAGTTGGTGCTGTGTTTGTGCTGCTACATTGTGCTCAATTGTGGATAATGAGGCAATGGAAAGGTGGTCAGGAGCAGAAGGTTTTGTAGCTCAAGTCAGTGGCTGGTAACATTCAGATTTCAGTCCAGTAACTAAAAGTAACTAACCATTTCAGTTGCTTCTGAAAAATGAAAAAGTTAAGAGGTACTTCTAAATATTACACGGAGGCTGCAGAAAAGAGGAGGGGAATATAATTCTCCATTATGGGGGGGGGGGGTTTGCAGAGAAGATATATGTCTTCTGCCAGCTTAGAATGCTTTGAATGCCAGCTATAATCCCTGCAAGCATTGCAATAATTTTGCATAGACTGGAATACAACACAAAGACAGGCATACTAAAGTCCATGGATTCCAAAAGATTTAACAGCACACAACTTTTACTCTGAATTGGATTGTGGCCACCAGGTTCAATTAACTCCCACTGAAAGGATTAAACTCGTATTGGCTAAAATCCTCTTGTGTAACCTACACAAACACATTAACTATAAGAGGTAAATTGCTCCAAGTTAAGAATCCACCAAATACATTATCAGTTCATTGCTGAGGCATACAACTGTGTGACTGATAATGTCTACAGCGAGTTCTTAACTTGGGGCAATTCACCATGTATGCTGTGACAGCATAACTAGGAAAGAAACTTGGGCTGTTAAAATGAATAAAGGTGCTGCTTGGGAAATTCTGGGAGCTGTGGTCTAGAAACAGAAATCTATATATCTCTAGATAGATTTTTCCTGCCCAGGTTATGGGACTGAAGTATAGATTATATCCATTACATCATACCCACATCACCTACAGGCCTCTCTTTCAGGTTATTCAATATCACAGTGCAGTTATATAAAAAAAAGAGATATACCACTGTTTTCATAGAGCTATGGCTTTTACCCTAATAAATCCCATTATTTACATATGCAAGATCTCGGGGCACTAGCTGGAGTTTCAGGTAACTGCTATGCTTCTGTGAGCCTCTGGGTGGGGAGCCAAATCTCTGGATGAATTAAAAGTATGAAGACTGTGCTTAAGTTGACTTTAAAGCCTGAACAACCATCTCTACCCAATTCGTCAGGGCTCACATCATGAAACGGTGTGTATACTCCTTCAAATGGCATGATGGGCGGAGGTGCAACACACACACACACACACACACAAGTTCTCTGTCCAGTTCATCCTCATAATCTGTGCTTTTTAGACATGCTGAAGTTGGGGTCATCATACCATTTGTAGCAAAGTAAGGAGTAGAGCACCGAAGTCATGACTCATTACCCTTCTTGTTGCACAAACAGTGGCAGCAGTAGCTCTATGGGGAAAAAACTACTCCTTCCCGAAACCTGCCTTCTCCACCTCTGTGACATCCCAATCAGTCTGACATCCCAATGGTCTGGCCGCTTGTATTGACCTTTGACCCCCAAATCTCAAAAAAATGGAATGTTACTGCTCTGGCAACCCTAGTATCCTCTCAAACCTAATGCATTGGTTTGACAGATGATGCCCTGCTCTCTGCCCTCCCTGCATGTGAAGGGATTCTTATTAATCGCATCTCCCCAAGCATATATAAAGTGAATTGGATTAGCAGTTTATTTAGTGACCATAAGCAAAGGAAAGAAGTTATATGTAGATGTGACTGAGCTGCTGTGGGAGACCTCTAGGGTCAGTTTTTTGTTGTTGTGTGCCATCAAATTGCTTTGGATATACAAGGACCATGCCATGGTTTTCTAGGTATGTGAGATGTTGTTCGCTATTGCAAGCCTCCATGAGTTTCCAAGAGGACATTTGAGCCAAGGTCTCCTGAGTCCAACACTCTGTGCACTGCTCTGCACTGGCTGTCTAGGGTTAATGACCAATGGAGGCAATTGCAGCTGTTATGCATAAGCTCTGAACTCCCCTAAACATTTCCAGAAAGTTCTTTTCATTTATCATATGAAGTTCTAGGTTTGAATAAGTACCATTCATTCACTGTACTCCAGGCACTGCAAAGTATCTTACTTAATATTTTATGGCATGTGTCTTGTATTATTATTAATAGATTTATAAGAGGGTTTTTTACCCTACTATAAAAAATGTTCTTTCTCAAATGAAACACAGATGACAGTAGACCTAATACATAATGTTCTCTGAAATGTTACTGGTACACTGGTGCTATTATTTAAGCTATGGTTTCCTCCTCAGCAGATGCTGTCCTGTTTTCAATGTTCTTTCTGTAGGATTTCTTTCTCTCAATCTCTCTTTTTAAAAAGCCTCTCTAAAAAGGTTAGTTCACTGGATGCAACCACAAATGCTTGTTAAATTTTAAAACAATATACAATTTCCACTTTTCAGTTCTATCTGTTGCACATACGATGATGGTCTTTTCTGAAGTCTATTTAGATTACATCTCTCTCTTCAAACATGTCCTGTAAGAATGGGCTTTGTATTCATAACGCATTAGAGATATACATGACCTCAAGTTACATCATGAACAATAACTGTTTTAGTTTTGTAAACAGGTATTCCATCTGTGAGAGAACTCTTTTAAAAGTCACTGCCTAGTGGAAAATATATTTTCTTTAATCAGTCATAAGAACTAGGATGTGGATGAGGATGACTCAGATGGATTACATGAAGCCCACTCTGAATCTATCAATATTATTTTGTAGTGAAGTTAGCAATGTCAAAGCAATCTGTTTTCTTCTACATTACAAGTACGTAACTTATATTCTGTGTTAATACTGTGGTCTGAAAAATATAAATTTATACTTTTTAAGCAACTGAAGAAAAGATCAGTGACAGAGTGCATACTTTGCAGGAGAAAAGTTTCAGATTCAATATCTTTTTTTTCACAAGAGAAGGCTACGGAAGAGTTTTGTTTAATACCCCAGTGAGCTACTGCCAGCCAATGTAGAAAAAAAATGTGTTAGATGTATGAATGTCCTGACCTGGCATTGGGCAGCTTCCTCTTGACTCAAAGGAACATACCCAGCCCTGTCTTAACCATTAAGCAAAATAAGCATGTGCTTAGGGCATCAACAAGGGAAGGGGTCACCACAGTTTTCTTTTCAGCGCCAGATTTACCATGGACCATGATGCAAATGGTACACCCTCCTTAACAAGCCACATCTATCCATCCAGATCGCTCGGCTCCCTCCCTCCTTCCTTCCCTCAAGAACCACAAGAAAACCACCTCCCTACCTAAAGCAATGGAGTATGAACCAGTAAAAACTAAGAAGTACAAAGACTGACCTAGTGAGAAAACTCATGTTTTGAGTGAAATGATCAGTCATTATAATCATCGTTTGGTGTTTGTTTGTTTGTTTTTCATTTCTGTATTTTGGGAGGTTGGGTGGGAATAAGAATAAAAAGGGCTGCTGGTCTTTTATACCAATGGCCTCTGCACTATATATGCAAGCCAAAGAAATAACAGTCACTGTTAAAAATGCCCCATGTTACGTACCACTCTTGAAGTGTCCAGGGCCCCCAACATTTATCCATGGTTTTGTTACCCAGTGTGGTGTAGTGGATACAGTGAGAGATGAGGACGCAGGAGACTTGAGTTCAAATCCCTGTTTGGCCATAGTTCCAGCACAGACTCTTCCAAAAGTGCAGAGATAGCTTGTTTTTAGTATTAATACTCCATGTTCAAGTAGCAGAGCTCTCTTAAAGAATAAGGAAAATAACTTGTTTCTGTAACGGATAACCTCTGAGGAGAGCCAGAACTCTGTTCATCTTATCTCCATAACAACAGGGAATCTGTCAAGTTAAACAGGACCAATCTAATTTACCTATTCTAGAAATTTATATTTCCAATCACAAACTAATGTAAATTGAGAGGTGGCTCACGAAGTTGAGCAAACCTTGAAAAGTCATTCAAACCATCCCCCAGCATAGAACATTATGTTCATAGCTGTAGATTAGCTATACAGGTATGTTGTTTCTTGAAATCACAATGAGTAATGTTGCAATCCATGGTGTAGCTATTATTTGTTTGCTTATGACATTCTCTTAGATAATGACTGAGCTGTTTTAATATTACAGTGCCCTCATGGATAAGGTAATTGGAGAGCACCTGAAGAACTGGAATGGAAGAACTGAAGCAGGCAGGAAAGAGAAAGGACATAAAAGAGACAGGAAGAATAACGTGTTGGATTTGGGTTGAATTAACAGTGGGATCAAAGCCATGCAATAAAAGTCAGAATACAGCAGCATCCTTAAAATGAAGAATGTAATGTTTGGCAAAAACTTAAATCTGGCTTTGAAAATGGGAATTCTAACTTTGAATGAGAATTTGAAATGTACATTTATCACAGGATTCTAAGAATTTCTTAGTTCAGGAGAGTGATCCAATGTAGTAGCACTGAAATGAATGAATGGAGAACAAATAAATGCTGTCTTCTTGGAAAAATTAGGGAAGATTAATGTGTAATTAATATGAAGATTAAGATTTATTTATATTTATATTTTAAATTTTGTAACTTATTCTGCTTTAGTGTAATACTTTTCATTGGGTCCCAATCCAGCGAGAAAGTTACATGCACAAAGAATGAATGATCGAATGAATGAATGTTTGCTAACTTGGGAAGACTTTGTCCAGAAAGACAGCTTCAAATATGCATGTTAAATAAATAAATAAATAAATAAATAAATAAATGCAGTTGTTGTTCATAAAATGCCTCAATATTTCACAGAAGGACTGTTTCAAGACACACCAGCAGGAACACACACTGACCATACATCTTGTTTCTGCATCAAATACTCTCTTATTAGTCTACATGTTATTACCTCATTCAATATTTCAGTTTTAAATTTTCTATTATAAGTTTGAATAGAATAATTTCAAATATATATTATATTCAGAAGTAAAGTTAGCCGTGTTATTAGGCAGAGACAAATAGCTGTCTCAGACACCAGATTCTGAATGATATGAAAGGTTAGCATATAATTATTTACCGTCTTATTATATTTTTTATTCCAGGTCAGAGAGAGGTACCCATGGTTCATGGTTCAAAATAACTTGCCTGGCTTGGGATACTCAGCATCTTGACTTGAGAGAACAGGAGGCATTTCTTGCTTTGTTGAGGAAGTAAAAGGCATTTCATTCAAGTCAAATTGCCCTAGTGAGTCACAATACACTCTAACAGAGATGTGTTTCTATATCAACAGTTCCGGAACAAACCAGTACCATGCCAGTGGCCAAAAGCTTGTTAGTTATGCCCACCAACATAACACAAACGACACAACTTTTGGAAGTGAATTTGCTCAAATTAAGAAAACATTGTAGACATTGTCTGTTGTGTTGCTTGGAACACAACTGGCAATGTCTGTAGTGATTTCTTAACTTAAGGTAATTTGCCTCCAAGAGTTACACCATTTGTGTTATGCCAGTGTAAAATCCCAATAAGATTTTGGCCAGTATTTAGTAAAACCTCTGATACACACTAATATTCATGACAATTTAGTCAGTTTTTGTGTAGCTAATAACTACCTCCCCTTCATGGATTGCTGCCTTGTCGTGGCGAAGGGGCTTGAGTAATTCAGAGAAGCTATGAGCTTTGCCATGCAGGGACACCCAAAATGGACAGGTCATAGTGGAGAGGTCTGACTAAACGCGATCCACCTGGAGCAGGAACTGGCAAGCCACTCCAGTATCTTTGCCAAGAAAACTCCATAGACAGAAACAAAAGGCTAAAATATATGATGCTGGAAGATGAGCCCCTCAGATCAGAAGGCGTCCAACATGCTACTGAGGAAGAGTGGAGGACAAATACAAGTAGCTCCAGAGCTAATGAAGTGGTTGGGCCAAAGCTAAAAGGATGCTCAGCTGAGGACGTGCCTGGAAGTGAAAGGAAAGTCCGATGCTGCAAAGAAAAATACTGCATAGGAACCTGGAATGTAAGATCTATGAACCTTGGTAAGCTGGATGTGGTCAAACAGGAGATGGCAAGAATAAACATTGACATCCTGGGCATCAGTGAACTAAAATGGACGGGAATGAGCGAATTCAATTCAGACGATTATCATATCTACTATTGTGGGCAAGAATCCCGTAGAAGAAATGGAGTAGCCCTCATAGACAACAAAAGAGTGGGAAAAGCTGTACTGGAATACAATCTCAAAAATGATAGAATGATTTCAATACGAATCCAAGGCAGACCTTTCAACATCACAGTATTCCAAGTTTATGCACCAAACACTGATGCTGAAGAGGCTGAAATTGACCAATTCTATGAAGATTTACAACACCTTCTAGAACTGACACCAAAGAAAGACATTCTTCTCATTATAGGGGACTGGAATGCTAAAGTAGGGAGTCAAGAGATAAAAGGAACAACAGGTAAGTTTGGCCTTGGAGTTCAAAATGAAGCAGGGCAAAGGCTAATAGAGTTTTGTCAAAAGAACAAGCTGGTCATCACAAACACTCTTTTCCAACAACACAAGAGTGTTGTGGACCGAGAACTCCCAGTATGTGGACCGAGAACTCCCAGAAGTACAAGCTCTACACATGGACATCACCAGATGGGCAATACCAAAATCAGATTGATTATGTTCTCTGCAGACAAAGATGGAGAAGCTCTATACAGTCAGCAAAAACAAGACCTGGAGCTGATTGTGGCTCTGATCATCAGCTTCTTATAGCAAAACTCAAGCTTAAACTGAAGAAAGTAGGAAAAACCACTGGGCTAGTCAGGTATAATCTAAACCAAATCCCTTATGAATACACAGTGGAAGTGAAGAACAGATTTAAGGAACTAGATTTGGTGGACAGAGTGCCTGAAGAACTATGGATGGAGGCTCGTAACATTGTACAGGAGGCAGCAACAAAAACCATCCCAAAGAAAAGGAAATGCAAGAAAGCAAAGTGGCTGTCCAACGAGGCCTTACAAATAGCAGAGAAGAGAAGGGAAACAAAATGCAAGGGAGATAGGGAAAGTTACAGAAAATGGAATGCAGACTTCCAAAGAATAGCAAGGAGAGACAAGAGGGCCTTCTTAAATGAACAGTGCAAAGAAATAGAGGAAAAGAATAGAAAGGGAAAAACCAGAGATCTGTTCAAGAAAATTGGAGATATTAAAGGACCCTTTTGTGCAAAGATGGACATGATAAAGGACAAAAATGGTAGGGATCTAACAGAAGCAGAAGACATCAAGAAGAGGTGGCAAGAATACACAGAGGAATTATACCAGAAAGATCTGGATGTCCCGGACAACCCAGATAGTGTGGTTGCTGACCTTGAGTCAGACATCCTGGAGAGTGAAGTCAAGTGGGCCTTAGCAAGCATGGCTAACAACAAGGCCAGTGGAGGTGATGGCATTCCAGTGGAACTATTTAAAATCTTAAAAGATGACGCTGTTAAGGTGCTACACTCAATATGCCAGCAAGTTTGGAAATCTCAGCAGTGGCCAGAGGATTGGAAAAGATCAGTCTACATCCCAATTCCAAAGAAGGGCAGTGCCAAAGAATGCTCCAACTACCATACAATTGCACTCATTTCACACGCTAGCAAGGTTATGCTCAAAATCCTACAAGGTAGGCTTCAGCAGTATGTGCACCGGGAACTCCCAGAAGTACAAGCGGGATTTTGAAGGGGCAGAGGAACTAGAGACCAAATTGCTAACATGCGCTGGATTATGGAGAAAACCAGAGAGTTCCAGAAAAACATCTACTTCTGTTTCATTGACTACAGAAAAGCCTTTGACTGTGTGGACCACAGCAAACTATGGCAAGTTCTTAAAGAAATGGGAGTGCCTGACCACCTTATCTATCTCCTGAGAAATCTATATGTGGGACAGGAATCAACAGTTAGAACGGGATATGGAACAACTGATTGGTTCAAAATTGGGAAAGGAGTACGACAAGGCTGTATATTGTCTCCCTGCTTATTTAACTTATATGCAGAATACATCATGCGAAAGGCTGGACTGTATGAATCCCAAAACGGAATTAAGATTGCCGGAAGAAATATCAACAACCTCAGATATGCAGATGATACCACTCTGATGGCAGAAAGTGAGGAGGAATTAAAGAACCTCTTAATGAGGGTGAAAGAGGAGAGCGCAAAAAAATGGTCTGAAGCTCAACATCAAAAAAACTAAGATCATGGCCACTGGTCCCATCACCTCCTGGCAAATAGAAGGGGAAGATATGGAGGCAGTGACAGATTTTACTTTCTTGGGCTCCATGATCACTGCAGATGGTGACAGCAGCCACGAAATTAAAAGACTCCTGCTTCTTGGGAGGAAAGCGATGACAAACCTAGACAGCATCTTAAAAAGCAGAGACATCACCTTGCCGACAAAGGTCCGCATAGTCAAAGCTATGGTTTTTCCAGTAGCGATGTATGGAAGTGAGAGCTGGACCATAAAGAAGGCTGACCACCGAAGAATTGATGCTTTTGAATTGTGGTGCTGGAGAAGACTCTTGAGAGTCCCATGGACTGTGAAGAGAACAAACCTATCCATTTTGAAGGAAATCAACCCTGAGTGCTCACTGGAAGGACAGATCCTGAAGCTGAGGCTCCAATACTTTGGCCATCTCATGAGAAGAGAAGACTCCCTAGAAAAGACCCTGATGTTGGGAAAGTGTGAAGGCAAGAGGAGAAGGGGACGACAGAGGACGAGATGGCTGGACAGTGTCATCGAAGCTACCAACGTGAATTTGACCAAACTCTGGGAGGCAGTGGAAGACAAGAGGGCCTGGCGTGCTCTGGTCCATGGGGTCACGAAGAGTCGGACATGACTTAACGACTAAACAACAACAACAAATAACTACCTAGTTCGTACAAAAAGAGCTATTTCTCTCTCTGTGTGTAGTGGCATTAAGTCAGTACCAAGTTATAGAAACGTTAATAGGGCTTCCAAGGTATGTGAGATATTTAAGCAGTATTTTTGTCAGGAAATAGTAAACCACTAGAAAACTCTGAAAGGGTCACCATAAGTGAAACTTGAATATAGGCAGTTATTATTTATTTACAGGCATCTCCCCCCTGCCCCAAGTTTCTATGATCAAGTGGGAATTCAAACCTGGGTTCCTGAGTTCTAGTCCCATCATTCTATCCCCTGTACCACATTGGATATTCCATAAGAAACAGACACATTTATCTATTCTTTATCACTCATCTGAAGATAAAATAAATAGGAAAATATGTGCAGAAAGGAGAACTTACTGACTGAAGGACCTGGGAGACTGTTTCAGATGCAACACAAGAAAAACAGTTCTCACCTGGAGAAATAAACTAGACTTGTTTTCTACATTTTAAAGCTTCCTGTTCAATGCGGTGAAGACAGAAACACCATCCAGTTTGTACTGATATTGTCACTCAATTTCCTTCTGAAGTTATTTTTAGAAGATAATTATTTTAATGCAGCTGATTACAGTGTATATAATAAATATTGTAACATCAAAACATAACAAGTCTTTTTTATTGTTTGAATTATTGACTTGCATCAACATTTCTATCTACCATCTGGTGTACCTCTCTGTATTCATATTCATCTCTGTTTACATTCTGTATTGCATTTCTCTTAAGTAAATTTGATGGATTTATGTGTACAAAGAAATATTGCTCTTGATTGAATTCTGAGAGACATCAAGTGTCTTCAAAATCTTCCTTAATATACAATGTCATAGAAAATTTCAAAGTGTGTATGGTTTAGTTTAAGTGGATATCCCATAGATAATGGAGTGAACAGTCAATGAATGTCCTTCATTTACACTATTTGACAGCAAAGAGATGTTGGTGTGATTTTTGATAGATGTGAAAGCAAGCTCTCATTGCCTAAATTTGTGTCACACAGCTCTGCATGTGCAACAGTGAGATAACAACAGAATCAATGGCAAATTGCTGCAGCTGTTTAAAGGTGATTCTGGGATGCATGCAACTCATATGCAATGTGATGAAGTCACATGCACCTCGCAGTCACTGAAGCAATCCTTCAATCAGCAATTATTTGCTAATTATTATATTATCACCATTGTGCACACAGAGCTGTGCAGCAGGATTTCAGCCCTTGAGCTGCCTAGACAGAGTATCAGCAGAAATTGAAGCTGCTATGGAACACTCTGTAAAGCTTGTCATTCTGGAGTCAAACATTTGTGTCCCAGCCATTGTAACTAGCTCCAGATCTTTTTCTTTAGAGGTTGAAGATGAACTGCATTGTGAATCATTATAGAAGAAAGCATGAATTAACGGTGCCTCCAAAAGGTCATGGTTTTATAACTTCAGATATATAATAAATTCATTCCACCTGTTGGTTTATTTACATTCTAAATAAACCAAGATGAACTAGCAGGTGGAATGAGCTTATTATATAACAGAACAAAGTATCAGTCCATCTCCTTTACTAAGCTAGGTCCATATGTGTGTAGAAATTGGATTCCATTAATTGATTGATTGATTGATTGATATTTGAAGAAGAACTATATGCACATTTCCTTGGGCTGAAAAGCCCTGTGGCAAATTTGGAATTGGAGAACTAGATTCTGTAAATTGGGCACTCTTGTACTTTCGTATCTTGAACTGACTATTGTTATTACTATTACTACTACTAGTGGTGGTGGTAGGATGGTGGTGGTGGTGGTGATACGAATGTGTAGAAATCTCTTGAGACAGCTTATCAAGAATTCTCACCTACAGCATGAAAAAAGGACAAAAAGCACAAAACAATAGGTTGATTGATTAAAAAGACAAACACCATCCATCTAATGCTGCTGTGTTCGCAATTTGTTGCAAGAAAGCAGAAATGACTGCATTTTTGAAATGTCCATATTTACAGAAATTTGCAAAGATCACTATCGCAAATCTCTCTGATCAAAAGAAATTTGCTGTCTTGCCACCAACAGGAATATTCTCATGTCTTCATGTTTCCTGCATGAGAATAAAAGAACCACCCTAAATGATTAGCAGGTTGACTAGTGCCACAAACAATGCCCTGGCTCCTGAACTGGGCTTTTTAGCCCAAAGAAATGTAGGTGAAAGAGCCAAATTTATTATTGTAGAACTCCATGGTGAAGAAAAAGACATAAATAGATATCAATTTTCAGGTGAAGAAAGAATGTCATTTACTATAACAACTATGAATCACCTCCATTCTTAAGATGTTTATGATGTGCGGCCTATAATAAATTAATGGGGAGAATCGCAAGCCTATTACAGCTGCATTTTTTTGTAAGAATGATGCTCCATTTTAAATGTTTTGGTTCACATCAATGAGCAGATAAAATTCTTTTCTTAAAGCCAATGTGAGTGATATTTTCTCATTTTATGATGGGCAACATATCTTCCATTTCTCAGCATAAGAGCCATGGAGCAGCTGCAATCCACCATAGCAAAATGCATCAACTTTATTCCTAAGCCATTTCTGTGCAGTCTTGTTGCATCTGTCCACTACTGATAAAGGCAGCTCAAGGAAATGTTAGCTAGCTGGTTGCAGATTGTGTAGACAGAGATTACAAAAATTGATTGTACCATATCTGTGTCACTTATAATACAACAATCAGATCAAAATAATAAGGTGAAAGATACACAAACACATCTTTTTCCCTTTTCAGTTGGAAGTATGGGCATGAGGAAATTAGATTCTGCTGGCTAAAAGAATTTCAACTAGGCAAAAATTAGAGCATCACCAGTAGAGCATAGATCCTGTTCAAGGAGTATACATGTATGGCTTTGTCTAATAAATAATTGTTTCCATTTTTGGGGGTAGAAACTCCATTAGAAATGACCTACTGCTGAAACAAAATACCTGATGCTTCCTATGTTCGTTCATTTGCAGCCTGCCAAACAGAAGTATTTCTGATACTTTTGTCATGGGGAGAGTTTAGCAGGGAACTTGTACTGGGGAGAAGCAGCCAGTTTTTATCAGGTTTTCTTATTTAAAAACAAGCCCTCTCAAAACTTTGCTGTCACCGTGAGCATTGGCCTATCTGCATTTTGCCCCTGTGACTTGTCCAATGGATGCACCACTGTGTCATGTGACATCATTCCTAGGGTTATTGTTGCTAGACAGATATGTCATTTAAGATGGGTCCTCCCAATGGTGTTAGCTGTTAAAGAGCAGAGCAGGCAGGTGGTAGGCTGTACTTCAGTAAGCATGTTATCCAGATTATCAAGCTACAGCAATACTGAAATCCATCTAACAAAAAAAGACTAAATGCTTAATGGATTAACTGGAATGTTGTGTTCTTAAATCAAGGTGTAACCAAGCAACATTATCCACAAAATACTTAGAAAGCAAGTCAGAGTGGGTCCCAGGTCACCCAACAGGCTTAAACAAGTCATGGATGATTCAGAAGAGCGATGAGGGTAGATCTAGGTGAAACATTTAGAATATTTTTTAGAAGTGCTCCTTTAAGTGGTAAAAGATACCTGTTTGTCATAGCACATACTAATCTTTCTCCCCTACATACCTTGCATTTGGCTTTGCTTGGTTTGGTTTTCTTGGTCTTCGCGTTTTGTTATTTGGCACTGGAAGACAACCATGAGCAGGTATGATTGCTGAAGCCTCCCTCAATTGGTTTGCCACTTTACACTATCACATGGATTTGCCCTTCTGCTACTCAAACAGCCCCTCAATGTGCACATTTTTGTCTAACATCTGGGACTTCTGGGCCCCCTCCCCATCCTCCACTTTACCCTGTGGAAGGATTTTACTTCAGTCTAGTAAGTATTAGGATTCTTGCCAATCCCAAACCAAACTCTTTGAAATGTTATGGTTTCCTTTTTCTTCTTCTACCTATTTGCTAAGCTATGACCAAACAGCCAGTGTACATGTTTGTTATGTGATAACTGACAGAGAGATGTTTCATGTAGAAAACAATGGGTGCTTTTGTTTGTTTATTTTATGATAGATTAAATAAGGATTGGAATAACAGTAATGCACGGTTTTAAAGTACATCATGAAGCCTTTTTATCTTTTGAAGCTAAATTCTATTTTTTCCCATGTCTAGTCCTAATCTAAGCCTTATCCTAACAAACGTCAAAATTCTATTTCTCTGTCTAAAACTCACAATTCTAATCCCTATCTATGTCAACAATCTTATTCCTAAACACTCACTCTCATATATTCTCTGCTCCAATCCTTGGACTGGGGAAAGCAGCCAATCACAACAGAAATCTGAGGAAAATCGTCAACTTTTTAAAAAACAAGAAACAATATTTCTGGAAATTAGACTGTGCCATAAAGCAGTAGTAAAATTCCTTTTCTTTACTTTTTCTTTTTGGAAGGTGAGGTTTTACAAAAATTAAAACAGTAAAGAATCCAATTCATCTTTGCTGCTGTGAAGCATAATGGTAAGTCCCCCATCTCCATTTAGAGAATTCACTTTTAACAAAATATGACCTCTGTATGGTTGCTTCCTTCATACCCAGACATCCCACAGACTAAATACAATAGAGCCTCCGCAAAACTCAGCCCAAGTTATAGTTTTGCATTTATATAACACTTCTCATGTGATTAAGAATTATGGCCAGTAGGGATGGAATTTTCCAATTTCTTGGACTATATATTCTGTAATTCTCCATTCTGTAAATTCTACTTGGCAGAAAGACACCGAAACGTGAATTACCTGGGAGAAAAGCCTCAACTGGAAGGTTTCAAGGCTGAGCTATGCTGAGTTCCTCCTAGCTTTTTGTTCAAAAAGAAAATGTCTCAATGGAGCAAGAACAGGACACCTGGGTGGAGCTAGGCCTAGCTCAGCCTGAAAGCCTTCCAGATGAGGCCTTTCTCCCCGGTGAGTCATATCTAGGTGTCTGCATATCAGTTAGAACTCTCAGAATTGAGAATTATGGGATTTGTAGTTCAAATAATTAAACCAGAGTGACTTACTCCTGAACCGGATAGAGCTGTTGTCACACATTCTCCATGAAACAGAATCCTATGGTGAACTGGGTGCTCCAGCTACATGTCAAAATACTCTGACACCCAAAGAGAACATCAGATATCTATAATCACTGCTGTGACTGCCATCCTTAACGTGTAGGTGAATGTGTGTGGAGAGAGAGAAAGAGAGAGAGAGAGAGAGAGAGAGAGAGAGATGCTGCTCATCCTTTAGAGATGACTGTGCTCTATAAAGAGCAACTTGAATGCCGCGGCCCATTTTGTTATAATGTCTGTCTCTGTGCTTGCTGTTCTACAGAATACAGTAGGGTGAATGGGCTGACCTATCAAGCCTTTTCTTACATTTTAATATAAGAAAAATAAAGCAGCTGAAAGGTTTCTGATTAGACACAATGGCTTTCCTTCTTATGTCAGACTGCTCATCTTCCCATCACAAGTGAATTGCTGTCCCTTCAACCAAAGGACTATTAAAGCCATACTATTAATTTGAATATGTAATCTCTACCCCTACTTCAGTCTCATGTCCTGTGACTTTTACCAGAACTCATCATGCATCCTTCAAGCTCAGAGGTAACAGCCATTTCTCTTGGGTAATTGCTTCAATCACATCACCTTTCCACTCTATCTTTTCTATTGTATGAAACACAAAATTCACTTTCAGGGCTCCTCACAAGGTTATTCCCAACCTACCTATCATCCTTAGCAGCTATCAATATGTCAGCTCTCATCTTGGTTCTGGCAATGACGCTAGCTTTACATCATTCTCACGTAGCAAATTTTGAAAAAAAAAATTATAGAGTACATATTGGCTGATAATAGAGAGAAGTTAGAAGGCTATACATAATGTAGAGGCTTCTGAAAATGTTCCTTTGGTGGATTTAACTATGTGAGAACCTGGATGAAAACTGATACTAGTCAAATGGTAGTGTATACTGTCTGTTACTAACCCTCTTTCCTTGATTTAGCTTACTGCATGGCTACAAACAACCATCTTATTATAGGTGTCTTGGAAAACTTTTAAACTATATCCAAACAGGAGGTTGTCAGCCTTTCTACTCTTGCTTTGAATGTGAAAACATTGTTTTCATGTTCCCTATTTTATTTTTTTGTACCTTAAAAAAATCTCCTTTACTGAGATATTTTCAAAAGCATAATGGCTTAGTCAGATAACAGTATAATACAATACCCCATCATTGTATCAATACTCTTGAATTTTCCTTTATGGGTCAGGAACAAAGACTTTCAAATATATAGGAATTCTTCATTTCTGTAGTTCTTGCTCAGTAGAAGAACATTCTCAGTAACTATGGCAGCACACAGAGAAATGGACCAATTAAGCTACATAATATATCCCTATATTCAGAATAAATTAACTAACCTTATATACAGATGCTCTTAATTCTAATATTTTTGCACCAGTCCTGAGCCCTAGTTGGATTGTTTCATATTGTTGGATAGCTCCATTGTTTAGATATCTGGCTGTGGAGCCAGAGGTTGCAAGTTTGATTCCCCACTGTGCCTCCTTGTCAGTGGCTAGACTTGATAATTTCAACTCTGGAGTTCTAAGATGATAATGATGATAGCATAAGGGTAAATTTGCATAAATGAAGTATGGGACTGCATTTGAAAATGTTAACAATCAATCCAGTAGAGGGAGACGAAGAAGTTATCATATTACGCTTATAGCTAAGCAAACATTTTCTTTTAAAAAATTATAACTGAATCAATTGCTTTTAATTCATGGTAATCTGTACACTGTCTCTGCAACAGGTCAGAGTACAACTTTGAATGAATGTATATCTTGCCATAATAATATATGTTTCTAAATATCATTAAGTATGTTCTCTTTGAAATGGGTAAGTTGTAAAGAAATGGAAGATCTGTTCAGTACATAACACTAGAGACAGGTATGAATGAAAAAACCACCAAATTTGTTCAAAAATCACTAATTCATATTCATACAAATCAATGCCCCTGAATCAATAATTGCTTAGTGATTTCTGATTTGTTGGGCTATAAAATGATCTCCAAGGCACCTGGAGACACCAAAATTGCAAGGAAGCTTCCCCTGACTCTCCTCTACAATTGTTCCAAATTTGGTGAAGTTTGTGTTTCCCCAAGCCAGCTGCTAAAGGGCACTTTCCTGTGGGGACCCACTTTGTGGGTGTCTAACTTGGATGTCTGAAACCCAATCATCACTAAACTTGGGGGGATTATAAAGGAAGGGCAGGGGAAGCTTCTGTGTGATTTTGGTGTATCTAGGTGCCTGGGGGGAACTTTCCTGGGGGCCCCACTTTACGGGTGTATAACTTGGACTCTTACACCCAAACTTCACCAGACTTGCAGGGCTTGTAGGGGAGAGTCAGGGGAAGCTTCCCTGCAAATTTGGTGTCTCTAGATGCCAGGTGTGTGTGTTGTTTTATAGGGTTTTAAATTCAAAAACAAATTGACAAATCACTTCATTGATTCATTAAAAATTGTAAATTCATGATTTGTGATTTGTCATGAATCAAAATTAATCACAATTTTTCTGATTCGTGCCCATCTCTACATAACACTTTGGGCTCCAAGCAACCATATTTATCTATCTACATTTAGCATTTCCTTTCTAAAGTTACACATCTTTAAATTTACTCTCAGGCAAATGAAGACATATGGTTTGGTTGAACTTGTTCTAGAGAAGCCCATAGGACCAAATTGCCTTAGCTCAAAATGCACCCCTCATCTTGGTTGTAGATTGCAAAGTTGACAATGGTCTTGTCGAGACACTAGCACACCATGGATTTGAAATCATGTAAAGGGGGAAAGGGGGCAGCACTCATTGGCTCTGTCTTTGTCGTGCTTCTGTTGTTTCACTCTGTCATCCATGATTTATTTATTTATTTATTTATTTATTCGATTTTTATCCCGCCCTTTTAGACAAAGTCTACTCAGGGCGGGTTCCATAAACATTAAATATAAAAACACTAGAACAATTAAAATTAAAATAAAACAGTTCAAAACAATAATATTAATATTAATAATACTCAAGATGGAAAAAAATTATAATAAAATAAAATCAAATATTGACAGGAGGGAAGGCCTGCCTGAAGAGCCAAGTTTTTTTTAAATGATGTATTTAAAAGGTAACTTGTCACACAATTGCAATCCTGAGCCAGGGCAAGGAGAGACTTATAGGACCCATGACATATTGACAGAACCTCATTCTACAGCTGCAGAAAATGTTGCCAGTAACCTCTTCAGTATTTATGGTTAGGCAATGCTCCAACTGTAGAAGCTGCTGTGGTGCAACTGGCACTTTGTCATAAAGTTGTAACCTCCTGCAGCCCTCTGAAAATTCTGTAAAGAAAGCCAAAATATCCCTGCTGAACTGGGAGAGGATCCCTAAAAATCAGAAAGATTGACATTCCACAAGTGGAGCGATTTCACTAGCAGAAATCAGATCCTGTCTACCTGTTTGTCCTCTGTTAAGGGACAAAAATGTAATACAGTTTTGTTAGAAGAAGACAGATCCAGACTCCACCCCTTGCTCTTTAGCTGACATAGGTGAGCACATCTTCAATTCCTTTTTTTTTCACTGTGAAAATGATTACAGGATTGCTATCAGAATCTGTAGAAAGGTACAGAGACAGAGCAGTTTTATGTAGGTCTAAAATTAAGTCACACCGAGTTCAGTAGCGATTATTCTCAGATATGTGTGTATTGGAGTACTGTCTAAAACTGTTTCAAAGCATAATTATCCTTCATTAGGGAACTGTGTAATGAAAATGTAATCTTAGTTTTAAAAAGTTTTAAAAGCACAGTGGGGTCCCCTAAAATGTGCTCATTCTGTTTCATAATATACTAGGGTTTGTTTATAAAAAAAAATACAGTTTTCTCTGTTCCATTCTATTGGTTGTCTTCTTGTTTTTCCTCTTTTGAATGTTCCCATGTTGCTAATTGAAATTTTTTGTCAAGATGTACAGAATTCTAAAAATGATTCGATCAAAGGCTGCAAGTTATGCAGAATTAATTGATAGATTAGGATAACAATTTTTTAAACCATACCTCTGCAAATTTGGCAGAGGGTGCATGTGTACTCTTGTGTAGCATCAAATAAATATGCTGGGTATGTAAAAAGCTGGCACATAGGGGTGTGGGGAAGTTCAAAAGTTTGGTTTACCAAAAGCAAGAAACATTTTACATTAGGAAACACTCTAGAAATCCAGTTGAATTGTACAATTCAGAATTCTGCCACCATAGCCTACCACATTTTTTGCAGTTTACAATAAGAATATTAATCACGTGCCATTAAGTCAATTCTGACTTATGGTGACCCTTTGCAGGGTTTTTCAGGTAGGGAATACTCAGAAGTAGTTTACCATTCCCTTCTGGGGGTGTCCTGGGATTGTGCAGCTTGCCCAAGGCCATACAGGCTGGCTGTCTTCGCAGGAGGCACAATAGGGAATCAAACTCCCAGCCTCTGGCTTTGCAATCAGATACTTAAACCACTGAGCTATCCAGCCAACTGTGTAATTTATAGAATGTGTTCAATTCTAGAGGTTTTGTACATAAAAATCAAGGAATTATAGCTCCAAATTAATCTACAGCATACATATATAAACCATTATCATTGTACGTATCCACTGCTTGGTAAGTAAATTGAGTCATTCTTCTGGTTTGCAGGTGGCAGATAATGTTCCCTATCTAAGGCTTCCTACCAAATATAAAGTGTAGGGAGTTGTTCCAACAGACCTATTTCTGCTGAGAATAAAATGACATTAGGACAACACAAAAGTACTGCTGCAAATGGAATATTACTTCATTACTGTGACTTAAGTTCATGTAAATAGTGTTAGTGTGAATTTGCTGTGCTAAGTAGTGGAGAGTTCTAACAATACCATATATTCTGGAATGTGAAAATAAAATATATTAATATATGAGCATGGCAGAAGTAGCAAAAAGGACTGTAGGTCAGTAACAGAGCAGATGGTTTGCATTTTGAAGAATTCAATGTGTAACATCTCCACTCCCATTGGACAGGTAGCAGATGAGGGCAAAGAACACTGCATAAGATCATAGAGAGATGCTGCCAGTCAGGATAAACAATACTGAGCTTATCTGAATGAATAATTCAGACTGGTATAAGGCATCTTTCTATATTTCTTTTTAAAAGATAGTGCAATGTGTAACAGATGTATCAAAAATCACCCTTCTCTTACTAAATATTGGCAGTGTAAATCATATGCATCTTTGGATGTCATGTATTTTATTAATTTACACAAAGCAGTAGATAATTGTGCAGTGATGATTTCATTATATTGACATAGAAATATTGTACATTATTGAATTGTATTTTATTAAAATATTAATTGCACAAACAAAAAATGCCAGAAGAGTGAGTCATTACCACTCTGCTGTTGTAATATCCTCTTGCTGCATAATAGCTTTGTGAAACAATAGTTTTTTATTACCAGTGTAGCAATGTTGATATATGTTCTGCTGAGCCAATATGATGCCTTGGGTCTGTTTGCAATAGCAGTACAATAGAATATGTAGTAGAACTCCATAACATAAGTCTTTATCCATGATCTTAAATACCAGTGGGCAGAATAAGAAGATTATGAAATAACTAATCAGAATGCACATATCTCATTAGCTGAACTAATTCAGAAGTACTAATACCAGCTTAATAAACACATCCTTTGTATGCTGTGAGGGGGTCACATATGAATGTCTGTGCACAATCTCCTGATCCTCAACCCTGTTGTTTTCCTTCTGTTAAAATCCATAGGATTTATGTGCACATAAATCACAATAAACCAAAAATCATAATCAATAATTTGAGAACTATAGATACTCACAATGAAAAATGAAAAGAGGGAGGGAAGTAACACTGACACAGAGTTCCAAGAAGCATGATAAATAAAAGTCCTATTCAGTCATTAGCAGATTATATATATGTTCTTTGTGTGGGAGTGTTTATCATGGAGGTTGGTGAGTGCTGTTGCTGCAAGCCCAATTCCTGGCATTGTTGCTTTTGTATATATGGAGAGTAGTGAGTCTAAAGAAGAGAGCACCTGCTATCTGTGGGGGCTTTCCACATGATTCAGGACCATGGAAACCCATTCAGAATCATGTGAGATGCCTGAATAGGGCTAAAGCAATTTCTCACTAGCAGCAATGCTTCAAATCTGAGGGAAGTGGTAACTTTTGACTTCTTTTGACCATAGGATAAGTGTAAAGTGTGTCACTGGCTAGAAGACTATTGTCCCTTTGCTTCTTTGGAAGACTTCAGGTGGGTTCACAGTGAGAAAGGGATAAATCCTTTTCCTTTACACCGCCAGTGGCTTCCTTTTACTGTGGTATGCAATGGTATACAATGCTACAGGACTTCCAGCTCCAAATGTGACTATTTTATAACTATATGTAGCTCTGAAGAAAAGTCTAAATTCTCTAGTCTAAATTCTGATCTTCAAGGATATAAGTTTGGGGAACTAGACTGGGATTTCAGGTCCCAGTGGGTGACCTTAGACATGTCTCAACCCCTCCTCTCCATGATAGGATTGTTCACCATATCTCTGGCATTAAAAAAAATGCCATAAACTAATAACAACACTACATTGGCATCAGAATGTGGCAAATTCTATTAAGAATAGCCATAGAAAAGTCAGCTTTGAGACTAAAGGTATAGAAGTTTATTCTAAACTTCAAGGTAGTCTGTGCCTCCCCCCCCCCCCCCCAGGTCACTTTTAACTCCCTTCTTGACTCTGAACATTACCTGTCAGAATTGTTATTTGATGATAAAATGTAAAAGTACTTAGCATGATGAATGTTTGTAAAAGAAAAAAAGTAACCAGTCTTCATTTTTGGAGACTGTTTAGTTGCCCAGCAATTCACAGAACTGAGAAAAATAGCATCACTCCCTCTATTATAACTTCTCAAATGTATGAAGTTGCTATTCAATAGCCTTACTTTCTCAGCAAAATAGAGGGATCATAGCCATTCTTTACAATGTATCATAAAGTTATCTATTTACTTATTACCAACTTCCATGGGATTTTATACATTCCAGATAATTTCCTGAGCAAGCACAGCACAAAATTCATTTAACTTTGCCAAAGTTTGACCTTGCTCCAAAATAAACTGAAAATGCACATGAAAGGACTTATTTTCTACTATATTATTTCACAAATTCAACCACAAACTTTATAAAGGTAACAAAATTGATATAAAAGGGCAAATAGTATCAGTCTTATATTTCCTGACATGTGCAATGTTAGCTGAAATCCTGTTGTTTAGCATAGCAAGTCACAACTAGAGTAAACCTACTGACCAGTGGGGATCAACCAAGTTGACTGGACTTATGCCAGTTGTGACTTACTATGCTAAGCAACAGGATTACAGCAAATATATCACAGGAAAACTTAAAGTGCCATCATCTTCAAGTCAAATACAACATTAACACACATTCTTAGTATTTCAGTTATCCCTCTTATTAAAAACCTTAATAATCTTCATAGATCTAAGTTATAAAAGTGGAAGGTGTACATAACATACAGGATTAGAAAAACTGTTTGCTGGGGTCCTGCACAAAAGGATAATGTTAATATTTTGTTGTAGGATGCAACATGCCCCACCTCTTTTCTATATCTGTCTTTCATGAGAATGTTAGATTCTTTAATCATAATAAATAACATCAAACATCAATAGTAGAAACAAGGAGAGGGGAAGGAAGGAAGAAGTATTAGTAGTAAATGATTATGAGGGTTTTCAACTTGGAGCAACCAGCTGCAAGGCAATGGAGCAAAAAGCAAGTGTCTCTTTCAGCACCATGGACAAGACCAACCACAGTATGAGCCACAATAACTAGAAACCAGACATTCTGTCTTCAAGCACTGTGGTAAATACTAGTTCAATGTTGTGCATCAACTAATGTTTCCTGTAGCAGTACTGCCAATACTTTACTGAATGCCACACTAGAGGTATCTGGTGCCAAATGAGAAACTGAAGATGCAGTTTCCTTGTTTCACAAGACACGGCTCTAGTCTAATCCAAATCACATTTAAACAAGAGAGTAGGGGAGTAGAATTAAAAGTAGGAGCTGCTGGGCCCTCTTCTTTCCTTTAAGTCACCTCTGGACAATTTTCCCATTTATCAGGCTTCAATTCAGAACACTGCCAGTTTAGGGGGGAAAGTCTTTGAAGGGAGAAGCTGCAGGATGTATGAATGGATTAATACTCCCTAACACCACCAGCAGTTTCATGACTGGTGCATTTTAGAGAAAAAGTTCTACAACCATCATGTCTGGTTTGAATCTAATTTATACTCATGATCAAGCCACAGTTAAGCATTTTTCCATCCCACTGATTTCAGTGAGACTGTTAAATGCATGCTTAAATCTCTGCTACTAAAACAATGATGCTTAATTGGTTATATTTTGTCCCATGAGCAAAACTACATTAAAATGGAAAATAATAATGTAGCCTATAGAGGAAGACTATTTATTTCCTCTATCTTTATGTTACTATTGATTACTAAACATTAAATGCTGTACAAAATATACCTATAAAATAATTTTGCTTATTATCAGACAACAAGTTGCTGAGCTGATGACAGAATACTCCCTTCTTCATCTTTTTAAGCACTTCCTCCCTTTTTTCTTTATACAACATAGATTACTTGAAAACCATCCCAGCATAAACTATAATCCCACATTCTTTATTTTTGATATAGTGATAAATAATGTTTAAATCAGACAATAAATAAAATAAAATAAAATAATTAATTACTGAGTTTAGTTCTAGCTAATAATTTTTAAAATTAATGTTAGTACACAGTTGTAATATTGAAAATACAAGGTTATCTTTTTACCATGTCTTTGACTAAATTATTGTAAATATTTTTGAATAAAATTATAAAAATATTTTAAAATTAACATAATTTTTCTAGACAAGCCCAGCCAGTATTGTGCACTTCGGAAAACCATTGACTTCAAGAGGAGATTTAAGTTCAGTTTAACTTCTTTGCACTGAAATGTAAATGAACTTATTTTGCGCTGCATCATTTCCCTCCCTAGGAAAATACATTTATACATTCCTGAAACATAAAGAGATCACCATGTCATCCATCCAAGCTTTTGATAAACTTGTTGCCATTTGTAAACAAGTGAACTTCCCACATACATTTCAATGTGCTATGATTCTGAATCTGAATATAAACTGAGTTACTTTTAAATCCATCAGGAGTTATGTTTGCAAGCATAATTATCTTTAGCAAATATTTAGAGAAACATTATCTTGCATGGCAATCATAATCTATTATTATGGTACACTAACACCAACATAAATGCAAACAAATGGAGAAGGATTGTGCAAGTTCTGATTGAGTTGGAGTACAGCATTAGGACATCAAAGATCAGGGTAAAGTTTGTAAAAACAGTCACCATTACACAAATACAGATGTTATTGAAATAACTGAAAGTTTGAGAGGGTTTTTTTTATCATTCTGATTCAATGATCACAAATGAAACATCTCTGATTAGATTTCAGTCATAAGGTCATTAAGGTCATTTCTCCCTCTTCTCACTTTAAGAGTGAAAGGAAATTGGTATGTGACGCCAGCTAGAAATTTTACCACCAACAATATGAAGTATGAAAATTAAAGCAATTCTAAGAATCCATTATTGCTGTTTTTCAATCTTTCTGATTGTTTCGGAGATGGTGAATCACCATACTTTCACACATCATAAGAAGTCATGAGAACTTCCTTGATCAAAACACCAGCAGCCAACATCAGTTTATACATAAGATATCAAACACTTTTTTGAAAACCAACACTAGACAACCCACTATAATAATACAGCTCTTTACGGTATATATTCACCAAGTAAATACAAAAGTCACATAACTTACCCCAGGGTGGTCATAGTGACAATGGTATACCAGAAAGCAGCAGGGATACTGGTGAATTTGCTGGATGCTGAGCCTTTCTCAGCATAGAACATGACTGTAGCAAAGATTATGATGGCCATAGTGAGAGAAAAGAGGAGAAAGCCAAGCTCTGATGCACAGCTTTTCAGAGTGTAGCCCAGGATACGCAAACCCTGTGAGTGGCGGGAAAATTTAAAGATCCGGAAGACCCGGAAGACACGCAGTGTTACAAAGGCCCCACTGACATCCTCATTGTTGGTCATCACAAGACCAATGTAATAGGGCATAATGGCCACCACATCAATGATGCTCATGACACTACGCGCAAACTTGTAACGACTGGGAGCAGCCACCAGACGCAACAGATACTCAACTGTGAAGATCATGACACAGGCTGTATCCAGACAGAAGAAAGCCACATCGTAACGCTCTCCACAGGACAATTCCTTGATGGCACCAGGACTTACCCCACAGGGCACTGTCTCCACCACATTGGCAATGACAGAAACTGCAATGAAGAAGCCTGTAACATAATAAAAGACCAGTGCCAGTGTGCTGGTATGTGGATTCTCAAAAGCCCTCCACATCCTTTCCCGAGCTGTCATGGAGGGCAGATTGCTTTCATCAGCTTTATCCTGATCAGCATCATCCTGAAGACGTTCAGCATTTTCCCGTCGTCGATCCTTGTATTCCTCATAGCAGCAATCGCCAATGATCTCAGGGATAATACCAAAGAAGGCCAACTCTTCATCATAGGCTGAGATGCACTCTTGGCGTGGGTAATGCAGCTTCCCTGTTCGATAGAAATTGAGGATGTGTCGGAAGATATCAGGGTCCCGATCGAAGAAGTATTGCTGTGTCTCTGGGTGATAGAAGAAATCCCTCTCTGAGCTGCCAAGCAGTGTATCAGGATAGCGTTCTAGGGTGTCCAGCCAGGTCTGGAACTGGGTGCCACTCACATTTAGCACAACAAGAGAGTCCTGGCTTCGCTTTCTGTCCTGCCGAGGAGCACTTGGCATGGGGTTTGTGGCTACTGGCATCCATCCTATAGCTGCTGCCCGAGCAAAAGGCAACCATGCTGCTACTCCTGCTGCCATTGTCTAGATTGCTATAAGTATTGCTCAGTGTCCTCTTTAGAAACAGTCCAATACACTGAAATGTAAAAACAAGATTATCAGGATGTTAGGGTGTCTATTGTTTTTATATAATGGAAAGCCTTGCCCATTATTTTTTTCTTTTTCTCAAATGATGCTGCCTCCCTCAATGGTTTCCCATGATTCAAGTCATTTTAAGACAACTGGCTTAACATCTTCACTATGTATGATACCTGAGGAGCTGTCCAATATGACTGCCAAAAACGTAGCACTTTCTTTATTGATTATTTGGCTGAGATCAGGAAAATTCCATGTGTGAATTTTTTTTTTTAGCAAGAAGGACATTGTCTGCCATAGATAATCAGCCATCAAATCAGATCAGGTCTGGTAAGCATTATCTAGCCAATCTGCCAGGCCAAGGGCACAATCTTCTGGCAAAGAAGTTCTGCCCTGATTCTTGGAAATGTGTTCCAAATTCAAACCCACATCTCCTCCCACCTACTCCTACAACAGCCATCAGTTGCCAACTGCTGGCTGGGAAATGAGGTGAACGGAAACAGGAGGCTGAGTGGTCTTGGGTAAATCTGTAGGCTAGGGCTGCTGTAGGAACACTTGCCAATTTCCACCTCCATCTTTTAGCAACAGCTGGTTTAGGAGGGAGGCGTGAAGAACATGCCCCTTTTGAATTCATAGCTGAGTCTCTTCAGCCTGATCACCACATCAGGAAAACCACTCACTTCCTCTAGACTTTGACTGTTTTAGGAAGACAAAGCAGAATAATAAACTTTCCAAGTTTTCCTTTTTAAAACACCCAACAAACCAACAAAAGCACTGAGGGACACTTCCACTCAAGAGGAGCAGATGACTGGAAAAAGGTATTTAGAAAAACACTTTGGCACGCCCCCTTGATTAAGGTGAGCTGAATTTTTTAAAAATCTAGAAATTACAAGAGGTCCCTTAGTAAAGGAGAAGTCTGTGTGGAAAGACTTAAGTGTTCGACTTGATCTGAGCAGAACTTCTGATTAGAGAACTTCTTACACAAATGACTGGAATAGTGAGAAGAGAGAAGGAAATGTTTAAACAGGGGGAGGACACTCCTGAGAAAGCTTTAATGGAATAAAAGAGGGAAAAGCCAGGAGTTTCATCAAACATCAGGGAGGAGGAGAACACAAGTATAGTTGGGAGGAAAGTTTAGGTGGGAAAAGAATGTGGTGGTGAGTGAAGGGGGTAGAATGAGAAAGAGATGCACTGGGAGCTGAGGTAATGATCATCATATAGAAATGTTGGGGAGCTGTGGTGAGGGAAGAAGGGGATCAAATGTATCTGAGAGAGGCAAAGGGATGGGCAATGAATCAATCTTTATATCTGAGGTAACAAAAGAGGCACAGAGGAGGTAGGGGAACCCTGAAACACAATACAAAGTTTAGGGAGGGTAAAAAAAATTACAGTTGGAGTTCAATGGACAGAGATGAGGACAGGTTTGGGACATGAGGATGTTAAGCAGCCCCTTCCTTTCTCTTTCTGGGGGTGCCCTGCTACAGAGGTGGACGCTCAAGAATCTCTCTCAGTCTTTCTCAGGATCCATAGTTCCTGCTGTGCCAAAGAGAGGGAGAAAATGGGCAGTTCCACAGAGGAGATGAGGAACGACCTGGAACCGAGAACATTCAGAAGGGCTTAAAATCAGGAACTTATGAGTTCAGGAGTCTCAGAGAGGGCACGCAGGGGCTGTGTGGTCTGCGACGGAAATACAATTTCGGAAAAACCTATTTCACGAAAGAGTCGGCTTCAAGGGAACCGACTGGGCTGTTCCTGCCGTTTCTCCTTCCTCCTCAAACACGAGCAGTTGCCCGAACGTGCGTCCCTGCTTCTCCAGAGCTGCTTCTCCCTCTCCCTCGCCCCTCTGCCCCGCACTCCTGTTTTCTCCTCAGCCGCGCTGCCGGTGCGGTCTTCCCGCCTCGGCGCCTCTCGAGCCCTCCCAAACTCTCCTCGCCACTTGATGCTGCTCAGCCGGCGCGGCGCCCAAACCTGTTGGCGGGAGGGACGGGGTTGAAAGCGGGGGCGCCCAGGTTCGATGTGGGGTGTGGGTGGGTGTGTAAGGCAGCGAGTGTGACTGGACGGGAGTGTGGGTCTGAATGAGGAAGAAGATGTAGGGGCTCCCTTTCTTGAAGGGGGGGGGGGAGGCTGTGACCAGCCAAAGGAAGGGCTCTCGCCACCCCCACCCCCACCCCTCTCCAACCTCCTCTTCCCGCCCTTTCTCCGCAGTCTCCTTACCTGGCAAAGTCTGGCCAGAAGAGCGCTTCAGTTTGCATGGAGAGGACTTGGAAGGTGGGCGAGTCCCCCGTGGACGGCGGCGGAGATGCAGCTGAGGAGACTCCGTTCTGGTCAGCCCGCCCTCCTCCTCCTCCTCCTCCTCCTCCACCGTCTTCTCCTTCCCCCCCCCCCTCCCGCCCGGTCCTTCTCTCCCCTCAGCAACAAGTTCAGCGGCAGAGGCGGGGGACGGGCGGGGTGCGGGCAGCAGAGAGCGACGCAATCCCGCCGGGGGGCGGCAGTTCACCGCAGCTCCTCGCCGCCTCGTCTCCCTCTCGGGCAGGAAACTCAAGCCGGCGGCGGCGGCAGCGGCTCGGAGTCAAGCAGCGGCGGGGCTGCCGCTCTCCGCGCCACGGTCTGATCGCGGAGGCAAGGCTGGCGGGGGGGACCCGGTTCCACCTGCGTCCTGTTGCCGCTGCCGCTCCAGTGGGTGGCCCATGCCTAGCCGACCCGAACGAGGGGCTTGCCTGCGGCCGATCCTCCTCCACCGCCGCCTCCTGCTGCTGCTGCTGCTCTTGCTGCTGCGGAGAAAGCAAGGCAAGGCAGGAGGAGAAGGAGGGGAGAGAATCCCACCCTGCTGCTGCAGGTTATTATTTCAGGGGCGCCTTCTGCGTCGCCTTTCTGCTCCTGCGAATGTCACCGGAGGAGGCAAAAGAGGAGGACGAAGCAGCAGAAGCAGGTGGGAGTCGACGCGTGAGGAAGGAGGAGGGCATCGATCCGGAGGGGAACAAAGAGAATCGCAAATCGGTGCACACTCCGGCTTGATCGTAGAGTACAGGCGAAGGGACTGCGTGTGTGTGGAGGGTGGGTGCGCGCGCGCGCCTGTCGCTCTGCCCCATCCTCGGAGGCATCTCTCTCTCTCACTCTCACACACATACAACAGATACTCGGATGCGCGCTCACACACTTTAGGATGCGGAGCCCATTTTCCTTCCAGGAAGGGATCAGGATTAAAAAAAGACTTCGCAGGGATTTTAAAAAAATAAAATACAACGAAAGAGATCATGCATTGCATTAATCAAATCCAGAGTTGCTAAAACTTTGCAGGGTTTTCTGTCCTCACCCCCTTGCCCGCCGCCACTGCGCGCCCGTTTTAAAAATGCCCAT
Source organism: Intellagama lesueurii (assembly GCA_037013535.1). Classification (NCBI taxonomy): domain Eukaryota; kingdom Metazoa; phylum Chordata; class Lepidosauria; order Squamata; family Agamidae; genus Intellagama; species Intellagama lesueurii. Next base: position 66,760,680 of record JBAJHW010000005.1, on the reverse strand, counting down.
TTGCAACTAAAACCTAAGTAACCTCTGATTATGCAACGCGCCGCCGTCTCGCTCCCAAACTTCCACTTAATGTTTTTTTTTTTACAGTGGCCAAATCGTCATGAACTAGTTTTCTAAAATGATCGCCATTCCTGGAACGCTGCCTAGGAGTTTCCCACCTCCTCGCCCCCATCTTCACTTCCATCTATCCGTTTTACAAACCCAGATCTCCCTTTTTGACCACTAGATGGCACGTGGAGGACGAGTAGTTTCCGCAGGGCCTCCGTCGCTCAAACTTCAAAGAACAAACCTGAGCGGGAGGTGATATCAAAGCCTGTTGCAGGGCTGTACCACTTCAGGGCTCCTATGACTGAATGCTATTTGAGCTAAACGGGGGGGAGATACTACACGGTAAACTTTGTCTACGAAGACCTTTCTCTTCAAGCAGGCTTTCCTTTAAATGACTGGTTGACTAAGCGGATTTTGTAAAGGGATTATTGTATTCTGTTGTTTTATTTGTACTTTCAGTATTGCTCTTATTTATAAGTTCTAAGATACCTGTTTAATTTTTTAAAAAATATTGTAATAATTTATTATTTTACCTTTTAACTTTGTTTCTTTTAATACTGTAAGCTGCCTTGGATCCTTTAGGAGAAAGGCGGCATATAAATTTTTTAAATCAAATCAAATCAATAAATGCCAGTAAGAAGGATCCTTTTCTTTCTTTCTTTCTTTCTTTCTTTCTTTCTTTCTTTCTTTCTTTCTTTCTTTCTTTCTTTCTTTCTTTCTCAAAACTTGCAAGAGTGTTCACAGCAATTTTCCCTGGGGTGGGTCAAAACTGCACAGTGCTGTGACAGCGTAATTCACGTGCATGGCACAGCTACACTACAAACACAGTGCATCTGTCTGTGTACATTAAAATAATAAATACATTTAAGTTTCAGGGGGATAGGCAAGAAGAGGGGTCTGAGGTGACAGCTATTCCAACAAGATCCTTATGTACCAGTAATGTTGTAGCCCAAAGGCTAATGGCATCTGCAGAAGAGGGCTGCAGTCCACAAAAGCTTGTGCCAAATAAAACTTGTTGAACATTACGATTCCACAGGACACTTTGTTGTTATGGCTGCAATTGATTCAAGCTACACCTTGAAATTGCATAGAGACACAGTCAATCACATGGTCTCCTATCTACAGACTATATTGATATAGCCTGAAGAAAATGTTTACCACTAAAGGAGGGAGGAGGCCTCTGTTTCCAAATACTGATTGCCATTTTAAAAGCCTTGATTTACTCTTGGGGATAAAAATTGGTTTAGGTATAGATGGTTGTGCACATGGCCTTTTTTCTGCTTAAGGGGCATCTCTACTTGCTCTCTCACTTGCCCTCTGCCCCATCCCTCATTTCAGTCCATCTTTTTTAAAACTCTTCTAGCTTTGTCCGTTCCTTCTCCATTTGCTCCAGCCTCAGGGCTGTGAAAGGAGAGACAGGTCCCTGTGGCAGGATATCTAAATCTAGAGTATTGTGTCCAGTTCTGAGCAACACACTTGAAGAAGGATGCCAATAAACTGGAGCAAGTTCAGAGGAAGGCAACAAGGATGTTCAGGGGACTAGAAACCAAGCCCTATGAGGAAAGACTGAAAGAACTTGGCATGTTTGGCCTTGAGAAAAGAAGACTGAAGGGAGATATGATAGCACTTTTCAAATACTTGAAAGGTAGTCATACAGGGGAGGGGAAGGATCTGTTCTCGATCATCGCAGAGGGAAGGACAGGTAATAATGGGCTCAAATTACAGGAAGCGAGATTTAGGCTGAATATCAGGAAAAACTTCTTAATTGTTAGAGCAGTACAACAATGGAACCAATTCCTTTGGGAGGTGGTGAGCACTCCAACGTTGGAGGCATTCAAGAGAAAATTAGACCACCATCTGTCAGATCTGCTTTAATTTGGATTCCTGCATTGAGCAGGGGGTTGGATTCTATGGCCTTATAGGCCCCTTCCAACTCAATTATTCTATGATTCTGTGATTCTATAAATGGACTGCTTGAAGAGGGCTGCATGGCTTTCAGGCTGCCTATCCTTGGAACCAGGGCTGGCCCAAGATAACTTTTTGCTTCCCAAGGCAAAGGAGAAAAAGGAACTTCTCACAGATTTAGGTCATGATACATGAATATCCCAAAGCAGGGAAGTTATGTGGGCAAATGTGGTCGAATATCCCAAGGGCGGCTTTCCCTCTATGTGGCAGCAAAAATATAATCATATCAGAGTAAATGACAAACAATTTGGTTCCCTTTCATGACAGGCACACCTGGTCACTAGAGGCTGCTTCCTTATCCTGCTGAGTGGCAGGACCAGCTCTGGCTAGTACAGATCTATTGTTTCACCATCTTTTAAGAGAAAAGATGAAACTGAACCTAAATGTCACAGATATGTGATGACAGATCTTACATTCGATTGCAAATTTTATCTTGCATTTTTAATTAGCTGCCATTATTCTGTTAAGTTTTGAAAGCCAGGTGTTCTAACCAAATAAATGTTAGATGATAATAGAGATATAATAGGAATACTTAATAGCAAAATGGCATGCTGTAAAAGTGTGGCAGGCAACGTTCTACAGACATATGGACAATCCCTACAATAACTTTGCATATATTAATAATATGCCAGTGAATGCTATTACTGTGAAACTATGCTTTTTCCAACATGGCAGACTCTAGATCAGTGATTCACAACCTTGGGTAACCCCAGTTGTTCTTGGACTGCAACTCCCAGAAACCCCCAGCCAGCACAGCTGGTGGCGAAGGCTTCTGGGAACTGCAGTCCAAGAACACCTGGGTTGCCCAAGGTTGCGAATCACTGATCTAGATTATTGCTGCCCCTACCAACTGCTTAGGCTACACCTGTATTCATTTGAATTACTACACTTTTGTATCAGGGCAATTGAAAGAACAAATACAAAATAGCCAGTTGGAATCAGTGATAAATACCTACAGAGCCATTTCACTTTTATTCCTATCTTGCACCTGATCCATCTGCTTTTTTTAAAATCTGAGCCAAGGCTCATAGCTCAGTCCTGGTTCATCTTGTCAAGGTTCTGTGGATAAAGACCAGGTAAGCATGTGTCATATGAGCATGTGTAGATTGCAGTGCCTCAGTACTGGAAATAGGAGTTAGGACCCCAAGTTCTTCCAGATAGGGTTGTGACTCAGAACATCCCTTTTGCAGGAGTTTAACACTGCTCACTCAATAACAGGTAGCATAAAGCATGGCCACTCAAAGGCATCCTGGAATTAGGAAGAGCCAGTCTGAACAATTCTTCCGAAAGATGCTCGTAACAGAGATTACTGCCAGGCACCTGCCAAGTAATTATTAAAGACACCCATATCTACCATATAGCAGTTAGAGAAATGATTTACGGTGGCCATGAAAGGAAGTCATTGTTCATGGCACAATCTTGCATGATATTTACATAAATGTTTCACTAAACTGTGCTTGGTAGACAAAGGCAAAATCTCATCTAAAGCAATGTAAACATCAATTTGAGCCAGATCTACTTTTGTTTCTTTGTTTTAAACAGCTTATTCACATGTGAATCTTGCTGTATACATAGTGTTTGTAGGGAACTGGGTGCTAGAAATTGTCTCTCCAGACCCCTTCAGCACTGAAATTCAGTGAGTTCTATAACATGGGTAAAAAACAGAGCAAGATACGTACTCAGGAGGTGGGTAGTGTGAGGATGCTAAAACCTTCATGAGGATTTGGCAAGGGTGATGCTTTAAATAGACTTGACTTTCTGAAAAGTCATCTTATATTGCATTTTGTGCAGAACAGGGCTTTAACACCCCAGATATTATAGAAAAAAGTCAGTAATTGTATTATTAAAAAGCCCTGCTCTACAATTTCCTGTAAGCGAGTCAGGACATGTAGAAGAGATGTCAGAGATACCATTTTCCAATTCTAAGTGAAAGGGCAGGGCCTCTGATCTAATAATGTAGGACGATAATGTTTTGACTGCTATCAAAGCAGATGATTGATGTCTTCACTTCAGCAGCATAGCAAGCTGTGTGCTGCAAAAACATCCCTCTAAAATATTTTTTCCAGCTGCCCAGTATGCCCTTGACTCCTCAGCAGACCCTTACTGAAATACTGTTGTTTCAAAACTTTCATTTTTTTTTTTGAAGAATTGTGATAAAAACCTGTTTGTTCAGAAGTTATATCCACTGAGCTCAGTAGGACTTGCATCATAGTACTGTAAGTATGTTCAGGGTTGCAAGACTCCAACAGTAACGCAAACTGCCACTGAAGTTGGCTTGAGTCAAATGATCACAAACTACAGAAATGGATTTGGTAGGTGAGAAAGATTATCTCGCTGGCTTAGATATTTTTGGAAGCTGTAGTCCCCCTCCCCAAAATAGACACACCCAAAACAAAAACAACACAAAATCAAAAACTTGTCCTATCTGTCATCTACTAAAAGTGCTGAACGTGAGGCTCTAGCTAGGTGTCACATTAAGTGAGTGAAGTGTGGGAACAACCAGTAAGCATGCATGAGCCCATGGAAGCATCAAAGAGGTGAAGGAAGACTTACCAAAATTAGTCTTCCAAAGTTCATTGGCCACAACAAAGTTAGAGGTGGGAACCCCTTAGTGCTGGACAAACTCAATAAGTTTGAACATTTAGCATCTTGGAAGTGGGTGATGATGGCAGGCCATCACTGTCATACATTTTAAGGTGTCTGTGTGCCTGCCCACCTATCTTCCTGCCTGCCTGCAAGTAATGGAAGGCTGAACATGGTAAATGGTCCTTTTTTCAGTTTTTGAGCCATTATGGAACCATCTGAAAAGCAAGAAGGCAGCATGAGAGAGTAATTTCTAAAGCTTCCAAAAGTTAACATCAATTAACCATCTCTAGAGTCTTGGGAGTTACAGGCTTAGGTTTCAGACCAGTTAATTTAATAAGATTATATCCCTAGTTTTAACCAACTGTGGTGTTTCATAGCTTGATTCTGCGAGATGGGTTAATAAAAATTAAAGATGGTGGTTCATAAGGTGTTTAAAAATGCATGTTAGTTCAACTTTATATTTGATTTGTGAATCATCTGTGAATTAGGGGAAAATACTACTTCTATGTAAAGTTTGGAGATACTCTGTGGAATACGCTAGACAAAAGCTATGTGATCTTCTATTCTTTCAGAAAATATTTTTATATGCAAGTATGATTCATCTCCATAAAAGCTGAAATAAGAGTTATGCCTATTCTGTGTTTATTTATCATCTGGATAGAGATTTTTCTCTTTTTAATCTTCAGTATCCTTGCACTAGCACCTCATATAATTTATATGTTATAAAGCCTAATTTTATGTAAATTAAAACCACTTCACAATCAATTAATCCCTTAAAGTCATAATCCTCTTTCAGTGACATCACAATCATTTATTAGGAGAATGTCATGATGTGATAAAAAGGATTATGACTTCAAGTAAGAATTAAGCAACAGGAACTATGGGGAGAGTGGAAAATCCTGTTTTCATGTGAATAATCCTTGTTAAATGCAGTGGTGAAAGTTAGGTATAAGGAAATATAATGGAAAAAATGAACTGCTTAAGAGCTTGAGAAGATCTCTATAAGAAAAAATTACGTCAAGGTACAGTAAAGTGTATTACATTACACTGCAAAGTATATAACATTTAGGAGAGTGCAAGTACCTTTTGATCCAAACATTTTTCATAGAGATCAGGACCAACCCACTCTGAGTTGTTTTGGAGGTGACCTGAATCAGTTTGTTCTTGAGTTGTTGTGAATATTTATACATTTCCAGACCAGGATTACAACAAACAAACCAACAAAACGACTGTGAATGAGCAGAAAAAAGGGTATGCAATCTGGGATGGTAGGGCATTATGCAATACCATCTAGTTTGACAATGTGGTGTACTTTAAATGGAGCTTCATTGTACTTACATTTCAGACAGTCACATGTTCCCAAGCATTGAGGAGAGTCACCTCTAAAGTACTGCTTTGTACTAGGAAAGGAGTAATCTCCTTGACCATTCTCCAGCAGAGAATCCAGAGGTGATCAAGCTATGTAGGTGAGTCTACCAGTCAGGAAACTACCTTCTAAAAATATGCCCAAGCAAGAGACTGAAAGGATTTTGTTTGCAGTGAGAAGAGAATTCAGCAATGGTCTAATATCATCATCTTAGAACTTCAAAGCTCGAAGGACCCCATGGATCATCGAGTTCAGTCCTTGTCAAGGAGGCACAGTGGGGAATCAAACTCATTTGGATCTGAATTAAAAACTATTCAGTTCTTCTTTACTTCTGCCAACAGACTAGAACAGCACCAGGCACAAGTGTTTTGTTGCAATGCATCAACGATGAAAAAGAAGAAGGAAAAACAATAAAAAAGGGAAGAGGGGGAGAATAATTCCTAATGCTTTTGTGACCTATTCAGTCAAAGCCCTGTTGGAAAAATACAATCCTGAATGCTTTTCCTTTAACACTGGGTGTCTGTGGGGAACATGCTCTGTATCTGCCACTAAACGTAGAGTTTCTTTTTTCCGTATCTCACAGTCTTTGAAATTACCCCTGCCTTCCTGTTACTTCTTTTGTTAGCCACTGTTTCTCTCTCCTCCACTTTTTGCTCTCTGAAGACAGATCTGTAGACATGTAGATCCACACTAAAAGACTATATATAACAGAACAAAGCTTTGAACTTTATCTAAAAGGGTTGTTTGTTTGTTTGTTTGCTTGTTTCCTTTAACTAAGAAGCATCCAGTCTGACAATTTTCATTTTCCATGGAAAGGGATGAGACTGGGCAGATCTCTCCATGCTTTTTTCTGCACCAAATTCCATTGCTGACCCAATCCCGGAATAAAACGCGAGGCAAAGAGATGGGTTAAAATTGGGCCACTTTATTGATAACACAGAATAATAAAACTGGCAATCCTCTGTTAAAAAGAGAGGGGGCCTGCAGTAGTGCGGAAACAGGTTAAAGGCAGGGGTATGCCAACACCCCTTAGTCACAATATGGGCGAGTCCCCGGCCCCAAATTCCCGCCGTCAATAGACAGCAGGAACCCAGTCAGCCGCTAATAAACACCCCCAGACCTCAAGACATCTTTTGCTGATGACTATTGGTCCAGAAGTGGCCCAGCGCATCCCCCCGCCGCAGACACTGAATCGCACGATCCACAGTGCTGGGAAGTGGGATGCGCTGTTGGCTTAACTGCAATTACAATTGGGACAAACCGAAAATACCTGTTATTTCCGCACTACCGGCCAAAGTGACCAACTCAATCCACCAAAATTGCCAACAACCCTCATCCAGTGTGGGATAGGCAAAAAATCCCCCCGTCCAAGAGCCAATCAGGATGAAGGTCAAAAATTCCTATCCGGCCCCTGAAACGGCGACCAGAAAAACTCACACTGGAAAAAAAGGGAAGGGTGGGTGGGGGCCCGAAAAAAGAAGAGGAGGGTGCGAAGGGGGAAGTCTGCTTATATAGCTAAAGCCTTCCCGCCCTTCGCACCACGTCACGTGGTCATTGCTGCAGCCTCGCTCTATCCCGGCTGAGCAGCAAAGAGCGATCGCGTTTGCAAAGGCTATGCCTTGCACGCGATCGCAGCAGATTCCTCCAACAAGCCTACACAAGAAAGAAGACCTTCATTCACCCAAATTTTGGCCCCTATTATGATACAGTAATGCAGAAGTGTAAGGCAATTAATTTTTTTTTAAAGTGGAAAATTCCAGAATGTAAAAGCTAGTCTCAAACAACACAACCTCCTCCCTGTACCTTGCCCAAGTATAAAATGGCGGCCCAAGTAGTTGCAGGGAGATATATAAACTGCAGTGACTTTACATCTCACAGTGTTAGCAGTTGGAGTGCTCTGGGGTTTTACTGGTCATTTGTCTTTTTCTCTCCTTGTGCTACTGTTTTACTCCCAGTACTGCTGGAGAGAACTTGCATTGTCTGTTGGGGTGGGTGGCACCCCTTGGGGAGTAATAGGGAGTGTCTCGTCAGCCAAAAACCACACACATAAAATATGTTTTGCAGCTTTTCTCCAAAGATAGTGTGCATACCAAATGCACATGCTTCCTTGTTGATGATGTAAAATTCATCTGAAAGTATTCCAAACATCAAAGGTTATTATGGAACATGATGGCATTTGAAATATGTAATACTGCTGGTCACTTTGTCCTTATTTCTGAAGCAATGCAGAGATAATAGGCACATAACATTGGATATGCTTCCCAGGGATTCTCTGTCTGATAGACTTAGGATACAAGGGATTACCCTGTAACAACAATTACAGATCATTTGTAAATCTGCATCTGACCTGTATTCTGACCTGCAACACTAGTCTGCTTTTTTACTTCCTCCTTCAGCGGGAAAAGCATACATCAGTTGACCTTTGTATCACCCCAACTGCAATCTGCAGAATAGGAATGTGGGTGAAAGCGACAATGACCAATTTGCTCATTTCTGCAGTTGAATACATCTCAATAGGAACTGCTAGTATCTTAATTCTATCGCTCTATCTCTCTCTGTCCCCCATTACTTATAGAATTTATGAAACAAAATATTTATATAAAACATAAATTGCCTTTCCTCAGTAAAAGACCCCAGGGTGGCATAAACAACATTTTAAAAGCAGCCATTCTCAACCTTTTTTTTTTTTGGCCATGGCCATAAACACAATATAAAAGAAATATAGGCTGGATCAGGATTGTATAAATCGCATAATGAGCCTTATAAGGTGGTGTGTGAAGAATTGTTTCCAGTGTGTGGGCCCCTTCAAATGTGCCATGGGTCCCTCAGGGGGCCATATGGTCCCTTTTGAGAATGGTTGTTTTAAAGAATGCATGCAATATAAAAATACAACATGAAAAGTATAAAATCTCCTAAGCTAACCGAGTCAATAGAAAGCAGAAGAAGCCATTTTTAAAACAATCTCAAAAGCTTAAATATCTGGCCTTTAATTTGGTGCTGAGAAGAAAACCAACTATCTTTATTTTAGGAAATGTAGAATCCAAAGAAGAGACAAAAACTATAGCATAAATAAGCTACCTGCGGCCTTCCAGATGTGGTTAGTCTTCATGTGCTAGGAGTCCTCACCATGAGATCCATTAGCTAGGGCTGATGGAAGTTGTAGTCTGCAACATCTGGAGGGCCACAAGAAACCTACTCCTGATGTAGAGGACTCCAGCCACCTCTAAGTCCCATTGATTCCCACAAAAAAGTTTTACTTATATTTGCAGTCCTTAAAAATGATTATCTTTCATGGCTAAGGTGTTCCAATTGCATTCAAGATGTTCCATTCCACACCATTCTAATGGGAGCCTCTTTAGCTTTTTATAGAAGAGTGCTATTTTCGGACCCCTTCATGGATTGCTGCCTTGTCGTGGCGAAGGGGCTTGAGTAATTCAGAGAAGCTATGGGCTATGCCGTGCAGGGACACCCAAGACGGACAGGTCATAGTGGAGAGTTCTGACTAAACGCGATCCACCTGGAGCAGGAACTGGCAAGCCACTCCAGTATCTTTGCCAAGAAAACTGCATGGACAGAAACAAAAGGCTAAAATATATGACTCTGGAAGATGAGCCCCTCAGATCGGAAGGCGTCCAACATGCTACTGAGGAAGAGCGGAGGACAAGTACAAGTAGCTCCAGAGCTAATGAAGTGGTTGGGCCAAAGCCGAAAGGACGCTCAGCTGAGGACGTGCCTGGAAATGAAAGGAAGGTCTGATGCTGCAAAGAAAAATACTGCATAGGAACCTGGAATGTAAGATCTATGAACCTTGGTAAACTGCATGTGGTCAAACAGGAGATGGCAAGAATCAACATTGACATCCTGGGCGTCAGTGAACTAAAATGGACGGGAATGGGCGAATTCAATTCAGACGATTATCATATCTACTATTGTGGGCAAGAATCCCGTAGAAGAAATGGAGTAGCACTCATAGTCAACAAAAGAGTGGGGAAAGCTGTACTGGGATACAATCTCAAAAATGATACAATCATTTCAATACGAATCCAAGGCAGACCTTTCAACATCACAGTAATCCAAGTTTATGCACCAACCACCAATGCTGAAGAGACTGAAATTGACCAATTCTATGAAGACTTACAACACCTTCTAGAACTGACACCAAAGAAAGATGTTCTTCTCATTATAGGGGACTGGAATGCTAAAGTAGGGAGTCAAGAGATAAAAGAACAACAAGTAAGTTTGTCCTTGGAGTTCAAAACGAAGCAGGGCAAAGGCTAATAGAGTTTTATCAAGAGAACAAGCTGGTCATCACAAACACTCTTTTCCAACAACACAAGAGGCGACTCTACACATGGACATCACCAGATGGGCAATACCGAAATCAGATTGATTATATTCTCTGCAGCCAAAGATGGAGAAGCTCTATACCGTCAGCAAAAACAAGACCTGGAGCTGATTGTGGCTCTGATCATCAGCTTCTTATAGCAAAATTCAAGCTTAAACTGAAAAAAGTAGGAAAAAACACTGGGCTAGTCAGGTATAATCTAAACCAAATCCCTTATGAATACACAGTGGAAGTGAAGAACAGATTTAAGAAACTCGATTTGGTGGACAGAGTGCCTGAAGAACTATGGATGGAGGCTCGTAACATTGTACAGGAGGCAGCAACAAAAACCATCCCAAAGAAAAGGAAATGCAAGTAAGCAAACTAGCTGTCCAACGAGGCCTTACAAATAGCAGAGAAGAGAAGGGAAACAAAATGCAAGGGGATAGGGAAAGTTACAGAAAATGGAATGCAGACTTCCAAAGAATAGCAAGGAGAGACAAGAGGGCCTTCTTAAATGAACAGTGCAAAGAAATAGAGGAAAAGAATAGAAAGGGAAAAACCAGAGATCTGTTCAAGAAAATTGGAGATGTTAAAGGAACCTTTTGTGCAAAGATGGACATGATAAAGGACAAAAATGGTAGGGACCTAACAAAAGCAGAAGACATCAAGAAGAGGTGGAAAGAATACACAGAGGAATTATACCAGAAAGATTTGGATATCCCGGACAACCCTTATAGTGTGGTTGCTGACCTTGAGCCAGACATCCTGGAGAGTGAAGTCAAGTGAGCCTTAGAAAGCATGGCTAAGAACAAGGCCAGTGGAGGTGATGGCATTCCAGTGGAACTATTTAAAATCTTAAAAGATGACGCTGTTAAGGTGCTACACTCAATATGCCAGCAAGTTTGGAAAACTCAGCAGTGGCCAGAGGATTGGAAAAGATCAGTCTACATCCCAATCCCAAAGAAGGGCAGTGCCAAAGAATGCTCCAACTACCGTACAATTGCACTCATTTCACACGCTAGCAAGGTTATGCTCAAAATCCTACAAGGTAGGCTTCAGCAGTATGTGGACCAAGAACTCCCAGAAGTACAAGCTGGATTTCGAAGGGGCAGAGGAACTAGAGACCAAATTGCTAACATGCGCTGGATTGTGGAGAAAGCCAGAGAGTTCCAGAAAAACATCTACTTCTGCTTCATTGACTACGCAAAAGCCTTTGACTGTGTGGACCACAACAAACTATGGCAAGTCCTTAAAGAAATGGGAGTGCCTGACCACCTTATCTACCTCCTGAGAAATCTATATGTGGGACAGGAAGCAACAGTTAGAACTGGAAATGGAACAACTGATTGGTTCAAAATTGGGAAAGGAGTACAACAAGGCTGTATATTGTCTCCCTGCTTATTTAACTTATATGCACAATACATCATGCGAAAGGCTGAACTGGATGAATCCCAAGCCGGAATCAAGATTGCCGGAAGAAATATCAACAACCTCAGATATGCAGATGATACCACTCTGATGGCAGAAAGTGAGGAGGAATTAAGGAACCTCTTAATGAGGGTGAAAGAGGAGAGCGCCAAAAATGGTCTGAAGCTCAACATCAAAAAAACTAAGATCATGGCCACTGGTCCCATCACCTCCTGGCAAATAGAAGGGGAAGATATGGAGGCAGTGACAGATTTTACTTTCTTGGGCTCCATGATCACTGCAGATGGTGACAGCAGCCACAAAATTAAAAAACGCCTGCTTCTTGGGAGGAAAGTGATGACAAACCTAGACAGCATCTTAAAAAGTAGGGACATCACCTTGCCGACAAAGGTCCGCATAGTCAAAGCTATGGTTTTTCCATTAGCGATGTATGGAAATGAGAGCTGGACCATAAAGAAGGCTGACTGCCGAAGAATTGATTCTTTTGAACTGTGGTGCTGGAGGAGACTCTTGAGAGTCCCCTGGACTGCAAGGAGAACAAACCTATCCATTTTGAAGGAAATCAACCCTGAGTGCTCACTGGAAGGACAGATCCTGAAGCTGAGGCTCCAATACTTTGGCCATCTCATGAGAAGAGAAGACTTCCTGGAAAAGACCCTGATGTTGGGAAAGTGTGAGGGCAAGAGGAGAAGGGGACGACAGAGGACGAGATGGTTGGACAGTGTCATCGAAGCTACCAACATGAATTTGACCCAACTCCGGGAGGCAGTGGAAGACAGGAGGGCCTGGTGTGCTCTGGTCCATGGGGTCATGAAGAGTCGGACACGACTTAACGACTAAACAAGAACAACAAGCTATTTTGGGAAGATGGGGCTTGCTGAATTGCACATGAAGATACACAATATACACAGCTAAAAGCCACTTGACCTACTTTTATACTTACAGCAATGTATATTTTTAAGCCCCTCCAAAATTTTACTCTTATCAGTTATTTGAACTGTGCGGTAAAAAAATATATATGAGACTGAACTCAATTTTTTAAAAAATAGCTCACAAGTCCAAATGGAATATGTTATAGTAGAGAGGCAGTACTTGTAGAATCTTTAATGCACCATTTCTAGACAAATCCATGTGCAATCCTTTATTATTACTTTTTCTTTTGCTGGTGCAGACTGAAAGCACTGCTGTTCTGAAGGTGAACAATGTGACTGCTGCCATCCCTGCCCAGGGGGAATGTGGCTGCGTGGATCTCCTCAACCATAAGCTCCATGGACTCCAGACACTTGGTGTCACAGGAACATGCTGTTATTACAACTGGGGAATGGAGTACACGATCAGGTTGGGCACTTCATACCTCCCACCCCAACAGTTCACGGAGGGCTTATCTTCCTTCACTAGCACCCACTGCCTACCATACTTAACCAGGCCCAAGTTCTTCACCGGTCCTCCAGAGTTTCCAGTCTAACCCCAGCCAGCCAACACCCTTTAGGGAGAACCAGTGATGACTGAGCTGATGGAGGTGCCTGAGTCCCAGCAGTTTGCCCCACTCCTGAAGCAACTGCTGATTGTGTCTCATGCACTGCTATTGCTTCTTCTGGGTGGCTGTGGGCCTGCTGGACACTGGCTCAGCTGGGTGTCTGAGCTGCCATTGTGGGGGCCTGGGCAAGGCAACAACGGGTGCTCCTTCTCTGTGCCATTGGCAAAGCTGACCCATTCACCAGTCCACAGATCCTGGAGCAGCAAGGTCTGATTCCAATTGAGGGTGCAGAAGATAAGAGGGGGCTCTTTGCAGGCCTCTCCCACATCCTTAGGCCCCCCTGTTGCTGGTGTCTCTAGGTAGTTTGCAGGGGTAGTGCAGGTCCATGGCAGAGGGCCTGCTGAGGGCCAGCTCACAAATAGCTAGGAGTTTGCTCTTCTAACAAGAATAAGATTTGAAAAACAAGAACTTTGATGCTAGGTGGCATAGAACATGATAATAAAATAGAGGATTATGGGATCAAAGGATCAGTACATGAGGCATTGACATGGAATGATGGAAGTTAGGGACAAACCATAGGATGGACTCTGGAAGTGGACAAAGGAACCCAGCAGATCAATGTGATCAAGTGAACCAGTGAGAGATCTTGAAAAATGATGTTATAGACATGTGAAGTCAAATGTGTGTTACAAAAACCACCAAATCAACTTTGTGTACCCAAAAGCAAAACACAAGCACACATGGCAAGATCAGAAGGAATGACTGAATGATATAAAAGACTCAAACAAAAATAGAGAAATCTCATTGGAAACCTCATGAAATTTCAGTGAAAATTTGGGGTAAATTTTACTGGAAGCAGTACCACACTCTGCAGGATTATTAAAATTCTTGTGCAGAATGGCATTTTCCCCACATATAATTTGCTGTGAAAGGCCAGCAAAAATACTAAGCTCTGCAGGATCATTACAATTCCTGCACAGAATGTCATCTGTCCTGAGCAAGATTCACTGAAAAGACCATCAACCAGCACAGGCTTTGGCAGTTTCCTACAGCAGGCAAAAAGAAAAAAAGAAAAAAAATGGGGGGGGGGGAAGAAAGAAAAGAAAAGAAAAAGAAAAGAGTGGAATGAGACCAGGGTCTTGTTTTTTGTGGGAAGCTAAGAATCTTGCTGGTGCAGGGGAAAGTCTTGCAGAGATGTGTTTTCATAGCAAGATTCAGAAAAGTTCAAGAAACAAGGATTTTTTGAATACTCATAACAAGCCTAGACAGATATCTAGCTGATTTTAGATGATACTTCTAAGGATATCACCTAGTTAAACTGTTACAGAAAAAAATAATGAGTTGTGCATCTTGAAAATCAACATGAGTTAGTTGGCATAAGGTTTTTTGCACTGCAAACCACTTCATCATTCATCCATAAACACTCATGCCCAGTTAGATGTACTGCAGTTAAGACTCTGCTCATGACCTGAGTTCAATCCCAGGTAGCCTGCCTGAGGCTGACTCAGTCTTCTATCCTTCCAAGGTTGGTGAATTTAATACCCAGCTTGCTGAGGGGGAAATGTGCAGCCTGAATAATTAAACTGCAAACCACCCAGAGAGTGCTTTAAGTGGTCTGGGGTGGCATATATGCGGCATGCTTAAAGGCAAAGATGTGGTGAGTACTCACATTGTACTACGATTTTCCATATCTTGCTATTACAAGATTTCCCCTTTCACTAGCCTTTTCTGACTTTCTATGAAAAAAGGACCTGGTTTCATTCCACCCCTCCGCTCTTTTTATGCATGCTTTCACCCATTTCTTTTGCACAGGAAATCACCAAATGCCTGCAGCTTAATGCACTTCCCTGTGAATCCTGTGTAGGAACAATGCCATTTTGTTTGCAGGTATTATAATAATTCTGAGCATCTCAGCATTTTGTCTGGAAACAAACAAATAAATCCCCCCCATAAAACAATTGAAAAATCATGCACGTTTTCTTGGGAAAAAGAAGTTTGTGCAGAGAAAAGTTTCTGCACAGGGAAAAGAAGACTATGAGGTTCACAATCCCAATGAGGTGCTGTAAGATTCTTTACTGATTTCAAGAAGTGTTAGACCATCTGAGTATCTCAATTTAAGCATTTGCTATATCAGAGATTTTATTCACTTCTTCAACTCATGATTCAAGATGTTTTCTTGTATCAGTTTACTGCTGTTGTAACTATATTATTATACTTGTTATATCTGTCAACTCCAGGTCTTTTCTGTTCCCTTAGTGTACCTTCTTCCTCCTTTTCTAGTATGCATGTGTTTACTAGACCATTTCTTGTTCCAAAATATGATCTGAAATCACATTTTTGAAATATGGGCACTTTATGCTGCAGACCTTTTTGCTTTTGCTTTCTTTCTTTCTTTCTTTTTTCTTTCTTCAGGAATAATATTTATTTTGGAATCTATTCATTTAATTTGTAAATCCTAAATCAGACTGTCAGGTCTCATAGATGATGCTACCTCCTCTCTGCCTACTGTCAACCTAATAAAACAAATTCTAGACTTTATGTTTTATCTGCAAATGCCGATCCTAGTATGGTGATGGAGCTACTGCACGCTCTTCAGCTGAGAAGGCTCTTCATTTTACATGTTCAGATAAGTAATGAGACAAGAATACTTGATGGTATAAGCTTAGGTGTGGTGGGAGCATTTGAGTAACCTTCTTGAAGACAAGACACTTAAAATATATAACACTTGTGAGCTGTGTTACTCTTCTCTACAAAATTTGTAACACAGCGGTCATAAAGAAGAAACAAATGCCATTAGTTCACCTTATTATTAAATGGAACCAACCACCAGATGAAATATTTTTTGGAACAATAAATTGTCTGGTGTCACAAATAGTGCCAAACTTTCTAAATTATCTTAGGATAGGACCACCCATAGCCCAGAGGAAAATTAATGCTAGTAGAGTTAAAAGTAATAAAATTTAATAAAGTCAAATTCACTTCAGAGTCAGAATATACTATTTATTTATTTATGCATGCTTTCACCCATTTCTTTTGCACAGGAAATCACCAAATGCCTGCAGCTTAATGCACTTCCCTGTGAATCCTGTGTAGGAACAATGCCATTTTGTTTGCAGGTATTATAATAATTCTGAGCATCTCAGCATTTTGTCTGGAAACAAACAAACAAATCCCCCCATAAAACAATTGAAAAATTATGCACGTTTTCTTGGGAAAAAGAAGTTTGTGCAGAGAAAAGTTTGTGCACAGGGAAAAGAAGACTATGAGGTTCACAATCCCAATGAGGTGCTGTAAGGTTCTTTACCGATTTAATCACTGAAAATAATCACAACACATGTTACTGCCCTTTTAATGTTTCTACATTGTGAGTACTCTTTCTTTTGGAAAAGAAGTGCCATTGAAAATTGCCAAAAAATGTTTTAATGAGATAATGGTCTAGACACGTTGGAGCTTGCCATAAAACTATGAGTGTCACAGAAATGCAGTTCTTAGATTGTATCACAAAAACCTTGGAATTACATAAAAATTCTCAAGTCTTTTAAAAGAAAATAAATCTAGTAAAGAACATTTTCAAAAACTTCAGCCCGTTGCAAATAAGAATTGTTTCAAAAGTACCTTTCTTCTGAATTTGTCAAATGTTGAAAGAGAAGTGGTATTTCATGCAGGCCTGAGGGATGGTTCACCATGTCCAAATCTAGCATTCTATCAACTGTACTACATGGACACATCTACAGTGCAATCCAATATATGCCTACCCAGAAGTAAGTCCCTGTGGCCAAAATCTTCTTATTTACTCCTGCATAACTTTGGAAGAGGAATTGCAAAACTTTGGAAGAGGAATTACCTCAAGTGAAGAAATTAAAATGGATGTTATCTGTTGTGCATCAAGTCATTCAACTCAGCACACAGATAATGTCTATATTGACTTTTTAACATGAGGTGGTTCACCTCCAAATGTTACAATATCTGCATTACACCACTTTAAAAACACAGAAGGATTTTGCCCTGTGAGTTTAATGGAACCTACTCCAGATTAAGTGTATAGAATTGCATTTTAGTACTACTCTTGCTTCTGATTGTTCAGAATTACTGTTGTAAGACTGATTCTTCTCCAGAGACTCCTGAATTTTTCTCTGCTGTAGTTTAGCACTTTTCTTATCATCTTATCTTATTTTATCTTATCTTATCTTATCATCTTATCTTATCTTATCTTATCTTGCTAGCTTATTCCTGTGAAGTTTGTACCACCACTCCCTGCCCCAGTCTTGATGGCTAGCCTTTTCTTTGAGATTCAACGGTAATAACATCTTGGCTCAATCTTAGAATATTTTGTTGAGTTCTTAGCTTCCGATATCACTACGTCTGGAGAAGTGCAGAGTGTCTGGTACATTCCTAAATACTGTCTGCATACTGAGCTCATGGATTTCAGTGTAACACAGGTAGAATGGTCAGTGACGCACACTCTTGCTGTTCAAAGGAAAAGCACATTTGTTTTCAGATAACAGATGTGAAGGGATTAACATGACATCTGGAACTCCTCTACAGCTGTTGGGTGTAATCCAAAGCTGTTAAATCTTGTGTCTGCCGGTAGGAAAAAATTAAAAATAAAATGAGAGAGAGACAGAAAGAATTGAGAACAGGATACCCTGTTTCCCCGAAAATAAGACCTAACCTGATAATAAGCCCTAGGATGATTTTTCAGGATGCTCGTAATATAAGCCCTACCCCCCCCAAATAAGCCCTAGTTAAGCGAAACCCCGTCCCCCACCATTGTGCAGCATTGTGCAGCAACCAGAAGAAGATGACATGACTGTATTTGAATAAATGTAGATGGTTGTACCTGAAAAAAAAAAATAAAACATCCCCTGAAAATAAGCCCTAATGCGTTTTTTGGAGCAAAAATTAATATAAGACCCTGTCTTATTTGGGGGGCAACATGGTAGTCTTCTATGGAAATCCCTTTTAAGAGGAAGAAAACTAGTAGGTCTATAATTTCAAAATATTCCTTGGATTCATGACATTTCCTTTTCTCTCTTCTCAGGCTGTAGTTCAGGTTATAGTCATATATGTTAAAACCAATATACTAATACTTAATTATTTATTTTATTTATTTTTTACACTTTTATACTGTGCCATCTGGCCTTGAGCCACACTTTTATAGTTGCACAACCTAAATTTCACCATCCACATGGAAATTAGAGGTGTCTACAGATCTGACGTGGTGGCGCTGCGGGTTAAACTGCAGAAGCCTCTGTGCTGCAAGGTCAGAAGACCAGCAGTCGTAAGATCGAATCCATGTGACGGCGTGAGCTCCCGTTGCTTGTCCCAGCTCCTGCCAACCTGGCAGTTCAAAAGCATGTAAATGCAAGTAGATAAATAGGTACCACCTCAGTGGGAAGGTAACGGCGTTCTGTGTCTAGTCGCGCTGGCCACATGACCACGGAAACTGTTTACGGACAAATGCTGGCTCTACGGCTTGGAAACAGGGATGAGCACCGCACCCTAGAGTTGGACACGACTGGACTAAATGTCAAGGAGAATCTTTACCTTACAGATCTGATGTCTCTGAGGGTTTTGTATATCAATGAATCTTCAGGGGAAAAAGCCCCTAAAGGATTATCCCTATTGCAACAGATCCATAATAGCTCATTGACATGGAACAATGAGTCAGTGATCTGGGAAGAAGGAGAAACTGGTAGTAGGAGAATAGAGTGGATCCATCTGGCTTAGATACTGGGCTGACTGGAGTCCTGGACCTTTCCTGTGGGAACTGTCCAGTCTCAACTCGGTGTGAAACAGGACAAGGATGGTTGGATCTGTGGAGCTCAAGCTCAATCAGCTTCTTGTTTTTCCCCTTTAGCATTGTTGTGCATCATTTCCATGTTGGACTGCGTTTTCTTTCATAAATATTTGTACACATTTTTCTTTGCATTTCTTTAAATGTGCTCATTTTCCAAATGTATGGGAGCCTCATGGCACAGTGGTGAAACTGCTGTACTGCAGCCAAAACTGGGCTCACAATCCGGGGTTCAATCCCAGGTAGCCATCTTAAGGATCACTCAGCCTTTCATTCTTGTGAGGTTGGTAAAATGAGTACCCAGCTCACTGGGGGTGGGGTAATATGTAGCCTGCATAATTAACTTGTAACCCCCCCAGAGAGTGCTTTAAGTGCTATGGGGCAGTATATAAGCAGCATGCTATTTTTGCTTTTTGTTTACCTTTCCTACATCAGCTAATACGAATTTATACCTGTATTTCAAATGTATGCCTTTTCCCACCTGCATTTGTTTATGTTCACAAATGCTTTTGTTTTGGTGTGTTTTGTTTTGTGAAATGCATCACAAACTCAGGAATGTATGGATTTCTGAGTGCTAAATCCCTGGCAACATGGAGAGGGAAGCCCTGCATTAAAATGTGACGCAGGCTCTGTTTTCACTCATTGCTACTTACAGCACAGGTCTTGCATGCAAAAGGACCCAGATTTAATCCCTGGCATCTTAAAATAGAAAGATCATGAGGAAAAATCTTTGCCATGCCGCTAGTAGTCTCCTCATAGACTGCTAGTGTGATCTAAAACTGATCCTTATACATGAACCAGATTCAACAGTAGTCTCTCTTCTCCACCCCAAAAGCCTCTGGGCTTGTCAGAATGAATTCTGAGCTACTGTCAGCAGAAAAACATTGAATCCTGCATTAGTTCTGAAAGCTCTAGCAACCACTATATCTTCTCAGTGCTGAATATCAGATAACATGTCATGCTATATATGAAACCTATGGAAATCAATGGTGTCTTGGATCCAGATTTAAATGGATGCAATTAGCTAGCATATTTATTTAAATTTATTTATTTCAAATATTTTTACCCAGCCTTTCTCCTCGAAAGGACCCAAGGCAGCTTACACAGCAATACACAAATTTGCTACCTCCATTTTCCCACAAGAGTTGTACAACCCCCTGAAAATATCACAACAGTACTTGTTTCAAATTCTAGACATAAATATAGATTTATCTGAAGGAAAAATTGATAACCAATAGAATTAGGATGGCTGCATATTTTGAGACTTTTTCAAACTGGACAAAAAAAAAGACAGCTTTATCCACTGATAGTCCATGTAAAAGGAAATGGATAACCAATGTAAATTGGGTGGTCCCACGGCCTCTTTTAGGTTGGATGCTTCTCTATTTAAAGAGGTGCCAGAGGGAAGTCCTCTTTTCAAAAGTGTCCTCTGTTTGAAAAGCTGTCCAATCCAAGTGTAGTTGAAAGGAAAAGTAGTGTAAGGAACTCTGAAATTGCCCAACCACTATAAGCCCCGGAGAGCAGAGTCAATAGGCACTTAAGTCAGCTGGCTGTTGCCATCTCTATTCTGCTGTGGTGCATTAAAACACTGTTAAATTGTGAAAACAATTTTACATACTGTATATCATCTGTACATATAAACAAGCATGTGCAATTTTGTGCAAATCAGGATCCTCAGCTGTCCATCCTTTTTGATCATGCATGCCCTTTTTGTGCAATACGAAAGTGGCTACTCTAAGCAGAATGCCACCTAAAGCTGGCACAGCTTTAGGATGAAAACTCATCTTAGCCAGCCACAAAAAATTGTTTCACGAGGCACAATAAACTGTTTTTATTTAAAAAGCAGATACTATGTACGACCAGTGAACTACATTCAGCCTGGTGAGTCAAAACTTTTGCAAACTCTTTTATTTATAAAACAGTGAGCATTTATTTCATGTTCTTATGTGCACCATTCAATACATAAGATGTGCTTTTGTGCCTTTTGAAGAAAGACTTGTCTCTTTTATGTACTCACTTTATTCTGGACATTTGTTGTAAAATGTACTTCCCCAGATCAGTGCTGTTGAACTACATTCCCAGTCACAAACAAGCAAACAGAAGTGCAATTTCAGTTTCAGCTGATATCTGTGGAAACATTCTTTTGTCCTGGAAATCTATATAACGCTTTGGGCTGCCAGTCAAAGATTAATGTAAGGGTGAGAAAAGAAGAAGAAGAAAAAAGAACCATGCTGCTTTTGCTTTAAACATTATGATTTCAGATCAAAAGGGTATTTTTCTTTGTTGAAACATATAATCCCACACCGTTTGTACTCTCATGTGTAAAAAAAAAATCTGCATTCATCAGAAATTCATATAGGGACATTCAAGTAGTTCAGAAAAATACCAAAATGTAAAAGTTTATCTGCAAGAAAATCTGGATGATGTAAAGCCTTGTTGTAAGACTGATTCCCACCCCCACCCCCCGCTGGTTATCTGTTTCTGGAGCATATAGGGGCTTCTCATTTATCAGGGTAAACAATACATATGGGTATTGGTCTGTTTCTTATCTGGACACAGCAGATTTAGAGGGGAGTGGGTAGCATTCTGTACATGGAAAGCAACAAACCTGCAAAGGGACATGCTGCTCACTCTGTATGTGAACAGGAGCATCTGCTGCACAGACATGTCACTCTCCACCTACAGAAAAGTGACAAGGCAGAAGGGAGGGGCAGACCATTCCTGCTGTATGCATGGTGAGGGTATCTGTGGAGGCAACAACTGAATATTCCTCTAGGATAGTGGGTTTCCTGTCTGAAACTGTCATCTACCACCATCTAACCTCCAATGACTTTATATTCAGTAGGAAAAGTGAATGTTTAAGAGCAGTGTTGTTCTGCACTCAATCTTCAAATGTTTGGAGGGGGGCAGAGAAGACAGACACAGTTTTCTTGCCTATGTGGTCTTAATATAATATTCACCCTTGCCAACATAGGACCTCCAGCCCAAACAGCAGGTCCCAAACATTCCTCTTTTGTCCACCATGGCAGCTGATTAATGTAATGTGAACTTTTGTGGCTCAAGTCCACTTCCTCAGACACTACCATGTGACTATATGACTGGCATAGTTACACATAACCTCATGACCAGGTGAAGATACAAATAATGGACAAAGTGACAATGGTTCATTGGTACAGAAACAATGCTATCAAGCTGTAAATAATCTCATTAGCAGGTACTGGATGCAAATCAACAAAGTAACAATAGCATTATTGACACAAGTGGTAAATTGTGGGACTTGATGTAGGGTGTCACATGTAGTAATAAGCTTGGAATCCTTGGCTGATGTTTGATCCTTTGCACACAGCCTGTAGCCTATGTATGTTTCTTATCTCAGCTATTTCTTTTTCAGGTGTGATTCTTCAGCTGGCTTCCTTTCCTTTCCTTTCCCTTCCTTGTTTCCCCATGACAGTCACATTCAGGTTGTTCAAAGAGCATCGTGGCAGACTGAAATGTTCTGAAACAGGTTTTTGTGTGATGCCACTTCTGATGTCAGATATACATCCTGCTATAAACCCAAATGCAAGCTTTGTTTCCATGTACAGTATACTCTAGCAGCACAATTACAGGTCCCAACAATGTTGCACACATTATTAGGGGCTTGTTTACTTGTTCCTCTGCTGATGTGATCTATGCCATCCTTTGCCAATCATGCCCTTCTGTATTCAGCGTAGGAGAAACAGGACACTCTTTATGCAACAGAATTGATGGACATAAATTGACACCCCACAGTTTACGACTCATGTCAGTAATGCTGTTGTTACCATGTAGACTCATATCTATAACATGCTAAATTGATTATTTACAACTTGATAGTCCTATTCCTGTACGAAGAAACCATTGCCACTTTGTCCATGACCTGGTCACTGGCCTATGTAATAAATACACTAGTCATATAGTCTCACTCTAAGGAATAAATGTAAAGCTTCTGAACTTCCCCAGGAAGTAATGAACATATTCCAGCTCTATGGTATGCCAGTGGAACAGTCTGAGATATGAAAGGCTTGGAGAGATAACCCAAGCACAGTCTATTGAAGCAATACAGCTTTGTCTGTGACCATGGAAAAGGAGACTGGGATATTTCACTATCAAAGGGAACTGCCAAAGAAAGAAGGCACTCTGGGTTGGGTTGCTACACCATTTTAAAGGAGACCCACAACTTTTCTAGAATATTGTTTATCTAGAGTTTAAATATCAAGAATTGTGATGGTTTTGATGGTGACCTATTTGGCCTGGTCATTACAGTCATAATCAAGAGGGATGATAAGGGTACATTAAACCCACAAAGGGGCCATTGTGGTCCATTCTGGTAAAAGCAAAGCAGAAATGGAAACTGTGGCAAAAGAAACAAGAGGTAATTTTTTTCACTCAAGTTCCATGGCCACTCTCCTCTAAAAGAGAAAAAAAGGATACATCTCTGGTACAGGTGTTTAGGTTTACAATTTTGAACGTGGCTAAATGTGACTGGATTTCATCCTAGGCAGAATTACCAGAAATATATGTTGCATGCACTAGTTATTCATGCATCATCAAGGATATGTTCTGGTGATTGGGATACCAATTCATTATCATGATAATCTATTAATTTTTATCGTGATCATCTTCATATTCAAGATGTTTTGCTATTTATGCTCTAGGAAATGAAGCCCTCAATGTTATTTTTCCTGTAAAAAATGTAAAAACACTCACTCTGATTTTTCTTCCTTCCTCTATCCCCAGAACTAAGAAGTGACATAGTTACCTGTAATTATTTATTTTTTGGAATAATGTACAGTGTAACTTTCCAGTAGCGATGTATGGAAGTGAGAGCTGGACCATAAAGAAGGCTGACCGCCGAAGAATTGATGCTTTTGAATTGTTGTGCTGGAGGAGACTCTTGAGAGTCCCCTGGACTGCAAGGAGAACAAACCTATCCATTCTGAAGGAAATCAACCCTGAGTGCTCACTGGAAGGACAGATCCTGAAGCTGAGGTTCCAATACTTTGGCCATCTCATGAGAAGAGAAGACTCCCTGGAAAAGACCCTGATGTTGGGAAAGTGTGAAGGCAGGAGGAGAAGGGGACGACAGAGGACGAGATGGTTGGACAGTGTCATCGAAGCTACCATCATGAATTTGACCCAACTCTGGGAGGCAGTGGAAGACAGGAGGGCCTGGCATGCTTTGGTCCATGGGGTCACGAAGAGTCGGACATGACTTAATGACTAAACAACAACAACAGTGTAACTATTAGTTGCAAAGTTACTTTTAGGTGTGATGAGTAACACCTGAGTTACTGATCACAAATAACAGGCAACATGTTGTTAAAGCTACTTTTAAAGGGAATTTAAGGGAATTTTTGAGGCATGGTGCTAGAAATTTTTCAGATTTTATGCAGTCTTTTAGCAGTCCTAATTTTTCGAGTTCTAGTGTAGTGCAATGCAAAATCCACCTTTTGCATGTTACATGTCTGCAAAAATGCTGTCCTGCCAGCACTGTATTGGAGTGCATTATCCTTATCCTTATCTTTATTTTATTATTATTCTCCTCAGTAACAAGATGCCATTTGAGCTACAATATGCATGAGGGGGGAGCATTATCTGATTTATGATTTATAAGTGGTGTAATGTAGTTTGGGCACAAAAATAATTCAAGGTCCCTGTTAGCAATAAATTAATTAGATGGGAAGCTACTCATTCTATTTCAAGTCATCTTCCTCAGGATCCGCAACGATCTACCCCATTGGACTCTTGTCAGGATTACTGTGATACTCTGCACACAATACTTGTACTACTTTCACCAATTCTTGAAGAGTGGTCTGTATATAGGAGGCAAAAGGAGACTATAGGATCAGTCTGTTGATGCTGTGGTGGCCACAGTGATGATGACGCGGGTTAACAACGGTGATGGCCACTATCATTATGGCCAGAATCATTATGGTCAGAATCCAGGACGGTATTTCCATTCATAGAACTGCTTCAACTACCAGAAATGGGGGAAGAGGCTGTCCTTCACTCCCCATTTCTACATCCCTAGAACACTTTTCTGGAGGGGTAGGAAACCCATTGGAACTGGTTTTGGAGCAATGCAGAACAGCTGCAGAGAGAACGTGGAGGGGGAATTCTGCCACGCTAGAATTCTGCTAGCACCATGTTGGATTTAGCTTATTACAACTTTTGATCTAAACCCAATTCTTGGTGTCAAGTCAATGGGCCTTTGTAAGTGAACATGTATGTAAATACTATAGCTACAATGGCTCTCCTTTAGATGAAGCTGAACAGTTACATTTTGGTTATTATTGTTTCCGTAAAATACTCCTAAACACTGCAGGAAATGTAAGATGGATGAATCCCTTTTGTAATGTCAAAAAATCTTAATAGACACAAAGTAAATGCTAGTACTTACTTTATCATCCCACTCCTATGGATGTGAGAATAATTTCAGAATATAGTTTTAACATCCTGTATCAGTTAATCTTAACTACAGCAGGACCCTCGTATCCACGGGAAATCAATTCCATGGATGCTGAAAAATGCATATTATAGAGAAAACTATTTTAATAGTGAACATAGCATGGTCTCTGTCTCCCTCTATTGGCCAGTTCTGGTAACTTTAAAAATATATATTTCTAGGATTTTTCTTGTAAATTTTTTAATATTTTCAGACCGTAGATAAGTAAATCAGTGGATACTGATCTCACAGATAAGAGGGTCCTACTGTATTGCCTTACTATGTGTGTACTGTTGTGTGGTAAGTGCCATCAAGTTGCATTGACTTATGCCAACTCTTCTAGGGCTTTAAAGGTGTGTGGAGATATTTAAGTTTACCAGTGTCACCTTTGTAAGTTTCTCTGGCTGAGTGGAGCCAGGGTGGAATTTTGAACCGAGCTCTCCCAAGTCCTTGTCTGACACTCTATCCAATACATCACAGGGGCTTACTATGTATTATTGTTCTTATTGTTGTTATGTGCCATAAAGTCACTTTTAACTTATGGTGATCCTATGAATGAGTGACCTTCAGAATGACCTATTTTGCTATGTAGCTTTTCATAATTGATTACTGTTCAATAATTTCCAGTTTGTGATGTTTACAAAATATACTTCCCTTGTTCCTGTTTTAGAGCTTGCATTATCTCACTGAAGAGTATTATCATTTGTGTAATTAACGAAAAGGCCAGCTTCTGTTGAGAAGCATTCCCTACACAGACACTGCAGGTCTACAGGAAATAGTTAAGAACCAGTGCTATTTTTACAAAGTGGACCCTGTTCAGCTGAAGTCCATCCTCTAAATTGAGTTACGAGTTGTGTACCACTATTGTGCTCTTTTATCTACTTTTCAACTAAAATGAGAGTCCTTTGTTTGAGAATCTGTTTCTGGAAGGCTTGACTACCTTATTACTGCCTTATAATCTGCCTAGGATAATATAAAACAACACGTGCAATTTTGTGTGACCTTTATTGTATAACAATGTTCTCTCAGAGAATATATGGGGATCTAATTGGTTCTGGCACTCACCCATGCAAGAAATGAGGATAACACTTTGCCCATCTCTGATGCTATGCATGATGGTGTCTCATTCTAACATCTTCTCATTAATTTCCTTTACATTAATATGAATTTTAAGAGCAGTTAAATATTCCTAATATAGAAGATCATAATTTTTTAAAATGGACTTCTTTAGAGGTTAATAATATGAGATAATATTGCAATATGATACCCAATATGCAAACAGCAGGCACATGCAGGGAGAAGCCTACGGCCACAGCGTTATTTAAAGAGATGCTGTGCCATGAGAGCTTCTGTGCATTACCTGGAAAGGACAAAAGATAAGTGCATGAGTAACTCACAGTCACATATGGGAAAGTCAGTTCTGCTTTTTTCAAACATTTTGTTGTTCCATTTTAAATTATAAAGAAATTTGTGAACATTGACCAATTCTTTAAAAATAAACTGCAGAACCTCCAAGTGTACTTTCTTCTTCACATGACTGTATGCAAAGAGAGTATTGGGGAATTTTGGTTATTCCTCTTAGTTAGTAAAGTATGAAGTAGAAAAATACCCAGCAGCACAGAGAAAATCTGGAGATATTAGCTTAGCCTCAACCCTTTGGTTTCTTTTCCATACATATTAGCACTTTGCCATGGTAAAACTATTCTAGAAGCATATGAAGTAGAAAAAGTTATATTTACTTACATTCACCATTTGTGGTTACAGTCACTAGAATAAAAAGTGGGGAAATGGAGTCTCTACCATGTGGAAGAGCCTCCCATTCTTGTTGCTTGTTCAGCAGTCAGAGGAAGGAAAAGGCGACCAACAACAAAGATAATGTAAGCAAGCAAACAAACAGGAAGAGGGAGAAGGGGATTGCCTCAAATGCCAGAGGCAGGAAGAGAACTCTACTAATCAAGTTAGTGGCAAAGGACAATCGCATTAGCCTGCAAAAGGCTCTGAAACCCAACAGAAAGAATATAGAAATTTAGGGTTGCCATGTCAACAGCTTCCCATTCGAGATTCTAGTGCTAAAGCCCAGGACCATGGAATATATCAGTGTGATATCACAGCCAGCAAGGCCTTTGTCCAAGAACTGAAACAGTGGCTAAAATCTTGTTGTGTAGTTCTGTATGAACAATGTAGGTGATATCATCATCAGAGGCAAATAACCACAGATTAAAGGTGATTTCAGAGTGCATGTGACTTGTATACAACACTATAAAGTTCTGTACATCCAGATATGCCAAATGAAGTCTTTAATCAGTGGTGATTGCTGTTGCTGCTGCTGTCATCACTATTGTGCACACAAATATGTGCAAGAGGGTTTCAGCTGATATATGTAAGCACATGAGAAAGTGAAGCAAACAATGTTGATTTCCAGGCCCAAAACTCACATACAAACAGCTTCACACTGAGCTGGGAGCTCTGATGTCAATTAGGAATGGAGAGATCATGGGCATCTAGGCATGAAAGCCATCACAGATAGTAAAATCACGCTTCCTCTTCTACTAGCATGATTCTCTCTGAAATGTGTGTTTCCTCCTGGAGACACAGGGAAGCATCGCAATCTGAGATGCTGATAACCCTACACCTGATTCTTCTTGAATAACAAAGGCACCTATCAACTCTACATTTATTCATGGACCTACTATTGCAATCAGCTGAAATTTCATGGGTGGATGGTCTTTCAGACACCTCTGAATATTGCCTGGTTTCCACGTAGCAGGATAAAGTAAGATGAAGTGAGTGGTAAAGTTCTGAAATGGTAAGATACTTTGTAGAAATAATATATTTTTTTAAAAAAGGACTGCTCTACTGATCCAAAAATGAGGATAGGAATAAAAATGCCACATTTAGTCTGTAAACTCCATTTTGAAAATGAATTTGAACTGGAGAATCAGTTTAACTGGAGCCATAACATATGGCTTAACTATTGGGCTTTTTTATTTCCTTCCCTGCTTTTTCATTCCTATCAGTCTATCTATTGTCTTTCTTTATTACTTGTTTACCTGTTAGGGCACCAAAGGCAATGTACTCTATATATCTTGAAAAACAGATTAAAAACTACCTTTAAAAGCCGATTTTAAAAAGACACCAACATTCTTTAAAAACAGATTTAGAAAAAAATTGAAGAGGTAATTTTGAAACCGGTTTTAAGGAGGAAAGACCATACACAGCCACACAGTCCTGACCACCCATCACAAGCTTGATGGTCATGGAGCTACCCTTTCTTCTCTTGAAAGGGGGGTTCTACAATTGAGGTGCTGTTACAAAGGAATACTTATGTTGTATACTCACTAAGCAAACCTCTTACTAAACAAGCCTCCTATGTATAGAGTAATACAGAAGGAAACCGTCTTCCATATTTTCTGGCCCCAAGTCTTTAGGGCTCTGTTGGTCAAAACCAGCACCTTGAATTGAGCTTCGAGGCAAACTGGAAGCTGGCACAGTTGGTTCAAGACTGGCTAGATCTGGCCTCCAAAGCACAGACCAGAGAATAGTCTGTCTGCTGCACTTTGCATGAACTATAACCTCCAAATTCTCCATCTCTCAGTGTTCTTTGAGCTGGATGACACACAATCTTGCTCATCATCCTGAAACCACTGAACCTCAGTTGAAGCACAAAGCAGAGCCTTTCTACCTGGGGCTTTGCCCAGGATCTTTTCTCTTTGTCTTCCACTTTATCACACAAGGGAACAGTGGGGAGAAATGAAACATTCTGAGATGGCACTTCCTTGAGCTCTTGGAAGCATCAGCCGAGAGATAGTTGGCTTTGTTCTCTCTGCCAAAGTTGGCTTTGTTCTCTCTGTAGTTGTTCCATTGAATGGAGACAAAATAGTGATCTTTTTCCAATGTGGTGGAGCAGGGCATTTGTGGGATGCTTAGATCTGTTGGAGAGTAAGCATGAACCGGAGCAATGTCATCTGGTGGGTTAAGACATTTAAAATTTAGAATGGTTACCTGACCACACTCCCTGCTTTGTAAAGGAATCATCTCCACACTTATTTCTGAGAAAATGAGAACGCTTCTACTTATTAGAGAAGTCCACTCATCATAGGAAAGGTTAGAGAAGGTCTAGTTCTAACTAAATTGGAGATGTCAGGAGCCATGGCTGCCAAAGAACAAAGTCAAGTTGTCTTCTCCTGGGAGGAACAAGAGAAGAGCATGAGAAGGAAGGAAGGAAGTGACACCGGCAACCGTAAGAACAGCAATCTGAAGTAGAAGAAAGGTCAGCACAAGTCAGAGCAGGTAAAGGATGGTCTAGGAAACCTGAAGAGATTCTCCCTCTCATTTTCCCTATGCAAGAACTTGCATCTTCTTGAGTGTAAGTTGAGTTGCACCCAATCACTTCCAGCAAGACCTATAGGACAGAGTTCCCCTATCTTCGATTCCATATCCATTGTGTATTGTGCAAAAGGTGATGCTAAAATTCATTCATTTTTGCTAGATGATGCAGAAAGGACCAGCTTTGTGTGGTGAGGCAACCATTTCCCCTTCAACGTAAGTGAACAATTCCCTTTAAAATGTCAGACCCTAATGACGAGTTTAATTTTAGGCTGCTGTTCAGTGAGATGAGATGAGTGTCTCTTTCTTTTCATTTTGTTTTTCTTTGGCTGTTTTTAATGAAGAGTTTTACTTACAATTTAAAATACGCTGTACTGCCACCTGCAGAGAGCACTCTGAAAAATACAGGAAAAAATCACCTGTGACAGGAAATAGTTCAAAAATCTGTTATTTAATTTGTCAAAAGTATGTGAACCACTGAGTGGGTCTAATAAAGTTCTTTACATTTATAAATGCATTTTCAGTGTGCTGCCTATTGACGACCCACTGTGCTGGTTTTTGCCCATGGACTATCTGAAGGATAGAGGAAGATGAGGCTTGCATTGCAGATGAACAGAGTATCAGACTTACCCACTATCAAAAGTTGGAATGTATGTCCCTCAGGGACAAGCGACATGTATGAACCTTGATTACATTTATACTGAAGACAAATATCCAAATCCAAGACACTGTGGGGAACATTGCCATTTCATGTGGGGAGGCAGAATGAAGGCTTCTAAAGGCTGCTTCTTACATTCGCACATTTTTCTACATGCTGATAGTACCTATTCAGCGATTTTAAAAAAACACACACCCAAAACCTGCCATTCAAAGACCAGAGTTAAGGCTATCTCAAACTGACTCAACCTCCACAAAGCTAAGAAAGTGGAATCAAAACCAAATGCCTCAACAGAAGCATCCCTGCGATTCAGGAATTATGGCGTACAGTGTTACAAATAAGAATTGCTTATGGCTTACCTTCTGTGTACCCACATGTAGCCTTAGGGCTGCACTCCTAGGCTGGTGGACTAAAGATGGATAGGTGTGGCCAGGAGGGTCATTTGCACATTTAATTTTCAAGAGCTATTTTCATGCAACTATAGGGATCAAGGAGAAATCACTTCTACCTGAATTCATGTATCAAAACACACAATTCAAACCTTTTGAAACAATTCAGAATGCACATCAGAATCTGTACGTTTCATCATTTTTCCAATACAGTTCATAATTCAAATATTTTACACATTTAAAAAAGCATATATATAAGAAAAGTGTGCTCAGAAATGCACATTGTAAGAAAAAGCCGGTATACAAAACATACTGAAAAAATTATACTGAAAAGGAGAATGTCATATCATATGCTTATGTGAGCAGGAAAAGCATACAGTATTTTACATGGACTCTTTTTTGGCTTAGTGCACAAATGATTGCAGAGATGGGACAAAATAAAACTGTGATTGGGAAAGTTAGAAACCCAGGTCTACAGATACCAGCAGCTTTCAACATCTCTCTACCAAGCTGTCTGATAGGATCTAGTGTCTTCCTATCTTAATATGACCCCACCTCTGAGGTACTAGGAGAAGTTGCCTGTTGTATACAAGAGATTAATACCACTGCACACTGTTTATTCTACCTCAGTATATTTTCCTTGACATGACTGGAAGATGTAACTTAGAGAGTTGGTATATAAGGATTTTCTGCAAACGCACCAGTCTATAAGTAAGGGTGCAGCTACATTGCAATTTATCCCTTGTTATGTTCTGCTTTTGGGTTCATTGTATTTTCTGGCAACTACATGATGTACAGTTGGTTAAGTTCAATGAATTTTCTGGTAACTACACTCTGTACAGCTAATTATGAACCAGCCCAACCTTGTTTTATTGCCATTCAGGTCTTTTTGGTTCACTGGCGAGGGCTACTCTTTTGGGCAGGGGGAGGGTTTGAGATTGTGTTGTTTGAATTTCAGTTTCTGGCATGTGGAGCTGCCTATATTGTTCCAAATGAGCAGTGGTGGGTGACACTGACAGTGACGTCCTCAGAGGAGTGTCATAAAGCAATATACAGCTCACTTTTTCAAATGTGATGGCTATGTGTAGCTGGGCACACTTCTTAGGAAGCAGACTACTGCAAGTCCAGGACAGCTCAAATTGTTCTTCCTTTCTTTTTTCCCCATCTTACAGATTAACCACTGTTTCACACAATTCACAGTTCAAGATCATTGGTTGCCCACCTTGCTCTGGCAGTGAACAGCTGGCAAACCCCTCCTTTTCTGCTGTCTCTACTCCAAACATTTAAAAACCTGAAAATCATACTTTACCAGATGCCATGTCGTATCAGATGTGTTCTGTCAGGTAAGTGCAGTTTCAGATAACCCCAACAGCTTCCTGTTCTCTCTTAAGGGGATAAAAGGAGAGGTGGGGAAGAGGCAAGGAAGAGAGCAGTACAAATGATAGAGTAGTAGGCTACTTCAATAGTGTTATCTTGGCCATTTGCTAGATCTTCTTTAGTACACCTGGAAGGGCAAAATTTGCATGCACATAAGTGTTGCATTGATTGAATTTCTCCACCGTTCCAGAAAATTTATCTGGTATCCAGGTAGCCCCATTTCCCTTGATTATTCTTTGATCTTGCTACATTCACTTAGAAGTCTATTAAGTGAATTCCAGATGGTCCAGCTAGAGTCTTACCCTGGTGGGAGACAGTCTTAGGTATTCATCTATTCGGCAAGTTGAGTTGTTTTGCTTTTCCTTATTTTTAGTCTAGCTTCTTCTGGTTTAATATTTTGAGCCTGAGATGTGTGAAGAATATTTTTCCTCAATTTTGGCCATTGTCTAGGTGGGGGCTGGTGCCCATGAAGTGGACATGTTGGGTGCTGTATCATGAGCTATGGCACCATCCTCTGCCCAGCCCAAATGAGAGGGCCCCAGTTGTCATCTGGCTAGTATATGAATATGATCTTAACTGGCATTTTTTACTCTCATTTGCACACTACTGTAGATTTTTAGGAAAATGAATGGAATAGAAATATTAATAGTAGATAAATAAGCAAACTATTTCTATCCATCACTCTCTCTGTATATGCCACATGAACAGCTGATGTCTGTATATGACTTTCATAATTGCTCTTGGGAGCCATCTGCGGACAAAAGATACATAATTCAATCCTAATGAACTGACATGTATTCATGCATAATACAGACATGTTATATTAATTCACCTTTACAAAGTCTGACCTGAGAGCCTTAGAATTAATATTAGAACATAATAATAACATTTCCAAACCTCTCATCTGGTATTTCGTCTTCTACTTCTAATGTCACAGAACTATATTTACTTTATGGTGAACATAACAGCATTATCTTTATGATGTTCTCCATCTGTGTAATTATTGGAAAGATTTACCGCTTTTGTTGTTCTTGTTGAACTACATTAAAGAAAACTGCAGCCCTTTGGTATATTAATGAAGTATTTGGCATATAGATACTTCTATAGTTTTTAACCCTCAAAACAATCTTATTAACAGTAATCCTTAAGAGACTGTGAAGATTGGTTGGAAATGGGCCTTGAACACATGGCTAAGTCTAAGTCGTCCATTGGATCCCATTGGTTTTGTATAGCTGGGATAGGAATCCTCTGGCTTTCCAGATGTTGTTGGTCTCCAAATTCCATCATGGCAACAAGTATGATGCTCATGGATGATGAAGGGATGAATGTCTACAGATCCCCTATCCCTGTTCTATGGACGCTCATAAACAGACAGAAGTTCAAACACTGAGATTGCACCTTCAATGACAATGAGGATCACCACACAACCCTTTGCAATGGTATTCTCAACCATGGCTCTGGCCCTGCATTTATCTGTTACTTAATGTTAACAAAAGAGTTGAGATTTATAATACAGAGGAATCTGTTTCTCTGTTTCTCTCACGCAGGTACATGGAAAAACGTTTTCAAATTATTTCTTATACATAAATAATCAGCCCTGAACAACTGCAAACAAAGGAATATTGGTTCTGGCAGCAATCTAGTATACAAGATTACACATCACTTCTCCCTGAGTGTGTGTTTAGAGATGTGCTAGAACTCAAGTGAGGCACCTGATTTCCTTTCTCTCTGTATATGCTAAGAAGTGGGTGAAAAACGAATGTTATCATCATCCCTGAATTGTCTGTTGCCAAAAGCGATTTTAAACTTACTTAGAGCACCACCACCCGCTGCCCTTCACAAGCTCTGAAAGCAGGCAGAGGCACTGGTTTGGGGTGGGGTGGGCATTTTAAAATGGCTTTAAAATCTACAATAGTAAGTTGTGGTGAAAGCAGCAGTAGAGTTTTTTTTTTAGTAGAAGTTATTTTTAACTAGTCGTTCCACTTCCTGACAGAGATGCAGTTAGTGGACTAGTGGAGTCAGGGTACTCCCACAGCAGTCTGTGGTCCAATGCACGAGGAAACATACCTCGTCTTGCCATAGTGGGATAAAGTGATAAGGTGCTTTCCCAGGTCAGATCATGAGCCATTGGTGGGTACATTATAGGGGTGTCATGGACCTAACTGGGGCAGAAATGCACCACCAAGATGTGGGTGGGTGGCGGCAGCAACTGTCATGACCTGCTTATTTATGATAGTATGCCAAGATGTAACATTGTTTCATCAGCATAGTTAAGGAGAAGCAGTGGGAAACACCCCCTCCCCTCACTGAGTCTGTGGAATGACATTTCATCCTAAGAAAGTGTAATTCACCAGAGCCATTGTCGAGGAGTACGGTTGACCTCTGGTCCACCAATTGCAGCTCCATCACTGCAGCCATTAGTGAAAGCAAGATAATCTCTCCAGAAAACTATTGTTGCCAGACCAAAAGTAAACCTCTTAAAGCACTCCTTTCTCCCCATCATTTATAGAAAAAAAGGAGGCAAAAAATTCTGTTCAATTTTAATTTAAACTGGGAAAATATCTGATTTTCAATTTCAGTCCTCTTTTTCTCGGTCTGTTTCTATTTTCTTTTTCCATCCTCTTTTCATGCTCCATAGATGCAAGCCATGCACTGGTGCTGTCCCATTGCTTTCTCTATATTCACCATCTGGAGCCCTGACTAAAGTCCCCAAACACTGTAACACAGATCTTACAGTTGTCTTATGAAATAGCATTAGGTCTTAAAACTATAATCAGTTCCACTGATAAATTAGTCATCTTAAGTAGCTAGATTAATCAACAAATAAACTCAAGCTTCGGTTGATTGATTTGACAGATGCCAGGAGCATATTTCACGTGGTGAAGCTTCAAGATACAGAAACATATTTGGCTATTTTTGTTTACTGTATATGCTTTAATGTAGTGAGTAGACATATCAAATATGCTCTTTGTTTCTAGCAACAATTGGTAGCTTTTGTTTATGAAATTGTTCTCATATGCTTTCTTCAACAAATGCACATGTATTGAAGTTATAATATTATGCCCATATATTAACACATAAGGGATTGCAAAGCAGATGAACAGATAAGAAAAACAAAATCTTTAATTGGTTGAAAGCATTAGTGCCCATGCATCTTAAACATAAAACTCCTTTATCAGACCATCAGTAATATTAATAATCTTTTCAAAAGAATAAGAGCAACTGCCAACTATATATGCATATTTATATATACAACCTGCCTCTCTATAGAGGACAGGTCAAACTCCCAAAGCAGCAAAACTGCTCAAAGTGAAACATTCCTTTAGATGGATATAGAAAGTCCAATATCTAAAGCACATTACTTTCATTAACTGACTTTTAGATACGTAGTTTATATTTTCAGGAACATTACATGCACTTAATCTGTGTCGTCAGAGTTAAGCTTTAATCTGTCCCAAAAGACGAGTGTCAAGTGCCATCATTTCTTGAGTAAACCAGAATACTTTCAAAATGATGCTGACCTAGGGTGTCAAGGGAGAAGAAGAAAGTTGAGAGATGGCAAAAGAATAAGTCAATGCCTTTCAAAAGTAAAATGGCAAGATATATAATTGTAGTGACCAGCAGGTCTGGACATCAACCCTCCTTTCTAGCAGACAGATGAAATGTCAGAGTAAAATTAAAGATGTGTTTTCTTTGGGGCATTTTAAATTAGATGAGATAAAACTCTTTGACATATGTTGTGTAATATACTTTTAATTTGTTACTTTTCTTCAGGGGCTTGAGAAAGCCTTAGATGCCACTCAGTGTGTATGTTGCCTGCCATGTGATCTGCTCCATATGAAGGTGTTCCCAGTTTCTTAAGAAACTGCTACAATATTTTGATTAGTTAGTTAATAAATTGCCAAATGACACTGGAGCTATTCATTTCTTTAAAAATGTAATTGTTTGAATACACAGTGAGGAAGGTTTAATAAGCCTCTATGCTTATCTTTGCATGCAGTCATCTGAAAGGTAATTTCTCTTCAGAAGTTTACAAAATTGTACTTAATTGCTGAAATTATTCTTTACCCAGGCACCTCCACATGGCAGTCTTATGCAGAGTACTGTTTTGACCATAATTTTCGTAAGTAAGAAAATAAACAAAATCTCACCATGCTGTGATATGAAATGTGCTGCACTAAGGCAATTATTTTCATATTAGCAATGTTGTAATGTATTTCTTAATCAGTGGAATGTTGTAATTACAGAGTCTGATAGATTAGACTTTGCTTTACCATATATCATGAAGTATTGAAGTGTGGCACATTTGCATATTTATTGTATTATTTAGTGTTATTAGACCAGCATATTTTATGGCATGCACATTCATTAGAAAAAAATGTACCAGGCTACATAGAGAATTGTCACATCTGCCAGAAAAGTCTGCCTTTCCAAGAGGATTGTTTTATTAGTAATAATTATGAGTTTAGTTACTTTTAGTATAATAGCCACAGTGGACAAAACTTTCTTTCTGCAAAGTTTTGGATGATTTTTATGTATTTTTTACTTAGAATGTTTCAGTGGCTCTCACTTTCTATCATCTAATTTTTTGTCATCCAACCATTATTCTTAACAGTTAAATTGTTAAAATTGTCCGGACTGCCATGGTGCAGAGTTGCCATGGCGGGGGACGCTTTGCCCTCCCTCTCGGAGAGTGGTGTCACACTTGGTGACACTGCTTTCAGAGGGGAGGGGGGACGGAGCCTTTAAGAAGGCAGGTGCTTTTTCGCCCATCCCATTCTTACCTATAGGGTGTGGTTTATAAAATGTTCATAAAGAATAATTGTTAATTAAAGTCCTTTCTGGTCGCAGCTTTGGGTAGTGCGATGAAAAAAGTTGGGGTGAGTTCATGGTTGACAAGTGGTGCCAAAAATTATGCCATCTCTCTGTCAGGTCGAGACAATAGGCTATCAGATGAGAGGTGGTTTTACATGGGAGGACCTCCCAGCCAGTTGCCCGCTTAGGGTCACGAGGCTCGGTGGGAGGAGTTGGTTGGGGTGTACCATTTCACAGAGCACCTGAAGGCGTGCTGTACTGCGGACAGCATGATTCAGAAATAGGAGCTCGCCCTGCTCTAGGAAGCGTCTGGAGATCTAGGATTATCCGGACATTGAAGAATATTGCACTACGGTAGGACCCCTTGTATTTTGGGGGGATATAGCTTTAAATAGTTAATAAAGTTGTGGCCCAAGTTTTAAACCCAACAACCTGTGTCTCGCCTCATTATTTCCGGGCTGGGAGGGCAAGGTTTTGATATATGTTGATCGCATTTATATTCATCAAGAAATTGATCACTCCTGCATTTCAGAATGCCATGAACAAATTAATCAGAGTTGCATGAGAAAGTAAACCAATTCATAATTTCTAACATGACCAAAATACAATTTATGTTCGAACCCATACATTTGTAGTTGATGCTCAGCATGAACAAACACATCTGGTACCCAAAAATGCATACAGTAAGAAAATGTGGAAAATGTTTTGAAAAATAAAATTATGCAGAATTTTTTTATTCTTTAGAAAACAGGATCCAAAAATAATTGGAAAAATGTTTATACAAAAATTACACATTTAAAAATAAAACTGGTCAACTTTACTTAAGACTGAGCCTTCTGTTCCTTGGGCCACAAATGGACTATAAGGGTGTATATAGTAACTAAGAATTTCTTATTGTTATGTGCAATCAAGTCGGAACTGACATATAATAACCCTAACAGGGCTTTCAAGATAAGTGAGGCATTTAAGGAGTGGTTTTACCAGTGCCACCACACAGTGAGTATCCCTAGCAGAGCTGAGGAATTGAACCCAGGTCTTGCACGCCTTAGCCCATTATTCTGCCCACTACACCACACCAGGTAGAATACTTCTGAAATATTTCTGAAGATATTATTTTGTGTGTTTACTGCTCACACTTTCCCAAACAACACAGGGTGTTTTCTCTCCTCATTTTATCTTCCGAATATGTGAAATAAATTAAGCTGACATGGAATTATCAGTGTGTGACACACTTTATGGCTTCATGAACTTGAACTCAAATCTTCCACATAGCATTGTTTCCATCACACCACATTGCCTTTCGAAAGAATACCAACTATCTATGGACTGAAGGTTTCAGTTGGGCACCATAGAGAACGGAATTCTGCAGACTTTCCTCCCACATGAAGCTAGGTTGACCTCTTCCTTATAATTCTTCCTCTGGGTAGTGTACACCTTTTAAAATTGTCTTTTAATCTCTGAAAGCCCAAGCAGAACTGGAGTTTTTAGCAGGGATCCAGCATTTTTAAAATAATCTGTTTTAAATTTGTTTTAACTAACAATCTTTTTAACATTGTTTATGTTTAATCATATTTAATATTAATATTAATAACTGGAATTTGGTTGACAATTCTGTTACACACACACACACAGTACACACACACACACACACACACACCTCTCTATATACATATACCCTGTAAAGTTCTTACTCTGTTTGCTCCTGGATATCCTCTTTAATATCTACCTCCCTTATAAAAATCTGTAAAATCAACTGAGAGTTCCTTCTTAACAAAACTGTCTATGTGTCATGTCTGGATAGTTGGGGCATGAAGGGAGCAACGCTCATGCTCATTTTTCCACAACAGTGAAGCTAAACATGAAGAAACATAAATATGAGCATCTTTAACGAGTGACAGATATTGCCTGGTCTCTCTCTTTCTCCCTTTCATACCTTCAGTGGACTGGATGCTGCACTGGAGTTTTCAGCACTCGGAGTGCTCTGTGTCTGTTTTTAATTTTACAGATGGATAGCTATGTTAGGTTACTACTGTCTGCATTGGTCTACTGCCATGAAACAAAATAAAGAACCATTTACCTCAGGAGAGATATTTAGAAAAAGACAGTGAATTGTGCCAGTCATAGTTGTGTCCCCATGCTAATATTTATCTTCTAAAGGTTTCCTTTTTCCATTAAGTGTTGTAGGTTACTCCTTCCTTTGTTCTTGGCTAATTAGTCTGGCCAGAGGCCAATGAGTACAATCTAGTGTTGCAGCAAAGATTTGTCCCATGAGAATTTCAACCATTGTCCTTCAATTTGATGGAAAAGGCATTCACTTTCAAAAGAATTTCAAACGGGGGAGACATTTCAGAGATCAACTCATGAGTGAAGCTCAAGATTGTTGTGCTTACCTTTCTTATGAGGTGGCTGAGGAGTGTGTACATGTCTTGAATTTCATTGTACAATTGTCCCTGTGACAGTTGGCAGCTCCCACGACCTCACGTTTCAGCTAAAACCCAGAGGAAGCTATCAAAAGTAGCTACTTCCACAGGGAAGGATCGTATGTGGAGTATGGAATGGCAGGTAGGAAAGCCAGGGAAGGTGGAAAAAAAGTATGGGAAGCTGCAGAGTAATGATAAGATAGGTGAGAGAAAGGAAGAATAAAGCACAGTCCCCAGCAATCTCCCAATGTCATGTTATGCTCAAAAATAGAACCAAAAGGGCTCTGAGAATGAGGCAGAAAAATGGAAACCTCTTTCACGGGGAAATGAAAAGTATCGTACAGCACTATCTTTTCATTTTTCCTCAAGCTGAACACAGTACTGTCTTCCCTTGTACCCATTACTTGCTTACAGAAAGGCAGTAGAGGCATATGTATAAACTTATGTATATTGACTCCTCAAAAATATTTGAAAGGCCTGGGGAAAATGCTGAAACTAGAAGAGCAACAAATGCTGAGGAGATAATTGTCAGAACTTTTCTCCTTAGAAATCATCTACTACTACTACTCCCTCCTCCTCCTCCTCCTGCTCCTCCTCTAGAAATATAAGCTCACATTGCAGAATTATTTTGAAAAGTTCTCCACCATTTTGTTTAAACTGGCTCTCTCACCCTCCCCACCATAATGGCCTAGAGCAGTACTAGGGAGAGGGCATCAAGGATTAATTAAAATGGTGGCCGGATTGCCAATGAAGTTGCTATTGGAGCTAAACACAGTGCAAAACCCAAGAATCATATGAGAAAAAAAGAACAATGTTTCTCTGCAACCACTGCTAACAGTGAGCAGGACCACAAAGAACTAGTTGGAGAATTTTCTGGTGAAAGGGTCTGATCTTTTTTATATATATATATACTGCAAATAGGATGGAGAATTTTGAAAGTCCAGTAGTGTACAGCTGTACACTAAACTGAGTCTATGAGAAGGATATTAGAAAAATTCATGGATAAATTTATCAGTGCCCATTTGTTATGATGACCAAATGGCATCTTGATCACCATCAAAGAGAACATGGCACTGAATGTTTTTGGCCAAGGAGCAAAAGAAAGAAAAGGCCATTATCTTCATACCCTGTTTATGGCCTCCCAGAAGACACCTGATTGGGGCCTCTAGTAAGCAAGATGCTGGCCTACTGTATGGACCTTTCATGTGATCCAGGAGGCCTTTCATTATGTTCTTAGACTATGTTTTTAATTCCTATTCTAGGTTTTCTTTGGTGTGGTGGGGATTGGGAGATTGAGGCTTGGAAATTTGGGCCCACAAAGTGGAGGTATGTTTTGGAATGCTAATAGCATACAGAAGAAGTCTACATATGGTCATCCAGCATTTCACTTGATGTTATATTGCTGGAGTTCTATTTACACCCTTGTATGCTATCTGGGATGTGGTGATTGTCTGTCTATCCAACACTAACCAATTGTTCCGTCTAGCTTTGAAATTCAGAAAGAGCCCCACTTTTCTGCTGAGTGTTCTGTCTCTCTCTTTTGTTGGTGGGTAGCAGTTGTTTGTTGCTTCTGATCTGTCCAGTTCGTTTCTAGAATGTGTGCAGAAAGAAAGCAGTACACACAACTGTAGTATGTAAAGAACTCTACGTAAAGAAATATTTTCTAGTCTTTCTCCAACAAATGTCTCAGAGTGAGTTATCGAGACTTTAAGTGCCAGTTAATGAGAAAGGGGTGAACTCTGGGGAACTTGTAGCTATTCTCTGTGAATCTCTGTACTTCTATTGTGTAGCAAAAGGAGATCTTTACCAGAAATTCAAAACTCGGCAACATATCTTTCACAGAGCCCTTCACTACTGAAGAGGCTAGCTTACATCTAAGTTGTAAAGAAACGACTTTCCTTCCACAGTGGAAATTGCTTTGGCAGAAAGAGCAAGTTTAGTTCTGCAAAGTTCTGGCTCTGTCAAGCACTGCAGCCTTGGACAGGAATAAAGATGGTTCTTGTGAAAACTATTGATCC
This sequence comes from Intellagama lesueurii, assembly GCA_037013535.1. Lineage (NCBI taxonomy): Eukaryota > Metazoa > Chordata > Lepidosauria > Squamata > Agamidae > Intellagama > Intellagama lesueurii. The sequence goes on along the minus strand of JBAJHW010000005.1, from coordinate 66,719,217 downwards.
ATATAAAGAGCTGGATCATTAACTAAAAGTGATGCCAGCACAATTAAATTTCAGAATAGATATGTTTTTCCAAACCAGAAATTCATTATTGCTTTTTTCCACATTGATGTTGCTCATAGAACCCATTTAATTCCTTTTTTGTCAAGTAGTTCATACAAACCATTGCTCCCTATCTATGCTATATATTTCATGCTTCATTTCTAATTGCGTTGTGTATCTGATTCCTCCTGGGTGTTCTCTTAACAGCCTAATCCACAAGCCAGTTAGATCAAAATACTGAAAGTCAACGGTACTAAATTTACACAACTCTTAATACTAGGGCTTAAGTGGATTATTTATCATGCTGATTGTGTACAAGCATTAACAGACGTCCACAGAGGTCAACACTTCCTACCAGGCACTTACGCTTACTGAACAAAATGGAAATGATATCGTATAATCTGCATGGAAAATGCTAAATATTTTTGCAGCCTTTGCCGTATAATTGCAAGGAAAAAATTACTATTATTTTTTAGAATACATATATCATCTGCTTGCATCAGAAAAGTCATGATTCACCATGCTTTGTCAAGCCTTTGTCTATTTTGCCTATTTTCTTAGACTTGCCTAGGTTGAACAATGTTTTGCAAAACACTGACCAGCATTGTGCTGCCAATTTATGCTGTGTAAGAGAAGTCATGCTGCAAACTGCCACTCATGAATGAAATGCTGGCTGAATTCTTGGACACACGTCCAAGCACGTGTTCAGATGTGCACCTTAGAATGCAACCAGCACTTCGTTAGTGAGTGGCAATGTCCCACCAAGACTTATGTGATTTCCCTTATATAAATGTAAATCAGCAATAGGATTCTGGACTTCAGTGTGGATGCAGTGTTCTGCAGCATTACATCCAGAGAAACAATGCTGGGATGTTTGTTGTTTATTCCATCCTCATTATTTGAACTATTTCTTTGGATTTAAGACCATAATGTGGAAACACGTTTCATGCAGACTGGGAGAAGTCTTGATTTGTGCTGCTTGCTGTGTGTACATTGGAAGCTGGCAGATCTCTAATCATGGACCCAAGCTCTATGACAGCATGATAGCTGGCCAGAAGAGGGAGCTGCTGAGGTACTTTCTGCTATGCTTCAGTGCCACTTAAGGATGGGGAACACGTTTGTTTCAATTTGTTTGTTACAAGTATTTACTAATATTCACAGATTATATATATATATATATATATTTAGGATAGAAAATGGAATAGACAGGTTGGTCCATTCAAACTCAGGACTTTGAGAATTGAATTTTTGGAAATTTGGATTTGAATCCCTGTGTATTCAAACATCAATGAGGAATGAAGGTTGTCACTTCCTTTCTCTGGGAGCCTTTACTTCTACCTGCTATAAAAAACAAAAGACACAATAACATTCATTCAGGGGCAAATTCAAATGTTGGTCCCAAGTACAATAGACCCACTGAATGAATGTGACTTGTTAAGTCAACATTTGCACATATCTCATTGACTTAGTGAACCTAGTCTAACATTGATTAAGAGTTGGATTAATTCTGCAATATGTAGCGTAGGGAGGTGAAGAATTCTCAGAAAAGCCCAGACCTCATTCTCAAGCACGGGAAGAGAAGTGACACCTGTACAAGATTTTTCACTGCCAGTATGAAAATGAGAAAATGAGCATTTCACAAGGTGTATAAAAGATATCTGTAAATCTTTCTGTTCTCTCTGTAAAACTAGTGTCTTTCTGAGCCAAGCACACTGCCAAAGCAACCACAGAAGGAATGGCTGATTGATCACAAAGCTGCAAAGACACCATCTAATGCTTTTACTTTTAAACATCCAAGCAAAGAGGCAACAGCTACGGTAATTTGCACAAGTGCAATAATTCTCACCAGTCTTGCAAGGTGAAGATAAATATTTTGCCATTTTGCAATTTGATGTGCACTACTTTACTTCTCTGGCATAGTGTCCTCTCATTCTTATGCTACACACATTAATATTTTAAAATTGTTTCTGTCTGTCATGTTTTTGTAGATTTTGTATCTACAAAAACATGACATACAGAAACAATTAAAATATGTAGAGTAACACACGAAGTAAAGTAACAGTTACTGGAAGGACTTTATATCAATTGATACTTATCAACACAAAAAGAGATTTATCATGCTGTTGTTTTCCTAGTTTCCTTCTTTTCTGTTGCATTATATTTTTATACAAAAATTGTTTATTGGCATTAAAAGTCTTGTAGCCAGAATTTTCTGTGTTGTGCTAGAGTGCAATATTTTTTACTTAAAGTGAATTATTACATACGAATATATATTGTAAACAGATGTTATGGGCTGAGATCTTAGCACAATTTTAAAAGCCTGTTTTGTATTGAAATGTTGGCATTCCAAAGACCAATGTAGATACCTTTAATGCATATACATGGAACACAAATAAAAAATGCATCGCTTAGGTACTTTCATGGATATCCTTAGAATAGAAAAATACAGTCTTGCTGTGAGAAGGTGCCAGCACTTAGAAAAAGGTACAGAAATAATTGTGTTCAAAATTATATGTCTATGTTGGCTTTCTAAGTGAAAGCAAAGAAAGAAAGCCCAAGGACCTGGAAGAATTCAAAGTGTGTATTTCACATTAGCACTGGATGTTCACTTTATTTGAAATATTGGTGCACCTAACCATTTATTTCACTCAAATGAAGGCAGGCAATGTCAGCTGGGAAAGTATGTACTCTAATTCTCTTGTTCTTTTATGGTTCCTTAAACTGATCCTCTTTCTGCAGAAAATATTAACACAAATATCAGTTTTAAGTAATATCAACTAGCAACAGAATGCCTTAAGAAGAAAGGATTGAAGTTGACTTTTCTTTTATTATGCATCAAGAAAGTTAGTTTTACCGCTAAGCATTGCCATACACCATGTATATGGAGGTGCATGCATGTGCATGTGTGTGCATGAACATGATACAGCGGTACAATGGGCTGCTGGCAGCTGCAGTTTCACATTCACCCCTTACCCTACATTTTCCATTCTTCTCCAGCTCTGGAGGATTTCCCATCTGGGCCCAGAGCTGATTTGGGGCTATAGTTCAGAGTAGGATTGCCTCTTATTTTGATGGCTCCTGCCATTCTGCCAGCAGAACACCATCATTGAATTCTGCCCTGTATTTTTAACCTGTACCCCAATTGTATTAAATATATACTACCAGTTCCCTCTCACACTGGGCTTACCTCTCTTTGTCCTGTGGTTTGATACAGCAGTTATTAATGATATTATTCTGCCCATGAACATTTAAATAATTCAACTCCCCTAGATATAACACGCCACAGAAATTAAATCATACCTTAACATACATTTTGTATGCCATTTTAGTTCAGAAATTATTTTTTAAAATGCCTTAACTTCTGAACACTTTTGAATGTAGTCAGATAAACGGTGATCTATATATATGAAGCAAACAAGGTCCTTTTCAGGCCCTTGAAACAAAGATCCTATCCTATGCATCCATGTAAATACATTATGTATTTTACATATATTTCAGTTAATGCTAGAGATGTTACAATCTCTTATTATTTTCACAGAGTGAACAGAAATGTCAGCAAGGTTGTATAGATATATTTTCTGGACGTTGTCTCCCTCCTCCAAAAAAAGTAGCCATGTTGTAGGGATCTCATGGGATTTTTCTGACAAAGGCAGGCAGCCCAAATGTTGGGTTAGAGGGTAGACCTACCCATTATGGTATGAGTTGTCTTCAAACCATGGAGGCCTGAAGGCACCAAAGGTCCTTCCAGAGTAATGCCTAGCTATCCTATGAAAGAACTGTATTAAAAAGTAAATTAAATATGTTCAATTTGACACATCGACTAGAAGTATCAAATATTAGGTGTGCTGTCTTCAAAAACCAGATGCTTCCAAGAGAGGTAGTGTATGAACCCACAGTACTCCAATATTGTACACAGTACTCCACAGTACTCCAAACTGTGTTGTTGTGGAGATCGCCCTTGTGTCTGTGTTTGTTGTGGCCCTCACAAAGGTTCTCTCCCTCTTGGTTTCTCTCACTGTCACCAGGTATTATTTTCTTAATACCACCTCTGAGTGTTAGACACATGTGCTGCCAATTGCAAGGCTTATTGAACTACAGAATCAGTTGGTTTGAATAACAGATAACCTTTTATTATTAATCATTTCACAACGTAAATCACGTAGTCACTGTAACAGGGGTTTGATTAAGTTTGGATAGGACGGGACATATATTCAGACTTGTGTTATGTATTTTCAATCACTTAACATCTATATTATTCTAGGTGTTCTCATTCCTGCTTGTTCATTCCAATAACCTTGTCCTTAATTCACTTTCCTAACTCTCTATTCAGATCACTCTAATTCTTCTCTTCTCTCTAAGCTCCAACTTCTCAACTGTCTCTCTCAGGTTCCAACTGTCTAACTGTCCCCTTGGTTCCGCCCCTCCTGCTCTATCCTTGGCTCCTCCCTCTAGAGCTCCTGTGACTGACAGGCAGGAATGACGTCACCTGTAGGCATTTCGCCACACCACAGTACTCCAATATTGTACACAGTACTCCACAGTACTCCAAACTGTGTTGTAGTAAAACAGTAGGCCTCCTGCATCAGTTTCCATGGCAACTGCCAGGCTGCAAAAACTAGTTCTGTACAGTGCATTGTGTAGGAAACAGCTGTATGATGTACACTTACCAGCAGGATTATGAAACAACAATAACTTTTGATGGTTTAAAATATTTATTATCTTAATACTGAAAATAGGAAACTATTTCTATGAAGAAATGTATAGCACAAAATAAAGAAGTGTGGATCAGCAGGTTTAAATGTTCCTTGCAAGAGCCAAAATAATCATTCTGGTCATGTCTTTAGAGGATGGCTACATAATTCTGCCTAATATCTATCTATCTATCTATCTATCTATCTATCTATCTATCTATCTATCTATCTATCTATCTATCTATCTATCTATCTATCTATCTATCTATCTATCTATCTATCTATCTATCTATCTATCTATCTATCTCTTACTGTGATCATTGAAGTTTCCCTAGGAAATTCCCTAGGATTTTGCTGATTCACAAATTAAAGGACATTTCAAACAAGAAACAGCACAGCTTTAATAATTTAAAGTGTTTCATATTTTGATACTAGAAGCAATTCTTTTTATCAATCTGGTGTGCAGCAAAGACTGTCTTGGGCTAAATTTTAAGATTTACTTTCAAAGATACAAAGTTACAAGCATATGCCAAGATTATAATCACTAAATATACACATTGTGTTTGGGCAGAAGTTGCAAAACACATTGAATTAGGGTATTTGTTCGGATGACCACCACCACAGATTTCCCATGTTTAGTCTCACATTATTGGGGTTAAACATTGAAAACTTGTAAACAAAAGTCTTCTTGCAATTTCCATTATGAGGACATCAAAAATAAAACTGAAGGAGGCACCCCTAAGGAAACTCAAGTCCTTTCCTGGATGCTCTCCAACCACAGAGGCTTTGAGGAGAGTCTTTTAGTCAGACCACCAAGTTCAATGGATTTGCTTGCCACCTCTCCTCTAAGCATGGAGGGTGAGGTGAGGGAGTTATTTTGTTGTGTAGATTAGCTTTTGTACTGTATAACAATTTTTCCTTCTCCTATGTTGTCAGGCTAGTTTAATAAGCAGCATTCACTTATTTCCACTGTTAGCATTGAGCGTGTCTGACTGTGGATGGATGCTACTTTCTTGTATGGGCTTTGATTGGATAGATCATGATTAGGGCATTAGGCTCTTGACTCTCTTCCCCATTCTGTCATAATTTTTTTCTTATCCATTTTCTCTTGCTTTAGTACCGTGGCACAAATACCGCTGTCTGCTGGCTCTTTTGCCACAAGGTCCCTAGGATGTCAGCCTCCCTCTACCTACCAGCCTCTGTAAACTACTGTCTTTGTGTGACAGCCTTGGTGCCTTCCTTCCTCCATTTGGCACATCAAGATCCTACTGGGTGTTTCCCATCACCCATGCATTATTTTACCCGCAGACTATAAAGCGATATTCTACTTTAGCTGCCTACTGCTCTTTTCTGGCCTGGATAGGTAGAAATGAAAGGCCATTTCTCCTGGGACTTTACAAACCCTCATCCAGTGGTGGAAGAACAGACCTTCATCCAGTGGTGGTTTAAACAATCACAGAAAGTGAAGGTCCTATTTCTCTGTTGACACCATTTTCACCTTTATATTGTGTGGACCCTGGGATGCAGTACAGGTATCATGTCTTCAAGGAAAGATGAATGGTGTGGATGGGCCCTTTGTCATCATAAGTAATTTTTCTTCCAACTTTATATAAAATGTTTAGTTTGGATTTCCATTATATGTTTTCAAGATAAATTTTTAAAAGTAAGAAAATCAACTGATCCAGTTCCAGTGAAGTAAGCTAATCAGCTACCTTTGTGTGCAAAGCAACTTAAGAGCTCCATTTCTAGTTGACATGCTTTATTCACATATGAATTAACTAAATATATAGCCTCCTTCATGATAATACTCCTAATTTCTGTTTTTAGGCTTGGCTTTTTATAAACTTTCCCCCCCTCACTTTAGAAATTAAATGGGTCCAGATGAAGCAATGCCCTCACCGTGAAGTTCCAAACTATATTTTAAATATTTTGATATATCAGGTATCATAAAGAGAATCTGGTTGCTTAAGAACATGGAATATGGGGAGACGTATCTGTCATTTAGAAAAGGGAAGAGATATGACAGAACTGTAGTTTAAAGTATAGTCTGTTTGAAAACATGGCTGAAACTGAGTGTAACCTTGAGAACTGACACTAAGATGTGACATAGAGCACCAAGAGATGTCAGGGTAACTGAAAAATACAGTCAAAAGAAGTTAAATGACGTACTTGGAGAACCCATAAACTTCTCGGAAGTAGAATTAAAAAGAATTTACCAGACAATTAAAGAGGCACAAAGAGAAAGACAGAGGAGAAAGCAAAGAAAAGTCAGGGGTAGGAAAGAGACAAGCAGTTTTGTTTTGTTTTTTTAGATTTCAGCAAGTATGAGGAGGACAAAAAATGGGTTTACATAACCGCATGTCAAGCATTCAGTTACAAGAAATTTTCCTTCCAGGAAGGAAGGAAGGAAGGAAGGAAGGAAGGAAGGAAGGAAGGAAGGAAGGAAATTACATAAAGGACTGCCTTGAGATTACTTAGAATTTTATTGTGGAAATACTTGAAAATAAAAGGAATAAATTAAATTAGGCCAATTACACAACCTTTATTACAGTATAAATAAAAGAATATGACTCCTGTAGGACCTTCATCTTTATGTGTAGAGTGGATGTTATCTGATTACTTTACTCTCGTCATAATAACAAACTAAATTAGTTCTGATTTTTAAAATTCACTTCTTGCACTTGTCATAAAGGTATACTGTTAACTTGTCTAAATTCATTCCTTTTAATAAGTCAAATGATAGATTTGTTCTTCATTGTGTCTTAATTATAAAGACTTCATAAAAAGAAAACAAGTACAGATGGAAAACCTAATTTGTCTGATGCAAATTACTTTGATCATTAACCCAGGACCTATCAACACACATACATTTACGAAAGAAGTTATCATTTTCCACTTAAAGTAATGTTGTTCCAGTTAGAAATGTCCATAAAAAGAAACTCTTAGACACTCACCTGATTTAAGCTGCAATCATAAACAAATAGATGGGAGCACAGATGGTTGTTTATTGCCCAGATCAATCAGGTTGTTTGAGTGGCACTTTGTTCAAAAACCCTTGAGGGGGTGATCAAGAGAAGGGATGTAAAAGCCTGAGTTTTGTTATTGTTACATTTCTCAGATTCCCAACAGCATTATAGTTGGAAGAATTGTCCTTGCTTTCTCACATGTCAATTTATGCATATTTTTGGTACCGTGTTTCCCCGAAAATAAGACAGGCTCTTATATTAATTTTTGCTCCAAAAAACGCATTAGGGCTTATTTTCAGGGGATGTTTTATTTTACAGTCATGTCATCTTCTGGTTGCTGCACAAGGGTGGAGGGCGAGGTTTCACTTAACTAGGGCTTATTTTTGGGGTAGGGCTTATATTACAAGCATCCTGAAAAATCATACTAGGGCTTATTTTCAGGTTAGGTCTTATTTTTGGGGAAACAGGGTATGTTTATGTTGTTATGTGCTGTCAAGTCAGAAACATCTTACAACAACCATAATAGGGCTTTCCAGGTAAGTGAGAGATTTAAGGAGTGGCTTTACCAGTTTCACACCCCCAGTGAATTTCCATAGCTGAGCCAAAATTTGAACCCTGGCCTCCTGAATCCAAGTTTGTCACTCTATCCAGTATACCATGTTTTGTATACCATTTCCTAATGTACATATTCTGTGCACATCTTTTGTAATGTACATATTTTTACACATTTTCCAGTTGACTAAAATGTACTGGAGGGCATTCTTCTGATATATACATTTTAGATATCCTCATTTTTCAAATGTATGAATTTTGCATGTATGTCTTTGCTAAAATAACACCAGAAATCATAAATGTACATATCTTTTTCTCAGTTTCTTGTCCATCTTTCATAGAGAAATATGATACTTATGGATATGTTTTCCATCTACAGGTGAAAGGCTGTGACTTCTGGGGGGACAACCAAGACAAAAGTTCAGGAGCACTAGGGATAGTTCCCTCTAGCCACTGTTCCCGTTGGTCCAGGGGCACTCTGTTTGCCCAACTCTGGAAAGGGAGAGTTCAAACTACCTTCTGTTACAGGTGGTGGCAACTCCAAATGTTTTCCTGTGTAAATGCTGCCAGAGAAGGAAGAGGCAGTCAATTAAGTGTCAACTGCCTACTGTTAGAGTTGACTTCTCTATTTATGACCATTTCTAGGAGTACTCTTCAAATCTAAAGCGTGTGGGGACGGGAAGAGAAGGAAGACAGTGCCACTCCATCATCCTAATATATCCCCAATATAATACCACACTGCTTCATTATGTCTGCTTCTCCCCTCAGATTTACCTCTTCATGTTCTAAATCTTTCTTTCCACACTGCTTTCCATTCCTTTTATCTGTGTCACCTGACCTCTATTTGTGCCTCTTTCATTCTCTAGTCCCAGCTTACATCTTGGTAGGTCAATATTCAGGTTTTCAAACCTTCCCCCTTCCTCCCGAAAAATCCTGAAAGGGTTGCAATATGTCATACAGCCAAAATTACATAGAGTGGGGCCGGGTGGTGGGAGAGATGTAGTGGAGCCCTCTGCGCTGTATTCTATTCTCTACTTGCTCCCACCCACAACTGCTCCTATGCTGTCAGTTGGCTCCCCAGTTGCAACCCAGAATATAGTATCACAGTTGGGTTGCCACTGCCTGTCAGCGCCACCCTCTTCCAACCACAAACACACCATTCCTGATTTATTTCATAAATTTTGCCAGTTGTAGACTCTGCTTCAACTGCTTGTAGCAAGGGAGGAAACGAAAGGTGCCTGAAAGAGAATCTAGCAATGCTACAAATTAGGAATTTAAATCTCACTGCCTTTTACTTTTGATGAAAAACTGAGGGGAAGAAAATCAGACAGACTTGCCTGACTTCTTCTCCCCCCCTCCCCCCCGTGAAAGATTTCTTGGCTCTTCCAGGGTCATTTTATCCCAAGAAAAAATATTGATCTTTGAGAACCTCTCCACATGCTTATCCGTAATCTGGAGACTGCCACCCACCCCTTTTTGTTGTTTCAGCCTCCTCTCCCCAGTTTTCCGCTGCCCTTTACTAGCCTGTACTAGAACTTCTGCTGATCTCTTGCTTTCCTGACCTGCATCTAGCACATCTCTGCAAACATATGGTGCTTGAGTTGTGGAGCAGTACTTCTTCACATCCCTTGCCCTACTAAGCTTATGGCATTAAACTATCTCTGCATCTGATCTTATAGTAAATTTCATCAGCAGCCAGACTTTTCATGCCTGTGTTACATGTCATATGGATATCTGTCATTCCACTATCTCTCTGCTCCTATCTACTCAGAGTATTCTACTGACCCTTGCCTGACTCTCTATAGCAGAGTGATTAGCTGTGACCTTACAGACTTTTGGACTTTAGCTCCCATCATTCCTCATCACCAGCTATGGATGGGAGCTATGGGCAAAAAACACCTGGTGGCCCATGATTGCCTAGCCTTTGTTTACAGCAGTGATTCCCAACCTTGGATCTCCAGATTTATTTTATATTTTGTGTTCAAACTTGCACCCTCCCTATTTAGTGGACAAGCCACTACTCTGGGTGGCTTCCAGGAAATAACAAAAATATGTAACCAGCACAAGGTTGTTTTTGCAACCTTCCTATCAGATTCCCCAGCAACATGTAGAAGGAGAACTGCTGCTTCTTAAAATCTCCGGAAGCAATGACTACCTTTTAAATAGGTCACAGGGCCTTCTTGCCATATTTTTAACCCCAAATGTCCATTCCCCCAAAACAGAAGAGGATTTCCAGCCATTTCGTCTACTGTATTTCCCCTTTTTCATCTGCAATGTTGGTGATCCATGCAACTATGGAGGCCCCCAGAGACCCCTCTACCAGCAGAAATTGCACATCCTTGAACTAAAGGGATCATCTATGTTGCACCTGTTGACTTTAGCTAGGATTTGGTTCATGTGTTATCCTCATGGGCTGTGCATGCGTTGAGATTTCACTTCCTGCCTCAGTAAGTGGGAATGTTTAGGCCACCCCCAAAGTGGATGTTCCACATATCCGACTGCTTCAGTTTGGTGGGTTTCAACCTATTATGGCTTGATACTTGGACAACCTTAGCACTTATCAGCATAACTGAAGATAACTTAACATAATCTAAGTAAATGTGAGTAGAACTGCAACTCCAGTCACTCGGTAGTATTCAGGACTAAATTAACGAATAAAATAAATAAACAAAAGTGAAGAAAATGCTTTTTCAGGACGTAGGTAATCCTTAATTAATTAATTAACCCAGCTCTGCTGAATATTTTTCATTTCCAGTGAAGAGATTGTTTTCCTATTAGACAACTAATGTAATTTCAGAGCAAATTAATGTAAAGAGAGGAAAGGAATAGGTTCAAAAACTGATCCCATAAAATAATCAGTATTCCTTAACTTGCTGGAAGGCAATGACTTCAATTTCCCTGACACATTGCAGATTCAGTAACACACATCTTGGCTGTTTTCCACAAGTGCTGTTTTGTGCTATTTGCATTTCTCTGCAATTCTTCATAAGCAGACAAAATCTTCTCCTAGTGTGGTAAACGTTAAAGATCTTTTGTTTCGTTTTAATTTTTTAGGATGGTTGTTTTTCCACCAAATCAATTGGGCTGCCTGTTGGGCAAGAGAAATTAATTTCCTTTGATTTCTGAGCAGGCTTTGGACAGTTTATAATTCATAGCTGCTTCACTACCATTAAATACAGCATGTACAATGATTTTAACAATAACTTCTGCTGCCGTAAATTAGTCAGTTTATAGCACATCTAGTTTCTATTAATAATCTTGCAAAATTCACTGTCTATCCTAGATTTTTAAGAGATGAACTACAGTTCTAGACTCAAAAACATTTTCTACATTTCTGTTAATACCTGTTTCAACCAGAATTCTGCTGTTCCTAGAAGAATTGCTGTTCCATTTACAAGGGAAGTTTCAATCAAGGTGTCCGGAGAGACGGTAAAAGTACTATGAGGTGAGATGAATGGAATAATCAAGTAAAAATGTTCCTGACAACCCCTTTTTTCCCTTTCTCATATTCATATCATTTGCATGGTTACTATGATTAGGGCAGCATATCTATTTCTGAGATGCTGGGAAAAGGACCTATTGTTCTTTTTTTCTCCTGGTACCACTTTTGTCATTAAAAGTTAAGTTACCCAGAGGATAATTTCAATTAAGTCAGTGAATAAATGTCACTACAGCATTCATTTCTGATTCTCAGGTCTGTCATATTCTAATATGGATGAGAGAAGTGGGGGCATCTAGGTATTCTTCGGCTACAACTCTCATGTGACACAGAGATATTTCGATAATTTGTAGGAATCTCATCAGGAAATAAAGGGCTCCTTGGTTTCTTCTGGCTCTGGAAAGAAGACGTCTCAGTGATTTCTTGATAGGCTGTTGTGGCAGCTGTTTCATTGAGAATGAGTAATTTCATGAGTTTTTGTCACATCCTTAGCCACAGCCAGCATAGCCAACTCTAAAGAGTGCTGAAAGCTGTGGTCCAAAGGCTTCCACACTTCATACATTCCCAACTCCTTTTCTAAAGAATTCACCTGCAGAGTGGGTACAGTAACATCACTGCTTAGTCACTTATCTTCAAGCTTATGTGATGTGGCTATCTTCGCAGAAGTCGTGTATGATCCTCTTCCTCAATATATTCCCCACGATACGACATCCTTTTAAGTTCTCTGTGTTGGAGTAGGCCAGAAGCACTCATGTGCAACTCTGATAGTACAAGTGACAATTCTCACCCGCTGACCTGGTAAGATGTGATGAGCCTGTACAGAGTCAGCTGCTAATATGTGCTATTTTGGATTCTCAGTGAACCCAGTTGGGCTTACCAGGCTGAAGCACAGTGTTATAAGTTGGACTGGCCAGCTGGGTCCAGCCACCATTTTAGTTTCCCTCAATGCCTCAGTTTGGAATACTGCAGGATATTAAAACTGTGTCTAGAGCAATGGTTCCCAACCTTGGGTCCCCAGATGTTCTTGGACTAAAACTCCAAGAAGCCTTCACCACTTGCTGGGCTGGCCAGGATTTCTGGGAGTTGCAGTCCAAGGGGACCCAAGTTTGAGAATCACTGGTCTAGAGCATGTCACCTGGTAGCATTTGGAATGCCAGGTAAGGAAAAAATATATATATGGAGGGGAGTCCAGGGCAGACATTAGTAGTAGATCTTACCAGGGACCTGGATAACAAATGCTGACACCAGTCTTACACTTTCACTTTGGCCTTTCACCAATTACTGTCACAAGTTTTTGAAGTGACGTGGTAAAATGCAGGCCTGGACTGGAAAACCTGGCTGTGGCAGCAAAGCACAATAACCAGATGAGTTCTCCATGAATACTCTAACAATGGAATTTGCTCAACCTGCACATTGAAATGAGGATTAGTCCTTATTTTAATTTCTTTCTCGAGCTCAGAGGACAAGCGGGGGGAAAAAAGAGAGGCTTAATCTGTACCAAAATTTGCACATTTTTTTCCACTAGGAGCTAAAGATTTGAAAATGAATAACACAAATGTGGGAGAAATCCCAGCTGATAAATTTATCCAGCTGAAGTCCAAAATTATATTTCCAAAGGCTCATCTCCATGCCAGTCTGTGTTCTTAAGGCTGACTGCCACAATGCTACTCTATCAATTTGCTGCCAATCTTACCCAAGTGGTATGAATACAGCTGCAAACACCAATCATAGGCAGCATTGGAAGAAGATGAGTCATCATCCTGCACATGCTACAGCTGTTCAGGAATCAAGGAGATTATATAGAGCAGATCTGCTTGTAGGAAAAAGTTGCCCTGAATTGCTATTGATACACACAGGCTTATTTTAACAGACCCAATCTACTTCTAAGCATTATTCATTAATGGGCCACTGATTACACCTCTCTTGCAGATCCGTAATGAGAATGGCAAACAATGCAAGAGCTGACCCAGATGCACAGCAGCGTGAGCTCTTGAATATTTGATGCTGATGACCTTCTGTGGAATTAAAAAAAGGCACTAAGCATTCAAACTGGCATCACAGATCTGTGGGTATGTCAAAATAATTTGCCAAGGAACAAATATTCATTGCTTGTCACAAATGACATAAACTAACTACATTTTCTTACACGCAGTTTCTGAGCTGTATTCAGTCACAAGATAGGTAGATGTAACACATACCACCTCCCTACTTTATAAGAAGCTCTTCAGTATTAACAAATACCTAATTATTCCCAAGATTGCTCTTATCACAACTCCTTTTCTACTACTTCTGGCTGGCTGGGAACATCTTTGGTCTTTATAATTGAGTTGCACTAAGAGGTTATGGGAGAGGTTTAAGAGGAAGGAACCTCTAAAATCATGCCATAAATTTCCCTGAATATGTAAAATAGGGCCTATTTTGTCATAGGTTTTTTTTAAAGCTCACAGAATTTAAGGTCCTTTTCAACAGAGATCAGTTTGAAGTCAATCTGCTTGAATTTAGTCAAAACTAAAAAGTTCATATTTCCCAGCAATTACAACTGAGTACACAAAACTAGCTATAATTCCCCCCCAAGAACTTGGAAAAGTTACTTTGGACTACAACTGCCAGAATCCCCCAGCCACCATATTCAGTGCCCATGCTAGTTGGAGGATTCTGAGAACTATAGTTTAAAAGCAACATTACCAGTCCTTGCTTTTTTGATCTTTGACAGAACTGAACAACATTTGTAGGCATGGTATCTACTTAGGAAGGGATAAGCAAGATCAACACTGCAAAAAGGTTTTTGTGCTATGTGCCCTTAAATCTTTAATTGAACTGTCTGTAGCATTTTAATTGTACAGCATAGTCCTGTCATTTGAGGGAATCAAAGAAATTGTACAGCATAGTCTTGTCTTCTGAGGATATCAAAGCTTGTAAGTTGGACAAATAGGTACAGAGATTTTTCTGCAAGAGCAATTTTTCCATTTGGAGGATATAGGGAAAGGATGCAACTATCCCACTAGAAGCATTGTCCTGAAAAGGATGGACAGCACAGAGGTGACCTTAAGTAGCAAAGCTGCAAAGTTTCAGTAGGATAGATGTTGTCCTTCATGTGAAACAGAAGAGCCAAACATTGTGGGTAGAATGACTTGCTTTTGGTTCCTTCCTATCATGGTTTTTGGGGCTGTTTGTATGAAAAGAACACACATCACAGAAGTGTCTCCAAGCAGGAAAGCTACAGGTTTCAAAAGGACAGGTTTGGAGGCAAGGAAGTTACTGTACTTGTGGAGCAGTTTAAGGCTATTTGAAATTGTGAAGTGTGAATCTTGGAAGAAAAGTTATGTTGTGGCCTGATTCCTGCTGCACCGCATCATTAAAAAGATTGTAGTTGTTAAAGTAAGCCACAACAACCACAAGTCAACCTCTGAGCACCCCTACTTTTACACTGAAAGTACAACAGGACCCCCGCATCCATGCACTGGAACCCCCCCAAAAGCTATATTTTCTTTCTTTCTTTTTGCACTGATGTACTTGAAATTTGGAGATACAATAGATCCTAAAAAGGAGAGTAAAATTTAGACAGTTAGTTTCAAGGCTCTCTCTATTAGGTTTCTAACATTTGCTTTTAAAAAAAATCTTAAAAAACCCACATTCAATCAGTTGAACGCTCAGTCATGTCAATTCATTTTCCCAGCCATTGCCTCACCGCCTGCATAGCCTGGCCACTTCTGGCAGAAGGAGGAGGGTGGCATTATCTTTCTTTTCATTGCCACCACCTGACTGCATAGCCCACGCATTCCTTGGCTGGCTATGTGAATGATGCCTGGACCCAAGGCATTACAGAGAGGGGAGTAAAAACATTGCCTGCACACAAGTGATTTTTTTTTGCTATCCCCACCCCATAGTGCCTTGTTCCCAAGGACCCATGAGACCAAGCATTATTCACACAGCTGGCCAAGGAGCACCACATTACTTTTTCTTGTCTTCCCCTCTCCTAGTGGGTGTTCTAGATGTGGTGTGTGACAACAGTCCTCCTCCTCCTTCTTCCCTCATGTGACAGGCAAGGTTATTGCAGTGGTGGCTGAAAGCATCATGAATGGAGGGTGGTGATGAAGTTCTCACCTCAAATTGCATGTTAGAGCTACCAATGGGCAAAACTCAACTCCCTCCCAATCATGTCAACCTCTGTTGTTCACACAATCCATCCCTGTTTTCTGTCTTCTCCCAACTCATTTAAGTCAGCAGAATTGCCAAACCAGTCCCTTCATACTATTTTGCTTTGTCCAAGAACTGAATCTGCTTCAATCCAGACCTCATGAAAATCAGTCCAAAGCTTCAGCACCCCCCTAAATGTTCAGAAACACCTTGTCATGTTATCTGTGCTCCTTCATCAAGCTCCTTCAGCTTCTATCAATTTCAATACACTGTAAAGTAGCAGTTTGTTGATATAGTTCTGTACAAATTGATGAAAGATAACTTAAGTGCACTTAGGACAATTGGAGTATAACAGCCACTTTACAAGATGAATTGCCTGTGTTACTGCAGGAAATTTGTAAATTTTTTATCATATTTATACCCCACTGCTCATCTGAATAGCTCAGAGCAACAAACATATGGTTCACAGGGAACCCATATTTCATCCATGCACCCACAGCAGGAAACTCTGAACACCAGCTGGTGCCTTTGGTGTGTACAAATACCTATAGATGAATCTTATATAAATGGGTAAACCCTGTTCCCAGATCTGATTTGAAAGGTAAAATATAAAATATAAAGATTTTCCAGCCATTTTATTTATTGCAAGCAGCCCAACCTTCAGCAGCATGTAACCTTAACCACAGTGCCCAGAATTCCTAACTAATAAAATACAATAGGCTTTAGTTCATATTAACCATGTATCTTCACAGGTAAAATATGATGCTGATCTGCAACAAAACCTACCACCCTACCAATTGCCATGGCAAATTCACCTAACCTGGCTTCTTAAACAACAAAACTAAACATCTACCATAACTCTCTGGATGTACAAGAAATAATTACTCTATGTATAAGGCATCTCCCACCCATGCTTTACCATACTTTCAGGCAGCTACGTAGGCTATAGTGACAAATTTCTTGAGTGCAAAGCAGTTCAACACAATTATGCAAAAGCTGGGGTAAAAAAAACAAACCCTCTGGCTTTAATATCCCATGGATCATTTTGCAAAATTACCCTTCCTGAAGCAAAACCACAGCTCTGCAGCTTCTGTGCAGGAAGTACCTAGATTGATTTGCATGGATACTCCCATCGTCTCTGGACAATGGAGCCTAACCCTAGCCCCTCTTGAGCTGATCTGGCCTGGTTGTCTTGGTGTGTTTGTGTGTGTGTGTGTGTGTGTGCCATCAGGTCAATTCTGACTTATGGCAGCCCTTGTTCAGGGTTTTCCAGTTAGAGCAGTGGTCCCCAACCTTGGGCCTCCAGATGTTCTTGAACTACAACTCCCAGAAGCTTTCACCAACACCTCTGCTGGTCAGGATTTCTGGGAGTTGAAGTCCAAGAACATCTGGAGGCCCAAGGTTGGAGACCACTGAGTTAGAGAATACTCAGAAGTGCTCCCTTCTTCTGAGGGCAGCCTGGGATTGTGCAGTTTGCCCATGGCTACACAGGCTGGCTCTTCTCCCAGGAGGCCAAGAGGGGAATTGAACTCGCAACCTCTTGCTCCACAGCCAGATACCTAAATGGCTGCCTGCCATTTAGATCAATTCATAATGAATGAAATGATTGGTGAACAAGGGAAAAAACCCCACAAAACCCTTTTCATATTTAGCTCTTAACATTTAATTAAATATTGTATTTAATCCTTGACTCTTTTAACCCACCATCTAACTCCTTAGCTAAGAGTTCTAAGTGCATAATCTAGATACTATTATAGGGGCACGTTTGGGCTATCCACTATAAATGTAGTTTTAAAAAGGAGGCATGGGCCTCTTATCCTTTGGGGAGAGGACTTTGAATTCCCATGCCTTCTCTGGAGAAAACATATTCAAACAAGGGTTTTTAACATTAAAATAATCTGTTAATGGCAGAAATCCAGTTGTCAGGCATAAGAAAAGATAAAACTTCCAGTCTTTTTCTAGCTGACAAATAAAAAGTCTCCATTGTAATTTTTGGGCGTGCATGAGAATGATGGGTTGGTATGTGCCCACAAAGATTCGTGACCTAAATGTTTTATTTGCTGGCTAGAAAGGGACTGAAAGTTACGATTTTTATTTATTTATTTTTTTTACACTTAACAACAGGATTTCAGCCAATGTTGCTTTTCAGAGGTTAATTTTTGGAAATTAAATTTTTAGAGATTTTTCTTTGGTTGGTCCAGAAAGTTCTGTCTCTTAAATTAACATATATTCTCAAAATCTGATCTCTTTGAGTTCTATAAGGCTATTTGTTCACTTAGATATTTATTAATGAACCTTGCAAACACAATTTCATAAACGGAGTCTCTTCTTATTCGCAGTTATATAACAGATAACATGAGCAGTTATAACAACAACAAAATGCACCCTAGCCCTCAGCAACAGCACCAATAGAGAAGTTGTATAGAATTGCAAGGTTCAAGTGTCCTTTTGAATTCAAATTCAAACAAAAATCCAAGATAGCTTCCTCAGCTTGGTATCTCTAACTGGGCATCTCTAACATAAAAGGATCAGCTCCACCTGCAGAATCTTCAAAGCCCTAGACCAAGTTGGCAAGGGCCTTTGCAGTCTAAGTGGCAAGAGCAGCTCCAGCCTCTTCAGCTCTCCTGCTCTTTCTGATTCAAATCCCTTACTCACAGCCCTGCTCTTTCTTAGTTCCACCCCTTTAGGCAGAACCAATATTTCATAGGGGTTACACTCACGGGTTAGAGTTATGGTCACACTTTGAAAAAGATTAAGGTGCATAGTCATGAGTAGTTATCTGAAAAATTCTGTTAGAGAAAAGAAACACCAACTCAATAGTTGAGGAACAAATTACACCACAAGATCATTATGCACATTATTTTCTTGTTAAACTGTGACCCAGTCTGTTTTCCCACCATGTCAGAAGCAATATAAAATATTATTTTACACTTAAACCCCCTTGGACTTGCCTTCTCTATGAATTGTGACTTTGATTCATTTTTTTGCAGCTACCTGTTTGTTTAATACTGTTTTTGGTGTGGCTTTTGCCTCCAAACTGACAAGGACTTTTGCTCACATGCTCTCAGATTTTGCAGCTTTCTGCCAAAAATATATCAAAGCATCTATTCCTTTATCTCAGGGAGAGGAAAATGTTACTTCTCCAAGGCCCATTTAAATTAGGTTTTGCGCTCCAATTGTGTGTACTTTGGATAAGATACTGTATCAAAAGCTGCATTATTTACGGTATTTTCCTCAGCTGTGGGGGCAGAAGAATAAGGCAAACCCTTTTTTAAAAGGGGAAAAAAATCATATACAACATAGTCCTTGTACAGAATATGCAATACTTTCCTGAAATTGATTTTTCTTCTTTTTCTACTGTAGAAATTCTTGAGGCAGAAAACCATGACCTTTAAAATACGTTTAAAATTTAGAGTTATATAGTTTTGCTAGATAAACTTAAAGCACCCTAAGGTAATATGGAAGTGAAACTTCTTGTTTTGGGGGGATCATGGTTAAGAGTTAAGAATTACTTCTCAGCTTATGCTCAACTAGCAGCACTGGAATGTGGGAAACAAATGCAGAATTATAGGGTTCCTGAACTCTTTTAACTATGATGACATGTTTTTTCTAATTTTCAGTAAATGTTAATTTTCAGTCATAAGATGAACCCTAAGTACTGAAGACTGACAATCTGGTAACTATAGATGGGGACAAATAAAAAAAAATAGTGATTCGTTTTGATCCATTATTCATCAAGGTTAACGGATCAACGAATACGAATATACGAATATTCTTTGACGAATCGACGGATCGATCTGTCGATTCGTCGGCACTTTAAACCACTATAAAACTGGCCCCTAAGCACCTTGAGACACCAAATTTGCAGAGAAGCTTAAGGCAGGCTAAGGGAATCCAGGGTGCCCTTTGCAAAGATGGCAGCTGCAGCTTCCCTATCCTAAATGAAGCTGCAGCCACCATCTTTGCAAAGGGCAGCCAGTCTCCATTTTTACACGCCATGGCTGCGAAGGCCTGCTGGAGACCTCGGCAGCACCTATTAAGGTAAGGGGGTGTCAGTGGGGGTGGCGTGGGGCCTAAGGTAGGGAAAGGAAGGGGGTGGGGTAGGCTGTGGTATTGGGTGGCTGTGTGGGGTGGTGGCTGCCTTTCTGCCAGTAGGTAGAATGGTGTTGTTGTTGTTTTTTAAAAATACAGACAAATAAAAACGGGTAAATATTCGGCCCTTCATATTCGTGGGGGTCTCTGGAACCCACAAATACGGATCGATGAATATTTAACTAATCAGCTATATTCGTCGGGAAAAGCAATCCGTTTTTATATTCGTCCTCATCTCTACTGGTAACTATTAACTGTGGTATGAACTAACTCCTAAAACAACCAGTGTTACAGGTGTTTATAGGCCTTTTGTAGAAGGCTATCCCTCAGCTCAAAATTACAATGAAAGTGAGTTCCAAAGGAGAACTTCTGTCAGGTGTAAGGAGATGTGAGAACTAAATGGCAGCAAGAGGAATAATGCTGCATTGCTGTGGTATATTATGCCATTTTCAATACTTCTTGCTGCCAACATCAACAACTAAGAATGCTGCAGCAAACTAATTAAGTGTCCCTCCTGCTACAAATGAGGAACATATGAAAAACCTTCATAAAACAAGTGGATGAATGAACTTCCTATGGGGTGCAATGACAACTCAAAATCTCTCAGACCTGTAGCAAAGCCAGCACCACTAGGAACAACGTCTTCCATAAAAAATGGTTTGGAGGGGAAATGGGCCCTCTCAGAGCACTAAGCTGTTTGTTTCTGGCTCGTTGGTTTTGAGGCACAGGATGGTATCACAAAAGCCAGTATTCACAATGTTTTGCTTCTACAATTCGTTACGTTTACTGCATTGTAGTATTTGAGCTTACCGACAGTTATGTCTTTATGCTAATAAATCAGAATGATATGGAAATTTTTTGGTTTAAATATTTGTGAATGCCTACCATGACTCATTATTCAGGAGGCATGAGTTAAAGGGGACAATGAAATAGAACAGTACCATATTCTGATTATGTGCTGGAACTGTGAAAATCTACCTTTTCAAAAAGTCAGACACTTTTGAGTGCGTTGTTTTCATTCAATTGCATCCTGCAACAGAGCCATGATTAGCAATCATTGTATCTGGAGCAAATGACACTGTTTTCCACCCACTCCACCCAGATGCATGGGCACGAGTCCTCCCTACCACCAAATGGGACAGGATGTGGTACCAACAAATTTTTTTTAAAAAGGTAAATGAATAGAACCAGGAGGTGTTGCCATTTATTTTCCTAACATTCAACAGTAGTTTCACTTCTAGATTTTGGTGCCCTCTAAATTTTGGTGTCCTGTGGCAAAGCTCCAATTGCTCCACTCTAGATATAGCCCTAACTATTCTTTACACAATGAGAAAAGTGGTTGGAGTGCCATATTCAGTTCTGATGAGAATTTAATCTTGCAGCCTTATTCAAAAATGTCAAAACATTTCCCCTGCCAAATCTCTCTCTCCAGTTTTGCAGGCTTCAGCTTACTATTTTATGATTCCTATTATACTTTTCTTCCAGCAGATCAGCATTTATGTCATTAGTCTAAGTGTCCCTGCCTTGCTCCCCCCCCCCCCCCCAGTGAAGCTAAATGCATATTTTTGAACTTTCAGGAAGGTTTCTGGATGGACTCAAATTTAAAGTCATTTGGGAGATTCAAATCTTCTCTGCAGAATGCACTTGGAGAGCTGGTTGAAGAATGGAACATGTGACCCCAACTGCCCACAATTATAAGCATACAATTCCCAGACACAATTCTTGTCATCATAGCAAAGGCACAAAAGTGCTTCTACATCTGCAGGTAACAATATAAGATAATCCCTATTCAGATATTCTCCACATGTAGATGCTACATACAGAGAAGAACCGAACAGGGTTATAGTTGCATCTGTATGCAAGGTCATACAAGACATTCTCCAGATACATGCACTGGTTATAGAAAGCTGAAGTCTATTGCATAGCAAAGATTAGAGAATACAGGCTCAGGTACCTGTTTTTCTGAGATTTCTTTTGTGACCTTTTAGAAAGCCTGATTAAAAGTCAGCAGAAAACATGCCTCCTAAGCAGAACCCCCAACTGTAAACCTATTCCGAAACTATATCCAGTCCCTCTAAAATTTCCACAAATGTCGCAAATTGCTGAGTGCAGCTTGTTCTTGGGTGTGTTGTGAGTTAAGCTTATTTCACTTAAATGAAAGAAAACACTAAGATTCCTAATCCTAACTCTAACCCTAGTGCTAAATCCAGTCCCTCTTCATTTATTCTCTGATTTCCACCAGAGTAGAAAATTTGGTGTGCAATGCTAACTGATCTTTGTTGAGCGGTGAAAGAAGTTTATCTGATTGAAATCTAGAGCCCTAACTCTAATGCAAACCCTAAGCCTAAGGCCTGGCTTTCCTCCATCATTTTGCTGTTCCCAAGGATATAGAAAATGGGTGCACGTTGCTGCTTATTCTTTGGTATATGTTCTTTGAAATTGGAGAGTACAGAAAATGAATCTCAAGTATTGCTTGCTGGTGGATGTGCAGTAATGTACGCTTAACTGATTGAAAGCTGAAAGAAAAACAAGAATCCTAAACCTAACATTAATCCGAAACCCAGTTATTCTTCATTTTCCAAGAATATGGAAAACTGTGGGATGGTGTTGCTTGCTATTTGGTGTGCTTATCTGCTATAAGTGAGCTTATCTGATCAAAAATCAGGAGAAACAAAGTCCCCAAACCCTAACCCCAATCATGGAAACAGTACCGGGGACATAGGCTCCATATCAGTGGAAATTGAACCAAAGATGAATAAGGCCAAAACCCAGGCCTGGGGTTGGGTGATAAGTCAATTTTCTCCTAATGCTACTGTGACCTATTGCACCCAAATGCTACTCAAGGGACTCAAGTAGAGATGTGCATTTGGATTTGGAAATATTCAGAATTCACTAAATAATGCCATATTACGAATATATCTGAATTTGATAGTTCTGAATATCTGTAATAATAATTCCTAATATTCAGAGTCCAGATTACTCCTATAGATCAGTAGTTCTCAAACTGGAGTCCCAGATGTTCTTGGACTGCAGCTCCCAGAAATCCTGGCCAGCACAGCAAGTGGTGAAGGCTTCTGGGAATTGCAGTCCAGGAACAACTGTGGACCCCAGTTTGAGAACTACTGCTATAGATTAGCAAGCAAAAGGCTAGGCTTCTGCTTGTTACAAGAAATAGTTTTTGACTGACATTGTGCCAAATGGTTGGTTGGTTTCAATTTTTTCAGTCTTTAAAACTGAACAGCTAAAGCGAAATTCAGTGCTTCAGAGAGCCCTGAGTCAATCTGAGTTCCACTTTGGGCTTCTTGTTTTACTCTGGGTTAGTTTGGAAATGGACAAATACCCCTACTTTGCTTCAGATTCCAAATAATTTCTTGACCTGAAGAGCATCCCTAGTGGCCAATAATTGCTGTTCTTTTTCATTTTGTCCCACAAAATTTGCTGGTCCGGATCACCTGAATGCAATATTTTGAAAAACAGATTGAATCTATGGCTGTATGACTCTGGCTTTGTTTACCTCTTTGAGCAGCTACACCCCACACACAAACACAGCAATCACAAAAGGACATGTTGATTGATCATAAGGACACTGACAATCAGTCCAGTGCTGCTAGCTCTAGCAGTCCATGAGACACAACAATAGTTATCACAGCTTTACATTCTGCACATTTACAGAAACACACAAAATCTACCTCAAAAATACAGGAATTCTTTCTGAGATAAGTTTTAAAAAAACTTGCTGCTCCACAGCAAGGGGGAAAATATTGCATTTTCTCATTTACTGTGCAAAGATGAAACAGGGAAGAACTTACACCCCTGTTTTAAGTGCACAATAAAGTATGTTAACATTTCTCCATAAGCATATGATACTTTTCCTTTTCTCTCCCAATTAACTGTATGCCCTATTATTTTTCCTTTGCCAATGTTTCAGAATGTGAACTTGATGATGATGCATACTTAGTCTCCATGCTAAGATCACTTACTGGCAAATAACAACTATCTATATTGACATACATCCAAAAACATTTAGGGTCATGGTCCATCATTTTGTAAATTCCCTCATTAGACTTTCAGTACAAGAGTCGAACAGAGCTAATACTGCAAAGTAAAAGAAGAAAGAAAAGTTGCATGTATGAAACATTTTATTACCAGCTCCACTCAAAAGCAATATGCACAATTCAGCAGTAAGAAATGATGAGGGATTGAGCACTTCAGAGAAGTACTGAACTGGCCAGGAACCAAAGTGCTTGTGGAAATCGCATCTTGAAGGTCAATTGGAAGAACCATTTGTGAATACTGGGCTGATAAAGATTGAAAAGAGTTTTTAAAGCTATCTGTCGAGAAGGACTCATAAAAACTTAGCAGAAATGTATAAAGATGTGACTCCCCTGCTTTGTATTGTATTTGTAAAAATACTAGGTTAAAAGAAAATTCAGAACTGTTTGGGGGTTGTGGGAGAGTGCATCAAAAACCTGGTGTCTGTTGATGCTTACGGATAATTTAAAGATATCAGGATGTCAATGGAGAATTGAAGAACATTTCGACTGAGCATTCAGTGTTTTCCTTCTCAGGAACAATCCAAGTCTCTTCACTAAATGAGCCTATTTCTTTCCCATTTCTGTCCTTTCCCAGTAAATATTGCCATGTAATATTTATATCAAGGGGCATCCAAAATCATGAGTACAGCTTTTCACACATTTTCATGCTTACATTTTGATTTACTACTGAATGCCATAAATGTTTCTGCCACATGCCATGTTCTCATGGATGTTCGGGGGGGGGGGGGGAGAGCAAAGAGCCTTAAATGCCAGTCCAGCAACACCTGTCATTCACCTTCTTCTGTCTGATGTGTGCTGCCACCAAACAACCACCACTCCCAAATCCCTTCACCAAGTTTAGGGTTGGCATTTAATTAGTAATATGGACTCCTTCTGTTAGGATACTCCTTTTACCAAGCCAGGCAAACACCCAGTGTTTCCTTTCTGCTGCTGTTTAAACACTGCCAGAGCTAAAAACTGAATTTACATTGTCTTAAAAAAATAAATAAATAAGGACACTTGGTGAAACACATGCCGCCTGTAAGATTTTGGTGACTCAATCTTGACTGTGTATCCAGCATTGGCCGGTGATATGCATGACATGTCTATATGGATGCTTGTTTTAACACATGTCCCAACAAGAACACATGTCTCCTACCAACTCTCCTCAGACTGAAGAAGCTACTTGGATGAGTAGCGAAACATTTCAACCTAACAAGAAAGAAGTCAAGTTGCCATGACTCAACTTCCAGATAACCTCACCTGGATGACTGAGAATTTTCATAAAAACATACATTAGACTGCACAACTTCTTCACAAAACAGACACCTCAGCTTTTTCTACAGTTCTTAACAAACATCTTTCTTTCTTAAACTCTGACCTCACTCTAACACAACTCAAAACCCCATGCCACCTAACTAATTGCTTCTACACATGAAAACCTTCTTGCTCTAAAGTGTCTCTGATGTCTCAGATCTGAGCTCTTATCTGCCTTATAGATCTTTCTGTCTTTACTGAACTAAATCTTAACCAGTCTCCCTCTCTCTCACATCCTTCTGGTTGCTAAAACAACATCTCTAAAAATGTTGCCAATCAGCACACAGTCCTATTCACTATCCTCCAACTATTCTATCTGATTCTTTTGGCACACATACAACTTACCACTGCCAATAAAACTCTAGTCACTCACCATGCATACCAATATATGCACATACAAGAGTACGTAATACTTTATAGGTTCCCTTTTATTTCAGTACATGCATATACAGATAGATACACAATATACACAATGTGGAGTTGCCCAGACAAGAGTCCCAAATTTAAGCCAGACAGCCAGCCAAAAAATCTTTATAGAACCCAAGAACCTGCCTTATAGAACTTGGGAAAAAAGGCAATACATAGGTTTGTCCTGTGAGAAACCTATGTATGCTCACGGGATGTAAAAAGCGGTTAAGAATAATGTTAAAAGTCAAGGATGTAGTTCAGGCTCTTCAAGACCCCTAAACCACCTTGATCAAATTCATTCTTTTCCCCTTCCCCTGCCAACATTTTGGCAGACTTTACCAAGAGGGAAGAAATAATTCTAGAACAGGTCATTTTCTTGACAGGTCCATCATCTATGTTATTATAAGGACAGCCATTCCAAAAACCAAAAAAAAAAAAAGAAAAAAAAAAGGGAAATATGACACTCTTAAGACTGCTGCACTATGTTTATGCAAGTGTTTTGTTTCTCTCTTGCTCTTATGCTTTTTTATAACTCTCATTCCAGATACTGTTTTGTGGGAGTTCATGATGCCTCATGTGTGAAGCTTGTTTCTAGCACATCTTTGTATTAGTGCTGTGAGATTCTTGGATCGTGACTCTGAGCAAGAAAGCACAGAAGGCAAGCATACACGTTGTACAAACTCATGTCGTTCTTCAGCTTTGCCTCCATCCCTGGAAAAAAACCTACAGACAGCAGATTTTCATCAAACTATGTGAATGCCATCTTTTTAATGGTAAAAGATGTCAAGGGGCATGCCATGTGCAATGTTCACCTGTCAAAGGTGATTGGGAAACTGCCTTATTCTTTGAGATGAATTTACCAGTCTACGTTTCTTTCTCATACATTCACTCTCACATTTATTCCACTCTATTCTACTATGAGCTGTCTGTCAGGTGTTCCCCCTCCTTCAAATCTCCATGAAAGCGGAGGCTGAAATGCATGTTTCTAAATATAGTGCCTCCCAAAATATGCATTTCTAAACATATTTGCTCTCAAAATAACACATTCCTGAAGAGGTTTTCCTCTCAAAATAGTTCCTTTGAGGCAAGAACATTTAGGAACTGTGAAAGCCAGTTGGTAAAAGGGCTATGATGGCTAGGAGGTAGAGATTGAGAGAGTTTGTATTAGAACTGACAAATTCCTTAAGAATCGTAACTGAGTTGGGGTCTGAGTCAGACCCTCAGCCATCTAGCTCAGTTATCATCTGCACTGCTTGTTTCAAGTAACAGCAAGCCTCCTCTTTCCTCGTCCTAGCTGGAATGAATTTGGAATATTCTAGATGCAAAACATGCGCTCGTTCATACAGAGTTCCAGCCCTTCTGACTTACAAAGTGTCAATGAGCTTCTAAGAGCTGAGGATGTCATAGCAGTTCTGAGTGGGAGAGCATGTTTTGTATATCTGAGGCCACAGACTCAGCCTTCAGCACCTTCCACTGAAGTGTCCATGGAACAGAATGACTGGCAGAAGTAATCTCCTCATTATAAATGCCAGCACTGGCCTGAATGAATAACTTGTTCCTGGAGTATTTCTGTATTGTGATTTGTTGAATTGTAAATTCCTAGAGTACTGCTGAACAATTGTGCTTGCTATTCTCAAGGTTCCTCAAAATGAGCTATGCAATAATTTTGATTTTAAATCTGCATCAGCTATAAATCCATTGGTCCACTGGCATTAGCAATACCAGCATCCAATTATTCATGCCCAAGCAAACGATTTCTAAAATCTCATCTATACTTGTGGCAAGACCCTGAGCAAGAGGGCCTGCCTTGTAGCCTGAGGTGAAGAATATTCACAAATGGCTTGGTGGCAACTGGCCATTAATTCAGAGCTGCTGAAGTATGGAAGAGCAGCACACAAGAAGGGACTCTTGACTTGAGCAAGGCTAGGGTGAACAACCTTAGAATGTTGTAAAAAGAAGACATGTTCTAATGTGGAATATATAGTACAGGGAAGTATAGTTATGACCTATGGGCCACAGAGACCTGTCCCTAAGCTGTCTAGGGACCTCAATCCCTAGACCTCCAACCTCTGCTGACCAAAACTGTAGCGATGTAGCTGTTACTGCCAAGAAATAGTTTGCAGAACTATGGTTTCAGAAAGCAATGTTGCATTGGCCAGAACCCTGCCATGCTGGCCCAAGCATTAGTGTCAGTTCCCTGCTAATCACATTCCCTTCACCTTCCTTCCTTTCTTCGAAACCTAGTTGGTCCCTCTGTCTATGACTCTTTGTTACAGCTTGCAGTATTTTCCTGAAGATTTGGAGGAGATCTAAATTTATGGGACCTAATGCTGTTCTCCCCCCTCTTCCTATGGGTACAACCCCTACCAGTAATAAGATGGGGAGCATACCTGCTTGCCTCCTCCTGCAGGATATTTCTGCATTAGGTAAAATGACATAAGAAAAAATATATAATGCCAGGCTGAAGTGGAGGCACAGCAATCTGGCATGTTTAAAATTAATGTAATGAAAAGAATTCTTCCATTTAATGCAATGAAACAATAAATGTAAATGTGTGTGCACCTGCCTGTGCATGTGTGCATCTACGCATGTGTATTGCAGCCCTACTCCATTCAGCTAACATCCAATTTGACAATCATTACAAAAAAGACTATGTGCCCCTGGTATAATGTAACTGAAAACTGGCTGAAATGTGACAACCCTTGAAAGTACTATGAGCAAATTTTGAAGGAGAAATGTATGCTGGGAAGGAAATAATGGCTGGCAGACAGTACATGATAAAAAAAAAAATCCATTGCTAGGCTGAAGACAGAAAAAAAAGTGATAACAACAAACATTCATACCTGCATTATAAATAGACAGACTATTTGCTAGAAGTAAAGAGAGATTTCTTGTTATCTTGAACCATCATGACAGGCAAAAATGCACCTCACTTAGTTGGCTGAGGGAGGTAAAGAATATGCATCACCCTCACTGATGACTGACACAAACACACATGAAAAGTGAATATGATTTAGTACCGTCAGGGGTATGTCACACAATGCTGTTACAGTACTTGCTATACTGCTTGAACACAAATTGAGTGCTGTGAGAGGGAAAATGTATGCATTTGTCCAGTGAGAAGTTTCTTAGGCAAGCAGTACAAATGTGGGCTGAAAATCTATGCAAATTTTGTGAATTCCACCTGCTTTATGGTAGCAAGTCCATGTTTTCAATAGGGAGTTGTCTTGTATGGTGTCAGAAGATTGATCTAGCTAGCCACATATTTTCTACTCAGCTCTGCCTCTCAAGGGCTAGCTAGGGTTTTTCCTCTGTCATGTCATAATGGCAAGTGTTGAACCTGAGCTATGACTTTTGCTCTCGGTGAAGGTGTTCTGGCAACACAGAATGAACCCTAAGGTGCCTGAGGTTCCCTTTGACAATTAAGTCCAGTTGTGTCCAACTTTAGGGGCTGGTGCTCATCTCTATAAGCCGAAGAGCTGGCGTATGTCCATAGACACTTTCTGTGGTCATGTGGCTGCCATGACTAGCTACGTAACGCCATTACCTTCCCACCGAGGTGGTACCTATTCATCTATTCACATTTACATGCTTTTGAACTGCTAGGTTGACAGGTGCTGGGACAAGCAACAGGAGCTCACCTTGTTCCATGGATTCAAACTGCCAACCTTCTGATCGACAAGCCTAGTGGGTCAATGGTTTAATCCGCAGCACCACCTACGTCCCATGTTTGATTTGTAGCAAGGTAGAAAACCAGCTATTTAAAGACTATGAATAAGGGAAGGGAAAGTAACAGTGAGGCTGAAACAAGTTCAGGCCCAAAATGAGCAGGCACCAAGGCTGGTGGGAGGATCTCCACAAAGTTTTGGAGGGAACCCCTGTGATAAATTAAGCAGTAGAAGGCTCTGTATCCAGACATGACAATAGCTGTAACTTAATGGCAAAGAATGTAGCAGTTCTATGGACTAAAGAAATACCACTATTTGCATTTAAAAAACATCTTAAAGAGGTGATCCTATTCTCATTTAATGTGTGCACTGATCATCTGTAAAGGGCTAACGATTTAAGATTTGTTCTTAGGGCAAAAACTTGTTCAATATTCACATAGTGATTAGGAGTGATATCAGTTTTCTCAGAGCTTAAAAGCATTTGTTTATTGGACTATAACTCTAAAAATCCCCAAGACAGTATGGCCACTGACCACACTAGTAAAGTTATTTTGGGAGCAGTCCAACAAAGTTACCTTTCAAAGTCATGGCTTTCCCTTTTTGTCTCAAGTATGGCTGCATGAATACTCAAAACACAAGATTGCTAAGATGAAAAGGATAGAGAAATCCACAGATAAAGGAATAGCCAAATAAGAAGTATAAAATGATTGCTTCTAAAGGAATAGACAAATAAGAAATATAAAACAATTGCATCTAAGTTTGCTATCACAAACTTATAATACTGGGAAGCATTCTTTATATTAGTTGTTCAGGAATTAATATCGGATCAATGTAATTCCACTTATAGGTTCAGAAATCCCACATGGGTACATTTTTGAAACTATGTGTGTCTGTGTAGGAGTTAAAGGTAGGGAAAAACATTAACCGGCAACACCTTTTTTTTCTTTGTTCCCTGTTCTGAGCATTTATTCAATAAATTTGTTTAAAGCTATAAAGTCTAACAAGTCCTTATTGTTGTGTGCAAGACAGGCAGAATGTCAATGTGTGGAACTTTTTTTTCTGAACTGAATTTTCATGCTAAGGAAAAGCTGAACCAGTTGAATTGTCTGGTGACAAGAAATTATTCATCCTCTGGCTTTTTAGAAACAAAGGAAAACACCCCTACGCTATCCAGCAGCATTAATAACATCGGCTGTCTGAGTTACTTTGCCAGGATGGGACTGTGAGACGCTAGGCAGAATCCTACTGGGATTTTGTTCTAGAGTAAGAGAAATTGCATAAACCACAGCAGCAAATTGTAGCTAGTTAACATGCTGGTCATTGTGTTTCTTTCCACATCCAATTACGTGACTGGCACACAACCAAGCATGTAATTGGCTCCTTACTAATTAGATACAGTTCTCAACCAAGACTTATGCAATTTTACTTATCCCAGAATCCCAATAGGATTCTGGCCACTGAGCAGTACCAGGAAACTCCAGCCTAGAAGATGATGCTAGAAGATGATTGTTATACTCTATCAACTGAATCCAATTGTTAGTTCCAGCAAGAGTAGACCCACTGTAAGTGGACCCACTGAATCAATTGGATTTCTATATGAATTGCCTTAAGAAGTCCCATTTTCATTCTCCCTACTCTAGCTGGGAGAAACAACTGAATTTGTACCAAAAACAATGCATCATTTTAAATAAAAGTGAGGTTGAGGCGGAAAAAAATATTTCAGCTCTTCCAATTAACTTTTTAAGTCACAGGATTGGGCTTACTTAAACAGGCATGTTCATGTCCTCGTGCAGCATCTAGGATGGCTTCCATTAATGAATGAGTTAATCATGCACATAGTGTGCAGATGAAGTCAGTGGTTCATCTCTACTGGATAACCTGAGATTACAGTGATGAATACTGGAGAAACAGGTAGTCACTCTTCCACTCTCATATAATTACTTCTGAAAAAGCAGGAGCTTCTTCTGGGAAACCAAGAGAGCAGTCAAGCTTGTCTTCTTGCCAAAGGTCTTCCATGAGACACTCATGCTATTTCAAATGTTTGATCAATTCCTTCGGAAACTCCTGCAGCTGTAAGTGCTTGAAACTGAGATGTGGGAAAATGTGTGACCTATGTACAATAGATTAACTAAAATAGATCCATTGAATTAATACCTAGGTAAGACCCACTGATTCAGTTTCCATCCTAGTTAGGATTAACAAATGAATTTAGTCCCAGATTTGATTAATGCAAAGATGGGAAACATTCCTTTTTTTTTTTTTTTTTTTTTTTTTGGAGTGGAAGTCTCACAGTGCCATAGCCTGCCAATGTGGAACTGCCATGCTGGCTGGTGCATCATGGGAACTCTGCTCCAAAACCTTAACATTTCCCATCTCCAGATTCATGTCACAAATTCAGGGAATGGAAAGTCATATAGATGTCACTAATTTGTGTCAGTCTATTGCATCCTTTAAAAGATGGGAAAGCACTGCTTTTAAG
This sequence comes from Intellagama lesueurii, assembly GCA_037013535.1. NCBI lineage: Eukaryota > Metazoa > Chordata > Lepidosauria > Squamata > Agamidae > Intellagama > Intellagama lesueurii. Next base: position 66,687,395 of record JBAJHW010000005.1, on the reverse strand, counting down.
TATTCTGATGATCACTCAGATGCCTAACTGTGTAAACTGTACAGAATGTACGGTTGTATTCTGCCCATTTGTTCAATGAATATTGACCCTCTTAATTTCTTCAGCATCTCCTTTCCAGCCTTCTTTATGCCTGTGGCATTTCTCTATCCCCTTATAATTTCCACTTCTCTGTGCAACCTTGTCTAGGGGTCTATCCATCTGAGACACACAACCAGTGAGTCGGTGACATGACTGAAGTGGCCGTGTCAGCATCCAAAATTGAGGTCAAGCACTAGACTGAGGAAAGCATTTGTATTGCAGAATCTTTTTGTCTGTCGCAACAATGACTTGCTATCAGATCTATTATTAGAAGTCTGGTCTTGTGCAGGCTTTTATTTACGAGACTTCCGCAGTGAATTTAAATTTGAGCCCTAATAGGGTGATTCAAAAGCAAGGAAGAACAGAAGATGAGTCTCTGGTCTGTTGCCTTCCAACACCCCTAGAATGAAAACAATATTTCCTATAGAAAGGCATGCTGAGAACCTTTGTTCAGTACTATCGTGATATTAAAGCAACATGTTCAAGGCAGCAAAAATTTTAAATAGCGGGGAACATTCTTTTTTTCTTCTTCACTTTTTAACAACACATCCTATTATTAGACTGTGCAGCACAGATTCAATAATATGATACTGTGACAAGAAGAAATGAAGTGATGTTCAAACCGATGAATAGCTACAATAAGGATTGTTTTCAAAGCCCCCAGATCCCTGTGAGTATTAATTTGTGTTCAAAGATTAAAAAACAAGAGAAAAGAAGTAAATGCTCTGAGAAACATGTGAACAGCATTTCACTGGGAATGCTACAAGGTCACTGATAGATGCAAATGCAAATAATATGTGTGTCATGTTCATTTTAAAAGTATTTGTGCCAATTATTACTTTTTCTTGTTCTGGGTGTCTATACATTCTCATATCTCACATGAAGCACATGCAATTAATAAATGATATTTTCTTCTTATTTTTCACATTATAGATCCTTTTGTGTGCATGTGAAAAATAAGAAGAAAACATAGCCAGTCTTTTCATAAGGGATTGTTGGTATGGGTTAGGATAGCTCAGTGGTTTAGATAACTGACTGCAGAGCCAGAGGTTGGGAATTCGATTCCCCACTGTGCCTTCTGCAAGTAGAGCCAGCCTGTGCAGCCTTGGGCAAGCTGCATAGTCCCAGGGTGCCTCTGGAAGGGAATGGTAAACCACTCTGAGTACTCTCCACATGGAAAATCCTGAAAGGAGTTGCCATAAGTCAGAATTCACTTGACGGGATATACTGATGATAATATAAATATTAAGAAGGAAAAGGCATGGACCAATGTTGCAACTGTTACAAACACATCCTTAATCATGTCTGAGATCAACTTTTTCCATTTCCACCATTGTACTTTTCACAACAGCATTATTTTTCTTTTAAGAAGGTCATCAACATACCTGCTGCAGAAAAGGTTATAATGACTTATTTGCTCCCAGTTGATTTCATTCTTCATCACTGTGCTATTCAATTTTTCTGTTTATTTTCAACAAGCAGTATAGAGTTATCCAGTGAAAGGTGAGGCACAAATACTTTAATAAATAACTAGAATACAGAATATCTCTGTGAAACCACCTCTTCAGTAAAATGTAATGCATTGGTCAAGAGCTCCTAGGGAGAAATTATTTGTTACACTGTCTTTCTTTATTCATATCAGAGTGTTGCATAATTTAAAATTATGGACATATACAAAATATAGGTAAAATTAATCACAAATTAAAATGTTAAGATAATTAAACTGTTTTTGACCAGAAGCAGGCTATTTCAATAGTGTTATCTTGGCCATTTGCTAGATCTTCTTTTGTACACATGGTGGGGCATAAATTGCATGCACATCAGTGCTGTGTTGATTGAATTTCTCCATAACCACAGAAAATTTGTCTTGTATCCAAGTAGTCCCATTTCCCTTGATTATCCTTTGATCTTCCTACTTTGCTTCAAAGTCTATTAAGTTTTTCCAGATGGTCTTGTCAGCAAGTTTACAGTACAACACTTCTGGAGGTGAAGGATAGGCTGGCTGAATGTTGTTGCCCATGGGGTGCCCAAATGTACTCACAATGCTTTCCCACTCTTTAGGGAGACTCTTTCTGTGTCCAACATGTTAAACAGTGACCACACAGTCTAATTCTTCATTTGCCAAAGGGAAAAGTGTCATTTATCCCTCACCATCCCGGAAATTCAAACTCCCTGCCCAAATTTCCGATGATAGTATAAATTGTATGTATAATGCACAATGTTGACATCTACAAAATATTGAGCACTGTGATTCCTACATTGCTACTAATAATTGAAATGGTCACTTGGAGCTGGTGTGGCATAGTGGAAGTCAGAACACTTGCATCCTGGGAGGTGAGGAAGAGATTGAGATTCTGTGGTACAACAAGCACCATACCCAATACTGATGTTGGTGAGGAAGGAGTTCAAAAGACAGAAATCTCCCCCAACATCAGTGGGAGACAGGTATTTTTACCAGCCTCTGGGCTAGCACAGAGAACATATATTGGGCTAATTTTGTTGGTGTGTTGAAGAAACTTAGGATCCTCTGAACCCACAGCTGCCCTGCACAAGCTCATAAATGCACTGGAATGCCCTCTTTCCCTCTTGGAAAACTACTAGTGGTTAGTAGGGGTGTAAATCATGACCTGGCTCATCCTTACATGCTAAACGAGTAAGTGAAAAACAAAACAAAAGAAATTATCTTTCTGGCTAGGGGATGAGATGTTTATTTTCTTTTTGCTGGTTTCAGAGAGATTTTGCTCATTTTTGAGACAGACATATTTGATAATTGCACAAAAGTAAAAAATAATTAATTGCTGCCTTGTTTTTGCATTGACTTTTAAAAGGAAGAAGTATTAGTTGGGTTGTTGGTAACTTTGTGGCAATCATCCCACCATTTTGTGCCTGCTTTGCATGTGTGCTTAACTCTAGAAAGAGAAAAGGATGTTCAAGACATTTTGTGCAAATTTCACAAACCATGATTGTGTCTTGCTGTCATGCTGGAGGTGCAATTTCTCCTGGGGGATTCAGAACACCTGACAGGTTGTCTCACTGTATTGAGATAACCTGTCTTGTCTATACGTGAGGCTTTGTCTAGTTTTCTTCACATCCTTGGTGGTTATCTGGAAGTTGAGTCATGGCAACTGGTCTTCTTTCTTGTTAGGTTGAAACGTTTCACTTCTCATCCAAGTAGCTTCTTCAGTCTGCAGTTCTTCAGTCTGAAGAAGCTGCTTGGATGAATAGTGAAATGTTTTAACCTAACAAGAAAGAAGTCCAGTTGCCATGACTCAACTTCCAGATAGCTACACCTGGATGACTGAGAATCTTCACAGATATATCCTTAGTGGTTAGACTTCTATATCAGTGTTACTTTTGGTAGCTGTGCTGAGAGCATTGCAATGTTTTGGGAGCTTCAGTAGAGGGAATCAGAAGGTAAAATGTGTTTGGGATGCAGGTTTTCCAGCTGTAAATATCCAGTCCAACTCTTATTGGCTCACCTGCAAGAGAAGCAGGAACATAATTTATCCTATCCTATTCTAAACTACCACGAATGAATCCACCACCACCCTGTTTTTCCATTACACTGAGAATAGTCAGGCAGCAGAATAATATACAATGATGTACAGATGGATGACATTTAGGTTTTCTACTGTTTTGGACTACATTGCCCATATCCCTTAATTCTTGTCATGCAGGCTAGGGCTTCTGGGAGTCAAGAGACAGAAACAGCTGAAAGGCCAAAATTCTCTAATAAAAGAATACTTAAACTGTTGGTGTAGCTTTGAAAGCTATGGTAAACTGTCCTCAGGTATTTTTTCCTGTCAGGAGTGACTGACACTTTCCAAAGGCACTTTGAAGGCTGCTTTCACATCCCTAAAATAAATATATTGGATCAGTATTAGGTAAAGGTAAAGGATAATCAAAGACCAATAAATTTGATTTGACTAAGCCTACTGTCAATTGTTACTGTTTCCTACAAAATGCTTGGAACTCATCCAATTTTAGATTATACAAAAGGATAGAGTACTATGGAAATTTACCTGAGAACTTTTTACTTGACTGCTACAAGCTTAATATATTAATACACAATTCTAAAGCAAAGAAATCACAAGGATATCAAATCTTATGGTCTAGATCAGAGAAAGCTTGGAGCTACATATTAATTTCAAGTGCATCCTGTTGTTGTTTTTCAAGACAATGGTGTGGTATATACATGGCTTTCCCATTTTATAGTCACTCGGTGTGCTAGGCTAGAGTGAGGGACTTTGAATAGCTAAATATTACCAGTCAATCTATGGGGTTTGAAGTCAAGCTCCTTCAGCTACTATACTGTCTCTTGCAAGCTGAACCCTTTTCCCTCCTCAGTTATATTTATTTTTAAAGTCCCACAAAATCTGTAAAATTTAAAGCCCTATCCCCATAAATCCCAATCCCAATCCCAATCCAGTTATATGTGTCAAGGTGTCCATTCTGTTAGTGCCTCCATGGTTATTTCTAACCTTCTTTGTTTTGTACTCTTCCACCATTGCTTCATTTGTGCTAAGCAAGGACGGTCACACACTGATGAGGTCCTTCAGCCCTTTCTGGAATGCCACAACAGCAGTGACCCCTCTTTTGGGCTGAATGCAGAAACTGATTTTGCTTTTAAATGGATGTGTAATGGTGTAACCACAGAGATCTACTTCAGGATTTCCCATGATCATGTTTTTCAGGGAATTACCAAGATCCTCAACATGAAGCCTGGGTGTGACACCCTCATACCAAGAGGATCCTTTCAGAGGCTTCTGTAGGCTCACCATTGTCATTGCTCCGAAGTGTTGAATAGATCAAATGAAGCAATCTACATTGAAATTGTGTGTTTTTGATCTCTAGCCTATCTTAATTTCCTGGGCAGTTTCTCTAACAGAGTTAGGTCCCAAACCCATGTATGTCAACATCCAATCCCCCCTCCTGTAAACTGCTCTCGACCTCATCCCCCCTTCTGAACTTAGGCTGCAGCCATAGAAACTGCTTTAAAGCAATTAAGAAATATCCTTTGGAAAGTGATTTTTGTGGCATGACTGTTGTAACACAAAAGCCATGCACACTGAAAATTTTCTCTGGAGAATTATAGAGCTCCTGAAGAATGGGGTGGGCTCGGGAGAAGGTTATTGTTCTGCTTAGTTTATCTGGGGGAAGGGAATCATAAAAAAATGTAGTAAATAAATGAAAGGTTTGGCACCAGATTTCAGCTAGTGAAAGACTCTAGGGTACCTTGAAAGGTTTGTATGAAAGAAAGATCTGAGAAATTTCAATGGAACTAAAACATGTTGCAATGAATATAATTTCTTGGGGGGATGTATGGAAACAATCCCCTGCTGGAATTTTCCATAGCCTCATAAAAATTATTTTGATTTCCTTTAGAATTTATTGGGGTTTTTTTTAGCTCCTCAGTCACCACACTCATCTTAGAGTTTAATTTTAGGTAAAACTTAGTAGCAATTTGTGCTACTATTCTCTTGACTTTAAACTATTTTAAGAGGTCTCATTAGTGCTTCATTAAATATTTGATTTTAGATGCTTCCAAATATCTGGCTTTACATTAGCACACTTCATTTTGGAATCCTAAGGAAGACATAAAAACAGCCTTTCTAAGCTTGGCATCCTCCTGAAGGGCTAAATTACAACTCCCATCACTCCCAGACAAGATGCCTAATGGCCATGCTTGCTGAGGACAATGGCAGTTGTGTCAGAGGGCATAACACTGGGGAAGACTGACAGAAAATATAGTTATTTAGTCCCGTTGCTATGTTGGCTGGGTGGTGGTGGAGAGCATCTATTTGGGGAAGGCTGACCTGCAGAATAGTAATACGTTCCCAGGTCTATTCTAGTTGGGAATTATGAGAGTTGTAGCCCAATGCTTCTAAATGATGCTGGATTTGGCATAAAGGATGTTCAGATGACCACTTGGGAATGAAAACAAAAGCTAACATGGGGAAAGCAACAACTGAGTGTCTATTAAATTCTTATTTTGGGCTGTGGATTCCTTCCTTCCTTCCACTGAAGAACTGCTTTGATTTTATAATGATATGTTGTCTGTGAGTTTGAACAATAAAGCAATGAAAACATCTCTCCATAACAGTGAATCATAATCTGAACATATTTACAGTACAGCTGTCTTTCAAAAAAAGGACTAAAAATAAAAATAAGACATAAGACATAAGACATAAGAAATTTATTTGTCATTACACTCACAAGTGGGTGCAACGAAATGAGGTGCTCTTCCCAAGGTAAAAACTGGACAACACCACTACAAAAAAAAAAAATTAAAATATACACCACACTCTCCATACAGATATAAATACCCCGTTACTCTCCGCAATTTAAATTTCCACCAGACACTTATGACCCTGCATTTAAACTCAGTACTGCACTTGGGTAAAAGCTGTTCTTGAATCTGCTTGTCCTTGCTTTCAATACCCTGAATCTCCTTCTCGATGGTAATAGTTTAAAGAGTTGATATCCCGGATGAGAGGAGTCACTCAGTATGTTGGATATCTTCCTCTTACATCTGTTCTTATACAATTCTTCCAAAGAGGGGAGTGAACAGCCAATGATGTTCTGGGCCGTCTTAATCACCCTCTGAATTGCCTTTTTTTCTGCCACTGTGCAGCTCGCGAACCATACACAGAGACAGTAGGATAATATGCTCTCAATCGAACTCCGATAGAAGGTGGTTAACAAACTCTCAGTCAATTGTTGTTTTCTAAGAGTCCTTAGAAAATACAACCGTTGTTGCGCCTTCTTGATTAACGCAGCAGTATTTGCACTCCAAGTCAGGTCATTTGTTAAGATGGTCCCAAGAAACTTACATTCAACCACCTGTTCCACACGGACTCCATCTATATACAGTGGCCGAATGTCTGCCCTTTTTTTCCTATAGTCCACTATAATTTCCTTGGTTTTTTGGATGTTAAATAGAAGATTGTTTTTTTTACACCAACAGGATAGTTGTAATACCTCATCCCGATACGCAGACTCATCCTCCCCGGAAATAAGTCCTACTAGTGTTGTATCGTCTGCAAATTTGATAATCCTATTACTGGGATGGTTATTGGTGCAATCCGATGAATAAATAGAGAACAGTAGTGGACTAAGGACACAGCCTTGTGGAGTGCCAGTGCTGAGTATCTTGTCAGTAGAGATGTAGTCATTCAGTTTAACCCTTTGTGGACGGTTTGTTAGAAAGTCCAAAATCCACAGACAGATAGAATCTGGAAAGTCTAGATCTTTAAGTTTGGCTATTAATCTGGGAGGTATAATGGTATTGAAAGCAGAGCTAAAATCCGCAAACAGCAATCTTACATAATTCCCTTGTGTTTCCAAGTGGGATAAAACCATATAAAGCACTGTATTAATCGCATCCTCAGTAGATCTATTTTCTTTATAAGCAAACTGAAGCCCATCAAAGGAATCCTGAAGGCAGGAGATAATATATTTCCGAACTAACTGTTCAAAGCACTTCATTAAAATTGAAGTTAGTGCCACCGGTCTATAATCATTTGGACTGTTTGTAGGCAACTTTTTAGGCAGTGGAATGATGATAGAGGCCTTGAGACAGACAGGAACTACACATAGTGTCAGGGATCGGTTAAAAATTACAGTCCATATCCCGGCTAGCTGATCAGCACAGCCTTTTACCACCCGACCGGGAATTGAATCAGGTCCAGCTGCTTTTCTGGAGTTAACCACCTTCATAGTCTGTCTCACATCCTGCTCGTTCACAATGAAGGAAGGACTCTGCTGAGTAAATGATGGCAAACGAACAGTTTCAGTTTGATCGATCTCAAATCGAGCAAAAAAGTTGCTCAACTCCTCAGCCACCTCCACTCCTCCACCCGAGGAAACCTTTTTTGCTTTGTAGTTTGTTAGTTGTTGAACCCCCTGCCAAACTTGCCTCATGTTATTGCTGTGAAAGCAGTCTTCAATTCTCCTCTTATATTCGACCTTAGCTTGCTTAATGCCTCTCCTCAAATTCGTTCTTGCTGCACTGTATTCTAGATCATCCCCAGACTTAAAAGCCTTGTTTCTGGCATACAACAGGCGTCTAACCTTCCCGGTCATCCAAGGTTTTTGATTGGGATAAACCCGGATACGTTTATCCACTGTAACAGTGTCAATGCAGTGTGCCATATACCCTAACACTGCAGCTGTATGTTCTTCCAAATCAGGATGGTCAAAAACTTCCCAGTTCGTCTGTTCAAAACAGTCCTTTAACTGCTCCATTGCTCCCTCCGGCCAGCTTTTCACTGTCTTAACTACTGGCCCTGACTGTTTTCTCAGAGGAATATACTCCGGAGCAAGAAACAGGGACATGTGATCAGACTGGCCCAAGTGTGGCAATTGTAATGTCCTGTATCCATTTGCAATATTCGTGTAGACCTTATCTAAGGTATTCGACCCCCTAGTAGCACACTTTACATGTTGATGGAATTTAGGGAGGATCGCACGTAGGTCTACATGATTGAAGTCTCCTGCAATAATGTATACAGCATCCGGAAATTTCCTTTGCAGGTTGCCAATTTCATCGCCCAGATGACCCAGCGCCAAATCCGTATTTGCATCCGGCGGAATGTAAACCACAAGAATAATAACAACACTGAATTCCCGTGGAAGATAGAAGGGCCTGCATTTGACAGACAGATATTCCAGCTCTAAAGAGCAATGACATGTTATAGTCTCTGAGTTTGTGCACCAGCTCTCTCTAACAAACACGCACAAACCTCCTCCTCTGCACTTCCCCACATTCCTGTCTCTGTCCAAACGATGTAATAAAAAACCTTCCATATCAATAACAGTGTTTGGAATAGTGGGGTTCAGCCAGGTTTCAGTGATCAACAACACGCAACAGTTTTTCACAAACTTACTTGAGGAGACCTGTAACCTTAAGTCATCCATCTTGTTTGCCACTGATCTGGCATTAGTCAGAAAGAGACTTGGGAGCGGTAACCGCTTCGTTTGTTTTTGTAGCCTGTTCAAAACACCAGCCCTGCAACCCCTTTTCTTCTTCCTTTCCTTTCGTTTTCTTTTCCTTCTCACTCTCATCTTTGCCGGAATTACAGTCCACAGAGGGCCGGGGAACCTTGCAATCTCTGATGGTATGCCATGTTTCCAAATAAACTTAGCTGTTATCTCTTGTTTACATTGCAGTCCTATCCTCATAAGTTCCCTTTTGCTGTAGAGTATGTTCATTCCACCGGAGATATTCACAACACAAGATAATACACACAAATACACACAAAAACATCCATAAGGAACGCCAAGTCGAAGAGCACTAAGCTGCAGCACCTGAATGCGCGGCCAAACATCTTTGGAAAAATAAAGAAAAAAGCTTCCACTTGCAGCTTTACAGAAGTGATTCCTGTTAGCTATGCTTGATTTCTAGGATGTGCATGCATATAATCACATTAGCTGTCTATTTTATGTATGGGACAGAAGACATCGAACTGGAAAATTCATTAACAAGTGCCTCTAATCCTTCAAAGATGTTTTCTGCTGCGTGAAAGAATGATTGCTCCGACAGAGGAAGCTTTCAATGACCTGTATGTGGCTGTTCATTTAGAAAAATGCTACCTCTCCTCTGAGCTTTATTTATTTTGTGCTAAAAACACCATTGAGGAGAAGGATTAAATGATTCCATGCATTCCAGTTTCATTTTGATGCAGCGGAACAGATCTGTGGCTCAAGGGAGGAAAGCGAGAACCCAAATATGATGCACAGGGGGAAGTGAGAATTGGTGGCGGGAACACCACATGAAGTAGAAAGCTGCACGTGTTCAAAATGTACCATATTAGGCAGATGGATAATTAGTTGTATGACTAGGCAATATTTCCTTCCTGGAAAAACATAGTCAGGAGTCCTTGTTGACAATGTTAGAGTATGATTGACTGACTGACTGACTGACTGACTGACTGCTGACTGACCGACTGATTGATTGATAGACAGATTTGATTTGATTTATATACCACCCTGTTAATGCAAGCACTTCAATGGGTGGTTTACAAGATTGCAACTTACAACCCACAAACCCCACAACAACAAAAAATATATTCAAAACAATACAGTGATACAACATATAGTAATTAAACCATAAATATAAATAACCCTATAAAATCTAGAATTAGTTAAAAAGTATTTTTGACATTTTTTGACATCTAGGAGAGTCAGCTATTAAAGGCAGCTTTAAATAATTCAGTGTTTACCAGCTTTCTCAACATAGGGAGGGAGGGAGCTTGGCGTATCTCTGATGGCATTTTGATCCCAAGACTGAGTACCACAACCAAAGGGCACAATTCCTTGTATTTGCCTTTTTGGCCTCCCTTGGTGTGCCTACTTTTAACAACATGGATTGAGAGGAGCATAGATTTAGCATTCACATCTGCTGAGTTCTCAGAGCAACTAGGGTGTGATTGTCTTTTAAAAAGGTGACAGAGAAGTTTTGATCTCTGTGTCTCTGGTGTAACAGAGCAGAGCTGGGTCAGAACACCAAGACTTTTTTATTAAAAGGGGCTATAAGAACATCTGTCACCTTCAGCCCCCATCTCTTTAGGCTTCCCTGTCTTCTCTGAGTTTACTTAGCTGTGATCCTCACTAGAGTTTGGACAAAATAATGGATTTTTCCAAGTAACAATGTGAGCCTACCAGTAATATAAGCAGCACACTTTTTAATGCCAGGTATGTTGAGTAAGCTTGGCCTTGAATAGATAGTTAAGGTCTATTTGCTTTATATAAGATAGCTACTTGATGGTGAAGAAAACATCCAGAACTGATTTCTTGATATCAGTTTTGGATGGTATCACAACTATGAGGATCCTTTAAATGCTTGGAAGAAGAAACTGGACTCTCTTTAGCCATTCAAGCCAGTTACCTTGGGACAGAAAAAGGTAGTGGCACTCACAGAATTTGTCCTTCCCAGGTTCCTGGGCAATGGGAAGTCCCTGAATGCCAGGCCAAATATGGCAGATGGAATATCAGCTTTCAGCTGTGAATTCTGTGACTTGTAGTTCTAGAACCAAGGATGAAAAACATGGCAGTTTCCATTTTGGCTGTGGGATTCTGGGAACTGAGGGTTTTAAAAAAAGAATGTTGTCAATTTCTGGAAGAAACTCTTCCACTGCTCCAAAATTAGTTTCTTGGTTGAGGGACAGGGTGAAGAAATGGAAATAGCTTTGTAAACTTTTGTGAAAGTTCTCATCAAACACTAGAAAACAAGGTCAATTCAATGGCATTTTCCTGTCTGGCATGAGAGGAAATATGGCATTATTTCATTCCATGTACTAAAGCCAGCTACACTGGCAGATGACTCTTACTTCGGTATTGATGAAATAACACTTTTCTCCTCCATTCCTGGAAGCAGCAGGCTAGCTTAGGGACACAAGGCAGGCCTTCTTCTATTTTGGAGAAGGAAGTGGCCAGGGTGCTCAGAAGGAGATGTCAAGGTGACATATCTGCTATGTCCCCAACATCTGCTACATCTCCCAGATTTGCTACACCTACAGTTGCCCTAGTCTGCCTCATGGTAGGACCGGCCCTGCTTGGAAAGCCCTTGATTTGTCTGTGATGAACTGGAATGTTCCCAAAGACTCAATCCAATAGGATTCTTGTACAATCCTAATTTTGGCTCATGCAGTTCCGGTTGTATCTCCAAGCAGTGTGGTATATATGAGAGATATTTCATTTTTTTCTCCATTACAATTTTATATGACGTGTTTGGCTGGGAGCTGTTAAGAGGACCTGAACAGGGGCTCTTCAAAGGCAGGGGACTGGATAGTGGTGGCCCAGGGGGGTCAAAAAGTCTGGGTCCAACCTAAATGTGAAATATTTTTTATCAGATGTTCTATTCCTAAAGGCAATGAAGAGATTTTGCTATAATGCTTGCTGTAGCATTTATCCCAGTCATTCTCTTTCAAAAATGAAGGTTTTTCTTCAGTGTAAGCCTAAACAAACCTAGACATCATTTTAAACAGCATCTTAAAAAGCAGAGACATCACCTTGCCAACAAAGGTCCGCATAGTCAAAGCTATGGTTTTTCCAGTAGCGATGTATGGAAGTGAGAGCTGGACCATAAAGAAGGCTGACTGCCGAAGAATTGATGCTTTTGAATTGTGGTGCTGGAGGAGGCTCTTGAGAGTCCCCTGGACTGCAAGGAGATCAAACCTATCTGTTCTGAAGGAAATCAACCCTGAGTGCTCACTGGAAGGACAGATCCTGAAGCTGAGGCTCCAATACGTTGGCCATCTCATGAGAAGAGAAGACTCCCTGGAAAAGACCCTGATGTTGGGAAAGTGTGAGGGCAAGAGGAGAAGGGGACGACAGAGGACGAGATGGTTGGACAGTGTCATTGAAGCTACCAACATGAATTTGACCCAACTCCGGGAGGCAGTGGAAGACAGGAGGGCCTGGCGTGCTCTGGTCCATGGGGTCACGAAGAGTCGGACACGACTTAACGACTAAACAACAACAAGCCTGAAAAACAGAATTATGGTTTTGCCACTTAAAATTCTATGGAATAGTTGTGCAAATGTGTTTTTGGCCCTGACATTCAAGAGCTAAAGAACAGAGCACACTAGCCACTGCATTCATTTTCACTGCCTTTCATGCCGAACCTTTGAATTCATTTTTCCAAGGGTCATACAGTGTTCAATGCCAAATTCAGGTACTTTTTTTTTTTTTTTAAAGAACACAGTTCTTTCAATTTTGTGAGTCCTCAAACATGAAAGGCCATAATCTCCTAACACTGAGTTTGGCAAACAACTCATTGTAAAGCACATTTCAAAAGGTAATTTCATAACCTGCCAGTCCTTTTCTCACAGGCTATGTATAAAGGTCTAGAAAAATAATGGCAGGCAGGGAGCAGGGTGAGGCAGAACTGAAGCTGAAACTGTGGCTTTTATTACTAGCAATATTACTTCCTTTATAAGAAGGGTGCGAAGTTATATTTGTCCCATAATGTTTGCTCATAAACACAAACCTCTGGTTACATCTGGCAGGTTGTGATCTTACTTTCTTAAATGAATCCCCAAAACTGTTAGAATATTATTTTGTAGTATTGTATTATTGACCTAGTTCTACTTTTTCTGCAGCATGCAAGCCAGTTGGATGCTTCCAAGGGTGCCATAACTGGTGTGAGTACCAGAGCTGTTTTCTCTAAAGGCTAATGATGGCATAATTCTGTGTGATTATGTGAGAGATGTTCCTACAGAAACTCCTTTCCATAACAGAATTGCTCCACTTTCTGTGAAAGGTCATTATGGATTAAGAAGACACTTGCCCATAATCTCCTGCCAAGTGGCCTCCATAGTCTGACCTTGTCAGAGTGATGAAGGAGACACAGAACTAACCTGGGACATTCGTTGCTGAAGACAGAGTAACAAATGCTGCCTGCCCCAATTCAAGGTACATACATAGTATTATTATTTTCATTAACGGCCCAAGGCTGATCATTAATTTCATGTTTTAATGAAAGTGCCAGCAATACAGTGGCCAAAATCCTGTTGCTTAGTATAGTAAATCACACTAGAGTAAGCCCATTGAATCAATGGGAATTTGATGAGTCAACTCCTCCATAAGTACCATTGAGTCCAATGGGCCTACTCTTACTGCAATTTACTATACTAAAGTAAGTGACAGAGTAGGCCCATTTGAATCAATGGAACTTATAAAGGAATTCACTCACAAATCCCCATTGCTTCAATGGGCCTACTCTAGTGTGATTTACTACACTATGCAACAGGATTTTGGCCATTGTATCTCTGTTTTGTTTCTGTCCATGGAGTTTTCTTGGCAAAGATACTGGAGTGGCTTGCCAGTTCCTGCTCCAGGTGGATCGCGTTTAGTCAGAACTCTCCACTATGACCTGTCCTTCTTGGGTGTCCCTGCACAGCATAGCCCATAGCTTCTCTGAATTACTCAAGCCCCTTCGCCACGACAATGCAGCAATCCGTGAAGCTGAGGCTCCAATACTTTGGCCATCTCATGAGAAGAGAAGACTCCCTGGAAAAGACCCTGAGGTTGGGAAAGTGTGAAGGCAAGAGGAGAAGGGGACGACAGAGGACGAGATGGTTGGACAGCGTCATCAAAGCTACCAACATGAATTTGACCCAACTCCGGGGGGCAGTGGAAGACAGGAGGGCCTAGCGTGCTCTGGTCCATGGGGTCACGAAGAGTCAGACATGACTTAATGACCAAACAACAACAACAACATCTCTGTTTTGTGTATTCCATGACTTTAAAGTCAACATTATTTTCAAGATTACACACACATTTTAGTACACTGTAGCTGGGTCCTGTTACACAGTTATGCAAATAGCACAAAATTTAGATGCAAATTGCTATAAGTTAAGAAATCACTATAGGCATTATCTATTGATTTACTACACAACAGATAATGTCTGTGGAAATTTCTCAACTCAACAGCAATTTGTGTCTAAAAGTTACACCATCTGTGCAACGGTGCAACAGGATTTCAGCCCATAAAAATGAGTATTTTATTAATCCAAGTAGCCTTGTCTTAGGCAGGAAGCTACGGAGACAAGGACTTCCTCAGTGAACATGTGCACATGTGGGCGTGCAATTTTCTTTTTAAAAATGTATAATTATTGTGCATAAATACCTTTTTTTTAAATGAAAAGGGGGTCAGATGACATTCCCATCATGTGACCTCACATCTAGCCCAGGACACTCCCACAGCGTGCCCACCTACAACACAGTATGCTGGATTAAACTCAGGAGTGTGTTACAAGTGTGATTGTGCCTGTTTGCAGCTAGCTTGCATTTATGGTCTCCCAGTTTCTATGGCTGAAGAAATCTCAAATGGTCCAGTAGGTCCAGACGTAACAGTGAAGAACAAGGTGTGATACAACAAGAATTCATTCATTTATTCATTTGAGATATTAGGGATGTTGGCAAGTCTTTGCCTCTGAGTCTAAAGTTCAAGTTTGAGTCTTTGGGTCCAAGCCCCAAGTCCCAAGCCTTCAGTCATGAGTCTCCGTCCCTGTAAAATGTTTTCACCCCACGTTTCTCCTAAAAGAGGACCCAAGGCAGCTTATGTCATTAAAAATAAACAATATTAAAAGGTAAAAATAACAAGTTACTTGAATATTTAAAAAAATTAAATAAAAATATACTAAAAATATTAAATAAAAAGATGACTAAAACAGTTTTTAAAGTAACAAAAATACAAACAATCCCATTAAAAAAACCACTTAGAATTTTTATTCTAACCACATCAGAAGCTGTAATATAATCTTAACTGAACCTGATAGCTTTTTCTGATATGTAGAGACTCACAGTGTACTTTCTTTTATCTCTTTCTTGACTTTATCCTTCCTTGATTTTACCATTGTTGTTGTCTGCTACAGCACCAAACATGCTGCCCTGGATCCTGCCTTCAAACAGCCCAGACTTCAGCCTCTAGCTGGCACAAATGCTAAAACTGGTGTTGGTTCCTCCACCTCCTTAGCTGTGTAGGGCTTGGAGACACTGAAGGGTGGTTACCAGAGGGCTATTGTGGCAACACTGTGCCAGAACATCTTAGTGGACAACTGTAGCCTGTAAGGCTCCACCTGGGGCCACTCCAACATTCCTATCCAGTCCTTGTCCACCTCTTCTTTCTCTACCTGATCTGCCATGTTGCTCCAAGCTCCTCTATCTTCTCTTGATGCCTCCTCCCCCCATCTAGATGCCTCTTTTTTATATATATTCCTGAGCCTTTCTCCACTTCTGAGTCACGTAGCGCTAATGATCTTTGTTTTCATGGCTGGACCCTCCTCCAGAAGTCAAATCACACAGATTCCTTTGCTCCTTAGGTATTCTAGAATGCTCTTTACAGGGTTGGCTTCTTGAGCATGTCCCTTCCTTGTGGACAGGGCTGTCCTCCTCCATGGGAGAGCCCATGGTGCTTGCTTGCATCCTGTCATCCTATCCGTCAGATCTGCTTTGATTTGTATTCCTGCATTACTCCATTAAGCAGGGGGTTGGCCCCTTCCAACTCAATTATTCTATGACTCTATGAGGATAGTCACCTTGGATAAGTGGGATTAATCCAGGGGTTGACAAGAGTTTGAAGCGAGGAAGTTGGCTAAACAGAAATTCCTGTAAGAACATTCTCACTCTGAAGCAAATACATTTTTCCAAATTTATTGAAAGTGTGTAGTCTCAAACCAGGACTTCTTTAAGATGATAAAAATGTCTTTTTTTTTTTTTTTAAAAAAGAGAGCTTTGAATGGCTGACTTACTAAAACTAAATTTGCCTGTAGCAATTATTTCTAGTTAATAAGGCCCTCTGTTTTGTTAATTATTTTTCCTTCTGTTTTCTGTCACTTATTTAAGACAGCATCAAAATCTTAATAGCTAACAAAATGGAGCAAACAATAAACTGAGAGTTTGAAACAATTCTTAATAATATAAACAATAAAACATTGACAATAAAATTTTTATGCTTTTAATTTAAATTCAGTTTAATTTCTTAATTGTCAGTTTAAATGGTTAATTTAGAATTAACTTTAATTAATTGTACTCTAGACCTGAAATCACAGAAGTATTTCATATAGCCCATGTATGATTGGATAATATTTTATATTTGTAGGTTTTCCTCTTGCACTTATTTCACAGTTTCCATTTATACTTTGTATCTAATCTTTATTTGTTATTGTTGACATAGTCTGAAGAACTGAACAAATCTATATTTTCTTTCTTTCCTGGACAGAATCCAAATGTGGCTTGGAAGGGAGATATTAACTATACTGAATGGGTTATTATCTAGCTCACAAAAGAAACCAATTTTCTATTTTCAGTGCCTTGTAGTTTCAATGGTACGAGTATCTACAGAAATGCTATGCTCTCCACACGCTCTCTCCTTTACTGCCAAGCTGACTCCTTCATAAATTAGTACTTTTGCAGAAGGCAACAACAGAGTAAAGGGACAAAGAGTATACTCATCATGGCATGTTCACTATTGGTCAAAACTGAAATGTTGAGGGATTTATTTTAAATATTTACTCTGGACTGACACGCCTCCCCTCACCCAAACTCCAAGTTTCTGAAGAATGCCAAAAGTCAACAGAATGGAGGCATGCCTAAATGCAAAAATAAGTTGTTCGGAGCAGTTGCTTCAGTACACAGTAGCTACATAAAAGAACTAAAACAGCAAGGAAGGAGTCACAGGGTACGTTTCCTTTATACATTTTTAAATTGCTCTCCATGCTAACAAGGTTAAGGTCACCTTTACTTGTTCTTGCTTTAAAGTGTCTGCCCTCCTGCTGCTAGGCAGGTTCAAAGACAAAACAGATGTATTTTGCTGGAATCCTGTTCCACCTGGCTCATAATCCATGACAAATAGAATCCTATACTTATGTTCTATCCACACGTTTTTCTTTCCTTCCTTCCTTTTACACATGACATCCTTGTTTAATTCTTCCACTGTGCACATCTCAGAATCTTTGCAAAATTGTTGATTATATTTGTCTTGATATTTGTCATACAATGGAAGAATGTTTTCAAACATTTTTTCTCGCTTTTGCAGAACTAAGTGCATTATAAATACAAAACAGTTGAATCAATTGCTCATCATCACCATCATCATCTTATAACTGCAGAGCTGGAAGGGACTCTATGGATCATTGAGTCCAGTTCCTGTCAACGAGGCACAGTAGGGAATCAGAATCCCAGTCTCTGAACCTAAACCACTGTGCTATCCAGCAGTTCATTTAAGTATAGTCCTGTTGAGGTGTTACAAATGCCAGCACTAGGAACAAGCATAGAGGGATGGAAGTTGCCCAACCTCCAATGTTATTACATTTGTCACAATTTCAGTGTCAGTTCTGAAGAGGATTCTGAAGAGATTCCTTTTCACATGTTGGTGCCTGGAAAAACTGAGTTCTCAACAAAACAGGACCTTTCTCCTTTTCAAGTTCAGTTGAAGTACAAATATGAAAATGGAGGAAGGGTGCAGGCACTCATCTCTAAGGAAATTCGTAGTGCTAGCATTTATAACTCTTGAATAGACCTTATCTTTTTTACTCAGTGGAGAAAGAAATGGGATGCTCCCCAGTGATATGCCAACTAGAGATTAGGGAAGGAATGTTCTGTCATTTCTCTGTTTCTCCACATTTGATTTTTTTTCAATCATGAGTTCTTTATCTGTTTATTATGTATTTTATTTAATGTACATCTTGTCTTACTCTCATAAATGGAATTCAAGGTGACTTAATAATTATGGAGAACAAATACAATTACAATATAACATAAATGTAATCGTACATATCTAAATCACAATTTAAAAACATGCAGCAAAGCACGTATACTGTGCAAAGCCTTTCCTTGGGACCAAAAGGTTGCCCAAAGCTAGACTCAATACAATTATCGGTGGAAAGAGAAGGGGATGACCTGACTTAGCCTCCCTTGCTATGGAACTCCAGAGCCTGGAAAACTCTTGATTCCTTCAATAGGAAGAAAGCGTTGTATTTTGGCAACTTTTTCAAAAACCAAGTAAAATAAATTTATAGAAATTCAGAGATTTCTTCACAAGTAGGATGACTAAGATTTGAGACTGAAAAGAAGATGAATGTGGGAGAAGGTAAAATTGACATATCTGCCCATCCCTTGTTGTTGTTATGTGTTGTTGTTATGTGCCTTCAAGCAAGAACTG
Organism: Intellagama lesueurii; assembly: GCA_037013535.1. Lineage (NCBI taxonomy): Eukaryota > Metazoa > Chordata > Lepidosauria > Squamata > Agamidae > Intellagama > Intellagama lesueurii. The sequence continues at coordinate 66,668,650 of JBAJHW010000005.1, read as the reverse complement.
ACTTCTAGCGACCCTAATATTTATTACAAGGTAAGGGGGATATCTAAGGAGTGTTTTTTCCAGTTCCACACAATGAGTTTCCATGGCTGAGTAGAGATTTGAACCCAGGCCGCCTAAGTCCTAGTTCATTACTCTGTCCACTATATCACATTGTCCATCCCTTAGACAGGCTTAAAATATCACATAGTACTATGTAGTTCTTAAAAATCTGAATATACATTTCAAATACATTTCTGATGCTGAATCACCGTTCTCCAAAATATATACAGAGGCACAGAAACTCAAGGAAAATTTAGTATCACTGTTAAGAAATATGATCACTCGGGAATCAATAGATAAAAGAAATGAAAACATTGCAGAAATCTGTATACAGGGTATGTGTGCATGTGTGCATTTGTAGAGTAAATATATATGTATTGTTTTTCCTCTATCTCATAGGAAAGAACATTTTGCATTTTTTGAAACCTTTGTTTTGAATTTCAACTCATGATGTGAAGCCTGCAACCTCTTGCTCTTAAAGTGGAGCAGGGGAAAAAACGTAGGTGAAAACAAAAGAAAAAGAAAAAGGTGTGAACCAAATGAATAGACTTATGAAGTCATTGCTAGGTTTAGTACACCAGAGCAGCCATTCTCAGCCTTTTCTTTGGCCATGGTGATAAACACAATATGAAAGAAATATAGGCCGAATCAGGATTGTATAAGTTGTATAACAAACCTTATAAGGTGGTGTGTGAAGAACTGTTTCCAGTCTGTGCCCACTTCAAATGTGCCAGCCCCCCCCCGGGTCATACGGCCCCTGCTCAGAGTGGCTCCTGTAGAGATCCTGTTTACCATAACTTGTTTGGCAAATGAAGGGATGGTGGAATGCTGAGCCCCAGGTCAAAGTGTTTCCTCTAGAAAGGCTGGGAAATACATTCTGTTACCAGTGCAACCTGTTTCAGAGGGTCATGCAACTCCAGTTTGAATTGCTACCCTGGCTGACTGCCTATGAGTGATTTAGCCTCCTCCATTTCCTCTTGTTCATGGGTTCTCACTTTCAGTCAGGATTGTCAATTAGATTAACTGAAAACAGCACAATCCCTGTCTCACCTAGTATAGTTATGAAGCTGTTGTTACTTGGAAAAGGCAGAATGGTTTGAAAACCCACTCAGAGAAGCTCATGGAAGGAGAACTGTCCCATAGTTCATGATAATTCAAATTAATGATTATTGAGGGGATCTACTATCCTGTTTTCTACCACCCTGGTCAACCCTAACCAAGAACTGTGAAGAGGGTGATTAAACGTGAATTGACAACCATTATCTCTAGCTGGTGGAAAGTGGTGAACATTTAGTCTGGTCATTTAACTGTGACATATAATGAAACACATATCTCAGCTAAGACTGGTTGACTTCGCAACTCTTAAGATAGAGTTTTGCCCTTTAAAAATGCCAGTGGTTATTACCTGCAGGCAACTATTGTACATCTGATATCAGGTTACATCTCCAAATAATCACAAATTCTTGCCTATACTAGATATGATAAAGTTTGGCTACTTCCAGTTAATCTAATGATCTTGACAGTCTGCTAGTGGTGTAGAAATAAGCAATGTTTGAGTTGGAACAAAGCTTTTTGTGGCCATGCCTGACATTTGCTAAGAGAGGTTTGCCTAACAAATATGAACATTTTACAGGGGCAACAATGTATATCTATTATTGCATGAACTTGCAGCTTACTCTAGCTGCAGAAATAAACTTAACCCTGCCACAAAAAAACAAATATTTAACACATTCTAAGTTTTATGAAAACTTGGCATACTTTGAAACTGTGCAGAATGGCATGAAAGAAGATGCAAGCAAGCCAACTTGCATAATAGATGCATTTTGAAAAATTAGAATTCCAAATAAGAAGCAGAAATACTCTTTTCTGTTGCGACTTGTACACCCAGAGCTAAAAAGATCCTTACCTTCCTGGAAAGTGGTGCTGGAAATAGTAATGGCCAAAGTTTTCCCAAGTCAGGCTTAACAAACAGGCTTAACTAACAGGTATACCCTAAATACACCTTGAATGATAAACAATTTTTTAAAAACCACCTTCTTAATCTTGTTAACCTCAGGAAAAAAAAACTAAACTCAAGAAAAATTCCTGGATTCCCCTCAACCACCCCTGCATATCGCTATGGAGGAGGACAGAAAAGTGGTTCATCTAAACACGAAGATCAATTTCAATCTGAATGAGGTTGAACTTCCTTGAAAGAGATAAGCTGGAGGTGGGCATTATTTTGTCAGTGGAGAGAGGTAGCTGTATATAATCTGAACTGAGCGTGCCTTGCTCAAAATTTGAGGAGATGTGCTTCTACATGCATGGTCTATAAGCCAACTTTGCTTGAAACGCAAGTGAAGTCAGTGGCTTGGCATGTCTTGCATCACAGTTTAGTATCTGTGCCCCCTCCTGAATAGATATAACCTGGATACACCTACCTATGTCCTGGTCATCTCCAGGTTAGACTGTTTAAATATGTTGTAGGTAGTAATGCTTTGAAGATTGTTCAGAAATACCAGCGAGTTCAAACATCAGCTCTAGCACATCTGACTGTGATTGATAGACAGGAACATATTTCTCATATCCACCAATTCTCAACCATCTCCATTTGTTATTGCTTATCTATTAGTCCAATTCAACGTGCTTTCAAATCCTTGGGGGAGAAAGGTATTGGAAGCAATGCCTTTTCCAACATTATCCTGCCCATTGAATGAAATGATCATTGGAAGCTTTGGTGACCTCTACACACCCTTCAGTTGCCACTGTTCCATTAGTTAAGTAAAGACCCATAAAGACATTCAAGCACGGCCAGGAAGTTCTTTGCTTTATCAGGAATTTGGTAAGAAACACTTATGCTTGGCTTCATTACTCTAGTTTCCATCTAGCCAGAAATTAATTACAAGCAAATAAGCAGTATTAACCTTGGAACACTCTCCAAGATATTGATTGCAATGAACCTGGCTGTTGTCAGTAAAATATTTAATAACAGGTTATGTTTTAGGAAAACCATTTCCTTTTCATATCCAAGTAGGGTGATCAGTAAGTGTAACTCCAGTTTGAAATATCTGATGGAGATTTCTTTGGCTATGTTGAATAGGAGTCTCTTTTTCTCACCAGTGCCTGTCACTCCTTTGATTCTGCACCAGATCATTTTGTTTGTTTTGTCTGCTTTTTATCCCTGTTGTTGCTTTCTGGTAGGGCTTGAGAGCAAGCACGTGGTCCTGGACCTCAGCCATGTCACCTCTTGTCAGATATTCAGCTTGTGCATAACAACTCAACTCTAGCCAAAGGAAGGGGCTAGAAGGGCAGAGGAATAGGGATGGCAAACAATTTCAGGAATGGAGTTCCTCAGCGAAAGCAATCACTGTGCACTTTCTGAGACTCCGTAAAAAGTTACTCCTTTGCAAGGCCTGCTACATGCCTTGAAGAAATTAAACACACACAATGTTGGGTGGCATGAAGCCATCCGACTCTCACACAATGAAATTACATGGAAGCAATAAAGAATCAAAGCAGATGACAATCTTTCCCTTATGGTGGCATAATTTATGCAAAAGGATTTTGGTCTGTAATTTTCTTGTGAGCATTAAAGACAAAGGATTCACAACAGGTACAAACAAAGGGATGGGATAAGAATGCGAGTGCCATTGAGAGAAACACAACCAATTCAAGAAAGAGATATTTCCATGGATGAGATCAGCCAGACCAGCACATAACCCTCTAAACCCCCCACCTCATGTCTGCTTAGCAAGCAAAGCTATCAAAGCCTGTAAGTCATGGTGACACATCTAGGTTCAGCGAAAGTATTCCATTGAGTTCCTGTTGGTAGGACCACCAGCAGGAGAAGTCTATTGCCCTCATGTCTCCTTTGTGGGCTTTCCATGGATGTCTACTTGGCTACTGGGGAAAAGAGACATTGGGCTAAATAGGCATTTAATGTGATCAAATAAGGCTATTCTATCCCCTGTATGTAACAGCCACATAAACCAATCTTCTCAAAGCAATGCTGCTTTCGAAATGTTTTAGGTGTGATATAGACAGGAAGCTGTGAGATTCACTGAACAATAAACTCAGAGATTACAAAGGAATTCTTGGGGTCATAGCTTACATTGCTTTCCTTAAAAAGAGCTCTTTGACAGCTGCATCTATGATGCAGAAAGTCTTTGCTTTTCTAGTGCTGACATCTTGAATCTTGTTAGTATTTATTTCTTCATGTCTCTCCCTGATTTTGCTTCTGCTATAATTTTTTTTTTGTTTCTGGGAAGTCAGAGCTATTTGTTTTTTAAGAGAGATACAGTCATAGACCTTAAGAACAGAAGAACCACACTGCATATGGTCAAATGCTTGTTGAGTTCAGCATTCTGTTCATGGAGTGACTTTCCAGATGCCTATGAGAAACAGGCAATGTTTGCAACAGCATTCTTCTGCTCAGGTTTCCCACCACAGGTTATTCAGAAGCATGTTGCCTTTGACGGTGAATGAAATATATAGCCATGGTTGCTGGCAGCTATTGATAGCTTTACCCTCCATGAATCTGTCCAATCACTCCTTGAAAGCCATCATTACATCTTGTAGAGCAAATTCCACAGTTTAACTTCATAGTGTGAAGTACTTCCTTTTATCTGTCAGGGATATCTTTTTATTCAGCTTCCCTGGATGACCCCAGGTTCTAGCATTTTGTCAGAGGGAGGAAATTTATTTATTTATTTATTTATTTATTGTATTTTTACCCCGCCTATCTGGTCAGACGACCACTCTCTGGTCAGACGACCACTCTCTGGTCAGACGACCACTCAGAAACAAATTGCTCTCTGTTTTCTCCATGCCGTGGCTACAATCCTGTTGATGAAGACTAGTTGTGCAAATGTTTCCCCAATTTGGAATCCCTTGGATCTGATGGACTAAAATTCCCGTCACTCCCAGCCAATTGCATTACTTGACTGCATTACTTGACTGGGAGATCTAGTTCACCTCTGATCTCCCTCACCTTGGAAACTATTCACTTCTGAGCATATTGCTGAGAAATATGACAAAGCTAGCCAAATTTTTGTTGGAGTAGTTGATCTCTGCAGCTTTCAACTAAAGGAAATAAGACTTAATCATCTGTGCATAGGTAAAACCCAAACATTCATATTTCATTATATCTAATTATCAGCTTTAGCATTTATACAGCTATATCCCATACATATAATGACTCCAGAGAAAAATTCAAGAACCAGCCAGTGTTAGAAAAGATATATAAATTTATTTGGAAGAAATGCAGAACAAATATTTTGTGGTCTCAGCAGGGGGGCATCTCACCCCAATAAGCCACCCCAACAAGCCCATATCATCAAATTTTAGAGCTTGAAAAAGCTGTTTTTTTGAACTACAACTCCCATAGATGGGATTTGTTGTATGATACTATACGGTGTCCTAGGAAATAATGGGAAAATTAGGAATTTTCCAAGCATAGTACTTAAGTACCTATTCCTGTGTACTACGTTGTGTGGCATTTATGTAGTATAGGGTTATTATCACAGCAGCAGTTTATTCACATGAATGTAGGGATGTACACAGCTATCAATTCTGCACATACAGAAGCTCTCTTTTTCCCACCTCAATGTATGGTCCATGCCTTTGTGTGTTTAAATTTGTCCTTTTTGGGATTTTTTTAAAAAATATGGCTATTAATATCCATTTTCCCAACCATGAATGTCTGCATGCATTTCCCCTAATGACTAAAGCATATTGTGCTGTGTTTCAGCATATGTTTGAAACGAATGCATTTTCAGATGTGCACAGCTTATTGGAAGCACCTGCAGACAACTGGTCATGTCCGGATATCAGAATGCATAGACTGAATTCCAGTACTGAGTCACAACTAGAGTATGCCCATTGAATCACTGGGGATTTGTTGAGTCAGCTCTTCTGTAGGTTCCATTGATTCAGTGGGACTACTCCGGTTGCAGTTTACTACTGGATTTCAGCCACAGTACATCCAGCCCACATCTAGCAAAAATTTGGGGGAAGTCCACATGAAAAGTCACCAACTCTATAGCAGTACTCTCACAAATCACTCACACCTTGACAAGACATGATCCTTGAGGACAGATTTATATGCCCTTTACCAACTCATATCTGGCTCAAAGAATGAAATGTTCTGAAACAGTGCATTTTATTCCTGAAATCAGAGTTCCTTAGAGTGGAATAAATCATATGCATACTTCCTTGCCATCACATCTCACTGAATTAAATAGAGCTTGCTTCTGAATGGACATCTATAGAATTGTGCTTTCTATTTGTTTTATTCCTAATGCAACAGCTGATTGTGGATCTCACTTTCATCCACAGACAGGGAGAGTTCCATTGCCAACAGGACAAGATTCATATGTTGCTTTTTTAAAACGATGGGGCCATTCCATTTATGATACATTCAAGTATGTCTGACTGCTTCTCCTCCAAGCTCTCTGCTCCCATCATTGCTGAGTCTAATTTCAAAAAGTTAAGTGTTCACCTATAAGCTATTCCACAAATCAGTAAATTGAGAAGCAAAACTGACGGATGTGGAATCTATGCTTAGTCTCCCTGATGATTTTTTTTTGCTGCACAGAGCAAGCCATTACTGGTAGTAAGGATCTAATTGAACCAGTGCATAATGGCAGAAAATTACAACTCTGGTAGTGAAATAGAATACTGTGATTTTGCTGCATTACCAGCAGTGTTAAAAAATACATCATCATGTAACTGCATAATAGTTTTAGAAGCAAGGTAGTTACCAAGATGCATGGAGAGAACAGGCTTACACTCCCTAGACTACTTTGACTTTGACGGGTGTAGTGTGTACTTTTCAAAAATTGCTTCTGAAAGCAAAGTAATTTTTGGTCTGCATCTGGAGGCATGTCCTGCTCTGTTATAAAGGCAGATTCCCACAGATTATGTGCAGAGGCAGTGGTGGGTTGTAACTCCAGTTTCAAGGGGACTGAGGATCAACTTCAGGTTTTCAACTGCAGTTAGAGGAGCTATTCAAAGTGCTGATCCCTGTCTACAAAATTGGCTTAGCCCTTTGGATAACTCTTGTAAAAAACAGACTAAAACTGGGATGGGTTCACATGCCCCACTCCTACTCCACTGGAGCTACCAGCTACCAGTGTGCATAGGATTGTAGCAGTAAACCAAAACTCACTGCATTGATTGGAAATCCATGGGCCAAATTCAAGGTACTGATGTCAACTTATAAAGCCCTTTACGGTTTAGGACCTTGCTACCTGTCAAAGCACCTCTCCCTGAGGTCATCCACCTGCCCCACCCGCCCCTCCCAATCATTGATGCTGCAGGTGGCCACTCCAAAAGAGACCTGGAAGTCGTCAACCAGATAGTAGCTGCCTGACTCTGGAACACCCACCCTGTGGAGGTGCGATTGGCTCCCCACTGTCCTGAGCTTTTGTAAGCAAGCCAAAGTCTGGCTTTTTACCCAGGCCTTTACAAGCCTCACCCCTTTGTAATACTAATTTTGTAGCAAGTTTACACTGGCCAATGGTTTGCCATTCTGAGTCTTGGAATACTTGCTGGCCTGGAGGTTTTTATGAGAGCTTTTGGTTTTTACATGTTCATTATTTTAATTCTGTTTGTATATTCATGTTACCTTTTGAAGCTGCCCAGAGTAGTGAATTGTCCAATAAATGGGTGGAGTATATGTCTAAACAAACAAACAAACAAACAAACAAACAAACAAACAAACTTGGAAGTTTCAATGGACTTACTTCTAAGTAAACATGTACAGAATTGTGTTGCATATTTCATACACAGATTTGAAAAACTTAAATGAACTTAGCTGCAAAAATGGATATATTTCACTTGGAAAAAACTGACTTTAAGCTTTAGAGCACTGGTTCCCAGTCACTGTTCTTTTAGCTGTTTTCCACTTCAGATTCCAGAGGTTCCAGCTAGCATGACCAGCTAGCTAGAACTCCCTGAGTTCCTGACTCAGGAACTCAGGGAGTCAAAGTCCCAAAATGTTGGCAGGAGAAAAAAATATGAGAAGCACGTCTATATAGTGTTTTGGGAGTAGATAATTTTTATTCATTCTGCTCCTCAGAATCTAAACTCCTTGCAAATTTATTATACCCAGAGAGATGGTTGCAATGAAAAAGAAATTTCTCAGGGCATTTTCACATTCCTCCACAGGAAAATTCATGTCACTGAATATTTCAGATTACTTGCATTCTGAAAAATGAAAATATTATTCCCCCTTCAAATATATCCTGCTGAACATTTTTGTGTGTGTGGCAAAACAAGGAAAACTGAAGTATGTTGGGTGATGTGGGAGAAATTCTCTTCACTTAATTTTTTAAAATAAGATTTTTATAAAATTCACAAAGTCTTCATATTTGAAATGGAAATAACTTAAGTGGGAAGAATGAAAAGTGCCAGGAGCTGGGCTTTCACAGCGTAACTGTTTTTAAACTTTAAAAGACTGTTTGAATTCTGTTGGTGAAGAATTAGTGCTGTCGTGTCTTTTTCCCACCCAAAAATTCCACATCTTTAATAAATAATGAGAAACACACGCAATATGGTCTTTTTATCCTGGAAGTAAATGTCCCTGTGGAATTTCACTTGTACAGATGGGTGAAAGTTTAATTTTGGTCCATTCTTTAAGAATTTACCAATAGAAGTGTGCTGTTTTATGTTTTTGGACTTCAGTCCCCAGAAATCCCCAAGAGGTTCCCAGGCAGTCATAGTTCTTCAGGAGGTGCCCTCTATAGAGTCTAGCGAGACTATGACTCCCAGGAAGCACTATGGCAGCTTTCGCTCTCTTTTTTTAAACAATTAACATGAGCACACTAAGACTGGAGAAGCTGATGATGGAAGCAAGCAACATGAAAGCCATTTTCTAGGTGGCAAACCCTACAGAAGTGCAGATTTGGGTTTGTGGATTGCAATCCCTAGAATCCTGCCTAGGGGATTCCTGGAGAATTCTGAGGATTAAAACAACAACAACAACAAAAACCAGAAGACCGCATCCCTTTTAACCAAATGTCACAAATATCATCTTTGTGATGGAAATAACTTGGAAGAGAAAAAAAAAAGAATGTTGAAGGTATCAAAAGTAACAGATTTCCACCATTCCAAAGAAAAAGGTTGAGGCAAAAAGTGTGCTCAGCAGGTAGGGTGAGATGTTATGGATCTATAGTATATTGAATCTTCCCTGGAATGGTGGAACATATGGCAACCCTAGGTTGTCATAAAAAAAGTCATAAAAAGCCAAAAAAAGGAGAAGGACCATCTTCCCAGCTTCTCCCCTGCTCATGCTGGCCAATAGGATATAGTATAGGGTGGCTTGCCCAAATAGTTTTCTCTTCCAGAACTTCTCTGCCCATTAAAAAAACAAACTCCAAAGTCTAACATACTTTGCACCTGAGCATAGCTGGCTAAGTTAGAAAACATAGAACTGGTTGTGTGGCACAAATAGGTCTGCCCTCCAACATCCCATAATTGGTCTCCACCCCCACATCAGCATTTGCCACATGAGCAAATTGCCTCACTCTGCCCAGTGGGAAGGCTGGCCCAGCCACCTACTTGAGGACATAGAGCATCTTCTCTGGATGACAACGTCTCTTCTGTGGATGTGATTAATAAGGCAAGTTGTAGGGAAAGATCCCTGTCACGCACTGTATTCATTGAGATGACGATTCATTTTCTCTCCGCTTAGGGACTTGAAAAGTGTATCACAAATGGACTATTCAGGTTACACGGTAACTCCAATCACATCAAACATCTTTAGAAACAGAATGACTGCCTATATCACTCATGATAAATTAATCAGTTCTCTCTAAACACGATCCAGAAAACATGAGAACTAACTGAGGAGGCCTAGAACACACCTCTTCACCTGAGATCCAATTACATGTACTGGGTATCCCTTGTAACAATGATAATGTTACTCCTTCACTTTGCCTTCAGGGTTACTGGATCAGGCGTATTATGTTCAGTTTAATCAACAAAAGTTTGCTTTGACTTCAAATCTATAGTCTTTTGGCTGAAGGTCAGCCCTGCCCTGATTGTGGAAATAATGAATGAAGAATTGATTCATTATTTCCAATTCATTAAGCATTTTAACAACAATTTTTAAAAGTCATTATTGAAATAATAATATGATAACATTAACAGGTTGGGTAACCAAGTAATGTTTCATGTTATTTGATTTGAAGTCTTTGGGGAGTTTATTTTTGCCATTGCCACCACTGCGAGGTGCAGACCAAGCTCTACTGGTGGTTGGGAGTTGTACTTCATCTGGGAGCGTGTGCTGGCCTCACATTGCCACCGAGGCCCTGTGCTCCTCAGCGAGGAGGACCACCACCTGGCACCTAACGTCTACATGTGCTACAGCGAATGTGGACGCACCGGGCTTGTGATTATCCGGTCTGCCAAGTGCTCCCACTGGACACCTACGTGCTTGTGCGTGTACGCTCAGTCAGCCACGACGACAGGGTGGCCCTTAAGATCTGGAAGTCAAGCGAACTCAACATGGGCCTGGCTTTTGGTCACAACGATTCTACGCAGCCGCTGGCCTATTTCAAGGTTTCCTGTACCTATGACAATTACAACTGGGTCTGGACCTTGCAGTACCTAACACCTAGGCGTGGTTTGGGAGTGGTTTGGGCAGGGGGAGAAATTTTGTGTCTCTCTGTGTGTGTTTTTTGTTGTTGTTGTTTGTTTTGTTTTTTGTTTTTTCTTTCTCCGTTGCTTTATTTTTTCCTTATTTACTTTTTCTTTTTCTGGGTGTGACAGGGGAGTGGTTTCTTGCTTTTATTCCTTTTCTTTTTAAAGTTTTAACTTTTAAGTTGCTTAATTTGATTATTGTTTAATTTAAATGTGTGTTTTTATGTTATGGTTTGGATTAATTTTGTTAACCTTGTTACCACTGTATTGTTTACTTTTATTAATTTGGTATATTTTTTGGTCTTTTCTTTTTCTTTTCTTTTCTTTTGTTTGACATGGAGTGGAAGGGTTGCCCCCCCCCCAGTGGGGGTCCTTTGAACATCCGAGTGATTACGGGTAGAGGGAGGTATGGTGATGGCACAGTTCCTACTCATTTCAGAAGAATGGTGAACAGATGTTTGAAGGCTGTTCACTGTTCTGGCACTGTGACCAACCGTCAGTCTCGAGGTAGTCAGATCAGCCATCCCTCCACTCTAAATCTGGTGCTGTTGAATGCCAGGTCTGTATCCAACAAATCCCAGATTAACCAAGACCTTATTCTGGAGGAGTCTGCAGATCTGGCATGCATAACCGAAACTTGAATGGGCGGGGAAGGGGGTGTTCCCTTGACTCTTGCCTGTCCTCCCGGTTATGCAGTCCAGCACCAGGGTAGACTGGAGGGGCGGGGGGGGGAGTAGCTATTGTTTATAGAAACACTCTGGAGGTTGTTAGGCACTCTATGGTGGTGAAGCCAGGTCTGGAGGCCCTCCACATGTCGATTGGGGCCAGGGATGGTATTGGGATCTTGCTGGGTTACCGCGCTCCCCACGACCCAGCCATTTCCTTGGTCGCCCTGTTTGATGACCTGCTGAGGGAGGCCAACAGGGGCAAAATGTCTTTGTCTCAGCCGCCTTTGATACCGTCGACCACGGTATCCTCCTGGGGAGGCTCTTCAAGCTGGGAATCGGTGGTCTGGTGCTTGCCTGGCTCTGATCCTTCTTGGAGGACCGTCCTCAGACAGTACAGCTTGGGGAGTGTGTTTCGGCCCCATGAAGTCTCAATTGTGGGGTTCCGCAGGGCTCAATTAGCTCCCCAATGCTGTTTAATATCTACATGAGACTGCTGAGTGGGGTCATCAGGGGGTGTGGAGCTTTGTGCCATCAGTACACTGATGAAACCCAGCTCTACATCTTCTTTTCTCCAACCACAGTGGATGCTGTTCCATCCCTTCAGCGCTGCCTGGAGGCTGTACTGCAATGGATGCAGGAGAATGGACTGAGGCTGAACCCGGACAAGACGGAGGTCTTGAGGGTGGGTGGCCCCTCCATGGGCGGTTTGGGAAACTCCTTCTCTTTTGGGGGGGTGACTCTCACCGCTAAGAGTGTGGTGCGCAGCTTGGGGATACATCTGGACCCGGCGCTTACCATGGAAACCCAGGTGGCGTCCGTGGCCCGCTCTGCCTATTTCCATCTGTGGCGAATTGCCCAGCTGCGACCCTATCTTGATGGCGGGGCCCTCACCACTCTGGTCCATGCGCTTGTAATCTCGAGATTAGACCACTGTAATGCGCTCTACGTGGGGCTACCTTTGAGATTGATGCGGAAGCTTCAAATGGTGCAGAATGCGGCGGCCAGACTTCTTAGTGGGGTGAGAAAATATCAGCATATCTCTCCCACTCTGGCTGCCTTGCATTGGCTGCCCATTCATTTCCGCATTGACTTCAAAGTGTTAATGATGACATATAAAGCCCTAAATGGTTTAGGACCTCGATACCTAGCAGAACGCCTTCTCCCACCTAGATCTACCCGAATCACTTGTTCTAGCGAGGAAGGGCGGCTGAGGGGCCTAACACCGAGGAAGGCCCGGAGAGAAAGAAGAAGAAACCGGGCCTTCTCGGCAGTGGCCCCTCACCTTTGGAACAGTCTGCCCCCAGATATCTGTCTGGCTCCCTCGCTGGGTGTTTTTAAGAGCAAATTTAAGACCTGGCTCTTTAGGCAGGCTTTCCCTCCTGTCATCACTTGAATATTTTTTCCCATCTTGAACTATATTATTACTGTTGTTTTTTTTATTTTATTATATTGTTTTTATTCTATCTATTATTGTTAGTCGCCCAGAGTAGACTTAGGTCTAGATGGGTGGGGTATAAATTTAATAAATAAAAAAATAAAAATAAATAAATTAGAGTATCAATGGCCGTTTTGGACCATATTCAGTGACTGCAATTGATTTTTAAACATTGCAAACCTATATATTATTACTAAGGTATTCATCACCAACATAGTGAATTAATTTCATAACTTTCATTGAAATGATTAATGCTGTTAAAAATTAATTTCTGAATTAACAAGTTAGCATTAACACTAACTTATTCCAGCTCTGCCTCCAGTGAACGCAAGGGGACTTAACAGCTTACACTGATGTGTATATGACTGTTCTATTAAAGTTTGCATTTTCCAGATAAAATCTGAAAATGTTCTGGGAGTTATGTTAATACAACATGGGGTGGGAGAAGTTTAAGATATCTGTAGGGCATTCTCTTCGGGAAGCCAATGCTAGGAAGAGAATGGAGGCCTTGGAGAGTTTGGTTTTGAAAGCAAGCCCAGCTCTTTTGGCCTACTCCCCCATGTGAAGGATGGTATTCTGTAGGCTTGTGGGAAAGGACACAATGGAAAGACAGTTTGTGTGAGTCCAAAATGCAGACAGGAAAAAGAAAATAACAAGGCAGAAAGGTCTGAGGCAAATTTTTGAGCTCTGTAAATTCACAGCATTTGAGGATACTTGTATTCCTCTTGCTGGAGATATGATATGCGGTGCCTGATGTCACCACATATGATTGGGGCTGCCTCAAGACATTTTGTTGCCTGAGGCACAGCAAATGATACTCCCCGCCACCACTGCTCAGAACCTGAGACCAGCCGGGCTATTTTGGTGCCAGAAAAATTGACTTGGACTGCTCTTTATTTATTTATTTATTTTTATTTATTTATTCGATTTCTATCCCGCCCTTTTAGACAAAGTCTACTCAGGGCGGGTTCCATTAAACATTATAAAACTAAAATGGTTAAAACAGTTCAAAACAATCATGTTAGTAATGCTCAAGATGGAAAAACCAAAAATTATAATAAAAATAAAATCAAGTATTGACAGGAGGGAAGGCCTGCCTGAAGAGCCAAATTTTTAATTGGCTCTTAAAAACACCCAGCGAGGGGGCCAGGCGGATCACTGATGGAAGGCTATTCCAGAGCCGAGGGGCCATTGCCGAGAAGGCCCGGTTTCTTGTTCTTTCTTTCCGGGCCTCTCTCGGCGTTAGGCCCCTCAACCGTCCGTCCTGGCTATGGCGAGTGATCCGGGTAGATCTAGGTGGGAGAAGGCGATCTGCCAAGTATCGAGGTCCTAAACCGTTTAGGGCTTTATACGTCATCATCCACACTTTGAAGTCAATGCGGAAGCGAATGGGCAGCCAATGCAAGGCAGCCAGAGTGGGAGAGATATGCTGGTATTTTCTCACCCCACTAAGGAGTCTGGCCGCCGCATTCTGCACCATTTGAAGCTTCCGCATCAATCTCAAAGGTAGCCCCATGTAGAGCGCATTACAGTGGTCTAATCTTGAGATTACAAGCGCATGGACCAGAGTGGTGAGGGCCCCGCCATCAAGATAGGGTCGCAGCTGGGCAATTCGCCACAGATGGAAATAGGCAGAGCGGACCACGGACGCCACCTGGGTTTCCATGGTAAGCGCCGGGTCCAGATGTATCCCCAAGCTGCGCACCACACTCTTCACGGTGAGAGTCACCCCCCCAAAAGAGAAGGAGTTTCCCAAACCGCCCATGGAGGGGCCACCCACCCTCAAGACCTCCGTCTTGTCCGGGTTCAACCTCAACCCATTCAGCTGCATCCATTGCAGCACGGCCTCCAGACAGCGCTGAAGGGACAGAACGGCATCCACTGAGGTAGGTGAAAAGGAGATGTAGAGCTGGGTGTCGTCAGCATACTGAGGGCACGAAGCCCCACTTCCCCTGATGACCTCACCCAGCGGCCTCATATAGATGTTAAACAGCATTGGGGAGATTATCGACCCCTGCTGAACCCCACAATTGAGACTCCACGGGGCTGAAACACTCTCCCCAAGCTGTACTCTCTGGGGACGGTCCTCCAAGAAGGATCGGAACCAGGCAAGCGCCAAGCCACCGATTCCCAGCCCGGAGAGCCTCCCCAGGAGGATACCGTGGTCGACGGTATCGAAGGCGGCTGAGATATCGAGGAGGACCAACAAGGACATTTTGCCCCGGTCAGCCTCCCTCAACAGGTCATCCAACAGTGCGACCAATGCCGTTTCTGTGCCATGGCATGGCCTGAAGCCTGACTGGAACGGATCCAGGGCATTTGTTTCATCCAAAAGAGCCTGAAGCTGATCAGCCACCACCCTCTCGACCACTTTGCTAAGGAAAGAAACATTGGCGACGGGCCTATAATTGCCAATATCGTCCACCGCCAAATTTGGTTTCTTCCTGGTGGGCCTAATGAGTGTCTCCTTGAGGGCAAGGGGAACCTTGCCGTCCTGGAGAGACCCATTAATGATCACTGTGGCCCATTCCGTTGTTATAGGCCTGGCTGCTTTGATTAGCCAGGCCGGGCAAGGGTCAAGGGAGGAGGTGGTGGCCCGGCAGCGATCAAGCACTTTGTCCACCATGTCTGGCGTCACAGGCTGAAAGAATTCAAATCTCACCGGGCAGGACGGAGCACTGGACATCTCTGCTCGATCCACTGTATTTAAAAAAAGGAGAGAGATTAGACTAATTAGAGATTAGACAAGATTATCTTGTCCTTGATAGTAAAAATACAATAGTATGAAAAACCCCAAGAAGTTGCTAATCATAACATGAGACCCTACATGGATGCCTCACTTGGCTTAACAGTAAGACCAGACCAGACTATTACATAAAAAATCAGGACTAAGGAGGAAACCAGATCTGAGCAGGGGCTATCCCTATCCATAGTGCTTGGGTGAGGACTATTTGGGGATGGGAGAGAAAACTGCTGCATTTTGCCCTAATCCACACATAGTAAATGTTTCTTTGACTCAGTTTTGTGGACATTGCTGGCCCCAGCACTGCAATATTGTTTGATACAGCCCCACATATGGCAAGGTAGGGCAGTGACAGAGACCTCGGCACTGTATCTGTCTTAAACAGGTGGCTTTGGCTTGGAAAAAGTTGAGTGGAGGCAAATCTAAAAACACACACAACACTTTCCCGCAATTAGGATGATGGATTTTTTTTTCCTCCTAAGGCTGAGTATTATGCTCAAGAACTAAAGTAAGATCTGTAAAAAAAAGTATTATTTGGGGCAGGAAGAGAAATTCTGTACCTGCTCCAGGAAGAGAAATTCTGAGATTTGATTGTAGACATTGGCTTCACCTCATGGTTAAATGTTACTAACATATAAAGAAAGCACTGGTTGTTTTGACTGATAGCTCATAAGAAGAAAATTTTTAACAATAAACTCACCGAAGCATCATAGAGTAGCTACATTTTTGAGTTCTCCAGAACTCTTCACATTAAGGAAAGCACAATGGTAAAATAGGGTTAAAAACACTGCAGAAAGCCAGACTAAGATTTTCTCCTAAATCATAGGAGAATAGATGTGTAGCTGTCCTCCACTATACAGTAGGCATCCTGAGATGGTCAACTCATTCTGTCTAATCATAGAGCTGACTGTGAATTTGCACTGATTTATCCTCTTTAAATGAGAAGAGAAGACTCCCTGGAAAAGACCCTGATGTTGGGAAAGTGTGAAGGCAAGAGGAGAAGGGGACGACAGAGGACGAGATGGTTGGACAGTGTCATCGAAGGTACCAACATGAATTTGACCCAACTCCGGGAGGCAGTGGAAGACAGGAGGGCCTGGCGTGCTCTGGTCCATGGGGTCACGAAGAGTCGGACACGACTAAACGACTAAACAACAACAAAATCCTCTTTAAATGGAGAATAGGAAGAGGTAGTCACGCCCCACTCCTTTTGTTGCTTACCTCAGCCAGACAAAGAGACCTAATAAAGTGATTTCTCTCTTGTGAATTTTGGGATACCACTGGCATGTGATTTCATCAGGTGAAAAGTCAGCCATGTTGATGTTTAGGCTCCCTCTTATGTATTCGTATCTTCAAATGTGGAATATGTTGGATTGAACTGCTTTTGTATTTCCTACCATGTAACATTATTGATTTCTAACAGGAAAAGAAGATTTACTCTGACTGGCTCCATCAATCTTGCTGTGGTAGAAACAACAAAAATGGCATGATGTTTAGCTATTACATCTTCTCTGACCTTAGCCATCCCTGACTTTAATTCAAAGTTGCCTGATTCCTGGGACAATGATGAGAATTAGGGATGTGTGTTGTCTTTGGACAAAAGCAGAAGCACTAACTGAATCAGAATTGTATGTGCATTTCTGGGATGATCACGGGGTGGAGCAAGTAGCTGCTAATTGCCCATGGGGTGGAGTGGCACCCTGCACAGAGTCTACATATTCAGTCTGACACAGGAGAAAGGCAGGAAGAGCAAGTCCAGAGAAAGGGCTAGAAGGTTGTTTCTGCCTAATTTTTTCTTAAAAGTAATAAACTGTTTATTTTTACCCTTTGAATAAACCTGCTGTTGTGCTGATGCATGGGAGAAGAGAGGGCTGAGAAAGGGAACAGGATGAGATTAGATGAAATTCCAGGAAGGGTGAAGGAGGAGCAGATTCTCTGCATTGTCCTTTTAAGAAGGAATGAAAGAGGACCACGCCCCTTTGCTTTTTTAAAAAGCCTCACTCACTCCCTTCCCTGTGATTGCCTTAGGAAGCTGTATTATTCACTGGTGAGATTGGGGCTTTCTCACTGACAGTTTGAAAAAGGAAGGAGGAATATAAAAGAGAATGCCCAGCTCTGTGAATTGCTGCAGCCCTGGCAAGATGCCCTTGTATCCTGCCTCTACTTTAGAGCCCCTCGACACCTTGGTGGCAGGTGCAGTTGCCCCATTGCCATTTGAATTTTCCCATTTGTGTCCCAGAGACATACAAATACTGGCCTGGGCAAGGTTTGGACAAGAATCTCTCTGAAAGACACACGTGGTTCTGGAAGCAATCTATATGCTCTTATTTAGGCATGGACTGGGCTGGGGAGCCATTGTCCATCTCTAATCAGAATATAGTCCTGCAACTTTTGTAAGAAGCCATTTCCGCCCCCTTTCCAGAAGATTTCTTTACGTCACTATGATTCAGATTTCCTAAACAGACTGCCCACTGATAAACTCTTCCCTCCTAGAACTTGCTGGGAAATACTTATATATATTTAATGATGCTTCAATATTTATAAATTCTGTAGGGCCTTTGAAATATATTTCTTCCATTTTTGTATCTGAATTTAAATTCATTTTGCTATCTGACTTCCAGAGAAAGACTCCACATTTACATTTAAAACCATCCATCTGACTTGCCTACTTACTTATCTTTTTGAAACACTGAAATAATCACCTTTGTCATATTATGGAATAGGTAACGGCTTTATTTTAAAGGCCATTTAATATCCCCTTGATGAGATATACTTGGAATAACTGGAGGATTCTTCTCTGACATTCTCTACAGCCCTTTGGAATTTCAGTATATACGATTTTGGCAGGTTGCTCAAACAGCTCATCTGAGACTCAGCAAAATAAATGCAAATAAATGTCTTTGACAAAGACAGGATTTAGGGTTGCTGAGGGATCTAGTGATTTACTAGGGCAGTTGCATATCTGTTTACAATTCCAAGACGTTTCTGTCTAACTTGAATTTGACTTTAAGTGTATTTGAAGTACAGCTTTCTCTTCCTCTTCTTCTTCTTCTTCTTCTTTTGGAAACTGCTTTTGTTAGTTTAAAAAAAAATCACCTGATCCACAAGCTGCTCACAGGTAGTAATGAGCAACACACATAGAGTTGCACATGAGCAATGCATATTTTCTGATTATGTTTGAAAACCTGAATCATCTTTTGAAGTTAAAAAAAAAAAAGAGCTGACATCCACAGTTCAGATTCTAGTTTCCATGTTTGTTAGATGTTGTATTTTTGTTTAAAAAAAGCTATTTTTTTTAAATCGCAGGGGACGAATTGTATCAGATTCAGGTCTGTATGAGATTCAGGTTCAAATCCACATTTCATCATGAAGTTTGCTGTGGGACCTTTAGCCAAACACATTCTGTTAGCCTAAGCTGTTGACTGTAGTGATGATAAAAATCGGGAGGCTAGCAAACAGACATTTATTTTCCTTGGTGATTTCCTGAGTCTTGCCCTCCTGAGACTTCTAGCCAAGATTCCCTGCATCAGTGAGATTTTCCATTTTTCCAGGAAAGCAAAATTCCCATCTCACTCCCCCCTTTTTTGTCTTCATTTTCACTTGTTGTTCTGTGTAGGAAATTGCCAAATTCTGCATCGTTTAATGCCTTTCCCCACTGAACTCTATACTGGAAACATGTCATTTTGTGCAGGAATTATAACAGTTCTCCGCAGGCTAGCATTGCTGGTGCCTTTTCCAGATCAATCCTGCACCAGAAAGAAGTGTAACAATGCTATATAGCTTTGTGTTTTGTTTTCCTGTCTTTTCAGATAAATCTTGCACAAGAAAAATGCCCTTCTATGCAGGAAATGTAATAATTCCACATAGTTTGGCCTTCCTTCCAGGAAGAGTGACCATGAAATGGGACCAAGAAAACTTGTGAGATTTGGGGTGTTCGCCATTTTAGAAATGTTATGTGTTACTGCATATTTCGAAGGCAGGTCCCATACAGTGCTGCTGTGGTACCTTTTGAGGTGCAGGTAGTCATTGTGACAGTCCCTCTAGTGGTGCTATGAAGGAAAGTCCCAGAAAATACAGGCAACTGTATTGATTCACATCAAGAAATCTTGTCAGTTTTCACTGGCCAAAATCCTCTTCTGTAGATACATAAATGATGTAACTTTTTGAGGCAAATTGTCCCAAGTTAAGAAAGCACTTCTGACATTGTTCTAATTCAGTTTGCAACACATTAATTTCTTAACTTAAGGCAATCCATATCCAAAAGTTGTGCCGTTTGTGTTCAATCAGAGTAATTGGGCAAGAGGATTTGGATCACTGTATCCACCAGGATTGGGTCTATTGTAAACATAATAGGTTTTAATTGCCAATTAAATTATGCTCTAATGGACTACAACAGATATATATAAGAACATGCTGTTGCTGGAAAAAAAACATTCTCTCCTCTCTCTTTTCAGTCTACTGTGAGGGTTGCAATGGAAGCTCAGAAGTGATAGGGAAGCTGGGAGAAGGGTCAGTTAACCTTGCCATCTCTGCTCATAAAAAAATCCCAATGCGGTGAGGTACCTGGCTTCATTATACCTCTGGTCCAAATTCAAATGTGTAAATATTTTCTTCACAGTCACTTTGCTTTGTGGGTTAATACAGCCACAGTGCTGCTTACACCAATTAGTTATTATGCATGCTGTTTTTCTCACATTTCGCTTGCAAGTTCACACACTGTATATGCAAGCATGTCTTCTCCATCTGTTTGTCTCTATATGTTTGGCTTTTACTCCTCTAGAAATGTGGCTTAGCCAAATATGTTACACCAAGCTTCCCAAAACATTACTGAAGGAAGTCGTACTACTGAATCTGTTATCATTGGTAAGGCCCCACGTGTTCCAGTCTATAGATGCAGATTTCTAATTGTTTACATCAGAGCAATCCAATTGATTTTGGTGTCCTATATCTAAAACAGGTTTCAGATTTCAGGTGATATGCAGCATCAATTCCTACAGAAATAAAGCTAGTTAAAAAGTGACAGCAAATTATACAAAACATGCCCATAGAGTTGCCTTGTTTCCTGGAACAAGCAGCTTCTCCCAAATTTGGGGAATCAATAGCTTCTTCTTACCCATTTATAGCTCTCATATCCTTTAGCAAGAGAAATAAATTTCATTGCCATCAAGGGGAAATGAATAAGGTAGAAAGAGTTCTGTTTGGATTCAAGTTTTCTCTCTCTCTCTTTTAAGAACAACAACAACAACACACTATCAAGACATTATTCATTATTTTCCCTTAGGGCTGATATAAATTCATTCTGCCAACAAACTGTCTCAGACACTTAGTTTTTAGCACATTATTTGCATTAGATTTTCATGTACTGTTGAGGAAGTTAGAGGGGAATGAAACTTAAAAGAAACTTTGGTGCAGCAAGCAAGGAGGCAAAGATCATTCTCATGACTGGGATTTGCTTTGTGATTTCAGCAGTGCAAAAACATGTGATAAGCTGTTTGTGTAATTTGCTTTTCTATATATACATACCTATGTACATGTGTGTGCATTTGTATGCATGCATGTGCACATGCTCTTTCTTTGGAAGTTGAGTCATAGCAACTGGACTTATTTCTTATTGGGCTGAAATGTTTCGCTACTCATTCAAGTAGCTTCTTCAGTCTGAGGAGAGTTGGTAGGAGACCCCTCCATGTTGGTTTCACTTCCCATGGTCTAAATAGGTTCGTTAGATGGACAAAGGACTGGAGGTGAGTGAAAATCCCACTTCTGCAGTCCTTCTCCACCCATTGTCATGGGTTGTTAACAGTAGTTAACAGTGGTCTTTCTGGTGTGTGTGGTCCTGATCTCTCCAGGAACGGATGAAAGGGCAGCATGGTAAATAGGAGACAGATTGTATCGAAGGCCTCCACCTCTGTTGAGTTAGGGATTTTCTATATGTACACATATGGCCTCCCTGACCCCTCTCTCAAACCACCTATCTTCTTGGTCCAAAATTAGTACATCTTGGTCATCAAATGAGTGTCCTTTGTCCTTTAAATGAAGGAACACTGCTGATTGTGGTCTTGAGCCATTGCCCCTCCTGTGCTGGGCCACTCTCCTGTTTAGTGGCTGTTTGGTTTCTTTGCATTGGACCACATATACTATATTGTTGTGTTTTGGTGTCCGGTCTTTTGGGTGGATGAGTCTCTGCCTTAGTGTGTTTGTGGGTTTGAAGTGCACAGATACAGTATGTGGTGTTTACCAAAAATCATTTTGAGCTTTTCAGACACACCTGCCATGTAAGGAATGACCAGGTTCTACCATCGGCTCTGGGTCTCAGACTGTTCCATTGTCCTGCTGGGTTGGGACATTGCACATTTTGGATATCCACAAGCCTTAAGGGCTGTCTTCAGATGTCCATCTTCCTTCTTCTTGGCTTCTGTGGAGGTGAAGATTTCTTGCTCTGTGGTTTAACGTCCTGATGACCCCTGGTTTGTGCTGCAATGGGCGATGAGAGTTCTTTCTTTCTTTCTTTCTTTCTTTCTTTCTTTCTTTCTTTCTTTCTTTCTTTCTTTCTTTCTTTCTTTCTTTCTTTCTTTCTTTCTCATTATTTTAGGTTGTCTTGAGTCTATGGAAAAACCTCAATGCATAAGTTTGAAGCCCTATGCGATTCCTCACTTCCAGGCAATAGTGAGATGACCAACATTTTGTCTCATCAGGTTCTCCATTACTTATGCAAACTGCATCTGCACAGAACTAGAGTTCTTTCCTTGCGAAGAGCAAAGCAACACATATTGGCAAGCCCAAAAGACTAGCTGATTTTTTAAAAAGAGCAAACAACCCGAATTCTAATCCCTAAATCCATCCAAAAAAGTAGCAGCCATTGACAGTTTGTTTTAAGTGAATTAAATTGTTCCAAATGAATTAAAGCATTATTTGTGTAATTCAATTTGCACAAAATTATTACTTCTCCATTCTCTTGTTGTTGAGAGCATCAGAAAGTGCCTGCCCCTCTTTGGGAATGGGAATAATTAGTATTGAGGTTCTTTTTATCCTCACATGCTAGGATGAAACAAGTGAGAAGTTAAGTCAAGGCAGTCCATTTCAACACCATGACAACCTGTCAAGGATTCTCCAGTCTCCATGAGAAACCCTAGTTTGAAAACTGAGGGTTCATCCACACTGTGGTGTTCTCCTCAGTTATTCTGGGGTTGCTCTGGGTAATTCTGGATTTTTTGTTTTTGTTGCAGGTGTGACTAGATCAGTCCAGCACTGACCTCCACGCAGGGGGAGCAAACTTGTTGCTGGATATACCTTATCATCAGTACTACCTTTCCACACACATCCTGAATTCCTCCATGAGGTCTCACTCCCAACATGGATTGTTTCCACTTTTGCTTATCTTCTCTGCCCTCTTTCCACTTATATCACTTTCTCTTCCCAATCTTCCTTGTTTTACCAATCTGCCATTCTCAAATCTTCAGATTTTTTTGCTGTGACACTTTCAAATTTCATTTAAAAAACTTTTTAGTTTTGTACTATGGACAGATAACATTAAAAAAAAAAAAAAGCAGAGCACAGGACCAGCTGAATCTTCTCGGCCCTCTCCTTGCCCATGCCACTCTTTCCCCCTTTCCCCATTCAGTTTTACCTTCCCTCCATTTCCAGGACTTCATGTTTTCACTTTTTTTTTTTCACTCTTGTGCTATGGTACAAAAGTGATAATGCTTTAAAAAATAAAAAAGCAGAATGCAGGAAGAGCTGACTTTGAGGAGCGGAGACTGAACAGCAGAAAAGTAAGTAAACATCAAATGACATGCACCCACAAAGTACACAGATCAGCATCCATCCATCAGTGGGAAATCAGCTGGAATCCATACAAACAGATTCTGCCTTGGAGCAAATTGGGCTAAGCAGAACAAAAATAGACCATCACCCATCAGTAGCAGAAAAAAACCTGGAAAACAAGGAGGGCTTTTTTGTTGGTTCCACTCTGAATCCACTGATGGCAGTTTCAACCTTGAATATTGTGGTCACAAAGAGGGATGTGTAGACAGCCCCTGAGGGCTCCTTCCTACCCCATTTTCTGTATTTTGCACAAAATATCACAGTGCAAAAACAAAGGCCTTTCTCCTGCTAAGCACACATACACACAGGGAGCAAAAAAGTGGTGACAACTACAGAAAACAACCCATCCAACACTATGTTTGCTAGTTCATGCAAGAAAGCATGAATTGTTGCTTTTTCTGATGCTGCACATTTAACAGAAATCTGCAAAATACAGTCTCACAAATGCACAAAATATCTCTGAGACCAAGAAAACAAACTACAAACTTACTGTCTTTGTGGTGAGGATTTTTATCCCTCATTTGTTGTGTGAAGATAAAACACATCAGGATTTATATCCCTAACTGATAGGTCTAACATCAGTGTTCTGAAAAAGCTATTCTGTGCAATTCTCTGAAAATACAGTAGAGAATAATTGTTAGATTCTCTGTCAGTAAGGGAGCAAATGAAATTAAATTCAGCTGGGTTACATGCAGTAACACAGAAAGAATCAACCCACAAGCTAATGCTATTGTTGTGCTCTTGCAAGATCAGAAAGGCAAACTGGACAGGGCAGTAGAGATGAGCAATCAGGTCGACAGAAGAGAGGAGGATCAGCAGAACACTTTTGCAGGCAGTTTAAGCAAATTGGCAAACAGGAGGGAGGGTGACTGAGCAGGCAACCAGGACATTGTGATGGAATAGGACAAAAAAGAGTGGGACAGCCAAGGTACTGAAGAGTAGGCTTGTGTTTTCTCGATCTAATAAATTAATTTGAAGAGCAGCAGCTTTTTCTTGACTTCCTCTAGAACAGTGGTTCCCAACCTTGGGTCCCCAGATGTTCATGGACAACAACTTCCAGAAATCCTAGCCAGTGCAGCTAGTGGTAAAGGCTTCTGGGAGTTTTAGTCCAAGAACATCTGGGGACCCAAAGTTGGGAACCACTGCTGTAGGAGGAAATGAGAGGCTTTCATTAGTTCTTTTCTCCCTGGTGGGAGGTGGGGCTCAGCCTGTGTCTTTGAATGGTCTTATGGTCCTCCTGCTAACCTTCTGGTGGTGCAGAAGGTAAGTATCTATGTCCCCAGTTCCTCTTTTGAAGCCATTTGTAAATGAGCCAAAGCTATGGAAACAGATAAACAAAATATTGTATTGTGTATAAATTGTAGATGTGGTTGGTTCCCTCCACCATATTCTGGAACGGTATGTGGAAGTGAAGCCCATTCTTCAAATATACATTTTTCTAACATGTTATGGAAAAATAAATCTCTAGAGATTGTATGAATCTGAAATGAGTACTTCCGAAAACATAGTTATTGATTCACTCAGATGTCTTTCCTTTCCCAGATTGTCCTTCATTCACAGCACAGGATGTGATTAACCAGCTCAGCCAATTCATTCGTAGGCAGAATGCACTTCTGGTTATGCCTAGAGGAAAATGGTGATTATACAGTTGTCCAGCAAGCTGTTGGATAATCCAGAGACAGCTGTCTTCTTTTTCTCAAGGAATGCCTTGTTTGCTTAATATTCCTATTATAGGGTCAAGGTGCTGAATAAAAAAGCAGCAAAATGACTACACACAAGGCTGCAAAAATAATCAACAGTGGCCTTATAAATATGCAACACGGTTATGTCTATTACCACTTTGTTTATCTGAGGCCTACTCTCTGTTTTCCTCTAGTACCTAAAGCCTAAAAATGAAAATGCAAGGAATTGCCCTGTGAACTCATTTTTTTTACATTCCTGTTTTTATTTGTGACTATTGTTTAATTATTTCTCTTTTAATTGTATATATCAGTTAGGGAAAGTTCCCCTCTTAAAAGCAGCCTAAAATTACTCGCGAATAAAATGAAATGACATTGAAATGATCTTTGAAGACATGGCTTTTTAGGTAGGTTTTTCCAGAACTGACATCTGAATAATGCATTGCTCTCTTCAGTGTTTATTTTTGTTCCACCATCTTACCTCTTAATCATTCATGTTTATGTTGATTTTATTTATGGTGCATGTTCCATTGTTGATTTGTGTTTGATTTTGCTTAATTTTGAATTTATATCCACTATTTGTTGTTGTTGTTTAGTCGTTTAGTCGTGTCCGACTCTTTGTGACCCCATGGACCAGAGCACGCCAGGCCCTCCTGTCTTCCACTGCCTCCCGGAGTTGGGTCAAATTCATGTTGGTAGCTTCAATGACATTGTCCAACCAAAGTATTGGAGCCTCAGCTTCAGGATCTGTCCTTCCAGTGAGCACTCAGGGTTGATTTCCTTCAAAATGGATAGGTTTGTTCTCTTTGCAGTCCAGGGGACTCTCAAGAGTCTCCTCCAGCACCACAATTCAAAAGTATCAATTCTTTGGCGGTCAGCCTTCTTTATGGTCCAGCTCTCACTTCCATACATTGCTACTGGAAAAACCATAGCTTTGACTATGTGGACCTTTGTCGGCAAGGTGATGTCTCTGCTTTTTAAGATGTTGTCTAGGTTTGTCATAGCTTTCCTCCCAAGAAGCAGGCGTCTTTTAATTTCGTGGCTGCTGTCACCATCCGCAGTGATCATGGAGCCCAAGAAGGTAAACTCTGTCACTGCCTCCATATCTTCCCCTTCTATTTGCCAGGAGGTGATGGGACCAGTGGCCATGATCTTAGTTTTTTTGATGTTGAGCTTCAGACCATTTTTGGCGCTCTCCTCTTTCACCCTCATTAAGAGGTTCTTTAATTCCTCCTCACTTTCTGCCATCAGAGTGGTATCATCTGCATATCTGAGGTTGTTGATATTTCTTCCAGCAATCTTAATTCTGTCTTGGGATTCATCCAGTCCAGCCTTTCGCATGAGGTATTCTGCATATAAGTTAAATAAGCAGGGAGACAATATACAGCCTTGTCGTACTCCTTTCCCAATTTTGAACCAATCAGTTGTTCCATATCCAGTTCTAACTGTTGCTTCCTGTCCCACATATAGATTTCTCAGGAGATGGATAAGGTCCACTATTGATAGTTATAATTTGATGACATCTTTATTTTGAATCTTAATTTTTTGACTGTAAACCACCCAGAGTGGCCTTGTAGCCAGATGGGCGGTATAGAAGTTGAGCAAATAAATAAATAAATAAATAAATAAATAAATAACATCTAAAGATATACCAAAGATATGAGAAAGCAATTTATCATTTCTGATAATGCTGTCCAAAGGCAATGAAAGTGTTTGGTTTGGACTTTCTATACCTTTAAAAATACACATTTAAATACACGTTTAAACTCTCATGCTCTTCTGTTTTCTGTTTACACTCCATGCAATGTCTAGAGAGATTGTTTCTACTTTTCCAAGCTATGATGACTTCAAGTTATAATACCTTGAAAAACAGGTTATGCTGTGAATTTCCTGTTTACAAATGAAAGATGGAAAGAAAAGAGTGTTTCCATCTCTCTACAGAGATAATGTCCATAAAAGCCCCATTAGAGGTACAGAAAGAAATCAGGAATTGTACCAATGCAAATCCATGATAGAAAGCTGGTGCACTCAGAATGTGTTATTTGCTTCCTCATTTTCTTGGCAGGATTTTCTGCATTTCTCCCTGCATTTTTGATGATGTCTCCTGTTCTAACCCCATCGAAATCAGTGCCTTTGAATAAGCCTAGGTTCAGATCATAGTGAGGGATGAAAATGGTATCCAGATTGCACATGCAGTTGTTGTTCTTGCTTTCAGCAGCTCCTTACAATATACATGTACATGTATATATACACATACATACATATAATATACATATACATATATGAACCTCTGCTAATTCTCCTTTCCCTGGAAAAAAATTAACAACATAGTCCCACCAAAATATATAGCAGACAATTTTGAAATATTATTTACACACAGCTTTAGTTGAGCATATTGTATAGTGAATACCATTGCACTTCAGTAAATTACTTAAACTTCACATAATTGCTAGGAAGAAGGTTTATGCATTGCAAGTACATACAGACAAAAACAGTTGGGAAATGACAGATTAGTATAGCAGTATTTATTGTATTTAAATTATCTCCACTCATATGAGCAAGTCCTATTAATAAATTACTGTTGTCTTTCTCCCACCACGTGTAGGTTACTAAGATAAATGAGTTTGTTTTTGTTTTACAAATTAAAACCTTTCCAACATTAGTCTTCACCCATCCACCAAAGAGTGTTTAGGATCTGCCTGAATCTGAGCAAAAAAAAGCCAAGGCTTTACAGAGCTTTGCAGAGGATATGAAATTTAGTAAATGTCCTTCACTCATTGGACAGTTTGTTGAAAGGAGTTGCACCATCCAATCAGTTTTCACTAAGAAGAAGGGGGTAGTGGTAAGAACTTCAGCTCCTTCCCTATTGTGGATCTGGCTTTGAAAATCTGGTTTGTGGTCACTAAAATCAAACAGATAGTACTTCATATAACACTGCACACAGAGAAAGAGTGTTTAAAGAAAACTTCTGTATTCAAAATATTTCCAAACCTTACAAGCTAGACAAAATTTATTGATGGATCCAGATAGTTCCAAAGTTCAGCAACATTACTCATTGTCATTTTTGACTACCCTTCCAAGATCCAAGGTGTGTATTCTTCAAGATTGCAATGTTTCCTAAACAAATTGATTTTTTAAAAAAATTAAATAGATTAAAAGGGTGCTCTCAATCAATCAGTCACTGGTTTATATATGAAATACAAGTTTGTGAGATATGCCACTAGGAGACTCTTCCATATTAACAAATGATACTTATATCCTAGAGTCTACTCATTCTGTGTCATTGCCATCATCCCATGTTTGCTTTGTTTCCCTGCAGTAATGGGAACAACCCTGTTCTTCAGAATCCAACCATAGGAGGGAAGGTAGGGAAGCTTGAGGGTGAAACATTTTGGGAGAGGCCCATCAGCAGGGAATCCCAAAAATCCTGCCACTGGATTCACTGAATATCCAAAATGGGCTTTATAGAGTCAAAAACTGCATTTACAGATGGGAAAAAAAAATCAACACAGTGAACATTGGAGCTGCAACAACCAATACAACTCCAAAAAGTGCTACAGTCCTTATCTACTGTACCTTTACCAACTCTGAGTTCACTGAAAGCAAGGGTGGACAAAGTGTGGCCCTCCACATCAGCCATTCACAACCCCCCCCCCCCTTTTTTGGCCAAGGCCATAAACACAATGTGAAAAACATACAGCCCAAATCAGGATTATTTAAGTCACATAATGAATCTTATAAGAATTTCTTCCAGTCTGTGGCTCCCTTCAAATGTGCCAGGGCAGCCCAGGGGGCCACATGGCCCCAGTTGAGAGTGGTTGTTCTACATGTTCTTGGACTGTAACTCCCAGCAGCCCTAGAAAGTATAACTGTTAGTGAGGAATCATCATCGTCGTCATCTTAGAAGTACAGAGCTGGAAGGGGGGTCCCTTCATGAATCATCAAGTCCAGCCCCTGTCAAGGAGGCACAGTGGGGAAATCAAACACCCAACCTCAGACTCCACAGCCAGATACCTAAACTACTGAGCTTAATGCTGGGAGCTGCACTCCAGTAACCTGTGGAGTGTCATATTTTGCCCACTTTTGATTTAAA
This sequence comes from Intellagama lesueurii, assembly GCA_037013535.1. NCBI lineage: Eukaryota > Metazoa > Chordata > Lepidosauria > Squamata > Agamidae > Intellagama > Intellagama lesueurii. The sequence goes on along the minus strand of JBAJHW010000005.1, from coordinate 66,639,549 downwards.
TTACTTGGTTTTCAAGTACTCCTGAGGATTTTAGTGGAAGTTTCTAGGAAGTTTAGCATCCATATGAGATTGTGGTATGTCAACATGTTGCAGAATAATTAAACTTGCTTCTTTTCTGGGCTACGCTGCTATACTCTAAAGAAATTAAGTGGAAATCAGTCTTTTGCAACTAGTTCCCCTAATGAGCAAAAGTCAAGTGCAGTCAAAAAGTCATGAATTAAGATTCCTGTGGGGAGGAAAGAAAATTGGATTGCCACTGAAAGCAGCCTAGAAAGTTAGCAATACACTTCATTTTGTTGGAAATCACTATAGAAAGACTAGATATGACAGAATAGGATATGATAAATCATGAGTGTTGCTCCATCTTCGGTAAAATGTTAAAAATGTATTGATACAGAAAAAATGGAGTCAAAATAGTACAAGAGGATTACTTTTTACAGAACATTCTCGAAGGACCACATGACCTTCAAGCTCACCTCTATGAATACCTGTGAGAAGCTTTCAAACTCAAAGAAAACCACTGGGAAGCTCTCTGTCCATAGCCCTGTTCGGGCTTCCCAGAATCCTAAGCCTGTAGCCAAGGAGTGAGCAAAGGGAGGCTCTCCAGATGTCGTTGGACTTGAACACCCAGCAGCCCAAGCCAGGATAGCTAATGGTGCGGAATGCTAGGAGTTCTAGTCCAAAAACATCTGGAGGCCACAGTTTTTCCATCTCTGATGCAGGCGCCAAGGGGAGACGAGGATCCAGCTTGCCCCTTCAGCCTCAACCTGTCCATGTTGATGGGAAAAATTTGAAGAGAATCTGTAGCTACATTCGGTTGAATCTACCCCTAATGCCTCCTTCTGTCCCTTTGCAGTTGGGGTGATCTATGTAATATTGCAGAATGCTGTCAACTGTGTTGAGCTGAATGTTAAAGGTTTTTTTTTTCCAAGCCTTCCTTATCAAGAAAAGAATCAGGAATGGAGGGGATTGAGATGGTGTGCATAACTTCCGGTGTTTGGCAAAGTTACTTTTTTTAACTCCCAGAATCCCCCAGGTAGCATGTCTAGCAGTCATGAGACTCTGAGCATTATAGTCCAAAAATGTAAGTTCTGACCTTGGAAGAGTTCCTTTTTGTGTTACAGCTTTCATAATCCCTCAACCAATATGGCCACATATGCTGGTTGAGAGTTCTGCAAGTTTTCTAAGTGTTGGTAATGTGTATCTTTGGCACTTCCTTCCACAGCCAGACCTAATCCCCCTGCACTATTGCCTCCTGTTAATAGTGGTTGGGGATTACTTAAGAATGGCATCTTAACTGTCTCTTAAAGCATTTTCTATTGCCAAAGGATTTGAATTACTGGTTTCCTTGTAACCTCCCCCCCCCCCCGCCGCTATAAAAAAAGAAAAGGATATCACAAGAAAGCTACAGCTGAAATCCAGTAGTAAGTCACAACTAGAGTAGGCCCATTGAATCTATGGAGCAATGTTGACTTTCCAGATCAATGGGTCTACTCTAGCTGAGACCTACTCCTGGATTTTGGCCTATAAGTAACTCTTTCCCAATAGGAACAGAAACAGAGATGGGGGCAATTAAGATAATTGAGAGTGAGGTTAAGAACCATATCTGAATGAGGTGTAGCATATTTTAAATTGATTTTTAAAAATGTGACTACACAATGCACATGGAAGCTGTTTTTCCCCCCAGGAAGTGTGGGATTTTTGGTTGAAAGCAAGGGATTTTACTGGGTGGCAAGAGGGTCATTTGTTTTAACTTGCTTGTGAAAGAGATTTATTTTGAATCATCTGCACATATGAGAATACCTCTGTCCATGTAAGTTGTGTCTGTGGGGTTTGCCACTCATACCACTCACTGGTGTGCCTTCCCTCTCACCAGCTCATTGCCAGTTTCCTCTCCTTCTCCATCAAGCTTCCGTATATGTGTCTGTATTTATGCGCCTGTGTCAGGCTGCAGTCCTGTCTGTTTTAATTTTTCTCTCTCTGTTATTTTGAAATACTGATATCTCTGATTTTTTTAAAGGCAGCAAGTGGGAGGGGGAAAGTGTTCTGTTCTTCTCAAGCCTAGATGTCGCAGTGTGTTGTTTCATCAATTTATCATAAAGCCTCAACTGCAACTATTTTAAAAAACCCTTAACTGATATACAACACAGTTTAAAATGGATTAAAAGTTTTCCCAAGAGGATGCACAAACCAACCCAAATACAATGTGGCTACCATGTGACTTTATCCAAATTTCAAAAATCGTGATCCAGCTAGTGTAACCACACTCCAAGTGTAACCATGCTCATAGTCAAGTGACAATTAAAAGATGATCATCAATTAGCCCTCAGGTCATGTGATCAACAGGATAAATGAGCAGGACCTTTAAACAAGAAGCATATTTAAAGGTTTAAAAGCATCAATGGAAGTTTGCTTAACCCAATCACATTGGTGAGATGCAGTTACATTTTTCAAAAATAAATAAATGTTTTTTTCTAAATAATGTCATTAGTCCTGAAGCAATGTTCTTTTTCTAAATAACATCATTAGGCCTGAAGGAATACATTGGGAGAACACAGAAAATACTGTCCTTACAGTGATCTTCCACTGATGACATTTGTACTCTCAGAAAAGCATAAGTAAGCAAAGGGAGGCAATTCTAGAGAAGAAAAGCTATAAATTCAACTGCAGCAGCAGAGTCTTAAAGCATTCCCGGAAGAAAGAACCACATTTGCCTGGCACAGCTTGTTTGTTTGCTAAGTGGATTGACAAAGCATTTGATTATTTTGTATTAAGATACCTGCTTTGCATCTCTTTCTTCAACAAGTTCCTTTAAGATACACTTCCCACTCATTACCATGATGCCTTCAGGACAGGAGGGTGTCGGGCCTGTCGATGTAATATTTCTCCTTTCCATGTGGCAGGGAAAAGCATGCTTGACTTCTCATTTACATACATCTTTGTCATTTGCCTTGCATCTGCTTGCAGGAAATGCTGCGTAAACCTGTAATCTCTGAAAGCTTAAGAATAATGAGGATTTAAAGGATTCTTCCGTGTTTAATGTCCAGTGGAAGGGAAAGAGAGAATCAGAGAATAAGCAGAAAAACTGTGAGGGTGGTGTTTTGCGTGAGCTGGTTGTTAGTCTGATTGAATTTGTAAGGAAGAATAGGACATAGTATAAAACTAAAGGCAGACAAATACTGCTAATTAGATATATTTTACACGTGACTTGATTTAAGGAGGCAAGTCTTGTGGCATGCAGGTTTTTTAGTCAGACAACTCCATATATTCTGCATCTGAACATTTACTCCCAAGTTGTTGTTGTTTAGTCGTTAAGTCGTGTCCGCCTCTTCGTGACCCCATGGACCAGAGCACGCCAGGCCCTCCTGTCTTCCACTGCCTCCTGGAGTTGGGTCAAATTCATGCTGGTAGCTTCCATGACACTGTCCAGCCATCTTGTCCTGTGTCCTCCTCTTGCCTTCACATTTTCCCAACATCAGGGTCTTTTCCAGGGAGTCTTCTCTTCTCATGAGATAGCCAAAGTATTGGAGCCTCAGCTTCAGTATCTGTCCTTCCAGTGAGCACTCAGGGTTGATTTCTTTTAGAATGGATAGGTTTGTTCTCCTTGCAGTCCTGGGGCCTCTCAAGAGTCTCCTCCAGCACCACAATTCAAAAGCATCAATTCTTTGGCGGTCAGCCTTCTTTATGGTCCAGCTCTCACTTCCATACAACACTACTGGAAAAACCATAGCTTTGACTATGCGGACCTTTGTCTGCAAGGTGATGTCTCTGCTTTTTAAGATGCTGCCTAGGTTTGTCATCGCTTTCCTCCCAAGAAGCAGGCGTCTTTTAATTTCGTGGCTGCTGTCACCATCTGCAGTGATCATGGAGACCAAGAAAGGAAAATCTGTCACTGCCTCCATATCTTCCCCTTCTATTTGCCAGGAGGTGATGGGACCAGTGGCCATGATCTTAGTTTTTTTGATGTTGAGCTTCAGACCATTTTTTGCACTCTCCTCTTTCACCCTCATTAAGAGGTTCTTTAATTCCTCCTCACTTTCTGCCATCAGAGTGGTATCATCTACATATCTGAGGTTGTTGATATTTCTTCCGGCAATCTTAATTCCGTCTTGGGATTCCTCCAGTCCAGCCTTTCGCATGATGTATTCTGCATATAAGTTGAATAAGCAGGGGGACAAGATACAGCCTTGTCGTACTCCTTTCCCAATTTTGAACCAATCAGTTGTTCCATATCCAGTTCTAACTGTTGCTTCCTGTCCCACATATAGATTTCTCAGGAGATAGATAAGGTGGTCAGGCACTCCCATTTCTTTAAGAACTTGCCATAATTTGCTGTGGTCCACACAGTCAAAGGCTTTTGCGTAGTCAATGAAGCAGAAGTAGATGTTTTTCTGGAACTCTCTGGCTTTCTCCATAATCCAGCGCATGTTAGCAATTTGGTCTCTAGTTCCTCTGCCCCTTCGAAATCCAGCTTGTACTTCTGGAGGTTCTCGGTCCACATACTGCTGAAGCCTACCTTGTAGAATTTTGAGCATAACCTTGCTAGCGTGTGAAATGAGTGCAATTGTACGGTAGTTGGAGCATTGTTTGGCACTGCCCTTCTTTGGGATTGGGATGTAGACTGATCTTTTCCAATCCTCTGGCCACTGCTGAGTTTTCCAAACTTGCTGGCATATTGAGTGTAGCACCTTAACAGCATCATCTTTTAAGATTTTAAATAGTTCAACCGGTTTGCCATCACCTCCACTGGCCTTGTTGTTAGCCATGCTTTCTAAGGCCCACTTGACTTCACTCTCCAGGATGTCTGGCTCAAGGTCAGCAACCACACTATCTGGGTTGTCCGGGACATCCAGATCTTTCTGGTATAATTCCCCTGTGTATTCTTGCCACCTCTTCTTGATGTCTTCTGCTTCTGTAAGGTCCCTACCATTTTTGTCCTTTATCATGTCCATCTTTGCACAAAATGTTCCTTTAACATCTCCAGTTTTCTTGAACAGATCTCTGTTTTTTCCCTTTCTATTCTTTTCCTCTATATCTTTGCACTGTTCATTTAAGAAAGCCCTCTTGTCTCTCCTTGCTATTCTTTGGAAGTCAGCATTCCATTTTCTGTAACTTTCCCTATCTCCCTTGCATTTTGTTTCCCTTCTCTTCTCTGCTATTTGTAAGGCCTCGTTGGACAGCCACTTTGCTTTCTTACATTTCCTTTTCTTTGGGACGGTTTTTGTTGCTGCCTCCTGTACAACGTTATGAGCCTCCATCCAGAGTTCTTCAGGCACTCTGTCCACCAAATCTAGTTCCTTAAATCTGTTCTTCACTTCCACTGTGTATTCATAAGGGATTTGGTTTAGATTATACCTGACTAGCCCAGTGGTTTTTCCTACTTTCTTCAGTTTAAGCTTGAATTTTGCTAGAAGAAGCTGATGATCAGAGCCACAATCAGCTCCAGGTCTTGTTTTTGCTGACTGTATAGAGCTTCTCCATCTTTGGCTGCAGAGAACATAATCAATCTGATTTCGTTATTGCCCATCTGGTGATGTCCATGTGTAGAGTCACCTCTTGTGTTGTTGGAAAAGAGTGTTTGTGATGACCAGCTTGTTTTCTTGACAAAACTCTATTAGCCTTTGCCCTGCTTCGTTTTGAACTCCAAGGCCAAACTTCCCTGTTGTTCCTTTTATCTCTTGACTCCCTACTTTAGCATTCCAATCCCCTATAATGACAAGAACATCTTTCTTTGGTGTGAGTTCTAGAAGGTGTTGTAAGTCTTCATAGAATTGGTCAATTTCAGCCTCTTCAGCATTGGTGGTTGGTGCATAAACTTGGATTACTGTGATTTTGAAATGTCTGCCTTGGATTCGTATTGAAATCATTCTATCATTTTTGAGATTGTATCCCAGTACAGCTTTTCCCACTCCCAAGTAGCTACTTGTAATGCCATGACAATTGCCCAGCTCTGAGGGAGAGAAACTTCTTCATGTCCTGAGCAGACTCACAAGAAAAAAGGAGGAGGACTAGAAGACTGGACATCCCAAATATCCCTTTGGCCTTCCCTTTCAGAGCAAGGATGGACAGACTGTCCAATTCCACTTCCCCTGCCTGTGTATATATTTACTTCCTGTTAGAGGATATGGGAGCAGGCTAGATAGCTCAGTCAATTAGGCATCTGGCTGCAGAGCTAGAGGCTGGGAGTTCAATTCCCCACTATGCATCTCAGAAGAGGCAGCCTGTGTCCTTGGGAAGCTGCACAGTCCCAGAGTGCCCCCAGAAGAAGGGAATGGTAAACCATTTCTGCATACACCAGGACTGCCATTTCCATGGGATATTGGTTCCAGACCCCCACACAGATGCTGAAAACTGCAGATAATAGCAATCTCCTGTATGCATAACATGGTCTTCATCTTCCTCTAGTGGCCAGTTCTGGTAACAATATTGTGGAAATACATGTTTCTGGGTTTTTTCTTTTAATATTTTTAATATTTTCAGACCATGGATAAGTGAAACTGTAGTTACCGATCCTGCAGATACAGAGATCCTATTGTACTCTATATCTAGGAAACCCTAGGAAGGAGTTGCCATAAGTCAGAATTGACTTGATGGCACAGAATTAATTAATTAAAGAGGATTTTTCATGTCTGCCATTCCTATTACACTCAAGCCAACCCTACTCAAAATTTCCATGTACAGGATTGATCTTGACTTTTGTGCAGGCTGTGTTGGGAAATTTGAGAGAAAGGACCTACTCTATGATTGCATCTAAATGTGGAATTGTTTGCCTGGTGTGGTTGGCTAAGCCCCCAGTATATCAGTGTATGCTAAACTTGAGATATCTGTCTCTGATTTTATTACATTGTATTTTTTCACTTTATTTTCTTGATTTTTTTTAATATTAAAAAAGCTTTACAGCACTGACATCCAGACAAACTTGGCATCTGTATTTAGCTGTTACTCCACTAGGATACACAAAGGCATTTTATTTCTGGCCTTTTCGAAAGGGGCTCCCATATTTGTCCCTCACTAGGTCACATGAACTGAGACAACTGCTAACTAAATGCAGATTGATCTTATTATAGCTGAAAGAGATTCAGGGATGTTATATGGACTAAAGATGAGGATGAATGGCCAAAATGGTTAATGATGAGCCACAAACCACAAATGTACTAATGTTTTACTGACGAACCACAAATTGGTTCATCAGTACCTGTGACTGTCTAAAAAGAAAGCTGAGCCCTCCTGACCCCACAGCCTGCCCCCACCCCCTTCCCATTGACCCGACACCTCCCTACCTTGCCCTACTGCCTCCTCCTCCTCCTCCTCTGCTGCTCCCTCTGTGCTCTCTCCTCCGCCAGTGCTGCCATCTTTGCAGACGGCAGTGGTGGCTTCCATCCGGGCAACCTCGCCCTTCCCTCTCTGCCTATGGGCCCGCCAATCAGCTGTTCGGCAGGTGCATAGGCAGAGAGGGAAGGCTAGCTTAACCTTCCCTCTGTACCTATGGGGACAAATTAAAAACATGTAAATATTTGTCCTTTTGTATTTGTCAGGGTCATCCAAAATGGATGAATACAAAGCAATGACTATTCTATGAATCAGCGATTTCTTATAAATATCGCAATTCCTTTTTCTATTCATCCCTATGTCTAATGTGGACCAATAGGGTACAAGTAGATTTTGCCCAGCAGGATATTCTACAATAGAGGAGGACATGGTACATTTTCTAACAGAATGTCCTCTGTATGTAGATTTGAGGGATCAATATCTTAAACCCTTTGCAACTGGGACCAAGAACAACTCCCTTTTATGTAAAGTTTTATTTCTGCTAGCTGGCACAGACTACTATATATTCTATAGGACTGATGAATTTATTAAACAAGCCTAGAAAAACTGAACTCTTTAGCTGCTTCTCAATCTCTACAGATTAATCTTACAACTTGATACTAGTTTGAGAATGCTCATTTTATTACTTTATACTTTTCTGATTGTTTATGTATTTTTATATTAGATGTCAAGTAGAGAGGGGTATTAACCATTGGTTCGGTGGTTTGTGCCAATTCATTTATTGGCTGAACAGGAGTTCGGTGCTTCAAAGCCCCACCTTTTCCAGCAGGTGCCCACTCAGAGGCAGCACCCAGAGGAGGCAGGGCAGGGAAGCCACAGCACTGGCTCTGAGTGAGCACCCGCCAGAGGCAGCACGGTTGAGAAATGTCACTTGTTCAGCTGAAAAAAGGACTGGCATGAACCGTCAAACTGGTGGTTTGTGCCCATCTCTAATGTCAACTATTATCTTCTAAGAGTGCTTTGATTTCTATTTACACATACAGTCTGACTGTCTATGAAGCAGGGGGAAGGACCATAAGGGCAGATGTACCCTTCCCTTCTTGCTGGAGATTTGAAGTCATCCACACCATATCCCCAAACCCGATCCACCCCCCCCTTTTTAAAAAATGTATTCTGAAATCAAGGAGGTAAGGGAGGCAAAATTGTCTACAAGGACTCAGGAGGAAGGCTGAAATTTGAATTTTACCATCCAAGGACGATCACATCTTTATGCCCTTGGAACAGAAAATCTGAACAATACCATAGCCCTTATGAGGGCCTCCCAGAGATCAAAAGATTGCTACTTTGGGAATGTGGTCCACTAGGCTGAATGATTTTAACAGACTTCTATTCTGCTTGTGACACACTACTTTTTATCCATTCAGAAGTACTTGGAACTGAGCATTTCACACAGGGAAGATTTTGTCTGTGAATGTTTCAGAGTGATTTATTGGATCAAACTACATCTCATATTTCAGTCTAAGTGCAAATTTCAAGCCAACCTGCAGATTCTAAAAGGTACAAAATAATTACCTTTGGTTCTGTTTAAGATGTGCATCATGTTGTAAACATGTAGAATAAAGGCAGGATGAATTTATTGTAACTTTTCTTAAGCAGTAATGGAGCTTTTCTATCACAATAGTACAGCTGTGAAGTGATTCATGATTCATGAAAAGAAGTCTGCAACTGAGGCCTTACCTGAATTCAGATGCAGTAACAGATTAAATTCTCTGCCCATCCAACAGACAGCAGTTCAATCATGGTGGCTATTTCTGGGATGAACTGTGATGAAAGAAAACAGTAACCTCTCAGAACCAGTGTGTAGTACCTGTTTTGGCAGTCTGAGCCACTAAATGCAGGTGTGGGATGAGGGGAAACCACATATATGGATTACCTATGTTGGAAATAGATGGCCACAAATTTATTAGTGACTGCTGGCATAGCCTTGTCTCAATATAAGGTAGAGGTCCTTGCATTTGCTGATGGCCATGCCAATTAATGACCTCCTCCTAAATCCACTTGAGAAGGGAGGAAATAATCCCTGGTGATGAAAGCTACTGAGTAGCCTCTCTACCATCAAGAATTGAAGCGGGAGGCAAAACCCCATAGCTGGGCAAGCACCTGTCGAACTCACTCCAAAATCCTTTCACCAGATCCCCTATCAGGAAAGGAGAGGTGAGTATACTGGCTCCCTCTTTCACACATATGAATCTGTCCCAAAGACCCAACTGGCCGAACGGTATTATGACAAGAGAATTTACAGTTGCTGACAATATGCTTGTAAACACTCCCTTGAAGAGCTATCCAGAGCAGAGAAAAATTCTCTTAGGCCTCACATGTCCAAGCTGAGGGTGTGTGGATGGGCAAAGGTTCAGTCCAACCCACCTAAGCAAATCATGGTCCAGTCACAGCTTCAGAATATACTGTCTCAAATCAGACTTTGTATACTGATGTTGCTCTTCAAAATATTGGTGTAAGGCATGGTCTGAAGAGCAAGACCTGCTGGTAGACTGGATAATGCTGACACAGGTTGGAAAAGTTACTTTTTGGATTACAAGTTACATTTTTATAGCTGAAGATTTCTAGGAGTTGTAGTCCAAAATGTTATTTTTCCGAGTTTCAGGCTGACCATACCTATTAAGACATATCTCATGTCAGCTTCATATATTCCCATTTGGGCAGGCTGCAGCTCAGTATGCTTCAATGTCATTTTAAGCACTCTGAAAAGGCAGGGGCAGGCTTCAGACAGTACACTGCAGCATTTTGGAAGGCAATGTACTCAGTGGTAGAGCTCACATTTTACATGCATATGGTTCCAATTTTAATTCTTGACACGTCCAATTAGAAGAGTTTTTGCTTCAGACTTTATAAAGCAAAGGCAAGAGGATATAAATACAAACACGTGCTTTGGATTTCTAAATTATTCAGAGTCTGAAGTGAAGCAGTGGTATTTGTCAGTTTCCAAGCCGATCTAAAGTGAAGTGAAAATTGAATCGAATTGCAGCTCTCCAAAGCACCAAACATTGCTTTGCTGCTGGAAAAAAATCTGGAAAACATTTTTAAAAAGACACTTGATGCTAGTGAGTTTCACTTTGAAAATGACAGTAATATTTGAACAGAACCAGGAAGCCCAAAGCAAAAGTAGTCTGGAAACTCAAGCACCAATGAAAAGCACAAGCATTCCTGGAAACCCAACTATGGAGTCTCTGACCAGCTAAATTCCCATGTCCTGTGTTTGGAAGCCATGTCTTGTCTTGGCACAGTGAAAGGTACTCGTTTGCTGGAGATTGCTATTTGCCTCACTTTCACTGTCAGTAAGATGGGTGTGCATGGGAGATACTTTCCTTTTCTTTCAGGCAGCTGCAGATCATATTTTGCATTCCAGTTTAGAATCTAATTGATCGAGTGCCTGCGTGTGAATGTGTCATGAATGTCTTGAGTCTCTCATGAGGAATGTGAGTAAGGTAGGCCACATTAGCACTGGAAATAGGACCCACATGATCATGTTCCCCCCACTGTTTTGTACTTTACTTGTTAAAATGTTTCCTGCTGGCTTTTCTTGCAGCACTTTGGCTTTTCCTTTTTACTCTGTGTTCCAGATGGAGCAGTTGGCAATGTGGCATACAAAACAGTGTTAAGGTACTCTACTCACTGGGACAGTGAAGCTACAAACTAGGGATGGCCCTTTCCACCTCAACAAATTGCACAGCTCTCATGGAAGGAAGGAAGGAAGGAAGGAAGGAAGGAAGGAAGGAAGGAAGGAAGGAAGGAAGGAAGGAAGGAAGGAAGGAAGGAAGGAAGGAAGGAAGGAAGGAAGGAAGGAAGGAAAATGGGATCTTTGCCTACACAGGGGCACTGAGTTTCATCATGCCATCCCTGGTCAAACCCCTTTATTTCCCTCATTTTTTCCTGTAATGGAACCCAAATGAATATGTACAAATACTTTTAAATATCTGGATATAAACTGAAGAGAATAGTCTACAAATTGACATGAAGCGAATTGGTTGCTACTTTTAAGACAGACAATTTAGACCAAATGAAAACAGCTGATATGTGCACACTCTACTATTTAATGTATATAAATACATACATATATGTGTAAATCAAAGTTCCTGCTAAGCTGGTCATGCATGCGCACAACTCCGTTTCCCTCTGCACAGCTCTCTTCCTTCTCCGCACAGTGATCGCATTAGTTTCTGATCGCGACAGAAACCAGAGCACGGGGGGGGTGGAGTCGCACGTGAACGCAGGGGCAAAGCATGAGAGGCAGAGCCCCGCCCAGCAGTGCTGAAAATTAGAGGGTACATTGATGTAAATATATACATAAATAAATAAATAAATATATGTATTTATATTTATTTTATTTATTTTATTTATTAAATTTATATCCCGCCCATTTAGACCACGTCTACTCTGGGCGGCTTACAATTAAAATATCATAAAAACAATTAAAACAACAATTTAAATCAATAATATTAGTATCATTCAAGATGGAAAAATATAAACAGAAATTAAAATAAAAAGTAAAAGTCAAGTATTGACAGGAGGGAAGGCCTGCCTAAAGAGCCAAGTCTTTAGTTGGCTCTTAAAAACACCCAGCGAGGGTGCCAGACAGATCTCTGACAGAAGACTGTTCCAGAGTTGAGGGGCCACTGCCGAGAAGGCCCGGTTCCTTGTTCTTTCTTTCCGGGCCTCCCTCGGCGTTAGGCCCCTCAGCCGTCTTTCCTGGCTATAATGAGTGACTCGAGTAGATCTAGGTGGGAGAAGGCGTTCTGCTAGGTATTGAGGTCCTAAACAGTTTAGGGCTTTATATGTCATCATTAACACTTTGAAATCAATGCGGAAACGAATGGGCAACCAATGCAAGGCAGCCAGAGTGGGAAAGATATGCTGATGTTTTCTCGTCCCACTAAGGAGTCTGGCTGCCGCATTCTGCACCATTTGAAGCTTCCGCATCAATCTCAAAGGTAGCCCCACGTAGAGCGCATTACAGTGGTCTAATCTCGAGATTACAAGCGCATGGACCAGAGTGGTGAGGGCCCCGCCATCAAGATAGGGACGCAGCTGGGCAATCCGCCACAGATGGAAATAGGCAGAGTGGACCACTGATGCCACCTGGGTTTCCATGGTAAGCTCCGGATCCAGATGTACCCCCAAGCTGTGAACCTTACTCTTCGCGGTGAGAGTCACCCCCCCAAAAGAGAGGGAGTTTCCCAAACCACCAATGGAGGGGCCGCCCACCCTCAGGACCTCCATCTTGTCTGGATTCAGCCTCAGCCCATTCTCCTGCATCCATTGCAGTACAGCCTCCAGACAGCGCTGAAGGGACAGAACGGCATCCACTGAAGTAGGTGAAAAGGAGATGTAGAGCTGGGTGTCATCAGCATACTTATGGCACGAAGCCCCACACCCCCTGATGACCCCGCCCAGCGGTCTCATGTAGATATTAAACAGCATTGGGGAGATGATCGAGCCCTGCGGAACAGCACAGTTGAGACTCCATGGGGCCGAAACATTCTCCCCAAGCTGTACTCTCTGAGGACGGTCCTCCACGAAGGATCGGAGCCAGGCAAGTGCCAACCTCCCCAGGAGGATACTGTGGTCAACGGTATCAAAGGCGGCTGAGATATCGAGGAGGACCAACAAGGACATTTTGCCCCCGTCAGCCTCCCTCAGCAGGTCATCCAACAGTGCGACCAGTGCCGTTTCTGTACCATGGCGCGGCCTGAAGCCCGACTGGAATGGATCCAGGGCATTGGTTTCATCCAAAAGAGCCTGAAGCTGGTCAGCCACCACCCTCTCCACCACTTTACTAAGGAAGGAAACATTGGCGACAGGCCTATAATTGCCAATGTCGTCCGCCGCCAAATTTGGTTTCTTCCTATATATATATGTGTGTGTGTGTGTGTGTGTGTGTGTGTGTGTATCTGTGTGTATATATATATGTATGTATTGTGTGTGTGTCTGTATTTACATATATATCTCTCTTTCCAGAAAATATATTTTTGCCAGAGCAACTGATGAAAGCAGAAGCCAACATGTTGTGCTTAAATACTTCTGTTTGTCAATTACTGGTGTGTGTGTGTGTGTGTGTGTGTGTGTGTGTGTGTGTGTGTGTGTGTGTGTGTGTGTGTGTGTGTGTGTGTGTGTGTGTACACACACACACACACACACATCTAGTGTGTGCTATTATGGCAATCATGTTCATAGTATAGTACTTCAGCAAATAAAGGGACCTAGGCTTTTCTGTTTTCCTTCACTGCTCAGTAAGCCAATCATGTAATATAGCTTTTTAGGATTCCAACAGCAACATCTACACTGGCATTACCTCAGCAGGTGGAATCACAGCCGCCTCTCCTGTGGTCTTTGTTTAGCATTTAAAGCACAGCTGGGTGTGGCCCATCTGTCACTGCAGCAAACTCTACAATTGCATTTTCTGGAAAGGGTGTTATCATGCCTGCATCTAAAATTAGACAGGGAGGCAACTGCAACAAAGTGCAGAGTCTTTTGACCACCATATACATGCTAGCTGCAACTTATGCTGATTTCAAACCACTAGTGGCATGTACAGAAATAGCTCGACTATATATGTAGAGTTTTCAATTTGTTATCGAAAGGATCTAGTGAGATCACTGACTTCTGAGACCAGCTCACTAGATTACACAGAAGACTATATGCAATGCTGGAAGCCAATGGCCCTAGTAGGGCTACCAGGTAAGCAACATCCCATTTTGTGATGTATTGGGGCCAGACCTGGGACCACGGGGTGAGTCCTTCTGATGTTACAGATAGGGCAGGCAAAGGCTGGGACTAGGGGCCAGGATTGTGGTGACACTGCACAAGCACAGCACACAGGAAAACATTTTCATGCCGAATCAGGCAGCCTTAATACCACTTGGAGCTAAGCATTTAGACCTTAAAGCTGCCTCACAGTCAAAAGCCAAGCAGTTCTATTCTCTAGTGTCACTCACTCATCCTGAGATTTGTCTCCCTAGTGAGAGGCCCAAAGGAACATAGCAGTTTTTCAAGGTTTCAGCTAGTGCCCAGATATCTAGTGGCCTTACTATTAAAGTGCTCCATGGAGCGGTAGAATTCAGTTCACCATACTAAGTCCATTCATGGGCCAAAGGAGGACCCCTGCAGGGAGCTTGTTTCCTCCCCAGTGGAAAGAGCACCAGGAACTACGGAAATAAAGGAGAAAGTGCATTCTGTCTTCATCCATTGGCTTAGAGACCAAGACCCATCAATTGGTTTTCTGGCACGAAGGCCACCAGCAAGGGAAAATCAGCCGAATTTAGCACACCACCTTGTCTGAAGATCTGATCTCCCTCCTCTTCCTTTTTCTGCCACTCCCCTTCACTCTCCTTATGTGCCTTGTCTGTTAAATTTGACTGATAGCAAGGCCTGTCATTCTCTTTCATAGCCGTGATGTGCCACCTTCTGAGAAAATAAAATTGCAAACAAACAAACAAACAAACATATAGTCAGTACATAAATGGATTAAATAAATAAATTACAGTACAACATATCATGACCCTATGGCCAGAATTCTATTGGGTTTGTGCAGTATAAACTGAAACCTACATAACTAGTGTGCAGAATTTTTCTTGCTGGCTGTTCTGCATGTGGACATAGCTGATCACATACTCAATCGTGTGCCTGAGTGCAAAACAGATGGCCAGAGAATTGCTGGAATTGCTTGTCCAATTCTCTTTGTGCATATGATCTTCTGCAATAGGATCCTGGCCATTGCAGATTTTATCCCTGTGAGTTGAAGTGTCCCTTTTTCATGGATACTTACAAAATCTTCATTTGAAGATGGAACAAAAGAAGAAAAAGGACAACAGCTAAATACCACTGCTTGGAATGTTACTTTGAGAAAAGAGAACTATTTTTACGTGTTGAGTGAGGGATTTTCTATATGCACATGTATGCACTGGTTTGAGAGAAGGGTCAGAGAGGCCATACATCTTTTTACTTGTTACTTCTTTAAAAGTTTTTTAAAAAAAGTAATTTGAGTTACTACTTTTTATTTTCAGAGTAGCATTCTAGTAATACTACCATTAAGCAGAGTGAGGTGTCATCTGCTATAGCATAGGGAACAGGCACAGCTGGGTGTCCAAACACCCTGACCTGCATGCTCTAAGGTAGCCTGCCGCCTTCTGGTGAAGCCTTTATCCTCTTGAAAGCATGTGGTGAATGTCTGAGCCTCTCTTTCCCCTTATTTCTACCACTGCTGAAATAAAATTCAGTGACTATTCTGGTCAGCTTTTGTGCACAGAACATGAGACAAGCAGCACATTAACCTTCATCCATTGCAGCAAAACATCTGGGGCTAGGCTTGGTAGTCTTCTGATGGGTTTATCTTTGTGAACAGAAGCAAGCGTAACTCTAAATATGTCTCACAAAACACCTTTGATTGCCCCTCTCCCTGCCACTATTGCAGTGATTAGCTTTCCACTGAAGGCCAATTAGAATATTGTGCCCTTTCACTTTCAGCTTCTTTTTGCAGTGTGCATCGTTTTTTGTACTACAGTAGAAATGAGAGAAGGCACTTTGCATTTGCAACGATTCCCTGGAGAACTGAAATGTAATGCAAGCAGACTAAGTTTGCCCAAGAATTCCTGTCATGTTTCTGGCAAGCTAGGGCAGGACACATGACAGTTCAGGACTAATTCATAAATGATACTGTACAAGGCGATATTAAACCAAAATATTTCAGCAGCAACTCTAATTGTACTTTGCTCAGCAGAAGAACTGGAAGCTCAATGCCTCGGTACTTTCAGAACAAGAGTGGACACCTGAGGGGTTGTTAAGTGATTTTGATTTTTAAACTGATACAGGCATGACATGTAGGTTGAATTTTTAAAATTTTATTTTATCAATAGACTCAATCAGCACATGTACCTCAGTTATGAGTAAAAAATACAAAGCCTTAAGCTGAGGCTCAGGGCCAATTTCATCACTGATACATGCCTTGAATGTTCCCCGGCATCGCTATATGAAAGATTTGCTTCCAGATTCTGAAAGCTATGGGCAAAGCTTGGAAACATCATGTGTTTGGACTACAATTCCCAGAATGCCCCAGATAGCATGACCAAGTACTGCCAAATGGAAACAAAAACAGGCTGTGCAATCTAATTGGCGAGAGCCTGTTGCAGAAACCAGGGAAAAGAAGAAAACTTCAAATTTTACACTATGGGTTTCTATCTAACATGGATCATATTCTTCATTGCACCAAGCTATACTAGGCCTTTAAAATTGGGCACATGCCTATGCCATCACTGGTCCCGTGCAGCCCTCAGAGGCCTCTACATCTGGTATGGCTAACACAGCCTGATTTGTGCCTCCCTACAAAACTCTTAGGAGATTGTCTGGAAGAAATGGCTTGCTTGGTGCTAGGTTGGCTGCAGTGGGTGTTAAAAAGCTGCACATGTGTTTAGGATGAGCAGGACTGGACCTATTCTGAAGCATGTTGAGACAGTGGCCTCATTTAACAAATGTGGGGTATCATCCCAGGATAGCAAACTGTTCCTTATTTAATTTGCTGTCATTGTATTTGTGCTGAGCTTGGCCAATTTTCTGCATCATTTGCTTAATAACATGGTTGGGTTGGGATATTGGGCATTTTGATTTCGTGGGGAAAATCATTTGCTTCTCCACCCCAGGCAGCAAAAGGTCTTGTAAAGAGCCCCAGTCTTTGCAGGCACAGAGGAAGCTAAGCCTTGATGAAGAGCAATGACATCACTGGTCTTTCATGGAGCCTAAAGATTTTTGACAAAGCTGTTTAGATTGGATTTACTTGGACTCTGGAGGATCAAACCTCATAGTTATCAGCCAATGACCACAGAAAGAATCCAGGAATTCTCAACTGAAACTGTACTGTAATAAACGAAGCCATGATAAATAACTCGGGAATTCTCTGAGTACAGTGTACAGCTATTGCTACCAGTTCAGAATAGCCCCTTGAGAGGAAGCAGCTGGACTTGACTTCTTCCCTCCTTTCATCTGCCTCCCCACCCATCCTCTAAACAAGTTAAGTCTAGTGGAAGGTGTGCCTTGTCATAAAAGAAACCAATTAAAGGCTTTCATTTAGCAAAACTCTAGGGCATCCTTGGAAATTAGCCTAAGTTGTGGTTAAAGTTGAGCATTTGACAAATGAATCAGTTGGAAAGGGTCCAAACCAACATAGGAGAAAATTAGCTGATTGGAATTCAGTGCCAATGAATGAAGCAGAAGCCAAGAATTAAGCAGGATTCTAAAAGAGATTAGATATTTAGAAGGATTGCAAAGGTATTCAGGAGCACAAGAGCTATGACAGCTACAAGCGTCAAACAATGGGGAAGCAATGTCAACTTCTTGGAACCCAGTATGAAACAGATTATCCCACACTGCTTGAGAGCTCACCCTTTTCTCATTTACAGTATATAGCTCTGCAGTAAACCATGGTGTTACTTTATCAACATAAGCATTCAGTGCCAATCCTTGACAACTGCCTAGAAGATACGGTTAACTGCAGGCTATTGAAGTCAGTATTGAAAATAGCTTATTTCAGTCTTGGTCAATATCTTTCCCCAGCCCCTTCATTGCACCTGAGCATCAAGTCCACCAGGAAAGCCAGTGAGGGTGGAAAATGGGAATGATAGTGATCTATCTAAGAGAGTTCATCTCAGAGAGCAAACAGAGCAATAGCAGAGTAACAAGAACAATGATCCCAACAACATTTTATTGTCCTTCAGCTGAACAGGTGTTCAGCAGTTCCCAGTCCCACCTTGTCTGGCAGGTGCCCACTCAGAGGCAGCGTCCCAGCTTCCTTGCCCCCTCCTTTAAGCACTGCCTCTGAGTTGGTACCCACTGAACACCTGTTCAGACAAAAGACGAACCAGCCCAACTTACCGGTTCGTAGGTTCGTGCCCATCTCTAACTGTGATAAATTCCTCATCTTCTCCAACTAGAATTGGCCCCACGTATTTTGCTGTTTGAGGCAGAATAATTAATACTCTCTACCAACCCAAGGTGTATAGCCCCTTAACCCAACCAAATTAATTTGGCACAAGAGGCAGAAAATCCCACAGCCACTTTCCCCTATCCATGGCTATAAACATACAATGATAACTAAATACACCACTGAGCAGGTGTTGCCTTTTCATGACAGACAAAATCTGTTGCCTGAGGTAGTAACTTCACTGTTCCTAATAGTAAAACTGGCTCTGCCTCCATCAATTGTCTTCTCTCTCCCAGCTCTTCTCAGTTCTTTCAACAGGGATGATTTTAATAAGGTTTCCACATTCATATGCACCACAGCTATAACTTTAATAAAATGCTATTTCCACCTATTATGCAAGCATAAGGGCTTTAAATAAATGGTTTTTCCACCCCTCCCTCTGTCATACTGTAGTTTCCCTGTTGTTACTGTTAGGTGCCATCAACGTATCACAACCCTAACAAGACTTTCGAGGTATGTGAGATGTTCAAGGAGTGGTTTACCATTATTGTTGCCAACCTTCCCCCCGCCAAACCAGTAAGTTTCCTTGGCCAAGCAGGGATTTGAACTTGTGTTCCTTAAGTTCTAATCAGACAGTCTGTCCAGCACACCAAAATCAAGCACACTCCTGTATGCTTGCTTCTCCACTGGTGTCTTAATTTTTTAAAACAATAGAATCCATCTAAGCAAAAGCATAGGACAGAACCACTGACTTCAGCGATGTAGCAGAGCATGTGCTTTGTGTATGTAAGTTTCAATCTATGACATCTGTATTATTCAAGGCCTCAGGCAGTAGAGCTAGGAAAGCCCTTTGCTTAAGGCATTAGAGATGTACTGATGGTCAGCCTAAAATAGCAGTTGGTAAAATGTACCAAAGAAATACCAAGGATGGTGAAGTGGATAGACTGACAGAATAAGACTCAGGAGGCCTTGGATTTGTTCCTGCTCAGCCATGGAAACTCACTGGGGGTGTGGAACTGGTAAAACTACTCCTTAAATAGCTCTCTTTCCTTGAAAGCTATAAGTCGGTTCTGACACAACAACACATGGCAACAGCAACAGTGTACCAAGACCAGTGGTCTTCCTGCACATAAGAGGGCTTCACATTTCTACAAACATCCAGTCTGGCACTATGCTTTGAGTGTTAGACTGGGCCTTTGGAGAACCAAGTTAAAGTCCTCACTAAGCCATGAAACGCAGCACTCATTCTTCAGCCAGTAAACTCTTGTCTTAGCCTAAACATACCTCCTTAGGGCTGTCAGACTGTAGGGTGCCAACTAAAGTCTCAGGAAATTCTTATGGCTCCCTGTATCTCTGGGCAAGGGGACAAATCACAAAGTATGGAGCAGTGGAAGCGAACGTTTGATATTTGTATGTCTGTGGGAAGTGGCTTTAAAGAAAGCTTGCTCTCTATTGTGTGCTTAAACGCCTGTGTGTGTGTTCATGGATACATGTGTGTGGTGTCTTTAAAGTCACAGTACTCATGTCCATTGATTCCCAGCTGGCTTTAAGATTTACTGGCTCAGTTTCAAGGCATTTGCATGTGTGTGTTCCTCCAAATGGCATAATGGGTCCAAGTGTATGTGCCACCCACATTACGCCCATCATGCCATAATGAAGCAGAGCAGGGAGTGGAGCAAAAGCATTCTAACTCATGAGTGTTCTCACTGCAGAAGGCAAAGCAGAAGTGGTGCAGCAGCTCGAAGAATCTCCTACCTCCAAATGCTTTTCTTCCCCCGTCTATGACATCACAAGATTGATCCCCTGACATCACAAGACCCTGTCCACTGGCCTTAGGATTTGACTCTGATATCTCAGGGAATTGAATTCTCCTGTTCTAGCAACCCTACCTGTCATGAAGATAAAGTAGGGGAGAGGGGAGCCATGGACACTGACTTAAGGTCATTGTAGGAAAAGTGGGATATAAATGTAGCTAATAAAACAAACAGACAAACAAAACATCCTAGACTGGTGCTTGGTGTCCCAATTTGTTCAAGGGCACAATTCAAGGTGATGTTTTTCTAAATCCGTCTACTCTCTCGGCCTCAGGATCTTCTTTGAGTGCTCCTGCTGGGTGAAATGCAATAAGTGGCTACCAAGAAAAGGGACTTTCTGTGGTGGCACCAGAGCTACCTGATACATTCCCCAGAAAGGCTTGCCTTGTGTATACCTTGGGTCATTTTGGTACCACATTAAATGTGGTTGGGGCTTTTCATCAGTTTCTGCTTTAAGTTTGTTATATCTGGATTATGTTTCCCCTCTTTTTCTTTGCAAGTTCCCCCCCCCCCCCATTTCATCATGCTTTTGACTGCCAGGTATCTGCAACTTTTTGCAAAGGAGATGTTTTATCTTTTTAAATATATATATTTATATATTCTTATTAAGGTTTATAACACTGTGGTGTTTAAACTTATGTAAACTCCCTAGAATTGGGAATAAGAAAAAGAATGTTAAGATTTCAGATTTCTGTGCAAAGTAATTCATATACTGTACCTAATATCTGTTACTGATTTACTGTAAATATTTTAAATGTGCTTTTTGTGTGTGTTGCAAGCCGCCCTGAGAACCTGGATAAGGCGCAGCAGGTACATTTGTTTACTGAAGAAACAAGGAACCATTGATTTGTCATGCTCACCAGCCTAGGCTTGATTACTTTCTAAATGAACCAAAGAGGAGGGTCTCCTGGGTGGGCAGGCGCCACAATTGAATCTTCATTATTTATCCACTGTGGGTTATAGATCTTCTTTACATCAAAGGAGATAAATTAGGGTCTTTCAAGTTCAACTGGCAATGCTAGAGAGGTTTTCTCTCGTCTTTCTTAGTTGTGGCCAGTTAATGGAGCCGCTACCATTACCTTGAGCGCTTTATTAGCGGCATGGTGAGACTTTTTATATCTTGATGCCATTAAGGAAATTGGCCAACTAAATCTCCCTTTAAGAATGAAAGAGAAAAACGCCAAATGTCCCCTCCAAATCAGGCTGTCTCTCCAACTGTATATTCTACTTGTTCAGGGTGTTTCAGCAAAATATTGATTTTTTCATTAAGCCTTTGAAATTATTATCTCTTCTAGTGATGTAATCTCTTACAGTAAATACTTGAGCTAGGATCAGTGGCATTCATGCCTCTCCCCCACTTACTATGCATCAATGTAAATTGATGGCTGCTTCTTCCAGCACTAAAAGTAGTTAGGGCCTTGGGGATAAAAAACGCTTGGAACGCTGGTCCTCTCATCATGGCCTCCTGGCCCCAGGCATAGTGACAAAGGCCACTGTCAGAAGAACTGGTGTCAGAATATTTCAATAAACAAGGGAGAAATGCTGGGTGGGAAGAAGAGAGTAACCTTTTCTGAATATTCCAGATCATTCGACTCTGCTAAATTGAATAGCCCTGCACACATGCACAAAATGAAATAAAGCCATCAGGCCAAGTTCAAAGCAATCCATTACCAGGAATTCTGGTCTCTCAGGTCCTTAGCAGAGATGCACATGGACATGTGTGTGTGTACAGATGCACATGCCACACTTTTTAGCCCTCACAGGCAAGGAGCATCATTGTCACCATACTGTTGCCCTCTCAGAAAGAAAAGTCATAATTCAGTACCTTGTTTCCCTTCTATGAACGTATCAGAATCCATGGACCAAAATCCTTCTCTAATTCATAGGGTAAAAAAAAATGATAGGGGAAAAAAAACTTCAAAAGTTGTTTTTCAAAGCCACTTTAAAAGTTGCCTACAATAGGGAAAAACATACCCCCTCAAACCTTGTATTGAAACACCTGGTTTCTTTTTGCCTGGGGGATAAAGAAACAAAGAAATGTGACAAATCAGAGAAGTTGGGATAAAATTCAGTTTTGCATACTAGTTAAGCAGTCAAAATACAGCCAAATTAAAAGTGTTATCTAGGAGTTGAAGGAAGACATTGTCCCCACTCCACAGTCCTGCTTGCATAACGTTAAATGTCTTTGGTTGGCTGTGAATACTGCCCTGGTCAGCTATTCAGGGCATTTTCCACAATCCAATAGAAAAAAGAAAAAAGCCACATGGTGCTTGAACACAATTTGAGAAGCAAGAGGGGTCGATGCCTTTATTAGGATACTAAAATCTGGCTGCAGATTCTGGTGTGGCTTTGTCATATTTCTCTGTCCCTCCATCCTCAGAAAGGAACCATGTGTTTCAGTGTAAGCCATTGTGGAGGAGGAGGCATAGAGTGGATAAAAATCAATGATTTATTTAAAAACCAATTTAAATCTCAATTTAAATCACAATTTAAATTTTAAAAAATGATATTTTAAAATTTAAATTGTCAAAAAATCAGATTATTAAAATTTAAATTGTGATTTAAATCAAATCCACCCTGGTGAGGCACTTGGTGACTGGCAGCTTTTTGTTTAACAAGTTTGGAGTATTCTAATCCACATTGTCACTGGTGCAATCAGAAACTTACCAGTTCTGAGTGGCTTCTTCAGCCCCCATTTTGGAACTTGCTGTAAACAAGGAACCTGGCCTGCACCTCTGGCCATGGACTTTGGAACTTTTAAGTTGTTTTTTTTTTTTTTTCACCACCCCCAGCTCTGTAATGCCCAATATGACAAGGACTCATGTGGAGCCGAAAGCTAGTCTCTGTAAGTGAGATTTCAGTGGCTTAACAAAGGTATCACATACACTTGTTTAGATTGTGAACAAGTACTGCACAGCTTTTTTGTTTTGTTTTCCTGTCTTTCTGAGGAAAAAAATAGGTGATTCTCTTGACAGTTCTTGATCATTTTCTTGTGAACATACACCATTTTGCAAAGATGTGCTTCTATTGGAATGAAATAGACAGAAGCTCAACACTTTGAGAAAACGTTGTTTCTGAACATGGGCTGCCCATTACTATGGGCTTTCTTAATGCAGGATAACACAGTTCTGAATCAGCTCATGAGCAATCAAGTGTGTTTAATCACCCAAAATGGAATACAAAGAGATGAAAAGAGAAAATGAAGTGCAGTATTAGAAGCACACTAATCAAGGAATCAAGTTGGTTTTAAAACTGATGTTCATCAGGACTTTCTATGCACACATGGGTCTAGAATATGATGACTCCAAGTGCTTCAAAATATGACGGCTAACCAACCCTGGTCATGTAGAATGATTTTCTTTTAGAAATAGAAATTATCATATGATTAAATGTCATCCTCACTGAGGGCCTTCAAGAGCAAACTAAAGACCTGGCTCTACAAGCAGGCCTTCCCAACAGCCATTACGTAGCTTTACCTCTTCTTTTTCCTTTTTCCCCATCTTAGACTCTTGTAGTAAAATTGGACCTCATTTTTTAATGCATTTATGTTTTCATTTATTATATTTGTAATTTTTGGTTTCAGTATTTGTGTAAACCACCCAGAGTAGACATGTTCTAGAGGGGCGGTATATAAGTCTAATAAATAAATAAATAAATAAATAAATAAATAAATAAAATCCTCACATTAAGTTTAAATGAATAAGTATTCCTCTCAGGTCTCCGATGAAACAAAATACCAAAACTTGTTTTCAGAAAAAGGCCCACTTGTCAGGAACTTCCTTGCCTACATATAATCGTATTGATTCTCTGGATTGTGAGTTTCAAAAAGCCTTTAATCTGAATAAAGTGGTAGTCCTTCTTTAATCAACGAACTTCTCTTGCGTCCCTCTCTAGGTAAGCTGCACCTCTGCTTTTTTTCAACCCCCAGCTTAAAAAGCTAATGCAGGGGTGGGACCACAAGCCACTCATATCCAAGTTTTTCAGCATCTGCTGCCCTTCCTGCCATTTCATTAAATTCTGGTGGTGCAGAGGTGGCAGCTAAGGATGGAAGTTCTTATTTGTAGGCAACAGAATTCTTAGCCAATTTTTTTTTTCCTGTCCATGAAAATGCTGGCTGAGAACTTCTCTCCTTTCCTTCTGGGAACTCCTTCTGCAAAGGTCCACCTCTGCCTTTGTCACACTACAATAAAGTTTGTACACTTGCCATGTGTGTGAAAGAAGTTTTGTATAAAACTAAATACTACTGGGCAGAGTGTTTGTTGCACCATAATACTAAAGAAAAGTAGTTTAGGCCTGAAATTGCACCAGACTAGTCCCTGAGGTAAAAATACAGATAATAATAAAAAGTTTTTAAGCAGTAAAAAGGAAAAGAATGTGTTAAGGCCGGTTCTTACACCTCCCACTCTCCATGACACTCCCTCTTCCTCATGAGTCTTTGAGTAATAGCATTAACCGCAATCTGTAGAGGCTAAAGTGAATTGTACGATTCTTTCTAAATAGACGTGTGTATGTGGCAGCCAGAAACTACATGCTTTCAATTTAATTTTAAGTCAAATGGAACACATACATGTATTTGTGTGCATGTAGCCAACATCCATTTGAAGTTGTCACTTGTAAATACTATACACATATTATTGTACCACATTACCTCCTAGATCTATAAATATTTCTAGTAAATGCCCAAATAGTTAGTCATGTATGTCTTCTGTTTAGACATGTGTTTGATCTATTGAAAAAAAATACATACATACATACATACTAGAATTCCACTGAATACTCATGGCATGTATTTAACATTCTGTGCAGGAAGAAGTACCTCATTTAGTCACTGCCTCATGTAAATAACCAGCATGTACAGCATTTTGAAATGTAATTGCACTGAAGATTCAACATTAACATGACATCAAGTGACAGCAGTTTAAAATAGTTATTTCAGAAATATACTGCTACTGAGCCTGAATTTTATATGATATTAATTGTTGTCCCAATAAGACATTTTGCTTTCTATATTTTTTCTTTCTCTCCCCACCCCCCGAGTCTCCCTTTATTGTAACACTGCAAGTCAACTGAGACTAATTCAAATGTTTACAGCTACAAGGAAGATGCAGCAGCAGCATGCATAACAGAAACTGAGGCTATTTTTGTGACAATTCCTGTATCCTAATAGGAAAACACATTTTCGAAATCATATTGGAAACTTTCGCATCTATGGAGAGTGGAATCCTGCACTAAAATATCCCAGATATTTAAATCCAGAAGTAATTTCAGAACCTAAAGACTTAAGAACAGCCCAGCTGGATCAGACCAAAGGTCTAACTAATCCACATTTTGTTCCCACATTCACTATCCACACACACACAACTAGGAATGAACACAGCAGGACTCTTCAGCTCATGTTGAAGAAGCATTGTGCCTCTGACCCTGGAGATAATATATAGCCATGATGACTAGTTGGCACTGGCAGCTTAACCCTTATCCACAAGAATTTTGGAGGGAGGGGGGCAAAATGGCATAGCGCTAAGTTAGCATAATTTGTGCACACTCCACACACTAGTATAACACTAAATACATCTTGGATTCTCTGGGAACAGTTGTCCTCCTTCTGTCCCCATGGGCCCCCATACCCCCTGAATTTGTCTATGTAGTTTTTAAAGCTGACAGGAAAAAAACTGATTTGTTTGAAATGTAGTGCTGGAAGAGAGCTTTGCAGATACCCTGGACTGCCAATAAGATGAACAAATGGGTCTTAGATCAAATCAAGCGTGAACTATTTCTGGAGCCAAAAATGTTTAATTGAGGCTGTTCTACTTTGGGCACACCATGAGAAGGCAGGATTCCCTGAGAAAGACAAGGTGGAAGGCAACAAGAAAAGAGGAAGACCAAATATGAGATAGACATTTCTAAAGGAACCACAGGCTTGAATTTGCAAGAGCTGAGCAAACAGTTGAGGAGAGGACATTTTGGAGATTGTTCATTTGTAGGGACACCATAAGTTGGAGGTGACTTGGTGGCACATAACTACTACTACTACTACTACTACTACTACTACTACTACTACTACTCTTTAAAGATGTCTAGGTGGTGACCATCACAATTTGTAGCACAGGATTTCCTTATCCGTATTTGTTTTCTAACATACTGGATAAGTTGGTGTAGGGGTTCCACAAGTGTAAAAAATGCTGCAGTGTTCCTGTTCAGGGTTCCAGTCACCCCACACTGCCTTTTTTTCCAAGTTATCCACTTCCATTCACCATTCTTCCCTTCCTGGTTTTCCACTTCCTTCCAACATGCAATTCTATGACCCTCCCAGTGGTTGCCGTAAGTCAGAATTGACTTGACAGCACATAATGAATTAATTATGTCTTGGGGCTGCAGTTAGGCTTCTCACCGCCCACACTGCTCTGAGTAGAGAGCACAATGATTACATTATGCTACTAAAATACCTTTCTTATTTTTATCTCAGTCTTACTTTTTATATCTCTGTCTCTCTGCCTGCTAAGAACAAAGCCACTAGACATCAGGGAAAACACATGAATTCCTGAGCTGCCAGAAGAAGCCTGACTCAGATAGCATGTAAAGTCCCCTCCACAACTGAAAGAATAGAGCTGACAAGGCAAAACTGGGAGAAGAGAGCTGAAAATGAAAACCTCGGGAGATCATATAGGAAAGAGCTTCATGTGAAGTTCTTAACAAGTAGCAGCAATTCTGTTCTGAAAAACTTGCAAGCAGACACAGCTTTCACATCTCTTTTTTAAAACCTAGCAGACTCTTCTCTGGAATCTCACAGTGGTGTCTTAGAACTAATGGCTAAAAATTCTGCTTTTAATGGTTTATTTGGGTCTTCATGTATGTGCTCCAGATGTTTTCAAAATTATCCCCCAGCAAATTTTTGTTGAACATTCTACAAATACTAAGTCACTTATTAGGATTGTTCATAAGGAAGGGGATCAAGACGTGAGCTGGATAGAGTATCTATCAGGTGGATCCACCGTTGGTACAGAATTGTACTCAGAGAGTGCTTATCAATGGCTCCTTCTCAAACTAGGAGGAGGTAACAACAGGTCACCACAAAGCTCAGTCCTGGGCCTGGTGTGACACCTCCATGAGGCAAAAAAATATTTGACACAATGGAAGCATGTGTGAGGGGAGAGTATGTGCAAATTGCTTTAGCAGGTCTTTGTTTGAAGAGTTGAGTGGAGAATTCCAGCCCAAGTTTCAGACCACCACCACCCACCATCATAGGTAGTTTGCAGGCAGAGTTTGAACTCATTTTAAGATGTATAGAGCACAGACAGAGTTCTGACTCCTGTCCTCTGAAGATGCCAGTCACAGAGACTGGCGAAACGTTAGGAAGAACAACCTTCAGAACATGGCCAAAGAGCCTGAAAAACCCACAACAACTTAAGATGTATACCTCGCAGACTTCTGCCATGAATTTTTCAGACTTTCATTTATAACAATTTTTCTGCAATATTGGTGCATGGCCAGAAGAAGTGGATTTTAACCATGAAAGCTTGCAAATGGTTTGACTTCTTTAGTGGTCTATTAAAGGTATAATCTCTCCTGAATTTGTATTGTGTAAGGACTACACGTCTCTCTTTGATTTTTTTTTTTGAATTATATTTTGTGAACAGTCATGAGGTTTATGACACCATTAGATTCTGTATTTGATATCACCATTTCCAACATTAACATCAGGCAACACAGATTTTAGACGTTTATGGGAATGTTCGGCAGAACAAAACTCAATACACCTTTATATAAGTTAAAAATAAAATAAATGCACTTATTTCTTTTATATATCTAAATTTTCATGTCAAATATCCAGAATAACATAGTGCCATAGTGTTAGTTGTCTATGGATCCTCTCAGTTGTAGATGGAGGATTGGAATGTGTCTAGATGATTTAGCTTGCCTTGTGCTTCTGTGTCCAAGAATTGTGACAGGCTGTGGCAGATTCAGTCATTTCCACTTTACATTTGCCTCAATGCTTCTTGTTTATGTAGCATACTAGTTACAGTCAATCATCTAGTTTCATAGTGGAAGGAAATATTGAACTGTTTTCCTAAGTCTGAGTATGTGGAGTTTCCTCAGACTGGAAGGAGGCTGAATTGTGTCACTTCTTTACTTTAAACACCTGTGCCTTCTTCCCTTAAGTGGACCCATTCTTTACTGCTAGTGCTGGTGCTTTGCATCAGTTCCACATTCTGGGCAAACATTTTGCTCCTCTAAGAATCTCAAGGAAGGAAAAAACTAAGCTTTATCTAATTTGGGGCTGTTTTAAGTTGGATTACTTCATTTTAAAAAAGAATTTACCAAATCTTTGTCTATCAGGATTCAGGAACCAAAATTCTTCCTGATAGACAAAACAGAAACTATAGGAAGCCTATCTTTAGAAGTATGGATCCCTTAAGAGATTCTGTTTGTTTGATTACCTGAATGCAAAAGTTCTCAGCTCCACAAGCTGGAAATTGGTTTGCTTTTTTTAACTGATTGGTTGTTGGGAGGTAGACATGGACATCATTTGCAAATGCAGTTGCTCAGGTGTTGAAGCTATGGAGGACTGCTTTTTTGAAAGGAAAACACTTTGCCACTTTTCAATTGCATAGTTAGTATCTAATCTAGTTCAGCTCCAGGTTAACAGTCAAACAAGAACACATTGCCACTTGGGTATTCTCTGGATTTTGGTGTGCAGTTTACTAAGCCAAAATGCACATAAACTATGCACGTTAGGAGAAATTGCGCCCAAGAATATGTAATCACTAGGAGAAAGTGCACATAAAAATGAGTACAGTATGAAGGAACATAGGATGACATTATGTGTAGGAAAGCGAGTTTACAAAATTTGTAAAGTAGTGAATGTACATACAAAATGCATGAGTATCCACACAAATTCTCTCCCTCCCATACATTTCACAGAGATGCAAAGCTGAAGGATAGAAAAATGAGAAACTGAAATTGACAGATAGATCCTTTCCTACCTGCAATCTTCCACCATTGACTATACTTTGCTAGCATTTCATTTGAATTCATCTTCTGTTTTTACAGCTCTAATGGAGTCACCATGTAGCTGAATCAATATTCAGCATTGTACAAGCAGAGTTACTGTATTAGATGGGTCAGCCTCTTTCAAATGATCATGGGAAGGGAGTTATCCTTGTCAATGAGCAATCACAGCAAAAGAACTCGTCTCCTGAACTGTCAACATTACACAATCACCCATTTGCAGAACAAATGGATTGGATTTGCTACGTGAGTCTCTTTTTCCCCAAGCCTAGAATAGCTTTGAAACTGCCAACTATAGACATGTATTGTAATGTATTTTTCTTTCCTGACCAGATGGAAGCTGTTGGCAATTATGTGCACCCTGTTGCAATGTACAGAGCTGACCAGCTGCTGTAGTAGCTGAGTCTTGACTAGTTGTGATTTAAGGAGATGGAAACAATCCAGCTGAAATGACAAAGCTGGATAGCTTTTTAGAAAACTCTCTTTCAGTATATAAGAATTAGAGATGGGCACGAACCGCCAAACTGGTGGTTAATGCCAGTTTGTTTTTCAGCTGAACAGCTGTTCGGCGGTTCCTAGCCCTGCCTCCTCTCATGGGCACCCACTCAGGGGCAGTTCTCCAACTTCCCTGTCCCACCTCCTCTGGGTGCTGCCTCTGAGTGGGCACCCACTGGAGGAGGCAGGGCTGGGAACCACCAAACACCTGTTTGCCCAAAAAATGGCCCATCTCTAATAAGAATATAATGACCAGAATCCTACTGCTCATTTACACTTACATTAGAGAAATCATGTTAAGTCTGGGTGATGCCACTTATTGTCATGGTGTTGATTCTGTTTCAGGACCTTCACCCAACTGTGCGATCAGGCACATGGCCAGGAATAGAACAAACACAACATTAATGAGCAGCAATTCGCCACCCACGCTTACATGATTTCTCATATGGGAGCATAAATCATCAATAGGCAATGTTCTAGTCATATTTATAATTGACATTTGTATGCTAATTCATATGATGACCTGCAAATAACTGGAATAGACCTTGCTTGGTTTCCGTGTAATACCTTATTTAAAACAACACATCCCATTGCAATGGTGGACTAGATTATATTAGGAGTCTGTTACTCTATACAAGCACTGAGTTTGGTAGAGGATGCAGAATAGAATGCTCTGTTCTGTTTTGAATACCACAATTCTAGTCTTTATGTCTGAAACTGTAGCTTTGAAAATAGGTAGGCAATAGGAAAAGAAATATCGGAAGCTTGGCTGGGATGGGGATTGGACTAGAAAGTGGCCAGGGGCAAGGCTTCATGGGTAAGCAATACCCAGTTTGTGTCAGTTCCTGCATCGCCCTCTGCCTTTCTTGACTAGCAGGGATTCAACGCAAATTTGCTTTTTCCAAAATTTATGCAGGCCACTGATTCAAGCTTTCTTGGAAAAGAATTTGGAAACAAAGAACACATTGTGCTGTTGAATGTACTTTCACATCCTTATGGGGTTTTAACAATAGATGTTTGAATTTATTTTGCCTCCTTTCTTTCCATGTGGATTAGACTGCACCAAATGGACTAACCCTTAAACAATCCACCATGTGCCCTCAGAACTCAAAAGCGTAAGGAAAAAGCAAAGTGAAACAACTTCCCCCAACATCATGTGATTTCAGTACAATGATCAGAATCTTTTCTTAGCTTCCAGGTTTGTATTTTGGATCAGCCACATAGCTTTGCCTCTCTGGAAACATAAGAAAAGCAAGCTTGAAATTCAAGGTTGCAATCTGTTTCCAGCCCTCCCCCCTACTGCTGCTACCACCACGCAGCAGACAACCTCCTTGATGGCCTGGCAAGCAGCCTTAGCACCTGGCTATAGCAAACTGCACGTTGGCTGTGAGCACCATTCTCTTGAAGGGCAAAGGTCCCAGGAAGGGGGCTTGCTGGCTACTTCCAAAGCACGAGTCAGCCGGCAACTGCCAGATCAGACACCATAGTAAGGAAAGAAACACCTGTCTGCCTTGCTTTGGCCTGCATTTGTATTTTTTTTAAAAAAACCTCAAGTTCTTTCAGTCCTGAATATGCAGTTCATAAACTTTGGGTAAATTCTTCCCCCAAAAAAGAGAGGGACTGAAATGAAAGCT
The DNA here is from genome assembly GCA_037013535.1 of Intellagama lesueurii. Classification (NCBI taxonomy): domain Eukaryota; kingdom Metazoa; phylum Chordata; class Lepidosauria; order Squamata; family Agamidae; genus Intellagama; species Intellagama lesueurii. The sequence continues at coordinate 66,608,347 of JBAJHW010000005.1, read as the reverse complement.
AAATTGAGTATGTGCAGATATTCCCAGTATGATTGTGTCGTACTTACCTGTCATATAAATGTTGAACACTAGGAGCTTCTCAGAAGAAAGAGACACCGACCCTAATTCAGAACTGGCATGGTTCATTATATGGGGGTTTAAACCTTGCCTTTTGAGCATTCAGCACTAAATGCCCAGGGCTTGGATTGACAAATATGTCCATTTCCAATTTTATTATTTTTTCCTCACAAATTATTTATTTCTTATTCATACATCCTTTGCATTCCAAATAATGTGGGCTGACATTATTTTAAATATAATGCTTCTGTATTAGTGAGTTAGGTATCTGGTTGCAAAGCCAGATGTTGGGAGTTTGATTCCCCACTGTGTGTCCCTGAAAAACCAGCCTTTGTAGCCTTGGGCAAGCTGCACAATCCCAGGATGCTCTCAGAAGAAGGGAATGTTAAACACCATCTGAGTATTCTCTTGCTGCAAAACCCTGAAAAGGGTAATCATAAATCAGAATTGACTTGATGGGACATACTTACCCATTTCTGCTACACTCTCAAGCATGTGGGCCATTCAGGTTGCAGCTCTAGCATGGAAGAAGATTAGGGGACTTTTCTGCTATGCTTCCAATCAAGATTGGGTCCACTAACCATGCAATTCATGTTGTGAAACAATGATCCATGAAAATATTATTTGTGGTCAAGTCATTTCCAACATATGGCAACCATAAACGGGTTTTTGAAGTACTGAGATATTAACAGAGTGGTTTACCATTGCCATTCTTCAGTGAGTTTCTATGAGCAAGCTGGAAACTGAACTCAGGCCTCCTGAGTCCTAGTCCAGTGCTTTATTCATGACACCATACCAGCTCTCTGTTAAAACAGGGTTGGGAAACACATGGGCAACGGCTAACAGATGCTCCCATCTCTTCCTGTGGCCAATGAAATTGGCACCCAAAGGGCAACATTGATACCTTTGCCCTCCACAGCAAGATGTGCATGGAGCCTATCCCTTGTTTAAAGGACTAGCACACTCCTGGATGCACAACTCTCCTTCTAAACAGGGTGAGCACTCCTTGTATGTCTTGTTTTAAATTGGAGGTGGGTCATATTGTTGTTGCTTCTACTGCATCCACATCATCAAATTTCAGTGCTGCAGAGTGCAGGAGATGGTGGGGCAACAAGCCCAGGGTGCATCAACACTGCAAAAGAAGAAGAGTCAGTGTCTTTAGGGTCCCAACTCCATTGCTTACTGCAGAGTAAAACAAAACATAATAGCTGTTGGCTAGCTCTTTAATGTAGTATCCACATTGGCAGAAAGCATGCAATCAAGCCAAATGCATGCATGAAACGAACATGTATGTTTTCCTATTTATGCCAAATTTACATCATAATTGTCTCAAGATAGAAGATCTGTCCTTTGGTACTATGCAAAGTACAGTGATGCACATGGATAGTTCACTAATAACCAATCAATCAACCAATCAATGAATAGATCGAACTTCTAAGTAGTCCATTCACAATGTAAAATGGCTTCAATCTATGTGTTTTGACTTAACTATAGTGAGCATAATCAGATACCAGGTGTTCCCAGATAGGCAGTTTCTAGTGCCACCAATCAAAAGTAATTACACAGCTCTTCCAGCTTTCCTGCTTTAATGGGTGTTGTACGGTGAGAAAAAAATGTGGAAGAATAAGTGAAAGAACTCAGGAGGATCAGAAATGAAAGACAGTGGCCAAAATCCTGTTGCTTAGCATAGTAGTTTGCACAAGAGTAGGCCCATTGAATCAATGGGGGTTGGGTGAGTGAACTGTTGTGTAAGTTCTATTGATTCAAATAAGCCTATGCTGACCGTGACTTACTTTAGCACAGTAAATTGCAGTTAGAGTAGGCCCATTTGAATAATCAAACTTATGGAGGAGCTGACCCACTAAACTCCCATTGATTTAGTGGGGCTACTCTAGAGCAATTTACTATGCTAAGCAATAGGATTTTTGCCATTCACAAGAACGTCTGTGTTCAAGGTAGGATGACTGCATAATTCAAACCCCATCGGGAAATGCTCTCTGTTTCAGAGCTGTCCCTATCAATAAGTGGAGTGCAATAGTTGCCTCAGGGGACAAATCCTGGATGGCAGCAGAGCCATTTGCCTGCCTGTTCTTCCTGAGCTCCCCAGCCATTCCTGTGTATTGCCTCTCCTGGTCTCCTTAAAGCAGCATGCTGCCGCTGGCGCAATAGAAGATGCTCCCCAACCACCAGTGTTGAAATCAGTTTAAACTGTCAGTCCAGTCAGCTCCTGGATATGGTCTAGGGCAGTGGTCTCCAACCTTGGGCCTCCAGATGTTCTTGGACTTCAACTCCCAGAAATCCTGGCCAGCAGAGGTGTTGGTGAAGGCTTCTGGGAGTTGTAGTTCAAGAACATCTGGAGGCCCAAGGTTGGGGACCACTGGTCTAGGGAGAAGCAACCATCTTGTCTTTTGCCTGCTGAAGCTGAATGTGTTGGGCTGGCCCTGTTCAATTTAGTAACAATGATGACTATATACATTTCTAATTATTATAGTTCCACAACAATTTGCTTCTATAGAATCCCATAATATTATGCCCATGCAATTTACTTATGAAGAATTATAAGAATCCATACTTAGGTTGTTTACACACACATATATATAGTGTTTGTCTCTCAGAAAGATTTTAAAGTGGATTAGAGTTGAGAAGCTAAAGTGCTGCTGTTGTTCTTGTTGCTTTTAAAAACTCAAATATTAGCATGAAATGGGAAGGTTGCATAGTTACATTCAATTACTATGCACATTACAGTATAGACTTTTTACATTACAGCTATTTTAGATTGTGAATGGACTACTTAGCTTTTCCTCTTTTCCCCTTTCTGTTTAAAATTTTAGAAATGGGTTTCCATTTTGTCTGACATTTAACATGTAAAAAACAAAATATCAGTATGTGACCCTTGACCTGAGAGCACTACACTCCTTCTACAGTATCTGGGATGTTCGTCCTTTTCAACTGAGCTTTGGGAGGGACGCACATGAAGCAGTGAGGGAGGAAGAGGACACCTGCCTAGCCAGGCAGATCAGCCAAACAAGCCCTGGCAATCAATGGGGTGGCAGATGTCACAGCCAGATCACCCTCACATCCATAAGTTGCATTCAGTATTCCACGCCCATGATCTCTGTCTCCCTATCAAAGGACCGTTGGGTGCATTTGACACATTAGCCATTCATGCCCATGTAAATTTGAATCTGAAAATAAAGTATCATAATGGCTTCAGTGGATTCAAGCTTCACTGCAGAGGGATTATGGTGCTTAACGGCAAGCACCAGGCACATTGACGGTCTTGCAGAAATGAAAAAAATAAGCTGGCACGCTTTGCTGGATTAACTCTTCCAAAGCTTAGTCCCATTTGTATTAAAGGTGTGATGTTCTGTCATCAGGTTTGGTATGGAAAGGATTAGGCTTTTGCTAATAATCAAGTTTCCTTTTTTTTTTAATAAAACACCAGTGCTCAATATTTTTAGTAGATGTATTTAACTATTTGCCATCGTTTCTGAGGATCCCCCCCCTTTTCTCTTTTTCAGTCAAGCTTGGGTATTGTCAATTGCTATTTTATACTATTGAATGGCATATACTTTTAAATCTGTTTCAGACTTTGCAGATGAAGGGTATGGCCCAATGCTGTGGAAAAACGGAGCATCTGCCACAACCAAAGTACAGAATCAATGGATTTAAGATGTTGACACGGACAACTGGGCTGATACCAGGTGCCTTCACTGCCTCATATTCTCTGTGACAGTTCCTCCAGCCTGGGTGAAAAATATATGCAGAAGTTCAGGGTGTGACAGCTTAACTGTACAGCCTCCTACAGAATCCTTGCTAATCCCTTATAGCAAAGCAACATCCTGCCAGGTAAGAGAGGGAGGTTTACAATACAGAAACTGACTGGCAGAAAGGTTTGGGTATGTAAGCAGGAAGATCATGCTTGGTTATGAGAGGAGTCAGTTAGGGTTGAGCTGTGGTTTCGTTTAAAGGGGATCAGTCAGTCAGGGCGAGTCTCAGGGCTGGTCTCTTCCCTCAGATTGAAGAAGATGATACTAGAAGGGGGCTAGACGTGCTTTAGGAAGTAAAAATAAAACCAAACAGCTCATTCTAGGAGGGGCTGCCTCAAACTCCTGGGGTGTTGTGAGTGGCATCTGAACCACCTAAAAGTTGATACACTGAAATCCTCCTTGTACCTCTTGTGTGGGATACCCAGTGTGGTGTAGCAGATAGAGTGATAGACTAGGACTCAGGAGATCTGGCTTTGAAACCCAACTCAGCCATGGAAACTCGTTGTGAGGAGTGGAACTGGAAAAACCACTCCATAAATATCTCATTTACCTTGAAAGCCCTATTAGGTTTGCTACATATCAGTTCCGACTTCACAGCGCATAATTGTGAAAAAATTGTGCCTTTAAAGAGTCTTAACCACTATCCCTTGCCCAGCATTTGGAAATTAAAACTTCTGAATCAGTTTCCATTTCTGCTTGTTGAGAGGATAATTGCTTTAAAGGACCCATTTAACAATTGAAGTTTATCAGCACGTGCTGCTGTATCTTACTGCTGTAGCAACAGTGTAATTATTGTTATTCATCACATCATATAAAGGGAGTGGGGAAGTGTTGGACTACTCCTGGTCTCAGTCATGCTGCCAACCTCTCATCTTTATTGGGGGAATGTCACCCTGGGGACTCTTCCAAATGAGGGAAGGTGAGGTGCAGGCAGAAATTAATCTATGCTTTGCCCACAGAGGTGCATTTACATGGTTTTTCTGATCCCTCAGTTCTCCTCTGTCACTCACTACCCATTCATCAGAGTCCTCTGGGTAGCATTTACAACAGGCTAGCAGGACTGCCATGGGGAAGAAAGGTGAAGAAAGTCAGCCCCTACCTCTCCAGCTGTGGGCAGATAACTCTTCAAACAACCCGATATTTGTATATAATGGCTGGGATCCCATCCAATAAAAATCAGAACAGAGATGGCCAGGAGGAGTGTCCTTCCAATGAACAATGTAACAGGCCACAAGCACTTAAAATTGGCTTTGAGTATGTGCTTTGCACAGTGCTATCTATTCTGCATTCTAATGTATGGCAAAAAATTGTGTACTATGGTAACAGAGGCTACCATAAAAAAAATGATGAAAGCATTTGAAATATGGATTTATCACAAGCTTAACTCATTCAGTGGAGTTCCCTTTTTTACAGGCTGGGTGGGCTGCCATAGGAAGTAGAAGACAAGAAACACAACTTCTACCAGCCCAGTTCCATACATCTACATAATAATATTTTCAGCTGAGAGAGTGCTCAATAAAAACACACTAGGGTGAATAAATAAAGATGGAGACTACACATAACATGGGGAAAGCTAGAATACTTGAATCATGTGATGAGAAGAAAAAACGATCTGTAGAGCAGACAATTCTAGGTAAAATAAATAGGAAAAGAAGTGCAGGAAGAAAAACTTAACTGTTAGAGCAGTACTACAATGGAACCAATTACCTCAGGAGGTGGTCAGTGCTCCAACACTGGAGACATTCAAGAGAAAATTGGACAACCATCTGACAGATCTGCTTTGAGTTAGATTCCTGCATTAAGCAGAGGATTGGCTCCTTCCAACTCAATTATTCTACAATTGGCTGGGGAACCCTGGAGAATAGTTTAGATGCAACATAATATAATTGTTTTGAGCTACCACCATCCAGAGTCAGAGTGGCCATGAGGATGTCCAGCATCCAGTGGAAGGGGAAAGAGGAGGAGAAGAAGCCAGGTGTCTGGAAAGCTGCTTTATGTACACCCATACTATTAAGTCCAGGGTTACTTTGCTGCCATTTAGTTTTGGATAACAGGATTCCTTGTCACAACAATGCTACTTTTGAAGCTAGGGAAAGAGTAAGGAGGATTACAAAAGTTTGAAAAATTGTTTGTGATAAAGGGGTTATGAAACTCAAAAGTATAAAGTGGGGAGGGGGTTGGTGTTTGTGAACACCAACTATGAAGTCTATTTGGACAAACAAAACAAAACAAAACAAAACTAGTGATGTGATTCTTTGGATTCAGGCCAGCAGTCTGCTAAGTGGAATCACTGATGAATCTCACCAGCCTTGTCCTTGCATATCCCTGAGACACAGCCTTTGAGTCTTAATTCAAGTGTTTCCTTCCTTCCCAATGACATTTCCACTGGCCGTAGATATTAACAAGGAGAAATCTGTCAGCTCAAAAGCCAGGAAGAAAATGAGTGGAATAGTAGCAAAGGAAAACACTAGAAGTGTGGTTACACTCCAGAGAAGATTAAAAACATGCTAACCAGTAGGTTGGAATCCAACTAGCCTAAAGAATAATTGGGATAAACCTGAGGTAAACTGTACAAAGCTTGGGCCTGTGAATCCTGATGCTAGCCAGGCCCAGCACAGGCTAGGAGAGGGCACCAGGGCCTTATGTAGGTTCTGGCCAAATTACATTTTATGAGACACTAAAATTATATCTAGCAAGATGTGGAGCACCAAAATCTTATAATACAAATTACTGTGCAGTTTTATAATGACACTGCAACACCAAGGCTGGGTGGACATGCATTTCTCCCTGCTCTCTCTGGTGCAAAACAGTTCCATCCTATGCTAAGTTTCAGAGGACATGTTTTCATTCTGCCAGCATGGCAAAACTCCAGATTGTTTGAAATAAGACTTAAATGGGGGGAGTATATGTACATTGATAGATATATTATAGCTGTACGATAGCACAGCTATGTTATTGTGTAGGAGAGCAAATCAACATTCTACAAGGCAGTTCTAAACATGGGGACAACTTGAACAAAAACATTTAATTTTGAAACTGGACTTCACATCAGCATCAAATTTGGAACAGATGTAGCAGACAGTCTTTCTTGGTGTGTGCCAGATTTTGTGAAGTTTGCACAAAGGGTTTTTGAGGTCTGAATCTTTAAAAGTAAAATTGTTCCCCCTGTTCAGAAATAGGTGACCTTAAACTACTCCAGATTTAAAAGAGCTCACATAATTGAAATGACCAATCTTGCTTATCTTGAAAAACAATGGTTGGCCCCAGACCCTTTTTAAAAAATGGAGATATTCCAGGCTGCAGAGGTGGAAATATTGATCCTGAAAAAAGGCATTTCAAAGGGGAAAAACCAGATTCATACTTATTCATATTGGTCCAGAATAAAATTGAGATGAGAGAATGGATTTACAGTGCAGTTCTAGATGTTTACTTGGAATGAAGCCTTACTGAGCTTAGTGGGACTTTCCCCCCAGATAAGTGTATGTAGAGCTGCAGCTGCCACATGTGGATAGAGAAATATTACAAATCAGCATGTGTTAGAACAGTAGTTCTCAATCTTAGCAGCTGAGCAATCTTTCTATCAAAAGCTCAGAGTCCCATCATAATAAAATCAAAAAGCCCACTTTTTCTGATAAGGACATATATATGTTTATAGGCATTATTTTATATTTGTACTTTTTATCATTTATGATAGGTTGGAGGGATGAGGGACCAAGGGGTTAGAAGAAACACTGAGGCCAAAATTGTATTGAGGAAAAGTGTGCACACAAGGGCAACCATGCAAGTGGTTTCCTCTTTTGTTTGCTGTCTGTTGAATGGCCAGTCAGATGACTGTGTGTACCATTGTTTGTTCAACCAATGGGTTGGGAAAATGCTATGTGTAGCCTGTTGTGTGATCTTGTGCACAATATTATTCAGCAACATTAGGCCATTTAACGGTGTTCTGAATTGGGGATACAGAAGGAGAATATCCCCACATTCATGAACGAGAGGTTTTTTGAACAATTGAATTTTCATTCACTAGGCTACATGTTCTCCCCAGAGTTAAACAACAGGAAAGGATCACTGATACTGTCTATGATGGACCCCAAATGTACATCAGACAAAGTATATATCAAAACTACATAGGGCCACTGTGCGGGACCGATCTCCCAGCTTTTTAAATATATATTCAACATTTCTTGCAAGAAATGTAGGATAATACAGGTAGTTGTACATCCCCCATTTTGCCATCACAACAACTATTTTCTTTTTCTTTTCCTCTCCCTTCTTCCCTGCTTAGGCTGAGAGACAGTCAGTGGCCGATGCTCAGCTTCATAGATGGGTACACTGGATTTGAACCCATACCTCTCCAACAACAAGTCCCCAGTAATGTGGAGGTAGTTATACTTGTGTAACTAAACCCATTTCAGTCTGACATTGGGCCTAGGTCTGGGAGTGAGGTAGTTCTGGTTGCCTTGAAAGATGATCTACACTGGAGGCTTGAGAGAGACAGTTATGTCCCTTTTTAGTTCTGCTGGACTTCTCTGTGTTGTTCAGGACCATCTGCTGTGATATTCTTAGGAACTATCTGTGAGAGAGAGGCCTGTAGAGAGACTGACTTACAATCATTCCAGTACTTTTTGGAGGGTGGGCTTCAGATGGTGAAGTTGAAGGACTCTTGTTTGGCCATTGGATTATGGTGTTCCTCAGAGTCTGATTTTTTTAAGACCAGAACTGATCTGCTGGAAAAAAAGTTGTTTAGGAATTTTATCCTGTACACCTCCTTCTGTTTTCCTCACTTTGTATTTTTCTTACTGTTTCTCATTTTAATGTTAGCTACCTCAAGAGTTGCATTAAGTAGTGGGATATAAATTTTTATATCAATAAATGAAATAACATCAATCTGAGTGGGACTGAAGTGCCTATATTGCATATCTTATTCCTCAGAGTATTCATTCTAGCCTTGTCTTCCCATTGACAGCAGGCAGCTGGCCACCGGCAATTAGCTGTGAATTGCCAGATGGCAATTTGGGAATCAGGTCCAACCAACAGCTCTGATACCAAAGCTCTGTCCTTAAACCATTTTAACATTTCTCTTAAAGTGCACATCACTGAAATATGCCTTCTAGCTGGCTTGCAATAATGGTCCTTAATGGGCTTTTAAAACAGGACATTCATATTAGGTGGTTACACTCAATAAGCTAAAAAGGGAAATTAAATAGGATTTTATTACACATAAAGGCAGTATTATATACTATAGTGACTCAATTTCTTTCCTTTAATTCTTTCTCATCCTTGTTTACAGGATCCAGTTAGATTAATCTCAGAAATTAAGAACATCAGAAACCACTTTATGCCATCAGACCATAACTGCTTGTTATTTTCTGCTCCAATCTGTTCTGGTCTAGTGCACTCCAGAAGTTTTGGACTACAACTCCCAGCATTCTTTGTAGTGGCCTTGCTTGCTTGGGCTCATGGGAGTTGAAGTTCAACACATCAAGCAGACACTAGATTGGGAAAGGCTGGTCCATAGTGCCAGCTTTCCATGATTTCAGAGAGCAAGTTTCTCCGGAAACTAGGGACTGAACCATCTTTGAACAAATGCATAAATACAAAATAAATCAGAGAATTTAATGAAATTTTTGAGTGACCACAGGGCAGAGCCAAGAAGCCCACAGGTATTGGAGTTGTACCCCCATGGATCTTACATGTTAAATCTGGTATTCATACACTGGAATCAGAAGCAGGGAAAAGGAAGGAAAAATTCAGGAAGAGGTTGAGTTGATAAAAATGGAAAAGGAGTATATGCTCTTTTTTGTAGCAATGATCGCTTTCCTGCTCCAGAGTCATTGATTCCATCAAAGTCTGTGGTGAAATGGTCCAGTAAATGGGAGAGGGAGAGAGAATGCATTGGGAAGTGTAGAAAAGCAGGCTCCCTGGACTGCCGATTTAAAATTAAATCAATAAGGACTGTGCTCTTTGCCCTTCTGAAGTCACTCACTCTCTCTCTCTCTAATAATTGCCTTAGCAAGTGAATTGGGGCTTTTTCCTAAAAGTTGAAAATGTAGATCAAAATAAACAGAAAACAGAAAGCCCGTCTTTTCAGACTGCTGCTGCCACCACTGCCCTTCTGCCCCATTTGTAGAAGGGTGGTAGTGGCAGCAGAAGTCTGAAAATACAATAATTGTGTTTTCCTAATAATGTAGTCTTTACAGAAAACCAGAAATTCATGAATACCTTCACAGCCCCACACAGGAACTGAGTCACAGTATTACTAAAAAAGCACAGGATGGCCCAGTCCTGAACTGTGTGCCTTTTATTCAGACACCGACTGGGTTGGGGCACGCGGGCTGTGCATACCAATACCAGAAACTCTGTCTGAAGATGCCAGAGAGCAAATGTGGAACCATTTGCATGCAAAACATGTACTGTGCCACTGAATGGCAGTTACAAAAGTCATCCCTGACCCATCAAAGAGCATAGTGGATCTGTGTGTTTTCCTGTCTCTGGCAAGAAACACTGCTCGTTAGGGGGTTGCTGATAAAAGGCTACAAGGAATTGCAAGTTGTAGACCAAAAGAGAGCTAAACCACCCATGAAGGTGATGGTTGGTACCATGAAATACATTCCTGACCCTTAGAAAAAAAGAGAGTGATCCCTGAAAAGACACCGTCCAGAAATTGCAAATCCTTGTTCCATGAGCTGGAAATATTTGAGTTTAACTTCTAACAGCAACCTTTGTTTCAAGACAGTGTGTATTCAGCCTTACAGCTCCTGAGCCATGTCAGGTTTTGTTGCCTAGTGGGAATAAGGCTTTCTTTGCTCATAAAAATAGTCTTGCAGTTAATGTCACCAGTCCTCTTGTTGCTTTTATCAGATATCTTTCTGGCTGGTCAGGTTAATTTGTTTCCTGTGAATGATGCAATGTTTGCAGCGATTGCTTGAAAACTGATAAAAGCTGGTCTAGCTCTATGTGTGTTTAGCATTTAATCTGCATCTAATACTTTGAGAGGAAGGAGTTTCTCATACTGGAACGTTTCTCTCAATGTCGGAAGAGAAAACAAGCAGAAACCAACAAACCTGGTTCAAAGCATGATGAAGCTGAATGGAAAAGTTTGGGATAGGACAGGAATAAGCAAAGTGTGGCCCTCCCAATATGGCTAGACACCAACTCCCATCAGACGTAGCTGACAAAGCCAATGGTAAGGAATAGAGGGAATTATAGTCCATTTATAATCCTTGTGAAGGCCATACTTTGTCCACTCCTAGGACAGGGAGAACAGGAGAGAGTGAATGTTGGGTAAGATGCTGAAAGAGGCAGGTGGGCTGGCTATGCATGAGGTCTGAGGACCGAAAACTGGGTGGAAAAGGGGCCAAGATGTGAAAAGTTTTGAGGAATAGAATAGGACACAAGGAAAAAGGTGGAGCTGTGAGGATCCCCCAAAAGAAAGAAGCTCAAGTGGATGCCTGAAGGTCCTCTCAGAGGATCCACAGATAGGTATCGATATCAGAGGTTGGCATGGTTTAGCATTTCTAGTGCACAGGTTCCTTCAGTCAGTGCTGCCTGAGTCCTCCTACCACTTGAGGTAACAGAAGTTCCAGTCCCCCAATCACTGCTTGTTGTCATCTACTTTGCCTTCCTTTCTTTCCTGCCTGGGAACCCATTCCAAGCATTCCCCACTATATAAAAAAGAAACTGCATTGCCAGGGTGTCTCCAAAAGTATCGGATCTACAGAATGGTGTGCTGACCTCCCATTTCCTCCTCTGTTCCTCACATTGCTACCGCTGCTTGTCACCACTTGCTTCCATGTGTGTGACAGTATCTACTCATCAAGAGGACATACTGCAGGCAAGCAAGAGGGGATGCAAGTGGCAATAGAAATATGGGCGAGGGATGAGACATGGCAAAAGAAGGGGGTAACAGATACTGCAAATGCAATGCCAGGTAAGGCCATAGGGGGAGCAACTTGATTTGCCATGTTTGATTCTTCACCATCAAAAGCTAGGGTTGCCAAGTCGTAAGGGCAGGTCATTCTGATGTCACAAGACAATTAATGTCACAGAGGCAGGACAGGTAAGTGTAGCTAGAGGAACCAAAACTGTTTCTGAGCTAATTCCTTGTCAAAATGGACAGATGGAGAATCTGGAAACATGGGGCCTAAATCTTACATGAAATCTTGCAAACACAGAGATAATATGTCAATCCAGAGCCAGGGAGAAGAAGCATTTTTGGTGGCTGAGCAAGTGGCACAATGTGTTCATTAGTTCAAAGGATTGCCATCTTTCCCACTAGAGCTTGCATCTTGCACAGCTTTTTGTACAATAAATATGGCACATTGTGATAATTTGTTTAGGTCATACGTCATTGCTGGGGCTGGCCAAGAGTTCACTGCCAGCTCACGGGGCCTTGTGTTCCTTCTGCCAGTGCAACTTCAAGAAGGCTCATTAATTGTAATGCTGACACTGCAGTCTCTTCCTTGTTCCAAACAGCAGAGTAAGAGAATGTACCCACCAGCTGTATTTCTGGTTTCTGACCCTCCATTTCTGATTATTTGGTGCGCTGATTTTGTGCAAGGCCAACAGTCACACAAACACCTACAGACTGACTCTGTGATCCCCGCTACCAAGTAAGAATGGGTGGAGATGGGTGCCCAAGTTTTAAAAACACCTCACATGAAAAACCAAACGTCTTCTTTCTCTTGCACTGCTGGCCTTAAGATAACCTTATTTGTCTGGAGGGCTGGGGAAACGCAGCAATCTACCTGAGGGGGTTGCCTCACAGTAAGGTCACCTCTTTTTAAATAATCTACAACTCAAATCCTGCTGCCTTTTGTGGCTCATATTCCTTAATATTGCCACCTGATTGCTTGCTTGTTCACATTTTCCCACAAGCCATGCCAGCTAAGGAATTTTAGAAATTGTTGTCTCACCCCAACTCATAAAAGTGATTATCATTTTTTCTCAAACTCTGTTCTGACTGTAGTATGAAATTCAGCAGCCAGGACTAGATTTCTCATTATTTCATATTAGGCAATTATTAGATGATTCAACATGGAGAACAGTCTGATACATGCACAGGTTCACGTGAACCATTTGAGTGTTGTTCTTGGTTTCATCCAATAGCATTTCACATTTTGTGGTGCCAGCAGCCATAAAGTAATAGTTAATTTGAAGTGTCTTCTTCAGCAAAGCCAGATTTCTTTCATAAGAGATCTTAATTAACTCAATCTTGACACCTGCAGTTTACTTAGATACCTCACAAATTTGAAGTGGAGGTACCTTGAGGAGCCTGCCTTCATGCTTCAATGTTCTCTACATCATCAAAAGGGTTATAACTAGAGATGAGGATGAATATAAAAACGGATCGGGTTTTTTGACGAATATAGCCGATTTGTCATATATTCACCAATCCGTATTCGTCAAATTTTAAGTCCCAACGAATACAGCTTGATTAATATTTCCCAATTTTTATTCGTCTCCATACAAAGAAAAAAGAAAGCCATGGCTTTTCCATTCTGCCTACTGGCCCACCGATCAGCTGATTGGCGGGCCGATAGGCAGCCACCCACCCCCACAGCCACCCACCCCACAGCCCCAACCCCTTCCTCTCCCTACCTTAGACCCCCCATCCCCATCCCCACCCCCACCGACACCCCCTTACCGTAATTGCCGCCGCCACTGCCGAGGTCTCCATCAGGCCTCCGCAGCTGTAGAAAGGGAAACTGGCTGCCCTTTGCAAAGATGGCGGCTGCGACTTCATTTAGGGTAGGGAAGCTGCAACTGCCATCTTTGCAAATGGCAGCCTGGATTCCCTTAGCCTGCCGCAGTGCCGCGGCGGTGGGGGGGTGGCAGCGGTGGGGTGGCGGTGGGGGTGGTGTGTGTGTGTGTGTGCTCTTTTTTTAGTAACCCCCCACGAATCAACAAATAAATTCTTTATTCGTTGGTTCACGGGGGCAACTTCATGCTTCGTGAGTTGTCAACTTTTGATGACTCACGAAGCAGGACGACTCGCCAAAATGGTGAGTCGTCCCCATCTCTAGTTATAATGTCAGTGCTGAATTCGAAGTTGCCGAGAGCATCATGACATGGAGTGTCATGCATTTGCAGGAGAATCTGAGCACCACATTGTTATCATACTTGTCAATATAGCATATTATATAATTTGGTTGTGGGTTTATTTGTTTTTGTGTTTGTTTTCTAAATATTTGGAGCTCTTCATAAAAAAAATCTCAATTAACTTTAAGACCCTAGGAAAGGTCATTTTGAGCAATGCACTGAAAAGAATGGCCCTGTAGTTTTCCATAAGGTCACACAAGGATGCCATAAAAGAAGCCAAAAAAAGAGCAAGTAATTAAAAAAGGAGGAAAAAAACTTTTGTTCCTAAATTTAATTCAAGAGATAATTGAGTAATAAGCCTATATTTAGATAATTCTACTGATTCACAAAGGCTTTATTTAGAGTGGAACAATGGCTGCAGTTTTGTATTCAGTAAAAGTGCTTTTTCAGGAAGACAGGGATTTACTTGAAATAATAGAAAAGCTAAAAAATTAAGTTAGACAAAGTGAAGATTAATTGCTTTTACTATATATCTAAGAAGAGATCTTTGTTAAGAAAATTAATGATTTTGAAAGATTATTGTTGGTTTTGTTGTAAAAGCGTTTTTCTTCTTAGATAGCTAAAATGCAGTTGATTTTAGGTCAGAAGTGGAAAAATCTCTCAATGATAATTTTACTTGTGACACTGTTCTTGCACTGTTATTATTAACAGGCTTTGTGATGTATGTGGGTGTGCACAAGCAGGTGTGGAGGGTGATTGTTGCTTTTGCCTTGCTGTAATCTAAGGAAGACTGGATCACTTTGGGTTAGATCACATCTGTGCCACAAGAGAAGAACTGATATATTCCAGCCTTCTAGGAACATGCTACTGGATTTGACATTGCTGTTGTTATGTGCCATCAAGTCATCTCTAACTTATGGCAGCCCTAGGAATAAGTGGTCTCCAAAATGTCCTGTCCTCAACAGCCCTGCTCTGCTCATGCAAACCCAAGCCTGTGGTTTCCTTTTGGGAGTTGATCCATCTCTTATCTTCCTCTTTTCCTGCTGCCTTTGACATTTCCCAGCATTACTGTCTTTTCCAGACAATCCTGTTTTCTTATGATGTGCCCAAAGTAGTACAGCCCCAGTTTCAACATTTTTCCCTCCAGAGAGAGTTCAGGCTTGATTTGACATGGATATACTTAAAACAATAGTTTTGCACAAACGGTCATTTAAAATTTTCCACCCCCTTTGTGGGATATTGGGAGAAATATTTCACCAAATTTCTTGAGGGGTAAGCAGAAATTGTTCAATGATTTCTTGGGTGTGTGTGTCACCATTAGCAGTTGTTTTAGCACTGCATTGCTCTTTTCCCCCCTAAAGAGTTTTGGGATTTTGCCCTAGCACTGTAAATAGCAACAACAGCAACAGGTTGCTGGGCTGCTACTTTGCGTCTCTAAAACATCCTCTAACTATTGTTTTCTTAGGGCATTGCTGTGGTAAAGAGGCAAAGAGGCAGCCATTCAGATGGTAGAAAGCTTGGAAATAATTCAGCAAACAGCCTTTTATTTCTAGGGAAGTAAGAAAAAACTCAGAACACTTCTGAGAAATTCTGGTGTCGCATTTGCTTCAGGGTTCACCAGCTTCCTCAAGAGACTGCAACACACACATGCCAAATGTCAACAACACAGATACCAGGTACTGGGTATCAGACATCAAAGAGCAGTGGACTTCATTTCCAGAAGCCAACAACACAGAGAGATAAAGGGGTCGTGGATTTCCATCCATAGATGCAAACTAGCACATGGCTGGCTTGGCTAGGTGTGAACATTGTTAAACAATTTTCTTGTGTGTCAGAATGTGATAAGAGGCTAAGTAATGCATTTCTACTTTTGTAGGTTTTTACTTTTTCAAGATATGTGCCTTTTCAGGCTATAAGCTCCTGTATTTTTGGACTGAAATATGATTTAAGTTCTTGTCTGGAGCTTTTATAGCTAAAAGCTTATAATTGAAATAGATTTTACTGGCTTAAGTTCTGCCTGAAACTTAAGTTTTGATTTTAGATTATTTCACATTTGCAGCTTCTCACAGTTGTAAGAATGTTTGATGCCATTCATACCTACAGCTTTGAACAAGTTGTAAGAACGGATTTGTGTTTAAGCATTTGTGGGCTGAGGCGAAAAAGTTCCTGGTTTGTGTGCCCTGATCGTTAAAATACACATTGACATCATTTCAGCTTTATTGGAGATAAATTATGGACATATAAAAAGGCCAGAGCTTCTGTTGGTTACAGTAGAATAGTCTTGGCACAGCATAAGGAGGGGATCCTTGCACTGGGCGACCCGCCTGCCAGCCAATGAACCCAATGTTACACCCTTGATGGGTAGCCAAGGACTGGCAATCAGAGCTAGATATCATCCCCCTTCACACAACCACTGACAGGATCAACGTTTCCTGTTGTGTGATGCCCCCTTGAGCCAAGCAAGCCCTTGTAACCCCCCCCCCCCCACCTCCACTGCTTGATACCCAAACAGAGGAAATTCCAAGCCTGGGATAGGGATGAATGGCTGATTCCTTTACCAAGGATCTGTTCCTATGCACAAAACTGCCCCTCCATGTAACCAAAAAGCTATGCTGGCATTTACAGGCCCTACCCAACCCGTTCACCCCACACCCCTTCTTGCAATCTTATTAACCTTTCTAAAATTATATCAAATAACATGCACTCATACAATGTGGGTGGGCAAAGTCCAAAGGAAGACTGGCCAGAGAGAGGTTGAGTAGCCTTTTATATGCCTTCCTGATACACCTGATTTAAGATCAAACTTTCTGATCCACCAGGCAGGCTCTGCCCCTTTCAACCACCCTCTGATTAGCTAAGGTTTCAAATAGCCAATTCCTATTGTGATTGGCCACTATTTGAATCTTTCCCAGTCAATCACCTTTCAGCCAAGCTCCCAAGGATCCTGGGAACTGTTGCAGAGTTTTGAATTTTTGTTTAAATTCCTCTAACTACACAGCTGAAGGGCAGGGATTTACAGGGCAGAGTAGCTTCAAATTCCCCAGTTTACTCCACCCTTTTTTTCTCACCAACTGGCACTTACAGTCTCATTAACTCACTTTGAGATATTAGTCATAGAAAGAATAAAAATATTTAATTTTACTGACAGTTGAACAGATCTACAGCAAAATTAACAAATATGACTGGCCTCAAGAGACTCCAGACTGCTTCCAACAGACAAAGGAGGGAGGTGAAATTAAGAGAGGGGTGGGTCTCTCTTTGAATTTAGAGGCCAGGAGGGAATTATTGGTTAGTGCTGATAAAATGACAATCACCATAGCCCAGAAAAGTACCTCTCAGCCACACCTGCTAGAGGCAGCATGCAAGGTTGCAAAAACTCCAGCAGGAACATGGCAATCTCCCTCCATGTAGCCAGGCCTTGTTGGGCCACAAACAGGGTCCTAAGTAAGAGAAACTTGGGGACCTAAACTCATAGATGTAAGAATGATTTTTTGTAAGATAAATTTACATGCCTCTAACTTCTCAAAAAGTTCACTTCTTGGCCTTTTGGCTAAGAACAAGTGTAGTAGTATGATTTTATGTGTTCAGTTACTCTTGGATCTCTTTAAGCATGGAAGCAATTAGATAAGCAAAGCTTGTAGAATTAGGCAAGCTGATGTTGTGGGTGTAGAATTAGGCAAGCTGATGCTGTAAAGTGAAACATGTACTTTGATACCCAGATTAATAGTAATATGATTAGAAAAATTATCTGATTTCATATTGGAATTAATCCATTTAAGGATAAATGTCCGCTGTAACAGACCAACACAGACTCAAATTACCAAGGGGTGATATAAAGTTTTGTTGTGCTCTGAGGTCATTATTTGAGTGCCATACTTTTTACCTTGACATATTTGTCTCTGCTGAAGATGCTTAGAATATTCTGTTCCTGTGAGTCCTGTAATGGTTACCAAGGAGTTACGTCATATCTAACTTACGTTGTATTTAAGTCCATGAAAAAGAGGAAACTAGTACTATGCCATAATTTGTCCTCCAACTTCCTGAATTGTTTATTCTCCTATGAAACTGGCTTAAATTTTTCTACCTGGTTTTCATGGCCCTTCAGAGTTTCTTTTGGCTATATTTTGAGCTTATCATACCATTGTCACCGAAGCTACCAACATGAATTTGACCAAACTCCGGGAGGCAGTGGAAGACAGGAGGGCCTGGTGTGCTCTGGTCCATGGGGTCACAAAGAGTCGGACACGACTTAATGACTAAACAACAACAACAACAAATCATACCATTGCAATGTGGCTGAGGGGTTCTAATTTCTTCTTCTTATATTCCTCTCTCCATCACTCAACAGCCTCCCTGGCTGCCCACATTTCTTGATTGAAAAAGCCCTTATGACATCTTTGCCTGGGCTTTAACTGAGGTGTGGGCAGCTGGGGAAACTGTTGGCTGCCACAGACATGATTAAACAATGAAAGAGAGACCACGCACACACATTCCTCAACCTCCTCATGAGTTTTAAAAAAGTAGAAGATGGCTGAAATCTGACCCATTTCTCCAACATTTCTCCTCTGAAATTATTTTCAAAGTGAAATTATTTTCAGTGGGAGTAACTGCAAGTGGCAAAATTTTGCATAGGACAAATATTTGGCACAACGTTGGTTTGGATTTTGTGTTTACCTTCCAGTGATGGATATGACCCTTTTCATCACAGAAGGCTTTAGACATAGTAAACCATGTTTCTAATGGAGAAAGGAGGGGAATTTTCATTGATTACTCCAGCCTCCTGTAGCCACACTGCCTTCTTTCAGAAGATTCTCCAAACCCCTAGAACTACCCAACACTGCCCCATTGGGAACCTCCAAGAGTGAACATTTTCCTTTTAAACAAATTGTAGGGGGGCCTATACCTTTTCTGGGAGGTGGTCAGTTGTGATGATGAGGAATTTTTCAATATTTTTTTTTGGGGGGGGGCAGGATGTTGTAGTCTGCTGTGGTTTTTGGAGGGACAGAATAAACTGCCCATGAACCAGCAGAGGCACACCCAGTTAGGAGAGAACATGCATCTGATGATATGGGCAGTAGTCCACAAAAGCCATATGCAACAATCCACATGTTAGTCTTTAAGACACAACAAGACCCTTTATTGTTTTAGCCGGTAAACATAGTAGCATTTTTCAGACTGAGACTTAGGGCCCAAGTATTTAAGGTAGCAGGACATTTGTGACTGGGAGCCCAGGCTGGCCCCATCTTTGCTGTCCTTCTGCAAGCAAATACCTTTCTCTTCAGACACGCTTTTCCTAAGAGACTGGCTGTCTAAGAGGGTTTTTTTAATGGATTGTTGTACCTTGTTGCTTTGAATGTATTTTTGGTGTTGATTTTCTTTACCGTTTTTAGTGCAATATTTGTTTGATCCTTTAAAAATATGCTATACTTATAGTTATATATTGTTGTTGTTTAGTCGTTTAGTCGTGTCCGACTCTCCGTGACCCCATGGACCAGAGCACGCCAGGCCCTCCTGTATAGTTATATACTATATATAGAAGTATAGTTATATATAAGTATAAGTGTTATAGGTAAAATAAAATAAAATTCTTGATAAAAAAATTAAAATATGCTATACTTACTGTTTTTAGCTTTTAAATATTGTTTTTTTTTTTAATGATGTAAGCCATCTTGCATCATCTTTAGGGAGAAAGGCAGGGTAAAAATACTTTAAATAAATGAAATAATTTTTTCGTCTTCTATGGAAACTGCAACACAGAAGGCAATTATGACTGGGACCACTATACTGGGTCAAGGTCTAGGAGGGATTTAACCTATTCCACTTCCAACTTTTCCATCTGACATCAGCCCTCACATGTGAAGCTATTATGTGCCATGAAGGAAAAAAATGTCTATAAGGAGTATTCAAGGCTTTCCAGGACTCCAAGCAGGCCAGCGTGGGCTACTGTTGCTTGGAAGGATGGAAGGGAATGTTTACTTTATGGTATATTTGTTTGACCAAAATTTAAAGTCAGTTGGACAAGTCATGCCTTGGAATGTCAAAAGAAAGCAGGGAGCCATTTTGAGCAAGGAGGCATCATAGAACAACAATTGCATGTAGTAGACCTATACAAAAAAATCAGGTTTATGAACTGTGTTGCTTACATTTCCTTGTTCTACTACAGGATGTCAGCTTATGCTTCAATTCACAAACAAGCACAATGGAAACTTTAACATTGCCCTTTCTGCTTCCTTCCAGTGTGGGCTGAATACTAATGCTACAATACAATCAAGCAAGGTGAAATAGCTTGCTCGGAAGCCCTCAGAATATATGGCCTGATGTTAGCTTGTAGGTATCATAGATCTGTCCTGGCATTCATCCTGTTGAATCTTTTCCTGAATTGAATATCTCCTTGCCAACAAGAAAAGTGGGAACGGTAATAATAATCGTAGTAATAATAATAAAAATCCTTCACATGCTAGATTTCCTTCCCCACTCGGTTTGTCCTCTTCCTGCTGCGTATCATTTGGGAGGTTCAAAAATCAATTTGTGCTTTTTGCTTGCAAGTGCTTCTTTTTCTTGATTAAAAAAGTTATAATCTCTTCTGCTCACAGCCAGGAGGATCTTATATGGTCGTTTAGTAAGTCAGACTAGGCGGCATTTAGAAATAATATTCAGCAAAATGCTCATTTCTTGAGGGAAAGAAATATTTGCAGTCTAATTTGTATCAATAGATCTCTACAGGTTTCTCTAATTGATAGAAGACAACTTGGAAGAGATATGATAGATTCATTGCAAAATTTCAATTTTATAGAAAGAATAGATTTTATTTGGTCTTTTTAAAATAAATAAAAATAACAATTAAAATGATTAGAACAGCCACTCTCAACCTTTTTTTTTTTTTTTTTTTTTGGGTTTGGCCATGGCCATAAACACAATATGAAAAAAGACAGGCTGAATCAGGATAAGTCACATAACAAACCTTATATGTGTGAAGAATTTTTTGCAGTCTGTGGCCCCCTTCAAATGTGTCATGCCCCCCGGGGGGGGGAGGGCATGTGGCCCCCATTGAGAATGGCTGATGTAGAAGATTAGTTATTTCAAAAGATCTGCAATGTATTACCATTTCTCCTAATAATAATAATTGTTCACCATTAAGTCAATTCTGATTTATGGTGACCCTACTCAGAAGTGGTTTACCATTCCTTTCTTCTGGGGGCATCCTGAGACTGTGCAACTTGCCCAAGGCTACACATTCTGGCTCTTCTCCTAGAAGATACAGTGGGGAATCAAATTCTCAACCTCTGACTTTGCAGCCAGATGCCTAACGTACTGAGCAGCCAGCTGAAGGTCCATTAATACCCCAAAAAGAGTCTACATAAAACTGTATATGCGTTTTCATTTGCATTTCTCCTAATATATGCATTTTTGCCTACTGTGCATTTTGTTTTTCCCCTTATATAATGCTTTTTAATGAAGTTTTCTACCTATATGTTCATATTTGGAACCACTTTCTTTAAATACATGCATTTTTGTATGCATATGGATTTGGTAATTGCAAAATGTATCTCAAAAAGCAATTGAAAATCATTGTCCTTTATCCTCAGTGCAAGAGCACAATTGCCAAAATATAAATGTATATCTATGTAAACATGTTATGTGCTGTCATGTGATTTCCAACTTATGGCAGCCCTAAGTTGAAAGAGTATGAGTTGTTCAAGGAGTGATTTACCATTGTTTCCCCCTCTCCACCCTGGTGAGTTTCTATGGCTAAGCACAACTGTGAACATAAATCTTTACAACAACAACAAAAACAACAACCTTTGAACTGAAGAGCTGGAAGAGAGCCTGTGGATCATCGAGTCTAGTCCCTTGTCAAGGAGGCACAGTGGGGAACTGAACTCCCAACCTCTGGCTCCGAAATCAGATACCTAAGCCACTGAGCACTCCAGTGTACCACAATACTTCTCATACAGACTATATAAAGTTTTTGCAATTTCAGCATATTAAATTCACATTCCCTATCAGCAGAGTTCAGTACACTATGTTCTCCCCATCATTCTTCTAAAACGCACTTTGTTCGTGTATATGATACTGATTTTCTTGTCTGCATTCTATCCATGCTGTTTCCTACTAAAGAGGCTCTCAATAATTTAATTTTTTTTAATGTCCGCTGAAACTTTGATCTTATGTTTGATGCCATCTGATTTTAAAAAAATGTGGAAATTTTTGTTTACAATTTTTTTGAAAATAAACAGTGGAGAAAAGAAGGAATTGTGATTAATGCCTTTTCAACACAGAGAAAAGCTTGTGTAGCATAGCATGTGATACTCACCAAATCCTGGATGACTGTTTCTCTGATTGTACATTTGCCTCTTTATGAGGAGTAGGGCTAAAAATTGAAGCATGAAAGAGATACACACCAGGACTTTGTTGTTGTTGTTGTTTAGTCGTTAAGTCGTGTCCAACTCTTCGTGACCCCATGGACCAGAGCACACCAGGCCCTCCTGTCTTCCACTGCCTCCCGGAGTTGGGTCAAATTCATTTTGGTAGCTTCAATGATACTGTCCAACCATCTCGTCCTCTGTCGTCCCCTTCTCCTCTTGCCTTCACACTTTCCCAACATCAGGGTCTTTTCCAGGGAGTCTTTTCTTCTCATGAGATGGCCAAAGTATTGGAGCCTCAGCTTCAGGATCTGTCCTTCCAGTGAGCACTCAGGGTTGATTTCCTTTAGAATGGATAGGTTTGTTCTCCTTGCAGTCCAGGGGACTCTCAAGCGTCTCCTCCAGCACCACAATTCAAAAGCATCAGTTCTTCGGTGGTCAGCCTTCTTTATGGTCCAGCTCTCACTTCCATACATCGCTACAGGAAAAACCATAGCTTTGACTATGCGGACCTTTGTCGGCAAGGTAATGTTTCTGCTTTTTAAGATGTTGTCTAGGTTTGTCATTGCTTTCCTCCCAAGAAGCAGGCGTCTTTTAATTTCGTGGCTGCTGTCCCCATCTGCAGTGATCATGGAGCCCAAGAAAGTCAAATCTGTCACTGCCTCCATATCTTCCCCTTCTATTTGCCAGGAGGTGATGGGACCAGTGGCCATGATCTTAGTTTTTTTTTATGTTGAGCTTCAGGCCATTTTTTGCACTCTCCTCTTTCACCCTCATTAAGAGGTTCTTTAATTCCTCCTCCCTTTCTGCCATCAAAGTGGTATCATCTGCATATCTGAGGTTGTTGATATTTCTTCTGGCAATCTTAATTCCGGCTTGGGATTCATCCAGTCCAGCCTTTCTCATGATGTATTCTGCATATAAGTTAAATAAGCAGGGAGACAATATACAGCCTTGTCGTACTCCTTTCCCAATTTTGAACCAATCAGTTGTTCCATATCCAGTTCTAACTGTTGCTTCCTGTCCCACATATAGATTTCTCAGGAGATAGATAAGGTGGTCAGGCACTCCCATTTCATTAAGGACTTTCCATAGTTTGCTATGGTCCACACAGTCAAAGGCTTTTGCATAGTCAATGAAGCAGAAGTAGATGTTTTTCTGGAACTCTCTGGCTTTCTCCATAATCCAGCACATATTAGAAATTTGGTCTCTAGTTCCTCTGCCCCTTCGAAATCCAGCTTGTACTTCTGGGAGTTCTCGGTCCACATACTGCTGGAGCCTACCTTGTAGGATTTTAAGCATAACCTTGCTAAATACTTGTAGATATCTATGGATATAGATTTTAATCATATTTTAAATCACATCTTGCAAGCAGCCTTTTCATTCATTTTGTGTATGGAATTACCGTCCTTCTGTATGGCAGAAGCATAAGTAACACTGGCAACAGAGCTAAGCTTTTGTGTAAATGGCTAGAACCCTATTGCTGATTTCCACTCGTCTGCAAAAAATGGGTAAATCTTGGAGGGAAGTTGCTGCGCATTAAGGAGGTGCTGGTTCTATTCCTGAGTGTTTGACTGATTGCATGATTGGGCATGAGCTTAGGAGTGCAACCAGCACATCATTAATGAGTGGCAATTTGCCCTTCATGCTTACATGATTGCTTTTACACAAACATAGATCAGTAACAGAATTCGAGCCAACATTCTAGTAATATTTATAATTTGTATTTCCATAATAATACTAATCATGTGCTCTCAAGTCAATTCTAACTTATGGCAATTCTTCAGGATTTTTAAGGTAGAAAACATAGAAGTGCTTTACCATTCTCTTCAGCTGGGGGCACCCTGGGACAGTGCAGCTTGCCCAATGCCACACAGACTGGTGCTACTCTCAGAAGGCACAGTTGGGAATCAAACTCCCAACCTCTGGTTCTGCAGCCAGATATCTAAGCCACTCAACGAAGTGACTTTTATGACAGAAACAGTTTCAGTAACACAACGTTTTATTCCTAAATTTAGTCTAATTCTTATCCATCTCCCCATTCTTATCTAGCTTCCCGGCCCCACTTCCTCCAGGTGCTGCCTTCGAGGGGGTGGGGCACCAAACAGCGGATCAGCTGTGTGACTATCGGCCAAACTGTCATGAACTGCCAAAACAATGATTCATGCCCATGTCTAATGACTAGCAAATAACTGACACAGAGCACACTTTGATTTTCCTGTAACACCCTTTAAAATATTGCATGACATTGATGATCCATAGGGTTCCTTCCAGCTCTGCAGTTCTAAGGCGATGGTGATGATTGTCATGGCAGATTGGGTATTAGGCTTTTTACTCTGTGCAAGCATTTGATTTGATTTTGATACTGAATGTAGAATTCAACAATTCCAATTCTTGCACTGCAAAAGTAGTTTTGACAATATGCAAGCCACGTGTGTGGAAATCTCAGAAGCATGTGTGGGATAGTGACTGGGCTGGACAGTGGTCAAGAGTAAGAACTTCCAGGGGTGGGTGTGAGGCCTGGTTATGTTAAATGTGTTGATTTATGTAAACAGGGCAATTGACTTGCTTGGAGTATGTGAGGATGGTAAATTTGTGAAGGGAAGGGGTGACTGTGAAACATGGGAAGCTGATGAGAATGATTTGGATGGTCTGGGAGAGGAAACGGGGGGGGGGGAGAGAGAGAAGGGACGTGGAGAAGATCTGAGAGGACTGAATGGGGAGATGGATAAGAATTAGGTTACATTTAGGAATATATGTGTTACTGAAACTGTTCCTGCCATAAAAGTTGCTTGATTGATTTCCAGCCAAATGGTATAGTGTGTTGATTACCTGAGGGCTGGCAATGTGGTTGCAGTGGGCAAGGCCAAAGCGAGAGTGGCAATAAATTACACACAGGAGCAACTAAGTGTTAGTGATACTGACAGGTAAGGATTGTAAAAGGAAAAAAAGATAGGTCATGATTATTCCTGTGAGTTGTGGGCATATCCAAGTCTAATAGTTCAAACTGCAAGTTAAAGAGAGAGGTGGGAGTTTTGGGTGTGGCCATGGGCTTCAGTCCCTGCCATCAGCTACTCACCAAGACTTCCATGATTTCACTTATGCAATAAGATTTTGACCAGTATTTCTTAGGCCCATTAAATACGTTTCTGAACAACCTTTTGAGAAATATCTCCTTCCAATTATAACCACATTTCTGCCTCGTCTCTTTAAGGCAGTACACAGAAAATTCATCCTGAAGGCCATTGTTGGGGGCACAACTCACGAGTAAGCATGCATAGGATCAGAATATATATCCTTAAGTATTTGCTTTAGCAGAATTATCTGTACCATATGAGTGACAACGTTCCAGGAATTTCACAAAGTTTCTTGTTATTCCGAGACATTTTTGTTGGTCTGAAAAAGATATTACCCTACTGTTAGTAATGGTTTAATAAAAGCTGTTCTTTTCCCAGGTCTGCTGTTGTAAAACCAATACCATGAAAGCGTGAGAGGCATTTTTTAATATGAAGTTTCGAGACAGCATTCAGATAATTTTGCTGAAGATAATAACCTCATGTTCTTTCCATTCCCAATACAGTACAAAGAAATTTGCAGGTTTTAGCAAACTCTTTGAAAGGTGACTGGAAATAGAATAGGAGCCCACCTCCATGGGTCAGATTCTGTATAAACAGCTATGCAGAACTGTTCTCAGAACAGAGAGGACCATGTCTGATCTGCCTGCCCTAGAGCTGTGGGAAATGATGAGTACATTTGAGTACATTGTGGGATAGAGTTATGGAGGTGGGACTTGGGACTTGGGAGATCTGGGTTCAAGTCATAACTGAGCCATGACTCTCTGTGGGCAACTTTGAGCCTGTCCCTCTGTCATCTTCACACCTCTTTCACAGGCTAGTTGTGAGGAGAAGGCTGGCTAGAGATGTGACTGGATGTCTAAATCCAGTTTAAATGTTGCCCTCCTGTCTCTGAGAAAAGGCCATGAGGAGGTGGCACTGTGCAAGAAGCAAAAGGGACAAAGTGCACCGGGGTTGGGGGAATATCACAGATACTCCTTGTGCTTTACCTTAGGAATACAACAATGGGGCCATGATCCTATAGCTGGTGCATTTTTCATCATCATTCATTTTTGTATCAACAAAATAGCATATTTCCATGAAAGCGGAGGAGAAGATGGGACAAGAGGAGAAGAGGTTAAATTGAGTTTAGCTCCTGGATATACTCTGCCTTTCTTGTATGGTATGCCACTTTAATCATGGGAATACAAGAAGGGAGAGGGGATTGAGCTGTAAAGCTAAAGCAAATACACTTTCAGCTGTCCAATAAAATGTCTTTAGCATTGAAGCATTGGGCTACACTCCTAAAACCTCATATTTTGAAGCAGCTAATATCAGTGGATCAATCTTTAAATTATAGGTCATTGATTCCAAGTTGTGTGGTTTTGCCATTTTCTTGGCAGCCAGCTCTACTGTCTGCTTTGTCCTGTGCCTTTTTGTTAGCGGAGCAACAAAAAGTGATTGGTTCTTAGTGTGAATCTGAAAATAATATGGCTGTCAATATGTTTTAAACATGCAATTTTAAATCCTTTCCAGGGTCTGGTGACATGCTGAATCTATTTTTGTCATTGTTGTTGTCATCTGCTGCTTCTTCTTCTTCTTCTTCTTCACTGTGACATATATGCAACTTGGAATTTTTATCCACTTTATAAATTTTGGGCAGCAAAGAACCAGGCCAACTCCAAAACAAACATGAATTATTGAAATAATGCAGAACTTCTGAATTAGAGATTGTACAATAATGGGAGAATGGAGTGTGTCCTATAAGATGCTCCAAACTCAAGCAAGATAAAAAGCCAATGCACAGCCATGTTTTGCAGCTTCATGTAACTTGGTGAAATGTTGCATTTAGGATTCTGACATCTTTCACTTTTGCTTCTCCACTGTTCTGAACAATTTTAAGAGTTTCATCAGTCACCAGTTTGGGCTTTTCTTTTCTTTTTGTTTTCTTCCCTGACAGTATCTCTAGTTTCAATCCATACTTCTGGTTCATGGTGAATTCAAATGCAGTTATGCAACTTTAATGGACTTTATTCGTTATATGTACATCAAATAAGTCAGAAATGTTATTCCAAATATATTTTGACATTTTGATTCTTTTAGTGTTTTTCTTTAGCTTTACTCTAATTTTTTATATTAAAAGTTCACAATCAGTATCATAAGCTGCTCCTGGTCTTGTTTTGGCTGAGAAAACACAGCTTTTTCATCGGCTACTTTCAATTATGTAGTCTATTTGATTTCTATACTGACCATCTGGTGATGTTCATGTGTACCATCATCTGTTTTGTTGCCTAAAGCATGTATTTGCAGTAAACAGGTTGTAAACTTCCAAGAATTCTATGAGCCATATTCCTGCTTCATTTCTGATTTCTAGGCCAAATTTCTGAAAAACTTTTGCTTCTGCTTTGTTTTCTACATCTGTGTTCCAGTGACCTGTGATTATCAGCACATCCTGTTTTGGTGTATGATCAATTGCGTCCTGAACACCTGCATGACAGCTTTTGATTTCTTCTTCAGTATCTGTAATTTGGGCATGGACTTGAATGATGGGTATGTTGATAGCTTTTCCAAGAAGTCTGATTAATATTATTTGTTTAGATTTTACATTATAACTCCTAATTACTTGTGCTTTTGTATTAGAACCACACTACTCATATTTCTCCTTTGCTCTTCCTCAATAACTGACTGGTTGATTGCCTTCTGATCTTGGAGTTTCATGTTCCATCCCTTGTTTTGCTTTGGATTGTCTCATCATAGGGGTTTTCGAGGTATGATATATTCAAAAGTGGTTTACCATTGCCTTTTTCTATGCAGTGGTAGCAAAATTAACCTGAGTGTCACTGCTGTTGTCTGTGAGAGATCCCCTGTTAGAGTCACTTCCACTACTGCTCCTGCCCAGCAGTTGCCCTTCAGCATTTTTCCAGTCCCATCACCACTGGATTTATCAGTTCATTTCTGCTGATGTGTAGTTTAAACTAGAGGAGGGTATTCGTATATGAATACGAATATCCCCGTGCAGCTGGAGTTAATGAGGGTCTGGCCCCTGGGGCCTAACTTTCCACTCACATGTCTGCCAGAGGCGGTGGCCCCGCTCATCCTTCCAATTGCTCCCGAGCACCATTCTTTTCCAGGTCGTCTAGCCACTCCTGGCACAGGGAGGGAGGATGAGTCTCCCTGCAAGGCTGCTGAGCAGCTAGCCAATCGGTGCTCTGGAGTGATTGGAAGGAAGAGAGGGGCCGCTGCCGCTGCCAGAAGTGTGACTGGACAGTCTGGCCGCAGGGGCCGGACCCTCGTTAACTCTAGCTGCACTGGGATATTCGAATTCATATACAAATACGAATACCGCTATCTCTACTTTAAACCTGAAAAGGGTGGATGCATCTTAGGTTGGTATCCCCAGCTTTGACCATTCCACCTTTGGTTATCCCACTAAAAGTCTAAAATCATAGTGGTGTCTTGCTTCCTGATGGCATTGCCCTCAGCTTCCCTGACACACTTAAACCCCCTGGCCTCATTAAGGTGTGTATCTGAGAAGGAGAGGCTGATCTGGATAGATTTTAAAAATGGCTGAACTGAAGCGGGATTCTTCTAAAGATGGCAAAATCCAAATGTTAATGCTGCTGGAAGTATCATTAAAAATTTAAATTCAGTGGGACACAGAATGAAAACCACAGTGGTTGAAATCCAATAGTAAGTCATACTTGGATTAGGCCCATTGAATCAATGGAACCTATGAAGGAGTTGACTCACCAATTCCTCACTAGCTCAATAGGCCTACTCTAGTTGCAACTTACTACTGGATTTTGGCCAGTATGTCTCATTTTCTTTCCAGGCTCTCTACAAATGGAAAATAGCAGGCAGGTGTGGAGAGGTGGCGTCTTGTGACTGGAAGGTTTGCCTTCCAATTAAAGTGAATACTTTAACCAGAGCTCTTCAGTTTCAGTTATATGAAGGAGAAATATATACCTTTTTTGCTAGTTATCTTTCCCAAAAGCAGGAATGTGTTTTCCTGGGACAGTGCAACACTAGGTGTTTGCTTGGGAGAGGCTGGATATTCAGTCCTTCTGCCTCTGCCACTGTGTGTTCCTCACCCATGCACTCCTACTATACTTCCTGTGACTTTGATGCCAAGTGAGCAGAAAATAAAGCAGGGTTTACCATTCAGCACAACTCCTTAGAGAGACTTTTCAACTGACCAAATTGGCTATTCTTGTTTTTACAGGACTGAGGGCTCCAGTATATTCAGAAAACTCACATACTTCTTAAGGGATTCCACATTCATTACAGTGGACAAGAGGGTCTACAGGTCTACAATGAGTCCACTGCTTCCTTCAGAAGAAACAAGATGTCTGCTTGACCAAAAAAACACCTAGTATGTTTTAGAGCAGTGTTTCCCAATCTGGGTGTTGTGACCCCCAAGGGTCACAAGTGTTTCGTGGGTCATCTTATATGTGTTGTTGTTGTTGTTTAGTCGTTAAGTCGTGTCCAACCATCTCGTCCTCTGTCATCCCCTTCTCCTCTTGCCTTCACACTTTCCCAACATCAGGGTCTTTTCCAGGGAGTCTTCTTTTCTCATGAGATGGCCAAAGTATTGGAGCCTCAGCTTCAGGATCTGTCCTTCCAGTGAGCACTCAGGGTTGATTTCCTTCAAAATGGATAGGTTTGTTCTCTTTTCAGTCCAGGGGACTCTCAAGAGTCTCTTCCAGCACCACAGTTCAAAAGCATCAATTCTTCGTCGATTAGCCTTCTTTATGGTCCAGCTCTCACTTCCATACATCGCTACAGGAAAAACCATAGCTTTGACTATGCGGACCTTTGTCGGCAAGGTGATGCCTCTGCTTTTTAAGATGCTGTCTAGGTTTCTCATCACTTTCCTCCCAAGAAGCAGGAGTCTTTTAATTTTGTGGCTGCTGTCACCATCTGCAGTGATCATGGAGCCCAAGAAAGTCAAATCTGTCACTGCCTCCATATCTTCCCCTTCTATTTGCCAGGAGGTGATGGGACCAGTGGCCATGATCTTAGTTTTTTTTTTATGTTGAGCTTTAGGCCATTTTTTGCGCTCTCCTCTTTCACCCTCATTACGAGGTTCCTTAATTCCTCCTCACTTTCTGCCATCAGAGTGGTATCATCTGCATATCTGAGGTTGTTGATATTTCTTCCAGCAATCTTAATTCCGGCTTGGGATTCATCCAGTCCAGCCTTTCGCATGATGTATTCTGCATATAAGTTAAATAAGCAGGGGGACAATATACAGCCTTGTCGTACTCCTTTCCCAATTTTGAACCAATCAGTTGTTCCATATCCAGTTCTAACTGTTGCTTCCTGTCCCACATATAGATTTCTCAGGAGATAGATAAGGTGGTCAGGCACTCCCATTTCTTTAAGAACTTGCCATAGTTTGTTGTGGTTGACACAGTCAAAGGCTTTTGCGTAGTCAATGAAGCAGAAGTAGATGTTTTTCTGGAACTCTCTGGCTTTCTCCATAATCCAGCGCATGTTAGCAATTTGGTCTCTAGTTCCTCTGCCCCTTCGAAATCCAGCTTGTACTTCTGGGAGTTCTCGGTCCACATACTGCTGAAGCCTACCTTGTAGGATTTTGAGCATAACCTTGCTAGCGTGTGAAATGAGTGCAATTGTACGATAGTTGGAGCATTCTTTGGCGCTGCCCTTCTTTGGGATTGGGATGTAGACTGATCTTTTCCAATCCTCTGGCCACTGCTGAGTTTTCCAAACTTGCTGGCATATTGAGTGTAGCACCTTAACAGCGTCATCTTTTAAGATTTTAAATAGTTCAACTAGAACGCCATCACCTCCACTGGCCTTGTTCTTAGCCATGCTTTCTAAGGCCCACTTGACTTCACTCTCCAGGATGTCTGGCTCAAGGTCACCAACCACACTATCTGGGTTGTCTGGGACATCCAGATCTTTCTGGTATAATTCTTCTGTGTATTCTTGCCACCTCTTCTTGATGTCTTCTGCTTCTGTGAGGTCCCTACCATTTTTGTCCTTTATCATGTCCATCTTTGCACAAAATGTTCCTTTAATATCTCCAATTTTCTTGAACAGATCCATGATTTTTCCCTTTCTATTATTTTCCTCTGTATCTTTGCACTGTTCATTTAAGAAGGCCCTCTTGTCTCTCCTTGCTATTCTTTGGAAATCTGCATTCCATTTTCTGTAACTTTCCCTACCTCCCTTGCATTTTGTTTCCCTTCTCTTCTCTGCTATTTGTAAGGCCTCGTTGGACAGCCACTTTGCTTTCTTGCATTTCTTTTTCTTTGGGATAGTTTTTGTTGCTGATTCCTGTACAATATTACGAACTTCCATCCATAGTTCTTCAGGCACTCTGTCCACCAAATCTAGTTCCTTAAATCTGTTCTTCACTTCCACTCTGTATTCATAAGGGATTTGGTTTAGATTATACCTGACTAGCCCAGTGGTTTTTCCTACTTTCTTCAGTTTAAGCTTGAATTTTGCTATAAGAAGCTGATGATCAGAGCCACAATCAGCACCAGGTCTTGTTTTTGCTGACTGTATAGAGCTTCTCCATCTTTGGCTGCAGAGAACATAATCAATCTGATTTCGGTATTGCCCATCTGGTGATGTCCATGTGCAGAGTCGCCTCTTGTGTTGTTGGAAAGGAGTGTTTGTGATGTCCAGCTTGTTCTCTTGACAAAACTCTATTAGCCTTTGCCCTACTTCGTTTTGAACTCCAAGGCCAAACTTACCTGTTGTTCCTTTTATCTCTTGACTCCCTACTTTAGCATTCCAGTCCCCTATAATGACAAGAACATCTTTCTTTGGTGTCAGTTCTAGAAGGTGTTGTAAGTCTTCATAGAATTGGTCAATTTCAGCCTCTTCAGCATTGGTGGTTGGTGCATAAACTTGGATTACTGTGATGTTGAAAGGTCTGCCTTGGATTTGTATTGAAATCATTCTATCATTTTTGAGATTGTATCCCAGTACAGCTTTTCCCACTCTTTTGTTGACTATGAGGGCTATTCCATGTCTTCTACAGGATTGTTGCCCACAATAGTAGATATGATAATCGTCTGAATTGAATTCGTCCAGTCCCGTCCATTTTAGTTCACTGACGCCCAGGATGTCAATGTTGATTCTTACCATCTCCTGTTTGACCACATCCAGTTTACCAAGGTTCATAGATCTTACATTCCAGGTTCCTATGCAGTATTCTTCTTTGCAGCATCGGACTTTCCTTTCACTTCCAGGCATGTCCGCAGCTGAGCGTCCTTTCGGCTTTGGCCCAACCACTTCATTAGCTCTGGAGCTACTTGTACTTGTCCTCCGCTCTTCCTCAGTAACATGTTGGATGCCTTCCAATAATTTATTTCTTGACTTTTCTGAGCAAGATATTAACGTTAGCGTGTATGTGTATATATGAGGAAAAGGGCCTTTGAGGGAGAACAAAGCCCCTACTTTCTGACAAGGGATGAGTTTACCTAATTAAAAATGCCTTTTTATGCAAATGTAGTGGGAGGTCACAGGTTACTTGGCTATTATAAAAAGGGATAGTGACTCGAAAAAGGTTGGGAACCCCTTTTTTAGAGGATCTGCATTCTGGGTTAGAGTGGGTCAGTGAAAGAATTTAAATTCCTTTGGTATGCTGTGGAAGTCCTAGAACCCAAGATTCCAGTTGTGTCTGAGTATTCAAATTCTTTTAATAAGACACACCAGGTGTAAGCAAGTTAAACCATGAGGCCATTTTTGACATTACATATTATATTACCAAAGCTACTAACCTTTAACTACCATAATTTTCAATAGGAAAAGAGTTAGGGATTTGAGTCACTCTTCTATGAATGGAATCCAGGAGAGCTTAATTTTTAATAGATCATGACCCATATTTCTGCCTCAAGCATTTTTTCTTATATTTATTGAAAATATTGTCACAGTTAAATCAAATTCATAGCTACCCACAGAGCTAGAAAATTAAAATTCATCTAATTAATTAACAAGTGGCTGGTTTTCAGTCATCACCCAACTGTTCTCCAGCTGGGAACAGGTTAAAAAAAATGAAGATTTCTGATGAAGTCCATACTAGAACATTATGCTGTACTTGGCCTCAGGTGGTTGGACATTTTATGTTGATGGCCATAGTCATTTTAATAAGATTAATTTCTAATCTCCAGAGTTAATTTTAGCTAATTTGTCTAAAAGTTTAATTAGTATTATATCACCACATAAAACTGCATAATAATCTATTTTTTAAGAAACTCTCTATTTTCAGCTGCCTCATTTGAAGTTTAGTTAACAAGTTGAAAAATCTTCTCCAGAAATTAAAGGCACATTGTTGACATTTAATAGTCTCTTTCATAGTAGTCATATCATTAACTCAACAGCAAATTAACAACTGCACACTATTAAAGCCTGAACTCTTTGAAAGATGGAATTAGGCAACCTAGATAAAATATTTGCTGCAACATAATATTACAACTTTGAAATAATACATTATGAGTAACTATGTTACTGGTAAATTCTGGCTTCTGGGTGGTAACAAAGGTATATGAAAATTCCTTTTGCAAATAATTATATGGTTTTAATAATATTTTGTAAGCCACCCAGAGTAGTGGCATGTTCACTAAATGGGCGGGGTATAAATCTAAATAAATAAATAAAATGAATAAAAAACATTTTTATAATGACACTACTTTTCCCTCCATGTAATGACCAAGACTTATTTATTTTTTCTTACTATTGGGTTTCTATGCAGAATTTTTTAAAAGCAATCTTATGGCCATCAATTTAGAGACAATTCCTATTGAGTTCAATGGGACTTAATCCCATAGGAGAAGGAAAATTCCGATTTCAAATCTCCACTGCCTTGTGGCTATATCCACTGACAGAAAAGGCTTCAGGAGTTAACCTTGAGGCAAAATCTGGAGCCGGAGTCCTGGAGGCAGTTCGTGCCGTTCTGGCAACTCCTGCGACGTCGCTGTATTGGCTCTTGCCTTTCCATTGGACTATTTCAGTGACGTGGAGAGGGGGGATTTGCTGCTTGGGTAACAGCCTATCCTCCATATTATTTTACCCAGGCTTCATGCTCTGGAGAGGACACCCCAGCTTCGCATACAGCATCGAAATAACACGGGAAGTAGCAGTTACCGGTTATAAGTCTTTGCTTGATTGGCGTAGAGCATAATGCCAGGGGCTGCTTCTGATGGTGAGAGGTCATTGCACCTCACTAGGTAGCTACCTCCCGCCTTAAGCTGGGCAGTCCCCAGCCAGTAAGGTGATGCCTCGCCACAGTCTGTTAACCTCACGGGGTGTGTGGGGTTTAGGGTGAAAGCCGACAAGCAGATCGATAACCCTGCACCATGCAACAATCAGGGTTGTTTAAGAAAACTTCTGCCCTAAAGTTGGCCACCTGGAATGTTCAGACAACAACCCCTGGCTTTTCTGACGACCTGCAGGAAACAGACGACGTGCGCAAGACAGCTGTCATCGACATGGAACTGAGTAGGCTGCAGATGGACATTGTTGCCCTGCAAGAGATGAGATTGCCAGACATGGGATCTGTCAAAGAAAAAAAATTCTCATTCTTCTGGCAGGGAAAACCATTGAATGAGACCAGGGAATATGGTGTTGGCTTTGTGGTCAGAAATACTCTGCTGAGATCCATTGTTCCACCTACTGTGGGGAGTGAAAGAATCCTGTCTCTGCAGCTCCACTCATCAGCGGGACCGGTCACCCTCATTAGTGCATATGCACCAACACTGTCATCTACAACAGAAGTCAAAGACAAATTCTACGACGATCTGGCAGCTACTATCAAAAAAATCCCCGAGAGAGAGCCGCTGTTCATTCTCGGAGACTTTAACGCTAGAGTTGGTGCTGATCACAATTCTTGGCCCACTTCTCTAGGTCGTTTTGGCATTGGGAAGATGAACGAAAATGGCCAACGCTTGCTGGAGTTTTGCTGTTACTATGGTCTTTGTGTCAGCAACCCGTTCTTTAATAGGAAGCTTCAACACAGAGTTTCCTGGAGACATCCAAGATCGAAGCATTGGCATCAGCTCGATTTGATCCTCACTAGACACTCTAGCCTTCCTAGTATTATGATCACACGCAGTTATCAGAGTGCTGATTGCAATACTGATCACTCCCTGGTGTGTAGTAGAGTAAAACTGCGAACAAAAAGATTGTATCGCACAAAAAAGGAAGGAAGACCACGTATTGACATCAGCAAGACTCATGATCAAAGAAAAATGGAGGAATTTGCCCAAGCACTTGAGGAAACCCTTCCACGCCCGGCTGATGGAAATGCACCTGAACGATGGGAACATTTCAAGAACACTGTTTATAACACCGACTTGTCCACATTTGGCAAGAAGACCAAAAAGACGGCAGACTGGTTCAAAGCCCATTCGGAGGAGTTGATGCCAGCCATCGAGGAAAAGAGGAGAGCTCTAGCAGCATATAAAGCCTGTCCTAGTGAGTACAACTTGCAGGTTCTTCAAGGTGCTTGTAGCAAAGTCCAACAGGCTGCCAGGAGATGTTCTAATGATTATTGGCTTCAGCTCTGCTCTCAGATACAGATAGCAGCAGACACAGGTAACATCAAGGGAATGTATGACGGCATCAAGCAGGCTTTAGGTCCAATACAAAAGAAATCTGCTCCTTTAAAGTCTGCTACAGGCATGATCATCCAGGACCGAGCACAGCAGATGGAACGCTGGGTGCAGCACTACTCTGAGCTATACTCCAGAGAGAATGTAGTAACCAAAGAGGCACTAAATAACATCGAGTGCCTGCCTGTCTTGGAAGAGTTGGACAGTGAACCAACTTTAGTAGAAATAAAAGCGGCCCTTGGATTCCCTCGCCTCTGGCAAGGCACCTGGGAAGGATAACATCCCTGCTGAAGTGCTGAAGTGCTATAAAGAGATCATCACCACCGAGCTGTATGAAATCTTTTGTCTTTGCTGGAGGGAAGGTGAAGTACCACAGGACATGAAGGATGCAAACATCGTCACATTGTATAAGAACAAAGGAGACAGGGGCAACTGCAATAACTACCGTGGCATCTCTCTTCTCAGCATTGTAGGGAAGCTGCTTGCCCGTGTTGTGCTGAAGAGACTCCAGGTGCTTGCAGACAGAGTCTATCCAGAATCACAGTGTGGATTTTGAGCTAATAGATCCACCACTGACATGGTATTTTCCCTCAGACAATTGCAGGAGAAATGTAGGGAACGACAGCCACTCTTTGTGGCCTTCAAAAATCTTACAAAGGCTTTTGATTTGGTTAGCGGGGACAGCCTTTTTAAAATACTTCCCAAGATTGGATGTCCACCTCGACTCCTTAACATCATCAGGTCCTTTCATGAGGAAATGAAGGGCACTGTAGTTTTTGATGGCTCAACATCAGATCCCTTTGACATCCAAAGTGAAGTGAAACAGGGCTGTGTCCTTGCGCCGACCCTGTTTGGGATCTTTTTTGCTGTCATGCTGAAGCACGCTTTTGGAACTGCAACAGAAGGTGTCTATCTCCAGACTAGATCAGATGGAAAGCTCTTTAATCTCTCTAGATTGAGAGCGAAGATCAAAGTCCAGCTGAAATGCATGCGGGACTTCCTCTTCGCTGATGATGCAGCTGTTGTTGCCCACTCTGCTGAAGACCTCCAACAACTCATGAATCGTTTTAGCAAGGCCTGCCAAGACTTTGGATTAACAATCAGCCTGAAGAAAACACAAGTCATGGGCCAGGGCATGGACTCACCACCCTCTATTACCATCTCCACACAAGAATTGGAGATTGTTCATGACTTTGTGTACCTTGGCTCAACGATCTCTGACACTCTCTCCCTAGATGTCGAGCTGGATAAACGCATTGGCAAAGCAGCTACCATGTTCTCTAGACTCACAAAGAGAGTATGGCTTAATAAGAAGCTGACGGCATATACCAAGATCCAGGTCTATAGAGCCTGTGTCCTGAGTACACTCCTGCACTGCAGAGTCCTGGACCCTTCATGCATGGCAGGAGAGGAAGCTGAACACGTTTGTTTGTTTGTTTGTTTGTTTGTTTGTTTGTTTGTTTGTTTGTTTGTTTGTTTGTTTGTTTGTTTGTTTGTTTGTTTATTTATTTATTTATTTATTTATTTATTTATTTATTTATTTATTTATTTATTTATTTATTTATTGCATTTATACCCCGCCCATCACGTTCCATATGTGTTGTCTCCGACGCATTTTTGGTATCACCTGGCAGGACAAAGTTCCAAATAGAGTAGTCCTAGGACGAGCTGGAATTTTTAGCATGTATACATTACTGAAACAGCAATATCTATGTTGACTCGGGCATGTTGTGAGAATGGCTGATGGTCAGATTCCAAAAGATCTCCTGTATGGAGAATTCGTGCAGGGAAATCACCCCAGAGGGAGACCACAGCTGCGATACAAGGATATCTGCAAGCGGGATCTGAAGGCCTTAGGAATGGACCTCAACAGATGGGAAACCTTGACATCTGAGCACTCAGCCTGGAGGCAGGCCATGCATCATGGCCTCTTGCATTTTGAAGAGACACTTGTCCAGCAGGCTGAGGCAAAGAGGCATTCCCGAAACCAGCAAAATCAGGGAGCTGGTCAGGGGACAGATTGTATTTGTCTTCAGTGTGGAAGAAATTGTCACTCTCAGCCACACTAGACGCTGTTCCAAGTCTTCTATTCAGAGCACGTTACCATAGTCTCTTGAGACTGAAGGATGCCTAATCCTAAAATCCTAATCCCATCTGTGCATAGGATCGCAGCCTACATGTATGAGAGCTTTCTTTCCCTACTCAAAGCCTCACTATACCTGCATGAACTGCTATGGTTCCAGGAGATGTGACTGTATATTGTGGATCGCATAATGACTCTCCTGTGCCATATATAGCTTTTAGCTAATTTGTAGGCATTGAATCCTGCTGGGGACTGGTTTTGAGCTGGCTATGGCCCGACCTTATTATCTTTTGGAGCAAACCATAGACTGGCTGTACACACAATCATTAGGGTTTAACCATTTCAGTCTAGACTAGTGACATGAGATGGTAGTGTAGAAGGTGATCTCAGTATTCTGACAGCTTCATCTGGAGTCTCCCATATATACTTGAGTCTTGAGACTTATCAGTCTTCAAGCTTAAAATCAGGTGTTGCATAAGTTTGATGACTGGATAAGAAAAACCCACACTTTTTTTGGTTTAAGGTCCACATAAAGTCATGTTATGAATTAAAATGACCCTTATAACATGAAAGTTCACAGAAGGATCCAGAACCAGAATGAGTGGAGGAAAGGGAAGGGAAGAGAAGGGAAATCAATGTAGCCAGGATGATTTTATCATTACAGAGAGTGAGGAGGACATAGAGGAAGATGATGGTGATAGAGAAAGTAGTGGCAGAGGTAGTGTTCTCCCTTCTCCCACCAAAGTCTATCCGTTTCACTCAATCTAGTCTGGAGGTGCGACTGAGGAGCCTAACGCCGAGAGAGGCCCGGAGGGAAAGGACAAGAAACCGGGCCTTCTCGGCGGTGGCTCCTTGGTTATGAAACAACTTACCTTCAGAGATCCGTATGGCCCCCTTGCTTGGCGTCTTTAAAAGCCAATTAAAAACATGGCTGTTTAGGCAGGCCTTCCCTCCGGGCATTATTTGATTTATTTTTGTTCTCCATCTTGAACGATTATTTATTTTTTATTTTGGGATGTTGATGTTATTTTAATTGTTTTTGTTATATATGATGTACGCCGCCCAGAGTAGTCGAAATGACTA
Organism: Intellagama lesueurii; assembly: GCA_037013535.1. Classification (NCBI taxonomy): domain Eukaryota; kingdom Metazoa; phylum Chordata; class Lepidosauria; order Squamata; family Agamidae; genus Intellagama; species Intellagama lesueurii. Next base: position 66,569,311 of record JBAJHW010000005.1, on the reverse strand, counting down.
GATGGGCGGGATAGAAATATAATAAATAAATAATAAATAAATAAATAAATAGTGTACAAATGTGTGTGTCCCTGTGGCTTCCTCTGAATTAGCCTTAGTTGCAGTGGAGAACACCCCCAATTGTATTGGTAAAATGCAACCTTCAGTCTGGTTACCTTTCCTCCATGTAATTTGAATGGATGCCATCTTGTCCTTTACCTTAGGCAGAAAAATGTCTCCAGCCAACTCCATCAGTACCAGATTTTCATATCTGCTGCATGGTCCAAGTTATTCATCTGTAGATGCAGCTTGATTCCTTCTTGTTGCCTTTATCCCAAGGCAGAAATTATTCCTTGTTTCAGAAAGAGGATATGAATAAAACATAGAAAGCAGGAAGAAAGATATTGTACTGCTTACTTTGATGCGGGGAACAAACAACATGAAGTCTTATCCATCTTATTCTTCTTACAAATCCCCCTGATATTCTGAAGCCACTGCTTGGCTACTGTGGTAAAGAGACAGCTAAGCTAGGCGGGCTGTTGTTCTGATCCAGCATGGCAATTCTTATGTTCTTATGAATTTATGGGAAATTTATTCCCTTTCATATTGCTTACACACAGCTCACTCATAAATCTCTCAGTCTCTCACTAGTTCATATTCTCATAAACATTTCATCCATTTTTCACCTGCTTCTTAAATCACTCCTTATGGTAGTAAGGGGGATAGGTGGCGAGCAAAGAGCTTAAAGAACAGGGAGGGCCTTTGAAGAATTCCTGTAAATCCACACATTTCTTTATATCTGGGACAGAAAAAAACTGTTTCCATCCCATGCTTGTAAACACCCACCCAACCCCCAACCCCACCCATACCACTGCATGTGACTGATTTTATTCTCATCAGACTACACTGAAAGGTTTCTCAATCCTCATGATAAGCAGATAACTGCAGAAACAATTTCATGAAATGCATTTGGTGTTAACTTTTTTAAAATGTGTTGATTAAGATTTTGTTTTGCAAGTCCAAATCAACCACCACCACCACTCACCAAGGGACATAAACGTGTGTACAAACGTCTACACATGCCCTTTTGTTTGCTCACTTTTAGAACTATAAAAGTTTAGAACTTGAAAGGGATTCCAATGAACGAAGAACTGTGACTTGTGATGTGCTTCTATGTGTTCCTTTAGCCTTCTGTTTAGTTCCATTATTTGCAAAGTATGAGACAGACCTCCCTCAGGAGATAAAGCAGTTGAAAAGACACATCTGCCTCCCTGTCCTTCTCTGGTATTCATCCCATCTGCATTATGAAGCCAACTGAGCCTCTATATGATTATCGAGATGGATTGTTAAAAATCTCATTTAAGGACACCACCACAATCCACCAGATTAGATTTTCAGTGCAGATATTGTAATTCCATTGGTATGCACAAGTAACCTAGACAGTCTTATCTCTGGACCAATTTAATTGAACTTCTCTTAGGGACAATGTGTTGATGAATGGATGCACAAGTTCTTAGGCTAACTGATGATGAAGGTTGGAAGCCATTTTTTGTTTAAGCCAGGAGAAATTTATGTAAAAACTAGCCAAGAATGGGGTTTAAAGTTCCCAAGTTTCCTCTTTCTCCCATTCCCTCCAAGGCATCAAGAGAGACCACTTCACTGTAAAGATGAAGTTGATAAGAGCTTGAAAATTGCTTCATGGGCGAAAACCTCCTACTTTCAGTACAAAGGTCTGTGGTGGAGGGCCTTCCTTCAGTCTTACCATCCTCAGAGGCAGGTTTGCTGACAACAACATGAAAGAATCTTCTCAGTAGCTGCTCACAGGCTGTGGAATTCCTTATTAAAGGAAAACAGCCTGGCCCTGTCAGTATTATTTTTCCACTGGGCAGCAATGACCTTTCTGTTCAGGCAGGTATTCAGCTATTGACTGACCGTTGAGGATAGGACTTTCAGTGGGAGTCCTGTATATCTTATTCTTTAATTTTCAAGTATCATTACCATCATCATTACTACATCTATTGCATTTTAACCTTATAATGTGTAATTGTATTTTTTATATTATGAATATTTTATATTATATTTTATATTATATATTATACCATAGTGTTGGAAAGGAGGTTGTCGTTTAGATAAATATTATGTATTGGCCAGAATCCTATTTGCAACAGCAGCTTGCAACCAAAGATTGCTCCACTGGAAATTATGGGGCTTACACTTGTGTAAATGTATTGCCCTCCAGCCTTGGCAGCAAGATATGATGAGAGAATCCCAAGGAAATGATAGGCAAGCTCCAGGTTTTCTTACAAGTTTATTGAGCAGCTTACACAGACACCCGCTAACTGGAACGGACGACTATGTGGCTCACAAGTCAGCACCACAGGCCTGAACAGCCATTTAGATGAAGCAATTTTTATAAACTTTGGCTGTGAAATACAGCTGTGCAATATATCATTACTTTGTTCTGCTTTGATGAGCAGCACAGACATCTGAAGTGCTCCATGGTAAGCTAGGTATGCATGTATGTGCAGGTACAAACAAGCTTGTTAATAGCAGTTGATAAGCATATCTGTTGTCTGCGGCTCACTTTGTCTGCCAGAAACTCATCAGGGCAGCTTGACTGTCTTTGGTCCATCTCTGTGTCAGGAAAACACTGAAACAGATTTGCTTAGCCACAGAAAATGGAAAACAACAGATCAAAATGGAGTCTGGACCCAAAAAGAAGGTGGTAGTGAATACTGGCCTTTGGATTGTGACCTCTGTTTTGGTTCCTAGTTATGGGAGAAAAATGGGAACTAAATATATAAATAAAACATACAGTTTTATATTGATAATTTGTTCTCTTCTGTGTTTCTTCTGATTAGTGTGTGAATGACAATATTTCCATGCTGAAATGTGGGTTTTGGAACTATGGAGCAGGATCTCCTTGTTTCTAGTTTAAAGCCAAGGTTTCCCTTCCATTGACTATAAGATGAATATATCTTTCGCAGTGACCAGAATCAAACAGACAAATCCAATGTTCAAACTGACATAGATAACTTCTTATGTGCAGATCAAGATGGTCCAATATGTATAGCAAAGTTGCAAATATTGGCTGAAATCTTTTGTTGTGGGGAAGAGAACTGCATGCCTAAAGGTCATCACATGTTGTTTGCTGTCATATTGTTGTGTACAACTGAGTGCACAAATGGATGTGCAATTGCTTTCCTGATGAGAGGGAACCCAAGAATATGATGGCCCTCCAACCGAGCAGAATGTCTTGCTTGCATTTGCATGATTGCTTACTTTACAATGCATGGAACCAACAGGATCCTGACTTTTGTATGATAGGTGAGTTGCATCATACTGAATTTTGAATATTACTTGCCAACTACATACAATGCTTCTTGCTGCCGCTCATCAGTGGAAACTGGCTATCAAGTGAAACTCCTCTTTGACTTGTGTGCATTGCTTGGAGATTGTGTTTCTTTTTTTATTCACATTTGTTCAAATTATTTTGACATAATACCTGTATTCAAGTCCATCCTTTTAAGAGATGTTGCAGTGATTAGTTGCTCTACTGTAGGTGGATTGGCACTTGAAAAAGTAACTTCTTGAGCTACAACTGTTAGACTCCACCAGCCAGCAAGGTAAATAAATAACCTTGCAACTTTTTTTAAAGATAAAGGCACAATTTAGTGGTGAACAAAATGATGAAAAGTATGAGCACATAACTTTATATTTCATGATGATCCCTAAGAACTATAACATTTATCTTTGTTTGAGACGATTCCATCATGACATGAATAATCATTCCAGCAATAGCCCCGTAATGACAGCACACTGGAAAAAACTAATCCTTACAATACAACTTTTTTTTTAACCTTGGTTTGTCAATTTTGCAGTACCTGCGGTGCCAAGAAACCATCTAGATATAAAAACAATCATAATCAATTGTGTATTTCTTCCAGAGTGTGTCAATAAGTCTGGGATCATTTTCAGATTTTGTCTGGGATTAATGTAAATTTTACCTTTTAATAGAAAACTGTTATGTTCAAAAGAGAGAGTTGAGTGGAGAGAAGTCTCTGTGCCTTCCACTAGAGAGAATTCATCCAGGACTTTCAAAACAATATATACATACATATAAATGTAAATATAAATGGATGTTGTTAAACTAAAAGAAATATTGGAATATGAAAGGACAAGTTCTTTGAAATTTGTCTTCAGACAAACTGCAAGGACTCTGTTGAGAATATAAATGGCGAACACTGTAGTGAGACCTTTCTAAATCTATAACCACAACCGTTCTTTTAAATTCACATCAGAACTACATTGATCTTGGGCACATGATGTCTGGAAGAGACATTATCAAACTGAAAAGAAACTTTTATTGAATATGAATGACATAGAATTCAAATGTGGCAAGAAACATTGTTTGGAAATCACACTTTTTGAAAATTCTGGGAGGCCAAAGTAAGTACCAATATAATCTCTAAAGAAATTGAAGTATACGTGTGACTGGGAGTGGGTAGCATGCAAATACCATCCAATCTGGTTTGTATCTCAATTTCTACTGCATAAATTGAGACCAACCTGCCCTGAGCTGATTTGGAGATAGCCTGAACCAATCTGTTTTCAGGTTTCTGAAGCTATTTGCATGTATTTGTATGTTCCTGCATCAGGGTCAAAAGGTGAATGGGAAAACCAAGGGCCGTGACATGGTACAGGAAGGGATGCTAAGCAACACCATCAGCTTTGGGAATGTAGTGGACCTGGAATGCGTGGGTAGACTCCTACCAGTTTTCATCCTTTCTTTTGCTCCTCTCAGGAGTCATGCTCAGGGAAAATGTGGGTTGGAGGTATGGGAAGTGTCTCCTTAATGTACCCAAGAAGCAGCCTGCCTAGTCCAAACATGTCCACTCAAATCAGAGTGCACCCACCCACTGTTAGCTGCAGCAAGAAGAAGGACTCCCATAGCATCAGTAGTACAGGAAAGGCTGTATTGTAACATGGAGAAAAACAGCAGGTAGGCAAATTTGATTAGAAGCTTTGTCTGTGGCACTTTTGCAGGGGGTGCAATAGCAGAATACATACATACATACATATATACATATACATATATATACATATATACACACATATATATATACATATACACACATATACATATACATACATATATATATACATACATACATACATATATATACATATATATATAGGCAAGAGGAGAAGGGGACGACAGAGGATGAGATGGTTGGACAGTGTCATCGAAGCAACCAACATGAATTTGACCCAACTTCGGGAGGCAGTGGAAGACAGGAGGGCCTGGCGTGCTCTGGTCCATGGGGTCACGAAGAGTCGGACACGACTAAACGACTAAACAACAACATATATATATACACACACACACATATATATATATAATGTGTGTGTGTGTGTGTGTGTATGTATATATGTATATATAATGTATATATAATCTTGAACATTTGTCCGGTCCCAGAGGACTATGGCCAGTTCTTCAAGGTAATACAATTATCATCCTGACTGTCTGTACCCCAAGGATGCAGAACCAACTACCTCCAAGGTTTAACATTAGAAATAGCCACCCAAATGAATCATTATTTTTCATTATTTGAACAAAATCCCTTGAGCGAAGAAACTATTTTAGCCAGGGAGCAATTAATTTCTTTGGCCTCAGAAAGTAAAAGAGATAATTGGACAAAATAAACATGTCAAAAAACAGTCAAAAGACCTGGAGATTTTTAAAGCTTCTGAACAGTGATGCAGCTAAAAGCCCTTATTCATGCAAACATTTCAGTAAACCAAATCGCTCATCAGCTCTTTGTTAATGGCAGATTCATACATCTCCACAGGAAATCAGAACTGAAACTTGATAGAAATAAGCAGATAGAGACCAATGACCTTAAAATATAATTGTGCTTAAGCAAATTGGGGGAAAACCCAGCAAAAATGGCAAGGCAGCAGTCCTGGATGGCAGCCATATAGAACAGATAAAACACTTTGGCAAAATAACAAACCAGATATATATGCTACTTATTGCAAGTTGAAGGGTCATTACAAAGTCAACTCCTGTTGACAAGATCAACTATTTAGCGGCTGTAACACCCAGTGATGTACAGAGATATAACAGCTAACAGTAAAAGACCCATGGCGGCTACATCAAATGCACATGCACTCTTCAGATACAATCCCACTCTTCCTGGATTAAAATTAAAAGGAAGATTTTTTTTTAAAAGAATGTTTGTGAATCTTGAGGGAACAGCAGACAATGCCAGAATTACAATGTGGAAAGAGCGAACTATCTACCTCTTAACATGTATGGAACCCCAGGGAAGTCCAGCCCCTGGACACACAGAAGGGTTACTTAGGCAATGAACTAGAGCTGACAGAACCAAGGTAAAAAGGTAAAGGTTCCCCTTGACAATTGTCCAGTTGTGTCCAACTCTAGGGGGCGGTGCTCATCCCCGTTTCCAAGCCGTAGAGCCAGCATTTGTCCGAAGACAGTTTTCCGTGGTCACGTGTCCAGCGCGACTAGACACGGAATGCCGTTACCTTCCCACCGTGGTGGTACCTATTTATCTACTCTCATGCTTTCGAACTGCTAGGTTGGCAGGTGCTGGGACGAGTGACGGGAGCTCACTCCGTCACGTAGTTTTGAACTGCTGATCTTTCGACCTTGCAGCCCAGAGGCTTGCAGTTTAACCCGCAGTGCCACCATGTCCCTGACAGAACCAAAGTGAATGCTAAAAAAGTTGGAGTTTTGCACCGACATGGTATTTTATGGGTGTGGAGAACAGACACATTCATACTTATGTAAGTGTACTTTAGGGGGGAAATAGCATTCTTGTATCCGCTAACACTGGGTATCAGTGGGAGAGGTCTTTCCTGCCTAATGCAATTGTACTTTACTATTAACTTGATTGGTAAAGCTCCTTCTCCACCGCTGGTATTTGAGGCAAGCCCCAGCCCTCACTTCCTGTTTTGTTTGCTTGCTTCCATTGTCCTTGTTGTTGATAACCTTCTTCCTCTGACCTCAGACCAAGCAACAAGCATGGAGGGTCTCTCCACATAGTGGAGACTGTTTTTCTTTTTTAAAATTCTTCTGACTGTAAATGGTAACTGTAAGTAAAGACAACTTTTTTCTACTTTCAATGCTTCTAAAGTGATTTTATCATACAAAGTGCTAGTTTGTGTGGAAAATAAACCAGAGGAGCAGTGTGGGTGGATAATGAGAGTGAGCTGATCTCTCCATGTTTCCCAGTTGTTGCTGTGTTTTTCTGCCTCATACTCTGCTAACAAAAGGAATAATCAAAATTCCCCAATACTTTATGCCGGCCTAGCATATACTAAGAAACTAAGATCATGGCCACGGGCCCCATCACCTCCTGGCAAATAGAAGGGGAAGATATGGAGGCAGTGACAGAGTTTACCTTCCTGGGCTCCACGATCACTGCAGATGGTGACAGCAGCCACGAAATTAAAAGACGCCTGCTTCTTGGGAGGAAAGCGATGAGAAACCTAGACAGCATCTTAAAAAGCAGAGGCATCACCTTGCCGACAAAGGTCCGCATAGTCAAAGCTATGGTTTTTCCTGTAGCGATGTATGGAAGTGAGAGCTGGACCATAAAGAAGGCTGACCGCCGAAGAATTGATGCTTTTGAATTGTGGTGCTGAAGGAGACTCTTGAGAGTCCCCTGGACTGCAAGGAGAACAAACCTATCCATTTTGAAGGAAATCAACCCTGAGTGTTCACTGGAAGGACAGATCCTGAAGCTGAGGCTCCAATACTTTGGCCATCTCATGAGAAGAGAAGACTCCCTGGAAAAGACCCTGATGTTGGGAAAGTGTGAAGGCAAGAGGAGAAGGGGACGACAGAGGATGAGATGGTTGGACAGTGTCATCGAAGCAACCAACATGAATTTGACCCAACTCCGGGAGGCAGTGGAAGACAGGAGGGCCTGGCGTGCTCTGGTCCATGGGGTCACGAAGAGTCGGACACGACTAAACGACTAAACAACAACAGCATATACTATGGACGATTTGATGTTATCTGCCCTAGTTGCTCTTGAGATTATCTGCTATTGGGCAAAAACAATCTGATACACTTTTTAAAGCCTTATAGTTTTATTTTGTAAACCAGCTTTTATTTTATATCTGTTTATGTACTGTCTATTGCCCAATTTTATATTGCACCCACACACACAGGAATATATACAAGCACACACAGCAAGGGAAAAATGGTTATGCCAATAAAGGCTGGCACAGACATTATAAAATAAAAGGAAATAAAAAATTGCACTGTGGAGGTGGAAGACAGTTGCTAAAGCTACTTTGACCTATCCAATCAAAGTGCACACGAGAGAGTCATTCATCCATCCCACATTCGCACAAGCATATTCAATAAAGTAATAAAGCTTCATCGTAGCCACCTAAAAGAAAAAGGAAGAAGATTCTAGAACATGGCCAATGTGATCATTGATGTAATATCCTTACTTTACCACACCTGGATACAAAATGGCTACTCTGACAGGTGGATGGGGAATAAATAGAATTCAGTGAAGTTGACCTGAGCCAGGGCTCAGCAACTGGAGTTTCCAGGAGCGGTTTTGGCTTTCATTGCTGCTTCAGATGTCACACTCTTTCTACTTTGACACTTTTTTCTTTTGCTACAACATTTTGCTCAAATCTTAGGATTTTTTAACCCCATAAAGCCAGAGGAAACTTCAGTATTTTGTACGGGTGTGCAAACTTACTAAAGCAAATTTGGGGGTGTCTTGAACTGCTCTATAGCCAGTTTGGAAATATGCAAATATCACTGCTCCACCTAGTATGAACATTTTTTTCAAACCAGTGCACATGTCCATTGTGTATCTCTGTTTCTTTACATGCACATGGATGATACACAGACGTGTATGGGTCAGGAGAGACAGAGTACACATGTGCATGCGCACATACACATGCAGAAAGAGATTTCAACAGGTAAGTTGTTTATGGCTGCCATTTTAATTAGCCTAAAGATTTAGTAGAATGTTCATTCTAGGTCATGAGAAGTAAACTACTAAAACTCTTTATTTTATTGATTCATTGTAGTGAAAACTAGACAAAGTTGTTGAAAGTGGATGATCATTCTCAACTTCATATCATTTATAAATCAATCAAAGAGAAGTGGCCCCAATACAAATTATTGAGGGAACACACTGTTTACACCCTTCCATTGTGAGAACTGAACATTTATTCCTACCGTCTGCATTCCGTCTTTCAACAGTAGCCGCTCCATAAAGGACCTCTTTTCCTATTCCCAAGTTTGCTCAGGAGTCTCAGAGGCAAGGGATTTTTGATGAGGGAGTTTGTCAAACTCTAAAAGGTTAGTGAGACCTTTAAGGAAGATATACTGATTCATTTTTCAGAAGGACTGCTCCTTCTACATCTTTGATAATTTTGCTACGTCCATAGTACTTACATATACTTCTGCTTAGAAGCTGATTCATTTTGGATTCAGATCTATTTGGTCATGCCATGTTTTGTCTCCTCACTCTTTACATCTCTCATAGAAATGAAAAACAGCCCTGGGTGATATCCCCCCCCCCCCGGGATGGCTTGTTTGTTTGAGCCCAAGCACATGATCAAACCACCTTAGGGCAGACTCTCCCACCCTTGTGTAGCCTGTCGGTTTACATTACGTACATATCTGAATTTTGCAACCTGTGGTAACGCAGATCAAAAAGAGAAGGAAAGAAAACTCTCACACATTCCTAGTGTATGCTATCGTACAAAGCCGTAAGGAAGATTTTACCATATGTCAGGTGTGTGACAAGGTTGGCAGCCGTATTTTCTGTCACCTTGCCATACAATTTTTTCTGTTGGCCTGACTCTCCCTTTTTCCCCACACAGAATTTATTTAACTGTCCAACCTTAACATTTGACATACTGCTAATACCCTGAGCCACTTGTGATTTGTATAAAATAAAAAATGTAATCTCAACAAAAGTACACCAAACCACCATAACAGCTAGAACCTCAAGTTCTTTAAAAAAAAAAAAAACACCAAACAACCCCCCACAAAAACCTGAGAGGGGTTGGAGGGAAAAGTATTTTGCTGGTGGCTAATAGGATAAAAGCATTTGTGCCAGACACAGCTTCCTGGAGAGTCATGTCACAAATAGGTCATCAATATTGAAAAGATTCACTCTTTGGTCACACAGTCTGTGTCAGTTTTGTATGTATTCATTCATAAATTCATTCAGTCTTCGATCTGCACAAATGGAAGCAAATTTTTTTGTTTAAAATAAGTGTTTGTATACACATCAGTATTTTATAAGCTATTTTGCTAAAGAAGACACATTTCTAAATATATTTTATTGTAAAATACACATTTTAAATAAGATGCTGGTTTGAGATGAGAATTTAATTATGGCAGGACATTCAGAACAATGTGAACTGATGGATAAATGCACTCCAGTCTGCACATTAATTTGAGAGGTGCCCATCAATTCTGTTCATATTGAAATTTATCAGACTCCTCCAGCATCCCTATGTCCAAGTGATAAGCCTGAGTCAAAAGGCTAGTGGCCATATTTCGAATGGCCAATTTCCAGTTAACAAAGAAAAGCACAACAACATCTAATGTCGGGGCAGTTTTAACCTCTCTCAATAGAGAATATTTTTTCAGGTAAGATTGAAAACTTTCTATCCCATCACCAGCAAGTGAAGTGAAAATCTGCCAGTCTTTGTTGTTCCAATATTCTCACTCTGCCCAAATCCTGTACTGTATTGGGTTGCAAACTCTTTTCTCCCACCACCCTTGGCATAGAAACTTGAGAGTATCTGCAGGGATTTTTCCAGGGGAGGGTAAAGCTCCATAATTTTACGTAAGTTGTATTGCAGCTCCTGTCACTACAACACAGCAGTTTGGCCTGAATGCATTAAAATAATAGATTCATTTTTGCATTCTGGGGGCAAGCAATCCTTTTCAACCCTTCACCTGAGACACCCATGTGGAAATTCATATCTGTTTTTGTGTGTGCTTTTTAATATGCTCCAAAGGGTGCACATATATGTGTTGTTTTCTGCTGACCAAAGTTAATTGTGCACATTTTCTAAGTGTACACATTTCTCCTCAAAACATGGTGTGACCTTCATAGGATGATTGTAGATTCTAAAGCAAAACGTGCTGTATGGCAAGATGGGCTCCTGTCAGACTTGGGAGTTGCAGAACTCATGTTTTGACAGAAACGTATGATCCCAATGGATGTCTTTTCCATCCTTACTCTTGGCTCCTCTGTAATCGGGTTCGTTAAAATGTTTAGACAGTTCCTCATCTTGTAAATGAAATGACAATAAAGGAGTATCATTAAACAAATCTTTATTAACTACATTCGGTTGTTGATTCTTAATTACGTCACTGTTAACATCAAATGATAACTTTTCAGGTGAATAATCCCACAACAAAGGTAATGACTTATTTAACAGTCCTTCTTCTAATAATGGTAGGTTCTCGTAAATCTTTCTTGGTTGTTGGGTTTCCTCAGATTCCCGCTCCGTGTAGCACAAATGGTCCCACAACAAGGGTGTCTGGACCATTCCCCTTCCATCGGTTTCTCGTTCAGCTGAGGAGGCTTGAGACGGTTCACGTATCTCACAGGACCGCGTCCCCTTGGGAAGACTAACACAGTCCATTCCTCTGGTAGAAGTCCTTCAATTATCGGTTTTGTCCCTGTATTTTTATCAACTCTCTCTTTTCCAGTATTTATTTCTTCCTTTCTACATTCCTTATTCAAATCTCCCTTCGGTATTTTAAATATTCTAGCATCTAGTTTCCTCCCAATCATCCTCGCATACCACTACTTTTTCTGTTTCTCCCGACTAACCGTTTCTTTCTGTTGTCAAGAAGACGTTTACCTCCTCTTGAACCTTTCCTCCTGACCCCTCCCCTTTTGCTCTCACTCCTAACTCTTTTATCTCTTCCTCTATCTCGCGCACACCTGACTCCTGTTCCTTCTCTACCACATTTATTTCTTCTATCTTTTCCATCTCGCGCACACCTCCTTCCCTTTCAGACCGCTGAGGGGACGGCACACTCTCCATCTGCTTTGCCTCCTGCTCACATCCTCGTCTTTAGCTCTTTTGAAGCTGCTAAAGCAGCCATTCTGCTTCCTTTCCCATTGGGTGGTAGCAACTGAAGCCACTGCTTGCTTTTGCTGAAGCTCCTGCAGTTGAATAGGGGTGAGGTTTTGAAACCGAGTTGTTGATTAACATGCTAATCAATAATATCTTGAATTTCCTTGGGCAGCTCATTAACACTAGGATGGATTAGTGTCACTACTGTTGATCAAACATTGTTCTGCAACAGCATTCTACCTTACTTCTAAGGAACAACGCCATAGCAAAGTCTGCTTTGTTTTCTTCTTCTCCTCCCCTCCTTTTCCAATTTTGTTATGTTTTTGCCCCTCCAGAATTCATTTTGTTGGTATTGTTTTTCTTAAAGAATGTTATCTCAGGTATTCCTTTAAACAATGCACAAAGGCATCTGTCAGGTAAGGGAGCCTCAGAGAAGTCAGCAGGATACATTGCAGACATTTGCAATAAGGAGTTGATAAATGGGTGGCGTGACAGAGTGAATAAGAAATATATAATGTGAAGTTGTTTGCCTCTTGGAAAGCAGCACACACACACACAAAACAACAGCAAGAAGCCCAAAGGTCTTCAATGAAAAAAAGAAGAAAAAGATAATCTAGAAAGCTTCCAAGAACATTAGTGCTTTAAGCATTAGAGGCATGTGAACGTAGAAAAATGTTTAGCAAGTTATATTCTCTTCAAAATTGTAACTTTTGTTCTGGAGTTCTGAAGGACTTATTGTGAAACTGTCTACTTGGCATTCATATTCTGTGTGATGGATAGATGCTGAAAGTAAAATGTTCACAAATATATCATTTAAACAGGTATGTGTATGTTTCTTTGGTATAATCAAAATAAATGAAACAACAAAAATCAGTCAGTCAAGGCCAACGTAAATGCCTTATTATTGACATACAGGTTGTATACATTCTGTTCAAACCACAATGACATTTTTATCTCATGCATATGTGTCAGACTCTCCCAAAGCGTCGAACCCTATAGCTCCAGAACTAGCATGTTAATTCAAAACAATGTGTGACATTCTGGCCTCCGTTCTACTACCTCTTTGTTCTTGTTGCCTCTCACAGGATTGGCAGGTAGCAATATTTATTTGTTTGTTTCCTATAATATTTTTGACCTGCCTCTGAACTCCAAACACACAAGGCAACTAGCAGCAAAAATGAACCATAATCCTTAGGGACTAACAGAACAGGGTGGAACAGGGACTTCTTAATAAAAAATAGGAGGATGCAATCGACAAACATTAGAACTATATTTTAGATCTCAAACCTTTTTTTAACTCTTTCATTAACCTTTATTGCCCCCAAAACTATCAAAATGAAGCACAGTGGCCTGGAACTGCAACTTCCAAGTAGGATAATCAAACCAAATTCATGACACACATGTGACTAGATGAGACAGATACGGCAAGCCACAAATCATCTACAGAAACAACATTGAAGTACCCGTTCAAGGCAGAAAATCAATATTGTGAAAAACAGCCTGGAACGGTGACTTCTGAGTAGGGCAGCCCAACAAAACTTACTCTTCCCATCTGAGTAGAGGTGACGGATGCATCCAGCCCCCAAACGCCCCAAGAAACAACATTCCAGGACCTATTCTTGGCAGAAAATTGATACTGTGAGAAACAACCTGGAACAGTGACTTCTGAGTAGGAAAGTGGAACATGTCGCACCCATCCCAACTCACTAGAAGGGTCTGATGCAACAAGCTACAAAGCCATCCTGCCTGCTGGGGAATTGCTCCATCATGTGATCATTGGGAAATAGATTGTACTGATTGCTCCACAAGTGGTCCAAGTTGTGACCTATTTCACTGTGTAATCACTCCCACCACCACTGCGGCCACAAGCCGTTCCCGGGGAATCATAGAATCATAGAAAAGTGAAGTTGGAAGGGGTCTAAAAGGCTATCAAGTCCAACCCCCTGCTCAATGCAGGAATACAATCAAAGCATATCTGCCAGGTGATGATCTAAGTTTTTCTTAGTGTTGGAGCACTCGCCAACTCCCAAGGTAACTGGTTCCACTGTCATACTGCTCTAACAGTTAGGAAGTTTTTCCTGATAATCAGGAAGCTCCTGTCATGCAACACAGAAACACATTCCTTGCACTCCACCCTTGCTTTCACTAGACATTCAGGGATGCTTACGTGCAGGATACACTAGCTTCAATTTTTATGTGTGTTATTTACTTTGATTGCTTAGTTACATGCATATCCAACCCTTCCTCCAAAAAGCAATAGGTGGCATAACAGGTTTTCCTCCTCTACACATTATCCTTCCAACAACCTTTGGAAGTAGACTGCACTGAGAAAGACTGAAGGTCAGTCAGTTGAATTCCATGGTTTGCAAGGGGCATATTATTTTCCTTAACCTGCAAATGTTGATGCAGCCTAGAGTTGAACAATCCACTGTTATGTTTAGCTTGTTGTCTAATAAAACTGGATAGCTCAGTAGTGAGGTTGGGAGTTCGATTCCACACTGTGCCTCCTTGACAGTGACTGGATTCAATTATCTATAGGGTCCCTTCCAGCTCCGCAGTTCTAAGATGATGATGATGATTGACATCTAGATCATTTTCATACATGATGCATCCGAGTGTCACCCAGCCTATATCACATTTTTTTTCCTGTCAAAACTAATTTTGTTTTTTGGGGGGATTTTTGGCCTAGTTCTCCAATCTGTCAAGGTCCTCTTGAATCCTGATTCTGTCTTCTGAAATATTAAAAACACCCTCTAAGTTTGGCATTGTCTGCAAATTTGACAAGCACCTACACTATGATCCAAGTCATTTATATAGATGTTGAATGACACCAGACCCAGGACAGAACCTGTAGCACTACACTTATCATCCTACCCAACTAGAAGGATGTGATGCAAACAGCCACAGAACACCCATAGGAATAATATTCCAGTACCCCCTCCACGTGAAAATCTATATTGTGGATGAAATTTACCCATCTCACCTGATGAGAGGAGATTTATTCAGGCTACAAAATAGCCTCAGGGATCACATTCTGGTACCTATGCCACTCAGAAAATCCATATTGCACAAAATAGCCCAGAGGAGTGATATTCATATGTCACATCAGATGAGAGGGGAATCATGTAACAATGTACAAAACATCATCAGGAAGCACATTCCAATACCTATTACAGGCTGGAAACCAGAATTACGCAGGACAGCACAGACTAGCAATTTCCAAGTCGGACTGCATGCGAAAATTCACCTGCCCCCTTGCAGGAGAGGGGACTGATGTAACCAGCCACAGTGGTGCTCCAGGAACCACATTCTAAGGCCTGTTCTAAGTCTGTTTCACATTTTCAAAAATGCCCATGAACAACATGGTGACAGCGACCAATTCAGCAGTGGATGGAAGTAATACATCAAACCAATGATGTTTCGCAGGAACCACCGTCCGCATAAAGAAAAACAGATTGTGGTTATATACTTTCTGCCAGCCTTCCCAGGTGTATCATGTTGACTTAGCCTGGAGAAGACTTAGAGGGCATAGGTTGTTGTTCTACGCTTTCAAGCTGTTTATGCTTTGTTTCATTTCTCTTCTGTGATGGGTGAGTTTCATTGAGCTGTCCTACTTGGAAGTCACTATTCCGGGCTGATTTTTATTCTATTTTACAATATTGATTTTCTGCCCAGAATGGACACTGATATGTTGTTTCTGGGTGTCTATTCGATCTGGTTGCATCAGGCCCCTCTAATGAAATGGGAGCGGTGAATTTAATTTGGCTGCCCTACTTGGAAGTCACTATTCCAAACAAAAATGGCTTGCTCCCTGCACCCACAGACTGCCTCCTACCCCCTTTCCTGCTGCTCCCATTGCCTCCCTACTTTTTCCTGCCACTGCATCCTCCTCCACTGCAGTGGTCGTGGCTATCTTGAGAGGCCACTGTTCATTTCCCTGCCTTTTATCTGGGAGGCAGGGACATGCACATATGGCCCCCGACCAGCTGACAGGCCAGCTAACTAAAATATTTATTTATTTATTAGTTAGCTGGCCCATCAGCCAGCTGGGGGCAATGGCCCTGGGCCAACTGACAGGCTGGCTAACTTAAATAAATAAATAAATAAATAAATAAATAAATAAATAAATAAATAAATAAATAAATAAATAAATAAAGTTAGCCGGCCTGACAGACAGCCTGGGGCCATCTGTGCATGTTCCCACTTACTAGCTAAGAGGTGGGGACACACGCAGATGGCCCCCAGCATGTGGTGGGGGCTCTTAGGATTGTGGCGGGAGCCGAGGAAGAGGAAGCAGTGGCAGGAGAAGGTAGGGGAGCAATGGGGGCAGTGGGAAGGGGCAGGGGGCAAGCTGTGTCGGGGGGAACAAACCAGGAGGTTCGTAAATTGCCCCCAAATTCTTCAGTTTGGATGAACCTGAACCGATCCAAACCAACAAATTAGCGATTTGTGATTAATTTCCTCATTCATTTTTAACTTCATGCCCATCTCTAGTCCTCATACCAAAAGCCTTACTGCTATAGAAACCGTACAATAAGCTCAGACACAGACACAGGAACAACAGGGACTCCTCAAGCACTGTGAGGCTGGAGAGGGCTCCACAAGGTTAGCCTAAAGCAAGGGTTTCCAACCTTGGGTCCCCAGATGTTCTTGGACTAGAGCTCCCATAAATCCTGGCCAGCACAGCTAGTGGTGAAGTTTTCTAGGAGTTTTAATCCAAGAACATCTGGGGACCCAAGGTTGGGAAGTACTAGCCTAAAGCATTTTGCTGCCTGAGGTGTTTCTCCTCCCCTAGTTCTATGAACAACAGACTTGCAGTTGAATCTTATATCAGTATTGGTGACAGGATAGGATACTCCATTGCCAGGACTGGCTCATGAGCTGAATGGGAGAGGAGCTACCCAAAATCTTAGGGTAAGGCACTCGTCGGCTCATGCATCAGAGTGATGGGGAAGCTTATGGGCACAAAGCAGTCATTTGGCACACACAGCTTCATCCAGTCCAATAACGCTCAGTATCTGCCACGTGAAGCACCTGCCTCATTTTGCATGATGGTAGGGCCAGTCCTGTTTGCCATTCAGGAGCACAGGAAAATACGTTTTGCTCTCACATGAGCACTGATAATGCAGTACAGCAGCTCACTGAACTGGTTAATGCTTTTCTGAATACTTTCAACTCAGAACTCATTTGTTTTCATCTCCTGCTTACTTCCTCAAGTTCATGACCCAAAGCATAATTAGTGGCATAGTGACAATTCATTAGATCTCTTATGGCCTGTTTTGTTACCATGGCTGGGGGTCTTTGTTAAAAAGTGTGGAATACTGTTGAGTCAGACAGATATTGACTTTTTCCAGTATTTCCAGAGAGACTCACAAGGCTTTGAGCCACTGATCTAAACTTTAGCCTCTTATAGAATCCTGTAGCCTGTGGCTTTGCTGACATCATTAACTGCCAGGAAATGCATTCTCTTCACCCAGACAACAAGCTCCTTTAGGTGGAATAACATTGTCATGAAATATGAGAACAAATAGCTGTGTGAATAATTCACTGTTATTTAGGGGGTTTTGGAATAGAATTTTACTGACAATTTAATTTTGTTGTAGACATTACATCAGAGGAAAAAGAAAAGAAAGGAAAACCAATAACTTGGCAGTCAATAAGTACCTACAGTCAATTAGACTCAGTGAGTTATGCGGCACAATCCTAGAGAGGCAATGGTGCATTTAGAATGGATAGTGGAGCTGAGGTCAAGGAATCTGCAACCCATTTTCCCCTGTCCCTAGTGATGGCCCAGACAACAGGATACATATGTGGAGGCTCGTGGCACTGCAACCCAACAACAGTGCCTGGACTGGTATGGGCATGCCAGAATTCCCTGAGCTTATACTAGTTGTCAAACAATCCTTTTCTTATGATTATTAGATAATTTTTAAAATATATAATGATTGGGATGGCATCTGGGAATGGTCATGGCTATAATCAAGGGTCCACTGTATTATTTTTACTTTAACAAATAAATGATAACTTTCCAAAAGAAAATAATAATGATTTCCAAATTGATTGATTGATAGATTCATTCATTCATTCATTCATTCATTCAAGTTTTATACCACCCATCTAATGGCATCCCAGTACTCTGGGTGGTTGCCAACATAGGACATAAACGTAAGAGCCCACTCTCCCCTCCCAACCACAATAATGTAAAAATGAGACCACAAAGAACCCAAGATGGTGATTACAGACCCAAAACCCAAAAACAAATCAACGTATGACTGAAAATTAGAGATGGGGACGAATGTCTTGGTTTGTGGTTCGTCAAGATCAGGGGTCTCCAAACTTTTCAGCGGGAGGGCCACATCATATATGCTCCACATTTTTAAGGGCCGAAGGAAGACGCACACACGCACGCACGCCCGGCTGCCTGCCTGCCCGCCCACCCTCATGCACACACTCCCACCCACCCACACGTCAGCCCACCCACATGTGTGCCCAAAAGTGCACCCGCCCGCCCGCACTCCCTCCCTCTCGCCCACACATCTGCCCGCCCACCTGGCCACACACCTGCCTGCACGCTGGACTGGAAAAAAAGGCAAGGCAGGCCGTATGTGGTCCACAGGCCATAGTTTGGAGACTCCTGGTTAAGACTGATGAACCACAAACCACAAATTTCCGTCGGTGAACTGACGAACCATGAATCAGTTTGTCAGGTTTTTTTTTTTACACAGCCCATGGAGATGTCTAAAAAAAAAAAAAGCTGAGTCCCCTACCTCCAGTCTGCCCTCACCCCCTTCCCACTGCCCCTGTCGCTTCTCTACCTTCTCCTTCTGCCTCTGCCACCACTGCTGCTGTCTCCACCACCACCTCTGCTGGAATGATGCACGGCTGATCCATGGGGGCATAGAAAGACAGGGAAAGCCTACCCAAAGGGAATCCCCCCTGCTGTTTGCAAAAATAGCAGGGGGGTGATTTCCCTATCTTTCTATGCCCCCATGGATCAACTGATCCGCAGGGGCACAGGCATTCAGAATGAATGGACGAATATAAAACGTGGGTATTCATCCTTTCATATTTGTCAGGGTCTCTGGATCTCACAAATACGAAGGGATGGATATCTGATGAATCAGCAATATTCAGTGAATATTTCATTTGTTTTTATATTCATTCCCATGTCTATTGTAAGCAACAGCTATAAGAGGAGGATGTTCTGAAATGCTTCTCTGAAAAGCAATGTTTTAATATGCTTTTTAAATACTGAGAGGGAAGGGGCCTGGCACACCTCCACCAGTAATGCAAACTCATCTGCATGTTAAGAATCTGAAGCACCAGAAGCAAACTGTTTTATGCCCGTGGTGATGATGGGGCTATGATTTAAATTGTTGTTATGTGCCCTCAAGGCAGAACTGACTTCTTTCACCCCTAATAGAGCTTTCAAGGTAAGTGAGATATTTAAGGAGTGGTTCTACCAGTTCCATTCCCCCAGTGAGCTTCCATGGCTGAGCAAGGATTCAGACCCAGTGACCCTCGGTAACCCTGAGTCTTAGTCCATCTCTTTATCCACAGTCCCACACTGGATATCATGATTTAAGTAGGGTTGGGAAAATCTCTCCGTTTTGCTTTCCTCCCACATTTTGCTTGTTGGCTTGTTTAACCTCAAACTCTGTCCCTGATATGTGATCTGCAAATTTTGGTAAGTTCTTCAAATAATGAACTGAAGTGAAATTTCCACCCATCAACACTAGCCAAATGCTTTGAGCATAGCTTTTTTTCAGCATAGGGAGGACAGTGCTATACATGCCAACCCTATTATGTGAAAGATAAGGAACATCTAGGGGGGGAAAAGAGGTGGCAGCCCTAATTAAGTATTAAAATGGGCAAAACTCAAGGATTCAAACACAGATTTTTATAAGTTAAGCACTCCAACCCTCAGGTTTGGATGGATGAATCTATCAGTTTTTATTTACCTCACATCCATTAAAAACAACAACCTTCAAGTACATTCCCATTTCAAATACAAAGCCATTTTCAAATTTTGGGAAATTCTTCTTTAAAACGAACTGAAGTGAAATCCTCCCTTATCCTTACATTTAAATAATCTCCCCTCACAATCACAGTTGACAAACAGCATTTATTTATTTTTTTAATTTCCACATGTCAAGAAGTCAAATATTGAATGACAGAAAAAGGTGGAGTGAGAAGAAATGGTTGAGACATGCTTTGAAATTAAAGTAATACACATGGCTATTTAAGCCCTATTTCCTATCTTGAAAAGTCATTAAGCCCATGGTGTAAAACTGCCTACTTGCACCATACTATGCAAGGAAATGAAATCCACTGAGTTCAGTAGACTAATTCCACAGTGAGTGAGCTTAGTATTATAACCATAAACCTTTAATGTGCACTTTAATTCCACCTAATCCACTTAATTCAGTTTTTGACATTTGTCCTTTGAAAATTCCTGCTAGTAGTGATCAGGAAAGGATTGTGTTTCCAGCTTTATGTAGGGCAAATAGCCAAGAACACATACATACCTACCCACTTATTCTTTGTATGATGCACAATTCATATGTTTCAAATTCCAATCACATTTAAGTATACAAATACAAAGTATTAGCATGAAGCAGTTTAACACTCTGATCCTAAACAAGCAGCACAATCCAATGTGTGTCTGCTCAGCAATTAGTTCCATGAATTCAGTGGAACTTACTCTCAGGTAAATGCATATATGATTATTATGTAGTGCCAGGCCACTTCTGACTTAATAGCAGCCCTATGTATTAGTGTCCTCCTAAAGGGCCTTAACACTGTTCTGTTCAGGTCTGCAAATGCAAGACTATGGCATATACAATTACCTCCTTAAATTTATATCATTGAGTAGATCAT
Organism: Intellagama lesueurii; assembly: GCA_037013535.1. Taxonomy (NCBI): domain Eukaryota; kingdom Metazoa; phylum Chordata; class Lepidosauria; order Squamata; family Agamidae; genus Intellagama; species Intellagama lesueurii. The sequence continues at coordinate 66,548,335 of JBAJHW010000005.1, read as the reverse complement.
GGTGCAGAAAACTGTTGGAGGTGATAGCTTCAGTGCAACCAGTCAAAAGCAAGTGTGGCTTGTGCGTAAATAGCGATTGTTAACTGCATGAACCTTTTCTTCAAATGTGTTTTCTCTTGCCTATTGGTTGATGAAGCAATCAATAGAGATCATTGTAGGCCACATTCCCAGTCAAATTGCCCAGAGCTATGCAAACAATTTAAAGTATCAGCAAGCCTCATTACAAGTTGTGGCCTAAAAAAAACAAATCAATAAAAAACAAGAATAAAAATGGAACTAGGAAGCCAGTGGAGTGTAACAGATAAAGTGACAGACTATGACTCAGGAGACATGGATTCAAATCCCTGTTCTGCCATGGAAACTTGGGGGAGGGGTGGCACTGGTAAAAACACTCCTCAAATATCTCACATACCTTGGAAACCCTATTAAGGTTTCCATAAGTCAGATGCCACTTGACAGCACTTAACACACACACAAAAGTTAGCAATACTACTACTACTACTACTACTACTACTACTACTACTACTACTAATAATAATAATAATAATAATAATAATAATAATAATAATAATAATAATAATAATAATAATGCTTCAGTGAGGTTGAGAGCTATGCTGAAGGGTCTCCCAAGCCAGACAGGTCTCAGCTGAGAAGCCAGACCAACTGTGTCCACCAACCATCAATTATGATGAAAGGAAATAAACAGAAATCCATACTGGATTGGTCATCACCCGGGTCAACAAGGACCGTGTCAGATGCTATAGCCCCTGGGCATCTGGTGACAAATGGGCTACAGGGCTCACCAGACCCTGTTGAGGGACCAGGACAGGCTGCTGCAAAGCTACTGGAACAACGTAAACACAAAACTTGGACTCTTGCCAAAAAATGAGAAATTATGAAATGTTATTACAAGGCAAACCCAACAGAACATGGTTTTCAAAAAAGAATGGTGGAAATTTGGAAAAGGAAACACCCAATTAGTGACATAACTGAAAAACTATTAATGGACCAGAGAAGGTTTATCATACGGAGTAAAGTGTTTTCAGAACTGGAATTACAAGAACTACAAAAGGTGGCAAAATCAACACAGAACAATGACCATAATATGGAAGACAAACAGAGGGTAGAGGTAGACACAATAGTGGAAGAAAACATATCAATAGAGGAACAACTTATGGAAAAACCCAGAAATTATGAGTTGACAGAACGGCAAACATCACTGAGGGAAAAAATAGTAACCCATATTAGCCAGAACACAGAAAGACAAAGGCTTCCCAATTTGCACCAATTACAAAGTAAACCAGCAAAAGATCTACTGAAAGATGCAAATATTGTCATCAAAACAATCCCGACCAACGTGCTAAAGGAAACAAATCAGCTAATGTATAGCACAGCTACCATAATAACCATGGAACTTGTTTACAAGCTGCAAAACCCCCAGAAAACTCATGGCACCCCAAAATGGAAAATTCAGCTGGAAAGAAAAATAAATAAACATGCAGACATTAGCAACTTAAAACACTTGAAAGATTCAAAACCTATGTCCTCTTTTGATGCAGGGGCAGGCAAGGATTAGTAGTATGGCTAGAAATGCATTTCAGCAAGCTAAAACAAAAGTGCTGCTTATATACTGCCCCACAGTGCTTAAAGCGGTCTCTGTGTGGTTTACAGTTTAGTTATACAGGCTACACATTCCTTCCCCCTGAAAGCTGGGCACTCATTTTACTGATCTTGGAAGACTGAGTTAACCTCGAGCTGGCTGCCTGAATTTACTGGGATCGAACTGGCTGTGTTTGAGGTTTTGGCTGCAGTACTGCTACAACAACTACACTGGTTACTAATTCATTTCCAGGCACAGCTCAAAGTGCTGATCATTACCTATAAAGCCCTATATGGCTTGGGTCCAGGCTACATGAAGGGCTTCCCATATCTCCCCATAGAAGCCTTATCGTGGCCTCATGGTGCAGTGGTTAAACTGCTGTATTGCAATCAAAATTGTGCTCACGACTCGAGGTTCAATCCTAGGTAGCCAGCTCAAGGTTGACTCAGCCTTCTATCCTTTCAAGGTCAGTAAAATGAGTACCCAGCTTTCTGGAGGGGGGGGGGGCAATGTGTAGCCTGCATAATTAACTTGTAAACCTCCCAGAGAGTGCTTTAAGTGCTATATAGGCAGCACACTTTTTTTTCCTTGATGCATAAGATCATCAGAGGAGCCCCTCCTCTCAGTACCTTTGTATATAGGCAGCACACTTTTTTTTCCTTGATGCTTAAGATCATCAGAGGAGCCCCTCCTCTCAGTACCTTTGCCAGCACAGGCACAGTTGATTGGGACACAAGAGACGGCCTTCTCTTTATGGAATGCTCTCCCTCAGGAGGTCAGGTTGGCCCCCTCCCTTTTATCCTTCTGCTGAGAGCTGAAGACCCATCTTTTCAGGCAGACTTTTAACAATCATGACAGAGTCCCTGAATGCCATTTTTAAGCTAAGATTGTTTTTAATATTTACCTGATTTTAATTACTCAATTGGATTTTAATTAATGTATAGTTTAATTGTTTTTTTTAATGTTTAATTGATTATGTTTTTAATTCTATTCTTTCAATATTCTGAGCCACGTTAGGTCCCCTTATCGGGAGAAAGGCGGCCTATAAATAAAACAAACAAATAAAATAAGGCTCCTGAGTTATAACCGTGGTGTTCCACTAATGTCTTTGTTCTAAATCACACAGTATTTAGCATGTGCCACTGGGTCTGGCTCCTTCCTTGCTTTTTGGCATGCTAACCTTTCACAAACACAATACACAAGTGGATACCTTTACATCAAGCTCGATTCCCAGAGAAGAATAGGTAGAGATAGGTTACCAGTACCACACTTAAAGCCACCTCACACACATAATTTTTTCCCTCCAGTTGTGCTTGCCCTGGGATTTTTCTCCCTGCTTGGAGTAGCAGAGAAACATGGCAATGCCCAGAGATATCGTCTGACACCCAACAGTAGATATTGTGCTAGTTCTGAAACATAATCATAGCCTTGTTAAATGATATGGCACCCAATCTGTCCTGAACACTTACTTTGTCATATGATTTCATAGCAGGTTGATGTCAAGGGGCTTCCACACCCTAGCTATTTTCCAGCCCAGAAGTTTAGGCATAAGCTTGTAAATGTGGAAAGCAATTTATTGTGACAAAACCGCTGACTAAAAACCACCTGTCAGGCAGGGAAAATTATAGCAAAGCCAGCAAAACATGCATAGTTGCTGTGATTCTATAAACTGGGCTTGAAGAGATCCTTTTTGATTAGAATCCTTATCTAAAATTGTCCAAATTCAATGAGGTGTTAAAATTTAATTACAGTAATCCAGATTTTTTTGTTTGTTTGCTTGTTTTTTTCCTTATTTCAGGCAGCATTCTTCAGACTCTTGATGAGCAAGTGCGAACCACATAAAGAGGTTGGGGGGGAAGATCCATAAGATTTTCAATTAGTTCTGTTACTGGAAAAGAGAAGAAGTTGCTGAATAGGCCAACATTTTCTCTTTAATATTCTGCATTGAAATGCTACTTATTATTACTATTTTTTATAAAGCAGTTGGGCTGTACATTTATTTGAACCAAAAAAGAGAGAAAGACTTATTGATATTATGTAGGACAAAATAACCAGTTCAGAGGGCTGGCCTGATCACGTTAGTGTGGGATTAAAGCAAAGAGAGATATTACTGTGTTAAAACTCTTACACTTCATATTTTTCAGTCAACACAAGGTCTTGGAAAGAGAGTGATGGAACATGGTAGAATCTGATCTAAAAGTGTGGTGGGAAACATGCAGAGTGTGGGCCACACACAGGTCTTATAATGGCTTTTAAGACAGGTTAATTCAGTACTTGTTTTAATGTGATAATCTATTATACAGTATTTCAACATTGTAATTTATAGTGTGTGTTTTTAAAGCTTTGTCTGTCTTTAAAATACAAGTTGTAAGCCACCTGGAGTCCTGAAGTCTCCCCTCCACACACACACCTGCTATGGGTTTTCTGTGGCTGCCTGTGGTAACAGGATGAAGAAACCTGTGCATCATGTGTAGTTGTGTACTACGAAGTGTCCATAGTGACTGTTCTGTACATACAAAAGGCCATCATTAAACAAGATTGTCTTGTTTATTGTATATTTGGATGATCATAAAATGAGAATGGTTCTCATTTCTGCCATGCCAAAAAAAAAAAACAGTTCTAGAGACCATTGATACAGATTTCCCATTCTTTCCCTAGTGTTTATTGAGGATATCTATGTTATGGGATGTGGTGGCGCTGTGGGTTAAACCACAGAAGCCTCTGTGCTGCAAGGTCGGAAGACCAGCAGTCGTAAGATCGTATCCACGCGGCGGAGTGAGCTCCCGTCACTTGTCCCAGCTCCTGCCAACCTAGCAGTTTGAAAGCATGTAAAAATGCAAGTAGATAAATAGGTACCACCTCGGTGGGAAGGTAACAGCGTTCCGTGTCTAGTCGCGCTGGCCACGTGACAGTATGCACTGTCTACGGACAAACGCTGGCTCTACAGCTTGGAAACGGGGATGAGCACTGCACCCTAGAGTCGGACACGACTGGACTAAATGTCAAGGGGAACCTTTACCTTTACCTTTGAAGTTATAATTTTACCTATGTTATCATCTTGTATGTCCACTTTCTGGTTCTTGGTTACCTCATTTCCAGATCTAATCAAGATCTGCTGAAGGATAATGAGACATAGCACAAAACAAAATATATGAAAAAAAATGAATTATTGGCGGTTTTCCCTCCTCAGTGCGTTGTTCTTAGAGCAGGCCAATTTTCCAGCCCACACTGCCTTCCTGTTCTGTACCAGTTGTTCAAATGTTCTGGCCCCAAAAACTCTCCCTTGCCTGGTTCAGAGCTGTAACTGAATTAACATCCATTATAAGACTGAGTCATCAACTTTAACTAGAAATAGGTTCTGGGAAGACATAAGTATTAATAAATATATATGTGGAGCAAAATAACTGTATGTTAAATCAAACATTCTTTGTTTCCTTAATATTCTACTATTGCTTCCAACAATGAGTTTCAGGAATAGCCGATGCTTTCAAAATTGGATTCCTGGACATGTGTCCAGAATTGGGCACGCAGAATTCATCTGTTCATCCCAAATCTTCAGCATGTTGATGATTTCACATATCCAGGGGAATCACAAAATTACAAAACATGGAAATTTCTTGATCCATTTCTTGGCTGTGTAATGACACCCAGTGATCAGTTCCAATGAACTGAATTCAGGTTTGGCTTGATCCTTTGGTAGTGGTGGTGGGTTCCTTTATGAATGTAATGCATTAAAATAGATGCATGAATAACAAGTGCTCATCTAACCATTGAGACTGAAAAGTCATGAACATGTACTATCAGGGTTTGTGTTTGCTGAGATGGGAAACACGCTTCTATTTGAAAAGGAAAAAGGACAAGAGCAATCACACCTCAGCACAAAAAGCACTCTGTTTGCAAATTACCTGTGAAGACTTCACAGTATAATCAGGGTTGTGCAAATTCCAAACTACACCACAATAGCCAGTATGGTCTGAAGTGACTCAGACTATTTCAGTGATTTGGATGTCTACTATGAAGGTGGAAAATACAAGCTGACTGAAATCTTATTGTGCAGCAAATGGTGTACCTTTTTGACATAAATTGCCATAAGTTAAGAAATCTCTGTAGATGTTATCTTACGCATGCTGAGTCGCAGGACTCAATATGCAGGAGATTTCTTAACTTATGGCAGTTCACATATGAAAGTTTCATCATTTATGTAACTGCACAACAGAGGTTCAGCCAGTATGTATCTGCAACATGAACAAATAAGGAAAACACACCGTCTTATGCAAATGGGGTCCAGGCTACATTAAAGACCACATTTTCTCATGAAAGCCCACCCAGGAATCCCACCACTTTCAAAAGCTTGTTTGATGGAGGCTCAAGAGAGGGCCTTCTCTATGACGGCTCCCAGGCTCTGGAACCCTGTCGAGAGAGGTTTGGTTTGCTCTCTCCCTGCAGTTTTTCCACTGGCAAACAAAGATCTTTCTATATAGCCTCAAACCTCAGGGGTTTTTCCTGATACTCTGGTTCTCTCTCTCTCTCGGGGATAAGCTAGTGTTAGTCTTTTAATCAAGAAATTTTAAAGTGTTTGAATTTTAATTGCATTTTATAGTATAATAAATGTAATTCTCTTTTAATATCTGTAACTTTATTGTATTTTTATTTACATTTTAATATTTTAACTGTGTCATAAGCCACCTTGCATCCCACTTTTGGGAGAAAGGTGGCACAAAAATCAGCAGCAGCACCATCATCATGTATTACATACCTAGCTGTTATCAACTCAGAGAGTAGTAACTTGCCCTTTCCTCCCACCCCCATAATTTTTCCATGTGGAAAAAAATGATGACAGAGAGGGGAAGGGCTTGCCAGATCTTTCTAAGTGTGTTGAAAACAGCTATAAAGGCATTGACTGAATAGAGTTTCTATTTTTTGGCAGATTTACTCCTATCTTTAGCGCCTATCATCAGATTCCATGTATATCCATTAAAAAACAGAACATGTTACAGCTGAACGGATTTTCCAGTGAAAGTCTATGAAGGGATTATAATCTGGATTTCTGAATTGAGATTCCAACTTGGATCTGAACCTAATCAGATGGGATCTGAACCATTTTAGATCAAACTGAGAAAGGATCTGAAATACCAAATCAGCCTCTGAACCAAATTGGGAATCTATGCTCAGTCCTAATTATAATTAATTAACATAATTTGAAATAAAACTGTAATGACAGTGCTATCTGTGAAGTTGGAAAGATGCCAGATATAGTTTCTTGGGATTATGGCAAAATCTAGTATAAATTTAGAAAAATAGAAATAAAAATAAAACAATAAATCGTACATTTTGGATGGAAGTTTTTGAGGGTTTTTTAATGATCAAAAGTACTCTTTCAGCTTCAGAAGTGCCTGTTATTGGTTTCCCCTTCCAAACTGATTATTCAGCTGGTCTTTTATTTATGTACACGAGGGACAAAAGCATATGGTCATAGTGATGATGTTGGCTTGTGAGATCCTAGAGAAAAGCATCCAGATACAGGTTGCAGCAGAAAGCATGTTCATCAGAATTAAAGCCCCACTGATAGAAACTGGACATGCTGCCAAGTAGTTATGTTCAGGTTATAAATTTGGTTGGCTTGATTTAAAAAAAAAACAACACCAAAAAAAGTCTCTGTTGTAGAAGATGGTCATAGGCATCGTATAACACCAGGTGTTTCTCCTTGGCTGGTGCAATTCATCTATTTGGTATAGTACATGCAGGGAACATTTCCTCATCTTCACAGTTAAATGACAGGACTGACAAACACCCACTGAGGCAGAGGGGGCCCATCATCTCCCTGCTCTTTGTTTTCAGTGAGCAGCCAAGGAGCAGAAACTGCTTTGGCACCAGCGCAGTAAAGTTTAGCCATACCCTCGGCTTGCAAAATAAAGCTTTTGAACATTGTTGGCCCATTCTCAGAACTGAACGCTGCCTTTTGGATCTTTCCCAGTGACAAGGTCTTTGATGAAATGACACAGATGTGTGATATACTTTCTTTTCAGCTGAAGTTCTCTGGGCATTTGCTCATTCATTCATACCACGCGGGTCTCATTACAGAGTCAGGCATCAACATGCCACAATGGAGCCAGAGACAAAACACTTAAGCCTGAGTGAATTACCCAAATGTTCCAAGAACTGGGAAGGCACACAAAAGGGACACGGCTGCCAGAGCAGTAATTCTTTGCCTGGTGGCTGTTTCAGGTGACAACAATGTGATGCACCTCAGTGAGTGTGTAGCACATCAGAGAAATAGTGTCTTTGCATGATTAACTGCAAGGTTGAATTCAGCAATAGGTTTAAATCCCCAGCTCATTTGAGGTGGTGGTGGACAACGTTAATGTGTATATGATGTGGAGTAACGTGCTGTCCAACAGTTTAAAATTCAGCCCAGTTCTGAGAGTCTGACTAGGAGGGACAATGCAAAACCTTGTTGTTGAGTTAAAAGCAGAATTTAGCTTCCATGAAGTGTTCACGTCAGGAGGATGGGTACTTTAAAGTAATATTAGGGAAATTCCTTATGGTTCACTTTCACTGTATAATTAGCTCAGCCTTTCTGAGCATTCTCTGAGAACTCTGGAGGAAACCTGGAAGTCTCTTTTGGCTTACTCTTAGAGTGTACCTACACTGTGTCGAGTTACAGCACCCAATTATAACCTCAGCTGTTCTGGCCCCATCCTGCGGCCACCTGGGGTTTGTAGCTGGATGAATTACTGAGTTCTGTGTGATGGTCCAAGGGAGAATATGAAGTACAGCACTGAATTATTAGCACTAGGATTCTGTTGGGTGGAGGTTAACTGATGAGATGTTGGGGAACAACTCAGATGTTTGATTAGGTGTGTGATGAAGGTCATACACATGATGGGCCCCAACACCTCATGAAGTACTTGGAATCAGTTGTGGCAAATTACGGCAAACACCATATTTCCCTAATCTGATGTTCTCGAGATGTTTTAAAATACAACTCCTATCAAGCCCAGTCAACAGGATGTGGGATGATGGGAATCTGCACAAATGTGGGAGAGAGGGAAAATAAATGTGATAGAAGAATAAGTGAGTGCCTATGAGCTTTGATTGGGTTTGGCTCATCATGCACCAGGATTTCCTAATTTGGGGAATCTGCTTTTGTTTCCTCTTCTCCTTTAAACAGCCTCACTGTTCACATGTGAATAGTTTTATACAAGGAAAAAGTAAGAAGTGAGAAAAAGAATAATTGCCCCTTGATCATACAACATTCAGGCAGGTAGAATACCTGGAAAGAAAATCAAATTTGGTAGCTGTTTATTTTCATTCCAAGGATATGAAACAAAATACCTCTGGTTCTTATCACCTTTTTTGAGCCAGATGCCACTCATGTATTGAACTACAAGTCTCATCATCTCCAGAAGAATGAGACAGTCTAACACATCTAGAGGGTGCCACATTGGGGAAAGCTGGCTGACTTTATAATGCAACAGTGGTAGGCAAAAGTAGCTCAGAGCATGCTTATAGTTTATTTGCCAACGTTGTTAGCTCACTGTGGAATGTTTTCCATTGGCACCTCTCATTTTGAAATGCCTGTCACTCCCCTGAATTTGCCTGTCTTTCTTGATGATGGAAGAAGTAAGTGGTGCACAGGCTGAGAAACCAGTTCCCATTCACAATAAGTTGTGCTGAAAAATGGGATCACCTGTGTTTGGTTTCACATTTCTACAGTCTAGACAGGACAAGTACATTTTAACAATACTTACATTAAAAATTCATTGCCTCTGGAGAGCTGCCACAGAGCTTTATTGGACTGTAACCTTTTCAACCCAGGTAACTATGGGAGAGCTCCAATGAGTACAGTGGTGCAGAGTCAGCACATGCACACACACACACACACACACACAAACCTGTGAATCACCATCTGGAGACTGGTATGTTTAAAATCAAGGCCTTCTCAACACACAGCCTGTGTAAAGTGTCTTGGGATGAGTGCATCAATTGGCTAAATTCTTTTTGGATGCACTTATTTGTCCAAAATTAAAATCAGGAAAAATTGCTAACATCAAAACAGGCTTAGCTTTTCTTTTTCCATACTTCCATCCCAAATAATCTGGTGACCTGAAATTTCAGTCAGGTTCAACTGTGAATTGTGTGTGGATGTGTGGAGGGGAACCGAACAGGGGGAAACATTAGCATGAAAGCATGTTCAGGTATAGGGTGTGGTGTCTGCATTATTTAAATGGAAATATTTGCTTCTGTTTACTGACATGGCAGTTTTAAAAAGTTAAGTGAATAATGCTGCTTTCTTGGCTTCAGATTCCCCACCCCCCTATAAAACAGATTAATGGTCGAGGCTGTAGGTGAGATATTGATGAGTCTATAATGACTACCCTGTGCTTGTCTACAAAATAATGGTGTTAACACTTCCTAAATCATTGCCCAAAGCTTTACGAGATAAGTATGTAAATTGCCTGGTTGACTCAAACTGACCTACTGAGACTTCTGCTTGTGGGCCATTTTGGTCATTAGGTGGCAAGACATTTATTTTTTGTCAAGGTTTCATTTGCTTGAATTTTAATTAATCTATTTTTTTTTTGCGTGGGGGGAGTTCTCCTGATCTGCCGTTATAGCATCTGAATAAACCCAATGGGTGATGCATACTTTCCATTGTCTTCTAATGGACATGATACCATGTTGTGCCCCATTTAGAAAGTGTTGCAGAGTTTTGAATTTTGGTTAAAAACCTCTAGCTACGCAGCAGAAGTGCGGGGATTTACAGAGCAGAATTGCTATCATCAACTGGCAAATGCAGTCTCAATTACTCACTCTGAGACATTGGTAAGAAAAAGAATAAAAAGATTTCATCTACTCACAGTTGAATAGACCAAAATAAATGTTGTTCAAAAATAACTGCTTACTGGGACAGGCTTCAACAGACTCACAGCCTGCTTCTAACAGGCTCCTGCAGATTATACTGTATTCTACCTGCACACTAAGAGCACTAACTACTAACTGCTAACTAATGGCCGAGAGACTAAAAAGATAGGGGAAAAGATACTTAAGCAGAGAGGCATGGCCTTCTTTAAAATCAGAGACAGGGAAGGAATGATTGATTACTACCAGACTGACTGACAGTCACCTCAGTCCAGAAAGGTCTCTCCCAGCTAAACCTTATAAGGCAGCATACGATTTTGAAATAACTCTGACAAAAAGAAAGGGCCCTAAGAAACTTTGGAGTGAGATTATAATCAGTTCATATGCACGGGTGCATCCCCATACGCTATAGTGAGCCCATAGGCTTCTTACAGTATGAATACTTTTCAGTTTATAAGAGTTCTGCATAGTTTTGAGTGCATTTTTAAAGCAAACATAATGCATAATACACATGGCTAGTATCAAAGGTTGTTTTAATGGAATCTGATGGTACTTGGTGAAATGCAAAATGTGGACATGTTACCTTTTTGGTTACAGCTCTAGCCAAGCTGGTACAGGGATTTTTGAGAGTTTTTAATCCAAAACAAATAAACTAACGATAACTTTTCTGAGCACTGCCTTAAACCTCTACAGCCGTAGTGTGGTGTTCTGCACAGAGATTTGGATCTGCAGCCAAAAGGCTATGCTTTGAATCTTAGCTCAGCATCAAACCTACTGGGGAAAGTCAGAGGAGTTGCAAGAGTTTACAATGGAAAGAAAACCAAGTATTGTTCTTCTGAACATCCTGGATGGAAAGAGGAATAAGCATGTAGGATGTAAGTAACTTTGTTGGATCCACAACAATCTCTGAGGAATTATCTGACTGTCTCAGAAGTAATGGGAATTCCTAGCAGCATTTGTCAAAGGGTGTTGCACATATGCAGATGTGTGTGTGTGTTTGTACACATGCACATGCATACAGGTGTGGAAACATACACTTGGTTACCACAAACTTTCCTGGCCTCTATAGCGAATGTAGCCAGATTTGTTCAAGCTTTCTCCACAGCGACTAAGCTGTTTGTGTTGTGCTTTAGCATGTGCTACATGTTGCATATGGCATGAGGAATGGCCTGTTCCATCAGCTTTTCCCAGCTTTTCAGGCTTTGCTCCATCCCATTGGCACAGATAAGGATATCTCATCAGCACTTTTGATGCTCTTTCAGATGCTAGGGAAAGAAAGCAAGGGAGGAAGCAAAGAAGAGGGAAGCTGGAACTAGAGGAACATTTTTGTTCCTAATTGAACATTCTTCGATGCGTTCCCTGAGCATCAGAATGGGAAATGGAGCCATGAAAAATGGAAATCTCTATGCTGGAATGGGCTCTGTAATGCATACCATGTCAGGTCTGGGCTATGTGATGGCATGACCACAGCTTGGAAAGGTTTCCTTTTTAAGTGCAATTTTTAAGAATCTCCCAATCAGTGGCCGTGACGATTACAGGATTCTGTAATTTGTAATCCAAAACTTCTCCAAGTTCTGGACACAGCCCTATGTCCCATTCATATATCCAGGTGGCTGTAAGGTTGCCTGTGATGTCACAGGAGGTGAGTCGTAGTGTAACAATTGCAAAATAGTTGCCAAACTCCTGTTGCATGGTTGTGGTGATGGAAGGCAAATGACATAACTTGCTGTGGTAAATTGCTAATTAATGAATCCACACTTGAAGTCCTCATGGGATACCCATTGGGTGGTTGGGTGTATGATCAGGAATCCAAGTGAGACTAATTAATTAGTGGCAGTTTGCTGATGCATGTTATAACATTTCCGTTCTGCTCGCATAACTACACAATAGGATTTTGGTCAGTATGTACACTTGAATGTTTATGTGTATGAGACAGATGGTGTCATTTCCCGCATGACTTCCTGAGTAAACATTAGGGGTGCAATACACATACAAGCAGCATACTGTGGAATCTGTGAGCCCCGGCATCAGTTAGGAGAGGAACACTCAGGCATTAAATCCACCACATGCAATAGATATAGATATATTGTATGTGGTGGATTTAGTGCCTGGGTGTTCCACTCCCATATATGTGTATGTGTTCTTTTTCTGGCCTAAAATTTGTCTCTCCACCTAGAGACCTGAGAAAGCATAGCCATTCCCTAAGACTGCAGCCAACAATGTGAGACTGGGTAACGTTAGGTAGGTGGGTTGACGACACACCCGTAAAATGAGCTTTTTGCTATTCAGAATGTCTATGGCAATGTAAGGGTCTGGTGGAGTGGCAGAATTTAGAAACTACTCCATGGCTTCACTCCATTGCTTCTTTTATGCAGATATACCACCACTCCAACATTGCTCAAGATCTCAATATATCCACTGACAATGCCCACTTTCCCGCTTTATACTGATTAATAAGTGTGCAGGCCAGATTTGGCATAACCTCAACTGCTCCTTCGATGGTATAACCATTACACAAATCACTGGGGGGATTGTAAATATTCAGAACAATTGCTTTTCAAATTACAACATTCCACAAATGAATTGCTGGGCTTGATGCCCTTTATCATGAAAGAAAGGTGAAGGACTGGCCATCCAGTTGTCAGAAGCTGAAGACTGATGCTCACATTGGCTTCCATTAGTGTATTTAAAGCTTCAGCTCACTGATTAGCACAGCCTACCTCCCAGCATCCTCAATATCATGCCCATTTCAGTTCTCTTGAGTCCCATTAAAAATCTTTACTTTATCACTTCCTTCATAGAGTCTTCTCAGTGGTTTTGAGAGTGTAACAGAGCCTTCACAGCCATCCTTACAGCTTGATAAAGTGGGTAATTTCAAGATGCCTGCTCTGCTTTTATAGTCCACCGGTAACGTTAAAACATTTACTAGCAGGACTTCTTTTCAATCTTGGTGAAATGTTTGTAGGATTCAATACACGCGAGTGTTCAAGATAATTCTAATTACAACATTTGGGGCTCATTCAGAACAACAGGCAATCATTTCTTCTCCTTCCCTGCCTTTCTCGCTCACTTTTAGGAATGATACTCATAAAGTAATTCAGTTCTTTAATCAATTCAATTCCTGTCCAGCATCGAATTGTGTGTCATGTCCCTGTATTCTCCAGTGGGTTGCCGTCAGTTTTAAATGAGTTCTTCTTTCTTAGTGGTTACTACTTCACTGAAAATTATTCTGTTCTAAAGTGGTATTTATTTATTTATTTTTAGAGAATCTATATGCACCTGGCTAAGGATGTTTAGGACTGCAGTCAGAATTTTCATTCTCACGAGCAGCATGTGGGGTCGTAAATGGTTGTCTGGGCTGCACCCCTTTACAACGTGTGTGTGGGAACCGGGTGTTTAAATCCTCCCATCAAACAAAGAAAAATATGCCATAACATGCCATTTTTCCAAGAAAGGCTTTTTTCTTTAACAAACAAAAGCTCAGTATTGATCAGGAATGCATGGCATGAACTGCAATCAGCAAAGTTAGGCTCTTTTGAACATCAGGAAAGGGCAAAAAAGGGAGAACCCAGAGTCTTTATTTGTCCCACAAATTCAGCACTGTGTCACCTGTCAATTGTTTTTTTAAAAAGGAAGAGGACAGATGAACTGGAGGGGTGAAAGGAAGGAGTGGTAAGGAGGACACGAGAGGGGAGGCATTCAGGTGAAAATTGTACTGATTGGAAGGTGCCGTGCGGACTCTTGCAGTGATTAATCATCTCCATGTGAATGTCCGCAGAGATTTCAGGAAAGAAATCTGATATTTTAAAACTTCAAATTCACCTCAATAAATGTGGGATGACCTTTCTGTGTCATTGCATTCTCAGTGAGGAGTCACTGATGAGGAGCACTCTTTGAATGTTGTTTTCGAACCACCTATGGATTCACCCAAGCAATCTGAGTAGTGGGTCCACCCCTTGGAATCAATAAGCTGCGCAGCTTTAGACTTTGTCAAACAAAGTTCTCAGGAAGCTTCCCACTTTTGTGTGGCATTTGAGTGTTCTCCAGCATTTAGCCCATTCCAATTCACTGGCCAAAAAGCCTGTTGCTTAGTGTAGTAAATTTCACTACAGTAGGTCTACTGATTCAATGGAATGTATGGAGGAGTTGATTCGCCAAATCCATATTGATTCAATGGATCTGTTCTAGTGCCATTTACTATGCTAGGCAACAGGATTTTGGCCACTGTTAATATTCATACCTGTAAAGAGATGCCAGATTTTTCTTACCATCCTTAGCCTCAATATTTATGTCAAATAAATAATGAATCTTTCCAGGAAAGAGAGGGTTAATACAGTAATTAAGAATGAAAAACTAATTTATATTAATGGCTTTTCACTGTCTTTTAATAAAGTCTTTCCATCTTTGTTCATATTAGTGCAATGCCAATTCATGAATAATTTAAAAGAATTTTGAGTTTTAAAAAGTGAATGTGCAAAAACAAATGCTCTCGTTTCTTTATATTTACTGGTGACATTATGATAAGGTTGTGTTCCCACAAACACAGTAAAATAAAGGACGGCAACCAAACAGTCAAATGAACTATATAAATTCTGCAGAGTAGAAAAATGCCTTTCTGATCCCACAAAGCTACTGAAAATTTGATGAGCAATTAGCCAAGTGGGATTTACAGAATGTAAAGTTGATTTTTAGTAGGTTACATTTAGTAGGTTATGTGAGCCCAACTGTTACTTTTAAATAAATGTTAATTTTTCATTTTGAGGATTTTAATGCAACTCTTGATGAATATTCATAGGCCTTAGCTGCATGTTGTTGTTTTTGAGCATGTGCTGTGAAATTAAAGTTTCAACCTGAAATTTTCTCTATATATTTTATTTAATCCGTGCACATCAGCAAGTTTACAGTGTTATGCTTCTGCATAGGAAGGATTAGCCAGCGGCATGCCACTGCCCATAGGATAGCTCCGTATACTTGCAATGCTTTCCGGGGGAAGCTCCTTCTATGTCCCCCTGATGATCTTGTTTTGACAGTCCAGAGGGAAATCTTTGAGTCCACTGAGCACCAGCTAACCTCCGCATTAGAACAACCAGCTGAAATGAAACCCTTTAAAATACAAGTTTGTGCCTTCCACGTAAAGAACAGAGAAGCAGAGAGGCAGCTCTGAATTAGCTGGGAAGACAAGATTTTGGAACATTGCCCTACCCCAAAGTATTTGGGTGTCACTCTGAATCAAACCCTGATCTACAAAAAACATTGTCTAAACATCAAACAGAAAGTTGTTGCCAGAAATAACATATTTAGGAAACTGGTTGGGTCAGACTGGGATGCACGCCCGCAAACAATAAGAACAACAGCTCTGTCCCTATGCTACTCCACAGCAGAATATGTTAATGCCATATGGTATAAATCAGCACGTGCCAAACAAGTGGAGGTAGCTCTTAATGAATCATGCAGGATAATTACTGGCTGCCTGAAACCTACCCCCATTGAAAAAGTCTTTTATTTGGCCAACATTGCACCTCTGGAAGTATGTTGAGAGGTGCCAGCAAATAATGAAATAAGGTAATACAGCACCAAACCCATCCACTTCATAGACACCAACCCCCTAGATGATGGCTAAAATCAAGGATGTTTTCTGCACACATCTCAAGCTCTAAATCTTAAACGAGAAGAGGCTAGGCTAAATCTATGGAGAACAAACAACAACAACAACAATACACCTTGCCAAATGGATGAACACTGATGAGTGTCTCCCACCAGGACAAGATTCTGGTTGGATCATCTGGAAGTCACTTAATAGACTTCAAAGTGAAGTAGGAAGATCAAAGAATAATCAAGTAAAATGGGGCTACTTGGATACAGGACAAATTTTCTGCAAGTGTAAAGAATTTCAATCAATTCAGCATTTAATAACATGCAAGTTATGCCCCATCATGTGTACTAAAGAAGATCTAGTAAATGCCTGAGATAATACTGTTGAAGTAGCCTGCTTCTGGTCAAAAATAGTCTAATCATTTCAACATTTTAAATTTGTTTGAACTTTATCTATCTTTCATATACGTCCATAATATTAAATTGTGCAATGCTCTGATACGAAAGAAAGAAAGAAAGAAAGAATCCATGCCAGTTTTCTTGCCTAAGGCCAAAATGTACATAGGCTTTTGCTGCTTGATCCTACAGGAAAATGTGCTAATGTTTTACAATTCAAATTCCAGTCTTCAAGGAAAGACAAAGTTAAAAACATAGGTCCCCTTCCATTATCACAGATAGATAGTAGGATCTTCGGTCTTGTACTCTCGGTTACTTTTTGGAGCACTTTTTAGTGTGCTATGAAGCAGATAAATTACAAGTGTCATTTGATGTCTCAGGTATCGACCAAATCAGGCTCAGGAATGCACCATACAAGCTCAGATCCAAGAACATCAGACTCAATAGGAAACAGGCAGGTAAACACACAGCAGTAGAGAATATGAATGTAGAGCAAGCAGCCTCTTATGCGGAGGCAGGGTTCTTCAGGGCCACATTCAGTCATTGATGTCTCCAGTTAATCCAGAGGTGGGCAACATGTGGCCTGTGGACTTTATGTGCATGTCCCCCATTGTTGCTTTTTAATCTGCTGCTGTGTTGCTCTGCTACTGTCAACTCAACACTAATATTGGGTTGCTTTTCCTCAACAAAATGGTGACTGTTTGCTATCTCACAGAAGTTCAGTGAGATACTCTGCTCTGTTGGAGAAACATAGGAATGCTGTAACTAAGTACAAGCAGAGGGGCCAATAGACAAAGATAATATGGAGGTGGGATTGGGCATGTTGGCTCGGTTCGGCTCGGCATTTGCCCTTCACTAAGAAAGTGAGATCATCTTTTTATCGTGGTGAGGAATGCTCCATCTCCATGGTGGTTAGCTGCACACCTATACACATGATAGCCAGCTTTAGAGGCTTTCATACCTACGTTTAGCTTTGTTCTCTTACAGCCTGCACTATCATGAATGGATTTCTTGGAGATAAAACCATGTGGGTCCCCCATCTCTTACTGTATGATTAAAGTTTTGAGCAATTCCTTCTGTTTTATACCATATACTCACCATACTAGCCTACTTCACTCTATTAGTGTAAATGCCACAAATTCTACACTCTTAGGATTGTGTGGTACAAAAGAATGCTCTACTGTCCTCAAGTGTCATAGACTGCCACCACAGGTATGGCAAATTTGTGAGTGATCACAACATTTCAATAGTGGTTGCAGTGGTAGCAGTATCAGGAGCAGAGCAGCCTCCAATAAAACTGGGGGATGGTACAGTCTTCCAACCCTAAGATGTTGTTCACTCCAAAGAACATCTGGTAACATGACCTCCTGCCTGAAGCCCTAGTCAACCATTGCCAACCAGAGTAGACAAGGCAGTGCTATATGGACTGAAGTGATTATGTTAACTTAATGTGCCAGGAAGGCAGGATCAGCGGAAAACATGACCAAGAAGAGGAAGGCAAGTCAGGTTTGGAGAAACAAAACCATTTTATGAGACAAGTTGTTCTCTTGGGAGAAGATGCAATGTATGTGTATGTGCAAAAGAGGAGGCAAATGGCTATGGCTATATGCTATGTTAGAAGATACACAGTGTGGTATAGTAGATAGCGTGACGGACTATGGCTCAGAAGGTCTGGGTTCAAATCTCTGATCAGCCATGGAAGCTCACTGGGGGTGTGGAACTGATGAAACCACATTTACAATAACTCATTTACTTTAAAAGCCCTATTAGGGTTGCTATAAGTCAATTCTGACTTGACAGCACATAATGTATGTTACATAATGTTACATAATTCTATATTGTATTATTTATATTCTATATTATTAAAGTCAGATCCTTTAATAATTTCCCTGTCTCATAGAATTGTCAGACTACAACTCACCAGTTCCCCTGAATCTTGAAAAATATCACTGAAGAGGGAGATGAAGAAATGGCAGGTTTTTTTGCCCATTTCTCTTACTACCCCAGTCCCTACATTCATACTATCTGCCACCAGTTACATGGGCAGTTATTTGCAATGGATTGGCAAGGATCTATGACTGTCAATAGTTTATAAGACTTTAAAATTATTCTCAAGATAAATTATACTGTTCGATTTTTTTCCAGTGGAAAGACAGGGAGTTTAGTTTTAGTTTTGATACTCAAAATATTGTGGAAATTTAGTTTAAAAGGGGGAAGGATTATAGGAATTTGGTTATTCCTTTTAGCTAGCAGAGTATGAGGTAAAAAACAACAACAACACGGAAACACAGAGAGATCAGCCCAGTGTATTCAACACTCCCCTGGTTCTACACATGAGCTAGCACTTTGTATAATAAAATCATTCTAGAAGCATTTAAAGTAGAAAAGGGTATCTTTACTTACAGTTACCAACTGTAGTTACAGTCAGAATTAAAAAAGAGAGACAACATAGAGTCTCCAGTATGCATTATACTTGCTGTTTGAAGGATGTTCAGAGGAAGAAGAGGAAGCTACTAACAAAACAATGGGAGCAAAAAACAAAGAGGAATAAGGTGTAGAGGTAGGAAAAAGAACTTTACAAAATCAAGTTAGTAGCAAACGACAATCATATTGGGTTGTAAAGCCTCCTTTTTGCTGATATACTGTTAGTGCATGCAAAATTGCTATTATTCCAATAAAAAATTCCTTCCTGGGCTCAACATCTCCCTACCAGAGCTGGTGAGCTTCGTCTCCGCGGCTCTGTTGGAATCCCCGAGGCTTTTAGTCTTGGGGGATTTCAACATCCATGCGGAGGCTGAGGTATCTGGTCCAGTTCTTGAGTTCCTGGAAACCATGGCTTCCTTGAACATGTCCCAACATGTTAACAGCCCCACCCACGTGGGTGGCCATATGCTAGACCTGGTCTTTTCCACCAACTGGAGCGAGCGTGATCTGATGGTGACCGACCTTGTGTCGGTTCCCTTGTCATGGTCAGATCACCACCTAATAAAATGTAACCTCTTAATGGCCCTCCCACCTCGCAGGGAGCAAGGACCTATTTTAATGGTCCGCCCTCGAAGGTTACTGGATGGTTGGGCTACGGCCGCCACTAGGGCTGTAGACACGATCGCTCCTAAACGCCCTCTCCAATGCAGAGCTCGTCCAGCGCCCTGGTATAACCAGGAGCTACGAGCAATGAAGCAAACTAGGAGAAGGCTAGAGAGCAAATGGAGAAGGAAACCGACGGAGTATAATAAAGAAGCTGTTAGGGCCGCGACTAACCTTTATCTGGCTAAGATAAGGGCTGCTAGTCGAGCTGACCTCGCTAACCGGATAAGCGAGGCTTCAAATCAGCAGGCGGAAATTTTCTGTATAGTTCGCGACCTATCCGGAATTGGTCGGGGCGAAGGGCCTCCCCCTAGCATCTCCCCTGACCAATTTGCAGCATTTTTTAAAACTAAAGTGGAGGCCATCCGCCGGGAGTTTTCTCCTTTTTTGGTTACAGTGGATCGAGCAGAGATGTCCAGCGCTCCGCCTTGCCCGGTGAGTTTTGACCACTTTCAACCTGTGACGCCTGACATTGTGGACAAGACGCTAGTTCGCTGTCGGGCCACCACCTCCTCCCTTGACCCTTGCCCGGCCTGGCTAATCAAAGCAGCCAGGCCGATCACAACAGAATGGGCTACAGCGATAATTAATGGGTCTCTCCAGGAGGGCAGGTTTCCCCCTGCCCTCAAGGAGACACTCATTAGGCCCATTCGAAAGAAACTTAATTTGGCGACGGACGATATTGGCAATTATAGGCCCGTCGCCAATGTTTCTTTCATGAGTAAAGTGGTCGAGAGGGTGGTGGCCGATCAGCTTCAGGCACACTTGGATGAAACAAATGCCCTGGATCCGTTCCAGTCAGGCTTCAGGCCACGCCATGGTACAGAAACGGCATTGGTCACCCTGTTAGATGACCTCTTGAGGGAGGCCGACAGGGGAAAAACTTCTCTGTTGGTCCTCCTTGATATCTCAGCCACCTTTGATACCGTCGACCACGGTATCCTCCTGAGGAGGGTCTCCAAGTTGGGAATCGGTGGTCAGGCGTCGGCCTGGCTCCGGTCCTTCCTGGGGGACCGTCCTCAGAGAGTTCAGCTTGGGGAGCATGAGTCGGCCCCATGGAGCCTCAATTGTGGGGTTCCGCAGGGTTCGACCATCTCTCCAATGCTGTTTAACATCTATATGAGGCCGCTGGGCGAGGTTATCAGGGGGTGTGGAGCATCGTGCCATCAATATGCCGATGACACGCAGCTCTACATCTCCTTTTTGCCAACTACAGTGGATGCCGTTCTGTCCCTGCAGCGCTGCCTGGGGTCTGTATTGCAATGGATGCAGGAAAATGGGCTGAGGCTGAACCCGGACAAGACGGAGGTCCTGAGGGTCGGGGGGCCTACCATCAGCTGTTTGGGAAACTCCCTCTCTTTTGGGGGGGTGACTCTCACCGCGAAGAGTGAGGTGCGCAGCTTGGGGGTCTATCTGGACCAGGCGCTTGCCATGGAATCCCAGGTAGCATCAGTGGTCCGCACCGCTTATTTCCATCTCTGGCGGATAGCCCAGCTGCGTCCCTATCTAGATGTTGGGTCGCTCACCACTTTGGTCCATGCGCTCGTAATCTCGAGATTAGACTACTGTAATGCTCTCTACGTGGGGCTGCCTTTGAGATCTATGCGGAAACTCCAGATGGTGCAGAATGCGGCAGCCAGACTTCTCAGTGGGGTAAGGAAACATCAACATATTACTCCCACTCTGGCCGCCTTGCATTGGCTGCCCGTTCGGTTCCGCGTAGATTTCAAAGTTTTAATGCTTACGTATAAAGCCCTAAACGGTTTAGGGCCTCACTACCTGACGGAACGCCTTCTCCCACCTAGATCTACCCGTATCACCCGATCTAGCCAGGAGGTGAGGCTGAGGAGCCTAACGCCGAGGGAGGCCCGGAAGGAAAAAACAAGAAACCGGGCCTTCTCGGCAGTGGCTCCTCGTCTTTGGAACAGCCTCCCTCCTGAGATTTGCATGGCCCCGTCACTGGGCATCTTTAAATGCCAACTGAAAACCTGGCTGTTTAAGCAAGCCTTCCCTCCACCCACCGTCTGAATTTTTGTTATTTTGTGTTTTCTCCCATCTTGGATCATTGTTTATTTAGTAATATATTGTTATGATTTTAAATTGTTAAATTGTTACATCATATGTTGTTACCCGCCCAGAGTAGTCTATATGAGATAGATGGGCGGGCTATACATGTAATAAATAAATAAATAAACATTCTGTGGTTGCAATTATGCTTCTTTTGCATAGAGTCTGGTTGGTGGCTATTCTTTTTAAAGCAAAAGCCACAAGATAGTCCGACAAGCTGAAAGTCCTCTCACCTCAAAGGCTGCAGATGAAGGAGGTGGTGATAACAGGACTTCGGAAGGAAAGAGTAGGAGAAGAGATAGCTGTTTCTGCCTACAGTTGAAGGATGCACCAAAAGATAACAAACTGAGTTGCAAACTGGCAATCTTACTGTTGTCACTGGAAGGTCGTGCCACCCTTTAAAAAAATGAGTAAAAATGGTGTTGCTTCTTTTTTTTATCCCAAGTTCTCCAACACATTCCATTGGCCAGTGAGAGGCGAAGCAAAGTCACTGTTTGGTAGGTAAAGGTAAAGGTTCCCCTTGACATTTAGTCCAGTCGTGTCCGACTCTACGGGGCGGTACTCATCCCCGTTTCCAAGCCGTAGAGCCAGCATTTGTCTGTAGACAGTTTCCGTGGTCACGTGGCCAGTGCGACTAGACACGGAACGCTGTTACCTTCCCACCGAGGTGATACCTATTTATCTACTCGCATTTGCATGCTTTCAAACTGCTAGGTTGGCAGAAGCTGGGACAAGCGACGTTGGGTGGATTTGATCTTACGACTGCTGGTCTTCTGACCTTGCAGCACAGAGGCTTCTGCGGTTTAACCCGCAGCACCACCACATAGTCAAATGTAAGAATAGGCTTTAACTTTATAGGTCACTAATAATAATAATAAAAAACACTATGCAAGGTGAACTTCCATGGGAAAATCTCACTTAGTAAGTATCCAAAATCCAAATATTTGGTAGTCAGTTACACATATGAAGGTCTTCTTCTTTGTATCATCAAGAAGGAATAAAAAACAGTGAAACAATGATGTTGGTGGAGTCTTATTTAGACCCCTTAGCAAGCGAGAAGTCTTCCTTGCATTTCTTTCCCCCTTATAATAGGAAGGGTGTCAGTTGCCATGCCTTATTTTAATTACCCTGTTTCCTTGTGCTTCCTCAAGACATCCAGAGTGAAGAAGGCATTTGATGAAGAAGCCTCTTCATTACAATTAAGAAGACTGGGCAAACCAGAGGTCAGTTTTGCACCTGCAAGAGATTAAGTGCAATCACTGGAACAAGAACCATACAACCTTGACACTTCACCACAGAAAAGTAATAAATTCCTATAGTAGGGAAAGAAGAACCATTAAATTGTCTAACTGATTGCAAAGGAGCATTAATTCATTCAATTAGTAATGAGGAAAACAATCAGCAAAGGAGAAGTGATAGACATAGGCTGCAGGAAAAAAATTTTGCCTTTAATTAATCACTGAAGTATCTATAGCATACATTATTTGAATGGCTGGCTTTGAGCCTTCAGTGTTCTTAGGGAACTTTGCAATTAAGTCATGTGTGAGCCAAGGAGGAGCAGATACGTATGCATGCCTTGAGAGGGAAAACACTTCCTCACTGCTGGCATTGTATCATATTTGGCAATATTTATATTGTATTCTCACAATGTAAACCAGGTATCTATCCTTGCCAAATCCCAAGCCATTCTGAAAGGAGGTCTACAGGAGCACCAATTACAGTAAAGAGTGAGTCTCTTTTCCAGCACCACACACTTGTTCACATTCAGTTCAGAAGTGGTTATCTCCAAGTTTCAACTAGCTCAGGGCCACAAACATATTCAGCTATTTAGGTCTGATGGTTAGCAATATAAGGAGGATTCTAAATATTCTTTTTATCCTTGGGGAATCCTATTGTGTTACTCCAAGACTCCCTTCCAAAAAACCCCTTGCTTGTATGAAACTTTTCAGTGCTGCTGTAAGAACAAGACATCTGGTCCCTTCCCCCTCGCTCTTCTGCTGTTTTTGTGAGGAGGAAACACAAAATACTGTGCTGAACAAAGCCGTTTGCCTCCAGACCCCATAGCTTTGTTGTGCAGGATTCAGTGGATTTTTCAAAGTTCACATTTTCTAGCTTGCACAAGATGCAAGAGTGTCCTACAGAGGACAGAGCAATTTTTCTGTGTAGAAAACAGTAGAACAACGTGTCAGTTATGTCTACCATTGAAGAACACATTGGGTGAACTTTGGTAGGATTTGGTAGAAATAGTGAGGGATTCCCTGTGCTAAAGAAAAAATCAGTGGAGCTTCCAAACACCTTCTTTTCTAGCCTGCTGAAGATAGAAAAGTATCCTGCACAGGACAGAACTCTTTTCCCACAAAGAATACAATCGAATAACCATGTGCCTATTATATGTACTATTGAATGATGATTGCTGATTCACTGGGTTGCCATAGGTTGGAGGTGACTTGATGGCATAACAATACTGAGCAACACTTTGAGAATTGTGGTAGGGTTTGGCAGTATTGGTGAAGAAAGTCCCTATTCTACAAATTCCTAGTGTTACTTAAGAGCATTCCAACCTCAATTAAAAAAAAATACCACATTTCTACAGCTTTAATGTAAGAAACCCGTTTTGTTTTTCTGTAGTTCAAACTGGGTAAATGCCCCACTTTGCACAAAATATCACACTGGAGTCTTGTGCATGAAATATGTTGTTTTACACACACAAAAACCCTTGACTTTGCACATACTTTCATTTTCTGGATTAAAAATGTGCAAAAATTGTGAGAAATTCCATAAAAATGTGTCCCCCCTCCAAAGCTATTACACAGAGATCTCACTACAGAGAAGACTCCACACTCATTTTCTTGCTGAGAATGAGATCCTGAGAGAGTTATGCCCCTACTAAGAATGTCTTTCTGTATTGCCAACCCTTGTCTTTCTTGATTTAGATTACCTAGTAGCTTATTATATGGTAGTTTTTGCCAGCATATTGAGCTGAAATCAACCAGAGGCTTTCATCATGTCATCTTAAAACAGCAAATATGCAGTGCAGTCCTATTCACAGTAACATAATCTTTACTATTCCACCAAGCTGATCTGTATTTGATGGTGGTGGGGAGTTCTGTTATGCATAATGGGCTTAATCTAAGGCAAACGAAAAGGAACTGAGAATCCAAGAGCAGAGCTCATCTTTTGTGTTCAACACCATTTATTTCTATGGGCTACATAACATGGCAAACAGTTATCACACATAACAACTTGATGGCTGGGACCAGGCAAATTTATAAAGTGCAAATTTGTGAGCACTGATTATGACCATTAATCTTCAATTCATTTGCATTGTTTTGTGAAAACCTTCCTTCACAATTTAAATAGGGGAATATTTCTAGTGTTTGTATAGCATTGCATTGTGTTTGTTCTGCTGCACAGACATTTAAATGAGCTTCACACACACACAAAAAACTAATAATAACAACTGACCATTCACAATACTTACTTTTGATACATGTGGCAAACTTACTCTGAAACACTTATTCTGTTTGTAACAAGGAGACATATTTCACTCAGTTGCTCCACTCCTGTGTCTGTACAGTTGCAGATCATCAAGGAGACCTGTCTGGACTCTATGACCATTTTTTTCAGCATCAGGCTCAAATGTTTCTCTATACCTAAGTATTTGATAGAATATAATTGGCAATTTTTTACATACTGTCTTTGTGTCAAGTGATTATCTCTATCATTTCTCTCGGTGGAAGGGGGGTGTTTTATATATGCTTTTTATTTTTAACGTACAGTATGTTGTAACTGTAGGATGCTTTAAATATGTTTTAGAAACAAGTCCCTTATCCACATTTCTGGAGTTTAGTAGGGACCAGATATTAAGAGTACATGAGATTATGACTCAGTTGCTTGAGCAACATGCTGCTGCCTGCTAATCCCCATGAGACATTTTCCAAGATGATTGTGAAAATGTTCCAATGCAGTTTTCCTCAAAAACTTTATGTCAGAGAATGGTACCTACTTCTACAAGAAATGAGGTAATGAAGAAAACATTGCAACCAAAGCTAAACAGTTTCTCATCCTCTTGATTTCAATGAAACAGCAGCTACTGAAATAAAGCCTTCAAAGGTTACTTTTGGACTGCAACTCCCAGAATCTCCTGGCCAGTATGGCCAGTGGCCATGCTGGTTGGGGGAGGGGGTCTAAGAATTGTAATTGAAAAAAATCCCCACTCTAATTTATATTTCTTCCTGTGAAATGAATGAGGCTTACATTAAGAGCCATGAGTTTGGTGAGGCTTTATCATACACAAAATGAAGTAGCACTGCAGCTCTAAGGATGAGTAACTCTGGCTGGATTATATCCATGTTATTATAATAAGGTAGTAGTGAAGAGAGCTCCATTGCCAGAAAAAAAAAAACCAGAATAAAGTAGAAGGGTTGTAAGAGTTTATGCAAATTGGTATGAAACCAACAAGAAGTCCCTGAAGAAAGAAGGAGCGGAACCATGAACCAGCTTTGCAATAATAATTTGGGGGCATATACTATGTATTCTTCCATAATCAGCGATTTGTGTTTTCCTTCTGAAAACGTATAATGGTGCTTTTCTAAAAAAGATCCCTGACGAAATAAAGAGAAGGGGAGACATTCAGGAAGTTGTCAAATGAAATGGATAAAACTTATTTGTGTGACATGGATAATGCAAATTGGACAGTAGCTAGAGAACTAGCTAAGTAGTAGAATGGGTTTCATTTTGGTGCTATTAATACTGCTATTTGATCGTGCTCCAAAATAGGAGAGCTATTGTGGTTTAGAATAGAATACTCATGCAGGAAGGAGAAAATTACTTCCCTTTTGCCTCTGTGTATGTGTGCTCAGCAAATGCAAGCTGGAGGACAGAGCACTTCATTTAACAAACCCATTAGCTCAGAATGGAAACTTGTAGCTAGTGTTCAGGTCAGATTCAGTTCATTTAGCTTTTATGAAACCTAAGTGTCACCTGGTCACAATAAATGGAAAATTAACACCCAGTAGCCTTCACTGTCAGACTGTTTAGGACAGTGTGAGATTTTCTAATGATAGCACAATAGAAAAGAGCAAAAATAAATAAATAATCAAAGCCTAATAATTTCTCTCGGGCAGAATTCTCCTTGTTTCAATGCTCTAAATTCCAGATTTTAGATTAATTCCCTGTATCTAGATGAAATGTGCCTCAGCTAAAACATAAGAAAGGGCAAAGTGCTCACAGAAAGTAGACAACCATGGTATATAACATAGGAGAAGACGACAAGAATAGAGCCATTAGTACCTGATCTGTCCCTGGGGATATGGTGGAACAGAAATTTCTGAACAAATAATTCTCAGAGAAGACATTTTTTTTTAAAAAAAGAATTATATTGCCTCACCCAATTTGTTGAAGAATTTGTATGCCTTGCAGAGGCAAACATCATTAGAGCTATGTGGAGAAATGAATATTCCAAGCCTGGCAGCAGTTTCTTCATTAGGAAACACATAGAAGTGTGTCCTCAATTGACTGAAGAAGTTAATGAAGGCTATAGAACAGTTAAAATTGATTAACTAAATTAACTAGTTAACTAAAATTAATTAATCATTTAAAATCCAGAAATACCCCTAGAATGTATCAACTTTCAGTTGGCTAGATTTCATTTCACCATTTCTTTGAGCTATAATGCACACATGCACACACACACACACACACACACACACACACACACACACACACACACACACACACACAGAGAGAGAGAGAGAGAGAGTGTTTTATTGTTATTAGACTGTTTTCTGATCAAAACAGTTCATGCACTTCAGCTTCTAATAGTTTTTGTTGTCATAATAGCAATCTTCGTTTCGATACAGCATATTTTGTGAGGATTAATGAGATTCTGGAACCATTTATCTCCAGCAGTCCTCTATCTTTCAGTCCTTATCAATCTGGATGCTTCTGGACTATAGAAGTTACACATATCCCTCAGAGGTCATTTAAGCTTCACAACAGTTTGTATTTTTTCCCCTCATTTATTCCATAGCAAAGGCAAATAGACAGAAATAATGTATCCTGGCAGAATCTCTTAATGCTGTCCTTCAGAGACGTGCTGGAACATAATGTACATGAGACACTTGTCGCATGAGATGCTGTTTCTTGATTATGCATGTGATGGACTGGTAAAATAAGACAAGAAACATTGCCAAGAGCTAATTCGACATATGTGTCTCTGGCTGCTACCTGCTTGTGACATTTACATCAGACGTGAAGTACTTAGTCAATATTTGCTTCTCACCTTGATCATTTCCTTGACCTTTTCAGCACTAAATGGCTTCCTTTCTTGTCAGCTATGGCACAGGATTCCATTCTGCTACTCTCCTGTTTGACAAATCTCCTTTTATTCAATGCTTCCTGTGGTGAACTCAGTCATAAGGCAGCCCTGGACAAGAGTGTTGCGGGGCCTCTGTTTCTTTCTTTTTACCTGCCAAGATCAAATTGCTGTTTCTTAACAAGAAACATCTGCACCTATTCAAGAAAGGGTTGTTGCATAGTATACAGAGAACACACATGGTTTGCCGTGCTCACTGATACCAGAAATTCGGTCTGATTTGGTACCCACAGTACCTGCTGTACAAATATTACTGAGTAGAATTCAGCTTCTGTCATGCAGGTTTAGCCCTAGAACACTAAACCAGAACTTCCAGAAGCCATATAATAGAATCTTTAGGTCAATCAGAATGGCACACAAACGTATGTAGGCTTTCAAGATCTTCAGATATCTTCATCAAGCCTGATGTGACCAAATAAAACAATGTGACCAATGTTGTTTAGAAACTGAAGAGTCTCTGAACAGAATTGACCAGCCCTTTGTCCCAAGAAGGATCATTTCAAGAATTCCTTGACTCTGAAGGTTTACCTTTAAGCAAATCTTTATTAGAGAGCTTTACCTGTGGATTATACTGTGTTGTTTGCATAAACCAGAAAACAATCAAATAGTGTAAGTTAAGTTCCCTATCATTCTCTGTTCACATATATATGGATACTGACCCATACATATGGTAAGCCAAAACCAAGTGTGGTAGCAGGATTTGGAGGGATTTGGTGGTGTTCTTGTGATTCCTTCTTTGTTATGTTGATTTTCCTTCTAAAGAATCCTTACCTGATGTCCAGCTTTAGGCAACATGTCATCATCAGCATAGGAGAAAGAAATGTGTTGATTGGCAATGTAAATTAGTCTGTCTCAGCTCTTTCAAAGGCTCTGAGAACCCTTTATGCTCTTCATTGCTGCAAGCCTGCTGGACAGATTGCCAAATAAGCTTGTGTTGTCATATTATCCTTGAATGTATGGAGTCTTATAGTTCTGTTGTGTGCTCTTCTCTGTCCCTCCATTCCTTACCTGTGATTAAAAAAAGCATCCATCCATTCATCTGTAGTAAACCTATAAATCAGAATGAACATGAGACACTGGAAGGAAAAGTGAGGGGAAACAGATCTTCCAAGTCACGTTTCCTGCATGTTTGTTTGAGATGTGATGAAAAGGAAGTGTGAAGTTTGTTTTTCTATTTTGAAACTATAAACCTTCACCGTCAACTTGGGGCTATAACTTTTGTTTTCGGCAAAATCACATTTGCTTTTCAGCAACAAAGAAGCCAGTAAGCGTCAACACTTTGCTTACGGGTGATATGCCTATGCCTTTTGTCTTTAGTCTAAACCAGAAATAAGGATTTTAAGGAAGATCTATAAAGTAGTGATCTCCCTGCCTGACCCAATGACTGCCTTTTTGTAAAGTAACCCCTTTGCATATTTTACCAGACTAAGTCTTGAATGGATTTTGGGCAGGATTGCATGGATATTCATACTCAAAAAGTCCTAAAGCCCTATTCTTATATTCTATTTATCACTCAACTGCAGCAGTTCTGTGCCTTGTGAGATCATTTCTTACAGTCACATATTTATATCCCACAATAAAGATAGCAATGAATGCTATCAAGGAAGGAAAGATAATGTTCCCCTTTCTTCTTAATGGAAAGCAACGTGTGTCATTAATACACAAGTCTAAACCACAGAAATCTTGACAACAACAGGCACTTGATCTGTACAT
Organism: Intellagama lesueurii; assembly: GCA_037013535.1. Classification (NCBI taxonomy): domain Eukaryota; kingdom Metazoa; phylum Chordata; class Lepidosauria; order Squamata; family Agamidae; genus Intellagama; species Intellagama lesueurii. Next base: position 66,518,642 of record JBAJHW010000005.1, on the reverse strand, counting down.
CAGCAAGTCTGCTAGAAATATATAGATGTCTCTGAAGTTTGTGATCCATTTTGGTGAACAAACATGTGTACAAACCATGAGTTAATTTGCAGAAAGCCATGTCAAATACAAGCAGACAAACATGCTCTCATTGGTGGGGAAAACATGTAAACATTAGTATCTTAGGGGGAAAAAAACATTAAACACATACAAAGTTCCACCAGGGTCAGGGGAGGAGAAATATTGCAACCTGATTTGAAACTGGGATGGGATATTGGGACAGATTCTGAAAAACTCATCAAAAATGGAACTGAGGGATTTTCACATCCCTTCTCACACAACATTCACATAGAATTCCACAGCTCATGAGAGTTCTTCCAATCTAGATGTCTATGAAAGGAAGGACATGTGGCCCAGATATAAATAAAACATACTAAATTAATTGTTCCAATCATTGTAAGCTCTCTCAATGAGACACTGTCACTAGGGATATTTGAGCCCCATGGGATTCCTTTCCTCCAGGGGAAAGCAAGACAAGCAGTACTGTTTTATGCTCATCAAAGTCTTCATGATTTTCATGAACTGTCTTTGTGCAAAACTAGTTTTTTCCTTTCAGGAAGCAAAACAGACAGACACCCCCACATACATATAAACACACACAGAGTGAGCCACAGAATGACTGAATGACAGAAACAATCTCTCCAGTGCTCATAATCCTTCAAAATTCATACCCTGAAGCGGCAACCATCATCTTTTTCTCCACTTTGCATTAGTTGCATTAAAGCATTATTTTGCTTATTTGCACAATTTTGCTTGATTTGGGATTTAAAAGAGAGAAAGAATGCTCTTGTTTTCTTGTTGAGAATGCCACAAAATGCTGATGAGAAAAACAATTGTGGTTTTTCTGTCTTTTATGAGCAAAGATGGGACAATGGAGAATCTACGTTCCTCCATGTAGCCTGTCCTTGTAGGGAACCCCACTTCTGTGAAAGCTTTATGTCCCTGTTGGAATGAACAGAGAATCCAGGTTGTGGCAAGTGCTGCAGCTGTAGTCCACTGTCTCTACAAACTTTGTGCAATTCTTCGTCAAGCATATCTGTGAGAGGAGGAGATATTGTGCATAGATTTTACATGTGGAGGGCTGAGGCTGAAAGCTAGTGGCTAACCCAGTTTACAAAATAAAACTGGGTTATTAGGCAAACCTAAGATTCCTTGTGTGGTGTAGTGGATAGAGTGATGGACTAGGATTCTGGAGAACAGGGTTCAAATCCCCCCTCGGCCATGGAAACTCATTGGGGATGTGCACCTGATAAAACCACTCCTTAAATATCTCACCTACCTTGAAAAGCCTATTGGGGTTGCTATAAGTCGATTCTGACTTGATGGCACAGAACACACACACACACACACACATACACACATACACACACACAAGATTTCTCTGTATTCATATACAGAATTTTGCCAGTTAGATCATCCTGACATGAAGACAAAACCCAAGAGAACATTATGAACTCTTGATGGATTTATGAAAGTGACAGACTTGCATCAATATTTTGCTACCACCATGAACATAGGCATCCATGACTCTGATCTCCCTATCTGTTCTTTATTACCAGGAAAGAGGAGGAAGATTCATTGTTTTAAAACTTCTGAATGCCAGATTTTTAAAAAATGCCCCATAAGAGAAAAGCATCTGCTGAAAGAAGGTGCTTTACATTTCAAAGATGCTACAGTCTTTCACTTTGGTGCACCATAGAGAATATCTAATGGCTTCCAGTGGGATACAGTATTCATTCCACTTAAAATAAAAAGCGCTTTTGGTATTTGAACATATTTATGAAACTATGAATGCAGAGATGTGCTTACAGCTCCACAGTAATCCACTAAAGGATTATACCAGGCACGAGATAAGCACAACTGCCTGAAGTAATACGAGAACGTAAAATAAGAAACATCCAGAAGAACATTAACTATTTTAATAAGCTGTGAATTTTTTTGCTTTCCCATTTTGGACTAAAGTGCAAATTTTATTAGGAATATTCTGGGTTTTTTTTTTCCAGTCAATCTTTCATCAAGTCACTAACCTATAGATGACCTTGTCTATGCCTGTGGGCTGTAAATCTCATGAATTAGTGAATATGTTTATTCTTTTCACTAATGATACAAAATTCTAAGTGGGGAGCAGAGGGGATAATGTAACATTTTTGCATGGCATAATTGTATTAACCTTCACTTGGAAATGGCAAACCTCATAGCTTGATCTGGCTTGGTACTTGGTATCTGTGAAGCAGCAGCTATCATTCAAAGTAACCTTGAACAAATATTGTGGAACCATTTCACGTGCATAGAGAAGCACTACTCAGTTGCAACTGATCCAGTTCTCGACAAGACATATGTAGAGGAGCACCTTGTCCTTCATACTCCATCACTGCTTTCTCCACATAGGCAATAACATGTGAGAAGATGTGAAAGGTCTTGTTTGTGTGCAGACTTGACATATGAGAAAGAACTCTGGAAATAGGGGCTTTTGCTCAGGGAGCGCCCATATGAGACCTTTATTTTTTTCAGACCCATCACTCTCCCTGGGGGAAAAGTGAGAAAGGAGAAGAGCGGGGCTGTGCACTCCTCTCTAAGCATGCTGCTGAGAAGTGGGTAAGTAATGAATGCACTGGGCTTAAGTGCTGAGTAAGTACCCATTAATTTTAAAAAATAGGCTCTTAAGAGCAGCTCCGGACATGAAAATAAGTAATGTTGAGAAAGCAATGAAGCGTGCTTGGCTTGTGCTTTCACTTTGCATGCTGCTGGATCTTCTACAAAGAAAACAGAATAGAATTGTGGCCACAGAGTGATGTGTATTTTATTCAAGGGGATGTACTGTAGATCTCCACCCTTTGAGATCAAACTCTGAAGCGCAGGAAGACACAGTGCAACTCACACCTTTTTATCCTATTATCTAGCAGGATGAAGAGTGTCTATGCAGAATGACAGCTGAAGATGGGGCAGTCCAGGAATGTGCTAAGTGCCTTTTGTATTATATGAGAGATGAAATGACACCATCCTTATATAGAGAAGACATCAGATCTGGCAATGTTTTCTTGACACATATCACCCAGTAGTAAATTTTCCTAGTAAGGATATATCCCATGGGCACAGGTATACCACCCCTTTAAAGCGAGGGCGCACAAGAGCCAGGAGAGCTAGGACCCCATTTCCCATTCCCAGGACCTGCTGGGAGTTCAGTGATCTCACTCAATGACAGTAAGTGGCTACATCTTGTTTAAAAGTCTTGAGGATGAGGGTTCCGCCCTGCCCCCTTGAGAAGTGTTCTTCACAGAAGAGGTTCAGGTGGTCTTGGAGGGAACTGGAAACCAACCAACCAACCAACCAACCAACCAACCAACCAACCAACCAACCAACCAAATAAATAAATAAATAAATAAATAAATAAATAAATAAATAAATAAATAAATAAATAAATAAATAAATAAATAAATAAATAAATAAAGGGTCACAGGATGCTGTAGGGAGCCCACAGGCCAAACAATTCCCAACCCTCCTTTAAAAAGCCAGTGACTGAGTTCTTTCTCTAAATATAGCTCAGGAACATTGATAGTATTTATCTTGGATTAGGCTCAGTTGTCTGCTCAGCGACCTAAGATATTTCCCCATAGAATCTTGTCTTATCTTCGTATGTTCATGTGTCATGAATTCCCATAAGACTTGCCTCCCCCAATCAACACAGTGGAGAAATATATCATATGCACAATTCTAACAGGTGTTATGTTAACTGAATACCATCTGAATATAACTGTTGAAAGCAAGCCTTGTAGGTTCACTGAAATAAAGCCACTATATCAAAAAAAAAGGCTACTTACTCCAAATAAAAGACTGGAAACTGTCTAGAACGGAGTTATCGAGATTTACTTCCCAATTGGCAATATGTCTCAGCAAGTAGTGAAGAATAAATGTGTGATGTTGAACTCAAACTCCTGCAAATGACATGATCTCTGATTTTCTCCTCCCATGCAACAGTGACATCTACTTTCAGTAGAGCAATTATTTCATTACAACACCATCAATCAGGTTTTGTTGAACTAAGTAAGTAGGATAAAGTTTTAAGTCACATCCACTTCCAAGCCCCTGTGAGATAGTAGATAGAGTGATGGGCTAAAGAGTCCTGAGTTCCATGGAAACTCACTAGGGAAGGTGGGTGCAGTGGTAAAACCACTGCTTAAATATCTCATATTTGCATTTGGGTTGAGTTTCTCTTTTGATGCATCATATTTGCTTCTAAACATGGGATACAAATACTAGAAGGAGCACTGGTGAGGGATCATGGGGACTGCAATGCAGTAAAATTAGGAGGGCTCCAAGCTGTTCACCCCTGCTCTGCATCAACCAGCCCATGACCTGAGAACTTCAGCTGAGGCTCTTCTCCATGAATCTTCATTAGGGAAGTATGCCTGCCATACAACAGGGCTGGACAACATGGCGATCCCTCAGCAACCTGGGGGCACCCAGCAGCTCCCCAAATTATTTTTTAAAGTTTGACTTTAAAATCCTCTTGTGCCCTTGATGGAGCAATGGGGGGGAAAGCAATTTTACCATGTTTTGAGGACTTCAAGCACCCCTGCACCACTTTTTAAAAACATTCTAAAATAGTTGGGCTGGTAGGTGGTGTAAGAGGACTTCTGGAGTTTTAAAAGCCCATTTTAAAAGAAAATAATCAGGATGCAAGAGTGGATGTGGTACTCCACGGTCCAGTTATGGAGTACCTTTTCTCAGAGAGGTACAACTTATACCAACATTTAATTTAAACCATGCCTGTTGTACAGTGTCCTGCTATTCATAAGGATAAATGGTGTTTTAAACATGTTTTAAATAAGCAAATAAAGAAGAACTGCTGTTTTAATGGGTTACAAGTACAGGCAATATTGTCAAGTTAACTTATGTGAATGTGGCAATTATGAAAACAGGAGTGGGAGGGGAGAAGAGACAGGGCATTGTGAAAGGGAAGAAGTGAAAATATTTATTGTTTCTATGAAAGCAACTGTCAATGCCAAATAATCCTACAGAGGTAATCAAGCATTCCTGATATGCAGTAAGTTCTCAAAAGCAAGCAAAACCCAATGCCTGCCATAATAGCCTTAACTCAGCCAGTCAATCTTAGTTTTTCAACAACAATATGATTTAATGAAAGCAATCATAACTGATGTTTCCAATATAATATCTTTTTTAAAATTTATTTATTTTTTCAAAAACAAAGAGAAGGAAAAAAACTTCTAATAAAGAAATATGTAAATATACAGTGCTCTCTGCCACTGGGACTATTTAAGAGTAACCACCTGTACCATTTACCCTTGTGGAGTTCCATCTTTCTTCCAGAAGTGCATTGACTCTTGTGTTGCATTTTGTCCCTTCCCTTTTATTAGGACAAAATTGATAGATTCTCCCCATATATCTATAAATACATTTCTGCCAGTTACCCCACTCTTAACTTTTATATTGCATGTAAGTTTATCATTAATAGCTATATCCCCAGCTGTCCTATATCATTCACTTAACTGGAAAGTTTAAGTTGTTTTCCAGTTCCTAGCAATAATCAGTCTCATCACTGTTGACAAACTGGGAAATAATTCTTTAGTTGTCCAATTACCTATTTTCTTTTCAAATATTGATAAAAGCACTATTTTAGGAGAAACAGCTAACTTGAACTTGCGTATTTCATTTTCCCCCCTTAAAATCCAATTGCCAAAATTTCAATATATTCTCACATTCCTACCGCATATGACCTTCTAGCATCTTCTCCATACCATATTGAAATAATTATCATCTATTTGATTTAATTTTATTGGAGTTAAATACCATCTCCACACTAAGCTATAACGTTTTTCTTTTGTCTTATTGATATAGATTTCAATATTCTAATTTTCCATATATCTCTCCATTATTTCTTCTCCCATATTGAATTCCCATAATGATTTAAGTGAGTTCTGATCTTCTGCCTCCAGTAATATGTTATAAAATTTACTTACTGTTCTTGAAGGCAACATGTAATATTTAAAATTAGTTGCTGCTGTTCTTCAGTTTTCATTAATCAGTGAGGCTGGTATGTGGGGAAAAATTACATCAGCATGGTGAGGGAAGCACAAATTATTTAGAAATACATTTGAATATGTTCTCAAAAATAAATAAATAAATAAATAAATAAAGGAAAAATTAGCAAACGTTAGCAAATATATTCTAGGGAATAGAAGTTATTAGTCTCCAGATATACTGAATATAATCATGTCATAAGACGTTTGAGAGGACATGATGCTACTAAACAAAATTGCTTTAGATGTCTGAGTCTGTGCTTTTCTGGGTGATTCTACCACAGCCAGAAACAATAGTGAAATGGTTGCTGTAGGAATCTGATATGTGAACAATGGCCAGGCCAATGAATCTTGGTTATGCATATCAACCACCACAACTGCTGATGCTGCATCCTTTATAGAGCTGCCACTGAAGGTATTTGAAGCAAACAATCAAAGTTGTTAGCCCAACGTAATGATGGAGCAAAGGGAGAATTGCAAGCCTGAGTTTAACAAAGGCGTCAAGGACAAATCCCATATGTCCATTGCAGTAGCTGCTGTCCCCACCTGGTTGTCGCAAAAACTGTGGATGATGCAAAACCTAGCAAGCAGTATTTTCAGCAATGTGCTGTACGGTACTTAAAAAAAAAGGGCATGGAAAAGTTGCAAATTTCTATGCAGATCAAAACTTGTCTTTCCTTGTGAAACATTGTTCACTAGGTTGCTTGTTGATGACTTAAGTTTTGAGTAGGTAAATCCACTTTGCTTGCTAGAAACAGCAGTCCTAAGGAAAAGCGAGTTTTGTATGGCAAAAAATAAAAATCCACCTATGGATGTATAACTCAGACTTCCAAAATCCAAACTTCATCAAACTTGCAGGGCTTGTAGAGGAGAGTCAAGGGAAGCTTTCCTGCAAATCTGGTGTCACTAGGTACTTGGGGGGGCATTTTATAGGGTTTTAAAATTAAACAATGCATTAAATTGATTTGTCAATTCATCAGAAAAAAATCATAAATTAATAATTTGTGATTTGTTGACCTTGACAAATCACAAATCAAAATGAATCACCATTTTTCTGATTCATGGCCATCTCTAATAGTGAGTATCATTCTTTTTTTTGGAAAGAGGAAGAGATCTAGTATATTAACAACTGTTAAGCAAGGGGTGAAGATACTCACTGAATGCTCCCCCTGCATGAGAAAGTTCGTTGATATTAGCATGAATGCCAAAACAGCAGAAGAACAAGGGGGGAGAGAAGGAAAAGCCTGGATATGTGATAAATCTCACCCTATTTGCCAAACTCCAGAGCATTTAGTATTTAGCTCAGCAAGGCTGTAGAGAGCTGAAGTTGCTGAAGCCTTTGAAGTTTCTGAAATGTGCTCCAAGATTTATAGCTTAGATAAGTTCAGGGAGGAAGTGAAACTCTCTGAACTTGTTGATAAACTCAAGGACAGAATGCCACTGCTGGAAGGAGGAAGTGTTGACTCTGATAGTAAAGGGTTGGCTTAGAATGAAAAGTTTGGAGCTATTCCTAAAAGGAAAATGGGAAAAGAAGAGGCTGTATTACTAACTGAAATTTGAAAGAAAGAAAGAAAGAAAGAAAGAAAGAAAGAAAGAAAGAAAGAAAGAAAGAAAGAAAGAAAGAAAGAAAAAGAGCAATGTATCAGAAATTAAAATAGAAACAGAGAAAACAAGGCAAGTAAGTACTACAACAATTAAAAAAGACTTGAATGCTGGGTTTGGGGCACCAAAGCCCCGTGTAGTTCAAAATCCATGTATAACTCTTATGCTTCAAGAACCATAACTAAAAAGTTGATTCAGACACACATACACACAAACACATCAGTTCTCTCTACTGGGGTTCTCTTCTATAGTGCTGACAATCCTTTTCATGCAGTATGGTGTTTAATGAGCCTTAAAGGTCCTTATGACCCCCTGATCCAGAGCTGAACCATGGCCCTGATTCTGTGTGGCCAGATGCAAGGTGTTTATTGAAAATTTATTTATTTATTGAAAATTTATTTATTCATTGAAAATATATCATTGTATAACCAAAATTGTGCTGCTCAGACCCATGCAATTTAAGGGAGAAGTGCCTAAAGTAGTACCAGAAGTTAAAGATGAAGTGAAAATACTGGGCACAAAAGTAAAGGAGATTGATAGAATAAGCAGGGCTAATACCAGACAGTTAAATGTATATGAAGATAAGCTCACTGAAATTGATAACATTGATTGATTTGGAGGATAGAGGGTGGAGGAAAAGTGTGAAACTGTGAATTTTGAGAAGACAAAGCAGAAGACAGACTAAAACTTAGAGATGCAGTACCACAATGGATTAATAAAGTGGCCCCAATATTGGGTTGTGTGGAAGAAGATTTGGAGAGATGGCATAGAGTGGGACCAAAATATGGGGGCACATGGCCCCCTGAGACATCATGGTCCATTTTGCAAACTTCTATAGGAAGAAATGTTTATGAAAGCAGTGAGAGAAAAGCCTAGACAGTTGTTGTACAATGGTGCACTGTTCCAGAAGTATTCTGATCTTTTTCATCAAAGGATGGCTTGGAGAACAAATATAGAGCTGGTAGTAAAGGGATAAATAGATTAAAAGATTGGAGAGAGAAGATAAGAGATAAAGAAGACATAAAAAAGGTATTAGGAGGAGAGGGGATCTCATGGTTAAATATAATTCAATTAGAAAGGTGGACAAGTGAATGGAATACTAAAGAAGGGAAAGGCAGAAAAATGACAAAATTTGAAGAGATTATAGAAAAAAGATTGAAAGCAGAGGAAAAGATAGAAAGAAAAGGAACTGTAAGCCAAATATATAAACTATTAATGCAAGATGAACAGGGCTCACAAGGATTAAAAATGCAATGGCAATATGATTTGGATAAAGAAGTAATAGGTGAAGAATGGGATAAAATATGGGATCAAAGAATTATGAAAAACATGCCAGTAAGGATAAAAGAAAATGGTTATAAAGTAATATGGAGGTGGTATCTAACGCCGGTTAAAATGAATATAATAGATAAAAGTGTGTCAACATTATGTTGGAGGTGTAAAAAAGAGAAGGGGACGTATTTACATATGTGGTGGCTATGTGAAATAAGAAAGAAAGAATGGAATTTAATTTTTAAAGAAATATCTGAAATAATTGGATTGAATATTCAAATGTCTCCGTTAACTGCTTTATTGAATGTGATTAAGAAGGATCAATTGTTTAAAGAAAATAAGGATTTAATAGTAATAATGATTACGGCTTCAAGATTAATTTTCACAAGAAACTGGAGAAATGATAATAAATTTAGTTTAGAGGAATGGTATAGAGAATTATGGGACATGGCAATTAATGATAAACTGACATGTGATATGAAAATAAGAAGAGGCCAATTGAAAAATAACGATTTTAAGAAAACATGGAATGTATTTTTGGAATATGTATTTCGGAGAGGGAAGGGGTATACACCAAGGGAAGAAACAATGAAATTTTGGAGAGAAAATGGATTGAATGAAGTTTAATGCTAGTCCTGAAGGTGATGGGGGCACGTGTGAAATTGTATCTTATTGTTTGTTATTGGTTTTGTAATTTTTTTTATATAGTTTTTTGTGTGGTAGGAGGTTTATGTTGTATTAATAAAAATTAATTTACAAATATATATATATATATATATATATATATATATATATAGAGAGAGAGAGAGAGAGAGAGAGAGAGAGAGAGAGAGAGAGAGAGAGAGAGAGAGAGAGAGAGAGAGAGAGAGGCTGGTTGCCACAATATTCATGAAGAATAATATAAAATATTCAAAGAGGGCTTATTACCCAGTTTTCTTGACAGTTTTATATGCTGGAAAATTTCACAAGATAACATCATTAGAGGAAGCTTTAAATTCTCTTCATGGGTGGGGTTTGCTGGATGAACAACAATAGGAACAAGAGAGAGCTAAAATGGGTGAACAGCTATTGGATCAGTCTACTACATTGGATGGAGAAACTCAAGTGGAGCAAGAGGGAGCTGAACTGATAAAAACTGTTTAGTCAGACTACCATCTTAGAGGGAGAGACAACTGAACTTTGAAAGTGTCCAGGAGGTCAAGAGAATATAAAGAAGATTTATTTTAGAACTAACTGAGATTGGTTTCTCTAGGACTACTTTTCAGGGATAACGCATGCTATGAAAAAGGGTTCATGGTTTAGGGAAGAAAAGTTAATTTGGACATTGCTGTGAAGAAGATTGAAAGAAGATGCAATATGGACACTATTGTGATTGGTTTTATACATATTTTACGTAAGTATGATGGGGTACAAATCTGAATAATTGTTTGTTAATAAATAATCGTAACAGGAATTCCTAGGAGAAACAATATTTAAAGGGAAATAGAAGAAAGGGGAAGGGATGTGAATTGCTAAATATAACTTCTTCCTAGTCACATAGTTCTACCCAGAAAAGGAGGGGAGAGGAAAGAGATTAGATAAGGGGAGCATTCAAATGTAAGGGTACAAGTAACTCCAGATAAAGCGAGCTTAGGAGGAGAAAGTACGATAGCTGCATAGAAATGAGTTAAATTTTAAATAACTTAGAGAATTAGAGGGCATGTGGAAGATTTTCAAAAGGCAGGAGTTCAGTGGGAGATTGCCCTTAAAGATATATCAGTAGTTAGAACCTAAAGTTAGAATGGGAGTGTGAGCGATAGATTATGAAAAAGTATAGCTAAGAGGGGGACATCCCAATTTAAGGCTATATTATATGGCCATACAATTAAGACACGTATCAGATATTATATCTCAGCCCAATGAACTAATTTGATGGAATATGGAACACAAGAATTGTGTCTGAATGCAGTAAATATTATCTTCATCCAAGATAATAAAAATATAGCGAAAAATATATAGAAAATCTCTTCCTTAAAAATATGCTTCTAATTTGGAATAGATATAGAAAAATGCTTATCCCTCCAGTTTCCCCATTACATCTGGTGATAGAATTTGAAAAATTCCCAGGAAACCTAAAAGGATTGATTGAGAATTTATTGATAAAGAGACAAGTTATTACAATAAAAGATTGGTTAGAAAAAAAATAAAGAATAAAGAACAAATAAATGAGAGTATAGATAAAGTAATTTGGTACAATATTATTCAGCTAGAACAAAGAACTGGGTGCAGAGAAAAGGTAAATGTAGGAAATGTATGAAATATGAAGGAATTATATTACAAAAGAAAGCGAAGATGATAACAATGTAGTGAAGTGCAAAAGCAAAAGTGTTCTGCTTATAAACTGCCCCATATTGCTTAAAGCACTCTCTGAGTGGTTTACAATTTAATTATTTAGGGTACATATTGCTCTCCCCCCCCCCCCCCAGTGAGCTGGGTACTGAATTTACTGACCTCAGAAGGATGGAAGGCTGAATCAACATTGAACCAGCTACCCAAATCTGCTGGAACTGAATGGTACTATTTATTAAAGTGGACAGAGAGATTGCTTTCCTTCTTCTTTTTTAATGCTACATAGACATTGTTGAAATATAGATGATGGATGTGACATGTTTGTGAAACCTGACTTACAGCCTAGGTGGCCAGCCGGCCAGCCAGCTAACTGTAGCATGCATAGCAATGCTTCTGTTCTTTTAGAGCTGTTTTCATCCTTTGCTATTGAATAGTCAAGAAGAAGCAGAAGCAGAAGAAGAAGGAGGAGGAGGAGGAGAAGAAGAAAATAGCTAGTATGACTTGAGTATATTGGGTACTTTAAAAGAGTTAAGTGTAACTTATACCCAGTGTTAGGTAGTGGATAAAGTGACAGACTAGGACTCTGGGAACTTGGTTTCAAATCTTGGCCATGGAAACTCACTGGGAGAGTGAAACTCAGTTGCTTCCTCTGAAAATCCGGTTAGGGTTGCTGTAAGTCAGTTCCAGCTTAACAGCACATCACTAATTAAGTAAGGGTAACTTTGTGTAGATTTTCTCTGCAGATCACTTTAAGTGGTCTCTTTATGTCATCCTTTAGCAGTAAGCATCCAGTTCTGCTATACTAACCTTAATAATTGCAGACTGACCAAAATCTTACTTCTTTCTGCATGCAAACAGAAATGATTCTGATAGAAAACACAGTTGGACCTGAAAAAGAATAGCAAAGTGCCAAGGGTGGCATGTGGCCTCAAACACAGAGTTCTCGTATTTAACCCTTCAAAGGTCATATTACTGTATAGGCTGCCATGTCCCTGCCCCTGATGATTTAAGTAATTAGGGCTGCTTGTGATAATGAAAAATCTGCCTTCAGTCAGGGAAAGATTTGAATGAGCAGACATTTGGTGGCTCTTCCAGATTGTGCATTTGTCCTGGTGTAGTCACTGAATTTTTCAAAGGGCCTCTTTTCCAATTGTTCCTACTCTTAAAGCAAGCTGCAAGTCTTTAATGGAGGATATCAGTGCTTCTCATGCTACAAGTTAAATACACATCTTTTAAAATCAGGTTGAAACACAGTTCCTAATAGGGTGGTGCACATGTTTTCCAGAACCTGATTACAAGACTGAAAGTTTCATTTGACTATCTCCAACATAAAGTTGTGCATAATCACAGCCCAAGTAGCCTGAGATTTTAAAGAATTCAACATGAATTCCAACCAGAATGTTTATTTTCAGAAGGAGGTCCTTCTCTGCTTTCCATCCAGGAAAAAAAAGCCACTTAACCATCCAACAAAGAAGAAGACCTTCTCTGTCATAGTGTCTCTGAGGGAGTTTCAACATGGCAGAAAATCACCACAAATATGAGAAGCTTTATGAGTGCTTGTCACATTCCTAGTGAGTAGTAATCAAAATAGACTAGATGGCTAGTTAGGTGTTTACCAGATGGTGGGATGAGAGTTTTTGAGGTGTGGCAGGTAGTTCCTGCTCTTTGAGCTTCTACATTTTTTCTGTCAGTATGTGATACTCATTTATTTTAGAAGACTCCTTTTAATGTGCAGTTTTTCCATCTTCTTTTTCTTTCGGCCAAACAAATCTCCTGCTGGTATCATGCTGCCTTTTGCCGTTAAGAAACATGTTAATTAAAAAAAAACCCACTCAGATTAAATGATCAAAAGCCTCATTTTTCTCTCTCTTGAAATGGTTTTGTTGTTTCAATAAAATGTACAGGAAAAAAAGGTTTAATTGAAATAATAAAGCACCCTAAATGCCAAAATAAAGACATAACAGCCATTCCCCACAGGCTGTAGATTAGAAAATAGCTGTAGCAACTTATGAAAGCAACAACAAAATGGCTTAATGTAATATGTGATGATTTTGACTCTGTGTCAAATGCAACTATATACACCAAAACTAGGAAGAAGGGGGACTGTTACCTACTGGATCTCTGGATGACTTACAGTAGACTAGCAAGGCTCTATGGTTTCTGATCATTTAACAACAGCAACAACAAAAAAGCCTTCCCTACTGTCTTAAATTAGGCTGCTAAAAGGGATGTATTGGCAGGAAGGCAGGAAGTGATTTTATTTTATTTCTTATTTTACTTACTTACTTACTTACTTACTTACTTACTTAAGGGACGTGGTGGCGCTGCAGGTTAAACCGGAGAAGCCTCTGTGCTGCAGGGTCGGAAGACCAGCAGTCGTAAGATCGAATCCACGCAACGGAGTGAGCTCCCGTCGCTTGTCCCAGCTCCTGCCCACCTAACAGTTCGAAAGCATGCAAATGCAAGTAGATAAATAGGTACCACCTCGGTGGGAAGGTAACGGCGTTCCGTGTCTAGTCGCGCTGCCCACGTGACCATGGAAACTGTCTTCGGACAAACGCTGGCTCTACGGCTTGGAAACGGGGATGAGCACCGACCCCTAGAGTCGGACACAACTGGACTAAATGTCAAGGGGAACCTTTACCTTTACCTTAGTTACTTACTTACTTACTAAGCAGAGACTTAACCATTGTGGCGTCTGCCTAGGTCATGAATATTAATGTGCTATCTGCATGGACCAATGAGAGTGCTGGAGAGGCAGAGTCACGAGATATAAGATTCTCTGCAGGAGGAGGAGGAGAGAAGATTGGAGTTTTAGGGTTTGAGAGTGGGAGAGTTTTGGAGTTTGGAGGAGAGAGAGAGGGTTGGCGGTTGAGGGTGGATGAAATGGGATGTTTGGTTAAGAGTTAAAGACATTGATTGTACCTTCATCACCTGTAACAATAAACAACTTTTATTTGGTTCTTTTTGAAATGACACATTGCCTGGACTTCTATTATTAATAATACATAATGTTGATGTAATCAACTGGTGGCAGCGACATGACATGTAGCTTGTGCTCTTTGCTTGGTGAAACAACCAAGGGACAGGCGGGAACATGACAAATTGGTGGCACAGTGCTGGAATACGAAACAATCCAGTGAAAAATTGAATGGGCTTGAGTTGGAAGGTATTCCTAGCTAGGAGGGGTTGGGATCTGTGGCAAGAAGCGGTTACCCATTAGAGTCTTGTGGAAGACTTAGTTTCGGGGCTTCTGAACCCAGATCTGGAGAATCCTAAGATAGGGAAAATACCTACTGAAGAGAAACCATTTACCTCAGGATTTACAAGACCAAGTGGCTAGCTCAAAATCTGGAGCTCTGAGGGTAAAGAGCAGTAGCGGATGGAGTAGAAGCCTAAGTCAGAATAGATCTGAGGTGATAATAAAAGCTAAAAGTAAAGAAAAGCTAAGCAGAAAGTTGTTCTTGTGTCTGGAGACAAGAATCGCCCAGACAGGGAAATATTGTGGCAAGGTTTGTGGGCTTGGGAGTAGCCGAGGTGAGCTGCTGGGAAAAGCGCAACCTAGTTATAAGGAAAGCTACTGAAAGAAAGGTCATTTTGGCTCTGGTGAGGGAAAAGAACCAGTCTAGTAATAAGGAATTGTGTTGTTTATGCCATCCAAATGAAGTAAAAAGTTGGTTATGGAGGCACAAGTTGAGCCCCAGGGTGCTGAGGGAAATGGGAACCCTCAAATTTAAAGTGAAGAAGAAACTGAGGGTGCAGTAATAATTGTCTCAGAGGGAGAAAATATCCAGAGCTCCCAAGATTTTGAAAAATGGTAGCTAGAACAAGAATTTAAACTGAAGGAGCTAACTATGAAAAACCAATTTGAGCAAGAAACCAGGCAAAGGGAATTTGAACAAGAAAACAGACAAAGAGAAATGCAGTTCCAAATAGAGATGAAGAAATTGGAATTAGATGCTCAAAATAATAATAATAATAATAATTCCAGTGTGGTAAATCCCTCAAAGATAAACCTAAATAAATTTCCCCAATATCAGAATGGAGATTGTCCTGAATCTTTCCTGATTTCTTTTGAGGGAGCTTGTTGGGACTTTGGGGTTAAAGATGATGAGAGGATGATAATTTTAAGGTCACAGATAGGGGGAGTTTTATCTGAGATCTATTCACAGATGCCTTTTGAACAAGCTAGAGATTTTGAGGCTTATAGAAAGATGGTGTATTTCAGATTTGGGATTAATTCAGAGCACCTCAGAAGAAAATTTTGATCAATTACAAAGAAACTTGAGGAGTCTTTTGCTCAACTTGGGGCAAGGTTGACTCAATTTCTTAATAGGTGGTTAGAGCAGGAACATATCACTTCCTTAGAACAAATGAAAAATGTGTTTGGACTAGAACAAGTTTATTAAATTTTGCCAGGGGAATTGCATTATCTGATCCTAAAAATGTGCTACAAGTGTCTGAATATGCTGATTCTATTCGTGGGATCAGAGATCCTCAATTTTCTGAGGTAAAAAGTGGTAGAAAAGTGTGGGACGACAGTAAGAAATCCCAATCTGGTAAAAATTATTCTCTGTCAGACTCAAGCTAAGGGAAGCCATTTTAAAACGAAACCCTCATTCCGAGAGCAAAGTCCCCTGAAATCAAATAGTTCTGGGGAAAAAATTAATAGATCCCTTTATGCTGAACATAAGGCAAATAAACAATGTTATGCTTGTGGTAAACAAGGACATTTTTTTGCCCGATGTGAAACTCAAAGGAATAGAAATTTCGATCAGCCTAAAAAGTATTTCTCCTTCAGCCTTCGGCAGCTGAAGTCACCAGCGGCAACCCTGTTGCTAAGGGAAGGGACTTGACAGAGCCCAGAGCTTCCAGAGGCTAAAGTGATACAGTGTTTTTTTATCAAGTGCGATCAAAATTTACTAGACAGCTCAGGAGAACTGATTTTTATAAATGACAAGAAGTATCTTAGCCTTCAAGATTCATGCTCACAGATAACTATTTGCCATCCAGATATAATCCCTGAGGAAGACATGATAGAACATGAGAAGGTCTCTGTTAAAGGGATTAGTTCTGATTTGGTTGTATTATGTATGGCCAAAATATCAGTGTAGTACCATGGGTGGTCTGGTATATGGAAAGTAGCAGTGTCAGATCAAATCCCAGATCCTTGTCTGATTGATTTAGATTTATCTAAGCATGTGCAGAGTGTTTCAATGATAACCCGCTCTCAGGGGAGGCAGATTGAAGCCACTGAGGAAAGCGCTGAAAGTAGCGATGAAAGACCCATTTTAGGGGAACAACCTGAAATGAGGGATACAGCCGATTTAGTGCTGTTGTGAAATCCTAAGAGTTCCTCCTTTATTAAGGAACAGAAAGAAGATAGCTCCTTAATGATTGCTTCAGAAAAGTTAAGGAGAATCCCATTCCACTGACCCCTGAACATCCAGAGAGGTATTGTGTGGAAAAAGATTTATTGTACATAGAGATTTTAATGCCTCCTCATAGGGGAGGAGAAGGTCCCCACAAACAGTTAATTGTACCAGTTAAATACCGAGAAAAGATTTTGGAAAAGGCACATGAAGATGTATTTGGAGCACACATGGGCATCTCTCGCACTAAGCAAAGGGTAGCCCAGAACTTTTATTGGCCAGGGAGGGGAAGCAAGTTAAACAATATTGTCAAAGCTGTGATACTTGCCTCAAAAATCAGGTACTGGAAATTACAAGACAAGGGCTAAGCTATGCCCATTGCCAGTGATCTCGACCCCTTTCCAATGCTTAGGTCTGGACCTAGTGGGACCCTTACCCAGAGTGACTAGATGAGGAAATAGATTCATCCTATTATAGATTATGCCATTAGATACCCTGAAGCAGTACCCCTAAGAAATATAGAGACCGAAACTGTGGCAGAGGCCTTAGTTAACTACATGTGCCGAATGGCTTTTGCATCAGAAATAATAACAAAACTTATAGTAAAGCATGGTGCAATGGATCTGTGGCAGTTCACTCATCTGCATGAAGCTGCTTCTAAGAATAGAGTGGAAGAATGTTCTCTCTTGCTAAGCTATAGTGCTGATGCTACACTGTTGAATTGCCACAATAAAAGTACAATTGACTTGGCTCCAACACCTCGGTTAAAAGAGCAATTGGCATATGAATTCAAAGGTCACTCGTTGCTACAGGCTGCAAGGGAATCAGATGTTGCTCATGTGAAAAAGCACCTTTCTCTTGAGATTGTAAACTTCAAGCATCCCCAAACTCATGAAACTGCTTTGCATTGTGCTGCTGCATCTCCATATCCCAAAAGAAAGCAAGTCTGTGAACTGCTTCTAAGAAAAGGAGCCAACATTAATGAAAAGACAAAAGGGCTCCTAACACCTCTCCATGTGGCATCAGAAAAAGCACACAATGATACTGAAATAGTTGTGAAACATGAAGCAAAGATCAATGCTTTGGATAACCTTGGTCAGACATCTCTGCACAGAGCAGCACATTGTGGCCATCTGCAGACTTGCTGGTTGTTGTTGAGCTCTGGCCGTGATCCATCAATTGTATCACTGCAGGGTTTCACCGACTCTCAGATGGGAAATGTAAGTATCCAGCAATTATTACAAGAAAGTGTCCCTTTAGGTAATTCAGAAGAAGATCGACAGTTAGTGGAAGCTGCAAAGGCAGGAGATATGGACATGGTAAAAAATTTATGTACCATTCGGAGTGTGGATTGTTGGGATTTTGAAGGGCATCAGTCGACGCCACTTCACTTTGCTGCAGGATACAATAGAGTGTCTGTGGTTGAATGCCTTCTGCAGCATGGTGCTGATGTTCATCCAAAAGACAAAGATGGTCTTGTTCCTTTGCACAATGCTTGTTCTTATGGATACTATGAAGTGGCTGAATTACTTATTAAACATGGTGCAATTGTCAAAGTGGCTGATTTGTGGAAGTTTACTCCTTTACATGAAGCTGCTCCGTTGACAAGCTTGGCCTGAAAGAAGCAAGCTGGGGGCATCCAGTGGTCGTCAGAGTGCCAGGTAGCCTTCGATCATCTGAGGAGAGTGCTGGCTTTGAAACCTGTCCTTGTTGCGCCGGACTTCGACCGTGATTTCCTCATCTACATGGATGCGTCGAATGTGGGACTGGGAGCCGTGTTGAGCCAAGCCGATGACAGTGGAAATCTGCACCCAGTGATGTACATCAGCAAGAAACTTCAGTCGAGTGAGAAACACTTGTCCACAATAGAAAAAGAGTGTCTAGCTATTGTATGGATGCTACAAAAGCTGAAGCCGTACATTTGGGGGAGAAGATTTGTCATGTGCACCGACCACTCTCCTTTTCTATGGCTAAGGACTATTCGAGCCAACAGCAGCAAATTGATGAGATGGGCACTGATTTTACAAGACTTTGTCTTTGAAATCCGCAGCGTAAAAGGGACCCAGAATGTGGTTGCTGACGCCTTGTCTCAAAGGCCAAATGACTAGAGAAAATTCTTTGTTTTCATCTGAGTTCAATATTAACTAATCTGTTTGTGTGATAGTTATGCGATAAGCTTAAAGTGCAAAATTTGCTTTGATATTAATAGACTAAGAGGTATGTATAGTGATGGTAAAAATAACAGTAAGTATCCTTAGTAATGTAAGAGTAATGTAATGTAATCCTTATTAATGTAAGTAATGTATACTTAGTAATGTAAGAGTAATGTAATGTAATCCTTAGTAATGTAAGTAATGTATCCTTAGTAATGTAAGTAATGTAAGAGGTTAATGTTTGCATTCTTCCATACATTTTTGTTTGTTTATGAGGTCAAACCGTTAAGTTTCCCCTCCTGTCACAAACTTATAAAGGGGGGAGGAGTGTGGCGTCTGCCCAGGTCATGAATATTAATGTGCTATCTGTATGGACCAATGAGAGTGCTGGAGAGGCAGAGTCATGAGATATAAGATTCTCTGCAGGAGGAGGAGGACGGAAGATTGGAGTTTTAGGGTTTGAGAGTGGGAGAGTTTTGGAGTTTGGAGGAGAGAGGGTTGGCGGTTGAGAGTGGATGAAGTGGGATGTTTGGTTAAGAGTTAAAGACATTGATTGTACCTTCATCACCTGTAACAATAAACAACTTTTATTTGGTTCTTTTTAAAATGACACATTGCCTGGACTTCTATTATTAATAATACATAATGTTGATGTAATCAACTGGTGGCAGCAACACGACACTTAGCTTGTGCCCTTTGCTTGGTGAAACAACCAAGGGACAGGCAGGAACGTGACAACCATCTTAGTTTGTAGCACCTTGAACAAACAAGTTGTACCATCCACGACAAAAAAAGGCATAATCAAAACGCAGGTAGACCGTGCGAATCAAAACTGTGAAGCTCAATTTCTTAGCACAGAACTCAACCACCTGAATTAGGTCCTACATCCAAATGGCTATTCCAAGAATGAAATCAAAAGAGCCATCAAACCAAGAAAACAACACCGAATTGAAGAAGTAAAACAGTCCCCCACAAATAAAGTATTTCTGCCATACATCAAAGGGGTCACGGACTGCATGGGGAAACTGTTGAAAAAACACAACCTACAAACAGTATTCAGGCCCACCACAAAAATACAACAAATGTTGCGATCAGCAAAGGACAAAAGGGATCCCCTCACCACTGCAGGAGTATACCAGATACCTTGCAGTTGTGGCCAGGTATATATTGGGACCACAAAACATAGCATCCAGACCAGAATCAAAGAACGTGAAAGATACTGCAGACTAAAACAACCGGAAAAATTGGCAGTAGCTGAACATGCCCTGAAACAAGCTGGGCATGAAATCCTATTTCAAAACACAGAAGTACTGGACAACACCAGCAATCATTATGTTAGACTACACAGGGAAGCCGTTGAAATCCACAAACACCAGCACAGCTTCAACAAAAAAAGAAGAAAGTCTAAAACTCAACAAAGCCTTGCTCCCAACACTGAAATATACAGCCTGCAAAAAGGTCAATGAACTCTACCCAGCCACAAGGACTAGCCAAAGACACCATATTAATCACAGTGACAGATCGTCTCCCCCCACTTATCACAACAATGCACCCATAACAGAAAACACCCTGATCAACATAATCACCCAATCTCCTGAAAAGGACAAAAAGCTGATCCCACAGCTACAAATACTCAACAAACCCACACACTACACCAGAACACAGACAGAATTCTAGTTCCAGTCCTCTGAAGATGCCGGCCACAGAGACTGGCGAAACGTTAGGAAGAAAAACCTCCAGAACATGGCCAAACAGCCTGAAAAACCCACAACAACCAAGTTGTACTTGGCATCGGCTTTTGTGGACTTCAATGCAAGTCGGATAGAGTGTTATTAGAGTCTGTGAAAATTGCTTAAATAACAGTCATTAAGCATATGAGTGAATTTGTATAATATCTTACACAAGGGATGGGCAACCTCCAGATGTCCTGGGGCACACACACCATTCCCTAGACCTTGGAGGATGGAACCCACTCCTCAAACTCTCACTTCCCTGAAAATTTTGTTCAATAATGGGGGGGAGCACTTTAAAAGCATCCTTGCACCCCTACTTGCCAAGAAATATTTTTAAACAATTCAATATGGGGGGTTCTGGGAGGAGTCCTAGGAGAGCTCAGGGTGCTTCATATCTAGGCAGAATTGCCACCATACTCCTTTGAGAGTGGAAGGAAACTTTGTGAGAAAAAAGATTCGCATGGATATGTGTGTGTGTGTGTGTGCGCGCGCGTGCGTGCGTGCGTGTCATGCTGCCCATCTCTGTTTAAACCCTGGCAAAAATTCAGCAGAATCTGTTTGTTTTCCAGTTCAAATATACATCAGCAAATTATGTGAATTCAATCAGGTAATTTACATGCACACATAGGGACTAGCCTGTTTTTTTCTACATATTTGTTCTCCAACATCACTCCATTTGTTCAACATCTCCTTAGGTTGTGGTGATTGTAGCTAGAGGCAGCTAGGTCAGAGGCTGCAGCTAAATCTGCATGGAATCACAGGCAAGTGTCCTCTAAGAAGAGGCCATGAGATCAGCCATTGTGGCTAGGCTCAGGTGACTCCCCGGAAGAATGTTGAGCTGCAAAAGTCCACTGTGCAAAACTTCAGTCTGGTCTTGGTAGAAAACTGATTCTAGTACGTTACTCTGACTCATCGGAAGGAGACTAGCAGAAGTTCTACTTGTGTTCATTTTATTATGAATAGAGTCTGTAGGCACTGATGTAGTCACCTGCCTACTGCTGGACTGATATCTGATATAATCAGAAACCAACAAGTTCAGATATAACTCTTTCATTCAGGAATCTAATATTTTTCCATCAGCCCTTTAGGCAAAATTGCAGAAATCTCTTATGAATATTATGAATGTAACACACACAATGCTGCCGTATCCTTAACTACTTGTATAGCATTGTTTTCAATATACACACAGCACCCCTGTGAGGTAGACAAGGTTGAGGAATGATGATTTCCCCAAAATTTCACTGGTAAGTTTTAGGGCTGAGTACAGATTTGAAAGTCAGTTTCACATACCCAAATAGGATGTTCCAGCCATCTCACCAATTTGAGCTTTTCAGCACACCAGGTTCACGGAATGCTTAAAATATTCTCAATGTTAAGTGCTATGATACAAGCTCTCCTGGGTAAGATTATTGTCAATATTCACAGATGCTAGGCACTAAAACAGCTGTTACTGTAAAATACTGCCTACCTTTCCTCACAACGCAGGGACCAGAATATTTTAAATTTAAAGGCTAAGAAATATCTATCACACTCCATGCTCTTTACCAACCCACGGCAAAAAAAAATTATCCTAATAATCTATTTAAACGTAATCGTAGTCTGTAACTATCTCCTCACCCACCCACCAAGTAGTCTTTCAATCCTGTTTTACCATGGTTATAAGGTCACCAGGTTTCTTAAGCATGAGAAATGTTTGAAGAAAGCAGATGATTCTAAAGTGCAGTGATGAGGTTGACTCAGAACCTGGGTACCACCATAGTATAAACAAACCTCCTACTTTTTCGAAGGAGAACATTTTTATCTTTACCAGCACTCTGTTACAGTAAGTTCTGGCAGCATTTTAAAAATAGTGTTTCTGGGAATACAGAAAAACAACAACCCCATCTTTGGAAAACAAAAAATGAAACAGTACTGTTGAATAGAAATTCTACGCCTACCATTACTGTGAAAGACAAAGCTGGTGGGCTGTGGGAAGGGTGGATTCAGAAGAACAGACAGGTCAAATCTACTGCTCTTCAGCTAAAGTTGATACACTCTATAACCAAAAGGTGACAGATGGATAATCTGTGGAAAGTACAGTGCCGTGTCAGTGCCACATTTACAGGGGGAATGGGGATTAAAGGAAACCAATTAGTGATTGCTGTGAAAACCCTACATCTTATCTAGACTATATCTGTCTCTCACTGGTGCTATGCATTTTGCTGGCTGAGAATGACTGTTCCAATCAACAATCGCCTCTATCTTCCTCTAGTCAAAGTTAGAGATGAGAGAAGCCATCAGTTTTGCTTTGTCCTGCATTCAAATATTTTAAACCTCAATATCCTGCCAACTCACATATAACAATACTCAACAGGTATAACTGTTTTAAGGCAGGCGAAGACTGCATTGCACTTGACTAGGTTTCTGAATGCAAATATTAGGTCACAGAGAAAATTGGATCACAGAGGAACAGTATAAAATAGAACATCTTCTGTTCTGATGGGCCAGGCTTCGAACTAGGGCAATAGTGTCTGGGCATGAAGGGCTCTGTGATCCAACACATCAGGAGGGCATCAAGGCTTAGAAAGTCGGATTTGTTCTTCTTGGCCTTCATTGCATACAAAGGATAGGCACCCAGGAAAGGAACAAAGGGGATTTTAAGCTGAGATGCATTTCAGCTCTAGACAAACAGAACAGTCAGTGCAGCTTTGCTTCAACCAGCAAAAGGAAGTAGTTCAACTGCAGGCAACTCCAGAGTTTCTACTGGTGGGACTCCTTGCTGAGATTCACCCTCCTTTCACTCTGATTGGTCAGAGGCATGCAGAAACAGTTTTGCTATTCTGAAATAACACAGCCCAATGGGAAGCCTGCTTCTTCTTTAAAACAAATTATATTTTAAAAAGCATACTATCAGATTCAGTCAGAATCAACAAAACCAAAGAAGGCAAAGTAGCAGAAAAAGTTTTGGAAGCCTGATTCTACATACCTCTTAGCAGCTATGATTGTGGTAGATATTGGAAATCACAGCCATGGGCAGGCCTGTCCATGAAAGAAAATCTTGTCTATTCCTGCTTCTGTGGCCTTGTTGAGATGGACTCATCTTTTACAATGTATTATAATACATTGACACAGAATAGCACAGCCTCTTTGCTCTTAATACTACCATTATAACTTTATTCTTCTGTGTTAAAAATAGTATTAAAGAGTAGAGCTTTTTCATATTTTAGAGGTCCCATCCTTTAGTGTTTAAAAAAAAAACCACACAAGAGAGACAGCTGTCCACATGGACAATCACTCCACAGGAAGAGTCAAACCATATGTCTTCATTTCCCAGAGTGCTTGCATCACCTTCTGCTCCGTTCTTTGACTCTCTGCATGAATAAATGTGTGGAAAAGCTACATAAATGCCTCTGAATGCAAAAATACATGATTGTGAAATATGCAAGTTCATAATTCACAATTTCTTTATTATTTTAACATGCACATTCTTTACTGCCATCTGCCCTGGAACAAATTTACATTCAGTGTAAAGCGGTATCAAAAAATGTTGCCCTTTTAAATGGGAAGGTAGGCAAAAATAAAGTTTTCAACTATTGACAACGCCTGTCTTAAATTTGTACAAGGAATAATGGCTTGGAATAGCTGAATGCCTTCAAAACTTCATTAGCTGAAGCCACAATTGAGGTGGGGAATGCTTTATTTCTTCTTTTGCTGTTATGTTGTTATGTGTCATCAAGTGCCTTTCAAGATATGGTGACCCTAGGAATTAGTGACCTTTAGAAAGTCCCATCCATCATTAACCACCCTACTACTCAGGTCTTGCAAAATCAAGGCTATGGCTTCCTTTATAGAACCAATCCATCTCATCTTCAGTCTTCCTTTTTTCCTGTTGTCTTCTTGAGTGTCTTTCCAAAATTGTGATTATTGAGTGGGGCTGCCCAACATGCTACTGCAAATAAGAGCCAAAACAACTCAGTTGGATTGCTTTGGCCTTGAATGCAATTAAGCAATAATTTGGTAGCAGCTAAAAAAGAAGAACTTGTCCCTAAGATATCTGAAAGTTGCTGACAATCAGATCAAGCAAGGCTGAGCTGTTTATTCAGAGATACCAAGGACTAATCATGGGATTTTCTGCATGCAAAGCATGCACCTTTACTACTGAGCTATAGACCAAAACTTTGGTATCCCAAGACAGGTGAAGTCTACTTTTTTAAAAATCTCATTTGGACACGGTTGGATTAACACAATTTCCAAGTGTCCACCCTAGTATTTTCTATACAGTATAGTTTCCCCCTTCATCATTCAAACTATAATCCATACCTGCATTTTTGGGTTGATATCTAATTATGATCTGATGCTTAAACATGGTTTGCAACCTCCTCCTCAAATGATCTTGATTAATTATATAATTCTGGTCATCTAAAATAATTCATTTAAGAGCCTCGTGGCGCAGCGGTTAAACTGCTGTACTGAAGCCAAAACTGTGCCCACAACCTGGGGTTCAATCTCAGGTAGTCAGTTTAAGGTTCACTCAGCCTTTCATTCTTGTGAGGTTGGTAAAATGAGTACTCAGCTCGCTGAGGGGGGGGGGGCGCAGCGGCAATGTGTAGCCTGCATAATTAACTTGTAAACCACCCAGAGAGTGCTTCAAGTGCTATGGGGTCGTATATAAGCAGCTTTGCTTCCCCCCCCCCATCTCCCTACCACAACTTGCTTGCTCAGCTCATGAGAGAAAAAAGATGAAACTTCCTTCTACTGAATGAAGCCAGGCCATTCTGCTTTTCCTTTAAAATTTGAGATGCCAAATTTTGAACCTATAGCATACTGAACAAATTCTACAACTGAAGTGAGATCTTTTTCCTCAAGTCAGAAAGAATACGAAGAATGGCCAGCTAAGAGAAAAATCTTTCAGGTGACTCATAGAAGTAAGTGAAACCAAGTGTGAAATCACTTTATGGAATGCTGCTTTGTCCAATGAAATATTAATGGATAAGTTTAGAGATGGACAAGAACTTCTGGTCTGGCAGTTCATGCCTTTTTGGATGATGGCCCAACAGGTGTTTCGTGGTTCAGTGCCCTGCCTCCTCTGGTGGATGGAAGCAGCACCCTGGCTTCCCTGCCTCACCTCCTCCAGGTGCTGCCTTTGAGTGGGCACCTGCCGGAGAGTGCAGGGTGCCGAACTGCACAGCATCTGTAAAGCTGTCATCCAAACCAGCATGAACCATCTCTTAGGGTGTCTTGGTTTTTACTCAGGAGTCCTGTTTCACTGGACTTTTTCTCAGTTAGAATAGCAGCATCAGGGAAGAACAGTGAAACTCTAATGAAGCCTCATTTACTGGGGGAAAGAGAAGCCATATAATACACACTTATTAGACTGAACAACAGCACTCTTTGAATGCAGTTTACTGGGAACCCTACACTTCTGTGCCTCCAGTACCCATCCTCCATTGTAGGGTAAGGGACCACCTCAGGGCTGGCCTAAAATATTTTGGCCTCTGAGGTGGGGTAGCAAACAGCACCCTCTCCCCAAACAAAGTTAAGGGAGCTAGTATCAAAAGCCGGCCAAATTATTTTGACACCAGTGGCAGAAAATCCGCCAAGAATCTATCTATCTCTTGCTAGAAGAGTACAATAATAAAGCTAATAATTAACCATTTGCCACCCATTTTTGACACCCAGCATCTGCTGCCTCAGTCCACTTAACAATGGAGCAGGTTTTCTCAAATAAGTAGTTAATTATAATATTGTTTTGTTTCTTCATTTTTAAAAGATTATATGAGTGAACTAATTGGTTTCAGAGAGAGAGAGCGCCTGAAAAATTTAGGCCAATGTCCAGAGTATCTTACAATAACTGAAATTAAAACATTAATCTCTTATGTTTCTCTAACTAAATCTTTTACTTGAAACCCATATTGCTCTTCAAAGCAGTTTTTATTCTAGTGGAACCACCTACGTGGTCTTTCATCTATGATGTTATGTCTCACCATCGGCATTAAATGGATTTAAATAATTCATTTTAGCAGAAAGAGTGTGGTCAGCCACTCTTCACCCCCAAAGAAACGCAGCCTTATAAGTGACCGTGAACGTCTTCCAAAATGCCTGCAGGAAATGGGAACTGGCCCCAATCCAGCTGTCAGACTTTGATTCAGGGGGAAAGGTTCGCCAAGGCAGGAGTTATCTATCACAAATGCAGCCATAGGCTGAGGAAAATATATCTGATCTAAAGCTGATAGTGTGTAAAATCAAAGGTTGTGAATGGCTACTCAAGAGCGACCAAATGCATTTCTATGGGGTTGCAGTACAAATGGTGTCTGTAATGGATTGTGGCAGGACAAAGCCTTGAAGGATTGCACACAAAGTGCCAACACATGTTTGCAATATTGCATGAAAGCTGTGTGGGATGGTGAACCTAGCAAGGATAATCGTAACAGTAATATATCTGTACTTAGTCACTGTTTATTAGCTCTTTGTACTATTTACAGGTCAAGTCATTTGATAGAAGACTAAATCCAGTGAAATTGGCTTAAGAGTCTTTGTTGATTATTTTCCCAGCTAAAATAGTCTGCAAGGGCTGTTTCCATGGTCACATAGTGTACAGACATTTGTCAACATCTACCTAGGGATCTATGTGCTGAGAGATTTTTCGAAGGCAAATGGAATCTTCAGCAGGTTTCCGCTCCCCTCCCAAATGTTGAACTGTTTTATCCAGACAGAATCCCTCAACTTAGATAGCCTTATACTCTGTCCAGATACAGTGGTGCCTTGACTTACGAACTTAATCCGTATTGGAACGGTGGCCGTTAAGTCAAAACGTTTGTAAGTCAAAGCACCATTTCCCATAGGAATGCATTGAAAACCGATTAATCCGTTCTGGCCGAAGAAAAAAATACCAAAAAATAAATAATAATAATAAAAAACACTGCAAGTCCCACGCTGGGACTGCAAAAAAACAAAAACAAAAAACGAACAAATCCAAAAATAAACAGTGGAGTAAGTCCCATGCTGGGACTGCCAAAAAAAAAAAAAAAAAACCACCAAAAAACAAAACAACACAGAAACGTAACCCCCCCAGCCCAAACCTACCCTCCAAAACCCACCCAGAACAACTTTTTTAAAAGGAAAAAGCAGCACCTTACCAGTCCGATGCCTCTGCGGAGGCTTCCCAGGCTTCCAAAGCACCAGCACCCGGCTGCTTCTCCTTCCTCCTCCTGCACCGCTGCCGCACACCCCGTCCACAGAGCCCCTCCGACTCGCGCGCCCCACCCAGGGCCTTCGGCGGCGCTTACTCGTGAGTAGAACTGTACCGGCTTCCTGCGCCCAGCGGCGATCCGGAGCCGCCCTGCCTCTCCTTCCTCCTCCTGCGCCCCAGGAGTAAAAAAGTTCCCTAACCGCCTGCTCTAACCGTTCGGGCGAAAGAGCTACAAAGAAGCAGTCTCTTTGCCACCAACGGTTTGAATTTCACGCCTTTTCCCCCTGCCTTTTTCCGTTCGTAAGTCAAAGCTCCGGCTGCAAGTCAAAGCAAAATTTTGCGGCCGGAGCTGTTCGTAAGTCAAATTGTTCGTAGATCAGGGCGTTCGTAAGTCAAGGCACCACTGTATATGGTAAGTCACTATCTCATGATCAGTAGAGACCAGTCTGCTGTGTAACAATGCTCCAGCATGAGTTCCTACAAGACATAGATCTCACTGAAACCCAAAAAGTTGGCTTGCCTTTGTAATTCTTAATCCCATCTATTACTCCTCCCTCACGCCTCCTTTTCTCCACACTTTTTTTGGTGCTTCTACTGACAGACCTCAGCCATCATGAAAGCTGTACCAGCAGATCAGGTTGTGCTGGTAGCCCTGATACCAGCCAGTGTGAGGAGGTTGTCCTGGCACAGGGAACGTTGTGCCAGCACAAGAGGCTTCTGCCTATTCCAAACTCACTAGAGGTTGTCTGTGTTTGAGTTTAGATTGTACAACCTATATCCCTAGCCACATTCACTCATATATACATCTCTTTTTCCATCTTGTCTTTCAGTTCTCTCCCTTTTCTGTGTTTCCCACCAACAAGTTTAACTTATTACGGATAGCACAGCCATCTATTTTTTTGCTTCTGAAACTCTGTAAAATACTATCTGTAGTGACAGTTTTATATGAATGATGTAAGTTTGGCTATCTAGACTTCAGTGAATGGCCTATTATTATGAGTCACCTGTTAGGCCCTAAAATTCCAATTCCTGAGTTGTTAATGACTCTTAATGTCTGTGGACATTTCATTTTCATTAACAAATCATTTTCTTGCAGGACTGAAGTTCATGATCAGTGCTCTGAAGAACATTTTATTAAGTTCAGGTTTGGATAGAAAGAAATCATATGACTGAGAACTTAACTGCAGTTAGCTAAACTACAATGCAGAACCTTGTTTTGTGACAGGAATGGCAAATCCTATCAGTTTTGCTTTTTTTCCCCACATCTGTTTTTTAAACTTCAAGTATTTCCTGCTCCCCAAAATGAGTAATTTGTGGGCTTTGGTAATTTTTTAAAAGAATGTACTGTACTGAAATTGTACTCAATCTGTATCAACAAAATTCAGTCATTTTAACATTACCAAGTGCAAATTGAGGCTATGTGGGATGGCGTGTAAACATTTGCCCGCCCAAGCCCGGAATAAAGACGCGAGACAACAGTATTGGAATTATAATACGGGCCACACTTTATTTCAAGATTTTCAAATTAATCATGAATTAATTCAATAAAAGGGGCCTGCAGTAGTGCGGAAATGATAACAGGTAGGGGTAACAAAATACCCCTTGCTTATCCATTGGGCGAGTCCCTGGCCCCGGATTCGCGCTGTCTCACAGACAGCAGGAACCCGGCCTGCCACTAATAAACACCCCCAGACCTCAAGCCATCTTTATTTGATGACTGTTGGTCCGGAAGTGGCCCAGCGCATCCTTCCCGAACCGGCCCTGTAATCGCACGATCCGCAGAGCCGGGAGGTCGGATGCGCTGTTGGCTTACCTGAATTACAACTGGGACACACCGAAATACCTGTTTTTCCGCACTACCCGCCAGTGTGACCAGAAAATACCCATTTTGCCAGCAACCCCTCTCTAGTGTGAGATAGGCGAAAAATCCCCCCATCCAACAGCCAATTAGGATGAAGGTCAAAAATTCCTATCCGGCCCCATAATGGCGACCAAAAATCACACTAGAAATAGGGTGGGCGGGTGGGTTGCCCGAAAAGGAAAGCGGGCGAAATGCGGAGGAGCGCGTTCTTAAATGCCTGCGCTCCCCCGCCCACTCAACGGCCAAAATTTGAAAGCCCGTCTCGCGCCATCCGGTTCTGGCGGGCAAAAGTCAGCGGCGCCCAATCCAGGCCGTTATTCAACGGCCGTCAGGCGGCTGGAACCTTGCCCGCCCAAGCCCGGAATAAAGACGCGAGACAACAGTATTGGAATTATAATACGGGCCACACTTTATTTCAAGATTTTCAAATTAATCATGAATTAATTCAATAAAAGGGGCCTGCAGTAGTGCGGAAATGATAACAGGTAGGGGTAACAAAATACCCCTTGCTTATCCATTGGGCGAGTCCCTGGCCCCGGATTCGCGCTGTCTCACAGACAGCAGGAACCCGGCCTGCCACTAATAAACACCCCCAGACCTCAAGCCATCTTTATTTGATGACTGTTGGTCCGGAAGTGGCCCAGCGCATCCTTCCCGAACCGGCCCTGTAATCGCACGATCCGCAGAGCCGGGAGGTCGGATGCGCTGTTGGCTTACCTGAATTACAACTGGGACACACCGAAATACCTGTTTTTCCGCACTACCCGCCACTGCATAGGGACTAGCATAGCTAAGTCCCATGCCCGCCACAGAGCCTCGAAAGCTCGGCAAGCAGGCCCCTTCTAATATCGTCCAAAAAGATGTTCAAGCCCGCATCCGACAAGTGTACGCCGTCACTGTGAAAAAGAGCAGGATTGCTTATTTGAATCCTGTGGTGACTAACCACAGAGCCAAGACCACCCTGGCAGACACCTTTACACACCTCACGATTAACACGGCGCCGAGCCGTGTTAACATCAAGCACATTTCGCGCACCACGCCATACCAGTCGTGGTATGATCGTGGACCATACTATCCGCATAGCTGGATATCTGGCATGCAACCTTCTAAGGTCGCGTAGAATATCAAGAATCAACGCTTTGCCAGGAACATGAGGCAAATCGTTGCCGCCCAAATGAACAAGCAAGACATCTGGCGGGGACTGCAGGAACGCTGTCAGCCGTCCAAGCTGGAACCAAAGCAAGCCGCGCACACTGCGCCACGAAACAAGAGCATGGGCACCAAGCCCCAAGTCAGTCCCCAAGTGGGACTGGGCAGCATAACGCTCTGCCCAATACACAAAGCTATGGCCGACGATCATCACATGCCTTCGACTGACAGTCACCGCGGCACCTGAAACGACAAAGAACCACTGCCTACACATTAGGGAAAGATCTAATATATCTTTTGTAGCTAGAAGAGGACCATCGACCCAAGTGCTTAATTTGTTCGGTTGTATATCCCAGGGCGGCTGCTGTAGAGGCAGCACCTATCCTAAAAGAATGGGTGCCAAATCTAAGGCCTGAGATGCCTACCCTGTTCAAAGCCATGTCTGTAAGTTTCCAAAATTGAAACCTAGTCAACGGCGACCCTTCAGCATGCTGCAAAAAATATCCTGGTTCCTGGCCTCTATGTGCCAGGTAAGTCTGTGTGGCCTCAACGGGACATATAGGCTTAATACCGCATTGGCCTAAAATCAGTAACTTCCCCTTTCCTTTCTGATCCGCTTTCGACCTTCGAATTCTGATTTTCAAGCTGTTATCCTGAATAAATACGTCATTCAGCTGCAATGCGTATCTCGAGGTATCTGCCTTTCCTTTTGCTACTAACTCACTGACCCGAAGGGCCCCAAAAAATGCTATCAATGCAGCTGTTTTAAATAAGGCCATTTCGTAATGGTCAGCGCACAACGTTCTCCATTGATCACAAATTTGCTCAAGCAGGAGGGGGGAGATTGGTGTCCTTGAATCATACACCTTTCCCCGTTCTCTAGACCATCCTTCCAGCATTTTCTTTATCCTATAGTCTGCTGTAAAATCCCTATGGCCATTAATCCTCGCATAAAAGGCCAGCGCTGACAATTTTCCCTGAATAGTACCCGGTGCCAACCCCTTTCTGTGCAAGCAAACCATGAATTGCTGCAAGTGGTCAACCGGAGCTGGCCACGATTGCTCCATGGCTAAAGAAGCCCTAAACTCCTTAAACTCGGTAGTTGCATTCAAGTAACCCCTTCTAGTTCTGGGAGCCAATGCCATACCTATAGCTCTTGATGCTTCTTCACGCCAATCTGCCAGACCTCCGGTGGAAGAACTTCCGGCAGCTCCTTGGCATCTGGAGCTAGCTCCCTGAACCGGTCGATCTGTTGGCGTGAAAGAGCATCAGCTATCCTATTGTCAACTCCCGGGACGTGACGGGCATGCACTAAAACGTTAAATTGTAATGCCCGTAAAACAAAGGCCCTAACTAAATCCATGACCCTGTCTGAATGAGAAGATAGTTCGTTTATGATGCAAACCACAGCCTGGTTGTCGCACCAAAAACGAACCACTGAATTGGACCAATCTTTGGCCCACAGCCAAAGAGCACCAACGATTGGGAAAAATTCCAGGAAGGTTAAATCCCTTGTAATCCCTAGTTTATGCCATTCCTCAGGCCAGGTGTCAGCACACCATCTGCCTCTGAAGTAAATTCCAAATCCTAGTGACCCAGCTGCATCAGTATGAACCTGAAATTCTGCTTTCAGGCTCATCCCGGACCTCCAGAAGGAAACACCGTTAAATCCATCCAGGAATCGCTGCCACATACGCAGGTCCTCCCTCATACCCCTAGTGACCCTAGTCCTATGCCTAGGAAACTTTAGCCCTTTCATGGCAGAGCAGAGGCGCCGCACAAAAGCCCGGCCCGGAGCAACTACTCTGCAAGCAAAATTCAGGTGTCCAACTATCTCCTGCAGCTCATGAAGGGTCACCTTCTTCTTCCCCAATAGATCACTAACTCTAGCTTTGAGTTCATCTAGTTTCTTCTGTGGTAGCCTAGACGTTTGTTGTAGTGTGTCTAACTCGATGCCGAGGAAGGTTAAAGACGTGGCCGGGCCTTCTGTCTTTTCTTCAGCCAACGGCAAACCAAGTTCATTTGCTAATAACTGAAATTCTTCTAACATCCAGGCACACTTCCCTGAATTACTCACTCCGCATAAAAGGAAATCATCCAAATAATGGGCCGTTGTGTTAGAACGAACCCTCTGTCTGAATTTCCACTCAATAAATGTGCTAAATTTTTCGAATGCCGCACAGGAAATCGAGCATCCCATGGGCAAGGCTCTATCAATATAAAATAGTCCCTGAAACTGAAAACCTAAAAGATTAAAGTCAAGTGGGTGTACGGGCAAAATACGAAAGGCCGATTTCACATCACATTTCGCCAATTCTGCCCCCACTCCACAGGACCTCACCATGTTAACGGCCTCATCAAACGATGTATATCTAACTGTACACAATTCAGAAGGTATGGCGTTGTTAACCGATGCCCCTTCTGGAAAGGACAAATGATGGATGAGTCGAAACTCACCAGGGGCCTTTTTGGGAACTATGCCTAACGGAGAAACTCTCAAGTTCTCCAAGGGAGGGCAGGTAAAGGGACCAATAACCCTGCCTGCCTTAACCTCTTTTTTAATTTTGTCTAACACTATTTCCTCCATCCTCCTAACCGACTTCAGATTCTGCGCGATAAAAGCTGTCCGTTCACCTAAAGCAGGGATACGGAAGCCATCGCGGAAACCCTGAATTAAATATTTTGCGTCCTCCGCCCTATGGTAGCCCTGTAACCAGGCCTGTAAAACTGCAATTTTAATTGGGGTGGGTCCCCTTACCAGCTGCGCTACTGCCCCCACCTGGCTTCTTTCCGGCTCCATTTCCCTTATTCTGGCGTTGGTTCCCCCCTTTAAAACAGGTAGCCTTGGGGTGCTTTCCCCCACAGTTAAGGCACTCGTGGTTAAACTTACATGGGTTCCTGGAACAGGAACCTTTAAAGTTGAAATCGAAGCAAGGCAGACGGGGTTGAACCGTCTGCCCCGCGCCAGGGCGGGGAATAGCCGTCGCCGCCAGCTTCCTATTCAAGTGGCCGCTATCGAATCTGTCCCCAGTGTTAGGCCTAGCCGGGGTCATGTGCTGTAGCCATAAGCCCGGGTGAGGCTCATCCCAACGCAAGTTGGGCTGAATAGCACTCCGCATCCTAAACGCCTGATCATACAAAAGCCAGGCTTGCCCTGCAAAATCTGTATATGCCCGGTAAATGATATCAAAGTATTGTAATAATGAATGCACACGCCAGGGCTGGGCTTTCGCGAGTACCCCAGCATAGATGATAAAGCCCGGGACCCAATTGGCCCAAGTCCTATCAGGTTTTTTACGTCTGCGTTTTTCTTTTTCTTTTTCGTCATCTTTATCAATCTCCTTGATCTCTGTTTCCCGGTTCAAGAGGTCGAAAAAATCTATAAATTCCCCCCTCCAAATCTTCTCTTTCGTAGCGGGGGTTAGATGATCCCCCAACGGGGTAGAGTAATCTGCGTATGGCAGGGCTGCATAAGGCACCGTGTTGTAACCTGTGTTTGGCACCGACGGATGCTGGGAAGCCCCTACACTAGTACCTACGCTAGGTGTCCCTGTTGGGGGCATAGCCGCATATGGCATGCCCCAACCCAATGGTGCAACGTTGGCTGGGTACCAAGGTACACCAAGCCCCCCTGTAGGAGTAGCCGTGTAGGGTGTGTTTGGCGTGTATTGTACGGGAGGTCCTCCGGCCCAAGGCCAAACAGTAGAGGGGGGATGTGAGGTGTGCAAAAAGGAAGACTCACCAGAAGACCCGAAGGAAGCCCTAGTGACATCGTTGCCCCAGGCCGAGCTTGGCCCAGCTTCTTCTACGATTTCCCGATCATCTCGAACAGCGGCCGCTGCCTCAGTCGCCTCCGTGGTATCGGGACGAGTGGTCTCTTGCTGAGCCGAAACTTTGCTGGACGCAGCAAGGCCCCCTGCAACAGGCTGCTCCTCTCTTGCAGCGACCTGAGCCGACTCCAAAACAGTAAGTCGGGTCATTAAATCTTGTGCCAGAGCCTTCAATTTTTTCTTTTTACGACCTTTAGTCTCCCTAACCGAATGGCGCGGGGACCTATCCTCTTGATGAGGTACTTGAGATGCTACCTTTTGCGCTTCGAGTGCAGACATTTTTTCTTGGAGCTCTTTCCATATTGGCCACGATTCCTCATCAGAGGAAGAACTTTCCGGAGAAAGTTGTGGCACCGGTCTTTTCTTTGCGGGGGCCTTGCCCTTGTTACCTCCACGCCCTTTACGCGAGGCCATTCTAATCTGTACTGGAGTGTCACTCTAAGGTAACACTAAAACTCACCAGAACTCAAAACTTTTCCTTGCTAAAAGCAGATTCTGAAATTGAACAGCAGGTGGAGCTCTAAACAGACAGTTTTATCTAACAAACCAGCACAGCCCTACCATGTGCTTTAGTCATGGAAATACGTATCTAAGGAGGCTTATATATTGAAGTATAAATACCTGACCAGGAAAAGAAATAATGACCCTGCCAGCAGTGAACGAAACCAAACAGCAAATACTTATTATACTTAACTGAAAAAAAAAAACTTTAGTGCCACTCACAGGAAGTGTCCACGTGTAATGGCCAAACTATACCTTATAGGAACACTTTATGTATTTATTTATTCACTTATTTATTATTCATTTATTTATTCATTTATTATTATTATTTTTTATTTTATTCTATTTATTTCTATTAATTTTTGTTTAATTTTTTTTTTATTTAATATATATATATATATAAACCCCCCACTATCAAACAAATGGCAAACTAATAAACTCAGATCAAATATAGATGAACCCCAAATATGCTAGTAAATTTTTTTTTTAAATAATAGATTAATTCAAGTATAGCTAATAAACTGCAATCGATGCACTAATGACTATGATTAGAAAAAGAAAGAAAAATATATATATATATATTCTAAAGTCTAATGAAAAGCTTCTTTAATCTATATCCAACAAGAACAATAAATGAAACCAGAAATAATGCACCATGCAAATGGCTAAAAAGGGGAAGGACTACAGGGTCAGTGCCTAGGTAAACAAAATGGCGAACCGGAGGCACGGAGCACCACAAGGAGCACACTCAAAATGGCGGTCGCAACGGAAAACACCCAAACACAGCAAAATAATAAAAGGAACGGAACTTGAACTCGTACCACAGAACAAACTGAAGGTAGGACAATGTAAAAAACCAATGAAATTTTTTATATCAACACCACCAGGACCCTCACGATCGCCCAAAATGGCGGTCGCAACTTAAAAAGCTAATTAAAAAAAAAAAAAAAAACGCAAATAAATTCAAACAGAAGACAAACGAAAATAATATAAGGCAAATCACTGTAAAATGAACACCAAGCGCCCCCTGCCCCTACGGGGCGGGCGATAGCCAGCCCGGATCCTAGTTGTCCCCTTAACCTTTTAGTGGCCAACGATTAATAAATACAAAGAAGGGTCCGGTGTAGCAGAAAATAAAAGTTAAAAAACAAAAACACAGACCCAAGGAAGGGGCAGAAGCCTCCTTCCCAACTCCACACAGCCTCCTCAGATCTTCCAGCCGAAAGCCAGCCAACCACTCGCACAGCAAGCTTCCCTCGTCGTTGCCCGAAAAGGAAAGCGGGCGAAATGCGGAGGAGCGCGTTCTTAAATGCCTGCGCTCCCCCGCCCACTCAACGGCCAAAATTTGAAAGCCCGTCTCGCGCCATCCGGTTCTGGCGGGCAAAAGTCAGCGGCGCCCAATCCAGGCCGTTATTCAACGGCCGTCAGGCGGCTGGAACCTTCACACATGAAATGAAACAGTTCTACCCCAAAATTATCAAAATTTTGTACCTTTCATTTTAATGAAAACATTGATGACCTCTCCTCCATTCAAGGCTTGTTGTCAACACTGAAGGCTAGAAGTTAAAAGGAATCTATATATTATATGGACTTTGTCATGGAGCTCTTGAATGCAAAACATTGCAATGCAGCAATCTTTCATAAAGCAATGTATGGAAATGAGATTTGAAATGATAGTGTTGGTGCTTGTGAATAGCTCAATAATATTTACATGTGGGAGAAAAGGGATATTGCAGTTCTCAGAGATATTCACTCACCTTAAAGAAAGGATGGAAATTGTGTTTCATGTCATTAATGAACTCTAAATGTACTCTGAATGAGCAATGCTTACAAATTTATCAAACCGCTTTTTTCTCTGGCTCTAAGGAAGTGAATAACTGTAGGTTACCAAAGCCTTTCTAGATTTCTCAAACCTGTTTTTTGTTTGTTTTTGCAATATTGAGTGCTCAGAAAGGGGGGAACCCCCCTGAATTAATTACAAAGATCCTGTATCCTTTGATGCAGCAGCGGGCTATGCTGGGAACTGAGGTAACTGTGAGGGCGGGCGGACCTCGTGGGTGGTCCTTCACGAACGTAGCATAAAGCTTTGGAATATTCCGGAGACCTCTGCGCAGGCGCAGATAAAACCTCAGTCTTAATGAAATAATGATCCTCAGTCTTAATGAAATAACCTGCCCTGTTGATTTGAACAGGATGCTATAAGAGGAGATTCTAAATGAATATGTTGCTGTAGGTTGGGGGAAAGAGATTTTGGGATAGAATTCCTCTTGCATGTGAACAGTGAAGGACCAATTGTGGTGCAAAAGCAGTGCCATTCCTATGCAGAGCCAGAGATTGGAGGTGGAAGGTCTACATATTGTATCCAGAGTGCCCCACCACATCTTGGAATGATGGTTCCAAAATATTGAATTCTCATTATCTTGGAATGATGCCTGTTGCACTATTTTAAGTACCCACGTGCTATAAGACAGTACTGTTGAAAAATGTAATAATACTTCCTATACTCTCCTTCCTTGAAAAATTGTATTATTTCTCATCCCTTTCTTTGTCTTTCTTCTAAGAAACATTATCCCACCTGAAGATTATTGTTCTATTTAAGCTGCTCCTTGGGTCAAAGATATTTTCCTTTTATGCATCTTTGCCATGACTTATGAAGTTTATAGCTACATATAAGTAGAAAGGGGGGTGTTGTTTTATTGTATAGTTGAGTACACACCAAAATTGATTCAGTTTTAGGATTTTGAACCCACAAAAACTTAACTGAAATACAAATTAGTATATACTATTATTACTTTTACTTTTATGGAGGGAAAAGAGACTTAGCATATTATGTAAATATTTTACAAAATATTAAGTGAAGTACAGTTAAACATGTAAAATTACAATCAAAGAAGCAGAACTTTCTTTCCCAAATGAGAGTTGACCATGTTATTATGAAGGTTGCTATCAACTGTTGGGTTTTCATGTTGACATTCTCTGCAGCAGAAGGCTCTATGTGTAATACAACCAGGCCCCAAATCTTGGGCTGTGTAAGATAGGACAGTGGTTCTTAACCTTTGTTACTCAGGTGTTTTTGGACTGCAACTCCCAGAAGCCTTCACCACCAGCTGTGCTGGCTGGGGTTTCTGGGAGTTGCAGTTCAAAAACACCTGAGTAACAAAGGTTAAGAACCACTGAGATAGAAGACAAGGTGGCACCCCTCCCAATTTCACCTAAAGCTGCCAGGTGAATCTTATTTCAATATTGATAATGGTTGTTTTTCTCAACAGCTCTCAAGAATTCTTCAGCCAACATGGAAAGTGAAAGAGTGAGTCTGAAAAACATTGAGCAGAGCTGCACAAATGGCATCAACAGCTCTACTTTTCAGTATCTTGCAGCTGTTTCTACACAACTGCTGCCCAAGGCAGCTGCCTTTCTCTGCCTGATAGGAGGGTTCTTGATATGACAGCACCACATACCACTTTGCATAATAAAGGACTGCTGAATGTATAACAGAAATTGTCCACAACTTTCCTTGCCACCCAATGTTAGGCTTTCTTTGTGCTTTGAAGGACCATGACTCCATGGCAATGTCATTGCATTGCCTTTCCAGGTTCACCAGGAGAATTGTCAGCCCCTGGAAAATGAATGCATAGATGGGAGTCAGCAATACAAACCATAATTCCTACAGTTGCTATTGATACCAGGATATAGTCAGAGAAACTCAGACAAAATATGAAATGCATAGCAGCAAGCCCTGAGAGTTTTGGAATGGCACGAATGCTATGGGTGAAAACATAAGAATGTCTGTCAACCTGTTGCAGAAATAATTAATCTACCTGGACTACCACAGGGGTTTTACTGGTTCAGAGGTTAGGCCAACTGCAGCAACCTTTATCATGGCTCTTACTCATAAATTTGCATGAATGGCAGCTGGAGTATTATAAACTGTGGAATAGTGGAGTCAGGGCTCAGAGTGCTTGGACTTTTGATGAGCAGAGGCCGTCCGGTCACCTGCCACCCCTCCCCAGCTTCTTTGTTCCCACTGAGTTCAGATGCAACCTTCACAGTTGCTGGGGGCAGGGGATGAATTTCCCAGCAACACTATACTGCTGTGAGCTATCCTGGTTGTAATATGGCGCAATTTAGGATGGCTTAGTCTTGTCTGGACAAATAAGACCGATTACAAACAAACAAACAAACAACCTTGCTCCTAGTGGACAGGAACACTGCTAGAACTGCTTTGTTGAATGTGGGGGGGGGGGGGGAATCTTTTTTTTCTTGGTGCTGTAGAAAAGAAACTCCCAGAAACTTCTGAATCAGTATGTCAGTTTGTGGACATATTTGATGTCCCCCTTTCTCGTTTGCAGGCAGTCTCAGTCTTTTCAGCTAATGTCCAGCATACTAACCAGTATGGGTTTCCTCAGCTCACTGTTCTATGAATTTATTTTTATTGGTCATATGCCATATAAACAAAGAAAAACAATGACAACAGAAAAACCACCAAATGCCTTGCTCTGAAAGGAAAAGAAAAGGCAAATAAAGCATCATCAGCAACAACAAAACCTCGGTCCAGACTCCAGCATAAATCAGAATGTAAACGTCAATGAAACCTGGCTAAATGTATAGGTAAGTCTCCATACAAAGTTGTTGTTTGTATGCCATATGTTGGAATGATGAAAGAATTGTAAGACCCTCAATCGTTGATTAATGGGTAGGCATCATTTATCCTTCTTGTGTTGTAGTAGGCCTTCCCTCCAGTCAATAACTGATTTTTACTCTTATCATCTTGGTACTGATTTAATTTAATATAAATGTTAAAATTATGCTGTTTTAAATGTTATGATGTTTTAATGTTATGATGTTTTTATTATGTATGTAAGCCGCCCCGAGTAGACTTTGTCTAGGGGGGCGGGGTAAAAATCTAATAATAAATAAATAAATAAAATAAAAATAGTATCTATTGTCTAACCACCATACTTCTTTTGAGACACTCAGCTGATTTTAGTAAATTAAGAATTATTTTGTATACTGCTGCTGTTTGGTGTGTGTGTGTGTGTGTGTGTCCATTTTTGTTTAGTCGTTCAGTCGTGTCCGACTCTTCGTGACCCCATGGACCAGAGCACGCCAGGCCCTCCTGTCCTCCACTGCCCCCCGAAGCTGGGTCAAACCCATGTTGGTAGCTTCGATGACACTGTCCATCCATCTCATCCTCTGTCGTCCCCTTC
Source organism: Intellagama lesueurii (assembly GCA_037013535.1). Taxonomy (NCBI): domain Eukaryota; kingdom Metazoa; phylum Chordata; class Lepidosauria; order Squamata; family Agamidae; genus Intellagama; species Intellagama lesueurii. The sequence continues at coordinate 66,478,389 of JBAJHW010000005.1, read as the reverse complement.
TCCTCTTGCCTTCACACTTTCCCAACATCAGGGTCTTTTCCAGGGAGTCTTCTCTTCTCATCAGATGGCCAAACTCATTGTGTGTCCATACTCACCCACAAATACCTATAGGTTTATAGAGCTGCCTCTATTTTGGGACTCCCCAAGGGGGAAATGTCTATGGGGTATGTTCTAATGAGCTTCGGCGCTTTCTGTTGCTACACTACAGAATGTAAATGGCCTGTCCTAGTGAAAAGAATGAGCAACAACAAGATCATATATTATTGACAACTTCCTACGTTCTCAGTGATGGAACAGGAAAAGGAGTTGGTGGGGTGGGTGGGTTTCTAACCCTATCCTGAATGACATCTGAAATAAGGTCCAACAGGTTCTTTTCTTTTCTTTTGTTTTGGGATGGTTGGCATGGATTTCTTTTTCTTCTGCGTGGCTGCAGATTCTCATACATGATTTATGCTTGAAAATCACTGAAAACTGGCTATGCCCTCTCAACAGTGATGGACTTTCCTAGTATTGTACTCCCTTTGGAATCAGTGTGATTCCAAAGGGAGTATACTTACTCAGTGGTTGTTGTGCTTTCTCTGAGCTGTCACAGATAAGGTAGCAAAACACATCAGGAGCTAGCTGGGCTTTTGGCTATGATCCTGAGTGATCCTGATTAAATAATCTTCATAGAACCCAAATTATTTAGTGTATTGCCATGTTGTAAACAGCATTAAGTGCATTCCATTTGATTAAGACATCTGCATAACTGGAAAGCTGGCATTCTCCATTGTCAGCATAATTTAGTCCAGTAAATGATGTCAGATAATCAGTCTTGTATTATTGATTCTCCCTAATCAATACCCATGGCAACTTTTCAAATGTCATATCATGAATGAGATATCTTATTGGTACATGCAACTTGGAAGGATGGAAAAAAAGAAGCAGTGGAAGCTGACATTGGGGTAAATATCCAGTTTTTTCATCTCTGCCTGAAAACAGCATGTGCCTCCTGTGATGCTGCATTATCATTCATGGACATATGGTTTCTGGAATGAGATATTATAATATTTGAAATTAGATTTCAGCTATCAAGCCATTGATTTGCTCTGCCCTGAAATATGTTTCCAGGAAACATCACCTTCCAGATGCAGTAGTTCTGGGAATTAAGTCACAAGGCAATAGGTCAAGCAGGTAAATGTGAAAGGCAGTAGATTAAGTGCTCAAGGGCAGTGGACATTCTTTACTGATTTTATACTTTATTCCAAATGCGTGGTGTGCAGAAATGTTCCAGTCCTACTGCTTACAAATGAGCATAGCCAGGATGTCTTGAAACCAACTAGAAAAGTGGAAATGAGCAATAGTATAAGCTGTAATTTATTGTGAATCGAGAGGAGAAAACACAGCATTTTGGACCAAAGCATTGTAAATGAGGATGCAGAAGCCACCAGTCAGAGACAGGAAAGAGAGATGGAAGACTGGTTTCTCATCATCCCTAATGTGTTTGACCATTTGCTTAGGCATGTTTTTCACTTGGGTATTGCCATGAGAATGAATTCAAAGTGTTCCTGTGTTTAAAATGAAATGGTACTGGAGTTTAGGAGTCATCAGCTAAAGCTGAACATGGAATCAAAATGGCTCTCCATTTTCACTAGAGGTTTCAGCGTCCTGTGTTTGCTCCCATCTTCTCCCACGCTCCCAGCAGAATAAAAATTTCCTGTTCTAATTTTATTCTAACAAGTAGATTCCACTCTCCCCTATGTAATTATATTTATCATTAGAATTTTGCACATTATTCTTCCTATAGACTCTCTCCCCACTCCATTCTGCTTCTTTCCAGAATTATCATTCTATTGTGGTTGTCATGAGATCAGAGGATGACATTCCTGTAACCCAACCTCACTCCAGTTCTCTTTCATTATCTTTCTGCTTGCTTTGAACTGTATCCCAAAACAAAGTAACAGAAAATGAGATAAAAAGTCAGAAAGGGAGATAGGAAAAGGAACATTTTTGTATTCTTTCTGCAGGTGATATTTTATGTGTTCCTTAGCAGACTGCATATCAGTTCCTTAACGGGATACATATATTTAGCCAGGTTTATGCTAATGGAATATGTGCTTGTGTACAACCTTTGTGCAAAACTTTAAAATACCCCTAGCATTCAGAGTGCTGGAAAGATGATGGGAGAAATGATGAAAACAAGGAGTGGGGAGGATGATAATTTTGTTCAGCTCATTTTTGCTAAAATACCTAAATTGTTCATCAGATGAACAGCAAGAACTCGATGGTTTTGTTTAAAAAATAATAAATATAGTAGAAAATAGAAGAGACAGCTTAATTTACCCAAGCAGAATGCTTCTGTCTTAAATGTCTTTGAATCCAGTCTATTCAGCTTTGTTTGTGCATTTGAATTTGGATTGGCAATTCTCTCTCTCTCTCTCTCTCTTTTTTTTTTAAAGAGGCTGCTCATCTTTTACAGCTACATGTCAGAGTCTTTTCTATGATAATGGATGCAAAGTTTGAATTTGTCCAGTGCAGATAGTAGAGAATTTTGTTTGCTTTGTTTTTAGTTAAGCCCTCACCACAGTTTCTTAATACACTGGATGGAAAGAATCAAAGATTTTAAAATATTTGGATGTCTGAGAAAGCAAACCTGACAAGATTGACAATCCCTAGTAATGGGATAACGAACAATTACTGCATTTACTGTTATTCTAAGGACAAATTTCACTTTGTCAGGAACAATTTATAAAGTAATTCAGAAAGTCCATGGTTTCCAGTGCACAGCAAAGGAGGAAAAACATGTTCCGCAGGCAATTTTTACAAGATGACTTAATATGGAGCCATTATGGCTTACATCTTTCAGCCATTTCCCCTTTAATAATCCGAGTACCTATATTATAGTGAAGCAAAAAAGGGTAAGGGAGCATCTGCTCTCTGAAAGATTTTTGGGAAGGTAGATGTAGCCATGATAATAACTGTGAGAAAAATAGAGTAAAAAACATCTGGCTAATAAGGCATTGTGATAATGCTCTGGAGAACTGGAAAAGAATTTGAAGCCATCTCTCATGAAACAATGAGGTAGTTAAAGGATCTTGAAAAATTAACCTTTCTGTGTTGCAAAGTTATAATGTGGAGTCACTGTAAAACAAGGACCATATCAGCAGAACAGGGCCTAGAATTAATTCTGAATTGATTAATTAATTGAGGAGGCACTATAACTGCCTATTTTACAAAAAAAATATAACAGTGTTAAAGCACATTTTAGTATAGAAAATATACCACATTTGGTCCCCCACATCTGCAGCTGTAAAGATCAGTGGCCAGGTGGTGGGAAGGAATTGCTTCAAATCTTTAGAGCTGCTGTCCATCCAAACATCATAGCTGTAATTAGCAATTTTAGCACGTGGAGCAATTGGGTTCATTCCCAACCCACCCACTATGCTCTGACTCATGGACACAAACCCTGTTGCAGAGTTTTGAAATTTTCCTCAACCGCACAGCAGAAGTGCAAGCACTCAAAGAGTAAAGTACAGTGGTGCCTCGCTAGACGATTGCCTCGCAGGACGAGGAAATCGCTAGACGATGCCTTTTTGCGATCGCTACTGCGCTTCGCAAAACGATGTTTCCCTATGGCGATTTTCGCTAGACGATGAGGTTTCCCCATAGGAGTGCGCCGACTAGTGGTGAAAAGCTGTCAGTGCAGCTGTCAGTGCATTCCGATGGGGACCCGCACTCGCTAGACGATGTTTCTCTATGGGAAATTTTCGCTAGACGACTGCGTTTTCCCTTGGAACGCATTGAAGCGATTTCAATGCATTCCAATGGGAAAACGTGCTTCGCTAGATGATGTTTTCGCTAGACAGTGATCCTCGTGGAACGGATTAACATCGTCTAGCGAGGCACCACTGTAGCTTCAAATTCTCCAATAGTCTACCAACTGGCACTTACAATCTCAGTTACTCACTATAGTCACTAAAGAAGAAAAATGTTTGGTTTTACTTAAAATTATGAATATATCAACAATAAACTAACTAACAACATGATGGCTTTGAACAACTCTGCTTCAATATATTTTTACAGACATTTTCTACCAACAACTACAACAGACTGTCTGAGGAAAAAGAACCCTCAGCAGAGAGGTGGGGTTCTCTTTGAATTTAGAACACAGGAAGGAACTATTGGTTAATGCTGGACAGACTGACAGTTACTCCCTGGCTAGAAAGGTCCCTCCCAGTCAAACAAGCTAGAGGCAGCATGCAAGGTTGAAATAATCTCCAAAAAGCGCCTTTGTCAAGAAACAGATTCAGAGGAGTTTATTATATGGAATCCATTTTGAGTCAGGCCTGAGTTTGGGGCAAAATAGCTCCTTACTTTGGCAGTTAGAATTTTGTCCAGCAAACAGAAGGAGAATATCTCTCCTGTCTTCAAGGGCAGTTTGGTGCAGTGCTAATTAGAGAACTGGTTTTAGCTGGTTGATGGGGTGGTGCAAGAAACCCCATCTATCTTTCTGAACCTTTGAAGAAGGATGAAACCTGACTGGTGAAGTGTGTGGAAGAGTCTGGAAATGGACTTTAATGTATAAAAGGGAATTAGAAATTGCATTAGTTGGCTTAGTTTATGTTTTAGAAGGGTACTATGCTCAGTTGCTATTCTGTTGTGCTGTTATTCTGGGATGCACTCTGTGTATGCTCTGAAGCTACACTGAATTCTATGCTGGAATATACAGTATTTATTAGATAGAGAGTTAATTTTATTGTTGTCATGTGATCTAGTTTTTCCTAAAATTGTCTCTCAGAACGATTTTTGCCTTTTCTTTAATAAATACAAGATCTTCTTCACATTATGCCCTGGTCATTGACTTGGGCCCCCTGGTGCTAAATCCATTCTTGCCCTTGGACTGCCTACTGGTGGAGTAATTCTGGGTGTTAAATGTGGGTGGTGGCAGTAAGACTGGTGTGCTTTGTCAAATTGCACAGATTTGTGAATTTTTCCTAGTAGCCACAGCCGAGTCATAGCTGGACTGGTATGCTGGAAGCTGGTGGGTTCTGCAGCCAGTATTACAGTTTGTTCCATCCAGGTCTCACACATGCTCAGGAGAAAAGGGGGTAGAGTGGCAGAGTGGAAGCTGTGGGGCCTGGGATACACCCACATCCAGAAAAAGAAGGAAGAGAATGTTGTGCTCCCCAAAAGGAAAGAGAGATGATGATGGTGATGATGATTTAAAGAAAAGTGTTTTTTCCTAACATTCATCAGTAATTTTACCTCTAGATGTTGATGTCCTCTAAATTTTGGTTCCTCAGGACAACATCCCAGTTGCTCCACCCTAATTCCAGGCCTCCTAAGCCGATAGATGTGCTAAGCAAGATGGACAAAGGCCTCACCTGGTCATGCTGGTGAGGCTGAAAGGATAATAGACCAAAATTTTGAAAGCTGAAAAGCCTCCTCCCAGTGCTATAGAATGCAGTTTGACAGGAAATAATTGACTAAGAGTTTTAATTATGACCTGCACAGCTGTGAAGCCACATAACAGCCCAAGTGGGAAGATACTCAGTTGACTAATGTACCAAAGATGTAATTGAGCACAGCCTTGAAAGGAGCACTAATCTTAGAGATAAACATATATCATAATGAAAAACGAAGGTTTCTGTGTCCTTTATGAGTGGTTTGGTGTCCAGTTTTAGTCTGGGAATTGTAGTGGCGGTCTTGCCAATAATTTTCAGCTAAGACGTCCATCATTTCTACCACAAAGCATACCCAACCTGACTCATACTCAAAATACACTTCTTGTCTACCAAGCATCACCCAGAATCAGAATGTATAGTCAGAGAAACTGCTAAATTTATGGTTCAAGGAATGCAGAGACTGAATGGTTAGAATTAATGTTTACTTCGGAGCATGCCCAACTGAATTGAATGGGGCTTTTTCCAGATAACTGAGGGTGTGATTGCATGGGGAAATAGATCACAATTTGAACCACTTGGGGAGCAGTCTCATACAATCTATTTCCTGGTGATCACACAACATGTGGGGAGATGCGCTCCAGCCTGACCCCGATCTCTGACCAAGCAGGACCTTTTTGGTCCAGCTGTAGGGCTATTGCTTTTGAGGGTTGGGCTGGAGCAATTCCAGGGCAGAAGGAGGGGTCACTTTAAGGGAGATTGCCTTTCTGGTGCAATCAGACATGTGGCTCTGCAGCCATCTGATCACACTCTGACTAGGTTACTGCAGCCTAAACAAGACTCTGCTGTGTATCTTGATAATGACTAAGAACCAGAATTCTTTACTGCATCCAAGAGATGACATGGTCATGTTCTTTGACTTCTAGATGAATGCTGTATAAAATCTACTTCACACAATTACATTTACGTGATTTCATTTTCATAGTAAGGAGCCAATCATTTTAAGTAATTATCTTTTATAAGAAGTATTTAGGTTAATTCAAATCAACTACAGTTGCACTCAAGCATGCAAAAGCACAACAGAATATTAATTATAGTGGTGGAAAAAGGAAAGCCTGTAGTACTTAGATCATTAATTGCATCATTGCTATACAGTATTAGAAATGGGAAGTGTTTTGCCTGTGTGTGTGTGTGTATGTGTGCCTGTTAGTACAATTCTGAGAAATCTCCCTAGCTATACTGGCTGGGAAGTTCTTGGAGTTGTAAAACTTTTTTTAAGCTCTGGCATTTCCATCCTTGGCTGATAGGGACAGGAACAGCTAACACAGGGCAGTCTAGATTTTAATGGCTTTAACCACCAGTATGAACTAGCAACTATTAGATATTAGATAACTTCCATGCTGTGAATCTGAATACAAAATGAGAGAAAAAGCATTTCTTGACCTGAAGGTATCTAGTTATTTTCACACAATCAAATATGAGTAAGGAGAAAAGCCAGTATCCTATTCAAGATAAACAAACACAGGAAACTCTGTATTGCAGCTAAACAAAACTTATAACATTAGTGTATAATATGCAAAAATATCAACAAAAGTGTATCAACAACTAAGCAAATAAATAAAATGTAGTCAAAGTCTGGGATCCTTGGGGTAACTGATGAGCTCCGAGCATAAATAATTGTCCACTACGCTCGTTTTGTGGTATTAGACTACATTTGAATGGACTTTTTACTCAACACTTCCAGACCTTAGACTTTGATCTTTTATGAGTAGGAACACTGGACTGCACACATTTATATTGGAAAACTTTATCATATTATTTATTTGCTTAGTATCAGACAGAACATTGTTAACATATATTGTTTGATGGTTTGATATAAGTTGTTGATACACTTTTGTTGATATTTTTGCATATTATACACTAATGTTCTAAGTTTTGTTTAGCTGCAATACGGAGTTTCCTGTGTTTGTTTATCTTCTATTCTGTACTCCCTAGATTTGGATAAGTATCCTATTCAAAGCATAAAGGGAACTCCATAAGCATTTCCATGCTCAGGAGGATGCCTATTGCACAACTGATCCTACAAGGGGTTGCACAAGCAGTATTCGACTAGGCATGCAAAGGGGAGCCTGCTAGAGCGGTGGAAACACTGATGGCATTGCCCTTCTGTGATTGCCTAACACAGTAGGATACTGACCACAGCAATTAAAATCAGATTTGTAATGTTACTTCTTTTCCTCTGATATCAGAAGAGGTAATATCACTAATCTTTACAACACTTTGGCAGGTAAGGCTTTTAATTCTCTCCATAGACATTTATGGATGATGGAGTGTCCATTTGATAGATAGTCAGCATCCAGACTCTCAGCCAGTGAATTTTCAAAGCTTTTCTGCTTATGGAGCAAGTGCTCTTTCACATGCAAGAATAAACTTTGCTTCCTTTCAGCTTCTTTGTACCTCAGTGTACTCATTGCATACACTGGCCCTTCATTTGTGAAGATGTATGTGTAATAAAGAACAGGCCCAGGGTGATTTCAGATATTTATGTTGCTATCGCTTACATGGTACTTCAAAGGGGCAAAGAGTTATGTGATTAAGACTCACAACAACCATATAAAAAAAGATTTGCCTTCGAGTTTCCACTTAATAGGTGCAGAAGAAAATTGTGGGTGATTGGGAGGGGAAAGTGCCCGATGCCATGTAGTGCCATCAAGCTCAGTGACATCACTTCATGTCCTTGATATCCTAACACAGTGGTTCCCAACTTTGGGCCCTTAGATGTTCTTGGATGAAAACGTCCAGAAACATATGTTACTAGTTGTACTGGCCAGGATTTCTGGGAGTTGTAGTACAAGAACATCTGGGACCTGAGGCTGGGAAGTACTTGCCTAACATCTCTATACTGGCTGATGGAAGTTGCAGTCCAGCAACATCTGGAGGGCCACATGTTGCCCATCCCCATCTATATAGTTGTGAAGATTTCCATAGTAAGTAGCTTGTATTCCTACAGTATAACTCTACAATGAAAAAGAAGAGCAGCACTGTATCAGCAAAGGGACTGGAAAGAAACTCAGCAAAGTCAAAGCTGAAAAAACTTGTATGAAGAGAGCAAGAGCTTAGGAAGCTGCCTTAGATTGCATGAGACACTTAGTCCATATAGACCTGTATTATCAACTCTGACTGACAGCAGGTCTTCACACTGTCAGGCAGGATTCTTTCTGAGCTCTGCTTTGGTCTCCCATCCAAGTACCAACCAAGCCTGCCCTTGCTTAGCTTCCAAAATCAGAAAACACTGATGTGTTCAGGGAGGTACAGTGTCATCTCTCTCTCTCTCTCTCTCTCTCTCTCTCTCTCTCTCTCTCTCTCTCTCTGTGTGTGTGTGTGTGTGTGTGTGTGTGTGTGTGTGTAAGAATAAGAATAAAAAGCAGCAGTCAATGGTGCTATGGTTTGACTGCTGCCTTAAATTCTCCTTCTTCCTACCTTAGGAGGCTGTTGTTCAAGGGCTGTACCACTGCTACACAAACAGGTGAGTGAAAAGATCCATTTCTTCTTGTACAGCAGATGTGCTAGTCATCTGCTTCCTTCCACTCTTCTCTGTCAGTGTTGAGCAATGTTAAGGACACAGTTTGGGAAGTTATTCTTAAAGAGTAAGTCATTCCTGCTACTCAATATAGTATTTTGAAAAAATAATTTATTGTCATTGCTTGTTGCAGTGTTAAATGAGATAGTTTGTTGCATGGCTTGTTGCATTTTTCAGTACTTTTCTTTTTCTTTGTCTTTAATTTTTAAAAAAAAACAACTATGGATCAATAACAGAATCGTATAAAAGTGGAAAAATTCAAGAAGCCCTTAAAAACCAACTTTAAGAAGTAACTAGAAAACATTACTCATTACGCAAATAAAGTATTTTGTATCCATCAAATTGTCTTGTCCAGTTGGTTGCCCACTTGGTGTAACACAAGCGGCACAACTTTTGGAGGAAAATTACCTTATGTGAAGAAATCAATCCCTGTTTCAACCTAGTTTGTGTGACACAGCATGCAGCTGATAATGTCTGAACTGGTTTTTTTTTTTTTGTGTGTGTGTGTGTTTGTGTTTTTAACTAGGGGCAATTTGCCTCCAAAAGTTGTGCAGTTTGCATTGCTATTGAAGAAGTTGGCTACTGAAGCACACCAAAGAGTTTCAGAAGATGATCACTCTGTGCTTTATATATAGCACAGCCTTTGACTATGTGGAGCATGGGAAACTATGGGTTATTCTGAAAGAAACGGGTGTGCCTGCACTTGATTGTCCTAATACGTAACTTGTCTTGTGGACAAGAAGCCACTGTTAGGACAGGATATGGAGAGAGAGAATTGTTTCTTACAGGTAAAGATGTCAGACAAGGGTTTATTTTATTTCCTTCTCTGTTCAATCTGTATGCAGAACATATCATACGGAAAGCTGGACTAGATTCAGATGAAGGAAGAGTGAAAATTGGTGGAAGAAACAGCAATAATTTGAGACATGCAAATGACACCATCTTGCTGGCAGAAAACAGCAATGACTTGAAACAAGGTATAGTGAAAGTGAAAGAAGGAAGTACCAAAGCAGGGCTGCAGCTGAACATTAAGAAGACAGCAATCATGACTACAGAAGAATGCACAACTTTAACATTGACAATGAAGAAATTGAAATAGTCAGAGATTTTTTATACCTTGGCTCAATCATCAATCCAAATGGAGACTGCAGTGAAGAAAACAGAAGACCAAGATGTGGAAGGAAGGAACTAGAAAATATCAAGTGTAAGGATGTGTCACTGGAGACCAAGACCAAGATAATCAACACTATAGTCTTTCTGATCACCATGTATGGGTGTGAAAGCTGGACAGTTAAGAAAGATGACAGGAAAAAGAAAAGATTCATTTAAAATGTGGTGCTGAAGGAGAGTTTTGCAGATATCCTGGACTGCCAGAAAAACAAACAAATGGGGCCTAGATCAAAACAAGACTGAACTATCTCTGGAGGCAAAAATGTTGAAACTGAGGCTGTCCTACTTGGGCGTATCATAAGACAGGGTTTTCTGGAAAAGACAATAATGCTAGGAAAGGTAGAAGGCAGCAGGCAAAGAAGAAGACCAAAAATAAGATGGAGTGACTCTATAAAGCATGCCACAGGCTTGAGTTCACAAGAGCTGAGCAGAGCTGTTGCAGACAGGACATTTTGGAGACTGCTCATTAATGGGGTTGCCATAAGTCGAGGGCGGCTTGGAGGCACATAACCACAACAACATGGAAGAAGATTTAGTCCATTGTTGCTTCTGAAAAAGCAACTTGATTATGTTGTAACCAAAAGGTGTAACTTTGTTACTCATAATTCCTTACTTTCAAGCTCTGCTTAGAAATATCAAAGTTTGGAAAAATGACTTTTTGAACCTTACCTTGCTGCTAACTGAGGGATTCTGAAATTTGAAATCTGAAATGGAACTTTTCTGAGCTTTGAGTAGTCTCCCTTGCAAACAATTGTGTTGATGTACAAGTATCAAACAGTAGTATCGCTCAGCACGATTTTGCCAGCTAGAACTAATGCAGCAATCAATGCTGCTGTAAAGGCCTTGGCATCCTTTTGCCCAACAGGATGCCCCACTGGTAGGGATTCAAAGCCCATGAAGTATCTTCAAAAGGCTAAAATAGTGCCCTTAATGCCAACCTTGTGTTCTCTAACCACAGACAGTCATATCAGAACACTGAATATTTAATGACACACAGTTCTGGCTGGCCACAGAGATTCAGTTCCATGATCTTTCTTAGAAAGATGGGATATATGTAATCACAATGAAATATTACTTATGCCACTTGAGTATTCCATTTCAGTATCATTGCCGTAGAACAGGCACAACACAATGACAGGATCTGAGTTTTCTTTTATTATTGACACAGTTTTAGTGGCTTGAGTTGGATTGTGCACGTATGCTACAGCTAGCAAAAAAAGAAAAAAGAAAGAAAGAAAAAAGAAGAAGAAGAAGAAGAGGTGCTAATACATTAAATGTCATGCTGGTAATGAACTGTCAAAATTGTGTTACAGACAGCCAAAACTCGCAGCTTGAGTCAACAGGAAAAATACAGTATAATTGTGAAAAGAATTCTGAGCCTCTTCTTTCTTTAGGCAAAATTATAATTGTGGTTTTTTTTTAATTTAAATCTGGGGTACAAATGGAAACAGAGCTCATTGGTTTCCCCCCCCGACATAGACTGTTAGAAACAAATATTTGCAAATAAGAAAGCCTTGCTTATTCATTCCGCTTCCACCAAGTGTATTAGTCATGCTTCAGTAGAATCTACATGTTTGATAATAATTATTTCCCTTGTAATACATCCAGTTCTCTTTGGGACCTTAATGGCATTTTCTTGGGATACAGTCTTTTTCTTGGGAATTGAACTTATTGTGAAATGCAAACAGATTTCAGGCAATGCAAAATAATGGTTTTACAAGCTAGTAAATCATCATTTTTACCATTCTAAAGCAATTCTCAGATGGGGCTCTTCATAATTTGGTGTAAAAATTGCACAGACTAACTCAAGATTCATTCCACAGTTATTATTTTTACTTCCACTTCCTGAACCAGCAATCCAAGAATACTGGAAGAAGTTATCCAAAAAAGTACCTTGTTATGCTCTAGCTGGGTGCACGGGGACCCAGAGCAGCACTAAATTGCATATATATTTGTTATGTATGTATTTGCTAGTACTGGCCAATGCCATTCTTCCAAAGGAGAAGATGAGGTGCCTAGAAATTCTGTGGGCCATGGGAACTGCAACAAAACGTTGACACACTGACTGTTGTTGAGGATTTCAACCACTCCATTCCATAACTTCTATTTGTCAACAAACCTAATGGTGGTCCAGTAAACTGCTAAGTTAGTTGAATGAAGAGGTATGTGAGTTGTGGAGACCCCATCAAATTTCACACCGCTGCCATAGAACATGCCTTTTACTTTCCATAAAAATTCTTTATTCTCTGTTGCTTCTTGTGGATTGTCAAATACCTCAGGGATTTCTGTCGTATTAGCTTCAGGGTACTTTTTATTGTGGTTTAAGGGACTGCTGTGTTCCTCTGGGGAATGCTTTTGGTCAAATAAACATTTTTCAGCCTCCCTTTTTAGGCATTCTCCTTCTAGTTGCATGATGTACAGTAACTGTTTTTCCATATGATATGCTTATGACCTGCAATGGTCTATTCTAACAAAGTGTGTCCTTGGTGTGCATCTGTATAAGTTGCATGTATTTTTTGCCTCCATCCCATTCTTTTTAGGTCTTGATAGTCATTAATATTATGAACAGGAGCACCATCTCCCCATTATCTTCTTTCATCCATTTTTTGTACCTTGCTATACGTATTCCTTGTCCTTGTGCCAAGGTCTCTTTCTTTGGAACTCCTGGATCTGAAGGCAAATTCTGGCTTGTGTCGGTCCAGCACAGGGTCCTGGAAGATGAGGTTGTTCATATCTGAACTTGCCTTATGGCACTGGCCTTCATCAATAGCATGACTATGTTCCTGCTCGATGACATCAGCTGTTTCACAGGGGTAATGTAGCTCACTTTTCAAAGTGGCCCACCTGCTAAGTCAAAGCAGCAGTCTTTGTTAACCTGGGTGACAGCCAAACTGGTATAAAATATCATCGGGGACTTCTCACGTATGCTGAAATACACTGTTACATACAGTCATGTACTGTGATTGGCCACCCCTCATCTGGGGACAGACACTGTCAGACATCTGGGGGCAGACCCACTCTGGCTCAGATTTCCCTAGTAGTCTTCTGTTGGGGTTTTCCTTCCCTTAGCCATTGGTGACCCTTCCTCCATTCACAAAGTGATGGGAGCAGCACTTAGTTGATGGCAGTGCTTCTTCACCATGTCACAGTATCATCGTGGGTAGAGATGAGTACGAACAGTGAAAACGGCCATTTGTGATGGTTTGTGGTTCCTCGTGGAACCACAAACTTTTATGACCTTTCCGACAAAATGGACTGTTTTGTGGTTCAAGCTGTTTGGGAATTTGGGGGGGGGGCATAGAATGGCCCCTGTGCACATTAGAGATGCCAATCTTGCTGCAAATCTTCAGGTGCCTCTTCTCCCCACCCTCTTTAAGTTTGGTGAAGATTGGATTTGTTACAACTGATTTATAGCTCCTCAAAGCAGGTCCCCCAGGAAAGTGCTCTTTAGCAGCAGAAGACTGAAAACAGGGTTTACTCGGCCCTCCTATCATTGCAAAAAATAAAGTCTTCTCCTTCATGTAGGCGCTGACCCTCTCCATGTGTGTGCATATGCACAGAGGCATGCAATTGAGTACAAGAGTGACACTAGCTTCCAATTATAACTGGAAGTTTAGAAAAATGCTGCTACAGAGATTAGAAAACCACAAGTTTAGAACATGCTGCTATAGGGATAGCCCTGGAATAATGTTCTAGTTTACAATCAGCATACCTTAACAATGGTGAAGAGCACTGTTCATCTCAAGTCAGGCTACTTGTGCAGTATGATTCACATGAGTAGAGAGATTCAAACCTGTGCCTGGGAATCAATCAAGAAAAGCAGGTCTTGTTAGCAAGTGGAACAGCAATTGACATTCTTTGCATTCCCTGTAAAGAAAGAAATAGCTTAGCCTGCCTTCCAAACCTGATGGGGCTTTAGAATACTGGTAGTTTTGTGACACCATGTAAAAATTGTTCTGCTTATGGAGCACTGTCATGCAGTAGAGCTAAACCAGTCTCAGAATGACAGTCTTGAAAAGTAGTTCTGTATGTATTGCTTCTGATTATTTATTTCATTTTAGAGAATGAGCTGAGAACTGTGCAAGGTGCATTTGTGTGAACAGAAAGTACAGAACTTCCCCACTGGCATCATGTCCCCACATGAAGAAAACCCATAGGGCATTAAAACCCCTTCAGTTTCCCTTCTCTGACTTGTCACAAGCATGCAGGCTTTCTGTCAGACCAGGAGAAGAAATCCTGTGTCTATGCTCAGCTCATAACATTCCCCTCCTTGCTCAACAACCACAGGTTCATTGGGTCTTGTGTTTCTTCAACACATTGGGGAGGGCTGAGCAAGATCTGGAATCCATTATCCACAGGCCCTCTACAGTCAAACCAAACAAGAGCCCACACCAGCCCCTCTAAATGAGTTGTGGGGGGAACAACCTTCCATTATTTGAAAACAATCACTTATGGATATTTTGCTAAGCAAGAGGTGGGGACACATTTTGTTTTACAGAAGAGGCAAACCCTCTGGAGGTACAACTATAATTTTATGAACAGAATTAAAATGAAGTGGGGGGATGTTTTTGTTCTTGGTTTGCTCTGGGGGTTCTGGAGGGCTGTACTTTTTGCATGCATGATGTATACTTTATTCATGATGTACACTTTAGTCAGTCAATTCTATTTTTGCACCAATTGTGGCAGAATCAGAGTTTATTTCTCGCTTATATACCACAGAGTATAGGGGGCAAGCAGATGACCAGGCTGGGCAGAAGGTCCCTTTCCCTTTCTGAAGGAGAGAGAAATAGATAAGGGACGTTTATATGCTGTTCAGTGGTAAGCCCTGAAAAATCTCCTGGAAGGGCCATATCTGACCTGCAGGCTGTGTGTTGTCTTCTGCAGAAGGAGGAGGAGGGGCACTAGACAGATATATGAGGGATGGTGGATGGGTGAACACACATTCCCAGAACATATGTGTTATGAAAAAGGAGTGGC
Organism: Intellagama lesueurii; assembly: GCA_037013535.1. Lineage (NCBI taxonomy): Eukaryota > Metazoa > Chordata > Lepidosauria > Squamata > Agamidae > Intellagama > Intellagama lesueurii. The sequence continues at coordinate 66,463,281 of JBAJHW010000005.1, read as the reverse complement.
AGGTGTTCTCTAGAATGTCATAGAGATTATGTCCTTGTTCTTGCATATGAAAGGATCTGGCCCAGGCTCACTCTATTTTGGAAAATGTGACACAATACCTTTAAAGAACTCAACCAGCTGTTAAATAACCCTGCTATTAGGCTTCAAGCTTGAAAAGAAATAATGGTGACAGGGTGTCTGTTTCTATCTCTTCCTGAAGGCATTCTTGGCTTGTTTCTACAACTGTGTGAAAGTTAGAGGAAAATAACTGTGCAAGTATTCAACAGAAGGGTTTTTAAAATGTGCATTTCCAAATAAATTGCATAAATTAGTCCCAAATCATGAAAACACATGGGCTTTTTTTTTTTGTTTTTTGTTTTTGGACTACATCCCTTTCCTCTTGCTAGGGAATTCTGTGGCTTGTACTTCAGAAAGTAATATTTCCAAGATCTGATAGGGTCAAAATCCAAATGTCACATAGCTTCTCGTAGGCAACAGATAATTAGTGTGGTAATTTATTCATGCTGTAGTGAACACAAAAATGTCTGAACATGCCTTCATAATCAGAATAAAGTCCTTTCTGGTGAGTAGGGACAGAAAAGAATATTTCTGGAGTTGCATTCCTTAAGAAAGTGTCCATTCTGCAACTCCATCAACTCCATTGATGGGCTGTACAAGAAAGTGTACATTTTTGAGACTTTGCCTTAAAAATTTGCATGTTTGTGGATTTGGGGATGTATTTCTGAGAAATAAAGCCCAACCAAGTTATATGGCAGCAAAAACAGATCCATTAAGGAAGAAGGGTGGGGATAGAGGGAGGGACTCGAATAGGAATAGCTTCCCTCAGCAGTAAAGGGACCCTAAGCCAAGTTGGGAAGATGGCAGTGCAGAATTTTCTAGGAGACAAGACTCATCAGCCTGAAAAATGGGTCTCCCTGAAGGTCAGCCAGATTTGCTGCGAGTCAAATTTGCCATCCTCATTGGGTGTGTGAAGCTAAAAACTGCTAGTATCTATCCACTCCCTGAGATACACAGGACAGAAACAGTGTCAGCTGGCTGTATGAACTTTCTAGCTTCATAATTTTTACAAACCAGCAGGGAGAACTGTAAATCGGCTGTTGTTTAGTACTGGAATTAAAGTGTTGAGAGTTAGACAATATTATTAGGTTATAAACAGGAGTTTCAAGTCTGTTTCTTTAAGTAAAGGTAGAACCCTGGGTGAATCCTGTAAGTAAAGGTGTACGTGGCAAAAAAAAGTGGTCCTTTCATTTCAGGTTCTTTCAGAAGTGCCTCTTGGGGTGTTTGTGAGTGTATGTGTGGGTTTGTGTGTAAGAGCAGGTGTAGCAAGTGAGCCTGGGCATAAAGGAAAGGTTTACCTCAACCTCTCATTGGTCTTCCATGGGTTCCTGCCAAGGATATCATTTGCCAGGTGGATCCTTTACACAAATGTGACCATTCTCCTAGAACCAAGGGGCAGGATGGACCAGAAGGGGCAGGAAAGTGTGGGGGGAGGACACCAAGAAGTTTTCTCACTAAGACAAGTATAGGCAGAGGAGGAACTTGGAGTAGTTGGTGAGGAAAGGGAGGACAATGATGTAGACGATTGAGCCAATGCTCCACAGAGGAAAGAGAAAGAGGCTGACCCCACAAAATACACAGAACACACAGCACCCAAAGATAGTCCTCTGTTGGGCCCCATCCTCTCCATTTTCTGCTAAAAGGACTGACCTTAGGGAATTCTAGGGAATCTGACAGAGCTAATTCCAGACTGAGGGTCATATTTGAAAGTAGGAAGGGGGACTCTGAAAAAATGACTGAAGAAACCCTGATGTAGCTACATGTTTTGCTTCACAAAAGACAGTTTAAGTGACAAGTTTAAGTGACAGTTTAAGTGACAGTTTAAGCTGGCCAAGAACATCCAAGGGAGGAGGATGAAAGTTTGTAAACCCTGACTGTTTATTGGACTGTTTGGAAGTGGAGTGGGGTGAATTTTATCCCACATTTCCCTGCTACAAATGACTTGTAGGACTGGAGCTAATTTCCCACTGAAAATGGGTAACCTGAAAAGTATGGTGAAGAGGGGCTATAAATAGTTTTCAATAAATGTTTGCTGTTTAAGTTAACTGCTGTCCCTGAATCTTCATCTGGGATGATGAATGATATTGGGGTGTCTTTTGTGGTCCCCAACCCTTTGGATGAGGCATACCACTTCACAGTGTGCTAGTCTTTTTGTTTAACATGAAAGGAAAAGCCTCTTTCAGATACTTTCTCTGGCATTTCAAAAACAGTACAGAACAGATGAAAACATTTCCAAAAAAGGAAGGAAGGTGATGCAACGGAAAATCAGTCTAGTCCAAAAGCAGGTACCAATACATGAGAAAGAAACACCATTGTCAGACAGAGCAGAGAAATACCTCATCCACCCACCCACCAATTCAAAAAGCAGTACAGCATCCAAAAATTAGAAAAGGCAAAACAGTAGTCTGAATTTGAGTGGCAGTGCTACCCACTCAGTAGAATAGATACTCTGGGTCTGGGCAGCACAATAGGAAAAAAAGGCCTGGCACACACCAAAGCGACAAGCAAAACAATTACACACAATAATCCCCACCGCGAAACAACCAAAATATATATCTTTAAGAGAATAAGTACACAGCAAATTAGCCAGGAACAATTTTTATAAAACCAACCTACCAAACAAACAAAAAGCATCTCCCCCACACATACAGGGGAAAATAGCAGAAGAAAAAACCAAAAACAAGCCAGCCCCATTTCCCAAAAAGCAGGCATGAAAGGCAAGCAAGCAAACAAGCAAGCAAGCAAGCAAATAAATAAATAAATAAATAAATAAAAAATATCATGCCCTCACTCACAAATCAAAGTTACTGGAATATGGAAAGATTTATCTCCCTCATCACTTGATGCTTGCTTTTGCATCCTCTTTGTTGAATTCAAGAGGTAGTCCAGGCAGGCAGCACAATTCAAGATGGAAGGCTACATGAGCTCAGCACCAGGCAGCAATCACACCCTGAACAACAAGTGAAGCAAAGGTGCACTCTTCACTGGGTTCCAGTTAATCCAGCCCCTTTGAGAGGTTCAAAATTCTCTCTTTCCTGGGTCACTCTGATTGTCTGCTGACACCAGCCCTTGCAATGTACTTAGAAGACATAATTCCCAGGCAGTTTGACAGACAATGTGTGAAGGAAAGATTATATGAAAGAGAGAAATATGAAAAAAGCTAGATGTTCATGTACCCTTAATATAAATATTTTTATTTAAGAACCTCTGTTTCAGGAATCAGCTAAAGAACATAAAAACAAAAGAAAGCCTATTAAAACACAAAAGGCCTATCCCTACCAGAAAGTGAACAGCAGAGTACCTGGCACAAACACCCCTTTACAATAGGATGAGTTCCTGTTAAAGGTTAGATAGCCCTGTCTTGATCTTAAGAAGCAAGTGCAACTAAATTTATCTGCTAACTAATGTGCCTATGATTGGAATGAGTAGATACAACTGGAAGGACTTCTGTATCAGAAAGAGCATCTGAGACTGAGACTTTTCCCAAGAATATAACTGTCTTATCCATTAAGCAGATGTACACACAATTCTCTTCTATGTGCTGAGAGAATGTGCAGATCACTGCCAGAACTTTGAAACATCTCTTACCCTCCCTAGAGAACACATGGGAGAAGCTCATGAGAATGAGTTATCTATGCATACACATGTATATGCAGATTATTCCTGTACTCAGGGTAGTGCCATGCTAATATAAGGCATATTCTTGAGTGTAGGAGCTCTCTAAATATGTATCTGAATGCATAAAGAACATTGCCCTCCCAACCCCGGAATAAAGACACGAGACAAATAATATGGGTTAAAACACGGGCCACACTTTACTGACTGAAAATTCAAATTCAAATTTGCCATCCTTTGGCAAAGGGGGGGCCTGCTGTAGTGCGGAAACAGGTAAATCGCAGAAGTATCCAAATACCCCTTAATCAACAGATGGGCAAGTCCCTGGCCCCAGGTTCTAGCGGTCTTAAAGACAGCAGGAACCCAGCCGGCCACTAAAAAACACCCCCAGACCTCAAGCCATCTTTAGTTGATGACTGTTGGTCCGGAAGTGGCCCAGCGCATCTTTCCCCCCAATCACTGTAATTGCACGATCCACAGTGCCCGAAAAAGAAGAGGGCAGCTCGAGGGGGGAACAACCCTTAAATAACCTGGCATTCCCCCCTTGCCCTTTAGAGCTCTCGTGAGGCTTCCCAGTCTCGCGTTATCCGGGGGTGGAAGGCAAAGAGCCAGCCGCGCTGCCCGAAGCCATGGCTTGTCAGCGGCTGCAGCATTTTCAGAAATGCAATGTGGAGAAGATACATGGTTCCATTGGTGGAGAGAGCTTGCTTGTGCCAATCAAAGAAGAATGCATGGTCATTGACTGCTTTGTCTGAAGGTCATGGCAGAGAGTCCTAAGAATACACATTGCAAGGATGGGAGAATCTTTTGACTAACTATGCATAAATCAGGAAGAAGCCCTTTCCCCCACAGAATAATTTTCAAACATTACAGGCTGCAGTCCAATGCATACTTATTTACCTGTGAGTCAGCTCTCTTCGCTCAATGGAAACCACTTCTGAATAGATATGCTTGGCATTATCTATTTACACTTCATGACCACTACAGGGAAATTCTCTAACCCTTCCTCACCTCTTTTTTCCCTGCTAGCCCTCCTTCCTCCTCAGAAAATCAGGATCCCAGCTCATGTAAACATCCCCCTATGGGTAATGGAGGATCTCCCATTCAAATTTGTTGCTCTCCATATTTAGGAAAGTGTGAACTCCAGAAACAGAGGGAATAGGACTGGAGTACACACCCACACCCAAAATTTGTGGTAACTGTGAACAGATGGATAACACCCAACTAATACTTAATTTCTCTGCACTTCAGAGGAAATGGGAAGAATTTATGAGGAATATGTCAATGGAATTGACCTGAGATTTATGGCAGTCTGAGTCAGAGAACATCCCTAAGCTTGAACATATATGCTCAAGGATTGCAGAACAGTTCCCTTGTGCTTTAAATGTCTGAAATGTGAAGAGTGCCTTGGAGCCTGAAGCCAGTCTGGAAGAAGGGAGGAGTATGGAGTGTAGAAACTTCACTCTAGTGTTCACAGTTTGAAAAGGGGGGAAATGGCATGTTGAAGAGGCCACTGTGGAAAATGATGGTGCTTTTCACCACTTCCTGTATGAAGGCAAACAAAATCATCTGAAAACGGATCTCAGAGGAATGTACATTGCCCTTCCTCCTCACCCAATTCTATCCTCGCAATATTGATTTTTAGCATTTATGTATTTGAAGTATTTCTTTATTTTCTTTCTGCTAAGCAGGGCTCCCAAAGCAAATAAGAATAATCCTTTGTGGTAAGTTAGGCTGAAAGGTAGCAGGTGATTTAAGGTCTGCCTGTGCTCTTCAGGGCTGTAAAGGATTTTAAACCTAAATTTCCTGGATTCCAGGCCAACACTTTAACCACTACACAACAAAAAGCCTAGTACAATTAGCTATTCTCACTGCTTCTAGGTCTGCTTCAAGGATTTTTTTTCAACTAGGCTAGGATCAACTAATACTTTGTGTCATGTGATGGTGAAGACAGGGAAAGTTTCTTCTTTGTACTACTTCTCCCAGATTATTGTTCCCACTAGCTGGACCAGCTGGAGCATTCTGGGAATTGTTGTCCAAAGAAGTAATCATTTCCATCTTTTGACACAGTGGAAGAGAGTCATCTCACCCTGGGACTGCCCTGCAATTCCTACCCCTAATATCCACAGAGCAAGAACTGCTGTTTCTAGTGGCCAAATGTGGCATGACACACAGTTACATTACAATCCCCTACCGAAACTCCTCATGCCATACGCACACAGTCCTCTTGTGAGCAGGCTGGTGTGTCCTTTCACAGTACCCCAGTGTGTATTTGGCTCATCCCAGCAAAATATGCTGGCTTGGATGAAAAGCTAATCAGATTTCTGAAGAAATGCAAAAGACATAAAATTAATATTCTGCAAAATTGCCATCTGTAGCAATTCCAATGTTTTTGCATATGCATTTATTACGAATGAATTAGCTAACAGTATGTTTGTGTCACCTCTAATGAAGCTCTCTGGGAGGCTTTCAATAACAAATAAACACACTAAAATACAATTATGTATCACTACATTTACATTTCCATCCTCAGATGGGAAGTATTTTGCCTCAACATCTCTTAGTGATGCTTGCTTTGAACCGATCCATACCTTGCCACCTGCAATAAGTAAACAAAAATGGTCTCACTCCTCAAAGAATTTTGCATGTTACTTTCCTTGAGGCTACCAGATAATTACTTTTTTGAATATGATTTTCATAACAGTACTGAATAATATTTCCAAATATTTACCCTCTTGGACTTGCTTGTCAATCTACTGTACACAGCACAACGCTATACCTGCCTAATAAAAAAATATGTTCATTAGGACTTACTCCTCAATAGATATGTATGGGGATGCACTGTTCAAAATGCATGTATTTTATATTTTTCTGTTAAAGGTAAAGGTAAAGGTTCCCCTTGACATTTAGGCCAGTCGTGTCCGACTCTAGGGGGCGGTGCTCATCCCCGTTTCCAAGCCATAGAGCCAGCGTTTGTCCGAAGACAGTTTCCGTGGTCACGTGGCCAGAGTGACTAGACACAGAATGCCGTTACCTTCCCGCCGAGGTGGTACCTATTTATCTACTTGCATTTTTACATGCTTTCGAACTGCTAGGTTGGCAGGAGCTGAGACAAGCGATGGGAGCTCACTCCGTTGCATGGATTCGATCTTACGACTGCTGGTCTTCTGACCTTGCAGCACAGAGGCTTCTGTGGTTTAACCCGCAGCGCCACCACATCTCTTATTTTTCTGTTACCTCCACTCTTTATTTTAAAATGCCCTCTGGTAGAGTTGTCCATTTATTCTGCTAGTAATTCAGGTTGATGGCAGTTACCTATAAGAATTGTTTTAAAAAGATGTGATCACAGTCCAGTGACGTACCAGCTGAGGTCAATGTGCATAGTATGTCTGCTTTAGAGAACTGGGAAACCCTTTGGATCAGATGTCTTGGCACCATGAAGAGTTGTATGGAACTGAAGGGAGAGAGGAAGAAAGCATCAACTCTGCTGGCACTGGATATCAAAATGTGCTGTTTTTCTTTGGCCTGCTTTGCATATGTTCTGTATCAATAGTCTGAGGACAGAGCAGGGTTGTGCTACTTATCATCACTGTAGGGTAACACCCTGATTGGAACACCTTCTAGTGGCGCTGCTCAATGTGGCTGCTTTTAATGCCAGGTATTGGGGACCTTTGACATTCCAAATGCACAGCCAGTGATGAAGAATTATGGGGAACTAATGCTCAAACAAATCTGCATGGTGAAAGGTTCCAAGCCCTTGCCTTAGTGAAGTGAAGTCCTACCTGGCTCAATGCTACCCCCAGCTTTTGAGTTTTTGTAGCACATCATCTGCATTCTCCCTGTTAAGAAAGGCATTCTGACTCCTGTCAGTGTGAGAAATGAAATCTGGAAAGAGTTCAGGATCAAAGTGACATTCTTTATATGTCTCCAGCTCTAAACTAGCATATGGCTCATTGTTTTCTTCCTTCCTTTTCAAGCAGACATGGCAGACGCTTATCACATTTATTTAGTCAGCAAGACAATGTGGTTTCTCTACAGAATGCTCTATCAGCTGAAGAGTGACATTGAAATAAAAGATTTGACCAACATATACTTAAGTGGTGGAGAGTATGTTGTTCCACACAGCTAGCTGAAGGAAATCTTGATGCAATTGGTGAGACTGCACCTCCCAGAAACCCTGGCCAGCACAGCTGGTGGTAAAAGCTTCTTGGAGTTGCAGTTCAAGAACATCTGGGTTACCCAAGTTTGGGAACCACTGCCATAGGGGACTTAAGGCAATTCACAGTCAATTAAAACTACACAATAATGACCATTAAAAATAAAAACCCGGAGACAACACACACAAAAATCAAACTTATAACAATATTAAAACCATACTTAAAAACACTTGGAAACATTTTTAAAACATTTTTTTTAAAAAAAATCTAAATTCAATAAATGCAGCATTCCTACCCCACACCCCACTTCTTACTTAAAAGCCTGTTCGAAAAGGGAGGTATTTTGCCTGAGGATAGAAGGACAAGAGGGAGAGGGCCAACCCGGCCTCTCCGGGCAGTGCATCTCAAAGGCTGGGAGCAGCCACTGAGAAACATGAGACAGTGCCTCATGTATGAGTCAAAGAAAATCAGAATATCAGTTCTGCAGTCTGAGTAAACAGTATAGGAGCAAAGTAATGCTGCTTTAAAAGTAAGGTGGCTATATATCAGTTACACAGAGACTTTTATTCTTCTGTCAAAGAAAGTTAGAATGAATTATTGATGGGAAAGAGAAGTAGCGAATGGGATCTTTCCATGGAAAGGACCCTCTTCGATGGTCAAATGATTAGCAAAGCGAGTGGGAAATGTTTTGCTTTGCTGATTGGCTTTCTGCTTCACTAGTAATGGATAAATATTCACAATATATGCTCTTTTTTTCTTATATTTTGTGGGGAGGCACTTAGCTGCCTGTGCCAAAGATTAAACCCAGAAAACCATAAAACATTGAGTATCCCTATATAATGCTTTCTTATGAAGGCTGCGTTATGTGCTACTGACATAAATCAGGGGACACAAATGTACATTTTATATTTTTGGAAGAAAGAGGAAGGCACTAATGCTAGAGATGGACAAATCTATTTCTGGTTCATGACCTTCTTGCAAATGTTACCCATCGTTCTGTTCTGTTCCATTTCTACCTCAGTCTGGGTTTGTTTGTGTTTAAATCTCCTCAAAATACGCATTTCAATCAAGTTGCATCTCATAAGCCAATATTCAAAAGTGTTGTCTCAGGGTTTGATGTGTTTAAACTGCCAAGAACCAGAGCAAAAAGTTGCTTTTCTCAACTGTAGCTCCCACAAACTTCCAGCCAGCACCAGCATTTCTAAGAATGTTTCCAGGGCTTTGTCAAGAATGGTGTCAGAACATTTGGTGAAAGGGGATAGAGCAGAGAACATGTGGCATAGCACATGCATGGCTTGCCACTGTCAGAAGATAATGCTGAGCAAAGTGATCCAATGTTCTGATTCAGTATAAAAGAGGCTCCCGTGTTCCTAAAGGCCGAGATATGGACCAGGACATTCCACATCAATGTGCAAAGATCAGATCCTACAGGCAACCTTAACCTCTTTTTTTTAGATTTTTAGTCTCTATAGTTGTGAATGTATAACTTACAGGTCTGGTGACAGATCATTAAACCATTAAGAATGAAGAGGCTCAGAAATGAGAAAACTCCACTTTGTGGAATAATTTCCACTAATTCTATATGTATGGTGACATTGTTGTTTTAGTAAATTATCCTTGGCTCCTAGGATTGGCCATAGGGTATTCAGAATGTCTTTTTTGCCCACACTTCTTCAATGTGTCAACAGAGACATTTGGAAATTTCACTTTTTGGACAAGTCCCAGACTCCACCCATCAGCAGGACCCACAGAGGTCAACCAGATGCCTATGAGAACCCCACAAGCAGGATATGAGAGTGAAAGCATTTCTTATTCATGTACTGCTTCTGAAACTAGAGGTAGTACATCAGCGTAATGGCTAGTAGACAGCATTGCCTTCCCAACCCCGGAATGAAGAAGTGAGACAAGAATTATGGGTTAATCATGGGCCACACTTTATTAAACATAATCCATGTTGCCATCCTATGGCAAAAGGGGGGTCCTGCCATAGTGCGGAATCAGGTTTAACCACAGAGGTCTCAAAGGACCCCTTAAGCAACAAATGGGTGAGTCCCTGGCCCCATGTTCTCGCGGTCTTAAAGACAGCGAGAACCCGGCCGGCCCCAATTTGACCACCCCAGGCCTCAAGCCAGCTTCTCCTTGTTGACTGTTGGTCGGGGTGTGGCCCCAGCACATCTTTCCCCCCAAACACTGTAATCGCATGATCCACAGCGCGGGGAGGTCAGATGGGCTATAGCTTACCTGATTTTGCAATGGGACTCACCAACAAAACCTGTTATATCCGCACTACCTGCCACAGCATAGGGACTAGCCAAGCTAAGTCCCATGCCCGCCATCAAGCTCACCAAGCTCCAACAGCAGGCCCCCCTTGATGTCTTCAAGGAAGACATCCAAACCTCGTTCGGACGGATGTACACCATCGTTCCAAAAAAACTCAGGCCTATCCATGTGGATCCTCTGGTGACCAATCACCAATCCAAGGCCGCTGCAATCAGCTCTGCAGACTACCCTGCTAACACTACTTCATGTAGCGTTAGCGGGCCAAAAATGCCTCGCATCCCTCCATACCAGCTGAGGGATGGTCGTCGGCCATACAGTATTCATAGCATGATATGGTGCCTTCACCGATTGGAAAACTCAGGCCTATTCGTGGATCCTTTGGTGACCAGTCACCGATTCAGGCCGCTGCAGACAGCTCTGGAGGCTACCCAGCTAATACACCTTCATTAAGCATTAGCGGGCCAAAAAATCCCTTCCATCCCCCCGTGCCAGCCGAGGGATGATAATCGGCCATACACTGCTCATAGCAGGGTACCGTGCCATCACCGATCAGAAGACTGAGGCCTATCCGTAGATCCTCTGGTGACCAATCACCGATTCAGGCCACAGCAGACGGCTCTGCAGACTACCCAGCTAATATTCCTTCATGAAGTGTTAGCGGGTCAAAATATGCCTCACATCCCATTGTGCCAGCCGAGGGATTATCATAGGCCATACACTGCTCATAGCAGGGTACCGTGCCATCACCGCTCGGAAAAAATTCAGGCCTATTCGTGGATCCTCTGGTGACCAAGCACCGATCCAGGCCACTGCAGACAGCTCTGCAGACCACCCCGCTAACACTCTTCCATGCCGTGTTAGTGGGCCAAAATTGCCTCACATTCCTCCATGCCGGCCGAGGAATGATCATTGACCATACAATGTCCATAGCAGGGTATGTAACCCTCAACCATGTGATGTCACGAATAGCATCAAGGATCAGGCCTTTCCGCTGATCCTTATCTGGTCATTACCGCCCAAGTGTATTACCAGCACATCTGGAGGATGTTGACCAAAGGCAGCCGCATGGCAAGGTTGGCCTCACAGCATCCCACGGCGTCCTTTCCATTTGATAAGGGCTCTAGCTCCAAGTCCAAGACTGCTCCCCATGGGGACGTGGCAGCCTAGTGCTGCCCAAAAACATAGCTGCGGCCAATGATCATGATGTGCTTCCTTCTCATCATCGTTATGGTATCTGCAAAATAAAACAAACTGGGCCCCTACCTAGATGTCAGGGGGTGCCTCGCTAATCGGCCTTGGATCGGTGGATGCGAATCTGCACCATCCCGTTGACTACCCTAACATCCTGCTATTGCATAACTACTCCGATTTTATCTTCCTTTCCAGTGGCAACACTTCGCTAATCCTGAGGGCATCGAAAAAGTTAATAAGGACACCACCCTGAATAAAGCGACTTCATAATCGTCTCAACAGAGAGCCTACCACTGCTTACCAATGCTTTCTAATAGTCCCAGCGATATGGGTACTCTCGAATCTTTAACTCTGCTTCTTTCCTTAGACAAACCTTCCATCATTTTCCTAAAGCGGTCATCTGAAGAATAATCCTGATACCCATTAATCTTAGCGTAGAAAGCCAGCGCCAATAATGTACCCTGTATAGATCCTGGCACCAAACCCTTCCTGTTTAGATACACAATGAACTGTTGAAGATGCTCCACTGGGGCAGGCCACGCTGGTTCTAAATCAACCACGTTCCTAAACTGCCAGGCCAGGCCTATTGTCCTTTCGCATCATCACGCCAATTTGCCAAACCTCTGGGGGAAGAGTCTCCGTAAACTTGTTGGCTCCTGGATCTAACTTCCCTGAACTGCTCGATCCGTTTACGTGATAATGCATCAACTAATCTATTATCTACACCTGGTACATGTCCAGCCTGCACCAGTGTCATGACCCGGTCTGAATGCATGTGAGGTTATTAATTACATAGACCACCACCAGATTGTCCACCAAAATGTACGACAGAGTTCGCCCATTCCTCTGCTCAAAGCCACAATGCACCAACTATGGGGAAGAACTCGGAATTGTCAAATCTCTAGTGATTCCCGTGTGGTGCCATTCCACCGGCCATTTGCCTGTGCACCATCTGCCGCTAAAGTAAATGCCGAACCCTAAGGAGCCTGCAGAGTCCGACTGGACCTGAGATTCAGCCTTAAGCATCTTGTCTCCTCTCCAAAAGGACATGCCATTGCACTCAGCTAAGAACTAACCCCTAAACCTTCAAATCTTCTCTCATACCATATGCAACTCTAGTCCTGTGAAACGGGCAATGGAGCCCTTTCACGTTGCAAAGCCATGCAGAAAGGCGCGACCCGGCGACCCGACTTTACAAGCAAAATGTAAATGTCCTACCATCTCCTGAAGCTCCCTCAGGGACACTTTTCTCCTTTGCAACATCGAGGCTACTCTGACCTTAAGGTCAGCCAACATGACATCTGGCAGCCTAGACGCTTGCTGTACCGTGTCCACTTCAATGCCCAAGAGCGTCAGGGACGTGGTTAGTCTCTCCGTTTGTCCTCAACCAGAGGTACGCCTAGCTCTTCTGCCATTGAACGAAAGGTATCTAGTATAACTTTACACCTTCCCGTATTCCTTTCACCACAAAAGGATAACCATTCCAATAATGGGCCACAGTTACATCCCACTCTACACCTAAGTTTCCACTCAAGAAGTTCCTGAGGGATGGCATCGTTAACCGACTCCCCCTCGGGGTAGGACAGATGATGTATCGATCTAAACTCACCTTGTACCTCCTTTGTTACCACTTCCAATGGTGAGACCCATGGGGTCTCCAGTGGAGCTGTTGCAAATGTTCCCAACAGTCTCCTTCCTGTGCTACTTTGGCCATCTTTTCTCGACTGCAACCTCCATGCCGTGGACAGATTTAAGTCTTAGGCAAAGAATGCCTTGCGCTCCCCAACCGCCGGTATCCTAGAGCCTTTCCTAAAAAACCCTCCCGTAAATAACTTGCCCCGCTCCTACTCAGGGATTCTGATTCAGGGCAGTCTTTCTAGTAAGGTGTCCACTATCAGTCCTGTCACCTAGATAGAGCCTGGCTGGGGTCATAGACTGCAGCCAGAGGCCCGGCAGGGGCTCGTCCCCGCGTAAATTTGGGTTAATCGCCCCCCTCCTGCGGAACGATCTGTCATAGACAAGCCATGCTTGTCCTGCAAAGTCCACATATGCCTTATAGATCAAGTCTAAGTATTGGAATAAGGATTGCGTCCATCAAGGCTGGGCATTTACCACAACCCCAGTGTATATTAAGAACCTGGGCAGCCGATTCGCCCGTGTCCTGTCTGATCTCTGCCCCCTGCATTTCTCTTTGTCCTTGTCATCCTCCTCATCCAAATCCTTCTTTTCCACATTTCTGTTCAGCAATTCAAATAAATCTACCTATTCGCCTTTTCAAATCTTTTCTTTAGATGCTGGGGTGAGGTGATCACCCAAGGGCATAGCGTGATCCCCAAATGGCAAGGCTTGCAATGGCGCGGTGTTATAACTCATGTCCGAGACCGATGGTTATGGCCAAACCCCTACACTCGCCATCGTATTTATCGGGGCTGGAGATGTAACTAATGGGTCTGGAGTAGTCCAGCCACGAAACTGCACACTCATACTAGGCCATGGAATATTTGGAGCCCTAAATCTGAGTATTATGTGCTGAGTAAATTGGGGAATTAAATTGTCCACTGCCTGGCCAAGGCCAAGCAGGTGACAGTGGAGAAGTGTCTGGTGCAGCAGTCAACTCGCCGGACAGAGGCGTCGTCGCAACTGGCTCTTCCCTGCCGTGCATGGAGTCTGGACCAACCTCATCCATTGCCTCCTGCCTGCTAAATGCCACTGTACCGATTGCTGCCGTGATCAGGGCCGGTCTCCCTTCCTCGGTGCACTGCTGTAGGGGCGTTACTGCCGCCCCCATCTGCTTCCCACCTGGACGTCCCATCAGCCTGCATGTTCTGCCTCTGATAAAGGCGTCATCATGACTGGATCCTCCCTTCCGTACTGCCTCATCCATCACCTCATGCCTGCTCACTGTCGTTGCCACTGTGCTGGTTGCTGCATGGATTGGGGTCGCTCTTTCTTCCACCACGCACTGCTGCAGCGGTGTGACCGCTGCCCCATCTGCTTCACTTCTGGGCGTCCCCGCAGCCTGTTGTTCTGCCTCTGGCAAAGGCGCCGCCGCACCTGGTTCCTCCCCACCATACAAAACGTTCCGAGCTGGCCTCCTCCCTATCTTGCCGTCTGTTGAGAGTTGTTACTGTCGAACCAGATGTTGCCGATGTCTGTGTCCCTCTACCTTTAGCCGGACACCTCTACCGTGGCGTCACAGCAGCCTCATCTGCCTCATGCCTATACGTCCCCTCCATCTGTTGCTCAGCTGTGGTGCCCTATCAGATGAAATCCCACATGTTAACCGCTGTGAGGGGCACCTGCTGATAGCTCTTAGCTGTAACCTGCTCCACAGAAATGCAACCCTACCTTTACAGCAATTTATTTATACTATGCAATTATGCCTCCTACAAACCAGTACCCATATATTTATCTTGTAAAGGAGCACTTATTTATTCACTTACTGTTATTATTATTTGTCTATAATTATCTATGGAATGATTCTAACAATCAATTCCTTATCCCAGGTCTTGTAATTAAATTTATTTATTCAAGCGATATAAATAATGAAACCAATTCACTTAATCAGTTCTAATTAATCAAGCCCTACTGACCTACCAATTTATGTGACTATAAAATAATTTTAAAATTAATCTACGATACTAGCAATGAATGATTACAATATTAGCTTAAAACGGAATTCATTCTCTCAATTGATATCTTCTTATTAATTGATAATTTATTATAATAATATTATTTATTTATTTATATGATAGGCCGCTAATTTGAGTAGGCTGGCAAACACTGTCTATGCCACTTTAAAATGGCGTCGCCACCCTACGTGCGTCTCTCGACCGCAAACTACGTGGTGGGATTCAAAAACGAAGCTCCACCACGGCACTCCAAACGCCTACCTTCAGAATGTGGGGGGGGGATGTAAATGTAAGAGACCGGAGCACCCAAGCGGCCGAGAAGTCAGGCGGCCGCACCACGCCGCAGCCACCCCCTGCCTACCCAGCCCTTGCCAAAGGTAAGGTGATGGGCTGGCGCCCAAATGCAGCAGCCCTCCCCCCGACTCCATTAAGTAACCTGCTTTTCTGCTGAGAACTCAGACCAAAATGATTTCTTGAGCTCTGATCACGCAGCAGCACGACCCGCGCAATATGTGCGCTTGCAACCTCCCCCCTCACTACTATATAGCTTAATGACAAACAAATATTTAAAAGGAAAAAGAAATCAAACAATGTTGGAATAAATCCCAGATGATCACAAAAATCAATTAGATTAAACCCAAAGTAAACAAAGTGGACAGTCACACCACGGGAGGGAGCCGATGCTACCCCCCCAACTCCTAAGTTGATCCTCGGAAGCCTCTCGCTCGGTGACACAGCTCGCAAAGACGCCAAGCAGCGGAGCTCTATCCTGAACTGATGCCAGCAAAGGAAGAGGAAGAGGAGAGGGGGGGGCCCTTAAATAGCCTAACGTTTCCCCCTCTCCTCCTATACTCATCTTGTGATACGAGAAGTCTCGCGCTATCTGGGGAGGGAGGCAAAGGCGAGCTGCGCTGCTGACGTTCGACTTAACAGCGGCTCGAGCATTAGCATTATTTTTCATGAATGTGTCTGAACCATGTAGTTTTGGTGTCATGATCACTTTTTTTGGTACAGAAATCCATAGTTTATGTATTTGTAAAATCGCACTTGTAAATGTTGCTCCTTCTGCTAAAATTTGCATCATCTGCCTTGGAATTTATCAAATGATTCATTTGAGCCAGAAGAGAGATTGTTTTCAGTTTTGTTTTGGTTGGAATTTCAGTACCACTCCTACACGGCATTCAATCTTGTTTACACATTATGCTCATATACATTATATCATCATAATTTTCCTGAGAGACAGACTGTTGTTTCCTTAGTATGTTCTCACTGCATTCCAAAGAGGGTGTCATAAAACAAAGCAAAACAAACTACTTAATCCTCTTTTGAGTTATTCATGATTGTAGCTGTTCCTTGCATAGAAAACACCAGTTTCTATAATGCACCAGGCTTTCCGTTAGCAATGTTTTCTGTGAATCAAAAGCAAACAGTCAAGTGTTCGTTAATTATAGTTTGGCTACACAAGTCAATACCATTTCTAATTCAAGTGCTCTCAAGAGGCTACGTGCAGAGGGCTGAAGTAACACTATGTCAAACAATATGAAGCTCCACATGTTTACTGACACATGTGCTTTGTGGGTTTTCTAAATGATGCTTCCTGAGAGTGAATGTGCTTGTTCAGTAATTATTCACGATGGGCAACATGTTCCTGGCTAACTCTCATACTCACCTTCAGCATTTGCATTTAAGCTGGCAACTAAGGCTTGAGTATGAAGAACAGCAAACCTTCAGTATATTGGCACTACAAAAATGTTATTTATCCCCTGAAACAACACATTCCCAAGAGATTCTTAAGGCACTGCTTTCATATCATATTTACTACATCTGCCTACTCAAGACCTCTTTCTGGAGGAGAGGTTGAGAGACAGAAACAGAGATATTTGCGTACATGAATTAGTCTGCATTTTTTTTTAAAAAAAACTATCCATCAGCTTGGCCATTCAAAATGCTGAGAGTGTTTGAAAATTTGCTGGAGGAAAAATCATAGAAGCATAGAAGCATAAAAAAGTGAAGTTGGAAGGGGCCTACAAGGCCATCAAGTCCAACCCCCTGCTCAATGCAGGAATACAATCAAAGCATATCTGCCAGGTGATTATCTAAGGTTTTTTTTTTAATGCCTCCAGTGTTGGAGCACTCACCAACTCCCGTGGTAACTGATTCCACTGTCGTACTGCTCTAACAGTTAGGAAGTTTTTCCTGATATTCAACCAAAATCTGACTTCCTTTACGTTGAGTCCATTGTTGTGTGTCCTGCACTCTGGGATGATCAAGAACAGATCTTGCCCCTCCTGTGTATGACAGCCTTTCAAATATTTGAAAAGTGCTATCATATCACCTCTCAGTCTTCTTTTCTCAAGGCTAAACATGCTCAATTCTTTCAGCCTTTCCTCATAAGGCTTGGTTTCCAGCCCCGGATCATCCTTGTCGCCCTCCTCTGAACTTGTTCCAAGTTGTTAGCATCCTTCTTGAAGTGTGGTGTCCAGAACTCAACACAATACTCAAGGTGAGGCCTAACCAGTGCTGAATAGAGGGGGACTAGCACCTCGTGGGATTTGGAAACTATACTTCTATTAATACAGCCTAAAATAGCATTAGCCTTTTTTGTAGCCACATCACACTGTTGGCTCATATTTAGCTTGTGATCTACGACAATTCCAAGATCCTTCTCGCTTGTAGTTTTGCTGAGCCAGGTATCCCCCATCTTGTAACTGTGCAACTGGTTTCTTTTTCCGAGATGCAGTACTTTGCACTTATCCCTGTTGAATTTCATTCTGTTGCTTTCGGCCCAGTGCTCCATCCTATCAAGGTCATTTTGAATTTTGTTTCTGTCTTCTAGGGTATTAGCTATTCCTCCCAATTTTGTATCATCTGCAAAGCATTCCCTGCACTCCCTCATCCAAGTCATTAATAAAAATGTTGAAGGGCACCGGGCCCAGGACTAAGCCTAGGGGTACCCCACTAGTTACCTCCTCCCAGTTAGAGAAGGACTCATTAATCATCACCCTCTGAGTATGATTCTGTAGCCAATTGTGTATCCACCTGACACTTGATCTATCCAGCCCACACCTAGTTAGCTTTTTTTTAAAAAAAATTATTAGTTTTTCAATCTATCTCCATTCAATTCGTGCTTGTTAAACATTGTGTTACATGGGTTGCTTATAATTATTTGTTTTTTGCATCTTGGTGTCTTCTTAGTTGTCCCTTCAAAATCTATACATTTTTTAAACATTTAAACCATTCATGCGTATATTTTAGTATACAATATTGGCTATTATCATAATATTGCTCTCATAGTATACAATGTTCTCAAAGTCCTCTAATAACATAACTAATAAAAGTAATTCCGGTTCCAAATTTATATAATTTTGGGGTGATTTAACCAACGAACTTTGTATTTTAGGATTAGAGTTAAATCTCCTAGGTTTTCTCCTATAATTTCCTCCAGCCCCTCTTTTGATCCACCACCCTCTCATTTTCTTGTACATTATTCCCTGTCTCCTGTTGACTATA
This sequence comes from Intellagama lesueurii, assembly GCA_037013535.1. NCBI lineage: Eukaryota > Metazoa > Chordata > Lepidosauria > Squamata > Agamidae > Intellagama > Intellagama lesueurii. The sequence continues at coordinate 66,444,839 of JBAJHW010000005.1, read as the reverse complement.
GTTCTTCTTCAACTGCTCCTTGAATAATTTTGCTTCTTCGTTATGGGATCTCACTATTTCTAAAATTGCTTGAAGAGTAGAGTTTGTTTCATCCCAAAATTGTCCTTGTTGTGGCATTATGTCCCAGATGTCCAATAATTGTATTCCAAGTGAAAGTTGTCCAGAAGCTTAAAGTAATCAGTCCAATTCCATCAATACTTGCTTCCATAGGTCCACTTTAATAGATTGATCATCTTTAGGGTTAAGCTTGAATCCCGTCCCAGATGTAGAGAGTTTTCCCCACCTAAAGGCTCAAGGTCCCATCAAGTTCAAAACCCAGGATACAATTTAGAAGTTCCACTTTGGCTGAATTGGGCTTTCTAGGGTTAATTTATCTGTTGTTCAGTTCCATCCTAAAAAAGAAAGGGAATTCCAAACAGCCATAAAGTGTTCAAGGTCATTGATTCTAGGCTTTTTGCCAACACCTTAGATAGCTGTTACAAGTAGCATAAACAAATTTTAGTTTCCCAGATTTGTTGCCAATGATGTTTTCAGGAGAAAGATTCTTAAGTTTATTACAACAAAGTAATACCAAACTTCCTTCCTTGAAGTATAATTAAGTGTCTAATTAATATCCAATTTATTTTCCTTGTGTCTCCCTGCGTCTCCTCCTCTCTCCAGATTCACTGCTGCTCAGTCAGTGTTGGGGAATAGAAGACGCTATTTCTGCCATAGGAATTGTCTCGTCCAGGGACAGTAAAGCAATACAGTTTAAAAAATATTTCTCACCCAGTGGTAACACAATGTTAATTAGGCTGATTTATCGCTTCTCCATTGCTGGCTGCCAATGACTTGCAAGCAAGATAGTTCAGCTGCTTGTTTCCACCTGCTGGTTGATTGGGGAGTTTCCCAGATCAAATGTGGGTAACCGCCATTCCCCCCATGATCAACAGGCTTCTCCCCCATTTCACCACCTCTTCAGGGTGGTTTTAACCCCCTGGGGGGTCCCAAACAAGTCGGAATTCAGCCCAGGGGATGGAGCTCCATCCTTCTGCTGCTGTCTTGTCGCAGCGTCAAGCCGGAAGTCCCACACCTAGTTAGCTTGCTAATCAGGATATCATGGGGCACTTGGTCAAAAGCTTTGCTGAAGTCAAGATATACTACGTCTACAGCATTCCCTCTGTCTATCAGGGAGGTGACCTGATTAAAAAACGAGATCAAATTAGTTTGGCAGGATTTGTTCTTGACAAATCTATGTTGGCTTCTAGTTATTACTGCATTGTTTTGTAGATGCTTGCACAATGACTGCTTTATGATCCGTTCCATAATTTTGCCTGGGATTGAGATGTCAGGCTGACTGGCCTGTAGTTCCCAGGTTCCTCTTTTTTGCCCTTTTTGAAGATAGGGACAACATTGGCCCTCCTCCAATCCTCTGGTACCTCACCCATTTCCCATGATTTCAAGAAAATGATGGATAGTGGTTCTAAGAGTTCTTCAGACAATTCCTTCAGTACTCTTGGATGCAGTTCATCCGGCCCTGGAGATTTGAACTCATTCAAGGTGGTAAGGTATTCCTTGACTATTTGTTATCTATCTCCAGCTGCAATTCTGTCCCCCGCACTTGCACTTCCAATTTGTTTGGAAGTTCATAGTCTGTCTTATGGGAAAAGACGGAACTAAAATAGGAATTGAGCACCTCTGCCTTTTCTTTGTTCTCTGTTATCATTTTTCCATCTCCATTGCAGAGCTGTGCCACTGTGTCTTTTGTTTGTCTTTTGCTACTCACATACCTGAAGAATGCTTTTTTATTGCTTTTAGTGTCTCTAGCTAACCTCAGCTCATTCTCAGCTTTTGCCCTCCTAATGCCATCCCTGCTTTTCCTTGCTACTTGTCTGTACTCTTCCTTGGTGGCCTGGCCTTCTTTCCATTTCCTGTACATCTCTTTTTTGGTTTTTAGGTCCTCAGTGAGCTTTTTGTGAAGCCACACTGGCCTTTTTTGCTGCCTCCCCCTCTTTTTTCTTGTTGGAATTGTTTGTAGTTGTGCCTTTAGAATTTCTTTTTTTTTAGAAGCTCCCACCCTTCTTGGGCTCCTTTTCTTTTTAGGATCTCCTGCCATGGGACCTTACTTATCCTTGTTCTGAGATTATTAAAATTGGTTTTTTAAAAATCCAGCAGACCTGTGTGGCTACACTCTGCTTCCGTTTCCTTTGAAATCAAGAATTCTATAAGGACATGGTTGCTCTCACCTAGAGTTCCCCTTACTGCCACTTCCCCCACCAAGTCATCTTTGTTGGTCAGAATCAAGTCAAGGATAGCAAATCCTCTAGTTTCTTTCTCCACTTTTTGTAGGAGGAAATTACTAGCCACACAAGCCAGGAATTTCTTGGAAGGGCCATACTTGGCAGAATTTGCCTCCCAACATATATCTGGATAATTGAAATATCCCATCACTACTACGTTGTGTCTCTTTGAAAACCCTGCAATTTGTTTTTCAAAAGTTTCATCCGCTTCCTTTCTTTGATTGGGCAGTCAGTAGTAGACTCCAACTACCAAGTTCCTTTTGTTTTTTGCCCCAACTAAATTGATCCAGATGCTCTCGATGGGACAGCCACTCTCCTCCTCCTGTATTTCTGTGCAGGAATGTGTATTTTTGACATATACTGCAACTCCACCTCCCTTTTTATTCTCTCTGTTCTTTTTTATCAGTTTATATAGTATCCCTCAATTGCTGTATTCCAGTCATGGGAGTCATCCCACCAAGTTTCAGTTATTCCTATCAATTCATAGTTACCCTCTTGAATTAAAATTTCCAGTTCTTCTTGTTTGTTTCCCATACTCCTGGCATTCGTACACAGACACTGGAGGGTGTGTGATTTATGGCCTGTTTGTCTTTGTACCTTTTTATGATTATTATTATGATTATTGTTATGTTTATTACTGTGATTATTATTGTTCATGTTATTATTGTTGCCCTTTTGATCAGTTTGGTCCATTCCTCTTATTGTGTGTAAGGCTTCATCTACCCTTAACTCTGTGCTTGCTTCTCCCTCCCCCTTCTAATTTAGTTTAAAGCCCTCCTGATGAAGTTCTTCATCCTGTGGGCAAACACATTCTCCCTAGTCCTTGTTAGATGCAAGCTGTCTCTTGCTAGCAGTCCTTCTTCCAGGAAGCTTAGCCCATGGTCCCAAAAACCAAATCCCTCTCGTCGACACCACCTTCGTAGCCAGTCATTCACCCAGAGGATCTTCCTTTCTCTTTCAATTCCTCTTCCAAGCACTAGTAGGATGGATGAAAAAACTATCTGGGCCCCAAAGTCCTTGAGTTTCCTTCCCAGAGCTTCAAAGTCAGACGTGATTTCTCGGTAGCTCCTCTTGGCTGTGTCATTTGTTCCCATGTGGACAAGTAGAAAGGGATATGTATCTGTAGGTTTTATAAGTGATGGCAATCTTTCCATCACATTCCTTATCCATCCTCCAGGGAGACAGCATACCTGGCAAGTCCATGGATCCTTCCCGGCAAATTTTGGTCTCAATTCCATGTAGCAGGGAGTCCCCCATTACAACTACTCTCCTCTTCTTCTTTTTGTAGGATGTGGGTTCAGTCAGTGTATTCTGCTGCGCTTCAGCCCTACTCATGTCCTCCTGTGGGGTCTCCTCTGTGTCCTGTCTGACATACTCTTCTTCAAGTAACTGAAATCGGTTTTGTACTTCAACCGGGAAAAAGTGTCTTCTCCTTCTTTTGCTCCTAACTGTGATTCTTTTCCATGGTGGTTCCTCCACTATGTTTGTAGCCTCTACAGCATTTTCCTCCACTGCAATGTTTTGGTTTACTTCCATCAGCAGTGCCCCCTCTGACAGCTGCTGCTGCTCAAGAGTTCTATCAATGTAGGCTTCATGTTCCCTCATAGCCTTGAGTGTGGCTACTCTCGCTGCTCCAGGTCTCTGACTTTCTCTTCTAACAGTGCCACCAGTTTACACTTGTTACATGTATATAGCATTTTGCACTCAGGAAGAAAGACAAATAGCACAAACTTTGCAGGTAACCACACCTCGTTGTCTCCACACTCCATAATCCCTTCTAGCTTTTTTACTTTCAACTGTTTATTTAGGATACCTGACCCTCTTGTTTTGTTAGTTTAAATGTAGTTTAAGGAACCAAAACATTCATTAGGGGCCTCCTCCTTGGCCTCCCTGGCAAACTCCCATGGCAAACTCCCTGCTTGCTCTCCTGTTCACGAGCTCTGATCGTGAGCTCCCTGGGTCTGCCTTGAGCTTTACTTGTCAGCTGTGCTCTGCCCGGAAAACATGCAGTGATTTGATTTAAAAACAAAAGAAAACAAAACAAAACCTGCTGGAACTATTGCTCTATGAAGCTCAACTTTCTTGGCCCATCATGGTGTGGCAATCATCATCAGCTCTCTGAGGTTATGCCAGTGGAGGGCAAGCTCTGGCTGGTTCTGCCCAGCTGGAAAGATTTCAGGGCTATGGGATGGGACAGCATAGGACTGGGAGGTTGATTATTGATTGATTGATTGATTGATTGATTGATTGATTGATTTAGAACATGCTGTTATTTATTTTTGATTAAGACATGCTGTATGTTCTGCCTCTGTCATTCTAGGCTCTGTATCCAACATCCACCCACATGCTATTGCATTTTCTTTGACTGAGCAGGAAATAAACAAGTCTCAAACTGTTTTGTCTTCCTCATAACCTTTTAGTTCCTACCCGTGTTGTTGTTGAGTTGTGGGGGTGTTTTTTGGAGGGGGGTTATTGCCTAAGAACTCAATGAGTATGAAAAACAAAAGAAACAAAACAAATACATGCCTGCTAAAGTGAAACAAATCATAGACCATCACTCTAACCACTGGTTCTCATATCAAATGATCAAAGTCTTCATTGGTCCAAGTCAGATCAGGTGATCTCAAGATTTATTTGAGAAAACTGGGCTGTTTTACAATTGCCAAATGCAAGTCCAAACCAAATCTTATGGTCAGTGTGCAATTTGGCAGTAAGCTAACAGTAAATAGCTAATAGTAACTACTTTGGTGCAAGAAATACCTGATTGGGTCGAGAATGAAAAATCTCATACTTGAAAAAATAAAGAAACAATATAGCAATACGTTTCTAGCACATAACCACTGTCACATAATCCCCTTTCTCTGCTCATATGTAGTGCTGCCAACTTGCATTCTTCATTGTAACCTGTGAACCAAAGTAATTGAAGGGAAAGAAGTGAAAACATTAATTAATGTCAGATGATTTTTTTCTCTCTCTCCTTCCTGCTCCTACTAGTGCCTTTGACAGCAATGAATTCACCCCAATGAGACGTGGTGTACTCTTTACACGCTGGGAAAGACTCTGAAATTGTTGTACTGTTCTTTGAGGAGAAAATGCACGCAAAGCAATGACCTGTCACTAATTGCATCCAAAGGAACATTTTGATCAATACAATATAATTCACAGACTCTGTAGGGACAAGTAAGCAATTTAACATTAAACCACATTTATTATCGTAGTTCCAATTGCCTAGTAGTTCTGTCTGAATTTGTATTTCTTTGTCTGTGCGTGCATGCATGTGTCCAAGGATAGGCAAGCAGACAGATAGATACAGATTTGTATCAACCTCAACCTCAACGTACTTCCATGTCTAATATCAATAGCAGGACTTTTTTCCATTGTCCTCATAATCCCCCTCTCATGCCAAAAAGCTTCTCTACAATGTTTCCTGGCCCTCTGGAGCATATATTTAGGGAGCATGCAGGACTGCAGGTGGAGGAAGATCTAGTAGAGCCAGTGGAAGCCAGTGAACCAGAGCCATTAATTTATAAGTGCATCCTTCTGCCTTTTATGGACAGGCAGTTTACAATTGGGATGTGTGTTGACTTTGGACAAATGTGTAAAAATAAACTGGATCTGGGGTATTGGTGCATTTCTGAGGTGACCACAGTGTAGCAAAAAGACCCAAGAAGCATTAACAGGGTAGAGAAGCATGTATATGTGTTCCTTGTGTTAAATCCAGCATTCATATTTCACAATTAGAAGTGTGAAAAAGAAAGAAAAACTCAGAAAGATGAAGGATACGGGTGTACTCTTTACCATAGAATCAAACCTTCTTCGCTTTTCCTCCTGACAAATCATTGATTAGATTGTCGAAGTCTTGTGGTTACTTCACCACTAAATTTCAGATCCATGGAATAGGAAGGGAAGGACAAAGAGAATGGACAAAAAGAGTTGAGAGAAGTGCAGCCCTTTTAAGAAGGAGTCAGAGGAGTGTTGGCATTACCTTTTTAAAGACCATCACTCCCTCCCTTCTCAGTGACTGATTTAGGAAACCACTGGAGGCCTCTCCTGGTGGCTGGAAAGAAAGGAAATAAGACAGAGCAGGTAGCTCTGCCCTCACCATTCAGTCTATTACCTAGCCTTGCTGTTTTTGTTTCTCTATTTGTTACATATAGCATATTCATGGAAAACCAGAAGCAATCAAATACTGGAATGAACCTGGACAAAGATGAAGTCAGAGGGTCTGTAACCTGTGTGTCCTTATTCTCATGTGGAGCAGGCGGGGGAGCTTCTGAACATGTCTACATTACAGAAATTCAACAGAATATCCAACATAATCATCATATAGCTGAGGAATATTGTACTGTTTTTTTCAGAATACATACTGTGAGAAAAATACAGATATTCCTCATTGCAATACAAACAAATCTGTATACCAGAATATATCTCCAAGATATCACATTGCAATGAGTATATTACTGACATTTCTGGTGTATTTGCATCTGTAGAACATAGATTTTCCCAGCTCAATCTGATATAAGCCTTCTTCTGTTCATTCATGTCAGATGAACATCTGTCAGCATTAGCACTCCCCGGTTCAAGAGTAATGGTGCCAGTTTATCAGAGTATCTCTATTTTATTGATGATTCAATTTCAGAAAGACATGTATGTTTGCTTGTGTTAACATTTTGAATGGAGTGTATCAGCCCAGAGTTGAACAATGGCATGGTTACAGAGCAAAACAAAGCAATAACCTTGCTTTGATTCAACAAAGGATGTGAAATTAGTGTCCTCTACTTAAACTTCAGTGTGCTGCTACTGATGCTGTGGAGAAAAACTACAATCCCTGAATCATAATTTTCATGGAGGGGCTGCGTACAATTTTACTTTCTTGTTTCAAAGTTAGGTAACAAGTTCTAGTAAAGAACATGAATTGTACTATCCATGACACTGCTCTTATTTCCTGGAGATTATCTGCTGGTAGGGAAAGGGCCAAGCATTAGACATGTTGAAACGGATTCTGTGTCAGTAAATTGATCTTTTTATTTATTTAATTGTTTTTCAAAAATGAAACACAGTCTATGAAATAGGACTAAGGAGGACAAAGTCTTAAACTATCGGTATTCAATGAAATCCAATGAATGGCACATGGTGTGCAAGTAACAACAACATGTTGCATGAGTATTTGTTTAGAAAAAAGGGAGACTAAAAAAAAATCTACATTAATCAACCATTCTTACAAGGTTTACTCCACATTTGGCCACACTTTTGGTTCCTCAGTCATGTCAGAACTCTGCACCCTTGTTTGACCTACAAATTAGGCATTCTATGAACAAATTGCCTGAAGAGTTATAAACAATCTCCTCAAGTTTGCTATGTACATATTAAAAAAAAAAAAGACGAAAAAGGACTGACAAAAAATTTCCCCTGTGAATGTATTGCTTTTTTGCAATTGCCCCTCCTTTTTTCATTTGGCCTTAGACAATGTGATGGATGTGGGAGGAATTTCACACAGTTTTTTCAAAGAACTGTAATACTGACAAACAGATAGGTTGTAATCTGGTTGTCAGAAAGCTGGCTCTATTCATGTGAAGAACGGGATTTTTCAATGGATCCAGAAAATACAAGAAGTGTAAATGAAATCCCATTCCTAGTCTAAAGCCTAATCACAGTGCTAACCCAACCTGTAGCCCTCAGTATGCTGGAATTCCCACAGGGGGTCATAAAACACCCCAGAAATCACTTGATGTACTTTCAAAGCCAAATGGGTAATGTTTGTAATCCAAATGTCCCAATCACTGCTGGAAGTCATGTACAACCAATAATCAGGATCGAAAAGTCTTTAATGGACAAATCCTTGCTTGTCTCCTTCTGAGGCATGAGAAAAAAGAACCACACATTTCTCTCTCTTTGATAGGAAGACAGGAGAATGTTTTCTGGCAATTTCAATTAGCCTTTTTTTCTTTTTCTTTTTTGGTAAATTGACAAAATTGTGTAAATTGCCTTGGTAAATTATGGATGTTGACTTGGAGTTTTAAAAATAAGATGCATGGGATGGATATTGCATCTTTTCACTGAGCCACCCTTCCCATCCGTGTTCACTGTATCTGTGTGCTTAGCTTCACAAAGGGAGAAGACTGGAGTCCTGTGCACAGACATTTGGTGAAGACAGCAGAAAATGTGGGCCCCATCCCCAGCACTTGCTGCTTCACTCTCATATTGGACATGAGAAACCTCATAGGCATTAACGAGCTCATACTAGGCTGTGCCCACATGTCAGTATCAGATACTTAAATCTTCACAATCTCACTCTTGCATGAAGAATAAGAAAACTTTTTCTCCTTCTCTTTCACCTAAGAATAAATTGATTTTTTAAAAAAGAAAGAAAATATGGTCTTGAAAGAGTTTTCACATTTGCAAGGCTATCTTCTGCACAAAACTCAAGGCCCCAAAAGATACATGTTGGCACAAAACAGTGTAACCACCATTTTGAATAAGTAGAAACATTAGACTGATTGCTCACCAAAGCTCAAGCAATCAGCCTGCCCTTATCCATTTGCTACTTATGCAGGTACTCAGCTTCACAAAGCGAAAGGACACCAATTTCATGGAGAAGCATTTTGTGTAAAGTGCAAAATCTGCAATGGACAGGGAAAAAGGAATTGAGAATTCTCAGGGGGGTAAGTAATTTATCTTCACTAAAAAAAATTAGAGATTTATGAAGAATTCTTCACATAGCTTTCAAATACAGCCGCTTTCTTGGAGAATGAGTAATTTAACAAGATTTCTTCACAACCTTAGCTCTGACAAAATATAAAAAGGGACAAAGAGAAATTAGAATATAAGTATACTCAGCAAGCGTGTATTATGTATAATTAATATTTCCATACTGCCTTTTTTGCAAAAAAAAAAGAAAAAAGGTGGAGCAAAGGAAATCTGAAATAAAACCCAAAAGCCCATTAAATATTTAAAAAATAGCTCAGTATGATATTAATTATTAACCACTCTGATGTTTACATGTGAATTATGTATATATGTTTACTTCTGTTCTGCATTTTAGTCTAAAATAACAGTCTATACTATTAAGAACACAAATATTCCCCTGAACTGTACTCGTTTAAAGGCAGAGAGAGCAAGTCAGTATTTAAATTGTAACATTCCTCTACAAGGGTCTGGAAAAATATAAGTATTAATTGAACACAGCAGGAAAAGTGAAGGTTTCACAATTCATTCTGTTACATTCTAAGGTTTTCTGTTATCTATATTCTTATTTCAGCATATTTCTGACTAAGTACCATGCAGGCTAAGCGGATGTTAAGCAAACACCCCCAAAGAGATTATTTACTATTCGCTTGTTTCTTCAGCTGTTTTAGTCATTACATTTACATGCCAACTTTCCTTCAGTGGACAACAACCCTATGACCCACACAGGATTAAGAATGTGTGAGTGGCCCAAGAAGCTATAGTGAGCTTCAAAGTCAACCACTACACCACATTGGCCTGTTCAACTAATTGCAATTGTGGCTTCTTTGTTCATAACACTTCTAAGTTTTTTATTGGTTTTAATACGTTTATGTTTTGTTATTGCTATTTGTGTCTTTTGATTTAGTTGTGTGGGTATGTGTTTAACTCTTGTAAACCATCCAGGGTAGTGGCTTGCCACTAGATGGGCAGTGTTATATCTGATTGTTCACTTTATGAAGAAGAAACCACTTGAACTGACATAACATAGAGGCCAATATCAGTCACAATGAGGTGTCATGTGCTTACACATGCGATCCTGTGGGAGAAACCATCCGCAGAAATGAAATGCCATCCTGATCACTGCCATATCTTGTTCTACCTGTAAGATGATCCATCCTCTTTAACTTTGCCATTAAAAGTCATACAAAACCCGAAAGGACAATTCACATATTTTTTCTTCTCACAGAAAATGATGCATGGCTTAACTTCAGAGACTCATGTACAATGCATCATGTGCAATGCATTACTCTGAAGTAATGCATGTGATTGCTCTTTCATACCCCCAACATCCACACACAAAACTGAAAACCTAACATGTCATGGGAACATTTAGGTTAAAACACTTCTCATTATTGCTACACAGGAGTGCAGCAATGGTATTGTGTGGCAGAGCAAATCAACATTCTGCAAGGCAATTCTCAAAATGGAGGCACCCCAAACAAAAAAGCCCTGCTTATTGCTTTGTATTTGGGTAAGAAGTGGTTAATTGATAAAAGAAGGAGTCAGGTTCTGAGATTTTCTCTTGCTTGGAGTCTCTTCGTGAATGGCAGTGAGCAGAAGAGCATATCCTGTAGACCATCTTGACTGCTGCCATTAATGTTGTCAACATTCAGGCTGCCCTTTGCTATGTAATGCTTGGCATTCTTTTTCCTGCTTGCAATGTAGACATGATGTTGCAAGCCTAAAATGTAAATGGATGTAGCATTAGCCGCCTTGCATCCCTCTGCTGTACAAAAAGGGTTTCATTTAATGTCTGGGATGTGGGAAGGAGCAGAGAAAGAGTTTTCACTTTTCAGTAAGGCAAAGGCAAAATATTCTCAACCACTATGTTCTCATCAAAACAACATCTCATTTGCCTTTAATGTTTAGCATACAAGGTGTGACTAATAGCCTATTATCTACAGGGCTCATATTATCTCTTTGTACATATTAATTTGCATTTCCAGTTTCTTCAATCAAATTGCAAGCTTCTGACACATAGTATACAATATTCTTTATATTTTGTTGGGTTTTTTTTGTGTTTGTGTGGGTCATGCTGATATGACGCACATTTTCCTTTCACCTTACTAGACATGTCACCGAGAGCTAAAATATTTAGATTGAACCCTATTTTAGTTGCTGTGTAGCAGCAGTGTTTAAGCATTAGCATAAGGTTTAGGCTGTTACACTGGGAGGTCTTTAAATGATGAAATATTGCCAAACTTCTCATGCAAGCTCAAACAATAGCATTGCACTAGGGTTTAATTTTGAAAGTCCTGGAACCCGATTAATTCATTTTGGTTACCTCTGAAATTGTCTCACTCTGGCTGTTTTTCCATTATTCTTGCTCTGTTCCCAATAGGATTATTTTACTACAAAGTAATTTATCCTGGCTCCATAACCCCAGAACCTGAACCAGCATGCATTAACCTCTCAAAGAAATAAACTGCATGCATAGCTCTGTCTACTTAGATGACTGAAGCCTTCAACCATTTTTTTCTCTTCTCTCCCCAAGGTATCAATCTGAAATTAAAACTATTCATCTGTCAGATGTGATGCTCATTTGCAGCGTATTCAGAATCATATTTGCAAAAACATGGTTATCACAACGTACATAAATCTGGATTTTATTTTTCAGCAAAGTTTTGGCAATTACCTGTGTTATACCAACTTCACATAAAGCCAAGACGAGAATAACCTTGCAGGTCAAATTCAAATCTTAACACACTAGCCTCCAGGAGTTATTAGATTACAGATTGCTAGTATGTTCTCTACAAAAAGCCCAATATTTCTGTTTCACCAACAAGTTTCTGAAATGTTTCCAAATGTCTCCTGAAAATGAAACATCAGGACTTGCTGTCCTCACCCCATAAAATCTGACTACACATTTTACACATTTACACATGGATAACAGACCAGATATATAGACAGTATTTGTTATGTTGCTTCTTTTGTTATATTTTCATAAAAGGGGGCAACTCATATCAGTGATTGCATGATTGTTCATAAACTATTGATTAGTTATATTCAGTAATCAGGTGATTGTCATCTCTAGATGACAAAGGTTTAAATACTACTTCACCCTACTTAGAGAAGACTCATTAAAATCCGAAAAAGAGATTAAAAATCCAAACAATTGAGCAATGAAATTATACACAACATAAACAAAGGTCAGCACTAACTGGATCAGCCAGAACAAAGACTCTCCTCACTTTTCTGCCACTGACGGTGATTATGCTAGTGAGTACAAACCTTCCCTTCACTGGTTCTTTGTCTCTGGAATAAACAGCCATCCTGGCATCTGTCAGGCATCATTTTTCCACTATCATTAAGGAAGTCTGAAGACTCACGGATTCTTTTCAGCTTCCTTTAGAGCAGTGGTTCTCAACCTTGGGTCCCCAGATGTTCTTGGACTAAAACTCACAGAAGCCTTCACCACTAGCTGTGCTGGGCAGGATTTGTGGGATTTGTAGTCCAAGAAGTTCTGGGGATCCAAGGTTTTGAACTACTGATCTGAAGCTGTATGGAATTTTAGCTGAAATCACCTTAGTATTTCTGAAGTAGATGTGGCATGTAAAAGCCACTGATGCCAGAAATTTCTAGAGACAGAAAAATGTCTTTTAGTGGTTGTTGGGTTTTTTTCCTATCTTGGTGGGTGCACCATGGAGCCATGGCGGGGAAGAGGGGGCAAAAACATGTGGCTACCATTGCCAATTTTGTGCATGGATGTGCATTTGAGGTTTTTTTGTGGATGCCTTTTTTATTATTTTATTTATTTATTTATTTATTTATTTAACTTACATGCTGCCCACTCTACCCAAACGTCTCTGGGTGGCTCACATAAAATACAATAAAAAAGATAAAGCAATTAAAATACAATTAAAATATATACTCTAAAAATTATCATATTCTCCATATGCTGGTTCTTCTATTTAACATGAAAGGATCAGCCCTAGTACCCAGTAGGCTGCATTTTGGTCATTCCTTCTTTAGGTCCAACATCTTAAATTCTATAATCCTTTATAACAGAAACCCAGCACTTGAAATTCATATTGAATGTCTGTTGTAATTAAAGGTACTGGGAAAGTACTGGCACAATATGTTTGAAACTCCTGCTCCCAGTTGACCATCTCACTGAAGTTTCAAAACTGTCTTCAGTGTTAGTCCCACAAAGAGTGCCATGTAGTAACCCCAATGGGAGATTACAAACATGTGGACTACTGTAGTTGGATTATCCACATTTAAAAAGGGAGTGGTTGAGATACCAACATAGATGACACGTGACCAGAGCAGGAAGGGGTCTCCGCAAATTTACAGCCATCCCCGGTTTCCATCCTAAGCTACTAAAATGCCCGAGTCACTGCTGAGCCACACTTCGGCAACATGGCTCGTCTTTGCCTCCCTCCCCAGAGATCATGAGACTTTCAGTCTCACGATAATGCCTCGGGAGGAGAGGGGGGAACAATGGGCTATTTAAGGGCCGTTCCCCCCTCTCTCCTCCCTCTTCCTTGGCTGGCATCGGTTAAGGACAGAGCTCCGCTGCTCGGCACTATTGCGAGCTGTATCACTTATCGGAAGGCCTACAAAGATCAACACTCAGGAGTTTGGGGGGGTAGCATCGGCTCCCCCCCCATGGTTTGACTGCTGATTTTGATTACTTTGGAGTTCTTTAAAATTAATTCGAGTTATATTGTGTTTAATTCTGATATTAATTCTAATAGTTATTTTGATTTCTTTTGTGGTTTGAATATCTGACTGGCTGTGGGATTTGATAGTAGTGAGAAGGGGGGGTCGCGACCACACGGGTTGCACGGGCCACGCGTTTGCGCGATCGGAGCTGGAGGATTTATTTAGTTACTCTTAGATTAAATGAAAGCAGCCGATACAGAGGGGCCCAAAAAGGGACTGCCACATTAGCGTGCCAGCCCAACACCTTACCTTGGGCGAGGGCCAGGTAGGCAGGAGGCGGCTTTGGCGTGGGGCGGCTGCTTGGCTTATCAGCTGTTTTGCGCTCCAATCTCTTTCACCCCCATCCTCCCTTCTTCCGAGGGTAGGTGCTTGGAGCGTTTGCTGGTGCGTTGTTTTGCATCACGCCAGCTGTTTGGCGTTCCAATCTCGCTCCCCCCATCCTCCCTCCTTCCGAGGGTAGGTGCTTGGAGCATTTTGCTGGTGCCGTTTTGAATCGCGCCAGCCGTTTGGCGCTCTGATTTCTCTCCCCCCATCCTCCCTCCTTCTGGGGGTAGGTGTTTAGAGAGTTTTGCTGGTGTTTCGTTTTGAATTGTGCCACGTGTTTGGTGGCTGGGAGAAGCATGTTCGGGTCGGGAGGCACCAAGTTTTAAATTAGCATTGACAGTTTTCTCCAGCCTATTCAAATTAGTGGCTTTTAATTATAAAAAATAAATACATAAATAAATAAATAACTTTAAATATAAATAAATAATAATAATAATATTAACAACAATTAATTAAAAGTTGATATCAACTGGGAGAATTAATTTAGAGTTAAGTATACTTGTCATTACTCACTATTAGGATTGTAGATTAATCTTGAATTAATTATAATTACATAAATTGGTATTTGAGCAAGGAATCGATTAATTAGAATCGATTATTTGGATTACTTTCATTGATAATAACAATTTGAACAAATAAGTTTAATTACAAGAAATCACATAGGGAATTGATTTCTTAATATTATTGCAGAGTTAATCAAAATCAATTAATGATAGTACGTTGATAGGTAAGTGCTTCTTTATAAGATAAATACTTAGGTGGTATTGTAGGAACGATATTTTATAGCGTAAAAGAGTTGCAGCAAAGGTAACATTGCATCTCTGTGCAGCAGGTCACAGCTGAGAGTCATCAGCTGGTGCACCTCACGGTGGTCAACGTAAGTGGGAATTTTATCTGAATTGCCACCGAAGCTGGTGAGACCTGCGGTGCCTTTTGATAGGTATTGAGCGCTAGGTCCATAATGGCCTCGCGTAAACGTCAGGGCAACAGGAAAGGAAAACAACTGGCTAAGGAACGGCCAGTTCCCCAAGTGTCACCACCTCAGTCTTCATCTGACGAAGAATCTTGGCCTGTATGGCAACAGCTGCAGGAAAAGATCTCTGCTTTGGAAGCCGAAAAGGAGGCAAGACAGGGCCCACAGCCTTGCGAGGCCCAGCCACGCCTCTCGGCTAGGGAGGCCAAGAGTCATCGTAGGGCTAAGCTCAGGGCCATAGCCAATGATCTAATGTCCAGGTTTGCTACCCTTGAAGCAGAGCTACAGACGAAGGTGATGCCTAGACATGAGGCAGATGGGGCAGCTGTAACACCACAGTGACGGTATACTGATGGAGGTAGAGGGACGACGACCCCAGCAGCATCCAGTTCAGCAGCAGCGGCTCCTGACAGACAGGAAGCTATGGAAGAGGCCAGTCCAGAATATCTGTATGGCAGGGAGGAACCAAGTGTATTGACGCCCTTATCAGGTGAGTAAGCCGTTGCACTGGGCACTCATTCACTGATACCTTCCCGGCTTTGGGTAGGCAGGGGACAATTTGCTCCCCCTTTTTATACACCTGACACCCAGAGCTTTAGGGCTCCTTAAGTTCACAGTTGTACAAGTTCACAGTTCAGAGGATGGGCTGCACCGTATCCGACAGGCACATTTCCAGCACTGGTAAATACAACAGCTGGTGTTGGGGTTTGGCCATACCCATCTATTCCAGACACGGGTTACAATACCATGCCTTTGAGAGCATTGCTATTTGGTGATTACGCAATGCCCCTAGGTGATCATCTCACCCCGGCGACTCAGGAAAAAATATAGAGGGGCGAATATGTAGACTTATTTGAGTTGCTTAATAGATATGTGGAGAAAAAGGATTTAGACAAGGAAGATGAGAAGGACAAATAGAGACGTAGGAAGAAGAAGCCAGACAGGACATGGTCAAATTGGCTACCCGGGTTTTTAATTTACGCCGGAGTGGTAGTCAAGGCCCAGCCATGGCGGGCTCAATCTCTCTTTCAATAACTAGACCTGATTTACAGGGCTTATGTGGACTTCGCGGGACAAGCCTGGCTTAACTACGATGAATCGTTCCTAATGCGAAGTGCAATCCATTCAAATCTTTGCTAGGACGAGCCCCTGCTGGGCCTCTGGCTGCAGTCTATGATGCCATCCAGACCCAACTTAGGAGATAGATTTGATAATGGACATCTTATTAGAAAGACTGCATTGAATCAGAATCCCTGTGTAGGAGCAGGACTAGTGGTTCAATCCCGCCTGCTCTGCTGGGACTACAATGCCAAGGGCACTTGCACTAGGAAACCATGCCGTTTCAGGCATGAGTGCTCCACGTGTGGGGGACAGCACCCCAGTACCTCATGTTTCCAGGCTGGGGCACAACAGCAGAATAAGGGCTCAGGAAGTGGTAAAAAAACCCAATAGTGGAGGGGGTAACCCTGGAAAAGGGCCCCAGCCCAATTAGGCTTTCAGTTCTAGAAGCATGGCTGAGGGATTATCCCTGTAGAGAGGATGCCGGTTACTTATCGGAGGGTTTTAGATATAGCTTTAGGATACCGGCTGTTGGTGAGCGTAAAGCTTTCTTTGTGCAAAACCTGAAATCCGTTCATGGAATGGAGAGTGTTGTACTGGAGAAGATTGCTAAAGAAGTGAAGGAAGGGAGAGTGTTGGGACCATTTGCAACGGCTCCTTTGGATACATTGAGGGTCTCTCCTCTGGGAATAGTTCCAAAGAAGGCCTAGGGGGAGTTTAGATTGATTCACCACTTGTCCTACCCAGAGGGGGCTTTGGTTAACGACTCTATCCCCCAGGAACTTTGTACTGTGCACTACACCTCCTTTGACAAGGCAGTTTGCATGGTACGAACATGTGGCATAGGGGCAGAGTTGGCAAAATGTGATATAAAATCAGCTTTATCCGCAGGATTTTGATCTGTTGGGATTTCACTTTCAGGGATCCTTTTACATAGATAGAGCCCTGCCCATGGGCTGCTCTGTTTTATGTGCAGCATTTGAGCGTTTCAGCTCGTTTCTTGAGTGGAAGCTCAGACGTAGGGTGGGCTGTAAGTCTACGGCCCATTATTTGGATGATTATCTTTTTTGTGGTGAAAGGAATACAGGAAGGTGTAGTTTTATTTTGTACACTTTTCAATCAATGGCAGAAGAGCTAGGTCTACCCCTGACTGAGGAGAAAATGGAGGGACCAGCTACGTCCCTGACGTTCCTTGGTATTGAACTAGATACTGTACAGCAGACATCTAGGCTGCCAGTCAGCAAATTAGCTGACCTTAAGATCTGGATAGCCTCACTGCTGCAGAGGAAAAAAGTGTCACTGAGGGAGCTTCAGGAGATTGTTGGCCACTTAAACTTTGCATGCAGAGTTGTGGCTCCCGGGCGTGCCTTTTTGCGGTGGCTTTGTGAAGCAATGAAAGGCCTTCATCGCCCATTACATAGGACTAGAATCACGCGTGGTATGAGAGAGGATTTGCAAGTTTGGAACCAGTTCCTAGCAGAGTTTAATGGAATATCCTTCTGGATAGGTGAATTAGGACTCAAGGCGGACTTTCAGGTCCATTCAGACGCTGCGGGTTCATTAGGGTTTGGAATTTATTGTAGAGGCAGATGGCGTGCTGGCAAGTGGCCAGAGGAATGGCATCAGGCTGGTATTACCAGGGATCTAACTTTCCTGGAATTCTTTCCCATAGTTGGTGCATTGTGGCTCTGGGC
The DNA here is from genome assembly GCA_037013535.1 of Intellagama lesueurii. Taxonomy (NCBI): domain Eukaryota; kingdom Metazoa; phylum Chordata; class Lepidosauria; order Squamata; family Agamidae; genus Intellagama; species Intellagama lesueurii. The sequence continues at coordinate 66,427,116 of JBAJHW010000005.1, read as the reverse complement.
AGGTGAGTGGGCGAACTCTGTTGTGCGGTTTTGGTGCGACATTCAGGCGGTGGTTTATATTATAAACAACCTCATGTTGCATTCAGAATGGGTCATGATGCTGGTTAGGGCATTCACACTGCAGGCTTTACAATTTAATATTTTGGTGCAGGCCCATCATGTCCTTGGTATAGATAATAGCTTAGCTGATGCATTGTCGCGCCAACAGATCAAGCGTTTCAGGGAGCTAGATCCAGGAGCCAATGAGTTCCTGGAGATTCTGCCCCCAGAGGTCTGGCAAATTGGCGAGATGATGCGGACAGAGCAATAGGCTTGGCCTTGGCACAGAGGACACGAAAAGGGTACTCGGCTGTGAGTATAGAGTTTCAGGAGTTTAGGAAATTAGTAAATTTAGAGCAAGTTTGGCCTGCCCCAGTGGAACACCTTCAGCAATTCATTGTATATTTGAATAGGAAGGGTCTGGCGCCTGGAGCCATACAGGGTAGATTATCGGTGCTCGCCTACTACACCAGGGTTCACGGTTATCATGATTTATCATCAGACTACTGCATTAGGAAAATGATCGAGGTGTGGTCTAAAGAAAGAGGTAGAGTCAAGGACACTAGGGCTCCCATATCACCTGCCTTGTTAGAAGGCATTTGTAAACAGTGGGAGCTTTTATGTAGAGATGACTATGAAATCATTTTATTCAAAGCGGCGTCTTTATTAACCTTATTTGGCGCCCTTAGGATTAGCGAGGTAGTAGCTTCGGGAAAGGGAGACACGTCTAGGGTAGCCCTGCAATGGCACGACGTTAGGGTTGTGGACGGAGCGGTTCAAATACATGTTTGCCAATCCAAGGCCGATCAGCAAGTTAGGGGAGTTTACATTACATTGGAGCGTTGCCAGATAAAAAACCTTTGCCCGGTGAAAGCCACAGATGCATATCTAAAGACTAGGGGGCAGGAGCAAGGATATTTCTTTGTACACAGGGACAGTGTACCATTAACAAAGTACCAGTTTTGGAGGTTGACTGACTTAGCGTTGAATAAGGTTGGCGTACAGGGATTGAGATTCGGTACACATTCTTTTAGAATTGGTGCTGCATCCACAGCAGTGGCCTTAGGTTACAATTCAGATGAAATTAAGCGGATAGGTCGGTGGTCTTCATCCACCTATCGTAGGTATATTAGGACACTTCCTAATGTTTAGGCAGGGGGCTGGTTCTGTTTATATATTTGCAGGTCCCATGGCGGCGGCAAGGAGAAGGCATGTTATGATTGTGGGCCACAGTTATGTGTTTTGGGCAGCTCGCTATGCGGCTGCATCTCTGTGGGGGAGCAGTCTGGGCCTCGGAGCCAGAGCCCATATTGAATGGAGAGGACTGTGTGGAATGCTGTGGTGCCAGCTGTGCAGAGTGGCTGCTTTCGGCCAGTTTTCCCCAGATGTATTGGTGATAATCTGGGTGGCAACGATCTGGCCAGGCATTGTGGAAAGGCTTTGATCCTGGATGTGCTGCATGACCTGGCATGGCTGAAAGCCACGTATCCGGCTATGAGCATCGTGTGGTCAATGATCATCCCTCGGTTGGCATGGAGAGATGCCAGGAATTTTTTACCCATTAACACTGCTCACAGGAGTGTTAATAGGGAAGTTTGCAGAGCGGTCTGCGGCGGCCTTGGATCAGTGATTGGTCACCAGAGGATCCGTTTGTATAGGCCTGAGTTTTTTCGGTCAGATGGCGTACATCTGTCCGATGGAGTTTTGGATGTCTTCCTTGAAGACATCAAGGGGGGCCTGCGTGCTGAGCTTGATAGGCTCGATGGTGGGCATGGGACTTAGCAATGCTAGTCCCTATGCTGTGGTGGGTAGTGCGGTGTCATGAGTTCAGCTGAAGAAGATCTGGAATCAGAGGGGTTAATTACAGCTGAGGAAAATGCTGGGCAATTAGCATCACAGACAGCTGAATCACCGCCAGACTCTCCTCCCCCACTAGCCAGAGTGAGAGATAAGCTTCGGCAGAGACTCACAACACGGAGGTCTGAGGCTCGCATGAATGCTTCTCAGAGGAACATCAGGTTGACCAGCCCTGAGTTTTAACAGGATGGAATATTTCTAGGAATTAGATGATTGTTGCTGCTATATAATTTGTACCCAGAGGCTTGGAAGCAACAAGTCAGTTCTCTGACTTGTGTCCATGCTCCTGCTTAACTTGAACCTTGCTCTCTTGACCCTTGGCTTTTGGACTCTGACTACAGTTTGTGTTGTGGCTTTGACAATTTGGCATCTGTTTTGTATCTCCCAGACTTCTGACCTTGGACTGGCTTATTGGATTTTTGCCTGCTGAATCCCCTAGGAATGTGACATGCAGATAAAACAGGTTTTTGGTGAGTCCCATTACAATCTCAGGTAAGGTATAGCTCATCTGACCTCCCAGCGCTGCGGATCGTGTGATTACAGTGCTTGGGGGAAAAGATGTGCTGGGGCCACACCCGAACCAACAGTCAACAAGCAGAAGGTGGCTTGAGGCCCAGGGGTGGTCAAATTGGGGCCAGCTGGGTTCTTGCTGTCTTTATGACTACGAGAATTTGGGGCCAGGGACTTGCCCATTTGTTGGTTAAGGGGTCTGTTGAGACCTCTGTGCTTAAACCTGATTCCGCACTACAGCAGGACCCCCCTTTGCCAAAGGATGGCAACAATGATTATTGCAATAAAGTGTGGCCCGTGTTTAACCCATATTTCTGGTCTCGCCTCTTTATTCTGGGGTAGGGTGGGCAATGTACTTTACAAGGTCCCTCCAGAGACAGTGATAGGTTCACAAACACTAGCTGTAACCACCTCCAGAATTGATTGGACAACACTTGTCTGGGCAGAAGAGCCACTTATGAACAGCAGCTCTGTTTTTTGTGATGTTAATTATACATAGAGTGTGCAATGTGCTTATCTTTGATCCTCTCTGGAGTACTCATTCCATGATCAGACTTGAGAAACTGTAGTCTGAAGGGAAGTAAGTAGAGATATTTAATGCCCCCAAAGCAGGTAAATATTTATAGTTCTTCCTCTTGGTTTCGACAGTTGGGTTAAGAGAACACTTCTGTTACTTATGGATTTTTTAAAATACATCTTTTTAGTGCATCTTTTAGAGATGCCAACAGTGAAGGTGAACTGTGGAAGATAAAAAAAATGTTGTCACTGCTATGAAAATGTTATCCTTGCTCTGGCCCTTTTGTTCATTCTGATCCTTAGTTCTGTCTTTTCCCCTAACAGTTATGTTAACAATTCTACCCTTTGGAAATGCAATTCTGGTTTCATAGGTACTAACACCTTTTCAAACATATGATTTGTACATTTATATGTATACGTATAATTTATAAAATGAAACAGAAATGGGAAAATATTCATCATTTCCCAGGTGTCCACTTATGGGCTAATATTTCAACATACCTTGAAGTTATAAATAAGGAAAATTCATTAGCACTAAAAAAAACCAGCCTTCCTCCTCCTGCTGTTAATTTAAAAATAGATGAGCTGCATGCTCATAATTCTCCTCAAGCATGTGTGCTGAAGAGAACTTGAGGATGAGGAGAATATGAAGAGGTCTTTTTTTTTTAAAAGGAAGACCCAGAACAGTTTATAAAGAATGGCCGATTACAGACTTATCAGTACTAGGCCTAGGCCAATAGAGTGATGTCTACGATGAAATGAATAGCCACAGATCCCTGGGCTAAGGAATATGACATGGCTACTCATAACTGCACTTCCATCTTTACAATAGGTAAGCCCATGCTTGTTAGACTTCTATATTTCATGGTCGTGACATAGGTCCAAGTTGCTTATCTCACTTTCATCAGTCATTGATTTTGGTATCTTAAACATGTGGTCTGTTGATGTATAGTTTAGTTCAACATTAGATGTTATGGTTGTTGTGGGTTTTCCAGGCTGTTTGGCCGTGTTCTTAAGGTTTTTCTTCCTAACGTTTCGCCAGTCTCTGTGGCCGGCATCTTCAGAGGACAGGAGTCAGAAAAATGCTGGCCACAGAGACTGGCGAAACGTTAGGAAGAAAAACCTTAAGAACACGGCCAAACAGCCCAGAAAACCCACAACAACCATCGGATCCCGGCCGTGAAAGCCTTCAAGAATACATTAGATGTTATGATCACTTATCTAGCTCCAGGTTCTTTCTTTCTTCTGTCTGTAAACAAACTCCTTGATTGGCAAATACCATATGAATAATCTATGTAAAATCTATGAAAAAAAGAGATAATCTATGTTTTTTTAAAAAGTGCATCTCTAGCAATTACATGTTTTCTTCTGTCCCAGACTGACCTCTTTTTAAACATCAGTCTACTCTGATGCCTGGTGCCTTTAGAAGGCAAGTAAATTTCTGAGATTCAAGGCAATGTGAGCTGCTTAGCCCCTAAGATTTCTCTCTCTCTCTCTCTCTCTCTCTCTCTCTCTCTCTCTCTCTCCATGTCTCTGTTTTGTTGCTCTGGTGCAGACTTCCCTGCAGCCTAAGAGCAGCCACACAGATGAGCAGAACCAGAGTGGGGAGGATGAAAGGAGGAGAGACAGTGGGCAGACAGCTCCCTGTGGGAGAGCAGAGGACAGCACAGGAGAGGAGGAATAGAGGTAGCTTTCTCATAGACCTTGGAGCAAAGGAGCTCTTGAATACAACCACCTGATTTGTAACAAAGGGGCCTTTTGATATTTTGTCCTACACTGATGGTCTTCTGGGAATGAGAGGAGCTTGGGAAGCCTGGCTCGCTGATTTATTGTACACAGCCTTCCTTTCCCTGTTCCCGTTTCTCACTGGGAAGGGGCAGGGGCTTGATGCACAGCTGCAGCCCATAGTCCTCCAGCAGCAGAGAAGGCCATCCCTTAATCTCTCTTTCGGGAGAATTCTCTGTGCCATGAAGAGATAGACAGAGAGAGGCTGAGAGAGCGAGCGCAACCACAGCAAGAATCTCCCTCTCCTTTTCTCTCCCTGGCACTAATCATACCCTTTATAGAAAAAAAATTGCAAGCATCAAAAAGATGGTGTACAATCCCTCCCTCGCTATCTGCTTCTCTTTCTCTCCACATAAACATATACACATTTTTTTTTCTATTTTCTCTTTCAAGAAAAAAAATAAGAATGGATCCAAGTTTGGGAAGGGAGAACATTTGGTTCCTTCAGCCTTCCTGTGTCCTCCTGAATGAGAATTTCACTCCATAAGCCAGTCCTCCTTTAAGAAAAAGTGATCATGCCAAAAAAGGAAAATGTGTCTGAGGCATGAACGTGCCAACCTTCCCTAGAAGCCCCTGTGTGCTTTGTCTGTAATAAGACTATAATCCTTGAAGGCACCATAAGATTCCTTGGGTTCTTGACCGAGTCATTGGCCTATACTTGGTGAAGTGAGGAGAACAGACTTTTTTCTCTCCTTTTCAAAACAGGGTCACCATGAGGCCATGCATTGGAAGAAAGCTGGCGTATCAATGAACAGATGACTGAAAGAGCTAACTAACTCATTAGCTAACCAATTCACAAGTAAAGTGTATACTTCACAGGTAGAGTATAGAGTAGTGCCTCTTAGAGAAACACCCATACAGCAGACAGAGCAGGCACACAATTCAACTAGATGGACTTTTCTCCTCCCAGTGGTAAAATGTACTGCCTTCTTTAAATTCTACTTGTATAAAGAAAATTGCATGTTTTGGTGGCAAACTGCCACTCGTTAACAAGGTGCTGGCTGTACGCTGGGTGTGCCCTCACAATGTGACAAGCACGTCATTAATGAGCAGCAATTATCTGCCAAGGTTTACTCAAATTCCAAAATGCTAGTACAAATTGTCAGTAGGATTCTGGTGATTGTGTTCTCTGTGCTGTCCATTCTGGGAAGAGTCACCACCATTTCAAAAAGTGCCACACAGTGTCCAGGAATAGTTAGCAAAGCATCAGTCTGGGGCACTATTTTACATCATAGAATCGTCACAGAGTTGGAAGAGCCATTGGAGGTCTTCTAGTCCAACCCCCTGCCCAAGGCAGGAGACCTCATACCATCCGGACAGATGGCTGTCCAATCTTTTCTTGAAAACCTCCAGCGATGGGGCACCCACAACCTCAGGAGGCAAGCTGTTCCACTGCTTAATGGTTCTCACCGTCAGGAAATTCCTCCTTATTTCCAGGTTGGATCTCCCTCTGATGAATTTCCACCCATTGGTTCTTGTCCTATCCTCAGGCACAATGGAGAATAAATCGATGCCCTCTTCCCTGTAGCAACCCTTCAGATATTGGAAGACTGCTATCATGTCTCCCCTCAGCCTTCTCTTCGTTAAGCTAAACATACTAGTTCTTTTAGTCGTTCTTCATAGGATTTAGCCTCCAGTCCCCTTATCATCTTTGTTGCTCTTCTAAATCTTCAAAAGAAGTATGAAAAAGGGTGGAGGAGGCACCAGACAGCATTTTGCTAAAGGTCTTTTCAACACTGGAATCCACAGGAATGGATAGTAACACCCTAGGATTGCCTTTCTATGCATACCTATTGGTCTGCATTACCTGAATATATGCATATCCTGGAACATTTATTCTGTACATCAATATCCCCACTTGTCCAAAGCTTGCTATCAGTGTTTGCACATTAGAAATGTGCACAATACTCCCCAAAATGCATACAATATTAAAGAGTGAGGATATTAAAGAGTGCACACAAATATACTTTGTGAGGACAATACAGCCTATAGAAATGCACACAAAAATGTCCCAAATTTGAGAAGTATTATACAGGGACATTCACATTTTTGTGTGGACTTGACAAAAAAATATGAATGGAATCCCAGAATAATGCAGATAATGGGACAGAACAAATGCAAGTTTAAAAACATGAGAACAATAGCAAAACCTGGCTGAGCAGAGTTGTCCATTCTTAAGAGCCAACCCTACCTGTCTGATTTGACAAGGACTACTTCTTGATGAAAGTTTGGCTGTTCCTGTCAGCCAGCTCGCTGTGGCTCAGAATAGCGCTATTCATTTCCCCTTAGCCTATAAACATTAAAGTGAAGGGTGAGCTACACCTAGCTATTAAAAAGATGTGGTCAAGTGTGACTGAACAGCTGTATGTGATAATGCCCTTTTCTCGTTATGCCCCAAAAGTGCCTGCAGTTCTGGGTGCACAGCCTATCAGAATGCACTAAAATACTTTACAGCTTAAATGTTCATTACTGGATTTGGAATGCCATGAAGCAGTGTGCTAAAAACTCTCTTAGGAAAAAGACTGCTACCAGTATCACTTATTCTCTGTCTAGCAGTACTGCTGTGGTAAGTAGGCTGATACTATATATATTCAGTTTGACTTGTCCAAGTTTTGAAAGTTCCAGAATTAAACTTTTCTTACAATTTGGCCTTGAAATAGAGCACAAGTATATGAATACATACAATAAAATGTATAGGATGGAAACTCCAGCCTTAATAAGATGCAGAACTGCTTCATTCTTTTTTCCCATTTTAATCTATGCAACTGCATAAGATGTACCACGAAAGCAAATTCATTACTGGGTGAGTGAGTCACCACTGAGCCTTGAACTCTCCATCAGGAAATGAGTCTTCTGACACTTGTCCATATTGGAAAAAACTGCCTGTGAATTGATATAGGTTTCCTGCCCCATAGAGCACTAAGCTGATATGTTCATGAAGTATTTAAATAGACTGGAGTGCAATGAAGGAAAGCAAAGCAGAAACCAGTCAAAATCCTCTGCTCACATTAGTAGTTTGCTAAATGTGAGAATATCATACGGATTTTGAGTACTGTTTCTTAGACTCAAAAATACTTAAGTGTTTCTGTACAAATTTCAGGGGAATGATTTCCCCACTCCTTATAATATGCATATACTTTTTTTGGCTTGAACAATTTTTTGTGTCTAGTGATTGAGCCACAGAAATAGTCAGAAGCTACTGTACAGGACAGATACTTTTTTCTGAGAATGACTGTCAAAAGTAGTATATTGTACTGGATTAAAGAGCAAATGATATCCTGGGATGTCTCTAATTTAATGCATTAGAGATGGGAGAAGTATTTGTAAAGTATAGGAGCAAACAAAGGCACAAGCATTAGGATCACACCAAAGGAGCATGGTTCCTAATCTTGGGTCCCCAGATGTTCTTGGACTACAACTCCCAGAAATCCTAGCCAGCACAGGCACTGATGAAGACTTCTGGGAGTTTTGGTCCAAGAACATTTAGGGACCCAAGGTTGGGAACCACTGATCTAGACTACCAGACTATTTCCAAAAATGTCCAATCGGATTCCTCTACAAAGAGCCCACAAACTGGGCATGAAGACAGTAATGCTGACCTTTTGTGTTTACAGTGATTTTCACCAGCACCTGACTTTTAAATATCATATAGGGATGGTACCTTGCTTGTACAGATCATACCTACACATTACCAGAGCCATTTCACCCCCAACAACCATGTAGATGTGAAGGATATTGCTTGGGGTGTGAGTAACTGAATTGAATGAGCATCCAGCTCTGTGGCAGCTGCTTACATGCCAAGCAACATGCTTCACTTGTCACTTCCTGGAGCAGAGAGAAAATGTAGCTTGAGATTAGTGATTTTATGCTTCCCCCATCCTTGCAATCAGGAGCACAGTCACCACCCCCATGGCTGCTAACAAGATGAAAATTCCAGCTATTCTAGCATTCTGCTTCCCACAGTTCAATGCTAAGTAATGTTACTACTCTATTTCAGCATCCAGCTGGCTGGATAACTCAGTGGATAGGAATACCTGGCTATGGGCCCAGAGACCAGACTGAACTGCCTTCTGTGCCTTCTGTGAAAAAAGCCAACTGTAAAGTCTTGGGCAAGGTTGCACAGCCCTAGAGCACCACCAGAGAGGGACTGGCAAACTACTTGAGTACTTTATACTTAGAAATACTGGCAATGGTAATCTTACATTGAAATTGACCTGATGGCACATCATCATCATCATCATTATCATCATCATTTCAGTATCTTTAATATCCTTGCAAAGTAAAAGGTTGTGGGCGGGGGGAATCAGACCTGTTGGCTCTCCCTACCACTGGCTCATCATTTTGTGACCTCTGGTTCCCTCTACATTTGTTGAGCTGGGTACTCATTTTACCGACCTCGGAAGGATAGAAGGTTGACTCAGCCTTCTATCCTTCCGAGGTCGGTAAAATGAGTACCCAGCTCGCTGGGGGGGGGGGCAATGTGTAGCCTGCATAATTAACTTGTAAACCACCCAGAGAGTGCTTGAAGCACTATGGGGCGGTATATAAGCAGCACGCTTTGCTTTTGTTCTACCTGCCATTGCCCTGCCTTACACACCACCAGTGCCAAGAGGCATCAGCTGCCCCACTATCATGGCAGGTAAGCAAGTAACCCTCCCTTGTTGGAAAAGTTGTGACCCATTTTGAGTCCAATCTAGTTTTATAGACCTTGTGTCTCCTTTGCTGCCTGCTAGCCTTTCTTTATCCAAAACAAACACAAAACAAAGGAGGAATCCCTTTGCAAAATGGGGAAAGTGGAAAGTGGGACCAGGGGATCTGGTTGACATGTTTTTTTTCTTAGTTTTTTTTTTTACTTTTAAAAACTAGGGGTAAGGTAAGGAGTACAAAAGGTAGAGGGGGATATGGGGGGGAAAGAGGGGGAAGGAGAACACAAAATGTACTGTCATCCAATCTGTTTGTTCATGTTGCGATATCAAGTTGACTTTTCGCCTTTCTACAATTTGATTGCCCTCCAGGTTTCAACTTACAGTTACATCTTAGTTTAATTCTATGTTATTCAAGCACTACCTGGTGACTCAAGCCATTTATATAATAAGTCCCATCGTTCAGTTGCCTTTTGTATTGGACAGTCTTTCAGCACTTCTGATAGAATATCCATTTCTGCCACTTCCCATATCTTCTCAATGAGTTCCTCTTGTTTTGGTATCTTTGATTTCTTCCAGTTCTTAGCATAAAGAATTCTGGCTGCAGTGACTATATATATATAACTAGGTAGTTCTTTGTCTTATCTATATTATCTGGTATAATGCCCAGTAAAAACAATTCTGGGGTTAGTGGAACATTACAAAGCAGTATTTTTTGTAACAGAGTATGTACTGCTATCCAATACTGTTTCGCTACTCTACAAGTCCACCACATATGGTAAAAGCTTCCCTCTTGTGCTTCACACTTCCAACAAACATTTGACACCTCTGTATAAATCGTTGACAATTTTTCTGGAGTCATATGCCACCTATAAAACATCTTATATATGTTCTCCTTGAAATTTACCGATTTTGTGAGCTTTATGTTATTTTGCCATATTTGCAACCATTGATGAATATCAATATTATGTCCTATATTTTGTGCCCACCTAATCATACATTCTTTTACCATCTCATCTTGCATTTTAGTTTCAAGCAAATAATCATACATTTTCTTAATTACTTTATCAGTTGAGCCCAGCAGAAGTTTATCGAATATCGTTTGTTCTGTGTAAAAGCCCTCTATTTTATCTTTTCTATACGTACCTAGATTCCACTTGTGCTCTGGACCACCAGTCTAGATATATGTTTTGTGTTTCTTTTTTTTTTTTTTTTAATTTTTTTTTTCCCCTTTATTTTAAATTTAAACAAAAACATATAACATACAAACTAAAATACAATTTAACTGTGTTCCCCACCACCATATGCGGGACCTCTTGCCATAATCTTCCTCTTCCTTCTTCTTCTTCTTCTTCTTCCTCTTCTTCTATTGTCCTCTTCTCCAAAACTGCATTGATTCTTGATTTGGAGCTTTCCCTTTTCCTCTTATTAATACATATTCCAAAAATCTCCCCCATATATCATAAAAGTTATTTTTTTTCAACTCTCCTTTCTTAACCTTTAAGTTACAAGTTAATTTATCATTTATTGCTATATTCCATATTTCTTTATACCATTCTTCAATTTGCAATTCGACTTTTGATTTCCATTGCCTAGCTATAATCAATCTAGCTGCTGTTAATAAGTTGGTTATCAATTCTTTAGTCATTTTGTCATATTCCACATTCTCAAATATTGATAACAAAGCAATCTCAGCATTAAATTCTATATCTTTTTCACATATGTAGCTTAATTCTTTAAAAATTTGTTTCCAAAATCTTTGCACTTTTTCACATTCCCACCACATATGAAAGTATGTACCAATTTCCTTCTCACATTTCCAACAGACATTCGGATGATTGGCATTAATTTTATTTAATTTTGACGGTGTTAAATACCATCTTAAACTAAGTTTAAAAAAATTTTCCTTTATTCTTACTGACATAAATCTTAACACCCTCATTTTCCATATCATCCTCCATTCTTCTTCATTTATTCTTTTCCCAATATCTTGCTCCCACACTATTTTTAATCCTTCTTTCTCACTTTCCTCTTCCTCTAAATTAAGAAGAAGTAAGTAAATTTTGCTCACAGTACCTTTCACTGAGTCAGTCATCCGAATGTCCTCATATGACAATAACAATTGTTCGTATTTTGTATATTCTCTACCTTTATTATATTTATTTACCCATTCATTAGTCCATCTTTCTAATTGTATATAATTCAACCATGAAATGCTCCTATTCTGAAGAGTTTGTTTCATTTGATCTATCGATCTCATTTTATACAACCAATCTTTCAATCTAATCACTTTCTTTTCTTTAAATAGATCCACATATACTTTCATATTGGTAGGAAAATTTTCTATTTCTGTCACTAATCCAAGTGGGGAATATGATGAACATAAATTCTTTTTGCACTTATACCATATATTTAACAATGTCTTTAAAAATGGATTATTAATTTCCCTTATTTTATCTTTCTTAATTATACCAAATAAATATGTTTCTATATCTGCCTGTAATTCTGATGATTCCATCTCCCACCAAATTAGCCTTTCTGGATTATATATAATTTCCCCAATAAACCTCAATTGGTTAGCCAAATAATAATTTTTTATATTTGGTAAACCTATACCACCTTTTTGCTTTGTTCTATACCAATACTTTTTATTTATTCTAGATCTCTTCCCTTCATTACAGTATTTATTAATTATTCCTTGCCAAAATTTCAAATCATCCTCTGTTAACTGTATTGGTAGCATTCTAAATAAAAAATTAATTTTTGGTAAGATTTTCATTTTTATCAATGCAATCCTTCCAAACCAAGATAGCTTAAAGTTACTATATTCCTGTAATTTGTTTTTAATCACTTCCTTTAGTTTATTATAATTATATTCCTTTATTTTTTGAATATTTTTTGCTAGATCTATTCCTAAATATTTAATTGATTTGCATAATCTGAAATCATATTTTTCAACACACCTTTCTTGTTCTACTCTATTATGATTAAATAACATTAATTCAGATTTTTGCCAATTCACACATAATCCAGTTATTCTTCCAAATTTTTCTAAATGAGTTCTAATTTTATCTACGCATTCTAACGGATTTTTCACTGTCAACAAGGAATCATCAGCAAATAAATTAATCTTTATTTTATTCTTTTTCCCCATACCTTCGATTAAATCATCATTCCTTATTACATTTGCCAACATTTCAATAATCAAACAAAACAGAACTGGAGAAAGAGGGCAACCTTGTCTAGTGCCTCGGCCTAAAGCTATTTGTTCTGTAATCCCATCATTAACTATTACTACAGAGGTATTCCCCAGATATAGTTGATCTATTATCCCCCTAAATTTCTTTCCAAAACCCCAACCTTTTAACAAAATCTTTAATGTTGGCCATTCCACGCAATCAAATGCCTTAAATATATCTAATGATAAGATACCTGCCTTCAATTTGTCTTTTTCTATATTGTATAAAATATTCAATACCCTCCTAGTCAAATTCTCCATTTGTCTACCCTTTAAAAAACCATTCTGATCCTCTTTAATATATTTTATAATAAATTTATTAATTCTATTCGCAAGTATTGCAGTAAAAATCTTTGCATCTTGATTTAATAGTGAAATGGGTCTATATGAACTTGGGTCTGTTAAGTCTTTATTAGGCTTTGGGATAAGAGTTATTAATGAATGTTTCCAAGAATCTGGTATTCTCTCTCCTTCCAATATTTCATTATAGAGCACTTTTAACTTAGGGATCAATATTGGTTTAAAAGTTTTATAATATTCTGATCCTAAACCGTCAAAACCTGGAGTTTTACCATTTTTTAATTTATTAATAATCTCTATAATCTCTTCCTCTTTTATCTCTTTATCTAAATCCTTTTTATCATTCTCTGATAATTTACTCTTAACATTTTCTTTAATATAATTTTCTATATCTTCTTTCGATACACTATTACCTTTATACAAATTTTGATAGAATTCATGTATTATCTTTAGTTTTTCTTTCATTAAGCTACAATTCTTTCCCGTTTTGTCTTTAATCACTCCAATTATATTTTTTGCTCTTTTAGTTTGAACTAATCTAGCTAAAAGTTTTGAATTTTTATTACTGTATTCGAAAAAATTCCTCCTAGCGTATATCAAGTCTCTCTGGACCTTTTCTAGCTCTATACCTTCTAATTCCTTTCTTTTAGCTTGGATCTCAATTAATTTTTTGTTATCTCTATCCATAAAATATTTGCTTTCTAAATCCTTTAATGATTCTACAATTCTATTTATATTTTCTTCTCTCAATTTTTTTAATCTACAGGATTCTCTTATGGCGATTCCTCTCATGACTGCTTTCATAGTGTCCCATAACACTCCTATTTTATTCCCACCTGCTTCATTAAATGACCATATTTCCAACCATTCTTTCTTAACTTTATCCACAACCTCTGTATGTTGAAAAATATTGGAGTCCATTCTCCATCTTCTAGCTTCTCTATAGTCCTTCTTAACTTTCATCTCTAACACCATCAACGCATGATCTGTTATTTTTATCACATTAATATTTGTATCTACTACTTTTGAAATTAAGTTTTGTGAAATAAACATAAAATCTATTCTAGAATAACTATTATGTACAGAAGAATAATATGTAAACCTTCTTTCATCTCCCTTTAATTCTCTCCATATATCTTTCAAATCCGTAGTGTTTAATATCTTACTCAGGAGGGTACCTCTTTTATTCAACTCATCTTTTTTACATGTGGATTTATCTTTCACCTTATCCAGAACCATATTAAAATCTCCTGCCATAATCACATATCCTTTCCTAACCTTTTCCATTTCTTCAATCACAGTTCTATAAAATTCTCCTTGATTCATGTTTGGTGCATACACATTTACTAATGTATAATCTTCCTCCCCCATTTGACCTTGAATTATCAAATATCTACCATTACTATCTTTTATTACTTCTTTCATCACAAATTCACAATGTTTAGATATTAATATTGCTACCCCTCTAGATTTAGAGGTCCCAAATGCTTTTTCATATATATGGATGTTTTGTAATTTCAATTCATTGACTCCATCCTTTAGTTGATGTGTCTCTTGTAAATAGATAATGTCAACTTTACTTTTCTTTAATAATAATTCTATCCTCCTTCTCTTTAACACAGACCCTAGGCCTTTCACATTTAAAGTCGCTACCCTTATGTTTTTCCCCATATCCGTTCCTTTCTCTGCCTCTTATGCGGTCCCTTTGTGCATCTCACATAACAAAAACAAAACCAAAAACAACTAAAAAAAATAAATTCACCAACCTCTAGTTTCCTATCCCTATCCTTCTTACCTACATATAAATTATTTTCCTCCCTCCCGTTTCCCCACGTCTCACTAATGTTCGGCGCGAGCTCTGGGAGGGGGGGAGACGTCACCCCCACCAGTCCGGACCCCAGCCAAACCCTCATCCCAATTTCACCCCACCTCATATTTTTATCTATATATATACTCAAATGCCTTCCCTCCTAACTTTTAACATCTCTTCTTCTTTCTACCACCCAAGTCTAATCAGGTAATCCAAAACAACAATGAGAAAAAAAAATAAAAAGAAAAAAAGGAAAAGAAAAAAAAATATGAAAAAGAAAAAAAATTTAAAAAAAATTAAAAAAAATTTAAAAAGATCTTATTAATATTATAAAAAAAATTTTTTAATATTATAATAAAATGAGCAGAACAAAAAAAGAAAAAAAAAATCCCAACCCTCATTACAAAAAGAAAAATCAAAAATCAAAAAGAAAAAAGAAAAAAAGGAAAAAAAGGGAGGGTAAAGGAGAAAGAAAAAAAAAAAAATTCTTCCGACATCCAGTAACGCCCAGTAATCTCTTCCAATTAAAGTATCTTCTCTCAAAAAATCTTCTCTTTCGGACTACCAGTCTTTACAAAGCTACTTGCTTGCTTGTCCCTTCACTCTCATCTTCTTGCCAAAGTCCCCAGGCTTTCATCAAATCCTTCCCATCTTCAAAGGAGTAGATTTTATGTAGGGTTCCATCCTTCCATATTTTCAAAAAGACAGGGTGGCCCCAGTTGTATCTCTTGCCGTTCTTAATTAAAATTGAAGTGATGGGCTTCATTGTTCTTCTCCACTGGCTGGTTTCGGGGCTTACATCCTGATAGATCTGAACTGAATTTGATCTATAAACTAGCAATTCAGGCTTTTCTTTAATGACCCTAAGAAACTGTTCTTTCTTCATATAGTTAAAAAATCTTAGTATTATGGGTCTTCTGGTTTTCTTTGGGTTCCCCACAAAATGTACTCTCTCAATATCTTCCTCAGCCACATGTTGGGATTTCATAACAGAATTAACACAAAACAGATTAATTCTGTTTTGTGTTTCTAACTCTTCTTTGGACCTTAACTCACAATCATTTTTTAATAGATCTTGATAACTTAAAAGTTTCGCTTCTGTCATGAGGTTAGGTTGTGTAAAGGCCTCTATGGGTGACACCCAGCCTGGTGTTTTTTGGTAAATCTGCTGGATGATCTTTTTCCAAGTCCCTAGTTCTTATCATATGCGAGTTGAAACTTTTCTGCTCTTTATCTTTTTTGTACCATAGAAAAGTATGCCAACCTAACTGTAAATCATGTCCTTCCAACTTGAGTAGTCTATCATTATCTAAAGTTATCCATTCCTTTATCCAGACCAATACACAGGATCTATAATACAATACCCAATCTGGGAGACCAAAACCTGCTCTTTGTTTGGCATCTTGCATTGCTTTGATTTTAATTCTTAGTTTTTTACCTTGCCACACAAATCTCATGATCATCTTGTTAAGTTCTTGAAAAAAATGACTGTTTTAATATTATGGGAATTGTCTGAAATAAAAATAAAATTTTAGGTAGAGCATTCATTTTGATGGTTGCTATTCTTCCCATAAATGATAGCTGTAATTTGTCCCATCTCTCCAAGCTATTCTGTATCTCTTTAATCAACTTCATATAATTGTCTTTGAATAATGTACTAGTTTTCTTTGTGATTTGGATCCCTAAGTATCTGACTCTCTTCTCTTCTTGAAAGTTAGTCCTTTCTATTAATTTCTGTCGTTCTTGATCTCTCATATTTTCTGGATCCATTTCAATCGGATTTCAGGCCGGGTTTTGGTACGGAGACTGCCTTGGTCGCCCTGTACGATGACCTTTGCCGGGAGAGAGACAGGGGGAGTGTGACCCTGTTGATACTCCTGGACCTCTCAGCGGCTTTCGACACCATCGACCATGGTGTCCTTCTGGATAGGCTGGCTGGGTTGGGAGTTGGGGGCACCGCTTTACGGTGGTTCTGCTCCTTCCTGGCTGACCGTGTCCAGAGGGTGGTGCTGGGGGACAGTTGCTCTGTCCCATGGCGTTTATGTCATGAGGTTTCTCAGGGCTCAATACTGTCCCCCATGCTGTTTAACATCTACATGGAACCACTGGGAGAGGTCATCAGGAGGTTTTGGCTGAGGAGTCAGCAATATGCTGACGACACTCAGCTCTACCTCTCGTTTTCCACCAATCCAGGTGAGGCGGTTTCTGTGCTGAACTCGTGTCTGGACCTGATAATGGACTGGATGAGGGTTAATAAATTGAAACTCAATCCAGACAAGACGGAAGTGCTGTTAGTGGGTGCTTCGCCGGACAGGCTGGAGGGCCATTTCCCTGCCCTGAATGGGGTTGCACTCCCCCTAAGAGACAGGGTCCGCAGCCTGGGGGTGCTCCTGGACCCCAGTCTAACTCTGGAAGCCCAGGTGGACTCGGTGGCCAGGGGCGCCTTCCTTCAGCTGCGGAAATTATACCAGCTACGGCCCTACCTGGACGAGCGGAGTCTCATGACAGTTACACACACACTGGTAACATCTTGTATAGATTACTGCAATGTGCTCCACGTGGGGCTGCCTTTGAAGATGGTCCGGCGACTGCAACTGGTCCAGAATCGAGCTGTGCGGCTGGTGAGTGGTGGGGCCGCTAGGGGACACATCAAGCCGATTCTGATTAAATTACATTGGCTACCAGTTGCTGCCCGGGCCCAATTCAAAGTGCTTGTTTTGACATATAAAGCCCTAAACGGCTTGGGCCCTGGATACCTGAAGGACCACCTCCTTCCATATGAACCTACCCGGCAGTTAAGATCTAGCCAGGGGGCCCTTTTGAAAGAGCCATCCCTCAAGGAGGTAAGAGGGATGGCTTGTAGACAAAGGGCCTTTTCGGCAGCTGCCCCCAGACTATGGAATGCCATCCCAATTGAGATTCATCTGGCACCGACGCTGATGACATTTCGGTGCCAGGTCAAAACCTTCCTGTTCCAGAAGGCGTTTAATTGAAATAATATCAACTGTGGGTCCTGATGGCAATTTTTAGAGTATTTATTTTAATTGTATTTTAATTGTTTTATCTTTTTATTGTATTTTTATTGTATTTTAATTGTTGTAAGCCGCCCAGAGACCTTTGGGTAGAGTGGGCGGCATATAAATTAAATAAATAAATAAATAAAATAAATAAATAAAAAGGGCAAAAAAGAGGAACCTGGGAACTACAGACCAGTCAGCCTGACATCAATCCCAGGCAAAATTCTGGAACAGATCATAAAGCAGTCATTGTGCTTTAATATAAGTGGCGGCATATAAGTTAAATAAATAAATAAATAAATAAATAAATAAATAAATAAATAAATAAATAAATAAATATTTTTAACAAGTATTTTTGTTTTCTTTTGGTTTATTTTCATTCCTGCCATATCACCAAAATTCATCAGCATCTCCATCAGGTCTTCAATTTAGTCCATTGGATCCTCCAATATAATAACTAGATCATCTGCAAAAGCTTGGAGCTTAGAAGTATGACCTCTTACTTTCAGTCCTTTTATTTCCTTTTTATCTCTAATTTGCTCAGTTAATATTTCTAGAGTAAAAATGAATAGTAATGGAGAGAATGGGCCTTTCTGTATTTGTATTTCTTTCGTCAGCTCTCCATTGATTCTAACTTTTGCCTTTTGCTGGGTATAGATTGCTTTAATTAATTTCAAAAATCTTTCTCCAACTTGTAGCACTTAATGGTTGACATGTTGATGGACCAAACACGCCATCCGCTTTTCTGACTCCAGAAATGGATCAAAGGAATTGTAGATGTGTGAAGTGAGGTGAGTAAAATGATCTTAGCTGTGGTGATTGCTTGTTCACAAATGCTTATGATTTTCATTTCCTATACTCACAAACCTAACGCAGGACTGTGGGGTTAGCTTGATGGTATTTGGCCCCATCTAGCTCAAAACTCAGCCATCACTGTCTGAGGTGAAACACAGTTTTCTCAGCTATTTTCAATAGACAGATAATAGTGAAAAGAGCATTGTTGCTGAATGAGTATACATAAAGTGTTTTTAACTCTTCCAATATATTATGCACTGTCTATTTTTATTCTGCTAATGTTAGCACTTTCTGTGAAACATCAGTATTTTCCTCTTTATCTGAAACAGGTAACTAGGAAACAACTAATTTTTGAACCAAATGAAAATGCCATTGACATAAGCCCTTTTTGCCATCTTATAGATTATGTCACTTTGACAAACAACATTCAGTCTCATAAAAGTAACTAGCTACATCCAATAATTTAAATGTAATCTGAAGTGACTTTGGAAATTGAAAACGGCAACTTATATATCAGCTTTTTGATAGCTATGGCTATAAAGACAGAAAGGAAGCACTGGGAAATATTATCTCCCTGCTTTAGTGCTAGTGTGGAAATAGCCTTACCACATTATAAAGGGGAATCCCATTTACTGTACTTATAATTCTGGTTTTTCCAAGATTCTGAAGCCTTTTCAAGTTTTTGACTGTCAGTCATAGTCGATGAAAAAAATATCTATAGAAAAAGCAAGCTGTTATCTTACACACAAGAGGGACCCCAACTACAGTTAAGGTTCAGTAGTTAGGCCAGAAAAAGCCCTCGTCTGTGACACAATCAGGGAGCGTGGGGAGAGAACACAGCCTGACTGACAGTCAAGAATGCTCAGGGCATGTCCACACCAGTAGAACAGCTCAGTATTTGGATTGCTTTTGGTGCAGTTTCATTTATGGTGTCCACATGTGTTTTAACTTAGAGCAATCCATCCTGCCCCTTTTTAGAGCTGTCTTACTCCCTTGGCACAGTGGTAGGGCTATGGGTTTTTAGTGTGTGCAGGAACAGGTGATACCTTTATTCAAGCATTAAGAACATAAAACAAAACAAAAAACAAACAGCGAGCCTTGAATGATTAATCATCTTCTTCAAGATTGTGCATCACATTCTTGTGGGTATTTCCAAAATTATATGCTGTTATTGATGTTCCAAATTCACATGGATGATTTTGAGGCCAGGTTAGGTTCTTAACTGCAGTATGCAAGTTGGTTTCAAGGTTCTCCTCAGCTAGCAGTTTGGAATTTATGGTCCATCTCTTAAAACAAAGGACAGCAAGGCAATTTGGGCCCCCCTCACATTCCCCGTTTCTGCCTTTTTAAAATCTGATTCAGATTGTTCCTAATTAGCCTGTTCTGTAGCCCATGTGGATGGTTAGTCCAAAATAGAGCTGTGGGCAGCTTTATGTGGTCAGCTTTTTTACCTCCATTATTGGTAATGGTGTGGCTAAAAAAATCTTGTAAATAAATAAATGTGAGTTGGCAACCCTGTGATGTATTTGGTGGGTTGTGGGATTGAAAAGAATGACAGAGAAACCATGCCATCCTTTATTTTCATCTACTCTACTATTTTAATTTTTAAAATAGAAGCTGAACTATTCTAGATAAACAAGATAAATTAGCAGCATGATGTATACCACACTAGGTAGAATTATTGCTGTTTCACTTTTTCATACATATAAAATTGCCATGGGTCTAACACACCTGAAAACCCATTCAAGACCATGCAACCCATTATAACTAAACTTAACATTTAATGCTTCAGACTTACATTTATCAAAAACTTTTCTATAGCAAAATAATAAGAGCATAGAACATCAAACATTTGAACAGTAATTTTAGCAAAAGACATCATAATTCATAATTAGAGATGGGGACAAATAAAAAAAATGGCAATTCGTTTTGATCCATTATTTGTCAAGGTTAATGGATCAACGAATACAAATATACAAATATTCTTCGACAAATCAACGAATCGATCCGTCGATTCATCTGCAATTTAAATGGCTATAACACTGGCCCCTGACGACCTAGAGACACCAAATTTGCAGGGAAGCTTCCTTAGATGCTTTTCTACAACACCTGAAAGTTTAGTGAACATTGGATCATGGACCCCCAAGTTATATAGTCACAAAAAGACCCCCCAGGAAAGCTCTCCCCAAGTACTTAGAGAATCCAGAATCACAACGGAGCTTCCTATGTCTTTCCCCAACACATCTGCCTACTTTGGTAAAGATTGGATATCGGAACTCAATGTTATTCACCCACAAATTGGGTTCCCCCAGGCACAGAAGCCCATGGTATTGAGGGAGTTATATTTAGCCCCAGCAGAATGAGAGGTCCCTTTGGCAGAGACATGCATGAGGCATTGAGTTTGTCTTCAGCTCAGCACAACATTACATTTGCCAGTGAAATAGAGTTTGCCCTCAGGAGGACTGGAGGCAAGGAGGTATTTGGCAGCACAGCAGACTTTTTGGCTCCGTCGGGCACTGAGGAAGTTGGCAGCAGGAAAACAGGCTCTTTTGGCCCCATCGGGCACTGAGGGAAAAGGCAGCAGGAAAGCAGGCTTTTTTGGCTGCATCGGGCACTGAGGTTGTTGGCAGCAGCAAAGTACCGTGTCTTGCACCATCGGGGCACTGAGGCAAAAGGCAGCAGAGCAGACTCTGGTCTTCTTCTGCAACATCAGATTTGCCTGCAAAGGAAAGGTTTTTGCCCCCAGGAGGCAACTGAGGTTGCTTGCAACTTCCAACAGCACCATCAGCACCATCAGATGAACAGGGTCGGTGATACTAACAGCGGTTAATCCACAGGGGCTGCGGGGCTGTCAGAAACATATCAGCTCTGCAATCTGAAGCCAGGCGATGGGGCGACAAAGATGCTTGTTTAGAACTGGAAAGCTGGGGATTGCTTGCAACTTGGCTGCTGAGACCGCCCGGATATGATAAAGATAGCCCTCGGAGGTTTGGAGGGCTTAGACAGGCCGGCCCCCTTGGCACGGGTTGAAAACCAGACAAGCTCTGCCGTCTGAAGCCGGGTGATGGGGCAACGCCTGGACAGACTTGGATGGGGCAGAGCCCGGCTTTGGGTGTGCCAACATGGCTGGACAGCCCTCTGTCTTGGCACATTATGGGCGTCACCCAACACTTTGCTCTTGTACACTTTAGTTGTACAAGAGCAACTATTTATTCATTTTTCTTACTGCTCAGTCTGGGTCTGCTAAGAGAGCTGGACGGCCCTCTTCGCTTGTTTGGGGGTGTCGGGACCGGCTCTGGGTGTGCCAGCCAAAAGGGTTAGATGGCCCTCTTGGCACGTTCGGGTGACGTGCAGACAGGCTTTGGGTGGGGCAGAGCCCGGCGACGCTGCTACTACAGTGGTTAATCTGCGGCCGCTGGTGAGCTGAGCTAATTCGTTTGTGTAGTTTGTTCCAACTTCTGCCTACCTGCTGAGTTGGCATGGGACTGAAAGCAGAGTGTGTTGCCCCATCGGGCACTCAGGCACACGGCAGCCAGAAAGGAGGCTCTTTTGGCCCCATCAGGCACTGAGGGAAAAGGCAGCAGGAAAGCAGGCTTTTTTGGCCGCATCGGGCACTGAGGTAGTTGGCAGCCGGAAAGCAGGCTTTTGGGCCCCATCGGGGCACTGAGGCAAAAGGCAGCAGAACAGAGACAGACTGGGACATCATCTGAAACAGGGGGGGGCTTCAATGAGAGGGGGGATGAAGAACATTTGCTTCCCTGCTTTTACTGGCAGATCTATTGCAGAATCCTGGATCTACCTGTGAGAAGAAGGAGCACTTCTATTTGGAGAAGCCTCCAGAGGATCCAACCAGTGTGTTCATATTTTGCATTTACAGAGGTTCTTGTGCTAAAACTGAGCTACACAATTCCCAGTGCGGTGTAGTGGATAGAGTGATGGACTAGGGCTATGGTGACCAGGGTTCGGATTCCCGCTCATCCATGGAAACTCACTGGGGGAGTGGACCTGGTACAACCACTCCTTAAATATCTCACTTACCTTGAAAACTCTATTAGGGTTGCTCTAAATTGGTTCTTACTTGATGGAACAGAACACACACACAGAGACTTATGTTAAAATTAGTTTTTTAATTTACCAGAAGCACAAAGGGAAGAAATATCAACATTATGTGTTATCAGAACAAACTCAGTCATTTGGTTTTATCATTGGAGACAACTCATCTGGTGCAAGAGACTAGATTGTTCAGCTTGGGTAGAGAATACTAAGGTTCTGATTTATTTTCAGCTACTCAGTTCTCCACATGGTCCTGGGCATCTAATATTTCCACGGGGTTGAGTTTGTAGGTATAAGGAAAAACAAATGAATAAACTGGTACATTTACCAGTACTGCATGAGGAATTTACTTGCATTGCTTCTAATTTGTTAGGGTGTTTTAACCCTGCATTTCTGTGGTGTCCTGGAATGGTGCCCTGGAAACCACAGAATGGATTGTATCTTCTCCAAGGTTAGAAAAGGAGCTCTAATTTTGGAAGACGAGACAAGCTATTATCTCAGATCCCACATCCCTGCCCCAATGTAGGCTTCCATGACTCTTGTCTCCCCATTATTAAAGGTGGGGTGTGTGCGCATGAATGAGGTGAATTGGATTGAAGACATGGCATGGGCAGAGCAAGAGGAAAAGTTTGAAGATACAGTACTCAAATGCCTCTCAGCACTCCACCAAGTTGCCAATGTGGGAGAAGATTTAGAACAATCTGAAATACTTCCAAAATGTTTCTCTCCCATTTCTTACAATGGGAGGGAAACAGTTCTACCACCACCACCCCTAGAAAGAAATAAGCAGAACAAGAGCAGTAAATTGGCAGGGTTTAGGAAATATCACAGTGCTCTGACAAAACAATAAGGTTGCCCTGTGAACCTGTTATTTTAGTGTCATTGCCATTCTTGAGGAACTAATTATAGCTATACCTAGTAGCACTGCTCTATTATAATTTTTCTTTTCTTTTTAGGAGTGTTTTTAAAACATTACTCAGTGGTTTTAATTCCTGCTGGGGTGGAACATAGCTTATAAGAGATTAGTTTGGCTGGAGTTCCTTAAAAAAAAGAAAAGAAGAAAGAAAAAAGTTCATCTTGAACTGAGCTATTTGATATTAAGAAACATAATGCAGTGAATTTCACAGTGCCGATTATTTGTTCATTGCAATCCGCATAACGCTGTTTATTTTTCTAAGGGCTGTTATTTTACAAACAATTATCTCTATAATCATTTCTCCTTGGAGCATTCATTTGCTATTTTTAAACACTTAACTAAAGTGTTTTTATTTCCTCTCAGGGTGGAATTTAGCCTAAAATGTCACTTTCGACCACATTTCTATTTTTTAGAAAAAGAAAAAAAAAGCATCTTGTATGGAGATAAGTCTCTTTTGATTTTAACAAATAATACAGTGACTTTTACAACGCACAGTGACTATTTGTGCCTTCTAATCCACATAAAGCTTTTTGTGTATGATTTTGCAACCAATGATCTCTATTTATTCCCCTTGGAATTTTCATTTTGCACTGGCAAAACAGCACATGCCGTGGGAGAAGGCAAAATTAACGGGTTTCAGGCAAGCAACTTGGGAAAGCTCAATGGGGGGTGCTATCTGACACTGTATGTACATGTGGAGTAATGCATGACTTGTATACTGGCCATCAGGGTGCACCAAGGCAGAAAGAAAAAGATGAGCAAGGCAGAAAGAGAAGTGACAAGAGTGACAATCTTTACTCCCTTTGCTGTATTTGAGGCTAAAGCAGCTGTTCGCTCATAGACAGTCTTATGGCACCAGAGTGAAGATCCCACCATGGAGCCAATTGGTGCTGGCCATCTCCCTTCCCTCTCCATGAAACTGCACCTAATTATCTCTGTTGAAGATTTCGCAACCTTGCATGCTGCCTTTAGCAGGTTGACAGGGAGGTACATTTCTGGGCTGGGGTGACTGTCAGTCTACCCAGTACTAACCAACTGTTCCCTCTTCCTGCCTCTGATTTCAAAGAGAGCCTCACCTCTCTGATGAGAGCAGTTTTTTCCCTCTCTGGAGTCTGTTGAAGTTTGTTGTTGTAAGTAGTCATGTTCTTAGTTTGCTGTTTGATCTGTTCAACTGTAAGTACAGAGAATGGTTTTTATTCTATCTCTTACTAATGTCTCAGAGTAAGTTATTGAGACTGTAAGTGCCAGCTTAATGAGAAAGGGGTGGACTAATCTGTGGTTGTTGTTTAGTTGTTAAGTCGTGTCTGACTCTTCGTGACCCCATGGACCAGAGCACGCCAGGCCCTCCTGTCTTCCACTGCCTCCCGGAGTTCGGTCAAATTCATGTTGGTAGCTTCGGTGACACTGTCCATCCATCTCGTCCTCTGTTGTCCCCTTCTCCTCTTGCCTTCACACTTTCCCAACATCAGGGTCTTTTCCAGGGAGTCTTCTCTTCTCATGAGATGGCCAAAGTATTGGAGCCTCAGCTTCAGGATCTGTCCTTTCAGTGAGCACTCAGGGTGGAGCACTCTGTGGAGCGTGAAGCTATTCTGCTCTGTAAATCCCTGCACTTCTGCTGCACAACTAGAGGAACTTAAACATATATTCAAAACTTTACAAGTCTCTGCCTTCTACTGGCTTCCTGAGATTGTTGTCTGTGGCTATTGGGAGAAAAGGATTTGCTTACTTCTCCGAACTCCAGACATTTTTTACTGGTGAGTAGACGTGGGGCAGTCAGGGTTTGGAGAGGGGAACAAGAAATTTAACAGGGTGGACAAAATTAACAGGCTTAAGACAGTCATACTGGGTGTGTAGAGATTTGAGGAAATAGTGGGAAGATCCCATTTAGGTGTTTAGAACTAATAGACAGGGAAAATAGTAAGATGGGTAACACATTAAATAATTAACAATTTCCTCTTCTTTCACAACAGACAAGATTTGCTGCCCGAGATAGACACTCACTCTAATGAATAAGAAAGCAAGCCTTGGAGAAAGGGAGAGGGGACAAACTGGTAATACTGGAAGAACTAAAACACTGTGAAAACTCAACAACATTTTCATTGGCTAAGGCTGGATGGAGAAGTTGGGGTAATGGATATAAATGAAGTAGAAAGTATATAGGGAAAGGGAGTTACTACTGGAACCCAGAGAAGCCGGGAAGATTCTTTTGACCCTAAGAAGAAAAACAGCTGAACCAAAAGCAAGAAGGCTGGAAACTGCACTGCAAATAGACTTGAATCAGAAGAATTAAAGTTCTATTCCTAGAACTTGACTGAAGTAGGGAAATAGTTGGCAACATTTAAAGAGATGTGTTTTTCCATGTCATTTTCAGACCCAAATTAATGATATTGTTTAGTGCTTTAAAGCCCATCCCCCCCCAAAAAACACACAATTGTGAATGTTTCCTGCATTTCAGACATTTTGTCAGATGCCTTAAATTGTTAGCCCACACCTAATTGCCCTGCTAGCCTATGGTGAGTTGGCTGGGATAAAAGGGAGGCAACAAAGTCATATAATCTCTTTCTGACATTGGGTGCAGTCACACATAGGGAAAAAAGCCTGTTTTTGAATCAGGTTTAGTATGTCTGAAATCGATTTTTAAAATTCCAACTACACAGTGAACAGGAGAGTACGGATTTGTTTGTCTGGAAAGAGGTGTTTTTTTGGTTGGACAGTAAGATGTTTTTATCGGCTTGTTTATTTTAAATTACTCATGAAATTGATTTATTTTGAATTGTTTTGGCATACGTGTACGCTTCTGTGGGGTTTTGTCAAATAATGGATGCTAGAATCACAGGTTTGAGGCTGCAGGGAACATATATATGTGTGTGTAATATTGATCTAGCACTATCCCAGTTTGAAAGAAATAAAAAGTATTAAAAATAACACCACAGCAGCAGTGGCGAGTAGCTGTGAGAGGCAGCCAGTGCGAGGGTGGTCAGGCACAGGACAAAGCCTCAAATGCAACAATTCTAAAAGCCTGTGCAGCCCCTTTAACCAATATAAAACACAGCTTAAAAATGGATGAAAAGTTTTCTCAAGAGGATGCACACACTGACCCCCAAACCGTGTGACTGCGACCTGACTTTAAACCAACTTCAAAACCCCCGATTCATCTTCTTGTACATTTTCATAGTGTAACCATGCTCATATATATTAAGGAAATATGTAAGCAGATGCATCAAGGAAACCATGAGACACTTGCTAGTCACAATGATGACAAATTGGTGGGGCTCCATTAGCTGGTTTGTTCCCATTCCCTCATGGGTTTCAATGTCTTTCACATACATATTTTATAATTCTGTGGCAGCATCTTCATTTTTTCAGGCCTAATAATCTACCAGTCTTTATCTCTTTGTTATATTCCCTCCCACATTCGATAAATACCACACAGAGTCCTGTTTCTTGATGCTGGGTGCATGGGCGGAGGGAACCAATTATTTTCCGCATTGATCTTGATAGTGCAATGTTAATTAGCTTCTCTAACCCCAGCCAGTAAAACAGTGAGTTAAGATTCTATACTGGCTCTGAACAAAGATATTATGAAGGTCATAAGGAAGATGGGTTGAGCTGTTTTCTTCTAAAGCTTCCCTATTGATACTGACCCTCAAGACACACTGGAGCAAACTTGAATCAGGAATATGCTCCAAGGGGCATTCCAAGCTGTCAGCAACACAATCCTACTCCTCAAGACAATTTTACAATGTATCAAGACATGGGGCATTTGAATCACACACTCTTGGTCGGCACAGTTGGGTAGAAATTTTTTTGCCCTTCTTTAGGTAGAAAGGTACCAGTATCTTATTCTGGCTTGTTCTATCCTTCTCCATGGTGATGTTACAGTAGTATTGCTCAACACATTTCAACTCTGAAGTGTAACGACACAGAAAATTGTGCAATTACTTGCCTTTTACATAAAAAGCAGGGTGGAGACAAATTATTTCACCAGTGTGGCTTTCATGTGTATAAAACGAACATGAATTCTGGATTTTTATTAACAAGGTTATCAACTGCTTCCTAGCTGGACTGTGAATGAAGGTCTGCAACAGTTGTTGTCCCAAATGGAGCGAGAGATGGAGGCTGAGCTATGATTAAGGGAACAGGTGACCCTTCCCTGACTGGGCCTGAATTCAAGACACATCTCTCCCTGGTGACACTCCTGCTTTCAGTCAGAGCCATGAAGTCACCATGGAGCTGCTTAACAAATCTCGAAAGGACAGACCAAGAGAAGCTCAGTTAAATAGGCTGTATATTTCCTGCCTAAGTGCTAAAAGAATGCAGCAAGGAAAAACACAGGCCAGGCTGAAATGTTGAACTGTCCCCAAACAGTTGTAAATGACACACCAGAACAGTGGTTCCCAACCTTGGGTAACCCAGGTGTTCTTGGACTGCAATTCCCAGAAGCCTTCACCATCAGCTGTGCTGGCCAGGATTTCTGGGAACTGCAGACCAAGAAAACCTGGGTTACCCAAAGCTGAGAACCACTGCACTAGAAGAGGCGGATTCTTAAAACATTGTACATTCTTCTTTGTATGAGGATGCACTTAATCAATGCAGAAATACTGGGATCTTTGGCAGAAATGTTACACAGATTATACAGTATGCTCTGCTTTGATAAGGGAAACAGTGAATTCACAAACAATGGGTTCAGCTCTGTAAATTAAATTTTATGGAAATCCAACCCTTTAACAGTGACTGAATGATAATAAATAGGCAGGTGATACAATAAATTTCTCTAGAGATTAAGGATTTCAACCGAAGTTGTTTTGGCCATGACAAGAAACATTCCATAACATTACACAGGGGAACATTACATACCTTGCACAAAAAAAAATATGCTATCTAAATGAGATTGTTCAGCAATTTTATGGGAGTTTAACTGTACTGCAAAATGCCTATGCTACAGAATGTAGCTTTATGGAACAGCACATGCTTTGCATGTAGAAAGTCCGAGGTTAATCCTTCTCATCTCTGATTAATGTTGGAGTTTTTGCAAACCCCACATGGTGCCTTTAGTGAGTTTGGCTGGGAGGGAACTTTCTGGGCTGGGATGACTGTTAATCTATCCATCAGTAACCAATTGTTCCTTCCCTGTGTTAGATGTGTTCATTTTATTATAAACAATAAAAGGGGATAAGATGAAATAAATAAAAATGTGAAGAAATGACCCACATTTATCAGTAATGACCTATGTAAGAATATTCACATAAATGCACAGTCTTTAAAATCACAAACCTCATAGCTTAATACAACAATACAGGAACACAAAAGAGC
The DNA here is from genome assembly GCA_037013535.1 of Intellagama lesueurii. NCBI lineage: Eukaryota > Metazoa > Chordata > Lepidosauria > Squamata > Agamidae > Intellagama > Intellagama lesueurii. The sequence continues at coordinate 66,398,324 of JBAJHW010000005.1, read as the reverse complement.
CATGAGATGAATAGCTTGGTGCAGCACACTTTGATATAAACATTTTGTTTCACTTACTAGCAAATGCATGTGACATCAGATTGTTTTTCTTTCTGCTTGTAAGCGATAACAGAAAAGGTAAAGGAAAGCTTGTTGCTGTTTAGCAGTAAGTATAAACAATGTCTTGCTAATCAGTGATGATCACCACTGGGTAGCAATTAACATAAACAAAAGTTGCCCACTGCTTCTTAGCGAGTTAAGTAAACATAGAAGAACAGAGAGAGACAAAATAACAGAGTGCATATCATAAACAGATAAAAGGCACTAGAATATAAACAATGGCAACATACTGTAGATTTAACTATAACCTGGCTAAAATTGTGTGAGAACAGTGTGTATTGATTTTATGGTTGTCTTAAAATGCTTAGAGCTAAATAACGCATTTTGCTTTATATATTCTTATTATAAGAACTTTGATAATTTTCTGTGCTCTTACAAAAAGGCTTTTAAGGTTTAAATGATGTATTCTAGAGATATATTCTCTGCCTTCATAGGCTATAAACTCCTTTATTTTTAAGAATGTAACTTAAAACATTATTTCCACTATTTGTATTTTGTTCCTATTGTAGGCATCCTTCAGTCTCAAGAGACTATGGTAATGTGCTCTGAATAGAGGTCTTGGAACAGCGTCTAGTGTGGCTGAGAAGGCAAATTCGAGAGTGACAATCCCTTCCACACTGAAGACAAATACAACCTGTCCCCTGTCCAGCTCCCTGATTTTGCTGGTTTCAGGACGGCCTCTTTGCCTCAGCCTGCTGAACAAGTGTCTCTTCAAATTGGGAGAGACCATGCTGCACCGCCTGCCTCCAGGCTGAACGCTCAGATGTCAAGGTTTCCCATCTGTTGAGGTCCATTCCTAAGGCCTTCAGATCCCGCTTGCAGATGTCCTTGTATCGCAGCTGTGGTCTCTCTCTGGGGCACTTTCCCTGCACTAATTCTCCATACAGGAGATCTTTTGGAATCCAACCATCAGCCGACATTAAGAAATTAAGAAAATTCCTACAACTCTGAACAGAAAGGTGTGACTGGGACCAATAATTGCTTTCCATATGAGAGAAAGCATTTTCCTTGGGCAATATATGTCAATCAGGAATTATCTAACCCAGAGCAGGAGCAAGAGCAGGGCAGTTTCCAGTGTGCATGTTTCCAGGACCTGCTGGAAGCCAACCTCAATCTGTGTGTGTTTCATGGTCTGTGCCAGAAATGATTGTCATAAAGACTATTCTGCCTTTTATTAGACACAGCCCTGTTTTATTTGCTGAAGACCTCTGTCATCTTGTAAGCCAATATAATCCTTCATGGACTGGTTACTTAAAAGTGTTCTTAATACTTATTATTACAATGTTCTTCTCCATTACGCCTGATGCTCTAAGCAAGAAGAAACACACACACACACCATGAGGGTAATCAGTGACCATCAAATTTCCAAGAAACTCCCCAGATGTGAGAAAATTCACTGGAGGCTACCACCATTCACTAGTTCTGAGAGGTATGGACGTGGATCTGGTGACCTTAATAGAAGGTGTTATGAAATGCCACCAAAGACTATAGCCCCCATACAAACATCATTGCCTTGTCATTTTATGTTGTGTTTATTGTACTTTTGGACTCCCTTATAATCAGCATTTTCTGAGCAGCATGCAATATAATAAAGACTATGAAATACAATGAAACAATGCCTTGAGACAGCATGTAGTAGCATGTAGTAAAAAAAAAACAATGGCCAAAAGCAAAAACACCTAAAGCATATAAAAGCTGAGTAAAACCTACAGCAAAATAGAAGTTTGTCAAGTACTAAAATTGTTCTTAAAATGCCTGGGAAAATGAAAATATTTTCACATGATACTGGAAATACCATAATGTACCTGCTGAATGACCTTCTTTTGGGATGACATTTCACTGAACAGGTGCTATTACTGGAAAGGTTCTTCATGATATTCTGCTATAGGATCTACATATCCTTCTCCACACTACATATTAGAATGTTCTAAGAAATTTCCTCACTGTCTGAAGAAGTGTAATTGGAGTTGTGACTATACAACATCCAAGCCTGGTCTTCCCATTGCAGCTTCATTCAGGTCCTCAAAAGCCAGATCTAAAGATCAAAGAAGTGACTTCTTCAAGTTGACATTTAATACACCAGTGTGTGCATGAATCAATGAAATTACACTTTTCCTTTGAGTGGGATTACAAGGAGCTTTTTACAAACAAATCCCTATTGGGACAATTGACATACACAAACCTGCACTGATACATGCTGTCTTCATACGATGGCTCCACCTAACAGTAAGATTAATGCATGAGGAAATCTTTGTTCTAATTAAAAGAAACCTTTCTTTTTAAAGTGTCTACTAACAATTGATGTAGCTTTGACAATATACCTGTATTTGCACTTACGATTATTTTGTCAAGTCTTTCTTATTCCAATTTGTCAACGATGCTTTCCTTGAGAGATTTGTTTACTTGCCTATTACATATTGAAGGCAGCAATCCTGTATACATGCTTATTTGGAACTAAGCCCCATTGAACTCAGTTGGTCTTACTGTTAAGTAGACATGTGCAGGATGGCACCATCATTTTAGTCAATTCACTCTTCTCAACTGGTGGCTGACATAAACCAAAGTGGGTTGCAGTAAAACTATTGCCAAGGCAAAAGCTCAGCTTTTCTCTGAATGTTGTCATAACTCAGATTTTGTTGTGGCATTTTCCCAAATGGCTGTACTTCATCATATGCATTTGTGTCCAGGATACTTATTTCAATCTGAGTCTCTTTTGCTCATGATAATTAGATGCCGGCCAATATCTCATTCCATTGTCAGATTGCCATTGCAGCTTCTGCAGTTGGAATGCTGTGCAAACATAAATATTAATAAATATAATTAATTATTCTAATCTTTAATCAGATTTCTCCTGTGAGCATGTTTTTATCTGTAGAACATAAAGCTCCCCAATGAAACATCAGAAACATGGTTTAATGGAAAGAGTTTCACAATGAAACGTCTGAGAACTAAGCATTTAAAGGTCAGAATCGTATTGGTGTTTAAGAGTTGCCTAACTTGTAGCAGACCGGGTAGGTGGGGCTTGTTAGCCTTGGAAGGCAGCCCATCTAGGAGAAGGAAAACTCCGATTTCAAACCTCCACTGCCTTGTGGCTATATCCACTGATGGAAAAGGCTTCAGGAGTAAACCTCGAGGCAAAATCCGGAGCCGGAGTCCTGGAGGCAGTTCGTGTCATTCTGGCAACTCCTGCGACGTCGCTGGAACCAGTTGTATTGGCCCTTGCCTTTCCATTGGACTATTTCAGCGATGTGGAGAAGGGGGGATTTGCTGCTTGGGTAACAGCCTATCCTCCATATTATTCTACCCAGGCTTCGTGCTCTGGAGAGGACACTCATACAGAGCGCGTTACCATGGTCTTTCGAGACTGAAGGATGCCTAAGAAGAAGAACTTGCAGCAGCCAATTGTGGCTAATTGACAAGGTGCCAAGGTGCATCTCAGTTGTGTGCAAGGTCACATGCCTGATTGCACAGCTAAGATCCTCCCTGGAACTTCATTGATTAAGTGCAATTAGGTATAGTAAATGATAGATGCAAACCATGTACAAACACCAATAGGGTTCTGGCCATTGTTCTGTGCCTTGATCGGGGTGGGCAATGTGCGGTCCATGCAGGGACCCCAATAAACTTCAACCCCTCCCCAAAAGGCCAAAACAATATTTTGCTCCAAAATTCAAAATCATGCTACAATAAGCCTCTGAGAGTGCAATTTGTCTTTTAGGTACAAAGTTTACCCTCCCATTTATTTTAGATCATAAATAAATCCTTAAAACAGATAAACAAACAAACTAGAAATAGCCAGCTTTTAGAATCTGAAACAAACAGGTGACTTATGTTAATCATCTGCATGGGAGCCTCTAGGAGGCTTGATTCACAATTTTGGAGTAAAACCCTGTTTGAGGGGGTGAGGGAGCAAATGTGTCAGAAGGGCATGTGACCCACCAAAGTCTGGGAGAGGAACAAATGACCCCTGAACCATCTGAATGTGGTTTAGGTAGATAAGTCTGTCCCTTTTGCTTTTTCCATTATTCAAGTTTTTTTTTAATGTCAACTCCTTACTATTAAATTGTGGAGAAATTTGCACGTGTTGGTAGTTCTTATTCCTTAAGAAAGTGACCTAGTATAATTCTTTCCCATCTGTACTGCATATTTTAATCATCTTCAGAAGGACCCCAGACTTTGACCATTGTAAATAATCCAGATTCCTACAAAGTTGATTGGAATTTTTCCTGGGTATATCTGTAAAACTTCTACTACCTCAATGAATTTTTCTAAACAAACACATCTTAGAGTCACCTCCTTTCAGAATAATAATTATATCTACTGTGATTGTGCCATTACCATCAGTGAACTGTAGAAGTTGATTCCTCTCCATGGTTACCTGTCAAGTTTTTTGTTAAGAAAACATTAGTTACTTGGGATCCATAATACTTATCAGTCTCCTTTAAACAGGACTCCACAAGATGGTGGTTCTGGAAATGGGATCTTGCTCCCCCTTCCCGTTCCTTTCCATGACTATAATTTCAAAGCACTTCATTTTTCTGGCAGTCCATGAATCAACACTGGCATTGTAATTCTTAGTATTATTTCTTTTCTTTAGCATGGCAGTTGGTGGAAATAGAGAGAAGACAGGACTAGATAAGCCTTTGCCCTCCCAACCCCGGAATGAAGACGCGAGACAAGAATTATGGGTTAATCACGGGCCACACTTTATTAAACATAATCAATGTTGCCATCCTTTGACAAAGGGGGGTCCTGCCATAGTGCGGAATCAGGTTTAAGCACAGAGGTCTCAAAGGACCCCTTAAGCAACAAATGGGCGAGTCCCAGGCCCCAAGTTCTCACGGTCTTAAAGACAGCGAGAACCCGGCCGGCCCCAATTTGACCACCCCTGGGCCTCAAGCCAGCTTCTCCTTGTTGACTGTTGGTCCGGGTGTGGCCCCAGCGCATCTTTCCCCCCAAGCACTGTAATCGCACGATCCACAGCGCTGGAAGGTCAGCTGGGCTATAGCTTAGCTGAGATTGCAATGGGACTCACCAACAAAACCTGTTATATCCGCACTACCCGCCACAGCATAGGGACTAGCCAAGCTAAGTCCCATGCCCGCCATTGAGCCGATCGAGCTCAGCAAGTAGGCCCCCCTTGATGTCTTCCAAGAAGACATCCAAACCCAAATCAGACAGATGTACACCATCGTTCCGAAAAAACTCAGGCCTATCCAAGCAGATCCTCCAGTGACCAATCACCGATCCAAGGCCGCTGCAGACTGCTCTGCAGACCTCCTGGTTAACACTCCTGCAGGCAGTGTTAATGGAGAAAAAACTCCTGGCATCTCTCCACGCCAACCAAGGGATGATCGTCGACCACACAATCTACATAGCCGGATATGTGGCCTTCAACCATGACAGATCATGCAACACGTCCAGGATCAACGCCTTTCCATGATACCTGGCCAGATCGTTGCCACCCAGATGTATCACCAACACATCTGGTGGAAACCAGCCAAAGGCAGCCTCTCTGCATAGCTGACTCCACAGCATTCCGCGCAGCCCTCTCCATTCAACGTGGGCTCTGGCTCCAAGGCCCAGGCTGCTCCCCCATGGGGATGCAGCTGCATATCTCGCTGCCCAAAAAACATAACTGTGTCCCATGATCAAAACGTGCCACCGCCCTGTCGTCACCATAGGACCTGAAAAGAGAAGACAAAACCAGGCCCCTGCCTAGACATTAGGTAGTGCTCTGATATATCTACAATAGCTGGATGAAGACCAATGACCCAGGCGCTTAATTTCATCCGTATTGTATCCTAGTGCTGCTGCGGTGGATGCTGCACCAATTCTAAAGGAGTGCATGCCAAATTTCAAACCCCGCACTCCCACTTTATTCAATGCTAAGTCTGTCAATTTCCAAAACTGGTATTTTGTTAATGTCAAACTATCTCTATGTTGAAAGAAATATCCCTGTTCATGTCCCCTGACTTCCACGTATGCATTTGTGGCTCTTATCGGGCAAATGCTCTCTATATGGCAGTGCGCTAATGTAAGTTGCACGCCCCTACCTAGCTGATCGGCCTTGGATTGGCATATGTGAATCTGAACCGTCCCGTCTACCACCTTAACGTCCTGCCACTGTAAAGTCACCCTAGTCTTGTCACCCTTTCTGGCAGCAACTACCTCACTAATCCTGAGGGCGCCAAAAAACGTCAACAAGGATGCTGCTTTAAATAAAACAACTTCGTAGTCATCTCTACATAAAAGCTCCCACTGCTTACAAATGCGTTCCAGCAGCACCGGTGAAATGGGAGCTCTAGTATCCTGTGCTCTACCCCTCTCCTTAGACCACCCTTCTATCATCTTCCTAATGCGGTAATCTGAGGAATAATCATGGTAGCCATTCACCCTGGCATAAAAGGCTAGTGCTGACTACCTACCCTGTATAGTTCCCACTGCCAAACCCTTCCTATTCAGATAAACTATGAATTATTGAAGGTGCTCTACTGGAGCCGGCCAAACCGGTTCCATATTGACCAGCTTCCTAAATTCCTGGAACTCTATACTCACAGCCGAGTACCCTTTTCGTGTCCTCAGTGCCAGGGCCAAGCCTATTGCCCTTTCCGCGTCTTCGCGCCAATTTGCCAGACCTCTGGTGGCAGAATCTCCAGGAACTCGTTGGCTCCTGGATCTAACTCCCTGAACTGTTCGATCTGTTGGCGCGACAATGCATCAGCTAATCTATTGTCTATACCTGGGACATGTCGGGCCTGCACTAAAATGTTAAACTGCAAGGCCCGTAATGTGAATGCTTGAACTAGTGTCATGACTTGGTCCGATGCGCCGTCTGCATCACATCTGGGAGTCTTGTCAGACTGTCGCTCAGCTTCAAGAATAGCAAATCTGGACATTAGGTCATCAGCTATAGCTTTAAACTTGGCCCTACGATGGCTCTTAGCCTCCCTAGCTGAGTGGCATGGCTGTGCATCAACAAGCTGAGGAGCCTGTCTTGCCAGCCATTCAGCCTCCAGCACAGACATTTTCTCCTGCAGTTGCTGCCATACATGCCAGGATTCCTCATCCGATGAAGACTGAGGAACTGGCCTTTTCCTGGCTGGTTGCTTCCCCTTCTTATTGCCCTGACCTTTACGTGAGGCCATTATGATTCTATCACACCGAACCAGGCAAAGGGCACCACGTGTCTGACCAGCTCCGGTGCCAAGTCAGATGATAATCCCACTCTATGCTGACTGTAGAAAACAAAAAGGGGGCCAGCTGCTACCTCTCAGCTGTAGCCTGTTGAACCACAACATATTCCTATTTGTATTAGGGAGCACGTACTATCCCAAATTAATTATTAATTGTTTCCAGTAATTCTACTGGGAGTACAATGACTGGCTTCCTCAATTAATTTCGTATACCTTATCCAGCTGATTATGATTATTAATGAATTTGAAGGACTTAAATAATTCTAAGTAACAGTTCTTAACACAAGTAACGATCTATGGAGGTATGATCAATTGAATATTTTGAATTTTTATATATAATTTATTTATTTTTATTCTTTTAAAATTTATTTTACTTTATTTATTTATTTATTTACTTACTTATTTTTAATCAGGGGTTGCTAGACCCAATAAATTAAATAAACTTCCCAATCTAATTATCCTAATTAATTAATTATCTATCCCTATGTATAATTAATTTTCCACTAGTGGCTGCTATATCCCTATTAACAGTACTCAGATCACAATCAACTATACCCTAATTAGTTATTTATACACTCGTATATATGATATTGTATTAAGGTTCAAATCTTTTTAGTACTTGATAGTATTTATTGTTTTTTTTTTTTTAAAAAATAGATCCTTGCTCGAATTGGACCATTGAAAATAGCAAGGCCAATTCAAATTCCGTGCCTGCTATCTAAGCCTCTTTTTTTGTAAAAAAAAACACATGGCGTAGTTCGAATGAATTGCTACTAACGCGATCCGAATGCCGACCCTCAGGAGGTGGGAAGGATTGGGGGCGGGGATTAAATCGCAACTCAAACAGCCGAGGAGCCCAACAGCCGCAATGCACTCCCCAAAATTGCTGGGGATCCCAGAGGCCGCGCCGAGCCTCAGTGGACCCGGGTTGCCCTAATGCAACCGATTGGGCTGGCACAACGAGTGCGCCAGACCCGTACCTGAATTCCAACCAGTTCCGCTTCCTTTCCCCTTTAACATTTTTTTTTTTAAACTGAACCTCACCGGGCTCCCCAACTGCACTCGCACTGGAGCGTGATACACGCGTGCCGTGCGGTGTCAACCCCCCCTTGCAAACACCAATATCAACAACAATAATACAATAAAAGAAGGCAACCAACTTTGTTAACTAAAGGCTAATGAAGCCACAAAAGACTCCCAATCGAGCCCAAAAGTAAACAAATTAGAATTAAAAACCACGGGAGGGAGCCGATGCTGCCCTCCAAACTCCTGAGCGATGTTCCTCTCAGCCTTGGCGATGACGCAGCTCGTAAAATAGAGCACAGCAGGGAGCTCTATCCTTCTCTGATGCCAGCAAAGGAAGAGGAAGAGGAGAGGGTGGAACGGCCCTTAAGTAACCGAGCGTCCCCCCTCCTCCTATGCTAATTTTGTGACACCAGAAGTCTCGCGCTATCCAGGAGGGAGGCAAAGGTGAGCCGCGCTGCTGAAGTTCGGCTCAGCAGCGGCTCAAGCATTTGTCTTGTTAAATCAGACCATTCCAGGGGTCTGAGATTTTTAAAGTTCCTTACAAGTGGGCAGAGATGAGAGCTTTCAAGTGCAGATTTGGTTTCCTTGTGAATGCAGCCTGAAGATTTAATTAGTTAGTGTTCACTGAGTTTAGACTCTCAAAAAGTATTCTTATGGGATGATGATGATGATTGGAACATATTCTGCCCCAGAGGACTCTGAATTGGTCCAAGGATTCACTGCCATCCACTTCAATGTTGAATGCAACAGAGACCAATTTAAGATTCTGGTTTTGGTCCTTCTCTAGCTCTAATTAACTACAGTGCAGAATTCTAAACAACTGTCATATATTTTAACTTGATGCGTGCGTTGAAGACTGACTGGCATGAATCTTGTCGGTGCAGGTGCTCCCCATGGTAAAAAAGTTTATACGAATTCTAGAGAAAGAGCACATCAACAACTTCTTCAACACTACCAAGTCATTCATTAAGGAAACGAAGACTCGAGCTTATTTAACTGGTCAATTGTTAATTCATTTTGTAACAAGCTCGTCCTTCACCTGTTCACTGTCTAGCAAGTCACATGCAGTACTGAATGTGTGGTGGAAGTAAGGGCTCTGTAGTGTGTTTTGTTGTGCATCATTTGCCATTCTACTCCCCCCAGGAAACATTAAATAGTAAGCATTAAGGATGTGTGTATGTCAAGCCAGGTGTAGACTATGGGACCCCCACTTTTATTTTTAGGATCTTATCTTCGCTTTATACTTTAATGGCTTATTTAGGAAGATAAGATGCTATAATACTACAGGACATTGTCTTTAGATAATGTTAGATACAGGCTGCAAGCAAACAATAGGCTATAAACTGTAAACAACATTAAGATAGGGTAGCTATTGATGAGTTAGTTAAGATAAGCTTCTTTTAATGAGTTATTTGGTAACTAAATAGTGTAGGCTTGCTACTGAGTACAATTTCTCATGTAAACTACCAGAACTAATATTCTGGAGCAAACGTGGGGGCAGGTCAGCATGAAAAATGGGAATCAACATGAGAAATTAACCAGTGAGGCAACTTAACTGTACCCTGAAGGTCAGCTATAGACATCAGTTACCTAGAGGGTTTAGAAGGAAACGTGTGGCCATAATAGAAAAGACAGATAAATACAGAATGAGGGCCTCTTTTAGCTGGAAAACTTCTTTTACTGGATAAGGTTGCCTTAAGCAGCAGAAATGGCCAATCATTGTCTAAACTGTAGAATAATTAAGTATAATTCAGTTAGGTCAGTTTACGCATAGAAAGAGGAGTTAGAGGGGGATAAAAGCAGGAAGTCTCAGTGTGTCATCCTCAGTCAAGGGCATCTTCTTGGGATTGATGGCCACCTACTTATTTAATTTTGGACGTGGTCTGTCCTTTCTCAGTGTGAATGTTGTTTTTTAATTCTTGTAGTGCCTTATCTTACTTCTGTTGAAACTGTTCTGTTAAAGTAAACTTCAACTCAACTGAAATCCCCTTGTGTTTGTGGACTCCTCAGAGGGTGGACTGATTATCCAAAACTCTCAGGGTGAACTCCAAAATCAATCCACAGCCCCTCTCTGAGCACTGGTTGCAACGTCAAATGTAATATAGACCGTGAATCAAATCACAGCAAAGTGTAGTTGCACCCTCAGAAAAGACATGAACTAACCTCCTGGTTTTTTTCATGTCATTACAGGGCAGTTTTCCATGAGAATAAAAATCTGTGTTTTTGTGCATATTTTCCAAATGGATGTGATAATACAGAAATGAGGAAGTCTGGTGGGTCCAGGGGGTCAATTTTCTATCCCTAGAACTTTCCATGGATCACAGAAATGGCCAAAAATACAGAGAGAGAGTTTTGAAAACCCTGCAAAAATTAAGACTGGAAGTGACTTGAAATCCAATTCCAGTTTTGTACCCAGTGCCTTTTGAACATTTCTTCAAATAGGCACATGGCTTCTCTCTCAACTATACAGATTTCTGGCAAGTGTACAGTACTATCCAGAGCTTTTTTTTTTTTTTTAACCACAAACTGTCTCTTGTCTAGGCTCATTTTAGGAGGTGTAGAATCTGTAAAACTGTAAGATGCAGGGGACACTGTATGGGAAGAATTTCTCACATATCCATAAATTGCACAAAGCTTGTGGAACTCAAATATCAGCTGAGCAACATATGTTTAACTGGCACCATCCGTCAGATCAATCTGTTTCAATCTCACTGAACATTAAAGCCTTTGTTACTTTTACAGCGGGAAATGGCACACTCTCTTTCCACAACTCCAGTGCTGTTTTTGCTTTATAGCTGGCCTATTGTACGGCCAGTGAGCTTGGTTTTCTTTGTTACAGATGCTACATGAATTTGAGAAAGACATTGCCTACTCATTAAAACCCATCATTTAATAGTAAATCTGAGATGGCAAAGAAATTAACAAAATTAATGAAACAAATGCCTCAAAACCAAGCACTTCACAATGAATTGCATGAACTGTGATTAGTATGGAGAAATATGTGATTACTGAGCTGTTCAAAATTAGAAGTGGCCCTATGCCAGTATATCATCAGCTGGCAAAACACTATAGCTAAGCCCCATTCGGATTATCTCTACTGGTTGGAAATGAACATCTTCTCTTGTTATGCATGGGACAGTGGCTTGGGGAACACTCATGCAAATTGGTCTATTGAAAATATTGCACAGTCAATTTCTATGGGCTTTTGAAGCAGTGCTCCCAGAGGTGGTTGTATTAATGCTAAGATGAAAGATGGGGGCACTTGGATGCAGAGCAATTTATCTATGCAAACACCTTTCCTCAAGTTATCTGGAAGATGAGTCATGGCAACTGGACTTCTTTCTTATTAGGTTGAAACGTTTTGCTACTCATTCAAGTAGCTTCTTCAGTCTGAGGAGAGTTGGTAGGAGATCCCTGATACTCATTTGGACTGAGAAGATAGGTGGTTTGAGAGAGGGATCAGGGAGGCCATACATGTGCACATAGAAAATCCCTCACTCAACAGGGGTGGAGGCCTTAGATACAATCTGTCTATTTATCTTGCTGCCCTTTCATCCATCCCCAGAAAGATCAGGACCACACCCACCAGAAAGACCACTGTTAACGACTGTTAACGACCCATGACAATGGATGGAGAAGGACTGCAGAAGTGGGATTATCCCTCACCCCCCCATCCTTTGTCCGTCCAATGAGCCTATTCAGATGAGGGGGGAGTGAAACCAATGTGGAGGGTATATCAGGGGTCTCCTTCCAATTCTGAAGAAGCTACTTGGATGAGTAGTGAAACGTTTCAAACTAATAAGAAATAAGTCCAGTTGCCATGACTCAACTTCCAGATAACCTCACCTGGATGACTGAGAATCTTCACAGATACTTTCCTCAAGTTACTTCACACAGAATCAGGGCACACAGAGTCAAGAGGGAATTTAGTCAGCTTAATACAAAGCTTTTTTATGGAGAGACAACTGGCTGTATGAAGGACAATGGATGGACAGCCTGGTGACTTCCCCTCACAGTTATATCTTCTTTTCCTTGGGTAGGCTAAACAGATACCTGGTGGGTCTTTCCCCCAGGTGTCACTGGTGTTTTTAATATGGGTGCCCCTGTGTAGGCAAGTGCTACTTGGACCAGGCATTGTTGAATGGCTACCTAGAGATAAGTAAGCACAAGCATTCCATAACTATTGCTGTCTAGGACTCACAGGCAGGTGGCGGTGGCTAGAGTCCATCCAGAAGCCCCAGGAGACAGTGTTGACAACCTCTCCCCAGCTGAGTGAGGGACAGAAATTCCATGCTGAGTAAGATTGGAGAGTGGGCTGTTCTCCCCACCCAAGCTGCCTGAGTTATAGGCACTCAGATGGGGGGGGGAGTACTCCACTAATTCTCCTCCTCCCAAGGCTTGGCCTTCCTGTTCCCCTCCTCCTTTGACCCAGATCTTGAGCCTGAGCAGACCTCTGTTCCTCTGTACACAATACTCCTAGCACCTCTGAGTTGCTGACAGCTGGCTGTACTCACATCACACATCATCTCCCAGTATCACCCCAGCCAGAAGATGACAGCCCAGTCCTCCAGTGCTGGGGTTGGGGAGGCAGGAACCTGTGGTGGCAGACCTGTATATACTCCTATAATACCACTTATCCTTTAAAAATCCCAAGTAGAGATGTAAAATTTCCAAAAATTTCTGTTTTTTTCCAGGAAAAAATCACACTTAGAAGTATTTTCATTTTATATTTTCTTATTATAAGAACTCTAGTGTTCTAAGTTTAAAATAACAAACACAATAAAACTGGTGCCTAACAGAATAAAATACTTGAAAGAATTAAAAGTGCTTTAAAAGAAGTTAATTAAAAGGAAGAGTGAATTACTGTTAATACCTAGGAAAACAATTAAAAATGCCTAGGTAAAGAGATAAGTGATCAACTGATGTCAGAAACATTGAAGACTGAGAGTCCACCTGATGTCAATTCACAGGCTACTAAACAGAAAAAGCACTCCTGTACCATGAAATATGCAATGTAGGTAAATTCGTCAACTGAAATAAAATTCTCTCCTATCTGGACTGGCCAATTCAAGAGGTACAAGTATTCCCACTGTGAAGAAAACCCAAGTTCTATCTGCCTGCAAAATAACTGTTAGGCATGAGGAACTTCTTAGAAAATAGAATCAACCCTAATTCACCATAGCTGAAAATGAAGGATGTGCACTGTCCCCATGTCCCAGCTTGTGCCTGAGTAAGAACACACGGTCTTGTGGTGGCATTGCAATCTGATCCTTGTTCAGCTGCATGATGGTATCCATGCACTTCCAAATCTCTGTGAAAATTCCATTCAGACAAATGGAGAAATGCAAAGAGCTATGGTGTGAGGTGGAGACTACACCACATTATCAACTTCTGGGATGAAAGCAAGAGAAAGAGCTCCTCAAAACAAATCTTCAACCAGAACATAACTGTGTTTTAGTATTCCTTTTAGTTTCTCCTACATGTAGACTTGTTGAAGAAAGCTAGCGCCTCTTCCTTCTTAGTTTGAGTTTGATGAAATGCTTGGTAGCTGATTTTTTGTTTAAATTCAGGAATGTTTATTTAATAGCAAACAGACGTTACATTGAGGGAAACTGGAATGTCTTTTCCTGTAATTCAACGGCATTTCAAATGTTGTGTCTGACAAGAAAATAATTGTCTACTCTGTGCATTTACAGCACCAAACGTGCTATTATCATATCCCTCACTTTATGTTTTCTTACTAAGCATGCATCTGATGAAGTGTGTTGCAGTCCCTGAAAGTTTGTCATAAGTAAAACATATCCCTCCTTAAAATGCCACTGGACTCATTCTTAACTTTTTTTCTGCAGTAGATAAGCATAGGATTATGGAGATTTCTCCTCATGTAAGAACATTGCAGTGTATGAAACGGCCCTAAGAGACACTATAACTGCACAAAACAATATAAAACCATCTGCAGTGTTGAAAGTATGTAACACGTGTTATCTCAGGGATGTCAATCAGTGAGAACTTTGTAAGTTAATACCTTTGTAAGTCCCACAGATTCAGTAGTGTACTCTAGTTGAAAGGAACAGTTGGGTTCAAGACCCTGTCTTCTTGGTAATGAAGCATCACATTCACATTGGAATGTTAAAGCTTGCCGTCCAAATCCAAGAAATGTTGGGAAAATCTACAGCCATAGCCTCTGCCTTTGCTCTCATCTGTTTGGAGGTAGGTTTCTTTAATTTTTCACAGAGGAAAAAGGGAAACAGAGATGGTGATAAGTGGCGTGCCTCGGGGTTCTGCTTTGTTTCCTATGTTATTTAACATCTACATGAAACCACTGGGAGAGATTATCGGGAGTTTTGGGGTTCGGTGTCACCAGCATGTGGATGACATCCAACTCTACCTCTCCTTGCCACCTAAATCCAAGGAAGCTGTTTCAGCTTTAGATCAGTGTCTGGTGTCGGTAATGGACTGGATTAGGGTGAATAAATTGAAACTTAATCCAGACAAGACAGAGGTGCCCCTGGTCAGTCAAAAGGCAGATCAAGGAATAGGGATGCAGCCTGTACTGGATGGAGTTACAATCCCACTTAAAAAACAGGTGATTCATAAGATATTTGTTGCTTCGTATTCTTGGGGTCCAGAGACCCCAAGGAATATGAAGCAATGAATATAACCCTTTTATATTCATCCTTTTCTTCCCTATCTGCTTATGCCCCCACGGATCAGCTATTCCTCAGGGGCATAAGCAGAGAGGGGTTTTCCCTTCAGGCGGCTTGCTAAAGCCTCCCCGAAGGGAATCCCACCCCCGGGGCTGGGGGATGGCTTGGTTCCCCTTTCCTCCTCTTCCTATGCCTGCGCGGCATAAGAAGAGGAGGGAAGGGATCAAAGGGATCCCTCAGCCGCTGAAGGATTGCTTTGATCCCTGCTTTCCTCCTTCTTATTAAGCCCCACGGGACTTAGCAAAAGGAGGGGGAAGTGATCAAAGTGCTGCAGGATCACTTTGATCCGTGCTTTCCCTCCTCTTGCTATGCCCTGGGGCATAGGAAGTGGAGGTAAAGCAAAAATATTTTTTTTTAAAATGACCCCACAAATGACGGATTGATTCGTTGTTCGTTGGGTCACTGGGGGGGGGGGCAATTTGTGGTTCATGGTTTGTCAAGCTTGATGACTCATGAAGGAAGACAAAGCACCATTTTGGTGCTTTGTCCCCATCTCTAGTGCACAGCTTGGGGGTGTTCCTGGATTCATCCCTGAGCGTGGATGCCCAGGTCTTGGCAGTGGCCAGGAGTGCATTTGCACAATTAAAACTAGTGCATCAGCTACGTCCATTGCTTGAGAATCCTGATCTGCCCACTGTGACACATGCCCTAGTTACTTCCCGGATGGATTACTGTAGTGCGCTCTATGTGGAGTTGCCAATGGGAAATGTCAGGAAACTTCAATGAGTCCAAAATGCAACAGCCTGATTCCTGATTGGAGCTGGTTACAGGGCTCACATAACCCCCCCTGTTGCAGCAGCTCTACTAGCTGCTGACCAGTTATTGGGCACAATTTAAAGTGCTGGCTTTAACCTAGAAAGCCCTAAATGGCCTGGGTCCAAGCTCAAATACCATATCTCCTATTATGAGCCAGCTTGGATGTTAAGATCATCAGAAGAGACCTTTCTCTCAGTCCCACCACCTTCACGGGTGCATCTGATGGGGACACATGAAAGGGCCTTCTCTGTTGCTGCTCTCAGACTTTGGAACTTCCTCCCACAGGAGGCCAGACTGGCCCCATCTTTGCTGTCCTTCTGCAAGCAGGCAAAATACTTTTCTCTTCATGCAAGCCTTCCCTCAATAACTAGCCACTTCTGTATGATTTTTAGATAGATTGCTATGCAGTACTCCTTTGACTGGATTTTTAGTACTACTTCTGTTTTCCATTTTTGTGTTTTCCATTCCTCAGAGTGACATTTAAAAAAAATATTTGTATACTTATTGATCTTTGCCTTAATATTACCTGTTAGTGATGTAAGACACCTCTTAACTCATTGTTCATATTTTCAAATATTGTCTCTTAATGATGTTAACCATTATTGTATACTCACTATTTTTCAACTATAAATATTGTATTTCATTGTTTTAAGCCGCCTTGCGTCCTTTTCAAGGAGAAAGATGGGGTAAAAATATTTTAAATTAATAAATAAATAAGTATTCCCAACCTCCTCTTTAGGAGCTCTGTAACATTTGACTGAACATGGACAGAGCTTTGACTCCCTTTTCCTCTTTGTTATACCCAGGCACCTCAAATCACATTAATCCATGCATCCATATATATAAAAATATATAGGATATATTTATTCTGTTAAAGGATATTCTCTTAAAGTATATTGAAGCAGAGTTGTTAAAAGCGGTCATGTTGATTATTGGTTTATTGTTAATCTATTTGCAAGTAAATGAAACAATTTTATTTTTTATACTACTGAGGTCTCAGAGTAAGTCATTGATACTGTAAGTGCCAGTTGATGAGAAAGGGGTGGACTATCTAGGAACCAGTAGTCATTATACTCTGTAAGTCTCCACACTTCTGCCAAATAGCTGAAGGAATTTAACTACAAAATTTCAAAACTCTGCAACACTTCTTGGCTTTGGGCTCATAACACAAGAACACAATCTTTTATGAGTTTCCTTGGAAGTAAGCCACACTGAATTTAGTGGGGCTTATAGTCTAGCAAGTGTGTTTAGGATTTAATTTCTAATCATTGTGCAACATGCTCTTTCCTTGCATGGAGCCTCCTTTGGGCAAAAGCATAGCGGCTTCTTAAACATACTGCAGACAGCATTAAAAAGACCAAGGTTGCAATACTGGTCATTAATATCATGGGGTGGTTCATAAGGAAGATAATTTTGTGAGTCTCTTCAAATAAAAAATGAGAGATGTGTCAAAGGAAGAACAAAATGGATGGATGAAAAATGAGTCTCTTAATCACGCTTCTCAATGTGCAAATGCTGGGAAAGTCAAAGCTATTGGTAAGCTCAGTTTTAGGCCACCCTGAATTATTAATTGCCAGATTACTAATTAACCCTTAATTAACTTGTAGAACTCATTATCACAAAACACTTCTAAGGCCAAAGAATTTAGCAAAATCCCAGCCGATTAGAATCACCTTTTAAATGACTAATGAGAACAGCCATCGCTACATTAGACGTGCCTCAGAGCATAAAGTCAGCTAACAAATTGGGTTAAGAAGGGAGGTCTCTTGTGACCACATGATGTCATAATTGCCAGCTACAGAACATCCTGTGACTTATTTGCAAATATCCTACATTGATGGCTTCTTGTTCATTTGTTTTCCATGCAAATAATAATCTAAAAACACTCAAAAGGGGAAATAGGAAGCTACTTTATCCCAGATCAGAATATACTTCTCCTACAGGTAATGTCTACTAACTAGTAACATCTCTCCAGAGTGACCCTCTTTTTTAGTCAGAGAGAAATCTTTTCAAAAACCAGCTACCTTATTGTCTCAACTGTAGAGTTTTGAATTTTGGTTAAATTCCTCTGTCTGCATAGCAGAAATGCAGGGATTCGCAGAGTAGAATATCTTCAAGTTCCCCAATTTAGTTCAGCCCTTTTTATCGTTTTATCTGACACATACAGTCTCAATACCTCACTCTGTGGCATTAGTAAGGGGGGGGGGGGAAGCCATTTTCTTTACAGGTGTCGGACCTCACTTGGAGGTGCTCTGTACGATCTGCCTTACAAGCTAACCTACAGGGCAAATCACAGAAGCCTGCACTTTGTTTTTAGCTGACAAATGTTTTCTAGGTTCATCATAGCTGATAATATCCCAGTAATGGGTTAATACCAAAATGAACTTGAACCATCATAGACAAGCATTTCCAAACTTCATATGGGTATCTTAAGTATCGGTATGTTCTTTGTTGCAATCATTCAAACAACTCTAAACTTGCAGTTTTTTACAAGTTTTATTTGTCTACATAGCTTCAAAATATAGGAACAAAGATTAAGATTGCTCTAGATTGAGAGCAAAGACCAAAGTCCAGCTGAAATGCATGCGGGACTTCCTCTTCGCCGATGATGCAGCTGTAGTTGCCCATTCTGCTGAAGACCTCCAACAACTTATGAATCGTTTTAGCAAGGCCTGCCAAGATTTTGGATTAACAATCATCCTGAAGAAAACACAAGACATGGGCCAGGGCGTGGACTCACCTCCCTCTATTACCATCTCTGCACAAGAATTGGAGGTTGTTCATGATTTCGTGTACCTTGGCTCAACGATCTCTAACACTCTCTCTCTAGATGTCGAGCTGGATAAACGCATTGGCAAAGCAGCTACCATGTTCTCTAGACTCACAAAGAGAGTATGGCTTAACAAAAAGCTAATGGCATATACCAAGATCCAGGTCTATAGAGCCTGTGTCCTGAGTACACTCCTGTACTGCAGTGAATCCTGGACCCTTTGTTCACGGCAGGAGAGGAAGGTGAACACGTTCCATATGCGTTGTCTCCGACACATTTTTGGCATCACCTGGCAGGACAAAGTTCCAAATAGTGTAGTCCTAGAACGAGCTGGAATTTTTAGCATGTATACATTACTTAAACAGCGACATCTACGTTGACTTGGGCATGTCAAGAGACCTTTGGGTAGTGTGGGTGGCAGACAGGTTAAATAAATAAATAAATAAATAAATAATTTCCCAATAAAATGTACAGGAAAAAATCAGCTATTTAAGGTTAGAATTAGCTAGAGAAGTCTCCCTCTACAGTTGCACTGTAATTCCCACCTCTCCCCAAACCAGCAGTTTATAGTAATAACACGCAGAAGGCTATCTTTAGGTATAAAAGGAAAAAATGCATCTACTCACTAAAGTTCATGGATACAGCAAGCACAGGGAAGTCTGAAGCTATGAGAAGAAAAACAGGAGATTAAAAATAGCAAAAAGATTGTTTTCTCAGTTCATGTGGCATTGGAAGATCTACAAGCTGCAAAGATGCAGCCTCTCATTTGTTCATTTTGGAACTTAATGGAGGAGAACATGTGGAATAAGGAGGAGTGAGAAGGAAGGAGTTTATCTTAGTCCCAGAAAAATAAACCCCTCTGATTGGTTAATATTCAAGCAAGCAGGCAGGTTAATTTGTGGAAGAGGCTCCTTTCACAATTCCATGTGTTGAAATTTGCATTGGCCAACACTTTCAACCAGACTTAATTCTTAGCTAAAGTTTTTGCAACAGCTATCAAACCTAGTTGCTTAAATGACAGTAATTGAACCAAGATAATGAGATCTCATCTAGAGGCCACAGTTCTACTAGATTTGGGGTTGAAAAATCCTATTTAACAATGTGTTCAGAAACTGGAGTGTTAAAGGCTGCTGAAGTGGGAGCTAGAGGAGTTGAAAGAACAGAAGGAGCGAGCACAATGGAGGCTGGTGATAGAGGGTTGTTTGGAGGAAGTAGCAAAGCAGTTGCAACAGTAGGAAGTTCTTGGTCTGGAAGGTTTTCAGGCAGAGCTACTACAGGCCATTCAGGAACTTCTACAGCCCCTTCAGATGGATTTTCTGGGTTAAAAGTGGCTGGAGAAACTAGTTCATGGATATCCTCTCATTGTTCTTCTGCTGGGGCAGAAGACTTAGCGGTTTTTAGAAGCTAAAATAGGATATAAATTACACATTGTCGTTTTTGGTTGTTTTAAATGTGTTTTGGTATTGATTTTATTTACCGTTTTTAATATAATATTTGTTTAATTCTTTTAAAATGTTTGTACACTTACTGTTTTAGCTTTTAAATATTATTTTTTTTAATGATGTAGGCCGCCTTGGGTCCTTTGTAAGGAGAAAGGCAGGAGATAGATAGATAGATAGATAGATAGATAGATAGATAGATAGATAGATAGATAGATAGATAGATAGATAGATAGATAGATAGATAGATAGATAGATAGATAGATAAAGTTTTCTCTTCCTGTTTAAATATCTTATTAGTGTCACCAAGTTTTCTATTGATTTCTCTAAGATTGGAAATCACTGATTCTTGCTGTCTGCATAAAACTTCATCATGCTAAAGGTACCAATAATGTATTTGCTTTGGATGTGAAGTAAAAATCCCTTAAGGCAATTTATTTTATCCTGACCAAAACACTCCATTTCTGGCTGCTGTAAGTTAGGATCTTCAAATGTAAGTTAGGATCCTCATTTCACTTTTTCTGACAGATAAAAATAATCTTTTAAGAGACACGCCATGAGGCACAACCTTGCCTCTGCCATGACTATAGAGTCTGACCAGTTGGCCTAATGGAGAACCAGAGGGAAACTTAGATTGTTGCTGTCCCATTGTTATTATAAACTGCCCTTCTTATCTATAGCAGAGGGTGCTCCTAGGAGCCAAAACCCCAAATCCCCAGGAGATCACTCTGTAGTTCCTTTTCTAAACACTATTTTTAGAAAGATTTTTAAAAAGGAAAAGTGACTTACCACTCCAGCTAGTCAGGATGGGGAGGAAAGGAACTACTCTAAGCAGGAGAAAACTTTCTCTTGCTTTTTCTGCACAAAACTGTCCTTTCCTCCTTCCTCATCCCTGGAATGTTCCAGCCACTTTAAAGTCTGTGTCGTCAAATTGTGGAAGAGACACCCTTCAGCCCAGCTCCTGTTTGCTGGTTGGGGATTCATGAAACAAATACAGAGTGAATCTCAGTAATGAAATAATAGAACTTTATTGTTTCTTAAAGGAGAGAGTCACCAGAGCACAATATATGTATGAAGGTGGGTCTCCCTAAGCAAAAAGACAGATACCCTTTTATATTTCTTAGTGGAATTTTCCAAAGTAAACAACTGAGTACCAAGAATGCATAAAATAACTGCTGAAAAAACAATATGAGAAAAGGAACAATACATCCCTCTCTGATAGCAAAGCCTGCTTATCAGCTGATAGGCTGTTAAGACTTTGTGGATCACACATGATCAGGAAATGTTCTGTCTGTTAGCACACCTTTGTTTGACCTCACCCAGTGAAACAAAATGTAATCTTCCATTTCCATACCTGATTATGGACTCTTGTCATAGCACCCTCTAGTTGAATTTGCTTATCACTTACAGATTCTCTCTCTTCCCCCTCAAATCCCAACTATATATGGACCAATGTTTATGTGTATGAGATAGAGTGAAATGTACATGTATGCGTGCATGAGAGAGAGAAAGTTACTTAGGACTATCCCTTCTAGAATCTCTGAGACGGTATAGCCAGTAGGGGGATATAGGGAAAGTCCAAAAAAGGAAAAGAAAAGAAAAAAGAAAAGAAAAAGAAATAAATTAGTGAAAGTAAGGCCAAAATAAAAAACACAAATTAGTGAAATTTTAAAATACCTAATATTAGACAGTATATTCAGTACACTGCAACCTAAGTTACAGTATATACACTTAAGCAACATAATAAACATTGGCTTCAATCAAACTAAACGATGCTGGTCTATCACTGGATTCTGCAAATTACATATAATGTAATATGTACTTTAAAAAACCCAAAATAATAAATTTAGACAGAAGTCATATTCTGACAAGATTCCAGATAAAGGGCTCAGAATGTTAACTTTAATGATGTGTGTCATTTGGTCTGAACAATATTTTACGAAGAATAATGGTGAGATACCATGGCACAAAGCCTGTCCATAATTACCAAACAACTCTTAAGTCTAATTTTTAAACTGTAGTAATTGATCCTACAGTGAGATTTATTCCATAATCATGGAAGCGACAGCATTTACAGCCAGAATAAATTAAAGTAAATGAAGAGGAAAATTGTATTCTGTGTAACATTTAGTTCATTATAGGCTTAAACAACTACACAAATCCATGTTCATCAATATAAGTTATGATGCTCGCAGACATAATTAAATAAAATGTTATCACCAAGAAACAGTTTGTGTTCCACAAGCATAGAAATTGGCACATTACCAGTGAGTTGCTCATATCCTGAGGGCTTATTGGCAATGCTTAAGAATATGAATGGCAGACACAAGTATGGCAAGCTCTCTTGTGTTTCGATCTGAAGGTAGAAATAATGACACATCATAGTGTTTCTTTGCCGTGAAGTGTGTGCTGTGTGGAGTCTACCCTCTCTGCCTGAGACAGTAATGTTGTTCTTCATACAGACTAAACTCTACTGTAGCTTGGCCTTGCTGATGTTGTTCTACAGATAAGGGTCTCAAAGACTTTTAATGTGTTCAAAAGCTTCACAAGAATTTCTGAAAGCATTAAGGAGTACCATATTTTTCCGTGTATAAAACGACACTTTTTCCTAAAATAATCAGAGGAAAAATTGAGGGTTGTTTTATACACAGAAGTAAGGAGGCGGGGAGGGATCAAAGCACTTTGATCCCTGCTTTCCTCCCTCCACTTTTTGCAAAGAAAGTGGAGGGGGGAAGCACTTTCCTCATAAGAAAGTGGAGGGTGCTTTCCCCCTCCACTTTCTTTGCAAAACGTGGAGGGGGAAAGCAGCTTTTTGCAAAGAAAAAAGCTGCTTTCCCCCTCCACTTTTTGCAAAGAAAGAAATTTTGGGTTAGAAAAGTGTGGGGCATCTTGTACATGGGGTGTCTTATACATGGAAAAATATGGTATATCTTTTATTCCTAACACACACCAGTACCTGGAAAGGTTATGTGTTGTTGTTGTTGTTTTTTGGACTTTCCCAATATCCCCTACTGGCCATACCAACTCAGAGATTCTAGAAGGGATAGTCCTATGTAACGTTCTCTCTCTCATACATTTCACTCTCTCTCTCATACACACACACATTGGACAGTATATCCTTGCTTTTTTCATTGAAATTCACAGATGTCAATCTTGCAGTACTTTGCACTTCAGACAGCAACCAAGGGGGAAAAATGCTCCTACTCTCCTCATGGTGAAATTACTTTTTGTGATGTTTTTTCCTGAGAAATCTTGCAGAAAACTTTACACAGTGTCTTGAATGCTTTGGGATCATTTTTTCCACCTCAGGGAGAAACACCAAGCTGCATAGAATTGTTACAATTCATGTGCAAAGTGGCATGTCTCCTGTGCAAGATTCTCTGTTAGAGGCATTGTCTGGAATTTGGTAGTTTCTTCTGCAAAAGAACAACCCCCCACCAAAAAAAAAGGCCTGTAAAAAAACAAGATTGGGAGCCTCATTTTTGCAAGAAGCTGGGAAATTTTGCTGGTGGTGGGTGCAGACTGTGTGAGAAATCTCAGAAAATCAATGAGAATGATATATATATTTTCTGTTGATCTCCACCTACTTTGTGGTTCAATATATGTAAGGCTACATTCATTATTTAGATTACATAGACTCCGAAAAAATAACTGTGCTTTTATCAGATCAAAAAGTTAATAGCACAGATGCAAAGTGCTTTTGTAACACTCTCTGGTTCTATCTATCTATCTATCTATCTATCTATCTATCTATCTATCTATCTATCTATCTATCTATCTATCTATCTATCTATCTATCTATCTGTCTGTCTGTCTGTCTGTCTGTCTGTCTGTCTGTCTGTCTGTCTCTCTATCTAAAATGAGTACTGCAAACACAAACTTTACAAAAATGTTTTTTGTTTAAACAAAACAACACTAATAGTGATATAACAAACCTGGATGCTACCATTTGTACACCCCTAGTTCTTTTTACAAGCACCCAAGCAGGAGTTGCTTGAAGAAATAAAGAATTCAGATGTTTCTTTGAAGTCCCAGATATATTTATATTTATCAAACATAAATAAATGGGCTCCAAATATACAGTCTCAAAAACCGTAAAATAAAATTCAAATGAAAATACATAAAATCACTGTGTGGATTCAACCTTTCCATGCTCCCCCCCCCCCCCGAATACTGAAACTCTACTATCTAAACCAAGGTGACAAGGTTCTTATCATCCTCCATGGGAACAGCAGCTCCGGGCTCTCCCACTCTTTCTAACTCAAATCCTGAATAACAGCCCCTTCGTAGGATTTCCCTCTGAATCAGTCTGAACCAAATAGACCACAGGGGTTATACTTATCCCACACCAAAGGTTTCCATTTTGATTCAAAGAAACTTGTGGTGCATGGAAGCCCCCCTTCCCAACCTCCTCTGTACTTGAGTAAAAGGTATACAGTTTGGAGCCACTATACCTTGTACCCTTTAGAAGACATTCTGAGTGGCTCCATTTTCTGTTCTCTGACATTATCTGTGCACTTCTGGAACTCCATTTAAAAGAAAGAAAGAAAAATACTATAAAGAGGAGGAACACAAGCAGCTATGACTTGGAGGGAGGCCATGCAGTGTCCTAAAATGTGACCTATCCTTTAAAAGTCTATGCAACCATCTTCCTTCTACACCCACAATCTCTGTATTCCAATACATACATCTGAAGAAGTAGGCGAAGTTTTGTGAAAGCTTACCTTAAAATACAATAGCTAGTCTTTAAGGTACCACAACCTTTTCTGTCTTCTTCTTCTTCTTCTTCTTCCTTTTGCCTGATATGCTTGCACAGACTAACATGGCTGCCTCTTCTAGAACTGCATAAAGTGACCTCTCCTCTCTTGACCTAATGACAAAGTTGACCCTGGTTGCCTTCACTTACCTGTTGAGGCTTTTACAGCTTTCCCAACATGCCTTTGGCTGGCAGTTACTGCAAAAGTTCACACCATTGTTCGCTGGCTCCCTGTTTAAGATAGATTCACATGGTAGAAACAAAGTATTCTTTCTGTCTTGCAATGGTTTAACATGTTAAGGCAGCTCACTGCTACGTAAACTTGAAGATCTGTAGCTAAACAATATGGGTCTCCCGGAGGAAGCCTTGACTTGGATTATGAATGCATGTTTCACGAACACTCCATAGATTCACCTGGAAGGATTTATTTTTGAAAGCTTTCTCAATGTCGTACGTCTTGTGGCATGTCACAATACACTTTGCAGCCTAGAAAGTTACTTGTAATTTCAAACACAACAGATTGGGACATTACTGCTGACAAAAACAAAAGGTCAAAATACAGAATAGATTTCCCTCACTTCAGCAACAACAATGAAAGCAACACTATGTTCAATTTCAATAACAATAACAAAGAAATAAAAGATTTGCTTCTGTAAGCAGAGATTCCATCTAGGAGTCTGGTAAAATCAGAAGCATACAGAAAAGCAAGCCCTATTAAGGTAGACCCACTGAAGCCATGTTTACAGAATGACAGATCTGGCCAGAAACTGCTGGCCACTCATATGTAAGAAAAGCTAAGTCTGACATTTCCAGTGTTCTGCACTTAAGAAAGTGGTAAACATATGGTATGCATGCACAAGTAAACTATGACTTATTGTACTGTGAATGTTTTTAAATTGTGTTTTAATGTTTTTTCTTCAATGCATCCATTCATTTTATGGATTTGTACTATTTTATCATAGGACACGTTGTGTTCTATTTTGGAAGAATGGTGGGATATCAATCAAGTAAATACATTTAAAAACAATTGCTTCCCTAAATGATTGTTAAGATTCTCTATAATTTGTCTAAGTTTGGGCATCTGCTCAATTGCAGTTTGCTAAAAATGCAAGTGGAGGCTTCTGAACTTCTCTGTACAGCCATAAAGAGGAGAAAAGGGGCAGTAAAAGCCTAAGTCTTACTCCCCACCTTCATGTAGTGATGAGCTGTACTTTTTTGTTATGCACAAATGCAGTGTGTGTGTGTGTGTGTGTGTGTGTGTGTGTGTGTGTTGTGTGTGTACGTGTACTACTGATTGAAAATGTGCTGTTCTTGGTCCTCATTTGAATTTGCACCTTGTTTGTCCACAACCTAGGAAGTACAGTAGGATCCCCATATCCATGGGGTCAGTTCCATGATCTACCATGGGTGCCTGAAACCACAGGTGTGTGGGAACCCTATATATAATATACTGTACAAGGAAGCAGGACAAAGGCCATACAGGGGCATACAGATACAGGTCTGTATCTAATAAACTCCAGGTTATTTATGATCTTATTCTGGAGGAGGATGCAGACCTGGCATGCATAACTGAAACGTGGATAGGCGGAGAGGGGGGTCCACCCCTTGCACTCATCTGTCCACCCGGTTATGCTGTCCAACACCAGGGTAGACTGGAGGGGCGGGGGGGAGTAGCCATTGTATATAAAAACATCTTGGAGGTTACTAGGCGCTCCACGGTGGTAAAGCCAGGTCTGGAGGCCATCCATGTGTCGATAGGGGCCAGGGATGGTATTGGGATCTTGCTGGGTTACCGCGCTCCCCGCGACCCAGCCATTTCCTTACCGGAGCTGGCGGACTTTGTCTCTGCGGCATTGTTGGGGTCCCCGAGGCTATTGGTCTTGGGTGACTTCAACATACACGCGGAGGCAGAGATCTCTGGGCCAGCTCTTGAGTTCTTGGAAACCATGGCTTCCTTGAACATGTCCCAACATGTCAACGGCCCCACCCACGTGGGTGGTCATATGCTAGACCTGGTTTTTTCCACCAATTGTAGCGAGCGTGGTCTGATGGTGACTGACCTTGTGTCGGTCCCCTTGTCATGGTCAGATCACCACCTAATAAAATGTAACCTCTCAGTGGCTCTCCCCCCTTGCAGGGAGCATGGACCTATTTCTATGGTCCGCCCTCGAAGGCTACTGGATCCCATAGGATTCCAGGATTCCATGAGAGGGATTCCGGCTGATCTGGCTGGTGCTCCTGTCGAGGCTCTGGTGGATGGCTGGTATACCGCCGCCACCAGGGCTATAGACACGATTGCTCCTAAACGCCCTCTCCAACGCAGAGCTCAGCCTGCGCCCTGGTTCAATCAGGACCTACGAGCAATGAAGCAATTTAGGAGAAGGCTAGAGCGCAAGTGGAGAAAGAACCCGACGGATTATAATTGGATAGCTGTCAGGGTCGCAACTAACCTTTACCATGCCAAGGTAAGGGCTGCTAGCCGTATACATCTCGCTAACTGGATAAGCGAAGCTTCAAACCAGCAGGCGGAGCTTTTCCGTATAGTGCGCGACCTATCCGGAATTGGTCAAAGTGATGGGCCTCCCTCTAGTATCTCACCAGACCAATTTGCAGCATTTTTTAAATCTAAAGTGGAGGCCATCCGCCAGGAGCTCTCTCCTTTTTTGGATACAGTGGATCGAGCTGAGATGTCCAGCGCTCCGCCTTGCCCGGTGATTATTGATCTTTTTCAACCTGTGACACCAGATATTGTGGACAAAGTGCTTGATCGCTGTTGGGCCACCACCTCATCCCTTGACCCCTGCCCGGCCTGGCTAATCAAAGCAGCCAGGCCTATAACAACAGTATGGGCCACAGCAATAATTAATGGGTCTCTCCTTGAGGGCAGGGTACCCCTGGCCCTTAAGGAGACGCTCATTAGGCCCATAAGGAAGAAACCTAGTTTGGCGGCGGACGAAAATGGCAATTATAGGCCCGTCGCCAATGTTTCTTTCATTAGCAAGGTGGTGGAGAGGGTGGTGGCCGATCAGCTTCAGGCACATTTGGATGAAACAAATGCCCTGGATCCATTCCAGTCGGGCTTCAGGCCGCGCCATGGTACAGAAACGGCATTGGTCGCCCTGTATGATGACCTATTGAGGGAGGCCGACAGGGGTAAAATGTCTCTGTTGGTCCTCCTCGATATCTCAGCTGCCTTTGATACCGTCGACCACGGTATCCTCCTGAGGAGGCTCTCCGAGTTGGGAATTGGTGGCCTGGCACTTGCCTGGCTCCAATCCTTCTTGGAGGACCGTCCTCAGAGAGTACAGCTTGGGGAGAGGGTTTCGGCCCCGTGGAGCCTCAATTGTGGGGTTCCGCAGGGCTCGATAATCTCCCCAATGCTGTTTAATATCTATATGAGGCCGCTGGGTGGGGTCATCAGGGGGTGTGGAGCATTGTGCCATCAGTACGCTGATGACACCCAGCTCTACATCTCCTTTTCACCAACTGCAGAGGATGCCGTTCTGTCCCTTCAGCGCTGCTTGGAGGCTGTACTGCAATGGATGCAGTTGAATGGGTTGAGGTTGAACCCGGACAAGACGGAGGTCCTGAGGGTGGGTGGCCCCACCATCAGCGGTTTGGGAAACTCCCTCTCATTTGGGGGGGTGACTCTCACCACGAAGAGTGAGGTTCGCAGCTTGGGGATACATCTGGACCCGGCGCTCACCATGGAAACACAGGTGGCGTCAGTGGTCCGTTCCGCCTATTTTCATCTTTGGCGGATTGCCCAGCTGCGTCCCTATCATGATGTTGGGGCGCTTACCACTTTGGTACATACGCTTGTAATCTCGAGATTAGACCACTGTAATGCGCTCTACGTGGGGCTACCTTTGAGGTTGATGCGGAAGCTCCAAATGGTGCAGAATGCGGCGGCCAGACTTCTTAGTGGGGTGAGAAAATACCATCATATCTCTCCCACTCTGGCCGCTCTACATTGGCTGCCCGTTCGGTTCCGCGTTGACTTCAAAGTTTTAATGATTACGTATAAAGCCCTAAACGGTTTAGGGCCTCGATATCTGGCGGAACGCCTATTCCCACCGAAATCTACCCGTATCACTCGAGCGAGCCAGGAGGTGAGGTTGAGGAGCCTAACGCCGAGAGAGGCCCGGAAGGAAAAAACAAGAAACTGGGCCTTCTCGGCGGTGGCTCCTCGCCTCTGGAATAAGCTCCCTCCTGAGATTCGTATGGCCCCTTCGCTGGGCATTTTTAAAACCCAACTAAAAACTTGGATGTTTAAGCAGGCCTTCCCTCCAGTCACTATTTGATTTTTTTCCTTTTTCTTTTTTTTCCATCTTGAATAATTGACTTCGATGTTATATATTGATTTTATATTGATTTTATATTTAATTGTTTTGTTTTAAATGTTGTTAGCCGCCCAGAGTGGTCATCGGACCAATTGGGCGGGATATAAATACAATAAGTAATAACAATAACAATAACAATAACAATAACAATAACAACAACAACAACAACAACAACAACAATAACAATAATAATAATAATAATAATAATAATAATAATAATAATAATAATAATAATAATAATAATAATAATAATAATAATAATAATAATAATAATAATAATAATAATAATAATAATAATAATAATAATAATAATAATAATCCTTGTATGTTGCACATAGGGCTGCAGCAAACCATGGATAAGTGAATACAAATCCCACAGGTACAGGGGTCCTACTCTAGAAGTAATGAGCATGGATATGAAACCTGTGCCCAAACTGCAGTTATCACATTATTCAACTCAGGAACACAACTGTGCACCAAGGAGCTGAAGACATTCGTACAGAATGTGTGCTTCTTTCTTGACCTTCCTTGCTTGCTTTACTTTTTGCAATGAGCTCTTCAAGGGTCTTAAATTCTGATCATCAGAAATGAAACTTATGGACCTAAAGAAAGATTGGTATGATAGAGAAAACATGGCCTGTACAGAAAACTCTGCCCCAAACATACATTTAATTCATCCATTAATGAACACAGTTTCTTCATAATCCTATTCACTTTACTCCACATCTTTTACAATGTCAATAATAGCTAGAGATTGGAAACACTACTTTTTTTGCTCTAGAGCTCTCAAAAACCCTCACCCAGCAAGTCTGGTGGTAGGGCTTCTGGGAGTTATCGGCCAAAAAAGGTTGCATCTCCAGACTCTCATAATAACATTATGGAATTCATTAACTGATCAAAGCATTTGATATCTTTTGTTGCAAACATGGACAGAAAATTAATACTCATTTGAATAAACCAGCTGTCTTAATATAAATAGACATGCCCTCTTGATATTTCCTAGCACTACAGAGAAAATAAAATGAAATTATGTCCCATCTATTAAATTTATAGTACCCAACCTTTCAGTGTTCCAGGAAATGATTTAAATGTCTCAGAAAGCAGCTGACAAAAGCAAATCTTTAATTCCTGCTGATGTCTACTCTATTTTTTTTTTTTTAGTAAAGTTCTCTGACTTTAAAAGCCAAGATCCACAAGACACAAGATTTGACGGTTCCCTCAAATTACATCCTCTTCTGCATTTTCACTAAAGCTAGTGGGATTAGAGCTGCTTCTGAAAGGTCACGATTGTCCTTTGGCTTTATGGTGGGAGAACGACCTATCTGACAATAATGTTTATTATGCTGTTCCTTTGAGCCA
This sequence comes from Intellagama lesueurii, assembly GCA_037013535.1. Classification (NCBI taxonomy): domain Eukaryota; kingdom Metazoa; phylum Chordata; class Lepidosauria; order Squamata; family Agamidae; genus Intellagama; species Intellagama lesueurii. The sequence goes on along the minus strand of JBAJHW010000005.1, from coordinate 66,367,873 downwards.
TTACATCCTGTTACAATTAAGCTGTATAACATTTTACTTACCAAACTCACCATAATGATGTTATGATGTTAAGCACTGAAAAATAAAATTTGCTTTGCATCTTGGACCCAACCTGTCCAGTTCTTTAACAAAGCATCAAGCACCTTTCTTTCTTTCTTTCTTTCTTTCTCTCTCTCTCTCTCTCTCTCTCTCTCTCTCTTTCCAATATGCTGCTGCAACTTCCACTATTTCATTAATATAAATGTAGATGTCTAATCTACATTTTTTATTAATTCTGGCCTGTAACTGGAAAATAACTTTTAAGAAATGGTAACTACACTGATAAATGCTTTGGGAGGTCATGGAACTGTAACACTACGCTAATACATTGAAATGCATTGTCAGATTCAAATGCTTTGCCTTAGCCACAGCATTCCCCCTTAAATATTTGCCAAAAGGGAGCTTGTTTCTATCACTCAATCCAATGCGATTCCAGGATACCATGAGAGGGATTCCAGCTGATCTGTCTGGCGCCCCTGTCGAAGCCCTGGTTGACGGTTGGATGGCCGCTGCCACTAGGGCTGTAGACACGATCGCTCCTAAACGCCCTCTCCGTCGCAGAGCTCGGCCAGGGGCCTGGTATAATCAGGAACTACGAGCTATGAAGCGAAATAGGAGATGGCTAGAGTGCACTTGGAGAGATAAACCGACGGTTTATAATAAGATAGCTGTCAGGATCGCAACTAACCATTACCTGGCTAAGGTGAAGGCTGCCAGACGATCACACTTCGCTGACCGGATAAGCGAAGCTTCAAATCAGCAGGCGGAACTTTTCCGTATAGTTCGCGATCTATCCGGAATTGGTCTGGGTGATGGGCCTCCCATTAATATCTCACCTGACCAATTTGCAGCATTTTTTAAATCAAAAGTGGAGGCCATCCGCCGGGATCTCTCTCCTTTTTTGAATACAGTGGATCGAGCAGAGATGTCCAGCGCTCCGCCTTGCCCGGTTGTGCTTGAATGCTTTCAGCCTGTGACGCCAGATTCGGTGGACAAAGCGCTTGATCGCTGTCGGGCCACCACCTCCTCCCTTGACCCTTGCCCGGCCTGGCTAATCAAAGCAGCCAGGCCCATAACAACTGAATGGGCCACAGCAATAATTAATGGGTCTCTCCAGGAGGGCAAGGTTCCCCTTGCCCTCAAGGAGACACTCATTAGGCCCATCAGGAAGAAACCAAATTTGGCGGCGGATGATATTGGAAATTATAGGCCCGTCGCCAATGTTTCCTTCCTCAGCAAAGTGGTGGAGAGGGTGGTGGCTGATCAGCTTCAAGCCCTTTTGGATGAAACCAATGCTCTGGATCCGTTTCAGTCAGGCTTCAGGCCGCGCCATGGCACGGAGACGGCACTGGTCGCACTGTTGGATGACCTATTGAGGGAGGCTGACAGGGGCAATATGTCCTTGTTGGTCCTCCTCGATATCTCAGCTGCCTTTGATACCGTCGACCACGGTATCCTCCTGGGGAGGCTCTCCGAGCTGGGAATCGGTGGCCTGGTGCTTGCCTGGCTCCGATCCTTCTTGGGGGACCGCCCCCAGAGAGTACAGATTGGGGAGAATGTTTCGGCTCCGTGGAGTCTCAATTGTGGGGTTCCGCAGGGGTCGATCATCTCCCCAATGCTGTTTAACATCTATATGAGGCCGTTGGGTGGGGTCATCAGGGGGTGTGGGGCTTCGTGCCATCAGTATGCTGATGACACCCAGCTCTACATCTCCTTTTCACCTACTTCAGTGGATGCCGTTCCGTCCCTTCGGCGCTGTCTGGAGGCTGTACTGCAATGGATGCAGCTGAACGGTTTGAGGCTGAACCCGGACAAGACGGAGGTCTTGAGGGTGGGTGGTTCTTCCATCGGCGGTCTGGGAGACTCCCTCTCCTTCGGGGGGGTTACTTTTACCGCACGGAGTGAGGTCCGCAGCTTGGGGATACATCTGGACCCGGCGCTTACCATGGAAAACCAGGTGGCGTCCGTGGCCCGTTCTGCCTATTTTCATCTGTGGCGGATTGCCCAGCTGCGGCCCTACCTTGATGGGGGGGCCCTCACCACTCTCGTCCATGCGCTCGTAATCTCGAGATTAGACCACTGTAATGCACTCTACGTGGGGCTACCTTTGAGATTGTTGCGGAAGCTTCAAATGGTGCAGAATGCAGCGGCCAGACTGCTCAGTGGGGTGAGAAAATACCAACATATCTCTCCCACTCTGGCCGCATTGCATTGGCTGCCCATTCGCTTCCGCATTGACTTCAAAGTGTTGATGATGACTTACAAAGCCCTAAACGGTTTGGGACCTCGGTATTTGGCGGACCGCCTTCTCCCACCTAGATCTACCCGAATTACTCGGCATAGCCAGGAGGGACGGCTGAGGGGCCTAACACCGAGAGAGGTCCGGAAAGAAAGAACTAGAAACCGGGCCTTCTCGGCAGTGGCCCCTCGACTATGGAACAGCCTCCCAACAGAGATCCGCCTGGCACCCTCGCTGGGTGTTATTAAGAGCCATTTAAAAACTTGGCTATTTAGGCAGGCCTTCCCTTCTGTCAATTCTTAAATTTTAGTTCTTTGTTTTTTCCCATCTTGAATACTTTATATTATTGTTTCAATTGTTTTATTGTTTAATGTTTTAATGTTTTATATATTGATGATATTTGTAAGCCGCCCCGAGTAGACATTGTCTAGGGGGCGGGGTAGAAATCTAAAAATAAATAAAATAAATAAAATAAATCACTCTGTCAAAAAACAACAGCAAACCACTGTGCAAAACCCACCACCATCATCACTGTCATCCCACCAATTTTAACTCAGTCCTCATTAGAACGATTGCATGTACTGTGTCATGAATGATCAATCAGTAAGGGATTGAGGATTATAATAAAACGGATTATAATAGATTATAATCTACAAAAGATTTGCTTTTGTCAGCTGCTTCCTGAGACATTTAAATCATTTCCTGGAACACTGAAAGGTTGGGTACTATAAATTTAATAGATGGGACATAATTTCATTTTATTTTCTCTGTAGTGCTAGGAAATATCAAGAGGGCATGTCTATTTATATTAAGACAGCTGGTTTATTCAAATGAGTATTAATTTTCTGTCCATGTTTGCAATAAGACGGATTATAATAAGAAATATAATCAGTACCAAGATGGCGGATCGGTAGCGGGTCGGAGGCGTTGTTCTCCGTCGCCCCGGTCTGTTTTTCTTTCTTTTCTTTTTTCTCTTCTTTCTTTTTTCTGTTTGTTCGCCTGGGTCGACTCCTTCCCGACCTGTCCTGTTTGAGTCCGTGGGGGCTGTGCTGTTTGAGTCCGTGGGGGCTGGTGGAGCGAGCCTCTCTCGAGGCAGGAGCGAACGGCGGAGGAAGCCAGGCGAGACGAGGCGAGACGGGAGAGACGAGGAGGTGAACTGCGCGCCCACAGCCGGCACAGAGGCTCGAACGGAGGAAGTAGTTCAAGGCGAGACGGGAGAGACGAGGAGGAGAACAGCGCGCCCACAGCCGGCACAGAGGCTCGAACGGAGGGAGTAGTTCGAGGCAGGTTGGCCGAGCCCGGAAAACAGCGCGCTGGGAGCTGAGAGCAAGGGGTGCCAGTGGAGTTCTGCCTGGAGGTCGAACCGGGAGAGCTCATTTGGAACTCCGGTGATGTCGGCGGGACCCAGTGTGGAGGGCTTGGCAGGCTGCCGGGAGAACTGGAGGTGCAGAGCGTTTTCCGGCTTTGGTAGGGGAGTGGCGGCTTCTTCGGGGCGTCTGGAGCAGGGGGGTGGGCGGTGGGGTCCCATGTGTTGTGGGGTCCTGCTGGTTGCTCCCCTGTATGTTGTCATGTCCCAATTTCCATCGGCAACAACTCCCCCTGCCTCTCTCCTTAAGTGGACCAGCGAGGACACGTTCAATAGTCATCTGGCCTGGAGAAGGGCAACAGTAGCCTCATTTTACTTTCCAGCTTTCTTGCTACTGTTGCTCTCACCGTATGCAAAACAAACTCACCTCAATATCAAAACCAACATTAAAACCAACCTCACGAGCAGGACAGTGAGTGGAGGGAGGAGTTCTGGGGGAAAAACTTTGGTTTTATAATTGTTTATTCATGTTTTTTGTTTTTTAGGTTTATTTTTACGATAATTTAATTTATGTTTTGTCCACCTGATTGTTAATTGTTTTATGTTTTAGTTGCCTAATTTAAATTCTGTTAAATTGTTATTTTGGTATATTGTTTAATTTGATAGTCTGATTAATTCAAATATTGATTATTATGTGACCTTATTATTGTTTATTGTATTACATTAGTGCATCTTGTTTTTTCTTTTCTTTCTTCTTTCTGGACATGGAGAGGAGGGCCTGCCCCCCCAGCGAGGGGTCTAACATCAGGGTGATTACGGGTAGAGGGAGATATGACGTTGGCTCAGTGCCTACTCGTTTTAGAAGAACAGTGAACAGATGTTTGAAGGCTGTTCACTGTTCTGGCACTGTGTCCAACTACCAGTCTCGAGGTAGCCAGCTCAGCCGGCCCTCCACCCTAAAACTGGTGCTGTTGAATGCCAGGTCTGTGTCCAACAAATCCCAGCTGATTCAAGATCTTATTCTGGAGGAGGACGCAGACCTGGCATGCATAACCGAGACCTGGATGGGCGGGGAAGGGGGGGTTCCCCTGACCCTAGCCTGTCCGTCTGGTTATGCAGTCCAGCACCAGGGTAGATTGGAGGGGCGGGGGGGGAGTAGCCATTGTTTATAGAAATACTCTTGAGGTTACTAGGTGCTCCAAGGTGGTAAGGCCAGGTCTGGAGGCCCTCCACGTGTTTGTTGGGGCCAGGGATGGTATTGGGATCTTGCTGGGTTACCGCGCTCCCCGCGACCCAGCCACCTCCCTTCCAGAGCTGGCGGACTTTGTCTCCGCGGCACTGTTGGAGTCCCCGAGGCTTTTGGTCTTGGGTGACTTCAACATCCATGCGGAGGCAGAGGTTTCCGGTCCAGCTCTTGAGTTCTTGGAAACCATGGCTTCCTTGGACATGTCCCAACATGTTAACGGTCCCACACATACGGGCGGCCATACGCTAGACCTGGTATTTTCCACTGAACGGAGCGAGTGTGGTCTGATGGTGACTGACCTGGTGTCAGTCCCATTGCCATGGACAGATCACCATCTAATAAAATGTAACCTCTCAGTGGCACTCCCTCCCCGCAGGGAGCATGGACCTACTTTGATGGTCCGCCCTCGAAGGTTACTGGATCCATTGAGATTCCAGGATACCATGAGAGGGATTCCAGCTGAGCTGTCTGGCGCTCCTGTCGAAGCTCTGGTTGACGGATGGCTTGCCGCCGCCACTAGGGCTGTAGACACGATCGCTCCTAAACGCCCTCTCAGGAGCAGAGCTCGGCCAGGTGCCTGGTATAACCAGGACTTACGAGCAATGAAGCGAAATAGGAGACGGCTAGAGTACATTTGGAGAGAGGAACTGACGGATTATAATAAGAAAGCTGTCAGGATCGCAACTAACCGTTACCTGGCTAAGGTAAAAGCTGCCAGACGATCATACATCGCTGACCGGATAAGCGAAGCTTCTAATCAGCAGGCGGAACTTTTCCGTATAGTTCGCGATCTATCCGGAATTGGTCTGGGTGATGGGCCTCCCATTAATATCTCACCTGACCAATTTGCAGCATTTTTTAAATCAAAAGTGGAGGCCATCCGCCAGGAGCTCTCTCCTTTTTTGGATACAGTGGATCGAGCTGAGATGTCGAGCGCTCCGCCTTGCCCGGTGATTATTGATCTTTTTCAACCTGTGACACCAGATATTGTGGACAAAGTGCTTGATCGCTGTCGGGCCACCACCTCCTCCCTTGACCCTTGCCCGGCCTGGCTAATCAAAGCAGCCAGGCCTGTAACAACGGAATGGGCCACAGCAATAATTAATGGGTCTCTCCAAGAGGGCAAGGTTCCTCTTGCCCTCAAGGAGACACTCATTAGGCCCATAAGGAAGAAACCAAATTTGGCGGCGGATGATATTGGAAATTATAGGCCCGTCGCCAATGTTTCTTTCCTTAGCAAAGTGGTGGAGAGGGTGGTGGCAGACCAACTTCAGACACTTTTGGACGAAACCAACGCCCTGGACCCATTTCAGTCGGGCTTCAGGCCGCGTTATGGCACAGAGATGGCACTGGTCGCACTGTTGGATGACCTGTTGAGGGAGGCCGACAGGGGTAATATGTCCTTGTTGGTCCTCCTCGATATCTCAGCCGCCTTTGATACCGTCGACCACGGTATCCTCCTGGGGAGGCTCTCTGAGTTGGGAATCAGTGGCCTGGCGTTTGCCTGGCTCCGATCCTTCTTGGAGGACCGTCCCCAGAGAGTACAGCTTGGGGAGAATGCTTCGGCCCCATGGAGTCTCAGTTGTGGGGTTCCGCAGGGGTCGATCATCTCCCCAATGCTGTTTAATATCTATATGAGGCCGCTGGGTGGGGTCATCAGGGGGTGTGGTGCTTCGTGCCATCAGTATGCTGATGACACGCAGCTCTACATCTCCTTTTCATCTACCTCAGTGGATGCCGTTCTGTCCCTTCAGCGCTGCCTGGAGGCTGTACTGCAATGGATGCAGTTGAATGGGTTGAGGCTGAACCCGGACAAGACGGAGGTCTTGAGGGTGGGAGGTCCCTCCATTGGCGGTTTGGGCAACTCCCTCTCTTTTGGGGGGACGACCCTTACCGCAAAGAGTGAGGTTCGCAGCTTGGGGATACATCTGGACCCGGCGCTTACCATGGAAACCCAGGTGGCGTCCGTGGCCCGTTCCGCCTATTTCCATCTATGGCGGATTGCCCAGCTGCGACCATATCTTGATGGGGAGGCCCTCACTACTCTTGTCCATGCGCTCGTAATCTCGAGATTAGACCATTGTAATGCGCTCTACGTGGGGCTGCCTTTGAGATTGATGCGGAAACTTCAAATGGTGCAGAATGCGGCAGCCAGGCTCCTTAGTGGGGTGAGGAAATATCAGCATATCTCTCCCACTCTGGCTGCCTTGCATTGGCTGCCCATTCGTTTCCGCATTGACTTCAAAGTGTTAATGATGACGTATAAAGCCCTAAACGGTTTGGGACCTCGATACTTGGCAGATCGTCTTCTCCCACCTAGATCTACCCAAACCACCCGGAATAGCCAGCGGGGACGGCTGAGGGGCCTAACGCCGAGAGAGGCCCAGAAAGAAAGAACAAGAAACCGGGCCTTCTCGGCAGTGGCCCCTCGGCTATGGAACAGCCTCCCTGCTGAAATTCGTCTGGCACCCTCGCTGGGCGTTTTTAAAACTCATTTGAAAACCTGGTTTTTCAGGCAGGCCTTCCCTCCAGTCAATAACTGATTTTTACTCTTATCATCTTGGTACTGATTTAATTTAATATAAATGTTAAAATTATGCTGTTTTAAATGTTATGATGTTTTAATGTTATGATGTTTTTATTATGTATGTAAGCCGCCCCGAGTAGACTTTGTCTAGGGGGGCGGGGTAAAAATCTAATAATAAATAAAATAAATAAATAAATAAAAATTGATAACAGAGTAAGAGTGTCTTTTGACAAGGAGCTACGTAGATCTGCTTCAGTCAGCAAAACCAAAAAAAGAACTGCAGAAGCAGTACAGAACTGAAATGCTTAATTTTTTTTTACAAATGGTGGAGATGATGATGATGATGACAACCGTAATATGCCATTAGTTCTGGCCCATTCCATATTTTTCTAATTACAGCGTACTTAGAAGTGGCTTACTATCCCTTCTTTTGGGAGAGACTCTGGGACTGTGCAGCTTGCCCAAGGCTACACATGCTGTCTCTTTCTCCCAGTGGGGAATTGAACTTCCAAACTCTGGCTCTATAGCCGGGTGTCCAAATCACTGAGCTATTCAGACAGAACAGCTATCCAGACAGCATGAAGATAGAAATACTAGAAATAAGGTAAACACATTACCTGTGTCAAGGTTTGAAATTTTATATTTATAGAGTGTTAAAACAATTAAGGAGATGTAAAAAAAATGCAGCCATGAAAATGTACACTGTGCTTAACATGATGAGTTTTGAATAACAGTGTACTCGAAATCACTGTAAGACAATCAACTAACTCTACATCAAAGTTACCACAAGGACAGCAAGGTGAAAGTAAAGTGTGAGCGGCCCTGAGGTGTTGAGGTCAGTCTCGGGCTGCAGAGTGCACCACTACTCCTGGATCAGTTTTGATTTGATGTTTTACTAAGGTGGTACGCCCGGGCCTGCAGGACAGGACATCCGGAAACTCCTGTTCTAAAGTCCTCAACTCTTGCTGCTTTTGCGCTCCCAATGACTCAGCTAAATCCCATTCATCTCCCCGGGGAGAGGGGAATGGCTTTGCTTCCGGCCCAAGGTCTGCCTCTTCCACTACTCCGAAGAGGGCCTCCTGGTCCTACCACTCCTTTAAGAGGTTGACGTGGAAAACTTGGATTGGCCTCCTATGGAACCTCATAGTCCACAGGGCCAACTCGCCTTACTATTTCATAAGGTCCCTGCCACTCGGCAAAAAGTTCAGCTGACTCTGAGGGCAAAAGCAAGAGGACCTTCTGCCCTGGGATAAACTCCTGGGGCTGGACCTGGGCGTTTTACCGGCGCTTCTGGGAAGCTTGGGCTTCCCGCAGGTGTTCTTGCACTAACCCTGCAGCTGTACGTAGATGCTCTCGCATCTCCAGGACCTGTTGTACTGTAGTCTGGGCCTGATCCTCCCTGGACTCCTATTGCTCCCGAATTAGATCAAGGATTTCCCGAGGCTGCCTCCCGTATAACAATTCAGGGTGATAGCCCCAGGGATGCCCAGGGCAACTCGCACATTGCAAACATTAGCGGGGCTAACGTTTGATGGCATTGGGTAGGGTGATCCTGTACCAGCTTGTGTAACATGGTCTTAAGGGTCTTATTAAATCTCTCCACTAGGCCGTTGGCCTGTGGATGATAAACCGAGGTTCGAAGGGGCTTTATACCTAGGAGCTTCCACATCTCCTTCAATGTTTGGCTAAGAATGTTGGTGCCCTGATTGGTTAAGATGGTACTCAGGAACCCTACTTGGGAGAATACAACCAACAATTCCCTGGCCAGCACCTTGGCTGTGGTAGACCGAAGAGCCACAGCTTCGGGGGTAGCGAGTGGCATAGTCGATTATCACCAGAATGTGTGTGTGGCCCCTGGCAGATTTAGGGAGGGGGCCCACTAAATCCATAGCTATGCAGTCAAAGGGCTTGTCTATTATGGGTAATGGCATAAGGGGGGCCCCCAGGCGAGGTTGCGCCTGAGTTCTTTGACACACTGGATACGATCTACAGTACCGGTCTACCTCTGCATATAACCCTGGCCAGAAAAATTGCTGGCTTATGTGGGCACTCATCTTGTCAGCGGCTAAATGCCCAGCAAGGGGCGGGTCATGTGCTAACTTCAATACAAAGCTGCACAGCCATTGAGGCACTACCAACTGGACACCAGGTAAGGGAGGGTCTGGGGTAATATGGTAGAGGAAACCATCGCATATTTCAAAGCCCAACTGCCCGGCAGGGTTTTCCCCTTCTGGCCTGGCTTCAGCTAGGGTGTGAGCCAGGGTGGGGTCTTCCTTCTGCCACGCCTGCAACTGGGCATGAGAGATATTACCCAACTCCACCCTGGCTTCTGCCTCCCCAGTGGCAGCCACTGCCACTTGTGGGGTCTGGACCAATTTCTCTACCCCCCCTCCCAATTCCTCCCTAAAAGCATGGGCCATGCCAGATTCAGTACTAACCCTACTCTCAGCCGCCTTTTCTCCTGGCCTATGGTGATCCAAACACGGGTGGTGGCATAATGTTTCACATCCCCATGTATACATTGAATCTTTACCATTCCCTCCTGAGGCCAACCCAGCTCTGGTTGGAGTAACGTAGTGCTGCATCCCGTATCCACTAAGGCCCTTACTGGTCTCCCATTGACCAATGCCTCTACCTCCCATTCTGGACCCAGAAGGTCGCCTACCTGCATACTGCCACGTAGGCATTGGCCCACAAGCAGTCCATCAGGGGTCAGTCCCTCCTCAGGTGGCCTTCTTTACCACAGGTGAAGCAGGCTGTATTTTTGGGGCCCTGGCCTTGTGTCCCCTGGATGCCTCCTTCCTTGGTGGGACTGGCTGGGTGTGGCTGTGTCCCCTGGGCAATGCCTGAGACCGGTGAAATGGGATGTGGAGTCAAGGAAGTCCATTCCTTGGGCAGGTTTTTTCCAAGAGGTGGGGGCCCCCTATGGGTCCAGGTCTCCTTGGCACTCCAGTAGGCTTCTAAGGTGGTAACAGCTTCCTCTATGGAACGGGGATGGAGCCGGGTCACCCAGTTCCGGGGACCTGGAGGGAGGGTGGTCACCAACTGCTCTACCACCAGTAATTCAATTATTTTTTCCACTCTGTTGGTTGCAGGCTTGAGCCACTGGGTAACATAGGCCCACATCTTTTGGGCCACCACCCTTGGATGTAAGTTACCCTTCAAGCATAGGTCTCAGACCGCCAGCAGTAAGCTTCCTCAGACAAATTCAAGGTGCTCAGGACCACTTGTCACACTTTATCATAATTGGCAGCATCTTGAGGCTCTACGGTGTCTACCACTTCCTGGGACACCCCTGTGAGGCATGGCATGAGTATGAGGGCACACTGTTCTTTAGGCCAGGCCACTGCAGTGGCCACTCTTTCGAAGGTATTGAGGAAGGTGTCTAGGTCATCTTCGGGTGTCAGCTTGTGTGTGCAAATGGGTAGAGGGCCGGTGACCCAGGCACCAGGTGCAGCTGATGTTGCTCGCAACATCCCAGCTACCTACTGTTGCCCTGCCAGCACTGTTGCCAGCAGTGCTCACTGCTGCGCAACCATCTGCTGGATCAGGTGTTCTTGCCTCTCGGTGGCCCAGGAAAACCACTGGGCGGTGGCCCCTGGGGTGCTTGGAGAGGCCCTACGTTGGGCGCCAGTGTGAGCGGCCCCCACTGCTCCTTCCATGACGAGGCAGTGAGTTGTGGTAGAATTAGGACTTTATTGGGAACAAAGAAAGGTGGAAAGATGATGCATAAACACAAGTTCTTGCAGAGTCAGTCCCTGCAGAGTGTGGGGGTGTTGGGGTTCCTTGCAGCACCAAGCCCCTTCTGGGCAATAGCAGAATCTAGTCCAGGGCCGCCCTCTGGAGGTTGGCTTCACCTCCTGTCTGTATGCCCTTTCAGGGCACGAAGGCCACATTCTCTCCTTCCCAGCTGCCTTGCCTACCCTCTCAGGGTCTGGACACCACATTATCAGCCTTCCCAGGTTGGCAAGGACCTCCGGCTCCCTCCCAGCTCCTCTCCTGGTAACAAGGCTTCATTCTCATCAATGAGGAATTGCAGGGCATCCTGTCAAGTGTCAGTGTGTTCTTCCTCCTCTGAGCTCTCATCTCCCCCTCCTATTTCTAGCCTGGCCAGAGCACCTTCCCCCTCTGAGGGGTGTGTCTGTCCGTCCTCTTCCCCATGGGCCCAGGTGCTTGGAATGGGGAGAGCAGTTTTCCTGCTGTAGGAGGCTGACCACTCTGCCAGCCAGCTGCAGCTGGCTCACATAAAGTAACATAAATAACATTGACTTGTAAATAGTCTCTTTCTTAGCAAGCCAACAGTTGAGCATGGACATGTAAACAAATGATAAGAAAATAAAAATGATGGAGAGATTTAAAAAATCCTAGACCATATTGGTACTGAAATCTAAGTATTGCATATTAGTACGTCACCAAATTCATTCACCAGCTATTTGTTGTACTGGCTGCTGCATAAAAATGTCAGGTCAGAAAGTCTGATGTTCAAACACAGGCTTCACACAGAGGTATATAAACAACAGCTTCCCAATTTGTAAATTTAGTGCATTAGGAAATAAGATATTTGTGCCTTCTACTTACCTGGCCAATTTAACCTTTCCAAAACTCAGGGAAGCCTCCACACTTACTCGATTTAATGTCTTGTCTTCTGCACTATTGGAGGAAAGATATCAGGCAGTAACTTATCAAGATTGTTTATGTCTCTACCATAGTGGCGAAGTGGAAAGTGTGGGACATGTTCTTTTACACTGTTCCTTCTAGAAGGGCCTTCATAAAGAACTTCTTAAAATCTGTCTTCCAAAAACACTCAGGAAGAAGAGAAGAATTTTACATCTCTGTGTTACTTTCTGACAAGGTCCCCCATATCACTAGTAAAGTGGCCAAATTTTGTGCAACCATCATAGTCTCAGCTCCCTGATTACCTAGTGATTTCTCCTCCAGAAGAGGTTTTGGATAACTCCAATATAAACTCTGACATAAATTTTATACCCTTTGGGATCTATTGCTTGAGATAATGTATGTTGCAAGTTTTGTTTTGTTTTATTCTTTTATATTGTTCAATTTAGTCTTTGACTATAAGTAAATAAATAAATTCAGATTCTCCTGATTTGCAAATGTTTCATAGTTCAAGGTGTCTGATCACAGAGAAACATTTAATTGAGATCAGTTGAATACTTTGAATAGAGAAAAGCATTTCTTACTTGGTGAAGAAAGTAATCAACTCACCCGTACGCGATAAGCACTTTGTCTCTCTATTGACTTTGTGCTCAGAAAAGCCAATGGATAAATTTCATGTTCATTTCAAAATTTCCAAAAGACTCATGATCTAAGCACTTGCAAATAGTGATATTGTGATTGACAGCAACATTAGCTATCGCTATGTAAATCATTCCACTGCATTACTGTTGATGGGATCTCATAGGGTCACTTTGTCCATAGACACATAGAGGCAGATAAGCACCTGTGTCTATGAGAATGTAATTTCCCTTAACAGCTGGATTCAGAACATTTCAGGTTAGAATAAAAGGCTGGTATAGGGGTGGAGAACTGCAGCTCTCCAGTTGGGTTTGCAGCTCCCATCAGCCCTATCCAGCATAGCTATTGGTATGAAATTATGGGAGCTGTAGATAAGAAACAAGGATCAAAGTCAGAGTTGTTTAGCCATGATTGTACAACTACAGTGCTCCAGAGGTTTTTTTGGCCAATGTTGACAGGAGATCACAGCCCCTATCTGTGCACTGGCAAGTAAGACAATATTTTGAATATATACAGTCTCTAACCTCTGCAATTTTCCATTCCTGCCTACAGTTGACCCTGGCCGTGTTAAAATAGTTTTGTTTCTTCCTGCAAGTATCAAACAGTTATAATGTCATTAAGCACTGTAGCAATATATCGCCTCAGTCTTTAGCCAGAGAAGATCTGCTGGGCCACAACGTAAGAACTACATCTATTAATTGGAATTGCATTAGGTGTGATGTATTCTTTGCCATTAACTGAAATGAAGGTTTGAATTTATTCCTCTTCGATAGTTTATAAGCAACTTCTTGGCCATAAAGATTGAAAGAGCACATCAACCCTCTCTTGCCAGTCATATCTTCTGAATTGGAATAAGCATCCTTTGCAGATTTGAAGAACTCAGAAATAAACCCCCCTTCCAACCATATATTTTTGGTCAATCACCCAGACACAGCAAAGACTCAATGATGCATTCAGAGAGAAAGATGGGAGGTGGGAAATGTGCCTTATTCTTCCTTTGTTCAACTTTTATTTAATTCACTTTGCTTTTTATTTTGTTTCATTTTTTCCACTTTGCTCTGGAGGTCCCCCATGCATCTATTTTGGGAGTAGCATTGGCCACTTTTCAGACGTGCAAATCTCCCATAATGTATTAGATCCTTTACTGCGAAACCTAAACAATAAACTCAGTTAAACTGATTGTCACTCAAAAGTGTGTGAAAAGGAACATTTTTGTTCACCTGGAGATGACAAATAATTCATTTTACAAAATCTTGGTGCTTGAGACGTTTTGGGCATACTCCTTATGCATATAGTAAGCTACAGTGATCAGTTATTGTAAAGGAAAAATGTAATTAAGGTATTATAAATATTTATGTCCCACATTTCCTTGGATCATGAGCAAAGCAGCTGACAACAATAATGCAACTGCTATTAAAAGCCAGCAGCAAAGTTCTGCATTCCAAAAGATGTTAGAAAAGAGATTAAAATGCTTCTTGAGAGCAAAGGTAAAGATGTATGGCTGGTAACAATTGCTTGCTTGAATTAATTTCCTCACCATTTGTTGTTAAGATTGTTGTTATTCTCAACCACCATATCCATTTCTAATGTCACCCTAAACCCAAATTTAAAGAGGTAACATTGTGCAATCCTTTCAAGGGGAGGACTTCCCCTTTTCCATCTGCAAAAGGAAGTCCCACATCAGAAACTAACCAATATTTGAAAATCCTTTCAATTCTTTTCAAAACATAGCGATTCTCACCTCACTCCTGTTTAGCTGTATCTTTTTTTTCCAGGTTTCACCAAAGTGCACTGCCCCCCATATTGTTTGATATCTTTCTCTTTCAAGATCCCTATGTTTGCTGCTACCTTTTTCAACTTTTCAACAACACTGAAAGGACTCTCAACTTGTCTCTTCCTTACATGTAGTTATTCATTCTTCTGTCACCTCTCTGCCTTCACCAGTACTCAGAGGAACTTAAGACAGCAAAACCAGTAAATATCAACCACTAGAAAGATACTTGCAACCAAACAAAGAGTAACAATTATATTGGTTGGCCCATCCTCATATTTCACATGCCAGATCTTGCTTTGTTAGATGCATAAGTGTGTGACATTAAACAGTGAGGAAGTATAGAGTGGAATTTTACAAAAGCTGTAATTACATTATTTTTGGTTTCTTACTCTTTTGGAGAAAATGTGTCTTCTGAAAGTAAAGATGCTGCAAAGCACTCTCTCTCTCCCCCTCCCTATCTACATTTATCTGCACATTTACAATACTAGACGCCAAAAAGTCACACTACAATTATTTTTGAAAACTACTTTTCTCTCTCCCTTTCTCCCATATAAACCATTACCTACTGTTGTATTAATCCAGCAGTAATAGGGTTGCTGGGTCTTGGGTTACTAGCAGAAGTCACTAGAAATGGATTACTATGCTCTTTTGGGTCTCCAGGTAAATCTTAGGGCAAGGAACACCAGAGGAAGAGAGAAGGGGGGAGAAACTTTTGCCTATGAGGTGGCTTTAAAGCCTGGGCGGTCATCTCCTCCATAGTTGAACTGGTATCTTGGCTAATTGGCTTAACATGATGGCGTTTGTATGGATGTTGACCCTGTGCAGCATCAGCTCATTTCTGTTCTCCTCCCAACCTTCCCTACTTAACTTCTGTGACATCACAAGGACTCAATTGTACCTCTTGTCTCCAGTTTTGGCCCCTAAACCTAAGAGAATGGGCTGCTGATGACCTGGCAACCTTAGGCCATGAGGAACCTTAAGTGTGTGCCCAATCAGTTGCAGCACAGAGAGTCTGGGAACAGTGGGACCGAATTCCTATTCCTTGGTAACATGAAATATTTTCCTTATTTCAACCAAATGGTTAAGGTGAAATGTATGTCTGTGGGAGGTTGTTCTGGTCCTACTCTTATTTTGTTACTGTCATTCTTATTTCTGCAATACGGGAAAATAAGCTCCATCTTCTCTGGCATGTTTCCTCTAGAAACTGGGATTATGGATTTAGAATAAATGCTGCCCTTCTCCACCTAGAATAAGTGCATCATAATAGACAACCCGAGCATATATCATAATCATGATATCCTGATAGGTGGAGGAGGGATACCATGGCAGAGGGCCATTTCCAGGTGTTCCCAAGGTGTAATTATGGATTGGCTAGCAGCCTCAGAAGTTGGCAATGTACGTGGGAGTTTTTTGTAAGGAATTAATCTATAAACATGGCATCCCTCATATGTTTTATAAATCAAGGCTGCCCCCTCCACATGTTGCTGATCTTCAAATCCCATTATCCCTCCATTGATTGTGCTGATGAATCCTTCTGAGAAATGCCATTCAACAGCATCTAGAAGATTACACATTTCCTGACGCGATTACTCATAGTGTACAGGTCTATCAACACAACTGCATTTTCTGCTATGAGAACAAATAACATCCCACGAGAGCAAGGGACCTATGAACACACACCAGCCTCACATTTCAATATTTTTAAAATACCTCTTTTAAAAAAATAAAGGGAAATGGGGGAAGGCAGACAGAGAATCTGCTGTAGAAAATTTAGGGCTCAAATATTATCTCCCTCCAAGCTTTTAGCCCTATTATATTAATTATTTTAAAATATTTGTACAATCACGTTTTTAGCTTTTAAATATTGTCCTTTAATAATTGTAAGACACCTTGGCCCCTTTTAAGGAGAAAGATGAGGTAAAAATATTTTAAGCAAATAAATAAAGTAAAATAAATCATCCAATTCAATGTCAGTTGGTATAACTATAGGATTGCCAACTGACAAGGAAAAAAGAAAAGAAAAGAAACCAGCTTTACCTACTTCAGTACCTTTCATGCCAGCCTGAGCTGCAAATTTTCATTTTAAGGAGAACAGGTACTAAGGTCACTAAGGTACTAAGGTCAATCTGTTTACAGCAAATCCCACAGTTTTAGGATTAGAGTGCAATGGGTTGGGTTCAGCGGGGCTTACTCCCAATTAAGTCAAAAGCTTTAGTGGCTGTAATGAATGGCACAAATCTTGGGTATAACACACTTTTGCCTTATTACTGTCAAATTCTCAGCTCTGAGGATTCCCAGTGACTTTGTCTCGGCTTACAAGCATCGCAGAATGGACGTTAATAAGGGATGTGATGAAGTAGGGATGGGATGACTACTTTCAAAATAGCCTGTCCAGGATTTTCTTGATCCTTCCCATAGTGAGGCCATAGTGAGATTTCTCAGCTTCCCGTGAAAACAAGGCTTATTTCCCACTTTTTTTGTCTGTCTGTCTGTTTTTCACCTACTGTTCTGCACGGCTAACTGCCAAATTCTGCACATCTTCTTAAGTGAATCCTGCCCAGGAATTCTGCACAGCAAATCCCAGAATTGTAACAGTTCCACATAGCTTGGTATTTCTTCTGTTTGTTCCAGGTGGACTCTGCTCAGTAATGATGCCATTCAGGACAAGAATTGTAATGATGCGGTGTAGCTGGGCATTTCTTCTGGTGTGAGGGAGGAAGAAAGACAACATCCAAAAAATCCTGAGGGAATTCCCATGAGACTTCTTGAGGCAGGTGAAAGGAAAGCACACAGAGAAAAATTTTGTTGCAAGGAGAAAAGAGATTTCTCTCTCTCTCTGAGTGAGAGGCTGCCAGGTTCTTATCCCTAAAATGAAGAAAATATACAAATTTGTTGCAACCGCATATGCTATACCAACAACATACAGTCACATTTCTCTCTGCACTTCTACATTTCCCTTTTTAAAAGTCCTGCAACATGTGATCAGTACAGAGAAGGCTATCTATACTAAGCTTGCAATCAGACAGCTGCAAAGGTGGGCACCTGGTCACACCAGAAATCGTGGCTTTAATGGGAGCAATCTCCCTTAGAGAGACTCTTCCGTCTGCTGAGGAATTCCTCCAGCCTGGTCTCCAAAAAGTAGAAGCTCTAGAGCTGACCAAAATGGTCCAGCCTGGGCACAGATTGGGGTCAGGCTGGAGTGCATTTCTCTGTGCATATATGATTACCAGGAAATAGATCACATTGGACCACTTCACAAGTGGTCCAAATTGCAATCTATTTCCCTGTGTGATCACACCCTAAGTCACCTTTTCACCAGACTGATATATAAAATCTGCTTTACCAGGGAAGAAGAAGAAGAAGAAGAAGAAGAAGAAGAAGAAGAAGAAGAAGAAGAAGAAGTCTGCTCTAGTTTCAGAATACATAGTACTAGGATAGGCAGCATGGGTATTTATTGTATGCGGCCACTTAGGGATGTCTTCTGTTTGGTCTGTTGGGTAGTTAGGGTCATTGTTTGTTGTCTAGTTGTAAAACTATCAGTAAGCTATCATCTGCCACTAGTGCTCAGTGGCAGATGACAGACAGACAGACAGATAGATAGATAGATAGATAGATAGATAGATAGATAGATAGATAGATGATAGATAGATAGATAGATAGATAGATAGATAGATAGATAGATAGATAGATAGATAGATAGATAGATAGATAGATAGATAGATAGATAGATAGATAGTGTTGGACTGGGATTTGGGATTACAGCCCAGTCACTCAATACCTACCTGACTGGATTAGGATCACAGAATTCTCAAGCAGGAAATAATCCTAAAGGTCATTCCAGAGAATTTGCCAAAGCAAGAAATCCATAGCACAGGCCTCCCTGAGAGATGGCTACCTAATCTCTCTTAAAAAAATATCTAGGCAGTCCATTCCACTGTTGTACAACTCGTGCTGTCAAGGAGGTCTTCCCAATACCTAACATTCAATTATGCCTTGGTTTTTCTTGCATGTGCCTGTTATGGTCACCATACGTATAATAAACATTTTTGGTAATAGTAGTTAGAGTAAAGTGGGGTGTAGGAGAACAAAGCAGGCTCTGTCAAGCTCCTCAGAGGAAAAGCAAAATTTTAATGCGTTAATAAATAATAAATATCTACAATTTAAACAAAACGTTTCTGCTTTGTGGTGAACCTTTCCATGAGATAAGTATCACTCATAGAAAGCTAACAAGCATCTCATAGATGACATCTGAAGCCTGACACCTACTTTGTGTGCTGCTCTTCCACAATGGAATCCTTCAAACACATTGCTATTATTCGGTGACTCACTCCTCCTCTATTTTTACACAGACCATTCAAACTGACAGGGAGCACTTTTTGAAAGGCCAAGCCTGGTGTTGATCTCAGTCTCTGGTAGTATCCCTGTGGAGCATAAGGAGTGCAGAATTATTCAGTGGCTGGAGGGGTTTTCAACTAATTAACTAATCCTTTTCGGCACTCTCTCCACACCGGAGTGTAGGTAACTTTTGCCTGACAACAGAACAATGTGCTTCCATTAGACTGATGAATACCCCCCACTTCTTTTCTGATTAGATACTGGTTGGAAAGTCTTCTTGAAAGAGGCCAGAATCCTTGATCTTGTCAGCAGCTCCCCTTTCAGGTTATCAGTGGTTATCCGTGTTGCCCAGATATATGGGGTGCTGGAGGAATCCTGTTAGATGGAGATTGATTAATCTTCTCAACACCAGAAAACAACAGCTCTAGCGCCAGGTGCTACTCCTAGTCCAATGACAAGGCTGATTATACTTCAAAGGAGTGTCCCAGCAGAATTTGAAAGAAATATTCCGTATCTATTCGGTTTTGAAGATCCTGTTGCACAGGCATTGAATGGTATTTTATGTTTCTTCTTACTGTCAGTCTCTAATGGAAAACAAAGAAATGGGAGGATGTCTGGATCTGTCCTTGTTCAGCTGCCAATATTATAAACCACACAATTCAGCAATATCTCCTTGGCTTACAATATCATCACAAATCACAAAGGCTGAAATCCACTTGGCAGTCCCAATTAAAGTATGCTGTCAGATCGCATCCAATGTATGGTGAACCTAATAGGGTTTTAAAGGTACATTGAATATTTAAGGAGTGGTTTTAACAGTTCCATACACTCCCACAAATTTCCATTGGCAAGCAAGGATTTGAACCCAGGTGTCCTAGTCCATCATACTATCTATTATACCACACAGACTCCCCACTTAGAGTAGACCCACTTAATTGTTGAATGATGAGTCATCATTTCATTGATTCAGTGGAATCTCATGGAGTTCAACAGGTTTGAAAGAGACTCTACTATCTGTGTAGACTATTCACATGAGCCAAGACCATGGACAACCACTAGATAGTGGAGCTGTCAAGGCCCATTGCCCTCTGTAGGTAGGAGGGCTCTGGAAATTATATCAGAGGGGTGGGGCTAAAGCACTTCTTTCTTCAGGTAGTGAGAATATCTGTATTTATAAAGATTGAAAGGGGCTCTATGGTTTGAGTTGTTGATACATCCTAACCCTCCAAGTCTCTTCACCAAAGCTATTGTGATGATTCCTGTACTAGTGTTGCTCAGTTTCCTTTATGCCTGGCTTATTGCCACATCTCTTCATAGGCGTGGCATCTTCATAGGCTATGGTTGCCGTGGGTGGCATCTTGTGCAATTACTGCATATACTGGAATACACCACCCATGATGATACCTCTTAATGACTCTGTCTAATTTAATGTTACCCATAAAAACTATTTGGATGCCTGTCCTTTTAGGGAGGCACCCTGAGATCCCCAAGACTCCTAACTTGGTGTGCTAGAAAGGTAATCTACAACATTCCTTCCTCCTCCATTTGAAACAGTGTTATTGAAGGTACATAATTAATATGAAACTAAACGTTCAATATTATCGATATAGCCATGGTTTCTGAAAATGCTTACAGTTGGTCTTCTAATACTCATCTGATTAAACTAGCTGCTCTTCCTGCCCATCATACTTGACAGGACCACTGATTACTGCTATATTTTAAACACAGGGAACATTCGGGTGTTGAAATATCCTTGAATGAAGAACATCCATTATATTCTTTGACACTGTGATATTCTATGGTTGAATCACACACACACACACACCAAAAGATTAATCTCTAGGTCAGGAGAAGGAAAAGTAATACATCAACTAAAATAAGAGATTCAAGTAGGAAGAAAAAAACTGTACAAATGAAGGACATGTATCGGCAGGATTCCCATAGACAACTGGTTGCCCACTATGTAAATAGTACATTGGACAAGATGGTCAGATTCAGCATGGCTCTTCTTATGTTTTTAATTTCTTCACATGTTTCATATACCTTGAAGCCCCTATGATGATAATCCAATCCAAAAGGAAGGAAGCAATAGGGCTAGAAGTGAAGGGTCCTAGGTCAGAAAGCACACAATCAGCTGCTGGGGAAAAGTAAAGGACAAATAGATCTGTCATTAATGAAGCAACTGGATTAAAGTTGAAAGGACGTCTAGTTGCCAGCGTGCACAGAGGAAAAGAGAAAGGCCAATGTTGCATGGCACATGGAACTGAAATATAGAATATGAAAGGAATGGCTCAAGGTAACCTTGAAACTAAAGCAAGAAATGAAATATTTAAATAGTGCAGTATTTGGTGTGATTAAACTAAGGTGGACTGCAAGAGGACATTTTAATCAGACACTTACAAAGTGCTTTACTCTATGAATGACAAACTCAGAAGACATGGTGTGGCTCTAATAGTAAGGTGACACATAGCACTATAATCTCACATACCTGTGTTATTTGTGAAGATTTACTTAATGCAAGGTCTGACCAAATAGTATCAATCAGATTTCTTGGAAAACCTAACGATGTAACCATCACTCAAATCTGAGCTCCAGCTACAGATGTTGAACCAGAAGGAATCAAATACTATTTTACACATGTCCAAAAGGAAACTGATCATGCACCAAAACAGGATGTGCTGAAAATAATAGGTAACTGAAATGCAAAAGCAGGGAACAAAGCAGAACCAAACATAGCTGGAGAATTTGGCCTGGGAGGCAGAAATGAAGCAGGAGAGTGACTCATAGGATTCTGGAAACCTGCAATCTGTTTACCTGCTTCAGGCAGCTGAACAGACAACTGTACACTTAATGTCACTGGATAGTTAATATAGAAATCAAATAGACTATATAATTCAAAGCAGAAGGTGGAGGGCTAATGAGCTGTAGTTCAATCAATTCTCGAAGTTTAAATGTTCCCCACCCCGTTCAAGAATAAGAGACATACATTTTACAAGAATATAATCTAGCATTTCTTGTTCGGTGACAGTGAAAGGTTAGAGTGGAATTCTTAGTAAGTCAAAATAAGAACTGCTGTACAGACATCTCCCTGATACATTTAGGCATGCCTCAATAGCTTCCCCTGGACAATTGCAAAGGTTCCTCACAAGTTGGGTCCTACAACTCCAAAAACGCAGGTATCTGGGATCCCCCCCCCCATCAAACTGCTGTTCAGTAGTAAATAAAGGGAGCAAGGAGCAGGCATTTTCTGAATGACCCTAAAGTACATTTCAGTGTCTCCCCCCCTCCCCCTCTGACCCTTCTGCATCAAAATCAGGACATTTTTCTTCTCCTTCCCACAAATAGCTTTATCTAGGAAAAGTCTCTTTGTGAAGACAATGAGATGCATTAATTGCTGTCAGCAGACTGTGGACTGGGCTTGAACATCTAGGGAATTATTCTGGATGCACATATGAATGATATCCACTGAATTCTTTTATTTGCATCAGCTTCTTGCTTTTCTCCCTGATCCTCCTTCCTTGCCAACTCTTATGGCTTCTGATGTCTTTTTTTCTTTTCTTTTCTTTTCAATTATTCTTAGTAGACATCACATTAGCAAACAGAGCAGTACAGGACAGAACAGAACAACACAAAGCACAATCAAATTGAGCTTCATCTTCATCTTCATCATCATCATCATCATCATCGATAATAATAATAATAATAATAATAATAATAATAATAATAATAATAATAATAATAATAATAATAATAATAATAATAATAATAATAATAATAATAATAATAATAATAATAATAATAATAATAATGTGCAGAGTTGGAAGGGACCCTAAGGATCATTGAGCCTAGTCACTGTCAAGGAGGCAGAGGGGATTCAAATTCCCAACCTCTGGCTCCATAGCCAGATGTAAACTGTTCACTTATTATCAATAGTGGAAAAGTGAACAAAACATGTGGCCTCGTCCTAGATATCTGTGTTATTTCTGCAGGTTTGCTTGATTTACACACACACACACACACACACACACACACACATTCTTTTCTGTTGTCTAGGCCACTGCAAAATGCCTTGCTCATTTTAGAAATGCAGTTCCCCCCCTTATTTTTAGAACTACACATTTTGTGTGTGGATGCCCTTAGCTAATAAACTAAATTGTGGACGTGGATTTCTTCACTTGTCGCCTGATTGCATGCAAGGACAAAGAACTACAAGGTATTTTGTGGTGTCTTAACAAAAGAAGGAAATAAGAAATTTTAATTCTTTCTTTGTGTAAATAAAGCAGATTTCTGCAAATGGTGAAAACTATGCTTTACCACAGTAACACAAATTGAGGGCTGCTGCTTTGTTGCATGGTGTACAAGCATCAGAGGATCTGTTCTGTGGCTGAAAGACATCAGAGCAGTTGTCTACATCAAACAGGTATTCTGTGCTTGTGGTGTGCACGTACTGTGCTTCTCAAGAAGAAAGGACAATACTTTTGCCTGGATACAGTCTGCAAATGTTATGAAGATCTTGATGTGGGCATTCCTTCTGTCACTCTCACCTGGAGACAAGGAATTTCACATACCTTGAAAATTCCTCTTCATGTTATCTCACCAAGTTCAGACAATCTAACTTGATGGAGAAAATGAAGAATTTACTGAATATTCCCTTGTCCACACAGCTGATGAACCTGGCCCTGTATTTCCAACAATCCATAGACTTTAAGATCTGTCAGGGAGGCCATCCTTACGATATTCCCATTGCCTAGGCTGCAGTGAAAAGCTTGCACTACTAGGACCTTTGTGCTGGTTATTATCCTCACATCTGTGACAATGGAAGAAATGCTGGTCTACTGTCCTCTACTGCTCAAAAAAGTGGTCCAGTCTCTCACATTGAAGAGTATTTTGGGTTGTGGATGCCAGATTTAATCATAATGACATTACTCTGTTGGTTGGGTCTATATCATTGTTTTTCTTAATAATCCAATGATAGGTTTTTCCTCAGCCAAAAAACTTACTGGTGTCATTGAATTTGGTATTTCACCCCTTTATTGCAAGCTTCGGTTAAGACTCCTGTAGGCTAATTAGCAGAATATTACACAAATGGATGAGTAAGAATAGCTTATTACACATGTAGCCCCAGGTGCCTTATGCATTATTTTTATCCCACAGTGTACCCTTTTGTGCACACAGTTGAAGGAGAACAGCCCACAGAATCCAGCTTGTTCACTTGGATTGTCATCACTGCACTTAGCAGCTTTATGTGTTTTCATACTAGAAATTATATGAAGCAGTTTTTGGAGAAAAGTGAGTTATGTGTATTGCTGCAGCAGAATCTTCTGCAAGATTATGTATAAAATTGGTGCTCGTTTCCTTATTTGTAATAACTAAGCTGCTTTGTTGCAAACTAAGCTGGTTACTCCTGAAACCTCCTTTGGATTGTGTACAAAGGTCACTGCTTTTTCTCCCTCTACCCCTTTTTCTCTGTTCCTTACAGTGGCCAATCACATACATCCAGGAAGTCAATGAATAGGGAACATAGGCAATAACTAGAGATGTATAAATACCATCCAATCTGATTTCTACCCAAATATTTTCTGTACAAATTGGGACCCGTCTCCCCCAAGCTGATTTGGAGGTGGGTTTCCATGGCCATTCAGAAGCAACTTGAAGATACATAACAAGATGCCACAATGTTCTTGGTATGTTACAACCCAGCAAGAAAGGCTATTTAGAGAGAGAGAAAAGTTTTTTCCCCCTATACTTAAAAGTTTCACTCTTTCCTCATGAGAAATAGCCTCCTGCCCTTGATAGTTTTGGTACAATGATCCAGCATGATCCGATGATCTGGATTCATGCCCATCTCTAGTCCAGATATGTACATTCCAAATATGACCAAACCACAGATACATAACATTCAGTATTGGCTGTTATTTTCAGTCCTTTTTCTAATTATTTTTAACAAGGAATTTTTCTTTATCACTCCTATGACATACTGACTTGCCATTTTGAACATGACCCTTGCATCTCCTTCTTTACTAATTAGTTTTCACTGCATAAGACCTGAGTTATGAGTACGTAACATTATTAATTTCTTTGTTTAATGTCCACTTGCTTATGTTGTTCAAGGTTCCTAATCAATTTTGTCTAGGAATGCAGATTCATATTCAAAGTCAATATTTAGATGAAAATTGTGTAAATTATTTCACCTGCCTTGTAGAAGTAATTGTGATAAATCCAATAACAGTCTAAGAATTTAAGCAGACATAAAGTTGGTTGTTAAGCTAAGGAACTCATATTTTCTTCGCTCAAATGGATAAGGCCTCACCAACAGGATTGTAAATAATTCCTTTTCATTTCAGCAGTTTCTTTAACAGTTTTGGATTTATCACCTGGGAATTCTGAACAATAAATACAGAACCATTACTCAAGTTTCACCAGTGTGAAAATAAATACAGAGAGTTATATATCAAAATATTTTCTTTCTTTTTTCTTTTTTCTTTTTTAATATCTTTTAAACTTTTCAAAGCATATGAATCTAAGTTCAATTTGTCACTTATTATTCACTTAAATTGCTTAATTCCTACCCTACTTTCTCCTCAAATTTTCAGTCCCAAGGACTCATCCAGACAGAGTGTTTATTCTCCACTGTTATACACCATTTATGCACAATCACCTTCTAGGTATGTCTGACCGTCTGTCTGTCTGTCTTTCTGGCTGGCTGGCTGGCTTCATGGAGTTCAAGCAGGAAGGCTTCTTGTGTTGGGAGCTTTCAATATAGGGAGGCGGGAGACATAGCACAGAAGATCATTTTTAAAGTGTTCCCTTGACATTTTTGAAAGTGTTGTTTTAACTGTGGAGCAAGCCTCCATTGCTCAGATTGAAAGGGCTCAGATTGAAAGCTTTCAGTTATAGCAGTCATCTATCAAAACAAAGAAACAAACAACTCCAGCAAAGAAAATCATTTTGAAAAAAAATTTCAACATTTTTGAAAGAATGGATTAGAAAGTTACTTTACAAAATGGATCTCCATTGCAAAGAGCTCAGATTGGAAGCTTTCAATCTCAGTGCTAATTTAGTGAAACAAACAAACTGCATAGAAAATAATCCTTAAAGCATTTCTTCAAGCTTTTTGAAATCTTTTTGAACCATTTATTTAAAAGATTATGATTTCGTAAAGAGGAATCAATGTAGACACAAACATTAGTAATGTATCTGCCCTTATTTGATGATAGACTCAGCAAACAACATAAAGAGGGGGAAACAAATGGTCCATTTAAGTAAATATTGGCTGAAATTCTGAAGTAAGGGTACAATGAGATGGGCATTTGCCCTGCAGTTTGGTCTAATTGGGGACAGGCTGATTCACACCTTTTATTGGTGACCACACAACACACATTCCATTATGAACCAGCTCATTCCTAATCTTTGCCTATCCACACCTTCTTGGGTCCCTGTAAGGGGCTCCTGTTTTTTGGTTTCGTTTTGATGTAGGTAGTATTGCTCACCCCTTCACGGATTGCTGCCTTGTCATGGCAAAGGGGCTTGAGTAATTCAGAGAAGCTATGGGCTATGTCGTGCAGGGACACCCAAGACGGACAGGTCATAGTGGAGAGTTCTGACTAAACGCGATCCACCTGGAGCAGGAACTGGCAAGCCACTCCAGTATCTTTGCCAAGAAAACTTCATAGACAGAAACAAAAGGCTAAAAGATATGACGCTGGAAGATGAGCCCTTCAGGTCGAAAGCCTTCCAACATGCTACTGAGGAAGAGTGGAGGACAAGTACAAGTAGCTCCAGAGCTAATGAAGTGGTTGGGTCAAAGCTGAAAGGACGCTCAGCTGCGGACGTGCCTGGAAGTGAAAGGAAAGTCCGATGCTGCAATGAAAAATACTGCATAAGAACCTGGAATGTAAGATCTATGAACCTTGGTAAGCTGGATGTGGTCAAACAGGAGATGGCAAGAATAAACATTGACATCCTGGGCGTCAGTGAACTAAAATGGATGGGAATGGGCGAATTCAATTCAGTCGATTATCATATCTACTATTGTGGGCAAGAATCCTGTAGAAGAAATGGAGTAGCCCTCATAGTCAACAAAAGAGTGGGAAAAGCTGTACTGGGATACAATCTCAAAAATGATAGAATGATTTCAATACGAATCCAAGGACTTTCAACATCACAGTAATCCAAGTTTATGCACCAACCACCCATGCTGAAGAGGCTGAAATTGACCAATTCTATGAAGACTTACAACATCTTCTAGAACTGACACCAAAGAAAGATGTTCTTGTCATTATAGGGGATTGGAATGCTAAAGTAGGGAGTCAAGAGATAAAAGGAACAACAGGTAAGTTTGGCCTTGGAGTTCAAAACGAAGCAGGGCAAAGGCTAATAGAGTTTTGTCAAGAGAACAAGCTGGTCATCACAAACACTCTTTTCCAACAACACAAGAGGTGACTCTACACATGGACATCACCAGATGGGCAATAACGAAATCAGATTGATTATGTTCTCTGCAGCCAAAGATGGAGAAGCTCTATACAGTCAGCAAAAACAAGACCTGGAGCTGATTGTGGCTCTGATCATCAGCTTCTTATAGCAAAACTCAAGCTTAAACTGAAGAAAGTAGGAAAAACCACTGGGCTACTCAGGTATAATCTAAACCAAATCCCTTATGAATACACAGTGGAAGTGAAGAACAGATTTAAGGAACTAGATTTGGTGGACAGAGTGCCTGAAGAATTATGGATGGAGGCTCGTAACATTGTACAGGAGGCAGCAACAAAAACCATCCCAAAGAAAAGGAAATGCAAGAAAGCAAAGTGGCTGTCCAACGAGGCCTTACAAATAGCAGAGAAGAGAAGGGAAACAAAATGCAAGGGAGATAGGGAAAGTTACAGAAAATGGAATGCTGACTTCCAAAGAATAGCAAGGAGAGACAAGAGGGCCTTCTTAAATGAACAGTGCAAAGATATAGAGGAAAATAATAAAAAGATAAAAGCCAGAGATCTGTTCAAGAAAATTGGAGATATTAAAGGAACCTTTTGTGCAAAGATGGACATGATAAAGGACAAAAATGGTAGGGACCTCACAGAAGCAGAAGACATCAAGAAGAGGTGGCAAGAATACACAGAGGAATTATACCAGAAAGATCTGGATGTCCCAGACAACCCAGATAGTGTGGTTGCTGACCTTGAGCCAGACATCCTGGAGAGTGAAGTCAAGTGGGCCTTAGAAAGCATGGCTAACAACAAGGCCAGTGGAGGTGATGGCATTCCAGTTGAACTATTTAAAATCTTAAAAGCTGATGCAGTTAAGGTGCTACATTCAATATGCCAGCAAGTTTGGAAAACTCAGCAGTGGCCAGAGGATTGGAAAAGATCAGTCTACATCCCAATCCCAAAGAAGGGCAGTGCCAAAGAATGCTCCAACTACCATACAATTGCACTCATTTCACACGCTAGCAAGGTTATGCTCAAAATCCTACAAGGTAGGCTTCAGCAGTATGTGGACTGAGAACTCCCAGAAGTACAAGCTGGATTTCGAAGGGGCAGAGGAACTAGAGACCAAATTGCTAACATGTGCTGGATTATGGAGAAAGCCAGAGAGTTCCAGAAAAACATCTACTCATGCTTCATTGACTATGCAAAAGCCTTTGACTGTGTGGACCACAGCAAACTATGGCAAGTTCTTAAAGAAATGGGAGTGCCTGACCACCTTATCTATCTCCTGAGAAATCTATATGTGGGACAGGAAGCAACAGTTAGAACTGGATATGGAACAACTGATTGGTTCAAAATTGGGAAAGGAGTACGACAAGGATAATAAGCAGGGAGACATACTGTCTCCCTGCTTATTTAACTTATATGCAGAATACATCATGCGAAAGGCTGGACTGGATGAATCCCAAGGCAGAATTAAGATTGCCGGAAGAAATATCAACAACCTCAGATATGCAGATGATACCACTCTGATGGCAGAAAGTGAGGAGAAATTAAAGAACCTCTTAATGAGGGTGAAAGAGAAGAGCTCCAAAAATGGTCTGAAGCTCAACATCAAAAAAACTAAGATCATGGCCACTGGTCCCATCACCTCCTGGCAAATAGAAGGGGAAGATATGGAGGCAGTGACAGATTTTACTTTCTTGGGCTCCATGATCACTGCAGATGGTGACAGCAGCCATGAAATTAAAAGACGCATGCTTCTTGGGAGGAAAGTGATGACAAACCTAGACAGCATCTTAAAAAGCAGAGACATCACCTTGCCGACAAAGGTCCGCATAGTCAAAGCTATGGTTTTTCCAGTAGCGATGTATGGAAGTGAGAGCTGGACCATAAAGAAGGCTGACCACCGAAGAATTGATGCTTTTGAATTGTGGTGCTGGAGGAGGCTCTTGAGATTCCCCTGGACTGCAAGGAGAACAAACCTATCCGTTCTGAAGGAAATCAACCCCGAGTGCTCACTGGAAGGACAGATCCTGAAGCTGAGGCTCCAATACTTTGGCCATCTCATGAGAAGAGAAGACTCCCTGGAAAAGACCCTGATGTTGAGAAAGTGTGAAGGCAAGAGGAGAAGGGGACGACAGAGGATGAGATGGATGGACAGTGTCATCGAAGCTACCAACATGAATTTGACCCATCTCCGGGAGGCAGTGGAAGACAGGAGGGCCTGGCGTGCTCTGGTCCATCGGGTCACGGAGAGTCGGACACGACTTAACGACTAAACAACAACAACAAGTATTGCTCCATTTTTGTTTGGTTCCAGCATGTGTGACTGACTGCTGAGAACAGTGAATGGCTTAATTTTTCACTTTGCTTAAACTACTTGACAATCTTACAAAATGGGAAGCTTTTGGGAGGAAGTTTTCAATTTCTTTTTAACTGTTGCAATGCATCAGGGATGCTTTGGAGGGCTTTTTAAAATGATCATCGATGCACTTTGTTAGTTAGCAACAATTAAAAAGAAATGGAAAGTTTCATCTCCCATCCCTTCATGGAGGAGTGGGAAGGGAGCGACGGCAGCGAGAGCAGAGGGAATTCCCAGGGCTCTGGGGACCCCTATATTTCTCAGGAACATTAAGCAGCTTAAACAAAACATGGAGGAGAAAATGAGAGGGGGATTTTTTTCCCTTTTAAAGGGAAAGTTAATCAGTCTAGATTATTCCAAACAGGATTGCTAAGGTGCAATGTGATCATTTCAAATAACACACCACACCACAAAGCAACTCTGTTTAGCTTGAGCTAGACCAATCCAGGCCAGGACAAATGGGCCATCTAGTTGCACCCTAAGTTGCAACTGAGTCGATAGAACTTTCAGAGGAGTTGATCCACCAAATCCCCACTGATTCAATGGGCTTACTTTTCATTTGTATTAGACAGGAAACATACAATTATGTTATGCTAGATTATTTTCCTCGTTCTGTTCTTCTGTGACTAATACAATGATTACCATCTAGTAATTTGCCTGTTTTTGAATGTTTCTCCAAAACATTGTCATTTCTACTATGAAAGCTTCCTTGGGCTGGGAAACACCACTCCAGTCAAACCACCCCATAGTTAGCACAATAGTTAGTACAATGTGAATGGCACAATATGATGCAGATGGTGAAACAAATTCCTTGTGGGAATTGTAAAGCGAATAACCTCTAATGATGTGTTTCAAATTGTAAAGGAAGGGGCTTCTAATTGAAGCAACAAGCCTCAACTGGTACCTCCCTTGTGTCTCTTTGTCTTCCAGGCTGTTGATGAATTTTGGAGAAGGAAGGAGCTCAGAAGAACTGAGTTGTTTATTGCAGCCAAAGAACAGATGTGGATGATGAGCATCTGGGGTGAAATAGAAATGTGCACAGCTATATATTAGACAAGAATTTCTCCCCCTATCATTCTCAATTAGCTTTTGGAAAGCACCGAGTACAATGTCACCAGCTGCTTTCCCAAGCAACTGTATGCTCCATGCAAAGAGAAATAACACTTACATAATGGTTGCTGCCTGACATTTTATTCTGCTACCTTCAGATTAGTGTTATTAATTTTCCCTTCCTTTGGAAAGCGGTGGGCACACAGTTCTGGCTTCCAGTTATCCACATTCATGAAAAAATCAGAAGTGTGACATCAGCTCTTGCCCATTGCATGAACGAATGCAGCTTCTGTCTTCTGCCTGAGGCAAACATTTCAAATGACCCAGTATGTGAAGGATGACTGGATCCCAAAGAGGCCCTGTGCCTTTAGTAGTTGGGTAAAGTGGGTGTGTGTGTATATGATAGAGTATTATGTGGTGCTGGTTGTGCTATAAACGTTTGTCTGTGCAGCTCTTCTATGTTGGTACAGTGCTGTTTGTTCTACAGAGGTGCACTGAGATTTTGGCCCAAGAGGCAGTCTGGGTCATTGGTCAATCAAAGGGTGAAAACATAGTCCTATGTTGCCTTCCTAACCTGCTGCCCCCCACACTTAGGGTCAAATTGAATCTCTGACCTGTACATTTCTGGGTGTATTTCTTTCACTGTTTCTGGTGTATCTGTTTCTTGTTAACCAGCTGCAGTTCAATCAACTTAATGAGACTGTTTTACTTGTCTACCAATCCAAGGTGATTTTGCAGCTGATTTATCACTCTAGGAATGTCTATGATCTTCTATCTCTGTTTGCCCCTATGACCCCATCTCCTTTAACTATCTCAATTCTTCATTCCCTCTGTCCACCCTAGGGAGATAGAAGCATGCCTTCCAGGCACCCTTTTCCTTGCTTTGCCAGGTGTAACTTCCTGGAACATCACAACTATTGCCTTTCCTTCAGGATGTCAGGTCTTAATTTCTGACTTGAGTTTTCTCCCTGTGATTAGTTCCCTGTGATTAGTTCTAGAGAGGTCTGAATCCTGTCAAAAGCATACCTGGAAGAAAAGAAAACCAGCCATCATATGGTACTGTCGGAGTAATACAACTTCAGCACTCCAGCTACATGACCAAGGCAACCATCTTGTTTTGGTGTGGTGAAGAAGCTGAAAAACTAGAGGAATAGAGAACCTGATGTTGCAACTGGGTTGTGCCTGGGTAGGAGCATTCCATTACCAGATCACCTTCACTGAAGTGGGCTTGGCTGCCAGCCCAGAAGATAAGATTTGACTGAGCAAAGTCTGTGAGACTGTAACGTTTGACAAATGTTTAGAACCATCCCAGCATGGTATAAACTATGACACAAACCCCTTCCTTCCTGAGATGGGAAGCAACAGACAGTCAGCCACAGGATGGGAAAATCGTTGCCTGCTGTTTTGGCCTAAACTTCTGATCATTTGCATCCAACATGGCCAAAGAGTGAGCAGAGATGTGGAGGATTCATTTGTGGACTACCACTCCCAAGCCACCCCAATTGGCATAGCCACTGGCCATGTTAGATAGATATGAGAATTGTAATTTTTAAAGGCACTTTTTCTCATTTCTGCTAAAGGTAGAAATATTCCCCAATCCAGGTCTAAAAATAATATTTTGTATAAATATCTGCCTCTACCAACAAAAAGGGTTATGCAGTTTTTCTGGCCTTACTGGCTTGATCATCTATATAGCAGCAAGCAGGAATGGGGGGATGGGGCTTTTTTGAACTACCTGGACACTCCAGTCCACATGGCTACTTGTCATGCTAGCTGGGATACTGTGGGAATTGTAGGCCAAAAAAGTAACGTCCCCTATTTCTATTCTCTTCCCTGTTGCGCCCACTACCCCTTAGGAGAGTTAAGTTTTATATTGCTCCTGGGGCAAGGAGGAACTGGTAAGGAAAAGGAGGTGGATCTATGCTGCCCTGCTTGCATGGCAAATTCAAAGGATAGCTTTTTGGAATATTGCAAGGAGCGTCTGCAAAACCCTGGCAGCATTTGAAGCAAGCAGTAACCACTTCTAATATATTGATCAGCCCAGGAGTAATGGCTCTTAGACAGCATGAAATTATGAGATGGTGTGAAGGGAGGCTGTTTAAAGCAAGAGTTGCATGAGCTGCATGGGTTATCCTAGTTTTAATCCTTAACATCTCTATTTAAAGAATCACAGAGGTTAGCAAAGCTATGGAAGGCTTTTGCTGACACCTCTAGAGGCATGTTGCTGCCATTCTGGCATGCTAAATGAACTCTTGGATTGATTTAATATAACACATACATGTCTATGCCTGTCTCTATATAGATAAATATATCCATATGTAAAAGGTACATGTAGAACTGGCTGGATAGCTCAGTGAGTTAGGTATCTGGCTGCGGAGCCAGAGGTTCAGTTACCCACTGTGCCTCCAAGAAGAGCCAGCCTGTGTGGCCTTGGGCAAGTTGTACAGTCCCAGAGTGCCCCCAGAAAAAGGGAATGGAAAACCACTTCAGAATATTCTCTACCCAGAAAACCCTGAAAAGGGTCACAATAAATCAGAATTGACTTGACAGTACACAATTATTATTATTATTAGAGACACAGAGATATGTAAGCCTTTGCATAAGAAAATGTGAATCTAACAAACTTCTTTTCTAATCTTAATTATAAGCAGAGTTAAAAATTACTCTGTTTTAACACCCTTTTAGTGGAACACCCTCTGCCCTGTAGAGGTTCAGCCAGTGCTGACTTTAGAATATCTGTGCCAGGGCAAAGCTTTTCTTTCATCCGAAGCATTGTTAGCCCATCAGTCCATTCTACTGTATATTTTAGTGCGTATAAATGCTGCTATATCATTGCATTTTAATAGTTTTACTGCATTTATAGTTCCATTCCTGCCTGGCCATTTTTCAATTATATTCATCATTGTCCACCCTGGTATTTCTGAATGCAAGGTGGTTTATAAATATCCAATGAATAAGTGAATGAATAAAAACTACATAACTAGTACATGATCTCGGAAATGTCTGGCTGTAACCATAGGAAAGGTCCGCCAACTCCCACACTGCACAATACTGCAGAAGTATGGAATGAAGTCACCCAAACCTTATAGCTTTCTGCTGTCTCTGTTCATTATGAACAAATCAATTCTGACAATGCATTTCATTTCTCGTTTCATCTCAAAGGAAAAAGTGACCAGTTCTTTGATAGGGCCAGCTTTTGTGGCAGCATATTAATAATCAATTACTTGATATTTTTAGAAGAGACTTCTGTGATGTGATCAATTGTTCCCCCCCACATTCCTGTGTTAAAGGTATCATCTGTGTGATGAAAATCCACCTTTGATATGGACATGCTTTGCCCACAGGTCACCCAACATAATGAGTGTTTTTCACTAAATTAGCATTTCATTACTCATTCCTAACTCATTGAATATACAGGTCAGCAAAAGCAAGGAAGAAGTAAGAGAGTGTGTGACTCTTTCACCGACAGCTAAAACTTTAATTCCATTAAAAGACAAGGTTGGTTAGCTTCCTGTACTTCACTATTGCTACACTGAATGCCATGCATGATCAAAGTTTAATTCTTCTAAATATTACAGACTACCAAACTCTTGAGAAACACAATGAAAAAGAGAAAAATTACCACTATTGTGGCAGACTGAGTGGGTTCAGGGAGGAAAAAATGAGCATTATCATACATTTCTCATGAACGGTAGGATGCCAGAAGTATCAGAGGCATATTTTTCAGAACACGAGAGAGAGCACTAATAATTTAATTATGGGCTGTGAATTCTGTGTATTTCAATCATAAATTATTCACTTCAAACTACAGACCATTTTCTGCTTCAGCCAAAATTTAATGAAACTTAACAGCAGCAGCAACATTGCTGTTAAGGTAAAATGAATGGCTTTGTTTCACATTATTGTGTTCAGAAAACCATGTAAGTAGGCTTAGAAGCTGTTCTCATTAATACTGCAGAGTTTCCACTTAATATAAGATGAACTCTTTTAAATTTGTGGCCCCAAGGTGTCAGCTATTGGTCGCATCCAGGAAGCTAGGCTTGGCTAAGCCAGACAAATTCATAGGTACTGAACACAGACACGCACTTGGAGATTTACTGTACATAATCTGGAGAATCTCTTAAATTCTAGAACATATCTTGGACCCGCAGCTGTCAAGGGTGAGGTCATCATCTGAAGTCTCAGAAAATTGCTGGCCTTCTCTGGTTCTCCAGGCGAGCAGGCAAATCAAGCACAAGAAAGTTTGATATTATTTGCCTCAGGGCCCATCTGAGGCAAAATAAAATAAAATAAAATAAAATTTTAAAAAAATCTGTAGCTATTTCCACCCGGTGCAGGGCTCACTGGCTCAGCACAGGAAGCATTTGTGTGTCTGTTGCACTGTTGCAACATCAGCACACCAAAAAGCCACCAAAGATGGTAAGAGAGCCAGTGGGTGTGTGCATATCGGCCTATTGTAGTATTCGGAGCAAGGCAAAGAATGAAGGGCCAGTCTTAGCCCTGAAGTTGCACAGGTCCTGCCAGCAGCAGACCAGGGTCTGGGGAGTGCAAATGCAAAAATAAATAAATAAATAAAAAAAAATCCAGATATGTCATGTGTGCTGCAGGCAAAGCTATGTGGAACACAAGCCCTAAAACAAATGGTAGCAACAGCCATAGCTGCTAGGTGCATTTTGCCACCTACTTGGCTGCTCTCATGCCTATGAGGCCTGCAACATAAACTGGCCTAAAAGCTGTTCTAACCATGTTCTCAACCCTTGCCTCCCTTGTTATTTCTAAAGGGTTTGCTTTCAGGTCTCAGGTTTCAATCCTACAATCTCAGGAAATGGCATGACCTACCAAGCCTATCAGAAGAATCGCATGGGCTTCTGTTCACCTTCCATCGCTTCTCTCAAACATGTAATTTGCAGTCTGAAAATATTGCTAATCTCTTTTTATTCCTGCCTTCTTGGAAAGTTTCAGGAGAAAGCAGGAACCATTGGGGGACCGAGAGTGGCCAGGGAGAAGGTGAATATCCATGGTATGACTCTCCAGCCTAACAACAACCTAAATCCCACCATTTAAGCATTTGAGCCTTGTGTAAGGGCCCTTCTGATTATACAGTTCACCAGAAACTTCAATAGCCAACAGCACAGTCCTATACTCCGCTCAGTAATAAGTCCAGTCACATCACTGCCTGCTTCCTCTCCTCCTTCTTGAGTGAATAAAGCAGAACTGACCTTTAGCCCACCACCATTATTACCATAATGCAGATCATGCCATTATAACAATTTCACACGTGGCATCTGTAAATGTTCAAGTGAGTTCTGTCCAAAGGATCTTCAGCTGGAGTTGGCTGGGATAATATAAAGTGTATAGTGTTTGTCATGTTCTCAGGGGATTCAGCAGGCGAAAGTCCGATAAGCCAGTCCAAGAGATCAAAACAGATGTTGAATCATCAAAACCAAAACACAAACCATAGTCCGAAGTCAGAGTCCGAGAGCCAAGGGTCAGGGGAGCAAGGTTCAGGTAGTTCAAGATAAACAAGAGTGTGGATGCAAGCCAGGGAAGTGACTTGTTGCTTCCACAACTTTCCAAAGCTCTGTGTACAAATTATACAAAAGCAACAATTCCTGGGAACACTCCATCCTGCTAGAAATCTGGACTGGCTGATCTGATATTTCTATGAGAAGCATGCATGCGAGCTTCAGATCTCTGTGTTGTAAGTTTCTGCCGGAGCCTGTCTCCAACTCTGGCCAGAGGAGGAGAAGAATCTGGCAGTGATTCAGCCCTAATTGCAGCTGTCTGTGATAACAGAGGGGCCTCCAGTTCCACTAATTGCCCTACACTTCCCTCGGCTGCAATTAACTCATCCGATTCCAGGTCTTCTTCAGCTGAACTCATGACAGTGTTCATCTACAGGAAGGTAGAAAAATGGCTGATTTCAGACCACCCCACTGCTGCAGCATGTAAGAAAAATGACTATGTTGGAGATCAGGACAGTGCTTCCCAATCTTGGGTCCCCAGATGTTCTTGGACTACAACTCCCAGAAATCCTGGCCAGCACAGCTAGTGGTGAAGGCTTCTAGGAGTTTTACCCTGTTTCTCTGGAAAATAAGACTTAACCTGAAAATAAGCCCTAGTATGATTTTTCAGGATGCTCGTAATATAAGTCCTACCCCAAAAACAAGCCCCCGTTAAGTGAAACCCCATCCCCCACCATTGTGCAGCAACCAGAAGAAGATGACATGACTGTATTTGAATAAATGCAGATTGTTGTACATGAAAAAAATAAAACATCCGCTGAAAATAAGCCCTAATGTGTTTTTTGGAGCAAAAATTAATATAAGACCCTGTCTTATTTTTGGGGATACACGGTAGTCCAAAAACATCTGGCAACCCAAGATTGGAGCCATTGGGTTAGGGCATGCTTAGCAGTTACAGCAATTGTTATTTAAACTGACTGCAATCCTCTCTTTTGATGGCTTTGTCATGATGGGATAATAACAATCTTGCATGCACTAACACTGGGCATCAGTGAGAGATGAGCTTTCAGCCTAATGTGATTGTTCTTTGCCACTAACTTGGTTTGGTAAAGTTCTTTTCCTACCTCTGGTGTTTGAGGCAAGCCTCACCCCCCCTCTTCCTGTATGTTTTTGTTCCCATTGTTTTGTAAATAAATCCCTCTTCTTCCTCTGCTCATCCTCCAAACAGCAAGTATGCAGAGTCTCCTGCATGCTGGAGACTCCATCTCCTCCCTTTTTTCTTCTGACTGTAAATACAGATGGTAACTGTAAGTAAAGATACTCTTTTCTACTTTGCTTCTAGAGTGATTTTTATCACACAAAGTGCTTGTTTTGTGTGCAAATCAGGGAGGGTGTTGTTTGATGAAAGTGGGCTGATCTCCCCATGTTTCTGTTTTTTTGGTTGTTGTTTTTTCCTGCTGTATACTCTGATAACTAAAAAGAATAAGCAAATTCCTAGAAAGCCCTTTCTGGCACAGAGGGGCTGCATCTCAGCTGTTCTTGGTTCTGCCCTCCTCCAGCAACCATCCATGCTGCTGGGCCATTTCTTGGCATTTTGAATCATAAATACAGAACCACAACATTCCACATTCATAAACAGGAGGTTTTTCGAAGAACTGGATTATTTTCCATAGAATGCTTTCAGGTTCTCACTCTACTCTAGCAAATACTTTCTGAGAATCTGGGTGTTGCCTTACTAGTGACATGAGGAGCCTGAAAGTAACCATTCCTAGATGTGTATGGATGAGGAAAGCCTTCAAAGTTATTTTTTCACAATGTTCCTTGTAGCATGAGGGCAAGATTTAAAGTTGCAGATCAGGCTTGCTGAAAACTGTACAACTTTCTTGGCAGGTAACTTTCTTTCACAACCTCTTTCTTGTAAAGGTAACACTTTGGATGGGGTACTGGAGAAAGGAGGTGAATGTAGGCACAAGGAAGAGAGGCATGATGCTCTTACCACACCCCTGTCCCTTTGCACTCAACTGCATGGAAATCCAAGCATGTGTAGTCAAGAGACCCCTGTTTGGTTCCCCTCCCCCACACAAATCCTTTCTATTAAGGAAAAAGTTACATACTTACAGAAACATGCTTCTTTCAAGTAAGCTGATGTTCTTTCATTTGTCCACAAGACACTATTTTGGAATCATCACAATCATTGATCACCTTTGAACACAAGCAACAGAGGGAATAAAATTTACCAGAATTGGACTAGAATTAGACATAGAATTCCAGAGGTTCCCCTTGACAATTTGTCCAGTCGTGTCCGACTCTAGGGGATGGTGCTCATCCCCGTTTCCAAGCCATAGAGCCAGCATTTGTCCGTAGACAGTTTCTGTGGTCACATGGCCAGCGCGACTAGACATGGAACACCATTACCTTCCCACCGTAGTGGTACCTATTTATCTACTCGCATTTTTACATGCTTTCAAACTGCTAGGTTGGCAGGAGCTGGGACAAGCGACGGGAGCTCACTCCGTCGCGTGGATTCGAACTGCTGATCTTTCGACCTTGCAGCCCAGAGGCTTTTTGCAGTTTAACCTGCAGCGCCACCATGTCCCTGGAATTCCAGAGTTCTTTCAATAAAAATGTAGTAAAAAAGTTTTATAATAGGGGTGATAATAATGATTCACATGTGTAAACAGTGGCTGAAATCCAGTGGTAAGTTGCAACTAGAGTAGGCTCATTGAATCAATGGAATTTACATAGCAGTTGACTCACTAAATCCCTACTAGTTCAATGGGACTATTCTAGTTGCAACTTACCACTGGATTTCAGCCAGTGTGATACAGATTTAACAACCTAAATTAGACAAAGAAAATGATTAAACTAATAAATAAAAGAACTGCTTGAGACAAAGTTTTAAAAATTGGTCCTAGGCATGTACCAAGAATTAAAAATGAGTATAGATTAGAGATGGGCATGAACCAGTGGTTTGTGACAGTTTGGCAATTGGCCCAACAGGTGTTCTGCAGTTTTCATGTGGTTCCAAGCCCTGCCTCCTTCAATGGGCACCCACTCAGAGGCAGCACCCAGAGGAGGGGGGGGCAGGGAAATCAACAAGTGAACCGTGGAACACCTGTTGGGCCGAGGGCCAAACCAGCAGTTCGTGTCCATCTCTAGTATAGATTATTTTTAACTTTCAAAAAACTATTATCTTTTTCATTTGCTTCAATATTTAATGTAAAAATACAATCAGGCTCAGATATTGATCTTTCTCTTCATTGGGATGCTGGCAATGCAACTATCTTTACTTTGCAACCTAATTTGTGCAATAACCCTCTTTCCATACTTGATTTATTCTGCATATTTTAAAATATGACCACTGGTGGCTTTAAGAGCCAAGCAAAAAGTGGCAGAACAAGTTTAAATTAGCAATGAGAATTTTATAATGTCCAGATATTGAAACGTGCCCCAGGTTTGTGTTTGACTCACCACTTCCAATAGTGATTTAAGATCTGTTTTCTTTGGGGCTCCTAAACATCATTTATTTTGAATAAGACTTCACATGTAGCTGAGAAACATTACCATATACCAGCTGTATTTTCACTGCAGGCTGATGATGATCAAAAAGAAAGGTGTATGCCAAAAGTCACATGGGTCTCAGAAAACGTCTTTATAAATCATTCACCTAATTATTCCTGCACTATGTATTTTTCATTTCCACCCCTTCAAAATGACTGAAAGTGCAGGTTTGAATTTTCTAACTGTATTATTGAAAATTGCATTGTAGAAGTACTTCAACATTCCATTAAGATTTGAGGGAAGTGTGTTCTCTCTCTCTCTCCCTCTCTCTCTCCCCCCCCCCCCTCTCTGGGGGAAAGAAGCTCAAGTTATTTATATGATAAATTGTACATTCAGTAGTTTGAAAAGTCCTGTCATTAATAGTTTCCACACAGGCCAACCACTCTGAATTTCCTCGTTTTTTTAAAGTTCACCTAAACCTCTTAATTAATATGAATCTATTTGACTTGCACAAAGAAGATATTCTGCCTATCGAGTTTCACCTGAGCAAACACTTCAGGTTCCTTAGGTGACATGAATAACGAGAACTTTTTGAAATTCAAATTTAAACACCTAATAGTATAGCAGTTCAAATACAATGTATTGGCAGACCTCCTAAAAGTATTATGACAGTTTATTTATTCTAGTGTACTAAGAAGACTGATGTCCCTTGGACAACTTTAGATCTTTGGGTATTTAATGATTTCCCTTGGAATTCATATATTATAAAGCATATCTGTGCCAGTTTGCCAGAATGTTCGGCAAGCTCGTGTCTGAATCTCACCTCAGATATGAACTTCTCAGATGAACCTAGGCAAGTCATTGGCATCCAGCCTTAGCACCCCAAAGCAGGGGCTCTTCTGTGGGGTTAAGGATACTGGCCTACATTTGAGGAAGAATGGTAACTCAGTTGGAGACCAAGCCCTTTGTGTAACAGTAGCCTTGGGTTCAATCCAGAAAATATCTCCGCAATTCTGGAGAGTTACTGCTGATCAGTGTAGTAGAGCAGAAAGTACTGAGTTACATGGATTGATGGTCTGAATGGTAAAAGATGGCCACCAGTGTTCCTTGTATCACTCTTCATGCAGAACCTTCTGCCATGGATATGCATTAGAGATGGGTGAGAATTTTGTCTTGATTTCCCCCTTTAAACAGAATTTTTCATAACAGATTATTTGGAATGTGGGAGAAAGCAAACTTGATCAATTTGCCTGTCCCTCCTAGGGATAGGTGAGAATTCCATTTCAGTTCATTTTTAAAAATCAGAATTCTACCATGATTTGCAAACGACAAATGTGAGAAAAAACAAAACAGACAAAAATATCTGTTCCGAGTAGGGACATAAATGACTGCAGAAAATCTTACCTCAAAAGGATCCAGGTGGCAAGCATGTAATGCATTTACCAGCTTTATCTTGCATACTGAAGTTTTGACAAACTTGATGAATTTTTCTCTAGAACAACATTGACAAGGATGATTAAAGGATTTTACTCTTCAGCAGATGATGACATATGTTCCTGGAGGGAAAATTATGCTCTTTGCTGTTCAATATTCTGTCAGGTCTGTTAAGAGAAGCTTTTTCCATTTAAGTCTTCAAACAGTGTTAAAAGGTGCCACCATCCTGATAATTATGTTTTCAAATAAATTTAACATTGATTTCCTTGAGGATAGTATTAGACAATTTATCATTCACGAAGCACCTGAAAGCAAGTTATTTGTGCATTTTCTTTAATGGCTCTGCAGTCACACACATATTCTGACATGTTCCTTGGTTCCCCAGTGAAAAGTTCCAGGGGCAGTGCTCCCAGGATTGGTTTCTATCACAAGAGAGAGAGAGAGAGAGAAATCTAAGAGCTTGACTTAAGATATTTTTCTAGCATTTACTTCACATACAAGCATTTAAGGCACTGCCTCATCAGATGTCCACATCTTCAAAATGAACTTAGCCAAGTCATTATGTTGCCTCTGTCTCTGACTGTACCCACATTGTATAGTTCCAGCAGATAGCTATGTTAATTGTCATACTGTAGTATGACGAGGTGCTTTGGATTCTCTGCTGGATAATTCTAGCTCAGTATTTCAGGAGAGTGCCCTAGGATAGCAATATAAGTCCTGGGCTGACTTGTTCAAATGGGCAAGAAATCTGTGTCTGCAACATGGTAAGTTATTTCCTGACATGACATTTCTTGCATTTGCAACTAGTTTTACCTAGCTCAAAGACAGACATTTTACATTTCTGCAAATGTTGGTCTGCTTCAGGCCCGGTGATATTTCTCTCTCTCTCTCTCTCTCTCTGTTTTG
Source organism: Intellagama lesueurii (assembly GCA_037013535.1). Taxonomy (NCBI): domain Eukaryota; kingdom Metazoa; phylum Chordata; class Lepidosauria; order Squamata; family Agamidae; genus Intellagama; species Intellagama lesueurii. The sequence goes on along the minus strand of JBAJHW010000005.1, from coordinate 66,326,007 downwards.
TGTGTGTGGATGTTGCTGTTTTGCCTACATGAGCCATTCATGCTTGTGCATCAAAAATAGAGGGAATGGTGGTAGTGTTCCATTTTACTCCAAGCTTGGGAAGTTACATTTTAAAAGTAGTAAGTCACTGTTATAGTCCCAAAGCCCTAACATGTAGCAAGCTGCCATTGTAGTTGCAGTATTATTGTTTCAAAAAGTAACTCTCTGAGAAACAGGAATAGTCCTTTTATTTATTTTTCAGAAGTGAATGGTGCAAGTGCTTGTCTGTGATACAAAACATACTCACTACCTATCAAACTTATGGTCATCTCAACACAGAGAACAGAACACAAGGCACAGCATAAACCAGTGCTGGAACCATGTGATAGATCTCTCCCATATATCTATAACTATAAATGTGACTAAACATTACTCTTATATAGAAAAACAAATGAAAGTATTCTTTAAGTTATAATTGTGATACAATAATGATATTAAGGATGGGAAAAGGTATAAATTATAAGGAGCTAATTATTTGTAATTAGCTACTTCAAGCTGTAGTTTCATCTGTGCTTTCTATGTACCCCCTTCCATTTCTCCTTTCAACACGTGAATATGCACTTTCTAATACCCTGCAATGTGACTGTGGTGGTGCCATAGACCAACAGCCTCAATGCAATCCAAATTATTGATGCAGATGCTTTTGGGGCACAACTTCCAACTTCATTCACCACTAGATATCCTGGCTTCAGCTGAGGACTAACAGAATCTGGAAGGCTACATGATGTCTACCTCTTTTCGAGAAGAAGAGCGACACCACCCTACTCTTAAGCTATTGTCTTCATTATTTATGTACTGACAGGGGAAAAGGTGCCCCTCTTCAGTGTTTCACTGCAGATCAGATCACACATTAAAGAAAAATTGCTTTTTTCCTCTCCTCATGTAGTGTTGTGTGCAAATAAAGCTGTGCTCCCAGTGGAGCAATTATAAAACAAAAGCAAGCTCATTAGCCAAATGCTCAGAATAAGCAGATAGCTTTTTTCTCAGTGCACTGCTTCTAAATATGGAATCAACACCTCATCTTGTGAGGTTTTCAGTCAGCTAGAGTCCCATCTAAGATGCTCCATTCCCCCCATACAATCAATCAATCAATCAATCAATCAATCAATCAATTTCCTATTTCCCTCCCACCTAAGAATTAGTCAGCATTCAATAGTCGCTGAGCATGTTTAGTGGTCACTGAGCTGTTTTAGAGGTCCTCCCTTCAGGGTCTTTGCCCAAAATATCTTTCCCTTTGCTTCTGTAAACCTTGAGAATTTCACTGAGCCCTCAGCCTGGTGACCTCTCCCACTTGTACATCAATGATGTCACTGTGGCAGCAAAAGCAATACATTTCCCCTCTGAACATCAGAAACTAAGAGAAACAATGTGTGGATTTGTTTTACAGTCATGTTTGAATATTAGACCCAGAAGGATAGCATTGCTATGAACTTGAGAATGTAGGATGAGGGTACAGTATTGAATGCTTGTAAATGCCCTTAGTTCCAAGCAATGCTTTCCTTCCGAATGAAAATTTCCTATTGGTTTTGTAGTACAGTGGTGCCTTGACTTACGAACGTCCCTGCTTACGACCATTTTGAGTTACGACCAGCTCCGGCCGCAAAATTTTGCTTCTACTTGCAACCGGAGCTTCCACTTACAAACAGAAAAAGGCAGGGGGAAAAAGGCGGGAAATTCAAATTGCTAACTGTAGGTGGCGACGAGGCTGCTTCTTTGTAGCTCTTTTGCCCCAGCAGTTAGAGAGTGTGTGTCGGAGGAGGCTTGGGACTGCCTCCTTCTGCTTCTGAGAGCGTGTGTGTGTGTTTGCAGGGAGGCTTCGGGCTACCTTGTAAGGTAAGGTACTGTTTTCTGCTTTTTAAAAACTGTTCTGGGTGTTTTTGCAGCGTGGTTTTGAGCTGGGGGGGTTATGTTTCTGTGCTGTGATGGGTCTTGGGGGGTTTGTTTGTTTTTTGGTTTTTTTCCCCATTTCCGATGGGTCTTGGGGGGTTTGGTTGCTTTTTTGGGGGGGTTTCCCCATTTCCGATGGGTCTTGGGGGTTTGTTTGTTTTTTGGTGTTTTTTTTTCCCATTTCCGATGGGTCTTAGGGGTTTGGTTGCTTTTTTGGGGTTTTTTTTCCCCATTTCTGAGGGGTCTTGGGGGGTTTGTTTGTTTTTTGGTTTTTCCCCCCATTTCCGATGGGTCTTGGGGGGTTTGGTTGCTTTTTGGGGGGGTTTCCCCCCCATTTCCTATGGGTCCTGAATGCTTCCCTTGCTTTTTCCTTTGTTTTCTTTGCATTTCCGACCTGCCCCCTTTGTTCTCTGTGCATTTCCAATCTGCTCCATTTGTTTTCTGTGCATTTCCAATGGGTCTTGCACGCTTGATTGCTTTTCTCCCCCCCCCCCTTCGGCCGGAAGGGATTAATCGCATTTCTAATGAGTCTTGCAGTGATATATTTTTTTTGTGATTTTTTTCTTCGGCCGGAATGGATTAATTGCATTTCAATGCATTCCTATGGGAAACAGTGCTTCGACTTATGACCATTTCGAGTTACGTCCATCTTCTGGAACGGATTATGGTCATAAGTGGAGGCACCACTGTATTACTGACTTTTGTAACATGCTTTTTTGGCCACCCGTCTTTTGATTTCTAAGAGACCATTGATATATGATCTTTCAGTTGGCTCTTCCCTACTTAAAAAAAATCATCAGAGTACCTTGGGGCTTAGTTCTTCTCCTCAGCTTTCATCTCTATATTTTAATGAGATTTTTGGAGGAATGTTATATTAGAAAGTTCCACTCTTCCTTATCTAATTGACCATTAGTACTATTATAGGTGCAGAGGTTTTATATTTGATGGAATTTAGTATTCAAAAATTAAAAGCATCTCATAAGTACTATGAATAGAGATAACACCTTTACGCCGTTGAGATGAATCATGGGCTTCATAATCATGGCCAACATAAAATCCATGTCCCCTTTTTGTGGAGCTGCCTCTTGAAGCAAGGTCTCTATTCTTCTCACTTTCTTATTCGGGATCATTCTTTTCAATAACACATACCATGGGGTAAGAGAGAGGAAGTACATTTGTCTGAAATAAAAAGATATGAAGGAAAAGTAATGAAAGGGAGAGAGAAAGTGTTCAGCAAATTTAGTTGTTCTTTAGCTTTTACCATAAAGTGTGTAACATACAGGGTAAAATGTTCATCGTTTTAGGGCTGCTGCCTTGATTTATGTACAAAAGATTACGTACAACAGATTAGAGGTGAGCCACTGGTGGACTGTAGTCTCTGAACTATGACACTTTTTCTTCTGAAAGCATTAGAAGTCTGAAAGGTCCATAGTTTAGTGGCATCTTGAGGGCATACCAGTTGATTCAATGAAACAGGGGTGTGACCACAGTGAATTAAGGGCCACTCTTTTGAAGCGAAGTAACCTCACTTGGCTTATTATACTTAGTATTTGATTCAAATGAGAGGGGAAGAAATCTTTGAGGAAAACACTAAACATTTAGCTACATTCTTATAGCAATTGTTCTACTATCCCAATGGAGAAAAATGGTAAGGGGCTAGCCTGACTGCTAGTTTTTCCTGGGTGAAGATGTTTTTGTAATGTGATGAATGGAGCAGAGTGGTATGAAAGGAGCATCCCTCTTAATGTACAGTATACTGACAACTTTTGGTTTGTCCTCTCAGTATTATTGCCTGATTAGTTAGATGGGATTGGCAGCACTGAACGGTCCATGTAAATTGATCCCAGGTTCTGCAACAATACATTGGCTATGAAGTCCACACCTACTTTTGAGCTACCATTTTGTTTATCTTTTCCTTTTCGATTTCATGTCACTTCTTCTTCTTCTTCTTCTTCTTCTTCTTCTTCTTCTTCTTCTTCTTCTTCTTCTTCTTCTTCTTCTTCTTCTTTTGGAGACACACAGTAAGATTACTGTCAGAATAAAGAACAGTAAGTAATTATTTCCTTTGTGGGTTGTGAGTTGTTCTTCAGCCCACGTGCCTTTGCAGAAGAAGCTGCAGGAAAATTTGAATGACTTCTACCAAAGGTCACATTCCATATGTTTGCTTAATCCATTTTTAAAAGTCACTACCAATTTAGTCATGACAGAGCTTCAAAATGTTGAGTAAAATATTCCATAGTTCATTTCCATAATTTCAGGATTTATTGTAGAATGACCCTTAGGGTCTTTACTCTTTACCAATTTCAGATGACTATAACTATGTGTCTTCATTAACTGATACATATGTAAATGGTAGCAAATCAGAAGTAATACAAGTTTATTTCAATCATTCCAGTAATTGAACAGCTGACATCCCATTTCAGAAATCATAAATATTTTATTTAGCTTAGTCACCATTCCTGGAATATAACTTAGGAACATGTCTTTAGCTATGCTAACAAAATGCAGAAATATTACAGGAAATGGATGAAGAATATAGTCATGGATATTCAATCAATTTGGATATGGTCATAGTGCTTTTGTCAGCTTTGACTGATTTTGTAAAAAAAACACCTAAATAATTGGAGATCTCGGACAATATTTGTTTCCCGTTACAATGGAAATAAGTGGAAGTTACAGAATTTGATATGTCAGTTATTTTTTTCAACAGTGTGCGACAAATGCAAACATAAGTGAAAGGCATCAATAATTGATGAAACATCTTATTAAAAGGAGTGTGTTATCAGCTCAAAGAAATGAGTGAGTAAATGATAAAGATGAAATTTTCTGTTTGCATGATAGGAAGTAATGATGAAATAAGCCATTGATATCTAAACAGAGTGGCCAAAATAGAAATGGACACAAACCTTGGTTTGGAAGTTCGTGTTGGTTTGTTGGACTGGCACCACAGATAGCACACATCCCCCCCCCCCAAGCTAGATCCTCCACTCACCAGTCAGCACACACTGTTGTTCACCTCCTCTTCGGGCATTCGGGCATTCCCAACAAGAACATGTGCTTCCCTTCTCCGCTTCCTCCGGAAGCCGTCCACTCAAAGGCAGCACTGCAGGTATCCCTTCCCTGACTCCCCATCTGAATGGTCAGCTGCCACACATGTTGTGTCCCTGGTCAAATGCCAGTCACACAATCAGGCATGTAACCAAAATCTTATAAATTAGCTTCAATTTACCACCTAAACCTATGTAATTTCACTTACTGTGGAGCAAAATCACAACAGGATCCCAGCTAGTGGTTTGTGAGGTTGAGCAAGTAGGAGTGGAATTCCCCACTTTCTCCTTCCTCCTGCAGCCTGCAAAAAAATGCTACACAGAGGATCAGGCATCTCTGTTAAACGGTGTGAGCAGTGGTAAGGGGACAAGGAAAGAACTTCCTGAAACTGAAGGGAGACTTTCTAATATTGGTGTTGTGCATCAGGTAGTGAGTGCCATGGCTGTGTCATTTTACATCAATCCTTATTCAAAAAGCAGGAAACTGATTCTGTCCAAGGATCAAGGTGTTGGTCTAGCCCAGTGGTGGCAAACCAATGGCACGCGTGCCATGGCTGGCACACAGAGCCCTCTCTGCAGGCACATGAGCCATAAGTCGCCGGATCGCTACTCCCCCCCCCCCCGGCAGCCAAACCTGAGGAGGCAGCTGCATCCATGGTCCTGGTGCCCCAAAAGGTGGCAGGCCAGGATCCGGAGCAGCTGGCGCTGGCAGTGGTTCTGGAGTAGGGTCTCGAGGCACCTCCATGCCCGGGATCCCCCCTTCTGCCGCCACTTCCATTTCCGCTGCCGCCACTTCCGCTTCCGCCACCCACCACCCGCTGGGTTGTTGTTTTTTCAGTTTCGGCACTCGGGCCCAAAAAGGTTTGCCATCACTGGTCTAGCCTAACAAATCAGTTGCCGAAAATAACAAGGAGCAAGTAAAGAAATGGACATCAATCAGTTTAGTCATCTGAGATTCAAGATAGCAAACAAAGTCAACTTTCACATAATCTCCTACACATGGCTGGCTGACAGTATTTACAGAATTTATAGCTCCTAGCCAGTCCCCAGCCCCAGCATCCAGCTGTTTCTAATTACCACTCAGAGAGCCTTGAAGTGCTGGCTGTCCTTCTCTAATCTCTTCAATCTGCATCTCTCTCTGGGACAAAAGGGCCTCACATTTATTATGCTGTCTTCATCCTCTAATACTTTCTTGCCAACTGTACTTTTGAAACAACACCAGCCCTTGGGACACTAAACTTGTTTTCCACACTGGCCTCCTCTGGCTACACAAGGTCTTCCTCATCTTCTGAAGATGACTCAGAAAGGTGAGGCATGATGGCAAGTGCAAATCATAACCAAGATCTGGAGGAAATGGAAGTCATATCCTGGGTCCAGCAAAGTGGCTGCACCTGTCTCATGCTTGGGCTCCCTAACAGGGAAATCATCTGCTCTATTTGCTGCTTTTAATATATGACAGAAGTGATGGACTGATGTGAACCTTTGCTTATGAGCTACACACAGTCTCACACAAACTTGAACATCCATCTCAAAAATACTAAGTAAAAAGTTCAAACACTGGACAGAATCAGCCAATTGCTCCCCATGGAGCAGCCACTTAAAATATATATCAGGCAGCTATAGTAATATGAAGAAATTGAGGGCCATATCCCACCACCCAGCTTCTGTCAAAATTCCGCAAAATTTAACCAGAATTGTTTATGGTAAAACCTAGTGGCAACACATGAAGGTGATGCAGAAATTTCATCTATGCTATCCATACTAGCGATCACCCTGCTTTGGCTCAGGTAGAAGATTATTGGCATATACCAATGAGAGTTGTTGGGAGGCGGAGCCAGAGAAACTAGAAGGGAGGGGTGAGTCAGAGTCTAGTTAGTTCAGTCAGAGACAGAGAAGAGAGAAGGATTTTGGGATGTGAGGCAGAGAGAGTGTTTAAGGAGTGATTAGTCAGAGTGTGACCTGTATTAATTAAGATAGAAGAGGTTAAAGTAAAATACTGAAGCTTTGTGTAACTTTAAGAATGTGCTTAAGAACTCGTCATAAAACAACTTGTAATAAATTGCCCACAGTATGTTAGGGGATTTACAGAACTGCACTACAAAAAGAACATCAACTTTCTTCCAGGCAACAGAATGCAGGGGACCTGTTTGGGAGAGAGACTAAAAGATTCCCCAAGAAAGTGAGGACAAACTCATTTTAACTTGATCTTCCAAGAGGAAGCGATGTCATGTGTCCACATGATCAAACAGAATCCTGGTGTGTCTAAGAATTTGTGCATGCACATTGGTGGCAGCCCTTTTCTCAGCCTGACCTTCCCTGTGCTGATAAGCCTCCAGATGTTTTGGACTGGAAAGGGCCACCAGACAAGAGAAGAGTGGCAGTGATACACATCCAGAGGACATGAATTTGGGGAAGGCTACTTTCAGCCATGGAAATAGATTTAGAAAGAATACACCTGATAAGGTATCTTCCCTCCTTTCTTGTTAGACCAGTGGTGGCCAATTGTGGATCCCCAGATATTCTTGGCCTAAAGCTCGCCAAAGCCTTCTCCACTAGCTGTGCCAAGATTTCTGGGAGCTGTTGTTCAAGAACATCTGAGGACCCAAGATTGGGAACCACTGTGCTAACCATTCCATGAGGGAGAAAAGTTCCCTAAACATCAGTGGAATGGATCTTAGAGTTATCACAGGAAAGATTTGGATGTTTTGGCTATAGAATAGGAAGTCATGTCTGCAGTGGTAGAACCCTGATTAGGTAGCAGTTTACCACACCAGTGAACTCAAGAGCTATGAGGTTGGTCAAAGAGTAGTAGATCAAACTGGATTTTTAAAAAAAGAAAGAAGGGAGTGAAGAGGCTACAGCCTCCAGGAAATGAGCCAAATCTGAGCTGTTTGAATGCGGAATGTCTTCTCCCATTTTTTTATGAAAGGGAGGATGCGCTTATTCTGCTCTATATGATTTTATAATGAATGTTATTTATGAACTAGAAAAGTCTGTTTTATCCTTGGCTCCAGTATAAATATCTCCACCAGGAACACTTCCAAAAATAGCTGTAGCATTTCCCTCTCAACCCTCTTATAGAAGTGACCAGACTACACCTATGGGTAGGAATGATACCCTGGTGTTTTGCCTTTGTGTATCTGCTTTAATAAGCCCAGTTTCCTGAACTGAGATGCTGGCACTAAAATCTGTTTCTTAATATTTCACATTAATAAATGGAGCTTCTTTTAGCATATGTAGGTCACATCTAAATCCAGGCTTTTCAGAAAGCCTAAAAACTCTCTCTCTCTCTCTCTCTCTCTCTCTCTCTCTGTGTGTGTGTATGCATTTCACTGAGCTCCTAAATCCATTAACATTCAGTAAGACCCACTTAATATTGCTTCCATTGCGATGATTCAAAGAACTGAAGAAAGGGAGGAGATAATAAAATGCTGAAGAGAATACGCATTACGCACAACTCATTTTATCTGAAAGCTAGGAGGAAACTATGCAGATTTATCATGTATGGCAAGCAGAAAAGTAAAGCACCTATACAAAGCCAACAAAGATAAGAAACAGACAGATTTCTCCAGCTATGTTTTGTTCTGCCAAGGCTTGGTTTTGATCCACATGCTACGCCATCTTCCGCTTCAATTAACTCCTCCCTCAGATGAATATTTACTGTTCTGGGTTTGTTGACACCCCCATTTGTCTACTTTTGTTTTCTCTTTAGTGGAAAAAAAACTCCAAGAAAAATGAGGGAAATAAAGGGCTATGACCTGGGATGATGGGGTGGGGTAGGGGGCAAAACTGAATGCAATCAACTACTGTTCAATCTTCCGTGTGTAAGTTAAGCTCTCACCATTTTCGCCTCCAAATAACCCCTGCTGCCAGGATCCATGCATTTATGTTGACTTAGGTCCCATTCGTAATGTTACTGTGACCTACTGTACTCACATCCTGCACAATGGCACTAATTTCACAGAGAAATGCTCGATCGATTGGAGTAAGATCTGCAGCTGCCTAAAGAAGAAAATAAAATCCCAGCATTCTTTGCCTCCTGAAAATGGAAGTGAGACAAATAGCAATCTCTCTTTATTCTCCAACATGATGTCTCACAAAATGGCTGCTGATCACATGGGCAGAAGAGAAGTGGCCCTTCTCTCTGTTCTTCCACCTTCCCAAACTCCTTTGCTTTTCATCAGTCTCTTTCCCAAACACAAAAGCAGCCGCACTGCTGCTGCCCAAGCTGACAGTGTCAGTCTCCCTGGCTGGAGGGAGGAGGATGGATGGGTGTTGATGCCATCCTTTCCTTGTCTGGGACATCAGCTCTTTGGGAGAAAAGCACCTTCTTCGCCATATTTTTTTGCCCCTTGCCATGGCTGGATGGCATAAAGAGCTCACTGGAACTTATCTGAGGTTCACTCATATCTGGCCCACCTTGAACCAGAAGCTTCTCTGCACCTCCTTGGCATAGACATGTATACCTAATACTGCTGCCTGCTGCTCTTTCACAGTGTCTGTGCTGAACAAAGCAGCTTGGGGACAGATTTTTTGGGGGAAGGGAGGCCTCAGAATAGCTGCTGTGGGCTGTCTTTTTACTCTTCCTCTCCCACTCCACGTAGCAGAATCTGCTTCGGTGGGTGCAGGCAGTATTCCTGCAGCCTTTCCCATATGCCTACTTCTTCGACCACACCCACGTTTCTGCAGGCTTTGTCCAAAGAAGAAGAGTATCTGATTGTGCTACACCAGAACACAAGTCCCTCCAATGAAAATCACACAGACAGAAAAAAAAATCTATTAACTTAATATGTCTGTCTATACAGAATAAAATTCTCTTCCCCTGTCTGATATACCCCAAAGGGCCCTAAGCCTAATATAATATTTCCCTATTGATTTATACCATATTGAGAAAACTGCAGCAGTGCAGGCTTGTACCAGAGCATACGTATGCTAACAGCAAATGTCCAGGGGATTTATAAGCAACTAGGCCCTTCCTTCAATTGGAAAGAACCAATGTGAAAAAAAATACCTTCTGGTGTCTGTACCTGCTTTTAGATTTCATTGGTGCAAACAGACATCATTTACAGGTTTTGCTCTTGCCCCAGCCTTGGAAATCCATGGCAACCCCATTCAGGAGACACTGATTTCTCTGTTCCCTCCCACCCATGATTGCAGAGTATATTTAAATTTCCTTTCTCAAGAAATCACTCCAGGATGCCTGAGAAACAGGTTCCACTTTCACTTCTTCCTCTAGCAAGAAGAAACCTTGCCTTTTGCTTTCTACTCTATATGAGTAAATGGGACTCCAAATATTAGAAATTATTATTACAGTTATTTGGAACAATCAAATTTGGATTCGGATATATTCAGAACTATACAAACATGGCACTGTTTGGTGAATCCTGAATATTTCCGAATCTGAATCCACATCCCTATTTTAAACCCGTTATTATTGTGCAGTTTTAATTGTTACGAGCTGCCTTAAGTGGGGAGAAAGGTGACACATAAATAACAAAAATAAAATGAATTCTCTCCCAGGAGCTCTGTGACTGTGGTTACTAGGAGCCCAGGGCAGTTTTCATTGCACTTGATTGGTCAGTCACATTCTGATCTGAGCTTCCTGGTTCTGTTACAGTATGACTTTTGTTTTCCCAGTGTTTTTTTCTTTCTTTCTTTTACCCACTTTTTAAAGCCCTCACAACTCTGAAGCAATATTTGACTTTGGAGAGCCCTGCTTCAATTTGACTGCCAGATCAAGTTCCCTTGCTTCTCTTTGGATGCCTTCAGAAATGGGTGAGTACTCCTGATCCTGATTATTTGGAATCCAAATAAATGTCCAACATGAAGCACGTGCCTATTAGAAAGTCTTTTGATGACCATTTTGTATCCAGTTAAGTTAGTATATGGGACTGGCCATTGTCTCAGGCTCAGCTGACACTCTGGTCATACGGTAGTTCTAATTTTAAAGCTGCCCTAAAAATCATTCCTACATGCACAGTTTTTCTCTAGCTGTCCTCTTGCTAGAGCTGAACCTTGCCTTGTGGTCTTTCTTCTGCCCTCAGAATCTCTTGCTGTTACAAAGCAGGCTTTTCCCTTGCCTCTTCTCATAACCTCTTTCCTTCTCCCATGTGCTCTCTCTTCAGTAACCACCATATCCTCCACAGTGACGGGCTTTATATGCTCTCTTCTAGCCTTCCCCCAAACAGATTTTTAGTGCACAGAATTCCATCACCCTGTTATTTTCTAAACCAAAGACCAAGAGATGCTCTTAAAATATTGCTGTTACAGATTTTAGCCATTTGGATTCCTTTGCTTGGTTTATTTATTTAAAATATTTGTATGGTGCTTTTTTCCTAAAGGATTCATATATGCCAGAAATCTCTCTTGACTTTAAACCTCACTCAACCTATAAAAGTCACAGTTTAACAGCTGTTTCTCAGCCCTTAATGCATATCCAATTTTTACCCATCATATATAGACAGTTTCTTCACAATTTTCTTTTTCAAAAGTGTATGCATAGCAACCGTTCCAAATTACGGGATTAATTATGTACAGTTATATTGTACGCTGCTCTAGTCTGTTATCTGAAAAACACTTTACATGTCTTTACAAAACGTGGGAATCGTATACCAATATTTATCACCAACATTGCTGCGTTCTGTAAACGACAGATAAATATGCAAGATGCTACTTAAAAATAGTCAATATATGCTGTCTGCATTCAGAAATACAAACTGTCAGAACAATTCTTATAAAATAAATGACAACAAACAAATTAGTTACTTTAGTTCACTTTGTTTTCTTACAAATTCAGAGTCGTCTCTCCAAGTGATTGTCAGAGAATACTGCAGATATGAAATGACTTGGACTATTTCATTTTTATATTTGTTGCCATGATATACAATCAGACCTCTTTGTGGGCAAAGCTACCAAATCCTTTATGTTTGATTTATAGGATGCTTATAAACAAGAATCCTTTTAGCAAATTATTGAGTACATCTGTAAAGTCTCTGCCAGTATAATTTATATGCATTCTCAAGTGGATGATTATTATTATTATTATTTGAATCTGACATCTATTCCTGAAAATGTGTAAGCCATCATCAGTCATGGAAGTATGCTAATTTAACAATGCTCTATTTTCCCCCACTTCACCAAATTTAATCTAATGAGGTCTGTGAAGAACACTAATGATGCAGCTGGGCACACAGGAGGAAGCAGTGGCCGATACAAAAATGACAGAAGTTGTGATGCAGCTGTGTCCTTGTATGGTTTGCAGACACAAGGGGTGGGTACCCTGGAGGTCTTGGAACAGAGTTGGGTGGCCTACAGGTCACGGTTGGCCTTGGTTGATTCACCCACACATAGCCTCCCACTACAGTCTACTGGCTGGGCTTGGAGCCTGCTCAGACCTAATTTTGCCTCGGCCATTGTAGCGGGGCCCCCGGGATGAGGGTCATTGGGGTTTGGGGAGCGCCTGATTCATTGGGCTATATAGCCTATAGCCTAATTTAAATTGGTGGGCTTGGGTGCTTCTGGAGTGCCAGGGCAATCTGGGCCCAGGTTGTGGGCATGGCTTGAGGTGGGTAGGTAGGCTGCTCAGCTTCTGTTTGCAGGGCAGCTTGGTTCTGGTGACCAGGGCCTTGGACTTCAGCCTTTTGTAGGCTGAATGTTCTTGGCCTGAGGGCAAGAACAGGGCCTAATGGGGACAGGTCTCTCTACTAATGTCATACAGCCTCCTCCAGGCTTATCTTCAGCTTTAGCAGTTTGGAATGGTCACACTGCGTAGGATGAGGGTTACTACCATTTCTTTCTGAGTGCTAAACCCCGGCTACCCTTCCTCACTTTATTGATATGCCATACTTTAGGCTAGTCAGGATTGGTTTTATTGGTTATTAGATTACTGGATGGGCCCAGTTTTAGCTGGTTCTTGATAAATAGGGGAAATTGGGATTAGGTTGTGACTGTGAGGAGTGTTAACTGGATTGGGACTATGGGGATCTGAGTGATCATGTCTCACAGGAAAGGTCAGGGAAAGAACAAAGGGAGGCAGCCAGTGAAGAGCCCTGCCGTATCCCATTCCCCACTAGTTGTATCTCCATCCTTGGATGTGGGAGGGCTTTCTCACTTTGATACCATATTGGCTAGATTGAGTGCACTCAAAAGGGTGGCACAACCTATCAAAGCAGATTCCCCATCTCAGCAGAGAGTGACTAAGAAAGGAAGGAATGCCCAGTTGAACAAGGTGCCTAAAAAAATTCCTTTTTGTCCTGATACTTTGGAGAGGGAAGGTGGACGTGATGGAGCATACACTACTACAGCAGCAGCAGCTGAGGTGCGAGTGGATTTCCTATAGGAAGATAAGAAGGTATGCCCTGGTGCACCAATTTCAGAAAGTGACAGTCATGGCAGTAGCAGCATGGGTGGGGTAACAGGTGAGCATGCTGCACCCTTTGACATCATTCCCAAGGGTTGGTGGGAGAATGAAGGGACCCAGGAATCAGCATACTGCTCCTGCACCCCCATCCTATGCCATAGTGCATCCTTTTCCATACTGGGAGAGGATCCTCAGGGGTTCTTAGTGCATGGCCACTGTCCATATCCCAGCACACAGAGGTTGCTTCCTGTATCCAATACAGGCAGTGCCCTTTAAGGAGCAGTTTACCACTCTGGGGGATCACCTCCTCCCTACCCCTTTTGTTCCCATTTCATATCAGTTTCTTTCAGGGAGGCTGCCTCTTTAGTTTTCTGGTTTTTCATGCACCTTTCCTTTTGTTTACCACAAACGAGGGTGGCTCTTTCAGGTCATTTGGTGAGGTTTTTTACCCCCTTTACGCGGTAGCAGAACTGAAGATGAGGAAATGGGGCTGGCAGAGCTGACAGCAGGACAAACGGGCAATTAGTGGCTGCAGGACACTTCAGGAAGGACATTGCTTCTTCATGATGTATCCTTGGGCACAGGGACAGCCAGTATTCATATTCATAGGTCCAAAACTGACCAGAAGGCCAGAGGTGCATCTGTGCACCTAAGGGCATGCAGGGAGGAGCTGCTTTGCCCAGGGGCAGCAATGAATGTGCATAAATGGGCACATGGTTCAAAAGGTAGCTGTCTTTCATACACCAGGATGGCTCCCCTATCACCAAGTTTCTTTGGTCTGTTACAGAGCCAGTGTTTGATTGTCCTGAGCTGTTTCAAGATGATGGGGCCCATTTGTCCAACCTGGATACCAATCTGTTCTCAGATAGCCTACAGTGGGGCCTTAAGGTCATTTTGGCTTGTGTTGGGCCACCAGTAGCTAAACCTTTGCAAGTTCCTTGATGAGTGGTGTGGAAGGGAGAGGCAGTAGTGGTAAGTGCCACAGGGCGCCAGTTGGTGACTGGCTGACCTTGTTGAGATGCTTTAGATCATGAGATCTGGGCATAGAGGTTGGGGTCAACTGTTGAGGCCAACTCAAGTACAACTGTAGCTTGCAGAATGGCCCCAGTGTTAGGGGCTCACCTTCTAGAAACTGGGAGAGATGGGCAATTGGACCTCTGCTCCAGAGCCTAGAATCCACACTACAGGGAGACCCCATTGCAGGCTTTGGGAATAATAATAATTATTAAAATCATAGCCCTTTTTTCACTCTGTCACCTCTTTATTTCCTGCTGTGGAGGTAAAAAGTAACATTTCATTTAGAATGTGAGCTGCTGTGTGAGATTGGTTCAGTCATTCCTCTCAAATATCCATTTTTTTAGCTCACTACATAGATGGCAAAGCAGGATGAGAAATGTCATGCCAGTTTATCAAATGTTACTGGAGCCGAATTCTAAAATCTGGATTACATTTTTATACCAGTGTTAAATAGATGGCTAGAAGTAGAATTTAAAGTTAGAAAAGGTTAATAAAAATAGCAATGAGGGTGTATTTTTTCCTGGGAAGGAAAATAATTAATTTTTCTGTTCTCCATCAGACTTGTGATCACTATAAGTTTTTATACTAGAGAAATTACAATGCCAATATCTAAGCTTTGTTTAAAACCACAACTGCTTGCAGGCATGGCTGCTCCTATTAAAAAAAAAAATCCAAGGAAGGGAGAGCAACAAGATTTTACCCCTTAAAAGTTTATTTTCCAGCAGCATTCACTGTTCTCACATTGAATAAGCCGCTGCTGAGCTGGGCTTCGGCAGCGTGGCTTACCTTTGCTGCCTTTCCTGGAGGACACGAGATTTCTGTTAAGTCTCGCGTGAGCAGCTTAGAAGAGGGGGGAACGATAGGTTATTTAAGGACTGTTCCCCCCTCTTCTTTTCCTCTTTCTTGCTGGCATCCCACCCGCCCGCCCTATATTCTAGTGTGAGTTTATCTGGTCACCTTTGGGGCCGGATAGGAATTTTTGACCCGTCTCCTGATTGGCTCTTGGTGGCGGGGATTTTTTGCCTATCCCACACTGGAAAAGGTGCACTGGCATTTTTTGAGGTGGAAATTCAGTCACACTGGTGGTTAGTGCAGATTAAACAGGTATTTTGGTGAGTCCCATAGCAATAGCAGGTAATTATAGCTCATCTGAACCCCCAGCACTGCGGATCGTGCGATTACAGTGCTTGGGGGGAAAGATGCGCCGGGGACACACCCGGACCAACACTCAACAAGGAGAGAGTGGCTCGAGGTCCGGGGTGGTCAAATTTAGACCGGCAGAGTTTCTCACTGTCTTCATGGCTGGAAGAATTTGGGCCAGGGACTCACATATCTGTTGGTTAGAAGGGTCCGTTTAGACCTACGTTTTGAAACCTGAATCCACGCTACGGCAGGACCCCCCTTTGCCAAAGGATTGGCAACAATGATTATATTCAATAAAGTGCGGTCCATGTTTAATCCATATTTTCTTGTCTCGTGTCTTTATTCCGGGGTAAGGGGGCAATTGCAATTTCTATTCTGAAAATACATCCCAATGTGTCCTTTGAAGGTCCACCAAAGGAGGTTGTTGGCTACTGACATTTTCTGAAGTAGAACCTTTTTGTATCCTTGATTATTTCATCACAGGTATTTCAAATGTTAAAATTTCTACAGGGAAGCTGATTTAAAGAACTTCCCTTTGGAACAGCTTTTTCACATATCGAATAAAGGTACCACTGAGATCCACCTGTGTTGGACTGGATGCTGTGGACAGGATGCAAGGGAAGCTCTGTCAGAAAATGTTGTCAGGGTTTAGTGTGGAGAACAGGCCTCCTGTACCTTGAGGAGGCATGTGGAAGAGGCCATTTAAGTAGATACAGATTGGATAACATTCCATTCCATTTCTGATCTAAGCAGTTTTCAGATCCAACCTCTCCCCCTCAATCAACTCTTAATCATAATTGCATGAGCATTCATTATGTTGTCTGCTTTTTGCTGATTTTGAAGCCCTCCTCCTTTTAGGCAGGCAAGTAATATCTGAAAGCTGGGGGCAATTTTTGCTCTCCCCTAGACCATACCCTCTTACCCCCAGTAAGCAGCATGTGCTGAAGCTTCTAGCAGTCCAAACGGCCATTTATATGTAGTTTATCCCCTATAGGTTGGTCACTTTCTATTTAAAAAGAGAACTTTTCCGGCCAAAAATAGGCCTAGTGGCAAAACCATATTTCTGTGGCAAATCACATAGCTTAGAGGCATTCAGGGAGGTGCTGTTTACCATTTTGGCCTCAAAATATGTTTTGATGTTCAGAAATGTGGGGGCCTGGGTCCACACTGAGGGTCCTGGGGGATGGGTTATGACCACATTTTGACCACCAGTGCTTGAAGATTCTTTCATATTTCTGAGAACCTTGTGGTTACTGAGAACCCGCTGGTCCTTCTCTTTATGTATGGCTGTTGCCATTTGGGTTTTCTAAGCAGTAGTACTCAAAGAAATTAATCAAAACTGGAAAGCACAGATCTTGATCTAGCTTCTTCACCATAACTCGTATACGCTTTATCTCTGTCCCCTACACGCTACACACATGTATTCCTTGAGACTTTTGTGAAAAAGGATTAGTCATGCAAAGTTTATAAATCTGTTTATAATGAGTGTCAGGATGACTATGGACACAACAGGCAGAATCTTATTTGCTCATGTGATCACAGAGACATCCTAATTTTTTCAGGCTCACCTTTGTGCACCCCATCTTGCACTGGCTGCAAAATCAGGTATGCAACTCATTGCACAACCAGTCCCATAAGTGGGGAAATCTGGTGCATAATCGTCCTTACAAGCATGGTTTTTTTCCCATTGGGATTTTGTCCAAAGAATCTGTGAGGATTATTTAATAGTTGCTGTTAGAATACAGCAGGTTAATGTTTAGCTTGTGACTATGGAGAAGTAAATACACAGAAGACTAAAACAAAAACCAAACTTACTAAATAGTGCCCTATTGTTAGTCTCAACAACAGAGTAGCCCCATGGAATCAGCTGTTGACTAGTAAGTCAATAGCTATGTCAATCTCACTGGAGACTGATAATGGAATGCCGCTCCTTATTAATGTAGGAAATCAGTTTCTGAATACTGTGAGAGGATAAAGAATCCTAAATGTAATGTTGGCCTCTATGCCTGCAGATGTGCAAGCATACATTTCTTTGACTAAGATGTAAGACTCTAAGGGTACCAACGCAGCTCTATATTTAGGATAAGAGGGAGGTGAACACACTTGGGGTACCTCTATCTATTTTGCCTTTCCCCTCCCATTGGTTCAATTTACTTGCTACATTCATTGTTGCTCTTTTTCAGCAGCACCCAGTGCTGGGCATTATGGGAGCTGCAGCTGATTCTAGCTTCTAAAGCTAATCCTAAGTATTTGTGCTGGTAACTCTTCTTATAACCATGTAAGTCTATGGGTGCACATCCAAGGTGTGCTGCATCTTTATGGAGAGAGGGAAAAATCACTGGAAACTTATACACTGGAAACAATAGCATTGTTTACAAATAATAAAATAGAACATAGCTGCGGGCAAGCAGCATAAGCATTCTACTGTATGGTGTACTGCTCTGTATCAAAAGTGAGAAAGGACCACTTGAATCCCAAGATACCTTCAGAATTCACAGATAGCTCTTGATTCCATCAACATCAATTTCTCTGTCTTTGACAGACTCTGTGTTTTATTTTGTTTTCCCCCACAAAAAGGCCTTACAGTTGGCTGGGGATAGACGGAATAAGTTGCCTTCTCCAAATGCCTCTGTATTCAAGAAATGACCTCTATTGCTTCCAGTTCACAGGACATCCTGAGCCACTAACAGGAGGTTTTCACTAACAAAGGATATGGATACAGAGATAAATTTGGTACTCATGCATAGGAGAACCCATTATGTCATTTAATAAGGAAGTTTGTATAACTGAATCATAGACTTTGGAACAACATGTCTTTGTCCCTCAGCCATATTTGACTCTTGAAGGGTTTTGATTGGCCCTATTACCTTAAAGGATTGTGGACGACTAGCATCAGCAACAAGGAACAACCTCAGCATCTTGTTTTTCTAGTGGGCCAACCACTCTTGAAATAAAACAAAAAAATGTTGCTGACCATAATTTATAGACCCTGAAAGCAATATTGCTTTTCTAAAATGAAAAAGTCACATTGTTCTTAAATCTTTGAAAATAGTCATTGAGCTGCATTTGATGCTACTGTTCAGTTTAGTTTCATGCTGCTTAATATTGTTGCCTTGAGATTTGTGTGGGTATTTTTAAAGAATTCATTCATAAGTCTAAAGTTCCTGATTGGGTACATGTTCAGCCTACTACTCGGGGTTTTTTTTCTTTCCTTTGTGTGCTAAACATTCATTGAAGAAGTGAAATGGCTGGTCTCTTAAAACACATGCTGTTGGATTTTTTTAAAAAGCACAGTAACAGCAGCAGTATTTTCTATCAGGAAAACCAAATGTGCAAGGCGTCCGATTTATTACAAGGTATAAAACAAAATAAGTTTTTTAATGTTAAAAAGGACCTATATTATGTTTCCTGCTGGTATGAATAATGCAGCTTTTACTCCCTTGAAATTGTCATGGAGATTTCACAGAGCAGGCACTGAATTTAGTGAGCACTGCTGCAGAAATTAGCCCTGAAGAGCTGTGGATTCCTGCCGCCCTGACAACAGTCTGAATGTAAATGTAATATACATTTTTATTCCCCCAGCTGTTTTGCTTAACCAACTGGTCTCACGTAAGTTTATGAGAAACAGATTTCAAATGAGAATGCTCATCACTGATACGGAAGTGTGATGAGAAATCTCACGATAAGCATGCAAAAAAAAATATTTAATTTAGGATTTTGTTGCATACTGAATATGCTCTGCATTCTCCGTCTTCATCCCAATCTTTCTTTGAGTTCCCAGAAGAGTCAGTTTTATTCTGACACCTGTCATAGTTTTACAAGATTGCAGGGATTTGATGATACACACATTACCTGTACATGGCCATTCCAAAGACATTGTGTTGAGGAAGTCTGTGAGAACAAAATGGGGGCAGAGAGGGTGACATCAAGCACCATCTGTTTGCTGATCTGGGAACATCATTGGGCAGGGGAATGGTGAAGGCACTGCAACAATGACCTAGTTTACTTTCCATCCCTAGTTACTGCACTATGAGTCCACCTGGCAACAGAGCAAAGCTGTGTCTTGGGAGGAATTCTGTAATGCTGTTTGTCTCTCAGGGTGGATCTTCTGAACAGACCACAAAGACAACCTTAGATAGGAGACTGAGCTTAAAGCTTCATCAAAAAGAGAACTCAAGGAAGTATGATGATGGGATTCCACCCACATCCTCACCTCCACCTCTCTCTTCAGTTCCATGAATACATGGGCTTTGAAATGCTCAGGAAAAGCATGGGAGGAGGTAGTGAAGCTGCAGAATGAAGATGGGATTTCAAACAACAGCTCTCTCAAGTCTTTACCACAGAAGAATTATCACTAGCTCCTACTGCACGTTGTGAGTGGAAAGAGCCCTATCATCCATGGACAGGACACTATGAATCCAAGCTATATGGATTACACTGTCAGACTCAATTTTTGAGAGATGGTGCTTACTTCTTGTAACAGGATGCTGAGGGCAAAGTCCTGTTCCACCATCCTGCTTGTTCAATAATCCATTATGAGAGTGTTTTGTCATTTGAGAAAGTTGTGCCTTAGGCAGCTGGAGGCCTTATTGGTTTAACTGGGTGCTCAGCCTGATCTCCATTTGTGCAGCAGAGATCAAGCAAATACCCCCATGAGACTAGGTTGGCTCCCTCTTTCCCTCTTTTTGGCAGCAATGGAAAACGTTTTTTAATGAGGTGAAAAATTCCTTTTAGTATTTGATATCTAATATTAGCACAGCTAGAAGCCCTGTGTTTATTGCCAGTAAACCCTTTTAAATGTGTTTTTAAATGCTTTTATACTTCTTAATTTGTTTCTATATGATTATTTTAATACTTCCATGTTTAGTAATTTTTAATTTCTTATATGTTGTTTTAACTCCTGTTCTCTTTTAATGACCTATAAGCCACATTGAGTCCCATTGCCAGGAGAAGGGCGACATAGAAGTGCAGTAAATAAATAAGTAAATAAGCTACATAGGTTAAGTCTTACACTCCACCAGCATTCCAAAGGATACTGCCCTGAAAAGATGCATTTGTTTTATCCCAGGACAAACCAAGGGAAGGTTTATCTTGGAATAAAACAACAATCTTTTTCAGTATCTTGAGACATGCTTGTGTGTGTGTGTGGATGCTCTCCAGTTTTCTTCATATTCATTTTAAAAATATATATCAGTGTTTCTAAAATAAGGAGGGCTTTTTTGTGGGGGGTGGGGTTCGGAAGAGCATGATTTCCCTATGACTTTTGTATGATAGCTAACTCTATAAAGATCGATCTTCAGTTATAGTGATGTTCACTTTGGGGTTTGATCTGTATATTGTTCTATCTGTTTTTTGGAGTTATGCATTTATTTTATGTTATTGTTTCCATAAATGGCATTAAAATGTAACAATAGAATTCATTGCAACAAAAGAGTGATACATTTGCTTAATTCTTTATTCAATCTCCATTGGCTGCTCAGATCCCAGATCATACCTGTCTGATCCCCCCAAATACAAGTCAACCTTCGGTAGCAGTAGCCATCCAGTCCTACAGTTTCCTAGAAACAATAGGTCACTAGCAGACAGAGCTACAACTTTAAACTTTGTGTGTTGAAGATGAAGATGGGAGGCCTGTAGCACAGCAGTGTGGATTCTATGGGGAGTTTTCTTAGGAATACACCATGCACCACAGACTGTCAGATACTAAAGCAAACCCCACCTGCCACCTTTGCCCTAGCTAGCATCCTACAAATCATTCTGGCCATTACAGTCTGCAAACCTTCTTACACAAGTAGCAGGTATCACACAATGCACTGTTTTCCATATTGAGAAAGAAATCCATGTCAAAAACGTTTCCCACGTTTTCTGAATAGTTTTTATCCCAGAGCTATAATTGCACTTAATAATGAACTTAAAGACCATCAGCAGTGAACAGTTGGACAGTGTTACTTAGCCTGCGGTGCAGATGTTTGTGTTCTTAGTGGGGGATTTTTAGTGGGTGGGGAGTGTTTGGGGTTTTTTTATGTGTGTGCATGTGGGTCTGGTCTCTGGGTGTCTGTGTGAATTTCGTTGTATGTGTATACTATGTATATACTTACAATGACAATAAATTTATTTATTTATTTAAATCCATTTCATTCATTTGACTGCCAATTCTAGACGCAATGTAATAATTACCTTTTCACATGAATATGATGAATAGGATCTTCTGCTGGCATCCATTCCATTGGTTGAAATCCAGTAGTAAGTTGCAATTAGAGTATGTCTATCGCATCAATGGAACTTACAAAGAACTTAACTCACCAAATTCCCAATGATTCTTGTGACTTGTTACTGGATTTCAGCCACCGTGTTCTATTCCTGATGTGGCATTTCAAGTTATTCATTTAAACATTTAAGCTATCCTTTCTTTCTTTCCTTCCTTCCTTTTGTATACTGCCCCATTAGTGCAGACCCTAATGTTCCTCATGTTTATTTTCATTTATCCCTACAAATTATGAAGTGAAGGATGGATTCTTTTTTTCAGTTTTATGATGAGGAACTACATGTAGATTTTAACAGCACAAGGAGTTAGTCAGGTTGCAGATACAGATTAGCAAGGTTTCAGTATTGCCTTGCATGAAAAAATCCTTATATGTGAAGAGCTTAGTGGCCTTAGCAAGAAAGATAGTGAAAAAAAAAATCTATTTTCTGCATGATGAAAATCCACGTGTAAGGATTTTTTTACACAAAGGAAACAATTCAAGAATGATGAAGTCTCAAGTAGTGAGATTGGAAAGTTACTTTGTAATATTTATTTGTTGTGCCTTTAAAAACCCAATGAGGTAATTTATTTGAATTAATAGTAGCCCCCAATAGATCTCTCCTTGCTTTTCTTATTTCATTGATGGAATGACTTAGGACTGGTAGAAGAAAGGCATAACAACTTTCAAAAATCCACTCAAAACGCCTCTAATATCACCTACAAAGTTGACAAAAAAGTAATTGGAAAATATTGCTCACTACACCAGAAAAGTAACACGGTTTCTATTAATAATGGTACTTTTAAAATGTAACTTCATTATGCCCTCATTTTTTAAAGTCAGTTCATTTCAGGTAACTACGATACCTTATCTCATCAATTCCACACACCAGTATACTCCATATGTTCATTTCATAACATTTTATTCAGCTGTAGTGAATCTGCAATGCCACCTCACAAAGCTATTGTTAAACTAATAGGGTCAAGTCAATTTTTTTCCACCCACTGGACCATTTTAGTTACATTCTGATATTGATAATCTTATTTCTGATCTTGCCTCAACCATGT
Source organism: Intellagama lesueurii (assembly GCA_037013535.1). NCBI lineage: Eukaryota > Metazoa > Chordata > Lepidosauria > Squamata > Agamidae > Intellagama > Intellagama lesueurii. Next base: position 66,303,206 of record JBAJHW010000005.1, on the reverse strand, counting down.
TCTATATCTTTTGGCCCTTGGCTGGATCCCGACACCTCTAAGTATATATTGAAATACAATATTTGCAAGAAAAAATGTGTTAGTTTCAATGATCACTTACTTATTTATTATGCTTCTCCATTATTGTTAAAACCTGGCCTTACCAGACATTAGGGCCCTTAAGCTATTAGAGCACAATAGCATGTGATTAATTTTAAGCATGAAAGCAGCTTCACTGAAATCAATGACATTATGAATTTGCCTATTAGATGTTTCCCATGAAAAATAAACCCCACCAAAGGCAGGGACTCCGGGCTGTTAGAGAAGCGCCAATTTCTGTACTCAATCACAAGAATCAAATATAAGATAACTAGAAAATTCTGCACAAAGAACATTCTCTATTGCTTCTCACTTCATTATTTAAACAGAGCACATAATATGTAGCTAAAAGGCGAAATGAATTATTTAGAAATCTCTTATTTTACAAATAATGTGGCCATTTGACTTCCGTACCAGAATTACATTAACGCACATAAGAAGTTTGTGAATGTTAATCTAACCAGAATTTTTGTGCATTTCCGAACTTCTACAAGGATTTTCAGCATGAAAGCTAGTTCTTGTGTGAAGATGCCCAGTGTCAGAATTACAAAACCCAGAATTTATCTAGTTTATTTTTATTTTATTTTATTTTTAAAGTTTGATCTGGCCTTTGCATCAAAATTGACTTTCAAAGCTCTTCCATTATATTTCCACATGCACACAGTAAAACACAATATTCAACATGCATGATGAAAGTTGATGTGGAAACAAAAGGAGGTTCATATGCTATGCCATGAAGGATGTCATAGAACAGGACAGGTTCAGAGTGGCATCCAAAAAATAACAGTGAGGTCACCATGAGATGGATGACATGGGGAGGAAACTGCTCTAAAGTTAGGATATAACCACAGAATGAGATTTGTTGTGGTAATTCAAAGATGCCCTGGCTGTAGAGACTTTTGAATAAGCAGAGGCCTCTTCTGCTGGCAGAAATGCCCTTATGTTGGAGGGGAAAGCAAGAGAGGAAGTGTATTATGCCATCTCCAGGCCTTCTCTAGCCAAAATCCATCCCTATGAATTGGGAGAGGTTTGGGTTCAGTACACTTTCAGCTAACCTACTATAGGTTCAGATTACCCTGAGCCATCTTGGCTGGTTCAGATTATTTCCTAGGTATTGTCATGCCTCATCTTGGTGAGTCAGCTTCAAAAGACCTCATGGACCCAAGGAGGACAGTGTTGAAGGACAATTCAGTGCTCCTACAAGCGGTGGTGTTCCACTACTGAAGCAGCAGTCAACAGATAATGAAGAGCATGTAGGTGCATTTGTCCCTGGGAGAGCTGCAGCTTGAAAAAATTAGAGCAAAAGGACAGCCAGCATGTCAAGGTTCTCCAAGTGATAATTGGAAACAGATGGACACCAGGAAGAGGCTGGCTGGGAACTATAAATTCTGTGTCTGCTGTCAGTACAGCCTTTGTGGGAGAAAACCTGGAGGTTCATATCATATCTGCTATTCTGTGCTGCTTGTTCAGATTCCTGTAAGCTTGGGGAAATGGGCTGCCTATGACCTTATTTCTACCTGTTCCTTGTTGTGAAGGTAACTGATCTATTCTGACTGAATAACAGGTTGACTTACAAACTGTACTGATTCCCTCCTTTATGAATAAGGATTGCCTTAAGATGATACAGGCCTGGCATGTGCTGCCTGATATCACATTCTAGGTCACAGGACATTCTAAAGTCTGAACACAACAAAGATAAAGTTCTGGTTATGCCACAAAAGGAGTGATGCCAACCCTTTTTATGTTGCAACCATGATATAATACAGTTTTACCTTTCATGGGAAAGGGCCTTAGCTCTTTTTTCTTTTTCTTGTATCTGCTTTTAGTGTCTCTAGGTAAAGTTAGGAAAGATTCTTGAAACCTGGAAAGCCGCAGCCAGTCTGTGCTAAAGGTACTTGACTAGATGGGCAAACAGTTTGATTCAGTATACGGCAGTTTCCTATGTTCCCCAGTGCTGAATTCCGTAGCCTGTGGAAATTATGCAAATTAAGCAAAATACACAATTATTTCCTCCAAATTAGCACACCTTCTTTTGTTTCCAGTTAGTTCCAGGATGTGATAAATGGCATTTAAGACCCATGCAAATGTTCTTAAAGGACTTTCTTCTTATGTCCTTTTTGGCATCAGCAGGCACCTGTTAATGGAATGCAGGATGGGCGCATCCATTAGACAGAGTTTGGCATCCATCTCATGTGGCAAAGTCAAGGGGACAAGGAGTAGTGGCAAGCTGTAAAATACAGAGCTCTCTGTTCACGACACAGCCACCACGGTGTCTTCAAAGTTAGCCTGCTGCCCTCAATAAGTGATATAGTCTGGGCTGCATCGTACCTAAAGGGAGCATTTCATCCTCTGCCTCAAGTAGTAAAACGTCTCACTTCAGCTCAGATTACCTCCCCAGAGAATTTTATTTGTAGGCTATTGTATTATAGCTGCCTGGTACTACAGTTATGTTATTGTGTTACAGAACAAATGAACATGCTACAAGGCAATTCTAAAAATTGGGGCAGCCCAAACAAAAACATTATAACTGTTAAACTAAAAATTATAAGTTCATAAACCTTTTGGACCAATATAGCTTTTCCTCCACAGGTTGCCTATCCCAAGGGAACGGTTTGGAAATTGGAACATAGCATTCTAGTCTGCATTCTGCAGAGTGGGCAAAGCAACATTAGTTTATCTGAGAGGTTAAATGGTGTGTATGTTTCTCTATTGTGTGTGTTGAACTTTGCTTCACCATTTCATTATATCCAAAAACAGCCCTTGATAATATTTTGGCACAGAGGGACTACAACCATATCCCAGCTGTTCTTGCTTCTGTCCTCCCCCAGCAACCATATTACAGATCATGTGCTCATCTTCTGAGATCCTCTATCACTGGATAATTCTACATGTGGGAAATTTGTGTTGGAATTTTTGTGTAGTGTATGTATACTTAAACTTCCATTTTAAGAAGCCAGGAAATTCAGTTCTTTTTTTTTTAAAGCACCCTCTGGTTTATGAATGTGAGATATTGTGCTGCTGTATCAATGATTCAAAATGCCAGGAAATAGCCCAGTACAGCTGTACAATATTGTGCCAACATTGTCAACATGAAAAGGAAGGAATGCTGAGCTCTAAAGAGGAAAGAGCAGCCTGAACGTTGACAACCCCAATGGCAGCAGTCAAGATGGTCTACAGGATACCGTCTTGTGCTCACCACCATTCACAGCTGTTGAAAAACAACCATGACAATTGTTTTGTGTTTGGGTGAGAAGTGGTTAACTGATTTTAAAAAGGAGTCAATTTCTACGATTTTCCTCTGCTTGGTGTCACTTTGTGAATGCCAGTGAGCAGAAGAGGGTATCCTGTAGACCAGGGGTCTCCAAACTTTTGACCGTGAGGGCCACACCAGATATTTTCAACATTTTTGAGGGATGAAGGAACAGGAACGTGCATGTGTGTGTACGTATGGCTGCATGCATGCACACGCGCATGCCCCACCCACATGCACGCACGCAACCCCCTGCCTGCCCCTGCATGCATGCACACACGTCAACCCTCCTACATGCACTGCTGTGTGCACGCCCACCTGCCTGCCCGTCCAGAAGCACCCCCGCCCGCCCACACCCCTGCATTCACACGCGCACGCACGGGCTGAAGGGAATGGGCCAGCTAAAACAGCAAGGTGGGCTGGATGTGGCCCACGTGCTGTAGTTTGGAGACTCCTGCTGTAGACCATCTTGACTGCTGCGATTGGTGTTGTCAAGAATCAAGATTTAAACTTGGTATTCTTTTTCCTGCTGGCAATATGGATGATATTGTGCAGCATAATTGGGCCATTTCATGGCATTTTAAATCATGGATACAGAAGCATAATATCTATTCATAAACTGGGGTCTTCTGTAGTTGTTGTTGTTCTTTTAAGAATTTAATAACGTTACGTGTTGGTTGCGCAGTGCAATACTTTTTTTAGTGTCACTTGGTGAATGTCTGCTCTGGTCAATGGTCAGAGAGGAAGACAGAGGGAGAGAGAGGGCAAACAAACAATCTGAAGCAACAAAGAGGAAGAGGGGTGGAGGCTTGCCTGAAGCCCCAGAAAAATGGCTTTGCTAATTGGTTAGTGGCACAAGACAGTCTCTGCAAAAACTCCCTCCTCACTAAAACTGAGTGCAAGGCTGCATGCAACATGGTTAATTTTTCCAACAATGAATAACATCACAGACTAGCTGGGCCTTAATACAGAACAAGGAATCCATGCAGAAAGAGAAAGATGGAGATACACTATGATAATAGCCAACCTCAGCAACCGGGATGGTACCCAGACAGAAAGAGTATACATTGAGATATGTTGGGGGAATGCCATTTTGATTTCTCTCAAAGTTTCAGAAGAATGCTCTGCCAGATTTGCTGTAAGCCATTGCAACAATAAAATAAAATAAAATAAAATTATGGCTGAATTCTGTTAGTGTTTGTGTGAGGTTTGCGTAACTTGCTATGGCTAATTGACAAGGTGCCAGCACTCGTCTTGGTTGAACAATTGGGCATTTGACTGAGGTGCGCCCTGGTACCTTGTCAAAGCAAGTTATGCAACCTTTACACAAACACCAATAATATTCTGGCCATCTGGTATAAGCCACATGGTTCTCACTGAAGGGGTTAGAAGAAATGTGTTCATAGGCCTGCCGTTAGCAGTGGAAACAAATCGTGTACTGAGAGACCTCACTAGATGCTGAAGAACGTTGATGCCAACACTGATTATCAGAGCTTAGAGAAAACTACCCATAAATAACAAGTTGCTTGTAATATCATTCCCCTATAACAAATATATCGTAATATTGCTTTATATTTATAACTGAATGACTAAAATCTTGCTGTTTAGCATATTAAATTGCTCTAGACTAGGGACATTGAATTGGCATGGATTTGGTGAGTCAACTGCTCCATAAGTTCCATTGATTCAAATGGACCTACTCTAGTTCTGAGTTAATTTAGTGTAGCAAATGGAAATTAGAATAGGTCCATTTGAATCAATGAAATCTATGGAGTTGACTCATCTAATCCTAGTGTGCCTACTCTAATGCAACTTACTGTGCTAAAGCAACAGGTTTTCAGCCAATGTGGGATAATTTCAGTTCTTCTGCCATGTAACATTTTAGCTGCTTTTGCTATTCAAGGGAAATGACCTCATTAGAAATGGGTACGAATAGAAAAAAAAGGCAATTGGTAGTGATTCATAATTCATCAAGGTTGTTGAATCACAACATGTTTTCTGGTGAATCGATTCATTGATTCATTGATTCATCTTGACTTTAAAACCCTATGAACAGCCCTCCCGGGCACCTTTTTGTGGATGCATAACTAGAACTCCCAAAACTCAAACTTCACCAAATATGCAGGACTTGTAGAGGAGAGTCATGGGAAGCCTCTGTATAATTTTGGTGTCACTAAGTGCCTGGGGGTGGGATTATTTTATAGCCCAACAAATTGATGAATTAAAAATTGCTAAAATTTTGTCAATTCGTATTCATTAGCCACTTCTGATGAATAAGAATCTATGAATTAAAGATTTTTGACAAATTTTGCAATTCATTTTTTAATTCATGCCCTTCTCTAGGCCTCATCAATTGATGGAAGAGAACTATCACATGATTGAAGTGCTGGCTTTTGCTATACCTGGTGCATCTGCCTTATGCTTTATTGTGGGTGTTCAAATGACATGATAGTGGACAGGCAAAGTGCTTTTGACCAGAGGTTTGTAGCATCCACTTGTTCTTCACAACTAAAAAGTAACCCCCTTATATCCTTATGAGAAACACATTACTTTTCAAACTGGCGCATGTACCAGCAGGTAATTCCTTTTTGAAACACTGGAAATGTAATGGTAACAAATTACATTTTAAAAGTCACTTCCCAGGCTCTGCTGAGAATACATAAAATTCTAGTACTTCCACACAGTCTTCCTTTTGACTTTAGAGATTTACTGGACATTTCTCTCTAATCTATATTTGATGGCATCAGTCCTAGAAAATTCACTTTTTTTAAAAGAAAGGATGGAGAACTCTTGCAGATGCTGACTTCCAAGCCTGCCACTTCCTCTATCTTTTGTGATGTGATCATGAAATTGCAAAATAATAAATATGCACTACTATGCCCATCTATTCTTTTCACTCCCCTTGAGGTGCTGTTTTACTGGATGGAATGGAAGCACTTTCTAAAAGGTGCTGACAAATATCATTAGAAAAAAATGCCATTTATCTTATTTTGATAAAGAAACTATACTTCGTCTTTCTGAGGCAGCCAACAAAGTATTTTGTCTACCTGCATTTCCACATATGTCACTGGAATGGGCTGTATATGTATTTTGAAATTATTCCTTTTTATTCACAAGTCTAAGAAGATTTTAAGATACACTCAGTGGAATAAGATCAGATTGTATTAGATCTTCCTTTATTTACTGAGCTAGCTTTTTCGATGGCTGGCATTTCCCCTTTCCTCTCCTAAGGGGGTTCCTTAGCTGTTACAGGTGAGTATTGATTGAAGTTTGTGTCATTTCAAAGACTATGTATCTGGCACTCTCGATTCAAAATCCTATTTCCTTTTTCAGAGGCTTTGTTTAGCAAGCTCTACATTACTGACACATGAAAGTACATGTAACTCTATTGCTGCAATCCCATTTAAGTCATTCTGTTTTGATCAATTGTTCATAAACCTTCATTTTCATTGTACTTTTTTGTTTGAATATTTCCCACTTTGAGATTGGTGAGTTTTTTTACATAGATACATTTTTGAATTCTAAGGAGTTCCTGAAGTTTGGAATTTTTTGGGTAGGGGGCCTGTACCCTTACCATTGCAATGGCTAAACAGTTCTACAGTATCCCCGATCTGTCAAGTCCCCAGAGTGATTTCCTCTTTCTAGGAATATTCGATTCTTGTTGTTTAGTCGTTAAGTCGTGTCTGACTCTTCGTGACCCCATGGACCAGAGCACACCAGGCCCTCCTGTCTTCCACTGCTTCCCGGAGTTTGGTCAAATTCATGTTGGTAGCTTCAATGACACTGTCCAACCATCTCGTCCTCTGACGTCCCCTTCTCCTCTTGCCTTCACACTTTCCCCACATCAGGGTCTTTTCCAGGGAGTCTTCTCTTCTCATGAGATGGCCAAAGTATTGAAGCCTCAGCTTCAGGATCTGTCCTTCCAGTGAGCACTCAGGGTTGATTTCCTTCAGAATGGATAGGTTTGTTCTCTTTTCAGTCCAGGGGACTCTGTTGAGCTTCAGACCATTTTTTTGTGCTCTCCTCTTTCACCCTCATTAAGAGGTTCTTTAATTCCTCCTCACTTTCTGCCATCAGAGTGGTATCGTCTGCATATCTGAGATTGTTGATATTTCTTCTGGCAATCTTAATTCCGGTTTGGGATTCATCCAGTCCAGCCTTTCGCATGATGTATTCTGCATATAAGTTAAATAAGCAGGGAGACAATATACAGCCTTGTCGTACTCCTTTCCCAATTTTGAACCAATCAGTTGTTCCATATCCAGTTCTAACTGTTGCTTCCTATCCCACATATAGATTTCTCAGGAGATGGATAAGGTGGTCAGGCACTCCCATTTCTTTAAGGACTTGCTATAGTTTGCTGTGGTCCACACAGTCAAAGGCTTTTGTGTAGTCAATGAAGCAGAAGTAGATGTTTTTCTGGAACTCTCTGGCTTTCTCCATAATCCAGCGCATGTTAGCAATTTGGTCTCTAGTTCCTCTGCCCCTTCGAAATCCAGCTTGTACTTCTGGGAGTTCTCGGTCAACATACTGCTGAAGCCTACCTTGTAGGATTTTGAGCATAACCTTGCTAGCGTGTGAAATGAGTGCAATTGTACGGTAGTTGGAGCATTCTTTGGCACTGCCCTTCTTTGGGATTGGGATGTAGACTGATCTTTTCCAATCCTCTGGCCACTGCTGAGTTTTCCAAACTTGTTGGCATATTGAGTGTAGCACCTTAACAGCGTCATCTTTTAAGATTTTAAATAGTTCCACTGGAATGCCATCACCTCCACTGGCCTTGTTGTTAGCCATGCTTTCTAAGGCCCACTTGACTTTGCACTCCAGGATGTCTGGCTCAAGGTCAGCAACTACACTATCTGGGTTGTCCAGAACATCCAGATCTTTCTGGTATAATTCCTCTGTGTATTCTTGCCACCTCTTCTTGATATCTTCTGCTTCTGTTAGGTCCCTACCATTTTTGATAAAGCAATTCCCTCTATCTCCTGAGTGTCATTGTCACCAGTCACCCTTGATTATTGTCCTTACAGGAACAGGAGAGCCCTGGGTTCTACAGATTATGGGGTTCATTATTATCTTCACTTTTCAGTATCCACAGGGGGCTTGGAACAGATCCCCATAGATACAGGGCCCCTATTGTACTATTTTATTTTTAATTATTTCAAATTCTACTTCATCTTCCCAGATACAAAGCAGTTTAAGAGTTCACCAGTTATTTAAAATGAATACTGAACAATGTTTAAAATGGTACAGCAACCTAAATGAACAAAATTCTCAAACACCAGAAAGAAACAATAGCATGTAGGCTTTTGTTGGATAATATCCACCTGTTTTTAAAAGACATTACGAGACATTGTTAGATAGTGCGTGACTTTTAAAGCAAACAATATCTTAAATAAACTTAAATATTAGAAGTGTTGTTATAGCCCACTCCTAGACATATAGCTCAGTGGTTTAGGTCTGTGGCTGAGAAGCCAGAAGTTGGGAGTTTGATTCCCCACTGTGCCTCCTTGACAGGAGCTGGACTTGATGATCCATAAGGTCCCTTCGAGCTCTACAGTTCTAAAGTTTATTGTTGTTGTTGTTTTACTCAGCCTGAAGTCCCATGGAATGTAATTGAACTTACATTTCCAGCTAACTACAGATAGATTGGTAACTTTAGTACTGATTGTTTTAACAGGAGTTGCATCTCCCAAGAGCTGTTCTCTTATGACAGACAGGTATGTGCTCACAATGGACTACAAGGACATGCTTCAGTTATGACCCAATAGCTAGGAAAATAATCTTACTGTAAGGAATTCACTACTGCAAAGTCATGGTGGAAGAAAATCTCTGTAGAATACAACAAGGAAATGTAAAATAAAAATTAAATAACAGTGAATACCATTTTGGGGGGTGGTTTTTCTATTTTCTTTTTAAAAATGGAAATTACCTATTGTGACACTTTCTCTACCCATGTCTTAGAACAAAATAGGACAACACAACAATGCTCTCTGTTTGTGCCTTTCTCTTCAGGCAGGCTCTTCTTTAAATTGCTGGCTGACTAAGGGGATTTTTAAAGGGACCATTTTATTCTGTGTTTTACTTGTATTTTTAATATTGTTCTTTTGAGTTTTTAATATGGTGATTGTTTAATGTTTTTTAAATATTGTAAGAATTTATTATTTGGTTTTTAACTTTGTTTCTTTCAAATACTGCAAGCTGCCTTGGATCCTTCAGGAGAAAGGCGGCATGTAAATATTTTAAATAAATAAATATTAATTTCTTCAACTTTGGATATTGGAAACATAACTGGATTGTTCGACTGTAGGTTTAGGCTGCAAGTAAGGATCAAACTAAAGAGAGAAATCCCATGTACACATACTTGGGAGAATTTTCCTTTGGATTCCGTGAATTTTGTAGGCCTGTGTTAGATTTAGGACTTGAGTCTTACTAAGTCTTACTGAGTTCAGGGAGAAATATTTCAAGGAAAGTGGGTATAAGATTGCATTCTAAATCTGTTATTATATTTAATGTGTACTGGAAAAACAGAAATAGCTGCCATGGGTGGGAGGGGCCAAACAAGAGGACCATGGCAGGTACAAAAGTAGACCTTTGGTCTGGATAGGCGGGATAGAAATCCAATAGATAAATAAATAAAATAAATAAATAAAAGTGGAACCTTGTCCATACTGCTCCAATTTCAATGGGAATCATAACCTTCTTATTGCAATTCGTGTTAGGAAGAAACACCCATTAGCAGCATCTATGGCAGTTTCCCTGCTAAAGCAAATAGCAAAATTGGGGGAGATTTTCATTGGGACTGTAAAATGGGAAGAAACTATTGTGTCTTTTGTGTTGTCCTCCCAGTCTGCTTTGGGAGAGGGGCTGCCACAAGTATTTCCATCTTTAAAAATGGAGGAGAAGTACAACAAACAATGCACTGAATATAACACCAACTTTGGCAGAGAATGACAAATCTCTTTTGACCTGAGTCTGGCATTTAGTTCCCCCACCCCACAAAAAAGTTGTGAAGTAGTGGTTTGTAGACAAAAAAGGGAAATACAAAGAAAGCAAATAATTCATTGGGCATGTACACACCTTGAGAGTCCTTTAGATTCAAACTGCTGCAGATATGGTGAGCATTCCTCAAAGTAAAATTATGCTCCGTATTCTTGGTCACTTATCAACAGTGCACTGGAAAAATGTTCCACATTAATTCTGAATATGACCAATCTAAATCAATGGGAATCTTGACTTGCTGAAGTGAATAAATGTAATGTTACCCTAGAACCACTCAGGAAACTATATAAATTATTTTTATTTTAATAAAAATAAAAATATATCAAAAAAGTGAATGCAAAATTTAAATCATTAATGCTCTCTCACATTTGAATGGGTTAATGAAATCGAAGCTATAAATTTTAACTGACTTATATAGTGTTCCCAGTTTTATAGATTTTACAATTACTGAAACAGTTGCTATTAGCAACAGATCCCATTTTAAGCCATAACACGCATCTTAGAAACATTTTAAAGTTGAAGTCAATTGAAAACCAAGCCGAAAATAAGATCTAGCTTTCTAATACTGTCTTCCATAGTGGTATTTACTAAATCTCTTTGCAACATACATAGTCATACACCATCCTTCATCATCTGATTTAGAAAAGGGGGGTAGTTGCATTTGCATAATAAATGGCAGACACATTCAAACACTATAAGCGTAGGGAGAGAGAAGAGTAAAATAAGGACAGCCAGTAAGTGAGAACAGTCAGCCAAATGTACCTGATTAAAATATATACCACGTTCATCAATAAAGCAGTTCCTCATAATTTCAAGGTTGAAGTCCATAAAGTGGAAGGCTCATTATAATCAATCACATAGAATGCTTCCAAACATATTTAGCTCAGAAATCGATGCATTTCAACTGACTTTCTGAAGATTTTTTATTTTATTTTATTTGCAGGATATTTCACATCTCACACTTCCAGGTTGCCACTGAACAATTCTCAAGAATGGTTCCACACACACAAATTTTGCTTTTAAAAGGTTATGTTGACTCCGGCAGCTGAAAACAAACAAACAAAATGTAAAAATCTGGCCCAGTTCAACAAGGTCAATCACCAGCATCCCACCAAGAGGGAGGTTGCCAACTGAAGGGGAGAAATCCATGTATTCAGCCCCACCCATATTCACTAACAGGTGGGATTCTTCAGGTTTGAACTGTAGGCAGCTGGCAGAGGAGAATTTGGAAATCAAGAGCTGAGCATGGATGTTTTGGCTGAGGGGCAAAGCTAGAAACTGGAGCCAACAACACATGAGATAGGAAGGCCACTGTTCCTCAGAAAACAACCCATCCTGTTTAGATGTCTTTTATAGCCCTTCTTGTCAAGGAGGGCATGCTAGTCCACATGACTTGGTGAGGCCAGAACAGATTCTGAGACTACCTCAGTACCAAAGAAGACATCCCAGCTTACAGTTCTATAGATCAACCATGGGAAAGCCCCACTTAGCCCTGATGGTTCCTGATTCCACTATTTGGCTTCTGACAAACCTCACAGGGAAACAATTCCTGTTTGGCTTAGTATCCTCGTGATCCCCTTGAGTGTCTCTCTCTAAAAGGAGTGGGAAAAGTAGATTCTGCTATTTCTGTATTCTTTTCTAGTCCACTCACCAAACCCTTCAAAGCAAAGTAAGCAAAGCATGCTGCTTATATACTGCCCCATAGTGCTTAATTTACAATTTAATTATGCAGGCTACTTATTGCCCCTCTCACCCACCGCCAGCAAGCTAGATAGTCAGTTTACAGACCTCAGAAGAACAGAAGGCTGAGTCAACCTCAAGCTGGCTACTTGAACTATCTCTGGTGGGGAAAATAATGAAATTGAGGCTGTCCTACTTTGAGCACATTATGAGAAGGCAGAATTCTCTGGAAAAGACAATAATGCTGGGAACGGTCGAAGGCAGCAGGAAATAAAAGATGAAATAAAAGATGAATGGACTCCCTAAAGGAAGCCACAGGCTTTGAGTTTACAAAAGCAGAAAAAAGCTGCTGAGGTCAGGAGATCACTCATTCATAGAGTCACCATAAGTCAGAGGCAACTTGACAGCTCATCACAACAACAGCAACAAATTGAGACAAATTCTAAACACCTTCTGTTAATGCTGATCTGCATCTGAAGGCAACTTTGGTGGCTTTGAGGATAAATTTTAACTTTCTAGCTTCCATCGTGGCTGCACTCCATTGTCCATCCACAACATTCAGCAGAGCAAGGTCAACCAAAAGTGTGACCTTCCAGTTTCTGCTTGCTTGAAATTACCTTCCTGTGCTATAACAAGCCATGTTGGGAATGTATGGCTTCTTCATGTTATTGTGTTTCTCAGAGGCTTTGCCTGTGCACCTGGCTTGGGTATAGAAATGTGGTTTGTTTTGCTGATGGTCAGAGGCTGCATGGGCTGTGAAATAAAAGGTGAGGGGGAGCATGCAGGTGTGGAAGACATTTGTTATGGTGAGGAGGTTTAGTGATACACACTGATATTCCTCCTTTTGAGCCAGTTCCACTCTCCTTATTTAAATTTTCTTATTTTCCATAAGATAGGCCTGAGATAGTATAGTTCAGAAATGTATTTACTTCCAAACATATTTGGCAAAAGTTCGGGGTTTGCTACCCCACAAAGGGAATACTTAGGAGGATCAGTCTGGTTGTCATTTTAAGCCTATAAAAAATATAAACACTGGCAGGACTGCTTAGCCACAAGTGTAATTAATTAGCACACTGTTATGTTATCGACTGTCAAGTCAGAACTGCCTTATGGTAACCCTAATGGGGCTTTCAAGGTAAGTGAGATATTTGAGGAGTGTTTTTTTACCAGTTCCACATTCCCAGTGAATTTCCATGGTGGAGTCTCCTGAGTCCCAGTCCATCACTCTCTCCACTACACCACACTGGGTATCCAGTTACCACACGATTGCATATAAATCTTTGGAACACTCTCAGTTTCAGTGTGGATCTAGTTTCTGGAAAGACACTGCACATTTGCCATTTGCAAGAGCTTTGTCCAGTATAATTTCCCAGGGGCTCCTAACATGCAGAAGGGATGTAATGTTTATAATTTCACTCTATGCACATATCTTCCAATTTGCCTTTTCTCTAATAAAATCTGTAGCTTTTACCTCACTGATTGTCTTCGATTCCTGAGAACCTGTTGCCAGCCATGACAATACAGCAGAGGTTACCTTACCTAGCTTCATTCTGTGTTTTATGATCTGAGTGAAATAAAGCACTTTTTGAAATTTCACAAAAATTGCGAAATTAGAATTCAAAGATGGATAACCTGACTAAAATGCAACTTAAAATTGAGAAGAGCGAGGAAGGATTCTTGTTCTCAGAAACAAACATCTGAAACCCACCAGTAGCATGCCCAAAAAGCTTTAATATCATTTTATAATGGGGGCAAAACTGTAAGCTCTATGAACACAGCCAACTGAAATGCAAATGGCCATAGAGTTTGGAGTGTGGGAGATGCAATTCTATTGTCTACTGGAACCTGACTAGAAGCTAAATCATGGCCATAAGACTAGAGATGTAGTGGGTGCTAGCAAATGTTTTCCTTCTTAGCAGTTTTCTGTGTCTTGCCATGCCAAGATCCTCCACTGAGATTTCTTCCCAGCATCAGCAAGGTTTCCTGGCTACTTGAACAAATCAGACCCAAATCTAGTTTTCCCCTTTTTTATTTTATTTTAATTTTTTGCCACAACATTTCCTGCAAGATTTCTTATGGGGTGGGGAATCTCACACAGAGAAATCTTGCTGAAATGAGAAAAAACAAAGTTATCCCTCAGCCCGCTTCCCCAGTTTCTTTATGAGAGCAAGAGGATGCAAGATTCACCTCCCTTCTTCTGGCTAGTGAATGGTGAATATTTGTAACTCCCCAGCTTTGAAATGTGTCTTTAAGCACAGCAAGAGAACATAGGATCTAATCATATTATTGACCATCAGTTAGAAGGTGACTCTTTCTTCAAGACTAACAATGGGGCAATATTTTCAATATCTTCATGAAGACAGCTGCCTTGTTTAAGCTGCAGAAATCAGCCATCTAACACACAGATTAGGAACTGTTGTGAAATTCTCTATGAATTGTTAGGTTTCACAAAGAATAGGCAGACAGTTTCTGGTCTCAGCTATATGTTTACTTAACTCTCAAATATGCTTTTTATCAAGTTAAGAATGCCACCAGAAGAAGAGAATGGTAAACCACCTCCAAGTACTCTACTTAGAAATGGTCACTGTAAGTTGAAATCACCTTGATGAAGCATAATTTATTAATAATTAGGAATTTGGAAACCTTTGTGATTGGGAATTTATACAGCAGTTAGGGCCATCAAATTATTTTGTCCAAACAAAACTAAATCATATTTATGATTCAAATACAAAAGGAACATAAAATTTCATAATAAAATTATGTAATTATAATAGAGTCAAAAGCAAAAAAGTCAAAAGCAAAAAAGCAAAACAGGGTTGTTTAAATAGAGATCTTATAGCTACGTATAAAGGCAGTAATAGTTGCAGGGCATTTTTTTAAAATTGTTGTATTACTCTAACAGTTAGGAAGCTTTTCCTGATATTCAGCCTAAACCTGGCTTCCTGTAACTTGAGCCCACTATAACATGTACTCTAGGATGATCTACAACAGCTCCTGCCCCTCCTCTGTATGACAATCTTTCAAGTATTTGAGAAGTCCTATACCTGAGTGGGGCTTCAGGTTTAGTAGCAACTTCCCTAGCAATAACATAGCTGTGTTAGACAAGAAAATGGGGCGGGGTGAGACGTTTACAGCATATGAGTCTCTATACAATTTTGAATGAAAACTACTAAAAGCAGATTGCACTGTATGACAGCATTGCACAATTCATTACAGGGACAGTGTTTTTTAAATTATTATACTTGAGTACTTTAGATTTAAATGAGTGATATTCGAATACGTGCTCTGTTCAGAGGCCTTCAGAAAAGAACATGCTTATGATCCAGGAAGTTTCTAATGCCTCATATTTTTGTCCAGCTTATCAGAAAATGGTTCAGTTGTATCCATCTAATTTTCTATTTTTTTATGTTTTGTAGATTTATTAATACACACCTCCTTTTCATACATACATCCAGAAACTTTATTGCCTCATTACTGTTGAGGAGACCAAGAGATATTTCAGCAAAGTAATGAATGAATTTTGCATGAAATAGAATTTCCATTTCTAAAATCTTTATATAGTCATTCTGTGTCATTAAGCTTTCTGAAATGACTTAAAATGGCCACAAATCATGCTGGCCATTCTGAAAAGCCACCTGGTGGATTAATGCTAGTGATTCAACCATATAATAGCATTTAGGAAAAAATATTACATGATGTACCTTTTTTGGACAGGAAAGATTTGTTTTGATCATGATTCTGTTTCAATAAATCATAGAATCATAGAAAAGTTGAGTTGGAAAGGGCCTATAAGGCCCTCGAGTCCAACCCCCTGTTCAATTCCAAGTAGCAAGGAGTAGAGATGGGCACAAACAGCCGTTTTGGTGGTTCATGCCAGTTCATCCCTCAAATGAACAGGTGTTTGGCATTTCCAGTCCTGCCTCCTCTGGTGGGTGCCCAATCAGAAGTAGCACCCTGATTTCCCTGTTCTGCCTCCCCTGGCACTGCCTCTGAGTGGGCGACTGCTGGAGGAGGTGGGGCTGGGAAGCGCCGAACTCCTGTTTGTCCAAAGGAAGTCTCCTACTACGACTACTTTTCTCTTCTTCCTTTTGTATAGTGTGGGTCACGTGACTCTGGTTGCCTGAGCTTCAGCCTCTCTCATGTCCTCCTGCAGGGTCTCCTGCATGTCTTCCTCTGCATACTGTCTGCTAGACTCCTCTTCAGCTCTTTGATTTGCCCTGTTTACTAATTTGCACAGTTGCATTGTTCAGGTATTCAGTAATTCTAATCCCTGAGGTCATCAATGATCTTCTCACAAAAACACAGATTTGCGGAATTGAACATTTGCATCTGAAATACACTGCACAAAATAGCACAGCAAATTTCTGTGATTATTCTTAAGAGTGCAGACCACAAGAATGTGGTGGGCTGAGATGTCATGTACGAAACCTGAGGCTGGAGCCCCTAAAGGACAAAGGAGTAAAGTTTCAAGCAGAAATAGGCACTAATGTACTATAGTCAATTCAGTTATCAATTAAATTGACTCTTGTTAATGTCAGTAGCAATGTATTTTTAAAATGAAGTTGGAATGCTCATTCACTATGAGACTTTTGCTTTCACATTCTTATTCTTCCCTTCCTCCACATTCTAACCTTTAAATGCTTATTTTAAGAAGACACGTTTTTCTACATTCTTATATTAAAAATTATATCAGAACTACTTGTTGAGAGTTGATTTATCTGTCACAGTGCACAGTGACAGCACAACTTGCATTCAGTTGGCAACTGAGGGTCAAATGAAAAGCAGAAGCAAGCACATTTGCATAAAGTATTGCAATGTAAAGAGTGCTGTGGATCAAAAACTGATAGATTTACATTATTGCCCAGGTGAAAATAATATTGCAGATATTTTCACAAAGCCATTGACCATACAGAAACATGTTTATCTATGTCATAAGATTGGTCTATACAACAATTAATTTAAGGAGGGATGTTGAGATTTTGATCTCAAAATGTATTAAATATAAATGTTGCATAGTTGAAAGTAAAATGGCTGATTTTACCTGAGTCATATACTAAGTGGATTCAGGTGTGGGTACTAAGGTCAAGGATTTGATGTTGTACACCTGTAGAAATTGATATAACTTTATGTAAGTGAAAATGAAGTAATGTATTTTCTGATTAGTCCCAAAAATGTATATGTCATGTGCAAAAGAGGACATTTTATCTGCTGTAAGTCAGATCACTTTTTTCTATGCTATGTATTGTACCATGTCATGTTATGCTGCCAGATGAATGTCTATTCTCTCTGTATATATGTTAATAGACTAAGTTGGAATTTTATTCTCTCAGTGTTCTAGTGTCTATGCAACCTGATATCTCCTAACTCTGCTTATGTCCTGAGAATACATATTTAACCAAATTTTTTAACATTACTGTCTTGTTAACAGATGGATCAAATGAACTGACAGGACAGCTGCACTGATTTTCCAGGTTTTTTTCCACACTGAGTTCACAATGTCTTTCAAGTGATTTATAGTTTGGGGACAGAATATTTGAAGGACCATTTTCTCCAAATTACTGAGGTCATTATTGGGGGCCCTCTTATGGGTTCCATTGATTTCACCAGTTTATTTAACTGAAGCTAAGAAACGATCCTCAGTGTCATATAGATTTTGGAAATCAGTACTTTAAACAGGAAGAACTTGAGGTTATAAGTCTGGGTGTTATGTTTGTGGGCTGCAGCATGAAGCCAGTCTAAAGTCTTAAAGAGTGCTTGTTAGCGTAGGTGGGTCCAGCCAAAAAGTTGGGTGTATGTAATTCATCCCCTTACATTGCAGGTGGCAGACAGAAGCAGGTCATCAACAGACCAGGTCATAAATCATTCCAAGAGTCCAGGTAAGACAGATCAGCATGAATGAGAGACTGTTAATGAGTTGTCTCCCACAAACTAACTGCAGCTTCCCGAATTTGTAGCTGCCAACATGCCTTTCCTGGGTGAGTAGTTGTTTCCAATTAGTTATCAAGAGACCCTGAGACACTGATGCTGCTTTTGCTCAAATTTCCTGAGCCTTTGCCATCCTCTTGAGCAAATGGACCTCACATATGCAAGGCTCTCGTCATCATGCAAAGCCTCACTGGCAGAAATTGCCTCAGACCTTCTCCCCAAAGTTTCCATGGGTCTTTCCCTATGAGGATGATTGATCAAGGTGAGGTATGACACCAGGGTTCTTCTCAGCAGGGCTGGCATGCCATATTTGGTGGTCTGTGAAATAACTTGGAGACTGAAAACATTAGTATGAATTCTAACATGTTAACATTATCTATTCAAAACATAATTGTGAGACATTGTTAAAACAATTTGTTATGTTAATCATTACAATTTATTAATGTGTTACTTTCAAGTTTAAAAATAGTACTCGTAGCTGGAAAGCTATTATGTCCCTGTAGGGTTTGAGCAACTTGTCACAAATTGCAGCCAACTGACAAGGTACTGGAGTGCATCTCAGGGGATGATTACATGAGTTTGATCCACTGGGGGATAGGCTGCTTCATTCATTTTGCCAATGATCAGACAACATAATTGCTAGAGGGAACCTACCAAGCCCCAGAGCACCTTTCTGGGTCCTTGTTAAGGGCTACACTTTTTTTAAGATCACTACATTTTGGTTCATTTCTAGGATGTGCAATTAGTGGGATTGAACCAAAGCAGAACTTGCTGTTTTAATTTCCCCTCTGGTTTCAATTACCCAAAATCATTAGTGTCTTAAATAGACTGCTTAGTCACTTATTGAAATTGGTAAATTGGGAAATTAAAAACTACCTTCCTCTGCTCCTCTGTGGAGCAGAGGGAGAAAGCAAAGCTTTTCTTTTAAAGCCAAAGCAGATGTGCTGTACCTTTTAGGAAAAATAAATGAAAAATTAAAGGCTTCTTGTGGAAGCTGAAAGAGACAGAAGGGGACTAGAAGAGGGTTATTCTTTTTCTTTTCTTTAGCAGACCAAATTGGGTCTCTTGAGGTGCTCATGTCATGCAAATACAGTGATCACACCAAATGCCATACCGGACCTCTACCTGACCTTAAGCAACCCTGTTTATCTTGCACCAAACCCCTCCAAATGAGCCATCAACTAAGCCCTCAGTTGCACAATGGGGTGCTTGATGAGGCACATGACCAAGACATGTCCTGGTACCTCATAAATTTAGCACAATTAGCTGTGGCAATTTACAGAAATCTTATGCAAACACCAATAGAATGTTGACCATCAGTTGAAGTAAGTGAGCATGGGCTAAGGCCCCCAAATAATTTTACTGAGAAAATTTCAAAGCCACCAAAATTTCCAAAAGCAATAGATTAAATAATAGATTAAATAATGAAAAACATTACTCATGTGGTTGAGCAAGGAGTAATATGTTTCATTAGTTATAACAATAAAAGTAACAGCTTTTGACATCATTCAGGGAAGTTAAAAGCAATAAACTAATTCCCAGTTTATATGCCTATAGATGGGAAAGTATATTATTGTAATACACATTTCTGTCTAAAGTGTGGCAAGGGAGCGAGCTTTAAGATAGCTCAATGATATAGGTATCTGGCTGCGGAGCCAGAGGATGGGAGTTCAATTCCCCACTGTTCCTCATTGACTGAGGCTGGACTCGATTCATAGGGTCCCTTCCAGCTATGAAGTTCTAAGATTATTAAGACCATCTGAATTAAGTGAAGAGTGAAGAAATTTATATTGAGCTCTCCTCATCCTATCCCATGGTGATACCATTGTGTCTAGTACCAACAATTGCCTCAGTGTACCACTGCTAGAATCTCCACCCCAAAAAAGATTTTTCTCTCTTGTCCCAACAGTCTATGGGAACGGTATGCAACTTTTCTCTTTAGAAAAGTTTTGAATCTTACATTCATCAGCCCTGTTTTAATTTGTTTTGTTAATAATGAGCTGGTTAATGCTGATGTCTATTCTGCTATGATTTTATTAAAGATGAGGTGAGCCCTTAATTATTTGACATGGTTGTGTGGTTCTTCATACCATGCATCTGTCATTGTGAGTTTGATGTTATGTTTGACTGCTTCAACTTTTCTTTCCTGTACTTTTTTTAGAGACTGTGATTTTTACAGTTACTGGGGGTGTTTTAATAACATTTAAATTGGTTAGCTAGCTTGAAGTCTCAAATATCTGGGGAGTTTGGCTTCTTTGCTGAAAAGGGGCAACTGAGGCCTGTTGCAAAATGTTGATTAGCTTTCAGAGCTGAGCTGAGTAGGTCAGTTGTACTACAGAATGCCGTTCCGTCCCAGGATACTGCTGGGTACCCCTGAGATGGCAGATTGAATGACACTGCAATGAACACATATCAGATATACACAGAAAACTTGCAGAGGCACCTGGATTAAAGTACTGTACTGAGAAATCAATGCACTTGCACCATGTACAGTATTGGGTCAATAATACTGTTTGTCTCAATAGGAGAAAAGTCCAGGAAGAGAAGTGCTTTTGAGCATCAAGGCAGCATTTTTGTCACAAGAACTTCAAAGCAGCATCCAGCTTCCTCCACTATGACTGTGCAAAACCTTGCTTTCTGGCCAACAACCAACACACTAAAGTTTGCCCATTCGTTTCCCACATAGTCTGAAAAGTGCTGGGGAATGCAGATGGTTCTGGATCATTGCATTGGTAATGTGTCTGCTAAAGACTGATGCCTTACAAGCTGAAATTATTGCTTCCTGACAGCCACGCAGTTATACAAGTTTTTCCTCCATTAAAAAATAATACAAGTACAAATTGAATGGAAGGAAGCCGGAACCGAAGAACAACAGGCAAGTATGCTTACAAGAAAAAGTGGAGAGGCCCAACTGCATGAAGGGATTTTCTTTTAAAAGCAAAATTACACTGTATTACAGTTTCTCCATGGCAAGTGGTCTCCATCCCACTGGCTATGTTATTAGGTTCTGACTGTGAGTCGCCTTCTCCTCAAGTGTGAATCTCCATGCTCCCACCCTGCCATTTCCTGAAATAAACAACAGAGATGTAATGGCTTAAAGTGAGGTATGACGCCAGGGTTCTTCTCCAAGCTGGGTGCGGTAAGATTTTGCAGATGCTACCATCGGAACCTGCTGTTCTTGCCAGAGATAATGGGATTTGCAGCAGTATGATAACATGTGACCCACTAAGAAAACTGTTAATACAGTATTAATTCAGACAGTAAGCTGATAAGGTTTTGGATGGAGTAGACAACAGAGACTACAGCCTTATTCAAGACAGAGTTTATTTGTACTGTACATGTGAAGAATGAGGAAACTAGCCCCATTCCCTCCAGTCATCACTCTCTTCACAGGGGGAAAGTGATGCATTCAGGTTAACCTTATCCTGAACATTTGATTAGGGCTAGATAGAAAAACAGACTGATGGACAGAACCATTATACTCCCCAGACAATGTCCAGTCTGGTCTGATTATGGAATTTTAGATGGAGTTGGGCCTGGCTAATACTTAAATAGGAGATAATCATGCAATAGCAGAGAACCCAAGATACAACCAGGGAAGAATCCTCTCTTGGAGCACCTCTGCCAGTTGGTGATGCCAGTACCCGCCTACATGAGCCAACAATCTTCTGTATAAAGCAAGCCTCCAATGGTTGTAAGTTTCTAGAATATTGATGTAATTCTTAGTTGCATAAGATTGTCAGAAGACTTACAGTGGACAGACTTAGTCAGGAAGAGTAGCCCATGTAATCACATATATAAATATTTGAGGAGGTATCATAGCTCAAAAGTTCTCACAAGCCATGCATGTAGAAGATTCCATTTTCCAAGTTTCATCCCAGGCATGTCTAATTAGAGGGCAATGGCATCATGCAGCAGCAGATGCTAGAAAAGGCTGGAGTGATGCTGCCAGTCAGAGTAGTCAATGAGGTGTTCCTATTCAATTGTTTATTTAACTTAGAACCAGCCATTCTGAAAGGGAAAAAAGTAGTCCTAGAAGCAGGTAACAATAAAACACAAATATAAAATTATGATTAAAACCTATTAAAAGAATCAGTTGAAAGCATAAGAAGTTAAATAAGGAATGAGCAGCATCCACCAGACTAAATTTGAGGATAAATTAGTCTGGAAACCCAAAGTTTACCTCAACCAATATACCATTCCTTGGTATTGGAAGGAATGGAATAGAGCTAGAGTGGCTTCCCTTGGCAAATTCCAATGTATGTAACCCCATCCACACAATGAGGACATCTGCCACAGAGAATTATTACCACATAGCGCTTGTTTGTAAGTTTTCCACAAGTTTCAAGTAGCCACATGGGAAGCTGATTGCCTGTAAATTGACTGTCCTACCATGTGATGAGACTGATTTTCCCAAGACTGTTACCCTTCAAGTATCTGTGACATCATTACATTTCCATAATAAATGTGGTTATGGTTGATAGATTATCAGTTCTTATAAAGTTGCATGCATGTGCACTGTACAGTAGACTTCCAAGCAAGCATGTCTAGCAGTTGCCTTTCAGTGCAATCCCAACTAGAAAGGATGTCTGAGGGCCAGCTGTGATGATGCTAAGCCAGCTGAAATGGGTCTGAATCCAAATCCATCCCAACCTAGGAGCACTGGAAAATATGTAGGATTATGCTCAGCTTGTGCTCTGGTGCAGTGTCTGCATTCTCTAGGTGGATCTGGCATAATTTGGCTTCTCTCTTGCCCTGCTCTTTGCTCCTCCCCTTTTTTGAAAACTTAGCTTAACAGAGCAATTCAGCTGGTAGATTGCTATGCCAACAGATTTCTGATATTAGCCAGAAGAAGGGGGTTCTGACAGCATTTTTGCTGACATAAATTGATTTCTGCTGGTTGAAGTGGGTTCTGCCCATTTCTAAATCCAACCTCATCCATCACCGAGTTACAGTTGTGCTACCTGTCTATCATTCACACCGCCTTTTAAAAAAAGATGATACTGCTTCCCACACACATTGTTTTGTGCTGAAGTGCCAAACCACCCGTCAGGACTTCTCCTTAGATATGCTGAAAGACTACTGTCGAGAGTTGTTCTCACCAGACAGTGAGTCACAAGCTGTACAATCTTGGACTAGGCAGGATGGGAGATTAATTAAAGTCATGCACATAAAATATTACAGAACCATCAAAACAAACTCCTGTTTTCAGCAAATCCTGACAATGGGAGGCCAAAGAGGGCAAAGCAGAAAGGGAAGGAAGAAGAAAAACCAATGAAACAAGATTGGAACAGATGTCAAGAAGTCTTCTTCACATAGAGAATTATAGAAGTGTGAAGTTGCCTTTCAGGCAAAACTGGTGAGGCACAACTTCAGGGTCATTAAAGAAACAATTATGTACCATCATGGGGAAGTGTTATACTAAAGAAAATTAGCTTTAATAAGTCAATTGGTTTTTACTAATTTGCTGGAACACTTTTCTTAAATCATATTTATTTGTTTAGGCTTGAGGATATAGTGGTTGCTTACACTGTGAGTGGGAGAAATACAAAGAGATCTGGACTGAAGTGCATGAAATAAATATGTATATGGAAACCTGGCTTATAATAGATTCTCTCCGGCTAAACATATGGGCTATGTTTCATGTGTTCATTGTTGAAATAAAGGCTGGCGATACAGACAGAATTATGATAACATCATATTTTCTACACCATTGCCTCATTTGTCTAAACTTTTGATTGTATCAGACTTAACTATTATCTCCATCTCTCCATAGCTGTATTTTCACCTCACAACAGAAGGATACGCTGCCAGCCTATTAATTGGCATAGGCTGACACTCCTCCAAAACCTTCTAAACATGCACATATATATAATCTTGCAGGTCAAGCTATACCTTCAATTAAGTATGTAACAAGAAGCTCTCTGCTTTTCTTTTATTCAGAAGAAATGGAGGGGAGGCAGCCCAAATCAAGGATCCCATCCAGACTTGCAAATAAAAGAAAAATAGCAGGATAGCTGCACGCTACGTAATTCATGTAGCATGTTCTTTGAACATGAGTCCCAATTAAATGCATCCCCACCCAAAGGTCAGTGTCCAGAGTTTGTATCACTGGGCACCTGTATAGATCCACACACTACTTGGGGTCCCAGTGCTGTCCACAGAGTCTCCTAGATCTGCTGCTTGTCTTTCTCCTCTTCCTTGAAGTTTCTGCTATTTACCAGCCCTCTCTGAGCAAGTAAGAAGTTATATCTGCATATCCCATCCTCTCTCATTCTCTTTCTCTGTTTCTCTGGGAAATAGTGCTGATTGGGCCAGAGGGAGATGCCAATAAATGAGCAGTGTTAATTGTCATGAAGAGGTTCATGGCAGCATGTAGGAAGTGGGAACTCACAGTCTGAGATATCCACAGAGTCAATTTGCCCATGAGCCTACCAAAACATGGACCTGCCACTGACTCCCACACCATCACCTTTCCTGGGTGACTTTGTGAGTATGATTCCTTCTAAACAAAACCACCTATTTTATGTAGAGTTGATACCCCCATCCCACCCTGTGTAGCCTAGAATGTCAGTGGAAGCATCAGTTCAAGATAGTAAACTGTAACAATAACCTGAGACAAAAAAGTTTAATTTATTTAGGGTGTTTTAATGGATGCCTTGTTTTACTATGGAAACCATTTGAGAACACTTCTTTGGAAATGGGTACAGAAATATTCTATGCATCCCCCCCCCCCCCAAAAAATAGCAACTCAGGGGATTCTCAATATATTTGTACTCTGAGAAATTTAATTGGGCACACTCACATATACTTTAAAAGTAAAGCCAACTCTACCTTCTGAGATGAGTAGCGAGACCTTCAGTAACAAGGTTCTTAGAGACAGTTGCTTTTGCATCATGGTTCTTGGTATCTGAACCCTATTGGCACAGCTTCCTGTCACAGTGGCAGGGGCCTTATTATTTTGTTAATAAAATCCAAATATTAATGTGATCGGAAACATGATACCAATGAATCTTGCTTTATTCATCTGAATAGAAACAATATATTGTGGGGTAGGGGGAGCTGCATTCGATAACAACATTTTATCTGCTGTAACTGCAGTTGTACAAGGGAAAAATTGCCTTTATTTATACACTGATAAAGAGAGCAAGCCGTGGTAAGGCTTTAAATCATTGTGGCAGAACATGTCAGTCTCACATCATCAACTGTGCATCTGCTACAAATGAAAAGATTTGGGTTTGGGGCGGGGGAGAGGGATAACATTCCAGCTGAATATGCTCCATTCTCCATTCTCTGCCCCTGAACAGGAAGCCAAATGTTTTCTGGCACAATAATCCATTCACAATTTGAGTTTGTTTGTTCACAAATTAACTGAATATGCAGAGATATGTTTGCTATTCAAAACCGTTTGAAAGGCCTTTTGATACAGATTAATTGCAGAACAGCAAATGACTGTTTGCCTTCCACACACACACACACACACACACACACACACACACACACACACACACACACACATATGGCGGGGTGGGGAACAGTCCAGCCTAAAGAACAGCAGCCCATTTCTGGCAATTGAAGTCTGGGTTTTCATTTGTCAAAGCTTGGGCTAACAGAACAAGGGGTTGAACTCAATGGCCTTATAGGCCACTTCCAACTCACTTTTTCTATGATTCTATAACCATGTCCAGTCTG
The DNA here is from genome assembly GCA_037013535.1 of Intellagama lesueurii. Taxonomy (NCBI): domain Eukaryota; kingdom Metazoa; phylum Chordata; class Lepidosauria; order Squamata; family Agamidae; genus Intellagama; species Intellagama lesueurii. The sequence continues at coordinate 66,277,579 of JBAJHW010000005.1, read as the reverse complement.
AATGTCTAAAAAGTTGATTTTTAGACATAAAAAGCAGCATTCTCTTCCCCAAAATGCCCATCATCTGCCTCCACAAACTGCCTTGCTTTCAACCCACAATACTCAAAGTTCACCAGTTGTGGAGTACTGTATATGCAGCCGAATGAAATAAGGTCCTGATTTAATTGGCACATTTAGGATTTGATGATTGTTTATCACTTCCTTTGTTAATAATTAGCCATTTCCCTTGACCACTGAGACCTAGTTGTTAATGAGTGCTAACTCTTGTCTGTATTATAGTTGCTACAGGGCAAAGGGAGTGAATGATTTTCGTCATCTTGTGCTTTATGGCTTCCCAAAGGGATCCAACTGGTCATGATGGGAAGCAGGATGCTTAGATTCAATAGGCCTTTGGTCTGACCTGGCCCAGCTCTCTTTATTTTCTCAATGAAGTCGTAAAATTGTATCTGTGCTGCATCATTTCAAATTGCAACTGAGCTCTGATAATTAAAGGTTCCTTCTTACCAATAATTACCTCCACCCTTAGGTGAAGAGATATTCTAGGGTTTTTTGTTTTGTTGTTGTTTTTGTTGCTGTTGTTGGGGGAGATTATTTAGGTTTAGTGGAAGAACATTCAGCCATTTGTTCCCCACACCCCGTGACCCATTACTGGAAGTGATATAGGTTACATGCTGATTTTATTACCTCGGTGCAACTTGTATTTCAAAACAGTAAAATTTATCACATCCATAATCTACTCTATACATGGGGAAGGAGCATAGATGGACAAACCATCACTAATACTCAAACCTGATACTAATTTAAACAGGTTAAACTGGACATGTGAAGAATACTCATTAAATTCCTTGATTATATTTATTTGGCGCTATGCATTTAAGGTTCTCTTGTATGGCATGGAGTGGTGGTCTTTAGCGTAGGCAACAGTGAAAAAAGGGCAGGAGCACATAAAATGTAGATTTAATGCAGCATGCTAAAATTTCTTGGCTTGAGAGGGTGATGAATAAAGAAGTACTGAAGTGAATCAATTAAAAATTGGGGGAAGACATGCAAGAAGAAGAACACATTGCCTAAAGAACCTGGGAAACTGGTTTGTATATCACCAAATGCTAGGGTTTAGAACTGCCTCCTCCAAAAGCAATATAGTTATGATGATATCCAGGCTCTGGTAGGAGAAAAGATGAAAGAAAAAAAGTTTTAATATTTAAAATAGACTTAAGAATATTCAACTTCTGCAACATTCTTCATCTCCAGTACAAGAATGAGATCATTGAAACTAAAAAAATAAATAAATCTGCAATTATGTTCAAAATGACTGCACAAAACAGAGTTATTTTGTGTCTTTGTGAAGACGAGCATGAATGTGTCTGTGTGCATGTATGTGCATACGCACAGACAGGGAACAGAAAAGGACTGACCAATGAATCAAAAAGATGCACACAAACCATCCACAGCCTCTAATTTTAAATATATGCAAAAAGGCAGCAGCTACAGTTTTGACCAGGTTGCATTATTTGTGCAAACGGCACTGTTGCAAATGTGAAAATGCCTGTTAAGATTCACAGTAAATGTCTTGCCCTCTTGTGGGTGAGGAGAAAATTTTTGAAATCTTTTTAATTTTTCTTTTTCATTTATTTTTTATAAATTCATTCAAATTAGCATAACAGAACAAGACCGATTGTGTTACAATAATAATAACTTTCACACACACACACACTGTTTACATTATCTCTTTTACCTTTTCACATAGTCTCTACTTCGGCTCATTATTGCATTTCTATGTCTAGCGAATGCCGCTTAGAATAACCAGCAGTCCAACCCATTATCCACTTCATTTTTTGACTCCATATCAAATTTCAAAAGGGGGTGTCATATCTCCATAAAGTTATCTTTTTAAATCTCCTCTCTGTATAATCTGATTCAATTGGTCAGTTTCTCCATCAGTGCCACTGCCCATATTTTATTCATTTGTTGTTGTTTAGTCGCTCTTCGTGACCCCAAGGACCAGAGCACGCCAGGCCCTCCTGTCTTCCACTGCCTCCCGGAGTTTGGTCAAATTCATGTTGGTAGCTTCGATGACACTGTCCATCCATCTCATCCTCTGTCGTCCCCTTCTCCTCTTGCCTTCACACTTTCCCATCAGGGTCTTTTCCAGGGAGTCTTCTCTTCTCATGAGATGGCCAAAGTATTGGAGCCTCAGCTTCAGGATCTGTCCTTCCAGTGAGCACTCAGGGTTGATTTCCTTCAGAATGGATAGGTTTGTTCTCCTTGCAGTCCAGGGGACTCTCAAGTGTCTCCTCCAGCACCACAATTCAAAAGCATCAATTCTTCGGCGGTCAGCCTTCATTATGGTCCAGCTCTCACTTCCATACATCGCTACTGGAGAAACCATAGCTTTGACTATGCGGACTTTTGTCGGCAAGGTGATGTCTCTGCTTTTTAAGATGCTGACTAGGTTTGTCATCGCTTTCCTCCCAAGAAGCAGGTGTCTTTTAATTTCGTGGCTGCTGTCACCATCTGCAGTGATCATGGAGCCCAAGAAAGTAAAATCTGTCACTGCCTCCATATCTTTCCCTTCTATTTGCCAGGAGGTGATGGGACCAGTGGCCATGATCTTCGTTTTTTTGATGTTGAGCTTCAGACCATTTTTGGCGCTCTCCTCTTTCACTCTCATTAAGAGGTTCTTTAATTCCTCCTCACTTTCTGCCATTAGAGTGGTATCATCTGCATATCTGAGGTTGTTGATATTTCTTCTGGCAAACTTAATTCCGGCTTGGGATTCCTCCAGTCCAGCCTTTCGCATGATGTATTCTGCATATAAGTTAAATAAGCAGGGAGACAATATACAGCCTTGTCGTACTCCTTTCCCAATTTTGAACCAATCAGTTGTTCCATATCCAGTTCTAACTGTTGCTTCCTGTCCCACATATAGATTTCTCAGGAGATAGATAAGGTGGTCAGGCACTCCCATTTCTTTAAGGACTTGCCATAGTTTGCTGTGGTCCACACAGTCAAAGGCTTTTGCGTAGTCAATGAAGCAGAAGTAGATGTTTTTCTGGAACTCTCTGGCTTGTAGGATTTTGAGCATAACCTTGCTAGCATGTAAAATGAGTGCACCTGTACGGTATTTGGAGCATTCTTTGCACTGCCCTTCTTTGGAATTGAGATGTAGACTGATCTTTTCCAATCCTCTGGCCACTGCTAAGTTTTCCAAACTTGCTGGCATATTGAGTGTAGCACCTTAACAGCGTCATCTTTTAAGATTTTAAATAGTTCAACTGGAATGCCATCACCTCCACTGGCCTTGTTGTTAGCTGTGCTTTCTAAGGCTCACTTGACTTCACTCTCCAGGATGTCTGGCTCAAGGTCAGCAACCACACTATCTGGGTTGTCTGGGACATCCAGATCTTTCTGGTATAATTCCCCTGTGTATTCTTGCCACCTCTTCTTGATGTCTTCTGTTTCTGTTAGGTCCCTACCATTTTTGTCCTTTATCATGCCCATCTTTGCACAAAAGGTTCCTTTAATATCTCCAATTTTCTTGAACAGATCTCTGGTTTTTCCCTTTCTATTATTTTCCTCTATTTCTTTGCACTGTTCATTTAAGAAGGCCCACATGTCTCTCCTTGCTATTCTTTGGAAATCTGCATTCAATTTTCTGTAACTTTCCCTATCTCCCTTGCATTTTGTTTCCCTTCTCTTCAAGGCCTCGTTGGACAGCCACTTTGCTTTCTTGCATTTCCTTTTCTTTGGGATGGTTTTTGTTGCCTCCTGCACAATGTTACGAGCCTCCATCCATAGTTCTTCAGGCACTCTGTCCACCAAATCTAGTTTCTTAAATCTGTTCTTCACTTCCACTGTGTATTCATAAGGGATTTGGTTTAGATTATACCTGACTAGCCCAGTGGTTTTTCCTACTTTCTTCAGTTTAAACTTGAGTTTTGCTATAAGAAGCTAATGATCAGAGCCACAATCAGCTCCAGGTCTTGTTTTTGCTGACTGTATAGAGCTTCTCCATCTTTGGCTGCAGAGAACATAATCAATCTGATTTCGGTATTGCCCATCTGGTGATGTCCATGTGTAGAGTCGCCTCTTGTGTTGTTGGAAAAGAGTGTTTGTGAATGACCAGCTTGTTCTCTTGACAAAACTCTATTAGCCTTTGCCCTGCTTCGTTTTGAATTCCAAGGCCAAACTTACCTGTTGTTCCTTTTATCTCTTGACTCCCTACTTTAGCATTCCAGTCCCCTATAATGACAAGAACATCTTTCTTTGGTGTCAGTTCTAGAAGGTGTTGTAAGTCTTCATAGAATTGATCAATTTCAGCCTCTTCAGCATGGGTTGTTGGTGCATAAACCTGGATTACTATGATGTTGAAAGGTCTGCCTTGGATTCGTATTGAAATTTTATTCATATATCTTGGCAAAAGAAGGACCTGAGCATCTTTCCAGCATTGGGCAATTTCGTTCCACCTCGCCCCATAAGAGTTGCCATCAATTCTTTATTTGATAAATTTTCATTTTCTCTGATAAATAGAGAGAATGATAATAAGGTTTCATCTGGAACTTTTTTTTTATTTGTTATTTTTTTTAGCCAATTAATTACCTCATACCAGAATACTTCTTCTTTCAGGCAACCTAACCACATGTGTTCTAATGTTCCTTTACGGGCACACTTTCTCCAACACAATTCTGGTATCTCTCTATTAATTTTATGTAGTTTTGTAGGATATAAGTGCCACCTATGAACTACTTTTAGCAAATTGGTATCAGGAAAAATCTAAAGAAATTATGTTAAAATCTGCATGGAAGAAAGAGACGGGTAAGGATTTCCATTCCTTGACATGAGATACTGTATTTTTAAAAAGTAACATTCTGTCTTGAAATTACCAGTATATCAACACATCATTATATAGCTCAGTGGTTTAGCTTTCTGGCTGTAGAGCCAGAAGTTGGAAGTTCAATTTTCCACTGTGCCTCCTCAGTGATCCATAGGGTCCTTTCCAACTCAGCAATTCTAGGATTATTATATTATCTGTTGAATAGTAAATATATAGTAATCTACTTAATCTAGTTAAATCCTTCACAATATTCCTTTTCTCCAACAATATAACTGCTCATTAATTTTACCTAGAAATCTCCTGCACAGATTTGACCAACCCAAGACTTCATCTTTACAGCTTAATAAAAGCAGATACAGCATCAGCATGGATTGTCACAAACCATATACCAAAAATGTGATTCGTGCAGCCTCACTATCAGTTAAGAAATCTCATGTGATTTCTTGATGTTTGTGGTCAATTTTTTCCATAGAAGTAACATCAATCTGTGCAGAATTATTACAATTCTTGCAGAAAGTGACATTTTCCGCCCTCCATAGTAATCCCTCTGGAAAGGGGATTGAGCTGTACAGGATTGGGCAGTGCCTCGAGCAAAAGAAGAGTCGACAAACAAAAATAAATGGGAAAAACAAGCTTCGGTTTCATTTTTTGCAGGAATCTGAGAAATCTCACCAAGGCAAGGGGCATCAGGCTCTTCATGTGAGCCTGAACCCTGAGAAATGAGGGTGTCCAATCCTATGACAAGGCTCTTTAAGGTATCATTTTCCACATGAAGAGAACACTGATAAGGAGGGAAAAGTCTAGCTTTTGCCCTTACTTTATATGTGCAGGTTAATGCTATTCTGAATGCCTAAACAGTTGCCACTTTTCATTTCCATCTGTTTCAGAGAGGTTGTTCATCTTATATGGTAAAGAACAATATGGTCTTCTTCAGGCTTGTAACAGTTGCAGCTACTGGATTTGGCTGCCCCACATGAGGGAGAATTTCAGTTAAATTCATTCACACTCTATAATGTGAAAATCGAAAAACTGGAGTGTAGGAGTAAACAAAACTGACAGGCTTCCCCAGCCACACCCTTTTGAGACTTGTTTAATCTTCAACTCTGGGATTTGCACCTCTGCCCTGAAGAGAGGGAGGTGGAAAATATATATACAGAAACCTTGGATATTAAATTTGCCCTTTGTTCCTGTCTCCCAAGTTAATGGCTTCAACTCACCTCTCAGGAAATGTGTGTAGCATAGCAATGTAGACTGCACCACAGTGCTTGCATTCTGAAAGAATGAAGTGCATTTTTTATACACCAGTCTCCCATTCTTTTAATCATGAAGAAGAGAATCCACATTTGGGTGGATATCGCTCCAAGACTTGGCAGTGAGAACTGGCACTATTTCACAGAGCTACTAACAGCAGTCTGGGACCCTTCTGAATTGTAATTAATCCAGTGCACTCTCATTCATGAAATTCCCAAAGAAGACAAAGAACAAAATGTTCCCGTGGTAGTGAATAACTTAAATCACAGTATTTATATAAATCGTATTACTTTCATTAATATTAATGAAATACTAAGTTATATTAATATTAATATTAATTAATACTAATATTAATTAATACTAAGTTAACAACACCAAATTAAATGGTGTTGTTAACTTAGTATAGGGAGTTCTTTTGTAAATATGGAAACACAGTAATTATGTCTTCAGACTATTTTGTTTGCCCAACAATCACTAATATATGATAGAAATTAGCCATAGCATCAGGGATAGGAATTATTCTTGCCGTAATGTAAACTGGGCTGTAGGGGAGCAATTTTACTTTATTTTGAATTTTTTTTTTTTTTTTACATCAGATTGGAAACACATGGAACTTACTTGCTATGCTCTCTAAATTGATGGTTGCCAACTATGTTCCAGCAGTCTATGGGAAGCTTAGCAGGGGCTCCTGACTGAGAAAATTACTAGTGACTGATGTGCCTCCTGAAAGACAGCTTGGTAGGTCTACCAATGATCTCATGCAGCGGAAAGGAGTGTGGCAAAGAAAAGGCATTCAGTGTATTCCAAGGCGTGATCATGAACAGCTGGAGAGCTCAGCGGTTTAGGTATCTGGCTGCAGAGCCAGAGGTTGGGAGTTCAATTCCCCACTGTGCTTCCTTAATGGGGGCCAGACCCAATGATCCATAGGGTCCCTTCCAGCTCTGCAGTTCTAAGATGATGATGATGATACCATGTTAGGTGATAATGACAACCAACAGACTTTGTCAGCCAGAGTTCCAGATCTGGATGTGGAAACAGGGGTCACAACCAGTGAAGTTCTGGCATGTGGTTACTCAATCAAAGACCAGAATTCTGTTTCTTTTACCACATATGGTAGTAAAACTGCAAAAAATCTCCACACCTGATTGATGAGGAGCCAGTGACTCTCTGGACACATGATTAAGTGTGTGACTGGGCAGGCACACACCCAACATGCAACCAGCATCTTGTCAATTACCTTCAGCAGCTGCCATGATTTCATTTCTCTGTGTTATAAAATCAATAGGATTCTGACTTGAGAGCATCAAGTAAAGTGCACTCAGATAAGCATACTTTATTATAACAGTGAAATTGTTTCTACAATGGTTGAAATCTTGTGCTGGCATAACTTTAGGAAGTGAATTGCCTCAAGTGAAGAAATCTCAGTAGACATTATCTTTTTCATACTAAGTCACGTTGTTCAGCATACAACAAATAATGTCTGCAGTGATTTCTTAACTTGAGGCAATATGTCTCCAAAAAGTTATGCCTTTTGCATAGCAGTGCAGCCAATGGACATGTAATACATGAATGGTCTATATCTGCATAAACCAATGCAGTGAAGTCAATATGCAATTAGAATATAGTCTCCCTATAGCTCTCCATTTTTGTTGGGGACAGGGATGCAAGCTTTGTTTCCAAATGCCTTCTCCGTCAGAACTTTGTGCTCAGACCCATTAACCGGAAGTTAATTAAGCCTCTGCCTGCTAAGTGTTACTGAACAGGATTCGAAAAGTGTATATACTGCAGACACTTACAGAGCTCTTATCATTGAGAACCCAGCCTTATCAGGGTTCTCAATCATGGGAGCTCTTGTAAGTCCATATACAGTGGTGCCTCGCTAGACGATTGCCTCGCAGGACGAGGAAATCGCTAGACGATGCCTTTTTGCGAGCGCTACTGCGCTTCGCAAAACAATGTTTCCCTATGGGGAATTTCGCTAGACGATGAGGTTTCCCCATAGGAGTGCGCCGACTAGTGGTCAAAAGCTGTCAGTGCAGCTGTCAGTGCATTCCTATGGGGACCCTCACTCGCTAGACGAGGTTTCCCTATGGGAAATTTCGCAAGACGACTGCGTTTTCCCTTGGAACGCATTGAAGCGATTTCAATGCATTCCAATGGGAAAACGTGCTTCGCTAGACGATGTTTTCGCTAGACAGCGATCCTCGTGGAACGGATTAACATCGTCTAGCGAGGCACCACTGTAGTCTGAATTACTTCCAGATGGTGAGGACATTTGGGGGCTGGGCCTATATGCAGCACAACCACAAATATGGTTCTTCACACAGATGCCTAAGTAGGGCTTATTTCTTTATCGGAATTTAACTTGATGTCATTACACACCTTCCACCAGATGTGTGATAGTGGAGAGGTGGCATACAGGGCCCTATTGAGTAGAAGTGAGGAGGAATATATTGATGCAGAAAAATCAGTCCTTAACAAGGAAGGGGAGAGAGATACTGCAAAGGTTTTGAATGAGACTGATGCTACTATCGGGGACAAAAAGGGTTTTTTGTTTGCCTGGCAGACAAAAGAAAGTGGAGAAGGAACACAGGAAAGGAATGGATGATGGATTCAGGTAAAGGCTGGGTGAGAGCATAATGACAATTCAGTGGAGGGAGAGGAAACAGCTGGTTCATTCTCAGAGAAGGAACAGAATTGCACTAGTGACTGTGTAAGGAGACTTGAACAAGGAAGTGTGCCTGGAGAGGTGGAAGAACAAGAGAGACAGAGGGAGTCACAAGTATATATCACAAGGTCATGGAGTGCAATATTTTCTCAGGGATGGTGGAATGTAGGATGCAGTGAACCATCATTTCTAACACCTCTGTTTTTATGTCATCTCCCCACACCCACTGAGTAACATGTGATTTTTAAATATTTATGTTTTTTAGAAGAGGTAGCCATGTTAGTCCGTGGTAGCATGTCAGAAAAAAACAAAACAAAAATTAAAAAAGGTATAGTATAATTTGGCGTGTCTGAAGAAGTTGAGTTGTCCAATAAAGCTTACACTGAAATATAGTTTTCTATTGTTTTTTTCTTCTCTAGCATCTATCGTGTTGTGTTTTTTTAGAACAGAGAACACCCCCCACACCCCAATCTTACATTTATTAATGGCATTAAAATACTTCTCTGACTCTCCATCTCATATTTATGGGTGCTATACCTCACCTGTCCGACTACAAGGATAGTATAAAATGGTTTTTTTACCAAGCTTCACCCAATGCCACATTGCTACTGCTAGGGTCTTCTGTTTTGCAGGCAACAAGCCTTCCATATGAATTCAGCTTGATACCCCTGCTTCCTACAATGCTCTGAATTTTCTATGGCATACCAGGATTCTTCCATAGACTAAAGCAGTTAAAAATGAATGCCCCAATAAATCAGTGAATAAACAGATTCTTGTTTTGACATTTATACAAATTCCCAGTTGGTCTATAAATTCGAATGAATCAGAAAGGCTTCCTCATTTTAAAATGAATGTATTATCCAAGCCTAAAGTCCTGCAATGGTGGGGGAAGTTTGAGAGTGGAGTCAGGGAACACAAGTGTCAGCAGAAGCATTTCCCCCTTCTGTTCTCTCCTTTTTCCATGGAAATCCCCCCCAAAAAAACTCCTTTTTGAAGATATTTTACAAGAGGGAACTCACAGGCTGACATTATACATAACTGTATTGCAATGTCTGGCTCTGGCAACTAATAGTCACATGGTGTGAATGCAGATCACTACCTTGTGGAAAACTTAGGAATTCTGGGTGGAGGCTCTAGTTACCATCTTATGGTCTTGTTATGGGTGAGAACATTGAAATACTCACCAGCTAGTCTTTAATACCCCATTCTTGGACAAGGTGCTGGAACATGTCATGGCTTCTCAGCTCCAGGGGTTCCTGGATGAGACGGATTATCTAGATCAATTTCAGTGTGGCTTCAGACCTGGTTATGGAATGGAAACTGCTTGGTGGCTGGCCTGTACTAGGACCTGGGAATGTGTCCCTATTGGTCCAGCTGGATCTCTCAATGGCTTTCGATACCATCAACCATGGTATTCTTCTGGGCTGTCTCTCTGGGATGGGACTTGGAGGCACTGTTTTACTGTTCATCTTTCTCCAAGGGCCACAGCCTTTAATCATTCTGCTGGCATTGACTATAACATTAAATCCAAATTTGGGTTGTCATCGGTCTACATTACATCAGTCACATCATTCTGCCCTTGACTGCAAGCTGCTTTTTCACAAGGTACCAGTAGGAGGATACCATCTGCTGTTAAAACATCCCTGGCAAACACATCCTGAACTGAGGAGCCCACATCTGTGATTCACATTGCTACTTCGGTTCTTTTATTAGTTAGTATTTCTATTGCTTTGATGATGGTTGCTGGATTTATTTTTTTGTTGTATTTTTATCACTGTTTTGCTAGCTGCTTGAGAATGGGATGCCATTTCAGAAAGAGAGAATGGGATACCAAGCAATCCATCTCTCTCTCTCGCTTTTTGTTCCACAATCCTGGCATTACAAAGAAGAGAACCATAGATTTACTTCCTTTACTTCAGTGTCAGAACAGTTCCAGTGCCCTGAGTGTCAAGATTTGTTCCTTTAAGTGAACAAGGGGTTAAATTTAATATTGTAGTGAGAATGCAAAGTCATGCCTGTAAACGTCAAGTCAATGGATGACTGATGGCATGCAGCTGGAACAAGCTTAGGTAGTGCTTGTTAACCACGTTCAGCTGCTATGTCTGCAGTGATAGGCTGCTCTCACTATTTAAGCAAGAGAGTGAGAACAGCACTTTGCCACTCAGTTGTGAGTCTGGTGGTCATTACTTTACTTCTGTGAATGTTATGTTGCTCTAAGAGATCTATGCCTATGTATATAATGCTATGTATATATGTCTGACCAATGCTAATATATCAAGTCTAATATATTATGCTATAAGTCTTACCAGAACTCTCTCCGTGTTTTTCCTTATACGTCCACATCTTTGCTCTGCTTATGAAGGGGAGGATTTGAAGCTACCAGATAAGAGACTCTGTGTAATTTGTTATCTTGGGCTCCAAGGTTTGTTTTCCCTAACAGAGTGCTCTTGGAAGTTTCATTATCCAAATCTGACTCCAAGCTTCTGGAGAGGCAAATGCCACATCCGCCTTTGGAGTTGGACCCATGCCAACACTGAGTTCAGAAAGAGATGATCCCCCCCCCTCCACTTAAACTGTCACTAAGGGCATCTCTTTAGTACACGACATTGTATTATTTTATTTGACCAGAGGGCTTACAGGTGGCCTTATCTGTCCCTAAAGAAAGAACATTCAGCTGTACTTGTAACATATGTATTATTTATATCGGTGGCTGGTCCAATTTGTCACTGTAGTTTATCTGCCACTCTTTCCCATACAGGCTCTTAGGACCTTTGCCTGAACTTTGTTCAGAATATTAGAAGATTTGTTGCAGCAATAGGGGTGTGGGCTAGCTAGGGGAAAGTCCATAAATCATCAGATATACAGATTACAAATGTACAGTGCTTCCTAAATCTATCTTTGATATATGAGGATGTTGCTCTCTTGCTTAGGGGTGTGCTTAAAACACAACAGCCACATGCTTTGGTGAACATTTTATGGCTTATGATCATGTCAGCTTTTTCACAAATACATCATGAGGACAGGGTTTAATCTGAGCCACTATTCTTCTAAATTTCCTTAAATATTCTATTTCAGTGCTGAGCATGTTAACAAAGTACAGATTAAAGTGTCACTGATCACACGCAGAAGGCTTTGCCATTTTTGGCAAAGTTATTTCACTTAAACAAATTCATGCAGTGCTCTCTTAAGGACACCTTTGGGGAGCCAAGTCTAACTGAGAGCTCTTCCAGACAGAGTACTAGTTCTCCAAGATGTACCTGATTATCCATCGATGATATCAGTGTTTTTTCAGACATCCACATGATATCAATCTAGTCTCAGTTCAAACAGTGATTGACTTTGGGTGCAATGAAACTTCAAAATCCTCCTGTTTTTGTGTCGGGGTTTGGCAGGACTGAAATCATATACAGCTAAGTGCACATCTTTTCCAGCCGGGAAGTGGGTTTTTTTAAACGTCCACTTGGAGATTATTCATTTTGAATCAATTCTGGTCGTGCTTTATTTTACTTGATTTGGCATGTGCAATCGATCGCCTGTGTCAGAGTAAATAGTGTCAGTGGGATCTGCAGGATCTGCAAGTACAATGAGTTTTGGATTGCAGGATACCCTGCAGTCCGAATTATTCCCCTTTGTTTTCTGTATCTGTTTCTTTTTTAGTGCTGCATCAATCTAGTGCTATACTAGTTCAAAACTTAACATTAAAAATGTGTAGGTGCTAAAGTGACAAAAATAGGTATTAGAGTTTTGTAACATGGTGGCTTTATAACATTCAAATATTGCTGTTTTCTGGAGTAAGTAAAGTACATAATTTAGTTAAAACAGTGCATTGCACTGGAAGTTATGAATGGTTATGGAGAAGCCAAGAGGCCAGGAAACCTAGAAGCTAAAGTGTTTTAGTGAAGTCAGTTATCAAAAAGCCATTATTATAACAAAGTGTTGTGTTAATGTAGACCATGAAACAAACCTTGCTTGTATTAGCTAATGATAGGTTTAGCCCTGAGATACAAATGAGTTGTGTAAGGGGCAGATTAACAGCAAGACGTCAGAGAGTAAGCTCATTGTGATTCCCTAATAAACAACGACTGCTGGCAGAACTCCACAAAGGCTTATATTTAGTGACCATAAACTATCCGCTTACAATTTTAGCTGGGGGCAAAACTAATATGATTTATATCTTTCTTTTCCTTCTCTGTGGTGTGATTCAGTGAACAAGATAGCCTGCAATAACATCAGGGCAAAGTGCATGTCAACCTTCATAGAAAGCCAAGCATTCCCACTTTATATTAATTGTGGTTTGATACCACATAGAATAGAGCAGGACTTGTTCTGCCAGAATTGTTTGAGTAACTTTGTCAGCATGGAAAGCAAATTATTTCTATAGCTGTGCCACCATCTATCTTTTTAAATGAATGTAGGATTCACTTGCATGAATATTGTAATGCTGCTTCTGGTTCACTGATGATGCATGATCTTCAGACATCATGCCTGTCAAAACAGAGTCGCTGGTATCCGTTAAAAGCATCATAATTTTAAGCAGCACTTTTGAGAAATTGTCCTTTGTTCCTTTTTTTCTTTTTGAAGGAGATTTGCAATACAATGGGCCACTTTCCGGTCCATGTTATTTCTTTACCACTTTCATGAAAGAGGCAGATAAGTTTGTCCCAATGGTCTTTGCTCAGTTCACTTTGAGACAAGACACATATTTTGTCTCAGAGCTGCTCTTTTTAAATCTTTACTTATTGAAATGCTGATTCCATTATTCCTGCAAATTGGTGGCTGAACTGATAGAAAGTTATTTGCCCTTTCATATCTTAGGACGGTGGATCTATTTTTGTCCCAAGTTACAATGAAATGATGTCTAATATCCATTTTGTTGCACATATTCAATGTAACCATGGGTTGTTTTTTTCCAGGCATTCCATCTTCAGGGAACGCTTTCCACACTGACTTGCTTGGTACAAAAACTTTGGAAAGGATCCTGTTATTTATTTATTTATTTATTTATTTATTTATTTATTTATTTATTTATTTATTTAATATCCCGCCCATCTAGACCGAAGTCTACTCTGGGCGGCTAACAACACACAAGAATAATAAAGAATAAAACAACAACATTAATACAATTGAAAATAACAAATAAATTAGATATTGACAGGAGGGAAGGCCTGCCTAAAGAGCCAGGTCTTCAGTTGGCTCTTAAAAACACCCAGCGAGGGAGCCAGACAAATTTATGTGGGGAGATTGTTCCAGAGGCGAGGGGCCACTGCCGAGAAGGCCCGCTTTCTTGTTCTTTCTCTTCGGGCCTCCCTCGGTGTTAGGCCCCTCGGCCGCCCATCTTGACTAAAGCGAGTGATTCGGGTAGATCTAGGTGGGAGTAGGCGTTCCGCCAGATATTGAGGTCCTAAACTGTTTAGGGCTTTATATGTCAAAACCACTGACATTGGGGCCACCCACCCTCAGGACCTCCGTCTTGTCCGGGTTCAGCCTCAGACCATGCACCTACATCCATTTCAATACGGCCTCCAGACAGCGCTGAAGGGACAAAATGGCATCCACTGTTGTTGGAGAAAATGAGATGTAGAGCTGGGTGCCCCACACCCCCTGATGACCTGACCCAGCGGCCTCATGTAGATATTAAACAGCATTGGGGAGGTAATCGAGCCCTGCGAAACCCCACAATTAAGATTCCACAGAGCCGATACACTCTCCCCAAGCTGTACTCTCTGGGGACGGTCCTCCAAGAAGGATCGGAGCCAGGCTAGTGCCAGACCACCGATTCCCAGCTTGGAGAGCCTTCCCAGGAGGATACCATGGTCGACGGTATCGAAGGCGGCTGAGATATCGAGAAGGACCAACAGAGACATTTTGCCCCTGTCGGCCTCCCTCAGCAGGTCATCAAACAGGGTGACCAATTTGATGTTTCCATACTGTGGCGCGGCCTGAAGCCTGACTGAAATGGATCCAGGGCGTTAGTTTCATCCAAAAGGGCCTGGAGCTGGTCAGCCACCACCCTCTCTACCACTTTGCTGAGGAAAGAAACATTGGCGACGGGCCTATAATTGCCAATGTCATCCACCGCCAAACTTGGTTTCTTCCTAATGGGCCTAATGAATGTCTCCTTGAGAGACCCATTAATTATTGCCCTCCCGGAGAGACCCATTAATTATTCCTGTTAGGAAAAGAGGTGCAGGTAAGGGCAATTCTTTAAGTGACCTCTGACTATCTATCATGTGATCAATCATGTGAATTTTCATACATCTGATTTGCAATCAGCAGATGACTGATCACACAAAGGCCAGCCTGCTGGGGGTCTATTTGTGAAGCTGCCTTTCGAGTCTCCATTTCCTCAACAGAATACAGTGGACCCTCGACTTACAGATGGCTCCACTTGCGTACTTTTCAAGTTATGGACTTCGGCCGCAAAATTTCACTTCGACTTGCGGCCGGAGAATCGACCTAGAGACTGGAAAGGGGAGGCGGGGAACCGGCCAAAGAAAAAATACCCCCCCACCAAAAAAAGAAAATACAGTCACTTACCAGGTACAGTAGACCCAGCCCCACTCCTCACAGTCCCTTGGTAGCCCCGGAACAGCCGGACTCTGTGTGAGCAGAGCACCGAACAGCTGAGAGGCGGCAATCAGCAGAGAGGCGGCAGCCATTTTGGAGAGGCGGCAGCCATTTTGAGAGGCAGCAGCCATGTGGTCGCCTCTCAAAATGGCTGCCGCCTCTCAAAAATGGCTGCCGCCTCTCTGCTGGTTGCCAATTCTCAGCTGTTCGGCGCTCTGCTCACACAGAGTCCGGCTGTTCTGGGGCTACCAAGGGACTGTGAGGAGCGGGGCTGGGTCTACTGTACCTGGTAAGTGACTGTATTTTCTTTTTTTGGTGGGGGGGGTATTTTTTCTTTGGCTGGTTACGGATTAATGGGTTTTCAATGCATTCCTATGGGAAATGGACCCTCGACCTACAGACTTTTCGACCTGCGGCCACCGTTCCAATACGGATTAATTCCGTAAGTCAAGTGTCCACTGTACTGGCCATTGTGTATAGAGAGATTTCTGAATCATGTTCCAGATGCAATAGCAAAGCGTGCTGCTTATATACCACCCCATAGTGCTTCAAGCACTCTCTGGGCGGTTTACAAGTTAATTATGCAGGCTACACATTGCCCCCCCCCCCCCAGCGAGCTGGGGACTCATTTTACCAACCTCGGAAGGATAGAAGGCTGAGTCAACCTTGAGCCGGCTACCTGGGATTGAACCCCGGGTCGTGAGCACAGTTTTGGCTGCAGTACAGCAGTTTAACCACTGCGCCACGAGGCTCTTTTATATACAATAGTGACCATTATTGTAGATCATTATTAACCAAATATAGTGATCTCACTGTGGTCCTCTGTAATCAAGAGAATGCCCCAGAATAAACCCAATAAAGATGGGCATGAATTGCCAGTTCGGCAGTTCATGCGGGTTTGTTTATTGGCTGAACAGGTGTTTGGCACTTCAAAGCCCTATCTTCTCCAGCAGGCACCCAATTGGAGAAGCAGTCTGGCTTCCCTGCCCCGCCTCCTCCAGCTGCTGCCTCTGAGTGGGTGCCTGCTGGAGGAGGGAGGGCTTTGAAGAGCTGAACACCTGTTCAGCGATAAACAAACTGACACAAACTGCCAAACTTGCAATTTGTGCCCACCTCTAACAGTCAATCTTTTTTCATTATTGCCTTACTTATACTATCCAAAATTTGAAAAGACTCTTTTCTTGGATTACAGTTCCCAGAATCCTATTCCCAGTGCTTATGTTATCTGGGTGGGTCAGAGTTGTAGCACGGAGGAAAGCACTTTTTCAAGTGCTAAATTCCCAGGTTCACTGGAGGGACATCTGATACATTATAGAGAAGTTCCACAGTTCACTGAAAGACAATTTGAAATATTCCCAATAAGAAAAAGTTTAGACGGAAAATAAATCTTTTTTCCTTCACTGAAAATTGAGAAAGAAATACTACTGCTTTATTCCATAGGAAGTGAATTATTTACCTGTTTTTCTCTGTTTCTATGTTTAGCATTTTACCCTTTCTCTTGATTACTGAACCATTTAAAATTAGATCACAAAAATGCTGGAGAAAATTGCAGATACGATGATCCAGACAGGAGGAACAGAAAACAGAGTACATGCAATTTAGAATAACATTCTGACAGCAGATATTTGGCAGCCGTAACACCTTAGAGTTGAAATTCTGTCTGAGTCCAAGACTGTATTCCATTGCAGCTGATCATCCTATATACACCATATCTACTTCCAGATAGGCTTGATTATGGCTTTTAGTAAGAGTAGGTATATAATAGATTACCCAGAGTTTTTGACTCCCGGTTGCTTAAGAATAGCCACCTCAAACTGACTCCCCTCCCAACCTAAATTATACTGCTAAAATAAGGAGAGTACATTGAAGAGTTCCCAAGAGTCAATTTTGTTATTGAAAGACTGCTAGCTCCAATCAGCCCTGCTACTTGAAATAAATTCCTGGGTTCTGAGCTAAGTCAAAGTGTTTGTACCAGGATCTAACTGATGTAACCTCAGACTTGGAGCAGAAAATAATGTAGATTCCACAAACCAGAAATCTGCCCTCCCCAGCTTAAAAAAAGGCCTGCACCCAATGCCTCTAGCTCTGACTACATAAATAAATACTAAAGGATTTGCTGCGGGTGTAAAATGGATGAACTCACTTTTTTTTTTACCTGACACAAAGGCCAATTTTACTCAATCTGTCCCTTTTTGCTCCCAGTGCAGAGTTTTTTTCTCTCCCACTGGAGGCCCTTGCTTTTACATTTCATTGTAAGCCCAGGAGCTTGCTTGAAGTGTTGCACTGTGCTTTTTTCAAGCCAGAATATTTCAACAGACTTTGTCCATGTGATCAGCTGTTTCATTCTCCAAAAGGATGGGGGATGGCATGACTGTGGGAGGTATGCTGGTGATGTACTAAGCTGGGCATGATGTGTTAGACAACAGGGACACCTACCTCCATGATCATTCTCCCTAGTCACCCCAAAGCATTATTTTATTGGGGTTTTTTTTAACCATGTAGTGATAAGGGGATCTAGTACTAAAGTGACGAGTTTGGCGCTAGAACACTTTGTCACTACATTGATATACTAGTTTTGTCCATGTAGATCACACACACAGAAAGAAAAGAAAAAAAAATGATATGAAATAGGAACAGTTCTGAGGAATTACAACCAACTACTATGTTTCTATGGTACATGTAAATGTGTTTGTACACTATGGAGAACTTGGGGAAACTGTCTTTTTCCCCCAAATACCATGCCAGACTTTAAATAGCCCACTGGCTTTGCAATGAAGTGTAAAAGCAGAGCCTCCAGCAGCAGAGGGAATAATCAAAGGAAAGGGGGCTGTGGCACAGATCAAAGTGCATCAGACTGAAGGACCAGTGTGGATGCTGGCACTGAAACAATCCACAAACAAAAGCATAAAATAGGTTGTGACTCAACAGTAGTCACAGTCTCTATTTGTCTTTTCATTCATCCTAGGACAGAGCCCCGGGGCTAGCTCCATCATTAAGATCAGTGAGTGATTGCCTCAAGCGGCAGAGTGCTGGGTGGCAACTTCCACCATTGGCCTGGGCCCCACCACTGCCTCACTGCTCCCATTCTATCCCTTGTGCCTTAGTGAGCAGCTCTAGCCACACACCACGGCCTCCTGTCCCCTTGTCTTGTTGGCAAACAGATGTGCCAGGCAATAGAAATATACATTCGCCTCTCCCTTTTGCCCAAAATGCTGATGCCATTCCACTGGCTGCACAAAGGGGGCAGCATCTTCTCATTAGGAAAGGTACTGTACGTATATGGCCAGTGAGGAAACATGAAGGTAAATGTTGACAGAAGTTGCACGAAGCATGAGCTTCATGGAAGGACACACCAACCATGGCTGTTGCCTTGTGTACATGAAGGTCTCAGGTTGGGCATTGGGGGTAATGGCAGATGGCAGGAAGAGGGACTAGGAGGAAGGTGAGGGCAGTGGCCACTTCTCTTGCCTTAAGTGGTAGTGTGGCTCAGACTGGCAATACAGAGCCCTGTTGCTTCTTCATTATTTCACTGCATTTTCTCTCCTCAGCTCTCACGTTCACTAAGCCTCCAAACCATAGTTTCACTTGGTCAGAAGACTGAAGATTCATCCCTCCACCCTGTGAACATTGCTTAATAGAACACTTCCCTGATTTGATCAGATGTTTGAACCAGCAAACTGTGGTTTGAAACAACCCTCCCAATGCAGGATTTCAAATCGTGACTTGGAAAATTAGACAAGAGAACATCTAGAAGAATTCACTGTTTTGAGCTTTAATATTGTGTTTTAATAATGTACGCTGCTAAGGAAGGCCTTAGCAGGAAGGGGGAGGGGGTTAAAAATATTTTAAACAAATAAATAAATCTCAATCTTCCATTCAGGTTATACTAGCCAGTAACACTAGATCGTTTCTGTTCTCTCAGTGGTTAGAGACCAAGAGTTCTGTTGTTGGATGTGCTTAAGTTCCCAGCTTAATTCCCACCCGACAAAGAGCTGAAGGACAAATTAATAGTGAAAGAAAAAATATAGATTAGGTGGATTGTTGAGTTATTTGCAATTCTAGATCATCCATTGCCTCCTGCTCATGGGAGGCTACAGTGATCCAGAACACATAACACTTGCTCTTTCCATGGGTCATTCCCAGGAGGTGTTTCCACTTGACCAAGTCCAGGATCTTTAAAACATTCTTTTAAATTGAGGCCATGGAAGGAGTTGTTTGTTTGATCTGTATTTTAATATTATGAAATACGTGCTCTTTGAAGAGCATGCTGCAACAATGTGCCTGCGATTAATTTGCAAAAAAAATACACATTTTTGAATATCTAAAAATACTGTTGCCAAGCAACAGGGTAAAAAAAAAGATGAGACTATATTTCTTGGAGGCGGTAAACCGCTTGTACTTTCTAAAAGCATATGCAGATGAATTCAGTCCTATAAACCTGGGAGTCATTTTGGGTGTCCCTTTTTTAAAAAAAAAAGTGCATAATTTTCAACTAGGATTCATAGTACAGGCCCTTGAAAGCCTTTTCATTTGTGAAACGCTTGTTATGTCTGTCATGAATGTGATTTGAAGATATTGGGGAAATGCTTGAAACTATACCAATTTGCTTTTCATTATTCATTACGACACCCACTTTGAATTAGTATTCTGCTGGACTCTAGAGGAATACTGAGCAAGAGTTTTGGAGATGTTTCCAGATTTTGTTTATTCTCCGAAGTTTATGCCTTTGTACACATACCCTTTCCTGAGGGACAGAGTGATATTGGCAGGCCAGCAGAAATGCTAATTGTGCCGAAGAAATGCTGAGAATGATGAGGGACTCTAGTGGGAAGCAAAAAGAAAGTGCAGGGTTTAATTACAGTCTACAGATCCACAGACTGTGAAGAAGAAAAAGCCTGTGCTAAGTATTTGGCATTGATTTGTGAATCATGATTAACTTTCCACCCAGCCTCTTCAGCATTACAGTACTGTAGTGCATAAAAAGAGTTACACCTTTTCTTTCTTTGCAATGTTAAATATCCCCAGCTGCTATTATAAGTGTCACCTAACAAGGCGGAGGCTATTATGCAGAAGAGAAATGCTGAGTATTTTTTGCCATTTGTTGGAAGAGGCATAGAGAATGTGGAATATGGAATATTTTTTTTAACATTGTTGAAATGAACTCAAAGGAAAGTCAACACATTAGTCATAAGCTCTTCAGGAACAGAATCAGGCCCACTGATTCCACTCCATCTGTTTGTGGTAAGGATGGGTGAATCTGTACTGTTCGTTTTCATTCAGTTTATTGAGTTTCCACCATTAAGTGCTCTCCATCTCACCTTCTGCACTTACTTCCAAGTTTCATTTTCTAATGATGCTAACAATTCTTACATTTATGTACACATTTCTTCCAGACTGTGGAACTCCCTCCCACAGGAGGCCAGGCTGGTCCCATCTCCGCTGTCCTTCTGCAGGAGAAGACTTTTCTCTTCAGGCAGGCTTTTCCTTAGTGACTGAATGTCTAGGAGACAATAAACAGGATGGTTTATATTCTCTTGCTTCTAAATCTGTTCTTAGTAATGCTTTTACCTAACATTTTTAATATAGTGTTATTAATGTCTTCTTTATATTTGAATAGCTTACTGTTTTTAATATTGTGTTTTTAATGATGTAAATTGCCTGGGGTCCTTTTTTAGGAGAAAAATGGAGTAAAATCAATCAATCAATGTACATTCTAAAATATATGCATTTTTCCATCATATATAGTGGTTTGTGTGCTCCTTTCCCAAAGATGCACATCTTTCTCTAATTTTGTACATTTTATCAACGTCAAACTGGATGGTTAACAGTCAGATAAATGTGGATTTCAGAAGACAATGCTGTTCCAAATTGTTCAGGGACAGTAAGTTAGGTAAGTTTACATCTAGATGCAAACTGTACGATGTTCTCCCACATCCCTACTTGATGGACACGGATAATCTGGTGTCACACATTTTCCAAGGCACCTGATCATGCAGAAGAGAACTTACAGACACATAGTTTGTAATGTAGCCATAAGAGTGGAACCAGGCTTTGTTATATTTGGAATATATACATTGAAGCTAATGAGATTTATGTTACTGGCTTAATGATGAATAGACCTATTGGGTATGAGTCCCTTGAAGCATTTGTCACATTAACAGACATTATATACAATGCTCTATATCCTCAAGAGAAAATGGAGGAATAAAGTCAGCCTGTAAATTATATGTTGTAAAAGTTGTTTACTTTTCTGTCAATGTGTCAGTCCTTGCCTTTATCCTTGTTTAAAACAGTGAAGTCTTTTTATCAAAAGCTTGTTGGTTTCCTTGTTTCCTTGAAGTCAGACCAAGGTCTTTGGGTTAAGTCTTCTCTCTTAGGAAAGGTTTTTGGACAGGCATCAAATGAGGCTGAATTTTTCTAGATCTATAGAGGGAGGGAAGGAGGGAGGGGGAGGGAGACCACCACCACCACATATCCACAGAGATCTATGTGAAAATATCCCTGGGTGGTGAATTCACACAGCTGAAATAGAAACCTTCTTACTAGTTGGTATGGATGTGGCATTCTTGCATGGACATGAAAGCATTTCTTTATAGTCGCTGTTTCTGCTGGTCGGCAGGCCTCTCTTTCTCCTCTCTTTCTTGCCAGGGTTATTTCTCTAGTTTAAAGGTTCATCTGCCTTTGAGAGAACAAATACACTGCTGGAAATTAGCCAGGAGGAAACTGAGCCTCCATAGAGCTCGATGTCAAAAGAAATAGTTAAAAAAAATAAAATAATCGCCCAGTGTTTCCTTCACTATTTTCGCCTCTTTGGAAGCAGAACTCGGCACCCAGGTGGCCTAATTCTTACTTACACTAAGACTTTTTTAAAAATTGCGACAACTTTAAAACTTCTTTACATTCCTAGTCAAAAGAAAGAGGTTTCACTGTAAATTGGAATGAGTTTTTTTAAAAAACATCTCCTTCCTCTGGTCTCTCCCCATCTTATTATGTTTGTTAGTAACATGCTAAGTAATTCTACACACTTTGCACTTATTTGCATTTTGATGAATAAGAGATATTTTCCTGTAGAAAGGTATTCCCCATATAATACTTGAGAAGATCTCTTTCACCCAAGACACATCAGCTGTTTCCGACAGAATCTAAGCAGACAAAATGCAAAATGATCTCTACAGCTTGAAAAGGTTATAGGGGTCTTGAGCTCCCATAAGCCACCAGTCCACGTGGCCAGTGGTGACTGGGGGATTCCAGGAGGTGCAAAAAAAGTAACATTTCCAAGCTCTGATGATCAATATCATGGAGAACATCTGGAGAGACAAAACCAGAAGGAGCCAAACTCAACTGCACATAACAATGAAGGCTACAGGGAGGCAAGTAGGGAATCAGGCACACTTTCCCAGCCTTTCTTGTAAGAATTTGATTACTAGCGTTAAGGACTCAACATCCAGTTTTATAATTAATCAATAAGCCTCTTTAGTAAAGGCTCTGATGTAAGATAAGCCCAAGTTCCTAGCATGAAATTTAATCTATTTTTCTCTCAGGAAGAGGCATGCATTATTAACCCTGACAAAGTTTTCCCTTTTGTCGAACATAGTCAAGTGGGAATGAATGAGGCAAAATGTTAAATCAGAACAAAGGCCTTAATTCTGTAACAGTGTCTGCCTCTGTTCAATATGTACAGTTTCAGCCTATTCCCAATCTCAATCATGACAAAATGGCTGTGTCCATCCCAGATGCTTGGAAAATGGTCATGGGGGTCCTACCACTGAGTCTTCTACTTTATAAAGGATATTACACCGATCATTTCTAAATCTGCTTCTGCGCCTATCAAATTAACATGCACATTTTGTCCAAGGTGTGTAGCAGTACTACTAGTTATTGTTGTCATCATTGTCATCGTTGCAATATATGTTCCCTCCACTTTATGTTCTGAGTTTCCTTTTTTTAAAGCAATACATAAGCAGCCACCTCCATCGGAATAAAGATGCTCCAGTGAAGAGCTCAGTAATACTCAGAATACTCTTTTGATGTAATAGTTACAACAACCCTGCACTATCCACAAGGCCCCTTACAAGGCTAATGTAGAAAGAACTCTGATTTGGTGAAAGGCAGTAGTTCAGATACAAGGGTCACTACACTTCTTTCCATCTCCAGGTTTTTGATCGCCTATGATGCTCCTCCTAATCTACAACATGAGAACACCACAAATTACTGCAATTCCTGATGGCTTTTTAACACAATTTTCTCTAGCCAGGGATGATTCATCGTTGCTCCAGAAGAAAACATCTTTCTTCTAGAAAACAAGTTGTAAATAAGTTTTCTGGCACTATGAGAGATGTCAGGTCCTGAGTTATTTATTTCAATAACTAATTCATAGTTCAGTTATTCTATTTTATTCTTCCAGCATTAGCAGCTGATATGCCCAGATTGCTTCCTTCATTTATAAATTCCCTGAGAAAGCAGTAGCATAATATTATCAAGGGGAAAAATTTCTTCTGTTTCTCTGTATAAATTGGATGACACTGAATGATAACCATTTCTAGGAGCCCCATAGATCTTCACTGTCTTTAATGGTTCATTTCATACATCCTGCCTCCTTTCAGACTCACTGCAATGGTCTATTCACAAAGTGTAAATTAGTCCTCAAAGCAACCAAGAGATACGTCAGGGAGGAAAAATGTATGCACGCAGCAAGACTGGATGAATTACTAGATAGTTGTGTTTCTGTCTCTTGTTAAGGCCAAGCAGTTTCTACAGAAATCTGAGAAATTCTCCATCTTCTATTCTTCTGGCTGTCACCATCTGTATCTCATAACTGATAATCTATGGATTGTGGTTAATGAGAAGTAGTCTGTCAAATGGTGGGAAGGGCAATTCAATATTCACAATATGCTGGGACTGGAGATATGCTTCTTAAGTGCCACCAAAGAAACGGTATCCTTAACTTGGCAGGGGAGGGAAAAAGCACCCAAGGAGATTATATAAAAAGGCATTAAAAACTCCTAAAGAATTTCTAAAACTCTGCCAGAACTCCCCAGTCACAAACTGTGGTGGTGAGAAAGGCCACATGCTGTCTGGACATACAGGCAGCAAATGGAGTACAACGATGGGGACTGCCCACACCCACACCAGCATACAGCATATTCTCTGCATCACCAGATAGGGAACATTCGGGATGATGCCACAGAGCTCCACACCACCATCTCTAGCGGAATAGTCAGTAATGGCTATATAATTGTAAGTTCTCAGGCACTCCTAGGGTCAAGATTCAAGTCCCCTTTCTTCCTTACAATCACAATTTTTATAGCAAAATACAGAAAGGGTGAGAGAGAGGCAACTTTCAAAACACGCCACCAACAGGGCTCCCAGACCATGCAAAGCCCTTTCTGGAATGCTTCCACCAAGCAGCCATGGAGTCATGGCAGAACATGCATCGGAGTTGGCCACAAACTCACACACTAAGAGAAGTAGCTTCCAAGAGCCTATTGGATACTGCACAGATTGGAAACAGAAGGTAGGAGGTTGAAGAGAGCCAACTCCCAAAACTCAAACATGTACTGCAGACATCATAGAGCTGCACAGCCACAATAGAACCATGCACATCATGTGCTTCGTTCTAGCGTAGTGAAACCAGGATTCACAGGGCCAAAGCCTCTAGCCTTTCTGAGTAGCAGGAACTATAACATCATCTGCTGCCCCCCTCAAACTTCTCTATTCTCTCTGAGCTTAGCTGCAATCCACATTATTGGGAGGGAAACAGGTTTTCTAAGGAACAGTGTATTGAATTATCATAGAATCATTACGTTGGAAGGGGCCTGTAAGGCTCTGGAGTCCAATCCCTAGCTCAATGCAGGAGTTCAAATCAAAGTATATCTAGCAGATGGTTGTCTAATTTTCTTTTGAATGTCTCCAGTGCTGTAGTGCTCACCACCTCCCGAGGTAATTGGTTCCATTGACATACTGCTGTGACAGGAGGTTTTTCCTGATATTCAACCAAAATCTGGATTGCTATAACATGTCCTGCACTCTGGGATGATCAAGGACACATTCTGCCCCTCCTCTGTATGCCAATCTTTTGTATGTCAATCTACATGCCAGTTTTTCATGTTTAGTCATGAAACAGTTGTTCCTCATAGGGTCTGGTTTCAAGTTCCTTATCATCTGTATTCATCTCCAGTGAACTTGCTCCAGTTTTTTGACATCCTTCTTAAAGTGCAGTGTCCAGAACTGGAACACAGTACACTAGATGAGGCCTAACTAGTGCCGAATAGAGGGGGACTAGTCCCTCACAGGATTTGGAGACCATACTTATGTTAATGAAGTCTAAAATTGCATTGCTCTTTTTTGTAGCCACATCCCAAAGTTGGCTCATATTCAGCTTGTGATCTACAACAATTCCAAGATCCTTCTCACTCATAGTATTACTCAGCCAAGTATCACCCATCTTATAACTGTGTATCTGGTTTTTCTCCCCAGGTGTGGAACCTGCACTTATCCCTGCTAAATTTCATTCTGCTGTTTTCAGCCCAGTTTTCACGTCTATCAAGATATTTTTGAATTTTGTTCCTGTCTTCCAAAGTATTAGCTATTCTACCCAATTTTATGTCATCTACAAATTTGGTATTCCCTCCCTCATCCAAATCATTAATAAAAATGTTGAAGAGCACCAGGCCCTGCAGTCGCTGTTGTAGTGCATATGGACCAATCCAGTTGCCTGCATATTTGGACTTTCCTGTGGTTTACTAAACAATGTTCAGAACGAAAGAGATCCTGGAAAGAAGAAATATATATTTGGTATAGCCATGCCAAGGGCATCTACTGAAATAGTTCTGGGAGGGCAAACTCTATTAATGATACCTATGGGTTGTTGACTTGACTGCACTTTTTATCTATGTACATTTAAAGAAATACCAACTTCAGAGTTCCTTCCTCCCTACCAGACACCCATGGCCAGCACCATCCTAACAGTTATGGTGTTTCTTGTACAAGTGGCTCACCAGATATTTGATTAAGTACATATGCACCGTTAGATTACGATGTGGAAGTGGAAAATAAAGAATAGTGGTAAAAGGTCATGCATCTCTGTATGAGCGTGGAGGGACTTGCCACGAAAATGGGTTTGGCCATGCCTATAAGGTGGCATAATACATTGCCCAAAGCAGCTGGTGCATTGCATCATGAAGTCATTACCTTTCATACAATGTAACTCCTACACTTTTCTGGAAAATATAGAGCTGATATAAAAAGAATAATTGTTATTATCATGACGGTTTCCCTACTTCCTGCTTTCCCTTTGATCTGCTCAAAGCCTTTTTATTTTCTATGTATGATATTTTCCCCCTAAGTGCTCTAATTTGAATGTGGCCTACAAACACTGCCGTCCACTTCAGTTCTTCAAAAGCCTTAAATCCTCTTCAACAAATGTAAAATTAACAAGAAATATCTGAGGGTGGGTGGAAAGAAAGAAATAACTTCCATAAAAGTCTCCCAGTGTACTTTATTTCTTTTTTCATACACAAAAAGCAACTGCATGGTACTGATTATTTTAATAGGATCTATGGTAGCTCACTGGAATATATTCCCCCTTTTTTCCAAAGAAAATAAGATTCTCCTGTTCTTATTCCATAAACAGTACAGTGGTGCCTCGACTTACGCACTTAATTGGTTCCAGAACTCCGGTCGTAACTCGAAATGGTCGTAAGTCGAAGCACCATTTCCCATAGGAATGCATTGAAATGCAATTAATCCGTTCCGGCCGAAGAAAAAAATCACCAAAAAAACTACAAAAAAAACAAAAAAACTGCAAGACCCATCGGAAACGCGATTAATCCGTTCCGGCCGAAGGGAAAAAAAGAAAAGAAAAGCAAACAAACCATGCAAGACCCATCGGAAATGCAAAAAAAGCAAAGCAGAAAGCAAACAAACCGTGCAAGACCCATCGGAAATGCAAAAAAAGCAAAGCAGAAAGCAAACAAACCGTGCAAGACTCATCGGAAATGCAAAAAAATCAAAGCAGAAAGCGAACAAACCGTGCAAGACTCATCGGAAATGGGGAAAAAGCAAACAGAAAGCAAACAAACCATGCAAGACCCATCGGAAATGCAAAAAAAGCAAAGCAAAAAGCAAACAGACACTGCAAGACCCTTCGGAAATTCAAAAAAAGCAAAGCAGAAAGCAAACAAACCGTGCAAGAGCCATCGGAAATGGGGGAAAAAACCCAAAAAGCAAACAAACCCCGCAAGACCCATCGGAAATGGGGGAAAAACAAACAAAAAGCAAACAAACCCCGCAAGACCCATCAGAAATGGGGAAAAAAACCCCAGAAAACAAAGACTGCAAGACCCATCACAGCACAGAAACATAACCCCCCCAGCCCAAAACCATGCTGCAAAACCCACCTAGAACAGTTTTTAAAAAGCAAAAAGCAGCACCTTACCTTACCAGGCAGGCAGTGTGAAGCCTCCTCCGATCACACACTCTCTAACTGCTGGGGCAAAAGAGCTACAAAGAAGCAGCCTCTTCGCCACCAACGGTTAGCAATTTGAATTCCCCACCTTTTTTCCCTGCCTTTTTCTGGTTGTAACTCGAAGCTCTGGCCGCAAGTCGAAGCAAAATTTTGCGGCCAGAGCTGGTCGTAACTCGAAATGGTTGTATGTTGGGACGTTCGTAAGTCGAGGCACCACTGTATAGATAAACATATCCAGAGCAGTTAAAAATACTGTTGGCTAAATTTAAGGGGATGAATTTAAATTTAAGGAATGAACGTGCTTTTAACATACTCTTGGGCTCACAACAAGGGGCCCATCCTTAACCTGGCACCCCAGTAACTCACTGGCTAAGACAGATTAAGGAGGTGACTATACTGACAAATAGTATAGGAAATGTTCCAAGATTAGGAGAGTCAACTTCATACTATTTTCTATTGATTACATGACAAACAAGTCATTGTGAGTCACCAACCCACCCAATTTCCTCTGCTACTAGGGTTTCTCCTTTTTTCCCAATTGAATATATTTGAATCAGCTCAGAAAGGGCAATACATTCTGCTGCTACAACTATGGGCAACCAGAAGCAGGCTCTCCCAGGTTCTTTGTTCAAGGTGGGGACAGAGGTAGCAAAGGGACACTTGCAGAGGTGTCTGTTCCTCATTGTTTCCAAACTTTTTTTAAAGGTTTGATGCCAGCAGTGGTGCTCTAGGACACCTAAGAGACAAAAATAAAATAAAATAAAGAGAGAGAGAGAGAGAGAGAAATTAGCTATCAACCCTTGTTTATCAGACCAGCTGGTGGAAGTCCATTTGCTTTAGCTGCCCGGGCAGAAGTCAGAGAGGATGAAACTGGCAGCCAGCCCTAGTTTGCAGCTTGTTAATGTAGCTCTGCTGTAGCCATGGCTCCTGAAAACCTGGACAGGTACAGTAGAGCTGTCTTAACAAGCTGCAAACAAGGACTGGCTGTCAGTTTCCTCCTCTCTCTCTGCTGAGTCTTGTATGGTCGACTAAAGGGAATTCCAAACCCTCTTTGATTATATTCAAGGGAGTGAGATACACCAAAGTTGTCAGAGAGCGATGCTTGGAATGCATCAAACTACTTAGCTATAAATGTGGCTTTCATTGTCTGAGATTAATTAATCTGGGTTCATTAATGCACAAAGTGTTAGTTCCTTTAGGTGTTTGTTTTCATCTTCCCCCAAGAGGACTGGCTCTTCATGAACACATATCAAAGGAAATGCACATTTCTGCCCATTGCATTGTTTTTCCTCCAGGAATACAATTCCTTCAAGGCTCAAGCCAGCTTGTAAATGAAGCTTGTGTTTACCTGTCAATGACCAATCACTGAACAAAAGCAGGCTAATCTGCAACATTCAAGTGAAGCATACTCATGATAGAACAAACAAGATGTCCTTTAGTCTAAGGACTAGCCAACCTGAATGTAAGTAATAATCATCACCTCTGCTCATTCCCACTGCCTGTTTTCCCTTCTCCTTTGTAACTACATGAACCTGTGGAAGAGATGTAGGTTTCTAAAAGTGGACTGATCAATTAATCATAGATTAATAAATTAAAGTGCTGTATGAGTTGTATGCAGGGTAGACACTTGTTCTACAGAAAGAAAAATGAAAGCTTGACTCCATATGGGAGGAAAACAAGAATTGCCTATCCCGACCATCCAGTACAAGTGAATATTAGCCAGGGCTGTGAGCGCACATTGAAACTGTCTGTTTGAATTAATTGATATGAGTAATATCCACTAATAGAAAGCCATGAGTAAGATGATCCCACAATGCCATTCTGTGTGCACACCCATTGCATTTCCTTACCATGTACTTTTCAGCTTAATTTAGCAAATGGAATTTTATAAACTACTCTTCCAACGACTGAGCAACTGAGCAGCTGGGTTTTAGACAACATATTTGCCCCCAGAGCAGAGCTAATATAGATAGATTGATTATTTCCTTGTTTTTAAGAGATCTAGCTGTAAAAATAAAATTGTCCACATTTTTCTTACAGTTGATTACTTTATTGAGAGAATCCATGTGGGAAAAAGCACATTTCTTAATAGACTCTGCCTAGTTAATACATAAAGGAGTTGCCATTTCATTCTAGCCCTAAATGACTAACAGTTCTTTTCTTGACTGATCTCAACCCAATGATGATCCACCTTGTAACAAAAACTTGGAGGGCATCCAGTTACTAAATATGTGAGTGCTTCTCAGCCACATTTGTCTATTCTTCCTTGATAGTCATTCCTATTAATGGAAAACTCTGTCTCAATACCCTTGGAGTAAATAGCTAGCACTTAAGGAAGCCAAATGACACCCATTTCAACACATCTTAGATCACCCTCTGAGTACTGAATTAAACCAGGTGATCTTTGGAAAGGAATGGTGTAAATTATCTGGGAAAGTTCCTAAAATCAATTTAGGAAGAAAAAGGAAGAAACAAGTGAAAAGCAGTTAGCTCTAGGCCCTGATTAAGCAGAGTTTGAGAATATTTAATATTTGCATTTTGACCATCTTACTGATTCTGTACCACAGTTCTAAGCATCTATCTCAGTGGTCAGGGAACAGGGGTAATTTACCCCAAATGGGGTAAAAATGAAAATCCTGGGGGTAATGAGCAGAGTGCTACCACCCCACCCCACCCCTGCAGCTGAACCTCAAACTGGAAGCCACCTCTCCTTCCTTCCTTGGTTGCCGCACTTGTAAATCCTCCCTTCTTTTAGAGATCGGAGATAAGCTGGCTTTATTGTTTACGGCTGTAGCCCCGGGCAGTCAATCCAGCGGCTTGTGAATGACTACTTCCGCCGGAGTTGAATAAGGTGGGAAGGAAGGTGCGAGAGAGGGAAGGGTGGGTTCATCAAGCTTGTTTAAAGGTAAGATTGTAGAAACTTTAGGGAGGGAGGGTTGGTTTATGTCAGAGAGAGACTGACTTTCATAAAGCCATGAAAAAAGGAGGTGTCTGCAAGGAGAGAAGGCTCAAATTAAGGCCGGAAGGTGCGAAAGAGGGACCGGGTGGCAAGCTTGTTTAAATGTAATGAGAGGAAACGGACATACTGAACTGAAGCAACTGATTGTTGAAAATTTAGGGTGTGTGTGTGTGAGAGAGAGAGAGAGAGAGAGAGAGAGAGAGACAGAAAGAGACTTGACTCTTTCATAAAACAATGAAAAAAGCAACCTTCAAAATTTAATCTCCGCTGCATTTAGCTCTGCAGTTTCTGCTCAGAAGAGCAAGTACTTCAAGATTCTGTTTAGATGCTGAATTTGTACTGGGCAGAATCAGAATATTTAGAAGAGTCTCGCTAACAGCAAACACCTAGTAAAAGACAACCAACACACCTGGGAGTAGATGTCTGAAGTGTGTAGCAATTGCATTTCTGTATTTCTCATCCCCAAAGCAGGCAAGAGTATCATAGTTTATTCCCCAAATCTGAATCCCTGTCACTATGCTCCTGGTCCTGCTTTGACTGCAACACCAAACAAAAGGTCTTACAAACAAAGACTGTGGCTTTCTTTATAGAGTCAATCCATCTCATGTGCATTCTTCCTCTTTTCCTACTGTATTGCACTTTTTCCTGCATTGCTGCCTTTTCCAGTGAGCTTGTCTTCTCATGACGCCACTGTAGTACAATACCCTTTGTTTGGTTATTTTAGCTTTTAGTGAGAGTCCACACTTAATTTGCTTTACTTATCTCTTCTATTTGCCAGAAGGTGATGGGACCAGTGGCCATGATCTTAGTTTTTTTGATGTTGAGCTTCAGACCATTTTTGGTGCTCTCCTCTTTCACCCTCATTAAGAGGTTCTTTAATTCCTCCTCACTTTCTCAGGAGAAAGATGAGGTGGTCAGGCACTCCCATTTCTTTAAGAACTTGCCATAGTTTGCTGTGGTCCACACAGTCAAAGGCTTTTGCGTAGTCAATGAAGTAGAAGTAGATGTTTTTCTGGAACTCTCTGGCTTTCTCCATAATCCAGCGCATGTTAGCAATTTGGTCTCTAGTTCCTCTGCCCCTTCGAAATCCAGCTTGTACTTCTGGGAGTTCTCGGTCCACATACTGCTGAAGCCTGCCTTGTAGGATTTTGAGCATAACCTTGCTAGCGTGTGAAATGAGTGCAATTGTACGGTAGTTGGAGCATTCTTTGGCACTGCCCTTCTTTGGGATTGGGATGTAGACTGATCTTTTCCAATCCTCTGGCCACTGCTGAGTTTTCCATTGATGATGATAAAAAAAAAATAGCGCACTGGTCCTTTGATGTTGGGCTGTGGCACCAGGGTGGGTGACGTGAGCTTTAGCCTGGTTTGTTCCTTTTTGCACACCACACACAGAATGATTAAAATGGTAGGAAAAGCTTCCCCCAACTCTGCCTTGGATGTCTCTAGCAAGCATGTCATTGCTAGCACCACTCTGGCAGCCATTGATGATGATTAAATCCTCTGCGAGCTAGCAAAAATTTAATGCAACTTGCTAGGCACGTTGGACACCTCACTACTCACTATACCACCCCATGGATGGTGTGCAATGTATTCCAGCAAAAATAATGCACATCTTTATTAAATTTGGTGCATCCTGCTAGTTCGGTACACAGCCTGTGTAGATTCAATAAGATTTTGAATTCAAATAATGTATGATTTCCTTCCTTTCAAATCAAGGGGGTAATGTCGGCTTATATAAATTTTGGGGGGGGGGGGGTAAAAGGTAAAAAAGTTCCCTGATCCCTGATCTATCTGCTTCCTTCTCTCTTAAAGCATCAAGCATTGTTGTTAGTCTGAACCAAGGAGCTGTACAGATATCTGTGTAGAAACTAACCAGTGCTAATACTGAGAAAATGAGAAATTGCCTTTTAGAACACATGCAAAACGAACCTGAGAAAACCAAATTGTTTTCCATTGACACAGTAAAGCAATATAGAAGAAAGGGATTGTGGGCTCATCTGCTGATACGTAGTATGCTTTTATTTATTTTATTTTATTCTTCATTCTGCTTTTAGAAGTACCAAAACTGATTGACTTGGGAAATACCTGGGAAAAACTGATTCTTGGAAGCTTTCCCTTTCCCCATTCATCCACCCCAATTGAAACCAGGTCCATTTGCCTAAACTTATTGTTGTGTAGACACACAGAATGTGAGATATAGGGAGGTAGGAGATGATAGCTTTACTGGATGGGTCTACGGTGGTATGTTAATAGTTTGCATGTGTGGCAAAAAGACAGTAACGTTCACAAGGTTGTAATTATCTTGTAAAGTGCCTTGAATCCTAGTTTTGGATGAAAGGCAGAATATAAATCAAATAAGTAAGCTTCCCCATAACTATAATCCAAAACAAGATTCGTATGCCTGGTGGCAAGTCTGCCCCTTCTCAGGAGGGGGGCAGACTTGCCACCAGGCATACTAAGGTGTCTGCCTCAAGCGACAGATTTTGAGTGTCATGAGATTTTGCAGATTCTTAGTTATTGACTTGGCTGTTGTGGTGGCTTAACCCCCCCAGGGAGTGTGGGGGGGTGCTTGTAGGATTTTTTTTTCTACATCAGATGCCAAGATAACATGCTTGACTTTGGGGAGCCGTATATCTTGACTTGAGGGTAGCTACCATTTGCTGATCTGCCTCAAGCAATAAACTATTTTGGGCTGGCTTCCAAGAGACAGTATATCAAAAGACAAATGCAGAAAAAGACTGCAATATATATATCCACTAGAAGGCTGGGCACTAGTTCTCATCTCACCCACCCCCCAAGACAGAGGACATACGTACCAAAGAGTTTATCAAATGCAGTCTTAAGCATGGCCACAGACACAGACAAAAGAGGACACTCATTTGCATAAAATTGCATATATTACTTTATATGTACAAATGATTTTAATAATTTACACTAAACTATTCTGCATCTAACTAGAAGGGTAAAAGCAGTAGGCAGATGATCTGTATGCCTGCTGAGTTTGGTGTCCAAGTGAAAAGGGTGGATAGAAAACATGAAGGTCCCTACTAGAGATGGGGACAAATAAAAAAAAATTGCAATTCGTTTTGATCCGTTATTTGTCAAGGTTAACGGATCAACGAATACGAATATACAAATATTCTTCGACGAATTGACAAATCGATCCGTCAATTTGTCTGCACTTTACACGGCTATAACACTGGCCCCCGATGACCTAGAGACACCAAATTTGCAGAGAAGCTTCCTCAGACACTTTTCTACAACTCCTGAATGTTTGGTGAACATTGGATTGCGGAACCGCGAGTTATATAGTCACAAAGAGGACCCCCCAGGAAAGCTCCCCCCAGGTACTTAGAGACTCCAGAATCACAACAGAGCTTCCTATGTCTTTCCTCAATACACCTGCCAACTTTGGTGGAGACTGGATGTTGGACATCCGAGTTATTCACTCACAAATTGGGTCCCCCCAGGAGAGTTTACCACACGGCACAGAAGCCCATTCTGCATACCGGCCACTGATCAGCTGATCAGAAGCCGATAGGCAGCCACCCCCACACACAGCCAGCCACCCCAACAGCCTACCCCCACACCCCCTTCCTTTCCCTACCTTAGCCCCCACCCCACTCCCACCGACACCCCCTTACCTTAATAGCTGCTGCCAGGTCTCCATCAGGCCTTTGCCACCACGGCGTGTAAAAAGGGAGACTGGCTGCCCTTTGCAAAGATGGCGGCTGTGGCTTCATTTAGGCTAGGGAAGCTGCAGCTGCCATCTTTGCAAAGGGCAGCCTAGATTCCCTTAAGGCAGGCTACGGGAATCCAGGCTGCCCTTTGCAAAGATGGCAGCTGCAGCTTCCCTACCCTAAATGAAGCCACAGTCGCCATCTTTGCAAAGGGCAGCCAGTCACCATTTTTACATGCGTGGCTCCGAGGCCAGAATACCTTGGCGGCAGCGATTAAGGTAAGAGGGTGTTGGTGGGGGTGGCGTGGGGTGGCGTGGGGCCTAAGGTAGGGAAAGGAAGGGGGTGGGGGTAGGCTGTGGTATTGGGTGGCTGTGTGGGGTGGTGGCTGCCTTTTTGCCACCAATCAGTTGATCAGCAGCCGGTAGGCAGAATGGTGGTTTTTGGGGTTTTTTTAAATACGAAGGATGAATAAAAACAGGTAAATATTCATCCCTTCGTATTCGTGGGGGTCTCTGGAACCCACAAATACGGATCAACGGATATCTAACGAATCGGCTATATTCGTTGGAAAAACCAATCCGTTTTTATATTCGTCCCCATCTCTAGTCCCTACCCTGATCTCTCTGACTCTTTGATTCAGGCATGGACTGAATTATAAGTGGAAAACATCTTCAAAAGTGGGAGTTTCCCTTAGCAGCCTTTGAAATAAAGGACTGCCATCCCTAAAAGAGGACACATTGACAGGATGACTGGCCACCCTATCAAGACTAAAAGTAAATATACTTGATTCTGAAAGAATCACAAAACCCTGGTTGACGCACAATAATTAAAATTGTGATTTAACTAGAGCTTTTATCAGCTGCAAAAAAAAACTCCCCCCAATTTGGGGGGAGAATCTTTTTTTAGGGTGATGCAAGCAAAGGCAAAGTCTGTTGGTAAAAGAAAATAAAATAAAGGTAAAGCACTGCAGCACTTTAAAGACCTGTGTTTTCATTTCAGTGTGAGCTTTTGTGCATCAAAAAAATCCAGCGGTGGCTGTGCAACAATGGTGGTGGCAGTGCGACCGGAGCAGGTAGCCTCCTCTCACTGGACACAAACTGAAAACTGAACCATAAACCGGTTCAGTTTTCTGGTTGGTTTGTGGCTAACCATGAACCACAAACGGTAATGAATGAACTCCAATTTTTCCAGCTTGTGCCCATCCATATTCCCAACTCTTTAA
Organism: Intellagama lesueurii; assembly: GCA_037013535.1. NCBI lineage: Eukaryota > Metazoa > Chordata > Lepidosauria > Squamata > Agamidae > Intellagama > Intellagama lesueurii. The sequence continues at coordinate 66,241,929 of JBAJHW010000005.1, read as the reverse complement.
AGCAGCTTGGCCATGGAACCCATTGCTTTGGGAGGTGGTGAGCATTTCAACACTGGAGGCATTCAAGAGAAAGTTAGCTTACCATCTGTCAGATATCCTTTGATCTGGATTCCTGCACTGAGCAGGGGATTCAACTTGATGGCCTTACAGGCCCCTTCCAACTCAACTACATGATTATTATAGGTTTTCTATGTCAGTTATTTATTTTTGTTTGTTATTTCAACTTGTATGCTGCCCCATAGTGCAAACACTCCCCGGGTGTGTGTGTGTCGTATTGCTCTCGCTCTGGATTTGTTTTGTGATGTCATTATGCACCCATAGCCAACGTTTCCTCTAATTTTCTGGAGTGCTGGGTGGGGGCCCTGCTCCATGCACGCAGGCTACCAGCTGCAACTGGAAGCAAATGGGCAGGAATACTGGCTCAGCTGCACAGCCCAGATCCAGTGCTGCATGGTCGTGGGCACGCACAGCTTAGAGCAGTGGTGGTGAACCTTTTTGGGCTTGCGTGCCCAAACTGGGGGGAAAAAACAAAACAGTGGGCGGTGTGCCCACTATGGCAGCGGCGGACCCAGACCCGGAAGTGCGGAACCGGAAGTGGCAGTGGAAGGGGGAATCATGGCGGCGGAAGGGGGAATCACAGCAGGTAGGTGCCTCAAGCCCCCTCCGCTGCCAGCACCAGTTGCCCCGGATCCGCCTGCCGAAGCGCCAGCACCGGCTGCAGCCGCCTCCTGAGGTTTGGCTGCACACGGGGGGGGCGGGGGGAGTAGCGATCTGGCAACCTATGGCTCGCGTGCCGGCAGAAAGGGCTCCACGTGCCAGCTGTGGCACGCACGCCATAGGTTCACCATCGCTGGCTTAGAGGGAACATTGTCCATAGTTGATTAGCACATGCTACTGCCATTTTGTCACTTTAATTTCATGGGCCCTCATTGGCAGAGTTCACGTAAAACAAGAAAAAGGACAAGGATCACATGGCATTGAAACAGCAGCTGGGTCTTGAAACTTCCTGGGTATTTATCCCAGCATAGGCATACACATGTGACCTCCAAGTTCCGAAAACAGGAATTGACTTGCTGTTCCTATTCTTGTGCTGTTACGTTTGCAGGCATGATGGCACAGCATGGGAAATAAGAATCAGAAGTCGAATGTGTTTTCCTTCCCCTTCATCATCAGTGGTTGCCTGATAGAAAGATTCCTTGAATTGAATTAGCTGGAGGCATTCATTTTATACTGAAAATGAAACAAAATACGGACATGCTGAGAGAGAACAATCCACAACAGACAAACTAGCATTTCAATGGGTAAGATTAAAACAGCTTTGTATTTTTTTTATTGTATTGATTTTAGAATGGACTAGAGAGGAATTTAGACTGTATTAGAACAGTCTCTGGATTTTGATAGAAGTGTATCTCAAAACATTATTTCCTATTTTTTGATCACTGAATTCTTCCCAGAGTTCTGATTTTCTGGCCTACAGGTTACTATTTCAGCCCTAGAACATGTAGGGTGGATTTGTCCTTGCAGTCTTGAAACTGACGCAACGCAGCACCTTTCTTCTCTGTACCCAAACTAGTCAGCACGTTATTAGAAGTGGTGCTTCTTCACCCCCTGTATGGCCCACCTATCTTGAACAATGGTAACCCTCTAATGCGGATGCTTAGGTGGGAATTGGTGTATCCCTCCCCACTCCACTTGGCTACCTTGTGTGATATTCTGTGGCATGTTGAGGGATGTTTGTTGGGGTTTTTGCAACCTCACATGCTGCCTTCTGCAGGTTTGGTTGGGAGGGACCTTTCTGGGCTGGCGTAACTATCAGTCGGTCCAGCACCAACCAATTGTTCCTTCCTGCCCCTGAATTCAAAAAGAGAGCCCTGCCTCTCTGCTTTATGTCTCTTTCCCTCTCTTTAGTCTGTTGAAGTCTGTTTGCTGAAAGCAGTCATGTTTGTCAGTTTGCTGTTTGTTCTGTCCAACTGTAAGTAAATGAAACATTTTTATTCTTTCTCTTACTAATATCTCAGAGTGAGTTACTGAGGCTGTAAGTGCAAGCTTAATGAGAAAGGGGAACTTGACGTTATTCTGCTCTGTGATTCCCTGCACGTATGCTGTACTGCTAAAGAAATTCAACCAAAAATTCAAAACACTGCAACAGTGTTAAATTCTGCACCAGTACTGTCATCTTAAGCCAATTCAAAGGATTTATTAGTGAAAATGTACAGGTAATGCTTTAAGAAGAAGGTAAATAAAAAAGAAGAATCCTGATATTATCACAGCATGAGGGAAAATGTCTGCTGTTCTCAAACTAATGTTCTTTGGGTTGCTGGAATTAAATAATTACCACAAGAAAGGAATATCTTACACCCCTGCATTGAACATTGAATCTTTTATGTTTCAAATGCTCAGCTAATATTACAGCTTTGTTCCAGATATTGTGAAGGTTATAGATCATCCATTTATATTCCAAGGGAGACTTTGTAGTATTGAAAAGCCTCTTCTCTTGAAGGATTAAATAATTAGGACTGTTATTCACAAGAACAAACCCAGTGAGGTGTAAATGACAGCCCTAAGTGTAATATATGATGTGATCCCCAAACATTTGACATACAGCATGAAAAGTGAAGCTGAACTGAAATAGTTTTGTTGGTGTTTAATTTTTATTTCCACAACTCTAAAGACAGAGGTTGCATTTTGAGGTGAATTGCTTTCACCAAACAGCAAGACACACTCAAAGAAAAGGTACAGAGAATGATACAGCCTGTGCTCGGTTCAATGCAATCACACTGCGGTCCTGATGATAATGGTAAAACAATGTATTTGAATGACTTTTAGCTGCAATTGCATCAATGTTAAAAAAGCTGACTACACAACACCAGTGGATCTTGTCCTCCCCCCCCCCCCCCCCGATGCACATTATTCTTTTTGGAAGTGTGTCATTTTACCTCCTCCCGGTGGGGTCGTTTATTTTAGCTTGGTGCCGAGTCACAATCTGATGCCTTGAATTCCCCAATGTGCCATCCTCTCTTGCTGTCAATTGTTCCCTGCCTGCTTTCCCCCCACCAGCCGCTTCCCTGCCCCCTAACTCACCCTCCCTGCCCTTCATTTGCCCCTGGCTAGGCCACTTGCTCACCTCCCTGCCCCCTCACTTCCTCCACCTGATTGCCCTCCTGCTGGCCTTCTTGCTCGCCTCCTTGCTTCCTTCACTTGCCCTCCCTGCCTGATCGCCCCCCCGCCAGCCCACTTGTTCACCTCCTTGCCCCTCCCCTCTGCCCAATCGCGCCCCCCCCCAATTCTCCTCCCTCTGCCTGCCACCTGTGACTTACTTTGTTTTAGTGGGCAACAATGCAGGAGGTGGAGGCAGGTGCGATGGTGGTGGAGGTGTGGTGGCAGCAAATATGAAGACGCACACACGAAAACAAAAATGCTGGACTCATGCTAAAGTCCACCTGACTTTAGCCCGAATCCAAAACAAATGATCCCTCTGCCAGTTTATTCCTGGCAGTTGGATCAGGCCTTGTGACACAACTGCATGGAGTGCTGATTTATATCAGCATGATGACGATTCTATCTGGAGCTGGCCGAGAACAGTATAACATGGATTGAATATGGCTAACCTTTGGTTGTAGCCTGGAGGAGATAGTTGCTTCCTCCCCTTGTACACAACTAAACAATCAAAATACTGGTGCAGTACCCAGGCTCCTATTCAGAGGCCTTTCAGTACTCAGAAGGTAAGTAGGCAAGAATATTTACTGGGCAAATATCCTATATTACATCCTACCATATCGTATTCTGAACACATATCCTTTATCACCATTGCTTTGTTTATGAACAACAACCAAAGAAGTTATCTTCCTTTGTCACTTTCACACACAAGCAAAGCCTAAATAATAACTTTGCCTCAGGTATTTGGATACTTAGGTCTCCATTTCAGAGAAATGTAGACTGGAGAGTCAAATGGAGATTTATGAAACAGTTCATCACTGAATTTGCTAGGAACATTTACACATCTCTATGACTGTGTTTAGGTTACCCACCCATACTGAAACAATAAAAGGGAAGTTGTGACATTGTGTAGGCTACCCACCAACTATCAATACTCACACACCCTCTGCCACAGCCCCATTCATGTGTGCTTTTGCCCTCTTCTGAAGGTCTTCCATGAGGAGACTGATGAGTACATGTGTGATAGGGAATGTGCCCCCAATTATTGATAGTAGCGTCATGACCATTGCACACGGTGGCAGCAGCACAAGGCTAGCTGGCATGATCCCATAACCCCTTTCTTATTTCTCTCTCCTCCCAAAGTTCAAAAGAGTTTGACATACTGGGATACCAAAAAATGAAATCAGTCACAATATTGAGGCTCCAGCCCTATGCCCACACCCCTAAGATAAGCCCCAATTAGCTCAGTAGGATTTACCTGTGATTAGACATGGATAGGAATATACTGTCAGTGTGGTAAGAGTTTGGACTAGGAATGCGAATTCCACAACTTCTCAGGGAGAAATAGAAATAAAATTAATCCTTTTCCCATTGAGATCTCTCTGTGTGAGGGTTGCTTTTTGTTCTGTTTTTTTTGGGGGGGGGGGAATCTTGCTGGAAATCTCCTAAAACTTCTTGGAAGTTTCATTGTCATTTTTTCCTGGAAAAAATACTAAGCTGCACAGGGTGATTACTATTCCTGTACAGAATGACACCTTGGCTATGTAGGCCTCCCCTGGAAAAATCAAAAGAAACAAGTCCTTAGGACTGTAACAATTTTCCTGTGCAAAATAGCAAGTTTCCTACACAGGATTCACCAGAAACAGCCATAACCCGCTCAAAACGTGGCTGCTTTCTATGGACAATAATGAGTGAGAAAAAAGGGTAAGGGTGGGAGAAATGGGACTTGGATTTTGTTTTTTTTAGCAGAAAGTCAGGATAACTCACTGATTTGGGGAGAAGTCTCAGCAAGGAGTCTCAACATAGTGAGACTTGGGAAATCAGCAAGAAGAAGAAATTTCCTGAGTACTTCTCAAATCCCTAGTTTGAACACATATTTGGTTATTCCAAGGAATTGTGTTTTTAAATGAGTTAAAAGAGGGTCTACTCCACTTGGGGAAAAGGTTTTCTCTACTGCACTGGTGATTGGGCATAGCACCTAGCCCATTGTGGCCATGAACACCCTTTAGAACGCCCCCCCCCCCACTACAGGTTTCAACCTGTTTCTTTATCATTCCACTTTTTTTGTTTTCAAAGTCTGCCATGGCCCATGTGCCTTTTCATCGTTCCCCAATTCTTTATCTGTCTCAGTGTTAATGTGATTGCTTTTCATATGTCCAGAATTAGGGAGTATGCCACCCATTTCTAATTATTTATGAGTACAATGAGAGTGGTGAAAGAACAGATAGATTCATTGAAAGGTTCAAAATAGAGATGGGCATGAGCCACCAGTTTGTCAGTTCATACCAGTTCGGCCAAACAGGCATTTGGCACTTCAAAGCCATGCCTCCTCTGGCGGGCGCCCACTCAGAGGCAGTGGCCAGAGGAGGCAGTGCAGGGAAGCCTGGCTGTTGCCTCTGAGTGGGTGCCCACCAGAGGAGAGGGGGCTTTGAAGCACCAAAACCTGTTCAACCAATAAACGAACCAGCATGAACTGCTGCCAAACTGGCAGTTCACACCCATCTCTAGTTCAATACTGCCAGTGTCTTGTCTATACATTTAAAATAGTATAATGTGTGTTGTGTATGCAGGCACTAATACGCTTCAACAACCAACTTGAGTCATATCACAGTACAAGTTAAACTATAAACTGAATAAACAGGTAGTACCATGGGGGTCACAAGGTTTAAAAAGTGCTTACTCTTGCTTTGGCCTGGTTTAAGTTTCAGGACTCACAATCCTGTTAGATTATTTGCCTAAAGGCGTGCAGGATCAGGAGGTATTATAATTTAAACCCAAGGTTAGTATCTACAGTAGTGGTTGGACTTATTCCCATTTAACTCCGCTATACAGATAATCCTCCCTCAACAAAACAGTGCCAGGAATCTAAAGCTGTTTGTGCCATTTTCTTTTTTTCCTAAAGGGCAAAGCAATTACTGGGCACAGTGGTAACTGGAATACAGTTTTGATACCAACTGTTTACTTCCCTTTCCTCTTGCCGCTGTTCTTCAGAGAACTCTCTTGTCCCCTTCCTCTTATGCTCCTGCATTGGTGCCAGTCAGGCATCCTGCTTGGCAGTAACAGGATCCATATGTCAGAGCCTGGATTTGATTTGATTTCCCCACCTCTCTTTTAAGCAATGATCTGTATCTAGCTACCTGCAAAGGCTAATGGTCAGCCTTTGTCTTGCCTGACTAGAATAGGAGGGGGACGTAAACAACTAGGGGAGCAACATGGTGTCTGCCTGCTAATTGCTGCTGTCAAGGTGCTTGTTGCCAACACGCATCTTTGAAATTTCTTTATGAGGAATTTGTGTATGTTTGCGTGCTCTGCAAATCAAGCCTTTCACCAGTCACTAATGAGATCCATCTGCAAATCCATCAAAGGCCTGTGTCCCCGTAGCCACATATCACTGAGAAAACACAGGGGCCAAAAGCGCCATTCACAGAGCATTAATCAGGAATCATGCATCAACTCGACCCACTTTGCCACACAAAGGCAATGAATTTTTATTGGCTGCCATTCAGCTAATGGTAGGATTATATTACTCTTGACAGAAATTGCCAATCCAGCTGGCTCTAGGCGTCTTTCTTGCACGGTGAGTGCTCTGATTACAATTATGCTCTTTTCCCTTACAAGTTAAACAAATCCTATACAGCAATGTGCTGCTTAATTTCATGTTGTTGAAGGGAAAACGGGCTTGGAGCACTCTAGAGTTGAATGGAGTATATGCACGTGTGGGAAAAGTAGGATTCCCTGGCAAAGTCTACCTTTCCAGGGCATGTGTAACCCGTACGAAATATTGGTTCAGCCCAAAGGGATGGGACTAAAAAAGAGAAGGACTGTGAGTAAGAGGTTTGAAGCTCAGAAAGAGTGGGAGAACTGAAGAGGATGGAGCTGCTGTTGCCAGTTGGAGTACTAAGACCCTTGCCAACTTGATTGAGGTATAATCTTTATATGGTTGTGTTGGAGGGGGTGAATCTACATAGTGAATTCATGAATTGCATACAATTGTATTGATATTTTATTTTAGGATTTTGAAGATTCTTCTATGTTATGAATACCCAACCCAATGGAGGGAGATATCTTGGATTTTTCTCTGACTTTTAAATCAAAGGGACACTTGAACTTTGAAAAATTCTACAAGCAACTTCTGTATTGGTGCTGTTGCCAAGGAAATGGGTGCACAAATTGTAGCATTTGATGTTGCTATAATTGTTCATGTTGTCTGTTATATGAACACAAGTAAGCAATTAGCCCCGTAGACCTTTAAAGTGTTACACATTCATCTGCTGAAAAAGGGTCTTGCCTACACAATCTAATGTTACAATTTCCTAAGCCTATATCAACTCACAGCTTTGCTGTTACATGGTATCAAGTCACTTTTGACTTATGGTGACTCTATGCATTAGTGATCTCCAAAAGATCCTATCACTAACAGCTCCTCACTTCAAGAGAGAGATCTAGAACCCACTTTCCTTTTCTTTATGAGGGTGCATAATATCAGTAAAACTCTCCTAATACTCGTATCAAATTATTATTATTATTTGTCAGGTTTTTTCATCATTGAACTCTGTATATTGTGACTGAGAATACCATAATATGGGTGATCTTGGCTTTGGATAACCAGTGACACATCCTTACTCTTAAGAACCTTTTCTAGTTCCTTCATAGCTGCTCTTCCAACACTCAGTTGTCTTCAGATTTCCATTTGCAGTCTCCATTTGAACTGATTATTGAAAATCTTCCAATTTCTTAATTGTCAGTGTTAAAATTATATCATTCTTCTGTAGTAATTATTTTTGTCATCTTAGTTTTCAACTGTAGTTCTGCTTTTGCATTTTCTTCTTTAACCTTCTTCAGTTGTGGTTTCAATCAGGTCATTACTGCTTTCTATGAGGAATATCCACTATTAGCATAACAAAATATGCCTCCCCTACTTTGCCTGCTTTGGAGCTATGTAGTCCACTGTTCAGAAATTAGCTCTGAGGGATTTCTGACCCTACTTAGCCAATTTGGGGTGTGTGTGTGTGTAGGGTTTCCCCTCTATTGACAGAAGCAGTTCTGCCAGCAGTTCTGTCAGAAAAAGAATCCTAATCTCAGAAGCTACAAGACATTTTGAGAAACAAGCATTTCAGGTGTCACAAGACTCTTTGTGAGCTAAGGTCCAGCAGACTAAAGTAGATTCTTTTCTACAATCAATACAAGTAAACAATTGCATTATATATACAGTGGTGCCTCGCTAGACGATTGCCTCGCAGGACGAGGAAATCGCTAGACGATGCCTTTTTGCGATCGCTACTGCGCTTCGCAAAACGATGTCTCTCTATGGGGAATTTTCGCTAGACGATGAGGTTTCCCCATAGGAATGCGCCGACTAGTGGTGAAAAGCTGTCAGTGCAGCTGTCAGTGCATTCCGACGGGGACCCTCACTCGCTAGACGATGTTTCCCTATGGGAGATTTCGCAAGACGACGAGTTTTCCCTTTGGAACGCATTGAAGAGATTTCAATGCATTCCAATGGGAAAACGTGCTTCGCTAGACGATGTTTTCACTAGACAGCGATCTTCGTGGAACGGATTAACATCGTCTAGCGAGGCACCACTGTATATACCCCCCCCCCAAAAAATGAAACAAATTTTCCAAATTAAAAAAGAGTAGGAGAGAAGACCAGGAATGGAAGAAAAATAGCAACAGTTTTTTTTAAAAAAGGAAAGAAAAATTCCCATAAAAATGGAATATATACAGCAACTGCACATGGATGCCTGCTGGGATATTTCATGATCTTCCGTCAAAGTTTATGCCTAGATTGTTTCTTGAACAATTCCATTACCTAACTATTTCATATTTGGTTGCTGCTTCAAGACGTAAGAGCATACCCTTTCATAGGAAAAACGCTACACTATTTAGATGTATCTGTTCAGATAAAAGACCAAAGATATCTATAAAAAGAAAGGAAGGAAAGCTTACTGAAACCAGACCTTTGTGTTCCATCCATGGAATTACTAGCACAGTTTGGCATCATTGAAAAAAATGACTGAAGCATAAAGTTAGAACTTTGGTGCTTCAACTGCTGGTGGGCAAGCTTAATTCCTTGTACACACCCACTAGCTGTTACTAACCAATGGGCCAATAACTACTTCCATGTCATCTGCAAAGAGACATTTTGTCCCACTGGCTACTTAGTCGCTTGTAGCATTCTAATTTCTTAACATAACCAAAGGTAACTATTTTAATTACATTTTGGAAACAAGAAAGTCAAGATATTTTTGAATTGCAATCGTAAAGGTAAGTAATTAGAGGCCTTAGAATTATAATTGTAACAAATTCCTTTTAAAAGTAACTTCCTCATCTCTGGTTTAACTATATACATGTCAGCATTTGATTGTAGACATTTCAGTCAACACACAAAGGATATGGGGTACATGGTGTTAGGGCTTCGACTATGGTCCTGCTTCTGTCCACTTCCATGTATGTAGTGTTATTCGTCAAGGGAATGCATGAAGAGGGACAAGATCAATTAGAAATACAGTCAGCCTTGCGTGCCAATATAGACAAGAGCCAGAACAGAGCCTGAAACTCCTTTTCTGCCTGGATTTATATAAGAAAGAGAAGAGCATAAAGTAGTTTTGAATTTGAGTTTTGAATAAAGTAGTGAAGAAAATAGAAATAGGTCAGAGTTTTTGCCAGTAGGTACAGGAACAGATTTTGTGAAGCCACGGCAGTGTGTGTTATTGCCTCAGAGAACTGGCAGTAAGAATGGACTATCTCTTGTACTGCTTGTATATATGTCTGTGTGCTTCTCCTGCTGCCTATCAATAAATAGATACAGTATTTTTTTAAAAATCACTATCTGCAATTCTATGGAAGCCAATCCAGGAATAAGTGCTCTGGGCATCGCCTAGCAACTGGGAAAGAAGTGGCCCTATTCTGGAAGTCTTCTCTCTCGCACATACCCACTATCTACATACCATTCTGTGACAGACAGTGCAGGGACAAGCCATTTGTTCTTGGCCCCTCCCGCATATTCCGACTGCCATTTGTGCAGCCACACACACACAGATGGGTAATATCTGAACAAATACGCTCCTGCCATGATCCAGAACCTAAATTATGTAGTAGCAGCCTCATCAAGAAGAAAAGGGTCTCAGAAGCACAAGTTCAGGGATAGTCACAACTACCATAGAGTTGGGAGGGGGAGAGGACATCTAAACAGGGTTGCTATGTTTGGTTTGGCTATTCATTTTCAGAAAAAAAAATGCAATAGCACTATTGATTGATTGTTTTCTGTGCCACCTTTCTCCCAACAGTGGGATTCAAAGTAGTTCCCAAATCACTTTAAAAAAAAATAATAAGATGACATATAAACAGCAATTTAAAAAGTATTTACCAATGGCTGAAGTTGCAATAGGAAATTGCTGCTAATTAATGAGTTTCTGCTTGAATATCTGATTAGAACTGCAGAGCTGGAAGGGGCCCTATGGATCACTGAGTCCAGCCCCTGTCAAGGAGGGCACAGTGGGGAATTGAACTACTAACCTCTGGGTCTGCCGTCAGATGCCTAAAAGGCCATCAAGTCCAACTCCCTGCTCAATGCAGGAATACAAATCAAAGGATATCTGCCAGGAGGTGTTGGAACACTCACCACTTCTCCAGGTAATTGGTTCCACTGTCTTACTGCTCTAATAGTTAGGAAGTTTTTCCTGATATTCAACTGAAATCTAGCTTCCTGTAACTTGAGCCCATTGTTGCGTGTCCTGCATTCTGGGATGATCAAGAACAGATCCTGCCCCTCCTCTGTATGACAGCTTTCCAATTATTTAATTAGCACCAGTTGCCCTTCTGCAAGCATAACTATACAACAGGTGTTTGATCATTGATATTTAATTTATACTAACTATAGAGCAGAGCCAGCTTGTGGGGCTTTGGACAAGCTGCACAGTTCCAAGGTGCCCCCAGAAGAAGGGAATGGTAAACCACTTCTGAGTAATTATCTACCTGAAAAAAGAGTTGCTATAAGTCAGAATTGACTTGATGGCACATAATTATTATTAGAGATCCAAGACTATTTCAAAGCATATTCCCCCCCACACACACATATTATAGCAAAGCATTACTATGCTTTCTCTTCTCATTTTCATTTTTTTAAATGGCAAGATAGTTAGTGTATGATAACATGTTGAAACAACACATGCATTCCAATTTTTTGTTAAGCCTGGATACAATACAACCAGGCTGAATCATCATTGCTGGGATAAATGCAATCATCTAACTGAATTAGTAAAGGAACATTGATTAACTTATTACATAAAATATAAAGAAACATAATATGATGCAGTTTTTATTCAGCATTCTCTTTGCAGAGAGGGGTAAAGCAAGTGCAAATGCAAATTTGGTAATATGCAGTCTGGCTAACAATGTTGATAAACGGATTGTTTTAAAAAACTCAGAGGTGATTAGAAAGCAAAGAGTGTTTAGCGAAGTGTGTGTTAAGCTCACTTATTTCTTCTGCAAATTGTTTTGTAGAATGGGAAACCTGCAGTTGATCCCCTGGGTTGGAATTGCCAAAGAACAGTCTCCTTCTATACCTTTTTTTTTTTTTTTGGGGGGGGGGGGGAGAGCTTGATTTGCAGCAATAAGCATGTGAAACTTTTATTGTGCAAAGATAAACGTTATCGCCTGCTAATGGTGAGCAGATAGGTGGCCATAAAATGCCCAGCTGTACTGGCCTGTTGAAAAGTAGGCTATTCTTTCCCAGGAGAATCCTGCCATACTAGTGGTGAAGGATTTCACACTTCCGGGAGAGGGTTATTTGTGCCCACATGTGAAATAATTCTTGCTGTTATTTAAAAAATAACATTAGATGACAGTCACTGTGGTGAGGAAGTGATCGATTGTAGAACAGGTTCAGGATGCTTAAGTGGTCATGCAGAAGGAGGTCCCTTTGTAGCTGTTGTTAGTGCTGGATGCACACACAAGCAAAGTAAACTAGAGTTTAGGGATTCAGATTACAAGGTACTTCTTCTTAGCACAAAAATTTTACTGAAATTCTTTCACTGTTAGGTAGGACTTACCCTGTGGCAACATCATAGGCCCACTTAAACTTAACAACCAAAACCTTCTTGTGTAGCTATGCTGGTGTAAGTCTGATGATGTAATTTCTGGAGGCTAATAGCCTCAAGTTAGGAAACCATCATAGATATTATCTGTTGTGTGTTGAGTAGAGATGGGGATATTCGCATTCGTAAACAGATATGAATATCCTCATCCCAGGTGCACCTAATGAGGGTCTGGCCCCTGGAACTGGCCCATCCACTCACACGCCACCCTGCCACCAGCCTCCCGCTCTTCTTGCCAATCATGGAAACATCTCCTGGCTCGGCTGGCCACTCAGCAGCCATGTGGGAACACTTGTTCTCCTGCCCCCTGCCTGGAGTGGCCAGCTAAGCCAGGAGATGGTGGAGCTACTTCTGCGATTGGTGAGAAGAGCAGGAGGCTGGTGGCACAGCAGAGTGGCATGAATATCTTCATCTCTAGTGTTGAGTCATACTACTTAGTACACAACAGACAATACCTATGGTGATTTCTTAACTTGAGGCAATTCACTTCCAAAATTACACTCTTAGTTCTATACCTGTGTGTAAGAGGATTTTTCCTCAGTGTATCTTAATTCAGCTCTGGCTGTGCATACAGCTGCAAATAAGTTCAACAAACATGAAACAATGTGTTCTCGAACAAACATGAAACAATTAATTTGAATATCCCAAACATAAAACAATTAATTTGAATATCCCAAAATGGTGTTGAATGCCATAAGTATACAACCACAAGCAAATCAGAGATAAAGAAATTAGCCTGGATATGGCCTGTGGAATTTCCTATATGGCCCACAAGTAGAGATGGGGACGAATTGCCATTTTGGTGGTGGCGGATGGTGGCAGCGGCTAAGGTAGGGAGAGTAAGGGGCGAGGGATAGGCTGTGGGGGTGGCTGGCTGTGGGACTGGCTGTCTGCCTATTGGCCTGCCGATCAGCTGATCGGCGGGCCCACAAGCAGAATGGGAAGGCCATAGGAAGAGAGGGAAGGCTAGCAAATAAAAATGGGGCAATATTCACCCCTTCATATTCGTCAGGGTCTCTGGAACTGATGAATATGAAGGGACAAATATTTAATGAATCAGCAATTTTTAACAAATATCGTGATTTGTTTTTTTATTTGTCCCCATGTCTACCCACAAGCTTTTTCACTAGCACTTGTCCTTTCTTCCAGAAAGGAAAACAGCTGATGACAGAAAAGGATTTTCTCTTACTGAGCAGTGAAAAAAATGTTGCAGGGGGAAATTTCCAATCAACAGTTGATCAGATTAAAAGATTTTCCTGGTGAAGGGGAAGGCCTGTGGAAGAAGCTGCTAAATCAGTGAAACCTGCTCCCGCCAATGCGTTTATCCAGCTCGACATCTAGAGAGAGAGTGTCAGAGATCGTTGAGCCAAGGTACACAAAGTCATGAACAACCTCCAATTCTTGCGTGGAGATGGTAATAGAGGGAGGTGAGTCCACGCCCTGGCCCATGACTTGTGTTTTCTTCAGGCTGATTGTTAGTCCAAAGTCTTGGCAGGCCTTGCTAAAACGATTCATGTGTTGTTGGAGGTATTCAGCAGAATGGGCAACAACAGCCGCATCATCGGCGAAGAGGAAGTCCTGCATGCATTTCAGCTGAACTTTGGTCTTCGCTCTCAATCTAGAGAGAATAAAGAGCTTTCCATCTGATCTAGTCCGGAGATATCACAACCAGCAACACAGGAAAAAGCCTGTTTGAATCATTCCAGCCTGAAAAAGCCTCAGCAGCACACAAACACACACACAGAGAGAGAGAGAGAGAGAGAGAAAGACATTTGGGAACAAAAAGGGCCAGACCTTTTTGAATCAGTCTTTGCATCATGCAGTCAATAGCAAATATTTCAAATTTATAAGTGGAGGAAATCCCATAGTATTTGACCATGTAGTTGCAGCCTCAGTCCTGCATATATCAGAGAAGATATTCAGAGGTATGTACTGTTTCCTTCCGAGTAGGCTTAAAATCAGTAAGTACAACTTTTTGTTCCTGCCGATTGTGACTTTAACTGCATATTACAGCTCAGAAAAGTTATTCTTATGGACTGTAACTCACAGAACTCCCCAATAGAGTACAGCCTTGTGGCGGAATGCCCATGTCCCACCTGTCCATTATGTGGAGCTCTAGAGCTGGAACCTATGGGAGGACAGGAGGGCGGAGTCAGAGTAGAGAGTTGGAGACTGAGAGAGAAGGAGAGAGGAGGTTTTGAAGGTTTATGAGAGAGATTGGACAGTTGGAGTAGTTGGTTTATGTGTTAAAGAATAGTTAAAAGATATAAGTAAAATAAAATAGATTGACAGTCATCAGATCTTATTCCAGTGATTAATGAAACGTAATACAAATAAAGAAACGTGTTTTAATATCCAAGTTTAATGAGAGCAACATAATATAACATCTATGAACATACTTGTGTGATTTAACAACTAAGTTAACCCTAACAATAATCAGTTATATTTGACAACACGTGTCCAAGAAGCATCTTTGGTAAAGTGTGGATAAAGATCCACTGGTGGCAGTTGGTGAAAGGAGAAATAAGCAAGTCGTGTCCAAAGGTGGACCTGGGTTTGAGGGGAAACAAACTAGGGACACTGGGGGGTGCGCGACAAGCCTCTTCTTCTTTTGCAGTTTCATTGGTTCAAGTACCCTAAAGTACAAGTAACTTTATAATGGGCGGGTAATTTCAGCAGGGCCAGGGGCCATTTTTTAGTTTTGGTAGCAGCTTGAGGACTGCACTGAGACAGGGGGTTTCTACAAGAGAGGCAGGCCAAAGAGGCTAACCTCTGTCTTTTCTACTATTATTTAACATTGCACTTCTTGTTTCCCAGCATTGCTGGTGCATGGGACGAATAGCATCTAGTGCAAATAACTTGGTCTTGGACTGTACATATGAATAGCTCAGTTTCAGCCTGAAGACGTTCTAATTTAGGCCACAGGTAAAATTGTTGCTAATAGACATTGTCACCCAGAAGATACTCAGGATACTTTTAATATTATTGGTTTTTCAAGCCATGTTTTGATTACCCTGTTTCCCCGAAAATAAGACCTAACCTGAAAATAAGCCCTAGTATGATTTTTCAGGATGCTCGTAATATAAGCCCTACTCCAAAAATAAGCCCCCGTTAAGTGAAACCCCGCCCTCCACCATTGTGCAGCAACCAGAAGAAGATGACATGACTGTAAAATAAAACATCCCCTGAAAATAAGCCCTAGTGTGTTTTTTAGAGCAAAAATTAATATAAGACCCTGTCTTATTTTCAGGGAAACACTCGTATATGCTGTAACTCTTGCAACAAAGAATTTAATGGAAAAAGCTCCTGTGCACTCTGTAGCAGCCATCGGCGAAGAGGAAGTCCTGCATGCATTTCAGCTGGACTTTGGTCTTCGCTCTCAATCTAGAGAGATTAAAGAGCTTTCCATCTGATCTAGTCTGGAGATAGACACCTTCTGTTGCAGTTCCAAAAGTGTGCTTAAGGAAGACAGCAAAAAAGATCCCAAACAGAGTCAGCGTGAGGACACAGCCCTGTTTCACTCCACTTCGGATGTCAAAGGAATCTGATGTTGAGCCATCAAAAACTACAGTGCCCTTCATTTCCTCATGAAAGGACCTGATGATGTTAAGGAGTCGAGGTGGACATCCAATCTTGGGAAGTATTTTAAAAAGGCCATCCCTGCTAACCAAATCAAAGGCCTTTGTAAGATCTATGAAGGCCACAAAGAGTGGCTGTCGTTCCCTAAATGTCTCCTGCAATTGTCTGAGGGAAAATACCATGTCAATGGTGGATCTATTAGCTTGAAATCCACACTGTGATTTTGGATAGACTCTGTCTGCAAGCGCCTGGAGCTTCTTCAGCACAACACAGGCAAGCAGCTTCCCTACAATGCTGAGAAGAGAGATGCCACGGTAGTTATTGCAGTCACCCCTGTCTCCTTTGTTCTTATACAATGTGACAATGTTTGCATCCTTCATGTCCTGTGGTACTCCACCTTCCCTCCAGCAAAGACAAAATATTTCATACAGCTCAGTGGTGATGGTCTCTTTACAGCACTTCAGCACTTCAACAGGGATGTTATCCTTCCCAGGTGCCTTGCTGGAAGCGAGGGAATCCAAGGCCACATTAATTTCTGCTAAAGTTGGTTCGCTGTCCAACTCTTCCAAGACAGGCAGGCACTCTATGTTATTTAATGCCTCTTTGGTTACTACATTCTCTCTAGAATATAGCTCAAAGTAGTGCTGCACCCAGCATTCCATCTGCTGTGCTCGGTCCTGGATGATCACGCCTGTAGCAGACTTCAAGGGAGCAGATTTCTTCTGTATTGGACCTAAAGCCTGCTTCATACCGTCATACTTTCTCTTGATGTTACCCGTGTCCGCTTCTATCTGTATCTGAGAGCAGAGCCGAAGCCAATAATCGTTAGAACATCTCCTGGCAGTCTGTTGGACTTTGCTATGAGCAACTCAAAGAACCTGCAAGTTGTACTCACTAGGACAGACTTTGTATGCTGATAGAGCTCTCCTCTTTTCCTTGATGGCTGGCATCAACTCCTCTGAATGGGCTTCAAACCAGTCTGCCGTCTTTTTGGTCTTCTTGCCAAATGTGGACAAGGCGGTGTTATAAACAGCGTTCTT
This sequence comes from Intellagama lesueurii, assembly GCA_037013535.1. Classification (NCBI taxonomy): domain Eukaryota; kingdom Metazoa; phylum Chordata; class Lepidosauria; order Squamata; family Agamidae; genus Intellagama; species Intellagama lesueurii. The sequence goes on along the minus strand of JBAJHW010000005.1, from coordinate 66,225,056 downwards.
GAAATGTTCCCATTGTTCAAGTGCATTTGCAACAGCTGGGCCTGGAAGATTTCCTCAAGCGCTTGGGCAAATTCCTCCACTTTTCTCTGATTGCGAGTCTTGCTGATGTCAACACGTGGTCTTCCTTTTTCGTGTGATACAATCTCTTTATTCGCAGTTTGACTCTGCTACACACCAGGGTGTGATCAGTATCGCAATCAGCACCCTGATAACTGCGTGTGATTGTAATACTAGGAAGGCTAGAGCGTCTAGTGAGGATCAAATTGAGCTGATGCCAATGCTTCGATCTTGGATATCTCCAAGAGACTCTGTGTCGAAGCTTCATATTAAAGAATGTGTTGCTAACACAAAGACCATGATAACAGCAAAACTCCAGCAAGTGTTGGCCATTTTCGTTCATCTTTCCAATGCCAATACAGTCTAGACAAGTGGGCCAAGAATTGTGATCAGCACCAACTCTAGCGTTAAAGTCTCTGAGAATGAACAACGACACTCTCTCTGGGATTGTTTTTGATAGTAGCTGCCAGATCATCGTAGAATTTGTCTTTGTCTTCTGTTGTAGACGACAGTGTTGGTGCATATGCACTAATGAGGGTGACCGGTCCTGCTGATGAGTGGAGCTGCAGATACAGGATTCTTTCACTCCCCGCAGTAGGTGGAACAATGGATCTCAGCAGAGTATTTCTAACCGCAAAGCCAACACCATACTCCCTGGTCTCATTCAATGGTTTTCCCTGCCAGAAGAATGAGAATTTTTTTTCTTTGACAGAGCCCGGGTCTGGAAATCTCGTCTCTTGCAGGGCAACAATGTCCATCTGCAGCCTACTCAGTTCCATGTCGATGACAGCTGTCTTGTGCGTGTCGCCTATTTCCTGCAGGTTGTCAGAAAAGCCAGGGGTCATTGTCCGTACATTCCTGGTGCCCAGCTTTAGGGCAGAAGTTTTCTTATGATTATTGCATGGTACAGGGTTATCGATCTGCTTCTCGGCTTTCATCCTAAACCCCACGCACCCCATGAGGTTAACAGACCGTGGCGAGGCAGCACCTTACTGGCTGGGGGCTGCCCAGCTTAAGGCGGGAAGTAGCTACCTAGTGAGGTGCAATGTCCTCTCCCACTGTCAGAAGTAACCCCTGGCGTCATGCTCTACGCCAATTGAGCAAAGACTTTTAACCGGTAACTGCTACTTCCCGTGTTATTTTGACGATGTATGCGAAGCTGGAGTGTCCTCTCCACAGCACGAAGCCTGGGTAAAATAATATGGAGGATAGACTGTTACAGAAAATCCCCCCTCTCCATGTCACTGAAGTAGTCCAATGGAAAGGCTGGTTCCAGCGACATCGCAGGAGTTCCCAGAATGTCACAAACTGCCTCCGGGACTCCAGCTCTGGATTTTGCCTCGAGGTTAACTCCTGAAGCCTTTTCCATTGGTAGATATAGCCACAAGGCAGTGGAGGTTTGAAATCGGAGTTTTCCTTCTCCTAGATGGGCTGCCTTCCAAGGCTAACAAGCCCCACCTACCCGGGTGCATAGATTACCGTGCTTTTCGGGCACAAAAAGGAATATAAAAGGGGTGGAAAAGGAAAGGGAGAGGAAAGGAGTTTGGAAGGGGTGAAGATGGAAAGGGGGAGGAGCTGGCTCAAACACTAAGATAAGTAATTTTATGCTCACATTGGACAGTCTGTGCATGTCAGTAACTGAAATTTTTGTATTCACTCTATAAGCAGGTTTCACTAATGTAACCTCATGCTTTGATAACCCAACATGCACCTTTTCTGAGAAAGCACTTAAAATCCAGGTGGTGCAGATTCACAGCAATTCAGCTTTGTGTTAAGCATTGCAACACAATCAGCATGAGTGTGAGGGAGCAGAATACATATTACAGTTCTGATAGTAGTTAATTTCCTATCTGTCACAAAATCTAGTCTCTGAACATCAGGATAATTGGAAATTATGGCTGGTGGCTGCAGTAATTCTCAATAATCTAAATTTATACAGTGTAAGATGTCATGACAGACTCAAAATTATGGCACTATTGTCCCAGAAGCACAACCCTGCCACTTTCATGGTGCTGTGAAAGAACTGAGACTAAATCTCTCAAAAATGAGTGAAATGGTGATATCTTTCTGTAGGACTTTGATATACAAACTTCATTTCCTGGAACCAGGAGCTGCCTTTTGATATATGTACAGCATTCTATAGTATTGAAATGTAAGGAACAACTCCTTTTTGCACAGGAAGCCTGTGGTGATGAGCAACAACCCCCACCATCTCTCATCATTGGCCAACCTGGCTAGGATTGATGGGAACTGGAACTTGACAGATGGTTTCTTCACCTCAGTGTATACGTATTGTAGCCTATAGACCATTGTCTTGCATTTGTTGCATATCTGCCTAAGTATCTGCATGGTGGCCATGACTTACTTACTTATTTGGTTCAACTCAAAGTTTATAGGAAAATTTAGGGTTCTTTTCTGTACAGGAATTTCCAGGATCTGTCTCTGTGTGTTCCCAGAAAGAATTTTGCTTATGCTGGGCATTAACACAGAGAGGCAGAGGCCTCCAGCATTCTAGGTCCCCATCTTTCTCTCCTTTTTCATACTTGTACCCCTTTTTTACTTGAACCCCTTTAATTTCCTGAGTGCTCAGCTTAATGGAAATTCCCCCAAAGTCCAGATGATGACCCTCTTACATCACTTTGCCTGACACACACATACAGCCAAGAAAAGGAAAACCCAGCACTTACAAAATAGGAGTTGGACATGCAAGGAGGAAGTTGTAAGCTATTCAGCAGTGGTCTGTCAGTCCCAGTTTCTGATGATGCTCTGAGACTGTGCAGCTCACCCAAGACCAATCAGGTGGCAGGGCACATAATCCCATCAGCCACACACTCTTTTGGTGATCTTGACTGGTCTTTCTCCTAGGAGATGCAGTAGAGGGTCAAACCCTTGGCTCCTGGTGCTCCAATCCACTGTTAAATAGGACTGTAGCATTCTTCCTTGTTCTTTCTTTCTTTTTTCCTCCAACTCCTGGAATTCTCAAAGAATTCTGCAGGAAGAGTTCTAGGAGTTCCAGCCCACAAACACATGCCTCCATTTCACTCAACTGGACAAAGACAAGGCTTTCTTCTAGGCTTTCTTCTAGGCCTTCTTTTTCCTGCTGCAATGCTTCCGTGTGTGTGTCAGAATGAGCTCTCTATGGAGCATAAAGAGACTATCACCCCAGGAAATACTGTGGCAGCTTTTTCCCAGGAAGCATTGCAGCAGAAAATGAAAACTTAGAAGATGGCTGCACTTGGCCTTGTCCAAATGAAGGTGTCTAAAAATATGTGTTTGTGGACTGGAACTCCCAGAATTCTACCTGGGGAATTCTTCAAGAATTCTGGAAGTTGGAGTAAAAAAACCAAAAAACCCAAATGGTACATTCCTGCAGTTAAGCACTCTAAAATCCCCCATTCTCCAAAGACCTAATAGTAAAATATTCCTTACTGTATTTATGGTCACTGGAAATTGAACTTTTTATTTAGATAAGTCCCATTTTGGAAGAGAAAGAGTACAAATCAACTTTCAATTTTTTTTTAAAGAAGAGATGGAGCATTCTATCCTGTTAATATTCTCCTACATTGGAGTTTTTTAAAACTTCATGATCTTTCTTCCCTAAATATTAAGTCTGTGGATCTTGGTAAATTCGTCAACTAAACAGAAATGAAATTCTCCCCTATTCAATAGGCACAGCTGCTTCCAGTATAGATCAGACTATGGTTGTTAGCTATATGGTAAAATTGAGGACAATTCTAATTCAGCTTTAATACATAGGGACTGAACCCAGGACACTTAAGAGTTAGGCTCTTAAAATTCTAGGCCTGGAAGGACAAATCTCAAAGTTTCCATTTCCTGTACATGCCCATGTTTTAAATGTCCCTATTTAGATGAAGGCCTTCTCTATGAAGAGCAGCTACCACCATATTGTGTAAACTGAGGATTTCTAACCCTGATCCTATGGATCAGTCTCTAGAAGTCCTAAAATCCTTCATTAAATAAAAAACAAACAAACCCCAAACTGTACTTGTTGCGGTAAATAATCCACTCTGGTCAACCTATGATTGAATAAGTATTAATTCAAGATACCTGACGTGAGAGACAGAGAGAAAGCAGCAGCAGAAGCTGGAAGAGCAGACTTCTTTTGATCTAAAACTCTGTTTGCTTGGGGAAAGGATAATTAAATTATCTGTCCTCATGATGAAAGCCATTCTTGTTTACTCAGGAAGTGGGTATTAACATTACAATAATGCATTGTTTCACTTAATCTAATAACCTAACCTCCAAGAGCCTTTGCCCTCTGATTGAATACTCAGAATTATGTTACAATATTGTTCCCATTTTATGCACTAATCAACCTTAGATGTTGACAACCTATTTTATCTGTCATTGGTGACTTGAAGCTCACATTCAAACGATAGTGCAGTGTACAGTGGAGACAAAACAGAGTTTTGGCAGCAGGATTCAAGGTGAATGTTTAATTCTCGTGGCTTCTCTGGTGGAGTTTAAAGTAGAGATTTACCAACTGAGCAGCTCTGAAATGGAAAGGAGCCTGGGTTACCTAAATGAAAGGAAGAAAGCCTCTCCACAACAGCATCTTTGTCAAGGCTTGGAAATGTTACTTTTTGGGTCTACGGGTTCCAGAATTCTCCATCCAGTAACCAATTCTCCAAACGATTTGGGGAATTCAAGTCCAAAAATGATTTTTTCCCCCAAGCTCTGGTCTTCAGCTAAGCCACAGCTTTTATTGTGAGGTGTGAATTACCCCAGACAACCTCCTATAAAGAAAAGGTCATTAGCAATTGTTAAAGGCCAGTCTCCTCAGTATAATTAACATTCATGTTATGCTACTGTAGTCATTCTTGACAAAGGTTCTTACATCCTTACAACACAAGCTTCAATGCAATATACCTGTATATGAAAGAGGCTATCACCCCACTATTAAATACCCATTGACTTTCTTACCAACCAACCAACCAACCAACCAACCAACCAACCAACCAACCAACCAACCAACCAACCAACCAACCAACCAACCAACCAACCAACCAACCACAATCTTTGTATTTTTATGGTATGTATAAATATTTGCCATGTTATATCTCTCTTTTATTATGTCTGAGGAATTGGACTTGTCCACGAAAGCTCACATTAAAATATAACAGTTTGTCTTTATGGTGCCACCACATTTTTGTCTTTTTTATTTGTTCTTTTCTTTTTCTTTTTTCAATTTTGTTTTTACCTATAAGTGTTTATTTGTTTATTTATGTATTTATTTCATAGCCTGCCTTTCTACAAATACAAAGACCCAGGATAGTTTCAAATGTGACTAAAAACACAGTGGCTGAAATTCTGTTGCAAAGTTACACAAAAGGTTTAACTTCTGGAAGCAAATGGCCATTAAGTTAAGAAATCCCCATAGAGCTTATTTGTTGTGTGCCAAGTTGCATGGAAGTATGCAATGGATCATGTGAACAGTTCCTAACTTATAGGAGTTCACGTCCAAAAGTTCTGGCGTTTGCGTATCTGTACAACAGCATTTCAGCCAGTTAAACATATAGGCCAAAATCCTATTGCTTGGACCCACTGGTGCAGCAGGAAAGATGACATCTGCAGTAATTAAACAGTTTCTGCTTTACTTCCAGATTGTGTACTACTTTTTCCCATTGCACACAAATCACATCCCACCCAGAATCAAAGCAGGGGCTCTTTAATTCATGGTGTTCAGCCACTGCTGCTGATGTAACTCCTGATACGCCACCAGAGTTGCACAACAGGATATTGGTTGATTTTATATTAAAATGTAAATTAAAACAATCTAAAACCATTTAAAAATGCATTTTGAAAAGTCAAAGTTAAAAAGTCAGCAGCTCTAATAAAAAAATCCGTTCTTCAGCAGCCCATTAAGCTGCCAAAAGCCAGCCTGAAAAGAAGCCTTTCAACCACCAATGAAATTCTTGACTCATTTGGGCTGATGTAACTCCCAGGGGAAGCGTCAAGAAATTATTGCAATATGGCATTCTTTCATGAGCAACATTTGGTTAAATGAGAGTTGTGGTAGCAGCTCAGAGGCAGGCCACACATTTTATAAAATACTAATGTTCAGTATTTCTGGAGGAAAAAGTAGCCTGTGTTGTCCTTAAACTAGTGCATGTGAATAGAAAGCTGATATAACATCACAGTTCTGCTCATCTGCTTTGCATCATTAAGGTAGAATTTGTTTGAAATTTGGATGTTACATTTTTTGAGGCACTGAATTGGATTTCACTTCACCTATGCAATTAATAGTAGGTGTTTCTCCACAATTCAGCATTGGAATCGGCATGGTATTCTCAGTATTATACCAGGTTAGACTTTTCATTCCTGTTGCCCTCCAGTGCTGTGTTGCTACAACTCTGATCAGACAGCCAATATTGAGAGGTCATGGGAGTTGTAACTTAACAACCTCTGGATGGCCACATAGTCTCCAGCCCTGATCTAGCCTATCTTTTAAATAAATTAAGATTACTGTAACAAATGATATTTTCAGGAGAATTGAGATTGCTAAAGAAAACAGAAAACGGAAGGGGTTGGGGCTGGAAAAGATCATTCTGTCTGTTGGGAGAAGGCATTTAATTCAAAATACACACAGGACCCATCCACACAAGCTGTTGTTTTGAATTGATGTGCGTTGGACCTATAGTCCATTTCCTGAATTGATCTGAATGTACTCACTGCAAGATTCCATACTATAGTCTAGATGACTATCCTTCAGTGTAATCCAGTTTGCATTTCCACACTGATAACACAAGACCAATATTGATCTAGCCAGGCATGAAGCAGAAGGCGAGAAACATCTATGCTGAGGATAAATCCTCACTGCACTGGTTTGGGAGGAAGGGACATACTGAGATAACAGATCTGGGAAAAACAGGGCTGCAATTAGGGGGGAAAAACAGTTCTCAAGTGAGATTAAAATGAAGTGCTGGATAGCTCAGTGGCTTTGGTATCTGGCATGGAGTCAGAGGATGGGAGTTCGATTCCCCACCATGCCTCCTTGACAGGTGCTGAACTTGATGATCCATAGGGTCTCTTCTACTCTGCAGTTCTAAAATTATTATTATTATTATTACCTCTGAAATGGAAAGGAAAGGGAATGGATTGATTCAAGAGTCCAATAACGTCACGAGGAACTGTTCAGCTAATCCAAATCTATGAGCAACTGAGCCCTCTCTAAAACAGGAGCAAACAGGACTTATGGATATGCTCTCAGTTGCACACTTCACTGCATTAAATAATCTCTGTATTGGGTAATACTCCGGTTTTAAAATGCTACAGTTAAAGAAAAATAGTCACACTGCAGACTTATACAATAACAGGAAGGGAGAATAAAGTTCCATTATCTTGGCATAATACCTCTGGAGGTATTTAAACAGGAAGGAGAAGCAACAGCTGCACATTATCTGGCAAAAACAGGTACAAAGTATTTAAATACAAAAATGCTGCATCTTGGCCAAGTTGTTTATTAAAGACAAAAATGCTGGACAATATATCTTCAATCACTGAACTCTTTTTCAAAGGCCACGAAAAAGGATGAGATAAATTGTGTTCTGCAGTAAGAAAGAAAAAAGCTTGCAACCTCATATGGCAGCTGCCCTCACAAAGGTATTTTAAACTCATAGTTGCCTAATTTTGTAAATTTTGTTTGTTTAGTCGTTTAGTCGTGTCCGACTCTTCGTGACCCCATGGACCAGAGCACGCCAGGCCCTCCTGTCTTCCACTGCCTCCCGGAGTTTGGTCAAAAATTTTGTTAATAGCATCATGAAAAAACAATACACTTCTCCCTTCAACAACTTGGGGTTAGGAGCGCTGGACCCATCTTCAAAATCCATGTTTAATTCTTATGCTCCCTCAAAACACACCTTCTTTGACCTGTGTCAGCCTCCTGACATGCCCCAACATCCTCCCCTGCTGCCACATGGGGCAGCTATGACAGGAGAGGAGGCCAGCCATGCTGCCGCCATCAGTCTGGGGGCTATAACACTGCCAATAACACGGCAGGTAAGTCTGAGACCCACCTTTCTCAGGCGATTTCCTGGAGACGAATAGCAGCAGCAGCACAGCATTGATTGATTGATTGATTGATTGATTGATTGATTGATTGATTGATTGATTGATTGATTGATTGATTGATTGATTGATTGATTGATTGATTAGGGGGAAATGGTTATAATCAAAACTGTGCTGCTCAGGTCCATGCGATTCAAGGGAAAAATCTAAATATATACTAGGGTGTAACACATTATACAATAACAGGAAGGGAGAATATTAATGTTTTAATGATTGTTTTTAATATAGGATATTATTATAATATTGCCTATTTTTAATGATTTTAATGTTTTTTAAGTGTTAATATTGTTGTACACTGCTCAGAGACCACTGGTAATGGCGCGGCTAAAAAATCTTGTAAATAAAATAAATAAATAAATAAATAAATAAATAAACATACCCTGGCCAGGGGAGCAGGATTTGAGACAATCCCTGGAATATGACAAACAAGCTCCAGGCTTACTTAAAAGGAGACAAATTTATTGGGTAGCTTACAACACACAGGTGTACCCAATGGATTGGAGCAGATGATAGCATGGCTCACAAGCCAGCACAAGAAGTCCAAGCACCCACTGAGACAAGAAAACAATCTTTATACATTTTTGGCTGTTTACACTAATAAGTTGTGGCTGGGTAATACAACATTACTATATTATGCTTTAAATAGCAATACTGGCATGTGAATTAGTCCTTCACCAGTATCCAACCATGATAAGCTCAGGTATGCACAGCTGAAGTAAATGAGCATGTTAGTGGAATATGATAAGCAGCATCTACCTCCAGCTCCCTTCTTGGTCCCAAAATATGATACAGCTTGCACGTCCTTTGTCCATATCTGAATCATGGGAACATTGCAGCAGCTTTAACTACACAAAAAGGAGGACAGCAAATCAAAATGGAAGACAGCTCCTCTAAATATTGGGTGCAACATGTGGTGGACAGCTTTGGTTCTCTAGATGTTACTGCAACAAGCTTTAGCCAACATAGTCAGTAGTGAGGAATGATGAGAGTTATAGTCTCACATCTGGAAGAAGGCACATTGTTCCCCCCACCCAGTGATGTATGACATGCCAGCATAAGAATTCAGAGTAATACATTGCCCTTTTCCTAGACCACTTATAAAGCCAGAGGAAAAGAAGCACACTTCCCTTTCTCTCTTTATTCCCCTGTACTCCTTTTTCTATTTTGTTGGGTCAGCATGTTGAAAAGATTGGTAGGAAAATTAAATCAACCACCCTAACCAAGCCACAAGCAGTTACTTGATGTTGTGAAGCTCTAACTCCCATTTCAGACATCATAATAATGGTATAAAAATCTGCTTAAGTATATGAAGCAGAAAGCATAAATAATCAACACCATTTTCAGTGAAAGCTATCTCTCTACTTAAGGCACAATGTAGACATTTTCTGATGGCATATATAGAAGAATCTTAACACAATCTTAATACCGCTAATGGGGATTTATAAGAAGCAGCTTTTAACAATTTAGGATCTGTTCACAAGCATATAAATAATATCATTAGATAGTGGCTAGAAATGTATACATTCTGTGTGGAAGACTGAATTCTCAAATAGGGAATAGAACTTTTGACTTACTTATGTACCTTATAATGAAAGTGAGCAGCTGATTATTATATCACAAGATGTTCAACAGAAACTTTTACACAAGCCATATGTTTGTATTTATGTGCAGATGATGATGATGATGATGATTTACCATCAGTTGACTTCAACTTATGGCAATCCATTCCAGGGTTTTCTAGATACACTCAGATATTCAGAAGTGGTTTACCATTCCCTTCTTCTGGGGGTAACCTGGGATGGTGTAGCTTGCCCAAGGATACACAGGTGGGCTCTTCTTCTAGAAGGCACAGCAAAGAATTGAACTCCTAACCTCCGGATCCAAAGCCAGATGCCTGCCTGCCTGAGTTGTGTACCAGGACTCCATAGTATCTGCTCAACCTGATTTTAAAAATCCTTTCAAATCTAAAAACATTATCAGGATCTCTTATAAGAATCAATCTAGATGACACTGAATCATGGCTCCCCCTAAAATAGCAACCATTAGGGTATTTTAGAGATTTATTCTTTACACATTCCATGTCAAAATGACATTATCTACCAACATACACATGCACATGCTGACTGAATTACAAATTAGAATTGGTGGTCCGTTTGCCTTTACAGTTTTTGGAAGGCAATACTGCAGTCCTCAGTTCTTTTTATAGGTCAAAACAGATGCTTTGCATGCAAGCAAAACACTATCTGACACGTCTGACACCCAAAATACATGAAATTACTCTTTTCTTGTTCAATACCACTGATGAGGGATGAGTAGGTTAAAATTCAGATTGTATTTTACAGCTCAAGGTGTGCAGCGTCTGCATTTCTCACTTTTGCAACATACATGCTATGAAAAATGTAATCATCATCATCTACAAAACCCGGCAATATTAGGAACAGCACATATACTATGTCGATATTTAACAGATACTTAGGTTTTTGGTTAAAACTTGTATCTGCTATGTAATACCAGTCAATGTTTTTATAATTTTGATTGACTGTGCCTGGTATTTTTGAATAATAAGCCATAAATTCAATTCTGACTTATGGTGACCCTTTTTCACGGTTGCCCAGGTAGAGCATACTCAGAAGTGGTTTACCATTCCCTGCTTTTCTTAGGGGTCAGGAGGGAAGCTAGGACTGTGCGGCTTCCCCAAGAACACACAGGATGGCTCTACTTGCAGGAAACACAGTGGAGAATTGAACTCCCAACCTCTGACTGCAGCCAGATACCTAAACCACTGAGCTAGCTATTCAGCCAGCTGCTAAGAAAAATAGCATTACAAAATGTATACATAAGGAGAAATTATTTGTGAAAAAAATACCAAAGGTCTACATTAAGGGGAAATTTCACACAGCAGTTCATATACTGGGAGAAATAGAGGTAGGGCTCTTACACTACTTCCTGCATAATTGCCTTGAGCACACGACAACCAATCAATCTGATGAGATGCTTCTTTTTTCACAGCATGTCTCCACACAGAGACGAATGCTGAAAAATCTGAGGCCTTGCCTGCATGGAGATCTTCCACACAACCCAAAACATCTCCTCTTCAGGCTGGTTGGTAATCATGTGGCCTAAGTGACAATGGAGAGGTCACCATTACGGCACCCTGTCTGCACATATTCCATTCTTCTGCATCTGAAGCACCTGCATAGAGCTGCATTGACAGACTAGTATGGAAACAGGACGGAATGAACCTGAGACTGAAAACATAAAAATGGGCACAGACCAAAAGTAAAATCATCTATCCCAGAAATGATGTAGAGCAGGGGTGGCATACACAAGGATCATAGGTTACTTACAGCCACCTCAATTAAATCCTACTCCTTTGGCCCCTGGCTCCTGCCAGCAGAAAAATGAGGAGTAAAACCAAGGAGAATGGCATGACTAAAAGGCTCAAGATGTGGCAACTCTCCTGTAAACAAAAAGCTACTGTCTGCTTTAGTGAAAATATAACCCTCTCCTCCTCCCTCCTCCTCCTCCTTCCTCCTTTATCATTGCTTAGAGGCCACATCTAGGCTGCCTATGGCTCTCCATGTCAGAAGAGAGGAATGACATCTTCTCTTTGTGTCCACTAATGCACAGGATCATCACAACTAAAAGTAAGTAACCTTTCAAGCAATATTGCTGTGCACGTTCACTGAAAAATTTAGCCTCTCATTTGAAAGGTTGTCCTCTCTCTCTCTCTCTTTTGTAAAGTATTTCAACTGAGGGAGCAATAAATGCCTGGAAGTAAATAAGATTCCTGCCAAGGAAAATACCTCCCCACCTGTAACTGCGATCTATGCCCTTCCTGGCTAATGAAAGAAATGTAGCTGATGAGATTGCTGCCAGCTTCTCCCTCCCGGGAGCAAATTCATGGCCTGAAAAGATCTATAATCTGGGTAGTATTTAAGAAACCATTCTTCCATTTAACTCACTCTTGCAAGTAAAAACCAATACCTAGTTTTTGCCTAGTGAAGTAGCACTCGCTGTAAAATGTAACAGAGTCAATGTAAAATATTTATCTAGAAATTAGAGCTTAAGAATAGGTTGCTGAAAAATGTACATGTCCAATATAATACAAACACACATACACTGTGTTTCAGACAATACTATGGCTTAAATCCTGTTGCTTAGCATAATAAGTTATACTACTGTTGTATCATTGAATTAGTGGGGATTGGGTGAGTCTATTCCTCTGTAAGTTCCATTGATTCAAATGGGCTTACTCCAGTTGCCACCTACTATGCTACGGTAAGATACAGCTACGCGGACCTTTGTCGGCAAGGTGATGTCTCTGCTTTTTAAGATGCTGTCTAGGTTTGTCATTGCTTTCCTCCCAAGAAGCAGGCGTATTTTAATTTCGTGGCTGCTGTCACCATCTGCAGTGATCATGGAGCCCAAGAAAGTAAAATCTGTCACTGCCTCCGTATCTTCCCCTTCTATTTGCCAGGAGGTGATGGGACCTCCTTTACTCTATTTCAATTAGATTGAGTACTGTCTTCCTTTCACGAGAAGACAATGCCAAAATATATGTTCCGCTGTTCTACTTTTTCTGTGTCATCTATTAGTAATTGTCCTCCTTTTCCACACAGTGGATGTACTGCTTCCTTGTTCTTTTTCCGGCTCTTAGCAATTTTTTTAAAAAATGGTTTTGTTATCTTTAGCCTCTCTTAGAAATCAGGACTCATTCTGAGCTTTAGCGGTCTTGACCTTTCACCTTACAATTACTGCGTACTCATTTATACCCTTCCTTGATTATTTGTCCCTCCTTCCATTGGTCATCTTAGCTCATCTGCAATCTCAACTCATCTGAAAGTTCTTTGAAAGCAGTCATGCTCGTTTCTTTTAATATCTCTCATTTTTCTTTCCTGTATGAATTGTTTGTACTTGTGTCTTCAGTATCTCACTTGTAAGAAACTCACATCCATAATGTACTGCTCTTTGAGTATTTCTGACCAAGGGACCCCACACAGTGTTTCCTGTGAGGGCTGCAAACTGCTGCCTCAGTCCTCCACATAGGGAGTTACCTACCACTACTATGTCTCCTCCTCCTTCAGGGAAAGCAGGCCTCCTTCCACCCACAGAATCTTCCACAGCCACTTCTGTGTTCTACTGTCCCTGTTCCCACAGCCAAGAATCACTGCCCATGGTGAGGTGCTGAACTTAACTCTAGCTCAGAGGACACAGCACACTCGTTTAACACAAACAGGTCACAGGAACAATTGCTTTATACTATTGTTGCCCAGAGAAAGGCATTCAGAAGAGCACGTAGTCCAACGTGGAAAAATACCACCCTTCATAACTGTCTTTAATATCTTTTAATTTGTGTAATTCCCCTTTGTTGTTGTTGTTGTTTAGTCGTTTAGTCGTGTCCGACTCTTCGTGACCCCATGGACCAGAGCACGCCAGGCCCTCCTGTCTTCCACTGCCTCCCGAAGTTGGGTCAAATTCATGTTGGTTGCTTCGATGACACTGTCCAACCATCTCATCCTCTGTCGTCCCCTTCTCCTCTTGCCTTCACACTTTCCCAACATCAGGGTCTTTTCCAGGGAGTCTTCTCTTCTCATGAGATGGCCAAAGTATTGGAGCCTCAGCTTCAGGATCTGTCCTTCCAGTGAACACTCAGGGTTGATTTCCTTCAAAATGGATAGGTTTGTTCTCCTTGCAGTCCAGGGGACTCTCAAGAGTCTCCTCCAGCACCACAATTCAAAAGCATCAATTCTTCGGCGGTCAGCCTTCTTTATGGTCCAGCTCTCACTTCCATACATCGCTACTGGAAAAACCATAGCTTTGACTATGCGGACCTTTGTCGGCAAGGTGAGGTCTCTGCTTTTTAAGATGCTGTCTAGGTTTGTCATCGCTTTCCTCCCAAGAAGCAGGTGTCTTTTAATTTCGTGGCTGCTGTCACCATCTGCAGTGATCGTGGAGCCCAGGAAGGTAAACTCTGTCACTGCCTCCATATCTTCCCCTTCTATTTGCCAGGAGGTGATGGGGCCCATGGCCATGATCTTAGTTTTTTTGATATTGAGCTTCAGACCATTTTTTGCGCTCTCCTCTTTCACTCTCATTAAGAGGTTCTTTAATTCCTCCTCACTTTCTGCCATCAGAGTGGTATCATCTGCATATCTGAGGTTGTTGATATAATTCCCCTTTAAAGCCCTCTAAATCATTGAATTGGGGCCTATAAGGCCATTGAATCCAACCCCCTGCTCAATGTAGGAATCCAAGTCAAAGCAGATCTGACAGATGCTTGTCCAATTTTCTCTTAAATGCGTCCAGCGTTGCAATGCTCACCACCTCCTGAGGTAATTAGTTCCATTGTCGTACTGCTCTAATAGTTAAGTTTTTCCGTGAGCATCATTACACCTTACCAACTTAACTATCCCTGCCTCAGTTGAACTGTGCCCTATTAGACGAGATGCTTCCATGGATCTGTCCTGAACATTTGCTTCATTAGCAAAAGGAGGTGAAAGCCCTGGCAAACTGTGTTCTAGAATTAATTAATTAATTAATTAATTAATTAATTAATTAATTAATTATTAGGAGTCCACTTATCTGTGTCAGCCAATTGTAGTACCCAAAGAGTATTTCTTTCCCTTTGTTTGTTTTGTTATTTTGTTTGCTCGTTTGGTTTATGGTGTGATGTTGAAAATCTTTTGTTTGAAGAGAATTCTGGATTGACTTGAGTAATGCATTTATTTATATATCTGTGAAAGCACTTGCATTCTATTGGAAAGAAAATCTTACGTGCACTATGATTATAGATTTGTTGATCTTCTGAGATTACATTATGCTTAATATTTTTCTTTATTTCCAGCAACAACAGTTTAGTATACTGTTGGTTAGAGCTTGCATTTTTTATAAAAAAAAAACTACAGCATGACTGTGACATTCTGGGAGTTGTGTTCCAAACAAGTAACTTTTCTGAGCATGTTTTGCTGTTTTAAAAAGCACAAACATTCTGCCATATCTCGTGTTTGCTGTTGGAGTAATGACTGATCACTGGTTGTAATTGATTGTCCACACTCCTCTTTTCTCCCACTGATATTAGTGGGAATTGATTGCCTGAAGAGAATGGAAAGAACCAAACCACTTAAGCCCAGTCCATTTTTAACCATTTTTTCTAATCACATACATTCAAAAAACAGAGAAAGAACATTTCTTGCTGGCCTTTACTCAATAAACATTAATTATCCTTGTATCTTGAATTCAGTGTGGGTTTCAGTAGACTGCAACGTCTGATCTAGGACACAAATGTAATAGTAGTTCAGTTAATTATGCAAATTACTTTGAAAGTGTTTTGTCTTCAAAGTTTGTACTTGTTAACATAAGTCACCGAGAACCCTCTCTTTTCAAGCAATATTAAAATATGTCAGATCACTTTTCAAGGTGTTAAATATGAGACTTCAGAATCCAATTGTATATGTTAAAGATGAAGTCAGTAACAATGGTGCAGTATTCTCTCTATGAGAATAAATAACACAACATATTTGTTAGCATTGGGACCATTAGTTTTACATTAATTGCCCTATAAGCATATTTATGAGATAGGAAGGATTATATAATCAGTACAGTAAGGATTATAAACAGTGTGATTCTTTATTTCTTTAGCAAAGTTGTTTCTCTTTTTTTTTTTTTTGTCTTAATTTTAGCACTATTTAAAATAAAATAAAATTCAATTGGGGGAGAAACAGGAAATGGTACTCTGACTGCTAGTGACATATATGCTAAGATCTGGAGTATGGAAACTGGGTTCTAATATATGATCTTGTTCCATACTCTGATTTGTACATTTGAGATCCAAGCTGTTAAAATATTTAGCCATAGGACACCATAAAAATAACTTGCTTGTACTTTGCTGTCCTTTTTTCATAATGACAGTAGAGAATCTTGCTACTCATCTCATTAGGAAACCAGTGTTTCCAGCGGAGGTTCTTAGGTAGTATCCAGCATTGCTGCAATTTAAAGGCAAGGAGTTATTTTTCTCTTGTTTCTGAAGCAACATAATATTGCCTTAGGTTAATTCTGCCATAATATCTGTAAAGATGCTTTTCTAGCACATATTTTATTTGTTGCATCCTTTATAAAAATTGACAGAACTCACATAGCTGCTTATTGCAGCAAAAATCTATCACTGTAGTGATAAAGGGGTAAACGAAAAGAAAAAACCAGAAAGGTCACCGCCAATAGGTTTCATGTCTCAATAAAATCTTGTCTTTGGAAAGCAAGTTTATCTGACAACCCAAGGTTCCTTGTCATGTCTTAAAGTACTAAAAAAGTTTGTGTGCAACATCTATTAAGAGGAAGGAGTAGAGTGTGCCAAAGAATGCATCATAACAGATTCTCTTGTTCTCCAGAGGTGAGATCCTGGAAGCCTCTATACCAGTTGTTCCCAATCTTGGGTCTCCAAGTGTTCTTGGACTAAAACTCCCAGACGCTTTAACCACTAGCTGTGCTAGCCAGGATTTCTGGGAGTTCTAGCCCAAGAGCATCTGGGGACCCATAGTTGAGAAGCACTGCTCTATATGGACAGGCAGCATCATGTGACCCATTCTGCCCTATTCCTATTGAATTTTCTTAACTAGGCTGCTATGTCTGCTTAACTGTTTTCTTTCTGAAAAGATTGGTGGTGGCTGATAGATGCATGCTTGGTTTTCTTCATAGGCAAGACTTACAAAGATATGAAAGCTCTGGGCTACTCTGTAAGTTCTGTGGTTGGGTTATTAACATGTGTAAACTTACCACATCAAGCATAATTCAAAGTGGAAGAAGCAGTAGGTAATCTTGACGGAAAGATACAATGCAGTGGGGATCTTTATTTCCTCTGCTTCTTCCAACCATTTGGACCGAGCAGCTGGCACACAGCTTGAGGTTCTCCATAGTGGCCATCTGCAGAAGATTTCAGACCAAGCACTATGAAGATACTGCTGGTAGAAACTGCGTACAGTGAAAAATGTTGAAAGCACTCCTCCTCAATAAGCCCACATATGAAAAAGTGCACAAGAAAGTTTTTTCAGCCGCGAATAGGACAAAATGGCTACCTTTTCTCAAAAGAGATCTAAAGTATATTCAAGGAGGTATATACAAGGAAAATCTTAGGGCAAAACTGAAGGCTGGCTGTACTGTTGAACCAGTTAAAAGATTGCTACTATATATGTGGCCAAAACAATAGTGCTACAACAACATTTTGGACTTGCTATATAATCAAGTGTCAATTGTGTGTGACAGTGCAACCATTTAGCACTTCTTGTTTACTTATTTGTTCATTTCCTGCATTTAAATGCTTGCTTTCCTCCAAGGAGCCAAGGTCCAAGGTCATCGTATGTGTTTCATGGCTGAGTAGGGATTTGGTTTCAAGATTTCTTGAGTTCTGATCC
This sequence comes from Intellagama lesueurii, assembly GCA_037013535.1. Classification (NCBI taxonomy): domain Eukaryota; kingdom Metazoa; phylum Chordata; class Lepidosauria; order Squamata; family Agamidae; genus Intellagama; species Intellagama lesueurii. Next base: position 66,207,504 of record JBAJHW010000005.1, on the reverse strand, counting down.
AAGCCTCTAGCCACCACAACATCTTGTGTTTCCACCTGACTTCCCTATCAGTTTGTCATATTTTTCATTCTGTACCTCAGAAAGCCTTGTCTGCTAATCTGAGAGAGAGAGAGAGAGAGAGAGAATCCCTTTGAAGTATTTCATTGTTATCTATAAATCACTTTCTATACATAAAATTGGATCACTATATGCAAAATTCTATAGCTGAAGAAAGTGATGCTTTTAAGAGGATTCCTCAAGGTCATTCAATGAACCTGTGACTGAGTTAGGTTCTGAAGTTAGTTCCTTTTGTTACAGCTTACATTCAGTATACTACTGGCTGATAACTTGCTACTTATCATAGTCACAACTAAAGTAGACCCATTTGAACCAATGGAGTGTATGGAGATGCTGATTCATTACTTTCTTGCTGGTACAATGGGTCTACTTTAGTTGTGACTTACTATGCTAAGCCACAGGATTTCTCCTAGGGTGTCATGGCTTTCAGGAAAAAATTGATCAGAGATACAGCTTTTAACAGAAGAGGCAACACAAATTTCTTAACAAAAGCTCACATATATACAAGTATGGCACACATGTATGTGTCTGTATGTGTGTGTTAGAAAATTATGGCCACTCTTTTGTTTACAGCTGTATGAATAGCCTTTCCTAAAACAATAGAACCTTAAAGAACAGGATAGTGAATCTTGAACCCTTTCAATCTCAGAAAGAAATGAATATATTCTAACATACTCTTTTTTTCTCCTCACAGATGGATTTCTCTGAGATGAGATTATTTTTGCCTAAGATATACTGCAGGAAATCTCATACTATTTCCTTTCCAGGCAGTGTCATAGTCTTTGTTTTTTTCTGAAAGTGTCAAATCAAACAGGAATAGTACTATTCCTGCAGAAAATGGCTTTTTTTTCTGCACAGGGTACACTTGGAAAGGGCAAAGGAAAACCGAGCTGTGCTAGATTCAGCTGGAAAGGACAGAAACAAATGCCAAGCATCTTTCCTGCACAGGATTCACTTCAGAAAAGTAGAAGAAACATCAAGGTGTGCATGATTGTTTTAATGGCACATTTCCCCCATAGGGTTCCCCAGAAAGGACATTAAGCTGCACAGAATTTAGCAGTTTTGCATGCAGAACAATGGAGAAAAATGTGAAACAACAGTAGGATTTCATTTTCATAGGAACACATGTATAAGGAAGTGTTGTGGGGAGTTCTGGTATGATGAGTTTTTGAAAATGCCCAAGTATCAGAAAGTTTGTGAATACCTGTCATATCTCCGTCACAGTTCAAGTAATGGAGCAATTGCTCTCAATTTCAGATAGAATTCTTTCTGGCAAATGACACAAATCATTTCTAACAGGAGATACTGTGTTTTAAAGACAGGAGACCTGAGCTGGATCCACAGCAGTTCATTCTTATAACAGATCCTCCAGGACTTGGCTTTCCTTTTTAGGATTTCTGCCCAAGCTAATCAAAATGGATGCACACAACTTATCCATGAGCATGACTGCATTCACAACCATCTGTTAAGATGGCATGCTGCCTGTTCAACAAATATAATGCCAGTTTTAGTGGTTCATAGGTGCCAATCTAAGGATGAAAGCAAAAAGTCACAAGCTGAGAAAAATGCAATGTGTCAAAACAACAAAAAGTAGTGTTTTTTGCATCTTATATTGTATACACATATTTTCTATACATATGGTCTTTCATTCTTTACTACTATCAAAAGCACCACAATACAGTTAATAGAATACAATAGAATGTAATATTATAATATTATATTGCCCATTAGGCTCAATAGACGGCACTTCTCAACAAACTACGACTCTCAGGAAGCACTGCAGAAGCTTTAGTTTAAAAAATAATAATAACAGAAGACAAAGGCCAGAGAAGCTAGTGGTTAGTATGTATACAATATAAAGTAGCCATTATATAAACCAAAAAAACTATTTACAAAAATAAAATTGTAAATCTTCCATTGTTCACGTTCAGGGGCATAGAGCATGCTGACATAAGTATGGTATTGCCTGTGCTTCGCTCTCAGAGAGAATTGTGTTGTTGAGAAAACTCAGTTTTCTTAGGTTCAACTTGGTTCTGCCTACTCCAGTCTGTAGCCTATTAAGTGACTTCCATATAAGCCAATTCTCCATATTACTGCAGATTAGAGTTCCCTGAAGTTCCGGAGGCGGGGCTTGTCGCAAAGCAGGGAAGGTAGTGTCTTTCAGATCTCTGAGAAGGCATCCCTTTCCATCAGCCAGATAATGGGGGCTGGAATGCTCCACTGTGGATGTTATCAGGAGAGGTAACACCCCAGAAGATATTGGGACCGAGTGGGAGCAGAAAGGTGGAGGAATCGGCTTGTCTGCTCCGAAAGTCTCAACAAGCTGTTATCTGGCTTGTGCATCGGTTGCCATGTTGCAGACGCGACATAATTTGTGAGTACCCAAACTGTTGCTACAGAGTGATTAAAGAAGAAGAAATATCTGAGTTGGAGTAAAGAGGCTCAATAAAGATAAGAATTTGAACTTTTAAACTAGAAAATTGCTGGACACTGTTTTGGGATATATATATCTACAGGTTCTCAAAGTTAAAGGCGAAGACGGAGAGTGATTATATTCCGAAAAGGAGAAAAAACATTTAAAAGTGATTTGTCATTCCCTTTCTGAGCCTTTTGCAGATATAAGGAAGTTGTTTAGGCTATTATTATCTAAGTGGACCAAAGTTTCATTTTTCTTTCTTTGAAGTTGGTGGTTTATCTTGGAACTGGCAAGTATCCAACTCATATCTTTAAGAGTATAGAAGAACTGCATTGCTGTACCATATCTTCTAAACAGTGCCAAGTTATAGTTACAGCTGGGGAGTGGAATTATAAACTTTACTTTTTACATAATAAGAAGTGCCTGGGAGTTACAGCCATAACCAAAACACAGTCTGTGGAATATAAATCTGCATTTCTTTTTTTTCTGTTTGTTTTGACATTTTGGTACTTTTGGTACTGAGCTTGCTCCCAACTAAGTTGAAGATTACAATGTGGAATATAAATCCGATACATAATATTTGAACAAGAGACTCGGGGAACCTACAGTCAGACGGAAACATAAACTGTGGATTACAAATTTGATGCGGTTTTTTTTACATCCTGACCCTTGCTTATCTTGGCACGGTGACTGTTGTTATATCAATCGGTGGATTACAAACATCGTGGATTTAAGAATACAAAGCTGGATTACAACGTAACTTTCCCCCCCCCCACCCTTTGGAACTATATAACTGGAAATTTATAGTGGGGAACCCCTGGACTGTGTTTGATTTTGTTCTACTGATTCGGGAGTTCTGAACTTTAGATATTAAGGAGACAATAGCACTACCTGTTGGAGATTTAGATTATAGCAAGTTCTTGCAAGTTTTTTTTTCCTCTCTTCTTCCTTTTTTTTTTGTCCGTGTGTGTGTGTGTGTGTGTGTGTGTGTGTGTGTGTGTGTGTGTGTGTGTGTGTTTAATTTGATATCAAATTTGGGATTTCCAGATCGGTTAAATATGTGAAATTGATTATATTTAAAGGATCTAATTTTGCTAGATTGGTTTTGTGACACTAATAGGGATAAAGATAAAAACAAATATATATATAGGCAGTGATAGGAAGTTATATATTTACCTATTTATAGTTTTGAAGGCAGATAAATTTAATTGAAGTTATAATGGCACAGAGGGGGAAACAGGCTGGTAAAGGAAGCCCCCAAATTGAATCAGGGGCCACAAAGCTGATGACAAACGATTCTGAATTAAGACAGATGGAACAGAGAATGCAAGTCTTTTTTTCATCTGAACTGGACAGACATGCACAACAAATTAGACAAGATATACAAGCTTTAGATAAAAAAGTAGAGGACTTGGGTGTCCAAGTGAATGAGAATCAACAGAAAATCCTGAAAAACAGGAAAACCATCTTGAAGCTAACAAAGCAAGCTAATATTCAAGAAAATAGGCTGGCTGAATTGGAACACAACGAACGGGAAGAAAACTCAAAAATAATACAGCAGGAAAGAACTCTGACTTATCTGGAGATCGAAAAGGCATCATATATACTATGTTTTCAAAACATAGAAGAAGAACGGGAAGAAGATCTAAGAGCAATTACGACACAATTACTCATTCCTATTGTAGGACTGCCCCCTGAAGAAATAAATCAGCATATTGACAACGCATGGCGGTCTTCAACTGTTTTTACAAGGAATAACCGTAAACCGAGAGAGATTCACGTAAAATTTTTAAGGAGCTAATTTAGAAATCAAGTTTTGGCAAACTTAAAAGAGAAACAGCTGGTTTGGAAAGGTCAAGATTACAAAATATTGAAGGATATTCCCTGGAGAGTCAGAAATAAAAGGGCAGATTATAAACAATTAACAGAATTTTTGATGAAAAAGCAGATTAGTTATAAATGGATCATCCCAGAAGGTGTGCAATTCTATTATCAAGGTCAGCGACAATATATAAACACTACGCATAAAGCAGAGGCCTTCCTGGATAGATATGGAGGAAGAAGGGAGAAGAAGATAAAAGAGGAAGAAGTTCAAAGGAGAGATACAACAGAAGGCAGGAAATCCGTAGACTCAGAAAAAGCCCAGGAAAGCGAAGAAGAATCTGAGGAAGAGGAAGAAGAAGAAGAGGAGGAGGAGGAGGAGGTTGAGTCCAAAGAGGCAAAAAAAATCTATAGTAGCAAAGAGCCAGACCAGGTCACTAAGGAAGAGGGAGGACCACGGAGGTAATAAGCAAACAGGAAATGTCTAAAAACCAGCTGAGACTAATCACTATCAATGTAAATGGACTGAATGCACCTGGAAAACGAAAAAAAAATATATCATCAGCTTAAGAAACTGAATTTAGATATCACATGTATACAAGAAACTCATATTAAAAAAAATGACTTGAAATATTTGGAAATGCCAAAATTAGGGAGGCTATTCGCTGCATCAGACAATAAAGAAAAAAAGAGAGGGGTGGCAACATTTATAAAAGAGGATTTGAAACCTAAACCAATTTTTGCATCACAAGATGGAACAATACTGATGGTAGAAATTCAAAGAGGGAAGGAAAAAACATTGATAGTGAATATTTATGCCCCAAATAAAAATCAAGATACATTTTTCAAAGAATTACAAAAAGAACTGACAGATAAAGAATACAAAGATATATGCTGTGTAGGGGACTTCAATGCAGTTCTAGATAGAAAACTGGACATAAACAGTCAGACGTTAAGAAAAGGGAAAAAAGAAAGAAGGACTATATTACCGAAAGCCTTCCGGTCTATAGCAGAAGAGTTTCATTTGGTTGATGCATGGAGAGCAACACATATAAAAGAGAAAGATTACACATTCTACTCAAATTCACATAAGACCTGGTCTAGAATAGATGCATGCTGGATGCCAATAAGTTGGATAAAGATGATGAAGACTATAGACATATTACCAAGAACTTTCGCTGATCACAGCCCAGTTATTTTACAACTGAATATACAAAATAAAATATCACTCTGGAGAATGAATACCAGTCTTCTACAAAATGAAGATTTTAAGAAAGAAGTGGTGCAAGAAATGTCTTGGTTCTTTAAGGAAAATAAAACCCCAGATGTACCAATGAGAGTAGTCTGGGATGCAGGAAAAGCAAAGTTAAGAGGGATAGTTATAAAGCATGCAGCAAGACAAAAAAAGGAAAAAATACAAAAATACAAAGAATTAGAGAAAAAACTATCTCAGTTAGAACAACAGTCGAAACAAAATAGCTTAACCGGAAAACTAGCAGATAATATGAAATCAGTACAACATCAAATAAATCTATGGTGGATGTCAGAAATGGCAATGAAGATAAAACAAGCGAAACAAAATTTTTTTGAAAAAGCAAACAAACCAGGCAGATGGCTTGCCTATAGACTGAGAAAAGAACAAACAAAAAACCAAATTATAAACCTTAGAGACCAGGAAGGAGAGACTAGATGGGAGCAGAAGGAAATAAAAAAAATTGTCAAGGATTTTTATCAAGCACTATACAAAGAACCAGGGAAATTAATAATAAAGCAAAGAGAATATCTGCAGAAGCTTCAGTTAAAGAAATTATCTAAAGAAAATAAAGAGATCTTGAATTCTTCAATAACGATGTGTGAAGTGGTGGAAGCTATTAGAAAACAAAAGAATAATAAATCTCCAGGAAGTGATGGATTACCGGCTGAATACTACAAGAACTTTGAAGAAGTTCTAGGTCTACCTTTTAAAGAATTAATTGAAGAAATAGAAACAGAAAAAGAAATACCCACTTCATGGAAAGAAGCTATAATCTCAGTGATACATAAAGAAGGTACTGATCAATCAGAAATCCAAAACTATAGGCCAATTTCGTTATTAAATGTAGATTATAAAATTTTTGCATCAATATTAGCAAATAGACTGAAAAAGGTTTTGGTGCAGATCATTCATCAGGATCAATCAGGATTCTTACCAAAAAGACAAATGAAAAACAACATCAGGATAGTATTGAATGTTTTAGAATACTATGAAGCTCACCCTGAAAAACAAATGTCCCTAATATTCTTTGATGCAGAGAAGGCCTTTGACAATATGAACTGGAATTTCCTGCTGACACAGTTGCAATTAATGGAAGTTGGAGAAAAGTTTATAGGAGAAATTAAAGCAATTTATTCCAAACAAGAAGCAAGAATTAAAGTAAACGGAGAGCTGACAGAAACAATTCAAATTGAAAAAGGTACAAGGCAAGGATGCCCGCTGTCCCCCCTACTGTTTATCCTTATGCTGGAAGTCTTGAATCAACAAATAAGAGAAGATAAGAGAATCAAAGGACTAAAGGTTAAAGGAGAAGAATTCAAAATTCAAGCTTATGCTGATGATCTAGTAATAATCTTAGAAGAACCTACGACATCAATAGAAACATTAGTAGAGATAATAACGGAATATGGATATATGTCAGGTCTTAAAATAAATAAACAAAAAACAAAAATTTTGATGAAAAATATGACAAAAGAAGAAAAAGAAGAATTACAAAAACTTTCTGGATGTCAAGAATCATGCAAGGTGAAGTACTTAGGAATTAATATGACAAAAAAACCAAGTACATTAATGAAGGACAATTACATGGAAGTAATGAAAGAAATCAAAGTAGATTTGCAAAAATGGTCTAAACTCCAATTATCCTTAATGGGCAGAATAGCGGCAATAAAAATGAATATACTACCAAAACTAGTTTTCCTTTTTCAAACAATTCCAATAGTATTAAAACAAGACTTTTTAAAAGAACTGAACAAGATAATGACCAAGTTTGTCTGGGACGGGAAAAAACCAAGAATAAAACTTAAGGCTCTTCAGGACAATAAACAAAGAGGAGGGTTTGGTTTACCAGATTGGATGAATTATTATAGAGCAGCAGCTTTGTCCTGGGTGAGAGAATGGATTACTCTACAGAATCAGAGACTCTTAAAAATTGAGGGGCATGATTTAAGACTGGGCTGGCACGCATATCTATGGTACCAAGATGATAGGCAATGCAAAGCATTTAATTTACATCTGATTAGGAGAGCTTTATTATGGGTCTGGAAGACAGTTAAGGTACAACATTGCAGAAAGATACCATTATGGGTAGCTCCATTAGAAGCGTTCTCTGATCCGGCAAGAACACCTCAAGGGATAAACAGAAGATATGCCGAGATATTAGATAGAGATTTTAATCTAAAAAACAAAGATGAACTGGCAGAACAAGGTATTATCCTAGACTGGTGGTCGATAAACTTATTGAAATCAAGATATGTAAAAGATAAAGCCATAGGGTTTCAGAAAGACAAAATACCTTTGGATAAGGGGTTACTGGATTCAGAGGAAAAATTGATTAAAGGTTTATATAATACTTTAATGGAGCAAAAAATGGAAGATGAAATTGTGAAGGACTGCATGGTAAAGTGGGCTCAAAATATAGGACATAATATAGAATTAAGTGCTTGGTCACAAATTTGGGAACGAAACATTAAAATGACTAAATCTATAAATCTAAAAGAAAATATTTACAAAATGTTTTATAGATGGTATGTAACACCAGAGAAATTAACAAAAATGTATAAAAATGTTTCTAACAAGTGCTGGAAATGTGAAAAGAATGTAGGGAGCTTCTATCACATGTGGTGGACGTGCAATAGGGCCAAGGAATTTTGGAAAATGATTCATGAAATGATAGAGAAAATTTTAGGGGTTAAAATTGCCTTGACACCAGAAAGCTTCCTACTGAATATATTACCACCTATACTCGAAAAAAACAAGACATATTTGACTTTACACCTGATAACGGCAGCTAGAATTGTATATGCCAGTAAGTGGAAGATGACAGCGATCCCAACAAAGAAGGAATTTAATGAAAAAAATTTGGAACTAGCAGAAATGGATATTTTGACAGACACATTAAATGACAGACTGGATAATAATAAATGGGAACCTCTTTACACATGGATGAAATCTACATCAACTTAAGTAGAATAGATTAGATCAATACTATGTTAGAGAGTATAAGATAAGATTAAATGAATGGTATATATTGTAATAAATCACTCTGGTTGCAACGGATTGAAAAGTAGAAAAAACACAATAAAAATATATATACAAAAAAAAAAAAAAATAGAGTTCCCTGAAGTTCCATCCATTTTAAGAAGTGGGTAGTTCTTTTTTCTCTCCATATTATAGTTCTGGCATTCTCTACTGTTCCTTCAGGGTTCACAAATGTTCTGAACAAATGTTACCTTGATTTCAATCTGGGAAGAGAGGAATGGTAGCTGAAGAGTGGATGCACATTTGATGTAGATGCCTGGAATCGTTCACTATTAGCTGCTACCTCTCTCCATATGTTACTGGGTGCAGTGCCTACTGATAGGCCTCCAGTAATGATTCTACAGCTGTCATTGAGAGCTATCTCCAGCTGTTTTGCATAGGCTCAACTATATCACACCAGGTTGGAGCAGCATAGGGCTGAAGTTGCAATTCCTAATGTTTATGTTGCCTGCCCCAAATGGTTGCTGATAATGTTGAAGAATATTGTTCCTTGCAGAAACATTTTGTTTGTGTTTGTGCAGTGTTTATATGCTTAGATCTATACTTAACCACATTCAGAGGAGGCACATTGAAATAATAGTGACTTAAGTTGATAGCATCATGTGTCCCAACAGTTAGCATTTTCCAACTGAAGCTGTTGGAAATTCCGTTATTTGGCTTTAGAGAGTCATACTTTTCTTTTCCTTCTCTGTGGAAGAAATATACACAAGAGGAATATTCTGTCACTGGCAGCCATCTACATGCTCTATTTCCTACATGGGAGAATAATAGAAATTCACATTGACTTAATTTCAAAGGTCAGGTCTATCTGTCACAAAGCTCAAGAAAAGGTGATTTGTCTGTTGAAAGAATCTGATTGAAAGTTGATTGAAAGAATAGAAGGGGTCTAACAAGAAAAGAATATTTTTAATTTTTTTTAAGTTTGTTTTGTTTTGAGAATATTATGGCTGTTTGGAAGTCTGAGTGGGGCTATACAATATGGTGGAGCTTTTGACATAGTGACTCTCTCATAATGTCTTCTGAGCATTCCAATCCAGTGTTAATGAAGAAGTTAAATTAAGAAATGGCCTACATGTTCTGCTCACCAAATGAGAGAAACCCAACTCTGTCCATTCAAAATTCTGAAAACAACTCTGTCTTAGCAGAGTGAAAAAGCTGAAAGGCATCACAGTCAGACAAGGCAGGAAGGAGGAACCTCTGGAATATTCAAATGTATTGATGACTTCCCTCAACAGTAAGGGGTTAGTTTCTCCTTATTATCCCTGGCCCACCCTCCAAGGAAAATAAACCAGAGTAGAATAGATTAGCTCAACGGCCGTGGGCTTATTCTTCCCTGATTTGTCCAATTATGAGTGCAATCCTTTGTACCTTTGCCTGCCTATCAGTGGGTGATCCTTCAGAAGGCTCAAGAAGCAGAGCCAAACTTCCCTCACATAGTGGTAAGTGTGATATGTAGCCTGGTTCTAAGAAATCTTTAAAGGGGTGTGTCTACACTTTTTACCTTAAACAGTGATACAGAGCTAAGCTTCAAAATGCAAGCTTGCATCATGGCAATGCCACTTGCTCCTTGGCTAATCTGCGGCATACAGCTAAGCACAGGGGAGAGGGGTGAGTTTGTGGGGGTGACAATTGATGCTTTGATACTGCAACTCTGGCTCAAGTTTGTGTCTGGCCAACGCCTGAGAACTTCTGAAGTAGAAAGAAACAAGCACCTACTTCATAACATCCAACACATGGTTAGATGAAAATGAACCATACATCTGAATAACTCCAAGATTTAGATAATTGCATTGATTTACATTCATAAATGCACTATGTATATTAGACAGCAGGGTTACTCACAAACAGGTATTAGCACTCCAATTGTCTGCTCAAATCTTCTTAAGGGATGTTTAAATGCAAACCTGACATACGATTTACAATTCACTGCTTATCTATGCAGTAGCTCTGGTTAAAAATTCGGTGGAAGTTTATCTGAAGGGCACAGTGGAATATAAAATAACCCCAAACGGCAAACAACAAGTGAACCAATTACTTGTGGGCCTTCATGGGAAGAGGCTTTGGGAAGTACATAACATTAGAAAGTAAGAAAGGCAAGAAAAGAGGGGGGGAAATAATGCTTATGGATTAGATTTAAACTCAATAGTGAAGCTGGTTCCACAAAAAGAGGCAGAAACGGGAGCAAAGTACAATGGACAGGGACTGAAAAGTGTAATGAATTTTAGTAAGACTATTGTGAAAAGATGGACGAAGCTGGGAGAGCAGAGTCAGAAAATCTATAAGTGCCAAGGCGAGGAAGGAGAAGAGAACGATCCATTGTGTCAAAAGCAGCTGATAAGTCAAGTGGAATCAGAATGGAAGTGAGTCTTCTGGATTCAGCCGTGAGCAAACCATTAATAACTCCCATGAGACTGTCTCCCTAGATGGCCAAAGAAAAAGAGGAGATGACAAAAGGCCAAAGACAACATGGAATGCTGATCAGGCTACAGAAGACTTGGAGAACAAACAAGTTGCTGCAAGGATGTTGCAAGGGACAGAGTAGCAAGTACCTGCGTTTTCATGCTTACCCACAATTTTCCTCCCTCCCTCTCTCTTCCTATCAGTTGTTTGGGAAGTGCAGAAACATGAGCCTGTCCATCCTTGAATAGTTGCTTTCTTTATTCGTTTAAGATTGTAATGCCAGCACCTGTGTTAATTATTATTGCATAATAAAGCCTCTTTATTATGCAATCCAACCCACACTCAAAAGTTAAGTTCCATTCTATTCAAAGAGGCTTAATCCCTGATAAATCACTATAGGATTGCTGTTTTACAGGCATAGGTACTGAACTGGCACTAGCCACTCAGTATTAGACCGTCTCCAAAATTGTATCAGTACTACTTTTTTAAAAAGTTGTACTGCTTTACTGGGATGTTTTAAATACAGAAATGAAATACAGAACCCCCCTCCATGTAGACTCAGAGAGTTTGCAGAAACAGGCTCTTTGATTACAGCAGTGCAACTGTAACGGAGCCAACGTGGCTCAACAACAAAACTTGAGTATTTCTATGGGTATCAGGGAGTTAACTGCACTCCCAAACAGTGCAGGACAATAGGACAAGTCCGCAAGAGTCTCCTACTGGGAGAAGCAGAGCTTCACCATCTCTGTTAGTTCAAGGACACATCTCAGGTGTGCTAAGCACGGAGTGTCCCAACAAGAGTGCTGGATGCAAGCACTCAACTGTCCCTGAAGTAGAGTAGCCTGGATGCCTTCCCTGGCTACTGCCCTGTAGTCCCTGCTAGTGGCAGCTGCATGATACCTATGGTACTCTTCCTTGGAGGTACGACAAAAGTCTATACGGACATGGCTGGGCTTGCCCATGTAACAAACAGCAGGAAGAGGCTGGACAGGAGGAGGACTGGTTGGGAATGCCTCCCATTTGACAGCATCCCCCCAGCAGTCCTCCCCTTAAATCTCTAGCCCTCCATGCCCACATGTGTAGCCTCTAAGCCATTGTCTGCATCACCACCCCAGTCCACAGGTGAACTGCAGGTCAGGAATCTCACCCCCTACTCTGGACAGGTGGAACACCCACTTTCACTGGTAGGGGGACCGAGGCCAGTCCCACAGTCTTTAAGATGCCACAGTGTTTTTGTCTTCTTTATTTTTATTTTTATTTTAAATCTTGGCCTGATAGGCTAAATCAGACTGCAATTCTTAACCCACATTGTAAACCGGATGCCTTGAAATTAATAGGATAGCTCTATATAAATTAGTTAGCAAATTGCAACTTAGATCATACAGAAGATGCTTTCACATTCAGTTTTAATCATGGGTGTACTTCCGATTCAGACAAATCCCAAATCAAATCAGGCTTTCTGGACAGAGATGCATTGAGGAGGTGCCCAAATCAAATTGAAATCCTCTGCAGCAGACTTAACCTGAATCTAAACTTCCTGAAAATTCTTTAACCATTTGAATTCAGAAGGACACAGGGCACAGAATGTTGTCTCCCTCCCACATTTTCCAGGTTTGGAAAACAGTAGGTTGAGCAGAGGGGAACAGAGAAAATGGGATGTTATTTTGGGGACTGACAGATCTAACTTCTACCCTCATGGAATGGTTTTACCAGGATTCTCAACACTTTGCAGGAACACAGTTGAAGTCATATATTGTAGGGGTGATGCTTTTCCTTGTCTAGGAGAATGTTAGTGACATCTGTGGCAGCTGGAATGATGTAGTCAAGCTTGGAAAATGCTGAACATTGCATTAAAGAAGGATGCCAAGAAACCGGAACAAGTTGAGAGGGCGGCAACAAGAATGATCAGGGGACTGGAACCCAAGCCCTTTGAGGAAAGACTGAAAGAACTGGGCATGTTTAGCCTTGAGAAAAGAAGAGTGAGGGGAGATATGATAGCACTTTTCAAATACTTGAAAGGTAGTCATACAGAGGAGAGACAGGGCCTGTTCTCGATTATCCCAGACTGCAGGACATGTAATAATGGGGTCAAGCTACAGGAATCCAGATTTAGGCTGAATATCAGGAAAAACTCAACTGTTAGAGCAGTACAACAATGGAACCAATTACCTCAGTAGGTGGTGAACGCTCCAATGCTGGAGGCATTCAAGAGAAAATTGGACTACCATTTGTCAGATCTGCTTTGATTTGGATTCCTGTATTGACCTGGTGGCCTTATACCCTTTTCCAACTCAATTATTCTATGATTCTATGATTGCAGTTTTTCTGCCTCTGCCATATATATTTCACCTTCCTCATCCATCCCTGTTCTGTTGCTCTCCAACTTTGGTTCCACCTTCACACAACCAAAACAAATGTTTCTCATGGTTTCCCAGTCATTCTCTCTCTCTATCCCTAATAACTATTCTTCTAAAAGTTTGTGGGTTTCGTGCTAGGACTATCTTTATGACATATATGTCATATGTCATTTTGTGCTAGGAATATCTTTATGACATATGTGTTTTCCCATAAACACTTTCTGGCAAACTAACAATAGTAACAAACATGGAAGGATGTAAAGGGAGTTGAGCTGGCTCCATTTCCGGTGTGATCATTCTCATTACACCCCAAAACTTTTATCCAAGCTTGAAATTTTGCGTGTTTCTTAAGTAGAGCCACCTTTCTGACTAAATGGTTGCCCATGGGGGCGGGAGAGAATAATGGAAAAATCATCTCCTTTTGGAAACGTCCATATTTAAAAGCTACTCTTACACAAAACTCCCCCCATCTATTCTTCTTAAGGATGACAGATGTAATCCCTTCAAAGGAGGCAAATATGGAAAAAGGAAATAACAGTCAGCAATTCCTTTTTAAAAGTAACAACTGAAATAAAAAACAAACTTAAAATAATGTTTCATAAAAATCCTTGAAACTGCTTTTCCAAAGTTTGTCAAGTGTATTCACCTTTTCCATGGGCAAACTCAAAGCTCTCGACACTATGCCTGAAATTTTTGACAAACAAAAAAACTTGTATTGTTACTGGATTACCAAGTGGCTGAAATCCTATTGCTGTAATTTACTCTGCATAATTTCAGCAACAGCAACTTTTTCTGAAATTAAACAACTTCTTTTCTGAAGCTCCCCTATAATCCACTTCATTGTTGCATGTGGAAAACTTTCATTAACAAAAACCACTAGTAAAGTTATCCTGGCAGCAATGATTTTTAATAATTCAAGACTTTTCCCTCCTGTCCTGCAGTCTCTACGATTGGCATGTAAGTGTAGGACACCTGTCCTAAGTATATGTGTATGAATTTCCTGACATAGGAGAAAATATTTCCAGGCCCCTTACTTTAAGTCTAATGTTTAAACATTAGAATTCACGAGTTTTGCTGATGTGATGGGCCACTCCAGCTTGGACAGGATAGAGTGTTGACTGCTGTATCCAGAATGGAGTCAATTCCATCGAAGAATGGCATAGGAGTCAGGTAGTGGCATCCTGCACCCTCCTACTACCTGCTTCAGGGCAAGAAAGCAAGCAGGGAAGTTACCAACAAGGATGGCAATGAAAACAAGGAACAGTAGCCATGGATATCAGAGGGAAGATACAAAAGGAAGGGAAGGAGTCAGTGTGGGAGGTGGGAGAGTTTGCTGTGCTTGTATTCCGCTTTGCTCAATAGTAGTATTTATTTATTTATTTATTTATTTATTTATTTATTTATTTATTTATTTATTTATTTGATTTATATCCCGCCCATCTGGTATATTCTACCACTCTGGGCGGCTATTGGCCTGGAGGTAGGATCTGAGAGACTACCAAAATGTATAATCAGTGAAATTCCCTCTGCTGTGTTGTCAGTGATAGGATGAACTCCAAAGAACTTGTCAACATCAAATGTCACAAATATTAAGGGGGCAACCACATTACCAAAACCTGTGGAAAATACTAGGTGGGCTAATTCACTTTCTTTTTTCCCATTGAGCAGATGATTCAATGGGAAATGCAAATCAGCATGGAGTCATTGTTGTAGTAGTTATTTCGATTCATATATTACCCCATGGTGCTAAAAGCACTCTCTGGGTGGTTTGCAACATAATTAAGCAACAATACTTTGCCCCCCAGCAAGCTGGGTACTCATTCTACTGACCTCAGAAGGCTGGAAGGCTGAGTCAACCTCAAGCCTGGCTACCTGAATCCACTGGAATTGAACTCAGGTCATGAGCAGAGGCTTGATTGCAATTCTGCAGTATAACTACTGTGTCATGGGGCTCTTGGAGTCCCCCTTCCCCAATCTATTGATTTTCCTCTCCACCAGGGAACTTTCCACTTTTGAAAAAGTCAAATCCAATCAGATCGATTCAAGCACATGATCAGTTGAACTGATGCAGAAAGGGAAGACAAGGTGAGTGTGTGCACCTTCCCACCTTCCCTCACACCTCCTGCCTCGTACCTCACCTGGGTGCAAGCGTTAGCACATACTCTGCCCAGCAAAATCTCTATCCCATGACTCTTCTTCTCCCTGCCAAGCTCTTCCTCCTGAACAACACTCCTCTTATTTTATTTTACCTCTGTTAGAAGCTGACAACTGAGAAAGGCAAAAGCCTGTCTCATTGCTTATTAATACTGTCCTTTGAACAGCACCACCTACAGGGTTGTAGGCAGTTCAAGGGAAGTGTGGCCACTTCGATCAAACAGTCCCGAATTCCCTGGTGCAACCTCACAGTCACTGAATGAGCATTTCCCTCACTGTGTAGTTGCACCCTAAGACTCTTTCTTAGTGCTTTTTGCAATAACTGTATTTTTTGTACCTTCTAGGACAGAGGAACCACTAAAGTTAAATTTAAGACAGAGTCCTCCTTCCTTTTTTGAATACTCAAAGGCATTTCAGATTGCCAAGAAATTGAAAGGAGGTGTTCTGAATATATTGAGCTAATCCTTTCCTTTCAAACGATTGTGCTATTTTTGCTGTATCATGCTACACACAGTGGCAGAATTGGGGGGGGGGTTGTGTGAGAGGATTTCTATTCACCTCTGGAAACTGTTGGTTGAATACAGTTGCTCCATTCTCAACCATCCTTCTATTGCAAAAATCTTCCTGTTCTTTGATAAGCTTTACATCTGAAATCCCAACCTGCAGCAAACGTTTTGAGACAATATGTTTCATGTAAGAATGCAAGAAACCCTCCTTACTCAATCGAAATGTATTGTGGGATTGACTCATATAATGGCCTAAGTCCTTAACATGTTGGAGATTTTGAAAGGGAAGGAAAGATTTCATACATTGTCCAGTAAAACTTGAAAAATTTCTATAGGTAAGGCAATATGTTCTGCCCAAAACAGAGAAAAATAAAATTCTCCTACAGTAGCAGCAATCTTCAGTGACATTTTTCAAGTAAATGCACAGGAATAGATTGAAATATACACAGAAATAGTGATTGCCAAAAATATCCAAGATCAATGAAGGCAGACCCTAACTAAAACTCCTGTCACAGCCATTTCCAATTCCTTGCTTCGCTTCAAATAGCAAATGGGGTGGCCATTTTATACACAGCAGGGTGACTGCTCGGTGTCACTTGCTAGTAAGGTTTTGTCTGAGACAAAGGGCCTACCCAGACTAGCTATTTTGGTGCAAACTGGATTGGGTCAGATGAGGTCAAGGGAGGAGGAGCGATGTGCTGCTTGGCATACTCCTCCCATCTGAACAGCTTATTGACCTTCCTGTCATTTAAATGCTTCCCCTGATTGTCTGCGGAGGGTCAGGGGAAGTTAAATTAATTTTTTTATGCCTGCTAGATCATTGCTGATGCTACAAATCACTTTGATATATCCTCTCTGTGTATTGTCAGAAATTGATACCAGAGGAAATGCAAGGCTCTTGTTTAGACCATACTCACTGGGAATGGACTAAACTGGAGCCCTCCAACCCTTACAGAAGTAGTAGAATCCCCTGACAGCGGCTCAAAAAGGTCCAGGTTGCAGCATATTGGTCCACTCCAGTGATGTCCACATGTGGATACTTGAAAAAAGAGTGGACCAACTCAACCCATCAGTAAACCAAACAGTGGGACAGATACCCATGTGGGCTGGATCTGAGCCCTATAAATTAGTTCAGCATGTGCACCATTGTCACTCATCAAAATGTCAAGACACATAGGGGATTGATGGTTTATGGGTGTGTCCTGTGGGTACCAGGACTATAAAAAGTTATTATAAAAGCAAGGGAAGGGACATGTGAAAACAGCCTTATCTGTTTCATTTCAGAATGTGACCCAGATATATGGATTGGAAACCAAAGTGAACAAAAGATTCATTTTAGTTACTGGACTAAGTTGAGGGGGGTGGAGTGTTCGCCTTTTTAAAAAATGCTGATGTATTTAGGTAGTACCGGCTTTTGACCAAGACTAGGCAAAGTGTGGTGCACAACCCCAAGGCAGTTTTTGCAATTCTCCTATAACTGGTTTTGTACCCATGCTCCAGGGGCTCTTATTATGTTATGTTAAAGGATTGTCACTCTCGAATTGGCCTTCTCAGCCACCCTAGACATTTTTCCAAGACCTCTATTCAGAGCACGTTACCATAGTCTCTCGGGACTGAAGGATCCCTACATACATGTTCTCACTCTTTCATCCTTCCTATATTCCAAAAATTCAAAGTGTAAAGGACATTAAGTTTTGTTCTTCTTTTCTTTTCAAAGATTTTTTTCTTTCAGGAATCACAGATGTAACAGTAAATAGCACTGTGTACAAGAAGCCATTGACAAGTCTTGAAAAGATGTATAGAGAACAAGCTACTCTGGGAGAGTTTAAAAGCCACTGTATAAAGGCTAACAGCCACTTTATTTTCCACATATGTACTAAATCAGTGGCAAAAAGAAAAGCATAAAGGCGATATTGCACGGTTTGACATGAGGTGAGTAAAGGCAGCATTTCAGAAAGGTAAATGCCACCGAAGCGTCCAATTGCTCTGAGGAAGGGATTGAGGGTGAGAGATAAATTGGCGGCAGCTGATGTCAAAGAAGGATCAGTGCTAAAAGCAGTGAGTCAAGGACTGCCAGTCTACCCTGACAGGCAAACGCATAAAGAAATCTTCTGGCTTGACAAGTTTCCCATTAACATTAAAAATCACCCAGGGACCCATGTGGAATCTGTGGATGCAATATGGATATGAAAGGGGGGGGGGTGGATGAAAAAATATATATTATAAAGCTATTTGACAGATTACATTCATTTTTCCCAGCTATGTGTTCTCATGCCTTCAATTTATTTACTTAAAACTTGATAGTCTTCCTCCCTAAATAGGCAGCTGGAGCATCCTAAGCTGTATGCATTCATTTCTGTTGAATTGGCAACATTCATGACATTTTACCGTGTGAGGAACCCATAGGGGCAAACTGCATGTGCTGCTAAACATGTCACTTGGACGTACATCAGAGCATTTTAATGTCAGTGATGAGGATGAGGATGATTATGAGTACCAGAACCATAGATGTTGTCAGGACTGGAGGACGCAAGGACTGTATTTCCCTGTATGAGCCTTCTCGGTGCTTAAGATCGTCAGAGGAGCTCCTCCTCTTGGTTATATTCCCAGTCCATGGGAACATGAGAGAGGGCCTTCTCTGTGGCAGCTTCCAGGTTATGGAATATTCTCCCTTAGGAGATCAGGCAGCCCCCCTCCCTTTTATCCTTCCACCAACAGCTGAAGACCTATCTTTTCAGGCAGGCTTTTAACACCCATGATTAAGTCCCTAATGCCTTTTTAAAGTTAAGATATTTTTTAATGTTTACTTGTTTTCAATTATACAATTGCATTTTAATTAGCATACAGTTTAATTGTTTTTTAAAGCTTACCTTATGTTTTTACTTCTACTCTTTTAATACTGTGAGCTAACAGTGAGATAACGACAACCTATAAAACAAAGAAACAAACAATCCTGATCCCATCCATAACACTGATTACACTATCTAAGGAGAAAATGTCAACTGGTACCAATAAGATAATTCCCGTTCCAAGGCTAATAGTACACAGGGTAGGAATTTCATGGGGATCACCTCTCTTTATGTTGTGGTCCTGATGAGAAATCACTTACATTCACAACGACCTGGAATATTTTCAAGATCCTGGCATGTTTCCAACTGACAAGTTTAATATCATGTGTAATATAAAGTTTTGCCTATCTTACCCTTGGATGAAAAAAAAAATCCTATCCTCTGAAGTGGAGGGAGAGATTTTCTGGTGCTCTTGGTGAGAATTCTTGAAGTGGTAAGAACAATTTATTTGTGCAAATTTTTCAAAACCACAATGTTTGCCACTTTAGAAGCAGTGAATAGGCAGCTTGTATCTTTATAATCAATGAGCCAGTCATTCTGCATGTACTATCCTTGCATGCTTTGCTTCCTGAAGGGAAAAGACACTACTTTCATAGAGGCAGTTTGTGCTAATTACAGGGACCTTGATGAAAAAAAATAGTGCTTCCTGTCTCAGTCTTTCACCAAAGGCAAGGAATTTGGTTTAGCTTGAAAACTCCTAATTGGGTCATGTTGTTATGTTGTTGTTGTTGTTGTTGTTTAGTCATTAGGTCGTGTCCGACTCTTCGTGACCCCATGGACCAGAGCACGCCAGGCCCTCCTGTCTTCCACTGCCTCCCGGAGTTGGGTCAAATTCATGTTGGTAGCTTCAATGACACTGTCCAATCATCTCGTCCTCTGTCATCCCCTTCTCCTCTTGCCTTCACACGTGTTGTTATAGCCTGAAGCAATGAAAACAAGGAAGTTAGTGTCTGCTTTATATCCTTTACTCATGGGTTTTTTTGGTCCATAGAAGCTCCAACAAATGAGTAAAGCAGCCTATTCTAAAATTTTTTTTTTTTTAAAAAAAATGATCTTAAGATGTTCAAAACTGGCTAGGAGGAGGATGAGAGGAAGCCATCATCACACCCCACCATCTTAAATGCATATGGCGATATCCATATTACAGTGTGAATTGTGAGATGAGACCATGGAGGGTTTTGTAATAACCATATACCAGAAACTGGAGCTAATTTGCAGACCAAGAGAAGGAGTTATAGAGAACTGAGGAAAGCCACCACTTGGTCTGTTTAACCAGAGAGGCTTTGACAGCAGAACTTTGGATAGAAGTGTGAGATGACCATTGAAGGGTCAATCAGATAAGGCTGTAACCGCAGGAGGAGGAAGGACCGTCACCAAGATAATAAACGATACCAGAGAAGTACAAAAGTTTTAACTGAGGAGCCATAATATGTAGGCTGTATTTTTGGCCGTTTTGTGCACAGAGAAATGGGGAGAGAAAGAGAAGGGATTTGTGTCTGTTCTACAAGGTAGATGGTGACATCAACTGATATATGAGCAGAGAAGGCTTATGTGGGATGACAAGAAGTTCATTCTTCAATGTAATGAATGTGAGACAGTGATGAAACATCCAATTGCTTCTGTTACATTAAGCTTGTTCTCTTCTTAAAAGAAGACTCTGCCATCACACCAGAGTCCTCCATTCCAGCCATGACACAGGTATTTTTCCTGCCAAAATATTATTGAACTCCAGGTAGAAATATTAGCTAGGATTATGGGACTCTGGGATCCCTCTAGGCATAGTCACCATGCTGCTCTCTCGCAAACTAAGTTCTCATTCACAGTATCTCCTACTGCCAAACGTTCGGAAGTGGGAAAGTTCAAGGCACAGAGGTGACACAGACCACGGAGCAAAAAAGGTACTTTTTTGGATCTCACCTCCCACAATCCCCTAGCAACCACAGCTACCAGTAATTCTGGAAGCTATGGTTCTAAAAAAAAAGTAATAACTCAAAGGGCAACAGGAGGGTTGGATTCTGCCCCAAGACTTGAGGTTCTCCACCTTTGCTCAAGGGCAGCTCTAGTGTATACCAGTACCAGGTGCTACATGATTGTTCTGGAACTAGAGTCCTACTGTTACTTATAATCTTTATAATGGGGAAGAGGCCAAAAGAGCAGGTGGTTACATCTTTCATGCATTCTAATTCAAAAAACATGCTGGCCCAAGACATTTTGTTGGCTGACACAGAGCTGTAAATGTCTTTCAGTTTCCAAAACCAACACACGGAGTACTCAAGACCAGCCAAGTTCTGATACCTGAGAGAGCAAATCCTGTCTTCAAGGATATACCAAATGAAATAACAAATACTTAGCTGCTCTTTTATAACTTTCAAAACCAGCTGCCAGAAGCAGTCGCGTTAATCTGTCTAATGGTGGAGGCTGGCCCTGGAATACAATCAGTGTATGAGAAGACGTAGCAAGGCAGAGGTAGGAAAATACATATCAAGAGATACAGATAGAGCTTTACAAAATGAACATGAAACTCTTGCTTGTGAAGACACCTGAGAAGGAAGTCAAAAAGCAGCACATGTTGTGTAAGAGCATGTCCTTTAAGGCCAAACATTTTGTGTCTCGGCTGTCAACTTGATCTAAATGATAATCATATGTTAACTCTGAAACATACTGGGAAAACCCAAGTGTACAAAGAAAAATAATAATATAATGGCCAGATAGAGGGCTCAGAAAGTGGTTTTCAGTCTTCAGAACCTCAGAGTAGGACAAGTGAGAGTGAATGAATGTTATTTTAAAGTTTCAACAAGGTTTTATTCATAGACTTGGGGTATTTGGGAAGCAAATATAAACATTTTAATTTTTGTCCACAATTGTCACTTCCAATGGTTCCCAACGTTGGGTAATCCAGGTGTTCTTGGACTGTAAATCCCAAAAGCTTTCACCACCAGGTGTGCTGACCAAGGTTTCTGGGAGTTGCAGTCCAAGAATACCTGGGTCACTCAAGGTTGGAAGCCGCTGGCCTATGCTGTCTTACCTTGTGTATTTCTTAGATGAAGAAGAAAGGCACTGTATGTAAGGAATGTTCATGGTATGAAATATATCACCATCTCATTCAGATGATTTTTTTCCCCGAATGCCAGAATTCTATTGTTTACCCTGAAATTACTAAACAATAAAAATTTCCACAACGATCTGTCCCATAACTGCACTTTTCAGCTTCATGTTTAATAAATATCTGCAGCCAATTGAACATATGATGTGTTCCAATGTAATGAGCTTTTTAATCTCATTGTTATAACCCAGGGGATTCTTTGTTGTATAAATAGGAATATCTATTAAAGAAGGGCATTTTGCAGGTATTTTATTTCCTTTTGAAGTATGGCTTTGTTTT
Source organism: Intellagama lesueurii (assembly GCA_037013535.1). Taxonomy (NCBI): domain Eukaryota; kingdom Metazoa; phylum Chordata; class Lepidosauria; order Squamata; family Agamidae; genus Intellagama; species Intellagama lesueurii. The sequence goes on along the minus strand of JBAJHW010000005.1, from coordinate 66,185,268 downwards.
TAGAAATGGAGGTCATGCTGTAAAAAAATTAGGTATTGAATTGTCAGTGGTTTTGTGAGCTTATTTCTTATACTCAAGCAAATTATATTATTTTATGTTTGAGGCCAATGCTTATGAGTCTCAGATTTTGGTTGGTATTAGATTCTGCAAGGAAATAATTGTTTTATATTTGTCTTCGCCAATTCGTATGCCACATTGGTTCCAGGTTGTCCACTTCGTGCAAGTTTGTTATTTCAGTGTCTCCAACATAAAATGACTCATTGGCATGAAATTGGAATTACTTAGTCAATTTCACATCTTGTGGTCTAGTTTCTAGGCCCAAAATATGAGAGATTTTACTGTTCAATAAAAAAGAAAGTTAATTTCAAAACCAGAGACATATTTATTTTTGGCATGGTTTCATTTGAGCAACATCCTGTTTGCCACAGCCATTAGAAAGGAGAGCATGGAATTTTAATATCTTCATTTCAAATGTGAGCATTTTCATTTTTAAATCATGATGATGGGTACAAACATTTTCAATACAGCGGTTCTCAACCTTTGGTACCAGATGTCGCACAAATCACTTTATCAAAAACACTGGGTCTCATCTGGGGAAGTGACCACTTTTTCCAAAATTGACATTTATATGTTTACAGGCATTCTATTATATTTATCACTTAAAATAAATTTGTAATGTATTACCTTTACATTAGCATCGTGATACTAGCTGACAATACTGTTGTTGCATCACAATAACAGTAATTCCATTAGTCCTTGAAAATTGTAATAAAATACACTGGAATATAAATTTTACCAGTATCCTAACTTTTAAGTGCAAAGATAATAAATTCTTAATAATTGTTACAAACACCCTGCATTCTATACTGATTACTTCTATGTACCACTGGTTGTGAATCATAGGCTTCAAATTACTACACTGTAGATGTGAAGTCTTTCTTCATAATTTTCTTTCAACATAATAATCTGTGTCTAGAGTTTCCAAAAAAATTGGCATTCAAGTGTTCAAAAAATGGCTAAAGAAATAAAAAGCATGACCAGGAAAAGAGTTCTAGCCCCACCACTCTCCCTGTTGTTGTTTCCATAGGGAGAGGGACGGTCTGAACATGAAACCTTCCTCTGTACATAGTGTCCATACACACAAATAGGGGTCTTAAAAAATCATGGTTGTGGATCACATGCAGAAGCTCCATACATAGTGCTCTGTCTCTTCATCAGACTAGCCTTCTTCGTGCAGAGATAGGAATGGGCCAGGAATGTAACTAGAGCTCTCTCCTGCTCACACTTTCAAATTAACCCTTTTTATGAATGTCTGAATAGGGCTATAGTCTAAAAAGGGACTACATGCAATTTCAGGCTACTCTCAAAGCATTCTATGTCCAAAACAATGTGCTTGGACCTCAAAACAATCAGTGCTGATGACTTCAAGTTTCTTTATGTGAAAAAAAGAAACCAGGACAAATGTGAAACTAGCCCCAATATTCAGGGTGTCAAAGAGCAAGTGACATTGGGGAACGTACCATCAGCTTGATTCTCCAGCATCTTTGTGCCATCAGAGTTCTATGCTTGACTGTACTTTTTTTTTTTACAGAGGTAAATAGACTGCATAACATTTTTTAAAAAATCCACTGTGGGCAGAACACCATAGTGGTCTTTCCATAGATGAATCCCTCTAGGCATAGTCGCGATGCTGCTCTTCCCCAAACTACTAAGTTCTCATTCACAGTGTCTCCTACTGCCAACTGTTCAAAAGTCAGAATGAAAAGTCTGTTGATGAATTAATCAAGAAATGGCCCTGTTCCCTGCTGTGCTGGTGCTTCTGAATTAAACATAAAATTGAAATGTAGTTGCCCCCATCCATAACAAAGGGTGGCTACAAGGAATCTTTCAGAGACTTTATTTCACTGTAACAAACTCTGCTATAAAGCTCAGTGGATATGCCTTAGGAAGTTGTTTGCTGTGACAAAATCATATTCAGATTTCCTTATTGTTCACAGGTTAAATCATTAATCACTTCACAAATTATCTATCTTCACAGAAGACAGGAAATATTTACAAGGAAGGGTGTCCTGTTGTGGGTCTTGTTCAGACTTTTGACTCATGCAGAAAGCTAAAAAGTGACAAGGTTCCATTTGAACCACTTTAGCCTCTGTAACTCTGGATTTCAGAGGCCCAAGTGTGATGTAGTAGTTAGGAGTATTGGACTAGGGCTTGGGGCAGTCACTCTCTCTGTCAGCCTGATTGACCTCATTAGGTTGATATGAGGATAATCTGGGGAGGAGGGGAGACCTGAACTCCTTGGAGGAAAGAATGGATTACAAATTTACCTCTCTGGGTAGCACCATGAGTGGGTACTTGGCAGTGCAGCCAGAAATCAGGAGTTTGATTCTCCATTGTGCTTCCCAGGAGAAGAGCCAGCCTGTGTGATCTTGGGCAAGTTACATGGTCTCAGAGTACCTCCAGAAGAAGAGTACTCTTGAGTACTCTATCTCTATGAAGCCTTGGAGAGGGATCTCTATGCTGTACATCAGTATTCACTGATAGCACACAATTATTGCTGGTGGATAGCTCAGGGAGCTGGGAACCTGGCTGTGCAGCCAGAGGTCTGGAGTACAAGTCCCTGCTGTGATTCTTAGGAAAACAGCAGCCTATGTAGTCTTGGGCAAGCTGTACATTCCTAGAGGGACTGCGAACCACCTCTAAGTACAGTGGAACCTCTACTTACGAACGTCCATACGTACGAACATTTCAACTTACGAACAGCTCCGACCGCAAAATTTTGTTTCTACTTGCGGCCGGAGCTTCAAGGTACGAACGGAAAAAGGCAGGGGAAAAGGGCAGGAAATTTAAATTTGCTAACTGTTGGTGGTGAAGAGGCTGCTTCTTTGTAGCTCTTTCGCCCCAACGGTTAGGGAAAGGGAGGCTCAGCCTCCCGGGCTTCCAGAGCCGCCGCGATTGGTGACTTCGGAGGCCTCCCCCACCACGCGAGTCTACTCACGAGTAAGCCGCCGCAGAAGGCGCGGGTCTACTCATGAGTAAGCACCGCCAAACGCCCTGGGCAGGGTGCGTGGCAGGAGGAGGAAGGAGAAGCGGCCGGGTGCCAGTGCTTTGGAAGCCGGGGAAGCCTCCGCAGAGGCTTCGGACTGGTAAGGTGCTGCTTTTTCCTTTTAAAAAAATTGTTCTGGGTGGGTTTTGGAGGGTAGGTTTGGGCTGGGGGGGGATTATGTTTCTGTGTTGATTTGTTTTTTTGGTGATTTTTTTTTTTCAGTCCCAGCGTGGGACTTGCTTCAATGTTTATTTTTGGATTCGTTTGTTTTTTGTTTTTGTTTTTTTGCAGTCCCAGCGTGGGACTTGCTCTGTTTATTTTCATTTATATATATTTTTTTGTATTTTTTTCTTCGGCCAGAACGGATTAATCGGTTTTCAATGCATTCCTATGGGAAATGGTGCTTCTACTTACGAACGTTTCAACTTACGGCCACCGTTCCAAAACGTATTAAGTTCGTAAGTAGAGGTTCCACTGTATTCTGTATGTGGAAAATCTGGAAAGGGTCACAATTAGAGATGGGCATGAACTGCAGTTTGGTGTTTTGGCATGCCCTGCCTCCTCCTCTGAGTGGTTGCCCATGAGAGGAGGCAGGGTGGAGAATCCGGGGGACCAGTGCAACACCCATGGGCCTGATCTGCCAAACCACACTGAAGTGCCCAGCCGCAGTTCATGCCCATCTCTAGTTACCATATTATGAACCAACTTGACAGCACACAATTGTTAACACATAAATAAATAACCTATGTCAATGCAAACCTACCATTAAACGGGGGGAAGCACTTTTTCCTCACATGCAAGCTCCCTGTTCCCCCTCCCATTGTGGCCCATGGACTTCAGCGCCATATCTAATGCCATTTGGAAAGGCCCGCCAAAATGCATTAGAGAGGAGAGAAAGGACAGGCTACTTGCATGAACAAAAGTAGGGTTGAATTCTATTATCTTTGTCATAAGGGCAACAGATCTGGTTGTTACTGACAAACTATGGATACACTACTCTAGGCATAATAATTTCACTGGGTTTCTTAATTTATTTATTTATTAACTTTAAACAAGATATGCTTAGAATTGCTTCAGTTCTCTGAACTCAATATCTGGTGCAGTCATTTAATATTCAATGGTGTAGAAATTAAACCAGAAGCCCAGGATACCTATTTTCATTCTTCTCCCCCTCCAAATAAAAACCAGGCTTCTTCATAAATGCAACATGTGTGTGTCCATGTATGTATGAAGCAGAACCTTATAAATTCCAAGGCATGTGAGATGTTAGTGTGTGTTTATGTGTGTTATACATCCACACACCCACACATTACACCAAGAAAGTCACACATTTTCTGTTTCAACTAGAATTGTGGTATTTTGTGGATCCTAATCTGGAGTTCTAAAACAGAATCAGCAGTCAGTGAGGAAATTAGTATGTAGCAGCTAAGTGAGACTTGGAAGATCTAGATCCTAGGTATCACTGAGCCATAAAATTCACTGGATGAGCTTGAAGCAGTCTCTGGCTCCCCTCCCCTCTCCCATCTTGACCTGTGTCACAGGATTATTGTGAGGATGACGAATAGAACTGAAGAATCAGATACACTGCCTTGAACTTACTGGAGAATGGCTGGGACAAACATGCAACTAGCTAAACAAATATAAGATATTTCCCCTACACTGCGTGCACATCTAAGGAAGTCATGGAATCATAGAATAATGGAGTTGGAGAGGGTGTATAAATCCAGTCTCCTGCCCAATACAGGAATCCCAGTCAAAGCAGATCTGACAGATGGTTGTCCAATTTTCTTTTGAATGCCTCCAAGACTGGAATGCTCACCACTTCCCATGGTAATTGGTTCATTGTCATGCTGTTCTAACAGATAGGAAGTTTTTCCTGATATTCAGCCGTAATCTGACTTCCTGTTACTTGAGCCCATTATTATGTGTCCTGCACTCTGAGATGATTGAGTACAGATCCTGCCCCTCCTCTGTATGACAGTGTTTCAAGTATTTGAAGAGTGCTATCATGGCTCCCCTCAGTCTTTTCTCAAGGCTAAACATGTCCAGTTCTTTCAGTCTTTCCTCATAGGGCTCAGTTTCCAGTCCCCTGATCATCCTTGTTACCCTCCTCTGAACTTGTTCCAGTTTGTCAGCATTTTTTTTGAGTGCGGTTTCCAGAACTGGACAGAGAACTCAAGATGAGGCCTAACCATTGCTGAATAGAGGGGAACCAACTCTTCACAGGATTTGGAAACTATTCTTCTCTTAATGCAGACTAAAATAACATTTGTCCTTTTGCAGCCACATCGCACTGTTGGCTCCTATTCAGCTTTGTGATTAACAACCATTCCAAGATCCTTTTCGCTCGCAGTATTAATGAGCCAACTGTACATTGTAACTGTGTATTTGATATTTCTCTCCCCCCCCCCCATTGTTTATAGTTTAAAAATGGGGACTAAAATCCAGGCCATCCAAGGCCTAGTTCAACACACTACAGCTCTATTTGTGCACGGTTTATTTTCTTGTGGAAAAAATCTTGAAGTAGAAACAACTCTCCTTCACCACTCCAAATCTGCTTAGCAAGCCATATGCAAGAGAAGGATGGAAGTCACCAAAGTACAAGCCACATATCTGGGTGTGAAAACAGTGCCCTGATATATATTGTTAGTCTATTAAATCACTGAATCTCTTCCACATTATGGACACTGGCCTGTTTCACATCACACTTTGATATCTGAGTTTTTAAACTAAACATATTTGGACAAAAAATAAACCTACTAATGTCCAAGTCTATTGTTTTAAAGCTTTTGAAGGAAATATTGGCAGGAAGTCTTCCTGGTAACAAGTCAGATTATTTGTCCATCTAGTCTAGCTTTGCACTACTTTGACTCATAAGAGCAGCCTTCTGTGCTCTTGGCACGTGCCAGGGGTTAACTTTACCACGCAGACTGGGTTCTTCCCAAGAAAGCAATTGTGATCTCCTCCCTTCATGAATGATGGATGAGGAGAGAGCGTGGGGAACTGACAGGAACCACGTGAGCCTGAGCTTAATTCTCATAACTGGAATCCACGGTTTTCCTCTGAGAGAAAGCATTAGGAGTCAGAACATGCTGCTCTTAAACACCATTGAAGGAAACATCAAAAGTTCAGTACAAACTTCTGTAATCCTTAGTCAGATAAAATTCTCACTGAAGTCAATTTGACCTTATACATTTCAATTACATGGGTATGTAAATTAAACATCAACAGGGACACAATTGTAAAACAGTGGACAAGGTCAATATATTCTCAAGGGTTGAGTGAGGATTTTCCCCCTAACTAAGCATGGTAATTCAAGCCATGTAAATAGAATATTGACAGAGCACTTCTGATAGAGCACAATATGAAGGATGCGAAGATATGAGAAGTCACTGCAAATTGCCACCTGACTTAATAGGAACAATCATCAAGACTGATTGCAATGATTTTACATGTCCTGTTCCATGTTTGTCAGATTTTCTTTGGTTTCTCAGCCTCTTTCTGAGTTGATCATTGCTGAACAGTTGATCCATCTATTTCAGTATACTGTATGAAAAGTTGTTTGCAAGCAAAATATTATTGTCATATATTCAATAGCTATTTGATGTTAGCCATACTTTTTCCCCCCACTAACAGATGGCTGCATCCAATTTTTCCCTTGGCTCCACTTCTGGTTCTAAATACCAGAGATAGGAAGGCATTGAAATTCATCTAATAAGGTGTTAGTTGCCTTAAAATGGAGACTGCAAAATCATTCATCAAAGTAGAGACAAGCCACAATTTTCCTTTTCTGTTCTAGACAACATTTAGTATGCTTCCATCTTTAGTCAATCTTATTCTGTTTAATTGTGGAGTAAATTTTGGAACTCAAATAGCCATATTGTTGAGCATGGCAGAAAGATTGTACAATAAAGAGAGATAGAAGCAATTCTGTAACTGTATTCTCGAATACAGTTCGATACAGCCAGGATCCGATGGTGGTTGTAGGTATTTCAGACTGTTTGGCCGTGTTCTGAAGGTTTTTCTTCCTAATGTTTCACCAGTCTCTGTGGCCGGCATCTTCAGAGGACAGGAGTTAGAACTCTGTCTGTGTTCTGATGTAGTGTGTGGGATAGTTGAGTATTTATAGCTGTGGGACCAGCTTTTTGTCCTTTTCAGGAGATTGGGTGATTATGGTGATCAGGGTGTTTTTTGTTATCTGTCACTGTGATTGATGGGTGTTGTTAGCTAGTCTTTTGTGTGCAGTGATCACTGGTCCTTGTGGCTGGGTAGAATTCATTGACTTTTTTCAGGCTGTATTTTTCAGTGCTGGGAGCCAGGCTTTGTTGAGTTTTAGATTTTCTTCTTTTTTTGTTGAAGCTCTGCTGGTGTTTGTGGATTTCAATGGCTTCCCTGTGTAGTCTAACATAATGATTGATGGTGATGTCCAGTACTTCTGTGTTTTGAAATAGAATTTCATGTTCAGCTTGTTTCAGGGCATGTTCAGCTACTGCCGATTTTTCCAGTTGTTTTAGTCTGCAGTGTCTCTCATGTTCTTTGATTCTGGTGTGGATGCTGCATTTTGTGGTCCCAATATATACCTGTCCACAACTGCAAGGTGTCTGGTATACTCCTGCAGTGGTGAGGGGGTCCCTTTTGTCCTTTGATGACTGTAACATTTGTTTTATTTTTGTGGTGGGCCTGAATACTGTTTGTAGTTTGTGTTTTTTCAAAAGTTTCCCCATGCGGTCCATGACCCCTTTGATGTATGGCAGAAATACTTTATTTGTGGGTGGCTGTTTTTCTTCTTCAGTTTGGTGTTGTTTTCTCAGTTTGATGGCTCTTGTGATTTCATTCTTGGAATAGCCATTTGCCTGTAGTGCCCAATTCAGATGGTTGAGTTCTGTGCTGAGAAATTGAGCTTCACAGTTCCGATTCGCACGGTCTACCAGTGTTTTGATTATGCCTCTTTTTTGTCATGGATGGTGGTTGGAGTTTTTGTGTAGGTACCGGTCTGTGTGGTTGGGTTTTCTGTAGACATTGTGTCCCAATAGGAGGTCAGGTTTGCGTATGACCATGACATCTAAGAAAGGGAGTTGGCCCTCTATTTCTTTTTCCATGGTGAATTGCATATTTGGGTGGATGCTATTGAGATGGTTTAGAAATTCTTCCAGTTTTTCTTCACCGTGGTTCCAAATTGCGAATATGTCATCCACGTATCGGAACCAGACTGTGGGTGCGAAGGGTGCTGAAGCCAGGGCCTGTTCTTCGAAATGTTCCATGTAGAAGTTTGCTATAACTGGGCGGAGGGGGCTCCCCATGGCCACTCCATCTCTCTGTTCATAGAAATAATTATCCCACTGAAAGTAGCTGGTTGTTAGGCAGTGTTGGAAAAGGGCCTTGATGTCTTCTGGAAATATCTGCTGATGAGTGTCAGAGTGTCCTTTATCGGTACCTTGGTAAATAGGGATACTACGTCAAAGCTGATCAGTCTGTCCCTGGGGTAGTACATATGTGGTGATTGGTGAACATAACTTTTTCATTCACATTATGTAGAATTCTTATCAATAGTTTATCAAGTGAAAAATTCTGCCTGGCTATAACTATAGAGACAGATATTCATGTTTTTCCTTCTTGCAAGAAAGAACAAAAAAGCATGAAGATCTGTATCTTCTAGGAAAGAATGAAAAAATTAAAATCTAAAAGCTTTTCACTGGATGAAATTAGAAGAGCTTTTGTGCATTTTTGTCACATTTGGGTGGGTTTTTTTTTGTAAAAATAATTCACAGAAGTGGTTTTGCACAAATAATTGCAATATGAACAATAAAGTGTGTTCTATTAAAAAAAGTTTATAATTTGCAGAAAAATACAGTTGTTTTTTTTAAATATCGAGTTTGTGCAAAACTCCAATTTATTTTGCTAGTGCTGCTGCTGGTGGTGGTGGGAAAAGCCTGGTCTTTTTTGCTCTTGAGTAGGAATGAAAAACCTTGCAGTGGTTGACAATTTTTGTAAGGGTATCTCTGTGGGTCGATATACCGTTTTTCATTGAGGCTGAGAAAATCTGAGAGTATCATAAGCCATCCTTATCCATAGCAGTACAGCAGCAGGGTTCGTATGACATCCTACTGTATCTGTTTATAGCAGTTGGGGAAGTTGTTCGTTTTTGTTTTTGACATTGATTTTTTTTTCTTTTTGACATGGGCCATTTTCATTCCCTGTTTCAGAATTAGACATCTAAAGCAGACACTCACACAGAACTAGACTTCTGTGGACATTCTATCACAATGTCACCTGAACTGCTGTTTCTAGGTTCCAGGCACTTGCCATGTTTAACAAAAAGCAGGTGGGACAAAAATTGTCCCAGCAACTGAGTTATTGAGTTACCATTTTCTCCTGCTCTGGGAAATGTATTTAGACCACAAACTGTCCTGTGCTGTTTTTAGTGAACCACAATAACAGAAGTAGAACTGTCTGTTCTGATGGTCGAGAGGTTGGGCCCACAGGGGTGGGACACTGGAATTCACAGTAGAATCAGGAAATAAAAGGTTTGTAATTTGAACCCTAACCTTTTAGTCCTAATCCTAACCCTACTACCTAATATGCTGGAATTCCAGTGGGATCAGAAAATATTCCAGAACCTACTCAATGCAAGATTTATTTGCAGAGACCTTTGGGTAGTGTGTGCGGCATATAAGTTAAATAAATAAATAAATAAATTTATATAGTCTTCACATTTGGTTCTCAAATCAGATACATCAACAAGGTTCATCAGAATAGACCAGTGTTTCCCAACCTTGGATCCCCAGAGGTTCTTGGACTAAAACTCCCAGACATCTTCAGCACTAGTTCTGATGGCCAGGATTTCTGGGAGTTGTAGTCCAAGAACATCTGGGGCCCCAAGATTGAGAGCCACTGGTTTAGACAGACATCATAAATTTCTCGCTCAGAACAATTTAAAACCTCAGTTTATCCATTAATTGCTGGACTACAATGGCAAACATCACATGTTGGATCACAAATGGTAGGAAGAAATTAGACACAGGTGACTCTACGTGATTATGAGGGACACTCACTCCCTCTAACCCATGCTACAGTCCATCCTGTTGAGCATCCCACTCCCCTCTAATATTTTTGGAGAGAGGATGCAAGAGCTGCCATTGGAAGATGGAAGGTATCAAAAGCTGCATTGAAGACCTCTAAAATTCTGTCCTTGAGAGCTTGTACCACTTCACTCTCATATTTTGTTCTCTTCATCAGAAACCAAACCTTGAACGAAGCCCAGCAGTTTCATTTGCCTGATTATAACAAAGGCCAAGTTTTCAACGATGCCACCCGATTCATTTTCATTACAGTCACTGTCAAATAAATGTAGTCACATTATAGTGCATTTTATCCTGTGCTTGCTATAATCTTTATTATAAGGACGAGGCATTTGAATTTTAATGGCCCCTGGGGGTGAGAAAGACAGTGATAACAATGTATCACATTAGTATTTTCAAGTGATAGTCCTCAGATTGGCTGTACCTCTTCACCTCCTTTTCTAAACATGGTTGTTTTGTAGATGAATGGAGGGTTAATTTTATTTGCATATGAAAAGTATTTAGAGCAGAAGATGTCACAACAGGAATCCGTTCTCATGACAATGAGTGTAATAAGAGGAGAAGCAAGCAGTTGTAATCTATTATGCAATCTATGAGGACAAGAGACCTCCGAAGCATGCTATCTGTCTCAGGGCTTGGCAAAGTTACATTTCAGACTACAATTTCCAGAACTCCCATAGACAGCTGGACATTTTGGGACTTGTCATCCAAAAGGCCACTTTGCCAGCTTCTGATCTCTCTCCTTCTACCTCTAATAGTTTCTTTGTCATCCCTCCCTCCACTATCCATGAAGATCAGAAGGAAGTGGAAGGAATCTCCCACACAACTTTTTTGTTTACTGTTCTCCTGTTCTCCTGCTTATCTCCCACTGTGGTACATCCTTCAGAGAAATGCCTATAAAAAGTCTCTTCAGTGTCCTATCCAATATATAGCCTTGTGGTTCTTCCTATGGAATAGTCCCTAGCTTTGAGAAAACATATTTGGAACCATGTGAATGTTATTGTGTTGAGCTAGATATTTGCATAGAAATATATTGACTGTGTATGTAGAGACCTGTCCCAAAATATTTTGCAGCTGGCGTCATAACAGCAAATGGTGCCTTCACCTGCTCATTCATCCACATCAAGGGGCACTGCATCCAAAGCCAACCAGGTTATCTGGGCACATACATGTCTCTCTTTCCCTGGCGGTAAGAATATGGTGTGTTCTGATGTGATATATAATATGCCAAGGCAAATAACTCACAATTGGCTGCCGGGTCATGACACCCAAAATATGGTGCCTGAAGCAGCTATCATACTCTGTCTAATGGCAGGGCCAGCCCTGAATATGCAGATCATCTAATGACCATAATTCTGCAACACTGGGGTGGTTCTCAGAACTGTTGCCAATCTCCCACTGGGGGGGGGGTTGGCAACAGTTCTGAGAACCACCAATGCTCACTCTAGACCTATACACCATTGTCTACATCAATGTACCCCCAGAGGGGTCTCCCCATGTAAATGGTGGTATTTCTTTCGTTGGTGCTGCACTAATATTATTTTTATTTCTTTGCAGTGGTTCACAGGCACACTAGCAAAATTAAAATGGCAACCACTCTGCACTGACCTCCAGAAAAAAAGAAAATTAAATCCTTGGTAATTGTCAAAGTTGCCACCTCATGACACAAGGCTGGAGAGAGACACAGAAGATCTGTCAGGTTCCTTCTTTCAAATCTCCAGTTATTTATACCTTAGTTAAAGTTATTTATACCTTAATTATTTCGTATTTCTGTACCACTTTTCATTTTAAAATTCCAAAACAGTTTACAGATAAAAAAATATAATGCTGTTTGCAGTTCTGCAGTTGTGATTGGTGATGATGTCATTGGGCATGGACGTTAATCTTTAATGTCAAGTTTCCAACCTATCCCTCCCTGTTATGTTCTAAGGCTCCCTAAGGATCCCTTTGCACCTATGGAAGCTTTTGGGAAGCTCAGAACAGAGGGATCGGGACAAGTGGCAGCAATATTGGATTACCCCTCCTCTCTGTCCCAAGATTCACAAAGGATTCCTCAGTTCAAAATGGTCCCCTAAGGAGACTCAAAACCTCAGGAATAATTTAAAAAAAAACATTAAATTAAATATTAACATTGAAGGCTGATGACATCATCACAATTTGCAACCATGCGGCTCTGCCAAAAGGATTCCAAACAAAAAAATCTAGTAGCTAAAAAGAAAGGTCGAGGAATGCCCCAAATAAACAGTAAACCTGGTGAGGTCCATTAAAACATTCATTTATTTTATTTTTATAAAATGAACAAATCAAAATTATGAAGCATCTTCACTGACCAAATTCAGTTGCAAACATTATTTTCAGCAAGCAGAAATATTAGTTATAAGCATACAAGCCAGTACCCTATTTGGAGCATAAGGACAATCGCATAAACCTTTTTCTTCTCCAGAAAGCCTGCTGTTGCGTGATTGGTTGTGCAACCAGTTGTGTGATCAATCTCAGTGTGAGACTGGTTACAAAAAAGGTTGCCTGCTGGAATGGGGAAAATGCTTATGCCATTGCCCTTGTGCGATTGCACAATATAACAAGATACTGGCCATGGGGTTTGATATGATGATGAAGGATCCAGCAAAAAATTCAGAAGGCAGCTGAAGATGATAATGCAAAACATAAAAGTAATGCGAACACAAATGATCAGATCTAACAACCCATGCATTCCCTGCTGTCTAGATAGCGTTATTTGTGTTCCAAGTTCATTTCAATAAACTCTGTCCGTACATTGTTATAGTCTGCCTATCGCATAGTGGCTGAAATTCAGTAGTAAGCTGTGACTATAATAGGCCCATTGACTCAATGGGACTTGTGGAAGAGTTGACTCACTGAATCCTCACTGGTTCAATGGGCCCACTCGAGTTGTGATTTATTCGTGGATTTCAGCCAGTTTTTCATATTGATGTAAAGAATACTCAGTTATTTGTTGGTGTTGATTTAAGCTGTCTCAAACCAACAAGACAATTAAATTAATAATCTTCAAGTCCCACAAGATTCCTCTTCTCCATGTGATAGAAAGACAAGGAAGGAACTTTTTTCTCAACAATGTCTCCACAATTGTAAAAAAATAGTATCCTCTCCCTTTAAGAAGCAAAACACATCCACATATATACAGCAAGACATAATTACTGTCCTGTTCAAGAACATGGAAACAACCCATCCCGTGCTTCTTAGAAGTCCATGGCTAGAGTCCTGCTGGATTTTTTTTTATGCATGCATAAGCAAAAATGTAGAAGTCATGGTGGCTAACAGAAACCAACTAATGATGTGTCAGGTCCATGCCTGACTGTGTCCTGGTCGACAAGAACTGCAACCACAATGATCTTTAATTGGCTGCTGCAACTTCTGTATTTTCACGTACACACAAGTAATGATACCAGAAGCCTTTTGGTCCATGCAACAAATCAACAGGCATCAACGTTTTGCACATTTTTTGTTCAAGCGTTATTTGCATAATTTTGCTTCCTCTGTGCAAAAACAGTTCTCGTTCTCTTCTCTTGGTGAGGGTGCCATGAAATGCCTTGCCTTCTCACAGGGGGAGGAGGAGGATTTTCTGCCTCTTCCTACTTACAAGCAAGGACGAGACAAGCAAAGATTTATTGTGGCAACAAGCGGAAGCTAAGCAGTTCCTGGTCTGCTGAATGCTGCTGAAGAAAGTGAGATCCAAAAGCCATTCATTACTTCATTTATTATGATTAATTAATTAATTACCTAAATGCATTCATTGCATTGCCTTAGGGTGAATGAGGAAGCTGCCACATGCAGGAACTCAATATATACACTGAATCTTCCACTTGCATGGGATCATTGGACTAAATATGAATATGAAATAGAAATTCTATATATAGTGGTGCAGTCATAATCCTTCTCAACTACCAGGATGGTTCTGTAGACCCATCAGCAGCCTGTTGAGCATACCCTGCAGCCTGCTGAGCAACCTGCTGCACATTCAAAACTGAGCAAGACAGGCAGGTATTTTTAAACAAAATAAACAATGAGAAATCCTTGACTTCCCGTCTTGCTTGCCCAGATAAAACCTTCAGCTGTCTCAAGACAGCTAATCAGCCAAGTGTCTGCATTCCTGCATGCTTCAATTAAATGGAACCATTTGTACCTAATGAAATTACTTGACTTTCTGTCCCTTCACTTAATCAATGCAAGTCCAATTTCCACAAAGAGAAGGAGGGTGGCTTAAGGAGGAAGCTCAGTGCAGGCTTACCAAATGACAGGGCTGGATAAGTCTGCTCAAGTGCAATAGGCTTCCAAAATCCGGCTTTCTCTCACGGCTTCGGAAAACTATTTTGGGGGACTTCAGGGATTTCAGAACACCACAGACAGTGTTGTTGTAGTTCAAAACAGTTACTTTCACAAGCTTGGCTTTCTAGACATATATGGATGTTCTTCAGATTTTTAGCACTGCAGCCCACCGGATTTGGGAAATACAGAGTTATCAACCTGGTGCTATCAGTGCTGAAATCAAACCCCCTCAACCGCAATATCTCATTTTTCATTCTGTAGCTCACCTGACAATGCAGGAGTGATCTTTAACCTAATTATATTAGTTCATGTTCTTTCAGCTTGAGATGGCTCTAGGGATCTCAGACAATTTGAAATACAGTACAAGGTTCTGAGATAATATGTCTACGCAACTGTCAGCCTTTTGCCCTAATAGATTTTGCTAGTTCCTGAGCAACAGACTCTTTATCTGTCCCTTATGGATGCACTTTGGTATTTGAATTACGCAGGACCGATGTCACACAAGCAGTGACAGGAAGTCAATGTTCTATTTACTTTTTTTTTAATCAAAGCACTTGTAATTTGGAATAATTCAACTTCCTGTCATTAAACAGAAAAATCTTTTTACCTTTAGAGGCAAATATGTTTAATTCATGCTCGTGCTCTTTTTCTTATTCAAAAACAAACAAGTGTCCCTTTTTTCTATATGAAAGAGTATTGGCAACTAAAATCAGCTGAAAATCCACATTTCACTATTACTTTTGACTGAATACTAGTATCAGTGCATCTAAATGCACAGCTGTGTAATTAGAGGCATATGGTCCTCTTGGATATGGAGCTTACCACATCGTATTTTTACAGATAAATTCAATGCACAGATACAGAAGAGTCCACGGATGGGCAAGCTCCTTCTGCTGAGTAGCTGCTACAGGCATACACAATCATATTAACAAAGTAAATATGTTAAATGCTGATTCTCTACATACGCAAGCATATGAAGGCACAAGATGCAGGAATCTTCTTGAAGGCAAGCAGATAACTGCTTTTGATAATACCTGGATGGAAGATCACCCCAGCAGTGTAGATATACCTTCCTGAATTCCATCATGAAAAAAAGGATGGAGAACAAGTTTAATCCTCTTTTCATTCTCTCCTATTTGAGATTAGACTTCATTGTGGCTACTCTGACTCTGGATGCATCTGCTTTAAACAATGATGTTATGTAGCATCGTTCCAAACCATTTGCTAAGTGAGTGTAACAGACTTCAGAAAATATTTTTTTTCTTTCAAAAGCCTTTTGGTTATTCCAGTATGAAATCAAAGACAATGAGTTACTATTTTATCCATCATCAAGTTGATTGGCCTGTATAAAACATTGCTTCAAATAGCAAAAATTGGAGGTCTCACCTGACCTCTGCTCCTAACCTTATACAGGCGAGTCCCAAGCCCTGAATTCATTCTATCCACTAGAAAGCCCATTTCCAGCCAGTAAAGTACTCCCTCCTCCAGGCTGCTGCCCACCCAAGCCTAGTGCCTGGGGGGGTGCACACTTCCCCAATTCTGGCAATGGACTCTCAGGGTCTGGCTGCCCCTCAGGAACTCACCAAAAGTACCTCCCCGTTCACTAGTGTGACCTATTTAACCATCCTTGATCTGTCCATATGTGTCCTGTAGGCGATCAGTGTGGGATAGGCAAAATCTTCCCACACGCTTCTTGTTCAATATGCCAATCAGGTTAGATGGGCCAAAAAAATCCTACCTGCCCCCTAAGTGACCAGCTGGTCTCACATTGGACACACAACAGCCTGTGGATGGGCTGACTGGGTAACAGACAGGCTGGGATGGAGGCCAGGCCACCTCATGGGAGGCAAACCCCCAGTCCAGCCATGTGAGCAATGCACCAGTATTCACCTCACTGCTCACCTCAATCTGGGAGGGGGGCATCAAGCCCCAGCCCTTGCAACTCTGTGCATTCATACATTCATAAAGGAGAACCTTGAATATCTTTTACTTGCATTTTTTTAAAAAAATGTTGTTTAAAATGTGTCTTATTTGGAAAAAGCAGTTTTCATTTTCCTTTAATTCTTTTTTTTTAATTAGCTCTTCTAATAAAAAATTCTCTGGACTCTTGAATGATGGGCTAAGGTAAAGCAGTAACCTACAGAAGCAAGCTATGCATTTTAGAGAAACCTTCAGGAGTTTATAGGCTCTAGGTTTGTTACATGCTTAAAGGTACCTCCTCTGTTATCACTTTGCTCATGTAAGCAGTGCTGAGTCTGAAAGGAAGGATCTTATTTGTGCGCACAGGTGGACAAGAACCCATATTGATCAGAAATCCTGCTCATATGTTGCTTACACACAAACAAAACCTTCATCTTCAGACTATTTGCTGCCCATGTCAGCCAAGCTATAATAAGCAGAGCAAGGCTAGACGCTCGCCTCTAAGCCTGTATGCAAACCCCAGGGCTATGATGCCTGAAAATGGCTTGTGTTAAATACAATGCTGAGATATTTTTGAACAGGATATCTTTTTCAAAGCTCTGTCACCAATCATTATGCCAAGCAATTATTTTACTGGGTACTAAATTGCCTTAAATGCATTATTCGATTCAAGAGATATATATCCAGATTAGTGTTGATGGCAACATTATAAGCAAATAGCTTCCACAAGGGACGTTGCCAATTAAAATGCAGTCTGTAATCCATATTTTACATTGGTGATTAATGAAATCATTAGGATGTTACCATTTGGAAAAGGAAGAGAGATGAAAAGAACCAGAAAAAATAAAGCTAGAGCAAACTGTATGTGACGAGAACAATGAGCAGATATTAACTAATTTTTAGTCTGACACTTTCTGCAAGGTTGATACATACAATATTGGGTATTTTTCACTATTGTCTGGTCTCTGCTGGCTTTCTCCAGCCTCTTATTGATTGGGTCTCGTACTTTCAGAGGAAAACAGAATGGAAAGAAATGACTTGTCTTTGGAAAGGAGATGATCCTCACACTGTTGTTCTTAAATCACTATAGATTGCTAAATCAGTTCCACAGGACATTCGGATTCCTCCAAAACACCAGGCACTCAGTACCTTCTTAATATGTTGCACTTTGACCGATATAATCCAGAAAATAAAAAAATAATAATAATTTTAAAAAGCTATTTATGGCACAAAATGGGAAAGTCAGATATTTAGCTCAGCATGAATTTTTTTTTGAAAAACTGCAGTAAGACTATAAGCACCGACTTTTTTCAACATCTTACTGACTTGCAGTGAGTTAGGGTCCATGTATATGCTCCAGCATGCACACAGATGATGCTGTGTACATTCCAGTGTGCCCACGGACTACAGCTTATGCAGTCTGCATAATTCTGTGAACATTCTACATACACATGCCTTTGAATATGTAAAACTATCCGCCTATTAGAGGGACGTGGTGGCGCTGTGGGTTAAACCACAGAAGCCTCTGTGCTGCAGGGTCCGAAGACCAGCAGTCGTAAGATCGAATCCACGCGACGGAGTGAGCTCCCGTCGCTTGTCCCAGCTCCTGCCCACCTAGCAGTTCGAAAGCATGCAAATGCGAGTAGATAAATAGGTACCACCTCGGTGGGAAGGTAACGGCGTTCCGTGTCTAGTCACGCTGTCCACATGACCACGGAAACTGTCTATGGACAAACGCTGGCTCTACGGCTTGGAAACGGGGATGAGCACCGCCCCCTAGAGTCGGACACGACTAGACTAAATGTCAAGGGGAACCTTTACCTTTACCTATCCGCCTATTAATTTGAAAGGGAACAGCCAATGGCAGCGAAGCTAAACTGCACATCTGCACAATTCTAGTTTATCTTGACTGAGTGCACAAAAGAAGAGGGTGGCATCCTGTTTTCAGCACAAAGGCTGAATTTAATTTCAGAGAAGATTTGGGGAGCGGGGGATACATTCCATTGGTGTCCAAAGTCAAAACAGTGTATTACCAGTGTATTTCACCTTAAAGGTCTTTGTGCCAGTAGCTAAGCCTTAGAAAAGGTATTTCAACATTTCTGAATGGGGAACAATCTGGACAAAATCTTCAAAAAGCCATCAAATAATGGTGTCATGGTGGTTGTGGCCGTCCAGAAGGACAGACTGTGACCCCAGGATTGGTTGGATGCAATATCATGGGCTGCAGTTCTCCATCTTTGTTGTAAAATTGATACATGTTTGATAGTAGGGAAACCAAAGCAGCCTTTTGCTAACATTATGAAGACACTGGCCCTCCTGTTGGTACTTTTACCAGAGATATTTGAATCCTGGTTTCATGATCTAGTACTATTTCTCAAAGTCGGGTCTCAATTTCAAGAGTCAAACATTAATCTGGAAGCCACAGTGCAAGTTTCAAGTTTTAGTAAAGATGTTCATTGTTCAGTTTATCTGACCCCAGATTGTACCTGAATGGATTTTGAGAAATCCTTAAATGGATTTGCATAAAGAAGCGAAGAGGAGTGAAAGAAGAAGCACAGAAGAATGTATATACAATCAGTGAAAAGACTCAGAAAAACAGTAAAGCAGAAAGTAGGAAACAAGCAAGCAAAAAGCAGAAAGTGATACTAATTTAAGAATGGAAGCAGAAATCTCTCTTTTTAAAGAAGGAAAAAATAGGCGAAAAGCATTTAAGGTAGAAAGGTGCATTAAGATTCAAGAGAGATCTCTTGAAACAAGGATAATTCAAATTCCTGTCTGTTCAGGGGAAACGTTATCCAGAATATGTAAGCACAACCTTAAATATTGATATATTAAATCACTACATAGATCAGCTATACATTTCTTTCAACAAGGGTGGGAAACTAATTTTCTATAAAGGGTGTTATTGAGGACTTATTTTTCATGCATTCCAGCGAATCAACAGGCCAAGCACATGCAAAAGCACAAATTTCATTCCAGCTGTAAAAACGGGGCTTTCATTTCCCTGCAACCTGTGGAGTGGGGAAACTGCTGAAATGGAGGGGGGGCAGCACATACTGTGGGCTGGATGCAGACACAGTTATACTTGGAGCAGACTTACTGAAATCAATGGGACTTAATTAACTCATGGTATTTAGACAGTAGTGATTAGAGTGGTAAAGAGCAGGTCGATCGATTGATCGATTGATCTATCTATCATCTATCTATCTATCTATCTATCTATCTATCTATCTATCTATCTATCTATCTATCTATCTATCTATCTATCTATCTATCTATCTATCCAGGAGTCTCCAAACTTTTCAGTATGAGGGCCACATCATATATTTTACACATGTTTGTGGGCCGAAGGAGGGAAGGGGAACCTTGCAAAGACAGCGGGGGTGGGGGATCGCTTAGATCAGACTTCACTCCTCTTCCTATCCCCGCTCGGGCATAGGAAGAGGAGGGAAGGGGGACCCAAGCAATCGCCCACCCCTGCTGTCTTTGCAAAAACAGCGGGGGTGTGGGATCGCTTGGGTCCCCCTTCCCTCCTCTTCCTATGCCTGGGCCAGATAAAAAGGCAAGGCAGGCCAGATGTGGACCGCGGGCCGTAGTTTGGAGACCCCTGATCGAGACATCCGCCTGCTCTTTACCACTCTAATCACCACCTTCTGCCTTCTTTGATTGATTCATGATATACACAAAACCCTGGGATGAGTTAGGCCAAGAGGTGGTTTGTGATTTGGCAGTAGTACTGTATCATTGTTTATAAATAAGATGCTGATAGAGATTTCAAAATAGGAAATCCAAACAGTCTTCATCACTTGAGTACCTTGAAACATAGAATTCAGCAGGGCCCTTAGTACAAATTTGTTTGTGTTTCTTGTTTTATTACCACACTCTTAGAACAGAAGAGTCCCAGAGCAGTTTGCAAATATTAATACTAAGATAATTCCCATGATGAGTGTTGAACTTCTTTTGTTTGTGTGTGTGTGTGTGTGTGTGTGTGTGTGTGTGTGTGTGTGTGTGTTAGATGGCTTTTTAATCCTGTTAATTCAGCACTTGTTTCAATATGATCATTTATTTAATACCACTTAATACTATAATTTTAATTATATAAGAAAAACATTAAAGTTGTAGTATTAAGTACTATTAAATATCTCTTATGAGAAAAAGGTGGGAAACAAATAAATAGAGGCCAATCTTCTTAATGTCTTCTGCTACTCATTTCCATGGTCGTAAATCAGAAGCAGGCATTCTTTCAAATGCCTGCTGGTGTACGTGCAAGGAAATGTTAGGTACGAACTACTACAACACAACACTGGAGGACATCTACTAGAGAATGTTTCAGCCTCCAGCTTAAAACAATGTCAAGCTATTTTGCTTCTTGAAATAGAGCAGCAAATGGATTTGTTCACTTCTAACATTGACATGCTTAATACCCAAGATCGCCAAACTTAGACTGATACTTTGGATAGAAAATCCTGCAAGCTCCTTTCACCCTTCCTATGCAAAAATGGAGCATCAAATAACCACAAATCCCTTTCCTTTTCCAGTAAAATAATAATAATAATCTTAGAACTGCAGAGTTGGAAAGGACCCTATGGCTCATCAAGTCTACCTCCTGTCAAGGAGGCACAGTGGGGAATCGAACTCCCAACCTCTGGCTCCACAACCAGATACCTAAACCACTGAGCTATCCAGCAATTAAAATTTACTAAAATGTGCAAATTTCTTTGCATCCCATTTCAAATTACATTCCTGCCTCCCAAGATCATACTGTTCTGAAATGTTCACCCTTCATATGTGGAATCTGGAATAATTTCCACCATAATCCCATCCCTCACTCCTAGACATTCCTGTTACTGCAGAAGAAACATTGACAATTTAAAACAATATACTGGTATCTTCCACTACATTGTTTTAAAAGTGCATTTTTTCCTTAGAAGAAATCCATGATTCAGCTGAATGCTTGTCATTTTCATGCAACTGTTTCTGTTGTAACACCCTCCAACTACAGCTGAGACTTTTGTGTCTTTGTAGTCCCCTCCATACTGAAATTTTTCCATCAGTGTCAAGCTTGAGAAAAATCTGGTCCATCTTTGCTTCTCTTCTCTGTCTTCTGAACAGCTTCTGGTTAGAACATCAGTTACCAATGCAGCATTCACAGTAAACAGTAAACAAACTGTTTCTGTCACTCTTGTGATGAAACCATTCTCTTTTTCCCCCCAAATATTTTCATCCCTCTGAAAGCAAAGAAATTAAAGAATTTTGTCATGAGATAAATCACATATGCAGCTCTTGTACAATTCATGAGAGCATTAAAGAAGATTCATTGTTCGTATATGCTTAGTTCGCCTCCAGGCAGTTCAAGAATCACCAGCCCTTGGAAGTTCCATTAAAAAAAATGGTTTGTTTTCCTATAAACGTGACTAGCTTTTATCCTCTCTCATGTCAGGTTCTCTGGTGCCTCAGACCTGCTTGGTTTTGTAGCAGAGATAATAATACTTTCTGGCATGAAAAGCTAAGTGGCTTTGCAGATTTGTAAGAAAGAAGAATATACCAGGCCCAATCTCAGTTCAGATAAAGACTCCTAAATATTTCATTAGATATGAAAAAAGGAATGTGTTAGCTTTGCACTTCGCTATGAAAATATCCATCTTGCCTCTCCCAAGCTCGATAACTGGAAGAGAGGGATCTTGCCTCAAAAATTCATACATCAGCATGGTTTGTGATGCTCTTTGATGAAAACACACAGGCACACAAACACTCCATGCATATGTTGGGAAAATGTCCATGAGGGAAAATGCATAGACATGAAAGATGCACAGAAACATGTTTCAGTCAATGGGAAATTAGGATTCAAAAACACACCGGCCAGAATCCTATTCCCAAAAACATGAGTGCAAGGGAAATCATACTTTCCCTTCTTCTAGCATGCTGTCCTTGTGTAATTCACCATGCACTGAGTCATGTCTCTGATTTCATAACCTGTGCATGATTGGTTGTGCAAAGGGGAGCCTACCAAAGTGGAAAGGGTGGGGGATGCTTGTATGATTGATCTTACTCAATTGCATAAGTGTGTAGGATTCTGAAAATACATGTTAGAAAAACACCTACAAAAATTATTCTTGGGGGAGAGGAGAGAATAAGAATGCAGATGAGATTCAAAAAAATGCACCAGAATGAGACCAGAAAGATGCTTTTTAGTGAGGTGAATCTACCTCAAACAGTTCAAGTGGTTTAATATTCTGTTGGCGTCCGATGTGTTGTTAAGATCTGATACTATATTGCGGTGAACGCTGCTTCTAAGATTTCCTTTCATGTGATAAATACCAAGTCTCACCACATGAGGGCATATTTAAATGAAATATTTGTGACACAATCCTAGCATCTTTGCAAAAACCTCACAGTGTCGTTCCACATTAAAGAGTAAAATGACAACTGATCTTCCCTCAAATGGAGTATAGGCATGAGATTATTTCTCATTTTCTCTCACTAGTCCCTCCTGAAAAGTAATAAAGAACCTGCACACCCAAAACTCAAAGAGCAGAACAATTTAAATTAGCATTGAGGTTGATGGGGAAAATCACACATTTTTACTTCTAAAAAAAATATATATCCCCCTGAGCTACTGCAGTTATAAATTATTGTGTTTTGCCACAACTGAGCAGTGTAATGAAATAGAGACAACTTAATAATATGTAATACAAAAGCTGCAAATGGTGCTTTTCCCTATAATTGTTTGGGAAACATGCTCAGGGGTCTATTTAAACTAGTGATAACTTCTATCTAAGGCTGCCTGTTTGTATTCAGGACAATAGCTATTGTTATTTCAGAGCAAAAATGCGACATTCTGAAAATTAAATTGCATTCAGGGAGCATCGACGGTGAGGTAAATTATCAAAGCAGAGACCCAGAATTAATAGAAATTACATGTTTAATTTGCCCTGGCAGGATAGCGAAGTATGATGATCTGCCAATATAGATGTAATTCCGTCCTCTTCCCAAATACTTCTTTGGCTTGTTTCCAAGCAAACCTCAATCCTATAGACTAATGCCCTGTTCTGAAGCTGTATCCTATTTGTCATTGAGAAGCCAACCAGACGTAAAAACAGTGGCCTCATTGCACTGATAGGTGTGAAGTTAGGAAATGGTCTAGCCTTAATGGGAGGAGGTGGAGTATCAGAATGCATATGCAGAATCAACAGTGGAGAACCATTTCTATGGGAAAACTGTCATGGATGAAACACATTATTGCTGTTACAGGTATTTGTGGCTGATCATATCTGATACAAAGTACTCAGATGGAGTTGAGTGATGAACATAGGAACCAATCAGGAGTCAGACCTTTCCTTCTACAGAGAGCCACTGTACTAGACTAGGAGTGTCTTGTCAGGCACTGGATGAAGCAGTCATGTAAAATTTAATTCTTTGGCACTGGAAGTTCATGTGATCCCCCTCCCCTCTCCCCTTGTATACATGTTAACATAAGCTATGATTTCCCAAGGATGTTGTATTATAAACTAAAAAATTCTAATCCCAACTGGACAGATGCTACAGGTAATAGTGCTGTATTCAGCCACAGTTCTCTTCCTCCAGATATCTTGTCCCTCTGTTGTACTCATTACTCAATTGCTTTACTAACAATTTTTATTAACTGCCCGCGTCATAAAATATAATAAGATAGTTTATAATAAAAAGAACACTAAGATAGTAAAGATCAGAGCTTGGGAATACCTGCATGAATAAATATAGTGTTACTGATATGCAGAACACCTGCGCTATAGATCCTTGTTATATTTCTAAGTGATCATGACACTGTATGGGAGCGACCTCAGAGAAGGCCCTTAGTTGTGTCATCAGAACATGAATCTGCCAGAAGCACATGGCTAAAAGGGCCCATCTAGTGAACCCAGTAAATGGGCCAGTCTTAATGGAAGCAGGTGCTCTGTCAAATATCCAGGCTGTTCAAATCCTTATATGTCAATAGCAAAACCTTAAAGTAGGGTTGCCATGTGCAAATTCTCCAAAACCAGGCATCCAAATTGTCATTTTATTCAAAACTGGCAGTCTTATTTTAATGTTTGCTTTGTTTTTCTACCTAGATATTTTAGCCTCAGTATCATTTTTATAGTAATGACTGATCTAAGAGAGCTAGTATAGTGTAAAGATTAGAGTATTAGACTTGGAAAAAGAAAATTTCAATCCCTGATTAGTCATAAAGCTTACCTGGTATTCTTCAGTCAATCAGTACTTCTCTGTCAAACCTCCTTTAAAGGGTTATTTTTGGAGATGGGAAGAATGCAAAGCAGCAGTGCAATATACATTCCTGGTGCATATAAACAGAGAAATACTGACATTTTGCCACATACATAGATATTCTCATGAGATGGCTGTGGTTTTCCAGTATCACTTTTTTATTGATGTGTAAACCTCTACAGATCCATGAGAATACGATCCTGAGTCATCTTATTTGCAGGTGGAAAAATGAAGGGGAAACGGAGGGCAAATTGCAACAATCAAGGTGTCATTTCCTTCAGATACACACTGAAAATTTTATTAAAGCCAGAAAATATGCTAGGCTGATTTTCTTTGACGCATCTCACTTCCCTCCCTCCCTCTCACACACACAGAGGCCAATTCAGTTTAGCACCTCCTTCCTAGCCCCCAACCCCCATTAGCTGTTTATTTTGTTTCATTTCTATGGGTTATATTATGTAGGAAATTAGAGTCATGGGACATGTCGAAATGTTTTTTTTTTATATATACTATACCATTCAGAACCCTTTAGCTAGAATAGCCACTGATCATGTTGGCTGGGGGATTTGGGGAGTTATAGGCCAAGAAATAATTTACATTATAATTTCCTTCTCAGTGTTTGAAACCTCTTTCCAGAAATGTAAGATTTATAACAATAATAAACTCAACAACAATAATAACAAATAGAAAAGTGTTTTTACCAACTCTTCTTTCCCTTACAGTGACACCTAGCTAAACTCACAGAAGCCTATGGAAGGAAAATTGGAAACTGCTGTTACTTGAAGGTCACAGAATCATAGACTCACAGAACTGTAGATCTGGAAGGGACGCCACTGTTCAATCAACCTCTGGACAAAGCAGGAAATGCAGTAAGATGCCTCATATCAGAGCTTGGAGAAGTTTCATTTTTGGACTAGTTCTCAACATCTCCCAGCCAGTATCCACTGCCATTGCTTTGTTGGTTTCTATGCACTGTTTGGAGTTAGCTCTGCAAAGAGATATCAGCTGTTTCCAAGCCATTTGGGGACCAATCCTTCATACAGTTATAATATTTGTCCAGAGTGTTTCATCTATAAATTCCTGTTGAATTGTGAATGGTTTCACTTACAGGCTGAAAACACAGAACAGATTGTTTCTTGCCAAACAAGTGCATGCTTTGCCTTTATCTCCCAGTTCATAAGGGCTAGAAATTAAGTGCTAGGGGACAAGAAAGCTTAGATCCGGCCCAGCTGATGGGTGGCCTGTATAAAACATAGGTAAAAGAACATCAATATGGCAACTTTACCTTAAAGTCCCTTTGAACTAAGAACTATACTGTAGCCCTGTGTTCTTACAGCCTTGCAAGACAGTTGTGTCTAACTCTAATAATTCTGCTATCTGTCTGGACCCATGTTGAGGTAGTTAAGAGTTCAACAGTCAGTATTGTAACTAATATTCTTATGGCATTTAGAAGGTATCCTTCTTTGAAGCCGCTGAGTCATATACATGTGTGCACAGACACCTGGCAGCAAAATATCCTTGCAGACAGGTACTTGGAAAAACACAACCAGTTATCATGGATCTGTGGCTTCATTAAATGTTTGGGCTGCAAAATTCTTGAGAACTTACTGTTATTAAGAACAAATTAAAATAACTCCCCAAGCAGAAGGACTGTATCTCTTGGTCTGCCAAAAGGGCCAGGCAAATAGCTTCCTAATTAAATGTACAAAAAAATAGAATTACGAGAAAAAGCCAAATAACAATGCATCATTAAAATGATACAAACAGCAGAATGACAGGAGTATAGAACAATTGGGTCTTAGTTCAATGCATTGGCACAGAAGAAGATTTAAAGGATGCTGGTGGGAATAACTTCTAGCCTCTCAACAGATGGGAGCTAACTGAACCTTTTTCAAGAAGAAATTATACAGTTTGGGTGTCACTACTGAAATGGCCCATTCCCCACCAAGCACACCTTGGTAGCTGCCAGAAAATGGAGCAGAACTTCAGGTATTGAAAGCATTAGGCAAACAGATTGAGAGAGGTGGAAATGGCATTTCAGGACAACTAGATTCTAAGCCATATAGGGCTTTCTGGGTAATTACCAAAAACTGTCTGTTATGTCCAGAAATGTGTGTGTAATACATTATTTTAATTTTAGAGGCATAAAAGGAGACCAAGTGGTTAGTGTAGCCTGCTGGAGGCATTCTTTCCAATCTGTGTGGGAACTACAGGAAATAAACTGAAATCATAGACATGCCATCCCAATTCCTTACACAGAAAACACAAGTGAAGCACTAGTAGATGCTTGCTGGAGATTGCTTCTCATTATAACCAAGATAATGCCTTCACACTCTCATGGTGGTGATACAATTTTAAAGGGGATTTTATCCGGTTGTGTATTGAAACATTAATAAGAGCAAGAAAACAACAGGGAGAAAAATGAAGTAATTATCTCCCATAGTAAGCAGTTGAACAGCAACAACAAAAACCCTGTTCGTATATAGTTTCTACAGAATTCAAAAGATTAGAAGCTATTGCTGTATTTGTTCCTGTCTTATATAATCTCATAGATAATTATTTATCCTTCAGCATAGTTGCAATGATTTCAGGAAGTATCATGCGTCAGCATATGCAGTATTCTTACAGTTCCACATGTTGCCATAAACATTTTTATGGATGAATACATTAAAAATAGATAAAGCACGTCTACTCATTTGTGGTTGATTCTGCAGTCCAATGCTCATGGCCTTGAGAGCAGATCCCACAGAATGCAGTAGAGATTTACTTATAAATAAAATGTGCAAGATTATAGTGTAATGGATTGCCACACATAAATGAGCAGAAAGAGGTAATAATAATCATTACCCCACTGATATAAAGGGCTACATCCAATTGCTAGTCCCAACCCCACTAAAGTAGAGTCAGTGAATCAAGGCAATCGAACTTCAGCATTCTCTTCAAGCCCATTCATTTCAGTGGGCCCACTTTCATTGTGATTAGCAACTGGATTTAGTCCACAACATTCAGCTAGCAAATAATGACATATTTGGTGATAGTGAAAAGCTTGGATGACTTTTGAAAAGCAATTCAAATAGTTTGTGGAAGGTAAAAAACCTGTTAAGCATAATGTGGGAATGAAACTACCAAGCCCCAAAGCTTCATATCTCTGTATACCAGAGGCTGTGGACAACTAGAGGGAAAGCCTTTATGTTGCCTTTATGAGCTGCTTGTAACATAAGCTTTCTGCAGGCAATGTAAACATCCTAATGGCAATTCCTGAAAATGACAAGAATATTGCTGTAAACTAAGACTATGTAGGGTTCATGGAGTTGAAACATCATAACTTTTGGATCAGCAGGAACGTTCACATCATCTTCCACCCCACACCCCCTCAAACCTCTCTGTGTCCTTGGAATTCAATTGCAGGCTTCACAGAAGCCACAGGAGTGGAAGGGATTTTTCTGACAATAAAGCATTGTGAGTTGTTCCTGTTATAATAAAAAGCATCGGGGGGGGGGGGGGGGACAGTTTGATCTTGAAGGAGTGATTAAGGCTCATTAGATTTACAAATGTCCTGCTCCTGGAGGAGACAAATACTGCTAGAACTCCACTGGCGGTGTGAATCAACACAATTGTCCTTAATTTTGGACTCTCCTTGGAAGTCAGTTTACATTTTTTGTTGTTACGTGCCACCAAGCTCTTATGGCTTCCTTTAAGGAGTCAGTTCATCTCATATCTGTTCTTTCTCTTCTCCTGCTGCCTTCAGTCTTTCCCAGCATTGTTGTCTTTTCCAGAGAATCTGCCTTTTCATGATGTGCCCAAAGTATGGCAGCCTGAGTTTCATCGTTTTTGCCTCCAGAGATAATTTAGGCTTGATTTGATGCAGGACCCACTTGTTTGTCTTTCTGGCCATCCCGGGTATCCACAATGCTCTCCTCCAGCACCATATTTCAAATAATTCTTCTGTTTCCTGTCATCTTTCTTAACTGTCCAGCTTTCACAACCATACATACTGATTGGAAATAGAAAAGTGTGGATGATCTTGGTCTTGGCCTCCAGTGACACCTCCTTACGTTTCATTATCTTGTCTAATCAGTGTATAGGCACTGTCAAAATGAGCATCTATACTTCAAAACTTACAGCTCTCTACTGCAAAGGATCCTGCACATACAACGCAATCTACTTGGAAGTAAGTCCTGCTGAAGTCATTGAGAATTTCTCCTCATTAAGCAGATACAGAATTGCATCCCAAAAGGTTATTTGGTCTGATCAAGCTGAGCTCCCAAAAAGGTAGGTGTACACCAGCATCTTCAAAAGGTATCAATTGTACATTTCCAGACTTAATCTTATTTCTTCTCACTCTTTACAGGTATACATGAGCGGGTACTGTTCAACCCTGTGCCCCATGACAGATTCTCACATATCTGGGCAGGATGAGGGTAGAATCTAAGCAATGCAGCATATACTGTGTTGATCTCACTCTTTATCCAAAGTAGAATCTAAAATTGTTTTAATTTTAAAAAAAGAAGCTTCTGCTTCTTGTTTTATCCTAAGGAAATGGTATTTTCCTTGTTGCTTAAGAGACAGAATTTCTCAAGGCCCATTTGGAAATATTATTATCACGCAAAGTGTACATTGTGTATAGGACATAAGGCCATTTTTTCCAGCAACAACCCATGTTTTTGTAAAAAAAAGTGGAGTTGGAGTCACAGGAGCAGGTAGAACTTTTTATGGTCCCAGAGATGGATGTGTGCAGACTCTGGATCTCTGAGGTTTGCCCAGCTCCACCCCTGGTTGAAATGGAATTGCCTTGTAAGATGCATCCTCTTGACGTGTTAATCATCATGAAAGCAACTCATTATAAATAGTGTTCTTTGTAATTAATTCCTTTTTTTAAAATTGCAAAGGTATAAATAAATTGCAGGTTGATTCTAATTGAATGAAGATCAGCTAATCCACTCCTTTTGTAACTGTAACTCATATATTTATACTGATGTAGCTCTGCTAAATGTTGGAGGAGGAATGTGACATTGAACATTATCTTGTGCTCTATCTCATACTGGGGCATTCAGATTTTTAAAATAACTAAAGTATTTTATTTTGGTTTGCTTTTGAGAAAAGAGGGAGTCAAACACTTTTAAAATGTAAATAAATGTTAAATAAAGATACCAAGTGGTATGTAGCAGATAGGGCAATGGACAAGGACTCAGGAGGTCTGGGCTCATATCCCTGCACAGCCATGGAAACCCACTGGGGGTGTGGAATTGGTAAAAATCACTCCTTAAACATCTCACTTAGCTTGAAAGTTTTATTATGGTCACTATAAGTCAGTTCCAACTTTACAGCATTTAACAACAACATAAAGGTAAATAAATATTTGTGGGGCTCTGGAACTGTAGCCATGACTAATAACTTTTTTAAAAGTAACTTTACATGATCTCGTTATAACTGTACTCCAAATCTTCACCATACTGTCAATTTTCAGGGCATAAAACTAGGGAGGGAAGCTATTCTCTAATATTAAATAGGGTATAACTTTCCCACTTCTGAAAGGTACATTTATTGAATTGAGCTGAATGCTGACTTGAATCCTGATGGAAAAACCTTTCTGAATCTATATTTACAGTAGCCAAAACATTTAAAGATGATGAAGAACTGAAGCTTTTTGCTTGCTCACTCTTTTTCCCCCACTACCTTCCCCTTTCGATTTTGCTAGGTGACACAGAGCCTAAAGGAGTCAGATTCAGTGCGTGATGAATAGTTGAGTTTTGGAATGGGCAGGTGAATGAGAATATGCTTTCTGAGTGCTTTCCTGGCAGTCTGCCATTGTTTGATTAATGACTGATAATAAAATTACGACAACAAATGGCATGGAGAAGCAAAAGAGCAAAGGAAAGGTAGATTGGTGAAAACAGCGGGGTGTTTATGATTATCCCCAACTGAAGCCAACATTAGAATGTTAGTCCCTGTGTATTATAATAAACAGATGTCCAGTGAGTGTTGTTTAATTCTACCAGAGCTAGAAAAAGTTAATTTTTGGGATGAGTTGCCAAATTGCCCACCCACTAGTTCCCATTTCTAAATTTCACAGTGGTTTAATTCTGTTAACATGCATAGGCTGAAATCCAGTAGCAAGGAACAACTAGAGTTCAATGGAAATTACTGAGGAGATGACGCACCAGAGTCCATTGATTTAATGGGTATACTCTAGTTGTGACTTACTATTTGAACCATTTTCCAGTTCAACTCCGAAATTGTAAACATATTAGTGAAAACAGTTTCCTATAGGAGGTTTAAGACATTTCTTTCCCACGCTTCTGAAATGAAGTGCTACATGTCCTTATGTCCATTCAGAGAAAACTAGCCCTGGTGTAGTTGTTTTCCATGCCCTGTGTACCAAGGACTTGCCACAGCTGAGGAGTTGTTCCTAGAGCTAGCCAAGGAGCACCTAGGGTATGTACGTAGGTGGATGAAAGAAGGAAGAAAGGTAGCACCCTTCCCTTCCCTCCTCTTCCCTTTTCCTGGTCAGCATTGCATGGCTGGGTGAGCTCAGTCTGTGAATACTCCAGAGCCACTGTCACTGCCACTCTCTTCTTCCTTCTCTTCCCAATTAGTGTTGTGGGGCCAAAGGGTGATTCTCACCTGCAACATGCATATGGGTGCTGGTGCGGCCATGTTTACCCCTCCATTCTTAGAATGATTTCCATTCTTCATGCCCATCCTTAACACTGTGTATGTCTTTGACAACCACAGAAAAAAAATCCACATGGTTGACATCAACATGTGGTGATGAAATTGTTTTACAAGACATGTAATTTTTAAGAGTCATATAATAGCTAGACTCATGGACACAAACAGATATTTCTAGAGACCTCTGTTTATTCCAACTTAAAGTGCAAACATCTGTAACATAGAAAAATATTGTACTAGTTCCAGTTTCCAGATGAAACCAGCAGTTGGTCATGGTCTTCTCTCTCTTCTTCTTCTTCTTTTTTAATGGACTTACTTTCTTTTTCCTGCTCATGGTATTATGGAGTCATTTATCTAAATGTCATTGATGTCCCACAGATTGTGTAGTCAGCTGCTTCCAGGAAAGAAAGAAGATTGCCTTCTTGCATGGTAACCTTGGCAGTCCCCCCCCCCCCCACACACACACACATTCACATGAAAATGAATCAACTGACTAAAATTATTGCCCGTGGAACCTTATGAATCATGGGAGAAAACAAAGAATTTTTCAGTAGCATTCCAAATTATTATCTGCCCCCCACCAACATAGCATCTATTAGCATGTTGCCTTGGACTGTTGTTCTACTTTTATAATGGTTGGTGAACCCAAGTGAATTAAGCACAAGCAATTATAAATGTGGTTAGGTAAAATCAGATCCTATCACACAACTTTGCAAGAGTAGATGAAAGCTACAGATAACAAATTCAAGTCTATTCCTAGCATCTTCAATGCACATCTCAGCTGTTCTGATGTCAGTTGCCTATCATGCTTGCCATCATTTTAGAAATGTGTGTATGCTTTTAATCACAATATTTATTTCAGAAATGGTATATAAAACCAACAAAAGTAAATCGACTCTCCGTGGGGAGGGTGAACAACAGTGAAAGTAAGCAGGAGATTAATTCTATACCTAATTGCTTCCCACTTCTCCCGCAAAGCAGGGCACCTAATAAAACACAGTGATATAATTTCTAAAGTCATTGATACTGTGGCATGATATTAAAGGAGCAGTTATAACAGTAACTGCTTCTTTAATATGAGGTGAAAGGGAGCAATAAACTGAATGATAATTACTCAAAATACCATAATATTTTTGTTTTGTCATTTTTTATGATACTTAATAATATTTGATGTTAGCACAGCACAGTACTGTACATGTAACTATCCTTACAGCAAACCAATCAGGAAAGTTGGTATTATCATCTTCCTGTATTACAGATGGAAGAACAGAAGATGAGAGAAAATGGCTTTCCTAAGGCCACCTATTGACGCCACAGTAGCGGCAGCATTTAAACTGGGGACTTGATTGTTGACCACCCCCTTAGCTGTCATACTCTTTGAATATCAGAGGTCTAACCTGTGGGTGTTGCTGTTGTTCATGGGGTTGATAAATGCTGTGGGAGGAAACACAGCCATTTTCAAAACATTATTTAGAATACTTTTATACCACCTTCTGAGGCAAAGCCTCCTCAAGGCAGTTCCGAAGATAAAATTATATGATACTAAAATATAAAATATTATTAACCAAAGCAGCAGCACAGAACATTTAAAATAACAGCCACACTAAAAATTCCAAGTTGTTAAACATCCATTCATTTCAAAGCAGACTGGAACTTTTAAACCTTCAAGATTCATTTAAGAAAAGAGATTAGCAGATTAGTGTTTTTGGACTGCCACTCCCGAAATTTCTCAAGGCTTCTATTTAAGCGCAATCAGGGACAAAACTCCTTCTCATCCACTTTTTGGTAGGTTAATGCATAAGGATGGGGCCACCACATAAAAGCCCCCCATCTCTTGTACTTGCCAGCCAGATTGAGTTTACCAATAGGCAAATGGGTAGTTTTCCCATGGCTACTCTTAGAGTCTGGGCAGGTTCATAGATGTACAATAACGTCTTCAACTCACCTGGGACCATACTGCATGGATTTTTCCTCCTCTGACCATATGTTCCCTCTCCTATGTCATTCTGGACTTTCGACGTGCGTTTGGGGGTAGTTAAAGTACACAGCCCCTTCACGGATTGCTGCCTTGTCGTGGTGAAGGGGCTTGAGTAATTCAGAGAAGCTATGGGCTATGTTGTGCAGGGACACCCAAGACAGACGGGTCATAGTGGAGAGTTCTGACTAAACGCGATCCACCTGGAGCAGGAACTGGCAAGTCACTCCAGTATCTTTGCCAAGAAAACTCCATGGACAGAAACAAAAGGCTAAAAGATATGACGCTGGAAGATGAGCCCCTCAGGTCAGAAGGCGTCCAACATGCTACTGAGGAAGAGCGGAGGACAAGTACAAGTAGCTCCAGAGCTAATGAAGTGGATGGGCCAAAGCCGAAAGGACGCTCAGCTGCGGACACGCCTGGAAGTGAAAGGAAAGTCCGATGCTGCAAAGAAAAATACTGCATAGGAACCTGGAATGTAAGATCTATGAACCTTGGTAAGCTGGATGTGGTCAAACAGGAGATGGCAAGAATCAACATTGACATCCTGGGCGTCAGTGAACTACAGTGGACCCTCGACTTACAGACAGCTCGACCTACAGACTTTTCAAGTTACAGACTTCTCTGGCCGCAAAATTTAGGTTCGACTTGCGGCCGGAGAATCGACCTACAGACCGGAAAATCAAACAAAATGGACCAAAAACAGCCGGTTACGGATTAATCGGTTTTCAATGCATTGTAGGTCAATGGAGCCTCGACCTACAGACTTTTCGACCTGCAGCCACCGTTCCAATATGGATTAATTCCGTAAGTCGAGGGTCCACTGTAAAATGGACGGGAATGGGCAACTTCAATTCAGATGATTACCATATCTACTATTGTGGGCAAGAATCCCGTAGAAGAAGTGGAGTAGCCCTCATAGTCAACAAAAGAGTGGGAAAAGCTGTACTGGGATACAATCTCAAAAATGATAGAATGATTTCAATATGAATCCAAGGCAGACCTTTCAACATCACAGTAATCCAAGTTTATGCACCAACCACGGATGCTGAAGAGGCTGAAATTGACCAATTCTATGAAGACTTACAACATCTTCTAGAACTGACACCAAAGAAAGATGTTCTTCTCATTATAGGGGATTGGAATGCTAAAGTAGGGAGTCAAGATAAAAGGAACAACAGGTAAGTTTGGCCTTGGAGTTCAAAACGAAGCAGGGCAAAGGCTAATAGAGTTTTGTCAAGAGAACAAGCTGGTCATCACAAACACTCTTTTCCAACAACACAAGAGGCGACGCTACACATGGACATCACCAGATGGGCAATACCGAAATCAGATTGATTATATTCTCTGCAGCCAAAGATGGAGAAGCTCTACACCGTCAGGAAAAACAAGACCTGGAGCTGATTGTGGCTCTGATCATCAGCTTCTTATACCAAAATTCAAGCTTAAACTGAAGAAAGTAGGAAAAACCACTGGGTTAGTCAGGTATAATCTAAACCAAATCCCTTATGAATACACAGTGGAAGTGAAGAACAGATTTAAGGAACTAGATTTGGTGGACAGAGTGCCTGAAGAACTATGGATGGAGGCTCGTAACATTGTACAGGAGGCAGCAACAAAAACCATCCCAAAGAAAAGGAAATGCAAGAAAGCAAAGTGGCTCTCCAATGAGGCCTTACAAATAGCAGAGAAGAGAAGGGAAACTAAATGCAAGGGAGATAGGGAAATATACAGAAAATTGAATGCTGACTTCCAAAGAATAGCAAGGAGAGACAAGAGGGCCTTCTTAAATGAACAGTGCAAAGATATAGAGGAAAACAATAGAAAGGGAAAAACCAGAGATCTGTTCAAGAAAATGGGAGATATTAAAGGAACATTTTGTGCAAAGATGGACATGATAAAGGACAAAAATGGTAGGGACCTTACAGAAGCAGAAGACATCAAGAAGAGGTGGCAAGAATACACAGAGGAATTATACCAGAAAGATCTGGATGTCCCAGACAACCCAGATGGTGTGGTTGGTGACCTTGAGCCAGACATCCTGGAGAGTGAAGTCAAGTGGGCTTTAGAAAGCATGGCTAACAACAAGGCCAGTGAAGGTGATGGCATTCCAGTTGAATTATTTAAAATCTTAAAAGATGATGCTGTTAAGGTGCTACACTCAATATGCCAGCGAGTTTGGAAAACTCAGCAGTGGCCAGAGGATTGGAAAAGATCAATCTACATCCCAATCCCAAAGAAGGCCAGTGCCAAAGAATGCTCCAACTACCATACAATTGCACTCATTTCACACGCTAGCAGGGTTATGCTCAAAATCCTGCAAGGTAGGCTTCAGCAGTATGTGGACCGAGAACTCCCAGAAGTACAAGCTGGATTTCGAAGGGGCAGAGGAACTAGAGACCAAATTGCTAACATGCTCTGGATTATGGAGAAAGCCAGAGAGTTCCAGAAAAACATCTACTTCTGCTTCATTGACTATGCAAAAGCCTTTGACTGTGTGGACTACAGCAAACTATGGCAAGTTCTTAAAGAAATGGGAGTGCCTGACCACCTTATCCATCTCCTGAGAAATCTATATGTGGGACAGGAAGCAACAGTTAGAACTGGATATGGAACAACTGATTGGTTCAAAATTGGGAAAGGAGTACGACAAGGCTGTATATTGTCTCCCTGCATATTTAACTTATATGCAGAATACATCATACGAAAGGCAGGACTGGATGAATCCCAAACCGGAATTAAGATTGCCGGAAGAAATATCAACAACCTCAGATATGCAGATGATACCACTCTGATGGCAGAAAGTGAGGAGGAATTAAAGAACCTCTTAATGAGGGTGAAAGAGGAGAGCACCAAAAATGGTCTGAAGCTCAACATCAAAAAAACTAAGATCATGGCCACTGGTCCCATCAACTCCTGGCAAATAGAAGGGGAAGATATGGAGGCAGTGACAGATTTTACTTTCTTGGGCTCCATGATCACTGCAGATGGTGACAGCAGCCACGAAATTAAAAGACGCCTGCTTCTTGGGAGGAAAGCGATGACACACCTAGACAGCATCTTAAAAAGCAGAGTCATCACCTTGCCGACAAAGGTCCGCATAGTCAAAGCTATGGTTTTTCCAGTAGCGATGTATGGAAGTGAGAGCTGGACCATAAAGAAGACTGACCGCCGAAGAATTGATGCTTTTGAATTGTGGTGCTGGAGGAGACTCTTGAGAGTCCACTGGACTGCAAGGAGATCAAACCTATCCATTCTGAAGGAAATCAACCCTGAGTGCTCACTGGAAGAACAGATCCTGAAGCTGAGGCTCCAATACTTTGGCCATCTCATGAGAAGAGAAGACTCCCTGGAAAAGACCCTGATGCTGGGAAAGTGTGAGGGCAAGAGGAGAAGGGAATGACAGAGGACGAGATAGATGTCATTGAAGCTACCAACATGAATTTGACCAAACTCCGGGAGGCAGTGGAAGACAGGAGGGCCTGGTGTGCTCTGGTCCATGGGGTCACGAAGAGTCGGACACAACTTAACGACTAAACAACAAAAAAAGTACACAGTGTCCTCTTCTGTCCTCCCAGAGCTCTTTTCCACATTACAATACAGCCATGCCTCCCTCTGGAATAACCTCATCTTTGTATCTACTGCCAAGGAAATCAGAGCACTGCTGTTTCAGCCAGCCTCAGCATCTCTCTGATGGGTGATGAAAATGGCCTTCTCCCCAAATCATCAATCTAGATTGGCTCATCAAACGCCCAACACTATTCCATTGTGTTTTATTACTTTAATTGATGGTTTTATGTAAAGCAGCTCTGAAGGCATGTGCAGTTAAAAGCAGAGCAAAAATCCTAGACATGCAAACACAAACCCAGTCCACAAAGTTGTGGGGATCATGGCTACTGAGTGCACTTGCATTTATCTCTTGTCACAAAGAACATTGTTCAGCCACAAGTTAGAGCTTGGTCTTGAACAGACAGGGTGACAATTAATTGTTTGCAACTGTCTGTATAGGTAAAACATTGTTAGGCTTCATGTCATTTAATTTCTCCAAAACTGGCAGGAATCTTTACATCATTGTCCAAGATGCTATTAGATTCTGTCAAGAAAGAGCTTCTCTGAATCATGACAGGCAATAGCTAGTCTTTATTCATGCCAGAGAAGTAGTTCACTTCATTTTCATTTGAACACACATTCTCCTTTCTTTGTTTAAAAGGGGGAGAAATGAATATGCTGCTCATTATGAATCCATTATTTAGTCATTGGTTTTAATTATTTTAAAAAAATATTTTATTACTGGTTTTTATTAGTCTAAACAGGTTTAAACCATACAAAAACACTACAGAAGCAAAAAACACACACACACACATTTCAGTTCTTCTATCTGATTACCAAATTATTCCCACTGCAGTAGAAGGAACAAGTTTCCACAAATGTGTCCAGCACACAGGGACAAGTTTGAGTTTGACCCTTGAATTGCTTCACTGTGGTCGGCTCTTGAGATTTAGAAGCCAGTGGCAAGGTGTTACCCTAAGTCTATTCTATCTGGGACTTTGGGTGGTCAACGCTCTGCCAGCCACCAATGTTTCTTTGTTTCTTTGTGAAAGGGGCTGTATTTTTCCTACCCGTGAAGTTTCATTTATGGGAAAAATAAAGATAGTGGCCACATTGGCAACCCCCCAAGAGGACCAGAGCTCTAGTAAGGATCACCTGGTGATGTTTCCATCAGCATGGGCTCTTCACCCTTTTAAAAATTTTGTTAATCATATCGTACAAATCTACAATGCCAATAATTTGATGACAAAAGTTTGATTTCTTTTTTGCAAGCTGCCTTATACACTTTTTTTTAGTGTGCCAAAATATAATGAATTAATCAATACACTTAAGGTCTTTTAGCGTTGACATTATTTCCTTCCCTAAGCT
Organism: Intellagama lesueurii; assembly: GCA_037013535.1. Classification (NCBI taxonomy): domain Eukaryota; kingdom Metazoa; phylum Chordata; class Lepidosauria; order Squamata; family Agamidae; genus Intellagama; species Intellagama lesueurii. The sequence goes on along the minus strand of JBAJHW010000005.1, from coordinate 66,147,113 downwards.
ATACTCATACTTTAGGTGCTGCTGGATAGCTCAGTGGTTTAGGTCTGGTTGGGAGTTTGATTCCCCACTGTGCCTCCTTGACAGGGGCTGGACTCAATGATCCATAGGGTCTCTTCTACCTCTGCAGTTCTAGGATGATGATGATTGTGATGATGATAGATGTTATCAGTAGTAGTAGTAGCAGCAGCAATATACCTGCTTTTCTCTGAAATCTTCTAGTGAGCTTCCAACAAAATATAAAACGAACAATTTCCCCCATAACAACCAGAATGGCCACTGCCCGTGGTGATGTTTCCCCTTAAACATTTCTTTTGACCTGAACATTCCTTGTCCTTCTTCAAGCTGTGAGTTTCTTCCAAGTCTGTCAGTACATCTACCTTGGATATGGATGGGGCTGTTTGGCTCCTTAAAACCCATATTAACCTCCAAAGTTTGGGAATAAAAATGAAACAGTGCCATAGAAAAGACATTTTTCTGAAGCTAAGTTTCCAGCAACTCTCTGTTGACTGATCCTTGGCTTGCTTAATTTAATCAAAGATCTCATAATATAAGCACTTTCAGATGACAGAATGGGTTTTGCATTGAACCATAACATGGCTTTATACTTGTAAAACGGACCCTGAAAGGCTAATTACATTCATTCTGAATATCCGTTCTTTCAGATTTTCATCTCCTTTCATAAAACTCTTTTCTAATGCATGGTCCGCTGATTCTAGAAAATAATGTTCCTAATAACAGAAAGATGTAGAGTTTTTTTTCCTTTGCTTATTCATATTCTATTATTTATTGACATAGTCAAAACAAACAAACACTGTAAACTTGTTAATACCTGACAACAGCATAAATCCTATATGATCATATTAATTCTACAGTGCCATAGGAACAAAGGAAGCTGCCTTACACTGAGTCATACCATTGCTTCACTTAGTCCATTTCTGACTGGTAGCAATGCAGCAGGGCTTCAGGCAAGATTCTTTCCTAACCCTACATGGAGGTTCCTGATATGCTTTAGTAGTTTCTCACCAAAATCTGAAACAGTCCCAGCACTGCTCAGCTTCTGCAAGTAAGCCAGCGTTCAGAGCAGTAGTGTTACTGATCATTTGGTTTGGATCAGAAAGAATTTATGCAGAGTGGCAAATAATACACATAATTTCAAGTGGGTTATATCTGGCAGAGGCACATTAAGGCTGCAGTTTTAAATCCAATTACATGGAAGTCCCTCTGCAAAGGAGCTGACTTTGGTTCAGATATAAAGAAGATCGCATTACCAGATGTTTTCCCTCCATTTCAATAATAATTGTCATGTCTCTAGAGCAGGATTGGAGAACCAGCAATGCTCTGGATGTTATGAAATCCTCATTCCTATCGGTAAGAGATGGCCTGATAGATAGTAAGGCATGTTGTGAGTTGCCAATCAAGGCCCTGTTTAGGAATAAAAGGGGGGAGAAAAACTTACAAAACTTACAAAACAGTAGGTCATGTTACCTGCACTGGCAAATCACTGAGAACTTAGTTGAAGTATTCTATTATAACATAAAGCCATTCAAAGACAGGGTTAAGAGAAGAGGTGAAGTCACAGTCAAATAAGTATGTTCAGCCTTAAACCTCTGGGATTTTCCATCAGATCCATCTTAAATGTAGAAAGAAATCTAATTATGATGCTGTTAACACTCATAACTAAAAGCTGGGCTGCCTTCTAAACTGAGAGGACTGAAGTGCTTTCAGTGCCTTGTCATTAATTGGTCATTTGGAACCTGGGGAGATGTGAAGATTGACACAGTGAAAATGAAAAGCTATTGTGGAGCCACTGATAATTAAATAGAGGTGAACTAGAGGTACTTCTGTATTTATCTCAGGATTGAACGTTTCTGGATGTTCAAAATGTCCCAGCAGAAATCAACCTCTCATGCTGTGTAAGTGAGGCATGTTTTGCTTTGCTTTAATCCTTTCCTCCTCCCATATCTTCCATTAAAATTAAATATACTCAAGAGTCCTAGATAGGACCAAAGCTGTACTGAATACAGATATCATTTTTTAAAAAAAGAAAATAACTCTTCAGCAGTGTTGTGGGGTCATGTTCACAACAGAGTTAGCTGTTCGCTCTCCCTTCCCCATCATAACTTCTCACCTGCTGAATCTCCTCATCCTAGAAAGCAAATAAAGAGCCCCTTAGAGCAGCTGAAAAAGAAAGCCACAGCAGTAAGAGGTGGGAGGAGGCAGAGGGGAAAAAGAAGTGAATTGGCAGTGGCAAGGTGGGGTGCTCTGGTTGTCTGATGGGTACCACTGTGTTGGTAGACTTGCAATGCTGTTAAGTTTTACAGAGTCCTGTTCTATATATAAAGTCTGTCTTCTGGAAAGCAATAGCAGACAAGGACAATTGCTTTCCTGTCCTGCCTCTTGGCTTCCCTGAGGCATTTATATGACCTTTTCATGAAACAGGGATATTGTATTAAATGGATATTTAACTTCATCCAGCTAAGCTCTTTTCATGATGTCTACACACTATGGCCAAGAAGAATGGTTCCCTATGTGACATTCTACATGGTCAATATGTCACTATTTGCAAAGAGTTCTACTTCATGCCGAACAAAACGTGACTTCACAAAAACTTCTATCTCGATAATTCTTTTACTCCCTACTTATGTGCTTAGTTACTTGTTTGTTTGCTTATTTCACTTTTAACCTACCTTTCTCCCAGAACTTGGATACAAGATGGTTCGCCACAAGGTGTAAAACATGTAGAGGTGAAAACCATTAGAAGTAGGTGCAGATGAAAACAAACAAATAGTTATAATGTTAAAGCTCAATTGAATGATTAATATTGAATTTTTTAAAAATAATTTAAAAACATGGCACAAAGCAAACGCATCAGCAAAAGAAGTACAGCACATATCTGTTAACAGCTTCTCCCCACCTTCACCACCTTTGCTGGCAGTCGAGTGCAAAAAATAGCCTGAATAAAAGGACTTTTGTCTTACAGCAGGACAAGCCTGAGAGGACAACAAAACCTCCGTTGGAAATACACCTGAAGATACTACAAGATCTTCTGTTTTTATTGCAAGTGGATCCATCTTCAGGATTAAACCAGTCTGAGTATTCTGGGGTTGTGTGTGTGACTCTAGCCAATGCAAAAACTCTCCGGGTAAAGTGGTCCTACCTAAATTGCCTCCTGATCTATGAATGTGAGGTAGCAGAACTGAAACAAAATTGTGCGAAAGGTGGTGCTTCTGATAATACGAAAACAAACTGTCCTTATTTACTGTAAGGCTCTTTTCCCCGAGCAATTTCTGCAAGCCATCACACATTGCCCAACATGACAGCCCTTTTTGCTTGGTTTTGGGATACTATCCACACTGTGAACTGTTTGCCTGTCGTTCGGCAGATAATGGAGATGGAGCAAACACTGCGCTAAATGAACCTGTCTGTCTCACAGAATGACATCAAACAGGCTCTTCACACACTCCGCACCCAAAATAGAAGTATTATTATGGAAATTGCATCTTGACACTTTGCTATAACAAACATTTCAGGAACGCCTGGAGTATGTTATCTAAAGCAATTTAGATTTCTACAGACAGAAACAAAACACTGTGACTGTCCTTAATAATATTTCAACAACAACAACAACAAATAGATCCATGTGGTCCTTAAACAATACAAATGCAGGAGAAGGGGATACCTTTATTAGACAACTAAAAAAAAATCAAACAATCAGCATGAGCATTTATGGATTAAAATCCACTTCTTCAGACATGCACCCGTATCTTGTGGATAGTGCAGAACAATTATGAACAAATGTCCCAAATATTAATGGCAGAAATTTGTCAGATATTTTTTATTTATTTATTTATTTATTTATTTATTCCCACCTTTCTCCTTAAAAGAACTCAAGGTATACTTCTTAAGGTGAGCTTAAAGAAGTCAGCCTATTGCAACGTGACCAACTGCTGGAATAGCATATTGAAGGGAACCCCAACTCACTCTCAAACACTCTTTTTGTAGCTTTGTTACACATGTGGAAGGCAATTGGCATAATATTAAGTTGATTCTGGCTGGCAATTTAAAAGTCCACTGGGATTAGCACACCAAGCTAGCCAGCATAGGCACTGAAGTAGCATATAGACCTTTAATAACCAATTATATTTACAACTGTACCTGGATGTTAAGGAGAGCATAATGTTCATTAATTCATTCATTCATTCATTCATTCATTGCACTTCTATGCCACCTTTGTCCTGGCAGTGGGACTCAAGGAGGCTCACAAATCATTTAAAGATACAATAATTGATACAAAAAGCACTTTAAATTATTAAAATCTTCATATAAAAATAAATTAAGAAATGTAAAAGGATTTAATAAACATATTTGAAAGGATTCATTGGGACCAAACACAGGGCAACTAACTATGTTAAAATTTGATATTAAACACCATGTTTTTCATTGTCACCAGAAAGAGAGGACAGCCTAGCTTCACTAGGGAGGGCATTTTGTAACATGGGAGCAATTGCTGAGAAGGCCTGCTCTTTAAATATTTAATTGCATGAAGGAGAAAACAGAACCCTGTGAAACAAACAGGCCAAAGGCCAAGGTATCAAACAGGCATCTCTCAGTACCACATTCTGAGCTTGTTCTTCCAGGAAGGACTAGAGTTACTGCTTAAAAGTCCCTCCAAGTTCCATCTGAGAAAGACTATGCAGAGGGACACCATGGTTGATGGTACTGAAAGCTGCTGAGAAGTCCAGCAGAACCAGAAGGCATGGTTCTGTCTTGTTCTGTGTAGTTCCTGGTGTAGGTCATTCACTAAGGTGACCAAACCTGTTGCAGTCCCACAACCAGGCCTGAACCCATATTGTAATAGATCCAGATAATGCATTTAATCTAGAAATTCCTAGAGTTGAAAAGCCACCAACCAGTCTAATACCTTGCCCAAAAACAGAATACTGCAGACTAGCCAATAATTATCTAATACTGTGGGTTCGATGAGGGTTTTTTCAGTAGACGTTCTTCAACTGTTTCCTTTAAGCATGCTGGCAGCCTACCTTGCTGCAAGGAGGAATTTATTACACCTCTTACCCATGTGGCCAACACATCCAGAACAGGGAACTGGGTCCAGAATGTGCCCTATAACATGAGTGGGGTCCAGCACCACTTGGGTCATCATGGAGGACATAAAGCCCTGAGGCAGTCTGGAAAGGCTGGCTTCAATATGGATGCTGAAATCCATCAGTAAAAGAATTCCAACATCACCCCTGAGAGACCAACTCAGCCAAGAAAACTGCTGAGCAGTGGGGGTGCTGGAACACCATCAGAATCCCTGTTCTGTCCTGGGCCCTCACTTTCAGGTAAACACAGTCACATCCCAAAAAATGAGGAATGGGTCACCTGATAAGGGAGAATGAATCACAACAGACCACTGCAGTTCCACTCCTCCTCCCAGCTCAAGCTTGGGCAGAGCTGGGTGACACTGACATCCCCAGCCTTATCCAACCAGGTCTCTGTAGTGAAAGACAGATCAGCATGCTCATCCAGAATCAAATCCTGGGTGGCTGATGTTTTTTCCCCTTTCACTGACCTGTCATTTACTGTAGCAGCAGTTTCATCTGGGTGGGGTGGGGTGGGGAGACTGTAGCAATCTATCCAGATTCTATCTATTAGATATCCAGGCTATCTAAGTTAGGAAACAGTTTGGAACTAACCAATATTCTCCCCCTCTCCCCTGATGACATTTTTGTTTCCCATTGCTGGATGAACGTGCCCTCCATGATCCTAGTGGCTGCCCCCTGCACTCCACGATCCTAGTGGCTGCCCCCTGCACTACTCTCTCACTACTCTCTCTCATTTGAAAATTCATTACTTCCCAGCTGACAACAATCTCAGCTATATAAAAACAAACCACAAATAAATAATATAACAGGTCCCTACAAAATCCCTTTTCTTAAGCTGAGTATCTGACCCTTGCCCTCATTTAGCCCCAAAGTGTCTCCCCCAAAGGGGCAATCCACCCTTTGGTATTGCGCCTTCAGCAATGACACCACTGGCAGCAACCCCACCAAGTGGCAGAACTACATTTTTGGGAGCCCTGAAACTTGAACTGTTATGGGGGGGGGGGGCCTTCACAACCAGCAACAGGGTCTAGGTAACCACTGTTATCCTCTTCAGATCACCACAATTTTTTTAAAAATGTGGACTACATTTGCTTCTGGGGCTGCTCCAGGATTAGGGTGCCCTGAAGCTTAAGCTTCAGTAGTTTCATAGTAGTTCCACTTCTGCAGAAGCTTAGTTCTTATACATTTCTCACCTTGACAGCTGTTGCACATCAGAGATGGAGGAAAGAGGAAGGCAGGAGCTGCCAGCTGGAGAGGGTGGGGTCCAGTCCTGCAACTAGATGGCACTCAGCTGTCCACCAGGACAAGCAGCAGCTACAGCTGGTCCAAAACACGCACTTCCCAGTTTCCAGTAGAGGTTCTCCTTCTGGCTCCACCCTGGGTTGTTCAAATGCTCTCTCCACAAACATCTGCAAAGAACAAACACAAATCAGCAAAGAACAAACAACACACACTCAAAGGAACAAGTGAATTGTTTAGCCTTTCTGTGTTTATGCCCAATCACACTGAGTTTTTAATATATGGTTATGAATAAAGTGGAGATTCTAATTTGCACAGAGAACAATATGAGAACAGAGACAGGACTTACCTGAATCTAATTATCCTAAATGAAATGCAAGATTGCAGTGGCATCATAATTTTTAGCATTAGATTGTAAATCTGTTTCTTCGGGACTTTCAAACTTTGGCACCTGTGCTAACAACTAATTTATCTCTTGTGATGCAATGAAAACTTATAGATATTCTAGCGGCCAAAATTCAACTGGCTGCTAGAAAGTCTAAATTTTTACTCCATTTGGAATAAAATATGCTTAACCAATGTCTGTTTTGTAAATGTTATTTAAATCCTGAAGGCCTTAATATTAGGTGGAGGGAATGTCCATTGACTTCCAATGAAGTTTCTTCAGACTATTAGCAGCAGCTAAGTTAACTAGTAGACTCAGCCCCCTGTATTTCAGCATGGTTAGCAGTGTACACTTCTCCTTTTTTGGAGGGGAAAAAAATCACATCCAAGCTTATTGTGGGGAAATAAGATAGCTAGTATTTATAAGAGAAATATATTGATACGGCAAAGATGATAGGAATCTTTGTTCTAAGTAAGTAAGGTGGAAACACAGGGAGAGCTGTGGCTGCCCCCGGCCCTTCAGGAATTGAGATACACTGTCTCATCTTCAACAGAGAAAAAGTGAAAAGGAAGGGAAATGAAAGCAGCCCTAAGAAATATCAGTCTAGGTTGAAGAAAGCTCCACATAGGTTAGAGCAGAGAGCAGGTAAAGGAGAGTCTGAGAAATATAAGGAGATCCTTCTCTTCCCCCACCTTGCTCCCTAACAAGCAAAGGTATGTGCACCTTCAGTGCAATCTGAAAAGCAACACAGACAGCCACAATTCAGATTAATTTTTAAGGACTGAAGAATGGCTCCAGAATACTTGTATGGGGAAGCAAAACTACCACTACCTGGTATTTGCAAAGACTATTGTTAGGGCAGCATGAGTCCATGGTGTATAGAACTTGTATATACTGTGACGGAAAGGCGAAGGAGCCAATGGAGCAGAAGCATGGCCACTGCCACTTGCTATGCTTTGGAGACAACCAAAGGAATTCAGAAGAGATTTTAATTCTGCCTTAGAGAGAACAAAAACAATTGCCATTCTTTTTAACAACGACCACAACAAAAAGTTTGTGATTGAAATCATAGTCAATTTCTGTCTCTTATCCTGTGCAGTGATGTAATAGAACCAGGGCTCACAGGACTGACACCTTGGGACCTTCTGAACAGTAGGGATTATAACTTCCCCTACCTCCTTGGGTTTCCCTGTTCCATTTCAGCATCGCTGCAATTGTCCCAGTCGCTGGGAGAAAAATGGGTTTTCCTGAGACCTCATATTGTTACAGGCAATCCCTTACTGCAAAGCATTTGAGGGTGATTGGGTCTTGAATGGGGAACTTAGTGTTATTAATTTTTTAAAACTCAAGTTACCAATTGTTGATATGATTTGATCCCTGTGGACTAGGGAAATCTGGAGACTGTCATAGTGAGCATCTGTGCATGCAAATTTACTACCATACCACTGATCTCCTGAGAGAAAAAGCGAGAGAGGAATGAACATGTAACCAGAATAGAACGTATTACTATAAACAAGCACTATACCATGTTGAACACACCTAGTCTCATTTGAGACCAACTGTCCATAACAGTTGACAATACTGGGCTAAATGAACCAATAGTCTGACAATATGTTGTTGATGGTGATGTTTCAACTTATATACTGCCCCATATAAGTGTTCATGTAAGCCTGTGGCTTCAGTCTTTTGCTCCAAACATCTGAAAAACTAGGCTAAGTCCACAAAAGCTTGTGCCAAATAAAACAGTTTTATCTTAAAGGTGCACTAGACTCCTCATTACTTGTGTTTAGTTACTTTAGTTACATTGGATCCAGTTCAGGCCCCATTGAACAATGTATTCTTTTTACCGTACCATTGAGCTTTTTAATTTAGCCTAATTTTCATGAGGAAGTCCCTCGGCACTTGTGGCATGCTTCAAAGGTATTTGTCCAATAGTGGAATCCAATAAACTTGCTATTGAAGCAATAAGCCTGTTTATCAGTGGCATAATAAAGCTCCAGCTCTCATCTTGCTTATGTTCCAGTGACCTCTCCCACAATGAAAATGTTGGTCTGTTTTAGTGCCAAATAAAGAGAAAGCTTTTCAGGCAAGGGAGGAGTGGGAAGTGATCAGGACTGGTATTGTGAAGCCATTCTTTCTGGTTCTTCTGAAATCTTGCTGGAACCATTTGTTTTGAAAATGCTTTGTTGTTGTTTTTGCTTTTACAGTTCCCACCAAATCAGTAGAACTAGCCAAGCGTATGGAACCCTCTGAGGGGTAGACAGGACTCACTTCAGCTTGAAGTGGAATCTTCCACTAAAACAAATGAGGAAGACATATGGTTGATGGACACCTTGGAGATCAGACTATGGGCAATGTGTTTGGGGTCTTAGAGGCTAATGGAAATCAATACCCCCAAATGTATCACTTTTTTTTAGTGATTAAAAGGATTTTCTCGAAACAATGGCCAGAACCCTACTCCTCAGTTACACTCCCATAAATCATGTAAACCTGGCTGGCAAATTACTGCACATGAATGGGTTGTTGGGGAATGCCACCAAGCCTCATGTGGGTTACTTCACGCAAGCATTAACTTGCCATAGGATTCTGACCAACGCTTAAATCTGTTCTGTATTTTCTTTTCTCTTTGTTTTGAACCAGGATAGGGATACAAGGACTTCGTTTGGTCTGTACTCTTTCCAGCTCTCACAATTCCACAGGGGAAAAAAATCTCTCTGGTGCAAGTAGAAATGCAAATGAAAACTTATTTCCATAAAGGTTCAGAAAGGGGGAAACCAAAGTTTAATAATGAAGGAGAAATGAATTCTAGTGTTTCACTTTGTCACATAGACACTGTCAAAAATATGACAATAACAGCTTACCTCATTGCTATGCAGACACCATTCCAAATGTGCTGTAACAGAAGCAAACAAGCAACCGACTTCAGGCGGTCAGAACATTTTTGCAATGCAAGAGAATACTAAAAGCCACCAACACGAGCAGCAGTTTAAGCCCAGCTAATAGCGATGAGCCTAATATTTCACAAAGATGACAGTTTCCGATTTCTCCCATATTTATTTTGTTTTTCATTTAATAATAATACATTCATGCTCATAGCTGGAAGATGGCAGAGAAAAATCTTCTATCATCAAACATTGTTTCCTCTGTGTGTGTGTGTGTGTTTCTTGGGCAGGCTAAGTACAGGAAAGATTGCATAAATACATTTATGGAAAGTACCTTTGAAAATGTCAAGAACAGCTTAGAAAAAAAATAGCATGGCAAAGACAGTACCTAAAGATTCATTTTTTCTGCACACATAATGTGTCCATAATAATAATGTATTATTGCTGCCAGGCTCCAAGCTGCTTCCAATACAAAGTAGATTCTGTTTCTCAGGGTGTTTTTTTGTATCACATTGCATGTGGAACTGGAAGTGCAGAGCAACTGAGAGGACTCCACCCCCAGACTGCACTGTAGCCATGCATGGATGTGCATGGATGAGTGCCTGACAATATTAAACCTCTAGCCACACAAGTCGCCACCTTCTTCTTCTGTCTCCACCTTTTGGACATCCTGGACATGTGTCCATTCATATGTACATTTTAATTTATTTTATTTATATGCCACTTTTCACTCCATATGGGACTCAAGATGGCTCACAGTCAACTAGAACAACATAGTAAATGCAGTCAAAAGCACTGTGAAGTAGAATACTAAACAAGTAATAATATTAAATATCACAATTCAAAAACACTTTAAACATACTCCCTGGGTACGGGAACCCATACTCTGTTACCTACCCTCTCCCGTGATGGTGCTGAGTATGTCTCTAGACTAATGGTTCTCAACCTTGAGTCCCCAGATGTTTTTGGATGAAAACTCCCAGAAGTCTTCACCACTAGTTGTGCAGGCCAGGATTTCTGGGAGTTGTAGTCCAAGAACATCAGGGGACCCAAGGTTAGGAAGCTCTGCTCTAGACTGTGATCACCCTCTGCCCTCTGTCATTGCAATGGCTGCTCCCTACCCCACCCCCCAGCACCCACAATCCTTGGAAACACGTCTGTTCCCTAGCAGAGACCTCATCACAGCAAACAAAGTCAGGCAGGCATGTAACAAGATAAATTAGTCCCTTCTTATTGGAGTTTTGATTGCAACATTGCATGCCATCTGTAATTTGTGTGAGTGGGAGGGACTTTTCTGGGCTCAGGTGACTGTATATCTATCCAACACTAACCAATCCTTCTTTCCAGCCTTTGAACTCAAAGAGAGACCTGCCTCTCTGCTGGATGCTCTTTCCCCTTCTTTCGTCTGTTGGTTTCTTGTTTGTTTGCTGTTGATCTGTTTGGCTGGTTGTAACACTACAGTATAAGATGGCAGTTTATAGGACTGAGATGCAAATCATTCTAAATGAGACTTGCATTCATTGGTACCCTCTCCAGAGTAAAATGGATGGTTGCAGACACAGCAAAACTAGAATTTTATCCTAAAACTGAGCTGTAGTTGCACTCTTGTATTTCATGGTGAAGAAAGAGCACCACCATCATTTTCAGTTTACAGGTTGCTTTGTTTTATAAATCTGAGCAAACATGGAATATCACAGTGGCACTGCTGCTATGAAAATTGATTACTCTACTCCCTTCTCCAGCACTGTTATTTTTCTTGTCTCCTCCTTTGCAGCTGTCACTGATCTAATCTGTTCATATAATGCAATTTTACAGCTTGTTCTGTCCACTTGCTTGGGCACAGCTATCCTTTCAGGTCTGTGATCAGTTGCAGAGTTGATCATCATCTATTGTATGACCAAAGAACACTGGCTAAAGTGATAGATGGAACAGCTGTGCAGACTGAGTACCAATGGCTAAAATTTAGTCTATATAGCTGTAACAAAGGAAAAGTTTTTAAAGAAACACATGCACAAAAGCACTGGCAACTAAAGCATTATTTTACACTTAGAAGATATTCAATATCTCCACCTCTCTGATGCTCTAGAACCACAGGTGATCATTTTTAGGACTGCAAAACGCAATACCAAGAGAATGTATCTGAATTGTAGACAGACAGATGGAGCTATGTGGCTGGCCACAGTCTGAATTCCTGTAATATGTGGGGTTCCTTTTGGAAAGCATTTGGAAACAATTTCATAACTGCCTTGCAGTTTACAATAATACAATAGCTTCATGAACTCCTGCTCTGTTCCTGGGCTCATTTCAGAGTACTGATTATGACTTGGTTTCAGGCTATCTAAAGGATCCTGTTCTCCTATAGTATAGGCTTTCCAGATGTTCAGGAAGGTCTTTTTTCAATGCCACTGCTCTCAGGTGTATCCTTAGTAAGCAAGCACCTTAGTGGTGGCTATTCATAGGCTCTGGAACTCACTACCAAGGATATCTAAGTTGGCTCTCTCTCTGTTTTTTTCCACTGCAGGTTAAGATTTTTTTAAAATAAATCATGTAAGGTTTTGAGAAATGGAAAAGCACATACTGTCACATCTGATCCTTCAAGGTAAGATAAATAGGAAAAGCACTGCAGGAAGAAGAACAGATTGGCTGAAGAATCTTGGAGACTGGTTTGAAAGCAACACAGCATCATTGTTTACATCTACTGCATCCAATTCAGTATAGCTATGATGATGTCCATCCTCTCATTGGAGAGAAACAATCAGGAGCAGCTTTTCACAACTAACAATGGATTTCATGAATACATTTGGGAGCTTCACTTCCTAGCAAAGTGTTTTAAAATTTATGTTCAAATTGTGTCTTTAATTCTATTTGAATAATTGATCTTGCTTCATGTTCTCATCATATGCTTCTTTTATTTCATATAACTCTTGGCAGAGTGTGAACGATTGGCTGAAAAACCTCTAGCTGCTCAACAGAAAGTGCAGAGACCTACAGAGCAGAATTAGCTTCACGTCTCCCCAGAGTAAACCACCCTTTTTTGGTTCTCATCAACTGACACTTACAGTTTTAATAACTAACTCTGAGACACTGGTAAGAGAAAGAATAAAAAGGTTTGCTTTACTCCCAGTTCTGAACAGATCAAATACAGCATAGTGTAGAAAAATGACTGATTATACAAACAGGCCTTAACTGACTCATACCTTGCTTACTGACTACACACCTACATGATTGACTCTAACACTAATTGAGTACATGGCTAACAGTATACTAACCACCAGACTTAAAAGAACAGGGGGGAACTTCTTCAAAATCAGAGGCAGAAAGGGAACAATCGGTTACTGTTGGATTGATTGACAGTCACCCAGTCCATAAAGGTCCCTCCCAGCCAAACCTCTTAAAGGCAGCATTCAAAGGTTGCTAAAACCAACAATAACTCCAAGCCCAAACCCGGTTTGGGGGGAAAAGGCAGGATGTAAATCCAAAAAATAAATATTCATTCAGCTTTTTGCCACTTATATGAACCTTGTATGGAGGCACCAGCATAATCACAAGTCTAACATAATGTAGAAATCATTCTGAATTATTAGGGGGTTCTTTTTAGATAACATGAGATATATTACTACGAATTAAGGTTAAATTAAAAAATAATCTAGCCACTTTCCCCAAAATGCTAACTACTTCCTGTAACTAAAGCCATGGACCAAGTAGTGATTGATGCAACATTTGGAGGAGATTTTCAGAAGAATTATTACAACACCAACACAGCATTTAGTGGCACCTCCAAGACAAATCAATCGTATTTGCCATAAGTCTTCATGGACTTCTGCCTAGAAGTGGACACCAGTCCATGAACACTTATGCCAAATAATAAAACTGGTTGGTCTTCAAGGTGCCACAAAACTCTTCTTTGTTTTCAATTAGGCAGAGGGGATGCAAGTGTACTTTCCCTCTTTGTTTTATAGTCACATTTTATTATAAAACTTCCCTTTATACCCCTTACTTTGAATTCCAAAACAGTAAAGGTAAAACAGCGGTGAGCAGGTGCTAGTTTGCATGGCTGCTAGGAACACTGCCATGAAACATTTCAGATGATTTGAGTTGCCTCTGTGTGGGAGCCAGGAGACATCTCTAACAATCATAAACTCGTTTCTCAGGAGGGCATGTGCCAAGTTCTAAAAAACCTGGCTTCTGTGTACTCCAAGCTGATAACAGAAAGCCATCAAAAGCATTGTGCTTTAAGTGGGGGAGACTGTCAGCCATGCTTGAGTTAAACTGAAATACAATGTAAGTCTACAAGTACAGTAGAAATAACCATTAAAATTATTGTATTCTTAAAAGATGATTTATACTCCAGAATTAGTTTTACTTTTCTTAATTGAAAAAGGAATGCCTATACATTTTTATTTGGTTGCTCAGTTGCAAGTTACAATAAAAAGAGACATGTACATCAAGTTATGGGCACAAAAGAAACCTTTCTAAGCTTTGCAAAAGGAATGAATTACAAAGAACTAGCTACGTATGTGCAACTAATTCCTTTGAACTTCTAGTAGATCATCAAGCACAGTGTTTCTTCCCTCCCTGCAAATGGCAATAAATTAATTTCACCGTTTGAAAAATGCAGAAAGTTATGACATCACATCAAACTTGATTTATTAATGTTACAAATGTTACAGGGAAGGGGGCAGGGTGTGAATTGGTGGCAGCCACATGTCCCATGCAATATGAAGTTAGGTCTTAAAATGTAAAAGATGTAAAATGTTGGATGTAAAAGATTGGAACCACCCCGCTCTGTTGCGCAGCACTGTATCCTTTATGTAACCAGGATCTGATCTCATAACCAAATGCTCTTTTATGATTGCTGATGTTTTGTACAAAAATAGGATGGGAGACAAAAGATGCAATCTTCCTCTTTGAACATTGCTCAGTGTATTTTCCACAGTGTATTTCACAGGCCCTTTATTTGAAACATAGCTTGTATCTTCCGATTTTCCTCTATTATAGCTCTGCTTTTTCTCATTTATTTTGTGGTTATTTCGCTCGCTTATCTCAAACAGTTTCTCAAGACGGCAGTATCTCATTAAAACAAAAATTGGGATTGTTAACCTTCCTATTCTCAATAGTTTCTCAAGGCATTCTAAGGACACAGGAGATGTAATCACACACCCTTTCAGCTTTCAGAAGAATTCTTAAAAGTGTAGACTGTTTAAAGATGGACAATAAGGTTATTCTAGTCAAACTCCTGTTACACTCAAGAGGAAGCAAAGAGTGGCTGTAGCCTTTTAAGATACCAATGAAGGACAGTTTTCTCTGCACAAGCAATTTGCCTGATGCAGTAGAAGTCTGACAAATCAAATTCTTAAATATATATACAGATTTTGATACAAAGCAACAAGCTTTGTGTAACATATCCCTCACAATGAGTTCAATCTACAGGAAACCAGATTTAGGCTGAATATCAGGAAAAACTTCTTAACTAGAGATGGGGGTATTCGTATACGAATATGAATATCCCCACACAGGTGGTGTTAACAAGCGTCCAGCCCTATGGGGCCGGACGGTCCACTCACCAATCCGCCACAGACATGTATGGCGCGATTCTACCAATGGCACTGCAGTGAGCAATCCGCTCGCTACTCCTGGCAGGAGGCGGGAGGACAAGCCTCACTGCAAGGTCGAAGAGTGGCGAGCAGATCGCGCACTGCGGCGCCATTGGTAGAATCGCGCCATCTGCATCCACAGCGGATCGGTGAGTGGACCGTCCAGCCCCATGGGGCTGGACCCTCGTTAACGTCACTTGTGCGGGGATATTCGTATATGAATACAAATACCACCATCTCTATTCTTAACTGTTAAAGAAATACGACAATGGAACCAATTATCTCGGGAGGTGGTGAGCACTCCAACGCTGGAGGCATTCAAGAAAAAAGTGGACAACCATCTGTCAATGAGATAGAAGCTCAGGAATAGTGAAAACAACAACTTAATTTGTTGTTAACCTCAACAGGTTGTGGTGTGTGCTTGAAATTGGCTACAGTGAAGTGGATGTTCTCCAAATAAAGAATAATAATCATGTGCCATCAAGTCAATGTGAAATATTTTAGGGACTGCTAAAGGATGGCTGAGAGCAAAGTGATGTAGTGTCAAATCAGGACTCAGGAGACCTGGTTCAAATCCCCACTCAGCCATAGAAATTCATGGTAAGGGGACAGGATGGCAGTGGTAAAGCAGTCCTTGAATATCTCACATACCTCAAAAATCCTATGAGGGTCACCATGAGTCAGAAGCAACTTGATGGACATAACAACAAATTCAGCAGCAGAAGACAGACCTGAAGAAAGCTGATGCTAAATGGTGCAGTTGTGAGTGAGGCAAGGACACATACACACACACACTATCATTCAAGATTTGTTTATTTATTTAATTAATTTCTATACTGCACCATCTAGTGGCAAGCCACTACTCTGGGCAGTTTCCAGCAGGAGAAATAAACCTAAAAAGGACAACTATCCCCACCCAACCCACCAAATATAAAAATATAACAATATAAAATGATGACAACACTCTTAAGAACCTAAGATGGCAGCAACAGACAAAAATTAAAACCACAAAATATAATAAGCATAACTAAGATGAAATAACAAAAAAAATTATAAAGGGAGGCTATCCTGGAATGCCTCCATGAAAAGCCATGTGTTTATATGAATATTAGGAGGGAAGGGTCTTGGCACACCTGTACAGGTAGAGCATTCCACAAAGATGTGGCCACTGCAGAGAAGGCCCAGTTCCCAGTCATGGACTTCCTGGCCTCCCTCGGTGTGGCTACCCACAGCATCAAAGCCTGAGGGGTGTGAGTGGCATGGGTAGCTGATCTCAGAAAGTTAAATCCTTCTCTCATCCTGTGATCTCAATCCACTTTGGTGATGAAAAGTGGTCTAATGGCCAAGGTATGGGATTTGTGGATCTCTGAGTTCACATAAAGGCAAGCACTGCCCATAACTTTCCCATCTGTTCTCATCCTACCCCTTAGATCTTGCACAGACAGTGCTCCTACCTGCTTCCTCCCACATCCTCGCTGGGACCCAGACCCTTGTTCCTGTCTCCTTCAAAGACATGGGTCAGCACCAGCCAAAATGTAAGGTCTCCTTTCTTTCTGTAAGCTGGGCCTTTGAACAACAGGCATGTACAACAGAATCCTCAGGAAAGAATGGTAGCGGGTTTGCAGTAGTTTGGTCTGAGGTCCTTTCTCCTGATAACAGTTGCCCTTTGCAGAAGAGGGGGTTATACCAAGGGTGGTGGCACAACAAGTAAGCCCACTAGATGGAACCATGGCATGGATTGTGAGGCAGCTTGCCTCCATGGGAAGGTAGGTTGTGACATAGAGCATTTGGGTTCAAATAAGCTTTCTTTGCATGCCCATATGGAATGAGGGAGTTGGTGTATGCTGCTCCTGCAAGGCTGGTCCAGAAAGCAGTTCTACCTAAAAAATACCTCACCCTAAATGGGACAATAATAATGTAAGACCTGTCAAAGAGAGTGATTGTATAAAGAGAAAGAACCTGTCTGTCTTGGGGAGGGCAGCTAGAAAACATATGTGGGTGGAGTGACAAAAAGAGTTGATGATGCTTTGGGCCACCAGATGGGCTTCATGAGCAGAGGCTTTGTGTACATACTGGGATACACAGAAGAATTACATCCGAATATCTTCAGGGTTATCCAAAGCACTAACCAGACAGAGCCCAGACACAGCAAGAAGGGTACAAGACCCATGGGTTTATGTGGCACAGGGGGACAACCCCAGCCTAGAAGAAACAAGACAGACAACAGTGACAGATGTGACAACCATGAGGAACAGGGTGATATGGTTTCTGTAGGGTTCCCTGAGCCCAATCCCAAACAAAAACCCACCTTACCATGCTCTCTTAGCCCTAGTTTGGGCAGAAATATCTTCTGTGAAACTATTGCTAGTGCTATAAACAGTAAAAGTGCAAGGAAGGAGAGGAACAGGACAAACAACGGGGATAGAAGGTATTCCCAAATGACCTACATCAGTAGCCTGGCTCACACAAATGTTTCTGCTCACTACATACTAGTGCATTGGGTTTGCTACCCACCCAGTTTGCAGCACAGGCATCCACAGCAAGAAAAAAGCACTGCAAATAAAGGCCAGCAGTGAGCATAAAAAATAGAAGTAGAAAATGGTAGTGTTTGTGTGAGAGAAAGAAAAACATCACAGCAGTATTTCTTGGTTCTTTATCAGTGCCTGAAACCTTGTACCAGAAATCTAAGATTCACAGCAACAATAAGTTCAACAACAACAAATAGAAGAATCTAATAATTTATCATCTTCATCCTCCTCTCTTGTTTATACCATCTCTTCTTCACAGTGGCACCTAGCTAAACTCCCAGAAGCCTATGGAAGGTGAATTGGAAACTGGTGTATTTTGAAGGCCACAGAATATTAGACTCATAGGCTCACAGAATTGTAGAGCTGGAAGGGGACCCAGCATTCATCCAATCAGAGCTTGGGGAAGTTTCATTTTTGGACTAGCTCTCCTCATCTCCCAGCCAGTACCCACTGTCATGGCTTTACTGTGCTACTGTGACCTACCCACTCAAAGCTGTTACAACAGAGTCATATATCCATCACATTTTAGTGCACACTTAGCCATAATTAGTAAAGTCAGCAACACAGAATGAAGTCTTCGGCTAGATCAAATAAGAGATGAAGAACATTCTCAAACACACCCAGTTTAAGAATAAGCATTAAGAAATGTAGTCTGCTTCCCATGCCAAGATGTGATATGGTTGCTCAATCAAGCAAACAAGAGGATATATCTTAGTCTATTTGAACACTACCATGGGTTCCATGACTAGGGTTTCCAGGAGACATTTGGCTTTCACTGGAGCATAAGCTATCAATCTCCTTGTGCTTTGGAACTTTCTGCTTTTGCTACAATTGTATTTTTATGTTCCAACTGCATCTTGCAGGTGCCAAGAATTTTTTTTCATCCACATTTTAGCATTTTCAACTGCCAAAATGCAAAAGCAAACTTGTAGGGACACTTGAACTGACCCGAGTGCAGCCAGGGTCTTCTTGAAACATCCTGTATCTGCTTTGGCACCATACAAATATCCCCCCTCCATCTCTGTTGCCAACCTTTTCTGAAGCCAGTGTACATAAATGTAGCCTAGAGTCTTGTGGCATATTAAAAACTAACACACTCTATTTGGCATAAGCTTTTAAGAGCTCTAACCCACTTTTCACATGCAGAGACTCAGCAGACATTTACAGTGTGGGAAGAAGGGAAATGTGAAATGTAGTATAAAAGCAAATGCTCTAGTCCCCTTGACATTTAGTCCAGTCGTGTCCGACTCTAGGGCGCGGTGCTCATCCCCGTTTCCAAGCCATAGAGCCAGCATTTGTTCGAAGACAGTTTCTGTGGTCACGTGGCCAGCGCGAATAGACACGGAACACCGTTACCTTCCCACCGAGGTGGTACCTATTTATCTACTCGCATTTTTACATGCTTTCAAACTGCTAGGTTGGCAGGAGCTGGGACAAGCGACAGAAGCTCACTCCATCGCGTGGATTCGATCTTACGACTGCTGGTCTTCTGACCTTGCAGCACAGAGGCTTCTGCGGTTTAACCCACAGTGCCACCACGTCCAGTTTAGTGTTGATTTATTTAAGACTGCTTTGAAATTTGTATTAGTGTAATGTCATTATTAGACTCAGGAAAAGAAGTTGGTCACATCAATTTTTCCCATTCTCCATTTTCTTCCTCTTCACATATTACCTCATGACTATTCATGACTGAGAATCTCAAAAGGTTGCTGATATTTTTGTGCCCTTCCCTAAAGAAAGATATTATCCTAAATTGGAATTTGGATTTTTATTTTTTTTTACTTATGGCTGAACTATCTTTGTTTTTTAGAATACATTTTGCATTTTATGCCAAAAGAGATATAAAAGGCTGAAATCCTAGTGCAGCTGATGTAATGTAAGTTACATTCTGGCAGTCCACATTGCTCAGTTTGATTGTGCAGCTGATCACACAATTCATGGTGCAACTGGCGCGCAACATGCCAGGTGAACTTCTTCCTGAATATGACCTCCACCTTGACACATTTTTCACTATTGCTTATGCAACTTCTAGCTATACAAGTGTAGTAGTGCAGCAGGATTTCAGCCAGTACATTCTCTTTACTCTTTTTAACAAGCAGAGGAGGAAGAGCAGACTTTGAATAGGACTTCTATTTTATCACAGGTTTGTAAGGTCATGGATTGAACTAACACTGCTGCTGAATCGTGATAAAATCTGGCTTTCTCACATTCATTCAAACTCACTTTGTCTATTTTCTAGCCCTGTCTATGAGCTGGTGCAAACATTCTAAAAGCCTGTTCCAGCTGGAGTTCCAAACAGGAGAATAACATTTGGCAGTGGTCTTTCCCTCAGTAGAGCCAGAACTTAAAATATGCCACAAGACATAATAATAATAATTGTGTGCCATCAAGTCAGTTCTGATTTATGGTGACCCATTTCTAGGTAGAGAGTACTGAGGAGTGGTTTATCATTCTCTTCTTCTGGGGGCATTGCCCAAGGCTACATAGGCTTGCTCTTCTGGGGTGCATAGTGGGGAATTGAACTCCCAGCCTCTGGCTTGACAGCCAGATGCCTGACACACAGAGCTATTCAATTAGCTGCTGCAAGACATACTCAGTCACACAAAAAAAATTCCGCTTATGCAACAATCGGAAGAAATCACGAATACTTCAGAATATAAGAAAATCCTGGTATTTTAAAAGAAAGTTGTAAAACTAACTCCAGATGAAGGCATGAATTAATATCAAAACCAGCAGCATGAAAATTAGATACTTAAATGTTATCTTTGTCCACTGTGCCTACCTGACTGGCGCTTGACTGGCGACATTTCACTGTGAGAGAACTAACATGACTAATAAGAGTGAGGTCAATATAGTTTCTGTTGCTTGCTTTAAAAATTACACAGTCAAATTGAATAATAAAACTGTAGGACTCCAAGGTCATCTAATGAGGACTGCAAGGCCATCTAATCCATGCACTGCACTGAAGCTGGTTCTTTGTACAGGCACCCAATCTGACAGTTTATGGCATACAGTAAAAGAATACAGTATCCTATGATCAACCCCATTAATACCTGCTATAAAGACTGAGCCAGGAAGATCAAGGTGACCCATGTCAAAAGTAGATGTAAGCAATAAACTGAGCAAGGCAAATTCAGAAGGAGAGAATTTCCTAGTGGAGTTTACTGGAACCCAAGGTCTCTGTAGGGATGGAGGGATGTTGAAGAAGGTCTGCCTCCAAGGGGCTGAAGGATATGAATGGTTTCCTGATAGATCTTGTGACATTTTAAGTCACCTCAGCAGAACAATTCTGTCAAAATCCTGGTCTGTCTCTGGAACTGAGAAATAGCCAGGACAATGGGCACAATTGCTCTTATACATAGCCTCCTGGCAAGTGGAGTCAACCTAGCTGTTCTAAGGAGTTGACAGTAATGAGATGAGTGAAGCAGTGCCTAGAGCAGGGGTGGGCAATTAATTTCTATAGGGGGCCACATGAAAAATCTGAACTGTGTTCGGGGGCAGAACCAACTTTACTTAAAAATAAAATGAAACAGTGATGTTATGATTGTTTTTATTTTAAACTTGTTAATCTTCACAAATACTAAAGAGGTTTTTTGTGGTATGTTAAAGATAAGCAACTGATCAACTTTAGACAAAAAGCTATAAATGGTTTTTATGTCCGGCGGGCCAGACAGGAGCAGCTCGCGGGCCGTATATGGCCCTTGGGCCGCACTTTGCCCAGGTCTGGCCTAGAGTGATGTCGGTGGAAAATTGAGAGCACATCTAGCTAAACATTGATTAAAGCCCATTGGAAGACCTACTTTGTGGCAATGGAAGAAACAAATATATAATTTTCTGCTAACATTGCATTTGCACAGAGTTGTCCAGCAGAATTTTCTCATATGATCAGGAACCTCTTCTGCTCTGGCACATTGCAGGAGATTAAATGTCACTCAACAGTTCATTGCAAACAATTTGCAGAATACTTTATGGATCTAGTCTGATTTGGCTTCTGTAGCTGATAACAGTCCAGGTGGACGTAACTTTGGGCTCTGCTTGCCAATGATAATGGATATTTTTCAATATGCACAGGCCAAGGGTGTGGACTGGATCCTTGGAGAGGTAAGAGTCACCACATGTATCCTAGACCCTTTCTGAGCTAATAAAGTGGCCATGGAGGACTGACAGAGTGGATCATGAGGTGAAGGCTTTCTTGCAAGAAAGATGGGTTCTAGTGCTCCAAAAGTAAGCAATAATAATATTGTCACTAACAAAAACCCTCTTTAAATCCTGCTATACTTGTTAAGTACTGCCCAGTCTCTAATAGACCATTCTTTGGCAAAGTATGGGAGGTTTCTGATTGAGTTGGATTTTCTATATCTGACTAATAAAGTTTCAGGCCTAGTCATAGATGCCTTGGTTGATTATCTACATGAGGAATTGGAGTGGGGACTGTGTCTACTAACTCCCACTAGTTTTCAATACCATCAATTCTGATATCCTTTTGGGCCATCTCTCTGAGATGGTACTTAGAGGCACTGTTTGTTTAACAGTGGCTGTAGTCTTTTGTGGAGGGACCAGCTCAGAGGGCACTTCTGTTTGATACCCTGGCTGCTGGCCTGTTCCCTCAGGGTTCTATTCTGTTTCCCCAGATTATTTGACATTGGAAACTGCTGGGAGTTTATCTAGAGCTTTGGTGTCCATGCCCCCAGTCTGTTCCCCCTTTCCTTCCAAATCTAAAGAAGCTGTCTCAGTTCTAAACATAGGTCTGACATTAGTAATGGACTGGATGAGGGTGAACAAATTAAAGTCAGAAATGTTTCTCCTCAGTCAAAAGGCAGATCAGGGAATAAGGATTCAGCATGTGCTGGATGGGGTTATACTCCCCCTGAAAACTCAGGTTCACCGCTTGGACATATTCCTGGATTTAGAGCTAATCCTGGATATCCATGCTTTACTAGTGGCCAGAGAGCCCAGACAGTGTGGTTGGTGACCTTGAGCCAGATATCCTGGAGAGCGAAGTCAAGTGGGCCTTAGAAAGCATGGCTAACAACAAGGCCAGTGGAGGTGATGGCATTCCAGTTGAACTATTTAAAATCTTAAAAGATGACGCTGTTAAGGTGCTACACTCAATATGCCAGCAAGTTTGGAAAACTCAGCAGTGGCCAGGGGATTGGAAAAGATCAGTCTACATCCCAATCCCAAAGAAGGGCAGTGCCAAAGAATGCTCCACCTACCGTACAATTGCACTCATTTCACACGCTAGCAAGGTTATGCTCAAAATCCTACAAGGTAAGTGGACCAGGCGGGCTGGCTGGCAGACTGCAGTTCCGGATGGAGGGTGCAAGAGGTGCTGTCTTGTGAGACAGCCGGCAAGTGACACGAGGCTTTTTTTTTTTACTCTTGACAGCAGAGGACGCGTGGGCGCTTCAGGGGGGGCAGGCAAGGCGGGGGCCACAAACTATCATCCGGCGGGCCGCAAATGGCCCCCGGGCTGCATGTTTGAGACCCCTGATCTAATTCATAACACAGAATGTCTTTTTTCAGTGTATGAGCTTTAAGGCTCCTAGATACACTTTCACAGCTTTTAGAATATATAAAATGTCAGACTGTGTGTGAGAAGACATGGTAGATTAGAATATAAACCCCTGGCAGAGGATCTTTATGTTTTCACCTTTGCAGGAAAGATTCTGTAGGAGCTCAAAAATGAATTAGTAAGTATAAGTGTATATTTATTTATTTATTTATTTATTGGATTTCTATCCCGCCCCTCTAGACCACTCTCTATATGTGGCATTAACCTTACACATTGCTTTCTAGTAGAATGTGAAGGGTTTGTTTCTGAAAATTCCAAAGCAGACCAAACAAGCTCAACACTGTTTAAGAGAGATGAACCAGTTTAGCAGATTGCAATCTTCCAATCAAGTTTAAAATAAACCTTATTGGATGCTCCACAAATTGCCTAATTACTTTAAGGAATACGTTAGACGTAAGGTAGCCACTAAGATATATGATAACACTGTAGCTTAAAAAGTCCAGATGGTATTCCCTAGCTACACTATCACGGTGTGTAGCAAGCTTTTAATGGAGCAAATATTGATGTTACCCAAATTAAGCTTTGTTTGGATAACATCCAGCTCCCTGGAGTTCTGCTTACAAAGTCCATAGTTCTAGCAGATAAGATTTTGCAAGATGAGGTTAAAGAGGCAATTGCTTCTTAAATTATCAGTGATCCCCTGGGAATGGTGACCTATGACATGTTATGAAAACGTAATGAATTCTGAGGAGACTGTTGCAGAAATGTAATTGTATGTAATGTAATTCTGAACTGATTTATTGGCAGTGCAAGTATAACTTTTGGCAAATTCTCTCACGAAAAGTTGTATTAAGCCAGCAGCAAACTTGTATGTTAAAGGAAAATTACCTTTCTGTTAATTAACATGGCACAAAACTAATGAACACAAGAAATGTGTTTTGTGTTACATGTATGTCATGTTCCCCTAAATTATTCTCCCCTAAATAATGAGAATCATTTGCAGATATACACAACAATTGTATGCATCTCAACTGCAAAGTAAGTCCTACTGATTAAACTGGGGCTTACCATAGGTAAGAGTATATAGGCTTTCAATTTTAGAGATGACAATATTTAGCTGTAACCCAGATTAGGCTTTATAACACCATAACATTTTACCCTGGATTTAGAGGTACATTGGCCAAGTTTACAATTATTTTCTTTGAATTTCAGGGACACAGGAAGCTGATTGTATACCAAGTCAGACCACTGATCTTTCCAGCCTACTAAGGACTACTCTGGCTGGCAGCAGTTATCTAGATTTTAAGGCAGAGGCCCCGGACTCTTCACATTGCCTATTATGTGAAATGATAGCAGGAGATTCCAGGGACAGAACATGGGGCTTTCTACATGTAAAACACATGCTCTGTCATGGAGACATGAAGACTAAGAGCTGGTGCCTCTTCTAATATAGCTGGTTTCAGAGGGGTATAGTTTTCTACCACACTACAGATAAACTGTGCATGCATACTCAAGCTATCCATATCATGCACCATATAGTATTCTTGCTACAGTAATGTCACCTTCTCAAGACCTCTCCATGTCAATAGGATGTTTTGATACATTTACTTTACTTCACCTTCATTTCTTTTTAAAAATGTCTTCTTTATTGCCTCCTGTACATTTTCCTGCAAAAGACCAAACCTGTTTGGATAATTATCAGGCAGCACTGCAATGCTTATTCTTACTATTCTTGCCTCACTATTCATTTCTTGACAATACCATGTTATCTACTGCATCAATGTGTTTTGAATTCTGTACACAGATTCTACCTGCCTGCCTGCCTGCCTATTATATTTATATTTACTTTTCCATGACAAAGTAGTGTTCAAGGCAGCTTACAAACCTTTAGAAGAATAAAAATAGGTAACACACCATTTAACTAAAAATAATAAGAAAAACTTATTAACCAGCCCTGCCATAAAGCTAGTCACAATGGACATGATTGTGGATTACAGACTAGATGGCCATTCTGGAGACTCTTCCCTTAGTGTCTTTGAGTGTTTCTACACTACACAGGTATAATAGTTTCACACCACTTTAAATTTCAAGGCTCCATCCTATGAAATCGTAGGATTTATAGTTTCTTGGGGCACTTTAGATTATTTCCTAGAATACTCTAGTGTGCTTCCTGAGTTACAACAAAGCATTCAAAATTGCTCACCAAACTAACAATTCTAAAATGTATAGGATAGGTTAAAAACATTTTGAAATCTATTGTATCTAAAAAGATTTCTAAATCTATTGCCACATCTTAACTAATGGCCATAATTTTCCTCTCATGTGAGATACTAATTTCTTTAGTATCTGGAAACTGTAAAATACGGTATATCACAGAAGTGAGCACAACCTCTCACATTTCATAAATATTTTAGTAGATCTTTTCATGTGACAACACTGAAGAAATGACACTTGGCTACAATGTAAAGCAGTGAGTATACAGCTTGTATAACAGTGTAAATGTGCTGTCCCCTCAAAATAACGCAACACACAGCCATTAATGTCTAAACCGCTGGCAATAAAAGTGAGGACACTCCTAAGTGACAATGTCCAAATTAGGCCCAAGTAGCCGTTTCCCCTCTCTGGTGTCATGAGACCCATTAGTGTCACAAGTCTCAAGTGTGAAGGGGGAGCAGGTGTTATCGCTCTCACTCTCTCAGACTGGTCACTGGAAGTTCCACATGGCACCTCATGGTAATGATCTATCTGAGGATCTGAAAAAACGAATTGTTGCTCTACAGAAAGATGGCCTAGGCTATAAGAAGATTGCCAAAACTCTGAAACTGAGCTGCAGCACGGTGGCCAAGACCATAAAGCAGTTTAACAGGACAGGTTCCACTCAGAACAGGCCTCGCCATGGTCGACCCAAGAAGTTGAGTGCCCGTGCTCAGCGTCACATCCAGAGGTTGGCTTTGGGAAATAGACGCATGAGTGCTGCCAGCATTGCTGCAGAGGTTGAAGGGGTGGGGGTCAGCCTGTCAGTGCTCAGACCATACACCGCACATTGCATCAAATTGGTCTCCAGGGCTGTCATCCCAGAAGGAAGTCTCTTCTAAAGATGATGCACAAGAAAGCTCACATATGGTTTGCTGCAGACAAGCAGACGGACTGCATGGATTTCTGGAACCATATCCTGTGGTCCAATGAGACGAAGATAAACTTATTTGGTTCAGATGGTGTCAAGCGTGTGTGGTGGCAACCAGGTGAGGAGTACAGACAAGTGTGTCGTGCCTACAGTCAAGCATGGTGGTGGGAGTGTCATGGTCTGGGGCTGCATGAGTGCTGCCGGCACTGGGGAGATACAGTTCATTGAGGGAACCATGAATGCCAACATGTACTGTGACATACTGAAGCAGAGCATGATCCCCTCCCTTTGGAGACTGGGCCGCAGGGCAGTATTCCAACATGATAACGACCCCAAACACACCTCCAAAACGATCACTACCTTGCTAAAGAAGCTGAGGGTAAAGGTGATGGACTGGCCAAGCATGTCTCCAGACCTAAACCCTATTGAGCATCTGTGGGGCATCGTGAAATGGAAGGTGGAAGTGCGCAAGGTCTCTAACATCCACCAGCTCTGTGATGTTGTCATGGAGGAGTGGAAGAGGACTCCATTGGCAACCTGTGAAGCTCTGGTGAACTCTATGCCCAAGAGGGTTAAGGCAGTACTGGAAAATAATGGTGGCCACACAAAATATTGACACTTTGTGCCCAATTTGGACATTGTCACTTAGGGGTGTACTCACTTTTGTTGCCAGCGGTTTAGACATTAATGGCTGTGTGTTGCATTGTTTTGAGGGGACAGCACATTTGAGGGGGTGTATTCACTTCTGTGATATACTGTATCTATTGATGATTGAAATCGGCTGCATAACTTACCTCTGAAGAAGACATCACCACTAGGGGGGATTTTTGGTAATTCAAAACTTCCCACTTTTTTCTCAGATACCCAGAAGTGGGAAGTGAACAAAATGACAGATTAGGACTCTCAAGCGACCAGGGTTCAAATCCCTGATCAGTCATGGAAACTCATTACCAGTGGGTGGAACTGATAAAACCAATCCTTAAATATCTCACCTACCTTAAAAGCTCTACTACGGTCACTATAAGTTTCTTCTTTCTTGACTGTATACAAAATACACCCACTTCTGTCCCGCAGCTTTTTCAATTCCCATATAATCCTTTCCATCATATGGAAACCATGGGTGCTGTGGGATGAAAGGAGGAAGTCTTAAATGACTAATGATTGCCACTGCCAGATGATGTCACTGGCATGAGTGATTTTCAGAAATTAAAGACTTCCTCCTATCCTATAGTCCCATGGCTTCCACATAATGAAAAGGATTCCACGGGGGTGAAACAGAAGTAGGAAGTTTTAATTATTGAAAATCAGCACCTGCTGGGGAAATCATGACCCTTCCACACATGTAGTTATGCGAACAGAAATTCAGCCAATGAGTGAGAATGGCAGAAATGTTAGACTAAGTCTTTGGTTCCAACTGCTAAATAATAACTTTGAGAAATAAATCTCATTGGATATTTATTCAGGCACAATAAGAATTGCAGAAGTTGCCATGGTTAGTTCTAAATAATTGACATGATGCCAGGTGCATGCCAGATATATGCCAGATATGATCCAGATACATGCTGGATACAATCAGGCACACAATCAAAAACAAGACCAACATGTCACTTATAGCCTGTCATCTGCAACAACTTTCAAATTCCTCTCACATGTGTGTAAATATTCAATAGGATTCTGACCAACGTTTGAATTGACTGTAGGTGTCACCTACTTCAAATATTTGGCCTGAGACAGAAACCTTGGAAAATAACATTGCTAGATGATGTCATCTGATAATTTTAAGCAAAAAATGCTTGAGAATAATAATAAAAAAAAACATTTTAACTGAAACCTATTTCACATTATTCCATGAAGAGTATAACAAAGGCAGACCTTTAAAATACAACTTGCTTCCTTTAAAAATAGGGTACTAAGAAAAATTGTTCTCTTCTACCCAAACACAATTTCTTGATTTTGCACTGGAAATCTAAAACAGTTTCAGAAGACAGATTTAGTAGGTCTTGATTATTGGGGGGGGGGGGGTTGGGGGGGAAGTTTCAATAATTTATGTAGCCTCCACTTTAGAAAATAAAAATATTTTATAGCACTACTGAAGGTTGTCAAGCTTTTTTTCTGTTCACGAGCTTGAAAAATGAATTCATTTCTGTAGTTGTACTAATGACTACAATTAAATATTAACTTGGAGGTTTGGACTCTGTATAAATGAATAAACAATCATTTCTGGAGTTAACGACAGCAGTTAGTTAATAAATTCAAAGCAATGCAGTCACAACACATTCTGTTCTTGCTGATTTTTTGCTTCACACTTCTCTTGACCAAAACCGAAAATGAAGGTGAAGTCGACTTCCTTGTGGTGCAGTGTCTGGAACAAAACTGAAAGTGATAGATTCAGAGGAACTGAATGTATACCAGGTTAAAATGTCCTCAATTATAAGGATATGTTGCTGGAGAGCAAGTCCAAGATCATCCATACTATG
Organism: Intellagama lesueurii; assembly: GCA_037013535.1. NCBI lineage: Eukaryota > Metazoa > Chordata > Lepidosauria > Squamata > Agamidae > Intellagama > Intellagama lesueurii. Next base: position 66,118,264 of record JBAJHW010000005.1, on the reverse strand, counting down.
ATATTCCTAATTACTATGGATAGATGTGAAAGGTAGAGCATGAAGAAAGCTGACAGGGAAAAAAATGGATTCATTTGAAAGATGGTGTTGGAAGAGAGCTTGATGAATATGGGAACACCAGAACGACAAACTGGTAGGTGCTAAATCAAATCAATTTTGAACTCTCTCTAGGAGGAAAAATGATTAAATCAAGGCTATCATACTTTGGGCATATCATGAGAAGACAGGTTTCACTGGGAAGAATAAGGCTAGGAAAAGTTGAAGGCAGAAGGAAAACGGAGACCAAATATGTGATGGATTGACTCAATAAAGGAAGCCACAGTCTTCAGATTGCAAGATTTGAGCAGGACTGTTAATAATGGGATCACTAATTCATATGGCTGCCATAAGTCAGAAGCACCCATTTTTGAGGGTTGCATATGATTGCGTAAGTCAGAAACAACTTGACAGCACATAACAAGAATGGCCCTGTTAGATTAAATTAGGGATGAGTTAAATAAAAAACATTTCTGTTCTTGTAATTTGTAGATGTTTGCCTTCGGTTCTCTCAGAATGCTTCCTGTTCATCTCCTTCCCTTCTGTGTTCACAAACAAGTTCTCTTTATTTTGTAATTAAAAAGCTTTCCTGCATGTCAGTTGATGGCAAATGATGCAATATTCATATGCATTCATGCACATTATTTAACCATGAGGAATCATTGAATCTACCTCAGCACTTTCAGGGTTAATGATATGACTCAGGGACTTGAGAGGAGGAGGGACTGCCTGGGTAGGCAGGTGTAATTAACTAACCTTCACATATGCTTTTCCTTTCTACTGATTTTAAAAGATTTTATTACCTATTCACCTTTAATTGGAGAAACCAAATTAGCCATTTATCCCACACACTCAAGACCTAAATTGCTTTTCTTTGGATTTAGGTGCAATAAACTATCTGTTCTACAGTGTTTAGAGCTATGCTAAATTTCTTTCACATAAAGGGCAAGAACACACATTTGTTTTTAATGTAACAAAGGTAGAGACAGAACTTCATCGGAGGAGGTCTCAGAAGGAAGAGAGAGGAGTTCTCAACCAGCATCTTCATGACCTGGGGGGTGGGGGATAGAATCCCATTGCCTTCAAGTAAGAATTACCACATGAGATTCTTATAAACAATATTGGATCTAGTAACTATGTTTACTTCTTGCATAGCTGAAATATAAAGGCTTTTCTCTGAAGTATTATGGCTAATAACAAGTAATAAAGTTATCCTCCACATCTTTGCTTAATACATTATTAAAAAGCAATCCATGTTATTAGCCAACACTACATCATCTAGTAGTGCTTTCCAAGGAGTTAATTATGTGTGATAATATGAAGAAATTCAGCCATTTGTTGGTTTTGGACCTATTGTTCACCTGTTCACAGGATGATCACAAGCACTTATCAGAATAGAAATTAATTTATTTCTAGCTTTAAAAATTGTTATGAATAAAGGCACGATGTTTGGAAAAACAGATAACATTTTCCTTGAGGATTATCAAATGAATTAATTACATGCATCTTAGTTTCCCTTCAGCCCCAAAGCTCACAGCACTGCTTACATAAGAGGAAGAAGCAATACAATATAGTCCATGCCTGCAGGCATACAATCTCAAAGACACAACACCAAAGGAATGGGAGGGGGAAGCAAACACAGACACCAGTTCTTAAAGCTGCAAAGGAGTGTGCTCAAGAAACATCATCTTTGTTGTAAACAGCTGGCTTCAAACAGCTGAATATTCACATGCAAAATATGTGCGAGCTGTAATATTACCTGTTGCTATTTTTGGGCCATGTACATGTCATTTCCGTATACGTGAAGGAAGTGTACATATGCTCCACTGCCACATTTCTGTTTATTATGCATTCACTGAGTGGAATCCTTTGGGAAACCAAGCTTTAGGGCTGCATGGTATCAGTTCATTCATTCATGAACAAATGACAAAGTGGGACGGGGTTACAGATAAGTTTGTCTTCTCTGATTAATCAATTCCAAATATATATAAAATAAAAGAAAGGAAAGGAAAGGGAGGGAGGGAGGGAGGGAGGGAACTGCAATACCTTAAACTGTAACAAAATAAAATAGACTGGATCCAAGCCAAGCTATTTGAACTAAGACTGGACACTTAACCACACTTCCCTTAAAGTACGTCCCATTGGATATTGGGACATGTTATTTCCTTTGAAAATCAAAGTTCAAGATCCACATTAGGGCACTGTTTCCTTATTCCATCCAGGGCTTAAATTAGGTACGGGGGTTGAAGGTAGGAGATGTAAGGAAATACACAAGGCCTCTCGGGCTTTCACCCCATTTTAGCTGAATCATGTACTCTGTATTCTTCACAAAACACTAATTAAGGAGACTGTCACAAAAGATTAAAAAGACTGTCCCCTACCATCCCTCATTTCACCCCACTGCCCATCAGGTGGCTCCTTATTGCCTCATCCCATTATTGAACAGAGTGATTCTACTAAAAACATCCGCCAAACAGCCACATTTTCAAACAATTGGCTATAATAGTTACAAATCTACATCTGTGATATCCTGTTGTTAACCTTACTCTAAAGTGAAATCTGCTGCATGCATGCCTTGTAATAATAAAGAAATTTCAAGGGCCGAAATCCAGTGATAGTTTCAATTTGAATAGGACATGTTGGTAACAACAACACACTGACATTGCGCTCCTAATGCTAAGCACTCCCCATGACTCAGAGAATTAACACAACCACACATAATCATTGGAGAAAATAAGATCACCCTTTATTGTTTAGAGCAGCAGTATCCCTGGCATAGCATTGAGTATGGGTCCAGATCATCAGGAGACCCACAAGGGTTTGTGTGAACCTTTGGCACATAAGGTATTTTGGACTATAACTCTGACAGTCTTTTGCGATACAGATTGGGGATGCTGGGAATTGGATCCCAAAACTTCTGGAGTGCCAAAGTTTCAACACTTTTAGCTCAGTGCTTGATTAAACCCCCAAGGATGGAGTTTAATCATGAATGAGAGACTGCAGAACCCATAGGCCACAGAGCCCACCAGCTCCCTCAAGGGAATTCCCACAAAACTGGGGGTGGGGAATTCCACCCCTTCACATGGATCACTCCAGCTGTCCACAATCATCAACAAGGTTGTGATAAAAATCAGATACACAAACCATCAGTGAAACCAATACAGATGCAACTTTACACATGCAAAGACTATAATCTAAAATTGGGTGGAACGGGGGGGCTCTTCAGGATCAGAATGCCAGCAGCCAAACTTCTCTACCTGCCTTCCCTGGCTCCACCTCTCCCTTAGCATATAGCTAAGATAGTAAAAAAACCCAGTTTGAGTCCAGGTTTTCCACAAAGATCAAAAATAATCAAAATATTTTGAAATATGCTTCTTATATCCGATTCAATTTCAAAAATATCCAAAATCAGTTATTTGAGTCTTATGCAAAGAAAGGTCCCTCTCCACTGAAACCTAAGATCATGCTCTTGTTCAGCCTTTGAAAGTTCAGCTATTGAATTCTGAAACTGAATCATAGCATTTCTTGAAATTCCCAGTAACAGTTTTATTTTGCATTCTCCTAATGTAGCAACTCTACCCAAAACAATTGCACAATTTCTGTTTTGAATATTAATTTGCATTAATTCTGGCCTCCCAATTTTGAAGAGCTGGAAATAAGTAAGATCATCACTGTGCCTACATACATCGAAATACAAAGCTCATAAATGTATCTAGTAATTAAAACTAAAATTACAATTCAACAGATGTAATGAGATGTAATTATTAATAACCTCATTAAGTAGATGATAGATGCAAAAGCTCACCCATAATAATTACATCCTAAGAAAAAGAGGTATTGTTAATCAGCTAAGCAGTTGATGACATAGAAAATTATAAATAATAGAAACAATGCACAAATTAATTCTAGATTAGAGAGCCAGAATAGCTTGTGTGTAATAATAGAACACTCATTTTTCAGCCCTAGATAGGCATCATCATCTCTTAGAGATTGCGATAATTGCTTCATGTCTCCTTTAGTTTTGTTTTTAATTCTACTTTGATGGTAGCCATGCCAAATGAAGCTTGTGGATGGACATCAATAAGCAGCCAAAACAAGAGCTGGGGGGGGGGGGGGGAATCCTTTTTGAATTATGGCTCTCACAGTTTACAGCCAACATGGTCATTGGCCAAGCTGACAAGGGGATTCTGACCATTTGTATTTCTTTATATGTCTCTATTTGTTTACTGTGCTTCTGTGCCGCCTTTCTCCTGGAGACTGTTCTGTAGTCCAAAAACTAACTTTTCCAAATGTTGGCCAAAACCAACATCACATCATGTGCCCAAAGGTTCTGTGAAGAGGGAGCTTTGTTTCTCAGAAAAAAGTTTTCTCTTGGTTTGGAACCTACATTTCTGAGGCAAGAGCATTTAATGCCTGTTGGTGTTTGAAGAGTATTGTCCTTCTGTTTCTGAATATGCATTTCTAACAAAGCCACATGGCTCTGCTACAGATAATTTCTGCTTATTACTAAGCTAATTTTGCTAAGAACCTAATGCACTTCCTTCTCTCTGCAACACTTGAGGGCTGGGCAGAACAAAATCTTACAGGAAACTACCAAATTTCATGTTCTTATGTGGAAAAGATTCCTCACCACAGTGTGAAACATACTGCTGGCCCACCTTTTGATATTCTGCATTTTTACTATGTTACACTACTATTTTATCCTCCACCTAGTATCACTAAGCAATAAACCTCACAGCTATGTTACAAAGTGTGTTCTTGAATAATAAGAAAAAGAAAATCAAAGTTGTGCTAGAAGTTGCAAGTTATGTCTGACTTCCATTAACATTTTTGTTTACATCTAGCAATCACTTCCTTGTGTTAAATCGTAGACAGAAATCCTAAGCCAGTTTAAAGAAAAGTCATTTTTTTACTCATCAGTCTTCTTGTGGATGGGTGGGTTTTTTAAAGTCGTTTTTTTAAAATATTGGCAGACTCATTTCTCAAGACAAGTGTGTGCCTCTAAGCTTGTAAAACATATTGGCCTAAGCAGGATATAACTGTACCATTTATAGCAATAGAGCCAGACAACTTTGGCAACTTAAGTACTTAAATAATAATAGCTGAAAAGCTGAATGTTTATAGTTGCTTTTATATCCCCCATAAATGATTTGGTTCCTTAGAGAGGGTGATGCTGGAGTGTTTTGAAAGGACCAGATTTTAATTAATGTCATCTTCTCCCCGTCAAAATTGCTGTTATGCTGCAATGCATAATTTCTAAAGCCCATCATCAGGAGCTTAATGTACCTGATGGAAGCTGAAATCACATTATTAAATGTGTTGCAGCCTCCACAGTATTGTCCATATATAGCATTAATAAGAGCCTACATAACTCTAATGATAGCAGTGGAACAGTCATTTTTAGAACTTTGAGGCCAAACTCCATATGGGAATATGAGGTGTCACTATCCAGGAAGATGCAAGACCCTGGCTTGGCCTTTCCTCACACCTATCCCAGCTGAACCAAAAAACTAAGGGCTTAATGTACTGTAACAGTGGCTGAATCCGGACAGCACTCTGTCCTGTTATGATCTATTGAATTTCAGCATAGGTCTTCTCACCATTCCCATTTTATCTTCTTGCATTTTTGCTTCCAAAGTGATTGGTACACCCTTCTCTGCTTACCTCTGAGCTGCAAAAAGTGCCAAAAATATGAACGTGAAAGTTGAAGGGGAAATCTGATTGCCGCAGAATGAGAGGGAGACTCTTATCACTGTCCTGACTGGTCTCAAAATAAAGAGCACACAGTGGTGCTTTGTAATTTTCTCTTACTGTTTCAAACATGTTCATTTCTAACAATGGACATCACCTGGGGTTTTGTTGTGAAGAACAATCACTATTTCTTAGACGTTCACAACTGTTATGTCAAGATAAGGTGTGTGCAGTTAGGATGATGAAAGATCTAGTGATCTGTACTGTCTCTATATGCAAGATGGGAGCACAAAAAAACCTGCCTGATTCCCCTACGTCATCATGATTAGTATTCAAAACATAAATTGTTCTATAAATAGACAGATTGATGCAAACAACAATGTGCATCATTGTGTTACAGAGCTTGCAGAGTTTTTCACATAAGCCATGATCCATGTAATTCATACCCTGGGTGCCTCTGGAGCTGGAAGCATTTGAATCATAACTCAGAGACAGAGAGAGGTGTGCTACACTGTTATATCAGTTTGATCTAAGTTTAATGCCACAGATCCATCCTAGAGAATCCTGGGATTCGTCATTTGGCAAGCACTTGGAATTTGCAGAAGACCGGCACTAATGTTCTCAGCAGTGGAATGTAAGTATTTCACCAAACTAAAAATCCTAGAATTCTGTAGGGTGCAGCCATGACAGTTAAAGTGTTATGAAACTAATATACAAGTGTGTAGAGTGGACACTCTTGTGGAAATTTCCAGGTGAAATTGGACAGGAGAGATAGCTGGAATCCCTCTTGCAAGATGTTCCACAGTAAGTAAGTAAGTAAGTAAGTAAGTAAGTAAGTAAGTAAGTAAGTAAGTAAGTAAGTAAGTAAGTAAAAGGAGAGGACATAACATGATAATTAAGAAGTTCCTGTACAGTCTCATCAACAAAGTAGGTGCTTCATCACTTTTCTCATAATTTGATAAAAAATTTACTAATAAAAAATCAATGTCTGAAAGAAATACAGTGTACATTTATCAGTCTGTATATTCTTTCTTCCTTCAGAGAAAGCTTTGTCTGATTAGAACTGGACATAATTAATGTTTTTAAAAAGTAATCCTGAGGAGGCAAGTGAACCAAGAGTGAACCAAGAGCCAGGTCTGGGGAACTTAATGGTACCAGAGGGCATCATTGGGCAGATGCAGAAAGCCCAATGCTGCATAGTATTTGCTCTATGCTGGGACTGGTGGTGTCACTTGGCAATGCTCCTGCTGTAGCAATGGTATCCAGTTTGACCACAGCTCTGTTAAGCCTAGGGTTGATTTATAGACAACTCATCATTATAAGACAAAATTTATTAAGTGCTGATTGTGTGGGATCATTGTCACAGAAATATTTCTCACCTCCTGTAATTTGCAAATTAGTTTGCTAAGTTTTGTGATTGCTTTTCAGGGCATAAATGTCTTCTTTGTCAGCAAGTCTGATTTTGCAGACCCAAAAGACTGCCTGAATCATTTCGCTTCAACACTACTGTGATTTTAGATCTGACAACAGCTTATCTAAAATGTATAGTGTGGCCCTCAGAGTAATCCCATCCAGCTGCATTCCATATGCAAATACATGGTGACATTTTTATAGAGAAACCATGCTGCATACTTGAATTTATATAAAGAAATGGGGGCTATATTGAACAAGTTGTAAATCAAGGGTTTTAATAACTCTACTAAAATTTGTATTAATCAATAAACAGTGGAATCCTTCACATGTCTGCTGAGTTCAGTGGGACTGAAGAGTAACTCTATGTAGAATTGCAGCCTCAGTTATTGCTTTTCCTTTTAGCGAGCAGTCAAAGAGGGATAGTTCTGAATGCAGTTGACACTTTAGATTGTGAGTAATGTTAATAAAAATCATGGCTGCTCCACTGATAAGTCTCAGTTGTAATACACACTGTCAGGAATAGTATCTTTGGTGACCTCTGATAATACAATTCTGACAGAGCACTCTTAACCAAGGTGCTGACGCAAGCAAGAAACTTGCAGAAATAGCAACCTATTCTTCATTTCCCAAACAAGAGTCAGTTCTGAGCTGGAGGACAAAAAAAAAAAAAAGCATAAAAATTCTTTAAGAACAAACAACAATAACTTCTGTTCTATGGAAACACCAGACCAGCATCCTTCTTCCCCTCCAGGTGACAAGGATCATGAGCACGTAATGCCAAGGGAGTCGTCATCCAATAGATCAATGTCTTCTGATTTGCACTGTGTGAAGAGTATCTAACCCAAAGGAGGGGAAATACTGAATTAACAAAGTGATGGCAAAAGTGCAATATAAAAATGTAATACACTTCAATAAATATAACGGTTCATGCCTCAATATTTGCTTACAGTTTGCTTGGCAAAACAAGAAACAAACAAACAAAAGTGGGTTGCCTGCCTGAAATGTGAAACTGAACTCATCTTGGAAATAACTAGTTCCTTTGCTTAATCCCTTAATCCAGTAATAAAGATAAAATATCTATATAACTACATGGGCAAAGCTTTGAAATGTCACATTTTGAGAGGCTACAACCAGTATTTCTGTTCGCTGGGGAGAGGGGGTCCTGCACGTTGCAGGCCAACAAGTAAATTTTCAGAGGTCTTTTTGCATTTATACCTCAATGAGCGATAAGCTCTCCTTCTGTAATATAACAACTTTTTGTTTCCTTTTCCAATACCATTAAAAGTGGTATAGGAGGAAGATCACATGGTGGAAGAGCTCTTCATACTGCTGCTTTGTGCTTTGTTGTGGGTGCTGGAGTAGCAATAAGGTGAAAGGGGAGAGTCGTAGACTAGCATCTTGTAGCTATTCATGAGAAACAGGAAAGTGAAAAAGTTACTTAAAAAAACTGTAGTGGTAGACTGTTTTTAAACAAACATCTTTGAAAGATAATTGTAACTAAGAACTTTTTTCAAAGTAACTTCATAAAGTCTGGAAAATATAACACAAGCACTTTTAAGGCATTAAGGAAACACAACTGGGTGGCTCCTATGTACATACACAGGTCTGTTTAGGCATAACTATATGCCATTTTGGGTGTGGGGTGGATTGAGCTACAAAGGATCTGTTGAGATTGGGAGGAAGAAGCAATGTGCCATTTGACATGCTCTTCCCATCTGAACAGCAAACAACCTTCATCAACTGTCAAGCATTTTCCAGCTGACCACGCAGAAACGTTTCACTTCCCAGCTAATGGACAAGGGCTGGAAGCCAGCACTGGTGACAGAGAGGCTTCCTGCCTCTTGCTGCTCCTCTTCACTTCCCAGCTGATTGTGGTGCCAGTCTTCACTCCACAGCTGATCAGCAGAGGTGGGAAGTTGGCTGCAGGACTAGGGGGCTTGGAGCCAATAACAGCTTCACAACTGAGACTTCCACTGAATCGTGCTAAAAAATATGCATGCCCTAGCTCGGTGTCAGAAAGGTGTGGGGCAGCTCTTAAAGGGGAAGGATGGATTGTTCTAAGTAGAATCACAAGTGGACAAGGTTTATTTCCCCCCCCCCCCAATCAAAACAGTGCCATCAGGGATCCATATACCATAACTATATGCCTGTGTGAACAGGCTCACAGTTGCAATTTTACTATAACCTTTCCTGTCCCCCTCCAGTTCTGTAGCACCTGTCCAGGTATTATCTGTCAGGCTCCAATTGAATAATCTAGTTGAGTGCTAAGTTTACTAAATATTTGAGGAGAGGTATATTGGATCTCTCCTAGTGGAGGGCAGTTTCCTGATTCATAGCACAATTATACACTTCACAATACTGTCCACCATGTCACAAGGCAAAGGAAGCTGGAGTGGAAGTACAGGCCTATTGTGCTTCCTAGCTGCTCTGCCAAATCCTGAAGCACACAGAGAAACAGAGAGTCTGTGTGTATGTCTGTGTAGCTATGGAATTTACTGCTGCGACATTTTGTAATGACAAACAGTAAACATGTGTTGAAAAAAAAGCACACCTAGACAAATTCATTCAACAGAACAATGTTCCATGTGGTCCATTATCTGTTTCCAACAGTGGCCAGCAGAAGCTTCTATAAAGATCTTAATAAAGTGCATGCATGTGTACACACACCAGAGTCCCATAATGAAATGAATTGGCAGTAGATGAGGAACAGGTTAAAGCACAATAAGCTTATAGAATTCATTGCCACAAAAGATGATGGCTAGTGGTTTGGCACTTGAAATCAGCAACAAACTGAGAGTATCACTATTCCAAACAGGAATGCATCTGCAGAAGATCCAGCCAGCCTAGGACAGGAAGCTTGTAGCACAATTCACATTTCATGGGGAAAGAAAAGGGGACCTCTTGTTTCTCCACTGTGAAGAATCAGCTCTGATGTGTGCAAAATACCTACATAATTATTGTGAATATACAGTTAGCTTCACTGTAGAAAAAAGTAAATACTGACAGGGTTAGACAGCCACAGGGAAAAAGATGACTCTTTCCATGGATGTTTATATGTGAGGAGTACATTATTTATGGGTGAGTGGCATTTTCACAGTTACTATCTTGTAATTGCTAGCACAGCCAGTTTAACTTGAATATTTATAATTGTTTAGAGAATGCAAACTACAAATTTGCCAACATACCATGAAAAATGACATGTTGAATGTCAGGAGGGTGGCGAAATATGGGACCCTTCATATCTGATCAGATCTTTGCATACCCCTCCCAATTTCTCTAGAATAAGGGGAACGTCTGCCAGGATGCACAAAAGGCTGTGTTCAGAGGCAGAGTGAGGGAAGGGACAGCTGAAGCCAGAACTGTTCAGGGTTGAGGACCTGGCAGAGGAGCAGCCATGAAGTAAAAATAGAATTAGATTGAGGACAGAAGGGAGCAATGAGTATTCAGCAGCAGGACCAGAACTGAATCACCAAAGGGCAAAGGCTTTGAAGAAGTCATGATGGCAGACAGTGTGACTTCATTGGTGGCAGCCTTAATGACAGCTAGAAGCAGGGAGGGGGTGTTCAGATTTTTTGGACTGCAGCTTCCCCAGGAAGAATTCTGGGAGCTGCGGTTTAAAAAATAAAAATCTACAGAGCAGCTTGCGTTACCTACATGTGGGCCTCTGTCACCATTAGTAGCCTTTCAAGAAGAAGGAATCCATCCTGGTGGTGCCTGGGAGTCACAAGTCTTTAAAACCAGCAGGTTTCATTTGGTATAAATGTTTGTGGATTGCAGCCCTCTGCTTCTGCTGCACCCAAAAAAGTAGGTAAGGTAAAGGTAAAGGTTCCCCTTGACATTTAGTCCAGTTGTGTCCGACTCTAGGGCGCGGTGCTCATCCCCATTTCCAAGCCATAGAGCCAGCGTTTTGTCCGAAGACAGTTTCCATGGTCACGTGGCCAGCGCAACTAGACATGGAATGCCGTTACCTTCCCACCAAGGTGGTACCTATTTATCTACTTGCATTTGCATGCTGTCAAACTGCTAGGTTGGCAGGAGCTGGGACAAGCGACGGGAGCTCACTCCGTCACGTGGATTCGATCTTACGACTGCTGGTCTTCTGACCCTGCAGCACAGAGGCTTCTGCGGTTTAACCCACAGCGCCACCACGTCCCTAAAGTAGGCTGCAGCCAAATAAAATTTATTAGTCTTAAAGGTCCTATTGGTCTTTTGGTGGAAGAAGTTATGTTTTCTGCAACTTAAAACAAAATTTTGGATATAATTGAAGGGTCTCCCTCCTTATATTAGACATCTGTAGGATTTCAAGGGAAGTTAAAAGTGTCATCGTAAGATAACACAAAATAGACCATGACATGCAGAGTCAGATTGTGTCTTTCTCTTCATGACTGGCTGTGCCATCTTGTACTGCTAATCTTCTGCTTACAGCTCTGAAGAGAAGCAGGTGCGGTAACTAGATTGCGTATACATGAGGACTGCAGCAATTTTCATGGCTGTTCAAGCAAGGATGTGGTTTTTTCCCCTCACCAGAAGAAGCCACTGTAGAATTATCTTGTCACAATTTCAACTCTGCATGCAAATATTTATTTACCTAGGAATGCTAATAATGGACTGCAGTGAGATTGTAATGTCTTGTGCGAACAGCTCTAAAATTGAATCTATAAATTAATCTATACATCTAAAGATCAGGAGAGACTATATTAATAATAGCACTTCCTGCTTTACATGTCTTCTCTAATGCATCCATCACCGACTATTGTTGGGCATGGGCTAATACTGGGCTAAAATGGACTATCTGTCATCATGACTCTTTTAATTTGGTTATTGTTTTATCTGATTACATCCATTTGTGTTATACACATCATTGATATTTTACATGTTTATTCCTTTGATTGGTGGGTCTTTGCAAATGTGTTACTGAACAAAGTATTGAAAAGTATGTTGAAGCAGGATCATGTGAAAGGGTTCTGCTCAATAAGATTTGAACACAGTAAGAAAAAGATACAGATACATGCATTACTAACATTTCCTTTTTTATTTCTTAATGTATCTTTCTTTTATTAGAGAATCAATAGTATTTCCACCTTACAAAGCTTCAAAGAAATCTGTGGATACCAAAGAAATATAAATATACCACCTGAGCATTTTTCTTCAGGTGATGGATGTCTGATCCCTTAATCAAAGTGACTTTTACATTAAAAAGTTTAGCTCAGCTATTACTCTTGAAAAATGTATTTTATCCAGCTTGGCTACTTTTATTTTAATGTATGTTTGTGCACCCACATACAGAGCATCACTTTGTAATGGTGCAATATATTGCAAGATCACTTGCCAGTTCCATGACAAACTCTTATTTCTGGAAATTTCCAGAAGGAAGAATAGAAAGTTCTAAACAAGTAGATTTCATTAACATTTTAGTAGTCCTTTCCAAATGTCTTTTATTCCACTTAAAAGAAATATGCAAAATTCCTTCAAATAATAGAAACCCAACCCAAAATGATAGAGAGGAAGCGAGCTCTCAAACTATCTGTGCTTGTTTCGTATATAAGTATGTAGTGATGTACTAATTTTCAGGCCATGGCCCTTAGAAAGATATACTATCAATCAGAGAAAATTTACTTGATTTGCTTGATTGGTAGTTTTGCTTACAGGTAAAGTATGTCAAACACACTGACAGAATGGAGGCCCAATTCTCAAGTTTATTATAGCCAATAATGTATTCCCTTTAAATTTCATTCACATCTGTTTTCAAAAAGCGCACTCATGTGCCTTGTTTCTGTTGAACCCTGCATATTTGTCCAATGATTCTAATCGTCCATAGTCCATGAAATGAGACCTCACATAGGTTCCCTTCTTCCCCATGAGCCCTATCTCCTCTGTGTGCTTTGCCTAAGCTGCTTGATGATCTTGAGAAATGGGAAGCTTCTTTTCCACTCACCTGCAGAGGAGAAGGGAGAGGAAGTTTCCCATTTCTTTTTAATTGTTACTAACCAACACAGCACATCAACAAAAAAGCCCTTTCAAAACATCACTGATGCATTAGCAACAATTAAAAAGAAATGAAAAACTTTCTCCCCCTTCCCCTCTTCAGGTAAGCAACCAAGAAGCTTCCCATTTGTCAAGATTTTTAATCAGCTTCAGCAAAGGGACTGCTGGGCAGCCATTTGGTTCAATCCCAGAGATCATATACCTTGCAACCAAACCAAAATGGAGTGATCCTACCCTCACCAAGAAAACAGTAGCCTCTGACAGGCACCAAAAAAGCTGCAGGTAGGCATCAAGAGGAGTGGGCTGGCTCACCTTCATCATGTGGTTCCTGAAAAAAGGAACCAACCAGCCCTCCCCAATCCAGACCAAACGTGGGACCGACTGAGTGCACCCTAAGATTTTTGAAAGCCCTATCTCTTCCTCTTTAAGAGGACAACATCAAAGAAATGAAATGAGATGATTTGTAAAGTTCCAGTAAAAAAAAAAAAAAAAAAAAAAGGAGGGCTGCCAGAGGGAGGAGAAATAATCTTTCTTGTACCAACTTTATCCTCAGTTGAGCTCAAAGAAAAACATCCAGCTTACCAACTGTAGCGGCAGTCTTGGTTAACAGAACAGTAGAAACAGTGTGGCACATCTGGGAAGAAAACATTTGTATGCAGGAGACTTTTCAGGGTTTTGTTATAGTTACTGCAAGAAGTGAATTCTAGTATAATTTAGTAATGAGCTATTTTTTTCTTGTCCTCTTTATTGATTTATTTAAAATATTTTTACTCTGCCTTTATCTTTAAAAGGACCCAAGACAGCTTACATCATTGAAAATACAATATTCAAAAGCTAAAAACAGTAAGTACACAAATATTTAAAAAGAATTAAATAAGTATTATATTAAAAATGGTAAATGAAATCAATACTGAAAACACATTTTAAAGCAACAGAGCACAGTATATTTCAGTTGCTAAAGAAGATGAGAGATTGCTATGCTTGGACACAGAATTCAACCCTAGCACCAGACTACGAAATCTGCCCGACACTTTCATCAACCATTGCTGCTGCAATGATGTGATGTTGAGTTGCTACCCGTCTTCTGAGTTTGCTAGCTGTACTGGGAGCTGAAGCTCATTTAGAAATGTGCAATTAATATAAACAAACTGGTTTAATGGCATATCATACACACTTTAAACTCTAAGGCAGGTTAGAGGGCAAGATGCTACCCTTGAGCCACATATAGCCAGCCGTCAAGGCAGTTTTGCACCCCTGGTGTCTTCAAGCCCCCCCCCCCCAACCTTTTAGAACTTGGGGTGAATTATTTTGATCAAAAACTCCCTCTCTACCCTCTATGAGGTATGGGGGCAATCTTGCTATGTTTTGAGGGGATGTAGTACCCTGGTTGCTCTATATCCCCCACATTTGTTTTTTTTAATGACCACTAGATGGCATAAGTTTTTTTTTCCTTCTTTGTTCCTTCCTGAATAAATCCTGTTTGTTCCTTCTGCTCATTCATTGGTCAATTACAGGAGGCCTTAGCATTATTGGATGCTTCTTCACACAAGCTCAGAAATTGTCTGTATTACGTCTTTATCATTTTCAGCTCTTTCCTACCAAGAAAAAAAGTCATTATCCATTGAAGCTGGGGTATTAAATCCTAATTTTGATCAAAGAGAATTGGTTCCATTGATTTAACTCAGCATCTTTTCATCTATTATCATGTTACCTCGACAATTTACTGGCCAAGAGCCATGGAATTGCTTCTTAAATGCTAGCTATGTGCAGTCTGTGCCACATGGAGTGGTAGTCACAAGTATTCATTTGCTATACTTGTATCACACTTGAAAAGCATCAATCAAGTCCCTATCTGCTTAACTTCAAGTACTCCCAAATGATTTACTGTGGCCTACTGTAACCTTTAATTTGAAGGTTAATTCAAGGGTGGCATTATTACCTATCACTTTTCAGGAGTTCTAAGCAGCTGTGAATCAATGGTAAGACTGGGCTTAATTACATGACTAAAGGCTACTGTATCTGAAACATTCTAGCTCTATAATAAGATTTTCAGGCAACTACCATGGGATACAGAGTCATCTGAATTAAACCCTTGTCCTTCCTTTATTCCGTGAAGTTCATGTTCTCACCTCTGGATCCATGTCTTGCTCACAAGCAATCCAGTCCCTGGGACGATATCCATGTCCATCTGAACTCAATAACGATCAGAGAAAGTATAGCAAGTTGACCGACCAAGAGCTGCAGTGAGGGGGGTTGGCATCTAGCAACAGAGGCTCAAAATAAACATAGGTCAGACAAACAGCATTCTGGCAACAAGTCAATTTAAGCAGATGGGGAAAATCTGAAAATTTAAAAAACCCAAAAACTAAAAACTGAATAAATTCAGAATTAAGTCTGTCTGATTGCAACAGGATGCAAGTGGGGAGATCCAAGAAAAGGAAGCACCCCAATCTGAAGTTGCACACAGTCAAGGGAGTCACACCAAGGGTTGGCCTACACATTGGACAAGACCTGGAACCAGAAGGAACATCTCCAATAGACTTACAGTTCCAAGTGTATATTGCTGAGTTGCAGGAACCTGAACAAGAGCTCACCAGAAGCCTATGGATAGCTGATCTCCCTTGGAGGGAGTCAATGTACTTTCCCAGAAGGAGAAAAGAAGGGAACCTTTGTTTACAAGTCTTCCTTTGTAATGGGGTATGTCAGCTGGAACCTTCCAGTCAGGCTTGTGCCTTCAGTCTGAGCTGTTCTTGTGGGCTAACATTGGGTTCAGCCTCTTCTTCTGACTCTGGAGCTGAGCTGCCTCTTATCTGAGAGTCCAGGGTCTGTGGAGCCAGTTGACTCATCAGCGGGTACAAGTTCAGAGGAGTCCAACTCATCCTTACAAGAGAAGTTTTCCAAAGGAGAAAAGACAATCAGTGATTTAGGAGAACTGTACTGTATTCACAATGTAAAGTGGGAACTGTTTAAAAAACCTACCAAAAATATCACAATACTTTCTTTAAACTATTGACTTTTAGTCATTTGACTTACAGAAATCCTCACTGCATGCTAACAGTTGTCTCTGTTTTCATGAGGGGGAATCTGTCTTCATCAGTTGGGTAGAAGACAGAAATCCTTCAGGAACATATTTCTCCACTACTCGTATCTCCATTTTCTCTAAAGATTTTCACCAATCTGATTTTCAGTCATCAACGTGTGTGGCAGAAAAGATGAAGAATTCATTCATTTTGGTTTGTACCCTTGCTATTGCCCAAAGCACAATGTGAATGGAATGCATTTAAAACAAAATATAAAATACTGACAATAATAACTGTACGTATAAACCTCAATGCATTGAAAAATCTTAGAGAGAGGAAAAATAATGTACTCATAGAATGATGTGTTTTTTTTAAAGAAAAGAAATAATGGGTTGAGTATGTAGAAAATGTGCTTTTTATCGTAAATGGAAACCCCTGGTGTTTTCTGTCATTAAATGAGCATTGTTTCTTATAGCACCAAGGAGATGAAACATCAAGGAAAACATTTAGGTCCTACATTTAAAAGGGCTTATTCTTTCAATAGATCAGTTACATTTGCTAATCAAATTTCTGCTATGTTTGTACTGATACTTTGAATCTTTTAACAAGGTGCATTGTCAGGAAAGTATTTAACAAAGGTTGCCCTATAGCCCCATAAATATTTTGGCACACTGGATGGAAACAGTGTGCCCTCTGAACAGGTCCATTCCATTAACAGGTATTCTTTTAAATGGCTCCCGCTGTAATAAGATACAAAGCTTGTGTAATGAGATGGAAAATTGTTAACCACACATCAGATGATTACAGTGTTTTTCCCCCAAATCAATTTAGGCAGACAATAATACATCTAGAAGATGAATGCCTAATGTACATTTTATAGACATAATCAGTAGATTGTTTTTCCCCTGAAAATATTTTGCAGTGTACTACTTCTTATGTAGTGATACTGAGGAAAATACATAGGCAAAAGATATGATGATCCCAGTGAAATGCTGATGATGAACTAACAAGAATCGGATAGGAAGAGAAGGAAAAATACCAAAGCATGCAAGTTGCATGTCTGCTTTCAACTTTTTGATGAATCAGGAGTGTAGGCAATAATTTAAAATGCAGTATCAGAGCATTTGCAAGATTTTTTAAAAAATCCTTAATATTGATTCAAAACTTTATTCTCAATATTTACCATTTCAAACTCACACGCGAGCAATTCTACCACTCCTGGAAGTCCCAAATCACACAAACCATAGAATGGTTCATTTCTTCAGAAAAATCCGTGGAAGTTAATGGTTCATGATTCATGAATAGCAACAAACCATGAACCATCACAAACCACTATTTTCCTGATCTGTGCCCATCTCTAGTAACAATAAATTCAGCAAGATAACTGTACCTGCTCCCTGGTCTGCTATAGGGAAACCCCCCCCCCCGCCCCCCAAGGGTCCATTGATCAAGGCATCAAAGTCAAAATCTCTTTCGTGAATCAACTCCAATAACCAAACCAACAAGAGAACTAAAACTAATCCAACTATACAAATCCTCCTTCAGTCCACCCCAGCCAATCCAGTCTTGGGCAGCCCTTAAATCCAAAAATAGGGAAGGGGTACTTGACACTCCTCTGGAGGCTTAAAATTGTCCCTATCTCTGTTGTCAGATGTGGGGAAAAGCTGTCATGTGTTGGATGGCATGTACTTCAACTGTCTGAGGTGGTTGAATTGTCTCTGCTTCCTCTAACACCATTGTTGGGGGGGGGGAGATCATTGGGGTCAATTCTGTGGGTGACTGCTGATGCCTCCTCTGTGTAATGGTGGTGTCTCTTAGCCAGCTAGAGCTTGAAGCTTACAATATGTCCTTGGGTGGTTCAGGTTGAGGCCACTCCAGCACTTCCATCCGGGTTTCCCTTTCATCCTCTTCTTCTTTCTCTTCATCCTCTCCCTCCATGAGCTGCCACCACCTTACTGCTTTCTCCCTCCCCTTTTATAACCGCTCTCCTTCCTTCCAGACTTTTCAAAGCCTGGTCTTTTTCCCTGGCCTCTGGACCTTCTGTACAAGCCCCTCCTGCTGTTTCCTCCTCTGCCAGCTGTGTCAGTGATTCTGGTGAGGCTGGTGGCTTTGGAGGGAAACAGAATGGCCACATTCCATGGGTCAGTTGGCCCAATTACCAGGGGTAATTTCCAGTAGGGTGGAAGGCACAGTAGGTACCAGTAGGGTGGAAGGCACAGGAGATGACTTGACACCAAGCTTTTCCAAATTACTTCTTCACAACAACTTGATGTATACTAAGCATCTTGTTAAGACACAGAGGCTTCCCCCCCTTTATCTTAGAGGAAATCTCAGCAGGTACAGCTTTTCATGCAAATTCTACTTGCTGACCTTTCTTTATCCACACAACTATTAAAGGTACAGGAAGCCTGACCTCTTTTTCAGCTGGTCAACCTAGATAGGTGAGGATGATCACATCCAGAAATATCCCACAACATTTTTATCAACTTCCCTACTAATCATCACCAATGGCTCACTATTACATGTACTAAGCCTCAGTTTTCTACCTCTTATCTATCACATTACTGACTATACCCACTAGTCCCCGAGTTTTCTTGTTCAAAGCAATGATAATAACAACTACATACAACAAGTTCCTTTAAAAATAATAATAATTCCAAGCTCTGGTGAGATATAATTCAAATCAATGTGGGATGGGACGCCCGTGCAAGGCATGCTTCCAGCGCAAGGAATCTACCTGCCAGACAATAAGGTAGAAACCACAGAGCAGTTGTTCCCAACCTAGGGTACCCCAGGTGTTCTTGGACTGCAATTCCCAGAAGCCCCAATCAGCACAGCTAGTGGTGAAGGCTTCTGGGATATGCAGTCCAAGAACACCAGTGTTACCCCAGGTTGGGACTCTAGTTGCCAGACAACCTTGGTAACGCAGAAGGATACTAAGGCTAATGAGAATGTGTTAATTTTTCAAGGTCTAGTGCTATTGCCTTTTTATACATGCTTGCAATTATATATGCATGCATGCTCTTTCTTGCTTGCCTAAACAGGCACAAACAATTTCCCACTATCTATTTGTTAGAATATGTCCAATTCAGAGGAATACTTCATCTTGAAGTCCTAATTCAAGACTACTCAGCCAAACATGCAGTATTAAGAAACGGAGGAGTGCCTTCAGCCTGTGCAGAGCTTTAATATGAAATGGAGGGATGATAATGTGAAGCAGTCCCCGTGGTACATAATGAGCCTTTCTAAGTGTCCTCTCTAAGTAATGAAGACTAAAAGGAGCAGACTGCCTGCACACCAGGAAAAAGAAAAGTTCATTTCATCATGCATTAAGTTGTGTCAGAGTATGAAAAAGAATCTCATTGCTGAATCACACACCACTTTACATAAACAAATGATTAGTTGTCCATCCTAAAGGGATATTATGAGATAATCATAATTGCATTTTTTTTAAAGTATGAGCTTTTCTAGAAACACAAAAACTATACCGAATGCCACATACAAGTTGTACAATACCTGGAGGTGCTGCAATGTTCCTACATTTTGTTATTTTGTTTTTATTGCTGGAAGAAATGTTTCAGTTGGAGGAAGGCAGTAAATCATCCTGTTAGCTCTGCCCCATTATCTTATACACTTCAAGTTGGGATTGGAAATACCTTTAAATATGAATTTATACAGTAGCATTAAACAACTTCAAACTTGGTGTGTCTTCTCAAGGATGAACTAACCATTCCTACCCATATTTTATCATTGCCTGTAGGAAAAACAGTAAGGAAAGTCCCAAAATATATGAGGGAGAAAGAAGAGGGGCCTTTTATAATTTCTTTCCAGATCTGTGGGAAAAGAAGATTAAAAAAAAAACATGCCTCCCTCCAAGTTTACTTAAATAACTATGCCTTGTGTGATGATTTTTGGTGTGGTAAGCTATATTGATCAAAACTTATCCTGGCAGTGGGATTTGGACAACAGAATAATGGCCAAATATCTCTGTGCATCTAAATAATAACACACAGTAGTAAATGAAAAAGCAAGACATACAAGCCCTAAGAGATCACATAAAACATAGTATTACAGAGTGTTAAGTCCTTGGCAGATAAATGGTAACATACGAACAAAATTAGAATAGGCAGTCTGAAGCTGCAAGCTGGGAAACATTAATTCTGTTCTCCCTAATGTCTCTCTAATGGATGCTTCCAATGCATGATGGGGATTTATTTTTAAATAATGTTATTGCACTATCAGCTGACCTTCCTGTCTGGTTCAATTTACATAAAGAATGAAGGTGCCCAAAAGACATTCCTTTCCTGCCACCCAAAGGACAATTTGAGGGGCTATGTTTAAAAAGGTACTTTTGAGATTCCCAGGTAAAATAAAAAGGGTATAATCTTATACACTTGCTTAAAGAGTAAGCCAGATTGAGTATTCTTTTGAAATTCCCATGCATCAGACATGGCAAAGGGTTGCCAATTCAACAGCACCCCATTCCCTGAGATTTAAAGGCCAAAACGTGAGACCGAGGATCCTTGGGATATCACGTCTTTGATGTCGCATGGGCAGGGCAGACCAGAGTCGCAAGGGAAGCATGTCGAACACCACATGCCAGCACATTTGTGTTAAGCCACTCATCAACCCTGGTGCCCCCTGGAAACAGGTGGAGAGGAATGCCCAGACTTTAAAGACTTCAAAAACTTTCTCTTATATCTCCAAAGTATGATAGTCTCCATTCATACATTTTAAGTTCCTCTGAGAGTTCAAACGTGATTTGAACCCACTTACCTGTCTTGGTAATGGGAAATGGTGCTTCGACTTACGACCATTTCAAGTTATGTCCATCTTCTGGAACGGATTATGGTCGTAAGTCGAGGCACCACTGTAGTCATATCAAGTCATTGTTCTGTTCTGCCAGTAATATGGTCTTAACTGCACATATTAAATTATAATTTTTCTTCTACCAATTTTCACTCCTCTTTCTTCTGATTTTATTCCAGTTTTTTATACAATATGTTCCACATATAGATTGAACAGATAGGGTTACAAAATACATCTCAATGATGCGTTATTATTTCTGGAGTAGAAGTCAACTGTCCCGTACAATTCTTTCTTTTAAGCATGACAGCTTGGCCTCAGCCTCTGGCCAAGACTGTTTGGGGGGACTTTTTTGTTTCTCTCTCCCCTTCTACAAAATTCTGCAATGTCCACCTTGAGGGAAGATCCCTGCAGCACTGGAAGGTTAGGCCTTCTTTCCTTTCCTTTCCTTTCCTTTCCTTTTGGGAAATTTTAGTGGCCTAGTAAAGTTATCATCCCCCTTTTTGTTGTTGTTTTTACAAATGTACAGGATAGCAGACATTCATAGGTAACAGACATAGCTAGGATGTGCTAGATCTGAGAAACATATCTGGAAGTTCAACTTTCAGACTGAGCATTTACTGATTTATATCCCAAATAGTATTTTTAAAGCTCATCTAACACGCTTCTGGCCAGACTCAAGCCTGCAGTGAACTAATTTCCATCTCTTTTTTTGTAATAATATGAATATAATGTCTTTTTGTCATTTCACAAATGAGCATGACTCAAAGCACAGTCCATGTGGTTGGCCATCCCAAAAAGACTGAGATAATCTTCTGCACCTTGCCCGTTAATTAGTGTCCATTGTCCCCTGCTAGGCCAAGCGAGAACAGACTCTTCATTTTACAGAACTCCACAGCATGAAACCTAGCAAGGTGATCATTTTAATTTAGGAGGAAAAAGAAGGAAGCAAACAATCCCAGATCTTGGCAAAGGTTATTTGAATTACATCGTCTTCTACCTACTGTACATTTAAACAGATTGTGTGATGATCTAATTTTGCATGTCATCCAAAATCACTGATGGTGTAAATGTACCTTCAAATTACACAAACATCTATGAACGTTGAAAATTTGTTCACAGTAATACTTACACTATCAGCCCGAACTTACAAAGCAAAGCCTGTGACTTCATTATTATCAGACACCAGTTATAGTAGTAAACTTTACAAGCTGAGTCAAGTCTCAAAGAAACAAATCTCAGCCGACAGAAATGGATAAAAACCAGAACAGTGTGGAGGCCCAAATGAGATTCCACTTGAAGGGAAAATGAACTCTGAACATTATCAGGATGGAGTATAATTAGATCAATAAAAAGCATTCCTTCCTACTTCCTGTCGTATGTCTAGCAGTAACAGCTGGTAATCTTTTATACTGAAAGGTATCTGGTCTCCACCTATTAACATTGTTTATCTGCTAAAGGCAGGAGAGAAAGGTAATACAAAACTAATCAGAAAAATAGAACATGTTGATTCTCAACATGGATATGAAGCAATGGACATGAGAATAAGAAAAACAGAACCACATTATTCAGGAATCAGAAATGCCCGCCTCTGAGAGATAGAAACAGAAATGGGATAGAACAGAATGTGGCACATGTCAGGGGTATGCTGTCTGAAAGTTCCATTTTTGTAAAAATAAAAAAGTCCCAGGCATAGTTTTCAGCAGTTAGAGAAGATTATTAAAGATAAGGGTAAAATCTGCTCACTGGTGCCAAAAATATGGAACACAAGAAACCTACAAGATCAGACCAAAGCCCTATGTAGTCCATTAACCCGTTTGCCTCAATGGCTTTTTTGGGAATGCAGTATCATGATGACTAGCAGTCATGGACATGTTGGCGTGGGGCCAACTCCAGAGGCTTTATGTGGCTCTTGCCTCTCCAAAAGCTTGGAGTCAGATTGGATATGAAGCTTGTAAGAGCACTCTGTTTGGGAAAACAAACCTTGAGACTAAAGACAACAAGTTACCCAGAGCCTCTCATCTGGCTGCTTCAAATCCTCCCACTTCATTAGCAGAGTAAAGACGCAAACGTGAGAAAATGCACGGAGAGAGTTCTGATACAACTTATAACATTATGTATTAGACTTGGTTAGATATATATACATGGCAACATATACATTGGCATAGACATCTCAGAGCAACATTATATACATATTCAAGTAAAGCAAATGGCCACCAGACTCACAGCTGAGTGGCAAAGATCTGTTCTGACTCTCTTGCTTATATACACAGAACAGCCTATCACTGCACATATGGCAGCTGATCATGGTTAACAAGCATTACATAAGCTTGTCCCACCTGTATGCTCTCAGTCATTCCTTGGCTTGACGTTACATGCATGACTTCGCATTCTCTACTACAATATTAAATTTAACCCCTTGTTCACTTAAAAGAACAAAATCCTGACACTTTAACCTCTGTGAATCTTTTAAAGCAATTTTTGAAGCCATCTTAGCTGGTGGACATCACATATTTTGTAATAAATTCCTGAGTGTACTATGTATACTATGAAGAAGTTATTTCTTGTCTGCCTTGAACTCAGACTTCCATGGACTTTTGTTGGTTGATCCCTGGTTTTGTAGTTATAGGGGAGAAATGTTTCTCTCTACCCATTTCCTCCACAGACACACGATCTATGAACTTCTACCATGCCTCCCCAATTCACCTTTGTTCTACACTAAAAAGCCCCAAATACCTTTCATATTAGGGTAATTTCTCTAGCTTAGCCATTCTCAACCTTTTTTTGGCCATGGCCATAAACACAATATGAAGGAAGTATAGGTCGAATTGTGTAAGTCACATAATGCAGTGGTCTCTAACTTTCTCCCAACCGCAGACCAGTTGGGGGGTGCGTGGCAAGCTCACGTGGGGGGTGTGGCACACCCACAGGGGGGTGGAGTGCGCTCGCACGCATGAGCACGGCACGCTTGCAGGGGCGGAGCGCACTTACACGCATGTGCGCGGCGGCACTCACGGGGTGGCTTGCAGGGGGGCAGGAGATCTGTGTCCACAGCCCGGTCCTGCCTAGGCTGCAGACCGCTGCCAGGTCGCGGACTGGGGGTTGGGGACCCCTGACATAATGAACCTTATAAGGTGGTGTGTGAAGAATTGTTTCCAGTCTGTGCCCCCCTTCTAATGTGCCAGGGTCCCATGGGGGGGGGGCATATGGCCCCTGTTGAGCTGAGATCATTGGCTGTTTTGGTAGTCCTTTGAATTCTCAGACTGGAGATGGGCAATATGTGATCACCCAGATGTCCAAATGCAGGCCCCAGCATCCCCCTGGGCCATCCAGCATTCTTCTCCTTCCCAAATGTAAATTTGGAAGGGAAAAAAAGTGCTCCAAAAGTCCTCTTCAGTAGACTTTGGATGTGATTGTACCATGTTTCGAGGGGTCCCAAGAACTCCTGGGGCACCTCCTTAAGAAATGCAAAAGAGTGTAATCTTAAGAAAAAGCCATTTTGTGCAAAATACATATATATATGTATGTGTGGGTGTGGGAGTTCAAGGTCTGGTCTTCCAATATCCAGGGGTGGCTATGTGTTATCCCTAGACTCTTAGAGTTCTCTCATATCTGCCTGAAACCAACCAGATGCCTCTGAGTGTGTTCTATTTATATTTCCCTTTGAAATTATTTGAAGATTTCTTCAATAAAGTTTTTCAACACTTCTAACTACCAGTATTTCCCTTCTTGGAGTCTGTCATAGTCAGACCTAGATAAGATCAGCTCTAAGGAGATAAATCTTCACATATTGACTGGAGTATGTTCTAAATTTCTGCCAGGGCATAAATTTCTACCAAGGCATAATGTTCAGTGAAGAATTGCTACAAGTTAAGAAGTCAATGTAGATGTTTCCTATTGCACACCAAGTAACATTTGTGTGTGAAAGGAAAGAGCCATGCTGACTTTCTAACTCATTGCAATTTGCTGCTGTAGGTTATGCCAGTGGTGTTACTTTAGTAAGCATATGTAATAGGATTCCAGAATCTGGTTCTCACTGGGGTTTTTCCAAAAGTCTTCTTCCCACTGGGTAAGAAGGCACACCCCATCCTCTAGAAGAAAAAAATAAATATCAATAAGGAGTACAAGCTGCTACCTTATGGAATGTGATTGCATATATAATACGTACAAAAACGGAATGTTGTACATATGAAAATAAACCACACCGCTGTGTATGTATTAATTATATCTTCCTATAAAATGAATTCTTGAAGGTGTGTAGCTAAGCTTTTCTTTAAATATTTACACCCTGAAATATGAATGTCCAATCTAGCTGTACTTGATGATTGAAAATGTTGTCTGCCAAAATGCAAAGACTTTCTTTGCAATTCCTTATATCTCAAAACTCTAATTTGTCTGTACACAACTGTACTCATATAATGATAATAAATAAATAAGACTGCAGTTCGAAGCACAATCTTTATTTATTTATATATTTAAAAATTTATTCCATTTGTATACCATCCCATATTGCACACAATCTCTAGATGGTGTGCAACCATCAGTTTCGACCAGCAAGTCAACCATCTTGATGGTTTCGACCATCAAGTCGAAACCAACTTATAATGACCCTAATAGGGTTATCAAGGTAAGTGAGATATTTTAAGGAATGATTTTACTCCCCCAGTGAGTTTCCATGGTGGAGTGGGGATACAAACCTTGTTCTTCGGAGTCCTGAATCTGATCCATCACTCTGTCCACTACACCACAATGGGAATCTTATAACACATTAAATACACATATAAATACAACAAATATCCAACAATAAATACATAAAATAAATAAAACTCTGTCCCTAGCTAAAACCTAACTTTCATTAAAATTAAACTAATTAAAACAAATTTGAGCACCTCAGCTAGATAATAAAAGACACCTCTGAACAATACAGTTTTTACTAATTTCTTAAAAACACAGACAGAAGACACCTAACAAGCCTCTGCTGGGAGCCTCCTGTTGACTCTTTTGGCCTCTTTCAGTGTCACCATTTTTAATATAATGAACTATGAGGAGCAGGTGGGATGGGCAGCTGTTTTGTAGCAGAGACCTTCTGACAAATATTGAGGTCTTAAACTGTTAAAGACTTTATAAGTCATGACTGGCACCTAGAATTGGGCATGGAAACTAACAAAGAGCCAATGAAGGTGTGACAGTTCTGGAGATATATGTTCATATCTGCTGGTACCAGTCTGGTTGCCACATTTTGGACCTGCTGAAGTTTCTCTATTAACCTCAAGGGCAGTCCTACATAGAAAGCATCAAAGAAGTCTATTTTAGAGATTACCAACACATGAGCCACTGTTAGGCATTTCTTCTCCAGCTAGGGGTGCGACTCGACAATCAATGGAGTTGATGAGAGGCACTCTCAGTCACAGCAGTTATTCATGTCTCCATAGAGACAGCTGGGTCTAAAAGTATACCCAAGCTATTAACCTGATACTTTAGGGGGAGTGTCACCCCATCAAAATCAGGTAAATGTCCCTCTAACCAAGTGGTTCCCAAGCTTGGGTTGCCAGGGGTTCTTGGACTATAACTCCCAGAATTCCTGACCAGCATAGCTAGTGGTGAAAGCTTCTGGGAGTTTTAGTCCAAGAACACTTGGGGACCCCAGCTTGGGAACCACTGCTCTAACGAGTCAGACAATCCACCCAACAGTAGGATCTCTGTCTTGTCTGGATTCAGTTTCAGTTTTTTGGCCTTCGTCCAGTCTATTTCACATCAACATGGAATTTGTAGCTCTGGGAAATTATTGAGAAAAGAAGTCTCACTGAATATGTATAACAAAGTACCTAGCATGCTTACTGAATATATACAGTACGATATAATTAATTCAACATGTAGTATTGTTTCTTGTGCAAGTCTGCAGCTTGATTACATTTCTCAACTAAATTTTTAATGCCTAGTTAAGTGCAAAGTGTTAGCATATGGTAAACACACTGTGTGGTCAGAGATATAATCACCAATATTATGTTTTCTTTTAAACTCTTCAGCCTCTGCAGTTTTGCTCATAGCTCTTGTACAGTATATAGGAAGAACCCTTGTAACTACTGTAAGAGGCATTCACATATTTTAGAAACTGACTTAATGGAAACTATTCAGCTTCAAATGCCCACTGGCAGATTTTCCAAGGGCATTTGGCCTGCAGGCTAACGGAAACTGAACATGGTGAGATACCCAATAGAGACAATCAGTCATATTATTGCTCATGGTTCTAAAAAGGCCCACACTGTATAACATCCCAAAAGAACAGGCTTTGATCAATATTTGAAACAGCAGCTGCTCAGGACACTAGCATATCCAGGGAAGACATTTAAAACAAACATTGTAGGGCATCCTTTGACCTTTCTTATGTACGGATGTGAGAGAACTGCAGAAGCTTGACATTGAAGTATGTGTAGACCAGCAGAGTCAGCATGGAAAACAGAACAGCTGAAGTAAAAAAAATATAACAGGAGGTAGAAAGCACATTCCTCCAGATCATGCTCACCAGGTCACCCCACAAGCATACAGAAAAGAAAAAACACTTAACAGAAAATGTCAGATCCTTAATTTTGGAAACCAATGGTATCATATTCAGCATTTTTTTCTCCTTCACTAATACAATTATAGGACTTGACCAACACGAAAACAAAGACAAAAAAATGCTAGTTGCTCTTCCTGTCCCAATGTTGGCTTCTTTCACTTGGTTCAAGCCAATAAAAGCTTACCTGCTCACTTAAGGGGCAGGTAAGAGCTTTTGGGTAGGGTCACCAGATTGGGACATTGAACACATGATGGCCAGGGCTTCAGTGCCCATCTTGCACTGATTCTTTCAGGCATGATCTTCAAGTGGGGCAGCATTAAAGAGTTAGTCACATTGGTTATCTTTATCTTTATCTTTATCTTTATTAGATTTTTACCCCGCCCCCCTATACAAAGTCTACTCGGGGCGGCTTACATACATAATAAAAACATCATAATACATAAAAGATTTAAAACATCATAATTTTAACACTTATATTAAATTAAATCAGTACCAAGATGATAAGAGTAAAGATCAGTTATTGACTGGAGGGAAGGCCTGCCTGAAAAACCAAGTTTTCAAATGAGTTTTAAAAACGCCCAGCGAGGGTGCCAGACGAATTTCAGTTGGGAGGCTGTTCCATAGCCGAGGGGCCACTGCCGAGAAGGCCCGGTTTCTTGTTCTTTCTTTCCGGGCCTCTCTCAGCGTTAGGCCCCTCAGCCATCCCTGCTGGCTATTCCGGGTGATTCGGGTAGATCTAGGTGGGAGAAGGCGATCTGCCAAGTATCGAGGTCCCAAACCGTTTAGGGCTTTATACGTCATCATTAACACTTTGAAGTCAATGCGGAAACGAATGGGCAGCCAATGCAAGGCAGCCAGAGTGGGAGAGATATGCTGAAATTTCCTCACCCCACTAAGAAGCCTGGCTGCCGCATTCTGCACCATTTGAAGTTTCCACATCAATCTCAAAGGCAGCCCCACGTAGAGCGCATTACAATGGTCTAATCTCGAGATTACGAGCGCATGGACAAGAGTAGTGAGGGCCTCCCCATCAAGATATGGTCACAGCTGGGCAATCCGCCATAGATGGAAATAGGCGGAACGGGCCACGGACGCCACCTGGGTTTCCATGGTAAGCGCTGGGTCCAGATGTATCCCCAAGCTGCGAACCTCACTCTTTGCGGTAAGGGTCGTCCCCCCAAAAGAAAGGGAGTTGCCCAAACCG
Source organism: Intellagama lesueurii (assembly GCA_037013535.1). Classification (NCBI taxonomy): domain Eukaryota; kingdom Metazoa; phylum Chordata; class Lepidosauria; order Squamata; family Agamidae; genus Intellagama; species Intellagama lesueurii. The sequence continues at coordinate 66,089,550 of JBAJHW010000005.1, read as the reverse complement.
CCGATGGAGGGACCTCCCACGCTCAAGACCTCCGTCTTGTCCGGGTTAGCAGGAATGTGAAAAATACAGGTAGAAATTGTGAGTTCCAGAGGCACCATTAGGTGAAAAGAGGCTCAACAGACCAGCAATTTTGATCATGGGTTTCAGGGGCAAGTCTGGGGAGCAACCTTTGAGACCAAACCAGGTCATGACCATCTCTGAGTCTTGGAACATGAAGTGAAAACAGGCCCAGAGAGGCCTTATCACATTGTAAAGGTATCAGGTATCAGGCAGTTTGTCACAGCAAGGCAAAGACAGAATAAAGACAAAGGCAAAGACAAACAACGTAGCTGAGGAGGAGCCAGTCTCTGCCATAGCTTCTGCACTGTGGTAGGCCCCACTACAGATGTTGGATGAGCTAGTTTAACTAATTAAATAATTAATTATTATGGCCCTCTAATTACCCTATTTCCATGCCTTACTGCTTTGTTTCCAGGTGTATGGGGGCAAATTGCCCACCACAAACTATAATAACATGCTCAAGAGCCACAATAGATCAGTTCCCTCACAATACCCCTGACAATAAAATATGGAGTGCAACAGGATGAAATTCTGTACATTTCAACAAATAGTTATAAGTCTGCTTAGCGGTGACAATGAAACCAGGTGTGGCAGTTACTACAGATTAATCAGTGCAGTAAATTTCCATTTAGGATGATGATGCTAACAATCATGTTAAATAGACACCAGTACTTCCAGTTATTGGATACCCAGTATGCTATGGTGAACAAAGTGAGGGAGTAGGATTCAGAAAATCCAAGTTCAAATTCCTGCTGAGCCATGGAAACTCACTGGGATAGTGGAAATGGGAAAGCTCCATTCCTTAAATCCTCCATCTCACTACCCTTGGAAGCCCTATTAAGGCTGCTATAAATGATGGCACAAAATGTAACAAACGTCCAGTTACTACAGCTAAAAGAAACCACATATTTCCTGGATTATCAAACCAGCATTAATGAATGAGATAACACCAGAAACCTTAAAAATCAAAATTCTAGATTATTGGGACAAATATTTATCACATTGTAAGTCTAAAGCATTTTACCCTCTACTGGAATACGGGGGGGGGGGGGGGGGTCAGGTAAAAAAGCAAAAGAAAGAAAGAAAGAAAGAAAGAAAGAAAGAAAGAAAGAAAGAAAGAAAGAAAGAAAGAAAGAAAGAAATGAAACCAATGCCCTGGATCCATTCCAATCGGGCTTCAGGCCGCGCCATGGTATGGAAACGGCATTGGTCGCCCTGTTTGATGACCTGCTGAGGGAGGCTGACAGGGGCAAAATGTCTTTGTTGGTCCTCCTCGATATCTCAGCCGCCTTCGATACCGTCGACCATGGTATCCTCCTGGGGAGGCTCTCCGAGCTGGGAATCGGTGGTCTGGCGCTTGCCTGGCTCCGATCCTACTTGGAGGACCGTCCTCAGAGAGTACAGCTTGGGGAGAGTGTTTCAGCCCCGTGGAGTCTCAACTGTGGGGTTCCGCAGGGCTCGATTATCTCCCCAATGCTGTTTAATATCTACATGAGGCCGCTGGGTGGGGTCATCTGGGGGTGTGGGGATTCGTGCCATCAGTACACTGATGACACCCAGCTCTACATCTCCTTTTCAACCACAGTGGATGCCATTCCGTCCCTTCAGCGCTGCCTGGAGGCTGTACTGCAATGGATGCAGGAGAATGGACTGAGGCTGAACCCGGACAAGACAGAGGTCCTGAGGGTGGGTGGCCCCTCCATTGGTGGTTTGGGAAACTCCCTCTCTTTTGGGGGAGTGACTCTCACCGCGAAGAGTGAGGTTCACAGCTTGGGGGTCCATCTGGATCCGGCGCTCACCATGGAAACCCAGGTGGCGTCAGTGGTCCGCTCTGCCTATTTCCATCTGTGGCGGATTGCCCAGCTGCGTCTCTATCTTGATGTTGGGGCACTCACCACTCTGGTCCATGCGCTTGTAGTCTTGAGATTAGACTACTGTAATGCGCTCTACGTGGGGCTAGCTTTGAGATTGATGCGGAAGCTTCAAATGGTGCAGAATGCGGTGGCCAGACTTCTCAGTGGGACGAGAAAATATGAGCATATCTCCCCCACTCTGGCTGCCTTGCATTGGCTGCCCGTTCATTTCTGCATTGATTTCAAAGTGTTAATGATGACATATAAAGCCCTAAACAGTTTAGGACCTCGATATCTAGCGGAACACCTCCTCCCACCTAGATCTACCCGAACCACTCTTTCTAGCCAGAATGGGTGGCTGAGGGGCCTAATGCCGAGGGAGGCCCGGAGAGAAAGAACAAGAAACCGGGCCTTCTCAGCAGTGGCCCCTCGACTTTGGAACAGTCTGCCCCCAGAGATCTGTCTGGCTCCCTCGCTGGGTGTTTTTAAGAGCAAACTTAAGACCTGGCTCTTTAGGCAGGCTTTCCCTCCTGTCATCACTTGAATTTTTTTTTTCTTTCCTCCATCTTGTGCCACATTACTATTGTTGTTTTTTACTTTATTATATTGTTTTTATTCCATTTTTTATTGTTAGCCGCCCAGAGTAGACTTTGGTCTCGATGGGTGGGGTATAAATCTAATAAATAAATAAATAAAAGAAAGAAAGAAAGAACCCTCTATTAAACTGGCTTTATATTTTATTTACAAAGCCTGCTCCACCACCTCATTGTGCCATGGAGGTGACCCTGAATTCTCAAAGGCTCTGCCAAAGGAAATAAGTGTCAGCGTAGACTCTGACAGGTTCTATCAAAGTGGTAAGGCTTCAAGTATAAGCCCAGTGATAGACAACATGTACATTATGCTGCTCTAGGGCCAGTCTAGCTAAGTCTGAAGAGGCTTATTGCCCACAGGTTGTCCACCAAGTGACAAATTGGCCATGAACACAAGGACACATAGTTGCAATTTGCATTAGTGGAGAGACTACCCACATTAGTGAAGCCATAGGTTTCGAGCAAATGAAAATTCATCAGAATAATCATAGAACTATTTCTGTTTTGTAGAGCAAATAATAAGGAAATTTATAAAATAAATATAGCGTGGGACACTTAAATTTGAACAGTAAGATGAACCTTTGAGTTGAAAAATATTTAGCTGGCATACGCTCACACTGACATTGAGAATAGTACCAGAAGATGAAGTATTTCTTTTAAATAAAATATTAAGCCAACTACTTCTGTCAAACTCACCATCACATCTGACAGGGGAAAGGTCTGCTAAAGGTGAATTAGGAAACTTCAAAGGAAATAAGTGTCAGTCCTATATTTCTCAGCTCAATATCTCTCTTTTTATCTTGGTAGATATTGTAGTATTTGGACAGAGCACAGCATGGATGAAGTTTTTAACTGACGCCTTGCAAGAGAATTAAATATGCTTAGAAAAGCTTCAGACATACAATTTAGAAAAGAAGCTCAAGAAATATGTTCTCCGTATAATCGAGCAGAAATCTATGATGAATTGATCCGAAGTCTAAATTGCCATTACAGTTTCATGAACAAGACCCTCGGCATTTACTGTAATGACATTTTTTGGTTTTCGTTGCTTTTTTAAAATGGGCACACCTAATCACTGGGGGCTAGAGATGTGCATGAACCAGAAAAAAACATGAACTGGGTTGGTTTGTGGTTCAGTTCGGAGATCCTGTTTTACCAAAATGAAATGCTGGATGTTTTCCCCCTCAGTGCTTTGTTTTGCTTTGGCAGAATGGTATGCCCACCCCTACCCCTACCCTTGCCCCCATCACCTGCCTACCTTGTCTTGAAGCCACCACCGCCCCTTCTGCCACTGCTGCCATTGTGAGAAGCAGCAGGCCCTGCTTCTTGCATGGAAGCCAGACCTGCTGCCTGTGCTCATGCACTCACTTGTCAGTAGAGATGGGCATGAAACTGAAAAATGAACTGCGAACCAGTTCATTGTGGGGAGGAAATTTGTCATAGTTTGTGGTTCATGGCCACGAACCATGACCCATCATGGACTACCTGTTTTCCAGTTTGTGCCCATCTCTACTCAATTTGTGTGTTCCCTCCAGCAGACTGATACCATACCCTGCACTCAGGTAACTGCTTTCATCCATTTTGGTTTTAGAATAAGCTGTGGAAAACAGTTTTCTCTGGCATGCATCTGGATTTTGGCATTCAGGTTATGAGACCTCCGTCATCTCCTAGCTCATAACTGTAAGGGCTGTTGGCACAGCACCTCATTTTAGGGCTAGCACAATTTGTACTGATAACATATAGATTTAATAGAGGCAGGCCATAGAGTTTGGTCTAGAGTGGATGGTTCTTTAGTCATTTAGTAACTTCAAGTAGCACCTTAAGTGGCAACACATAATCAAGGATTAGTCTTCCAGTCAAAATTAACAATAAATTGGAACCGTCATTCACCATTCCTATGTATGGAATCCCACTCCTGGGACATTGCTGCTAGAGGAAGTGACTTCTGCCAATTCTTTCTCAATCACCGCAGCTGTAAAGATCTACGGCTCTCTGAAATAAAGGGGGGGGGGAGGCTCTAGGCAAGAAAGGAACTGGGGAAAATCAGCTGTGCCTTTTTACACTAGGGCCCTCCAACAGATCTCAGGCTTTTCTACAGAAAGAAGAATGCCTGTCATTCTCAGAAGGAAACTTATCCATCCAAGGTGATGTCTATACATTTGGTCTTGTATATAGTAGATAAATGTATAAAGTACAGAAAAGTGGGTCTACTTGTATCTTTCTTCAAAGGTCAAATCAGACAATAAAAGGCAACACGTTGTTAGAAGCATAGATCTTGATGCCCATGCAATTGGAATTCAGACAAAAGCCACATTTATCACAAAACAAAGCAAGCTCATTGAGAAAGTTCACACTAAGACATCAGGAATGCCTTCCTTTCACAGTGTGTTATCAGTATGCTATAGTATGACCCTGGGATTGATAGGAAATGGGAATGATAGATTTCTGTCCAGCAGAAATCTTTGTTTTCTATCTGGTGGGCTTTGTTTTACTATATGGTCATGAAGAGCATCCAGTCATACAAGCTCTGACTTGAAGTGTTTCAATTCAAGCACAGACTTATGATCTCCCTGAGAATGAAGCTTAAAACTCCCATTTCCCACAGAGAACTGTTTCAATGGGATTAGTGTTTCAACATACATAACCAGCCTATAAGTTCAGGGAAACTTTTCTTTATTATATTGCCCCGTTCATCTGACTGTACAAAGCAGAGTAAGTCAAGAGGCCTCATGTATGTATTCAGAGCAAAAAGACTGAATTAAGATATGTGAATGCATACAGATAAGATAACCATAGAAAGGTCAAGGAGGACACTTGGAGGAACATAGGTGTGTCAGAAGTGGAAAAGACTGTGATGCCAATAGCAAGCATGGCTGGCAGGGTATTACCATGCCAAGCAACATTCAAGGTGCTAGAAGCTAGCCACTATATTTTAAAAGATTTAAAAAACATGCACAAACACTGTTCAATATTCAAGGACTCATCTGTCCCTCAGCCAGGTTCTGTATACAGACCTGCTATGTTAGGAATATTTCACTAGTAACTTACATAGCAATATATATTTAATTGCATGAGCTCATTAGATGCAAGTATGTGGGAGCAGCATCTCTTGCCTCATTATAAGAACTTGGAGTAGTTGACCTTCAGGTCATTTGCAAAACTATGGTTCGACGTGATTCTGTAACATCCTAGTAACTCTCAAAAACTTCCTTTCCTACTAAACCCCCAATAAGCAATGTGAAATGTTAGAATGCAAGCTTGGAAAACACTGTGCTTTCCAGATATTTATAGCATGTGATGTAAAAAAATCTATCTATCTATCTATCTATCTATCTATCTATCTATCTATCTATCTATCTATCTATCTATCTATCTATCTATCTATCTATCTATCTATCTATCTATCTGTTATTTTCTGTTGATCTGCTTCTCCTGTGATTGAAAATAGTTACATGCTGCATTGGTTACATGCTTATCCCCTAGGATAAGCAGCACAGGAAAAATATATTAAATTAAGTTATACAAGTATTTGGTTTGATCAGCTCCAGAGTACAAATAATTGGGTGTGCATGTTGCTTTCATCTTGGTTCTCTAGATGCAACTCATTTAAGCTTGCCTTCAAAATCAACACAATTAAAGAGACTTCAGGAAAATAGAAGGAAAATACTTTTTTTTCATCCAAACAAAGCTTGTATGTATAATCCTGGGCAAGAGATGGAGGACTAATTGGCCCATTTAATAGTTCTAAAAGGTATCAGAGGCACAAAGTAATCAAAACAGGAATGTTGCAGGAGCATTCTTTGCACAAAACTCAGAAATAAGTAATATAGCCTGAAGCACAATAGCATTATTTCCCCTCAGAGGTTTATTATGTATGTAGTACATAATAAACCTCTGAGGGGAAATAATGCTATTATTATGTATGTAGTACATAATCACTAAACTTATTAGCCCGACTAGTTGGAAACCTCCAAGGAAATTTTGTACCATCTTATGAACAAGGGCACAGGAGAAACAGAGGACGTAAAATAACAATATTTATCCACAAGTGTTGTTTTAGTCTTTATAAATATTTGATCTGAATTGTTTTCTTAACACTCAACATTTATTTTCCTAGCATTTAATGCAGTAATAAATGCTCATTTCCTAGATTACTGCCTTTCAAAGAAGGATTAAGCCTACATTCTGTTGCAGAGTTTTGAATTTCTTGTAAAATTCCCCTTTTGCTATGCAGGAGTACAGAGACTCACAAAGGAGAATAGCTACAAGTTCCCCAGAGTCCACCCTTTTCTAATTAACTGGCAGTTAAAGTCCCAATAATTCACTCTGAGACATTTGTTGGAGAAAGAATAAAAACATTTCTTTACTTACAGTTCAGCTGGTGCCTTTGCTGAGAAGGCCCGACTTCTCATTGATCATTTCCTGGCCTCCTTCGGAGTGGCCACCCATAGAAGCATAGCCTGGGAGGATCTGGTGATGTGGGTGGATGATCTTGAGAAAAGACTCTGACAAGTAATGGAGTCCAAAGTTTTACATGTGAACATCAAAACGTGAGCAGATGAAACCGGTGGCCAGTGCAAGCAAGCCAGGACTGAGGAGATGTGATCAAATTTACTCACACCTGCCACCAGCCTGGTGGCCGTTTTCAACATCTACTGCAGTTTCCAGGTCAACCTCAAGGGTAACCCCACATAGAGAGTATTGCAGTTGTCAATCTTGGAGATCACCAACACATGTACCAATGTCCTGAGGGCTCCCTTGTTTAGGTAAGGGTAGATCTGGCTGATTAGCTTCATTTGATTATAGGTTGACCTGGACACAACTGCAATCTGGGAATCCCAAAAGAAAATAAGGTCCAGGAGCATGCCCAGATTCTGAATCTGATCCCTAAGCAGGAGGTCTACACCGTCCAGTCTAGGGAGAATATCCCCAAGCCTATCTTAGGAATCCCTAGGAGGAGGATCTCTGTCTTGTCCAGTTTCAGTTTGAGCCTGTTAATCCTGGTCCATTCCAGTACCGAAGCCAGACACTGCTCCAGCATCTGGAGAGCATCCACTGCAGAGGTGGGAAAGGAGAGACAGAGTTACATATCATCACAACACCCCGAATCTCCTGATGACCTCCCCCAGCAGCTTAACATAGATGTTAAACAGCCTTGGGGAAAACAAGCCTTGCTGAGGGAAAATCAGCATGGCTTCTGTAGAGGTAAGTCTTGCCTCACAAACCTTTTAGAATTCTTTGAAAAGGTCAAAGGTGGATGCAGGTGAACCAGTGGATATTGTCTATCTGGATTTTCAGAAGGTGTTTGACGCAGTGCCTCACCAAAGGCTGCTGAGAAAACTCCACAGTCAAGGGATAAGACGGCAGGTCCTCTTATGGATTGAGAACTGGTTGAGAACCAGGAAACAGAGAGTAGGTGTCAATGGACAATTTTCACAATGGAGAGAGGTGAAAAGCGGTGTGCCCCAGCGATCTGTCCTGGGACCGGTGCTTTTCAACCTGTTCATCAATGAGCTGGAGACAGGGATAAGCAGTGAGGTGCCCAAGTTTGCAGATGACATGAAACTTTTCCGGGTGGTGAAGACCACAACGGATTCTGAAGAGCTCCAGAAGGATCTCCCCAAACTGGGAGAATGGGCGGCAAAATGGCAAATGTGTTTCAATATAAGAAAGTGTAAAGTAATGCACATTGGGGCAAAAAATCAAAACTTTATTTATCAGCTAATGGGTTCTGAGCTGTCCGTGAGGGATCAGGAAAGAGATCTTGGTGTGCTGGTGGACAGCTCAATGAAAATGTCAAGTGGTGTGCAGCAGCAGCAGGAGCAGGTAGGCACTGTGGGGCAGTGGAGGCAGTGGCAGGGTGACTCAAAGCACAACTCAAAAAAATGGTTTGAGTCATGAGTCAAGTGTGAGTCACTGGAGAAAAATCCTAAATCAAGTCCTAGCCAAGTCACTGGTGTGACTTAAATCGAACTTGACAGCGAGTCTCAACTTATGAGTCCCCATCCCTGTGATTTGGTGCCATGCTGCAGCCTGAATCGCAACCAGAATGGATCAAGGCAGTTCTCCTCCTTCAGGTATATCTGGAGCTGGTCTGCCACCACCCGCTAAATCACCTTGCCCATGAAATGTTGGCCATCAGCTCAAAGTTGTTAAGGTTGTCTGTTGTCAAGTTCGACCATTTCAGGATGGGCCAAATAATGGTTTCCTTTAGCGATTCATGCTAGTTTGGCCAACAGCTGCACAACTGATCTGCAGTTTGGCACCCCATCCCCCTCTAGTGGGTACCCACTCAGAGGCAGTTCTCGGAGGAGGTGGGGCAGGGAAGCTGGGGCACTGCTTCTGAGGGAGCTCTCACCACAGGGGCCGAGTGCCAGACCATGGATCAGTTGTGTGGCAGTTGACTGAACTGGCATAAATTGCTGAACCAGTAATTCATGCCCATCTCTAATACCCTTCTCTTGTGAGGGAAGGCAGCCCTCCCTTAAGTAAGGCATTAACAATGTTCACAGCCCAATCTAATGTGTATATTTTAGAGAAGATAAAATAATATGTGGCATAGGTACTAAAGACACAGTTAAAATTAGTTTTATTTGCTGATACTTTATCAATAATAGAAAATCCATTAATGGTTCTGAACAGAGTGCTGTTTCTTGTTGTTAGCTGCCCAGAGTGGCCTGGTTGCCAGATGGTGCAGGGTATAAATTCAATAAATAAATATATAAATAAAATCAAATTTAAAGGAATTTGGAGAAATAACAGGGTCACAGATAAATTAGCATAAATCAAGGATATTGGTGTTTAATTTTAAAAAGGATGAAAAGGAGGTAATTAGAAAAATTGATATATTTATCTGGCAGGAAATATGAAGTATTTAGGTATAAATATTCCAATTAATTTAGAAAGATTGAAAGAGGAAAATTTCAAAAACGAAGCAAAAAAATTAAAAATGAATTGGATGGTTTTAGGAAAATTGGACTTTCATGGTTTGTTAGGATAGCAGTATGTAAAATGAAGATTTTACACAGGGTACATTTTTTATTTATGTTACTGATAAAGATAACTGAAGAGTAAAAAAGATTGGATAAACATGATTAATAAATGTTAGAAGGAGATAAAAAGGCAAAGATTAATAAAAAGAGATGGAATAAAGTTCAAAAAATAGCAATTAAGATAAAGATTGGTTAGAAAAAGTGGGTAATAAAGAGCAAATAACAGAAGTTTTAGGACTGGAAAGAACATCTTGGTTTAATCTTATCCAATTAGAGCAATAAACGAAAGACTGGTAAAATCCAATTAGAGCAATAAATGAAAGATTGGTAAAAGAAATGGTAAATGTAAGGAACTGATAAAGTTTGAAGAATTGTTGTTACAAAAGGAAAATGCAGTTGAAAATAAGGTAATGAAAGGGATAACAAGTAAAATTTTAAAATATTATTGGAAGCAGAAGATCAACAAGGTTTGCTTAAAACATGGGAATATGATTTGGGAAAAGAAATAAATACCAGGACTTGGAAAAATATATGGGATATAAGAATACTGAAATCTATGTTCATAAGGATAAAGGAACATTTTTATAAATTAGTTTGGAGATGGTATTTAAGTCCAGTGAAATTAAGTTAGATAGATGCTAATTACTCCAAGCTGTGTCAGAGAGGATGTCAGGAAATAAATACTTATTTTCCTATGTGGTGGGAATGTGAGAATATGGTATATTGAAATTTTGGCAATTGGTTTTCAAGGAGATAAATGACATAACTAAGTAAAATTTAGATGTCCTAAAGTAGTGCTTTTATCAATATTTGATAGGGAGCAATGTAATTGGACAACTAAAGAATTAATTTCCAATTTATTTACAGCAACAAGTTTAATTGTAGCTAGGAACTAGAAAATAAAGTAAACTGGCATAGAGAGTTTTGGGATATAATTATTAATAAGTCTATCTATGATTAAAGTAAAGAAAGAGTTGATAAGTAAGAACATTTTTCTAAATATTTGGGGAGAATTTATTGATTTTGTGTTTGTAAAGGGGAAGGTATATTTACCTTTGCAAGAGTCAATGAAGTTTTGGAAGGGAAATGGAGCTCCATAGAAGGAGGAAAAAATGGTTCTGTGTAGGTGTTACGTGTTTTACATGTTTTACGTTTGTACAATTTTGTTTTATATTTAAAAAAAAAAAAAAACAGAACTACAGAGCTGAAAGGGGGACCCTATGGATTTTCGAGTCCAGTCCCTGTCAAAGAGGCACAGTGAAGAATCAAATACGCAACCTCTGGCTCCACAGCCAGAGACCTCAACCACTGAGGCATCCAGCAGTCCTCAGATAAATAAGTTCTGTAGCCCATTATTGCCTTGAGACACCAATTCAAAGGAACAACTATTGGGACTGGAAATGATATCTCCTTCTGTCTTGTTGCACCCGTTTATCAGAGGCACAGAGGAGCACTTATCTCCCCCTTTATGTGGCATTCTAGCTGAAGTGTAATGTAAGAGAAATCCTGATAGAACCACAGAATTTGATATAGACACACATCTGATATTTAGTGGAAATGCTGATGAAAGGGAGGACTGTCCTGACAAACACGGCAAAGATTAGGTATTTTATTCTGCCTGCTGGGATGAGGATGATGGATAATTCATTGCAGCAGCCCAGGTCCACATCTGTAGGCCTGAATGTCTGGCCTACATTCACCTCAAATAATACCAAGCACATTTCTTACAGAGATGTGTACCAATATATTTTCATAATTGTTCTTGGCTTCAGCAATTTCAGAATTTCAACAGAATAATGATTTAAATATTAAACATTCATTATGCAAAGTCAATGCAGTTAGGGAAGATCAATTATGTTCTACCCAAGAGAATAATTGATTTTCTATATGGATTACCAATATTTGAGACAGACTTGCAGATAGTCTGGAGAACTGGTGAACACTCTCTCTGTGAATTTGTTTCATCTATCTAAGGCCTGGTTATTGGAGAGCATATCCTCTTCTCAGTAACTCTTCTAAAGAACATCCAAGATATAAATATCAATTACATCCCAAAGTCAACAAAACAACAGCAGAGCTTGGACTGCTGTTTTGAAAAGATAACATGTCAGTGTTGTTGTTTTAAAGGGAAATCACTCTTCTTACTGGTTGGCCAAAACACCATGCTTTATGTTCCTCGTTAATAACATGTTTATTAATATGTTCTTTATAAAATGCATTTTAAAAGTGCTTTAAAAATGTCCCCGAATTTACTCCAAATGATGTGAAAAGTAATGAGAACTATAAAGAAAACCAAATCATTACTCATCACACACAAATAGTAATGTGTTGGCATTAAAACTTTAAAAAAAAAGAAAAAGACTGCTACTATCCCTTCATTTTTGTCCAAAATAACCTGTTATATGTGACATCTAGCTATATTACTGTCATGGCTCTGCTAGAGGACTCATCCGAAAGCAGAAATTAGAGCTTTCTTTTTCCTGCTGTCAACATAGGCATGATATTGTGCAGCAATATCGGGCCGTTTCCTGGAGTTTTGACTTTGGGGTACAAAAGCACATAAACCAGAGGTTATTTTAGTGTTGAATTGATATCATCATCATCTTAGAACTGCAGAGCTAGAAGGGACCCTATGGATCATTGAGTCCAGCCCCTGTCAAGGAGGCACAATGGGGAATTGAACTCCCAACCTCTGGCTCCACGGCCAGATGCTGAAACCACTGAACTATCTGGCAGTTCTATGTTCAACATAAGGGTGAACTCAACATGGGAAAGGGAGAATGACCTCAGGTTGGCTCCTCCTTTCTTACTCTGCTCACATGAAAAGTGATGTCTCTGTAGAAAAAGAGCCTTCTGTATGCGTGAGAGCTTTTTATTCAGTGCATAACCCTGAGAAATCATGAAGAACTTTCACATAAACAAGAACCTCTCCTGTTGCCTTTCATATGAGTCCAGAAGTGACAGAAGTGATCAGGCTAGTGCATTTCGCTCCTCCCATGTTTCCTTAGTCTTTCTCTGGATTGCCTAAATAAGGCAAAAATAATCAAGAATATATCCATACTGGCCAATTTTCACAACAACGTAATCTAAAGTTGTAACAAAAAGTAAGTATAGCCCAGAACAAAGCACTTGCATTGTCCCAATTGTTACTCCCTTTCCAGGGTGTCTCATACTAGAGTTCATAGTATCACATCAAGGAGATCTTAAAAATGCCCCCTGCCTTCCTTACATTTGCACACATGTGCTTTGATATTTATCAGCATCCGACATTGTGAAGAGGAGCCAGTGAGAAGGGCTGAACCTAGAAGTGAGCCATCCCCTCACTCGTCTAAAGCTGAAGGATTCAGCACCATCTTCACAGCCTTACCTGTGATGGTTAAAAACCTGACCATAGGTGAAGGCGAGAAGTCATAGAGAGAGGAAAGTGGTACCACCTCGGTGAGAAAGGAACAACCAATAGTAGAAGGTTTTGTGATGATGAGGGAGGAGAAAGATGTGAGGGAGATAGGAGGGATAAAGAGGAGTTGGGGTTCAGAGGAGGAGGAGAGTCCGAAGGTAGAGGGGGAAGGAGGAAGAGAACCACCATCAAGAGGGGCAGAAGGACCCTACGTTCTCTTTTCCCCAACAACGAGAGACAAAGGATGAAGCCCCCAAAAGAGTTGGGAAAGCACAAGTTTAGAGATACAGCTTGGAGAACAGCAACCTTTGGAATGGACTGTATATATATATCCAAGAGGGAAAGGTCCCTGGAAGAAGGTGGTATGCCCGGATCTGGTCACTATGGACTCGACACCTCTCGAGGGCAATTGGGCTCAACACTCTTGTTGCGAGACTATCTGTGCTGTGAGGAGTCAGCCCCTGCAGAAGCCTACTGATCAGGAGAAGTTTGGGATGTCCCCACATTAAAGGACTCATTAGTTATGCCAGGGTTACCACAAAGGTGGCCTGAGGCATCCATGGTTACCGTTCCTGTTGGGCCCACAGACGTTGTTGTCCATTCTGAACCGTTAAAAGATAATAAACCGTTGTTTAATGTTAATCCATCTCCTGTGATGCTTTACACTAAAGAAGAGGAACTGCCTAATCTGAAGCAAGAACCCATTCACAGACATGCTCCTTAAGATCTTTATTCCCACCTTCTTTCATTCTAAAAACAATTGTAGCTTGAAACAAGGCTGATGATAGCCTTTTTGAAAAACAATGGAACTAGTAACATTGTGTTTGTTACTCCTGAAACATTGCTTTTTTTGGAGATGATTTTGAAGGATGAGGCCATTTTATAATTGCTAAGGATTTTTTAAAGAAACAAATATAAATAAGATGGAATGTGTTAGACATTTCTGTCAATAAGTTACTTTTTAAAATGAATAATTAGTTAATTTATTAAAAAAATATTTTTATAAAAAAAGCTTCATATCTATCTAAATGAACAACTCTGAAGCCTATTTGGGTAAGTGGGAGGAAGGGAAAGAGGAAATTGGCCCTAAACATGTCTTTAGAAATAGCAGCTGCCCTGTTTGCTGTCATAAATAGTGTCATAAATAGTGAATTTTGCCTCTGTATCCTAGCTTTGCTACCACATCTGCTTTGCCTCTTCATCCATACGCAGAACTTTGCTGTCATAAATAGTGAATCTTGCTCAACATCTTCATGCCAAATGGCAGTTGTTACTCTTGCTGCCAAAAATAACAGCAGCCTGTCACAGGGGTTGTCAAACTCCATCAGAACGAGAGGCCATAAAGCAAACAAGAACTCACTGCAACCTGCAGAAGAGCAACTATGAGCAAACACAGTGGTGGGGGTGGGGGGGCAGGAGGCTGGATGGCAGGGCCACTTCTTCCATTTGGAGGAAACCAATAAAAGGAAAACAATAAGAACACAGCCCTTCAGGAGTAGAGTGAAAAGCCAAATAACCCCCAGTGTCAATCAACACAACAAGAGAAGGGAACGTCTAACCTATGCAGGTCTCTACAGCAATACAACTACTCTTAGTGTCCTCCTTATCTTTCCTCAGAAGATGCTAGATACTGATCACATACAGCAGAAATATGCTTCAAGTCATCTTGTTGTTCGGTTTCCATTTTGGTTTTGACCATCAGAAGCATTCAGGAAACATCCTAGTAAAGAGAAATGTCTGGAACCCAATATTTTTTTGTATTTGGGTAGAAAGATAAAATGGGATTAGTATTATGTTATTTTTCTGTGATTTAGGAATTGCTCCACCTGCAGATTAAACAATGACCACAATCCTGTTGCACTAAAGTAGGCCCATTGAATCAATGTGGATTTAGGATTCAACTCCTCCATAAATTCCATTGATTCAGATGGGCCTACTCTAACTTTGGCTTACATTCGCATAGTAGGTCAGAGTAAATCCATTTGAATCAAAGGAGTCAACTCACCCAAAACTCCTTTGATTCACTCCACTGTAGTGCAATTTACTACACTAAACAATAGGATTTTGGCTCCAGTGTGTAAACTGAGGAAACCACCCCCACTGCTCTTTTCTGGTAAGAACAAAAGCTGATGAAGTGATGAACTTATGACTCTTTACATTTGGATCAGACTCAAACTCGACACACTTTCAAATGAAGGACCACTTTCAAAAGCAGTCATCCTCCAGCAGTCCTTGAAATACAGAATTGTCTACTCTTAAAAAAAAAAAGGCATGGGTCGCCCTAATGTGAATGTGCATGTTAGATGTGAATAATACAAATAGCAGGGTAAGATAAAGTAGAATACAACAAGGAACGAGAGTGAAAACAAGAAAGAAAAGCACTGCACATTTACCTCAAATTCTCACTGAAGCGATATGGGCTTCTATTGTGTGGCCTGAAGTGGACTCTAGGAAAAACCCACAGTCAGTCCTTAATGGGAGTGACTGGCATTGCACCATAAGAGCAGAAACATACAGGAGGCTGCAGGTAGCTAACATAGTCCTGAAAACTTCTGGTGCAAATGCCTAGAAGCAAAGGACGTTAACCTGATGAAGCTAATTCAATTGAGCTCAACAGATCCCAGCATCATCAGCTATCTACAGTCAACAGATAACTATATCACTTCATAAAACATGAAGAACACAGATTTTTAAAAGTACAAACACTGGCTAAAATCTTCATGATGTTTATGTAAGGCTTGCATAACTAGCTGTGGCTAACCGTGGCTAATGGAAGAGTTTTCAAAGAGCATCTTGGTTTTGCAGTTGGGCATGTGATCAGACACATGATGTGCCCTGGCATTTTGTCAATTGACTGCAATTAGCCACAGCAAGGTATGCAAACATTATGTGAAAACCAACAGGATTCTAGCCATTAGTGTATATAAATATTCAAACAACCATATACAGTCTACTTGTTCAGTGTTTGACTGGATAGAGCCCTGAAGCAAAATGATTTATGGGAGACTCAAAAGAACAGTCAGGGAAGGACTCTTCTGATCACGTGAGTAATCACCTGAGCTCCCACCCCGATCTACCTGTTAACATGAATGATCAGTTGCCATAGCTTGCCATAGAGAGCAGCAGACCGTCTGTGCCAGATGTTTTAAGTAGTGAGAGGCCTTGAGCAACTGGAGACATAATGGAGCTATGGATTCTTCTTGCCCATAACTCCTGGCTGCACATTTGGGCATTGACTCCTCTTGCTCCAGCCTCATGAAGAGATGGAGCCTGAGAAAGCTACTTTTTTTTATTTTTTTTTACTATAACTCCTAGAATCCTTCATTTGTTTGGCTGATGGCTGTACTGGTTTTGAGAACCATAGTGCACCAAAAAGAGAGAGAGAGGAACATTTCCAACTTCTATATGTATGTTTCTTTTCAGGTTCATCCTTCAGGATCCTACATTGGGGAACTATGGAACCCTGAGGAAGACTCTCCCCACCTCAGACTCATTCCTCTTAACAGCTGCATCCCAGAAACACTTCAAGACATCTGTGCTATTAGGGACATGATGACTACATTTACCCAGATATTCTAAAGAGTGTGATTATAGTGCTTGTTGTTTGCTTGTTTGTTTGTTTTGTTAAATCTGCAATATGCTTGCTTATTCTGGGGAGTACCACAACCACAAAGTGGGTTTTATTAGCATTTTTAATTCTCCATAACATGAAATGTCTGCTGTTGAATTATCCTTCCTAGAAATGCAGGCTGCTTTGTGACTGATAGAAGGAAGAGTGGCATATATCCTCTATGGGAAGGAAAAGCATAAGGTAGGATATGGTGCCAAGTTAAGCCTGTCAATCCCAATTAAGCTAATAATATCTATTGAATGGACTTCAACTTCCAAAGGCATTCAGGGCTTGGACTTGGGGAATTGAAATACATTTCCTTATGTTTGCAGAATTGTGTGCTGCTTTGATGGTGCCCTTAACAAATCTTATCATATTCTCAGTTTACGTGAAGAATCAGCAGAGCTTTGAAATTTAGTCATAGAATCATAGAATCATGAAGTTGGAAGGGGCCTATAAGGCCATTGAGTCCAACCCATCTGCTCAATGCAAGAATACAAATCAAAAGATGTTTGCCAGGTGGTTGTCTAATTTTCTCTTGAATGACACCAATGTTGGAGCACTCACCACCTCTCAAAGTAATTGGTTCGATTGCCATACTACTCTAACAGGAAGTTTTTCGTGATATTTAACCGAAATCTGGCTTCCTATAACTTGAGCCCATTGTTGCGTGTAGTGCACTCTGGGATGATTGAGAACAAATCCTCTATATGACAGCCTTTCAAGTATTTGAAAAGTACTATCATTTCTCCCCTCAGTCTTCTTTTCTCAGGGCTAAACATGCCCAGTTCTTTCAGTCTTTCCTCATAAGGCTTGGTTTCCAGGTCCCTGATCATTCTTGTTGCCCTCCTCTGAACTTGTTCCAATTTGTTGGCATCCTTCTTGAAATGCAGTGTCCAGAACTCGACACAGTACTCAAGATGAGTACCTAACTAGTGCTGAATAGAGGGATTTGGAGTACCTCCTGGGATTTGGAGATTATTCTTCTGTTAATGCAGCCTAAAATAGCATTTGCCTTTTTTGTAGCCACATCACACTGTTGGCTCATATTCAGCTTGTGATCTACAATGACTCCAAGATCCTTCTCGTTCATAGTATTGCTGAGTCAGGTATCCCCCATCTTGTAATTGTGTGTTGTGATAGTGATCAAGCCTATCTAGATCATTTTGAATTTTTTTCTGTCTTCCTGAGAGTTAGCTGTTCCACCCAATTTTGTGTCATCCACAAATTTGATTAGCATTCCCTGTATCCTCTGATCCAAGTCATTAATAAAAAATATTGAATAGCACTGGGCCCAGGATTGAGCCCTGGGGTACCCCACTTGTTACTTCCTCCCTGTTTGAGAAGGAGCCATAAATTATCGCCCTCTGAGTATGATTCTCTAGCCAACTATGTATCCACCTGATAGTTGTTATATGCAGTCCATACCTAGTTAACTTGCTAATCAGAATATTATGGAGCACTTTCTCAAAATCTTTTCTGAAGTCAAGAAATACTATGTCTACAACATTCCCTCTGTCTATCAGGGAGGTTACCTGATCAAAAAAATGAGATCAGATTAGTCCAGCAGGATTTGTTCTTTTATTTAAAATTATTGACATGGGGATTAGTGAGATGTTAAACAGCAGTGGTGACAAAGAATCCCCCTGAAATATTCCTCTTTTGATGTTAACTACCCCAATTTCTTCACCACGGGCCATTAAGATGGTTTACCATTTTTCCATGTTTTCCTTGAGGAACTTCTGAATGTTTTTACTAATCCCAAACATTTTTAGGCAGGTGTTAATCCAGCTCTGTGGCAATGAGTCAAATGCCTTTTTATAGTTTATCCAGACCATGTTAAGGTTTGTTTTTTGTCTTTTTTTATTCTTCAGGATCATTTTATCAATAAGCAGCTGATCATTTGTACCTCCTGACTTTTTAAAGTTCCCTTTCTGTTCAGTTGGGTATAGGGAGTTTTCGGTTAAGTATTTAGATATTGATCTTGCAAGTACTCCTGTGAGGAGCTTGAACATTGTTGGAAAGCATGTAATTGGTCGATAATTACTGGCAAATTCATTGCCATTTTGATGATCTTTTATTATCAGAAATGTGCAGCCTGTTGTCATTCAGTCTTCAGTTGTAGAATTTTGAAGTAAGTGGTTAAATTGCACTACTATACATTGATGGAGACTTGTTAGATGCTTTAACCAAAATCCGTGCAGCTCATCTGGACCATATGCACTCCAATTTTTCACAGCCTTTACTTGCCTCTTAATCATTTCAGTTGTTATTACAATATCATCCATTTGTTTTCCTTGAGTTTCTTTACAAATGTCTTTAATCCATGAGGCATTTTTGTTGGGCTTTCCCACATTTCTTTCCAAAATTTTAGAGCATCATCTTTACATGGGCCTAATTTCTTTTGCTCTGCATTTTCTCCTTATGACATATAGAATAATCATTGGTTATTTTGAAATTGCAGTTTTTCTCTATATTGTTGCAAGCATCCATCATATATTTCAATTTCTTTGCTGTAGCTGTTACCCGCTGTTTAATTCTTCCATAGTATCAACAGTTGTTTTCCTTTCTAGGTCATGCAGTATCTTTTGCATAGTCTGGCTTTTACTTTTTCATTTTTAAGTTTTGAATATTTCAAGTGTTTTAAATCGCTAATGTCTGCATGTAATCTGTTTATTTTTCTTTCCAGCTGAATTTTCCATTTTGGAGTGCCACGAGTTTTGCCTTATTGTGGAACTAGCAAAATGGCCAAGTCACAGCAGTATAGCAGGTTTTCTTGACATATGTTTGGTCTGATTTGTTAGGCCTTTTTCTGATGCATGGCTTTCTTCAGAAAAATGAGGCTGGGGACACTGGGAATCTGATTCTGGACACAGACACGGCCTTAATAATTTTCAGTTTTGTTTTTTGTTTAGCTATATTTGTATTCTGTTTCTAGTACAACAAATTCAAGGCAGCCTCCCCACACACACACACATTATTCTCACAGCAAACCTGTGCGGTAGGTCAGGCTAAGGGAGAAAATAATTGTCCCATAGTCACCCAATGAGTGTCATGGTTCAGTGAGAATGAAAACCTGGATTACCCAAGTCCCAGATCTACATTTTGCTGTACATTTTGAGGGACGTGGTGGCGCTGTGGGTTAAACCGCAGAAGCCTCTGTGCTGCAGGGTCAGAAGACCAGCAGTCGTAAGATCGAATCCACGCGACGGAGTGAGCTCCCGTCGCTTGTCCCAGCTCCTGCCAACCTAGCAGTTCTAAAGCATGTAAAAATGCGAGTAGATAAATAGGTACCACCTCGGTGGGAAGGTAACGGCGTTCCATGTCTAGTCGCGCTGGCCACGTGACCACGGAAACTGTCTTCGGACAAACGCTGGCTCTATGGCTTGGAAACGGGGATGAGCACCGCCCCCTAGAGTCGGACACGACTGGACTAAATGTCAAGGGGAACCTTTACCTTTACCTTTACCTTGATAGCTCAGTGTTTAAAGGTATTGCCTATAGAGAGCTGCAGGGTGAGGAGACAAGTGGCAAGCATCTTTAACTTTCCCCCCAAATTTCTACATGCTGTTCACAGTGACTACAAAAATGAATTTCCTCAATTAACACTGAAGTATACTTCTTTACTAACTTCCAGTTTGATTTCATTCAGCAGAACGTAATAACTTTACTTTTCTAAAAGGCAGAATTTGGAAAGCTAAGAACTTAGCAACGGGGGGGGGGGGTACCAGAGTGAGGTAGGATGGCAAGTCTTTTCATCAAGAGAGCTATTTATCCTAAGGTAAGGCTTACTCATTGTATTTTTCACACCTACCAGCTTTTTGAAAATATGAGACAAATATGCTACTTGTATGCATCTACATTTTCTTTTCAAATATTGTGGAACCACCACCACCACCCCCGTAGTATTAAATGAGTCTCCCATGTTTTCTCTATCTTCACCATTTCCTTGATCAACCAAGACACATGCTATGAAATTCTATAAACCCCACTGCTTTCCAAATAATCTCAGATGAATCACATCAGCATTGTTTCCGTAGCTTGCTTTTGCATACCTCCCGCACCTCCGCATGATGCCTCCATCAGTTTTCATCACCCTGAAAAACTTTCTAGGCAATGCACTTTATTTCAGGCACATGAACCTAACAGCAGCAGTTTAACTGCCATTGCATAAACATTTTATAATTATGCCCAATGTGGATTTATTCATTGGGTGGAGAATTTAAAAAAAAAACTTCAAATGTTTATCAATTGCTGGATACAGGTGAGCACTAATTTCCTGCAGGCTGAATGAGACACACTAGTCCTCTCAATGACCTACATTTTTAATTTGGCATGAAACTACTTCAAGCTAGATGCAGAAACTAATGAGGCTGCCACAGCTATGGGAAGCAATAATCAACTGCTACTTTATTGTTGGAACACACATTAAGCCTATGTGCGAGGTGAATTGAGAGTGGTTTCCTCCATTCAGATTTTTAAAATCAGTATATTTGTTGGTGGGGTGAAACTGTGTTGTTGAAAATGAATAAACATCCCATTTGTCTGTGGGGAATCTAAGATTATTAGTTCTATTCGCAGAAATGCAAAACACCAAACACTCCCTTCTGCCTAGCTGCTATGAGACATTTCAGGCTGATAGATTCCTGCCCCAAGACCATCAATCTTTTGTGAGATTCCACAAAAGACAAATGAAAAATAGCAGCAAAGCTTGCATGTTAACACATTATGGCTTTTTTTTTCAAAAAAAAATACTGATATGTAAATGTGAGTAGCCTTACGTGGAGGCTAATGCTGTAGAGAACACCAAGATGGCATTAGGGCCAACAAGGTATGATCCTAAAGGTATCATTGTTAACACATTAGTGGGGGTAGGTGAGGAGAGACTCGTTCCAGGGATAATTTCCTCCCCTTCTATGGAACTCACAATTATTACTTTTTTAGCTTACCTCCACCCACCACCACTGTCTCGGCTGGAACTCCCTACACAGAGTGAAGCAGCTGCCTGAAATGTTATGAAAGAAAAGCTGTTTGTTAATTATTAGGTCATGGTTTTGTTTTGTTTATGATCTTATTATTGTTCTCATTTTGTTATGTATTTCTGCTGTGAAGAATGAAGTGAGAAGCTTGTGGGATGTCTACTACACACCTTGATCTGAGTGGATGAAGGGTACTTGGGCTGCTTTGTAACAGGCAGCATATTGTCTTAGGTCAGCTCTGGAGAAAAGCCACAACTGATGCCAAGACCTTCCCTTTTCATTACTAATAGTAGGTATATGAGGGGAATCTTTAAACCAGGTCTGTGGCAGGGGAGGAAAGGATTAAACCACCCCTCAGGGCACAGATGAGGATTATATGCCTGCTATTACTAACACTAATACAGCACTATAACACACTTCTAGTGTTG
Source organism: Intellagama lesueurii (assembly GCA_037013535.1). Lineage (NCBI taxonomy): Eukaryota > Metazoa > Chordata > Lepidosauria > Squamata > Agamidae > Intellagama > Intellagama lesueurii. Next base: position 66,067,641 of record JBAJHW010000005.1, on the reverse strand, counting down.
CACTAAGGTTTGGTTGCTGTGAAATGGTGAAGAGATGGCCACTTTCATATGTCATTTTTTAAAAGTCAGACTAAAATACCTAAAATACTGAGAATAATCATAATTCTGATTTAGGGTACAATACTCAGAAGTGGTTTACCATTCCCTTCTTCTGGGGGTGTCATGGAACTGTGTAGCTTGCCTAAAGCCACAAAGGCTGGCTCATCTCCTCAGAGGTACAGTGGGGAAAGAAACCTCCATCCTCTGGCTTTGCAGCTAGATACCTAAGTTGCTGAGCTATCCAGCCAAGACAGAACAACCAAAATGAAGGGAGAATGTGTTAAAGAAGCAGTGAGGATTTTGTAGAGTATAAGGCTAATGCCAGTGGCAAGATCTGGATAGTCTGGATTTATTCCAGCGTTATGTTTTAATCATCTATTGTCATGCAGGAAATATTTTAAACTTGCTTGAACTGATCTTGGCTTGTTAAAGGCAGAAAAGTGGTGCGGAGGCTGCATGCTAGACGATGTAACACTGTGAGCGGCAGAAGCATTATCCACTTACATCTTTATTCAGAAGAACTGATTTCAGTCAGTTCACCTGTTCTGTATTCTAAACATGTGGATTGCCTCATTGATCAAAATGGAAGAAGTTTCTAAAAAGGATTTTCACATTGTCCATTTCACACATCACACACCATGACCTTCCTACTGGGAGGTGAAATTCACGGACGGGGGCTGGGGGGAAAGAAAGCATGTACTCCCTTTCATTAAAATGAAAATAAAAAAGTGGAAATAAGTACACTAATCAGGCCAATAATAACAACAGCAGCTGTTGCTCAGTCTGTGTATTTGAAGCTTTGCAGAGCACATTTCTTTTTTTGGTACATAAATATTTACCCCACATATGAAAAATGTAATGTGTGCAGCATCCCTTGAGCTGCTTTGGGTTTCAGTTCTTCTAGAGCTCCTGTCTAGGGAAGGTTTGGGATGTTTTATATGCTAATAACGCTTAGTTAGAAGCAGGTGTTTTTGCTCCAACTCCAGGAGTGGAGCTAATACTTCCTGGATTCCCAGCCCTTGTTGGAGATAAGCTGGTGCTGTGTTTTTAAAAGCAGATATGCTAGGAAGCAAATTAAGAGCCACATTAGGTGTCTGATCAAACCTTCAATGCCATATTCATCGGACGGCAGTGTACATACCCATATTATGGGACATGTGGGTGTGGGGGGTTGAAGAGTGAGGGGGACAAGTGTTTGATCCCTGCAGTCCACCTTTGGGCTTCAGAGCCTAGCTATGGACTGGCACGAGAGGGTGCGTGGCTCAGGAAGGATGTGCCCTTGGAAACAGCACCACGGTGTTTCACAAAGATCCTACAAAAATTTACATAGTGCAGTTAAGTACGTCAATGAAATGTACATACAGCAGTTTAAATACATACATGATGTAAGATTAATAAAACATAACACTAGAATAAATCCATCATCCCTGCATACCCATCATGGAGAACTTAAAGGACACAAATGTCACCAGGCTAGACAGAATCTTTTACTGCCTTTTTAAAGCAAGAACAGAACAGCAAATGGAAACACACATGGCTCCACACACCTACAGCAAGAGAATGAAACAGACAATCAAGATAAGGAAGACTATGAAAGGGACAAAAGAAGCTCCTCAGAGAAAATCGAATGAGAGTTTTTGTGGCACCTTGCAAACTGGGGGAGAGGGGAGCAAAACGTGGCCTTGCAGATATTGTTGAACTGCCCTACCCAGTGGAAAGGGATACTGGGAGTTGTAGTTCAAGACCATCTGAAAGGATGCACTTTATCCACTCCTATTACAGACCAACGTTCATTTGGCATAAGCTGTCTAGTGACGATTATAGTGTGTGATGTTATGCAGCCATGCTTATAAGCAAGGTCCATGCAGTGTAACTTGGAAGAGAATCTCATTGTATCTTCTGTATGGTGACAATTATAGTGTGTGTTTTATATAGCCAGTTTTTAAAAGATGCCTCAGAACCAATATAAAAAAGCAGAATATAGGACAATAATAAAACATGTTTCCAAGAATGTCTGGAGTCTGCAGGAACTCTGAATGGCTTAACATAATATAAAGGGCTGAGGGGAAAAATTAATTAGCCAGGAGCAGCTTGCCTATACAGATTTATATGCTATTCTTCAGTAATATGTGGCTTGTCTCTTTTATTTTGCCACCTACTAGCCAAGGGTGCTAAGTCTTCCTAATTAAAGGGATGATTCTTTAACCATGAAATCTATATTCTATCATTTTCTCTATTTAGTATACAACCTGTCATTTTAGAGATGGCTCCAAGTTTCACTCCATGAAGATTATTAGTTTTATCAAGGGAATGATAGATATGCAGCTCGCTCACTCTCCATGAGAGAAACTTCTTGAATGAAAAATCAAATTACCCACTCTGAAGAAAGATAAATAGGGTGTCTAGCATAGAATGAGACAGACAAGAAACAGTCTTCAAACATATAATGATGTAGCAGGGAAACCATTCCATCAAAATCTTTTATTTACTGTTATAATTGTTTGCATTTGCATTTTGAATCCCCGCTCATCTTTCAAGAATGGCCAAATTCTTGTAGTACCTGGACGTTTTACATCAAGTACAATTTCAGTGGACTTATCCAGGTTTGTTTTGAAGTGTTCCTGTTTATATTAGGTTTCTAAAAATAGTGCTGTTAGCCAATCTCTGCATTTGTTAAGGAACGAAAGAAGGCACAACTAATGATTTCTAACTTTGAATGAAAAAGGAAAGGGCCGGTGTGGTCCCAAAGATTACACAAATGCCAGAGTAGGCAATATCTTCTATTGGACCACTAAAAAAAAATAAAACAAATAGCAAGCTTTCATGGATGAAATCCACTTCCTCAGGATCTAAGCACACCCCATAGAGGAAGTTGATTTCATCCACAAAGCTTGCTGTTTTATTTTTTAGTGGTCCAATGAAAGGTATCACCTACCCTTGTATTTCTAATTTTGGAAGTGCAAAGTGGCACTCAAGAATATGGATATAACTAATGCTTGCAATTTTTCTCATCCTCAACAAGAAATATATTTTGACACATCAAGACACTCCATCCAAAAACTGGACAACTGCTATGAGATTTTTTGTTCCCACAAAAGTGAAAAAGAATGAAAAGATTGGTACTTTTAAAAAATTAGCAGCAGTTTTTTTGCAAGAACCTGGCTTTTGTGTGTGCCAAAAACTCATCGTTTGTATAAAAATCGTATACTTTACTGAAACTTCAAGGTTTTCTGCACAAGATACATTTTTTTTTGCTTTTTGATTTTTTTCACAAACAAGTGTTGAAAGGGGGGGGGGATCTCCCAAACCTTGTTTAATTTGCCAAGCAGGGAGAAATCTTTTTCATTTTTTTCCATTCTATCATAAGAAAAGAAAACAAGCGAAGATTTAAATGTCTATTTGAGGAGCATGAAGGAAAGGAAATGTTGGAACTCATTATAGTGGTGCTGGAGATGGGTTTTTATTATAAAAATTAAGAAAGGCCAATTATAGATCTAGAATCTAATCAAAGCACAAGCAAAGTAATGTTACTTTTTCAGATGTCATTTTGCCTGTTGTGCTACCATTGGTATGTTAAAAGTACACACTCATGCTAGAACAACAACCTACAAGATAAAGAAGGCAGGACCAGAGTGACTCTTAGGTAGAGTGAGGCAAGTGCTTCAGGCAGCACATGTTGAGGGGTAGGGAGATCAGTCCCCCAGCCATCTTTCCTGAGCCCTAACCCCCAGCTCTTCTCCTCTGTTGTAAGGTAGAGCTATATATGTTACTGACCTAACCTTGGCCATAAGTTAGACTACGTCAGATGATACAGTAGAACTATTCCTTTTGAAGTCATGTCCAACTGCCAATATGTAGATAGGTTGATGGTGTTCCATCTTAATCTTTGCCACAGGCCACAATGTATCTTGACCCATCCTTGAGCAAAGCAGAAATGAGCAGATTTCACTCTAGAAAATAACCTGGAGATAGTTCTATAGTTCAATGGGAAGCAAATGAAGGGCCCTACAGGAATAGCAGGAACATGTTGATACATTGACCTGGAACTCCTGCAGTTTTCCCAATTGCACTGGATCCTCATGCATGGAGAGAATTTCATTCCATCAGTAGACTTGTGGAGCATCCCAGAACTAGACCTGTTTGAAGTTAATGCCTGTGTCACATAGTTCATGATGTGGAGACAACGTAGCATAACCAGTCATAGTTAATACAGGACATTAATCATGAACCTGTATATTGTCTCCCTGCTTATATAACTTATATGCAGAATACATCATGCGAAAGACTGGACTGGATGAATCCCAAACTGGAATTAAGATTGCCAGAAGAAATATCAACAACCTCAGATATGCAGATGATACCACTCTGATGGCAGAAAGTGAGGAGGAATTAAAGAACCTCTTAATGAGAGTGAAAGAAGAGAGTGCCAAAAATGGTCTGAAGCTCAACATCAAAAAAACTAAGACCATGGCCACTGGTCCCATCACCTCCTGGCAAATAGGAGGGGAAGATATGGAGGCAGTGACAGATTTTACTTTCTTGGGCTCCAGGATCACTGCAGATGGTGACAGCAACCACGAAATTAAAATTTCCTCCTTCTTGGGAGGAAAGCGATGACAAACCTAGACAGCATCTTAAAAAGCAGAGACATCACCTTGCCGACAAAGGTCCGCATAGTCAAAGCTATGGTTTTTCCAGTACGAGTGATGTACAATACTCGTAGTGATGTATGGAAGTGAGAGCTGGACCATAAAGAAGGATGACCGCCAAAGAATTGATGCTTTTGAATTGTGGTGCTGGAGGAGACTCTTGAGAGTCCCCTGGACTGCAAGGAGATCAAACCTATCCATTCTGAAGGAAATCAACCCTGAGTGCTCACTGGAAGGACAGATCCTGAAGCTGAGGCTTCAATACTTTGGCCATCTCATGAGAAGAGAAATCTCCCTGGAAAAGACCCTGATCTTGGGAAAGTGTGAAGGCAAGAGGAGAAGGGGACGACAGAGGACGAGATGGTTGGACAGTGTCATCGAAGCTACCAACATGAATTTGACCAAACTCCAGAAGGCAGTGGAAGACAGGAGAGCCTGGCGTGCTCTGATCCATGGGGTCACGAAGAGTCAGACATGACTTAACGACTAAACAACAACAATCATGAACCTGCCAGAGCCCTCCTGCTTGTGTCAAGAATTCAGTCCCCATCAAAAGACTAAAACGTACATGCCACAGCTTTCATTTCTGAGCGTGTGCATAACTTTTGTTAGCAACATACTGGTTTAGTAACTTTTCTTAGCAACATTCTTAATTTGTACTTTCATGTTCCTAGAACAATTCTGTCCCACAGTCTTCAGTTTCAACAGGAAATGTATCATCACCACATTTTCAAATATTTTAATTTTTCTTGTCAAGACATGTGAAGTTAAAGACAATTATTTTAAAGCATATAGGATATCATAGGTATCATTTGCAATTATATCCTCCTATTACTAAGACACCATGATGCAACAGAATTGTTTCTAAAGGGGAAATATATCCCGCAAAACCTCAACAACAAAGTGCCAGCTGGAGCCAGCAGATCTCAGCTGAAGAGAAAATGTAAAATTAACGTTCTCATCATTAGAATACATTTCTCTTTGAAGCATCCTACAAGGCTACAATGATACACAATCAGGATTAAAGTAATGTATAGCTTTTTCCTCATGACTTCATCAGGATAGTGAAAGAATCTAAGCTAAATCAGGAATACAGAAAATATTTCTCACAGCTGGTAGGTCCCTGCTCTACAGCGAAGCTGAGTGAAGTGCTCACCTCAAGTAGCAGAGAAGCCAGAGCAACAGCCTCACCATTCTGTGTCTCCCACTACCTCAGGAAGGTTCCTGCTGCTTGGAGCGCTGTTCCTCCAGAACTGCATACTTCTTCAATGCCTAGCTTAAAGAGTCTGTGGAGTCAAGGCACTGAGTGAAGACTGGCTGAGTAAAAAAATTTCCTCGTGACCCCCCACCCCCAAATAATGCGTTAGCTCCAAAGATCCCTGGAAGGCAGTCGATGAAAAATATATTTGGTCATATGCAGGTACCATGTGGTTTTCACCTTTTTGAGAAGAGATGTACTAACTGGCTTTAGCTAAGTAGAAAGAAAGTTTTTTCCATTCATCTTTGAGGAATTTGTTGTAATTCTGATATTTCTTCTTAGTGGAGATGTAAACTGTTTTCAGGGGAAATGGACTGCATCAGCGGTATTTGAACTTTTTTGGCCAATGTTATTTTAATCTTGATTTGTTAGCTGCCCGAAGTAGTGGCTTCATAACTCGCTGGGTGGGATAAAAATGTAATAAAATTAAACAAACTAACAAACAAATCCTTAAATGAGGTGTATAGCTGAATAGTAATGAGTACATGTGGCTGAGGTAAAAATCTGAATGCAGGAGAAATTGAAACAGAGATATTTACCTATCTACTTTCAAATCAATGTAAAATAAATCAGGGAGAAGGCTTTTGGAAAACAGAACCAGTCTGGATTCTGTTGGGAGCATTGGTCCCTCTTAGCATTCTGTTAAGAGAGATTCAGCAACCTAGCCTCTCAAGGTGGTGAGATACATAACAGAACTGATAGCTTGCTGAATCAACTCTAAACTACAAAATAGTATGCCATAGCACCACCATAATGTTGTTAGTCTTTAATTTGTCAAAAGAGACTTTATTGGCTTGAATAGTATTTAAACAACCTGTAATGTGTGTAAGATGGGATATGTTAAAAATTATTCTATTAAAATTGTACAGTTCTTCAACAAGTGAACTCAAATTTGAACTCAGCATCAGCTTCTCGGCAGTTAGATTGCTGACGGTCATGCGTATTTTTATCTTAGTGATGGATTTCAGTAGATACTTTAAAATAATGGGCCAGAATCCTATTGCATAGTGTATTGGCATTAAGTGCAGTGGCATAAATCACAGTAATGCATTACCACTAGTTACAGTGTTGTTACTTGTTATGTTTCATTACATTAGTCATGTGATGAAGGATATAAGTGGCAACTTGTTAACTCATGGCACTTCACCACTACAAGTTACACCTTTGCACTTGTGCCATTGTTAACTAAACAATAGAATTCTGGCCTATACTTATTTCTGTTTAATTGTGATTATTCTTTAGTTCTGGGTTACATTAACCACACATAACCATACATTAATTTTTCTGATAAAAGTCTAGGAGCCTCTCAGCTGAGTTTAAATCATCAGTTGAGTTGAGCTTATATCATCCTTTATTATAGCTAGTGAATACTAGAGTCTAATAATGGATCCATAATGCCATCATAAGTACATAAAATTCTACGGGATGCTATTTTACAATTATTTAGCTGCTGACAAAATCTGTGCAAATTCATTAGATATGTCTTTGATTCTGGAATGCTATTATCTGTATGAAATTGGCTAGAATATAATATGTTTCTTCTCATTTGTTGCTCATACTATTCATTGCAACTATTTCTAAATTGCCTTCATCCCCTGGGAAATTTCATCACTTTCCCATGACATAACAGTGTATTTTTTAGCTGACAAAAGGTTGATGTGTTTCCTGTGGCAGGTACACTCAAGTAACCTGTAAATAATGAGGATAAACCTGCAGACATAGCTGAGGTAGTTTTTAAGGCACTTTAACATTTACCTTGTCTGACTGCAACACGTTAATGGGTTTTCTTCATTTCATAAATTGGAAAAACCAATGACTCATGTATAGCGCAGATGAGAAAACAGATGTGATGGGTTCTGGCATAAAAAATTAAACTCTAGTGCCCCATGATTAATATATTGCTGTTCCAAGGTTGTGATAACTTCCTTTTCTACAGGTCAGTATTGTTATAATTAGAGCTGTATCTAGATGACAGCATCCCTTCTAAGTATGTTACTGCTGTCATGGTAAAGCTGAGAACTAGTGGTACCAACTGGAATGAGTTGGAGAATATTCTGCTAATAGATCACCTGCAGACTGCTATATTTATCCTAGTCTGCTATTTGATCCACAGCATGGAAAATTACATTTTTCAAATACTGTACACAATTAACTTGGCTTTCATAAGATGTGGTGACAGCCAGCAACCTAGATGCCTTTAGAAGGTGGTGAAACAAAGATAGTGAGGCTATCAATGGAATCACCATATTTTGGTGCCATGTACTGCTGTTTCTGTAAGAACTTAGGGAAGGTTTGGGGTATTATGTCTCCCAGAAATCCCTAGCCCACATGGCCAATGGCCATGACGACTTGGGAAAACTGTGAAGCACAGGCCAAAAAGTACCTTTTCCAAATTCTGGTTTCAAGGGAGACCTATAATGAGAGAGGGCTGTTTTCTTGGTTGTCCTGGTGAGCCCCCTGGAAGTGTCTTGTTGACTACCCCTGGAAACAGGATGCAGGATTAAGTGGGCCATTGGCCTGACCCAGCATGTGTCACTGATGAAATGGTAGCTCCAAGAGCAACAGAAACAGAGAGGTGTCTTGAGGTTCATGTGTGGGTGTCTTTAACCCAACATTAACAAAATGACAGACCTGCTAATCTGTGTTTTACATAAAGTTTGACTTTTATCAGCATGTCTCATATTGCTGTGGGTTGCGCATCATTCTCCCACCATTGCAGTGAGGTTGCATAGATATCACTTTTTCACATTCACCAAAGACATGAATATTTGTTCTAACAGTTTCCTTCCACACTGTTCTGTATCCATCAGTGTTGTTTTGATTTAGCATATGAATTCCGTATACAAAGTCATTTTAGGAACACAGGACAGGGGTGCTTTTCTAGTCAACTGCAATATGAACCTTCTATTTCATCTGCTTACTCTTGTTCAACAGAAATTGACATCAATGAAGAGCTGCCCACGGTTGTCAACACGTAGCCCTACATTTTTACAGTATTATGTACCACAGCCAAACCAGACACATGTATTGTTAAATATGTTATGTGGGTTAGCTATAAAAGGGACGAGTGATTAACAAGACTAAGAGCAGTGAGAGTTCAGCTGGCCGTTTCCATATGTTATCTCCCCATGCTCTGCAGCTTGAAGACACTTTCTGTAGCTAAGTCACTTCCAATATGAGAACTAGACTGTAGAGGAAAGCATCATGCTGCTGTGGGTAGGTGGAGATAGGTAGATTCCATTTTTGTCTTCCATTCCTTTCAGTGTTGAATATTAAACCCTTCCACCTGCCACTTTACAGCCAAACAGCTAAGCATATGCTTATTGAACACATGGGCATCTAGTTTGGCTTTTTACATTTACTTTTTTGTCATTTTTTTATGGAACATTAAGCTAAACGGTATTGACCACCTGATGAACTTCATGGCTGAGTGAAGATTTTACATTGGTTCCCATCTCCAAATGTAAAATTCTAGTACTGTTCAATCCTGGCACTATCATACACATCCTATTAAAAAGTTTTGTTATCAGACCCTGGAAATAGTAGTTTTGGATTACACCTCCCAGAATTGGCCATGTTGGTTGATAATTCTGGGAGTTGTCGTCCAAACAATAACATATCTGATCTCTAGATGTTATGCTTTTTGTCACACACTTTGTTGAACATAGTTTCCCAACTCTCACACACAAACACATGCTTATCACTTGTGGTACCCCAAAGCCAGCACTAACACACCAAACAATGTTCCACCCCACATAGTAATCACTCTCTACTCAGATTTTTTTCCCCTCTGACTTGAGGGGAGAAGAAATACTGATTGTGAAGCAACCCTATGCAGATCTCTGTTGTGACCTTCAAGTTGTATTGAAAGGCAAGTTTGCTCTGACAATAAAGTGTTTCTCTCCTGGCCAGAACAGCTACAAACATTCAGCCTTGATTTTGACCTGATTCACTTTTCCATTTCTACAATGCCATTCACAATCTGGCAGTAATTGTGCCAGTTACGATCAAAAAGGCAATTGGTATCTGAAGCTCATGTGAAGTAACGATGCTACAACTATAACTCTTCATGACGTCTAGGCTAGGTGTAGCTGGCTGCTATGGGTGCCATTTATCACTTTGAGGGCAGCATCCATGCCCAAAGCTTTTTACAAAAGAGACATGAAAAATTCCATCCGGGAGGCACAGGATGACCAAAGGGAATGGAAACAAAAGGATACATTGACAGATACCAGCGCACTTACTCCTTCATCCTTTTATTTTGCAAACAAAGGAGAAAAGGAAGAGAGTCTAGAAAAGCATCTTGCAGAGGGAGAAAGGTGTAGCCAAGAGAAGTGAAGGAGAAAAGAAATATGACTTTTTTTAAAAGGGGTGTTCAGTTTTAAAGCATACCATGGGAGAATTTCCACAGTTACACAAAGGAAGAACTGACTTGGAGTGAGCTGCAGTCATTGATGTCTTTTCTGCTGTTCTTTTTCTGTACTGTGTCCTTTCTCCACTTCTGCCTTATCCATATTGATGAGAATGTAAGCCTCTTCAGCAAGAGAAGGCACTCAGGCTAGTCTGTTCCACTTCACCTTGCAGGTGAGGAGTCTAATGTCTGAATGTCTCTCTTACCATGAGCAGCCCACTCAAAAGAAAAATACTTTTTCCCAAAAACAAAAAACAGAGAATAGGAATCTTCCTTCTGACCTGCTAGCTTTAAAAACTGTAGGGGATTAATTTAGGACATCAGCAGCATTGTGCAGCATATGTTAAGGTGACAGGATTTCAGCCGTTTTGTCAGTATTTTTTAAAAAGCTTGCATACATTACAGATATTTAGATTTTATCCAGTTTGAAGATGTTTCCTTCTAGCCATTCTGGTTATCACACTTGCTGTACTGTTAGGGACAGGTGAATGTCATCTGTGTGATTCAGTCCAATTTATCTGTCTTACAGACTGCAGCCAATTCATTTCCAATGTATAGCCTGTCTCATTCCATTGGTACGCGAATATTTGAAAGTATTTGTAATATTTGCATTTGTCTGAATAAAATGAATTACAATAGGAAAAATGTGGGGCTGTGACCTGGGATGAGGGTCAAACTCAGTGCCATCAACTACTGCTTGACCTCAGAGGAGGATGGGGTCTCCCAAACCTCCAATTATATTATGAGGCGGCAGCACTACAATGGTTAAGAGAGTGGATAAGACTGGAGGATGAAAAAATATTAATACTAGAAAGCAAAGATTTAAAATATAGACTTCATGCATACTTATGGTATGGAAAAAAGAAAGTGAACAAAGCTTTTGATAATAATTTAATAAGAAAAGCATTAATAAGAGTATGGGAGAAATATAAAGGGAAATGTTATCGTGGGATTCCAATGTGGATGTCCCCCCGTGAAGCTCTCTCAAAGGAAGTTGATATAAAGAATGATAAATGGTTAACATATAAAGATCTACTCATAGAGGAAGATGACAGACAACTAAGATTAAGAACAAGAGAAGAAATGAATCAAGTAGATATAATATGCCAGTGGTTTCCACATAGACAGCTATCAGAAAGAATGAAAATGGATAATAAATTAATAGAATTGGTTAAAGAACCTGCAGAACTAGACAAGATAATATGGGGAAAAGAAAATCACCAAATCGCAAAGTTGTATAAACTATTATTGGAAAGAAACATGGAACAGGAAGTAATTAAAGAAAATATGATAAAATGGATGCAGGAATTAGGTAGAACAATTCAAACAGAGGATTGGTTTAGAGCATGGAATGATAACCAAAAACTATTAATAAGTAGAGATTTGAAAGAAAATTATATGAAAATATTATATAGATGGTATATGACACCAGAGAATTTGCCAAAGGTGAAGAAAAATGAGAAAGATAAATGTTGGAGATGTAAAACAATAAAAGGAACACTATATCATATGTGGTGGGGATGTAAATTTATTAGGAAATTTTAGAAAGAAATAGAAAAAATAATCACCATAGATTTAAAAATTAAAATGGAGATGAAACCTGAAACTTATTTGTTCAATATGGTAAAGTTAAACCCGAGACAAGAGACAAAAAATTGTTTATACGTATTAGGCGCAGCCAGAATTCAAGTGGCAAAACAATGGAAAGACAAGGAGGAACCTTCGGTGGAGGATTGTTTAATAAAATTATAAGAACTAATATTAGTGGACAATCTAACAGACTCATTGAAAGGAAAGAGTAGAATGGAGCACGAATCTCAATGGGAGAAAGTAAAGAGTTATCTTAGAGAGAAATGGAAGAAAGATTCCAAACCTGTACCAAGTGACTTAGGTTTAAATTAGACGCAGAATTGCTCTCAACGAAGTAAAAACAAAGTAAAGCAGATTGTTAATATGGATATAAAATAAGAATTAAGAAAAGTATTATTAAGATTGCGAAGAAAATAAATGTCTGGTGGAAAATAAGGAAGTAAAAATGTTAAAGACTTACTGTTTTTCGAAAGAGATAATAGAAAGTTATTTTGGTTATGTGCTAATATTGTGATAATTATTTACTTATTTTTATAATTTCTTTTTTTAATGCAATAAAGATTAAAAGTAAAAAAAAAAAAAAGACTACTGCTTGACCTCCAGTGTGCAGACAAAGCTTCCACCAGTTTCCTCTCTTACCTTCTCTCTTCCTTCCCCGAACTGCACCAGGAGTCATGCAATTTTATATCAAATTCACTCTGTAGAAACTTTTGTTGAATGGGGGAAGGATACCCCTGGTTAGTCGCTTCACCTCCGCAATGGGTAGATTACTTGATGGCTGCCTTGTGTATCATGTTTGCCATCCAATGCATCTGGAACATAACCACACATAGTAAAAAAAGAAAACTCCACAGTGCTGCAAAAATAAAAGGCAACAGTATGCATTAATATATATACAGTGGTGCCTCGACTTATGACCATAATCCGTTCCAGAAGATGGACATAACTCAAAATGGCCGTAAGTCGAAGCACCATTTCCCATAGGAATGCATTGAAATGCAATTAATCCGTTCCGGCCAAAGGAAAAAATCACACCAAAAAAAAAATCACTGCAAGACTCATTGGAAATGCGATTAATCCCTTCCAGCCGAAGGGGGGAAAAAAGAAGAAAAGCAATCAAGCGTGCAAGACCCATTGGAAATGCACAGAAAACAAACGGAGCAGATCGGAAATGCACAGAGAACAAAGGGGGCAGGTCAGAAATGCAAAGAAAACAAAGGAAAAAGCAAGGGAAGCATGCAGGACCCATCGGAAATGGGGAAAAAACCCAAAAAAAGCAACCAAACCCCCAAGACCCATTGGAAATGGGGAGGAGCAAAAAAAAAAAAAACCCCAAGACCCATCAGAAATGGGGGAAAAAACCCCAAAAAGCAACCAAACCCCCCCAAGACCCATCGGAAATGGGGGGGGGGAAACCAAAAACCAAACAAACCCCCCAAGACCCATCACAGCACAGAAACATAACCCCCCCGACCAAAACCACGCTGCAAAAACACCAAGAACAGTTTTTAAAAAGCAGACAGCAGCACCTTACCTTACCAGGCAGCCCAAAGCCTCCCTGCAAACACACACACACGCTCACTCAGAAGCAGAAGCGAGGCAGTCCCAAGCCTCCTCCGACGCACACTCTCTAACTGCTGGGGCAAAAGAGCTACAAAGAAGCAGCCTCGTCGCCACCTACAGTTAGCAATTTGAATTTCCCGCCTTTTTCCCCTGCCTTTTTCTGTTCATAACTGGAAGCTCCGGTCGCAAGTAGAAGCAAAATTTTGCGGCCGCAGCTGGTTGTAACTCGAAATGGTCGTAAGTAGGGACGTTCGTAAGTCGAGGCACCACTGTATATATATGTAATTGATGGGAGATATAGCTTAGGTCCTATTCCTAATGCTAATGTGACCTACTCCACTCAAATCCCATGTAACAGACTCAAGATATCCATGGCATATTAACACACACAGACCCTTGAATATATTCTAAAGTGTAATGCTAAATGAGATTTGCAGCTGTGTCAAAGAAAAGAAGAAAATTCCCAGTATGCACCCACTCTACTGAAAATGAAAGTGTGAATAGTAATCTTGTCAGCATGCAAAATGGCAACTTTACTTCATTTTCTGAATGAATTTGAATCCAAAGCACATCCCTACCTTGAACTAAAATTATCTCGATTGGGGAAATGGTAGCTCAGCATTCAGGATTTCTGTACTGTATCTCACCCCCATAGCCAGTAATATTTCTGTTCACACATTTACATCTCTTAATCACTCAGGAAAACTCCTATTTTTAAAACTGAAGAAGTATTTAAAGAACACTTTGGATGTCTAAATTTAATTAATTCACACTTTGCAGTTTCATATGTTTTATCATCATATTTTAAAAAGAGAGTTTATTTTAAGTGGAATCTAGAAAACCTCTGCTCTTTTCCATTTAAAGACATTTTACTTAATTGATAGCACACACATTTAGTGCATAAACAGGAAAGACACGACCAGAAGTTCTGTCAGTGTAACCAGTGATATCAAGTATACCTGTACTTTTAAAAAATTATCAGAGGTTCTATTTTTAAAAATTCTGCAGACCTTTGGCTGAAACTAATGTGAATTACACACATGCTGTTATTTCCCAGGTAACCATATTTTTCTTCCCACGGTGTAAGGAAACATGAACCAATGCTTAAACAAATATATTTGAGAGTGTTACCTCTCTATATCTCAAAGCTGTATGTCCACACACCTATATGTGTGTGCATACATGCGCATGCGTGCTTATGTCTTTTTTCTTGTTTTAGTCATTCAGAAACTTTACTCCTTTCTGAGCAGATGGTTGAATTTGAAAGTTTTACCTTCCACTAAAAACATTATACATAGGCCAGATGGACAGGCAGTATTTTGGTGCTAGTGTAGTGCACAAACCATATGGAGAGTAAGATTTATTGCAGAAGGCAGCTATTTCTATATTCCCATGTACGAAAAAAAGATCACATTGGCTTATTTGTAGATTCTGACAAGTTGATGCTTTTGACAAATAAAGGTAGAATAAGGCAAACATCTGGTTGACAGAACAGGAGGCTCATTAAGGTGGAGCAGTGGCTTAGTGCTAGGGCACATGTTTTACATGCAGAAGGTTCCAGGTTCAATCCCCAGCATCTCCTGGTAAGGTAAGAATCCTGCCTAAAATCATCTACTAGTCATCATCAGCAAGACTTGGGATTATTGGACAAAGAGTCCGATTCAGCATAAGGCAGCTTTTTAATCTTCCCACTGCAAATTTTAGGGAAATTCATCAATAAAATTGAAATGGAATTTCATCAACTTCTTTCCACAAGTTACTATATTGCTTAAATACTTGATAATTTGTCTAGCATTTCTTAGTATACAAAATACTATATCACTTCAGCAGCACAAAGGCATGCCCAAAAGATTTTGCTGTCCAGGAAGGAGCAGCAAATGGCATTCAAAACAAGGCATATAGTACACAACAACAGACTCGGTAGATGTGAAGCAGAAGATCCTGCAAGCAGGCAAAGACCTTTCTCTACAGGCAATACACCCCGCCCCCAGTAACCAGCAAGCTTTGTGTGATTTTTAGATAGATTGTTATGCATTACTGCTTTGACTGCATAGAGAAGATGCTCAAGCTGATTTCATTGCTCTGATTTAATTTATTTTTGAACATTATGCCAGTTGCATGAAAACAGAAAATTGGCTAACATGCTTCTTGTTTCTTTTTGGGTAGACAAGTGTCCAAATCTGGCCTCAAAAACCATGAGTTGAGTCAGATTAGATGTGAGAGATAGCACATGGTTAGAATTGGAAGTATTTAACTTTCCAGCAATATGATTCCCACAGAGTTTTATGTCACAGAGAGACCAGACTTGCAAAAAGAGCCTATTTCTACCTCTCAATGACCAATTGCAAAACAAACCAAGCAAATCTGCAAGCTGCGGCTAGTGGACAAAAGTTTACCTATAACAGAATATATTTCAGAATTTAAGGAATTCTGCTTCTAACAATATGCTCTCTGTGTCATTTAATTTGACTCATACCTACGTCCATCTTAAGTGCCACATGGTTGAGCCTCAAGTTGAATCCAGATCCGATACACCTTACTCAGTACAGAAGTCTCCTTGCTCTGCGCAGTCACATAAAAGATGTTTCCTGGAGAATTATTGTGTTTATTTAATTTAATTTAATCTGTTTAATTTTCTAACCCCAAGACTAACCCTAACCTCAAACTCCAGAGCTCACAGACAAACTTTCAAAGGCAACATGTTCAAGAAATTGAATTCATTTGCTGGATACCTCAGTGGTTAAGTATATGGCTGTGGAGTCAGAGGTTGGGAGTGGATTCCCCTCTGTGCCTCCTTGACAGAGGCCAGACTCAGTGATTCATAGGATCTCTTCCAGCTCAGCAGTTTGAAGATTATGATGATCATTTATTGATGATGATATGCAGGCCAATAAATCACAAGATCAACAGAGGAACAGTACTGCTTGTGTCTGTATCATGACATACACAATCTTGGAAGTGAATTGATATGGATGTTATGTTGAAGTTTGGCCCTGGAAAGTAATGATTAACACCTAACAGTGGAGATGCATATTTGGCAATTGCAGCAAACACTGGATTCACAACACTGTGTTTGTTATTCATATGCAAAGAGCTGGAGGAAATTGCAAGGGAAAAGTTATAGAAAGGAGGATTACATGTTCTTTGTCCCTCTACTGCTGGCACACAAAAGTATTTTTCAGCAACCAGTCTGAGTAAAATGTGGAGAAAGGGTTCAAAGAAAAAATGTAGAAGTTAAAGAAGGAATCAAGCATTCATAGCTTAATATGTCTTCCATATAAATAGTAAATAGTCCCTGGTTTTGCTGGAGTTCTCATACTTGATGTGAAAGGTCTTCCAAAGCCTAGTATTTCCTCAGAGGTATTTTAATAAACCCATCTTGGAAACTTTTATTATGATTATGTCAGTGTGCCTTCCATTGTTCATTCAGACCATGCTCTTCAAGTCAACTTTGCTGAACACAGACTCTCCTCTACCTCAAAAAGGAGGGGCGTAGGAACAGTTCTCATTGTCCCAAAAGGAGAAGAATATGAAGTAAAAGGAAGAGGTTAAAACTGTGGTAGTTGTGACAGCAGCAGCAGCAATGCCAGCAATATATGGTCACCTCGCCTTCCTGAATCAGTAGCACCATGAGACCTTTGGAGGTTCTTTCTACGTTCAGTTTAATGCTGGGCATTGAGGGATCATCAAATGAGGTACTATGGAAAAGGTGGCTAGATTTCCTAAGCCATTTTCTCACAGTGCCTGTCTCAACAACTCTTCGCACGCCACCATTAAACCAAATGCAGCAATAGTCTGATCCAGCCTCTGAAGATGAGGGAAATGGAGCTGCCTTTATTTCCTGTCCCTCCTTCCCTTCCTCCTTATGTCAGTGCCACTGCTGCTGCTTCATTCTTTTTCGAAGGAGATGCAGCAACTCCTCAGAGTGGTACGGACTCTCCCTGACCAGGTTGGGGAATGGCAGGTTTGCCTCCCTCAACATGCCGCCACCTGAGGGAACCACCTTCATCAGCTGAATGGCAGGGCTGGCTCTGTCAGGCATTGTCTGATTCCTGCTCCTTTTAGCCAAACCTTTCAAGGAACTGAGGGAGCTTCAGGCAACGTAGTCATAGTCATCCTCTAGTCTGCCAGCATTTGATGCTGTAGGGAGAAATGGGAATCAAATGTCCCTGCAAAAGTATGCACATCTTATGGAGCTCCACTATAATCCATTTGTAAAATTTCAAGATCTAATCGAAACTATATTATCAAACCACAAGTGTAGCAGAAGGGAACAGGAGAAATGAGAGAAAGGGCAGTGAGCCTGGAAATGAGAAAGTTGGTGAGTGATCAATATTATTTATTTCCATTTTCTTTTCCCATACCACCCAACATTTTGTTTGTTTTTCTCAAAACCCCTTCCTTTCTGCCATCTTGCTTTCTTTTGTCAAACACTGTAGTATTATGTAAGACATATTTGTTGTGCTATAACGTATCAGTAGTCCTGTTGTTGTTGTTCAGTCGTTAAGTCGTGTCCGACTCTTCGTGACCCCATGGACCAAAGCACGCCAGGCCCTCCTGTCTTCCACTGCCTCGCGGAGTTTGGTCAAATTCATGTTGGTAGCTTCGATGACACTGTCCAACTATCTCGTCCTCTGTCGTCCCCTTCTCCTCTTGCCTTCACACTTCCCCAACATCAGGGTCTTTTCCAGGGAGTCTTCTCTTCTCATGAGATGGCCAAAGTATTGGAGCCTCAGCTTCAGGATCTGTCCTTCCAGTGAGCACTCAGGGTTGATTTCCTTCAAAATGGATAGGTTTGTTCTCTTTGCAGTCCAGGGGACTCTCAAGAATCTCCTCCAGCACCACAATTCAAAAGCATGAATTCTTCGGCGGTCAGCCTTCTTTATGGTCCAGCTCTCACTTCCATACATCGCTACTGGAAAAACCATAGCTTTGACTATGCGGACCTTTGTCGGCAAGGTGATGTCTCTGCTTTTTAAGATGCTGTCTAGGTTTGTCATCGCTTTCTTCCCAAGAAGCAGGCGTCTTTTAATTTCGTGGCTGCTGTCACCATCAGTAGTCCTACAGAAGACTAATTATAAAATACTGGAATGTCGTTCAGAAAGACATTCTACATAGTGCTTTCATTATTTTTTAAAAAACCTTTTCTGTCTGACTGACATTGTACCAGAAAATCAGACAAAGAAGTATAATGTTAGACAAATCACCATGAAAATTTGGAACTCCCTCCCACAGGAAACGAGGCTGGCCCCACCTTTGCTGTCCTTCCCAGTGTAGGCGAAGACCTTTCTCTTCAGGCAAGGTTTCCCTTAATGACTGGGTGCCGGAGTGGGGTTTTTTAATGGATGGTGGTGCCTCACTGCATTGAATGTGTTTTTGGTATTGCTTTTGTTTACTGTCTTTTAGTGTGGTAATTGTTTGATCCTTTTCTGTATTTGTATACTTACTGGTTTTTGCTTTATATATTGTCTTTTAGTGAAGTAAGCCACCTTGGGTCCTTCTTAAGGAGCAAGGCAGGGTAAATAAATAAATAAATAAATAAATAAATAAATAAATAAATAAATAAATAAATAAATATGCATTTAAAGAAAAAAAACCCAGCATTAAACTGGAAGTGGATTAACAGCCAGAATCTATCCAGAAACCTAAAATCTACCACAAAGCTCAGTCGTTAATTGCAGCATGCTAGGAACTTGCCATAAACACCTTCTCTCATACACCAGTCACACGATTTGATGTGTGACAGCGAATACCTATGCTGACATCTTAACTTGACACAATTCACAGCTGAAATTTATAGTGATGGACTGAAACTGATATAATTTTTCCATTGGATTCTGACAATGTCTACCTCAGCTTTTAATCCATGGCATACCAAGTAAGCAATCACAGCAATGTTGTGAATTTAAAACATTCATACTCTGACCCTCATTGTTGGACGCCACACTGACTTATATCATGGAAACAAATATTAGATACAGTAGGCATACCAATGATCACTGATAAGATTTAGAAGCAATGGGTTGTGAAACCAATTTCTATTAAAAGACAAAGGGAACCGAACAGTCCTCCCCTGTAAAATGTCAGCTTTGGTACTGCACAAAGAGATACGGGGAAGGAGTTGCATTAGAAAAGTTCTGGACACCCAACAAGGAATAGCTGGGCAGCCTCATGTAGGAGCCAGCAGCCCTTCAAATACCCCAGTTCTAGACTGTTCAAGGCTTTTAAATGTTAAAACCCATTTTTTGCTTTGGGCCCAAAAACAAACTGCTGGCCAGTAAGGAAACTTTACTGTTGCCAAATGATGCTAACAGCCAAGTCATTATGTTGTAAACAAGCTACAGCAGTCTTTCATACATTGCTCTATGCAAAGTACATTATAGCATTCCAAGGATTCTTTCAGACGGGCATTTGCTCCACACTTTGGTACATTGCAGGGGCAGATTGGCTTTTTTTCTGGCAACCACATGACATCATCACTACAATAGACCAATTTACCTTCAGAGCACCTCAGTCCATACCTTTTTGAGCTACTGTCAGGAGCTTCTACTTTTTGGTGCAGGTTGGCACATTTTTGTTTGGTCCATTCCCAGCACATGAGATTACTGGGAATGGACTAAAATTGAGCCTGGTAGCTATCCAAGCTGCCAAGGCTTCTTCAGGTTTCAATTTCTGGTATTGTGAAGTGTCATAATAAGTAAGCCACTTCAGAATATCAGCAAGTTAAACACTTCTCCTGCTTCTCTACAGTGGAACAGCTGAAGCAAAATATTTTTTTTACTCTGCTAGAACATTGCTGTTGTGCTGAATCACTTTGATTAACTTTTTTTAACAAATATTTGCCTTTGTTTGAAGTGCCAATCAAAAGCATGGATGTGGGCATTTTCCCGATCAGCACTACATACAAAGCAAGGGAAAAATGTATTTAATCTAAGTGCTTCAGTGTATCAGTGAATCACTGAAGAAGCAGACTTTCCCAACCATCTTCTCCTTATGGCATTTTGAGCACTCTTAAAACACTACAGGAAGGGTATTTGTGCTGAATGGGATGTCCTGTGATATAAACAGGAAGAGGGATGCCCAAAATATGGTGACATCACTTTCTATGAGTGAAAGATAATGCTTCATAGCTGTACATAGGGGCAATCTTGATACAGATGTAGCAGAGAAACCAAAATTTCAGCCTCTAAATTTAGAGTAACCCTTCTCCTTCTATCATCCCCAGCTAACATGGCCAATGGTGAGGGTTCATGGATGATGAGGTACAAAACCTTTGGAAGGGGGTAGGTTGGGTAAGCAGAACCATGATTTTTGTCAAAATACGCAATCATCTTTATGAAGAAAGAGAAGAATCAAGGGTGCAAAAAACAAAAACCCACCCACCATAAAGAGGACTGTGCATATTTAGTGGACTTATAATGCTGACTAATCATTTGGAGGAACCATCACCATCTCCTCCTAAAAACTGGGGTGGGACTGAGGGATTGCAGCAAATGGAGCCCCAAAGAGATGCACTCCACTTCGCACCATTTTATTGCACGTCTCACTTGTATGAATCATGATTAATAGCACAGTAAAATGTAGAAGCCATGTACCCCCTTTCATTGCACTGACATAATTTCCCTGCTCACGTTCCTTAAAGCTTATTTTAATTTTGGCTCAAACAAATGCTCAAGTTGTTCAAGTCGAAACACCAGGTGTATTTGAAAGACTCAAAGGAGGAATCAGAGTTCACAGGAAAGCCAGCTCCATCAGTAATCAAGCAGGTGGAAGTATCTGTCACCTTTTGGTAGTAAAATATCTACCTGTGATTACATGGAGGAAGGGTTCCCCAAGATCAAGAAGAGCCCATTTGACACAAAGAAGTCTTAAATTTTCAATCCCACACTAAAGGCTCTCACTTATGCAGCTATAACACTAGCTACTGAAAACTATCAGTCAGTATGTGGATGACAGTCAGCTTCATCGAAAGCTAATGACATGTACTACCATCCCTCAGGCCTATTCTTTCTTCACTCTGTATGAAATATCAATGCAAATTTCATTTACTCAACCTTTTTTGAAAAGATAGTTGCTGCTTCAGACCAGAGTAACATTTCGTGTCCCTTAATTTGGTGGAGGGGAGGACCCTCTAGCCTCTTTCATGTATTGTATTGACTAGTCAGCTGTATCACAAGTGAATTATATTCTAGAAGTAGTAAAATGGGATCTAAGGCATAACAACTATCCTGTCTATGAGTAACTAGAATCTATTCTAGTTCTTCGTGCCTGAAAAATTCACATTAATACGAAGCTGAAGTCGTTCTCACTGCTTTGTAGCCATACATGGGCAGTTAAGAGACAAGTAACTGGATTGGTTCAGTGACCAAGCTTGGCAATTAGTGTGCAGTAAAATGTGTCAGTGAGGGGGAACATCACATAAGAGAACTGTGACCATGTGGGTGTGGGTGTGAGAGGTGGGGAGAAGGAGGGAGGGAGAGGGAATGAACATTTGTCCGTACAGAGAGGCAGAAGACCTGAAATAACATAACAATTTATTTCAGGGAAATACAATGTCCAAGAGAATAGACGAAATCTTGCATCTTAGGGGCATCATCAAATGTATGGCAACTTCAGTGGCAGAAGAGTCTTACACCAATTCTAGATTCGATGTCTTATAACCTTTCCTCAATTTTCCTTTAATTTTAAATTGTCTTCATGTGTCTGATGAAGTTGGCTTTTTCTCTCTCTCCTGTAAAAACCCATAAAAGAGTCAATTCGTTTAATGTTTCATGTCTCTTTTTTTGCTGCAACAGAAAAAGATATGTCTCCTCTTCCTGCACAACCACCACGCTCTGTCAGAATCTATGTTTCACCTCTAACCTAAGGGATTATGTGGCAAGTCCCTGTTCAGCTAATTTAACTTTCTGTTGCCTTAGGCAGAGAAGCTAACATTCAGCTGTGTCTCTGCGTTTGCAAAATTGGAATTTAGTTCATTATCATGCGTTTGGTATCCCATCCTTCCTTCAGGGGATTCCAAACAGCACACATGATGTTTACTTATTTTCTCCTCACATCACAATTACGCTTTCAGGTAAATCACGCCAAGGTAGGGTAACAGCCAGGGCTGGGCAAAGGCATTTTGCTGCCAGAGGCACAGCTGCCAAATGTGGCCTTGCCCCACCCAGTTCAATGTGCATAGTACCCCCAAACCACACTAGTTATACTGTCACCTGAAGCAGAAAAAAATTACATGTATTTCTCCATTCCACCACCAGTAAAACTACAATAATTGCAAAGTAAATAACTAACAATAAGTGAATAACTTCCATGACACCTCAAGTCTGTTATCTGAGGGAATAACTGATTCTAGCTAATCGTAAGACCAGCCCTGCTACCAACCTGGCTTCAGAAATGAAGAGGGACTTCAACCAAATCCACCACACTATCTGCTATACCAAGAACTATCTTCATTTTTTGTAAGTGGGGTGTGAGTGGAGTGTTCTGGTCTAGCTACATCCAACAAAAGCTTTCCCACAGCAATGGGAAAATGTCTGCAATAACTGGTAGTTATTGCAGACTTCCTGGCACTCAGGAGCCTTGGTAATCATTCTGAGCTCTGTTCAGCAGAATGCAACTGCAGAATGTCAAAGATCCCTCTTGTCAATATGGGGGATGTTTGAGTGGGTACAGCATGCACCCTTCTCTCCTTCCACACAGAAATAGGGTCTATCTATATTGGCATATAGACACGATATATGGATTAGTGGTGGCATGGTTTGGATTGGAAAAAAGACCTCATCCTCACATTTTTCTATTTAGAATGATCCATCGTTCCCCTTTAAGAGCTGTCACACACCCCTCTGACCCAGCAGTAGGGCATGCATTTTTTTTTTTTTTTTGCACACTCATTGTTTAGCCTCGAAATAGCAGCCTCCACCATTATGGCTGCAGATTCTGAGGGAGGTGAGAGAAAGTGAGGGGAGAACAAGGGAAGGGAAACAGAGATGAGGAAGGGAGAAAATTGGAACAGCACCAACAGAGAGAGAGAGAGAGGAGTCACATAAAAAATACAGTGGTGCCTCAACTTACGAACTTAATCCGTTCCAGAAGATGGTCGTAACTCGAAATGGTTGTAAGTCGAAGCACCATTTCCCATAGGAATGCATTGAAACGCAATTAATCCGTTCCGGCCGGAAAAAAAAATCACCAAAAAACCCACAAAACACTGCAAGACCCATCGGAAACGCAATTAATCCGTTCCGGCCAAAGGAAAAAAAACCCCAAAAAGCAAACAGAGACTGCAAGACCCATCGGAAAAGCAAAAAAAGCCAACCAAAAAGCAAACAGAGATTGCAAGACCCATCGGAAAAGAAAAAAAAAACCCAACCAAAAAGCAAACAGAGACTGCAAGACCCATCGGAAAAGCAAAAAAAGCCAACCAAAAAGCAAACAGAGATTGCAAGACCCATCGGAAAAGAAAAAAAAAAAACCAACCAAAAAGCAAACAGAGACTGCAAGACCCATCGGAAAAGCAAAAAAAGCCAACCAAAAAGCAAACAGAGACTGCAAGACCCATCGGAAATGCAAAAAACAACAACCAAAAAGCAAACAGAGACTGCAAGACCCATCGGAAATGCAAAAAACAAAAACAAAAACCCAACAACCAAAAAGCAAACAAACCCTGCAAGACTCATTGGAAATGCGAAAACACCCCCCCCCAAAAAAAACAAAGACTGCAAGACCCATCACAGCATAGAAACATAACCCCACCACCCAGCCCAAACCCACGCTGCAAAACCCACCCAGAACAGCCAGTTTTTAAAAAGCAAAAAGCAGCACCTTACCAGGCAGTCCGAAGCCTCCTCCGAACGCACACTCTCTAACCACTGGGGTGAAAGAGTTACAAAAAATCAGCCTCTTCGCCACCAACGGTTAGCAGTTTGAATTCCCCACCTTTTTCCCTGCCTTTTTTCTGGTTGTAACTCGAAGCTCCGGTCGCAAGTCGAAGCAAAATTTTGCGGCCAGAGCTGGTCGTAACTCAAAATGGTCGTAAGTCGGGACGTTCATAAGTTGAGGCACCACTGTAATAATTTCACTTCCCATCACCCTCTGCAGATGATTGGGAAAGTTCTTAATTGACAACTGGCTACAAGGGGTCATTTGCTGTTTGGATGGGAGCAACATGGAAAATGACATATTGCTCCTACCCCTAACTTCAACAGACCCTTGGTAGCCCAGTCCACCCCACATCCAAAATGTCCAGTCTGGACAGGCCCACAGAATGCCTGAGGAGGGTTACATTGGCTCTTGAATCAAGACTTCCCCCATGGATATGTTGCAAAGTGGAGGATGGAAATAAAGAAATGAGACACCAACAGCTGAACTTCACTTGGTCTGATGTTATTAATGTACAAGCAGGGAAGTATGTTTCAACGGAACAGGCCTCCAGGCTGTACTGAGCAATGGGCAAGCCACTCTGTTCTGCAGAACAGGGAGACAGTTGGCCACCACTCCGCAGGCCATGATGCTTAATGTGTGTGTGGAGGGGGGGATCTCCCTGTGTCACTGCCTCCTGTGCCTCAGAACATCTCATGACCTGGACCAAGAAGAATATATTTGGGGCCCCATAGCTCTGAACAGCAAACCTTAGAAACTGATGGTCACCAGTAAAGGTGACAAGGGATGCCCAGAAGACACCTGCAGCCTCTTTCCCTCACACTTACCTGCCACCAGAGACAGACAAAGGAAAGGAACTGAGAATTGCTGCTGCAAACCATGGGATCAAACAGGGCCAAATACCTCCTCACCTTGCTGTGGGTGTTTTTAAACTGAAAGTCCTTTCCTGCTCTATTTCATTTAAAAAGGAAAAGTGTGGGAAAATCCAGTCAGGTATCTTGTTGCCTGAGAAATAGACATGATTCACATGAGATGAGTATGACTTCAGAGTAAGTTCCCATCATGCCAAAAGTATGCTGCAATAGAAATATGTCTCTCAATAATATTTTTTCTATTGCTGCCTATGCATGCAGCACATCCTTTTTCATCATTTTAATGCTTTTGCTTATGCAAGAGCATCTATCAGAATGCTTTTTAATGACAGGAGGGCTTTATAGGATGGAGGGCTTGAATGCATGGTAAGTGGGTTTTATTCCCTTACATGATGTCTGGAAAATAAAACAAACACATCAGTGATTTTATACCAGTCTCTGTTAAAGTCAGGAAAGAAATGGGCAATTAACACTACAAGTAAGCTTTAAAAGCTTCCTTCTTTCCCAACAAGAAAAAACAAGTAGCAAAATAAGCAGATCAATTTCATATGAAGTAATGCATTTTCAGTCTTAAAGTTTGCTTGTGCAATTTTTAATAATTAAAAGAATGTTGCAATGGCTGCCATGATCACAAATGTTTGTGACAATGTAGTTCAGAGGCTCTTAACACACTGCATTTCATGCCACCAGTACAAAGCATGGCCCTTTCAGTTAGTTGCCTGTATCATAAAGAGAAAGACATATCAGCTGTAGCTGCAGGTGACAAACCTGGTCACTTCAGACATCAAGTGACAAATCTGAATGTATAACCATGATGAGACATTCATGCATTTGATTCCCCTGGATGGGGGCCCGATAGTGGATGTTGCTGAAGAGAGACAGACAACAAGGACCGGAGTCATTTCCATTTTGCTTGCCCCTTCTCCTAATCTTGCAGAACAGAACCCAAAATTTGGAAACATTGCTTAATTTTACTACATCTCACTGACCATGGCCAGTCATGGCTGGAGAATTCAAGCAGGTAAAGGTAAAGGTAAAGGTTTCCCTTGACAAATTGTCCAGTCATGTCCGACTCTAGGGGGTGGTGCTCATCCCCGTTTCTATGCCATAGAGCCACCGTATTGTCTGTATACAGTTTCCGTGGTCACGTGGCCAGCGCGACTAGACACGGAACACCGTTACCTTCCCACCGTGGTGGTACCTATTTATCTACTCGCATTTTTACATGCTTTAGAACTGCTAGGTTGGCAAGAGCTGGGACAAGCGACAGGAGCTCACTCCGTCGCGTGGATTCGAACTGCTGATCTTTCGACCTAGCAGCCCAGAGGCTTTGCAATTTATCCCGCAGCGCCACCACATCCCATTTCAAGCAGGTGAAGTCTCAAAAAGTAATTTTTCCAAGCTCGGCTGGACACAGTGCTTGAAGGGAGCCCATGTTTACCCCTCAACCACCAATCATAAAACAAAGCATGCTAAATTTGCCAAATGTGGAGGTGAGAAAAGCTTGCACTGTGGTGAACAGATGTCTTTGTCACTTAAGGGAGCTCTGCTTCCAATTGTGGAACTGAACATCTCAGTTAGAAGAAAGAGCCCAGTTGGGAGTTGGAGGAACTACTACTGCTACTAAGAAGTGCAGTTATCAACCACTATTGCTGGTTTAACTGTGGAAAGCCCCACATTCCCTTTGTGTTTTACTGGACTTTGTCCTAAATCCAGTTGGTTACTGTAGCGGTTACCCCAGTCGTCACCTGTCCGTCTCAGTGGAACTTTGGCAGGAGAGCCAATGAGGAAGACGGAAGGCGGAGTCAGGAAAGAAGGAGGGGTACAAAAGGAGGAGTCTGAAGGGAGAACAGGAGTTCAGTTCAGAGAGAGGTTTGAGAAAAAGAGTGATTGAGATCAGAGGTTTGAGAAGGGGATTGATTGAGATAGATGAGAGAGCAGAGATTGGGAAATAGATTGAGTTAATAGAAGGAATTAAATAATCCCAAATTAATATAAGTGAGTTACTTCCTGTGATTGACACTGTTATTTCCAACCAATCATTAACCCTACCCTGATCAATAAACTGAATGTGTTTGATAACTTGTGTGTCCCGGAATTGATTGATGTTTAATCCAAAAACATCTGGTGGCAGCGTGAGGAGGAAGAAGCAGCTTGGGTCTTTGTGAGGGCCAAGAATAAAATTAAAGCCTCAAAGACGGAGCCGCGACAAAGTGGTGACCAGCGGCGGGATCTGAATATAATCCAGTGACGCCAAATAAACGAAAGGTCCAGAGTTGAAAAAGTCTTTATTAGTCAGGGTGATCTGACGTGAACGGAGTGAGTAACTTTCCAGAGCTTTTCAAGGGGAAAGGCTTAGTGGAGAGGCTCCTGAGCGCAGATCGGGGACTAAGATAGGGACAACTCTGAGGGTACCATTTCTGGCAATAGTTTGCCTCAAGCTGAAGAAGGATCAGTGGGCTAGCTGTCCAGAGGCTCCAGGTGGAGAGCACTGAAGGGACAAAGCGAAGGCCAGGGTCAGAATAAGCTGAGGAACCTTTAAGCCATAAAAGCTGGGACACTTGAAAACAAATATTTAAGGTTACTGTTGGTGGCTAGAGGCAACAGATAATTTGTCTCAAACCAAGGAACTGGCACTGGCTGGGTGCCAGAGAGAAAAACAAAGTAACGCATAACGCAGGCTGGTAGCAGCAAGGGAAGCTACAGTTTTACAGATACACTCTGACTCAAAGGAAAAAAAAAATGCTTTTAAACAAGAGCAAAGACAGGATTCTAAGCTACAACAATGCTTTGAGTCAGCCAGAGAAGGAACACTAACCCCGGAAAGCCCGGAAGAGTTCTGTATGGAGAAAGACCGGTTATACAGAAAGGTCTTAATTAATCCTCAGAGGGGAGGGGAAAATGTTCAACAACAACTGGTGATCCCTTTTAAATACAGGGAAAGGATTATGGAGAAAGGACATAAGGCTCATTTAGGAATCACACACACAAAGCATAGAATCACTCAGAATTTCTACTGGCCAGGAATGGGGAAGCAAATACAATCATACTGTCTAAGAGGTGATGTATGGCAAAGGCAGGGTATGGGCAAGGATAAAGCTAAAGCAAAATTGGGCCCTTTACCAATCATATCTACCCCATCTCAACGCATAGGCCTGGACATTGTGGGACCATTCCCTACAGTTACTAGCATGGAAAAATTTAATGGGACCCTAATGCGAATGATCAGAGCTTATACAGCAGAAAAACACAATGACTGGGATCATGAGATACAACCCTGGGTATATGCATGCCGGTCTGTACTCCAGGAAAGCACTGAGTTCAGTCCATTTGAACTGCTATTTGGAGGGAAAGTGCGGAGACCCTGGGATTTAAGCAGACAAAATTGGGAGAAACAACAAGGAGAATACCCAGAGTCAGTGATCCAGTACATAAATAGGTTAATGAAACCCTTGAAACTATCTCTGAAGTTAACTTCAGAAAACTTCCAAAGACAGCAAGGCAAGCAGAAACTAGGTTTTGACAAAAAGGCCAGAGAAAGATCATTCAGTCCTGGAGATGAAGCCCTGAGGCTGAGGTCTATAAAAGGAAATAAGATGCAAATAAACTGGGCAAATCCTGTTATAATAAAATCCAAGATGAATGAAACAAATTCCATAATTCAGGAGGAAGGAAAGGAAGGTCAGAGAGTGGTCCATGTGAACTGGATCAAGTGTAGAGAATTCTCAGTAGTATACAAAAATGAGATAAGGACCTATAGTCAGACGTGGACAGATCCTCTAGACCATAATGAAATAGTGATACTAAGAATATATGAGGCTGGATTAACAGTGAATGTTAGCAAATGCCAGCTGGGTAACTCCAAATTAAAAGAATTAGGCCATATTGTTGGGGAAGCCATAATCAAAACCCAAACACTGAAGATGAAAGAAATCAGTAGCTGGCCTAGAACAACAGCAAAGAAGATCAGATCTTTCTTAGGGTTAGCTAGCTATGAGAGGCGCTCTATCCAGAACTTCAGCGAAATAGAGGCCCCTTTATCGGACCTAACCCCTAAAAGAAAAGCTGGCGAGATCCTGTGGTCGAGCAACTGTGAAGAGACCTTCGAGAGGTTGGAGACTGCGCTGATGACCGGTCCTGCCCTGAGAGAACCAGATTTCCAGCGAGGGTGCACCGTCTTCACAGAGGCATCCCACATCGGACTACGAGCCGTGCTGAGCCAGGAGGACAACAACGGGGACCTTCATCCGGTGACGTTCCTGAGCGAGAAGCTGCAGGCTGGCGAGAGACACATTTCCATCATATACCGTGAGTGTCTGGCGATTGTATGGTCTTTGCGAAAGCTAGGACCGTACATATTGGGAAAACATTTTGTTCCAGGCACAGACCATTCCCCATGGCTGTGGTTGTGGACTGTCAGAGCGAACAATAAGAAGTTGATGAGGTGGGCCATACCCCACAAGACTGTGACTTTGGGGATCCAGAGTCTAAGGAACTCAAACTGTGGTAGCCGAGAGCGCCTTATCCAGAAGACCAGAAGAATGACTGACGGAAACGAAGAAAATGTAACTTTTAATGGTATTAAAATTGTTCTAAATAAATATTCTAAGTGTATAGGTATAGGAAATAAAATAAAATGCAATTTATAGATGAACTAATGATAGGTAAGGATAAAAGTGACTGAAGTGGTTTGTATGTAATAAAAATGTTGATTAAGTTTAAATGCAATTGGAGATGCAAAGGTTATCTAAATGTTTAAATGCAAAAAGAAAAAAGTTTATATGCATAAAGTAATAAGATGAGATGCATAAAGTAATAAGATTAAAATGTAATATGTTAATTTATGTTTGATGATAACATGCCTTTAAGCTCTGCGTTGTTCCTAGGGCTAACCACTGTAGGTTTCACCCCAGGAAACAACTTTTTAAGGAGGGAGGTATGTAGCGGTTACCCCAGTCGTCACCTGTCCGTCTCAGTGGAACTTTGGCAGGAGAGCCAATGAGGAAGAAGGAAGGCGGAGTCAGGAAAGAAGGAGGGGTACAAAAGGAGGAGTCTGAAGGGAGAACAGGAGTTCAGTTCAGAGAGAGGTTTGAGAAAAAGAGTGATTGAGATCAGAGGTTTGAGAAGGGGATTGATTGAGATAGATGAGAGAGCAGAGATTGGGAAATAGATTGAGTTAATAGAAGGAATTAAATAATCCCAAGTTAATATAAGTGAGTTACTTCCTGTGATTGACACTGTTATTTCCAACCAATCATTAACCCTACCCTGATCAATAAACTGAATGTGTTTGATAACTTGTGTGTCCCGGAATTGATTGATGTTTAATCCAAAAACATCTGGTGGCAGCGTGAGGAGGAAGAAGCAGCTTGGGTCTTTGTGAGGGCCAAGAATAAAATTAAAGCCTCAAAGACGGAGCCGCGACAGTTACCCAGCTAAAGTAGGCCCACTGAATATTCTGCAGTGAAAGCAGCACCATCTCTGCAGAAGAGGGAGGGTTTTTTGGTTTTGTTGTTTATTTGTTTTTTGTTGTTTTGTGTTGTGTTGTTTTTGTAGGTGAGGGGGAATTCCAACCTTTGTAGAAAAATAATCCTAAGGAAAAGAAATGTCACCCATGGAAAGGAAGGGACGGAATCAATGAGGGCTGGTCATTTACATTGGTAGTGGAAGAAATGAAAAGGAAAAAAATCAAGGAAACAGAGCATTGGAATTCTAGAACTGACACCAAAGAAAGATGTTCTTCTCATTATAGGGGACTGGAATGCTAAAGTAGGGAGTCAAGAGATGAAAGGAACAACAGGTAAATTTGGCCTTGGAGTTCAAAACGAAGCAGGGCAAAGGCTAATAGAGTTTTGTCAAGAGAACAAGCTGGTCATCACAAACACTCTTTTCCAACAACACAAGAGGCGACTCTACACATGGACATCACCAGATGGGCAATACCGAAATCAGATTGATTATATTCTCTGCAGCCAAAGATGGAGAAGCTCTATACAGTCAGCAAAAACAAGACCTGGAGCTGATTGTGGCTCTGATCATCAGCTTCTCATAGCAAAATTCAAGCTTAAACTGAAGAGAGTAGGAAAAACCACTGGGCTAGTCAGGTATAATCTAAACCAAATCCCTTATGAATACACAGTGGAAGTGAAGAACAGATTTAAGGAACTAGATTTGGTGGACAGAGTGCCTGAAGAACTATGGATGGAGGCCCGTAACATTGTACAGGAGGCAGCAACAAAAACCATCGCACAGAAAAGAAAATGCAAGAAAGCAAAGTGGCTGTCCAACGAGGCCTTACGAATAGCAGAGAAGAGAAGAGAAACAAAATGCAAGGGAGATAGGGAAAGTTACAGAAAATTGAATGCAGACTTCCAAAGAATAGCAAGGATAGATAAGAGGGCCTTCTTAAATGAACAGTGCAAAGAAATAGAGGAAAATAATAGAACGGGAAAAAACAGAGATCTGTTCAAGAAAATTGGAGATATTAAAGGAACCTTTTGTGCAAAGATGGACATGATAAAGGACAAAAATGGTAGGGACCTCACAGAAGCAGAAGACATCAAGAAGAGGTGGCAAGAATACACAGAGGAATTATACCAGAAAAATCTGGATGTCCCGGACAACCCAGATAGTGTGGTTGCTGACCTTGAGCCAGACATCCTGGAGAGCGAAGTCAAGTGGGCCTTAGAAAGCATGGCTAACAACAAGGCCAGTGGAGGTGATGGCATTCCAGTTGAACTATTTAAAATCTTAAAAGATGAAAGGGTGAAAGAGGAGATTGCAAAAAATGGTCTGAAGCTCAACATCAAAAAAACTACGATCATGGCCACTGGCCCCATCACCTCCTGGCAAATAGAAGGGGAAGATATGGAGGCAGTGACAGATTTTACCTTCTTGGGCTCCATGATCACTGCAGATGGTGACAGCAGCCACGAAGGGCGTGCTCTGGTCCATGGGGTCACAAAGAGTCGGACACGACTTAACAACTAAACAACAACAACAACAATTCCTGAGGAACAGAAAGGTGATGGGCAGGAACCAGAAATGTTCCTGCGAGTTCCACAAATAAGTATTTTTTTTCTTTCTGTGCTAAAGGTTGAAGTGATCCAGTCCATCAGTAGATGCGTAATATAACACTGCTGTGTGGCTAGGTTCTTGATTACTTTCTGTTTTGAGGCCACACCCCAATAATAACACAGATAAATAAAGAAGAACTGCTACAGCTATCAGAATGACAAAATCACAGATTAGGTTTAGGATTTTTGGCCTTGTACACTGAATTTTTTGTTGTTGTTGTTCAGGAAAAACAAACATGTTTCTAATCATTGTTTGTAAAATATCTTCATCACCAGACAGTGGCATGGATAATTGCTGGGTCAGGTGATCACATCCACTTTGTGTTGTGTTTTTTAGTTTTGTTTTTTTAAGGGAAAACCTCAGCATAAACTTTTGGTTAAGTTCAGTTCAGGTTGCATTGTAAAAAATAAAATAAAAAACCACCCCCATTCTGAACGTGAACAATAGCAATGCACATTAATAAGGTATGCTCTGTTGACACCAGCTTTCCTTGGGCTTTCAAGAAATGAGATGGAAAATGCATCCACGAAATGGAAGGCTCCCTTATGCCTGTATATTACACTCTTTTAACCAATGAACAAATCTCTTAAAAAAGACTGTGTCCTTAGGCATTGAGTCTACAAGGGGGAAAACAGTTCAGCCAGTAAGAATATATTGCCACAGCTTGATATTATACATTCAGGGCATTTACTACTTTCGGTCAATAAAATATGTAGTTGTTGCTACTCATTTGTTAGAGCAATTTCCCCCCACGATGGACCTTCTGTTGCAGGGCTACAAGATTTCCCCAGCATATTGTACTCTATATATCTGTGCACTGGAAAATAAAATTCTTCTCCCAGATAAAGCATTGTGATTGCAACTGGTATTGTGGATAAATCCTCTAGCAAGCTTGAGTCAATTCAATGGTCTCTGGGAAAGCATTCCAGGATAGGATGCTACAAAATTCATCCTCCGAGACATGAAGAGGGAAGCACATCTTTCAGACAGGATGGCCTGTGAGAACAAAATGACTGATAGCATAGCTTAGCATAGTGCAGCATAGCATAGGGTAGTGTAGCACAGCAGTCCTTCAAAAGGTGGTCTATGGCAGTTCAGGCAAAAAGTGGGAGCATGTCAGAGACCCACTGGGCAGGGCTTTGAGTCTACCAGGGTCTCTGGATGGGTCCCAGGGTTGTGTAATATCCGTTTTGGAGAAAGCATCTTGCGCCTTCACCTGAGGGTATCCACAACTGAAGCAACAGTTGCATTGTTGTGTTAATTCATATCTTGATTGTGGAGTTCTCAAACAGTCACATAAGATACAAAAACATTTTAAAGTTTTTTAGTTTTGCCTGCCGGACGGAGGACATGATCCTGAAAAGTAGGGCATGTCCTCCTTTTGCCGGACGTCTGGCAACCCTACCCATGGACCAAGTACTGGTTTGAGGAAATGAAGAAGAAGAAGACCAGCATACTCTGGGCCTGGTGGCCTATACGCTTGACATACATTCTTTCCAAGTTGGAGCAAGGCCTGTCACAGCTTCTCTGAGCTTATCAATAGGATCATTTGGCTATTTTTGATTTCAACTCTCTGTGGCTAAATGTGGCTCACCTGGAGAAAAGGCTAACTGGAAGCCTTCATGGCCTAGCTTCCTATTCAAAAAGCAAGCTGCCCCAGTGCTTGCTGGGAGATTCCCTAGTACAAAATGTTCTGTTTGTATGACAGTAAAGCCAGGTTTTTTTCTAATCTACTACTGCAATGAAATGTCATTCAATCACCCCCCTGCATTTTCTTGAATGTTGAAAGAACATACATGGTACAGTGTTGCTAATAGAACTTGGACTGATTCCTTAAATATGCAATTGCCAATGGTTTTATATAGCATAGTGCTACATGCAAGATGCTATCTGCCCCTTGTTAAAAGGCAGGGGAAATAAAAGAACAGATAGTAGATAAACGTAGCATGCAAAATTGCATGTGTCAAGTCATAGAGGAAAAAATGATGTTTGCATGTTCAGAAATGAATGAGTCCCTTTATGGAAATCGAAAAGTTCTGCCTCAGTAGTTTTGCTGCTCTGATTTAATTTCACTCTGAAATACAGGAATGAAGATTTATGCTTCCATTAGAATAAAACAGAAGCAGCTTGAGTATGATCCAAAGACCAGTGAAATCACTAATACCGCCATCTACAAAAGTATACCCTGACATAAACACACACACAAAGACATGCACGGACACATGCCCATCTATATACTCTTCAGTAACATATTGAAACAACCTGAATGCCAATGCATAACACTAGTGTGAAAACCCTTTAAAAGACCGTTTTTCCAGGGACCATTTCCCTTCTTTGAAAAGGTATGATCCCCTCCTTCTTAAAAGATAGCCACAGACTATCAGAATAGCAACTCTTAAGCTATTTTATGCTATGTTGGGGGAAGGGGGTGGCTGAGCAAGTGGTAGACTTCCCTCGAAATTCATAATGAGATGCTTTGAGACTGAACAGTGAAGATTTTACCCTGATTTTAGTAAATCTAGTCTGGTTGGATAGCTCAATGAGCTAGGTATCTGGCTGTGGAGCCAGTGGTTGAGACTTCGGTTCCCCACTGGGCCTCATAAAAGAAGAACCAGTCTGTGTGGCCTTGAGAAACCTGCACAGTCCCAGGATGCCCCCAGAAGATGGGAATGCTAAACCACTTCTGCATAGTCTCTAACTAGAAAACCCTGAAAAGGGTCACCACGAGACAGAATTGACTTGATGGCACACAATTATTATTATTTAGTAAATCTATTAATTCCTCTGAGTAGGAAGTACTCACGGTTTTCACAATTACACCAATGTAATACATTCTCAGATCATCTCCACATTACTAGGCATTTGCCTTTTCAAATCAAATTGTTTGTATATGTATGATATGTTGGTGCCTTCAGGCCAAACAAACTATTGTAAACATTGGAAATACAAGGCATGGTGTGCAGACTGAGTAAGGGATATCCCTTCTTCTAGTTATCAGCTGCCTACACTAAAGACCAGTTTCTGCAGTAAAGAAGCTTCGTTTAGATAAGAAAAAATGCTGCATTGGAAGAATTTCATGCTGTTATATCAGTTTCGCAACCAAGAGAATGGGAGGGGAAAACGTATTTTATTATATAATTTATTAATTCTGTTTTTCTCACAAGACGTTTGTGGCAACGAATCTAGTTCCTACCTCTGCATTTTATATACCTAGCAACACTGGGATGCAGGATAGACTGGGAACAACTGGCCACATAGTGCCCAGTGAACATTGCATCTGATTGAGCATTTGAACCCTAGTCTTCTACTGTTAATCTAAATATCTAAACTACAGGTGGGAAGCATTTGACTATCCATATGTTTTGCCATCAGCCCCATCTCCATGGCAAGTGATTAGAAACTATGAGAGTTGTTGTTCAAAACCTCTGAACAACCCAATATTTCCAGCCCACTCTGTTCATTGCAGCAAATTGGCTCTCTGAATTAGCCATGTTTCCCTATAAAAATGACACTGTACATCCCACCATTTAGGTACTAATTCCTAACCAAGAAGCTATTATCTTCTAGATCAACAAATAAAAATGTCTGGGAGATTTCATTTTACTGTTGTGGAAACACATAAATACTACTCCTTTAGCATGAATGGTATAAGGTATGCTATAGGAAACTGCAGTCAGAAAACACCCTTCCAAAAGCTGAAACATGTATTATTTTCATTAATTATGACTGTGGTGTTTGGCTACATCGTTGTAATGATTTACTCGCAATTCCTAGGGTAATCGATAATTATTAATTATCATTAATAACTTAGGAAAAAAATATTCAATGTATTCACATGTCCAAGCACTGTAGTGATAATTAGTGATAATAATAATTACTTCTGCTTATAAGACCGTGCTTTTATAATGCGGGGATCATATATGGCATAACAGATAATATACCTACTGTCAAAAGAAGCATGTACATTTTGTTGTTCTTTAGTCGTTAAATCGTGTCCGACTCTGGTCCGGCTCCATGGACCAGAGCACGCCAGGCCCTCCTGTCTTCCACTGCTTCTGGAGTTTGGTCAGATTCATGTTGGTAGCTTCGATGACACTGTCCATCCATCTCGTCCTCTGTCGTCCCCTTCCCATCTTGCCTTCACACTTTCCCAACATCAGGGTCTTTTCCAGGGAATCTTCTCTTCTCATGAGATGGCCAAAGTATTGGAGCCTCAGCTTCAGGATCTGTCCTTCCAGTGAGCACTCCGGGTTGATTTCCTTCAAAATGGATAGGTTTGTTCTCCTTGCAGTCCAGGGGACTCTCAAGAGTCTCCTCCAGCACCACAATTCAAAAGCATCAATTCTTCGGTGGCCAGCCTTCTTTATGGTCCAGCTCTCACTTCCATACATCGCTACTGGGAAAAACATAACTTTGACAATGCGGACCTTTGTCGGCAAGGTGATGTCTCTGCTTTTTAAGATGCTGTCTAGGTTTGTCATCGCTTTCCTCCCAAGAAGCAGGCGTCTTTTAATTTCGTGGCTGCTGTCACCAGCTGCAGTGATCATCGAGCCCAAGAAAGTAAAATCTGTCGCTACCTCCATATCTTCCCCTTCTATTTGCCAGGAGGTGATGGGACCAGTGGCCATGATCTTAGTTTTTTTGATGTTGAGCTTCAGACCATTTTTGGTGCTCTCCTCTTTCACCCTCATTAAGAGGTTCTTTAATTCCTCCTCACTTTCTGCCATCAGAGTGGTATCATCTGCATATCGGAGGTTGTTGATATTTCTTCCGCAATCTTAAATCCAGTTTGGGATTCCTCCAGTCCAGCCTTTCGCATGATGTATTCTGCATATAAGTTAAATAAGCAGGGAGACAATATACAGCCTTGTCGTACTCCTTTCCCAATTTTGAACCAATCAGTTTTTCCATATCCAGTTCTAACTGTTGCTTCCTGTCCCACATATAGATTTCTCAGGAGATAGATAAGGTGGTCAGGCACTCCCATTTCTTTAAGAACTTGCCATAGTTTGCTGTGGTCCACACAATCAAAGGCTTTTGCGTAGTCAATGAAGCAGAAGTAGATGTTTTTCTGGAACTCTCTGGCTTTCTCCATAATCCAGCGCATGTTAGCAATTTGGTCTCTAGTTCCTCTGCCCCTTCGAAATCCAGCTTGTAATTCTGGGAGTTCTCAGTACACATACTGCTGAAGCCTACCTTGTAGGATTTTGAGCATAACCTTGCTAGTGTGTGAAAGGAGTGCAATTGTACGGTAGTTGGAGAATTCTTTGGCACTGCCCTTCTTTGGGATTGGGATGGAGACTGATCTTTTCCAATCCTCTGGCCACTGCTGAGTTTCCCAAACTTGCTGGCATATTGAGTGTAGCACCTTAACAGCGTCATCTTTTAAGATTTTAAATAGTTCAACTGGAATGCCATCACCTCCTCTGGCCTTGTTGTTAGCCATGCTTTCTAAGGCCCACTTGACTTCACTCTCCAGGATGTCTGGCTCAAGGTCAGCAACCACACTATCTGGGTTGTCCGGGACATCCAGATCTTTCTGGTATAATTCCTCTGTGTATTCTTGCCACCTCTTCTTGATGTCTTCTGCTTCTGTGAGGTCCCTACCATTTTTGTCCTTTATCATGTCCATCTTTGCACAAAAGGTTCCTTTAATATCTCCAATTTTCTTGAACAGATCTCTGGTTTTTCCCTTTCTATTCTTTTCCTCTATATCTTTGCACTGTTCATTTAAGAAGGCCCTCTTGTCTCTCCTTGCTATTCTTTGGAAGTCCGCATTCAATGTTCTGTAACTTTCCCTATCTCCCATGCATTTTGTTTCCCTTCTCTTCTCTGCTATTTGTAAGGCCTCGTTGGACAGCCACTTTGCTTTCTTGCATTTCCTTTTCTGTGCGATGGTTTTTGTTGCTGCCTCCTGTACAATGTTACGGGCCTCCATCCATAGTTCTTCAGGCACTCTGTCCACCAAATCTAGTTCCTTAAATCTGTTCTTCACTTCCACTGTGTATTCATAAGGGATTTGGTTTAGATTATACCTGACTAGCCCAGTGGTTTTTCCTACTTTCTTCAGTTTAAGCTTGAATTTTGCTATAAGAAGCTGATGATCAGAGCCACAATCAGCTCCAGGTCTTGTTTTTGCTGACTGTATAGAGCTTCTGCATCTTTGGCTGCAGAGAATATAAACAATCTGATTTTGGTATTGCCCATCTGGTGATGTCCAGGTGTAGAGTCGCCTCTTGTGTTGTTGGAAAAGAGTGTTTATGATGACCAGCTTGTTCTCTTGACAAAACTCTATTAGCCTTTGCCCTGCTTCGTTTTGAACTCCAAGGCCAAATTTACCTGTTGTTCCTTTTATCTCTTGACTCCCTACTTTAGCATTCCAGTCCCCTATAATGAGAAGAACATCTTTATTCGGTGTCAGTTCTAGAAGGTGTTGTAAGTCTTCATAGATTTGGTCAATTTCAGCCTCTTCAGCATCGGTGGTTGGTGCATAAATTTGGATTACTGTGATGTTGAAAAGTCTGCCTTGGATTTGTATTGAAATCATTCTATCATTTTTGAGATTGTATCCAAGTACAGCTTTTCCCACTCTTTTGTTGACTATGAGGGCTACTCCAATTTTTTCTACGGGATTCGTGCCCACAATAGTAGATATGATAATTGTCTGAATTGAATTCGCCCATTCCCGTCCATTTTAGTTCACTGACGCCCAGGATGTCAATGTTTATTCTTGCCATCTCCTGTTTGACCACATCCAGCTTACCAAGGTTCATAGATCTTACATTCCAGGTTCCTATAAAGTATTTTTCTTTGCAGCATCAGACTTTCCTTTCACTTCCAGGCGCGTCCACAGCTGAGTGTCCTTTTGGCTTTGGCCCAACCACTTCATTAGCTCTGGAGCTACTTGTCCTTGTCCTCCGCTCTTCCTCAGTAGCATGTTGGACGCCTTCTGACCTGAGGGGCTCATCTTCCAGCGTCATATCTTTTAGCCTTTAGTTTCTGTCCTTGGAGTTTTCTTGGCAAAGATACTGGAGTGGCTTGCCAGTTCCTGCTCCAGGTGGATCGCGTTTAGTCAGAACTCTCCACTATGACCTGTCCGTCTTGTGTGTCCCTGCACGGCATAGCCCATAGCTTCTCTGAATTACTCAAGCCCCTTCACCACGACAAGGCAGCAATCCGTGAAAGGAAGCATGTGCATAATGTAGCTTAAAGCCAGAAATAAACAAGGCAGAAGCTCCAGTAAAGAGCAGCTAATTGTAGTAAAGATGAATACTTTGTTGGAACAATGTTGCTATCAAGCTTAATAACGAGTGTTTCCTTGTTAGGATATAATTTTGTATTTCAAATGACATTAATGAAGTATCTTCGACTGGTAAACCTTTATTTAAATCTCCTGAGCTGTTCCCAACTCTACAGATGTAATTTCACTTATATTGTTTTTCACATATCTTTCTGATGATAACATAAAAAATAAAAATACATTTGCTACGTCCATAAATAAGCCATTTAACATGATGTTCTATTATGTATGAGTCTTTTGTTCTTTGTGCAATAAGTTTGCAAAATTATTCACTGAGCTTCATCTAACATGTCATGGTGGTGATACCAGTAATCAAAACAAAATTCTATCCATTAACTCCCTTCCCCCTGTCCTCCCCAGGTTCTTTCCACTTAACCAAGTGCAAAGGCTAGCAAACAATTAGGTTGATAGAGTAGGTAATAATGTTTCTTAGGACTGTACAAAATTGTCTTGGAAAGGTCAAACGAAGGAAGAAAAACGCCACAGGTTTAGGGATGATGATAAGGATAGCATATAATAAGTTGCCTGACTGTGGTCTAGTTTCTGAAAAACTGCTGGCTGTGTTGCCCAAGTTGGTAGGAAATGTACTGTTGCAACTGGGAGACAGAAAGTAATAGACCAACCTGAAGTGTCTCACTTTTTGGGAAATTTCCTGAAAGTCCCCTGGCAAATGAAAAAAGAGACACATCTTAGGGAGCCATCAATGTATAAATCACAAGAAGACAGACTTGCAAGAGCAGCTATGAAGGATCTAGAAAATACTCTTAAGAGAAAGGATGTGTCACTGGAGGCCAAGACTAAGATCCTCCAACAACAGTATTTCCAACAACTATGTATGGATGTGAAAACTGAAACCGAAGAAAGCTTACAGGAAACAAAATCAATTCATTTGAACCAGGATACCCCGGGCTGACAGAAGGGTATGTAAGTGGATTCCAAATTAAATGAAGATGGAATTCTCTCTAAAGGCAAAAAAAAAAAAAAAAAAAAATACTAATCTGAGGCCATTGCACTTCGGTCATATCATGAGAATACAAGACTCAGTGAAAAAAGAAAGTAATGCTAGGAAAAGTTGAAGGTAGCAGGAAAAGAAAATTGACTCAATAAAGGAAGCTATGACCTTGAGTTTGCAAAACCTGAGCAGGTCTGTTAATTATAGGACCTTTTGGAAGCCATTGTTTCATAGGGTCACCATGTGCATCTGCATGCAATTTATGCCCCACCACGTTTACAAAAGAAGATCTAGCAAATGGCTGAGATCATGCTATTGAAGTAGCCTGCTTCTAGTCAAAAATAGTCTAAGTATTTTAACATTTTAATTTGTATATTTCATAAACATCTATAATTTTAAATTGTGCAACACTCTGTAAGAAAGAAAGAGAAAAGAAAAGAAAAGGAAGGAAGGAAGGAAGGAAGGAAGGAAGGAAGGAAGGAAGGAAGGAAGGAAGGAAGGAAGGAAGGAACGAAGGAACTGTGCAAATGATATGTATCTATATTAGGAAGGTGTGGTCAGTTAGTTTCCTACTGTGTCTACAGAGTGAAACTGATATACACTCAACATCCATGACAATGGACATGTGATTTTCCTACGTGGGAGTGAAAGATTGTAGAAAAATGTCATATTTGACACATTTCTCCTGACTACATTTCCATATGTTCTGTTAAGCATGTTGAAATTAAAATGCTGCTCATTTTGTAATGCCAATGTTGGACTTAAAAATTCAACTGCTTCTGCCAAAAAGCACAAATCACTTTGTATAGCACTAGTTCACTGCCATTTGCAAAAAGGAAAACTTGTGTGGACCCATGTGCTAATACAGAGAAAGGAGTATAAGACCTGGATTCTTCCAGTTATGTTAAAATGGGATGACATCCATCCAGTGGGCAGGCAGGTCAAAACAGAGGTGTCAACGAACAGATGTAACTAAAATGAATATCTAAATGTTGCTGGTTGGTGCTGTAAGCCGTTAATTTCTCACCATGTTGTGGGAAGAATTAAAATTCTTGGCAATGTCAGGGATTTTGTTTAGTGAAGTTAGTCTTGCAAAGGATAATGATTTATTTTCTGATGTGTCACTGGATAGGTTAGAAGAATGATTGCAAGCAGAAAATCTCCCTGAAATCTTTGAAACAGGAGCAGAAATAGAAAACCTGCTACTTTGTTGTGACTCGCTCCCATGAAAAATAATATCTGGAATCAGATACGGTATATAGAACCCTGTCATAAATGAAGAAGGGGATTAAGCGGTCCCCAGTCTTTAAGCCACCAACTCCCAATTAAACCCTACATCCTCAGGAATTTCAGATCCCAAAGCAGTGTTCTGATACTAGATAACTGGAGCGCTGCTTATAGTTAGGCATACAACTCTTCGGTTATTTCATTTTCACTGGTGAAAATGAATTTTTTTTATAATTGTCTCCCTGTTGGACAAGAGTTTTCCTGCATTCCTGGACTTTGTGTGTGTGTGTGTGGAAAAAAAGGATGCAGCGATTTTGCACAAAAAGCTTGTATGCTGCACAAAAAATCTTGCATGTGATGCTAAAAAAGCCCATTCTTTTATGACAAAAGCTGTATCCCTGCCTTATTTCCTTCTATTCTGTGAAATGAAACTTTGCACAGAATATTTTTTGTGTATGTGTAAAGCCCCTTTGTTGGTTGGCTGGCCTTTTGCAGCTAGCAGAAAAGGAGAGGAGAGGCCAGGTCTTTCCATTCCTGTGCAAGACTGAAAAATGGGTTGTCTTGACACATCGAGACACTCCATGTCTCCTTTTTCAAGGAGGAGAACATTTCATACAATGAATATTAATTACATCCTTACAAATAAGACACTGCCAACATAACACTGGTAGCCAGTGTTGCCCATTCCAATACCATTATACTACATTACTAGTAGTTATCAGGTAAGGAGAATGATGTCAACACACATAACTCACAGCAGAAATGATACGAGGTATCAAGTTTGAGTCACACTTCCCTAGTTGGATAGTGATCCTGCTAAGTCCACATCTCTTTTCAAAATGCTGTGTTACATAAAGTTTCTTTTGCAATGCCATTATAGCACATCTGGCAATTACGCCTGCTGTCATTGCAGTGATGCTATCCCATCTGTTGTGTGTACATAAGCATTGTTTTTTCTCTCTGATAGTTTATGATTCTTGGAATCTCCCAAGCCACACACTGTAGTGGTGGAACAGCCCTTGCCCCTTGTCGTTAGAGCTCACCAACTGAGGGGGTAACCAGCATCCGTTGCTTCGGAAACTATACATGAAATGATTTCACATCAGTCACCATGTGAGGGGGAGATGGGCTTTGAAAATGAAGCCAGGTGTTCTTTTTGTTTAACTCTTCTCTTCCTTTTCCCCCAATATAGATCTTGAAATAATTTACAAAGGGCCTTATTGTTAGATGATGGCTACGTGCAACCAGCTTCTGTAAGCCCATTACTCTTTTCCATTAACCCCGACTGAGAATTCTTGCTGAACTACTAACACAGCTTTAATATGGAGCTGTTTGGCTTTGCACTTCCTTCTTTCCAGGATGACAAATGGGTGACCCTCCAGACAATGTTGAACTCCCATCAACCATTACTGCTGGATACACTGTGATTGCAGTTGCAATCCAACAACTTTGGGGGTGCCTTATTTCCATCAGTTCCTTGAACATAACTGTGGCGTTTGCCCTTGTGGCCCCTGCTTGTTTTTCCCTCACAAAGGCTCACATCGCGTTTTCTTCTCACTGCCACCAGTGGATTACTTCAATCCACAATTTAAATGACATATGTCAGAACACTTGTCTTGTGAACAGAAATAGAACTTATTTATTGAAGTGAAGCAGATTGAGTAACAACAGAAGTTTCTCAGATACACATTATGCATAAGCAATTCATCGACAGTTCTCTCAGTACATACTTCTTTTCTCTTGCAATATCATTACCACCTTCTCTACCTATTTTTCTAACCAGCTCTATCTCTCTCAGTATCTCATCCCAATCTCTACCTCTCTGACTAACCAGCCCTCTCTCAATCTCCCTTCAGACAAACCTCCTTCTTCCGCCAAGCCTCACGTAGCTGCTGACTCCGCCTCTCCAGCCCTTTTATAGGTTAATGCAAATTAGCTCATGAATATGAATGGCATGAGTGACGTGGGCGGTTGCCACTGTGATTGCAGTTGCAATCCAACAACTTTGGGGGTGCCTTATTTCCATCAGTTCCTTGAACGTAACATATAGAGATGTGAATGCTTCTGGACATAATTCATGATTTGCTGCACAGGCCTACAGTATTTCATCTGCCTAAAGATAAACACAGAGGATGGTGGGACCATCTGGAACATGAGATAATGTCAACACCACAGTGTTATTGTGATATTTTCAGAAATGTCAATAGAAAAATGTTTGCTTGCCGTAATGTCCTCCTACCCCTTTACTTTTTGGCAGCTCATGCCAGAAATAACTTTGCAGAATTTTGATTGCCATGCTCTATCCCAGTGGTTCTCTACCTTGGGTAACCCAGGTGTTCCTGGACTTCAATTCCCAGAAGCCTTCACCACCAGCTGTGCTGGTTGGAGTTTCTAGGAATTGCAGTTCAGGAACACTTGGGTTACCCAAGGTTGGGAACCACTGCTCTGCCCAGTACCGTGGGACTATGCTCCCACTGAATTCATAGGACTGTACTACTAATTACACTGTAATGGAAGCTGACTTAATATTATACTTGATCAACAAACCTACACAGGGTATAAAGTACTCAGGAGTGATTTACCATTCCTTTGTTCAGGGTGTGCTCTGAGACAGTGCAGCTTGCACAAAGCTGCACAGGCTGCCTCTTCTCCTAAGAGGCACCACGGAGAATCAAACTTGTGACCTCTGGCTCCATAAGTAGATAC
The DNA here is from genome assembly GCA_037013535.1 of Intellagama lesueurii. NCBI lineage: Eukaryota > Metazoa > Chordata > Lepidosauria > Squamata > Agamidae > Intellagama > Intellagama lesueurii. The sequence goes on along the minus strand of JBAJHW010000005.1, from coordinate 66,023,119 downwards.
TCTAACTCACTGAGCTATTAAAATTCCAGTCACTCTTTGCAATCTCTCTTTCATTCTCATGTTACTTTTTTTCTCTTTTTCTCTTTTTTCTTTTCTTTTTCTTTCTTTCTTTTTTACCTTCTTTTATGTTCTGCTTGTAAACTTAGAATTCGAAGCAGGCTGCTTTTGGTGTCTTCGTAAATAAAACAAACAGTATATTGATTATATTGTGAATTGCCTTATAAGTAATGAAAATGCCAGTTAGTGCAAGGACACACAATAGAGAGCCTTAGCCTGCAAATCACAGCCTGAGAAAATTTATGCATGCATGTTTACCGCCTATGTCTAAAGCTTAGATAATGTTTGGGGGGATTAGCATTATCACTTGTTTGCAGAACAAGAAGGCTAACATTGTTTATCAAATGTTTCTCTGATTCTTCATTTGATTTTCAAAATAATTGTTACTATTATTATTACTATTATTTAGACTGTCTTGTCTTTTGCTGCTATTTGCTTCACCAAGCATCATGTTTGAGAAGTAAGCATTGTATCTTACAGTGATATATAAGAAGTATTCTGCCCTTTTTTTGAGAGAGAGAGCTACTGCTGTCATTTTATAATGGCATTCTTGTTCATATTTTTATTTATTGTTGACACCTATCCCCAGCCAAGTCTAGGCTTTTCCTCCCACAGGGCAGGGCACAGAATCCCTTTTATCTCTGTCCACAGTAACTGAGATGACACAATCTCTAACCCCATGTTTACTTGAGCAGCTTTTCTTGCCAGTTCTGTCTCTCCTTCTCCTGCACCTGCTCCTTAATCTTCTCTCCACTGACCTGGCAAGTGAGTGCCTCTCTAGCTGAGCGTGACTCAGCTGAAAAATTACATGACCCTCCCGTACTGCACCCTGCGCTCCGCAGACATTAAAAGAATTCAACTAGCACAGCCTGTTAAGAACAAGTGCAGTCATGGATAGCCATACAGAAGCTAGCTATAAAGAAACTTTTCTAAAATGTTCATTTTAGAAACCAGATGTTTGGGATAGAATGAATGAGAAGCCCTGAACAGGTAGGAATGACAGAGCAGAATGAGCCGCAAAAGCTTTCACTGCTTTCTTTTATAATAATAACCTTAGAACTGCAGAGCAGGAAGGGACCTTATGGATCATCAGGTCCAGCCCCTGTCAAGGAGGCACAGTGGGGAATCGAACTCCCAACCTCTGCCTAAACCACTGAGCTATCCAGCAGTTCCCTCATTCAAACAAGCTAAAGTTCATGTCAAGGACAAACAATGCTCTCAGCTGTGGTTTACAGCTGGGTAACAAGCCTTTTCTTGCCCCAATGATGTTTGATCACAACAAACCAAGCGACAAACAAGTTTTGTGGTTCAGTATCACTAGTATGCAGATGATGCCCAACTCTGTCTTTCTTTGCCATCTAAATCCAAGGAAGCTCTAGACCAGTGTCTGATGTCAGTAATAGACTGGCTGAGTGTGAATAAGATGAAATTTAATCCAGACAAGACAAAGATACTCCTGGTCAATCAAAAGGCAGATCAGGGAATAGGGATGGAGCCTGTGCTGGACGGCATTACCATCCCTCTAAAAATACAGGTGCACATCTTGGGGTGCTCCTGGATTCGTCTCTGAGCCAGGTTTCAGTGTTGTCCAGGAGTATACTTGCACAACTAAAACTAGTGCACCAGCTATGCCCATTCCTGGAGAGGTCTAATCTGGCCATGGTGACACATTCCTTAGTTACATCCCAGTTAGATTACTGTAACATGCTTTATGTGGGGCTGCCTCTGGAAAATGCTTGGAAATTTCAGTAGGTCCAAAATGCTGCTGCCAGATTGCTTACTGGGGCTGGTCACAGGGATCACATAACCTCCCCATGCTGTTTTTAACCTATAAAGCCCTAAACAACTTGGGCCAAACTCTTTCAATGACCATGTCTCCCTTTATGAGCCTGCCCAGATGTTAAGATCATTAGGGGAGGGCTTTCTCTCAGTCTCATCACCTTCACACATATGGGAGACATGGAAAAGGGCCTTCTCTGTTGCTGCTCCCAAACTGTGGAACTCCCTCCCACAGGAGGCCAGACTGACTCCATCTTTGCTGTCCTGTCCTGCCACAAGCAGGCAAATATCTTTCTCTTCAGGCAACCTGAGCAGCCTGAGTGGGGTTTTTTTTTTGTAATGAATGGATTATACTTTACTGCTTTGATTTCATTTTTGGCACTGCTTTTGTTTACTGTCTTTTGGTATGGTATCTGTTTGATCCATTTTAGTATTTGTATAGGTAAAGGTAAAGATTCCCCTTGACATTTAGTCCAGTCGTGTCTGACTCTAGGGTGCGGTGCTCATCCCCGTTTCCAAGCCATAGAGCCAGCCTTTGTCCAAAGACAGTTTCCGTGGTCACGTGGCCAGCGCGACTAGACACAGAATGCCGTTACCTTCCCACCAAGGTGGTACCTATTTATCTATTCGCATTTTTACATGCTTTCGAACTGCTAGGTTGGCAGGAGCTGGGACAAGCGATGGGAGCTCACTCCGTCGTGTGGATTCGATCTTACGACTGCTGGTCTTCTGACCTTGGAGCACAGAGGCTCTGCGGTTTAACCCACAGTGCCACCATGTCCCTAGTATACTTAATGTTTTTAGCCTTCAATATTGACTTTTTATTAAGTAAGCTGCCTTGGGAACTTCTTAAGGAGAAAGTTTGGATAAAACTATTTTAAACAAACAAACATTCCAGAGTTTTTCAACCACATCTTAGCTTGCTATTATGAATAAAGCTGCCATCTGTTTATTTGTGGATCTTCTGGGGAGCTCAGATGCATGCATGCATGCATGCATGCATGCATTGGAAACACCAAAGCTGGTTCCCAGAGTTTGGCCAAAGCTGGTTACCAAAGCTAGATGTTTTTAGCTCAGTGATGCCAGCAGGAATACTTGCTTAGCACATGTGATTCTGCCAAAAAGCGAACACAGACACACCCCTGCATCAGGTTGTTGAGCGGAAGAGTTTCTATAAAGCCATCCTGTAAAAAGGTGTTCATGACAGCTTTCAGTTCTTTTTCCTCCTCCAGTCTTTGTTGTACCAAAGGAGGCATAATGAGTCATGGCCAAAGAACCTGGGCACACTGCAGCACATAATGACCCTTCTCGGGCATGATTTTTTTAAAAAAAGCAAATGTTGGCTGCCGTTTCAGTGGACATTAACACAACCTACAAGGCAACAACACCCTTAGGCAGAATGAAGCAGCTGCCTCAAGCAATTGGTTTTGGATATCACAAAAAGACAGCACATTTGTAATGATTCATTGATTATGGTCACATCTCCACTGTGAGGAAAAGAGGAAGCTGTGGGATTTTACACTCCCAGTGCCAAAAGGAGTTTCCTATCTTTGGCCCCTATGTATCATCATTCAGGCAGGTGGGGTTACCTTTGCTGCTCTACTTCAGGCAGCAAAATGTCCCAGGCTGAGCCTGATAGTCTGAAAGGAAAATGACAAATGTTTCCATACCACCGTAATATATCCCCCACTGGAACAAATATACCCCATTTGTCATTTTTTTCAACTGTTCCTGCATAAGGCCATAATTTACCATTTTCCCTGCTGGTTAAAATAATCTATCCTGAAATGATGGAGACTTCCTCCTGCCATAAGTCACATTTCTCTTGCTTCAAGAATTGACTGTCTGTTCAATTAGGACCACGGCATGTGAGCAGTAATGAGAAATATTGCATGTGCAACAGGGAGAAGACTGGCTTGTGAGCGACAGCAGCATCTAGTGGCTCAGAATGGCAGGAACTCCCTAATCATTTATAATGATCAATCAACTTGCTCTTTCAATCCATGTTTACCAATTATTTTTATCTCTATTTAATTGCATGCATACATAGTATGTTGTGCTGAAGTTGTGATAAAGGAGCCATTCAGCTTTGGATACCAAGGTTCCAATCAATTACATGTGTTCAGAAATACTACAGTCTTGATTAGGATAGCTCAGTGGCTTAGGTATCTGGCCATGGAGCCAAAGATTGAGAGTTCAGTTCCCCAATGTGCCTCCTTGACAGGGACTGGACTTGATGATCCATAGGGTCCCTTCCAACTCTCCAGTTCCAAGATGATAGTGTTGATCCTTAGTTACTTGAATAAATGATGACCAAGATGTGTGCTTTACTTCATCAACAGAGCAACTGAAGCCATAAATGGTAGTTTATTATACATTCTCCAGAAACAATGAAATACATAATCTGAAATATTTTTGCTAATATCTGAAAAGGTTGCAGATTGATAAATATGCACTAACACAAATGTGAAATGATTATCTGTAGGGAGTGACTGTAGTTTCAAGGCAGGATGCATGCTTTGCACTTGTGCAAAAGGTCCATGTTCAGTTCCTGGCATCTGCAATCAAAAGGGCAGCACAGAAGGTGATGGGAATGGCTTCTGCCTGTGGCCGTCCCTCCCATTAGGCAAAGTGATGTAGCTATCTCAGTCAAAAAAAAAAAATGGGTGTCATGAAAGGGCAGCAACTTGTTGGCTGTTCAGGGATGTGCAGGACACAGTTCTCTTGAAATTTTACACTACATTTTCCATCAACCTTAGCCAGCAGAGACAATGGTGAGGAATGATGGGAATTGCAGTCCAACAAGATCTAGAGGAGCACTCTTTGGTCACCCCGGCATAGGGTGAGCAGTAGTTATTTTCTGCTTTTTCACAAGCAGCACACTCTTTGAGGCCAGCCCTGAGCTTCACTATAGTTCTTCATTAACTGACTATGTCCTAAAACACAAGCAATAGTTTTGAGCAGTTCAGAGATGTTCTTACGCAAACTATCTCTCATAAGTACCCAAGTAACTTCAGAGTTTCTTAGAACACAGTTTTTTGCACACCTGGTTTATTTCATAGAACTTAGAAGAGAATAGTTGCCTTTTTTAAAAAAGCCAGTATCAATCCTACCAACAAAAGCTGGTGATATTATAAGGTTGTAAAATAAGCAAACTTCTTGCTTATTTTACAACCTTACAAAATTACAGAAGATTTCCAACTAGAAGAAGAGAGTAAAGATGAAAACATTTAAAATCCTAAATCACTGTAGAAGCATATCTAGGCAAATGTTGAGCCCATTTAAATCCTGAGCTTCTAAGAGTATCCTCCGAAGTATGACAAATCCCAAATAGATATTTTGGCCTGCCAAGCCAAGCCAAGTCCCGAGGCAAACCTAAGTCCAGCATTCAAATGACCTGTTGGGAAATATTTTGAAGAACCAGAGCAAGCATACGGAGGGCAAAGTGGACGTTGATTGCATAGAACTTTGTGGTGTTTTAATTCCAGCCTGTTATTCACATCCCTAAGGAAATTAATCATTTTGAAAATGTCGAACACACTTTCCAACATAACTTCTTCTGAAATGTTTAACAGCAACTTGGCATGCAGTTTCTTTGTCTCAAAATATTTCTCCTCTATTATAAAAAAAATATTGACAGGGAAATGTATGTAGTGGGATAGCAAAGATAACCTTTTCTTGTCAGTCCATAATAAGATGGACTCTCAAATTTTAAGAAATGCACACCATTTGAAAAGTCAGTTGTGTGTGCTGTTTAGTTGTCCTTATCTGCTTATATGAAAATTCCATGTACTGTATATGGAAATTAAATCAGTAGCAGCAGGAGTAAAAGACAGAGAAAAAAACCACTGGAGAAGATGACTAAGATGCATCCACCTTCTTCAAGGATAATGGCAACATCAGCAGAAGAGAACGGATAGTTCCAGTGGTGGTGGAGCAGCAGCTACTGGATAGCAGCAGTAGTTGTAAGTGACACTGGTGGAGGAGGCAACAATAGAGACACTCAAGCTAACTTTTGTTAGTACTGTGCAAAAGATGGCAATTGTAAACCCTTGCTGAACTTTCCTTACCATGAAAACTCCATGATGAGACAGTCCAAAATGAAACAAGAGATAGTGCAGGAATATGAGATTCCCAGATTGGAAAGTATTGAATCAGCTAACAGGGGAAAGCAAAGGAGAAATACAAATAGTGCTGTTGCTAATTATGCTACTAGATTGAAGCTGAAAGGATAGCTAGTGGCTGACACACAGAGAAATGAAATGCTGGGAAAATTGAAGGAAGCAGAAAAAGAGGAAGGTTACAAGAGCTGAACAGGGCTGTTGAGGGCAGGACGTTTTAGAGATCACTCACTCATAGGGTCGCCATAATTTGGAGGCAACTTGACAATACATAACAACTATAACAAATTTTAACCAACAAATTATGTATTTGTGAGACAGCGAATGGACCTCAGGCCAGATGGTTCTGAAGGAATTGCACAGGAAGTAACTCCAAAGTTCCACTTCCTGCCTACATTTCACATCTTTTTAAAGGTTATTATGTGGCTGTTTGACTCTTAATGAAATATGGAGAGAAAGGATGTTGTGAAAGAAGAAAAATATGTCTGAACACATTTAATTCAATCAGTCCTGCCTTCATTTTCATAAAACTGCTTTGTTAAAGAAAAGAAGCGAAGGCTTCTAAAAGCAGCAAAATGCAAAGGCAAAAATGCTTTTAAAGAGCAGAATAATGCATAAAAATCTAATACACATTACTGAATTTTCAAAAATCACAGTGTAGACTAGTGAAGATGTGTCATTACATTACTGGAAAGTTTTCAGTATGCATTTAATAATTAAGATGAAGTGATGTGGCTAGGCATGTATGTGGTGGGTGGAATAAAATTCTTGATTAATATATTACATATGTTTGCACCAACAATGCAATAAACAATGTATTCTCGAAGGCTTTCACGGCTGGAATCCGATGGTTGTTGTAGGTTTTTCGGGCTGTTTGGCCGTCTTCTGAAGTAACATGGCCAAACAGCCCGAAAAACCTACGACAACCAATGCAAATAAACAGTTGGGGTAGTGGCAGTCTGCCAAATTATAATCTTTATCTTGGAACTACAGAGCTGGAAGGGACCCTGGAAGGGATCATCAAGTCCAGCCCTTGTCAAAGAAGCACAGTGGGGAACTAAACTCCCAACCTCTGGCCAGATCCTAAACCACTGGGCTATCTAGCAGTTCTAAAAAGTAGCAACCTTGAGGCTGAATTCAAGTTATCCTAACATAGATTGTTCTGTATTGATATACTGTTTGGAAGTTCAACACACCTGTCATCTGTCCTTTGCCTAGGGTAATAATGGTGAAGTGGGGCAGGAGGCGATTCACTTTCAAAACAAATACTTTAAAAATCCTTTCTCTCCAAACAGTGTTATTATTAGTATTAAGATGGCAACTGATAATCAATCAGCTTGTTACAGTAATCCAGCTGGGATGTAACTAAAGCACATGTCACTGTGGCCAGATCACACCTTTCTAGGACTGGGCGCAGCTAGGGCACTAGTTTTAATTGTACAAAGTCACTCCTGGCCATTGCTGAAACCTGGGCATTCAGGCTCAGAGATGAATCCAGGAGCACCCCCAAGCTGCACCTGTGTTTTTAGAGGGAGTGCAACACCATCCAGCACAGGCTGCATCCCTATTCCTTGATCTGCCTTTTAACTGACCTGGAGCACTTCTGTTTTGTCTGGATTAAGTTTCATTTGATTCACCCTCATCCAGTCCATTACTAACATCAGACACTGATATAGAGCCAAAACAGCTTCCTCAGAGTTAGATGGAAAGAGAGAGATGGACTTGAGTGTCATCTGCATACTGGCGACACTGAACCCCATTGCTTCTGATGGGCCCTGAAGGAATAAAATGCTAGACTACATCAACTTTCAAACAGTTTCAGCAGGTCTCTTCTAACGTTCTTATGACATGGAGCTCTTACAGAAACAATTAGGAAATTTTGCAGGTCTAGACATCTCCAATATCTTCTCTGTTTTACCAGAACACCGTCTACTGCAGTGAACAAGCTATTTACATTCTCTCCTTCCGCACAGCATTGCCTCATACTGTATATTGACTTTTCATACGAAATGTTCCAAATCATTTGATTCACTAAAAAGAGAGGCAGACAGTAATTTTAATTTTCCAATATGTCAGCAATTTTTGGAAAGACCTCTAATATCTAAATGCATTTAGGCGGATCTTATCTGTTCCTGTGACGCCAAGGTGACTAACAATGGTAGCTGATCTGTCTAGGTTTTTCCTGCTTTCACCTAACTTTAGAATATTTTTCATGGCTACGTGCTCAACTGTCATTGTGAAACAGGATCAAACTGTAGTCTTATGGTAATGCTCAAAGATAGTGTAGTTGATGTATATTTTTTAATCAGAATATTCTTTATTATGACTCTGTGACAAGGATTGCTCTATTTGTTTAAATAACCAAAAACAATCATTTCATTGGTCTCTGGTTTGTCACTAGACACTCACCCCAGTCCCAGAAATCTGTTCACACTGAATTTTGAACTCTGAAAACATTTTCTCTTGGGGCAATTATAATTCTGTTCTTTTGAAATAATATTTTTTTTTCTTTGAAAACTACTATTTCAGAGTATGACTCCCAAAATCTGTTGCAGAGTTTTGAATTTTGGGTTGGATTCCTCTAACTGTGCAGCAGAAGTGCAGGGATTCACAGAACAGAATTAGCTTCAAGTTCCCCAGAGTTGTCCACCTTTTTTTTTCTCATCAGCTGGCACTTACAGTCTCAATAACTCATTTTGAGACATTAATAGTAGAAAGAATAAAAATGTTTCATTTACTTGCAATGAACATATAAAAGCAAACTGACAAATATGACTACTGACTTTCAGCAGTAGGCCTCAACAGACTGCCTGCCTGTAATTAGACAAGGGGACGAATAAAAAAAATGGATCACGATATTCGTCAGAAATCGCTGATTCATTAAATATTTGTCCCTTCATATTTGTGGGTTCCAGAGACCCCAATGAATACGATGGGATGAATATTTCTCCATTTTTATTCGTCCCCCATATGAAGAGAGGGAAGGCTAGCCTTCCCTCTCTTCCTATGGCCTTCCCATTCTGCCTATGGGCCTGCTGATCAGCTGATAAGCGGGCCAATAGGTAGCCAGCCAGCCCCACAGCCACCCACCCCCACAGCCTATCCCCCACCCCGTTCCCCTCCCTACCTTAGCCACTGCCACCATCCGGCATTGCCGTCATACATCGCCACCCGCTGTGGTGGCCTCCTCAGCCACGGCCTGCAGTAAGGGGACACTGGCTACCCTTTGCAAACATGGCAACTCCAGCTTCATTTAGAGTAGGGACGTTGCATCTGCCATCTTTGCAAAGGTCAGCCTGGATTCCCTTAGCCTGCCTTAAGGGAATCCAGACTGCCATTTGCAAAGATGGAGGCTGCAGCTTCCCTACCCTAAATGAAGCCGCAGTCACCATCTTTGCAAATGGCAGCCAGTATACCTTACTGCAGGCCATAGCGGCGGAAGCCAGCTGGAGACCGCGGCAGCAGGGGCGGGGCGGTGGCTGCGGTAGGGGTGGCAGCAGCTGGGGTGGGGGCGGGGGAGGCAGTGCGATGGCGGGGGCAGGGGTTGGTGTGGCGGCAGCAGCGGGGTGGGGGCGGTGGGGGCGGTGGGGGCAGTGGTAGCAGGAGCGGTGCAGCAGCAGGGGGTTGGCAGAAGGGCGGCAGTGGTGGCGATGCAGCAGCAGTACAGTGGCAGGGGGCAGCGGCAGGGGGCGGCGGGGGGGTCAGGTCTTTTTTAGACAGCCTCTGGCTGTTTAAATCCCCCCACGAACCGACAAATAGATTCATGCTTCGTCGGCTCATGGGGGGAGCCTCGTGCTTCGTCAACTTTGATGGATCACGAAGCAGGATGAATAACCAAAATGGCGATTCATTCCCATCTCTACTTGTAACAGACTAAAGAGCAGAGAGGCGGGGCTTTCTTTGAAATCAGAGGCAGGGAAGGAATGATTGGCTAGTGCTGGATAGACTGATAGTCACAGCAGCCTAGAAAGGTCCCTCCCAGTCACAACTACTAGAAGCAGCATGTGAGGTGGCAAAAACTCCAACAGAATCCTGCTGCAGGTTGGGCAGTGCTTGTGCTGACTGGATGAATATGTACTGACCCAAAATGTAAATCAACTGGACTTTTCTTCCTCCTTGTTTAACCCTGAGTACCTATATTGGGGTGTCAGGCCCACTTCCATTGGGTCATGAGAAGTGTAAGGGTCAGCTGGGCCTGGTGTCTTCTTTGGCCTCACCACAGAGAGATGTTTAGACCTAATGCTATAACAGAACATGATCTACTGGGCATTGCTATCAAATCCTGCCTGTCAAAAGCTTGGATCCTCTGCTTAATTAAAGACTTTGCATACATATTATTATGCTTGCATAGCCCATCAAGGTAAAAGACAAGTACAGAAATATTTTGGGCCATAGCTCTTCTCCAAGAGGAGATATATGGGTCATTGAGTTTTCGATAAACAGAAGAATTTACATAATCACAATGACAAATACAGTTCCAGATGCAAAAGGCATGGCTCCAAGCCTGACTTCTCTGCACATAAGCCAACCTAATATGTTTATTATTGTAATGTATACATATATTTTTTTTCCTTTTTTCCATCTTGAATAACTCTATTACTGATGTTTAATGTTATATTTTTATATTGTTATTATATGTGTTGGAAGCCACCCAGAGTAGTCAGTTGACTAGATGGGTGGGGTACAAATGCAATAAATAAATAAATAAAATAAAATATATCTCTCAATGGTAGGTGCAAGAGTTCAGGGCTCATTTTAACATTTCAGTGAAACAACAGCAAATTTTGAAGTGCAGAGGTTCATCATAAGAAACCCCATAGCTCTACGCTCAGGCAGACTAGATAGCTGCATATCCAGGAAAGAGAGAGAGAGAAGTGGGGAGACAAACCATGCTTTTCCACTGTTTATACTCCAAAGCACCTGTTGCTATAGTTAAAATGTACACCATAAAATCCAGCCATCCAAAGCAAGCACATTAGCCACTAATAAAAGATCACAATTAAATTAATGAGGCATGCCAGCCATCATGCTTTGTTACCTGGGAGTAAGCAGCATTGAACAGAGTGGTGCTTCCTTTGCATTGCCCCAGTTCAATTTTGTGAGCATGCTGTAACAAAAAGATATTCAGGCAACAGAACCACAGCCTTTAGCTGTGAATTAGAAATACAGACCATCTTCCAAATACCCTTTGCAGTTTGCAGTGCTGGCGTGAAGGAGGAATCCTGTCAAAGAAAGCAGGCGTGCAGCATCTGCTTGTTGGTTTTCCTCATTCTCAGATTGCAAGCATGCTTATTTTTCACAGCCAGTGGTAAGACCAGAAAAGCCTCACGGCTATATCAGTCATCTATCAGAGCTCTCCTGCTGACTCTGGTGCTGTAGTAGAAGATTACACTAGCACTACTGCTTTGATAACATTATTTATTTCTTTAAAATATTTATATGCTGCCTTTCTCCTGAAAGATCCAAAATGGCTTATGGTATTTAAAAGAAAGAACGTTAAAAGCCAAATAATAAATTATTACAATATTAAAAAGCATTGAACAACTATCAGAGAATCATGAAGTTGTAAGGGGCCTATAAGGCCATCAAGTCCAACCTCCTGCTCAATGCAGGAATACAAATCGAAGGATATCTACGAGGTGATCGTCTAAATTTCTCTTGAATGGCTCCAGCGTTGGAGCACTCACCACCTCTCACGGTAACTGGTTCCGTTGCTGTACAGCTCTAATAGTTAGGACGTTTTTCATGATATTCAACCAAATCTGGCTTCCTGTAACTTGAGCTTATTCTTCTGTGTCCTGCACTCTGGTTGATCAAGAACAGATCCTGCCCCTCCTCTCTATGACAGCGTCCCAAGTATTTGGAAAGTGCTGTCATATCCTCCCTCAGTCTTCTTTTTTCAAGGCTATACATGCTGAGTTCTTTCAGTCTTTCTTCATAGGGCTTGGTTTCCAGCCCCCTGATCATCCTTGTGGCCCTCCTCTGAACTTGTTCCAATTTGTCGTCATCCTTCTTGAAATATGGTGTCTAGAATTGGACACAATACTCAAGATGAGACCTAACCAGAATAGAGGGGAATGAGTACTTTGTGGGATTTGGAGACTATACTTCTACTAATGAAGCAAAAATAGCATTGCCCCCTTAGGTAAAGGTAAAGGTTCCCCTTGACATTTAGTCCAGTCGTGTCCGACTCTAGGGCGCGGTGCTCATCCCCATTTCCAAGCCATAGAGCCAGCATTTGTCTGAAGACAGTTTCCGTGGTCACGTGGCCAGTGCGACTAGACACGGAACACCGTTACCTTCCCACCGAGGTGGTACCTATTTATCTACTCACACTTTTACATGCTTTCGAGCTGCTAGGTTGGCAGGAGCTGGAACAAGCGACGGGAGCTCACTCCGTTGCGTGGATTCGATCTTACGACTGCTGGTCTTCTGACCTTGCAGCACAGAGGCTTCTGCGGTTTAACCCGCAGCGCCACCACGTCCCTATTGCCCCCTTACCCCGGAATAAATACGCGAGATCAGAAATATGGATTAAACACGGGCCAACACTTTATTGAATATAATCATTGCTGCCAATCCTTTGGCAAAGGGGGGGTCCTGCCGTAGTGCAGATTCAGGTTTCAAAACATAGGACTAAACGGACCCTTCTAACCAACCAATGTGCGAGTCCCTGGCCCAAGTTCTCCCAGCCATGAAGACAGTGAGAAACTCTGCCGGCCCAAATTTGACCACCCCGAACCTCAAGCCACTCTCTCCTTGTTGACTGTTGGTCCAGGTGTGTCCCCAGCGCATCTTTCCCCCCCAAGCACTGTAATCACAAGATCCGCAGTGCTGGGAGTTCAGATGAGCTATAATTACCTGCTATTGCTATGGGACTCACCAAAATACCTGTTTAATCCACACTAACCACCAGTGTGACCGAATTTCCACCTCAAAATTGCCAGCGCACCTTTTCCAGTGTGGGATAGGCAAAAAAATCCCTGCCTCCAAGAGCCAAACAGGAGACGGGTCAAAAGTTCCTATCCGGCCCCAAAGGCGACCAGATAAACTCACACTAGAATATAAGGCAGGCGGGTGGGATGCCAGCAAGAAAGAGGAAGCAAAGAGGGAGGAACAGCCCTTAAATAGCCTATCATTCCCCCCTCTTCTAAAGCTGCTCAAGCGAGACTTAAAAGAGATCTCACGTCCTCTGGTGAAGACGGCAAAGGTAAGCCACGCTGCTGAAGCCCCGGCTCAGCAGCGGCTTATTCATTTGCATTTTTGGTAGCCATATCACACTGTTTGTTCATATTCAGCTTGTGATCTACAATGATCCTTCTCACTTGTAGTATTGCTGAGCCAGGTATCCCCCATCTTGTAATTGTATGTTTGGTTTCTTTTTCCTAGGTGCAGTGCTTTGCTCTGTTGAATTTCATTCTGTTGTTTTCAGCCCAGTGCTCAAGCCTATCTAGATCATTTTGAATTTTGTTTCTCTTTCCCAGGGTATTAGCTATTCCACCTAATTTTGTGTCATCTTCACATTTGATTAGCATTTCCTGAACCCCCTGATCCAAGTCATTAATAAAAATGTTGAAGAGCACTGGGCCCAGGACTGAGCCCTGGGGTACCCCACGTGTTACCTTCTCACAGTGTGGGAAGGAGCCATTAATCATTCTCTAGTCAACTCTAGTATGATTCTAGTATGATTTTCTAGTATGATTCTCTCAATGTCCTCAGGATGTTAGATTCCATTACTGCACTCCTTGCAGGGTCACCTAAGATGGAATAGTGAAGCTCAGAGACCAAGATTCATCCACTTTTGGATTTACAATCACATCCAGAGCAGAGAATAGATAGTTCCAATGGCGATGGGACAGAGAAAATCCTGAAAGGCAGCTGCTGGGCATCAACAGTGTTTGAAGGTGACATTTCTATAGTATCTTTCACAGAGAAGGTGAGTACATTCATGCTAACTCTTGTGTGAATGTGACATTGGCAGAAGATCTTTCACAGACAAGGACAGTACACTCAAGCTAATTCTTGTTAGTACTGCTCAGAAGAAGGCAATGGTAAACCACTGCTGAATATTTCTTATCTATCATGAAGCAATCCAAAATAAACCAAGAAATAATGTTGGGAGATTCGAGTTATAGGTCAAAAAGCACTGTCAGCTATAGGGAAAGAGCAAAGGACAAGTACAAACTGCACTAATGATACAACCAGACTAAAGCTGAAAGAATAACTAGTGACCAATATGCACAGAGGTGAAAGGAAAATCCTATGCTGTAGAACACATACAATTGGAACATGGAGCATGAAAATTATGAACCAGTGTAAACTGGAAACTTTAAAGCAAGTATACTGAGGCAAGTTGTAGCACAGGCAGTTAGGGGCTATAGTGGAAGGCTTGACTAAATATTATCAATCAAACTTTGTGGAAAACCTATGAAAATCATTATTTAAGTCTGTGCTTCAATTACAGATGCTGAAAAAGAAGAAATCAAAAGCTTATGCAAATATCCATGAAGAAACTGATTACACACCAAAACAAAGCATAGTGATAATCATAGTTGGCTGGAATGCAGAGTAGGAAACAAAACAGTTCAGAATGCAATTGAAGAATTTGGTATTGGAGTCAGAAAGAAAGCAGGAGAATAAGTCACATAATCCTTTGAAGCTAACAACCTGTTTATTGCAAATATATTTCAAGCAGCTGAACAGATTCTGTACCTATGGACATCACCAGATGAGCAACAGAGAAACCAAATAAACTGCATAATTGGAAGCAGTGGGTGACAAAGCTGTATTATCTCTGTCAAAACAAGAGCAGAAGCAGGTTGTGTTAATATCAAAAATTAGAGTAAACCTGAAGAATAGATGGAACATAAAGAAACAGAATGGTTTTCCATAGGCCAAGGTATCAAACAAAGGTATATTTTATCTCTCTGACTGTTCAATCTGTATGCATAATATATCATGTAGAAAGCTGGATTAGATTCAGATGAAGGCAGGATGAAAACTGGTGAAAGAAACATCAACAGATATGCAGAAAATATGTTACTGGTGGAAATTAGCGAAGACTTGAAACAATTTGTAATAAAGGTGAAAGAAGAAAGTGCTAAAGCAGGATTGCAGTTGAACATTAAGTCGTCAAAAATATGGCTACAGAAGAACAATGCAACTTTAATGTTGACAACGGCACTCTGCAAAGACGCAGAGCTGCCTGGGCAGGGTCTCTTTGCCTGCCCACTCAAAGAGTGCCAGGCAGGCCTGGCTCAATGTGAGCTTTTGAAACAGGCTTAGTGGCCTGCTCCGTCCTCTTCCCTGCCTGACGAGTGAAGGGGAAAGCGCTGCGCCGTAGCCTCCATGGTTTTGCTTTTACCACAAGGCTCGAGCAGCACAGGAAGGCATTCAGGGAGTCAGGCTGTGCATCGGCACAGCCTCACAGTTTGGGAAAAAAAATAGCTGACAGGAGCTGAAATATCCTCTTGGATATATACCAAAAAAAAAGAAAAAGAAAAAGAAAGAAAGAAAGAATAATTTGAAATAAAATAAGACAAAATAAAATATTTAGTAGTATTTTGAGCACAAAATAAGGCAATCAAGTGAACACCAGGGGTCCAGGGAAGTTGGAGGGGTGGCCCTGGGTGTTTGTGGGAGGGGATTCTGTTTTTGAGGGGGGAGCACAACAGCAACACTGAGTGGGGGGTGCAGCACTGAAGGGATGTTGCTACTACCCCAGTTGTAATTTAAAATAATAATGATAATAACATTAACAATACATAAATTTAAAAAAAGAGATGGGGGGAAAATAGAGGCAAGCAACCAGCGAAACATAAGGCTCCTGCTCGCTCCCCTCCAAGAATTTCATCAGAGGAGGAGGAAGACTGGCCACAGGAAAGGGCACAGGTCAGGGCGGCAACAGGAGCCGGGGGAACGCATAGGTCACAGAGAGAGTCTAAGGCGCATAAGATGGCTGAACTTAAAAGGATGGGGGACATTATGTTTTCTCATATCACTGCTTTAGAGGGTGAGCTTTGAGAGGCCCTTCAGGGGCTGCTTCTGAGATGGCAACACCAGCAATAAGGTCTTCTAGATCAGTGGTTCTTAACCTTGGGTTACTCAGGTGTTTTTGGACTGCAACTCCCAGAAGCCTTCACCACCAGCTGTGCTGGCTGGGGTTTCTGGGAGTTGCAGTTCAAAAACACCTGAGTAACCCAAGGTTAAGAACCACTGTTCTAGATCAGCGGAGCCTAGACTGATGGCGGTAGAGTCGAGAAGGGAGTTGGCGAGCATGTAGACCCACGATGAGGAGGAGCCGCAAGCATGCACAGCAGACATAGTGATGATGGCAGCGGGGGGTGCAATGCCAGGTGTGCTACCTGCTATACCGGGCATGACACTTATGACAGGTGCTTGGCCATGGGGTACCGGGAGCCAATCGGTGCTGGTCCCTTCACCCTCGCCATTGCTTCAAGGAGGGATGGTCACACCTGTGGTTACCCCAGGGCCAGGCTCACATCAGGAGGCCCCTCAGGCCTAGTAGCAGGAGCTGGGATGGAAGTAACATCCAATAGGGTCATCCCAGATACAGGGTTCAATTCTGTGGCACGTTGTGCTCTCCCAGAAGGTGATCAGTCTCTTCCCCTGGGGGGATCATCTCCTGCCAGCCACTGTAGAAACAATTTGGCAAGGAGAATATGTCAATGTTTTTGAATCATTAAATAGGAAAATGGAAGAGAAAAAGAAGGATAAGGATGATGATAGGGATAAGGAGAAGGTGAGAAGATGGAAGGCAAACAGGTGCTGGGCCAATTGGCTTCCAGGCTTCCTCATTTATGCAGGCACCATTGTGCGAGCACAACCGGAAAGGGCCTTTTCCCTAATACAATATTTGGATTTGATTTATAGGGCATATATAGATTTCCAAGGACATGCATGGCTTTCTTATGACGAGGGGTTCCAACATGAGCTGGGACACACTGCATGATGGGTTATGGTTTCGATACATGACACCAGCCCGACCAGTGTTAGGTGAAAGATTTGATAGTGGCCATTTGGTTCAAGGAACAGCTCAGGCAAATGTCTCCCACTCTTAGGCAGGACAGGCGGTTTATACCCACTTGGTGTGTTGGGAATTTAATTCCAAAAGATCCTGTAATAGGTGGCCTTGCAAGTTTAGGCGCCAATGTACAATATGCAGGGGAGAACATGCATCAATCTCATGTGGTAGGTGACAATCCGGGGAGTAGGAGGAAGGGAACAGGGAGGCAATCAGAAATTGCCTCCTGGGCCCCTCAACCCTCAAAAAGGGGCCCAGCTCAATTAAGGTCAGGGTATTGGAAAATTGGCTGCATGATTATCCTGATCGAGCAGCTGCCAAATTGCTTAAGGAAGGGGTTTCAATCAGGTTTTCGTACTCCTGCAGCAGGAGTCTGGGTGGCCACCTGGACTAGAAATTTGAAATCTATTCAGGGGCACGAAGCCATTGTTAGGACTAAAATTAGTAAGGAGGTATTGGAAGGTAGAGTTTTGGGCCCCTTCGTGGCACCACCGATGCCACACCTTAGGGTTTCACCATTGGGCATTGTACCTAAGAAAATGCCAGGTGAGTTTAGACTAATTCATCATTTGTCCTTCCCAGTTGGGGATTCTGTTAACGATAGGATACCACAGGAGCTATGTAGCGTGCACTACACATCCTTTGACGCAGCAGTCCGCACGGTGAGGGTTGGGGATAGGGGCAGAGCTAGCTAAATGCGACATTAAGTCAGCCTTTAGGCTCCTCCCAGTTCATCCTGAGGACTTTGAGCTGTTAGGGTTTTAATTTGAAGATCATTTCTACATCAATAGAGCCTAGCCCATGGGGTGCTCAGTATCATGCTCTGCATTTGAGTGTTTTAGTACCTTTTCAGAGTGAGCACTCAGGCACAGGGCGGGGCTAGCACATGTGGTACATTAATTAGATGATTTTCTTTTTTGTGGGAAACAAGGTACTTGCGCCTCATGAGGCTTTTCCAAGAGCTCACACAGGAGCTCGGTGTCCCTTTAGCAGAGGAGAAGACTGAGGGACCTACCACAAGACTGATTTTCCTAGGTATTGAACTCAGCACTAGTCAGCAATCCAGTCAACTGTCCGATACAAAAATCATGGATCTGAAGCAGCACCTTCATGGGATGTTAGCACAGTCCAGGGTTACTTTGTGAGAACTTCAGGTGTTAGTTGGACACCGGAACTTTGCTTGCAAGGCATTAGCTCCTGGTAGGGCCTTTTTGCGAAGATTATGTGATGCCAGGAAGCCTCATCAGTGGTGCAAGCTGTCAACAGGCATGAGGCAGGATTTAGAAGTTTGGTTGGAATTTTTGCAGGGTTTTAACGGAATCTCCCTTTGGAGGACCGAGTTGAGGCTAGGGAATGCATTGCAGATACAAACAGATGCTGCAGGTTCCACAGGGTATGGGATTTATTTTAAGGGGTGCTGGTGTGCAGCCAATATGGTGGCACACCATGTATAACAAAGGATCTGACCTTTCTGGAGTTGTTCCCTATAGTGGGAGCTATATGGCTATGGGCTGAGGCCTGGGCCAACTCACATGTTACTTTCTGGTGTGATAACCAGGCCCTGGTGCAAGTAGTCAATTCTATTATGTCCAGATTGCAGAGAGTAATGAGGCTAGTTCAGACCCTCACCCTAAAATGCCTGCAATTCAATATAATGTTTCATGCAAGACATGTGCCAGGGGTAGAAAATACACTGGCTGATGTCCTGTCCCATCAACAGATGGACTGGTTCAGGGCTTTGGCTCCTGGAGCACAAGCTCAGCTGGACATCCTCCCATTAGAGATATGGAATCTTGGAGGGCAGAAGCCAATAGAGCTATGAGCCTGGCTGTGGCCCCTACCACCCGGCATAATTATTCAGCAACATGCACTGTCAGGGTTTGGTAGAAGAGGCACCAGGACCCAGTCCAGAGCAAGACCACAGGAACAAGGTAGAACCAACCCCACAACCCAAGCAGAGACCAACCAGCTAGGGTTTTGAGTCCAAACAGCAGCCAGGTGGAAGGATGATGCAAATCATGGTCAGACAGTCCTGGGGTCAAAACCAGGAGGAACCATATCAAGGCAGCAGGATCTAGGGATGCAGGAAAGGAAAGGCAGGAACAACCAGGCAGGCAAGGAACCACAAGGCAGACAGCACACCCAGAGACCTTCGTTGCTGAGGCAAGGGCCTGCAGGGAAGGCCTGTTCTTATATAGCCCAGTCCTCAGCTTCCACAGGTGGCACTCCTGAGGAGCTGGGCAACAGCTGCAGGGAAAGGGCCCAGTCCTGCAATCCTTAGAGCAGTTCTCCCCAGAGAGATGGGGCCGATCCTCCCTGCACTAAGGTTGCAGGGTTCCAGCATGGCCCCAGTCCTGACATGCACTGAGTTTTTCTTATTTCAAAAAGGGGAACAACTGGAACAGACATGGCCCACCCCAGTAGATCATCTTGTCCAATTTTGCGTATCTCTGCATTGGAAAGGTTTAGCACCCAGGTCGATACTAGGCAAGATGTTGGTTTTAGCATTTTATGCTAAAGCACAGGGTTTTTAAGGATAATACAGGCAACTTCTGTATTAGAAAAATGTTAGAGGGTTGGGCTAAGGAAAGGATAGTGGCAGAGGATGCGCGCACACCCATATCGCCAGCAATTTTAGCCAAGCTGGGAGAGGTTTTGAGGGTGGTATGTTTGGATGATTTTAAGATATGCCTTTTTAAGGCAGCAATGCTTATTGCATTCTTTGGGGCCCTTTGAGTAAGGAGCTGGTGGCAGGTGGAAAGAATGACACGTCTTTACCATCATTGTGGAAGGCTGACATGTTAGTATCTGCAGAGCAAGTGGTTATTCATTTGCACAGATCCAAGATGGACCAAAAGGAAAAGGTCAGGTCATAATTTTAGGCAGATGCGCATTTGTCGAGATATGTCCAGTTAGGACGACAGTGGAACATGTGAGCCTCAGAAGTGAAGAGCAGAGGAGCTTCCTGAGGCATGCAGATGGAGTACCACTCACAAAATATCAATTTTGGAAAGTGACGTCCCAGGCCTTACAAAAGGCTGGGATTCACAGGTGGCAATTTGGTACTCATTCCTTTCGCATTGGTGCTGCATCCACAGCAGCAACACTGGGATACAAGGTTGAAGACATCAAAGAAATGGGAAGGTGGTCCTCCCACAGATATCATAGTTATGTGATAGCTTTATCACATTTGCCATAGCTTTAGGTGCTGGCGTTGCTTTTTCTGTGTTCTTATCATTACAGGTTTAGGGATGCCGTCCTTCCATGTTCAAGTTCATTTGTTCATTTCTGCGGTCATAGTTATGTGTTCTGGGCAGCAAAATATGCTAGTAGGACCAGCTGGGGTTGGAACTTGGGCCTCGGTGCGTGGGCCACGTTGAAGTGGAAGGGACAGAGAGGCATGCTCTGGGATGGGTTTTTGGAATTGGCATCCCAGGATACTCTGGATGTGCCCCCTTATATTGCCACCTCGGTGGCAATGACTTGACCCAGAGAGTGGGCAAGTTGCTAATATGGCAGATCATTGGGGATCTGCAAGCTTTGGTTGCAAGCTTTCCTGGCACATGCATAGTCCGGTCTGCAATTATTCCACACATAGTATGGAGAACCGGTTGCGATCTGAGGTGCATTGACAAGTCCCAGAAAGGAGTCAACCGAGAGGTGGGCAGGGCTATAAAGGCCAGTTTGGGGTCTGTAATTACACACACAAACATTAGGGTCAGTCACCCTGAGTTGTATAGATCGGATGGTGCGCACCTTTCGGATGCTGGCTTGGATATTTTCCTGCAGGACTTACAAGGGGGCCTCAGGGCCAAAATTTTGGCTTGGTGGGGGGCTCGGGGCATACAATGTAACCCCTGAGCCATAGCAGGTAGTGCTAAACAGGGTAGGTTCAGGTGAGTTCCAGAGTGGGCACCCAGAGAGTGCAAGGTAGCCCTCCTCTCAGAATTGCATTTACAGAGGTTTGGCTGAGGGGAGAGAAAACAGGGAAACCCCAGGGGATGCTGGGCATGTGGAGTCTAGAGACTCGGGTAGAGGGTGCCCCTGGGTACTCCGGGTGGATGGCCGAGAGGGTGCTGGACAGTTCAACAGCACCCTCTCGGGGTAGGAACTCCCATGGGTGTAGGTCTGGACTGGTTGGTCATCAATGACAAGGGTCACAGACCTGTTAGCACTATGGCTGGCCCCCTTGTAAAAAGGGGTAGTTTAAAATTTAAATAGTTAATAAAGTTGTGGCTCTAGTTTTAACCCCTATTACTGTGTCTCGTCTCGTTATTTCGGGTTGGGCGGAAAATGAAGAAATTGAAATTGTTAAAGATTTTTTATACCTTGGTTCAATTATCAATCCAAGTGAAGACTGCAGCCAAGAAATTAGAAGAAAACTGAGATTTGGTAGGGCAGCTGTGAAGGACTAGAAAAGATTACCTAGTGTAAAGAGACCAATGGCACAATTGTATGTTTAGATGTGAAAGTTGGACAATGAAGAAAGTGACAGGAAAAAAATGATTCATTTGAAATATTGTGCTGGAGGAGAGCTTTGTGGATATCATGTCCAGCCAGAAAGATGAACAAGTGGGTCCTAGAGGAAATCAAGCCTGAACTCTCTCTGGAGTCAATAATGACAAAACTGAGGCTGTTGTACTTTGGGCATATCAAGGGAAGACAATAAAAGAAAATAATGCTAGAAAATGGTGAAGGCAACAGGAGAAGAGGGCAGCCAAATGTGAAATGGATTGACTCCATAAAGGAAGCTACAAGCTTGAGTCTACAAGAGCTAAGTCAGGCTTTTGGAGGTCACTCATTCATATGGCCACCATGAATCAGAGGTGAGTCGATGGCACATAACAACACGCAGTTGTAACTTGCTTTTCCAGCTCATTGGATTGTAAGATACATCTTTATAGTGGAGTGTTCTACCACGCCACAGTGAACTATCATAAGAGCAGAGCCTTAAATCTTGGCTGGCAAACCTTTAATACTACCTTTTTATTGTAAGCATCTGTGCCAAAGCAGTGATATGTTTTGCTTGTTTCTTCACCTGGAATTAGCTTCCCCTTCTACAGGATTGCCTGTGCTCAGGGGAGCACATATGATGCTCTGGGCCAAGTTGTGTGAACAACATCATTCCAATGTAACATTGTATAAGAGAAACCCATAACAGTCATTCTTCCTGACAGATTTCTGCTCCCTGAATAGTGTGCAGCACATCAGTGCTGTTTTATCTTTGTGATTCATTCTTTCCTAGAACAGGGGGAATGTAATCCAACACACACCCAAATCCAGCTGGATTCAATAGTTGAAATCCCACAGTAAGTTGCAGCTAGAGTAGACCCATTTAAATCAATTGAACTTATAGAGAAGTTAACTCACCAAATCTTCACTGACTTAATGGACCTGCTCTAATTGTAACTTACTACTGAATTTCAGCCAATAAGACTTATTTTTGAATTAACATGCATAGGATTGTATTCCAAATATTGATTAAAGTGTATATATATATATTACACTTAGCAATTAATCCAGATTCTATTTTCCACTAAATATAGCTCTGCAAATGACTCCACTACTAGTATTAAGTAATTGATTTTAAGGTAGAAAAGACAGGGGGAATAGAATTTAATGATGTGCTGCGTAATGATAATGATAGTCAGGTAATGTGATTGACTTGATAATGGACAATTTTCCTCATATGACATGATGTGGTCCATGCTGTTACTTCTGTTAATATAAAACAGAAAAAAAAGGCAAGTAAAGGAAGACATAAAATTGAATGTGAAGTGGAGAAAGTGGATGCCCAAAGCCCCTCCCCCCTTTTATAACATTAGAGCTCAAACTCACCCAGAGCAGGTGGAAGAAAAGAGAATGAGAATGGACAAAAATAAATATTACTTCATGTGTTTAAAACTATGGGACTCACCACCACAAGATGTAGCATTAGTCACTATAGTGGATGTCTTTAAAAAGGATTTTACAAAGTTGTGCAGGATGAATCTACCTATGGCTAATGCTCATGCTGGCAGTATCTTATTCCCAGTATGCCTCTGAATACCCATCGCTGGAAAGGAAGAAAGAGTGTGCTTGTGGCTTTCCATGAACATCTAGTTGCCCACCATGGGATACAGAATGCTGAAGGGGATCACAAGGCTTTTCCTCAACCCAATAGGTCTCTCTTTTATGATCTTACCAGATTTGTGATTCAGATACACTATAGGATCATTTCCCTTAAGTCAGGATTGCAGACTTGAGGGAAATGATGGGAAAACTCCAATGAGGTAACCGTATGATTGAGAAGATGGAGAAGTTGAGATGAGCTCTCTCTTCCACTAGTGGACTCTACTTAGCAGACATGTCTCATGGCAGCCATGGGCAAAACTCAAGCAGTTCTTTAAGGAGTACCTGGCAACTGGGTCTAGCGGCCACAAGCCATGATGGTTGGGGGATGCTGGGAACTGAAGTCCAAAAGAGTAAAGTTCTCAAAATTCTGAGCCTGATGATTTTAGAAGAGGTAGCTGTGTTAGTCTGTGCAAGCCTATCAGGCAAAATACAAAATGAAACGAAAAAAGACAAAAACATGTACCACCTTAAAGACTTACTGTTATATTTTAATGTGAGTTCTCATGGACAAGTCCATTCTGTCAGACATACAGAAACAAAAGGAAATATTGGATAAAATACCAGTTTCACAAGTAAAACATTCTATATATTAATTGGCTCTAAGAGTCTTGGGTGTGTGGTTACATCTCACATTCAGTAATTTATGGCCTATGTTTCATGTAAAGTTCTATTGTAAACATTCCTACAGGAGACAGGAAAACAGATACCAAGCATGAGCAAAAAAGGAGGGTGGGTGGGAGAAGGGGGTCAAACTAAAAACTCAAGAGCGGGGGGAAAGGGGGGAGTAGAGGTATATATAAAAGTAAAAAAAGATAAAAGAAGGTAAAAGAAGATAGCAGAGGAACCACATGTGTTAATGTAGGGAATACTGACAGCTTTTACCTTTGAGCCTTGTGATGAGAGATGGACTTGATAATTGTGAAGAAAATAACAGTGGAAGTAGATAACAGCATAAGTATTACATTTGGAAATGACTTAAGAAACCTAGGCTTATATTCAGTCCATTTATATGGGTGTCCATCATGCGTACACATTGTATCTCAGCTGTTTCCCTGTGTGTTCTTGGTTTGTAGTGATTCTGTTCTAAAATATGAGCAAAAGTTACCAATGAGAAAAACTGAAGACAAAAATAATTGCATACAAAATGTGCACATTTCCTTTCACAAAAAAATGTTGTCTCTCCAAAGCAGAAGTGATAAAAGGGTGGAATAACAAAGCAAAGAGATCTGGATTATATATATATATACATTGCTAACTTTTGCTCATATTTTTAAAATGCATGTGGTTAGTCATCTCATGCTGAAAGTTGTGCATCTTCTATTTCTGTGAAATGCACAGGTATCACAAAACCATGTATTCATAAGGCTTAGGAGGGAGAAATGGACACTTCCATCAAGAAACATGAACCAGTTATGTTCTTTTTCTTGAGTTCTTTCTTACATTCTTCCCCAGTGCTGCAGACTGACTTAGACACACAAACTATACACATAAACAGACCCACACATTCAAAGGGCCTTATCAAGGGCAGGAAGGAGAAGGAGTACTATTTCAGTCCAGTTCCAGGGGCCTGGCAAATAATTTAAAACAAAAACACCCGGGCAGCAAAGTGGCTGTGATTGCCGAGTATACCAACTGGTGTAACAATCTCACATTCTAGATGCAGGTCAGAATGAGCAACTGATTCCACATTTTTGGCTGGGATGAAAGGATTTCCACAAATTCTTCTGCCAGGCAAACATGTTCACTAAGCTACCTACACCCAGATCCATCTGTTAGGATGGCAGCCTGCCCCTCTCTGGTATGCCATGCCAGGTTCAGGACTTACACAAAATACCAGAGATGAGGATCCACGGAACAGTTTTAGTTCTCAAAGTGGTAGCCGTGTTAGTCTGTGCAAGCATATCAACAAGAAACATATTAAAGTATAGCAGCTAGTCTTTAAAGTGCCACAATGTCTTAGTCTTGTTTCTTGTTGACATGGAAGACTTTGCTGCACAGCGAAAACTCCTTGATGCCAGTACTGTAGATTAAACTATTGAACTGACATGGCACCCAAATCTTTTTGCCAAAGAGAGAAAAGTAAAGAACAACACTACAGCCCAACTCTATGCATGTGCTAGTATCTGGCTACACAAGGTCCCTAAGATTTCTATTCAAAATAAGATCTCAGTGAAAGGTTACACATATCTTGCATTGTTTTGCCTTTAAGAAGACATCACTTGTCAACATGCTTATTCTGTTATTCAGAGCACACAGATGTGTACACACAGAGAGAGACAAAGACATAAGGACCTGTAAATGCCCCTTATTTTAAGGAGCCCAAACCAATCCTTACATGTGCAACAGGGCCAGCCCTACTCTTAGGGAGCATGAGAATTCAGCTCATAAGTAATTTTATTCCCTGGACATGGTGATCTTAAACTCCTTCAGTTCTTCTCCCCCACCCCCAATAGTTATTTATTAACCCATAAGTTAGAAGGCAGTCCAGGCAGAAGGGCAGGGAAACTGTCCAGTTGCCAGTCAGTCAAGGAGGAAGGGGAACTAGAGATGGGCAGGGGGGGAGGGTGTGGTCCACAGGTTACTTGGCTATTATAAAATGGCAGGTGCAACTTAAAAGGTGTTGAGTACCACTGCTGTAGAGATTTTGAGTCCCAGTGAGTCAAAATCCCACCAGGTAAAGCAAAGCGAAAGACTAATTGAACCTGTCCAGTGTCTTGGTTTGTGTGTGTTCTATGCTGTCAAGTCCAGTGCGATATTTAAGGAGTGGTTTTACCAGTTCCACTCCCTCAGTTAATTTCCATTGGCAAGTGGGGATTTGAACCCTGTTCTCCAGAGTCCCAGTACATCACTCTATTCACTACACCACACTGGAATTTGCTATATGCTGCAAATGTATCCTGTTTGATGAAAACAAGGTTATCACTCAGTTTAGTGGGAGTCATAAGCATAGACAGAAACTATGTGTAGCATCCTGAACTTTCAAACCTATGCTTCTAAGAGTAGTTTATCTTATCCAGGTGAGAATATGCTGGGATGGTCACAGGAGATTGTGCTATTCATTAACATTTCCCCCTCTTTACAAGTGGTTGGTATCTATTGTTTCCATTGTTCCCTACCAGTTTCAGTGTGAAGATGGTAGGCTACCAAGTCCCTTTGCTTGCCTATTCCGGGTAGCTCCACTGCTGTAGCAGGGAGCGCTGGCCATCCGCAGGGCAACTGGCTTCAAAGGAGCACGCCCAACTAGATTTATAGTTGGCACTGGTAGATTTATAGTTGGCACTGGTATATTTCTTTTTTTTTCTTTTTCTTTTTTGCCATTTCCTTTTGCTATATTGTATGCTGCAGCACCTCTGTCAACATTAAACCTTTAAGGCACCAGTGAGTTTCTATCTTCATCGAGACTCAAGAAGCAAAGGCCCACTGGAGTTCAGTCTGGTTCAAAAGTCTTCAATTCTCACAAAGCAGAAAAAGAGGTCTTCAGGATAGAAATGCTTAGCAACTGAGGTAAATATAAACATTTTAATTAAGCTCCTAAATCATTGGATTAAAATCAGAAGTGTCTTCTTACATCAAATCCATTTCAGCAAACATCTTTGGTTCAGTGCGAAAGGTGAGGAGACATTAACCTCAGTCATTGCCTTCTGTAGCAGATGGTCACCAGTTTTGGACTGATATTTTACCAGCTGTCCCTAATGTCTGCCATTGTCCTCCCCAATACCATATGGACACTCCGTGGAAACACAAGTTCACCATGGAGTTTAATAATCATTAGTTTGTAAAGCCATCTTTCCCTTCTGGTATTAGCTGCTGGCTGCCTGGGAGGGGGTGTCTCTTTTTTTTCCCTTGAGGATTGTGTATTAAATATATTCTCTCCCAAGCAGGGATGAACGTGAAATCATAGTGAAATTTGAAAAATGGCACCAGGCTAAGCATGCTTTTCATCTATATTCTTAAATCCAGACTCTGGAATTTTGGAGATATTTTCTATAATCCCACTGGCCATCAAGACTGGAAAACAATCCAAAAAAGTATTTTTTCCAAGCTCTGCTTGAACCTTGCCTTAACAACAGGATTACCATTAAATTGGCAAAACAGAGAGAGATTAGTCATGAGCAAACAAATTGGATGCGACTGTGTTTATGGCACCACAAAATAATTGTGGGTATCTAGTCATTTAATGTTAGTTAATATGGAATTATTGAAAACAGGTCACTCATTTTTAATCATTAAAGTGCCTTATTATCTGATGCAGCAGTTTAGCTTCTCAAGTGATAATCCTACATGAAACGAACATTATAGATTCAGTTTTTATGAGCCAACTTGCCCTTATTAGTCCTCTTTTTCCCAAATGCATTCTGAGGATTGATCTGAGTTCCCAAAGCCACCTTCCTATTGTTATGTACTGTGAAGTTACCCTGATAGGGTTTGTCAAGGTATGAGAGATGATCAAGGAGTGGCTTACCATTGCCACTTCCTGGTGAGTTACCATGGTTGAGTGGGGATTTGAACCCAAGTCTCTTGCATCCGAGTCCAACAATCTGTTCACTACACCACAGTGATTCTCAGTGTAGAAACCACTTGGAAGCATGGAAAACTACCGTTCCAAACCTTATGGAGGGTCCACATGGATAGAGAAAGTTCTCCACTTTGGAATGTTTGCCTCCATGGAACTGAGGAACTGCTAAAGGGGAGAGGGAGGCTAGCATACTTCCCATCTTGATCCATATTTAATAAAACCAGTAAATGATGCTTCTGTCCCCAGGTTTGATTCAGGTACATTTTTCTTTCTTCACAGTAATGTCAGGCAGCCCAACTTACTTCTGATCCAATTTTTCAAAATATTTGCTGGGAACACCCTCTTTTTCCAGTCCCTCCAGAAAAACCTTATCTACCACCTGTGACCCTATTTCTGAAGGTTAAACAGGTGGACTTTTTAGTCTGGGATTTTCAAATTATGATCTGAATCAGTGTTCCTGTGATTCAAGTGTGGAGAAATGTTCAAGGGTACAATATTCTCTATCCTACTGGCTGATGGTGATCATCACTCATCTCATCATCTTTTATTATACCCTTTATAGAGTTTATTAGGTGATGAAAAGACAGATTGAAATGGAAAACCAGGATGCAGAATAGAAAAGAGTGTTCCCTATAGCAAGAATCCCACAGCTGGTCACTTCATTATTCTGTGCTAACAAAATGGCTGTCATAATGAAGAGCCATATCTCAGCTGGGCTGGTTCATGCTGCTCTGTGCAGCTGCCATCACCATGACACTAGGATTTTGGAAAAGCTCTTGATAATCACCTTGCCAGTTCCACTGTTAAGGAGGAGAAAAGTAAGACCAGGCCTAAGCCTTGTAGCAAAACAGCTGGCCCTAGTCTAACCAGACCTCTGCCTTACTACAGTAGCACAGCCAAATTCTCTGACAATGAACTTTCGCTTTTCTGAAACCTTACAGGAAAGAACAAATGGGATCCCATCCACCACATGCATTCAGTGAACAGACAATGCTGCTCCTTCTGTGCAGTATTATTATCAGCTTGCTTGAAAAGCTGAACAGCTGGATGCTCTGTCACATATGGGCAACCAGCTGGCTGTATGTGGGCCACCACTGATTGTATGGGGTCTATAAACCTCTTCCTGGTTCTTGGAAACAGCTGCGGAGTCTGCCAATCCCTCCATTCTTCAACTGTTTCTGATGCCAATCAGGCAGCAGCAGGAGGGTTTCCCTGGCTTTTGCAGGTATGCTTCCTAACCATAGATGGTATGGGAAATAACAGGATGGCATACAGCTGCTTTTTCATACACTCACAATCTCTTCTGTGTGACTGGTAGTCTGAAAGCATTGCTTAGAGTCTGCAGTTTAAATGAGGAGCTGGATTTAGAAGTAAAAAATATTTCAGTTTAGTTTGACCGGGGACCCATTTCACCAAGCATGTCATTTAAATGAATACCGGGGTGAGTGAATGGGAAAAAAGATGGTCATGAAGTTCAGAAATAGAAATGCACTTGGGGGGGGGGGAGTCCTAAAATGCACTGAAAAGATATAGTGCAATTCTGAATACTATTAGCTGCACAGATATTAAAGTGGAGTCTTCTAATCATGTGCTTAACTAGTATGCTATTAGGTGTATTTTCAAGCAGGTGCTCAGTTTGGTAGCTGGCTCTTAATCAGTACAGTGGGATGACTCCGCATTGCTCCCTTGCACCACAATTCAGCTGTGCAAACAGACACAGACAAACAAATATGAATTTAGGTGAGTTGCAATATATTGTATGTATGATAATGTTTTTTGTAGGGAGTTAAAGAAAGACAAAATGGGAGAAAGGGAATTTAAACAGGGGAAAAATAGACTGGAGTGATATTTTTACTTCTCAATATGAACAAGTCGCTGCTTCAATGTAGTTCAGTTTTCCAAGTGCCTTACAGAAGTGCATTGGGTCAGTTTTCAGACCTCTGATTTAGGCCAAAATATTCTATTATGAATCTCTGATAAACAAGGCTGGCTCACCTCAATATATTGTCTGAGACCAAGGACAAAATGGCATCGGCCATTCAGTTTCCTCTATGAAAGCCTGTTGAAGCTTCGCTATCCAGTGGCAACTGGATAGTGGTTCATGACAGGAGCAGGGGAGAATGGGTCTGCCCCATTTTCATGAGGCTACAGGAAACAAATGAGGCTGTTACTAGGACGCTACAACTGGGGCTTTGCCCAGGACACCAGAAGTGAGGGCACCCAAATCTAGAGTGGAATCTACCAGTTAGTTTTGGGAAACTAAAGGACAACACTGCCTGCACTGTTCACTTGCCTTCTTTGGGGGGGAAATATACACTTTTTCTTTTGGAGGGTTGTTATCCTTTCTTTTTTCATGGGTGCCAAGAACCAAAATTCTGCCTGTAACTTGAAGAGCAATGTGCTTAGAATCCTCCATACAATCAGGAATCCAAGTTGTCCATGCTTCCCCCTGTTGTAGAAGTATATATGTAACTATATAATCATCAGTTCAGCTTTTCACCAAACATGGGGAATTCTAAAGTGCACAGCCAGGGAGACCTAAAGCGCCATGCATCTAATCAGCAGCATCCACCTCCACCTCACTGAGTTCAGGTGTGCCGGGCCTGGGAAATGTCTACTCTATTCTTCTAAGTGGAGGACCATTTCAAATTGGAGTGGGAATCCAGGGGAGGATGCCAAAGATTCACCTAACTTTCAAAGACATTTACTTGGCCATATAGTATGCAAATTCCAGGAAACAGTTATCTCTTTGTATGCATCATTAAAATCAGTGATAGGGTTTTGTTGAAGAATGACCACACACAGATAGATGTATAGTGGGGTAAAATGCTCTTCCACAGTCCCTAAAGGGCAGAGAAAAAGTGGAAATCAGTTTTATATTAAGGCTGGGCTAGAGGGTTTAGGCCATGGATACAGCAGTAGCAGATGAAGGACATGGCCTCCCAATGCATCGAAATCTCCCATCTCTATCATAAATGGAACATCTTAGATCTAGGGCCAATGTGGGAATTGTGCAGTCCATCAAGGCCTTTAATAAACTCCCCTATCAAAGGACAACAAAACACACAGAATAAACCATTGAGAGTAAAACATTTCCAAATTGCTCCAGAAGGTGTGGTTCTCCTATTAAATGAAAAGCAATAGTGACCCTCTGGTCATTTCTGTATTCACCTCAAAGGTTTGATGTGGTCCAGGGTGGGATGAGGCTTGACACAGGTGTGACTCTAAACCCTCGGAAGCTGCACAGCCTTCATTTTTATTCTTCCTGTCTACCTGGCCATTTTCTAGGGTGCTGCTAAAAAAGAATATATTAAACACATATGCTATATTTTAGAAGACATGTGTGGTGAATTAGAATAGGCGGTTTGTGTTAGCCTTAATGCTTCTGACAGAGAGTTACACAGCTCTTTAGAAACTCCCCCAGAAGCTCTGTGTTCTGGAGAAATGAACTGTAGCCATTAGCAAGTACTAATGGAGATTAGAGTCCAATTCTCCCAGCTGCTTTCTGACAGGAAATCAAGAGTGAAATGGACCCAGACTGGGAGGGCAAGTTGGCCGAAAAAATGATTGTAAATTTAAAAAGTCAAAGGAAGCCATGGAACACTTTAACAATCAGGTAGGCATTGAGAAGAAATACATTTCTTATGCTTTCACATAAGGTGATGCCTGTTATTCTTTTATAGCATATGACACTTGAATTAAAATGTTTCAACCACTGAGCGAGTTGCCACTGACTTCAATGGCATTCTTGCAAACAAGATTACGGCAGTGGGTCTATATTAATAACTGTGTGCCGTCAAGCCAATACTGACTTATAGCAACCTTTTTCAGGGTTGTCTAGGTAGACAGGACTGCGGAGGGATTTACCATTCCCTTGTTCTGGGGGCACCTTGCCACTGTGCAGTTTGCCCAAAGCCACACAGGCTGGCTGTTCTGGAGATGCACAATGGGGAATCAAACTCCCAACCTCTGGATCCACAACAGATGCCTAACTCACTGAGATGTCCAACCAGCATAGGAGGATCCATAGCCATGGTCTAAAATCAGCAATACTCTTGAACCTTTAAGAATGTTTCAGATTCAGGTTATTATCTAAAGCCAAGACTGCTTCATCTCTTTTCTGCTGGTTTTTAATGTCTAAGCATAATCAAGGTGGGAGGGAGAAAATTTTCAGTCCTTCTCCCAACTCCACCTACCATCAATGTCCCAAATTCCAAGGCAGCACATCCAGGATGTCACACCTTGATCACCTGCCATAACACATCTAATCTTCCCCACTGCCACTGATGAGTGCAGCAAGAAGTTTTGTTCCTTCCCTTTAGGTATGGTTTTGTAGCTTGTCTACTCTGTCTCCTAGAACTCAGTGGGTTACTCATGAAAATAAAGGTAGCTCCTGAATCTTGGTCATATTACACTGTGACGGGGTATTGTGAGAACATGTACTGTATATAATGGCCTGCATCCAATTCCTAGTATCACCTAAACTAGTCCTAAGTGAATCAATTACTGAATGTTAATTCCATTAATAATCCCATTGGTTTGGGGATGGTAATCCCATTTATGTTAATCCCACTGATGCAATGGTTCTTCTCTAGATGGACCTGCCAACTGGATTCAGGCCAGTGTATACAAATAATTGTGTTAAACTGTGAATATGCTATTCAAGTTTTAGGAGCGGTGGATATCCAGCAAGACTCATTTAAGGTACGACTGCTGCTACAGCAGCCTGGTATATATGTGATCTGATTGAAAACATAGCTCTCAGAGAAGGCATTTTCCTAATAGCTTCTTTTTAGACCTGGAAAGTTTTATACACATACAGCTGGCATTCAGACAGACCAGGCCGCTTGATAGCCAGATATACTATCAAGTATTATTCAGTATTAGCCTATCATGATGAAACAGTCATTGATCATTGTGAAACAATAATCCTTTCAGACCAAAACAGTTTGCTATTGTGACAAGGAATAACCTTAGTTGCCTGCACTTCATTCTTGCCTTACTCCTTCCTCTGCACACGAAGAAAGAATATTAGAAATTTCCTCTCCTCTTTTTTGTGGTAAACAACAATTTGCTATTTCATATAGAGTTGACAAACCATGATTTGCGTGCAAACCAGACACACAATGCTGCTTTTAAATCTTGGCTTGCAAATAAGCTATCATTTGCACAAATCACAGTTTCTGGAGTTTGGATGGAAGAACAAACTGCTTGGCTTGCAGAAAAGCTATGGTTTGCAGAGACCACTGTTTTTGGTGTTTGGATAGAAAAGCAAACTATAGTTTGTTGCAAACTAGAGAGGGAAGCTTCTAATGCTACAACATTATAAACTCAGAGAATTCTTGGAAAACAGATGAGTATATTTCCAAATTATTTCCAATGAACTTTTAAATACCAAAATAATTTTGGATGTAACCATGTACTGTTCATCTATCACTCTCTGTTTTAGCTGTCAGGCTTTGAGTTAATGCAGTATTTGTCCATATTCTGAACTACTTTAACACAACAAATTTACTCAGATAAGTATTTCTATTTGATTGTTTTTATCCTTGCTGGTTTTTATATCAGAAAACAATTTAGTCTTTCTTCCTGGTTCTGCCGAATTTTTTTAAAAACAAAAATAATTCCTTCTTTTAAAATAATACATAAATCTGCACAAATATTCAGCTGAGCCCACACATAATGAAAATTATGCATACATTATACCTCTATCACAGAAGGAAGGTCATAGTGACATCTGGTGGCCTATTAAATTTGTCCCAGCCAATTGCAAGAGGTAGTAAATTAAGAAGGGAAGACAACCCCATCCAAGCAGAAAAGTTATCCTTTCATTCTTGTTTCCTTATACGTTTAGTGAGGATTAATCAAAGCCTTACGAAAGAAGCCAGTAATGAATGTGCTATCCCAAAGCCTTGCTGAAGTAGCGGGGCTTAATTAGCTATCATGTTAATGTATACTGTTGCTGACACAAGATGCACTACTCAGAAGGATTTTTAATTCACAAGCTTTCATAAATAGCAATTAACGTTGATACAGCTGGCATGGTAATTGCACTATTACCATGGGAGATAGCATGAACTTTCATGAGTAGAAAGTGGCAATAGGGAATTGCTTTAGAGATGCCATTCTGCAAAGTAGCATCCCTGGGAGCAATCAGAAAAGGAATGCCTGTTTGCATAGAGACGAGCATCCTCCCGGGACAGTTGAAAGCCACATTAGAGTCACTTAAGAGCAAAACAGGTCTCACCTGTGCAGGTGAAAAACTGTAAAAATTGTTGCTGTATCCACCTCATTTGAGAAAGTGGCAAAAAGCTGAACAAGGCTTCTGTCAAAATGTTATGGCCTCAGTAGATTGCTCTGGAAACAGCAGCCGCTCAGTCGGGGAGAGCGTGGAAATCATGCCAACTTGGGAGGGGGGTGTGTCCAAAGCCATCTATACATGCAAGTTCCCTGATCCCAAGCCTTTTAGGACTTCAAATGTTAAAAGCAGTATTTTAAACTGTGACCCCAAAAATGAAATGGTAACCAATATAGCTATTTTAATGTTAGTAATGCATGGGGCATGAAAGGCACCTCCCCAAAGAATGTGAGAACTGTGAACATATTTGGGCATTCCATGGGCAATGGCAGCTCCCTATTGGCTGATCCTTCCACTCCAGAAGCACCATTGGGTTGCTTCCGACATGAACGACAATGTACATTGGTAATAGTGGCAATCTGATGTAGAGCAGGTATGCCTCAGTGGGTTGGAGTGCCTGGCCACAGAGCTAGAGGCTGGGGATTTGAATCGCCACTGTGCCTCCTGGAAGAGAGGACAACCGAGATTATCTATGGTGTGTTTGGCTGGCAGGATTACATGCCTTGCCACGTGTGCAGCCTTGAGAAGGTGCACAGTCTCAGAGCACGACCAGAAGAAGGGACTGTAAACTACTTCTGAGTATTTCATACCTAGAAAACCCAGGGAGCATCACCATCCATAGGTCAGAAACTTCATTACACATAGTAACAGAACTGCTGGATAGCTCAGCAGTTTAGGTCTCTGGCTGCAGAGCCAAAGGTTGGGAGTTCAATCCCCCACTGTGCCTCCTTGAGAGGGGCTGGACTTGTTGATCCATGGAGTCCCTTCTAGCTCTGCAGTTCTAAGATTGTTATTCTTATTCTAAGATTATTATAATTAACATGTGCCATTCAGCAAACTACCTGTTGTGTGTTATACCAACTGACATTTCTAAACATGCAGGAAAGGCAGCCTTATAGGCTTGCAGTACACTACCATAGTAAAATCTTTGTGTAATTTACATATATATTATTCTATGAATGGTCGTAATACAGGAATCAGATGGTGATGAACTTCTGTTCAGAAGACCAGATCTAACAGCACTCTCAAAGGACAAACCTGAACTTTTGGGGAAAGTGCAGCCCTGTCCAGACTGGGTCCTCCTACCTTCATGCTTCATGAAAACACCAACCATCAGTACTTCAAAGTTATTTGTAACAATCTTCAGTTTATTAGCTTCATTCGTTCGGTCTTTCAATCAAAGATCAGGATTTCTTCGGCATTAACAAGAGCTTGGAAATGATACTTCTTTTTTGAACTGCAACTCTCCAAATCCCCCAGCTAGCATGCCATTCCTGGGGTAAGCCAAGAAATGAATGTTTCCAAGCTTGAGCATGAAGTGATACATATGGAAAGGAAACATAGAGCTATGTTTCATCAGTGTACTGGTGATATCCAGACCCTTTCTCCCAGTAGTTTCATGTACATGTTGAATTGAAGAAAGACAAAATGAAGTCATACCAAACCCTTTAGCTCAACTATCAGGGGGTAGAGCATCAGTCTCCCACCGCTGTCTTTCAGAAGCAATAAGTGACATAGGATCTGAAGCACTCTTAATTCAGAAAATGCATAAGGGTACCATAGGAGATGATACAAAAATCGTTGGAACGTTTGGGAGAACCAACAAAGACACATTGGCTGGAATCCAGCAGTAAGCTGCAAGTGGAATAGGACCACTGAAGGAGTTGATTTACCAAGTCTCTACTGGTTCAATGGGCCTACTCCACTTATGACTTACTATTGGATTTCAACCACTCCTTCTATTGCTTTCCTTGTGAAGGCCATCCTGACCAAGACTATATCAGTCCCAAATCCAGCTATCAGAACATCGGCCATATGCTGCCCACGCTACCTTAGATGAAGAAAGCAACTTTTTATCTCCTCTGGAAAATACAGTGGTAAAATGTAGGTGTTCAAAAGGAACCTTTTGTTTAATAGTTAAAACTGGATTCTACTGAATTCCTTTAAAGTAGCAGAGAAAAGAAGAGATCCAATACTTAAAGTCACATGTTTTGCAAGACTTGACTCTAAATAAATGATCATGTTCTCTCTACAGGGAGAGAACATGCTGCGAGGGCTTGTGCCTCTACCCGCCACCTCAACAAAACAGCCTGTTGTTCTGTTAGAAGCAGGCTGCTGTCTTTCTCTGTCCATGATTGCCAGGGGCACTATACACACTTGAATGGCTTGATGCTAGCATAACCCTTAACTTCAATAGAAACGGTCCAATAAATTATGAGACTTCTGTATTCAGCAAAGCTTTTCTAGATGTTCCCAGATCAAAAAGCCCATATGTCATTCCCTTATGTGTCAGAGAGCACGAACATATTAGAATTCATAGCTATCGCAAAATTTCCAGTGTAATCAAAAGGCTGAAATTTATGTCTTCAGGCTTTATATTGTGAGACAGCTGGTTAATTCCCCCAGTTATTTGTTCGTTTGTTTATTTGCTTTGCTCTGTTTAAAATTGGATAGCATTTTTTCCATTTAGTGCACTGGCACATTAAAGTTAACAGCAAACGTAATGACTCATACAGTATGAAATAAACTTTTTTTTAATTTCACAGTGGCCTATGGCAACAAATTTGACCACTGTAAGCAATTGTTACTTTAATTATTCAAAGGTCATATTCTGGATCTCAACATGTACCAAATTTAACAGGCTCAGTAGAGGACCCAGTGATACTTGACATTTACCTTTGGGTAGTGTGGGCAGCATATTAGTTAAATAAATAAATAAATAAATAAATAAATAAATAAATAAATAAATAAATAAATAAATAAATAAATAAATAAATAAATTTGACGATTGTGCTTAATATTTCATTATAATCTTACTCCACAAGTGTAACTCTTTGGAACACAACCATCACACATTATAGTAAATTTCAGTCCCACCATACCATCTTGAATAGTCGCCACTATTTTCTAATTCATGTAGGTCTGCTAAGTTATCCTTCAGTCAAGCCACTATTAACTCAAATAGCTAGTCTTCTCAAATTCAACTCCTGCTGAGGAGAGATAGCAACTTTAGCAGGAAAGGATTAATAGTTTAGTTGGATGTTAGGGAGCCTAAAAATCTAATTCAGTTATGTTTAAGTTGAAGGGGGCAAATTTGTAACTAAGACCCTGGTCACATGAGGGAAATATTTTCTAGTTCTTCTGATACTTTCCATACTTCTGTTGTACTGAATCATGGTCACGTGGTTTAAATCCTGGGACGGACGGCTCAAGAACTTTTAGCAGTACCGATTCATTTCCTTCTATTTGAATCATTATGACTGGCTACACCATAGTACTGGTTTATTTTCTCTCTTGCTTCAAGGGGCAATTTAGCCCCTTGATATATATATCTCGATATGTCAGAAGCAAAGCTTCTTCTAAGGTGTGTGACTGCATGAGTGCACTTGACACTGCCCCCCAACTCCAGACAGCTTTCCTCCTTCCCTGTGCACCCACAGTGTTATACCACTGGCTGGGGAAATGTCTCGATCTTGTCTTCGTGTCGTGTGATAAGGAAAAAAGCAACAAACTAACTGGGGGATAACCAGAGAAATTTCCCCTTATGTGACCAGGGCCAAAGTTCAACATTAAAAAAGGATGTCCTAGGCATATCAAAGTAGGTAGACTGTGACTCCTCTTCCTGTCTCTTCTGTGAGAAGCAAATTGCTTACGAGGAAGAGGGGAAGGATTCAGTCTGCAACCTTTGGTTCTCAAACTCTGCCAACTTCAGCAGGTGGGGTGGGGTGGAGACTGCAGTGGAGGAACCATGCAGCCATCAATGCTATTTTTCAGTTCTTCAGTATGATAAAGTAAAATAAATAGGGCACCAATTTTAACTTGCAATTTAATTTGGAACAGTTAATGCTAACTTTAAATTTAATTTCTTAAAAAATAAGTTACTCTCCTGTTACCTGAAAAACTAACTCTGTTGGATCTCAGTTTATTTCTGTTAGTATTGATCTCAGACACGGAATTAGTTCAAGCTCTTTGCTGGCATAAACAGGACAGACCTTCTGTTAGGCTGAGTGTGGGATCTGCCTCAGGCACCAGATGCTGATGAGCTCAGAACAGCAATAAAGCTGGAGTGCGGGAAATTATGTTTTGGGGTTTTATCATATTGAGATATTGCTGTTCTACATTTTTCAAAACTGTATCATTTCAATTTCAAATTAAGTTGTGTGTGGTACTTTGTGCTATCATCTTTTTAGCTAGTCTGCAGCCCTCAAGTACAATGGAAGATACTTTTCTGTCACTAGAGTTGAAGAAAAATTGAACTGTCACTCCAACCAGTTTCTGTATGTGGAACAGTGGACAAGTTCCCCATTTTGTCCTTTGCCTTCAACAGCCAGTCTTGTAAATCAGTGCTGAGTACAAAGATACGGTCAGGAACATTTTATAGGTGAATAAAGATATTCAGAATATCTTAGTTACAAGGCCCTCAGTTGACAGATGCCTGAAACATTGATTTCAAAACATCTATTGTACCTGGGAGTGCAGTTTTGTGCCATTGTTACATATTTATGTAAAATATTTACATATTCATGTAAAATATTTATATCCTACCTTTCTATTGCGTTTGTAACACTTGGGGCAGCTTCTAACAAAACAAACAGTATAATCAACCCAAAATTAACCAGAAGTCAAGCAATAACAATTTTTTTAATGTTATGTTATTGTTTGTTTTTACGTTGTCTTCTAGCTAAAAATATGCCCCAAGGTACCCCACAATGGTTAATATGAAATGTAAATCAAAAAATTTAAAACCAATATATAACACAGTATCTTAACAAGATAAAAAATTCAGAAATATCCTTTCTTGTACTCAAGAGCAAAAAGCAATGCACACACATGAAAAATGCAAAAGCAGACAAAAAAACAACAACTCCAAGATGAACAGACAGTTTGGCACAGTTCACATCTAGAGAGAGACACTTACCATGGTTTGGCGGCTTGGCACAGTTCCGTGGATTGGGCCCACAGGTATTGTGTGGGTGCCCCAGACCCTGAGCCTTGCCTCCTCCTATGGCGCCCCATCAGAAGCAGCACTGCAGGCTTCCCTGCCCCAATTCTTCCTCTTAGTGGGCACCCACAGGAGGAGGTAGGGTACAGAATCCGAGGTGCCTTTGCAACATCTGTGGGCCCTATCCACTGAACCGAGCTGAACCACAGGAAGCGCCCACCACTAGTAACATCATATTAATAATATTTGAAATCCTGCCTGTGTAGCTGTGCCTTGGAAGGTGGATGAGGTCATCAGCCATGGCAATTCTTTGGAAAACCAAAAGTTCAACCCTCTTCCAAAGGTTGCAAGGCGCCTTCAGCCATTGGGGCCAATGGACGAGGGATGGTCTTTAATTTCCCAAAATCAGCACTGGGGAAATAGCTTTAGGGGCAGTGGTAATTCTCATAAATTAAAGGATTTCCCCCTCCCCGCCTCCTGTAGCCCTACCAACAGCTTCTCCACCATGAAGAGGATTCCAGGGGATCATCATGATGTGGGTGGGGGCAGGAAATTTTTATTTCCAGACAATTACAGCAGCTGACAACATCATTAGGCTTACGGTATGTTGCATAACTTGAGAAACAGGATTTCAGCCTATCAATGGTACTCGGCCTTATTAGTTACGGAAGGGGTAGAACAGGTGACAACTTTGTGGTCCACAGAAATCCTTCCTGCACAACAATGTTTCCCAGGGTTGTTATGCCAACCATTTCTCAGCAGAAGGAACTCTTTAATTACTGAAAATTTGCACCACCAATAAAGTCATCTCGGCACTGGTGATTTTCAGTAATTAAACACTTTGCCCTGCCATCCCTCAGTCCCTATGGGTTCCCTACAGTGAATGGGACAACTTGGGATATGGAGGGACCTCCAAACAGGAGGTTAAATGGTTAATTTCAAAAAATTGTCTGTATTTGTGTGCATGTATGCCAGCATCATCCTCTCTTATCAGCAACATCACAATGCTTCAGAATGACACTAGGAAGAGGGAGTTGTGAAGAAAGCAGAATAATGACCAGGTTACCAAAAGTGAGGTGTTTTTTGTGTTGTTGTTTTTTACATTACAGCTTTGAGTGGCAATGCAAACAAAAACAAAAACCTAACATTCTTCTGAGGGGGAGGAGCCAAGCTGTGCTATAACCATTGCTAATGATGAGACCCACATCTGGGAAACAGTTGAAGAATTTCTCTTTCCCCTAGAAAAATTAAGTAAAATCTGAATTTAATTTTAATTTAGTAAAATCCCCCACCCCAGTTCTCTGTCAACAAATATGGTGGAGAATTTTGAAGGGCAGTCTGTGTACAACTTAATCCTAGTTAATGTCTCCTTATAAATTTCCCAGGCAGGGGTGAGTAAAACCAGAGAGGTATATCAGCTAGAATCATTTTTTTAAAAAATGAGTTTGCCATCAGACATGTGCATATGGATGTGCACACAGATACCCATTTGGTTTCCTTAGTGATACTTGTAAATAGGTTTGGTGTCAAGTTTAATTATATTGCTGCACTCAAAGTCAAGTGCCTGAGTCCACTTGAAATAAATGGAACTGCTACGTGCATGTAAGCAGGTGAAGGATCGCAATGTCCATATACATTTCAGCACTTACTATTTTGTTACGTTTGTTTTATAAGATTTCCTTCTGTGTTTGGTGGAACTTGTTATCCTCTTAAGTCTGTTTGGGTTCTATATTTAACCAATGTGGTTGGGGAAACTTGGAACTTGGGTGCTCATTACAACAATCTCCATAGCTAGCCAGCCCCCATAAGTCAAAAACAGAAACAGCTGGTTTTATTTATATTTACAAATGAGCAGCAGGCCTTTTGTAAAGATAATGACTCCTAATTATATTGTGGCATTTTGATTATTCCTTTTCATTAGCAGAGTATGAGATAGGAAAAAAAGAAGCAGCACACAGAGAAAGTGGAGTGATCAGCTTAGTCTCAGTCCCTGCCTGACCTTTGGTTTCTTTTCCACACAAACTAGCACTCTGCTATGAAAAAAGTACTCTAGAAGCATTTAAAGTAAAAAATGGTACATTTACTTACAGTTACCTTTGTGGTTACACTCAGTGGGATCAAACAGGGGGAGAAATTGAGTTTTCACCATGTGGAAGAGACATCCATGCTTGCTTGGTTGGAGATCAGAGGAAGAAGACTATCAACAACAAAGACAAAGGAAGCAATCCAACAGGAAGAGGGGCAAGGGCCTATCTCAAATGTCAGAGGTGGGGAAAGAACTCTACCAGTAAAATTAATGGCAAAGGACAATCCCATAAGGTTGTAAAAGCACTCTCCCACTGATACCCAGTGTTAGTGCATGCAAAATTGCTATTTTCCCTAGAAGTTACTCAGTCAAAACCAAACTACTCTTTGCATTACAGCAGGGATAGCTTACAACAATATACAGTACTATTTCTGGGAAAATCCATTTATCTTCCAGATACTGCGAGAATAACAGTCACCTGAGAGGGGAAAAATGAAGCAGGGGGAGTGGGGATGATGCCACTGCTACTCAGAAAATCCTCCATGATACACCACTGGCCATACTGAACAGTATCGTGATAACTTTGGATTGCATTTTGGTACTGGATTATCCATATTAAGAAGCATGCTCAAAGGAAGCCATTTCACTTGTGTTATTGGGAATAACAATTAGATTTAGATTTCTTGTTCTGTGATGCTTCTAACTATGAAGCTATTTAATGTTCACAATGAGACACAGTCTGTGCCTGGGTTAATGCTCACACTTTTGTTCTCCATTCCTTGTTGCACTGGTTCTCAGAACAGTTCACTTACATCAATACAGACAGCTGTGTTACACCAGATCACACAGTATCAACTGAGGACTGTCCCTACAGTAACCATCAGTGGCTTTCCAGAATATTGGTCACGGGTTATTCGTCTGCTCACTCAGAGAAGCCAGGACATTTTTCCTCAGAGACACAGGATATTTTTCATGCCAAGCAGATACTTTATCACTGAGCTACAACCCTTGCTCTTTTGAAGACAGACTGCAGTTTCTTTCATTTTATGTTCTTACCTAGTACTCTAATTGCTTTTAGTGATTTTCACATTACTTGTGAGCTATTGCATATAACAGACATTCTCTGTGGGTTTATCTTTGCTGAAAAGGCTACACTGTCTCATCACCTACTTTGGAAAGAGGCGTCACTTTTCAGAACCAAAGTTAGTTCATGCTTGAAGTATTTGTTTCAATTACCTCAATAGAGCAGGTGGGATACTGTTTCAGTAAAGCCACTGAAGCAAACCCTTCAAGCATGAACTAAGGGTGTGGCTACACAGCTAGGGTAGGTGGTGCAGCTCAAGAGAACTACCTCAAGAAGACTTTCCTTCCTCCCTATCCATTTCTCTATCTTATTTTGCTGGCGAGAGAATTCCTGAAGCTGT
This sequence comes from Intellagama lesueurii, assembly GCA_037013535.1. NCBI lineage: Eukaryota > Metazoa > Chordata > Lepidosauria > Squamata > Agamidae > Intellagama > Intellagama lesueurii. Next base: position 65,980,738 of record JBAJHW010000005.1, on the reverse strand, counting down.
TAAAAAGTAAATAAATGAATAACCAGGACTGCCCATGAGAGTGGGGAAGTTGTTTTAATGAAGAGAAGTGGCTTGTGGGAGGAGAAGCTTTACTAAGAAAGGTGAATGCTGGCACAACTTGTGCATGTGTGCGCACACACACTCCCCCATTTTCACCCCCTTTTCTGCCCTTACACACACATACCACTTCCCCCTCTCTTTCATTTCCCTTTCTCTCGCACTCCCTCTCTTTTCTTGTGGCTTGTGCTTCTCCATCCACTTCCCCCCCCTTCCTCCTTTACAGACAAGCATCCCCTGTCCACACTGAACAAAGCCCTTCCAAATCCTTCTCGTAAGAAAAAAGTAGAAGCCCCTAGGCAGGAGAGAAAAAGCCGCTTTCCGAGCAAAAAGGGCTGGACCAATTAAATTCAGCAAAAATTACTTAGAATTCACCAGTTTTGTAAGTGGAACAAATTCCAAAGTATTTGATGGTGTTGTTGGGCTCTAAACCTGAGCCAATGAGGGCAGAGGCTGTAATGTCAGGTCCAGTGTCTCTTCTTCCCTGTTGGCATTTGCTTCCACTTCATGCTCTACCAAACTACGCTGATGCCTCCTTCCTGTTCTCCCTATATTACCCAGAGAGGATTCCCTTTCAGAGATCTATTCTGAGTGGTAGGGCAGCCTCATTCCACCAGTCACACTTCCTCTCTTCATCTGCACTGTCATCATCTTCACTGGGGATGACTGAGTGGGTAAATAAATACTACCAAGTCCCAATCATGGCTCTTCTCGTTTTCATTTATTCCTATACTCTAACAGAAGACTCATTCATAGAGCAAGGCTCTTTATAAAGACCAAATAGTACCCTCCACACACAAAATGGAGATATCAGCAGGCTTGGTGGAACTCCAAGGTTTACGTTGGTATCAGAACATTTAGGGAGGAAAACACGGAGTGGAAGGTGGGATAGATTAAGCCAAAAGATCAAATGAAAACTGAGCATGCTCAATAGACATTGTATGCTTCTTCTTTTCCTTTTTTTTTTTCTTTGTTCTGTGCCATCAGGTCAGAACTAACTTAACCCTAATGGGACTTTCAAGATAAGTGAGATACTTAAGGAGTGATTTTACCAGTTCAATACCCCCAGTGAATTTCTATGGCTGAGCCCAGGCCTCCTGAGTCCTAGTCCATCATTCTATCCATCACCACAATGGGTATCACACTATCTGCTACAAGGGTGGAATACTGAGAAAGAGGGGAATGGAATGGAGCATCCAGAAAGAAGGTTTGGGTGGTAAGTAATACTAAAACAAGAACCACACTGCACAATTTTGCTAAGGGACCCTTGTTAGGTATCTTTATACCAGTTGCATTTCTTCGGATGGCCCCCATCCAAAGACTGAATAGACGTAGATCTGTTTAGCATCAGCAAGGTGAACTTTCTGAACTTTCAAACTATGCCTGGGACTCAGGGATTCTAGACTTACGAATTCCACACACTTATCTATTTGAGCTGAAATCAAGAATCTAAGACACCGATGTGTGTAGCTTAAAAAGAAATTTAGACTAGTTACTGGAGAATAAGCACCATGCCCTTCCATGCCAGTACTTGGAGAATATAAGTGGAAAGATGGTATTGTTTTCTTGTCCTGCTTCCCATAGACAATGAATGGGACATCTCTGTGAACAGTACACTGAGAGAACAAAATGCTGGCCTAGATAGACCTTTGGTATGTTATTTTAAATCCTTTTAACCTCACATAATTTCTGTCTCCCAAAAGAACTCTGTATTACTGGTAGACTGCCTCTGATCAATAAACCTGCCACCCTTACTGTCCTCTTTAGAAAGTATGGGACAAGCCCAGAGAGGCTGACACAGCACCAAGGGGCCAAGGAAAGCCTGCTCCAAACAGTGAATAGTTCCAAAGAAGGGGCCACAGAGTGAGCCTCACCATGAAAAGCATCTTGACTTGGAGAGCGCTAGGGTGGCTGGCAACCACCACCCCTGTGTGGGCAACAACCCCAAGCCAGACAGAGATCCTTCCCACGCAGTGCGGCCAACTGAGGCAGTAGGACCAATTAGAGATACAGGCCCCAAGTGGCTTTGTGCTGCTCACCTGCATCCTTTGGACATTGCTGAGTCCAGTGGAGCAGGGGGCTATCCCAGTACCCTAACTCTAGGTCCTGAATCTGTACCCAGTTTACTGCCTGGGCCAGCCAGTCCTGCCCTCATTTGCCTAAGTGTCCTGACCTCAGTATCCAATCATCACCGTAGGGTCCTGACTGGTGAATGACTTGATCTGAGGGCAAGCTCTGCCTCAACACAGACTATACATACCAGATCTCATGGTGTCATCTATGCTTTTCTAGGTCTCTAGGTAATTAGACAAACCTTAGGGCAGAAAGCACTGGAAGAAGAGAAAAATTAGTTCCTGTATTTGAGATGGCTTCAAAACCTTGGCAGCTGGCTTGCTGTTAAACATTCCATTTATTCATAGTTTTGAGTTGCCATACTACTGGGTAGCCATGTTTAACCCACATTCTGGGTCCATTTACCCAGATTTCCTTTTGTGCTCATTTCCTCCCAATTCTAGCCTGCCTCACCCATTTGACATCACAAGGGTCTAACATGTGAATCCTGAAATCTGAGGAAATGGAGGTCTACTGACCTGCCAATCCTAGCACCAATTGCCTTGATCCCAGGAACAATCCCTATGATGGAAGGAGACCAATGCTAGCTGCATTGCATGCCTGGCCCAGATCACATGGGACTGACAGAAAGTGTCTACCTTGGTCCCTCCATTGTGGAGTCAACAGAAAAAGAGCCCGCCCAGCCATGTAACCTCAAATAAAAAGGTCTTAAATGTCACTTGTGTCTCAGAATGGTCCTTCCAGAGATTGAGACTGACAAGTCCTAGGGGAGAGATAGGACAGCCAACACCAAGATACCATGCTGTGTAATTTATACCCACTGCTTCTAAAAGAAACCCTATTGTTATGAGGTGTGTATTGTGGTGCACTAAATCCCCCTAAGGGGCAAGTTGCACTCGGTCAGAGAGTCCGACAGGCCACTTACCTACCACCTTTGTGCTGGGGCAAGTCCCAAGACCTCAGCAGTGCGTAGCGTAAGTCCCTTGAACAAGTCTGACCTTAAAAGAACACTTTACTTTTACCCAGTACTTTGCAAGTACAGACACATGGGCTTTGTGATTCCTTAGAACTCACAACAGTTCAGTTAGGTAGGACTCTTAAAGATAGCTAGTTTGTGGTCCTCTCCACCTCCTGGATTTAGCCAGACCCTGCTGTTCAAGAGACCAGTCCTTTTGTAGAATTTTTATAATTAATTTTTATTAGAAAAATAGAGTTTCATTAGAATCAGTTTATATTGCACAAGCTTTAGCATCAAGAACATATTCAAAGATCATTACAGTTAAATAAAATAACTATTTCCCATTAAAATAATAAACACTACTAAGCTGAGCCAAGGTGGGCTGTAGTGGGCTAGCCCCACCTCCTTCTTTCTCCTTTACTTACATCCTCTCTCAATCAAGTTCTTTTCTCTCCCATCATCATGGAATCGAAATCCAGAACAGAACAATACATGAATCATTGAACCACTTTCACATAACCCATTGTCCATTTTTCTACATTCTCTAACTCCTCCCTTCTTCTTGACAATTCTGGCTGTTAACCAATTAGCCTTAAGAGGCTGTACCACCTTCCTCCTCTCTTTATTCCCATGAGAGTCCAGGTGTTGTTTATCTCTTCTACAATTAGCTCGGAATGTTGAGTCTTCCACAGGCCTCTCAATTCGGCCTTCACGCTATCTCGAACCAGGCTGTAATGGTCTTCAGAAAAACAGTCTCATGGCACTTAGAAAAACACATTCCAATGTCTCTCAAATCATCTTCATGCCGAACCTGTCTGACTCAATTTTACATTTCTCTGACTACATATCCCATCATCATGACATGTATATATTCAAAGAGCAATGTACTCTGGTCTGTCTAATTTAAGTGTAATGCATAAAAAGCATCTTAAACATTTATAAATATGTTTGCTGTCTCTGAGTGACGTTTAGCTGACACTTTATTGTAGACTTCTTGGGATTTGTTTTGAAGTAACATCAAGGAGGAAAAACGTTCCCCAAAGAAATCAAATCGTTACCATTTTCATACTAAGACGCTTCCTTTCAATTTACATTGAGAAGCAGCGAGGCTTCTGGCTTGGAAAAATTATTGGATAGAAAATGCATTGATTTTCCTAATACCCCTGATACCTTTGAATTTAACGTTAGCATTAATAATTTACACTGATACCATAACATACACATATATTGCAGCCAGCAGGCCTATATATCATTTAAGAAGTCGGTAGCATTCTATCAATGTCAAAGAGATTTGTAATCTGTTCTTACTACTGCATTTACAGCTAGTCAAGCTGGAGTTTTAAATTGGCTTAAAAGTATAAAAGACCAACAGAGGTTACTCCTAACTTATAAAAGCAATTATGTTTACTGACTTGTTTTCCCTTAAGAAAAAAGAATCATTTTTGCAGCATTTTACCAGTTCAACACCTTACTACAGATTTTTGTAACATAATTATTAAGATCTATCTGTAAGTTTAATTTTACCCAGTAACTGTTAGCATTTCCAAAACTGATGTGATAAAAATTGACCCGAAATTATCCAACTATATATCCTGCTACTTAAATGGCCACTTCTTGGCTTGTTCTGAGTCCCCATGCTTTCTTGGCCTTGTATGTGTGTTCTGTAGTTAAGTCAGACCTGACCTATAGCAACCCTGATAGGGCTTTCAAGGTAAGTGAGATATTTAAGGAGTGCCTTTTACCAATGCCATGCTTCCTCAGTGAGTTCCCATGGCCAAATGGGGATTGAAACCCTGTTCTCCAGAGTCCTGGTCCACCACTCTATCCACTACTACATTGGGAATCCAGTGGCCTTAAGCAATAGAAAGTCATTATTCTGATCAAAATCCAGCTGTTTTCATGTAAAAACAATTTAATTCCATCCTGCTCTGCTTCACTAGGTGCTATCTTAATTGTTTATTCTTTTGGGTAACTCTTATAGTACTGGTTCTCACTCTTTAGCCCTTCAGTTGTTCTGAACTTCATTTTCCAGAGCCTTCACCAGTATAGATAAGGGCAAAGCATTCTCAGAAGTCCAAAAGATTTGGACAAACAAAGGTGGAGAACCAATGCCTTGGTTGCCCATGGACTTTGTTTCCTGTGTGCCTTGAGGTTTGTGGTCTATAGTAAAGCAACAAAGAGTCATGTGGCCAAGAGATTTATTATAGAATGAGGTTCTGTTGATTTCAGTCCACTTCATCGGATGCATAGAATGCAATCAAGGTAGAGGCACATACTCACCATGTAGGATCAGAGAATTCTGTTGCACCTGCAGAGACAGCACTGGCATTCATCTTTTTTGGGATACAGCATGTCACAGACCTCAGAATGTTGTAGGAAGGAGTTAAAAGGGAGATGGTGGTTGTTGAGAAGGGAGGAGTTTGTTGTTGTTGAAGGTTAGGAGAGGGAGAAGAAACTGTGTGGTGTGGTGCTAATAATAGCAACGAGTGCAATTGTGGAAGTTCAGGAAAAGGTTAAAGATACAATTGTAATAGAAACTGTAATAGAAGCTGGTTTGAGAGCCAACCAGCCTAGCATTCTTGATATTTTGTCCAAGCCTTTAAAAGAGTCTGACCATTTCCTGTTTTAAATGCTCCTCATGTCTGTTTGGCCAGGGAACTATTGAACTCGAGCCAAGCACCAAAACTCAACCCTATCCCTTGCTGGAACTCCCTTATTTCTTTTAGGAACCCCAATGTGTTCTGGAGAAGAAGAATAAATTGGGGCATGGGAGCGTCATGACTGCCAAAGGGACATGTGGTCACAACAGCCAGTTTATGCATGTTGTGTACTAGGAAACCATTATCCTGAGCCAAAACTTTGATAATACTGTAGATTGGAATGTGTGAATGCACCATAATTCATCTGTCTCTTACTATAATTTCTTTTGGCATCCCTTTGTTCCATGATAACCACTCAATGACAGTGTCTTCGAAGAATGAAGTATTTTGCTAATGTTTTTTTTTAATTGTAATTTCTGATGTCAGATTTATGCTCATTTATTCTTTTGAACAGGGATTGTCTGTCTGCCCTCTGTAGAATGCAGAAGAGCATTGCTGATAGAGGAGGGCACATTTCATGCTAGAAGACCAGCTTGTAGTAGGCTCATCTGCATGAATATATAAAATGTCACCTCCCTGGCATGTCTTCTTGGAAATACATTTCACTGATTTCAATTACATTAGAGTTTAGGACCCCTGCCCAAATTTGCATATTTCACCAGCAATTACATTTCATTGTGAGGTTACATCCCAAATATATATATACAAATTGAAAAATATGCTCATAGATTCTTCTGGGACCCACTAATGGAAGGGGGAGACCATTTTAGCCATTTTTTTCCTTTTCTTTTCAATCTGTTCATCCTAAAATAACCTGCTCCAGAAAGGAGGGAGAACATCTGGAGTAGTATTGGAGGTAACATTGAAGGACTTCAGAGGAGAGAGAAACAAAAACTAGAGATGTGCTGATTTGTGCTTGTGGACTACAACTCCCAGAATTCCCCAGGCAGCTATCCAGAAACACAAATCTGCAACACCCCTAATGAAAACAGTCTCACAGTCTATCCATTTTTGCAGGGATGAGCAACTTGTGGCCCTCCAGATGTTGTTGGATTGCAGCCCCCATCAACCCTGAACAATGGCAACAGATGATGGAAGTTGTAATCCCAAAATCTGAAGGGCTGCGAATTTTCTTCCCCGCATTAGCTGGGATTATTGCCAACTGAAATGCTCCTCTCACTCATGGAATTTCTCCTTTTGTGAACAGAAGAGCTCTCACCTCTTGCTCTCCTAAAGTGTGTGACACACACATTCAATGTTAACATGAGTTTATCATCCTGCGCAGTTGTAAATGCAAAGAATAAGAAAATGCAAGACTATCAGCATTGTACTTTCATATTCATTTTATTATTTTCTTTTTCCCTCCAAAACTCTCACCTGCTGTTGCCAAGAAAATCTTGAAAGCGTAGCTGCACCATAAATGAAGGGTTGTGGGAATAAAAAGAGAAAAATACTGTGCAAAAGCTTGATTCTCTTTAATGTCTCCTTTTCTTTACATGTGTGGAGCTGGTAATTCTACTTATCTTCAGTTGCATACTGAAGGCCTGTGAGAACTCCACTTGCTCTTTACTAAAATGCATAATCCGGCATCTGGCACAGAATTTTACTCTTTAAGAATTTCTCTCTCTCTCTCTCTCTCTCTCTATCCCTTCCTCCCCACCACTTATCTTAATAAAATAGGGCTTCCATTCTTAGTTTCTGGTAAAGCATGGGCTCTGTCTTCTGGTGAAAACTTGTAAATAAACAAGTGTCTCCCTCAGATTTCCAATGTTTTCATCTGGCCCTTCAATCCCAACCACACAGCCTGCCTTGAGGGGAGGCAGATGCAGGGAGGAGCGAATGAAGAAGTCCACTTTGGCACACACCGACTTGGGTTTGTCGGGTCAGCAGTTTCCTATGCCACAACCTGACCAGAGGTGGGCTCCTGTGAAGTCACAGGGGACAGGCATGAGTAATGTCATGGGGGCAGACTCATGAGATACTAAGATATGTGCATTTCCTGTGCCACCTTCTGAAAAAATATTGTGTGCTTAAAAAATACCATTACACTGGGACCAGATGGGAATGAGGAGGAGCTAGGTGCACCAGCTTTAAAGATGGAAGCCATATTAAAAGTAGACTTTCTTCTCTTCTAGCATTATTCCTCCAGGATTTGTCCTCCTGTTTGGAGACCTGGCAAAATACAACAGTTCTCTGAAACTCCTGCTGGTGCCCAGAAACCCCCCAACCTGAACCTAACCCAAGATTCCACTAGTGGATCTAAAATTGCACATACACCCAAAACAGCAAATACAACCAATGCAGGTAAGTATGCCAAGCGAGAAGTGATTTGCAGCACCTCCCTAATAAACAATGCAAGCCTACATTTGCCTCCGTGTCATTTGTGAAATGGCGCTTAGTGTCTGTTCAACCAATAAAGGTCCAGCTATGAAAGATGGCCCCTTCTGATCCCTTTGGATAGACTCTGTCGCAGATTACATTTTCAAAAACATATTTGTCAGAGACGGTAGTGTTTCCTGAGTCAGTTAATTAAAACACTAAATGTTTTGAAACCTGTTAATCAACGAAAAATGTTTATTCAGCTGACAGAGCTAATGAGCATAGCAAGATTGCAATTTAACATCAACACGATCTCTGAAATTATTTTCTCTCACTTATTTTGTGTTGTAAATCTTTAGAAGGGAACATTTCAGGCTTTTAAACCTGATAAACACCCTTTCCTTTCAAATACCAGAGATGGGGACAGTTACGTCTCTGAACTATAAGCCCGTGGCCATGCTGATTGGGGTATTTTGAAATCTGTATTCCACAAAAAGAGTGGTATTTCCCATCTCTGTTTTTTATATTTGGCATCTACCTCACAATTTGTTTCCCATCAAAGGCACATTCTCAACCCATTTGTCCCTTGGTTAGTTATTAAGATTATCTAAATATCAGCTGCTTTTACTATTAGCTTCCCAGCTCAGGGTAAGCTGCAAGTTTTAATAATAATAATCTTAGAAGTGCAGAGGTGGAAGGGACCCTATGGATCATCAAGTCCAGCCCTGTCAAGGAGGCACAGAACTCCCAACCTAAATCACTGAGCTATCCAAATTAGTTCACTGAAAAAGAATTAAAAAGACAGGAATTGTTCAATAATCGCATTTGATTAACTTTTCCAGTAATTTTTCAATTGGTTGCCTGTTACGAGCCTACAAGTCTACTGGTAGACTGGCAAATTATTGGTAGTGCCAGCAGATATGCTTTCTTTTCTCTGACTTCCTAAGCAACATAATAACAATAACGAAAATACCACAGCAGCAACAGTCAATGTAAGTTTTTCTCATTGTTGTGGGAATATGCCACTGTTCAAAATATTTAGATAGACACAGCATTAAGCAAGCGAGAGGAGAATATTTGCAATTATACTAACCATGTTCCTTCCAAATAGTGTTAAATAGTAAATGCTCTCTCTATGCCTCATTATGAACACTTTGAAGTCTAATATTTCAAATCCTTTCCACAGTAGCAATTTTAGTAATTTTTGAACTTTTGCAGAGTCACTATTTAAACACAGCATTCTCTTTTTATATGTACTACACAGCCTGTGTATCCATATATTCACATATTGATAGTCATGTTCCATACAGCACAATAAGATTATTGCTTAAGAAACAGGGCTGAAGCCCTTCAGATGTTATTGTACTGTCACCAAGGATCCCTCTAAGGTGCATGGCTATGTGAGTGCACAGTGCTGTGCCCCCCTCTGCATCATGTTCCTCCTCCTCCATGTACCCACAGTGAGTATTTTCAGACCTTTTGGTTTTGGTTGCAGCTGAACTCCTTGCGGCAGGGGGCAGAATCATGGGAGGCGGAGTCACATGTGCGAGGAGTGGAGCCCCAACCAGCAGGGCTGAAAATTAGAGGGAATGTTGATTGTCACTTTCATCATCCCTAGCCATTGGTTATGCTAGCTCATTAGACTTTGAATCTAACAGCATTTTATGGCGCATATGTTCCTGCTCCTATCTGTTTTGGTATCACATAACATACAGTCATGCACATGTTCACTAAGTATAGCCCATGCTAACTATCCAAGCATAAAGGATATGATATTTTGCAAAGAGAGTGCAGAGCCATAAATGCCACCAAAATGACATTTCTACTGTATGCACAACAGATTGAGCTCAATTATTTGAGTGCACTATTAAGGCTATAGTTGGTTGCCCTGAGCACTGACAGTTAATCTGAGAGGCCAGTTCTAGCCTACCAGGCCTTTTAAAAGTCTCAGTTCAGAGCTTGCTCCTCAGAGTCACATTAGACAAGAGCTTGATCCCATATTTAGAAGCAGTGCTTCTTCAAGTGGTGAAAAACATCCGATTGTAAAAGCAGGAGTATGATTGCTCATTGTAATGTAAACATCAGCTTACTTTGCAGATCTGACTGATGAAATACACATAACAAAGGAGATTGTATTGCTGAAGGAAAAACATTAGATGAGCAGGAAATACACATTAGATACTTGTCTGAAGTGCCAGGACACACCTGAGCTCCTGATTTCTCCCTTTAATAGTCTCAGATCTTATCCTTTCATTTAGTTTTACTTTAGACCTGTCTCTGCCCTCTCTGTTCCCTCTATCCTGCCCAGTCAGTCTCCACCGGTTGCTGATCTCCTGATAGAATACTGCATGAACCCTTGTACCCTCTTCTACACCTCTCCTCTGATATTTAGCCTCCCTCTAACTTTTCCAAATAACTGAATTCAACAATGGTCCTACTAAATTAAGAGTCCTTCCAGGTTGCCTACCCAATTCTTTTCCTTTTCATTTCACTCCTTCAATGACAATACATTGTCTTCAGAATGCCTTCTTTGGTGGTGGAGTGAGCACTCTTTATTGTATGGTGACACAGAACATGCTGTTGGAAGAGCTAATGATTTACTAACAGGCATTCTGGGAGCTAGAAGTGAAAAAAGAAGAGCTCTCTGGCAGTGTAGGGTAGCATTCGTGTCTCAGTAATTACTGTCTTCAGTGTAAGCAGGCATTCTCTTACAAACTCAAGAAGCCCAGCTGGCATTTTCATCTTGAAATAATTCATATTGTTCCAGATTTTGTACTTGTTGAACGAGTTGGTCTCTGTTTTTAATTAGCCTGTAATAAAGTGATTTGCCAGGAAAACAAAATGAGTTTTGGTGTATTATCTGGACAGAGTTACCATGGCAATTCTCATTAACTGTGCCATGTTAAATGCAGAGTGTTGCCAGTGACTTTGAAATATGAACAACTGAGAGATGTTTCAGTCTTGTCCTAATTCTGTCAGCACCAGAATGACACACTTGTGTGTTTTTTTACAAGTTAAAAAAATGTTCAACCATAAAATTTCTTCAGATAACACATTGGTGAATGGCCTGCTATTCAGTACAGTGAGAACCCTATCCAAGGCAACTGATACTGAGGGCCATGAAAGTGCAGTGTATTGTTAGCTGTTTTGTAAAGCTGGCAGTTTTTGGTCACAGGAGTGGAAATGCACTAGTGAGATTCTCTGGCTCAATTGGCACTGAATCAAACTTTTCACACCAAACAAAACTCTAAAAGCCATACCTGTTAAGCATATCTTTGAGTGTCTTTGGGAAACCACCTTAATGTATCTCATTGCTTTCACTATGGAGGAGCTCACATACTGACTAATGTACCAGTCATGAAAGATGATATTCAATGTATCAAATTAATTTTATCACGCAATTCCAGTCTGGGCTGAATTGTATTTTTAGATATCTGTTTAGAGCAAGGGTTCCCAACCTTAGGTAACCCAGGTGTTCTTGGACTGCAGTTCCCAGAAGGCTTAACCACCAGCTGTCCTGACCAGGGCTTCTGGGCATTGCAGTCCAAGAACACCTGGGATATACAGAGTTGGGAACCACTGGTCTAGGATGTTTGAACTTTAAGGTTATTGAAGAATCAAATGCTGCCTGCTCTCCTCATTCATCCTTGATATCGCCCTAGTTCTGCAGTTCTGCAGCTCTCCTCTCATATAGGAGTTGGATAAAGCACGCCTTGAGTTCTCTAACAGTAGAAAGCAGTACTCTCCCTACTCATCTTTTATATATACATAGAGTACAACAGTGTGTGTCTACCCCTCCCTTTATATATATATAAGAAGAATATATATACATATATAAAGATATAAAGATCTCTCTCTCTCTTTCCTCTTAACACATTGCTGTTTCACTTGGCAGGATCACATACCCCCTTCTAAATGAGAACAATATGTCTGTGCTTAGCAGAGCTGCCATGAAGTAATAGTTAAAGCAAGGTTGAGCAAAGTGTGGCCCTCTGACTCCCAGCATTATTCCTCATTAACTAGACTGACTATGGCTGATGAGAGTTCCAGTCGAGTGAAACCAGAAGGGCTCCACCTTGCTCACTCCTTTGATTTTGCACTACTGGATTGAACACAGTCAGCACTGCACTGAGAAAACCTGGATTCTGGTCCCTGCTTGGTCATGAGATGCTCATTGGCTAACCATTAGCTATTTGCAATCCTACTAGATTAGGAAGATTGCTTTTCTTTCTTTCTTTTTTTCTTTTTCTTTTTTTCTTTTGCATGAGAACACTCAGAACCCCCTTACACTGACCCTGTGCAGGGTCAGTGACTATGGTGAATGAGGGATTCTGGGTACTGACCAAAAAATAACTTCTCCAAGCTCAGCCAGTAGGGTACAGGCCATCTCTTATTTATGCCCATTTGAAGAGCCCATTAAATAAGTTATTATACATTTCAAAAAGTAAGTAGATCTCTCAAAGCAAATAAAGTCTGAACTATCTCTGGAAGCAAAAATGTTGAAACTGAAGCTGTCCTACTTTGGGCACATCACCAGAAGGCAAGATTCTCTGCGAAAGACAATGATGCTGGGAAAGCTTGAAGGCAGCAGAAAAAGAGGAAGACCAAATAGGAGATGGATTGACTCCTTCTAGGAAGTCACAAGCTTATGTTTACAAGAGCTGAGCAGGGTTGTTGAGGACAGGACATGTTGGAAATTGTTCGTTGATAGGGTTGCCATAATTTGAAGGTGACTCGACAGCACATAAAAACAGCAAATTTCCCAGTGGGATCAAAGCAAAACTAGATAGAAAGGAAACATTTAATTCTTCACAATGAAATCCTGAGATACATGCACAGAGAAAGATAGGGAGAGGAAGAGAGGAGTTGCTGTTCCTATCAAAAGAAAAACTCATCTTAGCGGTAATGGGAACCTTCCTCCGAAGGCAAAAAGTAGCACCAGGGAGGCTTATACTTCCATTTGCTCCATCCAACCCCTACTGGTATCTGTGTTTTAAACAACAGTTATGCTGAATGCAAAAACATATTTAATGCTTCCTCTCAATCGGTCTTCAGATTCTTAGTGGTCTTGGTGAAAAAGACAACAAAAACAAATTGACCATCAAAATTAACAGGGGTTAGAAATGCCTGGCTGACTGTATTGTATGTATGTGCATACTCAGTGTGGGTTTTTCTTTTTTTTCTTTTTGATCAAAATGTTATGACTTGCACATTTTGAATGCTTTGGATATAGCTGAATCTAGCAAATGTCAAGCATCAAGAAGCAATAAGAACTGGTAACACATATGGAATGGAGGGTGTGCTATCACATTGTCAAGTTGTCGTTTTTAATCTCTCTCTCTCTCTCTTTCCTTCTCTCTCCCTGCCTTTTCCTCCCCCTCTCTGAACACATGCAGAAATCAAAGAGAGATATGCTCCATGAAAGGTGGCCAAACCCTATTTGTTTTCAGAGAAGCAGACCGATAGTCTACTGACAGAATGTCTGGAGACTGTTTCCAAATACATTACACCTGATTCACAGTGCTACAGGTTCACATCAGTTGCTTGAGGCAAAAACCTGTGGCTTCATGAACAACCCTTATGACAGTATGGGTTATTTACCATGGTATGAAATACAATCCAATGTAATATGAGATTGCTGCAGGGAAATGGAACAATTTCACACATTACATCAAAGGCATAACACATGAACAGATTGCTTGATTATCTTTCTCCACAGATGGACCGTCTGTTGTTCTAGATTGGAAAAGGAGGAGTAGCTTGCCCTAGCTTCAAAATGTGTGAAACTATGACTTATCCGAATTTAAAACTCAACCACTTTTAGATGAGCATCCATTATGTTTACATAATATCATCACTTGAAGCCACCTTCTGCCTGTGTTCCCCCCCCCCCCGCCCCTCCTTTAGTTCTAAACTATAATGAGCATGTTGCTGGAATACTGCTTTTTGAAGGGTGAGTGACAGGCAGAAGGAGAAACCAGTTGTAGAAACTAAATTCTGTTTTGTGTTTTGTTTTTTTTTTGTATTTAATTAAATATATGTACCTTCTGTTCTGAAAATATAGAATGGTGTGCCAAGCAGTAGTAACAAAAGCAGTTTGATGTGATATTCTGGTGAAAAGACATGCCTGAAGGCTTCAAAAAGAGGAGGTTTGGCCAGGTTTGGTGAATGTTTGTTACTTGCAGTAGGTTTGGAAGATGTTTGGTGGGAGTGAACAGGCTCACACATCCTACTGTCTCTTCTCTTTTCTTCCCCCCCCCTTTGGCCCATTACACCTCCCTTACTCTAGAGATGGGCAAAATATTGGGATCTGTTAAAAGGTCTCTGGGGACCAACCATGACTCTAGAACTGCTTAAGCTGTGCTGAATTTAAACCCTCCTAAGCCTAGGGATATAGAAAATTACTTAGCACTACCTTCACCTACATTATGTGACCTCCTCAGAGGATATACCAATGACTGAAATCCTATTGGCATAATTTATTCTGAGCAAGTAGAATGATATCATCAACCCAATTATTATTATTATTTCCGGGCTCTGGATCAGCAAATGGGTCTGGCTTCCAGCCATGTCAGAGCTTAGAACATTAGCTTTACAAATAAATTTTCTTTGTTAAGTAAGTTCCAAAAATCAATCAGTCATTGTTAACAATGGCAGTGGAAATCTTCAATTCATTGGCCGCTCACCTGTTATGCAGTTCCATCTATGCAATCGGAGTGACAATAGTGACAAAGAAAGAGCACCCCTAATTAAAGAGATCCTTTTTATTGTTTTAGAGGTGCCTATGAGTTTTTTTCATTATGAACGAATTGTGTGCACCCTAAAATCGAAAAAGTAATTCTTTAATTAGCAGCTATCTGCCACTGCTTGTGATGTCATACCTGTTGCACAGGCAGAGCTATGCAACAAGGTACTGGCCATCATGTCAATCAGAGCTTCTACTCAATGCAAAATCTTACTACGGCTCCTGTGCCATACAATATATTTCAAATCTGCACATCAGCAGTTCTGTGCCCTTGTACAGCCTTTTAAGGCTGTGAACTAGACGTCCTCTTATGTGCAAAACCTTGAAATTGTGTGTGCATGTATAAATACACACACACACACAACACACACATACAGAGAGAGAGAGAGAGTCATTTAGACTTCACAGTCTCAAACCCATCAGTGCAGGTCCCCAAAGTCAGTCTAACATTACCAAGGTGGGCTTAAAAGGTTTGCCCCTACCCAGTATCTCATTCTAAGGGAATACTGACCAAAACTGCCTAAAAGCCTGTTGTGCAACTCTGCAGGAGGAATGCAGACGGCATAACATCCACTGCATTGATTCTTGCCTGCTGATTTCATGTGTTCTCAAGAATCTGAGTAGGGACTCTTTCATAGCCAGCTGGAAGTGACTATCTGTTACACCATCTTTCTTTCACCTGCATAAAAACAAACAAGATTTCAACCAATGGGTGGTGGATGGCTGCTACAGAGAGCCAATTTGTATAATGCCACACTTTAGCATGAATTCCCTCATTCTGCAGACAGTGGCCATAATGGCTATGTGATTCTGGGAACAGGAGTCCCAGAAAGTAACATTTGCTATCTTTGGCTTTCTCCTAAGTAACATTTTCCATCTCTGGCTTTCTCCTACATTGGCTTTTAAAAATGGCAGCAAATTCAATGTGAAGTAAATGTTCTATAGAAAACAACTATGCATAAATTAATGTCAACAACTATTGGAGATTTATCCTGCTTAACACCAGAGAAGCTACAGGTAGTGTGGTAAGCTAAGAAGGATGATGACAGCTAGAAGTAAAGATATTTTGTGTGTTATTTTGGCAGAAAGGTAAGTGAGGGTATGGGGAGGGAAACATGGCATGTGAAGCAGATAAAGAGGTAATGGAGTGTTACATTTTATTTTGTGTTCAACTCCTAAATGGGGCAATTTATTCAAGGAACTGAAATATGATGTTAAAGCCAAGCAGAAAACCAGAGAGAAAAACTAAGCTACTGTTAAGTAAAATCACACATCTCAAGTTAGGGACTAGTTCTCAAGTTATTTACACCACATCCCTTCTTCACAGCTGTGAGGACAAGAAATATAACCTTTTCCCATGGATTTGGGTTGGATTTGGTTTGTTGACCTGCATGTGTCAATTTGTAGTTTCTGAAGTGGCAGCCATGTTGGTCTGTGCAAGTATATCAGATAAGAAACAAAACAAAACAAAATGTTGTGAGCTTTCATGGATCAAGTCCACTTTCTCAGCATATTTGGTTTATTTATTTTATTTTTATTTATTTATTATTAGATTTTTACCCCGCCCCCCTAGACAAAGTCTACTCGGGGCGGCTTACATACACAATAAAAACATCATAACATTAAAACATCATAACATTTAAAACAGCATAATTTTAACATTTATATTAAATTAAATCAGTACCAAGATGATAAGAGTAAAAATCAGTTATTGACTGGAGGGAAGGCCTGCCTGAAAAACCAGGTTTTCAAATGAGTTTTAAAAACGCCCAGCGAGGGTGCCAGACGAATTTCAGTAGGGAGGCTGTTCCGTAGCCGAGGGTTGGAAGGTGCAGATTTGCGTGTATCATCTCTTTTACATATGGGCAGATCACAAATCGCCACATCCTATTGCCCCCTTACCCCGGAATAATGATGTGAGACCAGAATTATGGATTAAACACGGGCCACACTTTATTGAAATAATCAATGTTGCCAATCCTTTGGCAAAGGGGGGCCCTGCCGTAGTGCAGAATCAGGTTTAAACACAGAGGTCTGAACAGACCCTTTAACAAAACAACTGGGTGAGTCCCTGGCCCAAGTTTTTGCAGCCATGAAGACAGCGAGAAACCCGGCCGGCCCAAATATGACCACCCCCGGACCTCAAGCCACCCTCTCCTTGTTGACTGTTGGTCCGGGTGTGGCCCCAGCGCATCTTCCCCCCCCCCCTCAAGCACTATAATCACACGATCCACAGCGCTGGGAGTTCAGATGAGCTATACATTACCTGAGATAGCTATGGGACTCACCAAAAAACCTGTTTTATCCGCACTACCCGCCACCGCACAGGGACTAGCCATGCTAAGTCCCATGCCCGCCATCAAGCTCACCAAGTTCCAAAAGCAGGCCCCCCTTGATGTCTTCAAGGAAGACATCCAAACCTCGTTCGGATAGATATACACCATCTGACCGAAAAAACTCTGGTCTATCCATGCGGATCCTCTGGTGACCAATCACCGATCCAAGGCCGCTGAAATCAGCTCTGCAGACTTCCATGTTAACACTCCTCCAGGCAGTGTTTACGGGCAAAAAATTTCTCGCATCCCTCCATGCCAGCCGAGGGATGATGGTTGACCAAACAATATGCATAGCAGGGTATGGGGCCCTCAACCAAGTGAGGTCACGAATCACATTGATGATCAAGGCCTTTCCGCAGTGCCTGGTCAGATCATTTCCACCCAAGTGTATTACCAACACATCTGGGGGATGGTGACCAAAGGCAGCCGCAAGGCAAAGCTGGCCCCACAGCATTCCTCGGCGCCCTCTCCATTCGATCTGGGCCCGCGCTTCAAGTCCAAGACTGCTCTCCCATGGTGACGTGGCAGCGTACTGTGCTGCCCAAAAAACAGAGCTGTGGCCCATTATCATGATGTGTATTCTCTTCAACATAACGATGGCACCTGCAAAATAAAAACAAACCAGGCCCCTGCCTAGACATTAGGGAGTGTCCTGATGTACCTACGATAGGTAGAAGAAGCCCACTGTCCTATCCATTTGATATCCTCTGGACAGTAACCTAGGGCCACTGCCATAGATGCCGCATCAATTCTAAAAGAGTGCGTACTGAATCTCAAACCTTGGACTCCCACCTTGTGCAGTCTGTTAGCTTCCAAAACTGGTACTTCATTAAAGGGGAACTATCGATGTGTATAAAGAAATATTATCTCCCAGGTCCCCTAATTTTTAAATATGCCTCCATAGCTTTTACAGGGGAAAGCGCTTCTGTGTGACAACGTGTCAAAGTAATACATGCTCCTTTGCCCCACTGATTGGCCTTGGATCGGCGGATGTGAATCTGCACTGTCTCATCCACTACCCTAACATCCTGCCATTGTAAAGCTACCCTGGACTTGTCCCCCTTTCCTGAGGCAACCACTTCGCTAATCCTGAGGGTGCCAAAGAATGTTAATAAAGACGCTGCCTGGAATAAAACTACTTCATCATCATCCCTACAGAGAACCTCCCATTGCTTACAAATGCTTTTTATCAGCTCCGGTGATATGGGTGTTCTTGTGTCTGCAACTCTACCCCTTTCCTTAGACCAACCTTCAATCATCTTCCTAATGCGGTAATCTGATGAATAGTCCTGATACCCGTTAATTTTTGCATAGAAAGCCAGCACCGATAACCTACCCTGTATAGATCCTGGTGCCAAACCTTTCCTATTTAAATACACGATGAACTGCTGGAGATGTTCCACTGGGGCAGGCCACTTTGGTTCCAAATTGACTAAGTTCCTAAACTCCTGAAACTCTATACTCACTGCCGAGTACACTTTTCATGTCCTTGGTGCCAGGGCTAGGCCTATTGCCCTTTCCGCATCGTCACTCCAATTTGCCAGACCTCTGGGGGAAGAGTCTCCGGGAACTCGTTGGCTCCTGGATCTAACTCTCTGAACCGTTCAATCTGCTGGCGTGATTATTTATTTATTTATTTATTTATTTATTTATAAGATTTTTTTAGCCGCACCATTACCAGTGGTCTCTGAGCGGTGTACAACAATATTAAAACTTTAAAAACATTAAAACCATTAAAAATAGGCAATATTATAATAATACCCTATATTAAAAACAGTCATTAAAACATTAATATTAATAAATCCTGCTGCTCATATGGCCAGCTAAAGAATACTGTTTAATTAAAATGCTGGCTAAACAGAAAGGTCTTTGCCTGGCACCGAAAAGCCAAAAGTGTTGGAGCCAGGCGGATCTCTATAGGGAGGGTGTTCCAAAGTTGGGGGGCAACAGCCGAGAAGGCCCTATTTTGGCATGCCATCCCCCTCACCTCTTTCAGGGATGGCACCTTCAGAAGGGCCTCCTGGCCTGATCTTAGAAGACGGGCAGGCTTGTATGGAAGAAGGCGGTCCTTTAGGTAACCAGGTCCTAAGCCATTTAGGGCTTTATATGTCAAAGTAAGCACTTTGAATTGGGCCCGAGCAGCAACTGGCAGCTAGTGTAAATTTTTCAGAACTGGCGTGATATGAGTCCGTGCGGTACCACTTACCAGCCACGCAGCCTGGTTCTATGCCAGTTGCAGTCGCCAGACCATCTTCAAAGGCTGCCCCATATATAGTGCATTGCAGGAGTCCAGTCTGGTTGTTACCAGTGCATGTGTGACAGAAGGGAAGGGAAACAAAATGCAAAGGAGATAGGGAAAGTTACAGAAAATGGAATGCAGACTTCCAAAGAATAGCAAGGAGAGACAAGAGGACCTTCTTAAATGAACAGTGCAAAGATATAGAGGAAAAGAATAGAAAGGGAAAAACCAGAGATCTGTTCAAGAAAATTGGAGATATTAAAGGAACGTTTTATGCAAAGATGGACATGATAAAGGACAAAAATGGTAGGGACCTCACAGAAGCAGAAGACATCAAGAAGAGGTGGCAAGAATACACAGAGGAATTATACCAGAAAGATCTGGATGTCCCGGACAACCCAGATAGTGTGGTTGCTGACCTTGAGCCAGACATCCTGGAGAGTGAAGTCAAGTGGGCCTTAGAAAGCATGGCTAACAACAAGGCCATGGAGGTGATGGCATTCCAGTGGAACTATTTAAAATCTTAAAAGATGACGCTGTTAAGGTGCTACACTCAATATGCCAGCAAGTTTGGAAAACGCAGCAGTGGCCAGAGGACTGGAAAAGATCAGTCTACATCCCAATCCCAAAGAAGGGCAGTGCCAAAGAATGCTCCAACTACCGTACAATTGCACTCATTTCACATGCTAGCAAGGTTATGCTCAAAATCCTACAAGGTAGGCTTCAGCAGTATGTGGACCGAGAAGTCCCAGAAGTACAAGCTGGATTTCAAAGGGGCAGAGGCACTAGAGACCAAATTGCTAACATGCGCTGGATTATGGAGAAAGCCAGAGAGTTCCAGAAAAACATCTACTTCTGCTTCATTGACTACGCAAAAGCCTTTGACTGTGTGGACCACAGCAAACTATGGCAAGTTCTTAAAGAAATGGGAGTGCCTGACCACCTTATCTATCTCCTGAGAAATCTATATGTGGGACAGGAAGCAACTGTTAGAACTGGATATGGAACAACTGATTGGTTCAAAATTGGGAAAGGAGTACGACAAGGCTGTATATTGTCCCCCTGCTTATTTAACTTATATGCAGAATACATCATGTGAAAGGCTGGGCTGGAGGAATCCCAAGCCGGAATTAAGATTGCGGAAGAAATATCAACAACCTCAGATATGCAGATGATACCACTCTGATGGCAGAAAGTGAGGAGGAATTAAAGAACCTCTTAATGAGGGTGAAAGAGGAGAGCGCAAAAAATGGTCTGAGGCTCAACATCAAAAAAACTAAGATCATGGCCACTGGCCCCATCACCTCCTGGCAAATAGAAGGGGAAGATATGGAGGCAGTGACAGATTTTCCTTTCTTGGGCTCCATGATCACTGCAGATGGTGACAGCAGCCACAAAATTAAAAGACGCCTGCTTCTTGGGAGGAAAGCTATGACAAACCTAGACAGCATCTTAAAAAGCAGAGACATCACCTTGCCGACAAAGGCCCGCATAGTCAAAGCTATGGTTTTTCCAGTAGCGATGTATGGAAGTGAGAGCTGGACCATAAAGAAGGCTGACCACCGAAGAATTGATGCTTGTGGAGATCGCCCTTGTGGCTCTGTTTGTTGTGGCCCTCACAAAGGTTCTCTCCCTCTTGATTTCTCTCGCTGCCACCAGGTATTATTTACTTAATACCACCTATGTGTGTTAGACACATATGCTGCCATATGCAAGGCTTATTGAACTTCAGAATCAGTTGGTTGGAATAACAGATAATCTTTTATTATTCATCAAATCACAAAGTAAATCACGTAATCACTGTATCAGGGGTTTGATTAGGTTTGGATAGGATGGGACATATATTCAGGCTTATTATATAATTTCAATCACTCAATATCTATCTTATTCTAGGTGTTCTCATTCCTGCTTGTTCAATCTAATAACCTTGCTCTTAATTCACTTTCCTAACTCTGCATTCAGATTACTCTAACTCTTCTCCTCACTAAGCTCCAACCCTCCAACTGTCTAACTGTCCCCTTGGTTCCGCCCCTCCTGCTCTATCCTTGGCTCCTCCCTCTAGAGCTCCTGTGACTGACAGGCAGGAATGACGTCACCTTTAGGCATTGTGGTGCTGGAGGAGACTCTTGAGAATCCCCTGGACTGCAAGGAGAACAAACCTATTCATTCTGAAGGAAATCAACCCTGAGTGCTCACTGGAAGGACAGATCCTGAAGCTGAGGCTCCAATACTTTGGCCATCTCATGAGAAGTGAAGACTCCCTGAAAAAGACCCTGATGTTGGGAAAGTGTGAAGGCAAGAGGAGAAGGGGACGACAGAGGACGAGATGGTTGGACAGTGTCATCGAAGCTAGCAACATGAATTTGACCCAACTCCGGGAGGCAGTGGAAGACAGGAGGGCCTGGCGTGCTCTGGTCCATGGGGTCACGAAGAGTCGGACATGACTTAACGACTAAACAACAACAAACAACACAATGGTTATTTTTATTGCTGTAAACTGCCCAGAGTGGCCTCTGGTTAGATGGGCTGTACAGAAGTCAAATAACAAACAAATAAATAAACAAACCTCTTTATAAAGTCACTCAAAACACATCTGCTCAGAGAATCTTTTCTGAATACCTTCCCCACACAATTTTTTAAAAAAAGTTTTGATAGTTGTCATGGTGGGGGTGGGTGGATTATTTTCTTTCAGTGATAGTTGTAAGCTTGGAGTTAGGTGTTTTTTCTGTTTTATCTCTGTACACTGCTCAGAGTAGTCACATGCCACTAGACAGGTAGGGTAAAAATCTAATAAAATAAATAAATAAATAAATAAATAAATAAATAAGAATATTCTGCAAGTCAACTGGAAATGCAGAGAGGATTTCCACTATTTCACCTTGTCCCTTTGGTGAGCTTTTTTTTAAAAAAGAACAATTTGAAGTTACCTTCATTGGCTCATTTCACTTCACACAACCTGTCAATGTCTTCTTGTCAGTTGGCAAGATGGCTGACATTCTGTGGCTATAGCTGTGATCAACTGTAGACATTTTGCAAAGGACAAATTTGCTGATGTTGTGTCCTGCCACAACTCTACCCCCTAATCACCAACATTGTGTGGCTAATTGTTCTTATTAATAGGCTTTCTCTGTGTATTGTGCAACACCAAACAAAAAAACAAAATCTACTAATGTAGATCCACAATGAATCACGAGTTATTAGAAAGACAATGAATGCCAGTTGAAAAAAGGTACAAGTTGCTTTTCATGAAAATGTTGATTTACACAAATGAAGCCCCACTGTTTGAACAGAACAGCTGCCTTTTTTATCAGCTGCTTTTCTATTCTAAACTTCCTTCCCCACTATCTTTTCACTGTGGAAAATTCTCCAAGTACTTCAGTGATTTAGGGTGGCCAGCAATATTGTTCCCTATTGTATGACACATTAGCTCAGATTGTAGAATTCTTGAAGTAATATGCAGTTCCAGGACAACGTCCTCTGGTGACAAGGTGAGATTTAAAAAGAGAAAACTACCTTATACAGAGTCTAGTCCAGTACTGTTATCTCTGACTGACAGGAGCACCTCAGTGTTCTCATCCTCGAAATCATTGGGATTCCCAGACAGCTTCCCATTTAAGTACTGATCAGACCCAATTTTGCTTAGCTTTCCAGATTAGATTTGTGTGTTTAGTATGGGATAGTAGTATAGTGCATGCTATGTGCTATCAAGTCACATCCAACTTATAGCAACCCTTATGGGGTTTTCAAGATATGCAAGATATTTAAGGAGTGGTTTTAACAGTGCCAAGTGAGTGTCCATGGACAAGCAGGGATACAAACCCCAGGCTTCTGAGTTCTAGTTTACCACTTTAACCCTAAACCACACTGGCTCAGTAGGACATTGTGGTGACCACAGGAACAAAGGAAAAGCTAATTGCCTTGAAGAGAGAGAACAAAAGGAGTCAACAACAGTTGTAGGAACCAGCTGAGCCTCCCAGCAATGCCCCGAGGGATCTTTTTATTGATTTAGCATGATTACACAATATGTTAATGAGAGAAACAGATAGGATAGTGGTTACCTAATCATTAACTAGGATTGGCTAAAATAACTCTTTGATCTTATGCTCTATCTCTAAGTGGAAGGGCAGAAGAAGGGGCTCACCCGCCTCCTGGCTGCTGCTGCATCCTGTCAGGAGTGTATGCACTTCACTGAAACAGAATCACAGCCACAGCCTTAGGCAGGAGTTTCCCACAGGACATTAGAATGTAAAATACTGTAAAACAAATTAACTAGCTAATAAGATCTTGTACTTCTCTAAAATATAGAAGCAACTAGAACAGACATTCAGTTCAGGAGCACTGTATTGGGAGAGAAGGCCTAATCCTGTCTTCCAGCCAGCTTAAGTACTCCCAACCAGCTGCTTGACTGCTTTGTTGTCAGAGCTGAGCCAACTTGGAATGGTATTAGGATCAAGCCATCAGTCCGAACTAAACAAGCTGAGAAGAACACAAAGTTTCAGCCTAAACTAAAAAGTGTGTATAGATTTTTCTGTTAAGGAGAGCCAAACGTCACCTGGGATAAGTACAGCCAATTCAATACCTAAGGATCCTTTGCTGTGCAGGGAGATGTATAAATTATTGCCTCAGAAACTCTTCATCTCAGGCTATTGTATGCAGACCTGTTGGTTTCCAGTTCTAGTTGCTAGAGATATGCACAGCAAAAACTTTCATTTTATCTTCAGTGTGTTTTGTTTGAGGGGAGAGAGTGCCTCTGTCAGCAGGACTATCAGCAGTGATATTCAGGCATTAAAGCCCACAGACCTCCCTAGGCTGAAGGGGATCTCTAGGGAGAACTGGGAGTGGGATAGGAAACATTAAATGAAAGAATAACATCTGCACACGATGGCATAATCAGCCTTTGCACACAGGGAGTTACTCAACAGGAGTTCAACCAATATGAGGTTGTTCTGAGTCTGCTATTCTATCTACTTATTTTCATCCATTTTCATCCACTGTATTTATTCCTTAATGAAGAGTGGATCCAGACTTGTGTCTGTCTGGCTAGAATTTTTGCATAAATTTTAGTACATACCTTACAATCAGTGGTAATTGTGAAATTCAAGAACTTTGAGTGTCACAGCCTTGTAAATCCTTTGAAACTGAATGAGATGCCAAGTTGTCCTAGAGATCTAAGTATTGGTTTTGGATGTACAAAGGTAAAGGCAGATTAACGACATGTCAAGATCATACCACGAACAGCCTGGACAATTTCAGTTAGCAACACTAAGACTTAAGAATTAGGTCCACAAAGCAAAATCTAATCATTACCCTGAAAGCTGCTATTTGCAAACACTTTTAATCTAACCAGAATAACTTCCTATGAAATTGAGGACTTGAGACAAAAATCAATTTACTGAGATTTTATTTCTCTTAAAATGCATCACTTAAGTACACAAACAGGTTTTGTTAGGGGAATGTCTTATATAAGTTGATAATATAGCCACCTTTTCCCCAAAGATCTGTGAAAGATTGTGTCACAGGAAAAGAACTTGCTTTAATTAAACACATTTTAAAGTACTAAAAGTCTGCCTGAATTTGACATTGCATGAGCACAATCCTCTGGCTATGAACTGAGAAGTAAGCCCCACTGTGTTCAAGGTAAGGGTGTCTACAGAAATAATTCAGGGAGAGGACGAATTTATTAATGATAGCTATAGATTTTTAACCTGAATGTAGTTTTTACTTGAGTACCTTCCAAATAATACCAAGTTTAGGATTAGGGGAGGGCATCTTCCCTTGCCCCCCCTCCACCGGCAACACCCATGCATAGGAGTCACTATCTATAGTATTGTCTCCTGAAATAACTAATGATAAAACAAACAGAGATGCTGCTTGATTATGCAAAGGAGGCTCTTAGTTGCATTCAAAATTCTGTAACTGGGACAGTATAGGAGTAGCAAACCATTTTAAACACAGTGACTTAGACTTTTTCAATAGGGACACTCAAATGAGAATGTAAAACATATGCAACAATTTTCACTAATGTCGTTTTATGTTACCTAACTGAAGCTCTCCATGTGTATTCATGTGGAACAGAAGAGTCATCCATCAACTGGGAAACTCATCTTTAGCACCTCTCCTTGGAGAATACTTTTGGACAGAAACCAATAATAATTTCTTACATTAAAAACACTGGCTGTATTCTGAATAAGTAGAGCCTGCCTGCCAATTTTGGAATATCTGGTTGCTTTGACATCTAAAATGTTTTAACTATTCACATGGACATTTTCAAGAAATGTTATGATTTTTCAAACCATAGTGATTTTTGGGGAGGGGGGATAAAACAAAGCAAAGATTGGGGCTACAATCCTGTTGTGCTTCACTGTATGCAGAAGGCAACTGGTTTTCAGGTTGTTTATTGTGTGCCTGGTTACACAATCAGTTCTGCAATCAGGACATAGCCTGGCATGCAATGGACAGCCAGAAAACTATAATTGTTTGTATATTTACCCTATATGACAAGGGTAAACAGCAACAGGATTCTGGCTGTGCAGCCAATCTGACCACTTTGACTAAATCTATAGACAAAGACAAAACCTCTATTGGCATAAAGAGAATAAAACATAACCAAACTGGTTCATTAAGTGCCCCACACATACAAAATCCAGGAGGTAGGAAAGCAGAAGACCAAACCCTTCTAAGACATTTAATTGAAAGCGAGGCTTCACTTTCTCACAATTGAGCTGATGAAATCTGCAATTCTTTCCAGAATATCAGGCACCTCCACAGATAACATAAAATGAACTTTGTCCACATCAGATTTTCCCTCCAATTTTAACAGGACCAGAGCCACAATTTTGGAGCGATCACTCTGGTGGAGTGGACAGTGCAGAAACATGTGGGCAAGAGTTTCCAATGCACCCTGCTCGCATGAGCAATGTCTTTCGAGGTACAGGATTCCTTTGAACCTACCATATAGTAAGGCTGCAGGCGTGACATTGCATCTGGCTAGGGAGAATGCCCTGAGTTTTTGTGGACACTTGAGCAGAGAAAGGAAGGCAGCTGGTTTTCCAATCTTAAAGGGAATGTGGGGAAACAGTGGTGAGCAGGTCTTATTGGCTGCGTTCCATAATTCCTGGAATTCAATGTCCAAAATTCTTCTTTTGATCATTTGGAAGGCCTGCCCTTGATTTAGTGAGCCCAAGTAGTCACTATCTAAGCCAATCCATTTCAGATTTTTTAAAAGGGCAATAGACCTAAAGGGAGGTTTAGAGTCCAGTAATAGTTGATATAATAAACTATCTGGGTCAAAGTTGTAGAAAAGTTTTAGCCAGAATTGAAATGATCTTAGCCAAGCCATCGTTTCCAAAGAGGAAAATCCGGTCTCTAGACGAAGCACCGAGTAGGGAACACAACTTGGTAGCCCTAGCACTTTACGTAAGAATTGAGATTGTATCCGTTCAATTGACCTATCCATGACATTTAACCAGATTGGTATGCCATATAAAATATGTGGGATAATTTTGGATTTAAAAACCTGTAAAGCCGTCAGAACATAACAATTGCCAGAATTATAATGGAAACGAAGTACTGCCTGACCAATGAACCTAGCTACATTCATAACCATTTTACGATGGGGAAACCAGGAATGTTTATAATGGAACAGGATGCCTAGATATTTATACTCTTTAACCTGTTCGATTTTGTGTCCATTCAGATGCCATTGAAGTTGCTTCCACGACTTTAAGAAAACCAAAATTTTGGATTTATTATAATCCAGTTGCATTTTGTTTTTGTCCAGGTATTACACAGATCTCTTAATTAAACATTTCAAACCTGGACGGGAGCACAAGATGATAACAGCATCATCCGCATAAAGCAATAATGGGACACGATGTGTCCCCAATTTTGGTGGATGACCCTCCACACTGGCTAGAAAGGGGGCTAGGTCATTCATAAATAGGTTGAATAGGGAGGGAGCAAGAATGCAGCCTTGCTTCACTCCCTTGTTGGTTGGAAATTGATTAGTTAACTCACCTTTCCAAGAGGCACGAAATTGACATGTTGTGCCTGAGTATAAAATTCTTATGAGGGAAAGGAGGCTTTTATCTATGCCCATATATTCAAGTTTCTCCCAGAGAAACTCTCTATCTACCAAATTGAAAGCTGCCTTTAAGTCAAGGAAAGCCACATACAATTTAGAATTTTCATGCTTTAGTGTTTTGTTAATAAGATGTGAAAGTATTTAGCAGTTATCTACTGTGGCCTTACCTTTCCTGAAACCAGCTTGCTCAGGGCCAAGCAATGCCTGATTACTGATCCAGGAATTAAGTTTAATTAGTAGATGTTTTGCATAGAGTTTCCCAATTACTGATAATAAACTGATTGGTCTAAAGTTTTCTGGGAGGTGGGGGTCTCCTTTTTTATAAATGGGGGCAAGAATTGCATTAGTCCAGAATTTTGGCAAGATCCCAGTATTATCTATAACTGTGAAAAGGGAAGCAAAAAGTGAAGCCCACCAGTCCGGATCACATTTCAATAAGTCCAGTGGGATGGCATCGGGGCCGGCTGCTTTTCCAGCTTTTAATTGAGTAATTAGATCTTTGGTCTCTTCAATGGTTACTGGTGGCCAAACAGGAAGATCAGAAAGAGCAAAGAGTGAAGAGGATCTAACAGCTATATCTTTGTCAAAAAGAAGGTCTGAAAAATATTGGACCCATCTTTGTGGAGATATTATGGCAGGGTCTTGTACTTCCATCCTGGAGGAGCCAGCCACAATGGCCCAAAATAGTTTATTATTTTTCTGGGTCACTGCCTGTTGGAGCTTGCTCCATTGCTCCAGAATAAACTTCTGTCTTTTTTCTTTTATACAATTCCTTAATTGAGTTTTTAGGGAGAGATATTTGTGCCGATCTTGGGCAGAGTCAGTCTTCCTATATTCCCTATATGAATAGCAGATTTGTACTTTCAGATCCCTATAGTCAGGGTCAAGCCAAGTTCTTTGTTTTGAGGGATTGCTGCACCTTTGGGCTGAAGGAGCTCATCCTAATTCACAATGAAGATGTTCCATTAATCCGTCAAATGCTTTAATTTTATCAAGTTGTTCAATGGATTTTGTGATGGAAATCTGAAGGTCCTTACACTTGTCCCTTAATAGCAGATTTTGGAACCTATGAAGTACTAGATTGTTCCAAGCTATTTTAATTGGGGCGGCTGAAGCATTATTCGAGTCTGAGGATACATTCCTTCTGCTGGGTCCCAAAATCACCTTCGTAGTGGTGAATCTATACATACATCATAATGTTTTTGGACTCTCTGGTCCACAGTACCTCAAACTCCAACTTCCTTTCTCTGTCCACAGCTCAAGATCTGTCCTAACTTTGTTATGAGCTTTGATTCAAGGCTCCTTTCTCATGAGCTCATTCCATGCTTACTTTTCCTTTCTATCCTGAAGGCAACTTCACACACCGATTCTGTTTACTGCACTCCACGCCATACTTTGCTTTTCACTGCTAACCTTGAATCCTCAGCTGCCACCCCATCACTCTCTCATTAAGCAATTAATCTTAGAGGAAGTAATTTCTGGTGCTCTCTTTTCTGTGAATGTGGGTGCAGAGCTTTGCTAGTTCATCAGTATTTTTTCATCAGAACAAAACAATATGATCCAACAGTACCTGCTTGCTACTTAGCTCTATCTACCAGTTCCAACTAGGTTCTGAGAAGACAGAGGAGGTCATGAAGACAGGGGTCAGATAAGTGGTTCCCATTTAATTCAATGGGACAAATGGCACAGCCTCTGGATCAAATTAAATGTTCTGTTCAGCACTAGAGATTGGCATGGACTGCCACTTTGGCAGTTCATCCTGGTTGATGTTCAGAGCTTCAGCGGGTGCCTACTCAGAAGCAGCAGCCTGGCTTCCCTGCCCTGCCTCGTTTGAGCACTGCCTCTGAGTGGGTGCCCGCCAGAAGAGGCAGGGCTTTGAAGCATGAAACACCTGTTCAGCCAATAAAGGAACTGGCATGAACCAGCAAATTGGCAGTTCATGCCCATCTCTATTCGGCACAGTTTCAGAGATACTTGTAGAAGTGACAGAAGATGTCTGTTTGGACATGATTTTCCTCACCTATATTTCTTACGTTTAGCATACTTTGTTTGGGGGCTGGTCACCAAGTAAAAATGGGCTTGATTTGGAAGTCTGATTAACGTGGTATGTCTCTCAGAGGAAATCCCACTGTGGAAGGTAAAACGTATTACCTGGAGAAAATACGTGTTCCTTTTTAGGAGGCTCAAAAAGGCTACTTTTTCCGAGACAGCCAATTCTATGAAATTCTTTTTGGTCTCTAAGACATGTTCTCCGTCAGTGAAACTAGGCAACCAGACCCTGGAAGGAACCTTGGGGGAGGGGGGAAGAGGTGTTTCTTTATAAACAGATCAGAGATACACTAAATTCCTATGTGCTCGCAATGGGCATTTCATCAGTTATCAGTAAAAGAAAATGAAATAACTTGTCACTCTTAACACCCCTCCCCTCTCCCTGTGCTATTTGAATCACTTCTTTATGCTCATGCAGCAAAACTACAAGAGCTCATGGTGGACGCCTCTTTCCCTCATTGTCTTCCTCAGTGATTTTCATTAAAATCACTGGACATCAGGTAGAGATTTGTGTCTAGAAAAGGTGAGGACTCCACGGCTGGGACAGCTCTTTGTGGCTGCTGCGCTTTGACCTATCCTTACAATGGCTAATGTTTGAATGTCTGAGTTAGGAACAGAAGATGAATGACAGAGTTCAGTGAATGACAGACATGTGGCAAAGGCACCCTCGTATTTCTGGAAGTCACCTCAAGCCCTCAAGCAGACATTTTAATCGATCTGCCCTTGACAATTTCCAGCATTATTGCCTGCCTTCAGGTATATTTGACAGCAGTGAATGATTCAAAGATGTCTAAGCGCATTAGGCGATGGGCAAGGGAGCTGCAGAACTCCATCTCCACAAATAGCATTTGCTAGCTATGGGCGGGGAACAGCCCTTTACAGAAAATGTCATCAGAAACACTATGATGGCACCAGTACTGCCTGATCCCTGCATCAAAAGTGTGATTCATTCTTTGCCGTTGGCCCTATAAATCCTGCTGCAGTGGTAATTCTGCCAAGATGTACTCAATGGATGAGGCAGTCTGCAAAATTTCCTTTCAGTGACTGGCATATGGAAACCTTCTTAGGAAAGAAGCTTGAATCATTACATAGGTTTGAAAAGTAAGAGAAGTATGTTATTAGCCATGCTTCCCAATTTTTACTTGCCCTTGTACTGTGTTTGACCTCCTCTTCTACCAAGGCAGGTTGCTATATCTTTAACCACACATGGTTAAAAATAAGCAATAAGGTAATACTAACCATATTGCTATGAGATGAGAATCCCTGCAGTTATTTCCAAGACCATTTGCTTAAACATTTTTCAAAAAGTTATCTAAAATCAACAAATATTTGCACGACTTCCAGAATCAATTTACTCACATGTAAGTCCTCAGAAGAAATAATTTCATATACGTAACACATGGTTGAAATCCTATTGCTTAGAGTAGTGGATCACACTACAGTATATCCAGTGAATCAGTGAGGATTTGGTGAATCAACTTCTCTATAAGTTCCATTTATTCAAATAGGCCTTCTCTAGTGCAACTTATTGCTCTAAGCACAGGATTTCAACATACACATATTGCATGTACACACACACACACTTTGTACATGTTCTACACTGGCACACACGTTGTTATTTTAACTTATATACCTCCCCATAGCACTAAAGCACTCTCTGGATAGTTTATAACATACTTCTGCAAGCAACACTTTTGGTCCCCAGTGAGTTGGGTACCCATTTTACTGACCCTGGAAGGATAGAAGGCTGAGTCAGCCTTGATCCAGCTATCTGAATCCATTGATCAAACTCAGGTTGTGAGCAGAGTCTTGACTGTGGTACTGCAGTTTAACCACTGCACCACAGGGAATGTTTTTTCCGTTCTTCACAGAGATCACAATGGCAGATATGTTTGAATCATTCTACAAAAACCCAGTAGAAATCAAGTTTTCTTCTGGTTTTGGTCTGTGCATAACTGACAATTATGAGCAAACAGAAAGAAAATGAAACAGCTTTGATTCTAAGGGGCCATATAACATTACTGAATTGCATAATTAAGGAATTACATGCCACCTACACGCGAGCTTCAGATTTTCTTCATGACATAATGTATGTAAGCTTCAAGCTCTTTAAAGAAGTCAAAATCAGCACATCAGAACTACACTCAGATGAAAAAAATAACTTAAGCAGTAGTAGTCACAGTATATTATACTCAGTGGGTCACTACATTTTGTGCCACCAAAGCATTGTAGGTCAGAAGATGAGAAGATGAATCAAAAATATGGTCCTAGCTTTTTTTTTTTTTTTTTTACAAAAATTCAACATCCAGGTTTGGTGGACATATGAAAAACCGTATTTGCATTAGCAGTCCTTAATTCTTCTGATGCATGAGTCGTAACAATCCCAATTTTGTCATAATTTCAGTTCTGCCACAAATGTGTAACCAGAGAGCATCTTAACATTTTCAGAAGGCTGATTCAGCACAGTTCTCCTCAACACATCAAACTGAAATTTTGAGCCTGTAGCTAAGATTGCGGTAGATGATACAATAAAATGTAAGCAAAAAAGTAATCTTTATTTTAGAATTGACCTTTCCAGCTTCTAATCATTAAGCTGTCAATAGCTTTTAATGTTTTTTGAATATGATGTTTGTAATCAAAACAATCTACTGCCTGTCCCATTTATCCAATATGTGCTATACATGGTTTACCCATAAACAGTCCTCAACTGCATTACAGTTCGCAAGATATAATTTTATTATGGAAAATTTAATCAGGAAATTCTGTTTTGGACCTCAAAGTAATTCTTTAAAATCTCATTAGAATCTCGTTAATTAATGTTGATAAAACTCCTGTGAAGCATCCAAGGGTTTCTTGTTCCCTGCCTCCAGCAGAAATGCTGAAATAACAGGGCATATAAATTACAAAATTATTTCTGTAAACAAAAGTCTTTCTCATTAATAACATGTGCACATTAGAAACAGATATTTTAGGTGCTCATTTTCGAGTGCTGTACCTTTGGTCTGTGACAGAAATACTAAAAGTTGCCAGTAAAAAGGGTTGGACTTTTGTATGTATATCCATATCTTTCTAAACA
Organism: Intellagama lesueurii; assembly: GCA_037013535.1. Lineage (NCBI taxonomy): Eukaryota > Metazoa > Chordata > Lepidosauria > Squamata > Agamidae > Intellagama > Intellagama lesueurii. The sequence goes on along the minus strand of JBAJHW010000005.1, from coordinate 65,948,203 downwards.
CACAATAAACCTGATATCCCACCAATTGAGACAATAATTAATGGATGCTAGTATAGGTTTGTCAAGGACAAGTCATTTCAGACTAATCTTACTCTCTTCTTTTGATAGATCAGGGGCTGTTGTAGGAACATATCTTGAATTCAGTAAGGCTTTTGACATTTCCCCGTATTATTTTTGCTGTTAAAATTGTAAACTATGAGCAGGGTAGTGCTATTGATCCAGTAGCTCTGTAGCTGACTAATGGTTTACTCTATATCTAAAAATATTTATCAATTGCATATTGGCAGTCTGAAGTATTAAAATCACCAATAAGCTACACTGAAGGCCCACAATCTTCCTAGTATGTCCCGAGTTCAATACAAGGGTGGTGAGGAGAGACCAACATCAAAGGGACAGGCTCTTTTCCAGCTGGCATGCTCCACCTCCACCATTTTAAAGCCTGATACCCTGTTTTCCCGAAAATAAGACCTAACCTGAAAATAAGCCCTAGTATGATTTTTCAGGATGCTCGTAATGTAAGCCCTACCCCAAAAATAAGCCCCAGTTAAGTGAAACCCCGCCCTCCATCATTGTGCAGCTACCAGAAGAAGAAGACATGACCGTATTTGAATAAATGTAGATGGTTGTACCTGAAAAAAATAAAACATCCCCTGAAAATAAGCCCTAGTGCGTTTTTTGGAGCAAAAATTAATATAAGACCCTGTACTATTTTCGGGGAAACACAGTAATGATGCCATATGAAGCAAGGGCTGGAAAGGTGCTAGAGGTGATGCTGACATTGTGGGGCTTATTTTGCACTGTACACTACCTGGAGCCTTATAAAGTTGAACAAGTAATACAATTTGTGAGGACTCTTTGCAAGTCTGAAAGAAGGGCTGGCAAGCTTTACTTGCCCCAAATAAGAGAGTAGAAGGGACTGAGGGAGGGGATCCAGATGAGCTGAGAGAAAGGCTACTCCAAGTGAGAAATGACCTCATTATGCCAAGTCATAATAGCGGGGAGGCTTTGCCCTCCCGCCCGGAAACACAGCATCATGGTTGAACGATGCCACTTCCAAGGGGAGGGGGGGACGGAGGCTTGATAAGCCTCCGTCGTCCTAGCTCAGCCTCTTTGCTGCTTTTCCCGGCAAGGAGGCGAGCTGTGTAGCCGAATGGGGAGAGGTTTCGCTTTCCCTGCATCGGCTTATCTCCTATCTTCATCATGTGGCTTTTCAGCGCTACCCAGCTGTTTTCAAATTATTTCCTTTTTAAATTTAATCAAGTTTAAAAAATAGATCCTGTAGCGGATACCCCAGACGTCACCTGTCCGTCACTACGGAACCTTGGCAGAAGAACCAATGAAGAAGACGGAAGGTGGAGTCAGAGAAGAAGGAGGGGTACAAAAGAGAGAGATTGACTAGAGATGAGATCAGAGAGAGATTTTGAAGGAGATTGATTTGAGATTTGAATGATTGGAAAGTAAGAGGGAAGTGCTGGAAGGGTTAGAAAGCTGAGCTGTGGGAGTGGAAGTGGAATCAGTAGGGTCAGAGCAAGATGGAAAGAACTAACAGAAAGATCTAATTGAACTGAATATTACTTAATACCTGTGATTTGCTTCCTGTGAATGAATATACTATTTCCAGCTGATTATCTACCCCACCCTGTATAATAAACTGATTGTGTTTAGCAGCATTAGTGTCCAGCAGTTGATTGATGTTATGAAGTAATAACATCTGGTGGCAGCGTGAGAAGGAGGAAAGAGTGTGAGCTTTTGTGAGGGCCAAATAAATAGGGACTACAAAAGCGAGACCGCGACAGATCCTTTTATTATTTTGCTGATTTCCTGCTTCCTGGGTCGATACAGCAGCGGATTGGGGTCGCGCATCGGCTGGTTTCCTTTTTAAATTAACTTAATTAGAAGCTTCCTTTTACATTGTTAACTTTATTTTCTTGGGTTTTGAGCTTGGGGGTGGTCTTTGGACAGGGGATCCTTGATTTATTACTTCCTCTCCCCCCCCCCAATTGTTGCTTTTAGGATTTGGGGGTTAAAACGTAAGATGCCAGCTAGAGTTCAGCCTGCTCTTTTGTCCTCTGACGATGAGGATTGGCCTGATTATAGTGCAATACTAGCCAAGTTAAGTGAACTTGAGTGAAAAAGAGCTTTAGCTAAACAGGCTGCAGATAATGCTACGCCAAGGAGATCTAATAGGGAATTGAAGGCATGCAAGATGGAGGAATTAAGGAAGCTTGGTGATGTAATGATGTCGTGAATTGCTTTTTTAGAAAAAGAGTGTTCAGCAGCCTCTGGGGCAGCAGGTACAACTACGGTTGATGGGGGTCAGCAACCCATTCCTGTTGAGTTGGAGTCTGACGAGCTGCAGGAACCTGTGAGGGATACAACTGTTGATGCAGGAGTCCAGTCAGGGTGTGTCCCATCTCGCCTGAGAGCAGGTTTTTTGGCCGGAGGGCAATGGGGTGCGGATATTGCTTCCAACACCAGCGGCCTCCATGGGCATGAGTTGCAGCAGACTGGCCCGGCACTGCTGACGTTGGTTGGTCCAGGTAAATTTGCACCCACATGACATACACAACACTAGGGGGCTACATGGCCTTGGGGTGAAGTCAATACCCCAAATTTTCCTTCTGTTCCTCCAAGTTTCCTGCCCAATTACTCCGGCAGTAGCTCTCCAATTCAAGTTGGGCCTGCACTGGCTCCGAAGCCTTCGATGGCCCCCTATCCACAATGGTTATCTCCTGGTCAGAGGATGGGATTCCTGGAAGGCTTGCAGCAGCCTAACTCCTTCAATCCCGAACACCGGGTACAATTCTGTTTCCTGTAATGCACTTCCTTATGGTGATCAGTCACTCCCATTGGGTGACCACCTACTTCCTGCCACCATAGAGAAGATTTGGTGTGGTAAGTACGTCGATGTATTTGAGCTTTTGAATAGAAAGAAAAGAAAAGTTCTAAAGGTGAAGAAAGGGACAAGAAGAAGTTTAAGAAAAAGAGGCCAGAAAGATGTTGGGCAAACTGGTTGCCTGGTTTTCTGATTTATGCAGGCACAATGGTTAAAGCGTACCTGGCCAAGGCTCTGGCGCTTTTCCAGTATCTTGATATAATTTACAGAGCATATGTAGATTTCCCAGGCCACGCATGTCTTCTTTATGATGAAGGGTTCAGAATGAGAGCTACGATTAATCCCCAGTTGTGCTGGGATGCGCAACATCCTGGTCTTTGGTTACAATTGATGACCCCGACGCGCCCTATTTTAGGTGACTGTTTCGACAGTGGTCATTTAATGATGAAATCCAATATCAGCAATGCTCCCCGCGAGTTGGCGGGACAGGGGGTTCAACCCCACCTGTTTTGCTGGGAATTCAACGCAAGGGGTTTTTGCAACAGGAAGCCTTGCAGGTTTAAGCACCAATGCTCCATATGCGGGGGATCACATGGTTCAACATCCTGATTTAAAGGACGCCCTGGTGCAGGAGGAAATAAGGATGGTGGAGGACCCAGGAAGCCTGCACAGGGATCAGGGACCGCTGCAAAAGGGCCCCAGACCAATTAAGTTGGCTGTACTAACAGAATGGCTGTGTCACTATCCAGATAAGGAAGCAGCCCGTTATTTGTTAGAAGGGTTCAGATTTGCTTTTAGAATTCCCGTGCAGGGCGTTAGGCAAGCTGCTTTGGCTAGCAACCTCAAATCTGTTAGGGGCATGGAAGATGTGGTGAGGCTGAAAATCGAGAAGGAAGTGGCTGAGGGAAGAGTAGTTGGACCTTTCCGTGAACCTCCCGTGCCGAATTTGTGGGTTTCTCCCCTTGGGGTGGTCCCTAAGAAGACCCCAGGGGAGTACCGCCTAATACATCATCTCTCATACCCTGATGGAGATTCTGTAAATGATAGAATCCCATCAGAGCTCTGCACGGTCCGTTATACATCTTTTGATGTGGCCATACGGATGGTCAGGTCCTGTGGGCACGGAGCTGAAATGGGAAAAGCAGACATAAAATCTGCTTTCCATCTGCTTCCGGTTCACCCAAAAGATTTTGAGTTGTTGGGTTTTCAATTTGAGGGTTTATTTTATATGGATAGGGCACTGCCCATGGGCTGCTCGATTTCTTGTGCAGCCTTCAAACGCTTTAGCTCATTCTTGGAATGGGTTTTTAAGCGTAGAGCGGGGCATTCCCAAGTCGTCTATTATTTGGATATTCTTTTATTTTGTGGGAAGCCAGGATCTGGCCAGTGTGCAGCCCTCATGAGCACTTTTCAAGTCATGGCTGGTGAGCTTGGTGTACCCTTGACAGAGGAGAAAACAGAGGGCCCAACCACAGTGATCACATTTTTGGGGATTGAGCTAGATACTGTCCAACAATCTAGCCGGCTGCCAGAGAGTAAATTGACTGATCTAAGGATTAGAATTCGGACCTTGCTGCAGTGCAAAAAAGTTACATTAAAGGAGCTCCAGGAGGATGTGGGCCACTTAAACTTCGCTTTTAAGGCCATTGCTTTAAGGCCATTGCAGGGCCTTCTTGAGATGGGCTTAACGAAACCTCATCATAGGCGGAGAATTTCAGCAGGCATGAGGGATGACCTGCGCATCTGGTTACGTTTCCTTGATAGTTTCAATGGGATCTCCTTCTGGAGAGATGAGCTGTGCTTAGGCGCTGAATTTCAGGTTCATTCTGATGCTGCGGGATCATCAGGCTATGGGATTTATTTTAGAGGCCGATGGTGTGCCGACCTATGGCCCGAGGAGTGAAGTGACTCCGAAGTTGCCCGTGACCTCACGTTTTTGGAATTCTTCCCGATCCTTGGAGCCCTTTGGCTTTGGGCAGATTGTTGGGCCAATTCAGCAGTCACCTTTTGGTGTGACTATTTGGCAGTGGTTCACATAGTGAATACACTTACATCTAGATCTCCAAGGGTCATGCGATTGGTAAAAGCATTCACACTATGGTATTTGGAATTTAATATATTGTTTCAGGCCAGACACATACCTGGCATTAAGAACGAGCTGGCTGACGCCCTGTCTCATCAACAGATCAATCGGTTCAGGGCGTTGGCCCCGGAAACTCAAGCTCGTCCAGAGACATTACCTCCGGAGGTCTGGAGCATTGGAGGACTGAGGCCAACAGGGCAATAAGTTTAGCAATCGCCCCCAGTACCAGGCGCAGCTACACAGCTGCATGTGAGGAATCTTTCACTTTTTGCAGCGGGGTAGGCTTGGGACGACCATGGCTTATGACAGTCGATCACTTACAACAATACGGGGTGTATCTTCATCGGAAAGGTTAGGCTCCTCGTACTATACAGGGAAAAATGTCTGCCCTTGCGTTTTACGCTAAAGCGCACGGTTGCCCTGATCCAGCCAGCGATTTTAGAATCCAGAAAATGATTGAAGGGTGGAGCAAAGAGAGGGGTAGGCAAGATGATAAACGCACACCAATGTCTCCCAAAATTCTTTTTAAACTTAATAAGGTCTGGGAGGAAGTGTGCACAGATTTGTTTGAAGTCAAATTATTTAGGGTGGCCACTCTGACTGCGTTCTTTGGGGCCTTCAGGGTTAGTGAACTGGTCAGGGCATCTAAGGATGACACCTCTAAGGTGGCGTTGCAGATTGACGACCTATTGGTTTCCAAAGACAAGGTCCTGCTACATCTCCGCCGATCCAAAACTGACCAGTACGGAAAGGGCCAAATTATAACCTTGGGAGTTTGTTATGTTAAGGACCTTTGCCCAGTTAAGGCCATTTCGGACTTTATGCAGCTAAGGGGCAATTCAGAGGGTGATCTTTTTCGCCATAAAAATGGTTCGCCCCTTACTAGATATCCATTTTAGGCAGTTATGTCAAGAGGTCTGCAGGAAGCAGGCATTGTGGGTTGGAAATTTGGAACCCATTCCTTTAGAATAGGTGCAGCGTCCACTGCAGCTGCTTTGGGCTACAGTGAAGAGCAGATAAAGAGGGTTGGAAGGTGGTCGTCAAACAGATTCAAGTCTTACGTTCATTCTCTCCCACACTAGTTATGAATTTGTTTTTCTTTTTTCAGGTGACAAGGCAGCTTCCTATCATCTACGGGTAGTTATATTTGGTCACAGTTATGTTCATTGAGCTGCCAACCACACCTTGCGGACTGGTTGGGGTCGTAACTTAGGTCTTGGGGCCAGTGCCTCATTAGACTGGAAAGGTTGGAGGGGTATGCTATGGCCTCAGCTTTTAGAGTACGCTCTGGGGTGCATTAACAGCGAGCCCCCGGATGTAATCGTGGTTCACTTAGGTGGAAATGACTTGACTCTGAGAACGGGCAAGTCCTTGATATTGCAGGTTATTCAGGACCTGCAGACATTAAAGGATAAGTTTCCTACAATGAGAATTCTGTGGTCCAATATCATTCCACATTGGGTGTGGAGGGCAGATTGCGACCCTGGATGTATTGACCGCGCAAGGCGTGGTGTGAATCGCGAGGTCGGTCGAGCCATGAGGGCTGGTCTGGGAGCTGTGATTCGGCATCCAGACATAGGAGTCCACCAGCGTGGTTTGTACAGAGAAGATGGTGTTCATTTATTGGACTTGGGTATGGGCCTTTTTCTCAGGGACCTGCAAGGGGGCCTTCGTGCCGAAATTTTCTGCTCTGGTGGCGGGCCTGAGGCATATAAATAGCCCCTGTCCATGGCGGGTAGTGCGAAGACAGAGAGGTGGTGAGTTCACAGTGAGCACATGATGAGAATATTACGCCATTTCTCTGTCAGATACAGCCAATCTGGCATCTGAGGAGAGGCGGTTCCATATAGGGGGACCTCCCGAACAGCAGCCCACTTAGGGTCATGAGACTCGGTGGGCTGAGAAGGTGGGTTACCCTTTGCAATGAGCGACTGAAGGCGTGCTGTTCAATGAACAGCACGATTCAGAAATAGGAGCTCGCCCTGCTCTATTGAATCGTCTGGACGTATAGGTTACTCCAGCCTCTAATAGGACTTCGCACTACGGTCAGGCCCCCTTGTAGTTGGGGAATTAGTTAAATAGTTAATAAAGCTGTGGCCCAAGTTTAACCCAAAGCAACCTGTGTGTCGCCTCTTTATTTCTGGGCTGGGTGGGCAATGTAACTGCTTGCACATTTCTAGATCAGTAATTGAGAGGCCCATGTTACTTTTGAGTGGAATTATGATCCTTGTAGCCTTGTCTAGGTTAATATCTGTGTTAAAATTGTAGTCTCTTTCCTGTATAGTGTAAGTTGTTAGATTAAGTAATATTTCCATGTGTACAGCCCCAACTGTGTAAGCTACAGCAATGATCTTACAAGGTGCCTGTCATGTGCCTGGTCATGTGCTTAGCACCTCTACAGGGCACTGCACCACCTTCCATAGCCAGGGCTCTGCATGTGCAAATACTGAACAGAATCCTGGCCTTTCAATTTTTTTCAGTGTTGTATTGCTTGAGATTTCATTCTGCATTTACATTCTAAAGTTTCCATCACTTTAGAATTGCTGTATCTGCTCCAAGATGGAGTGGCACAAAGGACAATAACAAACCTTGGGAATCCACTGATCTGTTTGGGGAACTTTGTAACAATAATCAGAAGGAAAGGTGGCACAGAAAGGAAAATAAACAAACAAACAAATCAAGAAGTCTTTTTTGATCTTTCAGGACAATCCAAACTCAAAAATATGCCAAGTGTAGCAGACTTGGAATGTGCAGAAACATCTTGTGCCAGCATAACTGCCCTTCTTCCAGCAGAACATCGGCTGACTGCTCTCCAATCTGCTGGCACAACTGCTGTGCTGGGGGAGATCGGCTGGCAGAAAAGCCACAAATGGGCAGAAAAGAGGAGGAGTGGAGGAGGAGTTGAGTTATGCGAAGTCTAAACCTCTCTCAGCCCAGATTCACAGCCATGGATGGAACAGTTGACCCAGGATGCCAGAATTCAGAGGGCACCAAAACTGGAGGTGACCTATTTCTTCATGTTAGAAAAATAAATGGAAATACTTCCAGGCCCTATTTCCTTTCCTTTCCTTTCCTTTCCTTTCCTTTCTAAGAGCATACATGTTTCCTTTGTGGGGGGAACTACATTATCCTTTTTCAGGAGGGTTGTACCCTGCCTCACCATGGAGTAGGTGGGAGATGATGCCACCTGCCCCAAGTGTCAAAATTGCTAGTTACAGCTCTGGCACAAAAGTTGGCCAGGGTCTGGGTAGTTCTAAAAAAATTCCAACATCCTTAAGTTGGGATTCTCCATAGCCCCAGCTAACCTTATGTCAGCTCAGGTAGCTTTCAGCCATTTTGGCTACTTAGGATTGTGCCCTAAGTCACATAGTATCTTCACTTCTTTAACACCTCAGGCCTTCACTGCCAGGCACAGACAAGGATGTAAGGGTGGGGTCAAATAGCACAGCCCTGCTCTCTCCTGATGCAAAATAAATCATGTCGTCTAAGAATGTCTTACTAGAACTAGTAAGAAATGATAATATAGTCTCTTTTGTTCCTCCCACAAAACTTCAGTCAGTCAGTCATTTATTACATTTATATTCTATGCTTCCACTTAAAGATAGCACTCAAGCAACTTACAAAGTTTGGGTATATAGAAGAAGAATGGGATATTAAGACCACCAACACCATACATTTAAAGCAGTACCACTCCATCTTAGAGCAAATCTAAGTGGTGAGTGCTGCTAGTGTCTGATTGATGGGGTCAATCAGAACCAAGAGAGAAGTATCAACATGACCATGGGGCTGACTGAGGTTTGTAGAAGTAAGATGGGGAAAATCCTTGAAAAATAATCCTTTGATGAGTGAACATACTCAGAAGATAGAGAATATAGAATGGTGGTTGGAACAGCAAAATGGAACATGAGGCAATGGGAGGGGTGTTGAATGCATTGTTCTCATCTGTCAATCAATTTTCCCTTGTAGATATATCATCAGTGTTAGAAATGAGGCTCCTGAGATTATGGATTTTATAATCTCAGGAATCTCATTTCTAACACTGATAATAGATCTATGAAAATACCCAGTAGGAATATTAAAATTTTCAGCCGATTCTCTAGACGGTTCTTTTCTTTAAAAAAGAAGAAAAAATTCCGAATTTCTCCATTTGTCATTCACACCGATATACTGCTGAAAGCCAATCAATACCAATCATTAGCAACATATGCTCTGAACTGCATCATTCTAAGCCAATACTGTTTTCTCCCTTTCTTGTGGGTGATGATAACTGATCCAGAAAGTGAGCAAATTCACTGCGTGCACATTCCAGGGCTAACAGGGTTGATGTATTTGACAGACAGGTCTCAGCTCAGAGGTGCTGGGTCACCAGTCATGGCAAGGAAAGCTGATATTGTCATATGAACTGCAAGTTACTAGGTACAAGTTGGACAGCGAGGAGAGGTAGACTTTGCTTTTGAAAATGCAGCATACAAGAAATGACAGCATGTACAGTGCTGCCTCGACTTACGACCATAATCCGTCCCAGAAGATGGCCGTAACTCGAAATTGTCGTAAATCGAAGCACCATTTCCCATAGGAATGCATGGGAACGGGAATTAATCCGTTCCAGCATTTAAAAAAAAATACCAAAAAAACCCACACAAAACACTGCAAGCGATGGGGCTGCAAAAAATAATCACCAAACAAACAAAAAAAACAAAGCCAGTCCCATCGGAACGCAATGGGGCTGCAAAAAATAAGCACACACACCAAAAAAGGCACTGCAAGCTCCATCTGGGGCTGCAAAAAAAAAAAAAAAAAACCACACACAGACAAACAAACGAAGCCAGTCCCATCGGAACGCGATGGGGCTTCAAAAAATAATCACCAAACAAACAAACAAACAAAGCCAGTCCCATCGGAACATGATGGGGCTGCAATAAATAAGCGCACACACCAAAAAAGGCACTGCAAGCCCCATTGGAACGCGATGGGGCTGCAAAAAAAAAATCACCAAAAAACAAAACAACAACACAGCACAGAAACATAACCCCCCCCCCAGCCCAAACCCACCCTGCAAAACCCTGTAAATGTACTCACCCAGGAGCAGAAAGCAGCACCAGGCAGTCTGAAGCCTCCTCCGACACACACACTCTAAGTAGCTCTTTCGCCCCAACGGTTATTTGAATTCCCCGCCTTTTTCCCTGCTCTTTTCTGGTTGCAACTTGAAGCTCCGGCCGCAAGTCGAAGCAAAATTTTGCGGCCGGAGCTGGTCGCAACTTGAAATGGTTGTATGTCGGGACGTTCGTAATCGAGGCACCACTGTATAAGCAAACATGTTAACATCATGTATAAAAAGTGAGGCTCCCAATGTCCAAAGCAGCATGGAAACTCAGGGTCAGATTAGACCAAAAGTGGATGATCTTAGTAGGACTGATGGCCATTTTTCTGAAATTTGGGTAGCCCAAGGGCCACATTTTCAAATAAATAGGACTAAGGAGAGTGGGGTGTGGCCAAAAAGATGGATTGATCAATTTGTTTGTTCATTATGTTTAATGCACTGATAATGTTATGTGAAGATTGCTATGATACATTTCTTCTAGCAGAAGAGTGGGTTTGATTTTCAAAGGAGGGTTAACCACAAAAGAAAACTTGCTGTCTCTAAGGGTCCTCCCCGCTAAAATTGTGGGGTATAGGGGAATGCAGAGGAATCTTTCAGAAATTGCCCCCACAACCACTTGGGGGGGGGGAGGTGACAGGAGACTTCTTTATTTTTTTTTTCAAAAAAAAGTTGTGAAGAAGTTTGGAAATGTAGGAGGCTGAGGCCCCTGAAGCATTGGGAGGCACTAAAAGGCACTCTGGGGGCTGCATGTGGCCCACCCCTAAACGAGACATGCATTCACTACAATTAACTTGTTTCTTGTTCCACACTACTTTTCTCAGACATACATCCCACAGTACCATATGGGATAATCGGTTTACCTTCCCATAACCAATCACAATACAAAGCGAGATATGTAGGTGCAAAACACACAAACTACTTCCACCACCAACAAAAGAGTGATAGACATAATATATAGCTTGACAGCTAGTTCTCTAAATGCAATGTCCTGCTGCCTAATCCAAGGCATTTGAGATCTCAGGGGCTTGAGAAGCTTCATAAAGCTAAAGCCATGTGGAGATAAAGGAGACATTGGCATGATTTCTTCATGTTCCTACCTTGCATGGAATAAATCCTTAACAAATAACACACTGCAACTATAAAAGAGAAGAAACCTGATTAATGGGCAAGGTTGCCAGGTCCGCTATCCAAGTGGGATCCTGCACCTTTAAGTTTTCATGATGTAGCTTTTCCTATCAGTAAATAGGAAATGTTACACCTGGGGAATCTGCCACCTCCAAAGGACAAAAACTCTTCCAGAGTCTGGATCAGACAGTCCTTGTGAAAATTTAAAAACAAAAACAAAAGCCTGGAGATTAATAGCAAGCAAAACAGAAAGTGGTTCTGACATTTACTGCCTGGAATTCTATTGCTAGTCTCAACTAGAGTAAACCTATTAAATTCATTATCGACTTACGGGGCTGACATTTATATAAATTCCATTGATTTAATAAATCTTCTGTAACTGAGATTAACAATAGGATTCTGGCCTATGAAAAGTAATGTGATATTTTTTAAAAGGCTGGGAATAGAAAAGTTTGACAAAGTCTGAAAAAATAAGTATCTCAGCAAGCTCATAATTTGTAACTAAAAGTTACAATCTAGATGGTCTTTGGAAACATGAATTATATGGCCCCTGTATCCTGGTTACAGCAGTCACATAGCACCAAAGCCATCCCATAGGCTCACCTTTAAATTAAATGTGTCATAAAATTCCCTCACTCACCTCAGTTCACCTGAACCATCATTCTTGGATGTCATATACGCATCCAATTTAATATCGAGCAGATCTACAGAGAAGTGGAGGTAGTTGCCCTTCTTCGTTACTTATAAATGAGCAGAAGACATTTCAGTGCATTGACAGCTCCTATTTTTTTCCCCTGTTGCAGTATTTAATATTAGAGGAGGCAGTTGCCTAGCTTCAACGAAATTTCAATTTTTTGGTAAACCCATATCCATGTAAGGAATGTTGTCGGACAGAAGCTTTGTGGGTGGGGGCTAGTTGAGATTAATATTGAGTTTATCAGATACCCAAAGCCAAGAGACTTTGTATTCCCTGCAATGTGGGTATAATAACAATGGGATTTATCAGCACTAGCATTGACGGGATAATTTTTTGATGTTTACAAATTCAAAGAAGGTGTCACTTTTTTAAAAAAAATGAAGTAGGAGTTGAGTTAGAAAGGTTGTGAAGATTTGGTCTTTGCTGCTACAATTTGTTTTGCGGGTAGGTGGACCAGATGAAAAACAGGACAGATTTCTTGTACCTTTAATATTTACTTAGAAGTAGAAATCTCAAGAAATGCAGCTTTTAATGGAAGCATTTTTTTTGTAAACCCACAACTACATAAGAAATGTTGTAAAACAGTCCTCCTCCACAGTGCTATGAAAGGAAAAGAAGTCCTGACTAGTCACCTTCTGCCCATTCCCCACTGCGGATGGCTCTTAAACGTACACTGACATATTAGTAATAAAAATGGAGACACTTAAGGGGAATATTTCTTCCTCTTAACATTCTCACTACTCAGATGAGCTGTTCCTGTTGGGAAGCGATTGCCTTTAAAAGTTCAGGGTGCTGCTATCTAGTGTCACAGCTGTCTGGTTTTATCCTGCACCAATGGAAGAGTGGAGCAAGATATTTCAAGGTTTTTATTATTAGTACTATTTTACTGCTGGAAGAGGAATGATGAACTTTTTACCCAGAGGGCTTTCTGCCAGTCCTCTGCACCCAAATGGTTTTCTAAGGGAGAAGGCAAACATATGAGCTGAGCAGGGGGAGCGAAACTTAAGGGAAATGATCTAAGCTATCCCTTGTGGACACACTGTACACATTTTATTTCGTCAAGTAGTTAGGGATACTCTGGTCAGGTATTGTAGTAGAGATATCAAGGTTGCTCCTCAGGCAAAAGTCAATAGGTTTTGCTTCCAAATAAGAGGGTATTAGGTTGGCAAGAAGAAGAAGGCAGTCGTCCTGCACTTTTAGTTTTAGCGGCTGTATCTTGTCAGAAAAGCTTTGTCTGTTGAAATTCCTTCTTCCTATATTAAAGGTAGAATCATCCTCTTTAGCACTTGGACACTCTGATGTGACACTACTATGATGTACTGGATAGAGTGATGGACTAGGTCTCAGGAGACTTGAGTTAAAATCCCTGGTCAGTCATGGAAACTCACTGATTGTCTGACTAAGGGTGGAACTGGATTGTCTGACTAAGGGTGGAACCACTTCTTAAATATCTTACTTACTTTGAAAGCCCCATTAAGGCTGCTATAAGTTGTTTCCAACTTGAAGGCAAATGACAAGAACCACATGCAGTGGCTACTGAGCATGTTCAGTTCAGAAATTACAGCACATCAGACACGTGCACACACCCCAGTGTGTATAGGATTGCAGTTGGATGCATTAAAATTGCAGGCAAAGAGCCAGTGAGAAGCTGTTTCCATTAAGCCTCTGAGTCAGCTGATTGTCTGACATTTTACTTACAGTTCTGAAAGTCTGTTTATTTATTCCACAATAAAATAAAATTGCATAATGCACTTCCATGTTCATGACTGTCCTTATTATTAATGCTCATTATGTGTCTCTACCCAGGTTGCTCTTGCTGAGAAATAATCTCCTTTGAAACATTTTATCTCAAAAGTGGAACATTAAAGGAAAAACTAGAAAGAAAACTTCTTTTTTAACTAATAGGTGTAGTTTTGTTGGTGAAAATGTATAAATAGCAGCAGGACACATTGCTCAATCTAACACATTGCTCCCCCTCAAAACCATGCATAATATTCCTCAAGCACTTATTCCTATCTCTGGTAATTAAAATATAATGGCCGAAATCCTCTAGTGTAACTTATGTTACTGCAGGAGGAATGACATCTCTGTCAATGATAGGCTGCCACTAATTAAAAGGTCCCTCTTCAGTTCCAGGTTGTGCACAATTTGCACACAATGAGACAAAGCTGAAGCAATGAAGAATCAAAGCAGGGAAACTTTAACGAACAGCAGTTTGCCACTGCCGATAGCATCATTTGCCCCACGGTTGTCTTGAATTATGCAAGAAAAGTTGGCCATTTAGGGTAAACAAGTAATATTTGCTGTTCTTTTGTGATATCCAAACTCTAAAATATAGCAGTTAGTCTTTAAGATGCCACAACTCTTTTATCTCTCTCTCTCTTTCCTTTCCTTTTCTCTTTTTCTTTTTGTCTGGCAAGGCAATATTTGAATGTTACCCAGAGGCAATGCTCTGCATGTACATACCTGGTAAATGTGTATGGGCAGTTAGTTTGTTTTCAATAAGTTAATTTTGATTAACAGTCTTAGCCCTAACCCTAATCCTTTCTAAATATCTAAACTTATCACTATCCATGTGGGCCGAAGTGAAACATTCTAAGCAAAAATAAATGATGTTAAAACCCATTAAAAATGTTCTCCAACTTTACCCTTACGTTGCAGAAGGGTACTTCATGCCTGATCCTACACACGTCTGTGCCCACATGAAGTCTCACAGGATACATTTTAACCTTCTGCAAAGAGATCATTTCCTATTATGTATTCTGTGTATAGGCATCTGGAGCAGTTAATTCTACTTTCTGCTTCTTGAGGGTGTTTCTTTCTATGGTTCTCCAACTACTGATAACTACCACATACTGTATGGCCTTCACAGTTAAGATTGTGACATTGGCTGTTGGGCCTTAATTCCATTATACAATGTCTGAAGAATCAGATTGTAATCTGCAAAAGCCCACACTGAAATGAGGTGACTTGAGAGCATATAACAGCAGCAATTAGTGCTGTAGGTAATATGCAATATTAGTGCAATAGGTAATATACATCACCTTACCCATCCCTTCCCGTGTTTCTAAATTAATGGTCAGAATCCTGCTACATAGTTACACCAGCATAACTCACTTGGTGTAAATCTCAATGGGGAACTGAAACAAGCTGAGAACTCAGTGGAGGGATTTGCCGTTGTATACTGAGTGGGTGCACAAGAGAAAATGGCTATGTTGACTTTGTAACTTAATACAATTCCCCATTGAGATGTTTTTAAACGAACCAAGTAAAATTTATTTAACCACCTTCAAATATAGATGATACATTTTAATAGTTAACACTATTATATATACAGACACTGCTGATTTAATGCTATTAATTCTGTGCATTAATAAATGCATTAATTTATTAATTCATTAATAAATGACACTGTTTATTAATTCATTAATAAATGACATTTATTAATTCATTAATAAATGACACTGTCACCATACTTATCTGATCAAGGTTACTGTTCAAGTGAAAAGCAACAGAAGTGACAGTGCTTGCTACCCTTTAGTGACTCAGGCCAAAAGCAAATGTTATACAGTACTCAGACCTGTTAACAATACCAAAAGAACTTGTGTGTCTGCTGAGGGTTCTGCCAGTTTAGAAGTGTTTTCAAATGAGAGCTACTTAATCAACCTATTTTATGGCTGCTAATTCCCCACTCTAGAAATCCTTCTCTCCTGCTTAAATATATTACTAACTCTGAATAGAGACTTGGTAACTCTACAAAAGTTAATTCTAGCAATTGAGACCATGCTGGAACAGGAGTACAAGCTTCAAGGCTTGGGGGATAAATTCCCACTAAGGTTTACGCTGACTGAGGTATAATAGCAGGTGTAACTAACAGGATTCTGGCCACAAATTAGTGAATTCTGTGTCCTTCAGATCATTAGTATCTAATACATGGTACAATAAATCCCCATCTTCTTTTTTCTAATCTGGGGAAGTTACAATTTATTATTGTTTTTTAGTAACTTCACAGTATCATACGGTGTTAATTCATAGACAGCCTGATAGAAGAATCTCCTTTTCTTTCTGATATGCTAAAGACAAATCATTTGCTCTAGTGGTAGCATTTTTGTTTGAATAGTATCAACATTTCCATTATCTTTGAACAGATTTTCCTTGGTATTTCACTGTGCTGTCATCTCCTAGCTGCTCCTGTGGAGAACTATGTCTCACTATCAATGACAAAGAAGAAGAGTCTAATTAGTCTGCATTTTTCAAAGAATAATTGCCTGTCAAGTGGTTAAACCATCTTTCTAGAAACACATTTCCCAAAGTTGCAATTGAAATTACAGGTACACTCATGTGGATCCTTGATCATCTAAATCTTTCTGAAGAAGCTGTCGTGATGCTATTATTTTATACAAAAATATATTTCCACTGTTATTTTATGTTGAAACTACAGACCATAAAATTAAAGGAGTAAATATATTTAAAGGGCTTTCAGGTCTCTAGAAGCAACGCTATGCATGCAGTGTACAGTACCTTGTTCCAAGTAACAAGGCCAATGGCTTTTTTATGGCACATGGCAAATGTTCCCCATTTAGAATGGTCTAATACACAGCCATTAGATGCTCCCCCCCTCCCCATCGATGCCATTGGCGTGAACACAATACAGTCAGGTTGAAGAGTAACTCTCTGAATATTAATGCTAACACCCAAGGTAAAATGGAAGCTATTTTTAGTGCCTCCTTTTCAGTTGTGCGCAAAGCAATAATTTATTCATTATCAGGCTCCATAGGGAGTTTTGCTCAGTAAAACTTACTCAATCTGCCATGTAACGGGCGGGTGAAAAGACTACCTTGGAAATCATAAAGCATATTTCAATAAATATTAGTATCCTTAGCAAAGCTCAAAGGAGATATTTTCCAATATCTCATTCTGTTTCGTACCTGCTGGTTCTAATGGTAATTAGACGCTAGGGAAAGGCCAGATCTCAAACTGGAATAAACAACTAAATTAGAGTTGCCATTTGCCTATTATGTTCCACCTGTATTGTTGCCCCAGAAATTGAATCTGGGATGGTGCAAACAAAACTAAAACACCTTATGGTAGACTGTTCAGTAGAAACTGAAAAGTTTAAAGAAAGCTCTGCTTTTCATTAAGCTCCCTTTCCAGTTCCTTTCTTTTTTTTAATTTTGGAAACAGAATAAAAACAAATTGTATAATTAATGATGAAAAATATCAACTAATATTCCATTTCGCATGCAAGAAGTTTCAGAGTAAAAGGTGTAGATATATTATTTAGCATGTTCAATACAAGAAACAAAAAAAGCATGATCAGCATCTAGAATAATTGAATTTCTAGGAATGAGTAAAATACATAAATAGCACCTTTGTTTATAGCAAATTGATTTCCATGATTTAGATGCGTATATGCCATAACATAGCCAAGCACCAACAACAATTCTTCTTGTTATTGGGCTTGTAGTGCATCCTTTTGCATTTGGGGCTTGCAATATTTATAAGATGTGCCTTTGATGAAAAACTGTTTATTTATAAGCCTTTGCAAGGAAATTTGGCTGAAATAGAGAGTGTGAGAAGCAGACAGATGTTTGCTCATTCTGCTCTGGCTGGCAGCAACAACCAACACACTGCTCAAAAAGCTACCATGATGCTTTAGGGTTGACAAACTAAGCTGGAGGAATGAGGAGTAGGTGGAAAGTATCTGGATTCTGGAAAAATCTTCCAAGGCCACCTTGTGGAAGCTCAATCACAGAGCTCCTTTGTAACTTGCCAGGGCCACTCTGTAAATTGCCAGCCACTTAACAGCAAGGCATTGTCAACAAATTACAAACTTAATCACGATAAACACCATGAAGATGCAATGGTTGGAAAGGGGGAAGCATCAGGCAGGCATTTATCTATACAAGGTCAGAATGAGTTCCCATCCCATTCTTCCCAACAACCAATAGAATTCTTCAACATATGAAAGCAAGGCTACAACCAACAATCTACCCACTAAGTGCAGATCCACACAAGAGTTAAGAACACTGTACCAGGGAACACAGCTGTGTGAAGATTCAGTGAGGTTGACCATCCAGACTCTGACAACACTTGTATGCTTTTTTTGCAGAAAAGGATTACTCCAGATAAGCCATGTGCAAATGCCATCAAGCTGAACCCAGCATATCAATCACATATGGCAGCCCACAATTTTTGCTATCTTTGGTGGACTGCTGAGTACGTAGAAGGCCACAGTATGAGTTGTACTGCTTATTAGGAGATAAAACTTACAAGCATTGCTGATTTATAATTCCAGCTCTAAAGGCCATGTGCATCGACACCAAACTCTTCCACCTACAGTTGCCATTCAGAGAACCACGGAAGAACAAGAGGACATGTCAATTTTTATTTTTTAAAAAAAATGTTGAATAAAATAGAAATTAAGGAATGTGGGACAAGGGTCACTGAAGAAAAGTAATCCCACCCATGTGATTCTAAGAGAGTTTCCAGATGAGGGTTTAATTCTGCAGTTGGACTGCTTC
Organism: Intellagama lesueurii; assembly: GCA_037013535.1. NCBI lineage: Eukaryota > Metazoa > Chordata > Lepidosauria > Squamata > Agamidae > Intellagama > Intellagama lesueurii. Next base: position 65,929,837 of record JBAJHW010000005.1, on the reverse strand, counting down.
ATCCATGGAATTTTACCTGTGATCCAGAGGTATCATTTTCTATTTAGACCTTCTTGTGTTTCCTCACCACTTCTTCCATCTTCTTTTCCCACCACAGAAATCCAATAAGAAGGAAGCAGAAAAGTTGCAGGATGGTGTTTGACTGGTAGCACTCGGAACTGTCCCCCTGGAAGCACTCAGCAAAGTTAAATATAGTTTTGACTGAATAACAAAAGCTGATATACATGGTGCCCATGCTATCCTGTGGAGGTGTCAAGGGCTCTTGAAAATTATTAGTCTTGAATTTGACCCCAACAGCCAAGCTCTCAACCTCTGAAAGTGGATTCTCTGCTGACGACCCTTCCATCTGATCACTTTCTATCACCTCATTACATAGATTAATTCCAGAGGCTGCCCCATAGACCCCAATTTACGCTCGGCCATGTGAGTTATACCCAGCCCAGAAATACTGTCATATCAAGTGATTTTGCATTATACAGGCTAAAACTGTATGCATGGCATTCCCATTTTCTCACAGCATGATTCTGATAAATAATTCAATTTTGCATGTTTTGACATATTTGTAATATTCAGCTGCCAATGAGAGCAAATGAAATTCAACAACAACAAAAAAGAAAGTCCTTCCAGTTCTTTACATTTTAATGTGTCCTTGAAGAGTAACATTCTCTGCTGCAAATTAGCTGTATGGAAGTGAGAGCTGGACCATAAAGAAGGCTGACCGCCGAAGAATTGATGCTTTTGAATTGTGGTGCTGGAGGAGACTCTTGAGAGTCCCCTGGACTGCAAGGAGAACAAACCTATCCATTTTGAAGGAAATCAACCCTGAGTGTTCACTGGAAGGACAGATCCTGAAGCTGAGGCTCCAATACTTTGGCCATCTCATGAGAAGAGAAGACTCCCTGGAAAAGACCCTGATGTTGGGAAAGTGTGAAGGCAAGAGGAGAAGGGGACGACAGAGGATGAGATGGTTGGACAGTGTCATCGAAGCAACCAACATGAATTTGACCCAACTTCGGGAGGCAGTGGAAGACAGGAGGGCCTGGCGTGCTCTGGTCCATGGGGTCACGAAAAGTCGGACACGACTAAACGACTAAACAACAACAACAATGACTCAAAAACTAATACCATGCTTTCTTGCCCTATTCTACAGATTTTGCATATAATAAAAACACAGACCTCAGCCTCTCACAGTACGCAAAACAATGCTAATATTGAAGTAAAAATACAGGCAAAACTGCCATTTGGCTCCTCCTCTCACATCCAATGTCTTTCTTATAACTGGCAAAGCAACTGCATGTAGCTTCACATGGGGCAGATGGAGCATGGGGAGGAAAAAGGGTGAATGGGTGCCTGTGTGTCTAATTTCTGTTTAAATTTTTTTCAATCCTTTGCCTAATATTTTCATTCAAATGGACATTTTGCCATTTAATCAAAGCAACAGCATTAAATACGTCTAAGGCTAATAATGAAGCAAAAACTTGACATTGCTGAGCAACTGACAAAAAGACATCAGGAGTACAGATGGGCAGGAAGTACTTTCTGCCCTTTCATCATAAGTTGTCCATGTGGCAGCACATTTGCCACACATTCCCTGCCCCCATCCCCCTCACTGACACCTCCATTCACTAGCCGACAGGCGTTGCTCCTTCCCTCCCTGTTGTGTGATCTTCCAGTCTAGGCAGGAGCCCAGCCTTCCCTTCTCTGCCTCCTCCAGCAGCTGGCCACTCAGACTAGGAGGCAGGGCAACGATTCCTGTAATGCTGTCTTTGAGCATTGTGACTTTGAGCTTTGCAACATCTTATTAGTTGATTTTTATAAGTAGTATTGTCCATTACTTGTGAGTAACAAGTAACATACAACTTAATTAAAGTGTTATTAACTGACATGTTATCACTGGCTATGCTGGCTAGAAATTCTAGACCCCCCAAAAAAACAGACGTTTCCATGCTCTGATTCTGAGGGTCAAACTAAATGTCATGTTTAGATAATGCTTTTATAAGAGGTGAACAACATCTGTCATATCACATGATTTTCCACAGTAATGTATCTCATATTTAGGTTACTTTGTTTTGTTATTGATAACCACAAGGTAAAACACAAATCTCTGAGGGACAAATCTCTGAGGAAATTCTTTTGTGGATGCAAATGGGGGATAGCAGGTAATACAAATTCCCTTTAATGTCTAAGTTGACCTGTAACGTTCTACTGAGTGGTCCCTAGACTAGTTTTCTCTGCCATTTATCCCAAACTTGATGGTTAGCCAGTACTAGAATCGAGTCCTCTCACTCAACTCAAAAGAAAAAACCTCTCCTAGCCAGATGGTTTTAGCTTTGTTTCTAAAGTTTTGGAAAAGTCAACAAAATTTTCTGTGATTTGTGTTTCATTGCTTATCCTTATTATTCTGGAAAGCTAGAAACAGAAGTAGAAACTTACATAACTGTTTATGCAATCACTGTTTGCTTTCCTCTTAATACCATAGGTACCATTCCTGGTGTCTTCTTTCTTTTTATGAAAGCCTCAAAATGTCTAATCATCCCTTAGAAATGAATTTTTTTATGATCCAAAATACATTCACATGATCAATAATTGAAGAGAACAATACAGAAATGAACACGTAACATTACCTTCTTCCAACTAGCAAAATGTGTATTGTGATTGTTTAGCAACTTCCATATCAACACATTGCAAGATTTGTTGCTAGTGAACCATCTGCCAAGGGGTACTATTTCCTGACAGGTTGTGCTCTATTTCCCATGAATTAACCACATCTCATTCATGCAACCAACTGTCCAAACTTATGCATGACTGACAAGGTCTACATTCCATGGGGTTTGGCTTACTCTCAGGTAAGCATAGCCCCAAATGTCTCTCAGAAGTCCCCAGGGAGAATTCTGGGACTGGGAGAGAATTAAACAGAAGGAAAAGAGAAGTCTTTCTACCACCAGTGGCTGCTTCACTCCACATGGTTTGGCTGGCCAGAAGAAGGGAACACCTTCTCTGCCCCCTGCTTTCTGGGAGTCACCTCACTGCCCCACAGAAGGGTTGTTCAGTGAAAGGCTTACCTAATGGGTAGAGAGACTATGAAGTCTATGAAGACTAGGAAGCAATGTGACTTTGAAGTTAAACAATGCTGGGGCTGGATGTCCTTACAATCAGAAAGTCCTGTCCCATCCATTAACATTCTAAACCAGTGATTCCCAACACTGGGTCCCCAAATGTTCTTGGACTACAACTCCCAGAAATCCTGGCCAGCGCAGCTTGTGGTCACGGCTTCTGGAAGTTTTAGTCCAAGAACATCTGGAGACCCAAGGTTGGGAACCATTGTTCTAAACCAATGAGCTCTAGGTTCTCACAGTTTTGCCTGAATATGAAATAAGGGTTGATCAAATCCTGTATTTTAAAAATCCCATCTTTCTCTCAAAACATGCTATATACAGTATGTATTTGTGCCTGGGAGGTCCTTGATCTGAATTGTCTATGTATGAGACCGATCACTGCAGTTGTATCCTCCTAAAATATCATATTAAAGGACAGGCTCCATTTATCATGAAATTCTTTGTTCTAACCTGGGTACTCTGCCTCTTATATCTAATAGCAAAGCATTCTTGAGATGCAGTTCCAGCAGGAGTCAACATACATGGCTTTGTCAGAGTAAAGCACTCAGGATTCCATAGAATTGGTGATTTATATTCTCAACAAAGACATTATAAGTCTAAAATAATGCCAGTCCTTAAAGGTTACCCAGGGACTCTTTGAGGAAACAATTCATAGTTTCACAGCCATCATTAGGGTTTAATTTCAAAGAATAAACCATTGGGCACTGGAGAACAAAATGAAAAATAACAGCCCGGTAAATGGATTCCAGGAGATGCACTTAGAAAGGTGTGTGAAACATTACAACCACCCATTTGGGGGTGGGTGTTTTAAAAATCAGAAGTAGATTTTTAAAAGACAGAAACTGGTTTTATTTCATAAATGCAGCAAACTTCATATCATTATCATCACCATCTTAAATGCAGCAAAGAAAATAATGAATGTCTATTACATGCTCTCCATATCAAAATGTTGCAGATGGAAATTCTTGGGAGAAAATTTGGTCTTTTTTTTTAATGCCTTGAAAAGATATTCTTATACCCCAGCATTGAGATTAATGTTGAACAGGCTGTAAATGAAATCAAGAGGTTACTCACATTTCTTTCAAATGAGCAGGGGAGAGAGAAAATGAGAAAATAGCTTAATGAAAATAAAAGATAAAAAAAGAAAAGTTAGACAACAAAAGCATCACCTGAAAATAGGAACATCTGTGTCTAGTGAGCACTAAGCCTGTTATCCCTCCACTGAGGGCACGTGTTAAACACTTTTGGCTCCCAGAACTAATTGAAAGGGTTTATCTTCCCATATAGGCAGTCTTCACTGTTTGACACTGGAGTACACTTCAGCCATTTTCTCATCAACTCATTCTTGGCTGCTCTTTGATAGCTCATCTATAACTGAAGTGCTATACGATTCAGAGAAGCCACACCATTTACAGTTTTACTGTGCAGCAAATAATGTAATGTCACCATAGCCACTCTTTTGAGGTCCCGCACAGCCTTCTCTTTCCCTGCAGCCTTTATCAGCCTAAACTCTGTAGACACTGTTGGACTGCAGTTCTCCTCATCCTCAGGCTACGTGGGCAACAATTAGGAATAATGGGAGCTGGGAAAATCTAGACCAGTGGTTTGCAACCTTGGGTCCCCAGATATTCTTGGACTACAACTCCCAGAAATCCTGGCCAGCACAGCTAGTGGTGAAGACTTCTTGGAGTTTTAGTCCAAGCATATCTGGGGACCTAAGGTTTGGAATTACTGATCTACACTGTCTGTTTGGAAGGGCTGCTCCACGATGCAAGGACGAACACAGGCCCTACCCTTTGAGACAGTGAGGTCAGGCTGCAGATCTTGGATGCCATGAGAGTGCAGAAAATTTTCAGTTTGTTTGTTTATCAAAGAGATAAGAAAAGGTATTGTTTGGACTATAACTCCCAGAATATCCTAGCCAGCACTGCCACTGGGATATTCTGAAAACAGTAGTCCAAAAAGCCAGCTTTTCCCCATCTCTGGTTTACTATTATTTATTATTGTTGGCCAGAATCCTATTGCTGTTTGTGTAACCTGCCACAGTCAACTGCACATCTTGGTCACGTGCATGGTCCTGTTCCTAACTGCACAGCTGTGAATGTGGCCTTGTATTTGGTCAATTGACTTCAATTAGCCATGGAAGACCTTACATGAAAACCAGTAGGGCTTTGGCCATTGTATTTTGACCACCAAGAAATGGGAGGAAAGGCAGTTGTGCTACTATCTGCATCAGATGGCAAAACAACATGGCTGGCCTGGGCATTATAAGGATCATCGTTTACAGCTACATCTCAGGCAGTCTTGGGCTGGCCTTGATGCTAACAGATCTCTCAAAAGGTGAGCCAACCTTAGAAGTAAATTACAAGTCCATTATGATTGTACATCTGCATATTACTAGATAATGATACCTTATCACTTCATCATTACTAGTTATGAGGCAATTTGCTAGATGAAATCGTCAATGAAATTTATGAAAACTAAGAAGTTATTCATACATTCCATTCAAAAATGGCACTTTCTTTACATAGGCAATATGGTGACCCTGATTTCAATGGTGAGGCATGACAAGCCATCCACATGTGAGAAGAGCTTTTATATTTTGTTTATCATGGCATATGAACCAAGTGGAGCAATGGATGATGTCTCTTCTCTCAGGTCAATTTGCAAAGTAACACTAATGAGCCAGGTTATTTTGGCATCAATGGCAGAAAACCCATTAAACACCTCTCCCTGAGAGCAAAAAAGGAATAATAATTAATTAATAATTAAATAACAATCTGTGTAACTTTCATAACTTGTATTCTGCCTCAACATAAGGCTTGCCATAGTAAGTAGTCATCATGTAAAGCAGACTGCTGAGATTTCTGAGCCTAAAATACAGTTTTCAGAGAATCATGGAATAATTGAGTTGGAAGGGCCTATAAGGCCATCAGGTCCAACCGCCAGCTTGACTCAGGAATCCAGCTCAAAGTATATCTGACAGATGGTTGTCTAATTTTCTCTTGAATGCCTCCAGTGTTGGAGTGTTCACCACCTCCTAAGGTAAATGGCTCCATTGTCATACTGCTCTAATAGTTAGGAAGTTTTTCCTGATATTCAGCTGAAATCCAGCTTCCTGTAACTTGAGCCCATTGTTATATGTCCTGTACTCTGGAATGATCAAGATCAAGGTCCTGCCCCTTCACAATCTTTCAAATATTTCAAAAGTGCTATCATATCTCCCCTCAGTTTTATTTTCTCAAGGCTAAACATGCCCAGTTCCTTCAGCATTTTCTCATACGGCTTGGTTTCCATTCCCCTGATCATCCTTGTTGCCCTCCTCTGAACTTATTCCATTTCTTTTGCATCCTTCTTAAAATGCAGTGTCCAGAACTGGACACAGTACTTGAAATGAGGCCTGACCAGTGTCAAACAGAGGGGAACTAGAACTTCACAAGATCTGGAGACTATACTTCTGTTAATGCAGCCTAAAATAGCATTTTCTTTCTTCCTTTCTTCCTTTCTTCTTTCCACCCACCCGCCCACCTGCCCGCCACATCACAGTATTGGCTTATATTCATTCAGCTTGTGATCTACAACAATTCCAAGATCCTTCTTGCTCATAGTATTACTGAGCCAGAAAAAAAGGAAGGGGTATGTGGGTTCCAAGTTTTGAGTCACGCCTGAGTCATTGAAGAAGAAAAAAACAAGTTGAATCCAAGTTGAGTCTTTGGTGCAAATTAAGTCCGACTTGACAGCGAGTCCCATGATTTGAGTCCCTATCCCTGGTTAGGCCACTTGCTTGTCACCTTTAAAATAACTTGTAAGTTGCAATTACATTGCAGAAGTGGTAGTGCTATCCCTCATTAAATTGTAATTGCAGTTTAGTGCATTTTGACATTTGTTATTGGAAAAGGGAGCTAATTCCTAGTGATTTCCTTCTGCCTTTATCAAACTCTCTCTTTGAAGATACCATCATATTTTCTTATCTAAAAAATAATGCTGACAGTTTCAGTGATGATGCAGTGCACAGTAAGCTGAAGAGGAGTGTACTTAAACAAAGCCTATGACAGGCAATAACCTTTCCATGGTTATCAAGAAAAGATGGTAATCTGAGAAAAACTGAAACATCATAAAAGGTGGATCTACAAAAGCTATAAATCTCACCAAGGTATCAGCATTAGTCTTTCCTATAGAAGAGCGACAGGGCAAGCTGCAGCCTGCAGTTGTCATATATTTAATTTCTGGCAGTTTTCCTGTTAGAGTACACCAAGTGTTAGATAGTAGCCACTAAGCCCTCAGTTTTGTAAAGCAATAAAAGTAGCTAAGAATGAATGTTCAGGGTAAAAATAGATGCATCAGAACTGGACATAATACAAGAAGCAAAATATTTCAAATCACTTAGAAATGTACGACTATCTAATACAATCATAGATGTTTTTATGGTACTTTACGTAGAAGATACAGCAGTCATCGTTTGTACCGTCGGAAAGCACTGTATGGCTCAAAGAAGCACAGAAGTATTTCTGGCTGCCCTTCCAATGAACCTTTCATCTTCAAATCAACAAGTATTTCTTGTGCTCTAAAAGCAACTGATCATACTTAACGTTGGATAATATTTAATTATATTAAGCTTCCTGCATCTTCCTTGTTGTGCACCACTAAGGAAAGCTGCCTAATGTCTCATATCTGTGTGGTAAGCCTTTTGCTTGTAAAGCTTCCCAGGTTCACAAGCCACAAAAGATAGTAAAAGCCCCCTGTGGCAATCACCCTGCCTTTGCTCATGTATGAGGTTATTTGCAGGCACCAATGGGAGTTGTTGGGAGGCGGGGCCAGAGAAACTAGAAGGGAGGGGTGAGGCAGATAAGAGTTAGAGAGTTAGAGAGTTACAGTTAGATAGTCGGGGGAGTCTGAAGTGAGAGGTCAGTTGAGAGTGTGGAACTTATAGAGAGTTAAGTGTGAAACAAGTAATTACAAAACTACTGAATACTTCAAAGTCTTTAAGGAACCTGTTTATGAGAACTGTATCCGATAAACCTGTTTTGTTAAACTTTACACACAGTATGGACCTCCATCTTTCTAAATAAATATTGCTGACAGAGATCAACTGGTGGCAGCATGAAAGGGAACGTGGCATGGGCCTCAGGCTAGTGAAATAATCTGGGGACATGCGAGGGGCACGTCACACACTCAAGATTTCCAACATTGAAGTAACATATTTACGCCCGTTTTGTACCCTTTTAATTGTTAGGGTTTCCACTAGAATCCCACAAAGAATTGTGTACTTAGAACAGTTTCCACAAAATCATATATCCCATAGTTCTCAGGGGGAAAGTAATTATTCTGAAAGGCATTAGGGCTTTTTAGCTTTCCCAGCTGGAGCTCCTTAGGTGAGTTGAACTTTCAGAATCCTCCAGACAGCATAACTAATCTAGTGGCCAAAATCCTGTTCCTTAGCATAGGAAATTGTACTAAAGTAGGGCCACTGAATCAATGGGGATTTGGTGAGTCAGCTCCTCCATAAGTTCTATTGATTCAAATGCGACTATTCTAACTGTAACAGATCCTTAGCATAGTAAGTTACAATTAAAGTAGGACCATTTGAATCAATGGAATTTATGGAGGAGCTGACTTGCCAAATCCCTATTGATTCAATTGGCCTACTATAGTGTGATGTACTAAACTAAGCAACAGGATTTTGGCCTTGTATGGCTATGCCTATGTTATCAAATTATGCTTAGAAATATTTCTGCCAGCCATGAACATGAAATGGCATAATTTCTGAAGACCAAACTTGTGTATTTTTAGAAAAAAGGAGGAATACAGAGTTTGACGGAGGGTCAAGGTCTGTGCTATACATAACACATCATTCTAGCTGAAATCATGCTAGTGTTCCAGCAACATGATTCCAGCAGACCTTCACATCTGATTAATTAGATTTGCAAATGAAACACGTGTGTACATCCTGAACCTCAAGCACAAAACAAAACTGGCTGATTTGTAAACTATGAGACCAATAGAAAGCAACTGCTGTGATAATCAGATGCTTTCAGCAATTACAGAACTGTCATCTCTAATGAAATACTCTCTATAATGTATAGCATAAACACATATAAGTGCAGAATGTAACATTACTGCAAGGGAACGACTGCTCTCTGCCCGCCCAACCCAAAATATCGAGATGAGACACAGTAATATGGGTTAAAACTAGGGCCACAACTTTATTAACTATTTAACTTTTAACTACCCCTCTTTACAAGGGGGCCAGCCGTAGTGCTAACAGGTCTTGAACCCTCCTCATTCTTGACCAACCGGTCTAGACCTTTGCCCCTGGGAGTTCCTAGCCCGAGAGGGTGCTGTTGAACTGTCCAGCACTCTCTCGGCCATCCACCCGGAGTACCCAGGGCCACCCTCTACCCGTGTCTCTAGACTCCACATGCCCAGCATCCCCTGGGGTCTCCCTGTTTTCCCTCGTCTCAGCCAAACCTCTGTAAATGCAGTTCTGAGAGGAGGAATCCCTTGCACCCTCTGGGTGCCCACCCTGGAACTCACCTGAACCTACCCTGTTTAGCACTACCCGCCATCATGACCGTACTGCCAGTGACCTATTTAGCTCCCATGTGATCCCTGGGAATAAGGATGGGACGGGCGAAAAACCACCTGCAGCCTGGAGCCAATTTGGTGCAGGTCAAAAATTCCCATCCGACCCCAAAGTGACCAGCTACTCTCATTCTTACCCTGGGTGGGAGTGTGGGTCGCTCGTCAGCCAGGGAAGAGGATGGCACAGGCCATGAGGCTCATTTTAAAAGCTCACATTGGGCCAGGCCTGTCCATCCTCTCGCGAGGCCCCTGTCTGTCACTCTTTGAGTGGGCGGGCAAAGAGTCCCCGCCCAGGCAGCTCCGCGCCTTTGCAGAGTGCCGTTGTGCCACTGAATAACTGGAACGCCTATTATTTGTTCATGAACCAGGTTCATTTGTACAATGAATCATGTGGAGTGAAAGTTTACAAGTGGGAGAAAAAACCAAAGCTTGTGTTTGAAGATTCAACTCCACACTATAACAGTGTTTAAAAGGTAGATATATTGTTTGTAACAACTCAGTAAAACACCCCAAGTTGGCATACAGCCAGCTAGCAAGAAGTAGTGATGATTACTTAAGCACTTTTTTCATATTGATTCATTCAACGTATCATTCAGAGAACAACAAATCTTTGAATCCGCTGTGATAATGTGATATTATTGCTACAAATGTGGCAAACGCAGATAGATGAACTTTACATTCACATGTCTGCTTCCTCAGCAGTTTCAACCAACATTTTGTTCACTGTTCCTTAGTATTAATATGCGCTGTAAAAACATTTCAATTTTTTCATGCTTTTTTTTTTTTTTTTTTTTTTTTTTTTTAGGAAAGCAGAGTGATAGGAGATGAAAACGAAAAACTCCATGCATCATCTTACACATTGAGCCAGAAAGGGTGCAGTAAAAGTCTGGAAAATAAGTAATGCCAGCCCCACTTGTACACTGTGCAGACCGCCTATAGTGTGCACTGGGCCCTACACATGAATACCCATTGATGTTATCTTTTCCTAGGAATAATGTGAGTTGGGCATTCACATGGGCATTTAGTGAGAATACAAGAGAGAGCCTTCTCTCTCATTGCTCCCAAACTGTGAAACTCCCTCCCATGGGAGATGAGGCTGGCCCCCTCTTTACTGTTGTTCTGCAGGCGGGCAAAGGCCAGTCTCTACAGGCAGGCTTTCTCTCCATGACTGCCTAAGAGGTTTTTTATAAATGGAATTGTTATGTTCTGTGTTTTTAGAACTGTTTCTATCCACCAGTTTTAATATAATATCTGTGTAATTATTTTTTAATACTGCAATAATTTACTCTCTCTTTTTAGCTTTAATACTGTTTGTTTTAATATTGTAAGCTGCCTTAGGTCCTCTTGAGGAGAAAGTTGGAGTATAAATATTTAAAATAAATAAACTCACATTCACTCACATAGCAGGCCCATGGACAGCCAGCCCTCCCATTAGGAAGAGTGAAGCAGCAGCCTCAGGCAACTGGCTCAGGATATCATGAAAGGGCAGAAGACTGTTTGCTGAGGTATTTATTATCACTGTATTCTTACTGTCAAGGAGAGGAAAGGTGCTTCTGGGATTTTCTCTCTCAGGTGCTAAAATAACTTGGTTGTCCCTGGGTACTGTGGACCTAGACTTGGGGTGGGGGCCGGCGCAACATATTCTGCTCTGTGTCAAGAAAATAAAAGTCTTGGGCTGACCATGGATGTCTGCATGGTGGAAAAATGCTTCATGCTCAAGAACACTTTCTAGCACAATGCTGCTCACAGCATTCCCTTCCTAAATTTGTGAGCTGTGGTTAATATAATGCCTATGGTGCCATCCAATGTTGTAACAAGAAATTTTCCCTTTTTACATTTCTTCTTAGTTGAGCACCTACTGGCATTTGTTTAGAATCACAATTCCCTGATGCATTCCAATTATTCTCCAGCAGAGGTTGTATTTAGATTACAATCCACCCACTGTACTTTGTCAAGAAATCATTGACAGTGACAGCATATGTGTGCTGTTTAAAGATGTAATAACCAAGTTTGCTTGTTATTTTGCTCATAGGGAGCAATGACAGTATGTTCTGTCTGTAAACAGAAACTCATATTTTGTTTGTACACTCAGGCTCAATTCTCTAACATCACCCAACTAGTTTTTCTTTCATGTCCAAAACAAGAAGGCATCGGTGCCAGACTTTAACAACCAAAGTGTTAGACACTGGTGCTGAATCTGATGCCTCTTAATGGTTTCATTTACAGAAACCAGTTCTCTGGCATTTTCTTTTTTCCCACTTGGGCTCACAGGATAGACCCACAACATTTTGCAATCTGAAGATGGGAAGATGTCTTCTCCCAACACATGTACAGGAACCAGCAGGATTAGCAGCTGAATCTTGTTTCTATGACTGAGAAGAGCAGGTTCGCTTAAGAGCTTAGATCAGGCCACAAGAGAAGTATACAGTGGCGTCCTCAAGGACCTTGGTCTGAGAGGATACAGCTGTATACAGCTGTTCTAACTTCAGCATCTTTTACCTGAGACACCTACTTCACTATGCTTAATAGTAAGGCTGACTCTGTAGGTTCACTCCAAGTATCTGAGCCCATTTGCAACACAAAGGAATCCAAGGAGGAATGTCACAAAAATTTGGGATAACAGTATTTAATTCTTTCTGCTTGAGCAGTTTCCTCTGTGATGTTTTTTCGTTGGAATTATCGCCCTAGCTTGGCAGGGTGATGATGATGTGGAGGAATGATACATATACCTTACCCCCAGAGGGGAAATAGTAGCATGAAAGAGAAGAGATATTTAGATTTAGTTTAGATTTGGAGACAGTGACAGAAAAAAAAGGGGCTTATGATGAAACTATAGAGTTGTTCAACATATTTCTATATGATATTTTCCAGTAAGAACAGCAGATTAATAATGGAAATAAGACTATTTGCCACTGAAGATGTTTTGTGAATCTATGTTTCAGCCATATATAAGGAGAGAACCTGAAGACAAGGGTGGGTGATATCTTTCAAAAATACCACTAAATAATTACAAACAATAGCTTCCTTTTTCTTCTGCATGGGTCTTCATCAGGCTGGCCACTGCAGAGCTAGGGGCAGTGCAGAAGAAACATAAAAGTCCCAGTAATCATGGCTGTGTGGGCCAGGTTCCTCTATTTAAAGCAAGCTTCAAATTCAGGACTACAGAATTGGCTCAGAGGTTTAAAAATTTAAAAAAAAAACTGTGTGGTCCTTCAACAAGGATATGTAGTGCTTTTCTTAGTCCAGGGTCTGAAGAGGAAGATACAAAAGTGCACACTGAAATACAACAATAAGGTTTGAAGATGCCACAACATTTTTATTTTATTTTATTTTTTTAATTTTTGTCTAGATATGTTTTACTAGACCACCTGGCTTACCTAGTATGAAAACTAAATTAACATAACTGGGAAGCCTTTGTCTAACAAGGTTGGGAAATCCACACCACCAGAGGTGAACTCTGAAAGCTGGACCCATGAAGAAAAACTTCTTGTGGGCAAAGGAACTTAGCTAGTACAAACACTTCAATGGTCTCTCTCTCTCTTTTTTCCTCCTCCAGGTCAGCAAAAAAGACATATTAATTATTAGAAATCCAATTGCTTGAATTGGCCTGGATTGGCCTTCCATTCATGTGAAGGAGAGGTGCTTTCTGCCACTTTTCGGTTCGTCTGTGCCATATCCCATGCTCGCTCACCAGGAGCAGAATTTTTCTGAAGGAAGAGAAGAGTGTGCATAGGAACTGAGGAGGTTGGAAATCTCAGTTCAACAAATATAAACACTGTTTCTTCTTGTAGGAAAGTTAAGATCTAAATCAATATTTCTGAACTGTAGCAAGAAATAAACATATTGTCTTTGCCGTTTGGTAACATGATGATTACGCATCATCTTAGAAAATACATTTTCTTCTGCAGATGGCAAGACGGGGTATTCCATCTGCATACTCCCCGCTCTTCTATTAAAATACGTTGTTTAAATGCTGCCTCTGAGAAACACAAATGAATAATTTTTTTATTTCTACTTTTCTACTTTTACATCAAGGAACATATGATGCTTCATTCTCTGTTTTTCTTCTTGTTGCTGAAAACATTCACTTTAGTTTTTGATCGCTTTCTGACAGGTAAATATAATAGAAAGGCTAAAATCCTGTTGGCAGCTACACATGCAAAGCTGCCAAAGCAATAGAAAAAAATGCAGCATGGTGGAAGTAATATCCACAAAGCACTTCTGCAGGTGTGTCACTCCACATTCCTTATGTGAACTGCCCAACCAATTGCACAATGGTGACATGAGCCATGTGACCATGAACTTCTGTCATGAACCTTGCAACCAATTGTATGACACATCCATGACATGAACTGCACAATCATTTGTGCAATACTGGCTGCTTGGGGGTAAGGTGCAGCACAATTCCACAACCATAACTTTACGTTACAGCAGTTTGAATAAGATTTCAGCCAAAGTGAAGGTTTTGGCATATTTTTTTAAGTTTCCATGACAGTTGGTCAGTTCCATTGGTTGGTTTATAGACCAATTAAATGGTTTGACCCAGACAATTCACTGGGTCCCAATACTACTCTTGTATTTAATGGCCAGAGTCCTGTTGGTGTTTGTGTAAAGTTTGTGTGACTTTCTGTGGCTAATTGATAAGGCATCAGGTCACATTTTAGTGACGTGCCTGGTTGTGCGACCAGTTATTTATGTATTTTATTTATTTGATTTTTATACTGCCCATCTGGCTGCCAAGGCTACTCTGGGCGGTTTACAAAAACAGTAATAAAACAATAACATAAAAAACAGAAATAATCACTAACGCCCAAACAAAATATAAGAGCTACTAAAACAAATTACACTAAGAAATAACATAATAAAAACATTTGAAAAGCATGGTGGAGGGTTGAATGTTAGTTATTAAAAACACTATTGTATCAGGATGTTTTAAAATCTGGGAAGGCCTGTCTAAATAACCACGTTTTTAATAATGTTTGAAAGTTCCCAATGAAGGGGCCAGGTGAATTTTGGGCAGGAGACTGTTCCATAGTTGCGGAGCAACTGCCGAGAAGGCCCAATTTCTGGTCATCATATTTCGGGCCTCTCAACTGTCAATCGCCCAGCCTGGGAAGATCTTACAGAATGGAGAGATCTAATTGGAAGGAGGCATTCTGCCAGATATTGAGGTCCTAAACCATTTAGGGCCTTATAGATTAACACCATCACCCTGAAGCTGGCACGGAAGTGAACAGTTAACCAGTGCAGGGTGGCCAGGGTGGGGGAAATATGTTGGTGTCTCCTTACCCCACTCAACAATCTGGCCACCAAGTTCTGGACCTGCTGGAGTCTCTGTAACAGCCCCAAGCGTAGCCCCACGTAGAGAGCATTACAATAGTCTGATCTCGAGACTACCAGTGCATGAACCAGCATGGTGAGGGACCTGGTATCAAGGTAGGGATGCAACTGGGCAATCCGCCTTAGATGGAAATAGGCGGAATGGACCACAGATGCTATCTGAGATTCTATTGACAGCACTGGCTCCAGGAGTGTCCAAGCTGCGCACCTCACCCTTCGCGGAAAGAGTAGCACCCCCAAAGGAGAGAGAAGCACCCAGACCACAAACACTAGGGGCACCCACCCGCAGGATTTTCATCCTGCCCAGCTTCAGCCTCAGTCTATTATCCAGTTACACCCTAGCACTTTTCAGTTAGCCCCAATTAACTGTGACAAGTTACATAAATATTTACACAACATCACCTAGGAAGTTTTACTAATTCATGAACATGCATTATTATTACATTTGTTTTTTCTTTGTAACTGGATCAAGTTCAGCTTTATCAGGTCTTCTTTCATCACAAACAAATATATGTTGAGTTTGTGTAGAAAAAAAAAATTACAGTAGCAGCTAAGAACTATTTTCTGCCCTTACAAACATATGATAGGCTTCTATTGAGCTCTAGTTATTAAGGATGTGCATTGTGTCGTAATTATTGAAATATGTTTGCTTGGAGTTAGGCAGCTCAGACTTATTAGCCATTTTCAACATTGCACAGTGCTTGTTATGGGTTTCTCTCTGAGGTTTTGGCATAATTACACCAAGCTAAGCACTGTAATTTATCTTGCCTAATGACTAGTTAGTTTGGTTTAATGTGATTATTTACATATTCCTGACAGTGTGACCAGGAAACATAAGCTTAATACAGGAAAAATAGCCATTAGACTACAGCTTGATTAATGGCTGATTCTAGTTATAATGGCATGAAGGCTTCAGCTCCTAGCAATGCTTTAGCTTGTCTATGAGATAAAGAGAAATCGTGCATAGTTTTGAGACTCCTGCAGAGGTAAAAATGTAATGGTGTAGGTGTGTAGAAAACCACACACAATGGTTGCTAAGCCTGCATGGTGTAACACCACTGGTAAAGCTACTCAAGCAAGCAAAAGGGAACCTCCATAGAAGGATGTCACATATCTAGCACATAAGAAGAGATGCTGGGGAACATACAGAAAGAAGAGCAGTGGAAAAATATGTAGTTTGATGGCTAACATATTGACACTCTTGCCTTCATTTGCCTGGTTCCTAGAAGTAACTGCAAAGGTATATTGTATACACAAGAAGAAATGTTTCACATTTTAAAAAATACACAAGGCTGGGTATTGCGGCAGTTATTCTCTTCTGTTTATTTACAGATCTGGAGGCAAGCCAAAGATGCATATTCAGAGCTTGGAGGTAACTGGTAATCAATATCTATAAATAATAATCATGTGCCATCAAGTTAATTCCAATTTATAGTGACCCTTTTCAGGGTTTTCCAGGTAGAGAATACTCAGAAGTGATGTATCATTCCCTTCTTCTGGGGTGCCGTGGAATTGTGTACTTGCCCAAGGCCACACATGCTGGCTCTATTCACAGGAAACACAGTGGGGAATCAAACTCTCAACCTCTGGTTCCGCAGCCAGATACCTAAGCCACTGAGCTATCCAGTTATCCAGTTATTTCTATCCAGTTATCTAGTTACTTCTAATTAGCATTTTTCCCTTATAAGGATGTTGCAACTGTAACTTGATGAGGGGAAACTCCACTCTTTTTGTAGTGTAATTGGAGTTGTCATTACTTTTATAGTTGCAGTCCTGTAGCCTTCCTAAATGGGAAAAAAAATCTCACATGGTCCAAGTGCTAGCTCAAATTCTTCCTTGTCTAAACACACAATTCTGCCCACTTCTGCTCTTTACCTCTCAGAAAGATGTTCAGCATAAGGGAGACTTTCAGCAGGATTTAGGTGATGGTTTCCTCCATACTTCCAGAAGCACAGCTTCTACTGTATCATAGTTAATATGAATCATCAAAAAAATTGTACAAGGCTAGTCACACAGCTTGGAATGCACACCATTGGACGTACTATATTTCTTGTACTCATAATTTGATTAAGGACATCAGCATCTTATTTTGTTAATTGGCAAAAAAAATAATGCTGAGTCCACGAATTGTCACTAATTTTGATCATCTCTTCATTTACCATCACCAGCACATTTAAATATCTTACTTCTGTGCCCTCATTTTCTGTCATGGGTGATAGATAAGGCACTCTAATATCCTTAAAGCTGTTCCCTATGGTTTATTCTCTAATGAAGGTCTACCAGCATGAAAATCTGCCATGAATAACACTCTTTTATACTCTCTTGCTAATTTTAATTTACTGTTCCATGTCATGCAGTTCCAGCAACTGCATTTTACAAGCAGATTGTTTATATACCGTTTTTGTGTGGCCTTCATTTATCTCTTCTATGCCTAAACAAAAAATGTCTTTTCTACAAACCTTTCCAAGGAAACCAAGCCAACAGCGCCGTCTCTGGTCTTTGGGTAAGCAGCAGGTTGTTTATTCTTTATAGATAGGTTGTGAAGACTATTGGATATACAATATTGCAATCTACATATGGTGCCTTTAAGAGGTTATGACTGGGAGAGATTTTTTTCTAGACTGGGGTGGATGTCAGTCAACTCAGTGACAGCCAATAGATTCCTCTCTACCTCAGATTCTTTTTCCCACTTTTTCCCCAATCAGGGTTCTGTCAATGTTAGCAGTAGAGTCTGTCAGAAGTGGACAGTTAGAGTGGCATGTTCTGTCAGCTATGTAACCAGTCAATCAGTAATGAAGCTAGTTAAGTTCAGTGATGTAACAAAACATTTTTACATAATATGATGTTTGTTTTTGATCTATGAAGAACTGTAAGGGAAGAGAACATTTTATTCTTTCTCATTGCCAAGTTTCTTAGTGAATTATCAAAACAGTAAGTGCCAGTTGAGATAAACTAACAAATAAGGAGTGGTATACTGAGGGAGACTTGTAGCTCAATCTGCTCTGTAGGTTCCTGCCTGAACTATTTTTAATCTACTGCATAATTAGAAGAACTTTATTTTTTTATTAAAGCCACACTCAATGTTTTCACACTGTGCCCCCACAAAAGACATAATGGAACTTGAGGACAATGGCTCAGTTCTATGGATCATCTGGAACTGGACATATTGATGTGGAATGTGAGACCATGTGTTCTCCACTGCTACTCCATTTTTTTTTCACTGCTTGTAAGACCTGAACACTGAGGGAATGAATTTATTTTCTTTCAATGTATAGCTTTACCATTAAGGAAGTCAAGAACTCTCACCAGTGTCTCACTACTGACTGGGAGCAGGTTGTCTCAGATAGCCTGTAAATTCTCCAACACCTCTCAGAAATATTCTTGCCTTCAATGTCAAAGTGGGACAAGTGCCTTTTCTCATGTTTTTGGCTTTTTGTGCAAAAGATGGCTAGGCAAAACAACTAAGTATGTGCACGCATGCACACACACACACACACACACACAAAATACCACTATGTTTGCAAGTTTGTGTGAAAGAGTGACACTCGTCAAATTTTCTGATTATGTACATTTTAGAGAAAAGCGCACAACTCAGTCTTGCAAATGCACAAATGTTCTCCAACATCACTAAAACATTCTGCAACAAAAGGGGGGAAATGTGTTTTTTTGTTTACCACACAAGGATGAAGTAGATCAGGATTCACACCCCAGTTAATCATATAAAGGATCCTAAGTAGATCCAGTATCCTCTTAAAAGGACCTTAGTAGATCCTCAGGGCAGAATGCAGAATAAACAGGAACCGCACCATCAATACCCTCACATATATATTTATAAAATATGGAATGTGGCCATTCTAGCTGTGGAATTCTGGCAGTTGTAGTCTAAAATAGCAAATGTTTCCTGTCTGTGGTATTTATTTTGAAAACGTATAGACTGCTAAACAAAAGAAAGATTTTCAAAGCATAGTAGAAAACATAGTCACATAGAATAAATATTTCTTATTTAAAATATCAATGCAATTATTCACATATACACATATAATTAATATGTAGATAAAGAAACCTAATCTTTAGGAAGCCCAGATGAAGAAATAATGGTTAGAAAACTAAAGCAGCAATAGTGCAGGTATATAACTTATTAAAAACAAAAGAGAAAATTTAACATGAGAGGAATTGACTCAATAAGCAAAGTGAACAATGTCATCTGGCCATGTATTTATTTATTATTTTATTTCTTTAGAATTTAGAACTCTTCACCCTTACAGTTACTAGGTATACAATAAGCATGACTAAAAGTAGTCCTAGAAGCTAAAAATACACAGTACAACAAAATCTTCTCAAAAACATTTTAGAGCCAGATCAAACAGCAGAAGAGGCTCATAGAATACAAACAGTATACTGTGCTGCCTGGCATTCCATTCCATAATGAAAACAGTAGTTGCATTTTGAAATAATGGTAGTTTCCAGTTCCCATAGCAATATCAACAAGAAGACTGGTTCTAAACAACAATATTAACATAATACATATGCTGAAAGCCAAGAAAGAAAGCTATGCACAGGGTGATTATGATACAAACATTTACTGAATACAAATTTTTTTGTAACCATAGCATTGTTGTGTTATTAAAATATAAAAATATAGCAAGGATGCACTGTCCTTTAGACATCCCATTGCTCTTTATACTGTACTCTCATCCCATTTTATAGCTACTATGCACCCTTTCTTCAACCTGTTTCCTACTCAGCTCCTTAGCCCCTGTTCCTTAGTCCCCACCTCTACTGCGACAATATTCATCCAGTCCCCTTCAGGCACTATGCCCTCTGAAGGTAGGGATACTTGTTGATTGTATTTAGCCTTCATTTCAAAGTGAACCAGCCAACCAGGATGGAATTGACTTGGAATCAATGCAACTGACATGGGATTGGCTCCTGATTTTGTTTTATACAGACTTCTCTGTCCTCTTCAGTACAGCAGCCCAATTATCTCCCATAAAATGGTACAAAGAAGGTCAGGGACTTCTTAGGGTATGCTGGAGGATAATCCTTAAAATTCAGGTGAATGTTCTAACAGCTGAGCACTTTCATCCACAGAAGGCAGATCCTCAATCCAGTCCATAGGTCAGAAGTCAAGGAATCCATCCATCCCTAGTTGATGAAACAACAGTATCCAGCCACTGGCACCATTCCTGACATTCTCCCTGGTCCAAGTCATCACTGGCCCTCATGATGTTGTTGGCCTTCAGCTCCAATCTGTTCCAGCCAGTAACCAGGCACTATCTGCATGTTGTATTGTGCAACATCCAGATGGCAACATGTTCCCCACACATGCCCTGCATAATGAAGGATATTCATTAAGCAGGAGAAGGCAAAGTAAGTGGGCTGAATTTTCACAAAGAAATGGCTGGAAATGATGAAAAGTCAAACCCAGAAGTGGTTTTCATTTTGCTTTTGGGTTAGTGGGTGAGATTTTGGGCTTGAGAGAGGCTTGTAAGATCCACCACTTCTGGAGGATTCCAGCTTCAGGAAAATACACATTTTTGACTAGAGAGGAGGAGGAATACTTTTCTAATGCAGGGAGGGCCCTCTGTGGAGTTCTGCAACCTATTTAGGGGTGGAATGTTGTTCATAGACCACATTTTGCCTATTTCAAGGTAAAGGAAAGGATGCAAAAGGAAGCCTCTTAATTACTATTCATATCTAGAAGATTCTGCACAAATCTCAGCACTTAGTATAAATCAAATACAAAGGATACCCACTTAAGAGAAAATAAATTGCCCCTTTCCATTTTTATTTCCTATTTTGCATTCCACTTTTATTTTCTATTCTGCAGTACTTTCAAAACCAAAAATAATGGCAGCTTTTGCTTACAAAATGAGGCTAAAGTCATTTAATAAGGGCTGACGGGTAATTTGTCATGAAAGTGTAGCATGATGAAAAGAGCATTTTATGTTTATACTCAAGAAACCATAAATACAATAAGAAGAGTTATGCACCTTTTTGAAAATGTAAGTACCACAGATATTCAAATTTTATTAAGAAAGACCTAAGATTTCTTTCAATACAAGTGGGAGCATTATAGTTTTGTTCAGCACAGCAGTACATTTTCAAAAGAAAACAATAGCAATGCAGTCAAATTCAAATGTTTGTAGGCTGAATGTCATGGAAAATAGAAAAATCAGAGTCAGAATTATTGTTTTTGTCCTCTTAAAAATCAGAGTTTTTAATCTACTTCAAAAAGTGTAAGGAATGCTTCAGAAGACTCCGTATGATATCAAAGTCGCAGCAGAACATTGAAAACAGTTTTGACTGCAATTTTCAGAATGATATACTGCTGTGAGCTATCCTTGTCACTATGTAAAGTATATTCAGATGCCTTGGTCTGGAATGGGTAATTAAGGCCAGAGATTACAAATATTTAGGTCCATAGGTTACAGCTCTAGGAATCTGCCTCATGGCACAGTAGTTAAACTGCAGTACTGTAAACAAAACTCTTCTCACAATCTGAGCTCAATCCCAACAGGCTCAAAATTGACTCAGTCTTCCATCCTTCTGAGGTCAGTAAATAGAGTAGCCAGCTTGTAGGGGTGGCATAATTACATTGTAAGGTGCCCAGAAAGTGCTTTAAGTACAATGGGGCAGTATATAAGCAGCACACTTTGCTTTGGATTCTGGGAGCTGAAGCCACTCAAAACCAAATATTTCCTATCTCTGATTAAGACGAATTAATAATAATTGTGACCCTCAAGTCAATTCTGACTTATTGTGACCCTTTTCAGGGTTTTCTAGGTAGACAGTACTCAGCAGTGGTTTACCATCCTCTTCTTCTGGGGCATTCTAGCACTGTGCAGCTTGCCCAAGATGCATAGTGGGGAACTGAACTGTCAACCTCTGGCTCTGCCTCTGTAGCAAGATACATAACTCATTGGGCTATCCAGCGCTTTTACAAAATAGCTGCTGCTGGTGAACATAAAAGCTGCTAGAAATTGTTTGTTGCTGTGAGTAAACACAGCTGCCTTCATGTTTTGATTCTGCTTTAGCGTATGGCCATGGCAACTGTCATGATGACTGTCTGCACTCAGAGTACACCATTGCACCACAGAGAGGGAAGCCACTTGAGTCCTACGCTGCCATCTCCCCTCTCCTCCAAGTAGCACAGCAGACACTGCCTTGACCATGGGCGCAACCCAGAATCTGAATCAGTTCATGGAACGGCCTACAAACAATAAAAGTCTGTTCCCAATTGGTACATCCGGTGTATTCCTCCTTTTAGCCCATCAGAGTGCAAAAGGCCTCTCTGTTATCACATTTTCAATGTAACTTTACATGGAATGATAGAACAAATTAGGTCTTTTAAAAAGAAATTATTAAGTACTTGTCTCTAGGATTTCAGCTATAATTTGTATCCAAGCTCCTAAACATCCTTCCTAAAGTAGATCCTGTTTATTACAGAGAAACCCACTTCCAATTATGTGAGTTTGCAAGGTACCAAAACAGAATCCACCTAAATTACAGACTGAATGGTAATCCCTTACTTCATAGTGTCTGAGCGATAGACTATGTCTGATGAAATGGGTTGCAGTTCACAAAATGCCCAAGAAAACCTGTCTGTCCTTAATTTGGACACAAGACTCTTTGTTGTTGCTGCTTCAACAAACTAACGCTCCTTGAACATTACTTCAAGGCAGAAGAAGTGAAATATAAGGCTTCTGACCTATCCAGGGACAGAAATTGGTAATTGGCTCCTTGGGATAATTATCCACCAAACTCTTTGTCTTATATCTTTGTTTACCATGCATAACGATGCAGAAACTCAAAGCAAGTTTCTTTTGACAGCTTCTTTCAGTAAATTACAGTGATCCCTTGGAAGCAGTTCCTAACGATTAATGTTTCTTTTTCTCTTTAATCTATATGGCTATCAGTCTCTCCTCCTGTTGCTGAATTGCCTCCACACTTTTTCTTTCCTCTTACCAGCTGCTCTGAGTGCAGCTTCTTTCATTCATGTGCAGTCTTCCACCTCTGGTGGTTTTTCAATCTTGCCCCCGGTATATCATACCTGTCAGGTGCTGGCAATAACATCCCTCTGAAGCTGCCATGTTGATACTGTCAAGGGAATGAACTACGTTTCTACCCTTTCTTTTTTTCCCCCAACATTCTCATTTGCATGGCCACTGACAAATGAGTCATTTACATAATTTCTGTTCACATCATGGTAACATTAGCTCGCTTCTTTTGTTCTATTTGCAATTACTAATCACAAAGATTTGAATTCTGAATTACTTTCTGTCCTCATCAAAATTTTAATAGATGAAGGGATTAATCACCTCTCCATGTCTTCTCCCATTAAATCCTTTGCTGGAAAATTAACTCTCATCTTGACAGTTTTAAAAAACTTTTTAAAAAGAGTATCATGATTGCTTCTTCTGAGTATTGCATGTGTGGTATACGCTATAGGGACATTACACCTTGGAATTTCAGTCAACATCCGGTATGCAATAATAATGAGAGCTGTGTAATAAACACTCTCTGTGTGATAAACGTTTCACTAGTCAACAATCCTTATAAAGCACATTATTTAGATAACATCAGGATCAGCCGAATACATTTTTCTGTCTAAGGTATGCTGCTCCTTTATGCACATGCGAGTCAAGTTACATTGTGCCTAAAGCTTCTCAAGATATTTTTGTACACAAGCAGAAAAATCCCACTGGTTCAGCCCTGGTAGTAAAAAAATCAATAATAACAAATTACGTAAGGGTGAAACACTACTGCAGTTTATCCCATGGTTTGTGGCAGAGTTTGCACAGGTAAATTTGAGGTATTTTAAAAGACTTTTATAGTACTTCCTGTCTAGGAGAGGCCACTGGTTGGTCTAGGTAGGCAGGGCCATATTAAAACCCAAGTTATTCCAAGCTGCAGTTCTTGTATCTCAATACACAGAGAAGCTGCCTCAAACCTAAAATTCCTGGGTAGCTTCTAGGAATAATTAAAACAAACAGCCGGAATGTAGCACAGTGATACGATGAATAATTTCGCATTGCGT
Organism: Intellagama lesueurii; assembly: GCA_037013535.1. Classification (NCBI taxonomy): domain Eukaryota; kingdom Metazoa; phylum Chordata; class Lepidosauria; order Squamata; family Agamidae; genus Intellagama; species Intellagama lesueurii. The sequence goes on along the minus strand of JBAJHW010000005.1, from coordinate 65,905,759 downwards.
TAAGTTCAGCCCACATTTCTTCCTTGCTGCTTCTGCTTGTGATGCCCGCGATTCTAATCAACTTGTTTGCTAACACTGCATAAACAATATTTTTGTGCAAGCATTTCTCAGAGGAAAAAAAGATTTATAAAGCTCCTCTATAATAGCTGTAATATGTTTGAAGGGGAGTACTTTCTTCTTTCCTCAGTGGCTGGAAAGAAACAAACATCAGCTGCACGAAGCTTTGCTTATGTTAATAATCACTCCTAAAAAAATAACCCCCCTTGACTTTAATGGGCAACCACAGCATCACAAAATAAGAAACTTTTTTAAAAAAGATTGCCTTTTATGCATCTGCTTAACCCATCACACGTAATCGTAGCAGAATAGTGTTCCAGCAAAGACAAAAATTATATTGTGGAGGTAGAAATGCAATGCAAATAATTCAGAAAACATACAGTAAATCTAATTTTGTAGTACATGTTATTCCCCTACTTGCCATAATTGAACTAACTTGTGGGGAGGGAGGTGTCCTTAAAAGTAATTTTAATGTAGTTTGTTCACTGTCCATCACTACTGGGCATATGGCCATATATATGCTAGTCATTTTCAGTAAAACGAGCGGGTTGTTCTTTACAGCTCAATTAAGCAAGTGTTTCCAAAAACAAAATACCATATATGCAAATAGAAATTTGAACAAAAACTCCTTGAAGTTAAAAAAAAAAAGTCTTCATTCCTGCCAATACTGGCAAAACCTTTTTTCCCTCCTGCCAATTCTAAATACCTAATGTCCTGTGTGAGGATCAATATATTCCAGAGATTGATGTCTCTTTTCTTTACAGATGCTCAAATGCTTTTGGGCGTGTGTCCCCAACATTTTGCCAAAGCCATTCCCTCGCACTGATTATGCTAACTCCTCTTAGATGAGGTATCCAATTCCAAGCACTTCAGTAATTATACTAATTTTTCTTCTCGTGGAGTGATCATGGTAGTGCTCTTCAGTAATGAGGACAGTTACAGTTGCCACAGCTACTTCCTCTATGTCTTTCAAAACAGGACGTTAGCTTTCATGATGTGACACAGTTACAGTTTCCTTCATTAATGAGTCGAAGGTGGGGATTGCACTATTTATACCTACACAGTGCCACTGTACTTCAGCTCTAACTTCAGAGGTCTTCTGAATATGTGGTGGGTTGCAGAAGAAACTTCAGCACTGTGCAAGCTAATACGGAGGCAGTGGCAGGGGGGTTGGTCTGGTGCACATGTGTCAGGTTAGGTGACCCTATGTTGGCAGGGTGTTCATTTCTATATCAACACGCAAGGCTTCAAATCTCAACATGCACACAAAGTTTAGAAATATTCATTTTCTTGGCATGCAACTCACTGACCCCACCTCTTCCACCATCACCTCTGTCACTCTCTACATGAGGAGCATTAATTGGGTCAATGGGTCATCCAGACTTGTCCACTCTTTGGCTACCCCAGTTCTCTGAGATGATCTTTAACACTTTTCCTTCTTTCACAGCAATTATTTCCATGTATGCATCACATTATTCATTCTATCTATTCAGTGAACTGGTTCTCTTTTGTGCGGCAAACAGAGCAAAACCAAATCCTAGGACCGTATATGAATCCCCCAATTCAGTCTGGCACCCTCAGGATGGAACCCATTTAGGGTCAAAACAATTTGAGCCAATGCAATTTGTGTCTCAGAACCTAGCAAATTTGCACATTCAGATCACCAGCCTCCCATGGAGTTACACTAGAAAACTAAAACAACTATAACTTTTATTTTGTTTTGTTTATTTCACTGTTCTGGAGACATGATAGACATAAAAGGGAGGAGTAAACAGATCATAAGCTGGGTTTGCATGCTGAAACTTTTCAGGGGTGGGGACTCGAGTCACAGGACTCGCTGTCAAGTTGGACTTAAGTCACACCAGTGATCCGACTGACACTTGACTCGAGTTTTTTTCCAATGACTCGGACGCAGCTCGCGCCTCAGAACCCACCCACCTCTCCCTTTTTTTCTGGGAAAAAAAACTATTTTTAATAGGAACTGAGCCTTGGGGCTTGGGACTCAGGAATTGGTACTGAAGACTCAGGCTCAGACTTGGGACTCTCACCCAAAGACTTGCCAACATCCCTGAAAAACTTGATTTCCCTCCCCCAACATGTAAAATATAGTTCTTAAAAAGCTTATAGACTCTGGTGAATGCTCAGTCTTAACCATTTATTCTCCTACTTCTGGAAGAAGAAGGAAGAGGAGGAGGTTGTTGGTGGTGGCACCTTTCTTTCGGGCTCCATACATGCATCCTGGCCTCTCCCCAAGTGCCTCTGACAATAATGAGGACAGGTGACCAAAAACATCAACTGTCCATAGGATTTTGACTTCCCCTCCACATAATGCCTTGGCCCAAGGAATCTAGCCACGGAGATATTGGGCTATAAATACAGGTCGCAAGAACGGGGAGAAAGGGAGCACCGCCACTCTTCCTTTGCCCCATGAGTGTTGTGGGGAACAGTGCACATGACAGCAGAAGCACTAGGGGCAGCAGTGCTTCTCCTCCTGCCTTAGACAGCAGAAGAGCTTGGGACAGCACTGCCTACAAACACTATGCTCAGAGAGTGGTGGTGAAATTCTTGGCTCAGATTGCATGCCCAGCTCCCCATCTCTTGTTTACATCATCCCTCCCTTCAGTCTGGCGTTTTCCAAGCTTCACTGCCTCCTTTGTCTCCTAATATGTGGCTTCAGCTGTGTGTTGGGGGAGACTCAATCATCACCCATCTGTTTGTTGAGTGGTGACTGGAGAGATGCCAGATGGATCAGAACCATCATTGTCACCTACGGTGCAAGAGGGGCAACCTTCACTAAAGTAAGTACTGGCAGGACCAGGACCTTAGCTTTCTCAATTTACCCCTGTAGTCATCTGTTGTTCAGGTTGCATTATATTTCCAGGGGGAGAGAGGGAATCCTGTGACATCTTTCACTAGTGTCAGTGTGAAGGACAGGAAGGAGAAGACAGCGCTCATTATCCCATTGTCCCAGAATAAAGATGAGGAAGAAGAAATGAAGATCAGGGGCAACAGTAAGTGGTGGGCAACAGTGAACTGTGGCCCTGGTCACATGTTCTTCATCTCTCTCTCTCTCTCTCTTCTGCTGAAGCTGCATGTGTATAAATATGATAAAGTGTATGTTCTGTGGCATCAAGTCAGAACTGACTTATAGTGACCCTAACAGGGCTTTCAAGGTAAGCAAGATATTTAAGGAGTGGTTTTACCAGTTCCACACCCCCAGTGAGTTTCCATGGCAAAGTGAGGATTTGAACCCTGAACTCCAGAGTCCTAGTCTGTCACTCTATCCACTACACCACACAGGGAAACAAATATTATAACACTGTATAAATATTATAATGAAGTTTGCTTATGGTTGGGTTGAGCTGAGATTGCTACAACTAGCAAAGCATGTGGGTGTAAATACTTTGCTCATGTAGTCACAACCAAAGGACACTATCAGTACAGCAGAGTTTATTTACTGATTTCCCTCCCCACGGAGCTTGAGGATGTGGCATTCTTAAAGAAAAGAGTTGGCAACTATGCAGCCAAATCCATGTTGATGTGACCCCTCTGTGTGTGAGTCACCACTCACATGTGGAGCCAGTGGAATTGCTCATTGTGCTCCCCTTAAAAAAGGCTCTAATCCAAAAATATAACTTTAGCAGTTTTATGCAAATCTGTGTCTTCTTTTGTCCTTTTTTTTAAAAAATATTGCATGTCTTCTTTGTTAGTGATGTCTAAGTACCTACACTAGGGACAGCAATAAGCCATGCAAGTCTGTTTTGTAACAAAAGAGAAACCAGAAATGGTCATGTAGCAGCTCTAAGATAACTAGTTTTTATTTTTTATAAGCTTTGTGAAGAATAAACCTCGTTAGTTTTTTAGGTACTACATGACACACTCCTCAAAGACTTTCATCTGGTCCCCTCTTCACATTCAGATAGCTGACTAAAACTTTTGTGCTCTTATAGGCATGTTTACATTTGTGTTGTTTTGTGTGTGTTTTTAATGAGGCAACTCAAAAGGAACTGATTTCACCCTGTGATTGGGCTATTTCTAAACTGGTTTGATTGTTTAATATTTGAGTGTGAAGTACATATTGTTACTGATTCAATAATATTATTGTATATTGAACAATTATGGTCCATTTCCCTACTTCACATATCTCTCTGAAGCACATTTTATAAAGATTAATGTGAAAGGTATCTCAAGAAGTAATTAAAATATTCATAGTAAAAGAAAAACACAGAAGCATCTTTAGACAACAAAAGAAGTTGGCATTTACATGCTAGGCACTAAAGCACCGTGTGTCTGCTGGGCACTAAGTAAAATAATTTGTAAAATAATTGTTGCCATTTATATTTTACTCATCTGTATACATAATTATTTCTCTCATTTCTCATCCTCCATTTTCCTTTTCCTGTCAAAGACCATGAAGCTAGTATTTATGACGTACAGCTTAAGGCACAGATCACATTCAGTTCTTATTGTCATGTTAATCATGAGAAATAGACTAAAAAGTAAGAGAATTTGTTAAACTCTACTCACAGTACGAACTAGCTGTAGAAGGAAATATATAGTAAAAGAAAGTTACCCTCCAGACAAAATTTGTAGTGCAACTGGTTTGTTCAATACTGAACCAAGAAAAAGGAAACTTCTCTTTGCTGTTTTCATTGTTTTCTGTACTGTTTTTAATGTGTTTTTGGCACACAGATATTTTTAATACATCATTTTATGACCAAAGCAATGCCTTCAAGGCAGCTGATTGTAAATAAAAGTCAGCTACAACATTCACAAGACTAAGTACCTGATAAATTCATTGCAAAATCAGAAGAACAATAGCGATAGTGGTGAAAATTACAGCTGAAACATGTAAACCAGAATCAATATCAATAAAATGCAGATGTGCACATCAAAGTCTTTAGAGCCCATGTGATGCCTGGTTATAGTTATAGTTAGATATATTGTTTATATTGTGATGGTAGGTGTGTTGTTTGAAATGTGTTGGTTTAGTAAATAAGCGATGGGAGAAGCTGAGTGAGGAGCATGAGATACTGGCAAGAATAGTTTTGATTGGCCTGGAGAGAAACTAGATAAGGAGGGGGAGAGTGTGTGGAAGACAGTGGAGTCTGGGAGGGATGAGTCTGAGACTGAGGCGGGAAGAGATGTCAGCGAGAGTGAAGACTTGTGTTAAATGAATTTGCAGCCCAGGAATAAGCACCATTCTTTTCACACGGTTGTTTTAATAAATCATTATTAATTCTATTCAAGCTGAGTGGTGCTGAGTAGACCACTTGAGGATTGGCTATGTGGAAGGTGTTTGTTATAAGGTCCTGAATGAAGGGGCAAATATGCACACAGAGGGGCACTTAAAGGTTGGTGGCAGTGAAAGAAAAAAAGATGAAATAAGTGAACATGATTAAAGAAAATGCATTTATTCATGTAGTTATCTAAAGAGACCATTACCTAAATGGTCAAGTGACTATATTTTTGTGCAAATGTCATTTAAGTATCTGGCTGCAGAGATAGAGTCTGAGAGGTCAATTTGTTGAAGTTCTGTTTGCAACCTTGCATGCTGCCTGTAGTTTGTGTGATTGAGAAGGACTTTTCTGGGCAGGGGTGATTATCCATTTATCCAACACTAACCAATCATTCTTTCCAGCCTTTGAATTCAAAGAGAGTTCTGCCTTTCTGCTGAGTGTTTCTATCCCTCTCTTTCCTCGGTTGACATCATTTGTTTGTTTGCTGTTGATCTGTTTGGTTGGTTGCTAAGTATATGTTGCAGTAAAGAAAGCAGCATGCACAAGTCTGTAATTTCAAGAAACTGTAAATAAAGGTTTTCCCCCCTTTCTCCTACAAATGCCTCAGAGTGAGTTGTTGAGACATGAAGAGCCAGTTAAAGAGAAATGGGTGGACTCTGTAGAACTTGTAGCTATTTTCCTCTGTGGGTCTTTCCTCTGTGGGATCTTCTACTGCATAGTAAAAAGGGAATTTGACCAGAAATTCAAAACTCTGCAACACAGTTCCTCATTGTACATCACAGACAAGCCAGGCTGTGTGACCTTGGGCAAGCTATGCAGTCCCAGGATGCCCCAAGAAGAAAGGAATGATAAACTATTTCTGAGTAATCTCTACCTAGAAAACCTGGGAAGGCTCTCCATAAGTCAGAATTGACTTGACAAAACAGTTATATGATGATGATTATGATGTGTGTGAGCCAGCTACAGCCGGCTGGTGGGAAGGAGCTAAGTGCCAGCGTGGGCAGCCCCCCTCAACAACAGCAGAAGGACTGTTATCACTCAGGAAAACACCTGAGGCGGGGGAGAGTGGAGGCCCTGGGCCCTCCCTCAGGGAAACAGCTGTAGCCTTTATCCGAGGCAGAAATAGAGGGGAGTGAACAGGGAGAGGGAGAGGTTTTGGAACTGGACATTTGGGAGTTCCCACCACCTTTGGCCAAGAAGGAAAGTAGTCTGCTGGGGGAGACGCTGGAAGAAGCTTCCAAGAGGCTGGTATCTTCGGAGGACTGTCGGCTCAGCTGAAGGCTGGTATCTGAACAAGGGGAGGCAGGGGGGAAGGGAAGGCAGGTTGGAAGCTGAGGGAAGGAAACTCCCAAGGACAGACAATACTGCATAGCCTCCCCCACCTGCAGGCTTCAAGCTGAGTTGCTTTAAATGTCTCACTGGAGGCTGGGCTGGCAAGGACTGTTTACCAGCCGGGACTTTTCATATCAGCTGTGACAGGCTGCCGCAGGAGTGCTGTAACTCCTGAGGAACTGAGGGACAGGGGCTGGTTATTCCCTCGGCCCTAAAAGGACTGAAATTACAGAGAACTACCAGTCCCATCCTGGCTGTATAAAGCTGGGACTCCATCCAGCAAAGGACTACAGAGACACTGTGTTTTCCTTTTTTTCCCTTTGTGTGCTAAGTCAAATAAAGTTAAGTAATCCCCAGAACTTGCTGCCTCATTTTGGATGCAGCGGCCGGGGCCGCTCACAATGTGACAGCCCATTTAAAAGTAATCAACATGGAATCAAATGTATTTCTGCCTTGAATTCTGTTTTCAAAGCAATAATGGAGAAATTAAACAAAAGAATGCATTAGGAAATATTCAGGCATGAAGGGAGCATGATGCATGTTTGTGAAGAAGCATCGCTGTGTGTGTTTTAAATTGTGTGTACTACTGTGTTAGGCTTGAGTTTACAAGAGTTGCACATGGCTGTTGCGGACAGGACATTTTAGAGATCGCTCATTCATATGGTTGCCATAAGTCAGAGTCAACTTGATGGCACACAACAACAACTGTGTTATAGAATGAAATGGTAAAATATGAGGAATTTACTACCTTCTCTAAGGAACCTAAACCAGAGAAAGATATAATGTTTAAAGGTCAAGATGGCAGAGATCAGTTAACTCACTTTCATAGTATATGGTAAAGCTGACTATGAAAGTTGTTTCTGTCCTACACACAAGAAGGAATTCAAATTAGTAATGTTTGATTGGTGACTATCTCCTTTATGGGCACCAGCTTCCCTTGTCCTGCCTTCTCCAGCAGGCACCCACTCGGGGGGCAGCAACATGGCTTCCCAGCTCTGCCTTGTCTGGGTGCTGCTTCTGAGTGGGCACCACCAGAGGAAGCAGGCCCAGGGAAGCTGGGGCGCCCACAGAAAAGCTGAGCAGCCAAATAGCCAAACTGCACCAAACCCACCAAACCACAGTTTGTGCTCATCTTTAGTTTGGAGAATTGTGGGAAGATAGAATTCTAACTACTATGAACTCCACTGGCTGAAGGTTCCTAACTGCCAAGTGTTGGCAGTTGCCCAATTGAGCTGTTGCTGCACAGAGAACAGCAGATTTAAGGAGAAGAAATCAGAGGCTTGGAAAGGCTGAAGACTTCAGCCCAGGGAGGCAATTTGAAGGCTGACGGATGACCGCAAGACAAGACTGAAATCTCCCACAAAGATCTCTGGGAAAGGTTTGTGCCATGTGGAGAGGGAAAAATCAGAAGCATAGTTCAAGAGGGAGCTTTGAGCAGAGGGTCAGCAAAAGTGAGCCTGAGGCAACAGTTGTGCTTTACCAAAGGCATGAGTAAGAAAGCAGTCTAATGAATTAAGCTCTTTTGGATATAAAGTATGCAGAACCCAGCTTGTAAAGTCGAGATCTAGTTGGAGGAAATACATTTCTGTCACCCTTGAAGAGTGGCAATAACTTTAATAACTATCAATGTGCTGGACCTCTTGCATTTCCATTACATATTCCTTTCTGTCTTCTGTTAATGTCTGCCTACTGAGATTACACTCCCTGCATCTGAAGTGTCCCTTGTTCCTGCCTACTGAAATATTTATCTCATGTGATAACAGATCAAGACAGAAATGTAGAGCTGCATGCCATCAAACCAAAATCACCAGTTTGATTCTAACATGATCCTGGGAAGGCTGATTTCTCAGGCATGCTAGGCTGCCTAAATCATGTATTTGAACACTAACATGATTTCAGCTCTAATGAGAAGTTATCTGTGATGTATACTTTGAGTAAATATGCTTAGGAATGTGCTGCCGTTTCGTGTTGGTTACTGTGTGGAGTAGCTGCTCAAGCAAAACAGTCAACCAATGTTGATTAAGGAAGAAAAACCCCAATAGTTCCGTGGTAAATAACTTGACCTGATTTGTGATGTTTCAGGTTACCCAAACTTTTGTGTACTTTCCACATAGTATTCTTCTAGAACTGTTTGAGAGAAGAATACTCCTCTCATTCATTATCAGATGTGGAGCCAAACATTCCAGTCAGCAAAGAAATGAAAACTATGGGCTATCCTCTGTGCTTTTATGAAATATAATGACCCAGTGTGGTGTGGCAGATAGAGTGATGGAGTAGGACTCAAGAGACCTGTGTTCAAATCCCCAAATAGCCATGGAAACTGACTAGGGGAGGAGGTTTGGAACTGATAAGACCACTCCTTAATATCTCACATACCTTGAAAGCCCTGTCAGGGTTGGTAAGAGTTCTGACTTGACAGGACATAACAACAAATGTTACTATAGCCAAGTATGATAATTGAGCATACTAATGCTTGGAAACTTACTTGGAGAATCATTTAGGAATATTTGTTGCCTAGTTTTCCTATTATCTACATTTAGGTGCTAATCCATAAACAGTTCAAGTAACATCTGAATTAATCATTACTACAGCAGGGGAAAGGAGAATGCAAACATATAAGTAGTGCTCAAAATATTACAAAGAGACGTTGATTCAAATGAAATCTGAAAAATAAATACAATTTCAGTAGCTCCAGCTTTTGTTACCTTGCTTCATAAGATACAAATTGGTTTTGTTGCTCTGCTTATACTCTAACCTCTTTATGAAAACAATATTTGTCAGTGTCACAAAAAATCACAGCACAGTGAGTTAGGCACCTGGCTGTGGAGCCGAAAAATGAGAGTTCAATTCCTAACTGTGAATCCCAGTAGAGGAGTGTGGCCTTGGGAAAACTGCACAGTCCCAGAGCTCCCCCAGATGAAGGGAATGGTAAACCACTTCTGAACACCCTTTACCTAGAAAAACCTGAAAAAGGTCACCTTAAATCAGGATTGGCTTGATGGCACACAGTTATTAATTAGAGATGGGGGTATTCATATACGAATATCCCCGCACAGGTGGCAATGTTTTATATCATTGTTATTTTAAAATTGTTTTATTTTATATGCTGTTCGCCGCCCAGAGTAGTCTAATGACTAGATGGGCGGGATATAAATTCAATAAATAAATTAAATAAATAAATAAATGAGGGTCCAGCCCCATGGGGCCGGACAGTCCACTCACCGATCCGCCGCGGACGGGGCAATTTTACCAATGGCTCCGCAGCACACTATCCACTCACCACTCCTGGCAGGAGGTGGGAGGACAAGCCTTGCTGCAAGGTCGAAGAGTAGTGAGCGGATCGCGCGCTGCAGAGCCATTGGTAGAATCACGCCATCCGCATCTGTGGCGGATCGGTGAGTGGACCGTCCAGCCCCATGGGGCTGGACCCTCGTTAACGCCACCTGTGCGGGGATATTCGTATTTGTATATGAATAGAAATACAGTACCCCCATCTCTATTATTAATAATTTTATTTAATCAGAGTGAAATAATGCATTCCTGCCAGTAGATGGCAAAAAGTATATACACCACATCTAAGATTCTCAGCAGAAAAATAAAAAGGAAATGATTGGGAAGAAAGTCACATTTCAATCCTTTCACTCGGATTTATATGTCCAAGGAAGCATACAACATTTGATGTAATCAAAGAGAGTACAAAGAACCCCACACAGTATGAGCTATACCAGTTTTCACATATTTTGAAGAATATAGGTAAGAAAAACTGTCACATAGGTAGCCCTGGCTTGATTACTATTTATTTTACTTAGCTAGATAGATAGATTTCTTTTAAAAATCTGCTTTTTTGCAGGCTATTCAAAGTGGTGTATATGATGGCAATAATTTGAAATGAAATGTAACTTTAAAATAAATGACATATTATAACAACCAGAAGGGAAGCAGGTTAAAAGGAGGACCCTCAGAAGCATCAGCAGAATGCGTGGAAGTCAACAACAAAATACTCACTGAGAGAGAAGTATTTGAGTTGTTCTGCCAAAAGCTAACGCCAGTAGATCCAAATGGATCTCCCCAGAGCTGATTCTCTGTCTTCCATATCTATGTGAGAGCAATATGGCAGGTGTGATTTTAATATTTAGTCATGTACAGATGGGAGGAGGCCCTCAAGCTATCACTTTCTCCAACTTTTTTTAGTAAGGTTGGGAAAAAGGTTTCTTCTCCTCCCTAGCTGCATCCCTCCCATCTTTTCTGAAGGTTCTATCACACTCATAGTTTGAGGCAAACACCCATTTATGCACATCGACCCATACAGCATCTTCATTTACACATATTTATACATCAGTGCAACTGTGTTGTTACTACATTCTATTTTCTCACATCGATCCACATTTTCTCTACTAATCCACATATCTATACCTCGTCCATCCTTCCCATCCATCCGTAATCCACTGAATATTTTGACCTCTAGCCCTTGTGTAATTTGATAAACATGACAGATGGGTCTCAGCTAAAAATCTGGTGGCTACATTGTGAACTCACAGAACTACTGGGGCAGTTGTAAAGCATACTGCAGTAGTAAAATAGCCAACAAGTCTAGTTAATATCTTACAAAAAATTCCTGTTTTCAGCACCTTTTAAACACAAGGGTCCAGAATCCTATTGGTAGTTCCAACTAGAGTGACATAAGTGTTGATTAACCATTGATTAACCATTGATTTAGTGGGTTTAGAGATGACCAAAAGAATTTAGAAAAGGAGCACTCGGGTGAGCAAAGAGTCACAGAACCAGGCTAAACCATCTTGCAGAACTCTAGTGATGGTCCTTTCCTCTGCCTTGGCCCCTTACGTTCAGTGCTGTCAGTAACCATTGATTGTTCATAGGTCTTCATATGCCATACATCCTTTTGGTCTGGCATACTTCTCCCCTTTCCCAAGACATTCCCTCACCTGTGTGAAGTAAATGCATCTTTTTACTCTGAGCCAAGCCAAAAGTCACATTCTTACTATTCTTTGAGGGAAATCTTTGCTTGTGACAGTCAGTCTATTGAGTTCTGAGGATATTACCAAAATTCATGTTTCTTGCCATTTAAATGTTGTCAGCTCTGTAGTTAGTTTTAAATATTTAAATATTTTAAAATACGTTTTGAAATATTTAAAAATGATTCATAAATCATATCAATAGAAGATACAGAATGCATTTCCCCCCCCCTTAGAAGCATAAAAAAGCAAGAAGTACTTAAGTGCTGAAACTACAGGTTGCATGCTGTCACAGGTATAATGCAAAGGAAATCTGCTACAGATCTTTCCAGACAATCAATATTAACCTCTAGGCCAAATATTTTGAAGTTTTATAAAACTACATAAACAATATGGTCAGTACCCACTGAAGATATTATAGCCAATAGGTATCGCTGAAAAGTATATACTATTTCATCCACTAGATGTCATAGTCACAATGTTCTTTGAAACAGGCTGAATATCATTTATATCTCTTAAGAGAAGAACTACATATTAGAACTACACAGAGGAATTATACCAGAAATATCTGGATGTCCCGGACAACCCAGATAGTGTGGTTGGTGAACTTGAGCCAGACATCCTGGAGAGTGAAGTCAAGTGGGCCTTAGAAAGCATGGCTAACAACAAGGCCAGTGGAGGTGATGGCATTCCAGTGGAACTATTTAAAATCTTAAAAGATGATGCTGTTAAGGTGCTACACTCAATATGCCAGCAAGTTTGGAAAACTCAGCAGTGGCCAGAGGATTGGAAAAGATCAGTCTACATCCCAATCCCAAAGAAGGGCAGTGCCAAAGAATGCTCCAACTACCATACAATTGCACTCATTTCACACACTAGCAAGGTTATGCTCAAAATCCTACAAGGTAGGCTTCAGCAGTATGTGGACCGAGAAGTCCCAGAAGTACAAGCTGGATTTCGAAGGGGCAGAGGAACTAGAGACCAAATTGCTAACATGCGCTGGATTATGGAGAAAGCCAGAGAGTTCCAGAAAAACATCTACGTACTTCTGCTTCATTGACTACGCAAAAGCCTCTGACTGTGTGGACCACAGCAAACTATGGCAAGTCCTTAAAGAAATGGGAGTGCCTGACCACCTTATCTATCTCCTGAGAAATCTATATGTGGGACAGGAAGCAACAGGTAGAACTGGATATGGAAAAACTGATTGGTTCAAAATTGGGAAAGGAGTACGACAAGGCTGTATATTGTCTCCCTGCTTATTTAACTTATATGCAGAATACATCATGCGAAAGGCTGGACTGGAGGAATCCCAAGCCGGAATTAAGATTGTCGGAAGAAATATCAACAACCTCCGATATGCAGATGATACCACTCTGATGGCAGAAAGTGAGGAGGAATTAAGGAACCTCTTAATGAGGGTGAAAGAGGAGCGCAAAAAATGGTCTGAAGCTCAACATAAAAAAAAATGAAGATCATGGCCACTGGTCCCATCACCTCCTGGCAAATAGAAGGGGAAGATATGGAGGCAGTGACAGATTTTACTTTCTTGGGCTCCATGATCACTGCAGATGGTGACAGCAGCCACAAAATTAAAAGGACTCCTGCTTCTTGGGAGGAAAGCGATGACAAACCTAGACAGCATCTTAAAAAGCAGAGACATCACCTTGCCGACAAAGGTCCGCATAGTCAAAGCTATGGTTTTTCCTGTAGTGATGTATGGAAGTGAGAGCTGGATCATAAAGAAGGCTGACTGCCGAAGAATTGATGCTTTTGAATTGTGGTGCTGGAGGAGACTCTTGAGAGTCCCCTGGACTGCAAGGAGAACAAAGCTATCCATTTTGAAGGAAATCAACCCTGAGTGCTCACTGGAAGGACATATCCTGAAGCTGAGGCTCCAATACTTTGGCCATCTCATGAGAAGAGAAGACTCCCTGGAAAAGACCCTGATGTTGGGAAAGTGTTAAGGCAAGAGGAGAAGGGGACGACAGAGGATGAGATGGTTGGACAGTGTCATTGAAGCTACCAACATGAATTTGACCAAACTCCGGGAGGCAGTGGAAGACAGGAGGGCCTGGCGTGCTCTGGTCCATGGGGTCATGAAGAGTCGGACACGACCTAACGACTAAACAACAACAAAAGAGTTGGAAGGGATCCTATGAATCATTGAGTTGAGCTCCTGTCAAGGAAGCACAGTGGGCAACTGAACCTCCAACATCTGGCTCCACAGCCAGATACCTACTGAACTATCCAGCAGTTCTTCAATGTTTGATCCAAATACATATAATAAATACCCTTTTAGCTGGGCAACATTTGTGGGCTCAGGGGCTTTGAAATATTCACCATCATCTCAAGGGCCACAGATCTGATTTTTTAAAATATTTTTAAGATTTTAAAGAAGAACCAAAAAAATCATATTTCATTTCATGTTAAAATTTAACTTCATTACGGTAAAGTTTCTCAGCATTAATCTATAATTTTTTACCACAACCTATCTAATTATTGATGGAAAATATTAATTTTAAAGTTATTAAACAGTATATATTTATTAAATATTAAATTAAATCAAAAGGACAGGTTACACCCATTTCATTCTTTCAGATCATCTTTGAGATCCATGAGGAACCATGGAAACATGGAGAATACTTGGCCAGACTGTTGTTAAGAAAGCAGTAGTACGATGTTTAGGGAGAAACAGGACCTGGAAAAGGAATGTTTTGAAAGGTTTCAGGATTCCACATTTTGTTTCAAGTCCCCATTTCATGTAACAAAATGCTAAATTGATAATGCTGGCTAACAAAAGATTTCTTATTTTTCTTCACAATCACACTACTTTTAGCTGTTTTCTGCTAAATTTTGATGGTTAACCACACCAGCAGTATTCATTGTGTTGCCAATTTTGGGCAGCAGGGCACTTTAATTCAATTTGGGGGGGGGGGCACTGGAGGGCTGCAGAAAGGGTATTGGGGCTGAAGGGGGGCTAAAGGGTGTTGGTGGCTGAGGGGCTGCATGTTCCCAACCCTTAGTCCAGGTGAAACACTTTGAGAAGATGGTGGGAATTGTTGGAGAAAAGGGGATTCTGACCCATTCGTATAGCTTCTCTAATTTCTCCCCAGTCCTCTTTATCAACTGCAGGGCTTGCTTTTATACACATTTATACATTTTGTGTCACAAAATATTTCATGAAGGTTTGGGAGTCTGTTTTCTTGTGATAGTGACTTGTGATAGTGACAATGTTCCAAAATGACACATTTTGGGCCGTGCTGTCAGAAGAATTCTCCTTCTCTGAAGATGTTTTATTTTTTAAAAAAATGCTAAAATCAGTTGAAATTGGAAAGAATGTTCGGTTTTGGGTTTTTTTTAAAAGAATCAATAGATCTCTTCTAGTACTTTTGTCTCAGACTGTTTTTAGATTTCAGAAGACAGCAAATTAGAAAATGGAGCTTTAAAAAAATCCAGTTACTTCCCCCCTGAGATGATTAGAGAAGGAGACAGGATCAGAATAATTGATGAGTATAGCTGAGGTTAGCAACTCTTATGTGAGCAGTTAAACTACAGTCCGGCATCAGTTTTTATTTAAAAAAGAGTTTTTAAAAAAAGTTATATTCATAAAAAATAGCCCTTACATAAACAACTCATTTCAGATGCGGCAAAAGTATTTCCCCAGTTGGTTGTACATGGTTCCAGTTCACTGCAAAGGACAGCATGGGCTTTGTGTCCAGACTTCATTGTGAAAAGTCACAATGCATTATCAAGAGACACCTCTTCCTTGGAAATCTTGGAAATCCTTTCCAAAATAACCTCAAAATCCACTTCCATGCTGTAGCTCTGCTTCTAAAGCCCCTTTGTTGGTTTGTTCAGTTTTTGTGAGATAGTTAAAACCTTCCAACTGGGAATATTTTTTTTGGTTGTTGTGGGTTTTCCAGGCTGTTTGGCCGTGTTCTTAAGGTTTTTCTTCCTAATGTTTCGCCTCTCTCTATGGCCGGCATCTTCAGAGGACAGGAGTCAGAACACTGTCTGTGCTCTGGTGCAGTTTGTTGGATAGTTGAGTATTTATAGCTGTGGGATCAGCTTTCGTCCTTTTCAGGAGATTGGGTGATTATGGTGATCAGCGTCTTTTTTTTTCTTTTTCTTTTTATAAAAAAATTCAATGGAAATAAATTTATTTGGATTTTTTTAAAATAATTTTTTATTTTTACATAAATAACACATATATTCCCCACAACACATTTGTGCTATATTACCCTCCACCCTCAGGATTATATAACAGTACATTTACTACTTGTACCTACAATTGTTTTCAAAATTTCATTTCTTGTTTTAACTTATGCATCCCGTCTCATTCCAAAACTGTATTGATTCTTCTGGTGGGGTATATCCTTTATGTTTCAAAAATACATGTTCTATAAATTTGTTCCAAATTTGACTAAAAACATTCTCTTTCACTAACCCTTTTCTAACTTTCAGTTCACATGTCAGTTTGTCATTAATGGCTAAATTCCACATTCCATCATACCATTCTTCTAAACTCAACTGCTTATTATTTTTCCAGTTCTTTGCCATTATTAATCTTGTGGCTGTCACCATAATTATAATCAGTTCCTTTACCCCTTTTTCTATTTGACAGTTTCTAACCATGTTTAACAAAGCTATCCTGGGGCATTTTTCTATATTTATCCCTATAATTTCTTTTATCTCACTAAATACTGTTTTCCATTCCTTTTGTTTTTCTACACAAGTCCACCACACATGATAATATGTTCCTTTTTCCTTCTTACATCTCCAACATAGAGGTGTTACCTCTTTATTCATCATATGCAATTCTGCTGGTGTTAAGTACCATCTCCATATAACTTTGTAGCAATTTTCCTTTACTCTCACTGACATGTTTTTCATTATTCTTTCCCCCATATCTTATTCCACATTACATCCTTAATTTCTTTGTTAAAGTCTTCTTGCCATACCTGTTCCCAACTGGGAATCTCTAACATGGAAATGGGCATCCAGTTGAAAGCACTATACAACCCTTACAACAAATCTCCAGAACAAAGTAAACCGTACCTTGAAAGTCACAGAAAGTGACTGAAAATACTGGATCAAACTTTGCATCACATGGTTGATGGGAAAGGTATTGAAACAGACTGTGCATAATCTGGCCTTTTTTAAATCTACTTTTGCTCCATCTCTAGGAGCCCTCAGTTGGATGTCTTGGGCTATTTATTGCCTCAGTGCCTCCCCCGAAAAACCATGGTTAAGTGTCTGAAATGTGGAATTTGGAACATTGCCAAGAGCAATGAAAGGCTGCATTGTCAATCTGTTCCTGAAGAATCTAATCCAGGTGGGGCATTTGCATTGAGAGTTGAGTAAAACAAACAAGGTGCAAGCTTCCTGTGTAGAAAATGCTACAAGAACTGAGAAAGGTGACAAGACATAACGAGCTACATCCCCCTTAGGACAAGCTGATGAAAAGACCTGTGCTTAATAGAACTGGTTACCAGAGGTGATATCAGAATGGACCTTTCCCCAGTGTTCAGGTGTTCGAGACCAAAGAGGGATGTATGATGTCTTCCTACAAACTTGTTTGGATGAATCAGCTTGTGTGGGCATTGGGAGGCATTAGTTCTATAAGCAGGGCATATTCGCTGATCACAGCATGCCTTTGCTTAAGGGCAGGACTGGTGAATAGAAAAGTCTGCATGTATTAAATGGGAAGGCGTTCCAGTGAATTACAATTACAATTATGTGTGAATGCAAAATAACTTTTTAGTGTGCTAACCAATGAGAGAATGCTTGCCACCCATCCTCTATGGGGGGTGGTGGCAATTCTAATTAATAGGTAGACTCAGGATCCCACCATGTGGCCCTTCTGCCAAAACATTGAAGCAGCTTCTTGCAGGTAGTAAAACTAAAGCTCTGTTTAAACATTATATAAAAAAGATAAATACATGCTTGAGAAGGAGGCTGTGATAGCTGACCCTTTCCAACATCACTTTGATTATGTGAAACATGTCTAGTCCCAAAAAGAGAAGTTCCTCTAACACGGAAGCTTTATATGTGAACTAGAACCTTAGAAAGTCAGGGTTGAGGACCCAGGGAGAGTCTCTGCACACAGAGGAGACTCACTTCTTTGGACCTGTTGCTTTCCATATGGTCAGTATTAAGAACTAGCACCATGACTTTGGGAAGAAGGCCAGGCAGGAGGTGTCATTGCCCATTCTCCTTCAGGTAGCAAAACACCCTGAGTTGGTTCTGCACATCACTTACAAGTATCAACACCACCATCACCACCCCAACACTCTTCTCTTATAAATAATTATGTCAATTGCTAAAAGAAAAACAGAGCGTGGAGTAACATATGAGGGAAGGACGGTTGGGATAAAAGTATGTGTGCATAACTAGAAGAGGAGTCTTGCAGGCTGAAGGAGGATTGATTGACACTATAGAAGAGTCAGTTCTGTACAGACACTATTTTAATGCTGCCTGGATGTGTACTTCTGACAGACCTCAAGCAAAGGCAGCCCTGTACTCTCTTTCACCTCAAGAGAGTACAGTTGCAACTAGAGTAGGCCCATTGAATCAGTGAGAATTTGGTGAGTCAACTCTTCTGTAAGTTCTGTTTGATTCAACGGGCTTATTCTAGCTGTGACTTACTCCACTAAGCAACTGGATTTCAACTCATGAATCTCAGGAGATGTAAAATGGATATTTATATCTAGAGTTTCTAATGCAATGAAATTCTTCTCCATGCCTGCAGCAAATTATTGGCGAGATCACATTATTTCTGCATGTGTCCTGAAGGCTATGCTTCTGCATCCGTACTGTTTTTGCGCCTTTTCTCCCCAAGGTGCTTAAAGTAGCATGGGGAAGGACTCGTACCTGGAACAGTTAAATCAATCAGAACTGCAGTTCCACACCTCTCATGGCTGTTTTAAATTCAATAAGACTCCACTGAGCATTTTATCTGCCAATCTTTTATTAAATGCTCCTCTCAATAAAATACTGCTTTTGTTTCTGGAGCCACTTATTTGATCAGATTTCAAGACTCCGGATACTCCTGGTAATCAATTTGTATAGGTTAGCCTCTCCCAAAGGTCCCACTTTGCCCACCCTTGCTCTATGAATTAGTTCACATTGTCAGCAAGGGAGAATAACAAGGAGGTTTAGTGTTTTGTTGTTGTTTTCTCTTGCAGCAGCTCAAGCATGGCTCATGAAAAAGTGTGGAAGAGAGCCCTGAACTTTGGCTGAACATCTTTAGTCCATCAGCTGGCTGGAGAACGATGGGAACAAATTGACTTCCATGAGAGTCATTGAACTTGTGTTGGTGTCTATCTACAAAAAATTCAGAATTGCAACAACTGACCCACAACACTGTTTACTACAGCGTTTATTACAACCCTGTTGCATTTGCAAAGCAGGCTTAATGCATGCTGGAGGAACTTCAGAAATGCTTGTGGTCATCACTGCTATGAAATAAACAGGTCTCCCTGTTTTAAACTCCTGCGCTCTGAAGAACACAAACAGGAGCAGGACTAAGTTTGTGGCGCTTCATATTGTGAACCACCACTTGCAGAGAAAGAGGAGAATGAAGAAGATGAAGAAGATCTTGGGGCTGGGGAGGACGAGGAAGGAGCAGCAGCGATCCCCAGCTCGGAGTAGGGCCGTTGCTTCTGTCCCTGCCATCTTCACCTCTTCCCTTGGCTGTGGGAAGGGAAGCTATAAGATGCGAAGGAGGGACCAGGGCAGGCTGCATCAGGCTGTGGCCAAAGGAGATCTGGGTGAGATCCAGCACTTGCTGCAGAAGCATGACCTCAATGAGCAGGATAAAGCTGGCAGGTGAGGAAAGGCTAGCGCTGTGTTTGAATCCCTCCTCACATTCATACAAACAGCTCCTTCCCTCTTCCACTGGGTTGGAATCACATGGATGGGGAAGAAATTGGGAAGAGGGGAGTGGAGCTCCATCAGAGGTTGAAAGTAATGGCGTGGCTACATTAGCAACAGGGAGTGAGCTAGTCTGGGTTGCTTTGGAATGGTTTGGAATGGTGGGGCTTGATTAGATCACTTCTTCTGTTCACATGGAAATCAATCCTGCAGCCCCAGTAGTTCTAATTTAATCAACCACATGTTGGCATTAGATCACTCCATTTTGATCTGTTTGGTCACAAAATGCCCCTCCCCTTCTCACTCCCCACCTCCTGCCTTCTCTTTTGCAATAGCTGATTCTCTCCTTCCAATAAAGTGTGATTTTTTTTCCTGCCTCAAGCTTGCTAGAAATGAAAAGGCTTTAACTTTATTCCCTCCCTAGTGATCACTGCAGGCACAATCACAGTTTTAGTTCAGTGGTGCTGATCCAGAATAGATGTGTGGCTTTGAAAGTGGATTACTATCTCCTGATGGCCCTATCCACCACAAGTGACACCCATGTCCTTGGTTCCTGATTGTTTTTTTCAAGGGCCAGTGTAGCTCCATCTTCAAAATGGTAGCACACACCTACGGTACAGTGCAGTGATCAAAGCATTAGACATTTTAATATTGGGCCATGTAGCTTTCTGGGTAGCTTCTCAACCTATTCTAATTTGTGGGGTTGTTAGGAGGAGAACAAGGCGAAAACAGAACCTTTTGCAGACATACACAAATCAAACAGCCCTTAGGAAAATCAATATTACTCCAACTTTTGTGTTGATTGAATGTCATGGAATGTTTTCCAGAACTCCTTTGCTTCTTGCCTGCACCAGAGGACACACAGATATTGTTACTTTCTTAGTAGACAACAAATGCCAACTAAATATCTGTGACAGTGACAGGAGCACTCCACTAATGAAGGTATGTATGAAACATAACACTGCAACATTATGGGTGCCATATCTGCAGGAAAGTGTCTGTTTACTATAGTTTTTATGTTACTGGTATTTATCAATGTAATAAATTACAAGTACTGACTACAACTGAAAAAAGTTCTTACATTAATTAATTAATTGGACATATTATATTACTTTTGAACCTTACTTCCTTTTCTTAAATGTTTCAGGCTGTGCAGCACCAGCAAGAACTTTGTACAATTTACTTGCTTGAGCATGGAGCAGATCCTAATCTTGTGGATGTGAACAATAACACTGCCCTCCACTTTGCTGCTTCAGATTCCAGCATATCCATCGCAAAGCATTTATTAGATCATAAAGCCCACATTGAAGCACAGAATAAGGTAAAGTACAATTAATGTAATGTCATGTGAATAGGTCAAACGTATGTGTTGCTTCTGCATGCTCTTTTGAAGGAAGAAATAGTTTCTGGAAGAAAGGTCTAACTTCAAAACACCTGTCATGTTCATAAGTAAAGATCAGCCAAAAATTCTACTTTAATAAACCACAACATGGATGAGCTGTTTAATGTTGAGGAGATCCTATTTGTGTCCTTTTTGTTTATGTGATGGTAGGTGAATCAGGAAGGGATAGACATCTAACCTTGTGCTATGTTCAGGAGCAGCCAAAGAACCCAGAACTTGCCATTCAACTTCAAACCAGTTTGTTGTTGGCTTACAAATGCAGCTTCCTTCCGGTGCACTTGAATATAACACCAGGTTTTGATGTCAGACAAAGGTATTGCTTCCTTGTTTTTTGGCTTGCTTACATGATTGGAGGAGTGAAATGAGAGTAATTGGGCTATGTACTGTACATCAACATACAGCTTGTCTTACATTGTTTATTAAGAGACATTTTGAGTTGTTCATGAGGCGCAAATGTGGTCACTGCCATCATGCATTCAGTTCAATTTCATTGACAAAGAAAAGGCCTTGTAATTATTAACCCATTAATTAATCACTATCTCTTTTCTTCTCCTTCCCCCAATCAAGTTGGGGCATGTACACCAATTTCCCAACATCTGTGTTTGAAACAAAACATGCTGATTCTATGTTGGAATGTGATATCATTAAAGTGATGGAAGTCTTCGTGCAAACAAAAAGGGGTAAAGAGATCAGTATACATACTCACAGAGATAGTGGCCTGAGCACACTATTATCTAGTCCAGCTGCTGGCTATTAAAGTATGGCTGTTGAACTACTGTGGTACAATAGTTAGAGAGCTGGATTGGAACTTGGAAAAGCCAAGTTCTAGTCCCAAAAAAGCCACGAAGTTCAGCACGTGACCTTCAGTAATTCATATTCTTCCAACTTGATCTACCTCACAATGTTGTTATGAGGATAAAGTGGTGGGGATGGGAGAGCCATATGTACTGCTTTGAGCTCAGGAGGAAAGAGAGGATATGAAGGTAACAGATAAATGACACTGTTCTAAAGAAAAACACTGGCCAAAATCCTGTTGTTTCATTATACCCGTGGAAGACAAACAGTGTAATTTCCAGTAGCTTCCTATTGGCAGTTAATAAGTCCCCATTTCAATTTTTGCATGCATGCCAAGCCAGCAGGTGCATGTCCACCAAAATCCAAGTAGGGACTTCTTAATTGCCAGTGAGAAGCATCTAGAAGTTATGCCCTTTCCCTTCTGCCGGTGTAACAAAGCAACAGGATTCCAGTCACTTTCCTGTACTGAAAACTTGTTTGTCAGAAGGAGCGTTGGCATCAGTCATACTTTTAAGATTGTGAGATACTGTATATTTTTATTCTTATAACACTTACATGTATTTAATGGCTTTGAAATATAATGTTACATATATTTAATGGCTTTGAAATATAACGTATAATGTGTTGTCCTTAATCTTTAGATAGCCTCTTTCCAGATCAAAGAATATAGGGGGAAATGGTTTGTTGCAACTTGGAACTTTTTCTCGTGAACCAGTATGGTGCAGTGGATAGACGGTTGCAGTGGGACTAAGGAGATCTGGGTTTATGTTGCTGGAGCACCATCACTTGAAAACAACTTGACAGTGTATAACAGTATATAAAGAGTACCCATCTTACCCAAGCTTCAAATTCTGCATAGAACTGTATTTATTTTTGTAGCTTTTTTCTGTGAAATAAAAATGGTTCAAAAACAAAGTTTTACATAATTTATTTTATTTCAATTATTAAATGGGAAAACAGGAAAATACATGTATGTGATCCTCACGGCTTATTTATTTTTCTGCTTCTAGGATGGGAGCACTCCTCTGATCATTGCTGTAGCTGACAATAATTGGGAAATGGTAGAGTTTCTTCTTAAAGAAGGAGCATCAGTACATGCCACTGATAAGTTAGGAAGGTACAGTCTGATTCATTTACCTGATCAAAACTAGAGGAATAGTTCTCAAGTAATCCATTGCATTTCTTCCCTATGGACAAAAACAGATGAAGAGATTTTTAACTTCTCAAATATAAAACACTACAAATAGGTAGTTTTGTATGACATGGAAATAGTTCTTGAAGTTCTTGTTTATTGAAATGTTTGTGCTTTTGCAAAAATCTATTGGAAGATTATGAAAGTGTATCCTATTGCTTTTTTCGGAACAAAAAATTATAATAATTGAACTCAGAGACATTAAGCATCAGAAGTGAAAGAACTACGCCAATGAGTAGATTGTGCTTTGTTGTTTTTTTTCTCTTTCAGAACTCCCTTATTGATTGCTGCCTCCAACAAAAAGCATGATTTGACAAATATTCTCCTTTCTTATGGGTCAGATGTATCCCATAAAGATAACAGTGGGCGGTCAGCACGAGACTATGTTACTCCTAATGATGATGCTATGTAAGCTTTTATTTCTAAATTTTTCGAAACAGTAGTAGAAGATTATCCAGCAATCAAAAAGCTGTGCAAGGAATTCCACATTTCGTCTCTTTGAGTGCCCTGAGGCCAAGAAGAGACAGGTTGTGTTTCATCAATTCAGCTAGAAAAAAGGAGATACAAAAAATTTATCAGATAGCATGCAAGAGTGTATTCATAGGAAGCTGATGGACTCTGCAAGAAATAGGGGGCTGCCTCTGTAAACTGAGTTAAACTGTTGTTCTGTCCTGGGCTTCCCTTTAAAAAAAAGAAGTTTCATATCGACACAAAGTTTTTGCAAGATTTTAGGATGTTTTGTTTGTTTTTGTTTTTGTCATTAGTCTTCTTCAATATAGAGCTGAATATTTCACACAGAAAAAAGAAGCAGAGGATTCTCCCTATGATCAAAAAGTCCTCTCTGTATTGAGCAGTCCAGACAGAGCTGGAGATACTGATATCGCATTAGGTGCACCTCCTACAAATCAAGAAGGTATTATTTTATGTAGTAAGACCATAAGGGATGTCATGCTGTATAAGACCAAAGATGTTATTGGTTTTAGAGACTACTTGTCCTTTTAGTGACAAAAGTGAATCGGTGAGCATGCACTAATATTGGAATTAATCCTTTGGTAGAGTGCATTACTACTCATCTGGATAGACAAGCCACCTACCATAAATATCACCATCTTGCCTGCACTGAACTTTTATTTTGTTGGTCCTTATCCAGTCCATAACTGTAACCAGTCTCTGACTTAGGATGCCATCACCTGAGCTGGATTTGAATTCCTCTTTTGAGAAAAAGGAAGGATATAAATTAAGTAAATTAAAATATATTTTTAAAAATGGTGCAAGATTATGTGTCAGCAGCATACCAGCATCCCTAAACCCTAAATTTCCTGCATATAAATGGTAGCTTTGATGTTGAGCAGAAGACATGGCTTCTCATTGAGAGTATTGGAAATAAGCACAAATGTTGAAGAATAAGGCTGATAGAAAGACAGTTACACGTAGCAGGATCCTAGGCTAGGTCTCTCTTTCACCTTGATTTTCTTTGTATGTTAGCTGTTGGTCATCTCAGACCTTGCTTTTCAGGTGGCATCATTAAATGAGGTTGTTTTCTTATGAGGTGTGGATAGATTATATATCTTTCCTTAATTTAACTTTTCCCATGTTCTTACCATTCAAGAGTGTGTAAAGTGTCCCCTGTCAATAAACATTTCTGCTCTTCACTGAAACAGTTACATTCCCGATACCCACATTTGCACAAATTGGAAGGTCCTCTCCCATGCATAAGCATCATAATGGACACCATTATTGCAATAATGGGAACACATTTTTCCATTTACCAGCATTAGGAGCAAGGAGGTACATTCTCTCTATATTCTGAGCAGATTCTTCCAGAAGATTCATAGAAAAATCACATACTGCATAGAAGAGTTATTGGTCATTCTCAACTAATAACCAGCTTCTGGAAGGGGAAAAACATCTTAATTTACAAGTATGGTGACTCTCTATACCCAAATACAAAACAAAACAAATCGATTCAGTTTCCTCAAACTACAGCTTGTCATTTTAGTTATGGCAGCCTTAAATATTTCAGGAAAAGAAAAGTCCTTATATCTTTGTACAGGATGATTTATCCTCCTTAATCACTCAGTACATTATGTTTTGTTCTTCTTTTCAGTGTGAACACTACATCAAGTAGCTTGTTATTTGTTATCGTGTGTCTCTGCATTTGTATATTTGTAATTATTTATGAATTCACTGTTTTTATCCATTCTTTTCATGCTGTGTCCTTAATAGGTACAGATGTCCATCAGTCACTCAGCCAGGC
The DNA here is from genome assembly GCA_037013535.1 of Intellagama lesueurii. Classification (NCBI taxonomy): domain Eukaryota; kingdom Metazoa; phylum Chordata; class Lepidosauria; order Squamata; family Agamidae; genus Intellagama; species Intellagama lesueurii. Next base: position 65,880,633 of record JBAJHW010000005.1, on the reverse strand, counting down.
ACCAGGAGACTTAGGAAAAGGTATTAAATGTCTCCAAGGGTTAACTTTTTTAAGGTGTCTCAATTTTTATTGAGAGAATCTGCTTTGGTTTGTGGATATTTCTTTGAGAAAAGTACATAGTACATAATTTAGTTGTAACCCTAGGAAGGCTACTTGTAGAGATTAGATGTGGAAAGTAGGGCTGTACTAGATAACAAGAGTGGTACTGTGCTGCAGATTGACCTTCCTGCCTGCAAGGGAGGGCTTTTCCATTTTTTTTCTTATGCTGCCCTCTCACATTGGTATAACTCCGTCCTTGCAGAGCTGCAGAGCTATTAGAGTCTCTTTTTTTCTCAAAGTACAACATGGCATGGGGAGAAAACATGAACACCTTCCTCCTGTCCTCCCATGTTACTAACCTTGTTTGTGTTCTTCTGTGACAGCAGTTACTCAAATTGCACATAGAGGGCACTTAAAGAGTCCTTTTCATATCTTTGTGTCCAGTGTACAAAGATCTAGCATTCAAGTGTGTGATAATGTTCTGGATGGGTAAACCCCATGTGTTCCAAAATTCAGCCCTTCACACATTCAAGCAAATGTTTGAATAAGATTTGTGCATTCCTGGCAGCACATAAGAAGGAGAGCTAGGGACTTCCGGCTTGACGCTGCGACAAGACAGCAGCAGGAGGACGGAGCTCCATCCCCTGGGCAGAATTCTGACCTGTTTGGGACTCTCCAGGGAGTTAAAACCACCCCGAAGAGGTGGTGAAATGGGGGAGAAGCCTGTTGATCACGGGGGGGAACGGCGGTTACCCATGTTTGATCCAGGAAACTTCCCAATCAACCAGTGGGCGGAAACAAGCAGCTGAATTAGCTTGCTTGCAAGTTGTCGACAGCCGGCAAAAGAAGAAGCGATAAATCAGCCAGTTTAACATTGTCGTTACCACTGGGTGAGATACAAAGCCTTAACTATACTGCTCTATGACTATCCCTGGATACAATAATCCCTTTAACAGAAAAAAGTGTCTCTTAGCTGCACCACTAAATTGAGCAGCGGTGGATCTGGAGAAGGGGAAAGAGACGCAAAGGGACACAAAGAAAATAAATTGGACATTAATTAAACACTTAATTATACTTCAAGGAAGGAAGTTTGCTATTACTTTGGCATTAAACTTAAGAAATTTCCCTCTTAAAATTATTTTAGCCAACAACTCTGGGAGTTAAACTGTTATGGCTATCTACAGTGTTGACAAAAAGCCCAGAACATGACCTTGAATACTCAAATTTGGAACTCTGTTTTGACTTTCCTTTTTTTTTTTTTTCTGAGAACTGACTAAAACATAAATTAACTTTGGAAAGTCTAATACAAACATCAAGTGAACGGGGCTGTCAACATACGTCAGAGACTGGATTCAAACTAACCCTAAAGGTGATCAATTTACTAAAGTGGACTTATTGAAGCAATTATTGATGCAACTGGACTGACTGCTCTAAGCTACTGGACATCTTTTACTTGAAATACAAGTACTTGGTATCTTGGGACATAATGCTACAACAAGGGAAATTTTGGGACGAAACAAAATCTACCCTTCAAGCAATCTTAGAAATAGTGAGGTCCCATAATGAAGAGGTGGAATCATTCAAGGAGCAACTAAAGAAGGACTATATTCAACAGGAGACGGGGAACAATGAACAAGGAAATGCGAGGGTGGTGGATGATGTATGCCAATCAAAAGAGGGGCTGGAGGAAATCAGAGGGGAAAATTTAGGAGATTTAATTCTAACCCTAGAGCCGAGGAGAATTTTAGCTGTGTTAAGGGAAGATAAGGGGAGAAAATCAGCAGAATTAATTAAAAATAGCCTGGAAGATCTACTGGAGATAGATCAAATGCATAAAAATCTATTGGAGGTAGATCAAGTGTATAAAATGTTTTCAGATGACACAAGGGATGGCAGAATGTTTAGAGAGATAGAAACAAAAATTGGGAAAAGACAAATAAGAGAAGGAGTTACTTAGAAAGATGGAAAAGGGAAAAATATTAAGGTGGCCCTCAACGTTGAAATCATATATATACTTAACTTCTGGAATTGTAAAGGGGCATATCTTATATATTAAAAAAGGGAATTAAACTGAAATAAGGGATCATTAATCAGGGTAAAGGAATAACACGGTGGTTCTTAAGGTAAATAGAAGCTAGATATAACGATGGGGCAAAACAAATAGTACTTAATGAATATACATTAGATATGATATTGATATAGACATGATAGAAAATGTGGAGATAGAAATGGCTAAACAATTATATAAAGAAAATCTGTATAAAATGCTTTAGATAACATCTATTATGTGTTAGGAGCCTACTCATATTATTGGTATAAAATACAAAGTTCGTCAGTTAAATCACCTCAAAATTATATAGATTTGGAACCGGAATTACTTTTATTAGGTATGTTTCTAGAGGATTTTGAGAACATTGTATACTCTGAGAGCAATATTATGATAGTAACCAATATTGTATACTAAAATACACACATGAATGGTTTAAATGTTTTAAAAAATGTATAGATTTTGAAGAGACACCCAAGAAGACACCAAGATGCAAAAAAAAATTATAAGCAACCCATGTAACACAATGTTTAACAAACATGAATTGAATGTAGATAGATTGAAAAACTAATAAAATGTTAAAAGAAGAAGAAGAAGAAGAGCTAGAACTGGGTGTCATCCATGTACAGATAGCATCCAACTGTAAATCTCCAGACAATTAAACAGCAGTGGGACAGGATGAAATTCCCCAGGCTAATGGTTGAAGGACAGCCTGTTAGCACATTAACTACTGAACAAGGACATGGAAAGATAAGCACTACTACTACGTTTTCAAAATCATCATCATGATCGCTGGATAGCTCAGAGGTTTAGTCATCTGGCTGCAGAGGCAGAGGTTGGTCTTTCAATTTCCCACTGTGCCTCCTTGATAGGGGCTGGACTTCATGGTCTATTGGGTCCCTTCTAGCTCTGCAGTTCTAAAACTAAGATTATCTCTTTCTCATTCCTTTTTTGTTCATATGATCCTGTAATTGAACAAATGAGGACATTTACTTAGATTTTCATCTGGACTTTCCTGGCTTTTAATGGATATATTTGGTGACACTACACTTTACATTTCATGATTGTCAGGGGTCACCCTTTCTCTTTCTCTTTTCTTGCACTTTGTTACATAATATGTGGATCATGTAGAGTTTGGGGGACTTCACTGAATCTGTATGCAATGAGACGTGCAGATATTATAGCAGGGGTTGAGTATAGTTTTGTACTAGGCTCATATAATGTTAACATTCCTGGACTAAGATTCCAGTTTGTTAATTTTGGATTGCTGTGAGCAAACTCTTAGGTTGCTGCTAACTTTGACGATTGGATTTCAGTGTTTTCATAAAAGCTTCCACTTAGGTAAGACTAGTATACACATAATAACTAAAGATTTGTATGCCATTTTCAAAATGCTGAAACTTCCCATCTATTGTTGTGTTCAGGAACACAAGCTCTTCAGCCCAGCTCTTGTTTGCTGGCTGGAGGTTACAAAACAAACAAAGAGTGAATCTCAGTAATAAAAAAGTAAAATGTTATTGCTTTCAAAAGCAAAGAGTCACCAGCACAAAATAGTTGTACAAAAGTTGGTCTCCCCAAACAAAAAGACAAATACTATTTTATACATCTACGTGGAAATTTCCAAAGTAAACAACAGAGCAGAATGCATAAAATAATTGCTGAAGAAGCAATACTAGTAAAGGAACAATGTATCTCTCACTGGTTTGCTATTTAGACTGCACGATCAGAAAAGGCTCTTTCTCTTAGCACACATCCACTCAACCTGACCCAGTGAATCAAAATACTGTCTTCCCTTTCTACTTTCATGCCCGGTTATGGACACTTGCTTACTAATTACATATTATCTCTCTTCCTTCTCAAGCCCCCTGTTGTTTTTTTAACTAAAACCATTTCCAGTTCTGTCCTCAGTGCTGTGGAAATGTCATCCATCTGCTATCATCCATCAGCCTTACATAGACCCATCATTCCTGGGGAAGGTTTAAGATACAACCCATCTCACTTGTATAATAAGTAATAAACTGTTTCTTGATCTTTGCTCTTATTTAGCTGCTAAGAATATGCAACAATGCATCAATAAGTTATTTTAATGTTTTGAAAGAAACGTTATCTTCAGTGATTCAGAGCTCCAAATGTTCTATAGTTCAAAAAATATTTTGTGTAGAAGATTTGTATAAAAATGGTTTCTTAGTCATTCTTCTGACTTTTGCTTTTCTTTCTATGTGTTTATACAGAAACATGCATTAATGACCATTCTTCTGGAGATTCACTAAGGTAAGATCAAATAATGACAATAATTGAGGGATTTCTGTTGAACTGGAAATAGGTTTTATTCTTTCTCTCTTTTTCTCTATGTTTGTTTAAGAGATTCTGGGGAAACAGACAATGATACCTTGTTTTCTTCAGAAGAGGGAGAATTAGACTTGAATCCTAAGGTAATATTTTGAACTTCATAGACTGTGAATTTCCATGAGTGAGGATGATATTTCTTAAATTTGACTGGTACCAATTATGATGATATGCTCTGGAGACAGATAATCCTGAAGGATTTCCTGTCACTACTTTGCAGTTTTCTTTTAGTGCTTTTGTCAGATGTCTGGGATTTTTCTTTAAACTAGCACCGGTTTCAACAGTGTTCTTCTTGAGTAAACGTTGGTACCTAAAAAGGAATGCATAAGGTCACTCTCCAAAACCCCAGCAGCTGCTTCTAACATGGACAGTTTGGGCAATAATGTGTAATATGCTTAAATCACCAAATCATCGGTTCTCTTTAAGGTAATAACTTTATGGTGGGCTCTTGAAGTAACCATATCTTTCCTGGGTGAATGAGAGGTTGGTGGCACTGTGCTGAGCTGGTTTTCAGGGCTGGTTGTCTGGAAGACCGCTTCTCTAGTGTCATGCTAGGAAGACATTGCTTTGTGGTTCAATCTTGATTCCCGTGATCTCAAATCTCAAGGCAGTCAGAGGTAGAGCTTGGGTTAGATGTTGTCAATATGCTCATAACACCTGGCTCTGTAATCTCTCTAACACTATATCCAGGTGAGGTAGTAGAGGTTCTAAACAGACTTTGGAGACTTTGACAAGTTTTGAGTCAATTAAATGAAATTCAAGTCTGATAAGATTAAAGTACTGGAGACTAGAAACGGGCAGATTGTCAAGGCATTTGCATCAAACTATCACGTTCTCTTCTTTGGAGTGCTGTTAGATAACAGTCCTGTGGAGGGACAAGGAGAGGTCATTTGAAGGTAACGGTGGCTTAATTAGCTGTGGTGGATCAGATTCCCAAAAGCTACATGATCCAATATCATATAACAAGTGTGTAGGTTGGGTGTGTTGGGTGATGAAGGAAACCCCATCATCAAATCTAAGAACAGTATGGCCCTCTTTCTACATGTGTTGTTATGTTACCTTATTAATACTGAGATAGCATGTTATTTCTGGCTGGCATTCCCCGCTGTGCCAGCCTGTGCAGCCTTGGGCAACCTGCATAGTCCCAGAGCACTCCCTGAAGAAGGCCATGACTGAAATCCAGTAATGTAAAGTTATACTGCATAAGCCTGATGGTATCATCAGCCACAAATGTCTTTTGTTTATAAAAAGGTTTTTATTTCCCAACCTCAGGATTCCTAGGCTCCTTTGGGATCACTTTGGTCCTGGGGGGCAGCAGGACGGGGATGGGGACCAGTGCCAGATATCAGTAGATGAACATGTTTCATCACTAGAATCGCTTTCAGAAGTCATGCTAAACATACTAAGTAAATGAACTTTGGGCTTGTGCACATTGTTTCTCCCTTTTCTATGGAGGAGGTCAAAAGCACTGACTTTCATTAACTTATTAACTTATTAACTTTTTCTACTATTACATTGGTTGGACCTTTAGGAGTTAAATAAAATTTGGACATTCCTCTCCTGTAGTGAAACAAAATGCAGATATCAAAGCCAGTATCCTCCTCACTCTTACCACTTGCACAACGGGTCATTGCATGTGTGGATGTACTCTTATAGTGTGTGAAAGCGGGTATTCTCTAGCCACTTGCACAAGCAGAAGTGCTGTTTTAAATGAGGTGATCTCCATTTGTGCTATGGCAAGCTGGAGATTGTGTGGGAGTGCAATGGAGAGGGTATGCTCCACCTTCTCAAAGCAGCACACTACCAAAAATTACAAAAAGGTGAGTGAACAATCTAAGACTCAAATTGGGTGCTTCTGGCATTTATTGTCTAGTATTCAAAGTTTTGCAATGAATTTTCACTAAATTTTTCAGTTGATAACTATGCTTAAACAATACATTTTTGTATCATTGGTCCTAATAGAATATTAGACAGAAAGGCCCAAGTTCTGATCCCCAGTTGTGATGCTTACTGGATTACCTTGGGTAATCACAGTCTCTCAGCCTAACTTATTTCCAGTGTTACTTGTGGGATAAAATGGGAAGAATTGGCACATGCATCAGCCTAAGCTCATCCATTATTCTTAGTGCTAGATCTTAATGAATTTAAATGTTTCCTTTCAGAACCCACAGAAACGATGTGTTCCTCAGCTAAAACACATTTTTCAGATAATCAAGAAATATTGTAAGTTGCTTGACAAACAGATTCATTATATAGCTTTAAAAGATATTTTAAAAGATAAAATTGCTTTCTTTCCTGCCTAATTTTGGGGGGAGTGTTTTGTGTTTTGCAGAGTAGATGAGAAAAGTAACACATTCAGTGTGGGACATGTAGCTAGTTCAGTATAAAGCAAATACATTTGTGAAGCTGAAGATGTCACTGAATCCCTTTCTAAGAGTGTGATCACATGGATATATAGCTTGCATTTTGGAATGCTTGTGGCACAGCCCAATGCAAACCATTTCCCAGCCATGACACAATGTATGGGAGAAAGCATTCCATTCTGATCCCATTCCATGCCCAAATCGGATCCTTTTGATCCAGCAGGAGGGCTACTACTTTGCGGGGCAGGGGTGCAGTGATTCCCTGATAGAAGGAAGGGTCACTTTAAGGGAGATCACTCACAGGAAAGTGACCCTTTCCAGTGCAATCAGACATATACCTTTCTCACTGTCATATTGCACCCTAAGCCTTTGTTTCAAGTTAAATCCTTCCCTCAACTTGTCCATTCCTTCCTTGGCTCCTTTTCCAAATGTTCCCAGAAGACTTCTCAGTTGAGCTCTCAACATATAATGCTTTTTATTCATAAGTTTAATTCAATCACATGACTTGTTTCTTTTTATTTTTATGCCCACATATGATTTTTTTTTGAAGACTGTGAACAAGAAATTAATCAGTCATTGGAAGAAAACATCAGTGGAGGACTTCAGAAAACCGTTCATCCTACTAAAAAAGAAAAGTATGATTCAGATGAGTCTTCCGTGAGCTACAAAGAAGAAGAATTTGACAAAGAGGGCAAGGAGGAAGAAGAGGAAGAAGGAGGAGATGGAAATGAAGAAGAGAAGGAAGAAGAGGAAGAGGAGGATTTCAGTAAAGAAACGAGAGATGAAAACATGAAAGAAAGTCAGGGGAAGATAGAAAATGGAGATGAAGAATATTTTGAGAAGGTCGAAAAGAGAGAAAGTTTCACAGATAATGAATGTGAGCAGGAAAGAGATCTTTCCAGTACTGATACAGGAGACTGCAATGCACAAGGTGTAGAAATACAGGAGGCAGGTGAGATGTCTGTGTCTTTTATTGCCAGGCATTATGAATGTTCAGATGAAAATGCAGCTATTAACAAAGTAAATGATGAGCTATCCAGTGATTCATTTGACAAGGAAAACAGTTACAAACATGACCATCAATTTCAGAATACAAATGGCTCCCAAGGCACTGAGAATAATAACATAATTGCTTATGAGAACCAAAAGAGATTTCACAGAACTATTATTTCTTCAGTGGATACTTTCAAAATGACAACATTAGCAGGGGCTGCACTTCCATCTGTCGTGAACAGCCATGCTAACAAGGATACGAATTCTGATTGGAGTTATTCCACAGAAGATTATAACCATAAGTCAGATACAGAATGTGAAGATCACAAAATTATACAGCAACATTCTGAGAATTCTGATATTGTGGATTATCAAAATACCAGAGGCAAACAATGCATGAACGCAAAAGAACTGGGAGAAGCCATATATGAACAACTGGTACTCAAAAATGAGAATAACAAGGAAGAAGATCCAAAGGTTTTTCAACCAGAGCTCAAAGTAAGTGAATCCAGTGTGATAGAAGAATTGAATCAATAAGGTAAAACAAAAGGTGAAAGTTAAGTATAAACTTTATTTATCAAATCATAAATAAAAGAATAGTGAAATCAGTGTCTGATATTTTTGTTATATATATATACATAATCAAAGGTTAGATTACTGGTAAGACACTGGTCATATCTTACCACTTTAATGCTAAACAAAATCCTTACCTGCTCCCAGTTTGTTTCCAATCACAATTCTAGTCTCGCTTGAGACTCGAATATTTTCAGGATCACCTTCTCCAGTATGGACTAACTCAGTCCTTTTGCCATATTTCTGTTATCTTTCTCAGGGTGTTATTATTTATCATAAATATGGAGAGTTGGAGAGTTCTTACTTGTGAATTGGTCTGAACAGCATGACCGTTGATAAAATAATGTCAATAACCTATTATTGTAGAAATCATTTGCAATTGCCTACAATGTCCATTCTATAGTAATGGACATTGTAGGCAATTGTAAATGATTTCTTTATTATTCTACAATGCTGTGACAATATTCTGATATTCTGTTGAATAAATGATATGAGGGCATTTTTCGTGTTGCTTATAGCACAATCCTGTGGCGTATGCTTAGAAGTAAGTCTTATTGAATTCACTGCAGTTTACTCCTAAGTAAGTGTGTACAGAATTGTCCTATGCTGTACAGAACTTGCCTGAAGATGGATTGGGACGTTGCATTAGAAATGACAATGCAAATGATTGATTCGGTTCTTTAATTTAGGAAGACTCTTCAGAAGAAGTGGAAAAAGGAGATAACAAAGAAGAAGATGGAAAAAATCCAAATGTTGTGGATGAAAAATTGATTTCTTATAGAAGCTCTCAACATCAGATTTTCTTGCAAGATGACATTGTTAGAAAGGGTATGGATATATAATTTTACTGATTCCATAGTACAAATTAGAGGTCTAGTGCCTCATTGAAATATTTAGTCTCTAGTAATTCAGATAAACTTGTTGCAAGTGTAAGGAAACCAGCAAAGACCCTTCCGTGGATTAGCACTATTCTAACAGCAGAATCCATAGCATCTTGAATCACAAGTAAATCCAACTGTGTTGGCAATTTGGCTAATACCATGAAATGCTGCACTGATTTTTTAAATAAATTTCATAAGAAAAAGCCATTAAATGTTTTTAATGGGTTGCTTGTTTGCTATGGGATTACAATTAAATTCTGTTATTCTGATTGTGCAGAGTTTTAGATTTATCTTTCAAGTTCTGCTAAATATATGAAGTTGAAGCAAGCATTATAGTTAGTTTCTGAAAGTGCTAGAAGAGCAAAAACTATCTAAGTAAATGACATTGTAAAAGAAGTATCCAAGAAAAGGCAAATTGATTAGGTCCTATTCTGAATATTCAAAATTACTTGTTCACACATTTATAAAACAAAACAAACATTTTATTTGGAACATCATACAATGACAAAATTGATACTCTTCCAGTTCCTCAGAGGGATTCCTGCATTCTGCACACACACTTTTGGAATGACATGGCTGACTTTAAACATACAATATCTTTGCAAAGCTAGAGCATATCCTTTGCAATGGAACAATCACAATCTCTGTTTTTTAAAAAAATGTTGAATATTGTATTAAGACAAACTAGACAGTCTCATCCAATCCACATTTTTGTAACCACATTGATGTTAGGAATGGATGAAGAGAAGGAGGAGGAAAAGGACACCGAATCTCCTTGGATTTCAGAGGTAGGCTACTTTTCAGATTACTATTTAGTAAGAGCATTGAAGAAAACATTTTGTGTTCTCTAAGATTCTTCCTGATTTTAGTTGTCAGCCGGATGTCTCTTGAAGGTTATACTTTTGTATTATCCACAGTTAAAGGAGATTGGAAGATCATGGACATTTTATTTTTGCTACATATAGATCACTTTAGTTCCTTTTGTTGAAAGCTTAAAGTTAAGCAAGATCTGTATCTGTCTTATGATTTTTTTTCCAACAGCAGACTTCAGAAAGCCCCCAAAAGCCAGCTATGGGTTCCTTGCCAGCATCTCCTGCCACAATTAAAACACCCAGGCACAGTATTACAGAAGAGACGAGTGACCGTATGTTTTTCATAAATATTCTTCTGTCCAATTTATTTTTCTTTACCCTTTTCCTGATTTACATATGATATTTCACAAATTTTCTAAATCTTTAGAAATGAACGACTATTATATATATACTGAAACTCTGTTGCTGAAACTTACACTGTATATGGCTGATGATGCCGTCACCAACAGTGATTTTTCAGGAATAAACCATTTCTGACTTCTCTCCTGAAACCCGAGATTTCCATGTAATCTGTTTCATCATTGAGAAACCCTGAAGCCATGGAATAGGAGGAGAAAGTCTTTAATTACCGAAAGTCACTGACACTGGGAAGAATTTAACAATGGCAGCCATTTTTGGTAATTAAAGACTTTTCCCCTCCCAGCCTGCTGTTTCCACAGGTTCCTGGCAAGGAAAAAGAGTACATGGGAGTTTCAGAATAAAACTTGGAAGTGTTTGATTTCTGAAAAATTTCCACGGCTGACAATGTTTTTGGCCTTACATGGCATAACTTATGGCAACAGGTTTTCAGCCATAAAATATGTAGAATATTATATAAGAATATTTGATATTATCTTCATAAAGTTTAACAGTTTATTTTATCATTTTATTAACATGGGAACAAGCTCCTCAAGAGGGTGTCATTACAAAATCCTTTGATAAGCACTTCTGTATATAAATTTCCTCAGAAATTGGGGTCATAGTTTTGAGTGGTGCTCTCTCTTAAATTGGCACAATTTAACCACAACCTTACCTATCATCTATGGCTCCCATATATTGTCCTAAGAATCTAGGTTAATGCCTTATAATGTGTGATACACAGTCAAGGGTCTTTCTGAATGCTATTATTTTTAACATGCCAGCAGATTTAAAAACAATGGCCAAACCTGGTGACAAAATCAGGCTTGCAAGAACAATCAGGCAGCATTCCCCCTCCAGTGTCCTTTCCTTCATGCAACTGGATTTGCAACCACTAGTGTGAAAAAGAGCCTGATGGGGAGGTGAGGGGAAATGGTTGCACAACTCCCTCTCGTGATTGTCAGTGGTCTCCAGATGTTCTTGGACTGCAACTCCCAGAAATCCCGGGCAGCACAGCTAGTGGTGAAGGTGTTTGGGAGCATTAGTCCAAGAACATCTGGGGACCCAAGGTTGGGAATCACTGGCCTAAGTGATTCTCGGCAATTAAATATTTTCCAAAATGTTCAGCACAAGAAACAGCTATTTTTAAAAAAAAGGTTAATGATTTTTTTTTCCTGCAAGTAATTTAACTCTCTTTTAATTCCTTAGGGAGCTCAGACAAGATAAAGGTAAATACTGAACAGCAACAGCAGTGACATATTAATTTCAATGTTGTGATGTCTTATTTTCCAGAGGACTCACAGAGGACATTCCATCTTTTGGGATGGCATCTCTCTTGCAGATTGCTTCCCTAGAGGGAGGAGCAGCCTGAACCTCCCAGATGGGCTCTGTCTATTGAGACAAACGGTCAAGCTGAATTTATATTCTCAGCATTCTATTTCTCAGAAGCCTTTTTATCCACTATGGGAAAATGAGAAACAAACTGTTGAACAAAATCAGGACACAAATGACAATTGCCTAACAATGCCGATGGCAGAAAAGTAAATATAAGTGAATAAGAAAATGACATATTTATAAACAGATCCAGGAAAAGGTCCTGATTATTCGGAAGCACACACAGCTATCAAAGAGAGATTTAGAATGTGTCTCAGCCAACTGAAAATGTACACATACATATTGATAGAGCAAAAGGACAGGTCAAGAAACTATACATTCCTTTAGTGATACTGATAGCGAATTTTTGATACTGAGATTGGAAATCAAGTGAAATATTTTGAACAAACATCTAAGAAAGAACTGCACGAGGAATTAGAATGTGATGTTGTATGAATTAAGAATGGGGTAGGAATACTCCAGATCATGTTTCTAGGTTTGGTAAAAGAAAAGGTCCAGCTGCAAAAAGAGAAGTACCTGCCGGTTTTCATTCTTTGATCTGTCTTGCACCCCCACCATCCTGTTCATTTCAGCTCTTCAACATTTCACGGAAAGGCTGCTTTCAATTTCAGCTTTATGCAAGACTTCTAAAGTAAATCAGGATAGAATGTACTACATTTTGTTATTCCATTCTGTGCTAAGTGGTGATTTTAAGAAATCTATACCGAGAATTAAATATATATTCTTATAAGTACCACCTAACACAGAATGAAAAAAATATTCTGCAAATAGCTCAAGGTTTAAATAGGCTTATATACTGGTGATGCATCTGTTAAAAATGTGAGTGTGGCTTTTGAACAAGATATCAATTGATCATTTCATTTATTCTCATTCTTACTTACTGCTCTTCACATTGCTGTATGAAACATTTCTCCCTGATCAGATTTATTTTCTTTAATACAATATTGTGAATACCTTACATTAAAAGCATCCATTGTCTTTACAGTTAATACATAGATTTTTCCATTACCTCCCATTATACAATACTAATCTTTATTAACCTCCACCTTCAGTAGTAAGTTTTTTTCCCCCCCAAGGGTGAAAATGTTTGTATTTTGGAAGAAATACAAATTTTTAAAAAGTAACTCCTTATATGATTATTGATATTGTTATTGGCCTTCTGACAGAAAATTCAATATCATTGTTTTAGTTTGAAGAAAAAGGAGAGGAAGAGTTGGAAGCAAAAAAAGAAGCCAATATTGAAAGAATGTTGACTGCAAATATTGAACAGAAAATAGAACAAAAGCTGCCAGTACAACATAATGAAGCAGAAGATGGAATGGAAGGTGTACTGGCGGAAGAACACCAAGCAACAAACCTAATTTCTTCATCATACAGAGAGGGGTTTCTTCCAATTTCTCAAAAAGGGTGAGTTTGTATTGTAAGGTTAATCTGTGTGTTTTCAACGTTAGCCGATGTGCCTCAATAAGTTTTTCACTGGATTATACTACCATTTACAGAAATGTTTCTTCAATTGTAATTGGGAGTTTATTTGAGGCACAGTATTTATATGAATATAATCCTTACTCAGTAAAGAATGTAAAAAGCTATCTGGTACCAAGTCAGAGCACTGCTCCAGTATCATTCACATTGCTTGATAGCAATTCTCTAGTATTTTAGCCAGAGTTCTTCATAGCCCTGTTGGAGATGCTACAGATTGAAATTGGGGTCTGTTACATGCAAAATATGTGGGCTTTCCTTGAGCTACAGTCATTCCTGTAATGTGCAAATAGCAATCCAACTAGTATAGGATAAGCATGCTCCTATGTTTAGCACAAATGATGGTAAAGGGTAAGCAACTTGACTGAAGAGTGTTCGAATAACTTCAGATTTTTTATCTGACTACATCTCAGTGCCAAGTCTGGTATGCAAATCTGAAAATGTTTCATCACCACCTAGCAAATCTTGTCCTATTCCATCTCATGGTTTCACTAAAGCAAACAAACACTTTATTCAAAAGATGCAGGAGGCTAGTTTGTGGTTAAAAGCTTTTCAAAGAGGCTCCATGTTCTACCCATAACATTTTTTATGAACTACAAATAACATGGACAGAACACAATGTACAGTAGTTCTCAGTACAGAGCAGTTGTTGGGTTACATTTTAGAACATTCATATTATTTTATCCTTTTCCACTGCAAGTTTGCCTTGCCAACATTTCTGTCAGTGCATCTAATACTATGGTAGTTTAGGAATTACAAAGCTGGTGTTGATTGAAGCCCCATTCCAAAACATTACTTAGTTTCTCTCTTTTTGTTCCATTGGCATAACGTTCTCTGCCTGTACTGGGTGAGGCCTGGGCTCTGGTCTGAACTAACCTAATCCACAAACACATCACAAAAATCTGTTGAAGCACCTGTTGAACAAAAAAAATGAAGTTTGGGGAGAAAGGGCAAGAGAAGAAAGAAGACAAAGCTACTCCCAAGTCTGGCATGCTACTTTGGTTTTGCATTGTTTTTCAGCAGCATGGTTCTTTCTGCACAGCATAACATTATAACATTAGCAAGAGTGGCATCATGGTGATTTTAAACCCCTGCATTTCCTGGTTAAATCAAGGCACTGTTGAGTGCATACACCTTATTCTTTTTTTTTCTTAAATTTTATAATATTTTTTAAATTTTATTAACATCCATAGTATGACAATGCAAGTTAGAATTGTAGTACAATACTATCACATTACTTACATACTCTTTAAGTAGATTGTCTTTCTTTATACATCCACTAGTTCATATTTTAACATACTTAATTCATTCTTTTTAAAATATTACATGCCAGCAATCCAAATTACTTCCCATATCACATTCTTCTTTTCTTGAGCTAATTCCATATGTTAATAATGGTTGCCAGGTTTTCATAAATTTATCCTGTTTTATTTCCCCTCTATGTATTTTAATTTGATTGGTCAGCTTTTCCATCAGGACCATTTGCCAGATTTTGTTCTCAAATTTTTGTACTGAAAGATCTTGAGCATTTCTCCAGTTTTGTGCAATTTCAACTCTTGCTGCACCAATAAGATGTGCAATTAGGTCTTTATTGAATAATTTTTCATTTCCGTCCTTAAATACTGAAAATAATAATAAAGCTTCATTTTTAATTATTTTTTGATTCAACAATGTTTCTATTCATTTAATTATTTCCCGCCAATATGCTTCCACTTTGGGGCAAGAGATCCACATGTGTTCTAGTGTGCCTTTACTTCCACAGTTTCTCCAGCACCTATCTGAAATTTCTCCATTAATTTTGTGTAATTTTGTGGGGTACCAATACCATCTGTGGACTACCTTCAAAACCATTTCTTTCGCTTTGACTGATATTGATTTATATGGATATGTAGTCCATATTTCCATCCATTCTTTCTCTGATATATTGATATTCAAATTAGTTTCCCATGTTATTTTAGATCCCATACCCCTGGGAAATGCTTTCTCAACCAAATGTTTATATATTACTGAAGTTATTCCATTCCTTTTATTTCGATCTTTTTCTATACTATATTGTTCTAGTTCCGTGAGCATTCTCATAGGTCCGGAACTTTGGTATAATTGAGTTGAGTTGCCAAATTTCTTACCTGTATTAATTGTAGCCAATTAGTTTTTATTTCCTTTGTTTTGTCCTCTGTCTAATTGTTATTGGTTTCCCAGCGTCAAATAGGTCTCTTATTCTATAAATTCCAATTTTTTTCCAAATTTTTAATGGTACATATTTCTCTCTTGATTTAAATTTTGGATAATCCAGCATAGGGCATAGAGGGGATATAGGTGGAGCAAATAATCTCATGTATTTACAATGTTTCACAAGTATAAGGATTTTGTACTTGCTCCTTCTTTCTAATTGGTTCCATTGTATAAATATAAGTTTATATACGGACAGAAGAAATCCCAGATTGGGTTGAAGTGGAAAGAGATGAGGATATTGGTGTAGTTAACACATATTTATACACCTTATTCTAAAGGAGAATTGTGCTCACAAAAGCATATTTATTTTCCAGAGCAAGGTGTGTGTTGACTGCCCACCTGATTTTAACCTAGAAATGTAGGATTTTCAAACTTCTGTTATAGAATTTTGCTGACATGTGGTAGGGCCATGGGTTGTTTGCAAGAAGTTTCAGAAATATATGAAAGTTGGTAGGTGCTATTGAAGCAATAAATCTTTATGTATCTGCCTTCTTTTGAAATCCTCATTTTAAAAGTGGTATAGTCTTCTACAAACTGCTCCTCTTCCAGACGAAGATATCATATTTTCTCTTTTGCTTCATTCCAGTATCAATGAGAAATCGAATAAGATTTCCCAGATGCATACTGCTGTATTTCACAGTGTGTATCATCACTGAGATAATGATGCACGCTGTTGTATTTAATAAGCTCTAGTTCTGTTTTTTCATGATGATCTTAAGTTCAACAAACCTCAAGGGACAAGTGCATGCATGTAACTTTGCCATCCCTGACATGGTGTGGCTTCATGTGTTCCTGATATGAGACATCTAACGTGTATACTTTTGTGGGGTGGTGGGTTGTTGTTGTTTTGTCTGTGTTTTTTTTTGTTTTGTTTTTTGTCTTACCTCTTTTTGAGATAACCTGATTTTAAAAAATTAATCTGATAGAGTGCTGTGTTTTCTTTCATTTGGGAACTAGTATGACTACCAGTGTAACAGAAATAAAAAAAAGTGAAAATATGCATCAGATTTCAACCAAAAGAGTCAGTCAGCAAGTAATTGGGCAACTACATCAGCTACAAGATGATAGCAGCATAAGTGAAGCATTTCCAGAAGAAGGAAGGTATGGATAGTCATAGAATCATAAAACAATTGAGTTGGAAGGGGCCTATAAGGCCATTTAGTCTAACCTCCTACTCAGTGCAGGACTCCAAATCAAAGCAGATCTGACAGATGGTTGTCCAATTTTCTCTTGAATGTTGTACTACTCTAACAGTTATTCAGCCTAAATCTCACTTCCTGTAACTTGAACCCATTACAACATGTTCTGCACTCTGGGATGATCAAGATATTGTTTCTTCTAAATTCATTATTTAAAGAGTTACCACTTGTAGAATAAGCCCATGATGTATTTAGTGAGTTCCTGGTCTCTTCATTGGCCAGTGTTTTCCAAGTTCTTGAACATAAGAATTTCCCATCAAATGGCAATAACTGATTGCATGTTGAAATGCTGTAAGTAAGCACCTGTGATAGCTGTTCAGAATCTGTTGTCCCCCATTATGGACATAGAGAATGAATTTCTACCCTTATGCCTCACAAGTGGTTTTGTGCTTTCTCACCTTATTGGGTGTGAGATGCATACTGCTATATTTCACCATAAGGGCCACATTACTGAGATAATGATACACATTGGCTGGAATTCTGTATGTCACCATGTAACATAAAGTTATGCAGGTGTAACCTTGTCAGGCAATATGCCCCAGTAATAAGGTTTATGTGAGTCAATTGCACAATAAGTCATATGGTTCACCTCCTGCCCAATTG
This sequence comes from Intellagama lesueurii, assembly GCA_037013535.1. Classification (NCBI taxonomy): domain Eukaryota; kingdom Metazoa; phylum Chordata; class Lepidosauria; order Squamata; family Agamidae; genus Intellagama; species Intellagama lesueurii. The sequence goes on along the minus strand of JBAJHW010000005.1, from coordinate 65,863,275 downwards.
TACTTTGTGAATAACACTTCTGCTTTGGCACTGCTTCAGCTACCACTTGCATAACACTGAGTTATTTAACATAATGTTGAATTACACAAGTGTAGCTATTCAGTAGGATTTCAGCCAATGTTCTAGTTTGTAGCTTCTAGTTCTATTTTTCACAATGAAGTTTGGCAAACAACTCCATACACGTAATTTTGCCATCCTTGACTTTGAAGATGTGTTCTTGATATGAGATATCTGTCCCATTTGTCCACCCCACCCCGAATTTGGACACTTTTCTTATTTTGTGTTACCTCTTTGTGAGGTAAACACGTATTAAAAGGTTAACCTGATAGTTGTTGTTTTTTAAGTGCTATATTTTCTTTTGTTTGGGAACTGTTTCAACTGTCAGTGTGAAGGATATAAGAAAAAGTGAAAATAAAAGTCAGATTTCAATGGAAAAAGTCAGTCAGCAAACACTGAGAAACTACATCAATTACAGGATGATAGCAGTTTGAATGAAACATCTTCAGAAGAGGACAAGTATGGATGGTCATAATATTGTTTGTTCTTAACTAAATACATTAAGAGTTGCCTCATGTAGAACAAACCCATGATGTATTCAGTGAGTTCTAAGTCTTCTCACTGTCCAATCCTCTCCAAGTTCTTGGACATAGGCCTTTCCTGTTATATCACAATATGTGCTTGCATGTTGAAATGGATTAAGCAACTGTAGTAGCTTTTCAGAACCTGTTTTGTCAGGTTGTGGACATAAAGAATTAGTTTTAATTCTCGTGCCTCAGGAGTTCTTTGATGTTTTCTCACCTTACTGGGGGTCAGATACATACTGCTGTATTTCCCAAAGGGGACCTTGCTGTTGGAATAAGGATAGACACTGGCCAGAATCCTGTTATGTCACCTCATAACATAAAGTTAGGGAGATGGAGCTTTCCTGTATATTGTACCCTGGCAGCAAGGGCTGTGTGAGCTGATTGAGCAATCAGTTACATCGTTCCCATCCTGAAGAATTTTTCAATCCATCTGTGGAAGTGCTTTGGGAATAGCACTTCCACCTTGTCTCTGTTGTATCTACCACTTGAATTATGCAAGCGTAACTACTCAATAGGGTTCCAACTGCTGATTTATTTAGCAGCATCTAGTTCTATTATTCACAGTCTTTTTCAGCAAACCTCCAGGGACAACTCCATACACATAACTTTGACATCCTGGACTTCAATGTGGCTTCATATGTTCTTAATATGAGACATCTTCCCCCTTCCCCCACCCCCAATTTAGTCACTTTTGTTTTTCTCTGTTACTTCTTTTTGAGGTAACCTAGTGTTAAGAGATTGACCTGATAGTTTTTGTTCTTTGTTGTTGTTGTTTGTAAATTTGTTTTTCTTTCCTTTGGGAACTAATCTGACTGCCAATATGATGGATATAACAAAAAGTAAAAATAAAAGACAGATTTCAATCCAAAGAGTCAGTCAGCAAATCATTGAGAAGCTTCGTCAGCTACAGGATGATAGCAGTTTGAGTGAAGCATCTCTGAAAGAAGAAAGGTATGGATAGTCATGATATTGTTTTTCTTAATTATATAAAGAATTGGCTTGTGTAGAACAATTCAATGATCCACTTATTTAATCCTGTGTCTTATCACTACCTGGTTCTCTCCAAGTCCTTTCCTATTATATGGCAACTGTGGCAGCTGTCTAGAACATGTTTTGCCCTATTGTGGACATAAAGAATGAGTTTTAACCCTCATGCCTCAGGAGTTGCTTGGTGTTTTCTGACACCATTGGAATGTCAATGAATTGTTAGAAGTTGGGTTAGCATTGTGGTTAGGTGTGGCTGGGTCTAATGTATACTTTTTTTTGTTTCCCAAACCCACTGAGAATGTCACTGATCTTCTCCCCTCCCCCACCCCGCCATCCTTTTTGCAGCTCGTTCAGACATGAAAACCATGTGTATGTGAAGATGGACATCCCAGTAAAGTTGGGAATTTTCCAGTCCAGTACATTAACACCTTATCTCAACACTTGGAGTATTGTCACCGCTGACACAAGGGTTCTTTCCATCACAGCACATGACATGGCGTAGAGTTCACCTTTCTTTCTGTTGGTGGTTTCTGTGCAACAGGGCCAATGCTAAATATTTTGGGTGCACAGGAAGCATGAATACTGCTCAGTATAGCAAAAAAAAAAAAACTTCTAAACTTAAAGTAATGCTTCAGCTTTTCTATTTCCAAAACATCTCATTACCTTCCCTCACTCTCGGTCTCAGCTGGCTATCTTAACCTACCCAACTCCCTGACTCTGGCATTTACTTCTGTAGCCTCCTGTGGTAACCAGCCACATTCGCTCCATTCTGCCTGGACACTCTCACATGAGGTTCACTACATGCCCTGCCTTTCTAATGCAAATTCATCCTGACATTCCTATTTCGTTTATGCAACTCTGGTAGAGGCCTAAAATCGTCACAAAGGCAGAGTATGCAGTCCTGGAAATTTTCACAGATGTGTCCACAGGTTCCCCTCATGTATCCTGAATTCAAATCATGGCCATTAACTCACCATTCTTGATGCTGGACCCTGTGCCCTTGGTTCTGCAAGAACCTCTTCCAGCTTTCTCTCTTTCTTAAGGACTTGCTACAGTAAGTGGAAGGGGTAGAACTTTCATTTAAAAATGAAATGGAAAAACAGAAAGTAGGTTCTATTTTTCAGGTTCTTTCATCAGTTCCCAAAAAGAGAGCATCTTAACCAGTAAGGATCCATTTAAAAGAAATAAGAATACACTGACTTTTCATTTTTTTTGTGTGTGGCCCTCTTTTGTTACACTTTTCTTTCACCCTTTATCTGTTAAATTGCCAGGAAAAATTTTGAGCCAATAAAATTGTACAGGCTGCTGTCAGCAGCCAATCAAAATTCCTTTATCCTCACTCTTCTGCAAAAGTTCATCCAAGCATGGCTGTCAACTCCTCCTTGAGGGCCACCAGCCGGCCCTGTAGGTTGAAGCTCTTGCCACTGAGTAGAAAGCAGAAACCCACCAAGAGGAGTGAGAAAAGAAGAGAAAGGATGATGAGTTTCCATAGCTGAGCAGCAATTTGAACCAGGTCTCCTTATATGGCACCCTATCTGCTATACCACAATGGCTCTCAAACTCAGTATATCAATAGCATCATTTAACCTTAAAGAAGATGTGCTATTGTAGCCCCTTCTCATCTCTGTCTCCATCCCAACTGCCCCCCTGACTGACGTTAAGTCCCTCCCTGTCCATTCAGTCTCCCTGCTAATCAGCCGCACACATTCCATTCTATTATTCCAATACCAACTGCCTGTATTATCATCAAAATATACAGACTTCTAAGCAAAGATGATGAACCTGTTGTCTTTCAATATTTTTGGATCAAAGCTGTTCCCGTATCTCATTCCACTGCATGGTTTGCTCTTGCTTCTTGATTTCTTTTTTTTTCTTAAACTACAACATAAACATAAAATACATAAACCAAAATACAAATTGACTGTGTTCCCCACCACCATAGCCGGGTCCTCTTGCAGTAATCCTCTTCTTCCTCTATCTTTATTCTTCTTCCTCCTTTATTTGTTTGTTTGTTTGTTTGTTTGTTTGTTTGTTTATTAGATTTTTATCCCACCCTTCTAGACATATGTCTACTCAGGGCGGCTCACAATAAAATTATTCATAAAAACAATAAAACAACGATTTACATTGACAATGTTAGTATTAATCAAGATGGAAAATATGAAACAAAAGATTAAGTAGAAAGTAAAAGTCAGGTATTGACAGGAGGGAAGGCCTGCCTAAAGAGCCAAGTCTTTAATTGGCTCTTAAAAACACCCAGCGAGGGTGCCAGGCAGATCTCTGACGGCAGGCTATTCCAAAGTCGAGGGGCCACTGCCAAGAAGGCCCGGTTTCTTGTTCTTTCTTTCCGGGCCTCTCTCGGCGTTAGGCCCCTCAGCCGTCTTTCCTGGCTATAGTGAGTGACTCGAGTAGATCTAGGTGGGAGAAGGCGTTCTGCTAGGTATCAAGGTCCCTTTATTGTCCTCTTCCCTTTATTGTCCTCTTCTCCAGAACTGCATTGATTCTTGATTTGAAGCTTTCCCTTTTCCTCTTGTTAGCACATATTCAAGAAATCTGCCCCATATATCATAGAAATTATTCTTTTTCAACTCTCCTTTCTTAACCTTTAAGTTACAAGTTAACTTATCATTTATAGCAATGTTCCATATTTCATTATACCATTCTTCCATTCGAAATTCAGACTTTGATTTCCAATTCCTAGCTATTATTAATCTGGCTGCTGTTAATAAATTGGTAATCAATTCTCTAGTCATCTTATCATATTCCACATTCTCAAATATTGATAACAGAGCTATCTCAGGATTAAATTCTATATCTTTTTCACATATGTCATTTAGTTCTTTAAAGATTAGTTTCCAAAATCTTTGTACTTTTTCGCATTCCCACCACATATGAAAGTATGTACCAATTTCCTTCTCACATTTCCAACAGACATTCAGATAACTAGCGTTAATTTTATTCAATTTTGTTGGTGTCATATACCATCTTAAACCCAATTTGAAAAAAAAAAATCTCTTCTGGTCATGAAATGAGAAATTTATTCACCATATGCCAATATTTTTTCCAATGTTTTATTAATACTTGCCAGTTTAAACCTTTTGGACACTTGGAAGCTGTCTATTTCTAACTATGCCTAAAAGGAAGAGGGAAGGGAAACACACACACACAATCCTCGCAGCCTAGATTTTATGGGACAGAGGAGACTCCAGACAAACTGGAGGCACTTGGGAGGGAGAATCATGTGTAAATTCCAGGATAAATGATAAGTCACCAAAATGGAAAACAGATTGAAAAAATGCTGTAATCTATATATTACTTCCATTGGCCTTGCTGGCTGAGACAGATGGGAGGCAGGAGTGTAACATTATTTGGAGGGCCAGCCCTACTTTTAGCCAATCATGTTAAATCCATCCATCTCAGTTCATTTAAAACCAGTTGCCAATGGCTGACTTACATTTCCAACATGTCCTGGTTCTCACCCCTATTTAGAGACCATGGGTAGTGAGATTATCAACATTGCACTTGTTTCTTCTACCAGTCTCTTCATCACATCTGTTCTTAGAAGCCTGCTCATATGTAGATCCCAAAATGTTGTCTGTCAATTGTTTTTGTTTTCAGCAAACCTTGCATAGTTCATTGATTTGGATCATAGATATTGTTCTGCAGCTGTAGACCCTTGCACACACATAATGGTCCAGTACATAAGCCATAGAACACAGGGTGACAATCACATTCCATAAGCATGTTTTTAAAATGTTGCATCCCAGATTTTCTTTAAAGCAAGAGGAAGAAAAGTGGATGTATGCTGAAATGTTGTATAAGAAAACCCAAGAACAGTTAAGAAAGAAAGAGCAGCATTATTGTAAACTGGTGGAGGAGAAACAGCAACTTGAGTTTATGCTGAGAAGTATGAAAATGGAGTTGAAAATACTGAAAAACCACCTGAAACAGGTTAGATTAAATTATAAAATATTTTCATGAAAAGTACCTCTGCCAGATTTGGCGGAGGATGGAGGAATTTTCCCCCTCCCCATTCCAGGGTTCTTTTTTAGAAAATCGTTTTAGTTTTTCTAGGTGCTAGAGATATTGTCATGCAGAGGTTTGTGAGTCTGAAAGTGAACACCAGTTGCAGGTGCAAAAAAATGTAATCCAACCCAGAATTAATAACCTAAATTTGTAGGGAACATTTGTTTGGAACAGAAATGGGCTGTGTGAGTTAATCAAAAATCTTCTTTTAGTATTTGGTTTCTCATCGAGAATATGATAGTAAATAAACTGTTCTCCTTCGTGGTCTCTGTGAATGCACACTAATGGGTTAATCTGTACCTGAGCAGAGCAGCCTCGGAAGCTTCTATAGCTTTAAGCACTTGGTGCCGGGACCTCCCCTACACCGGCTATATAACTCCGCCCCCGGCACCTAGTGCCTAAGTTCTTTTTTTGACTGCCACTGTAGCAGCAGCTTCTTTAAGAACTTAGCAAGTGAAAAACAATTCTATTCCTTTCTTTTGACCTCCCTTGTTCTTTCTTCAGTAACTGTGAGTAACCTGCATTAACAAGTTGTTTCTCCTGCCTGGGGGAAGAGCACCGGTCGGCGTTGTGTATTCTTTGTAAGAGCTTTACAAAGCCGGCTTTGGAGCCCTCAGGGCTTTTCTCTTTTAAAAAAAGTCTCTTTAACCTTCTTAACAAGGCTACCCCCAGGCTCAAGAGCAACAGCGGCTCTATCCACTCCTTTGCAATCTTCCTCTTCGTGCCAAAGAAGAAGAGGACAGCATCTGAGCTAAGCCTGCAGAGAGCTGGGCGCCGAAGCCAGGGATATCCCGGCGACATACGGTAGCCCTAGCTTTGCCCTTGGGAGAAGAAAGGGCCCCCTGCAGCTCCTGCCGCCTTCCCCACCTGTCAGTGATATTCCTGACTGGGGTAAAAACCTCTTTGGAGGTTGGTGAATTGGCGAAGAACAGCCCTCCTTCATCAATGGGCTCGTTCTCACAGCTGTTAAGTCTGCAGAGAGCTGGGCGCCGAAGCTGGAGATATCCCAGCAACATTTGGTAGCCCTAGCTTTGCCTTTGGGAGAAGAAAGGGCCCCCTGCAGCTCCTGCCGCCTTCCCCACCTGTCAGTGATATTCCTGACTGGGGTAAAAACCTCTTTGGAGGTTGGTGAATTGGCGCAGAACAGCCCTCCTTCATCAATGGGCTCGTTCTCACAGCTGCTAAGTCTGGAGAGAGCTGGGTACTGAGGCCAAAGATATCCCGGCATCATACGGTAAGCCTTGGCTTTGCCTTTGGGGAAAGAAAGGGCCCCCTGCAGCTCCTGCCACCTTCCCCACCTGTCAGTGATATTCCTGACTGGGGTAACACCTCTTTGGAGGTTGATGAATTGGCGCAGAACAGCCCTCATTCAGCAATGGGCTCGTTCACACAGCTGCTAGTTCTATAGAGAGCTGGGTGCCGAAGCCGGAGTTTCCCGGCAACATACGGCAGCCCTAGCTTTGCCTTTAAAAAAAGGGGGGCCCTGCAGCTCCCACTGCCAGCCCCACCTGTCAGTGATATTCCTGACTGGGGTAACACCTTTTTGGTGGTTGATAAGTTGGCGCGAAACAGCCTCCATTTATCAATGGGCTCGTTCACACAGCAGCCTGCCGCCTCACCTCAGCCGCCGGCGCCAGCGTAGGCTCATAGGAAAAGGACTCATAGGAGTTGACCCAATCACAGGAACCCTGTGGCTGTCAGGCAGACCCGAGTATTTTTCCTGCTCATCAATAGGGCCCTATCACGCTGACAAGTTCGAGCAGGACCAGTCCTTTATTTTGGTATAGGTGCTATGAGCCTTATCCGCCACCCTTTCTGCCACCACCGCCTCCCCACTCTACTTGGCACTGTTCTGAGCCACGGGCCGAGGAACGCTATGTGCCTCCACCTACGCCTCGAAGGAGTAGTGCTCCCTCGAACTCAGCTCCGGCAGCAAAGTGTCCACAGGTTCGACTGAACCCGCTGTTAACCCATTCAGCCTTCTCCGTCCTGGCGGCTGTTCTTGAGACTGATCTTGGTCAGGCTCACGCTAAGAAAGACTTCTCCCCTAATCGTCAGTAGGACTTACCTTATTCAGGTTGGGACTCACAAGAGTCAGAGGGGGAGGAAGATTTTCCAACCAATCTTCCTACACCCATATCAGTTGCCGCAGATAGTCACCCTCCTTTACCGTTAGAAGGTTGTTCTTCATATTCCCAACTGATACAGAGAACACAGATAAGGATATCTTTGGTCGGCGTTTTTATTCTCTGGCCGCCGTGTAGCCAGTTACTCCGCTGCCATGGGCGCTTATCATCGTCACTTATGGAATTTGGCACTGCCCATTTTGCAGGTAGCTCCTGTACACCTTTACAGCCAGGGCCTCTCATATCACCAGGAGGCAATGGGGCTGGCGTGTCACGAGCGCATTGCTGCTCGACATGCCTTGAAACCAGCATCCAAACAACTGGCCACTACCAAGGCAGGACCGCAAAACCAAGCAGTCTCTTTAATGCACCTGACTTCTCTGTCATTGACCAATCAGTCCATTTGACCCCTTGTCTTTCCAATTGGTGTTCCTTCATGTCTAACACTTCGGTACTCTCATAGCTACCAGCTATGCCACTGAATTCGATGTACCCCCTGACACAGGCCACGTTAAGGCCACCCCCTTTGGAAGATGAAATTCAGGCCTTGTTAGGGAACGATGCCATTGTTCCTTTGCACCATCCCCCAAAAAGGATGGAGGCCTCTGGCCCATCCTTGATCTTGGAGGCCTGAATTCTTTTATTACTCCACGAACATTCCGTATGGTTTCCTTGGACTCTATTATTCACATGTTACGTCTTGGGAGTTGGTTTATCATGATTGAACTGTAAGATGCTCAATTTCATGCTAGCATCCGGTCAGACCATCAACGCTTTCTCAGGTTTTCAGTAGGAGGAATCACTGTTTACCCATGTTTAGATAACTGGCTCCTGGTCGCTGAGTCCAAGTCACAAGCTTGTAAACACACGTCCTTGACACTGTCTCTTTTGTCAGCGTTAGGACTAAAGGTCAACATAGAGAAGTCGACTTTGCAACCTACACAAACGTATAAATTATATTAATGTGACTTTGGATGCTTTCTTGAAGCAGGCTTTTCTCCCTGACAACAAGATTGTGAAAATGCATGGTTTGTTATGCTCCTTTTCTTCAAGCACTTGGTCCCTGCCCTACAGGTCCAGCGACTTCTGGGGCTGATGGCATCTACCACAGCTGTGGTACAGCATGCTCGATTGAGGATGCGGTCCTTTCAAGCCTGGTTTCTCCCACTCTTCTTGCGACCACCCATCCACGGTGCTCCAGGTGACTTCGGAGCTTGCCGCACAACTGGACTGGTGGAAATCCCCCCCCCCAACCTACGGATAGGAGACACTTTGGTCTCTTGACCCTGCTGGTTCAGTGAACTGCGGTTGCCAGCCCGTCAGGCTGGGGGGGCTTGTCTACACCACCATGCTGTCCACGGTCGCTGGTCCACAATAAAACCGGCCTGCATATTAATGTACTAGAGCGCCTGGCAATCACCAACGCCTTTCGGGCCTTCGAGCCCCTACTCCGTGGTTGAGTGGTCTCGGTCACGTCGGACAATACCACTGCAGTTTATTATATAAACAAGCAGGGCGGCACTCACTCGTTACGCCTTCTCTTTCACACCATGGTTCTCGATCCTGCTCCTGTGAGCCGCAGAATACATCAGGCTGCAGCTGGTCCCTCATCTACTGTCTCAAGACAGAGGTCAGGTATTTCATCCGGACCTCGAGTCCCTCCACCTGACGGCTTGGAGACTTCCCCGACTGTAACAGACATGCTCAATCATGCTCGCAAACCTTCTACCACCTTGACCTACTCCTATAATTGGTAGGCGTTCTGTCACTTTGCATCAAGACAACATTCGCCTACTAGGCCAACATCTCTGGACGCACTCCTTCAGTTTCTCCTGCACCTGTTTCACCTGGGACTGGCCCGTTCTACCTGCAAGGTATTTCTCCGAGGCCTGGAAAATATGCACCCTGCCTATAAGACCACTAACACCTCAGTGGTCTCTCCAATTAGTTCTTCGGCGGCTTATGAGGCCTCCCTTTCAGCCCTTGGCGTCAGCATCGCTCCGCTTGCTAACCCTCAAGACTGCCTTTCTCCTAGCGGAAACCTCAGCTCGCAGGGCTGGAGGACTGGCTACACTAAGAGCAGAACCTCCTTTCTGCAAAGTAACCTTATGGCCAGACCTTACCTTCTTGCCTAAGGTATCTTCTGCCTTCCATTTGAACCAGCCAACTGTCCTTCCTGAGACAGCCCTGCACACTCTAGACATGAAGCGTGCTCTGTCATATTATGTGCACCGCACGACCACTTTTCGTACCTCACAACGTCTCTTTGTCACCTTTGCTGGCTCCTCCTTCGGAGCACCGGCTTCGTCTCAGAACATCTCTAGATGAATAGTCCAGACCATCCGTCTTGCCTATAACTTGGCAGAAACTCCTCTTCCAAAATCAGTGAGAGCTCACTCTACTAGAGCTGTAGCATCCTCAACAGCCTTTCTCCGTGGAGTGGACATCGCGGATGTCTGCCGCGCTGCCACATGCGCCACTCCGTCTACATTCATCTCACACTACCGCCTGGATGTCTGTCCGAAGGTTCAGGCTGCGGTAGGTCAAGCTGTCCTGTCTTCTGCACTTTCGTGACGTCCCTCCTCCTGGTTAGTCAGTTTGCCAGTCACCCATTAGTGTGCATTCACAGAGACCACGAAGGAGAAAAAGAAGTTACTTACCTGTAACTCTGGTTCTTCGAGTGGTCATCTGTGAATTAACACTCCCCGCCCTCCTCCCCGCTGTCCGTCACATGTGCCATCGCATGCTGGGCAGCGGCGGTCGGTTCCTTAGAACTGAGGCACTAGGTGCCAGGGGCGGAGTTATATAGCCAGTGTAGGGGCGGTCCCGGCACCAAGTGCTTAAAGCTATAGAAGCTTCCAAGACTGCTCTGCTCAGGCGCAGATTAACCCATTAGTGTGAAATCACAGATGACCACTCGAAGAACCAGAATTACAGGTAACTTCTTTTTTTAGTAGGAAGTCTTACTCTTATTAACTGAAATCCTGTTGCGTGTGTTACACCGCATAAGGCTGATAAGCCACAATAATTTTTCAGAAACATAACATTTTTTATTTCTCTTCCAAAGGTTCTCAGTGGAATCCCTTTCACTGTCAGGATGTCATAGGACAGGAGGGAGAAATCTTTAATTACTAAATATTTCTGCTACCAGTAAAATAATCCCAGGATATGTGATTTTGGTAATTAAAGACTTCTCCTGTCCCATGGCTCCCAACAATGAAAGGAAGTCCACAGGAGCCTTGAAGCCTTCAGGGGAGAAATAAAAAATGTCTCTTTTCCAAAAAATTGCCAGAGTTGATGTTGTCATTAGCTTTATACAGTACAGTGGTGCCTCGACTTACGAACGTCCCGACTTACGACCAATTCGAGTTACGACCAGAAAAAGGGTGGGGGAAAAGGCAGGGAATTTAAATTACTAACCGTTGGTCGGGGAAGAGGCTGCTTCTTTGTAGCTCTTTCGCCCCAACGGTTAGAGTGTGTGCGTTTGCAGAGAGGCTTCGGACTGCCTGGTGCTGCTTTCTGCTTCTGAGTGAGTACATACAGGGTTTTGAAGCGTGGGTTTGGGCTGGGGGGGGTTATGTTTCTGTGCTGTTGTGTTTTTTTGTTTTTTGGTGTGTGTGTGTTTTTCGGCCCCAGCGCGTTCCGATGGGGCTTGTTGTGTTATGGGTTTTTTTTGGCGATTTTTTTTTCAGCCCCAGCACGTTCCGATGGGGCTTGCTGTATTGTTTTGTTTGTTGGTGATTTTTTTTCAGCCCCAGCACGTTCTGATGGGGCTTGCTATGTTGTTTTGTTTTTTGGTGGGTTTTTTTTTTCAGCCCCAGCACGTTCCGATGGGGCTTGCTGTGTTGTTTTGGGTTTTGGTGATTTTTTTTCCAGCCCCAGCACGTTCCAATGGGGCTTACTCTGTTTGTTTTGTTTTTTTGGTGATTTTTTTTTTCCGGCCCCAGTGCGTTCCGATGGGGCTTGCTGTTTGTTTGTGGGGGTTTTGGGCGATTTTTTTTCCGGCCCCAGCACATTCCAATGGGGATTGCTGTGGTGTTGGGGGGGGGGTTGTGATTTTTTTTCAGCCCCAGAGCCGATGGGGCTTGCTGTGGTGTTGTGTTGTGTTTTTTTTGTGTGTGATTTTTTTTTCCGGCCCCAGTGCATTCCAATGGGGCTTGCAGTGTTTTGTTTTTTGCAGTTTTTTGGGTGATTTTTTTCCCTGGCCGGAACGGATTAATGGGGTTTCAATGCATTCCTATAGGAAATGGTGCTTCAACTTACAACCAGTTCGAGTTACGGCCATCTTCTGGAACGGATTCAGTTCGTAAGTCAAGGCACCACTGTACGGCCTAACCTATGCTACAGGATTCCAGCCAAGAAGCATAAGATTTCCTACTAAAACAGAGTAATTGGTAACCTCCAAAGCCATAAGATCTCCTCTTTTTCCTCTCCCTCTCACAGCCCCCAAATCTCTTCCACGGTGTCCTGTTGATGGACAAATGCCATTAAGTTCCATGGCGAATGTACAGAATGTCTATTAATCTCCTACCCAACTAGCTCTATTTCTGTAGTCAGTTGGGAAAAATCAAGTGTTTTTTCTTTGTGCCTGCTTTGTTTTTACAGCTGCAAGGGACAGAAGAGCAGTATCTTCAATCAGAAAGACATGTTCATGACTTAAGAAATGCTTTGGACGCTAAGGAACATGAAGTAAATGTGACTTCTCAGAAGTTACAAGACCTTTTAGTAGCATTGTCAGAAGCAAATAATACTATAAAACAATTACAGGAGCACATTCAGAGGTAAAAAAATTACAAGCCGCTTGAAATTATATTTTCAGGCAAAGTGTCGACATGGAGAATTAATGTAGAATAGTTATATGCATTGGCCGTTTAATGTGCTGGAAACTTACATACTTATAAAATGGAAAAATAGCGCATAATGACATTATGTGAGATTTTGAGACTTTGGTGTGGATTTTTCTTTTAAGGCTTGAAATTGAAAATGGCAGTTTGGAAGCAACAACCAACCAGCAAATTAACAAAATTGCGACACTTCAGAAGGACCTGCAGGACAGTGTTTCTGTAAGTCAGACATAGGACAGGGAATGGATAGGGACCGTGTTTTAATCTATTTGCTTCTTCCATGTTATTTTACATTTCAAGGTGCCATGTGATCTAACCCAAAGAATTTTGGAGCACAGCAATGTTTGGGGAACAACAGAAGAACTTTTAAAACACCTTCTGGTGCTAAGTATTGCTCTGACCCTGCAGAGTAGTGGAATAGTTTGTTTCGCCTCCAGGAATTATAAATATATACAATAAACATTGTTGAAGTCATGACTGTAGAACCGTAATATCCAAAAGTAAATCTTTTAGGGAAGTAGTTCCCAAAAACACCTGGGATACCCAAGGTTGGGAATCACTGTTTTAGGGAATTCCCTCAAATCTAAAGACTCTTACTGCTTTTATACTGATTCCTTTATTTTATTATTTTGGCTATAGGTTCTCAATCAGCTTGAAGAAGTGATAACTGGTCTACAAAGAGAAAAAATCAATCTGGAAGAACAGCTAAATCAACAGGTACATTAAAGCTTTCTGATACACCAATAATTTGCCTGCGGTTACAAACACTTGTAAAATGTATGAGAACCAAGTTGATTGCTTGAAGGTGAGGAAAAGTAACATGGCACATCTTGGGGATCATTGCCAAATTTAGGAGGAAGAATTAGTCACACCTATGCAAAAGAGAGGAAAGCTCAGAGATGTAAAGATTAAAACAGAACAAAACTTGGGGTAAGCTCACCCCAGGAAATAAGCATGCATGAAATTTTACCAAAATTAGTACTTTCTTGTGGTACTTTTGAATATTCAATCACGAGAGAGATAGGAAGCATAGAAGCTTTCCATTTTCTGCTGGCTGGCACAAAAGCTAGCTTGGGAAAAGGAGAGAGTGGTTGCCACAATTTCAGAGAGCAAAGAGTTTGCCTGTTTCTGGATTTATGATGTGAGATATTCCTGAGCCTGAGACTACCTTTCTGAGGGGTTGGAAGATAGGTTACGCTGAGCAGAGTGTGATTGTAGTTATAGCCTAAAAGGATTGCTTCTAAAGCTTAAGAGCCTGGACTATTCTGTTGCTTTGCAGCCCACAAGAGGCTTTCTAAAACCTGTAGGGGAAGGATGACGAGTACTTCTGGAACTGGCCCCTCAGACTTGTGGGAAATGGGACTGTGGCATCCTTAATCAGCCAGTCTCCCAAGATGATGCAGAAATGAAGAAAGGATTTTTTAAAAAGCTTGAAATTGCTACAGAAAAAAGGGAGCCCACCAGTAAGAGCTTTTGAAGCATGCATGGGGCCGGGGGGGGGGGGGGGCTATATGAAACAAACCCTTTACTGAAGTATTTTTGTCTTATATATCTGGCACTTGACCTTCATTGTGATGATTTGAGAAGTCTGCATAAAGCTTGTTCTGTTATGTTCTGTTCCTTTTAGATCAGGATGCTTTACACACTGCATTTAACTGAAAATAACATGTCCATTGTGCCTGAAGCTGATGTTCAGTGGCAGGCTCATTTAGTTGAAATGCAGCAATTTTCTAAATACAACAATGGCAACAAGTACATTTTAACAGTGCCAAATGTTTTATCTGAATATGCATGGGATTGGGTTCTTAAGACAACTAGAGAAGTGTCCAATGCTTTAAATGACATATATAAGACACAGCAGAAGAAAGCCTGACAGATTGTGGCCACGAGTTTTCATACAGGGATCTAAGCCAGCCATGTGTGCTCTCCATTATCCAGACTTCACCTGGTGTGGTCCTCTTGCTAGCAGGAAAAAGTTCTCAGCAGCTATTCTCAGCAATGCTCTTATCATCTGTCACTTGCTGTCACTTCTAAGAGAGATAGTAAAGAGAGCCGAGGATTATAATGCTGGTTTAGACAGGCTTTAAGGTAGTTCGTAAGATGATACATGAACATGTCAGCTCTTTTTATGATTATGTGCGTAACAGTTAGACAGTGCAGCCATGTGTATTTTCAGCAGTTTGGGGCATGTTGCTTTGATGTCTTTTCATCTTAGATTTAGAGTCTGTGTCATCTTGGTGTCCTAAGCACCAGCACTTTTAAACAAAGTACTACAGTGGCAATGGCTGCTCTGACCCCCCCCCCCCCCCAATCTTTAGCATCCTCTCTCCTTTAACAACACATCCCTTTAGGCTGGTAACTAAGTTGGCAACATTCTGCAATGTAAAGACGAAAATCACAACTTTTTACATACATTATTATTCTCTAAAATGACTACTGCTCCCTGCAGGATGTTAAGTCCTTGTATCCTTTGCTATAATAAAATAAATATCTCAAACTATTTAAATGGAACTTGTCTTTAGTGTATTTTAGTTGCTATAGAGTATAACCGGGAGGGGGGCAGGGGAGGATAATTTGAACCAAGGATTGGGGTAACATTTTTAACCCAGTTCAACGACTGTGTGAATGGAAGTGGGAAGAATAGTTGCCCTTCTAGTTGCTCTTCTAAAATGAATTTTTAATTTTAAACTAATTCTGATGGATGTTTAGCAGTTGACAGAAAGTAAACAGGTCTCTCCTACTCACCAGTGCCTCTAAAATGGGATGAAACAAGGGCCAGACTAGTCACTAAACCAGCAACATCTGAACTAAGCCAGTATTTCTATGCAGATACCAGCCAAGCTATTTCAAAAGTTTCTCCTGTGGTTTTCTTTTAAAAAGTCTAAAGGCTGTTTGATTGTTCCATAGGTCCAGAAGCAACCTGTACTCTCAGTAACTGCACAAGGCTCTCACAACATATGGGAAGAAGAACTGAAGTCACAAAGTCACTTTTCTGAGCTTGATAGGGAAAAGAAAGAACTAGTGACTCAGGTGAGTCCAGTGTGCATGGCTATACGCCCCGCTCAATGGCCTGACCCTTTCTTTTTCGGATGTCACACTGGCAACATCATCAAGGGCTTGTTTCTGGTAGCTATTTCCCTCACCTTCATGGGGTAAACATGATTGGTGCCTTAATTGATCCCAGATTGTAGCTAACAAAGAGGAACAGCATGGTAATGAGTATGATGATCACCGATGGGGCTTGTGATGGGGCACTGGGTGGTTACAGTAGTAAGGAAATATAGGTAGGAGTTACAGCAGATACAATATTTGCATTTGCTGTCATTCCTCAATATAGTCAAGACTCAATGGACTCAATATAAGCCAAGGATTCTTATGCCATTATCAAATGTCATTGTTCACATTAAAATATAGCAATTAGTCTTCACGGTGGCACAACACTTTTGTCTTCTTTATTTTTGCTTTGTTTTTGCATTACATTATACTTTGTGTTTATACTAAGCCTGTACTTTGGAAACATAGAAGTAAGTGTGAATTTCAACAAATGGAAAGAACATTTTTAGCATACTAAGTGTGTGCCAAATGTGAGCAGAAAGTCATCAGTGCATCCAATTTAATGAGTTTTACAAGTTAATGGTAAATGTGGATGCTTGTGTAAAGCATCATGTTCTTATTCCTTTACAAGTTTGAGAATGAAAGGAAAAAAGTGAAGAAACTGGTAGAGTTCAAACAAACAATAGAAATCCGACTGGATCAAGAAATGAAGAGAAACATTGAATTACAAAAAAAATATAATGGGTAAGAAGGTCTCAGTTTTTAACAAATTAGCAAATAAGTGCTTAGTTCATAGAAGAATTCCTATTTTGTTAGTTCATAGAAGAATTCCTATTTTATTTTTATTTTTCTGTTTATGTATTTATGTTATTTACTGTACATCGTTTGCACGTAATGTATTATCAAATTACAGAATGTCTGTATAACACAATATAGATATAGTGGATCAGAATTTTACTAGTGTTTGTGTACAGTTTTGTGTTCTGTGATGTAACTAATAGATGAGGTGCCAAGTAGCATCTTGGTCATGTGCTTGGTTGCATACCGGATGGTGCAACCAAGATGCACCCTGGCATCTCCCCAGTTAGCCATAATTAACTGCAGCAAGCCCCACAAACCTTACCAATAGCCAGTAAATTATTGACAACTTAATGCCAGAATGATAGAATAGTGTCATAATGATGTAGAAGACAGCAGAAGCCTATATACGTAAGCAATTATGTTTTCCAGAGGCATTTGAAATTCATTTTTGAGATGTTATATGTTTGGTTGCAATGACAAGTAGATATCCCCTATTTTCAATATAGATTTTGTTGCTGTTTCAACTTATATACCACCCCATAGAACTAAAGCATTCTCAGGGCAGTTTACAACATAATTATGCAAACAACAACTTGCCCCTCAGCAAGCTGGGTACTCATTTTACTGACCTTGAATGGATGGAAGCTCATTTTACTGACCTTGGAAGGATGAGTCAACATTGAGCCAGCTATGAGAACCCATCAAGCCTGAACTCAGGTCATATGCAGAGGCTTGACTGCAGTACTGCAATTTAACCACTGCTCCACAGGGCTAGTTAACATTACAATGTTAGAAATAGCCATGCACATCACAGATTTTCTCTTGGTTTTCAAGGGTCCATACCATCTTGGCCTGGAGGAGGTGTGTGTAATGCAAAGATTGGGTGTAGTGAAAGAGGAATTACATCTGTAGATAATAAGCAGCACTGACTCATGGTCTCTGTGGTCCCTGTCAGCAGAACCACTGCTGTGGCTGTAAAATGACTGAATGCAAAAGAAACAGCATGGCAGGGGAGGGGAACTTGTAGAAGGGAGAAACATTGTTATTTTGACACTGTAAAGGGCAATGACAAAGGTAATTGCTGGAACTGCCTGCTTCCTCAATGCAGTTTAAGACCAGGGGTATTTTAATGCTTTTACTTTTGTTATAAAATAAGTCCTTTGCAAACACGTCAAAATTTTGAAGCTGGAGATTTATAATTTAATAAACATGCTTTGACAGGAAGAAGTGACTCCACCATACTTTCTCTGGTATGTTCACCTCTAGTTTTATTTTTATAATATTTACAGCATTAAAACACTTCTAAAAACAACTAAAAAGAAACTAAAAGAACATGAGAATGGAGAGAGTTCATCACAAACAAGATGTCATGGAGACAGAAAGAACAAGTATTCAGAAATTGACCCTGAAACAGGACAGCTAAGAAAAGAGGTATATTCTCACTTTTTAAAACAAATATAAGGGATCTATCAATTCCTGCATTTTCTGTAGTCCTTTTAGCAGAGAAAGTTCACAACTTTTAACCTATTCAGTGACTTTTTGTGTGACTCAAAAATAGTCAGCAATACTAGCAATAGTCAGCAAGCCTTTTTTGTAGACTGATGGCTACTGGCCATTACTCTTTTATCCATATATTTTGTAGGAACAATGATAATAAAGCTGGGAATAGTGTGGTGTATCATTGGAGAATAAAAAATATACATAGCAGTGGACCATAGTGAGTGTAAATACTGAACTCTGCAGAATACTAGGAAAACATTATGCAGTTCCAGGAGTATATTTTGTTTGAGTTCTGGATATAGCTCTGAGTTATAGATTATCTTCTTCTTCAATTTATTTGGCTTTATGAATTACTATACCTCCTGATTGAATTAATTAACCAGTTTCCTGCAAACTAAGATATTCTTTTAAAACCTAACAAACTTTAATGACCAGGATGCATGGTTCTGTAAGCCTGTGGAAGTTATGGTGCCTTTGTTCAGGACCATATGCTCCTGAAACAAAGCAAAAAAATTGCTCTTAATTTCTTGAATGTTGGATTAATCTGGATTTTCAGGTATATGTTGACAGTGGGATCTCCTCTGACTTCATGTATGTATAATATGGATCTTTGACAGAAAAAGAGAATGTTAGTGTAAGTTGTAGTTGGCTTTCAACATTTTAGCAGAAGATCAGGATCAGGAACTGTCAGTTACTGATATTCACAGAAATATGGTGTGTGTTAGACATATCTGCAGTATAGCCAAATATTGTTGATTGGATTTATATTTTTCCCTCCAAAACTGATAAAGAAGTCATTTATGTGTCCACTGCACCTGGAAGGTGAAACACCCAAACGGGATGATGTGATAGACCTCAGACAAATGCAACAATATAAGAAAGACATTGAAGAGCAAGCGAAACAAGAAGTAAAAAAAAAGCTGGAAGAAGTCAATTTGTTTTTGCAGGTAAATGTATTAACACATCTCACTCCATAGTTAACCTGGTATAGTTAAGCATCAAATTACTGATCCTAGGAGATAACAATCAGCAGTTAACATTGGTTAACCCTTTTGCCCCACTTGACCTTGTTTGTTTTTAACATTTCTGTATATGGACAAAACGACTTCTTACTTTCTAGATTTTATAATATCATTTTTCTGTCCAGACCCAGGCATCCTCCCAAGAAACCCTGGAAAAAATAAGGGCTGCTAATAATGCTTCCTTGATAAATCAGATGGAAAGCATAATCAGAGATCTAGAATCTGAACTAAGCAAGCTGAAAAGCAGACTGCAAGAGTGTCTCTTACAAAACGAGGCCATGCAAACTGAATTGAAAAAGTACAAGGATTTGTACTTGGAAGAACTAAAAAGGAGGAAATCTTTGGGAAGCAAATTGGTTTGGTAAGTCAAAATGGTCTTACAACAATCCAGTTCTCCTCCCCGTGTCTTTCCTCTTCATTTTGTACACATTCATCATGGATAATGTTCAGCATAAAAAGAAAATTTGGTCATTGTACCGGTGACTTGTTTACAACAAAGCGTTCAGTAGAAAGATTTCAAAAAGTGCCATGTTGCTACTGTTGTAAGTAACTAAGTGACCTAAATCCAACTGAACACTGGTGGACTGAAAATTCCTGCCAGGATTTTTATAGGGATCACAAAACCCTTGTGCAGTCACATGAGTATGCAACAGCATTTTTGTGCTGTGGTTGCACAGTAGTTGAGCAAAGATGGCATTTTATGATGCTCATGCAAGTGTGAAACTTGAAAGCAACTGGCAAAAAAAAAGTATCAGATGCTTCCTTATATTAGCTGGGTAAAGTAACAGTGTAAGTAGAGTGGTACATGTGGATCGGAGCCATTATATTTTCTCCCAAATGCAGGTTAAAGCTGCTTAAAATAATACATTGATTTTCAGTAATGTTGAAAATCCTGTTGTCATTTTACTCTGGAATAAATGAGACTATGTAAATGATTGTTCAGTGTCAGGTAGCACACACATACTTTATACCTCCCCACCCAGCCTCACCCACATGTTTTGCTGTTTCCAGTTAGCAGTCAAGGTGCTGGCTGTCCGTTTGCTGAAATCTCTTCAACTTGCACCTCTCCTTGAGACAAACAGGTCTCGTATTTGCTGCATTCTCTTCATTCTCTGATATTCCCTCTCTTCTGTGCTGCTTTTTGAAGTTTCTGGAATTCCCTTTCCACATTGGTTTCCCCAGACTGCATGATAGCTTCTACTTTTGAAGCCAACGCAGCAAGATAGTCATCAACAATTTGCTTGCTTATGTGAGTGTGCAGACAATGAGTGCCTTGTTAATTAGCTGCAATTTGTCATTGCAATTTACACATTTTCATTTATGCTGGATAAAGCCCTAGGAGGATTGTGGCTAATGAACTCAGTGAAAGAACATGACCTTTTATGTTCTTAACTGTACAGTTCAGCTGATAGCACAGCAACTCTTTTATTCTTCTCCTTACGATACTAAAAATGTACACTCGGATATTTTGTGGGTTCTCATGAATCTGCTGTTATCACCACTCCTGCTAATACCAAACTTGATAGTCCCATTCTATCAACTACTAGACAACAACACAGAGCCACATAATAATTGCCTTCTTGAGGGGATTCTCCAGAAACACAGAAAAATATTCATTTGTTAAAAGATTCAAGAAAGGAACAAGACAATACAGCCTAGTAATGAGTCACCATTCAAGAGGCACAGTGATTACCAAAAGCCATGGATATTGCAGAAGGGGGAATTTACAGAAAAGATAATTGTCATGTTCATGTTTCTGTACTTTTCATTGTAGAGGGAGGGAAATACATGCCATCAGGATTTTAAATATACTATGGGGAAATGAGAGAAAGGAACAGACTCCATCAACCTTCCCTTATTACAATACTGAAATAAAGCAACAGTTTGAGGCTCTCATCAATTCCTGAACCTATGCTTCTTAACCTTCTATAGAAGAGCCCTGTGGTGTAGTGGTTAAACTGTGGTACTGCAGATAGGACTCTGCTCACGTCCTGAGTTCAATCCTGATGGGCTCAAGTAGCTGGCTCAAGGTTGACTCAGCCTTCCATCCTTTCAAGGTTGGTAAATTGAGTACCCAGCTTGCTGGTGAGAGGCCCAATGTGTAGCCTGCACAATTAAATTGTAAACCAACCAGAGAGTGCTTCAAGCATGATGGGGCAGCATATACGCAGCACACTTTGCATTTACATAGCTGAGTGCAGGCCATTTTGAAGAGGCGAGGAAAGAAAATGGTGTTTATTTTTCCATGAACCCATTCCCCATCCTAGTCCCCATCTGGTGTAGGACTACAAGACCTCTGTTCTAGGCAGCCTAGGACAAAAGCACTCCAGTGGCGGCGGGGGTTTTAGGGTGAAAACCACACATTGTATTAGAGGTTTCTTACCTATTAAAAAAAGGTTAAATGCATCTTTTAAATACACTAATACAACTTAATGCAAGTTAAACGTACCATTGATTTATCTGTTAATTGCTCACCCGCTGCGGATCTTTTACAGGTCTAATGAGAAGTTAGCAGAAGTAAAAATCAAGCTCTTTCATGAGCGCCACAAGAGCAAGTCTTTACTCGCCTACAGCTTTTTAAGTGGAAGCCTTTCTGCAAGTCCCATCTTGGAAATTGGTCAGCTTGGAAATCTTGGCAACAATCTAGCGTTAAGCAGACCTTGTATTCCTGCAGGAGGATTCAGAAACCCAACTGAAAGTCCATTAGCCTCTAAAAGAAGAGTGGAGGCTTACTTGGCAGAGGTAATGCTAGCTTTATTTTTCAAAGATAAGTAATAATATCTCAGCATTCACTCCTTTTTTTATTTTGTATTTTTTTACAAAAATACAACTCTTTTATTCTTCTCCTTACGATACTAAAAATGTACACTCGGATTTTTTTTTTGTATTTTTTTATTTACATTGTAGCATTTGGCCCAGTGTTACTTGCTTAGGTGTCCCCAACCTTTTGGAGCTATTGGACATGATTAGAATTTTGAGAGGGCGTTGTGGGCATTCTTATAGAAAGGCTGTCATGGTGAATGTAGTCAGTTGCAAAACACCTGTTTTCCTGAAGATTCAATTCTTGAAAGAAAAAAAAACCCTCTGGTTTATGAATGTGGGACACTGTGTTTCTGTATCCATAATTCAAAACGCCAGGAAATGGCCCGATACTGCTGCACAGTATTGTGCCTGCTTTGCCAGCAGGAAAAAGGCTACCAAGCTTTAAACAGCAAAGAGCAGCCTGAATGTTGACAACATCAATGGCAACGGTCAAGATGGTTTACCAGATACCCTCTAGTGCTCACAACCATTCACAAAGTGACACCAAGCAAGAGAAAATCTGAGAAGCTGACTTTTTTTCATCCATTAACCACTTCTCATCCAAAGATAAAGCAATTGTCAGGGATGTTTTTTCACAAGTGTGAATGGTTTTGCTGTGATGTTTACACATACAGTGGTGCCTCGACTTACGACCATAATCCGTTCCAGAAGATGGACGTAACTCGAAATGGTCGTAAGTTGAAGCACCATTTCCCATAGGAATGCATTGAAATGCAATTAATCCGTTCCGGCTGAAGAAAAAAATCACACAAAAAAATCACTGCAAGACTCATTGGGAACGCGATTAATCCCTTCTGGCCGAAGGGGGGGGGGGGGAGAAAAGCAATCAAGCATGCAAGACCCATCAGAAATGCACAAAAAACAAACGGAGCAGATTGGAAATGCACAGAGAACAAAGGGACCAGGTTGGAAATGCAAAGAGAACGAAGGAAAAAGCAAGGGAAGCATGCAAGACCATCGGAAATGGGGGGGAAAAACCCCAAAAGCAACCAAACCCCCCAAGACCCATCAGAAATGGGGGGGGACAAAAAACAAACAAACCCCCCGACCCATCAGAAATGGGGGGAAAAAACCCAAAATGCAACCAAACCCCCCAAGACCCATCGGAAAGGGGGGAACCCAAAAAACAAACAAAACCCCCAAGACCCATCGGAAATGGGAAAAAACACTCCAAAAAGCAACCAAACCCCCGAAGACCCATCGGAAATGGGGGGGGGGGGAAACCAAAAAACAAACAAACCCCCCAAGACCCATCACAGCACAGAAACATAACCCCCCGCAGCCCAAAACCACGCTGCAAAAACACCCAGAACAGTTTTTAAAAAGCAGAAAACAGCACCTTACCTTACCAGGCAGCCTCCTCCGATTGCACACTCTCTAACTGCTGGGGCAAAAGAGCTACAAAGAAGCAGCCTCGTCGCCACCTACAGTTAGAAATTTGAATTTCCCACCTTTTTTCCCTGCCTTTTTCTGTTCGTAAGTGGAAGCTCCAGTCACAAGTAGAAGCAAAATTTTGCGGCCGGAGCTGGTCGTAACTCGAAATGGTCATAAGTAGGGACGTTCGTAAGTCAAGGCACCACTGTAATTGATAATGCAGAATTGTGTATTTTATTTCATAGCTAACAAAACACCAATCTCAATGTAATTTCAGATGCAAACGGAACTAGAAAAAAACATCAGGAGAGAATTAGACCAAGGTATGTTAGCAAACTACACGTTCATAGTTTCAAAACTCATGCTGCTGTGGAATCTGGGTTAAAGAATGATGGCAGTAATAGTACATAAGGTATCATACCAAAACAACATATATTATTACTGCCATCATTCCTTAACCCAAATTCCACAGCAGCATGAATATTTCTATAACTTACAAAGTAGATGTGAGACTATAAAACCTTTAACGGAGGGCCTTTACACTAGAGGTTCTTGCTCGTGTGTAGAGCTTATAGACAAGCAAGAACCTCTTCTCTTCAAGGTTGCTGAGGTAGGATTTGAACCTATGTATGTCATTTACTTAGCCTCGCTCTCTGGTCAGACAGAGAGTGAGATTACTTTTTTTCACATCTGGCTCCTAGTTTGCATCCCAATTTGTGACAAGCATTTAACAATGCTTTTAGTTTTAGCCAGTTTTAAAGATCTGGCTTTGTTTAGATAGTCATACATAGTTGATTGATTAAATATGAAATTGTAGTATAGAGCACACATATACTGTACATTCCTATTATACATGTGCTAAGCAAGCCCCAAAGTTTAACAGTCCTCTTAGTGATGCAGACTAGAAATTTTTGTATTTTTAGAAAATCAATTATTTCATAAATTGATTGGGAACACAGTGATGGATAGAAGTCGTGTTGGGCAATAAGATGGATACAAAATTCTTACATCTAAAATCAAAGATACACTTAACTTTTTCTTCACGTGGTTGTCTTTAGGAAGCATGTAATTTTGTGAACACCTTTCCAGATATGCCAAAATGAGTGGCAGCATTTTTCATTGCCTTCATTTCCTCTCCCTTTAAGATATAATGTAAATAATGAGCTAGATCCATTAACCCATTTGATTGCATGAACCCTGTATTCATCCCTGTGCTAAGGGAAGACTATTGAGTTATGTCTTAAAATATTTCCAAGAATTCCTCTAATAATTAATCTTCCAAGTCAAGTTTTACATTTAATTGAATATACATTTTAAAATGCTCTAAGTACCTTTTCTTCTCAAATAATTCTTTTCAACTATTTTGAGCTACTACAAAATTAAGATAGTTTTACCGTTCACTTTTCAAATTCATATGCCATACTTTTCAGTCTGTAAAATAAAAAATTGCCAATCAAAGCTCAGTCCAATTTAAGACAGCAGATTATATTGTGATTCCAAATGTTCCTGAAAACCCAAAGCAGTGGGTTTCTTTTGATTTGATTCTCACTATGACCCTCTAGTTCATGGAGTTGCAAAGCAATCCGTTTGATATACTCCATGTAGTAAACATATACTGAGAATTAGAAGACCTTATTTAACGAGTAGAAACATAAATTGCTAGACAATTTCCATGTTTTCAATTTATTCTACCATAGCAAAATAGGTAGCTCTTTTAGTAATTCCTTTTACTTGTCATTATGAAATAGTCACCCTCATATTGGTTCTGGAGAAGAGGTGCCTCTTTATTGTTTGTTCTGTATTTTCTGTGAAAGTAATAGGAATCTAAGCTTTTCTTTTCTTTATTTTCAGCTAAAACTGAACTTGATGCTGAATTTGGAAGAGTTTGCCCTATAGGATCATTTGATGGATCTTCAAAAAACTTAAATGTGGAACAAGATCCAGTATCCAAGGCTGCACATGAGTATCTTGATGTACTAAACAAAAACTATATGCTTTGAATAATATCTAATAAAAACGTATAGATGTTACTTTGATACATAACTTTATCCATTGTCTACATCAAATACATACTGTCTGGTAGTCATGACAACAATGCCACACACCACACCACCACCAGACATAGACGTAATAGAACAAAGAAGTGTCTGGATCATTGACATTGCAATTCCAGGAGATGCCAGAGCTGAAAACAGCACACACACTGCACCGATATTTAACAGATACTTAGGTTTTTTGATTAAAACTTGTATCTGTTATATAATAATAGTCAATGTTTTTAAAATTTTGATTGACTGTGCCTAGTATATTTGAACAACAACAGCAACAACAATCGTAGAACTGCAGAGCTGGAAGGGATTCTATGGCTCATCAAGTCTAGCCCCTGTCAAGGCAGAACAGTGGGGAATCAAACTCACAACCTCTGCCTCTGCAGTCAGATACCTAACCCTAAACCCATCTGCTTATATCCTCATCTGCACTCTACACATGCATGTCTCTATTTGTATCACTAGCAATTTTACCTATTCTTGGTTATTTTAGACAGATCATAAAATTGTCAGTAGCTCAGAATTAAGAAAAAATCACTGCTGATGAGCTTGGTCAAGATATATGGAATAGGCTATATCCAACTGTGTCCATACACCAGCAAAATAGGATCCATTGCCACAGGGATGAACCACATGTGGCCTTTCAGATGCCGAGTGGCAACTCCCTAGCTAGCACAGCCATGAATAACTGAAGGATCACATGCTCCTCTTTTCTTTGCTAGTGGAACACACTTCCTTTCCCATAATTCCAAAAATTTTGTTCCAGTGGTATGGGAAAATCCTCCAGTGCAGACATAAATTGGAGAAAGAGAAGGAAAGGATACCTCCCTATGCACTGTGCTTGATGTAACGGTGTTATTTTACAACATGCTAGCTCATTTGAATTATGGAAGTGGGTGCTAAATGACTGGGGTGAGAAGCCCTCTACCCTCACCCATTTTAAGAGAAAAACAGTATGATTTCACATATCTTCTACTGTGTTTCAATGTATCATTCCATTCAATAACGTTTTCAGGATATTTTGAGTTCTCGCATTACTTGACTATTTTAGCTACAGTAAAATGATTTATTTTTTCCTCAACATTTCCAGCTTCAGGATTTGATCTTGTTCCCTGCCCCACCCCCCAGAAATTGGAAAGTTTCACTTTTGCTACCATATTTTCATTACTGTATTATAAATGAACAATGTTCAGAACAAAAAGCAATGTCTTTTATGTCCAAGCAGCTGTATTTTTTCTCAACCCTTGAAAGCTGTGAAAAACAATGGAATGAATGTATTTCAGTGACTAAATACATTCTTTATGTGAAAAAGATCCTAAGTTTCGTTCTGTTTAGTCATATAGGGCTGCTGAAGATCTGTCTGAAACCTTGGCAGGCTGCTGGTGGTCACTAATGGACAATACTATGCTTGGTGCACCAGTGGTCTGACACAGGGAGTGGTGTCCTTCTGTTGTTCTTGTGTTGTATCATAGGGCAACAACAGCACACAGCAGGAGTTTCTCCACCCCCTCACCATTGTAATTATCCATTTTCCTCTGCTGATGTGACTATTTATCCTGAAGGGCAAGGATGCTGCCTGATTCTCAGCTTTGATCATTACACCTAACTAATCCTAGGGATGCAGGCTCATAATGGTAGACTCCTGACTGTATCACTGTGTTTCCCTGACACACTTAAACCCCTCACCACATTTAGGTATGAATCCAAGAGGGATAAATAACACACCTGAAATGACAGAAATCTGTATTGGTACTGCAAAAGGCATGTGCTCATCTGGTGCTGACTAATCCCTTATAACATCAAAGTTGCTATACTTACTTTAAACATCATTCTTTCACCAATGCTAACAAAGTGCCATTCCACCCTCATTTGACTTAATTCTAAGGGGATGTATGGGACGACATCATATTCTTTGGAACATTTCTCCTGAAATGTTTCTATAGAAGCAAAATAGGATAAGCAAGGTTTCACTTCTCTGCAATGTTAACGTTATGTTTTGCAGGAATCTATTCACAGGAACACTTTCAAGTAAAAGAGTGCTTCTGCCACAGCTTCTAATCCTGAACACCTGGAATTGGGCAAGAATACTAAGGGAGCCCTAGGATGAGTATCATAGGAGCCTGTTTTAAAAATGCCTATATGGGCTTCATGTTGGCTAGATAGCTCAGTGAGTTAGGTATCAGGCTGCAAAGCCAGAGGCTGGAAGTTTGATGCTCCACTTCTGCCTTCTGGGAGAACAGTCAGCGTGTGTGGTCTTGGGCAAGCTGCACAATCCCAGAGCACCCCCTGCCCCAGAAAAGGGGAGTAGTAAACCACTTCTGAATACTCTCTACCTAGAAAAACCCTGGAAGGGGTTGCCATAAGTCAGAATCAACTGTATTAAGGGAACTATTTGTATCATGCAGCAACAGGAGAGATTAATGCAGCTATTTTCTCATTTCCATTTGCTGGCATCACACATAGGACAGTGAGGGAATCTTAAGTGCCAAAGTCTCATGTTCTATTTCTCAGAAAGCTCCAATTGTTTTCTCCTAATTTTCCCAAGAGAGCTTTCCCTGGCCTTTCCTTTCAAATGTTAAACAAGATGAACTATCAGAAGAGCAATATGTTCAGGCTTTGCCCTGGCTCTGCCCACTATTAGCGGGCTTATCCTTGCCCAGGTAGCCACAGTGGACACCAGGTGGCTCAGCTTTGTCTCTCTTCATCATTCCCATTCCATAATCTACCTTCTATCTTTACCTCATTTTTTTTCCTTTTAGTCTCTTTAATTTTTTTCTCTATTTTCCTCCCTGCTGTCACCTCCACACTGACGTAAGTCACAGCATGCTACCATTTTAACCATGTGATACTCCTCTATCATTTAATGAGGCCACATGTCCCTTATCAAAGTGCCCAGAAATATTCAAAAGGAGTGAGCTTGTCTCCCATGTTACAATTATAATCCAATATAGCTACACCTTCATCACTGGGAGAATTTGTAAAGAGGTACTCCCAAGCTCTGCAGTGGAGTTGATTATTTTTACTCCTGTTGACACAACAGTACTGTTTATCTGGTACCTATCTTTATATATATATTGCTTTTCCCAAAGCAGTTCTAATTGTGTGGTCATGTCAACACTTGATATTAGGTATCTGAATTTAATTTTATTATGTTATCAATTAAATATGAGAAACAGGACCTCTTTAGAAGATGAATATGACTGTGACTATAAGATAAAAAAGATATATGGTCCTTGTACAAAATCCAAATACAAGGGCAAGTGGCAATAAAGGTATCACCCACCCTAGCCTTCAGATTATGAATAAACTGTAAGCCTCTGGGTAAACGGGGTTAGGCTCAATCTGACAGTACACTCTGGCATACTATAATCATATACTCGAACTCAATGAAGTGTATGTAAGTGTATGCATACTGGTATTATCTGAATGCATAATGGATGTAAAAAGAAAAACCCAACAACCATGAGTTTTCAATAAAATGTAGAATTTAATATACATATGAAACCATACTGTTCAAAATAAAAATTACCAAATATCCAAGTTATTACACAGTATTTGTAAAAAAAAAGTAGCCATGCCAGCCTATAAATAGTTCTGTACAGCTGTAAATTTATGAAGTCCTACTACATCCTTGTCCTTTTTCTTCAGTGCACAACTGAGTTCAAAGGTTCTGCTCTTATATTCCCCAGGTCAAGGGATGAGTCTGTCTCTTCATCAATTTCTCCAATTACAGCGCTGTAAAAGAGATTAATTATATATGAAGTTCTGAAACCAAGTTGATAAAAAAAAGGCACAAGATGTTTGATTTTCTTAAAATTATCTGTCAATTCTGCTAAGTAACTCTGCATACTCATTTTTAGCCAAAAACAAGTATTTACTGTAATTGTGGCAAAAAAAGAAGTGAGTTCAGTGTGTATCCTCCTCCAAAGTGTGGAGTGCCATTTCACTGAACATCAATCAGATCATAAGACTGATCTACTGCTTACCAAGTGTTGGCTAATTTCAGGCAAAAAAAGTTATATTGCTCACAACAGGCAATGTTACATGGGAAAATGTTTGTGGACAAAGGATTAGACTTCTTTTTCGAACCCTCATTATCTCCTTCCACAGCTAGTATATAGACTGAATAAAGCTTCATAGCATCCTGAGCATCATTTACAACAAACATAGGCATCACAAATCTACTTTTTAAATATAGCTTAGGCTGCAATCCCATGTATTTCGAAAGTACTATAAAACCAAGTACAACATATTTTGAAGAAACAGACAGAACGCAAACCTCAATATTTTAGGGAGGAAATATCAAAACCTGGATAAAAAGCTACGAGCTGGTAACCCATGAGTTCCTGACATACCCAGTCAACTAGGAGATCAAAGCTTGCGTCCGAATGCTGCGGAAGGCATGATGTTGCACTTTCACAAACAAAGATAAGTAACAGAACATACAGAAGTATCAAACAAGTATCAGATGACAGGTCACTTAAGTGGAAACAGGAGAGTGGAGGAAAAAAAGGGAACTCTTTGGTTCTCTGTGTGTAATTGCAACGTTTCACATCATCACTATAATATAAAAAAGAGGTGCAATATTCTACATTTATGGGCAGCAACACGGAAAGCCCAAGCAAAGATATAAAGAGAATATATCTAACATCTAGCCTCCAAATAAACCATCTAATCCTGAAAGCAAACAAGTATTTCAGCTTTGATTATAGTACATTAAAAACATTAGGGCCCGGGGGGCAAACTTACACATTGTCTCCTCTTACAATGTACAATCCTAATACTACTTGTTCCACTCCTTGTGAAGAACTGAACACTCTTTCATGGCTTTCATCCAAAATCAAGTTGATTGTTTGATCAAAGCCTTTGAGGGTTCCCTAGAAAACATAAAGAAAATGAATGTTCAAGTTCTCAAATATTGCATTATGTCCTAAACATATACTAAATACCAAAAACAATACATCTTTAAAGATTATGCTAATTTAAGCAGATTATTTTTAAAGTAATTTTTCAGATAATAAACTGTGTATTATCAACATCATTTTATTTCCCACTGAACCTTTGCTGGCCTCCTGAACTGAAGTATTTAAAAAAAGACAGTATGGTTATAAAGAGTAGTAACCAACGATTTGTTATTAACTATCAAATTTTCTATACTTGATAAAATGTTTCATTCTTCCAATATTCAAACAGCTCCTAATTTTATACAACAAGCATATTTGTAAGTTTCTCCTTATAAACAAAGGGAAATTCATACTTCAAAATCATTGCCACTATTACCAAAGTTTTTCCTATGTCCTATGGACTGCACTTCTTAGACTGAGCCAAATTCATATTCAGTCAAAGGAAAGCCAAGTTCAGCCCTAACCATAGATGTCTGAGAAGCAGAATGCTAAACTAAATAGAGCTTCAAATAATCAACTGGTCAATGAAGTAAAAAAACAAAAACAAAACTCTACTATGTTTATTAAGTCTTATTCTCAAATATCTTTGTACAGGACTTCAGAATCAGTATCTAAAATTAACAGTGCATTCCTATAAATACATCATTCATACCAATGCTAATCAACTGCTTTTAGAAGACCAGAGCTTTATTTTCCATTTATAAATAATCTAGCTCTGAAATATTTCAGTACATGATTACAAGAAGATATAACACAGTTTGGAAATTAGAAGATTTTCAACTGGATATTGGGGAACAAATGAAGACCATTATATGAGCAAGGAATCACAACAATTAGATAAAGCAAAATAATTTTTGCCTACAGTGGTTTGAAGAAACCCTGCCTCCAATGTTCCCTTTAATTTTTGTTCCCGCTGTGCAGAAGCCTCACCTCGTGCGCATGCAGAGGGGCAGGGCTTCATCTGAATCAGGAAGTAAACAAACCACCTGCTGGTTGCCCGTGTCCAGCCCCAATGGAGCTCTGCGCACGAACACCTTAGAGGGAACGTTGCCTGTCTCCAATCCCAGCAACTCAACTTAAGTTTTTTCCCAACTATAACATGTTTATTCCTAATTTCTCAAACCGATTTCAAGCTACAGAGCCTGAAACTGTCAAAATCCTAACAAGAATATGCCAGCAAATACAGAAAACAAAACAATAGGTCACAGACTGGAAATGTTCGATATACATTCCAGTTTGCAAGAAAGGAGGTGGAAAGGAGTGAAGCAATTACTATTGCATTAATTTCCCATGCAAGCAAAATGATGCCCAAGGTGCATCAAGAGAGACTTTTACCCTCTACTGAGTGAGAAATGCCTGACATTTAAGCTGGAGTCCAAAAAGAAAAAGGCACTAGAGCAATTATACACTGGCTACTTCTTTCAATTTGTGCTTTATGGACTATAGCAAAGCCTTTGACTGTGTGGATCATGAGATACGAGTTGTTCTCAAAGAAATAGGTGTGCATCAGCATTTGGTTGTTCTGATATATAACCTGTATTCTGTGTATTCAGATGGAATATGAAAAAACAGAGTGGCTTCCAATAGGCAAAGGTGCCAGGCAAGGGTGTATTTTATCTCCATTACTGTGCAGTCTGTACACAGAACATATACAAAAAGCTGGACTAGGTTCACATGAATGGAGAGTGAAAAATGGTGGGAAATACAACTTAAGATGTGCAGATGACACCATCTTACTGGCAGAAAGCAGCAATAACTTGAAATAAGTCCTGATGAAGTTGGAAGAAGAAAACACAAAAGCACGACTTCTGATGAACATTAGGAATACAAAAATCATCACTACATGAGAACTTCATGATTTTAGTGTGGGCAAAGAAGAGACTGAAATTGTTAAAGAATTTGTATAACTTTGATTAATCATCGAATCAAATGGAATCTGTAGCCAGAAATCAGAAGAAGGGAGAGACTCGGGCAAGCAGCTATGAAGTATCCAGAGAAAATCATCCATTGTAAGAATGTGTTACTAGAGACCAAGGTGAAGATAATCAACAATCATATTTTGAATTACTATGTATGCATATGAAAGCTGGACAGTGAAGAAATCAGACAGAACAAAAATGGATTCATTTGAAGTCTAGTTCTGGAGGAGAGCTTTACAGAACTTTCTAGACTGCCAGAAAAACAAACAAGTGGGTTTTATATAAATTCAAACCTGAACTTTCTCTAGAGGCAAAAATGGCAGAACTGAGGCTGTCATATTTTAGGCATCTCATGGGAAGATAAAACTCATTGGAAAACACAATAATGCTTGGAAAAATTGAAAGCAACAAGAGGAAAACCAAATCTCAGGTGGATTGGTTCCTTAAAAGAAGCAACAGCTTTGAGTTTGCAGGAGGGGAACAGTGCTGTTAATGATACACATTTTGGAAGTCATTCATTCATAGGGTCTCCATAAGCTAGAGGTGACTTGCCAGCTCTTAACAACAACAAAGTATGAAATGGACAATGGCCTTAACAAGAAACAGCTTATGTTAAATTCTGCAGACCATGCAATATGTGTTTGACAATTACTATCAAGTCTGTTTCAGAACAATTATAAAAATAAAAATAAAAAATGTGTATTTAAAAAGAATACTTACCACAATCATCCGACCATCTGAAGTAATTACAGCAACAGTACCTGAGACTCAAGTTAAAGAATGGTCTTGATATACATTAAGTTGAGAAGCCATAACTCATTTTAATGTAACATGCAATTGTTAATAGTAGCAACTAATATTATTGTGACAAGTAATAATAGGGGATTTGTACAGGAACAACTTGTGTTAACAAGGTAAGGAGGAGTAGATTTCAGGTGTAGAAAGACTGGCAGAGAATATGGATTACACAGGAAAAGGAACTGGCTAAAAAAAGACCAGCAGTGGAGAACACTAAAAGAGGGGCAGACCACAGGAGGAAGAAAAAAAGATCTATGAGAGGTGTTGACTATGAGAGCATATGATATTACAGTGGAAGCTTATAACCAGGAACTGTGTTGCGGAAAACTGAATGTGTATGCCATTATACCTTGTAACTAAATGCCTAGGCACTGGAGGGCTGAAAAGCATCACATACCTAAATTAATATTTATTTATTTATTTATTTATTTATTGAACTTGTATGCCGCCCATCTAGACATAGTCTACTCTGGGCGGCTCACAGAACACAGAGTAAAACAATAAAAATGAAACAGCAATTAACAACACATAGATAATAATTCAAGATGGAGAGAATAAAAAGAAAATTAAATAGTGCCCGGAGGGAAGGCCTGTCTGAATAACCAGGTCTTAAGTTGGTTTTTAAAAATGCCCAGCGAGGGGGCCAAACGGATCTCGGAGGGGAGTTTGTTCCAGAGACAGGGAGCCACAGCCGAGAAGGCCCGGTGTCTCGTTCTTTCTTTCCGGACCTCCCTCAGCGTTGGGCTCCTCAGTCGCCCCTCCTGACTAGATCGGGTGATACGAGTAGATCTAGGTGTATACTCAAGTGTGTACAATAATATTATCTGGTTTATAACAACTCATATTTATCACTCATTTTCTAAAAATTTGAAATAACGGCCATATATATGTAACTTAAATAATCAGTTAAACAGTCACTGTAACTCTCATTCACAATATGTGCCCCCAATAGAGGGTTAGGGAAGGCAGAAGACTTGTTGTAGGCAGACATCCCCTTATGCTGGCAGAAATGCCACTATGCCAGTAATGCTGGCTGGTCTCCAGGATTTGCCAGCTAAACTGCTCTCCTGGCTAGGATCTGCTGCCAGAAGAGAAAAAAGTATCGACAGCCACTGTGCTGGTACAAATTTAGGCCAGGATGAGTCCTATGTAATTTCCAACATCCCTATAGTAGAAGACGTATGGATCACTACAATACAAGATGAGATGATTCATCTCCGGATGGAAAACCCGACCAAAGACTGCAATATATCCAGTGTCCAACTTCCAAATAAACCACCAGCTTCAGCTAGCTTACCTCTGCTTAGCTCATCTTCCCTATTTCAGATTGTGCTTTCAGTGTTCAATGTGATGATTAAAAATAATGTGATGATTAAAAATAAAAAAACACATTGGGCTTTACCATAATAATCCATAGGAACTGTACTGTGTAGTTTTCTTGTTAGAGAAAACTGAACAGCCTGTGTGGGTAGCGGTTGGAGTGCCATGAAACTCTCTGGGTGACCTTGGGTCAGTCACTGACCTAATTCACAGTACTGTTGAGAAAATAAAGGGGCAAAGGAGAACGAGGAGGGAAGGAGTGAAAAAATGCAACTCATGCGAATAAATAATAATCCACATTTTGCTTGGGTTCCAAGTAGGAATGGGGACTCGGGACTGGCTCTCAAATTGGACTTAAGTCACAATGTTTTTTCCCCCCCAAGTGACTTGGACTCGACTCACGACTCAGAGCCTGCCCACCCTTCCTTTTTTTTTCTAGGAAAAAAAAAAGCTTATTTTTAATAGGGACTCGGGACTTGGTATCAAGGGCTCAGACCCAAAGACTTGCCAACATCCCGGGTTCTAAGCAAGCAAACTGCCTGACGAGCTAAATAACCTCCCTGCCCCAGGGCTGGCTCCAAGCAAGGGAACGGTGGCTCTCATCCGAAAGGAGCAACACACCAGTCCCTCCACAATACAGGACAATTCCTATTTTGCCCTTCGCAGTTAAACCCCCGACTCGAGCCTTGTCGGACAAGCACGTCCCTGAAAACGCTCACGAGCGAGAGAAACGTTTCCTCTCGCGGATCGTTCCTGGGGGAAATAACGCTTTCCCCGTTACGTTCCCTCGTCTGGACCAGCCGTCAGAACCTGACGCTCCGCCCATCCGCTCCCCCCTCCCAAGGCTAACGGGACCAGCACCGCCCCTGAGGAAAAGGATCCGCCCAGGCCGCCCCTGATTGGCCACCACCGTCCTGTCAGAACGTGGACATGCAAAGCCCGCCTCCCGTAGAGGCATAGAAAGTAGCCAATGGCACAGCTGCCGCTTCTAAAACTACAACTATGGCGGAGAGAACGTAAACGGACTCGCGTCGGCCCCATCCTCCGCGCGGCCTACCTTCACACCGCCCCGTATCCTCGAGCGGGCCGGGAAGCGGGGCGGTTCACGCGAAAACTCGAAGGGAGGCAGCGGGGCGGTTCGCGCGGTCTCTCCTTCCCGCCGCCCGTCCCAACCGGGCCCTTGGAGGGCTAGCGCTTTCCCACAACGGAAGGATACGGTTAATGTAGTTCTCCAGCGCGGAGGTCATGGCGACGGTCGCTGCTTTGGTCCTGGAAAGAGGCCGCGGTTAAACAAGCCGCCGTGAGACTTTCGTAGTCTGCTATGGGGCAAAATGAACGTAGTTCGCACTACCCGCTAGTCCCTCATGTAACGTTACATCCGCGCCCGGACGATATCACTGCGCATGCGCTCGTCGTGTCCCTCGTATTGCCCATGCGTGGAAGACAACTTAAGCGACGGGACTTCCGCCCGCCTTCTTCATTTGCACTCCGTTGTAGAGGTGGCAGATCTTTTCCATAGAAAACGTGAAGAGTTTATCCTCTGGTTAGGTAAAACTGTGTCTCACGCAAAGCGCCAAAGATGGCCGTAAACACAGGATGGGGCTTCCCCTCCCCCGCCAACTGGCTTGGAAAGTCTGAGATACGGATCTTGAGTTTCCATACATTTTAAAATTGCTCCATACTGGTTGCACTATTTTATCTAAATATTGTCCTGGAAGGAGACGAGTGCAGCCAAAATGTGGCTTTCAACCCTCACCAACGCTGGAACAGATTTAAGGATAATTCAAGTCCCCCTCCACCCGCAATCCTAGCGTCCGCTTCCATTCAGAAACTCTGGACTCCTTTGATCTCCGTCCAGCTTTTTCTGTTATATGTCGCCAAGTCGCATCCGATTTATAGCAGCCCCTAATAGGATTTTCGTGGTATTTAAGGAGCGGTTTCACCAGCGTCGTCTCTCGTGGAGTTTCCATGGCCAACCAGGGGTTTGAATCAAGGTGTCCTGATTTCCAGCCTTCGGTTCTGCTCAATTGTTCGCGTTGCGTCTTAAGTTTTGGACGCTCTCATCTATCCCTACCACAGGACGAATACCTGTTTAATAAACGTGTCTTTGCTTCTGACGTTTATTTGCTAGGGAAGGGGGGTTATCCAGGTCCCCGATCTTTACTACGTTACAACCTTCGAAATTTCTACGGGGATTTTAATTTTTATTCCCATTCCGAGGAGTTTGGGGGGGGGGGGAAATAGTGCCGAAAGCTCGAAGCAGTGTGCATCCTTTAAAAGTCTACTTTTGCAAGTCTATGTTAAAAGGGTTAAGGAGACTGGATTAGCCAATGATGGGCCACCGCTATACCCGAACGTCGTTGGTCCTCGCAAATAATCGCACAAACAATTGGTTGAACAGGACAATTTAAAGGCGAGAGTTGCTCTTTCTGGCTGCGCATGCGCAAGGGGTCCCTATTTAAACCCTGCACTTGCTGCAAAGAGTGCCCTTTTTCATCTATCTGTTGTGGTTGGTGGAGCGATGGAAGGAAGATTTATTCCGCGCTGGAGGATCTGAAGCTGGAATTTTGTGCAGGCTTACGTTAAAAATAAAACCCCCTTGAATACAGTAACACTTATTTCTGAGAAAATATGCCTGGTCTGCAGTTAAATGCAACAGATCTAAAAATACAGTAAATTGCAGTTAGGAAGCTATGTTAGTCTATTTCGAGATGTATAACAGAACAAAAAAAGGGTTGTGGCATCTTTAAGTTTCAACACGTTTGTTTTGATGTGAGCTTTCGTGATTTATAAACCCCGTCCTCGGATATATGGTGTACAGTATTTAAGTTTAGTATACTGCATTCCAACATCCTTTCGAGGTTTTTTAAAAATCAGTGTTATTTATATTAAACTATTTTTATTCCATATTCTCTAATCCAGAATGGTAATTTCTGAGTGTGTTAAACCAACCAAATGCAGCTGTCCCACGTGACCAAAGGAGTTATGCAAAAAGCAAGAAAGTATCCTTGGGAACTATATTGTGGTATCCATTCTGAGGAAAGGGAATGCATTTTGGGGGAAAGCCTGACATGGTACCATCAAAGTAGGCTAAACTAAACAAAATTATTAATAATAAATACATAGAAGTGATGCAACGAGCTAAAAAACTTCTATAGAAATCACATTCCTCTGTGGGCAAGAAAAAGTTTTATTTCAACCACATTCACTGGATTTACTCTAGAAGTACAGAGTGCCAGAAGCCAACTTCGCTCTGCATTTATCCTGATAATACCATGAGTCCTTACTCTAATATAATTTAAATCCCTTTCAAAGCATCACTGATACACTCAGTTAACAGCAATTTAAAAGAAATGGAAAACTTCCTTTCCATCCAGATTCCTATTGTTTTCCCTGCATCTATCTCTTTAATAACTCTAAGGGCTTTAATTTTTTTGAAATAAAAAATACGGATTTGATTGGTCTCCAAATTGAGAAATGAGCTTTGCTAACTATTCCACTTTTCAAGATCAAATCCATAAGTTAATTTGCTGCCTGCTCTGCTAATAGAAATTAATGCAACTGTTAGCCACACTTCAACATCTAGCTATTTCAGAAACAAAAAAATGTGGAATTTATAAATAGAGCAGTATATGAATATGAAACTCATTGTTAGAATATCAGCTTCCTAGCAGCAAGAATTAGTGACATCGTACTGAAGCAAATAAAATGATAATCTGAAACTACCTTTTTAGTTTGATTTTTCCCATTGCAGTAACACTTGATAATTCTTTTTGCTTTTGTAAATTGTGTGCATTTAACAGAACTAAAGTACAATAATTAAAGAATATGAAGAACTCTTGTGATTAATCAGACATCTGAACATTAGAAGTGTGTGAACTGAAGGTTTGTTTTGTTCTGTTCCGTTCTTAAAAGGGAGTTGAATACCATTCTGGTTACCCTTCAATGCCCATATGAAAGAGACATTTGAAGAACCTTCTTCTAAGCATTATGAAGCATAGTCAGATTGCTCAGAAATGATCTCAAAATGGCCAACAGTATTTTAAATAGAAAAATTAAAAACCAGTTCAGGATTCTTCAGTGGATTTTTGAATATGTAAGTTGTGATTGCCATGATGTAGGATGTACTGATTTCATATTTCTACTTTTTTCTTTTCAGTGGCAGGACACAAGAATAGTTTAATTCTGTTTAAAGACATGGGTTTGAGGGGTCAAACTAAAAACTAAAGGAAGTGCATGAATGATGTGTGCCTCAGCAATCAGATTTACAAATTAAGCCACGGACAAGTTATACAGTAAAGTGCAGTTAAATAAAAGACACAGAGATGAAGAAAATCAGATGCTATGATAAATAGATGGTATAGTTCTAATCACAATGAGGTGCACAGGGTAAGCATGGGCTTAGTTAAGGCACTTTTGGCAGTGTTGGTAACAGCAACTTCTGACCTGACCATGAAAGTTGCTGACTAAATTCCAGCCTTTCTAGCCACAAGATGTGTCCTTGGAGAACAGCAGGTATTTAAAATAATAGATTTTTCGTATCCTGGTCAAAGCCAGTAATAGCTAAAGGGTAGAATGACTCACTGAAGAGGAGGTATTCACAAAATGCCTAACAGAGTGAAAATATCTTAACCTAACAGATAATGATGTAGTCATAAGTGAACATGAACTCCCCTGGAGAAACAATTCTGTTCTTGGGCTGCTTGTGATTAAAAAAAAGTCTCTCTTATGTAGTTGAGGGTCCTTTCACCATTTGGTTTACTAGTTCATCTTGATTTATAGGTGCATCAGAAGATACACAAACTGGCTTCTATTGTTTTCCACTTATATTTATACAGTCTATTCACATCTAAATTTCAGATTCGAAATACAGTAGAATAAACGAAGCATCTTGTTTTTGAACATCTGCATAAATTGGTCATCATCAGGAAGGTTACTATATTTTTGTTCATGATTGTATGGGAAATTTCAGACACCTTCAGTGGTTTTTGGCATGTATTAAAAGACAATACATAGCTTTCTGAGGTACTATGAATTGGGCAGATTTTTTAAAAAGTTGAGTCTCAGCATATGGTAAATTTATTTCCCAGTATGGGGATGATTTCAAAGAACGAGGAGTAATGGATCAGAGTATGCTGGAGAGATGTCAGTGCCCAGAACTCCTACACAGAGATATTTTAAGTATATGAGTCAACACTTAAGACAAATCCATTTTCAATTGCATTTGAAATACACAGGGTAAAGGAGTGTAATAGGAATATATTAGTCCTCGGATTATGAACTCATTGCCAATGCATAGGAGGAAAAACTGGATAGAGATGTGGAATTGATTTTGAATATAAAATGAGGTTAATATGAGCATTCATATCTTCACAGTTTATGAATGTTTAACTGTGCACAGGTAATCTCTCTTGATACCTGTAATCTGGAATGTTCTCATGTTCTGCCATTGACATAGAACAGTGTAGTAGGTTCAGAAAGGAATCAAAATTCAGTTCCAAGGTTCACTTATTCTAATAGATGGGAGTAGTTTTTTCCCCTTCATATTTTTACTACTGTGTAAAATGTTATATCGGCTTGAAAAATTATTACTGCTCTGGTATTTAGGGGAAACTTTCTATCAGATGAATACATTCACAGACAATTGAGAAACCCTGCTGCCAATTTTTGAACTTCAAAGTTGAAACTACAGCAATGTAGAGTGGGCCATCTTCTGTGGCATTATTGTAACCCTGTCCTTTTCTCTCAATTCCTTCTCAGTTTTGAAATATATTACAGCCAAGGGGTGAGCAATATGTGATCCCTGGGAGCCAAAATTTGGTCACCTCCTCCATAACCCCTCACTGCAAAACTCCAGGAGATTTTTATTGTTGCTGCTGCTGCTGCTGCTGTTATCATCATATTGTCAGGAATTTATTCCTAATACTTCAGCACTGCTATGCCAGGTCATGACTGTTATAAGAAAGAAAGACTGATGGGGAAAATCACTCCATCCACCTTTGCAATCCTAGAAGTTACAGATCTTGTTCAGTTTCACTTTGCAAAAGAGGGAACCATTTTCCCCACCAAACATTTCTCTCTCTGCTGGTTTGTAAATTTCCACTCACTTCCCCTCTTGCCACCCCAGCAGTGTCTCCTTAACTAATACCTCCTGTTTGTGGATGTGTCTGCAGCTGCTGTTATTATACTGTCAGGAATTTACTTCTAATTCTTCAGTACTGCTATACCAGGTCATGTCTGTTGTGAGTAAGGCATGTTTACATTCCAAATATGGTATAGCTCACTCATCATAATCCAGTGCAATAGCCCTAGTCAAATATTTTATGTAGAACACAGAAGATGATGAGAGGGGGGAAATGACCTAGTTATTACTTTCTCCAGTATCCTCCTCATACGGAAAGCAGAACTTTGGCAATAGGGGTCCATTTCTACCTACGAGGGAAATTTACACGATTGAGACTTCAAATTGTTCACGAGTTGTAATCATGCACAGAGCCTACCCAGCTTAAAAAAAGTACAACAGCAGCAAACAAACAGCTACCCCCTCTGCAGAGGTTTGCCTTCAATGTGACGACAGCAAGAATGACTCATTCCTATTCTATGTGCTCCCCTGTTGCTTTAAAGTTAGCTACAGGGTGCCCAAAGAGGCTAACATTTGAACATAGGAAACAGCTTTATACTGAGTTAGCTCACTGAGTCTAGTGGTGCTTACCAGGATTTCTGATAAGTCTTCCCTACCCAGTCTGAAGAAGCCAAAAACTGAACCTGGGAGATTCTCTGTACAGAACAGGTGTTCTACCTCTCAGCTATAGCTTTTCCTTCAATGGAAAGAGAAACAGCCAAAGATGTGATAGAATTAAAGATGAAATGGTTTTACTTTCCATTAAGGTTGAAATCAGGATGGATTACTTTCAGGTAAGTGGAGCCTGCTGACTAGTTTTCCAGTACAGGGCTGCACCTAAGGAGAGAAGGGGTGCTGGGCCTTGAGGTTGCCCATTGTTAGGTAGCAGATTGAGGGGGCACAAATGCAAGCCACAGTCTACCTCCCCACTAGTGCGGCAACACTACAAACTTTCCGCCTTTTAAAAAAAAACAATGTAATAACTAAATTTAAAATCCAGTGTTTCTAATATAAAGAGTGTCATGTAACCTGGTGCTTCTGCTCTAAGCCAGCCCAGGAGCCAACATGGTTTGACGAAGCAGACAATGGAAAAAGATTTAGCAGTTAAAAGACAGTTTGACTGTCAAGATTTCCATATTAACCTCTTCTGTATAGTCTGTTGAGAGGACTATAATACCTGGTCTTACGAAATTTCCATATTGTTTATGGAGCCTCCCAGCAACTAGATACATCCTCAGTCAGTATATGAAGCTTCAGTTTGTAGGGCTGCCATCTTTCCTGAAGCCCGCTCAGCTTTCAGAGAGGCACCCTTTCCAGCACTATTTGACAAACTGATACAAGTAGAATGGAAGGCATGTCTCCATGGCAAGAAAGACCTTTCTCTTCAGGCAGGCTTTTCCTTAATTACTGGTGGTCTGAGATGGGTTTTAAATGGACTGTTGTGCTCTGTTGTTTTAAATGTGTTTTAATATTGATCTTAGTTACCATTTCAATATAATACTTGTTTAATTCTTTTTTAATATTCGTATACTTACTGTTTTGCTTTTAAATATTGTTTTAATTATGTAAGCCACCTTGGGTCCTTTTGGGGAGAAAGGTGGCATAGAAATATTTTAAATAAATAATAAATAACCCAGACATGCCTTCCCTTCCTTTTGGTCTCTACACGGGATTTTCCAAACCCAGGGATTTTTATAAATTTAATCCTTTCTGATCCACATCTAGTTAGTTTGTTAGTTAGTTTAATATGCCGCCTATCTCCCTACAAGGGATCCAAGGCGGCTCACAAAAGATAAAACAACAGATTTAAAAACATTATATAAATATATATTTAAAACAATTAAACATATATTAAGGTTTTACAAATCAAGTTTTAAAACAGTTTAAAAACATTTGGAAATCTGAAAGCTGAAAACCAGCATTCTTGAGATGACTTACTGTTCAAAAGCCTGCCTGAAGAGGATGGTCTTTGCCTGACAATGGAAGGCCAAAAAAGGGGCCAACCTGGCTTCTTGGGGCAGTGCATTCCAAAGCCTAGGAGTAGCCACTGAGAAGGTCCTCTCCCATGTCCTTACCAAATGAGTTTGGGAAGGAGGTGGAACCGAGAGAAGGGCCTCCCCAGAAGATCTTAAAAGCTGAGAAAGCTAATGTGGAGTGTTACGATCCTTCAAATAGCCTAGACCCAAGCCAGAAAGGGCTTTATAGGTAATAACCAGCACTTTGAGTTGGGACCAGAAGCAGACTGGCAACCAATGAAGCTGTGACGGATCCGTGACAAATCAGGAAAGAGATCTTGGTGTGCTGGTGGACAGCTCAATGAAAGTGTCAACTCAGTGTGCAGCGGCAGTGAAGAAGGCCAATTCCATGCTAGGCATCTTTAAAAAGGAGATTGAAAATAAAACAGCCAACATTATAATGCCATTGTACAAAACACTGGTAAGGCCGCACCTGGAGTATTGCGTACAGTTCTGGTCGCTGAACCTCAAAAAAGACATAGTGGAACTGGGAAAGGTGCAGAAGAAAGTGACTAAAATTATTACGGGGCTGGGACACCTCCCTTATGAGGAAAGGCTGCAGTGTTTGGGGCTCTTTAGTCTAGAGAAAAGGCGCCTGAGATAGGACAGAATTGAGAGGTATAAAATTATGCAGGGGATGGATAAAGTGGATAGAGGGAAGCTCTTTTCCCTCTCACGCAATACCAGAACCAGGGGACATCCACTCAAACTGAGTGTTGGGAAAGTGAGAACAGACAAAAGAAAATATTTCTTTACCCAGCGTGTTGTTAGTCTGTGGAACTCCTTGCCACAGGATGTATAATCTCCAGGCTTAAAAGGAAGGTACTTCAAAATGCCAGATGCAGGGGAGTGGTATCAAGAGACAGGTATCTAGTTGTCTCATGTGCTCCCAGAGGCATCTGGTGAGGCCACTGTGAGATACAGAAAGCTGGACTAGATGGGCCCTTCCAGCTATCAGCTACATCCTCAGAATAAGTCATGAACCAACTATTCAGATGCCTTTTGTAAATCATCTAAACAAACCTGTTGACATTCACCCACCTCTCTCACTGCAAGAAAACATCTCCTTTACTTCTCCCATGAATCTGCCATTACTGTCACTCCTTCTAATACTGAACTTGATGGTTTGATTCTACCCTGTTTCCCCGAAAGTAAGACCTAACCTGAAAATAAGTCCTGGTATGATTTTTCAGGATGCTCATAATATAAGCCCTACCCCCAAAATAAGCCCCCGTTAAGTGAAACCCCGCCCTCCAGCATTGTGCAGCAACCAGAAGAAGATGACATGACTGTAAAATAAAACATCCCCTGAAAATAAGCCCTAATACATTTTTGGAGCAAAAATTAATATAAGAACCCTGTCTTATTTTCGGGGAAACACGGTATCAACATGGAACCATCCAGCAATGGCTTCTTGAGAGGATTCTCTAGACACAGAGAAAAATATTCATTTTTTTAAAAGATTTTAAAAGAAAAACAATACAACCTGATAATGACTTGCAACTCAGAAGGTACAGCGGTTACCAAAAGCCATGTATTTTGCAGAAGAGGAAAATTAGAGAAAACAAAATTGTCCCTCCAGGGGCAAGAAAACACATGCTACCAGGATTTTAAATACCGTATTTTTCCGTATATAAAACGACAATTTTTCCTAAAATAATTAGAGGAAAAATTGAGGGTCGTTTTATACACGGAAGTAAGGACAGGGGGGAGGAATCAAAGTGCTTTGATCCCTGCTTTCCCCCTCCACGTTTTGTAGAGAAAGTGGAGAGGGAAGCACCCCTTCCACTTTCTTTGCAAGAAGTGGAGGGGGAGAGCAGCTTTTTGCAAAGAAAGTGGAGGGGGAGAGCAGCTTTTTGCAAAGAAAGTGGAGGGGGAGAGCAGCTTTTTGCAAAGAAAGTGGAGGGGAAAAGCACTTTCCTCTCAAGAAAGTGGAGGGGGAAAGAAGGAATCTTGCAAGGAAAGTGCTTTCCCCCTCCACTTTCTTTGCAAAAAGCTGCTTTCCCCTTCCACCTTTTGCGAGGGGGAAAGCAGCTTTTTGCAAAGAAAGAAATTTTGGGTTAGAAAAGTGGTGGCGTCTTATACAAGGGGGCGTCTTATACACGGAAAAATACGGTACACTATATGGATATGTCAGATGAAAGAAAGGGCCTCACTCCACAAGCCTTCTCTTATTTGTTTGTTTGTTTTCATTTGTTTTGTTTATATGCCACCTTTCGCCCAACATACTTCACAACAGATAAAACAGCAACTCTAAAAACATGACATGAATATCACATTTTAAAAAACAATTAAACATACATTGAGATTAAAAAATCAAGTATAAAAAGAATTCAAAAACATTTAAAAGCCTTAAAGTTAAAAAAAACAACCCACAGCATTTCTGAGATAACTTACTGCTTAT
Organism: Intellagama lesueurii; assembly: GCA_037013535.1. Classification (NCBI taxonomy): domain Eukaryota; kingdom Metazoa; phylum Chordata; class Lepidosauria; order Squamata; family Agamidae; genus Intellagama; species Intellagama lesueurii. The sequence continues at coordinate 65,818,605 of JBAJHW010000005.1, read as the reverse complement.
TACTACTACTTCTCTCCTACTTCATTAATATCACCCCCTCCTACACTCCATCTGGTGTAGGAGTGCAATGTCTTTGTTCTAAGCAGCCTAGAACCCAGAACTGAAACACTCCTGTTGAGGTTGGGAGATAACAACACCTGTGTTGGGAAATTTTTACCTGTTGAAAATTTTAATGTTGTCAAATATTATCTGTTTTTTGTTCTCCTGCTGCAAACCTTTTTACAGGACTAATGGGAAATTAGCAGAAGCAAAGGCTGGGCTCTTTCATGGACACCACAAAAGCAAATTTTTACTTGCCAACAGATTTTTATGTGGAAGCCTTTCTGCAAGTCCCATCTTGGAAACCAGTCAGCCTGGAAATCTTGGCAGCAAACTAGCATTAAACAGACCTCTTGCTCTTGGAGGAGGATTCATGAACACAATTTGAAGTCCATTAGCCTCAGAAAGAAAAGTAGAGGCTTGCTTGGCAAGGAATAGTAATTGTGAATGTCATTTTAAGCAGCCCTTGAGTGCTGTAATTTTAGGTCAGGTTTGCCTCCTCAGTTATTTCTGTTTAACAAACACACTGAGTACTTAAGGTATTTAACCTTTGTCCTGTTCATACTTAAAGAGAAAAAGAAATGAGTAATGGACAGTAAGGCTAAATAAACAGCAAGTTCTCAACTCTTATTTCTTCTTCTTTTTAATGTGACAGCATTGTAGCAATTGGCCCACTTCTAGCAAATACTATTTACTGAGGGGTCCCCAACTTTTTGGAACTATTGGACATGTTTAGAATTTTGAGTGACTGTTGTAGGCATTCTCATAGAAAAGCTATCATGGTGTCTGTAGTCCATGACCAGGCAACTAATGTTGGCAGAGTTGGTGTGAGGAAATTGTTGTGTGTGGCCTTAATTAAAAATAAACTTTCTTTCTGATTACTCAGTAAATAAAAATGGTTCTGGCAGGAACCTACAGAGCAGATTGAACTCCAGTCTCCCTTATTAGACCACCCCTTATTTGTTAGTTTACCTCATCTGGCACTTATTTGTTTCAATAAATTCATTCACAAGCTCTGGTATGAATAAGAATGAAAGGTTTCATTTTGCTCACAGTTGTTCTTATATAACAAGGAAACATCGTATTTTGTGAAAATGTTAAGTATTGACATTACTGAGCTTAACTGCTTAATTTACTTCATTATTAACTGACTGGTTACATTGCTGACAGAACACTTCACTCTAACTGTTAACTTCTGACTCCATAACTAACACACTGACAGAACACTAACTGAACACTGACTGGAAAAAAGGTGGAAAAAGAATCTGAGGTAGAGGGAGAACTATCGGTTGCCAATGAGTCAACTGACAGCAACCCCAGTCCAGAAAAATCCCTTCCAGCCTCTTAAAGACATCATATGAAGGTGCGATGTATCCAACTAATACACACAGACAAACCAGGCAAAACATGTGCATACAAAAATACATGCACACATAGTCCCAAGCAGAACTCATCCCACACCAAAAGCATGGAAAACAACCAGCACACACACACTCACCACACTAAAAGATTTTTTTAAAAAAGGGCAAAACATATATACTGTATAAACACACCACATCCCAGACAAAATATTTCCCTCTTGTTCTCCAGTAGCCCTCAAGAATGAATCATTGAAGTGTCACCACCCACCATTCTTGTTTTCTAAGAAGCATTTCTAGGCCCGGTGTTTTCTTGCAGGATTGTAAGCTCAACAAATGCTCTGTTCTGTGCTACATCTTGCCTAGTTTTGGAGCCACTCCGTTTCTGTTGGCCAGAGTATGTGGCAAAATGCTGGCTTAAAATGAAAAACAAGCTTCCAGCTACATAGTGGTCCAGACAGAAACCCACAGAACAGATTAGTATATTAATTTACAAGTCTCCCTCAAATTCACCACCCCTTATAGTATAGTTTTTAGTCAGATTTACCTCACTTTACATCAACTGGCGTACAATCTCAATATAAATAGTTAGATTCTAGGTTTAGAAAGAATAAAAATGTTTCTCTTTTGCTTACAAAAATCGTCAGAATACAAAACAAAAACATGTTCACCAGTTATGGTGTCTTAATTGGCATAGCTTCATTAGTTTCTTCATTAAACTTAATTCACTGGTTACATAAACACTCAGAACAGTGAAATACTGCCATTACTAACTTGTCTCTGAATTCTCACATTACTAAACACTAACAGACTCTAACTTACAAATTGCTAAATAGACACTGGATTCCCAATGTGATGTATTGGATAAAATGACAGACTAAGACTCAGGAGGCCTGGGTTCGAATACCCGCTTAGCCATGGAAACCCACTGGGGGAGTGGAATCAGTAAAATCACTCCTTAAATTTCCCATGTACCTTGAAAGCTCTGTTAGGGTCACTATAAGTAAATTCTGACTTGATGGCACAACACAAACACATTTATAAAACTGACACAGAACCCTGACAGACCTTGACTGAAGTAAAATGGTGGAAAATAGAATCTGAGGTGCAGAGGGAAACAATTGGTTACTCTTAAGTGATTGCCATTAACCCAAAGTCCCTCCCATCAAAACTCTTAAATATGCAATATGCTGGTTGCTATTCCAACAGTTTCTTCTGAGTTTGTCATTTCCAGAGTAAAACACTTTGTGGTTGTCTCGTTGAAAATGTCACATCTCATCGGCCTGTTTTGTTGAATCCAAATACCACCACTAATATCATTGCAGAAAATCAGCATTTTTGAGCACATAAAGAGCCTCTGTAGCTAAAGAAAACTATTTAAAAAAATTGCCCTCTGTGAATGGAGGGGACAGAAATAATGACTGAGAGGATGAGGGAGCATTCTCCTCTCCTCACACATTTAATCAATACATAATTGGAAAGTTTCATGTAGATCCCTGTTTTTCCATTGGCAAACACTGCCTGTTTGCCTATAAGTAAATATCCTTGATTCTGACTACTGAACAAATCCTCTAGTGTGGTTTTAGGTATTCCTTCCTCACAAAATTTCCCTATCATGCCTAATTTTTACTTTGCCTGCTGTGCTTGAGATGTAAAGATTGTAAATCATCCTAGCATTCTAAACCAGAGAAAGATGGCAAACGAGTGGTGGTCAAGATATTACTTCAGTAGACTTAATGAATGAATTGGTTATTTATTAATATTGGGGAGCCTCTTAAGTCATCAGCAGGTGGTATTTGTTACAGTTTGCATGGGAAGAAATGAGAACACATAAACCTACTCATAGCTCAGTACCAAACCCCCACCCACCCATGGCAAAACCTCATTTAGATCTCCGAGAAAGCTTCCTCTATTCTGTAAGAAATATTGCTTCTTGTTGTCCTGTGACTGTAAGCTTCTCTTACAGTATTCTGTGAGGGTAATGGAATGTCTATTAGCAGCCATCATCATAGAGCAGTCTGTCTTTCTGTAAGATGCTCATGCAGTTGTCTCACAGTCCCCTGTAGCGGTGGTGGTGATTTTATCAGCATTAGCCATTATGGAGTAGGCTATCATTGCTGCTCTTTTGGCTGCTGTTCCTGCACAGGTAGAAACTATAATAAGATGAGACATGGAGGTGGATGGTGAAGGAAGTTATGGGAAATAAAGCAGTGAATGAATGGGGACAGCCAAGTTAGTCATGTCTAAACAACAAACAAACCCTAAAACAATAAAAGCAGTAGGAAATGGTTTTCTGCACTCCTATGGCATCTTGTCACAGTATTCTATTAAGGTCAATTACATAACTGGTTCAAGAAAAGCCTAAATAAATAGGATCACACATGGATCCTACCTCACGGAGCTGCCAATTTTCACATTCTTGGAATGTGAAAGTGAGCTATGACGCATCAATCTATACATTATATGAAGCTTTTGATACTGGCTACTGCCAGAAGTAGAAGACTGATTGATCAGTTATTCATGTAAAATAATATTGAAGGTCTATGTGAAACACTTTTTTTCTACAGAATCTATGACTCATAAGTTTCTTCTATTCATACACTGTGGGAAGCATTTGATAGTTGTTACTGCCAGAGACATATTACTGATGGATCAGTTACTGATGTAAAAATAATATGACAGGTCTGTGTGAAACATTTTACTGGGGAACTTTGTTTTGTTATTCTGTCCACTGTTTCCCCTGCATCTTAATAAACATGGGAATCCTTATAATGTGTTGCAACTCACCTGCTCAGTCTCTTTTTAAAAAAATCCAGTATATCCCCCAAAACTCTGTTTTTGCTTGCATTCAGGGGCTTAGGCTCAAGCATTTATTCACAGTTTCTATTAGAACAGAAGTCATTTGCAGTTTTAAAAAAAACAGTTACCTAACAGTCTAAATTTCGATTCTTATTGCTGCTTAGTAAATTTGATAAGGTGTGTCGGATTATACTTCTGTGTACTTTTGTGACAACTTTCAATCTATCTAGTCTATCTCGTATTTATGTATACCCTTGAAGTCCTCCCGTTGATAAAAATTGAAACAGCAGGATTGTTACATGCTCTTGCCACTGCATCTTCCTGCCTGTGCTTTGTCTGAACGATGTAACCTTGGAAGTCTAGTTGCTTATTACAAAACTATTTATTTATTTATATGCATTGCAGTTATATCTCAGATCTTTAAAAACCCTGGATACAAATCCAGACATGTGTATCTCTATTTGTATCTCGATACCAGTCTTTCCAGTGTAGTTGGCAACTCATAACAACATACATTTGAAAACAACAAGAACAAAAACTACCACTATGTCAAACAAGTGATGACAATCTTACCCACAGGGCACCTATTCATCCTTTTTCAAGTTTTCAAGATGTTAGTGAATATATCTCAGATTGGTACGAATAAAGTCCTGAATCAGTTTCCCTATGCATCTACCACAATACAACATGGTTATTTTTAACATTTTTGTAAAGAGAAATATGTCAAGAATAAGACCCATAACAATATTTCTGAAAAGCACTTATTTAAGAATGCCGTGTCTTTCTTTTTAAACTAGGAGGAATTTTGTTCTGAAGTCATGTCTCTCCTTCTAAAAACGTATCTTCATACTGCCAAAAACCTTGGCCTGAGAACTAAGCTACATATTTAATCAATGCACCAGAATGTAGAAGGTCTTTTGAGGTACAACCCCCTGAGGAAGTTGTACTGTTCCTTTTCAGCAAGCAAGATTGTGCTTGAGGCAGGAAACGCTGAAGAAAAGAACTAGGCAGTAGGATAAAGGCAGTAAATGCAACTTGAAAATGGCTTCTTTCTCCAAGAGAACTTGAAAATAATACTCACTTCTCAAAGTGTGTTCCTCAGTGGTTAACATACATTAACACTAATCTCACATCACGAGGATCAAGGGAGAATTAAAATGCTCTCACTGCCTTCCCCCCTCAGCCCCCTTTAATCCCCTTTCAGACTTTCTGAACATTTCAGGTAATCTTCATGTCTCTTTTGTTGTTTAGTCGTTAAGTCGTGTCTGACTCTTCGTGACCCCATGCACCAGAGCACGCCAGGCCCTCCTGTCTTCCACTGTCTCCTGGAGTTTGGTCAAATTCATTTTTATTTATTTATTTATTTATTTATTTATTTATTTAACTTATATGCCAACCACACTACCCAAAGGTCTCTGGGCGGCTTGCAACAATTAAAATACAGTAAAACAAACAAACAAACAATTAAAATATATACTCTAAAAATTGCCATCAGGACCCACAGTTGATATTATTTCAATTAAAAGCCTTCTGGAACAGGAAGGTTTTGACCTGGCACCGAAATGTCATCAACGTCGGCGCCAGACAAATCTCAATTGGGATGGCGTTCCATAGTCTGGGGGCAGCTGCCAAAAAGGCCCTTTGTCTACAAGCCATCCCTCTTACCTCCTTGAGGGACAGCTCTTTCAAAATGGCCCCCTGGCTAGATCTTAACTGCCGGGTAGGTTCATATGGAAGGAGGTGATCCTTCAGGTATCCAGGGCCCAAGCCGTTTAGGGCTTTATATGTCAAAACAAGCACTTTGAATTGGGCCCGGGCAGCAACTGGTAGCCAATGTAATTTAAACAGAATTGGCTTGATGTGTCCCCTAGCGGCCCCACCACTCACCAGCCACACAGCTCGATTCTGGACCAGTTGCAGTCACCGGACCGTCTTCAAAGGCAGCCCCACATAGAGCGTATTACAGTAATCTATACGAGATGTTACCAGTGCGTGTGTAACTGTCATGAGACTCCGTTCGTCCAGGTAGGGCCGTAGCTGGTATAATTTCCGCAGCTGAAGGAAGGCGCCCCGGCCACCAAGTCCACCTGGGCTTCCAGAGTTAGACTGGGGTCCAGGAGCACCCCCAGGCTGCGGACCCTGTCCCTTAGGGGGAGTGTAACCCCATTCAGGGCAGGGAAATGGTCCTCCAGCCTGTCCAGCGAAGCACCCACTAACATCACTTCCGTCTTGTCTGGATTGAGTTTCAATTTAACCCTCATCCAGTCCATTATCAGGTCCAGACACGAATTCAGCACAGAAACCGCCTCACCTGGATTGGTGGAAAAAGAGAGGTAGAGCTGAGTGTCGTCAGCATATTGCTGACTCCTCAGCCCAAACCTCCTGATGACCTCTCCCAGCAGTTCCATGTAGATGTTAAACAGCATGGGGAATGGTATCAAACCCTGAGGAACTCCATGACATAAACGCCATGGGACAGAGCAACTGTCCCCCAGCACCACCTTCTGGACACGGTCAGCCAGGAAGGAGCAGAACCACTGTAAAGCAGTGCCCCCAACTCCCAACCCAGCCAGCCTATCCAAAAGGACACCATGGTCGATGGTGTCGAAAGCCGCTGAGAGGTCCAGGAGTATCAACAGGGTCACACTCCCCCTGTCTCTCTCCCGGCAAAGGTCATCGTACAGGGCGACCAAGGCAGTCTCTGTACCAAAACCCGGCATGAAACCCAATTGAAATGGATCCAGAAAATCTGTTTCATCCAGCAGTGCCTGGAGTTGCCCGGCCACAACCCGCTCCAACACTTTGCCCAAGTAAGGGAGGTTCGCCACTGGTCGGTAGTTAACCACCAGCCTTGGGTCCAGGTTAGGCTTTTTTAGGAGTGGCCAAATTACCACCTCTTTCAAGGTGGTGGGGACCACTCCCTCTCTCAAAGAGGCGTTCACGGCTTCCTGGACCCAGGTGCGAACCCCCCTGGCAGATCTTCCAATTAGCCAAGATGGGCAAGGGTCGAGCGGAGTGGTGGTAGAACGGACAGATTCATGTCTCTAACTATGATGAAAATGTGACCATGGGTACAATTGTATGTTACAGACTATTCTAGCATTCTGTATTATGTACCTGGGCATTGTTAGAACAATCATGCGTCGAATACTAATTGCTAATTTGGAATTAATGCAGCTGAAACACAGACAATAAAATTTAAAAAAGAAACAGCTGCGGGATGCAATCTGAAGGATGCAGCACCAGTTGCCTTTGAACACAATTTGCATGTCATAGAAACAGAACCTGCCGGACAAGCCTGCCCCAAGAGTATTCTGTTTATTCTTGCAGTGCTTTAGTTAGCAAACACCTGACCTGAATTTGCTTCCATGACAGGAAATGCTAATTGCCTGTTGCAGAAAACCATTTTTCAAAAGGATTCATTTTAAGAAACTCTTAACTGTGTGTGTGTAGATGTAATACAGTGTACATAACTTGCCCAAAGATGAGTCTGATTTCTGCATGCTGTATTTTACATCAGAATGTTTTACACCCCGTTTTGACCTTTGATTTTCACATATTTTTAGCTGATGGGTAGTATTTGTAGCTGATGGATAGAGCTATAATTAGCAATTTGGTGCTCAGTGTAAACGGCATGAAATGTACCCTTAAATCAACATTGTAACTGATGATGTGAAAGTTATACAGTGGCTGAAGTCCTGTTGCTTAGCATAGGAAGTTGCAACTAGAGTAGGCCCATTGAATCAATTGAACTTATGGAGGAATTGGCTCACCCAGTCCTTGCTGATTCAGGGGGCCTACTCTATTTGCAACTTACTGCACTATGGAACAGGATTTCAGCCAATAAGTAATTAAGACAAAATATAACTATCTATCACTTGTTTAATTTGCTTTTTTTAAAAAAACATTATATTTAATACCTAGAATTAATGAAAAAAGTTGCAAAACGATATGATAATCATGGGCATTGGAACCAATCAAATTACAATTTAGTATTGCTGAATAGAAACTGGTAATAAATTATTTAAGAAAAAAATAGTCAAAATTATTTAAGAAAAAAATAGTTCGAAAACGAATGATAAGTTCTTTATTTCAGTAGTATCAAATTTTGTTCAATTTGTCACTATATCATTTCCCTTTTGGTTTCCAACAAAAATTTTATATATCACATTACAAAGAACATGAAAAGTTAAGAAAATTTTATAAAACATTTTTTTGTTTGTTTAATGCATTAACTGAACTTTGCTTGTAGGAAACTGTTTATTACTTGATTAAAATTAATAAGAGATAATATGGCCGTATTAGGTAAATTTTCTTAGGCAAGTATGTTTTTATTTACTTTTAGTTTACTGAGTCAATTCTTACATGATACTACAGTTGCAGGTTAAGGTTAGAAATATCCTCATCATCATTTCTAGGTTTGGATCAGATGTGATAAGCCCGTATTAGTTTATTATTTCTACAAGTTTAGTGTTATTGCTGGCTACAAAACTAAGTGGTTTGATGATTTGTACTGCTTAAAAATTTCTAGTTTTAATGAAATAACCACAAAATTTAAGTCACTCCTTAAATTTGCCAATTGTGTTGCTTTGGCCTGTAAATCTGTTACCTACTCTGAGAAAGGTTTACTTCCAGAAAGAAATTCAAAATCAATGCAGATTTAATTTGCATCATTCCATTCCCTTGAAACACACATAAATCTATACACTTTGATTATTTTGTTAACATAGCTAAGAATATCATTCTGTACACATGATGTACATTAAAATTACAGTTAATTTGCACTAATAATACTTGCCACTATAGCAGCAGTTTCTGTGTTAAATTCAATATTATACTATTCAAGACTCCATGGATTTCTTTAGTTTGTGTGAGGGCATGGTTACAGTGTTGAAATTAATGGATAGGGTGTTTTTTTAAAAGATTTAAAGTCACATGGTTTGTGTGTCCATGTGTAGGTACTCTTCTGACAACTTTTAGCCCAGTGGTTGTGAGGGAGGGAGTGTGTGGAATAAGCAGGCAAGGAGAGATAAGGCAGAGAAGAATGCTAAAACCAAAGAGGGAAGGGAAAAGCAAGGACAACTAATGGGAGAGAATCAGCCTGATGATGAGCACCCAGCTGAGGCATGTTGGAGGTAGATAAAAGCCAGGGAGAACAGGGCTTTGGAGTCTTCAGCTGAAAAACAAGAAGAGGAAGACGAATGGATGCAGAGGAAAAACTGCTTCTGTTGATCGGGGCTGACGTTTCTCCCAAGTTCGATAGGCAGCTGCTAAGCGATAGTGAACCTTCCACCCATCCATCATCCTGGACAGGCAAGGAGGAGAATAGGCTTTTTAGCCAAAACTCTTGCTTAGGGACTGTACAAACCTTCCTTGACACATGTCAAATCATGGACATGAACTTTGGGGGAACTCAGTGAGGGTAACGGAGGTCCCTATGTTAAGGGAGGATATCAGTGATTACCCCTCAACTCTCTGCTCCTGTGGGGAAAGGGACTCTGCACGAGTGGGTTGTAACTTTGAATAAAGCTCCTCTATGCCTGATACCTGAAACTGAGCCCATGGATTCTTTGCCAGAGGACCCAGCTGCCACCAGCTCCTTAGGGCAGAAGGTTAGCAGGTCACACAGAGTGGCATATCATTCCCAGGAAATACACAGGCTATAAAATTGTTGCAATGCTCCAAATCCAATGTTTCCTGTTCCCTCATCATGCCCCCAAAGCCATGTTTTTCTCCTGTGCTGTGTTTTGTCCCTGTGTACAGAATTCTTCAACTGATACTGTTAACGCAGCAGATAACAATTTAGTCATAAGGTGAATGTGAACTCCCCTGGATAAGCAATTATCTAATTGGGATGGTTGCGATCAAAAGCCCTCTCTTATGTATTTGAGGGTCAGCCCATCATCATTTGGTTGACTAGTTCATCTTGATTCTCAGATGCATCAGGAGATACACAAACTGGCTTGTATTGTATTCTACGTATCTTTATGCGGTCTATTTATATCTAAATTTCAGACTTAAAATACAGTTGAATAAGCAAAGGACCTGGTTTTTGAACATCTGCATAAATTGGTCATCATCAGGGAGTCTTTTTGTTCATGATTTTATGAAAAATTTCAGACTCTTTCAGTGAGTTTTTGGCATGAATTAAAAGATACATATCTTTCTGAGGTGCTATGAATTGGGCAGATTAAAAAAAAGTTGAATCTCAGCATATGGTAAATTTATTTTGCAGTATGGTGATGATTTCAAAGAACGAGGAGTAATGGATCAGAGTATGCTGGAGAGATTTTGGTGCCCAGAACTCCTACACAGAGATATTTTGAGTATGTGAGTCAACACTTAAGACAAATCTCTTTTCAATTGCATTTGAAATACACAGGGTAAAGGAGTGTAATAGGAATATATTAGTCCTTGGATTATGAACTCATTGCCAATGCATAGGAGGAAAAACTGGATAGATATGTGGAATTGATTTTTAACATAAAATAAGATTTATATGAGTAAAACTTTTCTTTACTTTATGAACTTTTAATGATGCACAAGAAATAGGCTCTCTTGATACCTGTAATCTGGAACATAAAATATAATGTCCTCATATTCTGAATTTCAAATTTTAAAAAAAGTATTATGGGTTCACAAAAGTATAAAATTTGAGTTCAAGGGTTTACCTTTTCTTGATAGCCTGGGTGGGCAGCTTTCTTCCTTCCACATTTTAACTACTGCATAAAATGTAATATCAGCTGGAAAAAGTAATTGCTGTCCTGGTATTTATAAAAAAACTTCCTATCAAATGAATACATACACAGACCACTGAGATCTTTGTATGAAAGCCTGCTGCCAGTTTTTGCACTTGGATGTTGGAACTGCAGCCATGCAGAGTGGGCCCTCTTCTGTAGCAGTAATTTAACTCTGTCCTTCTTTTCCATTGCTTCTCAGTTTTAGAACACACTATTACCAAGTGGCAAGGAGTATGTGCTCTTCAGGGGCCCAAGTATGGCACTCAGCACCCGTAGACCATTCAAAAGACAGAACACGCCCAATAGTAAAAACATTGGGGGGAACCTTTGGCTCAGAAACTCAGCTTATGGGAGGCAATTTCTAGCACTTTTGTGCTTCTCCACATGCCCCACTAATTAGTTTTTCTTTTTTTTAAATTGCCCACCGGAAGGAGCAAAGGGGCATTTTCAGTTAAACATCACTAACACATCCTGTGTGTCTTGCCTGTCTGTCTCCATGTGAGTGTCTTGGGCTCCAGTGAAAGCTTACATTCCAGCCCTCCCCCCCCCCCATCACAACCAAATGCTGCTATCCCACTTGAGGGGAAAAATTAAAAATTAAAAATAACTACAGCAGGAGTGGGAGTGGCTGTGGGAGGCAGCCAGCACAAGGCAACAGAAACAATTTACACCGACAGAGGCATTCATATGTGCCAAAATGATTAAAAATTAATTGATTTTACATCCACAGTGCTCTGCGGGCCCAGTAAAATACCTCACTTCCAATTTTTAAAAAACCCACGATCCCTGGGCAAAAAAAATCAACACTTCTATGTATGTTATGTAGTCACATTTTAAAAAACTGATTCTAAACATGCTAAACCCAATTCAAATACAATTTTTTCCTAGTGTAACTGGACTCTAATATACTAAAAGATGAGTGGGGAACAGTGTGATAGTTGATGACTTTCTCCATCCTCACTCCCATCACCCACCACATGCTGACAACAAAACGTTTACACTAGGCATCTGTTTTCAGTGTGGGAAACCTACATGATTGAGAGTTCAAATTGTCCACGAGTTGTCATGCACAGAGCCTACCCAGCTTAAAACAAAACAACAGCAAGAAATGAACAGCTACCCCCTGCTGCCTTCAATGTGACGACAGCAAGAATGACTCATTCCTATTCTATGTGCTCCCCTGTTGCTTCAAATTTAGCTACAGGGTGCCCAAAGAGGCTAACATTTGAACATAGGAAACAGCTTTATACTGAGTCAGCTCACTGAGTCTGATGGTGCTTACCAGGATTTCTGATAAGTCTTCCCTACCCAGTCTGAAGAAGCCAAAAACTGAATCTGGGAGATTCTCTGTACAGAACAGGTGTTCTACCTCTCAGCTATAGCTTTTCCTTCAATGGAAAGAGAAACAGCCAAATATGTGATAGAATTAAAGATGAAATGGTTTTACTTTCCATGAAAGTTGAAATCAGGATGGATTACTTTCAGGTAAGTGGAGCCTGCTGACTAGTTTTCCAGTACAGGGCTGCACCTAAGGAGAGAAGGGGTGCTGGGCCTTGAGGTTGCCCATTGTTAGGTAGCAGATTGAGGGGGCACAAATGCAAGCCACAGTCTACCTCCCCACTAGTGCAGCAACACTACAAACTATTTAAAAAAACTAATGCAACACTGCAGATGTCATTTCAGTTATCCTTTTTCTACAAACCAAATAATAATCTTAATAATAATGTTAGAACTGCAGAGCTGGAAAAGACTCTGTGGGTCATCAAGTCCAGCCCCTGTCAAGGAGGCACAATGGGGAATAAAACTCCAACCTCTGGCTCCACAGCCAGATACCAAAACCACGGAGCTAATGCAATACCTAAATTTTATGTCCAGCTTTGCTGATATAAAGACTGCTGTGTGAGTCCATGCTTCTGCTGTGAGCCGACCCAGGAGCAACATACTTTGACCAAGGCAGGCAAAGGACAAAGTTTTAGCGAGTAAAGCAACCATTAACTATATTAAATGATATTTTAACACCTCTTTTCTTCATTGGGTCTGCACTCTCCATCTTGCAAATACAATGACCAGATTTCTGGATCTTTCTTCCCCCATCTCCCAAATTTTGTCATTTTGTATCTTTTGTTTCCAAATGCAAAGATGTTCTTGCATTATAGCTTCCAGAAGCAAAACTTTTAGCTGCGCTGACAAAAATGACAGATGAAGAATTCTGGAGAATTCAAATGCTTGTCATATTTGGGACATTTCAGTGATCTTAATAGAGGCATTATACAATTTTGGACTGTATTAAAATTACAGTCATTCTTTCCAAATCTGTATAATTAGTCAGATGTTATGCAGATATTTGTCCCTCTTTGACCTCATTTTTGGTGGTGAGTAAATGGCCACCCAATCCTTCTGTGCTCATGTGATGTTCCATCTGTCTGTCTCCGTCTCTCACTCTCTTCTGCCCTGCCACCTCACCTGTAAGGTGTTCTAGGACCTCCTGTGCTATGATCAGCAACACACAGTCAAATAGTACCCCACTGTGTTCTGCTATTTGTTTTCTGTTTGTAATATTTACTACAGGTAGATCAGAATAATTCAGAAAGAACACCTGTTTGCTTATATATTTTTGTGACACATTAAGGTTTTGCCAAACTTGACTTTTTCATAAATTTCAAATTTGTTTCATTGTATTGTAATGATTGGGGTGATTTATTATTTATTAAATATACGGAATTAGAATTGTCACTGTGCCTGTTGTTTTTAATTATTAATATATCACCTGCCAGCAAAGGTTTTTAATGAACCCCATTTTAAAAGAGAATGTTTAAATTTTAGTGCAATTTCAAAAACTGTTACTATACTATAAGCTGCAAAATTATTATTGTTGAAAGAGATTATTTTTATTGTGCTGTTTTTTACTACTGCTGTTTATTTGCTTTATAGTTTTTAACTTGGTGTGACATACTTTTGTTTATAAGTCACCTTGAATATGATTGCATATAAAAATGGGGTACAAATCATCCTGGAATAAATAACATGTATTACCTACAAGCTCCTCATAACTTTACACAGTTTTGTAAGGAAACTACATAAGTTTTTCAACTGCTGTGAGAGACAGAAAGAATTTGAAATAATATGTTTAGCTTCAAGTTTCAGAAGGATTTTAAAAACTAATAAAAACATTTAATACCTAACACCAAGAAATATATTTTTCCCAGTTAGTATATGCATTTAAGACAGTAATCCCAAACTACTATAGTCGAAACGTTGTATAATAACTATGCATAGAAGAGTGGGGTCAGCTTGATGCTGTGACCAGGATCCAAAAGGGTACCTCCTGTGAGAGAACGCTTCTGACAATCCTTCTCACTACAGTCCCCCTACATCCCCTAAAATCTGTTGTAGCTGGGAAATAATTCAAAGCAGGCTTTTGAGGAAGCACAGAGTGCTGCAAGGGTGTGTGAGAGAGAAAAGTTCCATCGTACTTACCTTTTTTCTTTTTTCTTTTTTTTTTTTTTTGGTGCCAGCATGATATCGGACAAAGGCCTGGGATGACATCCACCCAGCTGCACACATACACACACACACACAGTTAGGGTGTTTTCTTCCATGAGATGTGAGATCATTCAGAATACTCATTCCTACAACAAATAACTTCTCTCTGCATTGTCGTCTGCAACATTATGAAGCAAGATGGTCAAAGTCAAACTAAGTCCTGTGTATTAAAACACAGAAAATGCTGAAAAAATCAGTATCTACAAGTAAGGGTGTGTTTTTAGTTGGGGGGGGGAAGAATTATCCTCACTCTGACCCCTGGATCACAAGCTCTAGAAGCCCAATGTTTGAACATTTCATTTGCCTTTAACCTGCTCTGCGTTGGGCCTGAGTGTTTTACATGCTGTTTGCCAGCAGCAGAGCAAAATGATAGGAAGTTGTTTAGAAGAGATCAATTTGTAAAGCATCCAAGTAACATGTATTTATTCGGTTGCTAAAATACAATCAATGGGTACAGTTACAGTAATGAAAGAAATCAGGTGATGAATCAAGGCTTTTGAATTCAGCACGTTTTTTTGTGTCAGTGTGTGTCTCCTTGGGGAAATGTTTAATCTCTTTTCAAGCTGTGTTGTATATCAGTTGAGGGGTCTACATGGGACTTTAGAATTATTGCATTTGAAGATTTGTCCTGGGCCCACCTGCCCTTGCGCTGCCTCTCACAACCACTGTCTGCTGCTGCTTTGGTTTATTTTTACAATTCTTTTTTAAAAAATATTTCTTGCAATCTGTTATAGCGCTAGAACAGAATGACAGAAAAAAATGAAAAGAGAGGTTTCCCTGACACCCACATACAGAGACAGACAGATGTGTGTGCACACACACACACAGAGGGAGAGAGGGGGAGAGAGGGGGAGAAAGAGAGGGAGCATGGAACTGCCAGCCAGAGCTAAATCTGACCAGAGGCATTTTGATTAGATCAGCACTTCTAGGCTTGTGAACCCAAGTCAAGATTCAAAAGTCTGAAAGCTGGCACATCCCATTGGAAATCCAAAATACAGTTACAACCTTCCTCTTTGTCAGAGTTAGATTGCATTTGCAGGCATAATTCTGTCTTAGTAGAGTAACAGGCCAATCATAATGCAGACAAATAGGTGAGAAGAAATGTTACACATCTTTAAATGTTTTCTTAAAAATAATAAAAGGGAGCCACCAATATAACTCTTTTTATTTCACAGTGGAACTGTATGAAATTTACAGTGATATTTGCTCCTTCTAAGGAGATCATAACTGCCCAGCATCAGATAAAAAAAGAACATAGACCCTCTGCAAGATCCCTCTTTATAACTGTTGGAGTTTCTAAAGAAAGAACAGACTTCTCCCTGTGGGCTGTAGAAATGATAACTAGACCTGAGTAACAAATCTGCATAATTGTAACAGGATGGGCATAGTGGTTTATGTGGAAAGGTGTCCTAAAGGCAGGAGGTAAGTTTCTACCGCTTCCCTTCCCTTTCCCTTTTTTATTTTATTTTATTTTATTTTATTTGAGAGGAGGGTCATTTGTTTGAAAAGAGAACACACCATTTAGATGTCTCAAGGCAAAAATGCTTTTAAAATGAAGGGGTACAGGAGCTAGTAATTCAGAGAAGCTATGGGCTATGCCGTGCAGGGACACCCAAGACGGACAGGTCATAGTGGAGAGTTCTGACTAAACGCAATCCACCTGGAGCAGGAACTGGCAAGCCACTCCAGTATCTTTGCCAAGAAAACTCCATGGACAGAAACAAAAGGCTAAAAGATATGACGCTGGAAGATGAGCCCCTCAGGTCAGAAGGCGTCCAACATGCTACTGAGGAAGAGCGGAGGACAAGGACAAGTAGCTCCAGAGCTAATGAAGTGGTTGGGCCAAAGCCGAAAGGACGCTCAGCTGCGGACGTGCCTGGAAGTGAAAGGAAAGTCCAATGCTGCATAGAAAAATACTCCATAGGAACCTGGAATGTAAGATCTATGAACCTTGGTAAGCTGGATGTGGTCAAACAGAAAATGGCAAGAATAAACATTGACATCCTGGGCGTCAGTGAACTAAAATGGACGAGAATGGGCAAATTCAATTCAGACGATTATCATATCTACTATTGTGGGCAAGAATCCTGTAGAAGAAATGGAGTAGCCCTCAGAGTCAACAAAAGAGTGGGAAAAGCTGTACTGGGATACAATCTCAAAAATGATAGAATGATTTCAATACGAATCCAAGGCAGACCTTTCAACATCACAGTAATCCAAGTTTATGCACCAACCACCGATGCTGAAGAGGCTGAAATTGACCAATTCTATGAAGACTTAGGGACGTGGTGGCGCTGCGGGTTAAACCGCAGAAGCCTCTGTGCTGTAAGATCTATAGATCTGCAGCTGTAAGATCGAATCCACGCGACGGAGTGAGCACCCGTCGCTTGTCCCAGCTCCCGCCAACCTAGCAGTTCGAAAGCATGCAAATGCAAGTAGATAAATAGGGACCACCTCGGTGGGAAGGTAACAGCGTTCCGTGTCTAAGTCGCACTGGCCATGTGACCACGGAAGATTGTCTTCGGACAAACGCTGGCTCTATGGCTTGGAAACGGGGATGAGCACCGCCCCCTAGAGTCGAACACGACTGGACAAATTGTCAAGGGGAACCTTTACCTTTACCTTTATGAAGACTTACATCCCCTTCTAGAACTGACACCAAAGAAAGATGTTCTTGTCATTATAGGGGACTGGAATGCTAAAGTAGGGAGTCAAGAGATAAAAGGAACAACAGGTAAGTTTGGCCTTGGAGTTCAAAACGAAGCAGGGCAAAGGCTAATAGAGTTTTGTTAAGAGAACAAGCTGGTCATCACAAACACTCTTTTCCAACAACACAAGAGGCGACTCTACACATGGACATCACCAGATGGGCAATACCGAAATCAGATTGATTATGTTCTCTGCAGCCAGAGATGGAGAAGCTCTATACAGTCAGCAAAAACAAGACTTGGAGCTGATTGTGGCTCTGATCATCAGCTTCTTATAGCAAAACCCAAGCTTAAACTGAAGAAAGTAGGAAAAACCACTGGGCTAGCCAGGTATAATCTAAACCAAATCCCTTATGAATACACAGTGGAAGTGAAGAACAGATTTAAGGAACTAGATTTGGTGGACAGAGTGCCTGAAGAACTATGGATGGAGGCTCGTAACATTGTTCAGGACGCAGGAACAAAAACCATCCCAAAGAAAAGGAAATGCAAGAAAGCAAAGTGGCTGTCCAACGAGGCCTTACAAATAGCAGAGAACAGAAGGGAAACAAAATGCAAGGGAGATAGGGACAGTTACAGAAAATAGAATGCAGACTTCCAAAGAATAGCAAGGAGAGACAAGAGGGCCTTCTTAAATGAACAGTGCAAAGATATAGAGGAAAAGAATAAAAAGAGAAAAGCCAGAGATCTGTTCAAGAAAATTGGAGCTATTAAAGGAACCTTTTGTGCAAAGATGGACATGATAAAGGACAAAAATGGTAGGGACCTCACAGAAGCAGAAGACATCAAGAAGAGGTGGCAAGAATACACAGAGGAATTATAACAGAAAGATCTGGATGTCCCGGACAACCCAGATAGTGTGGTTGCTGACCTTGAGCCAGACATCCTGGAGAGTGAAGTCAAGTGGGCCTTAGAAAGCATGGCTAACAACAAGGCCAGTGGAGGTGATGGCATTCCAGTTGAACTATTAAAAATCTTAAAAGATGACGCTGTTAAGGTGCTACACTCAATATGCCAGCAAGTTTGGAAAACGCAGCAGTGGCCAGAGGATTGGAAAAGATCAGTCTCCATCCCAATCCCAAAGAAGGGCAGTGCCAAAGAATGCTCCAACTACCGTACAATTGCACTCATTTCACACGCTAGCAAGGTTATGCTCAAAATCCTACAAGGTAGGCTACAGCAGTATGTGGACCGAGAACTCCCAGAAGTACAAGCTGGATTTCAAAGGGGCAGAGGAGAGACCAAATTGCTAACATGTGCTGGATTATGGAGAAAGCCAGAGAGTTCCAGAAAAACATCTACTTCTGCTTCATTGACTACGCAAAAGCCTTTGACTGTGTGGACCACAACAAACTATGGCAAGTTCTTAAAGAAATGGTAGTGCCTGATCACCTTATCTATCTCCTGAGAAATCTCTATGTGGGACAGGAAGCAACAGTTAGAACTGGATATGGAACAACTGATTGGTTCAAAATTGGGAAAGGAGTACGACAAGGCTGTATATTGTATCCCTGCTTATTTAACTTATATGCAGAATACATCATGCAAAAGGCTGGACTAGATGAATCCCAAACCGGAATTAAGATTGCCGGAAGAAATATCAACAACCTCAGATATGCAGATGATACCACTCTGATGGCAGAAAGTGAGGAGGAATTAAGGAACCTCTTAATGAGGGTGAAAGAGGAGAGCGCAGAAAATGGTCTGAAGCTCAACATCAAAAAAACTAAGATCATGGCCACTGGTCCCATCACCTCCTGGCAAATAGAAGGGGAAGATATGGAGGCAGTGACAGATTTTACTTTCTTGGGCTCCATGATCACTGCAGATGGTGACAGCAGCCACGAAATTCAAAGACGCCTGCTTCTTGGGAGGAAAGCGATGACAAACCTAGACAGCATCTTAAAAATCAGAGACATCACCTTGCCGACAAAGGTCCGCATAGTCAAAGCTATCGTTTTTCCAGTAGCGATGTATGGAAGTGAGAGCTGGACCATAAAGAAGGCTGACTGCCGAAGAATTGATGCTTTTGAATTGTGGTGCTGGAGGAGACTCTTGAGAGTCCCCTGGACTGCAAAGAGAACAAACCTATCCATTTTGAAGGAAATCAACCCTGAGTGCTCACTGGAAGGGCAGATCCTGAAGCTGAGGCTCCAATACTTTGGCCATCTCATGAGAAGAGAAGACTCCCTGGAAAAGACCCTGATGTTGGGAAAGTGTGAGGGCAAGAGGAGAAGGGGACGACACAGCACGAGATGGTTGGACAGTGTCATCGAAGCTACCAACATGAATTTGACCCAACTCCGGGAGGCAGTGGAAGACAGGAGGGCCTGGCGTGCTCTGGTCCATGGGGTCACGAAGCGTCGTACACGACTTAACGACTAAACAACAACACAGGAGCTAGGGAGTTACAGTGCTTGAGAACCAAGTTAAGGCTCTTTTTTTAAAAAAATGTGCTAATGTTAGAGAAATGGGCTTGTCCATCTCATGGTCCCACCATTGCTCCACCTAAATGCACAGTTGTTAAGAGAGACCCTCATAAAATCTTACCAGGGATGATTAAATGGTGGGCCTGTCACTTAATCCTACCCAGGCTATCTCACCTACTTTGATTATTTTTAAAGAAACTAAATAAAGCCTTATACATTATGAGTATGATCCTATGGCAAAATAGATCACATTTGTGCAGCAGCCTGGTGTGGTCTATTTCCTGGCAATTGCACAACGTAAAGGGAATTGTGTCCCAATCCATACATAAGCTGGACATTTTTTTGGTCCAGCTGTGGGGGTATGACTTCTTCGAGCTGGGCAGGAGCAATTCCCCAACAGATGGAATGGTCACTTTAAGGGAGACTGCTCCCTTCAATGTGAGCCTTTCCATTGTGACCGTCTGATCACACCCTGTGTTTTGTTTTGCCTCTGCTTTTCTGAAGTCCATATAAAGCCATGACTGGGGTTTAGCTTTGGAGGAAAGCACACTTTGCTTCAGGAAGCAGCCGTGCCAGTCCAGCTTCTGGCTTTGTCCAATTCTGATACACATTCTTAAAATGTAGAGCCGTGGGGCTCAATATTACCTTGGCTGAGGAGACCAGGACAGGATTCCAAAGTGAGACATCGGTGTCCACAAACCCCTCAAAATAAACAGCCTCATCTCTACTTTAAATGAACAATTTGATTAACAAAACATATATAACAGTATTGCAGCCAATGTCAATCAATAATGCTCCTAACTCAGTAATTTCCAAACTTTTCAGCATCATGCCACCTTTTCATTTTGAGAAACCCTCTGGCTCTCAGACTTACCACCATGCAGTTCATTTTAAAGGAAAAATTCAATTCATAATTGCAGTTAACAATTAACCCACTTTATTTCTCACATTGAGATTTTCTCAGAGATCTGTACCTCAGCAGCTGGACTCCTAATATGATGCCTTGTTGATCTTGCAATTGGGTTTCCATTGGTATGTCAGGTGCAGTTTTGGCCAGGAATACTTAGAAGTTGTGTTATTTGCTATCAGACAAAGACTGTTGTGGTATAAATTAGATATCATGTAGATAATCATAGACAGATGGACAGACAAAAAAATTGTCCTTAGGAAGATTCAGAGCCTGAAGGAGGGATAGAAAGCTTTCAATTAAATTAAATTAAATTAAATATTACCATTGTGGTCTGATGACATCATTGTAGTTGCACAGTGTAAAGTTATGCCAACAAAATTTCAGCCAATAAATTATATTAGAAGCACCTGCTTAAATGTCAGGTCTGAGTGATAATGATGTCTCCAGTTGTTCTCTGGAATTTTGTGTGACTGTTGTTCCATTCTTCCTGCTTTAGTTCATTTCCCCCACAAATATGCATCATAAGGGAAGAAAGGCCTGGGAATGTACTGTCTAGGTGGCTAATATTCTCTTGCTGGTTGGCGTAAAGATCAGTCTTGATGCCACTGTGATGCTTATGTCTTCCGCAGAGCTTATTGGGAAGCCAACCAAAGCGAATTTTATTAAAATGTGTTCACTGGAAAAGACAATGATTCTGGGAAAAGTTGAAGGCAACAGGAAAAGAGAACCAAGGAAGATAAGGATTGACTTAAGCCACAGCTTCTCATTTGCAGGAGCTAAACAGTGTTATTGATAATAGGACCTTATCACTCCTAATAGGAGATCGCTTATTCTTCATAGACTGGCAACACTAATTGGGTTAAATAAATAAATAAATAAACCCAAAGCAGCTTGATGGCACATGTAAAACCAACATTAAAATGTATGCACCCCTTCACCTTGATAAATAATTTAAATTTGGATGTTTAATAATCAAGTTCTGCTTCATTTGAACTGGGAGCGTTTGCCACTAGAGGGTGCCAAAGCAGCTTAGCCAAGAGAACTTTACAGCTCCTACTTGATTCAGTTAAATTTGGTGAAGAAAATGTTATTACTGGGGTAGAATCAGGCCACAATAACCTTGATTGTGTCTCTTTGATGAGGAAACTCAATTTAAATGTACTGGTTAAAAACAATCACATTTATTCTCTGCACACTGTCTCTGAATAGCACTAAACCTAATTGTCCTAATAACTGAATGTGGTTGCCTTTTAGCACAACCTAGGGAGTTCTAATAGCTTTGTATCTTAAAACGAAATGGGTCATTTTGAAAATGTAGTGATGGTTACATAAGTCTTCTTTACATAATTTCTAGCTCAAAGCCCTTGAGGCCCTGCTGTTCAGTCTATATCCTGCAAGTTCTTTCTGATCTTCTTGGCTTTTCTGGAGTTTATGTGCATACAGCAGACACGGGCAACTTCTAGGGTCATATTGGTCTCCTAAGCAACTAGGGGCTGTATTCTGCCTGTTACCAGAGCAGCACACTGAATTTGCTGCTGGAGTTATTTCAACCTTGTATGCTGCCTTTAGTGTGTTTGGCTGGGAGGGATCTTTCTGGGCTGGGGCAACTGTCAATCAGTCCAGCAGTAAATCAATTGTTCTTCCCTGCCACTGATTTCGAAGAGAGTCACACCTCTTTCCTCAAGTGTCTTTCCCCCCCTCTTTTTTTAGTCTGCTGGCAGTTATGCAGTTATCAGTTTGTGTGTGCACTTAAAATGTAGTCTGCAAGAATCTGCTGGAAGGAGGCTGTGAGTTGGTTGAGGCCTGCTACCGTAAGAAGTCATTTTGTACAGTATGCTATTTTTGATCTGTTCAGAACTATGAGTAAATTAAACCTTTTTATTTTTTCTCTTACCAGTGTCTCAGAGTGAATTATTGAGATTGTAAGTACCACTTGATCAGACAATAAGAGGTGGTCAACTCTGGAGAGCCTTGAAGCTAGTTCTGCTGTGTACGTCCCTGCACTTCTGTTGCACAGCTAGAAGCTTTCTAAGCAAAATTTAAAACTCTGCAACACCTGCTGCTGCAGTGACAACAATCCCACCACCACCATTTCCCTTTTTAGTAGGCAGGTGAGAAGCACACAGTCACGTGAAAAAGAAAGTTCACCCTCTTTGAATTCTATGGTTTTATGTATTAGGACATAATAAAAATCATCTGATCCTTAGCAGGTGTGAAAATTAGGAAAATACAACCTCAGATGAACAACGTATGACGTATTACACTGTGTCAAGATTCATTTAACAAAAATAAAGCGTAAATGGAGAAGCCATGTGTGAAAAACTAAGCACACCTTATGATTCAGTCGCTTGTAGAACCACCTTTAGCAGCAATAACTAGAAGTAATTGTTTTCTGTATGACTTCATCAGTCTCTCACATGGTTGTGGAGGAATTCTGGCCCACTCTTCTTTACAAGGTTGCTTCAGTTCATGGAGGTTTGAGGGCATTTGTTTATGCACAGCTCTCTTAGGGTCCCACCACAGTATTTCAGTCGGGTTGAGATCTGAACTTTGGACTGGGCCATTGCAACACCTTGATTCTTTTCTTTTTCAGCCATTCTGATGTAGATTTGCTGGTGTACTTGGGATCATTGTCCTGTTGCATGAACTAATTTCGGCAATGCTTTAGCTGTCGGACAAATGGCCTCACATTTGATTCTAGAATACTTTGGTATACAGATGAGTTCATTATTGACTCAGTGACTGCAAGGTGTCCAGGTCCTGTGGTTGCAAAACAAGCCCAAATCATCACCTCTCCACTACCGTGCTTGAAGGTTGGTCTGAGGTGTTTGTGCTGATATGCTGTGTTTGGTTTTCACCAAACGTGGTGCTGTGCAATATGGCCAGACATCTCCACTTTGAACTCATCTGTCCAAAAGACATTGTTCCAGAAGTCCTGTGGTTTGTCCCGATGCAACTTTGCAAACCTAAGCTGTGCTGCCATGTTCTTTTGAGAGAGAAGAGGCTTTCTCCTGGCAACTCATCCAAACTAACCATATTTGTTCAGTCTTTTTCTAATTGTACTGTCATGAACTTTGACATTTAACATGCTAACTGAGGCCTGTAGACTCTGAGATGTAACCCTTGGGTTTTTTGCAATTTCTCTGAGCATTACACAGTCTGACCTTGGAGTGAATTTGCTTGGACATCCACTCCTGGGAAGATTGGCAACTGTCTTGAATGTTTTCCACTTGCAAATAATCATCCTCACTGTAGAATGATGGACTTTAAATTGTTTGGAAATGGCCTTCTAACCCTTCCCTGATTGATGGGCAGCAACAATTGCTTCTCTGTGATCACTGCTGATGTGTTTCCTCCTTGGCATTGTGTTAACACACACTTAAATGCTCCAAACCAACAAACTGCTAAAACTTCGGCTTTTGAAGAGTCATACTTGCTGATGATCAGTTACTCAAGGGCATTTGATTAGCAGCCCCTGGCTGCTACTTAGCCTCTTAATTCCTATGGATGCAGTAATGTTTTACTTAGTTTTTCACACATGGCTTCTCCAATTTTTCTTTATTTTTGTTAAATGAATCATGACACGATGTAATATGTCATATGTTGTTGTTAATCTGAAATTGTATTTACCTAATTTTCAGACCAGCTAAGGACCAGATGCTTTTTATTATGTCCTGATACATAAAAACCATAGAATTCAAAGAGGGTGTACTTTCTTTTTCACATGATTGTTTTCAAGCTGAATCGAACTTCTGAGAGATTTTCAGGAGCACAGTTTGGCTTGGAAACACAGTACACACTCCTCATGCAACCTGTTTTAAAATGAAATTCTGCCTCTAGAACAACAATTTCAGCAGAGGGGACAGAAAGAATTGCTCTTTGCTCAATAAAAGAGCTTGAAGGAAGGTTACAGTGTTGTTATGAACTGTCAAGTCGCCTCCAATTTATGGTGACCTCATGAATGAGCGATCTCTGAAATGTCCTCTCTTCAACAACCCTGCTCACCTCTTGCAAACTTAAGCCTTTGACTCCATTAGGAAGACAATCCATCTCCTATTTCGTCTTCTTCCTTTCCTGCTGCCTTCAACCTTTCCCAGCATTATTGTCCTTTCCAGAGAATCCTGCCTTCTCCTGAAGTGCCCAAAGTAGGGCAGTCTGAGTTTCAACATTTGTGCCTCCAGAGACAGTTCAGGCTTGATTTGATGCAAGACCCACTTGTTCATCTTTCTGGCAGTCCAGACAATTTTTTCCTGTCAGCTTCCTTAACTGTCCAGCTTTCTCCATCCATACATGGTGATCGGAAATGCAAGAGTATGGATGATTTTGATCTTGGTTCCCAGTGACACATCCTTATACAGTACTTGATTATCTTTTCTAATTCCTTCATTGCTGCCTTTCTGAGTCTCTTTCTGATTTCTTGGTTGGTGTCTGCATTTGGAATGATGATTGAACCAAGGTATACAAAATCTCTAACTATTTCAATTTCTTCATTGTTAACACTAAACTTATATAATTCTTCTGTAGTTATGATTTTTGTCTTCTTAGTGTTCAACTGCAGTCCTGCTTTAGCACTTTCTTCTTTCATTTTCATCATAAGATTACAATGAGAGACAACTAAATTGCAGTGCAGTGCATACTTTCCAGTCTATTACGAAAAAATGAAACTGCAATTGTAATTTCTTACTATGCAGTATGTGTTAATAGGCTGGTTAACCCAACAGTTTCACTGAAAAGTCTTCAAAGTACAATTGAACTCTTTGTTGTTTCAGCACAACAGAATAACCCAGAGACCTACTTAGAAACAGAACTCTTTGTTGCTTTACATGTGAAAAGTAAATCACAGTGATAACTGCCTTACTTATTATCAATATGTTTGTGTTATCACTAACACTTTTGTTAGTGTCTTAGGTTGATAATATAATTTTCACTATCAGTACACCCAGAACTGCATCAAGTTCTGGATGTACTGATAGTGACCCCAGTTCTGACCCCATAGTCCACATGGCATCCCAACCGTGGACAGTGTGCATAGATCCCTGAACCTCTATAATTGTATTCCATGAATATGAGGAAGGGAAATTTAATCCATGAAAGCTCATGCACCAACAGATCTGTTAGCCTTTAAAAGCGCCATTTAGAGATCATAGCAAGTGTTTCTCATAAGAAAATGCTTAAAATTCAGCATGAGGCAGGTTTGGATGAATATCATCAAAACTGTATGAAGCCAATTTGCTGCTCATTGCACACCCGTCCTCCATAATAAATTGCAATTTGTTAAGTATAATCTGAACAATTTGTTGTAATCTAGAGATAATCTGGGAGGAGGTGAACCTCTAGAAACAAATCTCCTCAAACTGGGAGGAGGTAACAAGTGGTGTACCACAAGGCTCAGTCCTGGGCCCAGTGCCCTTCAAAATTTTTGTTAATGACTTGGATATGCAAGTGCTGGGAATACATATTCAATTTGTGGATGACACAAAAATTGGGTGGAATAACAAATATCTTGGAAGACAGGAACAAAATTCAAAAACATCTTGATAGGCCTGAGCACTGGACTGAAAACAACAGAAGATTTAACAGGGATAAGTGCAAAGTTCTACACCTGGGGGGCAGGGACCAAATTTACAGTTATAATATGGGGGATACTTGGCTCAGTAATGCTACAAGTGAGAAGGATCTTAGAATTGTTGTAGATCACAAGCTGAATATGAGCCAACAGTGCAATGTGGCTGAAAAAAGGCAAATGCTATTTTAGGATGCATTAACAGAAGTATGGCCTCCAATCCAATGAGTTACTGTCCCCCTCTGTTCATTACTGGTTAGGCCTTATCTAAAGCACTGTGTCCAGTTCTGGACACTGCACTTTAAGAAGGATGGCAACAAACTGGAGCAAGTTAAGAGGAGGGCAACAAGGATGATCCAGGGACTGGAGACCAAGCCCTATGATGAAAGACTGAAAGAGCTGGGCATGTTTGGCCTTGAGAAAAGAAGACTGGAGGGAGATACAGAATGATAGCACGTTTCAAATACTTGAAAGGTAGTCATACAGGGGACAGGCAGGATCTGTTCTCAATCATCCCATAGTACAGGACACATAATAATGGACTCAAGCTACAGGATACCATATTTAGGCTGAATATTAGGAAAAACCTCTTAACTGTTAGAGCAGTATGACAATAGGACCAATTACTTCAGGAGGTGGTGATCGCTCCAGTGCTGGAGCCATTCAGGAGAAAACTGGACAACCATCTCTCAGATCTGCTTTGATTTGGATTCTTGCCTTGAGCAGGGGGTTGGATTCAATGGCCTTATAGGCCCTTTCCAACTCAATTATTCTATAACAGAGCAGAATTTGTGTTGACATATTTGCATCAGAAATAATGGGAAAGACTTTGCTGATTGTTAGGACATAGATTAGAACAGCAAAACGCAGAACAGAACAAAGCCATATAATAATATTCCATTGATTAATAGTGCAAAAAGCAATCCTTGTATTACCCTGGCGGTTATAAATTCAGAGTTTCAACATTTTTATTCAGTGCTATATAGAAAAAGGGAGAACTTCAAAGAACAGATCTTATAGAATTGTTTTTCTGGTTTAATTGTCCCACAGTGGGAGGTACAACATAAGAAAAATAAGAATGGAAGAAATTAAAACAACTATTTGTTGTTTTATGAAGAATGGGGAATTCCTGGGTCCAGATGGCTTTTCTGTTCAATGGTACAAAACATATTTAGAGTATTTGACCTCTAGGCTTTTGTTTGTCCCCACCCCCCACCCACCCCGCCCCATTTGAATTGAATTATTCTCAACTTCTTCTCATGAATACTCTCCTTGTTATTTGCAAACCAGGTAAAGATCATGTTAGGTCTGCAAATTATATACCTGTCATCCTACTGTCGTCCTACTGAGTATTGATATTAAAATAGTTGCTTTACTGAGTAATAATATAAAAGTGGTATGATAAACAATATGGTACTATTGATAATGTTATTCCAACAGTGATGCATCCAAATCAAGTTGGTTTTATCTGTCATAGGCAGAATCCAATGACTTAAGATTGTTGTCTCCCTTGGTGCTGAAAAAGCATTTGATAAAATTAATTGACAATTTCTTTTTGTAACTCTGAAAGAATTTGTTCTTCCACCTGAATTTCTGAAGTGATTCTGATTTTCTACCTCTCTTCTAGGCCAAGAATGACTAGAACACTCTAGGTCTGGGGGGGCGTGTAGAGAAGGGTACACAGCAAGTGTGTTCTCTGTCTCATATAATTTGATTTAATTTATCCTGGAGCCTTTGCAAGTGCAATAAAGAAGCAATGTCAGGATTTGCACAAGAGAAATACAGTATAATGAATATAAGACAATTTATAGGCTGAATTTTTAATCATACCCTGAATTATCCCCTGAATATACAGTTCTCTGATTTAAAGCTGAGATTATTCCTGTTTTCATCTAGGCATATTGGTTCCTAGTATTATTTATATGATAAAAATGAACTTGGCTAAATTATTGGCTGATACATTATTTTGATTTGACCAAATGGGCTTAACGTAATTTAATTACTTTAACAAACTTAAAATGAATGTATTATCACAGATCTCTGTGCCAGCTGATTCCTTATTTCTCAAACTCCCCCCATCCCCAAGAATTAACATTACATTTAGGAAATCTAATATGAAGGGCCTTACCTCCTCATTTCTTACTTAGGAAGTGCAGTTATTTTCAGAAGATGGATTTTGCTTCCTAGTTGAATTGAGTTGGAAACATAAGGCATATATTTTGCCTCATACAAACAGCTGGCAGATACATTCTGATTCAGCTACCCTCTTCACTGGCAATTATGGAACCAACCTATTTGGCACCATTTTAGGGTTCCTGCTAATGTAACACTGTGAGGTAATTATGAGTCAACCATTTCTATGAGGAAAAAAAATGATACATTATATCAATAAAAGGGCCAGATTAGGAGAACTTCTGCCATTTTCAAAATTGCCATCCAGATATGACCTATTTTTCTAGAGCTGTGTGGGAATATTTGACATTATAGCATCTTGTGATATTCATATATAGATCACTGGCCTTGGGTTGTCAGAAAATTGGAAGCCAATAATTGCAGTTCATAAACATGTGTTAGAAAACATTAAATTTGATGTTAGTAAAATAATGATAAAGTGGCATTAGATTGTCATGTGGAAATTAACCAATGGAATTTGCCCAAACTTTGACATCTAACACCTCTGGCTGAAATATTGTAACTTCATTAAGCAGAAGCTTGTTAACATTCAGTCCATTCCTAGCTGGCAATTAACAAGTCACTGCTGGGATTCTTGAAGGGAAAGATGCACCTGCTGGCTTGATGCATGCTGGAGAATTGCAGTGAGGATTCTTTAATTGCTGATTAGGACCAAATCAAATATTACACCTTTTGCATAACCAAGCAACAGGATTTCAGCCTTTAGATTGAACTCTATGTTTTGTTCAACCTCAGGTAAGTCCCAGCTATGCTGTATTAATAATATTGTGTGAACATGTCCAGTCATGTTCCCATTTTTGTTGTCTATATTACAGTGAATTAATATTGTACAGCATTAAGGGGGGGGGAACCCTCCGTATTTGTAGATATATAAGTACTCTTCAAATTATACTCCTGAGGCTTGGAACTCACATGGTGGCCAACAGAATGGGATTTTATGAGATTTTCCATTGCTAAGACTTAGACTTCATGCTTGGAGAGATCTATCCATCATTCAGTGGTCAAAATATCTTACTACTTCTGCTGTGCATAGACATTTATATGATCAATGTCAATTTGAACTAAATCTTTTTTCCAAACATGTAGTCAGCTTATATTAATGTACAAATGTCCAGGATTGCATCTTGTATATTTTCCTTCTCCATTTTTCCTTTTCCCCACAGTATGTGTAATTTTAAAAATTCAATAGAAATATATATATATTGAAAAATTAAAAGAGTTTTGCTGCAACAGACCAACATAGAAACTATTTCTCTCTCCCCTGCCTTGTACAACCTGATTCAAACTGACATTTGACCATGAATTGCTAGTGACCTGATGTGTACAGTGTTTTTAATTTTTCCTCCTTAATGCCCACGTTTTATTTTGGTATCCAAGTTTTTATAATAGGAAATCATTTGTCCATTGGTTCCAGTGGAGGGTAGTTTCCATCCCAACAACTGAGGTGCAGATTTTATTGTAAAAACAAATTGAAATTGCTCTCAACCCTCATCACCCCATGACCTCATAATATAATATCTAGACTATTTCAGATCCATTTAGCTGAAAAGTATTATATAATATTCACACACTTCTGTTGCATTTAAAATTTCTGTTTTAATAACTTCTGTTGTTAATCTAGGTTGATTATATTGCATGCAAAACTCGAACAATTGCACCACTATCTTCCTGGTGTAATCACATTGAAATCAATGTACATATTCAGACCAGAGTACAAAATAATTTCTGCTTATCCTCCTTGTCCCCTGCAGTACCTGTGTACTTGGTTTGCAAGTGTGAAACATGTACAAAAATGACTGGGTTTCTGAATACCTACTGTTGCTTTGGAAACCAGGATCTGAGTTTTTCACATCGAAATATGTGCATATCTTTTGACTTGGCAAAATAAAAAAACTTGTGGAAGTTTTTCACCCTCCAATTTTTCCTTCTCTGACCTCATCCCAAAAACAGGCTGGAGAAATGAAACTGATGAGGCTTGACCTTCTAAATGCTGTTGGATTGAAGCACCCATTATCCCCCCACTCCTATCTGTGCTTGCTAGGGCTGCCGGGAGTCGTGTCTGAAGGACCTCACATTCCCCAACTCTGCTGTACATCTGCTGCGCTGTAATTCTCTTTGCTCCTGATACTTCCAGGTGGTGCAGAATCCATCCATGAAGGAGAAGATTTTATTCTAGCTGAATGAGACGGTACTTGTAGTTCCTCCCTTAATAAGTAGATCCCAGATGCTTAACTGGGCAGTTTTTGCCTAGAAGGGAATGACTGCTTATACAACCACTAAAATGGACTCACAGGTTAATTGTGAGAAATAGCCAACTGGATTAATATTGTATAGTTTATTTTTAAAAGATTTCTTGAAATACACTCTCATTCATGCCACATGCACACACATAAATATAGTTAGGATGTGAATTATAGTAATGTTTTGGCATATAGAGGATGGTTCTAAGAGTACTCCTAAGGTAACAAAAGCTTTCATGACACCAATGTTATGTCACATTGTTTCTCCCTGTGAAATCTTTTTAGGCTCAAGTTGAACACCTTTGGGTCTCATTGCCATTTGTCTGTACCAATTTCATAAAGTGCAACAGGCATAAGGGAAGTACAGCTGTGGGACTGTAATGTAGAATTTACTGATGCAAGTCCTAAGTGACGTTTCCATAGCGACCCTGCTTACACACAGGATGCTGCATTTAACCTTAGGGAGCTCTTAAAACTTTTCATTCCTGAAATAGCTAAGTACCATACCATAGTTCTTGTGAATGCTCTTTCATCCCTGTATCAACACATCTTTGGAGGAATTAGATGTATATACTTCAACTGTATAACTTTTAGCTATACAGGATTCAAAAATCTAGCTTAACGCTGTGAAGTCAGAGATCTCTAGTCCTCCTATAAATATATCTGCCAGAATCCTATCGTGCCCAATAGCATGATCAGACAGGTGCCCAAGGATGCAATGAACATCTCATAAGTGAGCAGCAATTTGCCTTCAAGACTTATCGCATGATTTCCTTTGCATAGGTATAAATCAACAATAGGATTTGCACCATTGTATGGTGGCTGAAATTGTCAAGGCAGGCAAACTATTATAAAATCATTTTGAAAGTCCTGCTTTGAATTCTTGGGCTGAAATCCTGTGTCTTCTCAAGAGGGAGAACATAGCTATTGAACATAGCGGAATTTAGTCTCAACAAGCATGGACAGGATTGTGGTGCATGCTTGCTTACTCACATGCCAGTTCTAAATTCTTAATTCTAGTGTGTGTGCACATGCACACACGTGCATGCTGTAGTATGTTTTAAAAAGAGAGAAGGGGTAGGCGAACAAATTGAGACCGCCTGCATATTTTCTGACTGTATTATTTAGGATCTTGATTTACATTTCAATGTCAAAACAAATAAATGTCAGTCAGTGAACTGTTGCAATGGCTGCCTTCCAAAATTTCTACCCTGACTGTGTTCCTTGAGCAACAAGATGCTTGTAGAAATAGCAGGGGTGTGTGTGTGAAAAACTCATCCACCATCAGAAGGGAGATTGGATTTCCCCCCAGCTTCCTCACTTATGTCATCCAGGAGTTCTGCTCGGTCTGTTCTGCTTGGGAGGCAGGTCTATACGTAGCCTGCTGAGGCAAAGATAAGCCAGGCCCTCATGAGCTTTATAGGAAACCAGTGGCAAACAAGGAGAGGGAAGATCACACATCAGATGTACAGCTCTAATAATAAACACTTCTTTAAATCTGCTTTGTAGCAGACATTCATGAAGGCTCCATCAATGCTGTCCCTGGAAGAAATGCACCCCATAGCTCAAGAGAGCAAGCATTACCTTTAAAATGCCAGAAAAGATCAACAGCACCTCTCCAAAGCCCTCCATGTTTTTGACTGCATCTGTTGGATAGATAATATATGGAGCAAAAAAAAAAAAGAGTTGGCTGCACATACATGCTGGTCATTACTACCGTGTTTCCCCGAAAATAAGACAGGGTCTTATATTAATTTTTCCTCCAAAAAATGCATTGGGGCTTATTTTCAGGGGATGTTTTATTTTATTTTCATGTACAACAATCTACATTTATTCAAATACAGTCATGTCATCTTCTTCTGGTTGCTGCACAGTGCTGCACAATGGTGGAGGGCAGGGTTTCACTTAACTGGGGCTTATTTTTGGGGTAGGGCTTATATTATGAGCATCCTGAAAAATCCTACTAGGGCTTATTTTCAGGTTAGGTCTTATTTTGGGGAAAACAGGGTATAACTAAAAATGCCTCTTGAGCATAACATTATTCTGCACCATTCTTGTGGAAAATACCAGCTGCAAAACATGCCAATGAATATTTGGCCCAAAGCCTTTTGTAGCTTTCAGAGTGGAGCAAACAGTCCTTAAGAGCAGGCACATTTCAAGAATTTTTCAGCAGAAATGCAAGATGGCTGGGCTAATTTTGTTTGGTTTTTCAGCCTTTAATTTGCTTCAGGTGTCTGTTTTTGTAGTATCTACAAGGCATATTTCCACACAGAAGAGAAATCTGCTTGTAACACGTAGAGTATTACACAGAGTATTTACACTGCTGGAACTCCACAGGGCTACCACTGGAAGGAACTGCTACCACCACAAATGAATGAAGGACACCACAACATTTTTTGCTGAAGGTTCCAGGGGCCATTGACACTTCCCAATCAACCTCAACTGCAATTCTCCCTTGTTGTCTTTGTAATAGCTGCACACTCTCATTGGGAACCCTCTAGGCTTGTCTTGTTTGCTTGAATGGTGGGTCACTTTGATTAGAGGTGTTGAAGGAGGCTGTGGCGATTAGAAGTCAGGTGACCTGCTACCTGTCAACTCTAAAAGCAACAGGGAAGGGGAGAAGGCAGAGCAATCAGCCATGGTGGGGGAGGATCCCAGAAAGCAAAGAGGCTGAAGGGGTGTGTGTACGAAGCGGCGATATGTCCAAAGCCAGAGTGGTTTCCAGTAAAAAGAGTAGTGATGATTGCTCTATTCCATACTGAAGCTTTCTGCCAAGATTTTGCCATGAAGTTCAAAAAATGTGCCACTAATCAAGAGGCTAGCATGTTCATTCCTGCATGGTTTTCTAAAGGTCCGTCTCATTCCTCTACCCAGTTGTGAAAGGCGGCTTTTGTTTTGCAAGTCAAGATGCTAATTGGATTTTTAAAAGAAATAACACAGAAGGCCAAAATGAGATTTATGTGGTAAATTGATTCTTAAAGTAATTTTCACGCCTAATCCCCAGAAGATGCAAGTTAACTGGGTTGAAGGAATGTAGAACAGAAGCTGGGCTCTGTCTCTCTTTGCATTTTAACCAGCTCTCATAGAAGGCTGGGGAGGGGGCACCATAAGGAGTCCTATCAGGATGGCATATTCCAGGAGCAGAACAAAGCAAAGGAAACCTAAATCCTAAGAGAAATTGTTTGAGTGCCATCTGAAGTGAAGGTGCACCTTTGTGAGCTAACCCTTCTGAAAGGTGAAACAGCTCGGACTTTTCAAATGCTAATGGCATATTTAAGAGGCCTTGTGTGTGGACAGGCAGCTTGAGAGTCCTTATCTGCTAGTGACACATCCTATCAAGCATATTTTAATATGAACCGAATGGAATATTTAATTAGCAGGAAGGCCAACTCTGTGGCACCAGCTGTCCTTACAGAAGAAAGCATTTACAGGCTCTCTCAAACACCATATTGCCTTCTTAAATGATAACCTATACCTCCGGGAAAACACAGGGGATCATAAATTAAACTTGATTATTCTCTCTTTATGCATAATATGGCAAGAGGAACACTCTGATATAGTGCAATGTTGCCAACATCACAGGTTGTGGGTTTGCTTTTTGCAGCTTTTTTTTTTGTAAGGCATTCATCCTAGCACATTGTCTGGCGCAGCATGCATGCAGATTGTTATAGCAATGACATAGCAGTATTATGTGGCACTTGAGCTTTTCCTCCCCTTCCTTCCTTTCCTTTTATCAGTATTTTGTTCACAGAGAGCTGTTTCTCATAGGATCTCTTTGCCTATATACAGGGAATGTCACAAGCCATGGTATGTCATGAGGGGAAAAGTTGTAATTAAAAGGGCACCTAGTGAGTGGAAGGCTGACTAGCAATGGGTTTGTGGAGTTTTGGCACAATTCAGGATGACTCACAAGCTATCGCATTAATAAAAGCCTCTAATTTGGTCAGGGTACTTCAGCAGGTGGCTTAAGTAACGATTCTGTGAAACAGGATGGTCTTGCTGTTGCCATAAATATAAGACTCCTTGAGTGATCTATAAATAAGCTGGAGATACAGTGAGTTGAATGAAAGGCCTCCTTTGGCTCCTTCTTTAATTTTCAAGACACAGGAATCATAGATTGTATTGCGAGAAATAAGAATGAGCTAGAAAAAAGGAAGAGAAACTCATAAGGTTATGACCCTGTGTGTATATGCATTAAAGTAAAGCCCTTCTAGCAATGAGCATAGTTGGGTACTGCTAAGTTTGCAACATCATGGAGTTTAGCCTGCACTATAAGAAACAGAGAGAAGAGGAAGAGGATGAGAACAGCTAACTTAGCCTCTCTTCCTTTAGTATTCCCCCACTGCTACTATAAAATATCTTAATACCTTGGCTACTTCCAAAAAATTCACCCTATAATTTTTGGAACTGACACTCTGGCCAAGCCAGCTCTCGATTAAAATGTTGAAAAAACAAATTTTAAAAACCCAATTAAAATTGTATATGTATACAATTAAAAGTAATGTAGCTTTAATGCGACAGAGTAACATTTTAAAACAAAGACAGGATAAAGTTATCTCAAACAATAATCATACTCTCATACCTTCAAGTCTCAATAACTATTTGCCAAAACAGACACCGCAAACTTCTCCCTGTATTTGGCAGCTTTAACAGCAAACAAAGCAACCCTTCTGGCCACATATTGGTTTGCCCCTTGAAGCGTAAAACCAAATTTCTCATTTGCTTTCAATTATCTCTCCTCTTCAAGAAAGACTCTAGAGAAGCATCTCTCATGTTAGTGCATAGCTGACAATCAAGAAGTTAACACATTAAATCATCCAGAGCTGGATATGCAAAAATACACGATATGTCTTTGGCTGGTATACCATGTAATCCGCCTCACTGAATCATTAATTCCATGTACCCAAAGCATGCTCTAGTAAACGCCTTCCAATGTTCCATTATCTTGGGGTACGACAGCATGTTTCATATTGATGCTGGCATTTTACACCTGCTGACCATTTCACTGTTTTGAAGATATCGCCACAGTCATGTCACTTCGTGCCCTTACATACTTACATTTTTGTTCAAATACCTTCCTAGTATCACTACCCTGTGGGTTCAGGGCCTGTACAGACAAGCCAAAGTTTGGAAGTAGTTTTTGAATATTTTTGTAACCAGCATTGTTCTTGGACAAATGCCTCTGTTCCTCTAAGGCAGTGGTTCCCAACCTTGGGAAGCCCAGATGTTCTTGGACTGCAATTCCCAGAAGCTTTCACCACTAGCTATGCTGGTCAGGGCTGCTGGGAGTTGAGGTCCAAGAACACCTGGATTGCCCAAGTTGGGAACCACTGTTCTAAGGAAAACGTATGGAGCCTTTCTCTGTCACCTGGTTTATTCTCCACCAAAAACTGGCCATCCTAGCATACATTAAACCAGAAATCATTTCTATGCCCAGCTCTGCTCTAATTAATTGAGAGGGTGTAGATTTTGAAACCCCAAAAGGCATGAACAAAAAGTGATTTTGGATTATTTCAATTTTGGTCAGATCAGCAGATCTCCAGATTTCTGCACCAAACATTAGCATTGCTTCACTGACAAAGGCCTTCTGAAGCAGCATCCTAGCATCTATATGAAGTATCACGTGAACATCTTGGGAGCCTCCACCCTGAAAAGGGTGTTCAGTATGACCAGCAACATTCTGCAAAATGGGCACAAACTTGTTGCTGCTCAGAAAAAAAGTCAACATCACCAAATCCAAAGTTGGCACAAGAGAAAGATGGAAAATCAATTTGGAATTGCTGGATACATGACTCATCATTACCAAAAGCAAGTAGTTACAGGTACATAGTTACTTTGTAACTTGCCACTTCCAAGTTCTAGTTAAAAGTAACATTGGACAAAACCCTGTGAATGTGCTGGGCATTAAGCCCAGCAACAAAGAATTGTGCAATCAGTTGCACAATAGGTCACATGTCTACAGTGTGGCCAACTGCACAATGTGCCAGCAAAAGTGCTTTGTGGATAGCACTTCCACCTCAGTGCATTCGTAACTTCCATGGACATAACATTAGGTTCAACCTGCATAGTTACTCGGTAGAATTTTTCTTATTGTAACTCATTACTTTTTTGAGTAGGAAAAGGCAACATTATTATTTTGGACATTTTGTAAAATGATAGGCAACAGCCTGTTCACACAAGCATAGTGTAAAGTAACCCCTGCATAAATGGTCTGAGTGTCATGCCTGGCAACAAGGAATTGCACAAATGATCATGCATCCTGAGGGTGATGTGCTAATGATAATGCTTTGTACCAATGGAAATGCTTCTTAGATTGCACTTCTACCTCAGCACTATCGTAACTTTGACCATGTACTTGCACAAAAGGATTTGCTCAATAGCTTAAATACTAGGGTTTTTTTTTACATAATAGGAATGGCTTGTTCATTGTTGGGAGGGAAATAGTGTTGACATTAACATATTAATAACTATTCATAAGAAATGAGTAACATTAATGAGGAACCTGTTGCTCTTGAGAAACAATATCTAATGGGTGATGTGTTGCTTTTGAAATTAATAATTCCACACTCTGCTTTTTCTTCTTTCTTCAAGAGGGCCCTAAATCAAAGATGAAGGATGTTTGTAGACTGCCCACTTTAATAGCAGTTTGATATCACATTAGCGGTCATGGCCCCATCCTGTGAAATCCTAGAGTTTGTAGTTTGATGGATTACTTTAAAAACTCTGCTGCAGTTCAGGGGAATGATCTAGAACTCTTTAGCAGAGAATTGTAAGCATCTTACCAAACTATAAATCCTGCAGTTCCTTAGATGGTGCAACAACAATAACAATGGTATGAAGCTGGTATAACTGAGTAACAGAGATGCAATCAAACTTAGGCCCTGATCACACCAAGCGCGTGTTCCCCACTTCTAAATATATTTTCCATGCCTCTGTTGTACTGAATTGAGGTCACATGGTATATGTACCGGGGCTAGCGTCCCAATTTGTTTTAATGTTACCGATGCATTTCTTAAACATTTACTGATGTGTCGATATGTCGGCAAGGTGTTCCTATTTGGTAACAATTTGTATGTTGTGTGAGCAGCTCTTGAAGGAATGCATAGCACACAATGGGCACCCCCCCCCCCCCCATGTAAAGCTGTATCACTTGCCAGACAGTTGGTGGAGTGATGCCCCTGTAAAGCCGCTGACATTCATTTACCTACTTATCGATATGCTGGCTGTGAAAAAAAAAATTATAGCAGGGCAGCTGTGTGGCAATAAGGTGGCTGCCTTCCCTTCTGACTTGGCTTCAGAAAAGAATCAATAGGGTCAAGCACACATGCCATAGCGCTAAGGAATAAATTGATACATTATCAGAGCAAAATAACACAACCCTCCAGGCAAGGAGGAAATAAACCGCAGTTACACCACTGACCAGGGAAATGATTCGATAATGGTTGTGTGTCATGTGACCAGAAATTTATGCAGTGATCTACCAGGGGTATAAGTAGGGAACATTTGCCTGTTGTGATCAGGACTTTAGCTGTAATTTCCACTCTGCTTCCAGCATCCTGACTGATCAGAAGGGTTATTGAGTTCTATGTTAGTTTGCTTTCCCTTTTATTTAGATTTCTCGTTTCCCCCTTTTATTTATAGGTTAAGGGTGAATACTTCTCCCTCTTGTGAAGAACAGCCTCTAATTAAAACAAAGCAATCCTTTTTACAGTCTAGAAACAAAACCCTGAAATGGTAAAATGGCTTTGTTCTTCCACCACTATTGTCTGAAATTTAATACTAGACAGTGCAAATGATAGTCTTTGTTGGAAATAATGATAAAATATAAATTGGGGGGTGCAAGGGACGTGCTATGTGAGTTGCCCCAGCTAGTGAACACATTTTGTTCATTCTAGAGATATCTAGATGCTCAGAGTAGCCCTTTTCAGACATTAATCTAGGGCAAAACGAGTACATGTGGGAGTAAGAGAAGAATGA
Organism: Intellagama lesueurii; assembly: GCA_037013535.1. Lineage (NCBI taxonomy): Eukaryota > Metazoa > Chordata > Lepidosauria > Squamata > Agamidae > Intellagama > Intellagama lesueurii. Next base: position 65,780,106 of record JBAJHW010000005.1, on the reverse strand, counting down.
GGCATCAAATTAGAGGCTGTCCAAACTGTAAATGTTAATTAGAACGCACAGAGAGTATCCCCATATGTACATGCAGAAGCTTCTCTAAACATGATCAGGAACTGCCAAGGAATACTAATGTGATTATAAATATTGCCAAATTCAAAATCAAGAAAATACGAATATTCTGATGTTCTTAATCACTCCTGAAGAGACCCTTGTCCAGCAGGCCGAGGCAAAGAGGCAGTCACGGAAGCAGCAAAATCAGGGAGCTGGACAGGGGACAGATTGTATTTGTCTTCAGTGTGGAAGGGATTGTCACTCTCGAATTGGCCTTCTGAGCCACACCAGACGCTGTTCCAAGTCCTCCATACAGAGCACGTTACCATAGTCTCTCAAGACTGAAGGATGCCTAATCTAATCTAAAAAAAATCACTCCTATATTTGGGATAGACGGAGGAGGCAACACCCTCTCCCAAAACTAGTGCTGTGGCAAAAATTTCCCCCATGAGATTATCAACCATTCTTGATAAATTTGATAGAAAAGAAATTCCCTTAAAAAAAGAATTTCAGAGAAGAAAATGTTGGAGAAAAAATACCAAGGGGGAATGTTCCAGATTGTTGTGCCTACCTGATTTGTTGACCGAGACGTATGCTTGCTTGTCATGTATTTCCCAGTAACATTATCTCTGTGGAGGCCAGCCCGGTTCCCTGAACTTCAATGAAATCCCAGGGAAAGAGGCTATAAAGTCTCCAGGACTTTATCAGCTCAGGAAGCATGGCAAACCAAGGAAGCTGCAGAATGGTGAACTGATATGTAATTGAAACACAGCATGTTTGGCCACTAACAACTCAATTCCCTGTGTTTTATTTCTGAACAGGCATTCACTCCTGTGTATATGCTGCTCTACGAATCTTAATTCATCACCAAGATAGTATACACTTTACATAACGTTGCATACATACTGTGTACACTACAGACAGTCTAGTCTCCTAGGTGCTGCTGGAGATATTACCTGGCTATTCCCAACTCCTGAGAATTCACCAGCGGTTAGCTATATTTATATACCCTTCTTTTGCATCTATAAGGACCAGAAGCATTTTGAGGGGTTGGGAGGTTGGAGTTTGGTTTTAAGCTGAAAATCTCAGAATACCAAATTAATGAAATTTATACATCCCTGGCAATTAACCTTTTACAGAAAGTGTTGGTTTGAGCCTTTCATTTGTATATTCAATTTTTTCTACCTGATTTTCTTTTCTAAAATATATACAGGTCTGCTAAATTAATTGATAACTTTCTGAGAGGCAAACCTCATAGTCCTTTGCAGAGCTGATAGAAGTCATAGCTTTATGACATGGAGCACATTTTGTATTCAAACATATGTACTAATACCGAATCGATTCTCTCCATCAGTCATCAAAATGGCACCGTCCAGGAGGTACCAGCAGGCTCATAAGCAGCAGCAGTACCCCCGCACGTATGCCCACCCCAAAATTGTAGGGAAATGGGAGCATGATGAAAAATAGTCCAGTGAGGGCAGGAGCATGCTCAGAGGCCACAGAATGCTGTTAGACAAGTGAGAGGTGGAGAACTAAGCATCAAGGAGAGGGGAGATGCCTTGAAAGAAGGCAGGTCTGGCTGAACATTGGACTGAAGCACTTCACATTAAAGGTTCCACTTGTTCCTTTAAATGTGCTTGACAATATCTTAGCTGAAGATCTCCTAAACACTCATTTATCTTTTCAGGAGGAGGCTGTTTGAAATTCAAGTTTCTCAGGATGCTGCGAAGTCAGGTACAATAAAATTTTGATGGGCTTCTGACATTGAGAATCCTGTCTTTCTTTTAGTTTTGGCAATACTTCACAGCAAACCAGTGAGGCATAGCATGCGTCTCCCGCCTGCTTGATGTTTGGATTTCCTTTTCAAAGCACTGCAGTATTCAGACATATGTGAAAGAGGGAATGATATTATGAAAAACCTTTTTTCTGTCCTACAAGTGTCTTGGCAAGCAGTGCAGAGAAACAATAAGAGTGGATATTCATGTTACATATGGAACCGTATGATTCTGTCTTATTTCAGTAGAATCCATGCAGCTTGTCCAACGTGAGGAACTTCTTCAGGATTTAAAATAGATTTCTGATAGCCAAGTTTTATAAGCATTACTGAGAGTTGTGACCGATGAATGCCTCTTCTGATGGAGCAGGCATCAGCAGCAGAATGGGGACATGGCACTCAGCATCTCCCAAATACATCCTCAAAATCTGCTCTGGAGGATTACAGATTACAGGATGAAACAATGTTTGATTGTATTCCAAACTCAGATTCATTCTTATTTTTCCCTCTAAAAGTTGCAGAATCTTCTTTCCTGGATACTTGAATCCCCTAAGTGAAGTAAGAATTTTAATGTGTGCATGTGACCCTCTACAATTCCTGTCTCATAACAGTGTCCAGGAGCTGGCAAACAAGCAGGTGAGGAGAGTGATGACACTACTACAATTTGTTACAATTTTTTTTAAAAAAGTTTTTATTTTATTTTTTTAAAATTGTCATCTTCCCTCACAATGTTTTGGTTCTGAGGGCCCTTGAGGCCATTTTTCAAAGAGCTAGCTGAGAAGTGGCCGTGCTACAAGAGGACAGGTAACAACAACTAGGAGTAAGAAGCTGGCAGCAATTGGCTCAGGTAAGAGCAGTTGGGATAAAGACCAGTGGCCCAGCCAGCCTTTGCCAGCACTTTCTACTTCAGAAATAAGAAATCCCTGGCCTATGGCTGGTTGCCTCCTGGGGCTGCATAGGAATTTTGGGCCTGGGGTCCTGATTGGCACATTGAACAAAAGGGGCCTGGATGATTTTTGCCTGTCACATTCTGATTCTCACAGGGCATGAGGGGCAGATTGGGGGCAGTGTCATATTTAAATAGGTCAGAATCTGGGAGGTAGTGCAGGGAGAGGGGTGGCAGCAGTGAGTCTCACAGGGCACCATTTGGCTGTTAGTTACCCTGAATGAGTGCCCCAAATGGTGTGATTCAAATACACAAGCTTAAATGAAAACTAAACAATGCTTCTGAAGCCACAGATTATTTTATGATTGCTCTCTATTTTCTCTTGCTCATTTGCTTGCCTTTTTTCCTATTTTGCATAATTTAATAAAATGCTATAAATCACCCTATCATTAGCCCAAATAGAAGGGCTTTAATTCTACTGAGGAAATTATTCCATTTCCTACAAGGATTACTCTGAAAAACGATATTAATAGAGAAGACCAATGTTCATCTGTTTCCTGTGCTTTTAATTAATACATGAAGGAGAGCTCTATTTCCTGATATAGAGTGTCTTTGTGGTAGATTTTAAAAAGCACCATCTTTAATTTTATGATGGAATGTGCTTATGTGGAAATTTCACATTTATGATGTGATTTGGAACATCAAGACAGAAGGGAAAAAAACAATCCATTTGAGATAATTTATTTTTTCATGTTTCTCTGCAGGCACAGTGTGCCAATGATGTTGGGGGTCACATGATGCCCATCCCTCTATCTTCTTATGCCCACACTTTGGCTGCAGGTAGTAGCTGTTGCTGCTGATGGGTTACAGCCTCCCCAGAAGAGGGGATCCAGGTGGATTTGATGGCTGGTGCAGGGGGCACACCTATAGCCTTGCTCTGGTCAATGGAGGTAAGTCCTCTCTGTGGTTTCCCAGCTCCAGTCTACTCCAAACCTTCTCCTTGCCTTCCCACTCTTTTATTATTTTTCTGTGTTGCTTACAGACTTCCCTGTTGACAGGTGTCCTTGGGGTGGTTTGCACATCTTTACAAAATAAAATAAAATCATGGTAGTAGTACAGCAATGGAACCAATTAACTTGAGTGGTGGTGAGTGCTCCAACACTGGAGGCATTCAAGAGAAATTTGGACAACCACCTGGCAGATATCCTTTGATTTGTATTCCTGTATTGAGTAGGGGGCTGGACTCGATGGCCTCATAGGCCCCTTCCAACTTCATTATTCTATGATTCTATGACTCGATAAAGGAAGTCACGACCTTGAGTTTGCTAGACCTGAGCCGCACTGTTAACGATGGAACATTTTGGAGGTAATTCATTTGCAGGGCCACCATAAGTCGGAGGCATCTTGATGGCACATAACAACAATAAGTGCCTCTCAACTCCTAGTTCAACACTAGACCACAAGTGGGGACAATTGTATCTTCTGCCAGTAAAAGCTCCCCAAGCTTTTATCTTTTGGACAAGGCACCCCTGTGCAATCTTCAGAGTTATCAAAAGGGCTAGGTATAGAGTTTTCCAGCAGCAATATACTGTTATACATGATCCATACTGCCATGTATAATATTTTGAAGTCACTCAGTTTTAAAAGTGCAATGAAGACCCATGAGATTTACAAAAAGACCTACTCTTCGTGGAAAGGCAAACTGCTAGAATTGCTTTTGGTTAAGAATCAATGGTGCTGCCTGTATACTTTTGAACTGTACCTGGACCATCAGTGGATATGGACTGACTGACTTTCAAAAGACTGGTAATGCTCAGCTCTCTTTTTCTTGTCATCTACATCAGTGAGCATGTGTGGTCAGCAGTGGATGGAATGAGGGTCAATAAACTAAGCCTGAATCACAAGACTAAGGCTCTTCGGGTAAATATTTCTTGTGTCTGGGAACTACCTAGAGGAGGTTGCACACGTACACCCTAAAAGAGCAGGTGCACAGTTTTAAGATACTTCTGTATCCAGCAGTGTCACTTAATATGCAGGTGCCCTTCATGGCTAGGAATGGCTTTTACTAGCATTGCTAGTCCACCAGATATGACTATATCTGGACAAGAATAATCTGCTCAAAGTGGTTTATGCTTAGGTAATCTCCCAATTGGATTATAGTAACACTTTTTACATAGGGCTGCTCTTGAAAATGGACCAAAAACTTTAGCTGATTCAGAATGTGTTGAAAACCAGTGTTTGAAGTGTAAGAGTGAAACTGAAAGAGTGAACTAGCTCTCCAGAGTTCCTGTGGAGCTAATAGAGACAAAGGTCTTCACAAAACCCCATTGCCTATGGCTGCTGGTTCATACGCATATGTATTTTATGGGGGAGGCTGGCTTCAGGTCATAAGCAATCTGTTACTCTATAAATTTTGCGGGAACATGACTAATGGATAATAATGAGAAAGCATGCTCTGTGGTATTTAGATATGCAATTCAATCAACAAATAGAGAATTTCCTTGTCTCTACTTTCTGGTAGCCACTCTATCATGAATTTCACATTGCAGATCAGTCTCCTACTTGAAATGTAGCAATCATGCATAAAGGAAACACGTGTGAAGGGATTTGCCAGTTGGTCTGAATGAGGGACACATCTGCGAAGTTGGCCATCTGTGTGCATCTAATTCATATGCATAAAAGACTCAGCAAATGGGTTTGCTTGAATGAATAGCTTCTGTATCACTGCTATGGAACCCAGAAACACTGCTTAAGGATGGCAACAGAGTCATCTTTGTGTGCACCTTTATCTCTGTTGATGCCGTATGAGTGTGCCTGCAGGTATGCTAGACTGCAGTGGCCTAATGATGGGGATTGATGGGCCTTGTAGTTGAACACAGCAAAAAGCTGGTCTCAGGTACAAAAAGAAAAGAAAAGAAAAGAAAGAAAAACCCCATGAAATGTTTTTAAGGTACACTGGCCAAAAACCTATTACCGATTTGCACTTCCGTAAGGGAAATTGTATAAATCTTGGGGACAAATTGCTGCTCATTACTAAGATGCCACCAAGACTTATGCAATTTCCCTGATGCAAGTATAAATTGGCAGTAGGATTCTGGGCGCTGTTGTTGTTTGTTGTTGTGCAGTTCAGTTATGAATATACTGTACTCAAAATGGTCACCTTTGACCCTTGCTGTGCCTCTAGACTCCACTCAAATAATCTACATGAACCCATACAAATGTATGCACAGAGAAGCTTGAAATAATGTCCTTGATCATCATGCTGACAATTTCGAAGCATGGCAACATCCTGTTATAAGATAATGGCATACAATAAGATACTGTCAGACCTGGAAAATGTCAATAATTTTTAGGGCATCAGTTTGGTACACTTTGGTCAGCCCCGATGTAGTTATAATCCTGCTGTAGCTTTTGACAAGTGGGCAGTGTCTGTGTTTCACAAGAACATTTCAAAAGTATGAACACATATGCACGGTTGGTTTTTCACTTGTAAACCTGGCAGAGGTCTCTAGTGACAGGGATTAAATCAGACATGCTCCAAGATATGAGGATGGAGATTTACAAGGTGGAAATATTGAGAAGGATGAACTGAGAAGATTTTGTTAAGATTCTGAAGAAGAATGATGATGATGATGATGATGATGATGATGATGATGATGATGAATAAGTAGTAGTAGTAGTAGTATTCCTATTGGTATTTTTAAATGGAGAGGACAAAAACGTTTGAAGCAAGAGGCTTCAAAAGGAGGAAGGAGAAAGTTGCACAGCTGCCTTCTTGCCTTTGCCAACCAACTTTCAAAAGAACATCCCCACACTGCGATAGGATGTTGGAATTTGTTTTTCCTCAGAGGAAGTTGCTGGGGGAACATATTAGCCTCCCACCCCAACTAAATGACAGCTACTTGAAGAAAAGGTTTAACTTATCAAGGAGCCTTGTGGCGCAGTGGTTAAACTGCTGTACTGCATCCAAAACTGTGCTCACGACCTGGGGTTCAATCCCAGGTAGCCGGCTCAAGGTTGACTCAGCCTTCTATCCTTCTGAGGTTGGTAAATTGAATGCCCAGCTCACTGGGGGGAGGGGGCGGCAATGTGTAGCCTGCATAATTAACTTGTAAACCACCCAGAGAGTGCTTTAAGCACTATGGGGTAGTATATAAGCAGCACCCTTTGCTTTTTTGCTTTATCATTGAATACCATCAAGGAGGTCCAGTTTAGCAAACTCCTAGTTTGTTCCTCGATTGCTAAGAAAAATCCTAGATTGCGTTCACCATCTCTTCATTTTCAGATCATTAGGTGCTGGTTCCAGGTAAGGTGCCTAAAGAGATTTGGATCACCTTCCCCTGATATTATTTCCTAAGGGCTTTGGTTGACATCTGAGGATCTGCTTTGGCTGCCTTTGCTAGCTGAAATATGAATGGTATCTACAAAAAAATAGGGGTGTTTTTTGATGATGGTGCCAGCCCTGCCTCTTGTCATCACTGATTACCTGAAGCCTGAACATGGTCAGTGTTTAATGGTGTTCTTTTGATTTTGTTGATTGATCTCCTTGCTTGTGATCTGCTTTGCCTTACTATGACTTCAGACTGTCTTATTTTGCCTCAGTATCTACTGTTGTTTGGAATGACTTGCTGTTTGATAAGACATAGACATTTGATCTTGACTTGATTGCTGACCCTCTTGTTAGCTACCCCTGTCTGGACTATCTGTTGGTGGGCTGCTTCCCTCATATTTATCTTTGGCCTGGACTATTAGATTTTGTTACTAGACCCAGACTCACCATGGCACAGGGTTACATCAGCTAGGTGATGCATGTGAAAGCCTTCCTAGTACATTGAGACAAAACCATAGAAGTCATTTCACTTATCGTTTTACTAGAAGCCCAAGCCAACTGGTAACATCTCCTTATCACTCCCTACAAATATTTCCCCATATTTAGTACTCATCCTCCTTTTTTTCTTCTGATTTCTTCCTAGCACTGTCAAGTTTGCTTAGCTCCAAATTAATTCCAGATTTTTAGGGTCAGGCCAAGGGTAGCTTACAGCTCATAACCCACCTTACTGTTTATGTCAAATACAAGAATATGCATACTATTTTATAGAGATTCAGAACAGTAATTTCACTTATGTCAAGTTAGTCTTCTGGCCAGTCCATCAAATCTTCCAGTTTCAGACTTATACAGCAATAAATATGGCCAATTTATTTTGTGGTTTCTACTTCTAGCAAAGTATGGATAATAAATCAAAGCATCTTGTTGCTTTGTGTTGGGTGCTTTCATGCTCAACCTGTTTATGGAACCTATTAAACAGCAGAAAGTAATTCAGCAGTTCAGTCACACTTCATCTTGCAGTTTGGAATCCTTTCCAAGTCAGCTGGGCTGGAGATCCAGAACAGCTGTTTTATCTGAAAACAGTAATCTGACTGTCCTGCATGATTTTACTTGAATTGCACTCCTGGTATTAGTATCACTGTGTCCATAGCAGAGTTTGGAATGTTACTTTGAAAAAGAAACTTGAGTTACTCATTATTTTGACCCAGTTAGATGGCAATTATCATTGACCATGCTCCAGCGGTGAAGACAGTTCATTCTGTTGTGTATTATTAATGTTGTTTTGCAGGCACAACAGAAAAAAACAGAGGCATACTCTCCAGTTCAAAACTGATTCTCTGGAAGCAAAAATGATGAAACTGAAGATTTGCTAGAAAAGAGAATGATGTTGGGAAAAGCTGAAGGCAGCAGGAAAAGAGGAAGACAAAACATGAGATGGATTGACTCCATAAAAGAGTCCACAGCCTTGAATTTACAAGAGTGGGGCAGGGCCGTTGAGGACAAGATATTTTGGAGGTCACTCAGAGGGTTGTTATAAGTCAGAGGTGACTTTATGGCATGTAATAACAACAAAATCCCCTCTATTGGCTAATTTTAATGCACTTTGAAAATACTTACGAAAAATACAAAAGATAATGCAAAACAATACTTGCCTTTTCATTTAGGATTGAGAACAGACCCAAAACTTGAAGAATCCCTGTCAAAATCTTATCTTCAAACATCCTGGAAGAATAATGTCCAAAAGTGGCTAAAAATGTTACTTGTTGCGCCAAATACAGGAACATAGTTATTCCATGAGTTCTGTAATGTGACTTTGCTACACTTGTGTTGCCCAACAAAGCAACTAGACAGAGGTAATTATGTTACTGTAATTTGTTACATCCAACCTCTGGTTGCTCTCCCAGAAAGATGGGAAGTGATGGATTGAACAGTAGATGGACATTTGAACCTTTGACCTTTATTCCATCCAGGCCCCAATGTTCTATCCTTCCTTACTGTTACCTTTCCTTCCTTCCTCCTCAAACGTATATGTGGATCTTTGTTTCACTCTGCCTAACATCACAGATTAGGGCTTGCCATTGTGTCATTTTCTCAGGCAAGTTATTTTGAATACAGAACCTGCATGTTTTTGGTGGGAGCATATTTACCTGTTTCCAGTCTGGGGTAGCTCGCTCCAATCCCCAAAGCCCATCCCATTCCTTTTTCAGGCTGTGACCCGGCCATTACTTGGTAGCAGGACCAACCTACTAGTCTGCTTCCTAAGGCTGAGCAGCAACAGAGTAATGGTACATGGAACCCAAGATCAACAGCGAGCTCTTTTAAATGGAGTAGTTATATTCCTTTACTCCATTAACCCCTGATTTTAACAGGAGCCCCTTTCCAAGATCCAGACAACATATCTGTCCTGAATGTACAGGTATAAACAGGTTTTTCCCCCTCCAAGTTCCTGCTTGTCTTTCACAAGCTCTTGGCTGATTTTGTTTCACTTTGTGGTGCTTCCCTTCCCTGTCCAAAGCTTATTCTTCCCTGCTTTTTTCCTGTTAAAAAGGACCTTATTGCCTGCCTTCAGAAGGAAAGTGATTCAATGCAATAATGCTAGTTCAGCTCTATGTTGCCTCCACAAATTGGGGTGGGGGTTGGACAAAAGGGATGAAGGTGCTAAGTGGAAGAGGAAGGAGCCATGCAGCAGGGCCTGGAAGCCGGAGCTGGTGCAGAGCTCACTGCCTGAGTTCCATCTGCCAGTGAAGCCTTCAGCTGACACTGTACACAGAAGCTGCTACACGGCAAACTACCCACACACAATAAATCAACAAGGAGGGATGTTCTGCACTGTCTTCTGACCTGCTTGCTTCTCCACTCCTCAAATCATAGTTCTCATAAAACTGGATGACTTGCAGGTTCAAGTGACAAAAAAGGGGACAGAAGAATATGGTAGAAAGTTCAGCCTGGAAGAGTCCCCAAGTGATTTTGGCATTTAATGCAAAATTATCTCAAAGCATCTCTCTCCATCTCCTTGACAGTAAAAATAGAATAACAATACATTAATAAATAACTTGCTGCATTTCTCATATACCCAAAAGCTGCTGCTTGAGATGGCTGCTTCAGTCTACCTTACAGTATATTACAAACCTTGCTTTATAGAACTAATCTTCATAGTATGGTAAACAAGACAATATCTGATTGTTCCTCCAATTTGTGACACCTAGGCCATATTTATACATTGAGGTGCCTTATGATTTATAATGTATGCATTTATTTTGTTGACTGTAATGTTATATTCTGGCCAGAATCCTATTGATGCTCTTATAAGTTTTGTGTTACTTGCTAATTGTATCGAATTGATGAGCTTCCTGGGGACATTTTGGTTCTATGCCTGGTCACACACCTGATTGCACAACAAAGATGCAGCCCAGCAACTAATCAAATAGCCTTAATTAGCTGTGGCAACACCAGCAAGATTCAGGCATCTGTGTATAGTTATTAATAAGGGCACGCCCAGATGGGTGTATAGCTCACTATTTGAATCACTTTTGGTGCTGTTTGGTTCTAGTCACCTTATGGTGTCCACGTGTGTTTTGACTTAGCGTGATCCATCCTGCTTCTTTTTAGAGCACAGTGCTAGGGCGACAGGTCTTTTTGGCTTGATTTAGAGCAGTCCTAATTATCCTGTTCTGTAGCCAATGTGAATAGTTAGTTAGCATGAAAACAGAGCTGTGGACATTGTTATCTCAGGTAACAGCCCTGTGACATATTTGGCGTGCTGTGGTATTGAAAGGAATGATGGAGGACACACACACACCCAATTTCCATCTACTCTGCTGTTTTGAATTTTTTAAAATATATCTTCTTATTGATGCAGCATTATTCTAGATAAATTAGATACATTGGCAGCATTATGTGTACCATGCTAGATATATGCATTGCTGTTTCGCTATGTCACTTACTTTATTTAACAAAAAAAGTGGGGAAGTTGCCACTGTTACTCTGGTTTCTCTTCTGATCATATAAATATTTTGCCTTTTACTAAAAATTTCCATGGAGACAAATTGGAGTGATCCAAGGACCTGTCCGGATCCTTCTCATAAGAAAAAAAAATATTAATCACTGTAAACACTAAGTGACTCTGTTCAGCCTAATCCAACCTGTTCCGATTTGGCCATTTAGCTAAGCCCACAGTGCCTCCCCACCCAAGGAGCCAGCTCATCTATATCTGTAAACTCTGGAAAGTCAGAACCATTTTTGTTCAGTTCATCTCTGTTTCACTAAATGTTACACGAATGGTGTATAAAAGGGAAATCCGTGTCCACTGTCCTTCCTCAGACGAAGTCAGGCCATCTTGGGACGTAGACTTATAACAGAGGACTACCTTTTTGCATCAATCCTCTCATTTTCCTTCTGCAATAAAAGGAAATGCCCACAGCTGATTAATGATGTGATTGCCCATTTTGACATTAGCTATTTTCCCATGAAGAAGTTTCCTTCTCTGTCTTTGCATATAAAGTACCTGTAATATATCCATTTTAAGGAAAATTTGAAGACATTTATTTCATTGTGAACAGCATGTTATCACTAGGTATTCAGAGTACAAAACTTACTACAAGTAACACATTATGAATGAATACTTTGAGACTGGGCGAAATACAACCTGCTAAGAAGCAAAGTACAAGGAATTTGAAATGTGACTTATAGTCAACTGACAAGAAACATTCAATTCACAATTAGAACCTGATAATGGTTGTCCTGCAGTAAAGAGTTTCCCTCAGAGTTGTGTGGTTGAGCAATCAGACTTGTGAATGGACACATGGAAGTGAAAAATAAACTTGTGCATGGACAATTAGGTATCTTGTACCACTAAAGGGAGCTCCATTTTTAAATATGAGCTGAGCATCTTGTATAGTTTGACACACACAAGCATAGATCACACAGTTGCTCCTGGTCAAATGTCCTTCCTTCTATTTTGCAGCTTCAGAACTGGGTTGATGATCTCCTTACTTGTCTCTTCACTTTTTTTTAACTTTTGACAATCCCTGGAAAAAACCAAAAACAATAAAAGGGATTATAACAAGCTCTATAACCCAATTGCCCATATAACTACATACACAATAATAAATTTATCTCTTTGTAGAATACAACCTATTCTTACAGACCATTAATGCATGCATTCTATTTAGCTTGAAAGATAGCACACCTATAATCCCACCAGTTTTTCAGAATGTCCTCCTCACCCATTTAAATCCAGACTAGAAACCAACAAAGGCTACCAAATCTTAATGAAATTCCTTTTATTTCTCCACTAAGCAGCCTAAAGTGAGTCATCAATTTCCCCAGTGCTAATACCCATACACTATCTAAAAAGATCTCTGAAAAGAGTGTACTTGAGCGTTTTTCCAAACTCTAGCAATTTCTGTTTTCACAGCCCCAACAAGGATCATCATTAACTCTTGATCAGATAAATTCTCATTCTCCCCAATGACTAATAAGAGGAATACCAAGATTTCATTACGGACTATTTCTTGTCTCTTCACTTGTCTGAAAATTGCTTCCATGTTATTTTTGTAACACTAAGCCCAGATTTTGCAGAACTCTGCCCTGATCATACTTTGTGAGAAGAATGAATGTACTATAACATTTACAGGTACAATTGGTATGGAATCAACTCTTCACCTTTCTCTAAGCAGAGTTAAGTAGAAAGGCAAAAGAGGCGTAGATTTCTCCTCTTCCATCCTCATTACATCCATTTTCTCCAGTTCTTTGAAAAAGCACATAGTAACTCACAGGCTGAGTAGCTCAAACTTGGCCATTGGTGTGGAGGTCCTTTTTAGGCTACTTCCAAACATTTGTTCACATGCTTCTAAGTCTTTCCATTGTTCCTTCATTTTTCTTGGCTGACTCTTATATGGCTCATGTTACCAGCTTTAGTGCTGGCCAAGATTATTCAATCTATTCAAATTCTGAAACGTAACTGGTACAAAGACACACATCGTGGACTTCTCGTATAGTAATAAAAAGCAGCAATCACCGTGTTTGGGTTTTAAAAACTTATTTCTGGTTACTCCTTTGTGGATTTTCCAGTCTTTTGTGATGGGCTAATGGAGGGAAATGCTCAAAGTAAAGGCACGCACTCGGAGAGCACCCCCATGCAGAATCTGGGAGTCGTTGTCCAGAAAATGAAAATTTCTAAGCTCTGTGAAGAACAGAAGGTCTGTTTTTTTTAACTTGGGGAAAAAAACATGCAAGTAGGCTGCCACAATTTTCTTTAAAATGTGAATCATCTGTCTGCTTGGCTTGCTTGTTTTTCTCACATGTGGGCACAATTAAAATACTGAGCATGTCCAAAGATGCTAATAAGAAATACTTCCGCTGATGACAGTAAGACTGCTTGTCTTCCGTTGGATCTTGGCTTGATTTCAATATATTTCTGACTCTAACCCATATGTGTTACTAATGGGTTGCTAAATGTTGGGTTCTTTGCCATATAGAAACAGGTCAGTCCTGTTGATTGATATTCAAATAACATTTGTCTATAATCTTACGTTCATGTTTAGGCTCTAAGGCAGTGGTTCCCAACCTTGGGTCCCCAGATGTTCTTAGACTACAATTCCCCAGAAATCCTGGCTAGTGGTGAAGACTTCCGGGAGTTTTAGCCTAAAAACATCTGGGGACCCAAGGTTTGGAACCACTGCTCTAAGGCAGGAACAGTTCAAAAAAGCTTTCTTCTTTTGTTTCTTGGATACCATTTGCACTCCTGAAAGAACTGAGGAAGACAGCACAAAGAATAGCCACTTAACTAGCCCTTTGAGTACCTGAAAATACTTCACTCCTCATGGCTTAAAACCACTAGAACCTCAGTAATGCACTGATTTTTTGTTTCTATCCCACAACTACATCAATGGATTTTGTTTTGTGATGTAGATAGCCAGCATTTCATTTGTTATTCTTTTTCCCCTCTGTTATTTAAGTTTGCATAAGTTAGAGACAGTATGTCTTTTCAGGCCAGTTAAAGTTGAAAGTAACCCTGTTGTGTAATCATGCTGCTATTTCTTTGCTTGATAACTAAATATATCTCAATCAGATCTTTCATTGTTCTTGCAGCATCTGCAGAGCAAGCCTACATACTACTCACTTAAATTCGAGTCCCAGTGGGTTGTATCCAACTGTGCCCTTTTGCTGACAGAAACTTCTTTGATCTGGAGAGGCTCCTGTGAATGGAAAGGAAGGGCTGTGATCTTTCACACATTTTCCCCTTTCTGCTGCAGCCTGCTGTGCCATCTCCCACACTGCTGCAAAGAGTCTTCCAACCTTCTGGAAAGGACTTGGAGGAGACACACAGAGGAATGCAGCTAGGGAGCTGGGATTCCAGGAACTGTATCCAAAACAATAAATTTTCCAATATCTGCTGCACAGAGAGAGAGAGGCCATTAATTTCAATTATCATAGAAGTCCCTTTTGGGTCAGTGGGTCTCTCATCAGTGCTGCGACACAATTGAATGGATATAATCCACTGTGTCCACTGGAACCTATTCCCAGACACTCAGAGACTGTGGTTTGTGTGCTTCCCTAGACTTCTTGGAGAAATCTTGTTTAGGACTTGAAATGTAATTTGGACAGTTTGTGTTGAAACAAATGCTAGAGATGATCTTCCCAGATCTGTTCATATTTTTAGAGGCTCCTCAGCTCTGTTAGAGTGCTGTTTTTGCCATTTCTGAGACTGCAGATTTTCAAGCACAAACAGATTAACAATTAATGAAATAGTCCACTCGGTAAAAGTTGACCTGCTTGCTCCTTTTTTTTTTTTTCCAACGTTTAATTTTTATTGCATTTAAAAAAGAAATTATAAAAATAAGTAAATAATTATCACAATATTAGCACATAACCAAAATAACTTTCTATTATCTCTTTCGCAAAACAGTAAGTCTTTAACATTTTTACTTCCTTATTTTCCACCATACATTTATTTTCTTCGCAATCTTAATAATACCTTTCTTAATTCTTATTTTATATCCATATTAACAATCTGCTTTACTTTGTTTTTACTTCTGTTGAGAGCAGTTCTGCTTCTAATTTAAGCCTAAGTCACTTGGTACAGGTTTGGAATCTTTCTTCCATTTCTCTTTAAGATAATTCTTTACTTTCCCCCACTGGGATTCGTGCTCCGTTCTACTCTTTCCTTTCAATGAGTCTGTTAGTTTGCCCATTAATATTAGTTCCTGTAATTTTATTAAACAATCCTCCACCAAAGGTTCCTCCTTGTCTTTCCATTGTTTTGCCACTTGAATTCTGGCTGCGCCTAATATATATAAACAAATTTTTGTCTCTTGTCTTGAGTTTAGCTTTACCATATTGAACAAATAAGTTTCAGGTTTCATCTCCATTTTTATTTTTAGATCTATGGTGATTTTTTTTCTATTTCTTTCCTAGTCCACTCGGTAAAAGTTGACCTGCTCGCTCCTTTTTAATGTCAAGAGCAAGTCTTTTCTCTACATGAATTAATTAATTTCTGTCTAAACATAGTGTTTCTCCTCACACTGTTTGGTCGTTTCAGTGTGCTTTGTGCCTTTTGAAACATTCTGATACTTTTCGTAGTAGCTTTTTGGAGGTAACTGAATTTATGAAACACAAGACAAGCTGCACGTAGGTTCAGATGAGGGAGTGCCTTATGGGCTCTAAGTGTCAACTTACGTAAAGATCCTGCTCATCTCATCTCTGAACAGGTTCATACTCTTAGTGTGGTTGCTAATGTGGCAACTGGGTGCAACCCGCCAAAGCAGGAATGAGTCCATCTTTGCCTGGTTGTGGAAGAATGTCATGTCCTAAGTCCCTCATACTTGACTCCTCCTGACCTTAGCCATATTCAGTTGTTATCTAGGTGTGTGGAGTCCACGTGGACTGAGGGAAGTCAGCTAGCCCCTCCCCTTGTCATCGCTTTCAACACATGAAAGCAATAATTTGAAGAGTAGGATGTTTCTATTTCTATATGAGCACTATTTCTCAATAATGATGGATAGTTTCTAGAATATTATCCAGCTTTTGAAGACTACCTTATTGTATGTTTTGAATATTTTTCAGAAATGGGAGGGGCATTGAAATGAACAAATGAAACAAATGCCATGCATTTTGCGCACTTATCTTTGATAGCATGTAATTTTTAATTCTTATCTTTCTTCTGCTCTGAGGTAGAAACACACACACACACAAGCACACGTATAGGTATAAATTGGAGCTATTGAGCCTAGCTTTATATGATTTTCCCACCACAAGACTAAAAAGCTAATAACTATCATTTTGTTTTTCTCCCTTGAACCTGCAGTTTGACGCTAGAAAAATAAAAGACAGGCAGAAGTTTTGATAAGGTCCCTGAACTCTTCATACACAGAGCATCTATCAGACAGTTGAATCAACCTTTTTACTTGCTATGAATCATCTACGAAGAAAACTAAACAGATTCTACATTTGTGGCTTTTTGAAAACTACAGTAGTTAAAAGATTTGTGGCATTTAGCCAATAGTTGATTGAACAAAACCCAACATGAAAGTGACTGCTGGCACTGTATAGCATGTCTGATGACAGATTAGCTATGTGGTATGTCCTAAAGCATGTCATCACTCAAATAATTGCATTCAGCAGAGGCAAATGCCTGTTTGAACAGTAGACCAGCATTTATATTGCTTCTGAAGATGGTCTGGATCACATTGATTGAAACTGTTTGGGAATCATGGATGAGAAGTGAGATCCTTACAAGAACTGTGGTCGTTGGGTTGCCTACCATCACCCAACACTCAGAGCAGAAATGAACTTGGCATAATAGATTGTGGTGGGTTTTATAACCTTTATTTCTGACTCTGACAGTTATCTGAACCCTGTTCTTCGCACACAGTATTGTGTGTCAACCATCTTCTAAGTAATTCTCTGAGAAGCCAAAATGTTTTGGTGTATTCAAATCTTAAGTACCCTGTTTCCCTGAAAATAAGACCTAACCTGAAAATAAGACCTAGTACGATTTTTCAGGATGCTCGTAATATAAGCCCTACACCAAAAATAAGCCCTAGTTAAGTAAAACCCCACCCTCCACCATTGTGCAGCATTGTGCAGCACCCAGAAGATGACATGACTGTAAAATAAAACATCCCCTGAAAATAAGCCCTAATGTGTTTTTTGGAGCAAAAATTAATATAAGACCCTGTCTTATTTTCAGGGAAACATGGTACTCTTTGTGTGTATTAGAGCTGAAGCGAACAGTAAAATGGACTTGTCCCATTATCTGTGGGGATCTCAGGGCACTGGCTGAAATCTGAAGGAATGACTCTGCCTCCCCAGATTCCAGGCAGGGCAAGCAGTGCTAGAAGAGGACAACATTTTTCCCCCATCGCCCCTCATGTGCTTATTGTCTTTAACGCCTGGGTGCCCATTTCCTTCTAACTGCCGGTATCACTGCTTCAGCATGAAGGTGTTTATCTGTCTGTTATGCTGATAGTAGTTATTCAACATGTACTGTAGGGAATCTACACTGTCTGCCTCACCCTCTCAAGTGCACACTGTGCCCACCTACTATTTTATAATTGTTGCCCAATGCTGTTCACCCTTGTAATGTCACAAGGGCATGTCCCTGGTCTCAAGTTTTGGCTCTAAAATTTCCAGGAATGAGAAGCTGCTGACCTCACAGCACTACTGTTCAAATGTTGTGTTTTCTGTCTGCTTGCCCAGCTTGTGCCCAGAATTGCCAGAAGATGAGATGGCACCCTGTTTTTGCCCTCTCTTCTCCAATTTTATTTGGCAAAGGAGGAGGGGCAAAAAAAAAAAGGTCCCTCCTTATCCTCTCTGCAGTACAATGGGGTCTCGACCTACGGAATTAATCCGTATTGGAACGGGGTCCGTAGGTCGAAAAGTCCGCAGGTTGAAAATGCATTTCCCATAGGAATGCATTGAAAACCATTTAATCCGTAACTGGCCCAGGAAACCCCCCCACACACACACACACAAAAAAATTTAAAAGGGAACTTACCTTTCCGAAGCCTTCCAGGGGTCCCCCGCCGCCGCCATCACCGCTGCCGGAGGACTCTGAGGGCTTCGGCGCCGCTGCCGGAGGCCTCTCGGAGGTTCCCCCCCCCCGCCGACGCAGGCTTTCCCAGGGTGGACCGGGCCTACCAGGGGAGGGCTTCCCCCGGTAGGCCCGGTCTACTCCCCAGGCTTTCCCAGGGAGTAGACCGGGCCTACCGGGGGAAGCCCTCCCCTGGTAGGCCCGGTCCACCCTGGGAAAGCCTGCGTCGGCGGGGGGGGGGGGAACCCCCAGAGGCCTTCCCCACTGCCATGGGAGGCCTCTTGGAGGTTCCCCGCCGCCGCCAATCGTGCCTCCGAAGCACGATCGGCGGTGGGGGTGGACCTCCGAGAGGCCTCAGATGGCGGCGGGGAAGGCATCCGGAGGTCCCCCGCCGCCGCCGGGAGACGAGCCGCACCGGGCGATCCCGGCCATGCTCGGACTCCTGGACTTCCCCCACTGCCGCCCGGCTCCCATCCGCCCGGATGCCTTCCCCGTCGCCATGGGAGGCCTCTCGGAGGTTCCCCGCCCCCGCCCCCACCAGGAGCCGAGCCGCACCGGGCAATCCCGGCCATGCTCGGACTCCTGGACTTCCCCCGCTGCCGCTGCTGGGAGCCAAGCCGCGTCGGGCGATCCCGGCCATGCTCGGACTCCTTGACTTCCCCCGCCGCAGCTGCTGGGAGCCGGGCGGCGGCGGGGGAAGTCCAGGAGTCCGAGCATGGCCGGGATCGCCCGGCGCGGCTCGGCTCCCGGAGGCAGGGGGGGACCTCCGGATGCCTTCTCCGCTGCCATGGGAGGCCTCTCGGAGGTCCCCCCCACCGCCGATCGTGCTTCGGAGGCACTATCGGCGGGGGGGACCTCCAAGATGCCTCCCATGGCGGCGGAGAAGCCCTGGAAAGCATCCGGAGGCAGATCCGCGGCCTACGGACTGGAAGGGGGAGGCGGGGAAAGCGCCAAATTTGAATTTGGCGCTTTCCCCGCCTCCCTCTTCTGGTCCGTAGGTCGATTCTCCGGCCACAAGTCGAAATGAAACTTTGCGGCCAGAGAAGTACGGATCGCGAAAAGTCCGTAAGTGGAGCCGTCTGTAAGTCGAGACTCCACTGTACATTCTTTCACCAGCATTTAGATCCTGTTAACCCAGGGCAGAGATGTGCCTCTTTCTTCAACTTCAGTTTGTCATGAGACCTAAAACGTTCTACTTGACAGGGATAGACAAGAACAGACATCCACATACATAAACATGCATAGACACATACATTCCTTTGCAGACACAAACACACCATTTGAAGGTGTGGTAAAGTTGCTAGAATTGCTTAAAGTGTGACCAGAGCTTGCCCGTTTGAACAGAGTTACACCAACCTTTCTTTCTTCAATGCCCTCAAGAAATTTCCTATTAGCTCTTTCCTCTCAGCTATGGAAAGGATTGTGCAGATCATCTTAAGTTCTTTGGCTTCTATTGGCTGCTGAGCAGTTTCAGGATGGTTTCCCTGCTACTCAGTTCACAGTTCTCAAACCTTTCATTTCCAGGAGGTCCACCAGTCACAAAATGGGGCGGAGCCAAGGGCATGGCTCTTACCTTAGCAGCTCCAACTTCTTAGCATTTTGGAGCTTTCCTGTAACGTGCCATATTAAACCAAACCGACGTCTGTTAATCAGATCTACCATATACAGAGACACTGTCCTATTGTAAACCAGAAAGCAAAATTCTGCAGTTGAGGAAGCCAAGCCAGGGAATTATATGCATCTGGCACATGTGGCTTGATTAAATAAACATACAATCAAATATATTATACTGTGGATAATTCAGTTGTTAGGAAAAAGAAAATGAAAGAATGAAAAAGAAAAATATGCTATTTTGTTAAATTAGGTGCTCTGCCATAATGAAAAAATAGTACACTGTACAGTTTGAAAAAACAAGGGTGTGGGATGATGAGTTACAGGCATACAGGAACATGTCTGTAGCATTAACAGCCTGAGATCCTTATGTTTTTTTTAAGTGCTGCCAAATTGATTCCAACGTTAGAGCTTTTGTTTTTCAAGCTTTGGAAACATTTTATTACAATAGCTCACATAAAAATGTATTTCAGAATAACAATTTAAATTGTACAGTGAAGATCAAGAAAGAAAAGCTAATTCACACAGAGGATTTAGATAACTCAGCATGTCATGACCTCCTATAAAACTAGTGAGAATCAGCAGTGAAAACAAGTGTATTTAAAAGACAAGCTTTATGACTGGCAGGGAGCAGGTTAGTTGTAGTTTAGGACGATCTATAAACATGTAGGCCTTTCTACATTGTTTCCTCAAAGTATTTGGTGTTCAGAGGTACACTGCCTCTGAACATAAAAGCTTCATTAAGAGGGATCTCGAGTAATTTTTCCAGCCAATCTGGTGCTCAACCTAACATGGATTTCATTTTTAATTCCTGATGCTTATCCTGTTGAATATACTTGAGAAAGTGCCAGATAGATAGAGTTCTGTGGCAACGACTATTATTATGACAGTTCAATTAATGTACTAAATTGATATTAGAAATGTTAATCTATAGAACTGGAGCGAACCTGGCAATTTCTCAATGTGTTGGACTACAAGTCCCATTCAATTTCTCATTGGATTGCACATTGAAGAGGTTGTAGTTCAAGGTATCTGGAAAGAAAGTGCAAATGGGAGCTTTGTAATGTGTGTATTGCAGTACTTTCAGCATGAAATGAAACAGAATTGGCCACTTGAAAGAACTGCTGAGTATTTCCATGTATTTTCTAATGGATGTGCTAGTAGCAATAACAGTAGTGGGCCAATAACAAAACAAACAAACAAAAATAATTAGTTACTTTTGCTAGGGATGTGTATTAATGACACCAATCTGATGTTGATCCAAAGCAACAAAGAGTAGAATGAGTTACTTTTTAAAAGTTACTTTTTAGTCTAAGGCATGGAGATTAAAATATTGTATAGGCTTCTGGGGCAAGCACCATCATTCTTCACTTCCTAATCAGTTTAAGTGGTCATTCCACATTATATTAAAGTCAGTTCTGGAGATTAAAGAAGGTTGGCCAACTACAGACAAGTTACTGCTGTCCAGAAAGTCCGACTATCTATGCAACAAACATCACATGCGGCCATCACTGGCACCTTCTTATCCATGAAATAAACTAAGTCCAGAAACCAACTATCCATTTCACCTGCTCCTCTCAATCCATGTTGCTAGAAGTGGTCACACCAAAGGAAGCCAGAAAGGGTGAAGGCAAAAAATTGGCCCTTCTCTTTCACTGCTCCCAGCCTCTGGAACTCCCTTCCACAGGAGGCCAGGCTGGCCCCATCTTTGCTGTCTTTCTGCAAGCAGGCAAAGAACTTCCTCTTCAGGTAGGCTTTCCCTTAGTGACTGTCTGAGATGAATGTATTTTTTTGAATGTATTCTTATGATTGATTTTATTTGTAATTTTAATATAATATTAGTTTAAATATTTTTTTAATATTCGTATACTTACTATTTTTGCTTTTAAATATTGTGTTTTTAATTATGTGAGCTACCTGGGTCCTTTTTAAGGAGAAAGGTGAGGTAAAAATATTTTAAATAAACAAATAATGTTTACACCAAATGCCAAAGTACTGAATCATCCCCCTCCCCCAGCTCCAATGAAATAGATAAATTAGAAGGCAGAAATAAGGACTAGCTTCATTTTATATGTCAACTTTTCCAGAATCTGATGCATAAACCATATCCTATCTTGGAAAACACACACCCTATAGGATTGCTGTAATATGACGCACAGAGCCAGCCCTCCTGTTAGGCAGAGTGAAGCAGAGCAAATGATGGGAGTTTTGGAGGGAGTAGGGATGGCGATTCCTAGTCTTTCTCCACTTTTGGAGGACAGAGTTGCATGTTCCAAGCAGCTTGCCCCATACCCTATTAGTTATCCTGCTACCTTCCAGTGCAGTGGAGGAAAATGTCCCCTGAGCAATGTAAAAATAAGATTCTCCTTCTAGGCTGGTCAGCTTCTGTACCTGAAATGATAGGCATAGACTGAAGGGGGACATTATTTAGTGTTTTGATATAGGCAGCAAAATATCTCGGGCCACATCTGCCTACACATCATTCTATACCTCCAACAATAAATAAAGGACCAAAATGGCCAAGAAGATGGGTTCTGTCTGTACAAAAAAAGTATGTTCATTTACTCCCCTTTTTAAAACTAACTCTGCCATATATTTGGCTCCTGAGCATCTTTATGAAATAAATGATCTTAAAACCAATTTTGCAACTGTGGTTTAAATGGAAAGTTCATTTTATTACATCAGACACCATCTGATTTAATTCTGCTAAGGCAGAATTGAGGGATATATTGCATTTTCAGCAACTTTTACAAAAATCTATAGATCTGTGCACCATGGCAACAGGAGTATTTTGAGCCTGAGAGCTGACATCCAGAACGGCATCCATCTCTCTGGAAATCTAAGACACTCTCATTGCTTCTCTTTCCAACAATCCTTTCAGCCTATTTCTCATTTTTGTAAAATAAATAAATAAATAAATAAATAAATAAATAAATAAATAAATAAATAAATAAATAAATAAATAAATAAATAAATAAATAAAAGTGCTTAGAATTGCAGGTGTGCAGTAACTTTGATATTAATAATGACTTGTTGGAGCATAACATGTTTTTCCTGAGATGGGATACAGTTTTAAGATACACTGACTCACTGTATACATTTCAAAGACATTTGGTTAGAAACCACCTTTAACAATAACAACTGGGATCCCAAATGCATATGTCTTCACAACGTTGAAACAATTGCATATTTCTTTGGAGCTGAGCCAAAGACGCCAACCTGCAAACATTTACAGTATATGACATTTAAACATGTAAGGAGGATCACTGGCTTCGGTCTCGTTCTTACTCTTAAATCCATGGGTCTGTAAGATTTCAGCCTCACAACTCTTGTCCATAATGAACTGAAATACATTTTTCTCCTAAACATTAGAAGTAAGGCAAGATGAACAACATGAACAATAAAATATTGTTTTTTGCTGAGTTTCCCTCCCTGCCTCCCTAACACTCAACATTTTGTGCCTACTGAGCCTCCTCAGGCTTTATTGTACTGTTTCGGGAGAGATGGCCCATCACAGTCTTTTGGAAGTTTATTTGTGAGGAGTACTCACTAAATTTCTCATTCTCTGTGAGCTTCTCATTCTTACTATGCCAAGACACCCCGCTATTATAAGAATCCTGCATAATTTAGCATTTCCTCTGACCTTTCCAGGTGAATCCTGCATTGGACAGGTTTCATCTGACACAAGAATTGTAATAATCCTGCACAGTTTAGCATTTATTTTGGAAAAAATAACTACAAAACCTACAAGAAATTTTGCAAGATTACTCAAGAAAAAAAAATCTTATGCAGAAAAATCTCACTGTGAAGTAAAGAAAGGGATTACCCACCCCTCCCCTTTTTTCTCTTGGACTGAGCAGCAGTAAGATTCAGATCCCTAGTAAACCTTAGGCTTTTCTAACTTTCCTTCTGTTCAATAAATCTTGAACTTTTCTAACTTCCCTTCTGTTTTTTTCCCCTCAGCTGTAATCACACTGGCACTCTCCAGCTGTGTTAACTATTAGAGACAGAGATACAGTCATCAGTGACTAAAAAGAGATTATTTCCTCAGAATATGGGCAAACTAAACATATCTTTATATGTTCTGAAGATGACTATAATACTTGTGATGAAAAGGATAGAAAAATAGGGAATGATTCTAACCATTAAAACGAATTCATGTTATTAATTTTGATGTAATAACCCTTAGTAGAAAATCTGTGATTCTACAGCAGTGCTTCATATTTTTACATTATATGTAATTATTCTTCTATAGATTATTTTTATCTAATTTTTTAATATGAAGATCTTTTTCAACATCTCCAGAAAACTTATTTGTCATTCTGTAGTAACAAGTGGCTTTGTTCTTTTGGTGTCATCTGCTTTTATTTACCATTTTTATTGATTTCAGTTTACTTTGTTTCCCATTTTGCCTTTTTGTATGCCAGCTAGAGTGCTATAGATATTCTGCACTGAAAAGTATTGCCGTACATTTCTACAAAAGAGCATTTGTGACAGAGTGTAAATGAAAAGCAACAATTAGATCTAATCTCTGACATGGATAGTTGCTCTGTAACTGTAATCCATTGTGTTTGTTTTCTTAAATCAAATTCAGTTTCATGTATCTCTAGCAGGAAAAAAAGTAGTGTCTAATCAACATGTTTCATGAACTGCTTCATGGCATTTTCAGTTCAGTAACAGCTGAAACAAATGGCCAGAACAAGAATCAATGTTTATCTTTCTCAAAGTCTACCAAGTCAGTTGTGTGTTAACTGTATGTTATGACCCAGTTCACAACTCCTAAAGTAAGCTAGGGAACCATGTTAGAATATTATTTTATAGTGAAGAGAGATAGTAGGAAGTCACTGGTGCCTCCCCACAGCTTCCTGCCAGACCCTGGAAATATTCTACACTACATCACCCTCAATTCCCAGCCAGCATGCCAACTAGACATGCTGGCTAGCAGATTCTGCAAATTATATTCCCAAAAGGTCCCCAATACTTCTGCTTCCAGTCATGAGGTAGGCATTCTTTTGGCTCAAATTGACTTTGAGCACTGCCCTCTAATGATGACATCAAGTATAGTCACACAGCACACTCTCTAGCCAACCTAATATCTAGCTTGAACCGCAGCTGTACTTGGCCTTCCATTGGCACACAGCTAGTTAAAACTGTTGCCCATTACACCGCTAAAGCAACATTGTTCCCTCTTGCTGCTTTGCTTCTGAAAGATGGTTTCATTATGCCTTTGATTTCCAAATCTGTGACCATTCTTGTTGACCTCTTCTGAACATGTTCCAGCTTCTCAATATCTTTCTTAAACTGTGGTGCCCAGAATTGGACACAGTATTCTAGGTGAAGTCTGACAAAAGCAGAATAGAGTGATAACTGTTATTTCCCTTGGTCTGGACACTACAATTCTATTGGTAGACTCTACTATACCATTTCCTTTTTTTTTCCTGCTGCTACATCACACTGTTGGCTCATTTTTAACTTGTGATCTATTAAGTCCCCCAGATCTTTTTCACTACTTTCCTGGCAGCTTTTACCAATCTTATATCTGTGCATCTAATTTTTCCTGCCCAAGTGAAGCACTTTACATTTTTCCCTGCTAAAACCATTTTTTTGTATGTTGACCCAGTTAGCTTATCTGTTAAGGTCATTTTGAATACTGATTTTATTTTCTGATATATTAGCTACCCATCCAAGTCTTCTTGCACCTGCAAATTTAATTAGCATACCTTCTACATCATTGTCCAAGTCATTCATAAAGATATTGAACAATTCCAGGCCTAGGACACAACCATGGGGCACTCTACTTGTCACTCTTCTCCAGGATGATCAGAACCCACTGGTTAGCACTCTTTGGCCATGGCCTGTCAACCAGCAACAAATCCAACGAACCACAGGTGAATTATGACAATGACTTCCATTATAATTGACAAGGGCTGTGCCCCCAATACTGTTGTGATCCAGATATCTTGATTTACCCTCCAGAAGCTTGGGATCCAAAATCAAGTCATTCTGATGCCTTCTCTGCAAACTTCTCCAGCTGCTGAGTCCTCAGCTGGAATTGAAAAGAGTGTAACCTTGGCTCAAGTCAACATTTCAAAAGGGTTGCTAAATGATTTACTGATGCAGACAGAAAATCCTATCTCACCCACACAACTTTTCTGAAGATAACTTAAGTCTTGAACAACCTAGGCTCTCAGTCCAGATCAAATGAGGGAAATGTCTTTCCTCTGGATGAAGTTCTTCCTTCTATGTGGGCAAAGGGGGATGGTATAGCATAGGGACAGCTTGTGGTCCAAGCAGAAGTGTGCCCTGTGGAATGATGAGCTGCCCAGGATGTAGTCCAGCTCTCAAAAATATCTCAGAGTCAGGAAATGGGCTGACTTACCAAAGGTTTTCATAGGATAGACCAGAACATTAGCTAACAGAGAGAGTCAAATTGTGAGTGGGAGGGAGAAAGAAGACAATTGAGTTCACTGGGAGACTTGCTTCATGGTTTATAATTGTAGCCCAATGGTCAGGCCACAGATGTGAATACTTTTTCATGGTACATGAATTGGGAAAGGAAAGAAAATAAGGGAAGCTATATCATTGTAACAACTGTGTGATTTTTGTATGTGAAATTATTAGCTAATTGGAAACACCAAATTTGGAAGTACAGAACAGAGTCTGCAGCACTTAATGTAGAGAAATTTGCAGCACAAGTATCTCAGATAAAAATATATTTTAGAGGGTGGGAGTAGTAGATCAATAGCAATCACTCAGAGTTGAGCGATCAGTTGAGAAGAGGCTGTAGGAGCAGAAGTTTAAAAATACTGTGCTTAATATTCAATAAAAAGCCTGTGCATTTACTGAAGAATCTACAAGCATATTAACTTGACGCGACTGACAAGTATAAAATGAATTGCTGGGGGTGAAGTTCACCGGGAGTATATTTACTTTAATAACCTGTTGAAACGAATCTTTTTGCCTTGCTTAATGTATAAAGATATTAAAGATTCTCTCCCCCTTGAGAAACATAAACAGCAAGAGGCTCCTTCTTTATCATTACAGTCCATTCAGCATTTTCGGAGCAGGTTGTTACAGAGCCAACAGGGACTGCGTTGTAATGGTAGGAAGCGGCATCATTTGGGAGGTATTTGCAAATAGAGCAAAAATGTCCTGCAACCACCGGCCCATCTCAGGAGATCTTTTATTTTTATTCATTCAGAGTAGCCATCATGAGGTAGGAATATATAGACTCCCCTGTGTTTCGCATCACATATGATAAACACTTGAGCTGAGTCAAGCACTTAAGGTGTAGCTTTGCATGCAAAGAGAGGAGGGGTGGGTGTGAATGTACTATCTCAGATCTTCCAGGGTCCCCAGTTGTTTCACCTTTCACATGTAAAAGAAGCTCTTTGTAGGAGAGAGCTACACTGCTTTCCATGCAGTGTAGGACTCTGAGGGTTCAAAAGAACCACAAGGGTTTCAGCAGATGGGTTACTATGAAGAGAGAGAGAGAGAGAGAGAGAGAGAGAGAGAGATTAACCTCTCCAGAGACAAAAACCAGGATGCATCTTTGTTCAGACTTCCTGGCAGGGTCCCAAATCAACAGATGTTCTAAGGGGCATTGTGGACCTACATCAGCATAGATTATGCACTCTTCCTTACTGCCATGATAGGACTGAAAAATAGCCTTTGAAAAATAAGCAGACCCAGGTAATAAAGGGATGGTGTCTGATGTGACCAGTGCCAGAGGACACTAAATGCACAGAGACCACAAAGCAACTCTTTGCATCTAGTGCTTGTACATAATGCATTCCCTCCCAACGGGGGCACTGCTGACCTACATCAGGATACAGAGGTTTGTCACACTAAGCCCTATAACCATGGAGGAGGATGAGATATGGTTTGGGATGCAGAGCTGATTACTTCCTGTCTAGCATTTCCCTGGAAAGGAAAGCATTCCCACTCCTCACTCCCACTTGGAGTGCAAATAATTAATATTAAGAGATCATCATCATCTTAGAACTGCAGAGTTGGAAGGGACCCTATGGATCATCGAGTCCAGCCCCTGTCAAGGAGGGAACAGTGGGAACTGAACTCCCAAACAGTTGGAAATCACTGAGCTATTCAGTTGCATTCTGTCAAATTAATTCAGACTTATGATAACTCTCTTCAGGAATTTCCAGGAGTAGAATGCTCAGGAGTTGTTTACCCTTCCTTTCTTCTGGAGGTGCTCTGGAACCATGCATCATGCCCAAGGCCACACAGACTGGCTATTCTCCTGAGAGGCACAGTGGAGAATTAAATGCTTGACCCCTGGCTCTGCACAAAGTGCTCCAACCCACTGAGCTATCTTTCATTTCTTTCTCCTAGAGCAAGCATATAAGTAACTTTACAAGGGACAATTTCACTGCTTTTGATAGCTCGGTGGTTTAGGCATCTGGATGCGTAGCCAGAGGTTGGGAGTTCAATTCCCTACTGTTTCTTTCTGATCGAGGCTGGACTCAGTGATCCATAGGGTCTCTTCTAGCTTTGTAGTTCTAAGTTATAAGATGTTTATGGTCTAACTGTAGCTTTTAATTGCTTTTATAGTTATGGTTGTGGCTGCACAAGTGGTGTAGGAGGAATGTCACATGGTTCAACAGCACTGGTTCCTGTTCTGGCTGGTGCTGCTGTCTGATACTCTGGTGTTGGGTGGTAAGGCAACGACAAGGTGGAGGGTGTGGATGGTTTGTGTTGTGCCACAAGCCACCAACTTTCAGCACTCATATTTTTAAATTAATTATGTCAATTCTTTTGAGGAAAGGAGGAAACAATTGCTTATTAAACTTGTAGTTATAACAGCAGAGCCTTTGAACTAAAATTGAAACCAGTTAAGAAATTATTCTTTACATGTAACATTGCAAACCGTGCCTCTACCCCGATCTATCCTCCTCCTTCAGGCTGGTTTGTCCCTATGCCAATGAAAACAGAACCACTTTTATAGTTACTGTATTTCTATGAAGGGTCTGCACAGTCTACACAAAGAGCAGAGAATATTATAACAATGGCTGTGTACCAGTTCCTAATCCCAACACACCGCTCTAAGAAATGGACTTATTACCAGGCATGTGATTTGGATTTGGAACTTGTTCAGGCAACGAAGCAGAGCATGAGTTTTTGACTCTTTCCCAACTGATCTGAAACAAAGAGGAAGCCCAAAGCACTGCCCAGATGGAATTGGGGCTTTCCTATGCCGTCCGTTTTGCTTGGGCACTTCAGAGGTTAACAAGAGCTGAGCAAGGAGTAAACTGTGTGGCTCCAGGAGGGAGGGAGGGAGGAACTGGTTGGAACACTGCCTTGATGCAGCTTTGATGCCACTGAGTTTCAACCTGTGTCCTAGTAGCCTTTTATTTTCCCTATTTCCTCGTTCTTTCATTAGTTAAGACAAATACAGGTGCAAACAAATACTTTAAAATATTTGGATACAAATCCAGTCAGGTGGGCTACAAATCAGCTCATCACAAATTGGTTTTGATTGGTAGAACAAATCATTCAGACTCAAACAAAGCAGATGGTATTCACAAACTCCTATTTACTGCCCTGTTTTGAAATCCAGACTTTTCTCCTAGGAGCTCAAAACAGCATACATACTTTCCCCTTCCTTTGTCCACCTAATAGCCCTATGAAGCAGGTTAAGTTGGTGGTTACTCAGTCACCTTCATGGCTGAGTGGGGATTGGAACGAATTGTCTCCCAGCTCTTGGTCTGGCATCCTAAACAAGACACTACGCTGATTTTCCTTTTCTCCCCCCCCCCCCCCAAGTACTATTGCTGTAGAATGGTTAAGAGTGTTGATTTGGGACTTGTGAAACCCAGGTTCGAGTTGTCACAAAGCACAGTGAGTGACCTTTCTGCTTTGGATTTCATTCATTACACTCTTTCAGTGTGGCCTGCTTTACAGGGTTGTTGTAGGAATAAATGGTGAAGATGACTGTCTTGAGTTCAGTGGAGGAAAGGCAGGGTACAAATGTCATGTTTTTCAAGCATGTCTTTTAAAATTACCTTTATATTTCACCTTTTCTTCATGAGTTAAAGGTGATGTATGCAATCTCCTTGTTTTTATTCTGGCAATAACACTGTAAGGGACATTTTAACTATAGATTTTCTGCTTCAGCAGTGGATTGGACTCTGTGGTCCTTGGCATCCATTCCAGCTCTAAAATTCTATTATTCTAGGATCCCCATCATACTCTTTGTATGTGATACATACTCTTTGTATGTGATCTATCATCTGTCTTTACCATATGGATCCATGCTCTTGATTTGTTTCTTTCCATTGTCTGTGCTCATAGTAGTTTGCATTGCCCAAATCTAAAATCTCCTTATGTTCCCAGGTGTGCACATTAGGGTATGGATTTAAATTTCCTAATGGCTCTGCATCCTGGCTGGTGAAATCTGGCCTCATTTTGTTGTTTGCTACAAAGGACAATATGCCACTTCCAGATACAGAAGTCAGCTGGATGGTCAGTTCAGTCTTAGTTCAGCATTGGCCAAAGGACAGCATCCTCCACTGCACTCGAATGCTTAGCGGGTGCAGGATAGGTTGTGGACTACACACCGCTCTGTCCTTTGGCCTTTCCCCAGCAAATGCTGCCTGAGCCAGCTCCCTCCATATATCAAATGGTAAGGCCAGCCTTGTATGGGTGATGCAGGCAGAGATAGGGCATGTTCCTTTTTAAAGAGTACAGCTCATGGATTGCCACAGCTGCCCTGCCCAGTGGCTATCCTAGCTGGAGTATTCTTCAGACTGCAGTCTCAAAGAAGTTGCCATCTGTGGAGGCAGGGCAGGCAAAACCAAGGTACAGTTCCGAGGGGTAATATTAATATAAAGCAACACATATTCACTTGCAGCAAGAGGAGAATGCTGATCTTCACAACACCAAGGGATTTCAACTCTCCACAAAATCAATAAGAAGAAAGAACATCCATACCTTCATTAGGGCACCACTGTTTGCTATGTGTTGCTGCAAGGAATGAAGTCACACGGGTGTTCTTATGAACACGTTGTCTTTATTCTTTTTACCTGAAGGGGTTTTTGTACTAAATCCAGCTTTCTCTAAGGAGTTTTCTCTCAACTCCTACGTCTGCTAAATTCTTCAGGCAAAGACTGTACAGTCTTTGTTCTTTCTTCCAGCACCTTGCCTTGACAACCTCAAAAGAGGTGTAATACAAAACAAGTGATTGAGAGTTATATTCCTTTGTCTGTGCAAAAGGCTCATGTTCCCATGCAAGCAATGCAATTTACTTTCAAAATAAATAGCTTGCAGCTACACCTTCATTGAATGTAGTTAACACTGCCCATAAACCAATCTCCTGATGATGGATTATTTTCAATAGCAACCCACTTTTTCACCATCAGCATCCATTCATATGCATCAGTGTGATGAAAAGGCCAGATGTTTACATCTCTGTGGCAGTACATAAATATGGACACAATCATGTACACTGATAAATATCGTCTGGACACTCTTGTACACAATGGACATCTTCCAGTAATCTGAGGCACAGAATCAGCTTTTCCATATTTAGAACATTTCTTTCTTTAAAGTAGTGGGCAAAGAGGCTTCCCCTGATTACAACAGAGAATGGTAAGCAGAATTCCTCAACAGTTAGGATGAATGAGCCCTTTACTCCACTCCAATTGGATCCAGCAGTTCCGTTCTCACAATCAGAAGCACAGCACTCTGGGATTCCTACTTGCCCTGTTTGCTCATCTAAGTTTGTCTCCAGGCTCAGTCCTGCTGAAACCTAAGGAGTTCAAATGGCATACAAGTGTCTGCCTTTCCCTACAATTTGATCATCACAATATCAATCCTGTAAGGTTAAGGACTAAGCAAGAGTTAAGTGACATAATTTCTTCACGGTTTGCATTCTAAGATTGGCACATTTATGGGATCAACAGCAGGAACCATGTACGTATGTCAACCGTGCAACCATAGGGCCTGCATGACCAACATGCTGCTGTTAACATGCCTATTTTCTCTAAGGATGCTTCTTGCGCTCTCAGTTGCAGGCTGAAACAAGAAGCATATAGTATATCAGCAGAAGCATAACAGCTACTACCACGAGTTTCTGATAATGCCATCGTTTGGAAAGGAAATCTGCCATGCTTATAAAGTTCACCAGTATTCTCAAATGGGCCATTCCCCTGTTCACCTCATCCCTTCATTTCTTCTCTGGCTTGTGACCATGCAAACTAGAAAACACACATGTGCCCTTCCATTGTATGGCTTGTGTGTAGCAACAGTGGGAAGGGAGACTTTTCTCTTCGTTTTCCTTCGGGATAGTTTATATGTGCATAGCTGTCGGTCTGTCATTACTTACAATCATGTGAAAAAGAAAATTTACCCTCTTTGAATTCTATGGTTTCATGTATCAGGACATAATAAAAATTATCAGGTCCTTTGCAGGTCTGAAAATTATGTAAATACAACCTCAGAAAATTGAAGAACTGCCTACATCACAAATATTTTTTAAAATATAGTGCTTTAAAGAATGACTATACAGTATGTACCAAGTGCATGCACTGAAATAAAGGCAGTGCTTATAGTTATATGAATCCTAGAACACTGAAACAACAGTGAAGCAATTCAGGTTAAAAAAAGATCCAGCTGAGATTAACAGGTGCTCTGACATCTCTGCCAATGTTAAGGGGAAAAATGCTTTTGGACTGAGGAAAATCCTAATTCTCCTGTGTGCACAAAAGGGTGGTCATGTGCTAGTTCTAATATATGCTGATCCTTGCTTAGTGTACTGCAGGGATATGCCTTATCCTCTGGCTGGCTTCATGAATCAAGCAGGTCTGTAAGCCAAGCCCTAGTCATTTGCTCTGTCTGGAAAGAATTCAGAATGGAAAATAATTCCAGGCTGAGAATGATACTTGTCTATGCCTTCAGGAACAGAAATATTATTATCGCCCAGTTAGGGGTGAGAGACTGGAGCTGTGCCTTGTACCTACAGCACAAAAGGACTGTGGAATGAAATTGCAGCAGTTATTGTATAATATGGTGATGGGCATGTGTACAGAAGTAATTTCATCTACTAGCACTACTTCAGTTACAGGTTTGCAAAAACCCACATTGTGCTGCTGCCATGTATTAATACTGCTATCCATGAAGGGCCCAGCCAAATGTGAAGAATAAATCAGACAGGGGTGTATCCAGTTGCCAACTGTCCGGATTCATTTGAACTGTAGGATTAAATTGACCCACACAGCAAGTTCTCCAAAGCCTACTCCTGAAGCTGTCCTAAAGGGAATCGCCACTATCACGAATTACTGACAGGAACATACAGAGATTC
Organism: Intellagama lesueurii; assembly: GCA_037013535.1. Classification (NCBI taxonomy): domain Eukaryota; kingdom Metazoa; phylum Chordata; class Lepidosauria; order Squamata; family Agamidae; genus Intellagama; species Intellagama lesueurii. The sequence goes on along the minus strand of JBAJHW010000005.1, from coordinate 65,747,116 downwards.
CCTTCCTGGTGTTGTTTCCTGTCCCTTTTCTCCACATGAGGAGTGAAACCGACCCCACAGGAAAAGTGCCAACTGGAAGGGCCTCATGCAATGCTTTGTCCAGGCCCCCAATGATGTCAGGACACCATCTCATCATCTGCCCCATAGAAAATGGGAGGATCTGACACACACACACTTCTTCAATACCTGGCCCCTGTCATACAGTCAGGACATTTCTGAGAGAAAGTCAGATAATACCTTCATTCCCCCCCCTCCTCACACACAACACATTTCCCTGCTCATAACTAGACGCCAGAGAATGGCCTCAGGATTACAATTTCCACTGCTAACACCTCTAAGGCCATGACAATTAGATGGTAACTGAGAACTATTTTGTTAAGTGCGTGCACACCAACAGCTAGTGAAAAGTTCTAGGAATGCAGAATGTGTTTCCCTTCTATAGAATCTTGGGATCCATAGTTTTACTAAGTGGTGTAGAATTCTCTGCTAGACTGCTCTAGTGTGCTCCCTTGAACTATAATAGATTATTTAAAGTATCTCAACAAAGGACAGTTCCCAGGATTCTGGGATCCCGGGACTGTAGGATGGAACAAGCCATAGCAGTTACAGGACAATCAAATTGTTATAAGCATACGATACAATCACACTCCAAGTTTGTTTTCCATTGGATAGAGGGATCACTGGAGAGACATTTGAGAAGTTCATAAAGATTTAATTACAATATACAGCTTAAGCATTGGTGGAGGTAGCCAGCTTACACCAGCTAATTCCACTGCTCTACATCAGACCTCTAGAGAAGCAACCCCTGGAAGGGGCTCTCTGGAGCTCAAAATAAGTCCCCTGTTTTCTTCTCTGTCCCACTCTATTTTCTTCACAAGTACAGGTCTCCATTACACCATCTTAAATTCACATGCACCCATTCAAAACAGAGCTGTATTAATCACAAGCCCCAAGGAGTGGACCTCAGCAACACCGTGCCACAATCCCTGCATGGTCCCATCATTTCTACTTAGTACTTTTCAGCTATTTCCTAGAGTGTCCAGTGACCTCTTATCCCCGCAACAAAAAGAAAATAAAGGCAGAGCATGGAAAAGTTAGTGTTACCTATAGTTCTAATATAATAGTTCTAATGAACTACCATGTCAATGATAAATTGTCAATAAAAATTATTGAGTCAACATTAAACCACTAAAACCATTCTAAAAGTAACAGATTAAACTAAGGAAGTCCATTACTCCTTGCTCAGAAGTAATACCATGGGTGCTGAATTATTAAAATAAAAAATATTCAAATAATTGAACCAGCAGAGCTTCAACAAAAAAGAAGAAAGTCTAAAACTCAATAAAGCCTGGCTCCCAGCACTGAAAAACGCAGCCTGCAAAAGGTCAACGAACTCTACCCAGCCACAAGGACCAGTGATCACTGCACACAAAAGACCAGCTAACAACACCCATCAATCACACTGACAGATCATCTCTCCCCCTTATCACAACAATACACCCACAACAAAAAGCACGCTGATCACCATAATCACCCAATCTCCTGAAAAAGACAAAAAGCTGATCCCACAGCTATAAATACTCAACTATCCCACAAAACTGCACCAGAGCACAGACAGAGTTCTGACTCCTATCCTCTGAAGATGCCGTCCAAAGAGACTGGTGAAACGTTAGGAAGAAAAACCTTAAGAACATGGCCAGACAGCTCGAAAAACCTACAACAACCATTCAAATAAATATTTTAAAAATGATAAGGAATTTTAGGGCTGGCAAATTAAAAATATTTTTAATGAAATATGAACCCTCTGATTGTGATCCAGAAAGAAGAACCGCAGTGACACAACAATCAGATGGCAAGACTTTTTCTGTTAAATAAGATGTGTGTGTTCTTCAGAGCAAGAAACAAGTATCAGATGTGTGCTCTGTAGGGAAACCTCTTCATGATCTCATTGTAGTCCCCAGCCTGGAGAAGAAGGCAGAGAGTATGCAGATGAGAGGTGGCAACATAAGAGGTAGAGGGTGTTCCCAAACAGAGTGCTCCTCCAATCAGAAGAGATGGCACATCCATTTTGTATTTCTTTTCCTACTCAATTTTCTGTGGTGGAGGAAAATATAAGAAAGATAAGTTCAGAAATGACACTTTTGTCTGGAAAAAAACCAGTTCTTTTATTTGTTCCCATTCATTCCCTCCCTCTCCCTCCCATCCTTAGCAACTCATATTTAGTAACTCACTAGATTCTGGGTATGCATCATCTAAGTCAGCCATTCTCAACAGGGACCATATGGCCCCCTGGTGAGTCCTGGCCCATTTGAAGGAAATAATTCTTCACTCATCACCTTACGAGGTTCGTTATGTGACTTATACAATTCCGATTTGTCCTATATTTCTTTCATATTCAGTTTATAGCCATGGCCAAAAGAAGGTTGAGAACAGCTGATCTGAGTGGCATTTTTGTGTAGAGAACAGCACCTATTTCATCAACGTGTTTTCTTAATGTGCTGTTTTTATACTGCCCCATAGCATTTAAAACACCGTCTCAGCAGCTTATAATTTAATTATGCAGGCTACACATTTTCCGCTCCTCTTCCAAAGGTTTATCAACAGGAAGAGTACAAGCTATAATAAAATGCCCTCAAACCTTTTGGAAATTTCTGGGTTGGTATTCTACCTCAAGCTCATGTGTCTCAGATTAGACATGATAATCATTTACTCTAGTCCAGAAAGGATTGAGAAGATTTATTAGCCTCATAGGAATAGGAGGATGTTTAATGACACACTTCACTGCATATTATAATCTTGTTCAAACTCAACGTGACTTAAAATGTAAGTTAAATATTTGCATTTTTTTTAAAAAAAACCTGTCATCAGGACATCAAGGCCTTTGATCTGAAATGACCTTTCTGTAGCCTGGAAAAATGGCAGCAGTTCTGTAAAAAAATACTAGCTAATTATGCACGTTGAAGGAAAAGAGGAACTTCCTTAGAGTTAAATTATTCTCAAGTACATGGGAGATCTTCCATCTGCAAGATTACTGACATCAGTCATTCCTATGCAAAAGATGCAAAAGATTCATATTATATGTTTTTTTTCAGCCAAGTTTTTATAATAATTCCCATTAGATAATCATCAAGAAGAAATAGATCAAAAGCCTTTGTAACACAGGTTCGACTTGCTGCTTCAGAAGTTTTTTAGTCCACTTAGCCACATGGGGTGCTCCGCTGGGAGTTGAAAAGCCTCACTAGTTTTGACTTTGGGATTAACAAGCTAATAAGGGTGGGCAGAATACTTCCTGACAACACAGACAGCTTGTGGTCAGAGTGAAGGGGGGGGGGGCTCTCACTCCACTACTTTATGGTAAGTCGCTCCTCTGCTTGGAGACTCTTTCCAATATGTTTCTCAGTTTTGGAGATCTGAATACTTCCAAAAGAATGTTCAGTTCAGGTTGAGGATGGGAAGAAACAGTCTCACCATGATCACTCACAGCTCCCATAAATCCAATACTTTCTGAAAGCTTCTCCCAATGGGAGGCTGAGTCAAGAAGGTTGCATGTGACCTAGGTGGGAATTAGATGCATGATTGCTAAATGCCTATCAAGTTGGTAGGTTTACATTCTTTAAGCACAGGCAGCTTCTACTTTCTTTAATGAGAAGTTCCAGTGTAACATTACTAGTCTGTGTTTCCATGAGGGGAAAAAACACTGGGGACCTGTGCCGTTTTTGCAATATTTGTTCCATTCACCAATATTTAGGCCGAATCATAGAGATGGAGGCCGCCAAGTCTATCCATTGATTAAAGCAGGAAATCCAGTGTTTGAGGATCTGCAACAGAAGGATGGCCAGCCTCTGCTTTCAAACCTCCAATGAGGGACAGCGCATCATCCTTTAGGTAACAGGCTCTATATTAAATTGGAGAATAAGCCTTCTCTCTCTCTCTCTCTCTCTCTCTGTCTCCTTAACTGAAAGCTGCTGCTTTCAGCCCATGGGTAGCTTCTGGACAGAGCAAAGGACACTCCACCCTAAAATTTTGCAGGAGGGTACACTTTGTGCCAGTTAGAAACTCTCCTTGTGACACACACATGGCATGGATGTCCTGTGGATATCACTTTGCAACATGTGGTGGAGACTGCTGATTATTTCCTTGCCATCTGCTAACCCTTTTTATCTGTTTATCAGCAATCTGCTCTAACAAAAGGAATCCTTGCCCAGCCAAAGCCAGAGGTTTTTCTTTTTCATAATTGTCACCAAAGCTAGTTTTTGTTATTTTTGTTACAAAGAAGAAGAGGAAGAAATCCAAATTAGTGCAAGAAAAAAAATCGTTAATTAAAAGATCCTCAAGAGCAAGAATTCTTATTCACAGAAATAACATTTAAAATAATAAACTGCTATCAACCTACAGAGGTAGTGGTGGCCTTGGTTAGCTAATTTGAAAGCTGTTCCCTAGCTACAAACTCTCTGTGATGGTTCATTAAAATCTTGCACTTCCACTATTTTGGATTTGTTTCCCTTCTTCCTTGTGTTTATTACTTAGAGGTTAACACCTATCAGCAGCTCTTACAATGCTTCTGTTTTCTTCAGTGTTTGCTTTCCTTTCTGTGGGCAACACAATTATCTCCTTAGGGGTCCAAGCTCTGCTAGCAGTGTTGGATTTTCTGATGGAATTCCAGGTACTTTGAAACAAATTGTGTAAAGCAAGATCTTGAACGTCCTTCTAGTTCATTAGTATGGTTGTGATATTTTCAGCCAGTTTCTAAATTGGTCATTTATTTGGAAGGGAAGAAATTGCTGTCCCAAATTGGAGGAAGGTGGAAAAAATTCAGTGAAATTTCTTGGGTAGGGGGCTGTTGTCTAGTTTGTTAAATACATTTGTAACTCTTGGGTCTGTACGCAGGGCCAGGTTCAATGTCTATGCTATTACTGTATTCAGTTTCAACTCAACCTCCCCAATGTTGGTGTCTCAGTAGCCATCTTACACATGACAATAGCCAAATACACAAAAGCTTGTCCCAAACTGAGCTAGGCTGAAGGAACTCTGTGTCCTTAAGAGCTTGTCTCAAAGAAGTAGCAGCCTCTTGTCTCAGCAGGCAGTAGCAAAGACACACAGTTGGGTGCACACGTCTTAGAGTCCTTCAGGTATGTCACAAAAGAGGATTCCAACAGGTGCACCAGGAAAGATGCAACAACTAGGTGTGCCTTGGCAAAGAATCTCCTGCAGATAACTTGGAGACAGCAGAGTGATTTCAACTAGGAGCAAGGTTGTCCTCAAGCTCCTCTGTTCCTAGCAGCAGGGAAGAGAAACAGACTTTCGCCTTTTTCCTTTTCTCTCTGTCCAGCTATGTGACCCCTTTGCTCCAGTTATGGTGAACCCAGCCATGCTTTTATATAGTAAGCATGCCAACACAAGTGACCTAATCCTATCTTGCTCTTTAATTTATTTCAGCTCTTACAAGAAGACACTGTAACTGTGTGATATGCAAATGAGCATGTTATACTGGATTTGAAGATTAGGTTCTCCCTGCACCATCTTCTCCCACCATTTAATGTGGTGTACCAGACTAAGATCATGGCCACTGGTCCCATCACCTCCTGGCAAATAGAAAGGGAAGATATGGAGGATATGGAAGATATGGAGGCAGTGACAGATTTTACTTTCCTGGGCTCCATGATCACTGCAGATGGTGAAGCAGCCACGAAATTAAAAGACGCCTGCTTCTTGGGAGGAAAGCGATGACAAACCTAGACAGCATCTTAAAAAGCAGAGACATCACCTTGCCGACAAAGGTCCGCATAGTCAAAGCTATGGTTTTTCCAGTAGCCATGTATGGAAGTGAGAGCTGGACCATAAAGAAGGCTGACCGCCGAAGAATTGATGCTTTTGAATTGTGGTGCTGGAGGAGGCTCTTGAGAGTCCCCTGGACTGCAAGGAGAACAAACCTATCCATTTTGAAAGAAATCAACCCTGAGTGCTCACTGGAAGGACAGATCCTGAAGCTGAGGCTCCAATACTTTGGCCATCTCATGAGAAGAGAAGACTCCCTGGAAAAGACCCTGATGTTGGGAAAGTGTGAAGGCAAGAGGAGAAGAGGACGACAGAGGACGAGATGGTTGGACAGTGTCACTGAAGCTACCAACATGAATTTGACCCAACTCCGGGAGGCAGTGGAAGACAGGAGGGCCTGGCGTGCTCTGGTCCATGGGGTCACGAAGAGTCGGACATGACTTAACGACTAAACAAGAACAACAACCAGACTCTCTACAGCAGGGGTCTCAAACATGCGGCCCGGGGGCCATTTGCGGCCCGCCGGATGATAGTTTGTGGCCCCCGCCTTGCCTCCCCCCCGAAGCACCCACGCGTCCTCTGCTGTCAAGTCGCTCCCGGCCCGTCCTCAAAGAGCACCTCCAAGCCGCCAACAGCAGCTGCCACCGCCGCATCTTCCAGGGAAGCGGCTCTTTCTCTCTCGGCACCCCCAGCACCAGCCTGGCCAGCGGCCGTCTCAGCGCCCGGCGGTGCTTCCTCCTCCTCCTCTTCGTCCTGCTTCAGCCGCCTCGGCTCTGGAGGCTGCCTGGGCTCGCCTCGCAAAGTTTGCTCCTCTGTCGTGGTGGGGGTAGCTGCTGTTGCTGAGTGCGCCTTTTTTTTAGGGGGGGACCTCAGAGGAAGGTTGCCGGACCTCTGTGTGTGTGTTTGTGTGCATGCGCGTGCACGCACCTGTGGGGGCCCCCCGCCCCGTTCTGTTTAATTTCGTGGATACCGGTGGGGGCTTTTCTCCTTTGACAAGGTGAATTCTGTGAGGGTTTTTTTTTTTTTAATTTTATGTCGTGCCCTCCTCCCCCCGGCTAAGCGGTCGCCGGCGCTCCCTCCCTTCTCCGCTTCTTTGTCCTGCTGCTGCTGGTGGTGGTGGTGGTGAAGAAGGAGCCAGAGGGGGTCGTGGCCGGGCGACGAGGGCTCGCACGCCCCTCCTCCTCCTCCTCGGAGCCCCAGCTGGGCTAAGGAAACTCCTGGGCGGCTTCCTCGGGCTCTTGCTCTGCTTGGCGGAAAATCTGATGCGGCCCAGCCTCACTCAGACTCTGCCTCCAGCGGCCCCCAGGTAAATTGAGTTTGAGACCCCTGCTCTACAGCTTTACATATTTATATCTTATTTGTCTTCCAATGAGCTCCAGGCAGCATACACAGCACTCCTTCTCCACACTTTATTCTCACAATGACCCTTTGAGATAAATCAAGTTAAGAGTGTGACAGGCACAAAGTCACCCAAGCATGTTTCGTAGAATCGTATAATAATGGAGTTGGAAGAGGCCTATAAGGCCATCAAGTCCAAGCCCCTGCTCAATGCAGGAATCCAAATTAGAGATGGACATGAATCAATTTGGCCCAGTTCATCTAAATTTGTATGCGTGGCACCACAGGTGCCGCACGTTCCCTCCCATCCACCCACCCTGGCTGGCTGCCCCACTCACAAGCTGATGTGCACTGGCTAGGCTGTCCTCCTGGGGCAGCTGTCCAAACCAGGCAGGAGCTCAGCCTTCCCTTCCCCACCTCCTCTGGCAGCCAACCACTCAATGGCTGTGCAGTGAGAATCCCCATCCCACATCCTTGTCTGAGTGGTCAGCTGCTACAGGAGGTGTGGAAGGGAAGCCCGAGTTCCTGCCCAGAGTGGACAGCCACCCGAAAAGGATGACACAGCCAGCCTGCACTGGCTTGTGAGTGCGGCAGCCGGCTGGAGGTGGGTGGAGGAGGGAATGAACAGCACCTATGGTGGCGTGCGTACAAATTTAGACAAACCGGGCTGAACTGATTGATGCCCATCTCTAATCCAAATCAAAGCAATCTGACAAATGGCTCTCCAACTTTCTCTTGAATGCTTCCAGTGTTGGAATGCTCACTCCAATTGGTAATTGGCTCCATTATCATACTGCTCTAGGAATTAGAGATGGAATGAAAGTGTGTGAAAGACTGCCTGTCCTGTTATTTGTTTCTGCTCATAGTCACGGAGAGGGACATGAACAGGCCACAACATCAAACAGGGTTGGAAGGATCTGGGGGTCAGTGTTTGCCATCTGTTGAGGTCCATGGCAACCAAGCTGACCCACAATAGTTTGTTGCCTAGGATTAAAGTGGCATCCATTCCTAAATCCACATATAGAAGCTCTCTGGATAGGCTGGTAGCTGAATCTTATTTCAATAGATGCAGTGAGGTAACAACCACCACATCCGAGGCAGTAGGCTCGTTTAGGGAATCCACAAATGCTGTCAGGCCAGCACAGTTCTGTCCTTTAACGAGGGAAATGGACAGCGATGGGATGAGATACAGCTAAGACCTGCCATCGCTGCTCCCAGAGTTTGCCACTTGAGGCAGCTGCCTCAGTCTGGCCTAATGGTAGATTTACAGTATTTCTTTTCAGCAGGTGCCTAAGGATGTTAATCTCTAATGCCAGCATTAATAGCTGCAAACCAGGAATATTTATTTAATAAAACACTGTTTAGAAATTCCAAACACACATTTCAGAATCAAGTACCTCTTCTCCAAGGAATACTGGTGACTGAATTCATTTTGACTTTATATCCTTCATGAATATTGATACTTAATATGTTGCAACCTGGGCCAAGACGTACAAATCTAGATAATTTTAATTTCATATTCATGTGTGTGTGTGCCTGTGTTTGTGCGTGCATGCATGCATGTATGTGTGTACACACACAGGGAAAAATAACATAATTTCCAGAGCATAATCCCAGTGTTCTATGAAAACATACTTTGGATTAGAGCCTCAAGCAGGAAAAATGTATTCTGAAGCCACTGGTAATAGTGCAGCTCTATGCATGCCTAGTCAAAAGAAAATTCCAGTGAGTTCAGAGAGGCTTACTCTCAGGCAAGTGGGTACAGAGTTGTAGCTTCAGACATCAAGCCTATTCATGTTTTCTTAGGGCCCCACTGAATTCAGAAAGGCTTACTTCTGAGTAGGCAGCTACATAGAAAATGAGAAACTGTGAAAGTGATCTGCAGAGCAGTCTCATATAGAGGTATTCAGAAGTAAATTTCATTGAGTTGAGTAGAACTTAACAAGTTGGTGTAGGACTGCATATTAAATTCTTCAGCTGCTCCCAATAGAATGGCTTGAGGCTTATTCAGTGGAATTTCATCAGCAAGAAGAGATCAGTAGCTAAGTAACTTGGTTTAAGAAAGGGGGGGGGGGGAGAGAAAGAGCAGCTAATATGTGATTCATATTAAAATACCCCTACCAGACATTCCTCAGTTTTTCTCCCCAATTACCACTTCTGCCCTCTATAAACTCAATTATGAGGAAATGGACAGAGATGAGGAGTCTGTTAGGAGAAACACAATATTCAGTTTTACATTACAGTTAGGGGGGGGGGGGGGGAAGGAGTTATCCATATTCAGTTAGCAGCCTGTTCTTTGTACATCATGCATAGGGTAACCACATGAAAAAGAGGACAGTGTGCCTGCACCTTTAATAGCTGAGTGGAGAAGGTCATTTCAGCTTGCATTAAAAGCTACTCCTGCTGAAATTTCCTCCTATGAGCAACTATTAAATGTACAGGAATGTCGCCCTCTTTTTCATCTGCTCACCTTAAGGCTAGTCCAGTGTCTGTGGAATTCAATTTATGAAAACATTACATAATGCTGTTACACATGTATTCCAATGTGGCATATTGAGAACATGTCGTAATTTACAGAATTATCCTATTTACGTAAGTTATCTATCCTGTGAGAACTAAGAATGAATGTTTCTTTGTATGATTTCTGTGCATGAGACATAGAGCTTGAAATATACATTTGGATTTGATATGTTGTTGCTGCTGCCTTAGTCACTGAAATCGTTAAATCTGTTGAATTTTCGTCATTTAATTCACTAATTAATATTAATTCTGGCATAAATGGGATTTACAGAGAATGTCATGTGAACAGTTACCATTGATGTCTCGTGGAACAGTTATTATTGGTGTCTTCCAAAGCAGTATTTTCACTCTTTTAAAGGTGCTTTACTGACTCTGCAACTTACTTTGCTAAATTTATTGATTTTATTCATTTAAAATATTTTTACCCCACCTTTCTCCATAAAAGGACTCAAGGCAGCTTACATCATTAAAAAAGATAGCTAAAACAATAAATTATTCACATATTAAACCAGAATTAAATAAACATATTTTAAAATGTTAAATAAAAGCATTATTTAAAAAGATTAAAAGCAACAAAATACTAACCATCCCAATTTTAAAACTTCTCTTAGACAGCCGGTCACTATGGGAAAGCCTGCCTGAAGAGAAAGGTCTTCACCTGCTTGTGGAAGGACAGCAAAAATGGGGACAGCTTGACTGACTGGATATGTCAGTTGGTTAGGTGGGCTTCAATTCCACCTAAATGTGCTCCTCAGAGAAGTCCCATGCAAGTTGTACAGTCCCATGGCACTCCCAGAAGAAAGGACTGGTCAACCATTTCTGAGTACATTACACACAGAAAATCTGGGAAAAGGGTTGTCATAAGTCAGAAGTGAGTTAACGGCATGTTAATTATTATTATTGCCGGATTTGTCACTTTCTCCCCAAATGGACTACATATCCCATAATACAGCTGTTGGCTGAGGATGGTGGAATCCAACATATGTAAAACCTGTCAGATTGGGGAAGGTTATCAGTGTTCGATCAGTGGTCAGCATCACTTTTCTTTTCTTTTTCTTTTCTCTTTTTCTTTCCACTTCCTCCCATTCACACCAACCAGCTGTATTATTTTGTTCCCTAACCTCTCTGTGTGTGTGTCTCTCTGTCTCTGTCTCTGTCTCTGTGTGTGTGTGTGTGTGAGAGAGAGAGAGAGAGAGAGAGAGAGAGAGAGAGCGCAAGCGTGACTAGCACTGATACGAAAGCGGGAACTGTATTTAAAAAAAATAAATAAGGGACATTATTTTATTCTGTACTAGTAATCAGATAGAAATGATTTTCCTTTAATGTTTTATAAATACAGTCCTACACCTTGGAAGTATTCAAATAATAAATAGGATAATTGAAATAAATACAATTCCCCCCCCCCTTTAAAAGCAACATTTTGAACCTAAGATGAACTAAAATGAAGAAAGACTCCTGTAATTGTTTGTACTGAAGAAACCACTTGATGGCAAAATTAATAACCAGTCATGTTCTAAAATGGACCTGCACTCTGTATATGCACTGCGGCAGTGTTTTTCCCATAATCACGCAACCTTGGTGTCTTTTTTATTAGCGACATTCATTTCCCGGTTTTAAGCGTTGGCTTGCTGGGCTCACAAAGGATACTTTTAGAGACCTGATAAATTCTGTGCTGGATCATACGGAAAAACGAGCTTACAGGAAATGAAAGCTGTAATCTTGTAACCATTTACTTAACGCTAAGCTTCACTGTACTCAAGGGACTTATTTCTGAACAAACATGTATATAACTTTGCTATAGTTTCACAGAAAGGCTGTGTTTGTTTGTTCTAAATTAACGAAATAGTCAGGGCTTGTGTTCTGTCCTTTTTTCCATTGTTACATCTAACATTATATGAACACTGGATTCTACTGTATTTAAAAGATTTAATTAAGGGGAAGTATTTTATATGTAGTAAACCGGTGGATTTTTGTCCAGCACTGTCATGACATAAAAGCACTGTCAGGATAATGGATTCATCCAAACATACTAAGTTTTCAATTTTGAGTGGTGATTAACCTTTTCAGTTCTGGGCTGGAATCAGTTCAACCTCACCCCTCCCTCCCTGTTCAATTAGACACCAGAAAAATTAGCATGTCAAATAAGTTTTAACAAAGAAAAGGAAATTGCCAAGCTTGGTGTCTTTTAGACAGAGAGCATAGCAATGATTAAGATGATTAACAGGAAAGGTACATCAGAAGAGCTAAAATAGGTTATAATGTTAAATTGCTGCCATTGTACCATTTAAAATAAATGAATGTTAACGTATCAGAAAGAATGAATCATTTCCAAGCTCTGTTGAAGCATTGGACACAATACAATATATGCGATATAAGGAAGACAAAATATGTTTAACAGATTGGGATCAGATCTCTGTACAGAAGGCAAAGAATAATTTCACGTTTTAAAGACTTATTATAGTACTGTGGACATTTCTAGATATTGCTTTTATGACATCAGTGCCCTACTTGATGATTTCTGACAGAGGGATAAATAGTGGTAGAGTATGTCACCACCATACTAGAAGGAAAAGTACTGGTTGATTATCTGTCCCATTAGCAGGCCTCCTTCTCCATCCCCCGCAAAACAGCATTTCCACTGCATCTTATGAGTCCTCAGCCAGAGAAGTAAAGACTACTCCCTTGATATAGATACTGCTTATTCGAACTAATTATGAAAAAACTATTATTATGAAATAATAGTTCAGCCCAAGTTAGGGCTGGAATTTTTTGTCAGTTAACAGTTTAGATTAAAATAGTCAAAATGGGGAATGCTTTCTTAGGCTTAAAGCCCATGAATACACTATCTAAAAATGAAGTATTTTTATTATTATTTGCACTATAGCTTTTCCCTAACTTGCAAAAATATGTACATTTTATTGATTTATCAATAAATAAATTCAAACATATTACTAATTTTCAGATTTCTTCAAGAGGATGGCACTGACTAATAATCACTGACTATTGAGATGTTTGCAAGAGAGCCTGGATTCCAATACGAGAATGTTTTGTTTACCATTCCTTTATTGGCATTCACCTCTAACTTTTAAAATAGATTTCTCTTTGTTTGGCGCCAGATAGTACAACTTGAACACTTTCTTAGCTAATTGGTCATGGTACTAGTTAGAAGTTGTGGTTTCTTCAGTTCCCACCCAAGACATTTTTCTATCTGAGGCAAAGGACAACATTTATTTACATACAGAACTGAACGGAACTGAACTGCCCGTTGAATCTTACTTCAATAGTGGAGTAGGAAAGCATCTCCTTCAACATGTTCTAGCCAAGGATGGTAGGCCAGTTTGGGAGATCAGGACAGGCTTTGTGATGTAAACAAGTCTGCTCTCCAAAAGAGGCAGATGGCCAAGGGGCTTGGGGGAATAAGTAAGCCATTGTTGTTGATCCCACCCCATCTCATCATCTGCCATCTCAGACAATTGTCTCACTTTCTGTGGTGACATCTATTGCAGCCCACACTTTCTGTAATGATAGATTTATTGCAGCCCATACTTCAACAGGGACCTCAGAACAGCAAGAAATGTGACCCTAATTCCTATAAAGATAAGTTTCTGTTGCTCAGTTTGGGGTCTGTTTTCATATCCAAGCTGTGTTATTTTTCAGTTTTGGATCATGGTGTATACCCAATGCTGATAAAGGCATTTTGCTATTTGTAATGGAACCTGAATATTATCCATGTCTTCTAGGGTCAACACTTTGCTTGCTGCTCCACTTTGTCACCATTTCCTGCCTTTGTTTGTTTTCCTCCTCATAGTTTCACTAGAAGCATCTTAGCTCCATCTTAGTTTTGTCTTCTCTTTCACATGTTGTAAAGCCAGCCCTTTGTACATCAATACTTCTCAGAAATAAGTAGCCAAGTTACTTAGGCTCCCATCTATTCATGTGGGTAGTCTACCCGTGAGGGTAGTACAACATGGGATAACCTCCTGTCACAGGACAATAAACACAGTCTAATCCTTTATCCAATAACACAAATAGCTATTGATGTTGGTAAAGTGATAACATCTGCACAGAGCCTGAATGAGGCCTCTGTAAAAATCACAGAAGTAAGCTAGAAATCTGGGGGCAACAGGAAATTCAGATCCAAAGATCAGGAGAGAACTCAAACCATATTTTTAGGGAACCAGTTTTATGCCAAGACGTTTTCCTGATATATCAAAGGTACTTTGTATAATTTTAATGTTAATTGCTTCAAGCATTTGTTGGAAAAGATTTTCTTTTATACAGAGACATATGTTCATTCGTGTTCTTATGATCTTTTGCTTAGCCTTTCCCTGTATAGCTGTAGCTATTTCCTTTTATCTATAACAGCAGGGTGTCCCCTTTTGGGTGGAGAACTCATCAAAATATGAGCTTTAGAGAATTTTTGTATGTGTGTTTTCCTTGCGACTTCTTTGTTATAGTAGTGTGGGATCTTAATAAGTGAGAAGGTTTTTTTTAACCATATACATGCAAGAATATATTCAACCTTTCATTTAAAAAAAATTGGGGGAGCTAGGAAGATGACAAAGAAACATGAATATGATTACTTACCCCAACAAACAAGATGAGATGCTGGCCAGAAAACATAATGGAAGTGTGGCCAACATCTTTGACTGAAATTCAGAGGTGAGCACTCTGCAGAGTGGCAGCAGGCATTTTACCTGAATCTTGACAAACAAAATGGTCTGGAGGCTGAGCCAACAGAAGCTAGAACCAGGCCGCAGTAATTCTGCTTTTATCCCCATCCTTACAGCAACAACACTTAGACATTGCAGAGCAATTCTTTACTTCTGCCTGAATGTAAGAATAGACTCATTATAGATAGGCCCCTAATTTTAGCCCACAGGGTTACTGGGTTACTATTAAGTAGAACCTTAAATTCTTGCTAGATGTCTGATTGCCTCTCTTTTTCCTGGAATGTATACTTCCTTCTTTATGGAAATCACAGTAAGATGCCATTAAGTTTTGCTTCAACCAACAGGAGGAGGTAGTTCAGCAGCAAGCAAGCCCAGGCATTTCCATTGGCATATGGCCTTGCAGAGACCCACCTCCTATCATCCTGATTAGTCAGTGTTCTGCAGGAGAAGCCTTACTCTCGGGTCTTAGTATCAGATAGCACAGCCCAATGGAAAGTCAACTCTTGCACATCTCCAGCCAACGAGAAGAAAGAAAGTGAAGTATGGCAGCAAAGGGGTGGGGAAAATGTAGAAATATGGCTGCATTATTGACGGTGGTAGCTGTAAACGCTGGAAATGACAGCCACAGACAGCCATGTCTGTGAGTAGACACCTTGCCAGTCCCTCCTGAAACTACTGCAAGTCATAAGAGAGCACTTCTTTGTTTAACAAAATACAACAGCTCACAAGGGCAGTTGCAGCCAAGTTCATCTTCGCATATTATAAGGCAAGAGAGGCAGACTTTAGCTCTCCAGGTGTTTTGGACTTCAGTTCCCACAATCCCTTGCTTCTGATTTGCACAACTTAAATGTTTTGTTTTTATTGTTGTTTATTTTTGTGATAAAAGATGTGGACAGTTCAGACAAAATACGAGATCCTAGTTACAATGGCAGGGCCGCTTGATTCGGAGGGCAAAGTGGGCATTTGCCCAGGACCTGTAGGGGTCCACATGAAGAGGGAGATGGAGCGGCCAGATCAGCGGCGGCTGCCAGCCGGGAGCCTTTGGAGCTGCAAGGGTGAGGCCGGCCTGGGGTGGTGGTACAGTGCATGTGGGTGATGCTCCTGGCCGGTGAGCCGTGGGGGTTGGACAGCTGGCAGATGGTGCTCAGCTACTTTGCACACCATGTCTTACCCCTGACGTCATGACCATGACCCCGCCGCCACCACCGCACCTGAGGAAAAGCCTTGGGACTCTCTGGCAGGCGCTCCACCCTACTCCACCTCCTCTCCACTCCCCCAGAGGCTGAGCTGTGACTGCCATGGGTGACATTGGGGCAGTTGATCTTCTTCCTGTGCCGGGTGTCGTCGCTGCACAAGTGGGAGGCACACCTGCGGGAGGTGCTTCTGGGCATTGTCACCTGAGGAGGAGAAGGATGCCATCCTGCACCTCAAAGACCTGCTCCAGTTCATCTTCCAGGGCCCCAAGGGTGCCAAACCCCTGGAGGTGCACAGGACCGTCATCGCCCAGCTGCCCTGATGGCATCCTGGAGCTCAAGTACCTCTGCAAGACCTGCCTCTCTTGACAGATCAAGTGAGGAAAGGGGGAAGTAAGGCCAGATGGGATGTGCAGGGCACTCTGCTTAGGCTCAGAGGCACTATTCCCAACAGCACCCTCAGTTGGGTGGCAGCAGTTGTTCCTTCAAAGAACCCGCAGCCCTCTGCCTTCTCCCGCGCCTGAGCCCAGCATCCTGCAACCCCACACAACAGGCAGCCTGCCTCTTTCTTTCTCTTCCACGTGGGGCCTGCTCTGGATTGCAGCCTCGGCATTTCCTGCACACAATGTGCACAACATTTCCTCTTCTCTGGGCATGTGCAGAGTGCATCAAAGCTCAGCTTTATGCTTCCCTTGCCTCATCCCTCCCTCATAAGCTAGACTTCATTTTCATTGTTATGTTGTTTGTTTACCTAAGCATTGTTCACTTATTTACTGCTACCAAGATTACCTTAGGGAGTCAGTCTTATTTATATTACATTGTTCATGTTGTGTGATCTATTCAGTTGGGAGGTAAGGGAGAGGGAGGGAGGAGGGAGGGGGGCACTATTATATTTTTTACAGAGCCTTGAGTCAGCCCTGTACAACAGAGTAAATAGAAGTTGTTGAATGAATGTTTCGAACTGGTGATCTTATCCATATTGGCATTCTAGTTTTACAAAAAAGAAAGAAAATAAACATTATACATTAGCATTAAATCATCATCATTTCCATCATCTTAGAACTGCAGAGATGGAAGGGACCCTATGGAGCATCAAGTCCAGCCCTTGTCAAGGAGGCAAATGGGGAATCAAACTCCAAACCTCTAGCTCCGAAGCCAGATGCCTAAAACAATAGTCTGCACTGCAGTTATGATTCAGAGGAACTTAGATGGCTATTAGAAAGTACACATCTTGGAGAATACCAGCTTTTTATACAGACATATAAATCATATGGGCTGGATTTTGGCATTTAGATACCAGCCTCCCATCAATTTAAGATGTCAGATAAATTTCAAACTATGAATGGATCTCATACTCTTTCAGAATTCTTTAAAGCATTTGCTTCTCCCAGGTGTGTTAGACTATTATATAAGACTACTATATTCAAGGAACATCACACCCAACTGAATTGGTCTTGATCTAGAAGTATCCTTTCAAATTAGAATAAATAAATAAATAAATAGCAAGCTTTCTTTTATATGACTATGTAGATCTGAGATCCCTTCCAATGTTGTTTAGCATGTTCAGACACCCTCATGATTGAAATCATTCACTAATAATGTATAGATTGTGAGTTCCTCGATGCCTTTATTCAAAGACCGAAAACATACTATAAAACGGACAATAATTTTTGCAACCCCTAAATATATAAACAATCTGTTTCATAGAATATACAGATATAAACCCAGTGGTTAAATGACATCCACTTGTGCTGCTGAAGCCACCAAGGCACAGTGCTGAACTTAGGGAATTCCTAGGTGGCATTCAATCTGTCCTTCCCTCCAACTGCTTTAAACCAGGGCTGGGCAAATTCCAGGGAATGCAAGCTTCACTAGCACCCCACAAATTCGCATGCACTGGGGCTGTTCTTCTGTTCCTGCTGTCACCATCAAATTTGCACAGGCAGCAGCACTTCCCCGTTTTGCCTTTAAAACAAAGTATATGCTACCTGCAAATTATTTACAAGTGGAATCATTTTCCCATTCATCTTGAAGGAGAGCACATAAACGAAGAATAGGGGAAATGCATACGTTGTTTAGCCTTTGGAATCTTGATGTACACCATGTATTTAGGTGTAGCTCCAGAGATAGTTCACAGCTATTTCACTGGCTGAAACCCTGTTGCTTAGTGTCATAAATTGCAACTAGAGCAGGCCCATTATATCAGTGGAGATTTGGTGAGTCAACTCACAAATGAATTCCATTTATTCAATGGGATTACTCTACTTACAACTTACTGTGAAACGCAATGGGATTTCAGCCCTTGTCTTTTAACTATAGCCTCTGTATGTTTACATTTTGATCTTAAAGTCGTTCTATGATTTTGTGCTGTTTGCTTCTCTGTGTTCCAGACTTGGGGGGGGGGGGGGGGGACAAGTGGAAAACAAAAATATTGAATGGATTAATAATATTATGTGGTGAGACTCTCGGGGAAATTTTCCACTCACTTCAAGACAGCAAACAATTGGAGTATTCACAAATTATGTTTATGCAAGAAAAATAGATGGAAGGTGGTGAAATACATAAAAAGAATGAAATACTTCCTATAAAGCTTTCCTTTAAAAAAAAAGACAAGCAAACAAAAACTTTACATAAGTGGCCAACAGAGTCCTTCACCAATCCTTATTATTTATGTACATATATAAAAGTCAGTTTCTGTCTCTCCATTTGTTGCAAGGATCATGAAAAAATGACTGGGTGGATTTTCACCATATTTGGAGGGTAGGTTTGGGATGGTTTGAATTAAATATAGACTATGTGGCATGTACAAAATTCCGCCGAACTAGTAGCAAGGCTACTACTCTGGGTGGCAAATACAACCAAACATGATAATAGAAAGCAATAAAAAAAATCGATAAGGAAAATTCCAAATCCCAGAGGCATGATAAACAAGAACCGATGGGTGCAATGATCCGACAAGACCATGGGCTGCAAAAAAATTCACAGGAGGTGGATCAAGAGGAGAACATAAAATTGCTTGGGGGTGAACTAAAGAAAGGCTTGGGAGAACAACCGGGTCTTAATTGGCCTCCTAAAACAAAGGAGGTATGAGGTTAGCCGCACCTCTAGTGGAAGGGAATTCCCAAGTGAGGCCGCCACCATAGAGAAGGCCCGATTGTGGGTGGATGACTTCCAGGCCTCCCACTAGAGAGAGATCAAGGCTATCCCCAGTACATCCCCACCGAACTCTGTGCAACTTCTGAGCAAATGTGTTTTGGATTATGCTGCAGGTCTTTTATGTACTTCAGTTGAACTAGAGCCAACAGATCAACTACTTGCTTCAACACTTCACTGATTTAGTTAACAGATTTTTCCCCACGGTTCTTGTTAATTAAATACAAATATACACGCATGATACATTGGTTTGTTTATATTATGTTGCAAAATCTTTCCAAAGCAATGCCTAAGGAATAGAATGCAATCTGCTGAATACCAGTTTGACTGATTTAAACCCTGTTCTACATTAACCTGTAGTTCATGCACGACTGATTTCCCCCCTCTCCTAATTGAAGACCAATCATTTGTTCTATTTATAATTACTTAATGTGACAAGGATGTATGTGGTAAACAAAAGGGAGATTTGATTGAATTAAAGTGATACAACAAATACCAATAATTTAATTAAAAATAGTCTCAAAATCATTTTTACATGTTTCAAGATCCCCATGATCTCTGATTCATTTTGTGGTTATAGGTACTGTATGATAAGCTGCCAGATAAAACTATAGAGTAACTAAAACAAAAAAGCAGCATAAGATCAGAGAAAGCTGCTTTACAGTCAGACCTTCAATCTATCTGACTGAATATAGCAGAAACTGACTGAGACTTCAGGTACGATTCATTCCAAGTCCCATCTGGAACAGCTAGGAATTGAACTTGCAATTTCTGCATTCAGAGTATGCTCTACCACTGAACTCAGGAATAAGATAAAAGTCAAATGGGAGACAGGTAATCAATTACAGTGTCCATGTGTCCTAATATACAGAGGATGCTCCCCTGTCAGAAAATCTGCCAGAGAGCAGTTCACTGTTTGGAAGGCTGGCTAGTCCAAATCCATTTTAAAGACCAAGTCGTTTGGGAAGAACACAATCCCACAGTGGGGTCAGGTAGCCATCATGTCAGTGGGGCAGTGAATCCACTCCAGGGTTTAGCCCAATTTTCATGGAGCTATCCAAGGTGCTGAAGCCATTCTAGAGGTAGAGTTGAGCACCTTAGATAGCTTCTGTAAACTTCATACAAAATCCTGAGTGTATTTACTGCCCCACAGAAATCAGAGGCAGCAGTTTCCAGTGATACCTGGGCAGCAGACTGAGTAGAAGGTGCTCTATTTGTTTGGTCACAACTTTCTCCAATAAGGGGAGGCATGCTACATTTTGTTAAGATGCTAGCATACTTGCATCAAAACCTCTAACTTAGAATAAACAATTTGAATGCAAATTTGCCTTCTATTTGGTCATAGGTAAGTCACTTATTAGCTGGCTGGATAGCTCAGTGAATTAGGTACCTGGCTGTGGAGCCAGAGGTCGGGAGTTTGATTCCCCACGGTGCCTCCTGCAAGTAAAGTCAGCCAGTGTGGCCTTGGGCAACCTGCACAGTCCCAAAATGTCACCAGAAGAAGGGAATGGTAAAGTATTTCTGAGAACCCTTTACTTAGAAAACCCTGAAAAGGGTCACCATAAGTCAGGAATGACTTGACAGCACACAATTAAATTAAGTCACCCATTAAGCAAAGTGACAAATTATTTTCAGCAGATTGCAGTATCCTTTCTTTCATTTCTTCCAGCCATGCCTGAGATATGGGAAGATGGGAGTGGAAAGCAAAAGAGAACTTCCACAAGGGAGGAGCAGGATAATAGGGCAGAAAGTGTCTTTATGTATTTTTCTACCAAAGCAAAATGCCCAACAAACAGGAATGTTCTTTCATCAGCCTGTGGAACAGGATACTGACCAGTGGTTTGGACACTGAGAACCCTACTATTTTTATATAATATTATTTGATGAATGCCATGCATTGTTGCATTTTATAGACCCACAAGTGTCAAGATCTTTACATCAATGTAAGATTAAAATGTGGGTTTCATTGATTTTATTATTCATCTAAGTACACGTAGACTAGAGCAGTGGTTCTTAACCTTGGGTAACCCAGGTGTTCTTGGACTGCAATTCCCAGAAGCCTTCACCACCAGCTATGCTGGTTGGGGCTTCTGGGATTTGCAGTCCAAGAACACCTGGGTTACCCAAGGTTAAGAACCACTAGACTAGAGCACAGAGGATTACACTGACACAACCAAATATCATCATAATTTCCATTTACTGTAGCAGGGAAGAAGAACATCAGGCCCAGCACTCCAGACCTAGCTCTCTTGGGGTCCCAGAGGACTATATACTACTCTCCACGACACTATTGCTTGGTGGCTTCCTAACTTTGTATGAGGGTTTTCCCAGTTCTAAAACGAAATCCCTCTCCTATGTTATTAGCTTTGATGTCTTTAAGCTAAAATATCTTGGTGTTTTTAATCTCAGCCTGTTCTCTTTGCCCCCAGCCACCACGAGGATGCAGCCTTTGAGAACGTCTCTGAAACTAAGTTCAGGCCCTGGGCTGAAAGAAGTTTTCCGCTCTTCCTGTATAGTACTTTCCTCTCTCTTATAACATGGACACCTCCAACAATTAAGAGGCCTCCCCCAGACATAGACAGTAAATTATGTCCCCCATCCTAGTAATGGCTGTTCCTCACTATTGCATGCCCTTTTCTCTGCACAAATGTCAGGAGGGAGTTGTTCAGTTTACTTCCACCCCATGTGTACATTTAACAGGTTTATAATCAACCTAATCTCAGCCGTGCATATTGTGTCTCCTACTGGCTCCACCTCCTCACCATATTTTCAGTGAAAGTGGAGCCTACACAATTAGGGTTCTTCAAAAGGTAAAAAGCCAGTGTGCACACAGTGGTTGTATGGAGATCCCCTTTATGCTGAATTTGCAGTTCTCAGGTGCAATCCTGGACCTACATCTATACACTGGATGTACATGTTACTTGGAATACTATTGGGTTCAGGTTCATTTTTACTAACCCATGAACTGTATGTATTTTCAGTTTCTCTTGAAACAAGTATTAATTCTTTATCTTCTGAAATTAATCCTGTGTTATGAAGGAACAGACGCTCACAGACAGCAAGAGGACATTTCTTAATTTAGTATGTGGTTTTGACAATGATATTGGCAGGTTCACTTCATCAGACTGCCTGGGTGGCTGAGCATTGCTTGATTAATCTGTTACATTATTGATGTTTTGTCACAACCCTTTGGAAAGTTAATGTGAGCATGAGAGGACACCTAAACAATGGGAGCCCTGCTGTTCTTCTATTAATAGGCCCTTCAAATGTTTCTCTAAAAATTAGTGAAATGATACGTTGGAGACTGATCTTTGACATGTTCAGAGAGAACAGATATTTTTCTTAAAAGGGTGAACAACTTAAAAATTACATCTTGTCCGCTTGAAGGACTGTCTGAGAAGTTGCACAATTCTATAACAAAAAATAAATTCTCAGTACCAAATAATAGAACAGAGATATACACAGAAGCATTATGTCTGTGTTCTTGTTTACTGTGCCATTTGTAGTTGCATGATATTCTACAGTACAATGAAATAGAACAGAGTGGCCAGTCAAACTAACAAAACATGGGGAACTGGAACATAAGACTATCAATAATCCCCTTTAACCAATGATGGGAAGAAGAGATGGGACACACAAACTAAAGTCCAGGGAAGGTTACCTAGATGTCCTGCAAGAATGCTAATGGCATTGTTTAGGTGGACAGTTTAGAAACATTGGCCTCTGTTTCTTCCAAATGAAGGCAATAATGAGTATTGTCCCAAATACAGGGACAACAAAGACCATTGTGGCAACTTAACACAAGTCAGTTTGATGCCCTCCAGACGTTTTGGACGACAACTCCCATAAACGCAATCCAGCTTTCCCATACCATCTCAATAGGCCTCAGGCAACTGCTCCATCTACACTCTAAGAAACTCGGTATGTGTTTGATATTCTGTCTAATATATTTTATAATGCCTAATGTGCTCAGTATAAATGCATGTATTTATATAAAGTTGAGAGTCCCAAGCCAGGTGTGTGTGTGTGTGTGTGTGTGTGTGTGTGTAATATATTGTGTGTGTGTGTGTATTCAATATATAATATTATATATATATATATATATATTCAAAAGAAAATGTGAATGATTCAATATCTAACGTGTGGTTTTGTGTTATGCTTAGCTCCTGAAGAAGGCTTCGCCGAAACGCATTGAGCCAGAGCTTTTTAACAACTCATTTTTAAAAATACAGAATAAAGAGCGTGATTCTATTTTCTACATCCTGAGACTTCGTCTCTCATTTATAATCTGGATACATGTTCCAAAAAACAGCATAAAGCAGGAAAACTTTGTCAAAATCAAGAAGATTTTTCTGCCAGCTTGTCATAATGACAAATACTCAAGAAGGCCTTTCCTTCTTGTTTGCCAGCCATATTCACATATTTGGGAGAAGAAAGTTGCATGATATTTTTGCTGGGTGAAGCAGAATAGCATATACCTCTCCCACCACTGGTCAAAGCTAGAGATGGGGACGAATATAAAAACGGATTGGCTTTTTCGACAAAAATAGCCGATTCGTTAAATATTCATCCCTTCATATTCCTGGGTTCCAGAGACCCCCACGAATACGAAGGGATGAATATTTACCCATTTTTATTCATCTTTCGTATTAAAAAACAAAAACAAAACATTCTGCCTACCGGCCGCTGATCAGCTAATCGGCGGGGGATAGGCAGCCATCACCCCCCACAGCCACCCAACCCCACAGCCTACCCTCCCACCCCCTTCCTCTCCCTACCTTAGCCCTCCCCCACCCCCACCGACACCCCCTTCCTATTAAAACAACAACAACAAACACCATTCTGCTTAGATAGGCAGCCATCCCCCTCCCATAGCCAGCCACCCCAACAGCCTACCCCCATACCCCTTTCCTTTCCCTACCTTAGCCCCCACCCCACCGACACCCCCTTACCTTAATCGCTGCTGCCGAGGTCTCCTTCTGGCCTCCCAGCCACACATGTAAAAAGGGAGACTGGCTGCCCTTCGCAAAGATGGTGGCTGTGGCTTCATTTAGGGTAGGGAAGCTGCAGCTGCCGTCTTTGCAAAGGGCAGCCTGGATTCCCTTAGCCTGTCTGGCTGTGGGGGGGTAGTGGCTGCCTATCGGCTTCCGATGAGCTGATCGGCGGCAGGTAGGCAGAATGGGTTTTTGTTTTTGTTTTTTTGTAATGTTGCTGACAAACTCAATGCCTCATGCATGCCTCTCAGTACCAAAGACCTCTCATTCTGCTGGGGCCAAAAATAACTCCCTCAATACCATGGGCTTCTGTGCCATGTGGTAAACTCTCCTGGGGGGACCCAATTTGTGGGTGAATAACTCGGATGTCCGATATCCAATCTTCACCAAAGTTGGCAGGCATGTTGGGGAAAGACATAAGAAGCTCCGTTGTGATTCCGTATTCTCTAAGTAGCTGGGGGAGCTTTCCTGGGGGTGTCCTATTTGTAACTATATAACTCAGGGGTCTGTTATCCAATGTTCACCAAACATTCAAGAGTTGTAGAAAAGTGTCTGAGAAAGCTTCCCTGAAAATGTGGTGTCTCTAGGTGCTTAGAAGCCAGTTTTATAGCCATTTAAAGTGAAGATGAATTGACAAATCAATTCATCAATTCGTCGAAGAATATTCATATATTCGTATTCATTGAGTCGTTAACCTTGACGAATCATGAATCAAAATGAATTATTTTTTTGATTTGTCCCCATCTCTAGTCAAAGCCATCTCTAGTACACAACACTAAGTAAATTATTTTGGCACGTGATGTAGAAAATCCCAGAAGCATTTCTCTTTGTCTCTTGATATACAAATACAATCAAAACAAATGTAAATGTGAACAATTTTATGCCTTCTCCTGTCACTCAAAATCTACTGTTGGAGGCAGTCACTTCACTCTGCCTAGTGGTAGGGCCAGCCCAGGATATTTCTGTCCTTCTGACACCGGTACATGTCAATATATATTTAACACAGGTACTGAGAAAATGAGATTCATGTATCATTTTCTGGATATGTTAATCTTATTTCTGAACAGCCTTGTGTCGTGACACAAAACTATATATGAGGAATTTGATTCTATATACATATAAAAATGACTCCTACATTACAATAGCAGAACTGACTATGAGAAAATAGTAATTCTCTGTTCAACAAAACAGTACTCAGTAATGATACACTCCCTGATATTGAAAGTCGTAACTTTAGAAGACATCATGGAATGCAGCAGAAGCCAAATTAAATCTCTCTCAGAAGGAACACTGTAATATTCACACTATCTGTGACTGATGTATGACATTGCCTTACTGAGCTTCCTGAAAACTGTGGTGACATTTTAACCAGACAAGATAATGCTCATCACAGATGGTAAGCCAAGTGCAAAGGATCACTGTTTGTAAAATGATGTTTTAGGTAAGAAACCTGTCTAAAGGAAGCTACTTATTACACTGTGGAATGCACTTTTTTAAAGGAAAAAAAGTCCACTACCATTTGCAAGAATGTAGAAGAAATAGTTCTGCTGTGTGATTACATTTTTATATTTCAACTTTCCCATCATACAAAGGGAAATATCAGATGTTCTTGGACTACAACTTTCAGAAATCCTGGAGAGCAGAGCAGCGGCTTAGAGCAGTGGTTCTCGAACTCGGGTCCCCAGATATTCTTGGACTGCAACTCCGAGAAATCCTGGCCAGCACAGCAAGTGGTGAAGGCTTCTGGGAATTGCAGTCCAAGAACATCTGAGGACCTCAGTTTGGGAACCACTAGCTTTGAAGAAGCAGTGGTGTGACTCATTATAATGCTAGTTTCTATATTTACTCTTTAGGGTTCAGTGCTCCTACCACCACAGTCTTAGTTCAGTTCTGAATCAAGGAACATCTTTGAGAAGAGGCCATAGCCAATGATACAACATGTGTAGAGATGGGCACGAATTGCTGGTTCAGCAGTTTGTGGTGGTTTATTTGGCGGCCAAACAGGTTTTCAGTTATTCAAAGCCCCACCTCCTCCGACGGGTGCCCACTTGGAGCCAGTGGCCGGAGGCGGGAGTCAGGGAAGCAGAGGTGCTGCCTCCGATTGGGCACCTGCTGGAGTACAAGTGAATCTCTGTAGTTCTACTGTATAGCAACAAAGGAAGTTTATCAGAAATTCAAAACTGTGCAACAATCCCTTCTCTGCCTTTTTACCTGCAGGCAAAGACCTTTTTTATTTAGGGAAGCCTTTGACAGTTAATAGCCTTCTAACAGCAGGGGTTTATCATCTTAGATCTGCAAAGCTGGAAGGGACTGTATGGATCATCAAGTCCAGCCCCTGTCAGGGAGGAAAGGAATCTAACTCCCAACAGCCAAATACTTAAACCACTGAGATACCCAGCAGATAATTTAGCTGGGTATGCTGTTTTTCTTTTCTTAGATAAAATATTATTCCTATTTTAATTAAGAGGTTTTTAAATGTTCTAATTTTAATAATTCAATGGATTTAATTGTATTTTAATATTGGTAAATTACTGTACTTTAATACTCTTGTTTTTAACTATATTGTAAGCCCTTTCAATCCCAGCTTTGGGGGAAAGGCTTCATAAGTAAGTAAATAAAGTCAGTAGACATGTGGAAGACCTCCCTGATTTTTCCTGTTACATTTTCAAGACCCAGATGCTCATGGGGTACCACAGATTAATTATCACTGCATGATAGTGCATTGATATTATTCTGCCGCAGAGCAAATAAACATTCTATAAGACAATTCTAAAAATGAGGGCAGCCCAAACAAAAATTATGACTTTGAAACTTCAAATCAGCACCAAATTTGGCACAGATGTAGCTGACAATCTGTTCTTGCTCTGTGACAAATTTGGGAAAGTTTGGGTAACGGGTTTTTGAGTTATTGTTTTTTAAAGTAAAACTGTTTTTTCTTCCCCCTTTGCAGGAAAAAGCAACCTTAAGTGTCCC
Source organism: Intellagama lesueurii (assembly GCA_037013535.1). NCBI lineage: Eukaryota > Metazoa > Chordata > Lepidosauria > Squamata > Agamidae > Intellagama > Intellagama lesueurii. Next base: position 65,720,497 of record JBAJHW010000005.1, on the reverse strand, counting down.
CAGATTTAAAACAAATTAAATAAATGAATAAATTTTGCTTATTGTGTCACTGTCAAAAAACAGTCCTGACAATTACTTAGTGTTTGGGTTAGAAGTGATTAACTGATGAAAAAAGGAGTCAGCTTCTTGGATTTTCCCTTGCTTGGTGTCACTTTGTGAGTAGTAGTGAGCACAAGAGGCTATCCTATAGACCATCTTGACTGCTGCCATTGGTATCAGTCTGCCCTTTGCTATGTAAAACTTGGGATCTTTTTTCCTGCTGGCAATGTGGGCACAATATTGTGCAGCAATACTGCCCATTTCCTGGTGTTTTGCATTGAGAATACAGAGGCACACTATCCCACATTCATAAATGGGAGGTTTTTTTGAAGAGTTTAATATATTACGATGGGAATCTAGGAGCTGAAAATTACAAACTGCTGATGGATTTATATAAAGTGCATCCAGAAGTAAGTGGTCTTCTGCATTCCACCTTTTACTTATCTCCAGCATCCTGTGGATCACTGAAATTACATCTGAACAAAAAACATTGTTTAGGTCAGTAATTGGCACTCTCCACTTCTCTAAGGAAAATAGTGTATCGCATGCTGTAATGGATCTAATTTCATGGTAATCACCCTGAATTTTCTTTAATTACACCTCATTATTCTTAATTACACACTGAATATCATCCTAGGTTCTCTTTACTGCACTGTTTATGCCACTGGGATATGTGTATATGTTTGGTAGTATTTGTGGATGTAGATGCATCAGATGTTTCATGTCTGATACTCTGAGCATTATTGTAAATTCATTTCTATATGTCTGTATATATATTTGTAAACCTTACTATATTTTTGGACATTTGCTTTCCAATGTGAAAACGGGTATTGCTGAAATAGCTACAAGATCTATATCTACATATTCTGATTTTTAAAAGATATATTTTATTGCTGTTATATGCCATCTTAACAGGTTTACTAAGATCATTTAGATACATAAATAAGTAAAAATTAATATAGCATGAAATTCACATCGCCAAACTGGCACACAGAGAATGCAGAACTTGGCACTTGCCAAAGTAGCTACATCATTGTTTTATCATGCCATCAGGTCGGCTCCTCCACCAGTTTCAATGTCACTTAAAAAACTGCCAACAGCATAATGAGTGCTTATGATATAAATGTGAATGGAGTCATGATTTAGAGTGAGCTAAATCTGATGCAGGGAAATCATGCTGCCAAGCACTTAAATCTACAACATTTCAGTTATTTCACATCTCAGATCATCAGCTGTTTACTAACCCTGATATGTGAGACTATGAAGCATCCAGTTCAGAAGTAAAAGTTCTTTGTCATATATTCACCTGCTATTTCAAATAACTTCGTTTGCCTTCAAATATATTTATATATCCATATATCCCTTCATTTATGCTCAATGGCTTCATCCAAGCACATATGCACTGTTTGGAGTATTATCAGTTTCTGGACTGAATTGAGAGGTTTGCCCCTAAATTCTGGGTGGGTTGTCCCCTTATCCTATATGTTAGCTGCCTGTAAATTTTGGTAAACTACAGGAGTGGGAGATCGGAATTTTCATCAGAAATTCTGCAGTTTTAGGGCACTTACTTCCAGATTCAACTTCCTCTAACAGTTGTTGAGCTTTGGCTCCACAAAGATGCATCTGGTACAGTTTAGGCCTGAAGAAGAGTTTCAGTAATTCAAGATGATCAAGAGATTACAAATGGAGGTGTTTGTTTTAAAGATAGAATTAATCTTTCAATTCAGTTCTTCAGGCTGTGAGATTAAAGATCCAACTTGCTAAAGAATCAGGCTGATAATTATCGGCTTGTAAAGGTTCCAAGTTGCTTGAGGTTGGAGTAGGTAGAGGCTAAGCTTAACGCAGACACAACATTCTGACATATCTGATGTCACTATCTGGATAAGTTTCAACTCTTGGCAAACTGAGAGACGCTTAACCGTCAGGCTGAGACAGATCATTGTCAACATATATCTTAGACCAGGTTACGATGAAAAGGCTTATTAACTTTTACCATAGGTGGAAAAGATTTGGGAGGATTTACAGAGAAGGCTCTTCTCATCTTTTCCTGTGTGTCTTGTAAAGCAAACTGCAGTCATTTCCACATTTGGTAACCTTCCCATATAATATCCACCTTGTGCGGTTTTGCAATTGGAGGGTTGTAGCTGACAGCAAAATGAAACATAAGAAATGGTTATTGGAAATTTCCATGATCATGGAACAAATGATCATGGTGTTATTTCAGTTTCCATTTCCTTTTTAGTAGGTTTTTTTTTTAATCCTCAAGCCCTTTTTACCATAGGTAGTGCATGATTGGCAGGGGTACACATCCCTGAAGCACTGGGAAAGGCCAATTTACAAGCCACATTTACTTTTGATCATGATTATTTTGCAAGGAACTGTCCTAAGGATGTCATTCTCCTTTACTCCCAACAATAGTTATGTTTGTATATATTCTGAATGCTTTTTTTACTTTTACTCAGCTGGTCCCCAAGCATTGCGTGCTTATGAAAGAGTTCCTGACAGTTTTTTTAAAAGTTAGTCAGCAACATCAATGCCTACATGCCCAATCAAAATTGCCATGGATAACACCAGCGTCTGGAAACTTCAGTAGGTCCTGTCATGAAACCAGCAAGGAGAGCACGAATTCTCTCCCTCAAGTTTGTGAAAACCTGAGCAATGCTCAATGAGGAGGGAAGCATCTCTAGCAAGAGGAGTAATGGTAAATTGGCCAGTAAGAATCCATTACATACAGTTGCTGTGTAACATTCAATGTTCCCATAACTTCAGGGCTGGAGAAGATCTGATCCTCAGATTACAGTTACCCAAAGGAAGAATTGTGCTTTGATAGAAGGAGGGCAGAAATGGAATTTCTTTCAATTTTTCCTTGTTTAACACACATACACACACCACACAGTTTATAGTAACAATTGATTTCTCACGCAGCCGCTATTTCAATCCATGTTACAAATGCTGCTTCTCCAAACAGCTCTAGCCTCTGGGTGACCACATAGGAATTATTATAGATGTTTCCGAAAGCAAGTGTAGCTGAACTAGAATGGAATCAATGCCTCCCACAATGGTCACATACATGATCCTAACTAATTAAGGAATATGTTGCCTCTCAAAGCAGATAAACTGCTTGCCCCTGAGCAGAGACAGAGAAGGAGAGGAAGGAAATCATGCTGTGGAACACCTTTGGATGATGGGTCAATTTATGAGCATTTTTCCAAAAGGCGGGTGGGAGGATCACCTTGGACATTATGTTGTAGGTCATTCCCTTCAAGCTGACATCGTTCTTTCCACAGATATCAGAAGAAAGGTACCCATAGCACAATTGCTTCTCAGCCTTTCTTTGCAAAACACTCACTGCCCAGAACAGAGGAGGAAGGCTGGTCAACATTTTAGTATCTATTTCTAAGGTTCCTAAAAATATCACGGGTTTCTTGGGAAGGTTTGTGAAAAGGGAGCCTTCATGCTGGCTCAGCCCTCAGAAGGACAGAATGAGGAGCCAGCGGTGCTTAGCAGGTATGTGAACTGACCCACTCTTAAGGCAGCTTCATACTCTCAGTGTTAAACACATTGCAAAACTGGGCACATTGTGCGGCACATATAAAAACATTCAAAGCAAAGGAATGTAATAAAAGATACTGTATGTTAGTGAAAAACTCTGCCTTTATGTACACAAAGAGTGACTGTTAAGATGAGAGTGTTCCTCATGAGAGACAGAACGTTCTCACTTCAGTTGTGTGGTGGTTTGTGTGTGTGTGTGTGTGTGTGTTTGTACTGAGTCACAAAAAAATTGCTCAGTTTTGTTTCCCTTTGGTAAAAAAATATGTTTTGAATATACCATTAATTAAACTTGAAGGAAATGAAGTACACGTAAGTATAGAATCCAAAAGGGAAATGTGATATTTTCTCCTTATGTGAATTAAGTAACATCTGGTAAGAGATCTATTTAAATTAACCTAGAAAGGGGAACTGCAATACTCGGAAGCATAAGATGGAAAGGCAGTTCTCATTTCTGATACATAGCGATCTTTCATATGCGGATTTGCTTGGAATATTAATTGGTAGTTTTGCATTTCAGTCTCCTGTTCACATGCTTCTTCAAAAGCATTTTCAAAATACTTTGACATACTATTCACTTCATTTTTAAGATGCAGCGATGTACCACTTCCACATACCATAGTGGATATCCGTCCACCTCCCCCACTCAATTATTGATTCCATTTATTCACTCCCTGACTCTTGAAAATGGAAGCACCGTTTCTGCCAAACAGACAAATTTCCATTTGTTTTCTCAGCTGGTTTTCAGTAATTTTTGGAGCACCCACTGCAATTATGTTATCTTTCTATCCTATTGATATGGTGCCATTTTCTCACTTGGCCTGGGAGGTATGTCATGTGGTAAGTTTATCATGTTACATAACTCCTTCCTCTGAAATATCTGCCTACACATATTCTAAAATGCCATTCCTTAGTTACAAACTTTATGGAGTTGAACACCATTGAAGTATGAAAGCAGCTGATACCGAAGCTGCAGCTTGACTCAGAAGCAAAGTGTGCTCTCTCTCTCTCTCTCTCTCTCTCTCTCTCTATCTCTTTTTGTGTGTAAAGGGAAGGGGCAGAAAAATCAAATTCTCAAAAACTGAAATCTGTTGCGTGCTGTGGTTCATGCATACTGCTGTTGGTCCAAAATAAAGTAAAATTAAGGTTTTCTTCCAGTCTTTTACAGTTTTAAGGCAAAACGAAAGGTACATTTAACAGGCCTCTTGTCAATTTAGACATGTTTTACTAGTGGCAGCTGGTACCTCCATTCATCATTTTGCAGTGGGGGCCCCTTTGCTCTGGTTGTGAGACACCTATGTGTTTTACCTCATTTTTCCAGGGAGAAATGTCACTTTAGGACACTCTATGGGCAAAGGAATTAAAAGGTGAATTGGTTCCAGAACAACAACAGCTGGGAACTGCAATTCAGGGGGAAGTAACAATGATTTTTCCTCTTTCTTGGGTAGTGATAGCAGCAGTGTCTACAGCAGACTTTTTTTTTTTTACAGGAAAAGACATCTCTAACTGAAGTTCCCTTCAGCAGCAGCAGCATATTCCCAAGCATGAGGATATATGGCACAATTTCCACTAGATGAGACTCGCTCAGCCTCTTCTGTCACTGGCTGTGTTGGTTAAAGTTTCTGAGAGTTGCTGTTCAAGAATATCTAGGGCCCCACATTTAGGAACCACTTGGCTAGTTATTTTATAGGCACTGGCAAAAACAGAAACAAAGCCCACCTTCGGTTAAAGGCAGCAATAAGACCATACAGAACAAACAAGGCCGGAGCCTGTCCTACCATTAGACAGAGTGAGCCACCAGCCCTAGGAAGTATGTTTTGAGTGTCATGAAAGAGTTGCAAACTGTTAGTTGTTGAATTTGCTGTTTCAATGCCAGAAATGGGGAGACGTTTTTGTAGGCTTTTCTGCCTCAGGAGCCAAAAAAACTAGGCTGGCTGAGATATTATGCATCTTGAATTGGATGGAGTGGCAAGAGGCACCATCATTTTTCTCAAGTATAAAATTATAGAAGTGTAGAGGAAAAATTTTAGAACACATCATAATAGTGTCCATGACCAGACTGTTGTCATATTGAAAAACAATATATATTGTGTATACCAGGAGTGCAGGATTTATTTCATTGCAGATGGTTTGGGACCAAAACTTCCATCTGTCCCAGCTAGCATAGCCAGTGGCAAGTGGTAATGGGAGTTATGCTTCAGCAACATCTGGAAATTCAGATTCTTTACCCTGCTGTATACAATGATAATGCAATGCCACTGAGAACCCAACAGGTCTTCTTACTTTTTTTGAAAATGAGCTTATTCATGAACATATACATTCAGTCAACTCATCATAGAAATGGAGCATCTTTTATTGTCTGAGTATAGGGAGCTTTTATGCTACTCCATCTTGGGTGTGCTCTGTGTTGTTGTTTTTAAAACAGCTTTTAATCCTTCCCTTGTGCTCTTAACGCAGCACAAACCCATTGTAATCAGCCTTTTATATACAAACTGTTGTTCACCTCCACTTTGGTTAGCTATTAGTTGTTGAAATGTGAGGATGGGTCTAATGCTCAAGCAACCAACTGGAACGAAGCCCATTACGGAACGATTCTTCCACAGCAATCTCTTCCCTGCTACACAAACATTTATTAGCCCCCCCTCAGGCACTGCATGACATTGGAAGGACGGAGAGAGTTGAAATAATGAGAAAGGGTGCTGTGCCATAACATGACACGTTTCACTCAGAAAAAAACTTCCTTTCACGGACCTGTGTGATACACAAAGACTGATGACGCCCAGAGGGTAAGAAATATATTGTGCCAAGCATTGGAATACTTATTAAAAGGGGATGGTATTATCTTCTTTACAAAATATGTGCCAGTCAGGCAGTAAAGGCTTAGTGTAGACAGAGATCTTCATCAGGTAGGGGAGGAGGTGGCAGCAGAAGCCAAGGTTAGCTGTTGTTATAATTAATTACATTCAAGGCATTGCAATCACTGCTTTGCTTTAATTGAAAGATGCATTTGAAGTGAAATTACAAGAAATTACAAGCTGGTGATAAGAATGTATTTCTCATTTTTGCCCTGCCTTTGTGACTTTGAGCAGGTTGTTTAATTCCATTGGCCCTAGTCCAGCACATTTAGGTGGACGTAAGCCCATTGTAATCAGCAAGCTTAAGCAAGCTTAACTCTGCTTTGGACTGTGACCCAAGTAAAAACAACTATTTGGATTGCAACTTAAGCACTAACAACTATTTATTTCAAACCTGACCTTCCTCTAATTCTGTCGCCTGTCTGCATGCAGAGGGGAAAACCTAACTATAGCAACACTTCACATTTGTTTCCTTGTTTATCAATTCAAAGTCATCAATGTGCATTAGACTCTATAATATCACTGCCATTTGCAATCAGTGGCCTTGCTGACTAGAGACTTTCAGGAACTGTAGTATAAGGAGGAGGAGGAGAAGGAGAAGAAGTAGTAGTAATGTTTCCAAGTACTAAAATGACCAATTAAGTATTATTTCCTGAAGAAATTTTTTGGTTTGAAATGAAATGTTCCCAGGAATAATGTGCTGGAAGGACTTTTTGGTGAAACGTTAAGGAGAGATCTTCCCAGTCTTAACCCCTCCCTTGGAAAAGGAAAAACGATCCATCTGGATGTTTTTTAGTTAAAGACACAAATATTTAAAATAGTTTTAAAAATCCTTACTTACAGTCTATGGCTTTGTTCTTTCATATCCATAGCATGGAGCTCCATATCCACTCATATCCATATCCTCCAGAGAGCAGATGAAGGAGGGAGAAATGGCAGCTAGTAAAAGAACAATAGGAAGGAAGGAGATTTATCAAGGATTCTGAGACAGGGAGAAAATCTTTTATTAGCAGGTTCGGAGCGGGTTCCCCACTGCACTCAGTGTTAAAAGGAAAAGCATGCAAGATTATAATTTTCCAGCACTGTCATCAGGGAGTCAGCAGACCAAGCATCTAATGGCTGCTGCTTTGTGAAGATGTAGGTGGCTGGATAACTCAGTGGTTTAGGTAGCTTGCTGAAGAGCCAGCGGCTGGGAGTTCAATTCTCCACTGTGCATCCCAGAAGAGCCAGCCTGTGTGGCCTTGGGCAAGCTGCACAGTCCCAGGATGCTCCCCACCCCCCTGAAGAAGGGAATGGGAAACCACTTCTGTTTATCCTCTAGCTGGAAAACCCTGAAAAAGGGTTGCCAGAAGTCAGAATTGACTAGGTGGCACAAGATTATTATTATTTGTGGACACGAATAAGAAGTTATTTAATAACCACTTTTTCTTGAAGCAGCTGTTAGTGATTGTGGTAAAGTATGTAACCAGACCAGCAGAAGGATCATTCTTTTCTTTACTGCAATTATTTTCTGCTCAGGTGAATCAGTTCTCTTGATTGCTTCTTCTGAACCTCTCATATTGTTGCCTGTGTCCCATGTATTGTTCCTAGATAGGTAGTGTCCCGAGATACGAATATTATTTTGTTCCTACTCTCTCTTTCCCCTTCAGAGGGTGGGAATGGGAATGACAAGATATTAGATTTTCAAGTGGCACTCTGCTTTGGCCATGTGACCTCACTGGCTGGTGCCTGTGCCAGTTAGGAATGATGGGGGTTGTAGTCCAACACTTCTACAAGCCACCAAGTTGTGAAAATCTGGTGTAAGCTATATATCAGTGTGGAGCAGGGCACTGAGAGCCATGCTGGCTGATGGATGGTGGCAGCTGCAGCCCCAAAAGTTACTTTTCCAAGCAATGCACATTGAATGCAGGAGCTATTCTGCTAGCACAGAGGCAATATATCTCATCTGAGGCCCTGGTCAAACGAGGGAAATGTTCTCTAGTTCTTCCGATACTTTCCATACCTCTGATTCTCTGTCACGTGGTATATATACCAGGACGAACATTCCAATAACTTTTAGCGGTAACGATTTATTGCCTCCTATTTGAATAATTACGGCCAGCTACACAAGGGTGTCGATTTATTTTCTCTCTCACTTCAGGTGGCAATACAGGCTTTGATTTATATATGTTTTTTTAAAAAAATATTTATTGATACATTGATATATCAGGAAGGAGTTTCTGTTTCGGAAAATGGCACTGGTTGCTCCTGCAGAATCTCATTGGTTCATCTACTTCCCCCATCATCTCCTCTGCCTTTCAGCTTAATCTCTCATTTCCCCTCTGCACCCCCCCCCCCTCCATCTCCTCACAATGACTGGTGAAAAGTGATGTGTTGAAATGCTGGTACTGCAATAATGGCTCAAATTGCTCTGTGACATACTTTTACCAACGTATCGATGCACTGGCCATGAAAATTTATTTTAAAAATATGCACGGCACAATAATGATGGCCGCCTTCCTGGCTTCGATTTTGAAAACAAGTGGAGCACACAGGCAATTCTGGCAAGGAATGCACCAATACAACAGAGGTACAAAATAACACAAGCCTCCCAGTGAGTGGAAAATGTTCTGCAGTTACACACTAGCTGGGAAAATGTTTTGATCCTGACTATGCATTATGTGACAGGGGGAAAAAACAATGATCTAACTGGGGGATAACTAGAGAATATTTCCCTCATGTGACCAGGGCCTAAGAGTAACATACGTGAGACACTGTTCTGCCCAGCTTTGAGAAATAATGTACTTCTAAATATGTAAGTATTGAAGCAACTGCTTACAAAAACGGAAATCCCGATTTTAGAATTATATTGGCAATTGCATCTGTACTGGTATTTTAAGTCTATTGAGGAGGTTTTGTATGCCTTTATCCTTTAAGTGCCTTATTCTAGTGCAATGAAATATGTTTCCATTCTAAGCAGGCTTGTTCCTCAAGAGGGAAAAACAGGCTTAATTTCTTTCACAGCAGCACTTCATTCGCTTGGATCTATTTTGCATTTCTAGCTATTGAGTAATTTATATCCATCTGCTTCATGGCAAGTTGCGCAATTGTTCCTGCTTGAAATGCATTCTCCTTTAACCTCCTATCAGAGAACTCAGTCAACCTCTCCTGTAACCCCTGCATTAATGCAAAACATCATAGATTTGGAAGAGTCTCAGAGTCGTCAGTTTGTACATATATTCAGTTGCTGTCTGTGCTTGCAGTACAAAACAGAATCTAGATTTTTACCATGTTGCTGGATTCTGACCTTAACCTGACATACTCAGCAACCTCTGAGACTAAGTGGAGATCTCCATCTTCTGTTAATCAGAAGCAATGGCTGCCAAAAATTTGACAGATAATGGTTTGTCATCAAGCCAGGTCCAGGATGTTTTGCTTTTCTGAGGCATAATGCAAAAGGGTGCTGCTCCCCCCATTCCATGCACAGAAGCCAACTGAATTCATAAATAAATCTTACTTCAACACTGGCCAGGGTCAGTGTCTAACATAGGAATGGAAAACAGCAGGCTAGCTTCAGAGGAACCAGCCATGTTGCACACAGAGCTCGGTCGTGGTACCTTTGCAATCTCACTATTTTGTCTTCTCACTATTGGGGCAGAGTGTGACTTTATAAACAAAAAAATAAACTTTCTATAATTATGCAGCAGATAAAATGATTCAGTCAGGAACATACAGAGCAGCGTGAACTACAAGTCTCCCCACAATAGAACACCCCTTATTGGTTAGTTTACCTCAAGTGGCACTTTCTGTCTCAATACATTCACTCAGATACTCTGATAATGAGAAAGAATACAAATGTTTCATTTACTTACTGTTTGAACACTTCTGCTTATTTTGGTACACCTATTCACTTATTCAGTCCTATCTTAAAAAGAGATCTATATACATATTATCTTTTTGAACATGTAAAAACATACAGTTATTATATTAATGCAATATCTGAACATTAAATTATTGATATAGTAACCAGGCATGTGTTTTAAATCATAGATTTGCCCTCTTTTTAATTGAGTTGTATATGCTCCCCAAATTCGCAATAGCTCCAGGGGTTCCCAGCTGGCAGTCAAAAAAATAGGTCTTCAGTGACAAAGAACAGTCCAGGTGTTGGGGGAAGAAGTACACATGTGTGCTAAACAAGTTACAACATGCACAGCTGTCCAAAGAGTGGCATGAAGGAAGCAATGTGTTAAAGGACATTATTACTTTTGAGAATGTTCAGTAAGAGCAAAGAATCAAAATTTAATATCATGGTGCTGCTTTTGACGGCTTTTTCCATTTTGTACAATCCCATATGGTTAGTGGTGAATAATGACGGTGGCCAAGAGAAAATAGAGTTTCCCATTTTAAAAAGGAAAATAGTAATGATAAAAAATAAGAGTCAAAAAGGTCTTTGAGTGAATCTTTCAGGATGCCAAAGGAAGTCTTTACATTTAAGTCTTTACAACAGGCTGAGCAAGTTGTCTGTTATATTTATGCCATCATAAATCAACTACATATGCATATAGTAAATCATGCAAAATGGGATCACTGTAACTCTTGCATTACAAGCAAAGCCCTTCTTATCCAAATAAGGGCAGTGAATACTCTTGGTGAACCTGCTGCTATAACAAACGGCAGACATTTCTTAAGATTTTTCTCTTTCCAAATAAGGGTGCAATCCTAAGCAGCAAAGATGTTTGAGGGCCAGCTGAGGTGAAGCAAAAGCAAAGTCCTACTATAGGAATAAAAGCTATATTCCTGTATTCCTATAGTTGCACTACTATCCCCCATCTTGGCCTAACTTTGTGCTCGATTGGGGCTTTGTCCCTGGGTTGTAGGAGATTTGGATCTGGTGTAACTCAGCTTCTCTTTCCCCTGTGCCTTTTCTCTCAAACCACCTTTCTTTTTTTAAATCTTTGGCATTGGTTGATCTGAACCACCACAGCAATCTTACTAGCAGATCTTTCTGCTGGGAAATCTATGACATTAGCCAGTATGTGCAGGTTCTGCTTGTGCCCTTCGGCACAAGGGCAACTGTACTAGCACCAGAGGTATTTGCCCACTCCAGACACACTATAGCTGGCTTATACTCAATTTAGGATTTCACTGTAAGTGGGTTGAAAAAAGTAGCCGAGTACTGGAGAAATTTCCTCATGTCCACTAAGTAGGTATGTCGTAAGGTCTAGAGCCTCACATTCAGCAGCTAGGGATTTTAATATGTAAACAAAAATGAAGCTATCTGCATTGCCTTGTTTCATTGTTTCAATTTTTCATGGAAAGCATGGGGTTCTTTGAGGACAAACTGAACCTTACATATAGATATGTATGTTAAACTCCAGTGGACTGCATTTCTTAGGGGAAAGGCAGCTTTGGGATGGGACAATTGTTAGCAGAGTAGTAAACAAAAAATTAAAAATCAAAGTAGCCAAACTTTCCATGTGGAGAAAGAAATTTCTGTGACCACTTCTATTGGATGACTTCTATTGTATGACTACAAGATTATAAATAAGGTGAACATTTGAGTTGTCAAGGACTGTTTTTCAGGCATAAATATTTTACAGGTTGAATGACTGAGAGGTAAAACGTCCCAAAAATCTGGTTCGATTTAAAGGTCATTGTTCTTGAAGGCTGGCAAAGCAAGATGGTGAGTGTAGATTTAATGCAAAAGAGGGTGTCAAAGTATCAGTTTATAGTCTGTCCCCTCCCTGTAGAATTCCAAATACATTGTTGTCTTTACAGGTTCATGTCTGGAATCCTAGCAGGACGAAAGCATCAAAAAAAAAAAAAAAATGAAGTGCAACAGAAAATTAATGGGTGTGTGTAAAGAGTTAAATGTCTCAATGGAAAATTATTGTCTCCTGCAGTGGTTCTCCATTGCAAAAGAATAGTAGTTTGAATCTGAAGTTCTTTAAGATACACACCTTAAGTTAGATGCATGTACAGTATATAGGTTTACAGTATTTATAATGCATGGACTGGCTTACTTCTTTTCCTGTATTGAACTCTGGAAATCTGTACAATTTGCTTGGCCAATTTGTTACTGAGGTACAGTTTGTCATTTCTGAACTTAAGGGCTGTTCAGGACAGCTAATGAAACGTATCAGACCATTTCACAGGTGGTGGAAAAATATTGTTGGCAACATACTGCCATTTGAATCCTCTGCCTGCAATCTCCTATTAAAGCATCACACCAAATTAAAATGAAGACAAGGGCCATATGATCTACTGTTGGTACCCTATGCTATAAGATCATTCTAGGCTTCCATTTGTTTTGAGTAAAGTCACCATGGCTATGTAGCAATTATATATGAAATTAACCTGGCAAAGTATCCAATGTTTCCTAGGGGTGTGCGTGGTGATTTTTTCCCCACATTTCCTTTGTTTTGGGTTCCTTCAGAAGGTGCTTATTTTGTTTTTGAATTTTTGTGTACTGGTCATTTTGTTTTTCATGAAAGGGAAAGCCTCATTTGGGTTTCCCATTTGGATTTCTATATTCATGTTCTAGCACTCCAAAAGCCTTAAAGAACCCTTAAAGTCTACTCAAAAAGGTAAAGTCAAGGCAAACCACAATCAATCTACTCCAAAGCAAGCAACAATATGTGAGAAAGAAAAATCATCATCAGAAAAACAAGTGAAAAATGTGTCAAACGGTGGCCAAACAAGAACAACCACCACTCAGATGAAGCTAGACATTCAGGGACATGTGAATTCCCTTTGGTGAACATTAATGTTTTCCTTGAGTGATGTTATTTCCTCAAGGATGCATACTACATTTGCAAAGTAAACTGGTGCTTATCTTTCAATGACCAGTCACAAAAGACAGCATGGCTAAAGGTAAAATACAGCAAAATCACATGCTATGAGAAATTGACATATTTCACCACTTGAGAGAGTACCACTTTACTTATGTGTTAAATATAATGGCTGAAATTCTCTTGCCTAAGTTACACAGGTGTAACACAAACTATGTAATTTTTGGCACTATGGTCCTTTGCATGCAAGTGGCAAGGGTTATGGTGATTTGCTAACCTGAGGCAATTTGCCTCCTCCAAAAGTTATGCTATTTGCATAGCCATAGATTTGGACCATTATCTCGTTTGATTCTGATCTCTTAGTAGCTGACTAAGGGTGCGATCAGACAGAGAAATTGCTCTTTTTTTGGACCACTTCTGGCACAATCTGGTGTGAGCTATTCTCCAGCAATCACATGACACACAGGAAATTGTAAACCACTCCAATCCTGCTCCATGCCCAAGTTGGACTTGTTTGGTCCAGTGGTAGACCTACTCTTGCTGGGGGAGGAAGAGGCAGGCTGCAGCGAATCCTATACAGACAGAAGGGTTGGCTTAAGGGACATCATTCCCAACAAAGCAAACCTTTCCAGCACAATCAGATGCAAACCTTTCTTACCATCTGATAACACCCTAAATAACCTCAGTAGATATGTTTTAAATAAACAGAAGGCTTTTAAATTCACTCACCATTTTGTTTCAAATGTCATAAACCCAGTCTGACAAACTGGATTATGGGATCAGGAACTACCATTCTGCCTGCAAACTGTCTCCTCTCCTTTACCCTACTTTTCTTTTATCATGATGCAAAACTTTGCTAAACCAAAGCATCCCATCATATTACACCAGGAAACTACAGTTGAATCTGCCTACAAACATTAACAGGAAGCCCGGGTGTGACTGGAAAGTGCTGAACATTGGAACAAAAATTTATGAATATGAAAGAGAAGCAGGATGAAAAGGAAGAAGAGAAAGGGTTCGGGGCAGTGAAAGAAACGCAGAAGAGCCCTTACCAAAGGATCGCAGTACCATGAAACTGAAAATCAACTTAATTGTAGGTTAAGGCAGAGGTGTCAAAGCAAAAGAAAGAGATTATAGATTTATAAAAGCTGAAATGTTGTAACATGTTGCTAGTTGTTCTTTGTTGTTCCAACTTTGATGAGGTTGCTCTGCTTTTGGCTAGTGGTGTTTAGAACAAGGTGGTTCCTGTCCTGGACAGTTCTGATTTGCTGGACTATATCATTTTAAGAAGCTTCCAGAAACCTCTTAAATGAAGGGTGTATGTTCTACAATAAAAAAGAAGTCCACAAGAACAACAGAATAGTCTATAGGTAATAATACCCTATGAACTGAGAAAATAATGCTGCTAAGTGCTCAGGTTTGTGTATGGTATCAGTGGTTTGGGTGGATACTTTTATGATAGTTAGGTACCATGGGAGAATTCACTAAATTGCCTGCAGGAGACACAGATGCAACATTCTGATTCTGATCTTTATTACAGTCACTGAGCAGCAGATATATGCAAATATTATTATTATATATATTAGTAAAACACAAAAATACAATTACAAATATACAGCCTATTACAATATGACTAAATTTTGTAGAATCTCCATCGTTTCACAGGACTGAGGAGATGGTAGCCAGTACACATCATTATTAAACATCTGGCATTGCTTTAATCAATGCAAGGAGGGAACAGTGACACTTCATTGCTGCCACACAAAACTTCACCACTGCTTTAGTTATATACCAGATGCAACATTGGGTTATTATATTCCTAAATCCAACAAAACAAAAGCCACAGCATTTAGACTGTGGAAAATCCATGGCCAAAACCTTGGAAAGTCATTTGTTATCTATCTAGACAAGACTGAGCTAGATTGAGCAAGAGATTGATCTGGTATAATAAAGCAAATTCCTATACTACTTTATTAGAGGCACATGAGAGTTGCACCTCTAATATAATATGGCAGAGCAAATCAACATTCCACAAGGCAATTCTAAACATCGTGAGCAGCCCAAAGAAAAAATTGTAACTTAAGATCAGCATCAAATTTGGTGTTGATGACAATACCAGCAGTCAAGATCGTCTGCAGGATACCCTCTTGTGCTCCCTACTGTTCACAAAGTGACACGAAGCAGGGGAGAATACCAGAATCTGATTTCTTTTTTTTTATTAGTAACCACTTCTCACCTAAACACAAAGCAATTGCCAGGGCTGTTTTTCAACAAGTTCTGTAGGTATCTATTTCTTTATGCTGTCAACATTCAGGCTGCCTTCTGCTAAGTAAAGCTTGGCATCCTTTTTCTTGCTGGCAATGTGGACCCAATATTATGCAGCAATACTGGGCCACTTCCTGGCATTTTGAATCATAGATACAGAAGCACAATATCTCACATTTATAGAGAGGTTTTCTGAAGAACTGAATTTTTTAAAAGTGCATATATATATATGGGGTGGCTCATGATCCAGGGAGGGGTGCTCACTTCAGAATTTCAGGATGAGGTCACACATCCCATCCACTTGGACCGTGGGCTGCCAATCATTATAACTATGAGAATGAAAAGCAAACTTCTGACATTTAGAGCTAATTCTTGACCAGTGGCTGGCTAGATAGCTCAGTGAATTGGACCTCTGGCTCCGCAGCCAGAGGTTAGGAGTGCAATTTCCCACTGTGCCTCCTGGGAGAAAAACCAGCCTGTGTAACCTTTGTGTAAGCACCCTCAGAAGAAAGGAATGGTAAACCAGTTCTATGTATTCTCTATCTGCCAGTATGTAATTATATGTCTTCACCAGTCTACAAAATATAGTGATGTAGCAGGATCTCTGGGCCAGGGGAAGTTTGCTGGTTGACCAGTTACTCCCGCCTGAAAGCCAAGATACCAAGACTGGTAGATCTTATGTGCACTTTACTACTAAACAAAATGGCCAGGATCTTGTATTTGCTCCTGGCCATTTCCTTCACAGGTGCTCTCACCAGTGGGATTGGAGCAAAATGTGTTTCAACAATTCCCTCTTTCCCCATGCAGCCTTTTCTGCCCCTGGAAATCTGTTGCAGAGGTCTAGCATGCCGAGCACGTATGTGTGTGTGTAAATAATTCTTATGGACGATTTGGGTCAGCCCAGCAGAAATCCTTAGGAAGGGACTCTGCTTGTAAAGAAGCAGTTTAGAAAGAAAAAGGAGAGATGCAGGTTCTGCTCCCTTGGAGTAGGAAGTGGCATCAGTTTGACTTAGTAAAAGCAGCAGCAGCAGCAACAATAAATTAGTCACATCTTTTCCTCCATATTATAGATTCCAGTCACCTCCAGCTTTAGAAAACAAAACTGTAGTACTATATTGGGAAAAGCAAGTTCTCATGGATTTAAATAAGATAAATACTATACTTCTGGATTAGCAACAAAGGAAACATAACTTACAGAAGTCGGAGTCCTATCTACAAGCAACCTCAAAAGTACAGAAAGTGAAAAAAATTACAAAGTACCAAACATGAAGGCAAAAAATTAAAAGAATATGGAAGCAAGATCAGGTCATCTTCCTCCCCATACAAATTTCAGCCAATGGAATTCTTCCAGAATCTTTGGCTACCAATTTTAAACGATAGCCAGTAGCAGTTCATGCGCTTCCTGACATTCAAAAACCAGTGATTTTGCAAACCCGTTACCTCACTTGTACATTTTTTAGAACTTGACATTTATGTTTTAGGCTTGACCCAAGGGCCCGCTCCCTGTGCCAGCAATACTAAGAAACAAGAAGTATTTTTACAGTGATAAGGATGAGTATCAGTAATGTGCTGCAAAGTCAATTCCAACCTTCAGTGTTCTAGGGATAAAGTGCTCAGAAGTGGTTTACCCCTCCCTTCTTCTGGGAGCATCCTGGGACTCTGCCAGTTGGCCCAAGGCTACATAGATGGGTTCTTCTGGGATATGCACTGAGGGATCAAACCTCCAACCCCTAGCTCCACAGTCAGGTGGTCCAATTCAGTGAGGTATCCTGCTAACATTAGTTAATAGAACTGCAGTGCATGTATATAAGAGGGGCAAAGGAAAGGCAGATCCTTGTAATAATAGTCTGTAATTATAACTCTCTATGTGCTGTATTTTAGGGCCTTCAAGGATTTTACTTTAAATCTATTTTCTTCATACAAGAGAAGGCTTTGGAAGATTATGATGTAGTACTAAGATTTAACTCCCAACACATTTTGGGCTAAAGAGACTTTGTAGGTCTTTATTTTTCTGTAAGCAAATCCTACTCGGGCAATTTGTTGGTGTACAGAAGCATATATTTTTGTAGCATTTAGCTTTGAGGCTGTGTTTGTATCATTGTTACTGCTTTTGTTAACTGATTTGAAATTTCAAATCTCTGTAAAGTTCCTTTGTGTTTGCCATACTCATTTAAAGAGAGAAACGTATAGATACAAGACATCAATACATGTGTATATAGAGGAAATATGTCAAAACTACCTTTATTTATCTATTTATATGATTTTGTTTGCCTCTTGCTCCCAAAAATGAAGACCCAAGACAATGTACAGTGCAATTGTGAAAGATGTGCCCTCAAAAAGCATACATTATAAATATTAACAACTAATTAAACCAACTAGTAAATTCATAGGTTAAAAAATACAATTTAAAACAATTTTAAAACCTCTCAGAAAAATGTAATAATTATAATTAACAGTAGAAAAATGCAGCACATCCTTTAAGGTTCTGGTCCCTAGTGACAAGAAAGTCCGGACTTAAACAGGAAAGCTTATGTGTGTCATCAGAAGGATATCAAGGAGGTGGTCAACCTCCTTTCCCTCATCAGCAAGTTTCATAATCTGGGAGGAGCTGCCAAAAAGTTCCTCTCTCATGTCCTCACCAGGCATGATTCTGAAAATGTTAGGACCTAGAGCAGAGCCCCTATGCAAATTTTAAAGCCAAGGCAGGTTCATTCAGATGTACTTGCTTTTTCAGGTAGCTTGGACCCATGTTGTGAAAGGCTTAATAAGTCATAATCAGAACTTTCAGCTGGGCCTAGAAATAGACTGTTAGCTGGTGAAACTGTTGTAAAATGGAAGTTATATATCCCTTGTAATGGGTCCCAGTCAGCCGTCTGGCTGCAATATTTTAGACCAGCTCAAGGTTTTAAATATTCTACCTGCCTGCTTTTCTTCCTTTCTTCTTTTCTTTCTTTCTTTGCTAGTTCTTGGCCCCACTCAATTAGGATCCATGCCAGGGAGATTCACTTTGGAATAAACATGCATAGGAGTGCACGGTGAGGCAACAAAGGTGATTTTAAAAGTATGCTGCATTAAAGAAGAACGCCAGTTTAGTTTTACTCTCTGTAATTAACAATTCATGAATGCGTGTGTGTGAATCCCTAGCATCCTTTGAAAGAGGCAGAGGATGACTCATCAAGCCATAAAATCCGACATGCTGAATTATGAGGAAGTCGGTGCTGAAAATAAGCTTTTAAAACTTTTCCTGCTGTAAAGCACGTGAAAATACACCTGTCTCCAAAATGACATTTCACCTCTTCACAGAAAACTTCAGCAAGCGTCCTGCTCTTATCTCATCTTTGACTTCTGCCTAGGATTGCCAGATGTCCGGCAAAAGGTTTTTTGCCTCGTTATCAGGCTAATGTCCTCCGTCTGGCAGGCAAAGCGAAAAAAAAGTTTAAAATGTCCGGCTTTTGTATCTTCACCCCCACCCCCACCCCCACCCCCACCCCCACCCCCTGCAGCCGAACCTCAAAATGTAAGCCACCTCTCCCTCCTTCCTTGGTTGCGGCACTTGTAAATCCTTCCTTCTTTTAGAGATCAGAGATAAGGTGGCTTGATTGGTTACAGCTGTAGAACAGCCCCCAGCAGTCAATCCAGCTTGTGAATGACTGCTTCCGCTGGAGGTGACTGCAAGCAGGAGGAGGGAAAGCTCCAATTAGGAGGGAAAGCTCCAATTAAGGCAGGAAGAAAGGTGCGAGAGAGATACAGGTGGCTTCATCAAGCTTGTTTAAAGGTAAGATTGTAGAAAATTTAGGGAAGGAGCGTGTGTGTATGTGAGAGAGAGACTGACTTTCATAAAACCATGAAAAAAGGACGTGACTGCAAGGGAGAGAAGGCTCCAATTAAGGCAGGAAGAAAGGTGCAAGAGAGGAACCGGGTGGTTTCATCAAGCTTGTTTAAATATATGTAGAAAATTGAGGGAGGGGTGTGTGTGTGTGTATGAGAAAGAGAGAGACTGATTCAAAACTATGAAAAAAAGGAAAAAAAACTATGATGCAAGCAGGAGGGAAGGCTGGTCTGGGGTTCTGGGGGGGGGCGGTTCAGAGCCAGGGAAATAGGGGCCGGGCCGTAGCTCTTATATTTTGTTTGATCGTTGCTGATTATTTTGTTTTTTAATGTAACTTTCCCAGTCTTGACCTTTCAAGACTGAGTAGGTTGAATGGTCATGGTATTGCCCCATGATCAAAGAGCTATTCTCCCCAATACCTAATCCCAAAAGCGACACGCCCCGCACCCCACCCTGCGCACGAAGCCCGCCCCCCCCCAATACGTCCTCCTCTGTCCTCCTTTTTGGTTTTCTATGTCCTCCTTTTTGTACCCATGTATCTGGCAACCCTACTTCTGCCTCTTTGTAAGAGGGTGGTGCAGTAGAAAGTGCTGTATAGTTCTTAGTGTAATATGCTTTTTGCTGACATTTCTGCAAGGATATCAAGCAATGTTCTTTCAGGAGAAGTGGTGTATGAATGGCTGCTCTCCCCCCTCCCACCATGGGTGTTATGTTGCAATTTCACACGTACACAATCACTTTAGCAGTCTGTGTAAAAACAGCTCTAGAGAGGCAGTAATGAAATGCAGCCAACAGACAGGAAAGCAGAAATACATGTTGCTTAGCTACAGAATGCAATCAGAATCTGGAATGAATTTAAGACCACAAGTGAAAGAAATCTCACGTGAGATTTTACTACGGTTACCCAGACCAAGGGAGTGTTTTGATAATGTGGTGCATTCTTCAGAGGAGACTTAAGTAACCCTTGGCACACCTACCATCTTTCCTAGATAGTTGTAGGAGTTGTAAAATAATTCATGTTCTTAGCACTTTCAATACTTGTTTTTTGTCTGTATAATTTTTAGGCTATATTGCTCCTAGAAAGCTATAAAACTCAATAGAAACAGTGACCAAAAAGATATGAAGACTAGAATTGTTTGAGAATAAAATCAAGGTTTCCTCAAAGCCAAATCTCCTTACTTTAGCATTACACAACTTCAGTGCAGAGAGAAGTTCTAATAAAGACATATATAAATGGGGCAATATATTTAATAAAGTTCATTTGAGTATGAATAAAAGAAAATATACAGATTTCACTTGCCAAGTTCCCTTACAAATGAAATATGCTGATTTTTCCAGGTAAAATAAGTACATTTACTTTCATATGTATGTCTGTGCTTCACAGAAGTGTGAGTGTTCTTTCTTTTTTAACTGCCTTGTGCTGCAATATAGAGTTATCACAGAAGATAAGTTGTTCAGTTTTTAATTGGTCTGGGCTGCCACTTTTTCGCACTTTGTGTGTTGACTGCAAATAACCATGATGGTTGGAGTTTTACTAAGATCAGTGTTCTGCATTGCTAAATATTTTGAGACGTTCTGTTTTGCTTATTCTCTCACATTTTTTCTTGCAGAAATAGCTTAATTCTCAGTCAGTTTCCTGCATGTTGCCTGTTTAGCATACGGGATTCTCTCTTTAAAAAAAAAAAGGTATGTTATTGTTATAGCAAATTCTTACTACTAGTATTGCACAGCAAGAAAGCCCAGCAAAACAGACCACCAGATTTCTAGTTTTATATCATCTCCTGTTCAGTCTGCAAAGTGGTTTTGAAAGTTATGTGCACAGACATCTCAGTAAAATAACAAAAGGTACCTAGAGTTTCCTTTCCAAGCAAGTGCCTTGGCCACATCCTTTCCTATAATTACATGGGAGCAACATTCCCTCTAATTTTCCACCAGTGTTGGGCGGGGGCCCCAGCCTGCATTCATGGGGTTCCAGCTACAACCAGAACCAAATGCGCAGCAGCACTGGCTGTGGCTGCGTGATATTAATGCAGCACTGCACGGCCACACACCTGCACAGCTTAAAGAGAACATTGTGTGGGAGATAACCAGTATAAACTAGGTGGCGTGCACAGGTACAGCCTGAAGTAATTTCCACTCTTGGAGCAGTGTGTTTTATTTCCTAGCCGCCATAATGACCGCAATCATATAATGGACAAGAGGAGTTAAAGAAACATTGTCCCATGGAGTTCTAAGCAATGACAATTTGTAGTTGGGGCCAGCAGCATGCCTCCTGAAATTTTGGGGTGGTGTAATCCCCATCCTGGTCCATGAGCCACCCACACCTCTAAGCATATTTGTGATTAAAGATGGAAGTGGTTAAAACATAGGCATAGGCAGAGGACACAGGAAGCTGCCTTATACTGCCAATTACTATTGGTTCATCTACCTCCATATTTTCAATTCCAATTGGCAGTGGCTGCCTAAAGTTTTACGCCTGGTTCCATCCAAGCCTTACCAAAATATCCCTAGTATTCTCTGGTTATCTCAACAAATACTAACCGGATACAACCCTTCTTAGCTTTCAAAATCAGGTAAGGGCCAGGTGTGTTCAGGGTGGAATGGAACAGCTGCCACGGCTCCCATAATGTCAGATATAAGCATGGGAATTGTCCCCTTTTCTATAGGTGCCCTTAACTTTCAGTAGCTGTCACTGCTAAACAATACTGAAGTTTATTTGCTTAGGGATTTCTTTCTTTCTTTCTTTCTTTCGACTCAAGGCATCTCCTGGCAAGATTAAAAACAGATATAAATAGATAAAAGCAGTACAGACTGTGCTAAAACACAATGGAATTATTTATAGTAATAGAGCTGTTTAGTTAAAAAGGCAATGTAAAAGCACATCTCTCTCTCACACTCACATACATACAAAACTAGCACTGAGGAAGTGCTGGTAGCCAGTCAGTTCCTGAAAGCCTGGCCGACTAAAAAAATCTGCTCTTGCCAATTGAGTGGCAGTAGGAAGGGGCTATCATGGCCTCCTTTGGGGGACAGTCCCACAGCTTGGGAGCAGTCACAAAGAACAGTTGACAAAGACTGGGTGACCCCTCCTGCTGCAAAGATGTCCCCACTCTATGGCAATCTTGGCTGCAGCATACAGAGTCAGTCCAAGCCTTTTCTCTTTCTGAATCAAAGGGCAAGATGGTGACTTCCTGTATTTCATGAGCAGAAACTACTGAACAGGCAGTTAATTCTTAAGACCCTTGAAGTACATATCAAGTTTGTGTTACCTGCTGCAGCTAATTGCAGCTAATTAAGGAGGTGGTGGTGGTGTCTCGGTTCTCACCAGATGTGTAACTAAGAGGAGCCCTGGTACCTTGTCAGTTGGCTGCAGTAAATCACACAAGCGCACATGAGCATCTATAGACATAAGAAATTTATTTGTCATTACACTCACAAGTGGGTGCAACGAAATGAGGTGCTCTTCCCAAGGTAAAAACTGGACAACACCACTACAAAAAAAAAAAAATTAAAATATACACCACACTCTCCATACAGATATAAATACCCCGTTACTCTCCGCAATTTAAATTTCCACCAGACACTTATGACCCTGCATTTAAACTCAGTACTGCACTTGGGTAAAAGCTGTTCTTGAATCTGCTTGTCCTTGCTTTCAATACCCTGAATCTCCTTCTCGATGGTAATAGTTTAAAGAGTTGATATCCCGGATGAGAGGAGTCACTCAGTATGTTGGATATCTTCCTCTTACATCTGTTCTTATACAATTCTTCCAAAGAGGGGAGTGAACAGCCAATGATGTTCTGGGCCGTCTTAATCACCCTCTGAATTGCCTTTTTTTCTGCCACTGTGCAGCTCGCGAACCATACACAGAGACAGTAGGATAATATGCTCTCAATCGAACTCCGATAGAAGGTGGTTAACAAATAGGCCATTATGTATATGTTTACTCAAATGTCATTCCTGCTGAGTTCGATGGTTTTGCTTATAGGCAAATGGGCTTACTTCACATGGCTACTCAGACGTATATAAAACTGAACTCACAGATACTTTCTCCTTGAAAACAGAGGTACCTTCAGTGAGGTAGCCATATTAGTCTGTTTCAGCAACAGCAACAACAGAAAGAAAAAAGAAACAAAAGGATTGTGGCGCCTTTATACTTAATGGCCAGAATTGGTGGTCACATAAAGTTTGCATAACTTGCTGCATCTAATTGTGATTAATTGACAAGGTAACAGGGTGCATCTGGGTCGTACAGCTGGGTATGTGACCAGGCACATGCCCAAGATGCACCCTAGTTCTTTGGCAATTAGACACAATTACCCACAGGAATTGATACAACCCCCAGCATGATTATGGCCAATAAACTCATTTCAGTGTCAGCTTTATCATAGAACTGCAGAGCTGGAAGGGACACTATGGATCATCTAGTCCAACCCCAGTCAAGGAGACACAATGGGGAATCGAACTCCCAATCTCTGGCTCTACAGTCAGCTACCTAAACCACCCTGTATATAATCCACTTCTTCAGACATGTGTGCTTTGGGTTGCATCCACATATTCAGTGTCTATTTCCTTCAAAGTAAGCCCCACTAGATTGGCTCCCTAGTAGAGATGAGCACAAACCAGAAAACCAGTGGTGGTTCATGTGGCTACACACATACCCAAATGAACCAGTTTGTGGTTCGTTTTTTGGGGCATCCCCAGCTGGCAGGTGTGCACATGCACACAGGCAGCAGGTCTGGCTTCCGTGCAAGGAGCCAGGCCTGCTGCCTCTCAGGATGGTTGTTGTGGCAGAGGAGGTGGCAGCTTGGAGACATGGTAGGGAGGTGATGTGACCAGGGAAGGGGGAGGGACAGGCATCCATTTTGCCAAAGCAAAATGAAGCACAGAGCAGAAAAAAGTTTGCTGCTTTGTTTCATTTTGGCCAAACAGGTTCTATGAACCAAACCATGAACCAGGCCAGTTCATTTTTGTGTCTGTGGTATGTAGTTTGGTTCATGCCCACCTCCTCTCTCTAGTAAGTAGGTTTAAGATTTTATCTTCAAACTGAAGTCCTATTCTCACTTAGCTGGGAGTAAGCCTCATGGAATTCGGTTGGATTTACTTTGCAGTAGACATGTATGGGACTGTACTTTTATTCTCCTGTTCTTTATACATGTTATTATTCTATATGCATTGGCAGGAAATTAGTGGGCACTTTATCATACATACCAATTTTCAGTGGCACAGCACTTCTGGCTGTCTCTCATTTTCTTGTAATTCAATGCAAGCGGTGGGAGAGCAATTTTCTGGCGACACTGTTTATTAGTATTCAGCCTCACCATTGCAAAATTGTTACAGTGGTTTAGCTCTTGAATCCTGCAGAATGAAGTTGCCCTTTGTGTTTCTTCAACTGGCCAAACCGGGTGGTTAGTGTGTGCTGTTCTGAAACGAGTGCAACCTCACTTAAATGAGAGCAACACTCTAGTTTCTTCTCCTACCGAAGACATTAATTTCCATATTGATAAAGTGCACGTTCTCAAACATCAGAATATCTCCTTTTGCTGCAGATACAGAGATAGAGAAAACAGCATTCATATCAGAATTGACCATCAGTGAGTTCATCTTTCAAACACTTGTTGTTGTTGTTTAGTCATTAAGTCGTGTCCGACTCTTCGTGACCCCATGGACCAAAGCACACCAGGCCCTCCTGTCTTCCACTGCCTCCCGGAGTTGGGTCAAATTCATCTTGGTAGCTTCGATGACACTGTCCATCCATCTCGTCCTCTGTCGTCCTCTTCTCCTCTTGCCTTCACACTTTCCCAACATCAGGGTCTTTTCCAGGGAGTCTTCTCTTCTCATGAGATGGACAAAGTATTGGAGCCTCAGCTTCAGGATCTCTCCTTCCAGTGAGCACTCAGGGTTGATTTCCTTCAGAATGGATAGGTTTGTTCTCCTTGCAGTCCAGGGGACTCTCAAGAGCCTCCTCCAGCACCACAATTCAAAAGCATCAATTCTTCGGCGGTCAGCCTTTTTTATGGTCCAGCTCTCACTTCCATACATCGCTACTGGAAAAACCATAGCTTTGACTATGCAGACCTTTGTCGGCAAGGTGATGTCTCTGCTTTTTAAGATGCTGTCTAGGTTTGTCATCGCTTTCCTCCCAAGAAGCAGGCATCTTTTAATTTCGTGGCTGCTGTCACCATCTGCAGTGATCATGGAGCCCAAGAAAGCAAAATCTGTCACTGCCTCAAAAACTACCAGATGTAAAGTTGAGTGGCAGGTTCATGACCAAGGGGGAAGGGGGGAAATGTATCACAACTAACCACCAAAGGCTTGGTTGTGCATATATTTCTTTCCATCCTATTTCCTTTTGAGCTATTGGGTTTTAGCCAGGTGTAAACCGCCTTTCTTCTGGAGGGCTGCATTCCTTGGGAGATAGGGAGATAATCTGCCAGGAGTTGCATGGTAGTAATGGCTAGGGCCCAACCAGTTGTTGGTGAAGCTAGACTCAGAAGTGGATGAAGAGACCCCTTTTTCTTTTTCTCCTGTTGGCACCACCTTGTGTCTTTGTGTCTCTCTTTCTATCAGTCCTCATCTCTCTTCCTCCCTGCCAAGTGGGTGCCCAAGAGAGGGCTAGAGGTCTCAGCTGATTGATACCAGCACTTCTGAATTTTAATTGGGAGCCCAATGAATTTAGATTGAGAGTCGTACGTGGCCCATAGTGGTGCAGACTGCCACCTCTGTCTCTGAAATCAAGCCTGTAGCAAGCCTTGCCAAGCCAACAGCATCCCATTCTCCGAGATTTCAGGGCCAAAACCTGAAGCCAAGGGCAGGCCTTTGTTGGGTCATAGCTGCGCGGCGGGCAGGAGTTGGGAGGGTTTGTGGAAACACTTCTAGTGAAAACAAGCGCAAGAAGTTCCACTTCCTGCTGTGCTCCAAATAGCACGACAGGCCTTAAGGCACGAACCCAGGAGCTCTCTCCCCAGCCGCCTCCCCTCGTTCCTAGTTTTTTTGGGGGAGGGTTGCATGCTAACAATGCATAAGTGCAACATGCATACAAACTGCAAATCCCACCGGCAGCTGGGAAAGGCTAAAGTGGATGTGCAAGCCTTAAAGCAACCTCTCAAAAACCATGAGTTTTCCTCTTCCAGTGACACTTGCCCTGAGGTTTGTCTCCCTGCCTGGAGACCTGGAGGAGCATAACAATTCCCTGAGGCTGCAGCTGGAGACTAGGCAACCCTACTTGTACCTCATGGTTTTCATCATAACAATTACTTGTTTTCTACTGTGTGCTAGTTTTGGCTTAGAAGGCCATAAACAACCAGGGGCCAGGATATCAGGATGACTGAGCCTGCTTGGAATCTCATCTGTCTGTCTGTCTGTCTTGCAGAAGCCCTGTTGTATGTTCCACCACTCAAGTGGACAAAGTTGGTGAGTACAGGAGACTGGGCTTCAGCTGTAGCAGCACCTCAGCTCTGACCCTCCCATACATCCTTTCAATGGGCAGCCAAATCTCTACTATATATATTTCATTGGGGTCCCTGTTGAAAAGAAACATAATTT
The DNA here is from genome assembly GCA_037013535.1 of Intellagama lesueurii. Lineage (NCBI taxonomy): Eukaryota > Metazoa > Chordata > Lepidosauria > Squamata > Agamidae > Intellagama > Intellagama lesueurii. The sequence goes on along the minus strand of JBAJHW010000005.1, from coordinate 65,693,642 downwards.
AATATTGTTTAGAAATAACAATGAGTATGTTATAAGTAATGGGGCATAGGCTATTCTCTGTTGGCATCCATTCTACAACAAATCAGCAGAATCCCAGGTATCTCTTTCTCTTCAGATTTTAAAGACAATATTTTCTGGTACTCCTGAATTCTAGAATCCCATGCACACAGGTAGATTTCTGTTGCTGAATAATGAAGGAACGATGGAAAATTTGGAAGGAACGAAAAGCTAAAATTTGCCTAAGACAAATAGCAAATACCAAGGTGCCCCTGCGGTGCACATGTATCAATTATTTGGTTTCATCAAAATGCTTAAAGCTGCATGTTCCAAGGTGTATGACTTCAGCTACTACATTTGCCAAACTTGCAACAGTAAAAGGACCCACAACGATAATTAATACCTAATGGTGTTTAAACGCTGCTGCTCCTGTCGTTGCATGGCAACCAGTATATCACAGGCTTGTCAGTGTGCAATAAAAGAAAGGAGAGAGGCATCAAGCTGAAAGAGACACTGTTTTTCCACGCCTCAAACCAGCTGACTGATTTTGTTTTCTAGCAGGACTTTCCTGTAAACCGGTCCTCCCATGAGTCTTTTTTAGTCCTGAATCTGTGGCAATGGCAAAAGGAAATTTAATGGTGTGGGAAAACTGGAAAGCCTATAATTGAATGAAACAAAGAACTGTTCTTTTTTTTTCTTTTAAAAAGATACTGTCCATGTTAGAAATGCACCAGTAATGTTATGTCCAATATCTTGTCATAATATATGGTGGTCAAAATCCTGTTGCTTACTGTAGTAAATGGCACCAGTGTAGACCTGATTGAATCAATGGGGACTTGGCAACTCAACTCCTCCATAAGTTCCATTGATTCAAATGAGCCCTACTCTAACAACAACTTGCTTTAGAGTAGGACAGCACTATGAAAGAAAACCATGGTAAACTTGTAAAATGTATTAGAAACTTCCATGATTCTAATAAATCCCCTTCCCATGCCTGGGCTAGAATTGATCTTCAACTGAAAGAGTTTCGATTTATTGTAATATAACAACATTTAAACAAGACAGAATATATGAAAAGATTTAATCTTGACTAAAAGGTAATTTTTCCTGGCTGATAAAAGCATTAATTCTACATAGTTCTTCATACTGTACTTTATTTTTTGCAGTACCATAAATATAGTAATTAATTATTTAGTATTTCAATTGAGTTCATATTTATCATAATGCTCTTTTTGTCTTAGTAGTCTTCCCTCTAATTCTCCAGAGTGCTGCGCGGCAGCTTTGCACCTTGCACGTGGGATTCCAGTCACTACCAGAAGCAAATAGGTGGAAACGCTGGGGCAACTGTGCGTGCCCAATGAAGCCCCACATACCCACGTGGCTTAGAGGGAACGTTGATTGCAATGTGTATGTTTTGGTATATTCAAAATTATATATTCATTTTATGGATGAAATCCAGTAGTAAGTGACAGCTAGAGTAGACCCATTGAATCAGTGGGAATTTGGTGAATCAACTCCTGTGCAAGTTCCGATTCAATGGGCCTACTCTAGTTGTGACCTGTAGGCATCCTTAAGTCTCGAGAGACTATGGTAATGTGCTCTGAATAGAGGTCTTGGAACAACGTCTGGTGTGGCTGAGAAGGCCAATTCGAGAGTGACAATCCCTTCCACACTGAAGACAAATACAATCTGTCCCCTGTCCAGCTCCCTGATTTTGCTGGTTTCGGGACTGCCTCTTCGCCTCGGCCTGCTGGACAAGGGTCTCTTCAAATTGGGAGAGGCCATGCTGCACCCCTGCCTCCAGGCTGAACGCTCAGATGTCAAAGTTTCCCATCTGTTGAGGTCCATTCCTAAGGCCTTCAGATCCCGCTTGTAGATATCCTTGTATCGCAGCTGTGGTCTCCCTCTGGGGCGCTTTCCCTGCACTAATTCTCCATACAGGAGGTCTTTCGGAATCCGACCGTCAGCCATTCTCACAACATGCCCAAGCCAATGTAGACATCGCTGTTTCAGTAATGTATACATGCTAAAAATTCCAGCTCGTTATAGGACTACTCTACTTGGAACTTTGTCCTACCAGGTGATACCAAAAATGTGTCGGAGACAATGCATATGGAACGTGTTCAGCCTTCTCTCCTGCCGTGCACAAAGGGTCCAGGACTCACTGCAGTACAGGAGTGTGCTCAGGACACAGGCTCTATAGACCTGGATCTTGATATATGCTGTCAGCTTCTTATTAAGCCATACTCTCTTTGTGAGTCTAGAGAACATGGTAGCTGCTTTGCCAATGCGTTTATCCAGCTCGACATCTAGGGAGAGAGTGTCAGAGATCGTTGAGCCAAGGTACACGAAGTCATGAACAACCTCCAATTCTTGTGTAGAGATGGTAATAGAGAAGTTGTGACTTACTGCTGAATATATATGTGTGTGTCTTATTAAATCCACCTTTGTGTTCTGTAAGAACGAGAACCTGCCTTAACCAACAAAGACCATTAGGCCATCTAGCTCAGTAATTGTGTCCACTGACTGGCCAGTTTCAGGTTTCCAAATGGACATCCTTCCCAACCCTGCCTGGAGATGCTGGGGACGGAATCTGCAGCCTTTTATAGATGTTCATTGTCTATCACAAAACGACAGCCCTTCTTCTTCTTGGGACTGTTGGGAATCTCACTCTGCAAGGCTTGTTCAAGTCAGCTGAGCTCCCACCACCCAATATTAGTTCTCATGTACAGGTCTGCTCGCTGTATTCCATAATGCAGCCAAAGCTGGCCCTTGTATGAGGCAAGGTCAGCCCTGCCTCAGGGAGCACAGAGGAGGTGCCCTGAAAGAGCCGCCAATTATTAATTATCTAATTCATTGTTATTTTGTTTTTACTGCTAGAAATATGGAGAAGGACTTGAAAGTGTGTTCACCTTCTGAGCCAAAATATCTTAACTGGATGTGGGATGCTATCTGACTTAAAATGGGTGGGAGTTCCAACTGTTGCTCTGCCTCAGGGAGCAAAATATCTGGGACCAGCTCCGAATGCAGCCTTGTAGCATGAAGTAATATGACCACGTGTTTTGATCATTAGCTGTCACAATGGTACATTTTCAGACTTCAGCCAAATGTGATTTTAGATTCAGTCATTCCAATCCACAAATCAAAATGATGTGTCACACTACACCGCAAACCACTGTGTCAGGCTACCTGGGCAACAAATCCTTGCATTCTAACAGGAGTACCATGTACAAATTTACTCAGAATTTATACCTACTATTTTCAAGTATCTGGCTGCAGACCCAGAGGTTGGGAGTTCTAGGAACTCTAGGACTGTGTGCAGCATCTGTTGCACATGTATAAATATGATTGAGAGAAAAGTCAGCATAAAAGATCTGGGGTTGCATAGCCAGGAAGGAAGGGAAAAAGATGTGGGCATGTGTCTCAGCTTTGTGGGCTGCAGTATTTTTCAGTCTCAGAAGATTTATGCTTGCTCAGACTGTGACTCCCAATCAGATTGTAGATCATGGTTGGGAAACTGACAGAGAGCTAGTGTTGCAGAGTTTTAAATTTCTGGTAAAATTCCTTTTTGCTACACAGTAAAAGTACAGAGACTCATGGAGGAGAATAGCTACAATTTCCCAGGGTCCACCCCTTTTCATTAACTGCCACTTAAGTTCTCAATAACACCATACTTCAAGAAGGAGGCTGAGACATTTGTAGGAGAAAGAATAAAAAATGTTTCTTTACTTACAGTTCCTTGAAGTTACAGACTTGTGTATGCTGCTTTCTTTACTGCAGACATACTTAGCAACCAACTGAACAGATGAACAGTAAACAAACAGCTGCCACCAATCGAGGGAAGAGAGAGAAAAGAAAAACACTCAGCAGAGAGGTGGGGCCCTCTCTGAAATCAAAGGCTTGGAAGGAATGATTGGTTTGTGCTAGATAGACAATCTCCCCAGCCCAGAAAAGTCCCTCCCAGTCACTCAAACCACAGCCAGCATGCAAAGCTGCAAATAAAAATTCCAACAGAGTACTGTATAGAGTTCTGGACACCATACTTCAAGAAGGATGCTGACAAACTGAAATAAGTTCAAAGGGGGACAACAAGGATGATCAGGGGACTAGATACCAAGCTCTATGAAAAAGGACTTTACTGCCCAGGTATTAAGATCATCAGGGGAGGCCTTTCTCTCAGTCCCACCACCCTCAGAGGCATATTTGGTGGGGACATGGGAGAAGGCCTTCTCTGTTGCTGCTTCCAGGCTCCGGAACTCCCTCCCACAGGAGGCCAGTTTGGCCCCACCTTTGCTGTGCTTCTGCAAGCAGACGAAGACCTTTCTCTTCAGGCATTTCCTTTAAATGATTGGTAGACCAAGAGGATTTCTTAAAGGGATTATTGTATTCTATTGGTTTACTTGCATTTTTAATATTGCTCTTATTGTGAGTTTTAATATATCTGTTTAATGCTTTTTTAGTATTGTAATAATTTATTATTTATCTTTTAACTTTTTCTTTTGATACCGTAAGCCACCTTGGATCCTTTAGGAGAAATGAGGCAAACAAACAAACAAGAAAGAACTGGGCATGTTTAGACTTGAAAAAAGAAGACTGAGGGGAGATATGATAGAATTTTTCAAATACTTGGAAGATTGTCATACAGAGGAAGGGCAGGATCTGTTCTCAATTGTCCCAGAGTGCAGGACACATAATAATGTACTATAGTTATATGAAACCACATTTCAGTTGAGTATATGGAAGGGTTTCCTAACTGCTAGAGCAGTGTGACAATGGAACCAATTACCTAGGCATATGGTGAGTGCTCCAACACTGGAGGCATTCAAGAAAAAGTTAGCCAACCATCTGTCAGATATCCTTTGATTAGGATTCCTGCATTGAACAGGGGGTTGGACTTGATGGCCTTACAGGCCACTTCCAACTCTATTATTCTATCATTCCATGATTCTAATAAATCCCCTTGCATTCCATAAGAATAGGAATCTGCCTTATTTTAGCGGAGACCATTAGCTCATCTAGCTTACTGTTACCTGTGTTGACTGGTCAGTGGTTTTCCAGGTTTCAAATACACATCTTTCCCAGCTATGCCATGCCTGGAGATGCTTGAGATTGAAACTGCAGCCTTTTATACATGATGGGCTCGGTTCCACAGCCATCAGGGAAAAGAGAAAAATGTTTAGATGAACATAAGAAGAGCCCTGCTGGATCAGGCCAAGGGCCGATCTAGTCCAGCTTCCTGTATCTCACAGTGGCCCCACCAGATGCCTCTGGGAGCCCACGAGACAACTAGAGACCTGTCTCCTGATATCCCTCCCCCGCATCTGGCATTTTGAGGTACCTTCCTTTTAAGCCTGGAGATTATACATCCCCATCATGGCTTGTAACCTGCGATGGACTTTTCCTCCAGGAATCTGGATGGGTTTGTTGCTAGGTAGCTTGCAGAAAAGACCTGTATTTCTGGAAATTTTCAACCCCTCAGTTTGTGAAGAAGAACATAAGTCTATGAAATGTGTCTGTTTTCTTAACAATTAAAACTGTCAGACTTTTTATCTGATATTCAAAAAAGAAATACCATGGAAATGCACAAAGTGAAATATCAGGCTATTCCATCTTTGAAAATGAGGGAGGGCTAGTCTTCATATTTCCTATGTAATGACTTCAGAATTTAGTCTCACTCTGTGACTCATAGCTGGCCCTACCATTATGGAAAGTGAGGCAGCTACCTCAGAAAGCAGCAAAGGCTGAGGAGAGCTGCCGTGAGGTGCTGAAGGAGAGAAATGAGTGCCAGCTAGTCAGCCCTGCAAAGCTAACCTACTGCTTTTCCGTACAGTTCAGGACATTGTTCCATTGCCAGCACTGAAGGAATATTCACCTACCCAGTCAGCTTGTTCACGTGTGAAACTTGGCAGGTGTGTCTGACCACAGGCTGAACAAAAGGCTTGGACACTGACCTGGCCCTTCTGTGAATTTCCCTCTGAAGTTGAATTTATCCCTGAAAGTGTTTCCTTGTAGTTGCCATGCAAGGGGTGTGTGTGAAAAAGACAATTCCCTTGCATCATGGTTCTGTAATGGGACTAACAATGCAGTGAAATAGTTTCATTAGTATGTAAATGTCTCCCCAGTGAAAGATTTCTGCACAAACAGGGTTTCATTACCAGCTCCTAATACAGAGGTTTAAACTTGGACCTGAGAGAGTTAACTCTTCACTGTTCCCCTGACTGTTGAGGATTAACTCCCCTGGAGATTTCTTTTTTGCTGGTAATGGAATTAACATCCCCACAAGACCATTTTGTCTGCCATCTCCATCAGAGTGTTGCCATCTGCATGACAAGATAGTTAGGTCTCCAAACAGTTCAGAGTTTGGTTTGGTTTCCTGACCTGGGTAGAGGAGCCTTTTTTAAAAAATCAGTTGCAGACTAATTTTCAAGGCATCTTTCTTTGGCAGTAAGGCTGTGGACTTAATAATGCCATATTTAAAGCCAGCATAAGGACAGTTTGGCTATCCCCATTTCGGGGGAGAGGGGAGGTAGTAGAAGAGGCCATGAAAAATGAAACCTAATTTCACGTAACCAAGATTGGTCCCAAGGAGATCGACCACAGAGCTAATTATATATGTTTGGGCCACACATATGCTGTCTTAATTTGTTGCTTAAAAAGCAAAGAAAGAAACAAAAAACAACAGGTGGGTGGGTGAGGTAGTCTATTGAAATAAAAACTGAACTTCTGCTTCCACAGATCTCATGAGAAGCTTCATAAGACCCAGGATTGTATTTCTCTGAAGTTGGATGGGACTGCCTTCACTATCCAAACATAGCTTCCAAAACTGCTTGGACTGATGCTTGTTTGTAATTCTTTGAGGATAGAAATGCCCTAGCATGTCCCTTGCCCATCTCTTTCCCAAAGTGGTGTACTCCTGGGGATTCATCTCTGAGCCTGGATGCTCAGGTTTTGGAGGTGTCCGGGAGTGCTTTTGCACAGTTGAAGTTGATGTACCAGCTGTGCTTTTTCCTTGAGACGTCTGATTTGGCTACAGTGACATGTGACACACTCTAAATAGGGCTACCTTTGAAGACAATTTGGAAACTTCAGCAGGTTCAAAATGCAGCAGCCAGATTACTGACCGGGGCCAGTTGTTACAACAACCGCACTGGCTACAAGTCCATTTCAGGGGGCCAATTCAAAGTGCTGGTCATTATCTATAAAGCCCTATATGGCTTGGGTCCAGGCTACCTAAAGAACCGTATTTCCCCATATGAGCCTTCTTGGTGCTTAAGATCATCAAAGGAGGCTCTCCTTCCAGTACCATTGCCAGCACAGGCACGGTTGATGGGGTCACAAGAGAGGGCCTCCTCTGTGGTTTGGAATGCCCTCCCTCAGGAGGTCAGGTTGGCTCCCCTCTCTTTCAGACAAGACTTTTAGCAGTCATGACTGAGTCCCTGAATACCATTTTTAGTTAAGATAGTTTTTAACATTTTACCTGTTTTTAATTATTCAATTGTATTTTAATCAGTTAATTTTTTTAATGTATATTTTACTGTGTTTTAAATTTTATTCTTTTTAATACTGTGAGTGATCAAAACTTAGGGTTAGCCATATGTTGAACAGACTTATTACAACCCAGTGGGTCTTAGGTTTATCACTATTACCTGAAGTCCAATTCATTTCAGTTGATCTCCTCAAAGGATGACTAAATATGGATCCAACTCTCAGAGTGTATTTACACTAAAGAGGTTTGACTCGTTTTTAACAATCCTAATTCCATCTCATGGAATGTTGGGGTCTTCGTTTGGTGGGGGGTTTAGAATTCTGCTATAGTTCAGGAAAGGCACTAGAATTCCCAGCAAAGAATGCTCTTACCAAACTACAAATCCCAGCATCCCATAGGATGGTAGTTAGCATGGAATCAGACTACTATAGCTATGTAGTATACAATAAGGACACATTGAGTCTTCCGTGATACCTCCTCAATCAGCAGTTGGTTCCAGTTTTCAGTCATCTTGCTCATTGTACAATCTGGGCTTCTTTTCATACAACGATAATATCTTCACAAGTTTATATTAACTCTTTATGGTGTAGAGAATCCTACCTGCACCCCACATGTACAGATTTCCCATTCAGCTATCCCTTCACCAAAATTGTGACAGTCTGTCTGGGAGTGCAATCATCAAGCATGTAAATACTGGGATAAATTCTGAATGTTCATATACATAGAAAAATGTCTTGCTATTATCCGCCAATGCTTGTGAGAAGGATGTTGCAATCCTATGCATTTTTACTCCAAAGAAAATTCTATCAAATTCAGTGGAGCCAGTTGTGGAAAACAGCTGTTCAAGTGGATGGACAGATGCTGAAAGTGCAATAAATAAAATGAAGGAACAATGCATCTCTGAACACATGATGATCAGTATCTAAACCAACACATAATTAATTTTTCCCAGTTTGAACCTATGGTTGTCTTGTTAAGACAAGTTGGGATCTAAAATCCTTGTGGATCATCTAGAAATCATGCAAAGCCCTGCCAATGGATCTCAATGTACCTTCCACCCATGGGATCTTGTTTAAGGAACTATCACATTTTTTTAAAAAAGGTCTTTATATATGAACAAAAATGCTTTTGATCCTTTTTCTCAAAACATCAGATTAAACAACTTCCAACACTGATGATGTATTTGGAGCAAATTTTCTGGGGGTAGATATTAGATGAAGTCCTGCTGGTCTGATGCCTTTTAAATGTATCATTAGCTATGAAAATGATGCTTTCTTCCCTATCAGAAAGTATTTTTGAATCTATCACCTTCTGGAAAAAGCAATGACTATTCTGAAGTCTAGCTAATGAGTTGAGAAACTAAGCCACTGATAATTTGGCTTATTCAATTCTTTAAAAAAACTCAGATTTATGAACTTGGGATATCATGCTTCTGTACCCACAATTCAAAACACCAGCATGCCAAGCTTTACATATCAAACTGAAGTCCAGTTAAAAAGTTATAAGTTTTTTTGTTTAGGCTGCTCCCATTTTTTAGAATTGCCTTGTAGAATGTTGATTTACTCTGCTGCACAATAACATCATTGCACTTCCATGCAATAACGAAATTGTCACAGAATAACCAATAATGATGATTATGCAAAAATCAAACTCAAGCCACAGGGCAGAACTCACAGCGGCGACCGTTAATGAAGAAAGCACCTTATGCATCTCCTTTCCTGGGCTATGTAATGCTCAGTGATCAGAAAATAAAGAAAACACTGCAGGACAGACCTGAAAACATGTAGATAATTGGGCAATTAAACGTGTACCAGTTACATTATAATAGCAATAATAGTAAGTGGGTTTTATAATTTTCCAGAAATAAATGATGAAGATTCAGCCTCTTGTTTAGAGCAGGTTAAATAGAATTTTGCCCTATTGTACTAAGTAGGACACCCTGATTTAGGAAAACAGTTATTTCATTTAATTGTACGTTGAGTTCTCTAATGTGGTTTCTTCCTGGGGACAAAAGCATTCATAACATTCTATAGGAGCCTTTCCCAAGATGATGCCTCCCAAATAGGTTGGGTGACAATTCCCATCATTTCCAGCCTGCCACAATACACTGCTTTGCCCAAAAGAATTTAGCTCTTAAATGTAACAGCACTGCTTAGAAATATTTCAGTGGAAGAAAAAGCAGTCACAATAAGGGCAATGCTTAGGAGGCAAATTTCGGAACAGGAAAGAAAAAGTGGCCTATTCTAAAGTTAGGGTTTTCCTGTTGTTGAAATGTAATTTCCTTTTGTGGAATTGATCTGGGAGAGTGTTTGGAAAAGACAGACACAGACTTCTTTCTGTTAGGTCCAAGCTAAAGGATGGTGGTGATGGTGGCCATGGCGAGGATAAGCAGGAGGTTGATAATGATAATGATTGGTTAGATTGACTTAGTCCTGCTATGGGCAGATGCGACCAAGTAAATGGAACCAGTTTTAGTTCAATAAGGCACAGAAATACATACATTTCTGCAGAGCCACCAAGTTTAAGAGGACGTGGAAATCAATGCAACAATTGACTCTGTTCCAGAGATGGGCAAAGTGTGGCCCTCCGGACATTGTTGGACCGCACCTCCCAGCATTGCTCACCCACCACCAGAGCCAATGGCGAGGAATGTTGGGAGTTACAGTCCAACAACATCTGGAGGGCCATACATAGGCCACTTGGGGTTTCCTATAATTCTGAATCCAGCATAATTCGTAACATTGATAATATCCAAGAGGAAGAAAATAATGCTGATGATAAGCACGTGGTTAGCAGCCACAGGACTTTCAATACCGTCCTTCTTTCAAGGCCCCTGCTGTTCAGGTCACCTTGAAGGCGGTGGCACTGGGAAAAGGTGTTCTCCATTAAATTATGAGGGAAGCCAACTTTGTAGGGTCGTGTGGCTGTCCCATCTGGCATTTCAGGACATCCAACCGCAGGAGTCTGGCGGTGGATGTAGAAAAATGTGCGGCTGACGGAAAAGCCGGCAGGCAAGGCGAGCGGGTCGCCGCCACTGAAGGGAAGACGAAGGATCGGGATCGGAAGCAAAGCAGCCGAAGTGGGGGGGGGGGGACCTCGGGAGCCATCCCTGGGTCGTTCCGCAGAGCTCGCCTCCGCCGTTCGGTCACCGGCCGCCGCCTCCCGAGCGTCGACCGGTGGTCGGGTTGGGTGAGGCCGCGCGGCTTTCGGTCCGATGGCTCCACCTCCCGGCCTGCGTCGCGGCGCTCGGCGGCGGCGCGGGGTTCGGGGAGGGAGGGAAGCAGGCGGGCAGGGCGAAGGGCTGCGCTGCGAGGGTGCCCGGCGCCGAAGGGGTTAAGCGGCTGGCGGCGGAGGAGGAGGAGGAGGAGGAAGGGGGGGGGAGCCGCCGCTCGGCTCAGCGCCCGTTCTCTGGTGGCGCTCAGAGTCGGGGGCTCGCTTTGCCAGGGGGAAGATGGCGACGGAGGGAGCGAGCGGGGAGCCCGGCTCCGGCGGCCGCGGGGATCCGACAGCAGCGGTAGGCGAAGCGCTGGGCGAGCTCTGGGGTTTGGCGCGCAGGGGGGGGGGGGCTCTCTCATTTTCCCGCTCGGCCAGGCGCCGGGCTTGGCGGGTCCTGTCGGTCCCGCGGGCGGCCGGGCGGGCGGGCTGGGGAGCGTTGGGTGGGAGGCGGCGCGCAGAACCTCCGCGCCACTTTCTCGAGGCTGGGAAGGGGAAAAGCGCACGGGGGAACTGAGGCAGGCAGGGGGGAAGGTGCTTGGGCCCAGCGGGATCGAGCTGGGCTTGCAGGCATCGCTTACAGCTTTTTTTGGGGGGGGGATCTTAAGCTTCTGCGCCCCTGGGGACGGCGAGAGAGGGAGGGAGAAGAATGGGAGGGGGAGCACAGCGCGCCTCGCTTGGGCTTGGCTGAAGCGCGCCTGGGCGCCGCAGTCCCAGAGGTGCCTCCTGGCTCCCTCTCAACGAGGGTGAGGGATTAGGCGCCGAGTGGGTGCTGGTCTCGGGGAGAGAAGTGGGGGGGCACCAGGGCTCGCCGGTGGCGAGACGATCGTGGCACCGCGGCTCCGGTTGGGAGTGGATCGTGCGCCCTTGGCAGGGGACGGGTGGGCGCACGCAGCCCCTCATAATGATCGTCCTCCCTCCTTCCCTTCCCTGTCCTTCGGTGATGGCGAAGGACCCCCCCCCTCCCGCTTTTGCGAGGAGGCGGCTCCCTATTGTTTGTTTGCGTGTGTGTGTGTGTGTGTGTTGTGCGCGGTCCGTCATTTCCACTTGGAGGAATAGCGGTGGCGGCGTTCGCGGGCCGCACTGGCGGGCGGGCGGTGTGGCACTGGGAGCTGCCAGGGGCAGACCGCCCGCGACCGTTCCCAGCACTGATCGCCCTGGAATTAACGCCCTCTCCTCCCATATGGGCTGGCCTCCCTCCCCCCCCAAGCCTATGAACAACAAGCGTGGGATATTGTGAGAAAGCTCCGGGGATTTGGGCGGGCGGCGTTGCCTTTTGAATTCCTATCCTGCGCCAAGCTCGTGGGACTTGGGGTTAAGAAAGCAGCAGCTCACGATCACTGGGAAAGCTTTGGGGGCTTTTTTGGAGGCGGGGGTGGAGGGAGGAACCCAAGTGCTTTTCAGATAGGCATGCAGATAATCATTCTACTTAAATTCTCTCCTAGCCCCCCCCCCCCACTTCCAAAGTGGCAGTAGGGGAAAAATCCACCTTTTTTCCATATCTTTGCTGGAGGCTTTCTCTCACGCTAACAGGAGCACCCGCGGCTCTTCCTAAACTCCCAAAGTGCGGGTAGTCTTGGGGTTTAGCACTTCGTCACACGATGTTTGACAGCCTTTCCCGGGTAGAGAGGCCTTTCCCAGCCTCTCCTTTTGTTGTTGATGTGCCCTTTCGTTTTCTAATTTGCAGGTCAATTTCTAGTCCACTCGCTCCCTGATTTAATCAGGCAGTGAGGCTCCTCTTGTAAATGGAATGGCATGGAAAAATCCATGCTTTGATTAGTCCCCTGAAAGCTGTAAATCAAAATGCTCTTGTCACTTGAACCACATGTGCGGTTTGTCCCTAAGATCAAGATGTCATACCTTTCTAGTTTTGCCTGCTGGGTGCTTTGGAGATGGAGTGATCACCACAGGAGACCCTATTCCATGCTGCTCTCTCTGTGGAACCATCGTTCTCTGTGTTCTCTTTTCAGCACTTTTCATTTCTCCTCTTTTTAGCACTTTGCACCTTATGGGGTTTATATCATTTTTTCCTCTGCCAGTGACTCTGAGAAACTTAATTGTGACAGGGCAGCCAATACAGACGTGCACCAATTCAGCCTGCGGGCCTCCTGAAGTGTTGAGATACAAGTCCCATCATCCCCCACTGTTTGCAGCAGGTAGTGGCTGTAATCCAACAGATTTGGAGGACTGGGAAAAGGCTGGGTTGATGTTTAACTAACACCTGGAACAACTCCAAACTGAATCTTAAATTTAAGTTGCCCATTGAATTTTTCCATCTTGTAATATGAACCTTTTCATTAAAGTCCCATTAAAACCATTTGAAAGAAATAACCATTTGCTAAATAGATCCTTAAAGAAGCAATAGGTAGGTAACATAGCTAAATCAATTAGTGTTTATTGCCTGAAGAGATGAGAGATTCATGAAGTAAACATGCAAGTAATGGAAGCATGGATTGATAGTGGATGTATTTGTATCCATTAGTAATGTGATGTAAGAAGGAAGAGGTTAATCTAAAGCAGCGGTCCCCAACATTTTTGGGACCGCAGACCGGCTGAGCCTCGGAGGAAGGCAGGGCACCCCCCTGCGCTCGTGCGCTCTCGAGCACATGCGCGAAGTGGTGGGGGAGTGCGCGCGCCAGCACCGGCGTGAGCACTCCCCCATCCCTTCGCGCATGCGCAGGAGCGCCTGCCCACGCACCCGCCCACCCCTTGCGGGTGCATGCGTGAAGAGGTGGGGGAGCGCTACTCGCTCACGCCGGCGCTGGCATGCGCATGTTCGCAAAGCAGCTGTGGGGAGGGGAGTGCATGCGGGGGGCGGGAGGTCTGTCTTCGCGGTCCGGCTCAGGCCACGGACCGGCACCAGGCCACGGACCGGGGGTTGACAACCTCTGATCTAAAGTATCCGTCAAATGCAAGAAACTGTGGCTGCTTTTGTGCTCAGTATATTTTGAAAACCAGGTCACTTCTATTTAGGGAGTTACATGGCTATTTATAGGCCACACCCCATTAAAAAATTGTTACTTGATGTTGATAAAGACACACTTTTCGGTCTTTAGTATATTTATAGATACTGAATTTGTTATGCAATTTAATATAAAAGAGGTTTGTTCACCCCCACACCGGATTGTTGAAACACTTTGCAAAGGGAATGCTACCACTGCCATTCTGTGTACCGTTACCTAGGAGTAAGTACATTTGAAATTGGTGGAACTTGCATCTGAGTAAATATGCATCATACCGGGCTGTCAAAGTAGTGTTGGCTTTTCTTTTGTACAACTAATGAAAGGCCAGTATCTTTGTTCCAACAGATACACTTTGTATTTTTGCCCAGATCTCAGATTAATTTGTAACTTGGAAGTTTGCTAAGATTTCCAGTAGAGTGTTTTCAGTTGAATCTGAGCCTTCTGGCTTAGCATTTCCAGGCCTGAAAGTATAAATAATGCAATAAACAATTTAAAAGGAACACCAATGGTTATAGAGCAACGTCCCATTGTTAACTTTCGACAGAGAGGGGATGCCATTTTAAGCTGAAGTGTTGTAGATATTGGCTTCTAGCTACTGTTTCCAGGATATCTTAGTGAAGAAGAAGGAAGAAATGAGTATCTTTCAGCCATAGTGTTTTTATTCTTCTGCTGGAGGAATATGTGGAATATTCTGGGGAAATGACCCTGCATTTTAAACTCAGCAAGATGTTTATGACGAAGGAGGTTGGGGGATCTGTATAAAAAGAAAGTTCCTTTTAATGGCCATATTTGGGAAGAAAACCAAAATTCTTCCCATTGTAGGCTTTCCTGAACCATGCAGAGCAGTTGGTGTGGGGAGGAGGGGGTGCCAGCCTTAGTATCTGCTTGGTTGCCATGGCATTTGTGACAAGGGAAAAACTTGAAGGCAGTTGCTTGAATCACCTTTCACACCTACATGATGTTGGAATTCACACTTGCAGGGAGGCCTAGCCAGAAGCTATACTTGGCTGGTATTGCTTAGGCTGCAGGTTCAGATCCTGTAAAAGAAGCACGGGGAGCAGATCTTTCTCTGAAACCTTTCCACAAGGTGCTGGGGAACTGCATCCACTTGGCATAGACACTGATGAGTTAGGTGGGTCAAAACATGGGTCTGTGTGGGACCATCATCTCATATGGAAGCCATAGGCATTTACTCAGGACTTACTTCAAGATGATCCCGCCTGCTAAGACACTTACATTTTAAACAGTGATCTTCAAATTTTGAAGCAGGTAGCTTGCGCTGCTTTGTGTGCTGAAGACAGTAGGAGCTTTGTATGTGAACACACCTCCTCAGTGTTATGCTTTTATGAAAGGCTTTTCAGTAGTCTGCTTTGTGCCTTTATAACATCAAAGTTCTCCTGAAGGTTCTTGTGAACTTTCTTGGGCAAAGAATAAGTCTGGGGAACAGATTCCAAAGTGAGAAAGAGGGGTGCAGTGCAGTAGTGGAAGAAGCTAAGGGCATGAGGTGGGGCCAAGTGTCATACTTCCTGGTTTTGATAGTTCCCATCAGCTCTAAAATACAGAAATCAGTTCTGTGCATATCCTGTCTACTCAGAAGCTAGGCCCAGTGCAATACTTTTCTTCAGCTGAGAGTTCCACATGACACTTTTGCAAGCAAATGGTAGATCTCAGTTCCTTAGTTTTACTTGCCTTCTTATTTCCAGTCACAGAAAATGAAAGGCTGGGTGAGGAGCCAGTGTGAGCTACATCCAGCCTTTTGACTGGAGATTCCCCATCTTTGACCTGAAGGCTGCTTTCTGTCGCTATACATGGCTCTTGCTTTCTGGACACGTGTTCTAAGTGATCGCTCTAATGCTGTGGGTCCCAACCTTGGATAACTCAGGCGTTCTTGGACGGCAACACCCAGAAGCCTTCACCACTAGGTCTGCATCCAGGATTTTTGGGAGTTGCCATCCAAGAACACCTGGGTTACCCAAAGTTGGGAACCATGGCTTTAATGTATATGCTTAGCTCCACATACAGTGTTCACAAAGCTTGTTTGGGGTTTTTGTAGAAATAGCTGTGTCAAATGGTGGGTTTGGAATTAGATTGGCCTTCCTTCTATTCTTATAAGGCAGCAGAAGCTGTGTGCTAAACGAAGGGGTCAAGCAATCAGTCTCTACCAGTTCCCCTCTCCATTTCTCATGCTGCTTTGGAGGCTCCCCAAACCCTGCAGAATGGTTTTGAAGAAGCATGCAGAGGGAAGGAAGAATCACAGAAATCATCCTCCCAGTAACTCGTCCACTGTGAGCAGAACTCTGCTACATGTTCATCTGGATTTCAATTTCTTAATGTTTCTCAGACATTAAGCTCATTTTATGTAATCTAATTTACTAAGGGGCATATTCATGTCTCTCATGGAACACTGGTGCATTGCAGGGCATTCTGGATATAGTCTAGAGTTTTATTTGGAGAGCTCTGTTGAGTTATGTCTCCTAGAACAATGTTTTCTCAGCCTTTGGCACTCCAGATGCCTTGGATGTCACCTCCCAAAGATCCCATCCAGGATGACCATTGGTCATGGATTCTGGAACTTGGTCTCCAAAGCATCTGGAGGGCCAGATGTTGACAACAGTGACCTAGAACACACCAAATTGTCACTTCCACTTGTAGTTTTGCAAAAAGATAGTGGTGGATAGGCTTCTTTTCATGAAGCTTGCACATCTTGTTTCACCAAGGGGTTCCTGGAGAGCTTTGAGGATTCCTTTGAATGCAGTTCAAAAACTTGCCACAGTAGTCTCATTGCCTGAGTAAACCCACTGTTGCACAAGAAGAAAGCAATGGCAATTAATGTGGCTACTGGCCCTTAATTATGAGCCTCAGGAAAAGCAGCAGGGTGGCCGTCAGCCTAATCTAGAAGAAAGCACAAGCTTTGATTTCCTTTTTTTAAAAAAAGAAACAAAAGAATGCTGGTCTCATGCATGCCACTTGCTTCCATGCCAAAGGATGATTATGTAATGGTGTACAATTACAGGACATGCAAAGCCTTTTACATGATGTACCCCAGGCATGTGGCTTAGTTTCAAAGGTGGCCCTGGCAGATGGGCACCATAATGCAGAGTACTTATGTGCTGTTATGCCATGCAAAATTAGTGTGCTACTAAAAGCTACTGGGGGTTGGGTTTCTCTGTTAACATGTCATATCACAGAAGGGAGACGTGACTATTGCATATTTCTTTTTTCTTTGAAAACATTTAAGCAACAAGGAGATCAAGGAACACCTGTGAGATTCTGATGTGTTAAACTATGCACACAGTTATTGGTGGATGTCTAATTCCTTCCTCCTTAAATTCCCCAAATGTGTTTTTTACAAATATTGGGTAAAATATCTTCATGCCATATGTTTAAAAGTCATGTCAGAACGCTGAGTACTAGTTTCTTCATCAACTAATTCGGCATAGCTCCCAATCGCATAGTTGCAGTCATGAGAGCAGAGTAGAACCCATACATCACAGGAAGTTCACATTAAAATGTGAGAAGGACTATAAGTGAGTGGCTGAGCAGCTAGTTTGCCTGCAGAAAAGCCAAGGTATGGTTTGGGAAAGATTCTCCCATGAAACTCTTGAGAGTTACCAGAAGTGTGTAAAGGTAATGCTGTGCTAGGGGATCTAACTCATGGAGGTGGCTTTCCTCTTTTCCTAAAAGGTAGCAACTAGAGATTTTGCAGCTGTGCTGCCTGGGAGTTGTAGTTTCCGAATGACAAATGTGTCCCGTCCCCCAACCGCCCATGGCATCTCTCTTTTCACACACAAAAGGTATTCAATAGACCATCTTGAGGCTTTCAGAAGCTTTCTTCCCTTTTCAGCATTTTTAATTGTAGGGTTTATTTTTGTTACATACAAGTAGATCCAGCACAAACATAAAGATTTCTAAGGGAACATTTTCATTGATCTTTTTTTTAAAAAAGAACTGCCCGCTCTATGCCCATGCTTCTTCGATTTCTCAGTCAGTCTACAAAAGATGCCAGTTTCGCATCTATAAGCTAGTAGCATGTGGGTTCTCTGGCACTGTGTTTCCCTGAAAGCTGCATGCCCGAGCAGTCAAGATTTGGCAGCTGGCCCACCTCCAAGCAGATAGGACATTTTACTACCCCAGAGGCATGTTTATCATATAGCCCAACCAGAGATAGACCTGCAGGACAGGCTTTCTCACTCTAAGGTTAGTAAACCTTTACTAGTGATGTACTTTGGTACCCAAGGCTGGTGGAAAAGGAATTTCATTCCCATCCTTCTACTGTTGCAGCCCTGCATGGCCTTTAGGGTGTACGAGGCTGGGAGAGCAGGTTGTCCATCTGGTTGGAGCAGGTGGCATCCAGTGGACTTTTACGATTTGATATCAGCCACTTGCCATTCTTTTCACCTCCAACAAAATTGTCTCAACAAATCTATTCTGTTTTGCTTTTGCATAATCTCTCCTCCTGTGATTAGCATAATGCACTGAGACAAAAAATGTCTTCATTCCATTTTCTGGTGAGCTGTGATGCCAAGAAACAGAAGTGGCATATTCTTGTTGTCAATAAGCTTGCCCTAGCAATGGGGACACTGGAATTCTTGGTGGGTTCAGGAAATGCAAGACCCAGTAGCTAACTCTCAATATGCTGGGATTCCCCTAAGATCAAAAAAATAACCTAAAATTCACCCAGGTCAGTTTTTGAAGTTGACATAGAGGAGGTTTAAATCGACATTTACCTCCTGATGACCTAACACAAATCAAAGCAAGCTTGCTTAAATTGTATAGATGTCTTGCACTAATGCACAAACGACAGGTAGACACCTTTCAGCACTTAAGGAGGTCCCACTTCTAATGGCATGGTAATAGTTTCACCTTCGGGTTCTTTACTACTAGAATTTGTAAAATGTTTACAGGTCACCAGGCAGTTTCACTCTCTGGCACAGGTGTTATGCTTTGGTGACATTCTCTCTTTCTCTTTCTTTCTGTGTGTACTTTTAAAAACACAAGAGATGAGCGTGTAAGCTTTTCAATGGGCCTGCCCAAGAGTAGGGAGCAGAGGCTCCTGCTGGAATTCAATTATTAATATATTGACTCCCATTTTCAAGTATTTTTGCTAATGCTCATTTTGAACAATGTGTAAGGAAATAATTTCTCTTTTGAAACCTCAGAACTTGCCTGGGGAAAGACCTGCCAAAGACACTTGGTGAAGATACTCAGATAAAATGATACTAAGAGCCACAGAAAGGACAGAATTAGAAACTTAAATGACTTCCATTTGCTTTCTTGAATTGGTGTTCTCTTGAATTTTCAGAAGATACTTGCGGCTGTGCTACTTTGTAGCTCAGGCTGGTTCTGTATTCCCTATACAAGAGATTTGGGCGGGGGGGGGGGGGGGATCAGTTTCTCTTCCAGAATATATCATGTGTTTGTACAAGAGAAGAGCAGGCTTTTAGCTTATACTGGAATGGCTGCATCCTTAAATTATTAAATGTGGTAAGTTATTTGATGCTCACAATTGGTAATTTGTTTAGGACTTTGTTGTGGAAGGAGATCCTGAGCATCCCCCTTTTTCTTGATTCAGAAGTAATCTAGACACTGTCTAAATACCAAAATGCATCAAAAGAGTCATACATTTGCTGTAGCCCAAGTAGCTTTTGCTTTAAAAGGTATGTATGGCACTCCTGTACAGGTGTATTCAGAAGTAAGCCCCACTAATAGCACTGTGTGCTATTTACTCCCACATAAGTGTGCATACAATTTTAATGGTATTGCCTTAAACCTCCCACAAAATAGGGATATGCTTAAAAATTTCTTTTTTTTCATGATTTCAGGAACAAACTGATCTTCTCTGTATCTCCTGAATTAGAGCTTCAGTTGTCTACTGGCTTTTCCATTTGAAGTTTTGACAAGGGTCTTGGCTCAAAAGAAGTATTTTTCAAAATGCCTATGCTGAAAGGAACGCGTGTTTTAAGATATATATTTACATGCACGTGAGCACATATTTGTGTCTGCAAACTTTTAGGGGGTAAATGCAGATTGATGTGGAAGCTGTATGGAATTAGCTTACAGCTGAATGTATGCAAACATGAGATGGACCAGAAGTAGACTGGCTGTCCATCGAGCCCTTGAACCATAAAGGTTTTTAGGGATTGTGGAGATATATTGATGTATGATATCAGGAACATCTACACGAACCTAGAGGGAGAGTGTTCACATGTGTGTTATAGCAAGTTTCTTTGAATCTGTATATTGACTACATCTGGCTTTCATTTATTTTCAGAGCATGACCAACAACCAAACCATTTATTTAAAATGTAAATAAAGTGAGAGGCGTCTTGAGTTCTGTGTCACCCAGGAGCAATATTTTATACCTCAGTCATAAAACCCAGTGTTGATGGAATGGCTGCATTAGGCTGCATACTGAACTGGAAATACTTTACCTCAGCCTCTCATTGCCCATGGACTCTCTCTCTCTGTGTGTGCGCACGCTCGTAAATGCAGTGGTGACAGAGAGGAAGAGACATGTTGAGCTTCCAGGTATCAATATTTAGTTCTAATGGCCAAAGGGGTTACAAAGATTACTTGTCTTGCTGGCATTTCAGCAACATAACCATTAATCTTTTCAGCCAAAAGGGCTACAATCTTACATCTGCTTACTGGACAGTAAACTGTGCTGAGCTCAGTTGCCCATCTGAGTCATGAGACTTAGTTCTCAGTAAACATACATTTTTATGACTGAGGTATAAAATATTGCTCCTGGATTGGAAAAGATCAGTCTACATCCCAATCCCAAAGAAGGGCAGTGCCAAAGAATGCTCCAACTACCGTACAATTGCACTCATTTCACACGCTAGCAAGGTTATGCTCAAAATCCTACAAGGTAGGCTTCAGCAGTATGTGGACCGAGAACTCCCAGAAGTACAAGCTGGATTTCGAAGGGGCAGAGGAACTAGAGACCAAATTGCTAACATGCACTGGATTATGGAGAAAGCCAGAGAGTTCCAGAAAAAGATCTACTTCTGCTTCATTGACTATGCAAAAGCCTTTGACTGTGTCGACCACAACAAACGATGGCAAGTTCTTAAAGAAATGGGAGTGCCTGACCACCTTATCTATCTCCTGAGAAATCTATATGTGGGACAGGAAGCAACAGTTAGAACTGGATATGGAACAACTGATTGGCTCAAAATTGGGAAAGGAGTACGACAAGGCTGTATATTGTCCCCCTGCTTATTTAACTTATATGCAGAATACATCATGCGAAAGGCTGGACTGGATAAATCCCAAAACGGAATTAAGATTGCCGGAAGAAATATCAACAACCTCAGATATGCAGATGATACCACTCTGATGGCAGAAAGTGAGGAGGAATTAAAACACCTCTTAACGAGGGTGAAAGAGGAGAGCGCCAAAAATGGTCTGAAGCTCAACATCAAAAAAACAAAGATCATGGCCACTGGTCCCATCACCTCCTGGCAAATAGAAGGGAAAGCTATGGAGGCAGTGACAGATTTTACTTTCCTGGGCTCCATGATCACTGCAGATGGTGACAGCAGCCACGAAATTAAAAGACACCTGCTTCTTGGGATGAAAGCGATGACAAACCTAGACAGCATCTTAAAAAGCAGAGACATCACCTTGCCGACAAAGGTCCGCATAGTCAAAGCTATGGTTTTTCCAGTAGCGATGTATGGAAGTGAGAGCTGGACCATAAAGAAGGCTGACTGCCGAAGAATTGATGCTTTTGAATTGTGGTGCCGGAGGAGACTCTTGAGAGTCCCCTGGACTGCAAGGAGATTAAACGTATCCATTCTGAAGGAAATCAACCTCTATTTAATCCATAATGTTTTACTCAGAACAGGTGATATAATTTATAATTTTAACGGGATAAAAATTATAATTTTACTCAAAACAGGGGGACTCTAGCAGATTAACTAGGAAAACCAAGACCGCAAATGGTTCGTTACTTTTAGTGGCACAGATAGTGTACCCCTTTCTTTGTGTGGCCTGTTAATCTGAAGACATTTGACTTAGCCGAAGCTAAGCAGGTCTGGACTTGGATGGGATATGATAGGGGAACCCCGTGTATACAGCCTCCCAGTTTGTGTTGTAAGAAAGCAAGACTGTAAAATATTAAGCCACCACATCTGCCCTCCTGCTAGCTCAGGATATGAGAAGAGGGCACAATTTTAATTTCTTCACCCATCGACTTTAATGGAAAGAAAATAGCTGGGGCCAGATGAACTGGAGAGGGGGAGGGCGCTATTGGACCATCACCAATGTGAGCCTTTGGCCAGTGAACGTCCTACAGGATATGTGAGTCACCTCATCCACACTTTGTTTTTGCAGCAATAACCTTGCAAGAGAGACAGGGAGTGACTGGTCCAGGATCCCCCACTGGGTTCCATTGTTCAGGAGAGACTCAAACCAGGATCTCCCAAGTCCCAGCTCTGCAGGCCAGTGTACTACACCACACTGTCCACTTATGCATCTTCCTGTGGCCCCTTAACTGGTCTCCTGGTGAAGACAGGGTCGCTCCTTTAGTTGCAATTTAGTTTTTTTCCTTTGCATTATATATAGAAAGAAAGGCTAATACAAGACTTATTTGGACTCTCATACAGTATCTGCAGTTCATTGACAGAAGTTATCACTGTCCTACAGTATGAACAAAGGCAAAAACAATGTTCAGTGTTATTTATCTTTTTGTTATGTCTTTCCATCATTAACTTTGAATTATTTATGTGGCACATTTATTCTAGAAGCACAAGACACTGAATTATATTGTATTTCTTTCTCTTTTTTTGCATCTTCATTTCTTTTATGTAATTCACCATACTTTTTATTAATAAAATTTCTTAAATAATTGAGCTTTGTTCTTATGCCTTGAAATATTTATTCCCAGTGTTTAATTATCTCAGTTTAAAAAAAAGAAGAAGTATATACAGGACCTAGTGAAAACATTGTTACATAAGGAACAGTAGCAAATGGTACCCAAGTCAAAGGACCTCAAGCCGAGTATCTTAGTATGGCACACAAGGCAGGAACTGCTCCACTGTCCTGTCATTGGCTGAAATCCTGTTGTGCAGTTACATAAAATACATAACTTTTGGAAGCAAATTCCCATATGTTAAGAAATCTCCATGGGCATTATCTGTTGCATGCCAAATCACGCAATTCAGTATGCAACGGATAATGCCTATGGAGATTTCTTAACTTATGGAAATTACCTTCCAAAAGTTATGCTATTTGCATAACTGCAAACAGGATTTCAGCCAATAAAAGCAAATTTGAAAAGTAGCCATTTCCTGTGCTTCCATAATAACCAGAATCTGCTATCTGTGGTAGCTACCTCAATCAACTTCATGGGAGGCTTCACCTTGTGTGTGCATCAATTTTGAACTGTTTTAAAGGTTTACAGTCTTATAGCTTTCCCCTAGAAGTGTCTGTAACTGAAAGGTTAGTAAATACATAATTTAAAAGCAGGAGCTAACATTCAGTCCTTGCTTTATGAAAAGGCTGTATTTTCTCACTTTGTTATAGCATGTTCATCTCTGCCACAGTTTAGTTCCCACTATCCCTTTTGTGTTGTGCTTCACTGGAGTTGTAACCCTATCCTAATAACTTTTCCAGGTTTTCAGCAAGTGAATTTCTAATTTCTGAAACTCCAGTTTATCACATGTTGCCGTACAGTCACTTGATGCTACTGTCATAGGAAGCCTCAAGCTCCCACTTGCCATTTTCAGCAAATACACAAGTGAATCCCATTCTTGGCTTTCCTGCCCATTGTCATTTTCTTACTTTTCTGCTGCACTGCCTGGAGATATATCCATTTGCACATTTTTATAATCATGGGTTTGCTCTTCATCTTGCAGAAAAGAGAGTTTGATGTGGACAACCTCAGCAGATCTGAACTGAGGATGCTTCTGAGTGTTCTAGAAGGGGAGCTGGAGGCACGAGATCTCGTTATTGAAGCTTTAAGGGTATGTTGCTGGTTAATACCATTTTTTCCCCATGGGTTCAGTTTTCAAATCTAGAATGTTAAAATATTCCCAAGTAGAAGAAACTACTGTTACTGTAATATCTAAAAACAAAAAGAACTCAGTCATATGCAAGTGTTGACAGATGGGAAGTTTATAAAAATTAAATCTGATGAATTTTCCAATACAAGTGTATACAGGACATAATGTATCAGATTTTCCTTTGTCTAATGAACAGGTTTATCATGTTTTCTTATTTTTCCTAAGTGAGAGGTGGGGAACCCCTTGTAACCCTAAGCCTCAATGTTTTCTCATGAGTAACAATGTGGCAGTGACAGGTCGAAAAATAAAAAATGGGCATATTCTTTGCACACACAAACACATGCTCACATTATCTTCTCTAGTATTGCAGTTAGAGTTGAGAGGACCGCTCCGTGACTCTCGCCCTGCTCCCCTCTCCGAAGGCTAGCTGCCCCTGCCTTAATTCCTCGAAGGCTAACAGAATGCAGGCTGCTCTTTTGCAGCCCACTGGTTCCTCATCCTTGCCCCAAATATATACTTCTTCAGTATGGCACATAGACAACACTTTCTGCTTGTCACCTTCTCCTTGCTCTGGAAGTGAGCCCCTCTTTCATATGCAGAAGGTCACATGTTTCATCCCTGTTTTCCACTGGTCAAAAGACCAGGTAGCAAGTGATGGGGAAGACCATCATTTCCCAAAACCCTAGAGAGTTACAGTGGAACCTCTACTTACGAACTTAATCCGTATTGGAATGGTGTTCGTTAGTTGAAACGTTCGTAAGTAGAAGCAAAATTTCCCATAGGAATGCATTGAAAACCGATTAATCCGTTCCGGCTGTTTTTTGTTCTTCTGTAGAGGCCCCGTTCGTACGTTGAAGCATTCGTTTCCATAGGAACGAATGCAAAGCCGGTTAATCTGTACTCTACCACTAGGGGGAGAATTTTTTCTTTTTTCCCCTTTTTTTTTTAAAAAAAAGGCAAGAAAGGAGGGAGGGAACACCTTTTAAACAGAACACCTTTTTTTCGGTTCGTAAGTTGAAGCTCCGTTCGCAAGTAGAAGCAAAATTTTGCGGACAGAGCTGTTCGTAAGTTGAAATGTTCGTAGGTAGGGACGTTCGTAAGTAGAGGTTCCACTGTACTTCCAAGGGAAGTGACCCTAAAGCAACCCTAAAGTGATAACACAAAATGAACAAAAAGAGAGAGAGAGAGAGAAAGTGAAACATAGGAACATTTTCCAGTACAGTTAATTTGGTATTTGATGCAAAACTGGCTTCAGATAAAGAAAAGATAAAATCAGTGGCAGCTCTTCATGTCACTAGGTTAGGTGGTTGAGAGTTCCTAGGTCTATTTAGTCTTCATCCATTCATGTCTTTTCATGGGGAGGAATTTAGCTCCATCCCTCCTCTTTTTCTGCCTCCTGCACTAGAAGAAAATGAAGCTAAAGAGGAAGTTGCCTGCTGTACATGGTGGTTATCCACATGAGTCAGGACCCTAGAAAAGCAGAGTTCCAACTCACATGGAGAGCCTCCACAGATAGTGGACCTCTTCTTCTTCAGACTTATTGCCCTCCATGAGTACAAAGGTGAGGAAACCAGGAATGCAGGAGGGCAGGGATAGAGTGCTCCCTTCTTCCTCTGGTGAGTATGGCGGTTAATGACTGAAATGATAGTTAACAACTAACTGGTGTGTAGTTGTTAAGATTAGAGCATTACATAGGCAGAACATACATAGAGAAGCATGATACAGAAGCAGACACCAGCTCTTTCAGAGATCCCTGTGCACCAGTGTTGTGAGTGGGGTTGGTGTAGTTGGTTGAAATTTGTTGCTGAATCTGAGTTGCAAAAAATACCTTTCCATCTTAATACATTGTTAACTAGGTTTTGTATATCTCCCAAGCAGCCCCCCTAACGCAGGATTGAAGTAGGGATTCACCTAGAACATCCTCTTCCACTCTGATGCCCTGTCCTTTTGTTGTTGTTGTTGTTTTGACTAAAGATATTAATTGCCCTTGCTAGCAGAATCAGTGGCAATGGATGTTGGAAGTTGCAGTCTAAAATATCTGGAGAAACCAGCTGGCAGAAGGGTGTCCTAGAGCAGTAGTTCCCAACCTTGGGTCCCCAGCTGTCCTTGGACAGCTCTCAGAAATCCTGGCCAGCACAGCTAGTGGAGAAGACTTCTGGGAGTTTTAGTTCAAGAACATTTTGGGACCCAAGGTTGGGAGCCACTATCCTAGAGGGTTCTCCAGAAGATTGGGTCTTGTTTCAGATTGGCACACTTACACAGGTGCTCAGTGACTTGACGTGATTTGGTTTTGTTTTTCCTCTGTTTTGTTCACTTTGACCTTATTTATGCAGTAGGACAAGTGAAAATACAGTGAGCCCTAAGCCAGTGAGCCAACCAAGGTGTTGTAGTTTCTTCAGACTTCACAATTATCAGATTAAAGATACATAATTGTGTTGCGGGTGGGGATTGTGGTTGTCAGTTTTAATTCTTTTCGAGTTGTATTGAAGTTGCTCTCTAAAAGGTGTTGGACTACAATACTGGTTCTTCCTCACCACTGGCTTTGTTGGCTAAGATTAGTGGGATTTGCCTTTCAGCCACATGTGGAAGGCCACGATTTGACCTGCTGAAGACACTTACCTGGTGTAAGTCCCAACTGAGTATAGTGGAAATTACATCTTAGTAATGCATAGGATTGTTGTTGTGGGTTTTTCGGGCTCTTTGGCCGTGTTCTGAAGGTTGTTCTTCCTAACATTTCGCCAGTCTCTGTGGCTGGCATCTTCAGAGGACAGGAGTCAGAACTGTTAGGAAGAACAACCTTCAGAACATGGCCAAAGAGCCCGAAAAACCCACAACAACCATCAGATCCCGGCCGTGAAAGCCTTTGAGAATACAGTGCATAGGATTGTTTGTCATTGTGACTGAAGGTAAATGGAGCTACCTATAAGCAGTTGCTAGTAATTACATTTTATGGAAAACCACACTTTGGAGCTATTTGAAGAAAAGGTATTCTTGGGGTGGGGAGGAATGTATAAAATGCTGCAGTGGGAAGAGAATATATGGTCATCCAGCTGCTGTTGGGCTGCAGTTCCCATCAGTCCTAGCTAGCACAGCCTTGGGAGAGGGATCATGGAATTGTAATCCAAGTGCATCTGGAAGGTCATTCTTTCATCATTCCTGATATACAAAATGAGGCACATGTTTGGACGATGCTTTCTAGGAAACTCTTGGATTTGGGGGCAGTGTGTGTTTTGTTTATGACCAGATTGTGTGAGTCTGGGAAATCCTACAAGGGTTTCCCTGCTTTGGCATCATCTTAATTTAAAGAGAAAACAATGGAGTTGAAAGAACTACCCAATGTGACATGTAAACAGTTTCATTCTCTTGGTTTTGCTGCTGAGATCGGCCTGTCCTTCTCTACAGGCAATCCAGTATGACACTTGCCACAAGCAAACAAGAAAAAAAAATTCAGTAGTGCAAGCTGCAAGTAAAGAGCATCTGAGCATGAGGAATCTGATGTCCTAAGCTTGGGTTCCAAGAAAGGCAAAATTCAAAACTAAGGGCTTGCATTCAGTGATGTTACTGAGCCTAGCTTGCTGCAAGCTATGTTAAAATATGGATTGATGTGTAGTTATTTGTGCAGGAGCAGGTGATACCTTTAATCGACCAAGAATATAAAACAAACAAAACAAATAGCAAGCTTTCAATGATAAATCGTCTTCTTCAAGGCTGTGCATCAAGTTCTTGTGGGCAGTTCCAAACTTACGTGCTGTTTTTAATGTCCCAAATTCATATGGCTGATGGTATAAAGGCCAAAGTCTCCGTGTAGAAACACACTGGGACAAACATCTTGCTTCAACATGTTAACCTTTACCAATGGCTTTTCAAACAATATCTCAACAGCACCAGTAGACTCAAACTTCTCCCCTCTCTCCAACAGGGAGAGAAAGGGGTTCAACAACTTATTTCCAGAAACTTCTCTTTACTCACCTCTTCCATTACCCAGGCCTGCTCTCCCTTTTCCTCTATTCCTGAAGCAGGTTCTTGCTGCAGTGACAGCCACAGCATGGGCAGTAGTGGTTCAGCTTCCCACTCCTTGTCTTGCTTACTCCTCCCTTTGGTGAGTCTCATTTCCCAACCTTTGCTGGTGAGGAGGTCCACCCCATGTAGGGATTCCATCTCTTTCCCCCCTCACTCTGTCCTTCTTCCTAAGTCACTCTTTCTTTCATCCTCCTTCTCTCTCGTCTTTCCTGTCCCCCCCCCCCCCCAATATGACAGCTTTCCCAGGGAACAGTACCTCCTCTGCCTTTCCTCCTTTTCTTCATGCACCATCAAATTTTCCCACTTGTTAGTCCAGGGGTTCAGCTTGGTTAACCATTCCCACCCCTCAGGCAGTTCTCATTCCTCCTTCTCCTCTTCTACTATCCCAGCTTCTACTTCATCCCTCATTCTCCCCCCCCCCCTTGTCTCCTTTTCCCATAATATTTATGTCCTCCTCTGGTTCCTTCTCCACCTCCTCTGTCAGTTGGATTTTTCCTGCCTTTTCTGCTAAATGTGGGCTCTCCTGATCTCTAGGGGGCTCCTATAGGAAGAGAGGACGGTTTCTCCTTCCCATCCCTATTCTCACATTTGGACCACTTGAGTTAGTGCTTAAGTCCTTCTGTGATGTGGATGTTCTTGTAACATTATGCCATGGCCAGCCAAGTCAAAAGAACCTACAAGTTAAAGCCTGGAGGTCATTGACTCATCAGAAGAGCTATGCAGCTTTGTGTTTTTTGGATTACAACTCCCAGAATTTCCCAAGCAGCTGGGCCACTAGGGATTGTGGTTCAGAAACCTAAATCTGCATCAGTCTACTCCTGTGAGTTAGCCACTACAACTTGGTGTTTGCCAGATGTGAGAGGCTACAATACCATACCATCCCCAGCCATCAAGTGCAATAGCCATGTGTGTTAAGGATGATGGGAGATGTGACCTGACACATAGTGTACTCAGGAAGGCTTGATTAGAGGGTCAGACTAGATCGCAGATTCAAGTCTACACTTGGGAAGAAGTTAAGATAATGATAGTGTCAAGGTTGTGACCAGGTCAGAGAGGCTCTCACTAACCATTCAGCTACACTGGCCAGACTCTCCTGGTGTGACTAGATTCCAGGAGGGCTAAATGTGCCAATGGCTAGGGAAAATCTCCCTGTCTGGTACCCTCCCAACACCCTGAGTCATCTTGACTGCTCAGTGCTCCAGAACGTTACCAAAAAAAATCACAAAGTTGAGCATTTCACCCTAAATGGCAACCCTGCCAGGTAGGAATGGCAAAATATGCACAAAATATAAGGAATCTAGTAGGCATTCAAGGCAAGGTCTTTCTTTAGTACTAATCAACCCTCTTTTCCCAAGATAATCAAACTGTTGTAAAATTGTATTTTATTGAAAGCATTGAAAAAAAACTAAAAAAGAACAAAGTTCATTCAAAGTGTGGTTTTAAAAATCCAAAAGCAGTCAAAAAAGTTGTGGAGCAAATAAGTATTCAAAATATATTGAGGCAAAGGCAATTTCATAACATTTGCCACAGAAAATAAGGAAGTTAACTATCCTAAGCTAATACTTACATTCAGGTAGAACTTCAACATGGCTCCAAAACATATGCAGAATATGAATCAAGTAACAAAGTGGCAGGTGAGCATAGCATTCTCCTAAGAAAGACTAGGCTAAACTAAGGAAACGCTCTTTCCATTTTTATGCCCTTCATTCCCCTTTCTAGATCATTTAAGAGAATTCACCAATCAGGCCTCAAGTCACCCCAAATTTTCTTGAACAGAGTAACTCCTTTCAAGTAACTTCACTTCCTCCCCTCCCTTCACTTCAGCTGAAACCAGTTCTGCTAATTAGCTAATATAAGAAGTGAGGTTTTGGCCTTGAAAATTCCTTCTTGCACAAATGAGACACAGATGGCAAAATCTTCCAATTAAGAGGCAAATTCTCTCACTGCTGCTGGGCTGCTTATTCCAGGTACAAGCTAACAAGCCTTGGTTTCAAAGGGCAACTGAAACTGTCATCCCGCCCATTTGCCAGTTTCTTGATGGATGGTGATAATGATAATGATATATTAAATAAGCTAGAGCCTCGTCCCATTCCTCTCTATGTACAAATGATTCCTCTGTGTACAGGTGTTTCTCGCACATTGGGTTGGATCACACCCTTTGCTTTAATATTTACAATAGATAATAGAGAAATAATAGATAAATACAGGGGCAATAAATTATTTCCAGAACTAATTAAATTATTAACTACTTTATTTTTTAAAATATATCAGTTTTAGCTGGGAATGTTTGCATGACTTTATTGCTTTTCACATTTCCAATTACTTTTTCATCTTAAGAACACTGCAAGCAGTAAATGAGTTTGCTTTTCAAAATAAATTTAGATTTCTCCTCATGTTCTGTCATGCAGATAGGGAGAAAAGAGATGGATTCTTCTGGGTATCTTCAACATTGTAAGGGAATATGAGTGTAGAATAAATTGTGTCAGGTGGAGGTTGATATTTATTACAAAGTTAATGTCAGACGAGTGTTTCATGACAGTCATTTCTGCAAATTGCCTTTTAGAAGCAGGAAACAATTTTATTTTTAAAAAAGCAGGGAAGAACATTAATTCTGTGCATGCGGAACAAAGGAAATCACTGTTTACAAAAACTATACATTGCTATGGGGATGCATGCATTCAGACTAAATTGAACATGGTTCCAGTTGAAATCAGTGGAGTGTGAGTGCTACCAGTTCACAAAGGATATGTGTGAAGAGCTTGGGCGGTGGTGGAACTGGGCTCTTAATTCCCAAGATCACTAGTGAACTTGACCAGAGGACAGGGCTCAGCGGCCACATGATCAGGGATTCTGGAGGTTGTAGTCAGTCCACCATGTGGAACAACTTCCCTTCTGAAATCAGATGCTCTCCTTATGTGAAGTGCATCCAATAATAACTTTCAACATATTTGTTGGCCTAGGCATTTTTTTTGACTGCAAGCTGTTCTTAGTCATTTTAAAGGAGATATTTTACTGCTTTGCTGTTGTTTTTCAAGGACAGATTTTAATGTGTTTTTCTTATTATTTTATTTTGCAGTCTGCTTTTGTTTTATTTCCCTGCTGGAAATGAAAGGCTGTCTATAATTTGTCAAAACATAGATGGTAAAAATGTAAATAGACCCATTCACACAAAGGGACATTCTCTTCCCTTACCACAGCTCCCCACAACTCCCACCTGCAAAATCTGCTCTGGAGCGTCCCCCAACTTGCTAGATCACATGTGGAAGGTAAATAGCGGAGGGAGAGAAGTACTCAACCCCCTTTCTGGTCCACAGATGGAAGTAGTTCCATCAGCAGGAAAACCTCATTGGATTCCACTCTATTCCCTTTTATTTCTATTGCAGGATTCTCTAATAAAAGTCATTTCTTCCAGTCTAAACAGACTGGAAATCATTCTGTATAATTGGCCATGTGATAATGTTTTTATTTAAGTACTGGAAAGAGTCAGGTAAAGATTCTGGAAAATAGGTACTTCAAAACGACAGATCTAAAGTACCTAAGCAGATATTAAGATCATGTCTTTTGTCTGTTTAGAAATTATTGGCAGAATTATGGTTTGGGGGTTGTTGACATTGTAGCTTACAGAAGACAAACATCATGTTAGAAATCAGTTTGGAGTGCTACAGTGCTGTTTAAACTTTATACTTTAAAAATGAACATGGGATGTACATTGTGTTCCATATTTGGTTGTGTTTCTTGAAGATGCACCATGTTTATAAGTTAGAGAGTGCTGAGATATGTAAGTGAAATAAGCGTTGTATACATAAGGCTTTCAGTGTGTGCGTGTGTTTGTGTATGCACGTTCTGACTGTGTGTGGTGCACTTTGTGCTTTACAGCTAGGGTTGGTTTTTAGATGTGATATGAAGTATAAAAAAATGTTGATAGAACTGGTAGAAATCAGGCAAGAGCTGTCTGAGGGTGGTGGAAACATTTGAATTATTCCTTCACATTATCTCAAGCCTAGGTAAGTCCTTTGTCACACACCATCCATCCGAAACAGTGACATCTTGTAGCATCTGCATTTTGGCCTGGGTCAGAGTGACATAGCAAAGTCACATTCACAATCAGGATCAAAGCCATTATGAAACATGTACATACGTATAATTGCTTAACCCACATGTAATCACAAATGCATATGCTGTCCACATGACTGATCCAGGCTTTTATGCTGTCCCTCTTCCTCAAATATGAAAGGACAAAGGGTGAATTCTTCACACCCTGGTTAGCAGTAAACCAGTTTGTTGACTTACATAAATATGGCAAAGGGAGATTGGCTTGAGCCACAGTTTGATAACAAAGCAAGATTTGAGTGCAACTTGCTGTAGCTATGTGCTATTCCAACAATCAGGTATGCTGGCAGACAGGTTTAATAACAAAAAAGAGTTTTTATTTAATATTCTTGCTAATTATTGTTTTGCTTCACCAAAATACCAACAGTTTATTTCCACTGAAGCCACTATTCGTTCCTCTGTATTCACCAACTACAGTAAACATTCCAGCATGTAACCCAAAGCACTTTTTTGTACAACCTGGGGTTTCTTGATCTTCCACTGTCTCCTATACATAAGTTATGGCATTACTCCATTTAATCCCTTCAAAGCAAAAAAAAGCTTTTTTTATATAACTTTCCACATAGTACTTCAGCTGGTCTCAGGAGTTTCCAGGTTACTTTTGTCTTAGAATCTCTGCGTAGTCCTGACGAACCCACATCATAGCAGTAAATGTTAGAAAAACGATCCACAAAATGTCATACAGATGGTGAATGGTTACTGGAAAATGGAATATTATAGGTTTTTAGTGGTAACACCATCACAGACAGGTGGCTTGTGGCTAGAGGGGGGTGTTTTTTAAATTTGAGGAGTGCTGTACCTCTCCTGCCTTGTCCTTGAAGCTCCACCCACTGCGACCATATCTTCAGAATTGTGCCCACTGCTGACACAGTGCTGTTTCTTAGCAGACTATGGGTTGTGAATTGGGAGCTAGGCTCCGTTACATGCCATGTGTACTCTGGAGAGCACCTCCTTTCCATTGTCAATATTAACCATGGTTTATTTGTGTTCAGATGCTAGAGATGGAAAACTTTGAGAAATTTGGAAGCCCTCCCCTTTCATTTTCCCCAGAGAAAGCGCAGAGATTTTGAGCAAATGTGGGGAAAGGTACAAATCTTAACATTTTAGAAGCTTTCTAAACTGTTTTTGAATTTCAGTAGTGTGAATTAAATAAGACTTCTAAACTGATTTATAACAATAATGTTACTAGTTGCCAGCAAGCTAGAGTATGAAATATTGTTCACATAGAAAGAATCTTGTTAAACCCCTTTTCTCTCTTTTTCCACTATAAGGCTTTTGTATTTTACAGGTGGTTCATGAACTGCTGGCCCAATACAGTCAGAAAATCCCATAGATAAACCTTAAGAACCATGGTTATTGGTGGCTCTGTTTTTGGCTCTGTTGTGAATCCGTTTTGGGTTTTAGTCTGTCCTGTACAGAAGCTAACCAGGTACTGAAACCTGTACCCTGAATAAGGGCAGCATTTTAAGAAGTCCAGCATAGTGCTGACTAAAACCAAGCATGCATTCACAGCACCCCTGAAAATGGAACCACCAGCTACCACTGTTTTTAAGGCTGCCACTCTGTAAGAACATTGGAAAATGGAAAAAATAGAAGATAGGTGTTTCTTGGCTAAGAGACTATAATCAGCAAAAATAGCTATTTTATTAGCAGGTGTGCTGGAAAAATTAAAAGCCATGAAATTAAAAGACGCCTGCTTCTTGGGAGGAAAGCGATGACAAACCTAGACAGCATCTTAAAAAGCAGATACATCACCTTGCCGACAAAGGTCCGCATAGTCAAAGCTATGGTTTTTCCAGTAGTGATGTATGGAAGTGAGAGCTGGACCATAAAGAAGGCTGACCGCCGAATAATTGATGCTTTTGAATTGTGGAGCTGGAGGAGACTCTTGAGAGTTCCCTGGACTGCAAGGAGAACAAACCTATCCATTCTGAAGGAAATCAACCCTGAGTGCTCACTGGAAGGACAGATCCTGAAGCTGAGGTTCCAATACTTTGGCCATCTCATGAGAAGAGAAGACTCCCTGGAAAAGAACCTGATGTTGGGAAAGAGTGAAGGCAAGAGGAGAAGGGGACGACAGAGGACGAGATGGTTGGACGGTATCATCGAAGCTACCAACATGAATTTGACCCAACTCCGGGAGGCAGTGGAAGACAGGAGGGCCTGGCGTGCTCTGGTCCATGGGGTCACAAATAGTCAGACACGACTTAACGACTAAATCCCCTTCATGGATTGCCACCTTGTTGTGGCGAAGGGGCTTGAGTAATTCAGAGAAGCTATGGGCTATGCCGTGCAGGGACACCCAAGACAGACAGGTCATAGTGGAGAGTTCTGACTAAACGCGATCCACCTGGAGCAGGAACTGGCAAGCTACTCCAGTATCTTTGCCAAGAAAACTCCATGGACAGAAACAAAAGGCTAAAAGACATGACGCTGGAAGATGAGCCCCTCAGGTCAGAAGGCGTCCAACATGCTACTGAGGAAGAGCGGAGGACAAGGACAAGTAGCTCCAGAGCTAATGAAGTGGTTGGGCCAAAGCCGAAAGGACGCTCAGCTGCGGACGCGCCTGGAAGTGAAAGGAAAGTCCGATGCTGCAATGAAAAATACTGCATAAGAACCTGGAATGTAAGATCTATGAACCTTGGTAAGCTGGATGTGGTCAAACAGGAGATGGCAAGAATAAACATTGACATCCTGGGCGTCAGTGAACTAAAATGGATGGGAATGGGCGAATTCAATTCAGTCGATTATCATATCTACTATTGTGGGCAAGAATCCCGTAGAAGAAATGGAGTAGCCTTCATAGTCAACAAAAGAGTGGGAAAAGCTGTACTGGGATACAATCTCAAAAATGATAGAATGATTTCAATACGAATCCAAGGCAGACCTTTCAACATCACAGTAATCCAAGTTTATGCACCAACCACCGATGCTGAAGAGGCTGAAATTGACAAATTCTATGAAGAATTACAACACCTTCTAGAACTGACACCAAAGAACGATGTTCTTGTCATTATAGGGGATTGAAATGCTAAAGTAGGGAGTCAAGAGATAAAAGGAACAACAGGTACGTTTGGCCTTGGAGTTCAAAACGAAGCAGGGCAAAGGCTAATAGAGTTTTGTAAAGAGAACAAGCTGGTCATCACAAACACTCTTTTCCAACAACACAAGAGGCGACTCTACACATGGACATCACCAGATGGGCAATACCGAAATCAGATTGATTATATTCTCTGCAGCCAAAGATGGAGAAGCTCTATACAGTCAGCAAAAACAAGACCTGGAGCTGATTGTGGCTCTGATCATCAGCTTCTTATAGGAAAACTCAAGCTTAAACTGAAGAAAGTAGGAAAAACCACTGGGCTAGTCAGGTATAATCTAAACCAAATCCCTTATTCCCACAGTGGAATTGAAGAACAGATTTAAGGAACTAGATTTGGTGGACAGAGTGCCTGAAGAACTATGGATGGAGGCTTGTAACATTGTACAGGAGGCAGCAACAAAAACCATCCCAAAGAAAAGGAAATGCAAGAAAACAAAGTGGCTTTTCCAATGAGGCCTTACAAATAGCAGAGAAGGGAAACAAAATGCAAGGGAGATAGGGAAAGTTACAGAAAATGGAATGCAGACTTCCAAAGAATAGCAAGGAGAGGCCTTCTTAAATGAACAGTGCAAAGAAATAGAGGAAAAGAATAGAAAGGGAAAAACCAGAGATCTGTTCAAGAAAATTGGAGATGTTAAAGGAACCTTTTGTGCAAAGATGGACATGATAAAGGACAAAAATGGTAGGGACCTCACAGAAGCAGAAGACATCAAGAAGAGGTGGCAAGAATACACAGAGGAATTATACCAGAAAGATTTGGATGTCCTGGACAACCCAGATAGTGTGGTTGGTGACCTTGAGCTAGACATCCTGGAGAGTGAAGTCAAGTGGGCCTTAGAAAGCACAGCTAACAAAAAGGCCAGTGGAGGTGATGGCATTCCAGTGGAACTATTTAAAATCTTAAAAGATGACGCTGTTAAGGTGCTACACTCAATATGCCAGCAAGTTTGGAAAACTCAGCAGTGGCTAGAGGATTGGAAATCTACATCCCAATCCCAAAGAAGGGCAGTGCCAAAGAATGCTCCAACTACCGTACAATTGCACTCATTTCACACGCTAGCAAGGTTATGCTCAAAATCCTCCAAGGCAGGCTTCAGCAGTATGTGGACCGAGAACTCCCAGAAGTACAAGCTGGATTTTGAAGGGGCAGAGGAACTAGAGACCAAATTGCTAACATGCGCTGGATTATGGAGAAAGCCAGAGAGTTCCAGAAAAACATCTACATCTGCTTCATTGACTACGCAAAAGCCTTTGACTGTTTGGACCACAGCAAACTATGGCAAGTTCTTAAAGAAATGGGAGTGCCTGACCACCTTATCTATCTCCTGAGAAATCTATATGTGGGACAGGAAGCAACAGTTAGAACTGGATATGGAACAACTGATTGGTTCAAAATTGGGAAAGGAGTATGACGAGTACGTGACAGCAGCCACGAAATTAAAAGACGCCTGCTTCTTGGGATGAAAGCCATGACAAACCTATACAACATCTTAAAAAGCAGAGACATCACCTTGCCAACAAAGGTCCGCATAGTCAAAGCTATGGTTTTTCCAGTAGCGATGTATGGAAGTGAGAGCTGGACCATAAAGAAGGCTGACCGCCGAAGAATTGATGCTTTTGAATTGTGGTGCTGGAGGAGACTCTTGAGAGTCCCCTGGACTGCAAGGAGATCAAAGCTATCTGTTCTGAAGGAAATCAACCCTGAGTGCTCACTGGAAGGACAGATCCTGAAGCTGAGGCTCCAATACTTTGGCCATCTCATGAGAAGAGAAGACTCCCTGGAAAAGACCCTGATGTTGGAAAAATGTGAAGGCAAGAGGAGAAGGGGATGACAGAGGACGAGATGGTTGGACGGTATCATCGAAGCTACCAACATGAATTTAACCCAACTCCGGGAGGCAGTGGAAGACAGGAGGGCCTGGCGTGCTCTGGTCCATGGGGTCACGAAGAGTCGGACACGACTTAATGACTAAACAACAACAACAAAACGACTAAACAGCAACAACAAATGCTGGAAAATCTTAATTGATCATTCCAGCACTATTCTGCAGTGTTCATTTCGTCAGATGGGAATTGTTTCACAAACATATTGAGATGAAATTTATTTTATATAAGAATTGAATGTATATATGTATCTAAGCTTAAAGACATATGTAGGGAATGCTGGTATTTCCATTATAAAATTTAGTGTGAATCTGGTCAGGTTGGCATAATATTTGTTCGATGTATGATTCAGGCAATGGGCACATCCAATACTTGTTTTAGTCAGGAGTGGATCTTACTACTGAGGTACAAGTTCATTGTTAATTTTTTAGTTTAGTTTTAGTTTTAGATGTGGGAGAGACAGTGTGTCACTGAAGAAAAGCAGGTATGATGATGATGAGAACTTAATCCTTTTCAGTTCTATAGAATGTAGGTAGCCAGTCTGCCCCCCAATACTTTTGACTACAAATCCCAGAATCCCTAACCACTGTGCCCTGCTAGCTGATACTTACGAGAGTTTGCAGTCCAAAACATATGAAGGCACCATGTTGCCTAGTTGACTTTACCTCTAAACTAGCTAAATAATCAGTACAATCAATGGGACAGGTATGGATGATTTCTGTCTTTGAAATGTCATCTTTTGGAGTCTTAATAACAATATCTTCAGAAGTTGGTACAAGCGTCAGGAATTCAGTTCCAAGGCATTTACAGTGATTTTTTTTTTCTTTTGGGGAGCTGGCTAAGACATTATTTCTGTCTGGTAAAACTTTTGATCTCATTTAAGACTCTGGCATTAGCTGGCTCCACATTATTGATCTGATTCTGTCGTATTAGGCATTGGTTGTTTTATGTACATGTCAATTAATGCACATCTTCCTGATTTTATTTTTAAAAGATAGTATATTGTTTTGAAACAACAACACAATATTCTTGGCCATGTAATTCCTGCTGTCACTCAACTGTGCATTTTGATCAGCAAACATAACATAGGAGCTGATAGCAGTGTTTGTATGTCTTGCTGAACTGTAGATTAGCTGGACATGACCAAGCCTAGTTTGTGTCT
Source organism: Intellagama lesueurii (assembly GCA_037013535.1). Lineage (NCBI taxonomy): Eukaryota > Metazoa > Chordata > Lepidosauria > Squamata > Agamidae > Intellagama > Intellagama lesueurii. The sequence goes on along the minus strand of JBAJHW010000005.1, from coordinate 65,655,694 downwards.
AGCTCTCTTGATACCTTCTTCCTCCCCACTCCCCAAAATTTGGGACTACAACTGCCAGGATCCTCCAGATGTCATGGCCAGTAGACATGCTGACAGGGGACTTCTGGGAGTTGTAGCCCAAAAAAGTAACTTTCCCAAATTCTGCTTCTCCCCTGTAGTCAGTATTCCATTTAATGGCTGGTGTGATTGTGTTTGGAATATAGACCTCCTATGATCATAGGAGGTGTTCATAGGAGGCTTTGAATGATCCTTCTGGTTGGTACAGTATGTTTGTGTATTCATGCCTACAGTAAGAAAATATTCAGGAATGTCTACAGAAACAGAGTATTACCAGTACTTGCTTTCTTGTGTTTCAGAGTGTGCAGCAAAGCATCGGAACCTTATATTTTATCCTAATTATTTCTGTTTATCTAAATGTTTATCTAAAACGTTTTGGGCAATCTTAGTAAGTTGATATACATTGTATCTCTCCCTCCACTTCAGTAGCAGATGGGTTTGTTGTTAATTGCACTTACATGTACTATGGTTGTTTTCGAAATAAAGCCTATGTTATTAAAACCCATGGTCACATGTGCAACAGACTTCTGCCGAAATCCAAACTAAATAGGAGACTCTCAGAAAATCAATCAAAGATAGAATTGAATTTGAAAACGGTTGCAGCAACCAGCTAGGGAAATTCCCTTCCAATTTCTTGTTTGAGTTCTAAAATTAAAACTCTCACCTGAGAGCGTCCTCTAGGCTTTCTGTCCCGGCATTTGAGTAGGTTGACCTTGGTGCAGCTTATTCAGTAGCTGGAAATGAAACCAGTGATATGAGATCATGAGATCATCTCGCAGCAGGCTTCCCATGCAGATAGTCAGAAGAATTTGTCAGCCTGTAGAACTGTTTGAAACAGAAGGGGGATCTGTAATGTTCCTTGTGACAACCTGGATGCTTTATTCTCTGGTTCCATGGAATAAGTCGAAATAAGTCCTAGAAGCTGTGACATAAGCGTCATGAAGACTGGCCTCCAGCTTGCTGCACGGTGGTCAACCGGTTTTCAAAGGTTGCGTGGATCAGCTTTCTCTTCCAGGAATTCATGCAGTAGGCAAAGACGCAGAACATCTAGCCCCTCTGTTAGGCTGGCTCCAGGCCCCATGAATCGGAATGTAGTGAAGCAACTCCAGTCACTGAGGTTGGTAATGGTTTCTATGCAGAAGGCCTTAGTTGGCAAAAGCAATATTTCAGGCTCACCCAAATGCTATAGTGGTATCTTTTAATCTATGCTTTGTTAATGTGGCTGGAAAACTTTGGAAGCTTTCAGAAGAGGAAGACTGTCATTCCTGACACAGCTTATCTGCCTTAGGGACAAAGGAGGACCTAGAGGTGCTGATGGTTCATCTAGGTCATTGCTGTCTACTCTTGCATCCCCAGCCTGGATCCTGATGTGTTAGACTGCATATCCCATCACCCCTGTCAGCATGCCCAGTAGGCATCCTGGCTGTAGATGGGGCTTGTAGTACAACATATGTGGACTAGGCTAGATCTCACAGAGGAGACTTTTGCAGCCCTTGCTAGAGATCCCAGTGTTAGAATCTAGGACTCTTCTGCATACAATCTGGGAGTCCTGCTGGTCCTGTCTGTACCAGCGGGGTGCCTGCCCCTCTTCCTTCCTCTGTTCCATAAACTTGTGACATAACAGGTCAAACTAAACAGGGTTTATTGGAATCTAGACTGGGGTAACTTCAGAGTCCTCACTCGTAGTTAAGTGCACTAGTCCACTATTCAGACTAGTGCACGTAACTAGGAGTGGTTTACGAGCAAGCCCAGTTCCCGTCACTGGGGTCTCTGAGAGTCCATTTGTTTTTACACCAGTGTCAGGGCTTCTTAGGTGTCAGTTTGATTCTATGAGCAAGGGCCAGTATGTCTGCAATGAGGACAGATAGTTGTACAAGGTGTGAAGCTGATACTAAGGCTTTCTCCGTATGGATGGGCAAGATTTGGGGAGGGGCTGTCCGTGAGATGATTAGGATGCTCAATTGTAACCTGAAGTCAGCATCTTGAGTTGGATCAGAAAGCTAACAGCTGCAGCAGCAATATTCTTTCCCTCCCTTTCTTAGAAGTGGAAATGACTTGAATTCAATCCCAGCTGCAACTTCCAAACGTTCTCAAGAACATTCCCTGGCACAGTGCAGTAAGAGTCCTCTAAGTGACAAAATTGTTGAAGTTACAAAACAGCTGATAATGCTTACTGGGTTCTTCTGTTGAAGGAAGTGTCTTAATTGATAAGGGGGCAATAGAACATACTCCTGGGCGCAGTTACCATCTAGCAAACTAGAAACGGAGAGTTTGGGGAGAGGGCACTTGCCATTGTACAGTGACAGGGTGCATGCTCAGAACTTGGAGAAGTTCCATGTCTGTACTGCAGCTCCTCGAACATCACACTGAACATGGCCTGAAGTGTTCTGGGAGTTGTAGTCTGAATTAGGAACATTTCCCACTTCAGCACACACCTAGATAAGCAGTCCTGAGTACTTTCCATCAGGAGCATTCAGAGATTTTATATTAACTGATCTGAAGCTAGAGGACAGAGTCTAATAGTTGCAGAGATTTTTTTTTCTTGCTTCAAGTATACATCAGCCCTTGATGTACAAGAAAAATACCTTCTACTTTGATTTTTCTGATCAGGAAGAAGATGGAACTTGAATGCACTCGTCTTCCAAAGCCCATGTTTTCTATTACATTTATGAATGCAGCCCATCAGCAAAAGTCCAGTCATGTACTAATGCCATGCTTTCTATAGCAGGCACTGTAAGACACCTGCTGCAATTTAATCTGCCGTGTTGACAGCCAAAATTGACCATGAACCTGGCCTTCATCTCCAACCCCACCCAATTGGCATCTGGTAGAAGAGATCATGCAGTGAGGGGGTCGGGACAAAACCATTATTCAAACAAGTTGTAGGACTCTTACACATATTTATTGCACCATTTCCCCCAAGGTAGTTCTCACTTATCTTCTGTTCTTTCTTAGCAATTTAATCCAAGTTACATTTTAGCCATCATCAACACTCTAGTGAATTGCTTTGAGCACAGCCTTCCCCAGCTCCAACCTCCCCTATCCCTGGCTAAAGGGGTGATGCTTTTGAGGGATTATGTGAGTTGCAGATAACACTTTTTGAAGGCACCGAGTTGGGGAGACCTACTATAGTTACTTCTTCAGAGTATCTTTATCACTAGCTGGAGAGAAACAGAGCAATTTATCTCTTAGGAAGGGGCAACAAAAGTAGAGCATAATTGCCACGCTCTAGTCAAGCATATGCTTGCCTCCCCCACTGAAATCAACAGCACTCAGAAAATAGTTAACTTTTTATTTATTTAAGAAATGCAGACCCTGATTTTCAGCTTGGAATGCATCCACAAAGCACTTAAAAGTCAGGAGCAGAGAATCATCACAAAGGCATTCAGAACAAACAAGAGAAACCCAATAGGAACTGCAGTGGTAGAATACAAAAGTATTGAGACCTGAACAACTTTTGAAATGAATAAAATTGCTCCTGCTCAGCACCTGAAAACTGATGGAGGGAGGAGGAAAGGAAAGGAGGTTTCACAACTCTGTTGGTATTCCTCTTTCCATTTCCAGTTAACAGGGCACACAGTGTAAGGCATCTATAGGTGACCTGAGCTTTTAGCATGAAAGAAGGTGATTCTGGAGATACTTGGTCCCTGGATATCTTTTTTTTCCTGGTTTGGGTCAGATCCTTATACTGATCGTTGCTTTGCTCTTAGTGTCTTACAAGAGTGCAGTGCCCAAAGAATTAAGCAATGTTATTAACCAGAGAATTATTCAGTAGCAATCATTGTTTTATCAATAAAATAACCTCATAATGTCACATGAAAATATTTAATGCTGTAATACCTAGTTTGGCTTATCCTTGGCTTTTAAAAACACTTATTTAGTGTATTTCTGGAGTTGTTTTTAGGTCTATAATGAATATAGAGGCAAGTTTACTTTTCTGGTTTAAAAAAAATTAAGCATAATAGCTAAGAAGAATGTACATATAATTGTTTTTATGTCATTTTTACACTCTCTGAGAAACTACACATGAAGAAATGAAGCATCAGTTATTAGGAATCTATATATCCATATATACACATTCATATTTTTGGCAGCAACATGAAGGAATTACCAGAGGAATTGAAAATGTGTTAATCTATCCTAATTTACAAGAACCTAAGAGGACTTGGAAAGGACTTCTAAACTGAGTAAAAAAAGTAGTGACATGGGGAGATTAGTTGTAAATTATTGTACGGTGATATTGTCAGAGCTTTCTAACTTCACCCCTGTGCTGGTGAGAAAGGTAATTTAGCTGGTAGCCATGCTTGTCTTTTGTAGCACAAGATAAACCAGAAATCTTTTTTTTTTATTTTTTTTAAATTTTATTAACATCCATAGCATGACAGTGCAAGTTAGAATTGTAGTACAATACTATCACATTACTTACACATTCTTTCAGTAGATTTTCTTTATACATCCGCTAGTTCATATTTTAACATACTTAATTCTTTTTAAAATATTACATGCCAGCAATCCAAATTACTTCCCATATCACATTCTTCTTTTCTTGAGCTAATTCCATATGTTAATAATGGTTGCCAGGTTTTCATAAATTTATCCTGTTTTATTTCGCCTCTATGTATTTTAATTTGATTGGTCAGCTTTTCCATCAGGATCATTTGCCAGATTCTGTTCTCAAATTTTTGTACTGAAAGATTTTGAGCATTTCTCCAGTTTTGTGCAATTTCAACTCTTACTGCACCAATAAGATGTGCAATTAGGTCTTTATTGATTAAACCAGAAATCTTATAGCACCTTTAAGATTAACTGGTAGTTTTTATTTTTCATAAGCTTTTGTTTGTCCAAGGATACTTCTTCAGAGTAGTAAAGTCACTGTGTATTTGGGTTTTTAAAAAAGCACAAACCTTTGGCAGGGGGGAATGTGTCAGAGGAGGACAGCAACAGGGTGTGTTGGTCCTGGATGAAGAAGATCTTTAACAGACTATAGACAGTGATTAATTCCATCACAACTGTGGTGATTAGGACTGACCCAGTAATAGATCTTGAAGTCATTATGGATTGATGAAATTATGCCTTCAGGCTGTGATCCTATGCCTGGAAGCTAGTCCAGGTAAGTTAAATGGGGTCTACTTCTGAGTTGTCATATGTAAGATTACACACTCATCCCTCTCCCACAATACATACTTGTGCTGAAGATAACAACCAAATCCCTTGAATACTGTGAATGGTATAGCATCCTTCACGACATCTAACGGGAAGATACACACTTAGGGATCCCACTGCTGTGTCCTCCAGCACCTCACCACTGTTGCTCATACCCATAATCACTGTGCCTAATGCTAGAACTGGCTCTGGAACAAACCTTTTCTGATGAATTTCCCATGTGAGTATCAAGAGGACAGATCAGCTTGCCACAGCAACCAAGGTGAGAGAGTAATTAATGATATACAGTAGGCACTCAAGCCTACATTGGTGTCGTGAGCATTTATATGTATGCTTTATTGAAGCAGAGGCAGTGGGTTGAAGGAATGTCAGCAATTCAGCTCCTGAAATGTCAGGCTTGCATGTAAAATGTTTCCACTTTAGATGAATACACATAAATTACTCATCGTTTATTTTAGGTACTCTCCGTAGTGCAGTTCTAAATTGCTTCCCAAGAAAACATGATATCCGAGATGCCCAAAGGATTACTCCAACACTCAATCTATGCATTTTTTTGTCTTGGGGGGGAAAAGAGTGTAATTTTGGAATCAAGTCTCTGAGTGCATCTGAGCCCATTTCATTATTGAATGTGAATCCTTAGGAATGAGATTTTAACCTAGGTATCTGTGAGGGCTCTTTGTGCTTTTATTACAGATCCATATCAGGCGGAGCTCTAGCACATGTAACTTCTCCTAGCCTGGAGAAGCAGGGGTGGGGGAAAATATCTTTACCTGTGACATAGGAGCCCTGGCTAAGGAGGTGGGGGTGAGGATGGCCAGTTTACAGCAACAGGCTTTTGGGGGCTGGAGAATCACAAATTTAAATTTAGATATGGTTCTGAAATTCACTCGCTGTCCTCCGGCAATTCTGAATTCCATAGCAGAGACAAAATGGGCAATATTGTGAGATAAAGCTGTACTGTAGCCTGCTGTGAACTAAGGGGATGTGAGAAGTTTCAAAGAGTCAGGTCTAGGGACCCAGAGCAGGTGTCCTGAGTGCAGGAAAATGGAGGCAATCAGGAAGGAATTCAGAAGAGAAGGTAATATTGCGGCGTGGAGTGCCTGTCTTCTGGCCTCCAGTCAGCCATGCCCCTTTCCAGGGTACTTCTGTCCATTCCCCTGCCAGTCAGCCAACATTCCAGCCCACATTTGGCTGTTTTGAGGTTCACCCCCTCTTTAAAAAAAAAATTCTAAAGCTTTTTCATGCCTCAACAAACTCCGAGGTTTCCTCTGAGCCTGCTGATATTTCCCTCTTGTACATGCACAGCACTTTGGAGGTTGCATAAATGATGATACTCAGAAAGGTGAAGTGGTATTTGAATGCTAAAAGGAAGAAATGCATTTGCTATTGGGCATGGAATACAGGTTCAAAAAACAAGGCACTTGCGAAGGCAACAAGGGTCACAATCCAGAGGGTGGACATAGTAATGTTCTTCAGAGAATCACCTATCCATTCCATTATTTTATTCTATTTTTTAGAAACAGGTTGCTCTGAAGCAGATGCCAGTGGGACCATGGCAGGCCATTGTGTCTGAGTCATGCTTTATTCTGAGTTAAGAGAACAATATGTCTCCTGAGATTTGTCCTTGGGACAGAGCAGGAAGGACATGTATCTGCAGCCATTTTCTAGCTGCATTCTTGGAACAAAAGTGAGGAAATGTAATCCTTTGCTGCAGTAAATTACCCTGTTAAAAACAGTAAAAACAAAAATAATAATAACAACAACAACAAGAGGCTCACATAATTCTCTGTTAAACAGGCCAGGCCCTACTGTTAGGCAGAGTGAGGTGCCTGCCTCAGGAGGTTTTGGATGTCAGAGAAGGCAAAAAAGCAAAGCAAAGTGTGTTGCTTATACAGTGGTGCCTCGCTAGACGATTGCCTCGCAGGACGAGGAAATCGCTAGACGATGCCTTTTTGCGATCGCTACTGCGCTTCGCAAAACGATGTCTCTCTATGGGGAATTTTCGCTAGACGATGAGGTTTCCCCATAGGAATGCGCCGACTAGTGGTGAAAAGCTGTCAGTGCAGCTGTCAGTGCATTCCGACGGGGACCCTCACTCGCTAGACGATGTTTCCCTATGGGAGATTTCGCAAGACGACGAGTTTTCCCTTTGGAACGCATTGAAGAGATTTCAATGCATTCCAATGGGAAAACGTGCTTCGCTAGACGATGTTTTCGCTAGACAGCGATCTTCGTGGAACGGATTAACATCGTCTAGCGAGGCACCACTGTATACCACCCCATAGCGCTTAAAGCACTCTCTGGGTGGTTTGCAATTTAATTATGCAGGCTGCACATTGTGTCCTCCCAGCCTGGTGAGCAGGGTATTCAAGTTACCAACTTCAAAAGGATGGAAGGCTGAGTCAACCATGAGCCAGTTACCTGAGCCTGTTGGAATTGAACTCGGGTCATAAGCAATCTTAATTGCAGTACTGCAGTTTAACTACTGCAGATTGTTGCATTATTTAATTTACTATGGTATAATTCCAAAGAAGTTGGGGGAAAGTGTTTGTGGGAGTTTCTACATCATGTGCCCAAACATGACTGTTTGAGATCCTGTGTGCCCTGTCTGTAAGGAGCCACCCCCAACATTAGGGTTATTTAACACAACACAATACATAGGCTTGTGCCATAACTATTTATGCAGCAGGTTCTTAAACATCATCACCTTTGTCATAGTCACCTTTTACGTGACTGGCTGTAGTTTCTGTTAACACGAACTTCTTGGTTATAAGAATCACAAATTTGTAGCTCAAAGCACAACATGAGATGAAAGGACCAGGCTGTGAATTCTAGTCAGATTGCAGACAGTAAGTAGGTTCACTTTTGATTGATGCCCGTGAGTTAGAGCATGTTCTGCTGCCAAGACCAACACAGGACTTTGCCAAATCCTGTGGTTAATCAGGCTTTCCCAGTCTTTGAGGAGCTCTCCATCTGGGCTCCTTTCCACTTAATCCATCTCCTTTTTTCTAGGATTTTTTCAGGGTACTGGAAAATGTCATCCAAAAAGTAGGTTTTCTAAGATCTGGTTCCCAGTGACCTGCAAATCCACCCATATTTGAGGGGATTGGTGCCTTTGAGAGTACAAAGAAGGTAGAAAGAGTTTATGAAGTGAATCTCTGGTAGTTGAAGCAAATGAGTCAGTCAAATAAGCCTCCTCTTTTATAATAGCATCATTCTTTTGGCACTTCTTTTATCAGAAAATACAAAGATAGATTGCTTGAACTACAGAGTCAGGACCGTAGTTTTAGCTAGTACAATAAGGCATGGCCATAGCTGTTGATAATACGCACAGCAGCTGCTTCAAAATGCATTGATTTCCAATCCATAACATCCATGCAACAATAAATACCTGTTGGATAGTTGTGATGCTTATTCTGTGTGGAGGCAAGTGGGGCCTGCCACAAAGTGTTGCAATGTATTCTTCCCTCCTAATTGGAGTGCTCTTGTTCAGGACTCCAGTCACTCAGCCATGCTCTCCTGCCACAAACCATTCCCCTTTCTACGGCTACCATCATTTCCTGTTGGATCAGGCCAAGGGCCCATCTAGTCCAGCTTCCTGTATCTCACAGTGGCCCCACCAGATGTCTCTGGGAGCACACAAGACAACTAGATACCTGTTTCCTGATACCCCTCCCCTGCATCTGGCATTTTGAGATACCTTACTTTTAAGACTGGAGATTGTAAATCTCCAGCTTGTAACCTGCGATGGACTTTTCCTCCAGGAATCTGTCCAGTCCCCTTTTAAAGGCATCTAGGCCAGATGCCATCACCACATCCTGTGGCAAGGAGTTCCACAGACTAATAACAGAATCTTGTGCTCCCACTACATGCTTCTGGATGACAGCTCCTATTATCCCTCACTGTTAGCCATGGTAGCTACTAGTAATAGCTAGGAGTGGTGGGAGCTGCAATTCATCAATATCTGAAGGGCCATAGGTTCCAACACCTGGTTTGCACTAAGGTAGTGGTAGTCATTCTGGATTATAGCACAGCAGATGTGCTCTGACCTGTGTGGTGCTAGCTTTGCATGCCACTGAATCAATTTCTCAGGGCTTTCTGTAGAAGGCCTACTTTCTGTTTGCTAATTATTTCCTCTTAAAGTCAAATTTTCACACACACACATATCGAGATCTTGCTCACCATCTGGAATCCCAGAAAATACATTTGAGCAGTCAGATCGGTTTACGATAGTGATTTATTGCCTCATCCTTCAGTGCCTTCTCTAAATGCTCACCTCAGCACAGCTCAGACAAGGCTTTGTTGCTGCTTCTTGACCCTGAAATCTCAGTGGAACGATTTGCAGACAATTTGCTAATTTAAATAGAAATGGCTGACTGATCAAGCCAAATTGAAGGATGTGCAGTGCCATTTATCACATTTAAGGCAAAGGTAGGTGATCCCAGCCAGGCTGAGATCCAGATTCCACTTTGGGCCACACTGCTACCCAAACTCCCACTGCAGAAAGAAAAGCCCAGGAAACCCCCCCTACCCCCCAAAACGTGGTGTGATCTACCACTGAAAAGGCAGCATTGTCACTTTTGTGGCTTATCTGCAATTCTTTTATACTTAATCTACCAAGTTTATATTTATATGATGGTTTAATATGGTTTCCAGGAGTAATTTTTATTTTAAATTGATTTTAAGGTTAATTCACAATCCAAAACAAGAAATTACTCAGATTGATTGAAAATATCCTGAACCGGTTATATCAATTAAGACAAAAACCTTCGTTTTTACGTAAAAATTACCCCTGAATTTCCCGGATAACCACCAAATAAGTTTGAATGAGCCAGTTAAGTATAAAATAGCTGTGAGTAAACAGGAAACGCTGCTGAGAGCCACATTGCTATTTTTTCAGCAATGGATTTCACCATATTTTTTGCCGTTTAAAAAAAGGAATACTTGGGAGTGCTTGGGGAACCACAAGAATTGACTCGGGATCACGCATCTCGTTATCTTTAGTAAATCCCTCCATTAAAAACAACTAACTATGGACATACAAACAAGAGCAGCCTTTCCAATAGATTTTTCCTTGACAACCTTTATTCCAGCTGATTCTCCAGTGAAATCATAATTGTGTGTTCATAGCACTACTCTGTTGCTATGGAAACTAGTATGATAAAACATATTTATTTGTAGAACTTCAGAGGGGTCTCAGCTCCGACTAGGGTACAGGATGGGGGAAGACTGTAAAAATCTTCAGTATTTTTCTCCTAATGCTTTTGAAATTGGGAGAAAATCTTTTATTCAGTATCTTTAATTAAATGGCTTTACATAGGCCTCGGGACAATGTAGTAATGTAGTAATAGCATCTCCACAAAATAGCAATATAAAAGACAGCATTTGATCCTCACTGATTTTGCATTAAATTGACAGGGAGAATCACAACCTCAATGAAATCTGGAGTCAACCATCTTGGATGTGTATTTTCTTCAAAAGTTTGAGCTGATAGTATCTGATGTCACAATACTAAGCTTCCTGTGTACAATCATGTGCTGACATAAGCTCCTCTTGAACAAATATTTTTAAGTTATTCTGCTGTTCACAATATTTGTTCCAGGCTGGCACATTCTGCAGACAGTCATTTAAAATAGCAATGGAAAACTTTGACTCTATATGTCAGAGTATTAAATCTGATCATCCCGGACACTAGCCATGATGGTTGAGGCTAATAGTAGTTGGAGACCAACAATATCTTGATGGCTGCACTAGGATTTAAACTGTGATGTAAATGATGGGGAATGAGCTGCAGTGAGATATGAATGCATGCATTCCATCTCTCTACTAGTTTAGAAATCATGATTTGATACTGCTTTGATTTAATTACAGTGGTGCCTCGACTTACGACCATAATCCGTTCCAGAAGATGGACGTAAGTCGAAATGGTCGTACGTCGAAGCACCATTTCCCATAGGAATGCATTGAAATGCAATTAATCCGTTCCGGCCAAAGAAAAAAATCAGCAAAAAAAAAAAAAAATCACTGCAAGACTCATTGGAAACGCGATTAATCCCTTCCGGCCGAAGGGGGGGGGGGGGAGAAAAGCAATCAAGCGTGCAAGACCCATTGCAAATGCACAGAAAACAAACGGAGCAGATTGGAAATGCACAGAGAACAGAGGGACAAGGTCGGAAATGCAAAGAAAACAAAGGAAAAAGCAAGGGAAGCATGCAGGACCCATTGCAAATGCACAGAAAACAAACGGAGCAGATTGGAAATACACAGAGAACAGAGGGACAAGGTCGGAAATGCAAAGAAAACAAAGGAAAAAGCAAGGGAAGCATGCAGGACCCATTGCCAAATGCACAGAAAACAAACGGAGCAGATTGGAAATGCACAGAGAACAGAGGGACAAGGTCGGAAATGCAAAGAAAACAAAGGAAAAAGCAAGGGAAGCATGCAAGACCCATCAGAAATGGGGGGAAAAAACCCAAAAAGCAACCAAACCCCCCCCAAGACCCATCGGAAATGGGGGGGGAGAAAACCCCAAAAAAAAACAACCCCAAGACCCATCACAGCACAGAAACATACTCCCCAGCCTAAAACAGCGCTGCAAAAACACCCAGAACAGTTTTTTTAAAGCAGAAAACAGCACCTTACCTTACCTAACAGGCAGTCCCAAGCCTCCCTGCAAACACACACACGCTCGCTGAGAAGCAGAAGCCAGGCGGTCCCTCCTTGATCACACTCACTCTAACTGTCGGGGCGAAAGAGCTACAAAGAAGCAGCCTCTTTCGCCACCTACAGTTAGCAATTTGAATTTCCTGCCTTTTTCCCCTGCCTTTTTCTGTTCATAAGTGGAAGCTCCGGTCGCAAGTAGAAGCAAAATTTTGCGGCCGGAGCTGGTCGTAACTCGAAATGGTCGTAAGTAGGGACGTTCGTAAGTGGAGGCACCACTGTATAATTGGAACTATTGGTGCTCCATGTGCTCATGAGGGAGGGATGCCTCTTCTTGGAGAAGATGGCAAGTATCCACAGAAATTTTTCTGGTAGTAGCGTGTTAAACTAATTTGCTCACATAGTGTGCAGCACTATAACACAATCTATATATCTTAAAATAATAAATAAATCTAGGATTCCAGAGATGGTCATCCACGTAGGGTGCCACAAGCTGCCACTGTTAGAAACAACCATAATTCCCGGCATCTGCAAATAAGATAGAACTGTGGTTTGTTTTCTAGTCAAAGTAGAAAGTGTTATTCCTCTTGTCATACTCAAAGGAGATAGACAGAGTTGGGGAACCTCAAGAATCTGGAGCTGACTGTAACTTGTTTGTGGTATCTTAACCCATAGGTTCCAGGATTACAGTGGTGCCTCGACGTACGAACTTAATTGGTTCTGGAACTCCGGTCATAACTTGAAATGGTCGTAAGTCAAAGCACCATTTCCCATTGAAATGCAATTAATCCGTTCCGACCAAAGAAAAAAATCACCCCCCAAAAAAATCACTACAAGACCCATCGGAAACGCGATTAATCCGTTCTGGCTGAAGGGGGAAAAGAAAAGAAAAGCAAGCGAAGCATGCAAGACCCATCGGAAATGCAAAAAAAAAGGCAAAGCAGAAAGCAAGCGAAGCGTGCAAGACCCATCGGAAATGCAAAAAAAGCAAAGCAGAAAGCAAGCGAAGCATGCAAGACCCATCGGAAATGCAAAAAAAAGCAAAGCAAAAAGCAAGCAAACCCCACAAGACCTATCAGAACTGGGGGGAAAAATCCAAAAAGCAAGCAAACCCCTCAAGACCCATCGGAAATGGGGGGGGGACCCAAAAAGCAAGCAAACCCACCAAGACCCATCGGAAATGGGGGGGAAAAACCCCCAAAAGCAAGCAAACCCCCCAAGACCCATCGGAAATGGGGGGGAACCCCCAAAAGCAAGCAAACCCACCAAGACCCATCAGAAATGGGGGGGGACCCACAAAGCAAGCAAACCCCCCAAGACCCATTGGAAATGGGGGGGGAACCCAAAAAGCAAGCAAACCCCCCAAGACCCATCGGAAATGGGGGGGAAAAACCCCAAAAAGCAAGGAAACCCTCCAAGACCCATCGGAAATGGGGAAAAATACCAAAAAACAAACAAACCCCCCAAGACCCATCACAGCACAGAAACATAACCCCCCCAGCCCAAAACCACGCTGCAAAAGCCACCCAGAACAGTTTTTAAAAAGCAGAAAGCAGCACCTTACCTTACCAGGCAGTCAGAAGCCTCCTCCGATCACACTCACTCTAACCGTTGGGGCGAAAGAGCTACAAAGAAGCAGCCTCTTCGCCTACCAACGGTTAGCAATTTGAATTTCCTGCCTTTTTTCCCTGCCTTTTTCTGTTTCTAACTGGAAGCTCCGGTCGCAAGTCGAAGCAAAATTTTGCGGCCGGAGCTGGTCGTAACTTGAAATGGTCGTAAGTCGGGACGTTCGTAAGTCGAGGCACCACTGTATATTGTATGCTTTGTCTGTTGTGAATATCACTTAGGAAATATAATGGCACTGTATTCCATCTTTGTGAAGTAGTATGTGTGGTGCATATAGAAAAGTTTAAGCTGAAGCTCAGAATTTTCATGGATGCTATAGGAAGGATTTGTTATCTGCTTGTAAATTTTTGTGGCAGAACCCAGTGTTCTGTTCTGAAATAATATTTTTGGGATGTGTATCTGGATTATCAGTTTAAAATGCTAATATTATAGTCAACCCTTAAAACTTTTATTTCTGTGAGCAGACTCTGACTTTGAAGATGGAGACAAAAAGAGCCAGGATTGGCACCAGTCTGAACGATTAGGGAATGTCTCACTACATTGCTAGTGAACCTCCAACCAGTGCACAGAAGAGTGATGTTGTTCCAGAATTTTAGAAGAGTAGAGTGTTTCAGAGAAACTTCCATGGATGGAGTTCAAAAATTGTGTGGTTGCCTTATTTATGAGGTAGCTGAGTCTGACTGAATGTCCTGTCTGTCATTGCATAATTATCTTTGTGACATCTGGCATTTCCTCAGATTCCCACACTTTCATTAAATCCCAAGGAAAGGTGACATCATGTTAACTCTTCCGATTGGATTTTTTTCTAGTGGGCAACCAGAAACTGCAGGGTGAAGAAGAGATGTAATTTTTTTAAAGTAGCACGTGTAGAGACAGAGAGATGAGGCTGTGTTTAAATAAATAAATAAATATAATAAACAACTGCTTTTCGATTATCTTCCACATGTCAAAAGCATATATACTTGGGCTGTAATGGAAATAATTCTCAAGTGCCTAGATTGTTTAGATTCTATAAAGGTCCTGAATGCAGAATATATGTACTCGTACATGTGTGATTATGAATGTCATGACCTTTTGGCATAGCACACTGTTCACATTGTCTTACAGTACGCTTGCCAAGTCGGTTGGCAGTAAAATCGGAGTGTGCTTTGTTGCAGAGAAAAGTTTTGGATTTTGGAAATACCAGGTGTCTGTGAGTCACAAAAAAGTTGGATTTCTTTAGAGACTATACAAAGGTTTCATTACTATAAAAAGACAAAATAAACATGTTTTTGCTAGAAAAATGTTCTTTAGCTATTTGTAGAGGTGATGTTGAAGGAAACTTCCATGGACTTCTTCTGTATGTATGTGTTGATCTTGAAGGGAGAGCATACTGTCAACGTCTTGGCAGTGCAGATGAGGAACATTTGAGTCTATGAGACAGCAAGGTGCTGGATGCAGGATATATTTTCCCCCTCTTCATCTTTTCTATGGAAAACCATCCTATTAACTTCTTGAAATCTGACCTGTTTTTGTTTCCCCATCTGTCAAACAATAATGTCTGCCATTAATCTAGATAAAAATCAAGGAAATATTAAATTTTCTGCCATATGTTAAATTCTGAAACCTGCAAAGTACTCCAAAAATGTGTGAGTTTCCCACATTTTTTTTAAAGTGCAGGATTTTTTTCTTTCATGTCCTTCCTGTGCTTGTAGTTTAGCATGGTAGAACCCAGCTGTGTAATTTTAAGGCAAGGTGGACACTTTTATTGCCCAGGGTATTCTAATAGTCACTAGAGAAACTCAGCTCTATATAGTGCACAGCCTGCAGTATTCCTTGTCAGCTATGTAGTCTTGCTCTGTTCTAACCGAATGAAAAGTCCCCTGGGTTCTAGAAGGATGTTGGGCAAACAGCCTGGAACAGAGAGTGATTGGTAGTACTGTGTGGGAACAAAGAAAGGGTTTGGTACTCTGAAGTCAATTACCAGAAGAGTGAATACTGGGTGCCATAATCTTTGGAAGAACTAGTAATTGCCAGTTCTGCTAAATCAAAAGGTACTTCTGTAGAGGGTAGTTTGCTATATCAAGATAGGCTTCCCCTAGGAGTTACAAGCCGATCACACAGGGTCCGAATTATGGGTCGAGACTTTGTGGCTAGAACATGTTGCCCTCTATGGATAGATGTGTGGATGAGTGGGGCCAGCAACCATGGTCCACGTGAATGGTGCCCATTTGAGCAATACCATCTTGACTCATTCAGGCTCACATGGAATTGTTTAGGCTTAGCAACCCCCTATATATACTTCTAAACATATGAACCCCTTCCCTCAATGTTTGGCCTTATAGGTCACTTGTCTTTAAGGACTTAGTAGTTTGACACATCTTAAGAAGAAAAATAATAATCACTGCTGTCCTCTACTTAATTACTGTTGTTTCCCATTGTGACGTCTTGGGATTTCACACTCACTCATCAATTTTGCCTTCATTGTGTGAGGCTATTTATGATAGCAATAGTCCTCTTTTAAAATTGACTTTCTATATTTAAAACATGATTCATTCTTCACTAGGGTTTATCTTACCTTTTTTTTAACAGACTGGCTGGGTTGATAATCTGTGATGATGAACCTTTACTTTCTAGTTATTCACAATTTAATTTGAAGAGAAAATAAAGTTAGTTGAAAGGATGGAGCAGGCAGATTGTCACTGGAGAGAGCTTGCTCCTCTAGGCGGGTGCATTATTGCCTTCATTATTCCAAAGAACTCAGAGAATTCTACTTAGTTTACACAAAGCAAGCTGTGCTCCAGTGCTTTGTTTCCTTCAGGGTGGTTGTAGTATTTTGTCCATGGCAAAAAATACCTTGCCCACAACTAGTGTCTTTGTATGGTTTTACAACAGGGTACTGGACATTAAGGCCAGTATCCTGTTGCACAAAAATGGAGTGGAAGGGAAGTATCTTCAGTGTATCTGTCCCCTGTCATAGAACCAGCTGCATGACCAGTCTTGCAAACTGTGCAAGAATATGCATGCAACAGGGGGCCTCCTGGAGCAGGGAGGATGCTCACATGGTTGCTCTACCACTCTGCTTTTAGGCTATATAATACTGGCCTATGCATTCCAACAAAACCTATTTCCAGTCTTGCCATTCTGAAGTGAGAGGTTGGAGAAAACGTTCCGGCTGGTATCCCACTGGGCTGGAACATGCTGCAGAACAGTCTGTATTATGTGCAATTGCCTCCTTTCCTGCCACTGTCAAACGGAGGAATCCGGCAACCCCGTATGCAAGGGGAAATCTGCAAGCCAGAGATGACTGAAGCCAATGTGTCCTTATACTCCACGTTTCCAACAGGATAGTAGCCATTGCTGGAGCTGCTGGGTTGATTAAAAACCACAAATCACTGCACCAAATTGCAACATATATCTTCTCTCCTTAGGGAGCAACTAGATGAGTATTTGTCCCATTGTTGTACCATGTTTCTCACTGTTCTTTTCGATATTTATTCTGCCAGTTATATAATGTTAGTGCTAATTGCAAGTAGATACGATCTTTTTGCATAATTGTGCATTTTGTTTAGTTCAGCTGGCAAGCTTGTGGGTTTTTTTGTAGCTTTCCCTCTCGCATTATTTATCTTGCTTTTGGTTTGTGTGATCACTCATATTGATCATTTAGAGCCATTATTGGTGATATCCAGATGACCTGCTTCTTTTACCTGCTTTCGTCTTTCACTGGTAAGGACCAGAACTGCAATGCAGTTTGCAAATTGTATTCTTTTTTTTATTTATATATAAAAATATATAAGTGGAATAGCATTGAATTCTTTATATATATATATAAAGCCAGACATGGTAAGCATTTGAATTAGTGCTGTATCAAATTCGCGCTATAGCTATAGTGCTAACTAGAAGATATATATATATATATTGCAAATTGTATTCTTTATATATATATAAAGAATACAATTTGCAATATATATATATCTTGTTAGCACTATAGCTATAGCGCGAATTTGATACAGCACTAATTCAAATGCTTACCATGTCTTTTGAATTCAATGCTATTCCACTTTCTAAACATTTTTTTTAAAGAAGGGATTTGAATGCTGTCAAAAGAGTTGGGTAAGAGGGTGGTAATAATGACAGAGAAGGTTGAGGGAGAAGTGGGACTGTGGGATAGTGGACACTTGAAGTGCACCTTCCCTGAATAATTAAAAATATCTGTGTGAACCGTGACCGTGATTTAAATGCCATAGTATGTTAGAGAGAATTTCGCATCAACCCGAGACAAATTTATGTGTATTCATGCTCATAGTTGAACCTTTGAAAACATGTTCTGCAAATTTATGGCAAAGCTCAGTGTGGATGGTAATGACTGGTTGGAGTCTCTGATGTCATCATGAGATGCCCCTTTCCTAACCCCCAGAGCAGTTTGGAAGTTTAAAACATTACTGTTTCTTCAAACAAATTATGGATCAGGAAAATGGATGTATAAATTGATGTGTACAGTGAGTTGAACTTGTTTTCATCAAAAGCAACTAGGCTTTTGCAAGCATGGCCTTAAAAATTTATAGAACCTCAGGCACTTTTTTGAGTCATTAGTAAAATTGGATTGGCTCTTCTTTTAAATTCAATAGGCAAGGTGGTCTTTCCCAATCTTGTGCCTCCATCTGTTTTAGACTAGAACTCTCATCAGCCCCCACCCAGTATAGCAAATAGTCAGGAATTATAGATGATGTAAATCAAAACATTTGGAAGACACCAGGCTAGGGAAAGCTGAACTAAAGAGTGGGTGTTTTTTTGTTTTGTTTTGTTTTTTTGTGGGTTTTTGTTTTTTTTGTTTTGTTTTTTGCAAACCTCTTACCTTTGCTTACAGGGAAAGTAAAGTGGCTTGAAGGAGTCAATTTCACTAACTGGGTGCACCTCTCCATTGTATGCTCAGATACTGAAATGGAAATGGGGCTTCCAGTATGCTCAGAAGTATCATTTTGCTGTGCTAACTTGTCTTTCATCAGACAAGGGAAGGGGTCAAAACAACGATAGAATTACTAGTTGATGGAACAGAAGGTAGTCCCCAAATGGGTGCCCCAATGGATCACAAGTATACAAGCTCAGGATATGCAGTTTTGAGCCAACCTCTTTTTGCAGAATTGCAGGGATGTTGGCAAGTCTTTGGATCTGAGTCCAAGTCCAAGTCTTTGAGAACAAGTCCGAATCTTTGGGTCCAAGTTCTTCATACCAAATCCCAGGCCCCAAGTCTGACTCCCTATTAAAAACAAGCTTTCCCCCCCCCCCAGAAAAAAGGGAGGTGTGGGTGCATTCTGAATCACAAGTTGAGTCCGAGTCATTGAAAAAAACACCAAGTCAAGTCCAAGTTGAGTTGTCGGTCTGACTTAAGTCGGACTTGATAGCAAGTCCCACAACTCGAGTCCCCATCCCTGCAGAATTGTCTGTTTCTCTATTCTAAGATAACATTTCTGACATGATTCTAACAGCAAGAAATAAGCTTGCACCAAACTCTAGCTAGTAAAACACTTGTTCAGTTGGTCTTCACAGTCTGAACCTCCCAAAAATCTCAGGACACCCTGAGGTTTGAGCTGCAGGGGTCTGGTCCCCAGTTCCCTCTCTCCTGAATCCTGTCCTTTTCTACCACCCTGACATAAAACTATGTC
Source organism: Intellagama lesueurii (assembly GCA_037013535.1). Classification (NCBI taxonomy): domain Eukaryota; kingdom Metazoa; phylum Chordata; class Lepidosauria; order Squamata; family Agamidae; genus Intellagama; species Intellagama lesueurii. The sequence continues at coordinate 65,636,546 of JBAJHW010000005.1, read as the reverse complement.
ACCACCATAAGGGGCCTTGGCAACCCAAGGATAAGCAGGCAGCAAGAGCAAAGAGGTGGACCTGCCAGCCATCCCACAGCTACGGGATCAAGTGAGTGGCCGGGAGGGCTGCTATAGCAAGGTGAGCCTGGTGGCTTCAGAAGTCAAGGCAAGAAAGAGACAGGAGCAACAGGCCCCATCCTAATGGGGTGGTGGTGATGGAATGATGCAGTTTGCCGCTCTTGGTGTCCTGCCACCTCAGTTAGCTGCCTCATTTTGACTAATGATAGGCCTGCACCTGTAGACATTTGCATTGATTGTTCACACTGCAAAGACCAGGAGAAGCCATACACCACACCTGAGATCTCTCTTTTTTAATGTTATGTCTTGGTTGATACATATCAAGGATGATTCTGTTCTAATTATGGTGTATTTTCCAGATGAAAGATCTATATAAGTAATAAGATTCTACATAAAGTAGTACACTGATTGTTATTTGTGTCATTATCATTATTAACAACAGTCTTTATTTTCAAGGTGATATTCCAGATTATCCCCACTTGTTGCATGGAACATAATCACAGTAATAGAACATAAGGCAATATATAAACAAAACACATATCTGATGTTATTTATTTTCTAACAAAAAGTTTCCTAATAGAACTCTATTGTTTTTCAAAGGTGGAACTCTGTACATTAGCTTTTTCAAATTACATTTTTCTGCATGTGTGTGTGCGTGCGTGCGTGCTAAAGCAGTGGTCCCCAACCTTTTTAACACCAGGGACCAGTTTCGTTGAAGACCATTCTCCAAAGGGCCAGGGGGTGGCGGGCGGGGGTGCATGTGTGCAGGGGTATGTGCGGGGGGCCATGCATGCGTGCATCTGTGCATGTGTGCGGGGGGCGCGGGCATCTGCAGGGGGTGGGCGCGGGCATGTGTGTGTGTGTGCGGGTGTACACACACGTTCCTCCAGCCCTCTTAGATCTGTCTCGGCGGCCCAGTCTTTCAAAGGCCATGGACCGGGACCGGTCTGTGGCCCAGGGATTGGGGACTGTGGCGTCCGCCCAGGTCATGAATATTAATGTGCTATCTGCATGGACCAATGAGAGTGCTGGAGTCACGAGATATAAGAGTCTCTGCAGGGGGAGGAGAGAGTTAGATTGGAGATTAGAGATTAGGGATTTGGAGATTAGAGGATTTGTGATTTGGGAGTTTGGAGTAGAGAGAGAGGGTTGGCGGTTGAGAGTGTATGAAGTAGGATGTTTTGTTAAGAGTTAACAACATTGATTATACCTTCATCACCTGTAATAATAAACAATTTCTATTTGATTCTTTTTAAAATGACACATTGCCTGGACCTCTGTGATTAATAATAAACAATGTTGATGTAATCAACTGGTGGCAGCGACACGACACATAACTTGTGCCCTGTGATTGGTGAAACAACCAAGGGGCAGGCGAGAATGTGACAGGGACCCCGTCCTAAAGGAACACTGTCAGTCTTAAAGGAAGCCAATGCAACTAAAATGATCAGCTGCACTTTCAAAAAAATCAAAATGTGAAATTAGTGATTTTATCTCAGATATATGTGTTTGTGTGTACAGACTATAGATTTTTTTTCTGTGAGTTTGTGTGTTACTGAAATATTTTCAAATAAGATTGCATTTAGATTACTGTAATTGACTGTATGATAACACAAATTTCCTTATTTTTAAAAATGCTGAACTCATTTACAATTTTATAAAAGGGCAGCTATCTGTTTCACTAATGTTTTAGGTATACAATTGTTGTGTGTATTCCTATTCTCATTAACTGTCTTCTAACTGCTGTTTTTGTTTATCTCTGTATCTAATACTTTAGGCACGGAGGAAGGAGGTTTTCATCCAGGAACGGTATGGGAGATTTAATCTTAGTGACCCATTTCTGGCTTTGCAACGAGACTATGAAGCAGGTGCTGGTGATAAAGACAAGAAATCCATCTGTACCAACCCGCTCTCCATTTTAGAAGCTGTTATGGCTCACTGCAGAAAAATGCAGGAGAGGATGGCAGCTCAGTTGATTGCAGCAGAAAACAGGCAAAAGAAGGTACCATCTGTAATTTTTCCCCTGTTTTTCCCTTCTGCCTTCTAATTGATCAGTCCTTATTCTAAAAAAATTAATGCCTTCCACTTGTATAATTTTTACAGTCTTTTGTTTTTTTGTGGTTCTAAAGCACTTGAGGTATTTTTTTTGTCATTGGCAGTGAACTGCTGATTGATAGTTTGCAATCTTTTACAATGAAGTGATTATTTTATTTAAAGAATTGTAATATTCATGACAATAATGACAACAGTAATTGTAATAATAAGAACATAGAGTTGCCACATTGGTGCCACACGTGTAAGGTCCTGAGTGCTTTACATACACAGTTTCGCTTTTTTGTTGTTTTTCTCAAATCCTCACAACAGTTGAATTAAATAGATCAGTATTAGAGATGGGGGTATTTGTATTCGTATACGAATATATATGAATACGAATATCCATGCACAGCTGGAGTTAACGAGGGTCCAGCCCCTGGGGCCAGACCATCCACTCATGCATCCTGTGGTGGCCCAATCGCTCCAGAGCGTCGCTTGGCTAGCCACTCGGCAGCCTTGCAGGGAGACTCGTCCTCCCTCCCTCTGCCAGGAGTGGCTAGCTGACCGGGAGGAGAATGGCACTCAGGAGCGATTGGAAGGAGGAGCGGGGCCGGTGGCAGCAGCAGACGTGTGAGTGGACCCTCGTTAACTCCAACTGCATGGGGATGTTCGTATTCAAATACGAATGCCCCCATCTCTAACCAGTATCCTTCTCACCACATTGCAGAAGTGGGGATGAGACTGAGAGGAAAAGAATGACTTGCCTTCTTGTGCTGCAAGTAAAATTTGAACTTGGCACTCCCTATTTTTATAGCTGTTTCTGAGATACAGAACTGAGAGTTATTGGGTTTTTTACCACAGTAAATGTTAACAAAATGTAATACATTTTTTTTGAAGTATGTGTATCAGCTACACCTGTTTTAAATTGTATGCATTAAGTATGTTTGTGTGCTTTTTCAAATGTTTGCATTTTTTTGATGTATATATTTGTTTCTGCTTGCGTTGTGTGGGCATCAAGACTACAAATAATATTCAGGTCTGTGTTTTGTTCTGGCAGGTAGATAAATTGGATAAATTTGGACTAAAACAAGCTGAAACAAATGTCTGAGCCATCCAGGCCTCAGCCTCTGAAGGTGCCATGTTATTCCAGCTCAGAATTGTAAAGAGGTAGGCAGGATTATTGGAGCATTGGAATAACTTCCAGCAGCACATAGCAAAATATCTCATTCAATGATAGCAAGTTACTTCTACAACAGGATTTTATCTGTGGAAAGATCACAAGAGGCTTTGGGGTCATGTGTTTCCTACCCAGAAAACTGACTTCACAAACTGGGGAGTTTCCATTCAGATTTTGATCTTTTTATGATATGGGGTTTGACAAAGAGAATGGGAGGGATAACTTGTAACCCAAGTGCGATCCTGATCTCTACTGGATACAGGCCTCAGGGTCTGAAGAAATGAAAAACTTCCTTTAAGCCCAGAGTGCTTGCAAAGACACCCTTGATAGGGTGGCAGCTTTAATGCATTATTTTGAGTAATCAATTTAAAATGCTTAACTGCCTAGAAAGGTATCGTTTTATTTGAGTAGTACTAGATTCCCAGATACAGCATACTTTTACCAGAGCAGCTGAAGAAGGTGGAAACCAGAACGTTTGCTTAAATATTTCTATTTGTAAATCACATTGGTGTGTGTGTGTGTGTATGTCTCTCTGTGTGTATCAGTGTGATATATATGTGATTAATTGCAGCCCTCAAATGAATCCACAAAAGCATTGACTGAAGTGCTGTTTAGTTCTCATTATCCGTTTATGCACTTTTAGTACAAGTGTAAATGGTTATTTTAAATAAGACATTTTCTCTCTCCTCACATATAAGAGGAATACCTCATCTAAAATTCTGTCTGCTGCAGCAGAGATGTGCACCACCTTAATCTGGGATGAGCGATGTGCAACCCATAGGTTGTGCGGGACCCCAAGGTTCTTTTGCTACCCCATAGTCCCTCCCAACTGTGCTGCAAAAAGCTATTTTAAAATAGGCAAGGAATATGTGTTTTGAATGGTCTTAGCAGCTCACCAGCAAAATTCATGAGTAAGCTGGGAAACTAAAACAAACATTTCCTGATTGTCTTCTCAGCTTTTTGCAGTTTGCTGAAGGAATTCAGCAGGAAGGTAGCGGTGGATGCAGCCCACAGCAGGGCTGGGTCAGGAGGCTGAATCCGTATCTACTACAGTTGTCCACCCTAATCTAATTCAAAGAAAGCATGCTCATGCTGTAGAAATAGTGTTTTTATCTTTGTACAGAATTTTGCACATTTGATTGATAAATTGACTGACTAAACCCCATATGCTTAAACAAATAAAATGTCTCCAGTTGGGCCGCAGCTCTCCTTACATCTCAGGAACAGCATTTGGATGTTCAGATGTCAGCATAGTAGCCACTCTCTAGTCGTGGATGAGAGCATATCTTTATGAGAAGCTAAGAACTAAAATAGCACAGTGTATACAATATAACCACTGATCGTGGGCAACTCCATGTAATTAAATCAGTTGCATGACACCTGACACCAAACTTTCTTTGGATTTTATTTACATACTGTACATTTTGCCAAGTAATTAAAGATAAACACGCCTCGTACAGTGATCCATGTTGATTGCAGACAGCTGTGTTGCAATACTACAAGGAAGGCGAAGCAACAAGTGGGTTCAGTTTTGAACAATGATCTTCTAATGAGTTTTTTGAATCAGAATGAGGGAGAACAAATGAGTTTAAATAGTTCTCAGTCAGAAGGAGGGAGAGGGGAGGGAAAGAGCATGTGGTTTTTGTTTAATTTTGCAAATAGTGAAGACAGGACTGATGAGTCTTGGTCATCTTAATGGAAGGCCATGTAGGGGATAATAGGTTAATAGGTTAATATTAGAACAGGATTGGGTTCAGACAGGATGCCTGGACAGAATAGGATGGGAAAGTGAGATGTTGTAGTAGGCAAGACTAAGTCCAGGCTGCTCAGATCACTCTTCCGCAACTGTCCCTCACCATGGGTTATGCTAGCCATCCCCCATGGTTGTTGTACTTTAGAGCATCGGTGAAAGAATTTTGTTTGGGAAAAAGCTGCACTTGATGGGCATGGAAATTGATGATCAGGATTGAAGAATAGAAAGGGAGAAGCAGAGTGAAAGGTTGGAACATGCAGATTGAAAGGTAAGTAATTAGTCAGATTAGCTGAAGTGTAAGGCAGAATCCCCTTCACGGATTGCTGCCTTGTCGTGGCGAAGGGGCTTGAGTAATTCAGAAGCTATGGGCTATGCCATGCAGGGACACCCAAGACGGACAGGTCATAGTGGAGAGTTCTGACTAAACGCGATCTACCTGGAGCAAGAACTGGCAAGCCACTCAAGTATCTTTGCCAAGAAAACTCCATGGACAGAAACAAAAGGCTAAAAGATATGACGCTGGAAGATGAGCCCCTCAGGTCGGAAGGCATCCAACATGCTACTGAGGAAGAGTGGAGGACAAGGACAAGTAGCTCCAGAGCTAATGAAGTGATTGGGCCAAAGCCGAAAGAACGCTCAGCTGCGGACGCGCCTGGAAGTGAAAGGAAAGTCCAATGCTGCAAAGAAAAATACTGCATAGGAACCTGGAATGTAAGATCTATGAACCTTGGTAAGCTGGATGTGGTCAAACAGGAGATGGCAAGAATAAACATTGACATCCTGGGCGTCAGTGAACTAAAATGGACGGGAATTGGCGAATTCAATTCAGACGATTATCATATCTACTATTGTGGGCAAGAATCCCGTAGAAGAAATGGAGTAGCCCTCAGAGTCAACAAAAGAGTGGGAAAAGCTGTACTGGGATGCAATCTCAAAAATGATAGAATGATTTCAATACGAATCCAAGGCAGACCTTTCAACATCACAGTAATCCAAGTTTATGCACCAACCGCCGAAAGAGGCTGAAATTGACTAATTCTATGAAGACTTACAACACCTTCTAGAACTGACACCAAAGAAAGATATTCTTGTCATTATAGGGGACTGGGATGCTAAAGTAGGGAGTCAAGAGATAAAAGGAACAACAGGTACGTTTGGCCTTGGAGTTCAAAACAAAGCAGGGCAAAGGCTAATAGAGTTTTGTCAAGAGAACAAGCTGGTCATCACAAACACTCTTTTCCAACAACACAAGAGGTGACTATACACATGGACATCACCAGATGGGCAATACCAAAATCAGATTGATTATGTTCTCTGCAGCCAAAGATGGAGAAGCTCTATACAGTCAGCAAAAACAAGACCTGGAGCTGATTGTGGCTCTGATCATCAGCTTCTTATAGCAAAATTCAAGCTTAAACTGAAGAAAGTAGGAAAAACCACTGGGCTAGTCAGGTATAATCTAAACCAAATCCCTTATGAATACACAGTGGAAGTGAAGAACAGATTTGAGGAATTAGATTTGGTGGACAGAGTGCCTGAAGAACTATGGATGGAGACTCGTAACATTGTACAGAAGGCAGCAACAAAAACCATCCCAAAGAAAAGGAAATGCAAGAAAGCAAAGTGGCTGTCCAACGAGGCCTTACAAATAGCAGAGAAGAGAAGGGAAACAAAATGCAGGGGAGATAGGGAAAGTTACAGAAAATGGAATGGAGACTTCCAAAGAATAGCAAGGAGAGAGAAGAGGGCCTTCTTAAATGAACAGTGCAAAGAAATAGAGGAAGATAATAGAAAGGGAAAAACCAGAGATCTGTTCAAGAAACTTGGAGATATTAAAGGAACCTTTTGTGCAAAGATGGACATGATAAAGGACAAAAATGGTAGGGACCTCACAGAAGCAGAAGACATCAAGAAGAGGTGGCAAGAATACACAGAGGAATTATACCAGAAAGATCTGGATGTCTCAGACAACCCATATAGTGTGGTTGCTGACCTTGAGCCAGACATCCTGGAGAGTGAAGTCAAGTGGGCCTTAGAAAGCACAGCTAACAACAAGGCCAGTGGAGGTGATGGCATTCCAGTTAAACTATTTAAAATCTTAAAAGATGACGCTGTTAACGTGCTACATTCAATATGCCAGCAAGTTTGGAAAACTCAGCAGTGGCCAGAGGATTGGAAAAGATCAGTCTACATCCCAATCCCAAAGAAGGGCAGTGCCAAAGAATGCTCCAACTACCGTACAATTGCACTCATTTCACACGCTAGCAAGGTTATGCTCAAAATCCTACAAGGTAGGCTTCAGCAGTATGTGGACCGAGAACTCCCAGAAGTACAAGCTGGATTTTGAAGGGGCAGAGGAACTTGAGACCAAATTGCTAACATGCGCTGGATTATGGAGAAAGCCAGAGAGTTCCAGAAAAATATCCACTTCTGCTTCATTGACTACACAAAAGCCTTTGACTGTGTGGACCATAGCAAACTATGGCAAGTCCTTAAAGAAATGGGAGTGCCTGACCACCTTATCTATCTCCTGAGAAATCTATATGTGGGACAGGAAGCAACAGTTAGAACTGGATATGGAACAACTGATTGGTTCAAAATTGGGAAAGGAGTACGACAAGGCTGTATATTGTCCCCCTGCTTATTTAACTTATATGCAGAATACATCATGCAAAAAGCAGGACTGGAGGAATGCCAAGCCGGAATTAAGATTGCTGGAAGAAATATCAACAACCTCAGATATGCAGATGATACCAGTCTGATGGCAGAAAGTGAGGAGGAATTAAAGAACCTCTTAATGAGGGTGAAAGAGGAGAGCGCCAAAAATGGTCTGAAGCTCAACATCAAAAAAAACGAAGATCATGGCCACTGGTCCCATCACCCCCTTGGAAATAGAAGGGGAAGATATGGAGGCAGTGACAGATTTTACTTTCTTGGGCTCCATGATCACTGCAGACGGTGACAGCAGCCACAAAATTAAAAGACACCTGCTTCGTGGGAGGAAAGCGATGACAAACCTAGACAACATCTTAAAAAGCAGAGACATCACCTTGCCGACAAAGGTCCGCATAGTCAAAGCTATGGTTTTTCCAGTAGCGATATATGGAAGTGAGAGCTGGACCATAAAGAAGGCTGACCGCCGAAGAATTGATGCTCTTGAATGGTGGTGCTGGAGGAGACTCTTGAGAGTCCCCTGGACTGCAAGGAGAACAAACCTATCCATTTTGCAGGAAATCAACCCTGAGTGCTCACTGGAAGGACAGATCCTGAAGCTGAGGCTCCAATACTTTGGCCATCTCATGAGAAGAGAAGACTCCCTGGAAAAGACCCTGATGTTGGGAAAGAGTGAAGGCAAGAGGAGAAGGGGACGACAGAGGACGAGATGGTTGGACGGTATCATCGAAGCTACCAACATGAATTTGACCCAACTCCGGGAGGCAGTGGAAGACAGGAGGGCCTGGCGTGCTCTGGTCCATGGGGTCACAAAGACTAAAGAACAACAAAGGCAGAAACATTAGAAGACACATTAGCAAATGGAGGAAATGGCTAGCTACTGGTTTGACAAATATCCAGGCCAGTGATACTTTTAGTAGAGCCTACGAAGTAGTATGACCTGACAAGTACATCTGTGTTGCCTTTGAATATATGCATTATTTAAGGTCTTCATCATTTATTTTTTTAAAAAACTGGACTTCACAAGGAAAAGGAGCATTCTTGGTGGAGTGATGTAGATAGTAGATTCATGGGATCCAAAGTGCTTCCATCTGTTGATATGCCATCACTTTAACTTGCACAATGATTTTCTCTTCTATTGGTGTTAATCGATGGGAAACTCAGATTGAAAAACTGAAAAGGAGAGGGGGAGAGGATGACATACTCATACTTTCTTCCATTGCCCACAACACTCAGTGAGTAGTAGTCCCCTATTGACCACCATAGGATTTTTCTATTAATGTTTCAAAAGTTTTAGGTTCTGCCTTCTAGGTCCTGACTTACTGCTGGATTCATAAGCTTTTAAAATGTGATTTAACTGATTGATGTGATTGAAGTTAAATGTTTTTGTAGGCAATCTTGACAAACATGAGTAGAAAAGTATAAGAATAAATAGACAAGATTGAGCTGCAACAGGCCGGATGATAACCAGCCATTTCCCTCACACCACCAATCCTCAATTGCCATTTTATCTTTTTCTGCACAGAGGGCCCCATGCTGCTCTTTGCACAGAAAAAGGAGACTCCACTAGCCTTTGAAGGAGTCAACCCTAGGTGAGTTACATGCCTCATATGATTCCCATTGGGATGCTGAGGCAAACTGACTCGTTGGGTTCCAAGATGACTTAATTCCTGCATCATGTCTCCAATCATGGAAAGCGAAGAAGTGAACCAATCTCAGGAATTTTCCTGGAGGCCAAGCCTGAGTCCCAGTGACTTTGCTCCCAAATGAGGAAGCGGAAGGTGGAGTGAAGCTAAGTAAGACATAGCAGCAGTTCATTTGCTGTGTTGTGTTCTATCTCTTGGGGAGGGAGTTTAATGTTTTACCTGAGGCCCTCTGGATGGTCTTGGCCTGGTGGGGTGTATTTAGCTTATGGACCAGGCTTTACATATCCCTGTCTTTAGGTCACCTTCAGAAGTTGTTCTCCATATGTTTCTCCTAAATGAAGTATGGCACTTAGCAATTAGCAGTTGGAAAGGAGACTCTCTGCCTTCCAACCTTTGCTTTCTATATACCGTGATCTTTTCAGCTCCATAAGAAGGGCTTTTAATTTTTTTTTCCAGGCTTTTCTATCTTAAAATATTTCATGTATTTAAAGTTCACTGCTCTGTTGTCTCTCATTGCTGCTTTTATTTTTGTTTTGTGCTCTGGCTGGTTGTATTGCTATTTCAGACCTTATTTTGATATTTGAATGCTTTTTATTTTTCCTCTAAAACAAGTCGAGAATTCTCAGTTATTGGGTGCTAGGTAAAAATTTTAACACCCTCAATTGCATTTGATTGATTAAACTCTCTTTTAATCAGACAGCTTCACTTCTTCTCCTCCTAGAAATCTTTTAAGAAGAAATCAACGGTAGGAATTTCACCTAGTATTTTCCAGCTCTTCTCACACATCTAAGTACCATTTTGTAGATTCGCATTTTTGGACATGCAGGTTTATTCTTTCTCACTTCAACATCCATTTTATTTCTATTAAATACAAATGGAATTTTATTTTGAGTGGGTGGAGAAGACAGCAGAACTGCTGTCAATTTCTTCTTTAAAACCTGCTAAGCTACAAAGCAGAAGCTGTCTTATTAGAAGAGAGCCAAGAGGGAATACACACAAACAACAAGGGGAAAATCCCTAGGAGGAGCTGTCCAGCAGGCTATCATTTTTCCTCAGGATTGGAGAAAGGAGACAGAATGCTATTGGTGAACAGCAGGCCAACCAGAAGTCACTGGCCTGTAATGACTCTCCTTTCGCTAGCAACCAAGGCCAAATTTGAGCCACTGACCTAGAGCTGAAATGCTCCATATCCTGTTACCAATCCTCTGGGCCATCTGGTTCCCCAGATTACAGTGTACATGAAATATATTCACCATACAGTATCTTCTTACAGCTCTGAAATTAGTATGATTTTAGCATCTAGAGGAATGTAAAATCCTCCCTGTCTCTGTAATAATCACAAATACAGGACCGGGACTATTTTATTTATTCAGTTGCTCTGATCAGCTTATGCCCTAACAGTGCAGTCTGATACAGATACAGACGGAGACAGAGTGATTAGAGGAGCAGAGCTCTGTAATCAAAATAAAGATTACATTCAGTGAACATGGATTGTATCTAACTAATCAGTTTCTTCATATTCCTTTGAATTACATCTTGATTCCAAATCAGGGTAGACCAATGGCTGGTGGTGGTGCTAGCACATTGCTCACCCCAGCCTCACTTGGAGGCCATTCTCTGCTTTTCCTGCTGCATTTTCCCCTGCCTGACTTTCAGTTTAAAAACAATATGGATCTCCACATGCATCATGTTTTAATACAAAACTGAGGGTTGCTGCTTCTGCTGCTGTGCCACTAAAATTTGATGCCCTGAATCACCAGGATCCACCAAAATGAGAATTCTATGTGGCGCCACCCACAACTTCAGATAAGAGCAAAGGTTTGAGCCTTCTTGCTCTATACTTCAGATACAGGGATATCTGTGACTGGAAAGAGATGTGGTTTCCCCACACACACCCTTTTCCAAGAGGTAAAGCAAGTGTAGTGGATCTAAGCCCTCCAAATGATGTGGAGATTATAGTTCCTATTAACCTAAGCCATTGGCCACATGTGTTCGTATTCATATGAACTAAAACTGAACAACATCTGAAAAACCAGAAGTTTCCCATACTTGGGGTTAAGAATCCCAAGAGAATTCCATGTCTCCAAGAGCAGAGATATAAGAGGAAGCCTCTACTTATTTCAGAATTTCAAACCAAACATGCTAATTATATCTGGGCATCAATATTGCTGGCCTGTCATAAATGCTGATTCATGCTCAGTGTGCTGGCAGTGTGATATGTCATCACGTAACCATCTGGACAAGCCTTTCACTCAGGAACATTTGCTAGAATCCACTGTTTCCCTTCATCCATTCCAGAAGCTGAAGGACTTCAACCGATTTCTCATAATTGTGAGGCAATTGCTTGGATGCTTCCTTATTTCCAAACTAGCCTTCAGAAGAGTGACAGTCGTATATGTGAAATGACACTTGGCAAACACAAGTGTTCATGGTGTTAGTGTGGAAAACGTTTTGAAATTCTCTGAAGTAAAATAAAAACAAAACTATTGTGGGGTTATATAATCCACTTGTTCAGGCACACAGAAAAGAAATGTTTGAAGAAGTGGATTGTAGTAGGTCAGTGGTTAAGGTATCTGGCTGCGGAGCCAGAGGTTGGGAGTTTGGTTCCCCTGTGTGCCTCTATGACAAGGGCTGGACTTGATCCATAGGGTCTCTTCCAGCTCTGCAGTTACAAGGTTATTATTACAATCCATGATAGCTATCACTGAAATAATTATTTAAATTATTTTCTGTCATAGTACCTTTTTTTTTGTCCTTGCATAAGCATACTAGTCTGGGAAACTATTTGAAAATAGAAGTAAAATAGTAGTTGTCACAATTCCACGTGGCCCCTGCTTGTTTCACCAAACAAAGAGCTCACACTACGTGCCCCTCAGCTGCCACCAGTTGATTTAATCAACAATACCTATTACTAATAATCGAGGTCCAGGCCATATGTCATTTTAAAAGAACAAAATAGAAATTGCTTATTGATACAAGTGTTGACAGAACAAGCAATGTTATTGACCCTTAAACAAACATTCTTCTTTATCCCTCTCAACCACCGGTCTCCCACCCAAACTCCAAATCTCTCTGTCTAACTCCTCCTCCTCCTGCTGAGTCTCTTATACCTCGTGACTCCGCCCCTCCAGCACTCCCATTGGTCTATGCAAATAGGTGTGCCTTTTCCATAATCTTTTCTCTGTATTTAACAGGGACAATTAGCTGTTTGTGGGGTCCTCCTCCCCCCCACGAGGAACCATTAAAACCTCTCGATATAATAAATATAATAAATCTTTTTCCACCCAATACCTCTCTGGGTGTTCAGGGGTCAGTGGAATGGGATTCTCATTAACTTTTCCAAAGCAATCATTTAAGGTAATATCTTCCTTCTGCTCCTTACTAAAGGAGGAACTATTAGGATTTCTCATTAGCATTAAATCAGCTATCTCTCTCATTTCAGGATGTTCACTTGAAGTGGGTCTTTCAACAAGAGTTTCAGCGCTTCCCTCAGAGGCTTCAATCTGCTTCCCCGAGAGCGGGTTATTATTAAAACACTCTGCACATGCTTGGTTAGATCTAAACCAATCAGACAAGGAGCAGGGATTTTGTCTGACACTGCTACTTTCCATATACCAGACCACCCATGGTATCTCACTGCTACTCTAGCCATTGGCAGAACTACCATGTCCAAGCTAATGCCTTTGAGGGTGATGTTCTGTTCCAACATATTCTCTTTAGGAATGATGTCTGAGTGACAAATAGTAATCTGGGAACATGTATCTTTTATACCCAGATACTTTATGTTGTCAATAAAAATAGGCTCTCCAGAGTTATTCAATAAATCCTGATCGCACTTGATTAGGAAACATTGTACCACTCTGGTTTCAGGAATTTCTGGGCTCTCTGCCAAGTCCGTTTCCTTAACAACAGTGCTGTGGCGGGTAGAGCCTCAGCTTCAACTGCCGATTGCTGCGCCTTATTATGCTGTACACAAAATACCTTTTTAGGCTGAATGTAATTTCCACCTTTAGGCTGACTAAAATCCCTGTTCTTTTGAGTTTCACACTGAGCCCCAAAATTACCTTTCTCACCACACGCATAACATTGTTTAGTGGCCTTAGGTTCAAAATAAAGGGTTTTATTAACTTTTCCCTCAGAACTACCCTGTTTCCCCGAAAATAAGACCTAGCCTGAAAATAAGCCCTAGTATGATTTTTCAGGATGTTCGTAATATAAGCCCTACCACAAAAATAAGCCCCAGTTAAGTGAAAGCCCTCCCTCCACCATTGTGCCACAACCAGAAGAAGATGACATGATTGTATTTGAATAAATGTAGATTGTTGTACATGAAAAAAAAAACATCCCCTGAAAATAAGCCCTAATGCGTTTTTGGAGCAAAAATTAATATAAGACCCTGTCTTATTTTCGGGGAAACACGGTATTAGATTTCAGGGGACTATGCTCTGGGAATGAGGGTTTGGCTTAAAATGGCTTCCCTTAGCTTGCGCCTGACTGAGGTAACTTCCACTGTATTGGGATGTTCTCCTACTGTTGTCCATCCTTTTCTGTCAATTTTTACCTCAGAGAATCGAGGATCTCTGATCTCGCTAATAGAATCAGCATATTCAGATGCTTGTAGCACATTTTTAGGGTCCTTATCCTTGACCAGAAAACGCAATTCCCCTGGCAAAATTGAATAGAATTGTTCTAATCCAATCATATTTTTCATTTGTTCTAAGGTAGAAACATGTTCGTGTTCCAACCATTTATTGAGATACTGCGTCAAACGCGCTCCAAGCTGGCAAAAGACTCCTCAGGTTTCTTTGAAATTGATCTAAGTTTCCTTCTGAAGTGCTCTGAATTAATCCCAAATCTGGAATACACCATCTTTCTATAAGCCTCAAAATCTCTATCTTGCTCCAGAGGCATCTGTGAATAAAGCTCAGATAAAACTCCACTTATTTGTGATCTTAAAATTATCATTGTCTCATCATCTTTAACCTCAAAGTCCCAACAAGCTCTTTCAAATGAAATCAGGAAAGATTCAGGACAGTCCCCCTTCCTATATTGGGGAAATTTCTTTAGGTCGATTTTTGAGAGATTTCCCTCACTGGAATTATGATGATGATGATGATTTTGAGCAGCTAATTCCAATTTCTTCATCTCAGTTTGAAACTGCATTTCCCTTTGCCTTTTTTCTTGCTCAAATTCCCTACTCCTGTTTTTTTCCAATTCTAGCTCAAATTCCCTTTCTCTTTCTTTGACCTTTTATTTAATTTCTAGTTCCCTGAGTTTGTATTCTTGTTCCAACTTCCAGTTTTCAAAATTTTGGGAGTTTTGAATATTTTCTCCCTCTGAGGCAATCTATACAGGTCCCTCAGTTTCTTCCTCACTGTGAATTGGAGGGTTTCCATTTCTCTCAGCACCATGGAGCTCAGCCTGTGCCTCCGTAACTGACTTTTTACTTCCTTTGGGCAGCATAAACAATACAATTTCTTATTAACCTGGACTGGTTCTTTTCCTTCACAAAAGCCAAAAGTGCAAGCCTTTTCTCTCTTTCAATGGCTTTCCTTATAACTAGGTTCCGCTTTTCCAAGCAGCTTTCCTCAACTACTGCCAGGCTCACAACCCTTGCCACAATAATTCTCTGTCTGGTCTTGTCTCCAGACACAAGAACAACTTTCTGCTTAGCTTTCCTTATCACCTCAGATCTATTCTGACTTAGGCTTCTACTCCATCCGCTACTGCTCTTTTCCCTCAGAGCTCCGGCTTTTTGAGCTAGCCACTAGGTCTTGTAAATCCTGAGGTTAAATGGTTTCTCTTGAGTAGGTGTTTTCCTTCTCTTAGGATTCCCCAAATCTGGGTCCAGAAACCCTGAAACTGTCTTCACCAAGACTCTAACGAGTAATTACTTCTTACCACAGATCCTAACCCTTCCTAGCTAGGAATACCTTTAAACTGAAGCCCATTCAACTTTTCACTGGATTGCATTGTATCCCAGCACTGTGTCACCAATTTGTCATGATTCCTCATGGCCCCTGCTTGTTTCACCAAACAAAGAGATCACGCTGCGTGCCCCTCAGCTGCCACCAGTTGATTTCATCAACAGTACCTATTACTAATAATCGAGGTCCAGGCCATATGTCATTATAAAAGAACCAAATAGAAATTGTTTATTGATACAGGTGTTGACAGAACAAGCAATGATATTAACTCTTAAACAAACATTCTCCTTTATCCCTCTCAACCACCGGTCTCCCGCCCAAACTCCAAATCTCTCTGTCTAACTCCTCCTCCTGCTGCTGCGTCTCTTATACCTCGTGACTCCGCCCCTCCAGCACTCCCATTGGTCTATGCAAATAGCATATGAATATTCATGACCTGTATTGTAATTTTTCTTCATGTCATTTAATTAAGTCTTTTGCTGTACATTCAGGAAAACTGAATTTGGCTTTTGTTGTTGAAAAAAAGGTTATATAATCATTTTGGCTTAATCTAGAAACTGCAAAGGACAGAATTGGTTCATGTGGGTACATTAAAGTCTGTGGATATACAGCCAAATTACACTAGATAGGGTTAGCAACATTTTTACATACAAAAAATACCACTAGATTTACTTGAGAGAACCCTATTATAACAAACATTTTGTTTTGTGTTTCTTTATAGCTGGAAATGGAGAAATCACAGTTAGAAGCACTTGAAATGGAGCATAAGAAGCTCTGCACTCGTCTTGAGGAGGAGCGTGGCAAGAATAAACACGTTGTCTTGATGCTCGTGAAAGAATGCAAACAGCTATCCAGCAAAATTGTCGAAGAGGCACAGAAGCTGGAAGAGGTCATGGCCAAATTTGAGGAAGAAAAGAAGAAAGCCAACGAACTGGAGGAATCTCTTGCTGCAGAAAAGCAACGGAACACGCAAATGGAAGCCCAAATGGAGAAACAGCTTGCCGAGTTTGATACAGAAAGGGAGCAACTGCATGCCAGACTCAGTAGAGAGGAAGCTCACACCAGTGATCTCAAAGAAGAGAGGGAGAGAATGAGGAAAATGATTGAGCAGCTAAAAAAGGAAAATGACAGTAAGTTGCACCTTTCGCTTCCACGTAAGAATAAAGAAAGAGGTTCTGTTTCTGTCTCGGTTGGAACAGAGGGACCAACTCTGAGAACACTTGCCTCCCAGACAGATGCAGCATTAATTGATGGTGGAACTGAAACTCTTAGGAAGTTGCCTTTAACTGTACCTCTGAAGCCTTCAGCCGTCAACCCTTTGCTCCCTAGCCACACAAAGATGAATGTAGGTTCCAGTACAGGATTTGTGAAGCCACCCATTGACAGGCATTCTTCCTGTAGTGACCTGCTCCTGTCCCCTGCAACTCCACATCTGACTCAAGGTCAAAGCAGAATCGAGGAGAACGGACCAAGTCCCTCATCTGACTTCACAAGTCTACCTTCTCCTTTCCCTAATAATGTGGCTTCCTCCCCAGCACCCAGTGTAGCACCTCAGAACTACTTGCAGACTTCATCTATGCACTCTCCTCATTCTCCATCCACCTGCGCGGCTGGGCATCAAGGTCTGAATCCACGTGTCCAGGCAGCTAGGTTTAGGTTTCAGACCAATGCTAACGATCAAGACCAAAATGGAAACACTACCCAGAGCCCTCCATCTAGAGATGTGTCACCCACCAGTCGAGACAACCTAGTTGCCAAGCAGCTAGCTCGGAATACTGTCACCCAAGTCCTGTCAAGATTTACAAGTCCACAAGGTGCTGCATCTGGACGGCCGGGAATCTCACATTCGATAGACGTTGGCACTTACCCTCCCCCAGTTGGTAGAATGAGCTTAAAGACTCCCAGCGTATCAAGGATTGACAGAGGAAACCCTCCACCCATTCCTCCCAAAAAACCAGGTCTTTCACAAACTCCTTCTCCACCACACCCACAGCTTAAAGTAATTATGGATAGTGGTCGCTCCCCTAACGTAGGTGCCAAAACTGAGGGCAAAACCCTAGTTTCACCTCCTTCCAGTTCACCTCAAGGAATCAGGGTAATAAATGAGGAGGTTATTTCTAAGTCCTCACCTCAGCTGCCACCAAAACCGACAATAGATATATCTGTGGCATCTGCAGGCTGTGCCATACCAGCCATGGCCACATCTCAGGTGGGTGCCTGGCCTTCCCAATCCCCTGGACCAAGCCAACCTGCATGTTCAGAAAGTTCCTTTGTCATTCCCACCACCATTGCCTGTAGCTCCTCCATAAACCCCATTAGTGCTTCATCCTGTAGACCATGTGATTCAGACAGCCTACTGGTAACAGCATCAGGTAAAGGGATTGTTGATATATTCCTAAACTCTCTCCCTCTATGAATGGTCTCCTCTGCTTCTGTTTTGCCATATAATCTATATATTTTCCCATCACTTTCCTCCTCTCTAAATTTGTTTTTCTTTTCTTTTTCATTTCTTTTGCAAAGTTGAAATTTACATGTGTGTTCTTTCAGTTTCAGGGGTATGGGAAATCTATTCTGTTTCACACATTTTGGATCTCCCCCCCCCCCTTTGGTGCATATCACCATAAAATAGGACTTTTTTGGGGGGGGAGGGTCTTCCAAAAAGCAATTGTATGAATGTCCCCTTGCAAGTTAGCTACTCTTAAAATTAGAATGAGTCTTAATTTACTCAAGTTTAGCTCTGTGAAGGTCCCTCCCTCCACCCTAGGTTTCTTTTCTATCAGGTAAAGCAGCTTCAGGGGGGAAAAAAACCTGGGTGAAGGAAAGAAGAGTGTGCTTAACCCTTTCATGCTTAGCTGTTTGTCCTCTCAAAATAAACCCCATAGCTGCTTTCCTCACCAAGAGGTAAAAAATGCAGACTTCCATATTTTATATCTCTCAGTAGGAAAGCAAGGGGGCTGGCTGGGACAGAAGAATCGAATGTAATGTTTCAAACGTTTTTTGCCATTACATTTTTGAGGACCCTCCCCCATCACCTCATTCTTTCTTTATCATCTTTCAACTGGTTGTACCAAAAAAGCTTTTTAAAAATATATTTGTTTTTAATATAATTTCTGTGCTAGCTGGATTAGGTATCTGGCTGTAGAGCCAAATTTTGGGATTTTGATTCCCCACTGTGCCTCCTGGGAGAAGAGCCAACCTGTGTAGTCATGGGCAAGCTGCACAGTCCCAGGGTGCCCCCAGAAGAAGGGAGTGGGAAACCACTTCTGAGTACTCTCTACCTGGAAAACCCTGCAAAAGGGTCATCATAGGTCAGAATTGACTTGACAGGACATGACTTTTTATTAATAATATCGTTTCGAAGGTATTTTAAAACTGTTAATTGTGTAGTTTTGATTGTTGTTTCATTTATTTACATTTAAATAAATAAATAAATAGCATCATTTACAATTTAAAATAAAAACAGATTTTTATTAAAAAATAAATAACAGGGTTTTTTTGGAAAAATAAATTTAAATTCTCATAACAATATTTACCACAGAGATTTGTTTAAACTGATAAACATGCTTTCATCTATGAAAATTTCACAATCACGTACTGCCCTTGGAATCTGGGAAGCAAAGATACTAAACAGATACTTCCCTGCCCCTCACCAATCCCTTTCTTCCTGGTTTGCTGCTTTACCTCATAAAAGAGAGCTTTTAGGAGAAATCACAATCAGCACTATCATCATTATCATTATCATCATCATCAAAACATATATATTCTCCCCTTCTGATGCAAATAAACTACTTATAGTTGGTTTAAAAGAAGGGTGGACATTTTTGTATGACACTTAAACACACACCCAAACTGTACCACCGTCATTCAGTGGCAAATCATAGTACTGGATTTCAGTGGGAATTGGGAGCTGGAGAACCAACTAAAGCAAGCAGTTTGTATGCTTGAAATGGTTTGTGGTGGTTGCTATTTCTTTTCAGTCGCAAACAAGGCAGAACCCATTTATACTCCTTTGATTTAAAGGGGCTCTGTCTCCCCCAGATTCCACCAGAATTTTGCAGTTGGTTTGATGAAGACAGATAGGTGTGCCATGATGGAAGGAGCTGCCAGAGATGCCCACCTAAGATTTAAAACATACAGGTTCATATATACAAGGTATAAAACAATCAGCCGAGAAGAGAGATGGAGCTATTAAAAACAAAAAATAAAAACACTGTCGACTACATAGCAGCAAAACACTGCTGGAATAAAAGTTAGCAACCAGCAATTTTTGGGGGGGGGGGGGGGGAGCAACCACATTTCATGGGGTGAATCTTTAATCTGAATGCAGTCACTCTCTTCTGAAACAATATAGTGGAGTTATGGCTTGGGATGATGGAAGTTGTATTTCATCACATCTGGAAGGCACCACATTTGGGGGAAATCAGTTACTTTCACCCTGTAGTTTCACCCTAGTTGCAAGGCTTCCAGGGATAAAGTGTGGCACTTTATCTAGGAATTGAGATCTTGGATTATGTTGCATGTTTCATTGAATTATATCAAAATAATTTCTGCATTTCTGCTAAGTTTCTGAAAAAATTCTAGGAATGGCTTCTCCAGGGCCTGTCTTGTGAAACCATACAATTGAAGCTAATTTTAAAATGGTTGTCCTAGTTTTACTGGCTAGATAGCATAGACACCTGGGTGCGGAGCCAGAGGTTGGGAGTTTAATTCCCCACTGTGCCTCTTGTGGGAGGAACCAGACTGTATAGTCATGGGCACTTGCACAGTCCCAAGGCACCCCCAGAGGAAAGGGATGATAAACCACTTCTGAGAACTCTACCTAGAAGACCCTGAAAAGGGTTGCCGTAAGTTGGAATTGGCTTGATGGCATGCAGTTACTATTGTTATCCTAATTTTAGATTTCTTAATTTAATAAACTAGTTGTAGTTGGTTTTATATATAAAGAATTCCTCCTTGCTCTTCCCTATTTCCATTTGATGAGCCTTTATACAACTGAGGTAGTTCATTTCACATTTAGTTTTATAAACTCTCAAACCAGCCAAGAGGATTATTCCATCCATATAATCTAGTATGGAAGATGGTAGGAAGCAGGAAAATGTAAAGAGATGGCCAGAGACTGAGTCAGTTGTGTAGCTTCTTCACTGTGAAAATTTCCAAGCATTGACACTTTTTGGAAGTATATTGACACCTTCCTTTTCTAGCAATTTCCAAACAGTATTCCTTTGACCTAAGCTGAATATAGAAATTTGATTTATAGAAATCCAGTAGCAAGTTTTATCTAGAGTAGGATCACTGAATCAGTGGGATTTTGGTGAGTCAACTCCTCTGTAAATTCTGTTGATTCAGTAGGCCTACTGTAGTTGTGATTTACTGCTGAGTTTCAGCCATAATTTCTTTGAGGAAGGGATATAGTTCAGCAGTAGAGTACATGCTGTGCATGGAGAATATTTGTGGTTGAATTCCTAGCTTTCTCCAGGAAAAAGACTTCAGACTCAAGCCCTAGAGATACACTGCCCACTTATATTGACAATACTGTGTTAAATGGACCGATGGTCTTCCTCCCTCTGGAAGATTTTTATTTAGAGTTAGATTTTTATTTTTATTTTCCCCAAGCCTTCAAGATAATAAGATGTGCCTTCAGATTATTATGTAATTAGAACTGTTTAGATCTTTGAAGTGGATAGGTTGCATTAAGAGCCCCTAAGTGACAATAGTGAACACCAAATCGCAACTGAAGCAATTTTTTTATATCCCAAATGGATCTTGACAGAAGAGAGCAGGTATAAGAAAGTGTGCTAAAAGATTTATGCCATGACATGTCTACTCAGAAGGAGTATAGGATTCTATAGTAATTCTCCTCTGCCAACTTATTCATGAGAACTCTATTTCTTCATATACCTTTTTTTTTTTACCATTGGGTGGTCCTAGAGAAATGCTTTATTTTTCTACATACCACAGTGTTCTGAAAACAAATACTGTTCAAAGTTCTGTGCACAAGTTATTAAAAGTCATAGCAGCCTTGACTAAAAGCAGTACAATTATTTCATTGTGAAATGGCAAGCTTTAATATTTTACTTCCAAACAATTTGTTGAATCTTTTGGTCTCCAATTCTGACATTTCATTAAATGCCAAGTGCTGGTTGATCGATTAAAATTGTTTATTAATTGTGTAGAAAAGAATCTTTAGGGTTAGTTAGAACACCAACAACAACTTGATTATGAATCAGATAATTGTAGATTTGTGAATGTTTCAGAAGAGGAAGCAGATTTTTCATCTAAATATTTACACATTTATAACTCCATCTTTTGTTCCGAGTAAAATCAAATGAGAGTAGTTTTGTGTTAGCTAGTTTGACAGGGTAATCTTATACGTATCTGAAATTTGTCATTAATTAGCAACAAGATGCTTCACTTATTTATTAGGCTTCTGTATGTGGTACTATTGTTGTATAATTGCCCTAGTAATGTTTCAGTACTTTTCATGCAGTCATGTATTCTTATTTCACAAAAGACTAATTATTATTATAATGGAAGTAAGAAAAGCTTAAAATGCTTGAGAAGCTGCTGTGGTACATCCTGTTGAATCAAATTGGCAAGTTATTGGCTCTTAAATTATTCTCACCCTTTGTTGTATTCATTTACAATCATTTAAGAGACATCTTGCTTCAGCTGATTCAGTTAAAGGGACAGTAAATCTTGAGCTGGCTGGATAGCTCAGTGGTTTAGGGATCTGGCTGTGGAGCTGAAAGTTGGGAATTTGATTCCCCACTGTGCCTCCAGAGACTGCCTGTGTAGTCAGTGGTAAGCTGTGCATTCTCAGGATGCCCCCGGAAGAATGGAACGGTAAACCACTTCTGTAAGTTCTCTACCTAGAAAACCATGGAAAGGATTGCCGTGAGTCGGAATCAACTTGATGGCACTCAATTATTATTATTATCAAATCTCTAGGATGCTTCTGGTAAGCAACCAAAATTGAAGTGTGACATAGCTTGCTTCTAGGTATTACATACTGGTTTCTTTTAAGAAGCATTACACACAGAGAGTTGAACCACAGAATCTCTCTTGACTGTATACCAGTGCACTTATATTGCAGCAATATGGAGGCAGTTATAGTAGCATAATAAGTTGCTTTGTAGGAAGGCAAGGTGTTTGTCTATCTTGTCTGGCATTGTCTACTCTGACTGGCAGCAGCTGGCCAAGTTCTCAGAAGGAGGGCATTCCTATCACTTGCTGCACGAACTTTGTGCATAGGATCCTGTAGAGAATGGAGATGGAGCCTTCTCACACAAAGCATGTGCTGTATCAGTGAGCTATTTAGTCCTTGCAGTACTCCTGTGAAAACTGGAAACAGAAGAACATGCAATTGTGGGATAGGTTGTGACTACAATAAAGTGAGGCTTGAGGCCTTCTTGGCTTCCAAAAGTGCCACCAAGGAAACTGCAGTCAGTGTGCAGTCCATGTACTCATGTGATTCTGACTGACACATGAGTTCAGCATGGTGGGGGTCATGTGTGACCATGTTGCAGCATGATCACCTGGGAAGAATGGAGAAAGATTACTGTTCGTATGACCTAGTCTAGCATGTGGTTATAATGATAGATGACTTATTTATTTATTTATTTATTTATTTATTCAGTTTGTATCCCACTCCCATTAGTATCACAGCACTACTCTGGGCAGGTTACAACACGTATAATAGAAAACAAAAAATAAAAATAAAGACGTTAAAACCAGCAGCAATAACCTTTAAAAACCAGATGGCACCAACTAATCCCCAGAGCGGATGGAGGAAAAGAGGTGAGGGAAGAAGAGGAGGGGGGGGAAGATGGGGGAAGGTGGTCAGCTGGGGTCGGTGTGGAAAGCCTCCTTGAAAAGCAATGTCTTTAATTGCTTCCTAAATGTCCTCAGGGAAGGAGTTAACCAGAGCTCCTCCAGAAGCTGGTTCCATAAAGTTGGAACTACCGCAAAGACGGCCCTACCTCTTGTAGAGGATTTATGGGGCCTCCCTCGGGGTAGCCACCCAGAGGAGCCTCGACTGGGATGATCTTGTGGGTCAGGCAGATTACATTAAGGAAAGATGCTCCGACAAGTAAGACGGACCCAAACCGTGGAGGATGTTGTTTGTGAGTGTCAAAACCTTGAACCTAATAACTTGTAACTGGGGTTGTGGAGGTACTGCCTTGAAATTCTGGGGTGAGATGCCCCCCATCATAACAGCCCAAGAACCACCCCTGGGTATAATTCTAGTGAACATTTGGACTTACTGCTGTCACACAAAAGGAATGTGCAGTCTGCCAACTCTTTACACTGTTTTCAGCAAGATCCCCAATGTAGGGTTTATCATGGCAAGTGCAGGGCAGTCAGTCTTGAGATTACACTCAATGTTTGGCATCCCAGAAGAACTGATATTTTCAGTTCATCCTACTCACCTAGCTCTCATCTTTATGACGCAGATCTAAGTTAATTCCTTGGGAATTTAGTGCTTTGGTGTAATTGTACATATTGAGTAACTAATTTAAGGTGTATTCAAGATGGTAGGAGATGTGACCTGACAAAACCAAAAGATGTCACCCTGTTGGCTCTGTCATCCCTGACGTATTATGGCCATGGCCTTAGAGGCATGCAATATGGTCCTGTGCTAACTGAATGTTTGCACAGACCTTGCTCTCAGTGATAACTGATGAAATTCCCTTCATGTTATTTTCCAAATTCAACTGTTATTTAGCAGCAAATGGGAAAGAGGAAAAAGGCAATCAACATAAGTTTGAAACTTGGAGAAGTTAATTTTTGGGTTATGGTTTCCATAGTCCCTCAGCCAGCATGGCCACTGACCATCTATCTAGAGGGTTCTGGGAATTGTATGCCAAACAGGTAATTCTTTCAGTCTCTGAAAGCAACACAGGCCATTTCTACTTTCTTACACTTTCATAAGGTACCCATGAACTGCCTTGCCGGTATTCACTGGATATGGGCCATTTTTATGGAGGGTTGCCTGGGGGAGATTCAGCTGCCTTAAAGCCTGCAGATCTCCACTGAGTTGTAGTCTACAGGAAGAGACATAGTTAAATGGCTCCAAACCATTGAATTTCCCATGCCCTTGGGATGATCCTTTTCTTTTCCTTCTTAGATTTGTTCTTTTGTTTTTTATTTTCTTTAACTACTTTTCAGTCAACATATGTTTTTAGTTGATTAATTCTGATATGATCTCTCTTTTGTATGTGGTTTGCTTGTAAAGTGAATGGGATGCAGAAGAGGTTGGTTGTGAACTCTGAGATTAACCATCTCCACAATCTGAAGCTGATGCCAGAAGCTGTTTTTCCTCCCTCTCCCTTCCATCCTTCATCACTGCATGGCCAACACACTTTCCCAGATGCTTCGTATTTGCTAACTTCTGCATATGAAACCACAATGCTTACTCATGTTCCCTGATTTTATAATGCAACTTTCTCAGTGAAAACAAATCTGTTCTGCTTCGACATGAGATCTTTGAAATTATTACAAACTTGCATTACAGCACTAGAATTTGCATACTAAATATGCATTGCAACTATTATTGCTTTGGTGTATTTTTATGCTGGGTTTTAGAAGGCTTTCTCATACTTTTTATGTGGCTGTTTCACACATTCCCTATGTGGGCTTTATTTTCATTCCATGTGGACAATGCTTGTGTGATTGTTGCATGCAGGAATTGACATGTGGGTTTCAGGGCCTTGCATGGAATTGTTTTCCATGCTAGGACCCTATTAATTTGTAAAGTGGTTTCTGTTGAAGAGAAAACTTAAGCTCTGCTAGGAAGACTAATTCCAAATTGATAATACCAGATTTATCACAAGGCAGAGTAAACCCACCTGATCTCTATTTAATATGACTGAAAGTAGCATCTTGCAGTAGTTGAAAACTAACAATAGAATTGTCAAGAGCTTTAGTCTCAGAATGGCTTTCCTTGTGTTTATAACCATTGCCAAAGTTCCTTCAGCTTTTCCTTACTTCTGGAAAATGGCAAACGGCATCCCATCATTTTGTTCCCAAATAAGTGCTAAATACAGTACTTATTTTTTTGAAAATTCATCCCCATTCTCTGTGCTCTTCCCCAACACCCAGAGGGGAAAAAAAGAGTTCAGAATTGTAGAGACATAAGATATTAGTTAAGAAGGTTTCTTCAATTTAGACGTAATCAACTAACTAAATAGGTTTCTGACAGTGGTTGAAATCCTGTTGTGTAGCATAGTAAATTGTATTAGAGTAGGCCCGTTAAATGATTGGAGATTTGGTGAGTTGGCTCCTACATCCCACTGATTCCTATTCTTTAGCATAGGAAGTCACAACTAGAGTAGAGTAGGCCCATTTGAATCAATAGACCTTACAGAGGAGTGGACTCATCAAATCCCCACTGATTTTATGGTTCTACTCTAGTACCTACTAAGCAACATGATTCCAGAAACTTGGCGATTATAGATTGAGCCTTCCAGCTTCCTGTGAAACCTGAAAAAATTGCCTGCTACCAGACATAAACTAACTTTGCTTTCACAGTAGCCATTTTCTTTGGAAACCACATCTTTATCTTGTTCCTTTTGAAAGTGCATTCGGTTTCCATCTTTCATATTCCAGTTTTGTCTCAGACCTAATCTGTGGTAACTGGGAAAGGAGTAGTAAAATATAGTTGCAGCACAAACCTGTACAGTGGTGCCTCGACTTACGAACGTCCCTACTTACGACCATTTCGAGTTACAACCAGCTCCGGCCGCAAAATTTTGCTTCTACTTGCGACCGGAGCTTCCACTTACGAACAGAAAAAGGCAGGGGGAAAAGGCGGGAAATTCAAATTTCTAACTGTAGGTGGCGACGAGGCTGCTTCTTTGTAGCTCTTTCGCCCCAGCAGTTAGAGAGTGTGCGTCGGAGGAGGCTTGGGACTGCCTCGCTTCTGCTTCTGACTGAGCGTGTGTGTGTGTTTGCAGGGAGGCTTTGGGCTGCCTGGTAAGGTAAGGTAAGGTGCTGTTTTCTGCTTTTTAAAAACTGTTCTGGGTGTTTTTGCAGCGTGGTTTTGGGCTGGGGGGGTTATGTTTCCGTGCTGTGATGGGTCTTGGGGGGGTTTGTTTGTTTTTTGGGGTTTTTTTCCCCCATTTCCGATGGGTCTTGGGGGGTTTTGTTGCTTTTTGGAGTGTTTTTCCCCATTTCCGATGGGTCTTGGGGGGTTTGTTTGGTTTTTGGTGTTTTTTTTCCCATTTCCGATGGGTCTTGGGGGGTTTGGTTGCTTTCTGGGGTTTCCCCCCCATTTCCGATGGGTCTTGGGGGGTTTGTTTGTTTTTTGGCTTCCCCCCCCCATTTCCGATGGGTCTTGGGGGGTTTGGTTGCTTTTTCGCGTTTTTTCCCCATTTCCGATGGGTCCTGCATGTTTCCCTTGCTTTTTCCTTTGTTTTCTTTGCATTTCCGACCTGCCCCCTTTGTTCTCTGTGCATTTCCAATCTGCTCCGTTTGTTTTCTGTGCATTTCCAATGGGTCTTGCACGCTTGACTGCTTTTCTTCCCCCCCCCCCCTTCGGCCGGAAGGGATTAATCGCATTTCCAATGAGTCTTGCAGTGATTTATATATTTTTTGGTGATTTTTTTCTTCGGCCGGAACGGATTAATTGCATTTCAATGCATTCCTATGGGAAATGGTGCTTCAGCTTACGACCATTTCGAGTTACGTCCATCTTCTGGAATGGATTATGGTCGTAAGTCGAGGCACCACTGTACAGTGTAGACAGGCAAAACACTAAGGTAAAGGTTCCCCTTGACATTTAGTCCAGTCGTGTCCGACTCTAGGGCGCGGTGCTCATCCCCGTCTCCAAGCCGTAGAGCCAGCATTTGTCCGTAGACCACGTAGTTTCCATGGTCACATGGCCAGCACGACTAGACATGGAATGCCGTTACCTTCCCACCGTGGTGGTACCTATTTATCTACTTGCATTTACATGCTTTCGAACTGCTAGGTTGGCAGGAGCTGGGACAAGCGACGGGAGCTCACTCCGTCGCGTGGATTCGATCTTACGACTGCTGGTCTTCTGACCTTGCAGCACAGAGGCTTCTGCGGTTTAACCCGCAGCGCCACCACGTCCCACTAACAGAAAACACTACTGAAACTCTAAACCGCCCTTGTGGTTTTAATTAAGTACTGCTGTCTGCAGGTGCAATCTGTTTTATTGCTGTCTGATGAGCCCAGGGTGGGAGATTAATGTTTCTTCAATTGTGTCTCTGAATGGCCCCAGTATAAACACTATTCCTGAAAGATGGAAGTTTTAATCAGTGGTTTCTTCTCCCCTTTCATACTTTAGATTCTGAGTCTGAATATTAAATATCCAAAATATCATTTGGTCACACTCCTTCCCTTTTGAGGCCTGCCCCTTGGGAGTGTGGCCCTCAGGCTATCAATGAATCTGAAAAATTTGCCCTTGGCCCCAATGAAATCATTCATCTGGATTTGAGCAAGGAAGTATATACCATTTTGTATTAAAAATGAAAAGTGGAAATATTCATGAGAGAAAAATCAGCCATTAAGGATGCTCACCTGTCCACCTACAAAAATGACAAAAATAACTTTTGGGGGCTACAGCTGCTATTATTCTGGGTGATGTAGTCTGAAAAAAGATCCTTTCTCTGCCTGTGCGGATGCTTGGGCAGTTAAGATAGATTGTCCAAGTGCTGATTCTGCACTTGTAAAAAAGCAGTAAAATGAATTGAACCTACAAAGAGAAGAACTCTTTCTCATTACTGGAAATTCTTCTGAGCAAACTTCATAGGAAGATCTTGGCTATAGAATAGGGGTTTTCTAAATAATATGGTGTATTTAATGTTTGTCTTTTAATTCCCCTTCTAGGTAGTTGAGAAAGCAATGCCTCAGTTACTGTAAAAAGGGCTGAAATGCAGAAACAAAATTAAAATGTTAATGTTTTTTTCATTTAATTTTTAAAGAAATTTACTCTTCTGTGTCATCTGGGTTTTCTGATATAGATTATGATGATTTTTAATCATAATAATACTTTATTACGGTTAATGACCAGGAAGATAAAAGTACATTATTTAGATAAAATCACATGATATCAGAGACACTGGTCAAGACTGTCACCATCAATGCACTGTCTGGCTCTTTTACGACATTAAAGTTAAAAAGACGTTCTAAGTTAGCCAGCGGCATTGAAGGATATAAAAGCTTTTAAAACATCACAGCAGTCACATGATATAGGATGAAATAAGAGACACGTATGACCATCAATATGCCACCCCAGCTTTCCTGGAAAGTAAGTTAAACAAGAAATCTCTAACAAGGGTGGGGGCACTCGTGATGGTTTTTAAAACATTTGAATGCATGCCTTCTTTATACTCCCACATTCCTTTATTCCTATACCCCCCAGAGTAGGTTTTAGGTTTTTTGGATAGAAGGAAACCATGTGGTTTTGAAACTCTTATCACTCTTTTCATAGTTTTCTCTCCCCCACCACCACCTTTTTAATGAAAAATTGAAATTTTGTGACGATCTGACTTGTGTGAACTCCTGAACTTTCATTAAAAGTAGTGTAAAATTGATCATGCATTTTAAAACCAGTTTGTTTACACACAGTCAGCCCATGGGTTAAACCAGTGGTTCTCAAACTGGGGTCCCCAGACGTTCTTGGACTGCAATTCCCACAAGTCTTCACCACTTGCAGTGCTGGCCAGGATTTCTGGGAGTTGCAGTCAAAGAACATCTGGGGACCCCAGTTTAAGAACCACTGGGTTAAACAATGTTTGTGGCTGGCCAGGGTAATGTAAACAACTAGATAACTGTTCTGGGCTACTAAGAAAATCTAAAGTTGGCTCCTTCTGCCTACTATATACTCTTTTGGGCTTTTGCATAGGGAGAAAGAGTATTCTCCATATTTGTTCTGACTGGCCCACTATTTTTTTTCTTTGGAAAGAGCCCCCATGTAGGAGGGCTCTCTCCAGACAGGAGAAAAATGGTATTGGTCAGGAAGCAGGGCATTGATATTGGCAGGTATGGCAAAGGAGTAACCAGTCTCCCCAGGTAGGTGCCTTCAAGTAGATAAACATACCCTCCCTAAGCTGCCCACTCTCTTCTTTTCTTGTTGTCTGTATTCCCCTCCTGTCCTTTTTCTTCCCCTCGCCACCCTTCCTGGCAGGATCTTCTCCCTTTACTGAGCCTTGTTACCCATTTCTCATCCTTGAGTGCCAGCCTTTTGATACTTTTGGTAATTGTTGCTCAATTTAGAGGACAGAAATTGCTGCTCTTGCCTTTGAACATGCCATTACCTTGGTATCTTCAAGGTGATAACCCAACCTCTGGGTGACAGATTTCAGGAATATTTAATTGAAGGCATAGCAGCTTCTTACAGATTTTTTTTTAAAAAAAAAAAAACCATTCGCTGGAAAGAGAAAAATAATAAATTAAAGTATTTTTTACATTGAAAAAAACTATAGAAATGAGAAAATACTTCACACACATTAATGTGCACAGTGCATGAGTTAGTAAATTCATGACCATTCTGGTTTATAGTGTGAAACCTTCTCCTCTTCCTCCTCCCCTATCCCTGGAGGCTGGACATCATCACAGCTATACTGGCTTTGGATCCAGCAGCTTCAAACAGTGATGTCATGTTGCATCCAAACTGGACTCCCATGTTCTTCAGCTAGTACGTCCCATCACCTTCCTGCACTTTCACTCCATTTATTGTGATTGTAAATTGAATACTACGACATAGGAAGTGCAAATTCCTTGAGGATCTCAGTTTTTTGCCCCCTGTGGGAAAACTACAATTATGAACCTCTCCAATCTTTTCTATTTCCTTTTGCAGCTGTTTGATCCAGGAAGAGTTCACAATGTCTTCCGCACCCTGTACAGCACATTTCATGCCTTTAATAAACTCTCATCTAAAGCTGCTAACATCTGATACTGGAAATATCTAACCAAGAGAACGCCCTATGATTTTTCTAAAGTTCTGCTCTGTCAGTTGCCTTTCTTACCATGGAAGCTTTTTGCCAGTAATTTTGACGTAATTCGCTAATTGCTCTTCTGTAGCCATTCCTGTAAAAATCACAACAGACACTGCAGCTCTGCCAAGTTCAAATGACTGCGTATTGTTTAGGCCAGATACGAGAGAACATGTAGGCATCAGTTTTAGGGCCTCTGATTTTGTTCTTACTTTTAAATGCACTTTCAACAAAAAACATTTATCCACTTTGTCTAGGTATTATGAATACTCTGAGCCACTTTGAGTCCCCTTATCGGGGAAAAGGCGGCTTATAAATAAGAGAAGTAAATAAAAATTTAAAAAGTAGATTTGTGTCAGTAAGACATTCGCCATGTTAAGGACTGGCTTCTTGCTTTGTTTTGTCTTGTCTTGTTTAGAAAGGGGAATAACTTTCTATATGTGCAATTTGTCACAACTTTTTTGTTTGTTTTCGCTAATTGTAAAATCATGACTGCTTTGAGGTAAAAATTTGATTTATAGGTATATTATTTTTTTTGAAACATCTGCATAATAGCAACTTAGTATGCTTGAGTGCTTTGTTATGGTTGGCTACAATAATAAACATCTCATGAGTTTTAGTTAACAGTGAATCTAACTTTCCATGGTTGTATGTAGCTCTTTATTTATTTTTGGGTGCAGGATTTAAAAAAAAAAGCTGATAATCAGAGTTCTAGTAAATTTTTACCAATGTTGAAATGACAGGGAGTCTGTTTTTCCTCTGAGCACTATTTAACAGCTTGTGAAATGTGCAGCTTTAACTTCTTGGTGTGTGTTCTCTCTAATTCATGTTGCTTTTAACTCACAGGCTGGTCTCCCTCCCTAACCCCTTTATTAATGAGCGGTGGTCCTGTCCCCCTGGGTGGCAGGCCCACCCTTCTTCACCAAGCTGCTGCCCAGGGAAATGTCACTTTATTGTCAATGCTGCTTAATGAAGAAGGTCTGGACATTAACGACTCCTGTGAAGATGGCTATTCTGCCTTGTATTCTGCTGCTATGAATGGACACACAGGTAGGAGCTTGGTCAGGGCTGTCACTCTTTGAACTGGACTAACCATCAAATCCAATTAGTTACTTAAGTCTTAATGCACAATTCAGCAACTAATTCAATGGGTCTACTTTAGTAGGGACTAGCAGTAACATTTAGGCCAGCACATTTAACACTACAAGCAAACATGTGTCTTCTTAGATGCAAGTCCAGTGAGGCTTACTTCAGGTAAGTGGGTATATGACTACACAGCTATTAATGTAATACTTGGTGTATCCCTTGGATCTGTGTGAGGTCAGACATGTTACAGGTTAATATTAAAGGAGAAAATATTTCAAACCACTGCTCACTATGGAACAGGGCTGTTTCGGTGGCAGAACAGTGGGATCAGTGGAACCAAGAGGTACTGTAGTGGGGCTAAGAGGACTCCCCTTAGCCCCACTACAGTATCAGTGCTCTCCTAAAACAAACTGTGGTGGTCTTTGAAATCCTCAAGCAGATTTTCAGACAGTGCAGAAGATAGAGTGAAAGAGCAAATAGGTAAGTGGTTCTGTGACCACCAGCAGAACGTTGGACATAACCCAGTGTAACCCAGCTGGCCACTCCAGGCAGGGAGGGCAGGAGGACAAGTCTCCCCACATGGCTGCTGAGTGACCAGAAGAGCAGGGAGACAGCAGAGCGACTGCTGCAATTGGCAGGAAGAACGAGAAGGTGGTGGTGCGGCAAAGCGTGAGTGGACAGGCCGGTTTCAAGGGCCAGACCTGTATTAGGCTCACCTAGGATGGCGATATTCGTATTTGTTTATGAATACGAATATCCCCATCTCTGCTAGTTTAATATCATCCAAAACAGACTGGCTGTTGTTGCTTCTGCATAGGAAGGAACCAGAGCAATTGAATTGAACACATGGTGAATTAGCATTGAATTGTCATGACAGCAGGTTGGGTGTGTTCATGTCATTTGTAAAATTATTTCTGAGCTGCTTTTCAGCCCCAAAGAGCTCCTAAGTCCATTTAAGAGTTGAAAACTGTACAAGTATTTACAAACTTTAAAACATTCCCCTATAGAAAAACCAATAGCAGGAGCAAAACAAAACAGCTTTGGCAATCCACCTGCTAAATATATCTAACATTTCATACCAGGGCAGGGGAGGAACATATTAATAATCAACATATGCTATTTAAGAAGTAGTGGTTACCATGAAATCCAAACTCAGCTCTCTAGCCAAACATTAAGTCCACCGTATAAGCCCAGAAAGGTCACTGTGTTTCTGCTCAATGGGATTTTTGTGACACAATTGCTGCTCTGTGCTCTGCAGGGTACGACCTTTCATATTGTATGGACCAGTGCAGAACCAGACCTACTGATCCTACAGCACTAAAAGTAGCTTCTGGACAGTCTAGTTTCTGGAGAAATACTGGGGCGGGGGGGTAAACGTATGTTATTCCCATAAATATTTTTGTCCCATCACAGTAATAGGATCGGAAGTGGCCACAGCCTTTCACCCAGATCACAGCAGACCATTAGACAACTCTGAAAAGAATCCTTAATCAGTTATTAGTAAATTATGTATTTTTGTTACAACTAGAGGACAATACTGTAGCCCTACACCCTTCTGGCTCAGGAAAGAGCTTCTGCTCTCTGTGGAGACACTTCAGAGACCAATTTTCAAGGGCTCTGACTCCTCTGGATTGCTTCCATGGATAGCGGAGACTTTCCTCTTTAAACTTTTAACTCTCCATGTGAAGAAGTGTGACAAAATCAGGAAAAGTGGGTGGAGGGGCAAGGCTAGAGTGCTACCCTCTGCCTGGTAAGTATACACATTTTCTAATGATTGAAGAGGGTGAAGGGAATCTCAAAAAGCAATTGGGTAGTTCTGTGAGGAAGGCAGTAACTGAAAGGAAAAGTAATGAGAATGTGACAAATTTGCTGGGCCAGAGCAAATCGCTCCCAAGCAGTTCAAAGTAGTTTCGACTAGAGATGGGCATGAACTCAGCCCGTTTTGGTGTGGTGCACACACAAGTATTCCATGTGTGCCAGGTGCTTCCCTCCCCCGCCTCCTCCAGGCAATTGCCCACTCACTAGTAGCAGTCACCCACTCAGATGAGGAGGCAGAAGAGGGAAGCGCACTGCTGCCAGCGAGTGAGCGATCACCTAGAGGAGGGAGGTGCGCTGCCAGTGGTGAGTGGGCAATTACCTGGAGGAGGCAGGGGAGGGAAGCAGGTGGTGCCTGCAGAACACCTGTGTGGGTGCGGCACCAAACCGGACCAAACCACCAAACTGGTTTTTGCCCATCTCTCATTTGGACTAGTTCCTCTTGCCAAAAGACTGGTACTTAATGAAATTGCCAAATCTCCTTTTGCAGCCACCTGAATTAGTGGGCACCCACACATCTAGTGACAGCAAATTCATTAGTCAGAAAAATATCCAGGGCTCAAAACATTATTCAGAGCACTAGTACATACACAGTTCTGTACACTCTCCTTGGAATCAATCCCACTGAACTTTTTCTCCGGAGATCTGTACAATCACACTAGAAAATTACTTGTTGTATTCTTCATTTGTGTTACATTTCTGTTAAACTGTTAATTCATATTAAACTTTAGACAGAGAGAAAAAGAGAGAGAGAGAAGTTTCCTAAAATTTCCAAAGTATCTGGCATTGATTCATGACATTCTACTTTTGGTAGTTGTGTGGTTTCTAAGGAATGGCTTCCATATTTCAGATCTTTTCTTGTCTTCTATATATGTTAGAATACTCTTGTGTTCCCAACTCACAGATTGTGTAAGATTGCTGCTGACTTCAGAAGCACAAGTCGATCCTGTTGATAAAAATGGTTTTACACCCTTGTGTTCAGCAGTTGCTCAGGGACATTGCAAGTAAGTAATGTACCAGTAATGTCTCCCCTTTTCCTGATGCAAAATTCCTCATACTTAAATACAACCCCTGAGACTATAAGAAGGGTGATAGCAAGCTTACCCTATTAAACGGGCGTTCCTGCCTGTAATTTTGTGTTGTGCTAGTCATTATTGTGGGAGTTGCGGTTTGACCTGAGTTTTTGGTTCATATACTTGTTATGATATTACTGGGATGTCATGCCTAAAAACAATGACAAAGAGCCTGACAGCATCTTAAAGGCTAGCAAGTTATGTTTCCGATAAGCTTTTCTGGACTATAACCCGCTTCACTCAATGCACCTTCTCAGATGTTTATGAAAGATTGTGCCAAATAAGATTTGTTGGTCTTTAAGATGCCACCAGATTCTTCTCTATTCTTGCCGCAAAAGACTAAAAGTGCTATGCTCCTGGAAATACCTTCTTTTAAAAAAATTACAGTTTTTGTACAGCTGTATGCAAGCATGTTCTAGATTTTACATGCCTCTGGGTATACTCAGGATCTGTGCTTCAGTTGTTCAAAACTAAAAAAAGGTCTTGGTATCTTGCTGTCCTCAGTGTTATCTCGAAAATGGGACTTGGAACTGATTTATGGTCCAGGTTTTACTAAAAGCCCTATCATGTGTTTCATTGAGTGCACAAATTAATACTAAATGGAAAATATATACAGCAACTGGCCGCTGATGGAGAAAATTGCGTTCATAGATATTTTGCCTTTGATCTTTCAAAAGTGGCCTGCCTGCAAAAAGCCGCCTCTGTTGGACTGTAATAGGTCACAAGAACTAGGATGTTTCACTTAACTTAGTGCCTGGGGAAATTACATGAAGCGTAGGCAACTTCTGTAGGGTGTACTGTAGCTAGTGACTGACTGAAGGAATACTTAACAATTTTGAGGTGCTAGCTGCTTCCTGGTGAGAATACCAGGGTACTGTATTTTTCCTTGCCTATATCATCATTCTTTTATTGTATAAAATGATGATGTTAACATTATCTGCAAAAGGGATTTAATATTCAGCACTCCTAGCTCTGGTATGAAAATTAAGCAGAGAAGGTATTTAATTAACCTCAAAAACAAGAAAAGTGCAATGTTTTATGCCCTTGATGCCTGGACAGATGCCTGGTTGAGAGCTTCCATGCCCAGCAAGAAAAAAAGGTGAACTGAATAGACATTATTTTATAGCTGTACTTAGAGAGAGAGAGAGATAAAGCATGATATTTGCAAATCGCATGATTCCAGTACCATGGTCTTTAAGTGCCAAATTGTCAGCAAAAATGTGATCAGCACAAACTTGAAACTTGACCCTAACCCACTAAATTTGGTTCGACTTGTTTCCAAGAAAAATATGCTTATGTTTAACAGACCGAAAAAGAAGAAAAATAAAGAAGACAAAAACAGTGCCACAACAAAAATGATGCTATATTTTAATGTGAGCTTTTGTGGACAAATCCATTTCCTCAGGCATGCTTAAATTTGTAGCCTTAGTATTCTTAAGGAGATTGGTAGGGGGGAAATGTGAGTTTTGTCTCATTTCTTATTCCAGTTATTTTCATTCATCAGAGCTTGTTTTCTAGAACCTCTCATGTTGTATTATAGTGTAAATTTTGAAAAATAGGGGGTTGTGTTGATAGCCCCCCCCCTCCGCTGTTGCCACACAAATATTGATCTGGAGTTACATTCCACCAGGCATGGATGTCTGGATGGATTAATAGGGAGAAAAAAGATTTGTTTCCTTTACTTTATATTCAAAACTGCCAGCATTCTGATTTAAAAGGCCACTATAAAATACATAAATACATGAGAAACTAACCAACCAGCCACTTACATTTAGGTTCATGGAACATGTCCACAGATACATGGGAGTAAGCTGCATTTGAACTCAGTGGTGTTTGCTTTGGGATGTTTTGGTTGTATGCGTAAACCACACTGGTTGGTTTGTTCCTTTTGTTGTGCATAAGCCTTCATCTATCTTTACCTCTGAGCTTGTGTCTCCCTTCCAATTCAGTTTAAAGCCATCCCAAGGTTTTGTGAATTTTATGCCAATGCCTTAGTTATGTTCATGCTGGAGGCATGCACCAAACAGTAAGGAAGATGATGCAAATGGAATGTTCTTTGGGAAGAATCATGAGTGGATTCTGCTTATGCTTGGAATCTAACTTTAGCCGCAATATTTAAAGCCAGAATGCAATTTTTCTCAAAGCCAGATTGATTAATGACATGCTTTTTTTTTAATCTTGTAATATGTGCTTTGGTTTCCTTGCTTTAATCAAATACTGCTTACATTCTGCATATTCCTTCTATATAGCGTATTTATGTCGGAAGCTGACACGTTGTTTGTTGCCATGTATGGGTACACACGGTGCGCAAAGTCTTAGACACAAGAACATCCCCACTGAATTACAAGCATCTCTCTTTAACTAGGCCTGGTTGCATGCCTCATCAATCCAGATCTCAATTTTACATTTGCGGTTTTGCTTTTAGTAATTGATAGGTTTTAAACCACAAGATCTGCAGCTGACAGAGTATGTTCTTATCTTTGTAACTGCCATGTTAGCAAGCAAGCAAAACGTATTTCAGTTCCACTTTCTCAGTGGAAATGTTGACTATCTGTCATCTCTCCATCAAGTCCTGTTAAATAAACTTGTTTTGGGCCAACAAGCCAATTCTGACTGATGGCGACTTTTCCAGGGAGTGCTCAGAACCGATTAACTGTTGCCTCCTTCTGGGGGCTCCCTGGGGCTGTGCAGCTCGCCAAAGGCTGCAGAGGCTGGCTCTTCCCTTGGAAGGTACAGTGCCTGGATAAGAAAATCTGCCCCCTTTCAATGTTTTTACACTTCTTTCAGTTTGAATGTGGGTCACTAAGTACAAGGTTTTTAAATCTGATACCTTTCTTGTTGCAGTTTCAGTAAATATATTTAAGGAAAGGATTGTGACAAGAATGCATTTTAAAGGTCAGGTCTTTTCTAGGTCAAGTGTTCTTCTAACATGTTGTTGCCCATTGTCTCCCCTCCCCCACAGATGTGCAGAATTATTAATCATGTATCATGCTGACGTTAATCATGCTGCTGAAAGGGGAGAGACACCTCTCTACTTGGCCTGTGCAAATGGAAATAATGAATGTGTCAAACTCTTGCTGGAAGCTGGAGCAGACAGAAGCGCAAAAACCTGTGTAAGTTTGAAAGCCTATTTCTCAAAGTCAACATTTCAGGAAAGCAGAAGTGAGCTGCCATGAAATGGCTCCTGTTCAGGCATATATTAATAACCTTAACTGCTGGACTGCTGTGCTTCAAAATGGCTTCCATTGAGACATTTATTAATAACTTTAACTGCTGTGCTGTATGAAATCCTTTGACATTAATGGAAGATTTCATCTTTTTTGTGGCTATAAATGCCTTCAACAATGTTCAATTATTTATTTTCCTTTTTGGATTTCTGAAATAATTATCATTCCTGCTGTCCTGCTTTACAGGCTTAACATTTGAAGTAGCATTACTCACAGCCTGTTCCTATAAGCGGTTTTCTTTTCATAGTGTCAGCATTGGTAGAGATTTTTCTCGTGTTTGATGAAAAGCCTTGGACATCTTGTTTGTGTGTTTCTTATAGAAAGTTCCTTGTGTCTTTCCTACAGGACCCATCATCACAACCAGTGTGTGTCAAAATGCCATTTGTTGCATTCTATTTACTGTGGTTTTATTTCTTTATATATCCTGGTTTTATATCCTTCTAACACAAGCATGGGGTACATTGTTGCTATCTGGATCCCATCAGCTCCAGTCAACATAGCCAGTGGTCAAGGCTGATGGGACAACATATGGAAGGAACACAGGTTCCCAGTCACTATTCTAACATGTGCACAACCCTCATCATGGGTGCTCGTTTTTAACCTGAAGAATCTTCTTGTACTTTTACCCATGTTGTAGTTGCTTTGGAGATGTGGTAACATGCTCAAAATATATGGCAGAACTGTTGAAGACTGAATAATACAAACAGCAGATAAATCCCAGCAATTTATAGTCTTTTCCACACTTGACTTTGACATTTCAGCATCTCAGATTTCTTTTCCTCCCAGAAACTTATTCATGTGTTGCTGAAATAATGATTTCAGTCCATGAATATTATAAAACAGTGGTTCTCAGTCTTTTCACAACAAACATGTTGTTTCACATAGATTTGAAATCTTTAGCCTTGGCTGCCCAGTTGATTTATGATTTATACATTCAGTCCTTCAAAAAGCCTCCCTTTTATTAATTTGGAATATTGTGCTTCTTTATCAATGATTCAGAACTCCAGGGAATGGCCTGATATCGCTGCATAGTATTGAGCCCACACTGCCAGTAGGAAAAAGGATGCTAAACTTTACATAGCAAAGGGCCATCTGAACTGTGATGACAATAATGTCAGCAGTCAAGATGGTCTACAGGATACCCTCTGGTGTTCACTACCATTCACAAAGTGACACCAACCTGGGGAAAATTTGAGACACTGACTCCTCTTTTCGTCAGTTAAACACTTCTCACCCAAAGACAAAGCAATTGTCAGGGCATTTGAGACAAAGACCCAGGAGGCCATAAAGTGTGTTTTGGAAAAAGAGGGTTTTAAAGTAATGGCCAAAATCCCAGTGCCTAGCATAGTAAATTGTATGAGAGTAGGACCACTGAATCAATGTGAATTTGGTGGGTGATCTCCACCATCTCTATTGAGTCAAATGGGCCTATTTTAACTGTTACCTTACCATAGTAAATTGGAGTGGAGTAGGCCCATTTGAATTGATGAAATCTCCAGAGGCGTTGACTCACTAAATCCCCATTGATTCAATGGCCTACTCTAGTGCAATTTACTATGTTAAGTAACAGGATTTTGGCCACTGAATATAATTCCTCTAGCTTCTCTTGCTATTAGTGTTTGCTTCCTAAAAGAAAGGCTGATTGACCTAGGTGAAAACTGGGAAGAGGATTAGTGCTGGACCAGATCTGGAAAAGTTACTTGCTTGGATTAAACTTCTAGAATCCCCATGGCTACTGCCCATGCTGGCTCAAGGACTCTGAAAGCTATAGTCCCAAAAAGTATATTTTCACCAAATCATAATAGACAGTTGAAAACATATTAGTATCATGTCTTTTTCCTTCCTTCCTTCCTTCCTTCCTTTTCAAAGTAAGAAAAATTAGAAAATGAAGAATATGCTTGTATTGTGTCATTTCAGTTAGGGGGAAATACCCTATACAGTCAGCTCAAACAAATAATGAACATTTATGGTGAAATAATAATAAACAAAAGATGCGAGTTAAGATGCTGGCCATTTAAAATAAATTAATCAAAGGAAAATGAACGGTTGACAATGCTTTTCCAGAGCAGCTGTGCTTGCTTTGTTATGGTAATATAGGAAATACTTAGTACTGTAGGGAGCCAGATAAACCATGCATACTTAAAGAAAGAAAGCTGTCTGGAATCAGTAATAAAGAGATCAGACATCTGACAAGGATCCAGTAATGATTATGTCAGCTAGTTGATTATGTCCAGTAATGATTATGTCCTAGTTCAAATTGTACCACTGTTTTTATGAATTAGTTTCTTACAGCAAAACATATCTTTACAGGGAATTAATTCTATGCCTATCTGACACCTCCCCACCCCCCACTAATTCATGGACCTTCCTCTTCTAGAATTAATAACATGTGTGTATTCCACCTGTCCTCCAGTTTGCTCCAGGGACCATTTGTGACTCTCCTCTTCCATGTGTTCCCCTCACAACAATCCTGTGAGGTAGATCAAGCTGAAACAGAATGACCTAGTGAGTCTTTGTGGCTGAGTGGGGACTTGAAATTGGCACTTCCATGCCTTAGTCCAACACTCTCTAAACACTACACTAGTTGGGACATTCATCCAATCTCATCCAATCCAGAGGCTGCTTATTACCCTAATACTGTTCAAAGGAAGGGCTATCGTACTTCCTGCCCCTTGAATCATTATATATCAATGCATATAGTTATCTGCAGAAACAACAGATGGTCTGCTTTGCCAGACAGTATTAAGCTCTTCAGATAGTTAGCAGACTCCGGATTTAAGTAAAGTCATAAACTTTGTGCATTTCCTTTCATCTGTCTCAAGTTGGTTTGAGCTTTTTGTAATCTATATTTTCCTTTCTATAGGATGGCTGGACACCATTCCATGCTGCTGTGGATGCTGATAATGTTGAATGCCTAAGATATCTTATGTACTATGGAAAGCCAGAAAGTGGAAACTTTATGAATGAAGCAGATGCTAATTCATGTATCTTTGACCTGGAGTGTGAGGAAAACAGCTTTTGCCATAATGCAAAGTCCATTGTTTCTGCAGATCTCATCAACCATGCTGACAAAGATGGCTGGACTGCTGCTCATATAGCAGCTTCAAAAGGCTTTAAGGTCAGTCAGTCAGTCTTATAGATTGTTTAAAGTGATGTGGGATGAAGATTAAGTTCATGTTCCCTGGCTGTGTGTCTGAGAGAAGCTGATGCATTCAGGTCTGTATTTGACAAATTCATCAACAGCTTAAGGCTTTTTCTATTAGGGAACAGGATGGCCAAAGAAGTTCATAAATGAAAATATATATCTTTGTTCTGTGGGCATCAGTAATAGAAACTGAGATCATCCAGTAAAATGATTTGCTGGAAGATTTATGGAGAAGATATGAAAGCCTATGTTTCAAGCAATTCACTATTAACATATAATATTCATTGCCACAGGACATGACAGTAGCCTTTAGCATTAGTGCACTCCTTATGACAGCAGTGTTTTTGCCATAAAAGTGGTCCCCTGTGATTGGCTCCATATGACACATCACCTACAAATGTTGCACGTCTTGTTGGTTCTTTCCATGTCAGCATCACACCCCTCAACAAACACACTGGAGACCTGATGGTAGTGGCTTGAATAGCAACCATGTGATATATAGCATCCATATATTACCACTGTAGCATGGGAGTTAAATTGCAGCAAATCACTTTCTGGTGGAACGTGTGCAATGAGGGTAACACACAGTCTGGGCCTTGAATGCTTTTTGAAATTCATGGAAGCTATAACAAATGTATGAAAGGTATCTTGATAGCAATTGATAACGCTCAGCAGTGAAAAGAGGTTGCCCCCTCCTAGTTCAAATCAAGATTGCTTCTCTGCTTCCTTAAGATGTGAAAGTGTGTTGGATTGTATTTCAGATCTGAGAGGTAGTTCAAATATCCTCTTTACAGCAGCCCCCCCCCCCCCATGGTGTTTTCCAGATATGTTAAACTACAACTGGCACCGTCAACAATGAGCATAGTCAGCAGTCTTGCTGGCTGGGGGTGGTGGGAATTGTAGTCTAATATATTGGGAAAATGCCAGGTTGGGAAAAGCTGCCATACTAAGCCATGTTTAAATGGCAGATAGTGGTGTATGCCTTCATGTGCATGATGGGAGACCAGTTTTTAAAGTACTTTCCTGTTCCCTATACCTGCATTTTGAAATGTTACCATTTTTAATTGATCCATAGTTTAGAATAAAACATCATGTAAAGAGTCTTACAAAAAAACTGTCCCTGACAGAAAACCAATTCTCTTAATAGATTTTTTTCCCCCTCATGTTTGGAAGCGCATATTTTAAGGTCTGAAACTGGCATTCTAAAAGCTAATCCCACCCCTGTCTGCCTCAGGCAGTAAATGGTTCAGTCAAGTTAATTTTGGCTCAAGTTAATTCCTTCAAACCATCAAGTAATGTAGCTATTATCTTCCCAGAGCTGCCTAGAAGTCTTGTGTAGCCATGGGGGACTGGAGGCCGAGAAGAAAGATAAATGCAATCGAACATTGCATGACGTTGCTACTGATGACTGCAAGCATCTTCTAGAGAATCTGAGTGAGTAGCCACCCTGTTATGAATACGTGAAAGCCACAAATTTGATGCAGTGCCCAAGAGTTGCTGAAAAGCCTTTTACTGGTAAATGATGTTATTGGCAAGATGTATGTTATTAAATTGCAGTTCCGCTGTCATCTCCCTCCCTCTCTATATATGGGAGAGGGGTTGATGGATGTACCTTGCCAGAAAAGCTCCCTGTGTGCATTAGATACTGTAAAATTCCTTGAACTTTCCCTGAACAGTTTTACAGAAATGAACTCTACCTTTGTAAATGGGAGCTAAAATTCTCTACAACTTCTTGGCTGTCTCCCATACAGCTCTTTTTCTTAGGTCCAGAGTAAGAATGGCAGAACCTGTCAAAGCGAATTTTATTCAGTTTCTCATTTGCCCTAATTTAAAGTAATTTTGTCCTGTTTCTACATCACTTGGGTGTAACTTCCCCCCCCCCCCCACTTTTGCACAAAGGTTTGCATTCTTTAAATATACACATTTCACTTTTCCTAATTTTTTAAAAATTTTGCATTTTTGAAAGCAGTTTTCCTTAAAGTAACACATTTTTACATTAATTTCACTAACATACATATTTTTGTGTATACTTTTAGCTAATATGCATATTTCCCTCTGCATTTTTTCATTGCAAGACTGCATGCCAACATTTGTACAATTGTCAGTAATGTATATTGAAGTAGCCACATTTTGTTCATTGATTCTGAAAGTGTGAATCAGATAAGGTTGCATGAAAGTGTGAGTTAAATCATTTTACCTTTCATATCTAGCCCGCAATTAACTTGGGCAAAGTCAGCTTTGCACAAAGCTTTTGAATGTTTCTTCTGTATTATTCTGTATCTGTGGGGGGGAGTGTTTGGGGATTTTTTATGTGTGTGCATGTGAGTCTGGTCTCTGGGTGTCTGTGTGAATTTCGTTGTATGTGTATACTATGTATATACTTACAATGACAATAAATTTATTTGATTTGATTTGATTCCTAGCCATGTATAGCATAGATGTAGCCTAAAATCCTGTTAGGGAAATGCAGAATGCAAGAGCAATTGCGTGCATGGTTCATCCGTCCCACTGTTGGGCTGTCCTTTGTGTGCCTGGCTGCACACTAGGTGTGAAATAAGGCATGTGATCAGATGCGCAACTACTCTGACAAAGGACAGCCCACCAGGCAGGGGAAACTGCTGTGTGTTTGCCCTTGAACGGTTTGCTAGTCTGCAGTAGCAAAAATAGCAAAGGAAAGGGGGGGGGGGAAGCAACAGAGAATTTTGTGGTACCCTAAAGATTATCATATTTAATTAAGCATAAGTGTTTACAAATGGCCTGGGCTGCAGTCCATCAAAGCTTATGTCAAATAAAAGGTGTTTGTCTTTAAAGTACTGCAAGGATTTTTTGTTGTTTTTGTAGCAACAGACTCTTTATTATTTATTTCATTTGTCATCTTTTTTTTATTATTTTAAAAATAATCCTGTGGTGTGCAGTATAGAGGCTTCTCACTGAGATCACTATGGAGCCTGATGATATATGGTATGCTTTTCCAACTTTATGCACTCAGTGGGGATTTTTCTGCTTGGTGCCTTTTGCCCAGTTTACAATAGCAGTGCTATTTTGAAAGCATGAGTTATGCCCCTTAGATGAGCAGGCCCTTCACTCTCCCCCAGAGGGTGTTCTTGCATGGAAAGTAGAAGCCTCCCATAAGGATTCATACTGTATTCCGATCTGGCAGTAGCCCTCTCCATTGTGTGGTTTGGCAGAAAATCAAGATGGGTTTGCCCTGCCGCACTTG
Source organism: Intellagama lesueurii (assembly GCA_037013535.1). Classification (NCBI taxonomy): domain Eukaryota; kingdom Metazoa; phylum Chordata; class Lepidosauria; order Squamata; family Agamidae; genus Intellagama; species Intellagama lesueurii. The sequence continues at coordinate 65,592,747 of JBAJHW010000005.1, read as the reverse complement.
AAGATTGGATATGCTGAAACAGCTTATCTGGAGCCCTAAATTAGCACCACATGGATGTATCCCATGGGCTCAATCTCACATGGAGCTTTAAATGGAAGCATTAATGGAGCAGTACTCTTTTACACCTGTTGAGAAGCTGGCCTGGGCCAACCAAAGGGCCTCTAAGCTCTACCCAAAACATCTCCTGGAGCAATCCTTATTCAGCATATTCTACTGCGAAAGTTTTCCCCAATAAAAGTAGGAAGCCAGACTTAAGCGTGTTGCTTTTTTCAAATGCAACCTCATTGGCCATTTGGGGAGCTGTAGCCCAAAGAAGTAACTCTTCCTAGCTCGGAGAAGGAAGATGGAACTTGCAACAGGATGTTATCAGTATAATGCTTTGTAGCCTCATTTTGCGAACCATGGGCATTTAGGATCCCATCCTACTGAAGGAGCTACAGTACGTTGGGACAAAATAGTAATATGGTCATTCAAGTGAACCCCTCTTTGTGCCTTGTAAGGTTTTTGTTTTGTTTTGCTTTGCTTTCTGCTCTTTCATGATAGCTGTGTAAAGAAGGACTAGGAAAAGGGGGATTGTTTTAAGAACTATAGTGTTTTATTTTTTGTCCTTTTTTAAAAAATACCTCATGACGACCACAGTAACCGTGGCATTGTTCTCCACCCAGAAGAGCAAGACTTCCTATTTCTGTCATAACTGCATGCATGCCTAGTACTTTGGCCAGGTTAATATTTCAACAAGAGCCATGCTGTATATAGAAGCAGTGATTGAGTCAGAGTATTCCTGAGGCATAATCACATGTAGGTCAAAACACAGGGGCAAGGAACAAACAACCTCTGCGTGTTTTCCATTCCACAAAGATAATGAACAGCTAGAACAGGGAATTGGCAAAAGTGCAGCCCTTCAGAAGTTACTGGACTGTAACTTATACCATTCCTCATCATTGGTTATGCTGTCTTGGGCTGAGGGGAGATGTAGTCCAAGAGACATATTCAGGACCACACTTTATACACCTCTGATCTAGAAGACAAATAATACAAGGTGGGACTAACTTACCACTTGTAACAGGGGAAAAAAGTGACAGGAGTAGGTTGTCTTAGTAATTTTGAAATACATAAAAGGATGTCAGAAGTGAAAAGTTTCACTCCACTCACTGAGATGAGAATCAGTGGAGATTGGCAGGCAGTTTTAAATTAAACATGAGGAGCCAGCCTTTGAGTTTGGAACCATTCTGTTTAATCAGTGGCCCTGGAGTTTCTCTCGTTGAAGGTTTTTGTTTTGTTTTTTTAAATAGGGATGCTTCTGTTCCTGAGGCTTGTGTGAGGCATCTGTGATGGATATAGGATGATTGTGAATTTGGGATATTGTGTGTTTGGACAGGCAGTTGAAGCCGGCAGTCTTATAGCCATTTCCGCTGGTGTTGCAGAAATCGTTATTTAATGAATGTGTGTCTCTATGACAACAAAGCTAACACTACCATTATTATGTATTGTGTCTTGAGTACTATGTCCGGTTCTCTTTAAGCCCAGCATTTTAAGTAGAGCACAGACAAAGTGGCACCAATCCAGAGAAGGGTAACCAGGATGATGGAGGATCTAGAAATCAAGCACAGTGTGAAACAGTTGAAAGAGCTGTGCAAGTTGAGCCTGGGAAGACTCTGAATATTCAAAATAGACCTCATAGCAGTCTTCACATACCCACAGAAGATGGGAGAGAAACACACCACAGGGGAGGTTGAGAATCAGTGCTGGACATTGAAGGGAATCAGACATGGGGCACAGCAACCACTGCTAAGAACACCTCCAGTTTGGTCTTTAGTGTACTGACCCTCACCCAGTTCCTTACCCTACTCAGGTACTGGTTCATGACCTCCATATCACTGTCTCACTTGGATTAAATAAAACAGTAGGTAAAAGTAGGTATCATCCGCCTATGGATAACACTTCAAACCACATACCCTGCTAACCTCTCTCATGGGTTTCATGTAGATATTGAAAAGCGAAAGGGATAAAATATATACCCAAAGACTGCTTAGAAGTTGTATCAGTGAAGATTGTTCATTTCTTTTTTATTTCAGTGTCACTATGTCCTGCTTTTCTAAATTCAAACTTTCCAATTCTCTTTAAACAGATGCCCTCAAAATACCTTTATGGATTGCAGTTAGTCAGGTAGAGCCACCCTGCTGTGACACAGAGGATCGTGAAACAGAAAACACCATATGTGTGTTAAACATCCGCAAGCAGACAGCCTGGGATGATTTTTCAAAAGCAGTGAGTCAGGCACTGACAAGCCATTTCCAAGCAATCACTTCTGATGAATGGAGAAGCCTAGAAGACTTGACACTTAATAACACTGCAGAATCTGGCATTGGCCTCGCTGCAAGCAGTATATTATCCATCAAACTTGGTAACTATCATTCCTGTTGCTTTGCAGAAAAACAAAAGTTTCCTGTTTTTCCAGTTATATGACAGCTGGCATGTAACTTGGTTAAGTGTGTTCAGTACTACCTGTGGTAGCTCTTGGTCTCAGGCAACCATATTTATTGCACAGCATGGTGGTAGAATAAAAGGGATGTATTCAGAAATGAAGCTCGAGCATGATTTCATATGATATGCACAAGCCTTTGTGAGCCCAATATATGTAAAACCTCCATTCTCCTGTGCAACCTATGATTCAGTTTTTGTGCTTAAACATACAAACAGTAAGAACACAACAACAAATAAAAGTATCAGGGCACCTTTAAGACTTAATGGATTTGTTTCCGCTCCAGATGGGTCTGAAGAATTGGATTGCAATCCACAGTTTCATATTGAAATCAATTTGTTAGTTTTAAAGGTGCCACAGTACTTTGAGGGTTTTTGTTTGTTTTTTATTTTGTTGTTTCTGAAACATACTAATGCAGGTGTCTCTGAAAACATTTTGACTAGAGCTGACATTATATCATAGTTCCTAGTTCATGCATACTGATAAGCTGGAAATGGGAAGGTGGGGAGAGTAAATCTGAACAATCCTTCCTGGCTACATGGGAAAAGGGGGGTCAAAGTGTTACACTAGCTTCCAGGGATATATCTGTGACGTGCTAAATCCTGACTTTGCACTGTGTGCAAGCTGGGACAATTGAGCCTCTTCATCTTGCATCAGAGAGAGGGAATGTGTGGTCTTCTAGTTGTGATTGTAACTCACAGAGGTCCTAACCAACATGGTCAAAGATGAGGTATAATGGCAGTTTCAGTCCAAGAAAAAAACAGAAAGGCCTCAGATTCCCTGTCTTTGTCTTCCAAAGGCCAAAATCAACCTGGTAAGGTACTTTCAGGGAGTAAACAATTGATATCAGATGTCTTATACTAAACCTCAGAGTAAGGTTAATAGATTTACCTTTTCATGTAAAATTACAGAACTGCACATTAACTGAGTGACACAGTTGGTCATATCTGCAGATTGTTTCTCAAAGAATTCTCTATAACCCACTGTTACAGTAAAAGGAAGACACAGCCTTGAGTTAACAAGGGCTGAGCAGGGTTGTTATTGGCAGGACATGGGTTTTGCCCCAAAGTTCACTACTTGTGGTCTCCAACCAATCTCTTCACAAGGAATGCATCATTCAGATTTTTTTGGACTTCAGCTTCCAGAATTCTCTATTCTGGGAGTTCCATCCTACAGTTCCGTATCTACAGACACCTGAAAGTAGCTCACTTGAAGGAGCTGGAATTCTTTCTGGCCTAGGTTCCTGTTGAAAAAGGAAGCTACCCTGGTACTTGCCAGGAATTTTCACCTTCTTCCTTTAAGTGAGCATGTTAGTCACTCATATGTGATTCATAGAGACCATAAAGAAGGCAGCTTGTTTACCTGTTACTGTATTTCTTCAAAGTATCATCTGTGAATTTATTCATTCCACCTATCATCGCCTCAGGATATCTGTCTGTCAGGTCAGTTGGGTGGTATACAAATTGAACAAAAAAACAAGCAAACACACATGAATGGAGGTAGCAGCCTGGAAGCAGCTCCATATGTGTGCTGTAGAAGATGGGTGGAGCCTCCACCAGAATTTTCATCCACTCTAGAATGTTCTGAAGGTGGCTGTGCAGAGGTGCAAGACCTATATGTGTGAATTCACAGACAAGCACTTCAAGAAACATAGTTACAACCCATCCTTCCAAGCTGTGATTTAAGCTTCCACGCTGTGATTTAAATTTTACACAGGAACAAATATGCTTTCTTAGGCATCCTTAGCAGATAACATAATAAGCTTTTCAAAGATAATACCCTTAGTTTGAAAGGAGATTAGATCCCAGGAAGCCAACAAATGGAGGGATTTTTTGTTCTTGTTAAGCACAGACCTTGTTTTGGAGTTTAAACATGACATACAATCTTCTTTTTGAAAACTGTGAGGTAAAACCTTCAGAAGCAATGCACCCTGTCACCTCCTGCTAAATTTAAATGCATCTGATGTGACATATATACCAACCAGTGAGTGGAGAAAGTGGAGGTACTGGACTCTATGTAGCCCTCAGCGGATCCTAGTATGGCCCTCAGACCAAAAAGAAATCATACCTCAATGACAAATTGTTCACCTGTGTGTGTGGTGGTGGTGGTGGGGATTTTCCATTTAAAGGTGAATAGCTAGAATAAGTAAAGTGGGATCCTCTAGACCACCGATGGCGAACCTATGGCACGCGTGCCACATCTGGCACGCAGAGCCCTTTCTGCTGGCACGCGAGCCATACGTCGCCAGATCGCTACTCCCCCCCCCCCCCCTGCGCAGCCAAACCTGAGAAGGTGGCTGCAGCCACGGTGCTGGCGCTTCGGCAGGCGGATCCGGAGCAGCTGGTGCTGGCATCGGATCCGGAGTGGGGTCTTGAGGCACCTCCGTGCCGGGATTCCCCCTTCCGCCACCACTTCCGGTTCTGCTGCCGCCACTTCCGGTTCCGCTGCCGCGGCACACCATCCACTGTTTTTTTTTTGTTTGTTTTTTTCCAGTTTGGGCACATGAGCCCAAAAAGGTTTGCCACCACTGCTCTAGACCTTGTTGGCATTTAACACCCAGTTGCAGGCTCAAAATAGCCTGTTTTAGAAACTAGAAGTGATCCTGCAGCCCACCAAGGTCCTGAGAAGGACAGAAATAGCCACTGGACCTTCAGAAGTTGCTCACCTCTGCTATAACACATGTGTTGGTTTAAAATGGTGAGGTGGTTGTGGCCATGCAGATGGGCTCCAGCTCCACCCAAGCAAGATCCCTGCATGCTTAGCGGTCTTTTAAATCATTGTGCAGTTGGTGCGCACGTTTAAGAAGTGCTGTGTAAAGTCCCTTTGGTTAAACATGTTGACATGTTTCTCATTAGAAATCCTGCCTCTTCAGAGTTCTGATCATAGGAGCTCTGGAAGTTCATTCTGCTTTTCAGACCTTCAGGTTGAATACACGAAAATCTGAAAGGCAGCCTGATGCACAGAGACATTCAAAGCGGACATTCCCCCTTGCACTTTAGCACAGTAAAAGTATTTTCAGACTGGCATGCCGTGCCCTCTGTGTGTCCTAGGATGCCTCTTACCTCCTTTTTCTCTTTTCAACAGGCAATGTTTCATGGTCAATAGGTCAGACGTTTTCCCTGCCGCCTTGGGAATTTCTGAAAAGGAACCAGGTGGAACATATAATCATATTTTTGCTTGGTAAATGCAAAATTTGCTCCTATTTTGATATCACATGGTGCATAAGTGTTCATTACAATGGAAAGGGAAAAGGTTTCTACTAGTTGTCACTTTGAATAATTGCAGATTACACACTTACTAAATGTTGAAGTTTGATTAATAAAGAGGTCTTCTTCTAGTCTTTAGAATACTTTCTACAAGGGCTAGTTTTCAGTTATGTGTTAGTGTTATCCTTCTACATTCTGGTATCTTACTAATTAATTCCAATCAAGAACTTACTCAATATTCTTAGCAAGCTTAAGCCATATTATTATTGTTTCTCGGCTTCAGTATTATACTCTTTGAAATATGAGTATAATAATGTGTATATAGTACTTAACTACATTAGATTGGGTTGTGGCCCATAATTTCCAGTAGCATTACTCACTTTGAGTAATGATAAGACATTATGGGAATTGTAGTCCAAAACATCTGAAGAGCCAAAACTTCCGCATTTCTCTACCTGATGCTACATAAATGTTAAGTGTTATTGTTGTGACAGTATTTTGATTTTTACTTTTCTAAAGAACAGACAGAATACCTCAGAGCAAAACTGATGATCTTGAGCCTTATAGCCACATCAGGGGGGTATTTTCAGGGAAGGGGTAGCTAGAAAGGGAAGGGATAAACCTTTTCTTCCTTTGTGTTATAATCCTGAAAACAGTCCCCTCTCCTTTGCAGCTGTAATTAAAGCAAAAGGACAGACATTAGGTATACTGTATAGCTTGGCTCGTAACCATTGTTGAGCTCAAGATTGTTATTATGGTACCTTTTGTCTTAAAGGTCCCCAAGAAGGCTGCCTGCACAGTGTGAGTTATGCATCTATGATCCATCTCCAGACATTGCAGAATTACCTCCGGCTGGTAAGAATTAGCTTACCTTTTGCTTAGTAGCTTCATATCTATCTACCACTTACATAATGATTCTCAAGTCATATACTTTAATAGGACTCTTTGTTTTTGCCAGCAACTCCTATTTAATCCTCAGTGGTATAATTGAAAGGGGAGCCCAGTTGCTGATCCCAGGGTGAACAGACCTCTGACTTACAGGATCTGCTTTGATTTTTTCCCCAAAATCCCAAGATCCAGTGACCAAAGTCCAATCCAACAGACACACACTTAAATAATTCAAAGATAGGAATTTGTTTTGAGCCACAGAACTGATTAGAACTTTCAGTCCTTCCATGGAAAAAAAAAACTAAGCAGGTTTCATTGTATCAACAGTATAATTGCGCAGCAAGTGAATCTTTTGGTTGCTGCTGTTCTTAAGCTGTTGGGAGCTGTAATTCTCACTGATCTGCTTTATATCACCAAGAAATCTACCAGTGGATCTATGCCTACCTTCTCCCTCCTTCTGGCTTTACCACTGTAACAAACTGACTACCTCTTCTTCTTCCTCTTCTTCAATAATAGCAAAAATTCACAGTGAAGTGAGATAAAATCTTTTATATTAAATCTACCCTTAGCCTTTAGCTTTAGGTTTTTCACTGACTCTTGTTTATTATGAGCAGTTGAGAGTAAATTATATCTGGTCCTCCCTGTGTTTTGACATCTGGCTAGGTAGACTTTGTTTTCCTCACTGGTTACTTTCTGTTGCTTGGAAGAATGAATTAGAAAAGCACTCACCCAAGGAATGCAGAAGTAGCATCAGCAGCTCTGTAGTACAGGACATTTTTCCCCAGTTCTTCGGCTTGGAAGAACACAACTCATAAATCTTTGAATACTGCTAGTTTTCCCCTGTGTGTGCAAAATGCTATCATTTTCTGGAGGATACAAAAAGAGCCCCCTAGATCAGACAGAGGTTTCATATGGTCCTGCATCTTGCGATGCCCCAGCTGGGAACTCGCCCACCCCTGCAAGTGGATCATAAAGGCAATAATCCCAATTCTGTAACTTCCACCACCCTGCCTATGAACAAGGAAGCTCCATTAACTTCCATGGCTAATAGATATTGATAGAGCTATTTCATAAAGCAGGGGAGAGGAAATGTTGCCCTCCCAGATGTTGGTGGACTACAGCTGTCATTATGCTGAACCATTGACCATGTTGGTTAGAATTAAGGAGGTTAGAGTTCACTAACATCTGCAAGGCCAAGCTTTCAGGACTAGTTCAAGATCATGGCACTGGGTGATTTCTATTCCGTCTCATGGCAGTTAAGCTGTGAGGTGCCGTTGGGATCCATTCTTTCCCCCATGCTGTTCAGTATATATATGAAATTACTGGGAGAGATCATTTGAAGCTCTGGGGTTGGATACTATCAGTACACTGATGATACGCAGCTCTGCTTTTCCTTGTCAGTGGATTTGGGTTAGACTATACAGGTTCTGAATTGCTGTTTGGAGGCTGTAATGGGCTGGATGGGGGCCAGTAGACTGAGGCTGAATTCCAAAAAGACAGAGCCATTTTTGTAACTCACGACTCAGGTGAGCACAGTGGCTTAGAGCATCTGAGCCATCTTTGACTGGCCCACCAGCTGTGAGCATTCCTGGACAGGAACACTGGCTACAGTAGTTCATGCACTGGTAATCTCCTGGTAAGACTACTGTAATGTACTTTATATAGGATTGCCCTTGAAGATGACATGGATGCTGCAGGAAGTGTGGCAGCTGGACTGCTATTAGGAACACCTTTCACAGTCCGTATGACATCATTTCTGAAAGACTTTCACTCGCTGCCAATACACTTCCAATCTGAGTTCAGGTTGTTGAGTATTACCTATAAAACCCTAAACAGTTTGGCACTGGTTACTTGAGAGAACACCTCTCCTTATACACAGCTGCCCAGTCACCAAGATTTGTTGCAGGGGAGGCCTTCTGCATATCCCACTATAGAGAACAATCCACTATGTGTATACAGAAAGGGGAGGACCTTCTTGGCTATAACACTCCCGTTATCAAATGCTGTTCCCTCAGAGGCTCCTCAACTGACACCTATACTAACTTCATTTTGGTGCCAAATCAAAACCTGATTATTCATCCAAGCCTTTAGGGATTAAGGTACTAGACTCTGGAGGCTTCCTTATCGTTAGTGATGTTAATGCATCTGTGTAGTTTTTATTGTTCTAAATGTTTTAAATACTTGTAAATTATTGAATTATTTATACTCTACCCTTGGATCATAAAATTGGGGGGGGGGAATATAAATGTTCTAAATAAATAAATAAAGCAGGAAGAAAAAGCAGGCATTCAGATGTTGGTATCCCTCCAGACGTTGTAAGATATTGCAGCTCCTTAACCTTTGGTTGTTGACCATACTGGCTAAGGCTAATGGGAGTTGGAGTCAAACAATATTTAGAAGGCCGCCACTTCCCTGGTCAGGCCTCTTCGTAGATCACACTGTATCTGAAGTTTGCTCAATTATGAATGTTGTGCTTGAAGGACATCTTAAAGAATAGAATTATCAGAAGCAACAAATAAAACCTTCAAAGGACATGACTATTACAGTGGCAGAAAGCTAATTCAGTCCTCTTGGAATTCAATTTGCAAAGTTATCTTCAGAACCTTCTGCAGGTAATTATGTTGCCAGGAAACTGAAACCAGAGCGTTAGATTTCATCTGGAAACAGCAGCTTCAAAACCTGAAGGCCTTGAAAAGAGATCCTTTGTAGTAACTGTATCTAGACACACTGATTTTCTTTCTTTTTTGAAAACACATTATCATGGTCAGGATCTGAAGGACTATACGACATGGGCAGGAGGTCTCCATAGCTCTTGGAAAAGTACTTTAGATATGCAGTGGAAGAGCACCAGGGGTGTTATTGTGTGGAGCTAAAGTAGTTCCAAGGTTCCTGGCCCCGGTTGTAAATGGCATTTAATAGTGCATTACAAGGAAGGTGGGAGGGAATAGTTTAATGGGCCTTTTGCCAAGGCTAGCTGTGGTAGAGAACGCATGCTAACAATCACTAATATCATTATAAGGGGCCTCCATCTTTCTTAACTTTTCAGGTGAGGAAGATTCTATTTTAAGAGCCCAAAGCATGAACCAGTCAAACTGATTTAGCATTTAAAAAAAAAAAAGCTGCTGGCTGTCAGCAGTTCCCTCTCCCTTCATATGAGTACCTGTGGGAGATGATGATGATCCATTTTTATAGAAGTGACTCTGGTGAGAATAAGCTCCATTAAAATTGGTAGCACTTCCTTTTGAGTAAATAATGTTTACAGAACAATAAGCATCTGATTCCATTAATTTTAAAACAATCCTCTAGAAAATGAATATCAGTTTCATGTTTTTATCCATTTGTTGTTTTTATTTGCTGTCATGTCACCTCTGAATTACGGCAACCCCATGAATGAGTGCTCTCCAGAATGTCCTGTCCTCAACAGCCCTGCTCAGTCAGTCCATCTCATATTTTATCTTCCTCTTTTCCTGCTGCCTTCCACCTTTCCCAGCATTATTGTCTTTTCTCTTTTCCTGATAATTCTGTCTTATCTTGATGTGCCCAGAGTAGGACAGTCTCAGTTTCAACATTTTTGCCTCCAGAAATTGTTCAGGCTTCATTTGATCTAGGACTGACTTCTTTGTCTTTCTGGCAGTCCAAGGTATCCACAGAGCTCTCCTTCAGCACCACATTTCAAATGAACCATTTTTTTCCCCTTTCAGTTTCCTTTACTGTCCAGCTTTCACACCCATATATGGTGATTGGAAATACAACAGCGTGGATGATTTTAGTCTTTGTCTATGATACATCCTTACACTTGATCTTTTATCCATAGGTTGAACAATACAGAAATATTATCTTCCATGGTCCAGAAGGGAGTTTGCAAGATTATTTGGCATATCAGATTGCCCTCTGTCTAAAGGTAGGAAGATAAAATGCTGCAACATTTGCTGAAAAAAAGGAAGAACATATGTTTGCTAAATTTGTGAACTTTTAACACAGCACAAGCAACTGGCTGCTGGATTTGGCTGTGAAATAGTCAGAGTGAAGATAGATGCTGATTTCACCAGGGAGCAACTTGCAGAATTATTCATCAGAAATAGTAAGTTTCTGTTGCTAAATCAGTAAAGACTTCTAGATAGCTTAAAGACTAACACACTTATTAGCACATAAGAGGCTCTAATAGATATTGCCCATTCCTTCAGTGTTTGCTACTACTTTGTACAGAAAATTCCCTAGTTCTGTTGCGTGGGCTTGAAGATTTGGTGCTTCACTTGAGATCATTTAGCAAGGGCCTTTCGGTGGTGCCACGCATTTCTGCCACAAAATCTTCAGTTGTGGTTATGCGCTGTCAACTCAGAACTGACTTATAGTGACCATAATAGGGCTTTCAAAGTAAGTGAGACATTACTTACTGGTTTTACCAGTTCCACTCCCCCAGTGAGTTTCCATGGCTGAGCGGGGTTTTGAACCCCGATCTCCAGCGTCCTAGTCTATCACTCTGTCCACTATACCACACTGGGTATTACATTACCTTAGTTTTAGTCAATGAGGTGGCTGAAGGTTTGTTCCTCTTATAGCAGTCACATAGCTAAGAGAGACACAACAGGATGGGGGGAGTTTGAGGAAACTATTTTTAAAAGTCCTCAAAGTGGGCAGGAAACCTCAGTTATGGTGTCAACTAAAATTACGGAAAGCCTGCCCCCCCAGCAAGTCATAGAAATGTGCCTGCTCCCAAAGATGTCTGCGAAATGCCAGGCTGACAGGTTCAACCCAGCTTAGTATATGCTAAGCATCTGAAACAATGCAATGATCAGTTTACCAGAGACAAGTATATGTATCTGAAACTAGTTGCACTGACCTTCTAGAAGTGGAAGTGTCTCTACTTTCCTTGTCTACTCAACTCAAGAGTTCAACTGTTCTGTAAAATACAATGTTGAAAACTGCTACAACAGAATTCTGCTGGGATTTGTGTTGGATTATGGACTTAGACATGTCGGTTTCTGTATCTGTCTTTCTCTGTCAATAGTTAATCAAAATGGCAATAATTGATATTTCACTTAGTTGTGGAAAAGGAGTGTGTTTATCTTCTGTTTAATCATGGTTAAGAGATGGTCCATCATTAGACTTAGTAGCTCTCAGTGTTTTGTAATTCAAACATTCTCCCCTTGAACCATGAAAAACAGCATGAAAGCTTCTGTGTGTTTGTACCCTTCAGTTGTGTTGAGCTATGACTCAATTTGTCCCCAGCCAATATGACCAGTGGCCATGCTGGCTAGGGATGATGGGAGATGTGGTCAAGCAGATCTGGAGAGCATCAGTTTGGGGAAGGCTAGGCTAAACAAATGCTTGTGTAAAATTCACAGAATAATTTTTTTTCTGCCAGTCACAATGAGCTCCTTGTATTTACAGCTTGCCTGATCCCAGTGAAACAGCCTTCTGTAAGCAGCAGGGTCATTGTAATTTTAGAAAATTTGGAGAGAGCTGCTTTATCAGAATTGCTAGGGGAGTTTCTTCAGCCTCTTGAAAATCGTGGCTCCGATAATCCCTGCAATGTAAAAAAAGGTACAACATTATGTTCATTCCATTTGGATTTTCTGTAATAACTAGTTACCTTAAAAATCTATAAGTGAAACATTGCATTTTCTTGTGGCTTGTTTCATTTAAATCCATCTATATACAGCAACATGGGACGTGGTGGCGCTGCGGGTTAAACCGCAGAAGCCTCTGTGCTGCAAGGTCAGAAGACCAGCCGTCATAAGATTGAATCCACGCGACGGAGTGAGCTCCCGTCGCTTGTCCCAGCTCCTGCCAATCTAGCAGTTCGAAAGCATGCAAATGCAAGTAGATAAATAGGTACCACCATGGTGGGAAGGTAACAGCGTTCCGTGTCTAGTCGCGCTGGCCACGTGACCACGGAAACTGTCTTAGGACAAACGCTGGCTCTATGGCTTGGAAACGGGGATGAGCACCGTGCCCTAGAGTCGGACACGACTGGACTAAATGTCAAGGGGAACATTTACCTATATACAGCAACATATGATTCATTTCAATGGCTTTTCATTTTTATTGTGATTCCTTATATTAGAACAGTACTGAGTTGATAGAAGTGAGTGTCTGGATTATTTCAGAATGTTTCCTTTTTCTCCTTTTAAACTTTTTAGCCGGTGGGGTAACTGATGCTCATTACTTTCACGAGAATTGCTTTCTTATGGGGACCATTGCAAAATCTCGGCTTCAAGGCTCTGACCTGATGGTTCAGCAACATTTCCTCTGGGTTCAGCTAAGATGGGATGGAGAACCAATCCATGGTCTCCTGCACAGGTTCTTACGAAGAAAGGTGTTAAGTAAGGTAAGTGGGAACAGTACATGCTTGAATTATCCACCACAAATTATGTTCAACATGGTTAGTTCCAATACTGTAACAATAAATTAGAGAATGGTGGTTCTTCCACCTTGAAGGACAAAAGAGGGCAATCACTGAATGGTGGCAGAAATCATTCTTAACAAATGCAGCTAACTAAACTGCTTCTTTTTCACTTGAAGCCAACGGCTTTGACTTGGGACAGAGGCAGCCAGAGTTGGCATGTTATGGTCTTGTCTAGGAACCAGCCTCAGACCAGTAACTTTCCATACAATATGCATAGCTGCAAATTAGCTTTTGAATAGTTGTGGATTATGGGTAGTCAGAGCTGTCTCTGCAGTGTTAAGGAGGTATTTTACATCTGTTCCATTTTTCCCCATAAAGGATTCCAGGAAATGTGTCACTGCCTCTGTTCCTTTTGGTTTCCATTGTGGTGGTGAAGTTTACCACCAGGCATTAACTCAATAACCTGCTGCAGTGCAGAAGATTTTTTTCTTTTATTTTTTATTTTGCTGACATTAGGCTTTGTTGGAGTATGGCGAGCTCCAAACCCTAGTGCCTAGTTAGTGAGAGATGGTGCATCATCTTTTCCCTGTCAAAGTACAGTCATAAATCACTGCTGCTTAGTGGAACCAGTGTGGTTGCCAGCATCTAGAATTGAAAGATACTTGTATGTCAGCAATGACTGGGATAAATTTAGCTGACATGACTTTTCCCACAAATGGCACCTTAGAGATACTTCTTTACTGTACATATATTAAGAAAGGACTCAGAATTCATACTGATATAGAAGCAACAGCCCTGAGGTTGTACATGAAAGCTGGTTACAAAATTATGCTCTAATGTTTTAAAAAATCTGGGCTTTTTCCCTATGTGCACTTTGCCGTTGAAGTATTCAAAGCAATCTGTATGAAGCATTATAATAGATATTTAAGGTGGCCTAAGAGAAAACTGACTGGCTGGATAGCTCAGTGAGTTAGGTATTTGGCTGCAGAGCCAGAGGTTGGGAGTTCAGTTCCCCACTATGCATCCCAGAAGTGCTAGCCTTTATGGCCTTGGGCAAGCTGTACAGCACTGGGATGCACCTAGAAGAAGAGAATGGTAAACCACTTTTGATTACATTCTGCCTAGAAAACCCTGAAAAGGGTTGCCATAAGTCAGAATCGACTTGATGGCGCATAATTATTATTATAAGAGAAAACTGCCTAAGGTTGAGATTAGAACAGAAACATCCTGAATTTCAGTCCAGTTTCTTATAGATCTATTGTGCATGGTAGTTAGAGATGTCATGGAAATTTGTATTTCTTGGCTGAGACACAAGAGTACTTTAGATTTATAATGCTTGCATCAAATACAAGATTAGCATCCTAGTACAGTATTTCTTCTTAGCCTTGAATTTTAACCCAAACCAGAAGAAAATCCAGCTTTCCCCCCCTTCCAACTGCCAGAGACCCCAGTCTGACCAAACACCAATCCTCCTTTTCACCCATCCCCTTACTTCCTGTCTTCTTAGCTATAGCTTGGTACCCATTGTCATTTGTTGAGCAGAAAGCACAGCCACCAGTGATGGGCAGAGCCTGACACACTCAAGACATGCATGCCATCCCAACAGGAAGCCAAGTAAGCACATTCACACATGTATGCATACAGAGGCAGGCAGGTATTAATGAGATACTGCCTCATCCCTCTCTCATTCACTTCACAGCTCAGCTGAACTGCAGAAAAATATGCCGTGCCTCCAAATTAGAAATGGCCCTACCTGTATCTGATTTCAAGCTGGATAGTTGACTTGTTCACTTACTTTCATCCTCTTATTTTCTCTCCCGCTCTCCCTTTTTTTTGCACACATACATTTATATATTGGCTGAAATCTTGTTGCTCAGTGTAGTAAGTCGCAAATAGAGTAGGCTCATTGAAACACCACATTAAGTGAATGGGGAAATTTTCCATTGAAATCCAAGTTTTTGTGTCGGGTTATTTTCTGAGGAAGCTTGGAGTGGGGAAGGAGTGCTTTCCAAGATGACCTTGACCTGGGGTGGGAACTGCCCATCATTAGCATGTCTGTGGATAGACATGCATGGATAGACAAAACACAATGAACGTTAGGCACTGTGGTGTTCAAGAGGGGGTGGGAAGTGCCTAGGTCAGTGATAACCTGATTCTTGTCTATTGTTTTAGACTACAAACCCAATAAACTCCTTCAGCCTGGCCAATGGTTTAAAATTATGAGGGATTAAATTTGAAACATCTGGAAGGTACCAGATTGCCCATCCCCACTCTAGACAGTGTTGGGTAATGTCTCCAAAGCCAAAGTGCTCTCTAGGAATATGTCAGGGGAAGAGATTGTTGCCCTGCAAAGCCTCTTACATTTCTCTGAGATAGGGGCAATGAGCATACATTGTGCAACATAAACGGATCTGTTTAATTAAAAAAAAATGCATAGAATACCAAAAGAAAAAGAGGGTTACCTTTGTGCCAGCTTTTATGTATTTTAAACACAAACCTGCACATCCCTGATTATGATCATTCGTCCTTTAAATCCCATTTCAGCTAAAGTTCCACACAACAAAACCATTAATGAAGTACTGGAAAAATAAAGGTCTTTCTACAGCTGGTCTCTCAAGTCTGTCTGCATGCTACAAAGCACTGCTTATAATGAGATTAGGAAGAACATGAGTTCTTTCTTATGAAAGGATTTCCTTTTTAGCTCTTGCCTCAAAGCACAACATTATCCCTTGACTGAAAAGCCTGTGTTTGGTTCTTCTGTCTTATTCCAAGCTTTGTCTCCCTTTTCAATAAATGCCTGAAGTGCTCTCCATTTTCTGCAAGTGTTTTTTTTTTAATTTAAAGTGAGCAAAATAGGGAGAGTGGTATAAAAGTGCCAATAGAGACTGAGCAAATTAGGAAACTAGCACAATGAAGATTTAATTAATAATTTTAAGTCATTGATAATAGCAGCTGGCCATCACTGTGTGGGAATTGTTAGTACTTGGCACTTTCTTAATGCAGTAGTTACAGAACAAGGAGAGCCTAGTTTTGAAAAGACAGAAGATTATTTACATGGAGAACAAATCTGATTTGGGGTTAAAGCTAATTGAATCATGCACTGGAATTTCCTCTCAAGTTGATTATGGGTAATTAATTAGTACCTTGCCAGGATGAGAAATGTTGAATCTCCATTGGCAATATCTTTGATAGACATGAATGAGTTGGTATCGCTCACTGTTAGGCTTTTGAGATTAACCTGCCTGTGTTGTAACAAAAATACTCAGGGTCTCTACAGGTTTGGGGGGGGGGGGGCAAGCAAAGTGTCATGAGGGACTCTCTCTTGGCTTAATAGAGATTAGAGCACAAGAGTGCTCCAAGCAAGGCCCAAGGCCTGGGTTTTACTGCCTTTTTATTCCCTCACAGTACCCCAGAGTAATGCTGTATGAGAACTTTGTGACAAATACAGAAGGGTGGCTAGACGTAAAGGGAGGAAAACAGGGCCGGCTAAGCCCAGACAGGGTGCTGAAGTCCATGGACATGCTAAAGATTTTCAAATTATGAGTCTTATCTTGTTAGTAGCTCTGTTTTCCACATCTTCAGATTTCAGTGGCAACTCATCTTGCAGAGAAACTCATTATAGAGAGGAAGAGCTTGCTCACTTTCTCAAACAAGATTTTTCAGGATGATAGCACATTCCATACTGCACAACAAATGCAGTTCTGATTTGTCCACATCTGCTTTTAGGCCTCTCCACAGTGCTGAGACAGCCTGAGCCTCAGGACCAGTGCTACCATTGGAGGTACCAAGGCAGCCATTTCAGGCAGCAACTGCTGCGGGATGGCAGTGGCATCTCCCAGCTGTTCCTCATGAGCCCCCTGGCTATTCTCTCTCTCAAACAAGAGGGCTGTGTATGCCACACAGCCTGTCCTGTTCTCACTGAACTGGCCTGCTGCCCTCAGATACAGGGACTTATCCATGGCCTGCGTAGAAGGAAATCCCAGATGCCAGTGCCTTCAGCTTCTAGACATGGAGTGGAGGTACCTTGGAGATTCCACATTTTAAAGCTGGTCTCTTTCACTCCTTCTTTGAGCTTTGGATGTTGTTTCCACCTTCCTTTGTACTTGCTGTGATGTGAGGACACAGAAGATCTGAGTAAAATATTTCACAGCTCAACCATGTGAGCACCATGTTCATTTTCCCAGTCACAGGTGGAGCATTTTCATATGCTGTGTAGTAGTCTCAACTTGTGCCCCAGTGACATGAAATGTTAATGGAGAAAATGGATGCAATCCCATATGTCCCATTCTTGAAATCATGATGTGCAGCAGTCATGTTCCCCAAACTTGTCTTAGTAAGATGGTTTAAGCAAAAGCATCTGCACTTTGAAGGTTATCCTTTCTGCAAATATAATTGCCTCTTGCTCTGTGTAAATGTTACACCTTGTTTCCTCCTGAGGTTGCAGGAAGGCAGCTTTGCTAGCATCTTTATAATGGTTCTGCTGGGTGTTAAGCAGAAAAGCAACATCGAACAACAATCTCATTTGCCTTTTAGTTCTTTTCTTGGTTTAGATATCTGGCTACAGAGCCAGAGGTTGGGAGTTAGATTCTCCCTGTGCTTCATAGAATCATAGGATCATAGAAAAGTGAAAATGGAAGGGGCCTACAAGGCCATCAAGTCCAATCCCCTGCTCAATGCAGGAATACAATCAAAGCATATCTGCCAGGTGATTATCTGAGTTTTTCTTCAATGCCTCCAGTGTTGGAGCACTCACCAACTCCCGAGGTAACTGGTTCCACTGTCGTACTGCTCTAACAGGAAGTTTTTCCTGATATTCAACCGAAATCTGGCTGCCTTTAACTTGAGCCCATTGTTGCGTGCCCTGCACTCTGGGATGATCGAGAACAGATCTTGCCCCTCCTCTGTATGACAGCCTTTCAAATATTTGAAAAGTGCTATCTTATCACCCCTCAGTCTTCTTTTCTCAAGGCTAAACATGCCCAATTATTTCAGCCTTTCCTCATCAGGCTTGGTTTCCAGACCCCTAATCATCCTTGTCGCCCTCCTCTGAACTTATTCCAATTTGTTAGCATCCTTATTGAAGTGTGGTGTCCAGAACTGGACACAATACTCAAGGTGAGGCCTAATGAGTGCTGAATAGAGGGCGACTAGTACCTCACAAGATTTGGAAACTATACTTCTGTTAATGCAGCCTAAAATAGCATTTGCCATTTTTGTAGCCACATCACACTGTTGGCTCATATTTAGCTTGTGATCTATGACAATTCCAAGATTCTTCTCGCTCATAGTTTTGCTGAGATGATTCTATGAGATGATTCTTAGATGATTCTTATTAAGATTAAGATGAAACTGCAAAACACAATAAAATGGGTAACGGTATATCATGTATACAACTTCTGTTCATTATTATCGGCTGGCTAAAAAGGTATTCCTCGTGTTATTACCATTGGCAGATCAAAATAACATTCTCGTATTCCAGAACACACTATGCCTTTCTTTAAGGCAGTTCAGTGGACTCCACTTGATGGCATGGTGTTTTGTGGCAGTGGTAAATGACAGGAAAGATTGATCTGTGTTGTTTGATCAATGGTGCACCACAAAGTGATTCTAGTTTTCAAGCAATGAACATACAAAGATGAACTAGCCTTAAATGATGATAATCCTCCTCCTCTTTCTCCTTCTCTGTTAATGAAAGCTATTTCTTACATTCAGGGTATCGAATGTACGAAGCTATTTTCCTTCTTCAAAGGGATTAAGAAAACACTTTCAAATTTATAATCTGTTCTGCTTTCTGCAGTTCAGAGGAAAGATGCCTCCTCCATGTGATCCAGTGTGCAAGATGGTAGAGTGGATTATTGCAGTTTGGCAACAGCTGAACTCATGCTTATCAAGACTCGGTGCAGCTGAAGCCCTTGTGGGACCCAAGCATTTTCTGTCTTGTCCAGTGGTGCCTGGTCACAGTCATGCAACAGTGAAGTATGCATTACATTTATTATTTGGTGAAGTAATAATGCCATGACAACCTTTGAAATACATCCGTCTCCTGTACACTCCATCACTCCATGTTAATCCAATTCTATAAACTTTCAAATCTTTTCCTTAATATTTTGTTTCTGAACAAGTGGGAATGATCAGATATAGTAAATCCTCACTGCAGTCTATCAACATTCATGAAAAGTAGATCCCATAGAAGTCAATGGAACCAACTCCCAAGGATGTGTATCTAAGACATTTGCTTTAAAGCAACAGTTTGATTGGATATACAGCCCAAATAATTATATATTTGGGTGGGAGGGGGTATTGGTATCTATGTAACATTTATGAAATGTTGCTGTGGTTAGTTGCAGCACATCGATGAGGAGCTGGGGCATCTCAGTTGTGTGCCTCGTCGTGCACCTAATGACACAGCTGAGATGCATTCCAGCACCTCATATATTAGCTGCAACTAACCATAGTAAGTTATGTAAACCTTACATGAATGCAAATAAGATTCTGACTAGTGGATTGCATCCTTCGTTCCCCACTTAACTCACAGGAAGGAATCATTTCAAGTTAATGAACACGTGTAGGATTATTCTTTTAACTTAGAACTTCTTCATTCTGAGACAATAAAACACATGCTTCTGTTTCTACAAGGGAAGAATGCATGTTCTAGTCATAATATTGTTTGTATTATGTAGGTATTTGATGATAGATCTAACAGATTTTGACTAGAGTTATATTAATCAACAGCAAATGCCTCAAGAGACCTTCATTTTCTGTGCATTTCTATGCATTCATAAGACACGTTTTTCTTCAGTGGGGGCTATCAGCAATAGCTTATAGGTGCAGAAGCCCCAATGGGCACAATCATCTCCCATAAGCAAGGGCTTTGCCATTTACCTCCCAGAAAGAATTGCCTTATGCTCTGATATTTATCATTATGATTTAAGTACTCAACAAAGCACTTCTTGTTTTCTCAGAATTTGGAAACTATGGTTATGGTGGTTCTAGTATTTTCTACTTTTGTATTCTTCTGTTGTGGTTGGCTCTGTGCAGATTATGGTTTCCGCCCACATTCTCCACTTTTCAGATTATTAGTCAAGAAATGCAAATGAAAATATGCAATTTTTGGTGTCTCCTCTGCTCAGTTGAACAAGGAATTAGTTGAATGAGGGATTGATTTGTGGAAGATAATGATGTTAAAGGGGCATTTTTAAAAGCCTACAATCCTTTCATCGGTTTTTCTTCTCCCATGGACAGTTTATCAATCATCATATTTTAATGCTCCTTTGACTACACTACTTCCACTGTATTTTATAAGCTAGTCACTAGAAATCTCAGAAGTGTAGTCAAAAGCAGCTTTCTTGGAAAATGATTAAATGTCACTATCTTCCTCTGTCTCTTTTTATTTTAATGCATTTCTATACTGAAGGACCATAATAAAGATATGTGTGGATTAGGAGTTCAGAGAAGTGTGGTGTGGAAGAGAGAGTTTAAGTAAATATAACTTTTTTACATTTGTGTGTGTGGGAAAAACCTGTAGAATTTTTTTTTTCTGGTGGGGATAAGGGGCCAAATCATGGCAAAGCACGTGCTTTGTGTGCGAAAGGTCCCAGGATCTCAGTGAAAAGGACTGGATATCGGGTGATGGGAAGGCCTTTGAACTGGGACCCTGGAGAACAATTGCCTGTCAAAGCAAACCGTTCTAAGCTGGAGACACCAATGATCTGGTTCAATATAAGGCACTTTCCTATCGATAAAAGTACGAGATACCCATTCTCCTTTGTATCTTGTCACTCATATCTACACAAGGTTCATTTCTGGAATTCAGATGCATGAATTCAGTGCATCCAGCTTAGCTAGCGACAAATATCGTGAAACTGTATAGTCCTTATTGAAGGAATTACACCACAGGAATAGTATAAGCAAGAAATATTGTGCAAAGAAAGGCTACACCAAAGCAGTACTGCTGTTTTCCTTTCAAATACTATTTTTTTACTTGTAGTTTAAGGCCAAAATTCTGAACCGTAACAACAAGTCTTGTAAATTCATGTCCTTCATATTCAGCCATAAGCTTGTCACCCTTTTTTCCTGCAGGGCTTTTGTATATAACTAAACATAAATTCAGTAGGCAAAAATTTGTCTGACATGTTTTTTCAGACTAAAAATAATTACCTGCTCATCTGGTATAAAGGTAAAAGATCTCTATTTTTTAAAAGGTGGCAGCTACAATTTCTAGTTGTGGACAACATCTGTCTTCTTTATAGATCAGTCTTGAAAAGTTATTAGTCTACTATAGCTGCTTCTGGTGCTGTTATTTCATGGAGTTCAGGAGGATATATACATTTGTGATGCTGAAAGCCATTCCTTTATCTATCCTTAGCTTGGACAACAAAAGTTCATATTTGGGATACGAAGACTGCCTTACCATAATGTAGGAAACAGATGCACAGAGGGTTTTTGTAAATAAATTCACCCACTTCCCTAACCTTTACTTTTTGCTTCAGAAACGCCTCCTAGTTTGAGGCGCAAAAATCTGTGGAATGCTTGGCAAACAACTGTGGTGTTCAGTAAAAAAATCCCTTGTGTAAATCTGGAGATTGTCTCTCTTTTATTTAAAAGTCATGGCAATTAACTATAAAGACAGATGTTGTCATTTAAATTTCTCTGGAAGTCAAATCTCCTTCCATAGCTACTCATCTCAACAACCCCAGATGCACACATGTAAGATTACGGTTTTGACAAAGAAATTCTGCACAAATGTCTGAAATGCTTCTCTGATATATTTGAAAGGCTCCAAAGTTGACCTCCTATTTAATTTATTTGTGGTGGAAAGATGACAGAATGCAATAATAATATTCTTTCTTTGAATATTTTTGGACGATCACAAATTAGGCATCTTGAAATCAATCACTGTTTTGGAAAAATAGTTTGTCACTTCTGTTAAGGGCTGATTTGTGTAACAAAGGTGCAGCTAGTGTTATACCAATACAGCGATAGTATCTCTAAACCTGGAATGGGCAGTCTTTAGAGCTAGTGTCTGTTCACACCCTTTCCTGGACAATGGAAGGATGCTGTGATGAGATATTTTTAATGGGGGTGGGGAGGAAAAACGTAGACTACCTTGCCTCCTCTGGTGCAGCCATTCTCATCTTTTTTCTGCCCTCGGTCATAAACACAGTATGAAAAAAATATATAGGCTGAATCAGGATTTTGTAAGTCACATAACGAAGCTTATAAGGCGGTGTGTGAAGACTTGTTTCCTATCTGTGGCCCCCTCCAAATGTACCAGGGCCCCTCATGGGGCCATATGGTCCCCATTGAGAATGGATGCTGTAGTGGCCCAAAAATATTTTTTTAAAACCAAGAGGAGGGCTCTCAAAATATAGCAAAGTTTTCTCATGGCCCCTAGAGGATACCAGGGAGTTTTTGGAACCTTTCCCCCAGTAAAATATTTTAATTTTTTTCTAGTTTTTTTTAAATGTGTGGGTGGTGCAGGGGGCCCCACAAGAGCTAAAAGCTACATTTATATCCAAGGGAAGCACATGTAGCACATGGGCTGTATACTGTCCACATTGCTTTAACCCCTTGAAAAGGAAGTGTTTCTACCTTGAGGCCCTTCTTGGTGGCACTTCACATTTTGGCATTTTTATTACAAGTGGAATTAATATCTGCAAAGCACTGTTATGTAAAAAAAAGTGCTTGGTGAAGATGCTTGAACTACTTTGGAAACATTTCAGTCTGTCCGGCAGGTCACAGCAGAGACTTTCTTGGTTTAAGGATTACAGGACTGTTTCCAAAGCTTGAAAATTTCCTTTAAAGTTTGTGTCAAGTATGTGTAGTAACCATTGTAATTTTTGTCCCTGTATTCTTCAAGGTGGATGTCCAAATTGTGGAATGCTGTTATTGCTCCCCGAGTTCAAGAAGCAATTCTCTCCAGCGCTTCTTTGAAAAGACCTCATACACTGGGACAGATGGCAGTCAAGAAAAGTCCAAGCCAAGGGCAACAGGCTGTGGTGAAAGCTGCACTCAGCATCCTGTTAAATAAAGCTGTACTGCATGGATGTCCTCTTCCCAGAACAGGTGAGATGCCATAAATGACTCAGTTTCTAGAACTGAAGTTCTGGAATGAAAGTGAAGGATATAATCCAGCTGCCGTGGAGTGCATTCAAAGCTCCCACCAAGAGGCATGATTTCAAGGAATAGATTTGGTAACAATAAAAAATAGCTCCAATGAACCCCATATCCAAGGAGGTTAGGACAGGGCTGCTTGCCGCTCTGCTCACTGGGGAATTCATTCCCGATCAGAAGAACATGGACATCTGTGAAATGCCCTTATAAACTAGAGTTTGACATTTTTCCACCCAGTGGCATTCCAATAATGTTAAAACGTCCAAAATCATATAGGTATGTCCAGTTGCATGGATCCAGTTGCCATTTTTATTTTGGAAAGAGGTTTGCCTGCTGATGGGTGCTTACAAATTCTTAAATCTCTCCTTTTTCCTGCCTTCTCATCAAATGTTTGATGTAGAGGTGGGCATGTTTGTGTCAGTTTGTTTCTTGGCCGAACAGGAGTTCAGTGGTTCCGAGTTCCAGCGGGCACCTACTCAAAGGCAGCACCTGGAGGAGGTGAGGCAGAGAAGCCAGGGCTCTACCTCTGAAAGGACCACCCACCAGAGGAGGTGGGGCTGGGAAGCGCCCAACACCTGTTCAGCTGAGAAATGAACTGGCATGAATCACCAGTTCAGTAGTTTATGACCATCTCTAGTTTGATGTATATGCCTCTCTTCAGACAGTGGGCACTTTCCTCTCTGATCACTGGGGACAATCTCTATTTAATCAATTTCTGTCTCATTATTCTTTCTCTCTTCTTTCCTGCGTTACTCTTTGTTGTCCTCTGGTGCATCCTGTGCTATTTCTGCCTCTTTATCTGTTATGTTGAGAAAACAAAACTAATTCTTTTCAACATTTAAGTCATTTCTATTGTGGCAAAGAGGCAACCCATTGCTGAAGCCAATATAATACTTTATTACTCACTCTGTAAATCCATTCCATTAATTCTCAGAAGTCTCACATTTCTTTGTGTAATTAAAAAAAATCCTAGGAGTTCCTGTTCTGCATGGGTATTTTTAAAAAGTGTTGGGTTATGCTACTCTAGACACAGGTCTGGCATCTCCATGGGTTTCGGTATCAAATTATAGTAACCCCCGTGTTGGCTTATCACAATTTCGAACTTCATTTATGCTTGTTTGTTTGTTTATGTCCCGTCTTTCTCTTGCCGCCTCACCAAAAATTTGCACTCAAGGCAGCACTCAATTAAAAGATAAGTGCAGTTAATAGAAAATGCATTATAAATATTAATATATACATAAAACAGTTATATTGAAATGCAGTGTCATTAAACACCATTTTAAAACTTCTCAGTTAAAACTATGGTTTGTTTTGTCTTCATTGTTTCAGAGCTGGATCAATATATAACTGATTTCAAAGGAGGCAGCTTCCCCCTCTCTGTGGTCTCCAACTACAAGAACTGTCCAAAGAAAAAAGGAGAGAACATTGCTTGGAGAAAAGTGAACACAAGTCCTCGTAAGAAATCAGGCCACTCATCGGCTCCATCATGGAACAAAAAAGAGGAAAATGTAGAAGGTAACAGCTGATGGAGGTGGAAGGTGCTGCGGACGAATATGCGTTGAAAGAGTGGCAGAGAGGACCAGAAGAAAAAATTTCAGTTCAATGTCCTGTTGCTTAATGAACGGGCAATCCAGGCCTTTCTGTACTGATGGTTCTACCACAGTCCATCAAACAATATAAGAATGCATCTTTTTTCAAAAAAAAAAAACTTCCCATGGTTCTCTGCAGAACCATGTTGGAATGTATGTTTTAACAGATGGGACAGTAGTGATGATTCTCCATCTAACTGTGTGTGTCAATAATCACTATCCTTTTTTGTGTGTGTGCAGGTATCAAGTCAAAGAACATACTGCAGGAAAATGGCAACAAAATGGCTTCCCTAACCAAAAAGTAAGTTCCTTGGCAATGTGGAAACTGAAGAACTTATTTTATTTATTTATTTGATTTTTATACCGCCCATCTGGCTACCAAGGCCACTCTGGGCAGTTTACAAATTCCACAACATCATAAACAACAATACAGAACAAATAATGGAATATCAAAATTAAGAACAAAATACAACAACAAGTAAAATAATTAGAGTAATGAAAAAGCATGGTGGAGGGGTTGAAGATGTAATTGTTAAAAACACCCCTGTATTAAGATGTTCTAAAGTCTGGAAAGTCCTGTCTGAACAACCATGTTTTTAGTAGTCTCTTAAAAGTTCCCAGTGAAGGGGCGAGGCGAATTTTGGGTGGGAGACTATTTCAGAGTTGCGGAGCAACCACCGAGAAGGTTTTTAGTCATCACTTTCCGGACCTTTCTCGGGGTCAAAACTCTCAGCCATCTGGCCTGGGAGGATCGTACAGGATGGGCAGATCTAGTCGGAAGGAGGCATTCTGCCAGGTAATAAGGTCCCAAACCATTTAGGGACTTATAAGTTAACACCATCACCTTGAAGCTGGCACAGAAACAGACAGGTAACCAGTGCAGAGCAGCCAGAGTAGGGAAAACGTGTTTATGCCTCTTTACCCTGCTCAATAATCTGGCTGCCGTGATTAGCCAAGATTAAAATTAAATAACTGAATTGTATTTCCAAAGTGCCCTGCTCCCATAGCTCCAAGCAGAGGAGGGGTCTGGTTCTGCAAAATCAGTAAAGCACGGTCTCTGTCCAAACCATGTGAAAACCCCAGCTCATTTGTATATGCCCTGCTTTTCAAGGAGGTTTCAGAAAAGTTTCATGGCCCCTTATATCATCAAAGAGCAAAAGTCACATGTTTCACCTTACATTACTGTGAACAGATGCTGTAACCAAATGATATCTTAGGTTGGACTAATATAGGGTGATGCCATGATGGTTGTAGATGGTTTGTGTGAATGCCCTAATGAACCTTTCTGTTTTCTTCACCAACTAAACTACAATGAAGAAATGGTTTTTTTTCTGAGGCTATATCTAGTCATTCTTTTACTCATGACAAGATAAAAGAGTGTTTGTGTTGTTTGATTTTCAAGAAATCTAGAAGATGACCCACTATGTGTGTTAAATCTGGAGCAGAGACTATCACTTGGTTCTGATGAGGAGGTAGACCTTGTGCAGGAGCTTCAGAGTATTTGTTTAAGCAAATCAGAATCTGACATAAGCAAGGTAAATGCTGTTTACTCATCTCCACAATGTAATCAACCCTATCCTCTGTCATTTCTGCTTTGCACTTAAACACATTGCTGTTTTATCCCATTTTTAAGAAAACATGCCTTGGCCCATCTAGCCTTCAAAATACCACCCATTTACATTTCTGCCTACAATCTTGTCCCAAAACCCCTGGAGTGCACTGTTTCCTTCTACTTCCTCAATTATCTCTCATCTGCAACATCTTTCTTGACTTCCCACAACCTGGGTTATTCCCTCTGCTTTCTACTGAAACTACCCTTCAAATGACTGGTGATTTCCTGACATCTGTGCCCAAAATTAACTGTTCTGTCTTCATCCTCCTCTTTGATCTCTCCACTGCCTTTGAATATTGATCAGTCCTTCCTGCTGGATTCCCTTCATCTCCTGGCTTCCATGATTCTTCAGCAAATTCTTCTTGTGTGACTAATATTTCATTCAGATTCACCCAACAGAGAATATCTTTGTTTCTGCCTTTTGGAGGCTTCCCATAATATAACTTTGACCCTCACTCCTGCACCAACACATCAGTTTCTTTGGCTTTCAGTGTCACCTGTGTGCTGTTGACTCCCAATCTTTATCTCAGAATGCTTTCTCCAATTTGAACTTCCACCTCCCTGCTTCACATTTCTGCTCACATGTCCTTCATAGCTATTGATATCACCCTCCACTTTGTCAGTCAGGGTCTTCTTCGATTCTTCTGGTTTTGGGGATGCAATTTTTTTTTTTTTTTTTTTTTTTTGCTTGTGCTTTAAGTCTGCCCCCAAGCACTGTAAGATATTGGGAAAATGTATAATGTATATTCTCCCTGTATGATACTGTGAAAAATAGTTAATCTTTTATGTCCAGTTAGCAAAAGAACCATCACATTCATGCTGCGCTCATCTCCCAGGTGGATAATTGCAACCCACTCCTCTCTTTTCTTCAAATACCTGGGTGCAGATCTATGCAGAACTTTGCAACCCACGTCCTCTTTGGATTCTCAGATGTCATCTCCTCTGCTGAAAATCCCTACCCTGATTGGGATCCTTGGTTTCAAAGCTTTTATATATACCCTAATTTCTCCACCTTTTATATGCCTACTTGTGACCCTTTGATCTTCTTCCTTCCTTAAATGACTCCTTATTCGCTCATACTGCCTCTAATGCATGAAACTCTTATGTTTCATTTCTTTTCTTCAAGACTCTCTCTCCTAAAACCCATCTTTTTTCATGAAATCTTATTACCACTTATGAAAACTATGTTTAATTTCATATAACAGAACTGGATGCATATTAATTGCCTGTTGCCTTCCTATTTTTCCCCTGTATTGCCTCACCATAGGATTCCATACATAGCTCAGGACCCTGTTGCTTTTTTTCTGTCACTTGCTACAGCAGGATGCACATTTTAATGATGGTGATGGTGATGAGATTATGTTAGAATTGGGTCCTGCCTACACACTGCAATCCACGTGGTGTCACCTGTGTGTAACTCTTATATCATATAGACAAGGTCATCACGTAGAGACACATTCATATGCAAGCTCTACGTACTACAGCCAAGAATGTCCAATGGATGTTGTTTGGTCATTCTGGATTGTGGAATAGAGCTGTGAGGCTTGGAAGCAGTTTCAACTAGCCTTCTCATAGGGCCTAGGTGTGTGTTTCAGTGGAAACAAAGTTTTCAAATTAGCAAGTGTATTAGTTTGTTTTCCTTACATTTATACCCTGACCTACCATGATAAAGGAGCATTCAAGGTGGCTTACAGCCTTCATAAAATAATAAAAGCAGGCAAAAAATGAAATGGAGCCATAAAATCTTTGAAACTAAATAAAATCAACCTCATTGTAATAGTCATTAAAATCAACTAATGAATTTAATCATGTGCCATCCAGTGGGTTGTGACTTAATAGCCACCCTTGCCAGGGTTTTCTAGGTATAAAGTACTCAGATGTAGTTTGCCATTCACTTCTTCTGGTGGTGCTATAGGACTGTGCAGTTTGCCCAAAGCTACATAGGGTGGCCCTTCTCTTGGGACAAGAGATGGGAAATCAAACCCCATCTGCATACGTAGCAGATTAAATATTGTATGCAGCTTCAAAAAGTTGTGTTTTTACACTTCTCTTGAAAATAATAAGAGTGATAGCTCCAACCTTTGTGACAAATTTAAAAAGTGGATTACAAAGGCTTACGAAATAAATTAAAATGATAAGTTTGAAGCATTCGATTATGATGGAAGATTTATTACTGTTTATCAGTTGCATATTCAGCATTATTCATCTGTCTGGGAATTCTCAGGTGAAGCAAAAGTGAACTGATTTTTGTATTTGTTAATGAGATACAATTTCTGTTATCTGTATCAATCCATTGTTACTGGAAATATAGGACCCTCTCTGCTTTAAAATATGAAAACTTCTGAAACTGACCTTTCCTTGCCCTCCTTTTCTACCAAATCTTGCATAGATTGTTGATACAAAGGATGATCTGATGAAGATGATCAGTACTTCTCAGAAGGATCCTGTGTTCTCAGAAAACATCATTAATGCAAATACGTCAGCATCACAGCAGGTATATGACAAGCTAGATTGCCTGTAACAGAAAGATGTCAGGATACTTTCAAATCATCAGTCTAGAGTTGTTTATTAGACTGAAGACTATAAAGGCAATGCTAGGCACATTGAATGGGATTAGTGCATGATTGTTGAGGCTCTTCATATTGTATTGTCCTTGTAGCACTGAAGTGTTTCCACAAATAGTCAATGGTTCATCAAGGAAGGGACAGAGCATCAGAGGCAAGCATGAGATGGATGAAAGAGACTGAAGACATGTCCCTAACAGAAGAGCATGATGTTGGAGATAGGCCACAGAGAAAGAAAAGATACAGAGGGCACAGAGAGAGAGAGAGAGAGAGAAAGGATTTATCATTTGTGCAGGAGAGAAGAGGAAAAGGGAGAAAATGGAAGGGAAAAAGAGGAAACATCTTATGGGATGCTGATGGCCGCAGGGTGATTTAAGGGTTTTGGTTCAGAAAGAAATAAAAGGAGGAGCATCTTTTGCGGTCTTCTCAGGCCATTGAAACTTCACACAACAACATACATGAGGTGGGCATGCAAAGTCTGTGGCACCCCACACTCTCTGAGATACTTGAACTTTAGGTTAGCCAAGACCCAATGAAGTGAAACTTATGTCTTGTACCGGGGGGGGGGGGGGTACCCTAGAGACACCTTTTTAAAAAGGCTTTAATTGCAGGTTTTGCAGTGCTCTTTTAGGTAATTTGACTCCAAAACATTCAGCACGTTGAAGCTTAAAACACAAATACAGGTGTAACACCCAGTCCAGTTTAGTAAATTGGAAACCTTATTCTGGACCAGTTGGCATTCCAAATCGTTTTTAAAGACAGTCTCATGTACAATATCTTGCAAATAATCTAAATGGGATCTTACAAGAATGTGACTCACAAGGCTATTTCTGTTCCAGAGATTGCTTATTATCATATACCTATTCATGATTTAATTCTAAGTGGGATAATGATGAGATACTTGCACTGGGGAGGGCATTTAAACTAAACCTCAGGCCTTGGGGCAATTCCAAAAATAGCAAAAAGAAGAAATAAAACTGGGGTGGGGGGGAGCCCATTCTGAGAGGAAAAAATGATTGAGAGACTCAGACTAGCCAATGCTATGAATGAGAAGATTTGGCTTTGGCCATTAATGAGCATGCCCAGATAGATACACTGAGCCCTCCAGATGGCTGCAGTTGCCATGGAAACTGGAAAACACTGAGGAAGTGGCTGACTAAAATAGAACTGAGGAGGAGGGCTTGTTGGAGGTGACAATTAGAACTGCTAAGTTGCTGAAAAGCCTTTTTGTTTTTTCTCTGCCTCCCTGAGACCACCGCCTTCTACACATGTGATGTAGAAAAGAGGGAGGTTTCCAGGAAGATCAGCCTAGCAACTGGAATTTGCTAAAAGATAAACTCAGGCACTTTTGAAACAACAGCATCTTTAAAAGACACACATTTTTCATTAAGCAAAAGGGATGTGAGTTAGAAATATAGGGAATTGGTTTATTTCTTCTTTATTTATTGACCAAATTCCTCTTACATAGTCAACAGTGGCATAATGCAAACTGTGTAACTCATGGAGGGGAATTGTTTCAAGTTAAGAAATCACTGTAGACATTGGCTGAAATCCAGTAGTAAGATGCAACTAGAGTAGGCTCATTGAATCAGTGGGGTTTTGGTGAGTCATCTTCTTTGTAAGTTCAATTGTTTGAATAGGCTTACTGTAGTTGCAGTCTTGTTGCACACTGAGTCATATGACCCAGTACACAACATACATTGTCTATGATGGTTTCTTAATATGAGGCAATTTGCTACCATATAGCCTGACATTTGTGTTACACCAGCAAGAAGATTTTGGCTATTGGATTTATATCCTGGCTTTGTCCCCAAAACAGCAGAAAAGGTAACTCACAATAAGGAGTACAATTAGAACACAATGCAACTTTACATAGTAAAACACAATTCATTTGAAAATGCAATATAAATTAAAACAGCGTGGCCAGAATCTGATTATGCCTGCAAGCATATTTGCATTGGCATAACCTTTATCAGTGAATTGGCACAGGCATTTCCTATTGCACATCAGTCACACGAATGCCAGCTCTGACTTCTTAACTTGAAGAAATTCATCAATGAATTTACATTGGCACAAATATGCAGCCAGATTCTGGCCAGTAACAGGTACAATTTACACATAAAACAAATTCAGATTGTCATTTAAAAATAAAATGCAACAACCATCAATAAAGAATATGCACCATCCACTTGATAAAAAAACAAAACCTTCCAGTGGCTGAAAGCCTTCCTGAATCTAAAAGATTTTGCTGGTCAGCAGGATAACAAAAAAATTCCATGCTCCCACTGGTCCCAGTCAGTGCTAATAAATGCCTCAGAAATTTGCCCTCCCTTGATTTCAAAGGAGAGAACTGGAGGGGGGGGGGAGGGAGGACATTGACAACCAAAGGTGTGTTATACTATGTGTGTCATATATTTCAGCTTTCTGGATGTGTACACCTTTAGTATTTTTTTATATTCCCATCAGTAAATAAGTGAATGAACATGGCCAAAGAATCTCTACATTCTTATATACAAATTGGGTTGAAGCCTCGGTACAGATAAAGCATTTTTAACTCCTGTTTTCCTGAGTCAGATTTTCAGAGGGATCATAGCTCCTTAGCACACAGAAAGCCCCAGATCCACCCCAACATTGCACTAAAAGGAGATGATGAGAGAAATCATGGCCAGAATCCCTGGAGCGCCACTGACCATCACACTGTAGCCAAATCACTCTGTCTACCCACCATCCTGAGTTTTAGTGGGTTGACACACAGCTGAAAATCTAAGAAAGGACTTGTTAATTGCCAGCAAGAAGCCACTGTACCTTATGCCATTTGTCTTCCACAGTATACATTAAGTATACATTAGGATTTTGGCCTGTATGAATTTTGCTGGTAGCCACTTGCTACTACAATAAAGCTTATTACTGTTTAGGTAAAAACTAATTCTAAAAGAAGAAGAACAGTGATGTATGCCACTTGAGAAATGTGCCTTGCCTCACATAGACATTCCCAGTTTTGAAAAAGAGGACAAATACTTTTACCTTGCCCAAAAATTTTGCCGCATTACAGAAAAATCCCAGCAGTGTTTAAAAGCTTTCAACCTCCCCTGTGAAGGTCATGCATTTATTAGCAGGTTTCCGTATCCAAATTAGAAAGCAGCAGGCTTTGTGAGAGTCAGAAATGCTAAAAGCAGATGGTTGTACTCAAAGATGCCCGGGGCTCTTCTGTCTTACTGCACAATGTACTTTTGTAAATGTTAAGATGGAAAATGAGAGGAGGGCAGGCCGTACATTTTAAAATAGTAGCAGGTTTATTATCTTTATTGTTGCTAAGTCAATTTAGTCTAGAAACACATTAAAACATCTGCTGTTTGTAGCCATTGGCTTTTTTCCTTTTTGTCCAAAAATAGCACTCTGAACAGGGCCAGCCCATACACTTTTGACTCGTGGAACTGTAGGTCATGTTTTAATAATACATTATTGGGATGGTAGCAACCTGAGAAGAATTACTGCAGTCCCTCTGAGATCAATTTAATATGCAGATGTCTTTGGTTTTCAAGGTAGAGCTCATTTGCATGGTTTCAGAGTAACAGAAATTCTGCAGCAGGCATTCAGGAGATTATCTGTACAGTTAGCAATGATGCTGTTTATATACATTTGGGGAGAAAATAAGGTGAATTACATTGGTGGCAGATCTTCATATTTTGCTATTAGTTTTGTTTAACAGACAAAAACAAGTTCATCCAATTTCAACACAGTTTCAGTTATGTTCACTGAATTAAAACTAAACCCTCAGAATATATCACATGTGATACATATGTATCTGTCACTCTAAAATGTAATATTTAATTCAGTAATAATAAATAGTTCCACAGCCTTCTGTATGATAACGCTACAAGTCTGGTATCCTTTCCTTACTAAAGGTACCAAATTTACTTGCATTTTGATGGTGGACTAAAAAACTGGCATCTATGATTCGACTATGACTATGACTTGATCTTTGTTCTGAGTTTGTTTCCTTCTAATGATTGATTGCTCCTGATTTTATTAGTTGTATTGCCACTTATTTGTTTCAATACACTTTATTGAATTTCATTCTTTTAATATGGCTACCCAATTTGGGATTTTTATGAAGAGTGGGCTGGATAGATCAGATCAGATTAGATTAGATTAGATTAGATTAGATTAGATTAGATTAGATTAGATGTTTTCCTATCCAGAGTGATTACAGCAGTGATAATGATACTAAGAAACACATTATGTTAAAATACATATAGTGAAGAGAAAGGGGAGAAAATCTTAAAATAAAACTGACATACTATGAATTCTTTGTAGTTTATAACATGGTAGACGAAGTGAACTCTAGATCTGATCCTGCAGCACTTGTTTTCTGTTTTGAAGTCCACAACCCTAAACCTACCTAGCTTGTGAAAAAAGCCCTACCTGACTCTGTGTGATTCGCTTCCAGGTGCTTTTTACATCGTGCCCTGTACATTATTAGCAGAAGGTGAATGCGACATCAAGAAACATTGGCTTCATACTGCAAAGCAGGGCTTGCTGTTGTCTGTTATCCTCTCACACACAAAATAATACAGTATTTTACTCAGCACATATCTTGCACCTGGCAGCAGTAGCTTTGTGTAAATAGAGGGTTGTTGATCACAGAGTTTTGCTTTTATTTTCTGTTTCATTTTATCAGGAATGGGTGCATTCATGCTATAAAATGCTCTTCTGTTAACAGGATGAGAATCCTGAGATCTGTCTTCTCAGCAGCAGTCAAGTCATGGAATGCAGCAACAGTAAAGCAAAAACTGAGTCTTTCAAGAGCGGTGCTTCAAGAGCAAAATCTTTTCTTCCTGTGCCCAAAAATAAAGTCAGCCAGTCTTCTCAAAACACCAAGCGAAGCAGCAGCAATACAAGGCGAATAGAGGCAGTCAGTGACTCAAAAGAAGAAATTTGGAATGTGCACAAAAAAATACAGCTTGAAAAATATGCATAAATATAGCCGTCTACCATTCATCCCCCCCTCCTCCAGTCTTTGCATAATTTGTTGTCTTGGAGAACAAATTCATTCCCAAGTGTAAATATTTTTTCCTCAAGTTATAATGTATCTATGGGACCACAGTTTAAATTCTATGTACATAAACTGTTTATAGTGAAAATATTAGATTATATTGAATTGACCTTTAGAAGTGGAACGTGATAGCTCCATAAATGATTTTCTAATTTGAAAATGTTTTATTGTTTTAATTATTTTCAGGGATGTCACCACAAAAAGTGTGTGTGTGCATATGCACACGTGTGTAAATAAATATAAATATAAAATATATTGGGCTTGATCCAGAGAGATCTCTGTACAGAAGAGTTAGCATCATGTGCAATGCTTCTGTGGCGATACATAATCTCCATGGAATGAAGGTGTAGATAGATGATTTGAAAAGATTGACTGGCTATCCACATTGGTCATGCCTGGGTGGCCGTTTCTGCATTTGCATCACCCTGCACACTCAGAGACTAATCTGCAGGCCAGCTGTGCTCATCTGTTTGGGGTTTCCATGCAGCAGGATCGTATGTCGATTTCTGCATGTGGAGAACTAAGCAGTGGATCTGCTTGTGTTTTCTGTGTACCATGGGATCCTGCTGGGTGTTGCTCATGTGAAAGTTATATTCTATGTGTGTAACATCCCTGCCACCTGCAGAACGTGGTTGCTGGACTGGGACAATAAACTTTATATAGTTCTATGCTGCGTTTCCTGTGTTATATTTCGTACATTGGATTAGACAATTCTGTATAGTACTGGCTTAAAGCTAATATACATACCTTTACAAGGCAAAAAATACATTCTGTGTTCACTTTCTGAAAAGTGAATGGAACGTGGCAATAATGGGAAGAATTGGAACTAACTCCCCAGTTACTTTCAATCATGAACTGCATTAAATGCTTCAGTCGTGCATATTATTCAGTAGTTGTGGGGGGTGTCCCCTCTTATCTTGTCATTTTGGTTTTGCATTCCAGCTTCTCTGAATCGTGATTTGTGCAGACTGTTTTTTCTAAAAAAAATTTAAGAACTCCAGAGCCATCATAATTATCAATCCTTAGTTATTGTTCCATGCCACTTTTTTGGGTGGAATTAAAAGTAAAAGAACACCTCTAATTATATAAATTGTTGTATATGCTGTATAAGCCTTCCCCTTGTATCCTGTATTAGCATATTATTGTATATGCTGTATAAGCCTTCATTTTTGAAACACACTAGAAGTTTAGGGCATTTTACACTGAAACATCTGTAAGAGTAGCTCACAGTAGTGATCAGGACAAAGAAGAAGCAATAATCATTTAATATGCCCATGCGTGTATTCTGTCTAAAATAACATTTGAACTGCTATTCAAATGAAAAAAAGAATATTCTCTCATGCAACATTTTATTTTGCAGAAGACTGTACCCTTTCAGTATTTATGGGGGAGGGGGGCACAGTTGACCCAAGTGCCCACCTGATCTTCTGTTTCAAGATGTCTTAATTGAGGGCCTTTATAAAAGATTAAAGACAGATTCCTTAAGAATAGGTTTCACGGCTCATCTGGCAGATTACTGGGCGCTTGTTCTAATAGTGCTTTGGAGATATTCATCCCAACATATTTGCAAGTGAGTTTGTAAAAGTAAAGTCAGCAGTTCCATCATATGTTCTGGAATTTCACCTGTCATGCCAATAAAACCCTTTTATACTGCAAAAATGTTTGTATCTGTGATGTGTCTGTAAATGTTCAACTTTATGTGTCTCCTTTGTGTTAATGGTCCACAAAACCTGGCACACTGACCTCAGTTTCTTGCATGGCATTTCTTTGTTTTAAATTAGAGGTGGGAACCTTTGATCCCAAGGACCACATGCAGCAGGGGGTCAGACACCACCTTCCTCAGGAGCTGGCACCAGGCATGACTGGAGCAGACATCTTTTCATTCCTCACCACCACTCCGTACAAACACACAGCTTTTCCCCCACTGAGACACAAACAAACACACCCCACACCACAGTTGCCTTATATCACTGAAAGAGGACTAGGACTTGGAAGAAAATTTTATTTATTTATTTTATTAGATTTATACCCCGCCCATCTAGACAGAAAAGGGTTAATCCTACCAGTAAACATGTCTATATGACCATTACATGGAAGAATGTGTTATCTTCCCCAAAATAATTGTGTGTCCCTCCCCACCACCACCTGTTTGCAGAAGTTCACAAGAGAGGCGGCAAAAATTGGCCACAGCCAGGGGAGATTGGGCAGCAACACCCTTGAATATCCAAAGGTCTCTAGGGGATTTATGGATTGTATAACTATTTAAAGGAAGATTTTCTAAGCCACAAGATTCAAGAAGGGTTTCTTCAGTCCTGCTTGTAGGGCAGAGGTTTCCAGGTGGTTTTGCTCCCCATATTTCCCTGGCTGACAACTCCTAGTCATTTTGTGTTCTTACTACCCACTCATGTGTTCTCCTCTTCCACTCCACCCTCATCTTCCTCAGTCCTTTCCACAATGTTCCAGTTTTGTGACAATGTTTCTGAGTAATTTCCTTACATGAGACCAATATTGCAATAAGAAGCAAACAGAGAAGAGCCACACTGTGGTGTAGGTGATAGAGTGACAAACGAGGATTCAGGAGGGCTTGAAATGAATCCCTGCTCAGCCATAGAAACTCGTTGGCAGGTGGGTGGCACTGATAACCCCACTCCTTCAATATTTCAAATACTTTGAAAACCCAATAGGCTTTTATAAGTCCAATGCAACCTAACAGCACACAACAACAAAGCATGGGTATTTCACTCAGTGCAATACTATGTTATTACATTTGTAAAGCAAGTTATAAAATAATACCACAATAAAACCCAACACTATAAATAGAAGTGCTACAATGAAATGTAAATACAAAAAAAAAATGATTTTGCTAGCATGGAATTTGAACTTCTTTGGTAGCAGCTGCACCAAACATTTATATTACTCTGTAAATGATTATTTATTTATTCGCCGGCTCTTTTTACAAAATCCTCAATCATGAAGCAATTAATGCTTTCCAAGAACCTTGTCATGTAGCCCTAGTACTGATAAGCAGATGTATGTTCTATTGGCCAGTGTCCTATCAAAGTACTACTGAGGAGAAAGTCTCACCAGCACAGTAATGCGAGGTTGCACAGCTTGTGGCAGCATTACTGTTGAGCAAGGGGTGATCTCCATGAAGAACTCTCACCTTCCACTTATCAATGGCAATTCTGCAAGCCTTTTGATCTTGCATGATTATGCTGGCAAGATGTATTGGGCACAGTAGGATGTGCTCTGCTGAATTCACTGTAGGCTGCTGGAGTTATCTTTGAAGCCTGGAGGAAGAGGCGTACCTTCTAAATTTGATCCCTTGGCTACCCCAGACTGATTACAGCCCCAGGTCTAGCAGGAGCAGGATTGGTCATTTTTGCATGGAATAAACATTTGAAGGTTAGAGGGATGCTGGAAGTTGCCCTGGGGGTCTTAGCGTCCTTCATGGACTTACACGCTGCACAATTCCCACCACTCGTCTAGAGCTATGAGATCCCCTACTTCCAACTTCTGTGAACACCACCTACTCATCATCACCCAGATCAATTAAATTCTTCAGTAGATATACATGTTTCTCATTTTAATCCAGTTTCAGTGCTCAGTTTCCAAGAATGAAGTAAGATTTTTTGTTTTGTTAATCCAGAATATATTCACTGTGGTTCTGCATTCCTCTTCTTTCATCACAGAGAAGAGCTTTTTTTGTACTTAACCTTTCTTTTCACCTGATTATGTGCCTGAAATTTTTTTTAAAAAGCATATTAATTCATCAGCAAATTGGACAAATGAGCAGCTGCACAAGAAGTGACTACAAATGCAGGTCTTGCATTTAGGAATTTGCTTTTAAAACCTGGGGCAAATGTTAGAACAACAAAACCTTTTATTCTGGTAGCTAACCTTCACTGAAGCTTAAGGCAATGTTATTGAAATTACTATTGTTATTCAACGCTGTGGCACCCCGTGCATGGTGCGGAGGGGTTGTCTCTCAACTTTCAGCCTAAATATGTAACATCCTTCTTCATCCAATCTCAGTTCTTGGAGAAAATGACCTGCTTTCTGCATAGCCCAGGTTGCTCATTAACCTGCAGTATTCATGAGTGAATTGTATCAGGGTCACTCTAGATATTATGAAAGGAGCTTTCATGTAGCAGTGCTTTCTCTTCAGCACTGCTTTGAAGATGAGCCTTAAGTGCCGGTTCAGTTAGTGCTAATTGTCAACAGCTCTTTCTAACTAAGAAGTATTCAGGGCACTAAAGATTGGGAGAAACAAATTTATTTCTGATAGTGGGCCATCAAACTGCCCTAGAAAAGACAGACATTTGAAGAGAATTGCTCTCAGGGCATGACATTTTGCTGCCTGAGAGAAGAGCAAATGCTCTTCCATCCTCTCAAGTCAAGGTGGACACAACTAACTGTGTAGTCCTATGCCTGCCTACTAAAAAACACAAAAGGATTTTCTTCCAGGTTAAATATTAATAGAATTACAGTCTATGCTTTTTGGGTATTTTTTTAAAATAATAACCCTTCACTTTCATTTCTCTTATAGTTTTTTATTTGTGAGATCTTAATGCATCACTAATACCATGCAGTGTTTCATTGTGCATTTGTTCTGTTGTTGACATTTGGTATGCCTACTGTTACTGACCTGGTTCAGAGTTTGATTTGTTTCCTGCTTTTTTATCTCAAGTTATGTTCTTAGAATTGTTACACAGGATGTTGTCCAATTACATACATGGTTCTGCTGTGGGAAGATCGCTAATCACTTTGGCTCGCTGTCAGAAATGTTTATGATGAGCTCTATCCTGTTATAGCACTTGTCTTGTTTACCTTTTGTTCTTGCTTGAGTTCTGTTCCACAGTCACCTTTGAACAGCTTAAATCTCAGTCATCAAAATTCTTTTAAAGAAGATTCAGTTCTATGCAATTTCATACACACACATACACACACCTATTCAGTTCTAGGCTAGACAACTTGTTCATGAGCTTATGTCGTGTGGGAATGTATACAATCAAAGTTGTGTTGGGAACTGCATCGATTTGTCAGAAAGCCTTTTTTTGTGGAAATTATTTCCACAGCACTGCTGCACACAACCACAGGAACCTCAATGGTTGAATTGGGTAATTTGGAAGACTACTTACTTATTGAATTACACTGCTTTGGAACTAATATTACTTTCTATAAATCTATGATATCTGAGATCTGTGAGTGGTCAACCCACCAGAATCCATGTTGATGCTACATTTGAGCTATCATCAGCAGGTTCTCTGCCACTTGGAGAGAATGCAACAGTAAGATGTATAAATTCAAGCTTGTAGAAACTACTAGTGGCATATTGACCCAGCACACAATAAACTTGTAGGGATGCTTTCAAATATCTCCACAACCAGTTTTTCTCCAGAGTTCTTGAATTCTGAGTTCTCTGGCATTGTTTCTAAACTAGAACTTATACGTGAGGACCTAAGAAGAGGTAGATCAGCTGGATCCTGCATCCTGCTTCCCATGTTGCCCAGACAGACAACACAAGGAAAGCCCATGAACAAGACTGCTTCTTGCTGTTATGCCTGGTAACTGTCATAGCTAAAGCTGCAGTAGGGAGACAGGAAGCCCAGTCAGTCAACGAGCTTTGTTGAAATGAAGCTGCTTTTCCCCAAGCTTTTTTCTGCTGAGGTCCTGCTACCAGCAACTGTGAGTGAAGGGAAACAAAGTCATCCCATTAGCTATCCCAATAGCCCGGCTCCTGTGCCCAAACTGTTTCCTTCCTCACTGATTTTTTTTTTTAAGACTTCAAGGAAAAAAGATGGCCAAGTGTGAAGAAATTCAAAAGAGCCAGTTTCCATCTTGACTGGTCCTAACTGATGGGAGAGAGAGTGGTACCAGCAGGACAACGTGGCTGTTCCCATGGGAATGCACCTGCATAATCTCAAACTAAATCAAGGGCAGGTTGGCCAGCCTCACTGAGGAAGCCTAGCTGCTAATTAGTTTCAGTGCATTTTTTCATGGGGACACATGTAAGAGCAATCATATTCTAGGAAATTCTGAGAAAACTGAGATTGGCTGTTGGATAACATCACTGTTGCTGAGAGTTAAAATTTAAAAGTGGATCAATGAAAGACTAAAACGGGCTTTATGTCTTTGGATATTACCCTGTTATGGCACTGGTGTGACCTGCATTTTGTCTACTGCTACTGTGAAGTCTCTTTGTGAAAGCAGAGCAAGCTAGCTTCATTATTTTTCCTGTGCTAGATTCAATTTGTAATTCGCTTATTTCTCCCAAAGGGTTCCCGCCCATCCCCATTTCTAATCTGGTTTTTCCCTTTGTTCCTTTTATAAAACAAAATCTCCTCCACATTCAATGTGCTTACTGATGAGGGGGGCGGAGAGGGTGGTACTAATTCCAGTCTTGGCTCCACGAGTTAAGAGCTTTGGCGTTCTTCCTCACAGGGCTGGTTTTCACTCTTAGGAAATGGAGTTGTTTACTTTTTTATTATTTTCATTTGCCTCTGAGGGAAAGGAGTCAAAGGGCTTGTTGATCCTAGTAGCAACTGCCAGAAGACCTTGGGTGTTGACAAAAAATCCTTTACATAACTTCTAAAAATCCTTTACATCACTTCTAAATATGAAGGCTACACACAGCCAGTATAACTAACAGCTAATGAAAAGACACATCCTACCTCGATTTGTCAACTCCCTTGACAAAAGAGCCATCTAACTGTCATCTTATCTTGTGATGTGGACGCTGCCACACTAGCCCCTGTTAACTTCTGAACTTCTTAGTCCCCTTTTTAAAGCCATGCATATTAGGGGCTGTCATCACATCTCACTGCCATGTATTCTATTATTTCATTGTGCAAGTACATATGTTGTTTTGGGACACATTGTATGAAGTAGTTTTTCCTTCTGCTTCTCATGTTTCGATTGCCCTTCAGTTTCATTGGGTAGCGCACTGAGCTCTACAGGTATGAATCATGGACAAAACCCTTTCTCAAACTACTTTCTCCATAGCTGGCATTCTTTTATAAACTTCTTCCTCCACTCACACAAAGTGGTCTCTTCTAAACTACAAAGCAACAAATGGGGAGGGGAGAGAGGCAGGTCTTCTGTGGAACATCATTCAGAAGCCTGATACTATGACTGCCCCTTTTTTTTTTTTTGCTCAGCAGTATCCCTGTTGATTTGCCATGGGTGAATCCCGTCCATATCCCTTAAGATATATATATGCAACACAGAATGTGTATATATGTATATGTGCATGAATGTTTAAATGTGTTTGCTAGAACCAGAAATTTGTATTAGCATATGATATGATTCTAACCAATCAGAGTGTGTCTGTAGTCAGCCAGGCTGGTATATAAGGCAGCTGTCAGTTAGATGTATGTTACATAAGGACTGATAGGGACCCAGACACCATGTAGAATAAGATTGGGCTGACAGAGTCTCACATAATATGTACTTCAGACAGAAATAAAGATGTAACTGATAAAAATATGTGATAGAGCTAAATAAGACTTACAAGTATAGGAGTATTACAATGAGATAGTTATTTAATGGA
The DNA here is from genome assembly GCA_037013535.1 of Intellagama lesueurii. NCBI lineage: Eukaryota > Metazoa > Chordata > Lepidosauria > Squamata > Agamidae > Intellagama > Intellagama lesueurii. The sequence goes on along the minus strand of JBAJHW010000005.1, from coordinate 65,551,336 downwards.
GAAAATATGTCTGTCATACCAAATGTCTAAGCACTATAAGTTGTTATGTTTTATTGATGTTTATGAACAGTAAAAGTCATTTGTTGTTTTAACCAAGTGTCAAGTGATTGTTTTAATATCAATTGATGGCACAAACACACATACGGGATGGTTTATCCGCATGCTTCTCAAATATTTGCTTATATACATTTTTCCAGTACCTTCCTGTCATCATTTGGAAAAAATTCAGTCCTTTTAACTTTTATAGTTACTTTAACTACGCTCCTATGTTCCTTAGCCACACAGGCATCCTCTTAGATTTCTTTGCATCTTTCTTTATATATATATATATTCTAAGTTAATTTCTGTCATTATATTTTTAAATAACCTTGACTCTCCCTATTGACATCCTTCTAAGCAACCCATTTATTGTGGAAAATTTTCTCCTTTTAAAACCAGATGTGACCTTGACATTCCCAGAATTTCCTTCTTCCTGCTCTTAGCCTCCTCTGGAAGAGAAATGAGAGAACCAGCTGCGAACTAGCTGGTGTGTCTGCTCTGAATTGCATTTTAAAGAATGTTCTTAAGAGTTTATAAAGACTAGTGGTAGTACTGAGATGGGTGGGTCATGGTAATGGTTGCATTTGATTTTGCTCGCATTTGTTGTGTATTAATTCTAATTGCTATTCTAATTCTATTTACTATTAATAAATTTTATTTAATGATAGTTATTTATTTTCTGGCATGCTATTTGAATTATATCTTATTCTAAGTCACTGATACATTTGTAAAATGCCTTTTTATAGTGTGACATGTGGATATAGTGGGCTGCTTTGGATGTATGTGGGGAAAGTAGCATACAACTAAACTATGGGATTTTGTAGTATTCATAAGATTGCTCCCAATTGCTTTGACCCTACTGACATCTCACAAGTAGGTATTGTGTGCCACTCAGAATTAAACGTAAGGTTGCCTCTCTTCTCTTCTGATTATTTCAATACAAGGAACTCTTTCTTGTTTAGCTTCTCATAGTCATGTTTTGTCCAAACTGCTCCGGGTATCTTCCACAGGATCCATCCAGTTCTTTCAGTTAGTCTTTCTTTCCCCACTTCCTCTTCATGATGCCAATGCCCATGTGTGCATTAATGGAACTCATCAAAAAAGGCTGAATGGGGCAAGGGTCAACAGAGCCATTTGACCTGGATCTCACCTCGCAGGGAGTATCACCTCAGCCAAGGGTGCATGACTGCCACAAGTTTACCCCTCACATTACATGTCATTCTTTACATTAAAATATGTTTACCTCTCTTCTCAAACAATGAGAGGGCCTCACAATCTAAAAATGGCTCAGGCATCATTTGAGCTCTCAGGAAGACTGCATCAAAACAATTGCAATGTGCCGGTGTGAATGGCTGCATCATTGTAGGGTGTTTTGGCAACACAAACATGCACATTCCTTTTGGATAGCATAGGAGCTGCTGTAAATGAAGGATCCTGAAAGCTGGGGAGAGCTATGCATGTCCTAATTTTGGAAATAATTTTAGCATTTGTTCTAGTTAAATGGGAATTTCGGACTGGAGTATAGAGCAAAGCAAATCAGTGAAATGACATAACAACACAAAAGGAGAACTCTTACCTCATCTGTGTTAAAGTTGCCAACTGTAACAGTCACCCGAAGGTATCCCATAGCACATAACACATTGTCCTGGCAAATAAGTGATGTCAGCTTGTTGGAACTCCTTAGGAATCTCAATAGTTCTCCTAAGAGAGCTAAGCAGACTTTGGATACTGGACACACAGTATCTGAGCCATCAGGCTTTAATATGTCTTGACTCTTTTGAAGAAAAGATGGTGCTCCCTTCTAGCTGGGCCAGCACTGGTCCTGCTGGTCCTGCTTCCAGCTAAGTTTGTGCTCTGACTTGGCTCACCTTTCTTCTCACTTCAGCCTGGTGATCTGGAAGAGACAGTTTGTAATCTGGTTCTTGGTAATAGATTGTGTGTCTCTGACAGCTAATTTAAATTTCCACTTCATTTGCTTTGAGTTTCCCTCAAGTTTGCTGTTACACTAAAATTGACTAGCAATTTCCACCTCTTTCGATCACCTTCATTAAAAGTCATTTTGCACTACAACTGCCGTATCCCTTATAGTTACCTATGTTGTTCTGGATGGTGAAAGTTATAAACCTCTTTTGTGTACTCTGTATTGGAAACTTTGCAAGTAAAAATAAATTTTAATAAATTATTCCAGAATGTTTAAAGCGACCCAACTGATTGTATCAGTTCTTGTTTCTATTTTCTGCATTTGAGCTGCTCAGACATTCTTGTCATGTCAGATAGAAAAGGACCTAAATTTTAAAAGTGAATTTTGTGTAGCTAAATAAACTCCATGCCCATGCTTTTCTGTAAAAAAAAAAATGGTTCATTAAATGGTTCATTTTGCTTTTCTCTGCTTTTTGTATTTCATGCTCTGGAAGTAACCCATTAGGGGAAAATTATCAAATCTGCAGCACCATCTAGTGATCAAAAAAAACAAATACTTTGAAGGAAATGCTCAGTATTATGTGACAATCTGGTTAGCCTCTTATAAAAGTATTTCCCTACTATGCGTTTTGGTCTTTTAGAGAACTGTTGCTACAGATTATGGAACACTAGACTGTGTGCTGAAGAGATGAGATGATATCCATTGATTTGAATGGTTCAGAATCTGTATTGACATATCACACACAGAGAGTACACAAAGCATTAATTTTATTGACATATTGTATACGTGTCTATAGAAACTGATAAAAAATTATCAATATGTATTCAGTACCCTTCTGTATTACTTGATAACAACACGAATAGTAGGTATTTTAGCTTGCTACATATACTGTTGAAGATTAATTGTAAAGATCTATAAATGGGCACAACCCAGAAAAAAATTAGTCTCCATAACCTATTTCACATGCAGCCACTATGTGTATAACCCACCTACAATGAGGTAGGAAAGCAAATAACTTGCTTATGTACCAAGGCACACAATATACAGAACATAACATGTGGCATGAGGTTCATGCCTAAGCCCAAGTCTTGAGGACAGTGCATTTTGTTAAAAAAAAAAAAGCATATATTTAATAGGCAAGGCCCACTCTGCTAAATATGTATGTATGTATGTATGTATGTATGTATGTATGTATGTATGTATGTATGTATGTATGTATGTATGTATGTAGCCTATAAAAGATAATCAGTGTAGGCCTGAGAGTTGGAAGATCCAGGTTCTAGCCTCCACTGGACTATGGAATTCATACAGTGACCGTGAGCAAGTCTCAGTTTGATCTACAATGCAGCATTGCCGTAAGGATAAAGTGGTTTGGAGAAAAGCACTGTATACCACATTGAGCACACTAGTGGAGAGACAGGAGATAAATTTAACTAATATGAATAACCCTAATGACTACCACCAAAGATTCTTCTTGCTCAATGTGATCACCACAGGCAGCTACCCAGAGGCCTCTGGGAAGTCTACAAGGACGTAAAAGCAGTATCTTTCACCTACTGTTGGTTCCCAGTTGGAACTCCATAGTATGCTACCTGTGAACTTCAAGGTTCCATATAGCCACCATGAATAATAAACATTGGACCCATCCCTTGGTTTTATCCAATTTTCCATTAAAGTATGTTTAATGGCCATCACTACATGATAAAGGACAAAAATGGTAGGGACCTAACAGAAGCAGAAGACATCAAGAAGAGGTGGCAAGAATACACAGACGAATTATACCAGAAAGATTTGGATGTCCCGGACAACCCAGATAGTGTGGTTGCTGACCTTGAGCCAGACGTCCTGGAGAGTGAAGTCAAGTGGGCCTTAGAAAGCATGTCTAACAACAAGGCCAGTGGAGGTGATGGCATTCCAGTGGAACTATTTAAAATCTTAAAAGATGACGCTGTTAAGGTGCTACACTCAATATGCCAGCAAGTTTGGAAAACTCAGCAGAGGCCAGAGGATTGGAAAAGATCAGTCTACATCCCAATCCCAAAGAAGGGAAGCGCCAAAGAATGCTCCAACTACCGTACAATTGCACTCATTTCACACACTAGCAAGGTTATGCTCAAAATCCTACAAGGTAGGCTTCAGCAGTATGTGGACCGAGAACTCCCAGAAGTACAAGCTGGATTTCGAAGGGGCAGAGGAACTAGAGACCAAATTGCTAACATGCTCTGGATTATGGAGAAAGCCAGAGAGTTCCAGAAAAACATCTACTTCTGCTTCATTGACTACGCAAAAGCCTTTGACTGTGTAGACTACAGCAAACTATGGCAAGTCCTTAAAGAAATGGGAGTGCCTGACCACCTTATCTATCTCCTGAGAAATCTATATGTGGGACAGGAAGCAACAGTTAGAACTGGATATGGAACAACTGATTGGTTCAAAATTGGGAAAGGAGTACGACAAGGCTGTATATTGTCCCCCTGCTTATTTAACTTATATGCAGAATACATCATGCGAAAGGCAGGACTGGATGAATCCCAAGCCGGAATTAAGATTGCCAGAAGAAATATCAACAACCTCAGATATGCAGATGATACCACTCTGATGGCAGAAAGTGAGGAGGAATTAAAACACCTCTTAATGAGGGTGAAAGAGGAGAGCGCCAAAAATGGTCTGAAGCTCAACATCAAAAAAACAAAGATCATGACCACTGGCCCCATCACCTCCTGGCAAATAGAAGGGGAAGATATGGAGGCAGTGACAGATTTTACTTTCTTGGGCTCCATGATTACTGCAGATGGTGACAGCAGCCACGAAATTAAAAGACGCCTGCTTCTTGGGAGGAAAGCCATGACAAACCTAGACAGCATCTTAAAAAGCAGAGACATCACCTTGCCGACAAAGGTCCGCATAGTCAAAGCTATGGTTTTTCCAGTAGCGATGTATGGAAGTGAGAGCTGGACCATAAAGAAGGCTGACCGCCGAAGAATTGATGCTTTTGAATTGTGGTGCTGGAGGAGACTCTTGAGAGTCCCCTGGACTGCAAGGAGAACAAACCTATCCATTCTGAAGGAAATCAACCCTGAGTGCTCACTGGAAGGACAGGTCCTGAAGCTGAGGCTCCAATACTTTGGCCATCTCATGAGAAGAGAAGACTCCCTGGAAAAGACCCTGATGTTGGGAAAGTGTGAAGGCAAGAGGAGAAGGGGATGACAGAGGATGAGATGGTTGGACAGTGTCATCAAAGCTACCAATATGACTTTGACCAAACTCCGGGAGGCAGTGGAAGACAGGAGGGCCTGGCATGCTCTGGTCCATGGGGTCACGAAGAGTCGGACATGACTTAACGACTAAACAACAATGGCCATCACTACATTGTGTGACGGTATATCCGATAAAGCAATTATGTTCTTTGTGAAGAAGTACTTTTCTTTTACTTTATAACATACACAAGCCACATGTTATATTAAATGTTCCTTTCTGAATAGAGTAGACTCATAAAGGTCAACATATCGGATATACAATGTAAATGTTCCCTAAGCCCCACTGAGATCAATCGAACTAAAATGTATACATGGTCAGGTTAGTCTGACTTCAACAGGGTGGTTGTTCAACGGAGGCTGTGTACATACATAACATTTCAGAGCACTGGGAATAATTAAGATAGCACCATAATTTCATACCATATACATACATTTTTCTGTCACTCTATAGCATCTGATCAAGCTGCTTTTCAGTGGTACCTGTATGTGCCCTGGGAAAATTGCAAGAGCAACCTAGCAGCCCAGCAGGTAAGAAGGGAGAGGAAGAGAGAGAGACAGAGAGAGAGAAGGAGTGGACTTTTCTACTTTCAACTCTGCCCACATGGACTACTGGCTTCAGCCCTGGGCATATTAGCCCAAAAGAATGTGGTTTCCAATAAAAAGAGAGAGAGAAATAGAGAGAGATCAAGATCTCTACAGCCATAGAAAGCCTATAGTCAAAGCAGAACACTCCATCCCAAAATGTCATAGTGAGGCATGCCAAGCACACTCTGCTCCACATTCTCCAAATCAAGACCAATGTTTCTCTTGTATATTTAAAAATAAGACAACACAAAAGCAAAATACATGATGCAACAGGTGATACATCTGTGGAATATTGCTATATACTATCATTTTTCTACAATGTGCAGTAACTTGAATTAAAAATATTTATTTCAAATATATAACAATTGTCTTTATACAAATATAGTCTTAATGGTATGCAATTCCTTTTAAAAAAACAGAATTGCCTTAATGTGTGCATTTCTCAATAATTTTAGTAAAGATATTAAATAAATATTCTATAGAAATGTCAGTTAACTGCAAAATAGAACTGTATAAAAGAAGGTTATCACAAAGCTTAAGTTCTCTTATCCTGCTATCATGAGCTACAATTTCTATAAAATAAAATTTTAAAACACTTGAGAAATGTCTGCCCCAAACAACCTTGATAACTTTTAATTTTTTGGGATTCAGCTGCTCCCCAAGATTGTGAGGACAAGTCTTGGAAGACTGTTAGAAATACTTTTTTAAAAATTACTATCTTCTTTGTATATTATTCAACTCTCTTCATTATGATCAGTGTATTATAAACTGTGGATTCTTAATCCATCCTCCAGTCACTAAAACATATTGTACCTTGACTTTCCAGCAAGCACCCAAGGGTAAAAACTAGCCATCATTCCAGGGCAAAATTGCAGTTCATATGCGTAGCCTCAAATGACTTCAAATCTAAAGGACTGAAGAAGATTTTATTGCATCAAGTAGTGATCCTAAAATAAATGGGAACTTTTTTCTGAAACATAATTGCCATGTATGCACTTTCACATTTGAGTCATCTCAAGTTTAGCTGATCTAAATATCATGGTCTTTGATCATAATTCAGCTGAATGCCATGGACAAGCAATTCTGTAGAATTAAGTTCCATCAAAATGCCCATAGCTTTCCATGAGGATGAACTGATCCAGATCAAGGCAACTTAAGTCACTGATTTAAATCTATTTTCCAATTTTCTAATTCACATATTTTCTGAACAAACATAGCTATCATAACAGCTAATCAAGCCTCTGTACTACCTTAGAGAACAGCATCCGAGTTTTGGTGAGGCAGCAAGCGTGCTTTTTGGGCTTCATATTTTATGCCTGGCCATAAGGAACACATGTATAGATTAATCAAAATGATTTATATGAAAACTTACATGCTTAAATGCCAAGGGCAGATAGTTATTATGCTCTCTTTGACACAGAAATTAAAAGTTTAGGCCTTCTAGTTAATATTCTAAATATTTATAATTGGCACAATAATAAATACTATTCAAGACCTATTCTTCATCTCAGAAAGCACATACATTATACCCTTGGTTCATACTTTCATGAGGAAAAGTGGGTTTTTAACTTCAATATGTTGATTAAGTCATGGATTCTGATTTAAAAGATAGTGAATGTAGTCTATGGTTGCCTTGTACTACATTTAGATGTCTGAGACCATGATATTTTATAGGATAGGCTGACACAGCTGAAATATTTAAGAATATAATTTAAAATTGAATCATCAGATTTTCCATCATGAGTTTTTTAAAAAATCAGGTGTGTAAATAGTGGATGATATTTGGTAGGGATCTTCTGGAGATTGTTGCCTGTATTAATATTTAATACCCAATGTGACCCAGTGAAGTATCTTTACATATTCATAAAGTAATATAAATGCTTAATCTGTGCTTGCTTCTGCAGCTATTCAGTGGTACTCTGTCAATATTTCCCTTGTCTGGTCTTTTCCCCTCACAATACTTCCTCTTAACTGTAATGAGACAACACAACAATACATCTTCACAATCGAGTTTCTTGCACTTCTTCCTCTGTTTCTTCCTGCAAGGCACCAATTTTAGGCCTGGACTTGCGCTGGCTTGAGTTCCTGAGATGTAGTGGAAAGAGTCTGGCTCGATCTGAATGGCTGATGGCTTGTCGGAAGGAATTCTTCTCAGTCAGCAGCTTCTGGATTGATTCATATTGCCTGACCTTGTTATCTTCTATCACCTAGTAGAAAGAGTTGGCCTACATTAGAATTAAAGGGCAAAACTTTGTTCATGGCTTGATTACATCCAGAAAATACCATCTTCCAAAATGCCAATAATAAATGTGTTACTCTGCATATTTGCATCTCACCCACTATTTCGTGTTCCTAAGAAATCTTGGATTTAGGTACTGTGGAGGACCAGACAGTCAATTCAGAAAGAGACTGCAGTCCTAGACAGATTTGTTTGGGAATAAACTATCACTGAATTGTGTGGGGCTTCCTTCTGAATAGACATTTACAGTACTATATTGACACACATCTTCAAATCATTTCTTTGAATAATAGGAATACTGAGTGGAGTCCAATCTGTTGATTAACAGTTTCATTGTACGATATTAATAAAAGTTCTTGTAGGAATTTCAAGATTATCAGAATTTGTTATAGCATACTTTTTCATGAACTAGAAGCCACTTCAGTGCATGCATGTACATCAGTCACTTCAAGCCTACAACTACTGTACTTTAGTGTATAGCTTAATTTTATGCATGAGTATGGGGAAAAATAATATCAGCAAGTCTAGAATCAACTTTCGCACCATTGGGCTTTCGCCAAGAGCCCACACCTTCTCAAGGATTCATTGAGCCATTACCTCCCCTTCTCTTCCTTCCCCTTCCTCCTTCTTCCCTTGAGGCAAAAGACTAATAGCAGGTTGATTGATGGAAAATGATCTCCACCACATCTGTTATCTGCTACACTTACTATATAAATCCTCTCACAAAATTTCTGGGTCCCTGACAAGCATTGCTCCAGAGCAATGCACTATGGGAAAATTAAACCAGCAGACACAGCAGGAGAGCTTACTGGTGACTCTGGACTTTCTACTACACACTCCCTTGTTCATTTACAGCAGACATTTATAGTAGAGTACCTAACGGGTTGTGTGGCTTATTACAAACCCTCTGCTGCTGCTTCCTGTAGTAAGAGGCCTCTGTGAAATGGAGAGAAGGAAGGTTTCCCTGCTGCCCAGGGTGCCACCAAGTTAAACTGTCAAGTGTCTAAACTGGTGGAATCCAGTAGCAGACATGCAAAGATTAGTAATCCTTTCCCCCAAAACATGAAGCAGATGAGAGGAAATAAAGGGAATGTTGTAGAAATTGGAACAATGTATACAATTAAAAACTGTCCTCAGAAACATGTAGCTCTGAAGCTATTTTACCTGTCCTATTTGATTTTGAGAAAATTATGTTACTGTTTTTAAAAAATGTATGTAACAAGTTCATGAAATGACTTGCGCTGTTCGTGATTTATGTTTATGATGATCTTGCTACAGAAATTATGCAGTACAACTATAAATTATGAAATAGAAAGAGTTGTACAATATAGTCCATACTTATACATGAACTTGGTGTTTCAAGGCAGAAAATACTGGTATTCAAAATAGTGAGGTGTTTCATTCTGTGACTCCAGCATCCCATTTCTCAGTCAGATGCAGGCAAGTCTTGTCAAGCTTGATTTCATTTAAATTCTCCTTTTTCCATTGATAGTTTAATTACATACTGTTAGTGCATCACACTGCCAATTAAGGGTCTTTTTGTTTTTTTCACGGATTTTTGTTTGTCCACATGAAAATGTCTATGTATTTTCATATACTCACTTTTCCATTAAAAAATATTTTTGCATTTGCAGTGTATGCATTTTTGCTCACTTTTTCAAATGTATGCTTTTCCAAACAGTTTATTTCCACGAAATAATGCATTTTGTGTGCATTTTTCCTAAATGTAAGCATTTTCCCACATACTAATTTTTGTGGGAAAAGTTTTCTGCACACTTTTCCCAAATTTAATATTTTTATACTTGTTTGGTTTAATTGTTTTATTTTTAAGATTTAAGAAAAAATTATTTGCAAAATGCATTGCAAACTTCAGAAAAGTAGAAATTTCAGCTTCTAAATGTGTTCCAGTTTGTGTTTATGTTCAAGAAGTGTAAATTTTGGTGAGTTGCTCTGAAATGAGAACCAAACAAATTTCTCACCTATCTTAGGATGTTCTCATTTAACAATGCACTTTTGTTTTTTTACAAATTCTGCTTTGCAGAAAAACAGATACACCTTTGTTTGGCTTCCATGCAGTAGAAAGAGCCAGAAACATTACATTAAAATGTTCAGCTTCTTCCAGTTTGCCCTAGCATACCAATCTCTTCAGTTCTTCCTTGTATTTTAAATTTAGGGCTTCATCATATTTTTTTACCTATGTTCTGGTTCTCATCATTGTCTGGTGCATTAATGTTATTCAGGCTAGTAAAACTGCATCTTTGTTTGATGGACTGCTCACCACTCATTTTTTTGTATGCCTTTTGGTATTTACATGCACAAAACAAACAAATGGTGCATTTCCATGAGAAATAATTCAGGGATACCATAGAAAACAAACATTATGATCTCAGATAATTCTTCAGAACAACATGTACCTGTGGATTAAATTAAACAAGCAAATGGAATATTGGCTGCAAAGGTGCACATTATTTTAACAATTCTCCTATATCCCCAGTTTATTCAGAATAAGGAGATAACTAGTGTTCTTACAATATTAAGTGTATTAGAAAAGCTGTTCCATGCAGAATTAAAGTGAGCACAACCTCCATAAGACATAAAAACATACTACATGTCCAATGGGCTTCTAATCTTGAGCTCTTCCATAGCACATGGTAAAGTCCCTGCTAGGAGGGAAATTTCTAAAAGCAGCTTGTGATATTGCAGAAGGCTGTGCACTTCAAATAACAATGTGGGGGGGAAATGCCACTGGACATGCTGAAGCCCTCAATCAAACCTGAAAAAGCACTTTAGATCCCAGCCATTGTGTTTAACACTCACCAAAAATCTCTGACATTCTAGTAGTGCTTCTAGTCTGTGTTCTGAGAGTATTACTGTACAGTTTGCAAAAGCCTGCTTCAGAGTTTTTTTGATCACTTGGAAGGTTCTGAAAGGTAAATAATTTTTAGTAGGTAAATGTACGCAATACAATACAATATTTGGCTACATGCAATTTTTACAGTGTTTCCCAGACTTTTACAGTATTGTAGCAGAGTGACTACAGTTCATATGAGATATTCATACGGGATGACCGTTCATACCAGCATGACACATATTGTGAAACCTACGCTTACCCAATTATTACCATTTGCAGACCAGAATAAGTAAGAAAGTAATATAATAATAATCATGTGCTGTCACGTCAATAGACCAATATTTATGTTATGCGGTAGTTCTTATTTTTATTTATTTATAGCCTTGATCAGATAAAAATGGTATGAAGTTAATATTTGCTATAAGAGATCAAAAAGGGCAGGATGGCACTTCAGTTAAATTGGTGTCACAGTCCTTCCTTTCCGCAAGGGAACACTATTTTCTGAGTGTAGCAATGGAAACCTGCAATGATCCTCACCAGACTAACATTTCCAATACTTCATTTAGGAAACTGAAACTGTAACGTTTAAACTGATAGTAAAACCAATATATATTTTTTGCATGAAATAGACCTTTTTATATGTATTTACACCTATCTGTTTATAACTAGAGAACACTGTATCTTCTACCTGCAGTTCAAAACAGCACTGAAGTGCTACAAAGGCAGCAGGTTGGGAGAAGATTATTATAAAGAGTATTATAAAATATTAACAAACTGTTGCTAAGCTTTTCTTTCCATCAGAGTGTTGCACAATTTAAAATTATGGATGTATATTAAATATAGGTAAAATAAAAAGGAAATTAAAATATTAAGATAATTAAGACTATTGATGCAAAAGAATATCTAGCAAATTTACATTGCAACGCTTCTGGAAGGGAAGGATGGGCCGGCTGCATGCCATTGCCCAGGAGACACCCAAGCATACTTGCAGTGTTGTTCCACTCCTTGGGGAGACTCCATGGGGACTGATATATACTGATTTTCAAGGGTTCAAGCGGCAACGACACGGAGAAGGGCACTTCAGCTGAGGAACTGTTGCCAAATGATTAAAGATACAATAATCTCCAGCCAAACAGGGACCATGTGCTTCAATGTAAGGCCATGGGACAGATGCGGAGAGATTGTCAGACTTTTGTTTATAGAACTGGAGAAAAGCATTGGTCAGAATCTTGTTCGTGCAGCTCCCTACATGTAAGGCTGAAGATGTCATCAGTCATGGACTTTGAGCTTCCTATCATCTCCCTCAACCTTAGGTTACAAGTTTCCTAGGGATCCCTTTGGATCTGGAGCCTGACAGCAGTGATTTTTGGATATTAAAGGTTCTCCCTGCTTCTCTTGAGGTTTCCAAACACTCCCCTGGGTCAAAAGGGATTCCTAGGCAGCCTTGGAACATGGGAGCGGGGGGGAATAGATAGGGTAAGGGAGATAGGAAACATTTAATTAATGATTAAAAGCCTGTGGCTGATGAAATTGTCAGTTACACATACAGAGCTGTGTGAAGAGGATTGCAACCAACAAAATCCTGAGATTAAACTAGGCACCTTAGCAGTGTTTCCCAGCCTTTCATCCCCAGATGTTCGTGGACTAAAACTTCAGATCACAGCACTGTATCACTGTACTTTCTATCCCAGTATACAGAGACAGTCCAACAAAACACTACAGCCGATTATAGAAGCAGCCACTGATACTCCCCTTCAACCTCTCCCAAAAGAGACAATCGATAACCTGTGGATTGTCTCTTTTGGGAGAAATCCAGACCTGTGGCAAGACGGAAACAAGTCCAGGTCAGGAGTGAGCAAAATGTGGTCTCATGAAAATTATAATCACTGTTTAACCACATTCCAATACGAAAAGGAACAGATAAAGCATTTTTTCAGTACTTACATAGGATCAAGATGTGCACTTGGCTCATCAAGAAGAAGAATTTGTGCTTTACTGAGAATTGATCTGGCAAGACACATCAACTGTTTATGTCCATGACTGAGGACACAGCCACCATCCACTAGCACAAAATCAAGCTGTCCTGGAAATTGTTCTATTACAGATTTCAGTCCAACCTGAGGGAGGAAATGTAGGATGCAATGAATAGTTTCCTTCATTAAAAATATCTGGTTATTACCAAAATACCCATGCAATTAGTGCCATGTGATAAAAGCCACAGGGGATTTAATTCTTGAATAACAGTTTCCCCACATCACAAAGCAAATAATTTGTGGCACTGGAACTTCAAAACTTGTCTGAAGTATAGCCCAGGGATGTCTTTGTTCTGCACTTGTTGCTTCTTCTCCCAGATATACAAATCCAGAGCCTTTTGAGCAAGTGGCTCTCATTGCTCATGTTCAGATGTAAAACAAACGTGAAGTTTGTTTAGATTACCTCTACCTTGTCTATATGTCTGAAAGCAAGATTTGTGTTAAGCTCTCAAATTTTTTGTGATCCAGCAAATCAAGATCTGTAATCTTAGTCTGACATGGGTTTGGGAATCTTGAGTGGTTTGTTGTTAAATCAACTGCTGCTGACCACAGAGGATTTACAAACAGGGCTAGCAAGCCTTTGTGGAAACATCTAGGAATAAGGGGAGGTCTCTTCTTTGTTCATACCAAAAACTCCCAAAGAAGGGGTTCATTTCAGGTTCTGCCCCATTTCTGCAGGTAGCCAATGGAAAGAGAACTGATGATGAGATGACATAAAGAACCTTACTATAACATGTAGATATTAACAGAACAGATGTAGAAACAAAATACCAATTTGAGGTGAAATAAACAATAGTCTGATCTGACTATATGACAGCCAGATCTGATAGCCAACAAACCACAACTAAAAAAACTATGGCTTTCAGATTTTTTTTTTCCAGAGAGCTAGCTCAATCTGTTGCAGCAAGAACAAAAGCTTTTGCAGTCCACAGAAGCCTATGCCAAACAAAACTTGTTAGTCTTAAAGATGCCACAGGGCTCTTTCTAACTGTCGCTTTCAGTTATGTTAAAACATGGCCTTTGTTGATTCTCTGAAGCCCCACTGTTTGTTTTTTATAGATATTATCAGTACTAGGTTACTCTGAATGGGAGCCAAACATTATAGGCATAGGAATAAAGAGAGAGATGCCACCACTGGAAGGCTCTCAGAAGAAACACTCTCCTCTCCTGCCTTTGACTATTTAATAATGGTTTAAACGCAGGTTTTAGAATACACAATACAACAGATAACACATTATTGGCCAAAATCCTGTTGCTTAGTGTAGTAACTCCCACTGGAGTAGGCCTATAAGTTCTATTGATTCAAATGGGCTTACCCTAATTGTGACTTACTTTAGCCTTTTAAATAAGATAATTTTGCAATAATAGCATATTTGAGAGCTACTTTAATCAAACAGTTCATCTGAAGTTCTCAATGTTAAACACATTCAATCCATGGATGTGTTTGTACTAAGTATTTTTCATGTTACACGCTATTCTTTCTTTCATAATTTTCGTGTAGTATTTGCATTACATCTTATTTTTGACTTGTTACAACTATGCTTCCAATGATTATCTCTGTTTCTACCACTGTTTCTAATCCATTTAAAAAACAGACACAAAATATGGCAAGGTGCCATTTATTTATAGTGCTGTGTTTGCTTTGTAGTCTCCCTCTACAGCAGGCATGCACCTATAAATGGGTGTTTGTGCTGGAGGGAAGCAAGGGAAGGAGGGAACAAGGAGGGAAGCAAAAATTCAAAAACCAGCCAAAAAACCGTACACCACATGCCATGTATGGAGTTCCAGCCCTGCTGCAGTCACCTAAATCAGGCTCCAACCCTCTAAATTGCCCAATCTGCTAAATAAAAAAATGATGTCTTCCTCCAACCCTTGAAAGGCATTCCTGTTTACCTTCCCTGTGGGAGGAGAGAGAAAAGAAAGGACCTTAGGACTATAAGGAAAACGAAAAATATTCACCAGAAAGCAGAGCAACCATTCAGGTATAAGAATGATTCTCTTGGCGGATCCTATTCTTATTCTGATGCAAAACCAAGTAAACGAAGAGAAGAAGAACCCAAAGCATTGAAACCACATTACTATTTAAAAAGAGAAATTAAAATTCCAAAACATTGTTTAGCACTTTATAATCAGTTTGAATTATCACGACTAATAGTTTATCAAAACAAATATGAATTTCAGGAAACAGAGTTTTCATTTACTAAGAGCCAACACAGACAAGCCCTTGTTTTTGGTTTACTTGTTGGCAGCTACAGCCATATAGTATAGTATAGCTCACAATTATGTGCTGTCAAGTCAATTCCTTTCCAAAATAGGTTTACTGTTCCCTTTCTTTGATAGTATTCTGGGACTATGCAGTTTACCCAAGGCTACATAGGTTGTTTCTTCTTCCAGGAAGCACAGTGGGGAATCAAACTTCTGGCTCTGCACCCAGGTTTAACTCATTGAGCTATCCAGCCATGTGACTGCATAATTTCTAGGAATCCATTTGTCAAAAAACAAACAAACAATCAAAAAACACCACCCCAAGATCCTCTTTAAACAATTATAATGATGTTGTCCTCCTGGAAATAGTTCTTAAATTTCATTCTAGTGCTTCTTTAAAAGGATTTAAGTTAAATTAAAGTTACAAAATAATTTAGAAAAATTTAGATATACTTTTTGTACTATCTTCTTCATTGCTGCTACTACTTTTATTACTAATATTATTATTCCATCCAGATCAAATACACTAAGCCAGGTCAGCTTCATTTCCTAAATAAGTCTTTTGACTCTTGGTTATTTGCACATGTGTTCAACAAAACATTTCCCCTCATTGAAAATGAGGTGTGTTTTTTTTCTTTTTCAGAAGAACACTTGTAATTTCATCTAAGGTCCATGTCCAACCTTCCAATAAAATTCTTCAGAAATTTCCATCTGTTCAAATGTTACATCAAAGATTCACTAGAGAGAAAAACTTTCTTCCTGCCCTTTGATGCATTAATTCTTAAAAATAGCATATTAAAGCATATTTAATCCAGCCATTCCAAATCTAGTGTAATATTTCATTTGAAGACTAGTCTGAAACTCCCTGCCTTTTCACATTGCTTGAGCTGAGCAGTCAGGAACCACAAGAGCCACTTGCTTTGTTGGAGATTCTCCTGGGAGGAAAGTTCCTGGAACCATCACTGGTAGCAAAGGGCTTCCCCAAGGAGGTATCCTTCCTTCCTGATTCCAAGGATTTTGAACTTTTGAAAACTGGGAACAATTCCTTAAAGGCTCTGATGAAGAAAAACTAGAGGGAAGATCCTGGCTATGACAATCCACAGTCAGTTTGACTCTAGCAACATCATTAGCTTGCTTGGAGTTGCCGTTGCCATTTGCTGTATGTGAGCTAGCAAAGATCCTGATTTCTTGATTTAGGCCAATTTTTCGTGCAGTCTTACTAGTGTTCCTACAGGTTCCTAAGCTACAACAGGATAAGGAACAGCTAAGTGTTCATATCAACATGAATTTGACCAAACTCCGGGAGGCAGTGGAAAACAGGAGGGCCTGGCGTGCTCTGGTCCATGGGGTCACGAAGAGTCGGACACGACTTAACGACTAAACAACAACAGCAACAAGTGTTCATATATGCCCAGAAAACATCTTTTCCTAGGAGTAAAAGCTCCACAATCCTCAATGGGAAATGTACGTATAAAGTGTTGTTTCTTACTGATTACATGCCTGGCAAATGTCATGTATTCATTGTGCAGGGGGAAGAGAATGGTCAGAATCAAGGTGGATACAGCTTTGCAAACAGTTGAAAAGTCTCTATCCTTTAGGAGAAAGATAGAAGAGAGACTGACTGTCTAAGAGCCTTGCCCTTCTATGCTTTGGTCCTGCCTGGATTTACACTCTACTAAGGGGACAAATATCAATTCATTTCTGTTTCTGCCATTACATTCTCGAAACATCAAAAAGGGGTAAAAACCCTTCACAGGTTAAGATACGTCAAATGGAAATAAGGAACTATTTTACCTCCTCAGCAACGTTCCATAATTCTTCGTCACTCCATTGTTCATAAGGATCTAGATTCTTCCGAAAAGATCCAGTGAATATGAATACCTTCTGTGGAAGTACAAAGTAAGATTAAGTATTGTTGAAAGGTTGTCACAAGCCCCAAATGTTGAACTTTAAAGATCCTTACACTTTTCTTAATGAGCAATTTTGGGCAATCATACTGGTGCACCATCCCAAGTGGCAAGAAGTTGAATTTGGTTTTCTCTGGATGAGAAACACTGTTATGTGTACAGTAAAAGCCGGTAAAAAAACTCATTCTGACTGAGTTCAGTGGGGCTTACTATCAAGAACATTTAGAGTATATTACTATCAGGAACATTTAAAGTATGTGTGTTTTTATAAATGACTTTATTTACAAATAGTAAATAGTATAACACCCATGGTGTAAAATAAAATACACTGTACAAAACAGCAGATTTGTTCACTCAATATAAGATCCCAGGAGGAAGTCCCTGGACCACTGAAGTGCTTTTAGCCAACACTGATTTGTCCCTCTCTCTTCTGGCTGTTGTTTGCAACAATCACATGTACTTACAAATCCATGCACCTGCACTTGCACACACACATGTACACATAGCCAGTGAGGAAGGAGATTGAAGGATATTTGATTCACAAAGGCAGAAAGATTTCCTTTTATCTTCAACCATCCTTTAAAAATCTATATCACCACATGCCAACTTTATGTGGTAGAAAGAATGTGTTGGGAATTATGTAAAAATAAAATAAAATAAAATAAAGTCCCTGCATCAAACTAGTCATTGCAGACTATTAACTAGAAAGTTGCCTAATAAAAAGAGTGGTCAGCTTCGAGCTTAATTAAATGTTAATTAAAACAGGAAATTCAAATTAATTAATTATTTTTTCCCATGGCAAAGAAATAAACACTATCATCTACTCCCAGTACTATGTAATGTAACTTCAGCAGGCCCTTACGGATAGGATTTTTACTCAGAAACTAAGGCTACTCCTGTTTGGCCTTCCCTTTAGAAGCTAAACATCAAAACAGTTGAGACAGGGAGCCTTAATAAAAGAAATGGAGATTACTTAATCAGCAGAGGCTGTCTGATTATTCTTTTATATTTTTAACAAGTTGCAAACAAGCTTGAGTTTTAGTGTTCAGTCATCAGTAGAGAACGAACTCTGTTTACATGTTTATTTTGGAAATGGAGCAGCTTTGAAAACTGACATCTCGAGTGGGCAACTTTTTATTGTCCCCTAAACAGGAAGCTAACTATCTTTTCTGTTTTGGTCCTGGCACCCTGTTTCTATTACTTGAAAGAATTGCACCATTCAACAATGAAGCACCAAAATAAAACCAGACATCTAAAAGAGCCCTCGAGCTATTTTTCAACAGTATCTCTCCACACACACACACCAATTGTATCCCATCATCTCTCCAAATCACAGTTGCTCCAGATTTGCTACATGTCATCTACATAAAAGAAAAAAGGTATCTTTTTCAACCTTCATATGACGGGTAGAGGTGCAGCACCTATGAAATCTGCATTCCTGGACTTTTCCTTCTTCACTTTTCCACTTCCATGGCTGGAATCCTATTACATACTTAATGTCAGCACAAATCCAATGGTGTAACTTTCAGCCACTAGTTTTTCTTGGTATGTGCCACTTCAGGTAACATCTGTGTGACAAGAGCCAACTACCTGGAGGCAATTTGCCACTGAAAGTTATGCTGTGAAGTTACATTGGTGATGGTAAGTAATAGGATTCCAGGACTGAATCTACCTCCTTCTGTTCCCCTTCAAGAAATCAGATGAGGCCTGGGCCATTTCACATGGTGAGATCCCCTCACTGTTTGGGAATGACAATGGCATGTAGATTTTTTTTTTAAAGCAGAGTACAATTCCCCCCTGGCTGAGGTGAGCTCCTCCCCACTCTAGTTAAGTGAGGCCCAGGCCAAATAGCCATGTTGCCTCCCCCTTCCCCCCTTGGAGGATATGTTGCCTCCCTCTACAACTGTGCATGCTTATTATAACCTTTATACATTGCTTGAATACATTCTGCCCTGACTAAAGCTTTAAGCATATCAAGCATATTTTGCAAGTTTGAAATGTGTGCATTTCTTTCACAAAATGTGCTTATCTGAAATGTACTCATTTTACTTTGGAACGTATACAGTATTGCTGGGACACGTCTGCAGCTATCTGCCAATGGAAGAACTCTTGAGTGCAAACTCTGCCTGGCTCACAGACAATCCAGGAAGTGTGGACACTTTTAACTGATAAAAGCTATGAAAACAATGCATTGATTGAACTGTCGAGAAACAACTTAACGTTCCTCCTTGTTAGAATTCTCCCTAGAAGACCCACTGAAATATCTTTCGCTGTAATGGATTAATTACTCTGTCCATATTACTGAAAAGGCTAAATTCACTCAACCCTCAATACAAATTAGGTAGAACTCCATTTTGACTCATAAGGAATCCATACCTGTATTGTTATTGTGTATTTACCATGTTTTATTTTATTTCTAACTGATTCCGTGACTACAGCAAATTGATAATGCTAATTCTTTCTTAACTAATACAAAAATCTTGAACCACTGAAGTTACAGTACGCACCTATTCTTACACCATACCTAGTATAGGAATAATGGTAGATTTTTTAGATTTCGTAACTTGAAATTTGAACTTCCTATCTCTCCCTCCAAACTTCTGTCAAAACTGATAAAATTGCTGTTATTGGCTTGAAAGGAAGCCAAAACCCCTTTTCAAACCTCACCTCAACTATTACAATTGGAAATGGACACCTCTTAGTGACACACACATAAGACTATGGCTTAGGAGAGGGAGGAAATGATACAGTGAAATTTTACATTTGCTTAATCTCTTTGAACACTAGACAAAGTGTGAGAACTCTCTATTGTGCTGACAAGAATGATTTATTCTGCTTCAAAGGACAGTAAGCATTCCGCAACTAAATCTGATGTGGTGAAAGAAATGGAACACTTGTTGTGTCACCAAGGGCACTTGGCAAATTCTTCTGCCAGAGAATATTGGTTTCTTGGTGCCTTTCCATTATGCATGTTGAACAAACACAGACTATAGCAAATCCTGACAGTTAATTATTCTCTCCTTCTCTCTCTTGTTCTTTTCTAAAGGGGGAAAAAAATCAAATAACAAATTCCCTTTTAGATCATTTATGAATTGGCCTTATCATAAGAACAACAATATTCAAACTAGAATATTATTGCAACAAGATAACACATTTTTAAAACTTTCACATGTTTAAATGTTTCACAATTAGTGTCTTTATATCTTATTTCCACACAATAGAAATTGTTATCACTGGAGCTAAAATACATGAGCAATAAAAGAAGAAGCTCGAATGAGTAAACCATTGCATATTTTACCACTTTTAGTGTAGTAATCATAATAAGTCTACTTCGACGTAGGATGACCCTTTCCAGGGTTTTCTAGGTACAGAGTACACAGAAGTGGTTTACTGTTCCCTTTCTCTGGGGGCACTCTGGATCTGTGTAATTTGTCCAAGGCTACATATAGTTAATCTTGATTCCAGGAAGATTTATTGGTTCCTCCTCAGCCTGGAACAGTTAAAAGAGTGGACCAGGATATTGGAAAGATTAGGTATCTGGTTTTGAGTAAAATGTCAAGAGGTGTTTTTATTTGTTTGTTTGTTTTTAAATTATGTAGCACTTACTTTGGCTCAAAGTATTTATCTCTAGAAAACAAAATTAAACAAAATTAAAATACAATAAAAAATAAAAGAGAATAAGGCAGCTTTAATCAATAGAATTATGCTACGGCTTTCTTTTTGTCTTCTCTCAAACATTTTTTTAATATTGTTTACTATATTATAATTGATTTCACTGTAGTTTGCTAAGAGACTTTTGAGAGTTGAAAAAGCAGATATAAATAATCTCGTTTATACATACAAGCAATCTAAAATGAACTAAAATGATGAATGAGACTAAGAGCACATCCACAACAAGATCTGCCACAATCTTTAATCAAGCATATTTATGTGAAGCACTTGCTTGCACAAGTACATTTGCAACTCATTTCTCTGAAGACTGCAGAGGACATCAGCAGCAGAATGACACTCCACTCCAGAACAGCTTTCATTTCAATGGCTAAATTAAATCTTTAAACAGCTGAAGATACTATACATTATTTATTCAACAATATGCATCTCAGCCTCTCTTTGTTAGTAAGAATGTTTGATATTTTATTTGGATACCCGGTTAACAAAAAATAGCTTCCCTAAAGGCAGGGCATGTTCACTAAAGGCCTCTGTTCTCTTATACTTGTTGGTGGTTGCTCAAAGTTAGTGGTACACACAGTGTTCTCTGTTTTGGGATTATTGTCTGTAGATTACTGGGTGTGGTGGTACTAATCCAACAGAAGAAACTGGTTCAGCTCTGTTTGCATTTGGTTTGGAGTGAATCAAAATAATGAATTAAAAATGTGGAATCCAGTGACGGCAAAGAAAACTGAACTGAACAGACCGGTTTTCATAAAAGATACACATTTGTATTACATGTAATATCTGTTACCAATTGCTACTCATAAACACATGAAATACGTTTTCAAATGCTCAGCTCCTATTGCTTCCTTTGGAAAAACAGACCTTTAAAAACGTCAGCTATCTCTTAAAATATTCTGAATTCAAAATTCCCATTTTTAACCCTTATGTGTTGGTAAGGGATTTTAAAAATTTGTCATAGTTACATTTTCTTGCAGAATCCTCAAAGAACTAAATCTATTATGTAGGTATTTTACCACATTGTTACCTGAAAAGCTGTAAACAATGACCCCAAGTTTCAGCTACTTCCTAAATTAAAAAAAAAAAAAGCTGAGACAAAAATTGTTATGTGAAATCGACTGTATTTTGCCACTAACATATTCTTCTTCCCCCACCCCCTGCAACTGAAATATATTGAGAGAGGGGGAAAAGTCTTGTGCTCTTTCTCAGTGAAACATGATGCCGAGAATGAGAATGGGCCTATCAGATTGTCAAAAGGTCACTGTATTAAGTAAGGGAACACTGGAATTGTCAGTATGGATGTGCTTTTTGCATTTTCGGACCACAACTTCCAGAATTCTCCAAGAATTCCCCAGCAGAATTCTGGGAAGTGCAGCCCATAAATCTAAATCTGTAGACCTCTACATCTTGCCTTGCTAAAGAAGGGCTTTGGGGGTATTTATCTCTGACACTAACTTGATTTCCTCTCATTTCCTGCCACAGTGCTTCTTGGGAGTTGTACTTCTTTGGGAGGCACCCTCCATAGAGCCTCATGGACAGTGAGACCATGACACCCAGCATGCTCCATGCCTGGTCAGTCAACCACCCTCACCATTACAGAGATTTGGATTTGTGGGCTGTAATTCCCAGATTTCTGCCTGGGGAATTCTTGGAGAATTCTAGGAGTGGCAGTCCAAAACCATAAAAGAGCACACCCCTATTTGTCAACAGGACTAGAAAACAAAAGAAGTGCTCATTACACATTTCTGCTAGTCTTCAACTCTAACCACAGTGCTGCCCCTACTGCTAACCCTCAATACACTTGCATTCTTATAGTGTCAGAAAATATCCCTTAACTCACCCAATGCAAGTTTTTGTGTTTTTATTCTGATGCACAAGGATTAGACAAACATGTAACAGTATATGTGAAATTAGAATCAAAACGTTTTATCAAGAAATTGTTTGTTTTAGATGTTGCTCTTTGTTCCATGCTGTTTTCCAGAGAATCATGATGCTGAGAAACCAAAGTGAGAAACCAAACCAAACCAAACTTGGTTCTCAATAAGTGGCATTAAAGGTGAAATGCTGGAGTGCTATTGTTTGGCATTCAATAAAGAAGCATGCATTACATTTTCTAAATACTTTGAAGGATTAGAGAGTTGATTTCTCTTTCCCCATCAAGCGCATCAAGCAAGCAGCTAATGATATGAGGAGGGGAGTTCTGCTGCCTACAAATCAGTAGGCAACAACACTCTGGGGAATCCTGAAGAAAATTTGGACTCAGTCATAGCTGTAGGCCAAATCTCAGTAACATCTAGATGTCAACACCCCTCTAGATTGGGATGGACAAAGTGTAGCTCAAGAACCACTTTTTTTTTTCCCCTGGCCTCCAGATGTGGGTGGAGGGTATTTTTCAAAAATGTCCTCAGTGCCAAGACTGGACAAGAGGTAATTAACCAGGCCTCCAGGGGCCAACTTCATCCATTTTCAGCAGGCTGCATGACCAGTAAACCAGATCAGTTGGGGAGACCGGAGGAAAAAACAGTTGGTACACCAGGTCCTGCTGAGGCATCAGAGGGCAGGTCTACTCAAAACTTAGTAGACCAGGATTCTGGCCCAGATGTGGGTGATGCTCAAATGGAGGGCTGGTCCACTAGGATCATGGGTAGATCAGGCCTCACTTGTTGGAGGGCAGGTATACCTGGGTCTTGGTACACCAGGCCTCTGGGCCAGACTGTACAGAATGTC
This sequence comes from Intellagama lesueurii, assembly GCA_037013535.1. Taxonomy (NCBI): domain Eukaryota; kingdom Metazoa; phylum Chordata; class Lepidosauria; order Squamata; family Agamidae; genus Intellagama; species Intellagama lesueurii. Next base: position 65,527,900 of record JBAJHW010000005.1, on the reverse strand, counting down.
AGTTTATTAATACATAGTAAAACAGTTACATTGCAAAACGCATGAAGTTATTGCTGGTTATATTACAATTGTAGTGTCACTTAATTATATCTTAGTTTATGAAACAGAATTAAATACAAATCAGTAGTTGATTACAAGTGCTGGTTAACTGTGACCTGTGTGTTCATTCAAATCAACCACCATAAATTTCTTTTCACTTTTTTTTGCTTCTGCTGACTACCACATTAGTATTAGAGCAGTGAGATAAGAGACAAAGTGAGAAACCTCACCACTGCCATATAGGTTGCTTTAAGTAGAGCACTCTTCCCCTCAGTTTCCCATCTGAAGTGTGGAAAAAATGTATATCTTATTAGATTATTGTTCTTGTAAAATTGAAGGAAGAGTGTGTTTGCTCCAGTCTAATTAAGTGATACAAGTTAACTATGGTCTAGGAATATTAGACTTATACTGAGGCACATAACATTCCCAGTTATCAATTCCTTTTTTTAAAAAAAACCCTGAACTTTAATTCAGGAACAGGAAAAACTGTGGTCATGTACAGAAAAAGAGAACAGAGTTCCTATATCTTTAATAATGGAGGAGGAAATTTCAGTAGGTGTACCATGTATTAAATGCTCCATCTCTGGTAGTTCCTCTTCTAAGCAATCATTAATGATACAGGAAGCTGGCACTTATTTTCAGCTGGTCACTCTAACAACTCCATCAGTCCGGGTCACTGAGTGTGCTAGCTGAAGCTGATCATGCTCAGCCAGCTCCTAAGGTGAAAACTCTCCTGTTATATCCATTGCATTTCCTAGTAGCACTCTGTGGGGCTCCTTGAAAATGTCTGTTGGTGGCTGACAATGATGACAAATCAGCCACCTTTCTGTTCCAACACGGGATTCAGGAAATCATTTTGCAAAAAATAAACCACTAACTGAAGTTATGAATGGGGGTGGCAGAGTGGGCTGGAACGTAACACCTGAACAGACTACCCAGGGTTTTAAAAACAACGTTACTCCTCCTCCAGGCCAGGGAAACAATAGGCACATTTTAAAATCTGATATTGAAATTGAAAGCTAGGAAATATAATGTTCTCTTTGTTCTTCTGGTTATTTTAAAACTGTGGTGTGGGTGGCAGTGATTATACCAGTTCAGTCAGTAACTATGAGCTTGTAAGGTATCCGCTTAGATTTCTTGGCAATTCTTGACACTGCATATGTAAGGCTTAGGGTTAGCTTGTGGTCCAAAAAGGGGAGGGGGGTTTCACAGGAGGGCATCACCCTCTCATCTCTGGTTGGGAAGCTTTGCATGCTCTGTGCATGAGCTAACTCTAGTTGACATCAATCAGAAATTAACAGATATGTTAGTGAGGGAACAGAGCAATTATTTCAGTACTGTTATCTGAGTTGGATTCAAATAAATGTGTTTTCTCTACCAGCAACTGCTGCCTTAAGCCAGCGATTCCCAACCTTGGGTAACCCAGGCATTCTTGGACTGCAATTCCCAGAAGCTTTCACCACCAGCTGTGCTTGCCAGGATTTCTGAGAGTTGCAGTCCAAGAACACCTGGGTTAAGAACCACTGCCTTAAGCACTAAAAAGTCAAGGTGTGGTTACAAATTGAAACACTCCTGGGTTTGCATAGGGTTTAGCATGCTTGAAATTGATTTGAAAATATCTGTTTATACATTTGGGGGTGGATTGGAAAGTGAGGTATTTTAAACAGTCATGATGGGGTTGATTATCTTAACTCAGTTGTGCACACAATTTATTGTGAATCATTTTGGCATGTACAATGCCCATGTCAGAGGTTTTCTTTCAACCTGTTTGTATTTTATTGTTGTATAACTTAAACACTGGAAAGTGCCACCGGCTGTCTTGTTGGTGATCTATTGCTATGCCACTTGGAAATACATTTTTAAAAATTGTATCAAGTCAGCTCCCCTCTACTGATATACCAAACAGCTTAAAACTCGAATAAAAATTGTCCCAAGAGGATGCACACAAGCCGAAACCCACATGACTTTAGACTGATTTCAAATACCCCGACTAGAGATGGGGGTATTCGTATTCGAATATGAATATCCCTGCACAGGTGGAAATAACGACGGTCCACTCACAATTTTGCTGCTGATGCGAGCTCATCGGACCTTCTTATCACGCCATTGTCCGCAATTGATTACCCAGTCCTGGCAGGAGGCGGGATGACAAGCCTCTCTGCTAGGTCGGAGAGTGGCTAATCCATTGCGGAGAACAGTGCGATAGGAAGCCTCCGCGGAGCCGGCAGCAGCGGCGAAATTGTTAGTGGACAGTCCGGCCCCATGGGGCCCGACCCTTGTTATTTCCACCTGTGCGGAGATATTCATATTCGTATATACAAATACGAATACCCCCATCTCTAACCCTGACCCAGCTCCTGATTCATTTCAATAAAGGGTAAATAAATTGAAACTTAATCCAGACAAGACAGAGGTGCTCCTGGTCAGTCAAAACGCAGATAAAGGAATAGGGATGCAGTCGGTACTGGATGGGGTTACACTCCCATTGAAACAACAGGTGCGCAGCTTGGGGTACTCCTGGATTCATCCCTGAACCTGGATGCCCAGGTCTCAGCGGTGGCCAGGAGTGCATTTGCAGAATTAAAACCAGTGTGCCAGCTACATCCATTTCTTGAGAATCCTGATCTGGCCACTGTGATACATGTCCCAGTTACTTCCCAGCTGGATTACTGTAATGCATTCTATGTGGGGCTGCCAATGGAAAGTGTCAGGAAACTTCAGAGGGTCCACATTGCAGCAGCCAAATTGCTGACTGGGTCTGATTACAAGGATCACCTAACCCCCCTGTTACAACAGCTCCACTGGCTGCCGATCAGTTACTGAGCACAATTTAAAGTGCTGGTTTTAACCTAAAAAGCCCTAAATGGACTGGGTCCAAGCTATCTCAAAGATTGTATCTCCCATTATGAGCTTGCTAGGTGTTAAGATAATCAGGAGAGGCCTTTCTCTTGGTCCCACCACCTGCACAGGTGCGTCTGAAAGAGACATGGGAGATGGCCTTCTCTTTTACTGCTCCCAGACTGTGGAACTCCCTCCCACTGAAGGCCAGGCTGGCCCTATCTTTAATATCCTTCCACAAGCAGGCAAAGACCTTTCTCTTCAGGCAAGCCTTCCCTCAGTAAACCAGCTACCTGTGTGTGATTTTTAGAGAGATTCTTATTCATTATTGCTTTAACTGGATTTTTAGTACTACTTGTGTTTTCCATTTTTGTGTCTTCGATTTCTCAGAGTTACTTTTTTGTATACTTATTGATCTTTGCCTGTTAATGTTGCAAGATGCCTCCTCATTAATTGTTCCTAGTTTTAAATATTGTCTTTTAATGATGTTAACCACCATTTGTATACTCATTGTTTTCAACCTAAAATATTGGCTTTCATTGTCTGTAAGCCACCTTGAGTCCTTTTTCAAGGAGAAAGGTGGGGTAAAAATATTTTAAACAAACAAACAAATAAACTGCACCCTGTCTGAAAGGATCAATTGATGAATCAACACTGTTGCTGCTACAGCAAGATTTTGGCACCTATTCAACAGCTGGTGGTTGCTGAGTCAATTACCTGTCAAATGAGCCCTTCAAAACAATCTACGTACATCCACTTCATCTCTAATGCTTGGTGATTATAAAATCCAACAGCTATCGGAGAAGGGGGAAACACTCTAGCTCTCTGAATCCACCCTAGACAACTACAGATAATTCTTGGTAATTTAAAATTTCCTTTTGAAGAACCATATTCAAAATGTTGGTTAGGCACCATAAACAAGAGTCAGGTTATAAACGTTTTCCAATGTTAGTCTATCCTACTTTTCCAGTAGCTGGAAGAACAAAGGTTTGTGTGTGGATTTTTTTACTAGAGAAAAAGCCACCTCTTAGATGCTGTCCTTTTGATGGCAACTCAACCCTGCAAGAGATCAAGGTACACTAGATAAGGATGTCATAAAATGGAGACACCACATGTTGTTGGTGCCTATCTCACCATCAGCCTCCCAGATTTTTTTTCTAACTCCAAGAACAAACTACAAAAACTACTGCAAAGCTTCCCTAAGAAAATGCTCTTTTATTTGCATTATGCAGTCTGATGAAGAATAGTAAGAGTAAGCACCTCTCAATATGCAGAGGCACCACATAATGAAATTGTTGGCATATTATCCAAAGTGGCCAGGTGTAAAAGACAGCTGGGTCTTTCCACCTTTAATAGTGGTGTAGCAGAGGGAATTTCAGCAAGTTCAGCTTATCACGCAAGTGTAGCCTGTGGAAACCACTTCTTAATGAAAACTATTAAAGCTACAGGAACATTGTCTAGTTTTCCATCTGGCCACCTTAACATCATCTCTCATTGGCCCAAATTATTTGTTTCCTAGCCTTACTTCTTGGAGTCTTATTGCTGATCTGTGGATTCTGGCACCTCATTGCTACACAGTGTAGAACACTGATTCCTCACGTTGGGTCCCCAGATGTTCTTGGTCTACAACTCCAAGAAATCCTGGCCAGCACAGCTACTGGTGAAGGCTTCTGGGAGTTTTAGTACAAGAACTGTTGGGGACCCAACATTGGGAACCACTGGTATAGAGCACAAGAGGGTTGGTTGGTTGGTTGGTTGGTTTTGGAGCTTCTATATTGTCCCATTAGTGCACAGCAATATTCTGGGCACTTTACATAAAAAACAAGATAAATAAAAACCCCAGCAAAGCATAAAACAACAACAAAACCCACCATTAGTTCAGAAGACATGAAGAGGTAGAATGGCAGAACAGGGGCAGAAAAGTTTAAAAGAGGCTTCCCTCAAAAGTCTCCCAAAAGAGAAGTGTCTTCAGCAGTCTCTTAAAACTAGGGAGGGAGGGGGCCAGGTGTAGCTCTACAGGGAGGCAATTCCACAGGGATAGTGCCACCTGTGAGAGGGCCAGATTTCTTGTGGAAGATTTTCTGGCCTCCTTTGGCATACCCACCCAGAGGAGCATAGCCTGAGAGGATCTAGTGGCACAGGCAGATGACTTTGGGGAAATACACTCCAACAGATAACATGATCCCAAATGGTGAAGGGCTTTATAGGTTAAACCAGAGTGATCCTACCTGTACCAAAAAAGGAGAAGTCCTTGTTAGGAGTTTAGAAAGGTGCAGGTAGGAAGACTCCAAGAACTATTTGGTTTGCTCCACCAATTATATTGTATGATCACTGGAAAAAGGAGTTTGTGCCCACCCATTCCTGCAGCATACCAAAAAGCAGGTTAAATGTCTGTCTGATTGCAATCGTAGTTATATTTCAAAAGCAATATAGTGGCTGAAACTTACTGTTTCAAAGCTGTAACAAGCAGTGACATTGGGCTGCTATTCAGACAAAGTACAGGAAATGAATTCTTTTTTTGAAAGCAACTTTGCAAGTTTCACTTCAATTCTTTCTGAAGCTTTTGTATGAACTAAGTACCTTTTTGGGGTAAAGTGATTTCCAAAGACACTAATTTTACAGGGTAGTGTAAATTTACCTGTGGTATTACTCCAAATGCTTTCCTCCATTGCTGCACAGAGACAGTGTTCCAGGAGACATTGTCAATCTGAATATCCCCTTCTGCATTCAAGAGTCTCAAGAAAGCAAAGAGCAAAGTACTCTTCCCTGAGCCGGTTCTTCCTAAAAGGCCAACCTGCAATATTTATCAACGCAAATTAATGAAGGAACTACCACCCATAACTTAATCACATTGTGTTAGAAATTAACAAAAGAGCAGTTCAAGATGGAATGCTTTATGCTGAAATGGGTTTGAAACTATAAATATTAATAGAACAGCATGAATTGTACAATGCTAAGAGCAGATTCTGCTACTCTGTAGCAATCATCTAACTTCCCACAATAAACTGATAGCATTAGATGTCTTTCTGTCTTTATAGTACAAATATTTTGTTATAACATTCATAACAGCATTATAAACTTTAAATGTAAAAAAACACACACACAATTTATATACTTGGCCTTGCTTTGCTCCTTTTTGTGTGACATCAAAATAATGTCCAGATTAGGCAAAGCTGGACAAACTTTGGTTTGCACAAAGAAAAAAGCACTGTATTCCATTCTAGCATGTCAACCAAGAACTCTATATACCTAAATCATGCAACACATGTTTGATACCAAGTTGGGATGTTTTCTTAAAAATCAGATGCTGAAGAATATATATAGATGTTTTCCTCAAGAGAACACATGTATTGCTTCTTCAACATCTAAGTAGGCAACCTGGTGTCCTCCAGAGGTTTTGGTCTGCAGTCTCCCAGAAATCTCAGCCACCTTGACCAGTAATCGAGAACTGTGGGAACTGTAGTGCAAATTAGTAGCACGAGTGTAATTTGTTCTATGGTAACTTTCCTGAAGAATGAAGACACTCTAACTCAGTGACCCCCAACCTAGCATCCCTTGCAGTTTTGAAGTACAACACCCATCAGCACAACCCCACATGTCCCAGGGTCAGAGATGATGCCATCTGGAGATCATCACATTGTAGAAGGCTGATTTATTGTAGCATAGAGGTGTTTCAAAGATTATGAAGATCTAAATACTGTATCTAGTGGTATGTTACTAGTACATCAGCCTGTAAGGAGGGGGGATTAGTTTGCTTCCAAACGTGCATTTATTAGTAAGCCTTTCCATCATAACACAAGTAGGAAGTGAAGAGAGATAAATGTGCAGGTATAGGTCATTCTCTTATAGCCTAGGTTGGGTTTTTTCTACCCATACACTCTACTTTTCTACAATTCTACAATGACAAGAAATTTTTATCATCTCTGTGCTCTACAGATGATCAGTACTTCAATAAGTTTTGCATCTATTTTTAATTTTCATATTCCATATATATTAAGTAAATTGTCTCTTCTGGTGTTTTTGCAAACCCTGTATATTAAAATTATGCAAATAATTATTGTGTCTTTTTACAGGTTAGAAACCTGGAACTATTTTGGTTTAGGGAGTACTGCTGCCACTAGCTTAGCTATGAAGCACCTGAAAAAAAAGTTTAGATGAAGATAAGTAAATTTTCTCACCCGTTGTCCTGGACTTATTGAAAAGGAAATGTTTTCCAGTACAGCCAGTCCTCCCTCTACATACTTAGCTGTGAGATCTTGCACTGTCATTTGCCCACCAGATGGCCAGATGTTATCTTCTTTAACATGCTTATTCTCAATTATGAGGGCATGGGAAAGTTCCCCATTCTTTGCTGGTGGTATAAATTTGGATTCTTCTGTTGGCATATCAATGAATTTGAACACTCGGCTCACAGACCGCATCTGGAAACAAAAGCAACAAAGTCTTCTTAAAACTACACAAAATGCTAACTAAAAAACATTGCGACCAGAATCCAATTGCAGATTTATGTCAGTGTCAGTGTAACTGCATATATCATGACAGTGAAATGTTGCTAATTAATGAGTTGTTGTTGCTCATATTCCTACTTCCATAGCAATCACATGACTTTGGTGCATGAGTTTTTTCTACTATGTGGTTTGCCTACAAAGGAAGCTTCATCCTATTAAAATATTGAGTCTCCCAAGTATAACAGGTCAGGGAAATCTGCTGTTAGCAAATTAGTATTTAGTCTGCAGCATACAGTTCCTTCTGTCATGATGACTCACTGTTGCTATGTATATTTAAGTATGTGTTTCCACCAAATAGTAAGGAGGTTTGTTTATGCATATAATCCCACAAGGGAAATCCTGTATTAACTTTAAATCTTGTTACACCTGACTATAGCAATTCTTGCCATTTTTGGAGGTACTCTGATCACAGAAAGTGCCAAACAGCACATCTAAATTGCTCTTTAGATTTTTTTTTCTTCTATAGATGATTTAAATATTTTATTTCAGTAACTTTCCGTGCACACAGGACCAAACTTTAACATTTGTTCTCTACATGAAATCCTGGCGTTTTCCTACTGTAATAGATGACTATGCTAACATTTTAATCAGAGTCATAAAACTCTTTGCATACAGAGGTATGAAGCAAGAAATGTTTTTATTGGTCAAATTCTATACTGTGTTTCTTAAGAAAAATAGAGCAAAATATACATACATTACTATATTCTTTGTCCTTTGTCTTTTTCACTATGCACTGCAAATTATACCACATTAATATTTGGAAGTAGCCTACCAGACTGGAATGCTCTAGCAAGACTAATTATACTTTCTTGAACGCAGTTATCAGTATCTACTGAAAATTAGTGTTTGCTGACCTTCAGATCCGAGAACAACATGAGTCCTTCACCATGGGAAAGCAAACTCCATGATAAAGAATCTTTGTGTATTAATAGTGGGAATGTACAGTGAGGCTTTGTGGTTAAATAATTGTTTTTCTGTGAATATATATTTGCCTTGTGGTGACTTCTGATAACAACAAATCAAGCCTAGATTTAATCATACTTAAAAGATGACCCACTGAAATAACTGGGACTTGTTAGTCATGAATAATTTGATTGATTTCAATGTGGCTAATTCTGGATCAAATCCAGAGAAGTAAAGGATAATTTTCTTTAGTCAGAAAAGTTCAAAAAGATCACTCACAGTAGTTCTTAATACATTACCATCAAGCTACTAAAGGAGATCAGGAAAACAAAAAAGCATAGAAGTAAATGGATTGTGACTGGTCTCTGTCTTACAATTACATGTTAATTATAATCAGTTCTGTATATGTTCACACAAAGTTACCCTCAAAGACTGATGAGGAAAACGGGAGTGAAATGGCTTTGACTTGGAAAAGGTCCGCTGAGGGCAAAGGACAGATGAAACTTTTGGAATGAACAGATGTGGCAGACAGGTTAATTAAACCGCTTTCTAAAGGCATTTCAGCTCATCACATTGTAGGAGGAGATTTAGATCACTGGAACTGTTTAACTGCCAGATAGTGGCTGGCCATATACAGAGGCAAACTGTGGGGAGGGTGGTAGAGTTTAAAAAGGAAATTGGCAGGCAGGGCTAATCTGAGTTTCTTCAGGTTGAGGAAAAGGTAATAGTATTAGGCCAGAGGTACTTTAGGAAATGATAATAAAAACAGACAGGCCGTTCTAGGAAGCAAAGGCTTTTAGGGAGCAGTTCTTTGGTGGAACACCTCTGGTGGTGTCAGTGGAGACTGAAAAGCCCAGGAGTTGGCACACTGAGGTACTATACCTTTGGACATAAAAACCATTAAGCTACATCCCCGATTGAGCCTTCTGAAAACAATGCTTCTGTTTCCAGCATCTGCCTCAGTCTACATTTCTACCCAAGCCAATATGATATTAAAGAACTGTTTAAATATTACATATTATTAGCACCAGCTGATTTACTGCATTTCCACCACTATAAACAACAACAGGAACAGCATATATACTGCACCAATACTTAACACATACTTAGGTTTTTGGTTAAAACTTGTATCTCTTATATAATACCGGTCAATGTTTGTATTATGTTGACTGACATTGTCTGGTATTTTTGAATAATAATAATAATAATGTGCTATCAAGTCAACTTTTACTTAGGGCAACCCTTTTCAGGGTTTTCCAGGTAGGGAATACACAGACATGGTTTACCATTCCCTTTTTCTAGGGGTGCCTGGAGATTGTGCAGCTTGCTCAAGGCCACACAGGTTGGCTCTACTCACAGAAGTCATAGTGAAGAACTGAACTCATAACTTCTGGCTCTGCAGCCAGATACCTAAATTACTGAGATATCCAGCCAGCACATAAAACATAGAGAGTCAGTAAACTGGAAATAATTCCTGGTCTTGGCCACGTTGCCAATCTCTCATCAGTGAGTGAATGTTACAACAGCAGGACTGAGATAAGAAATACTTGCTGAAATTCTGTTGCTAAGTGTAGTAAGTTGCAACTAGAGTAGGACATTGAATCAAAAGAACTAACAGATGAATTGACTCACCAAATCCCCACTAATTCAATGGGCCTATTCTAGTTGTGTCTTACTATGCTAAGTAACAGGATTTCATCCCCTATATAATGCTGAAATAATTATAATATGGAAAGACAATGTTTCAAGACTGAGCACAAAATGAACGGTTTTTTTAACTTCATGCAAAATGTATCCAACTCCTCATGCTACAGCTATCTTCTTAGTGGTCACCAGTTCTTCACAAGTATAAACCTATATTTCCAGTTCATCCTAATTTTTTATATAATTGAGGAATCCAATAGGCTTCTTATTTGCTGTAATTCTTCCTTTAGCTTGCAATCTATGAAGTAATTGTAATGAATAGATATGCACTAACCATCACACCTGAATATCTCATTTCCTCAAAAAGAAAAAAAAACCAGTTTCTTAGCAATTAACTGCAGATGCCTATAGCATCTTCTGTGTTACTGAAATAAAGTGTATGAGATTACAGAGAACAATATCACTGGGCATTTATATTTTTACCCAAGAGTTCATGAAGTTCAAAAGCAAGAAAGCAAGAGATGAAGGGAAAAAGAAAGTATTTTAGGAGTTGATCAAGATGACACATTTAGATGCCTTGCAATTAGTGTCAGTAATATCTCTTATTTATTTAATTTGTTATTTATTTATTTAACTTATATGCCGCCCACTCTACCCAAAGGTCTCTGGGCGGCTTACAACAATTAAAATACAATAAAAAAGATAAAGCAATTAAAATACAATTAAATTGTATTTTACATCTTAAGATGTCAAGGGGTGGTAGATTGTCAGTGATATTCAGGTGATGGGTTTTAATGGGAGTTAAGAAATTGCAAGAAGACACAAGTAATCCCACACCACCACCATTAGGAAATGGGAAAAATAATGAGTTTGTTCAGATACTCTAAGAGAGCGGATTTGGAGCTCTGTGCTTGGCTGCCTAATCTGACATTCAATCCTACACAAGGTTTTCTCTAGATTCACCCCAGTGTTGCCTAGGGAATTGATTGAGTGGCACCAGGCTGTCTGGTCAGGGACAATGTGCAGAAAATGAAGCATACAAATCACCAATGTCCATAGTAGTTTGGCATTTCGTTTTTTTCTGGGCAGGCACGTTTCCCTGAAGTGACCTGAAATGAGACACAAAATGGCCCTATTCATTGGGGGGGGGGGTGTTTTGCTTTGTGGTTCATTTTGTGTCCCTCTCTAACCCGAGGTATTTGGGGCTTTGCTCTCATGTGGCTTCAAAGAGACATTTGAATTCTTTATTTCTTCAAGCAACTCCTGCTCTGGTGCTGATGAAAAGAACTCGGAATGTACAAATTGTAGCATCCAATTTTGTTATATCACTATTGTTTTTTTTTATATATATAAGTATATAAAAACAAGTTTTGGTTTGCAATATTCATTTAAGATAGATAGATAGATAGATAGATAGACAGACAGACAGACAGACAGATTGATAGCACCAAAGAACCAGAGAGTTATATGCTGCTTTCTGACACTGTGATAACTCTCTTCCTGAACACCAATTTGAGAAGAGTTGCTGATATGCACACTAGCAGTTTCCATCAGTCATCTAAGTATGGCAGCCTATATGGAAAGGGAAGCTTCTGAAGAAGAAAAGATGTAAGATGTGCCAAAAAGAGGCAGCAAATGCAATTTGAGAAATACATAAGAAAAGGAAATACAAGTGTAATGGCAACTTTGTAGGGAAGTAGTATAACAGGGGAAGTAAGTGCTTTTGCCTCCAAATTAGGATTTATTAGAGAAATTGCGTAAAATGGATATATTATTATGGAATTTAGACTTGCAAAATACCTAATTGTTAAATTATTAAGGTTTCATAGAAGATAAGTGGAAATAAAATAAATAAATACATTAGGGCCATTGTATCTGCAGGATCAGTATCCACAGTTTCTCTTATCTACGGTTTGCTGTAGCTCTACATACAATATAAAATGATGTCCCCTTATGGTTTTTGTCTTGCCCTCTTATATGTTATATATAGGTTCCCTTGTATTTGTGCTTTCAGGCATCCACAATAGATTGTGGAACTGATAACCCTGAGATACAGGGGTCCTACTGTAAAGTACTAACTGCAGACAAAATTATGTGGCTTCAATACCAAAAACTATGAACTTCATTTGACCAGAAAGAAGAGTTAAGTAAACAGTTATTGAAGAAGAAACAGGAAAATTTCCTGAGAACTTTGAAGGAAAAGTGATAATCACAAACTTGTATCCTATACCTACAGAGAAATGGCAAACAATGTAATTGATGAGTTCAAGTTTATAAATGAACATTCTGCACACAAAGTAATATATGAAAAAAGATATAACTGTGTAAAACAATTTGGTATTAAAATAAAAAATAACATCTAATTTTAAAAGAACATGTGTGACTCTTACCAGACTGTCTACATCTATGCTTGAGTTTACAGCCCACTGCAAGGTTGCCATAATATTCATGGCTAATGTGAGAATAATGCCAACTTTTCCTGGCCCATTTCCTGTAAGCATAAAGCCGCATTTTAAAATCATATTTACTTCTCTGTATTTAACTTAATTAATTCAATAATTTTACTAAATTGAGTAAAATTGACTAATTTTTCTAGACTAGGGAAACTACTATGTTTTTCAGATGTATCCATGTGTTAACATCAGACAGATCTACTACTACTTACTATTACAATGAAACATAATGCAAAGAAATCCATCAAGGGGTCAAAATAAATTTCACAGATAGCACATAGCTATGAACGGAAATCGTTCTATGTTCTAAACACATGATTCCAGCAAGCTTCAATGCAAAGCAAGCTAATCTGCAAATGACAGGTGGTGTGAGAAATTCCGGCTACAACAATTACACTGCATTCAGGATTTAAGGAATTCCCTCTTCTAATAACATGCTATCCATAATGTATCATTTGATTCAAGTTTTATGGTCAGAGGGATTAGTGTCCAGTAATGATGGTAGGAGTAGGAGTAAGGTCAAGAAAAACCTATCAAAGTACACTCAGCATATAGCACTTTAAAAGACTCTTAGGAAGTACATTGAATATCCTCAAGTAGGCTGCAATAAGAAATTAATACAACACACCTAAACTTGCTTACAGCACTGAACAATGGCTACTAATTCTTCACAAATATGTAAGTTTTAAAGGTGGACTTCAGAATAGAAGAAAAGCTATATACCTGTAGTAACAATGGAAACAAATGTCACAATGATGAAGAAGATGACAAAAATCATTTCTATTCTCATCTGGAACCAACGTAGTGTTGAGAGATATAGGAACCAGTTTGCTGTGTGCAAATTCAGAGCTTTATGAAACAGAGTCTCAAAATATCGTTGCCGCCCAAAAGCTCTTAGTGTCCAAAGCCCCTTCAAGCTTGTAATGAGATGTGTGAAAATTGGACTTCTGGCTATAAAGAATGTAAATTTAAAATGAAATCTTTAGTACTTTTTGAAGTTGATGTTTTTAAAAATTGAGTCAAATTAAATATCTTTCATTTCTGTTACATGTGTTCTTAGCTCATTTTGAAACTGTATCATGTCACAGAATACTCAGAAGTATGTTTCATTGACTAGGCTATTCTCTCTTCCTGTTGTAATGATTGTGATTACTTTATTGTTTAAATTATTTTAATGATGCCTTGAGTGTTGTTTCTAGTGAAAATTTGTGATTAAACAAATAATAATATTAAAAAGAAATTAAATTAAAATAAAATAATTTCTATATGTTGATGTCAGCCAGCACATATTTGCAATGCTGCCTCTTTGAAAATATGTCACACAAAATGAAACTTCATATCTTAAATTCCTGGTGCCATTATATTGTCTTGATATCTTGTGCAATCAATGAGCTCAAATGTTAACTAAACAGTTTCCATTACTGTGTACAGAAGTGAATTTCTAGAAAATTCAAGGTAAGGTAATCAATTTGAAACTTCAATGTAATATTAGATCCATATTCCAGGTTTGCCTTTACATTAAAAAAAAACACTAGTTAACATGAAAAGAATAAAAAGGACCTGCAAAGCAAATCCTACTGGTAGTAATACACTTATATGTTCAATGATTAATATACTATATTTTTTGTTGTGTGTTTAATTCTACCTGTTTTAAAGAATATTTGAGCTACTTTCAGTCCCTGTGGAGGAAGGAAGATGACATAGAAACCAATCAATCATGAATTAATCTCAAAAGTCTGTTATAACAAATTAGTCTATAAAGTCTGGATTTAGAAAGGAGGCAAGGCATTTTGAATTTAAGGTGGAGGCAGATAGGCTGGTGGGTTTTTTCTCCTTAATAGAAAGTAAACTTTCTCTTCACAATTCTCTTTTTTGCCTCTGCTCTGCTTCAGCTATGCTCAGAACCTTTTTCCCTTGTCCTACAAAGCAGACCCCGCTTAAATGGCTATGTCTTGGCTGATACTGAGTATTTGCACTGGAGAGTGAAAAAAACACTATGGCCAGCATCCTATTTGTTTTTTCCATGTGCACAACAGCTTGTTAGACACATGATTGTCTTTTTATGCCAGTTGTGCTAGGCGTTATTCACTACTACCAGCAAGCACAAACGTAAACCAAATTGTTCTCAATGGGGCAGTCCCCCCAGCTTGTGTAATTGAAAAACTGGAGATCACTAGAGCAATTGCTGAATGCTCTGCCCACAGATCAGTTATGCCTAGTGATTTTCAACAGGATTCTGGCCAGTGAAATCTTGCAATGGGAATTTAAATGAAAAATGATCAGTATATCTCTATCAGTTAATTTTTTAAAATATTTCAGAAATATACCAATTTTGCTAGACATACCTTCAGATTCCAGTTGTTTCAGCTGCTGAGAAGTGTGCAGGAAGTATGCTCTTAACATAATAAAAGCTACTATCACAGGCACAGATGCTAGGAAGATGTACGGTTCTACAACTGAGACTACTAATATAGCACCAACCACAATGAATATTAACTGTGGGATGAAAGAAAAATTCAATTGATACAATAAACATGTGCCTGACTGCCACATTTTACTTATCAGATATCAGCAGTCCCTAGAGCTATTAGCATATATAATCCTTATATCCCACAAGTGCTTCCCCAATTAGTACTGCCCCGTGTTTGCAGCTAGAGGTCTTAGTAACTGATTCATAATTTGCTCAGTCAAGACACCAGTAAAATGTATTAAATTATCTTATAATGCTGTACAACCAAATTAAAGAAAATATAAATGTTTTCATACAATTTTCATTCAAAACTTTTCCTTCAAAAATACAGATATATATGTAAGGAATGAAAAATCCACACTTAGTTTTCCAAAAAGATCATGAGCAAGGAGAATAGTTAGTTTCTTCTTTGTACACCTAATTATATGCAATTTGCAATCTCATATAACTTTTTTCCTAAATTTTCATCCTTTCTTTAAGAATATCTATTATGCCAAAAACTATACTAGAATGTTTTACAAGGCACTAATTATCCTAGGTCTAAAATCCTGCTGTCTGGATAGCTTAGTGGTTTAGGTATCTGGCTGTGGAGTCAGAGGTTGGGAGTTTGAGTCTCCACTGGGCCTCCTGAGAATATAGCCAGCCTGTGTGACCTTAAGAAAGCTACACAATCCCAGGATGCCTCCAGAAGAAAGAAATGGTAAACCACTTCTGAGTGTTCTCTACCTTGAAACTCTGAAAAAAGTTTGCCGTAAGTCAGAATTGACTTGATGGCACATGATGATGATTATTGACATCCAGCTAACCAGAGTAGACTCAAAACTCACTCTGTTGTGAGTTAATACCTATCTGAATCTCATTGATTCAATGGGTCTCCTGTGGTTGAGACTGCCAACTAGATTCAGACACTAGTCTTATGGAGAAAAAGGCCCTGAAAGCTAATCCACACAAATCTAGGACATAATACAGTCTAACTAAGGAAAACGCTGATATAACAAAAACTATAAGGAAACATAATTCTCAATTATAGCTTAATCAATCCTTAAGACTAGTTTTCAGGAGGCAGGGCAGCTACTAGTCAGACCACAAGCCTCTTATGAATGCTGTAGATGTTGAACCAATTTTGACCACAATGATTCTTGTCTGGAAAAACTAAACTTGGTCACAGAATGTTCTTCCATTTTAAAGGGGGTTATTTTTGGCGTAGTCCCTGTTAGGCATACATTTGCCTTTTCTAAAATGCCACAATTTGTAATCTTGCTAAAGTCAGAGCTTGACAGCCATGGAAGCAGAGCTGGCTTTATTCTTTGAAAGCAAACCTAGCCAGCTAGTGGAAATATTGGTCATGACATCATGTTCACAAACAACAAAATAAAATAATAGTTATTACACCCATAATAGATGTTCATTTGGTTCCCCCCCCCCCCCCGCCCATCTAACCACAGTTAATAGAAGCACACTCCATTTATAAAATATAGACATCTTCAAACAATGAGATCCTTGTCTACCAAATTGTTCCTAGTCGGCTGTAGGAGATAATACAGTGCCTGCTGTTGCTATGTCATGCATTTGGCACAGAACTGGATATAATTTTTCAGACTCTGTGAGGTCACGTTAGTCATTGTATGAGCTTTCTTTAAAAAGAGAATTGAATTCTTACAACTGTAATTATTATGAGCATTGACTCTATAGCCAAAATGCATTTCTTAACTAATGTAAGGAAAATCCTACTGAAGCAGAGCAAAGTTCTGTTCAGATTATTCTGCGGATTTTTGCATGGCTTTAAGAAGCCCAAAGGAAAATCATGAAGGCAATAGTCATCTCTTCCTGTTGACCCCACAGTTTTTAGTCAGTGGCATACTTCTAAACATTCAAGATCTATATAAGGTAAAGGTAAAGGTTCCCCTTGACAATTTGTCCAGTCGTGTCCGACTCTAGGGGGTGGTGCTCATCTCCGTTTCCAACCCATAGAGCTAGCGTTTGTCCAAAGACAATCTTCCGTGGTCACGTGGCCAGCGCAACTAGACACGGAACGCCGTTACCTTCCCACCGTGGTGGTACCTATTTATCTACTCGCATTTTTGCATTTTGCATGCTTTCGAACCACTAGGTTGGCAGGAGCTGGGACAAGCGACGGGGGCTCACTCCGTCGCGTGGATTCGATCTTACGACTGCAGGTTTTCTGACCTTGCAGCACAGAGGCTTCTGCAGTTTAACCCGCAGCGCCACCACGTCCCTATCAAGATTTATATAGCTATCATGAATTTTGCCTTCTAGAGACAATTTACTGGTTAATATCACAACTTGTTGCAACAAAAGTATATGTAATTACACCTTGGCTGAAATCCTGTTGCTTAGTATCATAAGTCACAAATAGAGTAGTCCCATTAAATCAGTGGGGATTTGATGAGTCAATTCCTCCATAAGATCCAGTGATTCAATGGGCATACTCTAGTTGTGACTCTAAGCAGGATTTCAGATGCAATGTAAGCAAATATAGTTTTGTCTGTGCTGAATATGCAGCCACTCTATCTCATTGAATGGATAACACCTTACTCCAGTCCAAGTTCTAGAACACATGTTCTCTCTCTCTCCCTCTCCAGATGAAGTAATGGAGTGAGCAGTGAAGCCAAGATTGGATTAAGAAGGACTAGAGGCATATACAAGCAAAAGACAAAGAAGAAGATATTACTTCTGCAAAAGCATGCTTCTGGTGACATTATGCAGCTGAACATGTATTACATGTAATTTTTTCTTATTATTATTTTTATCTGGTCTTCATAAAAAGTGGTTTCTCCATCAGAAAACATCCAACCTAATTGGAATATACATTTTATTTTTACAAACCTGGATGAAGTCAAATATTGTAAGTGGCAGCAGGTCATCCAGTATTGCTATATCCTTTGAGAATCTGTTAAGTATTCCACCTAAATGTTGAAGAAAATAATAATATAGAGGTAGATTTTATTGAAATAGCACAGAAGTAGATTATTTTAACCACCCAGCCTTTTTGGGCAATGAGTATACCAGATCTGGTAGAAGTTACAGTGGATAGTTTGTTGTAGTTAGTTTAGCATTATATTTACCTCTACAAGAAGAACACTGTGTCAATACAAGCAACATAACATGATTCCAAGGAGACTAGCTGAATGGAGGCAGGATTATACTTGAGACTGGTTTATGCATTGGGTAGTCGAACAGTCCTCTACGTGCAGTGGAGCAGGGACACCAACACCCTTTACCATTTCATCATATGTATTCATTATACCTAGGTATAGCTGCATAATGCAAAGTATGGGCTACACCTATGCCACATTATATCTTATGATCTTTATGCAGGCATTCAAAAGAAAAATTAATGTCAAAATGTGAGCAGGGAAAAGTCTAGTCCTGCCCTTGACTGCTGCCTTATGAAGAAAGACAGACTGAAGAGCAGTCTACTATGTGTGAAATCTCCCCCTGCAATCTAGAACCCAGATTTTCCACTTGTGTGGAGAGCCTCTATGTGTAGGAGCACCTTTTATCTTCTTACTGTGAAGACAGTAACAGGGCATAGAGCTAGAATTCTCTCCCAATTCAATTGGGATTAAATTCAATTAAGGTTACATTCAATTTCAGATTTAACCTTTTCTAGAACATATAAATAGGGCAGTAGGTGAGGCAAGGATGTATGTGGGTATGTGAACACCATGCATGGGGAACTTCTATATATAGCAGTCATGTGCTGGCCCTAACAGGACAGCAAACATAACGTTCACAACATGCATATAGTAAGGGGCTATCCATACTTAGGCAAAAAAATAAAGTTAATCAGCTCTACAAAGAGCCATGTATGGATCACATGCAAACATCATGCTGAACCAGTCATTTCACAAACCTGAATGTTGCTAGACTTCAGCTTCCAGAAGTCCAGCCAGCAATGCCAGTGATCAGGGATTCTGGAAGTTAAAGTCAAACAGTATCTGGGAATCCACTGACTTTGGGAACCACAGCATGAGCCCATTGTTTAGCATGGCATGAATTAGCGTAACTGAATCTCAGGTTCATGCACTCCCTGTTCTTCTCTCATGCAGCCAGAAGGAACTTAGAAGCTGTTACTTCTAATTTTACTGAACTATACATCATCTGGAGCACGTATCCCTGATCACAATGTTATTCATTTCTGGGTAAACATGCAAAGACTGAGAACATCTCAGATACACAGGAACAAGGAAGTCAAGATTTTATGCTCCTTCACCCTGAGAAGCTAATTGAACTGCAGTAACTGAGTTTCAAGCAATTTCTACTCTTAACATTCCTAATTCCATCCATCAGAGGAGAGGGAAGATTCACAGAGTTCATTCATGTATTTTCTACTCCTTCAATTTTAAGTTATAGTACAGTGATCTCTTACATAGCACAGATTAAATGCTTGGTTCTCTAGTAATGTTCATCATTCTTTGGCTGCCCCCAAGCTGCCCTGTCTATCCAAAACATGATTATTCAAATTCCTTTGACTTTAGTGAAGGTTAATTTGAACCCAATATATTTAACATCACTGTCATAATATTATCAGTACAGGAATTCTACACATGTTTATTCAGAAGTAAATGTATTATTTCCAAAAGGTTAGTCTGATTATATGTTTGTAAGACTGAAACCTACATATCTTAAACCCAATATTCTAGATAAATTGGCTAACGAACAAGGCTGCCATGACACTTAGCTGACAAGTGAAGAAAAACTAGGTCTCAGAAAATGTTCTCAGGCTTTCACAAGCCATTTGAAAGGGGAAGAGCCCTCCCAATGATCTGAGGCTCGTGTCTTGTGGGGACTAAATATTTGGGTAGAGAGAAGATTGCAGATGCATTACAAGAAGGAGTGAGAATTTCTTTTTTATTCTTCCCTTTACGAGTGCTGCTGCAACCAGACTAAACCCACAGGACTTTCTTCTATTGTAAAGCACAATGCAACGTCATCACTGAACATCTTTTCAAGGACATTTCTGGGCCCATTTCTGAAGTGCAGGGGTTCTCAGCCCATCTTCAGTATCACTTTCTAAAAACATACGGAAAATATTAGAAGCTCCTGGACAAACTCCTAATCAATTTATAAACACTGCTTTCCTACTTTACTAATCTAGAGCAGTGGTTCCCAATCTTGGGTTCCCAGATATTTTTGGACTGCAACTCCCAGAAGCTTTCACCACTTGCTATACTGACAAGAGCTTCCAAGAGTTGCAGTCTAAGAATGTCTGGGAACCCAAGATTGGGAACCACTGATCGAGAGAATTCCTCTCCTACCAAGGTGCTCAAACAATATCTCCAAAAATTTCTACCCCAACCTTCTTTGGAGGAAAAATTCTGATGCTAATGAGGAGAGCTTTTCTCAGCCTCCAGAAAGACTTTTAACAAGATGTTATTACTGCAGATTGAATATGCCAGTCTAATTCTACCTGCTTTCAGTTTGTTGAAGGAAGACATAGGTGCCTGAAGGACCGCATGCAACATCTTGTGATGGAGAGTTTTAGAAACAGATATTAGAGTATGCACCAGCGGTACGCCTCTGAAGATTCCCAAAGCCAGCAGGGAATCTGCCACTCCCACATAAATGTAAAATATATAATAGTTGCTCGTCTCAGTAATAATAACTGCAACGTTATCCAATTGATCAGAGGTAGCATTTCTTGTTTTGGTTATATTTACAGGAGATGGAGTTGCTATCCTGTAAGAAATGAACACAAACAGTCATTGCAAGTCTCAGTTCCCCCCCCCCCTCTTATTACAATATGTCAAGGTAAAAAACCAACCAACCAATAAAGCTTTCTTGTTGTCCTGTTCTATCCCCAAACATGATCAAAATGTGTTGCTATTAAAACCATCCTTAAGAGGTTACATTTTAAATGATGTAAAGGAGAAAAATTCTCAGTTAATATCATGCAATTAATACTCACTCATTAATATATAATACCCCAACCAGAGAAGCAACCACCTGTGAATAGGAAATGCATAGTTAATTATTAAGAATATGCCTAGTGCTACTACTACCATTGTGTTTTATCCTACCTTTCTTCAAACGAAAAGATAACATTCTCCTACTTCCCTTTTGCTATCTTATTCTTAGAACAGTATTATGGGGCAGCTTAGTCCAAGGGTAAAACAATTGGTTAAAATGATATATTTTGCTTTGCAATGAACTGCAGCCTGACTTCCCAATTTGCAAAGTGCCTGGATCAGAGATGGCAAAGTGAGCATGTGGGATGTGGTATGCTAGAAAATGTAGTCCAAACAAATAACTTTCTCTACTTATGGCCTGAATGTGTGAGGAATATTGCAGGGATGTAATATAGTTGTTGCTGGTTAAATACGAATGCTCAGTAAAGGAATAGGAATGGCCGTGTAATGTTCCTGAGAACAAGAGATTCATTGTTAACTTTACATCGAGGTTGGCCATGTGGGATTGGCTCCTGCTCTTTTAAAAGTTCTGTATAACCAGGTATGGCTTGTGTGAAAAGCTATACCTGTTGAAATGTGATTGTTTACATAACTAATAAAGATTTATGAACCTAGTTCTCTTCTGCAGCTGGCTACTCTTAATGCAATAACTATGAAAAAGGCAAAGTTGGCTCTGCTTTCATTTACTTTTGTTGTACAGACTGTATACACAAGACAGAAATTACAAATAAAATATTCTTACCTCAATTGCAAAAATAACTACACACATTATTAATACAGCAATCAACTTTTTGTTGATAGTAATGTATCTGAAATATGTATTCCAGGTAGTAACAGTATTCATGGTCTCAGTATCATCAAAGAAACAGTCCTGGAAAAATAGTATACAAGAATGCAATTAGAATGATCTGATTATTTCTTCTTCTATATCCATAACCTATCAGTATCATCTTATCCATAGGGACTATTACTGAGATAGACATGAAATGAATTATTATAGTGATGTGCATAATATTTTATTTCTGTATCCAGTTACTACTATGTTCCATTCCATCTTCTTCTAATTGTTTTTGAAAAATTAATAGACTCTTTCTCTTAATTTTCTCATATAATACATATTTTTGTAGTCGCTTGCATGCATGTATAATTTTGATTATTCTTTCCTCATCACAAAATTTGAAGACTTTCATAATCTTACTGATAGTCACAATCCAGCCTTCTGCGCATCCCAAGAAACGTAGGCTCACATAAAAAGACAGACTTAGTGAAATTCCATCTCAACTCTACCGAAGCAGCCTAAGCATGAACTAGGTTATCTGATTCAATAACAGTTCAATAATATTGCATAATCACCCTGCGATTATTTTTAAAAAAAACCTTTAAAATTGAAAATTAAAGGAGCTATAATACAGGACCACATCACAGCATGTTCAGTAAAAGAAGACCACCTTACATAAATACTGATAAATGAAGCACAGCTAGTAAGTTTAATTTGAACCACATACCTTTAAATCTTCTTCATTCAGGTCTTCAGTTATTTCTACTATACTGTCCCGTGACAAGCGTCTGGCATAAATGTCTATCTCAGAGGACTGATGGATTACTGACATTTTACGTACTGATATACTGTTTTTTTTGTAAAAACTTTGTCCAGCGTGAACTGAAGTTCGGGTCATCAGGTTAAGCACAGACTGTCTTCTCTGCCCTTTGAATGTAGGGCCTGGATTAAATACATTGCTCCGAGGCAGAATTGCTTCCCCTTGTTCAGAATCAGGTACTAAAGACAACCTTCTTTCAACTGGTTCTCCAATACTTTCTTCTATCCCATTGACCTGCAGTGGTGTTTTTTGCATGAAAGAAAACTTCCGGCTCGAATTGAGTGCATTTATGACTGAATTTTTCCTTTTTTCAGGAAAATCTGAAGTTTGCTTAAAGGATGGCTTTTTCATTTCATTTATTGAACCCATTCCATCATTGTCAACAGAGAGTCTCCTCAATGTTTCAGTCAGAATGGAGTTTCTTCTGTCTGGGCTATATTGATCGAAAGCATCAAGTCCCATCAACTCAGAGCTGAAGTTTCGTCGTTGACTCTGAAGCTCAGAAAATGTTCCATAGAAATAACAGCTCCCTTCATGTAAAATTAATATCTTGTCTGCTATCTTTAAATGCTCCAGTTTTGAAGTGACAAGGATTCTAGTTTTATTGGCAATAAGCTTGCATACACAACTTTAAAAAAAGAAACAAAAATACGACTATAAACAGATGTTAAGAGTAATCACTGTTGTTTTTTTTACTTAAATACCTGGATGTTCTTATTTTTTCTCATGTTTTTTTCAGTTTACAAAAGATAGATCAATTTGCATTATCTGAGGTTACACAGTTTGAGAACTGGGAGAGAAATGTATATCAAGTTATACACTACAGGATCTAATAATGTTCAACTACCAGAAATCTGGAAAACACAAACACACTCTCTTTCTCTCTCTTTCTGAGTGTGTGTGTGTTTTGTATCATATGTAGGCCAACTTTCTCCCAATGAGGAAGCACAAGGCAGCTAACAACATGAAAGCAAGCAAAACTACAAACACAACAAATTACACATTAAAAAGCAATTAATCTATAATAGTAATTGAAAATACAGTAAGTGATTTAAAACATTTAAAACTTTAAAAGCAAACTTACTAAGGCTGTCACATAAATCTTCCCCCCTCCCCAGTAAGTTGTTACCAAATTGTCTGGAACTCAGCTCCTACTCTAAATGTTAAAATATTCTATTATACACCTTTCTTCCAGATGTCTTTTGCCACAACTCACTAAGACACACCATGATCTCATATCAAATATGGCTACAGTAGTATTACTTCCTTGGTATGTAAATCATTCACTAATCTGTCTGTCACCATATTATAGGTTCTATCTATCTCTATATCTGGGCAACAGAAAATCCGATTTGACTGCATAGATGTTACATATATCCAGAAATCTTAACTTCAGTTGTAAATGGATGGAGATTGAACTTGCTGTGACTAAATGGAAAAGTGATATTGGACTAAAGGGGAACTGAAACTTCAATTCAGCACATGTATTTGGATGGTTGTATGTCAGCTTAATGCTCCAAAATATGAACAGAATATTTTGTTATGCTAGAGTGGGCAAAACATGGTTCACAGAGCACCATGTAACTCATGAGGTCATATATTTAGCCCCTCAATTACGTCACTAAAATTCAGCAGGAAAAAAAATCCATTAAGCCTTTAAAATAGGCTCTAAAATAGGCACAAGTCCTCATATCCAATCTGAGTACCAATTCATATTTTGGACTGGGATCTAGTTTCACCTAGTCTCCCTCTCATCTGATCCAGCACCAGATCTGAGCTGATAATCAGATTCCTCAACATCTGTAACTCCCATTCACTTGAACTGAGACATGCAAATGGCTATTAATAATAAAGGAATTATTAAACATATGCCATGAAACTTGGCAAAATGGCAGAATATAAAAAGAGGATACACCATGCCAAATTGCAAGTAGGCAGCTTTCTAGGTTTAGGAGCGAGCCACCTCCAAAGTTTGCTTGTTTTTTTATTAATCTCTGTATTTTTAAGCTGTTTTTATCAGTTGCTCAGTTCTGACAGTTCAGGAATGGACATTCTCCATATAGGAGGCTAGTTGTTTGATGTAGGGGTAGGACTCTGAGTACCAGCAGTAAATTAAAGAAAAATGGCAAGTGTAGTAAGAAAACCTCAAAACCCATAGGTCAGCATACAGACAGAAAGGGTTACAATGCTTCCTGAGATGTCCAGTGTACTACTTAGAAGAACCACTAAAGCCAGAATGAGAGGTTGGAAATAGTTAATTTCTTAGAATTACAATTTATTTCTCATTTAGTGATATGGAATATACAATTATTCATACAACAATAAACATTTGCAGAATGTTAAACACAGAGAGAATTCCGTATTACAGAATGTGTTCATTCGGCATGTCACTGCTGCGCATGAACTATTTCTCCTTTCATTGGCATAATGCCCCTCTACTTAATAAATAAGAAAATATGCCAAAATGTTCCGTACCTTTCAAATATTTCTTTTTCTGTTAACATGTCTAAATAACCAAAAGGGGAATCCAAGAGATATAAATCAGCATCTTTATACACTGCTCTAAAAAAAAGACACAGAGAAATGAAATTAACTTTCATTGTAAGAATATCTGAAAATATTTTAATGTTTTTAAAAAATTAAGGATTTATTCAGGAGAGCTTTTATTAATATATACTGTGTCCAAGAGATCTATGATCACAATTGCATAAGCTTGTACAAGCCACCCTATTTACACACTCAACACAGAAAATATTTGTACATTGAATGTCCTAAGCATGTTCCCAAAATATTCCTCCTGACCTGACCATAAAGCATTGCATTTTTCTCAGAACATATTAGCTTCTTTTGAACTTGCTCAATATGCTAGATATGTGGACAACCACATTGCTCTAGAATAAGATTAAATTGTGAACAAGTCATACATCAGCCTAACGTACTGTATGTCATCCAGAGAACACATAGAACGAGGATCCAATAACCAAGTGATATAGCAGAAGTACTGAATGGATGTCAGGGATCAAGAATGGATTAAATTTGGGTCAACAGTGATAAGTAGAGATGGGCACAAACCTTGGTTCAGAGGTTTATGCTGGCTCATATGTGCAGCACCACAGGTGTTGCAAGTTCCCTTCTTCTGCCTCCCCAGCTGGATTCCCCCACTCACCAGCCAGCATGTGCTCCTCTCCTCTCCAACTATTTAACCAGTCTCTGGCAGGAGCACGGTCTTCCCTGCCCCACCTCCTTGACTAATTGCCCACTCAGAGAAAGAGGCAGGATAGGTAAACCTGTGCTCCTACCGGGACTGGTCAAACAGCCAAAAAGGAGAAGGAGAGGAGTGCACTCTGACTGGGACATTGGCCAGGGAGGGGAACATATGGCATATGTGGTGCTGTGCATACGAACTGGCATAAACCTCCAAACCAAGGTTCATGCCCATCTCTAGTGATAAGATGAGAACAAATCTGATACATGGATTCTATCATCTGAAAGGCTGGATTCTCTTCTGGACCAAGCTGGATTCTCTGTCCAAAAGGGTTTGAAGAACACCTTCCAGATTGTCCCTTAAGCACAGGTGAGGATCTTTCTCAGGTGAAGGCCCACATGCCCTTCTGGATACTCTTCCAGTGGCCACTTAGAGTGGTGAATGGAATCTCCCATACCCATCCATTCACACAGATGCACATGCACACACACCACAGACAATTTTTAATTTCATGTCTATTCTTTTTCTTTCTATAGAAGAAAATATGAAGTGCAACTATATTTCCAGACCATTAAGTCTAAAGTTGTATTTGAAAACATTAAGAAGCAATAATTTTCAGACACTAACCATTTTTTCAATTAATTATCAGGAAAAAAAAGTATGTCTAAATAAAACATCTTAATTTGTATATGAATAGCAATGCTATTGGACAGCATGAGAAGCTTCATATTTGTATCAAAATATACAAATGTAGACCCTATTTATTACAATCATCATACTGTCATTTCAGCTCACCTGGCTAAGGAGATTCTGGCACGTTGACCTCCACTGAGAGTGATTCCACCTTCTCCCAAAACTGTGTCATCTTTTTCAGGAAACTTTGAAATGTCCTATTGACAGAAGATATTTTCTGTATTTATCCTTTCTGGGACTTTTCAAATTTGTTTTATAATAAGCTTTTCATAATGAAGTAGTAGTAACCAATAGCTTTTCATGCAAGTCTTATCTTGTATTGTGATGTATGACAATATATAAAAATATTAAAATATTTCTACACCTTTTTTTTTAATATCCACCCAGGCAGTATACAAAAAAACCTCAAATATTAAACAACAATCATTTAAAAACATAACAAAATAATAGAACAATAATTTTAAACATTTATATAAAAAGAAATTAGAAACCTAAGTGGAGTAGCCTTGGTTCCTTCCCAAAGGGTGTGACTGCTCCTGGCAGCACAATTGTCTAAGGAATCACAACTGGACAAAGTACAGTAAGTGTACAGTTGCTAAGATGAATTTAGAGTGAGCTTTATGTGGCACATAAATACCATTGCATGAACTGTACTCCAAATAAAATGAAATGGGCTCATTTAGTATTAAATTGTCACTCATTTATTTTCTAGTTCCAAAGGTCATTAGTAAATGCTGAGGTGCTGAAAGAGGCAATCCAACATACAGCAGTAATGCAAGAGGCAAAAAATAAAGAAGAAGAGAAAAGCAAATTGTGCTGCTTATATACTACCTCACAGAACTTAAAGCACTCTCTGGCCAGTTTATAATTTAGTTATGCAGGCTACACATTCCCCCACCCCAGAAGCTGGGTACTCAGTTTACCGACCTCGGAAAGATGGAAGGCTGAGTGAACCTCAAGCAATTACCTGGGACTGAACCCAGGTCATGAGCAGAGCTTTGGCTGCAGTACTATGGGGCGATATAGTATCCACCTTTAGATGGATTGTTATTTATTACAGCTCAGACTGGGTCTTTAGTACTACTTGTGTCTCTCAGACTGGTATTTGTTTGTTCCTTTTTAGTATTTGCATACTTATTGTTTTAGCTTCAATGTTGTCTTTTAGTGACGTAAACTGCCTCTTTACACTCATTGTTCTTAGCTTTAAATATTGTCTTTTAATAGTGTAAACCACTGTTGTATACTCATTGTTTTCAGCTTTAAATGTTGTATTTCAAGGATGTAAGCCACCTTAGGTCCTTTTTAAGGAGAAAGGCAGGGTAAAATATTTTAAATAAATTAATAATATATAAGCACTGCTATGGTGCAGTATATAAGCAGCATCCTTTGCTTTTGCTTTGTTTATATTTTAGATAAGCCGTTCTCAGTGGGGGCCATATGCCTCCCGGGGAGGCCCTGGTATATTTGAAGGGAGCCACAGACTGGGAGCAACTCTTCACACACCACCTTATAAAGTTTGTTGTGAGACTTATACAATCCCAAGTCAGCCTGTTTTTTTTTTTAATATTGTGTTTATGGCCATGGCCAAAAAAAGGTTGAGAACGGCTGCTTTAGATACCCAGATGAGTTTTCAAATGTTTGTCAATGCTTGTCTAATTCTGGGATTATTCCTTTACTGGGATAATGCCAGCTATGACAAACCACAAGCTTCTATGACTTGCCCTATAGGTCCACCTTTAGGCTGGCTTGTAAGAGAGTCATATAAAACACCTCCTAGTGAGGTCTGGCACTCTTTTGTGAGGTAGGGTAGTTTTTGCATCAACCAAAATAAATAGAAATTATTATGTGCAGTCAAAATTGTTTATGTTCATGTACATTTGTTAGGGTCATCTTTCAATCTAGGGGGTGTATTCTGCTTTGCTCTCTTGAGGACTGCATCTGCTTCTGTGCCTTGCCCATCCACCTCCAATTTTTTCACATATGCATACTTAATTTTTAATTGAAAATGTCCTATTACATTTGGTCAAAACAAAGAAAATTTGCTTCCCATGCCCACTCGAGATCCAAGGGGACTTTCTGATTTTAAAAATATTATGGGCGGTTCAGGGCCACATTTGGGCCCATGAGAGGGGCATGTACATCACAGTGTGAATTTTGCCCAGTCCTGTTGTGTTGCATTCTCATTCCTGTATATTTTTCCTAGGATCCCACAATAATCATCCTTCTTTTAGGGTTTCTTTGTTGTTGTTGTTTGCCTTGGCAACCATGCAAGACCATGTGGCACAGACTGCTTCTAAATACTGTATTCAGAGTGAATGTAAAAGACAGTGGGTTGAAAACCTCTTATGAAAACTCCTATATGCACTTTAATGAAGTGCCATGACAACTTTTCTGAAGGAAACAACACATTGTGGCATACTTCTGATTCAATCTGAAATATTTTTGGATAGGAAAGTACTGCCAGGGAGGTATTTCAACTCTGAACATTAATAAGTAACATGTTCTGCTGGAAGTGCTTCATGCTGTCCCATGGACTGAACATTTTATTCAAACTCTAATATGTCAAACTCAGAAAGTTATGTAAACTATTTGCTTTCTCATTCATCTCTGTATAATTGCACTTGATAAAGTTACTACCTCTAATTCCTCAAGTGAACTTTGATTATAGGTTTTTGACAAATAGATTACAGACCAGTCAAAGGAGGTAGAGGCTATCATAATGTACCAGTTTCTTCACCTGACCATGCCAGCCCCAACAGGGTGTGAGTGGAAGATATATGGTCTGAGGTCTCAGTTCTTAACTTGATGCTTCCTGTCTTTCAGGTACATACAGTACATATAATGAGGGCATGCAAAAACAGGACATTGCAAACACTATTTAAGATGTTACCTTCTGGTCTCTTGCACATTAAACTGTCTACTTGAATGCTCTATAAATGTGAGCAGGGAAATAAAAGAGGTGGAAACTCCTGGATTATCACAGCTTAGTTTCCATAATTTCTAGATGTAGACACACATGCACACAGAAACTGATTTCACAGTAAGTTTTGAGAGCTCCCTCACTACAAAACAATTCAATACAGATGGTGATAGCTAGTATATGAGCTACGCCGTACCTCCCTAAGATGAGCAAGTTGTACAATCTCTCACGGGGTCTACTGTATGTATCAGCATTATGCTAGCTGTTCTGCAAACACTGAGAGATAAACACTGCTGACAACTGCATAGTCTCCTTATCCTTAATTGAAAATGCGGAGATGTAATTTGGGATTGCACAGGTTGCTCAAAGCTACAGAGGTAGGCTCTTTCCCAGGCGCACACTGAGGAATTCAACTCCCAAGTGCCCAACTCATAGATCTTAAACTAAACCACCCTTTGTTCAATTTAATAAAATGTATGTTCTTTTATTTCCGGGCACATTGTGCACAAACATACAGCAGATAATCCTTCAAGCAAGAGGGATCCACATACAGTATAAGCATCTTGAATTAGGTAAATCTTAAATTGTATTTTAAAAATCCATCTTTGAATTTGTTGTATCTTAGATTGCACTCTTCACACAGTGCTTAAATTGCTTATACCTCATCTTTAAAGATTTAAAGTACAATCATTTGCCACAAAGAATGAAAATACTGAAAACTGAAGCCTAACCTCTTGTAATTGACAGGCTTTGATAACAGTCTTATATCGCAGTTCATCGTAGGAAACCCCAAAAATGATGTTCTCTCTAATTGTTCCAGGCATGATCCATGATACTTGAGGACAAAACGAAATCCTCCCACTGTGCTTGACTTTGCCTTCCAAAGGCTCCAGTTCTCCCATGATTAGCATCAGGAGAGAAGACTGTAATTGAGAGTATTAACCTTAGTTAACATTTATTCAATTAATAAGGATGTTTACACAATGTGTACAAGACCCACTACACATAGCCGCTCTCATGTTGTTGGTACATATAATGGGTACAATTTAGTTTTATATCAATAACTCTGACAGGATAAAAGAGCCCAACATATGACGTGATAGGAAATGCCTGAGAAGCAGTCTTAGGAACTAATGCTAGGTTCAGCTCAGACATTAAATAGAAAGAGAGTGTTTCATATTTAAAAGACAAATCTGAAACTATCTATGTCAAAAAGGTAAGTATAGCAGTACATGAAATGTAAATTATTTATGAGACCTGGGATATAGCTAATTGTGCAGCCTTCAAATGTGTAAGTAAATTACTTTTATTTTTTTAACATTGTTATTAATTGATCAAGTTAATAATTTGGTTTGACCTCACATTTCCTGACATTCCTCTTTTTAAACCATGATAGAAATATAGGTAGTGATTCATGATTATAACTGTTAAAGACCTTCAAAAAGCTATTGACTGCAGCTATCCATTATGACTTCTGTTGTATTAAAAGGTAGTTGGAACTAAACGTATTGCATTTAGTGAACATCAGAAATAAAAAGAAATATTATCATGCTTTCAAAAGTAAATGCAATCACCCTGGTCAGAAATTAACTTCCACTCTATGAAGACACAGACACTCAATTTGAAAGGCATTCAACTTGTGACTTATTCCTTACTTCCAAGCTGGGGAAATCTTTAGACAACTTTCCTTTTAAATATCTCCATCCTTCTACCAGTATCATATACAGAGGCCTTGGAGAAGACTGCCTATTCCCATAACTCAGGCTTGAGAGGGGGGAAAAAACCCTACAGTATTATTGAAATTCCATTGAAAGAATGACCAATTTGTGAGTTAGCTGCAGCTATACCATTTGAAACTACTGCCAGTATCTACGAACTGAGCATTGATGATGGCCAATTTAATGTTGAGTGCTCAGCAGGTACACACGCTTATCGTGATGTATCAATGTTAGTACACAATCTATGGTCAGATTTAGAGATTCCATAGATAAGGTTATCATCAGAAGCATCAGCCCTCTGTCATCACCCCTCCTATCAACACATGTGAGGTAAAGGCAAAACACTGCACCTTGACTTTATTAGGTGCCACTTGCTGGGATGGGAACCTAACAGTGGGATGGTTTCATGGTTTTGCTAAACATTAACAGTGAGAAAAGAGGGAAACATAGGGCTAGTGCTGCCATCAATGGCAAAATGTGTAGAATGTATGCTTTTATCACGTACTGTATCACAATATTTACCAACATTTTGCTGAATAACAGATTTTAGCAATCTGGCCATACCTTGCCTGCTCCAGTAGATCCAGCAACAGCTAGAAGCTGTCCTTTTTCAATTTTGAAGTTGATGTCCTTGAGCACAGGAGTAAAACGGAGTGGAAAATTACTGAAGAAGAGACCACCATTTGCAGTGGATATTTTGCCACTACCATTTTCAGCGTTGGCTTTTGCAAAAAGCTCTCCCATTCCCTGGAAAAAAATGAATGAAAATCCAAATTTAGCAGCAGTATATTTGACAGATGCTTAAACTTTACTGTAACATTCCATAATTTTTACATGTATTCTTCTAACATCACCTTTCTCCCTTGTTATGTATCTGTATAATTATCAGTAACTAATAAATATGTTACCCCTTCATGGATTGCTGCCTTGTCGTGGCGAAGGGGCTTGAATAATTCAGAGAAGCTATGGGCTATGCCGTGCAGGGACACCCAAGACAGACAGGTCATAGTGGAGAGTTCTGACTAAACGCGATCCACCTGGAGCAGGAACTGGCAAGCCACTCCAGTATCTTTGCCAAGAAAACCCCATGAACAGAAACAAAAGGCTAAAAGATATGACGCTGGAAGATGAGCCCCTCAGGTCGGAAGGCGTCCAACATGCTACTGAGGAAGAGCGGAGGACAAGGACAAGTAGCTCCAGAGCTAATGAAGTGGTTGGGCCAAAGCCGAAAGGACGCTCAGCTGCGGACGTGCCTGGAAGTGAAAGGAAAGTCCAATGCTGCATAGAAAAATACTCCATAGGAACCTGGAATGTAAGATCTATGAACCTTGGTAAGCTGGATGTGGTCAAACAGAAAGTGGCAAGAATAAACATTGACATCCTGGGCGTCAGTGAACTAAAATGGACGGGAATGGGCGAATTCAATTCAGACAATTATCATATCTACTATTGTGGGCAAGAATCCCGTAGAAGAAATGGAGTAGCCCTCATAGTCAACAAAAGAGTGGGAAAAGCTGTACTGAGATACAATCTCAAAAATGATAGAATGATTTCAATACAAATCCAAGGCAGAACTTTCAACATCACAGTAATCCAGGTTTATGCACCAACCACCGATGCTGAAGAGGCTGAACTTGACCAATTCTATGAAGACTTACAACACCTTCTAGAACTGACACCAAAGAAAGATGTTCTTGTCATTATAGGGGACTGGGATGCTAAAGTAGGGAGTCAAGAGATAAAAGGAACAACAGGTAAGTTTGGCCTTGGAGTTCAAAACGAAGCAGGGCAAAGGCTAATAGAGTTTTGTCAAGAGAACAAGCTGGTAATCACAAACACTCTTTTCCAACAACACAAGAGGCGACTCTACACATGGACATCACCAGATGGGCAATACCAAAATCAGATTGATTATATTCTCTGCAGCCAAAGATGGAGGAGCTCTATACAGTCAGCAAAAACAAGACCTGGAGCTGATTGTGGCTCTGATCATCAGCTTCTTATAGCAAAATTCAAGCTTAAACTGAAGAAAGTAGGAAAAACCACTGGGCTAGTCAGGTATAATCTAAACCAAATCCCTTATGAATACACAGTGGAAGTGAAGAACAGATTTAAGGAACTAGATTGGTGGACAGAGTGCCTGAAGAACTATGGATGGAGGCCCGTAACATTGTACAGGAGGCAGCAACAAAAACCATCCCAAAGAAAAGGAAATGCAAGAAAGCAAAGTGGCTGTCCAACGAGGCCTTACAAATAGCAGAGAAGAGAAGGGAAACAAAATGCAAGGGAGATAGGGAAAGTTACAGAAAATTGAATGCAGACTTCCAAAGAATACCAAGGAGAGACAAGAGGGCCTTCTTAAACGAACAGTGCAAAGAAATAGAGGAAAATAATAGAAAGGGAAAAACCAGAGATCTGTTCAAGAAAATTGGAGCTATTAAAGGAACATTTTGTGCAAAGATGAACATGATAAAGGACAAAAATGGTAGGGACCTCACAGAAGCAGAAGACATCAAGAAGAGGTGGCAAGAATACACAGAAGAATTATACCAGAAAGATCTGGACGTACCGGACAACCCAGATAGTGTGGTTGCTGACCTTGTGCCAGACATCCTGGAGAGCCAAGTCAAGTGGGCCTTAGAAAGCATGGCTAACAACAAGGCCAGTGGAGGTGATGGCATTTCAGTGGAACTATTTAAAATCTTAAAAGATGATGCTGTTAAGGTGCTACACTCAATATGCCAGCAAGTTTGGAAAACGCAGCAGTGGCCAGAGGATTGGAAAAGATCAGTCTACATCCCAATCCCAAAGAAGGACAGTGCCAAAGAATGCTCCAACTACCGTACAATTGCACTCATTTCACACGCTAGCAAGGTTATGCTCAAAATCCTACAAGGTAGGCTTCAGCAGTATGTGGACTGAGAACTCCCAGAAGGACAAGCTGGATTTCGAAGGGGCAGAGGAACTAGAGACCAAATTGCTAACATGCGCTGGATTACGGAGAAAGCCAGAGAGTTCCAGAAAAACATCTACTTCTGCTTCATTGACTACGCAAAAGCCTTTGACTGTGTGGACCACAACAAACTATGGCAAGTTCTTAAAGAAATGGGAGTGCCTGACCACCTTATCTATCTCCTGAGAAATCTATATGTGGGACAGGAAGCAACAGTTAGAACTGGATATGGAACAACTGATTGGTTCAAAATTGGGAAAGGAGTACGACAAAGCTGTATATTATCTCCCTGCTTATTTAACTTATATGCAGAATACATCATGCGAAAGGCTGGACTGGAGGAATCCCAAGCCGGAATTAAGATTGCCGGAAGAAATATCAACAACCTCAGATATGCAGATGATACCACTCTGATGGCAGAAAGTGAGGAGGAATTAAAGAACCTCTTAATGAGGGTGAAAGAAGAGAGTGCCAAAATAGGTCTGAAGCTCAATATCAAAAAAACTAAGATCATGGCCACTGGTCCCATCACCTCCTGGCAAATAGAAGGGGAAGATATGGAGACGGTGACAGATTTTACTTTCTTGGGCTCCATGATCGCTGCAAATGGTGACAGCAGCCACGAAATTAAAAGACGCCTGTTTCTTGGGAGGAAAGCGATGACAAACCTAGACAGCATCTTAAAAAGCAGAGACATCTCCTTGCCGACAAAGGTCCGCATAGTCAAAGCTATGGTTTTTCCAGTAGCGATGTATGGAAGTGAGAGCTGGACCATAAAGAAGGCTGACCGCCAAAGAATTGATGCTTTTGAATTGTGGTGCTGGAGGAGACTCTTGAGAGTCCCCTGGACTGCAAAGAGAACAAACCTATCCATTTTGCAGGAAATCAACTCTGAGTGCTCACTGGAAGGACAGATACTGAAGCTGAGGCTCCAATACTTTGGCCATCTCATGAGAAGAGAAGACTCCCTGGAAAAGACCCTGATGTTGAGAAAGTGTGAAGACAAGAGGAGAAGGGGACGACAGAGGACGAGATGGTTGGACAGTGTCACCGAAGCTACCAACATGAATTTGATCAAACTCCGGGAGGCAGTGAAAGACAGGAGGGCCTGGCGTGCTCTGGTCCATGGGGTCACAAAGAGTCAGACACAACTTAACAACTAAACAACAACAAATAAATATGTTAGATGGGGGGATGCTCATATTTTGGACTGGATCCTGGTTTATAACCCATGCATTACAGTTCCAATTTAATGTTTATTATGCATTCATTGAGCAATAGCTTTGTGTCCCTCTTGCATATATGCATATACAAGCACCAGGTGCCAGCCTTGGGAACTAGAAGTGCATCCTAGTTGAAGAGAAAACCTGGTAAACATGAGCCACAGTTTATGCTAATACAAAAATGCTTTGTATGGTTATCCTCCGAATTGACAGGCAAACTTTCACTAAGCCATTAATAGTCAAAATGCACATAATTAAATAAAGAAGCAAGGGTATATGCCTTAAACTAAGCTTTTAGCCACCACAAATCTTGTACCCAAATTACCAAAGGACAAGACATCACAGCATCATATTATGCCCAGTCTTCTTTTTGGGTACATGAGCATGAGTACCCATGTCAATACTCCCCTTTATATTCAAAAACAGATGAGGAACTGAAGTCTTTATGCCTGAAAATAAGCATTAGGCTACACAAAATAATACACCAAACCTCACTGGGAGAGGCCTATACACTCCACAGGACCACATTTAGCTCAGTGATTTATTAGGGCACACTTTCTGTGCCACATTCTGTGCCCTACTACTGATACATTTAAAATCTTCACCTTTGACGTTTCTATGCATTATGTTTTCCAGACCTGTTTTTGGCTGAGCATTTGTACTTTTAAGAGATGAAGCAAATTGCTGGTTAAGCTTTTCCTAGCATGAGTATAGATTAACGTAGAAGAGGAGTGGTTAAGTTACCAACATTTTTTATACATGAAATAATGGAAAATCTATTGAAAGAATAATTTAAGAATTCAGCAAAATCAACTGAAATTATTGTTGGAGTTTTGTTGCAATCTAGCATGTTATCTGTAGGTTGTGTGACTGGGAGGCACTTTTCTGGGCTAGGGTGAGTGTCTATCTATTTAGCATTAATCAATCATTCCTTCCAGCCTTTCAATTCAAAGATAGCCCTGCCTCTCTGCTGAGTGTTCTTTTCCCTCTCTTTCATTAGTTGGAAGCAGTTGTTTGTTTGCTGTTGATTAGTTGGTTGCTAAGTGTATGTGAAGAAAGAAAGTAACATATACAAGTCTGTAATTTCAAGCTACTATAAGTAAAGACATATTTTTATTCTTTCTCCTACCAATATCTCAGAGTGAATTATTGAGACTTTAAGTGCCAGTTAATGAGAAAGAAGTGGACTCTGGGGAACATGTCACTATTCTCCTGTTAGTCTCTGTACTAAAAGAAAATTTTACTAGAAATTCAAAACTTTGCAACAATTACCTCATCCCAGAAGGCTGTGACTTTGTCTAATTCAAGCCCTGTGGTTGTTAAATTATATTCCAAGGTTTTGTATTCTTCTTTTTGCAAAAAATCCTGTAAGTTTAATTATGATAGATGTAAAAGCACAAAGATGTAAAAGAACAAATGCATATGACACAGCATGCTCAATTCTGGAGGAATTCCATGGACTCTGTGAGTGGGCACTGAAGAATTGATCTCTGTCTCCTAGGGTAGAATCTCTCTCCATCCTTGGATATTTCTACATCCTCATCTATTTTACCATCACAAGGAGGATGCATCCATGTTAAATAATTTTTGGGCTCCTCATTCTGTAACTACATTATAGATATAAAATGGACACATCCAAGTGTTGCACATTAAGCAAATATGATGTAGGATATAGGAGTTTGCTGCAGACACCACCTACCCCAAAATTAAAGTGGTACACTTTCCAATTTAAATAACTAAATGTTATACATGCAGAACTGTGCCTGTCTACATTTTGTTGAGTGGGACCAGTTGAACAAATTAGCAATATTAACCAAGGACAGCTTCTTATCTAAGCATCATGTTTCATATTCAAGCTCTTCAGAACACTGATACAAAAGTAAATCTTATTTAATCTCAACAGGCCATCTAATGAATGTTCAAATCACTGCAACTGAAGCAACAGCAGTAGCCTCACACAACTGACATTTTGCTCGTAACATCAGAAGAGAAATACATTGAAACTGGTTCTACAAATCACACTTAATGAGGGGTAATAAAATACTTTAACGTAGTTTCAGTGATAAAGTGGCAAGATAATATATTAGACAGGATTAGTTTGGTTTATATTTTTCTGAGAAAGTGATCTATGTGCTATACCTGTATTTTGCTTATTGCTCCAAGAGAATCATACCATGTCTGCACAGCCCAAGGAAACTGCCTGGTGACTGTCATTCGAAGAACAATGCTGAATGAGATGGTGGTAAATATTTTTCTGAGGATAATTCCACGGATGAGGGCATACGGAAGCACAGTCAAAAACACCACAAAAAACCCAGAGAAGAAGAACACTGAGCTATTGAAATATCTCACATAAGCAGCTTTTCGGGTCAACTTCAGTTCAGTTCTGTCAAAAAGAAAAATGAAGTATAGACGCTGTTATGGTTAGTGTTATCTATTTGGAAAATAGCATTAGCTCAGGATGTAGATCAGGACAACATGGATCTGAAGTCAGATGGTTTCTCTGCTCTACCACAACTTTATCTGCACAACAGTCCTTTGAGGTAGGCTAGGATTCTGGCTGGTCCAGAATCATGCAGTGAAATTTTGGACAGAATGAGAATTAGAAAGCAAATCCAAACCCAAAACATGAATCACTATATTTTGATCATGCTTGATAAACTTTCAGCAAGAAGTGTAAGTTACTCTTACATCTGAGCTGTGCATTGAAAGATTTTATGAACATAAAAGTGTAAGACGAAACATGCTGGATCAGAGCAAATCCCAATCTTGGCCAACGTTTTGTTCCCACAGTGACTAACCAGTTGCCCATGAGAAGTCTGGCAGAAAGACATGAGCGAAATGCGCCCTTCCATATCATGCTCCCCAGTAGCTGAGCATACAGAAACACATTGCTTCTGGCACTAGAGGTGATACATTGTCATCTTGACCACTAGATACTAGCAGCTCTCATCTCCATGAATGTACCCAATCTCCTTTCTGATGACAGCTATCTATACTGGCAGCCGTTTTAAGTATTCTAAGACATGATAGATTCCTAAAAGCTAGGATATCCAGCAGCTACATCTACATCTGAACACACACACACACAAAATGATGGCTGTTTTTACTGTTGGTGTTTTCCTGCCAAACTGTTAAGGATTTCAGAAAACATAACAGGCTAAGTGTTGGTGAACATGGCCAGTTTTAATAGAACAGGTATAAATATAGTTTTCTCCATGACTAAGGAGAGTCATAACCTTATACTTTGCACCAAGTGATTAGGTTAAAAGCAGAACAATTTCCCTGTCCTTCTGTTTCTTGTCCTTGTAAGAGATCACACTTTATCTCTCATGTGGTCCTGAAGAGTTCCTAGACCTACAGACGTCAGGCTAACTACTATCCAAATAAATCAAGTTAAGCATTTTTATTAGTTGTCTCCTTGGATTGCTCTATAGAAAAGTCAGCAGAGATGTACAAATATTAGTTTATATCGAATATAAAGAAGTGAGGGGAAGAGAAGAAGACAAAAGATATTAAGGTCACAATCTTATATATATTTACTTAACAGTCAGTGCCGCTAAAACCAACACAATTTTTTTCTAAGTGACATTCTGCACTCTAAGAGCTAATTTTTTAAAATAACAACATCCTGAGGCACATATAATAAATGAGGAAAGGCAAAGAAAAAAAACCATACAGCTTTATATGCCTGCAAAATTTCTTCATCACAATTCAAGTATTATCTGCAACACTTCTTGAAATTGTGGGGCTCCAGACTGAAAGAAACTGCCAAGGAACAGTGTAATAAAATGGCAGCTATAGATTTATCTTTGGAGGAACCTTCAGCCCACTCTAACATTTATAGCAATAGGAAGTTAATCATTAAAGGACTATATACTGTATCATCACCAAGTTGTATTTGGAAGGAGTCCTGTGTTCCTAAAGTGCTCCATGCCCTTTAAACCATTTAATAAAATTTTGAATGAAAGGCCCAGTACTAAGGCAGAGTGTAAAGATCTGGCTCAGGAATGATGCAATCAGTAAGACAGCAAATCAGATTCAGTGTTGACAGTTGCCAACATAATGTGCACTGGGATGGTGGAGGGAACTTTCCAGTTCCAATTTATACATTGACAAGTGAAAACTAAGTCTACTGCAATACTGACTATTGTTTTTCATCTTATTTAAGATTTGTATACACTATGGCAACAAATAAACTGCAGACTGGCATTGTTGAAAACAAAATGAAAGACACCTGGTACTATAATCAACTTTGTATATCAAACAGGAAAGCATTTATTAAGGAAAGCATATATTAGGTATATAATTCACTGGGTAAGTAAAAAAAAATTGTTGATTACAGTCTACACATGTTATGGAGTTCAAAATTTTCAGTTTCCTTCAGAAATGGCACACTTGTCCATAATCATTGAAATCATTGTAATAAAAATGGCCAAAATCGAATGTGACGCTCATAGTTAAACTGGGAATTTCATCTCCTAATTCCTGAAATTAGGAGTGCCAAAACCCTGGTACCAAAACCCTTCTCCAGTGGGTTTCCAAGCACTCTGGACCATTGTTTTAGGAGTAGGAGAGAGATTGCTCACAGAAATAGTCACCAGGAGCACAATGTCATCATTCAACAATCAGCAATATTACCTATGTTTTGAACTGCAATGACCATCTGAAAGAGAAACTACTGAGAGACAGAAAAGCCAGATAGGAGTTGGTGACTGTAGAAAAAAATTAAAGTCAATTTCACTTTCACATAATAGAAAATGAAATTAATACACTGAAGAAAAAATTTAAGGAATTCTAATTGAAATTGTTTCTTTAAATGTAACAAAAAGCAAAGTTTCATAAAGATCAGTTAGTGCCTCGTTGCCTTTTTCTTTCCTTATACCAGGGACGTTGGGAAGTCTTTGGGTCAGAGTCCCAAGTCTTAGTCTTAGTCTTTGGTAGCAAGTCCAAGTCTTGGTACCAAGTATTGAGTCTCAAGTCCTAAGTCCAAGTCTCTGTTAAAACAAGGTTTTTCCCCCTAAAAAAGAAAGGGGGTGGCTGGCTTCCAAGTCAAGTCTGAATCACTGAAGAAAAAAACCCAAGTTTAGTCACTGGTGCAACTTAGGTCCAACTTGAGTTCCATGACTCAAGTCCCCATCTTTGCCTTATATGATCTGAAACTTCTTGTTAGTGAATACATGGACATGGTGTTTCGTCCTACTCCTTCCTTGCCTTCCTTTTATCCTCTAAACCTTAAAATTACCCTTTAAAGAAATGCAAAATAGAAGCTCTACATCATTTCACCTTGAAACATATAGTTGACTCCAACATGCTACAGTTTCTTCCAGTTTCTAAGCATATATAGATCTACTACTAAAATCTTATTGAAATGTTGCAATATTCATTATTGTGCCTGTTCTTATTTAAGATTTGCATACACTATGCCAACAAGCAAACTATAGACTGGCATTGTTGAAAACAGAATGAAAGACTCACCCAGTATTATAATCAGTTTTGTGTACGAACAAGAAAATGTTTCTTCAGGAAAACACATACAACATTTACGGGAAAGAATTGTAGTACACTCTTTAACATTGCCTAAGCTGAGTATATACTTCTAGATGAAGGAGCTATAAAACTTCCAATTTACCTGATTGCCTAGTGCTTGCTATCTAAACATTTTATGTAGGCATCTAGAAGTTGAAATAATAAATGTCTCTACCAGGGCTGTAATATAAAAGGGTATCAGCATATGACTCCTAAGTAATTGTTCATGTATAACCAAGTTGGAACTTGAGATATTTTTCCTGTCATGCCCAATAGTATACAATATTCTATTTTATTTTTATTAAAAATATTTTTATCCTGTATTTCTACTTTAAAAAGGACCCAAGGCAGCTTACACCATTAAAAAGGCAATATTTGAAAGCTAAAAACAGTACGTTATACAAATATTTTTAAAAGAATTAAAGATAAAAACATTACTAAAACAGATTTAAAGACAACAACAATAATAAAAGAATAAATAAATTACAAAATGCATACCTTGAAACAAAGGGATAATTCTGATTATCATGCTATCTAGAGGAGGGGTGAGAAGACTTCAGGTTAATCTGATCTGAAAGCTCCCTTTCCCCCTCATCCCATGCTTTTTCAAGCATCCCTATATAAACAAATAAATGTTAGCTCATTTTCCTGTGTCTCCTCTCCCTTCACCTCTTCTGCAACTACTTTTTTCCACTTGAATAGTGTGGTCCACCAAGAGCAAATATAATGGCTTAGGCAGATGGACATACTTTTTGCAGAACAAGGTTTTTCTAAGCTTACAGTCAGGACAGGAATTCATTTTCAGTAGCAAAAATGGAGAACATTATTTCACAGACACACAAATCTAGTCCTGTTCTCCCTCCATAATTTGTAAGGTGATTACTTTGTTAGTGATGATATTTTAACCAATGGGAGTAAGGAATCTTTGCTGATCTTCTGACTATGGCTGGATAGCTCAATGCATTAGGCATCTGAGGTTGGGAGTTCGATTCCCTCACTATGACTCCCAGAAGAGCCAGCCTGTGTGGCTTTGAACAAGCTCCACAGTCTCAGGATGACCCCAGAAGAAGGGAATGGTAAACCAATTCTGAGAACTTTCTACCTAGGAAACCCTAGAAAGGGTTGCCTTAAGCCAGAATTGACTTGATGGCACACAATTATTATCATTATATCTGCCAGCTGGTCTCATCGCCCTTCTGACCAAAATGTTCTACAATCCTATATCCCAATTTTTTAATTTTATTTTACTTTATTTAAAATAGTTTTACCCTGCTTTTTTCCTTAAAAGGACCCAAACAGCCAAAGAAAAACAGGATGGGCCTAGGGGTGTGATAGACAGAGCAAGATTTAAATTCTCCTCATTTACCACACAAGACAGGAAAAAATGATTTGGTTGAAATGTGATGCTGGAGGTGAGATTTGCAGATACCCTGGACTACCAGACAGACAAACAAATCAAGCCTGAACTATCACTGGAGGCAACAAACATTGAAACTGAGGTTGTCCTGCTTTGGACACATAATGAGAACGCAGGATTCCCTGAAAATACAACAATACTGGAAAAGGTAGAAGACAGCAGGAAAAGAGAAAGATTAAATATGTGATGGACTGACTCCCTAAAGAAAATCACAGGATTGAGTCTGCAGTAGCTGAACAGGGATGTTGAGGACAGAACATTTTGGAAAGCACTCATTCAAGGGTCGTCACAGGTCAGAAGCAACTTGACAGCATATAACATTTACTGCTTTTACTACACAGATCTCCAAAAACATGATATTTCTTCTATTAAATCAACATAGTATTTGTTAAAGTGGAAATCCAATTTACCTTTGTAGTCTGTCTGTAAATGGTCCAGTCAAATACCCCAAACACCTAGGTTTTAATCTCATGGTTGATCCCAGATAAAAGCATAATTTGAGAGCTGTGTATGTAGGTTCATACTGAGACAGGATGTTTTTGCAACATCATAGTCTAGCTGGCACTTTTAAAGTGCTCTTCTTCATTACAGAAAAGATAGGTCTGCAATCATTTATTTGTTTCATTCAACCTCAATTTTTAATCCTGCTCATAGAGAATAAGTAATGACCTCATAAATCCACAGGCATAAGGAGTGCCCACAGAATTTCCAATGTATAGTATACATAGACATACTT
Source organism: Intellagama lesueurii (assembly GCA_037013535.1). Taxonomy (NCBI): domain Eukaryota; kingdom Metazoa; phylum Chordata; class Lepidosauria; order Squamata; family Agamidae; genus Intellagama; species Intellagama lesueurii. The sequence continues at coordinate 65,485,120 of JBAJHW010000005.1, read as the reverse complement.
ACTTTCGCAGACTTTCAATCATATTTTCCATTGCATTTTCCCAACAGTATGCCTTGACTGACTGTATATTTTCAATCATTTCTGACGTGATTACAAGTCTTTCATTGATCTTTCCTCCTCTCTGATCTCTGTAAAACAGGTAATCTCATATGTGTTTCATGCTCATTACCAATCTTCTTGGAAGATGTATATGATATAGTATTAATGAGAATAATCTATTCAAACCAAAAATTACTGTATTAGAGAAAATTAAACCATTCATTTCAAATTGTTGATGTCCTCATCCTAGAACACTTACACTTGTTTAATCTGTTACACTGTTCAGATAAACTTTAGGCTCCAAAATCCAGAGTTTATAGAGTTGCATTGATACAGAAGTGCCTTTGGGCAAATCTCATAAGGTATAATCCAGCCGTGAAGTACTTTCCGTTCACTTAGATTTCAATAGAAGAGGTACACTGTGAAGCTATGGATGGTGATTCAGAATGTCCAATTCTGTCAACAAGGCTTAATCCAATGGAAGTGCATGCAGGGATTGCAGCCCTACTATACTACATCAGAAATTACCTTCACTTATGCATTATTACAATTGCATGGAAACTTAGTTTCACTACTATCAATGTGCACTTTAAACCTCCAGGAGGCAGCTTTATATGGTTTTGGAACAATTTTATTCTTTTCATATGGTTTTGAGACAATGTGACTCTCCCATAGATTTTTCATAAAAAAGAAGATTGAACATTAACAAACTAAAATTCTTAAAGAATTAAATGTTCATGTATTAGTGGAAACACTAAGTTATGATTCTAATTCATCAGCTGCCACTCTGCCTGGCTGCACCAGGGGAATTGGGATAAAACAGTTAGGCCTATCTGAGATAAACTACCATCTGCTTTGCCTCTTTCTAGACAACTGCCTTTGTAATGGCATTCCATTGTGTAAGTTCATCATGTTTAATTTTCATTTTTTTTTTACCTCTTCATTCCCTATTCCTTCCTCTATACTACTATTCGAACCCGACATTTTCTGTTGTAAAACAAATGCATGGACAGGATGTATATTAATGTGTAAATAAATAGAGTAGTAAGTTAACAAAGGTTAATATGATTTGTTTGTGTGTGTGTTTCCAAAAACCAGAAGTATGTTCATGCTGATCATACTTCTGGTTTTTGAAAATCCCAAACTACAGTGTGGCACCAAAACCCACAGAGAAGAACCAAGAGAGGTACCGAAATGTACATGTTCAATGAAAAAAAAAAACAATGTGGTAAGTTGTCAAAAAAATTATAACAAAACCCAAGTACTGTATTGTTCTCTCCGGCAGGAAGGAAAGGAAATGTACATTAATGTGTACATTCAGCTTGGATTTTCAAAACCATTCTGCTAAACAGTTGTACCATGAGTGCCTACAATCTAGATAATAAATAATGTTTACATAAATGACCTTCCTGTTAATAGCAGGTTCTTGACAGTAGCTGTTCAGAACCTTTAATTAACAAGATTTTTAAAACCTTAATATTTAAAAGAAACGCCTGTAGTTTGCTTTGTCACCTGTATTTCATCATCATTCGTCCTAGGCAGGATTGGAAAAGGACAACGAGAATTAGGAAGCCAAGTCCACCAAATGCTGAGGCATCCAGCGTCTCACAGATCAGCCCCATCAACAGTACTACTTGTAAAGGTGCAATCCACACAAAATGAGCCAAGGCTAGACCCTGGTGAGGGGAAAAAAACAACACATCAAGCTATCCTCAGAAAGCAACGTGACAGCTGGAAGACAAGAAGAGATCTTTTTAGACTTTTCCGACTCCTCCTTAAGGGCCTCCATTCTTTTAAAAACTGTATGCCCAGTAGCCACCCTCCTATCCATCATTGGGGCAATTGCCTCAGAAAGAAGAAGGGATTGAGCCAGGCTTACTTTTTGAAGACTACATCATGCTCTGTTTGCCTGAATGGAACAAAGGTCTTTGAGAAATTGGGTGCCCAATGATGATGGGCAGATTTATCCTCACAACAGTCCTGCGAGGTAGGTTTCCTGTCACTCCAGGACTGCACACAAAAACCATGCAAAGAATCCTGTTGCTATTCATAGCAAACCTCCTGAACGATTCTTGAAGAAGTGTCCAAAGACTCTTCTGAATAGCCATGAATACACTTGTGAATGTAAGCTGAACAGAGATAGTGTACCAGGCCCAAAAGAGCTTGCTGGCAATGCAGACAGGACCATTAATTGTTCATATTGCCACTTTCATGCACCCCTAGAAACAGATGGCTGTGTCTTTCAGCAATGATTTAGTCACTGCTAGTTGAGCACACAACTTGCAGCAATAGAAGCCTGTATGGCAGTTGTTCTAGCAGTAAATCAGCGGCAGGCTAGCAGACACACCCTTAGTTCAGCTAGAGTGGTATGGAATGTTCAGAACAAAGTGCATCAAAGGAGATAAATGTTGGGAACAAGCTGGTACCTACACTATTTTAGCATTTCTTAATCATTTTATAAGCCACTTCAAACAGCAAGGGTGGTGGAATATAAATACTCTTCAATCTTCTCATACTGTACAGTTGTTTCATGTTGCTTTTGCTTGGTTTTTATAATAAGCTTAAGCTGCACAATTGAGGAAAGCTACACATTTCTACCAGTTAACTTTGGTTCTGGTGATGCTAAACTCTTTTAGATGGATTGGAAACTAAGTAGTGTGTTTAAAAGAAATGTAATAAATATATGATTATCAACAGCAACATACTTCATCAAATTTGTTCAGATTGTTTGAAAGAAGGCTAACAAGTTGTCCAGTACTTATTTTATCTAGGACTCTGCTTGACAATTTTAAGGTCTGTAAAACAAAAAGGGAAAGAATTACAACCACCAATCAGATAAAATAACAACAACTGAAGGTTAAATCTTTAAAATTAGCTACTATTACAGTAGCTAGATCCTGGTATTTGCCAATGGAATAACAGCCATTGTTCTAGCCTTCTATCTCCTACACAGGAAAACATTGTTTCAGACTGCAGTCCTATGTACTTACCTGACAGGAATCCCAATGAAATCAGTAGGACTCACTACTGACTAGAACCTCATACTGCTATTAAAGTGTAATCCCCTGCCTATTTGCTCATAAATATGCTTCACAGTATTTAGTGGTTAATGCTCTAGGCCAGCGTTCCCCAACCTTTTTAGTAGTGTGGACCAGCAGAGCCTCTGAAGGAAATGGGGTGGCTCTTCGCGCTTGCGCTCTCCGACGCACGCGCGAAGTGGTTGGGGAGTGCGCGCGCCATAGCATTCCCCCACCACTTCGCGCATGCGCAGGAGCACCTGCCCACCCGCGCGCCCACCCCACCCCACCCCTGCACGCGGGCGCATGCTTGAAGGGGTGAGGGACTGCACGCCAGCGGCAGTGGCGGCGAAAGCCTGGGAGTCTTTTTTTTAAAATTTTACTTTTAAAAAATCATTTTACTCCTCTCGCCGCCCTCTGCAGGAAATTCAAATGCAGCCACTGGTGCCGGTTCCGGAGCTGGAGGCACCAGCGGCGGCATCGGCCTGTTGAAGATGGCGAGGAGCGCCGCCCCCTGCCTTGTTGGAGCCCGCCGGGAGGCGAGCAGCCGGAGCACCCGGCCATGCTCTGCCTCCCGGCTCTTGGCCACCCCCCTGTTGCTGTCGCCGCCACCACCAGGCCGCAAAGATAGACCTCCCGCCCCGCCCCCTGCGTGCGCTCCCCTCCCCACAGCTGCTTTGCGCTCAGGGGCGCTTGTGTGAAGGGGTGAGGGAGCGCTCACGCCGGCGCTGACACGTGCGTGCACAAAACAGCTGTGGGGAGGGGAGTGCGTGCGGCGGGCGGTGGCGGGAGGTCTGTCTTCGCGGCCCAGTCGGGCTCAAGCCACAGACCGGCAATGGGCCGCGGACCGGGGGTTGACGACCTCTGCTCTAGACAATGTTGTAGAACTGCAATCTAAGCCTATGTTACGTGTTATACTTTACTTTGACATATCCACATCATCACCTTGCAAATACTGACTTCTTCAGTGCACCTGCTGCTAATTTTGATTCATATGTTGATATATACTGCATGGTGTTGCATTATTCACATTACTAATCTGATTCAGATGTGCCAGCCAAATCATTTCACCTGAGCCTTGGGCTCACAAGGAGCCTTTTCTCCTTGCACCCTCTGATTCCCTCCCTGACTTCCAATTCCAAGTAAATTATAGTTTGCCATTCTATCTGAAACAGAAAAATCTGGTTTGCTCTTGCCTTCCAAGCCAAAATTTAAAATTCCTGTCAAGGCTTGGCTTCTGATTTTGCTGGAGTAGGCAAGTATAAACCAGTTTACTGTCCTAGGTAATGAAAACCTAAAGCTTCTGTTGTAACTAGGAATGGAATAAAGCAGGCTTATCAGGGATTAAATAAATAAGCCCACAGATAATTGGCATAGGCAAAGAAAAAGAAGATAACATTGTGGCTGTATATCTCCTGCCTGTGGTCTTGTGGATAAGTTGTTGACAGTCATGTGGAGACAAAGGCCAGTCTGAAAAAGGAGCTAACTCTGGCTGCCCATATCACTCATTGTGATCAACTGGGGAGCCACCAATTACCACAGATCTCACAGTGTCCTAGAAGTGAGGCATCTCTCAAGTAAGGCCCATAACACATCCTCCAAAGGATGGGTATAACAGGGTACCTACTCACAAACACCCTCAGCTATAATCCTGGTTCAATGCCCCAGCAATAGAAAAGTTTGGCTGGAACAGTAACACCATGTGGTTTTCCTTTTTTCTTTTGGAATGAAGAAAGCAAACGTCCTAGGACCAAATGGCGAGTAATTCCTTCCCACCACGTCAGGCAGTGTTTGGTGAACATCATAGGAAAGGAAGTGAGTAACAGCAGCAACAAAGTTATAAGGAAGGAAAGATGGTGAAAGACCAGGGAAAAGCTGGTGAATATACCAAGTAATCATCCTATGTCTTTCTGTCTCCCTCAGCACCAGGGGCACTGTAGCACTAGACTCAACATAGGATTTCAAGGAAGAAATCAGAATGTGCAAGAACAGAAGAAGAAAGCATATAAACTCAGGCTAAATCACAGTTGGTGTTAAATATGTATAAGCTCACTACTTTCTACTTATTTTAGCAATAATATTACAATACAATTTTTTAAATTACAGATAAATAAACACAAAAATACTCTGAAATAAAAATATGGGTTAATGGAAACATAGAACTATATTCCATCAATAAAGAGTGGTTTTCAAGTGAAATGATCATATCTAACATGAGCTCAATGTATTATTACTATTTTTTAAATTTGTACTCCTATTTTCCACTCAGTATCCAAAACTCCGTTGTGTCTGTGGAAAGGTGATGACATCACTGGCAGGGGAAGATTTTGGTGATTAAAGACTAAATCCTTCCATCCTGGGGCACCCATGGCTTGTGCACAATGATTACACTGAGCCTTGTGGTGCAATACTTAGACAGATGTACCTCAGTGAAAATTCTGTTCATAACACTTCAGGTAGCCAGTTCAAGGTTGGCTCAGCCTTTCATCCTTCTGAAGTTGGTAAACTGAGTGCCCAGCTCGCCAGGGGGTGCAATGTATAGCCTGCACAATTAAACTTTAAACTGTCCAGAGGGTACTTTAAGCACTATGGGGCAGTATAGAATCAGCATACTTTGCTTTGCCATTGACCACAAGTTGACTAGCCATGGGACAGAAGTAGGAAGTCTTTAGTTACCAAAAGTTCCCCCTGCCTGTGACATAACTTATACAGCAGGATTTTGGCTGTATCAACAAATGGGTATATGATAACTGTAATAAAAGCAGCATAACAACAGAATAAAATAAAATGAACAAATACCAGTAATCAGCACCTAAATAATCAAAATCATAATTAAACATCTCATAAGAATATCATTTCATAGACTAATTTGTTGTCTCAATAGTGGGTTGCTGTTATGATCAAAGTATCCCATGGGGCTTAATTGCACTTAAAGATCACTTAAACAAATAGGGAATGCTTACTTTTTTATAAATTAAGCTAAACAAAGCTATCCTTATTTGCATTCCAATGTGATGAAGGCCAAATATAGCTGGATGGAGAAGCAACATCCGTACAATGAAGAGAAGGCAGAGTCCTATGCCTACATAGTAAGCTATTGACCGTTCAGCTGAATTGGAAGGATCATAAGAAGCTATTATTCTTCCCAATAAAAGGGGCTGCACAGATTTGGTAACTTCCTGTGAAAAGACAAAATAAACATAATATTTCTGTCAATCTCTGCCAATAACAGATTTTATATCTACTCCCAATGTTATAGTAACATTTTAAAAAAAAAATATTGAAAATTGCACTTAGTGCATGGAGGTAACATATTGTTTACAATACTTTTAAGCAATGCTCTAGCTTCTGACTGACAAATTAATAGTACTCTGTGACCCAAATCCTTCTCCTTCTGGATTTTTTAAAAAATTCAATAGTTACAATAAACTGCAACTGTTATACTATTGTTGTTTATAAGCTTCTTGTCATTCATGTTTCTTTGCTATTCTGCTTTCTTTATTGACTCACATCCTAGAATAGATGTAGATGAATTATTTGAATCCATACATATATATTTCAAATGTTGTAAGTCCTTTGTAGACCCTTTCCTTTCTGGACTACAGAATCATTCCCATCCACCAATACTGGTTTTGCCATTAGGTTCAGCGAGACTGCTGTCTGAACTGGCAGATGCTAGAGGATACAGGGCATTGGCAGGATACTAAAGGCCAGAGCTATGATTGTCACGACAGAGTTACTTTTTAAACTACAGGTCCCAGAATTCCCCAATCAGCATGGCCACTAGTAATAGAAAAAAACTAACTTTGCCAGGCCCTCCAAACTGTTCCTCGAGTGCAACAGAAAGACAACTAATATGGAAATAATATTCATCAGCTAGCGATTCCAGTTGGCTTCTCTACAATGATTTAGAGAGAGGAAGACCACCATTTTGATCTTTTCCTCAGCCAGCAAAATGTATTGGGGAGCCCTGTCCATGGTTCTTCTATCTCACATCTAATGGAAACTATGCAAAGTTGCAAGGGCTTGAGTGCTTTCTAGAATTATGTAAATAAAAATAACAATATAATAATAAGCCAGATATTATACTTCTGGATAACCAACTGAGAAAAATGTATCTTACAGAGTTCTGTCAAGAAGCAAGTTCAAAAGCACAGAAAGTACAAAATTTGCAAAGTACCAAACATTAAGGCAAGAAAATAAAAGAATATAAAAGAATATAGGAGCAATATCAAGTCCTCCTTCTCCCCATATTAATTTAAGCATTCAGAGATGTTACAAAATCTTTAGTTGCCAGTTTTAAACAATTGCCAACAGCTGCTGATTTGCTTCCTGAAATTCAAAAATCAGTGATTTTGCAAACAAGTGCTCTCATCCCAAATTTTTAGGATATTGCTCCTATTTTCGGGCTTGACCTTTTGGTCTACCCCCATGCACCAGCAGTGTTGAGAAATATGAAGACAAATCATCAGCACTGTCGTCATTATCACATGTCATCAAGTTGATTCCAATTCACTGTGATTCTTGCCCAGACTATCTAGGTATAGAGTACTCAGAAGTGATTTACCTTTCACTTCTAGGGTTGCTCCGGCAGTGTGTTGCTTACCCACAGCTGTACAGGCTGGGTCTTCCCTTGAGAGACAAACTGGGGAATTGAACTCCTGACCTCTGGCTCTGTAGGCAGGTTCTCAACTTACCAAGCTATCTGGCCAGTTCATAACACATAATGTCCTATTATTAAAAGTGTGGAAGTGTGGATGGATCTAGTGGCAGAGATGGAAGTGTACACATTCAAAGTCAGTCAGACATGATTGGGCCTGAAAAGGAGCTTTTCTTTAGTCTGAATGATTTCCAGGTGGAGGACAGACCTTGCATTCCCACACCTCCACCTTGATTACAGCCCTCCATACTTTCATGCTATAATGCCTGAAAAAGGCTGTACTATAATTGTTTTTAGTAGGGTTATGAATGATCAATTTCTTATTGAAAATTAGTGACCATCTTCCCAGTCTGCTACATGCATTTACCAGCTCCTGAATTATATGACAAAAGCCCTACTCAGTCAGTCAAGAGTTAATCGGAAAAATGTGAATAGGAGGAGAGCTCGAGCCCAATCCTCTCCCTGTCACTTCCTCTGATTTATTTTCTAAAATGCAAAGTTTTTGCTGCATGTCAAGTATTTGCATGCGATGGGCATCCTGAAAAATCAGGGTTCCAGTTCAGGTGGAAAAACTTCACAGGTAGCAGACAATCTCTTCTGGTGGCAAGGCCGGGGTTAGAACCCTTCCTGCTCATGGTCTCAAATTAACCCTTTGAATTCCTGAATAGGAATAAACAGGCTTTCTAAACAGATGTGGCTGCCACATATGAAAACAACTGTCACATGCATTGTATTTCTAATATCTCCCCCCCCCCCAAAAAAAGGATAAATATTATACAGTGAATTGAACCTAGATTCTCCCCAGACAATTACTCAGGCCTCCTGTAACTGAAATTACATTTTTAAAAAAATGTTGATATGGATGAGAGCAAGGTGGACAACGTTGACAGTTCTGGAGACCAGGCTACCCCAATGCCAAGAAAAGTATCACAGGTTGTACCTTTCCTGCTGAAACTAAATGCTGCAGCTTTGGGGGGGGGGGGGAGAGAATCCTTCTTTAAATGATAATCGTTCTTCCTGGAGGTTTTTGGAAGTGTTGCTGCCCTTTTTTCTGAGGTAGAAAGAGGAGGTTCAAGGACCACAAAAATGAATTGGCCACAAGCAGGCTGCAGCTTCAGGCTGCCTACTTTTAGACTGAGAGATTCTTTTTCTTGAAAGAAACCTGAACTTTTGGAACTCTGGGTTACCAGAAACTAAAACTATAATCCTCAGAATTATAGTAATCTTGAATAGTTAGGCAATTTAAGTCTCATTGTAATAAGAACCTTGGCAATCTTTGAAGGTCAAATCCCCCCTCCGAGGGGCTGATGTAAACAAACATGGATTTCAAGTGGGACTGTGGTTTTCCATTTTTGTAAGCAAATACATTTCTTGGACTACTTTTACCCTACATTATTAAGTCTTTAATAATCATCACCCTGGATTTCTTACACATCTTTGATTTAATTTCTACTCCATCCATAAATGTATATTGAAAGAATGGGGCAATTCCACTCTTTAACCATTCTTTAATCACTACTGCAATATACAACAGAGTAATGAAGATGTAATCCTCATTTTGATTTTATCCTAGGGAAATCTGGAGCATTTTCTATGGAATAAGCATTAAGTCATACCACTTTACTAGACAAATTCAGTAATGAAAGTGATCTGTCATTTTCCTTTAACAAGAACAATGATGATGATGATGATGAAAAGAACTGGTATGCTCAGTCCTAAGATTCCAATTAGTTTCTCAGATGCTTCTTTTTTCACTGCAGAGGTGAATTTCTCTCTCTCAAAAGGCAAAGGATAAGCATACTATCCTCTGGTCTCACCTGGATTTCCTGCGTGCAAAAGTACAAGGCACTTAAGATGTCCCTACACCTTTTGCCTTTTTTTTCCGCCAATTCTGCAGGTGACTTCAGATATTATAACATTCACATGACTATAAACCTAGTAGATTAGTAACTTCCAATGTCTAAACCCTATCATGTTCTAAAAGTTAGGCAAATAAATTAGGATAGTTGAACCTCAATTAGTTGAGTACTAATTTAAGTATCAGTGCCCAATAAATATACAATTTTAAATGTTTTCACTAGACGCTGTTCCAAGTCCTCCATACAGAGCACGTTACCATAGTCTCTCGAGACTGAAGGATGCCTAATCTAATCTAAAAAAACATATTTAAAAAAGGAATATTTTAGAGCATGTGATTTTGTTCTTCAGCTGAAAAGAGCTTTGAAGAGACCTAGATGATAAGATAGCATTTGCCTTTTGGTTCAGATCCAAAGTAATGAAACAAATGGGGAAGGGATTGAGAGACTGGACTGAAAAAGCAAACTCAGACACCACTTCTTCCTTGTAAAGTTCTTCTAAGGATCAGATGGAATGCTGTGCCAGACCGTTCAAGATCTAAGAGGCCAACTTCCCAGTCATGGTGAACATTTGGCAAGCCAGGAGTTTGAAGCCCTAAATGAAGGTGGCTCTGAGTTGGAGGGAGCTGCACCCCCTTGCAGCCCAGAAGCTGAAAACACAAGCCCCCGAGAGAGGCAACAAGAAGTGCTCTGCTGCAGAGAAAGTCTCCTGAAGAGAAGGGGCTTCCTTGGGAGTACGGGGTCTCCTTGAAGAAAAGATTTCCTCCTGGGGAAACCAATGAACCAAAACCTGCAGTTGAGCTCTCCACACAGCTGGTCAAATTCCTACAGCTGGCAGCAGGGGGAGGGGAACTCAGGCAGCTCAATCATATAAACCCCAGTTTAGGACTGTGTTTTCAGTGGAGATCATGTTTATGATTGTTTTCCACCCTGATTCTGCTCCTGATGCATTGCTATATATAACCCTTTGGACTGTCCCTGTTGGCTTCCATGACTGAGACTCTAGATCTGGATCTCCTGAAGCTAGTTTAAACTATGGTAAACTGGTTTGCTGGCTCTGGAACTAGCTTCATCCTGGTATCAGGATGCCACCCTTCATCTGGGATTGATTAAGAGCCGTTTATGGGCATGGTATCTTCATAGGGCCTCTGAAAGCAAAATCCAATCTAAACAAATGTGCAGCTAATATTCCACCTAGAGTTCAGGACTCAGCTATTAAACCTGGGTTTGTGTACAATGAATGTTAGGCAAATAGGTCCTGTGAAAGTATTAACACCCACACATGGATGTCTGGTGACCTCATAAATGGGACAAGGTGTCTTGCAGAATGTGGGGGAATGAATGATGTCGTTTCTCCAGAGATCTGTAAAATCATAAGAATCAGAGCCTTGTACATGCTCTCCCAATTAACTGGCCCTGGAGGGTTGGTACTTACAGTCTTTTTAACCTTGCCTACCCTACCTCTATGATATCATGAAGAAGAATCCCTATGACATCACAAGGATCTGTCCTTGGGTCTTAGGTGTTGGCCCTGAAATCTTAGGGAATGGGAGGTTGCTGACACCCCTACTGGCTGATGGTCAAGTGAGAGGTTTCTTAACATTTAGCTAGGCAAAGATTTTCCCTCTACTCTAAAGCTTAGGTTGGTTACCAAACAGAAATCTACTACAGATGGTTTTATAGTATCTTCAGCCTTTTATAGACCTGCCTATTTTCTTTTCTTTTTTTTACCTAGCATCTCGCTTGGTGATATAATGAGTATTTCTGATTTTCTTTTAAGGGTGTAATCCTAACTAGTCAGGACGGCTAAGGGCTGGTTGAGCTGACACTAGGTCAGCTGAGAATGTGCTGAGCCCAACCCCATTTTAGTCTAGAGATGCTGAAAATTACTTAGGGTCGTCCTAATCCTGGCCTAACTATGTGGCTGTAGTCTGGGCAGAGAGGAATTTGAATCTGGCATAATTCAGCTCTGCTCCTTTTTTTGGCCTCTCTGCTAACACAGATGTTCTGCCAGCTGATCTGAGATCAGCCAGCACAGGGGTAGTTGTGCCAGAACAAGAGCCTTCTGCCTATTCCAAACCCATTACACCTGGTGTATCTTTGAGTTCAGATTGCACTACCTCACGGTACATTTATTACGTTCATGGCTTTCTAGAAAACGTTGACTATTATAATTAATCTTTGTGACTCAGAGATTGAAAATGGAGTGCTCATTGCCCTTCGTACATTTTGGAGCAAAGAGAGCTCGTTGGGAGGGTCACTGCTGATACTGAAATGTTGTGAAATACAGATTATCTCAACAGTTTGCTTAACAGCATGTGCTAGGCAGTGCGTATGTAGCACTCTTGCCTCTCCCCACTGTTTCACTCTTCTCTGTACTGTCTGTTTCTGCATCAGCCACATACAAAATAAATAAAAACGCAAAACCTATACAAATATATGATTCTGTACTTCTCTCTACACATCCACTTTAGAGACTGAAGCAAATTAGAACTGAAAGAAAACATTACTTCCAGTGTAAATGTGAAGTAACAGTTCACCATTTTTCTGGCTTGGAAACACAGAAATTTTATAAATCCAAAATGTGTTCCCAACCATAGCTGAAAAGAATACTTGTTCAGGAGCTTCTCTTGCTTCTACTAGGTGCCTTTGTGCTAACAAAAAGTATAGAAAATACTAACAATCCCTATGCCCCTCTCCAAAAAAGTACAACGGAGACATTTCTGTTCTCTTTCCTGCACAGCGGCTGCTTTTTCTTTGTAATGAAAATGATCAAGGAATGGAGCATTATGACCATCGAACACATGGCACTTCATGGACTGTGGTGCTCAGAAAGGGCCAGACTAAGCTTTAGGCTCATATAGCTATAGCCTTCAGCCTTTGTAACTTTTAGGCCCTCGGTTTCCCTGATAAGCTAAGTCGCCTTGGATCTGAAGACGCTTCTAGACAAAGGACTCGCAATTGTCACTGAACACAGTAATTTTCACGAACTGTAACAAATAACATTCCTTCTCCCTTTTGGAAATAATAAAATTTAAAAAAACAAAAACAAAAACAACCAAAGCCAACACAAACCCACAGCATCTCACTGCTCTATTCCTATGGAGCACTGAAAATGAAGAATTTGTAAGTTCTTTGAATTCACTTTATCCATGATTTTGGTGCAGCTAAACCCAGAAAAATATTTAGTTTAATTGTTTGAAAAAAAATTATAATTGTGAATTGGTTAAGTTAAAAGGTTTTCCCTTTGGTACAAATACATTTCTTAATTCTGGATACTTTTATCACATAATAATTATATATATTTTTATTTGTACTGTTTGGTAGATAATATGTATGCCCTAGTATTATTAATACATATTAGACTTAGTCCCCTTGTACTCTTAATCCAAGTCGGGGGGGGGGGGGGAGGCGGTGGTTTGGACACTAACTCTCAGAATTCTCCAAGAGCTCCCCAAGAATAATTGTGGGAATTCCAGCCCATCTACAGGCACCTACATTTCGCACACCTGCCAAACAGCTTTCCTAAACATTAATAACAGGAGGCAAAGCCTAAGAAGAATATGCAGCCTTGGAAGATTACTCTTCTCCAGCTGAGCAAAATGTAGGTGGGTGTAAGTGTGTGGAGCTGGAAGTCCCAGAATCCTGCCTGGGGAATTCTTGGAGAATTCTGGGAGTTGGAATCCAGAAAAAGCACACACCCTATTGGTATTAGACACATTGAACAAAATGACTGGTGCTAACTGGGTTTTTGTTGTAACAGAACAAAAAGTGTTTGGGAAATAAGAACCCTGTAGCTCCCTAGTATGTTTTAAAGACTATGAAAGATTCCTGCACTAAATTTGCAGGAAAAAGACAACTGCAGGCAAAGAAAGCAAGAAGGCATGTTTGTCTATCCCAGCAATCCATTCAACTGCTACCAATTTGGGAATCTTTAAAGAAAAAATGCCTTGAAGTTTCCTTAACGTCTATCAGCTCAGGTCATAAGTGTCCTTGGTTTCTTGTCCTTTAAATTGACCGGAGGCCAGCATTGTGAATTGATTTCTTATTATGTGTAATCACTTCCTAATAGTCTAGTTGGTGGAGTTGCTATTCATGTGGAATTCTCAGAAATGGCCTAAAACTTACCCACTGAATCATATAGCTCCTGTTTCAAGTACCCACATAACTTTACAAGACTACATATAATTTTACAAAAAGACAAACACAGCAGTGTTTTTAGTACACAAGGAGTAATATTTATAAAATAACAATTAAAAGGAAAATTGGGCAGGTGTGTTGAGCCCATCCACTTCTGAGATCAAGCTCCAAAGCAAAATCATAATGAAAGCTGTTTTGTATTTGTTTTTATGAGCATGTGAGATTCAAGGGTATGGGTATTTCCTTAAAATCCACAGTTGGGCAATACCTTTCACAGGATCACCTAGACAGGTCAGTTCAGCAAGGTGATATAAACTTTTTCCCAGCCAAGAGATATACATTTTAGAACACGTCTCAAGAGAGAGACTGCAGAATAAACAAGTTAGTGATTGCTAGATTTGGCAGATATTAGCTGACATATAAGATTTTGGGACAGAGAATAAATGGCTATCCCCATTTTAAAAAAAAATTCAAGCCTGACTATTCCTTCAGTTCACTTTAGCTGAAACACCCACATTCCTGTGTAGTCAAAGAGCAGATGTAAAGAGAAAACTCAAAATACATTTTAAGTGGTACACTCAAGTTTTTTAAAAATAATCAGTTGAAGCCAAATTGTGTATCATTGCCTAGTTGGAAGGAAGAGAACCTGCAAAATGCAGGCAGCAGAAAATCATATTCCTCTAGTTGTAAATTGAAGTCCAAAAATATTCACCTTGTGCTCTGGTATTTACAAATTATCCCATCTGCGTAATTCTAGCAATGCTACACTTTGCTAATGTTTGTTGTGTATACCGTACAAAGATAAGAAACATGTTGTCAGATCATTGTAGTGAAGTGATTTATAGCATTTACAGGAATATAAAAATACAGATAATGTATTACTTTACTTACTGTCCTAAAAGTAAAATAAATAAATAAAAATACTGAAATAACACTGTGTGCAAATACACAGATCTACACATAACTTCCTTATCTCTGTTATGTTACTAGGAGAATTGCAAGACCGATACAGTGTGAGAATGCCAGTAGGCTAATGACAGTGGACCTTAAAGCAGATTAAATAATCTTTAGACAATTGTGCTACCTGTTCAAAACAGCAGCTGCTATCATCAGACAGAGGGTTCAAACCAGATATAGTTAGGCTTTCTTTGTAAAGATGCAACGTCTGTAGTTTGTACTTTAAAAAGTGTATTGTAATGTAAAACAAATAGAGTTGTGCACTAGAACCAAAATTTGGAATCGGAGTCCAGATTTGAAATTTGCAGACCTTTGGATTCAGAATTTTAAATATTCAGAATTTCTAGATATCCAGAATTCCATTCCAGTCAATATGAATACTATATAGTAATTACTTTCCCCTTTAAAAACACACAAGCAGGCAAAACATTTTTAAAGCTTTCCCTGTGTCCTTTGACACCTTCCCGGTGACTTTTGCCAAGCAAAAAGACGGCACACCAACAGCCAGCAGTACCCAGATATTACGAAATGACTGTCACGTATACACTGACTGAACCCTGAACAGTGAGATTGCCAGCAGAAAATGCCAGGAGGACCCTGGAGCACGGGGGAAGCACAGGACAGGTCACCCAGGGAAGTGGCCAAATATCCTGGTCAACACTGGTATTACAGGTTTGTATTAGAGCACATCCCAACAGCAAATCCTCAGGGGACATAGCTCAGAGGTTGGGAGTTTGATTTCCCATTGTGTCTCCTGCGGGCAGAGCCAGCCCATGTGGCCTTGGGCAAGTTGCACAGTCCTAGAAGAAGAGAATGGTAAACCACTTCTAACTATTCTCTGTCTGGAAAGCCCTGAAAAGGGTCACCATAACTCAGAATTGCCTTGATGGCATATAGTTATTTATTATTATTATATGTGCCTTTCAGCTTGAAATAACTCATGTGAAAAAATACTTCCTGGTCTGTGTCTGTTTCTAGATTTCATACAGACAGACATTATTTTACAAGTTTTGCCCTCAACCCAAACTCCCTCCCTTGGAAAATCCATGGCAACCCCATTCAGGAGACACTGAATTCTCTGCTCCCATTACCCTTGTGCCTGTTGGAGTTTTGACAGCCTTGCATGCTGCCTGGAGAGGGTGTGGCTGCAAGGGACTTTTCTGGGCTGGGCTGGGCTAGGGTGACTGTCAATCTGTCCAACACTAACCAATAGTTTCCTCCTGCCTGTGAATTCAAAAAGACCCTGACTCTGTCCCTCCTCTAGAATCTCCTAAAGTCTGTTGCTAAAAAGTAGTCATGTTTGTCAGTTTGCTGTTGATCTGTAAGTAAGTGAAACCTTTTTTTATTTCTCCTACTAATGTCTCAGAGTGAGCAATTGAGACTGTAAATGCCAGTTTAATGATAAAAGGGGTGGACTATTCTGGGGAACTTGAAGCTATTCCGCTCTGTGAATCCCTGCACTTCTACTACACAGCTAGTAGCAGGAATTTAGAAAGACAATACTGTATTGTTTTAAGATTCTGTTCTAATGAGTGAGAACAAAATGAAGCTGAGAGCAAGAATGAAATTTTAAAAAATTCTTCTGTGCCTTCTGAAGAGAACTTCTACCAAATTCACTGGAGCAAACTTGGGGAAATGAAATGCTAGTTTCCAGCATGAGGTTTTCTCCTTGAGGTTTGTCATGAACACTACAGTGTAAAATAAAGATATGTTGCAGAAAGCTGACTCACAGTCTGACACATCTTGTTGTGTTTGATATTCTGTGATTTCTTAAGCAAATAAGAACATTGCAACTATATACGTAATGACTGCAATCACAATTTTATGGCCCCAAATTATGATGCTTTTCCCATTTTAAATGACATTTCATATTGAGCTGATCTTTGTTGCGTCTGTTTTCAAAAAAGAATTCCATGTTCGCCGCTTTTAATAGCTCCGCCATAAAAGTTTTAATGTCTAACGTTTAACATTTCCAAACCATAGACGACAATGGCTGTATTAGTACAGATTTTGCCTAATGTGTGTGTGTTTGCGCATTCTGTGCCATCACAGTGGAACTGACTTATAGCGACCCTAATAGGGCTTTCAAGGTAAGTGAGAGGAGTGGTTCCACTCTCCCAGCGAGTTTCCATGGCCAAGTAGAGATTCCAACTTTGTTCAGCAGAGTCCTAGTCCATCACTGTACACTACAGCACACTGGGAATCACTAGTATAAAGACATAGAAATCTACTTGTGACTCTTCATCAGTGCAGAAATAAAGGCCCACTTCAGATTAAATTTCTCCCTAATTTCTGCTTATCTTGAGAAGCAAGGTTATACCTTGCCTCTCTGCCTGTGGGAGGCAACAGTCCAAGACTTTTGCACACCTGCATACAGTTTGAATAGTTTGTACATATCTCACACCAAATATTCAGAAGTTCAAATGACACCCTTAATACCCAGATTTGGGAGAGGGGACTGACGGTACTATATTGGCTTTGTGGGCTGGATTTTTGGTATAGATGCCCTATCCAATATTATTCCTCACCGCACATATGGAGGCTCAGTGGTCTCAGAAATAGGAGGAAAAATACCAATTGAAGGTTGTGATCTGATGCCCCAGTGAAACCTAACCAGAAGCCTCTGAAACCCAATGAATGGGATTCAAATCCTAACAAAAGTAGGTAATTTTAAAAATGAGTTTTAGTTTAATTCTGCTTATGTTAATAAAAGTTGTGTAGTGGACAATATAATTGTGGTTTCTGGAGCAGTGCTCATTTTTTCTTTTTTTCCCCTTTTTCTCCTTTTTTCTTTTCTGTGCGTTCTCTTTTTTTTTTTTTACATGTGGAAGTGCTGTGCAATTGTTGCTTCATGTGAAAAGCCCATCAGTAAGTAGGAGGGCAAAAGCACATTGCCCCTCCATGTGCTCCCCAGCAATTGATATATAAAGGCCCTCTGTCTCTGGTACTGGGCAGAATGTAGAGCTGTATTCAGCATAAATTTGTCCAATTCCTTTTTGAAGTATCTGAGCTGGCGGACTACACTATATCTTGTGGTAGTGAATTCCAGTTTCACTAATTATTGTTTGATGAAGTACTTTCTTTGAGCTGTCTTGAATCTCTCAAAAATATACAGTTTGTCTAAAAACTATTGGACATCTTCTAATTAACACTTAGTTATTTTTAAAAAGGGGATGGGAACTGGTGGAACTTAAAAGTTTGTGGACTGCAGCTTCTATAAAGCCTGACAATTGGCTATGCTAGCTGGGGCTGCTGGAAAGTTGGAGTCTAACATCATCTGAGGTACCACAGTTTCTCTATTTCTAGTATAAATGTTTGCCTTGAACATGTTAAGCAAGGTATAATGTTTCATACTTTAGACCTAGCATTAAAATGAATTTTGTTAATTTCTCTAATTAATATTTGTCATGGTGTAGTGGTTAAACTGCAGTACTGCAGTCAAGACTCTGCTCATGACCTGAGTTTGATCCTGACAGGCTCAGGTAGCTGGCTCAAGGTTAACTCAGTCTTCTATCCTTCTAAGGTTGGGAAATCAAACACCCAGCTTGCGCAGGGGAGGGAGGGACGATCTGTAGCCTGACCAATTAAATTGTAAACCCCCCAGAGTGTGCTTTTATGCTATGGGGTGGTGTATAAGCAATACACTTTGCTTTTTGCTTTTATTCCCTGTGCCTGGTGTGAACACAGAGGCAAGCACACGATCGTTTGAATATGTGTTATTTATGAAATGTATACAAACACATAGCCATGTTTAGGATAATATACTGTATATTGATATCTGTATCTAAATATAGTTTCAGGTGGTTTATTTTGCTTCAGTTTGATAAGTTATGATTCCTATAAAATTAAAGAAATGAAATTAAAAACAATATTATCTCCCTGTTTAGAATTTCACAGACATATGAAAAGGTGATGCAACACTGCAAGACATTCACTTAAATGAGAGGAAAATCTTACCCCTAGATACAATAATATTCCGTAGAACACAAATTTCCAGAAAAAACAGCGTCTAAGAGCATTGATGAGTCTAGGTTTCTTCTTTGAAGCCAATTCTCTGTCCCATTCTCTGGTGAGATAAAATGACTGTTAGGTTGTTTGATCAAATGCACCATTCTGTGGCAGTAGCATGGTTCAGTTCACTCAAGTATATCCAAGGAGATTTACTTAGAGTGATGAGTGAAATAAAGGTTTTGTAAAGCCCCCAAGGTTTGATCCTCAATGACCTGATAGCTTAATAAAAGTTCAAGTGTAGTTCAGCCACATATTTGGCAGATTTAAATATCAAGCTATACATCATTCTGCAAGGAGTTAATTCATTAAAAAGGTCACACTGTATGTTTTAAAGAAACCTGTTGTACTTCTTAAAGACCAATCTACAAATAATAGGCAAATAAAGGTTTTGGACCTCCTCCAGTCCCAAGAGAAAGAAAAAAACAAAGGGAGACTATTCTAACCTATTCTATTTTGTGCCTTTTTCACTTTGCTGCTTATAAAGCATGTCAAGCACTACTGAAAAGACTTTTTGATGGTACAATTTTATAGCCCAGTAGTCAGGGAAAATGTCAAACTGAAATTAATTTATACATTTAAATAGCATTACTTCTAACTCGTTTGTAATGTAAGAAAAACATGTTATGAAATATACTCCTATTACATTTTTGGCATAATTTGTCTAAATGGTTCATGACATAAACTAAATTTGTCTAAATAGTTCATGACATAATTGCTTCTGGCAGCCAATCAGAGATGACTACCTCACTGAAATCAGTAAATGCTGTACATATAATTCCAGCACATGAGAACACATGCAACAGTCACTAGAGACCCAATAACTTAGTCCATACTTCAGGCCAGTATCACAAACCTTAGATGCATGCCATCCTGGGCATTATCCATTAGTAGATAATCAATTATCCCCAGCTATTCTCAGAATTCCATAATCCCAGCCAATTCTTTCTTTAGTAAATTTATGTATGGAATGAAATATTTTCCTTGTTTCATCCAGTGTCATGGAAACAACTGGCCTGTGAAGGTAACACTTCTTAATTCTTGCTTGGATATCATTCATGCCAGGGGTTAGATTATTCTTATTCCAGGAAAGACAGATTATACACTGGTCTCAAAAATCTGTAGAAAATTGGCCAAATAGGCCTTTTAGATAATTATGTAGTTATTCTAGCATGTATATAGTGGAAATAAAAGGGCAGGGAAACATACAGAGAAGGGAGTGGGGGAATATAACAAAACCAAAGTCTATGGCCAGATGTACTGGCATGATTCCCTGACAAAGGAGATTCTAAAATGGGGATGGCAGAATCTGCTCAGAGATAGTAGATTTAAAATTTTGCTTCTGGTGATGTGGATTAGAATGCCTGTTATACAAAGAACTACCAGTCACTAAGTACCATAGTGATTGATAGCTCTTTGTATAACAAGTGGGGTAGTTTAATTTATGTTGCAAGAGGGGAAATATTATGGATATTTATAAAACTGAAAGGTCACTAACATATATGAAATATGGGCAAAATTGATTTGGTTCCCCCAGCTGAAGTAGATCCACTGAATCAACTGCTGAATGGCGAATCAAAAATTATGAAAAACCTATTGATTCAATGGCTCTGCTTTAGCTGGCGCTAGAACTGGATTCTGACCTTTGAGACAACAGCCAAATTGGATAAACTGTTCGCAGTTAGCTGGATGAAGAACAGAAACAAAATATCTCAGGTGAAGAAACCTATAATTGTTAATATACTTGAGGCGGCAATATAGATTCCGTCCTGCACTAAATGTAATTACATGAAACTGATCACCTATTTATGAAATTGCATCTTTGTTAAATGATTAACAAATCCCTAAGATTTCATCAGAAGACAGGTTAAAATTAAAAATGTCTATCTTTCCTTAAGAAATTGTGAATGAGATCCAATAAATAAATAAAAAAGTGCCATGGCTGGATGGCATTATGGCTGACATTCAGCACGTCAGCAGAGTGAGGCATTCTTCAGCAACCATTTCAGGGGGCTGTTTTACTGTACTGGGAAACAAAACGATTTTAAAACTTTGAAAGGAACACAAGGATGTTTTGATGATGAATTACCATCTTAGAGCTAGCCAAAGTGGAGCCTTATTATTCCTTATCTCTGCCAAATAATGTTTATAAACAGGTTGCTATGTATCCATCTCTTTTTATCAAGGCTAGGAATCTAACAAGTAATATCTAAAGAACAATAGCTGGCTGGGTAGCTCAGTGGTTTAGGTCTCTGGCTGCAGAGGTTGGGAGTTCGATTCCCCACAGTGCCTTCTGGAAGAAGTGCCAGCCTGTGTGGCATTGAGCAAGCTGCACAGTCCCAGGGTGCCCCCAGAAGAAGGGAGTGGGAAACCACTTCTGAGAACTCTCCACCTAGAAAACTGTAGAAATGGTCACCAAAAACCAGAATTGACTTGACAGCATGCCATTGCAAAGAACAATTGGTATTGAATTTATGCTAATATTTCTAGTGCTTCAACATATCTCCTTTCGTTTTGAGATGCTGCCAAAATTTTCCATACAGTAGACTGAACTTATATACAGTCTACAATTTTAAATTGTTGGAAGCAGTTCATATGATGAGAGTTTAGAGCATGAATTCAGTTTGTGTGTATGCATGTGCACACACACACATACATATGTGCACAGGTGCATCAAAGACTTAAAAAGTTAGTTTGGCCACAGCTTCCAGATGCTAAACCCAGAACCAACCCGTCCCCATTTCTCTATCTTGAAAGCCCAAATATGCTTGCCCACTGTCACCCATATTTTACCTACCAAAATTCTATTTGTGTTTGCTGTACAAAACATAGACTGATACTGATACATACCTTTCCAATTTTTCTGAGAGGTTATCTGCAGAATCTGTGGCAGGGATCTGATAAATGTCTGACAATTCTAGACGTCGTCTGTAGCCTTTTTTCAAAATAGGCTTTGTCCACCTAATAAATAACATTTCTCAAATTAATCTAGAGATATATACAACATAAGAGCTGGAACCAAAAAATTACCATCCAAAACCAAATAGTTTTGAGGTGCAGATGGTGTTTTATTCATTAATTTCCCAGAGAACAATCCCTAATTTTGTGTGACAATTCTGAAATCTCCTGTTTTTGACATAATTTAAAGGAGTTTTGTTCTTCATAGAAAAAAAATCTTTATACCCCAGTTAATATGCCCAAACCTTTTGTTGTATCCTTGGTTTCCAGTTATACTACTCTATAAACTTTGTAGTATTACACATACCCTAGAACACATGGTTGTGCAACTAAAATCTATGTGTGGTTGAATAAAATAAGCTGGGTGGTAACTTTAAAAAGGACTAAGAATGGTAATGGGCATGGAGGCTACTGGAACTGTATAAAGAGTCCTTCAAAAATGCAAACTAATGCAAAATGCTGATGTTTTTCACTGTAAACAGAAAGTTCTAATACAAGATTTCCACTACATGCGTGATTCTTACCTGGTTCAAGATTTTAAACCATGACCAAAACTTTCAACAGTAAGTTGGTAAAGTCATATATTATCCCTGCTGATTATGCCATGCATATTTCAGGGAGACAACCCATAATGTAATAAATTGTTCCTGTCCGCACTTGTTTTTCTTTATCAGTAGACTGTAATTTGGCATTTTGCCGCTTTTAAGGTAAGGGGCAACAGAGTGATTAAGCTGCATGGCTTTTAAATCCTTCTGGGAAGACATTGTGTGAAACCCAAAGAGTATTTCTGGATCATATTCAACTCTCTTTCAAGTAAGACTGTATTTGCACAAGCAATCTAATGCAGATCTTTCCGCATACTAAACTAACCTGCAGGATTTTTGCCAAAAATATGCACCCAGCCCCACAGTCCTATGATCACATCCTTACTGGTTTGGGTGGGAATAGGTATGAACAAAGTTATTTCTGTATCAAATTACATGTGCTTGAAAGAGAAAGAAGGTTCCTATACTTTAAATGAGAAGATGCTTCTTGTCTTGTCTTGTTTTGTTTTGTTTTGTTTTGCAAAACACACGGGCTTTTTAGTCCTGGAACAACACTGGAGAGAAACAGGCCCAGTCCTTTTCTGTATGATATGGCACCACAAGAAAGAATTATATTTTTCTTTTTTGCAGTCCAAATGGACCTGGTATTCTCAGGTTTAACGATCTCTGGCTGAAATCCTGTTATTTAGCGGAGTAGACTGTGCACTACAGTAGGCCCACTGAATGAGTGGGAATTTGGTGGGTCAACTCCTTTCTAAGTTCCATTGATTGAAATGGGCCTACTCTAGTTGTCACTTAATTGAGAATAGTAAATCACAACTAGAGCAGGCCCATTTGAATCAATGGAAGTTATGAAGGAGTTGATTCACCATATTCGCAGATTCAGCAGGCCTACCCCAGTGCAGTTTTCTCCCCTAAGTAATAGGATTTTGGCCTCTATTTTCTTGGACTGATTTTTCTTGCTTCTTTCCTCAGTACCATAGTGTGCAAGATTTCTAAATGGTCAGGCATCTGAGTGGAGGAGATGGGCTGGGAAGTGCCAAACACCTGTTTGGCCGCTAAATGAACTGGCATGAACCACCAGTTCAGCAGTTTGTGCCCATCTTTACTCTATGCTGTTCTGCTACAATGGACTAACATGTCTTCTGCCCTGGAAACTTCTGCAGTGGAAGGCAGTCTCTGTGGTAGTATTTTATAATGCTCAATTAAGCTCTAAATTCTTATAGGATTTGTGGGAGTGGTGCTTTCCAACAGCTGTGAGCTTAGGCATCACTAGATAAATACATATCCAGTATTTAGAAGCAGTATTCTCTCAGCAGGAAAAGATTGTCTGATTATTCTAACAAGAATCGGTCTCAAGCTTTGTCTTGGTTTTTAACGATACATTTGGGAGATGTAAGAGCTTTATTTGCTTGTCCAGTGTCTCAGGCACATAATGCTGAAAGACCAGTATACCTAGACAGATAATGCTCTTAGAGGATGAGATACTCATGTCTCTTAGTGTGTGATCTGCACTCTTTATAAGCTCTGTAGTCTAAGCACTCTACTTCAGCGTCACTCAAAATGTTTATCATGCTTTAA
This sequence comes from Intellagama lesueurii, assembly GCA_037013535.1. Lineage (NCBI taxonomy): Eukaryota > Metazoa > Chordata > Lepidosauria > Squamata > Agamidae > Intellagama > Intellagama lesueurii. The sequence continues at coordinate 65,461,359 of JBAJHW010000005.1, read as the reverse complement.
GCACAGTCTTTTTTTCTAGCTCCATCTGATGGTAGGCTTAAGACTTGTCCAAGTTGCTGATACATTTGACAGTGACAAATTGTTGTCTGTGGGGGCAGTGTTTAATGGTGGCAGCAGTTGTTATTGCTTTAAATGTTTTTAGATTTATATTAATTTAATATTTTTTAATTTGATTATTTATTTAATATTGTTTCAATACTGTAAGGTATTATGTTTTTAACTATGTCTGTTTTTTAGATTCATTAATTAAGTAAACAAAAACTCCAAGTAAAGCATGTAAATCCTATATCCGTGGAATGCAGTAGTTGTCTAACTTGCAAACTTTTTTTTATTATGAAAGGTTGACTTTTTGTAAGGCAAATACAAAATACAAATATTGGTGCTATAAGAACCTGAGAAGGGCCATCCTGGATCAGAACAAAAGGCCTTCGAATACTAAATTATCTGCTTGACATATTTCAATGAAATGGCTCATCATGATATCATGTGGTGTCATTTTATGAGAAATATATATATATATATATATATAAAACATAACTTTGTAACCGGAAAGCTAACCAATGATTTTCCAAGCAGTTGTACAGTGACCCTGTACAGTTTATAGGAAAACTATGGATTTTTGTTACCTGCATGACCAAAACAAGGGCACTTGAAGGCATTTTTGCCCATGTTGTCTAGGGATTATGACAGCTATAGTCCCGCTCCCAACATATTCAGAGGGCACCACATTGAGCAAGGCTTCCTTAATGTATGCCACCATAAAGGAGCCACTATAAACAACAGATGAAAATCCAACTAAAGAGCCTTAGCCATGCAAGGTGAAACCAGAAGACCTTTCCTACTCCAGAGCAAGAGCACAGTAGTCACTATGCCATACTGACTCTCTCACACACCCTGACCTCCTCTTGAAAACAACACTGGTGAGAAACTAAAAATAACTGGAAAAGAAAGCTTAAGGACAGAGTCTTGATCCAGCCCATAATAATAAGAGGTTTTAAATGCAACTCCATAATGGTCAGACTACTATACCAGGAAATAGACGTGATTAACTACAGTATATAGATATAAAGTTTGTGTGTATAATTGTACACTTTCAAAATGACCTCTATTAAAAGAAAATCAAGTATACAGGGGGGGAAAGGAGAAAACTCTTTGTACATTGGGAGAAGAATGTGCCACATGGGTACACAATACCTCAACAAGCTGCATTTAGTTTTCCTGCTACACTGCCAGCATGGCACAAAACTCTCTCAACTTTCATTGTAAGTGTCTTAACAAGCTAGTAGTAATACCACTATTAGTAATAGCACTGTATTTGATTAAGCTCTTCAGCCACAATCAAAAAGATAACGTAATCATTCTTGCCCTCTTTCTAGTGACTTATTGGATCAACTTCTTTGAATCATACAAAGCTTTAAGCAAACAACTCAGTAATCAGTGAAAGAAACAACTTTTAAAATGTTCTAAATCAGTTGTGCTGTGTAGAATCAGATCTTCTTCTCTGACTGACATGCAATTTTAATTTGTGGTATTAGTTATAAAGGAATAATTTAATCTGTGATGAACACTCCTCTAACAAAAAAAAACTTGGCTGGCCATATGCTTTATCATTCAGAAGAGAAGTGATGCCACCCAAAATAAAATAACGGCATCTGCATACCATAGGGAGATTTATTTAGTTATTTATTAGACTTTTATCCCAAACATCTAGTGGCATTGCCACTACTCTGGGCAGCAAGCATGCATAAAACATAAACATAAAAACACCAAACTCCCACCAACCAAACCTCTGATCAAAGAGAGAAGATACCCAAAAAGAAAAAAATAGCTAAAATCCTGTTGGCATAACTTATGCTGCATAAAGCTGATGATGCAGTGACAATTTTTCAGAAATTAAACATTTCTAACTTAAAGGCTCCCAAGATTCCCATATAATTGTTTTCATCATCAGTAACCCAAAGGAGGCATGAGATGTGAGGGGAAGTCTTTAATTACCAAAAATTGGTGCCTATCATTGGTCGCAGTGGTTTTTAATAATTAACGACCTACCTCCCCTCCTGTGGCTCCCACAGGTTTCTGATGATGAAAGCAATTGCGTGGAAACTTCAGGAACTTTGGGACAGAGATTGAAAATGTTTAATTTCTGAAAAATTGCTACTGCTAATTACATTATCAGTTTTATACAGCCTAAGTTATGCTAATAAGATTTTAGCCATTGGAGGAGACAAAAAAGTACACTAATGGTAAAGATCAGTAGACATGTTTGTTTGTTTTTGTTGTTAATTTTGTTTTGATCCCACCAGTTTTTTTGCTTTTTAAAGAAATTTTTTTCACGGCAAGTGGCTGAAATGTGGGAAAGTTGTTTACAATTGTTCCAATGACGATGCTGGAGAAGCTATATTGTCTAGCTCTGCCTGTGCAAATTCTGCAGCAAGATATAACTGTGGAGACTAACCTTCTGCTGTATGAAGGTTTAAAAAGAAGCCGAAACAGTCTTATGAGTTAAAAGGACCTACGGAATATTGAGGACACAGATATCATAACAAGTTAAAGCAAATCATCTTGTCATCCGGGAAGGAAACTTCTAGGTTCACATCAAATTAATGTATCAGAAATAGGCATTTTGCTTTTATCTTTTATTTTTGGGACGGAGAGGGGTTCCCAGACTCTGACCTAACCCTTTGCTCCCACCATAGTTCCGGTAAGAATGATCCTTTCCTGCACCTGACTTTTACAATGAAAAGAAAGATTCCATTAGGTGTAACTGTGAAGCTCTGACCTCAGAAAATGAATTGGGTGGCATGTTTATATAACACAGCTGCTGTGTAAATATGTGAATAAGCCACAATAAAAAGAAGGCAGAGGGAAGAGTCAGTCATGTGTCTTAGATGTTTTGTAATACGCTTATGTATGTTGGGCATAACTCCAGTTTATGGAATAATACCTCTAGGAAATTGTGTAGTGTGCAATGATGGGAATAGAAAAAGCAGCAATTCCTTATTGTGTTGATTTCTGTCTGATTGTCACCCCTGAATAAAAATGGCAAATATCAGCCCTATATATCCTGATTTCAGGCTCTTGTTTTTTTTTGAAGAATAGCAAAACCAATTTGTAAAAAGTAAAACAAAAAAGATGTGTGAAAGGAGAAGATTGTCTGTAATGCATTAGCACGTACTTCCAAATTACTGACTGGCATTTAAAAGAACTCTGTTATGGTGAAACCTTTAGTGTTATCAGAGTCTTTCCAGTGACTAGAGATGTTATTACGGGCACATACTGAGAGAACTAACTCAGCAGGGAACAAGGGTATTAAAAAGCTAAAAGAAGGAAAACAAGTTCCACCTCTGCTTTTCACTGCCTGGTAACAAAATACAGGCCATAAGAATGACACAAGGCTCTCACGTACATGGGATATTGTCTTAACTCCTCTTTTATTTGTTTTACAACTATGTGGTTTTCTTTCCTTTAAAGGATTTCCTTCCTTTTTCACTATCTTTGGAGATGCTTGTTCTATGTTTGCTCAGTCCCTATCCTACATAACAAACAGGAAAATGTTGCATTCCTTCCCCCCACCCCTAGTTTTTCCTTGTGGCATTTGCAGTTGCAAGTCTCTGATTATCTCAGCAAGGACAATTCCTTTCCCTCCACCATATTTGAAGCCACAGTATGTCCGTAATCAATAAGAAAGACACACACACACACACACACACACACACACATATGACAAAGACATTGTGAGCTTTCATGGAACATGTCCACTTCTTCAGACATAAGAGTGAGAATACAGAGCAAAACATTCATGCAGGGCTCTAAGATAAAGGTACAGTGGTTTTGGTAGACTCGAAATGCATTTGAGCAGGCAGCAGAAGCTGATTGACAAGGGAAGGATGGAGATGAATTTACCGTGTGGCCTGATCTGCACCCATGTCAGTTATCCTGCTACCCTCAGATGCAGTAATAGATGCTAGCTTGTCATGAGTGTTGGAATAGGATTCAACTACCTGTCCATTTACCTTTTGTACATAGAGTGGGGCACAAGCACCATCACGTCCTTTCCCATGGACAGCAGACTATTTGGGGGCAGTGCTAATCAGTAGGAATACCAGAGCTGATAACTCCTAGATGTCAATTAAAGACATCCCTTCCTTAACCACTTTTCTTTGACAAGGGCAAGAAACCAGAAGATGATCTGGTTCCCACATAAAGCTCCATGAACAAGGTGGGACAATTATATAACAGAAGCCTCATCTGAAAGCTTCAGTTCCTAACTCTAATTCTTAGACATCTCACATAATTTGATGAAAAGAAAAAGGCTTCATTCCAGACTAGAAATAGTAGTTCTAATCCTGACACAGAACATAAGCTTGTAGAAAAGTTTACATCAGATTAAAAAACAGAGGAAGTAGCCCACAATACAAACAGAGAACCATAAAAGCCCCAATAGTAGTTTCTGTTTGTGTTACATCATAGTTTGGTGCATTTGTTATAAGCCTTTTTTGCTCCTTTTTTATCTGAATAGTTAGTTTTTGCAAGTTCCCCTGTCAGCTTCAGCTTTCTTAATTCTAGAAACAAAAGGATTATATTAATAATGGAAGTATATAGCTGAAGGAGTCCAACCCCCTCCCAATGCTTATCATATTCACATCAGTTGAGTTTTCTGCATCATGAATGTTATTTCAGCATTTTTAAAAAAAACTGCTGTCACATATGCAAGTTACTTCACCCAACACTGGTTAATTTGGCAACATTTGTTTTACTTTTCCTGAGTGGGCATTTCATAAGCACAAATCATGTTGTGACTGTCCCATATTCTTACCATAAGGGAGTATGGAAGATACTGATTAAATGAGTAATTATGCTATATGAGCAACAAACTTATTCTCTCTTTATGGCACACTGTAGTCTGAATTTGGACAAGGTATTCTGTGGAAGAGCAAAAGGTGGATGGCATCTGATGGATAAAACAAAATGGCATTTTGGTTCATTCCAGGTGTATGATTCTATGAAAATTATATGCTAATCAACTATCACTACTTAGGAGAACAGAAGATGCTAATCTGAATTTTGATTGCTAGCATCCTCGCTGACTTTCTAGCACTGTTTTTAAAATGTTCTGACTTTAAATTTAATATTATAATGATTTTAATACTGTTTTAATACTGCAATTCTGTTGCATTTTAAATTGTTGTTTTTTTAAAATGTTTTGTCAGGCACCTTGAATCCCAGTTCTAGGAGAAAGGCAGCATATAAATATAATAATTAATAGACAGACAGATATATAGTTTCACTTCCTTCAAATTCTCAAAAACCATACATTATTTTCCATTGGATACTAACTATAATACCAAAATAAACACTTGTGCTGGCAAATCCTGTGAGAAATAAGATACTGGCAAAGTGTTGGAAAAATAAAGGCAAATACGCCTTTTATTTTTCTTTCCAGCTGTTAAGTGCTATTTGATGATGAAAACCCTAAGCAGTAATAACACAACCTGAACTCTTTATAGCAGTGGTTCTGAAGTTAACCTTGGGTCCACAGATGTCATTGGATTAAAACTCCCAGAAGCCTCCACTACGAACAGTGCTGACCAGGATTTATGGGAGATGTAGCCCAAAGACATCTGGGACCCAAGTCTGGGAGGCACTGCTTTATAAAGAGATAATCATGATTATCATTTAATTTTATAAAACATATGTACATGCCTAAAAAGTCCACCAAATTAAAAGTCAAAATCAGTTATGGGTTATTGTTTTTTAACCTCAAAGGTTGCCATTTGTTTTCATTGTACTCTAGCAGAATGATCCAAAGTAAACAGTCTCTTATACAGTGTCGCACTCCTGCTAATCTAATCATCTATGGAGAATATCATTTGAAACAATAAATACTTTAGAGGAATCATCATATTTCAGAGCTAAAGCTTGTTTATTTACAAGCAATAGTTGCTTACTTCCTTACTTCCTTTTCTGACATGCATACAGAAGAAAGGGTTTATTTTCATTTACAGAAAATTACTGTCTCATTGATAGAACCAAAGTCTGTGCTGCTTATGACAAAGGACAAGGCAGTGACTATTGCCTCCAATCTTTTAAGGTCACCTTGAATCCTGATTTTGTCTTCTGAAGTTTTAGCTATCCTTCCAGGTTGGTATCATCTGCATATTTGTTGAGTATCTTCTCCACACCCTCATCCATGTTATTTATAAAGATGTGGAACAACACTTGGAACTATGACAGAACACTGATGATGCACCACTTGTCTCTACTCTCTAGCTTGACAAGGAACAACTGGCGAGCATTCTTTGGCTATGACCTGTCAATCAGTTACAAATCTACCTTACAGTAGCATTGTCTAGCCCACCAAGATCCCATTTCTCCCTTTTTTGGAAATGGGGATGATATTTGCTCACCTCCAGTCTTCAGGGACTTCACCTGATCTCCATTTTCAAAGGCTGTAGACAGAAGCTCTGAGATTACATAATCAGGTTTCTTTAATGTCCTTGGATTTTCAGACTTCAATACTTTCCCATACCACTTCTTTACTTAGAGCCTTCCACTATACCTGAGTACAGAAAGTTAATGTAGGTGGCAATTTAAGCCTTGCGGCACATCCACCTCTGTCCACAAAAAAGAAAAGGACTGAGAAACCAGGAGGAGCAGCTATGGCCCAAACCTACTACCTGAGGAGGTCGCTTGATTCTTCCTAATGGGAGGCATGACTTAGGGCAAAAGAAATGCTTTGCATGCAAATGATATAATCTCCAAAATCCCAGTATTTCCAATTAAACAATTCCAAATAATAATGCTGGGAAGTATGTCTGCCGGAGGCCTTGGAGAGCTACATAACAGTAGATATTATATTGATCTACACATGAACCAGTTGTCTTACTTTACATATGGCATCACCAAATACCTACATATTTCACAATATACTAGCCTAAATTTCACTGGTAGTCTCAAAGAGTAGATTCATTGAGTCATTTGTTGAATGGTGGTGAGTCAACACTTATGTAAACCCACTGATTCATTAAGTTTACTTTACCCATGTTGCTAATAAGTTTACTTTACCCATGTTGCTAATAAGTTTACTTTACCAATGCTGCTAATAGAATTCAGGCCAACTTTTCTTACATGACCACAGCTACTTTTAATAAGTGTGTACATGTCTACCTACAAGTGAAGAAAAGTCCACAGATCTGCAAGTGATTAATATTTTATAAATTTTGGCACAATTGTTTTGAGCAGTTCTTGAATTCTTTCAGTACATTTTGCTGTGTTAAGACTGGCACTTTACAAATCAGATTCTATGGAGGCAGGAAAAGTCTGTAAGTCCAGCCATAACAGCTGTAATTGCTCAGTGAAAGCAATAGCCTTTTCCTCCATAAAATGTTACTAAAGGGATAGGCTGATACATTGGCAGTCAGAGGTTTCTGATATATGTTAGCTGTTACCACATATGAAAGTCATACCACAGTAATCAAGCAAATCTACCTCATTTCCATCTATATTTTTTTAACTGATTGTAGCTGCTGTAGGTTTGTACTACTGCACATCACAGAACAATACAATCATTCTGTGTTGTAGTAATGCTGTGTTGTAAGAATGCTGGAGACCTCGGTTCAACTCCTCATTCCATGGTGAAACTCACTGAGTGACCCAGGGCTCATTATAATGTCTCTGCATAATCAACCTCACGGGGCTGTGATTTTAAAGATTAAATATGGAGGAGGATAGCTGTGCATGATGCCTTTTGCTTATTGGTTGAAAAGTGGGCTATACTATATCAAATAATAAATAGGTTGGTTCTACCTTTTTCATTCTGCCCTGTCATCCTGCAACAAATTCTAAGAACTAAGGCTTTTTACCGTGGGAGTAGCTTTGGCTTTGATGTTTGTACAAGAAATACTTCCATTTTATATGGTATGGGAATCTTATAGCAGACACTGATGCATTAAACTAGTTACATGATATTTGCAGTTCTTGTTATTGTAGTGGTAGAATCTACACTAGTTTGAACATTCTAAGGTTAAGCACACAAAGTATAAAGTATTAAGAAAAATACAGTGTCTGGGAGCAGTCTTACTGTTACGTATCTGACAGTTTTAAGGGAAACTGGAAATGAAACAACTAGATGAAAACAAGGAAACATTCCTGCTAAAGATATTTGGTAAATACTTAACACACCATTGGCAATCAAACAGGAAATACTAATAAAAACTTTTTAAAAAGACTCAGCTGAGGTGCTTGGTAGCACTTAAACATTTTATATAAGATCCTAACATCTTGGTTGCTTTTTCAGATCAATGGAGACCTGACCTGACCCTTAAACCTCCAATTACTGTATGTCTTCTAGGAATTTGAAATAATAGCATTTTTCTAATTCTGCTGAAGAAAAATAATATATTCAAAAGTCAAAACAGCTTCCCTAATGTCTAGTTTAGGGGGGGAAGGAGTTGAAAAAGGTATATGATGACTTTATACAAATATAGATGGCATGGCAGAGAGGAAAAACATGTTAGACAAATTTACTTTCCACTAAGATTAGTTTAAAATGTAATTACCACTTAGAACTAATTTATTCCAGTGGTGCTTAAGTTTGGCTAACCTGCTTTGAATCCAACTGAAGGAGGGTTTTTTTAAAGACTATATAAGAACAAATAGCAATAACTTAAATATTAATTTTAAGTGAATGATTTTAATATCAGAATTACCAATAGTGACTATTAAACTACTACTGTTTGTGATGCATGTCAAAGGGTCTTTTTAATTATTAGATAATTAAATTTATATAATAGCATTCTTTAAGATTAAAAAAAGATGTCTACACATAGCACTTTGGGATCAAGGGGCTTTCCTGCCACTTCCCCATACTGGGATTTAGGAGAGCTCAAAATGACATATTTACTTTCTTGTGTACACTCAGAGTTTCACACTGGCTTGGTCTCTTACATGTCAGACAGGCTGTATCCAGCTTAACACACAGCCCATCTGTGATGGACAAAAAAAACAACAACAACCCTTGTTTAATATAAACAAGAAGGGCTGAACAGAGAATGGGAACCTGGCTAGAGTTCACCCAATCTTTTTATGCTTAAGTTGGGAATCAGGGATACCAACCAGAAAAGTTGGCTGCAAATTTTGTGAGGATACTGCTACCGTCAAACTTTGCTAATGATTGGAATCAGGTGAAACTAGAAAATTGTCTTATAAAAGTATTAACACATTCTACACCATGTTGCTATTTTTAGATAGGGGGAAAAGGAAAGAGTATATATGAAAACAAGTCACACACAAATGCAGTTTTGGCTTCTTGCAGTATAATACTTATGACGTAAATTCATTGTGTTTTTTTAATCTGTACATGTTATTGTTAATAGGTAGCATACTAAAAGGGGAGGAGTTTAAAAAGGAGCAATAGTCTGTACAGATTCTTATTCATCTGTAGAACTGGCAAAAGTACAAATGGGAGACAGGGTCTCAGGATGTACAAAAATATTGACAACGTAGACTTTATTTTTATTTTAAAAGCACAGGCTCAATGCGTTTTGGCTGTAGCCTTCTTCTTAGCTCTTTCTAAATTAATATATAATTTATTTTCTGCTTAGCTTCTAAAGGCCACAGCCGAAACGCGTTGAGCCTGAGCTTTTTAAATAAAAATAAAGTCTATGTTGTCAATATTTTTGTACAACGAGACTCTGTCTCCCATTTGTACTTTTGCCACCAGTGGATGTACCAGTTCCCTCTGATATGTAGAACTGACCAGCTGACTGGATAGCTCAGTGGTTTAGGTATCTACCTGTGCAGCCAGAGGTTGGGAATTCAATTCCCCACTGTGCCTCCTGCAAGTAGAGCCAGCCTGTATGACCTTAGGCAAAGCTGCACAGTCCCAAGGCGCCCCTAGAAGAAGGGAATTGTAAACCACTTCTGTGTATTCTCTACCTGGAAAACCCTGAAAAAGGTCACCATAAGATAGAACTGACTTGAGGGCACATGATTGACTTTTCTGACCTTTGTGTGAAAGAATTGTCCTATTTTCAATACCTGACACGACACGAGTGCCCACTCTGACTTTATGGAATAGATTGCTTCAACTGATAATTCAAAGCAGAAGATAAGGTGCCATAAACAAGGACTGTCAACTGATAATAAATTATATGTTCAGAAATCATTGTGGAAATTTTATTCACCAAAGCTTCTGTGTGTCAAACTGGGAAAGGGCCTCCCTGAAACCCTCCACGTAACCTTAAAAAACAATAATAGCCTGCTCCAGCAGCCTGAGAAACTCTCCAGAACTGGATTTTAGTAGTAGAAAGGGTTTCAAGGGGAAAAGACAGGTGCTGGAAATACCATCAAAGGCATCACATTATTTAGTGCTACTGTGAGCATCACATTTGCATTTGGGCTCATGATTTTTCGTCAGTTAATCAACCATTAAGTGCCTAAACATCTGCATATGAGAAAAACAACAATCCTAACATCTGGTTTGTGAATAGACCAGAAATTGGTGCATGGAACAGGACCTTTCCATCTTCCCTTTTCCACCCTATGCAGTACCTATAAAATATGTTTCTGATAGTTAGGGACCCTAAGGAAGCAAATGGAACGTGGCACAGGAGTGGGGACTGTAGGAGGAGGAATTACTGAAAAATCAGGCATCTCTTTCCTTATTCAAGGAACAGTGTTTTGTTTACATGCCACCACCTTTGGATTCATGCAAATAGTTCCAAAGAAAAAGAAAGCATAATTTATTTGCATTTAGATGGTGCATGTACAAAATAGGGAGGCATCATTTTCGAAGACGCAGTCCACATTTTTCTTCACATTCCTGAGATAATGAGTCCTTTCAGATAGCTGACTCTCCTTACTTTATTAGATATGTAGTTAAACCAGAAATCATTTTAATATGGACAAATTATCTTTTTGTACTACTCAGAATGTTTTAAATTGATTAATCCAGTAATGAGTAAATAAAATTGCAGCTTTAGTATGATCTCTTGTGAGACAGGAAAATGGGACAAGCTCTTTTCGTAAGACTTTCCACAGATTACTGTGGGACCATACCATTGGAAAGCCAAAAGCCACACATTATTATTGCTCCATGACAGTGCAGCAGTAATCTTGTGATGGCAAAGCAAACCAACAATCTGTAAGCCAAGTCTAAAAATGGGGGCAGCCCAAACAAAAGATATATATCTTTTGATCTAGGCTTCAGATCAGCGTCAAATTTTGCATATTTGTAGCAGACAGTCTGCTTTTGATCTTTTCCAAACTTGGGGAAGTTTGCGCATGGGATTTTCAAGTTTCTTAAAAGTAAAAATGCTTTGCACCTTCCCATTCAGAAATAGGTGACCCTAAAACCCCCAGCTTTAAAACAGTTCATATAAATTGAAAATACCAGTATCTAATATCTTGAAAGAGAACGTTGGCCTCACCCCCTTTTTTTATTTGGAAAGAATCTAGGCTGCAGAGGCTGAAATATTAATCTTCAAATAAGGCCTTTCAAGCAGGGAAAAACAGCCACTTATAAGACTGAGCATGCACAGTACTGGCCAACCAGCAGGATCATAGCAAAATGAAACATTTTATATATTTGTAGGCAGGTGGGGAGGAAGGTATTTAGAGAGAAAGATCACAGAAACGAACTGACAGGTTTTCTTTAAAAAGTAAAAAAAAAAAAAGCTTTAAAGAAAGTAATGAAGTGACAGTCTTCCAGAAAGGGGAATATTTTGTCATGCATCTTCACTAAACTTTCTCTCAGGATTTCTGAGACCAAATAGTCTCACATAAATTTTCAAAGGAGGAATCAGCTCCAATTCAGTCCTGGCAATCTGAACTTTTGACTCTGTCAATCAGGACACAATTAGTTAACTCTTAGCTAACATTTAACTCTTTCCTGGCCAACACATTTATCAGAATCATACTTGCAAGGCGATTCTGTGTCTGGTTATAAAAATGGATATACAAATATAATAGGTAAAAAAAATTTAAAATACAGCTATTGAAAATATTGTTTTAACAACTCTGCTCAGATCTTGCAAACCAACACCATCTCATGTTCTTTCTTCCTATTCTCCGCCTCCCTCAATTCCTAGCGGCATTGGCTTTTCCAGTAAGATCTATCCAGGTCTGGCAAACTAACAGCTGTTGAGTCAACCCATCTCATGTTAGCTCTTCCTCTTTCCCTACTGCCCCCTCAAGCATTTTTCTGAGCAACATTGTATTTTGTAGTTAGTTCTGTATTCTCATTATATGCACAAGGTAGGATAGCTTCAATTTACTCATTTTTGCTCTAGTGAGAGCTCAGACTTGATTTGAGCACCCACTCATTGCCTTTCTAGTGGTCTGTGGTATCTGTAAGGCTCACCTCCAACACTGCATTTCAAATGAATTGATTTTTTTCCCCTCTTGTCTCACTGTTTATCACTTACATAGTATGGATAATTCTGTCATTGGTTCCAAGTGACAATCTTTGCTAACTCCCAGGCCCCCCCCTTTTTTTTTAATTTGAAAAGATGAGGGAATATCTTTTGGAAAACATGCAGGCAACATGTTTGTACAGCAAGGGGTTGGAAATTGGAAGATAGCTTTCTAGTCTGCATTTACAGTCATGGCCAAAAATATTGGCACCCTTGCAATTCTGTCAGAAAATGCAACCCTTCTCTCAGAAAATTGTTGCAGTTGCAAATGTTTCGGTATTCACATGTTCATTTCTTTGGTTTGCATTGGAACAACACAAAAAAACAGAGAAGAAAAGTCAAATCTGATACAATCCCACACAGAAACCCAAAAATGCACTGGCCAAAATTATTGGCACCCTTAACTTAATATTTGGTAGCACCCCCTTTGGGAAAAAAATAACTGAAATCAATCGCTTCCTGTAACCATGAATGAGTTTCTTACACCTCTCTACTGGAATTTTAGACCACTCTTCTTTTGCAAACTGCTCCAGGGCCTTCAGATTTGAAGGATGCCTTCTCCCAACTGCTGTTTTGAGATCTCTCCACAGGTGTTCTATGGGATTCAGATCTGGACTCATTGCTGGCCATTTCAGAACTCTCCAGTGCTTTGTTTGTAACCATTTCTGAGTGCTTTTTGAAGTGTGTTTCAGGTCATTGTCCTGCTGGAAGACCCATGACCTCTGGTGGAGATGCAGCTTCAATTCAAAAAAGACAGCCAATCAGATGCTCCAATTTAAGCCATTTCACTTCCCTCCCCATGGTTCAAGTAAATCCCTACTAAACAGTATTCTGCAAAGAAAGACCCACACTGCAACTCCAAGATTGATTTAAAATGAGATTGTGAAACAAGTATTCATAACTTTCCTTTGGCCTTCTCTTAAAATCTACACCCTTGAGCATAAAAGAACAACAGCTCTAAAGGAATGTGGCTGAGACTTCTTTCCCAAAACAGATGGCTGGGTGTGCTGTGCACTGGGCTTCATGGGGCAGAGGCACTCCAAATTCCTGTAAAATCCTTGGAGAATAACAATCCAGTATAGAGATGGGCATGAACCACCAGTTTGGCAGTTCATATCAGTTTGGCCGATGGCTCAACAGGTGTTCTGCATCTCAGTTTCTATGGAGGGAAATCTGAATGTCTCCTTTGAAGCTCCTGATCAACAGGCTCCTTATGGATAACCCATAGATTTGTGTCCTTTAGACATCTGACAAGGAATTTATTTATGGTCTCACAAGATATTGTACCTTGTTATGTTTGTTTTAAATCTTCATTCCTGGATACATTGTAATAATTTTGTCTTAAAAGTTCAAAAATGAATTCTTTTCATTAAAAGGTGTATTTAGCAAGCAAGCAACTGAGTAACTAAAAGCCAAAAATATAAAATATACTTGGAATATGTGTAAAAATCACGACTATATACTTTCAAAATCACAGCTTTCTATTACATATTTCTTTAGTTCATATGTGTAAATAATACTTCTATGCTAGAAAATAAACTTAGGTTCTATTAAAATAAGAGCTTCTGTTCAGGAATCATATAGGTGAAGCTCGGTGATTAAAAAATACAAAGCAAACAAGTTATCTGTAGTAAAAGGCTATTTTCTTAGATAACTCTGATTCAGTCACTTAAAAACAAACTCTATTGCAATACAATTGCAATCAAAACAATTATATCAAAGCATAAGCAAGAATATTTGCAAATCAGTCACATCACATAAGATATTTCTCACCCAATATTTTCCCAGCAGAAATGTCTCCTCTGTTTGTAAAAACCAAGTGGCTGTGTGTTTTGAACATGTCCTCCTAAATATGATGGAAATCTCTCTCTGTTTTGATACACTTGGTGTTTCTTAAACAAAACATTTAGTACGCCAAACTTGGGCTTTCCCATGAGTAAGTGATGCTGGCTTGTCTAGACAGCTGTGAGTCAAATCAGCTACCTGCCGAGATAGCTTGAAGCCGGGAAAATGCCCCCTTTGGAGTAACTTCTTTAATACCGTATTTGGGCAGTATAATACATTTTGAATGCCAACTTCCTGCATTTTACACGTTCTACATTTCCTAATTGTGAGGGTTCGACTTTCGGCTCCACGTTCAGTTCAAAGAAATCAGTAGATTTTTGTTGCTTCAAAATAGGTGAAAGATTTGTTGGTGCATTTAACAATAAACAAGTGTCTGTAACATGATTGTGAGTCTTTTCTCCTTCTGCCAACGGGTCCGGAAGGGGCTCCCAATCGTCAAATAGGAACGGGTTACCATAACTATTATCCCATGGTCCTGGTAAATTGGTGGGGACCCAGTCTCTCACAGTCTGCCCCGTCGAACCTTCCAGCAAGGGCAAGGTCTCATCATCCCGATCGCCATTCCACAGGGCTCGTCTCTCGGGGCCTCAATCCTCCCAGGGTCCTCCCTGTAACTCTTCTTCCTCATCTCTCTTATTCTCCATTCCAGCCTTTCTCTCCTTTCTCTCTCCACTCTCTCTTTCTCTTCTCTCAATCTCCTCCTCCACTCTCTAGCCTCGGCTTCTCCCCAATAAGAGGGTCTAGGGGGGATCTCTCTTCTCCTTCTGTAATCTGCCTCCTCCTTAGGCACTCTCAGTCTCTCCCACAAGAGTAGTCAAAACGACTAGATGGGCGGGATAAAAATGTAAGAAATAAATAAATAAATAAATAAATAATCCCATCCAGGGATCCTCCATCCACACCCATTCCCAACTGGGCGGCAACTGACTCTCTCTCCTTTCTACCTCCCCTGTTCCTGCCTCAAACTCCACCCTCTTTTTCCTCTCCTTTTCCGCCTTTTCCTCCTGAACCTTTCTCATCGTTACTCTCTGTATCTCTTCGTTCAGCTCCTCTATTTCTGTCCCTTGCTGAGCTTCTGCCGTAGGCTCTGGTGCTGGCTGAGGTCTCACCTCCTTATCCTCATTGTGGGGGAGGGACGGCTCTCCAGCGAGTGGGGCATCCCTTTCGCCTTCTGTCTCACACTAATCAAACTCCATATTTAATTTTTCCTGCCATATAATTTCCTCAAAACCTTTTATTGACATGCAGTTCAGCACCCCACCCTGTCTAGCAGGCACCCATTCAGTGGCAGTACCCTGAAGAGGGAAGCCAGGGCGCGTGGGCGCTCAACAGTGCCAAACCACAGAACACCTGTGGGGCTGTCAGCCAAACTGGAATGAACCTCCAAACTAGCAGTTCATACCCATCTCTAATGTACACATGCACACAGTTAATCTGAGAGACACGTTTCTTCTAGGCATTTTGATTACTTTGTGGCTCCAAGCAATAGATACATTGTTCCATCTTGTAAGTGTAAGTTTGTTTCATTTTTTCCACCAGGTATAGAACTTTGCACTTATCACTGTTAAATTTCATTCTGTTGCTTTCAGTCCAGTGCTCGAGCATATCAAAATCTTTTTGAATTTTGCTTCTGTCTTCCAGAGTATAAGCATTCCCTGCGTCCACTCATAAAGGTAATTGATAAAACTGTTGAAGAGTACCAGGCCCAAGACTGAGTCTGGTGATACCCCACTTGTTACCTACTCCTAGTTTGAGAAAGAGTCATTAATCATCACCTTCTAAGTACGATTCTGTAGCCAACTATGTATCCACTGAACAGTTGTTCTATCTAGGCCTGGTACTCTTGCTAATCAATAACGTCATGGGGTGCTCTGTCAAAAGTTTTGCTGAAATCAAAATATATTATGTCTGTGGCATTCCCACTGACTACCATGGAGGTTGCCCGATAAAAATAAAATAAAATAATATAAGTCTTACAGGATTTGTTCTTGACAAATCCATGTTGGCTTCTGGTTATTACTGCATTGTTTTTAAAGTGCTTGCAGAGTGAATGCTTTATAATCTGCTCCAGAATTTTCCCGGGGATTGATGTCAGGTTGAATGGTCTGTGGTCCCCATGTTCCTCCTTTTTGCCCTTTTTGAAGATAGGGACAATGTTATCCCTCCTCCAATCATCTAGTACTTCACCCATCTAGTTCATCCAGCTCTGGAGATTTGAACTCATTCAAAGTAATGAAGTATTCCTTGCTTCTAATCTTTAAGGTGCCACAGTACTTTTTGGTATTCTCTCTTCAGAGTCACTTGTAGCCATGTGTGCTTGACCAATGTCTGATCATCGTAAGGAAGGTACTGATGGCAGGTAATTACTTAGATTGGATGAGTGGGACCCCATTTGCTGATGGAGGGGGTGGTCACAGCACTACTCTGGGAAGGTTACAACACATATAATAGAAAACAAAAAATAAAAATAGAAACTTTAAAAAAAGCGACAATAACCCTTTAAAAAGTTGCATCACCCCTCAATCACAAGATGTACAATTTTGATGTGTTCCTGGATCCAAGTAACTTCTGATGCATGGAGCACTTTTTGGCTGGTATGCTTCCTACAACCTATCTGCAAGTGAATGACTTGGCTACTATCAGCCATAGTTTGATAACCTCTTATTTGAACTATTTCAGGAATTTAAACCATTCCAATTGTAGTTTAGGCCACACCATGATACTGAGACAGTTTTGGTCATTCTGCTTGATGACCTGTTAAGCTAGGCTGCCCAGGGGAGTGTAACCTTGTTGGTCCTCCTAGATCACTCAGTGGCCTTTGATACCATTGACCATGGTATCCTTCTGGATAGACTATTGAGCTTGGGATTGAAGGCTTAGCATTGCACTGGCTCTGGTCATTTCTCGATGGCCGTATCCAGATGGTGCAGCTTGGGGAAACTGTCTCAACTCTGTGGATTCTACATTGTGGAGTTCCACAGGGGTCGATCACCTCCCTAATGCTCTTTAACATCTTCATAAGGTCACTGGGGGAGGTCATCCAGCAATTTGGAGTTTGCTGTCATCAATATGCTGATGCGATGCAGCTCAGCAGTGGAAGCTGTGCAGACCCTGGAGCACTACTTGGCTCCAATAATGGATTGGACAAGGGCTAACACAGTGAAATGAATCCTGACAAGACAGAAATTTTGCTATTAGGATGGGAACCCGACTGGTTAGGTGGTATTTTGCCTGGTGTGGATGGGGTTACATTCTCCATAATGATCAAATCCCCAACTTGGGTGTGCATCTCAACCCATTTCTCTCTATGGAGAAGCAAATTTCTGCCGTGGCCAGGTCTGCCTTTTTCCAATTCCAGCAGACTGCACAGTTGTGGCCCTATCTGGAGACGAAATCGCTGACTAGTTCATGCATCGGTAATCTCGTGGATCAATTAGTGCAACGCTCTTTATGTGGGGCTGCCTTTAAGGTGACACAGAAGCTACAGGTTGGTTTCGGAGAGGCCTTGAAATATGACCACATCTCCCCGAACCTGGCATGCTTGCACTGGCTCTCTGTGTGCTTTTGTGCCAAATTCACGGTATTAATACTGACTTATAAGGCCTTTAATGGTTTGGGACCTTGATACCTGTTGGAGCATCTCTCTTAAAGATCTTCTACCAGCACCACCCATTCTTCCCAGGCTGAAGGTGGCCACCCTGATGAAGGCCCAGAAAACAGGGACTAAGAGCCAGGCCTTCTCAGTGCTGACCCCAACATTTTGAAACGCTTTGTTTGTTGACGTACGCCAAGCTCCCTCCCTCCTAACCTTTAGAAAGCTTGTCAAAACTGAGCTCTTAAAAGAATATCCTAACCCTGCAGTATATTTGATAACGCATTATGTTTTAATTTATGACTTTGTTTAGCTGTCACCATCAGGGGTCTTCTTTATTGTTTTGAATTATAAGTTTGCTTTTGGCTGGGGGTAGAGGGGTAGGCTTTTACTTGCTGTGAACCAACAAAAGTACTGGCTTGCCATTAGATGGTTGGTATATAAGTGCAATAAACAAACAAACAAACAATTTTAATACATCCAGTGTACAGCTGTCTTTGAAGATAGACTTGAAATTACCACTGGCGCAAAATATTGCAGCAAGAGTTTTTACAGGGGCTTGGTTATTTGAACCTTTTGTCCCTGTCCTGCCTTGCTGCACTTATAAAACTCTTCATGGCTTGGGACTCGACAGCTATGCCTTCCCACATATAAACCTACTCATTTCTGCAGTCATTTACAGAAGCTTTCCTCTACATGCCCCTTATTCCAAAGTTTGGGGGTGACTATTACAGAGAAGGGTTTCTCTGTTGTGGCCCCCTGCTTATGGAATGTTATTCTTATGAAAATTCCCAGCACAGGCATTGCCTTCTTTCCACTCCAACCCTTTTACACCTTTGCTATTTAAATCCCCATTACTTCTTGGTTTTAACTCCTGTTAAACTCCACACGGCACAGAAGCCCATTCTGCCTACCGGCCGCCGATCAGCTGATTAGAAGCCGATAGGCAGCCACCCCACACCCCCTTCCTTTCCCTACCTGAGCCCCCACCCCACTCCCACCGACACCCCCTTACCTTAATAGCTGCTGCCGAGGTCTCCATCAGGCCTTCACAGCCATGGCATGTAAAAAGGGAGACTGGCTACCCTTTGCAAAGATGGCAGCTGCAGCTTCCCTACCCTAAATGAAGCCACAGCCACCATCTTTGCAAAGGGCAGCCAGTCTCCATTTTTACATGCGTGGCTCCGAGGCCAGAAGACTTCGGCAGCAGCGATTAAGGTAATAGGGTGTCAGTGGGGGGGGGTGGCGTGGGGCCTAAGGTAGGGAAAGGAAGGGGGTGGGGGTAGGCTGTGGTATTGGGTGGCTGTGTGGGGTGCTGGCTGCCTTTCTGCTGCCGATCAGCTGATTGGCGGCTGGTAGGCAGAATGGTGGGGGTTTTTTGTTTTTGTTTTTAATACGAAGGACGAATAAAAATGGGTAAATATTCATCCCTTCATATTCATGGGGGTCTCTGGAACCCACAAATACAGATCGACGAATATTTAACAAATCGGTTATATTTGTCGGAAAACCCGATCCGTTTTTATATTCGTCCCCATCTCTAATTCTAATCTCTAATTGTGTGAGAAGAGAAATGGGGATGATCATTGTTTTGAGTTAATAAAGTATGTTATCACATAAATGTACCCCTAAGTCACATCCAGTACCTTGCTAAAAGTTACCATCCTTTAATTTGACATATATGGATGTACCAGTCATTCAAGTGCAACAAAATAAATTGAGAGATTACCTTTCACTGTCTCCCCACATACTGTATATACTATGCTAGGAAGGGCGGTTCTGAGCTTAAAAGAGTTCTGGAACACATGAAGAGTCTGCTGTGTTAAAACAAAGGTCCAACTACTTCAGAATCCTGCTTTTCAACAGTGGCAAGTGAGGAAGCTCACCAGACTTCTGCAAACAAGTCTCCTCTCACCATTGCTCCCACCATTGGTTTTACAGCTTCTGACGTTGGAAATTCTATACATCCAACATTAGCAGGAGCCACAGGTAGAGCTGTCCTCCATTAATGTATCTGTTCAAGGCCTTCTACACTGGTCACTACCAACACATCTTGTGGCAGAGAATTCCATAAATCAACACTGTGTTTCTCTCTGTACTACTTCCTCCTGACTATCTTGAACATGCCACCAGTAAATTTCACTGCATGGCCTTGAGTTCTAGCATTATAATGACTGAAA
Organism: Intellagama lesueurii; assembly: GCA_037013535.1. Classification (NCBI taxonomy): domain Eukaryota; kingdom Metazoa; phylum Chordata; class Lepidosauria; order Squamata; family Agamidae; genus Intellagama; species Intellagama lesueurii. The sequence continues at coordinate 65,441,329 of JBAJHW010000005.1, read as the reverse complement.
GAGAAATAGTTCCTCTTTTTCTCTACACATCATGGAGGGGGGAAGAAGAGTCAAGGCACTGCTGTCCCACCATATGATGCCATGTCTCCGGGCTACATTGGTTTTAAAACACAGAAACAAAGACAGAATGAGAGAACTAGACATCAGGTCCTTACCAGGCCACAGTCTGAAGCAATACTTAGAAAAGTTACTTTTTTAGACAGTAATTCCCAGAATCTCTAGCTGGCCATAACTCCAGACCACCTGAGGATTCTTGGAGTTGTAGCCCCCAAAGTAGTTCCCTCTCAAAGTCTGGTTTAAAGGTGTGTGATGCTACCCACTCAGTCTGTGGCTGAACACAGCCACAAGAGGAAACCACAGAAGAACCCTTTGTTCTCTGCCTTGACCTCCACCGTGGGACAAAAGTGATTTAGTAGATATGAATGCACCAAATGACTAGCACATTTAATTATTAATAAATAATTGCATAATTCTAAACTCAAGCTGCAACCTTTATTACCATTCTCTCAGGCTTAATGTAGTGGCACTCTTTATTTGTGAGTAAACACATACAGGCTTGGTCTGCGCTGAGTAGGAAAGGAAGAAAAGCACATCTGGCGGTAAATCTCTCCTTCCCGGGAAGTTCCTCCTGAATGTTATCTCTCCCAGGGCTTTGTGCCGGAATGCGCGGCCAGCACATCCCGTCAGTGAGCAAAAAAACCTGCCAAAGTTTAACCCGGCACATGATCTGCCAGGCTCGACATTTACAAGCCTCACACCTAAGACCCGGAGGTCCCTGAGGCGCGACAAAGGAGGGCTCCGAGGGGGGCGACGGGCACCGTCAAGGGAGATAACAATGGTGGCGAGAGAAAGCAGGGAGGGAGGGAGGGGTCCTCCTCCGCTTGGAACAGACCTCCATTTCCCTCTCCCTTTGCCAACTGTTTTCAGGGCTCATTACTGGCATCCCGGGCAGCGCGATGGCATTTGCCAAGCAGAAGTTCTCTCTGTGGTTCCCCGCCTGCTAAGCAGGAGGAGACAGGAGATATCCCTGCTGCAGGTCCAACCACTCCACCCCCAACCATTATAACGACTTCTCGCTTTGACTGGAGGCAGCGTCAAAATAATTCGCACTCAAAAACCCAAAACGGTTTCCCTATAAAACGAGGGAGCTGTCCCGAGACGCGTCTTGCCCACAGAGGTAGTTTTTTCTGCCGTCTGGTCTCGGAAAGGGCCGGCTTTCAAAGGCGCAAACTCTCCCACCTCTCTCTGTGGGCCACGCGCGGCCGGACAGCGAGCGCCCTCCTTTCCCGCGCGAACCCTAATCAGCATCTTGAAAGCCCCCGCCCAGCTCCAGCTTGCTATCGCTGGCATGCGCGCGCGCGCTCTCCCACCCGCCCGCCTTGTCTCGCCCACCCCCAGCGGCACATCCCCGCGTGAAGAGGTCGCCCCCTCACCTGAAGAAAAGTTTGGAGAAAACGTTCGCCTTTTCCAGAGGCGACCTCTGCATGGTGCCCACCGCCCGGGCGGCTGCGCGCAGCCTCCACAAACACGAAGGGAGGTGGGCTGACGGGGGTTGCTCGCCTCAAGGGATTGCGCCGTTTATACTTCGCCTCCACGAAAAGTATATATATATATATATTTAACAGGCGAGGTCCGCGTCGCTCGTACCGCTGTCTCCCACCTTATCCCGCTCTGAGGTCACCGCCTCCCTCCTTCTCCTGCCCCTCTCCCCGCCTCTACAAGTCGGGCCGGCTTCATAAGCCTGCCCTCAACTTCACGCCCCGCACTCCACCTCACGAGAGACAACACCGTCTGCATCTTTGCCAAGGAATCTCTTTCCGCCCTGGCGGCTCCGAAGAAAAGCACCTCGCGCCAGGTGCCTCTCCGCACCGAGCGCTTCTCGCTCGCTCGCTCGCTCGCATACACACAGAGAGAAAGAGAGACCGGCGCGCGCCTTGCGTGTCCGGGTAAGATTCCGAGGGAAGGTTCCCGGTGCGCGGAGGAAGCCGCCGTTTCCTCCTCCACCCACCTTGGCTCCCTTTGCTGCGCCAACCTCGTTTTAGCGGTCCTCGCAGCCTTGAAAGACCAAACCAGCCTTCCTGGCTGAGGCTTGCCAATGATTATTGCTTTCCTCCGCTGTGATTGCCGGCCGCCTGCCGCCTTTCAAAGACCTTTCCCTCACAGCACCTTCCCATTAAGCGTGGCACCCCCTGGGCTCGACGGGAAGCCTGGAGCAAATGTCAGGGTTCGGGACTAGAGCGTCATGACAATGAATAACGCCTCTATGCGCTGTCCTTCCCGTTACAATTAATTGTCTTTCAGCCCCAGAGGAGCGTTGTTGCTTGGACTTTAAAAGCTGTCACCTAAATATGCTGAGTGCTCGTCTCACTATCCATAGGCTGTAACATGCCTATTTAATTTATTTTCCTTTATTTATATGCCACCTTTCTCCCTATTGGAGACACAAAGTGGCAACTCCTTTCTACAACTCCTGAAAGTTTGGTGAACATTGGATCACGGACCCCCGAGTTATATAGTCACAAAGAGGACCCCCCAGGAAAGCTCCCCCCAGGTACTTAGAGAATCCAGAATCACAACAGAGCTTCCTATGTCTTTCCCCAACACACCTGCCAACTTTGGTGAAGATTGGATATCGGACATCCGAGTTATTCACCCACAAATTGGGTCCCCCCAGGAGAGTTTACCACACAGCACAGAAGCCCATTCTGCCTACCAGCCACCAATCAGCTGATCAGAAGCCAATAGGCAGCCACCCCACACACACACAGCCAGCCACCCCAACAGCCTACCCCCACACCCCCTTCCTTTCCCTACCTTAGCCCCCACCCCACTCCCACCGACACCCCCTTACCTTAATAGCTGCTGCCGAGGTCTCCATCAGGCCTTTGCAGCCAGGGTGTGTAAAAAGGGAGACTGGCTGCCTTTTGCAAAGATGGTGGCTGTGGCTTCATTTAGGGTAGGGAAGCTGCAGCTGCCAACTTTGCAAGTGGCAGCCTGGATTCCCTTAAGGCAGGCTAAGGGAATCCAGGCTGCCCTTTGCAAATATGGCAGCTGCAGCTTCCCTACCCTAAATGAAGCTGCAGCCGCCATCTTTGCAAAGGGCAGCCAGTCTCCATTTTTACATGCGTGGCTCCGAGGCCAGAAGACCTCGTCTCACTATCCATAGGCTGTAACATGCCTATTTAATTTATTTTCCTTTATTTATACGCCACCTTTCTCCCTGTTGGAGACACAAAGTGGCTCACAACAGTTAAAACCATGTAATAATAACAAGTTCAAAATATCATACAAAACTATATATTTAAAAAAACAATTAAACATTGGTCAAGATGCCCATTTGAAAACATTTTTTAAAAAAAATTAAAAAAATCTAAATTTCAAAAATACAGTATTCCCTGGACACTTGTTGCTTAAAAGGACCCGCCTTCGGTCCTTTTGAGGAGAAAGGCAGGGTAAAAATATTTTAAGTAAATAAATAAAATAATAATAAAAGCCTGCCTGAAAAGGAAGGCCTTTGCCTGACAGTGGAAGGAGAAGGAGGAGGGGACCAACCTGGCTTCTGGGACAGCGCATTGCAAAGCCTGAGAGCAACACTCCCTTGTCCTCACCAAATGAACTTGAGAAGGAGGTGGAACTGAAAGAAGGGCCTCCCCAGAAGACCTTAAAAGTGGAGAAGGCTCATATGGGGTGATACAATCCTTCAAAAAGCATAAACACAAGAACATAGGGCTTTATCAGTAATAACCAGCACTTATCTATGGCCATGCCTATATTTATTCAGTTTTTCAGACACAGAGAAAAAAAAGTTTTCAGGTACTTGAGCCTAAAGTTTAGGTTCTCTTGTGGACTGTTTTATAAAAGTGAGCAACATTTCCACTCAGTCCACAGACTATTTCTGCCTGGGCTCATTCAACTAAAACCTAAAAAAATACAGTCTGTTACTGAGTAGGCAGACCAGTTGTCCATCTAGCCTAGTACGGTACTGCAGATTCTGACTGGCAGCAACTTCCTGGAGTTTCTAGCAGGATTCTTTCCAGGAACTGGAAAGTTACTTTTTATAGCTACAGTCCGTACTGTTACAGTTTTTTTTTTAAAAAATGATAAATTTTGTCTGTCTTATTGTTAAAAAAATACCTAAAATGATACTGTGGTACAAAAAGCACATCTGCTGTAACAATGATCATAATCCAGTTAGCATTCTGTAGCACAAACTATAAATTGTTCAAGTGATTTGTATGATCTTGCTGGTTGTCTGTCATGTGCTTGGACAGGCCTGGGTCATGCATCTGATCTCACACTAGGTTGTGACACATGCCTAATAATAATAATCATGTCCCATCAAGTCAATTCTGACTTATGGCAACTATTTCCAGGGTTTTATAGACAGACAGTACTCAGAACTGGTTTACCATTCCCTTCTTCTGGGGTCACCCTGGGACTGTGCAGCTTGCTCAAAGCTGCACAGGCTAGCTCTTATGAGAAGTGCAGTGCGGAATTAAACTCCCAGCTTCTGGCTCTGCAGCCAGATGTCTAACTCACTAAGTTATCCAGTCAGCTCAGTTTGCCCAGAAAAGTGAAAAAAACCACTTGTGAAATTTTTCTTATTTGCACAAAGTTGCATAATAGGATTTTGGCCCTTAAAAGTAACAGTTGCAACAAAAAGGAGCAAAGCTATCCTTTGTTACAACCAAAAGCATGTACTCTGCCACTGAGTAGTAGGAAACATTTATCTTTCCCTCAACCCCAACTCTTGAAGCTGGCATATTTGTGGGCTGCAGTTAAGCAAATGCTCCTCCGAGTGAAAAGATTCTTACCTGTCCATTAAAAACAAAAACCTTGGTTAACATATCAGGGACAGGGCTTCTTTTTCAGCTCACTCCTGTTGTGCTGGTTTCCTGATTGCAGGGAGTTTGTTTTACCTAGCAGAGCAGTCATTTCTCACAGTCAGCATCTGAAAGTATATACTGTAGAATGCTTCCAGAAAAGGCTTATGGTGTGCAACCATCATGTTTCCTTCATATAATTTTATGCAGGGTCCAGATGTCATTGGTATTTTTGTAAGATGGGTTTTCCCCACTTCTTCTTCCATCTTTTGTTCTTACAGCAGAAAATCATAGAATCGTCGTAGGGTTGGAAGGGACCTTGGAGGTCTTCTAGTCCAACCCTCTGCCCAAAGCAGGAGACCTCATATCGTCCCGGACAGATGGCTGTCCAATCTTTTCTTGAAAACCTCCAGCGATGGGGCATCCACAACCTCGGGAAGCAAGCTGTTCCCCTGCTTAATGGTTCTCACCATCAGAAAATTCCTCCTTATTTCCAGGTTAGATCTCCCTCTGACAAGTTTCCACCCATTGGTTCTTGTCCTACCTTCAGGCGCAATGGAGAATAAATCGATGCCCTCTTCCCTGTGGCATCCCTTTAGATATTGGAAGACTGCTATCATGTCTCCGCTCAGTTTTCTCTTCATTAAGCTAAACATACCTAGTTCTTTTAGTCGTTCTTCATAGGATTTAGCCTCCAGCAACCTTATCATCTTTGTTGCTCTTCTCTGCACACCTTCCAAGGCCTCAGCATCATTTTTGTATTGTGGTGACCAGAACTGGAGACAGCACTCCAAGTGCGGCCTCACCAGCGTGGTATAGAGTGGTACTATGACTTCCCTTGATCTTGATGCTAGTGCCTGGGACTGTGTTGGCTTTCTTGGCAACTGCAGCACACTGCTGACTCATCCTTAAGCGGTGGTCCACCCGGACACCTAAATCCCTCTCATAGGTACCACCTATCCTGTACCTGTGCATCTGGTTTCTCCTGCCTAAGTGCAGGACCTTATTTTTCCTGCCACTGAACTGCATCTTATTGGATAGGGCCCAGTGTTCAAGTCTGTCTAATCCTTCTGAATGTTGAGTCTATCTTCCAAAGTATTAGCAATTAACCCCAGCTTTGTGTCATCAGCAAATTTGATGAGTGCTCCTTCAATCCCCTCATCCAGGTCATTTATGAAGATGTTGAAGAGCACTGGGTCCAAGACAGAACTTTGAGGGACCCCACTGCACACTTCCCTCCACGTAAATGTGGTTCCATTGAGGACCACACGTTGAATGCAGTTGGTCAGCCAGCTGCAAATCCAGCTGGTAGTTGTGCTGTCTATCCCACTTTGTTCTATCTTACACAGAAGTAGGTTGTGGTCTACCTTATCAAATGCCTTACTGAAGTCTAAGTATACTATATCCACTGCGTTTCCTTGGTCCACTAATTTAGTCACTTTATCAAAGAAGGCAATAAGATTTGTTTGGCATGACTTGTTCTTAACAAACCCATGCTGGCTTCTAGTAATCACCTAGTTGTTTTCTAGGTGCTCACAAATCTGCTGCTTGATTATTTTTTCCAGGATTTTCCCAGGTATCAATGTCAAGCTGATTGGCCTGTAGTTTCCTGGATCCACTTTCCCCCCCCTTTTTGAAGATTGGAACCACATCAGCTCTTTTCCAGTCCTCTGGCAGTTTTCCCGTGCTCCAGAACCTCTCAAAGATTTCATTAAGTGGTTCTGATATCACATCTGCCAGTTCTGTTAGTACCCTGGGATGTGCACCATCCAGTCCGGGAGACTTGAACTCATTCAAAGCAGCTAGGTGTTCTTTTACCACTTCCTTACCTATTTTGGCCTTCTTCCTTCTCCTGTCTCCCACAGTGCTGCTTTTGACAGGGAGGCCCAATTTTTCCTTTTTGCGTAAATTCAGATGCAAAAAAGGAAAGATAGAACATCTTTTGACAGATAAAACCAGGTGCCATGTGCATATCTGGTCTCCACTCAGAGCAGCTGTTGACTCCAAGTTTGTGGGGGCAGTGAATCCAGTCCATGTTTTAGTCTTCATTTTACAGAAATGATCCTAGGTGCTGAGCCCTATCCTTAAAATAGGTTTAGCATGTTGGATAGTCCCTCCAAAGCTGAGAGAAAAATCCAGAGTGGATTCACAGCCCCAGAAAACCTGGAGTCATTGGCCATCTGACCCAAATTAAAAAAAATCCTAAATAAGTGCCACCTCCACCTTCCATTCAGTTCTGCAGTGTTGCTAGGTTCTGACTGATTAACCGAGAGTATTAATTTACCACTTTTTTCCCCAGTGAAGGATCCCAAATGATGTACAGAAGAAAGATGAAAATATGATTTAAAAACAAATTAAAATATTAATTTTGGGAGGGGGGATCCAATTAAAAAGCCCAAATTCTTTAAAATAGACCAGGACCAATTCTGGAACCCACCTTTAAAAGTACTTCAAAGCACCAAAGGCCATGGAAAACAATGCATGGTTGGCACACTGCCAGAAGCTTAGCTCCTCCTCATACAGGATCCTGCCCTGTATGGTCTGAGATCTTTAACAGAGATCTATTGTGTGTGTGTTAGGGCACAAGCTTTTTTGTCACCTAAGAAGATACATGCTTGCATTATTCCTTACAGCACTGGAGGAGAGGAGGAGGACAATGATGGTGGTGCCTTTTTCCTCCCCATTCTCCATTTGTTTCTCAGCTGGCTTTGTGAATAATGCCTTGGCCTCACAAGGGAGGAACGGCCAAAATCATTGTCTAGCCACAAGGGTGTATCACTTTTCTATTGTCTTTTCCCCCCCTACTACATTACAGACCACACAGTGAAGAAACAATGAATTATGAAGCCATCCCAGTGCCTTTTTCTAACAATCATTTTAATTGTGCTTAAATCAAAGACCAAGAAAAATCTAAAGCATGTAAGTGGAGAAAAGAAAAATAGCGACCAAATAAGGGTATTCAGCTAGAAATAAGGAAGGACTGGAAACAGAAGAATAACAATAATTTTGCCCCTTTCACTGTGGAGCCCGCAGTAATTACCCAGCTTGAGTATCCAAAGATTTCCTGCAAATTAAATGACTTTGATTATGAGTTTGCCCCAAGAAGATCACATGCAATCCAATTACTGATTTTATATCAATATCAAAGCCAATATGAAGATGAATATTAATGCTACAGAACTAGTGGGCTGAAGAGGCCAGAAAAAAATGGATAATATATGTAATGTACTGTAGGATAGGCTAGAAAAGGAGTTTTCTAAAAATCAAAGATTTGTTGATTTTTCAAAATGGAGTGCCTGACTAATACAGTGGCTGAAATCTTGTTGCTTAGTACGGTAAATTGCAACTACAGTAGGCCCATTGAACCAATGGCATTTGTTGAGTCAACTCCTTCATAAGTTCCATTGATTCAAATGGGCCTACTCTAGTTGCCAGTTACTAGATTTAGCAACAGGATTTCAGCCATTGTTTCAGTTATCAAAGTGCAGTGTGTCAAAGACAGCAGAACCATGCAAGGCACATTATAACATAGCTATCTCTGATAATAATTTTAAAACCTATAGCAAAAGACAAAACAATGGGTCCTAAAACAAATCTAGCCTGAACTATCTGGAAGTGAAAATTATGAAACGGAGACTGTCCTACTTTGGGCACATACTGGGAAGGCAAAATTCACTAGAAAAGACAGTAATGCTGGAAAAGGTTGGAGGGAGTAGGAAAAGAGAAAGAGATCGATATAATATGAGATAGATTGACTCTACAAAGGAAGCCACAGCCTTGAGTTTTACAAGAGATTAGTAGGACAAATGAGGACAGGACATTCTGGAGATCTCTTATTCATAGGGTTGCCATAAGTTGAAGGTGACTTGATGGCATGTAATAATAAGAACAGCTAAAAATTAATTGATAAAAATAAGTCCTTAAAATATTTATTTTATGAGGAATTATCATTTTCTGACAACACTCCACACAAATCTACATGTCACCATTTAATCATTTTGCAAATTATCAGAAGAAAAATATTTAATTTCTTTCTATTGTTAATAGTTTGAAATCTTCAGCACTTATCACACAAAATGTTAAATTGTAAAATAATTTTCTGATGTTGATGAACAAGGGTGTGATTAACACAATGGTCTGATTTCAGAATCATTAACCTTGTTCATCTAATACATTTGGATATAACTCAAGTAGCACTCATATAGAAGTCCCATTTTTTTCAAGGTAAGATTCATTAGAATTTATATCTATGTATAAATGAGATTAAGGTTGCAGTCATATATATACAGCAGCTATCTGTCAGTAAGATTAAAATAAATTTTCTGCTCAATAGACATATGTAACATGGCTCTGGAAATAATTATGAAACCAAATTTATTAGTTTCTGGGCTGAATTATTACAATTATTTTATAATCATTAGTATGCTATTGTTGCATCATGTTTCTTCAGTACTGATTTTTTCGTTTTCTTTTACAAAACTATATCAATTTCTAATATCCACACAGTAGTTAACATAGTTTTCATTGCTTTTGATACCTGCATGAAAGTCGGAAAGCTAGCCAAGATAGATTTAAAAAAAAGGGGGGGGGGGATTGAAAAAAAATCCATTGATTTCAATTAATTGCTGTAAAACAGCAATTAACTGAAAATACTTAATTCTAAGGGGAAAAGAGACAAATTCTTACCTTAGTTGTCAGAATAACTGCCAATTGGGAAAGTAAGAAAGAAATAAGGCTTTGGAACGTCTCCATGAGTACAGGTGGTGAATCACCACTAAGGAGTAAGGAGGGATGGGCAGAACTAGATCCCGGATCTACTGGTGACAAGGATTTCTGGTTCTCTTGTTTAACAACAGCAACAACAAAAGGCTTTCTTTTTCTTCCCTTTTTAAATTAGGCTGCTGAAACAAAGAAAGCTTGGACAAAAACCAGAAGTGGATTGTAGTGTATTAAAGGACTGTGACCTCACTTCTGGTACTGAGAACATATTCCTGGGTTGAGCATATGCTCAGAGACGGGCTGTTCCTGAATTCTTAACCAGTTTGGGGAAATGCCTTCTTTTCTTTTCTTTTCTTTTCTTCTCTTCTCTTCTCTGCTATGATCCCCACTGGACAACCTTGCTTGTAGGATCTGACATCCAAAAAAACTAACTTTTCCAGACTCTTACTCTAACGGTATCTCCTCCCACCACCTACCATTATCTTCCACTTCACTCTGGTTGGTGACATTAGGTGGACTAGTGGAAAAAAATGTACATAGCACAATACTTAAGTCTGATCACTTCTGCTTTAGGGAAACTTCACGAACGAACTAATTGTTGAGTATCTGTCTTCTGCTGCCAACATAGTAAATGGGATTCAGAGAAGATGTATAGCCCAATACAGCCTCTTTCTGCAAAGACGTGCATCCCTGTGTGGAAAGTGTACAGACAGGAATGCAGCTGTGGGGTCCAATCCTGTGCACATCAACTATCACAGCATTACAGTACCAGTCCTCTACATCAGGGGTCCCCAACCCCCGGTCCGCGGACCAGTCCCGGTCCATGGCCTTGCCAGGACCAGGCTGCAGAGACAAATCTCCTGCCCCCCGCACACACAGATGCATTCACGCCCCTCCCACGCACGGACGCACACATGGCCCCTCCCACACACATGTGGACGCGCACACAGCCCCTCCCATGCACGCACAGACACACACACAGCCCCTCCCACGCAAGCGCAGATACACACACACACCCGCACGCTAAACTGTTGTGTGGAGGCAAAAAGGTTGGGGAACATTGCAGTACATCACTGTAAGCTAGACATAGAAGAAAAAGGCTGGATATTCTATAATGTTATCAGAACAGATACAAGTGTTGTTCCTTGATACTGTATTTTTCCATGTATAAAACAACACTTTTTCCTTAAATAATTAGACAAAAAATTGAGGGTCGTTTTATACACGGAAGGCAACCGCTTTCCCTGCCTTTTGCAAAGCCACGGGGCTTAGCAAAAAGGAAGGGAAGGCTCCCTTCGGGTAAAGCAGCCATGAAAGGGCTGCATGATCGCAGCCCTTTGATCTTGAAGCCCTTTCATGGCTGCTTCAGGATCACGGCTGCGTTACCCACTTCCTAAGAACGTAGCCGTGAAAGGGCTGCACGATCACAGCCCTTTGATCCTGAAGCAGCCATGAAAGGGCTTCAGGATCAAAGGGCTGCGATCGTGCAGCCCTTTCACGGCTGCTTTATCCACTTCCTAAGCCCTGCGGGGATCAAATTTCCTAATTTGGGGGTTAGAAAAGGGGGGTCATCTTATACATTGGGTCATCTTATAAACAGAAAAATGCGGTAACTAGGAGCGCCTTTTATAGGCTTTATTAGGAAAGGAGCAGACAAAGGGTTGCCAGATTAGAGGGCATGGGTGAAATTTCAAGGAATGGCTATGCTTCCCTTGGGTCTTCAGGCAGGGAGACAAATTCAGGGTGAGCAGCACTAGAGAAGAAGAAATTCTGGTTTAGAGTGTGAAATCATTTTAAAGACTGGGTCTCCATCTCTACTATTTCCAGCTGGCACCAGAGTGCAATTCGTTGCCTGCCTTCCTAAAAATGGTCTCCTCCCTGCTCCAGCTGAGGTTTGTCACATTACCTCATTAGCCAGATTTTACTCAGATTCTGGATCTACTAATCTGGATTATTCTCATGCATCTCATCATCAGCAGACTGCAAAACAATTCTACTCCCTATTTTTTTTTTCTTGCTTTACTTATGTGGCATAGCAAGGGCTGAACCCCCATGTCAGATTTTGGCCTGAAATCTCAGGGAATGAGAAGCTGCTGACCTGGCACCTCTGATTCTAGATCTGAGAAACAGATAGATTTCCTGTTCTGGTTAGGGTTGTGCTCCTAAAGCAGGAGTTATGCAACCTGGGCACTCCTTGATCTATCATTTCACTGGAAGCTCAAGCTGACATTATTGCCAACTTGGACAGTGTATTCATTATGAATAATTCCAGTTTTAAATCTTTTGTTTGTTGCTGCTGATATTTGAGTCATTTACTCATGTAGAACACTTTGGGTATTAGTGAATGTAAAGCCAGACAAATTGTTCTAAAACTGTATAAGTAAATTTAATTGATAGCTAACAAATGAGTTTAACAAAGAGAAAATATAAACTCTGGGATCTCCAGGAAATCCAGAACACCAAAGTTAAGACATTAACTGAAACATCTCATTCTTTCTCATCTTCTAAAGTGCTCTGTACACCTTGCATTAAAGCCAGAAACACCTCTTGAAAGTACATCAGAGACCAAAAGATAAACAAACAGAAGATTAACAGATTTGGAAGTTTTCTAAGACCAGATTTTTGGTTTCCTATAGCATACTTGTTTACTTTGAAATTACAGAGCTGAGCTAACTATTGTTGAACATGTCTATCAACGCTCAAGTGTATTGATTCTGATATCAAAAGTCACATTTGTTTGGAAATATATTTGTTGCAGTCTCATTGTGATAAAAGTTACATCACAATAGTTCTTTGGTTAGCAGTTGAGTTACAGGTTTGGGGAACACCCTCCTGTCTCCATTAGGTCCTTTGGAAGGCATTACTTTGCAGTATACATCAAAGAACTGGACCCAATTTGTTTTCACAGGGATGACTGGTTAGTTACACAGTTTGCTTTCCCCAATAAAGATTCATAAATGTGTATTGGGTGAGTATTGACAGATACTTTTCATATTCTGGTGAGATCCTCTACCTCTGTCAACACCCTGGAGGAAGGTAGTAAATTTGGTATACTCCATGCTTCAGAAAGAAGTTGGACATCTCTCTTATTTTAACAGTGCCCTGTACAACATACCTCCTCTTGGGCAAAAATGTATTAACAAAAATTGTTTTCATAAGACTAAATTTACTTTTCACTCCATAATAAATGACATTTGGCTACTTTAGTTTTCTGTCCAGTTCTATACATTGGTGGCTCATGGATAGAGCAAGTAGGGGCCAGCTCCCCTACTCTGTTCATGAGCTTGCCTCTGTAAATGTTCACTCAAAAATAAATCCCACTGAATTCAACAGAGTTTATTCTTGGATAAGCAGTATAAGACAGCAGGTTTCGTCTTTTAATCTAATGACTTTAGAGTAACTATAACAAGAGTACATACCAGAATATTAAAGTAATTAAGTAAATATGTAATGGGAGGAATACTCCCCTGATAAATTATTCTTTAATAAAAATGCATAAACTTGGATACATGACAATTATATGTAACATTTCCAAATGTATATCAATATGTTTCTCCAAAATAAAGACCACTTATCTAACCAATGCTTTAAGAAGGAAGGTTTTGCTTTATTTTTTTAATCCAGTTTCACATGCTTTTTCTTGTACATTTTACAGTGGAAACACAGAGTAATTCTTCAAAGAATTATTTGCTGAAGTCGGACTGGAAGGAGGGCAATTCATCAGGAACATCTGATTTATTTAAAATAGGTTTACCCAAGGCAGCTTACATCATTAAAAGACAACATTTAAAGCTAAAACAGTAAGTATATACATATTAAAAAGGACTGAGCAAATACTACAATAATAAACAGCAAATAAAATCAACACCAAAAATGCATACAAAGCAGTAAAGCACAACAAATCATTAAAACATCCCTGTCAGGCAACCTGTCACTGACAGGAAGCTTGCACAAAAAGAAAGGTCTTCACCTGCTTATAGAAAGACAGCAAAGATGAGGCCAGTCTGAGAGCAGCAACAGAAAAGGCTCTCTCCTGTGTCCTTTGCAAACACACCTGTGAAGGTGGTAGGACTGAGCAAAAGGCCACTCTTGATTATTCTTAACTAGAGATGGGGGTATTCGTCTATGAATACGAATATCCCCACACAGCTGGACGTAATGAGGGTCCAGCCCCCTGGTCTGCTGCTGCCGCCGGCTCCACTCTCCCTTCCAATTGCTCCGGAGCTTGCAGTCGGCTATCCACTTGTCAGCCTGGCAGGGAGACTCGTCTTCCCACCTTCTGCCAGGAGTGGATAGATATATCTCATTTATATATAAGGAGATGCAGTCCTTAAGATAGTGTGGACCCAAGCTGTTTAGGGCTTCATAGGTTAGAACCAGCACTCTGAATTGTGCCTGGAAATGGATTGACAGTGGAGCTGCTGTAACGGGGGGGGGGGGGGGGAGAGGGAGGTTATGTGACCCTGTAACTAGCCCCAGTTATCAATCTGGCTGCTGCGCTTTGGATCCTGTGAAGTATCTGGACACTTTCAGAGGCAGCCCCATGTAGAGTGTGTTACAGTAATCCAGCCAGGATGTAAATAAGGCATTTGTCAAATAGCCAGATCAGATCACTCCAGGATGATGAGAGTGTGTCATGTTCTAATAAGACTGAAAGCAAAGGTATAGGTTTCTTCTGAGAATATTTTGAGTCAAGTAATTCCTTTTTATGTTTTAAAACATAAAACTATGCTTTATCTTTTACTATATTAATGTTTCTGTTTATTTATTGTTTTAATTTGACTGTAGAGAAAGGTGGCACATAAATGTAAGTAAATAAATAGACAAAATAGCAGTAGCACTGAATGGGAAATAGATACAACTGGTTAGAGCATAAGACTATTTTTTAAAATCACATTTACTATATGGTGCATCCTTGCTTAACCATGTTTACCACATGGTACGTATTTTCTTTAATTGTCATGCTAATACACTGAAGTTGTTGACTTTGCTCAGAACGTATTCATTAAATGGAAATCTGTTATGCTGTTTCACCTTTTGGAATACTCAAGCTTTTCTCCCTTTTTCTCTCTGTGCAGCCCTCTTCTCCCAAAACTGATTCCTCATGATTACTTTGCCACCTACAAATTCCTAGTCAATGACTTTTCTGCCCCAATACTTTCTCCCCTGGATCAGATCTATATATAGAGTGAGTAAGTGTTATAAGTCTTAATTCTTCAGATCCAGGGGCTGTCTTTAACATAAATCTACAACACTGATACAAGTTCATGCACACAATATCTTGAAGCACTTTTCTACCCGATCTCTTTTCCTTCACTTCCTGATTGTGATTTTTTTTGTCCCACAAGATATTGTGATGGCTTTGAAAGGAGACAAACTGATGGAGGATAAACCTATCAGGATGGCTGCTAGTTATATTATACGTTACTTTTAGTATCAGACACCAGTTACTGGTTACAATGAAAGAGTAGAGATGGACACAAATTTAAAAATGAATCACCAAATTCATTCAAAAATTGCTAATTTGTCATTTCATATTCATATGAATCAATGCCCCCAACAGATCATAAATCAATACATTTTTAGCAATTTTTATTCATTGATTTGTTTGGCTATAAAACAGCCCCAAGGCACCTAGAGACATTAAAATTGCAGGAAGAGGTCCTCTGACTCTCCTCTACAACCCTTCAATGTTTGGTGAAGTTTGGGTTTTAGATGTCCAAGTTATTCACCCAAAATGTGGGGCACCAAGGAAAGTTCTCCCCAAGTACCTAGAGACACCAATATTACAGAGGAGCTTCCCATGATATTCCTCTACAATCCCTACAAGTTTGGTGAAGATTGGGTTTCTCCAAGCCAGGTGCTTAATGCACTTTCCTAGAGGGACCAAGTTTGTGGGTATATAACTTGGATGTCTTAAACCCAGTCTTCACCAAACCTGGAGAGATTGTAGAGGAGAGTTAGTAGAAGCATCTCTGTAATTTTGGTATCTCTAGGTGTCTGGGGGGGGGGGGAAAGAGGGCCCTCCTTGTGGGTGTATAACCAGGATGTCCAAAACCTAAACTCCACCAAACTTGCAGGGTTTGTAGAGGAGAGTCAGAGTGAGCTTCCCCGTGTTTTTGATGTCTCTAGGTACTTATGAGGAGTCATTTTATAGGGTTTTAAAGTTTAAAAAAAATGAATTGACTAATCGATTCATCAATTTGTCAGAAAAAAATGTAAATTTGTAATTCATGATTCGGTGACCTTGATAAATCACAAATCAAAACAAATCAATTTTTTTTCTGATTCGTGCCCATCTCTATTTTCCTTCTTTTAAGCATCAGATGCTGTAGAAAACAAAGTTTTAGACCATGTAATTAATTCAAGTGTATACAACAGCTTTTACACACACACACACACACACACACCTCATTTGAAATCAAAAAATGCTTTTGAAGCTCCCTCAAGCTTCAAAAACAGTTTGCCAGGGAGGAATTTGAAACAAAGGTCTAAAGCCTTACTAGTCATGAGAGTCACACCGTTCTTAGGAGTGCAGCCAAGAACGGACTGACACTCATTGATTGAGGTCTAAATGTTCTTTAATGCAAACTGTGAGCTGTTAATAGTCACATTCTGAAGATGTAGAGGCCTAGATTCAATTAATAAGTTCATACACACACATATGCACGCCTACCAATGTGGCCTCTGCACTTTTTGTGCATGGTTGGGCAACTAGGAAATGAAACATTTACTACTGAATCTTGCACAAAGTTCCTTAGAAAACAGGGTAAACAAGTGTATTGTCTAGCACATTACAAGGGCTTCCAAGATAGCTGTTACTGAAATTCCACCTCTTTCTGTGCCTATGAAGAAACCATCAAAGAGCACGCCAAAACAGGGTTCATTTTGGGTTTGATCCAAAGTTGATTTGAAATGGAAAGATTCCAGCTGACATCAAAGAACTACAGAGCAAGCCCTTCCTGAGGCTTTGAAAGATGACAGGCAGGTACCAAATAACCATTTTTATATACTCTGTCCCACAGACAAAGGATAATAGGGGAACTAGTTCTGCATATTTCCCATTCTAATCTCTCAGCATGCTGGCTCCCAAGTCTGGGAAAAAGCACAGAGAAGGGTGCTCAGGGGCAAACCTGGAGGTGATATTAAAAGTGCCCTTCGCACTTTACATGCAGTTTTTTTTAATGTAGATAGCAACAAGTGGTGGATTTCAGCAGACTGGGATTTTAAAGGAATAGATCTTTTTCCTTCCGTAGGCCAGATCAAATGTGATGTCAGATGTGTCTGACATCACATTAGCATTTAATATGCAGTGGTTTGGGTCCCCCCCTAAAATTATTATTTAAAAAATACACATGTTCATAAAAAGCAAAAATATGTGTTCCATTTCTTACTTTCTCAGCTCTTGCAAACCTCACAAACATTACTTTCTTTCTTTTTTAATTCCCAGCTAGAGATGGGGTGGACATAACGGGTGGACATAACGAGGGTCCAGCCTCCTGGGGCTGGACCGTCCACTCACCTTCCGCTGTTGCTGCGGGCTCCACGCTCCCTTCCTATCACTCCAGAGCTCACGGTCTGTGAGCCAATCTTCGACCTTGCAGCGAGGCTCGTCCAGGAGTGGCTCGCAGACCGCAAGCTCTGGAGCGACAGGAAGGCAGCGTGGAGCCTGCAGCAACAGCGGAAGGTGAGTGGACGGTCCAGCCCCAGGAGGCTGGACCCTCGTTATGTCCACCTGTGCGCGGGGAATTTGTATTCATATATGAATACGAATACCCCCATCTCTACTCCGAGCTCTCCGAATTGTTCAGCCAAAATATCATTAGGGAGTTTGGGAATTACAGTCCAAAAAGGAATATTTCTAGGCCCTGATTTTTCAATGCTGTGGATAGACTTCAGGCTTAAGAAATCTGCTTTGTCTTTTACTGGAACCACATGATCTGCCCAGTGGAGCCTGGTGCAAAAGGCATATACCTGAAATCGAATAATTTGGAGCCAAATAAATTGTTTTATGTACCACAACTGCACAAAAATCCACCCCTAGCTACTCTAAACTTTCTATATCCCTGCAGTATAAATAATAGAATAAGTGAGTTGGAAGGGGCCTAGAAGGCCACCGAGTCCAACTTCCTGCTCAAAGTCAGAGCAGGGGACAAGGCAATTAAGTTTTTTCGCCTGCTGTTGTTTAAATAATTCGGAGTCAGAGATCCTAGACATCTGTCCACTACTGTTCTGTACTAAAACCTCATCAGAATTCAATCCTCAGATGAATTACATTCAACCTACAATTACTGCTCAGCATTTACTATTTCTAATAGTGCTCAGAGGGATGCCACTGATAAACAAAATATCATCTAAGAGCCGGGTTTGCATTGCCTCAGAAGATAAACGTTGGTTGTCATAACTAGCAGCCACTGATTGACCTCCAATATACAACTAACCATTCTTTTAGCCTTCTGGGTCAGTTGCAGCAATCTGTTGAAACAACTGGTGTAAGTTCCATAGACTGATTATACATTATATATAGTTTGTTATCTGATTAACGGCTGCCTACGTGTTAGGGAGATTGTTTCTTGTGTAATTACATGGATTTACAGTATGAGGTTGCTCAACAACATTGCTTCAGTGTATTGAAAAGGGTACTAAAAGCATAACAATAATATTTAAGACACATTTACAAGAAACAGACATAGAAAATCCCTTACCAGTGGATTAGCTTTTTCATGTTCTGGGTTAAGCAGTAGATGGTGTGATAACACAGATAAAGCAAAAAAAAAAGTATAAAGGACATACCCACCTGATCTGTAAAGTCTGCCTTCTAAATTCAATTTTGTCCTGTAGTTCAATCCTCTACATCAGGGGTCACCAACCCCCGGTCCGTTGCCCCGTGCCGGTCCGTGGCCATGGCAGGACCGGGCTGCGGAGACAGATCTCCCCCCCACGCACTCCTCCCACCTGCACCCATGGCCCAGCACACGCACACATGGATGCCCCGCCCACCTGCTAGTGCACCCCTCCCCTCTGTGCATGTGCACAAGTGTGCCCCACCCACCTGCGAATGCGCCCCTCCCCTCCACGCATGCGCACCCCGCCCACCTGCAAACGCACCCCTCCTCCTCGCATGCAGACAAGCATGCCCCGCCCATCCGCAAGTGCGCCCCACCCACCTGCGAGCGCGGGGGGTGCCCCGTCCCCCCCAACCAGTCCACAATTCAGAAAAGGTTGGGGGCCACTGCTCTACATGCACTTGCTGAGAAGTCTCTCTCTTTTAAAAAGCTTACTCTCTAGTAATTTGTGTGTGTTTTTATTTGAGTAAAGGATACTCTCAGCAGTTACAGTGACATCAGCAACTCCTGAAAAATTATCAACAGTGTCAAGATGCTAGCTTGTGAACTGGATCTGATCTGAGCAATTTTTAAAAGTATCATCCATTAACAAATCTTTCATTTTCAAAAAGATCAAGAAACATTCCACACATTTAACACACATTATTTTCAGTGCTGTTGTCATAATACTAAACCAAGAAACTGAAATAAAAATGTGCTCAGAAAGGTGAAACTCTCAGTGTCAGATGGTACAAGTGCTTTATCAAATAGGCTATGTGACAAAAAAGTGTCACTGGTTCATGGACCACCATTGTTCATATAGTATTAACAATACATATTAACACAGAAATGCAACAGCTGCTATCATAAGCATGAATTAAACAGATGGGAACATTCCACAGAATTTGTCCTTTTTTGTCTGCCTTTGTCAACACAAAACCAGTTGGTTCAGTAACGCCAAAATGCAAATTAAATTGAAAGCAATTTAGAGGCTCCGAGCCTAGCAATACCAACTGAAACTCAAAATCATTTGTTCAAAATTGAAAAATATGCTTTGTCATGAAATAGGTTTTATATGAATAAAGGTTGTGCCCCTGCTAAGTGCAGAAAGAATCTCTGCTACTTTCACACATGCAAATTGGTCAGTGGGTGTAGGGTGCATTCATGCATCATACAGCTGGTTCCATATTGGCTCTGTAGAGTGCTGATCTGATGCCAGTTTTGTGACATGTGCATTCAGTACACACTAGTTGACTGCCAGAAAGGAGATTTATAGTCTAAATTTTTGCAGGGTTACTCACTCACCATATGGACAGTTGTTTTAACAGAATCTGCCCAATTGAAATTCAGCCTGAGGCTACATCCCTTTTTAAAGATCATTCCAGCAGTAATCTTCACAAAGTGAGAAGATACAATGGTAAGTCTCAAGGAAGACTTGAGACTTACCATACAATTTCACCAAGGAAGACTGCAGAGTTATATCTGCTTTTGCCTTTTGTTTATTTGATTGGCTGCCAGGTAGGTGGATCCCTCAAGATGTTTGCAGTGAAGTTGTCCTTTGGGGAGAAAACTTGTTAGTTGTACACGGTGACAAAACTCACACCAAATAAATATTTTGCAACCTCTGTACCTCTGCAGCAAACATGTTCCTCAATGTATTTTAATGAAAGAAAGCTTGACTGAAATTATACTGTGTGTCCATTGATGTGGTTCCTTAATTGAACAAATATCTAGGTGAGTGAAAGTTCCCCATGCCCCCATTGGAGCCTCAGCAACTGTTGGTCACCACATTATTTCACAAGGTAAATTGTTCTTGCAACTCTATAGCAAGGCATCAACGATTTATATGATAAACTGAGTCTGAGAAAATGTAAGGTAACCATATCAAGAGTTAAAGTATTAACATAAACTATCAACCCCCACAACCATCAAGATCTGCTTAATCTAGTGAAAGATGTCTGGATCTACAGAAGGGAGATTGTTTTAATATTTAAGGAAATGACTTGCCAAAGTTTCTGAGGAACTTTCAACCCTCTTTCAGGGCCAAAGTAAAGGTAGGAGGAATGAAAGCCTGAGAATCTTTCTCCGGCCAGCTTACAAGGTTTATGTTTTTAAAGCTGGTTTTATTTAACTTCTTCCATCTCATATTGTCATTTAATAATTCCAGAACAATAACATTATTGAGATCAAGAGGGCAAAAATCCAAGACTGATATCTCTTGTGACTCAACAAAAGGCACATGCAGGCTGTCCCACACAGCTTAGCAACAAAGAGTATCAAACAGTAGGAAAGAGTGTTTAATTATTTGCACAGTACTTTAAAAGATCTTGAAGAATACAATCTCCCCTAATCTGAACATATAGATTGGCATCTTTGTACTTAAAGAAGACTGTAAACAGTAATATAATATTAATGCCATTGTATAAATTCAGAGCATTGTTTGAATATAACCTTAATCTGTTAGGTTTTTTAGGTTTGTTGTATTAAATGGTGTAATTCCATACTTTAAAATTTCCATTGATAATGTATTATTGAACTTAAAGGGGCTGTTCAAAATAATAGTTCCTCCACTTGAAGAACAAAGATACCCTATACTCTGTGAACCTTGTGGTGCAATAGTTAGACTGCAGTAGTGCAATGAAGCTTCTGCTCACAACCTGAGTTCACTCCAAACATATTCAGGTAGTCGACTCAAGGTTGATTCAGCATTCCATCCTTCCAAGGCTGATAAAATGAGTACCCAGCTTGCTGGGAGGCTAAGCGTCCCTTGCATAATTATGTTGAAAACAGCCCAGAGAGTGCTCTAGCACTATGGGGTAGTATATAAGTTAAACAACAACAACAATGTATGGCAGCTGACCATGACAGTGTTTTCAAACTGCAGAATCACAGACTTCTAGAAAACGTAAAGGTCAGTTAATTCACCTAGATTTATTTGCATGCCATTTTATTTACATCCCAGCCCCAATGTTGTTTATTACTATCTAAAAAAATTTATACTGTCTTTGGATGGAAGACTAATGAAACAACGGAAAATAATAATAGCACAAGGCATGGCCAGTTCCAATACAAACAATAAACAGAGTAACACAACCAAAGAGATAAGAAAGTAGGTGGGTCTTCAGAGTTTCCCCAACAGTTTGCAAAGAAAGGTCTGGAATTAAGAACTGCTGGATAGCTCAGTGGTTTAGGTATCTGACTGGGAAACCAGAGGTTCAGAATTCAATTCCCCACTGTGTTTCCTTGACACAGGCTGGACTTGATGATCCACAGGGTCCCTTCCAGCTCTGCAATTCTAAGAACATTATTTTTCTTGATAGATGATGACAGAGGCGTGGGACCACTACCAAAAAGGCCCTCTCACTTGTACTCACTAAACTAACTCCCTGCGGCAATGCAAGTGAGAGAGGGGGACCTGCAGATTTCCTTAGGATGTAAGCAGGGTGGTACAAGTGAAGCCCATATTTTGAAACATTTGGGTACAAACTGTTTAAGACTTTAAAGGTTAAAAACTGCCCTTAAAATTCACTCCTGAAACACACCAGCAACCAGTACAGCTGGCATAGTACTGGTGTCAACTGCCTGATGTCCACTAACATCTGGAAAGCCGTATTCTTGTCTTCAGCATCTGAAGATCAGGCAAGACCTACCTTCCCCAAATATTTTTACCAATATGCTGGTAAAAATTACTCTTGGTCACCAGCTTAACTCCCTTATTTAGTGCCATGTCCATGAACGCTCCCAGACTCTGCATCCAGTCCCTTGGGGAAGTATCTATCTGTGAACAGATAGGCTCTTCTATTTAGAACAGAATACTGTACTGATCAGTTTTCTTACCCACTGTATGTTTGTCATGTCTGGTGTCATGTTTTCCTTCAGTTAGCCTAAAAATGCCTCCAGACACCATTAAAAGAGTTCCCCAGGACCATTAGACAGAAGGAATGGTGGAGCTACATGCCATCTATAAATTGATAGTATTTCAGCTCAAACCTCCAAATGACTTCCCTCAACATGTTTCCTGTCGATGCTGAAAAGCATAGGGTACAATACAGAACCTTGAGACATCCAACAAGCCTGTGACTATATAAAGGAGAAGTCTATATAACAAGCAGTATATAACACTGAATCTCCTATGTCTAACCCAAATGAACAATTTAGAATGATTTGAGGGTCAATAGTATGGAAAAGCGCTGAGAGGTCCAAACAAACCAACAGGGTTTGTGGCAACTTGTCCTCCTTTTCTGTTAGATAAGCAGTAGCAATAAATCAAAGGTGGCTAATAAGTATTTTCCCCTTTGTCCAGATTCTGCTGGCAAGCTCTGACATGTAAATTTGAAAAATAATGGAGGGAGATTGCAACTAGCTTTGGTGCACTGATTAAAAAAAAACCCAATTATTCAGTCACAACTGGTTACAGTTAAGATATTTTAGCTGGCTTTCTAGCTCAGTAAATTGGAATACCTGACTGTGGAACCAAGAGTTCAATTCCTCACTATGCCTCCCAAAAGAAAAGACAACATGTGTAGCCTTGGGCAAATTGTGCAAGTTCTACAGCATTTCCAGAAAAAGGTGTTGGTAAACCTATTCTGAGTATTTTTATCTAGGAAACCCCAAAAAGGGATGCCATAAATCAGAATTGACTTGACAGCACATAATTTTTTATCTTTGAAAGCGTTTTTTCCCCCTAATCAAAATATCTGATAGTACAGATTTACTGAGAAGTCTATTGTATTCACTGGAACTTATTTCTGGGTAAGTTTGAACATATTGCAGCCTTAAACCCAGGCTGCACATCAGGGGTTGACAGCTGCAGCCCTCCAGATATTGTTGGCCTACACCTTCCTTTGACCCTAGCCAGCCTGATGGGGATTATGGAAGCCACAGTTTCCCGCTCAAATTTTATATGATCATTATATTTATACCAAGTGTCAACAGGATATAATCTAAACTTTATTCTTTCCTGGGTTTGGTTTTCTTATGAACATAGCTCATAACATTGCGGAAGATGGCAGCACTTTTGCAAAATTGCAAGAATTTCTTTTCATGTTAGACGGGAGAATGCGATGAAAAAACACAGATTCTCCCCTGCCCCTCACATCATTTGCTACTCTTGGTTATTCATTCTATGTACTAATGTGTGTGGGAAGACATGCTGTGGGTAGAAAGGCAATGCCTTGCTTTTTAGCAGGGGGTAAAATCAAATGCTAAAGCCTGCCTCTGCATATTCTAGCAAAGAGTTTTATCTAGCTGATGAAGCAAAAAAAAATATGACTGATAATTTGTATACATACAGTCTGCATTTACCTCATCATTTTTTATAATGCAGGGGACTGTAAGACAACCAAAGTTAAGCTAAGTATAATGGCTAGCTGAGGATTTAATGTATTCTGAGTCACTTTTGGAGGTATCTTTCTGT
The DNA here is from genome assembly GCA_037013535.1 of Intellagama lesueurii. Taxonomy (NCBI): domain Eukaryota; kingdom Metazoa; phylum Chordata; class Lepidosauria; order Squamata; family Agamidae; genus Intellagama; species Intellagama lesueurii. The sequence continues at coordinate 65,417,546 of JBAJHW010000005.1, read as the reverse complement.
CCCTGGCAGAAATGGTGTGGAAAGATGTCAGTAGTTATGCTATTTGTAGCTGCAGGGTGAATTCCTGCTTTCAGTCTAACAAGTACTGGAAGTCGTTGTCATTGTGTGTATTACTATTGAAAAAAAATATTTATTTACATTTTCCTTTGCAGGTACTAAAGGAACACTCTGAACTGTTTATAGTCACTGCTACTAACTGTGCAGGGGTGAAAAATGTTCTGCAAGACTCATTGTGAACAGCACAATGAAGACTAAGTCAAGTGAATGGCAAAGTTCACGAAAAACCAAGCAATAGAAAATAAAATATTGTAAGAAGTGTTGTATGTTTGACATTTTAGAGGTGGGTCTAGAACTCTGCAACACAGAGCCCCAGAATCAGCTCACTTGGCCCATGTGTGTTACTCTGCCAGTAACTAGAGGAGGAAGAAACAGAAAGACAAGTAGTGGGAGAATGGAATGGTGTTTCCTGGAATATGGCTTGGCTAGAACCCTGGAGAGGATCATTCCCTGCTGCAACATCTTGCTGCAGTACATTCTTACTATTTAGTTGATGGGTGGAGGCAATGAAAAAGTGATTTTTATCAACTCCATCTGCAGTAAGATTAGTTGAGTTTTATTTACGAATGCTTGTATTTTTCTGTGCCCACCAATATATCATTTCATAGAACATTAACCACATATCCTTTGGCGGTTTGTATAAATCATGCCTTGAAATATTCTCTCCCTCCCCTCAAATGAATAGTTAGATCTTTTTTAAATTGACAACTTTTAAATTACAACAGTCTTCACAGGCTATATAGTCTTGCAATTGTATTCAGGAGAATAAAAGGGGCATTTGCCAAGATGGTTAAGGAGCGTCGGTTAATGTACAACTGCCAGATCCAAGATCTATCAAAGTAAATGTAACAATTCTCATTTCAATGGATCTGCACCAGTAAATAGCAGAGCAGCTTTGAAAATATCTGTGATGAATTATGTATTTGTTTCACATTATACATAATTCATCTAGGAAGCCATTTATTGAAAGCTCAGCCATTATCAGATGGAAAGGTAAATGTTTTTCCAGGTAGCCTGAAAAATGTATTTTCACTTCTGTGTGAATTTCTATTAATTCCATGGTGAAGCTTTAGGTTCATGAAGAGCCACTTACATTTTTTTCACTTGTTACATTAGAAATCAGCACTTCCAAATTAGACTTTGGTTGAAATCCTGTTGCTTTGCATACTAAATTGCAGCTAGAGTAGGCCGATTTGAATCAATGGAACTTGATTCACCAAATCCATACTGATTCAGTAGTCCTACTCAAGTGCAACTTACTATGCTAAGCAAAAGGATTTTACTCTTTGTACCACTTCGGGGACTTTAAAGGTTCTGTTGTTATGTGCTGTCAAGTCACTTCCTACTTATGAATGAGTGACATCCAAGATGTCCTTGTCTTCAGCAGTGCTGCTCAACTCTCCTAAACTCCAGCAGTGCTGCTCAACGCTTCTAAACAAAATACCTTCCCCTAGCGTCCAATGTTGTTTACTTTCCCTTAGCATGCATAGAATTGCACTCTTAAATTCCTGTCTATTAAAACACACATGGGCGAATAATCAGTTAATGCCAATTATTCTTTTTTTATCATATGCCCTCAAGTCAATCCTGACTAACGGCGACCCTTTTCAGTAGAGAATACTCCTTAGTGGTTTACCAGTCCCTTCTTCTGGGGGCGCCCTGGGACTATGCAGCTTGCCCAAGGCTATACACAGACTAGTTCTTTTCCCAGGAGGCCGAGAGGAGAATGGAACTCAAAATCCCTAAACCACTAAGCCACCCAGCCAGTCTCTTAGTAACAGCAAAGTTCTCAAGATTCCCTCCTTTTCGCTGAGGGGCGGTGTTCCGGGGAAGGGGTGGCCATGTGACGTCAGGCGCCATCACCACACGCCTCTATTTCTCATGCAGTTCTATTTTCCCGCTAGCGTTCACTGACGTCGAAAAAGGTCCCTGAGGTTTCACGTCAGTTTTGCGCCTGCGCCTTGCAGCCGGGTGCGCGTGGAAGCGTTAGGGAAGGGTTGTGGGTGGTTTGATGAGCGGCGGCGCCCGAGGACCAACGGCCGCGGCGACGGTGTGCTTTTGAGTGCCTCAGAGCTGCAGGATGGCCGGCGACGCTCCTTATCTGGCGGTGCCCGCGGGGGACGAGACCAGCGAGAGCGACGACGACGACGGCTGGAATATCGGCTTTGTATCCAGGGCTCCGTTTCACAAGCAGGTGGGGTGGGTGGGGGGGAACTGGCTTTGCCTTTAGCCTGCCTTTAGGTAATTCGGAAGGAACAGTTATTTTAAGCATAGTTTGACTGTTTCTCCCTAGATATAGGAGAGATTTTCCCTTCATTTGTCTGGTTATGTATGTTCCTCCTGCCCTCTAAGGAGCTCTTGGAAGCTGTATTTTCCCTCCCTTCTCCTTTTATCCTTGCAACAGCCTTGTGAGGTAGGTTAGGCTGACAAAGTGTTTCGTTAACTCCAGGTGACGCAGTGGTTTTGAGTGGAATTTGAACCCAGGTCTCCAAGGCCTAGTGCAGTCCTTTGGATGCTTTCATGAAATAGAGCTCTTGAGGGATAGCACGCATGTTTTCATCCCACCTTTTTTTAAAGATACTAAATGGATAGGTATGTGCAGAATGAGATGTTTCCTTAAAACATCATGGTGGAGCCAGACATAAAATAAGTGTGACTCAAATTATTCCTGATGAGTTTTAACTCCCATTGATTTAAGTGAGTCTACTCTAAATGTAAATAAGCCTGAGTCCAATCTACTGTTTTTTATATACAAAGCTTATTTACACATAGAGTAGACTCACTTAAATAAATGGGAGTTAAAACTCATCAGGAATAATTTGAGTCACACATTTTATGTCTGGCTCCACCATGATTTTTAAGGAAACAGAGAGCGAGAGAGAGCTAGCTACTAGTTAACAAATGCCTGGTCTACAGCAGTTTTGTTTATTTCATTTATTTTATTTTCCTTTTTTTCCTTTTTACCACATGGCATGCAATAAGGAATGCATATCTCAACTTGTTAATTGGTGGCAATTCACTGCTGTGATTTATGCCATTGCATTTACAGCAGTGATGTTTTGGCTAGTGTGTATGATAGTTTGACAATATTATGTTTTAATTTTCTAAATAAAGACAAAGATTCATTTTCATAGACCTTATAGATTGAAAAGGTAGTAGGTTTCCAGTCAAGTATTCATGGCACCGTGCTTCAGTGATAATACATTGTTGGGCAAGTAGCTCACCTTCAGTGCAGTCTTAATCAAGTTCATTGAAAAGTAAGTCCAACAGTATTCAGTACTGCCTGCACACAAGTAACTCTACTTAGGCTTAGATCTTTAATGGAACTATCCATCTGAAACATCTGCTTCTGGTGCTTAGCCAGGAAAGTGGCCTGATTGGAACATCATATATCACTTGTCAACATCGTACCAGTACATACAGTTTGATCATTCTCACTACAAGTGGACTTCTGCCTGTGGTTTGTTTCTCTCATGCCCAAAACTGATAGGACCATAGTTTATTCTCCTTGTATGTCTCCTGACAAGCCAAGAATTAACCCTGGAACCAACTATAGCTTATTCTGTGGCTTGTCAAGGGACAGACAAGCCAGAATACTGAGTTTTGACATCAAGATCATGTGTAATTTCTTCACTTACTATAAGAGTGATTGAACAGTGTGCACCATCCAGTTCCTTTGGATGCTAGTCTCTGCTGTCCAATATATATGTGCAGTAGTCTGCCCTGCCCCCCCCCCCAAATGCTTTTCATTGCTGGAATGTGAATGAACATTTAAGCCCACATAGTGGTGTAACTGGAAGTGGTGGATAGTGGCTAATTAACAAGTCCCTTATTGAATTTCCTGGTAAAGTGCCAGTTTTGTCACTCTACACATTCCTAATTCAATCAAAGACTTATTAATTAGCGCCTGTTTGCTGCTGTGAGATACACCAATGAACTTAAGCAACATAAATATTCATTTGGGCCTATGTTTATTTTCCACAGTTTCCCTCCTTACTGCCAATATAAAGCATTTTCTTAAAGAATGATTAAATAATGGTTTTAATTTTTTCATAGGTAGTAAAGTTTGAAGCAAAACAAGACCTATCAGTTATAAGATTTTAAAACAAGACTGTTTATGAGTGTTTCCTTAGATATTACAATAGAAGCATAATTTTACTTCTACTCAGTTGCTGTATTTGCATGACCTTGATTTGAATCCCTCCTCAGCCGTGAAAACTCACTGTATGGGTGGGCATTGGTAAAACCACTCCTTAAATACCTCTCATGCTTCAAACCCCCTGTTAGGATTGCAGTTCATTAAGTGCAGTTTGGCAGTACCTGTATATAATATCATAGTAGTGTATACAAATCATTTCCTCCAACTTTGCTACTCACTGTTAGCAAAAACTATTAAACAAAGCCAGGAACTTTGCTTACTGTTGGTTTCTTGCTTCAAAGCAAGCCATGTATTGTAAACTCCCAGCATATCTTGGTTTGCAATTCTCGCCAGTGATGAAAACAGCAGGCCAAGATTTCCAGTTCAACTAACATATTAAATAAACTGTTCCTGATTGCACTAGCAGGATTTAGTGGATGCATAGTTGGGATGGAACAAAACTGAAGTGAAAATATTGGAAGCAGCATTTTGTGGTTTATCTGTCTATGAGTAAGTGGCTAGTAACTTGCACGAGATAGCACTGCATGTTTCCCCCTTATTGTTAAAAGTGCATGACATATATCAGAAATGTGCTATCTGTGTTTGTTACACATAGTGGCAGGAAAAAAAAAGTGTAGCTGGCCTTTGCAGTGTAGGATAGAAGCAGGTACATGTTAGATTTTCAGTGTTGACCAACTTTTATAGTAATAAATGAAGCATTTTTTACAATGGATCTGCAAGACATCTGGTAAATTTTTGTTGTAATTTATTTTTTGTTGGCTTAGTATTTAGATAAAGCATTGCAGAGGGATGAGAAAGAGGAAGCTTTGAAAAAAGCTTTGACTGCTGGAAACTTGCCTGCCATTGAAGAACTCTTAAATTCAGGTAAGATAAGTGGATTGTGTTTTTAAATTATCAATACACATATTTAATTTTTAAAATGTTGCTACGATGTTCAAGTCTTTACTGTAGGATGGATCTGCATTTTTAATATAGACACACAGTAATTTAATATCTCCTTTATGTAAGTTCAAGGTTTTGTGAATCAGTACTGGACTTTTTGCCTCCTTTTCACCAACAACAGTTTATTTTTAATTCTCCTTCTGAATATCTTAGAGTTTGTTATCCATTTAAAGAGTCTGTTGCTTTACACATGTTGCCCACCTGGTAGAATTCTGGATATTGAGTAAAACAGCCTCTGTGTCAGTGGCCAGACGCATGTGATTGCTGGTTCTAATAATACATACACCCGTGACACATGCAACATGTTATTCTTTAAGGTGTCACGAGACTTGATTTTGATGCTGCAAACTACAGACTGCTTCTTTGAACAGCTGAATGAGTCCCATACAAAGTGAATAAAAATCAAGGGTTTTTTAAAGGGTTTTTTTTTTTTTTGCTTAAATCAGATTTTTAAATGTTTTACTGTTAAAATGCTTTTTGTTTTAAAAGCTTTAAATGATGGTAACTTTAATTCAAAATGTCTGTTATGGAACCGGGATTGTAAATTACAATTCTGTATTATAAAGCAATTTAAGCTTACAAGCTTTAAAAAATGTTTTCTAAATAGAATTCAAAGTTCTTTCTTTGGGAATCACAATTTTGTCCAGTCCCATAGACTTTTTACAGATTTTTTGGGTTAATTTTTCTGTCTTCCCTGTTATTCAGTCTAGTAGATACAATTAGAAAAATCTGCAGTCCATTTTTGGTTCTCAACATAAAATATTGGAAATTCTGGAAAATCCAAGATCATGTTCAGTAAATTCTCCAACTGATGCGGATTTCTTCAGAATGGCAACCCTAGCTATTGCTGCCCTGCTGCTTAATGCACAGACATGTAATTCCCTACTGCTCCATGTGAGTGCACTAGATACAAGAAATATCAGTGAGTAGAGGATTGTTCAAGGTGGAGTGCATCTGAACAGGGAGATTGTGAGAAATAAGTATTGTGAAAAATGTGCATTAAAGTTATAGCAAGAAAAAAATTATTTTGGAGGGGATATCATAGTTAAACCAAGTCTTTTCAAATAGCGATTTAAATTGTAATTTATATAATGACTTTAATCAATTTGTTTTATATCAAATTTTACTGTAGTTCCAGAACTACATAACATCTCAGGTGGTCTAATGGGTATTTGAATACAGGTCTCCTGAGTCTGAGTCCGAAGCTCTTTGTACTGTAACATGCTGGCTCTAACTATATCATAGTAGATACATTTGGAATGATATCTGCCACTGTTATATCTGGAATTTTATATCCAAGACATTGCAGTGCTCTATCTGGAAGACCAGGGGTTTGACAGTAGCATCAAATAGAGCTATTATGGCTTCTTGAAGTTGTAACATTACGTCTTTTGCTGCAGATATTTTCAAAGTTTCACAATGTGTTCTGCTGCCACTGTTAGAAGTGTTGAGGCAGACAGTGATTTGTAGAGTCCTTTGTAAAGTTTTTTTTGCTGTGGGAGCTGAAGAAAGGTCATGGGAGCCTGATCTTCATAGTCCTCTGCCTCACTCAAAAGCTGTTTGATTCTGTTGTCACTGCTGATATTTCTTGGGGAAGCTGTATACTGTCCAGGGTTCTGAAATGGCACACTACGATATATGGATCCTTATTTGATTAAATGCATGCAATCTTTCATATGAAAATATTACAGGTATAAGCGTAGAAACTAACTTTAAGTTTGGATGGACTCCCCTGATGTATGCTGCAAATGTTGCAAATGTGGAACTCATGCATATTCTTCTGGGCAGAGGTGCAAATGCAAGCTTTGATAAGGGTAAGATACAGTAGCTGAACTCTTGTCGCAGGTGTTTATTTCTGATATAAGCCTTACCTTAGAAGTCAGTAAAATAATCCATTAAAAGGAAAACACATACCAGAAGAAGAAATTTATTTTCATATAGTTAAGCCTGTTTGGTTTAAAATGTGACAAAAGAGAACTGGTTGGGGTCAGGTGGGAGTCATTTTGTTCTTGGTTTTGAGGGGAATGTTATAGCTGCAGAACCTCTAATTGAAAGACCCCTTTCCATGTCTGCAGGTGTTGGATTTGTTCATTTGTTTTAGAACGTGCTGCAAAGAATGGAGAATTGGAAGGTGGAAGGGCTGTTAAATGCTTGGTTCTTTTCTTTTTTTTAATTATGTGCTGTCCTTTCCTAATGCCTTTTTTCTGTATTTTCTTACATCCTTCTGTTATAAGGTGTCTCCATCACTCAGCCTATGTTAGGTGTCAGATCAAATGAAGACTTTTCAGAAGACTTTGCATTTTGCCAACTGTCTCTGAGGTCATTTTGCCAACTCACCAGCTTCATCCCTTGCACTTTCCACAGGAAATCTCCTGTGCCATTCCTTCACCTGTATGCATCAGAATCTAGTTTTTGGTTCTCAATAATGTATGAATATTTAAAACAACAAAGAAGGTTAAAGAACCCAAGACTTCCAGAGATCTGGAGCTCTACCTTTCAACTAGGAATCATCTTTACTTCCTATGGTTAACACAGCAAAACTTTCACTGCCCTCTGTTCTAAATAAGGAGATATTCCCCTCTTTTGTAGATAAGAAAGTATTTCCTACCCAGATAGAGAGGCAAAATGCACATTAAAACAGAATTAACGCTTTCCTGTTACTGCTGTAAAGGCACCTTGGAATATGTGTTGCTTTATCCATTGGAACCAATGTTCTGGTTCCTCAGAGAATCTTTGGGGAGGACACAGGGAGAAATGGGGGTTCATTGCAGGTTATTTTTAACTGTGTATAATTTCAAGAAATAGGTTTTGAGTGTAAGATTCTCTTTGTGTGAAGAAGTAGAGTGGTTCAGTTCTTTCATTTTTCTTGAAGATAACAAAATGAAAGGTCTATTCACAGGACCAAAGTATGTTTTTTGGCTCTTTAATGCCTATGAGCAACATGTATTGTCACCTTTAGAACATTTAGAACTTAAGGCCTAGGACCATACCCCCAGCATAACCAGGATAATTGGTGGCAGTTTTTGTAAATTGTTCCACAGTCCCAAGAAGTTTCCCCGAAACAGCAGGGATAAACAGGAGTATTGGGACCTTGAGGGAGTAGGTGGGAATTGGACTTTTTAAAATTTATTTCTGAAAAATTACTGTGGCTTATGACATCATCCGTCGTACTCGGTGTAAGTAAAAGCAACAGTATTTCAACCCCTCTCTAGCACTAAAATGTCGAGGATCTTGGTAAGAAAAGGAGTCTATGTAATGCAGTGCTCAGGAAAGATGCTTAACAACAACACACAAATAGATTAAGGCAACAGGTCTGTACCTACTCATCTGAGAACAAGTTATGTTGAATTCAGCAGGTGTTATAACAGGATTTGTGTGTAGTATTTAACTGTAATTATTTTAGCAGAGCTGTAGTTGTAACTTATTAACATAATTTAAGTAATTATTAACATTCATGTAATCAAGGTAAGACTATTGAACAGTTTTAAATTTTCTTGTATTTCTGAGATATTTATTTTAAAGTTAATTTTACAATTTCTACAATGTGTTATATATGTAATAAGTTATGTTATTTGTGATTTGTTTACTAAGTCTGATCATCAGTGTCTTATTCTTCAAAGTTGATTTTTGTATCAACTTGTTCCTATAATTTTTATTTAGATCAATATACAGTGTTAATGGCTGCGTGTACTGCTTGTGCTTCAGAAGAGCAGATTTTAAAGTGTGTAGAACTGCTTCTCACAAGAAATGCTAATCCCAATGCTACATGCAGGTAAAAGATACTATACTTCAAAGTGCTTGGTAATTTATTCATTCCATTAAAAAGCACACTACTCTTTTCTGATGAGTTTGTTCTTCTATGTTTATTACTTATGAATAATTTTTAGTTAGTTTTTGGCATTCACCCTTGATATATGAACAGTGTTTTCTGTTTGGTAACAATGTATACTGAGTATTGTGTTTTTATATCCTTTGTCAGTCAGAAAATAGACTTCAAATGTTGTTAAGCAACATTTGTTAACTATAGTTGCATTGTAGAGAAACTAAACAAGAGTTGCACACAAAATTGATGTAATTGCACAAATAGTATCATTCCCTCTATATCTCTAATAACACAGGTTTTGTTTTATTTTTTAAATTTTACTGTTGATCTAATTGTGCATTTTACTGCAGAATGTGATGTATCACTTGTTGATATAGAAGGAGGGAGGAGTTGATGGCTAGTAATGAAGTGTACCGTGTTTCCCCGAAAATAAGACAGGGTCTTATATTAATTTTTGCTCCAAAAAAAGCAGTAGGGCTTATTTTCAGGGGATGTTTTATTTTTTTCATGTACAACAATCTATGTTTATTCAAATACAGTCATGTCATCTTGTTGCTCTACAGTGGTAGAGGGCGGACTTTCACTTAAGTAGGGCTTATTTTTGGGGTAGGGCTTATATTACGAGCATCCTGAAAAATCATACTAGGGCTTATTTTCAGGGAAACAGGGTATTTGTTGTGTGGTTGAAGTTTTTCTTTTCTAAAATATTGTTTCTACTTGTGAAATAAATAGTGAATACAATTGCCCAAGTGTGTGGGAGAGACAGGGGCTCAAGATGTCAAGAAAAATGAGTTTATTGCACTTAAAAAACTATCACATGTTTTGGCCCAAGTAATCTATGGTGTTCTTCAGCGGCTAGTCAACAAAAGAAAGCAAAGAGGGACAATGTGTTGTTTATCATCATAATACACATTAAAAGCATTTATATGATACATTACATACAACCACCTTCATTACCATTTTCTTCATTTATAAAGAGAGCATTCAAAAGGCATGTTCCTGAGCACGTTTAAATAATATACCATCACATTCAATACATACCAATACTTTAACAATGTTAATGAACATCTCTATCAGGCTGGTTCCCATCTCTGCTAAACTATGGATGACAAGATGGGAGGATGTTGTAATATTTATAAATGATATCTTATTGCAATTGTTTTTTAGGATCGTGGTGACCAGTCCAAAACGTGATTGTCTGAAGGACCCAGGGAGTGTGTACAAATGGTGACACTGCTAGTGAAGCTTAGTTCTCTTCAACAGTGCTTTGTCATTATCTGTATAGACAGTATCTATAGCCCCAAAACACAGATATTTCACAGAATGATTATGTTCCTTTAAATGGATGACCCATGTGGTTCGTGATCTTTTATTTCTTGATATCTTGTCTTAGAAATGCAGAGCTGCCAAGATGCTCACCTATATGCATTTTAAGGGCACTTGGTATTTTTTCTACATAAACTTCATTGCAGGGGTATCTAATGGTATATATTGCAGGTGATAAATTTTCTCAAAATATACCATTTGTTTTTGTTGTGATCTGGACTGATTTTGTAGATTACAACAATAACAAAATATTTCTAGGTAAGACCGCTTCTTAGCTGCAATAATGTACTTTCATGCACATTGAACCATGTGGTAACCATATGTAGCATCTACCCTTATAATATGAATTTTACCTTGCATGTATACTATGTGACAAATACAGAGGATTGTAAAATTTCCTCCATCTTGTGGGTGGACAGTACAATTGATCATGTAGTTATCTGCCCACTTAATAACCTACAACTTGATCCTTCTTATTCAGCAAGCTTATGGAGGTGCTTCATGGTACCCTATAAGATAGGAAGCATCTGGCAACAAAGTTGAAGTCAAGACCCAAAATAAAACATGAGATTCCCTTTTTTTACAATTACTCTAGCGTTTTTTTTAAAGAAATGGCAGAACCTACCATGCTTCAAATATTTTATATTCTTAGGCCTTTAGGTGTTGTTCTACTCACAGCCTATAGGTATCTCCAAGACAGTGTAATGCAGTGGAGGTGTATTTTTCATGAGAAAATGATTAGGTTGCCTACTGATAAAGTTAAAAGGAACCATGAGATTGGAGAGCAGACAGAAAAGCCTCTCTTCTGGAGACTGTCAAGTATTCTTTGCTCTTGTTATGCAAACTTCATTAAGAATGTCACCCTCTTGAGAACAGAAAAGAAATAGTAAGACAATAGTGGTTTGTGCATTTTTATTGTGAATTTGTCCAATGTGATTTAAAAATGAATGTTAAAACTGGTGCATATCAAATTGCACTTATGCATATGTGGAATTTAGTTGAAGAAATGTGTCTGTTTCTTTTTCTGAAATAAGTGGTGCTGTAATGTTTTCTTTCATATCAATTTTTTTTTCCTAACATGAGAAATTCATGCACAGGGCTTGAAAAATGCGCTCGTCCACTCGTCTGTGACGAGTGAAAAATGCTGCTTGACGAGTCACAGCTCCCTCCCTCCCTGCCTCCTTCCCCTCCGCCTGTATGTCTCTCTCTAATCCTGCAGTCCTCCCCTCCCATTGCAAAAGGAAAACTGCCCTCTTCTCGTGAGAAGAGAGCTCGAGTGGTACATAGAGATATAGCTCTGCAGGAGAATGTAGAGTAGTCCCATGCTGGAGAATATGGAGATTCCCTGCTCCCAGTTTCAACTGAACGAGGACACATCCTGGGGTGGGAGGGAACCGTGGCTCCTTAAGAGGCCGGGCACTTTTGCTTTCAGTTTATTTTTGCTGGAGACATTCAAAAGAAAGGCATTCAAAATACAAGCTTCATGACCATACAGGCATGCAGGTAATAAAGCAACCCAAGTCTGAGGGTAGATGAACCACCATGGGGGTAGGTTTCCTGTTCTTCTGAAGCTCCTTAAAATTGCCTCTGTTCTACCAGTTTCTACAGTTAGCTGCGAAAGGGGTTTCAGCCAGATGAATCTGATCAAAAATAAATTCAGATCGTGTTTAGAGACTGAAAGCTTAGATGACCTTATGATGGTGAATCTAAATGGACCTCCACTACCACAGTTTAACCCTGCTAAAGCCATTGATTAATGGTACTTCAGTGCTAAAACTACCAGGCATGTTCAAGGACACAAGTGCAACACCTCTGACAGCAGTGCATTTTCTACTAAGAAGACATAGGCGAATACCGTGTACATAATACAGTTTATTTTGGGTGTGTACGCATTGTTACGTAGAAATAAAAGTGAACAAGTGCCTAGTTTAAATTTGTTAACATAAATTGCAAGGCTATAGTCTGGTGAACTGGTGAAATTTTTGACTGACTGGTGAGACATTCTAAAAATTTTCAAGCCCTGTTCATGCACATGCTTGGCTTGTTACCCACTTGCACTTTGAATGAACTAGAATTTATACAAAGGACTTTGGTATAAATTGGGTGCGATATTTTCAAAATTATCTTGTGGTGACTTTGTGCTGCTTAATCAGGTACTGATTTGTTAATGTCATTTTTAGGTGTCTACAAATAAGTTTGTACCCTGAAGGTAGTATATATTAATAAGCTGTTTATAAAGGAAGCTATTAACAGAAATTGAGAAATGCTATTCTCTCTAATTGTGAAATAAGAATGCAAAAATAAAAGCTTGCTTTTCAAGCTTTAAAGCAGTAGTTGCCTACAAGCTGCTTTTAGTTCGTTTTTTAAAAAAAGCACAGCAAACTCAGGAATCATGGAAGATGTAGATGGTTTCAGTGCAGATTCCAAATAACTCTTGAATATCTGATTACAAATGTTTTGAAATAACAGGGTCTGAACGTTGCTGTATTTGGAGCATTGCATTTGTGGGAACATGAAAGATGGATGGTTGTACTACATTGTTCTGTGTATGGGCTGTTGTGTTGTGGATGGCTTGGTTAATATTTGAATTTTTAACCAATTGCTTAACACTTTTTAACAGAAAATATTTATTGCTGTTGATAAGATAGTGCTGTACCTACTATGCAATTTCAGTGACCTTGACTTTTATCACTGTATGATAGTTGACTTTGTCAAAGAAAGGATATGTTCCAATGCATGTTAATAGCCTGGGAAAGTGTCACATTTATGTTGTAGATAATAAACTTTAATATAAATGGCATCAAAATGGATAGACAACAGTTACATAAAGTTTAATACTTTACTATACTACAGATCTTTTATCTGTAGTATTGGAAGCTTGTTATCTGCTACCATGGAAGAAGAAAAATCCATCAGTTTGAAGAGTTTAAAAGAATATTATATGTGTTTAACCATTATTATGTTTCTTTTTCTAGCTGTATAATTTCAAGAGTCAGTTTAATACATGCACTGCTAGACACATGTTTGATGTCCTGTAGTGGAGGATTCTCTCTCCTCAAATGTGTATAGAGACCAGAAAACAATATGTGTATATGATAAATAGGCCTGACTCTGAGAAAGGTCACTTAAACATGAAGAGAGGTTGTTAGTATCAAGGAAACAATTTACATTTTGTTTCCAAGGCTATAAAGCATCTATTCTGCTTTTTTAAAGATCCCCAGAAGGGAAGACTCTAGCACCTGAAGAGAATTGAGAACTGCCCCAAATATAGCAAAAATAATTGAGTAGATGGTAAATGTAAAATTGTATATTTACGTAGGAAAAAGTAGATGAGTGATACCTAGCTTTACACAGAATGTTTGAAAAGAATATAGGGATTTTAGTGGAGCATGGGTTAAGTCCATGTGAGCAGTGTGCTGTGTCAGCTGAAAAAGCTAATACAGTTCTCAGCTGTATTAACCACAGGAAAGTGCCTAAATCTCTCCCTCTTTTATTAGATTTTTTGTGGAGAGCTTGTGTCCAGTTGTAGCCACTACAATTTTAAGAAAGATATTAACGAACTAAAATGTGTCTGCAAGAAGGGAGCAAAAGTGAGGAGGTGGAAGGCAAAGTCCAGTAAAGAGTATGAGCATGCTGGGAATGTTTAAGAAACGATTAGAGGAGAATATGGCAGTTATCGTGAAATATTTGAAGGGTTGCTAAATAGATAATGGAGAATTGTTTGCTATTGCTCCAGAAGAGAAGATGTAAGTTATTAGGTCTAAATTACAAAAAAGAGAATTTTTTGCCAAACATTAGGAAGAATTTTTGTGATATAACCCAGCGGTCCCCAACCTTCTTGGGACCGCGGACCGGCTGAACCTCTGAGGAAGGCGGGGCACCCGCTTGCGCGGGCGCTCTCGGATGCATGCGCAAAGCGGTGGGGGAGCACGCGGGCGCACCAGCATGAGCACTCCCCCACCCCTTCACGCATGCGCAGGAGCACTTGCACGCCCACCCCTTTGCGCAGGCGCTTAGGCGCGTGCGTGAAGGGGTGGGGGAGCGCTAACGCCGGCACGCGCGCGCAAAGCAGCTGTGGGGAGGGGAGTGCGTGCGGGGGGCGGGAGGTCTGTCTCCGCGGCCTGGTCCAGCTCAGGCCACGGACCGGCACTGGGCCGCGGACCAGGGGTTGACAACCTCTGATATAACCGGCTCAGTTTTGGAACAAGATACCTTAGAAGCTGATGGATGCTCTTTTATTAATGATTTTAGAAAAGCCTGGATAGGCAGCCACAAGGGCTGCTTTAGTAGTGGCTTTTGTCAATAGGGGATTGGGCTAAGTTAACTTTCAGGTTACCTTCATTTCTATCTCCCTGATTTTGTGATGGTTCTGTGGGGTGGAAATGGACCACCGTGGCACCTGTGCTGCCGAGCTTCATATTCGTATCCCCCAGGATACGAATATGAAGCTCCCATGTCTAATTTTTCAGTTGTTGGTCCCTAATGTTTAGAATATGTTGGTGACTAGTTCTCTAATGTTAACTCTGCTTTACAAGCATGGAAAAATATTACAGTACATGAAGTTTTAATGACTTATACCTGGTTTTATCTTTATCCTTCTTCTTGATCATCTTCATCCATGGGGGTGACGTTATGGAGTTTTCAAGAACATGTCAGTGCCTATGGGGAATGCTCTATCATAAAACACTGAAATTCTGTTCAGTTACAGTAGGACTGCTGCATCTGCAGGGTCAGTACCTTGGTTTCAGTTATCTGCTGCCTGAAAATATTAAATAACTCCCCCTCCCGACATATACTTTAATTACATGCCTGGGTAAGCAATGTAGCAAGGCTGTATATTGTCTCCCTGCTTATTTAACTTATATGCAGAATACATCATGCGAAAGGCTGGACTGGATGAATCCCAAGCCGGATTTAAGATTGCCGGAAGAAATATCAACAACCTCAGATATGCAGATGATACCACTCTGATGGCAGAAAGTGAGGAGGAATTAAAGAACCTCTTAATGAGGGTGAAAGAGGAGAGCGCCAAAAATGGTCTGAAGCTCAACATCAAAAAAACGAAGATCATGGCCACTGGTCCCATCACCTCCTGGCAAATAGAAGGGGAAGATATGGAGGCAGTGACAGAGTTTACCTTCTTCAGCTCCATGATCACTGCAGATGGGGACAGCAGCCACGAAATTAAAAGACTCCTGCTTCTTGGGAGGAAAGCGATGACAAACCTAGACAGCATCTTAAAAATCAGAGACATCAGCTTGCCGACAAAGGTCCGCATAGTCAAAGCTATGATTTTTCCAGTACCGATGTATGGAAGTGAGAGCTGGACCATAAAGAAGGCTGACCGCCGAAGAATTGATGCTTTTGAATTGTGGTGCTGGAGGAGACTCTTGAGAGTCCCCTGGACTGCAAGGAGAACAAACTTATCCATTCTGAAGGAAATCAACCCTGAGTGCTCACTGGAAGGACAGATCCTGAAGCTGAGGCTCCAATACTTTGGCCATCTCATGAGAAGAGAAGACTCCCTGGAAAAGACCCTGATGTTGGGAAAGTGTGAAGGCAAGAGGAGAAGGGGACGACAGAGGACGAGATGGTTGGACAGTGTCATCGAAGCTACCAACATGAATTTGACCCAACTCCGGGAGGCAGTAGAAGACAGGAGGGCCTGGCGTGCTCTGGTCCATGGGGTCACGAAGAGTCAGACACGACTAAACGACTAAACAACAAAACAACAAGCAATGTAGATAATGTATTATTTTCCTGTGTGTATTCTTAACATGCATTTTTATTTATACTATATTTTTACTTTAAACAACTTTGATATTTTTCCATATTTTTTAAAGTGAGGATAATGCTTTTTTACTTTATATATTCCTTCTTTTAAGAACTTTAATATTTTAAGGGATGTATTCTTAGTCTTTTTTTGATATATATGCCTCTTGTAGGCATTAAGATTCTTGATATTTACCTGATTTAATTTCTGCTTACAACTTAAGTTTTGTATTTGAATGTCTGCAACTTCTCATAGTTGTAAGGCTGATTGCATGAAAATCACACATGTAACTTTTACAAGTTTCAAGGATGTATTTTTAAGCATTTGTGCCTTTAGTTTTCTTTATAGCTGTATAATTTTTGGATTGTACAACAACTTTGAAGAATTTTGTGCATATGGAACATAAAAGCAATTTAGATAAATAAAGCTGGTAGAATTAGACAAGCTGATGTTGGCTGAAATAATTACATTATTAGATTTGCAGATTCAGTAGATGTAATTGACAGCTGAAAAGACATGAAAAGAAAGTCTCTGAAAAATTTGGCAACCTTTGTTATAGGAAAGAGCTCCCAAATGAGAAGCCTGTCTTAGCATTTTATAGCATATTAATGTTGCTTCCCA
The DNA here is from genome assembly GCA_037013535.1 of Intellagama lesueurii. Lineage (NCBI taxonomy): Eukaryota > Metazoa > Chordata > Lepidosauria > Squamata > Agamidae > Intellagama > Intellagama lesueurii. The sequence continues at coordinate 65,400,845 of JBAJHW010000005.1, read as the reverse complement.
TGATTTAAGGAAGCATCTGTAGTCATCACACTAGTTTTCATGTTACAAATATAATGGGATCTTCCCGGGTAACATTTGTTGCTTTCCCAGCTGCAGTACTTGATTTCAGGGTATGAAATGAATAGGATTTAAATGTCACCAGTGTATGATTAAATGTTTTACATGTAGTTAATGTAGCTCAGTGAGAGGTATCTGGTTGCAGAGCCAGACGTTGGGAGTTCAGTTGTTCATTATGCCTTCTACAAACAGGAAGTAGCGTTGTGTAGCATTGGGCAAGCTTCACAGTCCCTATGCAAACCCAGAAGAGGGGACTAGTAAATCACTTCTGAGTACTCTGTATCTTGAAACCCTGCAAAGGGTCACCATAAGTCAGAATTGGCTTGCCAGAATGTTGTTTAATATAGATTTGTGTATTTTTGGAGAAATGATAGATATGTAATACCTTTGCCCCTGGAGATGCATCAATCAGTCCACAAACATCTATTCAAGTTCAATAATCTAATCGTTTAGAGACTTGTATTAGCCAACTATAGTGACCACAAGTAGATATTTCCATTTTGGGGAATAGTGGCTTTATACAAAGAGAAAATGTGTTTGCAATCATTTTTTTAAAATTGCTGAAATAATACTGTGAGAGTTCTGTTTATGAATCATCCATTTTAACTCCTTGTCCTGGTCTAGACCCCTCATATGCAGACTCAGGTTCAAGGTGCAAAGAATTAACATTTATTGTGAGAACTTCAATAAAACTATTTACATTAAGCTCGATGTCATTTGTCTCTTCTTTACCCAACTGGGTAAGGAAAGGGTTCCAGTCTTGAACAAGAATCAGTTGTTCATAACTAGTGTCCCAAGGTTCCGGTTGGTCAAACTGGTTCCAATCCCTCAATGCTGGCCTTGCTGATACTGGCAACAGGGGCATGGTTGCCTCACCCGGTAGTTGCCCCATCTCAATTGCTCTCCAAGCTCATAGAAGTCCCAGGTCTCTGAGACTATCTCCTCTCTTTTGCTTGTTGTGCCCTCCATTTTTTTCTCCACATGGACTTTCTCTTATCTCAGTCTGCGTCCCCACTCCTGGACTTCTTTCTCCAGTATGAGGGCTTTTGAGGGAACATGGCTCTCTTCCTCCTTTAAGCTTCTTCCCTTGGGACCATCAACCTTTCCTATTTCTGGGTCCAGGGATTCTGTATCCAAATCCATTCCTAGTCTGGAGGAAGGATCTTCTCTGGTTTTCGGTTGTCACTTTCTCCTGCCTCTACTAAACCTCTCCTCAGGACTCCACTCTCTTTTAAAACCTCTTTCCTGCCAACTTTCTCTCTCTCCTCCCTTAGTGGTTTTTCTCTCTTCCATCTCTTCCCGCCTTTTCTAATTGTTTCCTCAGCTTTTCTGATCATTGGACATCTCCTCCCTGATGGCCTCCCTAGAGGAATCTCTGGAGATTGTCTCTTTGGGTCCAGCTGTCTCTGTTCCTCTGCTTCTTTCCCCTTTCTCTGCTGGAATGGATGGCCCTTGGTCAAGAGGTGTCTGCATCTTGCCTCCCTACTCACAAATATACTAAATTATTCCAAGGCCTAGAAGTACATTGAGAATCAGTTGTGAAAAATGAAAGTTTACAGAACATTTTGCAGACTTTATTATGTGTCTTTTATGTCCTGTTGAAGAATTACCGTCTCTATATTAAGTGGAATTATTTGGGGTGGTATGTTGGAAAGAAATAATTATTCATAGAAGAAATAAATCCTAAGAGATGCCTCCTTGGCACCAGGTCTTCTCAACAAGATTTTGTATGCTTGCTTCTCATATTTTACCTAAATCTGTCTGGCTATTATTGCAATCACTGCTTTTTGCCCACTTTTAAGGAATATAGTAAACAGTTCTGTTTCATTTCAATTTATTACTTTTCTCAGTGCTTGAAAAGACTCATCTTTTACCTTGTCTGGTATATAAAATTCCTTCATTTGACTTGCCTTCCAACTGCTGTTTTTCCTTCAACAGTGGTACACCAACAAAGATCACAATATCTTATCAGATGACTTTTTATCAGCCTTGAGTAGAATCCCAGCGCTGGGACAATGATTTATTTCTCTGCGTAACAATTCGTATTGCTCATTGTTTGGTTTCATTTTATTGTTAGCAGCTGACGTCTCAAGTATATTGCACTTTAAAATGTACGCTAAGAACATAGGAAAAACCCTGTTGGATCAATTCAGTTTTTTATCCTGTTTTGTACAGTAGCCAGTCAGATTCTACTTTGAACTCCATAGGCAGGATATGAAGGCAGTACTTTGACCACCTCCCCTCTCCCATGATTAATCAGTGGCCAGAAGGGTCCATTATTTTGCTATACTTGATTTTAAAATAATTAAGTGAGTTTCCATCACCACATAATGTAGCAGCAAAATACATACATACATGATAAGTTGCATGTACTTTTTTACATTTATATTTTACATTTTCTTACACTACGCAACAGGATTTCGGCCTATGTGTGCTGTTAAGTTCAGTGGATTTTTGAACCCATTTTTCAAAGTCCTGAAACATGCAGATGTCCGAATGTGAATTATGCTTAATCCATTTCTGAGTGGTAAGAAGGGAAAATCACATACATACAAAAATCTGGTGAATTCTTCATGCATCTGTAATCTATCTACTCTAGGGTTGTCCACAGGTCAAAAGACACCACATTATGAGTCAGAAGACACCTGCCTGATGGCTAAATGTGATCCTTCTTCATCCTTCCTCTTCATTGTTTTATAGTACTTTTTACTAGGTTGGTTTCTGTGAGAACATTGAGATCCTGGAGTTGACTTGTCCAATTGGCTGTATGTAGTAGAAGATAGCATTTCTGAATCTACTGTCCTTAGCTTTGATATTATCTAGAACCTAGGTTCTTAACCTGTGGTCCACCGACTTCAGGGGGGCCATGATGTCCTCACAGGAAGTCCGTGAAGGTTTGAAGAAATGTTACGATCTCTTGCAGTTAAAATAGAAAGAAAAGGGAAACAGAACAAAATCTTAATTTCCCTTGCTTGTTTGTGTAAAACTTGGCTTTTCTAACCTACCACCTACATTAAAATCAAAACTAAAAATTGACTATGAAAATAGCTATTTGATGGCAAATAACTGTTTGATATTTCTGCACGTGGTGAGAATATGAAGGTGAATGACGCTGAGTGGCTGAGAGACAGCATGTGACATTTCTTGCTACTTGCACTAGAGGGGCTCACAGCAGTAGAGAAGCACAAGGTCATAGAAATATCCACAGATGGTGCTCTGAAAATGGAGTTCAAAGAACAGTTCCTTCCAAATTTCTGAGCTCACCTACAAGTAGATTTTTCAGAACTGTTGAAGGGAGCTATGAAAGTATTGATGTCTTTCATAACGACTGCTTTCTTGTTTGGTCTGCAGACTAGAGACACAAAGTACCACTGTTTTCTCTGTGAACGGGATAGTTGTGCAAGAGATTCCCACTACATCAAGATAGATTAGCCACTCTGACAGTCATTGGAGCCTGGGAGGAAAAATGTTCAGCATCCACCACTTGTTAAATCAAGGAAGATTTTGTTATCACTCATACACATCAAGCTGGGTCTGATGAAGAACTTTGTTAAGGCCATGGACAAAACACAAGCAGCTTTCAAATACCTCTGGGGAAAATTTCCAAGGTTAAGTGAAGCTAAGATAAAGGAAGGTGTCTTTGTTGGTCATTTGATTCGAGAACTTCGAGATGATGGATTTGATCATGCACTGCATGGCAAGGAAAAGACGGCATGGAAAGTCCAAGTTAGTGGCAATAAATTTTCTCGGAAACGACAAGGCAGACAGCTAGAGGTTATTGGTGGAAAACCTCCTCAAGGCATACAAAAGCCTTGGTTGCAACATCTCACTAAAGACACATTTTTTTGCACTCTCTAGATTTTTTTTCCACCAAACTGCGGAGCAGTGAGCAACAAGCACGGTGAGTGATTTCACCAGGACATTGCAGCAATGGAGAGACGCTATCAGGGCAAATGAAGCCCATCAATGCTTGCAGACTATTGAATAGGACTGAACTGTGGACATAATAGTTTTTTGCCTTTTGTTTCATAATACATTTTATTTATATAACCCTTTTAAATTTTTTTAAAGTTTTACATAAACAGCAGGTGAAATATTATCATGTAAAGCAACCATAAACAGTGAAAAGACCTAGGTATATAATTTATAATTAAAACTCTATCTACACAATATACATTGATGTAAAATGTAAAAATCTTGGAAACAGTAGCCAGTCAGTTGTTTTAATTGTCATATTTGAGTTTAGCACATCAAAATTCATAATAAATAGCACCTTTTATCTTGGAAGCAGACGACTTCTAAAAAATTGTAGACCAGTGTGATCTGTTCACATCACTTTTTGGATGTAGTGCATAAGGCATGTTCATTAGTTTCCATGCTTTTCGATCCAATTCCGCTAATCTATTTTGGGTCCAATCTATTATTCCAGCAGGGTATCTAATTATTGGAACTGCCCATGTTTTTATGGCTTTGATTGTATTTCCACCCTTTAATTTTGATTTTAAGATTTTCTGCAGTCTTTTGATATATTCGCTTTCTGTCACTTTAACTTGTGTGTGCAGGATGTTATCTGCTTCTCGTATTCCAAGGTATTTGTAATTTTCATCATTTGATAATGATTTTATAATATTGCCATTTTAAAACTACCCGTCTAGTTTTTGGATCTTGCCATGGTGTATAGACAGAGCTGCACATTTGTCAATTCCAAATTTCATTTGAATATCTTCACTAAATATTCACCTGGTGTTTAGCAGTGATTTTGTTTTCATGGAACTTTTTGCATATAGTTTTAGTTCATCCATGTATAACAAATAATTGATTTTTTCTGCTTGTTCTGAAATATAGTAGTCCAATCCAGTTTTATTTAAAATTATTGACATGCGGATTAGTGAGATGCTAAACAGCAGTGGTGACAAAGAGTTCTTGTTGTTGTTGTTAAATTTAAGATTAACTTATTTCTTCTTCGCTCCAAATTTGAAGACCCTGCATGAGAAACTTTAAATAAATATTTGATGCACTTTAGGTTTAAAATCTTGAGTTAAGTCCTGATGGTCCATGGCAACAACAGATATTGAAAGGGGGGCCATGGTAAAGAAAAGGTTAAGAACTGCTGATCTAAAAGCCTGCTTTTCTTTCTTCTAAGACCACATTACTATGCGTCACAACATTGTTCCATGCCTATAGCATGATTGTTGAATTAATCTCACACTTATTTTCTCTATGTGAAATATCTACAGTCTTTTCACCAGACAGGCAAGCAAGTCTCTATGAACAATAGGTGAAAATTCTGTTGCTTAGCATAGTAAGTGACAACCAGAGTAAGCCCACCAAATCAATGGAAGTAATAGACCAGTTGAGTCACCAGATTCCCACTGATTCAATGGGCTTACTCTAGTTTCCACTTACAGTGCTAAGCAACAGAATTTCAAGTATGATATCTATCACGAAATCCACCTCTGTATCCTAACTACTGAATCTTTCATTATACAAGACCATGGGGTAACAGCATGTTCTCCATATAATTCATCATACCAAAAAAATCAGCTTTTTGTTGATTTTGTTGATTTAAGGCATTCTTCCCATTAGATATCCATCCTGTACTGAGATTCTCAACCTTTATCACTTTCTTAGTAGATAGATAGATAGATAGATAGATAGATAGATAGATAGATAGATAGATAGATAGATTAGATAGATAGATAGATAGATAGATAGATAGATAGATAGATAGATAGATAGATAGATAGATAGATAGATAGATAGATAGATAGATAGATAGATAGATAAGATAAAACCTTTATTGGCATAAGTAAAAATTGGACATAGTCATGGTGGTTTGTTAGGTAACTACATATATAGGCATCAAGAGGGCAGAAAAGTGTTAGACATCCTTAAAGAGACAACAGTTCATCTCCTAACAATAGTATCAAGGAAGTCTGCAACTCTTTCTACAATGTCAGTCATCTCGGCCATCAGCATATAGCGAACTTTATCCAGATCTGACTTTCTTAGTATGATTTGTGATATGATGGTCACAGTATGGATTCAATATTATCCTACTTACTAAGGGATTCATACAAGAGATCAAGAGATATAGCAACTATTTGCTCTGCAGTTTTTACTTGTGGGAACTCTCTTTACAAAACATATTTGTAAACTTGAGTACAGCCAAATTACGTTTTAAGGCAGAGGTAAATTTGAACTGGTGTAATCTCATTTACATGAGATCTCATGCTTTTAATTGGTGAATTGTTACTCTGAAGTGTCATAAAGTTGTCATGGTCATACCATGCTTATTTCACTTCTCCATACATTTTTATTTAGTTTGTTTCTTAATTGCTTGCAATATTTCCTGTTTGGTGAAACAGTAGTAGGTTGTGACCTATCCTAATTTTGTATAGATAAACAAGGAATGAAAAATGAAGAAGCCAATTCGCAAAGAGTTTTGAAACAAAAATACAGCCATCCAATATGTGCTTCTGTGGGTCCCTCTAGTGGTGTGTAATAAAAATAGCACAGCTTTTTTTAAAAAAAGAAACCTGTCTATCGTGTTGCTTCTTCAAGCAGAATTGCTCTATCTAGTATTCATTATAAATCAGAAGATTGTCTATGGTGAAATTCAGCAAGTAAATCTGATGTATGCTATACAGTATTTTCCTTTGAGTTGCAGGTTTTTTTATGACTTTCTGTTCCATTCCGTTGTATGGTTATGATAGCATTTGTTTGAAAGGTTGACTGATTAATTGTATCAATTGTAGCATTTAAAAAAAGCTCTAGAACATGTTATGCTGCAGTTTAGATTTTTCCACAACATGACAATTCTTGTAGATCGAAGTGTGATGAATAAGGGGCAAGAATGAGTGCTAGATTGTTCACTGTTTTATTATTAGCTAAGTGCTACTGATTCTCTAGACATGGTAAAAACTGCATTAATCAAAAACAGACTGCATATTTTTTCCTACTGAGAATGCTATCAGTGTTTTATTGATTCTTCCTTAGAAAAAAAATGACTCCATTAATGTATGCAGCCCGTGAAGGCCATCCTCAAGTTGTTGCTCTTCTTGCTGCTCATGGATCAGAAATAAATGTCCAAGATGAAACTGGTTACACGGTAAGCTTCTTGTATAATAACTTGCTCCTCTGCTCTTTTCTTCTTTTCTGCACATATTCTAAGAATCACAACAAGGCAGGCTTCAGACACCTCCAAGATTTACATTGAACTGCTTAACATGTCTTACTGTGCAAAAAAAAAAAAATTCCTTTTCACTACTACCCATTAGCTTTTGGATGAGGGCTGAGGGAAATGGTTCTTGCCCATTTTTTGCTGCTGTTTATTAAATATAAGAATGAGTACATATCACAAATCCTGACTTTATATTAGAAGAATTCATATGTAGCCAAGGTCAAGGAAAGGGGATTAATGGCCTTTCAGAATAGTATTGGATTTGCCATCAAGGACTATAATGTGAGTTGGAAGTCAGTGACCACCACCTTCTTTGGGCTGCACAGACAGAAATGCTTTTCTGCCTCCACAGCCAATTTCCCACTTTTCTCTCTCTCTCTCCCTCTCTCTCTCTCTCCCTCCCCCCCCCTCTGTGTGTGTGTGTGTTTTAAGGCTTGGGCAGAGAACAATTTTAAACTGAGATGTAACAAGCTGTAAGCACAATTTGCAGGCAAGGAGCATTCATTCATTAGTAACATACCTGCTGAAATTACTTTTCAATTTGAATTGTGAAGGGTTTATTACTAAAACAGGTAATAAATCATTACAGGCATTAACATGGGCAGCACGGCATGGACATAAAAAAGTAGTCTTCAAGTTGCTTGAACTGGGGGCTGATAAATCAATACAGACAAAAGATGGACAAACACCAGGAGACATTGCAAAGAACAACAAGCATTCAGAGGTATTGGTAGATGTGGAATGTCAAGACTTGGGCTGAAATGTTTATATTCTCCTAGTTTGCTTAACTTTCCATGTGCCTTAAGAGACTTTCTAAACACTAGATATGGTGATCATTTAGTACTGAATGTTGTGTGTTATGACTACAGAAGCCTTGTCTGTAGAATAAAATGCTTATAACTGTCTTTTGTCCTCCATGTTCTATTGGTATTCTTAGGTATTTATAAATTATAAATATAATTTATCAAACTATATATCTTCATTGCTACCTATTGCAGTGTATATTCAGACATTGAATAATGCTTCTGTCAGTGAAAATTTCTATTGAAATAATTTCTATTGAAATAATTAGTTATAGTACTGTAAATCTGAATCAGTGACTACAATCTGCACAGAGGATGAAAAACTGAAAGCAAATATATTTTAAAGTCGTATCATTGAATATATACTCACTACTGTTCCATTAAAACTAAAATAAAGTAGTTGAAGGACTAGGGAATCTGGGTGGGTAAAAGATAGCGAAGCAGTCTAATACAATGGTGCCTCGACTTACGCACTTAATCCGTTCCAGAAGATGGTCGTAACTCGAAATGGTCGTAAGTCGAAGCACCATTTCCCATAGGAATGCATTGAAACGCGATTAATCCGTTCCGGCCAGAAAAAAAAATCACCAAAAAACAAACAAACCCCAAAACAAAAAACCACTGCAAGACCCATCGGAAATGCAAAGAAAGAAAACCAAAAAGCAAACAAACCCTGCAAGACCCATCGGAAATGGGGGGGGGGGGGGGACCAAAAAGCAAACAAACCCTGCAAGACGCATCGGAAACGCGAAAAAAAACCCAAAAAACAAAGACTGCAAGACCCATCACAGCACAGAAACATAACCCCCCCAGCCCAAAACCACGCTGCAAAACCCACCCAGAACAGGCAGTTTTTTAAAAGCAGAAAGCAGCACCTTATCAGGCAGTCCGAAGCCTCCTCCGAACACACACTCTCTAACTGCTGGGGCGAAAGAGCTACAAAGAAGCAGCCTCTTCGCCACCAATGGTTAGCAGTTTGAATTCCCTGCCTTTTTCCATGCCTTTTTCCCGATCGTAACTCGAAGCTGCAGTGGCAAGTCGAAGCAAAATTTTGCGGCCGGAGCTGGTCGTAACTCAAATTGGTCGTAAGTTGGGACGTTTGTAAGTGGAGGCACCACTGTACGTATTTTTGATAAAATATACAGTGGTGCCTCGACTTACGACCATAATCCGTTCCAGAAGATGGACGTAACTCAAAATGGTCGTAAGTCGAAGCACCATTTCCCATAGGAATGCATTGAAATGCAATTAATCCGTTCTGGCTGAAGAAAAAAATAACAAAAAAAAATCACTGCAAGACCCATCGGAAACGCGATTAATCCCTTCCGGCCGAAGGGGGGGGGGGGGGAGAAAAGCAATCAAGCATGCAAGACCCATCGGAAATGCAAAGGAAACAAAGGAAAAAGCAAACGGAGCAAATCGGAAATGGAAAGAAAACAAAGCAAAAAGCAAGGGAAGCATGCAAGACCCATCGGAAATGGGGGGAAAAACTCCAAAAAGCAACCAAACCCCCCAAGACCCATCGGAAATGGGGGGAAAAACCCAAAAGACAAACAAACCCCCCAAGACCCATCGGAAATGGGAAAAAACACTCCAAAAAGCAACCAAACCCCCCAAGACCCATCGGAAAGGAGGGGGAAACTAAAAAACAAACAAACCCCCCAAGACCCATCGGAAATGGGGGAAAAAACTCCAAAAAGCAACAAAAAACCCCAAGACCCATCGGAAATGGGGGGGGGAACCAAAAAACAAACAAACCCTGCAAGACCCATCACAGCACAGAAACATAACCCCCCCCAGCCCAAAACCACGCTGCAAAAACACCCAGAACAGTTTTTAAAAAGCAGAAAGCAGCACCTTACCTTACCAGGCAGCCTCCTCCGATCGCACACTCTCTAAGTGCTGGGGCGAAAGAGCGACAAAGAAGCAGCCTCTTCGCCACCAACAGTTAGTAATTTGAATTTCCCGCCTTTTCCCCCTGCCTTTTTCTGTTCGTAACTGGAAGCTCCGGTCGCAAGTCAAAGCAAAATTTTGTGGCCGGAGCTGGTCGTAACTCGAAATGGTCGTATGTCGGGACGTTCGTAAATCGAGGCACCACTGTATGTTGTTTGGATTACCTGTCAGGTATATAATTAATCTTGTTTTGTTGCAAATTGCCCTTGGAATGTGATTATATTGGAATGTGATTATAGGATTGCATCAATATTGCAAATGAACAAATTCAGTCGACTTTAAGAACAGGGGGTAGCGTTAGACCAGGGGCAGTCTTTCTAGCAAATACTTTCTTAACCAAGAAGAATTGTTGCTCATGGAACCTTCCAAAGTGGCAATTCCTCTTTGCATATATATGTGGAGGGAGAGAGTTTCTAGTATTTCTTTTAAACTGAAACTGAACTTTCATTTTTGGATGAGATAAAATGGGAGAGAGTTACACGAGAACAGTGTGGTTTGTTGCAAGTCTCAGGAGACAATAGAAGAATAGTGTCCACCCCTTCATGAAAAAAGGGCTGCTTTAGGGTAGTAAGAGGTGACATCACATAGGAGTTTGAGGCAGCAGCATTTCCAGGCATCTGCTATCAAAGGAAAAGAGGCACAGCCATTTGGGTAACACAAGCCCCTCAGATTGTTGATGTTGGTGAATCTGGACATATAAAGATCTCAGGATATGTGTCAGCTGATAGAACAGAGATGGAATCAAGACTATGGATAACTGTAAAGGTATGTAGAAGATCCTTATGAAAATCTAGGAGCAGACAGGAGGACAATTTGAGGACTGTAAGGTTGTGTGTCCAGGGCAAGAAGAGTGGAAGATTATTTGGTGGCATAGTACTTGCTAGAGTTCAGAAGCCCGAAGTGAGGCAGGAGAAATATTAAATAGAGTTCGCTTTAAGTGGCATCAGCTAGACATAAAAATACAATGAGCCACAAAAGAGACTATATGAAAAGAGAGATACTGTAAACATTGTTTATATATGAAGATATAAGAGTGTATGAATAAGAAAGGTGCTATTGTTGTAATACAATAGGTAATGTTTGTATTCTTAGTGGGGGATTTTTAGTGGGGGGGAGTGTTTGGGGATTTTTTATGTGTGTGCATGTGGGTCTGGTCTCTGGGTGTCTGTGTGAATTTCGTTGTATGGGTATACTATGTATATACTTACAATGACAATAAATTTATTTGATTTGATTTGATTTGTTATGTTATGCTATTTTCAATGGATTGATTCCAGGGTTGCCACTTTCGGGAAAGTCAGGGAAAAGGAAATTGGTCAGGGAAAGTCAGAGAAATTGGTCTGAAGCCAGGGAACGTCAGGGAAATTGTGGTTAAAATATATTCAAGCAGTGTATTTTTGACCTGCTGCTGCAAGAGCATGATCTGTGGCAACTGGAATAGAGAAATAGCAGAATACAAGTAAAACTTAATGATGCCCTTTCCCGGCTCCACCTTTTTCTCAGCTCCACCCCCAGCAACCAGCCTATTGTGTTTGTTGATCCCTGAAAGATTTCTAGGATCTGCCTGTAGCATTTGCAAAGCAAGGCTAGTTTAAACGTTTAGCAAGATACAAACTGTAAACATCTAACTGTTTTCATCCCTACCTGCTAGTACTGCATTTAACTTACATATAAAGATAAGCATGTTTTTGGGTCATGCTTCTGTGTGGAATGGACGTTTTGTCTTCTGCTAAACCCAGCACAGAGTTGCAAATGAATTTTGCTGCTGTTGGATTTCACAGTCAACTAGCACTTTCTACTCTGCACCATGCAAAGTAAATTTTTCAAATGTGATTGCTTGTTCCTGCTGGAGTTTACAGAGTACCGGCTCTCTCACCCTCTTCCCTGACTTCTCCCATGCATAAAGGTTGCAAATGAGGGTTATCTGCTTCTCTAGATTGCAAAAATGATCTGCAAGCATTTTAACTCCACCTCCTTTCTTGCTGCTGATCTGCTCATTACACTTTCTGGAACCAAAAAGTAGAAGTGAAACTTTCCCAGCTTTGGAAAGTTCCTACTTGCCAGAAAACAAATCTGCTAACATCTTGGTGTCAGGCAGGTGGTTCTGTGTACAGCTGTATCTGAAACCACATTTCGAAGATGGCTTCTAAGAGGACAGTTTTTAATATGCAGTGGCTGGATTTCAAACTTCATCCTGATTTTGTTCCATGCTATTACCAGTTTCTGGAGACAAATGCAAAGGTTATTGTAAAGTGTGCTACAAAACATTTAAACTATGTAATATGGGAATTAGAGCTGTGGAGTCTCATGCACAAGGACCATTACATCAGAAGAACCTGAAAATTAAATCAAGTCAACAGTCCATCACAATATGTTTAGGTTCAAAGCCAAGTACAAGTTCAGATAGTAAAACCAGAGAGGGTGAAGAGACAGTCCCTGCGAAAACTGGAAAACATGATCAGAGTGATGAAAATGGCAAAGAATCACCCACCATACAAACTAGTATGGCTGCCTATGTAATCAAGTACTATGTTAGGACAGCAGAGTGCCTGCGGGCTTTGCAACTAGTGATGAAGAAGATGTTATTTAACTCTTGTAACAACATTGGTGAGTTATTCAAGTGAATGTTCTCAGATAGCTCAACAGTTTCATCTTGGGGGAAAAAAAGCAATGCATGTTGCTTTTGGCTTGGCACCATATTTCTCTGATCTTTTCTTTTACTGAAACAGCTGAAACAATGCCAAACATTTGTTATCTGTTTTGATGAAGCTTTGAACAACGTGGTTCAAAAGGGACAGGTGGATTTAGTGCTTCGTTTTTGGGATGATTACTGTCATAAAGTTTCCACACAGTATCTAACCTTTTTTTCTTCTTCAAACTGCTACTGCTGAAGACCTTCTTCAGAAGTTTCAAGAACGCATGTCTTCTTTCTCAGTTGCAAAATTATTACAAGTATCTATGGATGGGCCAAATGTAAATCACCTTTTTCTGAGAAAACTAAAAGAAGAAATTAAAACCAATCTTGACTGTAAAGAAGGAAAATAATTGATTGATTTTGGAACTTGTACCCTTAAGCTTGTACATGGGTCTTTTTAAACAGGATTGCAAGCAGTGAAATGCGACCGGAATTCAGTCTTGCACAACATATATTATCTGTTCAAAGATTTCCCAGCTAGGAGGGCATCATACACTGCTATGATTGGAAGCACACTATTTCCCCTGAAGTTTTCCTCCACTAGGTGGTTGGAGAATGTTAAGTGCCTTGATAGAGTTATGACTGTTTTCAACAACATCAAGAAGTATGTGGAAAAAACAAAACTCCTCCACAGTAAACCTGCAATTTATATAAAAGCTGCAATGCAAGGTCCACTCATGAAGTGCAAAATTGCATTCATAAAAATGATTGCTGGAGATTGTGAGCCATTTCTACAAAGGTTTCAAAACCAAAAACCATTGGCACATTTTTTGTATGAAGAACTTTATAAGCTAATCAAGAAGCTAATGAGTCGTTGCATAAAATCGGAAAAGCTGCAAAACGTGTCTTCTGGTTCTCAGTTGTTAACAATTGACATGAAATTGTCTGAGAACTTGCTTGACAGAAGCAAGGTTGACATTGGCTTTGCAGCAAAGAAACTGTTGAAAGAAACTAAACTGAGTGAACATCAAGTGGCCATGTTTTGCCTAGAGTGTTGAAACATGGTAGTAGCTGTTGTTGAAAAGTTGGTTGAGATAAGTCCTTTGAGGTTCAAGATGATGCGTGGCCTATCAGCATTAGATCCTGCTATCATTTTGTACACGTCAAATCTTGGAATCACCAGAAGAGGGGCTGTTCTTGAAGCTCTACATGCAGCAAATCAGATCAATGTCCCAGTAGCGGAAAAATCAAAGCAACAGTACACTACAGCTGCCCAAAATGAGTTCAGCTCAATTTCAAGCATATGTTGCCAAACAAAATGATGGTGTTGGACTGGATACATTTTACAGTTGTATTTTGTTGTCCAACAAAAGTTTCTCAGACCTGTGGACTGTTGTCAAAATGTGCCTTATCCTGTCTCATGGTAATGTTTCTGTTGAAAGTGGATTTTCTGTTAATAATTCACTGTTAATTGAGAACTTGCATGAAGAAACTGTTGTCTGTCAGCGTCACATTTACAATGCTGTCTTGAACTGCGGAGGACTTGCATCTGTTGTAATTGATATTAATCCGTTGCAGTCAGTCAGGCATGCTCATGCACGTTACACAGAGCACTTGGAGACTAAACACCATAAGCAACAAGAAGAAATTCAGAAGAAAAGAAGAAACTTGAGGGACAAATTAAACATCTTGAAAATGCTAAAAAAAAAGACTGAGAGAAGAAGCCAAAATGGAAGAGGAAACTATTGATGAGAAACTAAGAGTTACAAAATAAAAAGAGAAAACTGTAGAAGTGATAGTTTTAAATCTTTTATTCTTTAAAAACAGATTACTTGTATTCTAATTTCTAACTTGATTATTACTGCGATTTCAAAACTATGTTTCGTAACGTGGCTTCAGAGAAACCATTTTAGATAGAATGTTTATATAATTTTTAGTGTACCTTTAAAATAATAACAAAAATGTTATGTTATTTGTTAACAATCAGAGTTTACGTGAATTGAAGTTTGTATCTTGGTGTAATTTTTGGTGCAGTTGTGAAATAGATGTTGCTGCAGTTAATGTTGAAAGAAGCTGATATTAAATCTCTTACTTTGACAAATATTTTTGCAGTTGAGTCTTCTGTAGTTGTAGAATGGAACATTTAATTAAGATTTGCATTAATGCAACATGACCTATTCATTTAGCTTGTGGTTATATTTGAATGGTGGTCAGGGAAATTGACAAATGTTGGTCAGGGAAAGTCAGGGAAATGAAAAATAAAATTTCAGTGGCAACCCTGGATTAAAATAAATTAAAAGATTTTAAAAGGAAAAAAGATAACATAACCTATGCTTACTTGTGGCAAAGGATAACTCTCCTTTCTAGAGCTTCCTTTAAACTCCTTAACAACTAGGTCAGCCTGTTTCTGCCAATCAATCCAAGGCATGACAGCCAGTAGAAATCTGTCCATCTCCAATGTATTATTTGGTTTATTTGTGAAATAGCTAAGCAGAAGGAAGTTTGGAAACAGTGACTTGCTTTTAAAATAAAAATGTCTAAACACAGTAGCAAACTATACATTTCAAGATCCTAAGAATAAGTCACAACATATATTTCAGAAGGAGGCTCTAAAAAGAAGGCTCCCCTGCCTCTGAGGCAGGAGCAATCATCAGGGACTAAATAAACAATACTATTTCTGCGGGGCCTGGTCAGCTTCCTGATAAGGAAATTCAGGCTGATCCCTCAGTAACCTTTGATGGGCCTGAGGCAGGTTAATTTCTGCAGTTTCTGTCTGAACAATTTGAAGGGTAAAGGTCAGCTCTGAAATATTCAAAGATGTAAATTTTAGAGCCTCCAGCAGTCATGCCTAAGTATGCTCTGTGTTCAGACAATTTCAATGAAGGGGACATGGAGGGATGTTTTTGAGAGCTTAGGGCACAATCTGTTTAAAATGGATTGTACAGGCCAAAAAAAGCCCTCTCTCAACCTATTAAGCTCCATGACTTATTGATAAAGCTGGAGGGAATTAAATTCTTGGTGGTGTTTAAAATTCCATATGTCTCTTTGCCTGGTATGCTGTACATTTAACAGGCAGGGACCAGAATTCTGCTGTATATTTTTGCTGGCATGATGCCATCAACGTAATGTCCGGTGGTGAACTGCTGCAGCTTGATGTGTGATAGTTTATGTCTATACCGACTTCTTGTAGGAACTTGCCAATGAAAGTTACACCAATGGTATTACCCAGGTGGGTGTAACTAATAGGATTCTGGTCATTGTATCTGAATATATACTCTTAAAAAGACATTTTTAAAAGGATATATATTCTAATAAAAACTTTTCTGCTTGGGTTTAGAGGGCACAGTTCAGTAATATAAATGAGTTATAGTTATAGTTGAAAATGCTGTTGGATATACCTATTTTTTTCTAGTTGAAATAAGTACAATTTTAAATTATTCTCATAGCTTTTTAGCTTACTTTCTTTGACGGCAAATCCTTTTCAAGGAAGGTTCCAGTATCTACATAAAGATAAGGCTCTTCATGGTCTTTTGAATGCTGTGCCTCATGCAGTTAAAAACCACAAAAACAGGTAATGAAATTGAGTATCAGTTCAAACTCAAAAAGATGATACACTTGCTTTTTCTCTCAGATAATACAACTCTTATTTTCTCTAGCCAACATCATCAGTTTGAGCTAGAAATTAGGGGAGTTGTAGTCCAGCATAGTTGAAGGATGCCAGATTAGGGAAGACTGTATTTCAGTATAAAAGGTTTATCCACTGTACAGGTTTAAAGAGCAACTAACTCTAAGTGACCCCAGGCATTCAAGAGAGGAGCCCCCCCCCCAGGGCCCCTAGAGATTTCAAGGGAGAACCACAGACACAAAATTTCTTAGGGAGAGTAAGGCCACATCCCTGTTGGTTACAGGAGCAGTATCTGTGGATTAGCATTGGGAATATATCCAGAGCATTAGGAGGCCCAAATGTCAGCCGAGTGACGCCAGCAGCACCTAGCCTCCAGCTGAGTTTAACCCAGGAGTGACCATCCAAGTATGGCTCCCTGTCACTTGAGGGTGAGCCTGGGCCTCCAACTACTGAGCAAAACCTGACCACACCTCCCCCTCCACCCACTTAACAGAATTCCCACAAACAGTGTGTAGGTAGGTCTGCACCTTCTGCATCCACTCCTGGATGCAACTCAGTGTCCCACCACCACCAAATTGTGACAAAAAATCATTAATATGAAAATGAAAATTTTAAACTTCATTTTAAAAAGCCCTACTAACTGCAGCAAACAAGCAAATCCCCAGCATGCAGACTCTGACAGCGCACATGGGAAGTCCCAGAACGATAGAAGTGCCTGTAGTACAAACTGGCTTCTGTTTAACTAAAAGGCAGGTGTACCAAAGTAAAGCCTGTTCTGGTCAAACTGCCCTGTGTCTGCCCTCCTCGCTTTGCCAGCCATTAGATAGAAGAATGGCATAGCAGTGTACCTCCCAGTGTCCCCAGTGCCATATCAGAACACTAACAAGGCTGCCATGCTGCTCATCAGCCAGCTACGTGACATGATCATTCCGGATCATTGCAACCAAGCACCACATGAGGTTCAGGTAAATCTGAGCCATAGCATTTTGCCTACACAAGAAATGCTGTTAGGTCTGGGACTAACACGGTAATGCAGTTTTATTGTAATTCTCTTTTCAGTATTTAAAATATCTTGATTAATTATACCCTTGTTCCTGCTGCAGCCTTTTAGCATGATCGATCTGAGCTTTTGATGCCTAGATAGGAGGAAAAGTTTCTTGACATTCAGAGGCATGTACTGCATTGCAAACATGCATAATTGTCATTTGTCAGCAGGTGCAGAATTACTGCAGAATTCTTGGACTCTTATTTTCCTAGAAATTGTTGCTTTGATAAAGACACAAAGAAAAAAGTGTGTCTGAGCCTTTTAAAATTTCTGATACAATTAAAAAAAACATTTGATCCTGTGTGCTCAAAGTGATAATATAAAAAACTTTTTGTGCAGATAGGATATTCTGCTATAAGAAGTTACTGACCCATTGGTGTTTATGTCCCCACTGGAAGAGAGCTATTTGCCTCTTTGGATTTTCATACCAAAACAGGATCTGGGTTGTCCACTTCTCTGTATGATGGGTCTGAGGACTGTAGGTAAAGAGTTTTTTTTGATTATGAGGTGGCTTGTAAGGAGATAATCACCCCACTGATCAAAGAAAAAATAGACTTGAGTTTCTTGATACAGACTCTAAGATCACTTATCAAATAGCCAGATTTGGAATGGCAATATTCAGGCCTCGGAAATTCCATGGTAACTAGATACTAGATTTTAAATTGTGTTTTAAATGCCAAATGTTTTTTTACGAAGTAGCTGAAATTTTGAAATGTTATGGTTGCTAGATACTAGATTTTAAATGGTCTTTTAATGTCAAATGTTTTTATAAGGTATTTGGAATTTTGGAAACTGTAAATGTCTATGTTTTTCCCCCTGTGTGATTGATCTAAGGACCGTAACAATAAACTGTATTCTGTATTCATACCAAAACAGAATGTTGATATCAAAAACCTGAATGCCTGTATAATTATGCAATAGTGTATCTTGCTTTGAAGTATTTACTTTTTATTCTTATTACAAAGATTTGATTTACACCTATCTTCTAATTGTTTGAATTTTTATAATAATACAATCTATTTGTTTATGTAGTTCTTACACAGCTTTTGGTGACATGGAACTGTTTTTACATGGTCTTGGGCTGGAACACATAACAGAAGTACTGAAGGTGAGGGTTCTTTACTGAAAATGTAAATGGATAACTATGTGTTTTTATTTAAGATAATTACTTCATAACCTTGATGCTAGAATTTATTATTCAAATTGCATTTTAATAAATTAGGAGATTGATTCTCATACATCAGGATGCAGCACTGTAAGTATCTAGAGTAATTTTTCACTGTAGAATCCACACAAAGCTAGACCTACAATGCAATTTGAGTTTTATTTATGTCCAATGCTTCTAATTCTGCTCTAGCTTTTGTCATTTCTTCTCTTAGATCCTGATTTCTTATGTTCTCCTTTGTGGTCTCTGTGAATGCACACTAATGGGTTAATCTGCGCCTGAGCAGAGCAGTTTCGGAATCTTCTAGAGCTTTAAGCACATGGTGCCGGGACCTCCCACCTAGGCTATATCCCTGCCCCCGGCACCGAGTGCCTCAGTTCCGTTTCTGCCACCGCTAGAGCAGCTACTCAGTTTGGAGCTTGTGATTATTCTCTTCCTTCTAACCTAATAATTCTTTGGACTTCCCTGTGTTTGACCTCGGCTTCCATCACCATTCTTCGTCTTGTGAGTCTAAAAAACTTAAGCGTAAAACTGTGTTTAATTTTCTGTGTTTATGGCCGCGTCAGGGCCTTTCAAACGTTGCATGGCTTGCAATAATAAGGTTCCGCTGACGGACGGCCATTCTAAGTGTTTATTTTGCCTTGGCGAGGAGCATCAGCCAGCTGCGTGCTCCGTTTGCAAAGCATTTACCAAGCCAGCGTTAAAACAAAGGCTTCAAAGACTCCGTTCTTTTCTGTGGGAGCCCCGCCATCTGATACCTCCTCGGTCCAGCGGTCTCCCAGACCGACGTCGAAGCCTACAAGACCGTCTTCCTCGGGCTCAAGGTCAACCCCCTCGGTATCGGCGTCAAAATCGTCATCGACATCGATCCCAAAGAAAAAGAAGAGGTCCGCTTCCAAGGGCTCCCGTTTATCGGTTGAGCCAATACCGTCAGTCATGTCTTCTCATGACCAACATGACATGGTATCAGTTACTGTGCCATTGGGAGATGATGATGTTCCTCCCTCAAGGCCGGAGCAGGTGTCGTCTCCCTGCTTGATTCTCTCTCCCGAGTCACCCAACAGCTCGGTTGAGATCGAGGCTCGAGCTACCCCTCCATCGCCGTCGGGCTCGACGGTAGCCGAGCCTCGTAAAAAGAGATGAAAATCGAAACACCTCGAGCCGAAGGCACGGCGCGCTCACCCGCCCCCGCCGGGAAACCTCATACACTGAGGCTCGCCGTCCTCCTTGGGGGGACCCAACGGGATATGCCGGCCCTCGGGGCTATGATGTCGATCCTTGGAGACCGCCAGTACCTTACGAGGCTGATGCGTATTTCCGACCACACTATTGGCCGCATTATTACGACCGTTTTTATCAATATCTTGGCGCATACCCCCCTTTTCCTGAGGATCGGAGGTCTCGCTATCCACCAGGAGGATGGTCGCGGTCCCGTCAGAAAGAAGTTCCAACCCGACAATCGGGCCCTACCTTGGACCCTCCGTCTTCTTCATTGGGAATTCCCCCACAATCTATGAGCAGGGTTTCACATGAACCAGACGTCGATGTTGAGGAGAATTTTACTCTCCATTCCGACCGCTATGGCCCGACCGCGTCTCAGGCATCTTTCTCCCGTTCCCCGGACCGTGATTTCGGTATCGACTCCGATTCTAGTGAACAGGATGTCGATGTGGATGATACTTCTCCCCTGAATGTTCCTACGCCTGCATCAGATGTAGTTGGCAGCCACCCACCGTTTCCCTCTGAGGACTACACCTCATACTCTCAGCTAATTAAGAGGATGGCTGAGGTATTAGATCTTGCAGTTGTTCAGCCGCCTACTGAGCAAACTGACAAGGTCTATGAGGATATCACCAAAGATCAGATACCTCCTTTCCGTCTGGCGTTCATTTCTTCCCTCCTTAACTTGTTAAAAGAACCATGGGATAAGCCATCCACGTCTCAACAAATCCCAAGGCGTATTGAAAACTTGTATAAAGTTCATGGCAAAGAAACAGATTTCCTGGCAAAACATCCTGCACCAAATTCGTGTATAGTGGATGCCACTCAGAATAAAGCACGCAGCAGGTCTACCTCTACACCTAATGACAAAGAGGGTAGAAAATTAGACGTCTTAGGAAGACGTGTCTATTCTTTGGCATCCTTTACCCTCAGAGTGGCAAATTATATTGCAGCCATGGGGGCCTATCATTGTCACCTATGGAACTCTGTTCTGCCAGCCTTGCAGGCCGCTCCTGAACAACTTAAAGCGCCAAGCCTCACTTCCCACCAAGAAGCTATGTCTTTGGCGTGACAAGCAAGAATCGCAGCTCAGCATGTTGTTGATGCTCCTGCTAAACAGATCACATCAGCAGTTACATTACGCCGACATGCTTGGCTACGGTCATCAGGAATATCGGATGATGCCAAAGCATGTATTGAGGATTTGCCCTTTGACGGCATGGGCCTTTTTGACTCTCGGACAGACGAGATTCTTGAGAATCTTCTGAAACATAGAAAAACGGCCAAGTCTTATTCTGTTCAATCGCGACCTAGATCAGCCTGGCATCACCCTTATGCTGTCCGACAATACTCTGACCGCACTAGGACGCAGACGTAGGCTTTGCAGGTCAGTCCAGGCAGCAGTTCACTCGCCAGCGGCCTCACCAGCAGGCCCGCCGACAGGATCGCAGGCCTAAGCAACAACTTTAGTCTTTTTGGCCCACTAGCAACAACGTCCACAACACACCTAGCACCAGTTCTCCACGCCTGGGAGTCTATTACATCAGACTCTTGGGTACTCACAATTATCGCCATTGGGTATGCTATTGAGTTTCATTCTTCACCTTTCATGGGTCTGCTTAGGAACACTACTACCTCCTCTGTATTACGACAAGAGGTTGCAACTCTACTCTCCAAAGATGCTATCACCTTGGTTCATGACCCAGTTATCGCACAAAGTTTCTTCTCATGCTACTTCATCATTCCCAAGAAGGATGGAGGACTTCGACCCATCCTTGACCTTCGCCCCTTGAATTCCTATATTACACCTCGACGATTTCGCATGGTCTCTCTGGACACTACTACCCAGTTGTTGAGGCAAGGGGACTGGTTTGCTCTTATTGACCTTAAGGATGCTTATTTCCACATTAGCATTCATCAAGAGCATCATCGATATTTGAGGTTTTCCTTCGATGGGGTAATTTATGAATTCAAGGCTCTCCCATTTGGTTTATCCACTTCACCACGTGTGTTTACAAAATGTTTGGCCCCGGTGGCGGCTCACCTTCGTCTTAATGGCATCACTGTATTTCCCTACCTTGATGACTGGTTGCTAGTGGCGCCTTCTTCTGACAAACTCCTTCATGACATCTCATTTACCTTGTCTCTTTTGTCTGAACCTGGGCTCCAGGTGAACCGCGAGAAATCCACCTTGTACCCCACTCAGAAGGTCACTTATATTGGTGGAGTCCTGGATGCAACATTGGGCCAGGCCTTTATCCCCGAGGACAGGATTCTAAAGGTTCGTGCCATGCTTCCCCTCTTTTCCGCGGGAGCCAAAGTGCAAGCTCTACAGGCACAAAGACTTTTGGGTCTCATGGCTTCTACCACTGCAGTAATCCAACATGCCAGGTTGAAGATGCGGTCCCTCCAAGCCTGGTATCTGGCTTTGTTCAACCCTCTTTTGGACTCCCCCTCCAAACTTCTCACGGTTACGGTAGAACTCGCACAACAACTCACCTGGTGGTCTCACCGGTCCAATCTTCTCATCGGGAGACCCTTCGGGACCCTTACATCAACAATACAGATCATCACAGACGCCAGCCCGACAGGTTGGGGCGCGCATGTCTTGGACTTAACAGCAAACGGACATTGGACGCCAGAAGAATGCCGCCTGCACATCAGTGTGCTGGAACTCCTTGCTGTTTTCAAGGCCCTTCGAGCGTTCGAGCGCCTCCTTTCGGGCCAGGTAGTGCAGGTTGCTACCGACAATACTACAGTGGTGTGCTACCTGAACAAGCAGGGCGGCACGCATTCCCAACGCCTCCTATATCTCACTGTCCAAATTTGGGAGTGGTGTTACGAGCGCCACGTTTCTCGTTGCAGTTCATGTTGTCTCTACCGACAACCTTCTGGCAGATCGCTTGAGCTGGTTGCAGGACTGCACCCACAAGTGGTCATTGGACGATACGGTATTCCAATCTCTTTGCCATCGGTGGGGCACTCCGTGCATGGATGTCTTTGCGTCTGCCGCCGCTCCACTCACTGGGGGACGCGTTTATGGTACCATGGACAGAGGGCCTACTATACATGTTCACCCCCATCCCACTGATCCAAAAGGCAGTCATCAAAGCTCGGCAAGATCGAGCAAGCGTGATATTCATCGCTCCTTGGTGGCCTCGCCAGGCGTGGTTCTCCCCGCTACATCAGAGCTCAGTCGACCACTTTTGTCTACTGTTGCTCCGTCACCTCCTCTCTCTCCACGACGGCAGGACTCTGCATCCGGACCTGGACTCACTGCACCTCATGGCCTGGAAGCTGGTCCATCAATAGCAGACGTTCTACGCCAAGCTCAGAGACCATCCACTACTGCTACTTACGCTCGCAAGTGGAAGATATTTTCGGACTTTGCTGCCAAAAACAACCTACCTGTGTTACCTACCTCGCTGGATGCTCTCTTGAAGTTCATTCTCCTCCTCTTTCAGCGCGGTCTTTCGCATTTTACACTCAAGGTTTACATATCTGCAATTGTCGCCCATCAGCCTCCATCTTCAGATGCGGCCAAATTGTTTCAACACCCAACATTGAAACAGTTTCTGAAGGGCCTTAAGAATATGCGTCCCGCTTACAAAGCACCCACCCCCCAGTGGTCCCTTCAGCTTGTATTAAGGAAATTAATGTCTCCACCGTTTGAGCCCTTGGCCTCCACTTCTCTAAAATTACTTACCATAAAAACAGCTTTTCTCCTCGCCGTCACTTTGGCTTGACGAGCTAGTGAACTAACAGCTCTGCGAATAGACCCGCCGTTCTTGCAGTTCCACCCAGACAAGGTCACCCTCTTCCCAGATCTTTCTTTTCTGCCTAAGGTAGCCACACCTTTTCATCTCAATCAACCCATAATCCTGCCCACTTTCTTCCCAAATCCGACTTCAAATTTGGAAAAGTCCCTTCATTCACTCGACATCAGGAGAGCTCTTGCTTACTATCTCTCCAGGACAGCTTCCTTTCAGTCCTCCCAGAGGCTCTTTGTTGCCTTCCAGGGACTATCTAAAGATTCACCTGTTTCACCGCAGACGTTCTCCAGATGGATTGTCACGACAATAAAATTGGCTTATGAGCTGGCTCGTACCCCACTACCAGCTACTGTTTGGGCCCACTCTACTAGGGCGGTTGCTTCCTCCACAGCCTTCCTTTGAGGAGTGGAACTGACAGATGTCTGCAAGGCTGCAACATGGTCCACGCCTTTCACTTTTGCAGCCCACTACCGCCTAGATGTTCGGGCCAAGGCGGAAGCTGCCATAGGAAGAGCAGTCCTGGCTTCTGTTTTGTCGTGACGCCCACCACCTGATAAGTCAGCTTGCTAGTCACCCATTAGTGTGCATTCACAGAGACCACGAAGGAGAAAAAGAAGTTACCTACCTGTAACTCTGGTTCTTCGAGTGGTCATCTGTGAATTCACACTTCCCGCCCTTCCTCCCCACTGTACGTCACGTGTGCCATATGGCATGCTGAGCAGCGGCGGACAGTTCTACGGAACTGAGGCACTCGGTGCCGGGGGCGGGGATATAGCCTAGGTGGGAGGTCCCGGCACCATGTGCTTAAAGCTCTAGAAGATTCCGAAGCTGCTCTGCTCAGGTGAAGATTAACCCATTAGTGTGAATTCACAGATGACCACTCAAAGAACCAGAGTTACAGGTAGGTAACTTCTTTTTCTTCTTGTATTTTTTTAAATTTTATCTTCTAATTGTATTTGTAATTTCTCTCTTTTTAATCTAGATCCCTCCATGATGAATTTCCCCCTTAAATATGCTTTAAGAGTATCCCATAAAACTATTGATTTCACCTCTTCCTTGTTATTTAGTTCATAAAATAGCCTAATATCTTTAATTTTTTCAATAATTTGTGAATTTCCACATATATTAGTACCTAATCTCCAAATCCTGGGTTTATTTTTTAAAGTACTGTTAGTCCATGAAACTTTTAGTGGTGCATGGTCTGAGGTTATTATCAGTGCAAAGTCAATTTTATCTAACAGTGGTGCTAAGGATTCTGATATAATTATATGATCTATCCTTGAGTAGGTTTCATATTTCTTTGAAAGAAATGTGTAATCTCTTTCTTTAGGGTTTAAATATCTCCATCCATCGATTAAATTTTCTTTTTTCAATAATTTCCCAATTTTAATTCCATCCCCTGATAGTTTTCAATTTTTTGAGGTTGTATCCCTCTTTCCATTCAAAATACAATTTGTATCTTCCCCCAGTGTAATTTCTCCCCATGCAAACTGCTTCATTTTCCTTAATAACTTTTCCATAAATACTGCTTGACCCGCATTTGGTGCATAATATGACACAATAGTCAATAGCTTATTTTCTAGTTTCCCTCTTACTAATATATATCTTCCCTCTGGATCCCTTAACTCAGCGGTCCCCAACCTTTTTGGGACCGCGGACCAGTTGGGGGGGAGGGCTCCGTGTGCGGGGGGGCGGGGTACCGCCCCCTGCGTGAGCGCGACATGCCCCACCGGGCAGGGGGGCGGAGATCCGTCTCCGCTGCCCAGTTCCAAGAAGCCCACGGACCGGCACCGGGCTGCGGACCGGGGGTTGGGGACCCCTGCCTTAACTGACCTGCTACTACACATTTTGACTCTTTCATAAAAATTATAGCTACTCCCCTTGATTTGTTTGTTCCCTTTGTAGTATATTGGTCTCCAAGAGATGAATGATTAATAATATCTTGACCTCTGTTTTCTCTTGCAACAAAATAACATTGGCTCCCAAACTAAGTATTGTTTTCATTACTCTATACCTCTTTGCTGGTGTTCCTAACCCATTTGTGTTGAAAGAAATTATATTGAGATTATCTACCATTCTACTCTTTAAGCTTACAAACTATATCTTATTATTCTGACTTATTTTGATACACATCATATCTATATGCTTGTCTGTTAAGTGCTCATCGTGTAACCATCTAAAGCAGGATTGTATTCATAGTCTCCCCTCAGTTTCCCAGTTCCTTTCTTGCCTCCCACCTTCCCTCCCTCTCCCTATCCTTCTTCCCCCATCCCTTCTCTCCCCCACCCTCTCTCCCCCTCCAACCCCAGAGATGATGATGAGGCAATACAGCCCCCAGCTTATTAAGACTGAGCTGAACCTTCTGGGGTATTTGTGAGGCTAGAAGCAAAGCTTCTAAGGTAAGACTTCCCCACTCTTTTTGCCTGCCTTTTACACACAATATACTGAAGTAAACATGTATTTACATATTGTTTCAGGTTCTTTCCTCTGTAAAGTCCTTAATTTTAAGTATGATTCAGTTCAAAAACCCTTTATAAATCAACCTAAAATTATAAATCATCACCTTGCTCCCATTAGCCCAGTAGTATAATCTGAAACAGAGAAAATAAAATAAAAATAAGGGGGAAAAGAAAGAAAAAAGAAGAGCCAAATGCTTATTGTCTCTTTGTTGTTTAGTCGTTAAGTCGTATCCGACTCTTTGTGACCCCATGGACCAAAGGACGCCAGGCCCTCCTTCCTGTCTGTTTCTGTTCATGGGGTTTTCTTGGCAAAGATACTGGAGTGGCTAGCCAGTTCCTGCTCCGGGTGGATCGCGTTTAGTCAGAACTCTCCACTATGACCTGTCCGTCTTGGGTGTCCCTGCACGGCATAGCCCGTAGCTTCTCTGAATTACTCAAGCCCCTTCGCCACGACAAGGCAGCAATCCGTGAAGGGGTGTCATCTCTTAGCAGAGATAAAAGTCCAGCCGCGGCCTTGAGACAGCTCAGGGAGTGTTCAAGCAGGGTTTCTGCTTTTTAACTATTTCCCCCCCTGCTCTGTTCCACCTTAGTTGTCTTCCTTCTTCCTCAGCATTTTGATTACATCCAGTTTTCTCTTTTCTAGTCTCTGGCACTTGAATCTTCATCTCTCTCAAGAGATCTTGTAGCTGTATTGTTGTTGTTACAGTCTTGGGTCTCTGTCCATGCCAGACAATTAGTTTAAAGGGAAATACCCAGGCCTATCTCACTTTTTGGTTCCGAAGTGTTTCTGTGAACAGTCTCCATTCTTTACGTTTCTGGATTGTCTCCACAGCCAAATCCTGATAGACTTTTGTCTTTTCACTTTTGGTATGACAGATCCTCCACTTTGTTTAATGCACGATGTACAGCCACTTTCGCTGTGTAGAAGGCAAACCTGATGATTATGTCTCTCGGTTGTTGTTTGTATCCCATGCGATGAACTTGTTCCAAAGTATTCTCTGTAATTTGCAGGTCGGGGCAGAGATCCTGGATCCATTTTAAAACTATACTTTTTAAGTCCTCTGTCTTCTCCCCCTCTTCAAAAAATCTTAAACGTAGATTTTGTTTACGATCACGATGCTCCTGGTATTCGATCTTACCTCTTAATAGTTTTAATTCCTTTTCGACAGCGTTAGTCTTTGTTGGTTTTGCGCCAATTCAAAAGCCTCATTAGCAGTCTTTTCTATCTTTTACAGTACTGACTTTCAGCTCTGCTAATGCTTCCTTCAGTGGCGCTATAACAGTTTTCACGTCTGTTTGTAGATCTTTCCTTAATTGTTTTAAGAGCTGTTTCATATCGCTCTGCTCGTTAGCCGATTTCTTTCGCCCTTTCCCTTTCATCTTACCGGCTCTTTCGCTGCCAGTATCTTCAGACGAAGAATCGGCTTGCTCCTCATCTTCTGAGGAACCATTCAGTTTGTTTTCTTGAGCCATCTTCTTTGATTTCCCCATATCTATATTTATTTATAATTATTCTCCACTAATTGCCAGTTTGCACATTTACCGTATTTGCCGGCGTATAAGACTACTTTTTTACCCTGAAATACATGCCTCAAAGTGGGAGGGTCGTCTTGTACGCCGGGTGCACTTCAGTTGGAATAGACATACCGGTAGCTTCCACCTTTTTCCCCTGAATTTCCAGTGCAGAGAAAGCCTCAGGAAGCCTGCTAATAGCCCGCCCATCAGCTGATCGTCGGGAGAGGGGAGGGGGGAGGGGGGAGGAGTGGAGGAGAAGACAAAATGGCCGCAGCCACATGGCTGCCTGGAGGCTTTTCAGCCATTTCGTCCTCTTTTTCAGTGTTCGTAGGTCGAAGCACCATTTCCCATAGGAATGAATTGAAAACCAATTAATCCGTTCAGGCTGAAGAAACGGAAGGCACTTAAAACTTCCAACAACACACAGTAAACTCAGCTCCCTTGCTGAGGCATTAAGGGAAAAAAAGCCACCAACAAAACAGCACAGAAACATATCCGCCCCAGCCAAAACCCACCCAGAAGTTTTTTAAAAGAAGAAAACAGCAGCTTACCTCCTTGCAGACACACACACACAGGCTCACTCGGAAAGCCGGAGCTCTCTCAACTGGGACACACCCTATACAGTAATGGCCGACAGACCTAAAGCACCAAGAAGCAGCCTGGGCGCCACCTATAGTTAGAAAGTTGAATTGCTCGTCTTATAGGGCGAGTATATAACAAACTCTATATTTTGAGTGGAAATGTTGGGGGGTCGTCTTATACGCCCAGTCGTCTTATACGCCGGCAAATACGGTAATTAGTTTATAATAGGCAGACTTAGAGCGGAACTAGTCTTTCATGCTGCCATCTTCCATGGCAGCAGACCACACCCCACCATATTTTTTTCTCCAGCAAGAAGTAGCAGCTTTCACTAATCTTTTCATCACTTAGGGATCTCCCCTTCTCAACCCAAAAATCATGACATCTGACAACCACAGGGTACATCTATTAATTTTTGTAACACTTGTCAGAGTGTCACTGATGACACCTTGATACTTTCCATTGTCTAGATAGACTGCGCAATTGAGGTCCAGCAGTTGCTTCCTTGGTAATTTTTTCACCCCACCTGTCCTTATTTTTTTCTATGTTGAAAGAAAGTAAAGCATCCTTTGAATATTAAGTTTGTGTTGTATGTATCCATTTTAATTGTACTCAGTATTTTATAGATTAGCTGATCTGTGTGACACCATCTGAGAGGAAAATAACCAAAGTAAGATTTTAAAAATTGTTTTTGAAATAATAATTCTGTCTTATACAGGAAAGGGAGATAGCTTTAAGACAACTTCTGACTATGAGAAAAGAAGACTTCATACAGGTTACCTTAATCCTACCGTTTCTTAATTTTAATTTCATACTACATTTTTAATATCTATGTACATTTTGACAGTGAACAAATAAGCATGGTGAATTTCAGATGCCTTTAATTCCCAGTGATCCCCTTATTACAGGATGTTCCTATGCTGTCAGAGATATTGCTGGTGTGTTTGGAAATTAATTCATAAACAATTTTATATTGACAAGGTTATGAAATTATTATAAAGTTGAAAATATTGAGAATAATAATTGAATTATTAACATTGTCATGTGTCTTTTCATGTGAAGGCATAAGGAAGATGTAGACATTGATTGGTGTGAAATTGTGGCTTCAAGAGCTGTTAGAACTTTACTTCCTCCATGGGTTTTATTATGGTATCTGCCCATTAGATGTAATTTTCAGATTGGGGGTGTATACTTGAAACGCAAGATGCAAGAAATATCATGTTTATATTGTATGCTTGTGCATATTCTCCTTGCTTTCATGTGACATTGCCAAACAGGATATTGTAGAATCTAAAATTTAATTTTAAGAATTTTATTACCTTTGCTCAGTAAATTGGGTATCTGGCTGTGGAGCCATAGGTTGGGAGTTCAGTCCCCCTCAGTGTATTCCAGAAGACAGCCTTCTGGATGTCCCCAGAAGAAGGGAATGATAAACCACTTCTGAGTACTCTCTACCTAGAAAACCCTGAAAAGGGTCATCCTAAATCAGAATTGACTTGATGGTACACAGTTCTTGTTATTAAAGATATAGTTGAACCACAAGAGCATGATGTTTCAAAGAGCATGACATTTCTGTAGTTGTTCTTCATGCTACCGTTTAAAATCTTCTTCAGTTTTCTCTTTAGAAATTAATTAATTTATTTATTATTATTATTATTATTATTATTATTATTATTATTATTATTATTATTATTATTATTATTATTATTATTATTATTATTATTATTATTATTATTATTATTATTTATTTGATTTATATCCCGCCCATCTGGTATATTCTACCACTCTGGGCGGCTTCCAACAAACATATATACATTAAAATGACATAAAAACATTATAACATAATCAATAACAAAATAGTGCAAAAACTATAAATAAAAATGAATAGCAAGAAAGAAAAAAGAGTCAAGTGCTGACAGGAGAGAAGGCCTGGATGTACAGCCATGTTTTTAATTGGCTTTTAAATGTACCCAGCGTGGGGGCCTCGCGGATCTCCGGTGGGAGGCCATTCCAGAGGCGAGGAGCCACCGCCGAGAAGGCCCGGTTTCGTGTCTTTTCCCTTCGGGCCTCCCTCGGTGTCAGGCTCCTCGACCTCACCTCCTGACTCGCGCGGGTGATCCGGGTAGATCTCGGTGGGAGCAGGCATTCCGCCAAGTATCGAGGTCCTAAACCGTTTAGGGCTTTATAAGTAAGCATTAAGACTTTGAAGTCAATGCGGAAACGGATAGGCAGCCAGTGTAGCATGGCCAGAGTAGGAGAAATGTGCTGGTATTTTCTCACTCCAGTAAGGAGTCTGGCCGCCGCATTCTGGACCACCTGAAGCTTCCGCAGCAGCCTCAAAGGGAGCCCCACGTAGAGCGCGTTACAGTGGTCTAATCTTGAGATTACGAGTGCATGCACCAAGGTAGTGAGTGCCCCCGTGTCAAGGTAGGGCCGCAGCCGGGCTATCCGCCAGAGGTGGAAAAAGGCGGTATGGACTACCGACGCCACCTGCGTTTCCATGGTGAGCGTCGGGTCCAAATGTACGCCCAGGCTGCGGACCCCACTCTTCGCAGCCAGGGTCACCCCCCCCAAACGAGATAGAGTCACCTAGGCCACCAGCCACGGGGGCCCCCACCCTCAGAACTTCCGTCTTGTCTGGGTTCAGCCTCAGCCCATTTTCCTGCATCCATTGCAGTACGGTCCCCAGGCCAGCGCTGAAGGGACAGGACGGCATCACCTGCCGTTGGTGAAAAGGAGATGTAGAGCTGGGTGTCATCCGCATACTGATGACACAACGCTCCACACCCCCTGATGACCGCACCCAACGGCCTCATATAGATGTTAAACAGCATTGGGGAGATGATCGACCCCTGTGGAACCCCACAATTGAGACTCCACAGGGCCGAAACACTCTCCCCAAGCTGTACTCTCTGGGGACGGTCCTCCAAGAAGGAACGGAGCCAGGCAAGCGCCAAGCCACCAATTCCCAACTCGGAGAGCCTCCCCAGGAGGATACCGTGGTCGACAGTATCGAAGGCCGCCGAGATGTCGAGGAGGACCAACAGAGACGTTTTGCCCCTGTCAGCCTCCCTCAACAGGTCATCATACAGGGCGACCAATGCCGTCTCTGTACCGTGGCGCGGCCTGAAGCCCGACTGAAATGGGTCCAGGGCTTCTGTTTCATCCAAGTGTGCCTGAAGCTGATCAGCGACCACTCTCTCGACCACTTTGCTCATGAAAGAAACATTGGCGACGGGCCTATAATTGCCAATTTCGTCCACCGCCATATTAAGTTTCTTTCTTATGGGCCTAATGAGTGTCTCCTTGAGGGCAGGTGGAAACCTGCCCTGAAGGAGAGACCCATTTATTATTGCTGTGGCCCATGTTGTAGTTTTCGGCCTGGCTACTTTGATTAGCCAGGCTGGGCAAGGGTCAAGGGAGGAGGTGGTGGCTCGACAGTGATCAAGCACCTTGTCCACAGAGTCAGGCGTCACCGGCTGAAAGGAGTCAAGAGTTACCAGGCAAGACGGAGCGCTGGACATCTCTGTTCGACTCACTGTATTCAAAAAAGGAGAGAGGTCCCGGCGGATGGCCTCCACTTTAGATTTTAAAAAAGCTGCAAACTGGTCAGGTGAAAAACTAGGGGGAGGCCCATCACCCGAACCAGCTCCGGATAGGTCGCGCACTATACGGAATAACTCCGCCTGCTGGTTTGACGCTTCGCTTATCCGGTTAGCGAAGAATGATCGACATGCAGCCTTTACCTTATTCAGGTAAAGGTTAGTTGCGACCTTAGCAGCTATCCAATTATAATCCGTCGGGTTCTTCCTCCATCTACGCTCTAGCCTCCTCCTTATGCTTCAACCCATGCTTGAAATCATTCAAGTAGCTACAAACAATAAAACAGGAGAGATATTTTTGCCTACCTGTATAGCAGAATTAAGATAGTGTATTAAAGATAGTGAATGCTCATCTCTAAAGCCTCCAACTTGCCTTTTCCATGATTACCTTTGTGAGTTTGCTGTTAAAATGTAGTATTTATATTGTTGATAAATATAGCATTTATATTTTGTAAGTTCTAATTTATTCTAAATCCTGTTAGAAAGGGATTTTAATTATCTGCTCCTTTAGATTGGGATTGAGAACACCAGAGATCAACAAAAAATCTTAGATGCTGTTAAAGAACTTCAAGTACATGAAGTAGAGTTGGGAGAATTGCCTAGAGTTATAAATGTGGAATTCAGGTAAAATACCAGTTTTGAAAGAAACATGAACAAAATACTAATTAGCCGGAATTATTGTGAAAGAATAGATCATCAACAGATGTTGAATCAAGACTTGAAAAAAGGGCCCAGTTGTGTAAAATTGAACTGATTATTTCAAATTGGACCTCACGTTGGTCCTTATGGAGTCAAAGGATTAACCAACAGGTTCTGTTGCTGCCTTGAGGGCGCATTAATGCAGTGGTCCCCAACCTTGGGTAGCCCAGGTGTTCTTGGACTGTGACTCCCAGAAACTCCAACCAGCACAACTCGTGGTGAAGGCTTCTGGGAATTGCAGTCCAAGAACACCTGGGTTACCCAAGGTTGGGAATCGCTGCCTTAATGTGTTTACATTCTTTGGGAAGGCTCCTTCTGTGTTCCTATGTTTCAAAATAAGAATGTGTTTCCAACATAGAAATATATATTCATAGAAAGAAATGAGCATGTAAGTCACTTGTTATATCTAGGTATCTATATACTGTAAAATCACCATAGCTTGAAATTAGAGATACTGCTTTACAAGAGGAGGGCTGCAGATGAGGGTGAAAACTAAGAATGGCCTTTTCTGATTTTCTGGACTACAAATACCATAATTCTCCATTCTGGGAACCTGCCTATCCTTACAGGCACCTCACAAAAATCTCAGTGTGATACACCTGGGAGAAAGGCCTACATTAAAAAGCTTTGTGGCTTAGCTAGGCCAAGCTCCACCCAATGTTCCTGTTCCTGCCCCAGTGCTAGCTGGGAGCTTTCTTTCTGAGAAGAAAGCTTGGGCAGAGCTCAGCCTGGCTAGGCCTCAAAGTCTCCCAATGCAAGTCTTTCTCCTTGGTCAGTGGTTCTTAACCTTTTCTTTACCATGGGCCCCCTTTAAATATCTTTTGTTGCCACGGACCACCAAGACTTAACTCAAGATTTAAAACCCTAAAGTGTATCAAATATTTAAATATGATCCTCCATGATCCTTCATCTTGATTTAATCCCATTTATTTCAATAGATTTCCCTCCCCACAAGTTTGATTTTGTTAGTTATTTGCTATCAGACAATTATTTTCATAACCATTTTTTACTTTTGTTTGTTTTTAATGGAGGTGGTAGGTTAGAAAAGCCAAGTTTTACACAAACAAGCAAGGGAAATGTAAGATTTTGTTCTGTTTTTCCTTTACTTTCTTGCTTTTATTCATTTATTCTTTCTATTTTAACTGCAAAAGATCATAACATTTCTTCAAGCCTTCGTGAGGGCCCCTATGAGGACACTGTGGCGCCCTGAGGGTGAGCAGGCCACAGATTAAGAACGTGTGTCCTAGGTGTATCACTTCCATGTATCTATAAGGTGCCTGCAAGGTATGCAGGACTCCCAGGAATGAAGAGTTATGGTATTTGTAGTCCAGAAAATCCAAAAATACCATCCCTAGTGGGAATAGCTTATCATAAAAAATAAAAACCTTTGGAGAATCCTCCACAAAAAGCATGTCAGTTGGTCCTCATTTTCTTCCACTTTTTTGTTCCCTTGTTTTGTAAATACCTATCTCGGGGCACAGTTCTAACTAACAAAGATGACTAAGGCTGTGCTAAATCCAAATTCCTTTCAGCCTAAGGATGTTGGAAATCACTTAGGACTACTCTGGCCTTGTTTTGTGCTGGCATGGAACTGTGAATCTGAGTTGAGAGCAGATTGCATGTGGCATAATCTCTTTTTTCACCCCACCCCCCATCCCTTTTCTTCTTGTGGTTCTTCTGCTGGCTGATCTCAGACAGCATAGCAGTTGTGCTTGCAGATCTGAGATCAGCCAGGATAAAGGCAGCTGTGCCAGGAAGGAGGCTTTTGCTTGTTCCAAACCTCCTGCAGCTGGTTTATCTTTGAATCTGGATTGCATTGTCTGTCTTTCAAAAATTGCTACTACTAGCACATAGTATTAACCGATATTGAGGTATACTTTTCCCACATGGACCTAAAGTGAGCCAGTGCCAATGATGCATAGTATTTAATATGTGTGCAGAAAATGAGTCAGACATCCTGATTCTGATGTTATGAAACAGTGTAACAGGATGATGCTTACTTTGGCATGTAAGGGAATTGAGTGCTCAGAAGGGAATTGAGTATTTTTTTTCTATAATGGGGTGCTGCCGCCAAAGGAACAAAATCAGAAACCAGTTTTCCATTTCATTGAATCCTGTCCGGTGGTGTTTGTAGAATGTTTTGCACGTAGTTACTTCTCATATTAAAGCAAACATGCAATTTGCAGTCCTGGTTGTCTTGTTTGGAAAAGTTAATATATATTTTAGGGTGCGGCTATTTTTGTATAACAGAGTCTGTAATTGTCTCTTTATTTTATTGTAGTGGGGAGGAGTTTCTTTCTTTTCTTGTGAAATTAAACAGACAGTGCATTCACCTTACAACTGCTGTACAGAGTGTGGTCGATCAGTTCCCTACAGATGCTCACAAGGTATTCATGTAAAAAGTATTTCAGAGTACTGTACCAAGTATGAACAAAATTGGTCCAATGTAACTTTCTGAAATACCACATTAGGGTTAAAGCCTAATTTGTGCCCCATTTTAAGGATAGCTAAATATGAATTGTTTCTATTGTAAGATACAGCAGATCAGTGAAAAATTAAATATAAGGCTGTACATGCATTCAAGTTCTAAGGGCTCACATATACTAGATTGCTTATGTATTAAACAGCCCTTGTGATAGTTTACTACTGGAAAAGGAGATATTTGCTGAGAGCAGGCCAAGAGAAAATGTATGTTTTGTGTAAATCACCAGAACTGAGTTAAAATAAACAGAACGTGTAAAAGTTGTGCTCTGACTTGCAGTGACTTACAGAATCTGCATAGCAGATAAATGGTTTTGTATTTCTTTTTAGTTGGTACATGAATGGAGTTCCCCTCAGAGCCTTGCAAAAGTTTGTGAAGACCTTGTTTCCAATGCTGAAGATCTGAATAGAGAAGCTATCAAATTAATAAAGCTCATGCAACAGGTATACATGAAGTAAAAAATACAATGTATATAAAATCATTACCAAATACTGGACAGGGTTCCTCTAATGTGCAGGCTGATAAATCATAACATTATCATTACAAAATACTTTTAACTGCAGTTTACATGTTTGGTAATCCTAATGGTCTAGATCAGAAGACAGTATGAAGCCCATCTATTTTTTTGCCTCTCTTAAGATCCTCTAGAAAAATAAAAAACAAAGTGGCATAGAAAATTAATGACATGACTTTCCTGTGGTTTAATGGCAGGTTTCCTGATCAGTTTGTAAACAAGATTCAGTGTTTTAAAACTTAAAAGTTGGTTTTAGAGAGTTTTTTTAATTTTCTTTATGAAACTGACTACAAAGCTGATAAATCACATTAATTGCTCAAGGAAGTCTGCAGTTTCCCACTGTACCTCTTTAACTGCAACTTTTTTCTTCCCCAGTTGGTATATTCTGCTTGTTTCTAGTTTCACTGATAGGTCCATTTCCGCATCAAAGAATCACAGAACTAGGATTGGTGCTATTGCAGCTGTGGCTGGCCCTAAATGAATAAATAAAATAAAACATTATTTATATTATTTATTAGATATACAAATTAGTGTCTTTGGCCATACACACTTCAGGGTGTAGCTTTTGAGTTGTTGGCCAACCTAAAATATGTTCTTTAGGCCTACTGGTGTTGCTCACCTCAGTCTTGGAAAAGAGAGATGAATGGAAATAACAGGAAATGTTTTCTTTAATGTGCTTACCCTGAGATACATCCTGAGATCTGAAAGCCTTGTAGATCTTCCATACACTAAATTGCCAGAGTCTCACATAGCAAAGTCCATTCTTTTTTAGTTCACATACTGCTTATATTAGTCACAATAAACCATGTTGCAGGTTGATGCAGTCACTATTTCAACTGTGCTTTCCTTTTAAAAAAGATCCATGTCAGATGTTATAATTTGTTAGTATTTTGTACTGTGTTAAAGACAGCTAATGCTTTTGTTCCTTCTTCCGTAAATGTTGCTAGCTACATGATGGACAGAAGAAGGATCCTTGCCGAATACAACCTTTGGTCAAGGAAGCCAAATGGAAAAGGACTTTTTTAAGAATGGCAGCAGTAACCTTTTTAGGCTCTGGGTGTGTCTTTTTTATCAGTAACTTAACTTCAAGGAAGGACTAAAACATATTTGAATAGATAAGTAATAGGCACAGATATGATAGGCCAACAAGTATGTATTTAATAACTGGTAGTAACATGTTTTTGGTTGAGGAGTTCAAATAAAACTACTTTAATTTCTATTCTGTATTAAAATTAGACCTGTGGCATATGTCCATTTTCTTTGACTTTTTGGCAAAATGTATCCACACATAACTTGTAAATGTTTAATTTGTATGACAAATAAATCTTGTCATACATTTGCTTTAGAATTCATTTTTATGAGCAATAAATCTTGTCTTACATTTCCTTATTAGAATCCATATATGTCTGTATTTCTGTTCTTTGAGTGAGAGTGTTCGTAATACATACTGAAAATATAATTCCAACATCTTTAACCATGGCATAGAATTTATTAGTATTTCCTCCACAGATTATCTCTGTGCAAGAAATAGTCTTGTACAACACTTGAGAGTGTGTGGAATCAAACCTGACATAACTGAATTATAAAAGCCTTTATAATTGAGGATAAAGTCCAAGAGCTGAATTGTATAAGGAGACATGCTGTGAGGAATAATGGGATAACTTGCTGTAATTCCTACATACCGTTGTCATAGTCTGTTATTGCATTGAATTTTACAACAGTTCTTTTCCCAGTTAGTCTCTTGACAAATGGAAATCTGGTGATACTGGTGGTGCCTGTTCCCTTGCTCTTTTGAGTGTTCCAAGTACTAATAAGAACAAAGAAAGAAACATCCCTGCCTGATCTTTAGTGCAGATTGGGCTTGAGGGAGAAGGGAAGTGAACTGGCAGTGGTGAGTGCGACAAGGGCTACAGTGCCACTGAGAACATATTCCTCAAAGGCCTCCCAAAATTTGGAGTGCAAACTACTTACTTTAGCTGTTTTGTTCTTGACCATTGATACTACAGCTTCTGATGTGAGAGATGAAGCATACAGTAGTTACATCACAGGCAGTGGCCCAGAAAAGCTGAAATTTTATTTGGGCTCATGAGACTTAACTCATGTTTTACATTTCCCTCACCTATAAAAGCAAGTGTAAAACCTACATTGGCTGGAATGTACAGCTCATTTAAAATTAGCTCTCCTTCGCTCGACTGCCACACATATGCAAAGATAATTCAGGAAGTTCACAGGTGCTTTTGAGGTCAATGCATAAAAATGTTCTCAAAATGTTTTTAAAACAGCATTAAAAAACTTTAATGCATAGGAAGTGGGACAGTCATTTGAGGAACGGGCAACCTGGAAAGTCTACTGAAGTCCTTTCTTTGTCCATAGTTAAGGATGGTCTGTGTATCTGTAGTCAAATAAATATACAGCATTTCTTCTTCGTGGCCTCTGTGAATGTACAAAAATGGGTTTTGTCTGCGCCTGCGCTGACGTTCTTGGAAGATTCTAGAGCTAAAAGTAACAATTTTGTGGGATGATCCCCCATGAGGCACATGTTCCTCCTACCCAAGATTCCCCTCAGTTCCTTTTTTCCGCCGAGCTGTATGGTTCTCAGGAGAAATAGAGCAACTTTAGAGTGTATTAGAGCGATTATTAGATACTTCCTCTTCTAATTTCAACTAAATTGAACACTTCTTATTTTTTCTAATCAGTAATCCCCTGTGAGTTTCGTTTTTCGCTTACCAGTTTTTTGGCTCTCCACACACACACACACTCTTCAACCATTTTTTTCCCTTCTATTTTCCTGCCATTTATGGCCTCTTCGGCACCTTTTAAACGGTGTGTTGGCTGCAATAGCAAGATACCTTATTCAGACGGACACGAAAGGTGTCTTTTCTGCCTGGGTGAACAGCACCAAACTCATTCGTGTGCAGCCTGCAAAAATCTTACTAAGCCTGTGCTTAAGCAAAGGCTCCAAAGACTTAGATCTCACCTCTGGGAAGTTGCAATGAATCTGGCAACTTCCGCTATACCAGCTGTCCACTCACCAGAGACATCGGTCGAGCGACAGCCGCCATCCTCGTCGGCTCCCGCTCAAATGACCCCATCCCCTCACTCCAAAGAGGGATCGGAGAAGTCAAAGTTGTCCTCTAAGTCGACATCGACGTCGAAGGTGGCCTGAGGGCTTGAGGCAGCTAAGAAAAAGAAGGAAAAATTGGTCGTTAAAAAGTCAAAGAAAACAAAATCAGTACATCTCGAACCTCCTAAGGATTTTTTGCCATCCTCTATCTTGGAGGAGTCTTCGAGAGAGGCGCTGGAGTCGATATCTGAAAGGGAGGATGTGCAGGTCCTATCCGCACAGGCTCTGGGACCGATCGGTACCCTTTCCTCTCCTACTGGCCATTTGGTGACTGAGCTACCGTCCAGTCCGGCCACGGCCCATTCGAGCCCTGCATCAGGGCAGGCGACTGAGAGTGAACCTTCGGAGCTAGAATCACCTCCACAATCTCCCAAAAAGCGAAGGGAGAAAAGAAAGCATATATCGCCACCCACTTTCATACCTCCATTTGGGCAATTCTACCAGCTTCCCTTCTTTTCTGCATATCCACAATTTGGCATGGAGGGAATGCTTCCTTATGCTACTCCGTACCACGCAGAAGCATGTCCAGGACTTATCCAACACGAGCAGTCTAAACATAAAAACCGATCACAGAAACTGGCTTCGACCTCGACGGTGTCCAAGAAACGTTCGGTGCCATCTCATCATGTCGAACAATCTAAAAGGATCAAACTTTCATCTAGGAAACAACAAGCCCTCCATACCGCCACAACATCTTCCGGACCGTATCCTGCACCTCTTCAAGCTTCCCATGCTCCACAACCTCCTGTTCAGCTACAACTTCCTATGCCAGATGATGCAACAATTTCATCTTCATCATCGGCATCTGATCAAGACATGGGCACAGACTCGTCTGATGAATCATCAGCCAACATTCCTACCCCGTCATCTGATGCGATTGACAATCATCCCTCATCTCCCTCTGAGGATTTTTCTTCATACTCACAATTAATATCTCGTATGGCTAAGGCGCTAAAATTGCAAGTAGAAGAACCTCCATCTCCAGAAACCGATCTCATATTTGATGACATCAACCGAGAACGATCACCACCGCTTAGCTTAGCCTTCATACCCTCAATGCTAAAGCTGATAAAGGATGCGTGGGACAAACCCCCTTCTAGCCTGCAGATCTCCAGACGAACGGAGAACATGTACAAAACACACGGTACGGACACAGAATTTCTAGCCAAGCACCCTAGCCCTAATTCGATCATTGTAGAATCTAATTTATCCAAGACAAGAAACAAATCGTCAGTGGCACCTACCAACAAGGAGGGCAGGAAAATTGACATAATTGGACGAAGGATTTATTCACTTCAATCCTTACTTCGGGTGGCCAATTACCAGGCGGCGCTGGGCGCCTACCAACGTCAGTTATGGTCAAAGATTTTACCAATCTTGGAATCTGCCCCAGAATCCATTAAAACCGATCAACGCATGATCAACGCTCATGCCGAAGCTACATCTCTGGCAAAACAGCAAAGGATTGCTGCCAGGCATGCTGCTGAGGCGTCTTCAAAAACCATGGTATCTTTGGTATCGATTCGTAGACATGCCTGGCTAAGATCTACTGGCTTAACCGACGACGCCAAGGCCAGAATTGAAGATCTTCCATTTGATGGCTCCGGTCTTTTCAATCAAAAAACTGATGAGACAATGGAAAATCTCCATAAAATAAGAAAGACAGCAAAATCATACAAACCAGCAGTCCTTTCATTATTCAAGACCTCAATATAAACAATCACAGTTCTATCCGCAACCATTCCAACCGTACCAGAGATACCAACCTTACAGACAATTTCGTCCTCAACAATCTGATAGATCATTCTCAGCCCCGTGACCATCGACATCGTCCTTTTGATCCCAAAATCAACAGCAACGACGCCAAACCTTTCGCAAACCGCAAAAGAAGGGTAAGACATACCAGCAATACTAATATCCTTCCTGTATACCCAATCAGTTTTGTCGACCCTTTTCACACAAGACTTCAACCCTACCTTCCTTTCTGGCAAGATATTACTAATGACCACTGGGTCCTTACCATCATTACTTCGGGTTACCTCATATAATTTGATACCACTCCGCCACTAGGAGACTTAAAACTCACTCCTTATTCCAAAACTCTCCAAGAAGAGGTCTCCACTCTTCTGAGAAAATGTGCCATAATTCAAGTGCCAACATCCGACTTGTATAATGGGTTCTATTCTAAATATTTTACTGTGCCAAAAAAGGACGGAGGCCTCCGTTCAATTCTTGATCTCAGAGCCCTTAACAAATTTATTCGACCCCAAAAATTCAGAATGTTGACTCTTGACACCATTATCCCTCTTCTTTCACAGGGAGACTGGTTTGTAGTAATCAATCTCCAGGATGCTTATTTCCACATATCGATCCACCCATCTCATCAGAAATTCCTCAGATTTCACTTCAACAATTCCGCTTACCAATTCTGTTCCCTACCATTCGGGCTTTCAACAGTGCCCAGGACTTTCACGAAGTGCATGGCGCCAGTCGCGGCGTACCTCCACCTGCAGGGCATAAACATCTACCTTTACATTGACGACTGGTTGATAGTCGCAAAGTCACGCCACGATGCCATGAGAGCAACAGACATCACCGCTCACCACGCTCCAAAACCTCACACTAAAAGTAAATCATGCGAAATCTCAACTTCAACCATTTCAAACGATCACCTACATCGGAGCGCTCCTCGACTCCGTACAAGCCAGGGCGTTCATTCCAGCGGAGAGAATAGAAAAACTAAAGAAAGCAATTCGTCCATTCCGGCCTCGAGCTCTAGTTACAGCCCAACATGTTCAGCATCTCCTTGGACTCATGGCATCCACGACAGCTGTAGTACAGCATGCCAGACTCAAGCTAAGATCACTCCAATCGTGGTACCTCTCGCTATTCGATCCCATCATGGACCACCAGTCTAAGCTGCGAGTCACGCCGGAGCTAGCCGCCCAACTTGCCTAGTGGATTTCCATGCCGAACCTCCAAGTTGGACATCCATTCAGAGCTCTTCAACCGACGATGCAGGTCACCACCAATGCCAGTCCGTCGGGATGGGGAGCACATTGCCTCGACCACAAGATTCATGGACTATGGACGAAACAAGAGAGATTGCTCCATATCAATCATCTAGAACTCATGGCAATTATCAGAGCTTTCCATGCCTTTCTTCCGATCA
Source organism: Intellagama lesueurii (assembly GCA_037013535.1). NCBI lineage: Eukaryota > Metazoa > Chordata > Lepidosauria > Squamata > Agamidae > Intellagama > Intellagama lesueurii. The sequence goes on along the minus strand of JBAJHW010000005.1, from coordinate 65,359,239 downwards.
TCGAAGGTCAAGTAGTACAGTTGGCAACGGACAATACAACTGCCCTGTACTATGTGAACAAGCAAGGAGGCACACACTCTTTATCCCTCCTATATCTAGCCATCGACCTGTGGGAATGGTGCTACCAGCACCATATCTTCCCTATTGCAGTTCGTATTTCCACAGACAATTACCTGGCCGACCATCTAAGCCGCCTTACCTCGAGGACCCAAGAATGGTCTCTCAAGGATACAGTTTTCCACCAACTATGTCAACGGTGGGGGATACCTCTCATTGATGTCTTTGCCTCGGGTTCAAACACCAAGTGCAGGGTCTACTGCTCTCGAGCTGGAGCAGACAAGAATTCTATCGGGGACGCGTTCATGATGGACTGGACCGGGAATCTGCTATACCTTTTCCCACCGATACCACTCATTCAGCGGACAGTCATCCACCTCCATCACTTCCAGTCGAACGCGATCCTCATAGCTCCCTGGTGGCCGAGACAGCCCTGGTTCACTTACCTGAGGTCCATGTCGGCAGACACATTTCGGCTCCCTCTGGTTCCCAACCTCCTCACGTTGAACGAAGGGATGGTCTACCATCCGAACCTGTCATCCCTGAACTTGACAGCTTGGAGAATACTCCCGCCTTGAGGTCCATTCTCGATCGAGCCCGAAAACCATCGACTCGACTTCTATATGAAAACAAATTGAAATCTTTTATCAAATATACAGAAGCCAATAACTTACCTGCCATACCTGTTGCCTTAAAAACATTACTTACCTTTTTACTCCATCTTTTTGATTTCAGACTTTCTCACTCAACTTTGAAGGTATATATATCAGCCATTGTTGCCCATCAACCAGATAACTCTGCCTCAGCAAGACTTTTATCCCACCCCACAGTAAAAAATTTTCTTAAAGGACTCAATAACATCCGTCATCCGCATCATCGTATCGTTCCTCAATGGTCTCTCCAAATGGTCCTGAATGCGCTGATGCGCCCACCATTCGAACCTATGTCCTCTTCAAACTTGAAGTTACTTTCTTTTAAAACAGTTTTCCTAGTGGCCATAACTTCTGCTAAGAGAGCTAGTGAGCTTGCTGCCCTCTGATCTGATCCACCCTTTATCCAGTTCCACCCTGATAAAGTGACTTTGTATTTCGATGTCTCCTTTTTACCTAAGGTTGTGTCAGACTTTCATATTAATCAACCCATCATATTACCATCAGTCTTCAAATCACCATCATCTCCTCTAGAGCACATGCTCCACAATATCGACGTAAGACGCTCTCTAGCATTTTATTTGGACAGGACCAAGGATTTCAGAACAACTAACAGACTCTTTGTGTGTTTTCATGGTCCTCACAAGGGAGGCCCAGCTTCATCCCAATCCATCTCCAGATGGATAGTCCAGACTATATCTCTGTCTTATGAACTGTCAGGTAAATCACCACCTGATCAACTGAAGGCTCATTCCACGAGAGCACTGTCCACCTCTACTGCCTTCCAGCGTGGAACTGAGGTTCCTGACATCTGCCGTGCTGCAACATGGTCCACTCCATCGACCTTTGTGAAGCACTACCGTTTAGATGTGAGAGCACGCACTGATGCTGGATTTGGCAGAGCTGTGTTGGCATCCTTCCTACCGTGATGTCCCACCTTCCGGTAAGTGAAGCTTGCTAGTCACCCATTTGTGTGCATTCACAGAGGCCACGAAGAAGAAAAGGAGGTTACTTACCTGTAACCATAGTTCTTCTAGTGGTCCTCTGTGAATTCACACTACCCGCCCATCCTCCCCTCTGTCCGTCACGGGTATCTTATTTATTATGTAACACCTGTGCCCGGCGGACAAAATTTTGGAACTGAGGGGAATCTTGGGTGGGAGGAGCATGTGCCTCATGGGGGATCATCCCACAAAATTACTTTTAGCTCTAGAATCTTCCGAGAACGTCAGCGCAGGCGCAGACAAAACCCATTTGTGTGAATTCACAGAGGACCACTAGAAGAACTATGGTTACAGGTAAATAACCTCCTTATTTTTTTTCCTGCCAGTGCTGCGAGGTCTAATGCACAGTCCAGAGTTCCATGTGCCATGTCAAATGAGTCACTTGTAGAAAGGTATTGGGAGGGCAACTACATTGTTTTCTTGCTTGACTCAGATGATCTATCGTGGTTTAAGGCAGGGATGGATACCCTTTTTTGGCCCCTAAAGTTCACATGCAATACAGGAGTTGGAGTCAAACATACCCTCTGTCCCCAACTTGTGCATTTCAATATCAAATTGAAGGGGAGAAAAGATGAAAACATTCCCCCTTCCTTCTGCCTGCCAGTCCTCCACCTGCTCACACTGTTATCTATTTCTTAGACTAATCAATAAATAAGCATTGCTGCTCCAGGAACAAACAAAAAAATCTGAAAATCAACAGGACCAACCAAATACCATAGATATGAAGATTCTCCAGAACTCATTAGGTGAGGGAATACAAAAAAGGTGCGGGGGATGAGGGAAGAAACATACATAAAATGAAGCCTGACATTGTGGCCATAAAATCTGCAGTTTAGACCTTATCAGAATGAAGATGTGTAGACTGAGTGAATTAATTGCTGATAGGTGCTGCAGGCAGCAGTGCTTTTTCAGACAGAAGCAATGGTGCCTTTCCAGTTCTAAAAACAAAAGGCACTGAGCATATTGGCCAGAAGCTTCATTCACTTGAGGTAAGGTAAAAATTCCCCAAATGTTTGAAATCTCTGCCAGAAACATCTAAGTTTGTAATTATGGGAAAGCAGCTAATGCCTGAGCTCTGCTCATACTTGCTCATTGACACCATGCCTAAGATTTCCCATTCTGACATACGGCTATACCTTGTTGCTTTTTTTGTCTGTGTTGTGTTTATAAAGTTACATGAGTGTGCTTATGGAAAGCTGAAGGGATTGCATGGTAATCTTTTTTGATTTTTGGAAAGCCCATTAGTCCTTCCTCAGTTTAACACCTTTAAGGGCACCATGCCTAGGGTTTCTCTTGCTAATACTTCCTGGGCATTACTGTAGACTTTGCAGAATATTTCTTGGGCACTACAATAGCACACAGCAGCGCTATTAGCTAATGCAAGTGTAACAATATTGATCCATTGCTCTAGGTCCATATATTCATAATGACTCATAGCACTGGGTCTTACATGGAATCAATATGGTTCATTAGCACTTGCTCGTTGACTTTGGAGTCTAATAGTGCTTTAAACCGTAAAATGCTGGACCTCTACACATGACTGAAATATGCCTTCCCTGCTACAGATGTTCTAATTTCAGTAAAGGACCTGTAGCATTCTTATATATCCCTACATGACAGAAGCAGATAGGGTTGCTGAATTTTGACACAGGCAGTATGAATAAAGACATACAAGACTGAATTGCTGCTATACACAAAAAGTTTATTTTTAAAGTTTTTTCCTTTTTTTTATTGAAAGCAAAATAGAATAGAACCAAACATCCATGTATTTTGTACGACAAAAAAATTAAATGATAACAGACAATCCATGAAGAGCTTAGAACGGCTTCCCTTTTAAAAAAATCATGCTTTCTGGCTGTCAACAGTAAGTTGGCACAGAAAATGTCACTGCAATCATTCTGGACCCTTTTCTTTCAAATCCTTGTCAGCTGATGCCAGAGGCTGGAGGGCAGGATGCTTTCCACCTTTTCCATCACAAAGTTCAGGGGGGCAAAGAGAGTACTAAGAAACTGGAAAGCAGAAGATAATTGTATCAGTCAAACAGGTAACAGGTATGGCATGAACAACTTGCACACTGCCTCTTTGCCATAAAGAGTGTATGCACCTATGTTCACTTTGAACATAGGAACATGGTTTTAAAAAGAACAAACCTTTTCCCAGTTATTTACAGCTTAAGCTGCAAAGCAACATTTACACCGATCATGATGGTCATGTATATTCTTCCTGATACATACTAAAGGGAAAGCTAGGAGCCAAAAATCCCTTATGTTGTGTGGTCATATGTACTCAAATGGACCTGAATAAACTCCTGAAGGATTTTGGGATAGCTTTTCTATTCTTCACTGCCCTCCTGTTCTTGATATTATATACTGCTATATTCTTGTTTTGAAATTCATGGTGCAAGGGCAGCCATCGGAGCACTGACGGGGGTCCCCTGCAACCGCGCGCGCCTCCTTCGGAGGCTTTCCCTGCACCATCCGAGGACTCACGGGGGTCCCTCCATGCGGCGATGGGCGCTTGCAGAGGCTAGCCCAGCACGATTTTTGAAGATCGCGCCCTTTCCCCCTGCCTTTGGTAAGGCTCCGAACATAAAAAGGCTTTCTTTTTTTTTCTTTTCCTTTTTCCATTTGGAGGCTTGCTGAAGGCAGGGGAAAGGGGCGGGATCTTCAAAAATGGTGCTCGGCTAGCCTCTGAACGGCAACATTCGTCTTGCGGAAAACCGCCATAGGAACAATCGTCTTGTGAGGCACCAAAAACCTCGCTGGACCCATTCGTCTAGCGAGTTTTTCGTCCGGCAAGGCAATCGTCTTGCGAGGCACCACTGTATTTGGAACTTGTTTGATTTCAGTAGCATTTTTTCTCACTATTCCAAGTTCTGTGAAGATTCGCAGTCATCCAGGTGAGGTTATCTGGGAGTTGAGTCATGGCAATTGAACTTCTTTCTTATTAGGCTGAAATGTTTCTCTACTCATCCAAGTAGCTTCTTCAGTCTGAGGAGAGTTGGTAGGAGATCCCTGATATATCCCCTGATATATTGGTTTCACTTTCGCCTGGTCTGAATAGGCTCGTTAGAAGGACAAAGGACTGGGTGAGGGAAAATCCCACTTCTGCAGTCCTTCTCCACCCATTGTCATGGGTCGTTAATAGTTGTTAGCAGTGGTCTTTATGATGTGTGTGGTTCTAATCTTTCTGGGGATGGATAAAAGGGCAGCATAATAAATAGGAGACAGATTGTATCTAAGGCCTCCACCCCTGTTGAGTGAGGGATTTTTTATATGCACATGTATGGCCTCCCTGACCCCTCCCTCAAACCACCTATCTTCTCGGTCCAAAATGAGTACATCTTGATCATGAAATGAGTGTCCTTTGTCCTTCAAATGAAGAAACCCATGCTAGTATCTTTCAATTTTTTTAAAAAAAAATCACCTGAATTAATCAGGTCTCTGAGTAAGCAATGAGAAACATTATACAAGAATCTGTGAAGATTCTCAATCGTCCAGGTGAGGTTATCTGGAAATTGAGTCATGGCAACTGGACTTCTTTCTTATTAGGTTGAAATGTTTCGTAACTCATCCAAGTAGCTTCTTCAGTCTGAGGAGAGTTGGTAGGAGATCCCTGATATATCCTCCACATTGGTTTCACTTCCCCCTGGTCTGAATAGGCTTGTTAGAAGGACAAAGGAGTGGAGGTGAAGGATAATCCTAATCTTTCTGGGCACGGATGAAAGGGCAGCATGAAAAACAGGAGACTTGGATTGTATCTAAGGCCTCAATCCCTGTTCAGTGAGGGATTTTCTATATGCACATGTGTGGCCTCCCTGACCCCTCTCTCAAACCACCTATCTTCTTCAAGAAAAATGAGTACATTTTGGTCATCATCGAATGAGTGTCCTTCAAATAAAGGAACATTGCTGATTGTGGTCCTGAGCTGTTGCCCCTCCTGTGCTGGGCCATTCTCTAGTGGCTGTTTGGTTTCTCCAATGTAGAGCTCCAAACGCTCCTCTTTGCATTGGACCGCATATACTATATTGCTCCTGTTGTGTTTTAGTGTCCGGTCTTTTGGGTGGATGAGTCTCTTTAGTGTGTTTGTGGGTTTGAAGTGCACTGGCTGCCTTTGTCCTTGGTGAGACTACAGGACAATGTAGCCATTAAAGTTCTATCCATCCTTTAGTGTGGATAGATCAATGTGCTTAACGTTGTCTTCTGATTATTGTAAGAGACATCTCTTGCTTACTTGTTCTCAGTATTAAGGCAGATGGATCAAAAATTTCATTTTGCGTCTTAATTACTTGCAATTAAGCCAAGTAATAAAAGCAAAGCAAAAAGCATGCTGCTTATATACTGCCCCATAGTGCTTAAAGCACTCTCTGGGCCGTTTGCAAATTAATTATGCAGGCTACACATTGCCCTTCCCCCCAGCAAGCTGGATACTCATTTTACCGACCTCGGAAGGATGGAAGGCTGAGTCTACCTTGAGCCGGCTACCTAGGATTGAACCCCAGTTGTGAGCACAGTTTTGGCTGCAGTACAGCAGTTTAACCACTGCGCCATGAGGCTCCTTAATAAAATAAAATGTTGCAGAAACCAAAACTGTTTCAAACTGCTGTTCAAATGAGTGGTTAAACTAAAGAGAACCCAGCCTAGCAGAAAGTAATATTTTAGAGGGGGGAAAGGAATGTCACAAAGATTTAAAAATTATTATTATAAGATCACTGGTAAATTGATAAGCAAAATTTGTAAAAATGGCTGATTTCAAAAATGTAGATTTCCTACTTCCCATTCCCATTCCCCTAATAAACATATGCAGTCCAAGCCAGCGTGTGTCATAACCAGGATAAAGTCAGGTACCACTTATGATGTGCACACAGAGAAAAAGTGATACTCTTTCTCTCCTGACCTCCTGTACACCATTACATAGGAACTCTGTAGGTACAAATTACTTCCTCAGATGTTTCAATTCTTGATGCTGCTGTACCACATCCAAATCTCCTGCAATTTAGCACTTTTCTGTGCTCTCCACAAAGGGAGAGGAGTCCTTCCTGCAGCCAATACAGAAGCTAAAGAGAAGGAATCAGGCTGAAAGAGGAGAGGCTCAGAGGACCAGATGAGAAGCTCCAAGGGCCACAGGCTCCCTGTTTCTGTAATATGTGATCTAAGCCAGTGGTCCCCAACCTTTTTGACACTGTGGACCAGTTGGGGGGGGGGAATGAGGTCAGTGTGCAGGGGGCACGCCCCGTGCTTGCGTGCATGCGCAAAGGGGCGGCGCTCGCTCGTGTGGACACGTGCGCATGCGTGAAGGGTGCTTGCAGGGCACGCGCGTGCACTTGTGCGCATGCACAAATGGGCTGTGCAGGTGGGCTTGCGGGGGGGAGTGTGTGCGGGGGGGGGGGCGGAAGATCTGTCTCAGCTACCCGGTCCGGCCAAGGCCACAGACCGGCACCGGGCCACGGACCGGGGGTTGGGGACCCCTGATCTAAGCTATTCTGCATTTTGGGTTACAAGCACATTCTCAGAATTGCTCATTTTTTGTAATATACTGAAAAGGGGGTATTTGTATCAAACAATTTCACTTTTAAATCCATTTTAACAGAAGAAAATGATGGCATAGTGGCATAATACAACTATTCTCCTATAAGAGGGGGGGAAATTGGAAGCTCACCTCGAAAAAAAAAACACCTGGCATTCTCTATTGTGTAGGAGATTTTTTTTTTAAATCTGCAATTCTAATCTGCCTATTCCAGTAACATTAAAAAAGAACATCTAAAACAAAGAGCAATACTATGTCTACATGATGGATAATCCATCGAGTCTGAGAGTTGCATGGCTAAGTCTATCTAGCCTTATGTGGCTGCTATGAAAGTTTGATCCAAAGACTTCCTGGCTTACCATTCATATTCTCAGGCACTACACAGTCACATTTTTTACCATTTCTTTCCTAGCATTTTTATGGTCCTGCCTGTAATGCTATGACAATAATTAAAGCCAAGAGAGCAGTACAGCCTGTTTTCCTGTGTAGACATGTCAAATATATTATTAAGTAGAGGACCCTCTGAAATACATAGCCTTCTATACTACAATTACGGTCATAACGCACTGAGACCCTCCCCTAAAGCAGTGTTCTTATTCAGTCCTTACCACCCACCACAGCCTTCATTTGCTATAGAGGAAACTACTCACTGCTTTTGCGAAGACTCCCATCAGCTCTGGGAACTGATGTGTGAGGAGGGCTAGCATAGCTGTGAAGGAACATAAACCAGCAGTGAAGAGAATAAAGAAAGGAAGCTCTTTCTTGGGGTAAACTGAGACTTCATGAAATGCTGCAAGAAAAATATAACAGAACTAGATGAGCAAAATTAAGAGCTTTTTTAAAAAGATGGTCATCTAAAGGTTCCCTATAAGAACAAACGTGTGCTTAATTCCACTTGCTTCTTTTTATCAAATGCAAAAAATCTCCTTCACCCCCACAGAGGTACCTCTGTCCTGTACTATCATGTCAACAGACAAGGCTAAAATAAATAGCATTTTTAAGCCCATCAAAGTATTCTGAATGGCCTCTTATTCAAACAAGTAAAAAAAAAGAAATCCCTGAAGAATTTACTGTCCAAAGTGTCTTCTTCGATTAATGAAGAGAATTAATGAAAAAATAGCTTATCTACTATTATTATTGTAGCATTTTATGTGTTGCTTTTCTGCCACTCACATCTGGCCCTCAAAACGCCTTGTCTGGAATCAATCCAAATAAATAAATTTGAAATAAATATAATTGAACAGTACACCTAGAATCTCCCCCCCCCCCCCCCCGCCGCCGCCCCCAGTGAACATTCTGGCAAGATTCCAAGACAGGAGTAGTGATTAACAGGGTAACTGGAATTTGGCAGTGATGTCAAGTGAGAAGGGACACACTTGCCTTCAGCTTTGCCACTTGACAGGGAATAAGCTATTATATTATTTGTCTTTAACGTTCAATTATTTATTTTAGTTTCTCTGATATTCCTCCCTTCTTGTGCTGCTAACCTGGAGGTTAAAACGCATTGATCCCTTTGTCCAGTGGGGTTATCCTTAGGGTGAACATGCAAAATAAATCATTTCCAGGTTTTCTGTGAATTTGGAGAAGGGCATGCCAGACAAATGACTAGACTGCACAAAAGATTTCACAGCAGGGACACTTAATTGTGTCCAGTTAAAGATAAATGGTTTGTTTTTACTGGGATATTAAACAATAGGAAGATCTGCACTTACATGGAAGAAGTTCTCTGTCTGCTGTTTCTGTGCAAATGGGGTAAGGGTAGAAAAGGTGCCCCTTTTCCAAAGGATAAGGGATCATTCTGAAAGCTAAAAAGAGGAGAAACACTTCAGAAATTGCTGATCTTGTAACTGTAACATGTGAAGCACTTTCTGTACATCAGCATTTAATTACTAAGGCTGGAAAAGCAAAATGTGATTTTATGACAGTTCAATGCCACCAGGATGTTAAATAGCACAATAAATATCTGGAGTTAAACAGCACATCAAATTTACTGTTGGTGGAGAGTTCCAAGACACTGAATATGTAACAAATAACTATATAAATGCTTCCAGTTGCTAGGATAGTCATGCATGGCCTGACACAACTCCTCATTTTATAAATGTCAAATTAAAGTCCCTGCTATCTGAATTCATTGTTCACATGTTCCCTTTTACCAGGTGGCCAAAATCCTGTTGCTTAATGTCATAAATTGCACTTCAATCAGCCCATGAAATCAATGAGTCATGTCTTCCACAAGTTCAATTGATTCAAATGGGCCTACTCTAACGGTGACTTACTATGTTAAAGCAAGTCGCAATTAGCAGGCCCATTTGAATCAATGGAACTTACAGACAAGTTGACTCATCAAATCACCAGTGATTCAAGTGGCCTACTCTAGTGCACATTACTATACAGTGGTGCCTCGACTTACAACCATAATCCATTCCAGAAGATGGACGTAACTCGAAATGGTCATAAGTCGAAGCACCATTTCCCATAGGAATGCATTGAAATGCAATTAATCCGTTCCGGCCGAAGAAAAAAAAAATCACCAAAAAAAAAAAATCACTGCAAGACTCATTGGAAACGCGATTAATCCCTTCCGGCCGAAGGGGGGGGGGAAGCAATCAAACATGCAAGACCCATCGGAAATGCACAGAAAACAAACGGAGCAGATCGGAAATGCACAGAGAACAAAGGGACCAGGTCGGAAATGCACAGAAAACAAAGGGACCAGGTCGGAAATGCACAGAAAACAAACGAAGCAGATTGGAAATGCAAAGAGAACAAAGGGACCAGGTCGGAAATGCACAGAAAACAAACGGAGCAGATTGGAAATGCACAGAAAACAAAGGGACCAGGTCGGAAATGCAAAGAGAACAAAAGAAAAAGCAAGGGAAGCATGCAAGACCCATCGGAAATGGGGAAAAAACCCCCAAAAAGCAACCAACCCCCTCCAAGGCCCATCGGAAATGGGTGGGAAAGCCAAAAAACAAACCAACCCCCCCAAGACCCATCGGAAATGGGGACAAAACCCCCCAAAAAGCAACCAACCCCCCCAAGACCCATCGGAAATGGGGGGGGGGAAAACCAAAAAACAAACAAACCCCCCAAAACCCATCGGAAATGGGGGGGGAAAAACCCAAAAAGCAACCAAACCCCCCAAGACCCATCGGAAATGGGGGGGAAGCCAAAAAACAAACAAACCCCCCAAGACCCATCGGACATGGGAAAAAAACACTCCAAAAAGCAACCAAACCCCCCAAGACCCATTGGAAATGGGGGGGGGGGAACCCAAAAAAACAAACCCCCCAAGACCCATCACAGCACAGAAACATAACCCCCCCAGCCCAAAACCACGCTGCAAAAACACCCAGAACAGTTTTTAAAAAGCAGAAAACAGCACCTTACCTTACCAGACAGCCCGAAGCCTCCCTGCAAACACACACATGCTCACGCTCACTCAGAAGCAGAAGCCAGGCAGTCCCAAGCCTCCTCCGATCACACACTCTCTAACTGCTGGGGCGAAAGAGCTACAAAGAAGCAGCCTCATCGCCACCTACAGTTAGAAATTTGAATTTCCCACCTTTTTTCCCTGCCTTTTTCTGTTCGTAAGTGGAAGCTCCGGTCGCAAGTAGAAGCAAAATTTTGCGGCCGGAGCTGGTCGTAACTCGAAATGGTCATAAGTAGGGACGTTCGTAAGTCGAGGCACCACTGTACTAAGCAACAAGATTTTTGCCAATAATTCTCAACCAATAGAGCATACGTCTTCCCACATGGGCACATCAGGGGTTCAGGGCATACATATATAGATCATTCAATATTACAACATAATTTTTATTTGAAAAATTGGTAATAAAGCTATTGCTATTGCTTTTTTAATGCACAACTTTCTGCATTATTTTATGATGTTTAGTAGTGTACCTAATAGTTTTCATTTCTCTTTTGTTTCTGAGTTATACTAGGCATTTCCTTAGAGGGGAGCCTATTACCCCTGCTGTCTCTGTTGCTGTTTTCTCCACAGGAGAGAGAGTTTTTGCAGAGGAGAGGTTCCTACTTATGTGTGGGACCTCCAAGTTAGCAACATCCCAGGAAAACTGGGGTTCTTGCATGCAGGGACAGCATACATGTGAACAGATGCCTCTGTCCTGCAGACATGTCACTGTGCATGTGCAGAATGTGATTATGGAGAAAACAGGGGATAGGTGCTCCCCTCAAAGCATACTGGAGAGAACTGGGAATGGGACAACTTAATAGGGCCAATGTACTGTAGAGTTCATTGTGTGTGGATGGAGCTACTGTGCACCCCTGTAAAGCTTCCCCCCCAGAAAATCCCTTACTCCCTCTTTGTCCATATCTCCTATATTTACAAATGCCATGATTTGTTTTTGTTATTTACTGAGGGAAGCAGGTTTGAAGGATTAGGATCAGCTCTAGAGTTGTGCCGAGAAAAAGAACTCTGACAACCTTAGAAATGGTAATATAGAGAAGCCAATTTCAGAACAACTTCCCAGGACACATTATTAGTTACAGATCTTAGAGTAACTCTTGTGGTAAAAAAGAATTACAGAGGAAGATGGGGCGGAGGATTTTGAAGAGGGCTGTGTTCACACAGTCCAAAGGAGACCAAAAGGATTAAATAAAGTCTAAGGATTCACACAGTGACTGAAATCCTGTTGTGCAGCTCTGCTTGACTAACAGGAATGATGTCACCAGCAGTTCCAAATCTATAATTGCTGGTGATTAAAGACCTCCTTTGTCACATTGTGTATGAGTCAGTGTACCCTGGAATCACTAAAGGAAACCTTCAATCAGTAGTGATTTGCTGCTGCTGCTGCTAATGTCATTCCAGTTGCATACATGGAGCTGTGCAACAGGATTTCAGCTTATAGATGTTAACATTCTGGATTTATCCACAATCTTGAGACAGCCATAATTAAAAAGATGTTTTCCCTTACACTGTTCTCAGTCAAGAATTTTGAAGGCCAGGGCTGTTGATGCTCTTTGCTCAACACATCCTTCAAGGAATGGAATTCTTGAAGAACTGTCTTAGTTAAGATATTTTAGGTATTGCCTACCACTCTCAGAACTTTTGTTGCTATAAATATTTTAAATTTTAAAAATGGAACAAATGTGTGTTTAGTTGTTTCCCCCTAATTATTGAACTAGAAGTATCATATGAAAATACATACTGCTTCACACTAATACAGCATTCATATGGGTTTCCAACAAGTGCTGCAACACAATTTCCAGATTTTAGAGGCTTATTCTTGCATACAAGGGAGCCACCTACTGGATTACACAGTTGTTTGGATCCCTGTTCTTGGTTTCCAGTACAGGCTCTAATGCCTAGCACTGAACTGCACTGTGGTGCTTGGCAAGTATATGGCGAGGAACTGATGGGCCCATATGAAGACTACAACTGCACTGTAGCCCATGTTCTCTGGGTGGAGCAACTGCATCTGTTTTCTTCCTTCTGTTTGGCTCCCCACCACCACTACATACAAGCATCTGACTGGGTAAGTTTTAAAACAGTCCTTTGACTGCTATCAGACATTCTTTCCTTGCACAAACATGGCTAGGTCCTTATACAAAACCCTGAACTTATACTAAATGAGCACAGAGGATCTTTCTGTGCTGAAACCTTCCCCCATGGATTGCAATAAACTGAGCTTCTCAAGTGCATGGAAGACCATTGTGGGCAGCCTTCCTTCAAAATGAGACTGCTAGACTAGGCACCAATATAACTGGACAACGCATGTGCTTTTTCACTGCAAAGGGTTGCATGGCATATAAAAAGAAGACCAGTTATCCTCACATTCAGCATTCATATCCTGCCATGTGCTTCTAAGAAAGTGAATTACTTACTGCCTTCCCACGTACAGTGTAAGAGATTCAGTGCCCCCTCAACCCTTTTCCAGTGCTGAAGGTGAAAGAAAGCATAAGCTATCGCTTCGCTGTCGCCTCTCTTCAAAATATGTTCTGGGGGCAATATTAAGCTTTTCATTTCTAGGAGGTACTGAAACAAACACAGAACAAAATCATTTCAGGGGCAAGAAGGAACCGAGCCCCCTCCCCTAGGGGAGCAGAACATGCTTGCTTCTCCAGTAATGTACATGGTTCACTTTATAAGTGTTTTGATAAAAAGCTACGGATGTACCCCAACTACTAAAATATGCCAGACAATTGCTGTTCTTTGGGGGACAAGAGACCTATGTGACATAAACTATTTCCTATTAAAGAAAGGGCATTTTTAATGAAAACACCTTAATTATGGAAAACTGTATCCAGAGTGACTATATCAATGTCTTTTTGTTACCAGGGGAAGAAGAGCCTTTTATTCTCTCAAATTTACAGTCTTTGTGTGTGTGTGTGTGTGTGTATAGCTGTTTTATTATTGAGTAATACTTTTAAGGCACTTTTCCATTTTATTATTTTAACCTTATTTTTGTGAACTGTATAGAGAACTTGGGATATTGGGCAGTCTGGTAATGTAAAGCTGGCTGGATAGCTCTGTGGAGCCTGAAATTGGGAATTTGATTCCCCCCTGTGCCTCCTGCAAGAAGAACCAGCCTGTGTGGCCTTGGGCAACCTGCACAGTCCCAGGATGACCCCAGAAGAAGGGAATAGTAAACCACTTCTGAGTATTCTCTACCTGGAAAACCCAAAAAAGGGTCACCATAAGTCAGAATTGACTTAATGGCACATTATTATTATTATTATTATTATTATTATTATTATTATTATTATTATTATTATTATTATTATTATTATTATTATTTAGAAATGTAAAAAACACAAAGGAACAGTAAAAGGTACTAAAGGAAAACAGCAGAAAGCATGATTTAATTAACTTTTTTAAACATTTAGTTAGAAACACACACACACATATATATACAACCAAGGTGTCTTATAACTTTATGTAAGACAAGATAATATGGACTACTCTGGGTTTTGCCCTTCATGGGCACAAAAACTTCACTCACAGACGCTGCCTCTGCTAATTTTAGGGAATTCCTTCTCCTCCCCACCCCACAGCCCTATTTCAAATGAGCCAGAAGGGCTGTTGTGAAAGGGCTGGAGTGGGAGAGTCTCCCTGCCCTTGTGTCAAAAGCAGCAACCTTGTGTTTTAGTCTCATGTCTAAGGTCAAATTAATTAAGGGTATATAGACAAAAGACTGCATTGCAAGAAATACAGTTCACACATGTGGGTTTCTATGAAGTTGCCTCTTCAAAACCACGATGCTATTAAGAATATCCAAGTACTGGCAGTTTTTTTTGCAGTTTATTATAATGATGTAACAATAGAAGAAAACTCTCTTGTTTTAAAGCCTTGGACTGCTAGCTCAACATCTGCCCCCATTTTCAGAATATAAATTAATCGTAATCTACTGAAATTCAATGTTTGTGCTCCTACAAAATATATTCTGCCTCAATCACATTTATAATGCTGTTATGTGCCGTTAAATCACTTCTGAGTAATGGCAACCTCCAAAGAATCTGTGATGATTCTCAATCGTCCAGGTGAGGTTATCTGGCAACCTCCTCCTATCACAAGTTCAGGCTTCAATTGACCTACAACCCATTTGTATCTGTTTCTGGGATTTCCATGTTATCAGTAAACTTTCCTCTAACAGCACATTTCAGATGAGTTGATTCTTTGCCTGTCAGGTTTCTTGGCCATCTTGATTTCAAATCTATAGTAACTGGGAATGCCACAGTATGAATGATCTTAACCTTAGTCACCAATAAAACATTCTTATCCTTGAGAATCTTTTCTAGAAGTTCCAAGTCTCAGTCTTCTTCTGATTTCTTTGCTGCAGCCTCTGTTTGGATTGATGGCTGAACCAAGGTGCAGAACATCTTCGACAACTTCTATTTCTTTGTTGTCAATACTAACATTATATAGTTTTTCCAGTCATGATTTTCCCCTGATGTTCAACAGCAATCATACCGCTGCATTTTCTTCTTTAGCCTTCATAAGGAGTCCTTTCAAATTGTTCCTGTTTTCTGCCAGTACTAAGGTGTGGTCTGTGTATTTTAAACTGAGGTTTCTTCCATGTGTGTTCATTCCATCTGAATCTAATCTAGCTTTCTGTGTTATGTGTACTGCATTCAAGTTGAACAGACAGGGAGATACAACACACCTTTGTCTGATTTGTTATTGTTTAGTCATTAAGTCGTGTCCGACTCTTCGTGACCCCATGGACCAGAGCACGCCAGGCCCTCCTGTCTTCCACTGCCTCCCGGAGTTTGGTCAAAGTCATGTTGGTAGCTTCGATGACACTGTCCAACCATCTCGTCCGCTGTCGTCCCCTTCTCCTCTTGCCCTCACACTTTCCCAACATCAGGGTCTTTGTCTGATACCATAGCCATATTGGAAATCACTATCTTTCTTCATATTCTATTCCAACAGTAGCTCCTTGGCCAAAGTATAGTTTATATATCAGAACAACCAAATAAAGTGGCATCTACATGATCAAAGGCCTTACTGTAATCTATAAAGCATAAAATGGTTTTCTTGTGAAATTCTCTGGCACGCTCTAGTAGCCAATGTGGATTTGAGCATGATTGCTGGTAGCTCTTCCATTTTTTGCTCCATATACAATAAAATTCTTTGTTGTAAAATCTTGACCATCACTTTGCATGGATGGGAAATTAAAAGAATGGTCCTACTGAAATCTTCGGCATCTCCTAAGTTCTGCACCTTTCTCTGGGACTGAATTTCCAATCTGTGGGCCACTGCTTTGTTTTCTACATTTTTGGTGTATTCTTTTTAGTATTTTAATAAATTAGGTCTCTAGTTTAAAATAGCTCTATTGGTATTCCAAGTACTCCTAGTGATTTATGTCTCCCAGGTACTTTGAAAGTAGCTTTCACTTCACTTCCCAAAAGACTGAAAAAAATTGTCATTCTTGTGTCTCTTCTGTAGAGTTCTTTTGTATATTTTTTGTCATCTTCTCTTTGTTTTATCCTGACCAAATTTTATCCCAATCTTGATTTAAATTTCCTTTCGATATCTTGGAAATAATGTGTTTGACTGTCCTCTTCCATTTATTTCCAATGATTATTTTCATAGTTCGTTTTGTCCCTAAGTACAAGTTGCTGGAAAGCCACATTCAGGTGTCAAACCCTATTTCTGTCACCTTTTGCTTCCTGTCTACTAGTCCCTTGAGTCCAGTTCCCATACGCATGGCTAAAGTTTGAATTCAGTCCTATATACACATTATTATTGCTAGAATTGTTCACCCTTATCACTGTAACAGGAACAGTGTTCAAGAATTGTATCTATATGTCTGAAATCCCGTAGTAGAAAGTATGCCACATAAGGCTGTTAATGTCATCAACCATGGGCATTTTTAATAAATTACCGACTTCTGTTTTTACACAGACATACACACACACCAAAGTTCCCAAGGCTCCCTTGAGGTCCCCTTTTTCATAAAGAAGCCATTGGGAGTTGTGAGATGGGGGGGAGCATTTAACATCTGAAAATTGTCATTGCTAGTAAAATTTTCTTGCTGGTAGCAATTTTTGGAACTTAAGACTTTCCACTCCATCCAGGTTCCATAACCCCAAGACAGAAGGGATCCCAAGGGAGCCTTAGGACTTAAGGGAGGGGGTAATCATAGGTCTTTAATTTACAAAAAAAAAAAAAAAAAAAAAAAAACCTGCATCAGGCTTACATGGCATAAGTTTCTTCACAGGATTTCAACAAGAGAGTTGCTTCCTAGGATGGTTACTAATCCAGGATATAGTAAAGCACATCTGTTTAACCCAGGCTGAAGGTACCTTGGTGTCATGGCTTTATTCTAATGTGCGGTGTGGGACAAATGAATAACCAATGAGAAGTAGACCATGATAGAAGTTTGAAGTAAGGATAACTTCCTTTCAAGTCATGCTGTAGAGCAGCAGTGGGCAAATTGCTGTATGTGGGCTGTATGTGGCCCTCAGGGGCATTTCTGTTACCTTGCAGCCCTCTGCCCCAAGCCCCCCCCACCAAAAGAAACCCCACAAACTGAAAGGGTGCTTCTGTGGGTTTTTTTCCCCCCTTTAAAAGATGCTTTCTTCTCACAATTTCTGGGTCTGATGGAGCCTGCAGAGGGGACCATGTCCTCACCTTTTCCCCCACACCTTCTGTTGCGTAAGCTAGTGAAGTTCTTTTTGGCAGAGGGGCAGCACAGAGGTTCTGTCACAAGGTCGTTATTGCAATTCTGCTTGTAACTCTGAGTTTTACTAAACACATTTGATGCAAGAGAGGCTCCCTTGTCTCAAGGCAATGCAGTCCGTGACAGGAAGCTGAGGTCCCACGGCCAGGATGCAGTCCTTGCGCTAATTTTATCTGTCCAGGCAGTAACATTTGCTGCCTCGCTGCACTACACTGCACCTGACACTGCCCTTAACCTCATTCCTTCCTTTTTAACCCAGCATTCTAGTCCATCTTGCTTCTTATTTCCAAAATTAGAAGAGATTAATTTTAAAAACTTACTTTTGGCACATGTGGGTTAAATTCCACTGCTCTGTGAATAGCTTCTACTGCATTCATCTCTGCCGTACTCAGTCCTCGCCTTGAAGCTGCCTCAGGAGAAAACCTAGGGAGACGAAAGGAAACAAAAGCACAGAGGTCAATGTCAGCACCAGGAAGCAGGATAAAAGGAAGATCTAAGGAGCAGGGGCCTGTGAATCCCGTCTGACCCAGTTTCCTTAGCTTCGTCCAAAATGTCCACTGCAAAAGGACATTCTGAACAACCAAACTACGCACCGATTTTTAATGACAAAACCCAGCAGCAGTCGAAAGCACGTTTGCCATCCGTCATGACAAATATTCAGACAGTCACGCTTTTTCTCTCTCCCTTATTTTAACTCTCTGCTAATCTAAATTTGTTTAGGTTTTATTTTAAAATCAGGATCAGAACCTCAGAAGGGAGGGAGAAAGAAGGAAAAAAATATGCCTGGAGCTGATCAAGAGTGGGGTGTTTTTGTTTTGTTTTGATCTCTTTGAAATTACATTTTGGGAAGGGTTCAGAGGGGTTCTCAACCCAGTGCCACTGGGACAGGTTGAGACGAGAGCCTGGTGCAGGAGCAGGAGATCTACTTTCAGCTGCACTTATCCCTGGGTGATGTGCCCCTACTGTGGGCAAATATCGTCTGCCCCAGTGAATGGAAGAAGCGGGGAGGAAATACCCAGACCATGCAATCTCTTTCTCACCTCACACCCCACGGCTAACTCCATAGCTGTACTTGGCAGGCAGACACCACAGGGAAAGCTGTGACAAACCTAGCCCTGCCCTCCCAAGCTGGAGTCGCTGTGTAGGGAGGAAAGATGTTGCAGTTGGTACTGGCGATCTACAGGACAAAAAGAATGAAAGAAAAATAAAATTACTCAGGTCTTGAAGTGCACATCACACTCTTAATAGCAAAACTCTCTGCAAAAAAAAGCAGGAAGGAAAGCAGGCTTTCCCGTGCTGCTTGCTCCCCATTCTTCAGGCCACACTCTGAACCCCAGCCACACGTGCATGATGCGATTCCTTTCTGCTCAGGAATTGGGCTTTTCCACCTTGGAGCAGAGCCTGGCTCCTAAGAGCCCATCTCTGTCCGTTGCGGAGCTTTCCCGCACACTGGGGGATTTCCTACATTACTCCTCAACTTGGACTGGAGGAAAACAAGAGTGCTCCCCACTCCGGGGAGCTGCTCCTTCCAGACCACGATGATCGTGTACTGCTTGCCTGCCAAGAACTTTTATACAGTAAATGCTTGGTATTTCTCTGCCTCAAAGAAAGCATCAACTCCTCCACCCCCAACACACACTTATCGTTCTGCTGGTAAGGATACAATGCCATTTCTGCATTGATCATATTTTCATTTTCTGGCACACAGGAGGAAGGCTGCGAACGAAATGCCACCTCCCTGCTGTGTTTGCTTTCCAATACCCGAATATTGCTGCCATTTGCACCTTAGACCACAGTGATACTCAAATGACCTTCATTATGCAAAATCAAATAAACAAACAGTTCTTGTCAATAAGTATATGTTGCAGATTTATAGCAAGACCAAACACATTCCTGCAAGAGTGAACAGTTCTTCAGTGATTAAAAAGAAATTAATAAATGTTACACATTACCCAAATGTACAGACAGAAGTTCCTCTAGACTTACTTGTCAGAGACGGCTCTGGCTTTGAGAAGTGCGGCTGTGTAGCATATTGTTGCAGATTTCGGTAAACTTATATCTGTGGCAAAGAAAGCAAAAATGAAAAGCACATGGTTCATATACGTATATAAGACATGGTGGATTTTGTTAAAAAGCAAGCAAAAATGCAGTAGGACTGCAGTATCTGTGGGGGATCAAGACACTGTGGATAATAGCAAACCCTATATATATAGCATTGTCTCTGGTACCCTTTAGTGTACCAGTTCTGGTAATTGCATAATGGAAAACTATTTCTGTTTTTTTTTTTTAATTTAACATTTTAAATATTTTCAGACAGTGGATAAGTGAAACTGCGGATCCTGATCCTATGGCTATGGGGGTCCTACTGTATATGATCAAATGAACAGCTAATCTTGTGAGGGAATGGCCCCATCTAGAATTACAATTGGCTAAGCTAAAACGCTTGATAAATGAGTAAGAAAGAAATCCTGTAGACTGCCATTTTCTACAAACCTACCTGAGATTAAACAAGACAGAAATCAATAGGGTTTGCATTTGAGCACCAATGTACAGGTTTGTGCTGACTTGGCAGACCATACTGTCAAAGGGTGGCCTTCTAGTAAGGAAGTTCCCTTAAACTTAGAAAAATCAGTTTCTGCCATTTAATAGTTACTTTTTTTAGGGAACAGGATTTCTAACCTCTGCAATATTTTCAAAGAATGAAAATAATCTGGAAATACAGTTTCTGTTCTGAACAAGATGGGATGAAATATATGGCCAGGCATTTTAAATATAGTTAATTGAGTAGTTTGTGCGCCTCTTATCTTACAATCTTTTGCACTGTTTCTGTATTTTCACGTCTGTTTATAAAGTTAAGGACAGCGATGCCATCTGGATGAAAAAAAGTGCATATATACAAACACTGATTCTTATATTCCAAGCCCTGATACTTCTTCTCCCATCATATTCCTATAACATTTTAGCAAATCCTCTTGATCTTCAACTTCAAACAATATTTATAAATTTTACTTACTGTTCCTTTCATTATTTTTACCTAGGTTTTCCCTTTGTAATGCAATTTCGTCATATTTTGCGAGGTCCCTACATTTACTCTTTCTTTTTATCCAATCCTTCGACCACTGCCCTAACACTTCTTTCATTTGTTCTTTATTTCCCATTTTTCCTAACAAATCTTTTATCCTAATATCTTGTGTCTTAATAAATTCTAAATCCCTCTTTTCAATTTTCCTGGGAATTTCTCCAACTCAATCACTGGTTATAGTGGAGAAATTGATGGGATAAATATTTTTCTACACCTATTCCAAATATCATTACAGAAGGGATTTTAAATATTTTTACTATATTCTTGTTATAAAAAGAATAAAAACATTTTTTTCAGAATTAAAACATAATTCTTGTGTTTTCATATCTAATCATACTAATTTATTGGACTGAGATATAATATCAAACATATATCTTATTAGATTGGCTATATGAATATTACCTTAAATTAGGAAATCCCAGCCCTCCTACTTTGTTAGATTGATACCACCTCTTCTTGTTAATCGCTGATTTTTTTAATGTCCAGTACAGAATCTATTTATCATGTTTTGCCAGTATTTTAACTTTTCTTCAGTTATCTTTATTGGTATAATAAACAAACAAACAAACAGGTAAAATCTTCATTTTACATATCACTGTTCTACCAAATTATGAAAGTCCAAAGGTACATATGTAATGTTACAATGAGGAAAAGAATATATTTTAATTAAAGTTTGCTCTCTGAATATACAGTGCCAAAAAGAAACTTTTTACATTTCAAGCAAGCGGGGGGGGGGGGGGGGGGAATCACAGGATAATTTACAGCCTTTTGGTCTCAAGAGCTGGGGAATAAAAATTCCAAACTGTGCTGCAGAAACACTAGAGCCTCAAGAAAACTTAGGTCATCCATCCTTCACAGACATGTAACATCAATTTTTGGACTCTTGTCTACAATTTTTCTGCATTATCCAGAGGTGTGCTTAGCCTGAGGAGGTGGATTTCATCCATGAAAGCTTACAATTTGTTTAATCTTTTAGTGGTCCAATAAAAGGCATCAACAATTTTTGCAGCTGTGTAATCTTGGGGACCACACAGCCTTCTCCTGGTTCTTAGTGTTTTTTAAAGAAAATGTTTAAAGACTTGGAAGAGATAAGAAAGGGGGTTGTAATAATGGCAGGGGATTTAAATATGGTTATGGGTAAAGAGAAAGAAACATCAAACCCCACTAAAGCTGAACGAAAAATAATAATGTTACAGTAAGGCCTGAGGTCCAGGGATGTTTCCATTTATTACGAACCCTGTGGACAGCACATTTCTTCTGCACAAGAGTCCTGTCAGCCAGACCTGACTGGAACAACAGCAACAACTGCTACAGCAGAGATAACTCTTTAACCCAGATGTCAATAGTGTTCACATTATCTGCATAGATGCCTCAGTTCTAAGCATCTTGCCCGTACCAGGACATCATAAAGGGCTTATGGCCCAACAGGCTATGTTGGACCCAATAGCCAGAAATCCTTCTGGTCTATTGAAAACATCTTGGTATCTAAAACCTCTATTAACAAGCCAACGCTTCTGGAATATTCATTGAGCAACTAGATATTGGCAACTCCATTTATCATGATTTCTGTCTGTTTTTGTAGAAGGTAGATGATGATCTCAGATGTCCCAGCTTATCTGAGATGGTCCGTCAGGACTATGGCAGGAGAAAACACCCAGAAGCTCTGCTATGCAGTTCCCTTAAGTAATTATGAAGACAATTACATGGGACATGTTAATAATAAGCACTTGGCAGAATGCAACTGATGCAAATAGGTGAGGGTCACAAATTGCTGTTTGGACTTCCAGCTCACTAGCATCAAGTGTCATGAGCTACACTGAAATACAAAACCCAGAGACAACTTAATCTGACATTCTTTTTTACTCCATCTATTGCATTTGTCAAACAAAAACGAAGCAAATGGCCCCTCTTTAAACAAATAGTGTATCATTAGATTGCTGTTTTCTATTGCACACCTGGCAACAGGATTGTATATATCCACAGCTATAGCAAATGGAAAAGAAAGTATCTCAGTGGCAAGACAGGCACTGTTGCCAAGAGACATCATTATGTTTTTACATCAGATGCAGAGCAGAAATCCAAAAGACATATCAGAAAACTGCAAACAAGATATTATACCACCCAATAAACTTATTTATTTACAATATTATACATGTAGTTAATAATAAAGGGGAAGATTATCTAGTTAAAATGATAGGGCATATTGTGGACATTCTCCTAAAACAAGCCAGCCATAGAAGAAGTCAGCCAGCAGGAGGAGCAGCTGTCAAGGCCAGATGCAAAGTTATGTTCCTGCCTCTCTGTAGTCTCAGAGCCTGCAATGATAAAAGCAAAGCGTGGTTGTAAATCGCCCAGAGAGCGGTTTAAGCACCCCACAGTGCTTAAACCACTCTCTGGGCGATTTACAAGTTAATTATGCAGGCTACACATTGTCCGTCCCCCCCCCCCCCCGCGATCTGGGTACTCATTCTACTAACCTCGCAAGATGGAAGGCTGAGTGAACCTTGAGCCCGGCTACCTGGGATTGAACCCCAGGTCCTGAGCAGAGTTTGGCTACAGTACAGAGGTTTACCACTGTGCCACGAGGCTCATAAATAGAGATGGGGGTATTCGTATGCAAATACCCCCACACAGGTGGCGTTAACGAGGGTCCAGCCCCATGGGGCCGGACGGTCCACTCACCGATCCAACATGGTCCGCACGATTCTACCAATGGATCTGTGGTACACGATCCACTCACCAGTCCTGGCAGGAGGCGGGAGGACAAGCCTCGCTGCAAGGTCGAAGAGTGGTGAGTGGATCGCGCGCCGCGGATCCATTGGTAGAATCGTGCGGTCCACGTCCAGGGTGGATCGGTGAGTGGACCGTCCGGCCCCATGGGGTTGGACCCTCGTTAATGCCACCTGTGCAGAGGTATTCGTATACAAACACCCCCATCTCTTCTCATAAAATATGACTCATTGGAAAAAGTGCCTCTGGTTTTGCCTGGTGCATGATCCTCTCTTCCACTCCTGCCCTAAACTCCGTGACTCTTCTGGAAACCACTCAACACAAACAGGACCATTGCCAAATCAGAAGAGACAGAAAAAGCAGCATCCCTTCTGATTTCACACACTTCACATTTAAAGTGAAGGTTTCACATCAGGAGACAAGGGAAGCGGCCACCTAGCAAGGCCCTCAAGCAACTGCTCCCAGGCTATGGACTCCTTTTTCAGGAAGGTTAGTCTTGTCTCCCCCACTATCCTTCCGCCACCAGGCAAATACATTTTTTTAATATAGACAAGCCTTTGGTCACTGGTCACAACTTTTTAATGACAGGTGTTGTTTTGCAATTGTTATATTGTTTTTAATGGGTCTAATTTGGTTTTAAATGGTTTTAAACTGGATGGTGTATTTGTTTTAACAGGACAATTTATTGAACACTGTTTTCATATTGTACTGTATTGTGTTTTAGCTGAACCTGGTTTGAGAAACTTTATTGCCTTGGCTCCCTTCAGGGAAGAAAGACAGGAGACAGATAAAATAAAATAGAGATGTCTCACTGACTGGAAACATTTTATATCTGCTAGTTTATACAGGAGTTAATCAAAACCTTCAGAGGCCAAAAAGAAAAAAAAAGAAGAATGAGCGAGGAAAGAAAATATCTATATGCGCCTGTCTATGAACTGATCTTCCTGCATTGCCATAAAAGCAAGAAATTTAAATGTCATGGACAATATGGAGTTAATTAGATGAAAGCTTGTGAATATATACAGGCTTCACAGGTGTGTTTGGTGGGGACACGAGAGGGCCTTCTCTGTTGCTGCTCCCAGACTTTGGAACTCCTTCCCACAGGAGGCCAGTTCATTAGGCCCATCTTTACTGTCCTTCTGCAAACAAAGACTTTTCTCTTCAAGCAAGCTTTCCCTTGGTGACTGGCTTCCTGAGTGGGTTTTTTTAATAGCCTGTTGTGCCTTACTGCTTTGAATGTGCTTTAAGTGTTCCTTTTGTTTACTGTCTTTAAGTGTAGTATTTGTTTGATCCTTTTTTTAGTATTTGTACACAGTAGGACCCCCATATCCATGGGATCAGTATCCACAGTTTCATTTATCCATGGTGTGAAAATATTAAAAATATTAAAGGAAAAAGATCCAGAAAAAACTATTTTACATGTATCAAATGATGTAAAATGGCTTCGGTCCTTTTTTTAAGGAGAAAGGCAGGGTAAAAATTATGTAAATAAATTTAAAAAATAAATACAATCTTCTTAGAACTTTTAAGAAATTCATGTGATATAAAGATCTATAGAAAAGGAATTTCAAGAAAGGTTGCAATGTCTCCTCTCCAATAAAAGTAACTATATTCTCTCAATCCAGAGAGAGGGAGAAAAAGAGAGAGAGAGAAGGGGAGAGAGAGAGGGAGGAGAGGGAGAAAGAGGAAGCAAATGTATGGAAAGAGATGCTTATACTCACCGTCATATTTTGCTAAAACTGCCTGAACATCTGCATATGCCTGTAACTCCAGCAGAGCTTCTAGCAAATTTTCATGGATGTTGAACATGCTAAGAAGAGGGAATTCCTTCATTAACTAAAAGAAAAGAGGGGAAAGGCTTAGATTTTGCATAAGATCTCGTAGCACTTAGATGAAATCAGTTTTAAATGACTGTTCTCCCCCCCCCCCCTTTTTTTATTTTTATTTTATTTTTAATTCAGAGAGCTGCTTTGGGGGCTCTCTGAAGATTCTGGATGTTCATATCAAAAAGCTTCCAGTAGAATTCCTTGACAGAAACAATTATGTTTGTAATGTAACTGTCTTCTGTTTGCTTTATCATAAGGCAAACTGAATAATAGTTGTATTACAAACAACTTTGTCATCTTTACATGGATTCCTTTTTTTAAAATGGCAGGTTGTTTAGGCAAATATTGTCTGGAATTCTTGGATAAAGGACAAATTTGGACAGAGAAAGAACCCCAGAAAAATCAGCTAGCCTAACATCTTTCAACTAATTCTTCAAAAATCTGACAACAACAACAATAATAATAGTTACTGTAAAGCTGAATTTACATGGTACAAAGCACTGTGTAAAGTCACCTGAAATAAATCCCCTTTGTAATCTGAAGTTGGAAAAGAATCCAACACATGTTTTGAACCACAGTGTTGATGATGAGACTGCTTAGAAGCCAAAGGAAGGAGCCAATGCTACACTTCTGCAAGCAGAAAATAAGAGCACAGTGGAAAGAAGGCAAATCTCTTCCCACTGTGACTCCCAGCCAAAATCTCCTTCAGAAAGCTAGGGAGTCCTCTGGAGTGGCTTTTTGGGCTCTCCGAGGATTGCTGCCAAAAAGGAAAGGAATTATCTCCTTGTGATGCTGCAGTGCTAGGCTGGATTTATACCAAAGTGCATATTGGAACTTCCACTAAACCAAGTTCTAGATAAACCTCCTCATGGAGTAATCCAAGGAGTGCACAGTTGAAAGGGATCTGCTTTGGAACATCTGTCTGAAGATTCTTCAAAGCATGTGAGACTGGATAAGTTACTTAAATTATGCTACTGATGTTCTGACCTCCTAATCATCAGTGCAAACACAACATGGTTGGACACTACCAATTCAAGTGTGGTCATTAAACTGTCTACACATGTGTGAAATATAATGTGTACTTTTTTTGGTTCTGCCTATGCCCAGTAGTTTAAGGTCCAGCTGGCATCTGATATTCCTTTGGTATTAGTAAGCACACCACACATTCCTAAAGAGGGCATGATACATGTGGGTGCATGGGGAGTAAAACCAAAGGTGGAGCAAAGCAAAGGAGCTAGGAAAAAGTCCCTAGACACATTAGAGGCTCCATCTCTTATAATCACAATACTGAATGCATATGGAGTGGCCAAATAACTACATCACCTTGCCACAAAGCTCCAGTGGGAAGAACATTTTCCCTCCCAACAGGATCTCTTTAAGCCAGTAGGGGAAGGTAGACATAGAATTGGCCCCACTCTTAGTCATTTATATTGATAAATTATTTGTATCAGTAAATCAATAACCCCGATTTTATTTTGTGGCACACACTATTCTATCCTCCAAGAGAGGGAAACGGAAGGGAGACTCAGTCAAAATGCTTGAGTTGTACTACTGCTGAGCCCTAGCATGTGTTACTTGAGACAGCTGTCTCACTTTGAACCATGGGAGGGCCAGCCTAAGCTGACTGCCCATCACTGAACACTGACTGGTATGTGTTGTGTTCAGTGGCTTAGCAAGGTGCATTCCTAGGACTGCTTGATGATTTGCTGCTATCTGTGCTGTTGGGCTGAGCCTGAGTAGTTCCCTGATGTTCTCTGACTATAAAAGAGAAGCAAGACCGGTTCACAATGCTTGAAAACTGTGGGCGAAGTGTATCAATTTAAACAGATTCCTGACATTTTAAACAGACATGTCAATTTCTGGAACTGAACTTCAAGATTTGGAGGAAAGAAGGAGTAAAATAAAAGCTATAGGAAAGTTTTTATTTTATTTTATTTGCCAAAGAAACAAGTACATGAGTTCTATAGCAAATCAAGCCTGAACTTTTAATAGAAGCTAAAATGACTAAATCTCATGCTATGAGAAGATGATTCAGTAGAAAAGACCATAATAATAATGTGTGTGCCATTAAGTCAATTCTGACTTATGGCAACTCTTTTCAGGGTTTTCCAGATAGAGAATACTCAGAAGTGGTTTATCATTCCCTTCATTGAGGGGCATCTTGGGACTGAACAGCTTGCCCAAGGTCACACAGGCTGGCTCTAGTCAGAGGAGGCACAGTGGAGAATCAAACTCCCAAACTCTGGCTCCACAGCCAGATTCCTAAACCACTGAGCTATCCAGTCAGCTAAAAAAGACTATACTTCCAGAAAAAAGTTAAGAGGTAGTAGCTCTCCCCAAGACCTGGGAAGGGTTCTTAACTATAGGAACCTTTGTAAGACATTAATTTGTACAATGCCTTACATCAGAAGCAAGTTGATGCCACATCCCATAATCATTCAGTCACACACACAGTCTACAAAAGAGGAAGAGAAGCAAGAAACAGATGGGCAGGGGAAAACTTCTGGGGTTAAAACCTACCCAAATGAATAAATTCAACCCACCAAGTTACAGTTAAGGGGGATGAAGTGAACCAACCAACTGCACAATTATGCAGATGAGTAAAACGAGAAATAGAACCAGGCTGACATTTTAAAAGTTGGATGATTATCAAAACATAGAAGGAACATGCAGAGTTAAACTGGCCCAACTCAGGATAATAACCCTATGGAAAGATAACTCCATCACATGACATTAGTTGCATTTCCCTAACTATGAGCAGCTTCTATGGTCATATTTTAGCAAATCTTAGGAATGTTTGAAACCTTGGGATTTCAATTTCTTTAGTAATTGGTTTTAATAGATTATATTTATTTTATGAGAGTATGTTGCAAATTAGTGGTATTGTCCTGTGACAACAACTCTCTTATCTGTAAGCATTTAAGGCCCTATCCTGCCTGGAAGCAATGCCCTTTTCCTTATGCATAAGAACTAACCTTGCTAACTATGCGCAAAGGAAGCCATTTACATATGCTCAAAGACACTTTTAATTATTGCTTCTAATTTTTCAAGGCTGAGTCTGGAACATGGAAACAAAGAAAGTTCTAAAGCTTGCCTCAAATTATATTCTGCTCAAAACAGGCACTGCTACACTAAGGCCAACATAAGATTTCAGTAGTCCTGGGTCAAGGAAATTATAGGAAGCGAACCTCCCCTTCCAATGAATTGGATTTTCTTAAAACAGGGCACTACTTCACCCTGATCTCTCTTTCTTGCTGGTTAAAGATTTAAAATCTCAGACCCTGGGCCTAAGGAATGGCAGTGTCAGCCCAGCTCTGAAGAACTGGGCCACTGGAATCCATAGGCTGGGTGCAGAAAATAAAAATTAACCCTTAAATACATTTCTATGCACAGGGAAAGTGATAACATACTCCATTTCCTTTTAATGCATCATCTGTGTTTTGCATGAAAGCCCTTGTTTATTATTAAACTGAAGCAGGAAGCCATTTCTCTGACTCAAGTGTATATTGTAAATATAGGAATTCAGTTCAATGTTAAATGGTCTAGTGCACATAAAGCGTAGGTTACAAATAACAGAATCAAAGTATTTATTTGCATTCTGTTGTGCATACAAATAACCATTAGTAGGCTAATATTTCCTGGGCCAGCAAAAAAAAAAAAAAAAAAAGACGATTGGCAACAAATTACAAACACATTTCAACCCCCATTCTTTTATTCTGCTTCATTTTCTTTCTTTGTGATGAACAACAACCGACTCCACCCTCTCCTTGTAACACACTCTGTCAAAGCAATAGGCAGGGACACAAGATGACAGTGCGGGCGGGTGCACTGTCTAGACTGTGAGACGTGCGTATCAACAGTAATTCCATCAGGAATGGGCTCTTTTTCAAACAGTCCTGACTTAAATCAATTTGGGCTGCAACTGTGAAAGCATCCATCCCTTTGCTCTCAGAATAAATGCAATCCAGTAAGAGCATGGGGCAGACTAAGAGTGAACTCTTAACTGGGACCCTCTATATGCCGCTGCCGAAAATCTTTTTTTTTTCTCCTCAAGTGAAATTATTTTTTTCTGAACCATTTGAATTGGATCACAAAGAGGTGGGGTAGCAGGAGGACAAGTAATGCAACTGGAGTACTGCCATAAGAATGAAGCTGCCAGAAATTCCTCCCTAACAGAGTGCTCATCACTACAACCATCTATCAAATCAAAAGGAAACAATGCGCTATTTACTTTTCTATCCATAGTAAGAATGTTTTGTGTGTATTTTTCTTTAGGTTTTTCCTTTTGTATGCGTGTGGGAGGGGGATGATTGTGGTGTGAGTATGTGGATGTTTGTGGTGGGTCAACAGAATCAGATCTCCAGTGCTTGGGGATGATACAGATTTGTTTACAGCTTGATAGCAGTAGAGGTTTGTTCTATTGCTACTGCCACCGTCTCTATGCTGCTGCCATTCAGAAGCATAACTAAAGGATGGACAACCTCAGCTGTCACACAGGATACAGCTGGGAAAGAAGCAGGTAAGATGAAACTTCGACCCTGTCTACCACAACACACGGGGAGTTGCATAATATTCCTGCACTATTTCATGGAACCCATTCAGAGAGCAGGAAGTAGCTGCTGTGACAGGGTCTAAGAACTTCAGCCTTATTAAAGCCATATTTGAAACAACAAAGCAGTGTAGGTTGACCTACACAGGCATGGGGAAGTGAACCCCAGGATTGGCAGGAAACACAGGAAGCCTGTACTAAAACATTCAGTATGTACACACACTTCACACATAAGACTGGCAGAAATAATGGAGATGCATACACATGGGCATACATTAGAAGGAGAGAGATTGTCAGCTGTTGAACAAAAACCTCATGCTTAATGCCAATAAGTGATTATAGGAAGGAACTCTGTCTCCATGTCATTTTCACTTAAGTTTTTTTTTAGCAAAGTAAGAACATATTGTCAGCACTGGGACCAGCCGTTGAGTGTATCATGCGTGAAGGAGCGTTAGGGTATAGTAACGTCGTGAGAAGGGGAGCATGGAACATGATTAGCTAAAATGGGGTAAAGTCTGGCAAGAAAAAGAACGTTGTTAAAAACACAGATTTGTATCCACATAACAACTGCAGTTTAGCCTATTAACACTGGAAAGGGGGGGGGGGGAACCCTGGTGAAATCAAGCGTATACATATATTGATCATATTTGCAATGTGTGTTCCAGAAGTTCTTAAACAAACCCTGCAGGCTTTTCACAGAGTCCATATTCTACTTTCTAGCTATTTCTCATTTCTCAGAAACCAACTACTAGCTGAATCCCTCTCTTCTTTCCCAGATGTCACTACTCCCATCTAAAAGCTTCCATTCTGTTGCCTGAGAGTGTGTGTGTTGAGGATACAAACCTTTCTTCAATCTTTTAAGGAAACTCACAGCATCTACTCTGTACGTTTTATAGTTCCATAAATTATAAAAAGGGTTATGAGCCACATCAAGGCAATCTAGAATTCTAACGCTCCATAAGATTGTCTATGGGCTCCGCTGCCTGCCCCGATTCTCAGTGCAAGAAGAGAAATTCCTTCACACAGGCACACTTGCTTCATTAAGGGCCACCCATCGGGACCATGATCTTGGGAACACTGTTCCACTTGAGGGAAGCACAACAGTCATCAGCTTCACCATGACAGGAGTGAAATGGCAGCTTCTGGGGAGGGTGAGCTAACAAAATGTGAAGTAGGTGTGCCCATGTGATGAAGACAGGCCAGCCTATCACCTCGTATGATCCCCCCCCCCCCCAATTCTGGCTGAAAGATAACTCTACATATGCATGGTATGCACCATAACAAAATTGTAAATACGAATGTGCCAACCCAAGCTGAGGTGCTGGCAGCAACTGGGATTAGTGGAGAAGGGTCTAGAGGTGATAACTACGTGGGAAGTTGAAACATCAACAGGTTAACTGTAGATATATGGTCTGTTTGATACAACTCCATGTTCCATCAAGTGAAAAACAATGTTCATTTAAAGATTCCAAATTAAATCCTTTACATTACATTACGTTATATTACAGTGTTATCATTTCTCTAGCCCTCAGGATACAGCTTAGAAATGTTATTTTTTAGACTGCAACTCCCAGCATCTCCATGGTTAGCTGGAAGACTGTGAGAGGTGTAGTAAGAAAAGTAACATTTCTGTGGGAAGCTGGTTCAGTTTCTTACCTAGCACTTTGGAAATAATAAAGTTATTGTATTAGTTTTAATTTAGTCACATTTCCTTTACTCCGAAATAGAAAAAACATTAAAACACTGAAAATAAATACGCTTATTCGGTGGGTATCCCTCACACCAGCTCCAGGTGCATGTTAAGATCTGATAAGGTCCTTGGCTTTTCACAGCCTTCCTCCAGACTCCAATAATAAAATCCATGAAAGCAGGGATGGGCCACTTTCACACATCCACCCTAGACGCTGGAGAGCTGCACCTACTCCCACACTCCACTCACCCCACAAAATTTTACTTTTGAAAAGCCTCTTTTAATTTTTTTTTTAAAACCTCATGCCTTCTAGTGGCCAAATTTTTTTAATGGGAGGGCCACGGGGCCCCAGACATGGCAAAATTGTCTACCATGCCCCATATTGGGTACCTCGTTGGGATGAAAACAAACAGGGGTGTGGAGGTTGCTGGGGGCCCCAGGGGTGCTGAGAGATACATCTGGACACCTGAGAGGCTACACTTAGTTAACCTCTGCATTAGAGGAAGTAGGATTCGCTATGTAAGATAAGGCAAACTTTCCCTTAGTGACTGGCTGCCTGGGTAGGGCTTTTAATTGGATTGTTGCACCTTACTGCTTTAAATGTGTTTTGGTGTTGCTCTTGTCTACCATTTTTTAACTATGGTACTTGTTTGATCCTCTTAGTACTGTATACTTTACTTACGTTAGTTTTGCATTATGTTTTTAAATGTTGTAAGCCGCCTTGGGTCCTTTTTCAAGGAGAAAGGCAGGGCAAAAATATTTTCAATAAATAAACAATAATAAAAAAATATTCAATATTTAAATAATAGGGAGGTCTTCCTGCTTAGATGTTAACTTCTGCATGCCAAGAAAGGGTGGGAGAGGAATAAGAGAGGAGTAGAGAGATAAAGCACACAACCCCAAGAATGTCTTCTGAGGCAGGAGGGGTGGAGGTTATGTGTGAAAAGGCCTGCCAAAAGAAAACAAGATATAAGCTATTGGTATTCCCATTGTTTTTGGTGTAGAGGTTGTGCTTGGTCAACAGGCAAAATGAGTGTTCTAGCTGTGCTTTGACTCATCAGGGTAACAGACAAATATTAACACAAATCCAAACTCACATCTCTCATCATTTTCACAGCTTCCCTGGTCCTCCCCAGCTTTCTTGCACACATAGCCAGCCTCCTTTTAATGTAGACTAACACATTAGTGTCCCGTCCTGGGGAGAAAGAGAGAAAGAGAAAAAGAGAAAGAGAGAGAGGGAGAGAGAGAGAAAAGGAGGGGAAAAAAGATTTTAAGAGATTGAGTGTTCGCAGAGACAGAACAAAAGTTCCTTTTAACAACTTCAATATGTAATGTATAGCACGGGGAGGGGATGCTTATGGATAAATATCAAAGATGGGAAGAACAGAACAAAAAGCACAGACTGATTTCTGCGGTTAGCTACAGTGGTCTAGTGCTGGAACCTGTCTGTCACTATATGGGGGTAGGGTATTCATGAAGAGAGAATTCTGCAAAGTGTTTTGTTGTTGTTGCCATTGTTTGGAAACCCTTGTGTACATCATACTATAAATGATGTCTGGCATTGGTACACAGTTGTTCAACTGCACTTAGATCAGAGCCACAACATCCACTTTGGCCCTTAATGAAAAACTGGCCCTTGTGCACTGGCTGATTAGAGTTAAACAGTAATTGTAAAATTGAGCCACATGTCTATAGGTCTCACTTATGGTACACAGTGCCCTCGGCTGCAAGTAGTGAGAAAACAACTGCTGTTATTCCCCCACCCCACACATTATCAGTCTGAAAAAGTTAATTATAATTTACTGATTTTGCAGAAAGAGTTATTTTTGAGCAAACATTACTGTTAATGGCACAAAGTTCTGAAGGCTGCAAATACTTTTCTATCAATGGTGGTACACAGGCTGCTGACAAATTCTCTCCCATTAGGAAATTCCTAGTCCTGAACTGTGACAGGGTGGGGAACCCATTCCTTTGAGGATGTTGTTGAAGCACCATCAGCTCCAGCAGGCATGGCCAATAATTAAAGATAATGGGAGCTACAGTCCAGCAACATCTGGACAGCTGCAGGTTGTCCACTTAGTATGCTATATTGAATTGTATAACACTGAAGGACATAAAAAACATTGCAAAATAAAACATGCAGTCTCTGAGTTGTTAAGAAGCACAGGAATTAATAGGTTTAGACTGCAATCCTAAACACACTTAGGCAGTAATACATTCTACTGATTCCAATAGGATTTATGCCTGGGTACATGAAATAAACCTCAAAGGATGCAAATAACATATGACCTTTTAAAAAAAGTTTGATAAGTTAAATGCACAGAGGAAGCAAATCAGGCAAGAACAAAACAAAAATAAAAAATAAAGACAAAAACATTCTGGCACCTTAAAGACTAACTGCTATATTTTATTTTAATTTTTAATTTTTTTTTAAATTTCCAAAACCAATACAAGAATACAAAATACTTACTAATACAATCTAAAACACAGTGCACCCCCATACCCACGGGACCCTTTGGGGCAATACTTTTATTACGAACCTCCTTTCCAAAATTGTATTGATTATTGCTTCAGTAGTCAATTTATCATTTAATGCAATGTCCCATACTTCATTATACCAATCTTCTAATTTAATATCATTTTTATCTTTCCAGAATCTAGCTATTAATATTCTAGCACTTGTCATAAAATTGGAAATCAATTCCTTTGAACAATAATCAAGTTCTATCTTATCAAAAATTGACAGCAAAGCAATTTTAGAATTAAGTTCGATATCTTTTCCAAATATATCACATATTTCCTTAAAAACCAATTTCCAAAATTTCTGAATCAATTTACACTCCCACCACATATGATAATATGTGCCAATTTCTTCATCACATTTCCAACAGGCCTTAGAATAGTCTGAATTTATTATGTTCAATTTCACCGGAGTCATGTACCACCTTAAAACTAATTTTAATTTTTTTTCCTTTATTCTTACAGACGTTAATCTTAAAACTCTCATCTGCCAAATTTTTGTCCAATCCTCTGTTTTAATTTCTGTTTTTAAATCATGTTCCCAAATTGATTTCAAACCTTCTATTTCAGTCTCTTTTTCCTCTTGTTCCAAAATTAGGTTATAAATTCTACTTACTACTCCCTTCCTCAAAGCATCTTTCTGCATGTCTTCATGTGATGATAGAAATTGTTCATACTTAGTACATTCTCTACATTTGCCATTAGTCTTCAATCATTCATTTGTCCAGCTATCTAATTGGATAAAATTATACCATGATAGTTTATTAGTTTGAAGTTTAACTATAATCTGATCCTTCAATCTCATTTTAATCATCCAATCCTTCAATCTGGCAACTTTTTTGTCCTTAAACAAATCAGTTAAACCCTTAAAGTTTGCTGGGAAATTTTCTATTTCGGTCACTAATTTTAGTGGTGAAGTAAAGAAACATAACTTCTTTTTATATCTGTTCCAGACATTTAACATGTTGCTTAAAAAAAGCGTTATTCACCTGATTTATTGTATTTCTCTTTACTACATTAAACAAATATTTTTCAATATTCCCATTTATTTCTGAGGATTCCATATCCCACCAAATTAACCTTCCTTTGTTATATATAATATCTCCAATAAATCTTAGTTGATTCGCTATATAATAATTTTTTTATATTAGGAATACCTCCATTTTTTTGAGCCTTATACCAATATCTTTTATTTATTCTTGATTTTTTACCTTGATTACAAAATCAATTAATTAATCCCTGCCAATACTTAAAATCTTCTTCTAATCGTATTGGGAGCATCCTGAATAAAAAAGTAATTTGGTAGTATTTTCATTTTGATCATAGCGATTCTCCCAAACCACGATAGTTTCAATTTCGAATACTCCTGCAATTTATCTTTAATATCACTGTTTAATTTGTTAAAATTTTGCTTCTTTAATTTTTGAGTCACTTTAACTATGTTTATACCTAAATATTTAATATAATTACATATTTTAAAACCATATTTATTTACAAATGTTTATTGTTCATATTTATTGTAATTAAACATCATTATTTGTGTTTTTGCCAGTTAATAGTTAATCCTGTTATTTCCCCAAATTTTTCTAAATGATTTTTAATTTTATCCATACTTTCTAATGGGTTTTTAATAGTTAATAATGAATCATCAGCAAATAAATTAATCTTACTTGTATCATTTTTACCTAATCCTTTAATTAATTCATCATTTCTTATTGCATTAACTAACAGTTCTATAATCATACAAAACAATATTGGTGAAAGTGGACAGCCTTGTCTTGTACCTCGGCCTAGAAAAATCCGCTCTGTTAAACCATCATTAACTATTACTTCTGAAGTAATCTTGATCTATAACCCCAATAAATCTTCTACCAAATCCCCAACCCTTTATAAGCAGCTTTAATGTTGGCCATTCCACACAATCAAAGGCCTTAAATATGTCTAGTGATAAAACAATTGCCTTTGTTTTTGTCCTTTTCTACCTCATATATAATGTTCAAAACTCGCCTAGTTAAATTATCCATTTGTCTTCTCTTTATAAAGCCACATTGATCCTCTTTAATATAATTTGCTATAAATCTATTTAATCTATTTGCTAATATAGCAGTAAAAATCTTAGCATCTTGATTTATTAGAGATATAGGTCTATAAGATCCCGGATCTGTTAGATCCTTGTTGGGTTTTGGAATAAGAATCGTTAATGAGTGTTTCCAAGAAGGTGGCATTGTCTCTCCTTCCAATATTTTATTATAAAACATTTTTAGCTTAGGTATCAAAATGGAACTAAGATGTTTATAATATTCTGGACCCAATCCATCCAGGCCTGGTGTTTTACCATTTCTCAGTTTATTAATGACTTCAGCAATTTCTTCTTCTTTAGTCTCTTCTTCTAATATTCTTTTATCACATTCCAATAATTTAGTTTTTAAATTCTCATTTATATAATTTTCTATATCCTCTTTCAGTACATTGTTTCCTTTATATAATTTCTGATAAAATTCTTGAAAAATCTTCAATTTATCTTTCATTATATTACACCTCTTGCCTGTTCTATCTTTAATTACCCCAATCGTGTTTTTTAATCTTCAATTTTTGCACATTCTAGCTAATAATCTTGAGTTTTTATTGCTAAAAATGCCACCTAGTTTGTTGCCTAGCAGGCTGGGTTACACCAAACGATAGCTCTGTTCATTGAAGCCCCTTTATCACTGCAAGATGTCCAGGCTAGTCCACAAGACCCCAATCCAATTCAGGGTGTTTTTGTAGCTGAACGATGTGGATATCCCTGGGGATGCTATTATACTATTATAGCAGCTTGATTAACTGTCAGGGTTTTACTCTACGGAATACTGGAATTTGTAGTCTGGTAAGGGGCTTAGAATTCTCAATCAGAAACAGGGTGGATTTGATTTAAATCAAACTGTTTTAAATTTTAAAAATGGATTTTTAAAAAGAGATTTAAATTTTAAAAATCATTAAAAAAATTAAATCATGATTTAAATCAATTTGATTTTTAAAAATCGCTGATTTTTATTCACGCTGGCAGAGAGCTCTATTATATGTCTCTGAATTGCAACAGAGAATTCCAAGTAATTGACCAAACTAGAGATCCCAGCATTCCATAGGATAAGACCATAGTAACTGAAGTGTAATGAAACTGCTATAATTGTGCAATGCAGATACATCAGGGATGGGAAGCAATAGAAGAATGTGCTAACCATGGACTGTGCCAAACGGAATGGTGGGAATAAACAGCTGAATGCTTAGAAAATGATAAAATGCTGTGCCTTCAGTCCCCTTGGAGCCCTTTGTTGCATTTCTCACCATTCTGAGATGTCACTAATTTGCTTATTTCTTGCCACTCTGCCCTTCCTCCAGTCAGCACAATATAACATTTTCACCCACAGCCATTTAATGAAGTAAGTTAAACCAGGAGAGGTGATACTGGTGTGTTACATCAGGAATAGGAAACGTGTGGGCAGTCTAATGGCATTGGCCTGCATCTGCCATCTTCCTTCACTGTTGGTTACGCTGGCTAAAACTGATGAGAGCTGTGGTTTAACAGCTGCTGGAGGCCACTTTTTTTCCTATCCCTGTTCTACATACACATTTGCACATGCACGCACGTGCGCATGTGCACTCACACACACAATCTTTCTTTCACCCTAAAACTGCTCATTATATCATAAATGTTCACAACTATACACAGATAGAAACAAATTTTAGATATGAGTGGAATTATATAGCATTGTTACTCATGGGTTCTCAAAAATTTGTGCATCATCAAATTCTTCCTCTTGCCCTCACCAGACCAGTTTATCACTGTGTGTTCTCCCCTACACACTTCCAGATCTTTTATAGTGTCAAGAAATCATTTTCAAGGCATAACAGAAACTGATTTGTAAAGACATTCAAGGACAAGATATTCTATAGATTTTAATTGTTTTTCCAGGTCAAAAGTATGGAATCCTCCATATCAACAATCCCAGTGGGCTAGCTGATTACACATGGGGAATTTGAGCTTTCATTTTTGTAGATATATTACTATATACTACTAATTGCCTACACTTGTTCCATATACTGCCATTTCCACTTAGTGCCAAGGGAGGATGATCTCCTCTCGAAAAACACTCATATTTAATAGTACAAATGAACACATCCTGCAAAGTGCAAGCTGCAAACATTTCTAAGAAAAGGAAACAATTCAGATCTCATTATATTGGGGTGCTTCTGTGGGCTATTTTACATGCATATTTACATGCACATTTAATGGAAAACATGAACTACAAATCAGCCGAGTGTTTCAGCCAGCAGTTTCTGTTTAACATGGTAAACATGGTGAGCCTTTGCAACATTTTCTTATGAGTTAGAATCAGATTATTTATTTTTGCGATCATTCTAGGTGACTTATTATATTTGTTCCAGCATGAATGTATCCTCCTTGAACACAAGAGGTTGTAATTGGACCTCACAGGTGTCTGTGGTCAATGATACTAATATTTTCTCAGCTATTCAAATATAACCCCACCCCCAATATCTGTAGCTACATATTGAAGATCCTAAACAAGAACACTAAAATTTTCCCTTCATTTGTTCCTAGTCCAGATCTTGGAAGTAATGTATAAAAATTGAAGTATTTAAATTGAAGTAGCATTAAATGTATTAGTTTTTCCTCTTACCCAGAAGAAAAAACACAGATTTACCTATCTTTTAAAAGTAATATTAGCTGGTTTTAAAGTCATTATAATGCTCTATCTATGTGTCCACACATGTCATCTCCAGAGAAGAAGGTACCCATCCACCTCCCAGGAGAACGAGCTGTATAAAAGTGAAGCCGTAGCCAGCTCAGATAATGGGCAGAGTCTCTAGCAACCATAAACCAACAAGATCAGGAAAACTTAGTTTAAAACTAATGATCTACACAAAAACAGTTACATGTCTGCCATCTTCGGATGCTCTTCCTTAGCAGAGAAACACTGCCTGAAAGGACAGTCTTAACAAACACCTCTTCAGTTCTCTCCCAGCTTTGCAGCCCTGCAGGCCAAATAGGTCACAGTGGCCAATTCCTACCACCCAAAGTTCCCAGAACAAAACACTTTTAAAGGAACATAGGTGCTCCTATGGGCATAGTATTCTTGGTAAATTCTGCAGTTTATTTTAAACCGGATGAGTTCATTAGCACATTAATAATATTAATTCTATGAAATAACTATTTTCATGTTTAAATCATAAAAACAATAAATTAACAGCAATAAATTAATATTTAGACCTAATGACCCAGGGTCTGCCTAAGTCCGTGACTAGCTTATATGTATTACTTAATTTCATTCAGTGCTGTATACATTCTGCTTCTGCTTCTTCAAAACAATCTAAACCCATGAAAGCTAAATTCTGAAACCTCTATAAATTCTGCTAAGTAGTGTTCTCGAAGGCTTTCACGGCTGGGATCTGATGGTTGTTGTAGGTTTTTTGGGCTGTTTGGCCGTGTTCTGGAGGTTTTTCTTCCTAACGTTTCGCCAGTCTCTGTGGCCGGCATCTTCAGAGGACAGGAGTCAGAACTCTGTCTGTGTTCTGAACACAGCCAAACAGCCCGAAAAATCTGCTAAGTAGCTTCGTTTGCACAATTTGTGGGGAGCGGGTTGCTACCCATGGAGAGGAGGAAAGAACCAGGCAAAGCACACACACACAATATTTAAAAATCTGCCCCAAACCACAAGAAAGTATGTTCTGCCCTCTCTCTAGCTTTAGAAAATTTAGGATGTATTCCTCATATACTGTCAAGAACACTGTCACAGCCAGAAGCTGGCTAGAAACATGCCCTTAAAAAGAAGGCTGGGATTCTCAAGACACTGAATGGCATGCTCAAACCCACTGTGAGTGCTTCCTCAGTATTCCTGCAGAATCACCATGTAACCTAGAGCCCTGAGCACGAATAAGTGCACAGTCTGCAGTCCCCAGCTGTTCCTGACAAACTGTTGCTTAAAGATCCCAGGATTATTGGTCACACCAAGAAAAACTCTTACTGTGTTGGGCTTCGTACTGGGAACCATGATGTTGCAACTGTTGGCTACGCCTGTAACAGCCTTCCCCAGCCTTCAGAGCCTGTTTAAAGAGTTTTTCTGCTTCCACAATAGTTGTTGCCTCCTCTTCTGCCAAGAGAATATAAGCGGTGGCACACCTGTCAGTGCAATGACAAAAGCAACAATCAGTAAAGGAGTAAAAGGTGGAAGGCATTTGCTAGGATGCATCAGGTAAGCACACGGTTCCCGCCTGCCTGATTATGGCAGGCAATGTGCCTGCCCTCACCCAGTAACCAGTGGTGGATGTGATGGCTCTCTGAAATTATTCACTCAGGTCAGGCTGACTAGAACTACCCCATTCCTTTCAATGCAGAAGAACACTTTTGAACTTGCAAAACAATGCATGAATTGCACACGTGACTAAAATCATTCTCTACCATTAATACTACAGTGGTGCCTCGACTTACGAACGTCCCGACTTAACGACCATTTCGAGTTACAACCAGCTCCGGCCGCAAAATTTTGCTTCGACTTGTGGCCGGAGCTTCCAGTTACGAACAGAAAAAGGCAGGGAAAAAAGGCGGGGAATTCAAATTGCTAACTGTTGGTAGGCGAAGAGGCTGCTTCTTTGTAGCTCTTTCGCCCCAGCAGTTAGAGTGAGTGCGATCGGAGGAGGCTTCGGACTGCCTGGTAAGGTAAGGTGCTGCTTTCTGCTTTTTAAAAACTGTTCTGGGTGGGGTTTGCAGCGTGGTTTTGGGCTGGGTGGTGGGATTATGTTTCTATGCTGTGATGGGTCTTGCGGGGTTTGTTTGCTTTTTGCTTTGCTTTTTTTGCATTTCCGAAGGGTCTTGCACGGTTTGTTTGCTTTCTGCTTTGCTTTTTTTGCATTGCTGAAGGGTCTTGCATGGTTTGCTTGCTTTTTCTCCCCCCCCCCCCCTTCGGCCGATGGGTCTTGCAGTGTTTTGGGTGGGGTTTTTTGGTGATTTTTTTCTTCGGCCGGAACGGATTAATTGCATTTCAATGCATTCCTATGGGAAATGGTTCTTTGACTTAAGACCATTTCGAGTTATGACCGGAGTTCCGGAACCAATTAAGTTTGTAAGTCGAGGCACCACTGTAGTAGCATCCTGTTCTGCTTTAAATTCCAACCTGTCCTTGTGTTTCATCTTCTGTTATGAAACAACCTACTGAAAACTTTGCCAGGTTTCTAGGATTGTAACATCGGGAAGTGAAAAAAGGCAGGTGCCCTGTCTTCACGCAACCCTCCCTGATCATGCATAGAAACAGAGAGGAGTGCTTAGTTAGCTTTCTCATTTGCACATTGACTCTCCTGGTATTGATCAATTATAACTGATGGTCTGGAATGAGACTCCCTCAACCAGCTGCTGTCCAGATACATTGGGCACATGGCCATGCTGACTGGATGGGACACGCCGTCCAAACACACTGGAGGGCACTAGCTTGTAGAAAACTCATCTAGATCAGGCAAAAGGTTTTCAGATGACCATAAACACACTTACTCATTTAACTCTAAGGCTTCATGAGCGGCAGAAATCCTGGCCTGGGGGTTTCTCTCTCTCCACGCTTTTTGCATTACTGTTAAATAAATTTTAAAAAAATAGAGTCATCATTTAACAGGTCCTCATTCAGGTCTAGATTATGATACTTTGGGGCATTTTACCAGAAAAAAACTGGCTCATTAAATCCAAAGAGGTAGTTTATACTGTCAGTCCATTTTCTCCCCAAACTTGAAGTCTACTGTTTCAGTGTATTCA
Source organism: Intellagama lesueurii (assembly GCA_037013535.1). NCBI lineage: Eukaryota > Metazoa > Chordata > Lepidosauria > Squamata > Agamidae > Intellagama > Intellagama lesueurii. The sequence goes on along the minus strand of JBAJHW010000005.1, from coordinate 65,317,662 downwards.
AAGAAGAGTGAACACAGGTTAGTATCTCCCCTACAGGTGAATGTCAGCAGTGGATGTTGGAGGGAAAACAGAAGACTATCTTAACCACTGTTTGTTCAAGGTGTACTGATGAAAATGATCAAGTGGTTAAATGAAGGAGAAAATGCTAGGTGCTTCGTCGTCCTGGTGCCCCTTGCTGCAATTTGTTGTTATTTGGGGATGTCCTAACCATCCCAACATCCAACCTTTCCTCCAATAAGCTTAATGTGCATTTTAGCCCCACACCATCTATTGAAGTAGGGTAAGCTAAGTTGTAACAACTTGGCCTAAACTGAACCTAGATTTCTCAAAGCCACACTCAAGAGTCTTCAGCGATCACATCCCAATCGGCTTTTGTGTTTGGATCACTTCAAATCTAGCCCAAGCAGCACGGGTGGTGCAATCTTCAATATGCCTCCAGGGTGCAATTCAATCAAAAAGTCAGAGTGGTTGATCACTGGGGTGTTCTCCATGCAGTTGGACCCATGTAGGGGAAATGTTACTAATCAGGTGGAAAAGACTAAGTATAGCATGCAGTTGTATCCATCAACACAATGTGCAGCTTTATGCAGAAGCAGCTCCCGGATTGCTCTTTCCAAGGAGTGGCAATCCAAGAAACAGCAATCACCTCTGGAAGCTATGTTGGCTCCCTCGTTTTTTATTCCTTTGCCGACAGTTAAAGACCTACCTCTCCAGGCAGGTTGAGCCATGGCAACTGGACTTCTTTCTTATTCTTCAGACAGAAGAAGCTACTTGGATGAGTAGCAAAACGTTTCAACCTAATAAAAAAGAAGTGCAGTTGCCATGACTCAACTTCCAGATAATCTCACCTGGATGACTGGGAAACTTCACATATATATCTCCAGGCAGGCTTTTAACCACTATGATTGAGTCCTTGGATGCTGCTTTTGGTTTTTTCTTTTTCGAAGTATGGTTTGAAAGTTTTCTAAATGCCGTTTAATTATTATTACATAATTAATTGATGTATTTTAATTATTATAGTTTATTTAATTGGTTTTAAAAGATCTTATAATCAATTGTGTATTTAGTGTGACTTGCTTTTAGCATTGTGAGCCACTTGGGCTCCTTCACTGGGAGAAAGGTGGCCCACAAACAAACAACTAAATCCACCTTTTTTTTCTCTGCAAATCACAGGTGTCTGATGGGGCTGGAAGCACAGAAACAGCTTGGGGGGGGCTGCACTCTGCCCCCCCCCCCAGGGAGTGCTGTCTTCTACTTGTATGAATACCAGGTTCAAAAAGCTCTAATCATGCCAAGTTATTATCTCTCAATGTCACCTCCCTTACCGGATGGTTGTGGGGGGTGAGGAGGGTGTGCATGAATGGGACATTTGTTCCTTTTTATTTCACAGAGATTCTTCCTGTTTCTCTACACACTCCTTCCTTCCTGGCATGAGGAAAGAGCAAACATATGCCAAGGGCAGCCTGAGCCTCCTCATACTGTTGTGATCCTCGTGGCTGCTGAAGCAGAGATACAGCATTAGGGCTACTGCCAGCTTCTGCCTGAAATTAGTCATTCACCAGCTGGGAACAAAAAGAAACCAAGCTGCTCCCACATGCCACCATCGTTAATAACATGCAATAAGCAGTTACTCTAATATAAAACATCTCAGTGTGACTGCTATCATAAAGAAAAGTTGTGAGGAAAAGGGTAAAAATGAGTTTATCAAGAAACTGGAAACACATTGTATTTTGTACTGTATTACTTCTCTGTGGAAACTCTTGGGACACAAGCAATAGAAACTGAGGAGTAATCTGAAATGCCTGGTTTTTAACTTCTTAAAATAGGTTTTGTTCATACATATTGAAAAGTTTCCAAAAACACTTAGGAAAATTCTTACTGGCATCTGCAGGCCTTAGATGGTCCGTATCACATGTAAAGAAAGTTTGATGATCTTGTGCTGAAAGATTCATATCATAGTATGTCAACGGCTCTCTTCCTGTCACCCATGTATACCTGCAGGGGCACCAAAGGAAGTTTAGTCACAAGCCTACACAGCTTGCTTATGGTACAAGAAATGGAAGAACTGGATACCTAAGCTAGCCTAAGACATTTTGATGCTTGAGGCAAAGGACAAGACAGCTTCTTCTTTCTCCCAGTTCTCCGCACAGAAGTAAACTAGGTTGGCAACTGAGTCTTACTTCAGTAGCCTCTACCACCACTGTCTTCAACTAACAAGTGGACAGTAATGGACATGCCATGTGGTACAGTTCTGTCTTCCAACAACACAACATCCATCCCTGACAAGGCCCTAAGAAGGTCACAAACACATCTGCCAAGTTCTCCATGTCTTTCTCCAAGTTTTTGGATGCCCACTAGTGTTCTCTTCACTCTAGCCAAGAGAGCCTGCAGTAGAGAACTACTGAATATTTATTGTGCTAAAAATTCCTTTTTTGGAAATGGTATTAGTTGGGTTAAGTTGGGGAAAAGAGGAGGGGACAGTTAGCTGTTGATTGTCCTGTTGAATTTGGCTGGGATATATTAGAATAGTCCCTGCAAATTAAAATAAAACACAGAAATACACAGAGGTAGTTTGAAAGCTATCTTGCACGCTGACTCAACTAAACAGGGAAAATTGTTGTTGCAGCATATCTCATTCTTACTTCACTCATGACCCTTGTGCTGGGTTACTTGTTCTCAGTGATCCCTTGTTTGTCACTGCACTGTTTTCAGTAGAAGCTGACTCTGGGAGCTCCTGCCATCATGAGAAACTCAGCATCTTCCAGAGATCACTGTGATGCTTGACCCAGACTATGGAGGGGTCAACACTGTGCAGACTGTAAGACTGTAAGGCATCTGTCCTCCCCCAAAGCTTGGAAAAGTTACTTTTTTGGACTACAACTTTCAAAATGGATACACTGGCTAGATGCTAGGAGCTGTAATACAAAAGGTAACCTTTCCAAACTTTGTTTCTGCTCCTCCAGTGAGATTAGAGTCACCTGAGAAGGGGACCTTTGGTTGCATCATTCTGCAAGAGTTAAAGGTGTTATGTTCTGCAACAAGGAGTCTGCTGTACTGAAGCATTCTCTGTGTGTGTGCAAGTTAGTGAGGTTCAAAATCATGTGGGTCTGTCTATATGAGTAAAACAGGTTTTCTCCCCTAGACATTCACCTTATAACACATGAGAACAATGGAATCAAACAATGGGACTATGATGAAAAGGGCAGGCCAAGAAGCATAATTCGGATCCCCACAGTTCACATGAGTCTGTTCACAAAGGATAAATAGCTAAAGAGACCTGTAGAGTTGTTGAGATTGACAGCAGCAATTAACAGGTACTAAAATTTACTTTCTGAAGTAATTACAATGCTTCAGTAATAATTCTTTATAATACTTACCGGTTATATTCGGCTCCTCTAAACAGGTTTAGTGGATTTCGCCAAACTTTGCATTCTGTCATGATGAAAACAAAATAAATATATGCTTTAATAAATTGCCTTATAATTGCCCTTAAATATTAATGCCAATATCTTCAAAATAGTCATCCCAGGTGCATTCCAAGCACCTAAACAGAAAACAAGGGAATATAAATGTATTTGTATGATGAGATGGGCACCCTCAGGAGCCCCAATTTGTACAATATCCTCTGTGCATTAGAAGTACCTCCATCAGTCAATGGATTATACAGGCATACAGGAACAAATCTTGTTAACATGCATTACATCAGGCCAGACTCAGAACTCTGAAAACTATGGCCTTCCAAGGTTTTTAGCCAGAGGTTGTTTTCAGCTCTGATGTTTGAGATACTTTAATGAGATGCTTTGATAGTATTGCGTACAAAGCCTTTGATTAACCTAAGCTATTACTCCTCTTCTAATATGACACATAGCCAGAACCGGAGCTTCAGAAAGTTGATTCTTCGAATACAAGTTTCAGAATCCCTCAGATAGTTCAGGAGTGACCTTCCTAAGTCACTCTTAGGACAAGTGGCCTCCAATAAGCAAGCAAGCAACAGGATGACCTTGTTAATCACTTCAGATTCCCAAGCTTCCCTCAGTCATAATGTACAATGTATTGGGGGGGGGGGGGGGAGATGAAGTTGTGAAAATCACTTGCATCATCCCTCTTACCAACATGATACTTCAAATTGGATTTTGGCCATTATTGGGTTTTAAGATTTAGAGATATGAGTATGTGTCTACGACATGCCTGATTTTTTTCAGAAAAAATCCTTATGCATTTGTAGCATTCTCCTTTAAACATCTTATTTCTTTACCTTTTTAAAAAAATTGCTTTGTATCCAGTGGTGCTGTTGCACTAGCGGATACCACTTCTTCTGGGGAAATGTGAGATATTCAGTTTTCACCCACTCCCTAAATTGCTAAAAACTGTTCTTGAAGGCTTGGGATACTTTGAAAAACCATACTGCCTCAACCCCATTGATCTAATCAGTACTTGGATGGAAAGCCACCACAGAATACCAGGATATCCAGGCAGAGCTGGACATAATTTTGACTCAATTGCCTAGAGAGCCAATACCAGTCCTAATTGATGGTGCTGGGCTAGATGAGTCAAAGGGTCAATTCAATATAAGAGAGTTTCCTATGCTCCAAGCAGTAGATGGGGTGGAGGGAGGAATTGGTGAAAATTGGGTGCCCCACATGAAGCTACCAGTAAATGCAAGTGATTCACACAAAGCATTTATAGTATAATAAAATACTTTATCAGGGGGCATAAAAATAAATTAAAGGGTGATCTCAAGAAGGATTCTAAAGAGCAGTCAGAGCAGCAGGAGAAAAATAAAAAAGGAGAACTGGGGAACTCTTTCTACTCCCATGCTATAGAGGCATACACCTGGATTAGACATAAGTCTTCAGGAATTATTTTCATATATCAGTGGTTCCCAACCTTAGGTCCCCAGATGTTCTTGGACTGCAGCTCTCAGATGCCTTCACCACCAGCTGTGCTGGCCAGGATTTCTGTGGCTGCAGTCCAAGAACACCTGAGACCTAAGGTTGGGAACCACTGCCATATAGTTTTGGATGCCAAAAAGGGACAAACAGCAAAACCCAAAGGCAAATGCTATGTAGACAATGCCTAGGAGTGTGCCCTGGTTCAGAACCAGATAACGATATTTGGCTAAAATAAGGTTGTCTTTTGAAAGCAACCTTTCTTATTACATCTTTTATGTTGCAGATGATTTCGCTGGAGACAAGCCACTCACCAAATGTGATTTATTACCATGATTCAATTTTAGTGAAATCGTAAGGTGAAAGGGTTCACATGTGGAGTTACAGAACATAAAATCCAGGCAATCACTTTCATCCCTGTGGGCTTGTTTATTTCCTGAACAAAATTGCACTTAGTTAATACTGTAAATCAGTGCAAGTATCCACCACAATCTACTACTTTAGTTTCTACAATGGATAACATTAAATAAATGGCATCAATCGCTGACTTTGCATAAAGCTGAACGAAATGAGTACTGACAAGATAGCGTTAATTAGTATAAGGATATTCACAATAAATGACCTAAAAAAGGAAAAATGAAAAGTTCGATATTTTTCATTATACTGATCTTCTGAGGGGATTGGGGGGAAACTCCCTAATGAAGGAACCAAATGAATTTTAGAGTGCGAGACCAAGGGAGGAGAAGAAACACATTGCAACAGATTCAATTAGAAAAAGACCAACAGCAAATAAACTCATTTAAAAAGCTGCTCGCATTTCAATATCGTTTGGAGTCAAGTATTCTGTTCATCTAAATGGAAATGGGAAGCTTACAGGCCATGGAAAGATTGTGATTCATGATAGAACAGAGTTGATTACTTCTTATGCAACATACTACACAGAGCTTAGAAAGAGACACTTTAAAGGTAATTTAAGTAGTTTAAGTAATTCACCTGAAGCAAACAAAAAGTAACTAATTGCCTTTAATGGCGCCATGGGATTTTAGTAACTTCTTGGCTGAAATGTTGTGGCTGAGCATATTGATTTGGATTCCTGCATTGAGCAAGGGATTGGACTCGATGGCTTTACAGGCCCCTTCCAACTCAATTATTCTATGACAATAAATCATGACTAGAGTAGGTCTTGACTCACCACATCCCCACTGATTCAATGGGCCTACTGTAGTTGGACTTATTATGCTAAGCAACAGGATTTCAGCCCTCAACCACCCTAGGTGCTTTAAAGGCTTTATTTTTTTCCTTTGGCCTTCTAAAAGTAACAAGAAAAAGTAACAACATGACTTGTTACACAGAAAAAGCACAACAACATTACCTTTACAGTCAACCCTCGACTTACGAACGGCCCTAGTTGCGAACTTTTCGACTTACGAACCGCTCTGATAGAAAAATATAGCCTCGACTTGCGAACTTTATTTCAAGTTACGAACCGAAAAAAACCCCTAAGTCATCTTAGGTTAAAAGGAAAAAAAATTAAAAAAAATTCTGCCCCTAGTGGTAGGAACGGATTAACCGGCTTTGCATTAGTTCCTATGGGAACTAATGGTTCGACTTACAAACCACCCCTCGACCTAAGAACCAAAAACAGCCGGAATGGATTAATTGGTTTTCAGTGCATTCCTATGGGAAATGCTTATTCGATTTACGAACTTTTCGACTTAAGAACGTCCTTCCGGAACGGATTAAGTTCGTAAGTCGAGGGTTGACTGTATTAATATTATTTTGCAAAATGAATGTCATTATGCTGCTCTTACTCAAAAAGTAATACATTACAAGGAACATGGCTAGTTATAACACATTATTGCCATGCTCTGATACTATAAAAGTCCTTTAATGTTTTGTTCTCTTGCCTTGTCAGATCAAAACAAGCTATGACTTAAAGAACAATGGGCAACAATTCACTTCCCCAGGGGGTTAAGTCCAAGGCCCAAATCTCCACCACTTGCCGGTTAATCCTGTTGTCACAGCCACCATTGCCTCAAGACCCTTTCGTTTCTCTCTGGGTTGGCAACAACAGACCAGGAATTCCTGGTTTCCCCTTGTTTATTCCTACAGCCAGAAACCTAAAAGGGCATGATACCTTATTCAATTTTTATTACAGTGGTGCCTCGACTTATGAACTTAATCCGTTCCAGAAGATGGTCGTAACTCGAAATGGTCGTAAGTCGAAGCACCATTTCCCATAGGAATGCATTGAAACGCGATTAATCCGTTTTGGCCGGGGGGAAAAATCACCAAAAAACAAAACCAAACCAAAAACAACCACTCTAAGACCCATCGGAAACGCGATTAATCCGTTCCGGCCGAAGGGGGAAAAAAAAAACCAAAAAGCAAACAAACCCTGCAAGACCCATCGGAAATGCAAAAAAAGAAGCCCAAAAAGCAAACAAACCCTGCAAGACCCATCGGAAATGCAAAAAAAAAGAAAACCCAAAAAGCAAACAAACCCTGCAAGACCCATCAGAAATGGGGGGGGGGGGGGACCAAAAAAGCAAACAAACCCTGCAAGACCCATTGGAAATGCAAAAAAAGAAACCCAAAAAGCAAACAAACCCTGCAAGACCCATTGGAAATGCAAAAAAAGAAGCCCAAAAAGCAAACAAACCCTGCAAGACCCATTGGAAATGCAAAAAAAAAAAAAGAAAACCCAAAAAGCAAACAAACCCTGCAAGACCCATCAGAAATGGGGGGGGGGGGGGGGACCAAAAAAGCAAACAAACCCTGCAAGACCCATCGGAAATGGGGGAAAAAACCAAAAAGCAAACAAACCCTGCAAGACCCATCAGAAACGCGAAAAAAAACCCAAACAAACAAAGACTGCAAGACCCATCACAGCACAGAAACATAACCCCCCCAGCCCAAAACCGCGCTGCAAAACCCACCCAGAACAGGCAGTTTTTAAAAAGCAGAAAGCAGCACCTTACCAGGCAGTCCGAAGCCTCCTCCGAACGCACTCACTCTAACCGTTGGGGCGAAAGAGCTACAAAGAAGCAGCCTCTTTGCCACCAACGGTTAGCAGTTTGAATTCCCCGCCTTTTTCCCTGCCTTTTTCCCAATCGTAACTCGAAGCTCCAGCCACAAGTCGAAGCAAAATTTTGCGGCCGGAGCTGGTCGTAACTCGAATTGGTCATAAGTCGGGACGTTCGTAAGTCGAGGCACCACTGTATAGCTAAATTAGTTAAGAGGCACACATGTTCAACGCTGAGGGTCAGGACTGAGCATTCAGAAATTATCAGGCCATATGACAAGTATGGTGAGCAGCAGTCATAGTGATCTGGGCACCCATACTTCCTTGCAGAAAGGACCTGGGGCATCTAGGAGGCACATAGGAGGGCACGTCCCTTGACACACTAACCAAACATCAGCATCTAAATCCTAGGACAGTGATGGTGAACCTTTTTGGGCCCAAGTGCCCAAACTGGGGGGAAAAACAACAACAGCTGGTGGCGATGGAACCAGAAGTGGTGGTGGCGGAACCGGAAGTGGCAGCAGAAGGGGGAATCCCGGGCACGGAGGTGCCTCAAGATCCCACTCTGGATCCGCCACCAGCGCCAGCTGCTCCAGATCCTGGCCCGCTGCCTGTCGAAGCGCCAGCAGCGTGGCTGCAGCCACCTCCTGAGGTTTGGCTGCGGGGGGAAGTAGCGATCCAGCGACTTATGGCTTGTGTGCCCGCAGAGAGGGCTCTGCATGCCAGCTGTGACACGCGTGCCATAGGTTCGCCATCGCTGTCCTAGGACATGAGTGCTGAATGACACCAAAGGCTTGTCTAGACAGACTAGACATGAAGACAACAGCATATTTCTGTTTGTGTTCCTAGCAGAGCTGGTACTGAGAAAGAGGTTGCTTCTGATAGCAGAGGCAACATACAAGTGTAGTGATTTGTAGCTACGGAGAGCCTCCTTTCACTAATGTGTCTGTTACCTTAAAATTACTTCTTTACGTAAATGGCAAATATTCTTTGTTCTTGAGCCTACTGCCAGAAATAGTAAATATAATTTTAAAGAATAGAAACCTATCCATTTTTTGGTGACAGTGTGAGGTATAATGGAAAGCCAGCATGGTGGAGCTGATAGACTAAGTTTCAGGAGATCTTGGTTCACATCCCTGTTTGGCCATGGAAATTCTCTAGTGGGTGGCAAAGCTGACCTACTCCCTGAACATTGCACATACTTCAAAAACTCTATTATTGATTCCATAAATTGGAATCAACTTGACAGCACACCATGCCTGTCATGATGGTAGGTGGATCTACTGAAACCCAGCAGTGGAGTTGTTCTATGTTGCAGGAAGTGCTACTCTCCAAGTTAAATGGCACATCCATCCCAGAGGCCCTCAGTAAACTGCAGAAATCTCCACAGCCACAGAAGTACTCCTGCAATGTTCCTCCCAGTTGTAAAGCCTAAAATGAGTCATCTGGTGGCAGGCTGGAAGAACATCCAAAAGATCTAAAGCCCACTACTGCTGATGTGCCCGTGGATTTGGATCAGATCTACATTAACTTGATGTGCCCGTGGATTTGGATCAGATCTACATTAACTTGATGCTGGCCCACTTATTTTCTCTCTCATTGATGTCAGTGGAAAGGGTTTTTTCTTAAAGCAAGACACACACACACACACACACAACATACTAGAAAATGCAGGTCTCAGCTTCATTACCTGGCCATAGCAACCGGATGTGGTTTGGGAAGTAGCACTACTGCTACACACACTCACTTGGGAATAAGTTCTATTGAGCATAACAGGATTTTCTGCTGAGTAGACATGTGTAGGACTGCATCATAAGTTTTCCTTTTTTATATATTAATACATTACAGCATCTTCCCATGGCCACTGGGCAGATGCTATTTTGTAAAATATATTCTAAATCAGGATTAATGAAAAAATAAGCATTGCTCCTTCTTATATGTATAAAGAAACTGCTATTGCAACGTGCACAAGACAAAAAAAAAATCTACCTGAAACACTCTGCCGGTTTGAATCTGAATCTCCATTGCTTGTACTTGAGTTGTTGGGAGAGTTGTTGTCCACCCCACCCAGCAGAGGGCGCAAGTGACTCACAGACACTTGTTCAATGAATGACGTACCATACTTGCGAAAATACCACCACTCAAATATCTAAATTGGGATTAAAGAAAAAAAGACACATACATTTATTAATTTGCTTGTCTTAAAGCAGGAGCAATTTTTACTGATCACTCGCATTGTTATTTTAGAAATATCCAAAGGACAGTTATCTTCTTAGTCTAAGGTCTCAGAAATGCTTCACAACCACCACACTAGCTTGAAGCTAGAGTAACCAATTTACTTACAGGAATCAGTGAAAGAGGAATTAGTGCCAAACATTACGGAGAAAAGAGAACTCCACTCCTGCCACTGGCAGGGCTTTTGTGCTTTGCTGAATGCAGAGGGGGATGAGAAGACACTTGACAACCCACTTGTTTGGTTTCAAAAAGCAAGCTAATGTTTAAAATAGAGGTCTTATCTGAGGCACTCGGGATCTATTCACAAATCTGGAGAAGATGCCTGATACACAGAGAAGCAAAGGAGTCAAATCCTACTCCCACACCAAACCATTCCTGCCGAGAAGGACAAAGGGATGAGACAGAGGCAACAAGGACCTCTCATAGGGAAGGATACACAATCAGAATCCCCAAGATTAAAAAATCCAGTAAGCTAACCAATGAAAAACCATTTGATATGCATGTCTAAAGCCCCAGGTTCAACAGCTGACATCTCCAGGTGAGACTCCATTGGGGAATGGGTGGCTCTCCACGTGCTACTGAACTATGGCCCCTATTCCTTGCAACTGGCTACACCAGCTAGGACTCATAGGAGTTGCAGTTCATCAAGATCTATATATCTAACCACATCTCAAAAAGCTGGGCTTAAAAAGGCCCATCTCTGCCTAAGATCTTGAAGAGCTGATGCCTTCTTGGAGAATGGAAAAGAAGGGACTCAAGAGATCAGGAATCTGATTCTAAAGAAGACATCTTTATATATATATTTTAAAGCCTGGCTTACATATTGATAATGGGAGCAGAGAATTATCTTATAACATTACCATTTCTGTACTGTTGCTATTAGGAAGATTTGCTGGCCTCAACTTTCTTCTGTCTGTTGTGACTATAACGGACACTGCACTTTTCTCATAATGCATTATTTGGAAGTCTTCACCGATCTTCACACTTATCAGACTCTGGGCAGTGGTAATTAAGTAACCTTGCATGGCACTGTATCTCACAGCAGATAGGAAACAACAGCACCACAGCAAGAGCACTAATGCAGTTGTACCAATGAAAGGCTGACATCAGCTCTAGGGACCTTTGAGCCCAAGGTGGCTTTGCACTATCTCAGGACAGAGCTGTATGTGACCCAGCGGCTTTTCTGTGAGTGTCCTGAGTTATGTTCATCGGTCAACAGATGTTCAAGCTAGATCCTGGCTATTTAAAAGATGGGAATGAATTTTGTTTAGTCTGCAGGGTTAAGTGAAGTGACCTGATTTGCACTCCCCACACTAAGAAGTAGATTAAAACACTGAAACAGTCCTCCTTGGGCACAACTATCTCATGATACAGTTCTCAGCTCAAAGTATATGTGCACATAGACACACACACACAAAAGTTGTTTTGGAAAATGTCTGAAAGTTACAAATGTCTATGTGTGAGGCAACTGTGCACAAAAATTGATACAAATATTCACACTTTTTTTTTTACAAGTTGCAAACTGGTGCAGAATTTGGACAGAACAGTCTCATGAACAAATACATGGGAAACTAATACAGACTGGGTATCACCAACCCTTAGTCCATACCCAAAAATATATTTTTTTTAAAGTACAGCTGAACTTTTTCTACGTGACTCATCACGTATTTTTACATTTGCATCCCAGCTTGGCAGAAATTAAAACCATGCATTGTTCATACTGAATGCTGATTTTTCAACATAAAAAAATTATTAAGCAATTTCAGTCTATGTCCAGTTTGCTTAAGACCAGGCAGTATAACTGGGGGGGGGGGGGGGGGAGGATGTGCGGGGGATCAATGAAATACAATTGCCATACATCTCGATCCAGTGGTAAATCATCCATTAAATTACATTGCTTGAAGATAATAGGGAAAAGGATACCTATACACTATTGTATTTCCGGACTCCAATTGGAAACTAAATGCTACAAAGAATAGTTGAGGGAGCTGGCCATGTTTAGTCTGGAGAAGAGAAAAATGACAGCCATCTTCCAATATCTGAAAGAATGTCAGGGTAAAATGGAGTGAACCTGTTTTCTGCAGCTGCAGAAGGCAGGATCTGAAATAACAGGTTAAATTACAGGAAAGGAGATTTCTACTCAATATTAGAAAGAACTCAGTGTTAGGAAGAACACTGAGAGCTGTTTGACATTGGAATGGACTGCCCACTTAAAGCTCTGTGTTCTTGAATATTGAAGGTATTTAAACAGAGGTTGGATGGCCACCTGCTAGGGATGCTTTAGATGAGGATCTTCCTGCTTTGGTAGGGGGGCTGGACTTGATGGCCCCTTAAGTCTCTTCCTGTCCTATTCTTCTATGATTCCATTATTCTAATGTGTGTGTCCCCCTTGCGTCCCAATGCAGCCAACCTATTGACAACTTGAGTGCATCACTTCCACTTCTCTCCATCATAGTTCACTGAACAATAGCATGGGGATTATTTTGTTCTATAATGTTACACTGGGCATAAAAAAGGTACACTTTGGGGGCAAAAAAAGTATCCCACTGGCAAATAGCAATAGATTTGCTGGATTCTAATTCTTATTTTTATGCTGCTCGCTGGATTTTTTTGTTATTGTTTGTAAAGAAAGAGTGTATATATGAACTGGTTGAAAATAGGGGATCCTGTTTGCAAGTTACCAGTTGACATTACTACATAATGCATTATAGACCTAATGCTGTGTGGAGACTGTAATGAAACACCACCTGGGGGATAAAAAAATGTTCTCTTCTGGAGCATGGGAGTCAAAAATGTAAAAATTTGTATACATTACAGTTTAAAAATTATTAGTATCATCATTACCTGCATATGAGAAGCAAGGAACCCAAATGATTAGACACAGATTCTTTTTTATTAATGGCTCAGTTAATTTTATGGCAAGACTGCAACATTTTAAAAACCTGTTGTTTTACTGTCAGAATTGTTGACACTTCTAAAACAGAAATTATAGTCCTATAAGAATGTACGTGTTGCTCTGAAAGTCTCTTTTGTTCACACTTGTAAGGAAACTTCAATTTCTCTGAAGACTAATCATGTGCCTCAAGGTAAAATCAGTTCAATAAATACCCAAGGTACATACATTAAGTCAAGTAATGATTTCTCAGTTGCTTGAAAACATCAACAGAGTAAGCAAGGTCTCTGAACTGCTTCAGCAAATGTGCTTATTCTACAGAGATTTCTTTCATGAGCAGAAACTTAAGTAGGAAGAAGGTCTGAAGACAGTTCAGAGATCCAGCAGAAACATCTTTGGTTTCACATCCCCAGAGATGAAACCTTGTACCAGCACACCTTAAAAGCTGGTTCTTCAAATCTCCAGTTCCATCCTGGAACTTCAATTTAATTTTCAGATGCAATGGCTAAAATATTTAGTTTTGGCCTTTTCTATTTCTCCTTCCATCTCATGCTTTTCAGTGTCTAGCTTGATGGAGAGCCCTGAGCACTAGAAAACTTGTTTTTCCAGGGTATTTTAATGGTCTAGCAAAGGAATTGCCCAATGCTGATGTTGATTTTCATTTTTATGTCTTCTGGGCAAATCTTGCAGTGAGGGATTGGTTTTGTTCTGCCAGCTAAGATTTTGGCATAATTAGCCTCTTTCTCGGTTTGTTATTGTTGTCCATAATTACACAGCAAGGTGTTGAACAGCAAAAGCAGGGCTCAATAGGGAGTTCAATTTAGATGTCATTTTTGAAGTATGAGCCATGAGGAAGAAGAACAGATGCTTCTGCAGACAACAAGGGTGAAAAACAACAACAGGAAAGAAGTTGCTATGCTCCCACCATTCAGTCTGTAGTCTTCTGTATGGAAAACATCTATCACATGAACATTCAGGTCTCAGTAGCCTTTCAAAGTAGTCAATTTCAATCAGATGTGATGGGTCTTCCCTTCACTATGTAAGTTTACCAGATTGTAAGAAGTTTCATGGAATAGATAAAGGGAGTGGACATTGAACAACATTGCTCTGGCATTGCTTGACCAAAATCTTCAAAAGCTGCCATGTATGCAGGATTTTCATAGATTAGGCAAAGTTGAAAAACTAAATCAATGGGGATTTAGTGATTCAACTCCTCCATATGTCCCTTTGATTCAAGTGGATCTACTCTGTGATCTACTTTAACACAGTAAATTGCAGCTAAAGTAGGCCCATTTAATCAATTGAACATATGGAGGATTTGACTCACTGAATCTTCCTTGATTCAATGGGCCTACTCTAGTGCAATTTATTATGCTAAACAACAGGGTTTTGGCCATTAACAACAAGTGAATATAAAGAAGAACATTGACTTTCTCCTCTAGTATATTACTTTGTATTATTCTGTATCATCCTCCAACATGTAAAACAGTTAAACAAACAGACAAACAAACAAACGGGTCTAACTGACTACAATATGTTATGAGGGTGAGAGCCCTGAATTCTGCCTTGAGCTCACTGGAGGAAAGGAAGGATGTAAAAGTAACAGAGAAATAAACGTTGTTTAAATGTTTTGGGAAAATACAGATTATGATTTTGAAATCTCTGGTGTTTTTCATTACTGTGTGCTTGTGTAAAACAGGGCAGTTAATTGTGTTCAGTACAACAGGAAATGTATTCTAAGAGGGACAGCTGTGTTAGTCTGTTGCAGCAAAAATAATAAAGAGTCTTGCAGTACCATCAAGAGGACCAGTTTTTGTTTGGCATGGAATGAAGCCTCCCATATGAGATGGCTGTTAATGCAGCAACCTTTACTAAGCCAGTGTAAGAGGTTTAGCCAATATACCTCTAAACCCAGCATTATCCCCCTCAGTTTTTATGACAGTCAGACTGGTGCACCAGGAGGAGCAGAAGAGTGCTGTTCTGGCAGCCCTTTGCACAAAGCATTTTCTTCATTCTTCCCTTTCTTCTGAGAGAAGCCCTTTGTACAATTCTGCCCAAGGCTGCTTCTGCCTCAGCACAAGAACTGAAGCTGGCTCTCAGCACCAGGCGCCAAAGCAGAAAGCCTCAGGCTCACTGGTACTACAGGCTGCAGCCACTGTCCAACAGAACATAGGACTAGACTGTTAGAAATGTAAATAGCCGTTACAGATAATTACAAGGACACAGAACATTACCTACATGCATTTAGGAAAATGGAGATCTCAAGTACGCTGGGGGCAAGCTGTATACATTACTGATTATAACAAGGATTTTAATAAGGATAAAAATTTGACAACAATGAAGCCTTTTTGTGATTCAACTGCACATTACAAGATTTGCGTAAGAACCATTTGCTGTAACTTCACTATGATGCAGTCTTAAGTATTTGGTGTTTTTGTCTTTTTGCCAGCAATGTGGTTTGTAAATGGATATGCTGACATCAACCTTTAGATCTCTAAATAAGGTTTAATCCTTGCCAGTTAATGTTTTCTTTGTACAATGCACAAAGAGGTAAGAGAAAACAGATTAAAAAAACAATGGAAACAAATTGGTGAATTTGCCTGCTATGGGGATGGGCTGGTTTGCTCCTGGTTTGTCCAGCAGTTGGACAAAGTAATTGCTAAAGCAAACCAGCCCACCCCTTCCCAAGTGTTCCTGCTGGCATCTTTCTGAGTCCCTGCCAGGGGCTACTCTTGTTAAGTACAGGTAGGATCGCTCAGACAGCTTAGCTACTTAATGATATTGGGAAACTAGGAAATTAAAAACTTCCTTCCTCTACCCCTCCATGGAGGGGCAGAGGCAGGAAGCTTGGGTGTTTTTTCTTAAGCCTTTTTTTTTAATGATCCTTTTACAGACAGGGGGGAGCAGGAAGGGGGATTTTTTCTCTCCTCTCCTCTCTTATGAGAACTGGGCCAAATAAGGTTGCTTGAGGTGTGTATGCCATATGGATGCAGGGATCACACCAAATGGCATACCAGACCTCCCACTGATCTTATGTGACCCCATTTATCGCACACTAGTCTGCTCTAAATGAGTTCTATAGCTCAGCCAAAAGCTTCTTGGATAAAAGTTAAATTATTACTGAGTGTTAAATAAATCACTTCCCAATTTGGACTTTTACAACTGGTCATGATGATTCTATATCCATATTTATTTATTTATTTATTTATTTATTTATTTATTTATTTATTTATTTATTTATTTGATTGATTGATTGATTGATTGATTGATTGATTGTGTAACAACCACATTTTGAGGCAAAGTCTCCACAAAGCAATTTATAAGGTAAAATTGTAAAACAACAACATTTGAAAAGTGCAGCCACTTATAGGATCTGATCACTAAAACCATGTGACAGAAGTGTTAAAAGGTGCTGCTTTGGGAATAATCAGAAGGTGCATGATGTACTAACGATAATAATAATCAAAGATGGTGCACTTGATGGCTTCTCTCTCTCTTTACAATTCATTTAATATATTTCAAAGTCAGTGAAGCTCAGCAGTGACACCATCATTGGGAATGGGACCCTCCTGCTCACCAAGCTAAGAGAGAGGAGGTGCAAACTGTGAATCCTCTATTTGCCTGGATATCATTTTCTCAAATACTTTGTGCAAACAGAAATGGTAGTGCCTTTAGAGCAGTGGCCCCTCTGCTGGCCATGGAGTCAGAGTACATGTGTACTCTGTTAATGTATAAATTAACATGAAACAGAGAAACCTATATTAATGCAGATACTAGCTTTTTGACACTTTGAAAAGGTTAGGAAATATGCTAGAAAACTAAAAACCAAAGATACAGCACCCAACAGAATTCTTCACTATGTACAAGAATTATCTGTGAAGATTCTCAGTCATCCAGGTGAGGTTATCTGGAACTTGAGTTATGGCAACTGGACTTCTTTATTATTAGGTTGAAATGCTGGACCAAGAAGATAGCTGGTTTGAGAGAGGGGTCAGGGAGGCCATACATGAGCATATAGAAAATCCCTCACTCAACAGGGGTGGAGGCCTTAGATACAATCTGTCTCCTATTTATCATGCTGCCCTTTCATCAGTCCCCTGAAAGATCAGGATCACACGCACCAGAAAGACCACTGTTAATAACTGTTAATGACCCATGACAATTCATAAGCCTATTCAGACCAGGGGGGAGTGAACTCTCATCAGACTGAAGAAGCTACTTGGATGAGTAGCGAAATGTTTCAACCTAATAAGAAAGAAGTCCAGTTGCCATGATTCAACTTCCAAATGTACCAGAATATTAGCCAATTGGAGATGCATCAAAACACACTACACAACCCAAGAGAAAATCATGCCATTGCTGATCTAATCAGAGGAATATAAAAACTAACATTGATCATCATGTAAAATGTGGAAAATAATATCATGCTAATCAGATCATTTTATATCTTTCCTTTTTAATATGTATACAGAACATTCAGTTACAAAAGCAAGCATCTACAAAGCAGGTTGCATTATATTAAATTAACAGTTCTTAGTGGGAGATACAAAATACTCACCCTATTAAGAAGCAATGCAATCTGTGCACATGGGCTTTGAATGCCAAGATTAAAGGAACTAGATCAAAATTAAAATATACTCTGCAATCTCATATTCACTCACTTGGGAGTAGGTTTTAATTAATTCAGTAGCTGAAATCCTGTTGCACAGCTCTGTGTGTGCAACAGGCTGTTGTCAGCAGCAGTGACAAATCCCCACTGATTAAAGGCTTCCTCTGGCGAATCTGGGGTGCATATGACTTCACTGCATTGTGTATGAGTCACATTGGTAGATGTGTATAGGATTCCACTGTTATTCTAGTACACATTCAAATAAAATTTAATTTATGCACTGATTTGGGGTTTTCCTTCATAAAAGGCACAGCATGCTACTGATTTTATTCATAAACTGGCATGTGTGTGTGTGTGTGTGCGTGCGTGCGTGTGTGTGCAAAAAGTTGGAAGCACATGGGTGCAAAGAGTTGGAAGACAGAAGACAAATATGTAAATATTGTAGGTACAGAATCTACACAACAGTACCAAATGTCCCAAATACCACATAAATAAAGCTAATAATATATAAAAATATAGCCTGTACTTACCAAAATAAGCCCTGAGATTAATGAGGAAGTACCTGTGAGGGCAACGTAGAACTTGGGCGTCAATGTGTTCAAAAACATACTCACTGAAAGATTAAGAAGAAGACAATAATTAAATCAAACTGTTTTCTCACATTTTCTCTCCTCACCATTTGCAAGCCCATACAGAGGTAAATAACTTTATTTTCAAAACTCTGTTTTCTGTCCTTCATGTCCCTCTTCTGCTTGGACAAAAAGTATAGGATTAATCAATAGTTTTACTATCACTGGTGAGCAGTTCCATACTTTCCAACACTCAAACAAAGACAGAAATTTCATTATAAGGAAATATCCCCAGATGGGTCACCCATGTGATCCAAACTAACACAAAATAGATGTCAGCAACCAGTAGCCTATAATATAAATCTATCCAATGGAAGGTCTCAGTAGCAGTAAACCCTTCCACCCTTTTCAATAAATTAGTCAATGATGGCAACTTGCAAATTTTACTATGACGTTCGATATGTAGGTGATCCTTCTTCCACAGAGTACTGCCATTGTCACAACATTTAATTCTGATCTGGTCCACCATGAAATCTTCTTGGGAACCTGGTGCTTCAACTATCAGTAGCTTCAGAATAGTTCTATTTGCATCAGGACCATACTTCAACGGTAAGCAATCTATGGGATCTACTTCTGCTTCATGTACTTTGGCCATCTCATGAGAAGAGAAGACTCCCTGGAGAAGACCCTGATGTTGGGAAAGAGTGAAGGCAAGAGGAGAGGGGACAACAGAGGACGAGATGGTTGGACAGTGTCATCGAAACTACCAGCATGAATTTGACCCAACTCCGGGAGGCAGTGGAAGACAGGAGAGCCTGGCGTGCTCTGGTCCATGGAGTCACGAAGAGTTGGAAACAACTTAATGACTAAACAACAACAATATATGGGATGGCCAAGAGTGTCAAGCTTGTGAGGCACGACTACAATTAAAACATATATGGCAGCCAAGAAGAAAGGGATAGTGTTTGTCGGCTTAACAATTTGAAAGGGACGTTTTCGCCTTTGGACCTTTCCAACATCTCGCACCAGGTGAAGATGATAAAGAGTAAATTAAGTAAGTCTTAGCCTAAAATTTTCATAAGGTAAGTTTTAGAAGAGGTAGCCCAGTTAGTATGTGCTAGCATATCAGGCACAAACAAAACAATAATAATAATAAAAAATAAATAAGACAAAAACATTGTGGCACCTTAAAGACTAACTGCTGTATTTTAGTGTGAGCTTTCGTGGACTTGTTAGTCCAGTTAGTCTTTAAGGTGCCTCAATGTTTTTGTCTTCTTTATTTTTATTTTATTTTATTGCCTCATAAGAGAAGCTTCAGCTTGAATGGGAAAGGGGACAGAATGGGAGGACACAAAACTAAACATCAATTAATTAGGGGGCGGACGTTCAGAGGAGTATGAAATTCATTACAAGACCTCTTCCAGATCATCATATACTATTGGGATTTCACTTTCTAATCAAATGTTGCCAAAATAATCCCCCCGCATGTGTGTGTGTATGCACGCATGCACACAACGCACACTTCTGTATCTTGCAAATAGAGCTGTGAAATGGAGGGAGGGAGAATAGACTAATCCTAGACAAAAAACAAACCAAAAAAAAAACCCTGAATGACAGTGAACATTCTAGGACTGCCACTTACTTTAACACTATGTAATACTTGTCTACCACTCTATTTCTTGATGATAGTTATTTGGAAAATTTAAACATATCTATAAACTTAGAAAAAACACAATTGGTTGCTGTTTTGTGGGTAAACACACACACACAGAGGAAATCAATACACATTTATACATGCATATTTGTAAAGCCAGTATGGTAGTAGATAGTGTCAGACTAGGACCCAGGAAGCATGGGCTCGAACCCACACTTGGCCACAGAAACTCAGTAGAGAACTGAATGGTAAACCACATCTTGAATATCTCACACACTTCAAAAGGTTTGTTATGGTCACCATAAATTAGAAGCACCCAATGATAGTACAGAACAAGAAGATTATGACTATAATCTCATAGTTGAAGTTCAAAGCTTCACCTATGGAGGGCCAAAGGTTCTCCACCTCTGGTTTAGTCCATGCCCTAGCTTAGACTTTAGGCAACAGGAGATGGGAAACCCATTGCTCAGAGGTAAGCCCCAACTGGATTCATATATACAGTTAAAGACCCTCTACTATGTATATATGCCACCTGCTGAAGCTGCTGTTAAGCAGACAAAGCAGTACTACAGGCAGCTCATGATTGCTCAGGGGGTGCTCGCCTCCAAGTTTTAAAGAAATAAAATCCCACATCCCCATCCACAAGCCCTTCCTTATTGCCATAAATTATAGTCACAATTTTTAAAAACAAGTCTTTTGGAAATAACAAAAAAGTTACTTTTAGTTACTTGTTAACAGAACACTGCAAGCCACTGGCCTAGATCACCTCAACTCTCAGAACAGAGCGCAAACAAGCACTGAGCCCTGTGATAGCCTTCCTCCCGTTCCCCCTTGTTAAATAACTGCTGTAACGTTACACAGTCATGCTTTCACTTCTGGAAAAAGAAATTAATTGTGAGCAACAAGTTATTTGTAAATACCTCTGGGTTTGGAAATATGAATGTAATATGCAATATTATGGGGAGGAGTTACTTTTGAGAAGGTTGTTGAAAGAACCTTGTATGTTTTAAAAACCATGTGCTGCAAGGAAACATAAATGTTAAGGCTTTTAATATTTGGTAGCAGAGGACCATAGAAATTTCAAAGGGCTCGTTCTGTAGACTTGAAACAAGAGATGAGAGCAAGTTGCCAGAAGCCACCAAGAAAGTCCTGGACAGAAATAGGGTTGGACTTGGAATAGGTAATATTTCACCCACTAACACAGTGGCCGTGCATCACTGTATTTGGACACAAATCAGTAGGGCTAGTGCTAGCATTAAATTAGGGATGCCCTCTAATTTAAAGTGTCAAACTGGGGCACAGAAGGGATATTTGTACCTTACCAGATAGGGAGCAGTTCAAAAAAACCCTAGTCATGCTCATGTCAATTTCGGTGCCCCCTACAAATAACTTGTATCTGTTTCTGAGTTGGGGATGGTGGTAAAAATGTTGATATTTGAACAAAAATATTTGGCATTACCTTCTGCAGAAAAGGAAGGAAACTGAAGGAGATTGACAGCCAAAGCTCCAAATAAAAGAAAAGAAATTCCAATCAGGGAGACCTAGGAGAGCTCAGATCAACTTCACCAGACTCTATTTATTCCCAAGACACTCTGTCAATCAGTCATTATGCATCCCGGCATGGCAAAGGGTAGTGGCAGTGGTATAGCACTTCTTAGACTGGCTGAATTCTAGGCTTCTAGCTACTCTGATTCCTCATTACACTTAGGACTGCATGTATGTGTGTGTGAAAGGGGGATGAATGACTAACTGACCTGCGTTTGGGTAGGTCAAAGCAAATTTTACTTTTTACTGCCTGCTACTGGACTTTAGTTGCAGAACCATCAGACAATGAGGGGGCAGAGCTGGGCAGCTAGGCTACACACTGAAGAGACAAGCTGGTCTACCACATTTCCAAAGCTGCTGCTGCAGCATAGTATCTCCCACCCCAGATCACAGCCTTTTATTTTCCACACATTCAGTTCCTTTTCTTCTGACTTCAAAACATACAAATATTTTCAAAGATTTTTTTTAAACCCAGAACAAATTGGTTCAGACCACCTACAAATCAACCCCAGGCAGGTGACTCCCAATTGAGCCGTAAGTATTTGGATACAAATCAGATCAGGTAGTATTCACAAACCCCTGCTTTAAATCCAAGCACAGTACATTCTGTATGAAATCTTAACACCTTGTACACCCAGTTCAAAACAAGACCTTAGAGAGTATAGCAAAGTAAAGGCTTTCAGCTTCTGTTTCTGCTATCCATCTAGGCAGCCTTCATCTACGTTCTGGAACTTAAGGTTGAGACACTCAGCAAAAGCCTAACATTGACTGCCAAATGCAGTTGGCATTCTTGGGCTTGTATACATATTCAAGCCAAAAAAGTAATGCAAAGATCTTGCTCTACTTGTCTCCTAAGCACTGTTATGTATTAGAGTGTCAACAAAACCTAGCAGGGAACCACAGAAGATTTCACATAGATATTTCCCTCTCAGCTGCTATGCAGTAGCCAAGCAGCTTATGGGATGTTCCTGTCAGATTAAAGCACAAACAGCCAAAGTCAGTTTTGATGCATAAACACTTTTATTACTGGGTCTGACTGTTTTGAGATGGCCTTGGAGCACAAATAATCTCTTTGCAAGTAAAATAAAGGGTGCTAAAAATCTACTGTATCATTTTTCCCTGTGCTAGTGGAAACAATTTGAACTGGAAAATGGTTTCCTCTGGGCTTTTAACAACTGCTCCCACCTGGTCCGTGACTGAGTACTGCTGAGATACTGTACAATTTCACAGAGGTTCCAGACAGCTCTAGCTTTTACCTCTTGCTCCATTCCGTTGCCTCCATTCTTGTAGCACCCCACAATAGACCACTGTGACTGGGTACATACCACAGTCCGCAACCTGATACCATTGGTGGACATGAAAATATGCAGCAAAATCAGCACTGGATTCTGTGCATGTCCTAAGACAAAACACATTTACATTAATTCTCTGGTAGTGCTCACTTTCATCCTGATTCTGGAACAGATAGTGTGTGTTTTAAAGGTCTCATGAACAGCTCATCTTCATGGAACATTTATATTCTTCCTCTTCTCTAGAGAGGTCAAGTTGATGGGCATGGCTCTCCCTATTTTATTCTCATGACAACTTTACTAGGCTAAGAGCCTACGACTGGCCCAACATTATTCAGTGAGTTTCATGAAAAAATGCAAGCTGAATCTGGATCTCTCCAGTCTTTAACCATCACAAAACATTGAATTTCAACAGACAAAATCATCTTAGTTATACTTGCTGGCTCAACACAATCTGAGCAAATCGCAGGGACAAATTGCTGCAAGTTAAGAAGTCAGTGTAACTGCACTAAATTATTCAAACTGTAAATATAAATTCTCAAGACTGAATCTTCCATAATATGTCCCTCCCAAATCACTTCTGTTTGAACATGAGATATCAAGAAAAAGATTTCTACCTCACTTCCAAGTGCCACTTTTCTATATACAGGGATGCTGTTGTTGTTACTGCATGAAGAGGACATTCATTTGTGTGAGCCTCCACTTGCTATAGCCAAGAGGCAGGATCTTGCTTCCCAACTCCTCATCACCTCAGAAAATGGCCTATAGCTTACTAACCCCAGGGAGAAAAAAGCCAGTCCCCACCATGTGAACTCCCCAAAATTTGTTTTCAGTCTACTCATCATAGTCCTGAAGTAGTAACCCCATTCTGAATTAAAATGCTCTCTTAAGTCTTTTTGCTGTTGTTGTTTAATTCGAAGGAATCTGGATTTAAAATAAATGAGGGGAAGCAAAAGGGTCAGGCAATGCCCCACCACCAGTTTGAGGAGGCAGTCCATTTTAGACAGGATTGTTTCCTTCCCCGTGTTTCCTGGGCCACAGAAAACACACTTACTCTCTCCCTAATGTATTGACATGACTGTATTTTTGCCACACAATTGTGCAATGCCTAACATGCTCAATAAGGAAATAAAAACAGCATGTTGGCTTAACTGTATATAATGTTACTGTGTGTAACTTCATGACATTTGTCCAAGTCACGCATATGAATTACTCTTCTGTTGCAAGGCAGAGGGAAGTTTGACTTCTTGCGAGAACACACCATTCTGATTTGACTTTGTTTTTGTCTGAAATTCCTGATGTACAGTGGTGGTGTGTGCCAGCTGTCTTCTTCTGAAATATTACACCACATGCTCATTTCCTCATTTCACAAAAGGCATGCCTCTTGAATCCTACTCCCCATGGGAGGGAAGTGCAGTGTGTCAACCTCCAGTTCCTTGGAACGCAGTTGCACAGCCATCCATTCACCCCATGACTCCAAACGCTTGCTAAACGGGCCCTTGGCAGGAAGCTGCAATTATGCTACATCTCTAAAGTGTGGTGCTAGCTTATTTCACTGCATATTTGGCTCACAAAATGAGATGGTGCTGCTACTGAGAGCAACAAAAGAAACAAGTATTGCTTGCCTGCCATAAAACATTAGATGAGACCTATCAAAACGATCAGTATCTTAGCATATGTGGCAGTCCCGATGAGCCATCAGGAGTATTCTGTTATCAAACGTTTGCAGGGAGACACTGATCGGATGCAAGTTGCTTCTCAGTGCTAACATATCCATTCCGTCATGATAATTAAACTACATCTCCAGTTGTGAGATCTGGTTCAGGGTTAGGGTTGATTAAAAAAATCAGCCATACTGTCCCATGAGGAAGAAAAAAGGACAAAGAGAATTGGAAGAGAAGGAGGAAAAGAAAGAAAAAGAGGGGAAACAAGCCCTTTATCAGAAGAGCCTGATTTGTGCTTCCACTATTCAATGAAATATTGAGCTCTTTACTGCATGCAGCTTAATCCTTGATCCTATATACCATCTGCTTCCAAATAACAAATATCCATCTCCAATATCCAGTTTCTGATATTTCCAGAGTCAAAGCAATATGCAAATTTAAAGGAAGCACCTATATTACTAAATTTTTAAAATTTGCATATAAATCTGATTCCAGTCATAACACTTTTTCACACATGCAGTATATGTGTTTACGCATGTGTGCATGCACAGTCTTGTATTTATTTGTTTTATAAAAGCCTCTACTATGGGTGTCTTGTTTACATGGTGCTAAGGTTTATGAGATTAAGCTCTACTAAGAGTGAAGCCAACAACTAAAACCTATTAGCAGGAGTCATTTAATGTGATTAATGGCTTGGACTCTTTCTAAGCACCTGGTTAGAGTGCTTCTCCCTACCTAAACAGAGGATTTCCCACTTCTTTTATAAGAGACCAACTGTAGCAGTATTGATTCCATGTGATTTAAGTGCCCCCACACTAGAAGACTCATTCTGTCCTACAACCAGTGTAAACACATAGCTTTGTTTGAAGATAGGTAACAAAGAATATCCTTGCTCCCTGTACTGGATCCAAAATATTTCTTTCACCTTACCATCTATAATTTGTATATGAGCAAACTGGAGTGAAGGGCGTCTCTCAATACAATCTTCTTTTGATGGCTATGCCTGCATAACTTAAAGCTGCACATACAGTTACAAAACTTATGCCAAGAAATAAATCATAAGACTCTGGAACAGCAAGCAGTTCCACAGTCCTAGCTGTGCGACTAGTTGCACAATCAACTGTGCAATCACACATACAATGTGGACCGTGTGAGCATTACTCCCTGTGAATTTCTACAAGTGTATCTTTATAGTACAACAAGTGCATCAGGATTTCAGCTGATATCTTTTTTAATTTTTTAAATTATTTTTTTAATTTTTTATTATTTATTATTATATAAGTTACAATCCTCTGATCACATAACAAAAAAGAAAAAAGTAGTAATTACCTATAAATACAGTTAACTTCCAATAATTTTCTTATCTATAGTATACTAATAATATTTAAACATTTATTAGCTTTACTTCTAACCCTACAGTTATTCAAACTAACCAGCATTTCAGCCCATTTTCCATTTGATCTCCTGCACCAGAGGCCAACAAGGGATACCATACTTCCATAATTTTATCTTGTTTTATTTCACCTCTATAGAGCTTAATGCAATAGGTCAGTTTTTCCATCAGAGCCAGTCTCCATATTCTATTTTGAAATCTTTGCAAGGACAAGTCCTGAGCATCCTTCCAGTGATGGGCTGGTATCTTTTAAAGTACGGAAAAACACAGTTTGTTTGTTTGTTTGTTGTTATTTTCTCCTCATCAGCACAGCTACTTGGTTTTTGCATTTCACGTGATGTCAATATCATCTTGTAGTCCAACAATATCATCTTGTAGTCCAACAATCATCTTGTAGTCCAACAATGGGAAAGTGGTGACCACCCAAATGTCAGATAATGACTCCCATCATCCCTGACCTCCGTTTGCTAGGGCCATGGGATATGAAGTCCAACAACATCTGGTGAGCCACAGGATCCTCATCTGTGTTGTATAAACATCCTGCCTGTTCTTGTTTAGCACCAATTTCCCCATTTGTATGACCAGATACTGGCCATTTCCTTTCTTCGAACATATATGAAGTATTAATATTACTATATAATGCATATTATCATATTAATCAAAATATATTATATTTTATACTTACTTAAAAGTAAGTAACAATAGTAGATGATGAGGATGCACACTTCTGTTGTCACTATCTTTATATAATACAGCGGTACCTCGCTTTACGAAAGCCTTGGTTTACGTAATTTTCAGTTTACGAACCAAAATCCATAGAAAATAATGCCCCGGTTTATGTTCTTTTTCTCCCCCCCCCCCGCCCGCTGTACGAAAGGGTTTCCCCCAGGACTAGCACAATCCGCGTATCATTTTACGAAATTTCCGCATGACGTAACGTCCCAGAGGACGCATTAATTTCATAAACCGAGGTACGCCTGTAAAGACATCCCTGAGCTATGGATATAAGTCTCTGTGGAGCTCTCAGCAAGAGAAAAAAAAAATAAGAAAGGGAATTAGTTTTTGCTCAAAGCCAGGAAAACTGTGCAACTAACACTTCAGTAGAAACTGCACAAAAGGACCACAGCTGCTGCTTTGTTCTATGGGCATTTAAAGATCAGAAGTACCGGATGGAGTGTTTGTGCCTCTTTTAACTATTTAGAGTGGTATTTGTTTGATTGTTTTTAGTATTTGTATACTAAGTGTTTTTAGCTTCAAATATTGTCTTTTCATGATGTAAGTTGCCTTGGGTCCTTTTGAAGGAGAAAGCTGGGGTAAAAACATTTTAAATAAATAAATAACAAGAAGTTGCAGGAGATAGCTTGATTAAATGAATAATTCTGTGATGAAATGAGAATGAAGAATTAGTGATGATGCTTTATATCCATGATCTGTGGGGTGACTTTTCATCATCACAAAGCAGCTGCGATCTACCTACACATCCTGAGAATGAAGAAGCACAACTTCTTTCCAGGTGCCTCAGCCCTTGACTATGTATGTCATTTGAATAATGGTCCCAGCTTTCTGGAAAGTATTCTGAAAGCAATGCCACTACCCACAACCCAAAAATTCTTAGGAATGTAAGGAGCTGTCATGTAGAGAGCAAGATGGTTGTTTCAATTAACTCAGTATTCCTTTTTGATGTAACAGATATTCACAAATTATCTCATCTTCAACAACAACAAAAGATGTCTCAACTGATCAAAACATCCCTTTGAAAAAAATAGGCAAGTGCTCCAAGACTCTTTGCTCCTACATGACAGCAAAGATGAGCAACAGCATTCACAGAAAAACTGTGGGGTTTTGCACAAAAATCTTGCATTTTGTGCCTAAAGCCTATTTTGTGCATGACCCTGTATTTTGTGCAAAATTCAAGGTTTTCTGCAAAAAAATCACTTCTCTGTTTTTGTTTTGTAAGAAAGTGCCAAAATCTTTCAGAAACGCACAAAAACTCTGATAATCTTGGAGTAGACATGATTTTATTTCTTCCTCACAAAAACAAAGGAGGTATTCCACTTATTTAACTTATGTGCAGAATACATCATGCGAAAGGCTGGACTGGATGAATCCCAAGACGGAATTAAGATTGCCGGAAGAAACATCAACAACCTCAGATATGCAGATGATACCACTCTGATGGCAGAAAGTGAGGAGGAATTAAAGAACCTCTTAATGAGGGTGAAAGAGGAGAGTGCAAAAAATGGTCCAAAGCTCAACATCAAAAAAACTAAGATCATGGCCACTGGTCCCATCACCTCCTGGCAAATAGAAGGGGAAGATATGGAGGCAGTGGCAGATTTTACTTTCTTGGGCTCCATGATCACTGCAGATGGTGACAGCAGCCACGAAATCAAAAGACGCCTGCTTCTTGGGAGGAAAGCGATGACAAACCTAGACAGCATCTTAAAAAGCAGAGACATCACCTTGCCGACAAAGGTCCGCATAGTCAAAGCTATGGTTTTTCCAGTAGTAATGTATGGAAGTGAGCGCTGGACCATAAAGAAGGCTGACCGCTGAAGAATTGATGCTTTTGAATTGTGGTGCTGGAGGAGACTCTTGAGAGTCCCCTGGACTGCAAGGAGATCAAACCTATCCGTTCTGAAGGAAATCAACCCTGAGTGCTCACTGGAAGGACAGATCCTGAAGCTGAGGCTTCAATACTTTGGCCATCTCATGAAAAGTGAAGACTCCCTGGAAAAGACCCTGATGTTGGGAAAGTGTGAAGGCAAGAGGAGAAGTAGACTCTGAGTAGACTCTGTCTAAAAGGGCGGGATAGAAATCTAATAATAAAAAAATAAATAAATAAGGGGACAACAGAGGATGAGATGGTTGGACAGTGTCATTGAAGCAACCAACATTAATTTGACCCAACTCCGGGAGGCAGTGGAAGACAGGAGGGTCTGTTGTGCTCTGGTCCATGGGGTCATGAAGAGTCGGACACGACTTAACGACTAAACAAGAACAAAAATTCCACACAAAAAGGCATTCCGTAGCATTCTACAACACTGAAGTTCCAGGTTTCACAAAGTACTTTTTTTTCCCCATGTGGAGATATCAGGAATTGAATGTGGAACTTTTGTCTGCAAATCATGTATTGTATCACTAAGCTTTACTGTTCCACATCACTGATAAATATTATGCCAATACAACCTCACTCCTCACTACCAATTTTACACAGATAGATAACTTGGCGCTGGAGAAAATCTTCCTAGGGGCCTTAGATGCCTATGTTTCATCTCAGCAGAGGAGAAGACATGCCTGTAAAATCTGAGGTAAAGCTTTCAAGTTGTCTGGAGAGCAAAGTAAACCCCTGCTATGATGCCAGAGGGTTACACTACCAGTCACATTCTCTACATAAAGTTCACCTCAGTGGAGGAATAAACAAGGCAAAACATTTCAAAGCTAATTCTTGAGTTCTGCAAAAATCCTGAAATCAAGAAGGCAGCATGCTGAAAAACTCCATGGAGACTCAAGCTATAATTATCGACCAGTGGGAGGGTACCCTTCAGGCTGCTTGACTGCTCAGCTGCATTAGATCGCTTAAAAATTGCTGGGTCTTAAACTGCCATGTGTTCTGGCACACAGAATTGCCAGCAATGCTGTGATATCTCAGTATCAAAAGAAAAGGAGAACCTGGCTTCTAAGCCAGAACATGCATTTTGAAAATCTCCAAAATGTTCATCAATGGCTCCTAGATGGGATTGAATCATACATTCAGCTCTGAACACCTAACTGCACCTATTTCCATTCCGCAATGGAATAAATTCATTTTATTTATTTAAGCAATTTAAGCTCAAAGCAGTTTATGAAAAATATATTTTTTGTACAAAAAGAACCATAAAATAATGTACATTAACATACAAAACATTAAATAATAATAAAAATATTTAAAATAAGAGGTTCAAAACAGAATTCTTCAACTGGGCAGCACTGTATTTACAGAAAGCAAATAAAGGTTGGGTGAAGAGGTGTGGCTTTAGTACCACTCAAGCCATGCCAAATGGAACCATCTCCAAAAGAGGGGTGGGATGTTTGAAGCACTCGAAAACATAGGGGTCATAATGGAGAAGGTTCACTTCCTGGTTGCCACCATAGATCATGGAATAAGCAGTAATGTCTTCTCCAATGGCTTTATTAAATACAAGGATCAAGAAAGGCAATCCTCAAGTTAGCTTTGTTGTTGTTTAGTCGTTAAGTCGTGTCCGACTCTTCGTGACCCCATGGACCAGAGCACGCCAGGCCCTCCTGTCTTCCACTGCCTCCCGGAGTTGGGTCAAATTCATGTTGGTAGCTTCAATGACACTGTCCAACCATCTCGTCCTCTGTCATCCCCTTCTCCTCTTGCCTTCACACTTTCCCAACATCAGGGTCTTTTCCAGGGAGTCTTCTCTTCTCATGAGATGGCCAAAGTATTGGAGCCTCAGCTTCAGGATCTGTCCTTCCAGTGAGCTTGGTCCTACCTTATTTCGGGCCTTATATGGCAACAGCAAAACCTCAAATATGACTTAAGAGCTGATCAGCAGCCAGTGAAATACTTATTGCCATTGCTTGTGTTTTCCCAGCTTCATTGCCAAAGTATCTAAAATTTGATAAAGCAGTATCTGGCCACAAACACATTTGCCACAAATGTATAGGTTTGTTAACAGATTATACCACTTTTTCACAAATAGAATGGTTGAAAACTGAAAACAAGGATGACAAAACAAGAGAAATTTCAAGTTAAATATATATTTTCTGCCAGGGGGGCAGCAAAAATCGTAGATCTACGTAATAATAATACAAGTAAAAATCATTTGAAATAATAGCAGGGATCGCTTTAGAAGGGCAAAAGCTGAGAATGAGCTGAGGCACTAAAAGTAACAAAAAACATTCTTCAGGTACGTGTGTAGCAAAAGACAACAGTGGCTCAGCTACTCAATGGAAATGGAAAAGTGATAACAGAAGACAAAGAAAAGGCAGAAGTGCTCAATTCCTATTTTAGCTGTCTTTCCCCAAAGGACAGACTATGACCCTCCAGACAAATGTGAAGTGCAGGTGGAGGGAACAAGATTGCAGCTGGAGATTGAAGGAATACCTCACTACCTTGAACGAGTTCAAATCTCCAGGGCTGGATGAACTGCATCCAAGAGTATTGAAGGAGCTAGCTGAAGAGCACTCAGAACCACTATCCATTATTTTCTTGAAACCATGGGAAATGGGTGTGGTGCCAGATGACCGGAGGAGGGCTAATGTTGTCCCTATCTTCAAAAAGGGCAAAAAGGAAGAACCCGGGAACTACAGACCAGTCAGCCTTACCTCAATCCTAGGGAAAATTCTGGAGCAGAATATTAAGTGGTCACTTAGAAAACAATGCAGTAATAACTAGAAGCCAACACAGACTTGTCAAGAACAAATCCTGCCAGACTAACCTGATCTCATTTTTTTGATTGGGTAACCTCCCTGACAGACAGAGGAAATGCTGTAGTGTATCTTGACTTCAGCAAAGCTTTTGACAAAGTGCCCCATGATATTCTGATTAGCAAGCTAACTAGGTGTGGGCTGGATAGAACAACTGTCAGGTGGATACACAGCTGGCTACAGAATCATTTTCAGAGGGTGATAATTAATGTCTCCTTCTCAAACTGGGACGAGGTAACAAGTGGGGTACCCCACTGCTCAGTCCTGGGCCCTGTGCTTTTCAACATTTTTATTAATGACTTGGATAAGGGGGTGCAGGAAATGCTAATGAAATTTGCAGATGACACAACATTGGGTGGAATAGCTCATACTCTAGAACAGAGGTCCCCAACCCCCGGTCCGGTGCCGGTCCGTGGCCTGAGCTGGACCGGGTCGCGGAGAGAGACCTCCCCACCCCACCCCCGCACGCACTCTGCCCCGAACAGCCTGTTTGCGCCTGTGCGCGAGCACAGGGGGGTGCCCTGCCTTCCCCAGCTGGTCCGCGGGGCTAAAAAGGTTGGGGACCGCTGCTCTAGAAGACAGAAACAAACTTCAAAATGATCTGGACAGGCTTGAGCACTGGGTTGAAAACAATAGAATGACATTTAAAAGGGATAAGTCCAAAGTACTGCATCTAGGACAAAGAAACCAAACACAGAATTACAAGATGGGAGATACCTGGCTCAGTTGTAGATCACAAGCTGAATATGAGCCAACAGTGTGATGTGGCTACAAAAGAGGCAAATGCTATTTTAGGCTGCATTAACAGAAGTATAGTATCCAAATCCCATGAGGTACTAGTTCCCCTCTATTCGGCACTGGTTAGGCCTCATCTTGAGTACTGTGTTCAGTTCTAGACACCACACTTCAAGAAGGATGCTGACAAATTGGAACAAGTTCAGAGGAGGGCCACAAGGATGATCAGGGGGCTGGAAACCAAGCCCTATGAGGAAAGACTGGA
The DNA here is from genome assembly GCA_037013535.1 of Intellagama lesueurii. Lineage (NCBI taxonomy): Eukaryota > Metazoa > Chordata > Lepidosauria > Squamata > Agamidae > Intellagama > Intellagama lesueurii. The sequence goes on along the minus strand of JBAJHW010000005.1, from coordinate 65,285,461 downwards.
AGAACTGGACATGTTTAGCCTTGAGAAAAGAAGACTGAGGGGACATATGGTAACACTTTTCAAATACTTGAAAGGGTGTCATTCAGAGGAGATGAAGGATCTGTTCTCGGCCATCCCAGAGTGCAGGACACACAACAATGGGCTCAAGTTACAGATTTTGGTTGAATATCTGTTAGAGCAGTACGGCAATTGAATCAATTACCTCGAAAGGTGGTGAGTGCTCCAACACTAACCACCTGGCATATACCCTTTGATCTGTATCCCTACATTGAGCAGGGGGTTGGACTTGATGGCCTTATAGGACCCTCCCAACTCAATTATTCTATGATCTCTTCGATCCAGTTTGAGAAAATGTGACGTTTCCCATCCATCATGATAAATCAATGCTTCCTGTTTCTCTTGCATTGCTCACAGGGACAGAGTAGAGTAAGATGCACAATTGTATCTAAGTCTTGGTGTCTTTTCTTTAGGTGAATATCCCTACAAATATCAGCAGCAGGAGTAGCCTCATCCCTCACAGTGTACCTTCTAGAAGCCCAAGATGGTCTTCCCTCTAGGACCCAAAAGTAGCAATCCCATCATTTACCTGGGATGTTCAGACAGTATAATCAGATTACTGACTGTTACCATGTTACATAATTTTATGCAGTAGGCCTGCACAGTCATATTTTTGGGGGTACAGTTTTAAGTCACTTGAAAGTCAGCTGAAAGAACCTCCAAATCCAATCAGACATGTTCAGCGCAAAAGTATCCACCTCTAGTGAAACAGCTAACCATAACGTTTATAAATGCAGCATACATTTTCTCAAGGAGATCTGAGTGCATAAAGTGCATGCCAAAATACAGAGGATGGGCACAACTCTGAAAGCTTTCAATAAAATGGTGCCTTTATTTTATTGAAAGCTCTCAAAGTTGTGCCCATACTCTGCATTTATTTTGAAACTCCTTATCTAGGAATGCTTACTAAACCATTTATTTTGAAAGTCCTTATCTAGGAATGCTTACTAAGCCTTACTAAGTTGCATTTGGCAACTTAAGGCAGCTAGTAAAATTTCCTTTTTGTTTAGAAGACTCTTTGCTGTGCTTAGAAAGAGGAATAATAAGTTTAACTGATCCTGGAGCCAGAATTTGTTCTTAATATTCTCTGGCATTCCAGTGTTAATTTCTGCAATGCATATTTAATGTTTCGTTCATTAATTTTTAATCTGTTTACCTGCTAGCTTTATTGTATACAGTATTGTAATTCTTGTTATGCTTATATGCTACATGGAGAACTTGGTGGGGAATACAGAAATAAATCCAAAAATGAAAATAACATTGTAAATACTACCGTGTTCCCCCAAAAATAAGACAGGGTCTTATATTAATTTTTGCTCCAAAAAACGCATTAGGGCTTATTTTCAGGGGATGTTTTATTTTACAGTCATGTCATCTTCTGCTTGCTGCACAATGCTGCACAATGGTGGAGGGTGGGGTTTCACTTAACTAGAGCTTATTTTTGGGGTAGGGCTTACATTACGAGCATCCTGAAAATCATACTAGGGCTTATTTTCAGGTTAGGTCTTATTTTCGGGGAAACAGGGTAATAGGTAGAATTTAATTGAACATTACAGCCTCCAGCAAGTGACACATATCAGTTCTGATCCTGAGAAGAGAAACAACATGATGGGTCCTCTAGCAGTGATGTTCTATGCAAACAGCTTGGTTGAACTTAATTAAGCCAGGAGAATACAAGACTCACTAAGGGATCTGTTCATGAGTAACTTCACAAAATATTTTGACACAGCCCTCTAGGAAAAATAATCACGTTTCTAACATGATTCGCTTGGACATGGCCAAAGACATAGCATTATATGACATCAGAAACAAAACTCACACCTACAGAAGGCTGTTTACAGCTGGCCCCTAGAAGAAGGAGAAGAGGAAAAGGCTAGAGAAATTATATTGAGAGCAAGTCTCTTTTGTGGCTTTCCTGAGAAAAAGATGCTGCAACAAAGGAAACATGCTCTGTTGTCTGTTTAGCTTTCCTTTGCTTTTTAAAGCCAAGGAATAGCTGGTTCTAAAGCAAAGCTGCTGCAGCTGGGGAATCTACAGTGTTGCTTTCTAAAGGGAAGACACATGGCTCTGAATCGAACATGGCTATATGCATTATTAAAGACCACAGGAAGTTAAGGGAATAGCACTGATGACAGCTTAATGACAGCAAGTGAAAGATCACCCAAAAGCAGTCTTACAGCCTTTTCCGAAAAACTCTCCACTTTTGGCAGCCATCGAGAAAAAGGAGCTCTACCAGTAAATAACAATAATTAACTTTAAGCACGTCATGTAAAATTTTGGTTCAGTGAAACTTGTTCATGTCTAGCCTCCCACTGATCTCATGCACTCCCTTTCTCTTCTCCTGCTACCATGTTGCCAGGAGCTTTTCAAAAGCTTCTGCTTTTGATTAATCACAGTTTGTCATCCTATACACACGAAAAGAACTCTGGTTAATCTTAACTATGTCTGGTTTAAACAAGACAGCTGGACAATGATGGCTTGAAGTTGGTTTGCAAGAAACTGGGACTGACTAGAAATTGCTCAGATTGGACAACATGGCAAATTGTAGTTACCAAAAAAAAAAAAAAAACCCAATGTATTCACACATTGGCCCCTTCTGAGGAAGGAGGAGAGAGGAGTGTGCAAACCTGGGAGAAGCTAAGCTGAGTCGTCTCACCACAGTTGAGCACACTATTTGAATGCAGCTGCTAAATCTTTGCATTTACCTTTCAAACAAACAGTCAACCATTTTAAAATGTAGTGATCGCCTTGGATTATTTATAAGGTTTCCATGAGACATGAGACATTTAAACAGTGGTGCATCTTCCGCTAACAAGAGGTGCCAGTAAAAACGTCAGGGTTGTACACTATCTTAGATTACGAGATTAAAAGGAGTAAATTTTATGTGACATAGCAACTCTTACTGAGCTTTTCCTGAACAGAAAGTCCCACAAGGGACAAGACTGCTGCACTTTTGGAAATGCTGCTATTTGCACAAGTAGCGTTCTCCATTAAGAAAACTTGACTTCCACTGTACAGTATACTATCAATGCATTCACATGCAGCAAGGTCCTGTGACTGTGCTAGTGGGACTTTTCATGCAGCAGAAGCTCAATAAGATATTGGCCATTAGAATCACACTGACTCACACATGCAAAAAAAACAACCAAGTACCCAGGGCCAAGCAATAAAGCAATTCATAAATGCCTTCCAGAAGATGAACATATTTTATATTTTGCAAGGTTTTTTAAAGGAGCAAGGTAGGGTTAAAATATTTTAAATAAATAGATAAATAAAAAATTGCCAGTTAGAGCAAACATTACCAGGTTAGATGGATCAGCAATTTTAATTCAATGTAACATGATTTCTTAGAAGGGAAGATTCCATCACTGGTTTCTAACTGCTTCTTTTTTCGCCATGAAGAAAAATTGTTTATTTTATTTTGTTCTATTCAGTTCTGTTTTATCTTATTTTGTTTATTTAAAATAATACCACAATGCCACTAACACAAAGCACGAGAAAAATCCACAAAGTTATTAGCAGACGATGTGCTAACAGTGACCTATTGTTCATAAACCAATATGCATGTTTCCCAGTGGCTTCCACTACTTGTTTAAGTAACCTGAAACTCACACAAGACAAAGCTTAGTATTATGTTCAGATGTGAACCTTAGCCAAACAAGCCACAAACTGTATGGCAGTTTCCAATCCTGGCTTTATAGTCTGGCTTCTTAGGGAGCAACAAGCCAGAAGTCCCCATTAATACATGATGCTATTTTTCCCCTCCCAATGAGATCCTCATTTCCATCTACGTAGGTTCCTGCAGGAAGGAGAAGACAAGAGGAAATGACCGTTCAGCAGACACCAGCATGCTTACACCTGAATAATGTCAGAATTCGCAGATCTGACTATTTTCTGTGAATGCTTCTACATAACAAAGTTAAAAGCAACAAATAAAAGACAACAACAAATCAGTCAGTTTAAAGTTGAAATACTTTTCAAAGTCTACAAAAATAAAGGAAAGTCTTAAAGGTATGAGCATGACTGCTAGACAAGCTTCACAAGACAGCACCTCTCAAAAATTGGGCACCACCATTCAAAAGGCTTTGTCCTGCTCACAGCTCATCACACCTCAGTTGGCAAAAGACAGCCTCTGAAGATGACCTGAATAAATAGAAAGCTTGACATGGGGATGGGTGATATTTCAGAAACTCGGGTGACAACTCATTAATCAATGCCTTTCAAAGCCAACCCACTATCATTTCAGCTGTACTTGGAAACAGACCTGGAGGGCATGTGACTGCATAAGGACTGGTGAGAACAGTAAGACGTGTACCCAAAGCTTGGTAAAAATCTGGTTGTTAACCTTCCCAGAAAGCTGTATCAGAATGCTAGGTGAAGATACTATCTTCTGAAAAAGACACATGTATTCCATGTGGCAGGCAAGAGAATGAAAAATCCCCATAGCATTAACTTGTACCATAAAGGAAGCAGAACTTGCATGTGCTATTTCAGTCTTGCTGTTGCTGGACGCATACTGATGATTATTAGCTATGCCCAAGAGAGTCATTACCTCCTCCCTCAAGCAGGTTGATAGCAGGGTTTTCACCTGGGAGTTTCCTTGGGTTAATTTAATAGTCTTGTCTAGGAAAACTCTTCAGAGATTGCTCTACAAATCCCAGCCAGAAGGTTGACACAGATGAGCTTTGCAATGATCTTGCTGTCTGTGACTTTAAATAACACTGTTCTGATAAGTGTTCAGAAGCAGAAATATCTGTTTTACAGGGAGGAAAGAATGCTGGGGAGACAACACAGAAAGCAACCACCATGTTTCTCCTTCAGTAGGCTGCTATGAGAGAAAAATTTTAATGTTTGTTGCTTACATTAATATAACCAAGACTTCAAAACATCTGCAAGGTTACTTCCTGTACAGAAGGTAGCCAGCAAAAGAGTTGGGAAGTTCGCAAATGGGGTCATCAAGTTGCCAAAAGGGTTTCACACAGCTTTCACATTATAGCCCTCCCCTCCTCCAAAGTCACTTGTGGCTTCCCACTGAGTAGGAAACGGCTTGGTAAATAAAAGCCTTCTCTTATATCCATCAGGTCTTTGCTCCTCTTTCTGTTTGCTAGGAATGGTAGTGTGCTCACCACCATTCACAATGAGACACCAAGCAAAGGAAAATCCCAGAAGCTGACTCTTTTTTTCATCAGTTAACCAATTCTCACCAAAACACAAAGCAATTGGAAGCGTAAGAGGGTATTGTGTAGACCAGGTGTCCCCAACCCCCGGTCTGCGACCCAGCAGCGGTCCGCGGCCTAGGCAGGACTGGGCCGTGGACATAGATCTCCTGCCCCCCGCGAGCACCCCCCACGAGCGCCACCGCACACACGCGTGCGAGCCCCCCCGTGAGTGCCACCATGCACATGCATGCGGGGGTGCGCTCCACTCCCAGCGAGCGCTGCCGCACGCATGTGCGTGAGCAGCCCCCGCGAGTGCCACTGCGCGCATGCATGCGAGTGCACTCCGCCCCGAGCCCGCTGCACACATGCGTGCAAGCACCGCCACGTGCATGCACGCGAGCGCATCACACCCCTGCAAGCGTGCCATCCCCCCCCCCCCACCGCTCCACGGTGCCTATAGTCCCTCTGTGCCAAGATATTTTGAAGGGCTGTACTGGACTTAATAAAATTGTGAAGCAAAGGTGTAAGTGGAACAACACATACAACAGAGAAACACACACACCCTTTAACCTCTCAGGTAAACTAATCTTGCTATGGCCACTCCACAGAATGCAGACTAGAAAGCTATCTTCCAATTTCCAAACTCTTTCCTTGGGGTAGGCAACCTGAGGAAGCTATACTGGACTAAAAGCTCTACAAATATGTTTTGTACATATTATCAAAAAAATGTCTCCTTGCCTTTTGAATTTAAAAAAAAGGGGGGGGGAAGCAGAGCTGGTAGTTAGCAAAGTTGTCGCTGGAAACCAAGATCAAAGTTGTCACTGGAAACCAAGATCAAAAGGCAGAAAAATGGGTGCTCAATTAAGTCAAACCTGAACTCTTACTCAAGCAAAAATGAGTAAATGGAGGCTATCCAATTATGCACATATAATGAAAATACAGAACATACCAGAAAAGACAATATTGCTGGGAAAAATGGGGGAGACAGTAGGAAAAGATGAAGACCTAACATGAGATGTTGGTTTGCAAGATCCGAGCAGAGCTGCTAATTATATGATATTTTGGAGGTCATTAACTCGTATAATCACCACACATCAGAAGTGAGTTGATGGCACTTAATATCTTTGGAGCTTTTTCTTAATTACCAGACAACTGTATAGTGACAAAAAGGGTGGAATGATTGAAATCTGACAGGATATAGGCATCAAAGCTCTGCTAACATTGAATAAAACCACCCTAGGCACAAAGCAAAAACAACAACAACCCAGTAATATCACAACTTAAATGAGTGAGCTTCTGAATATTTGTTCTCTTCTTAAAATATATAATTTAAAATATTTGTATAAGTGAACACAGAATCCGTTTGCAAGCATGAATCCCTGTATGGCCAGGAAGGAGTTAAAATTCAATTGGGTCCTGATTGATAGGTTCAAAAGTTCAGACTGCCTAAGACCTAGTGCTGATTTCCCCTTGGAATGTATATCAGAAATCTTGAGAGAATGAAAGCACTCAGGACTAGGACAAATACAACTACCTTGTGCTTTTGTAAAGCAGAAATATTTTGAATATGTCTTATAAAATTGTATGCTAATTCCTTAAAGATACATAATAAAATTTCACCCTTTCTGTAGGACTGTCACTCCATTACCTTCTTTAACGCAAGCCTGGTTTTCTGACTCTTTAAAGAAAACCTGTCTTTTGACTCTGTTTCTGTGATGTTTAATTGCCCTACGCTCTCCAAATATCTTCCTTCCCCGCCCACAAAGCTGCAACATGCAAAGCTCTTGCCGGCAAGCCTGTTTCACACATGCTCAGTGTGGTAAGAAATCATTGTTTCTCCATTCTGAAAGGCACTTTTTGAGGACCAATATTTCAGACCTTTTGGATTGGATTCCTTCCAAATTAAAAAAAGGTAGTTAGGACCAACCATTCTCTTTCAAGATAAGCAAAATTGGTCTTTTCAATTTGTGACCTATTTTAAATCTGTGGATCACCTATTACTTTTGAATGGTCACCTATTTCTGAATGTGTGTGTGTGTGTGTGTGTGTGTGTGTGTGTGTGTGTGTGTGTGTGTGTGTGTGTGTGTGTGTAAAAACAGTTTGGCACTGAGCAAGAGCAGACTGTCTGCTACAATTGTGCCAAATTTAGTGCTGATCTGAAGCCCGGTTTCAAAGTTATAATTTTTCTTTGGGCTGCCCCCATTTTTAGAATTTCCTTATAAAATGTCAGTTTACTCTGCCAGCACAAGAGCATCGATGCACTCTTGTGCAGCAATAATGAAATAGCAATAATGAAACACAAACCAGGGAAGCACAAACATGCAAGTGATTTGTCTTTGCTTTCTCACCTCTTTTGTGAAGTGTAAAGCAGAGCTTCTGAGCTGCATCAAGAACTCTGAACTCTGGAGCATCCCTGTAGGTGGTGACATTCTCTTACAATCAATGAGATTTACCAAGTCCCCATATTGTACCTTAACAACAGAAGCTGAGGAGGCTGAAGTGTAATTCATTCATGCTTCTATTCTATGTATGATAGATGATAATAAAAACAAGGGGCCTTACTAAAATATTAGATTATCATGAAATGGAACATATACTTGAGATAAACCCCTAGTTCTTAAAGATCAATAATGTTTTCTGTGTATTCTTACATATATTCTCTCTAGGAGCCTAGACCAACCTATATTGCAAATAACAAATTGTTTCATTCCTCTGCTGCAAGCGGAACTCGGTATCCTGCTGGGTAGCTGCATATTGGGGGAGAAACAGGCAAACTTCTCTTCACATTCGGGATAGCTTAGCAAACAGCGAATGGTTTAGGAAGCAGAAGCATGAATTAGTGAGTGGCTGAATGAACACTCCAGCATGTATCAACCCGTGCACATGCTCTATGTCATATGCATGCACCACTGTTGCCTTTGCCTTCTTCTCCTACAATGCAGCCACAGCAATGATGGCCAAGGGTGACACAGAACCATCCATGCCTGCTTAATCTACCTTTCCATATGAAGGGAGGGCTGCTGCTCACACCAGCATCCTTCACTTCATACTCAGCCCTGCAGAGTTGCAAATTCAACAGTGATGGCCAGGTTCTATATACACTATTGCACTGCCAGCAACAGATTAGATGTCTAGCTTTCCCAGCTCTTTCTCTAAAGACCTCCTACAAGTTGTTGCCTGATCCAGCAGGTCACCTTGCTAGGCTAGCACTGTTCACATTTCGAAATAATTATCTATTAGATCTCATCTCCTCAGGCTTTGCTTTAAATGAGACATGAAAGGTGACAGCATGGTAATTTTTGTTAGCCTTTCAAAGGCAACTAGAACAAGAAGGTGCCATTTTGTTTCAAAGGAGTCATTTGATCACTGAAAGGTCATGTGATATTGTGGACTGAGTTCACAAAGCTTATGCTTTAAAAAATTATTCATCTCTGTGTTGCCACAAAATTCTCCCACCCCCCACAACAGATGAAAACAGCTCCCCCTTTAACTGGTCAAAAAGGCCAATCATTAAGGGCAGATGGACATTAATAACTGCTGTGCAAAATAAATAGTTTACTTTTTAAGAAGCTACAATATAGTGATTACAGTGAAGTGGGACTCAGAAATAATGATTAAATATGACAGGCAGGGCATTTCCTCTCTTAAGTTGCAGAAAACTCATGGCCAATCTGTATCAGTTAAATTAACAGCCAATTAACCTGGGAACTACAATTCAATCAAGTGCTCGAAGCGAGTGAGGATTTTGCAAAAATGACATTTTGCAATCTTATGACAGTGGGCTTAGCACTTTCAGAGACTTTAAAAAAGACAACGGATACTCACAATTCACCCAATTTCCACGCAGACCTTCTTATATAGATAATTTACTCTTTTGTCTTCTATTTTAAATGGCACCCCTCCCCCAATAAAATGAAATGGTTTTTCTGGAAAGGCTCACAGAACAGCTTACATTTGATTTTTTTTTTTTTTAAGTGAAGACAATTCCTGTCCTCAGGCTTACAATCTAAAAAGATACAACATGAAATGAAAGTGGGAAAGGGAAGGAAAATGAAAAATAAGACAATTCAGTGCTTTAGGCATCTGGCTGTGGAGCCAGAGGATGGGAGTTTGATTCCCCACTGTGCCTCTTTGACAGGAGCTGGACTCGATCCATAGGGTCCCTTCTTGCTCTGCAACTCTAAGGTTATTATTATCTTAAGTTAAATTCTTAAAGTTATGAGGGTCATAGAATGAGCAGGTTCAATGCAGTTGGAAGACTACAACACAATCAAAAATGGTCTTCTTTTCCTCACCACAGTACAGGAACAACTCAAGGACAGGAGGCCTCCAACACTGCTGACCTATCAGCTGACCCCATAAGGCACTGCTGTCTTTTCTCTCCCAATCCCTCAGCTGCAGGTGGGATTGCTGGAGGATAGCGAAGGAAAAGAAAAGCCCAGTGGGCTGATGTTGGTGCATTCCTAATGTCAGAATGAAAAGTTGCCAAACCAGTGAGGCTATAGTCAAGGCTGCAGCCTCTCACATTCTTCAACTTCACAGAAGAGCAGGTAATGTCGCTCTCCTCCATTATTTGTGCAAGACTGCAAAGAACCAGGCCTGATATGTATCCTTGAAACTTCACATCAGCTGCAAGACTCCTGAACTATATGACATAAGCTGGCAACTGGGCGCAGAAAATGCAATTGTTGGAGACAGTTCTGCTCTATGATCTCATTCACAGCCACTTGTCACTCAGACAACAACAAACAGCGGTTGAAGAGAGTATTTTGTTAGAAGCATGTCCATAGTGAATCTATGCACTACTATTTAGCCACTTCTACCAAATTAGAAAAAAGGCACTTCTAAAACAGGGACATTGGCACAAATACTTGCTGAAAGTTTCAGAGTATAGGGTTTATTCCTATTTTTGTCCTGTACACATTTGTTACAGAGGAGAAAAATGGCCCAGTAACATAACCACTCCAAGCACACGGAAGAGTACATTGGTTCTGTTAATGTCAACTAAGAAATAAAGAAAGATAAAAATAAAAATTTAGGGAGTGAGTTTGTTTGAGAAATAAGGAAGGGAAGGTGACAATATGGAAAAGACAGCATACAAGACTGGAAGGTTACCTGACCATGCAGGCAACAGTGACAATAGTGAGCTGCAGAAAGGGAAATTGAAACCGCATGGTTTCAATTTCAGAGGAAATGAAACCATGCGGGAATGGCTAAGATGAACTGACTTCAGAAGAAGGGAACCAAACGGACTTCACTTTCTGTTTGGTTGGCTGAAGTTGGAAGAATACATTGAGCACAGATTACCATTGAATGTCTCCACTTTGCTTCCAAATTAAAAGACGGGGTCTTAAGTCTAAAGCTATACAGCAGGTTCATGTTATCTACAAACATTCAGTTGCTACATGTTATATGATATAATTACTGCTACAGACGTTTCACATAGCTGTGAAGTATAAAGAGATTTCCGGTTTAAATATTTATTCCTATTCTGTTTGAAAACATCCACTTCATTCTCCTCTGTATTTCTCAGCCATGACTGGAGCATTCCTAAAAGTAGCTTCCTGTCTTGCTAGAGTTTAAAAAAATAAGTTGTGATGTGGCATCTAAAGACTGGAGAAGTTAAGATGTAGACCAGACCCACTTCTGAATTCAAGAAAATAAAAAATACACCTCATTGGAGAATCATGCCAGCAGGAAAAGGATGCTGGAGCTCAAGGAAAATGGTGTTTTCCCATGCTCTCAGTAAATCTTTCTAAATTATCAGTTTTTGATACAGTAAAACACAGTTATTGAGACAGATTCAGATATCCTCCATCAAAGAAATTCTTCGGTAATGGGATTTCACATATCTCCAGTTTTCACACCACAACTTACTCCCATACCAACCTGCTCATGCTCTTAGATCCTCTACCAGTGCTTCTTTCCAGGTACCTTTCCTCTTTGAAATAAAGAAGGTAGGGAGTGGAGAGAGGGGTTTTTTTTCCAGCTGTGATAATCTAATCATAGAACGTTCTCTGTCCAGAGGTCTGTCTGACACAAATGCTGCCTTCTCTTAGATCTCTAGTAAAATTTTTTATATTTGCTCTTGTTTTTAATAGAAGAATATGAAAAGAGTCATGCAGACCAGACCAAAGTCCCACATAACCCAGCATTCTGTCTGCACAATGACCAGTCAAATAACTATGGGAAGCCCACCAGGATAGGAGTGCAACAGTTCTATCTAAACTCATATTTCCCAGGAGTTGGGGCATTCTGCTTTTGATACTAGAAGTAACATAGTTTCTCATGGCTAGTAACCACGGATACCTCTACTCTACATAAATTTGTCTAATAATCGTCCTTTAATAACATCCATGTAGATGTTATACATCTAAACAGTGTAGTGAAATCCACACATTAAACAGGCAATATGTGATAGAAGCACTTCCTTTTATCTGTCCTTGATTGAGCACTACACAACTGCAGGAGTTTTAATGTCCAGTCTCCCAACTGAGAGAGTTTCTTTTGGAGCTCTTTGCATTGTTATTATTTTTGGCACCCTAAATAATTCATAGTGATTATTAATTCTGTCCACCCTCCTGCTCAGCCCCAATTATAAATAATTTGTGAACAGGTTTAAAAGCACTGGTCCAACAGAGATCCTTGCAGGAATACACTGTTTACATTGTGGGAACTACCATAACTGTATTTATACTTCTTTTGTTCCTTAACAAGTTACCAATCCATAAGAGGACTTCTATGATCACAAAACTGCTAACCTTGCTTAAGAGTCGTTGATGAAAGGTGCTGAAGGTTCAAATAAACAATGCCTGTCAGATCACTCTTGTCTACATACAGTATATATATTGACACTTCCAAAGAAATTAAGGGCAGAATCCTGTAGATCATCAGCTCCACTGGATCTCAGCCCACACTGCTGCACCAGCAGAGATTCTAGAGTGCACCCATTGATAGCAACAGGGTTTCTGCTTGGAGTTTGCTCAAGTTGTTAACTCTTGCTCTGCTCATGCAATATCCCACTGTGCTCCCCAAGCTCAGCAAGGCAGGCCCCACTTTTGCAAAATTATTTTCTGTTAATTTTTTTTCAGAGAGCTTGCCCTTCCATGTGTTTGATAATTTTATCTTTCATAACACTTTCCCCCATTTTGCCCAAAAGAGATGTTTAGCTGAGTGGCCTCCAATTTCCAAGATTCCCCTGGATCTCTCTTTAAAAAATAGAGATTATACATTGACCGCTCTCCAATCTTCTGGTATAAAGGCTGATCTTAGGAAAACATTAAACAATTTTAATCCAAGATCAGTAATGTCTGATTTAAGTTATTTAACAACTGTAATGAATAGCATCTAGACCCAGTGATTTATGCAATTTTTATAGATAAAGCCTCAGACTTCATCTCTTGCTCACCACTATTTGCCTCAAGATTCACTTCCTGAAAATATCAGTTCGGATGCAGGAATCTGCCCTGCGTCTTGTACAGCGAAGACAGATGAAAATAGTTAAGTTACCTTCTCTGCAGTCTCCTACAGTACCTTTTTAAATCCATTGTCATCCAATTGATTCCTTAGATGGATTTTCTATTTCTGATGCACACAAGGAATTCATTTTTGTCGGTCTCGGTATACATTCCACAATTTGGAGTAACATTTTGGAGAGATTTGACCCTCCTGCTTTTCCTATTCAGCTTCCTTTTTTACTCCTCTCCTTTTAGGTAGTTTCTTCTTTCAAAATCAAACTGCTAAGAGTTCCCTGACATTTTCCCACTTGATAGCATTTGATAGCACTGGGGTCACTGTTTCAACAACACTCATATCTTGCACTTGGGATAGACTACAGGGTCACCTCCTTCCCACAGCTGTTCTAGGGCCCAGCTGTACAAGGGTATCTAGAAATTTTACCTTCCCTTTAAAATCTACTCTGAAATAGTGCTGACTGCTCTTTTATTTATAGAATGTTTCTAGGGTGGCCGTTGTTTGTATTTTTACTTGCTTCTCAATCTTGAGGAATTAATTTTTGATGAAGGGGCATTATGAAATGTTTTAAGCAAATAAACTGTGGTCGGGAAAAGGTTATTCTTTCCCTGAGGCAATGGAGCTGTTGCAATTTGTCCAGAACATAGTGGCAGAGGCAGGGAAGGCTGGAAAACACTAGTGATGTCACTTACAGTAAGCAGCACAGTTTTCTGACCGAACTTTACTTGGGAAAAATATGAGCATAGAAATTGCTGCTATAGTGTATGTTGCTCGTACTCCTGGTAGCTCTTGGTAGCTCCACATTTTTCAGTTTTTTTCTAAGAAGAACCTACTATATGAATTGTTAATTTTGAAAAACATAACATAGTGTTCACTTCCTGGAACTGAAGTGCACAGATTGCCTGCATAGGCACCACAAGTCAAAAATAGGAACACATGAGTAAGGATGGACTCTACTCATGCTTGCCACACAAATCTTTTCTCACTTGAATTATGCCATTCAACTAGTCCAGTGCACATCTGTTTTAAAATGTGTCTTTTAACCTTTCCCTCCTTCCTGCTGTCAAAACATACAAACAGAAATAACTTAATCTGTAGAACATCATCTTATCTGGATGATGTGCAACAATCATCCCCAAATTTCCCTACGGCCTCAGGTAGCCATACCCATCTTCCTGGTCATAAACCCCACTGAACTCAATGGGATGTACTTCTGAGTAGACATGTATAGGTTTCTGCTCTCACTTTTTTTTTTAAGTACTTTTGTTGGTGGTGTTCTGGTGGCCACAGTATTGGACTGGGGCTTGGAAGCTCCAGGTTTAAATCTTCAAGATTTAAACCTCCAGCCAAGAAAATGAATGGGTAAGCTTGGAGCAGTTTTGCCCCTTTCTCAGCAAACTACCTCACAGAGCTGTTGGGAGATGAAGCAGGAAGTCACCAGCAAAAATAAATGAAATTGGGAGTTTCTTCAGACACAACAGTTGTTCCTCTGTACATATCTTATTGTATAATGATGATAACAATATTTTTCCCATTATCCAGGCAAGGCAAAGCTTAGATCTACAGGTGTGGATAGGATCTTACATTTTTGGGTATTTTTGGACTGCATCATTTTAGACTGCAGACTGGGGGATCACAGTTATATCCTCTGCGCGTTACAAAATGCATCAGAAGGCCACAATCATTTCTTGCTCTGAAGGGATCTTTAATGTGATTCAGAGAGTAACATCTCAGACTCAGATTTTATTTTCCAGCCCCAAAGACCCACTGAAAACAGTGCCTTTGGGGCAAACAATCTGGGAAAGGCAGATTCTAACAATAAAATATTGCAGGCCTCTAATATGAATCAGGAACACTTTTTGGATTAGGGCCTGGTGGGTTGCTTTTCCTTTAAAATTATAGTTTAAGAATGCTTTTGCCCCCCCCTCTCTCTCTCTGTGTGTGTGTGTGTGTGTGTGTGTGAGAGAGAGAGAGAGAGAGAGAGAGAGAGAGAGAGAGAATTACAAACAGTCACTTGGTCTGAATACTACTTCCCTTTATCTGGACACTATACTTTTTGCTGATGAAATATTCAGTTGTATCGACAGAAGTATAACATCCATATCAAGGGAAGCAATACTATCACTCTCTTCTGCTTTGGTCAGACTACATTTGTGGTCTGGGCACCACCAGTGTGAAAAGGACAAGCCAGAATGTGTACAGAGAAGGATGACTAGGATGGTAAACGTTCTGGAAATGAAGCCCTATGAGGAATGGCTGAGGGAGCTGGGTATGCTTTGCCTGGAGAAGAGAAAACTGAGGGACAACATGGCAGCCATCTTGAAATATTTGAAGGGCTGTCACATGGAAGATGGAATGAGCTTGTTTTCTGTAGCCCCGCAAGGTATGATCCAAAGTAATGGATTCAAATTAATTGGAGATTTTTCCCAAACATGAGGAAGAGCTTTTGACAGTAATAACTATTTGGCCATGGAACTGACTGCCTTGGATGGTGGTGGGCACTTCCTTGGGAATGTAGGTGTGGATTTCCTGCTTTGGCAGGGAATAGGACCCAGGACGTTCCTTCTAGCTCTACAGTTCTAAGACCTCTCTACATCCATAAAGAAGAGCAGTGTGTTATGTGCAGAGCTATTTTGTAACTGTCACATCCACCTAATGATTATGAATGGATCATTTATAGGCCATGGGGTATCTCTACAAAATCATGAGCTGTAACAAAAAACAAAAAATAAGAAACAACAAACATAAGAAACAACCTTGCAACTTCTTACATAGTAATCATATTATTCCTCCATGCATCATCATCATCATCATTATCAAAAGCAACAGCAGAAGCAGCAGCAGCAGGTCTTCTTAAACACTGTTTCTCCATCAAGTCACTTCAGCCTTTGAAATATAACTATAACCTCAAGAGCAAATGCTGATTTTTCCAGTCATATTAATAGAGCTGCTTATTTTACGAAACCAAATCTGTTCTCCACCCCGCCCCCATAGGGCATAGTGAGTATAAAACTGATATTTACTAAAGCTCATAGCTTTATTGCAGAGTTGCTGCAATTTAAAACTAAGCAAACAGAAGGAGAAATAGGATTTGCAAAGCAAATCGACTGGGAAAGTCAAATATTAACTTTAGGTGACATATACCATGCAAAAGTTCAGCATGTATTTTTAAAAGTTTCTAGGAACATGTTTAGCCTCCTCATAGGTTGAGTACAATACAAATGGATGGGATTCTGGGGAAAGGTCAAGATGTATGCTGGTTCATTATTAGGATTAGACAAAACTGCAGTGGGCTGAAACGGTGTTGTGTCGACATAAGCTGTCTGATTTCTGTTTACTCATCTCCCCCATTTCTATGTACCATTTGTTCCTTCTTGCCTGTCTACACATTTACCTCAGTGCATGGACAGGCAAGTAGGAACACTGTCAGCACACATGTAATGATCCCAGCAATATCCAACACAATCAGCACAAGCATATTCCTTTAAAATCATGCAGACATTGTAGGATGGAGCAAATAAATGTTGGGGCCAAAGCCATTAGACTTTATTATGCTGCCATTTCTACGTAGTCATATATATCTGGAGAATGGGGAAAAAGAAAGAAGTAAAAGGGGCTTGCCTAGCTGTTGTACATAATACCATAAAAGGAAAGCCATGGGAAAATCACCTTCCATTCTCTTGTTAACCAAAGTGTTTGTTCATTATACTTCTGCTATGGATTAGTGTTTAACATCTTGCTCTCTCGCTCTCTCGCTCTCCTTCTCTGTCTCTTTCTGCAATTAGATAAATGTTGCTAGCCCTGGAATTCTCTAAAGCAGTGGTCCCCAAACTTTTTGGGGCCGCAGACCGGCTGGGGGGAGCGAGCTCCATGCGCGGGGGCAGGGGCACCCCTGCGCGAGCGCGGTGGGCGTGTCACGCTCGCGCAGGCACGGCGCCCCCCCCGCACAAGTGTGACACGCCCACCATGGGCAGCCCCCTGCGCGAGCGCGACACGCCCACCGCGCGTGCATTTGGGTGGGTGGAGATCCGTATCCGCAGCCCAGTTCCGGCAAGCCCACGAACTGGCACCGGGTCGCGGGCCGGGGGTTGACCACCCCTGCTCTAAAGCACAGTAACAGAACCTGTTTTTAAATGACAAAAATGAGCCTAAAATCTCATCAGTGAAGAACATGACCAGATGTGTCGAGTGATCCCTATAGCTCAGGAAGTACAGTCAAGTCTTTGTAGTTATTGATGTGATTAATGCTTGTTTTTTAAGTTGCCTTGGGTACTGTAAATACAATGGAAAAGTGGTGTATAAATAAATAAGTAAATCCTACCCATAGTCAGTACCATTTAAATTATCTTAGACTGTTTTTCTGAACTGAGAATTTGACCACGTTAAAATCTCACTTCTTGTATTCCATACAATGAAGTGGGGTCAGGAGAATTTTTATTGTTAAGATATTTACTGACAACAACAATATAGGCCAGATGTACACATTTTAAATTACCTGCATGCATAGAAAAAAGGTTTCTAGATCACACTAATCTACACACTCTCACGCCAGACCTTGCTGAGAGGTACTCTGAACATTTCCTTTACAGACCAACTTAAGGCAGACCTACAGGGCGAATCATAGAAGCATAGTTTGTCATAGTTGACACTGTCCCAGTAAATGGTTAATACCAGGTTGAAATCAGACAATCACTGACAAGCATTTCAAAATTCATCTGGGGATCTTAAGTATGAGTATTTTCTTTGCTGCAATAATTCCAGGCAACTCCAAAGCTTGTCATATTTTTTAAGCCTTATTTATCTACATTGCTTCTAGGTTCCAAAAGCACAATGGGTGTAAGATTGAGGGGGAAATTTACATAATTGTAGCCCATCACTTGGGAGAACACATTTTCAGGCTGCCACTTGTATCTTTCAGAAGGGCATCTGTAGAAGAAACTCTTCTGGTGATATCAACAAATGGGCAGGCTCATAAGGAGGCAGGTGGTCTTTCAAGTACCCCCGCTTCCAAAAGATGGAGTAATTTCCTCAAACAAGAGACATTTTCTTCTTGATAGAATTAGGAAAATGCCATGTGATCCTTAAGATTAGACAAATGTAAGACTGGAGTGATGCCTTTTATTGGACTACTAAAAAAATCAAACAAATTGCAAATTGCTTTCCATGAAAGCTTGCAATTTATTTGATTTTTTTAAAGTGATCTAATAAAAAGTATCACCCTACTCTTACATTTCTTGACAGAATCACTTCATCAGTGAACCAATGGAACCACATTAGGAACAGAGTTGAAAGTGTGTTCCCATTTCATTTCTTACGAGCTAATTTTTTTTTTTTTTTTTTTTGCATACATAACACCATTAAAGGGAGTCACAGGAGTCATAGGAGAAGGATTTTGCATGCTTTTTGTACATGCAGCTTTTAAATGTAATACCTATCTGCAAATTATTTACAGAATTTCATTTACCTAGGAAATTAAATTACAACACAATTACTGTATAACGCAATAACACAAAATCAATAAATCCTATTTTACAGCCTTAAAACAAGAAAACAATGTTCTTCTTTTCTCTGACCATTAGAGAGCCTGTGGCCTAATGGTATGACACATGCTGTGCCCGCAGAAAGTCCCAGGTTCAATCTCCAGGAAGGATTAAGGAAGAATCATGCCTGAAACCTTGGAGAGCCACTACTGTCACAGTTGCCAGTACTGGTTAACAGTGATGAACCAGTGGTGTGAATGACTATAAGGCAATCTTCAATGTAACATAATCATTAGGTTTACCCACCTTAGCTTACTAAACAATAACTCTCATCAATAATTCCTTCAAAAACAGCTAATCTCATGGGATTGTGAAATTTATTATGGCATAAACTGTTGTGAACTAGAGTCTATGGCTGAAACTGTGCTGTCCAGATACAGACTGGAAAATCTGTTCAATCTGGAAAATCCAGATTAGATATGGGGACGAATATAAAAACGAATCGGAATATTCAATGGATATCCCTGATTCGTCAGATATTCGTTGCTTCGTATTCTTGGGGTCCAGAGACCCTGATGAATACGAAGCAACGAATATAATCCCATCTCTAATCCAGATTGAATCCCCAGCAACTCCTTTTGTAGCACATGACGCCAAGTCCTACAGCAGTTCAAAATGATGTCCTATCTGGTTCTTTTCTGTTCCAGTTTTTACAGAGACACTGCAGTTTTGAGTGGTACTAGACAGCTCCTTTTCCTCACCAGCCATCTGCCTCCCTCTCCCCATCTCTCCCATTCACCAACCCTTTGCTCTCCCTTGATTGCCATTGTATCTTTCATCTTTTTCCCTCTCCTTTGTTCCTCCATGTGCGCATGCAGATGTCCAATTCCTTTTTTAAAAATCCATAATTAAAATCACACAACCGATTGGGAGCAAGGCATAAAATTCTCATTATGTGATGTTGTGGCCAGCTCCCTACACATCCACAGTGATAATGGGGATGCCCATGCACGCCAAATCAAAACAAAGAAAAAAGCACTGCAACCTGGCCATGTGTTACAAGTGATCTCATGCCTTTGCAGCTAACCTGCAGTATACACATTTTCTCCAGAATACTGTGAAACTGCAGTTCTAGCCCACTTCATCAAAAAGAAGTCCGCCACACCTTGTATCACAGAACATACTTTTGTTCTTAAATTTCCACAAAATGCGTTGTTGTCTTGGTGCAACATGCTGAGATGGCTATCCCTCTGGAAATTCCTTTTCAGATGATACAGTCACAGGTTTCTAGTTTCATAACTGCTGCAAGGAGCTTTAAAATAATTAACTTCATGGAAAATGATACTAAAATTAGATTATAATCCATTTTAAAATGGACTAAACTATCCTGCATGGTTTGGCAGAGAGGTTGTACATAAACGTAGTTACTTGAACAAACAAACCAAATTAGCATTATTGAGTTATAAAATAAAGGGTTCCCTTACGATGCCCAGATTGCATGACAAATTACACTCACAACACAGAATTACAGAACAATGGAGTTGGATACAACTACAACACTTGAATCTGATAGCACCTCTACCAGGAGTAAAAGGAGTCTGCACATTCTGCCTGTTCATGACTACTAACAAAATTTGTGGGGTGACAGAAGGAAGATTCAGCCTAATAGTAATCTAATAGAATTGCAGAGCTGGAAGGGAACCTATGGGGTCAGCAAATCCCAGCCCCTGTTAAAGACACACAGTGGGAAACTGAACTCCCAACCTCTGGCCTCACAGAGACCTAAACAACTGAGCTATCCAGCATGGAATATGTGTTATTACACGGAGGTTCTGTACCTTTAAATAAGATTCAGGAACAGACACCAAGATACTTCTCTAATAAAGCTTTCCATGCACACTGCCATCCAGCACAACTGTCAAGCCTGGCCTAAACTGAGCTTCCGGGGAGTAATCGTTGTCTAAGGTTGACACACACAGCTACTGTTAGATTACTGCAGCTGTCTACAGTACATTAATTTGCAGTCACTTCTGTGCCAATGGCTATTAGAATGCTTTAACTTTAAAAAGATTGTAGCACCACTGAAGCCAGCAGTAGCACTCTTACACAGGATTCTGTGGTGGCAGTTACAAAGTGCATCCAAAATGACAGCAGAACGGTGGGTGGGAGAACCTTAAAGAAAGAGGTTTGGAAGCTACACCGAGGGCATCCCTTCAGCTCCACATAGGCACACTGAAAAATGCAACCCTGTGTGTGTTAAATTAAGAACATAAGAACATAAGAAGAGCCCTGCTGGATCAGGCCAAGGGCCAATCTAGTCCAGCTTTCTGTATCTCACAGTGGCCCCACCAGATGCCTCTGGGAGCACACCAGACAACTAGATACCTGTCTCCTGACACCTCTCCCCTCCATCTGGCATTTTGAGGTATCTTCCTTTTAAGCCTGGAGATTATACATCCCCATCATGGCTTGTAGCCTGCGATTGACTTTTTCTCCAGGAATTTGTCCAATCCCCTTTTAAAGGCATCTAGGCCAGATGCCATCACCACATCCTGTGGCAAGGAGTTCCACAGACTAACAACACGCTGGATAAAGAAATATTTTCTTTTGTCTCTTCTCACTCTGCTAGCACTCAATTGGAGTGCATGTCCCCTGGTTCTGGTATTGTGTGAGAGGGAAAAGAGCTTCCCTCTATCCGCTTTATCCATCCCCTGCATAATTCTATGCGTCTCAATCATGTCCCCCCCTCAGGAGCCTTTTCTCTAGACTAAAGAGCCCCAAACGTTGTAGCCTTTCCTCCTAAGGGAGGTACCCCAGCCCAGTCATCATTTTAGTTGCTCTCTTCTGTACCTTTTCCAGTTCCACTATGTCTTTTTTAAGGTACGGCGACCAGAACTGTACACAATACTCCAGGTATGGCCTTACCAGCGTTTTGTACAATGGCATTATAATGTTGGCTGTTTTATTTTCAATACCCTTTTAAATGATACCTAACATGGAATTGGCCTTCTTCACTGCTGCCGCACACTGGGTTGACACTTTCATCGAGCTGTCCACCAGCACACCAAGATCTCTTTCCTGATCCCTCACGGACAGCTCAAAACCCATTAGCTGATAACTAAAGTTTTGATATTTTTTTTTGCCCCAATGTGCATTACTTTACATTTTCTTATTGGCCCCCTTATACTCATAGTTACTAAATAAAATAATGATGAATGACTGAGAGCATGATAGAAATTTCTTGCATCATCAACAGCTTTCAAGGAAGCTATAAAATTAACTTGTGTTAATTTGATTCAGTGGCTATTGGCTTTCACTTAGCTCAGCTGTTTGTCAAGAAGGGTGAAATGCAAAGTCTTAGGTTTCAGAACAGTCCTTATGCTCACATACTCCGAATATGAGAACCTGTTTTATACTAAGTCAGATTGCATATCCGCGTACTCTAGCATCACCCAAATAACTGTGGCTCTGCACAATCTCAGTTAGAGATCTTTGACATCATTTGATATCCTTCTAACAGGACATGACACAGGTTGAACTTGAAACCTTCTACAAGCAAAACATATGCTCCACCAGTGTTGCTTGTACCACTCAGCCTCATGAAGAGCTCCAGTGAGTAAGACTTACACAATCTTTTACAAAGTTCTGGTTGATCCTCATAAAGTTACTCCACAATAATGGGCCCCGGATTTCTATCCTCACTACCATTAACCAAGACAGCTATTTTTTTGTTTTATACAGAGCCTACTCTAGTAAAATCTAAGAGTTCTATCTCATTGTTAGTCACAGTTGAATCAACAGAAACTTAGTAAGTCAGTACTTCTGTATATTCCACCAATTCAATGGATCTACTCTAGTTGGGACTAACAATTGGATTTACCATATTTTTCCGTGTATAAAATTACACTTTTTCCTAAAATGATTAGGGGAAAAATTGAGGGTCGTTTTATACACGGAAGGAAGCAGAGGCAAAGGAGCAGTCGTGCGTGCTCGGGCACCTCTTGCTGCTGCCGCTGCCGCCCATTGCCTCCTCCAGTGCGACTGCCGGGGCTCACCTCCAGCTCACGTCGCTGCCTTGTCCCCTCCGGGGACGGAGGCAGCAGCAGCAGGAGGCAGAAGCAGAGGCAAAGGAGCACTCTCGCGCGTGCTCGGGCACCTCTTGCTGCCGCCGCATCACTTCCTCCAGCGCTCCCTTTGGGCAGGGGACAAGGCGGTGACAAGGTGAGCTGGAGGTAAGCCCCGGCAGTCACACTGGAGGAGGTGATCGGGCAGCGGAGGCAGCAGCAGCAGGAGACGGAGGTGGAGGAGCAGTTGCCCATCAACTGCTCCGCCGCCTCCAGCAAGGGTCAAAATTAGGGCGTCGTCTTATACTTTCGGGGGTCGTATACACGGAAAAATACGGTAGTTCTTTGTCTCCCAAGTCAGAACAGTGCAAGAATAAATAGTAAAGGCAAACCGTATGAGCTTCATGCCACACTCAGAACTGCCATGCAGTTCCAGAAGCCCATCCTCAAGCAATCTGAGGGGCAGCTTAAACCATTAGTGTGGAAGACCTAAGGACAACACACAACTCATTCTGGCAGTTCTTCACATACGTCTACCCCTCTTACTCTCTATTTGTAAGTCAGAAAAACAAATCTTACAAGCTACAAGACCTGCCTATTGAAGAAGAAATCAGGTCATATCTATATAATCTTAATTGCCTTATATAGGGAGATCTCAGGAAACATAGTTCTATGTTATTAGTAATCCAAAAATAAGCTGAAAACCTAAGTACAGTTTCCAAGAAGAATGGTGCACTGGACACAGTGCTCAATCACACCTGAAGAGATTCAGGTACAAATTTCCATTCTCTTGTGAAGCTCAACAGATAATTTTGGCTGGTCACTACCTCTCATATCCTAATCCATGAAAAGCATGTGGACCAGGGCAGAAGGGACACCTCACCCCAAAATTTCACGGGGGCACCCTTCTTATTCACAAGCTACACTTAACCTAACTTATCCCATTCTGTGGCCACCAGTGCAACCAAGTACACGTGCAATAAACTGAACAGGATACTGGTTTGTGAAGGGTTCTTTAAATCACAAACTAATGTGAGAAGAGAATCTTGTGCCCTGCCTGTATCTCCTATGATTACTGCTGGGACATAACTGCAATAAATAAGATGTTTGTTATTTCTATATCAGTAAAAATAATAGAATTTATAAAGGCATGCATTTCTAAGATTGCTAAGGAATTTCCTATTCTTGTAGTACTGCTGATGGAGTGGGCTGCAGTCCACAAACACTTATGCTAAAGAAAACTTAGTCTTAAAAGTATACAACATTCTTCATGGTTTCAGCTGCAAAAGATTACAGACTAACATGGCTACTTCTGTGAAAATATCTGGATTTTTATCCATTTTAGATTCCCTATCTCCTCCTGATACCAAAACAAATGTGACACTACATCCCTCGTGACACCAAACCAAGTGTGTCATCATATACAAACTGCTCCAAATCCAACACAACCAGTCTTCTATGCTTGGACAAAAACTCTCCACTTCTTCCAGTTACTAGCAATCTCAACGTACATATATGTTATTGAAAGAGTGACTACAACTCAAAGAACAACATAACCTGCAAATCCCTAAAAGTTACCATTAGTTTACATGACATCAAAAATAAAGATATATGTCTTACAAGAGCAGCGATCCTTTCCCATTAATCCCACGTTCCATCACATACACATATTCCTCGTTAGAAGTAGAAACTGTGCCAGAGATCCTTGAGATATTCCCCTCACATTTATCTGTCTCGTGATGGATATTATTTAAATTACATATCATAATGATTTATTCTATAACTAGTTGAGATAGAATATCATAACCGCTACTCTTTTACTGTGGGTTCAGTCTAGAGTGTCAATCAACCTAGGCAGTGCACTGTATTCTCTTTGTACAGTCAAAATAAAGCAACATGTAAACAATTGAGCAAGACAGACATTTAAGATGCCATTACCAATGGCAAGATGGTCTTTTGCCCTGCTTTACAGAAGACACTTCATTTCCCAGAGCAGTCAGAGGACAATCCTCTATTTCAAGGTATTCTCTCTTCAAAGAGGACAGTCCAGTTAAAGCTTAAGTTGAAGATAGATGAATCATAAGCAAGTCAAGATGAGGCCTTGAAGTTGCTCATAACTAGTTTGCACCTGGACAGCAGACTTAGTACACAGGTCAACTCTATTTAAATTACAGCAATTATTACTAAAAGTGCATACATCAACATAAATCAGCAAATGCGAAGTTCATGCAAATGCACATCATTTTTTTAGGTTATCCATTTCTTCTATTTTAGCCACGTGTAAGTTGCCATCTTTAACGTGTGGATCTGATTTTCTTCTATGCAGGGGTGGGCAACACTCCTGGGCCATGTTTTGGTTTCCAGTCCCAATACAACCCTAACATTGCTTAACATTGTTGTTGTTGTTGTTGTTGTTTTAAAAAACTGGCTTAAAAAGTCTCCTTGTGCCCTCTATGGGGCAAACAGACAATATTGCCAAGTTCTGAGGGCCCCCAGAACCCTCCCCAAAATACATTCTTTAAAAAATGGCCTTGGAGGGTATAAGAGGGCTTTTCTCCATATTGAAAATATCTAATATTCAGTTAAATTCATTTTCAGTTAATATATATATATATCAACCTTTACAGAACATAACAATTGTGTTAAAATAATAATAATTTTATTTGTACGATCAACAGATCAGATGTGAATAACACAGAACAACTGCATAAGAATAAACAGAATCAATACAACTATAATATACATTATGTGCAGCAGACTCTTAGGGAAACAAATTCCATAAATAATTGTTAGGAGCACATATAAAAACACATATAAAATTAACTATGGAAATTAGCTATTTTAACTATGTGCCTCCCTTTTAAGGATCTCCAGCCACCATGTTACTTGCAAATCTTAAAAATATCCATTGGTCTCACTGAGATCACTCATCCCTTCCCTATGCAGTCTATGTAGGATAAATGCACCAACAAACCAAATTCTGTGTCACTCTTCAGATTCAGGCTCATTGTCCAAATTTCCTAAAGTATCATACGTGCATCTACTCATGTGTATGTTTATCTGTCAGTATTTGTTTTAATTCCACATTTAATGTGCTTTTTAAAAAAAGACTGGAGTAGCAGCTACTCCATGCTGTCCCTGAGCATTCTCCTATTCAGTGTAGTTCATCTAAAAAACCATACAACAGATGTTTCTTTTTAAGAGGCTCTCCTCAAATGGAGCCCATTACTTTATCAAAGCTACAGCTGTCTTCAAATATGAATTGCTGCCAGCTGTACTGACCACACAATTTTGGTCATTATCATTTTTAAAAAGTATTTTTTTAAAAAAAATTCTATTTTTTTCATATGATTTAAAACAAAGAATAACACTATGATAGTTCATTTAGATTACAGTTTGAAAACAACTGAAGAATTTGAAAATAGCTTATCTGTCATTATAGGCAACAAAAACTGGGATAAATATACTGTAAATTGGATGGGTTTCTGTGCATGTGTTTCACCACTACTACTGTATCTATAACTGTACTAATGTTATAGTACAAATGCATTAGCTGTGCTCATTTGTTTGCTGTTCATTTTAAAGATGGAAAAGATGCAAATTTAAATGTAAATGCCTCATTCTCACAGTGGTTGAGAATAACACAACAGCACACGGCAAAGCACAGCTGGTATTGAAGCTTATAGCTACCCCTTCTTGCTGAACAGCTATTAGTATTAAGAGCCAGCCAGGCTAAAGGAAAACATCAATTCTTCTTATATTTCCCTCTCTTTTGACAGTTCCACTCTTTCAGATTCAGATACTAATTTAGTCTGAAGCAATATACAATGCTGATCATATTGTGCACATGTCTATGGTGTTGGGTCTGTGCCAGTCATTTCCTGCATTTCCTACCAACAGAGGATTGTTCCCAGTTTGCAATGAGGGGACCATCTGGGAAGGAGAGGAAAATGCTACGATATGTAATTGGGGCTTTCAGTTAAGTAAATAGGCCATCTGAAGATTGCAGGGTCTGTGGAAAATGGAACAGGCAGAGGAGAGCAAAGCAACACAGTGTAAACCCAATTTGATCGGCGATTGCCTGAAAATAAAACAAACAAACCTCGGCTAAAGATGCATCATTGTTTAGTCTCCCACACTATCTTAATAGGCATGTCCTGAAAAGAATGTATCACATGTTCCAAGGACAAAGAATGGTGTTGAATTGCCAGGGAACACCACATAAATGTTCTCTTCACCTTGCCTAGCCTTTTAATACATAGGCTTCTTAAACATTCACCCCATCATTCCCACATGGAGATTCCCATGAACCTATGAGCATTTTTTGTTTTCAGTAGGACTTGTGCAAATTTTGCCCTGGATTATATCCAAAGAGAAAGAAGCAAATGTGTTCATAGATGCTCGGTAATACACATTTGTTTCATTCAGTGTTTCAGAAAGGGCCAAGCACTCTTGAACTGTGGCCACCCACCAAGGCATGGAAGACCATGGAACAGAGAATGCTGAGCCTAACAATTCCTTGTTGAAAGGTTAGCCTTATTAGACCATTTATTTCTTCATTTTGGCTGTTTACTATCGTCCAATGCTTCATGGGCAACCACAGTAGGGTGCATATGTTCCAGTTCCATGGCTTCTTAATGTAAACACTGTAAAAACGTAGCCTAGATTAAAAGTTCTCAAACTGTGGACCATGAACCAGAGGTTGTCCATGACCACTATCCAAAGGCTGCAGAAGAACAGTCAACTGTGTTACTTGGCTCTGCATTTAATTTATTTTTTCTTGATAGTGGAGATGCCTTTTTTTTTTAACCAGGACTGGGTTGTCAAACAGGCTAAGGTGGCCCTTGGGTATGGCCCATGATTTTCAGATTAACAAATTTCCTCTAAAAATCTACCATTTGAAAGGAACTCTGTAGACTGCATCTCTCAAAGTCTGTAATTTCTAGTACTATAACACTGAGTTTAACAGTGATATGAGTGTCAAAGAAAAATATTGTATAATTGTGACTTGCACATGCTTTGATTTAATAGAATGAGAATAACCATGTTATTACGAGTGCAGTACTAGAAAGTTTTCTCAGAAACATTCGATTCCATGAGTGTACTTAGGATTGCACCATCAAAAAACCCAGCAATCCACAAGTAGACCTTGAAAAAGAAAGTCGGAAAACTGCTGGACTGAATAATGATGGAACTATTTAGACCAGTTAAGTGTAAGGTTATGAAAACTCGTTTGATTTACCACATTTAAACAGTTTTAGTGGAGCTACTGTATTGTCCAACTGAGCTCTTTGACTCAACCTGCATTGTTTTATTACTAATCAATATACAACGAAGCATACTGGTCATAAGGAATCATTCTATATCCTGCTGTACTGTTCAACCACACTCATAGTTCAGAATAACTCAAACCCATTTGAGGCCATTTAAATATATCCTTGCCCATAGAGGATGAAGGGAGCAGTCTAGATTAACTCTCCCTTACAGCAGCTCTTCACTTGTTTCAAAGTGTTATCAAAATCCATTTTCTTCCTCGAAACGTGATGACAAGAACAAAATTTATTCCCTTCCATCCAGTGCCTTGCCAGTGCCAAGCAGAAGTACCACCCATGTGTTACTTGTGATTTGCCCGTTTATACAGCCCAGTATGACATCCAGTGTTTACTAACATGCAACTTTTCCATGTATCTGGCTTTTCTACAGAGATCATTCCTGAGCTGTACCTTACTTATTTATTTAAAATATGTTTACCCCAGCTTTCTCCTTGAAAAGGACCTAAGGCGATTTACATCAATGAAAGACAATATTTAAAGTTGAAAACAGTGAGTATACAAAGTTGGTTTACGTAATTAAAAGACAATGTTAAAGCTAAAAACAATGACAAGAATTAAAAGGAAAAACACAGATGCCACTCTGGGAAATGGAAAACACAAGTAGTGCTAAAACCCTAGTCAAAGCAGTAATGCATAACAATCCATCTAAAAATCACACTCAGGCAGCCAGTTACTGAGGGAAGGCTTGCTTGAAGAGAAAGGTCTTTGCCTGGTTGCGGAAGGACAGCAAAGATGGGGCCAGCCTGGCCTCCTGTGGGAGGGGGTTCCAGAGTCTGGGAGTTACCTTCCATATTATTTCAGCAACTGCTGGGCTTCTCAGTTACTAGATTACAATTTATTTATTTATTTATTTAACCCCATTTTTCTATTTGCTGAGGTAATGTTCAAGTGTGATCCTATCTTCCACAGTAGTTGCAAGGATGCACAGACATTCCTCAAACAAACTATATTTCGGTCAGACCTAGACCTTGATGGAAAACTGGGATATTCTACACAGGCAGTCAACGTGTCATTCCTTAAATACTCAAAGCATTTATTATTTGGGTCTGTGAAAACATGTAACACAATCCTCTTCCCTCTCTACACTTCAAGTTTTTTTCAGAATTAAAAAAAATGGAGGACAGTTTGATATCCTTCCGTTATTCCCACCCACCCACCCGCCACAGTTTAACCACCTCATGTTTCTTGCTGCCTGGTCTGTATTTCTAAGGAGATATTGCACTACAGTATGTAGGTGTGTTAACTGTACACAGAAAAGCTCTTTAGGCACTATTTGCATTTCTGCTGTGGTCTCCTCAATACCACAAACCTAAATCATTTACTCTTACACATTCCAAGACCTACAAATCCTAACATTAGCAATGCACTGGCTGCCACAGACCTTGGAAACCAGACTTTCCTATTTATTATGGCACTGCTATTGCCAGGCAGATGACACATCCTGTTGGCTTCTTCTTCCTTTGCATAGAAAACAATGTCTGCAGAATGTAAGGATCTCTGGGATTTGTGTTTCTTGACACAGTATGTCACACACACACACACACTGCAAAATACTTCCACTGGGATACCAGCTGGGACTGGTTGAATGGATCACACCTCCGTAATTAATCTGCTGTTTCCAAGCACCACTGAAGCACTGGTTCTAAGTTTAAAGCTCTATACAGCTTGGGTGTGTTAATCTTACAAGAACCTAACCAAACGGCTAAACAGGTAGCAACAAGGGAAAATGACTTCTCAGTGGAGATGCCCCATTTTTCAACTGCTCTGCCCAGTAGGTTCACCTGGCACCAAATTTGTTTCCTTCTAGTGTCAAAAAAAGAGGTTGTTTTTTTTTAAAGCATAGTCTGGCTATTTATTTAACTATTTTATTTAACATTTTACAATGGTTGTTAGATACCCAGTGTGGTGTAGTCATGGACAGAGTGACAGACTAGGACTCAGAAGGCCTGGGTTCATATCCTTGCTCGGCCATGGAAACTCACTGGGGGAGTGGGACTGGCAAAACCAGTCCTTAAAAATCTCACTTACCTTGAAAGCCCTGTTTGGATCACTATAATTCAGTTCTGAATTGACAGCATATAACAATGGTTGTCAAGTTATGGTCCACTTTTTCCACACTACAGAAAATTCACAGGATTGATTTCTCACTGAATACCAGGCTAGGTGTGGAAAGCAGACCTTTTCTCTATCCAAATTTGTTGGCTTCTGCAAAAGAATACTGAGAGAAAAAGAAGGGCAGCCTCTCACCTGGTGGGTATTCTCACTGCCTTCAAGTGCCTCCCAGTCCAGTGTAAGGTACAAGGCTTGCCCCTGTAAATCAAAACTGCTCGCTGACTTACAACCCATTTTCTAACAAGACTGGGAGAGACAGCTGTACCACCGGAGATGGAATCCGAAACCTGCACCTCTGACATAAATTTGCGCGCACACACACACACACACGCACACACACACACACACACACACACACACACACACACACACACACACACACACGTTTTGAAATCTACTTCCAGCCGAGGAGCTTGACACATACGTCCAGCCCTGATTTTTGGAGCTTTTCAGTTTTTGATGCACCACCTATGTTGCCCAGCCTGATGAAGATCTGCACAGAGTTGAAATGTGTTTGTAATTCTTTTTAGTAACCTAACAAAAATATCACCCACCGTTGCCTTTGGATTATATGTAAGGACCACAGAGCCTTTTTTTTTCTCTTTTTGTTGGACAGTGATTTAAGGAAACAGAAAGTAAAGAGAACTGCATTATCTGCATCCCTATTCCATCTGAGCTTAACAGCAATCTTCTCAGTTGTAGGCTTAGTCTTGAAAGGACAATTTAGAGCCATTAACTTTACAAAAGTTCTGCTTCTCCATTGTTAATATGCACCAATCCAGCAGTCTACATCTTTGGACTGTCCTATCAGGATGGAATGACTACAGGGACTCTCATGATAAGCACCTGCACTCCAAATTTACTGCTATCCCCACTGGCCAAGGCACAGGTGAGCTGAATGCATCCAGGCAGACACTCATTCTCTATGCATTAATTTAAAGGGGTCAGATTCTCTTCTAATGCCAGAAATAGATGACTATTTCGACTCATGCATCACTATAGGCAGTAAGAGACTGCATGCCATTATGCATGAAACTTCCATATTTTCACCTGGAGAATTATGTTGGTTTTTAGAGAGGGCACAAAACATAAAGGATGATAGAGGGCTAAGTTAAGAAAGGTCTGAAAAATGCTTTTTCTTATTCTTAAACTACCAGATGCTGTTCAGAAATAAAATCCTGAATAATTTGCTTCCCCCAAATAATTAACACCATCTCAGAACACTACCAAGCTTGAATCTTGCTTCCCTAACCTGGTGCCCGCCAGACATGACCACAACTCCCATCATCTAGTATCTGGAGGGTACCTGTCTGAGGTAGTGCTGGAGGAAGAAACACACAACAGGAGAAAGGAGAAGATTCAGAGTGGTTTGAGGTGTGCATTCAACAAGCTGAAGGCCTCCTCTTTCAAACAAGCATGGCGTGTCTTATGGTGTTCAGGGACACATTTGACTACCCTTTTCCAAAATATCTTTCAAAGTAACTTGCCACTGAAAAATAACACAGAGTCATATACTTTTTGTTTCTTGCCCTTAAATTTGTTACCAGAAATGAACTGTGCAAGCACAGCTCAAGCAGACCTAAAACAAAGGACAGATAATGGTCCTCCCATAACGAGGAAAATGAAAGGCCATTCAAATGCTTCCACCTATTGGCTCTAACGCTGCTAGTTCTCAGCTTGAAAGAGCAATTAACCTGTCTAGAATGGGGTGGAGCAAAACAAAGCCCCTCCCTCAAGGTGAGTCTTCTTTTTGTTAAAGTCTTCAGTTTAATGTTTTATTTGCTGTTCGTCTTCCTAAAATGCCAGCAAAATGCATTTTACAAGATAGGTACTTGTTAGGTTAGCTGTTCATCACACCACACACTCCTCTAAAAGGAGAAAATTCATTAATCTGGATGTCATGGAAACAAAAGCTTGCCCAGCTGTTGTCAAACCGGCAACACATTGGTGACTCTACTAAAGAGCCCTGCTCAGCAGACAATAAGAATGCCTTTTCAGTTGAGGACTGTTTATATAGACAGCTACTTACCATTAACTCTATCTTTGTACCATATACGTAGTCTTAGGAAAAACATGTTGAAGTAATAATACTGGTGGTTTCTTCTTATTTCTAATGCAAACCCTTTCAAATATATTCCCCTAATAAAATGGCAAAATGCCCTTTCTCCAAATGTATTCAGCATTCGACTTTCAATATCAACTACTAAATAAATAAGGGGGGGGGGGAACCCACCAACCCAAGTTAAGAGGGGAAGCCTAATGAAGCAGGGTTTCTCAAGGAAAGTGGGGGGGGGGGGAGGACATAGCAATGCAAAGGCTATCACACATTTTCTTCTGCTTTGTCCTTGAACAGACATTATGTCAGAAGGAGTGGAAAGTTGAATTAAAAGAACCAATTAACCATTTGAAACTACTAGGTTCTGGGCTAGCTGTTATCCTAGAATGATATCTTTCTGAATGAACTATGATAACTGCAATCAGAGATGTCACTTAACATGGCAAATAAATTGTTTTGGACACTTAGATCACAAAACAGAACAGTTTCGGTTGCACTATATTCTAACAAGTTAAACAAAATTCCATTTTTAATTTTCATTTCAGTTAATCACCTCAGTGGGCACAACTGATCCCCAGCAATGCCTGTCTGCCTAGACTGCAATCAGTACTCTTAGCAGGAACAAGGCCCTTCTTACAATCCAGTCTTACTTTTGCTAGGTTCCTTGTGATTCTTTTTAAAAAAATAAATAAAGCAAATGCATCTGATTTTCACAAAGACACATCTGTGCTGTCTTCTTTGCATTAGATGGGGCCTGTACTTTTTATATGACACAAAGCACTGACATTGCATTCAAAAATGTCTTCCTTTCATTGTATCTCAAATGCTTGCCCTCCTCACACCATAACATCAGCAAGCAATGTCTGCATATATTAAACAAAATCTGAGGGATGTCTATTACCTAATGGCAGCGAGTTGGTGCTGCGTTGTTAAATCAAGTACGTTCTAGCTCTCCAGTGCATAATCCTGTAGCATTTTGCCCATCTCTCCAAACACCCTCATTATCGCATAGGTAAAACTTTAATTACTGTATCTCTGATAAAGGGAGGGAGGGAAGGAGAGACAGTCGTGCACACACATTCACAATGAACACACTCAAGCAAAACCACATTTGTCTACCATCTTCAAGCGGCCTGGATGCAGCATCAGTGACAGTTCTATGCTGTCTTGCTGCCAGCGCCAAAGACACACACAAAAAAGAATGGTCAAAACGAAGCATCCTTCATTCCTTAACGAACAGGCAAGAACCACAGGTTTTTGCTGTTGTTCAGGAGAATGCTGCAGCGCAGTAGATGCAGCTAGCAAGCAATGAAAGGAAGCTGCAGAACAAGACCTCCCCCCCCATACTGAACGACAAGTGAGACAACACATTTACTTACATGACGACTCAGTGCCAAACATGGCTGGCTCCAGATGCTTGTGTCTCAAAAGGGGAAAGAAAGAGAGAGGGAATGTGTGAGAGGACGGATGAGGCTGCTACACAGCAGGGATCATGAAGCCAGGCAATGCAGTTCCCACAGCTATCCAGCCGTCAGATTTTGCTCTCCTCTCCCAAGTCTCACTTTGCCAATCGCCTTCTCCTGCAGCCTTTAAAGCACGACAGCTCTTCGTTGTAGAAGCAAGAAAGAGATCATTAATTTTTTTTCCCCAGAAGTGTTTATTTTAAAATCTAGTAGACATGGGAAGGCCGGGGTCTCTTCTACTGATGCAGTGAGGCAGAAATAGGTAGCAGACACCAGATACTGCAATCCACAGCCCCTGCTCTCAGTAAGACAATAGCATAGCTTATGCATACACTGGGTGACGTCAGAACACTGCAAAGACTGACTGCTGTTAACCACAGGCTTGGAGGGAGCCTGAATAGAGCACGGCAATTCAAATGGGAATTCTTTTGTCACAAAATGCAGAAGACAAAGAACCACACATTTTCCCCTTCCCTGATGATTAAAGGGGAGAAGAAACCTCTAAGCTAAGGGATGGGGGGGGGGGGGGAGGGACAACCTTTGTCCTTGGATGAATCGCAAACACATTGGCTTAGCTGCAGCAAGCGCATCCTTGCAAGTGTGTTAGTAATAATAGCAATAACAGTAGCAACCACGAGAACCGGTGCAGTCAGATGTCCAATATATGGCTATTTAACAAGAACAGGAATGATAGCTACCTAGGACCTTGTATTTGCTCCTAACCCTTTCCTAATACATTAGCACCAACAATAATACTAGACATAAAGAATCCCTAGCTGTGCATGTGTTAATATTGACCTGGGATACTCAACTGGCAACCTACTGCCTACATATGGCCCCCCGAGCCAATTATGTCTGATAGCCCTCAAAAAATGTTCCTGAGGGTGAGGTAAAATGTTTGCTGACATTTTCAGTCATAAGGAAAAGAAAACAATGTTTTTACAGTGCCAAGACAGATACCCTATACTTGACTGTTAACGTCTTTGTCTGTCTTTGTATACAACATCTTGACTATGTGTTCAAATGCACGTGATGCATAACTGTGAAGCCCCATCTAATCTGCTTTCAAGAATAAAGTCAGCTCTCTTCAAGAAAAACACCTTGGAGGCAGTCAAATTTATAAGAGCCAAATGGACATATTTGAACATTTCTGTCAAGGTCAACATCTCCAGGCAAACAGAAAAGATAGTTGTGCAATCCATCCACAGAAGAGAAATTTTCAGTTGAGTCATGCTGTTATTGGATCACTAAAAATTTACAAATACCCAAGCTTTCGAGTTTTCCACAATTCCTTGTCAGGTAAATATGATATAAAATTTGGGGATGTGGAGGGGGGATATAGACTAGGTCAGGAGTGATGTCCATTCTTCTTGAATGCAAGCTGCACACAAGAAAAGATGGTGTTTGTGCATTCAGGTTCAGAGGGAGATATCAAGGTATCATTTTAAGTCTTTCCTCACTATGCAGACAAAACAGCCTGGCTGAGAACCATGCAGGTCACTGTCTTTGGCAGAACAGATAGGGTTTTTTTTTTAAATGATCTCTAGGTGACCATTCCCTGGATTCCCTGATCCACAGCACCTAAAGGGTTACATACAATATCAATGCCAGCCACACCAGCCCCACTGAAACCAAAGGAACATATGCTGCCAGTTGCAAAAGAGAATTATTTTAACTCTGTTTTTACATACTGAGATTAATCTGCCATGCTTGAATTGCTATGAAGAATGTCCACAGCCTAGTAAGCCCTACCAATGTATGTGTCTGACTATGCAAATACTAATAAATTGAACTAGATCTGGGATACACTGACATGGTGGCAGGTGATACACTGGGTCATGTCAACTACTTCTCAGTGATTTCACTTCATTTAGGAAGATGCAAATCTTGCAAACTCAGTGTATTCCTCATTATTAGAGTTCTTCAACTTCACAGAAAATCAGCATCACAATTTTGAAGCAAAGCATCACTGCCTTGAACCTTGCCATCATCATGTATACATTTTTCAGCCCTTGAATATATTTAGGAAGCGAAATACAGGAATATACAAGAAGTTTCAGAATTGGGGGAGAAGAAGACATATCAATTTTAGTTGTACAAATACAATTTGCCATACACGTCTTACTCTATCAGAACTAAGTAAACAAAAGTTAGTAAAGAGGAAACAGCTTAGGTTAGCATTGTCACCTCTGCCCATTCCTGGTGTGTCCTGTAGGCTATGGTGACACATGCCTCGTTTACACATCAACTATTTGGGGCTGTCCTTGATGAGTCTTTGGAATCATCAGTTGGTCCAAGGTAGACATGGGAGCTTTGTATTCATATCCAGGAGGATATGAATACGAAGCTCGGCACCACAGGTGCCACAGCGATCCATTCCCGCGCTCCAGCCTGGTCCACTCACCAAGTTCTTCACAGCGTTCACATCTGACGGCAGTGCCCCACCTCTCCCCTCAGACGACTGCTCAGGAGCTGAGTGGGGAGGCTCCTTGCTGGAACAGTTGACTGTGGGGAGAGGCAGGGCAGTGTCAGCAGGACGACATCCATGATTGGCACTATGTAACCACCATCAGACACATGTGCTGAGAGGAGCCCAGTGAGTGGACCAGGCTGGTTCTGGGGGGCAGGAATGGACTGCCGTGGCACTTGTGGTGCCAAGCTTCATATTTGTATCCCCTGGGATATGAATACGAAGCTCCCATGTCTAGTCCAAGGTGAAACAGCTAAGGTACTCAGAGGAATGTGGCTATGTTATTACCATTTCAGAACATCTGCTTTGCTTACCAGGACACTTCCTAGTACAATTCAAAGTGTTGGTTATTACCATTTTAAAACATCTGCTTTGCTTACCAGGACACTTCCTGGTACAATTCAAAGTGTTGGTTACGGTCTGTACATTCTTATGTGACACTGGCACAGGAGACCTAAAGGTTTACCTCTTCTCACATCATGCTGCCAACTCTTCAGGATATGATGAAGAATCCCTTCCCTGAGTCTCGACACAGTGGACAGTTGGTCAGTTAAGAGTACATGAGAGGGTCTTTGCTGTGGTCCTACCACAGATGAGAAACCCTCTCCTTCAGAAAAGTCACTTGGCCCCTTCTCTTTTTCGCTTCTGCCATTAAGACAGTTTTGCTCCAGCAGATTATTCAGATAGATAGATATTTTATACTAGTACGAAATTTTGATTCTACTTTATGATGCTTGTGGTTTTTTGACAACAGTTTTTATTGTTTAATTCCCTCCCCCACTTTTTAATCTTTAGCCATCTCCAGCATTTTTCTAATAAGCAGAAATGTGAGATATAAATAACAACAACAGTCATCATCATCATTATGTGCTGTTAAGACAATTCTGACTCATGGTGACTCTTTTCAGGGTTTTCCAGGTACAGAATACTGAGAAGTGGTTTCTCATCCCCTTCTTCTGGGGACTCCCTGGGACTGTGCAGCTTGTCCAAGGCTACACAGTCTGGCTCTACTCACAGGTAAGGAATCAAACTTCCAACCTCTGGCTCTGCAGCCAGATACCTAACTGCTTTCCTCTTTGTTCCTCATACTCCTTTTCAATGTTGCTGTGTAGACACAAAATAGAAGGCTGGGTTTTCTTAGCTTCTTTGCATGTAACACAGGTGTGATCACCAAGGAGGCCTGAGGTATCTTGAGGCTCCTCTCTATCCCCTTTTCCTCTATCACTTTTTTTTCACACAGAGTTCCTGTGCCTTTAAAAGCAGTCAGAAATGGCTATTCAACAGGTATATCTTGCCCAGCAATGGGCAATGCACGAAGTTTAAGATCCCACTTTAAGTATCTGAAATTACCAAGCTGAGACTACACTGAACCTCTTCGCCACACCCTGTCTACCAAATGGGAACAGTCATACTGAATAAACTCACATTTAGGATTGCTTTAAAGATTACTACATAGAGAAAAACTACTCTGTAAGCCTAAAAACAAAAACAGAGCTGGCAAAAGTTACTTTTCTGGCTGTAACACTCAGAACCACCCAGCCACTGGCTGTGATTTCCCCCCCCCCTTTTTATCATTCTTCTTCTTCACAGAGAGAAAAACATAACATTTCCTTATTTTACAAAAATGCATCCACTTTGAAATGTTAATTATTACTATTGCTTTTTGGAGCTAAATCTTAATAGCAATGACAGAATTAAATAATGTCACTCTGGTACACTTTTCCTGTGAAAGGGAATTGGCTTTTGTTTTCAAAAATGATCCTGAGGAACCCCCTCCCTTACTCCTAAGCAGTCTACTGTCTGCCGCCTAGTGACTCAATGGGTGATACTGTAGGCTACAGACTTTTTAATTAACTAGAATTAATTAATCCATATGCACACCCTCAGGCTCCCCCTTAGTAGGCACAATAACTATCAAGTGTCTAAGTTTCACAGTGTCAGAGCTACGGTGGAGACAGACAATGGTCTATCATTATTATTATAACAGTTAAATTATCCAAATCTTATTAATATAAATTATTTCAGTCTCATCCTATTCTACATACACCTCACCAATTCATAAAAAACATACTCAATAAGGGTATGGAGGGACAGGGCTTAGTTTCAATCAGTCTCTCTGCACTCCAGACATACTTGGTAGAGTTTAAATACCAAAATGAAGTTCCTCTGGATTTTTAAACTAGTCCTGTGTAAGTCTAACAGAAGCAAACAACAAAGACTTTTCCAATGGTATCCACTAAGAGACTGCAAGAAATTTTAAGCATAACAAACACTTGGAAACTTCAAATCAGAGTGGATTTGATTTAGATCAAATTTTGATTATTTAAATTAAAAATCATTTTATTTAAATCAATTTGATTTTAAAAATCATTGATTTTATCCACTCTGCTTCAAATATATCAGTTGCAAAAGAAAAAAATGATTATAGAACATCTAGAATACATTTTGAAAACTGAAACATTATTAAACAGCTCCATAGCTCCAGAGATTCTCACAGATTTAGAAATCTAAAGAAATGTATTTCTGATTTGTAGCTCTGCTTAACAAAACAAGACCAACAACAATAAATGTAGATGTAGAGTCTTTCTTCACAGGATCTCAGAGTACAGTACTGTCTTAAAGAACCTTGAAGAATCATGGCAATAAAAATGCATGCTACCAAGGTCTAACTCAATGGTAGAGCATTTGTGTTGTCTGCAAAAGGTCCCAGGGCTGGAATGTTGCCTGATTCAGCCTCTGGATGCTGCAGCTAGGGTATACAGGCAATTCTGAGATAGAGGGACCAATGGCAAGACTTGGAATAAGACAGCTTTCCAAGATTTCCGGCTGCACAGACACAACAGGTTTTAACAAGAACAGAGAAACATATGTAAGGCTCTAGTCACACACAAAGGAAATGTTGTCTAGTTTTTCTGATACTTTCCATACCTGTTGTACTGAATTGTGGTGGTTTATATTGCAGGACGAATGTCCCAAGAACTTTTAGCAGTACCGGTTCACTTCCTCCTATTTGTATCACTGACTACACCATAATAACAGTTTATTTTCTCTCTAGCTTCAAGGGGCAATTTGATTTATATACTTTAAAAAAAATAATATTTATCAATACATTGATATATCAGAAAGAAGTCTCCCTCTAAGGTGCGTGACTGTGCAGGCTCGCTTGACTCTGCCCCTCCTCCAGACCATTTTCTTCCTTCCCTGTGCACCCACAGTGATTGTTTCCAGGCCCTTTCATTCCAGTCGCAATGGAACCCTGCAATGGGCAGATTCACACACACGGGGGGGGGGGGGGTGAAAATTAGAAGGAACGTTGATTGAGAAGAGGGTTCTGTTTAGGAAAGTGTCCTCTGTTGCACTGGCTGCTCCTGCAGAAATGCACTGCGCACAATAGACTTGGGATATCTGCACAGCAGTACTGGCAATCATAAACACACCCCCAGTAACACTGGCATACCAACATTTCAATATATCTTCCCATAGATAATTACTCGACAGTAATGTAATGGTGGAGGCCCTCCGGTGACATACTTTTACCAAAATATCAATGTATCGGGCACAAAAACTTTAAAAAAAATAATGTACATGCCACAGTAATGGTGGCCACCTTCCTGGCTTCGATTCTGAAAAGAAACGAAGCAGGGCATACACCCAGGCAATCCTGGTAAGGAATGCACTGGTACAACAAAGGTACAAAATAACACAACCCTCCTGGCGATGGGGAAATGTTCTGCAGTTATACCGCTGGCCAGGAAAATGTCTCGATCTTGACTCTGCATCATGTGACCAGGGGGAAAAAAGCATCAACCTAACTGGGGGATAACTAGAGAACATTTCCCTCATGTGACCAAGGCTTAACATGGAGTTTCTAAGTCTATATATCCTTGAGAATAGGAATTCCAGAACAAGAGGTATGATGTTTGTTAATAAAACTTTCCAACTAGGGTCTTCAACCTATCCCTCTTTTCCAGTCAGGTCTACAAAATTCGGATGCAAATGAACAGCACTGATGAGGAAAGAGCAAATTAAGAAGCAAGGGATTTTCCTTTAAGGGGAAAGGTAAGAGTTAAGACAGTAAGAGGTCTTCTTAACCATTCTCTTTTAACAAGTCAATCAGATGTTGAAGAATCAAGAAATTTCATGGGTTTTTTTTTTTTACTGGGTGATCCTCCTCCTTATGAAATAGCATATTTGAAGAGTTTCCCAACTCTTTGTATTCTAAGTTTCAGTTCTCTAAGTCAATATTCCACTGAAGCCTTCTTCTAGAAACATTCCAGAGAAATCATACGGACTTTACATACTTCATAGACATGCAATTTCCTTTGCATCCATGCCACAGAAATTGCCAATGTATCTGTGGAATAATAAACTTCCCTAATCAAATACACATTTCTGACATACACTCCACAAGGCCAGGACAACATTCAAAACATTGTATAAAAATTCATCCAACTGAATGTATGTTGGTACATATCCACCTGTATTAATCTACCATGTTTCCCCGAAAATAAGACAGGGTCTTATATTAATTTTTGCTCCAAAAAACCCATTAGGGCTTATTTTCAGGGGATTTTTTTTTCAAATACAACAATCTACATTTATTCAAATACAGTCATGTCATCTTCTTCTGGTTGCTGCACAATGGTGGAGGGCGGGGTTTCACTTAACTGGAGCTTATTTTTGGAGTAGGGCTTATATTACGAGCATCCTGAAAAATCATACTAGGGCTTATTTTCAGGTTAGGTCTTATTTTCAGGGAAACAGGGTACCTAAATGAAAATTGATTCACTCTAACAGTAGCTATGAATTGTGTTGAAAACACTACAGCAGGGGTCTCAAACTCAATTTACCTGGGGGCCGCTGGAGGCAGAGTCTGAGTGAAGCTGGGCCGCATCAGATTTTCTGCCAAGCAGAGCAAGAGCCCGAGGAAGCCGCGCGGGAGTTTCCTTAGCCCAGCTGGGGCTCCGAGGAGGAGGAGGAGGAGGAGGGGCGTGCGAGCCCTCGTCACCTGGCCACAACCCCCTCCGGCTCCTTCTTCACCACCACCAGCAGCAGCAGCAGCAGGACAAAGAAGCGGAGAAGGGAGGGAGCGCCGGCGACCGCTTAGCCGGGGGGAGAAGGGCACGACATAAAAAAAAAAAACCCTCACAGAATTCACCTTGTCAAAGGAGAAAAGCCCCCACCGGTACCCGTGAAATTAAACAGAATGGGGCGGGGGCCCCCACAGGTGCACGCGCACACACAAACACACACACACACACGGACGTCCGGCAACCTTCCTCTGAGGGCCCCCCTCAAAAAAAGGCGCACTCAGCAGCAGCAGCTACCCCCACCACGACAGAGGAGCAAACTTTGGGAGGCGAGCCCAGGCAGCCTCCAGAGCCGAGGCGGCTGAAGCAGGACGGAGAGGAGGAGGAGGAGGAGGAGGAGGAAGCACCGCCGGGTGCTGAGGCGGCTGCTGGCCGGGCTGGTGCTGGGGGTGCCGAGAGAGAAAGAGAGCCAGAGAGCCGCTTCCCTGGAAGAGGCGGCAGCGGCGGCAGCTGCTGTTGGCGGCTTGGAGGTGCTCTTTGAGGACGGGACGGGAGCGACTTGACAGCAGAGGACGCGTGGGTGCTTCGGGGAGAGGCAAGGCGGGGGCCACAAACTATCGTCCGGCGGGCCGCAAATGGCCCCCGGGCCGCATGTTTGAGACCCCTGCACTACAGGTAGTTATACTGTGTGCACCAGGTGCATATTCTTTATTGGTAATACACAGTAATGCTCAGATTCCTCACAAAGGTTTTCCAAACAAACAAAAATCAACAGATTAACTGAGATTTTTAGAGGTTAACTAATAAATCTAGAAGACAAAGAAAAATCAAATCATCCAGTTGAAAGCTAAGGGTAGGGGTAGAAGAGGGGAGTAAGAATGATTGATTGGTTGTTACAAATGCAGACTTATTTTGGAAATATGAATGAAACATTTGATATATGCACGTCTGCAATATATCCAAGCAAATCAAAACACCGTTAATCAGGATATTGTAAATACTGTCTTTACCTGACCAGTCCATGGGAGCTCTGAATTCAGAGAAGATTCAGTACTGTTTACGCAACAGTACTCAACAAACTTGAGCAGAAATAGCACGATCACATGTGTTTATTTTAGAACATGTTTTGCAACATTTTACAAAAAAAAAAACATGCTGTACTGATCTTATCACTAGGTTTAATCCCAGCCATGGCATTATTTGACTCCAGAATCCTAAAGGAGGCTATCTCCTTAGCACAGTCCACTTTACATATCTAAGAGTAAACTATCACAGCTTTGAAAAATACCAGACTCAGAAAACCTACACATACATAAACTTAAAACCATTTTTATCTCATTACGTGCCTTCCCTTTCCCCTTCTTCCTAAAAAAAGTGTCCTTTTTGGAAGAAGATACCAGGAACTTACAGTGAACCATAATATTTTTCTTTTCTCCATAAGTCCTAGTCGCATTTGGCTGCTACTGCACCTTAAAACACAAATGTTTTGAAAACACACATTATGAAGTATGCTTCTTAGCTACCTTTAGACTAAAATCCACTTCATCATAGCATGAAGTGTTACTCTGGGGATGGGTGTCTGGGAGAGTGAAATCAGAAGGAAAGGAAATGCAGAAAGTACAGACAATAGCAGTTATATGAACAGTTGTAGTTAGGCACCAGCACCACCAATTAACTTCCAACTTATGTCTACCCTTTGAGTTAAGAACCTCCAAAAGGTCCTGTTATTAACAGCCCTGCAAACTAAGGCAGTTTACTAGGTCCACACTAACAATTGCTATTCGCAAAACAGTTGTTGCTGATAACATAGCATTCTGATCCTGGGTAAGCTAATTAATACCTGTTTAAAAAAATCAAAGAGGGAAACTCCTAGCGTTAGGGAGCAGCGTTTGAACTCTCAGAACTCACGGCAGTCCACACAGCTCCAAAACATGCTGTTACTGCCATCACAGAAATACGGCTGCATCACCTGATTTTGTTGCCACTGCCAGTAAAACCTAATTTGCAGCAAACTTGTTTTGCAGGAACTTCAGGTCAAGAAGAAGGTGAAATGTCTTCATATGAAACCTCCAGAACGCACTGTCGGCCCGTAAGATCTGGATGGCCACCGGCATGGGTGATTTTAGAGCAAACCTTAGAAAAATTCATCACAGTGACTCTCCCAAAGGGCTATTACAAGCAACAACAACAAACCCACTCTGCTTGTTACCGTGTTTCCCCGAAAATAAGACAGGGTCTTATATTAATTTTTGCTCCAAAAAATGCATTAGGACTCATTTTCAGAGGATGTTTTATTTTTTCATGTACAACAATCTACATTTATTCAAATACAGTCATGTCATCTTCTTCTGGTTGCTGCACAAGGGTGGAGGGCAGGGTTTCACTTAACTGGGGCTTATTTTGGGGGTAGGGCCTATATTACGAGCATCCTGAAAAATCATACTAGGGCTCATTTTCAGGTTAGGTCTTATTTTTGGGGAAGCAGGGTAGATTCTGGAGTCAGTCAACAATATTCCCTTATAGGCCTACTTATAGGGCATTTCACTTCCTGCTGGAGACAGAGTTTGTTTTGAATCATCATGGTGATTATGGTTGTTTTAACTCATACTTTATTAGATAGCAAAATATGCCCATATTTCCTAGCTTTCTTTGGCATACACTTTCGTGAACTGCAAGTCACTTCATCAGCACCACAGAGGGTTGCCCTAGGTGGCTGATATTTATTTCCATATTTAGGTGGGAAAGAAATATTGGAAGAAAAACAAAGGGTAAAATATTGATGATTGATTATCTTAACAGAGGTCACGTCAAGAGACATCAGGAGGTCACAAGGACACACTGTACTAGGATAGTGAAGATGAGCAACAGAGTGGTTTCAAAGACTATATTGTAGGCTTTCTAGTAAGTACAGTAGTTACAGCTTGAGATTCTTCTCAAAAAATTAGACAAATTCATGGAGGAGAGGTCTATCAATAGCACATTATTAGCTCAGGTTCCCAGAGAGTGGAAACACGTTTGCTTGCTTGTTCTTCTTGGAGTTAAATTTCTAGAATCCCCCAAACAGTGTGCCAAATTCTGTTTTAGCCTTAATGGAAGTTCCAAGCTGAAAGACAGCACACTGGCTGAAAAAAAAAATCCCAGGAGGATTTATGCCCTTCTGAAAAAAGCATTTTGCTGCGCACTGTTGGAGACAGAATTCTGGGTTTAATCAACTCTTGGTCCGGGTCTCTACCTGCAGCTTACCATTCAAGACAAATAGATACAGCTGAGGGAAGAATGACTTGGAGAGTGTTTTCCACCCTCATTTGTTTTCAGTTGACTCACCCAAGAATCACGCCTGTATGCCTCCATCTCTTTAGCCATAGACCAATGATGCTAAAGTGTAGTTTGATCAAGCTTAACAAGTCAAGCAGGAACACAAGAAGAGTGGGGTGGGAAGCCACTGGTGTAATCCAGCTGCACCTTTTCCTAATTATTAGAGATGTTCAATCTCCAGGTCAAAAAGTTGCTGTAGAAATCAAATATACAACTTTGATTCCCAGGCTCTGTCCTGATTAAAAATAGGCATCCTGCTCTGCCTCAGTCCTTGTGCAGATTTGCCCTTGGTG
The DNA here is from genome assembly GCA_037013535.1 of Intellagama lesueurii. Lineage (NCBI taxonomy): Eukaryota > Metazoa > Chordata > Lepidosauria > Squamata > Agamidae > Intellagama > Intellagama lesueurii. The sequence continues at coordinate 65,241,156 of JBAJHW010000005.1, read as the reverse complement.
TTTCCCAAACAAATACTCCTGACATTGCTCTGTTATCTTATAAGGCAGTACTGCAATTCTAGGGATCAGGAAACAAGTTTGTTTAATTACAGATTCATATAATCAAGAGTTTGACCCAACTCCGGGAGGCAGTGGAAGACAGGAGGGCCTGGCGTGCTCTGGTCCATGGGGTCACGAAGAGTCGGACACGACTTAACAACTAAACAACAAACAACAACATAATCAAGAGGGCATTAACTTTGCAACATGCTGATGAAAATTAATGTTGTTATTGGACAGACCACATACATACAAGCAGCATGATTTTTTCCCCTTTAAATGTATTTTGCAAAAGTAATCTTCCTTTTCTGTATCACTGTTTTTCTTTCTTTAAAAACTTTTTAATACTGTAGCAATTTTTACCAACAGAATTAGCCTGGAAATTAAACATTTCTTGCATTTTTCCCACTGTGCACACATTTTCAAAAACCAATAGTCTGGAATGCAGCAAGATACATTTTCAAAACCAAAGTGCTGGCTTAGTCATCGTTTATGCCATTCATCAACCCTTCTGCAGGGAGAGTGATTCAGAAACTGGGGGAAGACTTCAATACAGTACATTTTTGCATCTGCCTTTGGCTTTTCTTCCTGTGCACTGTTCAAAGCTGATCTTAGAACATTTTGATAATTTCTGACACAAGGCAATGACACCTTAAAGGAGTACTGAAAGTTAACAACAATCTATTAATCATGTTCCTATAATTTACTGTATTCTCAAGTCATTATTCCTACTATTAAGAGGCTATTGTTATCCCTGTTTGTTTCAAAACTGTGAATAAAGACTGCATATACAGTCTCAGTCCATTTAACAACAGTCATTTCATTGTCAATTTTGATTTCCCATCTCCAAGTCAGATTTCCATGGTGTGAGCAAGGAGGCGAGACGGGGACACCTCTCGCCAGAGCGCCATCCATTCCCACAGAGAGGGGGAAGAGAGAAGGAAGTCTAGAACTGTCAGCTCTCTCAGAAACTGCTTCTGCAGATTCCCTCAAGGGGGCCAGGAGAGAAAGATTGCTTATGGGTCGGGGGGGGGGGGCCTGAGAGAGCAGTTAAAAAAGGTGGGAAAGGGAGAGAGAGAGGGAGAGACCAATCGGGAAAGGAAAAGGTGGAGACCTAAACGACAGTGATAGAAGCAGGGGAAGGCAAAGAGGTAAAGAATGAGGAAGACCTACCACCAGGGTGGGACTGGATCTGGTTGGAGAACCCCTCCCATAGGTGGGAGAGATTAAAAGTACCTAGGGAGGAGGTGGACTACCAACGGAAAGTGGTGATTCACCCAAAACCCTCCTATTGGGGAGAAGCAGAAGCAAGAGAGTGGAGAAGGAAGCTAAGAGAGGAAAAAGACAGAGTAGAACAAGAAAAGAAAGAAAGAATTGAATGGTGAGCGCAGGAGATGAGGAGGCAAGGTCCGAGAGAACCTGGGAATCTGTGGAACCCAGGGAGAGGACGAACTGGGGGGAATACTTGGGAGATGTGTCCGTGCCCCTGTTACCCGTATCGACGGGGACAACAATAAAGGACTGGAGACCGGCTGAACAACCGAGGCCCTAGAATTTGAATTTTGGAAATCCATTTGTTCAAGATGAGTGGAAACCTCTTCCGGCCCAGTTGGAAATCCTGGGGTCCCCCAGGATCCTGTTTTGTCTCCTATGTTATTTAACATCTACATGAAACCACTGGGAGAGATTCTCTGGAGTTTTGGGGTTCAGTGTCACCAGTATGCGGATGACAGGCAACTCTACTTTTCCAAAGAAGCTACTTTGACTCTACATCAGTGTTTGGTTTGGTATCAGTAATAGACTGGATGAGGGTGAATAGACTGAAACTTAATCCAGACAAGACAGAGCTCCTGGTCAGTCAACAGGCAGATCAAGGAATAGGGATGCAGCCGGTACTGGATGGGATTACACTCCCATTGAAAAAACAGGTGTGCAGCTTTGGGGTGCTCCTGGATTCATCCCTGAGCCTGAATGCCCAGGTCTCAGCAGTGGCCAGGAGAGCTGTCTTTTCGCAAGCAGGCAGAGACCTTTCTCTTCAGGCAAGAGTTCCCTCACTAACTAGCTACCTGTGTGTGATTTTTAGATGGATTTTTATGCATTGCTACTTTGGATTTTAGTACTCATTGTGTTTTCCATTTTTGTGTGTTCCATTGCGCAGAGTGGCATTTAAAAAAACATTTGTATACTTATGGATCTTTGCCTTAATATTGCTTGTTAATGATGTAAGATGCCTCTTTACTCATTGTCCATAGTTTTAAATACTATATTCTAACGATGTTAACCACTGTTGTATATTCATTGCTTTCAACTTTAAATATTGTCTTTCACTGTTGTAAGCCGCCTTGGGTACTTTTCAAGGAGAAAGTCGGGGTAAAAATATTTTAAATAAATAAATATGGGCAGATATTTATCTTTGCTTAACTGGCACATGCCAATATTTGAATATATTAGATAAAATCAGATTAACATATTATTTATATTGCACACTTCCTCATCAGTTAATATGCCTTGTACAGATGACAGGCAAAGTTACTGTTAAGTGCAGCAGCAGCAACTTTGCTGCCCATGTTAATGCATTCTTCTCTCTCTCTTTCCACAAAATGTATAAAAGCTGACTTATATGGAGTGGGGGGGGAGGATGAATTTATTTCCTTTATAGCCTTCAGGTTTCCAGAGAGCCACATTTCAAGCAAGCATTTAAGTTTAACCATCTGTCAGTGCCCATCATTTTCCACAGTCCTCTTTTTAACAAGTCCATGCAAATATTAAAGCAGATATCAAATAGACCCTTTACTTTTGTACCTAAAATGCAAATCCATGAGTTCCTGGTCAAAAGACAGGTGTGCGTGCATGCACGCACACGCACACGCACACGCACACACACACACACACACACACACACACACACACAGAGCTCTGCACTGGTTACCTCAGGCCAGTGTTTTTCATTCTGAAAAAGCTTAGGCACTCCATCTATTTTTGCAATCTGGGCCAAGATTTGTAGTTATTCTACAAACCGTTAAGGGTCGAGATAATAAAAGTTTACCAACGTCTGGTTGTTATTAAGAGAAAATGTTGCTACAATACTATATGTCAGTGGGGAAATTAATCAAAGTCAAAACAAAAGTTTAGTAAAATTATTGACTGAAGTTAGCTGTCCCAAGTGCTTTGGATGTTGCCCATTATTGAGTGAAGATTCCCTGATCAATCTGTTAATTGTACTGTGATACTTCTGACACAAACAAGGAAAAAAGAAGGAATATTGGATGGAAAATTTTCCAGTGCTTAGTTTTTTCATGGAAAATTTCAAATTTCTTTCAAAAAATCAGTGTTTCACAGAATTCATTAGTAACAAGAAATTGATACTATCAAGCAAGAATGGCAATCTATAAAATTATTCTTACATTCTTCAGTACAACTCAGATCAGAACCCAAATCAATTGTACTCCAACTGTGATGTTTTCCAGGTGACTATCCCTTGGACGTATGGTGAGATTATAGCTGTGTTTTGCCAACTGAAAACTGGGTAAACTAACACCACAAATATGCACAATAATCCAAAACAATTATTAATTCACCATTTGGCAGTACAACACAGATTAATATTTGTTTCACTTTCAGCAAGTGCACACAGCAATGTGTCATTCCTCGTTTCTCAAGCTTCAAAAATGTTTATCCTCATAACAGTTTTGTTTTTCTCTAAATACTACATTCTGCTGGCTCTCCACATTAGTTTCTGTGTGACCCATCAATATTTTACAAGGTAGCCAGAAGAGACAGCCATGCTAAGAATACCTGTGAGAGACAGAAGGATAGGAGGCAATGACTGTTCAAGTTAGGACTGAATCTACTGTTCCTTAGTTCTAGTTCTCATTTTCATCTGACAATGTAGCTGCTATATCAGATATTTTAGTCCAGATTCTTACAGGTTCTTGGGACATACAAAAAGACCAATGCGTTATTTAGGTCATTCCAATTCAAAAATTTGCCAGAAGCTCACCTCACCACTCACCATTGATAATAATAGTTTAACTATAAACTGCAACCACAAAACACACACACCTTTTGCAGGGAAGAATAAAGGATCATTAAAATATAAAGTAGTTGTTTATCAGTGACTCCTGCTAATGGGGTAATGTTGTGTGCAACATACCCTCTAATTTTCAGCCCTGCTAGGTGGGGCTCTGCCTCTCTTGTGCACGACACCACTGCCCCTCCCACTCTAATGGGTCCATCGCGACCGGAACCAAAGGGGTTGAACATGATCGCTGCACAGAGGAGGAAGAAAGAAGCGTGAAGGGAGGCGGAATCACGCGTATGGCTTAGAGGGAACCTTGGTCGTGTGTTGAGTTCTGTCAAGTTAGAACCAACTTATAGCAATCCAGATCTTTCAATGTAAGTGCTTTTACCAACTGCACCATCACCCCAGCCTGTTTTCATGGCCAAGCAGGGATTCAAATCCAGGTCTCCTGAGTCTTAGTCCATCACTCTATCCCAGTGTTTCCCAAATTGGGGGTCATGACAAGTGTTTTCTGGAGGGTTGCAAGTCACCTTATATGTCTTGCAATCCTTGTTAAATAATTTCTTTCTTGACCTTTTGGGAAGGGACATTAAAGTTAGTGTTCATGTGAATGTATGAGAAACAAGCCCTTAGGGGGAGAAAGAAGTCTCTACTTTCTGAGAAGATATGACTTTACCCTATTAAAAACGCCTTTTAATGTAAATGTGGCCTGGGTTATGGGTTACTTGGCTATTATAAAAGAGAGTCCCAACTCAAAAAACGTTGGGGACCGCTGCTCTGTCCACTGCAGCACACTGGGCAACATTATTATGAGCTAATGTTAGAAAGCATCCAACTGTCATGAATACTCTTCTGCCAGAAATTCTAGGTACTTATTCAGAAATGAATTTTAGCATATTCAAGATGTACAGCTGAAAAGCCCACCTGGAAGAACCGTAAGAGGGTCTAGTTTGGTGTGCAGCAATATTCCTCTGTGTGCTTATAATGCTGTAAATGCTAATGCTTAAAACTGTAAAATGCCTAAATTCCTGCTGGCCTTGGGCAGGGCATGAGAGGTTACTAGAGGTTACTTGGGTAAGGCTTCAAGTGCTGGAAGCTTGCAGAAACTAGTCTCATCTAGCCAAATGGCCAAGATGTTTAACCCGGATGCTCTAGGGTCAGAAGTCTGGAAAACAATAAGGCATACCAAGGCCAGACTGTCCTAGCAGGTGTCATGCTTTGATGTGCAGCTCTATAATCCTTTGTTGTCTGGTTTTATCTGTTTGCCTGTTAGTGCTGTACTCTCTTATCATTTTGCCAATTAGTGAAATATAAATATCCAAGAAATTGGCTGACAGAAAGATGTGCTTAATTAGCAGATATATGCTCTGAAAAAGTGATTTTTGGCCACTGCTAAACTTCACCACAGACCAGACTCCACACGTGCAGCAAGGATGTGACATCTCTCTTCTTTTTTGCTGTTTGTGTTTTTTTGGTTTTGCATTTCTGTCTTTTATTACTTTAATAAAATGTTGTGCCTTTGTCACAAAATTATGTTCACTGTCACCAAAATTCTAAAAGAACCCTTGTCAGCCTTGACAAGACAATAGCTTATACCCTTATACATATATACCAATTTTTAAAACCTAACTTTCAATAGAAATGAGAACACCTTGTATAACTTAGTGAAAGATTATGCCTATGTAACTGGTAATTAACAAACAACTCCCCCTTAGTCTTCATTCAATGTAGGGCAAATCCAAAAAGGTAGGTTCCCATACTGTTGTCTAAATGATATTTGAACTGGAAGTACAGGAAGCAGTTTGCACCAGGAGAGAGAGAGGGGAGGGAGAGGGAGGGAGAGAGAGTACACGCACATGCCAAATGTAATCAGGGAACATCTGACTTGGACTATGCCAGCTATTAGATATCTGGAATACATTTGTTGTACAGCTCATGAGTGCTGTGTCCCACACCTGATACAAATATCTCCCTGGGTAACTTCTATCTCACATTGTCCCTGTTAATAAATGCCATCATGATGTCCAATGACAGTACTGGCATCTGAATTCAGTAGCACCATGACAGAATGGCTTGGTCTACCTCATAGAAAAGTCTGAGGACATGTGAGATTAATGTATTAACACACTAACGTTAATGTAAAATGCTCAGTTGCCTATATATGATGAGAATGATATAGATAAACAACTACATAAAGTGCTCTGACAGTCTTTTTTTTTAAAAGCATGCTTCCTCATGGCTTGTTTCTTACTCTCTAGTCCAAAAACTAAATGTCTTAAAATGCACTACATTTCCCATAGTCCTTCATCATTAGCTACTGTTTCACAGCTGCAGGGTTCAGTGAAGTTGAATGTCACTTGTTTAAAGGCTGACCTCTAGTGTTCAGTATAAACAGAAGCTTGCTCACTGTCTGTAAAAATATAATTAACAGATTTCCTACAATGTCTCATCCCTTTGTTTCATAATAATAAAAATAATATTAAAATGGAGAATTATATTTGAACATTTTAATTTGAAACCATCCAGGTGGGCTAATTAATCTTGTTATTAGAAAAAAATATTAAAAAAACAAGTGAAAAAGCAATGTTTAACAAAAAGATTATTTTTAATTATCACATTGTCAAACCATTTCTCTAAGTTCAAACACAATTAGTAATGCTAATTTACATTTTCAGTCCAAAACCAACAACTTAAACTTACTGTAAGTAACATAAGACACAGAGACTCAGAATGGGTTTTAATAAACTTTGTAAGAGGCAAAAACATATGTAAGTTTCTAAAAATTCTAAATGCATTGAAAAGGATTTTAAAAGTTACTTTCCCCCATCCTTCTTTAGCTAATTTTTGATCTGTCTGAAACTTTGCTTTTCATAGTTACATCCTGCATCAAATTTAACTTCTTGTAATCCTGACTGTCAACACATTTAACATGATTATACTAAAATTAAATCTTATATTACTTCCCAGGGAAAGGGGAAATTAAATTCTTATTCATCAACTACATGAGCAAGCAATAAAGTCAAAAGCCCACACAAGTTGCCAGTTTCAGTTTTATCACAGAGACAACAAAAAGTAGTCTCAATATCGGTGGTGCAACCAACGGTTTATTCAATCCAGGCTGCCTCTCAATATCCCTTCCGGGCAACCCATCTTACAACACATCACACAGTAGTTTCTTGAAATACCCTGAATCTGTACAGAAGCACCCTGGATTTCAATGATGGTACCTCAGCCCTATAAGAAATACATCTCATTGCTAAACACATTTCCTTTCATGAATACATTTTATCTGATCTTAATGCCAGTTCCTCAGTTCTCATTGACACCTTCATGCCTGATCTACAGGCATAAGAAGGGATGTAGAACAGATTCAACGCAGTCCACAAGGGATAAAAGACAGAGATACATTTTAAACCTGCATTTTAAACCTTTTTAAACCAGTTAAGTGAGAGGCATAAAATAAATCCACAATGGTGCTTCAACTTTCCTATGCTTTTTCTGTCAATAGTGAACAAAAGTGTGTTTTAGTCTTCTGCAACTTTCTCCCATAGACTTGGGCACATTTTGAAATGATGCCCGTTTAATTTCTTTGTATCTGACTCATTAAGCTCTCTTCCTTGAATGGAAACATCCTATTATTAACAGACATCATATTTTAAGAACAGAGTAAATTCTCGGCCAGTTTTCTGCTTTCCTTAAAAAGAGAGTCCAATGCGCAAGTCTGCTTTTTGAGGTGGAAAGAAAATGGAAGAGATAAAGACAATGACAGTATGGAATGATGAGAAAAGAAAACAAGGAGCATGGCAGCACTTTTCATTAATTTTGGCTACCTGTCTTCTTAAAAATATCCATGCGCGCATGAGCTGCCCCTAGAAAAAAATTATAAATTTACATATGTATATAAAAGAGGGAAATAAGTGCCTCCTTTAGTTTCACATGCATAATCAGCAGCTGGAAAGCTGTTCATTAGTTTTCTGATTCTTCTTCTTCCCTCCTACCTCCACAGCCACTGTCAAAATTCTGTTTGTGTGTGGAAAACAGCAGGTATGTACATCAGCACTGAAGCACACAGCAATAGTTCTCTCACAGACAAATGCTTTGAGGGAACGCTGGGAAAGTGAAAAAACTTTATACAGAGCAGTCACTCTATTCTGTTAGCAGTGGGCAGGTAGACAGGGGGAGGTAACAGAGCAGTAACTAGAATGGGATAAAAAGGACTTTGACTATGGCACTAAAATTTAAAAGATGCAAAAAGTTACTCCAGGAAGAGCTCAAATGTGCCTGTTGGCATTTGTTGCTGGAAAAGCAGGAACTTGCCCTTTCCAAACACAAATACTTTTCCAACTCACTCCTCCCCAGGCAGAAGACAACAAGCGAGCTTAGCACAACACTAATATGGCAAACATGCACTCAAACCGCAGTACTTCTTCCTATTCCTCCATCCTTTTCCCCATGTATGCCAATCTCACATCACTCAAGCTTAATCTACACAGCAGCAAAACCCCAGGAACCAAAATTACTAGTTATGGTGGTGAGAGACACCACAATGACTGCATCCCGATCCAGTTAATGAGTGCCAGCATATATAAAACAGGCATCTGGATAAGCATCTTCTCCCACACCATCTAGTGTGAGATGTGATGAAACCTGAAAGAACATAACTTGTGAACAATGGTCATGCTTGCTAACTGAAACAAGGGAACTATCCCAAGAGTTAAAAGTACTGTTTTGGAGAAAACAAAGTCTATGGTCATACTGTAGTGTTCCTTTTGTGGGAATGCAGCATCTCTTTTCAGACTTTCTGGTCGGTATCAGGCATATAGCTATCTAGTTTTGTTCCAGCAACTCCCTTAAGATTTGCATTCAGCCAAATCAGTAAACATAATACATATTTCAGTAATTATGATATTAGATTTTCACAACATGTTCTAATTCACAAGGTTGTTAGCAAAAAGAGATGAGGATAGGTTCCATTCTACCTGAGTCTCTGAGTTATGAAAGAACGAAATCCATATTATACAACAATATGATGGTACTACAAATAGATGCTAACTCACGGCAGCAAAGAAAAGGCAACAAAGAGGTTGAAGCATGTTCCTCTAATTCAGTAAGTTATGGCTGTGGGAAAGGAACAGTTCTCATTAACCCAAGGGAGATCAAACCAGCTGCTGCTGCGTAGTCCAGTTCTCAGCCTTACTTAACCCGCAGTAGAACTGACAAGCATGAGATACCAGAGAATTAGGAAAAGGATTCCTGTACACCAATTTTTCCTATAAGTTTGTTTGCCTTTTCCACTCTTTAGTGGAAAAGCAGTATTCTACAGAGAACAATTTTAAAAAGTCACCCTGATACTTGTCCTCTAGAGAGCTGCTTGTAAATTCTCTAAAAGAACAAGATTTGACTGCATTTCAGGTCACATGAAACTTTTCCAATCGCAGGGATAGCTGAATGTATGTCTTTGTTCTGAGGAAAACTGCTACTTTTATCCAGGCTTACAATTATGCTAGGCATTCCCAGGTAGTGCTACCTTAAGGGACATGTCAGTCTCTGAAATTAGCCTGAGAAGATGGACTGTCATCCAATTTCATTCCAAAGATAAGTATTTTAGAAGAATAAAATGGTTTCACTTTCTAAAATTTACTTGATGCACTTTAGTGCTACCCAATTAAAGGTCATGAGTATATAATGATAACTGTATGCTGTCAAGTCAATTCTGACTTATGGCAGCTCTTTTTTTCTAGGTAGAAAATACTATACTCTCCATCTAGGGGCACCCTAGGACTGTGCAGCTTGCTCAAGGCTACACAGACTGGCTCTGCTCACAGGAGCACAGCGGGGAACCCAACTTCCAACCTCTTGCTCCGCAGCCAGATACCTAAACTCTTAAGCTATCTAGCCTAGCTGTGTGTAAAGGGGCTTGTGAAATTCTCCACATTACTTAGTGACAGGGAATGGGGGCCAGGGGAAAATTACAAAAAATTTCCTGGGGAGAAATTCTCCAACAGTTTCCCAGAGGTGGGGCTCACCATTTCACTATCTGTAGCACAGCACTGTTTATTTCCACCTAACAGTTTTCATTTCTTGCACTGCCATTGCTTGCAAGTGGCAATAAAGGTAACTGTGTTGGCAGCATCGCCACTATTTTGCTTCTTCCATTATGACCTCTATGTAAGTGACCCCTTAGTGCACTTTGGTGCTACTGGTGACGAAGCAGAGACCCCCAAGAATGGTGGATACATTTTGGAAACAATTCTGCATAGTGAACTTCTATTTCCAGGAGTGAGAAACAGAAAAATTGCAGAATGTTTTTAAGACCTTCTGAAGAATTTTGGCTCAACACCAGTCATCCTCAAGGCCTCTTGAATGTGATGGTTTGGAGAGGTCATTCTTGTTACACTTTCTTGTTACTGCAAAACATGCTTGCAATAAGCCTTGTAGCAGATATGTGGAAGACAATGCCTTATCTTTCTCCAGGAAAAAAGTGAAGGTAATCCTGTGCAATAACTTGCCCTCCAATTTCCCAGTAAGTTATTCAGCCAAAAAAGATGCTTTGGGTGGGTTCTGTGTCATCCTCAGGACTCTTTTGCATTTATTTTGGTGATATTTTTGAGCTTACCATGGCACTGAAAAGTGGACAAGGGTACTGCATTTTTTATTTTTCTCCTTTCATACCTCCTTTCGTCACAGCAGGTTCCCTGGCTTTCCAGCCTTCCTGATTTTTTTTTTTAAAGCCCTGTGGGAGCTTCTGGCATCTTTCTCTAGGCTTTAAATTAAATATGGGGAAACGGGAAAGACTGCTGGCTATCACAGAGATAAATGTACAGTGTAAGCCAGGATACTTACATACATTCTTAAGCTACTGCATAAGGAAGACAACCACAAGAGCCCTGAACTTTACCCATGAGAATTTCTCTGAAATTACAGCTTTATTTAACAACTTATTTTCAAAAGGAATTTCTTTTTTAAAAAAAACTGAAAGAGAGGAGTCAAATCCTCATGGGATAGATTTTCAGCATAGTACTAGTCACGGGAAAGTTCAGAGACAAAGGGATGGACCTGAGTTGGATGAAGAAGCAATAAGGATGGAATGAGGGTTAACTGGTAAATTAACCAAAACTAAGATTACAAGAGTTCTGAGAAAGAATTTAAGTTTAAGATTAGAGGAGCATGGTTGTTGCAAGTTTAAAGAACAAGGAAATAACTATAATTCTCTCCAACATATATTACAGCCTGATTTCACCTGAAAAGGCAAAAAGAGAAGATAGTACATTAGAACTGACCAGTATGTACTATCAACCATTTTAGCCTCCAACATGTAACATACCAAGTATTATGTGTTATGCATCAGAATACATTATTATGAGAATACATTCAGAGTTTTATAGTGGCAGAAAAGTGAAAAGGGAAGAAAGAAGAAAATAAGCACATAATTCAAGAAGTGTCCATTTGTTTCTGTATCTACTTGTTTCAGTTTTTGACTGAAGGATGGCTTCAACATTCGCCAAATATATAAACTGATCTAAAAATGACAGAAGCAAGGAAATAGCTAGGATTGTTCTCAGAAATGTTGCTAACATTAGACTACTGCTTATGGGTTTCATTTTTCCTTGTAAAAGCAGTCCCAAAAGTTTTATATTAAATATACTTAAAATCGCTTTTAAAAATTATCTTCGCTCCAGACTGAGCAATGATAAGTCTTTTCTTTGCCTTAACAGCTGGCCATTTTTTATTCCAATTCTGAATTATATAGCTTTCCAGAAGCACAACAGTAACAACTTGTTTCTCTCTTCTCTTGAAAGCACAGCATTGCCATTCTCAGTTAAAGCCTTGAACTGCCTTTGTAAGAAGAGCTGCCTGACCATTGTATTAAAAATGGGGCCAGCAGGGTCCTGCAGCAGTGTACAGGGGCAGAGATCTTACAATCCAATATGGAACTGACAATACAAGACATCATTCATTTTTGTACAGGAATGTCTAACATTTGCCAAAGGTTACAAAGTAATCTATTCAATGTCGCTCTTAAAACACTCTATAAAGCCAATTAAAAATAAGGAGACCAAAGCAACACTGATTTAACAGAACACATTTTTACATGAACGATGAGATTAATTACTTAATTTTCTGTATTTGGTAACCAAATAGAAAAGAAGAAAGAGGAAAAGACCTATTATGCTTATGAACATATAAATGCAACTAGCCTATCTATACATGTCCAATTTATACAGAAGTTCCTGTACAATGAATAGCTTTCAATCAGCAAATCCTGGTACACATAACTCACTTAAAAATACAAAAGAAGTTCTATGATGGAGAAGATGGTGGAGCAGAATGATGAGACTTTTAGTGCCAAGTCTCTTTACGCCTGTATGCAGTACACTCAGATCTGCTAATCGGATCACTAACTGCCAGAGGCTAGCAAATGGGAAAACTACCCATTCTCTCTCTCTCTGCTTTTAACAGCTCCTAAATGGCTCCTAAAAATAACCACAGCACCATTTGAAGAAAGTGATGGGAAGATAGCTTCATAAATATACATGTTCTTCCAGCAAGTGTTAAAAATAGATGTGAAAGAGATCATCTGAATTAACACATGACACCACCCTCATCTTGTTAGGTGTCCACTCTCCTGGTCTGATGTCCCAATGTGAAACAGGGGTCACTTCTGGCAGGTATACAAGCTACTTATAAACAAATTTAGACAGTTCACTGATTTCTAAAATCTAGATCCAGCAATCTCTGAAGCAGACTGAAGAACCATAACAGCCTGACTCAGGGAAGGAGTACCCATCATGACAAAAGAAAAGGGGTGATGAAGATGAAGAATGAATCGGAAGCAAAAGTCCTAACTGACTGACCAGCTTATGCTGCCCTCCAATAGCCAAACATTTCTTCAGATTGTCTTTTTCTGGACTAAACCAACACATGTCTTTGATACAACAAATCCTTCTTTTATAGAAAGCTTCTAGGGGCATCTTTCCACATTCCATATCCTGGGCTGATGCCAACTTTAGTCCATGCATCTGAATTGCTCATCCTTTGCATGAACAATTTACAACACATAATTAGGTCACAGAATTTACTGCTACAAGACATGATGGTCACCACCAGCTCAAGTTCCTTTAAAGGGAAATAATACTGATTTGTGGAACAAGGCTCTGTTAACACTTAATAGGTACAATAGCTAAATGAACCTTCATCTTCAGATGCAATTTCATTTTAAATGTCACTTGCTGGGGAGTGGGTGGCAGGGAGGTGGCAAATACTATGAAAGAGAAATGTTGCCTTCATTGCCCTGCTTGTATCAACTGGAAGCAGTTGACTTCGTGCTGTTGGGAAAGGGATGCCAGAAGAGATGGCCCCGTGGTTTGCATTCTTATGCTCCTCCTTTAAAAGCTGTCTTTTAATAGCGATCGTTCAGTTCCTCTTTGCTTCCAAAAGTCAAAAACACAAAAGTGTGTTTGTTGTGCATTACTCATGCTCACAAGAGGACATGCACAAAAATTAAGTGGGACCATAGTGGAGCCTACAAACTTTTTGCCAGGCTCTAGACTAAAGATATTTTTGCTTTTATAAATGAAAACATAAGTTGAATTCCCAACTTCATCACTGTATCTTTATGATGTTTTAAGAAACATTTGGTGGGAGAGTGTATCAGCAAACTATGTACAATTAAGCTACTTATTATAACCTAGAGCAGTGGCTCCCAACCTTTTTTTTCACTTGTGTACCGCTTGGCAGACCATTTCCATAAACGATACCCTTCGTATTAGAGGGCAGGGCTAGGGGGGGCTGTGCACTCTCTCGTCTTCAGGCCGCTTCCTCATTGCCTCTGGTAACATGCATGAGAGAGTCAGTGAAGGGGTTACAATTCATAAGGAATTCTGTCCCATACAAACTGCCTCCTGCAGAAGCTTGGGCAGAACTTGGCCACCGACCTAAGCCTCAAATTTAGGTATTTTTCACAGATGCGTCACAATGAGGTGTTTGTGTTGGAATAATTTTCAACCTCATATGTTACCTTTAAGAGGTTTGGCTGGGAGGAGTGACTGTCAATCAACCCAGCTGTAAGCAATTGTTCCCTCTCTGCATCTGATTTTGAGGAGAGCCAAAGCTCTCTACCTGTAAGTCTTTCCCCCACTGTTTTTCAGTCAGTATTCAGCTTGTGTCAGTCATGTAGCTATGAGTCAGTTAAGTTTTCTTCCCATAACCAGTCATTCTTATACAATATGCTGTTTTTGATCACTTAAAAACTGTGAATAAATTGAACTTTTTATTCTTTCTCTTACCAATATCTTGGAATGAGTTCCTGAGAGTATAAGTGCCAATTGATGAGAACCAAAAGCAATGGTCTACTCTGGGGAGACTTAAAGCTAATTCTGCTCTGTAGGTCCCTGCACTGTCTGCTGCATAGCTAGAGGATTTTAGCTGAAATTTCACACTCTGCTAAGAGTATGTAAGATAGAACTAACCCAGAATTGAGAGTTATAGTATTTGTTGTCCAGAAAATCTCAAAATCCCATCCCTAAGAGGGACCTATAAACATTTTGCCAGGCTCCACATATGATACAACCATCTACAAAGATGTTTCAGAAATAAATTACTGCCAAAATTCTACCAGTTGTACTCACTGGAATAATGCAGTTAGTAAAAATCATGTTGATGAACTGCCACAAGTTAAGAATTTATTGTACATTTGCCATTACGCACCAAGTTGTATGACTTAGCACTACAGCAAATGCCTATGCTAACTTCTTAACTTGCAGCAAATTATGATAAATATTTCTACATATACTAAATATATTTTTGTATTTACATCAAGACACCTATGTGCCTTGTCTTACATATCAACAGCCAAAAAAATAAGGCAACCCACATACCTATAAAAAAATAAAACTCAGGAATCACGAGACATTGGAAATCCTTGTTATTATTGTACTATCACAAAAATCAACTCTAACAGAATTACATTACACTCATGGTGGACTCAATAACACCTGTTCTTTGCTCTCTTCAGTTGTATTCTGTTATTTCTTAACACACAAGCCCTCAGAAGCAAATCACAACAGAGTAACCTTCATGTCATCAATGTTTGGATGTGTGTATTTGGGAATTTCCAGTCTTTTTACCTGTGTTTCAACAGAGACAAGAAAATACTCTAACAGCATAATCACCTGGTCATCTACACATCTCAAATTTTAGAAAACCCTGCACTTATAAAATCAGAGAGTGGCTTAAATCCTCTTGCTTCAAGTAGTAAGTCACAACTAGAGTAAGTCCGCTGAATCAGTGGGGATTTTGGAAGTTACTCCTCCACAAGTTCTACTGATTAAATGGGCCTACTCTAATTGTGACTTACTATGTGAAACAACAGGATTGCAGCCAGAATTCTGCAAAACTGAGGATGGTGGCTAGGAATTCTAGTTATCTTTTATCTCTTTGCTCCTGTAAAATTCTGACAGGTTCTTCAGTCTGAAAACGTTGTTAGTACCCACTGGCATGTTCATGCTAAATATATTTTTTCCTGGTAACATAACAAAGAAAAACAAGAAAGCAAACTTTTTAATTAAAGCAAAAAGTTTTGATATTAAAATTTTGTCTGTATAGGTTTTATAGAATGTATGTCCCTGCGGGAACATGTGTTAAGAATTTGAACTGATACCTCTCCCTAGAGTTGACGGTAGTGTGATTGTGGGACTCATACACTCAGTGTAACCTACATAGCTACAGTGTAACCTACAGTTTTCAATGTGACACTGAAATATGTGATTTTTTTTCCTGCCAAAAGACAGTCTCAAACCATGTGAAAGGCTTGCCCACAGAATTCTAAAAGGTAAGCATAGGGGTCAGAATCATATTGATTAGCTATGCCACTGAAAGAACAATGGTATAAACCGAAACAGCCTCTACCTTTCACCAGTAATATACATTCCTTGGAAAGGAATAAATGACTTTCCAAGCAAGGCTTGTTGTTTAGTCTCTCCAACTCAGTCACTTCCCACATACAAGTGTTGTGTACACTTTACCACTGTTCTAACTGGTTATAACATGGTCAGAACAATGCTTCTGCTGAGGTCCAAACTTTCTAGCTTAGTGGAGCATCTTGGACATCCTCTGTGTAATAGGGCTCTCTACCATGGGGAGCTTTCCATTTTGACATACCACCATAAAGAATAAAATGAAGGAACTAGTCTCAAGTCTTCACTCTACTACTACCACCTTTCTGTCTTCCTTTGTCTGCAATGGCTCCATTTACCTTTCTGAATTAATACTTACTCTGAAAGATCCCCAATTTTCTACCCCCAAGTATCTCAACACTCATCATTCCAATTCCTGGTCTGGTCAAAAGCAACTTCTCCAATAAAATCTTCCACCTCACTTTGAATTTTTGCATCTTTCCCAGGACTTTCTTCTTTCAGAAAGTGCTTGGTTACAGTTATAATTTAAATGCCTCCAAGGTAGTTACTCACTATTATAGCAATTTCTCCTTACTTGCTCTGTTTCTCACAAGTAAGGAGTCACTTTTAATTATTGGCTAAAATTCTGTTGGGCAGCTCCTGCGCAACAGGAACAACATCATCAGCAGGAGGAAACTGCTGCTGATTAAAGGCTTCCTTTTGCAGTTCCTGGGTGTGCATGGCTTGCACACAATATGACAAAGCTGCACGCATCCAAATACAGCAAAATAAAGCCTTTAATCAGTGGCAATCTGCCACCACTACAGATACCATTCTCACCATGCAGGAGGATTTCTGCCATCAACATCTGAATGCTGTAAGACTGCAACCTATAATGCAAAACACATTTCCCGCCTGACCATCTCACAGTCATCTCAGTACCCACAACAGAGTGCCAGGCAGAAGCACAAAGCACAGTACAACCCAGTGTTTGATCCATGTGACAGATTTCCTCCACAATTTAATGAGATCACATGCTGTAACTACAGCAGTAACAAAACAGTTATAGATACATTTGTGGAACGTGACATTATCTCCCATTAACCATCACAACAAAATATAGTTATACTTTCATTACCTAAAAAGTAACTATTCTACCTAGTTACTTCCACAGACTGATTTTTCCTCATTGGTTAGCTGCTTCTTATCCATTCTTGAGCTTTAGATCTACTTTAACCCTGTCCTGCTAGTTTAATGTATAACACTGGCCCTCAATGTCAGGCCTGTCTCAGTATTTTTGGTTGCTTGGTTTCTTCTCCATGCAATATCTATTGCATTAACACTAAACAAATGCTGGATAACTGCAATACACAACAATACAGTCTCAGTTTCATACAATGTATAAAGGAGGTCCTGTCTTCAGTATTATAATAATAATAATAATAATAATAATAATAATAATAATAATAATAATAATAATAATAAACAACAACAACAACAACAACAACAACAACAACAACAACAACAACAACAACAATAACAATAATAATAATAATAATAATAATAATAATAATAATAATAATAATAATAATAATAATAATAATAATAATAATAATAATAATAATAATAATCCAGAGTGAAACCGTCATGGTTATTTTTACGAAGTCACTTTTTAGATTTATCAGCTTTCCTGTGAAACAAAAGCTGCTCAGGAGTCTCTTTGTCTGGGTTGCTATAAGCATGCTACATTAAATATGATTTTTATTGCCATAAGAATAATTCAATCACTAATTTTAAAAACAGATTTGAGAAGAGAAAGCCACAGTCCAATACAGAAGCAACTGGTTTAAGCTCTCTGATTTGAGTAGACTTAGGAGTATTTAGTGTTGTGCTGGACTGCAGCCACCAATTTTAAATAATTGATTTCTAACTATGTTGAAACAAAAAAAGGAGTGAAAGGGCTAAACAAAAGGCCGGTAAGATTTTTTTAAAAAGTTAACTTTGAAAGGACAGACCACATGCAGAGGATATTTGCAAAATATGCAACTTTAAAGGAATGTGTGTCAGGTTCCTTAACATTGATAATTTCTTTAAAGAAATTATCAATGTTAAGGAACCTGACACACATCTGGCCATGATTTTTTTTTAACCTTTTTGTTTTTTTTCTGCACCTTCCACAGCTCTGCAGTGCCCAGACTGAGGAAAACGCATGCAGTGTTGAAAGCTAACTTACGTTTGTGGTTTTTATTGGTCTAGTAAAGGTATCAACCACCCTTGCAAGGACCACACAGCTACACATCTCCCCCCTCCCCACTTTTTTTATAAGTTTAAGAACAGATTCTTGATATTTTGCTTTAAGACAGGACATTCATTCTTGGATATTGTAATGTATATCTTATTGTTATTTATTTTGGTATATTAAAAGACACAGATTATTCTCTTTGCTGCCTCGCACCACTGTGGGGAATGTACTTCTATGGAATAACACAGAAATTAGTAATTGGGCTTTATCAATTTGAAGGATAATTTATTGGGGGATAGCCTAAAAGTGCCTAAAAGTGGCCAAACTGAGGGAGAAATTGGGCCTTTTTGGTGGTGGCCCCCAGTCTTTAGAATAAGTTACTAACTGAGATATGCCAGGCTTCCTCTCCACTTGCGTTCAGAACACTGATGAAAATATAATTATTCAAATTCTTTATGTTCCCTTATTCTTTCAGTTCTAGCTTCAGAAAAGCTATGGGCTATGCCGTGCAGGGACACCCAAGACGGACAGGTCATAGTGGAGAGTTCTGACTAAACGCGATCCACCTGGAGCAGGAACTGGCAAGCCACTCCAGTATCTTTGCCAAGAAAACCCAATGAACAGAAACAAAAGGCTAAAAGATATGACGCTGGAAGATGGGCCCCTCAGGTCGGAAGGCGTCCAACATGCTACTGAGGAAGAGCGGAGGACAAGGACAAGTAGCTCCAGAGCTAATGAAGTGGTTGGGCCAAAGCCGAAAGGACGCTCAGCTGTGGACGTGCCTGGAAGTGAAAGGAAAGTCCGATGCTGCAAAGAAGAATACTGCATAGGAACCTGGAATGTAAGATCTATGAACCTTGGTAAGTTGGATGTGGTCAAACAGGAGATGGCAAGAATAAACATTGACATCCTGGGCGTCAGTGAACTAAAATGGACGGGAATGGGCGAATTCAATTCAGATGATTACCATATCTACTATTGTGGGCAAGAATCCCGTAGAAGAAATGGAGTAGCCCTCAGAGTCAACAAAAGAGTGGGAAAAGCTGAACTGGGATACAATCTCAAAAATGATAGAATGATTTCAATACGAATCCAAGGCAGACCTTTCAACATCACAATAATCCAGGTTTATGCACCAACCACCGATGCTGAAGAGGCTGAAATTGACCAATTCTATGAAGACCTACAACACCTTCTACAACTGACACCAAAGAAAGATGTTCTTCTCATTATAGGGACTGGAATGCGAAAGTAGGGAGTCAAGAGATAAAAGGAACAACAGGTAAGTTTGGCCTTGGAGTTCAGAACGAAGCAGGGCAAAGGCTAATAGAGTTTTGTCAAGAGAACAAGCTGGTCATCACAAACACTCTTTTCCAACAACACAAGAGGCGACTCTACACATGGACATCACCAGATGGGCAATACCGAAATCAAATTGATTATGTTCTCTGCAGCCAAAGATGGAGAAGCTCTATACAGTCAGCAAAAACAAGACCTGGAGCTGATTGTGGCTCTGATCATCAGCTTCTTATAGCAAAATTCAAGCTTCAACTGAAGAAAGTAGGAAAAACTACTGGGCTAGTCAGGTATAATCTAAACCAAATCCCTTATGAGTACACAGTGGAAGTGAAGAACAGATTTAAGGAACTAGATTTGGTGGACAGAGTGCCTGAAGAACTATGGATGGAGGCTCGTAACATTGTACAGGAAACAGCTACAAAAACCATCCCAAAGAAAAGGAAATGCAAGAAAGCAAAGTGGCTGTCCAACAAGGCCTTACAAATAGCAGAGAAGAGAAGGGAAACAAAATGCAAGGGAGATAGGGAAAGTTACAGAATATTGAATGCGGACTTCCAAAGAATAGCAAGGAGAGACAAAAGGGCCTTCCTAAATGAACAGTGCAAAGATATAGAGGAAAATAATAGAAAGGGAAAAACCAGAGATCTATTCAAGAAAATTGGAGATATTAAAGGAACATTTTGTGCAAAGATGGACATGATAAAGGACAAAAATGGTAGGGACCTTACAGAAGCAGAAGACATCAAGAAGAGGTGGCAAGAATACACAGAGGAATTATACCAGAAAGATCTGGATGCCCCGGACAACCCAGATAGTGTGGTTGCTGACCTTGAGCCAGACGTCCTGGAGAGTGAAGTCAAGTGGGCCTTAGAAAGCATGGCTAACAACAAGGCCAGTGGAAGTGATGGCATTCCAGTTTAACTATTTAAAATCTTAAAAGATGACGCTGTTAAGGTGCTACACTCAAAATGCCAGCAAGTTTGGAAAACTCAGCAGTGGCCAGAGGATTGGAAAAGATCAGTCTACATCCCAATCCCAAAGAAGGGAAGTGCTAAAGAATGCTCCAACTACCGTACAATTGCACTCATTTGACACGCTAGCAAGGTTATGCTCAAAATCCTCCAAGGCAGGCTTCAGCAGTATGTGGACCGAGAACTCCCAGAAGTACAAGCTGGATTTCGAAGGGGCAGAGGAACTAGAGACCAAATTGCTAACATGCGCTGGATTATGGAGAAAGCCAGAGAGTTCCAGAAAAACATCTACTTCTGCTTCATTGACTACGCAAAAGCCTTTGACTGTGTGGACCACAACAAACTATGGCAAGTCCTTAAAGAAATGGGAGTGCCTGACCACCTTATCCATCTCCTGAGAAATCTATATGTGGGACAGGAAGCAACAGTTAGAACTGGATATGGAACAACTGATTGGTTCAAAATTGGGAAAGGAGTACGACAAGGCTGTATATTGTCCCCCTGCTTATTTAACTTATATGCAGAATACATCATGCGGAAGGCTGAACTGGATGAATCCCAAGCCGGAATTAAGATTGCCGGAAGAAATATCAACAACCTCAGATATGCAGATAATACCATTCTGATGGCAGAAAGTGAGGAGGAATTAAAGAACCTCTTAATGAGAGTGAAAGAGGAGAGCGCAAAAAATGGTCCGAAGCTCAACATCAAAAAAACTAAGATCATGGCCACGGGCCCCATCACCTCCTGGCAAATAGAAGGGGAAGATATGGAGGCAGTGACAGAGTTTACCTTCCTGGGCTCCACGATCACTGCAGATGGTGACAGCAGCCACAAAATTAAAAGACGCCTGCTTCTGGGGAGGAAAGCGATGAGAAACCTAGACAGCATCTTAAAAAGCAGAGACATCACCTTGCCGACAAAGGTCCGCATAGTCAAAGCTATGGTTTTTCCAGTAGTGATGTATGGAAGTGAGAGCTGGACCATAAAGAAGGCTGACCGCCGAAGAATTGATGCTTTTGAATTGTGGTGCTGGAGGAGACTCTTGAGAGTCTCCTGGACTGCAAGGAGAACAAACCTATCCATTTTGAAGGAAATCAACCCTGAGTGCTCACTGGAAGGACAGATCCTGAAGCTGAGGCTCCAATACTTTGGCCATCTCATGAGAAGAGAAGACTCCCTGGAAAAGACCCTGATGTTGGGAAAGTGTGAAGGCAAGAGGAGAAGGGGACGACAGAGGATGAGATGGTTGGACAGTGTCATCGAAGCTACCAACATGAATTTGACCCAACTCCGGGAGGCAGTGGAAGACAGGAGGGCCTGGCGTGCTCTGGTCCATGGGGTCACGAAGAGTCGGACACGACTAAACGACCAAACAACAACAAATTCTTTCAGTTGAGTCCTCTCCTTCAGCAGTTAATGGAATGTGGAAGCCTAGACAAGGTAGTGGTAGTGGTTAGAGTGATAGGTACTTGGAATATCCAGGTTCAAATCTTCACTGAGCAAGGAAACAGTGACCTTGGGCCAATACCTCCTTCTTCCCCCCCCCCCCCAAGCCTGTCCTACCCCACAGGCTGTCGTGAAGATAACATTTAGAAGACCTAACCATAACCTTTAATGTAACAAACAAGCATCTAGTGGCTCAATTATTCCTTGCTTTCGTGCAAAATTTAAGCAAAGTGTGATAATTGGAAACTAAGCTGTAAGACAACCTGTTATGTGATTACACAATGTATTTCTCACAGACATTGCACAACCATCTGGTTATGAGCCATGGTTCCATGCTGCACACTGCACTGTGCGTATTGTTCTCATGTGATACCTAACCTTCAATGAAAGATTTCAGAAGAAACTGTAACTGCAAAACATTATTTTCCTCAATACTTTAAAAGCCATAGTACCAGACAGAGTTCTTCCCATTTTTAGCCCTGTGCGGCACCTTTATTGTGTTTGGGTCATTTCAAGGAAAAAGAGGATGACTCAGCTGAAGGCTGCTATAATAACATAAGAAGGCTATACTAACAAGGCTATCCTACCATGTGAAAGAATTCCAAATCCAGATGAAGGAACAACAGTCAGCCATACAGATCTGATCAACTTGCATGAATCCTTTGTAACTGTTAGCCCCTCCAATCAAAGAAGCTTAATAAAATGTATTTATATCTCAGAGGCATGTGGTCAAATGCTATTCTTGGACTGGAATAGATGAATGCATAATTCTTCTTAAGTGTAGACTGCATCTATCTCCAAGTCACAACTGCATATTTCTTTTAACCAGAATTTGAAAAAGTGTTGATAATAGAGTCTGGCATTAGCCTTAGGCTGCAAACTTTAAACCAACTAAGTTAGATACTCATTCAAATATACATGTTTGTATGTGTGTGTATGTTTATAAGCTGAAATAACTACCGTACTTTAAAATTAAAAATGTTCATGGTTATCCAGAAAAGAATAAAGTAATAGGAAACAGTACAAAAACTTTCAGGGAAATTACACAGACATAGCCAGTATCAAAACAGAAGTATCTGAAAAGCACTGAAGATCAGAAAATAAAGATAAAACATTTCTTGGCAGATCTTTTGGTAGAAATCATTCCTGGGTTGTGGCAGCACCAATGGAAAACAAAATTGCTCTTAACATACACAGATTTTACACCATGAACTGATCCATTCAGAAGCCACCATAGCTGATACTAAAGCAGATACCATAGCTGATACTAAAGCAGAAGGAGATACAGGAAGCATACTAGCAACAACATTGGGACCAGAACATTATGCACATTTTGTTAGCAATAATCTGCATCTAAAACTGAGCCCAGAAGCAAATGGAAAGCCAACATCAGTGGAAAATAAGAGCTTGAACTACCTCACTAAAGTCTGTTCTGTCAAGAAACAGCATTATTTTTTCAACTGTCAAACTGTCATGAACAGCAATGTCACAAAGATTATGTTATACATCTATTCTGCCTAGAGGTGACCAACACATACATAGTAGTCCTTGTGATCAAGGAAAGGTCACAGTCAATGTGCTTGATGAAACTGGTAGAAAATGTCAATTGCAGCCCTGTCTATTAAGCACACAGCCTGAGTACATGGTAAAATACTGGCATTCAAAAGAACTTTCCATTTATTTGGCCTTGCTTCTCCTACCCATTGATTCTCCACTAATTGTAGATTACCCTTGCCCTGTGTCACAGTTTACCATCATTTATGTGTTTGTTGAAAACATGTTGGATTTTTTTCACACCGTTTGTTTTAAATTGAGTGTCGAACACCATTTTTCAGTATTTATGTATCTTCCAGCCAGTTTAAATACTGCATCAGAAAAAAAAACTTTGCAAAAAAACAAGCATACTAAGAAGTATCAATTATATAAAAAATGTGAAGGAAGAAAAAAGAGATCCCATGGCTTCTCCATGGGACAAAAAATAATAGCTGCTTTATCACCAGAAGACAGAGAGAAACACAGCACCAATCTTTGAAAGCATACTTAATTGATAGAAAGCAATGATTAAGAGTAGAACTGGTAAGCATACAGAAGAATAAGCTATGCTGAGATAAAATCAGTATGGCTTCAGCAGTGGAATTTTTGACTCATCAATATATTTTTTTTAAACCAGGCAAATGAGAGTGGCCCAACAGGCATTATACACTAGGAATTTCAAAAACACTGTGAAGACTTCACTCAAAAAGGTGCTGAAAATATGGTGAGCATATAATAATAAATGTATAAAGAGGGTGGCTACTGACTGAAAAACAGAAAGCTGAGGGCAGAAATAAATGAGTTTAACCACTAGGAGAAATGAAACATTAAATCTATAGTGGTTTTGTACAATTTAATACAGATACAGCTTGTATGAAGCTGGAGTTGCCAAAATTGGTGTGTAATATCAATTTACTATAAGGTGTTGAAATACAGAGTGTTAAAAGTTCCAAAAACAAAGATTGGAGCAAATGAGATTTACTGTAAGTGCATATGCATGTACCCTGGGCAAAATCAACACCACATTCACAAATACGCTAAGAGCTGGGTGTCGGTAAACAGAAAAACTATCTGAGGTTGTGATGAAGAACACTCATGAATACTAAGTATTGCTCTGATTGCCCTATCTCAAACGAGTATTAACAGAGCTGCAGGGGTCAAATTAACAGTGTAATCTTATACATAATAAAATAATAATTACATGTCATCAAGTCAAGTATGACTTACGGCAACCCTTTCCAGGGTTTTCAGATATAGAGTACTCAGAACTGATTTACTATTGCCTTCTTCTGGGGGCACTCTGGGACTGTGTAGCTTGCCCAAGACTACAAAGGCTGGCTTGTCTCCTACAACAGCGGTCCCCAACCTTTTTAGCCCCGCGGACTGGCTGGGGAAGGCGGGGCACCCACCTGCGCTCATGCGCATGCGCAAAGGGCAGCACAGTGTTTGTGCGGGCACGCACGTGCTCGTGCGCATGCGCAAAGGACGGTGCAGCGCTCATGCGGGCACTCGCGCGCAGGCGCAAACGAGCTGTGCGGGGGGAGTGGGGGGGAGGTCTCTCTCCGCGGCCCGGTCCGGCTCAGGCCACGGACCAGCACTGGGCCGCGGACTGGGGGTTGGGGACCTCTGTCCTACAAGACACACTGAGGAATCAAACTCTCAACACAACTAACTCATTGAGCCATCCAGCCAGCTGATTTTATACATGCCTACTAAAAAAAAAATCCCAGTGACTTCAGTGGAACTTAATCCTAGGCAAGTGTGTATAAGATGGCAGCCAAAAAAATATCAAGAGACTACAAAGAAGAAGAATTCAGTAAATGATAAATTATAAGCAGTGAGTAGATACGGAAAGATTTCCTTTCTAATCTCACTTCCTTTTTCATCAGCTTTGTGACAAACAGATGTACTTCTCCATACAACTGATAAATTTATTTATGCAATTCACTATCAGAAGTTGCAATGTTATCCATCAGTCTAGACAGCTCTCAGTAAGGATAAAAACCCATGACTAGATATCAGACAGAACAAGATTGCTCCCTCAGGCAGCAAATATTGGGAGAGTGGCAGCAACTGCCACTCTCAAATTTCTCCATCCTCTGGAACTTGCCCATATGGCAATAATATATGGTTGCTGCTAGAGTAGGCCACCTTGACTAAGGACTCTTCAACATGTCACAAACAATGCAATTCAGTCATGTCCCTAACAAAGTGGGCACACAAAACAGCAGCACGACCAGACAATGCACACCAGCGGGCATCACACATGCCATCTGTTGCTCTGCTCAAATAACACAGGTTGACACCAGTGCTGCAGCTGCACAGGAACACTTGTCTTGAGTGGGTGCCTGTGACCAGGTGCAAAGTGGAGCAGGGTGTGTGCATGTGTGTATGCGGGGGGTGATGCTGGAGGACAAGAGCTGCATGTTCTCTGTGCTCTGGCATGGGCCCTTAATTCCTGCTGCCCTGAAATGCGACAATGGCAGCCACCATCCCATCTATGGTTTTCAACTGCCAGTCTAGTCTGCTTCTCTGTGAACAGCAGGCAGGGGATAATGAGGATCCTGTATTTTACCTCATGCAGCACTACTTAGTAGAAAGCAGGAAAATGTCTCTTGGGACAAATGGCCTTACTCCATTCCCTGTACAGACAGTGGCCAAAGTCCTGTTGCATAGCATAAGAACTCTCACAAAAGTAGGCGCATAGAATCAATGGGATTTACTGTGTCAACTCCTCTGCAAGTTTCATTGATGCATATGGGGCTAATCTAGCTGCTATTTGTTATGTGCTGTCAAGTTGGAACTAATTTACAGCAACCCTAATAAGGTTTTCAGGCTAAGTGAGATATTTAAGGAGTGGTTTTACCAATTCCACACTCCCAGTGAGAATCCCTGGCCAAGTGAGGATTCATACCTTGGTTTCCAGAGTCCTAGTTGGTCACTCTATCCACTACTACACCACACTGGGTACCTATTTATGCTATTTAGTTTAGCATAAAGCTGGCTTTGGTGAAGTCAGAATAGGACTATTTGAATCAACGGAGTTTACAGACAACATGACTCACGAAATCTCTCTTGATCCAATGGGCCTACTCCAGTTGTGACTTACTAAGCTAAATAACAGGATTTCGGTCAACACACTGCTGCAGATGGCAAGGAACAACTAGGGCTGATAATCATCCCGTTGGGGCCTGTGAGTTTTCAGAGTCGCAGAGTGGTGGGAAAACGTTAAAACTACTGTAAAGGCAGAATTGTGACCGAATCCAGCAAGGCAATTTTTAACTGCGGTTCCTATTGCCTCACTATGGGGGCGGGACTCGAAGTAATTTGTCCCCGTAATATTTAGCTTTAATTTGGAAGATAATGGATCAGCGTGGCTCCTCCTCACACTTCCACGCTGCTGTGTGAGTTCTCTGGTGGACTGAAAACTGCCGGGGCTGCCACTGGCGGGGTTTTTCGCAAGCAGCAAAATGACCGCGAGAAGGTTGGAGGGTGTGTGTGGAAACCGCGGGCGTGGAGACAACACCATGGAACAAAACTCTAAAAGCCCCCCCCCTTTTTTTTCTTTTTCTTTTCTTTTTGGCTTTCTAGTGTCGCTCAAGTGGCCGAAAAGCGGCCATTGACAAGGAAGCTGAGGAAGGAGCTTGTAAAAAAAGGGGTGACAAGAGGCACCCCGCAATCCTGAAAGCCAAGTTGTGTGCATGCACACACGCGCGCGCGCTCATGGGTAGAAAAAGGATAAGTTTTAAAAGTGACTTGAGTTGGTTAGTTAAAGCAACAGTATTTTCCATCCCGAAGACTCGAGGAAAAGTTCAGTTCTTTCTCCCGCAAAACCCCACCGGCCCGGCTTCCCTTTTGCCTCCCGCCCCCGCCAGAGCGGCGAGTCGACACGTCCCCCTGCTTTGTCTTTCCCGCATGAAGTTCCCCTCCGCGCCAAGTTTGCCAAGACCGAAGGTAGTGCGGCGGGTGGGGAGGGAGAGAAGGCGCGCGCCTTCCTTCCAGGGCTTTGCACGTAGTATTATTATTATTACCTGTGGTCAAATTGTCATTGATCTTTAGGGGCACCCTCAGGATGTAGACCAGGAAAAGCATGACGAAGAACCAGAGGGTCCACAAATAGGTCCACGACCAGACGATGCAAGACTTCAGCTGCTTCAGAAAGCCGGCCCCAGCTTCAGCCATGTTTTTGAAGAGAGAGGGAGAGGACAGGAGAGGAGAGGGAGAGCAAAACCACACACGCACTTCAGCCCGCCTCTCCACTGCCACAACTACTTCGCACTGTGTATTTCTGGGATGATTCATGTCTCCCAAAGTAACGTGTCCCCCTTCCACCTCCGCCCACTCTCAGGGTTTCCAGCCTGGCATCTATTTAAGCCACTGCTTAACGTTGTAAACAAACAGCAGTGAAGGGGTGAGGGGGAACCACGGCAAGAGCAACCCCACCGTCTTTCTCCGGGCACGCACAGCCTGAATCCAGTGCTTCTGTTTCTAATAAAACTGCCATTGCAATGCAGAAACTTCAAAACTGACGCTGACGGGATAAAAGTGACAGCCAAAAGAAGCGTTTCGCACAATAAGTCGTCATGCTCATTAATTTTTACCTCTTTTTAACCACCTCAGTGGCCACCCTGGCGTAACAGTTGAAAGAGATGTGTAATTTTAAATATCACATACACCGGTTTTTTATCTGCCTGGATTTGACTTCTGCATATGCTCCAGCTACTCCTAATTTGCTTTTATAGTTTTTCAGAAAGGGCTTGTTACCAGTGGCTGATCCCCCAACTCCCAATGGTGTATTGGTAGGAAATGTTAGATTTGCAGTTACTCTGCTGTACAACTTAAATCCATTGTGAATTAAATACTCATAAATTTTAAAAGGTCCTCCCCCCCCCCCCCCCGCTCCCAGTATGTCAAATTGCAGGATACAAATTTAAAATAAATGACAACTCTTTATTTGTAAACTTAGCCCTTCAATGAACTATAGATTGCACAAATGACTCCTCTGTTGTTCTTCTCTTACAGTCTACCCATAGAGTAGACCTAGTCCAAGGTCATTCCATGGGGGAGGGGATCCTGCTGGATCAGGCCAAAGGCCCATCTAGTCCAGCTTCCTGTATCTCACAGTAGCCCCACCAGATGCCTCTGGGAGCACACCAGACAACTAGATACCCGTCTCCTGACACCTCTCCCCTCCATCTGGCATTTTGAGGTACCTTCCTTTTAAGCCTGGAGATTATACATCCCCATCATGGCTTGTAAACTGTGATAGATTTTTCCTCCAGGAATCTGAAGGGTATGGGGATTGCAACCCAGATTTCCTTAGGCACTGTTCAGCATTGTTGCAGCTACATCACATTTCCTCTAAAAATCTTCAGAACTGAGTACAGAATAGGCCAAAAAGAGATGTCAGCAGTGTGTTAACAGGGAAAAGGGCACCCAGGCAGCTTAGTATAAAGAAAATATGTGTAAACATTGATTCAACATTGTTCCTGAAGCACCTTACCTCTGGTCAACTGAGGGAGAACAAATGTCTGCCTGAGAGTCCTTTTACAGACCGTCCTCCATTTGAAAGGTTGCCAAAAGGCATCCTTTTGAAGATATCCTCCATTTTAAAGGTCCATATGCCCAGTCCATATCTAATTTAAATATGAAGAACCATAAGGAAGAAGATCAAGGACCTTGAAGTCCATCCACAGTAAGCACATAGACAACAGACTATGGAGGCATGTGTATCATCTGCTTACTCTCTTCCATACTTGAGAGAAATATATGGGTGACAATTTTGTTTCAATTTAGAAAACGACTTAAGAGTTCTCCACCTGTACATATTCATTAGCTTATGTAAATTATGCAAACCAATGTCTCCTTTGGCATCTATTTTTGGTGACCAATATGGCAATATCCTTTTTTTTTTTTTTTTTTTTTGTGATGTGCAAGTGCCCACCCTAGTTGTCCTTACAACTAGAGATGGGCATAAATTGGCTGTTTGTCCCAGTTTGTTTGCCACCGCAACAGATGTTTGGTGGTTCGGTGCTCCGCCCCTCTGGCAGGTGCCCACTCAAAAGCAGCTTCCTGTTTTCCCTGCCCCACTTCCTCTGGGCACTGCTTCCGAGTGGGCGTCCACCAGAGGGGGCGAGGAACCAAACTGCCAAATACCTGTTGCTGTGGTAAATGAACTGGGCCGAACTGGTGGTTTGTGCCCGTCTCTCTAACATGGCTGCTGCCTCTCAAAATGGCTGCTGCCTCTCCAAAATGGCTGCCGGCTCTCTGCTGGTTGCCGACTCTCAGCTGTTCGGCGCTCTGCTCACACAGAGTCCGGCTGTTCCGGGGCTACCAAGGCACTGTGAGGAGCGGGGCTTGGTCTACTGTACCTGGTAAGTGACCTTTTTTTGGTTTCTGACTTTTTTTTGGTTTCTGACTTTTTTTCCCCATAGGAACGCATTAATTAAATTTCAATGCATTCCTATGGGAAACCCGCCTCGCAAGACAAAAATATCAAAAAAATCACAAGACCCGTTCGTCTTGCGAGTTACCACTGTATACCTTTGTATTTTATTACTACACCCTATTAAATTTGCCCTTCCTTTTCATTATTACTCCCTGGTTTAAGAAAAACAGAATTCTAGCTACTGTAACATGAAATTTACTTACAGGTACATATTAAACCACATTATACATACCTATAATGTACATAATAAAAGAAACATGATTGATTCAAGTGTAGTGTTGGAGAAGAGCTTTACAGCACGTTTTACAGTTTACACGTTTTACTTTTTACAGACTGCCACAAGGCCAAGTACCGTATTTTTCCATGTATAAGATGATACTTTTGTCTAAAATCTTTAGACTAAAAATTTAGGGTCGTCTTATACACGGAAGCTGAGGAGACAACAAAACGGCCCATACCTTGCCTCTGTAAACAGGCTTCCTTCAATCATGAGGCTTAGCTTCCTACAGTCAGGATCCTGCAGCGCTTTGATCCCTTTCCGCCTCCTCTTGTTAAGCCCTGCGGGGCTTAGCAAGAAGGGGGAAAGCAGGGATCAAAGCGATTGGAATACACCTCCTTGGAGGTAGAGCCTGTAGGCAGTGCTCAGAGTCAACAGAGACTCGTTATGTCCGAGCGTTCTAAGCCCAGAGGCTGAATAATCAAAGCTAAGTTAAGATTTCTTAATTTGGGCTAAGAAAAGTGGGGGGGGGCAGTCTCATACATGGGGGCGTCTTATACACAGAAAAATACAGTAAGTGGGTGCTAGATCAAATTAAGCCTGAACTCTAGAAGCAAAAATGACTAAACTGAGGAAATCATACGTTGGTCAAATCACAAGAGAAGACTTAAGAAGAGGGACCAGACCCAATCAAGATCCATTTTCTGGTAAAGGCAGCACCATATATATATAAAGATGGAGCCCAGACTGGCCACATCTTTGCTGTCCTTCCGAAAGCAGGCAAAGACCTTTCTCTTCAGGCAAGCTTTATCTTAGTGACTGTCTAGATGAGTGACTGGCCACATGGCTGGTTACATAAGTAACTTTTAGATGGATAGTTATGCATTGCTGCTCTGACTGGGTCTTTACTACTACCCTGTTTCCCCGAAAATAAGACCTAAGCTGAAAATAAGCCCTAGTAGGATTTTTCAGGATGCTCGTAATATAAGCCCTACCCCAAAAATAAGCCCTAGTTAAGCCCACCCTCCACCATTGTGCAGCAACCAGAAGATGACATGACTGTATTTGAATAAATGTAGATCCACATACTCATTGTTTTCAGCTTTCAATGTTGTCTTTCAACGATGTAAGCCACCTTGGGTCCTTTTAAAGAAGAAAGGTGGGGTAAAAATGTTTTAAATAAAATAATATACAGTAGTTTTCTCTGAACAGGATGAAGGCATGAGTTTATAGCCAAAGATTTTCTAGGTATATTTTTGGCTATTATTTTTGGCTCATACACAGTTTTTAAAAGCAAATGAGCACTGCAAAGAATGCAGGTAGTTAAAAAAAAAAACAGATAAAATTGCAATATTTCTGGAGCATTGGGACTGGATTATATTCAGGATCTTTCCAAACTTAAAAGGAAGAGAACCCACAACAGTAACATATTCTCACTCTTTCACCATAGCACTGGGGTGGGAAGAATCAAGATCATTCTATGCCTAGCAGGTCAAGGAAAAGTATGCTGGCACGGAGTGGGTAAAAATGCTTATGTATTTAGATTGTGCTGATGAATTTAGATGCTGCTTATATA
Source organism: Intellagama lesueurii (assembly GCA_037013535.1). NCBI lineage: Eukaryota > Metazoa > Chordata > Lepidosauria > Squamata > Agamidae > Intellagama > Intellagama lesueurii. The sequence goes on along the minus strand of JBAJHW010000005.1, from coordinate 65,209,467 downwards.
GTTAAGATAACTATAATTAAACAAAATTCTCAAATGGTAAAGCCCAAATATTTGAAGTGTTAATAAAAGGTTTGCTCAAACTTGCTGAAATTTGACAAGGAAAATCTGCATGGTAACTACTGTAACCTACCTAAATACACAGAACCTTTAAGAAAAGTTGCAATTTTAGAAACTTATCCTAAACATATTCTGCTATTTCTGACAATTTTTAACTAAAATTCCCAAACTACCCTTTGCTTTTTTATTTACCAATAAATGCATACAATATTCAATAAACTGCTTTATTTCATTTTCAATCTGTGAGGATTTTGTGAAGATGATAGCTTTTAAATTCTCCCTTGTGTGAAACTTTAATGGAAAATTTTGAAACCCACAGTAAGTCACGTATCCTTCCAACAGCAAAGATCTTTCCTGCCAAATTTAAGTTTCTAGCTATGTTAACTAAGGACTGGGAAGGAAAGGTGGAGAGCAGGGAGCCAAAACTGAGGGCTGGAGGATGAACTCTGCTACATCCACTCCCGAAAGTGGGGAACAGACTCTTTGGGCAGCACTATGCAGAGTTTGCCCCTCTATATCCAGAACTCTTTTTTTGATTGTATGGAACACCCTGGACGGGGGTATTGAGCCCAGCAGATCTGGTGACAACCCCAGGGTCTTGATTTTCTTAAGAAATAGGGCCAAACCTTTTGGAAACAGACTGTCTGCCAGCAGCGCTTGAAATAAGATGTCCTGGTCTGAAAAGAAACAGATTCTAATCCAATACTTAAAGAATCTGAGCCAAGCCTGAGTCTCAATCCTGTGTTGACCGCCTTCAAGGCATAGGGTAGCATAAGGCACACAATGGGGCAGGCCAAAGATTTTATACAGAAATGTTGATTGGACCCTTTCCACAGTGGTCAGGGAGAGGTTGAATCCCTGCAGCATATGCTATTCTACTGTATTTTGTATAAGGACATTCGCCTGTCTTATTTGAGCACCTTCCTCTCCTCCCATTCTGGATGGGACGATCTGAAAAAAATTCAACATCTCCTAAGTGGCACTATTAAGGAACTGACCCTGACAACTGCTAGATATGTCTATTCCATCATGCAGAGACGACGTAGTGTGCTCTCGCAGAATGCCAAGCCCTAATATGCATTTGGCTCTTCCCTGCCACCTGTTAACCGTTGAACATTTTAGCTGTATTTTAGTGTGTTTTAATTTGTACAGTATGCCAATAAAGGTTTCTGTCTGTCTGTCTGTCACTCCTGAAAGTATAACTCCACAGAAGTGACTTTGCTGCATCCCATACCAAAGATAGTTAATGTAATTCAAGGGATGACTGAATGAACGTTTATCCAGCTGTTTGGCTGCTTCTCTCCTAAAGATGGCAATGCCTTTGCTAAAGCAAGCAAGCCTGTCCCCATTGCAGTCCTATCTACACCCTAACGGCCCCGTCAGGGACTTATTCTTTTTTGGTGCAGGTAGGATCATGCTGATTTGGTTTATTTCCTGCACATGATCTCTGGAAACAAGCCAGAAGCAAGCCATCTGTCTGTCAAGGCCCATTTCAGTAGGAATTTCTAACCCAATGAAATGGCTAAATAAGAAAGCCACTTCAGGATATTGGCAAATTAAACAAGTCTTCTGCTCCTTGGCAGAGGGGCAGAGAAAGTGGTGGAAAATTAAAGTCAATTGGGGCAGCGAAAATCTGTTGCATCACTTAAAAGATATTCGAAATATTTTTATAAATGATGCAGCACATTTTTTACTGCTCTAATAGTTTAAAAAAAAACCTTTGCCCAAGCAGCAGAGAAAGTGTTGAACGTCAATATCCTGAAGTTGCTCTCTTATTAAGTCACTTTACAATATCAGAAATCCCCACTGGAAGCTGCCAGACCAAATAAGGTTGCTTGAGCTCCAATATGCCATTTAGATAGAAGGTTCATAGGAAATGGCAAATCACATTTCTACCTGGCTCCAAGCAACCGTATTTAGCGTGCACCAGGCCATTCCAAAAGAGCCTGAATAGACAAACCCTCAGTTGACGTCAATTTAAAAACATTAATAGTGACATTCAGAAATAACAAGAAGTTTCAATGCACACAGATGAATATGCTCCAAATCAGGGAAGCTGCAGGACAAAGCAGTCAGCCTGAATGTCTGCAAAATACAAGTAGTAAATATGCCATGAGACAACAGATTTAGTGCTTAGGACTCCCAGAAGGATGATTCTGGGGAACTCAATATTCATACCAGGGGGCACCCTGTTCCACATAGCTCAGGAATTTATGTATACCCATGATAACCATTAGGATGTCCCAACATGTCGAGTTTCAGCATGTACAGCTTGTTGATCTTGGTTACATTTTATCTCCTGGAGGATGATGGTCCAAAGGTGCAGATTTATGTTTATTTTCTTGTTATGGTCAAACTACCTCCTGCTGAGATTTGGGCTTACAATAATTGTTCCACTCTAGTAGAGTCGGCAGCAATTACGATTGAACATTCCTGGAGGCTATGTGTGGGTGATCACGGAACAAAGGAAGGCTAATTGCCTTAGAGAAAGAACAAAGGAGTCGACAACGGATGTCCGAGCCAGCAGAGCCTAAAGGTAACGCCCTGAGAGCTCTTTTATTTACTTAGCATGATTTACATAGTATGTTGTGAGAGAGACAGATAGGATACTAGTTACCTAATCGCAACTAGGATTGGCTGAAATAACTCTTTGATCTTATGCTCTACCTCTAAGCGAAAGGGCAGAATAAGGGGTTACCCCGCCTGCTGGCAGCTGCTGCTTCCTGCCAGGAGTGTATGCACGTCACTGGAACAGAATGCAGCTACAACCTTTAAGCCAGGAGTCTCAAACATGCAGCCCGCGGGCCATTTGCGGCCCGCCGGATGATAGTTTGTGGCCCCCGCCTTGCCTGCCCCCCCGAAACGCCCACGCATCCTCTGCTGTCAAGAGTCAAAAAAAGCCTCGCCTCGCTCGCCGGCTCTCTCCCAAGACAGCGCCTCTTGCACCCTCCATCCGGAACTGCAGCCTGCCAGCCAGCCCGCCTGTCTGCCGGCGGGCAGGCTGCAGTTCCGGATGGAGGGTGCAAGAGGCGCTGTCTTGGGGGAGAGCCGGCGAGCGAGGCGCGCTGCCGGCCCTTTTCCCCAAGCGCCCGAGCCGCTGCCGAGCGATGCCTGAGAGCGGAGCTCGCTCCCGGCCCGTCCTCGAAGAAGAGCGCCTCCAAGCCACCAACAGCAGCTGCCGCCGCCACTACCACCTCTTCCAGGGAAGCGGCTCTCTGGTTCTCTTTCTCTTTCAGCACCCCCAGCACCAGCCCAGCCAGCGGCTGCCTCAGCGCCCGGCGGTGCTTCCTCCTCCTCTTCATCCTGCTTCAGCTGCCTCGGCTCTGGAGGCTGCCTGGGCTCGCCTCGCAAAGTTTGCTCCTCTGTCGTGGTGGGGGTAGCTGCTGCTGCTGAGTGCGCCTTTTTTGATGGGGGGCCCTCAGAGGAAGGTTGCCGGACTTCCGTGTGTGTGTGTGTGTGCGCGCGCACACACACCTGTGGGGGGGCCATCCCGTTCTGTTTAATTTCACGGGTGCCGGTAGGGGCTTTTCTCCTTTGGCAAAGCGAATTCTGTGAGGGTTTTTTAAAAATTTTATGTCGTGCACTCCTTCCCCCCCCCCCCGGCTAGGCGGTCGCTGGCGCTCCCTCCCTTCTCCGCTTATTCGTCCTGCTGTTGCTGCTGCTGGTGGTAGTGAAGAAGGCGCCGGAGGGGGTCGTGGCCGGCGACGAGGGCTCGCGCGCCCCTCCTTCTCCTCCTCGGAGCTACAGCCGGGCTAAGGAAACTCCTGGGCGGCTTCCTCGGGCTCTTGCTCCACTTGGCGGAAAATCTGATGCGGCCCAGCCTCACCCAGACTCTGCCTCCAGCGGCCCCCAGGTAAATTGAGTTTGAGACCCCTGCTTTAAGCAGAAGTTTCCCACATTCCCCCTTTTTCTTTCTTTTTTAAGCAAAGGCATATATTCTTTCATATATTTGCGAACTACATATGAATCTTTTAAGCGAAGGCCTGAAGGCGAAGCTTTGAGACAGGTAGTTATTATGGAAAAGAAGGTTGGTATACATTGAATAAAACAACAGCAACTTATAAGGAGTATGAGGAGCATAATTCCAAGAATGAGAACACAACACAACAGCATCACGGACTTAGCATTCAGCTGCAAGATAATGGCTGCTAGAAAAGTTTCAGGAGTTTCCGAGATCTGCTGCTGATTTAGAATTATTTTTGCATCAGCACTCAGTGTCTTTATCATCCCCCAAGTAACTTTGGGCTGAGTGCCTTCAGGTCGGGCCGGGCACTTCCGGCGACACACAGTCATCTGTCCCACTCCAGAGCCATTGCTGGGTTGAATTCCAGAATTGGGTTCTGCAGGTTGCGATGACAACTCATTCTTCCCACGATATGGCCTCACACACCGAGCCAGGATCCACAAAGGACCTGTGGGAGTAAGCACAGCAGCATAGCCGTGACCCCATGTTAGTAGAGGGGCTAGACCCTCCCACTGAGGGTTAGGAGGTTGCTTCTAAGTCACCAGCGGCCATTCCATGGGGATTTCTTTACGAAAGTGTTTCTCTACTGGCGACAACTTATGCTGACCTGCAGATACAGTTAAATGATTTAATGTGAACAATGCTATTGATACTACATCTGGAACATCTTGGGGCTTGATCCCTCTGTTTTTTGTTTGTTTTGAAAGGAGAAATTTAAAAGAGCGGTGTGCTCGTTCTACAATAGCCTGTCCTGTACAGTTATAAGGAATACCATGGGAAAGTCGAACGTCCCATTCATTGCAGAAAGTGGTAAAGGCGTGAGAGGTATAGGCAGGGCCATTGTCTGTTTTTAAGGCTTGAGGCTAGCCCATAATTGCAAATGTACGTAAACAATGTTGTATGACATGGTGAGAGGTCTCGCCATGAAGAGGGGTAGCCCAGATGTATCCTGAATAAGTATCAATAGTTAGATGAACATAAGAAAGAGGAGCAAGGGTAGGAACATGAGTGACATCCATTTGCCAAAGCTGATTGGCATCCGTTCCTCGTGGGTTAACAGCATCAAAAGGAAAGGAAATGGGAGACATGGAACAGGAAGAGCAGGAGGAGACGATGTCTCAAGCTTGAGAAAGTGTAATAGAAAATTGCTTATGGAGTTGTTTAGCACTCTGATGAAAAAAGGAATGGCTGTCAATAGGATTGGAAAAGAGGGGACACAAGGAACGAAGAGCAGAGTCTGCACAATGATTTCCCTCCGAGATAGCATCTAGAAATCCAGTATGAGATCGGATGTGAGCTGCAAAAAAAGGTTGTGATCTGGCAGCAAGGAGGTTTTTTAAAGTCAGAAACAGGGAAAGTAGGGAGAAGTCAAGAGCAGGAGAAAGATAGGCATGTGACAGATGAGTGAGAAGGTTAAATACATATTGAGTTTCTACAATGAGATTTAAAGGTTGATCTGGAAACATTTGAAAGGCAAGGACGACAGCCGCCAGTTCTGAACATTGAGAAGAGATTTGAGTAGAAGTAAAACAGGTTTTCCAGGTTCCAGGAGGTTGCTGAAAGGTAATCACGCCTCTGGTAGGTGCACCATTGGTAAAAACAGTTAGAGCATCAGGGAGAGGAGTAGCAGAGAAAAGAGAAGAAAAGCGAAAGGGTACTTGCTGAATGAATGTTAAGCGAGGGTCATTAGGAGGATTAAAACATATATCACCAATATAGTCTGAAAAAGCAATTTGACAAGTTAGTGACGTAGACATTAAATGATCATAGTCAGCTTTGGAAATAGGTAAGTAACAACACAGAAGATCCCAACCTGTGAGTTGTTTGGCACGATGGCGTCCTTTGATTACAAGGTCTGTAATCGCATTTAGAGTAGAGTAAACATTTCGGGGAGGAGTGTTAGATAAATAAAGCCATTCTGCTACAGAAATGGCCTTGTCAGACTTCGGGCTACACAACAACCCAGTAGGCAGTTGGGGAGTGTTAAAGATAACCAGCTCTAAGGGACCAAAAGAAGGAATGCGGTCGACCATGGTACGTCGCAAGGCTGCATTAATTTGATGTATTGCATGTTTCATAGCCTTGGTGATGGGTATGGAGTCAGCAGGAGGCTGATGTCCCCGGAGTGCATTAAACAAAGGCTTCAATTCATGAGTAGGAAGGCACAAAAATGGACGAGCCCAATTTAAGTGCCCGAGGAACTGTTGCAACTGCACTAATGTAAATTGAGATGGAGTTTTTAGTTCTGGTAAGAACGGAGAAGATGTAGCTTGCAACAGTTTGTGCCCTAGATAAAGAAACAGAGGTGTGGTTTGTATCTTTTCTGGAGCTATGTAAAGGCCTTTTTTCTCTAAGCAGTTAGCTAGAGAATCATAGACAGTAGTGGGGAGGGATTGCCCAGCCACCAATATGTCATCCATGTAATGATATACAAGCAATTCAGGATGTTCCAAGCGAAATTGCTGTAGGGCTAGATCCACAAAATGTTGACATAAAGTTGGGGAATTCAACATTCCCTGAGGGAGGCCTTTGCACTGATATCTTTGAGTAGGTTGGGAATTGTTTTACACAGGGACTGTAAAGGCAAATTTTTCCCCATCTTGTGGCGCTAAAGGAATAGTGAAGAAACAGTCCTTGAGATCCACTATCATTAACTCATAGGATTGGGGTATCAAATTTGGATTAGGTAAGCCGCATTGTAAAGGGCCCATAGGTTGGATGCGCTTGTTAACTTCCCGAAGGTCGTGTAGCAAACACCACTTCCCAGATTTCTTTTTGATGGTGAAAATGGGGATATTCCACGGACTGGTGGAATACTCTATATGTCCTTGATCTAATTGCTCCTTAACTAAGGCCTCCACTGCGTGGAACTTTGCTTTAGACAATGGCCACTGATCAACCCAGACAGGTGGTCCAGGGAGCCACGTGAATGGCAAGGCTGTGTCAGATTGTGTAGAGGCCTGTATTATAAATTTGTCTGCAATTTTGCATCAACCTTTTTCAAGAGATCCCGACCCCAGATGGAAAAGGGAATAGGCAGAATGTAAGGAGTGATTGTGATTTGTCTAGGAGAGTCACCTAGACTTTCCAGAACAATGGGCTGAAGGCTTTTCTGGGCTTGCTCATAGCCTCCAACTCCCCAAATGTCGTGCACTGGCTGGGTGGGATAGCTTTCTGGCCAGTCTTTCTTTGCAATAATGCTAACGTCAGCTCCCGTATCAATCAGGCCATTAAGGACAAGCGATCCCATTTTAAGAGGGAGTCGGGGCTGCGAGTGCTTGATGGTAGTTAAGGCAGCAACTCGAGTAGAACCAAAAACCCCGCTACGAGGGTTGGTAGAAGGACCCATCTGTGTTAATGGAAGCAACAACAATTGAGCGATAGATTCACCTGCAGGAAGGACCTGTGGTATATTAGACCAGGTTTGAATAATTAGGGGTCCTTCAAAATCCCCATCAATGACACCTGGTACAACAAATAAACCCTGTGCAGAGATGCTAGAGCGGGGGAGAATGAGACCCACAGTGTCTTTAGGTATTGGTCCATGATGTGCTGTTTTGACTTTGTAGACAGCGAGAGGGAATTGATAGTCGATCTCTTCAGCTGTGATCAAATCATGACCGGCACTTTTAACAGTAGCAGGTCGGATTTCTTGAACTGGAGTAGTATTCACTGAGTTCCCTTCACTTGACCCGGGGCTGGAGGACCACCCGACTTGGAGCTTCCCGGCGTTGGAACAGACCGGCATTGATTGGCCCAGTGATAACCTTTCTGACACCGGGGGCATTTTTTAGAAGGGCGTTTATTATTTTGGGGGGTTGATCTACATTCCCGACTGAAGTGCCCTTCCTTGCCACAGGAAAAACATTTACGATCTTGGATGGGGTTCAAGGAGGTAGCCATGGCTGTGGCAAGAAGCTGTGTCTTGTGAGTTTCTGTCCCAATATTTTGACATAATTTTAGCATGGCAGCAATGTCAGTCTCTGTTTTATTGTAAATAGCCTGAAGGGCTGTTTTACAATCCATGTTAGCATTTTCAAACGCCAGCTGTTTCATCAAAATATCAGCAGCCTCAGTATTCTCCACTTGCCGTTCAATCGCTCTTTGCGATTTGTTAATGAAAGACATATAGTCCTCTGTAGGACCCTGACGCAAATTGGCAAAAGACCCTAAAGGGGTGCCTTTGTCTGGGATTTTTAAACAGGCTGCTCTAACAATGTCAGCCACTTGTGCCAATCCCCTAGGGATGGTAATCTGCTGTGCTATGGTGACAAAGAGTCCATCTCCATTTAGCATATCTGCAGACACAGCAATATTGTTTTGTAAATTATCCATGGCCAAAATGGCAGCAGCGTCTTTCCATTCCTGCATGAAAAGGACAAATTGCACAGGAGAGAGCATAGCTTTAACCAAGACTTTCCAATCAGCTGGAATAAGGTTTCCATTTCCTTGTAACCCATCAATTAACCCGAGAGTAAAACTGCTATGGAGACCATTTTCAACTACACTTTTTTCCAACTCTTTAAATATGGCAAGGGGAAGACTTTCATGAACACGGTATCCCTGATTGTTACGAACCACAGGACAAACAGACATAAGGGGGACGGCAGCAGCAACATCCTCCGGGCTTCCTTGGGCCATAACATCTGCTGCACTGCTGAACGAGGAGGGGGAGAAGGGGGAGGAGAAAGGGAAGAAGGGGCTGTTGGAAGAGCGGCAGGAGCTGCGTAGGAAGGATGATTGTTTCTATTTTCATGGAGATCTGGTGGCTTAGAGGGTGGCAAAATCTGAGGGGCTGTTGGAAGGTTAGCTAAAGACTGGGCTAACAAAGGGTTCACGATCTTTGAAATCGTGTCCCGGACAAAGATGCCATGTATGGAGGACTTTAACTGGAGCAACAGGGTCTTTGTGAAGTTTATTCCCAATTTTATCCCAATCTGAAAGCATAAAGCTGCCTCCTTCCGGGTACCAAGAACAAAAAGTACCTATTTCCCTCAGTAAATGCTCTACTGAATCAGATACATCACGGTGACCTTCTTTATGGAGCAAATAAATCAAGTATCTTTTATGTTGTTTTTGAAGTGGTGAAAGAGTGTTTCCCATTTTTAACTAAATACTCACCTGGGATCAGAAAAGGATGCGAGGATGCGTCTGTAGCCCTTGCTGGGCGAGGTGAGCTGTTTTGATTGCCTCAGGTGATGTTGATGTCAGGTCCCTCTCAGGTCCGTGTTTGATGTCCCTGCTCGGGCGCCAGATGTGGGTGATCACGGAACAAAGGAAGGCTAATTGCTTTAGAGAAAGAACAAAGGAGTCGACAACGGATGTCCGAGCCAGCAGAGCCTAAAGGTAACACCCTGAGAGCTCTTTTATTTACTTAGCATGATTTACATAGTATGTTGTGAGAGAGACAGATAGGATACTAGTTACCTAATCGCAACTAGGATTGGCTGAAATAACTCTTTGATCTTATGCTCTACCTCTAAGTGAAAGGGCAGAATAAGGGGTTACCCCGCCTGCTGGCAGCTGCTGCTTCCTGCCAGGAGTGTATGCACGTCACTGGAACAGAATGCAGCTACAATCTTTAAGCAGAAGTTTCCCACAGCTATGGATGCCACCGGAACTCGCAGACCTTGAGGGTTTTCCAGTTGCTCCTGCTAAAGTTGTGATCACTCTGTGGACCATAGGAATGACTAAGACAGTTGCTAAAATCACCGAGTACCTCTCCCACCTTGCACGGCCTGTAAAGCTCCTGGGTATACTGTAGATTTTCATTGAGGGTAACAAAGCAAGCTGGAGACTGATGAAACACAGAGGTATACTAATCTCAAATCTAAACAAACACCCGTTCAATATCAACCCTACATTGGGAAGACAAAGAAGCAATTTTATCACCTATCTTCTCTGTCCTCCCTGTATTATTCAGTGGAGTGACACTGTACACTTAGGTGGTCTGGGAAGTTCTAGCCCTGTGAAAAATCTGATAGAACCCCAGTAGCACACTGTAAAATGCTTGCAAGATATTTTGAGGGCAAAATCATTCATACCCATATTGTAAGATTCCATAGAACAATTAGTAATCTGCAGGAATATTCATGATATTGTTTTATTACATATTGGTATATGATGGTAAATTTTTAGGACATGAAGCTATGAATGATTTGCTTTGCAAAACTCAACAACTTGTTTAATAACCTCATGGCATATATCTAATAAGAAAGAGGTGGCTGGCTGGTTGGCCTTGGGAAAGTGTGAAATCTTCCTTACAAGGGGGAATGGTTCGTCTCCTGAAATGACCTAGATGGACAGATGACCTGACTAATGGTAGTCCAAAGGATAGAATCCCCCTCCTAATTGCTTTAGGAGACAACCAATCAGATGCAAACACTCTTGAGAGAACCACGTCTTCTACATTCGTTTCGGTCTACCCACTGGAACTAGCTAGTCACCCTGTGGGCTAATCTTGTTTGGGAAAGACATAGGGGAAATGTAACCCTCCCAGTTTTACTGGACCTTCCGCAAACCTTCCAGATTATCATCTATAGTAGCCTTCTGGATAATTAGGTATAGACAGAACAGTTTATAATGGTTCCTCTCACACATGGAATTGTCATTTTCTAAAGGTGATGCAGGGGGTTTTCTGCTTGATCCCTTGACACAGGATAACCTAATGTTTAACACTGAGTTAACCATGCCAAGAAAAGAGTTTATTAGCAGCAATATGTGAATTCTTATATTTAGAAAGAGACACTTAATCTCACAACAAAGCCCAGTAGGAATATGTTCTATAATTGAGTTAGTGCTTATTGTTCACCACCACCCTTCATGTAATGAAGTGGACTACAAATGAAAAACTACCGTGTTTAGGTTTCCCATGAACGAACTTCTATGAAATAAAAAAGTGAGGGAAAGGAAGAGCGCTACAAGTATAACTGTTGCAATCTGCTGCCTTCTGTTTCTTACGTAGCACAAATGGACTGTGATGCAGTTTGATCATGACCTGGAAGGAGGAAGGGGAGCCAACCCATAATGGCAAACCCCTAAGGTTATGTGCTGAGTGGTGCTTGATCAAAGCCTCTGGACAAGTTATTGACCATCATGTTGATTTTCAGGAGAGCTGAGAAACATGAAGCAAAGCAGAAATAACCATAGTTTGCAATTCAGTACAATGATTATCAAAGAGCTTGCCTATTACAATTGCCATATTAAGATGAGTAAACATTTCCTTTCTCTTCTTTCTATCATTTTTCCATTTCACTAAATTACCTCCAGAAATCCAAAGTATGAGAAACAGTATTCTCTCCCTTTAAAGAAATCAACATCTGATGGTCAATTGCTCATCTTATTGTTACTGTGTGTAAGAGTGTACAAAACCAATTTTCAATATTATGTCAAAAAAACTTTTTCTGACGCTATGCAGTCTTTTTTCCCTCCCCTGGACAATATGCACTACACTCCTCGAACTTCTCCTAGTTTAAAACACATAACTAGATACCTGTGAACTGAATGTTTATAAATCTGAACGAAAACTGACTGAGTATATCTAGAATGAGAAAGAACTGTCCTTGGGAAATCTCCACTCAACAATAAATCCATCTTGCTTCAATAAAAGGGAAAAATGGAAGTTTACATTGCAAAGCACTAACCAATTACAAGCAGTCTTATAAACTGTTCACAACCAGAATCTGAATTATTTTACATAAATCCAAGGAACTGAAACCCCCCCCCCCCCCCCACAGTGGCCCTCTTCTTCCTATTTTTTAATCCCAGATCTTATGACACATGAACAGCTTTCAGAACCACTCCCCCAAGAAAAAAAAGGTCATCACCTGGTGGGAGGCTGTTTGAGGAAGAGAAAACTTAAACTTAAAGCCTTCTTTCATGCATTAAAGTAGTGGCATGGTTTGGTCAGTGTTTGCAAATGGAAATATACAGTACAACTGTGTACAGAGACCACTTTAAGTCCTTAAAATGTTTAGGATCATGAATATCCATTCAGGTCAACTGAAGTGGCCCTTCTGCACACCTTGCCACAATCTGAAGCATGGCTGTGAGTAAATGTGAAAAGCCTTCCTTTGTTCATGTGCCTAGATTACACCTTTCCCTTTCCCAACAGAGTCATGTCACTCCCACTTTTTTCTACGTCATGACCTTTTTGTTTTGTCATTTTATGTTTTTCAAGTCTGGCCCAGTGACTGGTTTTAAAATAATTATATCGTAAGTAAATAGAAAATTTGCATTTTAATGACACATTGAATTTTAGTACATTTCAATCCAAGAAAAAATAAACTGACAGACACAGTAATGAGTACAAGATTATATATATTACAATATGCCTTGTTATAATACATTTATGGCTGAATGGTAAAAATAACTTGAAGATTGATGAAATCCAAACTCATCTCAGTAGCTGTCAGGAAAAGAGCACTAAATGCATTTCCAAAATTAGCACTAATATTTAATTTCAATACCTTAAAAACAGCATTAGACCTTGGCCTTAAAAAAAAGTTAACATCAAGCTAGCTAAGTAACTGAAAAGATTGGGATACAGAAATGTTTTCCCCAGGCTTTAATGTGATAGAGGGATAAATTATTTCTGCAACAACAGACATGGCTAAAATCCATGTTGAATGTCAAACTGGTGATGTCCACTAACAACCTCTTCTAGGGAACTATGTTCTAGAAGCTGTCCTTTTGCATAACGTGAGCAATATGGGATAATTTTATGCAAAAATACTTTTCAAAATGTTTTTAATTTAACTGAAAACTATAGGCATATCATCATTATAAAAAATGTCTAAATATATCAGAAGCTCTCAACATTTTCAGCTACACTGATTTTGTAACTTTTTTAAAAGGAAAAACAAAAAGACAAAGAAAAATGGTCAATTAGCTAAGCCTTATGTTCTAACCAATCTACTTACAGTGATTTTCAATGGCAAATGCCCATGCTGATTGGGTGACTTAACAATTCTGAACACCTTTATGATTATTTTGTACACAAGGACACCAAAAATCATCCAGGTTTGCAATCTTCATTTCAGGCATTCTGCATTTCTTTCCCAATCTTGTAGCTAAGGATTTTATTCCAGTCAATCTTTGTGCGAGTAACTGGCAGCTGTCGGCGTAAGGCCTTGAAAGTAGTGTCCGACATTGTTTGATAATTTTCACTGATAGCAGTCTGTTCAAAGAAAAAGGTACAATAAATGTTTTAAGAATACATCATTTGATAACAGAGAATTTAACAAGAAAGATTATCTTATGTATGGTAAGACTTTGGAAAAGCAACAGGGCTCCATAGTAATTTGTGTACTCTGAATAAGTGACCTTTTGTATCTTTGAGTCTTTTAACTCACATTCTGAAAGCTTTTGTTGGGAAACTGTTGCAAAATGGCTGCACATGTGTTTTTGTTAAATGGGTATGTGCAGGTACACATCTAACAAAACTCTGTTCCTGTTCTGTTAGAGAGACATTTCAGATTTCAGTATTTCCACACATGTTCTGGCCACTGTTGAATACAAATCATATAAGGAATGGATTCAAAGCAGTAGGCTAAAATTGTGTATCACAGACTTGTGGCGTACCTGATATTCATTTTCTGCAGCCTCTACAATCTTTACAAATTCCTTTGCTGTCTGAGCTTCATTCTAAAACAGAGACAAATATTTTTAAATGAGATGTACCATAACATGGAAATGGCAAATTAGAGGTCCCCAAACAATCTGAGATTTAATTATAAACCATGAAAGTGCTCTTTCATTGTCCAAGGCACTGCAAAAACACTGTTACAGAGCCTTACAAAAGCTTACTGTTAGCATTATTTACAAAATACAAGTACATCTGTGTGTATTTGGAGTCACGTGACAACGATAAGCTACTAATTAACAAAGTGCTTTCTTGAAGGAAAGCCACCTGCAACTGACTTGTGTTTCCTGCTCCCTGCACTTTCTCAACTTGTGTGAATGGCACTTGTAGATTTCCCTATAAAGGTGCTTTCAGTCTGCACACACCTCTAATTGGAGGAGAGGAGAGAAAATTGGTTTTGGACAGGTCAGGAGAAGAGTCAAAAGACAACTCTCTAGCTTGCTGTCATAGTGAAAGTATATCTAAGTAGTTTGCTGATTTAGTTTGCTCACCAATCTCTTTAAGAGATCTAGCACTCAGTGCAGTCCTATGTCATAGCCCACAAATGCAAAGCAACGTGCCCTTTCTGCTTGATTTGCTTGCATGCATACTCTAACACGGAAGGGCAGTGCAGCAATTAGAAGGGTCAAATATTAAGACTTGGATTTGAGATGGGGGTATTCAAATATCCGGCGGCAGCAGCCCCTCCCTTCCAATCGCTCCGGGGCGCCGCTTGGCTAGCCACTCAGCAGTCTTGCAGGGAGACGCATCCTCCCTCCCTCTACCACGAGTGGCTAGACGGCCAGGAAGAGAACAGTGCTCGGGAGCAATTGGAAGGAGGAGCGGGCTGCCGGTGGTGGCGGCAGCAGCAGCAGATGTGTGAGTGGATGATCTGGCCCCAGGGGCCAGACCCTTGTTAACTCCAGCTGCGTGGGGTATTCGTATTCATATACGAATACCCCCATCTCTAATTTGCACTATGCATTCATTTGGGAGCATGTATTAAACAGAAAGGAGTGGTCATATGAAACATACTAGTACGTTTGCACAGAACAAGCAGAGCGTATTGCTTTAGCATAGTTTTCTATGTATTTGGGGAGATTTTTATGTAGCTTCCCAGCATGACATTTGAAATACATGCAAAGAAAGTAACAATAATAATGCTGAGGAAGCTTTGGACTTCCTTATTTTTCTTATCTGGTGTCTATGCTTCCCAAACAAATGGAGAAGAAAGCTCGTTTTAATTCACTGCATTCTTGACTGGCAGCAGTTACGTTTCACTGCTGAGCTTTGTATCAAAAACAGCCCTCTGAGACAACTTTCTATGTTACACATATAAATGCTGCAGAATGAATTCCTGTACAGAATGTTTATATACTTTATTATATTTTGCACAACTATCAGCTAGAAAAGTACACATCTAGCTCCACACAGGCATTAGATTTTCAGCTCTTGAGCACGAGTACTCCATGCTATGAGGTAAACTGCTTTTTGAACAAAAGGCATTTTCAAAAGCAGACATAATATAGTACTGGATTCTACAATATTAAGAAAAAACAAGTCTTTTATTTGAATGCCTTAAGCATACATGCCTAAAGTAGCTAATCTGTGTTACAATCTAAAAAAATTATTGGAAAACACAAATGGGTAGATTTCCACTTCCTGGCTTTTTAGAACCTCTAATGCCATACTATAATTACTATTCTAAAAAGTTATGCAAACTAAACTATCACTATATGAAAACATTACTAAGTCACAAGAATACTACTAGATAACAAAACAGCAAGACTAGCTACAGAACTAGCTACAGAAAGACTACATTCTCTCAAGTCAGATATTGCCTTGTTAGTTTCTACTGCCAGTTTTGAGATCCTTCTCATAGGAAATGTGCTGGCAATATTGGCCAAATTCCAATACAATGATAGATAAAACACACCCAAATATTAGCTTCCATCCATTATCATATTATTAAAACTTTTGCTAATGAAATACTAGGCCAGTGATTTTTTAAATATTTTTTTCTATGTTACTTATAATAATTCTGCAATGTGCAGGAAAAATGTTTGGAAAATTAAAAGACTGATGAAATTGAGTAAACTGACGAAAATACATGAACATCACAAAGAGGAAAACAGATATTAATTTTAGGTAACTAAGGAATATACAACATTGAAGCTTTCTGAATATGATGACTACTCATATATGCTTATCAAATCTGTAACTGAAGTGATCCAATAATACCTGGCACCCATTTTTATGGTTTATGCTTCATGATAAAACCTCAGTGATGTAAAGTATAACCTGATGTCAGTCCTAACAATGTACATTGTTTGTATGTTTAGAGGCTAGCACACTTATTAAAGCATTAAAATTTCAGGTATATAAGCAACACAAGCTGCTAATATAGATTCACACAGCTACTCTCTTTGGGAACTGTGACTTATTAAAAATGTCTTCTATAAACATAGGGAAGAAAACATACTCACAGTCACTGTTAAAGAATCCTGTATGTCTTTGTGACTCACTAGCTGAACGTTTCCATCTTCATAGTAATGAACCTATATAAAAATGGTTAAAAACAATACAAAATCACTACATGCTGAAAATGTGAAGTATTAGAAAGTTAGTAGTGTTACACTCTCCTCAAAATGCAGCAAGTTAAAACACAGGTGCATAGTATGTTGAGGTATTTGCAGATGTCAACATTTCTAATATTTTCTATACTTAATAGTTTCTATTTACTTCGACACTACAGGTTGTAAATGTAGATATTTATCTACTGTCTTTCCGTCTTCAGTTTATTTTGGGGCATTTCATTTTGGGAGTGGAGTGAATGGGAAGGGAATATAAAGAAGTCTCAAACGTATATTCTCAGGTTGGGAGTGCAGATAAGAATGGATAGGGAGGCACAGATCTGATATCCATCGTATCTGAATGTACCTTTCAGTACTTTTTGAAGATTGTAAGAGTATAAACAAATCTCCACTAGGATACTTCTCTTTAAACTTAAAGCAGATCAGCCAGCTTTACAAAGGTAAAATGATGTAAGGTCATTTGGCACTCTAATGTGTAGATTCTAAATTACCGTTAATCAGTAATAATGAATCTTCTCTTTTTCAAATGACTCTAAATTTGTCCATAAGAATTTGTTTCCCAGAACAAGCAAGGTACGTCCTGATCCCTAAATCTTCAATTGGAGTGGAGCCAGTATACTTCAAGGGCCACCTTCTTTCAAATAAACTCATCAGGCAAGTAAACAACAGGTGTAGGCCACTGTCTGTGTGCTTTTGGTTTTGTCAGTGAGGTGGGGGCTTACTAAGAACAAGCCCTCTTCTGTGGTTGCACCCATTTGTGAAATCCTCTCCCACGCAGAAATAGTTAACAGTATTGCAGTTTTGGCTTGCTGAATTTTTGGTGGCTGATTTTTTTCAATGACTGTGATACTTTTATTATAGTCCTTGTCATTCCTTAGGTAATACATTCCACTATTTCATCATTTTTCTTCACAAAGGATTGCTAACTGGCTTGGAGGAATTTGATTGCCAGTTATTCTGTCTGCTTTGCAACTGTTTGAAGGCCATGAATGTTATGCAATGGTATTGGCTGATTAGTACTATGAACTGCAAGTAATTCTTATTACTGAAATTTCTGTGGTAAATTAGGGAAGACATACCTGAATTTTCAGTATACCAGCCACCTGAGTGGTTGAAGGGGTAATTGCAAATTTCCACTCTGATCGCCAACGACCATTCCTTTAAAAAAAGTGTCAGATAACCAGAATAAATACATCTTACATTTGAGAAGTAATCAAGCTTTTTTTTAAAATAGAAAAATAATTCCCAGGATAGCTTGTTTTAATTAGCCAATGAGATTACTGTGCAAATCTCTAACATTTACAGATTTTGTTCAAACTGACAAAAGAAGTTAGGTTATTTATAAATAATACGCAGAAGGCTGCAACAAATCATCCATATATATGTTGAGCTGGTTTATAAAACAAACCTGTATGCTGAAATTCATTTAAAAAAGGACATCTGCCATAACAAATTAGTACTACAAATATCCAATACATTTATTTTCCCATGCACAAAAAGAGAGGTTACTTACCTATAACTCTGGTTCTTCGAGTGGTCATCTGTGAATTCACACTAATGGGTTTAGTCTGCGCTTGCGCAGAGGTTTCGGAATATTCTAGAGCTTTAGCACGCGCTTGCCAGGACCGTCCCCCTAGTACACGTGGTCCGCCCGTCCTGGCAATTACCTCAATTCCTAGAACAGCCCGCCGCTGCATCAAAGTGATACAGACGTGACGGACAGAGGGGAGGACGGGCGGGAAGTGTGAATTCACAGATGACCACTCGAAGAACCAGAGTTACAGGTAAGTAACCTCTCTTTCTTCTTCGTGGTCTCTGTGAATGCACACTGATGGGTGATTAACAAGCTGACTTACCGGAGGAGGGACGTCACAGCAGGACAGAAGGCTCTACCAAATGTTGCATCTGTCTTGGCCCGAAGGTCCAGGCAGTAGTGGGTGGCAAATGTGGAAGGAGTTGCCCACATCGCCGCCTTACAGATGTCAGGAAGAGGTACTCCTCGAAGGAAAGCTGTAGAAGCAGCAACGGCTCTAGTAGAATGAGCCTTAATGCTGTCAGGTAAAGGTTTTTTGGCAAGTTTGTAGGCTAGAGCTATAACCGTGGTAATCCAGTGAGAGATGGTCTGAGGAGAGACATGGAGACCTCTGCGGGGAGGATGAGGTGTCACAAAAAGTCTCTTAGACTTACGAAAGGAAGAAGTCCGGGATACATAGAAGGGAAGGGCTCGTCTGACATCGAGCGTGTGGAAGGATCGTTCAAGGTCAGTAGTTGGAGACAGAAAAAAGGTAGGTAAAATAATCGGTTGCTTAATGTGAAAATCAGAGACAACTTTCGGGAGGAAAGAAACATCTGGGTAAAGGGTAACCTTGTCGGGGTGAAACTGTAGGAACGGAGGATCGACTCGAAGGGCAACAAGCTCAGAGGCCCCTGCGGGCAGAAGCAATGGCCACGAGGAAGAGAGTCTTAAAGGACAGGATGGATTCGGAGATGGTCGCCATTGGCTCAAATGGGGGGAGTGTAAGACGCTGAAGGACTATATGAAGCAACCATTGTGGAGGAGGTAAGGAGTTAGGGGGTCACATATTAGAGACACCTTTGAGAAACTGCTTCAACGTAGGATGCCAGAAGAGTTGTGCCGCGTCGGGAGTCATGCGGCTGGTGTGCAACTATGGCAGAGATGCAGACCTTGAGGGTAGAGAGGGAAAGCTGGTGCTGGAACAGGTAAGAGAGGAATTGTAAGACCGTTTGAAGGGTTGTAGGTAGACATGGAAGATTATGTTGGGTAGTAAATTTCTGGAAAGTGGTCCATTTGTAAGTATACAGCCAAGTTGTAGAAGGTTTGCGGGCATTGGCTAAAATGGCGTGTACTAAAGGCGGATCCTCCATGCTGTGAGGTGGAGACTGTGGAGGTCTGGGTGATAAGTCTTTCCTCGGTGTTGCGTGAGCAGGTGAGGAATGGTCGGTAAGTGTTTGAAGCTGACTGAGATGGAGCGGAGCATGGTGAACCAGGGCTGTCTGGGCCACCAGGGGGCTATGAGAATGACGTTCGAGCGTTCGTCTCGAAGTTTGGCAATGGTGCGGAGAAGAAATGGAATTGGCGGAAAAAGGTAAATAAACCGATCTGTCCATGGGAACATTAATGCGTCTCCTAGAGAGCTGGGGCCGATGCCAGCCCTGGAGCAGTACAGGGGACATTTTGTATTGTGGGGTGATGCGAAGATGTCTATGTCGGGAGTATCCCAGAGCTTGCAAAGGTCGAGGAAGACTGTCTGGTCTAGGGACCATTCGTGCATGTGTGTCCTGCTGAGAGCATCTGCCACGTAGTTGTCCTGAGAGGTGATGTGAACGGCAATGGGAAAGATGTGTCACTCGAGGCACCATTCCCATAACTGGATGGTGAGGTATAGCAGGGGGAGTGAGTGAGTGCCTCCCTGTTCGTTGAGATAGAAAAGCGCTGTGGTGTTGTCCATGGTGACCTGAACGGCAGTGCCTGTGATAATGGGCTCTAAGGTGCATAGGGCCTTGAAAATAGCCAGTAGTTCTAAGTTGTTGATATGGAGGGTCTTCTCGGATTGGGACCAGGGTGCGTAGATATGAAGGTCGTCGCAATGCACCCCCCCCCCAGCCCATAGGACTGGCGTCTGTGGTAACCTGAGTTGTTAGTTGTAGGGGTGCGAATGGTCTGCCAATGAAGAGGTTTGCTGGTGTATTCCACCAGAGTAGTTGGGCTGAAAGCTCGGGTGTGACTTGTAGGAGTGTTGAAGGATGGTCGAGGAGAGGGTCGAAGAGGGATAGGTACCATGCCTGTAGGGAACGCATTTTCAATCTGGCGTGTTGAATCACAGACGTCGTGGAGGCAATTAGGCCGAGTAAGCGTTGGGCCTGGTGTGCGGTGACTAGAGTGTGAGGTGAGAAGTCCTGAATAAGGGCATGTAGTTTGTCTGCACGCTCTTGAGGTAGGAAAGTGTGACCTCTTTGGGAGTCCAGAACAGCTCCTATGTAAGTTACTTTCTTTGTTGGAGTCAGAACGGATTTCTCCTTGTTGACTTTCAGGCCCAGATCCGTGAGAAGGGAGAGGGTGACCCATATATCGTTTAGGGCCTGTGAACGTGAAGGGGACACCAACAGCCAGTCTTCGATATAAGGGAAGATGGAAATCCCTCAAGTTCGAAGGTAAGCTGCTACTGGGGCCATGCATTTGGGTGAACACGCGTGGGGCTGTGGAAAGGCTGAACGGGAGGGCTTTGAATTCGTAAGTGGTGTGATCTAGAGAGAACCTGAGGAATTGGCAATGATCTGTTTGGATGGAAATGTGGAAGTAAGCACCGGTTAGGTCGATTACCGCAAACCAGTCGTTGTCTTGTAGGAGAGGTAGGATTTGTTCTAATGTCACCATGCAAAAGCGTCTTTGGTTGATGAAGTAGTTGAGATTGCGAAGGTCTAGGATGGGGCGTAAGCTTCCGTTGTGCTTTGGGACCATAAAGTAGCGGGAGAAAAACCCGGTGTCCTGGTCGTGCGAGTGGACTATGGAGATAGCGTCTTCGGAAATAAGGGATTGTATTTATTGGTGTAGAGCGCTTGATGGTGGAGCGCGAACAAATCTTGATGGTGGTGTTTGGATGAATTCTATTGCGTATCCCGTGGCGATAATGGTGAGGACCCAGGAGTCCGTAGTAATGGCTGCCCAGGATGGAAGATGGGCGGAAAGGCGAGTGGTGTTGAGTGGGAGAGGGGTAAGGGTGCGAATCTGAGCAACTGGAAAGTCAAGAATTCTGCTTTGATTTTTTGTCAGTGCGCCGAAAGGACTGCTTGGGGTGCTGGCATTGTGAGGCGTAGCATGGCTGAAAGGTGGAAGTAGGCTGTGGCGTGTAGCGTTGTCTCTCAGGAAATGGTCGGTATTGTTGATAAAGCTGACGCCACTGGAAGCGTTGAGGTTTGTAGTATGGTTGAGTGTTATATGAATGTGCAGTTTTTCTTAGTTTCTGCAAGTTATCAAGTATTTCATCGGTCTTGGTGTCAAAAAGACCAACACCATCAAATGGTAGGTCTTCAATTCTCATACGGGAGTCTTCTGAGATATGAGCCGAACGTAGCCAAGCATGCCTGCGAAGGGCAACAGCTGTGGCCATATGTTTAGAGGCAGCGTCAATGACATGGCACACGGTGATGTGTTCTTGGCGCGCAAGAGTCATGGCCTCCTGATGAAATGCGAGACCTCGGGCCTTGTATTCGCCAGGAGCTGATTGGAGAGATGGTAATGCTTTATTCCAGAGAAAACGATGGTACGCTCCCATGGCTGCTAAATAATTGGCGGCTCGGAGAGTGAATGATGCAAGAGAATAGACCCTACGGCCAATAATGTCTAATTTTCTACCCTCCTTGTTGTTAGGGGCACCATTGGAGCGATTACGCGCTCTGTTCTGAGTTGCACCAACAATGAATGAGTTGGGAGGCGGGTGTTTGGAGAGGAATATGTATCGTCTCCATGAGTTTTATATAGATTTTCGACTCTTCTTGACATCTGTGGTACAGAGGAGGGCTTGGACCATGATTGTTTGGTCAGTTTGAGAAGTGATGGAATAAAGCTTATATGAAATGGTGGCGTCTGATCCTCATTGATGTTCTCATATACCTTATCTGATTCAGATTGAGTCGGGTTGTTGGATGTGTAAGTCCATAGCTTTGGCAATACGGACGACAAGTTGTGAATAAGAAGAAAAATCTTCCAACGGAGAGGGTGGAGTGGCATCTACTACCTCGGAATCTGGTCTTGGTAGGTTCGGAGGGGAGTCAGGTGGTGGTACAGAGCCTGAAGTATCAGAATCAGATGAAGAAGCGGTAGATGCTGGGGAAAGTTGTGGTTGATTCTGAGCAGATTTATCTGAAGTATGTTGCATTGGTAGAGGACGATGTGAAGGCTGTCAAGATTGTTGACGCTTTGGCTTGAGAGGTTGTGTAGTGTCAAGAGGAGGAGGAGGAGGTCCAGCATAAGTAGTTGTTACGTGCACAGAAGATGCATGCAGCTGTGGCAATGCGGTGGTGTCAGTAGGTGGTGGGTGAGTTTTAGAAGATAACCGAGAGTGTTTTGGTATTAATTGGTGTTGTCCAAGTGATGATTGAACAGGATAAGCCCTTTTCCGAGAAGATCTGGAGGTCTTCGGTACCGGCGGCGGAGGTACAATATCATCATCAGAAGAATAATAGTCGTGGGATCAGGGGCAGTACGGAGGAGGAGACACCGAACCCGATTCATCTGATGGATAGTAGTATGCGTACCGGGAGCGATGAGGCTCGATGGAGGGACCGGTATCAGGGTGCCAATATTGATACGCTCGGTATCGATGGCGTTTAGCTGGAGGTTCGTAGTATGTCGGTGGCTCATAGAGTGTGACTCGTTTAGGGTGCTGATATTGAGTCAGCGAATCATGTGAAGCCAGCAACCCTGTAGAAACCGGAGGTTGTGCAATGTCGGTATCGTATCGGCCAGCCTCTGGTGTATGGTGAATCTTTCTGGGCCACTTTCGTGGCAGAGACGGGTCAACCAAGGGAGATGATGACTCCGAATCACACACAGAGGCAGAGCAACCCATAGATTTGGGGCTCAAATGTGCCAATTGCGATATAATCGTCACGTCCGCAGAGGTGTTAGCCCAGGATGGAGATTGGGCAAGCAGCAGAGACGGAGGCTGACCGGATGGTGGTGGTATGAAGGCCTCATCAGAAACTTCTAGGCAGAGAGTCGGTTGATCCAGGAGAGGAACTACCGGGTTGGATTTTCCAGTTGGTGCCCGAGTGGACTTTTTAGATGCTTGAGAATCTGAAGAAAGTTTCTTAGTCTTCTTAGATTTGGTATGAGCAGGTACCGAAGCAGGTTTCGGTACGGGTGTAGATTTAGTTGACGGTCCCAAAGACTTGGATTTAGTGGCAGTCTTAGATTTCGATTTGGAAGAGACAGATCCCTGTGTAGGGGAGATGGTAGGGACCCCAAGAGATGTATTTTCAGGTTGAACGGTTTCAGGGGCATCCATGGTGGTTTGTGCCGGTAGGAGGGACCGTTTCCAGAGAAAGGATCTTAAGCGTTGTTGTCTAAGCTTAAGAGCCTGTTTGGTAAATTTTTTGCAAATCGAAGAAGATGGTAGATGTGATTCTCCCAGGCAAAAGAGACATAAATCGTGTCCGTCTGACAGTGGAACTTGTTTGGGCACGAGGCTCAGCATTTAAACGGGGCTACGGGTGCCATAAAAGGTGTAAGGGAGGGGAAAGGGGAAAAGGGGAAGCGATCAGGAGAAGGAGAAACAGATTGAAAAGTCTTACTGTAACCCTTCATATTTAAATTGTTTTTAGGAAAAATGAAGAAAAGCAAGCGGAGAGCTCGACGAGAGATGAAACCTCAGCAACGGCAAAAAGGAACTGAGGTAATTGCCAGGACGGGCGGACCATGTGTACTAGGGGGGTGGTCCTGGCAAGCGCGTGCTAAAGCACTAGTATATTCTGAAACCTCTGCGCAAGCGCAGACTAAACCCATTAGTGTGCATTCACAGAGACCACAAAGAAGAAGCACATATTTTGAGGGCATCACCAATAAGCAACTCAAATATTCTTCCAAACATACTCTCACCTTCATTTGGTACAGATATTCAGTCTGTACTGAATATCTAAACCTGCTTTCTGAATATGATAACTGTATTACAAAACTGAATCTGAAATCTGTGGGAAGACGCATAATAGCATTCAACAGCAAATTATTTTACCCTGTACTACCCCAAACATACAACAACAGAATCATCTCAACAAGCTCTTCAAAAGAGATTTCCAGGGGCCGGGTGAGGGAGGAGGGAAAAGGAAAGGTTTGCTGCATGAATGAAAGCCTGCTTGTGCAATGGCAGACGTTACTCAAGGGCTTTATTACCATGAATGCTATGTTCTCAGAAAGGCCTAATATAACTTTTAATAAAAGAAACAGAATAGAAAAGATAAACTGGAACCAATTTACAAATAACTGATAAGGTACCTTAAACTTACCAAAAGTTTTTTGCTTGAAACTGATGGCTTTCTATGCATACAATAATTGTCTGTTGCCCATCAATTGTTTTCCCATATACCTTAAGTAAAATGAAAAGACAGTTTAGTTCCAAATCTACACCCCGAAGGACAAATTTGAAGTGATCTACTGCTCCCATTCTTTAAATTAATAGTATAAAAAGGAAATCAGTCTCTACAAAAGATGGGAACGAATTAAAAAATGAATCACCGTATGCATTCAAGAATTTGCTAATTCAGAGATTTGTATTCGTATGAATCAATGCCCTGATGAATACAAATCAACAGATTTTTAGTGGGTTTTGATTCATCTATTAATTTGGCTATAAAACGCCCCCCCCCCCCCCCCGGCACATAGAGACACCAAAATTGCAGGGAAGCTTTCTCTGACTCTCTTCTATAATCCCTCCATGTTTGGTGAAGATTGGGTTTCCACAAGCCAGCTGCTAAAGGGCACTTTCTTGGAGGGACCCACTTTATATGTGTGTAATTTGGGTATCTGAAACATAATCTTCACCAAACATGGACGGATTGTAGAGGAGAGTCAGTAGATGCTTCTCTGTCATTTTGGTGACTCTAGGTGCCTGGGGGAACGTTCCTGGGGGGGCCCTCTTTGTGGGCGTATAACTCAGAAGTCCAAAACCCAAACTTCACCAAACTTGCAAGGCTTGTAGAGGAGTTAAGGGAAGCTTCCCTGCGAATTCGGTGTCCTGGGAGGCTGTTTTATAGGGTTTTAAAGTAAAAAATGAATTGACAAATTGATTTGTTGATTCATCAGAAAAAAATACATAAATTTGTGACAAATCACAATTTTTCTCATTCGTGCCCATCTCTAGTATCTACATATACTCATTTCCATGCAAGAAAGAAATTAATTTAAGGTGCAGTTTTGTTGCTTTGTTATGCAAAAGGCATAAAACACAGTCTTTCCTAGATGGCGATTAAAGAGTCCCTACTTGGATTCTCAAGTGCACACCAAACCAGTAGGTACGCACACCCCTGAGAATCTTGGAGGTGACTTGTTAATTGCCAGCTAGGAATGAATGCATTACATCTTATGCATAATAAAGCAACAGGATTTCAACCAGTATAGCACAACTATGTGGGTCCTAATAGAAAAGCTGAAAAAAATAGTTACGCAGTAGCCACTTTTTTGTTCAAGTTAATGTCAACATTATTAAAAACCCAGTTGCAATATGACACTGTTGTGAACAGAGGCCAATTTTGTTTGAGCTTGCAGCTGATCACTTAAAATAACTTTCTCAATTCAGCCTCTACAATGGCATAGTAAGTAGAAATCCACAGAAATCTATGTTTTTTCTTTTAAGAGGACAACTGACAGGAAAGGTGCATCTGTAACCTCTCTTTCTATGGAAATATTAGAAATATTGCATGGAGGACATGATGGAAAATGTATAAAATTATGCATAGTATGGAGAAAGTGGAGAGACACATTTCCCCGTCATAATACTAGAACCCAAGGTCATCTAATGAAGCTAAATAGTGGGAGACTCATGAGTCAAAAGAAGCAGCTCTTCACACACTGCAAAGTTGAAGTGTAGAATTCTCTATACCAACATCTACTCAGTTTTCTGGCTTTTTTCTCTTCACTTGGCATTATTTTACATTCTTTAGTTCCAATAGAGAAATTAACACATTCTATTTTTGTGATAGATAAAACTATTACGGTCAAAAGACCAGCCACAAATAAAACATCAAAACATATAAATATACAGAAGTATACAAAAATATTGGGATCGAATGCAAAGCAATAATCGGTTCTGAGGTGAACAACAACAACAACATCAAAACATCTCCCCTAAAGCAATTCCAAAATGTCTAGCAAACCATGCTCTAACTACAGAGGCTCATCCACTTTTAGGATCCTTTTTCTAATGCCCATTGCAGCAGTAAGAAATTTGGCAACACTATGTGTAAGCATGGGATTGGAGTCAGACAGCAGCACATGCATACATTGTTGCTCTGTACAACCGGGAAATCAGCCAATCAAAGGGGAAACAAGTTCTTCACGTACTTCCTTGCAATATGTACACCACAACAGGACGTGTTCAGTTGTTTCTATCTGCTCCATTCCACATGGGCAAAGGCGCTCTGCCCAGGGGATCTTTTTATACCTTCCCTCCTGCACTGCTGAAGGTAGTGCGTTAAGCCGGGCCAGAGTAAATGCCCTTCTATGCCTGGGCTGCTCCAACTGGGCAAAATAAGGTGCTGCTGTAACCTTGTATAAGCTGTCCTCCCTAAGGTAGAATTCTATTTTTGTGTAAAATGCCCATTTTTGTTATAATGACCTTAAACAAGGAAGTCTTCCATCTCCATTTGCTTTCTGGAATGAGGTTTTTCAATTGTCATTTCTAGAGAAATGGACATAAAGCCTCCCAGGCTTTCTCACCATGGTTTAAGCAATCCCTAACAACGTATTAGTTTAAAAATTACTTGCATGGTTTGCAGAGAAAAACCTTAACACTAAGTATCATGAGCCAATCTTCATTCCACAGGAATATGCTCATAAGAATCAGGACAAAACAAGAAAATCAAATCAGGAGCACCAAACATTATTTTAATCCAAGCATTTTCTAGATTCTACTGTACTTACTGTACAGACACCATTTGCATAGTGTTCTTTCACATATGCTCTCACTGCAGTTTCTACAGAGCTTCTCCATGATTCAATTGCATTTTCAACTTCATGAGGCTTTGGATCCGTAGCCTCCTTTCTTAAATGATCAAATTTAAAAGAGATCTTGTTTTTGGGATCCAAAAATTTTCCATTGCCCAGGTCTCCATGTTCTGTTATTAAAACCTGTAAAAAGGTAGTAAATTATATGGAAGGCAAATAAATGATAGAATAATCAAATGCAAACATGGAAGGATAGCAAAAGATTGCATACTCATGCCTTCTGATTCAAATAATGGTACATTAACCTTAAAATACAATTCTGCTTTGGAAAAGGAGTAACCAACAACACTATATCCATAAGAAAGTAAAAAAACTTCAAATATTGTCATTTGAAGTCCTTAGGAAACGGAATTTTCTGTTTTTTATAAAACAAGATGAAATTCAGGAATTGACAATATGAATGTGTATTGAATAAGAATAATAAATCTAATAATCATTCTCTCTATTTCCTACATTCAGCAGCTAATGTCTATATGGGCAGTACAGTATCACACGCCCACAAGGCAGGAGGTATCAACAGCTGAAAAGAACTCCAAGATCTGCAGAAGAACCAATAATGCTACAAAATATTTAATGAGATAAATGTGCAAAGATCTTACAAGAACAACAACACGGAACATGGAATACTGGCTGACTATTGAGGTGAAAACTTGAAGGAGAGAAAAATGGAATGGCACATCCAGCAAAATTCACAACTGGCTGGCACTCTTGGAGCACTCCATGCTACAGTACTGTGTTGCATATCCCAATTGTGGCTACATTTCACTAGGCAATTTTAAAATTTCCCTCTTCTTCAAAGCACTGCACGGTTCATGCCCTATGCTGCAATCTGGAAAAGGTAGAAAGGATTAGCACTCTGTCACTATTTCACGACAGCATTATTTAATAATTTTAATGTCAATCAGCTAGATAATTTTGCAAATGGCATTTACGAAGGGCTTTCTTAGAAGACCACTTTGATTATTTTGTTTCTGTAATGTTGCACTACTGACAGTGCATATAATCATATTTCAGATCTAATTTCCTTTCATTGGCAATACTGTCCCTGACCACAACACAAAGACATACACTTCCCATGTATCTTCCAACCTACGTTGGCATTTTCTCACTCTTCAGGTGGAAAGAGATGTATCAAAATGAAGGGAACTTAGGTTTTTTGTGTATATGCTCCCGAGTAGCCACCATTCCCCCTTTCTTTTGATATTAGAAGAGCTCTACAGCTATATCTACATCCAACAGTAAGATAAAGCTGAATTGATCAGTTACTTGTGATCCTGATGTCTCAAAAATCAGAAATAGTAGGGGGAAATGTAATTCTTGTTCAACTACTCTCATCTTTGCTTTATCCCACCTCAGATATGTAGAAGATGTAGACCAATGATAATAGAGAATGACCGTGGAACTCATTTTGCCTGTCATCCACAATTCTTATGACCATTTATTATACATTTTGTTCCAGTTCAGCTAAATTCAATATTTATATCCTTTTACAAAGATATGTGTAAACATATCAATGTCAACCTGCTAAGAAAACTGGAAACATGCAATACTTCAGCTACCAGGAAATCATCATGCTGTTAAAGCTGCTTTTCGTGAACAGTCACTGACACTGACTGATTCATTCATTCATTCATTCACTAATTTTTTTTTATACTGGCCCATTAGTGCAGATGCATTACTCTGGGCGGTTTACAATTGACTTAAATAATATATATAAATAAAAATGAAATGCAAAATGTTACAGCTATGCAGACATGTCTCTCTGAGACATGAGTTCTCCTTGGATGCTTTCCTGTGTTTCATGTTTAAAGGGTCTCGGTTTGGCTTCTTTAGCAAGGGTTACAGAGCTCCTTCTTCATGGGCAGTAAGAACAGCATCCTTGCAGAATGAACTGCAGGATAGGAGGATCATTGCTCAATTTTCATTTCTTTTCTCCTTTCCTCAGACAGAGGCAGCAGACCAGGCTGGGACTCTGCAGAGTAGCCAACTCCATGGCAGTCAAAACGCCCTGCCTTCCTGGCTTCATCTTCCACCCAGCCAGCCACAACCATCACTGATTCCCAGAGGGAAGCAGGAACAGGTAGACCTTCTGCTCATTTGCTAATTACTAGGCGATTAAAAGACAGCCTAAGGAGGGTAATTAAATGGAGACATGATTGCCAAAATCCATGAGTGAATCCTCATTACTTTAACAGAGCACAAAGAACTTATCCATAGAATCCCAAACCAGTTTTAAATGCATTTTAACACTATGGCTTACCCTAAAAAGACTATTCAAAGTAAAAAGATTAGCTTGAGACTTAAAGACTTGAAGTCATACCTGTTCATCATAGCCTTCAATTTTTACTGGAGTGAACTGGTCCAAGTTATACTGTGCAAATGCACTAGGAAGATAAAAACAAAAAGCATTAAGGACATAAATGTGGCTATATACCCTTCAGAAAATTGCAATACAATTTTATCCAACTACTCATTAGGTATGAGTATCTGTTTTTTTGTTTTTTATTTACTGCTCATCTGTCACATGCAGAATAAAACCAAAATACAGTAGGACCGTCGTATCCGCAGGGATATGTTCCAAGATACCAGCTACCGCAGATGACAGTAAACTGTATATACAGTGGACCCTCGACTTACAGACGGCTCGACCTGCAGACTTTTCAAGTTACAGACTTCTCTGGCCACAAAATTTAGGTTCGATTTACGGCTGGAGAATCGACCTACAGACCGGAAAATCAAGCAAAATGAACCAAAAACGGCCGGTTACGGATTAATCGGTTTTCAATGCATTGTAGGTCAATGGAGCCTCGACCTACAGACTTTTCGACCTGCAGCCACCGTTCCAATACGGATTAATTCCGTAAGTCGAGGGTCCACTGTACAGCATAGTCTCTGGTTCCCTCTAGAGGCCCGTTCTGGTAATACGTCTTGGAAACCCATTTTTTAAATTAATATTTTCAGGCAGCGGATAATTGAAACTGCAGATACTGATCCTGTGGATACGGGGGTCCAATTGTACTGCTTTAAATCAGATTACAAAATTTCAGGTTGAATACATAAATCTGTTTTACTTCTAGTTTTGAGCACCAATTAATTCTGAGAGTTCTGATTAAGCAAAAGAAAGCTCTGGGCATTTCTTCCCTTGCTCCTATATGGCCTTTTAAAAACTGTCCACAAATCCTTAAGTTAAATATTTACACTGTGTATTACAGCGAACCCTATATATATAGGGTCACTATATAAAAGTTCCCTCTAGTGACCAGTTCTGGTTCCCTCTAGAGACCAGTTCTGGTAATACAGTTTGGAAACATATTTCTGTTTTCTTTTTAATGTAGTATTTGCAGGTAGCAGACAAATGAAACTACAGATTCTGAGCCCGCAGATATGGTTGATCGTACTATACTGTTTTAAATCAATTACAAAATTCCAAATTGATTAGAGAAATATGTTTTACTCCTGAAGAAACAGTTTTGAGCACCAATTAATTTTGAGAGTTCTGATTAAGCAAAAAGAAAGCTACAAGCAATTTTTTTCCTGCTCCTATGTGGCTTTTTAAAAAACTGTCCTCAAATCCTTAAGTTCAAGTATTTACACTGTGAAGTCAATAATCAAGCAAAGGTAGTAAAACTTACTGAGCTGCTCCCTCCCTGAGAAGATTATCATTATTAAGCAGCAATCGAACATCTGAAAAAACACTAAGCATTAATACACTGCAAGTATATTGTCAGAAAATATATTCCTTCTGATAGAGGGTTTCTACATAGAACCAACGGTATTTGATAAACTTTTGTTGGGTTCAAACAAGAAAGTAATTAAGAAAATGTATGATTATCTGCTCAAAACTAAAATGCAAGATGAGATTGTAAAAGAATGTATGATTAGGTGGACACAAAATATAGGACATAATATTGATATTGATCATTGGTTGCAAATATGGAAAAATAATATAAAGCTCACAAAATTGGTAAATTTTAAGGAGAACATATATAAGATGTTTTATAGGGGGTACATGGCTGAAAAAACTGTCAAAGATTTATACAGAGGTGTCAAATGTGTGTTAGAAGTGTAAAGCACAAGAGGGAAGCTTTTACCATATGTGGTGGACTTGTAGAGAAGTGAAGTAGTACTGGATAGCAGTACATACTTTGTTACAAAAAATATTGCTCTGTAATATTCCACTAAACCTAGAATTGTTTTTAATGAATATTATACTGGATAATATAGATAAGACAAAGAGTTATCTAGTTATACATATAGTTATACCAGCCATAATTCTTTATGCCAAGAATTGGAAGAAATAGGAGATATTGTAGGAAGAGGAGCTTTTGGAGAAGATCTGGGAAGTGGCAAAGATGGATATGCTATCGGAAGTGTTGAAAGATTGTCCAGTACAAACGGCAACTGAATTATGGGATTTATTATACAAATGGTTTGAGTCAGTACATAGAGCTTGATAAAGATAGAATTAAACTAAGAGGTAACGGCAAGTAGAAATCTGGAAGGCAATCAAACTGCAGAAAGGTGAAAAGTGGACTTGATATTGTAACGCAAACAGGACTGGATGACAGTATATTTTATGTTCTCCTTCTCTCCCCCCCCCTTTTTTTTTTTGTCTATTCCCCTTACCTTCTGTACCCTTTATCCTATCACTAGTTTTAAAAAAATATAAAAATTTTTAAAAAAAGAGAGACTGAACACAGGGCTCCTGCATCCTAGTTCAACACTCGCACTTTCTATTGGATTTCAATAGGTAACAACAAAGGCTAGAAAATTTATTACCAGGCTTTGGATACTGGGTATTCACAGAAATAGAGAACACTTTTTAAATTTTAACAGTGCTTCGACACTAGATGGCTAGGTATAAATGAAATGAATAAAATAAAATAAATAAATTTCATTGGTGCTAGCATCCAGCTGGTAGACTCACAGGTGTAACTAGCCTGACATGACACTTTTTAAAATGTTAACTCTTTATGTAAGGTAAGTTTTACTTTCTCATTCACAAAAATGAA
The DNA here is from genome assembly GCA_037013535.1 of Intellagama lesueurii. NCBI lineage: Eukaryota > Metazoa > Chordata > Lepidosauria > Squamata > Agamidae > Intellagama > Intellagama lesueurii. The sequence goes on along the minus strand of JBAJHW010000005.1, from coordinate 65,177,480 downwards.
ACTCTGCATAAAGGACTAACATGTAAGCTGAGCACAAACTAATGAAAACAAAACATCAAGTTCCATTCCACACAATTCAAAGTGTATTATGAGGATCTCAAGCCAATCTGTTTTCAGTATTCCAGAGAGAAGAGAGCAATTATCGGGAATGTAAACAAAGCTACCTCTAACCGTTCTCTATTCTGCCAGCAGGTAGGAAACCTGGTGCCGTCCAAGTGTTCGTTTATGCCAATTTCTAAGCCCTAGCCAAAATGACCAATAGTCATTTGTGATGGAAGTTGTAGTCCAGCAATTTGCCCACCAGCTTACCCACAATCAAAGGCTGAGTTGATCAAAACCTGGCTCAATCTAGTAGCAAGCAAATATACAGGATTGTAATTTTTCATATGGAACAAACAAATAAAGGGGATGCATCACATCTTATTCGCACCAGTATAATTCCTTAATTCATAAGATGTTTTTCTGAACCATCCTTTCCAAACTGCTGTGGCTGTAAGCTCAGGAAAGGCTTGTTTTATCTGATATATTCTCTTATTTAAGATGCACTGCACATTACCAATGTGCCAATGCTGCCAAACAGAGTAAATGTAAACATCTCTATTCCTGCTGGTTTTGTTAGTAAACTGTTATGAGACTGGAACCAGAAGATTAAGCTTGACCAAAACCACATATGGTAATCTTATGAAAGGTCAGAAAAAGAAGGGTGGTCACTTGGTTCAAGAGGGCATACATTTAATCCATGAATTACATATGGGTCAAGAACATAAAATTATGCAACAGGCCATTAATTTTCAATGGTAAATTGCAGAAGAATCACTGACAGGTCTCTAGAGGTATCAGTATTGTTTTCTATTAATTGTGGATTGTTTTAATTAAATTCATTGTAAAATCTTCAACCTATCCACCAGCATGCTACACTCAGAATTCTAACACGTTCAGGATTTACTGTTCGGAGAACTGGGATGCCTCAGTGAATTGGAACACCTGATCACTGCACCTCTCAGGAGAGGGGCCACTTGAGATCATCTGGAAAATGTGTGACTGATGGGTTATGTGTTTGCCACCTATGTAACCCTGAACAAGCTGCAAAGTCACAGAGCACCGCCAGAAGGAGGGACTGGCACACCACTTCTGAATATGTATTTTAACTAGAAAACACTGAGAGGTGTCATAATTTGGAATCAATTTGACACCACATAATTATTAGTTATCTGGCAAGCTTTTGGCTATTTGCCCAACCATTTAAAATGGAAAATAATATACCCAACTTAATACTACCTGTTCAAGAATATGCTTATCAATCTAGCACATATATAAATATGTCTTTGGTTTTTTTTTTAAAAAAAACCCATGAATTTGATTTTAAAAGAATCGGAGCAATTGCTCATTCCTACAGAAATTCTCCACAGAAAACAGCAAATATCTGAGATTCTTGTGAGTATGGAAAGTCAAGTATGTAAGATTACAGCAAAATAAAACAAACCCTCTCTTGTGGATGTTTGTTCACTGTTAAATTATTATTATTTTATTATTATTATTATAATAATTTCCAATTCCCTTCTGTTTGGGGCTCCCTGGGACAATACAGTTTGCTCAACACTACACAGGTTCACTCTTCTCCCAGGAGACACACTGGGAATTTTAACTTCCAACCTCTGGCTTTGCAGCCATAATACTCAAATCTGTAATATTAAACAGCAAATGGTGCAAAGCAATTATGATAGATGTTTATTACTGAATTAATAGTTTTAAACACAAACTTGAAATTTTTAAAAGCATTAAATTCCCAAATAGATCAAAAAATTCACAGATACAAGCAATATGAAGTGCATATGTTACTTTGAGTTTCAAGCACTTTTTTTAAAAAAAACATTGTTTTCAAATAATATCTGAAAAAATTAATGAGAAACATTAAATAGTATCAATATTTACCATTAAAGACCTCATTGAATTCGCCTGGGGGAGCATGGATGATGAATTTTGCTGCTATGCGTACCTGAAACAGAAACAAGTAGTACATTTTTCATTACTTATAAAAATCTGTAAATGGGGAAATCCTCTTCCACATCAAAATAAAGGTCCACATGAAAACAGCTGACTTTTGGGTATTTTAGTGTCTTAATTTTACTATAAAATACAAAGTGTTTTGGCAAAGAAATGTTTGGCTAAGCTAACTTAAAAGAAGCAGTTTGAAATGAAAATAGCCAGAACAAGTACAAGCAGAATTCAAACACAGATTGGTATGTGAAATGAAGAAAATAGTTTTATTTGACAGTACCAAACTAGATGTGATACACCAGTCCAGATTTCCTCCAAACACAACAGGCAGTTTCAGCCCATGTAGCCAGGGAGGAGAGTTCCATTTTCTCCTCTACTTCTGCTGTGTGATCCTCATCATTATCAACCTAAACTGATGCTATTTTTAATTATTTTATTGACCTAATCATATGCCATGATTTGCAAGAAATCAATACTGCAATAAAAAGATTAGTATTTCAAATCTGCACAATAAATGCAGTAACATATTTACCCTTAGATTCCATCTTCCAGTGGTAACAAGATGCACAGAAAGGGGGAGATATATGCACAAGACACTATTTGACATTATATAAACCATAGCTATCAATCTTTTAAAAGCAATTTAGCTAATACATCATAAAGGACAGTATGATTAGCAGCATATATCAAAAAAGATTGGAAGAACACCTAGCTAGTCTGTCCATTCAAGCCTGTAGGAGTGGTGTTTCATCCAAGATAGGAAAACTTTCTGTTAAAGTTTTTTCACTGCAGGACCATGGTGTTTAACACAGGTGTTCCTGTTTCTGATAACACAGGTAGCTTGCATGTTGGCTATAGACATGATGGACACTGTAAAGTTTCCATTTTTGCTTTTACTCTTCTACCACCTCCATATGAAGATCAAGCAGGTTTCTTTGGGGACGGGAAGTTTCATTCCCTGCGAACTGAACAAGTTCATTTCACAAATGGAAAGATTAAAAAAATTCTCTAATCTTTTACAATACTGCATCAACGCATTTTATATAATTACTTTAATCTATGTTACACAGGTCAAAATCTCAAAGGAGCTATTTTTTTCAGCCAATGGTTCAATCATATGCCTAATACTTGGGAGCAAATCCCAAACATTGCAATTACATTTATATCTGAATAAATATATTGAAGGGTATTATCAATTTGGTGTAGTGGATAGAAGGACAGACTAGGACTCTGGAGAGCAGGATTCCACTTGGCCATGGAAACTAACTGGTGATGTGGAACTGATAAAACCTTAAATATCTCACTTACCTTGAAAATCCTATTAAGGTCACTGTAAGTTGTTTTCAACTTGACAGCACAGAACACACAGACAAATATGTTCAGATGCTTAAAGACATTTTTACAGCTATCTTTTATATAATTCATTGAATTTGTGAAATAAATAACTGTTAAAAGAGCAGTGGCATTTCTAAGGAACAGAATACAAGTAAGTCCTATCATTTCTTCTGCAATGACAGCCAGATTCAACCACAATTATATATTATTACCCTACCTCCTCTTGAATATTAAGCACACAGAAGGTTGTTCTTTTGAAGTATTATATGAAATGACATAAAATTGAGATGCTCCTGTCAACCACTTGTCTTCCTGTTTATAACCACAACGGAAATGGATCTGGTTAAAGGCAAACCCTCTTGCCATATTTATGTCTATATAAGGCAATGACAATGAGCACACTAACACCATTAAGAGATCTTCAAGTCAACTACAGTGTGAGGTTTGAGTTAACAAAAAAGCATAGCTGGAGAAAGTTAATGTCCAACTACCTTAAGTCAACAACAAACTATTTTTGGGAAACACAAATGAAGCTACATAATTCCAATTAATAATATAATTGAAAATAGTAAAAGATACTGTCAAAACTGAAACAACTTACCTAACAAATTAAAAACTCTAGACATGATGCCAAGAGAAATATTGCTTGAACAAATGAATTCATGAAGAGCATGGGAGGAGGCAGCATCCCATTCCTGTCTCCTGCTCCTTAGCATTAAACTCAGGGTGGATAAAAATTAATGATTTTTTAAAAAATCAAATAAACTTAAATTGTGATTTAAATCATGATTTAAATAAAAAAATGATTTAAAAAAAATTAAAATCATCAAAAAAATCCTATTTTTAAAATTTTAAAAATCAAATCCACTATGTGTTGTATGTTGGGGAACCTTGGCAGATATGCTTAGAACCCTTTACACTTGTGTCCTGTGCAGGTGCTTCAGTGCTCTTAGTTTATTAGCACTGTTCAAACCAGTTAAGGCCTGTCTGTTGGCAACTTGGCACATAAACATATCATTTATTTGTACTGTATGTGCCTTATTTCTCCCAGGCAGCTATACATCCGGGGCCCAATGTCCATTTAGGGATATTGTCCTTCTGTTGACCTCACTGAAGAACCCTGGGGTTGCTAGAAATATAGTTTGAAAACCACTGTGCTAGTGCAAACACTGTAGCAATTAAATTCTCAAAGTCAGTTTTAGGCTTCCTAATTTGACTGTCAGAGGTTATTCTTCTTTTGGAAACACAGCTTTCCATATCCTCACAAGCACTGCTATTTGAACCTTTTCAGAATCCATTTTCAGTTTGCTGTCTGGAATGAACTATTTGATTACAAGACAGGTAAAATTTCAAGTCTTCTATGTGTCAGTAACTTGCCTACCGCTAATATTTGAATGCTTTGAATGCAGTGAACTTTATTAGGGAAGAGAAAAAAACAGTATTAGAAAAAGGAGCTAAGAGAGACAAATTGTCCTGTACCATATTGCTACTGTGGGTGTTTGCAATGTAATGCTGTCAGATTTAATTTGAGGAGGTCCCTATGCTTTTACAATGGAGAATTCCAATAGTGGTGACTTCTGCTGGTAAAGGAACAGCTAAACTTGCTGAAATTCTGTAGCAGTATTAACAATTCATGTAACTTACCCAACCTGTATTGAATCTGATGCTTAAACTAGGAAGCTGTAGGGATTAGGCAATTTACCCATGGTAAAGAAACCCATGGTAAAGAAGATTTTATGAGCTGAATGATGTTAAAGGACCTTGTTACAAAAGCCTTTAAGAACCATTATATTGAAGAATAGCTTGTTTAGTTCTGGAAGGATGTATTTTATGAAGGTTTCTAATGAAGACTATTGTCACCCCTTCTTCCTACTGTGAATAACTTTTTGGGTTTTGTCATTTCATACAGTTTATGAAATGCCTTAGACCAGTTAAAGTTATACTTTATGATACAGCTACAATATCTGTTTTTAAAACACTGCCAAAGTAAGTCATGGTAAAATAAATCTAGACGTTCATATGTTGAAAATTTATAGTGTAGTTGGTAACATGTGGTGCATGTTTCATCTTGATACCAAACTTTCAAGCACTGCTAATAGTTACTTTTGTTCATGGACTTTTACACATTTAACATCCCAGTTTGAGAATAGATGAATGTGGGATTGAAGAAAGATATATTCCTGTGCTTCATATAAGTTTTCATGTGTATTATATACTATAAAATCCAATCCGACTTGTTGTGATCTTGTTAGTGCCTTATGGGTACAGAACATCAAGTTATGTGAGATATTTAAGGGTTGGTTTTACAGTACCCCCCCCCCCCCCAGTGAGTTTCCTTCCACGGCCAAGCAACACCATCACTCTAAATCTCACATCAGGTGGGAAATGTTTACAATCCACACTCTTGGATAATTCTTTACATTAAACAAAGTTGTTTTACAATTCAATTTTATTTTATTGCTATGTAGCCTATCCTTTCCCTCAGAGAGCTCAGGCTGGCATACTTATATCACCATACTGCAAAGCAATTACAGAAGCAAAGAAAAGCAAAGTTTTTATCACATGTCACTTTAATTCCAATATACTGTCACCCAGGTCTCTCACAAATGAGGTATTTAACTTCCAAAGGTTTTGAAAAGATTAGTCTTACTAGGTTAGCAGAATTTTACAGCAATCAACAACCTCTTTCAAGGGACCATTGGAGACATAACTTCAGAGATCAAGGCATCTCATAGCTAATTTAGTATCACCTAGACACTTTTACTAGACAAGCTGATATTAGGAAACAACCTACAAGATTCCTTACTCATATTAAGAAATTCCTCCATTCTTTAGCTGAAATAAAGGAGTAGTATCAAAATTTTATTCTTTGTTGACTGAGGCAGATATAGGCTCTTCACCACCACTGTGTGAGATATGAAAACATGACTGGGATATTAAGATTAATGAAGATAAGTGGTTGGAAATGTTAAAAATTCTGTATAAAGAATCTCAGTTACTGCTATGAGAAGTACATTGAAAATACTTCAAAATTACATTTGATCCCACTTCAGCTTGCACATATTAATCCTATAAAGTCCCTTCTGTACTGGAGAGGCTGTTAAGTGAAAGGGATCTTTTCAACACCTCTATGGCTTTGTAAAAAGGTGGAATAGTTTTGGAAATGAGTGTTTAAGAAAAGAATTACAAATCGGCTGATTATTAAATCCCTGGAGCTAACACTCTTTATGCTATTTATAGGAAATAATGAATTTATCATACGTACACCTTTGAACAGGCCATCTTTTGGTAGTTACAAGACAAACTATAGCTTAAAGTTAGAGCATGGTACTCTAAAGCAGCCATTCTCAACCTTTTTTTGGCCACAAAGATAAACACAATTTGAAAGAAATGCAGGCCGAATCAGGACTGCATAGGTTGCATAATGGTTGTATCTGAACAACTGTTTCCAGTCTGTGGCCTCCTTCAAATGTGCCAGAGCCCACAGTGCCATATAGCCCCCATTGAGATGGTTGCTCTAGTATGCTAAATAGTACTGCAGGAAAAATTAACCACCAAATTGCATATAACTAAAGGAGGGGGGGGGGAGGAATAAAATACTTGAAATCATTTGTGACAGACCAGCACCCCTTTATTATTTGCATAACTGGAAGAGATAATAAAAGACTCCCTGAACCAAGATGTACTGGTCTTTATAACACACTTGGAAATACTACTATAATTTTCTCACAATAAGCTTCACTATATGTACTTCGTTTAAGAATTTGCAATGTAGGAGGGGAGAAGGGTAGAGAAATACATAAATTTATTTTAATGTAAATTAAAATTAATTTTAAATAGCATAAAATAAATTTAAAAATGCAAAAAGTAGTAAGAGTTTAATTCTAGTTTACACAGCTTTTACAAACCCTGGTTTGCTAGTTCATTTGGAATCAGAACTATACTCTAGGTAAAGGAACTAGTGGAACACACAGGACTAAGCTCAGACCCTGATGATGTACTTTGTGACATGGTTTTAAACCATTCTAAGATTTTCTAGGGGACGTGGTGGCGCTGCGGGTTAAACCGCAGAAGCCTCTGTGCTGCAAGGTCAGAAGACCAGCCGTCGTAAGATCGAATCCACGCAACGGAGTGAGCTCCCGTCGCTTGTCCCAGCTCCTGCCAACCTAGCAGTTCGAAAGCATGTAAATGCGATAAATAGGTACCACCACGGTGGGAAGGTAACGGCGTTCCGTGTCTAGTCACGCTGGCCACATGACCACGGAAACTGTCTACGGACAAACGCTGGCTCTATGGCTTGGAAACGGGGATGAGCACCGCGCCCTAGAGTCGGACATGACTGGACATTTGTCAAGGGGAACCTTTACCTTTACCTTAAGATTTTCTAATTCAGTAGTGGTTTTTATATAACATGGCTAGAATCCTATTGGCGTAAGTTATACTGTGGAATTCTGGTGATGTTATTAGTCCTGGCAGCAATGATTTTCCAACTTTCTATTACTCCCAAATGCTTTCTAGGACAAAGGGAGTCTTTATGGGAAATGGGGATTTTAACTCCCCTAAAGTGGCTGTGCCATTGTCATAATTTGGTCATAATTTATGTCAACAGGATTGGGGCCAATGTTTCATTCACTTACAAAACTCTTGTTCACCAAAATCTTATTGGATATTTACATATATACCACGGGAACTGCTGCAGCTAACTGTGGCTACCTAAGAAGCACATTTGGCACCTCATTAATTAGCCACGGCAATTTATGTTATTCCTCTTGTGTGCGTGCAAAAATCCAATACGATTTTGACCACTGCATTTTTAGCCTTATCCATTTTTACCACCTTGCAAGCTATCTTAGGTCCCTGCATTGAGAGAAAGACGGGCTATAAACAAAAGAAACAAGTGTGGAAATGCACAGGAGCCTCAACTCAACCGAAATGTGAGGAGTATTAGCCTGACATGGACCATTTACAGCTGTGCGGAGATTCTTTCATGGGGCTGAGAACACTGACTCATATAGAGTTCATGCCCGTCCCTCCATTGGATAGCAGCCTCCCACTGACTTAATGCTAATTACATACTGGTCAGGGCCATGGCAGCATGCATACCAGGAAGAGAGGTGGAGCTAACACTAGACATGCCCACTGACACATCACATATTAAGTACCCTAAGATACTGAATGTCTGAACAGAGTTCATAACCAAAATGTCATTTATTAAGCCAAATGTGCATGAGAGGGGAGAGGAGAGAAAGAAATAATGTGCACAGGACTTATTCCTAATCCTCAAACCACAGTCTGGAAGATCAAATGCAGTGGTGCCTCGCAAGACGAATGCCTCGCAGGACAAAAAACTCACAAGACAAAAGGGTCTTGAGAGATTTTTGGTGCCTCGCAAGAGATATTTTTCGTCTTGCGAGGCGCGTTTCCCATAGGAATGCATTGAAATTTAATTAATGCGTTCCTATGGGGGAAAAAAAAAGTCAGAAACCCAAAAAAAGTCAGCAAAAAGTCACTTACCAGGTAGAGTAGACTGAGCCCAGCTCCTCAGTGCCTTTGTAGCCCCAGAACAGCCGGAAAAAGAGTGCCAAACAGCGGAGAGTCAGCAACCAGCAGGGAGCCGAGTTCGTCTCTGCTCCTGCCCCCCCCCCCGCCTCTCAGCTGATCGGAGCTGGGTCTAAGAGGCTTTTTCCCTGCTAGGCAAGCCTCGGGAAGCCTTAGACCCAGCGCTGATCAGCTGAAAGGCGGGGAGAGGGGGGGCAGCTGATCGGCGCCAGGCTTGCCTAGCAGGGAAAAAGCCTCTTAGACCCAGCGCCCATCAGCTGAGAGGCGGGGAGGGGGGGGCAGGAGCGGACTTTTGTTTCTGACTTTTCCCCCCCATAGGAACGCATTAATTAAATTTCAATGCATTCCTATGGGAAAACTCACTTCGCAAGACGAAATTTTCGCTAGACGGCATTAACTGTGGAACGGATTACTTTCGTCTTGCGAGGCACCACTGTATACTGTTATCTGAAGCAAGCCAATGACAACTGATACAAGAAAATTTACTGTGCATAGATGTACATGTACAGAATGCAGTTCCTGATTCAGAAGCAGGAATAAAGTTTTACAAATTAATTCAATCAGACCTTCCTTAAATCACTGTTTGATAAATTTGCATTTCCCCTTTTAAGAGTGCATAATTTTCAATCAAGGTAACACTTTGGACCTAAAACAGTTAACAGAAGGATGCTCATAAAAGGAAGACTTCCTCTCAAATAGATGGCTGCTGCTACAGCTGCCTGTGACCTCCTCAAAATCCTGAGGTCTAGGGACTGGAAATAAGCTTTCCTAATCAATGCAGGATATCAGGCACTGGGGAAGGGCAATTTTCTTTTCTTTTAGCCCACTGTGACCCATACCAGCCTATACTATCCAAGAGAGACCTCCATTTCTCCCAGAGAGGTTATTTAATTTAGTGAGTTGGCTACAGGAAGAGGGAATTTTTCCTTCTGTGAACTTCCTTTCACTGAATTATCTTCAGATTTAAGCTAGTGTTTTTAGTCAGAGAATGCGACTGAATTGCATTTTTCCCATAACTTCAGACAGTTTGAATTATCCATTCATTGTTAACTAACTGTTTCCATGCTCTTATAGACTTCCCACAAATACAGAAAACATTCACCAAGACTGTCTGTCTTGAAGTTCACAACTTCACTACAATAAGGATGAGTTGGGGTTTTTCCCCGATGCTTTTTAAAAATATTTTTATATTTCTCATTGTCCTCCTTTCCAGAATTGCATTGATCCTTGTGTTGGGACTTTACCTTTTCCTCTTATTAACACAAATGCAATAAATCTACCCCTACAGTACGGATGAGTAAGCTCCAATTTTCCACCACCAGTGACCCAAAATGGCTTACATAAGATGCAAAAGTGGGGGAAAGAGAACAATCAAAACTAGATGACTGCTTCCAGTCCCATTAACAAAACCTTGGGGGGGAGGGCTTGAATGATTCAACAAGGTATGCCATAGCAGTGCCTTGCCACAATGCAAAATGGTGGCTTTGAGAGACTTTTTCCAAGGGAGAAAATTTTCTGCAGGGAAGGATTGTTGTGAGTTCCAGAGGGGCACCAGAAAACAGCCTCTAGACTGCTCCTTGCCCAAGCATTTCCTACAGAAATTCTGAAAACACTGAAGGCATTACCTACAGTGTAAGAGCAGTTTTTAAATATTTGTTTATATCAACAACTCTGTTGTGTTTTGTTCATACATTACAATCTAAACTTGGTGAGTAATCACACATTAGTCATATTCTTCTCACTATTTTCCTGAGCCACAATAGCCACAAACCCGTTGCCACTGTAAGAGATCTGACCTATGACAAAAGCAAATGCCCAACCTTTCATAACCAGGTAGACCCCAGAGAGATGAGAGAACTCTGCTGCTCTAAAGTAGCTTTTCTTCTCTGAAGTACTATCAGCTCTCATTTGCCCACACATACATGTCTTCTTAGCCATACATATTAACAGTATTGTATAGTCGTACTGTCTACCCAGAAGTAAGTCCTACTAAGTTCAAGAATGTTCAGTTTCAAGTAGGTGGGAACAGAATTGCAGACTTGATGTGTTATCATTTATTAAATTATGAAATAGTTGCTCTTTATTTCACTCTGGTATCTTGATACTGATTAGGCACTATCACAGTTATATACTCACTATTAAATTGTATATTTTTATGGTCAAGACTAAAGAAAGTTTTACTCCTAATGGAAACAGATTTACAAGTGTCTAGAAAACCCTTATTGTACAGCAGATAAAAAGAACTACATGCCACAACTATAAAATTAAACATTTAAAATAGAAAATAATCGCGAAAATCTTGCTGCTTAGAAAACTGCTGTAGAGTAGGCCCACTGAATCAATGAGGATTTGGTGAATCATCTTCATAAGTTCTACTGATTCAAATGAGCCTATTCTAACTGTGAGTTACTATGATAAAGTCACAGTTAGTAGGCCCATTTGAATCAATGGAACTTACAAAGGAGGTGACTAACCAAATTACTATTGAATCAGTGTTCCTACTCTAGTGCAATTTAATGAGATTTTCTCAAGTATGCAGAAGCAAAGGATCCACTTGATGACTCTTTACCGAGTAAGGGAACACACTAGATTCCTTGACTAATAACTAAAACAGAAAGAAGACCCAAGGACCTTCCATCTGAACAGTATGCATCAATTTATTCACAGAAATCAAGATTAAGTCATTTAAACTATTTTCATTTCTGATTAATTTTTTTTGACAAGAATATAAAAATGCTCACTGTAGTAGATGTGAAGTGCCATCTGAGAATTACCATTACAATAAGAATGACAGGGTGCTACATAGAAATGATACCACCAGTGTCTCATCACTGCATATTTGCACCAGCAGCCATTAGCTCTGAAACAACTGACATATGGAACTGCAGTTAATTCAAATGAAAGAGAGGCCAAATTGAGAGGAACTTTCAGGTTATGTGGTAGAAATTATTTCTCAGGCTGGCCCTTTCTTCTACAGAGGATAAAACAAATATAGGCCTTGTCCTTCTTCTCATCTCATCCTATCAAACTAAAAAATGAAATAAAAGGACTCATTTATCAAAAATAATGGACATATGCTCTACATTCTACAGTGTTGTGAATTTCAGAAAGTACCTCTCATTCCTCTCCTATCAAAGGTTGGACATGATCAAGCCTAGCTTTGAAAAAAGAGATCTACGTATTTCTAATACTGTATTAGACCTTGAAAGAGAAAGTATCTATCAAGGATAACTGTGATGATCTTAGTAACAATGGAATTATTTTTGCAAAAATTAGGCCTTCTAAACACCCTAAAACATAAATCAAGGAAAGTGACAATCACCTGTTGCAAACCCATGCACATACTACTAGTACACTTGCAAGGAAGAGGGACCTATGAGTATGCTCGGTGACAAGTATCGGTTTGTTGCTCTGTAACACATTAAGTCAGATGGAGAACCATTTCTAGATTAGGATGAAAGAGAAAACAGTTTATGGCACTGCACTTGAAGGCTGCTATCATTCATATCTTTTTTATATATGCATTTTTGGGACAAAGATGGAAAACAAAATACCAGACAAAATCCTGGCAAGAACTTTTGGACTCTGAGACACTGGTGTGTGCCCAGTGGACATCTGTGAGCCACAAAAGCTTGCAGAGTGTATGACTTCTTTAGCAGTTTATAATAGTATCACCTTCTGCATTTATACCAGACCTCTTCATCCAACCATACCATAACTCCAAGACCAGATGACAATTTTGAAACCAAAGTATTAACAAAAGCAAAAGCAAAAGCAGAAGACCAATATAGAACAACTCTTTCCCTCAAACAAAGAAGATATTACACCCTTGACACAAAATCACATTCTGTACTAATTTATCAGAAAAATAAAACCATCCTTGTCCAGGGCTTTTCGGCCTCGGAGTATATTTGCCCACCGATAAGTCAAAGATGAAGAGAATGAAAGACCCAACCTCTCTATTAAACGGATACAGAGATTAAAAAACTGCTAAATGACGTGAAATGCACTTCGAAAACCCAATCTACTCGGACATTCTTCTTCTTATCGCTCCACCTCCACCTTCCCCTCACCCGAGAGATGAGGTGGCACGGCTGCCCTGCCCAAAACACACCCGGAAGACAGGGTCAGACGGGGGTGGAGTAGGAAAAGGGAAAGGTTGCTGACAACGGAGCAGGACCCCCAAACCCCCCCAAAAAAGAGTTGGGACTGTTCGTGGCTTTGTGACAGAAAACAGAAGTGGAGGTGGAGGAGGCGCCGGAGTCGGGTTCCGGCTTGTCCACCAGACACCGGATCTGCCCCGCCTGCTTCCCTGCAGCCCCAGCCCGGCGCCTGATGCCTATTTTCAGCGTCCAGACCGTACAAGGAGCGGCGTGAGGGGAGCAAAGTGGGCCTCGGGCTGAGGGATGCGAGCCTGCTTCCTCCTTTCCCTGCCTGGCCCCGACCAAAAAGGGAAGGTTGGCTCGACCATGGTTCCCCCGCTTCTTCCTTTTCACCGAGGAAGACGAGGGCGGAGAAGCAGGAAGCCTTCCTCAGGGCCAGCAGCCTCAGCATCTTCTTTATCCCTTCCCCTCACCCACGAGCCTTCCTCTCTCGACAGAGGGTCTCTCCTCCTCCTCCACCACTACCCCCAGTACCACTCTCCACGGCCCCCTCACCTTCTCCTCCTCCGAGAGCTGATCCTCCAGGTCCGCCATCTTCGTTTCCCCCCCGCTGCTTCACCACGAGAAAGAGGAGAAGGAACGGCTGTGATAACGGCGGCAGGAGAAAGAGGAAGAAGTGCCAGCCCAGCGAAGGCCCAGCAACCCGCCCCTGCCCCTCACTCCGGCAGGAAGGGCGGGGCTCCTGCTCAGGGCGCGTGTCCGAGGAGGGCGGGCGGGCGGGCGGAGGGGAGGGTGCGCGCGCAGCGGCCACCGGAGGGCAGGAACTGCGGATCGAGAAAGGAAGAGCGAGCTTTAGGAATGGAGGCGGGAAAGATTGCAGGCACGAGCGTGCGCAGAGAGACCGCGAGGCGCCTCGCTCAGAAGGACGTACCCTTCTGCGAGGGTGCCGTGTACCCGTGTTTTGGGGTTGTTTCTTCTTCTTTTTTTAAAAAAAACCGTCAGTTTCACTTTCGGCTTTTAAATTCCTGAGTTTTCTCTTTTCTTCTCGTCCTTCCTTCTCTTACGCGGACGGGGGGAGAGAAAGGGAGGAGAGAATGAAGATAACCCCTGACTCATATTCTTCTTGAGTAATGATGGGCAACTGGTAGACCCCAAATGGTAGTCCACACCTCCCGCCAGTCCCACCAAGAATGGCCAAAATTGAGGTCATGTTGTACCGGATACTCGCTAGCAGGGAAGAACAGGGGAACAAGGTGAAAATAGTGAGAAACTAGGGTGGAAATGACCATACCCCCTTTGGGTTTGTCACGTTGAGGAAATGGAAAGCTGGGAATAATACGATGCAAATTCTAGTCCTTTAAGAAATCAGAAATCTATTTCAGTAAGGTTAAGGAAATAATGGGTGAAATCCCATGGTAAAAGAAAAGTCCACAGTGGATGGGGGGGGGGCGTTCTTTAAGATAAGATACTGAAGGCAAAGTCACAATTCTGATAAGAAAGAAAATGGAGCCATCTGTGGAAACTGGAGTGACTATTAAAAGCTTTCAAATGAGTGGAGATTTAAAGGGGTGATGTATAGGAAATGGAAAGAAAAACAGATCACCACAGAAGAGTGCAAATAAGTAGCCAGTATTTGGATGATTCCCAGTGTGGTGTAGTGTAGTGGATAGAGTGACTGATTATGACTCAGGAGGTTCTGAGTTCTGGATTCAAATCCCCACTCAACCATGGAAAGTCACTGAGGGAGTAGAACTGGTGAAACCACTCCTTTAATGTCTTACCTTGAAAACCTTGTTAGGATTGCTACAAGTCAGTTCCAACTAGAAAACACAGAACACACACATTTATAGGGAGCTAAGTTTCAGAATGAGTGCAGACTTGGAAGAAAGGTTAAAAATAATAGGCAAACTTTATGTTAGTACCAGGCAAGGTTTTGGAACAAATTATTAAATAATTGGTCTAACTGAATTTAGAAAAAAAAACACGTACTGATTACTAAGAACCAGCATGGGTTTCTCAAATAACATGTAATGCCACATTAAACATCTCTTTTGTATTGAGTTACATACAAGCTTGATAGATTGAAGAATGTTCTGGATATGCTGTATCTTGATTTTAGCAGGAATATCACAAGAGGCCCCCTCATTATATTCCTGTGGCAAAGTTGGTAAAATGTGGTTTGTATCTGATTGGTGAGCTGTATCTGAAGAGTGCTCACCAGTGGTTCCTTGTCATCCTGGAGAGAAGTGACAAGTGAAGTGGCACTAGTTCAGCATCTTTATAAAAGACTTGAATGAAGGAGTAGAAAGGACAGGTCGTCAAATTTGCTGGTGACAGCAGACTGAGGGGTAACTAATACTTCAAAAGACAGAATCAGGATTCAAAAATCCTTAACAGATTGGAGGACTGAGCCAAAACAAAGAAAATTAGTTTGAGCACAGGGAAATTGGAATACCACATTTATTTCAGGGCAATACAGTTTAAGAACAATAGTGACAAGCTGAAATGAGTCCAAAGGAGGGTAATTGACATGGTAAGAGGTGTGGAAACAGAGCCCTAAAGAACAGTTGAGAGAGCTGAGAAAAGTAGTACCTGTCTCGACAGTAGTACCTGTGAGAGGGATTTAGGTGTCCTGGTGGACCACTGCCTAAGGATGAGTCAGCAGTGTGCTGCAGCTGCCAAGAAAGCCAACACAGTCCTAGGCTGCTAGCATCAAGATCACAGGAAAAGATAGTACCACTCTATACTGCGCTGGTAAGGCCGCACTTGGAGTGCTGTATCCAGTTCTAGTCACCGCAATACAAAAAAGATGCTGAGGCCCTGGAAGGGGTGCAGAGAAGAGCAACAAAGATGATAAGGGGACTGGAGGCTAAATCCTATGAAGAACGACTAAAAGAACTAGGTATGTTTAGCTTAATGAAGAGAAAACTGAGCGGAGACATGATAGCAGTCTTCCAATATCTGAAGGGTTGCCACAGGGAAGAGGGCATCGATTTATTCTCCATTGCGCCTGAAGGTAGGACAAGGACCAATGGGTGGAAACTCGTCAGAGGGAGATCCAACCTGGAAATAAGGAGAAATTTCCTGACGGTGAGAACCATTAAGCAGTGGAACAGCTTGCCTCCCGATGTTGTGGGTGCCCCATCGCTGGAGGTTTTCAAGAAAAGAAATTTCCTCATTGTTTGGAAAAGGGGTTTTTAATGTGAAAAATGGTCTGTAAAAAAATGGTTTTTTATTCATAGAGCACATGATGATGTAACACTTGATTGAGGTGAGGACCCCTGTGATTCAAGGACATGGTCAAATGGCCCTTCTGGCTTCCCTATTTGTAGGGCCTGCTTCCTGGCATTAAGAGCTGTTTGACAATGAAATAAATGGGAGATGGTAGACTCTGTTTTCTTAGAGGCTTTCAAAGAGTGGTTGGATGACTGCCTTTGCTATATATTTCCTACATCATCAGAGGGCTGGATTCAGTTATTTTAGGAGTCATTTGCAGTTCTGTAAGTCTGCAGTTCTATTCCTTCTATGTACCGATAATAACTGAATTACCCTTCCTATTACTAGTTAGCTTTGGTAATGCCATTATATTCCAGCCTCATTTCTCATGTATAAAATGTAAACTGTGATGCAACCTTGTCCCGAGCTTGAGGAAATAAATCCTGTAAGTCACTTTGAATTATAATGAACATGATCTAGTGAAAAATAAGCATCCTTACATTCCATGTGGTTTGCTCTTCCAGTGATCTAGATTAATTTCTATGTACTAGTTTATGTACTGGTCACTTTCCTTAACACTGAATTCTGTAGCAACACACAGAAATGTAGAGTAGATTCCAAACACTCTTTTCTACCAAGTGCACATTAGACTGCCAACTAACTTTATGTGGCTTGATATTTCTGTGGTTGGAATCAAAGAACTGGTGCATTGTTTTCAAGAGGGAGTTGTCATTAGTTCCGAGTCACATGCATTTCAGGCAAATGTTTTGTTGAACATTTAAAAAAATATTTTTTATTTCCTGAATGTGATTGTGGACACAATCCTGTTTGTGACTAATTTTCTTGGCAAACTGTAACAAAAAACAAAACAAAAATTGTTCTGTGAGATTACAGGCTCCCCTAACTTCAGGTCCACAAGGGAATGCACATGAATTGAAAGGAGGCCTGATATAAACAAAGGGAAGTAAGTCTCACCATAGCAATGTTAGGAATGGAGACATTTATTCATCAAAGTAATTCAGGATACAAGTGAAGTCGGTGCCAAGCAGAAAGGTCAGAAGATGTTCATTTTGCTTCTGCTTAGTTGTAACATCCAGAGAAAAGAACTGAGTGAGTAATAAGAGGAATAATCACAGTAGCATGCCTTGCTTTAGTAGGATTCTGTGCATACCTAGGTACCTGCAATCAATTTACCTTTTACAGCAATGAGGCTGCAACAGAATGACATTTCAACAGTAATATATGAAGTTGGAATGGTGTTTTATATTTGTAAAGGCCAAAGCTGTTCATCTTTGCTTGTCTCATTCTCACACATGAAGATGAAAACCCATGAAATTATTTGCCTCACATGAAAGTGTGAAGTATTTTGTGGTGATCTGAGCAATAAAAGAGAACAGTAATTTTTGAGCAGATTAAACAAAATTACACACAGAGTGCAAAACGGTAAGCATAATTAGGCAACAAAATAAGCAATTATTCTCAAAGTCAATAATAACACATTACTTTTGGGGAGAGGTTTGCAATTAATTACATGACAAATTATTGTTTAAAGTGACTTGTGAAGCTTTAGGGTTAAAAAAAATAAAATTTACTGAATTTTGGAAGTAAAATGAAACAAGCACATTAAATATTTAGTGCTGAATCAACATACACAAGACAAGAGAAATTAGAAGTCTGATAGCACCTTTAATTCTAACTAGTTTTTATTTTTGCACGCTTTTATGTGCCTAAGCACACTTCTTCAGATGAATAGCAAGGTAATATACAAGGCGGGTTCATTAAAATACAAAACGTCCACCTTATACCAAATGCTTGAATTAATGTGAAGCATTTCTGTAAATGTAGATGTGACAGTGTTCATTATTTTCATATTTAGATACCATGATTCATAGAGCTTGTTTTCTCATCCTGTATCTCCTAAAGCATGTGTAGAAGAAATAAGCTTTTTCATAAGAACATTGTTCCATATCTTGCAGCTGTATAAATACAATTGTATGTTACAATGGAGTTCCAGTTCTCTGCCAGGACAGGCCATGCACAAAAATTGCTGGTCATATTTGTATCACTAAGGGGGTGGCTGTGGCAACTATATCACTAATGCCAAATATTTAACTGAAGCTCCCAAACCAGTGGTATTGTTTTAAGTTACAAGCATTTATAATAATCATAAGGCCCAACAGTGTACTCAAGATTGTCAGGATGAAGGGCTGTAAGATTCAATACCTCTATGCTGGAGGCCAAGAGAGTGCCTTCTTGGTGGCTGCTCCCAGGCTCTCTCCTGAGGGAGGCTAGGCCAGCCTCCACCTTACTGTTCTTATGCTGGCAGGCAAAGACTTAGAGCCTGGTCAGAAGGGTATATAACTTGCTATTTGGATTGTTTTTTGTGCGTGTTGGTTCAAATAAAATTACCATGTCCACACATGTTTTGACTTGGAGCACTCCATTCCATCCCTGCTCTTTTCTTGCACAGTACTAGGGCTTGTTGGGTTGTTGGGTTTTTTTTTTTGGCACAATTCAGTGGGTTCCTAATTATCTCGTTATGTAGCCTGCGTGGTTGGTTTGCACCCAAATGGATCTGTTGGCAGTGTTATCTGAGGTGACAACCATGTGATATACTACGTGAGTTGTAACATTTACAATGATGGGAAATGATGGATGATGGGAAAACCCTCCTTTATTTTCATTTTTTCTGACCCTTTTTAAAAATATTTCTCTATTGATACAGCAATATTCTAGATAAATGGCTGTGTTATGTGTAGTACCATGTTAGGTAAATGCATTGCTGTTTCACTATGTCACTTACTTTATCAAGAAAAAAGAGAGGAAAGTCACTGTGGCCCACTGAATGACTTCCACAGAAAAAGCAAAAAACAAACAAACCCCAAAATCATTGACAGATGACAGTATATCTCCCTCTCCCCACAATTATTTTTGGCTTAGTGGTTGCTGGGGGAGGAGGAGATGTGTGGAAAGTAAATTAAAGCAACCACTGGGAACGTCAGCTGGATTGGAGATTGTCTTTCCTTGACCGCATACATGCACACACACACACTGTTCTGAAGAATAATGAGCCTACCTTATGTTTGCCTGCTCAGGCTCCTCCCCCACAAGGCAGTCCAGCCTCAGCAGAGCCCCGGCTGAGGAGAAAGGCAGGAAAAAGGGGAGGTTATTTCCCTTCCATCTCTTCAAACTTCACACAATGTTTTCCCTTTGCACCAGTGCTGCTGGTGTCATTGACATGAGCTTGCTGCGCCACTGCTGTCCTCTGCTACTGTTACTGCTGCCTCCTTCCTTGCAGGTTAAATGGGTAAACCTTAGTCTTGAGTAGTACACTGGCAATCCAAAGATCTTTCTTCTTAAGGGAGAATAAACATTTCCAGTGTGAACAGAAAGATGGCTCAATTGCAAGGTAAGATAGATCTCATTGAAGATAAGAAACTTTTAAGCCGGAACCAGACTGCTCCAAATACACCTGTCTGAATTATTTGGACAGGCATTAGGCAACTGGTCAACTTTTGGGAAACGTGTGGTGCTTCTTTTTGAAGGCAGCTATTGCATTTCTTGTCATTTTAGTCACATTGAAATTGTTTGATTCAAAATTTGTTTTAACTGGTTAACTCTTTTTATTATCTTTTAAACGCTGCTTTTTATTTTTATTTTTAAATGTGGACTGGTTTCTAAATTCATTTTGTATGCTGGTTCTGGTCCTGGAAGCAAGAATGGCAGTTTATAAACAAAATAATCCAGTCAGTCAATCAATCAGTCAATCCTGCTGCCACCACAGATGCACCAACAAAGCACAAGTTGATGGAACAACTAAATCAGGACAGAATCATGAGCATGACTTAAAGCAGAAACAGATTTCATAGGCAGCTTGAGAGTAGGGATGGAAGCACATGAGTGGTGAAATGTGACTCTGATATTTTTAAAAGATCGAAAATATTTGAGCATGGAATCCTGAGGACCAATCACACACAAAAAAGAAAGAAAGCTAATGCATAAATTATTGTTATGTCACTTCCATCTTTTGACAACTCTATGAATCAACATAGAGTTGCCATTAGGAGCGCTGCTTAGATCTTGCAAACTGATGGCCTTTTATCGAGTCAATCCATCTCATGTTAGGTCTTTCTCTTTTTCCTATTTCCTAGCGTTAATGTCTTTTCCCATGAGTCTCGTTTTATATGTCCAAAGCATGGTAGCCTAAGTTTCGTCATTTTAGCCTCCAGTAATTTATTCAGGCTTGATTTTATCTAGAACCCACTTATTTGTGTTTTTGACATTCCATGGTATCTGCAAAGCTCTTCAACACCACATTTTGAAGGGACAGCTTTCTTCATCATCCAGCTTTCGTATCTGTGCCTAGTAATCAGGAATACCATAATATGGCCTTGGTCCCCAGGAACACATCCTTCCTTTAAGGATAATTTCTAATGCCCTTCCAAGTCTCAGTCATCATCTGATTTCTTGACTGCAGTCTCCACTTTGATTGATGATTGGAAAAGATACAGAAAATGTTTGACAGATTTGTTTTCTTCACTGTCAACATTAAAGTTGTAGCATTCTTTTGAAGTTGTGTTTTTTGTTTCCTCAGCGTTCAGCTCTCATTCTGCTTTTTCTTTGTAGGCTTCATCAGTAATCATATAAAGTCAGTGCTGTTTTCTATCTGTAATATAGAATCATCTAAATATCTTAAATGTATTGATGTTTCTTCCAATGTATTGATGTTTCTTCCAACAATTTTTACTCCTCTTTTTTTTTAATCTAGCTTTTTGCTTGATATGTTCTGCATATGGACAGTTAGATGAAAGTCACTCATGTGGTGCTGGAGGAGAGCTCTGTGGAGACCTTGAACTGCCAGAAAAATTAAAAAGTGGGTGCTAGAGCAGATCAAGCCTGAACTATCCCTCCATGCAAAAATGTTGAAACTGAGGCTGTCCTACTTTGGACATATAATGAGAAGGCAGGATCTTCTGGAAAAGACAATTGTAGCATTCACCCTGCTCATTAATATTCATGTTGATATTTGCATGCACCAATGGGAGTTGGTGGGGGCGGGGTTAAGGAGGGAGAAGAAAAAGTAGGGAGATTAGAAGAGGTGAGGGCAGTTTGAGTTTTGAGTTCAGAGTTGGGAGTTTGGAGTGAAGAGTGAGAGGGTGGTAGAGAATAGAAAGGAATATTGTTTTGAGAACTAACGACAGTGACTGAACGTTTATTTCTTGTAACAATAAACAATTTCTACTTGGTTTTTAAATGACACTTTGACTGGACCTCTGTCTTTAATATTGAATAAGGTTGATGTAATCAACTGGTGGCAGCTGAACGACATGTGGCTTGTGCCTTTGTTTGGTGAAACAACCAAGAGGCAGGTGGGAACGTGACAACAATAATGCTGGAAAGTGGCAGGAAAAGAGGAAGACCAAATATGAAATGGATTGATTCCCTCAAGGAATTCACGAGCTTGAGTTTACAAGAGCTGAGCAGGGCTGTTGAACACAGGACATTCTGGAGATTGCTCATTCATAGGGTCACCATAAGTCAGAGGTGACTTCACAGCACACAACAACTGACAATAGCTAATTTGAAACTATTCTATTTATATTCTATCCTATTTGTTGTCTCTTTTCCAGAGTACAGGTTACACAATCATATGTTGAGGCATACTTCTTTCTTTTAGATCCATACTTTCTTTTAGAGCCATACATTCTTTTCATGATCCGCATGGTTTGCTGCAACCTATAAATAACAGATTTTCTTGGGGAATTTCTTTGTTATATTGCAATAGCAAACATATGTTTGTGATATGATTGCTGGTACCTCTTCCCTTTCTGAAGCCATCTTGAACATCAGGCATTTCTCACTATGTGGTAAAAGTGTTTACTGTAAAATCTTGAGCATAACTTTGCTTGTATGGGGAATCAATGCAATAGTCCTCTAGTTAGAGCCATCTTTGGCATCTGCTTTCTTTGCAATTGGAGTATATATCAAATAGATCTAGTCTTATAGCCATAGTTCTGTTTTTCATATTTGCTGACACATTCTTGTTTAGATTTGGTAGATTCAGTATAGCTTTAATCAGGTGTATTGGCTTTCCATCTATTTCTGGTGATTTATTTCTTCCTGCTGCTTTGAGACATCTTTTACTTCACTCCCTAAAACTGCAGGGTCTTCATCAAAGTATTCTTTGAAGAAAGATGTCATCCTTGCATTTCTTCCACATCATTCTTCAGTGTATTGTTCTTTTTCCCTTTTTTCTAACTTTGCTGAAATAACATGAAAAACTACAGCAAAATAATAGAACGTGTCTTTCAACATGAAAGTATAATCTGGTATAGCACCTTCACACCATTGCAATCTGTATCAGATTAGAATATCACACCAAAGATCAATATGGTGGAAAATAAGTCTTGTAATTCTTATTAACACAATAAATAAAAAGAACCAATATATTGAAAAAAATCATCTTGGGAGTGTGGTTGTTTAACTAATTTGAACTGGTGAGTTTTCAGCATCTTCTTCAGCATCTGTAATTGCAACATGAGCTTGAATGATGTTTAGAGCTGCCTTGTGCCCCACTGTTGGGAGAAAGGCAGCATAGAAATACAATTAATGAATGAGTGAATGAATGTTGATAGGCTTGTTATGAAACCTAATTGATATTATTTGGTCAGATTATGCTATGTCTCAGCTTTCTATTTGAACCATAGCATTTCTTTGTCATTTTCAAAGTGAAACATGATTTTAAAAGTTCTATTCAAATCCTATTGGAGTTTGCTCAAACCAAGTATTACAATGGTTAAATGTCTTGTTTTATGATTTTGAACTTATTTTGATTCAAACATGTCACATTCCATATATAATGTAGTAATGAACTCTCCCTTTGCCTCTGTGCACACTTTGCACAATATTTTTTTTGTTTTAATCTAGATGTTTCATTTGTGACACTGCTATTTGTGCATACTCTTTGCTCTTCCTAATCAGCTGATTAAGTGCCTTCAAAGCTGGGAGTCTCATCTTCCAGCACTATCTCTTTTTTCATTTTGGATTATGTCATCATAGGATTTTTGGGGTATAAATATTCAGAAGTGGTGTACCATTGTTGCCTTCAGTGCAGTACTTAACAAGAGTCAGTGTGAGTGTCATTGCCATTGTCTGTGAAAGATCCTCCACCAATGTCACTTTCCGCATCTGTGGCTGTCCAGTAGGTGCCCTTCAAGAATTTCTTCACCCCATCACCATTGGAACTATCAATTCTTGGCTTTTCATGCAAGTGGTAATTCCTAAAAATGATTGTTCATCCTAGCCTGGGATCTTAACTTTGACTATTCCACTTTGGGTGACCTTGTTAGGAGTCCAGACTTGTAACAGTCTAGGATTCTGATAGTATTGCTTTCATCTTTCCTGACACACTCAAATGCTATCACAACATTTTGATGAGCATCCAGGAAGAAGAATTTGAAAATTGTGTTGGGTGAAAAACACTGCTATGAACTCATACACTTTCAAGAGGTAAGGAATCCTTCTAGTGATGAATTAACTACTATGTCTCTTTCTGCACTTAGTCAACACAATAGTGTCACAAACTGGTGCTTATCCTACGCCTCTTGTATTAATTGCTGTACCACTATTGAAAGCACAGCCTTATAACAGTTATAAGCTTGGCTCAGGTAATTCCCCTGTGTTTGCTTCAATTGAGAGTTAAAACACATACACACAAAAGTACAACTGAAACTGTGTGGCTCTAAGTACGTTACGCTGTTATGCTTGGTGACATAGATACACCAGTGGCCTTCTATCTTTTTAGCAAATGGCATATCAGAGTCCATTATTCTGTGTCATACGTAGCACTGTATCATATTCACTCATAAGCCAATTTTAAGTTTCTACAGCATATTCTTCATTTTGAGAATGGTGTGGTGGGCTATCTCTGTTCTGACTATTCATACTTGGCAATATGCAGTACACATCACTTTGGATTTCTATCTGTACTCTGCTTCCTTTTTCGTGGTGATTACCATTAACTTTTCATGGTATTTTCATAGTAAACAGTAAGATAATTTCATTGTCATTAATATATTCAATATTATTTTTTAAAAGCAGTCTTTACATAATCAGTATTTCTGCTGAATGGAAAGGTTAGGCTAGATTCTTTCTTTTGGACATGCCAGTTTGTCATGGGCAGTTTTGTTTTGTTTTTAAACAGAATGGAGCATTTAAACATGAAATTCACAGCCCCATCAAGTCCTGGATGTAAAAATTATGTTTGGTTCAGGCTGCAACCTTTGATCTATGTACCTGAGTGGCCATATTGCCTGAGAGATTCTGAGTGTTGGAATCCAAAAAAGTAACTTTCCCCCATCTTTGATATTGGGTAATTCAGATGAAAGTTATTTTTCAGAATTTATTGGAAGATGTGGTAAAATGTGGGAACCAGTCTTTCACCATTGTTGTTATGTGCCATCAAGTTGCCTCCAACATATGGCAACCCTAGGAATGAGGGATCTCCAAAATGGCCTGTCCTCAATATCCTTGCTCAGTTCTCGTAAACTCAAGCCTATGGCTTCCTTTAGGGAGTCAGGCCATCTCATATTTGATCTTCCTCTTTTCCTGCTGCCTTCCATCTTACCCAGCATTATTGTTTTTCCCCAAGAATCATGCCTTCTCATTATATGCCCAAAGTAGGACAGACGCAGTTTCAACATTTTTACCTCCAAAAGAAGTTCAGGTTGGATTTGATGCAGGACCCACTTGTTGATCTTTCTGACAGTCCAGTCATTATTTTTTCCTGTCAGCTTTCTTTACTGTCCAGCTTTCTTTACTGTCCAGCTTTCACCCCATACATGGTGATTGGAAATACAAGAGTGTGGATGATCTTGACCTTGGTCTCACATCCTTACATTTGATTATCTTGTCTAGTTCCTTCATTGCTGCTCTTCTGAGTCTCAGTCTTCTTCAATCTCTTGGCTGCAGTCTCCATTTGGATTGAGGATTGCACTAAGGTATACAAAATATCTATTTAAATTTCTTCATTGTCACTGCCAAAGTTGTGTAGTTCTTTCATAGTCTTGTGTTTTTTTGTCTTAATGTTCAGTTGCAGTCCTGCTTTGGCACTTCCTTCTTTCACTGTCAGTAAAAGCTTTTCACTAGGCCATATTTTTTGTCCATCAAGCCTACACATCATCTGCCTTTTGATCTTTCCAATCAAGAGTGACCAAAGTGTTCCCACTGTCTGACACATGAAACTGAGTGCCACCCTCCACACACTGCAATATGATGATGATAGTGGTGCTCCCACATAATTAACTTGCATGGGCATCCAGCTACCTACCTGCCACAACACACCAGAGGAGGAGGTGCTACTGGTATCTCCGATCCCTATGGTTGGTTTCAGGGAGTTCTAGTAAAAAAAAAAGTGTTTTTTTTAAATATTTCAATGCTCTGTTCCTCATTCCCAGTGTGATTCGATGCAAGCTTACATACTAGCAACACACAACTTTGAAGAAATGGCTTCTGATTGAGCATGAAGGGGCACAGGAGCAAAAAGGAAACTTTGCGTACTTCTCTCGGGATGCACTGGCTACACAAGTTCATTGCATCTTCTGTACTTGGCATGCAAACTTCACAGACCCATCTGTGCGAGTGTTGTTAAAACTGATTTTAACATTTAACACAGATGAGACATACCCACCGCCTCCCAAACTCTCATCCCCACAGATGTTGTTGCAAATTACATATGAATCATGTTTGGAAGCACTGCCTAGAATTCGGAATTGCTTTGTGGCTCTGTGCTGGCTAGTCCACGGAAACTACAAAAATACTCTAGATGGCACTGTTGGTTTTATTTTCACTTCTCCCCTTTCTGAGAAGGAACTGGTTTTTGCAACCTTAATTAGTTTCCTTTTGAAAACAAACATGCTGTTTCAACAGAGGGTCAGTGTACATTGTTCTAGGCTTCGGCTTTCATGTTTATAGCTATGTAATCAATACGTTGGGGGAGTAATTAATTTTTAACTTCAATCCAATTGTACATCAAATGCCACTAGAGTTACGGGGCGGAAGTGTAATTTCTTTTGAAGCAGTGATACATTAGTTTGGGGAAAAGAAAAAAGGGCAGTGGTGGTTGCTGGAATTATAGATGACCTTGTGCTGTGAAACACCAGCCTCAGTCCCAGTCTTATTAAACATGGGGATTAGTTTTAATTAGCAGATACATTAATAGATTACAAACCCGTCAAAAGTAAAAGAAAAAAGTTAATGCCTGGTTTGAGTAGCAGATATTTGATTCGTTCTTTGGCAAAAGTGTTGTAGCTTTTTCCTTTAATCTTGTTCCGATTTATATTGGCATTTATTTTATAGAACTATCTCCTCCTTATTGAAGCATACCTGGAAGCAGAATATTACACTGTTGTTATAAATTTGTGAGCTCTTCTTTTCCTACCTTTTGTTTCTTTACCTCATCTAATTCCTTTTAGTCTGATGTGGCTTGCAATCTGGCATTTTATCACCAAGGAGCCTTTATGGTTGTGCCCCTAATGTGTATGTGTTCTGTCAAAACAAGTGACCATCTAAATTATTTCATAGCTGACAAGAGGTAGAGAGACAGTAGTTTCTGCCATTATTTTACCTTTCTGACTATATACCCTATCCATAGTCTTCCAGTTTTAAGTTTGTCCGAAAATAGGTGTTTGAGACTGAACTGAGTGGGTACTGCCCGTACTCTCATCTCTGTTCTTTCTTCTTGAACTAGATAAGATTGTCTTGGAGTCCCTCTGGCTTCATGTGCTAGGAGATTTCAACTGACATGTTAAAGCTACTGTGTTAGGAGAAGCTGAGGTTTTTCATAACTCTGTGGCAATCATAGTTCTGTCCCAGCTGGTTCCTGGAGCACTCCTTTGTTTAGTCATACTTTGGATCCGAACTTGTAAATAAT
Source organism: Intellagama lesueurii (assembly GCA_037013535.1). NCBI lineage: Eukaryota > Metazoa > Chordata > Lepidosauria > Squamata > Agamidae > Intellagama > Intellagama lesueurii. Next base: position 65,150,339 of record JBAJHW010000005.1, on the reverse strand, counting down.
GTTGTTTTCTGTAATAGGGTAGTTTTTGAATAAAAAGGGATGCAAGAAAGTTACATTTCAAAGTAACAAGTAGTTACGAAGCTACTTTTGGGTAGAATGAGAGTGCTTTCTCGTTATTTGGTTCAAAAGTTAATTTGGTTAAAAGGTAAAGGTAAAGGTTCCCCTTGACATTTAGTCCAGTCGTGTCCGACTCTAGGGGGCGGTGCTCATCCCCGTTTCCAAGCCGTAGAGCCAGCGTTTGTCCGAAGACAGTTTCCGTGGTCACATGGCCAGCGCGACTAGACACGGAACGCCGTTTACCTTCCCACCGAGGTGGTACCTATTTATCTACTCGCATTTGCATGCTTTCGAACTGCTAGGTTGGCAAGGAGCTGGGACAAAGCAACGGGAACTCATTCCATTGCGTGGATTCGATCTTACGACTGCTGGTCTTCTGTCCCTGCAGCACAGAGGCTTCTGCGGTTTAACCCGCAGCGCCACCACGTCCCTTTTAATTTGGTTAAAGTTGATGCTTTAAAGCATTTTCAGAGAGATTGGATATGCATTTTTCAAGATGTACACTATTATCTTGACAATTCTAGGTAATAAGGGAAGTATTGCTTTGTTTTGTGTTTTTGTATTTTCCAGGTACAATATGAGAAATAACCAGTAGGAGGAACTAGAGAGTACTTCCAGTTACTCTCTTACTCTTAGGAGAAGAACAATAATAAGGATGACCTGGCTGCCACCAAGTTCCTTTTAAAAACCAAAGTTGTGCTCTTGATCTGGTATTTGATGTTTGGTAGGATGATGGTAGTCTGTGTTTAGAAGAACTGTCTGTAATTCTGTTGCCATAGAGAGTTTATTACTCCATGGCATTTACTGTAGACTTAATTTGATTTGCAAACTTTGTTGCAGTTGGAGACCAGGCTTATGAATTCAAAAGGTTTTGTTTGCCATGGACTGATGGGGCTTTTCCTGTTGGCTTGGCAAGCATTTCTGTGGAAGTCCTAGTTGCCTTCTGGACTGGAGAGTTTGGCATAGTTGCTCTTGGATATAGTCTTCTACTAAAGTAGGAGAGCCTAGTGAGCTCCCTGGTTTTCAAGGGAGTTGGAGAGCCGAGGTAACAAGAAAGACAAATATTGGGAGAAGATGAAATGAATCCTGCTGAATTCAGGTTTGAGTCCATTTGAAAGGCTTTTCCATGGTCATGGCAACAGATAAAGGTCCACTCCATTATTACTGTATTTGCACAGTCAAATAGCCAAGGTGTTTGGAGTGATCAGAGGCCTACAGTGTTCTGAACTATGAGAAGAAATAAATTACACTTTATTTCTCTGACCGTGTTCCATGATACCATGCACTAAAGTCTCTTAAATCTGCAGATGTGGATTCTACAACTGATACAGGCCCAGTTGATTCAACTGTGGCCTTTGCTTGTCCCAGCATAAGAACTTTCCTGTGTGTCACCGTTTGATTAGGTAGGTGGATGGGAACCTTAGAAAGTTCAAATCTACCTGAGTGCTAAACCCTTGCCTTTCATGGCTTGTAAAAGCAGCCAAAGAGCAGCAGATAACTGTGGCATTCAATGCATATGGAGAAGTCAGTACATGAAGCGGCCAGTCTTCTCATGAATTTTTATATGGGATCTTCTTCTGCAGAAATGCCACTCAGCACTGCATTTTTTTTCTAGATACATGGAAACAGAATACAGAAAAAAGAGAAATCTGAGTCTGTTTCCAGGCAAGAGAAAGACTATCTATTAGAAATTCTAGTTAATTTACATTTTAATAACTTAATTCTGGTGCTTGCTGGATATTTTAGACACACATTTTAACAAGTTTGTCCAGACAACCATACTTCAAAGGAATCAAGGCAAGGAGCCTAAATGCCATCTATTGATAATGTGGTGCAGGAATAACTAACAGTGACTATAGCTAGAACTACCCTGTTTTCCCCAAAATAAGACCTAACCCGAAAATAAGCCCTAGTATGATTTTTCAAGATGCTCGTAATATAAGCCCTACCCCAAAAATAAGCCCTAGTTAAGTGAAACCCCACCCTCCACCATTGTGCAGCAACCAGAAGATGACATGACTGTATTTGAATAAATGTAGATTGTTGTACATGAAAGAAATAAAACATGCCCTGAAAATAAGCCCTAATGCATTTTTTGGAGCAAAAATTAATATAAGACGTCTTATTTTCGGGGAAACATGGTACATGCAGGGTAGAAATTGGTTTGAATGCAAAGTGACTTTTATTGTTTCACATGACATAAGCTCCACTGTGCTTTCAAATGGTGTGCATTGGCCAGCATTTTAAAGAGCAGTAGGGCTTCAGCAGGTTAGAGATCCCTTTCTTCCTGTGGAGGAAGAAGAGTAGCGGAGTCCTCGCCTGATCCATGTGTAATAAAAACAGCCACTGACGCTGACACATACACACCCACTGAGCAAGAACAATGTTGCCAGGCAGCCAGTGCTGGGAGGCTTCATAGCGACCTCAGCACAAGCCGGCTAGTGTTATCCATGGGCTAGGGAGAGCCAGTGGCTCTGTTTTTGCCACATTAAAACAGGTCATGTGATAAAAGCGGTTTTGCTTTGGTTTGCAGATAACCCGCAGTAAAAAGCTTACTGTGAATTATCTGCAATGTGTAGTTCCAGCCTTTGTTTACAGTGCAGCAAACTCTGTCATCCAAATCAATGTCTCATTGCTGCTAACAGTATTATGGTACTAGACCAAAGCTAATGTTATCATAAATTGGCCACAGCTGAAGGCGAGTCTTATTTGCATTCCATTCTGCACACACCCTTAACAATGAAGGGAAATAATCTTATATGTTATAAAAGGCATTTGTACATTACAGGTATCCACCCTTAAATTTTTCGAAGGAGGGAGGCTAAAAATTTGACTGTAAACCTTTGAGTGTAGCTGGGAAATAGATCTGTGTAGTTTAAAGCACTGATGATTAATAAATCAACAATGCTTTAAAATATCTAAGTAATATTTATCACTGTCAAGTGCACTATCTACATACATTTAATCTAAATAGGCATTTGACCTTGTCAGTGTTACCAGGGTATTTATTTATTTATTAAATTTTTGTTGAGTATGAAATTTTTGTTCTTTCTCTTTCACTCACTCTCACACATATACTTTCTAATATAGTTCAGAATCTTAGGAGCTGTGCTGTATTTAGTTGTAATCAATGGCTGTGCTTCAGTAACCTGAGTTTTTTTGAGCTATGGAAAGCTCAGAAAATCTTAGCTTTCCATGGCCAGCTGGATTAAGTTTCATGTGCAGTTATCTGATCAGATAAAGTAACTCAAGAGAAAAAGTGTACAGTTCTGAGAGATTAATGAATAATCTCATGCTATAACCAAATACTAATATATAATCATTTGAGGTTACAGATATATTGCACAGGTGCACAGCCTGTGCCCTTAGGCCAGTACAACCTCACCCATTTTTCCCACCACAAGAGAGGAAACACAATTTCCTTGATTTCAAAACAGCTATTAACTTGCTGCTTTCAAAAGTGTGTTAATAATGATTCCACTGGAGAATGATGAAGGATGGATATGTGTGTATGCATGTGCGTGCAATGCGGACATGCACATACATGGTCACCAGCTGACAGTAGACTGATGTAGCCCTCAAAGCCCATATGGTTGTGCCCCGTCCTAGTGTCTAGTTATAAATGAAAAATTAATTGATTCAAAGATTAACTCAAAATCCTGTTGAATTTTTATGCTAAGGTACAGTGGTGCCTCGCAAGACGAATGCCTCGCAGGACAAAAAACTCACAAGACGAAAGGGTTAGCTGAGAGGCGGGGAGAGGGACGGGCAGCTGATCGGCGCTGGGTCTAACAGGCTTCCCGAGGCTTGCCTAGCAGGGAAAAAGCCTCTTAGACCCAGCGCCGATCAGCTGAGAGGCGGGGAGAGGGGGGCGCAGGAGTGGAGGCGACCACAAAATGGCTGCCGGCTCCCTGCTGGTTGCTGACTCTCCGCTGTTTGGTACTTTTTCCGGCTGTTCTGGGGCTACAAAGCCACTGTGAGGAGCTGGGCTCAGTCTACTCTACCTGGTAAGTGACTTTTTGGTGACTTTTTTTTTGGTTTCTGACTTTTTTTTTCCCCATAGGAACGCATTAATTAAATTTCAATGCATTCCTATGGGAAAACGCGCTTCGCAAGACGAAATTTTCGCTAGACGGCATTAACCGTGGAACGGATTAATTTCGTCTTGCGAGGCACCACTGTAATGTAGTTGGCATAAATCTTGTTGGTGAACTGCCACAAGTTAAGAAGTCAGTGAGGCATTCGGACACCGAATCATGTGACTTGGTGTGCAACAGCAAATATTAATGCTAACATCTTAACTTGTGGCAGTTCAACAGGATTTACACTACTGCCCTTGTCAAGGAGGCACAGTGGGGAATTGAATTTCCAACCTTTGACTCCACATCCAGAGACCTAAACCACTGAGCCAACCCCAGCCTTAAGCTTTAAGTTTATTGGATCCCAAGTAAAGATGGCTTGTTTAAATGTGCCAGTTTGCTTAAAGCAGTCTCCAGACATTTCAGTATGAGGGCCACATAATATATTTTAAACATTTCCGAGGGCTGAAGGAGGGAAGGGGGACCCAAGCGATCCCCAACCCCCGCTGTCTTGCAAAGAGAGCAGGGGTGGGGGATCGCTTAGATCAGGATTTGCTTCTCTTCCTATGTATGGGCCGGATAAAAAGGCAAGGCGGGCTGGATGTGGCCCACAGGCCATAGTTTGGAGACCCCTGGTATAAAGCTTAAGACTGGGGTTCTATTCTGCTTATAGGCAGCTGTTCTGTAATATGAAAATGACAGAACGCTACATAACAAAGGCAGTGCTTGAAGGAGGTGGGGCAGAGAAGCCAGGCCACTGCCTCTGAGTGGATGTCCACCAGAGGAGGTGGAGGTTTGAAGCGCCAAACACCTGTTCAACAGCTAAATGAAATGGCATGAACTGCCTAACTGGCAGTTTGTGCCCATCTCTAATCCCAAGTACTGTAAATGGGAAGTTAGCCACTTGCATTCCACAGACACATATTGAAAGATTTCATACAGTACTACAGTAATTGATCATATAGCAGCTCTCATGTTTCTACAGGCAAGAAAAAAAAGAAAGTTTAAACTCTTTTTCAGATATATTGTAATTTAGCTTCCAGCAAAGAGCAAGGGGTTGGATTTGATGGCCTTATAGGCCCTTTCCAATTCCACTGATCTATGATTCTATGAAACTCCTGCATAGGCAGTGCAATCTCTTTAGATTTAGGGTTTTGTTTTTTGTGTGTGTGTTTTTTGACTATGCAACACTCAATCATTTGTGGTCCTCCAGATAGCTCAGTGAGTTAGGAATCTGGCTGTGGCACCAGAGGTTGGAAATTCAAGAGCCAGTCTCTTCTGGGATGCACACTCGTTCTTGTCAGCGAGAAAAATTAATGATGTGGGTATTAATGATGTGGGCATTGGCATTTTTTATGTCAGGAAAGCCACAGATTTCCCATGTGTGGTCTAGTGTGAGGTTGAACTAATCTCTCCACATGTGGAAAAGAACCACTGAATCCTATGTCTTATGCTTTTAAACTGTTCATTTCCCTCTTAACCCTCTTAGTTCAGTTTGTAAGCTATTTGCTACATCCTCTACCATTCTATGGGACGGGGGCTTTCCAAGTCCCCTCCATTTTCTGCAAACCTCATTAATTCAAGCACTGGCAGTAATCATAAATTCAGCTATTGGAAGGATAATCTTCATTCTCAGTGTGTAAATACAGGCATATATTAATGTATATTTATGAACACATACACATACATGGACACTTGAGAGCCAGTGTACTATAACACAGAGGTCGTCAACCCCCGGTCCGCAGACCATTGCCGGTCGTCGCTTGAGCCTGACCGGGCTGCGAAGACAGACCTCCCGCCCCGCCCCCCGCACGGACTCCCCTCCCCACAGCTGCTTTGCGCACGTGCAAGGTGACACCTTCCATCGGGGCAGCAAGAAGATGGTAAGAGGAATGGCTTGCGTCCTGGGGGAGATGGAAGAGAGGGTCGGGGCCGGGAAGAAGTGCCCGCGCACCCGCGCGAAGGGGTGGGTGGCTGCGCGGGCGGGCGTGCAGGCGCGAAGGGGTGGGGGAGCGCTCATGCCAGCGTATGCGGGGCGGGGCCGGAAGGGAGAAGAGCGAGAGAGTGTCGGAAGCCGGAGGAAGAGAGCGCCTCCTTCGCCGGGGATCGTGCCGGGCCTCCGAAGCCGAGCCTCCCTCCCCGCCGGCCCGCGATCACCTTGCCCTTTCCTGGCAGCGGCCCCGAAGCGAGGCGAGCCTTTGAAATTGGAATCTTCACGGCAGCGGCAGCCACATTGTTTCCTCTCTTCCCCGCCCCCCCCGCTCTCCTCTCCCCTTCACCTTCTCCCCCCCCACCCGCCTTTGCTGCCCCGTCGCCGCCCGGGTGCGCGGATCCCCCCCTTCTCCCCGATTCCACCCCTTTGTACCTCTTTGGCCCTCCGGACCTCACTGGCCTGACCCTGGGGCTCTGAGTCTCGGGGGTCCCCCTCCTCCCCCCCGCTCCTATGGGAGGTCTGTCTTCGCGGCGGCGGCGGGGGTGGCCCAGAGCTGGGAGGCAGAGCATGGCCAGGTGCTCCGGCTTCTCGCCTCCCGGTGGGCTCCAACGAGGCCGGGGTCGGCGCTCCTCGCCGCCCTCAGCAGGCCGATGCCGCTGCTGGTGCCTCCAGCTCTGGAACCGGCACCAGCGGCTGCATTTGAATTTCCTGCGGAGGGCGGCGAGGAGTGCCGACCCGGCCTCGTTGAAGCCCATCGGGAGGTGAGCGGCCAGAGGGAGCCCCCCGGCCATGCTCAGACTACCAGGCTTCCCCCGCTGCCGCCACCGCTGGCACGCACTCCCTCACCCCTTCAAGCATGCGCCCGCACGCAGGGGTGGGGTGGGCGCGCGGGTGGGCAGGCGCTCCTGCGCATGCGCAAAGTGGTGGGGGAACGTGCACGCGCCTACGGCCAACCACTTCGCGCATGCGTCGGAGAGTACGAGTGGCTGCCCCACCTCCCTCAGAGGCTCCGCTGGTCCGCATTACAAAAAAGGTTGGGGACCTCTGCTATAACAGATAGAACACTGGACTAGGATTCAGGAGACCGAGGTTCACACCTCAACTCAGCCATGGATACTCATAGGGCTGTGATAAAAATCACCTCTTTAATATCTCAAAGATCTTTGAAATACTGCTAGAGTCACAATAAATCATAATTAACTTGATAGCACGTAACACATGCATACTTGAAAGAAGTAGTCAGTATACAATTTTTTCCTTTATTTTAATAAGTTTGTTAGGTCATCACAATTAAAAAGTAAGTACCATCCATTTTATTGGCAAATATTTGAATGTATAAACATCAAATCTGAACAAGAATCACACATTATTTACAGGTGTCCCAGACACATTATTTTCTCCTCATAAATAGTACAGCCATGTCATTCCTCCCATTCCTGCATTCCTCAATGCATGTGCAGATAGGTTTAGAAAAATCATACTAAACCATGGTATAATTTTCATTAACCCTCAAGATCTTTTCTCCCATTTTGTGTGGCTTGTAGCAGCTTAAGAAGTTGAGGTGCAAAGGCAGTTCACAGTTAACATTGCTCTCAGCACACACTAGGCATTTGTTACTGAAATGCATGTGGCAGTTAAACACAATCCAGTTATTATCAGCAAGTAGTTTGCTTACCCACTCCAAGCTCATCATAAATCTTTCCATGAGGCATTCTCTCTCAAGAATAATAAATCTCTCTTATAATTGGATCCTTTATAGGCATCACCTCCTCAATGATCTTAAAAGTGTTTTTGATTCCAGCAAGAGGGAATGATACTAGGGCAGAGGTGGTGCACAATAATCTCTTTGCCTTTCCAGTCTTTACAGAAAGAAGTCCTTAGCTTCTTGACAACGTATCAATCAAAAACTGATAAAATATTTCCAACGTTTTCACAGTGCAGTAGTTTACGCGTTAACCAAACTGTTTCTGTAAATGTATACATATATAAGATAAAAAATAAAAAATTTCAATATAAAAATAGAATGCTTTGAAAGGATTTACACCAAAAAAAAAAAAAAAAAAAAACACAAAACAAAACAAAACAACCCCCCCCCCCCCCGGTATTAATCCTACACCAAACAGTCTATACAGTAGAATGCACAGAATTCCACAGGGACAGAAACAGAAAAATATGCTCAATCAAAAGTTAAGAGCACAGTTTTAAGAAAACGCAACCTTTAGTTGTCTGTTTTTAAAATCTTTATTTTGGTCGTTTTGAAGACATATGGCATGTCACAATCTATAGAACTAGTGAGTTTACTAAGTGGCCATTGACTGTATCATGCTCTCTTCTCAAATTTATTTACATGTGATACACCCAGCTTGGCACCTGTTTTACAGTGTTGTGTTCCGCTTGGTTCAGGACTGCCCAACATCCTTTTTGAGCTATTTACTTTTATTCTGCTTTAGCTTCTTCTTTGATTCACACACAACAATTGCTGAAAAATCTCTAGAGTTCCTGCCTAGGAACCATCTCATGTTTCCACCACAGTTTCTTAAACTACTCTCTGGTGTGCAACTCACAAATTTGTTCCATTTACTCTTTGGCCTACTAGTTATAGAGATGTCTCAAAGATGGCTTTCTTGTTTATTGGGAATGCCTTCTTGAAACACCTGTTATGCTCATGACTCTGGAAACCATTTTAGTAATGTTATCATGTAACTGCAAGCAGATTTCCAACTTTTTTTTTAAATCTGGAAGTTATGAAGCCTGGACAATCTGACAAATACCCATTTGTTTTTTTCAACTACCTGTAGAACAGCCTAAATGCAATCTTTGCAATCATGAAATATTATTCAGATTGGTTCCTATGTAATAACAAAAACTGCTGGCCAACAGTTGTAACTGATTTCTTAAATGCTTGGTCCCCTTGAGTTATGAACCACAGCACCTATCAGTTGTACATCATATAATTTATAACAGCAGTTGGATTACTCAGAAATGCGTGATCGCTGGCATTAGATGAAGTGTTGCAACAGCAATGGTGGTTGCTACAGCTGCCCATCACACTCAACAAATTATATCTGGACAATATATAATCCTGTAGCTTTCAGCAACATGAAATTGTCTCCTTAAAATAGTGCAATTTGTACATTTCACACAAACATACAACAGTGCTTTCACAAAAACCAGCTGTCAAAACATTAGCTGGCCACTACTGATGGTTCTTTTCCCCTCCATGGCTGTATAATTACCATGCCTGGTCATGTATCTGCATCCCTATCTATGTTATCCTGCGATGACAAAAGAGATGGGTAAGGCGCAACACATTTCACATTGACATAAGTGGCATTTACATGAACATAATGCTCCCCGATGAAAGTAGAGAAGATCATTGATATATCAGAAACTAACTCAGAAAACGCTGGCCGTAATTCAGGTTTTGGATGCCAACATTTGAGCATGACTTCATACCTGCAGTTGAAAGACAGAAAAGTGAAATCTCATCTATAAAATATAAACAATAAGATTTGTCAAATTTTGTATGAAGTTTTAGAAACTATTTTCTTACAGTGCATCTGGGCAATACTCAGGTTGCAAAAGCCTTCTTCCTTGTAATAAGTAAACAGTGATATCAAAAGAGTTGACATCAGGGTAGGGTGGTGCTCCTCTTGTCATCAGCTCCCAGAGTAATACTCCAAAGGACCACTATAAGAAAAGTTCAGGAAGACCATATCATAAGGCTGAAAGTTTCAGAACTTTTGATTTAAGGCATATTAATTAAATATTGTGCTAGAAGCAAAAGAATATGAAAAGGATCATGTTTTGAGATTATTTCTGAGCAAATATTCTATTACAGAAGAGAATGCCTGATGAATATGAACAGTTCAGACTATTTGTTTTTTATCCCAGCATTCTTGACAATGACATAATCCCTGTAATTTCTTCTTTTATGTGGGTTTTGTGGGGGTTACTACTGATCTAGTACAAAAACCATAGAGAGGTATTTGCTATATTGATGGAGGTTCTGATAATGTATGAAATATGTCTGTAACATCAATACCTTCAGATTGCCTGATTCAGGACTATCATGATCCCTCATCCACCCATCCATGTCATTTTGAGTGCCATGCAACTCACATTCTTTTCATCTCCCTCGCCCCCAACCTATGTTATTGTGCACTGCTCATGAAATACATGCCTTCTGAGGTTAAAAAAAGAATGGCCCTGTCAGGAAACTTTAAGACACATACGTTACTACCCTAAGGTGGGAAAGGCTACATGAAGTTGTAGAATTCTAGAAAATATAGTCCATTTTCCAGTGCAATATCCAGGTTGCCAAAAGCCAAATTTCATTATGGTCTGGTATATATTCTCCCAAACAAAATGAAGCAGAAAAGAGAAGCAAAAAATGTACCCTCTTCCAGCTGGTTCAACTCAACTACATATACAAATCTGAATCTCTTTGGGAACCAGATACTATTTTTGATGGGAAAATCCTTCACTATTTGCAAAGAGATTCTATTTTGCTTGGGAGTGGAACCAATCACAGCCTCACACAGCCAATAAATATGCTGTTTAAGAGAAAAAACATTCAGGCCAGCTTAAGATATGAATGATATCTATTTTAAGGGAATCTGCCTAGAACAGAATAATATTTCAAGATGCAAGATTCTGGACAGTCAGAATCCAAAATATACTTACCAAAAATGGATGAAAGAAAGCTGCGTAGGAGAAACACATGCATATATATTACCATAACACAAGCTGCTGAAAATTTGTAGTTTCCAGCCTTAAGGGACAAACATAGCTGGCTAGATTATGTTGACCAAGCCTCCAAGTGATTAACTGATAGTAAAGATCAAACTATATTTTAAGGGGAATGCATATTTCTTCTGATTAATGTTTTCACTTCCAGAGTGGGATTTCCTCAGAGACATGTGCCTCAGTAATCAAATTTGCAAATTAACACTGTATTTAAATACCAATGGCCAATCACAAGACAGCACACTAATGAAGGCAAGGAAAATGACATGCTTTCGCCACGGGAAAATGCACCTTTTCGAGAAATGTGCCAACAGTTTTGACATGTAATCACCAGGCTCCTTCTAGATCATCTTGTTGATAGTTGAAGATGACTGATTTGTTCTGAATGTTAGTTTGCTTTTCTGTCTTCTCTAAATTTCTGTGGGAATGTGGATGCCAAAGCACAATAGGAGTAAGCCAGTTAACATTTATATTGTGAGCTAAAAGAGCTGATGCTTGGTTTTGTTTTAGGATTACAAGGTCTTTGCATTAATCTACCCTATCATTCTTTTCTTTTAATATTTCCAGGAAGGCTTTGAAATGTGGAGTCAGCAAAAGTTACAAAAATAATCATAGGCACATTACCACATCTGACTTTGTAGTGAACTTCTGAGTCTGCAAACTTTCCAAAGCCATCCATTTCACTGGCAGTTTGGCTCCTGTTTTATTGTGTACACTGTAGTATTCTTTATCGTAGACATCTCTAGCAAGGCCAAAATCGGCAACTTTGACAGTGAATTTTTCATCCAGCCTAGAAAAAGGACAGAAATCATTATCTGGAGTTCAGAAGACACAATTTACATTGCCTATAGTGTTTTCCATACAATAATTTTGAAGGCTGCCCGTAACACATATTTTAACAAATAATAAACTGGAGTCAAGTGTGATACCTTGCACTAATTGGATGGTATAAAAATGGAATGGATGAATAAATAAATAAATAAATAAAGGAAAGAAGGAAGATGGCTTGAATCTTTTTCCCAATCAATGCCTTACATACATGACTAAGAGTAGGAAAACTATAAATTATCTGCATCTGGCATAACTAATAGGAAGCTGCTTCAGTGACATACTTATGAACGCTTTAGAGAAAACTGTACCCTTGTTTTCAAAGAAATAAGATGCCTTTTAATGCTAATGGTACTTGATAATCACATGTCTAGAAAACTACATTAATTAATGCTGTTAAGCTCATTAATTCATAATGGAGGTGATGAATCAGCATAATGATGTGGGCAACAATAGTTCCGATCAGTCATTTTGTGCACTAAACTGTCTGGTCACCCAGACATTAATAAGATGCTTTGCATAATGTTTGTTTAGGATGCAAATTCTTTTATAGCAGAGGTCAGAAAATAACTAAGGCAGAACCATGTACAGAAAGTCCTACGTTCAAACCAGATCTTTTGTAGGCATTTTTTCCTTCAAATAATTTGACTACATTCATTTCAGTTTGGCAACGCAGCAAAGAAATGCAGCTTTTAAAACAACAAGCATAATGAAACCGAATGGAAAACTGATACTTCTCTAAAATGGCAATGAAATGTAGGGAAGGTGGAATAATATAACAAATAATGTTACAACAAACATGGAAAGAGTGCCTATCAAACAGAAGCTTTGGGTATTCTTCTCAAGCAGCCAAAAGAAAACTCATGTGGGAATATTTCAACATAAGCATTTTACATAGGATAGAACCTTGAAAGTGCAAGAGAAGACACACTTTCCTGAAAGAAATCCTAAATTCGACTTCTTGCAGACAAAATCCACACGATAGCACTGTACCAGTGATAACTGGTTTCTATATGAAGCTCAGCAGTTCTAGGCATAATAATTACTGTTACAGGATAGAGACACCATTATATAATAGTGGAAGGTTGGGGTACAGGAGCAACATATCAAATAAAGCTTTGCAAGGATGCTTTAAGGGCTACCTTATCCCAACATTATCCTATTGCCGTACTTACATACAATTTCTTGCTGCTAAATCTCTATGGACAAACTTTTTGCTCGCCAAGTATTTCATCCCCTTTGCCACTTGCAGGCCAAATCCAATCAAATCCTTTACTGTTGGGTTCTGTAACATATGGGCAGTGGTTTAGTTAAAACAACACAGTATAGGAGAATAAATTTCACTGGCAAAATACAGTTTCTGAAATGAACCTTTAGTTCCTACCCTAATGCTGATAGGCTCTATGTCTTACAGTTTTCTAAAAACGGAGTTTTGTGTAGGTTGGAGGAAAAGGAGGGTCAGGCAACACCTGACAAAGAATTAAGCCTATTAATATATTTGTATCATGAAATCATAACAAAGTATGCTATGAATAACACATTTTAATAGATGATGAAATTGGTGCAAAGTTATTGTAGCTGTCTCAAAACTTCTAGGCTGCTCCTTAGTCATATTTATAGATGTAAAGGCCCAGAAAGAATACCTGGGGGGAAAAGGAAAATTGTATTTTTGCTTACTTTTCCTAGGTCTTGATGTCTCTAGTGATCTTAACAGGAAAATTATATATATTTCAAAGAAAAACTATACTCAAAATTAAGAAAAATAGTAACCACATGTAAAAGGGATGCTTAATCGATTAGTTAATGCTTTTACACTGAGCAGATCACAGCTATAGTGACATGGGTCTGCACTGCCAGTGAACCAGCTCCAGAAACAGACATACGTGAGACTCGTTCCTAATGAAGTTTCGAAGATCTCCATGTTTCATGTAAGGAAGCACCACCAAGGGGGACCCTTCAGTGGGCAAGCAAATTCCAAGTAGCGACAAGACATTGGGATGAGTGAAGTCCTTCATTATGATTCCTTCTTTTAGGAATTGGGCTACTTCGTCCAAGTCTGTAATCCCTAAAGAATGTAATAGCAAAACCAAATGAAACCACCAGCACCAGAGATGTCATTTCTCATACATCTGATCCATAATGTCACATGTGAACCTTACAACTTCCCTCCAACCAGAATATAAAACTGTTTTATTAAGACACTGAATCTAGATAAAGATTGCTTCTCAAGAGCACATCCATGTTATAGAAGCGAAGTTACTGAGAATTATTCTGGAGGAGGCTTTTTTTTTTGTAGAGTTGCCATGCCTCCATTCATGGCACACAACATTTGATGAGGATGAAAATCCTGCCTTTAGCTTGTAACTCTTCTATGTTACCCCTCCCTGCTTCTTCCATGTTCTTTTTTATTCCCTGCCACAGAATATCTGTTTTGGGAGTGGGGAAGGTGAAATGGTTAAATACTGTATCTTGGCTGGTAGCACTAAGATCCCACCATCTGGGAGCACCCTGAAATCTAGGTGTACAGTGTCTATAGCCCATTGAAGGGGAAATGTCAGCTGTATATGCAAATACATTTTCTGTTGCCAAAATGTACTTAACACATTCAAAACATAAATTTGTATGCTTGCAGTTTCAGAATTTCCTTATTTTTCTAACTGCACTCTGTTCCTTTTTCCCCCACACACTAGTATCAACAAATGAAAATGTCCCAAGTGCAAGGTCATTATTAGTGTATGCCAATTTGCTCTGGATATTTTCTGACCAGTTGGACACGACCGGACAATTTGTCAAGGGGAACCTTTACCTTTAAAATGATACTACTGCATTCTTCTTTTTCTTTTAATCTTGTTTTTATCAGTGAGAGAACGAGGATATGAACATTCCTACACATGGAGATGGTGAGACAAATAAATCCTTAGAGTAGCTTTCAGCAAGCTACAAAAAGAAATGCACTTCTAGATTATTGTGCGGTATATGTTGCCTCTGTTAACTCTAAAAGTGATTATGATGGTTCACTGCCAAAAGAAAAATAAACCCAATGTGACTCACTATTCAAGGACTTCACAGCACAATGAATTTTCCTGCCATCAGTATCCAACAAAGTCCCATGATAGACACATCCAAAGTGTCCTGCAGAGAAAATAAGCAAGATTAGTCTCCAGTTATTTTCTATCGCAGATTATTAATGGTTTTCACAACATCACTGTGAATTCTATTCTAGAATATTTAAAAAATTGCAATCTATCATTAAATGGTGGATTGAATAAATTACTATATATATTGTTGATTTTAATTGTGATTTAACATCTTGTGAACTGCCCAGTGTGTGTGTGTGTGTGTGTGTGTGTGTGTGTGTGTGTGCGCGCGCACACGCGCGCGCGCCACACCCACCCACCCACCCACACACACACACCACCCTATTAGTGCAAACACTCTCTGGGCAGTTCACAAGATGTTAAATCACAATTAAAATCAACAATATAAAATTATAATATACAATAAATACAGTGGTGCCTTGACTTACGAACGCCCTGACATACGAACGTTTTGAGTTACGAACAGCTCCGGATGCGAAATATTGCTTTGAGTTACGAACCGTGTCTTGACTTACGAACGAAAAAAACAACTTTCCTGCCCTTTTTTTGACCTAAGTTCATCTTAGGTCAAAAGAAGAAAAAAGAAAAAAAAATTCTCCCCCTAGTGGTAGAGTACGGATTAACCGGCTTTGCATTAGTTCCTATGGGAACTAATGCTTTGACTTAAGAACCGTGCCTTGACATAAGGACAAAAAACAGCCGGAACGGATTAATCGGTTTTCAATGCATTCCTATGGGAAATGCTGCTTTGACTTAAGAACGTTTTGACTTACAGCCACCGTTCCAATACGGATTAAGTTCTTAAGTCAAGGCACCACTGTACAGTAAAATACTGTCATTAGCTTTAAAACCTGCATTTAAATGGAATTAAATACATTTAAAACAAATTTGAACATCTCAGGTCAGTAAAAGACACTAATAAAAGGTTTCTACAATTCTGTTTTTATTCATTTCTTAAAAACTGAGAGGTATGTCACCTGACAAACATCTGTGGGAAGCCTGTACCAGAGGGAAGGGGCCATGACCGAGAAAGCAAGGCTCCTGGTGTTAGCTCTTTTTGCCTTCTTGGGTGTCACAAGTTTTAATATAAAGGACTGCAAGAAGTGCGTGGGATACTGTTTTGTGGGAGAGACGTTCTGAAATGTACTGTGCTCCTAAATGGTAAAGGGCTTTATAGGTCATGACTAGAGATGGGCACGAACCGCCAGTTCGTTTATTGGCCAAACAAGTGTTTGGCATTTTGCAGCCCCTCCTCCTCTAGCAGGTGCCCACTGAGGCAGCACCCCAGCTTCCCTGCCCCACCTCCTGTGAGTGCTGCCTCTGAATGGGTGCCCGCCAGAGGAGATGGGGCTGCAAAGCGCTGAACACCTGTTTGGCCAAAAAATGACCCAGCATGAACCACTGAACTGGCAGTTTGTGCCCATCTCTAATCATGACCAGTGATTAGTGATTCGGAGTACAAGTTAGCGTCTTTACTTCCCAGAAAAAAACTACACTGCTATTTTCTTCTGCATAGGGTATAATTAAATTAGAGAATTCAGTGGCACAACAGTGCCAGTCCCAATGGACATTGGCACATATAGCTTTAAAGGGGGAATGGACAAATTCATGGAAGTCAGACTTGTCAGGAGGTATGCTTTAGGACAGCCAGACCTCTTAATACTAGATAACAATGTCATACAGCCACTGCCTTCACGTTGTGCATGCAGGCTTTCTGAGAAACACCTGGCAGGTTGCTGTTACAAACAGAATGTTTGATTTGATGGACTTTTGGTCCAATCAAGCTGGAATCTTTTTATATAACCTAATACTTAAACTGTTTTCAGTGCAACTGCTTCACCTGGATGAATACATACATTCATATAAATAAATAAATATACTTGGGTGTTGCAGTGTAATCTGAGCCAAGTACACTTTTTATTTTTCTGAAACTGATCAAAAACAAAATATGGGGAGCCAGAAAAGACAACAAATAATGTTTACTGGGCTCCAAGTGGGCGTAATCTTTCTTGAACTCAGTTTTACTTGTTTACAAGTAAAATGCTTAGAAATTACAAACAGAAATCTGAACCCAGGTTTCCCAGACAAATGGTGCTTCCATGATCAACCTTCCATCCTTCCGAGGTCAGTAAATTGAGTACCCAGCGTGCTGAGAGTGGGGGAGGGAGTGTTTAGCTTGTATAATTATGTTGTAAACCAGCCAAAGAGTGCTTTAAGCACTATGGGGCAGTACATAAGCAGCACACTTTGCTTTTCTTTGACCCTCTGCATAATTTTAAAAAGATGTAATCCCTCAAAGTTCGAAATCTACAGTTTACACTGTACAAGTGTCAGCTGATCCACCCACAGTACTGCTTTCATCACTGGAATCAGCAGGGGCCAGTCCCCTATCCGGGTGGCTTCCCTCCTGTATCCCTCCACCCTGACTTCAAACGGGAGCCTGAGAAACCCTGCAAGGTCTGTCTTCAGATGGAAAGCTGTGGGTAGGGATGAGTAAGAGTTCTGTCATACTAGGAAGTAGCAGCTTGCATGAAGTTGGGCACAGACTGTACACTGAATCATGTTTCATCAACACTACGTCTCAGTAATTGCTTAGGTTGCAGGGTACATGTCTGCAAAAAAACACTGGCTAAGAGAACTCATTAAAAACATACCTCTTCCTATTATTTCACTAAAATGCACTATAAGGCTATCAGCACCAATAACCACATGCTCAACTTCTTTGACCAAGTCAGGATTTAAGGCACTGATGTCAATATGGACATTAGTCTGTAGCAATGGACTGGCTAAATCAGAGTCCCCCGTAGAGAGGATGGGAGATAAATCCGAGTGAGGATATTGAGCTGGTCTGCATGATCCATTCTGAGATAACGTTGGAAACTGGTCTACAAGAGAAATTGGAACATTAAGGTCAATGTCTTCTATCACAGAAGGGTTTACATTTCCTTATTCTTAAATTTTTACTCCATTTTAATTTTCAACTAAATTTTTAAAAATAACTAAAACACACCAAAACATTTTTAATGGCTAAAACAAAAACAGGATTGAAAGCAATTCCATTCATGAAATAAAAAGATCTTAACAATGTGCCTGAAGCTTAAAAGAGAGGGATCCAACTGTGCTTTCCTAGAGAGGAGTTTGTTCATTTGTTTAATGCTTCACCTTTCTCCCAATTTCATAATCTGGATGCTGTATCTAATAATAAAAGATTAGCAGGACCTCCTTCCAGGTCATAGGATATGGCTTGGAAGGAAGGAAGGAAGGAAGGAAGGAAGGAAGGCTATTGAATTAAACAATTACAGTATATACTTCCTGCTTTACTTGCTCAGAGACTATCTCTGTTTTATTTTATTGTGTCGGAATTCTTGTATTTTATGTTTTTACATGCTAAACAGCACCCCACCCACTTGCAGAACTATTGTTATCTTGCCAAGGATCACCAAGATTTCACCACCGTTATGTTTTTACTGGGAAAGAAGTGAATGGCAGAAGCCCGAGAGTTGTTCTTTCTCAAACAATGCTAATTTTTTTTACTCTCCAGTTATCTGTACTTAGGTTGTCCTTAAAGGGGTAAAAAAGTGGGAAATGGCACATTAATGTAAAGGAGGAAATAGCAGAGACTATGGCTCTTGTCAGAATATAATAGGTGGGCAACTGGAAGCTGATGAATACTCTCCAAGTGTCGATGACTATATTTATTTAATGGTAAATATTCAACTAGGAAAATAGCTTGAGTGATTCATTTCCTGACATTACACAACATGGTTAACTTTAACCGATGAAACATTTCCCCCTAAGTTTTTAGAATAGGTATGGGCAGCCTCTGGAGATCTGGGAGCAGCACATGGCAACCCCTGAAATTTGGAGGGCTCCATCAGCTCCTGTGACCCCATCATCCCACCGCTAATATTTTTCCCTAATAAAAGTGGGAGGGAGTTACTGAAAAGTCTTCTAGTAGCTAAAAATGTGTATAAATCAAATAATATTTTTAAAATGGAAGCAGTCTTCTGCAAGCTCTGAAGAGTTTGTGCTCCTCCTCCTCCTTTCTGCCTGGAGAGGGGTCAGGTGCTTTAATAACACTTTCGAGCCACAAAGGGGCACAAAGGGACTTCACACCTTTTTTAAAAAGCACACTGTTGTACAAAGACCGACTGTACCATTATCCAGGGCTTTGCAACCTGCGGTCGCAGAGTGTTTTGTGTGGGGTTGTGGGTCACCTTATACGTGTTGTAGCCCTTGTTAAATAGTTTCTTCCTTGACCTTTCAGAGCCAGATATTAAAGTTAGTGTGTATGTGTATGTAACAGAAACAGGTCCTATTTGGGGGGGGGGGGGGAGAGAAGCCTCTACTTTCTGATACGGGATGACTTTACCCCGTTAAAAATATCTTTTTATGCAAATATGGTGGTGGGGTCGCAGGTTATTGGCTATTATGAAAAGAGGTGACAATTCGTAAAAGGGTGGCAACCACTACATTAAAGTTAAAAAGTTACCTTGTGAACTCTTCTTGAGTGTCACAAATGGCAACAAACCAGCTATTCTTTAATGTATTATTACGTATACTACTGACAGAGAAGAGATCGTGATTTTCTGCTTCACATGTCAAAATATCTTTAAATACAATGCACCTTGCCAGGGGTTGAGGTGGTATATTGCTTCACCTCAGGCAGGGAAAATGTCTTGAGCTGGCCTCGTGATAGAGCATTTGCAAGAGCTGTGAAAAAAGGTGCAGAAAACTGGCACTCCTCTGTCTTGCTGCATCAATTTCTACGATTCCAGAAGATTACATTAAAGTGTGAGTAGCTTCCTATTTATTCTGTGAAGTAACCTATGCCCTGGATGCTCCAAAAAGAGAACACAAATATGATAGTTAGATAGCAGTTGAGCTGTGCAAAACACTGAGCTAGAATATGGGCCAGTATCACGTCACTTCATCAAGAGAGTCACCAATGACACACACAAAAAAGGAGTTCCAGCACCGCCTTATCGTGACGATTACAGTTGAAGCCAGGACTCTGGAGAGTGAGCAGCTAGCTGGTCCACAGACTAGATGTTATTTGACCCAGAGATTGCCACCTATTAAAACATTTACTTTCACTTCAAATACTTGATGTTAATTGTGAATTGACTTCAATTAACATTTTTAAACTATGGTGCCTTGATAACATAGATATTCTGAGAACATGAGAAGTAACTGCTTTCCCACTTAAATATCCTTGACAAATCATTTATTTGAACGATCTGTTGCATCTCAGAGATAACAAAGGAATCTTATGTATGTTAAATTGGACATTAAATCCCAATGGGCTCTGCTGTCAGATAAGTAAGATAAGTAAACTAGCCTAAGACAGTTCATCTACAACAATTATTCCAGAACTCTTTGGGCAGGTATAGAACATTGCTTACATGGATTTCTACAGAGGTATAAATGCAGCAACTTCGTTCAGCACAATTTATGACAGGAAGTCAAAAAGTACTGTATGGGATTATATTGGGCTGAGCCATCCAAGTTCAAATTAAAGTCATGATCTCTGACTCATCAAGCCTTTTACTGTTTAAGAAGGGTATGGGTTAGACCTGCCACAGGAAGAGTGCTAAGATTCTTTATTACTAGTTGTAGCGCATCTAAATAGGTACATAGTCAGAAGCAATGATGCATAAGTTCTGTCAAGAACACATTTTTATTGTTAAACCTCTGGCAGAGTCTTAATTCATGGCAGATACATTTTAGCTGATAAGCATAGCTGACTTTGACAGGATCTTCATATATCATGTGGTGTGTATGATAGCACCTAGAGGTAGTTATTGTGTAACTGTAATAAATACACATTGGTGGGGGTTTTTAATGCCTGGATACATACAAAAGCAGTCCAAAGGATGGATAAACCTTCATTCTTCCCTGTATGAGTTCAAGAATTAGAAGGCAAACAGTCAGGCAGAAAAAAGTAAGGCTAACATTAGGGATGTGCCATTCTGATTTTTTGGACATGAACTTTAAGAATTCTCCAGGAATTCTGGTTGTTCCAGCTCACAGACACCTTCAGATACCTACATTTCACTCACCTCAATCAGAGCCTTGTCTGGGATGCTGAATGGCCAAGGTCCAGCCCATGTCCTAGACAAAAATGAAAGCTGTCACAATGCTCCCTAGGAGTTGTACCCTCACTGCCCTTTAGGCTCTGCAGAGGGTGCCTCCTGAAGAACTACAACACACAGAAAGTACTGCAGCAGCTTCTATTTTTCTACACTTACAACAGAAAGTAGGCTGGATGTAGACCATGCATCCTCAGAAAAAGGCTGGGAACCCCAGAATTCCACCTGGGAAATTTATGGAGAATTCTGGGAGATGAAGTGCAAAAAAATTCAAATGGCACATCCCTAGCTAATATGTAGGAAGAAAGCTTTGGCCTCCAGGTATTTCAGACTACAATTCCCACAAGTCCTTACTGACTTGGGAGTATGGGAATTAACATCCAAAACACCTGGAGGGCCAAAGGTTCCTTGTGCCTGGCTTAATCAAAGGAAGAGGCCAGGAAGATGTGTGGGCCTGAAAAGAGGGGGCAAGTCTTAAGAAGGGGAAGCTGTTTAAGGCACACAGAGGAACACAGCTAAAAGTAAGGGACAGCACTATATGGCAGTAGTACTAAAGCAATAATAAAGAAGCAGATAGAACAGAGTAGAAAGAGCAGGAAGGAAGGAGGAAACAGAGAGGAAGACTACAGGTCATGGTCACCATAGAAATGCCAGTGATCACCTCCAATTTTATTTTATTTATTTATTTATTAAATTTATACCCCGCCCATCTAGACACATGTCTACTCTGGGCGGCTAACAATAAAAATGGAATAAAAACAGTATAATAAAATAAAAAGCAACAATAGTAATATAGTTCAAAATGGGGAAAAAATAAAAATAATCAAGTGATGACAGGAGGGAAAGCCTGCCTAAAGAGCCAGGTCTTAAGTTG
Source organism: Intellagama lesueurii (assembly GCA_037013535.1). Lineage (NCBI taxonomy): Eukaryota > Metazoa > Chordata > Lepidosauria > Squamata > Agamidae > Intellagama > Intellagama lesueurii. Next base: position 65,128,629 of record JBAJHW010000005.1, on the reverse strand, counting down.
GCTTTTAAAAACACCCAGCGAGGGAGCCAGACAGATCTCTGAGGGGAGACTGTTCCAGAGGCGAGGGGCCACTGCCGAGAAGGCCCGGTTTCTTGTTCTTTCTCTCTGGGCCTCCCTCGGCGTTAGGCCCCTCAGCTGCCCTTCCTGGCTAGAACGAGTGATTAGGGTAGATCTAGGTGGGAGGAGGCGTTCCACTAGATATCCAAGCAAACAATCCCTCTCCCATGGTGCCACGTAACTGCACAGATCCATAACATCATGTGTGAAGACTCAGTGTTCTAGTATTTAGCCACTGGAAACATGAACTGGGTGAAAGGGCATAGAGCTGGCCTGTGTGTGGATCGAAATCTGCTAGAAAACTAATTCTAAAATATTACAGCTGGACAATGGGGGGAAAATGCAAAGGAATGCCACTTTTGGCAGCCTTCCCATGGCAATTGTAACAGATGCTTTGGCTCACAATTGGAACCACCAGAACTTTGAAATTGACTAAGTCAAAACAGGGGCCTAGAAGAGGGGTCATCATCATATTAGTGAAGTGCCTTGGATAGCATTGCTAGTGTTATAATAGTGTATAATGTGTAACTATTTTAAGAAGCTACAGGAAGGATTATTGCCAGTTTTAATAAAGCAGTAGTGCAGTATCTATACAAAAGAGGCAAACATTCTTCACAACTTTTATCAGGCTGGGATCTATTTTACATTCTAGGAGAAAAGTGACAAGTTAAAAATTGGATGTCTCAAATATGGCCATTAGTATTTACTAATCAGAAACAAAATACCTTCTAGAAAAGTTGATCTGTAGTCGACAGACTCACTTGACACCATTTCTGTTGTAGGACTCACACTCCTTGCACTGACAAGCCTATCCAAGTGAGGCGTGTGTACCCTTCCATCATAGTGAACCATCTCTCTGCCTAAATCTTTACAAGGAAGAGAGCATCAGTACAAAAAATTAGGGTTATGCATGGAAAAAGGTTTATTCTTCTCTTGTTTCAAGAGCCAGAACAGAAGAGAGAGTTTTACAACTGATCAGTATAAATGTATGCTTCTATTGTTTAAGGTAGTGCTAAATCTGTATAGGCAGCTACTGTTCTGTCGGAATGAAACTAATATATATTCATACATACGAATATATACTAACACAGAGAGAGTGTGTAGATAGAGTGACAGACTAGGACTCAGGAGGCCTGGGTTCAAATCTCCACTCAGCCAAGGAAACTCACTGGGGGAGTGGAACTGGTAAAACCACCCCTTAAATGCCTCACCTACCTTGAAAACCCTGTTAGGATCACTGTAAATCAGTTCCAACTTAATGGCACAACACTCCCCAGTTTGGGAACAAACACATGAGAGGAACATCATATGACACCTATGATTTTCAGGCTCTTCATTGATTGAGGTGAACTTTGAAGAATGCCTACTTTTTACCAAATGCCCATTGCTACCCTTATGGCTCCCTGAAAACCTGGTGATAGTGCCAATGTTCTCTAGCCTCACTTCCAGTCACTCCTCAGGATGCAGCTTCTGCAGTATGTGATTCCTTAACTTCCTAATCTTCATTTCCAGTTGAAAGAAAATCTAAGTAAACACATCCAGATGTGCATACATTCATCACTTTCTCTTCAGATTTCTCTCCCTGTGCAAGTTTCAAGGAACAGGAAACTGTTTTTCTACTTACAGAAAGTTAGTATAAAGAACAGTCACCACTACCTTTGATTTGCTTTCTCTTTTTTCTCCACAAGAACAGTCCAAACAGTGACAACGACAGAAGAAGAAACATTAACACAACTCCTGCAATGAGTCCTGTGAAATTCTGATCAGGTTGAATCATTACTCTCCCAATAACTGTTGATGAAACTTCTTTTTGCCACTGAAAGAAATAAGGATAATAATCTCATAAGTTTACCAGGGCATGCACACATACACAAGTAGGTGGGTGGTTTGCTTCTTTCAGTAATTTGAGGGACACTCATAATACATCAAGTACTCTGCAATAAATGATAACAATTCCTTCTGACAATGCAACTTGTACTATGTGTCTTGCTTTAAAAGTAAAACCTTAGAGGCAGGCTGACTCTTGTCCCTGTGGGAGCAAATTTCAAGGTGGCACCTGAAATGTGGTGGGTTTGGAGAGGAGGATTTGGTTCCTGTACCTACGGATGTTACCCACACCTGCACTAAATGATTCACTTCCTTAAAAAATTAAATAACTATTTATTTCACGCCTGATTAATCAACCTGAAGAATTTTTACAATTACAAACCCCCCACGGGATGTCAATGGTTTAAATATTTTGGAATAAAATAGCCAGGGAGAATCATATTTTTCCACATCTTTTAAGAAATGTTAAGGGACTACAAATACTCATTAAGAGACCATGGTAAATACCATACACCAGAAATCCTAGTTTAGAGGGACATCTCTTGTACTACTGGTTCATCTATTTGCACTAGTATTTTACTCTGGCTATGTAAATAATCACCCAGCTGGCTGATGTTCCTTCAGCATGCTCTTCTTAACAGAACAGTTAATCCCAAGAGTGTGCATAATGAGATCTAGTACCTTGCATCTTTGCAAGGATATTCTTGCGTTTCTGGAGCCCTGTGTTTGTGTCTGCCAATTTTGTTGCTGATAACTTTAAATAGGAACATAATAAGGAACAACACTAATAGACAAGAGAAGCCAATGTGACATAATTGTATCTCAGTTGGTGGAAATGCACTAAGTAATCTTCTTCTGCCTTCTTTGGAACATTTTACAACATTTTTGTAAGGACAGACTGTTCCTTCAGGTATGTATGCTCTTTATTACTGGGCACATAGAAATATGCAGATAAGCAGAAAAAAGACAGAAAAGAATAAATAATCCGAGCTAATTCCTTTCAAAGAGTAGCCCTGTTACTCTGTTTCAGCATATGTATATATGTGAAGTTGTGAAGAATGTTTGCCTCTTTTGTATAGAAACTGCACTACTGCTTTATTAAAACTAGTAATAATCCTATATATAAAATGAAATAAAACTAAAAATATTGCAGACCTTTATTTTAATAGATTTATTTTATTGTGAGCTTTTGTGGATTACAACCTACTTCCTCAGATATGTGGAATATAATACAATAGGAGTGCGGTATCCGCAGGGGATCAGCTCCAAGTCCCCACCCCCGCGGATGTCGAAAAACGTGGAAGTAGTGAATGCTATACATTGCATGATCTCTGTTTCCCTCTACTGGCCAGTTCTGGTAAATACACACTGGAAATACATATAAGTACGTCTTTCTGAAGTTTTGTATTTAGTATTTTCAGGCAGCGGATAAATGAATCAGCAGATACTGATCCCATGGATGGGTGGTGGTGGTTCTACTGTAGTTAGGTCATAATCTTATATATGCAGAGCACATGGTTGTAACTTGGGGAAAGGAGGCTGAAAATTACACCATTGATGAATTTGCAAAGTGACAACTGCATTATTAAAAGAATATTTTCTGTTAAATATAATTCCTGTGTTATGAGGCCTCTTATGGATCCATTGTAACATGCATATTGGCACCAACAATTTCACATACTGAGAAATGGAGCTAGGCTTTCACAGTATCTGAATGCTTTAATGTACTGTAACTCTGTGATGTAACAAAAACATACACTCTGAACTTTTCCAGAAAATGTTGTTTTTCATAATATGATATAAGATGGCACTAGACAACAACAACAGTATGTTGTGGTATTTAAAACTGCAGATTTTTCCAAGGGATACTTCATGAATATGGGTGCCTGTATTTTCCCTGAATGAGGTTCAAAGCAGCTGAGACTAGAGAAGGAATGTTCAGGAAGACAACATGGGGTAGACAGCAGTGCTAGAACATCTCTCCCTTCAGCCCCACTGCTCCACTTAAAACCTGGATTCCCTCACATCTTACGCTGCAGTGGAGCACTGAGTACAGTACAAAAAAATTCATGAGGACTACAGGACCCCCATAGCTGCTGGGGATTGGTTCCAAGGCCCTTGTGGATACTTAAAGCCATGTCCGTCCATCCATCCATCCATCAAAAGAGAGAGAGAGAGAGAGCATGGTAAAAGGGAAAAAAAACCTAGAAATAAATTATTTTCAAGTGCCTTACCAGAACTGACTACTAGAGAGCGTGAGAGACCATGCTATGTATTCTTCACTAACAAGTACTCATGGCATGGTCTCTGGCTCCCTTTATTGGCCAGTTCTGGTAATACATGTGAAAATAATTTTTTCCAGATCTTTTTCTTTTAATATTTTTAATATTTTCAGACTTTGGATAAGTGAATCAGTGGATACTGATCCCATGGATAAGGGGGTTCTACTGTACTAAATAAATTAGTGGCAGGAGGGATCGCAGATGGGCTTTGTTCATGCTTTAGGCCATATAACAGAGAAAAAGGACTTAGATTACCACTCTGTAATAATATTACCTGGAATTACTACCTCCAGCTAAATGTATGCTCTGGACCCAGAATGAAACATAGTGCCTGGATGCATTTTTAAAAGGATTCAAACAATGAGTTTGGCTTCTTAGTCAATATTATTCCCTAGAAAAACAGACTAAATTAATTGCCCAGGTACTATTAGCAGAGAGATAACATTTCAAATTACATCAGATAGGTAATACTTGGTTATCCTACCACTATACTTAGTTCTCTGTTGGTTTTCAGCAGCTCTTTAGGAACAGTACAAGAAACAGACTGCAACTTCAAGGTGATATTCTCACAGCTCTTGTTTCCAACTTTCAACACTTCACCTCTAACTGCTTCTGAGTCAATGTTATTTACCTAGAAAAACAGATCAAAATAATTAGGTAAAAAAGCAATGAACGTATTATGAAAGCTTAACCATACCAAACTTATATTTTCCTCAGTAAGGTTGTTTATGAAAAGCACATACTAAAACAAAAAACAAAAACCTAAACAAAGCCAAACGAGATGGGCACTGGAATGGATTGGCTCCTTCCTAAGAGAGAGAAATGCAGTGAATTTCTGAGTTCGGTAGAATGCATCACACCAAAAGTGTTGGTTGCTTTAACCCTAGGTTTTCAGTTACCCAGACAGAAGGTTGCTGTCCTTTCATATGGCTACTACGATTCATTGGTACAGGTATCTCCCATTATGCCCCCTGCTCCCATTTGTCACTGCAGCCCTCATCCTGATCTTTGAAGTGAGCAAACACAGACAAATGTGTGGAACATCAAATCCTCTTCCAGAATAGACATCTCCAGGAACAAGCACATTTGGGGCTCACTGGCACTGTGCACTACACTCCTCGCAACCACTGGGCATCCGGTTTAGGACTGAATCCAGAAGCACACTCAAACTGTAACTTGAATCTTCAGGATAGTATAATATTGAATTGCTGTTCCCTGACCTGTCTTTCAACTAGTTGGAACATTTCTGTCTTGTCTGGATTAAGCATCAATCTGTTGGTTCTTACTTATCCCAATGCTAACATTACACATTGGCTAAAATCCTGCCAGTGAAGTCATTCCAGCAGGAGCAGTTTTTGGTAACTAAAGGCTTCCTCTATCCCAAAAAGAGTTCCATGGGAGCCTCAGGACCTCTGGCGAGGTGGGAGGATTGGAAATGTATTAAATCACCATGGCTGATGGCCTCACCAGCCTTATGCAATATGACTTCTAAAACAGGATTTCAGCCACCAAGTTAGACCCTTCCTGGATCTTCTTATTTTGGAGAATCAGAGCTGGATGTCATCAGCGTATTGATGGCTTTGGTGTGTGTTTTGGGGTTTGATGTTCAGCTTGGCAGCGCACCAAACCCCCAAATTCCAGACTCTCAATGACTTCATGAAGACAGGCCCCTAAAAAGAGCTCAGACAACACTGTTGGTGTTCTCGGTTATTGTTTATAGTATGTTTTTTCATTATGTTATTACTGAGAATTGAAGCTTGCACGGTAAATATAAAAATTTTAAAATTAAGATCAACACTGACCTTCAGTTATGCAGCTCACATGGACTTCTGCACAGTGTTAAACATCCCACAAGTACATTCCGACTGGTTTGTGTTTATTTTATTTAAGCGAAACATTATACAGTACAATTATGTTTCTATAAAGAGCTATTCTGCTATGCACAGTTCTCTGAGAATCCTAGGCATGTCTTGCTATCTTGGTTTGGAAGGAGGACACCAGACATAGGCAAAAAAGCTACATGATAGGACAGTATGTGCTTTTTCCTCCCTGGAGGAAAAAAGTAACCAAAGGCGAAACAATGGAGGTTTGTTCTTGCTTATGGCCCTGAGGGATCTCTATGTTGTTACTAATTCAGTGACTAGATAATGATTACCATTTATAAAACAGCACTGAGTTATTCAAAGACACTTCAATGGACCTCATGATTCTGATTCAAATACCATGTTCTTGTGCTGCCTGAACACTCTACGACTCTTCCTATCAATGCCAAGTTTCCTAACAAGAAACAAAATGTGGTTTCTGAAACTAAGAGGCTATAGAACCAGGGCTACAGATCCAACAAATAATTGAGCTTTTCTGCATGTACTAATCCTGCCCAATGTTTCAAAACATTTGATTACATTAGTAACTACTTGCTTTTAATTATTCAATTATATTTTAATTAACGTATAGTTTAATTCTTTCTAATGTTTGACTTACTATGTTTTTAATTCTAGTCTTTTTAATATTGTGAGCCACCTTAGGTCCCCTTAGGTGGCCTATAAAACAATGAAATTAAATAAATTAGCAACCCTGGGAATTTTACTGGAGAGATACAAATAAATGCCTTAAACATTTTTTAAAAAATTGCACGTCTTAAGTGCTACCTCCAAAGAACTCTTTGTCACCTTATACTCCATTTCCAAACACGAGTGCAATATTCCTGTTGCTGTGTAAGCAAATCTGGAGCACCCATGAGCAAGTGTGAACCATATTGGCAGATGTGGTACAACAATGTGCATCTAAAAACTGTTAAGGGAGGGGACTTTAAGGACAGAATCCTCAATAACCCTGTAAATACTCAATATTGAGAAGTTGAGAAGGTGGGGGGGGGAGAACAATGATGTGGATGGAATGGCTGGAAATTGGGGATGAAGGAAGAGTCATTGTCTTAATGCCACAGTGAGCCAGGATTGCACAGGAATCCAAGTTATCAGAAGCACTGGAATTCTGGCTCAGTGTGGACAAACTAGAGGACTTGGACCCCACTTTCTTGCAGTGGGAGTAGCTAAACAAACCATAGACTTCAATCCATGATTTGATTCTCATGATGTCTAAATGCAGCAACAAGTTGCACTCTGGCTTTTTCTCCTTCAACAAGCCATAGAAGCAAACTAAGGGCAAACCTTAAATTCTGTCTCTGACTTTTTGGGAAACACAACAGTGCAGTGAATGCTGGCATGCACGGACATCAGGAGGTCTATTGATTGTTTAACCATTCCTGCTGCAAGCAAGGATAACTAGACAATGGGAGACCATACACTGGATCACCACCAAGAAGCCAGAATTCTGTTTAATTCTGGCTTGTGATGACATATAAATCCAGCCATCCACCATTAAAAAGAGTATAGAGAGAAGCGTACAATAGCTGGATAAGACACTTCTTGGGTCATACCACAGAGGCATTTTTAAATTTCTTTGGGGACAGAAATAAGAACTTTCCATAAAAATAACTAGAAAAATCCAAAGTGTTAATGTTGCTGGGCTTGGGCATCAATTTGTCCACAGCATCCAAAAATCCCACTATAAAGATCTGTCAGTGCTTTGGAAACTCATTCATTTTGGATGGCCTCCCGTAACGCTTTCAGTGGTTACAGGGTTTTCTGAAATTGCTAAGTTGCCTAAACTTTGAAAATGTTTTGTGATGTATGGGGCCTGTATTTTTTATGGTTGCTACTTCAGAACTGCATTAGAAAGGGTTTGATGTTTTCAAGTTATTTTATAATTTGGGTAGTAACCCACCTTGTGAGGGCTATGCCTTACGAAGAAGTTTAAAAACACTTACACAGAGAAAGCAGAAAAAATGGCTGCATAAATATGCTTTGTTGGCATAACATTTTTATAATAAAAGCACTTTGTTCTTTTTTCAGTTAGATTAAAAAAACACTTTTGGTTTGTATATATTCATTTGCTGGAAACAGAATGTGCCACATTAGATTAGTTTTACTGAAAAACCAAATGATAAAGGGCCTGCCATTCTTCTGAAACTAATTAAGAAAATAGATAAAAGAATTTTGGTTTGGTAAGAACTGTTTGTTCACTGAACCAAGAGGCCATTTAATTTCATGCTGTGTTTGCTTAATTATTGGATGACAAAATATGATCATGAGGCATGTAAACTTCTGTTTTTGTGTGTACACAAGCTCCTAGTGCTGCCAACGCAGCCCACACTGACCTTTTGACTGAAGAAACTCAAAAGCTGGCCTGCACTTTGTGAGTGCCTCTCACTTCAAGTTTAACTTGTGGGGGAGGATGCTGAACAATCACCATTGTCTACCCTGTGATACATTTCTCACTTTAAATGGGAACTAATGAGGGATACTATTCCCATGTATAACCAATACTAGTGTTAGTGGGTAATATATAAACATTTACAGCTTGCAGGGCAATCCTGGATCAAGGTATTCAACATTAGACTCCCCGATAGAAATGATACAGAGATAGGATTTAATACACCAACAAATACACAAAAATAGTAGGGCATAAATCTTAATGCTGGAAATTTTCTTCGAACAGCAGGAGCTCACATGACTACGTAGGTGGGACCTTCCACTCACCAGAAGCTCAACAGGATATTGCCTATATAGTTTTCACAGACTGCTTTCTATGCACTCCTAATTTTTTACTTTCAAGTAAGTTGTGAAAACCAAACAGAGTTTTATTCCAACCTTTTCTTTCATTCTGTTTTCTTCTGGCAGGAAGAAGCAACATTAGGTAAAGCTAGAATAACATATTACAAGAAAAAAACAGTTGCCGTGTTGCTTTCTTTCTCTGGACATACTAGGAACAGGTGACACAACAATACATGACATTATTTCATGGCACTGCGTATTTCTAGCCCACTGTCAACAGCCAATCATCTTCCCTTGCTTGCACAGACAAAGATCCCACAGTGGATTTCATCCCTTAAAAGCTCGTGTAATACATAAACCATTCTCATATATGTCACTCACCATAACTATAAGAATTGTGCTAGTAACAAATTTATTTGTGATCTGATGGCTGTTTCACTCTGTAAATTCATGTTTAACTTCTTTAGCATCAGCGTAAGCTAAAATAATTGACATTAGATGCTAGATTTAACTTAAGTCTCTTTTATCTTCTGTTTATCAAACTCAGTCAGAATTATGCATTTCACAACCACACTCCTGCTCACTTCAGTTCCCTATTGATTCTGTGCACCTTTTATTCCTGACAAATTTTGCATCTCCAAAATGCCCCAGAGTAATGGCAAAGATTTGCAACATAACACCTTACCTTAATGACTATATTTTGGTTTCCTTTGGAAATCAGCACTGGTTTTTCAGAAATTGTAAAGGATGGATCATTCACATAATCAAAGTTAAAACCAGATGAAATAACACCATCAAAAATGAAAAATACTTTTGTCACAAAAGGCAGTGTCAGATTAGAGGATTTCAGTGAAGGAGTTGTACAACAGATTATCTCAGAATTTGAGCGATGGTTACACACCTGTAACAGAAAAGGAAAACAGATAAGGAAAACAGATCAGTAGATTAATATTAGAATGTAACAGGGGCCTACAATATTTTCCTTTCGATAGGAACTTATTATAAAGCTTACACACACACAAGATAGGAGCAAATTCCAGTCATATCTATTGTACTAGATATTGTGCTTCTCTATGTGATTTCACTTTATTGTTATTGTTTGTTGATGTTTACAATTGGTATGGCATTATTTTTAGCCTACATGTGTTCGTTGTTAACTGCCTGGATAATGCATATCAGACTATTGGGAGTATATGATGGATGGATGGATGGATGGATGGATGGATGGATGGATGGATGGATGGATGGATAGATAGATAGGATAGATGGATAGATAGATAGACAGAAAGACAGTCAGACAGGATAGATAGATAGACAGACAGACACGATATCATTGTTATACAAACTGATTTAACCAAGTTATACTAGAGGCATTTTGTCTGTACACATATTTGTGGATATATCATATGTGTCTTGGAGGCTCATTTATGTTGTGTTCCACTTTTACATCTGAGACTATAATTGATCCTTCCAACCTCAGGAAATGCTCTTTGTGCTAAAGGCACAAGGTGTTGAAGGTTCCATGACTATTTCCACTGGTTATACAGTGGCCACTGGTAGATAAATTAAAATTCTTAGCCCTAATTCATGTGTGTACTTTCAATGCATATTGAATTATACCAAGGGAGGGAAAGATGTGGCCCTCTAAATGCCATTAGACTGCCACTTCACTTAGCAAAGTCAGTGATGCAACCTGCAATCCAACAACATCAAGATGACCACTAACTCCCTCTGTTTCTGCTCTATAACCACTGTTCCCCCTGGTACTTTGACAGACGACACAGATCTGTACTGAAAGAGCTGAAAGATCCACAGAAGCGAAAGAGGACACAACCTGCATCTGTTAGAAATGTATGTATGGGCCCATAAGAAATCGATTAATAGACCAACTCTGTGAAGTAGACCTAAGAGAGTACTTTTTCACTTTAAATTAGAGATGGGGACGAATATAAAAACGGATCGCTTTTTCCGACGAATATAGCCGATTCGTTAAATATTAGTCGATCCGTATTTGTGGGTTCCAGAGACCCCCACGAATACGAAGGGACGAATATTTACCCGTTTTTATTCGTCCTTCGTATAAAAACAACAACAACAACAAAACACCATTCTGCCTACCGGTCGCCGATCAGCTGATCGGCGGCAGAAAGGCAGCCACCACCCCACACAGCTACCCAATACCACAGCCTACCCCCACCCCTTCCTTTCCCTACCTTAGGCCCCACGCCACGCCACCCCACCCCCACTGACACCCTCTTACCTTAATCGCTGCTGCCGAGGTCTTCTAGCCTCGGAGCTACGCATGTAAAAATGGAGACTGGCTGCCCTTTGCAAAGATGGCGGCTGCAGCTTCATTTAGGGTAGGGAAGCTGCAGCTGCCATATTTGCAAAGGGCAGCCTGGATTCCCTTAGCCTGCCTTAAGGGAATCCAGGCTGCCCTTTGCAAAGATGGCAGCTGCAGCTTCCCTACCCTAAATGAAGCCACAGCCACCATCTTTGCAAAGGGCAGCCAGACTCCCTTTTTACATGCCGTGGCTGCGAAGGCCTGATGGAGACCTCGGCAGCAGCTATTAAGGTAAGGGGGTGTAGGTGGGAGTGGGGTGGGGGTTAAGGTAGGGAAAGGAAGGGGGTGTGGGGGTAGGCTGTTGGGGTGGCTGGCTGTGTGTGTGTGTGTGGCTGCCGATTGGCTTTTGATCAGCTGATCAGCGGCCGGTAGGCAGAATGGGCTTCTGTGCCATGTGGTAAACTCTCCTGGGGGGACCCAATTTGTGGGTGAATAACTCGGATGTCCGACATCCAATCTTCACCAAAGTTGGCAGGCGTGTTGGGGAAAGACATAGGAAGCCCCATTGTGATTCTGGAGTCTTTAAGTACCTGGGGGGAGCTTTCCTGCGGTGGTCCTCTTTGTGACTATATAACTCGGGGGTCTATTATCCAATGTTCACCAAACTTTCAGAGGTTGTAGAAGTGCTTCTGAGGAAGCTTCCCTGCAAATGTGGTGTCTTTAGGTGGTTGGGGGCCAGTGTTATAGCCATTTAAAATGCAGATGAATCGACGGATCGATTCGTCAATTAATATTCGTATATTCATTGATCCGTTAACCTTGACGAATAACGGATCAAAACGAATTGCCATTTTTTTGATTTGTCCCCATCTCTACTTTAAATATGACATGGCAAAGTCAGTCAGAGTTTATGCCTGCATGCTAATGCCATTTAAACAAGACATGGCTTACTGTGATAGGAATAAACTGCAGTGAGCCTTGGTCTTGCTCACAATCCCTGTCCTAAACTTTACCAGAGCAGCTGAGAGGAGATTGGAAGCATCTGCTTTATTTAATTTACTGCAGTTGATTGGGGATGTAGCCAAACTCTACATGGGGTGTAGCCCTTTTGATAGTCTCTGACACCCACGAAATTAAGAAGCACAGCCACGAGGCACCATACAAGCAGCTTAGCTAGCTCCCATGAATGCTAGCAGGAAATGGAAGCTGGGTGGAATGATGCTTCTCATGCAGCTTTTGAACTGCTGAATTGGATTTCTGTTTGAACTTGCTGTTCCAAAGCCACCTGGATTTGCTGTTGTGAAAGAGGCAGCTTGGGTTTGGTACATTTATGTGTGCCTCTATCCCCAACCAAAAAGAAACCTTGTGTTTCAATATAGAGTGAAATATATGATGGGCAGGTTGGTGGGAATGCTGAATACCTGGTAACCCTTTGCCTAATAAGACTGGGAGAGGAATTCCAATCGACACCAGCAGAGGTGGAATATAAAACCTACACTTTCAGTCTCCAAGTCCCATTTTGAAATTTATTTTTAACAAAGTTGTTGTTTTGACTTATATACTGCCCCACAGAGCTAGAGAACTCTGGGTGGTTTACAATATAATTATGGAAACAATACACCCACCAATGAGCTGAGTACTCATTTTACCGACCTAGGAAGGATGGAAAGCTGAGTCGACCTTGAGCCAGCTACCTGAGTCCATTGGGACTGAACTCAGGTTGTGAGCAGAAGCTTGGCTACAGATGCAGTTTAACTACTGCACCACAGGGCTCAAGGAACCTGGCATGCACTTTTGGCCATGATTTTTAGAACTTCTGTGGATTTTTTCTGCATCATCCACAACTTTGTACTGCCCAGCCTGATGAAGACCTGTATAGGGTCAAAAGCTAGCTTATGTTTGTGATGCAGCTTATGCTTAGATAACATAAAATTACATTATAGAGATATTTGCACTGGATGAGGAATACAGCCTGTAACCAACAAAAATGCATGCAAAAACAGACTGCAGATTATGCATTCACTCCATCAGACGCTGTCACCAACATGGAGATTCGTATGCACCTTATGGCTGACTCAAGTCTAAACTACAGAGAACCACAATGAATGAATTTTTAAAAAAACTAAATTAAAATTTAAATACAGCTGAAAGGGTAGTGGTATCTTTAGCTGCTCCAATGACAGACAGTACATGACATTGTGTTTATCATCCACGTGGTGTTTTATCTTTTTTCATTTTCTAAAACACACAACCCATCAGGTTATTTGCTGTGTGCAGCAATGAGATTTATATCAGAAAAAGAGAACAAAACTGCTGTAGAAGAGTTAAACGCTGGCAGCCAATTCACCATCATCATCATCCACTGAGATTAGCAACCATTACCCACAATTAGGAAAAGAAAAAGAAAAGAAAAATAATTTAGTAAGAAAAAGTCAAGACAAGAGATCAACCAAGGACCTGCCAAAGTAATATGTAATTTGTCTCCCAAATTCTGAATAAAGGAACTGACCCCTGTCACCTTTTTCTAAATTCATTTGTGCATAAAACCTCCCTAGAATTAATTTGAGGCTGTTGGTTCATATGCCCATGGGAAATTCTGCTCCTGCTGCATCTTTTTTTCACCAGGCAGAACAGTTCAAATAGTACATGGCAGAGAACTGTGGTCTTTTATTCAGTGGGAGCGACAAGAGAAATAAATCAGCAATGGAATTTAGTTGAGACAATGGAAAAAAAACATTCCAGACTACTGCCAAAAATGCTATGGGCACCTCAAGCTCAACACTGGCAAGAGTAAGCAATGTTTTTTCCACTGTCCTACCTAAATAACTGTAGAACTGTTGAATCATGGGTTTGGAGATGGGTGGGAAGACAGAGACAGGCCCTCTTTTCTGCACAAATCCTGGGTTTCTGAAAGAAAGGTCATTTATATCCTATGCCAGAAATTCTGTATCTTATGTTCCCTGCTTAGAAAATTCAAATTTTCCACCCAGAACAAATCACACACAAAAAGGGAACATGCACACCAATCTTATTTTACACAAACATAAACACCAGCTTACACTTCTAATGTACTATCTTTTAAGTACTTCAAAACACCTCTATGTACAGGCTGAAATTGCTGGAACACAGAGCTACGTTATGCAAATATATATATCTATATACACACACACACACACATTTTCCCCTTCTGCTTAATATATATAACTATATATAACTATATAACTATATATATAACTATATTTAACTATATAACTATATATATAACTATATATAACTATAACTATATATCTATATAAACTATCTATCTATCTATCTATCTATAAAAGCAAAGCATGCTGCTTATCTATCTATCTATCTATCTATCTATCTATCTATCTATCTATCTATCTATCTATCTATCTATCTATCTATCTATCTATCTATCTATCTATCTATCTATCTATCTATCTATCTATCTATCTAGTTGCACCATAGTTTTATATATATAAAAATAAAAACTATGGTGCAACTTTTGAGGATACCCACTCAAGAAAACTCCAACATGTGTTTTTGAAGTTGGGATGGAACAGAGGGAGAAAATTCAAATGCTGCTAAGTAACTGTGGCAAGTGGCTTCCTGAGATCTCTGAAATTGACAGCAGAAATTTCTATTTGGGCAATCTCTTTTTCTCTATTGTAGGTAGAATTTCACCTCCAATGTGAGGCAAAACTATTTATTTGGCTTTAATTTGGTTTAAATTGACTGTTCCTGGTGGTTTAACTAAATTCCTAACCCCAACTCTGTTAGAGGCAGGCCGTGTTAACTGGGCAGTCTTCCCTCCCCCAGCTAAAGAGAAACGCTTTGAGTTTCAAAAAGGCAGAAACGGAGAAGGAGGGGGACCCAGATTGCCTATGGCTGTCCTCTCTTTTAAGAGATGGGTCATAAATTCCAAATCGCTAGCTGAAGAAGAGCTTGAAACCAACATGCCTGCTGCAGCTGCTTCCATCTAAGAAGCTCACCTGGCCTCTACACCATCAGCCATGTGAATTTGGACATTAAAAACAGCACATAAGTTTGCAACTGCCCACAAGAACTTGATGCACAGACTTGAAAAAGACGATTTGTCATCGAAAGCTCACTATTTGTTTTTTGTTTGCTTGTTTTATATTTTTAATGATTAATTTCCGGGGAGATCCGACGAATTTTATATTCCTTTGCTGCTCTCCAATAAGGTTTCTTACATTACTAGTAATGTGGCCAAATAGCTTGCTGCAGTTTCCTGACCACATAAGGTCTTTGAGTGCCCCCCACCCTTGTTAGAGATGTCTTGTTTAACATACTTTCTAGGAGAGTTGGGGTGGCATACTGACGGTTATATGTGTCTCCTAATTTCATCCTATATCATGTGACTGCTGTGATGTTTTAAAAACTTTATATCCTTCAATGCTGCTGGCTAACTCAGAACTTCTTTTTAACTTTAATGTCGTAAAATAACCAGAGGGTGCATTGATGGTGTCATGTCTTGTCCAATGTCTTTGATATTATGTGATTTTATCTAAATAATGTATTTTTATCTTCCTGGTCACTGACCATAATAAATTATTATTACTATTCTTAATGGTTTTGATTAAAGGTATCACCTGCTCCTGCATTTACATTATCACAAGACAAAGATGATTGGATATGTGGAAGGTGGGTTGGGATATATGTAGGACAGTAGCTAGCTTAGTATGCAGAAGTTGGCATTTTAAAAACAAACAAACCTGAATCACAAGTATCAGCTGAAGTACTGAGATACAATAGTCCCTTTCAGCAACCTGTAGCTGCTGCAGCCCCTTACAGGAAGCTGCACAAACTGGCCCAAATCTTGTTACTTAGCATAAGAAAATATGTTATTTGCAAAGACTATTATGATTCCATAGTAATAGTTGGCAGTGGCATGAAGTGATTATTTCGTTCTTCACTCAGAATCCTTAAGGTTGGTTGGAGAGAGGACTTCCTTGTTGGTGACAGTACAGCCAGGAGACCCCCCCCCCCCCCCGGTGGCTGTATTGTTTTCTTCTCCTAGGCTTTGAAATCCATTGTCATTTAAATCCCCATTATATGCTGGTATTAACTCCTATTTTATCTGCTGTCTTCTTTTAGCTCTAAAAATGTTTGCTTTCTATTTTTAGCATGCTGCTTGCCTCCTCCTCCTCCTCTTCCTTTTAAATGAAGCTGGCCTTCGTATTTTGTGCTGCTTTGCTATAGTGCTTCGAGATCTTTTGCTTCTTATTTTATTGCACTATTTTGGAGTTTCAGATTGTATGACAGTTAGATTATTTGTTTTATATATTTCTTAGAAATAAATGATTAATAAATAATATTTAAAAGACACCTACATTCTTACTCTTAAAGAATCCAAAAAAGATTTGTATATTTCAGTATAGATCCTTGGCAATCATTATAATGATTTCGTTAGTGTAAATTAATTGCCCATCCTATCTACTGCAGAGTACCAATGTCTTTTAAATTAATAAAAGTAGCATTCATAACTTAGTTTGTGGGTATCTACCAGAGTAAGGTCTATAGCTTTTTACTTTATCATGCTAGCCTTTGAAAAGGATGCTTTCAGAGAGAGGTAAAAAATAATAATCTAATAATGCACTTTAGTGGTGATGTAATGTGACTGATTGGGGAGGTCAAGAGAAATTGCATTTGGAGTGCCCTTATTGTTATGTAATTTGACATGACATTTTTACTTTGAAATTGGTTTTAGCAACTGAAAAAATATGATGCCTTTCATGAAATACTTGATTGATAATCTATAACGGAAATAGGATCAATCCAATCAAGTCCAGACTAAATTAAGACACTGCCTATTTAATTTGGATTGAAATAAATTTACTTTAAACATTTAAATTGTCAGTTGAGGTGTTGTTGTTCTTTCTTTGTTTTTAGGGATGTAAGTAGAAAGTGCCAAAATGCAATACTGCTAAAAAAAAAAAAAAAAAAAAAAAAAAAAATCATCAAATGGACCAGAGGAAAGACAAAACATTTCTTTATAAAATGCATGGAGCCTACAATGTGAGGGTATATGTACCCTTGCATCAACACTGCTAATGACCTATGTAATGATAAATGCAAACATGACCCACAGAGCCTGAACTCCAATACCTAACTTAATTTTTCTTTAACTTATGGAACAGGATAAATGTGGAAGAGGATCCGTGTTCTTTAGGGCATCACTTAGCTGCTGACCCATATAAACCAAGGGGTAAAGGGGTAGCATGTTATGCAATCTTGGGCATCATAATAACCCCTATGATAAAAAGCCTTTGACAGAGAATCTAAAACATTTATTTTCAGTGACTGAGCAATAAACATATTGATGATGACTAAAAGATTTATACTGTATTGCACTGAATGGGAAAATTAAATAAATCAATAGCAGGAACTTTGAAAAAAGCTGAAAACAAAGATGGATATAACAAAAGAATAGCACTTGGCTTGGATAGATGAATCTATCAGATAGCAAGACTTTTTCCTGAACTTTTCAGTTGCACCAAAGATGAAGAACAGAATGATAAAGGTGAGGGTAGGTGACAGAGAAAGAGGAGAGGGTTATGTACACTCATAAAACCTTTTGGACATAATAATGTTGGGTTGTTAAATCATGGTCTGAGGAAGCTAGGAACCAGAATCATATCCATCTGCCATTCGTCCTCCTCATGCTGATTCAGGTATTTCAATCCTAGTCGCTTTAAACCAGATTGCCCTGTTAGGTCCTAAATGGGCAGTTCTAGTTTAGTGTTGACCTATCCATCAGGATCTTAAAGTATGTTTTGATCCTATTTTTAAAATCCTGTTTAGTAAACTGACAACCTGCTTTGGACTGAACACCAAACAGGCTAGGATTAAAAGTCCAAAGCCCAAACATGAACAGAGGGATGAGAACATGGTTCTGCCATTCATTCATAGCTTTCTAAACCAACTTTCAGAAAGCCAGGATTGTTCTCGCTGAGCTTGGCATATGAATGTGCTTGCATCTGAATCTGAGCTATTATGCAAATCTGTATCTGAATCTACTCACAGGGCAGCTTGAGTTTGAATACTGAGGTTCAGGTTTCAGGATGGAGGTTAATTTTCAACAGACTTTATGTGACTGGTGGGTTGTTAAATCTGACTATACTGCTCCTCACCAACCAGGCAGCACCTGCCACTGCACTAACACTTTTGACTGAATGATGTACTGTTTGATCTCCAACAGCCAAATTTTCCTTCTCCTTGGTAGTACTGTACATATTATATGCCTGAACAAAAACACACAGAAATATTTCCATCTGCCAATGATGCCCTAGATTAATCAAGGAATGTGTCTATGCAAATTCCTAGCACAGGTGCCACCATCCATGCCATTATTTCATAGTTAAAATGGTTCCATATTGCAAGATGTTGGCAAGTCTTTGGGTCTGAGTCCCAAGTCCAAATCTTCAGTACCAAGTCCTGAGTCCCAAGCCCCAAGTTCAAGTCCCTATTAAAAGTAAGTTTTCCGCAGATAAAAGAGAGGTGGGTGGGTTCTGAGTCGCAAGTCAAGTCCAAGTCATTGGGGGGGGGGGAACCTGAGTCTAGTCACCAGTGTGACTTAAGTCTGACCTGACAGAGAGTCACGCGACTCAAGTTCCCATCCCTGCCATACTGTCTCTGTTTTGTTAATGCCTGCTGGATGTATCTGTTCTAGAGCAGTGGTCCCCAACCTTGGGCCTCCAGATGTTTTTGGACTACAATTCCCAGAAGCCTTCACCACCACCTCTGCTGGCCAGGATTTCTGGGAGTTGAAGTCCAAGAACATCTGGAGGCCCAAGATTGGGGACCACTGTTCTAGAGCACTGAGGTCACACATGTGGGAGGAACCGATCTGGTAATTTCAAGAGATCAGTTACTCCTTTTTGTCTGCAATACTCCAGCCACAGTGGGCTCAGGGACACTAGGACTGCTCCAAGCATTAGCTTAATCCAACTCACTCATCTTTTCCCACATCATTTAGCTCTCACCCAGGGGAAGCTTTTCCTTTGTAAGCTTTTCCATTCTCCTGAATGCTGCTGTCCTCTTGTCTTGCTGCCCTCAACTATTTATACTATAATTTATTTAATAATAAATTTATAATCCATCTAAGTCTTCTGTCCTATTCCATTTTGCTGGCTCTTTACTAGGCAGCTGGTATCAAAATTCAAACCCCCACCCTCAATCCAGGCTGTATTTCTCTGAATCTAGGCCATATGTCTCTTTTAGACTTCATCCTTAAATAGTTGATACAGGTATTTAAATGTATGCTGGCTTCTACTTCCCTAAATATACACCTCTCCAAAATAAAAGATGACACTTCTCAAACAAGATCAACACTGACTCATACAACATAGGAATTATCATCATACTTCATGGGACCTAGTATGTTTTATGATATTTGGAAGTCATGCTGGCATAAAGTTTGCACTGTGTTGCTTTCCAATTTTTCCAACAACACTGACATATTATATTCCTCTGGTAGCTTTTTTTTTTTTAAATGTGCATTTCATAATTCAATGCAATTGTTCCCAGTTTCCACACATATTAACTGAAACTGAGTACATCAGATACAGGATATATTCAAAAATAAAAAGAAGAATAGCCCTTTGGAATGTCACTGACTATATCGTTGACATATTCTGCATGGAACTCAATTTGCTAATTTATAGAAATGGCTGGCTTTACACAGTATTATAGGGCTGATTTTTCATCAGAGCAGTCTTGTGGCATTTAAAATATTTATTCTTTTTTTAAAAAATACATCTCTTATTGACCTTTTGTTTGCTTAAATGTGCAAATACATGCTTCCCAATGAAAATCCGGACAGCCTGCTAGTCATGAGGAGGGAGACACAGGAGAATGCCATGGAATAAACTGCCCCAAATGTTGTCAAGGTAGAAGGAAGCTGGGAAGGAAGGAAGGCTGCAACTCTATGCACACTTGTTGTGTGTTACATGCAGTTAAGTGAGAAGTGACTTACAGAGAACCTAACAGGACTTTCAAGGTAAGGGCACAACTATGTTGAATTAAATCAGGAGCTGGTTCGGATTTTATAGAATCGATATAACGTTATGTGTTTTTTGAGTTGGTATGTGTGTGTGTCCTCGTGGAAACTGCACCACCCAAGGTCTTGTCTCTATGTTGTAAGTAGATGGGGAGAGGGAATATCTCCTAGCTTTCCAATCCATGAAGGCTTCTTTTAGATTGGTGGGGAGAGTGAGGAAGTGATGGTGGTTCCTCCTCATTCTAAAGAACAGCCAACCAGCTTTCTCCAGCTGCCGGGAGCTCCACAGAGTTGAGAGGGAGAGCACAGTCCACGTTCTGGAGAGGGGGAATTTTCAAGAAATTGTTGAGGAAGCAAGAATCAGGAGTTTTAGTGCTGCTGCAAGAGTGACAGCATCAGCAGCTTGTCCCCACTCTCCTCACATTTTTAATATTAATTTTTGTATAAGTTCTGAGCTGGCATAATGCAGTGATAAAATAGAAATAGATTTTTTTTTCAAAGGAAGACTATAAAAGACTGCAAGACCTCTTGTACTTGGTATCAGTTTCGGCAAACCCCCGAGACTTGCGCCAACACTATTTACTCCAACACAGGCATTCACACATGCCAAAAAGAAGTTTTAAAAGCACAGCCAGAATCAACTTAAAATAAACAACCTTCTCGTGAAAGATTTTTTAAAAACTTGCTTTCCAACCAAAAAAATGTAAGCAGATATTTTCAATTGATTTCAAGCATGCTAAAAATAACGCAAACCCATGTGTATTACAAGGTGTAGCTGAGCCCTGTATAAGGTATTTAAGAAGTGTTTTTACCAATTCCATTCCCCATTGAGTTTCCATTGCAGAGCCAGGTAATTTAACCCAGGTCCCCTGAGTCCTAGTCCATACTGTATTTACTACACCAAACTGGGTACCCACAAACACTTACTTGGGGATAAATTTAAATTAATACAGTGGAATATCAGTGCTTCTGTATACATATACATATTCTGGTCATAATTGACCAGATAGGCGGGATATAAATGAAATAAATAAATAAAATAAAAAATAAATATTCATAGAAATGTACATGTTCTCTTGAAGGTACATATATACAGTATGCATCCAATAATAACATATATGCTGTAGACTTACCACAGTAAAATTTTTGCCTAGCTTGGGGACCATTACCACCATCTTTGGAGAGAATGCTGAATTCAGGTTAATCCCTTGAGCTGTAATTGTGCTTCCACCACTGTTGAAAAGAAAGGAATTGAAATAACAGTATAGATCTCTATTTAGAAACTGGTGACTATTTTTGGATTTCATAAACATAGATGTACTCTTTAGACTCTATTGGTATTAAAAACAACGTTATGAAAGAAGTTATCACAGAAATAAGATGACAACTACAGCACCTGGTTTCATTATTGTTGTTGTTGCTATTGTTATTGAGATAGGGTCCTCCACCTAAACATACACATCCCATGTATTTAAAAGGTAATATACAGCTATTTTTAGTTCAATGCCTAGGGAAATAAAATGGATCGTAACTTAACGGTAGCCTTAATAAGCTCTAGCATAACATAGGATTTTGTTTTTGTTAATTTATTGTATAGCAGGTTTCCCCTGTTCCTTCAAACCACAAACAGCTTAGTGGGTTGAAAGACAGTGACTAGGATCCAACGGACTTCTCCGCTGCATCCTGCTGCTTCATCTATAATTGGTGATTCCCCTCTCCTTCCTGCATCTCCTCAAAATCTGTCCCAGAGGTCTGGGAAATGCCCTGGAGCAAGGTTTTGGAACCCTGGAAGGCTGCAGCAGGAATGGGAGGGGAATGAAGTCCTGATTTCACTGATGTGGGATAAGGAAACAACAGCACCAGATATCAAAGCACACCACTAGATCTTGGCCTTGGAAGCAGACGTAAAGTTTGTACTTGTACTTCTCTTCTACCTAGCAATATCTGAAAACCCAAACAACTAAATCATACGTTCTTACGATAATCCGAACACTTTTGAAGGGAGGAAGTTTCCATACCAAAAGAACAGGGAGCATTCCAAGTTCAAACTACCATAAGGTGTCCTGGTTTTACATTGTTCTTTTTTTACTTCACTCTTCATGAATGGCCACGCAGAAAGAAATTAGAAGCCTGCAATGGGCTACACCCTGAGGAATGTAATAGTAAATTACCTATATAGCAACTCCATAGAGCTTTTAGCCCTGGAAAAACCTGCCTCTTTCTACACTAACAAGTTCATCATCCTTATCTTGTCTACACTTTATCAGTATCCCACAAGGTCCATGATCAGGGGCAAGACACTAGGTGGAGAGACTGTCTGGGTAGCCCAATTATGCTTAATATTGCTTTAAAGTGTAACCATTTCCAGGTTACACCTTAAAGCATTAAGCATAATTGACAGAACGTTGAACAAGGGATATCAGATGGTAACACAGGCACTGGCTGTCATGTGTTATTTATTTATTTTGTATGAACACTAAGTGCACCTCCCCACAAGTATCACAGCTGTGTGGAAGTGCATCACACAGAAGAGGCTTCTAAAGAAAAGCCCCAATAGTCAAAAAGGTGCTAAGATCAATTATCAATAGCAGTCCTTTCCTATTTTGCAGCAACGCTGTTCTATTTTCCTTTGTTGCCATTTCTCTGTCAATAGTAAAGCTTCACTCACCTTAGGAAGGATTTAGCTGGATATATTTTAGAAACAGCAGGATCTTCTCTGTATGTAAAATAAACCCCTGAACGAACAACTGAGTCAATTTTCATTTCAACGTGACACTCTGACACTTCTCTTTGTAGAGGGGTATAACACTCTACAGTTTTATTAGATACTCTGCAGAAGAAACACCCAAATAATTACTATAGAATGCTTGCTACAACCACTGTCGCAAGATATATACAGCACATATTCTAAAACGGGTTTGCAGTGAGTTGGGAAAACAGTAGGAAAAGTTGGCTGAACATGTTTTATAATCTGGGATTAAATCACAGTTTCCCAGTTTAAGCAATTGAGGCTTAACAAACCCTAGAAGTTTTATATTTCAGTACAAAAGAGAGGAGGAAGAGAAGCATGTTAGGTATACCTCTCATCCTTGATTCAATAAATGATGGCGTTTAAGGTAAAGACTTTTAGCTATGAACCAGACCAAAAATTTGTCAAAGTCTTTTCTCTCATCCTTGAATTCTCTGAAAGACTGGCTTGATAAAATAAGGGATTTGACCACAATGGTCAAAGAAACATATGGTATGAGGGCAAAAGAGAGAAACAACAGGAACAAAATGACTTTGTTGTTAATTCGAAACCTTTGATTGATTATTATAAAAATAATTTCAAGACTCTTATATTTACAAGGACCAGTTATATATTTTTGTGTAATATTGAGAAATGTATTTTGATGACTGATGCTGTTTAGGCCAGTCTCCTGACAAAACTAAGTTTAAAGCCAATATGAAACAATAAGAGTTAATACAGTATTTCTAAGATTATACCTGGTTAATCTGCATTGCTTTTTACAAACATGGATCTCTTGTGAATTTCCACTGCTTAGGTATTCACCAGTTAATGTCAGCAAGGTTCCCCCAAATCTTGGACCATAGGTTGGGGAGATACTCCTTATGGTGGGATTCTGCACAGTAAAAATAATGTGGCTTGTTATTTTTTTAAATGGTTGATTTAAATAACAAATATTTTAAAAGTCATAAATAAAAGAATAAGAAAGAAATATAATTAGGTATGAGTGAATACTCATTAAAAATTGTTTCAGAAACACTAATCACATACCACGTAAGAAAATGTACTAAAAGAAGCATTTGCTTGTCCATTTGAAACAGTGCTTGAAACATTAAAACGTGCATTCTTCACAGGACCAAGTGTGCATTCCAATCTTCAACAAAAAGACAAAGATGTTAGTCCTAATTATGCTATAAATAAAACAGTATTGCACAGGCTCATCATAATAGACTGAGTTTGAACAACAAAGAAGAATAAGATCAGCTAACTAAGGACAAATAGACTTGTGTGTGTGTCTGTGTGTACATATATACATACATATATACATACATATATACATACATACATACATACATATATACATATATATATATATATATATATACATATATATATACATACATACACACACACATACATACATATACACACAAACACACACACACACACACACACACACACACACGTATGTATGTGTGTATATTCCAGCCGCATAGCAAATGTCTAAATCCAGATACAAACCTGTATCTAGGGGGGGAAATATACTGGACACACACATATACTGTACATAGATATTTATTAGAATATACACCATAACCATAGGGACGTAAGTGCATCTCCCCCTTTATGTGCCTCCCTTACAGCAAGGCAACGGAGACTGAGATTTTGTTGCACTCTTAGTGGTTGATTTTTAAAAAACTTTTGTTTTACACAGATCTATATGTAAATCCTTCATAAATATATTTCTTTTCATCCAAACACTATAGCAGTAACCTTGAGCTTTCTAAAAGTATTTTTTTTAAAAAGGAAGAGAATGTGTTAGAATAACTTTATCAGAAATATAGCTAAACGCCTCATGCGGTGAAGCTTTTATGGGCAAGTCATAGGAAAAAAAAGGTGCTTTGTTGATAGCCTTACTGCTGTGCCACTCCATCATTACAAACCATGATGGTTTCCACATTTTGCTAGAGGGTTATAGTACAGACGATGAAGATCTGAGTTCCAAGGCAGAGGAGGCACCTTCTGTGCCCTAAAGCTCTGATTGCAAGTATTGACAAGGTCCAGAAATAATTGGAGTCTGAAATACATATATTTCTGCCAGATTACTGCCAGTAGCTCCAGAGCAACACTTTTAATTGGCAGTTTAATCCTACTGCCATAGGTGGCACTGAACTGGTGCTGTGGCAAAGATATCTTTTCCAGAAATGGTAACTTCAAGCGATTATGATTCCAGCAACTCTATATACCACAATAATGAGGGCATGGCTACAGATCTGACACTGTAGGGTTCCTGAATGCAGGGGGGAGTTAGATGTCCAGGTGAAGGTGCAGTCAGGGTTCTGGCGTGGCTTCCTCCTTACCTTCCTCATGTGGAGAAAGGTGGGGAGAAGAGCAAATAGGGATGTACACCAAAAATGGGCTTGTAGGAGCATTCCTTCAACTGCTGCTTGGGTCTCTGAAGCATCTTTCTATCAGGGAGAATGTGGGACAGGCTAAGCTGCCTCTGGGATCCAAGTGCCAGGTGTGGGAACCCTGAGGGTATTTGGCTCTTGGAAACTTTACCGCATTGTGTGTTGAGAATGCCAGGTGGGCAAAACTCCCTGCTATCATCTCTAGTCCAGGATTAAAGATGCTTGTTATGTTATATCAAGTTGCATCTGACTTGTAGCAACCCTAATCAGGTTTTCCAGGCATGTGAGACATTTAAGGAGTGGTTTTACCAGCTCCACCCACCCCTCCTGTGAGTTTTTATAGCTGAGCAGGAACCTGAACCCAGGTCTGCTGAGTCCTAGTTCGCTGCTGTACATGGGCTCTCTGGATCAAAGATATCACTCCCTACTCAGTTCCTAATTGGGAAAACAAAGGAGGAGAGGAATGCCTTGGAGTGGAACTTCGCATTAGGGAGGGGTAGACCCCCCCCCCCACCCTTCACAGGTCTGACTGGGAGCACTTGTCTGCCCTCTAAGAACTGCAAGAACTATAGCAAGGACTTAGCCAGAACTATAACCTGGGAGCTGGATTATCTTCCACCAACACAGGCAAATTATCAATTGGAAGGGATTATTTTACTACTTTGATTTTTTTTTTAAATTGAAGATTTGTAGGCCATCTTTCTGAATCATGTCCCCCCAAGTATAGAATACAATAACAGCACTTACTTTCTTTTTCTTTTTTAAGTATATAAATATCATCATCATCATTCAGCCAATGTAAGTATGTAATACCTCTTTTTGAAAGAAAGAATGACTTCTGGTTTTTTTTGGCAACTTCCATTACCTTCATGGATCGGAAGGAATCCTTAGAAAGAGTATTGGTAACTTACTTGTTTTTGTCACTTGCTTTGGCATCCAGAACACACTGCTGTTCCCCAATATATATTGACATTTTTTTAAAACTGAACTTGTTGTTTTTGCTGAAACCAAAGTCCCACCCACACAGTGTCAGTCTTGTTGCACCGTCAAAAGCTGCACTGCTTGGAAATATCTAAAAAGAAAATAAAAAGGAATGCACTTAGGACTTCTGATGGGCTTTAAAGGTGTTTCTTTCTTCTTCTTTCCTTTTATAGGAAACAATAAAGCCAGAAAATAATTTCATCTGCTGGAGAGTACCCTACCCTTTATCTTAATTGCTCCTCACCTTTCATTCATCACAGTATGAGCTTCCTCAGACAGTAGCAATAAATAATCCAGCCACTGCTAGAAAGCTCTGAATTATTATGTTTAGGGGCACTGAACAAGCTCTGCATTGTAATAGTCTTTTTAATACTACTTTAGCTTGTCTTTTATGTCTTTTCTTATGGTATGTAGAAGAACACAATGCACTTATTTTATTACTGAATAAAAGAATATCAAACTGACTCTGTAACTTTATTTCGCCAACTTGATGAAAAGGCAGGAATTCATGGTGATGATAGCTTCAAAGACACCTAAATCAAACATTGCCTGGAAGCCAGAAATGTAACATACCTTCTATAATGCTTTGGCTAAATTGCTATCATTTGGCTACTTCTAAATTTCAAGTTAAAAATAAACTACTTTGCAGCAACATAGTGACAATCTAGAAAGGAAATGCTCTTCCCCTTCTACACCCAATAACCTTCTGTATATTGTAAATTGTGTTGTAAATATAACAATGGTGGGAAAATGTATGAATGCTACAGAAGTTGTACGAATTTCACTGAAGGGTGAAATTCAGCACTGTCAATAAAAATGTGACAATGCTTTAGGGTTTACATGGACTTTTTAACAATACCATCTAATTTTGCAAACATTCAAACCTCGGCCAGAGAACAAAAGATTTAATGTCTGTGATGGAACTACTAAAATGTCTTTGACTTAATCTTTTATAGTAGCAGCTATTTTATCCTTAATAAGCAGCACAGTTGTGCCTTTCATCATGAACTCTGCTATTTCATGCTGCATCTGAGAAGAGTATTTCTAGTCAAATGTCCAGGTTATTGTTCTCTCTGAATATACAGTAAGACTGACATAATACTTTTAAACTTTATCTACTTAGCTTAATATGAGAAGGATAGAATAAATGAAACGCCAGGAGGAAAATAGGTACTGTGCATATGCTACACAAATTAAACCATATAACAGTCAAATAACTGTTCCTGTAGAAAAGGGAATGTAATGTAAACCCTAATAAGGACTATTTGGAATCTCAGCAACAATAATTTCTGCGCATGCTGTTCCACTATCTCAATGCATTACGTTATCCAAGGGCTACAAACAAGAATTATTTCACAAGAATTGCTTCTCAGCATTCCCAATTCTTCAAACAGGACTGAAAACCGAACAACATATGCTAGGGGTTCTGTAGAGCAGATCCTTAAGGGCCAAATCTTCCTTCAACCATCCCATTACCCCATTAATTTTTAAAAATATTTGGCTACAAATGGCCCATCAGATCCCCTAGATTGGACATCTGAGGCTAAAGCATTTTTTTTCCTAAAGAGGAGATGAGGTTCTATAGGGATTAAGGGCACTGAAGGGGTCAGGGAGTCCATATGAAATCTACCAGCCACATTTTGTCCACTCATGCAGAGTGGTGATTTGCTGATGTGGTTATTTGGTAAAACAAAGCAACCTTTCAAATTCTGTGCCAGGGCCTGTGAAGATAATCTTTCATTCTTTATTCATGTTTCAACTCTACTCATATTCAACTCACAAGGTCATTTTTGTCATCACTGTGGCTCCAAAGGGCTGGAGTAGTGTGGTGGCTGCCATGTTGGGGCTGCTTTCTTTGCCTTAGCACAGTGGTTCCCAACCTTCGGTAACCCAGATGTTCTTGGACTACAACTCCCAGAAACCTGGGCCAGCACAGCTGGTGGTGAAGGCTTCTGTGTTACTCAAGGTTACTCAAGGTTGGGAGCCACAGTCCTAGCACATTCTACAGGGAAGGAGAGCTTTCTACACTTCCAAAGCCAATCAATTGAATCAATCCCTAGGTGAGGCTCAGTCTGGAGGGTATAGAAACAGCTGGTCTCAGCTAGCTGGCCTCTTTCATTGTTAGAGCTTCTCTCACTCATCTTCCCTCTTTACATTTGTATTTGTCTGGTGTACATGTGTATATAATAAAATGGAAGGGTGTCTTGTAATTTTGCCACAGCTTTATTGGAGGCAGTTTGGGGTCTGAAAACAGATCCATGGAGAATAAGAAGGGCCCTCCTCAGATAGAGCCCCTTTTTAGAGACTGGGTGTGTGTGGAGTCCCAGTGCACAGCCATCTGGGGGGGGGGGGAGTACACACTTCTGCCCCCTCCCCCACTCAGTGACAGAGGATCCACACAGTGGCACACATTCATGATGTTAATTCTAATTCTGTTACCTTTTTATCAGCCACCAACCAGGTTGGCTGATGGGTGATCTGTCCTCCATGTTAGCCCTAAGGCTATTTGGCAGCTCTGATGGTGTTATTTCTGAGATCTGCAACTGCTTATAGTACTGTGTGAAATTTCTTGATATTGTTCCCAAAGCCCCAATGACTAGGCGCTTTGGGAAAACAAAACAATTGTTTTCCTTTTTAGGTCATATATTTTGCATAGTCTGGCTTTTACTTTTTCATTTTTAAGTTTTGAGTCTTTTAAGTGTTTTAAGTTGCTAATGCCTGCACGTAATTGGTTTATTTTTCTTTCCAGCTGAATTTTCCATTTTGGAGTGCCACACGTTTTCCAGGTTTTTTACAGCTTGTAACCAAGTTCCATGGTTATTATGGTAGCTGTGCTATACATGAGCTAGTTTGTTTCCTTTAGCGTGTTGGTTGGGATTGTTCTGATGACAACATTTGCATCATTCAGTAGATCTTTTACTGGTTTACTTTGTAACTGGAGCAAATTGGGGAGCCTTTGTCTTTCTGTGTTCTGGCTAATACGAGTTACTATTTTTCCCCTCAGTTATGTTTGCCATTCTGTCAACTCATAATTTCTGGGTTGTTCCGTAAGTTGTTTCTCTGTTGAGGAACTCCTGCAAAAGGAACCACATGAGCAATTTTGTTTTCAAAGTGTCTTTCAAATCTCACTGTGTACTGGATTGAAAGTCACACCACAACTACCTGTGCACCAGAAGGCAACAGGCCTTGGACTGCTGCTGGTGTCATGCATTTCAGTGACTGACAAGTTCTTTTCACAAGGATAGGATTCTGCATATGATTTTCCAGATATTAGTCCCTTTGGAATATTTTGGGAAGCCCTTTACTATTTTGGATTGGGGAAAAACAGGTGGATGTTTACTTAAAGACGTGATGGTTGAAGGAACACTGAATTACCCCTTAAAAGCAAGGCATTGGCTGTTATTTAAACAGCAGACAAAAAGAAGAGTAATACACACAAATAACTTTCCTACCTTTAGAAGTGAATAAAAAGGCCAAAGCCACAATTGTGTTTGTGAGGGCATTCACCTTTCTGAAATGACCCAGATTCTACAACAAATGTTTTGTTGATGATACCGTTCCATTAAAAGGTTCTCTCTCTGGTGACACTCATCCAAATTTCCCAGCTTGCTTCTAGACTTTATATCATCTCAGTTAACAATCACATCATTTTCTCCTCACTGGTCTATGCAATAATTGCATGGCATTTCAGCCAAGTTCCAGGCCAAACAAGCATAGCTGTTGAATGCCAAATAAATAGGCATTACAATGAAAGTTTCTAGGGAAAATTACTTCCAGGGCTATAGCTGTGTTAGTCTCCTGCAGCAAGAACAACCAAGATTCTTGGGGCAACTTAAAAACTTAACAAATTTTGTTTGGCATAGGTTTCATATAGTGGGCTGACTCCTGTAAAGGCTTGCACTGAGGAAAATTAACTACCTATTAGAGTCCCACAAGACACTTTGTCTTTCAGGGAGGACTTGTTTTATTCCTAAATGTCTTCAATAATTGTACATTTCTGTGTGCAAGAATAACTGCAGGTGTTTTGAAAGGTTGGATCTTTCTCAAAAGAATTTTTGTTTTTTGAAAGATAAACCAATTCAATTGAGAATGTCAGTGGGACCTATAACTACAGCTGGGGACATGCTCCTTATGACAAAAACCTTCTAGAAGGAGGATGGGCTATATATATAAAAAGAGAGTGCTACAAACCTTGCACAGACTCTAAAAACAAATCATTACTCCTACAGGGCTTGTCTGTTAACACATAAATACATTGGTTTTATATTTCTTGGAAATAGGATTTTTTTCCCAATTAAAATCTCCAGCCAAAATCCTTTGGTATCCACTGCTAATAGAAGACGGCTTTCTCTGGTTCCTCCTGCTACAAGATGGCATAGTGCCAAAAAAAAAAAAAAAAAAACTACTCCAGAGGATTTTCAGACTATCCAGAGTAGGGTTTTAGAGTGTGCAAGGGACCACAGAATGATCAGGTGCTTGTAGATCCAGGTGGAATCACGGGGATCCAACAGAAGCACACCATTAAGATTCTGGCCTCAGTCACAGGGCTGCCACATTGATGGATGCTGTTTTTATGTCAGTCTGTGAAAATATGACAGGATTTACAAGCATCTGTCCTTTCTGTGGGCTGAAGTGATCTTGTGACTGTTGAGCAACATGTCGAAAGTGTGTGGATTTTATTTTTCCTTTCTGTATCACAAATACCTTAGTTCATGGAACTAAAGCTGTAAGTGAGCATGGGACTAAATCCCTCAATGCCATTGGTAGAACAGTCTTGCGGTTGGCTACCAAAACATTACAAAATGATAGAAACTTTATCATATTAAAGACAAAAGTGAGCACTAGCTACAGTCTTTGCAACTACTATGCTCTATGCCTAACTTCAGCACCAAGATATTGCACAATATTATATTTAAATTGTTCTCCAAAAACCTTTTATATTATAAAGGATTTTCCTTTTCTACTGCAAATGCCATAGCAAGTTATTTTCTATAAGAAAGAAAATGAAGCCCACAGTTCTCTGCTAGATTTAATGTGCTTGCTTTTAAAGCAATAGGCCAAAGATGAATAATATGGTTTTTTTTTATTTTTAGTAGTAATGCCAACCGTCATGGCCCAGCAAAGCGTGAAATCTGTTTTAGTAGCTAGTAACCATAAAAATATAGCTACTCAGCTGTACTATTTCCTTTCCTTTTAGAAACAAGTTTCACAAACTTGCACATGCTGTGGTGCAAGCTATTAATATTTTTCAGGATTTATCATTGCCAGAATATAATATTCATTGCATTTTTAAAAGAAATATGTTTAGCAAAGGAACCTTGGTTTTAAATCAACCTAATTGCACTGTAAGAAATACTATTTTTCATTCACTAACTTCACACTAATTACTCTTGAGAGTAAGAACAATGTGGTGATTTCCATTTAAAGATCGTCAAAAACTGAATAAAGTGACATTAGTTTACTCCAACACAGGAGTCTAGAATTATTTCATTATTTCATCTAAAAATATAGATGTAACATGCCCTCATACAAAGAAACAAACAAAGAATATAGGGCAACTTTGAACAATTTCACATTCACCTCACAGAATCATAGTGTGACATTTCAGCTACAGTAAGGTCTTTTACCCTTGCCCTGGCACGGATAAGGGGCCTTAATGTAGTTTTAAATATGATTTACATTCACTCTAAGGTCCTTTTACTCTATGTGAACTACATAAAAGGCCTAATGTAACTATGAATCAGACTTAATAATTTAAAAGTTATTAAGGACCTGCCTTCTAGCTCATTTAAGCCATGTGCACTTGCTGAGCATGAATATAAATGCCCTCTTTCAGAGAAGACAGATTTCCTTCCTTTTGCACATCTCTACAGTTATAATCCATTAGAACAGACATATTTTTCATTATCGCACTTTGTAGTGTCACCATGTGCTTTGTTTTGTTTTGTTTTTTCAATATCTGTTACAAGTATAATGCATGAGGTTTGCTTTGGATGCTATTTCACACACACAGAGATCGAGGATCTTCTATTTCTACACATAGCCATCAAAGGGCAATAACAGCAACAGCAGCAGAAACAAATACATTGTAGTGTAAATAGTTGAGGCAAGTCATTATATGCGTCACAGACACTCTGAAAAACTAGACCTTCATAATTATGTCACACTTAATGCAAAATGATTTGGTTAAATGCAGAGGCAGCCTATATAAAATTTACAATGACCATAACTAAATGAAAACAGCTATGAACTACTAAGGTTCATAGCTGTATACTAGTCTCTTGTGTAATTTTACTCTTGCTTGCTTATGTTTGGGTTGATTATCTTATTAGAAAATTATTCTCCCTCCTTTATTGTTGTTCAGAAAGTGTTTATGAGTGAGGAGAGAATATATATATTTGTCTTATCTGAAACCAGCTTCTAGTTGTTTCTTTCCCCACTCATAAACTCTTTCTGAACAACAATAAAGGAGGGAGAATAATTTTCTAATAAGATACTCAACCCAAACATGTCTCCAGAATTGACAGCTCTGTTGCAGAGCTCCCACAGGGAAAATGGCTTATATTGAGCCAGAAGAATTGCTTTTTTACTCCCATCAAATCAATATAAAGGGTATAAAAAAGGTTTTTAAAATGGCTTCACAATCAGCAACGGTCCATGGTCCAAACGAGGAAAGCTTTTCACTCTGTAACTGAGAAATTACATCCCCCCACCCCATCACACACAAATTCAGACTATAGGCTGTTGGTGCTCAAAACACAGAGAAGAGCACCACTTTCTACTAATGCATCTTGCCAAGAATGAACAAGTCACTCTGTGGTGGTGAACTCAGAAGTGAGAAAAAGTTGATTGTGGGCCTACTCACCAGCTGAAGAGTGGTGTTCTAAAGCTTAGGAGCCATACAGCATATTTATATTTCACTTACTCCTGTATATAAGTATGCATTTATTAATGATTTTAAATTTATGAGAAACAGACAGACAGATATTTATAACTTTGGCCTTAGGAGTTAGTTCAGAGGAATGAAAACAGTTGCATGTGAAGTTGTCCTGACTTCCCCAGTTTCACCATGATAACAAATTAATTTCCTTGTTATGTTTACACTCCAGCTTTACCCCCGTGAGCTAAAGGCTTTACACCCTATTGTTTACCCACTGATTTTATCCTCACCACAGCCTATTAGACTGAGTGTGTGTGTGTCTGGACTATGAATTTCATGTTAAGTGGGAAACTAATTTTTTCCAAGTCTTAGCCCATGCCCACTATACCTCCTTAGCTCTCTCAAGAGGAAGTCCCCTAGTTAGTTTCCTGAACACTGTGTAGGTAAATGTTGTGCAGGTGAAATCTAACAAAGCGCTTCTCTATACTTGCATACCTTTTTCCTTTATGCAACAGGGAAAAACTTTGGTGGAGAGGGCATTCCAGCTTGAAAAATGGGTGGGGAATAAGAATGCGCACACACATATAATGGTTTGGAGAAGCATACTTTAACTTCAGGAAAAAAAGCACATGTGCATGCACAGAGCCAGGAGTTCCCAACACCATGTTTACATGGCCCTCAGTTCAATGATGTACTGTTATCCCACATATGTGTATGAATATACACAGTTTTCATACAACTGGGAGTAAATTTACATTAGCAGAAAGAAAGAGTACAGCAGGAATAGCCAGTTGACAGCCCAAAGATCACATCTGTCTCTTTCTGTCTCCTTCCAGCTCTCATCCTACATTGTGCTCAACTGGATAGCCTCTGCTTCTTCTCTGGCAAGTGTCCTTCCAAGCAGAAAACAAGAGTTTTATCTAGACCAGTGGTTCCCAACGTTAGGTTCCCAAATGTTCTTGGACTACAATTTCCAGTAATCCTGCCCAGCACAACTAGTAGTGAGGGCTTATGAGAGTTTTAGTCCAAGAGTAGACCTTTGGTCTAGATGGGCGGAATAGAAATCCAATGAATAAATAAATAAATAAATAAATAAATAAATAAATAAATAAGAACATCTGGGGACCCAAGGTTGGGAACTACTGCTCTATATTGTTCACAACCATTGCTAAACCAACATGACTATACAGTATTTGGAAACAGTAGGGCTATGCATTTCCCAAGAATTCATTCCATACAAGAAAAACAGTTTATTTTACCTCAGAGATTTGGGGTGAGCAAGTCTCCTGTGTCCACCCTTCTACACTGCACTCCCATGACTGCACACACTGATTGCCACACCAGCCACAGTTCATGAAGGAAGGTGACAGAAGACACAGACTGCAGGTATTGAAGTGAGAACATCCAGGACCATTTAATGGGATCTTGGTTACCTGATGGTAGAAACATCATTCCAAAGGCATATTAATTAGAGGACAATTTACATTCTAAACTGTCAGTACAGGAACCAGCAACGCTTTTGTGGTACAATCTACTCTGAGCTCCCTTTCCAAGCATAAGACATGCATAAAGTCATTTAAGACTAACACAAACCAACACAAGCCAGGAAATGTTAACCACCATTCTTTTTCTTAATTCATTGTTCTATGGTGTTCTCAATAGCTTACACTAAAGAAAAAGAAAAAGGTGACAGCCCTGCATCTGCATTTCCTCTGTTTGGCTGGTTTGCATTAGTTCTCCTGTTCAAACAATTCTCAATATTCATTCACCTGCTTCCTCGGAGAAGAAAAACTCAAAAACAGATCCAAAGAAAAAAACTTGCTATTCTGTTTTGGTTTGGGAGGAAACAAATAATATACACAAGGGTCTGAAAAGGCTGCAAAAGAAAATAATTGCAATCCAAGTAGCGGTGTTAGGTAACCTAAATCACAATGGTATAGTCACTGAGCAGCACAGAGAGGTTATTTTCATGAATTACAAAAAAGTTTTTGTATTTCAACGTCTATGTTCAAATGTAAAGACATTTCTGCAAGTTTCAGATTTTATATCTTCTACTAATTTTCTAGAATACAAGGTCTGTTTATTGTTCCTTACAAAAATGGATTAAGCTATAATGGGTTGGATTTCAAATCTCATCTCAGACTTTCCAAAACCTGCTGGATTACTAATGAGCAATAGCCAAGCAGTTTCAGTCTCAATTTTACACCTATGAAACAATGCACCTTTAAAATATTTTGTAAAATGGTCAACAACTGGAACAATTGTCATATAAAGATGTCTCAACAAATGCATAATGATCAAATAGCACAAAGTATTAAGAAGTATTTACCTTCTTTCCAGTGACTGCTAGCATGTAACCATCATTGCCTGGTAAATTCTCCACAATGACCTCTGGAGAAACAGGTTGCAAATCTAACTGGAAATTCACATATGGGGTTGTGCGTTCTGACCGGGAGATCACTATCTAGAAAAAAATTAGAAAAAGAAATTATTTATATTCATATTATCTAGCAATTTTTTGTCTACATTTATTGATTCTCCCTCGTAAAGTACCAGCACTAAAATGCATCACACTGGAGAAGGAAGGAAGGAAAATAAATAAAATAAAGCAGACCACAACAAGCATGACTGTTAACATGCACAGCACAATTAGCTTAGTATAATTGTATCTATCTATTGCATTTATATCCTGCCTTTCCTAAAGTACTTTCAAGATGGAATACATGGCTCTCTTCCCCCTGCTTCACTGTGACTGACCCATGGTCACGCACTAAGTTGCATGGCTCAGTGGGGATCAGACCTCAGATCTCCTGTACCACAGTTCAGCATTATAACCATTAGAGCACACTGATTGTTTTTGTTTGTGTGCAGTATTAACTAAATACTATCAAGTTTGGCATGTTACATTAAAAATCAAGGGCAGCACAGCTGAACTCTTCAGTTAGTCTTTAAGGTGCCTCCATGTTTTTGTCTTCTTTATTTTCATTTTTTATTTTTTTGCTGTTTAGGTTACAAGATCTATGAAGTCCTGTTAAAGGCCACAGAGTTACTCTAAAATAAGCTTTCTAAAAAGATTGCCATAACGATTACCTCAGATGTGTAATATGAGGTGCAGCTATTTTAGCTTCACTGGCAAATCTTGATAAAAGTTTATGGTCGTTAGAGGACAATATAGGAAAAAAAAACCTTGATGAAGCTGCATAGTTGTAAGGGGCATGCGATTTAAAATATATTTCAGATGTATTCTGGTTTTTCTGGACAAGACACAGAATGAGAATGGATGAACGGCAAATCTGCATGAAAGCACAGATTAATGTTGGCATTAGGGAGAGGTAAGTCCACAGCTGCAAATACCTTTATCATTAGCTATGTTATCACTTCAATGTCCACTGTTTCAAAATACAGTGGTGCCTCGCTAGACGATTGCCTCGCAGGACGAGGAAATCGCTAGACGATGCCTTTTTGCGAGCGCTACTGCGCTTCGCAAAACGATGTTTCCCTATGGCGATTTTCACTAGACGATGAGGTTTCCCCATAGGAGTGCGCCGACTAGTGGTCAAAAGCTGTCAGTGCAGCTGTCAGTGCATTCCTATGGGGACCCTCACTCGCTAGACGATGTTTCCCTATGGGAAATTTCGCAAGACGACTGCGTTTTCCCTTGGAACGCATTGAAGCGATTTCAATGCATTCCAATGGGAAAACGTGCTTCGCTAGACGATGTTTTCGCTAGACAGCGATCCTCGTGGAACGGATTAACATCGTCTAGCGAGGCACCACTGTACCAAGAATGTTTTTGTCAGTTCATTCTGGGTTCCTCTTCTTGCCCAATTTTATTTCTTGACTACTAAGTTACAGTATTAACCCTTACAGCACTTCTAGGAGGTGCCCATAAAACAAAGCCAAAAGTCTTGTTCTGCCAAATGCTGAAAGTCTTATTCTGGTTTCCATGGTTCCAAAGAGCCACTTTGTGCTTCAGTAGGGATTCACCTTTATTTAAGCTGAAATTCACAGCAAGGAAACAAGCTTTGCCTTGGCAATCCTTTTTTATTTCTTAATTTTATTATTATTATTATTATTATTATTATTATTATTATTATTATTATTATTATTATTATTATTATTATTATTATTATTATTATAAACAGACAAACAAAAAATACATACAAAACATACATGCAGGGAAGTGTTTACCATAGCACAATATATAATATATAATCTTGACTCCGTAACTGTGTTACAGTACTAAAATCTTTAACCTATGTTATATTCTCTACTCATGTTTATTTCTGGGCTCAATCATAAAACATTTTTCAGTTTTCTTTAACATAACTTCTCAAATTCTCAGATAATATCTCTAACAAGCTATCCCATTTTAAGCCCAGATAAACCTTGTAACTATAAATATTTATAACCACATATGTTTACTATATATATATATCTTTCAAATCAACAATTTCTGATATTATATTCAGCAAGAGCATTTCTAGTTTAAAGGTTATATATACTTATGTAATTTCTTATATAATATCTTTTTTTATCTGTCTCCAAAATCGTTTTACTCTGTCACTTATCCACCACCTATACAAAAGAGAGTCCGAAGTTGCTGAGAATATTTTTAACCTGAATTTCTAATCTCTAACACCCTTTTTGCCAGTTTTGAAGTGCTATCTATAGAACATCTTTAAAACATTTTCTCTCAAATTTACTGATTAATCCATCTATAATTATCATTCCACATTTGAATCCAATCATATATGTCTAAATTATAGCCAAGATTTTGTACCCCTTCCATCATCACTGCTTTCACCCTTTCCTTCTCTGAATTCTCTTCTAACAAACAAATATACATTTTTTGAATAATCTTCTCATTAGTATAAATCCGCAGCTCATCCACCTGGGCCTTCCTCTCATAAAAGCCCATTATTTTATCTTTCTTCAATCTTGATTCTAAAGTCTCTTTTTCTGCTGCTCCCACTGCTTTGATGAAGTGGTCTTCCTTCTGAATGTTCCAT
Organism: Intellagama lesueurii; assembly: GCA_037013535.1. NCBI lineage: Eukaryota > Metazoa > Chordata > Lepidosauria > Squamata > Agamidae > Intellagama > Intellagama lesueurii. The sequence goes on along the minus strand of JBAJHW010000005.1, from coordinate 65,090,526 downwards.
TCTCTTTAAATCCTGAAGTTACCGCCTTAATTTCTAGCGTCTGGGCTTTAATCTGATTCTTAAATTGATTGATAATGTTCATTTGGAACTCCTGTACATAGTTCTTAAAAGAATCTTGCATTATTAATTTTGATGGACTTGTACATTGACTAAAGGTTGTCATTTCTGTTTCTTGGGTATAGATTTATTGTAAGATGACACTTTCCACTGAGAAATAAAACAATTCAGCTTTTAAAAAGTTCAGATACTTTGATACCACTTCTTATAAATCCAGCAGGCCCGTCTCTGCTTCCGTCTTCTCTCCAGTTCACACCACGTCCACCAAATCTGTTTTTTTCCTTCCTGTACTCCAAATTCAGTCAAGAGCCATAGAACAGTAAAACCATCAATCAGTCAGTCTTCGTGTTAAATGGATCAGTCCAGGCCCAAACTCCCACTTAATACATCCAACTGTAAATCCAAATTCGGTCAGGGGCAGTTTTAATTTATAATCCACCATTCGCAGATCACAGCAAGGCCGCTTGGGGGGGGTTTCCCCCTTTTTTGTATATCAACACCCAGAATTCTCCCCAAGTGCCTCTGTTAAACACTCTCTTTAAGAACTCAAATCTTCTTAAACCTCTAGTATATTATATATCTGGTATATTATATATCGAGGGAGGACAGGGGGATGAGAAAGTGATTTCCGTCCATGTCTTTTAACTTTCGTTTCTCTTTAGAGTGTGACGCAGTTAAAAATCAGTCGATGTTTCAGGGATACAATAACAAAACCATTTAGAAAATAAAGTTCTCCGTTCGATTTCAAAGAGAGATTGAGTAACAGCTAATTTGTCTCTTAATTGTCCCAATTTAGCTGGCTTTTGTTCTTGTTTGTTGTTGTTCTCTTTATTGATCCTCTGTCACTTTGTTTATTTCTTCTCTGCTTTTAAGTCAGCAGCTTCAGTTTGAGCTGTGCTTGCTCGTGAGAAATAAAAGGCCAGTTACTCACAGTTCATGTAGTCAAGCAAGAATCTTCTGCACACTTCCCACCTTGGCAAAGTTAGGCAACTAATTCACCAGAAATGGCGTCTCCCGGAGCAGAAGCTTTGAGAAAGGAAACTCTCACGAAGACAGATTGCTGTCTGAATTCGGAGTTTTTCCAGCTCTCCTTCGCTGCAAGCCTACTCTCCTGTAGAGCTTGCCCCACCTTTCCACTGCTGGGGGGTCTGCTGACCTGGAGTTTACACAGGGGTCCCCAGAGCCCTGGGGATTCCCTCTGCTCTCGCTGCCGTTGCTCCGTCTCCTCTCTGCCTTGGCAATCCTAACCAAAAACTGCATTCCTTATTGTTAGTTAGTTAAAGGTGGAGTCAATACACAATTATCACTGTCATTCTAGACTGAAGTTGAAATAACTGTCACATTCCCATTTATATCAGGTATAGCAATAAAACATTGAATATCTCTATCATTATCATTACCTGCCTATCTCAGAAGCATCACATCCTTGGAGGAAGAAATCTTCCCTGTTGCAAGGTACTAACATTCATTCTAGAATGAAACTAAGGTGACTTAAACTCTTGCAGTAGAAACCTGCCAAAGCAGACCACTGAGCCTTGGTATGTTGTATTGATTTTCCACTCTTTTGTAACAGAGGCCCTTAATAATTTTCAATAGTGGTCTCTTCCAAACCTTCCACTTGATACTCTTTTACTGGAGAAGCCTAGAATACCTGGCGGGACCATAAAAACATGCATAACACATATGCTTAAATTGGGCTACAAAAATTTAGTGGGCACGTCCTGTGATGAAGCAATTAATCTAACAACATCATTTAACTTTATTTTACAAAATGATGGGGGAACTGTATGCATAAAAGTATTTTAGAAAATGTCTGTGTTATAGGAAGTATTTAAATGTAAATGGATTAAGAATTGTAAATGGACTAAAGAACCACACCACAGTTGACCAACCCATGTAGTAATACATTTCTGAAGACAGATAAGAAAGGAGCTAACAGGACATTACACTCTCTCAGGTAACATATTTAAAATTTTGATTGCATCTGATTATTATGTAGGTATCCTGTACACACACTCCCAAGGACCTGGGGGACAGGTAGAGGTACATCCTCATGTGGCCTCCAATCAAAGTGTTAGCCATGCCCAGATATGCTTACCATTAGATTAACAAATAATCAATAACAACGATGTATCAGAGATCTAAAGCAGTGGCAACCCTGTTGTTACAAATAAGACTTTGCCAAGTATCTGGCCCTTGCCAAGTTCAGGTTTATACAGGTTTCCTTGAGGTAAATTCAATAGCTAGCAACACATAACAAACTTTTCCGGATTCAATGGCTGAGTTAAGATTTATAATGCTGACTGTGCTGAGAGAAGCATTTTGGTACTGAGATGTAATCAGAGACAAATGTGTAGTGGCTTTCCACAGCAACCAAGAATATTTCAATAACTGCAGTCTGTGGAAATGGCAAGTACTGAAGATATAAGATCAAGAGATTAATGGTTCAAATTATACTGGAAATGAATAATCATCTTGAAGTGTATGGCTACCAGCTAAATTCTTTCCAGCATTTTTTATTATTATCAGTTGATTCCAGTATACTATCAGAAGTTTTGACTACCAGTTAAATTACACCAATGTCTGCATATTAAGACTACAGTTATTTCAATAAAATGCATACTGTTAACTTTTGTAACTGTAACTTCTTATCAGACTATGACATCTAGAAGAACTATCACTCTGAATGCTTCTCAAGATGTTTTCCACAAAAACAAGAGACTTGATTAAAATCTTGCCTCCCCTCCCAACAGTTCTCTGGCAGGTGTGAGTCATTATCCAGAACAGATATACCCAATGCCTATTTTATTCTCTTTCACAGTATATTTAATACGGCCTTTCAAAAAGGCATATTTATAGATTTCTTAGAAATACTGCATATCATTCTAATTCAATGAATACATCTACTTTGAATGCTTTTTCCATTTAAAGAAAACATTAGAATAAGAAATTCTTTCATATCACCTATGAGGTTCCAAGTTTTAATTTAATTTAATTTTTCATCCATCCCAGATCTATTGTGCTGCTCAAAACAACTGGAATGGGCTGACTTTCAGGGAATTACACTTCTCTGATCCAAGTTTGTCACCACTGTTATCTTTGAAGCGTACTTGACATAGAGTTATATTGCCCAAATGAACTAAGGAGATGTATAGTTTAGCATTTTGGAAAATTCAAATTGACAATAATGTTCCTGACAGTCACAAAGCTCAAAGGTTGAAAAATTGTTTAGTCACTTACATGTAGCTATTGCTAATGCAGCTACCTATGAAAGGTGGATTTGTACAAATTCTAGTTTGTACAAACTATGGCATATGTCTGAAGAAATAGCTCACAACCCATGGCAGTTTCTATATATTTTAGGACTTTAAGACTATATATATATATATAGTCCTTTTGCTTTTGTTTTGTTTTTGCTGAAGCAGACTGGCATGGCTGCTTCTGGCACCCACAAACTAGCTGCTCTCCCCAGCCTGCAAATTAGAATTCCTAGAAGTATGATTAGCCATAATTTTCTCTAACATTTCTTTCTCATATTAGTACTGAACTCTAAAAAATCATACTGTGCTCTTTGAAGAGCAAGAGGTGTTCAGAGCCAGAAACAAAGAGGAAATTGCTGCCATAACAGTTCTGCTGTAGCTGGGTATAGTCCCTGGTCACCCTTGCAGTATCATCTCCTGGGGCTAAAGAAAAAAAAATCATTTCAGAAATAAAGGAATACTTAATTCACAATCTGGCACAATACTGCCACATACTTCATCTCTGCAGTAGAGAAAGGTCCATGCTTTCCTCCCCAAGCACTTTTACATGGCATCTGCAAAGCTATTGAAAAGGTGACAGTCTGGGTGATTGCTCCATCATGATTTCTGTAATGAACTGCCTGCCTCTAAAAGAATACTTCCCACAAATATACCTCTGTGATATATGGGTGTGCCCCAAAATAATTTCTCCAAGGGGGAAAAAAACCCCTTCATTTTAAGCTGCCCTCAAAAAGGTAAGGAGATTCAGACCATAGATCAGCTTCTACCCCCATGAAACACTAGAACATAATCCCATTATATAAATATAAATAATCCCTATCTGAAGGAAGTCTCACAGGTCAGCATTATGTTCAATTTTCATTGCACATAACTGCAGATACTGAAGCAGCTGCAGCAATATAGACAGGCCAAGTCACCTAAGCAGCCATGCAATCAGGCAGGTGTCTGGACCTCTGCGCATTACTGTAGCCACTTCCACATTTGCAGTTACATACACAGAAAACTGAACAGAACATTAGACATTGGCCTTAAGGGTTTTAAACTTAAGTAAGCAGAGCCCCCACTTTAGAAAATCAAAGAGCGCAGCTCACCATTTCTGTTTACTTGAAATGGGAATTATGGTAAAATAACAGGTACACCAGAGCTTGATCTGGGATGTGAATTTCTTTGCTTCAGCAAGAAAGGTATAGCTTTGATGGTGACCATTTACTCTAAACCACAGAGTTTCTTCCTTTCGAGAAACTTCCCTGCTCCTTTAAATATAGAAATAATCTAGCTAGAATCCATTAGTAAATCATAGCTAGAGTAGGCTCATTGAATCAATGGAACTTATCAATTCTTTACTGATTCAGTAGGCCTACTTTAATTGCAATTTACCACTGCATTTTAGCCATGATGCTTCTACATCATTCTTGGGGAAATAAGGTCTGTCTTTCCCAAACAACTTAAGGTATGAGAAAAAATTTAGAAAGCCATTATATAAATAACAAGGCAAGCAACCAATAGCAAGATCAAACCTCAAATTCATGTAGAAAGCAACCTTCTTGAAGCCAGCCTGTCTGGATCTCCAATAAAACCACACTCACTCACATATTGCTGTTCTTGTCCTACTCAAAGATTTCCCCTGGGAAATACATTCCACAACCACATGGGTTTCACCAAAAGCTAGTTATACCCAAGTGAGAGGACTAGAAAACCACAATTTTCTGTACATTGTGCATTTGATTAAAATACAGAAGTAGAGAACACAAGGTAAAAAGTGGCAAGTGTGACAGGTGGAACTTCAGCATCAAATAGTGAATTTAATAAAATGGTTGCCTAAAGAAAAAATATGTTTCTACAGGGCAGCTAACACAGAAACTAGTTCTCAGCTACAGACACTGTAATTTCAGGCCAGTTAAAAATTGAATATACATGAATGTTTTAGTCACCTAAAAGGAAAAAAATGTGAGCCACCTGGTGTGAAGCAGTGTATTTGAAAAATCTGTATTTCACTGAACAAAATACTACTGGAACAAACAGTCTGGGAAAGTCTTTAAAAAGGGGTGTGCTGTTTTTCTAGATGCAAGGGAATAAAATTATAAAGTGTGTTCAAAGCAAACAGCTACTGGATACTTCAAATCATGCTGTGGCATTGTTGGCCAAGCATTAAGAGTTGCAATGGTGAAATCAGAAATATAACAGAAAGATCAGCCTTCCAACCATAATACTCCAAGATGTGTTATGCCTTATAGTAATATTTTTTATGTTGTACAATCTTTCTCTAATTCTACAACATGTTTGAGGATTTCTGCTAATCCGTTTAATAGTTCTGATATATATAACACATTATACACATAAAGTGAAGTCAAAGACAAGTGATATGGGCTTGTGACATAACCCTTTCTTATCTCCTTCACATGCTGAGTCCATCTGATTCACAGGGATCTGGCTCAGTATGTTAAGAAACCAGGATAATAAGACAGAATCAGAACTGTGAAGTGTGTGTAGATGTCTGAACATGCCCTGTAAGATTGCAACCAGGTTTATTGTGGTAATTATTTGACAGCTTACTCAACTAAAAATAGAGATTTATAATTAATTTCAGTACATATGAGCATTGCTCTATAACTTCAGCAGGTTTTGTCCAGCTTTCATTCATTGAGAATCCATTTTTATATCCATAACATTGCTAGTTGTGACAGCATAATTCTTTCTAACCAAACAAACACTGAGGAACCAAATTTACTTTGCACCCAACAGCTGTTCTTAGAGGCTGCGTTCCCAGTCACAATAGTAAGAAGCAGAAACAGCTGCAAGCTTGGGAGTAGGGGGGAGCAGGAGAAAAGTAAAACTTGTGGAGTGCTTGTCATACTGCCTGGAGAGGAAGTAGAACCATTTTTCTTTTCTTTCTCATGCATGGCAGCTGTCTCAGTAAAAATTATTAGCAGTCTGTTTTGAAACAGAAACTCAACAATATTTAATAAACTCTGAAGTCAAGGCTATTGAGGGACCAACACAAAGCTTAACACTTCTGGTAAAGCCAAAACAATGATGTGTGTGACTAGGCTGCTAGAGCTCTAACAGGGCAAGTGTATTCCTCCTTTACTCCTTTTTTCTAAAAAAAGGATAAGATTACTATCTGCACTGGAAAGACTAACTCTATTTCGAAGTCAAATACTTAATTGCCTGCGGCAGTTGGTGTAGAGCTTATCATCCTCTCTTCCCAAGCTGAAAAAGCGGTTTGATCTTCAAAATCCAATAGAAGATTCCAGGGCAAAAGGATACCCTTTCAGTAGTTCTCTGTGTTACATCACCATATATAAGGCTTTGAGGCCAAGAGAGCTTTCCAGATATTTTTCTCTTAAAAGCAAAAAGAGACAAAATCCAATGTACCTTCTCTTGTTGCCACTGGACATGCTCATCTCTACTAGATTTATCTGATACTCCTGGGCACATGCACTGGATATGTCATAATCACTGGAAATGTGGCCAAAGCCACTTACTCTGACATGGTCTAACTGATTTCCCATAACTGCATCCTATTTAACCCCCCCCCCCCCCTGGGAAACAGCAATTTTCTTTAAAAAGTTAAAACCAACAATCTAGACATTCTGATAGAACTAATTAAGTTGTGGATTACAGTCTAAATGCTTTTTTTTTCTTTTGCCACAGAATTGTGGCCCAATGGACCAGCACAGATTTGATTAACCATATGCTATCCAGATGGCCCATTTTAGCTAACTGCTAATATCAAAGTGGCCCACAGCCACTATTCCCTGCTCTCTTCTGCTGATATTCCAGAATCACAGTGTGGATTTTGAGCTAATAGATCCACCACTGACATGGTATTCTCCCTCAGACAGTTGCAGGAGAAATGCAGGGAACAACAACAGCCACTCTTTGTCGCCTTCATAGATCTCACAAAGGCCTTTGATTTGGTTAGCAGGGATGGCCTTTTTAAAATCCTTCCCAAGATTGGATGTCCACCTCGACTCCTTAAAATCATCAGGTCCTTCCATGAGGGAATGAAAGGCACTGTAGTTTTTGATGGTTCAACATCAGATCCCTTTGACATCCGAAGCGGAGTGAAACAGGGCTGTGTCCTCGCACCAACCCTTTTTGGGATCTTTTTTGCTGTCATGCTGAAGCACGCCTTTGGAACTGCAACAGAAGGTGTCTATCTCCGGACTAGATCAGACGGAAAGCTCTTTAATCTCTCTAGATTGAGAGCGAAGACCAAAGTCCAGCTGAAATGCATGCGGGATTTCCTCTTCGCCGATGATGCAGCCATTGTTGCCCACTCTGCTCAAGACCTCCAACAACTCATGAATTGTTTTAGCAAGGCCTGCCAAGACTTTGGACTAACAATCAGCCTGAAGAAAACACAAGTCATGGGCCAGGGCGTGGACTCACCTCCCTCTATTACCATCTCCACACAAGAATTGGAGGTTGTTCATGACTTTGTGTACCTTGGCTCAACGATCTCTGACACACTCTCTCTAGATGTCGAGCTGGATAAACGCATTGGCAAAGCAGCTACCATGTTCTCTAGACTCACGAAGAGAGTATGGCTCAATAAGAAGCTGACGACATATACCAAGATCCAGGTATATAGAGCCTGCGTCCTGAGCACACTCCTGTACTGCAGTGAGTCCTGGACCCTTTGTGCACGGCAGGAGAGGAAGCTGAACACCTTCCATATGCGTTGCCTCCGACGCATTTTTGGTATCACCTGGCAGGACAAAGTTCCAAATAGAGTAGTCCTAGAATGAGCTGGAATCTTTAGCATGTATACATTACTGAAACAGCGACGTCTACGTTGGCTTGGGCATGTCGTGAGAATGGCTGATGGTCGGATTCCAAAAGATCTCCTGTATGGAGAATTAGTGGAGGGAAATCGCCCCAGAGGGAGACCACAGCTGCGATACAAGGACATCTGCAAGCGGGATCTGAAGGCCTTAGGAATGGACCTCAACAGATGGGAAACCCTGACATCTGAGCGTTCAGCCTGGAGGCAGGCGTTGCATCATGGCCTCTCCCATTTTGAAGAGACCCTTGTCCAGCAGACCGAGGCAAAGAGGCAGTCACGGAAGCAGCAAAATCAGGGAGCTGGACAGGGGACAGATTGTATTTGTCTTCAGTGTGGAAGGGATTGTCACTCTCGAATTGGCCTTCTCAGCCACACTAGACGCTGTTCCAAGTCCTCCATACAGAGCACGTTACCATAGTCTTTCGAGACTGAAGGATGCCTAATACTCTGCTGATATATAACTCTGGCTGAGCAATACAAATGTCAGTCTCTTTCCTTGGGCTTCAGTTATTGCATGACAGTGTAAATAGATCAGTGAAGTTTTTTCTGCTTTATGGATGCTAACAGGCAATATGCCTCATGTTCCAACTGAGAACACATGAATGCAAAATTTATGTCCCTCTAACTGTTGTCAAACTACAAATTATCCCTCACTATTGGCCATGTTGGCTAGGGTAGACATGAACAGACTTCAACAACATCTCTAAGGCCGTACACTGTATAATGGATAAATTTTCACTGGCCAAATGTCTTTGGGTCATTAAAAAACATTAAAAGGCCCAGGAAAACATCCCCCTCCCCAAATGTCAGTCAGAAAAAATGCAAAAATGCAGATATAATGTATATGAAGGACATATTGGCAGTCACCCTATCAAATTTCAACTTCAACATGTCCTTGAATTACCTGTGGTAGTTATTTACACAGTGCAGAATGGTCAGAGAGGGCAACCTGAGGTCGTCTTTGCAAGCCCAGTCCATAAAATATTCATGATAAAGACCATCAGATCTGAATGGGCTGCAAACCTATGCTTATATAATGATAATCTGACTGCATACAGAGGGACTTATTTCTGAGGAAGTATGTATAAAATTGCATTAGTGGGCTAGTCTGCATACAGTCAAGCACATCTAATAAAGTTTAGCACTGAAGTTTATATATTTGAGATGGGCTTTGTCAGCTATTAGCCAGCTATTGTTTGCAACAGCCATTTCAACTCTGTACACCTCCTGCTCTACAGAAGAAGAGCATTCCCCTCTGTTCCTACAATCCACATAATATGACATTTCAGAACAATTAGCTTTGAATTAATTGTGCTAATAGACTCTAACTTGAGTGTTGAAATGCTTAATCTGCCCAGTTGTTCAGTTCCATTATCTTGAAGATTGGAAGCTCCTCATTTGAGGAAATTTGAATTAAAGACATGGTGCTATTTGTAGAGAAATATTCCTATACAAAATCCTGTCCCATCTGCTGCAACTTAGGAAATGTGATAAGAAATAGCTTTATAAATTATTTCCTATGCAACTGCTTGCATAATAAAAAGAAAAGTCTAAGTTAAGTTGACATTTGGTTCTCAAAGTGCTGTAATACCAGTATCATAAACTCACATTTCCTCCATTCTCTGATCCCTCAAAAATGTATCTTAAAGCAAGATACATTAAAGATGGTTTTAGAGATAGTACATGTTACTAGGCCCTAAAGGCAAGCACATGAGATCTGTACTATTGAAAGTGTCAGCCCTAAGGCCTGCTCTGATAAAAAAAGAGGGAGGGTGGAAAAACTTTCTGGGTTATTACAAAACGGATCTTGAAAATAACTTTAGTCTGTAACTCAATCCAGTCTAATTCAGTGATGTGAATATTTCAGCTAATGGCACTCTGTGTTTCAGACAATAGCATTCCTTTTGATCCCTTGGCTGCCCTTACAAAAGGAAATGTGCTACGGAAGGATTGTGTTAATGAATGAATGAATAATAACAGCAGTATAAAGTGCAAAATATCTAGCTACTTGCACTTCCATAGAAGATACAAAAACCCTTTATGTTAAGATCAGAAAAATTGCAGGAGACTAAAGCAAACTGCGAAAGAGAAGAATCTTGTTACTACTAACGTTTTACCTACAGCTAACCATTTGTACTTTTTCCACCTGAAGATTATTCAGAGAGTCTTCAAACCAAGCTGTCTTGCCACTGACCCAGATGTTTTCATGAAAAGAAGCAAGATGCTAAATCCAATTCTATGGCTGCCATTACAGAATGCTTTAGGAGACAAAAGCACACGTTAAGCAAGAACTGAGATTTAAATTGTATGTTTCTCAGGAGTTACCAAATGTGGAATGTTCAGACATTACCTTCCACATCTATGAAACAAACCACAGCAGAGAGCGTTTTCTTTTACTGTCTTATAGAAGAACTACTGTATGTCACACACATCTAACATGCCAACTTCCCATTCTATGTTCCTCCCACTGCTTGAACCTATGAAACATAACTTCCTGGCCCAGTACAGACCAAGTGAATAGCAAAGTTACAGGAGCTTCATGGCACATCTGAATCAGTAGCACTGATGAAGCTGAGATCCCTCACTTGAGACTGTTTTATGACCCAGCAGTAAAGGCGGAAGCACTGGCTGTTGAGTGAAACAGATGGTAATATGGGAGATAACAGTACAGGCAGAATAATGTCATCACTTTGCATCAAGTGAATTACTAGCTATAAAATGAGGAGGACGGACCAACTACAGAAGAGAAAAAAGAGATGCATAACTGCAGTAATGGAAACAGGCAAATTGTGGTCCACAGCCGATATTGGGATTCTGGATAACAGCTGTGAAAGCAGGACTAAATGAAAAAACTATATATCTTGATAAACAATCTATTGTAAAGGGACTAGGAAAAACAGCTAGGAGCTAAAGAGTGATAACTAGTGAAAATAAGCAATAGTGGGCTAGATGGACCTATGACCTTCTTTGGTTAAATATTCTAGGAAAACCATTTTCAACCTTTCTTTGGCCACAACCCTTTTAGGAGCTCTTCTCAGGTTCCAGGGGTCCTGTCAAATAAGGAAACAACACAAACAGGTATCTTTCAGGAACTTTTCACATTTTTCAGTCTATGGACTCCAAGGGGCCATACAGCTCCCATTGAGAATGGCAGCTCCAGGATACTGATGGCAAAGCTAAACTTGGAAGATCATACCATCAAATCAAGTAACTAAGAAAACATTACATAGGAGGGGGCAGGGCTCCTAGACAACGGTTGCCAGTAGTTTTGACAATACTTGGTGAGATGGACCAAGGGTTGGAAATAGTATAGAGCAGCTTTGCTGAGTTCCCATTGATTAGATTTTGGTGCTCTTCTTTTTCTTGCTCCTTTAATTCTCTCTGCATCCTCTTTTGGCATTATTTCAGACAAATGTCAAAAGTGTCTTTCACACTAAAATGAAGCTTCCCTTTCTTCCCCTTTCTTTCTTACCTTCTCCACAGCTGAAAAGCTTGTGCAACAAAACAAAATTACAGTATTACCTACCTGCATGAAGCGGCCTTCTGATGTCCCTAGATTTGCGATCGTAAGATCCCCTTTGGTAAAGACAGAGATAGACGTTAACAAGACTGTGCTGAACTGCTTTGAGAACAAGTCAATCCTCTGCAAAGGTGTTGTGACCTCCACACGATATTCATCATCTTGTGCCCCGCAGTAAGTGGTGTTTCTTGAAAAAGTCTGCAAGAAAAGAAGACGTGTTTCAGCAAACCCCATGGAAGAGACCAAAATGTTAAGAGAAAATCAGGAAGAAACCTCTAGAAGAGAAGTCACTTTGAAGGTAGATGGGGGATGCATTTTGTGGAATGTAACTTTCAAATGGCTTCATTGACACAAACACACACACAGAAATACTCACTAAGAAAATTATTATTTCAACCTTTTGGCTTGAGTGTGATTTTGGGGATAAAAAAGCAAGATTATGAAGGGGCATGATTTTCTCATTTAACCTAGATATTACTTCCCCGTTAAACTGATGTATAACAGGATGTTTTACCATGGCCAGAATGCTATCGCTTACATATACTGACTTATGTTAAATGCAGTGGTCTAAATCAGTGGTTCCCAACCTTGGGTTCCCAGATGTTCTTGGACAAAAACTCCCCGAAGCCTTCTTAAACTAGCTGTGCTGGCCAGAATTTCTGGGAGTTGTAGTCCAAGAACATCTGGGGACCCAAGGTTGGGAACCACTGGTCTAAATCATACAAGCAAATTCCTGCCAGTTAAGGGGTCACAAATTGTACTCTTCATTGTGTGCCAGCCACATTACTTCATATGCAATGAAGAATACAATGGATCACTCTTTAACTAGCAGCAATTTGCCACTGCAGTTTCCACCACTCCACTTACACCAACACACATAAACAATAAGATGCCAGCCACTGAATTAATTTTTGGATACATACAACAAACTGTGCAACCTTATTCAAAATGATTTAAAAACATATCTTCAGGCTCTTCAGCAGAAAAATCTGTAAAGAGCGAATAAAGCCATAGAATTAACACTTGTTTTAAAAAATGAAAATGTGTTGCTTTTGTTCCTAGATTCTTTCGGGAGAAATAAAAATGCCTGAGGAATCACATATTTATTTGATTTCAAATAGTGATTGCATACTAAAATATGTGGACTATTCTGCTGCAACCAGACAAGTGCAATATCTTTATATGGCAATAACAGCATTTTAATGTCTCATTAGTGCTTATCCATTTTGTTTTAATTACATGAGGCTCAGAAGGTCTTGGTATCTCCAAGAAGAAAAGGAAATAGTGAGATTGTGTAAATGTAATTAGACTAAGAGTATTTTGATCTCTCATTGCTTAAAATTTGCAGTTAGTAATGCTGTCTTATATTGTGATTGTTATTACTATAAAATGTTATTTGTTCATTTTTAATCCTCTTCATTGACAAGGAATATGTGTGTGACCCCCCCCCCCCCCGAAAGTTATTCCCAGAATAATATATTGCAGGCTTGTTCTTAGGGAAAGATGAATGTTGCATTCATGATTCAATGCTAATTTATTAATTGAGAATACAGTTTCAATTGATGCTTTTCTGTTTTTGGATAATAAACAGGTAAGTTAAGCATCATACTGTAATAGTGGACAGTATATGTTACATGTTTGTTTCCAGAATATAAAGCGGGCCACTACAGAATACGAAGAAAACATACACATTCTAAAATCAATGATGCATTCAATTTTCTTCATTGTTATTTACTGTAAGGTAGATTATAGTATGATTGACTGCAACTGAAGAAAAGACGTGAAAATATTTCTTTTCATTTCCCAGGCTTTCCCCTCTATCCTGCAACAAAGATGTAAAGTAATTAAGTTTAATCATCAACTTACTTATTAGATTTATATTCTGCCTGTCCTCGCACGAGCCCAAAGTGGCATACATGGCTCTGCTCCTCCCCACTGCATCCTCATAACTAGGGGGAGGATTTCTATGACATTCCACACTTTCTCTGCAACCTATTATTCAATCCACAAGCGAATATAAACATGTTTATGAGTAATCTGGCTTTTCTCACCAAATTACTAATAAACCTGTTCAAAACCACTTATAAGGTCAAACACAGGATGCAGAAAAAATATGACATAGAAATGCTCTCCCTACTCATAACAATCTGGTGAGGGAGATCAAGTGGAGAGAAAGAGCGACTCGTCCAAGGCCACTGAGTGAGTTTCATGCCTTCAGTGGAGACTTTCTCTTGGATTTCCAAAGTCCTGGTTCACTGCCCTGAGCACGATATCTTCACTTCTTTAAACAACTGACTAAAAAGCTGGACTTTACAGGTCTTTTCCCACACAGGTTGTTAGTGTGTGTGAAAAGTCTATAAAAGGAGCTGCTTATGGTTAAAATACATCAATATTAATGCAGCAAAATACATCACTTGGTATTATTATATTTTCTTCATTCCTGAATCAACTTTTGAAGCTATTGTTTTTTTGACACCTAAAACCCCCCACTATCATCCTTTTGTTAGCAGTATATTTGTATATATTATAAACAACAAGAAAATTCATAGTTAGTTTAGAAAATATGACCACCTCTAAGGTTTCAGGGCAATGGAAACTCTGCCCCATCTCCAAATTATTGGCTACAGCTTCCATCAACCCTTATAACTGTCTATGCTGGCTTGGGTGCATGGGAAATGTAGTCTAAGAACATCTTGAGGACCACATGTTCCCCAACCAAATTAAACATATTAATCTACGTATGCAAGACAGCATTATGGAACCTGCCAAGAAAAATAACTATATAGCTTAGTTTAGTTTAGTTTAACTCTTTAACCATATTTCAGCTCCCCTTCTGACTTCACAGACTCCCCAAACCAGATGGTGCTGAACAGCAACTCCCATCATCCTCATCACTGGCTACTTTACCTGAGGCTGATGAGAGTTGCTGTCCCAAAATGTCAGAAAAGACATCTCTTCTTCATTCCTGACCTAAATTATTCACTTGGCTGACAATATGGAAAATATCATTATCTCTGGATTATATGTTCATAAATCAGACGCCAGCATCCAGTGACAAATCTCACAAATATGGTAGTTCAGCAAAGGCCGTCCTGATATGTGGCTTGGCATTATTTCCTCCTTCCGTGTACATGAGTGAAAGTACAAAGTCTATTTGTGACTCATTCAGAAGAAAAATGTTCATCCAATGTAGGTCTAAATTGGAATGTGATGAGATACAGGCAATTATTTAATCCATGTCCAAACTGGACATGAAGAGAAATTGTATCTTGCTTGCTCAAACAAAAATCTGTGTCTAGCTGGAATTTACTCTGTATCTAATTTTCATGATAGCGGTCTTCAAGTTTTTGTTTTTCTTTTTAACCCCAACCACTTTGGAAATATTTACAGTTCTTTTATAAATAACATTCTGAGCTAGGTAAATGTATCCTTCTCTTCTTCTAAAGATTTAAAAGTACTAGTTTATTTTTAGATTCTTGTGCAGTAACATGGAAAAATTAGTTATTAAGAAGTATTAAGAAACTGACATTCCACCTGTCTACAAAGGTACACGCGGTAACTTAAAAAAATCATCATGATGTAACATCAGATAAAATTATAGCCCAATAGGAAATAAGCAAGCATATATTTTGGCTCAAACAGCCTGGTGGGTTCATAGCAAAATGAGGATTGGAACCTCATATTACCACATCTAAGCCTAAACCAGAATGGACTTGATGGCACAGAATTATTATTATTTAAAACTCAGAAATTACAGCACACTGGCTCTATAAACTAGGCTAGCTGAAATTGCTAGACAGTTACTGTAATGTAAACATTCAAGACTTCAAGAGGTGATAGTTTAGACTTGGAGCCACCTCTCCTTGCCATCTAAATCTGAGGCAGTTGTTTCAGTTCTAGATCAGTGTCTGGTGTCAGTAATGGGTTGGGTTAAGGTGAATAAACTGAAACTTAATCTAGGCAAGACAGAGGTGCTCCTGGTCAGTTGAAAGGCAGATCAGGGAACAGGGATGCAGCCTATGCTGGATGGGGGTCACACTCTCCCTGAAAACCCAGGTGTGCAGCCAGGGGGTACTCCTGGATTTGTCTTTAAGTCTGGATGCCCAGGTTTCAGCTGTGGCAAGGAGTGCATTTGCATAGTTAAAACTAGTGTGCCATCTACACCTGTTCCTGGAGAGGTCTGATTTGGTCACAGTGACACATGCCTTAGATACATCCCGGCTGGTTTACTGTAACACTCTCTACATGGGACTGCCTTTGGAAAGGGTCAGGAAACTCCAGTGGATCACCACTTAGATTTACGCCAATGGACTTATGCAGGTAGGTATTAAGTAACTGGATTCTGGCCAATACATGGGAAAGACAATCCAAAGTGATAATAATTTGTATTGTTATGGCCTTCTGCCTCCTTAGCAAGCAGCTTGAAAGCTTCTGACTGGACAGATGGTGGCAAGTCACTGCCAGTTCTATTCTTAGGGCAGTGGTAGGAATGTGTGGCTCTCCAGAGGTCCTCAGATTACATCTGGTAGCCAGCATAAACAATTGTAGGGGATGATGGGCGTTAGAATCCAACAAGAAATGTAAGCCACACATTTCTCCTCACTGTTTTGACATATGAGAAGTAACATGACAAGTATCCACAAAATTTCTTGTTTTCAATGATTTCCCACCATACTAAAAACTCCCTAAGCCCCCCTGCACCAACCTTAACAAGATTTTCCAGCTTCCTCCAAAAATGGGAGTGTGGTCTCCTACGCTCCCATTTGCTCCTTGTTTTGCTCAGGAAACTACTAAATTCTGCACAGTTTAATGCCCTTTCTGGTGAATCCTATGCAGGAAAAATGCCATGATAAGGATCCTGTACAGCTTTCTTCCAGAAAAAAATGCCCAAGAAATCCTTGGTCAAAAAAATAACACTAGTGCAAAGAAATCTCACTGTAAAGAGAAATATATGATTCTTCCTCCCCCTCCCCACAGATCTTCTTCAAGAACAAAGAGGCTGCAAAATTCTCATCCCTGTTCCTGAATTATGTGCACAGCATCCTGATTCATCCTACAGACAAGTCAATTACAGTGGTGCCTCGACTTACAAACGTCCCGACTTACGACCATTTCGAGTTACGACCAGCTCCGGCTGCAAAATTTTGCTTCGACTTGTGACCGGAGCTTCGAGTTATGACTGGAAAAAAGGTGGGGGAAAAGGTGGGGAATTCAAATATACTAACTGTTGGTTGGCGAAGAGGCTGCTTCTTTGTAGCTCTTTTGCCCCAACGGTTAGAGAGAGTGCGTCGGAGGAGGCTTCGGACTGCCTGGTGCTGCTTTCTGCTTCTGAGTGAATACATACAGGGTTTTGCAGGGTGAGTTTGGGCTTGGGGGGGGGTTATGTTTCTGTGCTGTGATTGTGTGTGTGTGTTTTGGTGTGTTTGTTTTTTCAGCCCCAGCGCCTTCCGATGGGGCTTGCTGTGTTGGGGGGTGGGTTTTTTTGGTGGTTTTTTTTCAGCTGCAGCATGTTCCGATGGGGCTTGCTCTGTTTGTTTTTTTTGGCGATTTTTTTTCCGGCCCCAGCGCGTTCCAATGAGGCTTGCTGTGTTGTGTTTTTTGTGTGCTTTTTTTTTCCGGCCCCAGCGCGTTCCGATGGGGCTTGCTCTGTTTGGGTTTTTTTGTGTGTGTGATTTTTTTCCCCCGGCCTCAGCGCGTTCCGATGGGGCTTGCTGTATTGTTGGGTTTTTTGTGATTTTTTTTCCTGCCCCAGCGCGTTCCAATGGGGCTTGCTCTGTTTGTTTGTTTTGTGTGTGTGTGTGTGTGTTTTTCAGCCCCAGTGTGTTCCGATGGGGCTTGCTGGGTTTTTTTTGTGTGTGTGTGATTTTTTTTTCCGGCCCCAGCATGTTCCGATGGGGCTTGCTCTGTTTGGTTTTTGTGTGTGTGTGATTCCCCCCCCCCCCCGGCTCCAGTGCGTTCCGATGGGGCTTGCTCTGTTTGTTTTGGGTTTTTTGTGATTTTTTTTCCCAGCCCCAATGCATTCCGATGGGGCTTGCATTGTTTTTTTGGTTTTTGGTGATTTTTTCCCCGGCCCCAACGGTTTCCAATGGGGCTTGCAGGTTTTTTTGGTGTGTGTGTGTGATTTTTTTTCCAGGCCGGAATGGATTAATGGGGTTTCAATGCATTCCTATGGGAAATGGTGCTTCGACTTACAATTATTTTGAGTTATGACCATCATTCCGGAACGGATTAAGTTCCTAAGTCGATGCACCACTGTATTGGCTTAACAGTGTGTTTGTGCAAAAGAAACAATCTAGCACAATAGCTTTCTGCACATGTACTTAAATAAAAACAAAGATGTTTTGAAAACTTAATTGGATGATTTTATACCCTACTCTAGTTCAAGGGGGCATGTTTAGCTTTCAGTCCTCAAATCTATGAGATCTGTTCGGCCAGTCAGTATTTCTTGGTCTAAGAACTTTTAGGTAAGCAAGAATCAGAATCCAGGTCCCCTGCTACTTCACAGATGCTTTCAATTTATGAACTTCTGTGTAAACAACAACCCCTCCCCCAAAAAACCCCACCCTAAAATCTTTGAGACTAAATTCAATTGTTAGTCCAGACTACAGCAGACTAAATGGATGGGACTTTTAAACACATATGTAAGTCGAACTGATTCAATATGTCTACTTTGGTTGGGATTAACAGTTGGATTTAGCCTTTAAAATGAGATGACTGTAAATCAAGGGTAAGCAACTTGTGGCTTTCTAGATGTTGTTGGACAGCAACTCCTATCAGACCTGACCAATGTTACCTTTGAGCCACACAGGCACACTCAGCTTCTTCAGGTGCATGCAGCCAAGTGAGTGTATTCACCCATTTGCTTCCATTTGTGGCTGGAACTCTGCACGCAAGGGGTGGAGCCTCCACGCAGAGCTCTGGAGAATTAGAGGGAATGCTGTCCCTGACCATGACGAATAAGGGGAATTGTAGTTCTAAATCTGGAAAGTGACAAGTTGCCCATTCCTTGTCTTAGTCAACAGAAGATCTGGAAACTGCTAGTCCAAATTTCAAGTAGAAACCTAAATATTACAAATCTAACTCGAAACTCACTAGAGAGTGATAAAATTAATGGGGCAGGACAGAAGTGGAATTAAACAAACAAACAGAAAAGTAATAGCAGCAATATAAAGCATCAGCTATACATTTAGCAGTCTGTATTTCCAGAAATTCATACTATTCATTTACTAGTAAAACAGAGTGGGAGTGGATGTTATGGACTAGAATGTCAATATTGCATTAGGTAAGGTTAAGAGATAAATGCTGATGTAATTAGCTAATACAAATTAAAAACATCACACATTTTCTTTTCAAAGATCATTCATAGTATTATTCACTTTTGATATTGATTACCAGTACATCAGTTCTTGTAATCGGGTTAGTGCATTAGCACTAAGTAAATAGTATTGATTCAGAAACACATATTTTAGATACACATATAATATATTCATGCATTCTTTCTATTTCATCCATTTTGTTTACATTATGTTTTAAAGACATAGCAAGACTACCAAGACCAAAAAGCACTATCTACTGAAAACAAAAAAAATAAAATAATGAAATGTATGCTACTATTTTATTGCTAGAGACATCCCTTGGAATGAATAACTGCTTTTATCAGTAATTATCTCTAAATATTTACTGTGCACCTTGGACAATGACAACAAAGCAGGAATAGGCAAGATATTTGAGGTGGGCAAATGTTCAATACCCTCATTTACCCAACACACATCCAGTGAATGCATAAGGACAGCGGATGACACCCACTAAGCTCCATGATGCTGGCTGCCCAAAAGTTATTCCCCTCCCCTGCCAGGTCCATGTATTGCACAGAAGGGAACCTATATAGTGCTGTCCCAAGGATTTTGGGGAGCTAGGGCAATCAGGATTCTGATCATATGGATGAGCTGCACAGTACATGCAAAACATGCATAGGTCTATCAAATTTGCAGGTATTTGCTGTGCTGACATAAGAAGAGCAGAGGTCATGCTTCCCTTCCTCTTACACATGCACACACTGAACATGTGTTATCTGAATCCGTTCATAAACTGTGTGCAAAGTTTCTTCATCTATAGAACTCATTAGGCAAAATTTAGTAGTCAGGGCTGAAAGTGTTAGATAATATTTTTACACACCCATTCTAGTATTAGAATAAACTATATAAACAGCAAAACACCAATACTAGAACAAAGGTGGCAATCAACTGCATTTCCTCAAAGCCAACACCTGAAACTCTTCTTGGTTCTGTTACTAAAGAAGGAAGGCAGGGAGAAGATTTGAGCAAAAAGAATGAATGGAAAGAGTAAAGTAGATGTAGAGACTTATTTGACAGCCAGTGTGGGACACGACTGGACTAAATGTCAAGGTGGTGTTGTGAATAGAGTGCTGGGCTGGGATTCATGAAACCTGGGTTCAAATCCCTGTTCAGCCACAGAGACTCACTGGTGGCAGTGTAGGTAAGATCACTCCTTAAAGACCTCACATAACTTGAAAACTGTATTAGGGCCACCATAATTCAGATGCGACTTCATGGCAGTTTATGTGCTCACAAATACTTCCCTACACAAACAATCTTGTTGCTATCTCCTTATTTATTTTTTACATATATAGATATATAGACCTCCCAGGAAGGTTAGGGTAGTTTTCTTTTGGTACAGGATGTAGGCCTGAAGTAGCCTGGAAGATAGGCCCTGTTCTAGGTGGATGAAATGTAGGTATTTATAGGTGTGTGCTGGAGGGCTGGAACTCCCAGAATTCCACCCCCCACCTCAAGTGTCTGTCTGTCTGTCTGTCTAAACAAATGGCAGATGTTTAAGTGGTGGGTGTCCAAAATTCCTCAGGGCTGTAACCTACCCTGCTGCCACTGTGCTGACAAATATGCTACAGCAGCAAAATCAGGTTATTTTCTTTAAAATGAGGCTTCTGGGGAGCATACACCTTGTTTTTAAGCTGAATTCTGCTTACAGGGGTACAATTCACTTGGGAGATGGGGGAGGCATACATTCTCCCTGCATCATTCTTTATAAAAGAAATCACATTTTCCCACCACCCACTCCAGAAAATTCAGTGAGAGCAAAGGACTTGCTGCAGGCAGCCATGGCTGCTTCTGTATTGCTTTTCCTTGCAGTAGGATTCTAGGACCGAATAAATGTATTGGGATTTTGTAATGAGAATTGGGAACATGCTGTATACACAGAAAACACAGCTGGTGGGTGGGGGTGCACAGGTAAGTGTTCATGTAGATTTAATTATATTCTGTGGGTGTGAGAACAATTTTATTTTCAAGTTCAAAAACTGTAATTCAGATGTCTTATGTTGAGGCTGAAATTCAGTAGTAAGTTGCAACTAGAGTGGACCTACTGAATCAGTGGAACTATGGAAGAGTTGACTCGCCAAATCCACATGATTCAACGGGCCCATTCTAGTTGCAACTTAGTACTGGATTCTCACCAGTTTGTATAAAATTACAAAGGTGCTTAATGAGAGGGAATTTTGTTGTTGTTGTTTAGTCGTTAAGTCGTGTCCAACTCTTCATGACCCCATGGAACAGAGCACGCCAGGCCCTCCTGTCTTCCACTGCCTTCCGGAGTTTGGTCAAACTCATGTTGGTAGCTTTGATGACACTGTCCATCCATCTTGTCCTCTGTCGTCCCCTTCTCCTCTTGCCCTCACACTTTCCCAACATCAGGGTCTTTTCCAGGGAGTCTTCTCTTCTCATGAGATGGCCAAAGTATTGGAGCCTCAGCTTCAGGATCTGTCCTTCCAGTGAGCACTCAGAGTTGATTTCCTTTAGAATGGATAGGTTTGTTCTCCTTGCAGTCCAGGGGACTCTCAAGACCCTCCTCCAGCAACACAATTCAAAAGCATCAATTCTTCGGCGGTCAGCTTTCTTTATGGTTCAGCTCTCACTTCCATACATCACTACAGGAAAAACCATAGCTTTGACTATGCGGACTTTTGTCGGCAAGGTGATGTCTCTGCTTTTTAAGATGCTGTCGAGGTTTGTCATAGCTTTCCTCCCAAGAAGCAGGTGTCTTTTAATTTCGCGGCTGCTGTCACCATCTGCAGTGATCACGGAGTGCAAGAAAGTAAAATCTGTCACTGCCTCCATATCTTCCCCTTCTATTTGCCAGGAGGTGATGGGACCAGTGGCCATGATCTTAGTTTTTTGGATGTTGAGCTTCAGACCATTTTTGGCGCTCTCCTCTTTCACCCTCATTAAGAGGTTCTTTAATTCCTCCTCACTTTCTGCCATCAGAGTGGTATCATCTGCATATCTGAGGTTGTTGATATTTCTTCCGGCAATCTTAATTCCGGCTTGGGATTCATCCAGTCCTGCCTTTCGCATGATGTATTCTGCATATAAGTTAAATAAGCAGGGAGACAATATACAGCCTTGTTGTACTCCTTTCCCAATTTTGAACCAATCAGTTGTTCCATATCCAGTTCTAACTGTTGCTTCCTGTCCCACATATAGATTTCTCAGGAGATAGATAAGGTGGTCAGGCACTCCCATTTCTTTAAGAACTTGCCATAGTTTGTTGTGGTCCACACAGTCAAAGGCTTTTGCGTAGTCAAGGAAGCAGAAGTAGATGTTTTTCTGGAGCTCTCTGGCTTTCTCCATAATCCAGCGCATGTTAGCAATTTGGTCTCTAGTTCCTCTGCCCCTTCGAAATCCAGCTTGTACTTCTGGAGTCCACATACTGCTTAAGCCTACCTTGTAGGATTTTGAGCATAACCTTGCTAGCGTGTGAAATGAGTGGAACTGTACGGTAGTTGGAGCATTCTTTGGCACTGCCCTTCTTTGGGATTGGGATGTAGACTGATCTTTTCCAATCCTCTGGCCACTGCTGAGTTTTCCAAACTTGCTGGCATATTGAGTGTAGCACCTTAACAGCATCATCTTTTAAGATTTTAAACAGCTCAACTGGAACACCATCACCTCCACTGGCCTTGTTGTTAGCCATGCTTTCTAAGGCCCACTTGACTTCGCTCTCCAGGATGTCTGGCTCAAGGTCAGCAACCACACTATCTGGGTTGTCCGGGGCATCCAGATCTTTCTGGTATAATTCCTCTGTGTATTCTTGCCACCTCTTCTTGATGTCTTCTGCTTCTGTGAGGTCCCTACCATTTTTGTCCTTTATCATGTCCATCTTTGCACAAAAGGTTCCTTTAATATCTCCAATTTTCTTGTACAGATCTCTGGTATTTCCCTTTCTATTCTTTTCCTCTATATCTTTGCACTGTTCATTTAAGAAGGCCCTCTTGTCTCTCCTTGCTATTCCTTGGAAGTCTGCGTTCAGTTTTCTGTACCTTTCCCTATCTCCCTTGCATTTTGTTTCTCTTCTCTGCTATTTGTAAGGCTTCGCTGGACAGCCACTTTGCTTTCTTGCATTTCCTTTTCTTTGGGATGGTTTTTGTTGCTGCCTCCTGTACAATGTTACGAGCC
Organism: Intellagama lesueurii; assembly: GCA_037013535.1. Classification (NCBI taxonomy): domain Eukaryota; kingdom Metazoa; phylum Chordata; class Lepidosauria; order Squamata; family Agamidae; genus Intellagama; species Intellagama lesueurii. The sequence goes on along the minus strand of JBAJHW010000005.1, from coordinate 65,067,408 downwards.
TCCATCCATAGTTCTTCAGGCACTCTGTCCACCAAATCTAGTTCCTTAAATCTGTTCTTCACTTCCACTGTGTATTCCTAAGGGATTTGGTTTAGATTATGCCTGATTAGCCCAGTGGCTTTTCCTACTTCAGTTTAAGCTTGAATTTTGCTATAAGAAGCTGATGATCAGAGCCACAATCAGCTCCAGGTCTTGTTTTTGCTGACTGTATAGAGCTTCTCCATCTTTGGCTGCAGAGAATATAATCAATCTGATTTCGGTATTGCCCATCTATCTGGTGATGTCCATTTGTAGTGTCGCCTCTTGTGTTGTTGGAAAAGAGTGTTTGTGATGACCAGCTTGTTCTCTTGACAAAACTATTAGCCTTTGCCCTGCTTCGTTTTGAATTCCAAGGCCAAACTTACCTGTTGTTCCTTTTATCTCTTGACTCCATGCTTTAGCATTCCAGTCCCCTATAATGACAAGAACATCTTTCTTTGGTGTCAGTTCTAGAAGGTGTTGCAAGTCTTCACAGAATTGGTCAATTTCAGCCTCTTCAGCATCAGTGGTTGGTGCATAAACTTGGATTACTGTGATGTTGAAAGGTCTGCCTTGGATTCGTATTGAAATCATTCTATCATTTTTGAGATTGTATCCCAGTACAGCTTTTCCCACTCTTTTGTTGACTATGAGGGCTACTCCATTTCTTCTACGGGATTCTTGCCCACAATAGTAGATATGATAATCGTCTGAATTGAATTTGCCCATTCCCGTCCATTTTAGTTCACTGACACCCAGGATGTCAATGTTTATTATTGCCATCTCCTATTTCACCACATCCAGCTTATCAAGGTTCATAGATCTTACATTCCAGGTTCCTATGCAGTATTTTTCTTTGCAGCATCGGACTTTCCTTTCACTTCCAGGTGCGTCCGCAGCTGAGTGTCCTTTCGGCTTTGGCCCAACCACTTCATTAGCTCTGGAGCTACTTGTCCTTGTCCTCCGCTCTTCCTCAGTAGCATGTTGGACGCCTTCCGACCTGAGGGGCTCATCTTCCAGCGTCATATCTTTTAGCCTTTTGTTTCTGTTCATGGAGTTTTCTTGGCAAAGATACTGGAGTGGTTTGCCAATTCCTGCTCCAGGTGGATCGCGTTTAGTCAGAACTCTCCACTATGACCTGTCCGTCTTGGGTGTCCCTGCACGGCATAGCCCATAGCTTCTCTGAATTACTCAAGCCCCTTTGCCATGACAAGGCAGCAATCCGTGAAGGGGAACAAGAGGGAATACTACATTTTTTTCTCTACAGGGGAGAAAATGACTGAATACACACTATATCTGTTGTAACAATCTACTGTATTACCTAAAAGGTGCAAGTGAAAGAAGACACATCAAGTACAGGAGACTCGTGGCACAGTGGTTAAACTACAGTACTGCAGTCAAGACTTTGCTCACAACCTGAATTCAATCCCAACAGGTTCTGTTGGCCAGCTCAAGGTTGACTCAGCCTTCTATCCTTCCGAAGTTGGTAAATGAGTACTTAGCTCAGTGTAGGGTGGGGCTATGTGTAGCCTACATAATTAAACTGTAAATCGTCCAGAGTGCTTTAAGTGCTATGGGGCAGTATATAAGCAGCACACTTTGCATTGCTTATGATCAGGAGATGTAGCCTTTTAAATTCCATCTATGATTTGTAATTTTTAAAAAAACAGATTTCAGTTAAAGTGCCTTGTAGGGGTTATTTTATTAAATATTACTGGACATATGCTGAGGACAACAAATCTATAAAAGTCTTTGTGGTTTCCTGATGGAAGGTTGCAATTATTTTCTCCCATTACAAAATCAGTATAACTCAATTTTTCTCATCTATCATCTCTGTAAAGAAATATTGCTGTGTGTTTATTTCACTGTCTCTCTTGATTTCATTTCAGGGAGCTTTTGCCTTCATTTCACACTCCTAAATCTTTTCTTCATTTGATGGTAATAGTGGCCAGTTTATCATGCCATGGCAAAGTGACAGTGACTTAAAGAGAAAGAAAAATGGAAGTTCCTTTGATGAGCCTTCTTGATATTGAGAGACTTTAAGCATTCCTCTCTCCCTTTCTTTTTTAACTGTAGCAAACCTTCCATGAAGAAGGGGAAAAAAAATCTAGCCCTAAAAACAGTAGTTTGATTATTTTAACTGTTTCTTCTTTAAGATGCCTAGTGCTGGATCAAAGAGCAAGAACTGACATTCTTTATCTGAGCTACCCATGCTGAAAATGACTAAAATTGAATGTGTGCCCAGGCCACTGCATTGAGTCTCTCCATGACTATGGCAAAAAATGCCAAAGAAATGATTCAGAAGGTTTCAGCATTGTTTGCTTACCATCTTTTAGTTTCACTGAAACTACTCTAAAGTATTCCCTCCCTCTTCCCAGTACTGTGTGATTCTTTTCCTCTTCCTTTTAAAATTAAATCAAGAGCTACAAAAAGGACAATAACCATATTTATTGCCTCTGCTCAAGTCCCCCTGAAATTGATGTGGACTGTGCAGGTGAAGCTCTTGGTAATTATACTCATTATTATAGACAATGTATTTACAGATGTAAAGGTTAAAAACAATGTGACAAAATGTATGATCAAGACTTTAAATTTTGTGGGACTGTGTACTGAAGTATAATTTATTGTAAATTGCTGTGTTGTTCTTTGAAGCAAGTTCAGCTCTGCACATGTTTGAAAGGAGATATGACTCCATAGGAACTAAAACACTTTTCAGAATATATGGGGAAAAGATGTGGGCATTTAGGTGATGTGGGCTGAGTAAACAGTTGCTGTTCATTTCAGTGTAGTCTCAAACATTGTAGGATTGTTACTCCCTGCTCTAATCATCTTCCTGTAAGTTGCGCTGGAACACTCATGTCTTCTGGACATTCTTTAAAAGGAAGATACAACTGGTTAATTTTTTTCCACTTAAAGTAGTGGAAAGTCAGAAGGTCACAGGCTTATTCCAATTTTAACCATTTTATGTTATTTAGTTCAAAATGGGAACCCCAAGAAATACTCATAGGCTGGATAACATTTGGCCAACGATGTTACAGTTAACAATGCTGCTGTTGGACTCAATTACCCTCCAGATTTCAAGGGTGTGTGAGAGTCCCCCTTCAGAGGCAGTAGTAGGCTTATCATATTCGTCTGTCTCTCTCAGCTTGTATAGCTGATGCACTAGAAGGCAACATGGATGCACTGAAGAGGATTTGTGGAACTGTTATAATTCATCATTTTCTTCAGGAACTACAGCAGAATCAAAGAAGAATCTTGTGGCAACTTGGAGATTAGAAATTTCATTTTGCAAAAGTTTTTGTGGAGTCCAGCCCACTTCCTCAGCATTTGAAACAATCTGTTTGAAATGGGTATCAGCATGATTACTAGAGAATAAATACACACTATTTGTCCCTGCTTCCAGTTATTAGGGACAGAACCTAACTCCAGTTATCTCTCCTTATCCTTCCTAGCCTTTTGGGATTGTCAGATTTTTCAAATACTTAGCTCTTTGGCAAAATTCAAAGTTCAAACCAAAATATATGAGTGAACAGATTTTCTGGGCATTCTCTATTGAATACTGGAAATCAATATATTTGATGATATGCATATCAGTGTTGTGTAAAGCACTGGTAGAGGCTTAAAGGTTTCCAAATTCCTTGCAGCAATAAAGACTCTTGCAATAAGTGGAAATTGACCAATGATTCTGTCAATATTTTTATGAGATGTTTTGGAAAGAAAAGATTATTAAAATAGATCAAGTTCAGTTATAAAAAGAGATTAAAAACAACACATAAGACAAAACAAAAAGGAGAGGTCAAACACTAACCAGTGATTATGGGAGGAAAATTGTTCTACAGACAAATGTTTGATATTTCTACAATGAAAAATGAATAAAGGAAATGAAACATTGAAGAAAAGAACAGCCAAGAATACAAAGAAGTTTTAAGAATCCACCACCAACTAAAATTCATTTTTATGACACTGAATAAGAGCAATCACCCATACAAGCCAAAAGGGTTCTATTTTAAACTATTCATTCTCAGTGAGAATAAATGTACTTATATTTAGACATTCCTGGTTGTTGATTAAACTGCCACCCCACTTAAAAAGTAGCAATTAATTGTTTATTATGCTTCTTGGTGATATTTTTCTAAAAAAGATTCAAGTCATCTTAGAGTTCAAATATACAAAACTAAACAATAAAACCAACAGATTTTACAGAGCAACATTTCCCTCGATAACAAATTATTATCAACTTCTCTCCCCTAATGGCTTGCTTGCCTCCACTCTCCCACTACTTGCTGAGTGGGATGGGAAAAAATGTTACATAAGGTCAATAATTGTGCTGGGCAGCATAGCTCCAATGTGCTTGACAACCGTATTTCAAAAGAAAAAGAGAAAGGACTTGTTTGTACCTTTCTCCCATCTCTTCTTTCCCCCTACTTTATTATCAAGAAGCAAAGTGAAAAGTGCAAGAGGTAGCAGAAATGATCTGGAGGGCTCCCAAATAACAGTGTCATATTGAGGATGAATTTGAAAAGGAGCAAAGGTTCAAATATACTTGCCATCTTCATTCTCCATATTGCCCTGGGGTGGAAATGCATGGAGGCAGAGACTCTTGCAGGTCTCTGGAACAGGTGGCATGCTAACATTGGGCTTCACTCCAATCTCTTATTAAAACTACAAACACAGATGAACATACAATGCTGCAGCGGCCAACACTGTTATATGGAGCACCTCCAGGGTGCAAGTCTGAAATGAGTAACCCATAGTTTCCTTCCAGTACACCAGTTTGCCTACATAGCACAGAAAGTTGCTGTAAAATTAATTTTGTGGATTTTGCTATGTCCAAGCAAGATGTGATTAGTATTCATTAGCCCTGCTCACCATCCTCACCAGGATGACCAAAGACCAGGCTCTGGAGCACAAAGCTTACCTCTAAAACCAATGCTAAGAGAGGAAAGGAGATTAACTTGACAACTCACCCCCTCCCCATATAAGCTGAAGCTGAAGGCTTGAATTTGTTTTGTCTCTGTGGTAATAGGATGCATGCACAAAAACATATCAAGGTTCTACCTCCCATTTCCGCCCAGAGATGGAGAGTCCTGTTTCATAAGCTAAAACCAGAACTGTCATATGGGGCTGAAAACTAAAAGGCAACACTTGGTGTTGAGTGTTTGTTTTAAATTTTAAAGGGATGGCAGTAACTACCCAATGAACTCATGGGATGAGCCATTAAAACATGGGATGACATTTCCCACACATTCACTGGCAGAGTCAGCATCAGCAAAGGAACAATGTAACATGTCCATAGCTTGTGCCAATGAAAACAACTTAAGGTTATGTTACCAAACAACTTCTAAGGAGTAAGCACACTCGACACAGTCATACCTATTTTTACATTCTAACTGGTAATTACTGCTGGATTGCTCAGTGGTTTAGGTATCTGGCTGTAGAGCCAGAAGTTGGGAGTTTGATTCCCCACTGTGTCTCCTTGACAGGACCTGGACTCAACAATCCATAGGGTCCCTTTCAACTCTGCAGTTCTAAGATGTTCTTTGAATTATGTTCTTTGCAGCTATGCCATTTTAATTGGGTATTTTAAATTAAACTGCCTTGAAGGATATTACGAGAAAGACAAAAGTAAATCAATAAAGGTCCACTATGAAAACCATTCTAGACTGAATTCATGCAAGCCTTTTCTTCAAGGAAGCTATATCTCTAGCACAAGTGTTATCTTTTTAAAACCTCCATCAGTGACTTCCATATTCAGTTTACAGGAAATGCGTCTCACAAAGATAAATCACCACAGACTATAAAGCATCATTAATTGTTATTTATTTAAATGGGTAATTTAAATAACTTGGAACAATTGGCCCTGGATTTCAGCCAGAATAAAAATGGTAGCGCTGAAATATAGTTTGTACTCACAACTGAAATCAATGAGACAATGCAATGAAATATGGACTACTCAACAGGAATGGGAGTAGAGATGGGCAGGGTGATTAGATGAATCAAGCAACATAACAACACCATGTTCACTTACCCTGTTCAGACAGTACTTGCTGTTTTTCCTGTACAGATGCTGAAGACATTTCATGTTTTGTTTGTCTACAATTTTGCCAAAAAATTCATTGATGGTTTTGATAGAGACTGCACAGACAGCAGATTTATGAGTTGGCTCTGAAGAGTCTGGTTTACTTTGGGCAAATGCACCAAACAGAATATCATCGTTAATATCAAGACCCATTTCCTGGGCTAAGGCTGCACCTGGTTTACCAATATATGCAGCCTGCAAAAGATTAAATACCTCATTTGATCGCTTAGTTGACCTTTTTTTACGTCTGTCAGTGTAAATGCACTCAAGAGGCATTTCCATGTATGAACGCAACTCAGAATCAAAAGAGCAGAACCGTATGATCCTTGTGTGAAAAGCCTGGGAGTCTAGAGATTCTTTCTGGACAGTGAGAAAGTAAACAAAGTGGTCCTTTTCAAATGCATGAATGTACTTAATGGGGTATGAATCCCTGAATTCTGGAAGGACATCTATATAAGAGTAAGCCGTGAGAAACTCAAACCCATCCAAGGTTTCTTTTAATCTCCGGACCGATACTGAATGTAGCAAATGGTCTTGCTGAGATGAATTATTTACAGTGTTCCCAACATAGAAGTACACAAATCTTTCCTTTTCTGTGACCAGAAGTTTGGTTCCTAAAGGGCTTACAACACAGTCAGGACACTGGTCGGCTTCTTCATCAATCAGTTTGGGATACATGCAGTGCACGTTACTTCCAATGTCAGCAGGATTACTGGGATGAATGACATGGCGCTGGCAAGTTCCTTTTGCAACGCTGCCGCAGCTGATGAGCTGATGATCATAATATGTTTCTAGGAACAGAGCCATGTTGATGTTATCCTTCCAAATATTATCAGATTGATTTACTTTAGGTTTACAATCTGTACAAGGAACACAATCTGGGTTTTCCAAAACAGGTCCAGTCTTGTATACAGAGATATTATGAAGGCTTTCATTTAAGACATAAATCTTGTTAACAGCTCCTACATAAAAGTGGTGCTTGTACAGTACTATATTTTGTACTGGGCTTTCCGCAGTGAAATTAGGGAGTTGATACTTTACATTCAGGTTCATCTCAGGCCTTGAATCTGATTCTATGCATTTACCACTGCTCCTTTGAGTTAAAGCAAAAAGGAATAAAATAATCCCAGAAGCAGATGTAGCAAAAGTCTTCATCACTGCAGATGTTTCCTGTCAAAAGATATTTTAATAAAAATTAATGAGTCACATAATGAAATCAACAAGATAAATTAGTGTTTCTATGCTGTATAAGCATTTTTTTTAATTATTAATAAAAATGTAATTAAAATGTAATTATCAGGAAGCAACCCATGACAAGGTAAGGTTGGGACAAAAAGCTGGAACTTTAGTGGTGAAATGCAGTAACAACAATATGATGTTACTCCTACAGTCCTCTACCTGTGCCAATCCCTTGTGAAGTCATATTAGATGGCTAGGGTACTCTGGGAGCTGTAGGGTTTTTTTTTGGGGGGGGGAAGTAGTTTTCATATACCTGAGCCCTAATATTGACAGTGGCATCCTTTTTGGTTACCCCACTGGGATGAGACTTGGAGGTACTGTCTTGCAGTGGTTCCAGTACTTACTAGAAGAGTATACTTATAAAGTGGTGCTCGGGTACTTCTGTTCAATATTCTGGTCTTTGGCAGCCTTCAGGATTCTGTTCTATATCCCATACTATTTAATATCTACATGAAACTTCTAGTTGAGGTTGTCCAGATTTGTGGGGTTTGGTATCACTGGTATGCTTTGCAAGTCACAACCAGAGTAGGTCCACTTGGATCAATGGAATTTATGGAGGAGCTGTTTCACCAAATGCCCACTGATTCAATAGGCTTACTCTAATGCAACTTATTATGTTAAGCAACATAACTTTTGTTGATATAACAAAGCATTTTCTTCCAATTAGTTCAGAATTAGTTTGCTAGGCATAAACAGGCAACCTAATATTTAAAAGCATAGAACTATAAAGCATATTTTTAATGAATTTGTAAACTTCACCTTCAATTAAAAGTAGATTTTAAGGCAGTATAGATTGTGCGTCAAATTTCCACTGATATCCTTATACAAATCTGTACTAATATACAATCTTTACTAATTACAAATCAGTTCTATAATACAATCTTCAATCATTCAGTTATTCATTCCTTCTATTTATACCCCACCTTTCTTCCAAAACCCAAGGCAATTTACAAAATATTTGAAAGGCAATGGTTAAGACAGTAGAAATATAATAAATTACAATATAAAAAATTAAACATGACATATTACAGAACAGTTTAAAACAAATTAAAACCATTGTTTTAAAAAGGACCAAAGGTATATTTATTTCTTTATGAAAAATATTTTCCCCTACCTTGCGGCTTACATCATTAAAAGATAACATTTAAATGCTAAAAGCATACAAATATTAAAAAGAAATATTATATTGAAAATAAAATAAATACTACATACTAAAACTACATTTAGAAGCAACAAGGCACAGCAATCCATTTACAAAAACCTTCTCAGGTAGCCAATCACTAACAGAAAGCCTGCCTGAAGTGAAAGGTCTTTATCTGCTTGTGGAAGGACAGAACTCCTCATTTATAAAAACCCTTTCATGGCAGCTCTTTACTTGCTAAAAGTCTGCCTGAAGAGAAATGTCACTGCCTGTCAACTGAAGGACACAGGAAAGAGGTCAGCCTGACCTCCTGTGGAATAATCCTACTCTGAGAACAGCCATCAAGAAAGCACTCTGCCATATTCTCACCAGGCATGCTCATGAGAGTGAGGGAACCAAAAGGCTTCCTCTGAAGACCTTAAAATTCCAAGAAGCTCTCATATGAGGAGATGAAGTCCTTCAGACAGCTTGGACCCAAGTAATAGAGAGTTTTTTTAATTTTAGAAACAGTATGTGCCTAGACATGGATTGGTAGTGAGAGAAGCTGTTCTAGCAAGGAATTTTGTAATCAGTTCTGGTCATCAATCTAGCTGCAGCATTTTCACCACATTGAGGGCATCCCAATGTAGAATGCATACATTACATATTCCAAATGGACTATATCTAAGGCTTGTATTACTATGACCAGATCAGAAACATCTAGGAAGAGATATAGCCGGCACACTAGTTTTAACTGTATGAGCACACTCCTGACCATCATCCAGACTCTGGGATGAATCCAGGAGCACACCTAAGTTGTTTTCAGGGATGCTGTAAGTGCACCCTAAGGGTAACTGCATTCTAAGTGTAACTGCATCCATCACAGAATGATCCCTGTTTCTTGATCTGCCTTTCGACAACACAGAAGGACCTCTGCTTTGTCTGGACTAGATTTCAGTTTATTTGCCCTTATTCATTCCATTACTGACACCAGATACCAGTTTAGAACTGACACAACTTCCCTGCATTTGGATAGAAAAAAGAAATAGAAATTGGTAATACCACATCCCCAAACTCTGGACAACTTTTTCCTGTGGCTTCCTGTATATTAAATAGTATGGGGGATAGAATGGAGCCCCAAGGGAGCCCACAGGCCAACAGTCAACAAGAGTCTCCCTTGCATCACTTTATGAGTTTACCCCTCCAGAAAGGACTGGAGCCAATGCAAAACAGTGCCTCTAAATCACATCCCAGCAAGATAGTCCAGAAGGATTCCACAGTATTGAGAACCACCAAGAGGTCCAGCATAACCAACAGGGACCCACTTGCCTATCTAGATCCTGGCGTTGGTCATAACTAAAACAACCAAATCCATCTCTGTTCCATCACCAAGCTTGAAACTAGTCTGAAATGGATCTAGATAATCTGCCTCTTCCAGAAACATTTGCAATTGGAAAACCACGAGATATTCTACTGCTTGCCCAAGAACAGAACACTGGAGACTAGCCAGTAGTAATCCAGTATGGAAGGGGGGCCTTTTCAGCTGTGATCTTTGCCTCCTTTAAGCATACTGGAACCTAATCCTGCTGCAAGGTAGCATTTACCACTCCTTTAATCCACTCAGCCATTCCCCTCAAACTGCTTTTCAGAGCCAGGAAGGGCAATATTTTTTCATACATTTTCTTCATAGACTCATTTTGTTGAGAGTAATTAGAATCACTTTTTTCAAAAGCATGTCCATGGCAATAAGTCATTTTGGGAAGCCTTTAGAATGCACAGACAGTTAAAAGTACTCTCATAGAAAGAACGAATCAGCTAATTATGTGAAGAAAAAAACCCAAATCAAGCAAATTTCCTTTTTCATCATTTTTGTGTGGTTTTCCAAGTAAAAGACTCATGACTAGGGTGATATTTAAAACTCTGATGTGGACAATAAATGAATTATGACTGAAGAATTGGTTTTGTGCTAGTTTTCAACATCATACTACAAGTCACACCAGACATTGTTCTAGTCATACTCAAGCACAGTTGCTAAGCTATATTTAGTTTCCTTAGTGGAAAACAATTAAATGGTCTAAAAGGAATACGACCATATGCTGTTTACCAGATTTTGCAGGAAATATTTTTCAGTTATAAATGAAAAGTATTGTTACCAGTACATAAATTCTACCATGTAGGGTTGGTTGCATCTCTTTCTCTGAGATCTGAGGGCCAAATCTCAGGAGCGAGAACTTCCTGTTGTCACAGAGATGGGTCCTTGTGATGTCATAGAAGCAGGGCATGTAAGGTTGGAGGGAGGCACTGGAACCACTTCTGGGCCAGTTAAATGTGGAAACAATGGAAATGTGCCCAGAATCCAAGCAAAACTCAGCTAACTCAGTAACATGGCAAGACAGAGCAAAGGAAAAACTTTCTGGCAGTCAATCAAGTAGCAAAATGGACCTAGCAGCTGAAACAGTTGTTGCCATTCACATCCCATGTGGTTTCACTTACAGCATATGTGTCTTGAGTGCTGTTTAGATTTATAGAACACTCACTGCCAGCTGACAGGGAGTCCCCACCCCACCCTGCCTGAATCCTGCAATACTGTTGTTAAAGCCAACACAACAAAAAGGCTGATAATATGTGATAATAGTACTCCACTTCCTGCATTGCTCCAAATGACAGGATAATCTCAAATGCAAGAACTCGATGGCTGTCTCTCCTGTCCCCTCACCTCAGTCCTGGCTTTTTCACAGTGTTGTACAAACACAATACAAGTACACACACATTCATGTAGAGACAGTGCCAACTGGGAATAGGTAGTGAATTAATGTCTAGGCTTTAATATCTCTTCAGAACCAAAACTCAGACTTCTTCCACCTTCAGGACTACTTGCCCAGAGATTTGTCTCCCCTCCTGGAGACCTGGGAAGGACACCAAACATCTGTGCCCTGAGACCTGACAATCCTACCACCAACATAACACGGTCCCACCAAAAAGCCACAAATAGAGAAGCCTTATCTGATTTGAAGAAACATTAAATCAGCCTTTAGAAAAGCCAAGAAGAGTCCTGTTTTAGGAATGTTAGTATTACAGTGTTTGCCTAATCAATACATTGAGCTGAATTTGTGGATCACCCTGGACAAGTGAAAGGTACTTCTTCTCTCTAAGAAATAGCATCTCCAATTTCCACTCATTCCCCTTCCACCACCTGCAGTGTCCCACCTTCCACTGCCAGATATTCTGAAGAATTTCTACAAGCTCCACTGTTTCAGGGCAGAAAAACAGAGATGGGAAAATTCCACTGCACAAATGGTTCTTCAGAAACACACACTATAGTTTTAAAATTAATGCATCTTTTTATATTGGATAAGTTGAGACAAAATAAAAAAATAACTGATTTATAGAGATTGCTACATTCCTGCTAGTGCCTTAGGGTCAATAAATATTGCATTTCTTCTCCCTGTAGATTATGCTATTAATCTGGGTAGACAGGAGGTTTTGGAGAAGCAATCTGTGCTGAGCCCTAAACCCCCTACAACTTCTCAAAGCATAACAACACCATACAAGAGAAAAGAAGGAACTAAGAAACCAAAGACCATCAGACTCTAAATATATTTATAAACTGTGAAATGTCAGATTGTCCTATCAAAACAAATCATTTCAAATCAGCCAAGATTATGAAGATATTAGACCCAAAGAAAGAGTGATTCCACCCATTACTCTGAGAAACATCAAGAATCTTATAAGAGAGAATCTTACCTATGAGCCACTCCAGGCAACCAAGAAAAGATGCTGCTGCTTGGATTAACATTATAAAAATCCCTAGTATTACATGACTGATACTCACACACTTTCCCTAACCCATACGTTCTCATTTTCTAAAATTTATGCAAATATCCACCTCTGAGCCTTCATGATATCACAGATCATATATCAGTTTAAGGTTATTCGGTCACATTAAAAAAAACTAATGGAAGGGGCTACTATATCCAAAATCTTGGAGTGGGGGAACAATCTAAAATCTTAAGTAGTCACTTAAGATCAGATAGGCCAAAGTCACTTAAGATCAGATAGGCCAAATTGAATAATGACCATAGGATCAATACCCCACACCTGCCACATACAGTATGTGCACCTAAACCTTTAAGATTATACTCAATGAATCTGAGAAGGTAGATTATAATTCACAAAAGTTTACATTATAAAAAGTTGCCACTCAGCTTTTTGTTTCTTTGCTGATAGAGACTAAAACTACTAGAGATAGGCATGAACCACCAATTTGGTAGTTTGTGCTGGTTCATCCTTCAGACGAACAAGTGTTCAGTGATCCCAGTCTAACCACCTCTTGGGGGGCCCACTCGGAGGCATCACCCTGGTTTCCCTGTCCCACTTCCTCTGGGTGCTGCCTTTGAAAGGGTGCCTGCTGGAGGAGGCAAGGCTGGCAACTGCCGAACACCTGTTCAGCCGAAGGATGAACCGGCACGAACCACTGATTCGTGCCCATCTCTACTGCTATTCCTTCAGAAGTAGCTGAGATGCCAGTAAGTACAAGTCAAAAACTACAGAAAGAGACAGACATAGAAATTTGCTGTACTGTATTACCAGCAGTATTCTTTATATATGATCTTCTTCATTTATAGCAATCATGGACTATAGCTGTTTATGTATCAATCCATGAGCATACTATAACATTTTGTAAATTGCATCTGATCCCAGATAGTTCCTTCACATAATGTAACAGATTTAAGCACTCAGGAAGCACAATATAAAATGGTCCTCCCAAGATTTACAAAACTGGAGGTATGTAAGACGTTGCAATTTTTTTATGACAAGCACAAAATAATCTCTATTTTTAATTCAGTGCTGCAGCTGTTTTGTGTTGTTGGACCAGCAACATGAGCCTTGGTCAAAGTAAGGTCATTATAGAATGCTCTTTATAGAAGATGCTTTCTTGAAAGTTTTTTTTTCTAGAAGAAGTCACTTCAAAACCTTCAATAAGTCAGCATTGGCTCTTAGACTCAGTGAATTACTTGAGACCATCACAGTAACCTCAGATACATGAGTAAATTTCTTTGAAATAGTGGATGAGGCATAGGCTGTTTTGGGTGGTGGTGATTGCTCATTGAGATGCATAATACCAATGTTGTCCATGTAGATATTTTTCCAGTTTGGATTCAACAGCAAAATTACCAACAGGAACTCAAACAGCACTAAAAACAAATCTGTGGGCAGATTTTTTTTTTTTAACAAATATCTCCAGTCTCTAGCAAATCTGTTTGTGCAGAACATGATCTCAGTACTCTCTCATGCAACATTCATCTTCATCTTTTGGCCAGCCACCACAAGTGTGGTCAGCAATGACATGTAATGTTACTAGAGGTGCAAAAAATAAGTGCTGTGGTGGCTATGACGGTGGAAATATACATAGCCTGACTAACATTAATTACTACAAATGTGAGGTTATTTTCTTTTTCTTCTCACCAGTAAGCGTAATTCCCACCATCGTATGCAGCTACAGCCACACACGAAAAATTCTTGTCCTGATTATTCAGGTTACAGCAAGTTTTGAGCCACAAACAAATTCAACTCTTTGTAGCCACTGAGAAAATAGACATTGGACTAATCCTAACACACCTCAGCATTTCCCATTCGGAATTACAGACTGGAAGGGAACCAATGGATCATTATGTCCACAAATGCAGTCCCCACATTGAAAAACAAAAAGTATGGTAAAAGCATAGCTCAGTGAGTTAGGATTTTAACTGTGGAGCCAGAGGTTAGGAGTTCAATTCTCCACTGTGCATCCCAGAAGAGCCATCCTGTGTGGCCTTGGGCAAGCTGCACAGTCCAAGGATGGTCCCAGAAAAAGGGAATGTTAAACCACTTCTGATTACTTTCTACCTAGAAAACCCTGGAAAGGGTCACTGTAGGTTAGAATCAACTTGACTGGCTATTATTTTAAAGTCACTGCCAGCAAAAGCCAGCTCATGAACTACAGTATAAAGAATGAGATTGTAAACCAGCATGGACAGTTACATTGTGCATAACACCACTTAAGGGCTCATGCAAACTCTGTGAAAATACACTTAAGGAAATTTATCACTTCAGAATGGTGATTATTCTATCAATTACATTATATTTCTACATGCAAGCAGTTTTTGTTTTTACACACAGGGGAACAAGGCAACACACAGTTCACACATTTGAATTCTGAACTGCAGGAATGATACTAAGCAGGTCATAAGCAAGCATGCCTTGACTAAACATTTTAAATGGCTCTTCTTTTCTGCACTTTGAAACAACGGCTTTAAGCCCTGTTCTCAGGGAGAGTGGAGCCAACACTGTGACAGTGAGGTCACTGATGAAGGCAGGGAAGGAAAGGATAACCCCCTAATAAGTGGCAAAGGATATACCAGCTCATGCATTGCTCTGCAGGAAACCTAAATGGTTCAAAAGTACAGGTTCAGTGCACAGAGAATTTTAAAAAGGAAAACATCTTAAAATAAAGGTTACTTCAGGAACAATCTTGTTCAGGAATAATGGAGTCATGTTTCATATATCCACTATCAACACATATCTGTTACTATACAGACATTATTGCCTAAACCAATTATGTAGAAATGTTTAATAGCAGAAAATTCACAGTACTTTGGACTTATAGTTAATGAATTGCGATTGTTCAATTCTCATGTTGTGACCATGCTAAGAAAGGTCCTTCAGATGAAATAGACAGTTCTGTTACAAGCTTACATAGGTATTTTAGAAGCCACATTGACACAAGTTAAGTTTTCAGTGAGGACATCCCCACCACGAACTGTTCTTCTCAAGTATTTGCATTCAGAAATATTACCTATTCTTACAATACAGGCTTGTATCCAGGACCTGCTAATTGAAATTATGTGCAGCCTAATTCCTATTCTAACAAACCATTGTCATTTGGTCCCTTATCTGGATCCTCACCTACTCCTGGGGCTATGTATAAATATGCCAGTCACACGGTCTCACTTAATGTTTGAGGAAGCAGACTTGAGTCACAAAGGCTCACATCAAAATATCATCATATTTAGTCTCCAAGTGCCACAGCATATTTGCCTTTTGTTGTTGTTGGATATGCGTACAATATCTATATTTCTTGCAAGCTTTTTGAAGTCAAACAATCACCATTAATTGCACAAAATGCTGGATTATCATTTTTTACATCACAATTAATCATAATGTGTGTGAAAATAACAACTTTAAGACTATCAATCCCATTGTGCAGTGCAACAATGCTCAAATCACACATGACCAAGATCCACGCTTTATGTCTACCAAGCCCATTATGGAGTAAAGATGCAAATGGAAAATACATATAGTCGAATATTACGGAAGTAGAATATATGACAGAAGTGATGATGGGGAAGCAGTGAATGATTAAAGCACATATAAAATTGAGCAAATGTTTATTCAGTCAGTGAATTCTCCATGAAAGTCAGTTGATAGGACTAAGAACCATGATCCTGCAGAGTATCCAACATCTGCAAACAAATTTGCATTTCCCATCACCTAGCAGATATATAAAGACAGACTATTTCCAAGAAGCCAGATATTACAGAAAAAATGTAACAACTGGAAATATGTGTTAAAAAAATTATCCAGACATTTCCCCTGCAATCTGAAATGCTGAAATGCTCGTGTAACCTCAACGAAGTTGACAATAATTCATCTAGTTTTCATTAGTCTTCTTGGCTCATCTGGAATAAGTTTAGTCTATTCATTTTCATTGGAAAGTCAGCAGCAAAAATAAGAGCCAAATTAACACACCAGCAGAATGTTAGCAAGTATTCATACATGTGTATGTCCTATTAATAGGCTTGGTATACTATGGTATGCTGTAATAGCTTTCCATGGAACACGGATGTTTGTTGTTTTGCCAGGTTTACTTTTAGCAAGCCCTTAAAACAGCATACAAGAGCAGCCATTTATTCTCCATTTCCAAGAAAACAAATTATTATTTCTACCCTGTAATGTTAATTTACAGTAAGTAGATCGGAGTGCAATACAAATCACAGCCTTTCTTTCTTAACCTGTCGTAGTTCTTTAAACCCATGGGTATAAGGCAAGGTTATTCAGATATAACTAGATTTATTTCTTCACCTGCAGTAGTGATAGACTAGAATAGCCCTAAAGGCTGTGGTTTCTTTTCTTTCATTTCCTTTTTTTAACATAATGGACGTTCAAAAATATTCACTATTATTCCAAAAGAACACAGCCGATCAATCACACTGCTTTCTTTAAAAAGACCAAGAAGGACAGCTATCAGCCAACATTTGCTGTGGAAGTACAGCAGCACTACAAGGGGGAAATGGTGAATTATCAAGACCATAATAAGGAAGTTGAAAAAAGTCGAAAGTATTAAAAAGAAAGCCGAGAAAGCAGAACTCACAAAAGAAAGGAAAAATAAAAGCCAGACAATAGGAACTGACATTAATATATGGATCTGAGCTGACTGTCCAGTTTTATGAAATCTTACAGTAAAGCTTCTCTCTCTTTCTTTCTCTCTGTTTCTCTCTTTTGAAAATTGCCTTAAGAGTAGGAAAACAGGGAAATGCACACCTAAAAGAAATTGCATCCTCATGGTCAATTTCACATACACAAAACTTTGGAGACTCTTACCACATTACAGGTTGTCATATGCAGCTCTCTATCAGTTTCTCATTCCCTGTTGCTAGATTTAAAATAGTGGCCCACTTCATACTAAAAATACACATGAAATATTAAAGGCTAAATCTAATTTTAGTCCCAACTAGGGCAGACCTATTGAAATGGATGGGACTTGTTAGTTCAGCAGTTATGTAAGTTCCATTGACTTAAGTTTCAATGATTTCTACTCTAGTTAGAATTAAAATTAAATTTAGATAACATTTTTAGAAATGATTTTAAGTTACTAATTTCCTGCAAATTGATCAAAAACTCTCATTTATGTTTCCATCGCAAATACTAGATCTTTTTAGAGCAATCTTTTTGAACACAAGGCACCACTGCTCTGTCTTTCACGTGTTGACATTGTCAATTACCAATGGCCTTTAAATGGCCGCAGGCGCTTCAGCCTGCCTGACAACAAACCTCATTCTTGGCATGATGCAATCTTGGCTACAAATAATACAGCCACCCTGTTTCCCCTTGGCCAAAATTTATCTGAAGTCCATCATATTTATAATTCATCCTTATCTCCACGTCCATTATAATAAATATATTAAAGTCCACTCACATGTTTTAACATACTGCTTGGAATAGCCACATGTTTAGAATGTAGGTTTGTTTTTGAAAGGTGGGGTTGTTTTCCCTTCAGATACGAGTCACGCTGACTGGGATCAGTTTCTTATACTCTAGCACTGCCAAACAGTCCTATTGAGAACTAATATGACCTGGGAACCCTGCCTCATTTGACAGTTTTTAAAAAAAATTTTTTACCACTAAACTCTATTACAGATGTTATCTAACAAGAACAAATGTTGAACTTTAGCAGAGGTGTTTGCAAGAGGAAAAATTAAGCTTGCAAATAAAATTATTTCTACATAGGGGCCTTTTCAGACATTATTTTTAAACAGATTAAATGTACAATGTGCTGCCCTGGAACCAAACATTTTTTGTAGAAATAAAGATTTGGAGGGCAGTTGAAATATTTCCTGGAAATACTCCTCCTGCAGAGTACTTTGTTTCATGCTGATTTGTCCCATTCACTACCCGGTTATCGACTGCATCAGCACTCTGGTGTTTTTTTTAATAGTTAATGTCTACCTATTAAGAATTAACATTGCTGTCATTTAGCCAATCAGAATCAAAAAGGAAAATAAGTTAATCTAGACCACTCTGAATTAGCTCCATTTTAACCCGAAACCTGGCACTGAAGCTGCCATCCATCAAGGATGAAAAGAAGGAACTGCCTTTAAAGCATTGTTCCCACTTGAATCTGGAACACATTTGCCTTTCCATGTCCTTGTGATTTCTCTGACAGAGGTGGAGATGATGCCTTTCATGGAGAGAAAATATTCATGAAATGCACTCCCTGTTCTGGCTCAGCCCTAACACCCGCTCCTTTGTTGGATGACAGATTCAGACATCTCCCCTAGAAGGTAACTATTAAGGAGATAACCCTATTACCTAAAATGACAACATTTTCGTTGCTGAGCAAAGTGCTGTTCTTGCCTCAGCTGGTACATCCATTCCTCCAACATGTTGCATGGCAATTGCATTTGTGTGAATGTCACAGCCACTGAATAGATAGTACCATGACAACCCTAATGATGGAAAACTTCTATTTTTCCATTTTGCCAACTTAAAACCAAGAGGCAGATCTAGCTATAGCACATAGGTCGCAGGAATGCTCCTAGTACCTTTTACAAAGGGAGGGAGGGGGACACAATGAAGCAATACAGCTCTTTTCCCAAGATATCCCGGTTTTGGGTAAAATTTTGGGTAAGCACTATAAAGACGACGTTTGTGCTGCAGAGGCCTGAGTTCCAATACCTAGCTTAGCAGCAGGCCCAACATTAAGTGGTAGAGCACATGCTTTATATGTAGGTTTGATTCCTAGCAGTTCCAGGCATGTCTGGGAAATATTGCTGTTTGAAACCATGGAGAGTGCAACTGCTATCCAGCTAGGACAGTTGTGTGTTTGGATCTGTATTTGAAGGTGTTCTGTATTTGAAGATTTATCCACTTGGTGTTGGGCTTAAATGTAAATAACCATGAGAAAGAAGAGTATAGGCCCTGAAGTTATCCTTCAGTAGTTAGGACATGGACAGCACACTGAGAAGAGAATGAGATGTCTTATATTTTTACTTTCATTCCAGTAATTATAGCTAAGCTAATTCTATGCATATGAATCAGCACCTTCAACATTCTATACGTATCAGCATTTTTGTGGCAATTTTTAAACTTTTAAAACTGTATTTTAATTAATTACTGTCCAGAATCCTATTCCTGTTCATATAAGATTTGTATAACCCGTTGCAGCTAACTGACAAGGTGCTGGGGAGTGTCTCAGTTAGATACCAGATCATGTGTCTGAGTGCACAACTGAGATGCACCTTGGCACCCCATCACTAAACCACAATTAACTGTAGCAACTTACACAAACCTAAGGCAAGCACCATTAGGATGCTTATCACTACGAACCACATCACGAATAATGAATGAAAAGCAGAACACAAATGCTATAAAAAAAGGGAAATCTCCCAACATCACCAGCCAAGATCTTGTTTAATGCTGTTGAGAAAATAGCCCTGCCAGGATATATATGGGAGATTCTGGGCCATGAAATGTTTAGCAATGGGTTATTTCAGCAGTCACAGAGCCAGAAGGAAACTTCCACCCAGCTAACAAGTGGCCATCTTGGTTTAATGGGAGGGACAGAGCTGTGCCACATCCACTGGAAGGCAAAGAACAACTTGTGCAATTAGGTATTGAATGTCTGCTTGCATGCCCCAAAAAGGTACAATCACTCATGCAATCAGGTGTTCCATGAATATATTGCACTAATAGGATCCTGGCTGCTGAACAGGACAAATATCCAGCTCAGGACCGTGTGTCCTAAATAAATTCTGATTTGTGTCCAGAACTTCTACTTAACTAGGTCCAAGGAGCTAACAGGCTGCCCTTTCTAATGTTTACTTTTTCTGCATGCCAGGCTTTATACGTCTGGAATTCAGTAGTTAAAGAGTTTCTAAAGTTAAATGCAGTGTGTTCTTAAAACAAACCTATCACTTGCCTAGGTTACATGAGTGACTTCAAGACACAAATTCAATTCATTACCAAGGCTTTTGAGTCAAACCTTCATTTTTCTGATTTGAATATTCATCTGATTAAGGATTACTCACTTAAAGATATGATTTTGGCTCTTCAGCTTCAACAGGATACACCTGCCTGGGGATAATTCTAAATTACAGCATACCTGGAAACCTATACAAAAGAATGTTTTGAAAGTGATTCAAGGACAAGAGCTTGTTTGAACAAATGCTGCTCTTTTGTCACTGATGTACCACCAATTCCAAGTAAAAGCTTTAAGGATTACTTTATACATTTGTCTCTAGCAAGAAAAAAGTATTTTCTTCAATCCTTGAACTAGGGCAGACAAGGTTATTACTGCCTCAGGTATATTAACAACCAGATAAAACAGCTGTTTTATGTACTGGCTGCCTGATCCAAGTACGTGTGGCAGAATAAATTCATAAACAACACTTTGGACATAACAGTGTACACCTTCCCTCTATCGTCAACCCAGGCAGTTTCCCTGTAGAATTATTGTCCTGTAGCTCTTTTCAAATACACGTGTCAGGGAATGATCTGTTAAGAAATATCTGCATTAGTTTAGTAGGGCAGGGACAAAAACAAGTTACCAACGGTACTTTTTTTGGGAAACAGTTAGAAAATGGACAAAATGGAAGAATTAGACGTCCTTTATATAATTTGCAAACATCCGGTGTAGTGTAATGGACAGAGTGACTGACCAGGAGTCTGGAAACCAGGATGAGAATCCCCGTTCAGCCATGGAAGCACACTGGGGGTGTAGAACTGGTAAAACCACTCCTTAAATATCTTACGTATCTTGAAAGCCCTATTAGGGTCACTGTAAGTCAGTTCCAACTTGATGGTACATAACTAACTAATATATTGACAACTGAGGCATTTGCTACAGGAATAGATTGAGCCTCGTGGCATAGTGGTTAAACTGCTGTACTGCAGCCAAAACTGTGCTCACGACCAGGGTCTTATCCTGCAATGTTTATATGTTCCATTTCTTTCTTTACGGTTTCCAGTGTACCTTGATTCAGACTTCTCACATTCCAGTGTTCCATTGGAGCCTTGTGGAGTAGCAGTTAAACTGCTGTACTGCAGCCAAAACTGTGCTCACGACCGGGGTCCTATCCCAGGTACCTGGCTCAAGGTTGACTCAGCCTTCTATCCTTCTAAGGTCGGTAAAATGAGTACCCAGCTCGCTGGGGGTGGGGGCAATGTGTAGCCTGCATAATTAACTTCTAAACTGTCCAAAGAGTGCTTTAAATGCTATGGGGCAGTATATAAGCAGCACACTTTGCTTTTTGCTTTAGTTATTGTTCATCTCAGCTCAGGTTAAGGAATGCCACTTGTTCCTCAGACAACAAAATGTCTGGCAAACATACCTTTTTTGTTTTAGGAGCAAAAATACTGCCACAGAACTGCAGCAGATTCTTCTGAATGGTAGGGTTTTCAAGCTATGTGAGATGTTCAAGGAGTGGTTTATCACTGCTGCTTCCCTAGTCAGCTTTACAGCCAAGCAGGGATTTGAATTCATGTCTCCTGAATATTATATCCACTATACTACACTGGCTAAGTTTATATAGTGGGCTACTATTGAGATCTAAGATTTCCAGAAAAATTGATCAACTTATAACATGGATAGATCTGCAACCATCTTTCAATAGAGTTGCTAGATGGAAATTTCAGAAACAACTGAGTTGACCCGGAATAAGAGACATCCATTATGTTCTACAGATATTTCACATTCTGGAATAAGGGGCAGGGTGAGGAAGCATCTGGTAACTCTAATATTAGCTCTCCTACAGTGGCAAAATGCCGCAGAGTAAATGCAAACGATCAGCAAAAAATTTGGCAAAACTATTAACCAATCATGAAAACCATAACTGTTTATGTACCAATGGTGATTAAAAAGTATATTTAAGTCTGCAGAATCACAGTTACTTAGATCCTATTGCTTGCAAGAAAATTCTTAACTGTTAGTCTGTTACTAGTTGGCAAATAAAAAGTTCCTGCCACAATTCTCAGGAGTATGCCTGCACACACCAAGAAAGCACATCCCCTCCCCCAAATTGTGGCAGGGGCTCTTTATTTGCCAGGTATGAATGGACTGAAAGTTATGAGTTTTCTTATACTAATTAATAAGATTTCAGCCATCATATATCAACAAAAGTGAAAATATTTATTTTGTGTTCACTGCCAAAGTTACTGTCAAAGCAAACTAATCCAGTGGGGTAGTTCCACTGATCAGTTTGTCAACAGAACTAGAAAAGCGGCCAGGTTGATTACTGAAGTGAGGAAGTTTGATCATATATCCCCAGTCCTGGCTCGCCTGCACTTCATACCTGTTGTGTCCCTGGCCAGGTTCAAGGTGTTCATTTTAATATACAAAGCCCTTAATGGTTTAGGGCCTTGCTACTTGTTGGAGTGTCTCTCCTACAGAAATGCTGCCCATTCCACTTGATCTTCCTTGCCCTCATTGGTGTGAGTGGCCACGCCAAGGTTCGCAAGGAAAACCTCAACTGGAACATGGACCTTCTCAGTTGTGGCCCCCGCACTTTGGAATGGCCTTCCGCTAGAGATCTGGCAGGTCTCCTCCTTCTAGAGTTTTAAAAGACAGCTAAAAAATCTTACTGTTCAGGAAACCTTTAAGGATATTCTCCTCCTCAGTTAACGTTCTCTTAGACCAGTGATGGCGAACCTATGGCACACGTGCCACAGCTGGCATGCAGAGCCCTCTCTGCTGGCACGCAAGCCATAAGTCACCGGATTGCTACCCCCGGCAGCCAAACCTGAGGAGGTGGCTGCAGCCGCAGTGCTAGCACCCCAACAGGTGGCGGGCCAGGATCCGGAGCAGCTGGCGCTGGCAGCGGATCTGGAGTGGGGTCTGGAGGCACCTCCATGCCCAGGATTCCCCCTTCCGCCACCACTTCTGCTTCTGCCGCCACCACTTCCGCTTCTGCCGGCACCCGCTGGTTCTCCCCCCCCCCCCCCAGTTTAGGCACTCGGGCCCAAAATGGTTCGCCATCACTGCCTTAGACACTGCCACCTGAAGGCTGTCTCCATCACTTGGTTCTATTTGGTTTGTTTACTTTATGAGTTTGGGTTTCATTATTTATGATTGGAAATGATGGGTGCAGTTTAGGGTTTATATTATATTGTAATTACCCAAATGAGTGGTCCCACTGAGTTGAACAGGATATAAGTGTCAATAATGATTAAACAAACAAACAAATATTTGGGCTCATTATGGCAAAATGTAACATAAGCAATATTAATGCCTTAGACTTGATGTACTGTTTCTCAGCTCTGCCTTATGCACACATGTGTAATCAAATACCCTGGGGGGGGGGGGGAAAGCAATTCTTAGAGCACTGCGTAGGTGCCTTTGTGAGTAGGGCTCGCACAAATGGAATCTGTGAATGGCTGGAGACTGGGTGTGGTACAGCAGTCACTTTTCCTACATCTCTAGTTGTATCCAAATAAGCACCTAAGCACAGCTGCCTCTGTTTATATACATTATTAATATACATAAAATGGCACATCTCAGTCTCCTTTGTGTTATTCAAGGCCAGCCTTATCCTAACAACCACTGAAGCAGTCACTTTAGGCATCAGAACACTGGAGGTGTCAAATGCCCTGCTTTTCACTGCTGCCGCCACTGCCTCAAGAAGGCCCATGCTACTATTTTTGGCAATTCAAAGAAGCAGCCAGCGTTCACATCTCTGTCGGCACAAGAACAGCTCAAAGCAGTGATGGCAACAGCCACCTACTCTTTTGCCACTTTCGGAAGCTGACTCTGCAAAAAGGTGTCTTTTTTGATACTGCCT
Organism: Intellagama lesueurii; assembly: GCA_037013535.1. NCBI lineage: Eukaryota > Metazoa > Chordata > Lepidosauria > Squamata > Agamidae > Intellagama > Intellagama lesueurii. The sequence continues at coordinate 65,043,359 of JBAJHW010000005.1, read as the reverse complement.
CATAACAAGAAAATTGTTAGAGCCAAGACACAATGGAAGAGAGGCAATGTCCTTGCTTGCCACTACCACCATCCCTTAAGGCTTTATTGAAACAAGCAGGCTCTGTACAGCCAGCTTTCGGAAGTGGCAAGGGGTGAGTGTCACCACCCCTACAGGCTCTACTATTAGTGTTCAGGACATGCCTGCACCAGCTGTTTCTGCATCTTCACCATCATTGTCCCTGCTTCCTCCTTTTTCTCTCCCCCCCCCCACGCTTATTTTATGATGGGACAGAGATGCTGCCATCACATCCACTATCCTCTATTATAGCCAGGCAAACCTCCTGTATGGCATGGCAAGAGGAAGGCTGGTACTGTGTGTGATTGTAGATATATGCAATGGGGGACACTGGAGGAAAAGGCCCCCACATTCATGCAATATGCATGGGGGGGGGGGCTGCAAGTCATTTCCCACCTTAAGTGACGAGAAAGCTTGAACTGCCCCTGAGATTTCTGTAACAGAAAGCTCCAGAACAGAGGTTCATTACCTCACCATGATATCCCATTTGCAGCAGCAGGCTGAGATACCAACACACTTTTTTAACTATTTCAGTGTTTAGCCCCCCTTATGACTAAGCACCTCTAGATATCTCCTTAAGTTAAAACACAGACTTTTTTGCTTTTGCAGCCTCTTATGGAAAGGACATGCCTTACGTATCCTACCTTGGCAATAAATAAATAAATAAATAAAAAGACAAGGGTGAAGGGGAAATGAAGGGCCTCTGTTACTGCATGGCAGACAGGAAAACAAAAGTAACAAGGTAAAGTATCCCGACTAAGTACCATTTATAAAAGATTGAAGTTTCCTCAGCTGGAATCTGAAGTTTCTAAGTGTTCCTAGAGGTACACAGGGGAATAGGTAGAACAGTTATCATCACACTATGGGGTGTTAGGCAGGAAGAGATGTAGGAATGTGGAGGTTCACCTAAAGGAAATGCAATTGAGACCCAACAAACCAGAAACAAATAGAAGCCATGACACTCGGCACACCAAGATATAGATGCAAGGTAAAGCCAGACCAAAAAAAGGAAGAAGTTATATGGCACTTAGTATCTGATTTAACTGCTCTGTAATTAAAGAATTTTTAAAAAGGTTAGCCAATGCAAATGGGAAGGAAGATTTAGTTCCCACAGCAGAACACAGAAAACAGGAAACATCTACAATAAGATGGTATTTGTCTTCATACAATGGAACATAAAGATGTGTCATCATGCAGTTTCAACAGCTATTTCTAAGTAAACTTGAATATTATATCAAGGCATGCTTATATTAGGTTTCCAGTACATTTCATAGCCTGTTATAACTTGCACAAGGGGGGTGGGGTGGGAGACAAACAAATGTAACCTATTCAACTCAGTGCACAGCTCTTAATCAGTAAGCAACTCAAGCTCAGGGGAGGGAAATCAATTTTCAGAAGTCAGAGTAACAACTGCAGATTTAATCAAATTGCATCTGCAATCCCTTACTATTCTCAATATTTCTGAAAGCAATGAGCTCAATGGCAAAGAATGAATTTCAATAAATGTCATATATTTACTTGCTAGGCTTAATTCTTAAGATTTATAAGGCTGGATCAACTTATACAGAACAAAAAAATGCTTCTAGGGTGTCTGATGCTATTTAGTAAAGAGGAAGATATTTCTATAGTGCTATAGTAGGAACACAAAACATGACAGCCCTGTTTATGTTACAGATGTGCATAGGAAGAACACTCTCAAACATTTTATAAGACTAACCGCTCATGATGTAAGCTATGGCCAGGAAAATATTCCAGAAAACTAACTTCTAGGTGAAATGTTCTTTAGGTCTGGAATTTTTTCAGCACTGATTTAAGCAAGCCCCAAATGAGGAATTGAAACTTCCTTTTCTTGCCCAACAAACAGAAATGTATCCCTATTAAAAACCAACTTAAGCGTTTGCTTACAGGGAATTGCACTGGATATATTCCTGTAGATTGTATCTTTATATTCCACAGCAAGTATGTAGGATATGACACTATGAACCTTTGAACAATATAAGCTGCACTTAATACAAAAACTTCTTCAGATCAAAATACTGGAAGTCAACGAGCTCTTTGTTAAAGAATACTTCTAAAAATAATACACATCCTCTGATTATTACATTTTAAAGGTACAAAGAACAATATCCTTAGCCTTACCTCTTGTTGCTCTTATTTATTTAAAACTAACAGAAAAGGCAAAGCTTCACCAGGTGTATCACTATACACTGTGGTATAGTTGTAAAGAATGTGAATCCCCACGAGGCCCTGAAACACACTGACTGATCTGGACCATTTATACTATCTCAGCCTGACCTACCTCACAGGGTTGTTCTGGGGATAAAGCAGGGGGGAAGGAGAGCCATGTCTGCCATTTTGAACTCACTGTAAACAAGACAGGCTACAAATGTAATATATAAATATACTGAACAAACAAGAAATTAAAGAAATGGGAAACCTATATTTATTTATTCAGCTTATATACTGCCCACCTTAGTGAGATTACTCCTCAGGATGGTTCACATGGCATGCACCAAAATTATATAGAACCAAACAAGAATAGAATACCATAATCTTCCCAGCTATATCATCAAACATTAACCATAATAAAATGGTGAGCATCTGATGACACCTGAAATGAAAACAGAACCCTAACAAAATTACAATAAACTAATAAACTACATAAATATATAAATATAAAACACATAAAATATAACAAAATACAGGTCACAAGTCAGACTAAGGGATGATATTGCTGAAGGCCTCACTAAAGAATTTGGTCTTAACCAGTCTTCAAAAGGTTTGTAGGGCTGTCTAACTTCCAGACAAAGTTTGTTCCACAAAGAGGGTGCCACTATTGAAAACACACGATTCTTGGTACAGTTTTTCTCTATTTCTCACAAGGTAGGCACCCTCAATAGTAAGGCCCGGGAGGATCAGGTTAACTGGGTAAATATTTTTGGGGAGAGATGCTACGACAAGTAATGAGGTGCCAAATCATTAAAGGCTTTATAAGTCATAAATAATACCTTAAATCTGGCAGAGAAGCTAACAGGAAACCAGTGCAAGCGAGCCACGATTGGGGAAATATGATTGAACGTCTTAGCCCCTAAAATTATCCTGGCTACAACATTCTGGACCTGTTAGAGCTTCTGTGCCATCTTCAAGGGAAGCCCCAACATAGAAAGCATTGCAGTAGTCAGTTCTCAAGATTATCAATGTGTGGATCAAAGTCTTTAAGACTGTCTTGTCCAGATAGGGGCACAAGTGGGCAATCTACCTGAAATGAAAAAAGATATTCACTGCCAAAATTTGTATATTCAGATGTCATACCACCAAGTCTTTTGTTTCACGCTTCAGCACAGGTTTGTGCTGCATTCAGTGATGTCACAGCTAACCCCCAAAGAAAGAAACGGTTACCACCCTGTGGAAATGAACAATAAACTATGATGAGTTTTGCTAGAGAGCATAACATCCCCAGTTCAATGAATTTACAACTGGTCAAATTTGTCCTACAACCTTTAGGTCCTTTAAAAAGCATGAATGATTATTACCTTGTACAGTACATTGCCATCCTTGAGGCAAACAGCCAATTCCAAGGATTTATTAACACTGAAAGGAGCAAGTTAGTACACATTTGTTGTGTTAGGATGTGTTTCAAAATTAGAGTGCAACAACGGTCTGATTTCCTAAAAAGTATCTGAAACAAGAAAATACTGCAAGGTGAAAGATTGTCAAAGTAATGAGTGTTTCTGCGATACAAAGAGCTCAATGTAGAACAGACCTATTCTAGAGGGAAACAAGGGAGAGAGAGAAAGGTCATTTAATTATTCTCGTCTTTAAAAGTATCATCTACACACTATTTCCCCTGGGTGAAGAAATCAGTTTAAAAATGGATTCTGCTAACATGCTTGTGTCAGCTATTATGTATTAATTATAAATACTTTTAAAAGAATTGCTGAAGGAAAAAACTGTGCTCTTTGGAAGAAAGGTCCAAACACAATAAAAACCACTGATTTGTATGAAATGTGTCATGTAATTTAATGCAGAGGACACTACAATTGTTAAACATTTTATTCCTCTAAACTTAAAAAAGGCGGTTCACAGTGTGCAAATTTTTAAAAAGGAAGAAACTTTAGAAAAGTGAGGAAGGATAGAACAGCCTTTTAAAAAAGAGTACAGCTTTCTCCCATCTGGTGAGCTTACAAAGATATTCCTAAAAAGCAAAATCTACTAATCTGCTGTCAATATCAAAAGACCCTGCTCTGAAATTGAAAGACAATACATTCTGCCGTATAATGGATATAGGACAAGGCCTTCAATGTTCATTATGTGGAAGGCCGTTCCTAACCACAAACTGAAGCCAGATAACACAAACTTTTAAACTGACCACATACATCATTTTGAATTAGGCCCCAAAGCCCAAAAGAACCTTGTGCATTTCTCATGGGGAAATGTTACAGTCACTCCAAAGAGAAAAGGCTGGGTAGTCATGTTCTGCAGTAGAAGTAACAAGAGGGGCTGTCCTATATGCTGATGGTTGCCATATTCACTTCCTAAATTTCAGCACAACACTAAACCATGGTACTGTAAGGAGGAAACAAATGCCAAAGAAGAAGTGCGTTGTAAGGAATAATCAACATTCCTTAGTGATAAGCTGCTCTGCACATGGGTAACTGCTTCGCTGAAATGCGAGAAATTCTAACCAACGAGCATATATTCCTCAGGGACCAATCAACTGCTGCATACTTTTGTTCTTTTTTTTAGAACTGTACAAAAACTTGAACCCTGTTGATCTCGGGGTCCCCACCCTACTGGGCACCCAAGTGCACACTTGTTTTACCTGAATAAACCTGTTGCCCTTTCCTCCAAGAAACTGTCCACTTATTATTGCTCGAGACTTAGCTTAATAGAATTAGCTAAGACACCAAGCTCCAGGAGTAACAGTAAACAATGGTACAGTATACTAACAAAAATAGAATAGCTCTCTCCTGGGCTGACACATTTGCTCCCCGCCCCATCATTGTTGAGGAGGAAGGTGTTGAAACTGGAAGATGAAAGGAGTAAGAAATAAGGGGAAGCACTTGAACCCTACTTTCTGCACCTGAGAAAATGGGCTGACTATTCATTCCTCATATATCCACACAGAAGTGGGAAAGAAAATAGTGCAGTTAGTATGACTGCCATCTCCCAGACTGTCACAACCAAGAAACATACTCAACAAGGATTGTGGCCTTGTTTGAGATTTAAGGAAATAGCACTGCAGAGACACAGCTAGACCTATATGCCCTTAAACATATTGCAAGATTGTACATGTCCCAATTAAAACAACAACAACAACAACTGAAAGGAGGAAAGAGTTCTTTCCCAAAGATTTGTTAAAGGAAGTATGGAACACTAGCAGCACAATTCTATATATATTTGCTTGGAAATTAACTACTGCTGTATTAATTGGGGCTTACTCTTAGTTAGTCAGGGTAGCAGACTTAGTGAGCACTGTCATCTAGGAGGCCTATAAAGCCATGGCACTTCTGTCACTCCCAACTTGTACCTCCCCCAAATCCTCCTGAGTGCAGATAGCTATCAGCTCATCAGGCTACCTAATGAATGCTATGCTTATCCTTACAGCTATAAATTAAAGTGCTGGTAATTTCAGAAGAGTGAAATCAGACAGCAATTTTCCCTTATAAACTTGTGATGTTTTTATGCATAGAGAGAAGATGTTCCACATGGTCTTAGAGTTAAAATGAATAAACAGGTGTCGTCTGTTGGATTCTGCTACATGACCTAGTTACAGCAGTCCACTGAATGGGAACTGCAAAATATTTATACAGTGCACATGTCTTGCTAATTTGCTCTTTAGCCTTGATGACCATAAGCCAAGCATGAGTAGGACATTTTCATATGACCAAGTTCCCCATGGATCTCACCATGTAGCAACAACAAAACAGACTAAACTGCATGCATGGAATCTCTCCCGAAAATCACTGTTCAGAGCCAGCTGAAACAAAAATCAGCAGAAGACCATTTGCCCCATAAAGTAAACCACATAAATATATATTTTAAAGTTTTTGAATTTGTATTTAAAACAGTGATAAAGAAATACAGACATAGAAGGCACATACATTGCTTTGCTCAGTGGAATAAAGTGATTAACAAGACTTTGGCTAAATAGGGGCTGAGGTATGTTGCATGATGTCTGTTTTGTTGTATGCCCATCAAAGCTGCAGTGTGTCTTGGACGTACCATGCAATGTGATGGAGCTGTGTCAGAAGATGTGACCAGCTACTTGTTGGAGTAAGACTCATATGGCTGCACCAAAAGTGCTTCTGCCAGAAATGAGAAATGCTGCATCACTCACTTACAGTGAATGCCCATGTTGTATGGCTTGATAATGGCAAAGCATAAAATGAGCAGGGCTTGCCATTGGAAGAAGGTGAAATTGATAACTAAGTATTCATGAGGGCAGCAGAACTCTGCATTAGGATGTGGAAGCAGCTGAATTCCAATCATGCAAGACAAGAGTATAAAGCACATTTGGAAAGGGATGCCAAACCCCTTCACTCTTAAATTGTATTCCCAAGGCACGATGACTTCAAAACAAAAACCCCATCAAGAGAGAGGAAAAACTGGAGGTGACTTGAGGGGGAGGTATGGTTGGAACGGGTATGGAACTCAGTATGGAACTCCCACCTGCTGCTTCTGGGGTTTAAAAATCAGTCCCAACCATTTCATAGGAGATTGGCGTGACTATACAAGTCTTGCCCTTATCACACAGAGTTAGACCCTATATAGCCCTGTCTACTTTCGACACTAATCTCACTGAGCAATATAACTGCCTAAGGGATTCCCAGCTACTGTATTTTGTTTCCTGTAAGTTTTCAGTTCTACGATTAGATCCAGGACAACCTCTTATATCAACTTCATTCTTTCTTACACTAACTCAACACTGAACATTTCTCTGAAGCCAATGATATCATCATTACCAGTAAATACACACCACAAGAAAAGAACACTCCCTGCACCTGAAGCATATATCCTTATTTTCTATCTTGCAATATTACTCATACATTATAATAACTGTGTTCTAACAAGTCAATTCTGACTTATGGCGACCCTTTCCAGGCTTTTCTAGGTAGAGAGTACTCAGATGTGGTTTATCATTCCCTTCTTCTGGGAGCAGCCTGGGACTGTGCAGCTGGCCCATGACTGCACAGGCTGGCTCTACTCACAGAAGGCACAGTGGGGAATCAAAATCCCAAAATTTGGCTCTGTAGCCAAATACTTAAACCACTAAGCCATCAAGCCAACACTCATATATTACATGGAATAAATTTAACAAAGGAAGAGACAGAAAATGGTGACTAGTCATACACACATACCTTCTGAAACATGCTACACATAAAGTACACATGCTGCCTTAATGTTGGTATCACCAAGCAATAGCTCAACTCATGTAACATGCACCATGTATCATATCAAGATTTAATACTGTAAGCTGCTACTAGGAATTTGAGTTCTTTTGTTCTCTTGCTTATCCTCTACCATTTGCACATACACAATTCCAAAATGGTTTCTTTGAAGTAGTGGTGTAACTGGACCTCAGCTTTCCAAATAGTTTCAGGTGTGAAGTCTTTAACTCTGAGTCATTCAGAGTTAAAGAACTACTGACAGTTAAAGTTCTACATGTAGAACTACTGTTAGTATCTTGGTCTAGGTTACAGATTATACAGTATAAACTCTTGGCTAGATACAGATTATACATTGAGACATTAAATTAATTCAAGTAAAACTATTCACTTGAAGTAAGAAGTAAGATTTTAAGCAACTTTTTTTCAGGAAAGATTATAATAACTGTAGTGCAGACTATTCTAGCCAACATACTTGCATTTAAATAGGTTCAACAATCTTAAATTTAATGGGTGCTGCAAGCTATAGAATATACTCCCATCTGCACTTATAATGAATGAACTCAATGTGACTTACTTCTGAGTAAATATACACAGGATTGCACTGTAAATGTTTAGATGGATCACAATGTTTATGTCCACCTAACTTGGCTTCCCAAACTTGGAACCGAAGGTGCTAAGACTTTAGGTCCCAGAAGTCTCGGCTTAGCATGCCCAATTGTTAGAATTCCTGGGAGATGCAGCCCAGCAACACCTGGCAACCAAAGTTTCAGAACCACTCGTTGCTTTAGCTAATCCCAGTGGAGATTTTCAATATGAAGTGTGAACACCCTATAGCTGAATGAACTTTTTAAAGTTCAAAATGAGGACATATCTCCTAATAAAAAGAGGAGTTTTAATATTACAAATAGACAAACACAAACTTCTTGTTGTTGAGTCGTTAAGTAGTGTCTGACTCTTCGTGACCCAAACGTAGGAAATAGTATTTCCTGTTGAAGTTCTTTATTTACAAATAGGTACGTGCTGAAGGCTTAAATCTAACAACTGCTTGTTTTGAGTCATTTATTTCAGGTCTGACAGTTCTTACTAGCAAACAAAAAAAATATATTGCAAAACAAGGCCAGGGGAAAAAAAAAGGCATCCATGAACATTGCAACGTTTGCTTTAACAATATATGCATACCTAATTTCAACTTGGACTATGTCTTAATGCATTGACATTCTTGTAATATTTCTGCCAGAGCACTGCCAAAATTACAAACTTCTTTGCAAAATCATTCACAGTTGTCACGTAAACCCAAGTTTGACTAATGCAATTTAGAAATGTAACTATTCAGTGGCAAGCTAAGTCTCACATACTATGTTATTCCAAGGTAGGATGCATAAACTTTCCTAGCAAGAACAAATTTGTGAAGTATGTATTTCCATCTAAACCAGTTTTAAGTCCCCTATAGTTGTACTCCTAGATTACAGGATTTAAACTGCGATGAAACCCAGATGGTACTGGAAGTCTTGCAAAACAGTGAATGGAGGAGGGAGAGAATTAAGCCTTCTCCTAGGGGGTGGTTAAATTCTGCTTTCACACCCACCCACTCCTGGCTTGATACCTACCGGGCAAAACACGTACACTAGTTACATTTCTAAGAAGAAGGGCGTCATGTTATCTTATCAGGACCCCTGCTAGCCAAAGCAAACTGTGAAGAAGAGTTGCGTCCACCTGCAAACACTCTGCAGAAACCACTCCTTCCGGGCACGGTTGTCTGAAAGAATGCGTTAATGTCAGAGCGATCGCCTCCTTTGCCTCTTAAAAACACTCCCAGGGCTTTCTTTGCCAGCGTCTTGGTGGCGATGCCACCGCCGCCGGTGCCGTCAAGCTGACTCAGATCGCGGGTCTCCAAACTTCTTTGTAAGCAAGCCGCGTTGCAGAGCCGCCAGCCACTTCAATTCTTTCGCCCTGGCCCCCTCCCCTCTGCCACTCCGCCTTGGGAGGGAGGGAGGGAGGGGGAGAGAGAAAGAGTCACTCCTGAATCATCCAGGATCTCATTTCAATCATCTCTCAGAGAAAGGATTTGGCTTATTCTTCGCTCTTTCCAGTGAGCTCAGCACGTCATCTTTCTCTCTTCTCCCGCTCGCCCCTCTCTATAAAGTGTATGGCAAACTACATGTGTGCATCGATCCGGAAGATTCCCATCCACTCCACTTCAACAAAGAGTCAGAAAACACCGTATCAGATCCTACGTTATAATCGCAGACAGGCAAACCTCGCCCCAAAGCCCAAGATTCAACCGCTGGAGGGTGTGTATTTTAAAGGCACAAGTGACGGGGCCCAAAACTGCGTGGGAGCTTTTGTTTCCTTATGGCAAATATAACTAGTGGTTAAAGTAAGATGGAGAAAATGCACTTTATACTCTCTCAGAGGCACTCCCTTTTACGTCACAGGTTCTAAGGCAAATTCTTTAAGTTCAACTTCCGCTTGGCCACACCTGCTAAAATTCCTCCGCATTAGGAGCGCAGGCAGTTTCGAAACTTCTGGGTGTGTGCTTTTCCACTGATTTTTTACCAATAAGCATCTATTTAAGGAAAGAAAAGTGGCACTGATTAAGCCACCTGCGCATCACCTGCCTTGGAAGTCCCGCCTCTTGCATCTCATGTGGTTGCCCAGGGGCGAGGAAAGCGCTTTGCACGTGCTCAGAGCTTCTCTCGTCTTCTTATCACCACTTCACAGGCTTAGGAACGATCCCTGGCTCGGAAAACAGGTTTGGAGCTGAACCCTGCTGAGTCCAGGCAGATCTCCAACAACACCGTGGCAGCCAAAATTCCAGTCACTCATTTCCTCTACGAGCAGCAGCCACTTATTGCAGATCAACAGCAGTGGTTTCCCCCCACCCCCCCAAAGGAAGTATAACCACCCTAAAAGTCAAACCTTCAAATAGTTGGAATGCCTCCGCGCTTAATTACTAAGGCTGCAAAGCTGCGCTCCCTCACCTGGAAGTCAGCCTCATTAATTCCATCTCTGAGTTATTAGACGCGTTTAGAATAGCTCTGTTAAAAGCAATTCCTCCCCAGAAGTCACACCTGATCTAGCTACAATCCTCTGCCTCAGATAAAGGGTGGGAGAGGCCGAGGGAATGAAATTAGCACACGCTCAGAGGCGCTTACCTTTCTTTCATTACCACTGACTCGTTCCTGGCATCGGAGAGAAGTGCCTTCCTTGGCTGAAGGGCCCCCAGCCCCTAGATTCAAGATCCGATCCCAACTAAAATGAACTATCAATTCACGAAGGTGCATTTCAGACATAACAATGCTATGTCTACTAGGCTTCTGGAAGACCCATACATGCGATTGGGCTGTACCAGACATAATAAAGGCTACACGCTCTGGAACCATCCACTGCAGCTCAATGTATGTGTGTGAGCGCGAGCGTGCCCTTCCCTTCCCTTCCCCTCCCTGTAGCATTTGCAACCCGCGCGGGTCCACTGGGCTGTACCTTGCTTGCTGAAGGCGAGGAGGATGCAGCTGTTCAGCCGGCCGGTTCTCCGCATCGGGAGTCGTGCCTTTCGGGTCCCACCGTGGTGGTGCCACCGGCTTCCTCCTCTATTCCCTCTCTTCGCTTGAGCCACCTGGAGGAGAGGAGGGGGAGACGCCGCCGGCGCTGCCTGCCCAGCGAGGCGCCCTCCAGCTCAGCGGGCTTCCTTGCTTGCTCGCTGTTGCTTGCGTATTGACTGGCTGGCTGGCTGGGTCTCGGCTTGGCGGAGCCTTTCCCTCCGCCGCTCGCGTGGCGGCTCCCGGCGGCAAACTCGCCACGGCCCCTCCTTTCCCGCGCGGTCCTCCTGACCTGCCGGTGACTCACCAGAGCAGGAGTGGGGCGCGGTAGAGGGGAAGCCCTAGGCGCAGCAAGGCACCGCTTTCCTCACACGAGCACCCCAACACCGCAGTTTCCCCCTCAGCTCGCCACTTGCGGTCTAGAAACCTTTCCTCCTCAAACGCTTCCCCGCCTAGTCTCGAAAAGAAGCGGCGGAGCAGCTCCGCCAAGCGCCGAGGGGACAGTTCCCGCCAATTTTGCCCCACTTCTTCTCCTCTCCTCCCTTCCCACGCGCGCCACAGGCCCTTCAGGTGGTTTCCTTCAGCCTCGGAAGGAAGGGGCTCCGGAGGAAACACGGGGCCCCGAGTGCCTGCCAGCCGGCAGGGGAAAAGCACTTTTCCCAGGGGCTCCGGTAGCGTGGTGACACAAGCGCACGAGGAAGAGCTCTTCTCAGCTATTGTTAAACTCGCCTGCCGTTTTCCTGAGAGGAGCGGCTGCCGGTGAATTGCAGACACATGTATTATTATTCAGCGATAAAACTAAACGCGTTGTCACAAAATTAGTTGAGGCAAAAAACAACAAACAAACAAAAACCTAAGCACTTCCTCCCGCAAGGAAACTGTGTGGTAGTCCCTGGTGGACATTTGGCTGAGTGGACCCGTACATGTGGCAAAGATACTGAAACGCCACCTTTATTGCTTTATTACTAGGACCAACCAAAAATGCCACAAAAGCAAAAGCAGTGACATTCCCCAACTGTGGCTATCCAGTTTGCTTATAGCCCAGGCATGGCTGGCATTGGTTTTTATGTGCGGAGTTAGAGCTACCGGGATAATAATGCCCTTGTTACCTTTTCCTCTGAAGGGACTGCTGCGATTTTAAAATGGTGAATGACAAACAAGAATAGACGCCTGCAGTTTTGCTGCAAGGTTAACCTGAGGAAGAATGCGCCATTTGCTAGGGGTAGCTTGGTTGGAGCTGTGAGACAGAACAACAAGCAGACCAGTGGCACCTTAGATACTATCCAAGCTGTTGTGAAGACTGATTTGTTGTGCCACAAGGAACTGCAGACTCAAGTCATGATGAAGCAGTAATTTCTGTTCCCAGAGAGTTTGTCATAGGAAATCTTCCAGGTGCCTCAAAATGATTCCTTGTTTCTGTCAGTCCTATTGCTTTTAAAGGCAGCCCTCTAGTCAGAACTATGTGGCTGCTATGAATCACACTCCGATGAGCAGGATCAGGTACAATCCCTTTTTCCAGGGTACAAGCTGAGAATATACTGTAAGGGCTTCTACCATTGAGGGCAACTTCTGTGCCATGCCCCCACCCCGCCCAAATGCATAGTAGATTGGAGCAGGATGGTGGCAGGCACATTCCCAGTGGGTTAATTTGCGTACACAGAAATGCCCAAATACAGGTTGCATGAGAAACTATAAAGTATTTAGGGGCTAGATGTTCATAGATCTAATAAACACCATTATATTTAATTTGTATAGATGCCTCTTTCCTGGAGTGACGGTCAAACAGTACAAACTGTTTTCAGACAAGATCACTAACTGCAAGCAACAGCATGTATCTGCTTGTGGGAGTAAACCAGATTAAATCCAAGGAACTAGATTTAACTTGTTTATAGATCACAGGATTTTTGTTGTAGATCTTAAACCATCTTCTTTACGTTAGCGTTTCTGTCTTCAGAGAGATAAGTGTTTTCCATAACCATATTTTCCAAATATAGTTTATATTTCTCAGTTGCTGTCAGTACAATAAACAAACATAAACACAAATTATATCAATATAAACAATACTGGGTTGTTGTTTTTTTGCATCTCAAACAGTTTTTGGACCCAGCTTTTCAGTGAACTCTGTGCTGATTTCCTATGGATTCTAAGCTGCTTGTTCCTATATAAAAATAGTCACCTCTTTTTAAAAAGAAATGTGAAAGAACTGTTGAATTAAGTTGGCTCAATTTTTTGCTGCCAGTGGCTTTTTAAAGACTTTGTATAGTTGATAATATCACATGAATGTTCTAGATAAAAGATTTATTTCAAAGTAAAAACCTGGACCTTCATTTAAACATTTCATGGGTAACCTTTGTCTTCCTCCTCCATACCATTTTACTGAGATCATATAATAGATATGAGAAAATTTAATCTGTATTCTCTCTGTTGAGACTGTCAAAGGTGAACAGCTCTCCCCAGAGATCCAGACTTAAATCGCCTCATAAACATCATCAAATAGCCATCTATTTGTGGGAATATGACTCCCAAGAGAAAGGGAGTACTTAGATATTGAACACATGGACTGTTCTGCTTGCAACATTCTATGAGTTACATTTTGTTTTGAGATACTGCCTAACAAATCAAATGCTCCAGTGGTAAAAAAATCTGAAACCCTTGAGATTTGTAAGACTATCATATCCTTGCAAAGCAGAGAGGCTTATGAAACATTTTGCAGCCTATTTTTTATTCTTATTATTTAATTTTTTCTAGAATGCTATACTTCTATGGAGAAAAGTATGAGATAGTCAGAACAATGGAGAGGTAAAACCAATTCTCAGATAGGATTTATATACCATAAACTCCACCATTCCAGTCTGCTTTGACCCCAGATCTTTCCACTATTTCTGTCTGTAAGGGTGCTTTATAAATTAATATGAAGAATAAAAACCTGAGTAATCAGTTTCAATGTGTCAGCATTCAAACTGTTGACAGAAGCATGAGTAAGAAAAGTGTATCTAATTATAATTGATAAAGAATTGAGATTTAACCCTGCATTACACATTTTGCTTCTCTGGCAGTAAGAAGTTCTAGAGGTGTCACTTATTTAGCTGAGTTTTCTTTAGAGGAAAGATCGTGAGACCCACTGAGATTTTGTAATGCTCAGTTTGTTTACAAATATTAAGCAAGTATAATTTAGGTAAAAGAAAACCATATACGCACTCCTGCCAGGCAGCAAATCTACAATCTTAGATCTCCAGAGGGAAATACTCTGCAATTAAGGATGCTTCCAGCCTTCAGTTCACATCTCTCCTCTTTGTAAACTTGTTTTTCTTCAGAGACACATATAGTACATTCAAAGTGTTGGTTTAAATAAACTTACCCAGTCCCTTAGCTGGAGGGAAGAGGAAGGTGTGTCACTTTTCCCAAGTGATGATGTCTTTCCTTTTCAAAACATTCCAGAGAGATTTATTTACTTAAAAAAATAATATTCTGACAATTACATCCTGTGAGGTGATATCCTGACCTCTAATTTTTAAGCCAGGTACACAATGAACTGAGAAGAGTCAGCCTATGTAACCTTGGGCAAGCTACATGGTCTCAGAGTGCCCCCAGAGGAAATAAAAGGTAAACTATGTCTGAATACACTGAATCTGGAAGACCCCGGAAAGGATTGCCATAAATTGGAATTGACTTGACAGTATGTTGTTGTTGTTGCACTTCTTATTTTTCAGCATTGCTACTGCAAAGAGGTGGGCAAATGATTCCTTGTTGATGGAACTTATATAAGGTACGTTTTTCTTTGTTGCTTATCCAGAAGTACAATACCTGGCTTATTAAAATCTGTTTTATTTGCGATAACTTGCATGCCCTAGTACAGTATTGCAGTTTCATTTTCTAAAACTGGAGGTGGCTGGAATTTATAATGTGAAGGAAAAGATGGGAATAATTCATAAGATTTAGCCAACTGTTGACAAGTGATCTTTGTAACTTGGTTATGCCTGCACATACAATCCAATGATGCTCGCTTAGGGCATCCAGATATGATATGATAAATTAGTTCAATGGATTTGTGACAGGTCATACATATATCACATACAAATTGCTTCAGCATTATTTTCTGATAGTATCTAGTACAAATAACTTGGTCTTGGATTGCACATATTAATATTTCAGTTTCAGCCTGAAGACGGGCTAGTTTAAGCCACAGGTTTGATTGTTCCTTATCAACGTTATCATCCAGGAGGTTATCCCCTCCTCCTCCTCCTCCTCCTCCTCTTTCTCTTTCAGGAGACATATGTCTGGTGAAGTGGTCATGTTTCATGAAAGCTTACATTAAAATATAGTAGTTAGTCTTAAAGGTGCCACAACATATTTTTCTTTTCTTTTCTTTTTCTTTTCTTGAGTGTTTCTTGTTGAAATGCTTACACAGACTAACACGACTGCAACTTTGAAAACTACTAATACCAACAGTTGCCCTACATAATCTCACAACAATCAGACTGGGTTGAAGCTTTTTATGGCAAACTTTGTATTTTTGACCCTAAGAGCTGCGTATGAATCTGTGCACACAACAACTACTTTTTTTTCTTACTAGGAAGGATGACAGAGTTTTCTCTGCATTCCTTCTCCAAGTTTTCCTACAGATTATTGTCTCCTAAGTATTCCCCACAGCATGGGGAAAAAGTGATCTGTATGAAATTGGTTAGGTGTCATGGTGATTCATGGTGGACAACATAGGGTACTACAAGTGGTGCACTCTCACTTGAAGGCAAAGAAGTTAAGACTCATAGGAAAAATGAAGACGGACCCTGCCAAGAAGCAAAATGTTAATCTGCTGATCCTGTTGAGCCACACATTGATGGGGGAAACATGTATGTACAAGTGCCAATTCCCACAATAATTATGAAGGACTGTATTTAGGGCCCACTTGTCTGGGAAGGGTCAATGTATAGGGAGCATCGAGTGCTCTTCCCAAACCTATACAGATCCCTGAACCAGACTGTTTACTTCTGAAAACAGTAATGTATATGCCCATAAAGATGATGATTGCCTAGTTCCAGCATAGGAATTGAAATCTAGTGAGACTTCTGTTCACAATGCATCTGTCAATGCTTGTTTAAACAGGTTTTATGGATGGAATGCAGATTTCAGAGGCTATTACGGAAGCAAGTAGGATAATAGTTATTCTATATTAAACATTAACCCAGACTTAAAATATTTGTCAGCAGGCATATCAATAATTTTTTGCTGTAAGAAGAATATGTTATTCCTGATCATACAGGTTGTTTTTATTAATATGATAGTGCAATCTTTTACATATTTACTAAAAAAACAAGACCTGCAACATTCAATGTTGTTTATCCCCAGGTAAGTGTAGATGTGGTTGTATTATGAGACTACAGTTTGTAGATCATTTGTACATCTAGGCAAACCTCACTGCATTGGCTTGATTGCACATAACAATCCCATAATTGTTTCCTGCTTCCTCCTTCCTCACCAGGAGAAAGGGAAAAAAACAAGAAACAAAAAATACATCCTGAACAAAAAAGCAGCTCTTTGTAGTCTATATCATGGCTTTCCTCAAAACATCATGCTGGTAGTTCATTCTGTATCTCCCACTTGAGAACTGAGGCCAAAAGAGTATGAATTGTTTAAAATTGTTTAAAACTCTAAGTCTGTAGCATTAACTACTTCAAATAATGAATTCACAGTATATTGTTAATTTAATCTGAAATTCAAGGTGAAAAGAATATACTTCACAAAGATCAGGCAGTGAAATACAGATAATCCTTCAATGTATCAGGACTTCTAAAGAGGGAGTACAAAAGATGTATACAGTGCCAATGCACAGAAGCTAAAAAGTTATTGATGTAAACAGTACATAGGACCTTCTCCTGGAAAGACTCATCCCAAGTCAATGCTGCACTGAAACACATTCTCAAAGCCAGGGTAGCAAACATCAAGATGAGAAACTGCCATGAGGAATGTTTATCTGGATCACAGAGTAGGGGAAAGCAAGTTAAGCCAGGAACAATCAGAGGTGGATTTAATTGTAAAATGGCCCACTCCAAAACAAAGAATCTTTTCATGGCTTGATTTGATATTATTGTCATTCTGTACAAAATGAAACAAAGCAAAGTACAAAATAGCTTAAAATGTTTAGTGCCATAATCGCTCCACTGAATGACAGAGTCATTTCACAAGGCATTTGGCAACCTCAGAAGAAATTTGTCTTCTCTTCATAGTTTTACAGCAGCTTATTTTTTGATAAAGTGTTTGTTGTGAACACTGATACCTGCAGCAGATGGAAGACACACACTATTATGTTTTCGAATATTAAGAAATCAGACAAAGCAAAGATATACAGCAAGGAGCATCTTTTTACACCATTGTGTGAGAATGTGGGCTCTTGAGAAACTGAAACCACATATATGTGGAATAAAATTTGCTTTTCCTATGAGTTTGTGTGCATTATACACTGTCAAGTCAGAACTAACTTATAGTAACTCTTATGTAGCATTCAAGGTAAGTGAGAACTTTAAGGAGTAGCTTTACTGATTCCATAGATACACACCCAGTGAGTTTCTATGGACAAATGGGGATTTGAGCCCAGTTCTCTTGAGCTGTAGTCTGTCACTCTGTCCACTACACCACGTGAGGGTACAGCACGGTATCCTGTTTTTCCTATACAGATCAGTCTTGCTGAGTCAGCAACACCACATTCCCTGAGATTTCAGGAACAAAACCTGAAGTCAGATGTGATTGCTTGTAATGTCAGAGAGGCAGGCAGACAAGTGTTGGGAGGGAAGGAAGCATTACACATATAAAACCATCTTCCTTCCATGCTAGTGCATGCTGGTGCCAGCTAGGAATAGGTGCCCAGACTTTAGAGTCACCTCACACAAAAATAAACATTTATTCTCTTCCATTGCTGCTTGCCATTGATTTTTCCCACCATCTGGATACCTGGAGAGGCACAACAATTTACTGAGATTTCAACTGAAGCATAGGATCTGGCAACTCTACCGATCACTCACCTTTTTCTGTAGAACAAAGAAAGTGAAAATGCAAGAGAGCACTCAAACACACAACGAGAACATCAACAACAGCACCCCCTGATCTAGTATATCTCAGCAGCAGTTACACCAGGAAACACTTCAGTTCCTATAACCTTGCTAGGGCTGCAGTTTAAAGCATACCTATGCTGCAATACTGTTTTCAAGCCCTATTGAACAAAATAGAATTTACTGCTGAATAGACAAATATAGGATTGCACTAATATAGGATTGCAACCTGTATTTACTGGTTTTTATATAAGCACCATTGAGTTCAGAGAGACTTATACATGGATTGTTATGTATAGCTTTGTGCTGTTGCTAGGGAATAAGTCTCACGAGTGCCAACAGAAGTATACATATGTGGATCACTCTCCACATAGGTAGGCAGATATATTTTGTTAGAACAATCTAGGTGTTTGGGAAGATTCTGATGGAGAACTAAATTTCTTTTAGGTCTTAGTTGTTACTTAAAATTGTACACATGCAGAGATCTGAACTAGAAAACTCTTCCAAAATGAATATCCAGCAAAATGAACCCTGCTGGACATCATTTTTGCTTTTGCAATGTGTTTATCTTTCTATGTTTCCTACTATTCCAGAGACATCTAACCTACTTGGAAGATAAGACATTAATATGACCATATTAATAACTGTCAGCATTTATATTCTAAGTGTTTGTTTAAATTGAAGAGTCTGAAGAAATACCCACATTCTGTTCGTTCTTTTGAAAACTGTTGAAAAGAGAACTTTTAAAACCCCAGGAAATTGCAGTGTATTTAAATGCATTATGTTTAAGCCTCTTTGTTCTGATGTACTTGGATCTGCAACATGGAAGACCTTTGATAACACCAACATAAATGATGAATATTTATATGTATATCTATATTATTTGGGATTTTTGCCTCCAAGCTCCGAATTAAGGAATATTTAATTTAATTTAATATTTAATATTTAATTTATTTTAATGGTATTTACAGGCTGTCTTCACTCTTCACAAATGTTTAAAAACATCCAGCCTTTCAACAGAACAGAATAAAAGTGACTCACAGTAAGGCTACCACAACGAAATGTATGGTTGAATAAACTAATGTGTTGCCACCAGAAATAGTAATAAAGAAGTATTTACATCATTACTCTTCTCCAAGAGCTTCCTCGGATATATTGTGTTTCTCCAAGAAAAAGAGCCTCGGAGTTACAACTGGTATCAACAATTATTTCAGTGCCAACATAAAACTCTGGCATTTGCCAAGACATTTTAACTGGCAGATTTTATCTATTTTTTTGTTCTTGCTGATTTTTTCTTCTAGTGGCTTTTTTTTTTTTTTTGGAGTTTTTATGCCTTAATTCAGAGTCTGGTGGCCAGAATCCCATTACTTATGTACACTGGTGTTAAGTCAAACAGAATATATCACAGCAGGGCTGATAGGGGTTTCATTGAGGCTTTGCCTGTACATTTTTTTCTTCTTTCCTTTGAGCACCTAGTGCCATCCCCCTATCTCCAAATTACAACATTTCTAACTCCTAAAATGCTGGATCAAACCTGAGTGGTTTAAAGTAAGGTACAAATTGACCCCTGGGCAACTTAGGACTTCTTGAACTGCACTGTACCTGTTCTGGAAATGCAGAAACATCCCTGCTACACCCTGTTTGGACATTTCTCTTTGGGGGGGCAGTGCACCTCTTAGTAACTAGTTAATTCCAAACCCTGTTTTAATTATGTTTTATTGTTTAACATATATCTGTACACTGCTCTGGTGTCCACAAGGATGATGGGCAATTTTAAAATGTTTAAAAATGTGTACATGTGATATTATTATTGCTACCATATGCTACTTTTCATTGTACAGTGGTGCCTCGCTAGACGATTGCCTCGCAGGACGAGGAAATCGCTAGACGATGCCTTTTTGCGATCGCTACTGCGCTTCGCAAAACGATGGTCTCCTATGGGGAATTTTCGCTAGACGACGAGGTTTCCCCATAGGAATGCGCCGACTAGTGGTCAAAAGCTGTCAGTGCATTCCGACGGGGACCCGCACTCGCTAGACGATGTTTCCCTATGGGAGATTTTCGCTAGACGACTGAGTTTTCCCTTGGAACGCATTGAAGAGATTTCAATGCATTCCAATGGGAAAACGTGCTTTGCTAGACGATGTTTTCGCTAGACAGCGATCTTCGTGGAACGGATTAACATCGTCTAGCGAGGCACCACTGTATTATGTGTTATAGTTACATTGGATATACCTGCTGGTCAGTGACTGTAATAAAGCTCATTCATTCATTCATTAACGATAAACAGATATCTTAATTCATGTCTAACTCCTTTTAATAATCACTTTGCTCTCTTTGTTAAAGTGAAGGGGGATGCCATTGTTTTGGAAAAGGGGGAATTCCATATGTGCAGTGGTATTCCAAGAAGGAATAACTGGAAAGGAGCAAGAATTCTGTCAGTAGCTATAAAAAAACCATCTTTGATGGAGCTATTAATGCATTTGCACTTAAAAGCAAACTTCTCCATGTGTACCCCAACCTGGAGAGGAAACTAGGTGTGGAGTTTGTATCCTGAAATTTGACATTATAAGCCATAATAAATAAGTTATAGTCCTATTGATCTAGAAGATAAGTGAGGGGTTGGATTTGGCCCATAGCTGCTCTTTTTCTCCCCAGCAAAACTAGCGATCAGTAGGATTCCACTGCTTTCAGAAGAATTACATGTGAATAGCCCTGATTTTTCTCTATTGACCACATTGGACTGAGTTTTGCAGACATTTATTTTGGTGAATAGTTCCATCACAGGCACTGGAATACGACATCGGTGGTTCAATTGGAAGAGCCAGCCCAACCTTGGCTGGACTCCTACTCTTGGGGTAGACAGGCTAGTATGTTCATATGAAAGTAATTTTGCATACCCATGCATGTGTGCATCTGCACGCACGCACACAGAGAAAAGTGCATTGCACTTAGAGCAGCAGTGCTTACTCTTAGTAAGATGGTATAGAACTGCAGCCATTGTTAATCACTGTATGATTCCTTACAGTGTTCCTTCTTTCAGTACCAGTCTTTTAAAAAAAATATTTTTACTGTGTTTTTTCAAAGAGTAACTATAATAGGAGGGTTTTTTAAAAAATAAACCCTATAAATATACTGAACAATTAATCATGTAACAAAGGCAAGGACACAAATGCAGTGCGAAAACTAATACAATGCAAAAGGTAGGGATTACACCACAGCAGTCATTAAATTAACCACTGGCTCTTTAATCAGTTAATATACAGTTGATTTATTCATGCCTCCCTCCTTTAGGCTTTAGTACCATCTTTGTTCTGACCTCCCCACTTCCTCAACTGATTGGTGGTGTAGCCCTTTCAGGTTCATCTCCTTGTAAGGGGGGAATAAAGAGACTTATGTCTTGTATTCAACATCATGAGAAATCACACATACACCCCAAGCTGAGCAGACAGAAACTGAGAGAGGTAATACTTGTTTTTAACTTTATAAACCGATCTGCCCATCAAAACAACAGCAATCATTGAAACTTTCAAAGGCTGATCCTTGCCTACCAGAAATCCACATCTCCTCCTTTGTTCATGGAGTTGTTTTTTTATTGCAGATTTGCCACCCTGGGAGGAAAACAGGGTAGGGGATGTGCCACTGAGATATCACGCTGATTATGTGTGTGCCTTTCCCTAGGACCATTTGGCTTAATATGTCTGGTACCTCTAGTTTTTCTCACCTCTGTGACTGCTGTGAAGACCAGGAAAAGGATTTATTTGATTTGGGCCTCAGGCACCATGGAAGGCGCACCTGTGTCTGTCACTCTATTTGTTCTTCCTGAGTTCAGAGAAAGAACAGAAGGTTATCTAATCAGACCTTTAGACTTCCAGAATTCCACAAGGTTTTTGTTTTTGTAATCATTGCCCTACAGGAACATGTATTAGTTAAAGCTGAATACTTAATTAGACTTACTTGAAAGTCAATGTCACATAAATGGTAATAGAGATTAGTTCTGATTAATGCCTTTAGAATCAGGAATGCAAAAAAGTATTGTAACCAGTTTAGGATGACTTGAGAATTACATTAAAATAGACAGTAAGAAATAGTCCAACATAGCATACCAATGTTACAACTTGCCCATTATGACAGTTTTTCCTTTGCACATTTACAATGAAGTCCATAGGACTGTGTTAATTTCCTCTGCTGAGCCTTTTGAATGCAGGTCAGATTTTCCTGAGCGTGAAGCCAAAGCCTACCCAATTAGTGGGCCTTTGAGGATCATTAGGGCAACTGGAAGAGAAGTGTTTACAAGGCATTTCCACTTTGATGTATTGTTCAGGCAGCAATATTTTTGTTTGTTTTGCTGTTTGCACCCCTTGGTGACACAAAAAAATATTGATCCACCTAAGAGCAGTCAGGTGCCTTCTATTCTGAAGTCAGTAACATCCCCTGTGAAACAGTTATTTTTAGATGAATTTCACGATTTGTCTGCACTCCTAAAAGTTACTTTTCCAAATAGTACCTCCAAAAGTATTATAGAACTAAGAGAATTTTGTAGCGGGCTCACCTTCAATGACAGGTGTAAGGCAAGACCTAGCAAGAGGTTGGCTCTTTTACTTCTTATGAACAAGTCTGCCACTTCGTGGGTGATCCAGGGCTGAACAAAATGCCGTAACAGTTCATGGACAATTGACCTTCGGTGTAGGGGTCTGAGAACAACCAGTGTTTTGTGCTGTTTCTGTGTGTGGGGAAGGATTTGGCAGCTTGACCTTGGACTGAGACATAGTTGGAAGCTGAAGACTTTGTTTTCATTTTGCCAGAGATGGCTCAACCATAGAGTTCCCAGTGTGGTATAGTGGATAGAGTGATGGACTAGGACTCTGGAGAACAGGGTTGAAATGTCCACTTGGCCATGGAAACTCACTGAGGGAGTGGAACTGGTAAATTAATTCCTTAAATATCTTACTTATCTTGAAAGCCCTATTAGAGTTGCTATAAGTTGGTTCTGACTTGATGGCACAGAACACAAAGACGGCTCAACCTTAAGCATCCCTGGGGAATTTTTTGTACCTCATTGCCAGATCAAAAGTACTGAAGAACTTGGAAACTTGCACACTTTTGTGCCACTTCGATTAGTCCGTGTAGCCATATTGCCCAGCTGTGGATTTTGGATATTTCCCCCCCCCCCCAGTAGAGCAGCTAGAGGTTTGTATTTTTTAAAATGTCCTTAGGGTGCAGTTGGGTACCCAGTGTTGTGTAGTAGATGGAGTAATGGACTAAAATTCAGGAGACCTGGATTTGATTCCTCAGCTCTGCCATGGAAACTCACTGGTGGTGTGAAACTGGCAAAACCAGTCCTTATATACCTCTGTTTCCTTGAATACCTGTGTGTGTGCGTGTGTGTGCACACGTGCGTGCGTGTGTGACTTAAAGCAACCCCAACAGGGGTTTCAAGGTGAGATATTTAAGGAGTGGTTTTACCAGTTTCACTCCCCCAGTAAGTTTCCATGGCCAAGTGGGGATTTGAACCCTATTAGGGTCAGTATAAGTTAGTTCTGACTTGACGGCATAGAACACCAAAGAGTGCAGTTGCTTTTTTTGTTGAAAGCGTTAGCAGTTGTGTTGCCTCCTGCAACAATCCACTTGCTTCCACTATTCCATAAGTCTCATCTGAAGAGAATCAGGGCTTTACTCTTCTACACACTTGCTTGGCTGCTGTTAATGGCCATGTTATTATATCTGGATATATACTTCTCAGTGAATACACAGAGGATTGCATGCTTTCCCTAGGCTTCTCTGTTCATGCTGATAGTCATATCTAAAACCAGAGAAAATCAAGCCCACACTATAGTTCAATTTCTGCTTATATTAGCTCATATGGAAGGACAGCCCTCTCTGGTTTTACACCTCTTATCACTACTGAAAGGCTAATACCTCCTTTTCATCCTAAGGCCATTGTTTTAAGAGAAACAAAACTGTAGGTATGTTGTCCTACCCCCTCTATATAGCCATGGATATAGAAGGGATAGGTGCACTTTCACAGCCCACTCCAATATGGAGATGTTGCTCATAGGGTCTGTGAGCATCTTATATCATGGATGGAAGAATTTGAAAATCAGGGATGGGGAGCCTTTCATCCTACAGATGTGGAGGGAGGGGCTACTACAGAATGTGGAAGCTACTAACTACAAAAAAACCATTGCTAGAAATTTATTTATTTTTCTAATGTCAAAGGTAATAACTACGTTATATTACGAATTGCTGTCAGTATGAGCAGTGGATGCCATGTCAGCACTCTTCACATGAAAGGCACAACAGAAAATAAGGATATTTAGATTAGGCATCCTTCAGTCTTGAGAGACTATGGTAACGTGCTCTGTATGGAGGACTTGGAACAGCGTCTAGTGTGGCTGAGAAGGCCAATTCGAGAGTGACAGTCCCTTCCACACTGAAGACAAATACAATCTGTCCCCTGTCCAGCTCCCTGATTTTGCTGCTTTTGGGACTGCCTCTTTGCCTCGGCCTGCTGGACAAGGGTCTCTTCAAAATGAGAGAGGCCATGATGCACTGCCTGCCTCCAGGCTGAACGCTCAGATGTCAAGGTTTCCCATCTGTTGAGGTCCATTCCTAAGGCCTTCAGATCCCACTTGCAGATATCCTTGTATCGCAGCTGTGGTCTCCCTCTGGGGCGATTTCCCTGCACTAATTCTCCATACAGGAGATCTTTTGGAATCCGACCATCAGCCATTCTCACGACATGCCCAAGCCAACGTAGACGTCGCTGTTTCAGTAATGTATACATGCTAAAAATTCCAGCTCGTTCTAGGACTACTCTGTTTGGAACTTTGTCCTGCCAGGTGATACCAAAAATGTGTCGGAGACAACGCATATGGAACACGTTCAGCTTCCTCTCCTGCCGTGCACAAAGGATCCAGGACTCACTGCAGTACAGGAGTGTGCTCAGGACACAGGCTCTATAGACCTGGATCTTGGTATATGCCGTCAGCTTCTTATTGAGCCATACTCTCTTTGTAAGTCTAGAGAACATGGTAGCTGCTTTGCCAATGCGTTTATCCAGCTCGACATCTAGGGAGAGAGTGTCAGAGATCGTTGAGCCAAGGTACACAAAGTCACGAACAACCTCCAATTCTTGCGTGGAGATGGTAATAGAGGGAGGTGAGTCCATGCCCTGGCCCATGACTTGTGTTTTCTTCAGGCTGATTGTTAGTCCAAAGTCTTGGCAGGCCTTGCTAAAACGATTCATGAGTTGTTGGAGGTCTTCAGCAGAGTGGGCAACAATGGCTGCATCATTGGCGAAGAGGAAGTCCCGCATGCATTTCAGTTGGACTTTGGTCTTTGCTCTCAATCTAGAGAGATTAAAGAGCTTTCCATCTGATCTAGTCCGGAGATAGACACCTTCTGCTGCAGTTGGCAAAGGCGTGCTTCAGCATGACAGCAAAAAAGATCCCAAACAGGGTTGGCGCGAGGACACAGCCCTGTTTCACTCCGCTTTGGATGTCAAAGGGATCTGATGTTGAGCCATCAAAAACTACAGTGCCCTTCATTTCCTCATGAAAGGACCTGATGATGTTAAGGAGTCAAGGTGGACATCCAATCTTGGGAAGTATTTTAAAAAGGCCATCCCTGCTATGGATATTAGCAGTTTGTGATAAGAGCATCCCTTTTAAATTTTGGGGGTGAGCCCCTCCCCCAGCATGATCCTTGGGACACACCAATCTGAACCTTGAGAAATGATCATATGGCCTGTTTAGATGTACTAGGAAAAAGCCTCTCACAAATGGGGCTAGCCATTGCCATGATGATTCAATATGCCCAGTGTTTGGATGCAGAGCTTGTGACACATCCATCAAGCAAGCCTGTGATGATTTCATTCTATTGTTATTTATTCATTTGCTTAATCATAGCAGTGCACCAACCATGGAAATAATAATCTGCATACTCTGCCTTAAAGTTTCTGCATTCCTTGATTTCTCTTTAAAATCTCTTAAGGAGTTAAATGCACTTGTGTTCACATCCAGATGCCAAAAAACCATTTAAACATGCAGAGATTCACTGGGTAGCACCTAATGGGACTCCATGACCTTAGAATGCACACGGGGATTGCTTATCTGAAGGTGCTGTAATATCAAAACCTTTCTTAACATGGCAAACATATACATCAGGGAAAAGGAAGCTGTCTTTATACTTAAATTGTCTGAAGAAGTAGATTGACAGCTCACACTATATTAAATGTATTAGCCTTAAAGGCATCACAATACCCCACCCCCTTTTTTTTTTGCTGAAATAGGCTAACATGTCTACCTTTCTGAGAACTATCTCTACATAATAGCATCTTTTTGAAATGTTTGCTCTGGAGCCTGATTTCCAGCAAGCTAGGATGCTGTGAATCTTATCTTGATGAGATAACCCTTGGGCAGTGCAATCTTATATATATCTACTCAGAAGTAAATCATATGAATTTTAGTTAGACTGTAACAAAAGAATGAATGGGAGAATGAGTGACAGGAGCAGACTATAATAGGATAGTGGGTGTAGTTAGAATGAGAGTTGGATGAGAATAATCCATTGAAAATGTCAGAAGAGGAAGCAAAATACAGTTGGAGGAATTAGAGGATAATTAGGATCAAACTAGATGACAGACTTAGCTCCCATTTAGAAGCAGAGTCCTTTAGGTAGCAAATGAATCTGTTCTGGCAGGACTTTTACCCCCCCCCCCCCCTCTGAATGTTGCATTCAAAGGTAATTCATTTTGTGACTAGTCATTAAAAGGTAGACACAATCTTAATTTGTAGGCCCAGTTGTTGAAACATGCAGCTCCAGTCACTGGAGGGAAAATGTACCACCAGCTTCTGAATGCAAGCTGGGTATCTCATTAGTTTGACTCTCAAGAAGAGAGTAATTAGGAAAGAAGAAATGGGCAGTAGTCATATCACTAAGGTTAGCTCAGGGCTGGCCCTGTCATTAGGCAGAGTGAGGCTGATGTTAGGAGAGAGCAACAGGAGTCACTGCTGGCTGTACCTTTGGTTGAAGGATAGAGTTGTGAGTGCCATAAAGCCTGCCTTGGTCCCTTGAACAGGCCCCCTGTTATCAGATGTGGTAAAGGATACTGTCTCATCATCACTCTTGGAGTAAGATTAAGCTAGCAGTCCAGTCACCTTCTGTATACTGCATGAGAGGAATGCTGCCAAGATGGCTCTTGCCTCAGTCAGCAAAATATCTTGTGAGATTAGGACATTCAAAATCTTATTTGTTCTATATGGTTTAAGTCTCTGGCTGTGGAGCCAGAGGTTGGGAGTTTGATTCCCCACTGTGCCTCCTCGACAGGGGCTAGACTCAGTGATCCATAGGGTCCCTTCCAGCATTGCAGTTCTGAGATGATGATGATGATGATTATATCAAATGTCAATTTGTTCTGACTTAATTTTTGTCAATAAATATTTAAATTAATCTGAGAGATTCCTGGATAGCATATCTCAACCATATGCCAGCTATGGATTACATACAGAGTTCAACTGCTCTCGTATTTACAGTATGTTGGGTGTGGGGAAGAGAGATGAAATGGACAGAACTTTTCAAATGATGTTTGGGAGTGAGGTTCATGTTCCAGAAAATCACAAGGGAAAGTGCCCCATGGTCACTTTTGGCTGAAGTCTAGTCACTTTCTCTTATTAGGAAGAAAAAGGTATATGTATATTCTAGAGTTCCACTGGCCCTCAGGGAACTGAATTTCCTCCTAAACAATCCCTTCTGTGCATTGAAGGTTGCACTGCAAGACCACCTCACATTTAATTTGGCTTTCGCTTTAAAGCAGTGACTGGCACTTGAGTGTGTTTGTTTATCTGTGCAAGTAAAAGCTCTTTCAAGTCAAACAGCATTGTGGAAAAATGTTTATGCTTTTAAAAACAATATGAAACCTGAACTCATTGGAGGTTAATCTCCTTACATAATCTTGTTCCTTTGCTTTCTTTTTAAAAAGCCTTTGTTTATTATCAGATACAATTTTAATATACACATCAGCTGTTTTGAAGCCAAATGCCTTCGCTAAATTATTGACTTTTCTGCTAAATCACTAGTTACGTACAGTAAAACAACAAGGACAAAACTAAGCTGTGAAAAAAAGAAAGAAAAGAAACCAAGTTTAGCTGTGTAGTTGGCACAGTGGGGAATCACAAGCCATAGACGAAATCCTCAGTGGGATTTCTTAATAGCATCTCCATTCTGGCCTGGTTCTTATCTTGTACAGCTGGGGTGAGCAAACCTCTAGGGTTGGGGGGGGGTAATTTTGACACCAGAAATCTACCACAGGCTGCATCACCCACCCCGATAATGACACTAGAAGTTGATGGAAATCTGTTTTCTTTTTAATCCACGTTCTCACCTTTTAAAGGTGCTAGAGGGCATAGAAATTAATTAGAGGGCAAGCCTCACTTCCTGGAGGCTTCAAGGAGCACAATTCACATTTCTCTCCCCCTGCCCGTACATTCCATTTGTCATTTTCTCCCCCACTCTATTCTAGGCTGTCAAAGCTCCAGAGACTTTTTGCCCAAGATGTCATGAAGGATGTCATGCCTGTTCAAAACCTGTGCATGCTCCTGTCCTGGCTCAGGGAGGGGGGTTGTAGAAGACTCTGCCCCTCTTCTGCCCTCCCCCTAAAGTAGAGCCAACCCCAAAAGAGGAATCCATTGCCTGGAAAAGCTCAAGGGGCAAAGCCAAAGAAATTCTTGGGATGTACCTGGAAAATTGAAAATGAAGAATGCCTGCTTCTCCTTGAAGAGAAAATTGATGAACCAAGGAGAACTGTAAAGAAAAAGCTGTAAAGGTGGATAGGTGAGTAGTTGCCCAGGGCTGTTGGGCAAACTGAGGGAGGAGGGCTCTAGTTTTTGAAATGAAGTGAAAAATGGAATGGAAGTCAAAAAGGCGGCATTCTAATCTACAACATTTTTGGCACATTCTACTTCTTCCTTCTACATTTGCGACTGAATCAAGAAAACATTTTATAATGAGATCTCCCTTCTCTTCTTTTCCAACCCAGTCTAAAATTTTGAAGATGTTCTTGAACCATAATCCTGACACTATGTCTTTCTTTCCGTTTCATTTCTCCCCCCCGCCCCTTTCTCATATTTTGCCTTTTTCTGAGATGTTGTCTCCTTATTTTGTTACCTTTCTTTACCTTTATTTTATTTCTTTCAGTACTTTCCCTTTTTTTCCAAGGAGGCTTGTGTTCCTGGGGTCAAATTTTCCAAGAACTCTGCCACAATTGCTTTGCTTTTGTCCCATTATCTTTTTCAAGAGTTGGGCTCTTCCAGTGGCACTGATGTTATTTTGGAAGAAATTTAGGGTGCACAGCATCATCTGGCTAGGCAGATGCACTGGATTATTTTGAAGTGGGGAGGCATCAACTCGTCCAGCTCCTGGCCTGAGCAAGCTAATTCACAGCTTTGTTTTAGCAGATTAGGTATTTCAAATTTTCTTTTGTCTTTTTTTTCTTTTGTGAAAAACGTGAATTTCCCCCCTGCATTCAGAGTTTTGTGGTTTATGTAATAAACTGTCAGATTTTAAATTCTTTAAATCTTAAGCGCTTTCTCTTCCAAGAAATGTGCAGATATAGATAAATTCAAGAGCAAGCTGAACGGAAATTCTCCCTAGTTAAGGATGGCATATGCTGACTCTGATGATTTTGTCAGTTTTGCTCCCTCTCACATTTATTATCTGGAAGTTTAAATTTCTGTCTCATTTAAAAAGAAAAAATTGAATCTGGGTAAATATTGATCAAAAGCAAAATTCTCACTCACCTAGACAGGCACATTGGTTCAAGGACGGGATCATGTTACATGTCTGCCATGTACAAAAAGGGTGCATCAATGTGCCCGTGTTTTGAGTGAGGAGTGGGGTTGATCTGTGGTCCCAATTTCCTTTCCTTAGGGGCTACACCTTTGACCATAAAATTTTACATTAAACCAACTTTTTTTTAACCACTATGGGAAATATTGATGAAAGGGCAAAACCTTAAATGTGTACAGTATAACTGGTGTGATCTGCAAATGTTCATATGGCAAGCATAATTCCATTGGCTTCAAAACCACTGAAAAATGAAGTGTACAGCTTCCCAATACCACTTTTTAAAACCTAGTAAACTGCAGTTATAAGTACTGAGGAACCTTGTGGCACAGTGCAGTACCACAGCCAAGACTGCTCCTGACCTGAAGTCCATCCCGATGGGCTAAGGTAGCTGGCTCAAGGTTGACTCAGCCTTCCTGCCTTCCAAGGTCTGTAAATTGAGTATCCAGCTTGCTGGGGTGGGTGAGAATGTGTAGCCTGCATAATTAAATTGTAAACAGCCCAGATAGTGCTTTAAGTGTCAGGGGTGGTATATAAGCAGCACACCTTGCTTTCCTTTCCTTTTACTGTTCTCAAATATATCTTGGATGCACTGATTTACACATTTAAAAAGATTTTTTTTACCATATTCATGTACATTTAAGAAAGAGATGAAAATCTCTGAGTCTTGATTTTGCTGCATTCCCCATTCTAGAGTCACATCAGGTTTCAAAACATTTTTCCCCTTCTTGAGAAGTAATTTGTGCATTTTGTTTTGTTGTTGTTTAGTCGTTAAGTCGTGTCCGACTCTTCGTGACCCCATGGACCAGAGCACGTCAGGCCCTCCTGTCTTCCACTGCCTCCCGGAGTTGGGTCAAATTCATGTTGGTAGCTTCGATGACACTGTCCATCCATCTCGTCCTCTGTCGTCCCCTTCTCCTCTTGCCTTCACACTTTCCCAACATCAGGGTCTTTTCCAGGGAGTCTTCTCTTCTCATGAGATGGCCAAAGTATTGGAGCCTCAGCTTCAGGATCTGTCCTTCCAGTGAGCACTCAGGGTTGATTTCCTTCAGAATGGATAGGTTTGTTCTCCTTGCAGTCCAGGGGACTCTCAAGAATCTCCTCCAGCACCACAATTCAAAAGCATCAATTCTTCGGCGGTCAGCCTTCTTTATGGTCCAGCTCTCACTTCCATACATCGCTACTGGAAAAACCATAGCTTTGCCTATGCGGACCTTTGTCGGCAAGGTGATGTCTCTGCTTTTTAAGACACTGTCTAGGTTTGTCATCGCTTTCCTCCCAAGAAGCAGGTGTCTTTTAATTTCGCAGCTGCTGTCACCATCTACAGTGATCATGGAGCCCAAGAAGGTAAAATCTGTCACTGCCTCCATATCTTCCCCTTCTATTTGCCAGGAGGAGATGGGGCCAGTGGCCATGATCTTAGTTTTTTTGATGTTGAGCTTCAGACCATTTTTGGCGCTCTCCTCTTTCACCCTCATTAAGAGGTTCTTTCATTCCTCCTCACTTTCTGCCATCAGAGTGGTATCATCTGCATATCTGAGGTTGTTGATATTTCTTCCGGCAATCTTAATTCCGGTTTGGGATTCCTCCAGTCCAGCCTTTTGCATGATGTATTCTGCATATAAGTTAAATAAGCAGGGAGACAATATACAGCCTTGTCGTACTCCTTTCCCAATTTTGAACCAATCAGTTGTTCCATATCCAGTTCTAACTGTTGCTTCCTGTCCCACATATAGATTTCTCAGGAGATAGATAAGGTGGTCAGGCACTCCCATTTCTTTAAGGACTTGCCATAGTTTGTTGTGGTCCACACAGTCAAAGGCTTTTGCATAGTCAATGAAGCAGATATAGATGTTTTTCTGGAATTCTCTGGCTTTCTCCATAATCCAGAGCATGTTAGCAATTTAGTCTCTAGTTCCTCTGCCCCTTCGAAATCCAGCTTGTACTTCTGGGAGTTGTCGGTCCACATACTGCTGAAGCCTACCTTGGAGGATTTTGAGCATAACCTTGCTAGCGTGTGAAATGAGTGTAATTGTACGGTAGTTGGAGCATTCTTTGGCACTGCCCTTCTTTGGGATTGGGATGTAGCCTGATCTTTTCCAATCCTCTGGCCACTGCTGAGTTTTCCAAACTTGCTGGCATATTGAGTGTAGCACCTTAACAGCGTCATCTTTTAAGATTTTAAATAGTTCAACTGGAATGCCATCACCACCACTGGCCTTGTTGTTAGCCATGCTTTCTAAGGCCCACTTGACTTCACTCTCCAGGATGTCTGGCTCAAGGTCACCAACCACACTATCTGGGTTGTCCGGGACATCCAGATCTTTCTGGTATAATTCCTCTGTGTATTCTTGCCACCTCTTCTTGATGTCTTCTGCTTCTGTAAGGTCCCTACCATTTTTGTCCTTTATCATGTCCATCTTTGCAGAAAATGTTCCTTTAATATCTCCAATTTTCTTGAACAGATCTCTGGTTTTTCCCTTTCTATTATCTTCCTCTATATCTTTGCACTGTTCATTTAAGAAGGCCCTCTTGTCTCTCCTTGCTATTCTTTGGAAGTCTGCATTCAATTTTCTGTAACTTTCCCTATCTCCCTTGCATTTTGTTTCCCTTCTCTTCTCTGCTATTACTGTGATGTTGAAAGGTCTGCCTTGGATTCGTATTGAAATCATTCTCTCATTTTTGAGATTGTATCCCAGTACAGCTTTTCCCACTCTTTTGTTGACTCTGAGGGCTACTCCATTTCTTCTATGGGATTCTTGCCCACAATAGTAGATATGATAATTGCCTGAATTGAATTCGCCCATTCCCGTCCATTTTAGTTCACTGACGCCCAGGATGTCAATATTCTTGCCATCTCCTGTTTGACCACATCCAGCTTACCAAGGTTCTTACATTCCAGGTTCCTATGCAGTATTTTTCTTTGCGGCATCGGACTTTCCTTTCACTTCTAGGCGCGTCCGCAGCTGAGCGTCCTTTCAGCTTTGGCCCAACCACTTCATTAGCTCTGGAGCTGCTTGTACTTGTCCTCCGCTCTTCCTCAGTAGCATGTTGGACGCCTTCCGACCTGAGGGGCTCAGCTTCCAGCGTCATATCTTTTAGCCTTTTGTTTCTGTTCATGGAGTTTTCTTGGCAAAGATACTGGAGTGACTTGCCAGTTCCTGCTCCAGGTGGATCGCGTTTAGTCAGAACTCTCCACTATGACCTGTCCTTCTTGGGTGTCCCTGCACGGCATAGCCCATAGCTTCTCTGAATTACTCAAGCCCCTTCGCCACGACAAGGCAGCAATCTGTGAAAGGGAATTTGTGCATTTACCCCATTACAAAAGAGCACACATTTTCTACATATTTCTGAATGAATGTATTTTCCCACTTACTAAAGCATATTTATTTACATTTTTCAAATTGCACACATTTTTAGCCATTTGCATGGTTTTGTGCTTATTTTTTCTCTCCAAAATGCATCATAAGCCTCCCAAAGATGTGTCAGGATCTTATTGGCGGCAGGGCTTCCCCTGCACCACCACCCTGGCAGTTGCAGGATTAGGCCAGCTTGGTCCAAGGAAGAGACAGCGTTTGCAGGATCAAGTCCTGCCAGGGCAGCTGCCAGGGCTCTCATGAGGTCCACCTGGGAGTCCTGATGGAAGGCCTACTTAAAGAATGACTCTTCCTCCCAGAAGCTGCCTCAGCAACATAGGTCTTTGGCTGTGCTGTTCCTGTTCTCCTGCTCCATTTCATTCCTGCTCTGAACTCCTGTACTCCTGACCCTGCATTCCTGCTCCCTGCTCCCTGCTCTGGCTCAGTGCTCCCACTCCTCTGGCCCGGTTCAAGTCCCGGTGCTCTGGTTTCCACCCCTGTGCTCCTATCTTGGCTAGTTGGTCTCTGTGTGAGTTTGGGCTTGGTATGCTGTGCTGTTGGCTGGGTCCTGGTGCCCTTACCCCCCATGTTGAAGGCAACTGTGTACAACCTGGGCCCTGACAATATGATAATTTCTGGATCATAATGCCCATAGTGGCCTTGGGAGGTGCAAAATGGATGCATCTGTTGTTCAAGAACCATGAATGGAACTATTTTTCCCCATTTCTAATTAAAGAACAGGCAGAATTGTTCACATTAAGCAAAAAGCAAAAAAGTGTGCTGCTTATGTACCTCCCCATAGTGCTTCAAGCACTCTCTGGGCGGTTTACAAGTTAATTATGCAGGCTACACATTCCCCCCCCCCCCCCGCGAGCTCGGTAGTCATTTTACCGACCTCGGAAGGATAGAAGGCTGAGTCAACCTTGAGCTGGCTACCTGGGATTGAACACTGGGTCGTGAGCACAGTTTTGGCTGCAGTGCAGCAGTTTAACCACTGCACCATGAGGCTCTTAATCATATATAATTATTGTGTAACCTCTTCAATGTATTTGGTAGTCATGTTCCAATGTTCTGTTGCAGGAAAATTCTACCATTTGGGTCTTGTTTTCTTCCACTCTAGAAACGCAATATCCCTGCAGCACAATATATGAAATATGTGTATGAAGCTTTTCTGTGAGTTACATGAAGAAGGATTCCCAAGAACTTTGGCACAAGCCATCATCCAGATGGGGATTTAAATATCCTGGGAAAATAAACAAACACTGACAGTGTACTCTGGAAGGCAGTTCTTTCTCAGTCGCTGCATTACAATTACACAGTGTTGGTGCATGGGCATATCCTTTATTTTGGGTGTAAGAGAGAAAACAATGAGTAGATGCGAGTGAGTGCAGGCACACACTCCCGTGAGCTGTCTGTCCCCAGCACACAACAATTAGGCAGTCAGGATGACAGCAGGTTTCATCAGTATCAAGCCAGAACGAAGGAGCCCATGCAACTGAAGGAGAGATGGCTGCTTGCCGAGGAGCAACTGGAGGAGATGGGATTAACGAAAACAAAAGGGCAGGAGTGGAAAGGCATGGGGTCATCCCTCACTTCAGAAGAAGGGGATGCCTGAGAAAGATGCAAGGGAAGACACAGAGACAAGGGAAGAGAACAAGCCAAGCTGCCTTCTCTCACCCTGTTTGGAGTCAGACACTGGGGATTCCAGTCACACGCTTGAGCACAGTAGTGCTTCTCCAGACACCAGCATGGCCCTGGAGAGGCAAGTGTCAGAAGACTCACCAGAGAAGGGAATGGGAAGAGATGAGTTGCTTAGCCTGGCTTCTTTCATCCATCTTTACAAACTCTTCTTAAAAGGAATCTGTTGTGGAACAAGGCTTCCCTCTTCCTCCGACTTTCAGGAACTAGGAACTGAACTCTGAGGAGCTCCAGTGAAGTTAACTGGGGCCCCAAGTTGGCAACTAGTGACCAAGTGACTAGAGACTGCAACTCAGTCCTATGAGACTTGGGGGGGGGGGGAGACGAGGGGGAGTGGTACTGTACCACCAATAAAAGCTGTACTAAATCAAGAAACTGAGCTGGACCCTGCCCCTGCCAGTGCCGTAGGAGGAGGGAAGGTTGGCAAGGCATATGGTACAATTTGAAGGTTTTAAAATTTTATTTCATATTTGTATGCTACACTTCTGCAAACATGTTTGCGGCCAAAGCAACTGACCACCCGTACAAAAAAATGGACATCAAATTTGCGAAAACAATTTTGTATGTCTAATTTGTGAAGTTATCTGTAATAATAATTAAAAAATGTGTGCTTGTCTGCACCATACCTCTAGGACTATGAAACTTAAATACTTGAAGCTTGGCATAGATACTGTAATGGGATATTAGGCAGTGAGCTGCTGTTTGATAAGGTTTCCTGCCATCACTCATGATACCTACCAGAGGTCCTCCTCTGATGATGATTCAGAGTTTCATTGGTGAAATGACACTGAAGAGAAAGCAACCCACGAATCTCAGGACAGAAGGTGGTTGAGTCCTCAGCTTGAGAAATGAAAAGCCAAGCTCTTGAGTTTGCAGGATGGGGTGAGGTCACAATCCAGCTCTCAAGATTATCACCCACTGAAGGTAGAGGCAAGGCATGTGGCTACTTAATGGAACACCTACCTCCAAGGAAAGACTCTTTGGAAGTAATGACATCCCCTCCCCATTAACAAAGCCATCCTCATGAAGAGGATGCTAGCAATGTGATTGTAACTGAGGCCAGGGTAAAACTCCTCTTTGAAAGCCATAGTTCTAAAGGAGACATCTGTTGCAATTGCTGCCTGTGTCCAGCTGTAGCCCTGTCAGCCCTTTTCTGGACTCTGGTCATCTGCTCTGATAGTTCTCCTCCCCTTTGTTCCTGGATTTGGACTTCTGTTGCCCCACCTCTGGACTGTCCCACTTGACAGTCTTACTTTCTGGTTGGATTCTGCTGGTTTGAGCCCTGGATTGCCTTTGACCCTACCTTTGGGTCACCTTTGTCCAACTTACCTGTTGTTTAGCAGGACTCCCTATTTAGGTTATTAGGCTTTTAAAACTCATTGATCTGTCTGTAGCCTGCAGTACCACTTCACTCATTAGATGGCATACTTCTCCAGTCAGGACATAACTGTTATTCAGCAGAGTGGTTCCTATTAAGAGAAAGGATTCTTCTCTAAGAAGCCAAGCTGCAAGAAAGCAACTAGCTGAAGATGCAGCAAAAGTAACTGAGGCCACAGAGCAGCAGTTAGAGTGGGAAAGGCTGTATCTAGAGCAGCAAGCTTGCAAGGGAGGAGACAAATAGAGTGTTAGTGGTTGCATGTAGAATAGGCAAGATGCCAAAGGGTAACATGCAAGACACAAAGTATATGGACTGGGCAAGGCTGCATCCGGAATAGCTGCACCAACAGTAGCAGAGATTCTACAGCATAACATGCAAGACTAGTGCTAGGGCATGCATAATTTCAAAATATTAAGGCATAAGATGAGACAGATGGGATCAGACCACATGCTTGTGCTGCCAAGCATTCTTTCCTCACAGTGGTAATCAGTTGTCTATGGGCAGTCTAGGATTGCAATAACACCTCCTGCTTATGTTCCCCAGCTATTGAGAAACATGTTCCCTCTGGTACTGTTTTTTCAAAACGTATGCAAATATGCTGTTTTCCTTGCTTGCCACAAAGTGGTCATGCTTGTAGTAGGACAGCAGATGATGCGTGGAAAGAGCTGTTCAGAGCAGAGAAGGGTTTTTTGGCACTAACTGGCAAAGTCCAGAGCCCTTTGGACTTGTACAGGGTTGGGCAACCTGTGGCCCCCTAGATATTGTTTAGTTCCATTTCCCATCAGGTCCAGCCTACATGGCTAATATTGAAGGGCATTATCTTAGTTTGCAGGATTGAAACCAATGCATACAAGTGGGTGGGGGGATACAGAAGGGACACTGTCATTTCCCATCAAATTTAACACATATTTATGAAAGGCAGGGGACAGCATTAATCAGCTGGATTGAGATATGTCAAATTTATGTCACGTTTAGCAAGCCCCACAGTATTGCCAACATAGGTTTATTATTAGGACATACCAGATTGATTACATTCAGAGGCCTGTTGTAACGTGAGCCTGTAACCTGCTGCTTATTTAGCTTGTGCGTAAATCCAATGTCAGTGTGTGAGCGATGGGAGTTTGTCAAAATCTGGAGGGCTACAGCTCCACTGCTCCTGCCATAGCTAGACTTGAAGAACAAACATAAGGGGCCCCCAATCGACTGCCGAGGCATAATGCGCCTCCCATGGCTGTCTTGTATGCAGGCAACATTACAGGGGAACTATTACTTTTAATTAAGCTGCGCTTGTTGTCTTCTTGCTACATCAAGGTGTGGCTTACAAAGTATTAAAAGTAGCATTTGCCGATGTTGTCCGTCTGTCGGCACCAATGTGTGGAGTCTTCTGGGATTTGGCATCCTTTCTGCTGTTCACAGGATGAGTGTGGAAACAATCTGTCATGAAAATATCCTGATGTTCCATCTTCGTGACACCAGTTGTAGTAAGATAAGAAAATAGTATAAAAAAACCCAGTATGCTTTCAGGGAAAGGATTCTTCTTATCAGAAGGATATATATATCTGGCTGCTATGCAGAACTATAATTACATAAATATACAGGATACTTTCTAGAATGTCTTGAACAAAATGGTCAGGTTTACAATCTGCATTTATTGGTAACAGCTGTAATTCAACACACAGTTTGACCCCTTATCTTTGTTTGCAGGACTGAAGCCAATGCATGCAAGCGGGATGGGGGTGGGGAGATACATAAGGAATATTGTCATTTTCTATCAGATTAATACATATTATGAAAGGCAGAGGACACCATCATCATCAACAACATTGGTATTGTAAAATAGTCTATGTATCTGCCCATATGCACTGCCACCTTACCCAGCTATTGAATTTTAATTTACATATGAAGAACATAAAAGCAATTACTTTAACCAAAGTAAGCCATCCAACCTGGCAGTGTATTGGTCAAAGCCAGGTTTGAATAATCCATCGCTTTTATACCACGGAAAAATACATCCCAAGCAACCTATGTACCTTTTCATGCCTCATACCTTGAAGCATTGTACAGAAATAACATACTGCAACAGCAAAAGGGGAAAAATATTTCTTGCATGATCTCTCCTTTATTCCACAATCCCTCGTTTATTAAGTGAAATGTCAAACATCATACCATCCTCAGCTACAGCACGTCTGGAATAACTTGGACTGACCCAGTATATGGACTGAATATTTAAAGAAAAGACATTTGGACAGACTTCACCGTCATTTATTTTCCCATTTATTTCTGCTATCTCATTGGACACAGAGGTCGCTTCCAGACAAAACGTTAGCTGTGTGCGTCTACAGAGGAGACAAAATGATAGAGTGGTTGTAGTGGTTTCCAGTGGTGCCCGGTTGTGATCATCTTAAGTTTCCCCACTGTTTTAGTCTGTCATTTTCTTACCTCGTACATATACCTATTAATGAAGGAAAGGCAGGGTATTTATTTATTCATGTATTTGTATTTATTTATATTCAGATTTTCCCCTAATGAATTTGAGGTGGTATCCACGACTCTTCCACATCTTATCCTCACAAATAGGAGGAAGGTAGGTTGGCCTGGAAGCGACTAGGCCAAGATTACCTCGGTGAGTTTCACTTTTCATTGAGGACTTCCAACTAGATCTCATAAGTCGCCTTCCAACACTGAACACTACACCACACTGACTGGTAGCATGAGGAATTGTCCAGAGGGCTTCTTCCAGAAAAACGTACGAGTCTGACTTTGACAGTTTCTGGATATTCACATGTTTCCAGACCTGACATACATAATTTACTCCATGCCACATTTTGATTCATATATTCTAGGCCGATATCTTTCTATAAATCCCATTTAATTAATGTGAAGGGGAAGGGAAGGTATACCTTTCTGAAAGACCTTTTAACATCCTCTGGAAGTGTTCCAGGAAAACATGAAAAATAAGCACTATACTAAGAAGGAACCACATTCCTCTTTTTAAAAAAGGAAAATACACTGTTTAGCCAGTGAGCTGCATAAAGGTACAGGAACCTTAAAAACTTCCTCGGCACTCAAAAAACTAATCTTTGTGGAAACGATAATGCAATAATATTTTTCTTGGCAAGATAACACATTTATTGTGTTTCAAACTAGGTACACAAGCACACTGTAGGTGCTGCCACCTGGTGGCTAAACTAGTGATAGTTTGAAAAATGTTTCACCAGTGCAAATGGGAAGGGGGAGGCCTTTCTGAAAAGCAATTCATTTTCAAGCAGATGTTCTGCAAGGGGTCTGCAGCAATCAGTTCTCTCCTCTTCTTTATGAAAAATAAATAGGGTAGTGCTTTCAAGGCACAATGGTTTCTGTTACAATTGTGTGTGTGTGTGATTTTTGCAGGAATTGACACCTGAAAATATACTGTGTTGCACAAACTGCTGAATCTAGACCAGACTTAACAGAGAACATTACATTATCCTCGATTGCATAGTTTTCAAATTACCGCTTTAGATACTGATCCTACTTATTCCTCCCCAATGCTAGGGCCAACCCTGGGAAGGAGTTAGGAACTGGGCTAGGGAATGAATGCTGATAAACGCTGATATGCTGACTCTTTTCAAGATGTTCTTGGTGGAGAGTACTCAGAACTGGTCTACCATTTCCTTCCTCTGGGGGTGCCCTTGGATTGTGGAATTTGCTCAGGGCCACACAGGCTGGCTCTTCTCCTACAAGGTTACACTTTGACCTCTGGCTCCGCAGACAGCCACTGAATTCACTCTGGTGAATGTTTTCCCCACAGAGAAATAAGTGGTTAAAAAAAAAAAAAAGGATCACTTGCTCTGTTTTTTTCAGGCTCAAAGCTTAGGAAAGTCACTTTCTAGATGCCAGCTCCCACAATACATTGACCATGCTGGCAAGAGGGTGGGTGGGTGGGTTCTAGCCCAAGCAGTAACATTTCCAAGTTCTGATCATCCAGCTGCTACTGCTGTCAGAAGTACAGGAGTAAGCTCAGTGAAGGAAAACAAACAAACAAACAAACAGTGGCCCAAATCCAATTACTTGTTCCAGCTAGAGCAGACCCATTCAGTTGGTTTTTGAATGGCATGTCAGCACCTTCATAAATCCCATTTATTCAATGGGAATATTTTTGCTGGAATAACCAACTGGGCTCTATTCAAGAATCTATTCAGTAACTCTGTTCAAGAATCTGAATCAAGGGGCAGAGAGGCAGTGCTCAGATAATGGTGCTAAAACATTGCAGGTATTTGGAAGGCACCTCCCTGAAAAATGTGAGGATTGTCAACACATCTGAGTGTCCTCTGTGCAACAAGAGCACCCTGTCAGTGGATCCTTCCACTCTGGAAGCAACACTAGATTTTTTTCCAACCAAAATGGAGAAGAAGTTGCTGAGCTTTCTTCTTACATCCCATATTAGCTAAATCGAGCATTCAGACCCAAGACCATTTCCACTTCTAGTCCTGCTGTAATTTGAGCACTATCAGAGCTGTGGTGTGGTAGAACCAGGGCAAACAGAGATGAAGTGCTGGGGTATTTTTCAAGGACAATGACACCATTTGCTGCTCCCCACCCCTAGATTTACTGTTCCATCTGGGCTTACCTGTAGTCCTCAGAGTAGTTAGGAGGAAAGTGGATTTTCCAAGCAATCTGTACTGCTACGAGCTATTCCTGAAGTAATGCAAGACATTATAGGGTGTCTTGCTCACAAATGGGCAATTAAGACCCATCAGTACAAAATCTGTCCTCCTAGTAGACATGGACTCTGCTGGAGCTGGTTTGCAGATATGAATCAATATAGCTGCATGTATTTTCTGAACTTTCTTTGGGAGGGGGATGGTCATGATGAGTGCCTGCACTTTAAAAGTTATCACTGCTCCACTGGTCTGGAGCTAAGTAAACAGCCAAGCATGCAAGGTGAGCTGGTACAGGCAGCAGAAGATGACTGAAAAGGGAAATGGATGTTTGTTTGTTTCCCCCCCCAAAAGTCTGGTTGGATCATCTTGGAAAAGGCAAAGAGAACCCTCTGATTTGGTTAGAAGAAACAAGAAATCCTACAGGTAGCATCATGTTCTTGTGAGTCAGCTGACACATGATTCAACAGTTCTCTCATAGTCATCTGATGGAGCTTTTGACTTTTTTCCCTTTTCCTTTTTGGTAATTACACTGCCAGCTGACAGAGCTGTTCAGCTTGTAATTAAGACCTCTTGTTCCATCTTTAGGGAATTCTAAAGCTGACGTGCTCTAGTTTGTATTGTTTCTAGTTATTGTATTCTGTATGGTGTTGTCGATAGACTTAATGACCAGGATTCAGGAGACCTGGGTTTGAATCCCTGTTCAACTATGGAACCTCACTCTCTCTGTGTGTAACATGTAAAACCACTCTTTACATATCTCATTTACCCTCTTAGGCTGTTACCCTCTTAGACTATAAGTCACATGTGACTCGACTGCACATTAGAACAACCCCCCATTAGGATCAGTGTGAATGACAGACTAAGCATATGTTCCAGAGGGATAACCTTGCTAGTCTTTATTTTGCAGCAAAATGAATATCCTTGCGACACTTTGTATATGGACAGGTTTTATTGGGCATAATTTTTTTTTTGGCATAAGCCTCTGTGGGGCTTTATTGAAAGGAGTGATGCTTACTTCTGACTGCATAGGTTGAACTTGTTAAACAATGGGTTGGTTCCCTATCTATTCACAGCCATCATGATTAACTAAAATCCCATTGATTACAGTAGAGCTAAGATTGTTCAAGCAAATCATATAAAAAACAGAACAAAACAAAAGGGTTCTTAAGTCATTACCAAGTGTGACATGCTACTGATTCACTCAGTTTACCACTTGTGTTGACTATGCTTTTGTTATTTGTAGACAGATAGCTGACATTATTCACAGCC
The DNA here is from genome assembly GCA_037013535.1 of Intellagama lesueurii. NCBI lineage: Eukaryota > Metazoa > Chordata > Lepidosauria > Squamata > Agamidae > Intellagama > Intellagama lesueurii. The sequence goes on along the minus strand of JBAJHW010000005.1, from coordinate 65,001,141 downwards.
TGATGGCCTATTCCTATACTAATGAACCATTGTCACTTTCTCTGTACTGCCTTCTTATTCTCCGTCAACACTACTGATAGCAGGTACTGTAGTCTTAACGCAAAAAATCTGCCTTTCATTTATTGCTTAATTGCAAGATATACTACAGAGATTTGCTTCAGGTTAAATTATTTTAAAATGAAAACCTAAAATAATACAAAAGAGGTGGAAGGCAGGAGGCAAAGTTATGGAAAGAGAATTTCCTATTGATAAATGTGTGCCATTTGTAAGCTGGGAATACAGTATGACCCTATATATTAATTTTAAAAAAAAACCTTTTGTGTAAGGAATTCTTATAACCACAGAAAATACATAGAAGGGAATTTATTTTTGCCTTCATAGATCATAGATCCTAAATAAATTCTGCTAGGAGATATGCCATTATAGCATCAAGAGGGATAACAGACTGTGTCATCCCATCCTTGGTATGAACTCCATTATAATTTATATTAAGGCTAGACAGTGATTCATGCTGTTCTGCTTGGCCCAGCATGCTACAAAATGGTCTTTCAGATAATTAACAATTAGAATTTAAGTGCTTAAATTTCACATCACCATCAGACATTGCAATGCCTGTAATCTCATCTGTAACTGTGATTTATTTGCCTATATGCTTTGCTCGGCTGATCCATTGTAACAATAAGTGATATTTGTTTTTTAGGGGAGCCCATTGTTCAAACTTCCTCCTGCGATGAGCCTAAGCAGTAACCTATTCTTTTGTTTTTGGTTTATACATTACTTACGTTCAGATGTGTGTGTGTGTGTGTGTGTTTGTGTTTAAAAGACTCTTGCAGAGTGCAGGCGGCATACAAGTCAAATAAATAAATAAATAAGTAAGTAAGTAAGTAAGTAAGTAAGTAAGTAAGTAAGTAAGTAAGTAAGTAAGTAAGTAAATAAATAAATAAATAAATAAAAGTAATGTTGCAACTGCTCAGAGATTGCCCTGTGTCATTCTTTCTGAATGATTACTTCAGCAAGGCCTTGGTTACCAAATCCTTATTTACTTTGCTTTGGATTTCAATCACGATGTTGGCCATACAACCGGGGGGGGGGGGGGAGAGAGAGAAAGATTCCTTTTCTATAGTGCAAGTGAAGCTCATTCAAATGAGTGGTGTTACCCCGTCTCAGGCTCAGCCTATACTTTGCTGGAGGTAAAGGATTGGGACCTGGTCTCTAATCCTGTCATGCTGACTCCCATCATCCCATTCTGTATGCACATGTGTGAGAGGATGGAGGAAGGGCAACAGAGTTGTCTGACTGAAAATATCCTGTTCCAGTCCACTTTAGTTCACTGACACCAAGCACTGCAATGTTTATATGTTCCATTTCTTTCTTTACGGTTTCCAGTGTACCTTGATTCAGACTTCTCACATTCCAGTGTTCCATTGGAGCCTCGTGGAGTAGCAGTTAAACTGCTGTACTGCAGCCAAAACTGTGCTCACGACCTGGAGTTCTATCCCAGGTAGCCGGCTCAAGATAGACTCAGCCTTCTATCCTTCCGAGGTCAGTAAAATGAGTACCCAGCTTGCGGGGGGGGGGGGCAATATGCAGCCTGCGTAATTAACTTGTAAACCGCCCAGAGAGTGTTTTAAGTGCTATGAGGCGGTATATAAGTAGCATGTTCACCCCACCAGTTGTATGTGTTGTGCAGCAGCAGACTTTCCTTTCACTTCTGTGCATGTCAGCCATTAGATGTCATTTCAGCTTTAATCTAGTTGAATCATTAGCAACAGCACTATTTGTATTTCTCTTTTGCTTTTTTCCATTAGCTGATTCAGTGCTTTCTGATCTGGGAATCTCATCTTTCAGCACTATCTCTCGTTTCCTTTTGGACGGTCTCATCATATGGTTGTCATGGAAAATTCAATAATGGTTTACCATTGCCACCCTTTGTGCAGTATGAACAAAAGTTAGCTTGAGTGTCACCGCTGTTGCCTCCTCTTCCAGGGTCACCATCAGCTACTGCTACTGTCCAGTAGTTGCCACCACCACCACCACTAGAACTACCATTCTCTTCTGCTGATGTGACCATTACTCCTGAAGAGGGTGGATGCATCTTAGTCTGGTGCCTCATCTGTGACCATTCCACCTTGGGTGTCACTGCTAGGAGTCCAGGCTTGTAATGGAATTTGGCCTCTTGATGACATTGCTCTCAGCTTCACTATCACACTCAAGCCCCTTCACCACATTAAAGTGTGCATTTAGGAAGGAGGATATAGTGCTATAGTAATGCATATCAGATGAAGCATTGTTTAAATTTTGTTCCATTGCAGTTAAGCAGTGCCTCCGCAACATTCTACCAAGTGTGGAAGCAACACTGGTCATTATAACAAGAAATGGGGAAAATACCAGCAACATTAGCAGAAGCTTCTGGTGTAAGCAAAGATATTATCTTTACGTGATTTATTTACTAACAAGGGAGACAATTTAGTATACTAATAAGGGAGAACTTAATATACTGTTTCACACCATAACACCGCAAGAAGTTTGCAAATGTAAGTCAATTATGAACTTGTGATACTAACACTGATCACTGTATTACTGTCCCAAGATGCTAGGCTTTGTTTCCCAGAGAGGGAGAGAGGGGGAGGGGCAGAGAGAGAGAGAGAGAGAGAGAGAGAGAGAGAGAGAGTGTCAAACTACACCACATTACACCACAGTAATAAACAAGTAGCAACAATGTGAGTCCATGGAGGTTTTTGAAATTCCTATGCATGGAACCAGATTAATTTTAACATAAAGATCAAGTCAGAAAAGATCTAAACCTCCTTCACCTCCACACAGTGCTCCTGATCTGTGTCAAACATATGTATGTAATTTAGCCTCAGCCTGCAATTGAATAGCCACCGTGGGCCCATCACACCTGCCAAAAGAACTCCAGTTATACCAATTTGACATTTTTTTAGATTGTTTCATAATTTTCTAGTCACACGACACACAGACAACATCGATTCATTTGCCACAGCAATCGGTTTATTTCCCCCTCACCAGAAGGATTGTTTTAAATTGTACTAATGATGAATCGCTTAATACCTTATTGTTTCCACCTGTGTGAATGTTGCTGTCAATTGATTTCCTTTGCAAAAGGGTTGGGTTTCATAGCACTGCACTTTTACCCTTAAAAATATATTTTTAAAAAGGTATATCGACAAATCACAAGTAACAGCCACTGCTGCTAGCAAAAACAACATGAATACATTGCTCAGGAGACAGCCCAAAGGAGACAGCCTCTGCCCCCTTGCGGTTGAAAGACAGCTAGAAAGAGAGACATTTCCTCCTTTGAATTGTAAAGAAAGGAGCATTCCATGAACATCTCCTCTCCTTTTTTTAAAACCCTGCTTTTCATGATACTTTGCAAGTCTTTCAAAACCTGCTTCCTCCTCCTAATGCTGTGCAAAAGGGGAAAGAAAAATCAAAGATATGCCGGGAACTAAAGAAAAGGGAACAAGTGAGTAAAGGAGGGAAGGGAAAAGGGGAAGAAGAGAGAAGGCTTGGACCTCTCTATTGGTCTATCAATATATCACTGTTACTATTTTTTTTAAGGACAAGGGGGCCTGATTGCCCCAAGAAACAGTAGAGAAAATGAATTGATACAAATTTAAGAGCAGTGTAGCCTGCTATAATGGTTCAAATAGAATGAATCAATGCAGTTAAAAACAATGTGAATGCTCCTTCCAATATATATATACCATGTAACTGCTGGGGAAAAAAGTATCGGTACCACAGAGGCAGAAAATAATCGGTATAAGTAGGGTTCTTTTCTCACGTGTAATTGAGCCCTGTCTTAAGAATGAGTGACAATGAACTCAGTCAGACCTACTCCTAAGTAGACATATGTTTGATTGTGCTGCAACATTGCAGCTTCTGCAAGCTTAACCTGGAAATAAACCCCACTGAATGGAAGGGAACTTACCTGTGAATAAATATGAACAGGACTGCCCCTCATTAAAAATTTATTATATTTGTAACATAATAAACCCTCTTAAGAGTTTTTCTCCCTTTGCAGATAATCTCTAAATATGTACAGAACAAAGTATTACAATCATTAGGCCTGCTGTTGGACAACACCCATCAGCGAAATTATAGGCCTTTTTTTTTAAAAAAAAAATCCCCTCTTATCTCTTTCAAACTTTTATGAAATGAATGACTCACACATCACAGCTGGCTACCTCTAGGAAGTTAGCATCCTTAACAGAAACCCATGAAAATGGCCTTTCTTTGCTGGTGAATAGAGGGTGATGTTTTTTGTTTTGGAAAGAACAATAGAATGAGATATATTCTGTGGCTAGGTGGTGACAGACCCTGGCAGTCCAAGAGGCTGAAGCCCAAGCAGCTTGGCTCAGGGAGTCAGTGGCAAGCTTTGTGTTTTGCAGCTGATATCTCAAAACCCCAAGATTAATAGTTTCCTGCAGTGCTGTTTTCCAAGTTTTGAGTTTCAGAGGGGGAAGGAGGAGGGCTCCTTGTCAACACAGTGATTGTTAGATTACAAAGTAAGACAAATGGACCTGCTGCAAATGAGACAGAAAGGTTTGAGTGCTGAGGTAAACATGATCGGTCTTGGGAGAATAAATGATTTTGAGAAGATGTCAAAATTATACCTGTCCTCTCAGGTCTCCTAAGTGAAGATTTGCTAACTTTAACAAATTGTAATTCTGTCTGTACAAACAGGTGTGGCCCATGCAAGAGAAGCAAGAGAACCTCTAAAAAGCAGTGCCAAAGTTCTTCATCCATGACATGAAAGGAGTGTTACTGAGGTGGTGGCATCTGTGCCATTCCCAGGGTCTACAAAAGCTCCATTGTGGTTGTGTGTTTTGGTACCATAGTTACCACACACACACACAAAGGCAAGTGACCTTCCCCAGGGATTCCCGTCCCCCTCACCACCTTTTCTAGCAGTTCTCTCTTGAGGGATTTCAGACATGCTGTTTTTAATTTCTTTGTTGAAGTCATGTGTTATAATTGGGCAGCCAGTACAAAATTATTCTCCCTGACCCAACTTTTCACATTAAACACCAAAGGGAGCCTAGGAGTGCCCAGCCACATTTACTTGCTGACTCTTCATAGGTCAGCCTCATTTTGCTGTATGGGAATGCGGCTTCTAACTCCTACTGATAACATTATTTATTTTCACTGAGGAGTTCCTCTTCATTTAACCTCATTAGCATGCAAAGTATTAAACCAATGAATAAAGATAATTCATTAATGTATAGCCAATGTCTCACTGAAAACATGCATGTCCGATGCATGAAAAAGCAAAACATACCATCATAAACATGTTATCTGTATTTTCTGTGCAGTAAGCAAGTACAGTAATTAACACTGTCATGTTACGTTCTGTTTTGGGCTAAGGATTTTCCTGGGAACAGAAAAGTCACTCATTACAATCTGAGCTGAGAGCCAAATGGCTGAGAAATGTATCTTTCTAAGTTACATCTTGAGCTGTGCTTACTTGAAAGACTACACATTTGTTATTGGTCTTTGTTTTTGTCTATAAAAGCCTACCTGTAAGATCACTTTGAATTCCATACTTACACGCTTACATGTGGTAATGTTTTCTCCACTAGTATAATAAACGGTCTTTCCTATAACCCCTACCTCCAAGGTTATTTTGCTAAGGTAAATAGTCTCAACAACACAATCATTTATTGAGGACAAAAGTAGAATAAAAGCAAGAACCAAATTCTTGTTAGACCTCAGCCAATCAGAACCTGATTTCATTCCTGCAGTATGAACAGATTAGAGTCTAAAGTGGATTCAACGGCTAGACCACTGTATAGGACAGGAATTAGGACAGGAATAGGACTGGCCAATAGGAGTGAAGACCAATCAGTCTGAAAAATGAACTTTTCCAAGCTCTGCAAATAGCAAAATATAGAGTATTACCATTTCACAACATTATATGACGTGAAGACTATGTGTGATGAGTTGCAATGGAATATGGACGAGTACTTCAGAATCATCATCATCAGGCTGAAACTGAAGGATCCATATGTGTAATCAGGTTATTTGCACTAGATACTACCAGAAAACAATTATGAAACAGGGAGTAAGTGATATATGTAGTGCCTGTCACGAATCCAAAGGAGCAATTTATCATATCATAGATGGATGCCCTATTTGAGCATCATTGGATCATATGTGCAGGCATACCCAATTTGCAAAGATCATTTGTCAGCAGTTGGCTAAATCTTATTAATTATTCCCATCCTTTCTTTCATATTATAAATTTCAGCCACCTCCAGCTTCAGAAAATGAAACTGCAATACTGTACTGGGACATGCAAGTTATCACAAATAGAACAGTTGATTTTAATAAGTCAGGTATTATTCTTTTGGATAAGCAACAAAGGAAAAGCTACCTTATATAAGTTGGTGTCCCATCAACAAGCAACCTCAAATGCATAGAAAAAAACAAACAAAAATTGCAAAGTTCCAAACATTAAGGCAAGAAATTAAAAGAATATAGAAAAAAAAATCAGATCATCTTCCTCCCCATACTAATTTCACCAACTGGAATAGTTCCAAAATCTTTGGTTAACTATTTAAAACATTTGCCAATAGCTGCTAATTTACTTCCTGAAGTTCAAAATATCAGTGATTTTGCAAACACATCATCTCACCCACAAAGTCTTAGTACTTGACTCCCAATTTTTAAGTGTGACTTTTGATCTGCCCCCATGCACCAGCAATGCTGAGAAAAACAACACCAACACAACACACCAGACACAGCAGTAATTGAATGAAGAAATGTTTGGATCATTGGCATTGCAATTCCAGGGGATGCCAGAGCTGAAAATAAAGAATTGGAAAAACTAACAAAGTACAGGGACCTGGCAATCGAAACATCTCACCTCTGGAAGAAACACACTTCAGTGGTCCCCATAGTCATTGGGGCTTTGGGAACAATATCAAAAAATTTCACACAGTATTATAAGCAGTTGCAGATCTCAGAAATCACATCAGCAGAGCTACAAAAAACAGCATACATACTGCGTCGATATTTAACAGATACTTAAGGTTTTGGTTAAAACTTGTATCTGTTATATAATACCAGTCAACGTTTTTATAATTTTGGTTGACTGTGCCTGGTATTTTTTAACAACAACAACAACAATCCAGTACCTTCCAGATGTACAGAGAAGTATTTCAGGACACACAGTGGATATGAAAGATGATTTCTTCTAGGCATTTTGATTGGTTTGTTCCCCAAACAAATAACTCTGTATTTGTTTAGATGGCATTCCCTTGTTAATCAAGTATAACAAAAATTAATTAACAATTTTGGTGCATTATTCAATTGCCATATTCTTATCATAATCAATTCTTGCCATATAAATCTGCAAAATCCAGTGCCAATTCACACGTATATATGATTGATTACATGGATGAATAAACCTCTATCAATTGGTCCCCAACAAGAAGAGGTTTCATCACACCTGTATTTTCCAAGAAATAGGCATCTAAAGAACTTGTTGAAAAGCATTGTGACAACTTTCTGTTTGGGTGGGAAGTGGTTAAATGAGGAAAAAAAGGAGTCAGCTTCAGGAATTTCCCCCTGCTTTGTATCTCTTTGTGAATGGTGGTGAGCACAAGAGGGTATCCTGTAGACCATCTTATGTGCTGCCATTGGTGTTGTCAACATTCAGATTGCCCTTTGCTATGTAAAATCTGGAATCTTTTTTCCTGCCGGCAACTTGGGCACGATATTGTGCAGCAATATTGACCCATTTCCTGGTGTTTTGAATTGTGGATAAAGAACCACAACATCTCACATTCATAAATTGGAGGGGTTTTTCTTTAAATTAAATTTTATTAACAAGAGAATGCCTTTTAAACAAATACAGAGTTAGTCAAATATCCAAGCCTTGCCTTTTTTCAAGTATCTACTTGTCTGTGAATTACTATGGTAAAAAATTGGAGAAGCATCTATGATCAACAGATTTAAAGACTAGTAAATATGAATGTCAGAAATTCAGGTCTGTACAAGTCTGTAGATTTTTGTCAAAATGGAAAGGAATGGAGGCTATGGAATGCACTCATACATGAGATTGAACATCTGCTTCCAACTCTCATGAGATCAAAACTGGTTGTTTTCTTCGTCTACATGGAACAGGACAAGAGGCAATGTATATATTATGTAGTATTCTTGGTTAGGCCAATTTTATGGAGGAACTTTGCGACTCCCTGCCACGGCCAAAATTACTCTTGTACTCTAATATTAGAACACTGACATCAGTAGAGATAAAAAAGAAGTGTTCTGTGGATGTACTGGATCACAGGTGGTAGACAGGGGCAAGAGTTTGTTACACAGGACCCATAGTCTTCCTGTTGTTTCAACATGCCTGAAGAATTGGGGGAAACATACCCCTTTCTTGGAGTTGGATAGTTGTCCTCTTATATCAACTACTGTGAGAGAAATGGTACAAGTTGAAAATACAATTTGAAAATTGGGGGGAAAGAGAGAGAGAGATGCCATTCCTCTTTCCCTTCTACCCTGCTAAAACCTTCTGGACAAGACTTTAGTTAAGATGGTTCCTCTGCCTTTGAACCTCCCTGAAACCAGTAAGATCTTCTGACCAGGAAATATAGTTCCTTCACAGTGATGTAGGTTAGCCTTGTTAATTTTAAAGCACTTTTCTTACATTTTGATTTCCCCCCTCAAAAATACATTCTCCACATGGTCTAATGGCTGAATCTATCATAGCTCAACTAAAGGGAAGAAAAGTTTTGCCCCCACCCCCAAGTGTCAGCTCCCATTGGACCATGCTGTCTTGGAATCTGGAAGTCCAAGAGCCTCATGGTGCAGTACTGCAGTCAAGCCTCTGCTCATGACCTGAGTTCAAACCCGATGGGTTCAGGTAGTTGGCTCAAGGTTGACTCAGCCTTCCATCCTTCCAAGGTCTGTAAAATGAGCTTGCTGGGGGACAAAGTTGTTTGCACAATTATGTTATAAATCACCCAGAGAGTGCTTCAGCACTATGGTTCAGTATATAAGTCAAAACAACAAACAAACAAACAAGTACAGTGTCAATGAATCCCCAGCTCTGATTTCATTGAGAGAAAACATGCCCTAGGAGGCACATTATAGTCTTATCAATGAGTCTTTCACTAAGGGAGAAAGCATCCAGATATATTGAATCATGCATTTGGAAAGTCACAGGTAAAGGCTTAATAGAAATAGCTATTCCTTTATATTTGTCTCCAGCTCTAGAAACCAAAGGAATTATTAATAAGAAACACTGACATTCCATTTCATTGGGTCAAACCCTTTCGGTGTAACTTTGCACTTGCATAACCCAGATCAGGCACAAGAAATACACTAATTAAAAGCTTCCTATTCTCCCTCCCATTTTAGGTTCTGAGGCTCCCTAGGGCTCTGTTTGGTGGAGACAATCAAGCAGCATTTTTTGGCTATTAAAGGCTCCCTTCCCCACCTGAGGCTCCCAAAGGCTTCCACAGGGCAAAAGGGAGCCCTAGAAAGCCTCAAAATCTAAAACAGGAGGGAGGATAGGAAGCTTTCAGTTTGTGCACATTAAATGTTTCTGGCACCTGATCCATGTTTTACTGGGACAAGGTTATGGAACAAGATGGGCCGAAAACAACAGAATGAAATTCAACAGGGATAAGTGCAAAGTACTGCACCTCGGAAAAAGAAACCAATTACACAGTTACAAGATGCGGGATACCTGGCTCAGCAAAACTAAGAGCGAGAAGGATCTTGGAATTGTTGTAGATTACAAGCTAAATATGAGCCAACAGTGTGATGTGGCTACAAAAAAGGCAAATGCTATTTTAGGCTGCATTAATAGAAGTATAGTTTCCAAATCCCGCGAGGTGCTAGTCCCCTTCTATTCAGCACTGGTTAGGCCTCACCTTGACTATTGTGTCCAGTTCTGGACACCACACTTCAAGAAGGATGCTAACAAACTGGAACAAGTTCAGAGGAGCATGACAAGGATGATTAGGGGGCTGGAAACCAAGCCTTATGAGGAAAGGCTGAAAGAATTGGGCATATTTAGCTTTGATAAAAGAAGACTGAGGGGTGATGTGATAGCACTCTTCAAATATTTGAAAGGCTGTCATAGAGAGGAGGGGCAGGATATGTTCTCGATCATCCCAGAGTGCAGGACACGCAACAATGGGCTCAAGTTAAAGGAAGCCAGATTTTGGTTGAATATCAGGAAAAACTTCCTAACTGTTAGAGCAGTGCGACAGTGGAACCAGTTACCTCGGGAGTTGGTGAATGCTCCAACACTGGAGGCATTCAAGAAAAACTTAGATAATAACCTGGCAAATATGTTTTGATTGTATTCCTGCATTGAGCAGGGGGTTGGACTTGATGGCCTTGTAGGCCCCTTCCAACTTCACTTTTCTTTGATTTTTATGATTTTTATGAAGATTTTGCCCACTTTTATGGTATATTCTCTATACATTTCTGAAGGCTTTTACTTTCTCTTTCTCTCTGTCAAAGAATGACAAAAACTGCAAATCATCTTATGCTGCAATCCTCTACATACATGTTTACTCAAAAATAAATCCCCCTGAGTTAAGTGACATTTTCTTCCCATTCTGCAGTTTAATCTATCTATCTATCTATCTATCTATCTATCTATCTATCTATCTATCTATCTATCTATCTATCTATCTATCTATCTATCTATCTATCTATCTATCTATCTATCTATCATCTAGGGAAGGTGGTCATCTGGGGTCGGTGTGGAAAGCCTCCCTGAAAAGCAATGTCTTTAATTGCTTCCTAAAAGTCCACGGGGGGGGGGGGTAGGCAGAACTCCTCTGGAAGCTGGTTCCTTAAAGCTGGAGCCACCGCAAAGAAGGCCCTACCTGTTGCAGAGGATTTATGGGCCTCCCTCGGGGTGGCCACCTGTAGGAACCTCGACTGGGATGGTTTTGTGGGTCGGGCAGATGACATTAAGGAGAGGTGCTCCAACAAGTAACATGGGCCCAAAGTGTGGAGGGCTTTGTATGTGAGTGTCAAAACCATGAACCTGATCTGGGATGCCACAGGCAACCAGTGGAGGCAAGCCAGAATTGAAGTGATGTGGTCAAATTTACTGGCACCAACCACCAGTCTGGGTGCCCCATTCTGGACCTGCTGAAGTCTCCAGATCAGGTTCAAGGGGAGCCCCATGTAGAGAGCATTGCAGTAGTCGATCTGGGAGATGACCAGGGCCTGCACCAAAGTCCTGAGGGAGTCCTTGTCTAGGTAGGGGCAAAGTTGGATGATTAGCCTAAACTGGTTAAAGGCTGATCTGGACATGACTGTAATCTGGGACTCCCAAGAAAGAGCCGGGTCCAGAAGAATACCCAAATTATGCACTTGGTCCCTAAACTGGAAGGGAGTACCATCCAGCCTAGGAACCATCCCCCCATACCTATCAGAGGTTCCCCCCCAGGAGCAAAATCTCTGTTTTGTTCAGGTTCAGTTTGAGCCTGTTAGCCCTGGTCTATTCCAGTACTGCAACCAGGAAACGCTCCATTGTCTGGACAGCATCCACTGCAGAGGTGATAATGGAGAGACAGAGTTGCATGTCATCAGCATACTGATGACCCCTTACTCCAAAACTCCTGATGACCTCCCCCAACGGCTTAACATAGATATTAAACAGCATTGGGGATAGTGCCAATCCCTGAGGAACACCACATCGAAGGGTCCAAGGTGCCGACACTTCCTCCCCTAGCTGAACTCTCTGGACACAGTCCTTGACGAAGGATCAGAGCCAGCTCAATGCTAAGCCCCCAATCCCAACCTCAGAGAGCCTGTCCAGGAGGATACCGTGGTCAATGGTATCAAAAGCCGCTGAGAGATCTAGGTGCATTTGCCCCTGTCAGCCTTCCTTGAAAGGTCATCCTGCAGCATGACCAATGTCGTTTTATTACCCTGTCGCAGCCTAAATCCAGACTGGAATAGGTCAAGGCAATCCTGCTCCTCCAGGTATGACTGCAGCTGATTTGCCACCACCCTCTCGATCACCTTGCCCAGGAACGTTAATGGTATGTTAGCGATCGGACAGAAATTGTTAAGGTTGTCCGACGCTAACTGGGGGCATTTGATGATGGGTCGAATGATGGTTTCTTTCAAGCGGGAGGGAAGCATTCCCTCCCTCGTTGATTAATTAATAATATTCACGACCCAATCAATCATAGTCCCCTTCGTGGCTCTGATCAGCCACGCTGGGCAAGGATCCAGCAAGGAGGCAGTGGGCTTACAGCTGGCCATCACCCTGAAGGCTTCCTCCTTGGTTACAGGGTCAAACTGAACCAACTGGACAATGGGAGATGGGGCAGTGATGGTAACCCCTGGATCAGCTAGATTGCTGGTAGAGTCAAGGTCAGCACAAATGGCCTCGATTTTTGTTCTTAAAAAGGCTGCAAACTGATCACTGGTGAACTCAAAATGAGGTCTTGAATGACCAGAACTGGTAAGGTCATGGACTACCTGGAACAATTCCACTTGTCGGTTCACAGCCTCACCAGTTCTCTGATGTTAGAAGTCTTTCTTGCCTGTTTAAGGGTTTTAGCATATTTACTGGCCATAGTTTTAACTGCAGCCCTATTTTGTGCCAACTGATCTCTTCTCCACCTGCTCTCTAGCCGTCTCCTTGATAACTTCATAGTTCTCAGCCCCTCAATATACCAAGGGGCAGTGCAAGTTGCGGAGAGGGCATTTGGGGGGCGATCATGTCAGCTGCCTGGGTCGTCTCCAGATACAGTATAATCTACTCAAATATGTCAAGTAGGTGTCTGCTCAAACATAAGGAACATTGAGTTCACTGGGACCTATTCCATTTTAAGTGCATATAAGACTGTAACCTTAATTGCTTTATTGCAGAAATGAATGCCTTACAAATCTTGAGTAGAACTTTTAAATAAGTATGACCTATGACATTTTAAAACTTCATTAAAATTTTCACAGAGCATAACTGTGCAAGTCTGTTGCAGCAAACAAACAAAAAAACAAACAAACCAAAAAAATCCAATTGGGATTTTACGCTGGAGTTTGTGAAATTGCATAGCTGTGGTAGCAAATGATCAAGGTGCTGGTCACATGCCAGCCAGGGAACTGGAAATGCAACCAAGTCATGTGATTGACACCTTGTTAATTAGCTGTGATTTGCTGCTGCAACTTACATGATTTCCCCAACTCTGGAGTAACATCCCAATAGCATTCTGGCCAAAATGTCTTGTGATACCTTAAAGATGGTATGTGCTAGGAGCTGTTGAGTTGATTCCAACATATAGTGAGTCTAGTAGGGTTTCCAAGGTATGTGAGATATTTAAGGAGTGGTTTTGCCACCCAGTGCATTTTCATGGCTACGTGCGAATTTGAAGCCAGGTGTTCCGAGTCCTAGTCTGATTATTTTCTCTATCCTAAAAGATGTCTAATATTTTGCAAGGGTGCATGGATGGGGTGTAGCTAGCACCGTGTAGAAGGGCTGCCATGGTCTATATGAAAAGTATAAAGATATGTGAGCTTTGAATAATTAAGTCAATATTTTTAGATTGGCGACATCCTATTTGGTCAAACCAGTAAGATGGATAATGGATTTTATAGGATAAAATCTCATTTGTATGGTCTTTTCATATCCTCCCTTCTACTGCCAGTTTTAAACCCTTTAAGAGCCTTCCACAAATTAACATCTTCCAAATCTGCTGGACTACAATTCCCATCAATCACATACAGCAAAAAGAATGGCAGGAGTTGCAGTCTCAATACTTAATTGGTGCATACTGATAATGGGAACTCTAATTTCTCATATACATATAATTTCCCATACAGCCCATTGGCAACAAAGCAGCATTTCCCTCTCTGCCTTTAATTGCCAGGCAGAGGTAAGGAATGAGCAAATCCTATACTAAGAACCTTGCCCAGTGATAGTTTTGAATGAAAGGAAAAATAATACTTTTGAAACCAAGGCCCATAATTATTATTTATTTCATCAGCAATTTACTTTATTACAGTGCACAGCATTTGTTACCATGGGAACGGGTTCCCGGGAAGGTCCTGTTCAAATGAAAGTGAGTCAGGCAAGACCCAAAGTCAATATCAATAACAGAAATTGAAACTAAAAGGCTGGTGAGCCCACTGTCTGGCCCAACTTTATCTCTCTTTAATCACAGGCAGATGCTAACAGAATGCAGCCAGGCAATGCAAGCTGAGAGAAGAAACCCAAGAACAGGAGCAGTAACACGAGACAAAGGCCCCTTTTGTCTGCCATTGTTGCCGGGTTTGCACCAGTCTACTGGGAGCTGGGGGGAAGGGGTTTGGAAAAGAAGTCTTCAAAATCCTTATGTGAAAGACCGCAAGCAACCAATATTAAATTGAATAATTTCATCAAAGCGAAGATGTTTTAGCAATTATCAGATAAACCTACATGGGTGAAAACCGGCCAAGTGGCCTAGGCTAAACTAGGCATACCAGAGCAGCTGGTATGTATGTTTGCATGACTCACATATAAAGTGTGGATGAGGGGATATTATCTTTACATGAAAAGGAGCTCATGGAAACGGGGAAATAAAAATACCCTGATGCTTTGCAGTTTTCTTACAGTCCGGCTCATTTCCCAGGAAGTATCGGGAGCAAGGCTAGCCTAAGACACGTTGCTGCAGGTTGGAAGACAACAGTGCCTTCTTCCTTCCTTCAGTTCAGTGCCAAGTGCCCTCACCTAAGCCAGGAGTGTAATTGTTTTAACAGATGGTGTAGAAAATCCTTCAAGTAACTTTCTTCAGTCCTCACAATAAACAACTAACCATTTCCGGCTCTTTCGTAACACACAAAAATTTGCTGCCTGAGGTGGCCGCTTCATTCTGACTAATGGTAGGGCTCAGCTTGGCTAGGAGTAGAATTGCCAGGTTGGTGGGCGTTGGCTGAAGTTTCAGAGAATTGCTGTGCTTCCCTGGGTCTCTGCGGAAGACAAATCTCAGGGCATGTACCTCTTGAGGAGAAGGCCTGATATTTTTGTCTGTGTGTGTAAAAGAAAGAGAGGTAGTTTTAAAGGATGGGCACCCATTTCCTACTCCCTAGCTAATGCCAGGGTTCCACAGCTAAGCTTGAAGCTGTTTTTGTGCAGTGCTTGTACAATGCATGCATCAAAAAGCTAAGAGCAGGAGAAAGCACTTCCCTCCCACAGGGAGCTTGGACCTATTAAGATGGTCCGCCCCCGCAGGTTACTGGATCCTGTTGGATTCCAAGATATCATGCGGGGGATTCCGGCTGACTTGGTTGGCGCTCCTGTCAATGCTCTGGTGGATGGCTGGTATACCGCCGCCACCAGGGCGGTCGACACGATCGCACCTAAACGCCCTCTCCGCCATTGAGCCCAGCCAGCCCCCTGGTTTCACCAGCAACTGAGGACCATGAAGCGTAATCGGAGAAGGCTAGAGAGCATTTGGAGAAGGGCCCAGATGGAAATTAATTTAAAAGCCGCCAGGATCGCGTCTAACCTTTACCTAGCTAGGATAAAGGTTGCTAGAAGATCATTCTTTGCTGACCGGATAAGCAAAGCTCACAACCAGCAGGCGGAACTTTTCCGTATAGTGTGCGATCTATCTGGAGTTGGCCACAGTGATAGGCTTCCCACTAGTATTTCCTGTGACCAATTTGCAGCATTTTTTAAATCTAGAGTGGAGGCCATCCACTGGGACCTTGATCCCTTTTTACAGACAGTAGATCGAGTTGAGATGTCCAGTGCATCGTCTTGTCCGGAGAGGTTAACCTGCTTTCAACCTGTGACGTCCAATGAGGTGGACAGGGTGCTTGCGCGATGTCGTGCCACCACCTCTTCCTTAGACCCTTGCTCGGCTTGGCTCATCAAAGCAGTCAAGCTGGTAACAACCGAATGGGCCACTGCAATAATTAATGGGTCTCTCCAGGAGGGCATGGTTCCCCCTGCCCTCAAGGAGACACTCATTAGGCCCATTCGAAAGAAACCTTATTTAGCGGCGGACGAAATTGGGAATTATAGGCCCATCACCAATGTTTCTTTCTTAAGTAAAGTGGTTGAGAGGGTGGTGGCTGATCAGTTCCAGACACTCCTGGAGAAAACTGACGCTCTTGATCCGTTCCAGTTGGGCTTCAGGCCGCGGCATGGTACGGAAACAGCATTGGTCACCCTACAGGATGACCTCCTGAGGGAGGCCGACAGGGGCAATATGTCCTTGTTGGTCCTCCTCGATATCTCAGCGGCCTTTGATACCATCGACCACGGTATCCTCCTGGGGCAGCTCTCCGAGCTGGAGATCGGTGGCCTCACTTTGGCATGGCTCCATTCCTTCTTGGGGGACCATCCCCAGAGAGTGCAGCTTGGTGAGATGACTTCCACCCCGTGGATCCTCAATTGTGGGGTTCCGCAGGGGTCGATCATCTCACCAATGCTATTTAATATCTATATGAGGCCACTGGGTGAGGTCATCTGGAGTTGTGGGGCTCGGTGTCATCAGTACGCTGATGACACCCAGCTCTACCTCTCCTTTTCTCCAACTGCAGTGGATGCTGTTCCGTCCCTTGAGCGCTGCTTGGTGACCGTTCTGGGGTGGATGAGGGCAAATGGACTGAGGTTGAATCTGGACAAGATGGAAATCTTGTGCGTGGGCTGCCCTGGTGTCAGTGAATTGGGAAACTCCCTTTCCTTTGGGGGAGTGACTCTTCCCACAAAGAATGAGGTTCGCAGCTTGGGCATCTGTCTGGACCCGGATCTCACCATAGAAACTCAGGTGACATCTGTGGTCCGGGCAGCCCATTTCCATCTTCAGAGGATTGCCCAGCTGCGTCCCTATCTAGACACAGGGGCACTCACGACTTTGATTCATGCACTCATAATTTCAAGAATAGACTACTGCAGTGCTCTCTACGTGGGGCTACCCTTGAGGTTGATGTGGAGACTACAACTGGTTCAGAATTCGGCGGCCAGATTAATAACTAGGGTGAAGAAATTTCAGCACATCTCCCCCATTCTGGCCACCCTTCGTTGGCTACCAGTTCGTTTCCACATTGACTTCAAGGTTAAGATGATAACATTCAAAGCCCTAAATGTTTTAGGACCTCGGTATCTAGCAGAACACCTGCTCCCAGCCAGATCTGTCTGTAATACCCGTTCTTCACAGGCAGGGCGGTTGAGGGCCTTGACTCCGAAGGAGGCCTGGAGGGAAAGAACAAGAAGCTGGGTCTTCTCGGTGGCCACCCCCAGCCTGTGGAACAATCTACCCATGGAGATACGCCTGGCACCCTCATTGGACGGGTTTAAATGAGCATTGAAAACTTGGCTCTTCCGTCAGGCTTTCCCTGAGCATTAGGTTGCTGATATCTCTGCTTCCCTTTTATCATCCTTTTTGCCATCCTTTCATCATCCTTTCCACCATCTTTATAGCCATCTGTTTTAATTTATCCTACTAGTTACTGTAGCTGTTGAATGTTTGTATTATTTTATTCTTATTGTGTTTTAATATTGTGTTGTTTGTTTTGTTGTTGTTAGCCGCCCAGAGTGGCCTGGCTGCCAGATGGTGCGGGGTATAAATCTAAGAAATAAATAAATAAAGGGACAAGGGAGAGAACATGTGGGGGCAGACGTTTGGGTCCACAATGCTATCTGCAGCACGGCAGGGAGTGATCCATTCACCTCTTCCCGACAGAGGTTGGAAATAGTGATTACCATTAGAGATGGGGACGAATATAAAAATGGATCAGTTTTTCTGATGAATATAGCCAATTCATCATATATTTGTCAATCCATATTTGTAAAAATTTAAATCAGGACGAATATGGCTTGACAAATATTTCCTAGGTTTTATTCGTCGATCCATTCATATTTGTCGATATTCGTTATCCCTTTTGAGGGCCTCTCTGAGCTTGCTGGCGCCAATTCGAAGCTCTGGCCAATCAGGACAGAGATCCTGGATTGGCATGTCCGGCAGCCAATAGCGCTGCTGAAAGGTGTATCTACTTTTACAGACGCTTCATATAAGCTTTTCCTGTCCGGCTGTTCCCCACTTCTGTTCGTGCTCTCCGGAGTGAGAACAGTTGCTACTCACTGGCTTGCTGGTGCTCTTGCGGTTTCGCTTTTGCAGCAGCAAACCAAAGACTTATATTTTTCTTTTTCATCATCATTCATCAATCATCATCAACTTTACTGGGAATTTGGGGAGGGATTTCAGGTAGTTTAGGCTACTTCTTCAGAAGGGCTTAATTTCATTTCAAATTCAAATCAATCAAACCTTTATTTTTCCTGGAGGCTTGTGTGTGTGTGTGTGTGTGTGTGTGTGTGTGTGTGTGTATTGTCCGGTGGGAGGTGGGCGGGAACTGTTGTCATGTGGCTGTGGAATCTCTTTTCCTTTATATTCAGTTTTCAAAAGTTCATTTTAGAGAGGCTTGTGTCTCTCAGGGAATTTGGTGGATGGCTGGATCCATCATTTCTTTTTCTTCCAAAACTTATTTGTGTGTGTGTGTGTCTTTGACTGAGACTTAGCTGGCAGGGCTTTTCTTTTTGGACTTTTTTGGCTTCTCTGCCACAGTGGGTCGGGGGGATGGGAATTTTCCTAATTACATTATACACAGCCCACTGGTGGCAGCCAGAGGACTTCAGTAGTGGCAGGGCATCGGCAACAGGGCCGCAGGGGGAGGCCTTTGCCCTGCCCCCAGGCTACAGGTCCGTTCTGCTGCAGGTGCGGCACATGGAAGCTCAGGAGGGATGAGTTCCTGTCTGCTCTGCAGGAGTGGGCACATGTGGACCGTGGCCACATGGTCACAGATGCTGGGCAGAACATGTTGGCGGCATTGAACGCGGCGGGCTTTGAGGGCATCGTATGCATGGCACACAAATTACACCTTGTGGTGCACGATGCCCTTGGCCTGGGCAGCCACGTAAAGCCCAAGTGGGACGCAGGCACCTGGGAGACGTGGGCACTCCTGGAGCAATGCCACCAACTGGTGGGCCACTTCTCCCGCAGCCTGAAAGCCGCCCGCCGGTTGCGTGAGAGGCAGGAGGAGTTGGGTCAGGAGACCTACGTTCTCCTGACAGACCCGCCCACCAGGTGGAACTCCACCTACACCATGGTGTCCCGCCTGGTGGAGCAGAAGGTCATTTTGGAGGACATCATGTCCTCCATGCCCATTCTGCCCGGGGGGAGAGAGGTGGGCGTCACTGCCACGGATTGGTTGGCCCTCTCCCAGATGGTAGAGGTACTCAAGCCCTTCCTGGAAACCACGGACATCTTGTGTGGTTATACGGCAAGCCTGGGGCAGGTCATCCCCCTGATTCATGCCCTCGATCGGTCCCTGGGGACTGCTGTGGCACCAGGATCCTCCCTCCTTCCACGGACCAGGGCTTTGGTGAAAAGGTTGCAGGCAGGCGTGCAGAAGCGACTCCATCCTGTCTACAGCGACAGAGCTTACCGCATGGCCTGCCTGTGTGATCCTCGAATCAAGGGGGGCTTGGCAGCACGCACCTCAGACCTCGAGGAGTGGAGAATGGAGCTCTCCACTGAGGTAAAAGGGCATTGGGGGCACAACGCTTGCATGGGGCGATGGGAACGTCAGGCCACGAGGGGCAGGGTGGTTTGCCCGAACCACAGGGAAGGACTTCACCTGGTGAAGGCTCCATTCACCACCAACATTACTGGAGCTCTGTGGTGACCTTGGCACTTGCCTCAGAGGAAAGACAGCCGGCTGAGGAGGATTCGGCAGAGATAATGGTGTGGGAATATCTGGCTGAGCCTCCTCAGCCCCACCAGTCAGATCCCCTCCATTACTGGGCTAGGAAACTAATCATATGGCCGGAGTTGTCCAATGTGGCCATGGACCTCCTTTCCATCCCCCCCCCCCCCAGCGTCCAGAGCGAGCGCGTGTTTTCCCATCTCGGAGACATACTCCGACCATGCTGCTCGCGTTTGGATCCCGTTACTGTGGAGAGACTGTCGTTCATCAAGGTGAACCTTCCCTTGTCGGGCTTCCCCTCACTGAACCCAAAGAGGTAGGATTCCAATGACAGTCTCTCCCTTAACACACTGCCTGCCTGCCTGCGCCCGCCTGCCTACCCACCTGCCCACCCTCCAGTCCTCCTGAAAAAAAAAAGACCTGCCTACTTGCCTGCCGGCCTGTAAACCTGCCCCTCAGTTAGAACTCCAGCTGCCGATTCCAGTCGCCTCCTCGGGTCAAGTTCCAACCAAGTCGTACCTGCCTGCCTGCCTGCCTGCCTGCCTGCTGGATCAAGTCAGACCAGCAGGCCGAGAACTGTTGAACTCCTGCCTGCCTGCCTGCCTGCTGGATCAAGTCAGACCAGCAGGCTGAGAACTGGTGAACTCCTGCCTGCCTGCCTGCCTGCTGGATCAAGTCAGACCAGCAGGCTGAGAACTGGTGAACTCCTGCCTGCCTGCTGGATCAAGTCAGACCAGCAGGTCAAGAACTGTTGAACTCCTGCCTGCCTGCCTGCCTGCTGGATCAAGTCAGACCAGCAGGCCGAGAACTGTTGAACTCCTGCCTGCCTGCCTGCCTGCCTGCCTGCCTGCCTGCTGGATCAAGTCAGACCAGCAGGCCGAGAACTGTTGAACTCCTGCCTGCCTGCCTGCCTGCCTGCTGGATCAAGTCAGACCAGCAGGCCGAGAACTGTTGAACTCCTGCCTGCCTGCTGGATCAAGTCTGACCAGCAGGCCAAGAACTGTTGAACTCCTGCCTGCCTGCCTGCCTGCTGGATCAAGTCAGACCAGCAGGCTGAGAACTGGTGAACTCCTGCCTGCCTGCTGGATCAAGTCAGACCAGCAGGTCAAGAACTGTTGAACTCCTGCCTGCCTGCCTGCCTGCTGGATCAAGTCAGACCAGCAGGCCGAGAACTGTTGAACTCCTGCCTGCCTGCCTGCCTGCCTGCCTGCTGGATCAAGTCAGACCAGCAGGCCGAGAACTGTTGAACTCCTGCCTGCCTGCCTGCCTGCCTGCTGGATCAAGTCAGACCAGCAGGCCGAGAACTGTTGAACTCCTGCCTGCCTGCTGGATCAAGTCTGACCAGCAGGCCAAGAACTGTTGAACTCCTGCCTGCCTGCCTGCTGGATCAAGTCAGACCAGCAGGCCGAGAACTGTTGAACTCCTGCCTGCCTGCCTGCCTGCTGGATCAAGTCAGACCAGCAGGCCAAGAACTGTTGAACTCCTGCCTGCCTGCCTGCCTGCCTGCTGGATCAAGTCAGACAAGCAGGCCGAGAACTGTTGAACTCCTGCCCGCCCGCCTGCCTGCTGGGTTACGTAGTCCCAGGGGGCTAAGTTTGTTCCACCTTCTGCCTCCCTGCCTGCCTGCTGGGTTACGTAGTCCCGGTGGACTCTTTGTTCCACCTTCTGCCTCCCTGACTGCCTGCTGGGTTGTGTAGTCCTGGTGGGCTGTTTGTTCCACCTTCTGCCTCCCTGACTGCCTTCTGGGTTACGTAGTCCCGGCAGGCTGTTTGTTCCACCTTCTGCCTCCCTGACTGGGAGGAGAGAACTCCTGCCTGGCACGGGTTAAACCAGATCAGCTCTGCAATCTGAAGCCAGGCGATATGGTGATGGGGTGATGCGTAGACAAGCTTTGGTTGGGGCAGACCCAGGCCGGCCTTCTTGGCATCCAAGCCTAAACCCTCTTTTGGCACACCCAGAGCCTGTCCTGGCACCCCTGAACGCGACAAGAGGGCCAGACAACCCTCTTGGCACACCCAGAGCCTGTCCCGGCACCCTCGAACATGACAAGAGGGTGAGCCAACCCTCTCTTGGCACACGCAAAGCCCGTCCCCATCCCCAAACGTGGCAAGAGGGCCAGTCAGGCTCTTGGCAGTTGGCACACCCAAAGCCGGTCCTGGCATCCTGAACGTGCCAAGAGGGCCAGCCTGTCTCAGCCCCCCAAAACCTCTGAGGGCTATCTTTATCATATCCGGGCGGTCTCAGCAGCCAAGTTGCAATCCCCCCCCAGCTTTCTAGTTCTAAACGAGCATCTTTGTTTGTTTGAAGGTTGTCAGCAAGTCTAGTTAGACGTTGGTGGTGAGTGACAGGTGAGTTTCCTAGGCCTGTCTCAGACCCACCCAAAGCCTGTCTGGGCGTCGCCCCATCGCCCGGCTTCAGATTGCAGAGCATCTGTTTCCGATAGCCCCGCGGCCCCGAGGATTAACTGCCGTTAGTAGCACCAGGCTTGGACCCTTTTCTCCTGTTGGTGCTACTGATTCCCCGAGAGCCGGGCTCTGCCCCCCAAGCCTGTCCGGGTGTCCCCCGTACCAAGATGGACAACAACAGCAACAACAACAGCAGCACCTATAACAAGCCCAGTGGATCAGCAACACTGCAGTTTAACCTGCAGTGCCACTGTCTTCCTTGCTGCCAACTTCCTCAGTGCCCGATGGGTCCACTCCAAAAGTCTATGTTGCTGGCTACATGACAACTTTCCGAGTCCTGCAGCTCCTTCCACTTCCAAAAGGCCTGCGTGCTCATTCCAACTTCCTCAGGCTTGATTCTCAAATGCTGCTTGCTGACTTCAGCGTCCTACCCTCCTCGGACGTCCCCGTGCCAAGAGGGCCCGGTTCAGCCCCACACGAACCTGACCAATGTGCTCCCTCCTCCTGAGATGTGCTGTGTGTGACATGTCTCTCCCTATCTCCAGAATCAGTATCCGCTGATTCATGTATTCTGAAAAATCTCAAAAATGCATATTTATACGTATTTCATGATTCCAGCCTCCTTGGGCTTCATTCCAAGTATTCATGCCTGTTCATTCCGGCCTCCTAGCCTTCTCTACTGCCCCAGTAGGCTGGCAGAAGCTGGGTGAAAAGCAACAGGACATAGCTCACCCCGTCGCATGGATTCAAACTTCAGTGCTGATCTTCTGATGGACAAGCCCAGTGGCTCAGCGGTTTAACCCGCAGTGCCACAGTCTATGTTGCTGCTATGTGCAACCTGAGCGGGCATCCCCCCCACCTCACCCGGCATCAATTCCAGCCTCCTTGGGCCATGTTGGCCCCAAATCCTGCATCCCTCTCCAGCTGCCTTGGGCTTGCCTGCTGCTGATTCTGTGCCAAGAATCGGGCCAAGGGCCTTCCAAATCTTGACTGCTGGATGAAGATTCCTCATCGAGCCAAGTTCTTTCTGGCCTGCCTGCCTGCTTATTCAAAGGGCTACATTAGTGCTCCAAAGTCCACTCGGGCTTCATTACTAATTCCTCGCTGTTCATTCCAGCTTCCTACTGCCTCAGATAGGCAGAACCTGGAACAAACTACGGGAGCTCAGCTCACCCTGTTGCATGGATTTGATCTTCCGCTTGAGAAGCCCAGCGGCCCCGTGGATTAACCACCATTACGTTAGTAGCACCACCCTATTCATCTGTTGTTGCTGTTGTTTTGCAACCTCAGTTGCCTCCTGGGGGCAAACTTAACTATGCAGGCAAATGTGATGTTCCCAAAGAAGGCAAGAGTCTGCTTTCAAGCCTGTCTGGGCATCCAAGCGCCAACCAGGCGTGTCTCAAGCCCCCCCCCCCAGCCTGTCCAGGCATCCCCTGTGCCAAAGAGGGCCTGTCTCAGGCCCATCAAAAACTGGCAGACTGTTCATTCCAGCGTCCTAGCTATTCTACAGCCTCAGTAGGTAGGCAGAATTTGGAACAAACTATGGCAGCTCAGCTCACCAGCGGCCCCGTGGATTAACCGCCATTACGTTAGTAGCACCTTGGACCCTATTCATCTGCTGTTGTTGCTGCAGTTGTGCAACTTCAGTTGCCTCCTGAGGGCAAACTGAACTACCTTTGCGCTGAAGAAGACAAGAGTCTTCTTTCCTTTTGCTTCCTTCCTTTTGCCTCTGCCTCTTCCTTTTCCTCTGCCCCCCCCCCCCAAGCCTGTCCGGGCATCCCCGTGCCAAGAGGGCCGGGCTCTGCCCCGCCCAATGCCTGTCTGGCCGTCCCATGCGAACATGGTGCTCCAAAGTCCACTCGGGCTACTGCCTGAGTAGGTTGGCAGACCTTCCGATCAACAAGCCTAGTGGCTCAGCAGCAGTTTAACTCAGTAGGTAGGCAGAAGCAGGAACAAGGGACAAGAGCTCAGGTCACCCCATTGCATGGATTCGAACTGCTGATCTTCCGCTCGAGAAGCCCAGCAGCCACCCTGATTAAATGCTGTTAGTAGCACCTTGCAGTCGGACCCTATTCTCCTGCTGTTGCTGCTCCTTTGACAACCTCAGTTGCCTCCTGGGGACAAACTTAAGTAACTTTGCAGGCAAATGTGATGTTGCAGAAGAAGAAGACCAGAGTCTCCTGTGGCTGTCTTTTGCCTCAGTGCCCCGATGGGGCCAAAAACCCTGCTATCCAGCTGCGAACTTCCTCAGTGCCTGATGGGGCAAAAAGTCAACGACGTTGCTGGCCATTTGAACAATTTCCTAATCCTGCAGCTCCTTCCACTTGGGCTACATTCCAAAAGATCTGTCTGCTCTGCCCCACCCAAAGCCTGTCCGGGCGTGGCCCCATCGCCACATCGCCCGGCTTCAGATGGCAGAGCTCGTCTGGTTTTCAACCCGTGCCAAAGGGGCCGGCCTGTCTAAGCCCCCCCAAACCTCCGAGGGCTATCTTTATCATATTCGGGCGGTCTCAGCAGCCAAGTTGCAAGCAATCCCTAGCTTTCGAGTTCTAAACGAGCATCTTTGTCACCCCATCGCCCGGCTTCAGATTGCAGAGCTGATCTGTTTCCGACAGCCCCACGGCCCCGTGGATTAACCGGTGTTAGTAGCACCGACCCTGTTCATCTGATGGTGCTGCTGGTGCTGTTGCAAGTTGCAAGCAACCTCAGTTACCTCCTGGGGGCAAAAACCTTTCCTTTGCAGGCAAATCTGATGTTGCTGAAGAAGACCAGAGTCTGTTCTGCTGCCTTTTGCCTCAGTGCCCCGATGGGGCCCAAAAGCCTGCCTTCTGGCTGCCAACTACCTCAGTGCCCGATGCGGCCAAAAAAACCTGCTTTCCTGCTGCCTTTTCTCTCAGTGCCCGATGGGGCCAAAAGAGCCTGCTTTCCGGCGGCTGTGTGCCTGAGTGCCCGATGGGGCAACACACTCTACTTTGCTGCCGCCAACTTACCTCAGTGCCCCGATGGGGCCCAAAAGCCTGCTTTCCGGCTGCTGTGTGCCTGAGTGCCTGATGGGGCAACACACTCTGCTTTCAGTCCCATGCCAACTCAGTAGGTAGGCAGAAGTTGGAACAAACTACCCAAACGAATTAGCTCCGCTCACCAGTGACCCCCCTGGATTAACCACTGTAGTAGCAGCGCGGCCGGGCTCTGCCCCACCCAAAGCCTGTCTGCGCGTCACCCGAACGTGCCAAGAGGGCTATCCAACCCTTTTGACTGGCATACCCAGAGCCGGTCCTGGCACCCCTGAACAAGCAAAGAGGGCCGTCCAGCTCTCTTGGCAGACCCAGACTGAGCAGTAAGAAAAATGAATAAATAGTTGCTCTTGTACAACTAAAGTGTACAAGAGCAAAGTGTTGGGTGACACCCATAATGTGCCAAGACAGAGGGCTGTCTGGCCATGTTGGCACACCCAAAGCCGGGCTCTGCCCCATCCAAGCCTGTTCAGGTGTCACCCCATCGCCCTGATCGCCCAGCTTCAGACGGCAGAGCTCGTCTGGTTTTCAACCCAAGCATCTTTCTTTCTTTGAAGGTTGTCAGCAAGTCTAGTTAGACGTTGGTGGACAGATGAGTCTCCTAGGCCAGGCTCTGCCCCACCCAAAGCCTGTTGGTGTCCTGGCATCCCCCGTGCCAAAGAGGGCCTGTCTCAGCCCCACCCAAAGCCTATCCAGGCGTTGCCCGATCGCCCGGCTTCAGATGGCAGAGCTCATCTGGTTTTCAACCCGTGCCAAGGGGGCCGGCCTGTCTAAGCCCCCCCAAACCTCTGAGGGCTATCTTTATCATATCCGGGTGGTCTCCAGCTTTCCAGTTCTAAACGAGCATCTTTGTTGCTCCATCGCCCCATCGCCCTGCTTCAGATTGAAGAGCTGATCTGTTTCCGACAGCCCTGCGGCCCCGTGGATTAACCGCTGTTAGTAGCACTGACCCTGTTCATCTGATGGTGCTGCTGGTGCTGTTGGAAGTTGCAAGCAACCTCAGTTGCCTCCTGGGGGCAAAAACCTTTCCTTTGCAGGCAAATCTGATATTGCTGAAGAAGACCAGAGTCTGTTCTGCTACCTTTTGCCCCAGTGCCCCGATGGGGCCCAAAAACCTGCTTTCTGGCTGCCAACTTCCTCAGTGCCCGATGGAGCCAAAAAGCCTGCTGTGCTGTCAAATACCTCCTTGCCTCCAGTCCTCCTGAGGGGAAACTCTACTTTACTGGCAAATGTAATGTTGTGCTGAGCTGAAGACAAACGTGATATCTCATGCATGCCTCTGGCAAAGGGACCTTTCATTCTGCTGGGGCTAAATATAACTTCCTCAATGCCATGGGCTTCTGTGCCATGTGGTACATTCTCCTGGACCCAATTTGTGGGTGAATAACTCGGAGTTCCGATATCCAATCTTCACCAAAGTTGGCAGGTGTGTTGGGGAAAGACATAGGAAGCTCCATTGTGATTCTGGAGTCTCTAAGTACCTGGGGGGAGCTTTCCTGGGGGGTCCTCTTTGTGACTATATAACTCAGGGGTCCGTGATCCAATGTTCACCAACCTTTCAGACGTTGTAGAAATGTGTCTGAGGAAGCTTCCCTACAAATATGGTGTCTCTAGGTCATCATGGGCCAGTGTTATTGCCATTTAAAGTGCAGATGAATCAACAGATTGATTCATCAATTCGTCAAAGAATAGTTGTATATTCGTATTCGTTGATTCGTTAACCTTGACGAATAACGGATCAAAATGAATCGCCATTTTTTTGATTCATCCCCATCTCTAGTCCCAGCAGTAGTGTGAGCCCTGGAAAAATTCATGATAGGCTGTCTGTTGCAGTTAAGGCCATGTGGAATACAAGCCCTAGCAAGAATGTCACCAACAGCTGTGCAAATTTGCTGTTTGCCCAGGAGCTCAAAATGGAGCCCCCTTGACCCAAGTCCTCTTATTTATTTATTTATTTATTTATTTACTGCCTCTCACCTAAATTTGCTAACCAAGGCAGCTTACAAAACAGTTTTAAAGGAATAGAAAATTAAAATACAATAACATTAGAAGCATTCTATCTCATTAGTCACCTTTTATCTGGATTCTGGGTCTGGACATATTCAATGAAACAAATTTAAAAAGCACCAGATTAGAAATGTCATGAGGGTCCACTAATGATGCTCTCTACGCATGAGTTTTAGCAGATTTGTTTCAGCCTGGTTCCAATGGAGGAGGAACATAATTTAATGGAAATCCAAATCATGCCCTCCAAATGGGAAAATAATGTGAACTTCAGCAATTCAAATGAAACAAATTCAACAACAACAAAAATTCTAAATTTGTTGGGTTTCTTTTATTTTGTATGTAAAGATGGAGCCGGCTATCTTGGCTTGGTTTCTCAAACGATCAGCAGCTACTCAAACTATTAGACAGCAAAGGTGTTAATGATGGGAAGATTTATTAGGATGCTGTGATTTGTGCCTTAAGTAATGTCCTCTTCCTTGCAGGCTTGCTTTGAAAGCCCACTACTGATAATAAATCTCACACTGATAAGTAATTATTCTTCACTGATTTAGTGACCTCTGAAAAAGTACCTTGTCTGATCTGTTGATCTCTATGCTTTCTTACCAGTATTCATAGAATCATAGTATATTGAGTTGGAAGGGGCCTATAAGGCCACTGAGTCCAACTCTCTGCTCATTGCAGGAATCCAGATCAAAGTAGATCTGACAAATGGTAATTCAATTTTCTCTTGAATGTCTCCAGTATTGGAGACCTCACTACCTCCCAAAGTAATTGGTTCCATTGTCATACTGCTCTAACAGTAGAAAGTTTTTCCCAATATTCAGTCGAAATCTGGTTTCCTGTAACTTGAGTCCATTATTACATGTCCTGCACTCTGGGATGATCGAGAACAGATCCTGCCCTTCCTCTGTATGATAATCTTTCAATGATTTGAAAAGTGCTATCATATCTCCCCTCGGTCTTCTTTTCTCAAGGGTAAAAAAACATTGGCCTTTTGCAGCATCCACATCACACTGTTGGCTCATATTCAGCTTGTGATCTATTATAATTCCAAGATCTTTCTCATTCATAGTATTACTGAACCAAATATCCGCCATCTGGTAACTGTGCATTTGCTTTTCCCCCGGTGTAAAACTTTGCACTTATCCTTGTTAAATTTCATTCTGTTGTTTTCAACCCAGGCTCAAGCCTACCAAGATCTTTTTGAATTTTGTACCTGTCTTCCAAGGTACTAGCTATTCCACCTAATTTTGTGTCATCTGCAAATTTGATACATATTCTCTGAACTCCCTCATCTAAGCCATTAATAAAAATGTTGAAGAGCACCAGGCCCAGGACTGAGTTTGGTGGTACCCCACTTGTTACCTCCTTCCTGTTTGAGAAGGAGCCATTTTTAAACTAACTGTTTGTGAGCTGACTTGAGATAACTCAAAGGTAAGATTAAAAAAAATTGAATCCATAATTCCTCAAAAATAATAATAATAATAATAAAAAATCCCCAGCTCTGGGAGATTTATGAGTAGAATAAAGGTCTCTCATACATTGTTTAAAAATGTGGCAAAGTTAATTATACTCTGATTTATTCTTCTGATCCACGTTGGTACTGTGCATCACTGTGAGCAACCTGAATAATTCTTGATGATGCAGAACTGCTATCTATTGGTTATCTCCTGATATTTACTATTTGTTGTGGCTTAAACTAGCATTTTAGCTTCACAACAGTCTTGTTAAGTAGAATAATAAAAGGTTATTATTTGCTTCCAAGGTTGCTCAGTGAGCTTCACGGCTCATTTGGAAATGAACCTGGGGTTTCCACATCTGAGGCCTCAAAGCAGTGTTAAGTCAGCAGTCCTTCTCACAATGATTCAGCATGAAAGCCCATGCCACTTACTTCATGTTTAGTGTGCCTAGAAACCTTCACTAGACCAAAAAGAGGTTTAGTGTTCAGAGCGGGCTTTGGATGGGGAAGTCTGTACACTTCTATTTTCTACTACATTTGAAGTTTTTAAAATTTGGGCTTCTTCCAGTTCTGCACATGTGATTTGTGAATGTTGGTAAACTCTTCAAGAGTCAAACAAAATAAAATTTTCTTGTTTGCCTCATTCAACAGGTATAGTTTTTTCTGGGTTGGGAACAGTCATGTTGGACTTGCCTACCTTATAGGTCTTGTGAAGACAAGAACCTTCTCAAGAACCTTAAAAAGTTTGGTAACCATAATTTAATACTAAAATGGTTGAACATCCAGAGATTCAGACCCAGATGTTTAATATTTAAACACTCTTAAGTCCAAGTTTGGTTTGATTTCTCTCTCATTTTTTTTTATACTTTCAAGTTATCCAAATACCAGGATATAAGCCAGTGCTGGTGGATTTTTAACAAAACCAAACTGAAATTAAATCCTCACCCATCCCCACTCAAAGCCTAAAAAACAAAACAAAACAAACACCATGAAAGTTGGTGTGTTATATGGTAGATGGTGATTTTATGACATACATTGAGATGAAATTCATGGCCTGCATTGTTATGAAACCTTTCTACACTTACAAGGCTATCTGTCTTCAGAGCTTGGTAAATGTATTCAGTTCCCACAATCCATACTGACTCTCTCATTTGGGGTGTTTTTTCATACATACTTTCAGGTTCTTCATATCCAAATACACATGACAATTTTCCAGGCCCTACAGTATTTTTGGGAATTGTAGAAAACGGACTCCCAGGCCCTAGGGAGTTTTATCACCACCACCAGTAGGTCTTGCACTGTGGCCATCAGGCAACACAAAGACTCATGGGCTGCAACGCTGGTACTCCATTCCCTCCTTCATTCAAAATGGCACAATGGGCAAGGGGCTTAAATCTGCATGGGCATGTATAGGTCTGTACTGTACATTTTACACATAGAATAGTAAATAAAGCAGTAGGATTTGACAGGCAGCAAGCGGAAATAACAACGCATTTTCTCTATAAACTTCTGGATCATCAAAATGTACGATGTGGGATTTTGACAACGAAAGTCTAGGAGGAAGGGCACCGCAACCTCAGAAAGGGTGCTCTTTTTTATTGGTTTATTTGGGTGACTTATTTCCTTGGCAGACAGGCTTCTTCTTGATGTTCTGCTTCCCGCCTATAATTGCACATACCCATTTCTTCTTTCTCTTTTTAAACACAGTTTTAATCTTTGATTCTTTTGGATCACATACTCCTTTCTTGTGAACTGGCTGGCCCTTATCTGTTTTGTACTCTTTACTTTTACCAATATTTTGGTATTTACTTTACCAATATTTTTCCTGGTTTTCACTATTGCGTCAAATTATTAAATGCACAGGCCAATCTCGGAAAGAACAGCATGAGAAAGTGTGTGATGGCAATGAGCCCTCCCTTTGTTTATATCTGCATATATGCTTTCTACATGCCTATGTACATCTAAATTTCTCTGTTTTGCCCTTTCATGCTTTGTTTACATAACAGCAAAGCACGTCTTGTCTTTAAAAGGAAAAAAAAATACGGTTTATGAGCAGCACATCTGTTTTACCTTTCTGGCTTAGACAGCAGAAACACTTGACCATCTGGGCTACTGAAGGAAAGCATACCACGACAAACCTATAAAAATCGAATAAACATGTCAGGCAATGTAAAGATTCTTGTCATTCCTTATACTCTTTTAAAACTCCCCCTCAAAAGGAAAGTTTCTGAACTGTTCTGGCCGAGCCCTACACCTGAGGGTCAAACTAGACATGAAGGGAAATCTGTATTTCCTGCAATGAACTCATTTTCCCTCCCACAATGGAATTTCCTCAGAGATGAATGCCTCATAAATAGACTTGAAACTAATTTTGTTTGTTTGTTTATGTGTTTATTTACTTATTAAAAATTTTATCCTGCCCATCTAATGGCCAGGGCGGCTTACAATATCATAACATAAACATATGATATAGTATTATTATATAGTATATATTATTATTAGTAATAATCTAATAAAATATCACATCCAAAAAACCAATTCTCTAAATATAAAATAACTGATAGAAAAAATGTATATAAAAATTATGATACAAAGGTACAATAGATGGTGGCAAAACAGGGACAGTCATTCCAGCATTCACAGAGTATCGGTGATCATATATCTTTAAACATAATCTCATGTTTACCTTTCAGTGACCAATCATAACACAAACCATACTAAATGCAAGATACGGAGATGCAGAAATTCATGCGCCATGACAGATTGATATAGTATATCTTGATAATTTTGGCAAGAAAAAGAAAACAGTGTAAGGAAAAGAAAGGAAGGGGAGTGGGAACTCAGGTGATAGAGAGAAATGAAAACCCATGGGTGTGATGCTTCATCCTCCCTTAGTGCATGAGTGGTACTCCCTTGTACTAATACCTATTACAGTGATAGCATAAAATATACCGTCATCAGTCTTTGGTTCCTATAAAACATTAACAGAAATAGTACTTTAAGTGAACAACTTCAATCCTTCTATTCCCGTGTACTCTTTTAAAATGATCTAAATTAGAAACACTTTTAGTTGAATTAAACTAATAACCCCCTGCAGGTATACTCACCTGGATGTTTAAAGATATTCAACAAGAAAATTTGGAAACAATTCATAAATCAGTTTAACGCTCCTAAGCTTATTATGCAGCAAGTTTGAGAAATTGAAGGGAAGTACATAGGGCTCACACAACAATGTGCTCAGCTTTAAAAGTGTTTGCCTCAAAGAAATTCCCCTCTGAGCCAAAGAAAATTCTGATAGCAAGGAGTTCACATGCTAGCAAGATAAGCGTGAAGCCAATCATGCAGGTGGCCCATTTGCTGGAGGAAAACGAAACATCCTTTTCTGGAAAAGTCTTTTCTAATCATCTCAGCACTGGAGTTGAAGTACAAAGAGCTCATGGGGACCTAATGCTTACATTTCTTGAATAGCTTCTTACAAGTTTTAAAGATTTTATTTGTCCCACCCTTTTTTTGATAGCATCTCTTTAATTTTATTTTCCTTGCTAGGATTTGATTCCTGGCACACTGTGGCACACTGTGATGTAGCAAAAGGAGCAGTTTTAAAAAGAGAGGGAAAGAGTTCAAGTTGTATTATTTACTAGCTTATTTCATCTGACGGTATCTTATCATTTTTTTGCTTTTTAAATGGCCGTTTAGATTCCCCCCCCCCCCCGTTTTGATTTCCAAAACTTGAATCCTGAGATATAGAACTTAGAATGCGGTTACATTGGTAGTAAGAACTGCTGTTGACTTGGGTTTAGCATAATTAAAAACAATTTAAAATAAGGTGACTATGGAAGCATGGATTTTTTTTTTATTTTTTTGGCCTGGGAAGTGTGTATTTTGGTTCAAAAGTGAGGTAAAATACTCTTCTATCAGAGGGTTGTTTATTTTAAATCACATGTGAAACTGATTTGTTTCAATTGTTTTGACATACGCAAACCACTTTGTCAGTTTAAATTGCATCTTTGGGTTACCAGCAAGCGGCGAGAACAGGGCTGTAGAGGAGAAGGACCAGCGGCTGTAGAGGCAGGATGAGGAGAAACAGTGGGAGAGGTGGCAGCAGGAACAAGAGCCGCGGCCAGGGGAAGGGAAGGAGGAAGGGACGGATGGATGCAGGGAATCCGAGAGGAAGGGGAGGATGTGGAGCCCACTCAGGTGGCCACGGTGCAGGGCAGGCAGCTGTCAGCACAGCAAAAGCAGCCAGAGGAGGTCGAGGGGTGTTGTGGTTGCTGCTCCCCCTCTTTCCCTTCTGGTGCTGAAGAAGCTGGGAGCTCAGGCAAAACTCCCCACAAGGAAAATTTCTCCAAGAAGTGGAGCCTAAAGGGAGGGGTGGTTCCTCCTCCTCCTCCGTGGGCTCCCTCACTAGGCAGAGCGTTTGGGTTTCCTGCATCCAGGGGAAGATAAATCACCCTTGTAATTCCCTCATGGTAATTCTAAATCTAGCTCTCCTTCTCTGTGTATGTGTGTGCGCATGCAAGCGTGTGTGTGCCTGATCCTTGGTCACTGAGCTGTGCTTGTATGTTTCCCTTCCAAGGAGGAAACATCTCTGGCCACTTTCAGCTTGTCTCTCTCTGTGTCCTTTGCCTGAGCTGTCTGTGTGCGTGCAAGACAGTTTAACAACAGATTACAAGTTCTCCCAAGAGGACGCACACACTGCCCCAAAAATCACAAATACCACATGACTTTAAAGTGTATTCCAAACTCCCAATGCTTCTCCTGATTTCTTTCCATAGTATAATTCAGCCCCTAGAGAGCTAAATCTCTTGATTAGACATGGGGATACAAATACAAATCACAGCATCACAGGTGCCACAGAGGCCCATTTCCTCCCTCCAAAACTGGCCGATCCACTCACTGTTCACCAAGTGGTGCTTGACTCTGTTGTTGTCATCATTGCACAAATTACGGAAGGAGCCTGGCTGGCTCTTCCCTGCCTCCCCACATAGCTGACCACTCATTGGCTGAGTGGGGACACTCCCGGTCCCACCTCTGCGCCAAATTGGTCGGCTGCACAGGGAGGTGGGGAAGAGCCAGCCATGCTCCTTCCACAATTGGTGCAATGATGACAATGGAGCCAAATGCTGCACGGTGAACGGTGAGTGGACTAGCCACTTCTGGGGGGAGGTAATGGCCTCTGTGGCACCTGTGGTGCCGTGATTCATATTCGTATCCCCAGGGATACGAATACAAATAGCCCATGTCCACTCTTGATTCAGTGGATCAACTGATGTAAGTTTCATTGATTTGGTGGACCTATATAAGGGACAGCCACCTAAAGGCATCTTAGCTAATCATGGGAAAGCCACAGACAATCAGATAAGAAAGAGAGACATTTAAAACTGCCAGATAGGGTTTACACAGGGTTTGGCTAACAAATCAGCTAGATAGTGGCAGACTAAGAAAGCAGCCCAATGAAGCTAGAATAGTAAAGAAGCTTATCAAGGCTTGGCTATTAAAGAAGCTAGATAGGGCTTGGAGAGAGGCCAGATAATGCTTTGCTAGGGAAGTGCATAGTTAGGTTGAGCTTGGAGAGTTTCGGTCAGGCAGGGCTAACCCCTGTATTTTTGTAAGACTGCAAGAAAAGGTCCTAGACGTGCTTTTGCAAATCTGTAAGTGAAGGCAAATAACTATTCTAGGAAGAACTAGCTGTTTATTGAGTAGTTCACTGACTGCAATCCTCCGTGGACTTCACATTGATGCACTGAATCTTACAAAATACATACTGTGATTTAAATAAGGTAACTACCAAGCTTCATCCCTTGTGTTGTGTTTCTATTCTAGATACACTTTTGTTGATATTTATAACCAGGTCTGGTGATAAGTTATTTAAAGCAGCCCTGTAAAGATTAAATAGCATCATCTCTGGCTTTTATTTTATACTGTCAACATTACATATTATTATCAATGACTATAGTAATTGACAGTAATTTGTAATTATCACAGGGCTGATGTAAAAATTTGTTTACCCGTGAACTCTATTATGTTATCAACTTTCCATCTTCACTGAGGTAGTTTCACAGCCTATTCTGTTTGAGTTCTAGTAACTGTATTTACCCTTGAATTTACAGTTTTATGCAGAGCCAAGATGGCTTACAAGTTGTTGTTTTAAGAATTAAAACACAATGGTCGAACTCCCATTGCATAGTGTAGTATGTTGCAACAAGAGTAGGCCCACTGAATCAGTGGAACATGTCAAGGAATTGACTCACCAAATTCCTATTGATTCAATGGGTCTACTTTAATTGTGGCTTACTAGGCTAATCAACAGAATTTCAGAATGATTTACAAAGTAAACATAATTAAACAATCTATTAAAGTAGAATTAAACTAATTATACTATTGAAACACAATTAAAATTAAAACACTTTGGAATCTCTTAACTAAACGCTAAAAATAGTTCACCTTAAAGAAGAGGGGGGGAAACAGCACATTGGCTAAAACCCTCTGGTTAGAAGTAGAGATGGGGGTATTCGTATATGAATATCCCCCCAGCAGGTGCAGATAATGAGGGGGGCTATTAGGCACTCTTTGACCTGGCAGAGAGGCTCGTCATCCTGCCTTCTGCCAGGAGTGGCTAATCTACCGCGAGCTCCAGAGCAATAGGAAGGGAGTGCGGAGCCTGCAGCAGCAGCAGAATGGTGAGTAGTCAGTCTGGCCCCAGGGGGCTTGACCCTCGTTATCTGCACCTGTGGGGGGATATTCATATACGAATACCCCCATCTCTAGTTAGAAGCCTATTCACTGCAGAAAGCCTGCCAGTGGAAAGATAGTAGAGAGAAGGCAAGTCCTCACCAAACAGGGCTCAGAAGATGGTGACACCATGAGAGGAGCTTCTCCAGCAGATCTCAATGCCTGGGTAGTCTGGACCCTAAAACCAAATTGTATAAGCTGTTATAGGTCATAACCAATACTTTGGATTTTACATGGAAGCAGATAGGAAGCCAAATAAACTGTTGCAGGAAAGGAGTTATGCATTCCCTCTAACTGGCTCTGATGAGTAATCTGGTTGCATTGTTTTGGACCAGCTGAACTTTCCAAACATTCTTCAAAAACAGGCCAATATATCACACATTACAGCAATCCAATCAAGATATACTGCATGCATCTCCACAGCCTGGAATGGGTACAACTTGTATTCTAGCTGTAACTGTGCAAATGCATTCTTAGCCAGTGCTAAGACCTGAGATTCAAGGCTCAGACAGGAATCCAGGAGTACATCCAAACTCAAGTTTTTAGGGGGAGTGTTTTCAAGCACAGGTGGAATTCCTTTTCCCTCATCTGTGTTTCCACTGATCAGGAGCAGCTCTGTCTTGTTTGGATTAAGGTTCAACAGGTTCAGACACTGGTTTAGGACTGTTACTGCTTTGTCAGATTGAAATAGAAAGGAAAGATAGAGTTGGGCATCATTAGCATATTGATGGCACCAAAATCCAAAACTCCAGACATCTTCCCAACTGTTTCATGTCCACTATATGTTAAGTAGAGATGAAAAGACAGAGTCCCAAGGGACACCTGGCCTGGGTGTTGTACTAGAGTAACACCACCTTCTGAAGTTGGCCCTTCAGAAGGGACTGGAGCTACTGTAAGACAATGCCACCAAATCCCATCCCATAGAGGCAACACAGAAGATTGTCGTAGTTGATGAAGTTGAAAGTCAGTGGAAGGTCCAGTAGAACTAATAGGGACACACTCCCCTACCCAGTTGTCCACCAAGGCAACCAAAGTTGCTACTGAACCATCCCAGACCCAGGCCTGATTGAGCTGGAGTTATCAAACATAGTGAGGTTTAGGAAAGTGTTTTTTTTTTTTTTTGAACAATGGTCTTAGAACTGCCTCTTTTAGGCAAACTGGGGCCCTGCCTTGCTGGAGAGGTGCATTCACAATTCCACACTTGGCCAGATCTCCCATGGTCACTTTTTTGAGCCAGGGTCCAGCATATATTGTATGGACTCCACCCCTCCAAGGATCTCCCATAGAATCATAGAATAATTGAATTGGAAGGGGCCAATAAGGCTATCGAGTCCAACCCCCTGCTCAGTGCAGGAATCCAAATGTATTATTATTTTATATATTTATTAGACTTTTTAACCCAGCTTCTTCCCCACCAAAATAAGTCACAGGCCGTCTAATAAGAAAATAAAACAAATAAAGGGGAAAAACAACAACATCAGAAAACAGTGCAATTAAAAACTGGGCAACTTTGATCGCTATTGAAAGGGGAAAAAATCACCCAAATGAAAACCTTCTCTTCAGAAATTTAGTTTACCTAATTCCCGAAGTCCTATATGAATAAAAAAGTCTTTACTCAAGACTCAGTAGGTACATACACAGGATCTGCTGTGTTGCCACATAACTCTATTTCTCCTGTGTGTCTAAATCCATGAAAACTGTTTTAATTCTGAACCAGCATTTGGCAGCAGTAAAGGACTGCAAAATGGCCAGCAAATTGAAGAACACTCCAGACAAGATAAGAGATCTTGGTCAGCCAAAAGACAGATCAGAGAGACCTGTGTTTGATGGGGCTATACTTCCACTGAAGACTCAGAACTGCTGTATCTGGATCAGACAACTGAATCAGCCTGGATATCCAAGTTTCTACAAGGGCTGGGAGGGTTGTTGCACAATTGAAGGTAGTGTGTCAGGAGAATGTGTTTCTGGAAATGGCTTAGTCTGCAGTGATGCACACCTTAAGTTACATCCCATTTGGATTACTGCAACACACTCTTTGTGGGGCTGCCTGTGAAAAGTGCTCAGAATATTCAGCCGACCCAACAAACTGGAGAGACTGCTACCTGAGGCTAGTTACAGTAAGCGTTTTGTCTCCTTTGTTGCAACATATTCACTGGCTAGCTATCTGTTTCTGGGCACAGTTCAAAGTGCTGGTTATGAGCTATAAAGCTCTGTATGGTTTGGGTCCAGCCATCTGGAGGTCAGTATTTTCTGTGCAAGTTTGCCCAGACTTTGCGTTCTTTGGAGGAGGCCTTCTCTCAGTCCTGTCACCTTCATAGCTCCACCATCCTGGTGACAACACAAGAGAGCCTTCTTGGTTGCTGTTCTGGTTGTGGAACTAACTGCCAAAGAAGGTTAGGCAGGCTGACCTGGAAGTTGTGCCTTTTCACCTCAGATATACGGAGAGAGGTAATATAGTTACATTTTATTGAAATTTGTGACTTTACAAATTACAAGACATTGTATTTCCATCCAGAAACCTAAACAATAGCACCATCTCTGGTATCATCACCATGTACCTTTCTCCATTGGTGAAACTATCCACATGCTATATTAACCAGTATGTCTTAGATCCAATAACTGTAATTTCTTTGAGCAATAAATGCCCATAATAGTTCATTAACTGTAGATTTATGTTGAAAGCTAAGATATTTCTCTCTCTCTGACATGGGTTTTAGCTTAATTATCTCATTACTTTTTGTAGTCCAGCACAGAAGCTATTGACCTCTACAATAAATCCAGTCCAGTACCAAGGTTTTAAATCTGTGAGGCAGACCTATGATAGTACCTTGTCCTTACTTGGATCAGTGTTATTTTATCAGAGTGGAGGATTTAAAAACAAATCTTGCAACTTTGCATGTAGGAAACGAAGATGAGTTTGGAATCATATTTTATTTCTGTTTTAACTTACTTTTTTTTTTAAAAATGTATGTTTTATTTTGATTTTAACATGTTTAGGTGCCTTGCATGCCATTCTTGGGAGAAAGGCAGAACATCAATCAATCAATCAATCAATCAATCAATCAATCAATCAATCAATCAATCAATCAATCAATCAATCAATCAATCAAGAGCCATAATAATCATCATGTACCATCAAGTCAATTCTGACCTATGGAGACCCTTTTCAGGGTCTTCCAGGTAGAGAATACCTGCAAGTGGTTTACCATCTCCTTCTTCTGGTGGGCACCCTGAGACTCTGCAGCTTGCCCACAACTACACAGGCTGGTTCTTCTCCCTGGGAGGCACAGTGAGGAATCAAATTCCCAATCTCTGGCTACACAGTCAGGTACTTAAACCACTGAGTTATCCAGCCAGCTATAATAAGAGCCATACCTAAGACAACGTTTGAAGGTGGATGAAATGCAATGCAGTAATAATGCTTGTCTGGACACTATATATATATTTCTGTATGTGGAAAAGAGGTGCTCAAATGTCTTCCCGTCTTCTGACACACTTTCCTGCAAAATTTTCTTATATGCACCAGATAATTTTCTCCGTGAGCCTGCAAACCCATTTGCCCTCATAGTATGGTTGAATCAGCAATACAAGTTGTTAGTGTGAAACTAGGTTTGACAATGAATCCATCCTCACATTTTTATTATATATTTCATTTATTTATTACATTTGTGTCCTGCCTTCTTTCCAATGTACTGAAGGTGTTGTCCCTATCTCCCCTCTTTCCCACTTGATCCTCACAACAGTTCTCTGAAGTCGGTTAGACTGGAACTGCGTGACTAGCCTAAGGTCGCCCAGTCAGTTTAATGGCTGAGTGGGGATTTTAACCCATGGCTCCTAGATCAGTAGTCTAACCACTGTACCACACCAGTTTCACATGCATATCTAAGTTTAATTCAACATCTGGCTCTCCACAGGTGTTTAAAAATGCAAATAGCTATCTTGGAGTGTGAAGGAATAGACTGTTATTAGCCTCACAGTGACCACTGGGGTGGGGTTTGTCCTTTCCTCCCATGCTGAGGTCTTGATCTAAAATGTTCCTCTGAGATGACTTCTTGTAATACCAAGGAAGGATTTCTGCCCAATGCAAATAGCAGCTTCAGAGGAGTGACTGTTAAAAGGACTAAAGCAAGGTAAAAGAGCAACCATGCGGACAGTGCTGTAATTTTTTAGCCTCCCATGGCTGATATTTGAATTTTTAAAAACATATGTGTTTAATATAAGGATGCATTTATTGTAACTTTTTTTTTTGCCTCATGTATCAAACTCTAGAAGGATTCAAGTCAGCTAGTGTTCATGTGAGTGTAGCAAACTGGTTGTTAGTCCTTTGCAGAACTGGCCTGAGATCTCTGTGGCAAAGGACAAAATGGCCCTCTCCCCTTCCAATCCCCCAATGTAGCAGCTGACTGGCTTGGTACTCGAATCTGCCTTCAATACTCACCACAGTTTTAGTAACCTCCAGCACACCCAAGGGCAGCTGGCTACTTTAAGGGGCAGGTGGCAGGTTGTATAGTATGCACAACTCTGTCTTCCAAAAGAGATGAATGACGGTGGGGGGGTAGGAGGAAAGGCGGTGAGGCTGTCACGGCTATCTTCTAGCATCTGCTGCCTGAGGCAGCTGATTCACACTAAGATCAGCCCTTCTACTTGGACAACGTGACCATCCAAACAGAGACTGAAATATATTGATTTTGGGGAGGGGGGTTGTTACTGACTTCTTTGCTTTTTCATTCCACAGGTCTCGAGGCCCTGTGTGTGCTCTGTTAATTCCAATGAAGTTAAATGGGCATAAAAATGGGACAGCGCAACAGTGAGCAAACCCCCTGAAGTGTTGAAGCTTTATCATACTGGGAGAAAATTCCAGAGGGTGATTTATCCCTCACACCGAGACATTTTATTTTATTTTATTAAACCTGGCTTGGTGCCCAGTGCTTTGGCATTTATAATGTAAACTCAGGCTGGAATATATTGCCTCACGCTGAACGTTTGTAACCTCTATTGATCGGCTCAAGTGGAAGGACAGAATTAAAGGTCTTTATTATTGATGTAGAAGAGATTACTTCTCTACTGTTTTCTGTCTGGGGATATTCATCACTTTCCCCAGAGCACCTATCTACAATTCCTCTCTTCCAGGGACAAGCAAACATATACTTATTTATAGTCTTTTTGTATAATAGACTAGATAAAAAACAATCCTTTTAAAATTTCAGACAGTGAAATAAGGCAACTTTTATTCATTTCCGGAATTAATGTGAATGTGAAAGACTTGAAGGCTACATGCTATATTCTTAACAGAACTTGGAAGTAATGCTTTACAAATAAAGGGTAATTTGTAATTAATTCCTTTCTTGCCATAAATATGGCATATGTAAATTAATATGTTATTTAGCTATGAGTATACGGTGTGTTTTATGAAATAGGCCAGTAGCTTGTAACATTCTAATTTTTTTCACTCATTAACTAAAAATAACAATGTTGTGGATTTTTAAATAAGTGTTAAGCTGGCTGGATAGCTCAGTGGTTTAGGTATCCGGCTCTGGAGCCAATGGTTAGGAGTTTGGTTCCCCACTGTGCCTCCTGAGAGTAGAGCCAGCCTGTGTGGCCTTGAACAAACTGCACTGTCCCAGGGTGCCCTCAGAAGAAGAGAATGGTGAACTATTTCCACTTGGAAAATGGGATTCCCAGTGTGATATTGAGGATAGAGCGATAGACTAGGACTCTGGAGAATAGGGTTTGAATCCCCACTTGGCCATAGAAACTCACGGGGAAGTGGAACTGGTAAAACCACTCTTTTAATATCTCACTTACCTTGAAAGCTCTATTAGGGTCACTATAAGTTGGTTCTGACTTGATGGTACAGAACACACACACAAGTCAGAATTCCCTTGACAGCACATGATGATGATTATTAAGTATAGCATAATTAAAAACTGTACCTATAACAGTAATTAGCTGCTTTGAGAGTCTTGGAATTGTTAGCTGCAAATGATCACTTGTTAAAAGTTATTTTCCAAGTTCTGTCCTGGGGACTCGCTCTTGGGGTGGCCATTTGAGCATCACTCCTGAAGGGGAAATGCATCAGTATGGAGGAGTATACAGATTTGCATAGGACTAACATATATTGATTTATATATACAGATGTAAATTTAACAATGGCCAGAAACCTATTGAATATTTACACATGCACAGGAAGGATTGCAGAAGTTGCCATGATGAGGTGCCATTTGTATGTCTGTCACACACCTAATTGCACACCCTGTTGCACACTTGGCATAAGGATGGCTTAGCCATAGGAACTTCCACTATTCTTTTTGTGAACACATAAATATCTAATAGGATTTGGGCCAACATTGCGACCATGTAACCTGCTGCTCAGTCGTTTGCCCACCTACTAGGTGTTGACGGGCCACTTCAAGGCCGCTGTGCTCCCTTCCTATGTGCATTTTATTTTTAAATTGAAATTGAACGGGATCACCCTTCAGACATTTTTCCCTACTTGGAATTTCATTATAGCCCTTATTTTGGCCTAGTACATTCAACTCTGTACCGTATCTTATTTCACTTTTAAATTGTTTCAGATCTACAGTGAACAGGTGTTTTCATGAGACAGAACAGACCTGGAGAACCTTTGGCCCTCCATAAATGCTTACTCTCAGGGGCAGTAAATGAGGAAACTCAATGAGCCAAATGTATTCATATGGATCTAAAACCTGAACTGTAGCTATGAATGGACAAACAGATATCAATAGCATTCAACAGAGCATCCATAAAGCAAATGTAAGGTTTTTGTAGAAGACTTTACACCACTCCTCTCCCTGAAGTAAACAGGGAATTTATCTAAGTAGACTCCTCCAAGCTGGAAACTCAGTATGTTATCAATATATTCTCTCTCCCACCCATCCCACCCATCTTCTCTCTCTCAAACAGATAGTACCTAGTGATGTTCAAACACATTCTAGCATACTCAACATTCAACAACAACATTAAACCTCAGACTTACTATAGAAAGAAGACCAGCTTCTCCAAAATAGTTCTGTCTGGATCACTAAGGAAACCATACTCATGCACAAGGGAATTACTACTTAAGCCTATCTCCTTCACCTCCTCACATTACTGTTGGTAAGCTACTCAAAGATTTCCCCTAGAAAGCATGCTCCAGGATCAGATGTGCTGCACCAAAGCTGGTCATAATGAAGGGGATGGTCGAAAAACTACAATTTTTTATCCACTGCATGTTGCCCATTTGGGTAAAAGGCACAGGTAGGGATCTTAAGCACTTAGAAGGTCAGACTGGCAAGAGTGAGAGACTGAATTGCAGCATCGGGGTATAATGGCCACAGTACACAAGCTGACAAAAATAATAAAAGCACTGTTTACACCATTTGTTTCTCTGGAGCAAATAAGATGGAAACCAGGAATCAACCATAATTACCTGGTCGCTAGAGCCACCATATAATAAGCTTTGAAACCTACTTTGAGGCTTATAACAGGAACTGGGATTGAAATCTATTCAACGCCTACATTTTATACCCCTCCCTAAAGCAAGGATAAAATTAAAACTCTGCAGGTGGTGAAATTTGTGGTTATATTTTAGGAAGGAGAGAACTTGTGGCCCTCCAGATGTTCTTGGGCAATTCCCCATCATTCCTGACCTTTGACCAGCCTTTTGAAATTACCCCCCTCCCCAAAGAATTCACTTCACATTACCTCTCTAATGATCTGGGGAGCAGGAAATGCACAAAATGGGTGTGTACATTTTAGCTTTTATGTAACTACAATAATTTAACCCTGTGCTTCAGAAGCTTCTTTGATCAACCTCATATCTTAGACTAATATGACCATGTCGAAAATCTTCTCTGGTTTCCTGAGATCTCCTTTTTCTCTTATGGGATTATTGTTGAAGTCTGTTAATATTGCTCCACCGTGCAAATGTTAAGGGCGATTGGAGTGTTTAGAATCTGGTGTTTTTCTAGAAGAACAAAGGTATTCCTTGAAACAGAGAGATAACTCAGTCTCAACAAATCCGTTCACTCCTTTTTTAAACCCTGCTTTCCAACTCTCTTCCACTTCCCCCTTTTAGAATAGAGGTCCAAACACAGGTGCTGCACGCTTGGCCTTGATGTAAAATCTTTTGAGCAAAACTGTGCTTGCAAAGTTATACGGCTATTGTAAAGAACAGCTGGAGGAGAAGAGCTGGATTTAGGCATACTTATTTCAAGATCTCCGGATTTCTCATTAATGGTTTCCTTGTGATACTCAAAACCCAAGCTCCTCATGCCTGACAAAGCAAAATTAAGGAACGGTTTTCAAACAGCAAGAAAGGTTTGCACCCTTCCGTAGTCTCTGCCACAGAACTGTAATCCCACCAGCCTTTTATGAGGCTGAACTACATTTCCAGGTTTTCCTGGTTCATACAACTCTGTCATGTTTTATATATCAACAAAGAGTCAGTGAGGCAATATTTTACAGCATCAGTACTTGCAGTCCTCTTTGCTGATTCCTTGTGTGTTATTCCACTCAGATATGGGAAAAGTTATTACTTTTTAAGCCTACTATTCCCAGAATACCATGCTGGGTGAATATTCCCCATGTTTGATTCTGCTCATTGGAACTCATGCCCGGGGACTATGCTGTACTGCAGGCAAGAGTCTATTTCAGTATGTTGTTTAGTTTAAGAAGAATTGGAAGGTAGAAGGAAATTGAAGTTAGTCACAGGCACACAGGCCTTCCCTTAAAAGGTGCTCTCTCTCTGTTCTCTTCAGCCTGCCTGCTCCCCCAGGAATCATTTTGCAGACAGCCAGTAGATGGCATCATCTGCATTCCTATCACATAGAGTTCCACCATGCACTATATCAGGTAGAATACATGTGCAGTGTTCTAGTCAGTAAGATCTTCTGACCACTGAGCAATATGTGTGACTGTCTTTCCAACCATGGTCTTTCTTTGTTCGTGTC
The DNA here is from genome assembly GCA_037013535.1 of Intellagama lesueurii. Lineage (NCBI taxonomy): Eukaryota > Metazoa > Chordata > Lepidosauria > Squamata > Agamidae > Intellagama > Intellagama lesueurii. The sequence goes on along the minus strand of JBAJHW010000005.1, from coordinate 64,956,869 downwards.
AGAAGTATAGCACAATTAATAAATTTATCAGACAATTTTTGCCCAGTAAACAGGCAGCATCAAAAACATGGGAGGGGAAAAGGGGTCTAACATCAGATCCTCCATAGGATGGAGGGGCATGTAGTATGCTGACATTGGTGTGAAGTTGCCTGTTCTTTGCACATGTAAACAACTGTCTTAATATGGAATCCCCAATTTTCCTTGGTTCACTTTGGTATACAGTCCGTAACCTATTAAGTGACTTCCTAATAACCTAGGTCTCTGTGTGATTGGGGCTATATTGGGGTTCCATCCCTTGTAAGAGGTGGCTAGTTTTTTCTTTCTACATTAATGTGGAAAGTCATGGTAAGAGCATGCAGAAGCCAAGCCTGCAGACCATTAGTTAAGTTCCAGGCCACAGGAGTGCCATTTAAAAGTACCTAACCACCTAAAAATATCAAATATTTTCCACAGCAAAATTAATACACTGCAATACATCTAACCAGAAAGAGCACGCCCCCATAAATTACCACAAAAAAGGGTCAACTGCATTAGATCTCCAACATTTAATGGAAATTGGCAATTTCTTCTTTAAAAATGTAGTGGTGTCAAACACCCATGAAAAGTCAGCTCATTTCTTGCTCAATTCTTAGGCAAGAAAGTGTCCTGGATTGGGCAAATGAGGACTACTGGAAAAGTATGTTCAGATTCCTATTATTTCCCCATATTGATCATTAAATATGATGAAGAGGGAGTGGAAAAGTAATAAGCAGCTACCCTCTCCTGGATCCATGGCTGGATCCATGTCAAGTAAGATCTGTCACCTTCCATACATCAGCTGCTACTACTGTGGCCAAGCTCTATGAGGCACCATCTGCTGACTGTCGTGTAACCATGAATCTGGTGCCAGTGTTTGCTTCCCCCCCCCCCCCTTTCCCAGCCTCTTTTCCTTTGGGATCATGTCTTTTAAAGTGTAAGGCTGCAGACAGAGGCTGTCTGATTTCTAATGTTTGTAAGTCGCTTTGGGTGCCATTTTGGGTCAAGAGTGGGATTTTAAAAAATAATCAACTAAATAGACTAATTGACTCGGTAAACTTTATGGAACAGGTTTGACAGAGTTTATGGAAGACAGAGCAGGATATATGGCAATAGTTCATAAATGCAGTGGAAACAGGCCAAACTCAATGGGAGGGCCCACATGTGTAGAGCACATTTTTCCACTTCAGAATTTTCCCCCATAAATACTCAGAAGGATGCAGCAGGGATCTCAATGATAGACATCCCATTTTGTATGAATGTAATAGAGATTGGGGGGAGGGGCCTTTGTACTCATACGAATATGAAGCCCCCTGGCACAGGTAGCTGGCCTGATTACCTCCCACCCCCAGATCCCGCCAGACCACTTGCCATGTGGCACTCAGTGCGCGTGGCTGGCATCTCCTTTGCCCTAATTTTGCCCACTCCAGCAAGTGGGTGGGAGGACACGTCTCCCTGCTCAGCCATGGAGTGGCTGGGTGAGCAGGGAGGTGGGGTTGCTGCAGCTGGGTTACTGCCACAATTGGGGCAAAGGAAATGACGCCAGCCATGTGCACTCCGTGATAAGTAGTCTGGTGGGGTCTGGGGGTGGGAGATAATCGGGCTGGACACCTGTGCTGGGGGGCTTTGTATTTGCGTACAAATATGAAGCCCCCATCTCTAGACTGTAATTATATATTTTAGAAGTGCCAAATAGGCTAATGATGGGTTTTGTTTTCACATAGGTTTTGTTGGATTTTACCCCTAATATAGTTTGACTGGGCAGCATCCACATTTAGAGACTCACTGAGGCCAATGGGGCTTAAATTAATTACGGCCAATGGGTCTCTTCTAATAATGGGTATCTCCTAATGGGTCCACTTCATTATTATTGATGCATTATTTCAAGGCTCAATGTCATTATTGGGTGTGGTTTACATATATCCCTTTTTCTTCTATAATAATTTAGGATAAGCGACAGTACTTCTTTCGATTTGTTATAACTCATATAGATTTCTGAGAGCTGGATTTCATGAATTTCCTGGCTTTATCTTTCATTCTGTCACAGTTCTCTAAATGGCTATTTTTTTGTTTATTTGTTTTTAAAAATCCTTTTACATTTCTTCCTTCACAGACCAATCTGTTTTATGGCAGCTGGCAAATTCTGTTCATTGAACTCTTTAGGTATGACACTCTGTTTTACTTGGGCTGGGACAAACAAAGAACACAGAGAAAGAGAAAAAGGGAGGACTAGATATCATTACAATCATGTAAGTAGATGCAAGTTCACTAATATGATAAAATGTAATCATCAGTCTTTCTAATGGAACAAGCTAGTTGCCAGAACTACTTTGATCCTCACCAAACTACGTAAAAGTTAATTGTGTTTCACTCTGTTGAAGCCAATGAGGCTTCTGTTAGTCAAAACTAGTTTTAGAGAGCCCAATGTAACTAACTTGAGTTGAATCAGAACATTTGAGTATCAGATCTCCCTGTCTGGGAGGAGTGAAGTTACGGTTGCTAATTTGTTTCTTAGTTAGACTCCTGTGAAGAAATTAAGCTGTTTAAGTGAGTTAGTTAGGCACAGTGGGGAATTGAACTCCCAATCTCTGTGGAGCCAGTTTGGGAGTTCAGTTTCCTACTGTACATCCCAAAAGAGCCAGCCTGTGTGGCCTTGGGCAAGCTGCAGAGTCCCAGGGTGCCCCCAGAAGAAGGGACTGGTAAACTGCTTCTGAGTACTCTTTACCTAAAAGACCCTGAAGAGGAGCACCATAGGTCAGAATTGACTTGACAGCACACAATTATTATCAAAGTTTTCCCAATACACAGATTCTCTAACAGGAGAAAAGGAGTGGGGCCTGAAACGTTCCCATTTAGGAATCCACTGAGCCAGCCATGCTTCTAATTCACTCCTCCCTCCCTTCTCTGTTGGCAGACATTTCCCATTCTGTGGCCACTGAGGCTGTTCAGTCCTGCCCAGTCCATAACTGTTTCTGCTTTTTTTTTTTTGGGTGGGGCCCCTAGGGATTTTTTCTGCCTTTTTAAAAAAAACAACCTTCTGCAGCACTTCCACATGGGTGATGTGATTTTGGTTAAATACACACCAAGTCTTGGAGAGCTGGGTGTAATTTTGGTCTTACCTCATTGGCAACTTTTAATTGCTTAATAAATGTTTGGATATCGAAAAAGGCATCTAGTTTGCCTGCAAGTGGTCCCACATCTGTATCTGAAAATGGATCCTGTCTCCATCTATTCAAACTGTGAAATGGGTCCCCCCCCCCTTTAGCCACCTCTTCACCTGCCTGATGGGGCTAGTGGTTTTTTCCATGTGATCCCCCCTCCCCCATCTTCTGAGTTTTTCATTCAAAACATCTGAAAAATATCCCAGTGGTTCAACAACTTGTGGACTAAAATGTCAAACCTTCTCCATTTCTAGCGTAGCTGCCAAAAGTACAGAGATCTGCTGGGGTTAAAATTAGCAAATGATCTATGTGTTCAAACAGAATATGCACACAGTTCACTGCCAACTATATTGTTTCTTAGAAGTGCATCCCATTTTTTGCTGAAGGTTCCTGGATCAGCTCACATTAAAATTATTGTGCATTATATATATATATACACACAGTACCATGTCACGAGCAACAAAGGCATGCTTGAAAATGCATGTTAAGAGTGCAAGTAACTATGCCTGGGAGCTGGGAATTACCACCATGGTATGAACAGTTGCAGACACATTATTGCTGTTGTGTAATGCATGCAGAGGTCCTGACTGCGCTGCAATCAAGTATTCTGAACTGGCCTCATTTTCACAATCTGTAAAATGGGTTTCAGAATTACTTCAGCAGAATTGTTTGAAGACAAAGAAGATAAAAACTTCCAACTATTTTTTAATTGGAAGTGGGGTTGATGCATACATTTTGATTGGATTGAAGGGATTCCCCCCCCCCCCCCACTTACATCCCAAAATAATTTAAGGACACGATATTTAGCTGCCATGAGATTTCTTTTAGACTACACTGGCTGCCTTGACAACTAGTCAGCACTGTTGTGCTTTTAATGGCAGCACGATGCATGGGTGTCTGCAGGTGCAGAACGGCTCTGCCACTGCTTTCTGCAAATCAAGGACCTGTCACCACCCATGCCATGCTGCCTCCTCCTCCAGGCAGTTGACAATATGACTTTTGAAGCATTTTTATATTGTATAGCTTATTTGTAAATGAAGCAGCAAGATGATTCTGTCTTTCAGAAGACAAAATCTTCACATCAGCCCTAGCAAAAGTGACTTAGGAAAGAAGCTGTTTTAGGTAGCCCTTCACTGAAAGACGAATATGCTTAAGGGCTGAATAGCACAGCAAGAGCTTCTCTTACCTCCTGCGGTTTGCAAATTAATATATTTGTGATTAATCTTTAGAACTGAAGCAGGGGATTCATTGGCAATTCTTCAGCAAACATAGAAGTCTGCCTGCTTGGTGTCTCTAACTGATACAACACCAGGTCATTTGTAACATATTTGTACCTTTAGATTAAAAACAAATTTAGCATCAAACTTCTCAGGACTCTACACTGATGCACTGTTAGCAGCAGAATTTTTTTTATATATAAGACCGCAGTATGAATGTTTCAATGGCTTGGCCTGCCATTCTCTTAGTACAGATGAGCTGTTAAACTTCTGCAACCAGATCTTTTAAGAAAAGAATTATTCAGGCAAGAGTTTCTATTAAAACAGCTTTTATTGTGCAGATTGTAGCTTTGATTGTAGAACATGCAGAATTAAAAAAAAGTGTCAGTTCTTATAACTTGTAAGCATATAATAGCTATGTAAATAGCCTGAATCAGAAACTCATTTGCATTTGGGAACTCTTTTTGAATACACACTTTTATGAAATAGATTTCAAAGTGATTTTCCTTACATAAAGATAAAATATCTCTTGTATACATTCTCACCGAAGATGTGTGTTGCAATATTTCAAAATATATATCTAATAGTACACTCTTATGTACATAGTAAAAACATTAAACTATATAGCCAGACCAGTGTTTGTTTTTAAATGCAAAAAGAGAGAAAATATCTAGTGACTAGGATATTAATGTATGTGCCACAATTAAAAGGAAACACCCTCAAAAATTCTCACATCTTTATAGGTCTTTTTACCCTTGAGGCCTATTTAGAAGGACTCAAAGTGAATGGAATTTTGCCATTGGCTTCAATAGTGATTTGCCCACTGATCAAAACAGAATGTGTGGGCATCACCCTATTTTATTTACCTTGTCAACTTGACAATGTTTCTGTTTCTATGGTAACCGAGTACAGATTTTGTTGAATAAAATGGGTGGAACTTCATGGAAGCACATTGTTATGGACTGTCACAAAGTATCCTAGCCACCAAGGTCAAGTTGGCTTGGCCTACAGTATTCAATCACATCTCCTAAGTCTGTCTCAATCCAAATGAATAATTTTTTTAAAATTTTATTAAGTATTTTTAAGAGCAAGCTGATGGGACCCATGCTAGCTGGGTGGTTCTGGGAACGGTGGTCAAAAGAAGTCCCTTTCCCAGATTAAGAAGGCCCTCACTATATAAAACTGGAGAGCAGGAGGAGAGTAGACATGCTGTTGGTAGGGTACACGTCAGGTACATGAGAAACCTGTTTATGCTGATTCAGACTGTCTATCCCACCCAGTACTTGCAGCACAATGGCTCTGGCAGTGAATCACTAGGGTTGCAGACAAGAGGCCTTCCCACTTCCACCCAGAGATATCAGGAATAGAACCTGGAAACTTTGGCATGGAGAGCATGTGCTCTACCACTCAGCTATCAGAAATAATTGAAGAAGGGAGGCAATTTTAATGTAACAATAGGACACCACTGTTAGAATGGGTGGTACTTGTGTGAGGGTTCACTATTTTTATGTTAAAGAGCTACTCTGTGTCTCTTGTTTGAATAAAAACTCTTAATAGTTTTTAAAGAGAAAGAATAACCTTAAAATTAAAACAAGGCTTTCAAAAAAGCAAGTATACAAATGGGACAGTGTCCTTCCTATTGTTTACAAAATGGGAGCCATGATCCATACTAGACTCCAAATACTGAAGTAAATGTACTTGTTGGACGAAGAACTGCATTTCTCCAACAATAAAATATGACTGCTTGAGTTTTATGAAAATCCAAATGAATTAACAGATGTATTAGGGTCATAGGCCAATAAAAATGTGATTCACCCCCCTCTAGTAAGAAGCACTACCTTGTGGAAAGAAGTCAACATCTGCTACAACAACTGAGTGTTTATTGTGCCATAAAATTATTGTTAAGCAAGCTATTGAAACCGGTGGGTTGTTACCTTCCTGCAGTGTATGATACCTGAGAGCTTGATGTAATTAACTGTCACCCAGGCCATTGTGATCTCCTTTCCTGTGGCAGTTTATAGAACCACCTTGTGGAAATGGTGGGAAAACTAATTTCATAAAGCAAACCCAGATAGTAAGTCCTGGCACTGCAAACACAAGTTACTTCTAAGTCACTTGCTGGACAGTTTTGGTAGTGGAGTAATATCGCCCTCTCAGGCATGCTTATTAGGGACCTGTCCCATGGAGAACCAGCCTTGCCATGTGGCAGGATGAGACAAGCTAACCCAGAGGACACTGTGGATGAAGGGAGTGGGTAACAGATGAAGGCGGGAATACTTTCTAAAGCATTATTACTGACAACGCTGGTGAGGAAGAAAGGTGCAATTTGGGCTCCACTTAAGGAAGCCAAATACTTTGGTCTGGCATTGGTCTCACTGAACAACACTATGGCAGGGATGGGCAACATGAGGACCTTTTTCGTGTGTGGTGCTGACTGAACCTCAACCAGCCTTGAAATTCCTCAGTTTCAGTTCAGAAGGACTTATCCCAGTTAGCTTAACCTCACAACTATAGAAAAAGCAACCATTTCATGCAAAACCAACAGACATATTATCTCACTGCAGCTACATTATAGTGAGTCTAAAGCCTCCAAGCAAGTCACAGCATGAAATTACATTGCAAATGCTTTATTTCTGCAATTTCTTTTTTCCTGTCAGCTTTGCACAAATGACCTCTTCTATAAAGACTTTCTGATTCATGTGTACAGCTTAGGGCGGGGACTTGGTGGTGGTGGTGAGACAATTATAATATAGTGTTGCTGAAGCCACACTTGTAGTGTATTAGCGTGAAGTAAGCAAAGCGTGGGTGTGCTAGCAATATGCTGGCCTTGACGGACAAGGGATTGTGAAGCTGGCCACTCACAGAAAACAGCCACATCAAACCAATCGTAGAAACCCAGTTCATAGCTTAGCATGATGCCGCACTAGTTGGGAGAAACCAAAACACCCATTTTGAAAAGACTGTAAAGTCCCTTCACAGGGAGACTAATATTTGCTTATTTTCTTTGAAACATCTGTTTATGAACAAGTTACTTAAAAAAAAGAGTAATATTTGCTAAGGGGCAAATCATTATCCAGTATGAACCCTGCCATATGAGTTTTGCTGATGGAAGTGCTTTTACACTTGGACTCAAAAATCAAGAAAATAAATTCATAATACATTTCTGACTTCAGTTTTGATCCTGAACATCAAAATTTGCAGGAGTCATCATTCAGTGGTGCGCACTGGAACTGTATATCCATTTAGGGAATCTCAAGTGGGAGATGTGGAGAATCACAGGCGAGAGCCAGCTGATCAGAAGTTCATGACACTGAGATATAGATGAATAATTCAGTATTTCTTAAAAAAGCATTAAGGCATTCTTTTTAGTGACATATGATAAAGATCTGCAAATAATCTCTCCGGAGGGTCAACAACACAGGATAGCTTTCTGTGGATGTCCAAGTTGAAGGCTTTATCTTTCTAAAGGCACTTGATTTCTCTCTCTGTCTCTTTCTTTCTCTTTGTTGAACATATATATTAGTTATTTACTTAGATCTCCCTCTGCGCAGCAGTTTAGATATGGTCCACTACAGTAAAGAGCTACAGTTGACAGACAATACATCTGAAAAAAGAACATTCTTTTAAAATCTGCCAGCTTGTCATGTCCATTATGCTGCAACAGCTTAGGCCTTTTTTTTAAAAAAAAATTGCTCACAGTAAAATGAAGAGCAGTATTACAGTAGTGCTGGAAAGCATTTTTGCAGTTCTTTATTATATCGTCATGAATTTAACGTGCAACAAACAAACAGAAGAGGTAAGCAGAACATAAGCTGGTTTGTCAAAAGGTCAGCAAATCAATACGCAGATAGGAATTTGGAGAGCAGCCATTAAAAAAGGAACTTTTAAAAATGCAAATTGACCTCTCTCCTGAAAAGAGTAACATAAATTGAGGAGGGATAAAGAAAAATTGAGTCAGCAATTTCTTTTGCTGCGTTCAGGTTGATCATTTCATTATCTGGTATTACTGTGTGTTGGTAACCATTGACAGCCTTGAGACTGGCACTCCAAATAGGGCCAAAAAGGGTGGAGGAGACCCATTCTTCAGGTTCTCTGAAACGTCATTTACACTTCTTTCCGCACTGTTGCTTTGATGGAGCTGAACATTTTGGCAACGGCCTCGTAAATTGGGTCGCAGAGGGTGTGGATGCCAATAGAATAAACACGGCCAATGCACTGGATCTCAATCAAGTAGCTCTTGATGCAGGGCACCACTGCCCAGATATGGAAGAACGACAAAATGGCAAAGAAAATGCCCCAGATGAGAGCCAATGGAATGCCGAAGATTGTGGTCAATAAGCGATAAAACCAGTATTTTGTCACAGTGAAAGTGGTGAAGCTAGCTTTCCAGACTCCGTCGAAGCTGTGGGTCCCTTCCGGTTCAGCAATCACATCTACAAACTCAATCTGCAGTCAAAATGTGACAAAAAAGGGTCAGTAAGAGAACCAAAATGGCTGATCATGCACATTTTCATACCACAACATGGAAATATAGCAAGAACTTTAAGTCTACACAATGTTAACTTTACTTCACAAGTTAAAGACCACACTACCTGGTCCCCAGAGGAGAATTTGGAAAAGATAGTTTTTGGGATCACAACTCCCAGAATTCAGGTGCATGGCTACAACTCCCAATGGTCATGCTGGCAGGAGTGTATGTGCCTGGGAGCTGTCATCTAAAAAGCAACTTTTCCAAGTGCTAATGAAGCAATCTAAATAAACGCAGTGCTTGTATGAAAACCAATATTCGAATTCTTCTGGATATAGAGATCTATGAGGGCCTTCCATCATCTTGCACATCCAAGCAGAGGAAAGGGGAACTGCAGAAAGGCTGACCACATTCTCAGCTGTTGTATTTCTGAACACAGACAAGCACTAAGTCAAGCAATTTCTGTAATTTGTACGAAATATTCCATATTACAATCACCATATTATATTTTCTGACTATGCCTTTTTATTTTAAGATTCTTGAAGCACTGAATATTGATGTTTCATAGCCAGGAACAATCCTAGACATTTTGCTGTAAGAGGCAGAGGAACAAATCAAACCTCTCCCACAACTCACCCAAATCAAAAGCTAGCCAAGTCATTTGGACACATGAAGCAAACCCCACCCCCAAAGTACATCTCTCTCTTGCAGTCAAAATATAGCAACAAAAATTAATTAACTAACCATTTGCTACCCCATCACAACACTTCCAGAGGCAGCCACCTTACTCTGCCTAATGGTAGGGACAGCCCTGTTCATAGCCAGCATATGTCAAGGTATTGAAATTAACATTACTGTCTTGTCACGCATTAAGTCAGGAATAAGTAATTACAGCCCTACAGATACTAGACTCTACCCTGTAGACTATTGCTGATGAGAACGACACTATAAAAGCATATGGTATGCCAAAGTTGTACATTTCTAATGGAAGTATTTGAAATATATGTACATCTGAGGAGTCATCTTTTTAATGTGGGAGTACTAACATGTTCTCTCATTACTGAATCTTTCCTTCTTGTCTTTTCAAATTGATGGGCAGCAGCTTGCTTGTAAGTGACATGTTGTTTGGCCTAATGGCCAAACAGAAGTTCCCCTCCTCCGTATTTTAGGTATTTGAATATTTCTCACCAATATTTCTCACCTTCCATAGATTGAGGGTGAAAAAAAAAATTCAGGATGCAGTTATAACATTTCCAGAAGAAAATTAATAGGAACAAAGACAAAACAGCCGATCCGCACATGACACAAACATATCTTTGATATAACCAACAACACAGGATATCTATTGCAGCCAAAGTACCTGAACAGTGGAGGTATGTGAGGTTCACAGGGAAAAAGAAAACACAGAGGCTTAGAGCCAATAAACGGTGAGTTAGTTCAGTGTGCATGTTGTGGCTGTCCTGTGATACACTGATACTAGTTCACACAATAATTTCCCCTACACTAGTGATTCTTTGTGTTCTTCTTTTAAAGTCCTTCTCTCTCTTTTAGATCAAGGCATCTTGGTTTGGTGAATGGTTTAATGGAATGGTGTGATGCTAAATTGCTGAGAATTCAATTAGCCCTAACTATTAAGTCTGCCAAAAATGGTGTCAATTTTATATTAGGAGGTGTGCACAAAGACATTCATGAGACAAAACTCATCTTGGATTCCTGTCAAGTCACTTGGAGGTGGCTGAAGAAAGTCAAGGTGTACTAAACACTCACACACACCAGTTCAACAACTTTAAATTCCAAGTTTTGTTTTGCCAGGTTGATCTAAGCAGAATGCATTGGTCAAGATAGCTCCTGGAGGCTTGCTGGAGAAGGATCTTTCAGCTTATGCAAGGTATCTTTGCCAAACCAGCAACTGGCATCCTTTCTGTCAAAACTTCTCCAGATGGAAACTTCCTCACATTAGCCATTAGAAGGCACTATGCTGATTAGTTCATCTTTTCCTCTTCAACTTTAATTTTATTTTATTTGCGGTAAGGAAAATTATGAAATATGTGGTAGAGAAACAAGGGGAAGTTTCTGTTATAATGGTCTGAATTTGTATGGTTAAGAGGGGAAAATATGGTCAGTAGACTGTATAAAGATAAAAACTTTCTCTCCTCATGTGCTGTGGTCCTAATCAGGGTGGATAAAAATCATTTTTAAAAAATAATCAAATTAATTTAAATCACAATCTAAATCATGATTTAAATCTAACCCACCCTGGTCCGAATGAACCCCCTCTTTCACCCACACACCTAAGATTACATTTTCAAGATTCCCTAACATGGTTGCAAGCCACACACAATTCATACAGAGTACAGGTTGATCCTAAAAGATATCCCATGCTCTCATCAGCCACTAACTATCTGTGCAAATAGATGGGTCCTGCTGCCTTGGGTGAATCTCAAGAGAAGGATGTTCTAGCACACTTGCCTCCTTCACAAGAAAGCTTCATTGCATGTCTTTACATTGTGTGAATCATGTCACACAGATTCAATGTGAAAGGACTAAACCTATTAGTTTTGCAACAACTAGATGGGCTGCACACATGAGAATCAAACCAAGGTACTGTTCCTTGTGTGCACTATTTTCAACAAACTAGTTTTGTATAAATTGGAAGACTTCTTCCAATATGGATAAATCTCGTAAAGGGAGATACTGTTGTGCTTGTTAGGTAGTTATGTGTGTGATATGAAAAAAGAGGGTGCAAAGGAGAAATAGCTTGTCATCTCTGCTATAGAAAACTGCAGTTTCTTCACGGTGGCTGCTACTGTGTGCCATCGATGTAGTGGCCACTACATATATCAGGGGCTGGGGATCTATGAAAGGCAATTGTAGACTAAGAATCATTTCAGGTCCATAAAATGGACCCCAGTGAATTTTGGTCATAATGGTTTAGTACTGGGATGAGATCCTGTAAAAAGCTTTATCTAATAACACATGAAGGCTCTTGGGATAACCTGCCCAGTGTTTCATGACATCATGATGATAGCATAAATCATCTAAAGGGACCTGGCTGCTAGTCCAGGACTCCCCACTTCACCTCCTGTCATAGAGCAGACCATGATGTCATTATATGATGACTTTCTTAATGAAAGGTGGGTGGAACTTCCTCCAAATCCACAATACATATTAAAGTTCAATGTCTTTGGGGGGCTATGACACATTTTGGATATGTGGTGGTAAGCTGCAAGCGATGGGTCACTTATGTTTTCTATGTCATCCAAACACAAGTAGGAAAAGGGAGGATAACACAAAGGTCATAACAGCAGTTAAAAGGAGTATTGACATCTATTTTTCTCAGGCACAGAAATAGGAAATACTATGTTTTGTTCACACACACACACACACACACACACACACACACACACACACACACACACACACACACACACACTCACTCATAGCTTGCCACTGCTTATCTGATGTGACTCATTGTCCCTGAAAGCCTTTGGGACAGCAAATCTTGAAGTACAAGTTAAAGGCTTCTCTGGCTCATGTCAACAGGACAACATCAGGCTGAAGAGATGATGTGCCACGGCGTAAGTAGGCAAATTCTGTGATAACTGCTCTATAACTATATTCCTGTTAGATACTTTTAACTTTTTTTTAGATAGTATTACTTATAGCATTTTATTCCTTCCTTCCTCTAGGCAGCACAAGGCTGCATGCACATGTCTTCCTCTCTTTTTATTCTCCAAGAAATCCTGTGAGGTAGGTTGAAAGATGAGAGAGAGAGAGAGAGACTGGTCTAAGCTCACACAGTGAGCTTCCTGGCTAAGAATGGGAGGTGGGTCCTTGCAGTCCTGCTCTGATTTACTCTCCAGAAAAATGGGATGTGCTTGGTAGCTTTGATGTTCTTGCCAACAGATTTCCCAGTCCTCTATTAGAAACTAGATTGAGAAAGGGTCAAGTACAGATATAGTCAGATACCTGCTCTGATCAAGGCCAACAAGCTCTGTAAAAGTGTTTTGTTGCAGCCAACAGTTTTAAACAGTACTGGCTTCCTTTCTATATTTACAGCCCACTTCCTCATTACGGTAGTTCTTTATTTCCTACTATTCACTTTGACTACGTCACTTCTACTGTGGCTTTTGTTCATGCTGCCCAAAGGGAATCTTAAAGCTAGTTTCCCCGTTGGGTCTCTTTATGAAAGAGTTGGATTTTCTCAACAATTGACTATGCAGTAGAATCTAAAACATGGCTCATCAGAACCAAGGCACCCAATTTCAATGAGATTTACTCTCATGTAAATGTGTTTAGGTGTGCAAATGAAGTAAGCTTTTCATATGTAAAGATTTTCTTATAAGCACTGGAAGTTATGAAAACACCCCATTTTCTTTAAGGTGTGCTGAAAGGACAGACCTGTAATAATAATAAAAAAAGAGCATCTCAATCACTTTTTCTTTTTCTTTCTCTCTGCCTCTGTATGTTTCTCTGTATCCACTGTAGCTCCAACACTGTGAAACCCAGACACCTAACACTTGTCATACATAGCACCAGAGTTAGGGTGGGAACTGATGCTTTCTAAAACCATTATAGGCATAATTATGTCAATGCTAAACAGTCTGAGAAAGAACAGTTGACCAAATTTCCTGTACTCAGTGCTCTATTCCCCTAATAACTTCAATAGTTTTCACTCTGCAAGATTTACCATTCAACCCTGCACCACTCAGCAGGTGTCTTTAGGACTGCAGCCTGTTAGACATCTTCTCCGTATAATACACAGGACTAAAATATTCCTAATGTGATGAAGGAACAAACCTTAAAACAGTTGTGTTACATAGTCAAGAAGAAGCAACATTTTCCTCCCACATAATGTATCTCCTGCCTCCTAAGAACATTGAACTATGTTGAAAAAGACTAACACATCTACCTTGTGGAAAATGGCTACATTATTTAAGTAACTGTTGCTATTATACTGGATTTACCATATGTGCTTCATTCACTATAAGTATTTCAGTCCTATTATCTTATAAAATAAATCTATGTATTACTTATATAAAATATTTATACCCCAACTTGCTCCTCAGGAGGATCCAAGACAGGTCCTTGATTTTCAAATGAGTCCTTTTTAGTGGGTGCTTTGAATATCACAACCATAAGACATTTATTTTTATACCACTTTTAAACATTCAGGCCAGTATCTTAGTGCTCACTTCAACTAAAGCAGACCCATGGACTCAATGGGATTTACACAAACATTTACTCACCATTCAGCAATTGCTTCTATTTTACTTTTGTTTGGGAGCAGCAATAGAGCGCTGGCCTCAGTTTCACAACCTGCACCACTTCACTTTTCAAATGAGAAAGGTATTCCATAAGAAAATCACGCCATGGCATTAAAATGTACCACACTATAGAGAAAGCCGCAAAGACGACCTTCTTTATGTTTCTGACACACAGAGCAATTTTAATATGGGCATTTTCAATCAAGCAATTCCTCACATGAACACTGAGGTCTACACTTATATATAAGGCTTCTGAACACATGGTATGAATATGAAAATGGACATTTGGTAACTGTGGGACAATATCTTAGAAAAAGGATCTCTGAAATGTGGTTTCTTTGTGTCTACAAAGTCTTTCCCCCTCTGTCAAGTCCAATACTCTCAGAAAGGGGAGAGTGACTCTGTATGTAAAAAACTCCAGTTAATTTAAACCAAGTAGACCATCATAACAAAAAGATTATGTTTTGGATGCATATTGGAGGAAACCCCCCCTCCACTGCCTATTCAGGTATCCAGAGTAGTTTGAGCTTATGGACACTGTAGGGGGTGCTACTGAGCTAAGTCAGAACACAGAGGGTTGTCACAAGAGTTTCATTCCAAAGGTTGGCAGCCATCTCTTCATGATGAGTGGGTGTGTCAACAGCTCTGGCAGAGACCCATTTGAATTAAGTATTTGGCTATACAGAATTTAAGCTATCTCAACTAAGTGTTGTGTTCCAAATTGCTAAGAAAAATGAAATGCCACATGAACAACACTTAGGAGCACTTGTTCTGCAGGCGTTCATCCTCTGTGTCCCATGTACAAACATGCCATGGAGGCAGACCTGTGGTTCTTTTTGAGAAACAAGAATCTCCTAGCCTGTTTGGCAGAGAGACAGGAATAATGCAGGGAGATTGAATCCAGCTTCCAATTCTGCTTCTGCAACTGCTCATCAGTGGAATTTGGGATTGCATGCAGTTCCCCATCCAGCCATGGAGATGCATCCTCAAGCATCCTTACATGGGCCAATGGCTCCTCAATCGATTGGGACAACTGTATGGTAATCTCTTGGTCCATCAACTTTCCACAGAAAAGGAGAGTGAAGCAGATTTCCTGTGATATATAAACCTTTTTGTGGTTTCATCAAGGTATAATCAGAGCCAAGGCTGTGCTGAAGAACTCCATGTGCACCAACAAACCCTTCTCTCAGACATGAATATGAGCATTGTCAGGAAGGAAAGCTTTGCACATATAGCTGTATATCTGGAGGCATCCAAGCAAACAGAAATGCTTGTTATCAGGGTTCTCACTAGCATGGAACTCTCTATGCATGCAGCTGTATGTACAAAGGTCTGTTTGTATTTTACACAGGGATGCCTGAAAAGAGGTGCTTACATACACACATGGATCTGCTTGGCATAGTCCTACACCTGCTCACGTATAGCTCTGCCTAGTTTTGCTAATGTCTTAATAAGGCTACAATGTTCTAGGAACGTATCCATCAAACACTGCGTAAACATCATTTGATATTGAATATATACGGATGGACGAATGCTCTCTCTCTCTCTCTCGGCTTCGCCCCTGCATGTGAGCATGACTCCACCCGCCTGCGCGCAGGGTTCCATTGCGACCAGAACCTAACGCGATCACTGTGCAGAGAAGAGAGTTGCGCAGAGGGAAGCGAAGTCGTGCGCATGCGCACCCAGGTCAGCGGGAACCTTGTTTGGCACTGAGGAATATAATCCCAAATGTGCCTCTCTCTCATCCCAGGACCAAGAGAACATTCTCCACGGTATGCTTCTTTGTCTACAGCCCTGCTTAGGTATTCCAAATGAAGTTTAAAATAAATCAATACAGAATGTGGGAAGTACACTAATCACATTCAGTCACCGCAAGATCATTACTGAGCTCTGCGTTTTGGGCAGCAGTACTGACTAACACTACATTAAGAACTCTTTGATGTTTGATCAAAAACTCATTAATTTTACCGTTCACAAATGAAAGCCTTCAGCTATATGTTTGTACCCACACTCATTATTAATAAGGACAGTCATGGCAGAGATGCTGTTTTTCTCAATCCTAAAAAACCCGGGCCAAGTTCAAGGGTGCATAATGTGTCCTTGTATGCTGAATGACCCAAACCGTACAGCCTGAAAACAGATAAAAGTATCACAATAGAGCAAGATTTTATCACACTTGTGTTCCCAGAGAGCTCAGTTTCCTTTTGAAACAATTCACTTGGAGCAAATATGTGTTGCTCATAAAATGGCCATAATTATGAGTCATAGAAGTCTTGTTTGGGGGAAGTGTGTGTGTGTGTGGGGACACACAATCAAACCTGGAATACTCCCAGGTAACTGGCTTAATGTGGCATTTATATTAATCTAAAACAAGGGGACAGCAGCCTTAATCCTTAGGCTTTGTGACTATAAAGTAATGATGTGGCAATTAACAATTGTTTGGAAAATTCAATAAATTAACATTCATTAGAAAAACTATTTGCAATAAATTGCCAAAAACCACAGAGAAAGTAATGAGACTACCAAGAGGTTTTCTGAACAGCACTTTTCCACTTCCTTTGGAATATATGTGTAACTGACAGACTTCCGGATATTCACTCCAACTTATCAAAGAAACATTGCAGCTGGAAGAGAAAATCACGGAAACTCTGCACACACAGAGCCGGAAGAGATAAAAGTGTAGGAAAAGCATGTGGGAATGATTTGGGACTGAAAAAGCTACAGGGCTACTCTACAGTGGCAATGCAGCCAGAGATCTGGTGGGTCCAGGTGTTCTAACAACTACATGATCCACACACTTTCGCGAAGTGATTTTCATGGGGCATTGCAAATCCTTATATAAAACTCCTCACACCCCTGTATTTATTCAGTTTGTTTTTTTCTCATTGCAAATTGTATTTCATCAGGCTCTGGACAGAATCCAGTTGCTTTGACTGGTCTTGAACAATGGGTCCACCAGTGCCAACCACCCAGAGTTCACTGTCAGACTGAGGGAGGCAGGAGACTGTTTGGATTACATTATGTTTTATAACTGGATCTGAAGTGGACATAGCTGAGTCACAGGCTTTGAAAGTGTAACCTTTGGGGGCTTCTAGCTTCCAGCATCTCTCAGCCAGCACAGCTGACATCTGTAAACTGGCTGGAGGATTCTGGGAATTGTAGCCCCAAAAGTAACTTTTCCAAGCTAAGGATAGAAGCCAGCAACCATGTAATGGGATGATAGTCGAGGGAGTGGTCAGAACTAAGAAACACCCTAAAACACACCAGAACCTGGAAGACTTGCTTGGGCTCAGACTGGAAGCCATCTCCAGCCCTTCCTGTTGAGAAGTGCTCAACAGTTGGTCTGGGTGATGGCATCCATTGGAGAGTGTGCAGATTCACTGCTAACAGGAAGAGAGTTCCAACTGCAGTTATAGTAGCTCAGTGCACAAGCTGTCCCTAGTTCTAGCTTTGGTGGCTCCTGACAAAGAGTTTTGTTCCAATAATCTAGTAAACCATCTTGGTGGTAGGAGTGATATGCCATGTGTCCATGATCCAACTCCCCCTTCTATGTTTTATCTTCCTCTTGGACTGTGTTTATCCCACCCTGGTCAAATTATAATTATAGCATTAAAGCATGGGAGGCAATGTGTGGCCTTCCAGATGTTTATGGACTGCAACTGTATCATTCCGCAGCCCTGACTGAGCTAGCCAGAGCTGACGGAGAGTATAACCCAACATCAGGAGGACCACAGATTGCCCATCCCAACTAAAGCAAACCAATCAGTCTTGAGGCATTTACTGCAGAAATACATGGGTAAAACATGTATCAATGTTTCCCCAGTCCTGTTAATCCCATTTTTAGTCTGCCACTGTGGACACAACAGACTCTTTTGCTTTCGTGGTGGTCAGGGCTGAGTCAGAAATAAGCACAGATTTCATTAGAACATGACCTTACTTTCTGATAATGGGACTGCAAAAGTTTCCAATGTGAGCACTTAGCTAAATAGTTAATTCTGCACGCTACAACTGTACTGCTTAATTTAGAGGGAGCAAAGTCAAAGAGCTCTTTCACTTGGTTTCTTTTGCAGATAAAGATCTTCTTTCAATCAAAGGAAGGGATGCATCATCTGACTTAAAAGATGCTGCCACCAATTTGTACTTTTCGTCATAGACTTTTATACTCCCTTCCTGAAAGGGTGCCTGGATCTTCAACTCCCTTAATAATAATCATGTGGTGTCAAGTCTGACTTATGGCGGCCCTTTTCAGGGTTTTCCAAGTACAGAATACTGACTTTACAGCTTTCCTAGGGTCACACGGGCTGGCTCTTCTCCTAGCAGGCACAGTGGGGAATCAAACTCCCAACCTTGAAAAATCCTAGTCCATGTATTTAGGAAAGAGCAGGCAAGCTAAAGAATGCAATACTTTCACCTTTAGCTGTGATGGAATCCTTCCCCTTTCCTATTTGAGGAGCTGAGCTTATCAGTCACCACTTTGTTGGAAACTTAGCAAATGTGCCAGACATAAACAACACTGTGGGGACGGCACTCATCCCTCATGTAATTCCTCTCAAACCCATGAACTTAACATCCTGGATGAATCTGGCCTTCTCTCAAGTGAGGTCCAGAGAGGGAAGCTATTAAGAAAAAAGGACTGTAAAGTAGAAGTGATGGCATTGCTTGGCATAAATCTCTAGACACATTCTGGTTAGTATGCAAACCATTGCTTCTGCAACAAGGCAAAGTACTTGAAGGTGAGTTTTTGCTTTAACTCTGCACAGGTAAAATCCGGGAGAAAATTCCTCTGGATCTGACATGTGCCTCCATCAGTTCATATATGTTCCAGAGCTCAGAAAAACTGTGATGATGGCAACACCCAGTGTTTTCCAAGCTGGGGAATTCTGGAAGTTGTATTTCAAAGCCAGAAGCTTTCCCAAGTTCTGGTTTTTATACTCTTCTACACAGCGCCTGTTCTAACTCATTCAGCATCTGTGAAATGGAAAGGAAGAAGCTCAGCTAGTGAAGTGGTCAATTAATTGTGGATGGGTATAGGTGTTTGAGGTCATGCCCACGGATCCTGCTCCACCCCACCCATGAACAGATTCTATTTACATACAAACTGTCCACACTGATGCATGAAGATAATATGGAGCTCTTTTTTCATGATTCCAGACTGCATGTACACAGCCCACATGTCCATAGTGCATACACCGTTTTTCTTTACAAGACTCCTTCACAAGTTCAATCCCGTTCATTGAGACGAAGGGTGAAAGGGAAGCTTGAATTAAAGCATAGCTGTGCATGTTCATAGATTCATGCATACAATCAAAACCCAATTTTTCAGGGCTTTTGATGGCTGAATGGAAGATCCTACAGACAGCGAGCTTTACATAAACAACCTTCATTCCCTTGCTCCACTACACACTAGTGGAGCGTGTGGAGATGGGAAGGCTAAGAACAAGCCAATAGGCATGATCCTCTGTCTCATGCTCCACCCTGTAAAAGGGAATGGGAGAAGATGGCTATGATCTGTCAAATGCACGCCGTTGAGGAAAAGCAGGCTTAGTTCTGTCTTTCACTCCACATATTCAACTGCCCATGTTGCGCAAAGAGAAGACAGGGAGACCTCACTCAGTCTGGTCTGCCTGCAGATGTTTTAACTTCCATTGTGAGCTCACGGCCATGTTTCGAGCACATGTCCTATCGTAGGAAGCAGCAGAGTACTTCCAGCTTCTCCAAGCTAATTAGGTTAGCTTATTCATCATGCCTTTCAAGCTGCCTCTGTCACCCTCTGCCAAGCTCGGTTCATTCCTTCTTGCATATTCAAGAACCCTAACATTAGTCCAAATGAGGCAAATGCTGTGAGACAGCACTGACAGTTCCCCCCCATTCCTCCTAAACTCAAAACACACTTTAGTTTTTCCCCTTTTGGAAGTCACAACTGGTTGTGATACACTACTCCACCTTCTAAACGGATTGTCTGTTTTTAGGTGTGGGGGTGGATGCTATCCCCTTCCCAAAGGTGGAGTAAGATTCAAATGCCAGTCCAGCCAGCTTCTGCCCATTCACCTGAGAGGAAAGTGCCATCTTTGCCTCAGGAATTGTGGGCTATCTCTGGGCGCAAAGATTTGCACAGGAAAAAAGGGAGGCAATATTACTTTCACCAGGAGTAGCTACAGGTGTTTTAATGCTGGCATCACAACACAGCTCCATCATCCTGACAGTGCTGCTGAAGCTAGAACTGGCCACCATGATAAAGTGGGAGTGACGTATACACCCACTTTCAGCATTGTTGCCCTAGTATCTTAATGGCAGGGTGGCATGCACTCTTCTTGGATGTAGACAGGGTGCATATCATATGCTGAGTAGCTGCATGGCCCAAGCAATCCACTTTTACAGACTACACTGGGTGGGCCACTATTCCTGACCAATGAATTGCTGTTTTGGCTTTTACGCACACGATGTGCACATAGTTACCCTGTCGCTGTAGCAAGCAAACATTTTCCTATGGAGTTATGACTCATGGGCACTGGCATTAAAGGGGAGGGTTAGAACATAAGGGTCCAATTATACTGAGAAAAACAAAGCATAAACAGAATGAGCTTTTGATCAGAACACACACAAATTGCCGGTTTAATTCCTGGCAAAATAATTCTTAAAGACCAAGCTAGAGAAAACTATAATTTTTTAATTTGGGTGTACTAGAGTAAAATAAGCATACCACAGAAATGATTTGGCCTCTGCATCAATTAACAAGTCTACAATTTGGAAGGACAGAGGTAGACATATTTTGCTATCCTGCTTCCACATCATGTCAATGCAGGTCTTTGCTTATTTTATTATTTCAACTGAAAACAAAACATTTCAAAAATGTTCTTGTTCTTTTCTGAACAAGGGTTTTTTGTGCATTTCTTTTTGTTTGCATTTTGGCACTTTTTGGTGAAAACTGTGAGGGTTGTTTTCGTGGCAACTTTTGCGTCTTTCATCTTTTGCATACAAAAAGCTTGTGTTCTGTGCAATACAGTATGTGTGTACAGTATGAAGAATACAGGTTGCTTTGCATAATTTGTTTTGTTTCATGTGCTTTTTCCCTAACAAACAATTTTTTTTTGTTTCTTGTGTCTGCCGCCCCAATGCTGCTGTGGACCAAAAGGAAAAAAGAAAAAAGAAAAAAAAAAGGTATTGGTCTTTTCGGTGTGGTGCAGGAGCAAAAAATATCTCAGTGAATTTTTTTGAGGGGGGGTCGGGAGGATGTCTTGATGTATGGAGATATCCATTCCTATCAGAAGTGAAAAAGACTGAGTTATTCCTTACATTTTTGCCACTTTACTTCATTGCTAGTATTGAACTGCCAGTCCTGTCAGCTTATGCACCATGAAATGTCTTTTGCCTCAGGCAAGCAAATACCTTGAACCTTTTATATTTAACACCAGAATGATAGGGCAACCACCACTACCCATGTTTTACAACTGTATTAAAACTGCAAAGACACCCTCAGCAATAACCCGAGCACTACAATACAAACAACCTACAGCCTTATTCAGGCATTAAGCTTAGATCCATATAGGCTTCAACAAGTGGTGTGGATGCATTTATCCCACACCATTCCTCACCCTGATGTCTCTCAGACCTTCACGTTTCATGCAAAGGTCCACAGTGGAGGCTGTAAGCAGATTCAGTGGAACATGCTCACAAAACTTGTGTAATTGGGAGTTCTGCCATATCAGGGCTCTTAATCATATGACTACAATAAGCACAGTCAGTTTACAGAATCTGCTGCAGACCTTTGTGTTGCATCCCTGAAGATCTGAGACATTTTCAGATGGTGTGGGGATCTATGCAGCAGGACTTCTCCTTCAAGTCTGAAGCAGTACAGCTCACAGTTTTAGCCTCCAAATATTTTAAACATAATAGGCCATACTTGTGCATGCTGCCACACCCAACACCACTGAACGTTTTGCTAAACTGCCAGAGCAACAGCATTCTTTACACTATAAGGGTTACAAATGCAATCCTATGCACATCTACTCAGAAGGAAGTCCTACCAAGTTCAATTGGACTCAAGCCCAGATAAGTGTCTGCATGGGACTGCAGCCTAAAAGTGCTATGGAAACTATTGATGACAGGCATTATTATGCACCCTGAAAATGTTCTGCCAGCATGGGTATCTGTCTGATTTCAGTCTTCTCTACAAACTCTTCTTCTACAAAACAGAAACTTAAATTCCAAACCAGCATGGATGTGTAAACAAATCCCACCTTCTTGAATGCCAGGGCATCTACTGGATGGGTGAGAGCCTGTTAATCTCCAAACTAAGAATCTGGAATATGTCTAATCCTGATGAGAGCTGAATTCCAGCATGCTGAAAGGGCTGCTTAAGTAGATGATTTGAATCATCCAACTGCACTTGTGGAATGGCTCAGTGTTTTTGATCACTGAAATATATTTGACAAAACACAATGTTGTGATCTGATCCTAAACTAACTTGGCTTTACTTGGGAGTCAATGCCACGGATTTAAATGGAACTTACTAGGACATAAATATCCATAGGATTTTAGCTTCTGTTGAAAAACAAAATCTCAAATAGAAAAAAAGAAGTTAATTAGCAAGTTATGGCAATTTTGAGTAGGAGTTATCAAAAGGAACACACACACAACGGACCCTTTCTCTCTGCTACACCCTTTTAGGAAGCAAGCACAATGTGCCTAGCCATCATTAACGATACCAAAAAGCAAAGGCCATTAGCTGCATCCGTAGCTGTACTTACTGATTCACCGAAAGGCCATGAGTGGGTGTAGGGAGAGGCTGTGCTTGTAAAAGGAGCAAGAATGCATTGCAAAAACAGGCTATGGCACAAATCCGAAATATATACTTGCGTGCATAAACTCCTCAAACATTAGCAGACTTTTTTTGTACATGTAAGGATATGCTGCCCCTACGGTAGAGGTCTCTGAGTACGAAGAGGTTTTCCAGCACTTCTGTTCTCTGTCTGGCTTACAAGCAAAGCCCGTTCGTGTCATGTGTGGTGACTGGGCAAGCTGCACAGTCCCAGGGCACCCCAAGAAGGAAGGAATGGTAAATCACTTCTGAGTAACCTCTACCTGGAAAACCCTGGAATGAGATGCCACAAGTCAGAATCAACTTGACAGCACACAATTATTAAACTACAAGGTTAAAAAAAGGAAAAGAAATAAATATTTGTTCTACCAATTTCTAAAGCAATATTTGTGCTTTCATTATTTTGAGAGCACATATGTGAGGAGGTCATTTCAGCACCCCGGGCCTGGGTCTGAGGCCACAGAGGGAAGGTGTTGTAGGTTCTCCTAAAAGGGATACAGGCAGAATGCACTGTGGAGATGCCAAGTAGAGAAAACGTTTCTGACAAATATTGGTATGAGGCTTAACCTTCTCTTAGTTTCTTATGCAGATCAAGTTAGAAGAACAGGACAAGATATGTGGCACTCACAGGCTAGAAGAGAAGGAGCTGGCCAGGGAGTTCATCAGCCAAGGAATTACTCTTACCGTTCCCCTGCATCTGCTGTCTGAGCAGACTGCTTCACCATGCCTATTAGCTAGAACCCTTTCTAAGGCTTGGTCTTTGCTTACATCTGCCTGAAGCTTATTCATCTGTCATTCTGGATACTTAAAATGAATCAGTTTTTACATAGCAAAAATACAACAGGGAAGCATCATCTCCCCTCATTTTCACCAGTTATGAGCCCCCCCCCCCTTTAGAACAAATACTGAAGCCCTCTGAAGAACTGCTTACACAGCAGATTCCTCCTCTCTTGCCTAATCATTTGTCTTCTACTGTTGGCTTTGCTTTCCTGCTACTGTGTAGCATGGAGTGAGCGACAAGAAATGCCAGAGCCCTGAACAAATGCCTGCCATGCAGAGAACTGGAGAACAGCATGAGGTGATTCTAATATTAACTATGGACGTGACACATTAAAAAACCTGGCCTCTAGTATCTTTTTTTCTTATTCTTTTAAATTATGGCAATTAAAGCTGGCTGCAACTTTGTGTTTTGTGTGAATGAATACAGAAAAACCATGATCCCTAGTTTTCATACTTAGTCACTAGAATTGCCATTTTGCCTGTAAAGCATATGCTGAAAGCTGGGAGCATCTGCTTCTCTAACTCCCTTATCTGCATGTCAGCGGTGCTGACATCAGCACCCCGCCTGAATCACTGAGCAGTTGCAGCAAAACTAGGACCTGGGCATGGCACATTACTAATGTTGGCCATGGAACCCCTTGGCTGAAAAGCTGGGTTTGCCATTTTAAATCTCTCACAGTTTCCTAAAGCATGCAATATGGAGGGAAATAAAAAAATGACAGCTGGGATCCCTCTGAAGTATTAGGGGTAGCTGTACTGCTAGGGTGCATTCAAAACCTGGGACCAACCATTTGGCTAAAGGATCATTAGTTTACATTGAATATAAGCTGAGGATGAAAACACTTTTTTTTAAAAAAAATCCAGGACCACATTCTTTTGGAGGTAATCTGCTTGGGGCCATATGCCAGTGCTGAGTGTAGCTGATGCCAGGTTAAAGTAGAAGGTGAGCTTATTGGCATCTCTCTACTGTATGCTTCTCGGCTTCCTTCTTCCACCCCATTTTGCAGGCTGATGTGGAAGGAACAGATTACTTCTGCAGAAACTCCAGCTGATCATTTAGAGAGGCCCTTTGAAATTAGTCTGAGGACTCGTGAGATAAAGCCAATGTCTACCAGTTGCCATCTCTTGAAACAAACACTTACAGTGACACTGCCATTATATCAAGGACCTGTAAATGGCTTCTACAGAGATATATGCCCAACTTGCAATGCATTGCACAAGCATAGTGCAAATGACTGTTTTCAGACATTTAATTCTTGATATGTGTTACTTCTAACCCAAGATTAGCTCCTAAATTACAACAGCTGTTAAGAAGCTGAGTAAAGGAAATGTACTGTGAAGCAAGACAGCAACTATCCACCTTCCCCATGAATTACCTGACAGTCACACCTGGCAATAATTCTCCATTACTGGTAAAGAGGATAAAAACAACTCAATTGTTAGTCCCAACTAGAGCTGTTCCTAGAAATTTTTTTTTATCAAGTTTACATAGGTTCTGACATTCAAGCCACTATTTCAAAATTCTATACCATTCAGAAGACCTATTCTTGTTGGGACTAATCGTTAGACTTAGCAGAGTTGCTGTTAACTAATGTAGAAAACTAAAAAGTGTAGATTTGTGGGTGTGCTCCCTTTTAAAATTATGTTTATATTGGGTGGCCTAATCTTGGTCCTGTGGATGAATTTAAAAGGAAAGTACAGGCCTCTTTATCTTGGAGTGGGGGGGACCGTGATTTCCCTTAGGATCTGCCTTCAGAAAAAGTCATGCCCAAACTAAAATTTCTAATGACTGAAACATCCTTCCAGATGTTGTTTTTCTGTTAGATTTTAGAAACTTTTTTATTTAGACAATAAAGTAATGGATTTCATGTTAATATGTTGATTTTGTGTGTTATTTCCAAGCTCTAAGATTTAGGCTTGTGTTTATTAAGTGTATACAACATTTTTGTCAGTATATTGAGAGATGACTGCCTGGCACACTTGCAACAAACCAACTCAATGTCTAAACCAGGCTTACTTGGCTCAGATTGTTCTTAGGACAGTGGTTCCCAACTTTGGGCACCTCAGGTGTTCTCGGACTGCAGCTCCCAGAAGCCTTCACCACTAGCTGTGCTGGCCAGAGTTTCTGGGAGTTGCAGTACAAGAACAGTTGGGTTACTATGGGAATATTCTTGAATGCATAAGGAAAAACATAAGACTAGGCCAGAGCAAAGCCTAAAATATTGGTTCACGAAAAGCAATGTCAATAGAACCATCCAGAAAGATGGTTCTTGCTGAAGTTTTTGCCATACTCATCAGAGTATGGCAGAAGATGCTATTTTTGTATAATGACATTTGAGGAGGACATGAGAGAGGGCCTTCTTTGTCACTGCTCCCAAGTTATGGCACTCCCTCCCACAGGACGTCAGGCTTGCCCCTCTTTGTTCTCCTTCTGCAAGCAGGCAAAGTCTTTTCAAGTCTTGTTTTTCTCCCCCTCCTTGTCTGGTTTTCATATACGAGTTTGTTTTTAACATTGCAAGTTGCCTTGGGTCCTCTTGAGGAGAAAGGCAGGATATAAGTATTTAAAATAAATTATTAATAATACAGTATATAACATTTATAATGTGCATCAACTAGACAATAAGGCTGAAACTGCACTGGGAAGACTTGCAGTTCAATATGCACCTAAATTTAAGAACGATGGGAACATCTCTGATGTCAAAGCGGAGAATATTCCACACAGTGGGAGCCACCATGCTAAATACCCTACTCCAAATGCCCTCAGAGCAATGCTCAGGGGCATGCGACACCATCAAGAGGGCTCCTCCTGAGGCTCTGAAGAATCAAATGATTCCATTTGTTATACAGATAACAACTAAAAATGTAAAAGGAGCAGCCAAATGCTCACAAAGAAAAAAATTTGCCTTTCAGTTGTCTACCCAATGGCTTACCAAGGCAAATGAAAAACCAATCAACACTGCATCCATATTTTCATATGTTAACAAAATGAAATATTTATGTTAAGAATGGTTTAATATAATTAAGGCTGCAATCCTGTATACATTCCTTTAGTCTTTATGTAACAGGCATGCACAGAATTTGCTATATATCACCTTTAAGCTCATTCAGTCAAAGTTTCTTGTAGTCTTATGGCCTGTTCAAACCAAAACTATAAAACTCAGAAAACGGAAAGAAGTAAGAGAGAACAAAGATGTGATATATTCAATTCAGCTAACACTGAGCTCTCATATGAATGGCAATACCCTGCCTCCAAGCTACCTGCCCAGTAACATAAGGATCCTTGTCTGATAAACAGTGCCTTACCAGTCTGTCATCTGAGTGCCCTGGTAAACTTGCTAGAAGAGGACAAATTGGCATCTCAGATCACAATACAAATTACAGTGCAGAAATATGAGTCAGAGTTTCCAGAATTCCTATCTCACATGGCCCCAGTCTGTGCTAAAAAGGAATTCTCAAAAATCTGCCCAGCAATACTGTTGTGGGTGGAGCAGTGAGACTTGCAACAGTAAATGCAGTTGAATATTCTTAAGGGAGACCAAGCCGTGCTGCGGTGCACCATAACCAAGTACATCCCCATGAGCCACAGGGGAGGAGCATCTGTTGCCCAAAGTGTACTAGTCTCCTGCTTCCAAGTATCACATTGTGAAGTGACATTCCCCCCCCCCGCCATGATACATGTGAACCTACGCCTCACTCCAAAATGGAAGTGCAGACCATTCAGAAAGCAAAGAATAGTTGCTTCCCCAATCTCTGTGGCAGCAGTTTGGATGTATACTATTTGCCTTTTAAAAATTCTGCATAACGACAGGATTTTAAGAGTGTTAGATTGAAAATTCATCATCATCATTCTTTATTACGGTCGCAGACCAGCAAGATTGTAAAAAGACAGAACATACAGAAAACTCCTATATGGAGTATATGAATCCTTCTTTCAAGGTGATTCAACATTTTCTCTCTAGTTCTCATAGCAATCAATTAAAATTTGACTGAAAATTCAGGACAAATACTTTCAGTTAAAAGTCAACACAGCAATACGGGTGGAAAGAATGGGGGAAACCCTTTGTTTCTAAGTGGGTCTATTATTTGAAGTTGTTCCTAATATTCTCATTTTCCTTTGGCACTGGTGTATCAGTGACAACTTCAGTCCTTTCCCTGAGGGCCAGCTACAAATATTTTCTCTAAGACATGTTCTTCCCACACACCCATCACCCTTGGTGACTGGCCCCCTATTCCCAGTAGGATTCATCTTTCTCTGCTTAGTAATGTGTTGTTTTTTTTACAACTATCGGGAACTTTTCCAGCCCTGAACACTCAGTAACACTTAGAAAGTTTTGTTGCTTTGGGAACATCATCTGTCTCTGAAGAAAAGGCAAGAAACTATGTTCTCCTCCTAACCCTCTGAACACTCCTTTTCCCATCCCTATTTTCTCAACACATTTTTTTAAAAAATGAAATAGTATCGATGCAAGCTGGATATTTGTGCACTGTGTTCAATGATGCTTAACTTTAATAATCTGTTGCAAGGAAGTATAATTCTGTGGACAAGCTGGCTGGATAGCTCAATGGTTTAGGTATCTCATTATGGAGCCAGAGGTTGGGAGTTCGATTCCCCACTATGCCTCTGAGAAGAAGAGCCAGCCTGTGTGCCTCTGGGCAAGGTGCCCAGTCCCAGGGTGCCCCCAGAGGATAGGAGTGGTAAACCACTTCTGAGTATTCTTTACCAGGAAAATCCTGAAAAGGGTCACCATAAGTCAGAATTAACTTAATGGTAAAAGGAGCCACACAGTAATAGCCTATTTTTGTATATGTTTACTCAAAAGTAACTCCCTCTGTGTTCAATACAGTTTACACAATTCTGCATAGGATTATAGCAAGAACTGGCATCATGTGGCCCTCCAGCTGTTCTTGGAATGTAGCTTCCATCATCCACAGCCAGTACAGCCCATGGCACAGGATGATGGGAATTGTCATCCAAAACCATTGGGAAGGCAGTTTGCCTATCCCCAGATTACAAAGGTAGTTTCAAACTACACCTCTGCCACAGAGCCTTAGATTTTCACTTGTATAATGGGAGCACCCAAACTGTGGTCACGGTTCTGTTGCCTGATCTACAGAGAAGATGGTGGTAACACATATCTGACCAATAATCGGGGGCCCTCTGAGCAATAATTCCATGATGAATGAGGAGAGAAAATGAACATTGCCTGGGTTGTTCCTTAAAATATTCAGGGAAGACATGCTGTGTGACTTCTTCAGGAAAAAAACACTTTAGGATGCAAGTTTGCACTGGACTACACTCAACCAGAGATTCAGGGTCAGGTTACAATTCAAGACAAAAGTGTATGGTGCCTGAGAAAACAGACATACAAACAAACTTATACTATCTCCCAGCTGCTCAATAATAAAACAAAAGCAAGGAGAGCTGCCAAACACAGACTGATGCAAAGTCCTGTTGGAACAGTCAGTCCTTCCCCTTGAAGGGTCATTGCTTCCAGGCGAGATCTCAGTGTTTCATCCAGGGAGGCCCATTAGGATGGCCCTGAGCAACTACAGAGAAACAAACTGACCAAGCACAAATGTGGTTGCTCACCATTGCCCTACAGTAGAGGACGGTCAACTCTGGTGGGTCTCAGGATTATCCAGGGTTGGTCTGCCTAAAAACCTGGAGGAAGAACAGCAGAAGTGGCTGGATGTTCACTTCCACCTTTGCAAAATGGGGAGTCTTTGGTATTAAACAGAGGACAGCCTTGAAGCCAATATAAAAGTTAAACTGCAGCAAGTAGAGGCTTCAATAGATATCAGTGCACTGTGTTTTCCTTTTGGTGGGGGAATCTGGGAGGCCACAAACACAGCCATGGAGGCCACATGTTGCCCTAGGGTCACTTAGGTTCCAGAAAGAGGCTGCTTCTTTCCTTCATACCAGAAGAATAGACCAACATCCTCCATCATCCTTCCACTAGCAATTGGAAACTTATACACAAGTTTCTTTCATGCAACAAGCTGCACAGCATAGTGTCCAACTGTTTTAAGAGGAGTGAGTTGCAGAAAGCCTGGATCCAATAAATCTTAGCTCCTGAGGTCCAAGAAAGCTTGGATTCCACCATCCCTAGCCATCACATCTGCCGTGTGATGTGTCCCTGTCAAGAGGGGACAACACCCATGATTCCCCTGACCCAGATGGGCCTGCATAAGTAGTTTCCATTCTCCCAGATTTGTTGGAATGGACCAAGTCTGACATTTACAAAATTTACAAGAGATCCAGAAAGGCCTTTGTGCCGAGTCACTTAATGAGTTCTCCTCCCCTTCTTTTGGCATACTTTTTTTTAAAGATGGAAAGAAAGACACTGGCTTTGTTTATTGGCTTTTGCCTCCACACGGCTTAGGCAGAGCCTCCATGTGTCCTTCCAGGTCCATGAATAAAGCTATCTTTTTGCAAGCAACAAACAAACAGCACAGCACAAAACAAATTCCATGGAAATCCAGGTTTAACTCGTTCAAGTCCAGTGGGACTCGTAAACAAAATGATGCACTGTTTAGCGTTTCTGTCCAGGAGTCCAGCTAAACAGCCATGCTAGGATAGTCCATTCCATTCCCCCTCCCTCTGGTACTGCATCTCCTCCAACATCACACCCAGTATTCAGCACCTGATGACCATCAAGCACACTTGATCTTCACAGGATTATTTCAAGTATTGCACATTTTCATTCCACCTACCTCTACATGTCTTTTGTATTTCTGAACACCTTGCACTGGTGACACAGTTTTGACTACACAACTCAGCTGAAGCTGACAAAGAATTCTAAGGACATCTTAGATAACTAATTGCATATGTATGAATAATTTACAGCAGTGGTCCCCAAACTTTTCCCAACCGTGGATCGGTTGGGGGAGGGCAAGGTCTGTGCGCGCGGGGGTGCGGCACACTTGCGGAGGGGCGTGGTGCACTCGTGGGGGCATGGCACGCTCGTGGGTGGGCATGGCGCGCTCGTGTGCATGCACGGGTGGTGCTCGCAGAGGGGGGGGCAGGAGATCTGTGTCCGTGGCCCGGTCCTGCCTAGGCCACGGACTGGTGCCGGGTCATGGACCGGGGGTTGGGGACCCCTGATTTACAGTACAATCCTATTCATATTTATTCTAAAGCAAACTCCATGGTGTTCCAAAGAAACAAAGACAGCTTTTTTACTTGCAAGAAGAGGGGCACTGGCACCCCTTCAGATGTTGTTAGATTATAACTGCCATCATGCCTTGCCAACACAGCCCTGGTAAGAGATGCCCAAACTTGAAGTCCAACAGCATATGGAACAGCATAATTGCCCGATTTGTTTCAGCTGCCTCATAACTAGTTTTCCCTTCTGTATGTGACCGAAAGGAGAACAGAGTTTCTAAAGTGGCCCCTGCCACCTGTGGTATTTGTAAGTACTTGCATACAAAACAAAACAAAACAAAACACCAAACTCTGTTTTTTCAGTGCATTGGTCTGTAGTATTTAACAATCAGAGCTTGATAAAACAACTACACTTCTACTCTTTTCCTTTTAATTCTCCATCTAAACCATGGTCCAACTGGGGCACGACATTTACTACCTGTGGTGAAAGACAACATGGTGGCCATCTAACGTATCAGCCAAGAAATGTTTCTTCAACACAGGCCAGCTGACAGAACCCTTCACTGCAGCTAAGGGCACCTGACAGCTCAGGGAGTGCAAGACATACCACATGGCACACACCTGTTAACCAACACTTTATTCCTGCCTTCCCCACCTCCCGAGGCTCCTATCTCACTCCTTCTATTTACTACGGTAGACCAGATCTATGGCCTTGGGTTTCTTTTTACTTTGCAAAAGTCTTCTGGCCTTGCCTTCTGGAGCCAGGCTTTTATGGGCAGCTTTATACGTAATGAAAAAATACACAAATGCATTTTTTCCCTACTTAGTCAGACAACCTGCAAAGATTTTATTTGGGAACAGTACATTACCACGTAGCATTCTGGCTGTGCGTAAATGCAGAATGCAGTTCTTACATTAGTAGCTTGGTACAGTTAAGGGCCAGTTTAACATCCACTGTCTCATTCTTCATGCCTACACACTGCTTAGCTGTCCAGTCTTAACTATTTATACGCTGAAGTAAGTCTCAAAATGTCTAATGGATCCCACTTTCTAATTAAGTGTATCAGGATTCCATCTAATTGTAAAAACAAAGAGTTTTGTGGCACCTTGAAAACAAACATATTACAGCATCAGCTTTTGTGGACCAAAGGGTGCAATCTATGTGCAGTGATTTGGATGTAAATTCCCCTTAAGAAGTTTTATATCTAGACTGCAGTTGAAAACAACTTTCCTTTTTTGGAGCCCAAAGTAAGGGCCTTCCTGCAAACTCTAGTGCTGCTTGGGAAAGGAACAAACTAATTAGTAATCTTTGACATGCTCATATCCATTGCATTGTCTTTTACTATATAATTCTGTGTGGTGTTTTTTTTTGTGTGTGTGGAGTTTTTGCATACTCACATGCTGCCTATAGTAGGTGTGACTGGGAGGGACCTTACTGGGCTGGCGTGACTGTCAATCTATCCCACACTAACCAATTGTTCTTTCCTTGTCTCTTAATTCAAACAGAGTCCCACCTCTCTGATGTCTCTTTCCCTCCTTTTTAGTCTGTTGAGATCTGTTGTTGAAAGCAGTCATGTTTGTTAGTTTTGCTGTTTTATCTGTTTACAATTGCAATTAATGAAAATTATTTTTATTATTTCTCTTACAAATGTCTCAGAATGAGTTACTGAGACTGTAAGTACCACTTAATGAGAAAAGGGGTGGACTACTCTGGGGAACTCAAAGCTATTCTGCTCTGGGAATTCCTACACTTTTGCTGCATAGCTACAGGAACTGACCAAAAATTCAAACCTCTGCAACATTTTAGCTTGCTATTATTGTATGATTTTAATTGCTGTGAGCTGCCTTGGGTCCCCTATGGGGAAAAAGGCACATTAAACAAACTAACAAATGTGAGGCTGCACAAATCTTACGCTGTTCCTATTTTACGGATGGGCAACTGGAGTTTGAAGAACAGTGCTGCTGTTCAATTGCAAATGCAAACCTACTTTTTCCATATCAGTGTTTACTGAGCACACCACAATGCTAAAAAGGAGAACTCGGGGGAAAAAAATATTTTCCTTGAACACAACTCTCAGACTCTCTGTGTGCCAGCTGGGGGTTGTCCAAAAACTTCAACAAGTTTGGCTAAAAAGCCAGTAAATATCCTCAAACAAAAGCTCCACTCAAAAATAAATAACGTTTTTCCTTGCAATGTGATGCCCGCCTTTCATGTGTCCTACAAGAGGCTGATTTGTCAGAAGTTTGCTGAAGTCGCCCAACAGAGACAAATGTGCAACATCATCCACATATATTTAGGGAGGCTATTTCAGCTGAGGCAATCTGTACCCACCCACACATTTAAAAATTGTGTGGTACTGAACGGAATTACCCAACACGCTAGCTGAAAAGGAAAATAAATGGTTCAGAAATTTGTCACCAGAGTGGTGGATTTCCTTGGAGAGTCCCTGCGCTGTGCATCGTCTTTGTTGATATTCCAAACCAAACCAAATTACACATCCAGCTTTCTGTATAAATCCCGGCAAAGGCACGCTCATTCTCTCGCCCAACTCCCATAGGCCTGCCAGCAGCATCTCTTCCCAAGCGAAATCAAAGGCTTTCTAACCCCCTCCCCACACTGCATCCACCCACTTCCCTCTGCAGAGAGGACCCATTCAGCTTCCTACCTTGACCACGTCGTCGTTGAGATGCGTGGGGTCCCGATTGACCAGGTCGATTTCCTTGGTGTGGGCATCGTGGTACTCCTCGTTCACTTCATCGGCCATGACCTTGTTGTTGGGTTTGTAGATGTTGCCTTGCTCCCGGGTGGGGCAAGTGTAGCTGTAATCCTAGAAACGGAAGGGTGGGAAAGCGATCAATCCGCAGCGCTCCGGGCACCGAGCTGGCCTGGGAAGAGGCTGGACGCACGCAGCCGGGGTTGGGGGTGGCTGGGTGGGAGCGGTGCGTCCCGAAAGAGAGGGGGAAAGGAAAGGTTTCGCCGCCTACGGGGATGTCCAGAGCAGGTGGCTAAGAGAGGCGACGGAGCCAGAAGAAACCCTCAACTAGGGAATGCCCCGAGGCTGGCTTCTTAAACGGATCTAAATATATATATATATATATATATTAAGTACATCTCCACCACACCCCTCGGTACCAGGCAGAGCCGCGTCTCCGGCTCGCGCCGCCAGGGGTCCCCCCGCCCGGCGCAAGAGGGAGGGCGAAGGCGTGCCAGGGGGCAGGGCGCATTCCTACCCCCTCACCCCGCCCCTGAATTTAAACCCGGGGAGACTTCGCCTGCCTAAATCGCCCAGGCGGATCTTCGTTTCTAGACCGACCTCTCCCAGGGGGAGCAAAAAAAAAAAAAAAAAAAAAAAAAAAGCCAGATGCTGAACCGATGTTTCAGATCAATCCTTGGCTGCCTCTCACGCCCGCCTTCGAGGTGCAAAACCCGCGCTGCGGGACTCTGCGCGCACGCTTTAGGTGGTGATTGGCGGAGAAGATCGGCACGCCACCCACCCCCGCCGGCCGTCGGCACAGCCGCTCGGAATGAAGTCCCCCGAAAGGGCACGGCACTTACTCGTGGCCATCCATCTCCCTTTTCTATGTGGCGTTCACCCAAAAAGTGTGTTCCCAGCTATGATCCCCCGCAAACACACACCTTGGTCCTTTCATGTCAGCTGAAAACCTGACTACTTTTACTCGCCTGATGCTGTCTGGCTAACAAAAAAACGAAGCCCCTTCGTCGACCTCCCCCAATCAAGTGCGGAAAGAGGGCGAGGAGGGGTGCTAGGGCATCGCTGCCATTTCCACACACCTCCCAAAGCTTAGGTGGACCATTCCTTAAGAAAAGGCGTCTTCAGAAACGCGGATACTACGACCGATCACTGCGCTTAGCTCATTTATTTCGCCGGCCAGTAGAACTCGGGAGGCCTGGGTTCAAATCGCCACTTCGCTATGAAGCTCACTGGTTGACTTTAGGTCAATCACGACCATTCCTCCTAAACTCTACCTCACAGAGTTGTTGTGAGGGTAACGAGAGGGAGGGGCCCTACTTTGAGCTCCTTGGAGGAGACGCTTGCTATACATATAACGTGCAGGGGGGGGGGGGTGGCAGACCAACAGCAGTAATATAATTACCTAACGCGGGACGATGCGGGGAACCCACTTTTCATTAGCATTAGGGAAGAGGCAGAAGTGATAAAAGAGGCTAAAAGGTACTAATCCGCGGCACATGATTTCTGAGTAGAAAAACCCGAATGCTCTTCTAACCCCATGCCTTTCGGGTGTAATGTCATCCATTCAAGGAGCCGCTTGCTTACTGCTCCAACCCTCTGTTTCGTTTCTAAAGCAGGGATCTCCCTATGATTAAGGTCCTTTCCTTATTTAAGTCCACAACCCCCCTAAGAGGAAATGTAACTTGGCTTACTTCTTTATATGCAATAGCAACCCCCCCCTTTCCTTATTTAAGTCCACAACCCCCCTAAGAGGAAATGTAACTTGGCTTACTTCTTTATATGCAATAGCAACCCCCCCCCCCCCCCGGATTCTATGGCATAATCATGCGGTCGGGAACCCCGTCGCCGTTTCGTTTTCGGAAAAGCCCCAGGCTTCTTCCCACCCCTCTCCGACGCAGCTCTTCCTCAACAAGGCAAAGGTGGCCGGAATTACTTGCAGTTGGACTTCGTAGGCGCTGCAGAAATCTCCCCGGCCGCCTGTCAAGGCTTAAATCAGAAGCTGTTGCAGAGTTTGGCGCGGGTGGGGAGGAAAGCCCCGCATCCTGAGCTGCTTGCAGGGGCAGCGCCGGCCGAGAATCTCTTTGCAAAGAGGAAAAGCGTCCCAAGCCCCCACGTCCGCAAGCACTTACACGGGAGGAGTCCCCCTCCGGGCAGATGGGCTCCGTCGGCCAGCAATCCCGGGCTGCAGGACAAGGCTCGCCTCGGCGCCCGTGCGAGGGAAAGACCGCCTAGGCGAGCAAGCGCTGGGCGAGTGGTCGGGGTGGGGACGCGTGGCGTGGCGTGGCGTGGCGTGGCGGGAGGGTGGGTGGGTTCGTGTGGGTGAGAAAACAAGTGCCCCGCCAGGAGATCGGATTACCAACAACACAAGACAAATAACCCTCGACTGCCCTGAACGACCGGGGGGGGGGGGGGGAGAGGGAGAGAGAGAGCGAGCGAGAGAGAGAGCGCGCAAAGCGCGGCTCTTGTCTTTTCTAGCTCCGGACAAGCCTTGGCGTTGGAGAGAGAGAGAGAGAGAACAAGATAAGGGAAGAGCCAAGAGTACTCAGCGATGGTCAGAGCACGTATTGGGTGCCAAGAATCTCAAGCAGTTAAGGGGGAGAGGGAGGGAGAGGGACACCCCACCGAAACAAATACATCAACCATTTATTAGGAAATGCAAAGCAAGAACTCCTACCTCAGGATCTCCGTATTTGCTCCCAGACATGCTGCCTTGGGCTTCCTGGAGGCGCCGCGAAGCGTGTCCCTGAGCTATAGCTATTCAAGAGACCCGAAGAAGGAAGATCCTGGCTGGGCAACCCCTCTCCCCTGCTTTCCGCGCCCCCCCCCCCGGCCCCCCCCCCCCCAGGACGCAGATACAGCGAGCGAGCGAACGCGAGGGAGAACCACGGCGGCCCGAGTGGGAGGTCTCTCCGCCTTAACGCGGCTGGCCGCCCGCCAGAGGGTTTGTTCCGGGCTCGGAGGATGGAACGAGCGGGAGGGCTGCGGCAGGCATTGCCCCGCGGCCGTAGGGGTGAGCGGGGGTGAAGAGGCGCGCAAGCGGGACGAGCTCTTGGAGATTTCCTCCCTCCGCCCGCCTCCCCCCACCCCCACCCCAATTCCTTTTGGGAAACTTGAGGCAAGACTTGTTCCTTAAGCCGGGGCCGCCCGGGACGAAGGGGAAAGGGTCGCCTCGTTGGCTTCCCCTCCCTTCAGCGGGACAGGTTCAGAGAAAGGAAGACCCCCCCCCCGCTCCTCCTCACCAATTCCACATAGTTTTCCCATTAAAAAGAAAATAAAATCGGTCGCGTTGGATTTTCCTATAAACTGAGGCATCCGTTTATAGGAAAACAGTTTATATTCACTGTATTCATTTCCCTGGAGAAAAAAAAATACTCAATTGTAGTCCTGCCCAGTCCTGCCCCCCAGAACCTGCTGGGCCTCTTACTGGGCTCCACTTGGCACTGGGCTCTGTCCTCACACCAATCCCAGAAAGAGCCTAGCTGGCTCTTCCCTGCCTCCCTGTGTAGCGGACCACCAAGTGGGGCCCCACAGGAAAGTGCCCTTTAGCAGCTGGCTTGGGGAAACCCCATTTTCACCAAACTTGGAGGGATTGTACAGGAGAGTTGTGGGAGGCTTCACTGTGATTTTGGTGTCTCTAGGCGCAGGGGGAAATTTCCCCGGGGGGGGGCTCTTTGTGGGTGTGTAACTCAAGACATCTGAAACCCAATCTTCATCAAATCTGGATGTATAGGAGAGTCAGGGAAGCTTCTTTGCAATTTTGGTGTCCCTAGGTGCCTGGGGGGGGGGGGCATTTTATAGGCTAATGAATTGACGAATCAAAAAGTGCTAAAAATTCATTGATTCGTATTTGTCAGGGGCAAATTTGTTCGTACAAATTGATGAATTAGCGATTTTTGAACAAATTTGGTGATTAATACTGAGTTTTATACACTTTGCATTATTTTAGTCAAGCTGTGTAGCCTGTTTAGCTTGATGTCTTTGCACAGGCCCTGGCGCTGGTGTTGGGAAGAGCGAGGCACCTGCTTGGAGCTGCTCACTGGATACTGCAGGTCAACAGGGGCTCTTCTGAGCAATTCCGAACTCCTGCAGGAAGGACCTGTTCAGTGGTGGTATTTTGAGCAGATTTTGTAATTGTGCATACAGTATATTCTGTTAGGAAATCTTTTATTTTATTTTTTTAATCATTCTTGTGGCTCTGCCTCTAAAATGTAATGTATGTTTACCTTTTGACCCTCTGAAAAACCACGTTTTCATCCAGTGGCAACTTTTATGTCAAGTTGCACACAAAACAAAATGAAGCAAAAAATAAAAAAAATTCAAAAAATAAAGCAACAGACTCCAAAAACTGGGACAAAGCTCTGCAGAGGACATTGTCCACACTGCCAGTGTTGAAGTAAGAATCCATCGCCAATTCAGTTTCCTTCTATGCATGGAATGGAGGGGGTTGAGCATGTGGAGTGAGAGCTCACCCTATTTTGTTCTTTGGCTCTGTCAGCAAGATGCCTGCTTATGGGCAATCGCAAGGCTTACTGTTTCTGACCCAGAAATAAGGTTTCAGTGCCATGTGTGTGGAAGTCATGGATGCTATATTTCACACTGACCCAAAGCAAAAGTTCAAATAACAGCATATCTGTGAAGATTCTCAGTCATCCAGGTTAGGTTATCTGGAAGTTGAATCATGGCAACTGGACTTCTTTCTTATTAAGTTGAAACGTTTTGCTACTCATCCAAGTAGCTTCTTCAGTCTGAGGAGAGTTGCAACACAAACTAGGAGTCATCAGAGCAAGAAACATCCCCACCTCCACAGAAGCTAAGAAGAAGAAAGATGGACATCTGAAGACAGCTCTTAAGGTCTGTGGATATCCACAATGGGACTTTAACAAGGCAATGTCCTGACCCAGCAGGACAATGGAATAGTCTGAGACCCAGAGCTGTCGGAAAAACCTGGTCATTCCTTACATGGTGGGTGTGGCTGAAAAGCTCAAAAGGATTTTTGGTAAATACCACATACCTGTGCACTTCAAACCCACAAACACACTAAGGCAGAGAGTCATCCATCCAAAAGACCGGACACCAAAACACAATAGGAGCAATATAGTATATGCGGTCCAATATAAAGAAATGTGTTTCAAGCTCTACATTGGAGAAACCAAACAGCCAGTAAACAGGCGAATGGCCCAGCACAGGAGGGGCAATGCCTCAGGATGAAAATCAGCAGTGTTCATTCATTTGAAGGACAAAGGACACTGATTTGATGACCAAGATGTACTAATTTTTGACCAAGAAGATAGGTGGTTTGAGAGAGGGGTCAGGGAAGCCATACACATGCTTATAGAGAATCCCTCACTCAACAGGGATGGAGGCTTAGATACAATCTGTCTCCTATTTATCATGCTCCCCTTTCATCCTTCTGCAGAAAAATCAGGATCACACCCACCAGAAAGACCACTGTTAACAACTGTTAACGACCCATGACAATGGGTGGAGAAGGACTGCAGAAGTGGGATTTTCCCTCACCCCCAGTCCTCTGTCCTTCTAACGAGCCTATTCAGACCATGGGAGAAGTGAAACCATCAAGGATCTGCTATCAACTCATCCTCTACTTGGATGAGTAGCAAAACCTTTCAGCCTAATAAGAAAGAAGTTCAGTTGCCATGACTCAACTTCCAGATATTCAAATAACAGCATTTGTTTTCGTTTTTCATACAGCAGCTTCTGCCTTTAAGCAGTGTAAACCTGGGCTCATGTACATTGACAAGGAAAAGTTACTCTTTGCTGCTTCATTTCAAACCTATGCAAATGTTTTACAGCTCATCACCATCATCATTTAAACTACCTCTGGAATCATTACATGTACCAGCATACCATATAACATGTCTTCCCTTTGCATTATTCTTTAAAAGGAGAGAGAGCGATTGATGGAAATGTATCAGCAATGTCCACATACAAAGGCTCATCAGCTGAACTGTTTTACATTCAGCAACAAGACGTGGCTCTTAATGCGCATTTTGAGCACGGTTATTGAAGGTAAAAGGGAGGAAAATGCTGTTCTTGCTCATGCTGGAAGCACTCCGTTCAGGGTGTGGTGCTGGTTATGTCTCAGTAAGAAAGTGAAAAGAGGTAGCCTGGAGATGTATTAAGTTTTAAAGCATATGTGCATGTGCTTGTGCTCATGCACACACACATTATTTTGTGTGTCCTTCTTTAATTTTTTTCTGAGTAACTGGGCTTCCAATACATTGTAGCAATCACTCCCATTTTTGTTGTATTATGTTGTGTTATTTCTGATTCATTGTGATTAAGTGTGAAGACTTAACGTTTTGAAGTTAGGTAGGTAACATAATAAGAGTTTGGAAAACTTAAATATTTTAGGCTATAGCTAGTGGAATCCCTAAGCCAGTGTGGCCATTTGCTATGCTAGCTGATGAATTCTGGGAGTTGTAGTCCAAAAGAATAATTTTTTTTGAAAGTTTGTACATGTGGCCACTATTTAAGCAAATGTCAGAACTGCCCTGAGGGAATCTGAGATCCGTAGTGATTTAGTCCCCTCTTTCAACCTGCCAGACACAAAGGATAATTTTTGTTGCACACCACATGCAAATATGCAGCAATGCATTTTGCAAAACAATTTTGTTTTTTAAAGCAAAGTAGTCAGAAGATAGCAGCATCTTTTAGTAGACTATTATAAAGTCAGCAGCAGGGGACCTGGGAAGATAAGAGAACTTTCCACTTGGTGTCAGGAAGCAGTGCTTGGGAAAGTTACTTTTTTGTACTTCTGGGGAGTTGTAGGTAAAACAAAAATATTCCTCTTAAGTTCAGCCAAAAAATTGGTGCTGGACAGGCACCCTGGTAAGAGCATTTCATAACTAGGGTGGCCCTTTCCATTGGCCTTCAAAAAGCAATGCAGTTTGTGTCCTTATCCAGACTGGATTGGCTGTTCACCAGAGTGAGGCAACGGCCTCAGGGAACAGATGTTGGGGTGCAGGAGTGTCAGTTCCCAACCCTTCCATCTCAGTCCCTCTGTCATTCTTCATTTAGAGGATGCCTATGGGCCCATTGCCTCTGTGGATAAAAAAAAAATCTATCAATCAGTTACTAGCCCAGTGGTGTTTGTACATAGAGTAGGATGGTGGCCATCATCTTGTCTTTTGTGTCAGGCAGAAAAATGTCTTGGACTGGTCCTGTTGCTCAGTTAGTTTTAAGGTGTGGTTCAAAACCGGTACATTCTGTTCTGTGCAAAGTTTTGTGTTTTATTTTTTGTACAGCCATGCAGGATTGCAAAAAGCAGTTAAATGAATTTCCAGTGCTGGCAGAGTTTACATATTATTCATTACGATGAATTCCAGAACAGGCAGTGAGGAATGGTGGTGCCTGGTGAGGAGGACAGAAGTAGCTGTTTGAGCTCAAAGGCAAAGCATGAATAAATCATAAGGAACAAAAATATGCACACGTGAAACAACCTGTGTGTAAATGACGTGGCTTGCCAGACCCTTGGAACCAGGCCTCTGCTGACTTTTAAGTAATGATGCTGTAGTTACACTGGTTTAAGGACTGGGTGGATCAACCAACACATATACTGCAATGGGCAGTGTAACACAGGAAGAAGAAATATAGATCACATCCATTCTGCAAATAGAAAATTCATAATTTGTGTTTTCTGTGTTGGGAGGGAACGGTCATATGTGAGCTCACACATCCAGTGTTACACATACACAGCACAGTTGAAGAGAATGCACTCTGAGCTAGACTGCAATAATCTGTGCAGATGAATTAGATGGAATATCTCTCAAACGGACTCTCTGTCTGCTGAGTCCCGCCCCCCACTTTCCCAATAAGTCTAGTCATTCTCCTCAGTAATTTATTTACTGAAGGAGAAACATTAGATACACAAAGCGGCCTTGAGATGAGACTCAGTGATGAGTTCAGATATTGCTGGGAGTATGAATTGCCCTTTCTTGTTTGCTTAAGCCAATACGATAATGTTTTTTTTTTTGCTTATTTGGACCTACAGAACCCTAAGATTCCAACAAGATCTGGACACTGACCCTGTGCCTTGTATATGTAAATCCATGGCACGTGGCTACAGAAGATGACAGCCATGAATCGATCAGAAGCAAATAAGATACTGTTCATTTTTCAAGTGGCAGAGCCAGCCTGTGGGAATACTTGGATAGTTGTGTTGCCATGGATTATACACTATTTAGAGCAGGGGTCTCAAACTCAATTTACCTGGGGGCCGCTGGAGGCAGAGGCTGGGTGAGGCTGGGCCGCATCAGATTTTCCGCCAAGCGGAGCAAGAGCCCGAGGAAGCCGCCCAGGAGTTTCCTTAGCCTGGCTGGGGCTCCGAGGAGGAGGAGGGGCACGCAAGCCCTCGTCGCCGGCCACGACCCCCTCCGGCTCCTTCTTCACTACCACCACCACCACCACCAGCAGGACGAAGAAGCGGAGAAGGGAGGGAGTGCCGGCGACCACCTAGCGGGGGGGGGGGGAGGGCACGACAAAAATATTTTTAAAAACCTCACAGAATCACCTTGCCAAAGGAGAAAAGGCCCCATCGGTACCTGCGAAATTAAACAGAACAGGGCGGGGCCCCCCACAGGTGCGTGCGTGTGCACAAACACACACACACACACACGGAGGTCCGGCAACCTTCCTCTGAAGGCCCCCCCTCAAAAAAAGGTGCACTCAGCAGCAGCAGCAGCTACCCCCACCATGACAGAGGAGCAAACTTTGCGAGGCGAGCGCAGGCAGCCTCCAGAACTGAGGCGGCTGAAGCAGGACGAAGAGGAGGAGGAGGAGGAGGAAGCACCGCTGGGCGCTGAGGCGGCCGCTGGCCGGGCTGGTGCTAGGGGTGCCGAGAGAGAAAGAGAGCCAGAGAGCCGCTTCCCTGGAAGAGAAGCAGCAGCTGCTGTTGGCGGCTTGGAGGCGCTCTTCAAGGACAGGCCGGGAGTGAGCTCTGCTCTCAGGCATTGCTTGGCGGCGGCTCGGGCGCTCGGGGAAAAGGGCCGGCAGCGCGCCTCGCTCGCCGGCTCTCCCCCAAGACAGCGCCTCTTGCACCCTCCATCTGGAACTGCAGCCTGCCAGCCGGCAGACAGGTGGGCTGGCTGGCAGGCTGCAGTTCCGGATGGAGGGTGCAAGAGGCGCTGTCTTGGGAGAGAGCCGGCGAGCGAGGCGAGGCTTTTTTTGACTCTTGACAGCAGAGGACGCGTGGGCGCTTCGGGGGGGGGCAGGCAAGGCGGGGCCCACAAACTATCGTCCGGCGGGCCGCAAATGGCCCCCGGGCCGCATGTTTGAGACCCCTGATTTAGAGCAATAGTCGTAAGTTAAATCAGAATCTATTGACAGATGTCTGAGTGGTTTGTCATAAATTAGCAAGAATCGCTAACTGCTCCCAATGGCTTAATGTTCATAAGGAAGGTTCAAACAATAGACTGTTAGAATCCCTATAGTAACTCAGATGCACGTGCGCATTTGCATAAGATCACTGCAGTATCTGTCTTGCCATGACACTGTTGGTGCGACCGACTGTACCACCATTTCGGCTCCGGCTTCATTAGGATTCTATTAAAAGACAACAACACAAGTCTCAAGTCTGCCGTACCCTGTAGTGTAAGACAACAGATGTGGTTTTTTTTCCCTTTTGTTTTGAAATATGGGCTTCTCTTATAATAGAGATGAGAAATGGGACTTCTCCTGATTCTGCAGATGTTGCTGGATTGCAATTCCCATTTGTCACAGCTGGCATTGCCAGCAGTGTGGAATGATGAGAGCTGCTGTCTCACAATGGTGCTGGTACAAGGTCTTCTGCCACCTGAGACACAATTAGTGCTGCCACTGCCTCCACTTGCTGATATGATTCCTGCAAGGAAACACTAAGGGGGAGGAAGGGGGAAGGCAGCAAGGTTTGCTATAGCAATGGTTGGTTGTTTTGAATTGCCATTGGCTATCTGCCCACCGCTTTACTTTCTGACTTGGGGTGTTTTCGGAATTCTTACTAAGTTGTACAGAATCTGTACCCAGGCCTGGAACTGCTAATCTGTGGCCCAGTCCTTTGCATGTTTGCTCAGAACTAAGGCCCTGAAATCAGCTAGACAAATTCCCAGGCTAATAATGCAAGTTTGCTAATTTCACAATCCAGGGTTGAACCTCAAATATCT
Organism: Intellagama lesueurii; assembly: GCA_037013535.1. Classification (NCBI taxonomy): domain Eukaryota; kingdom Metazoa; phylum Chordata; class Lepidosauria; order Squamata; family Agamidae; genus Intellagama; species Intellagama lesueurii. The sequence goes on along the minus strand of JBAJHW010000005.1, from coordinate 64,913,167 downwards.
ATTTTTCTGGGGGAGGGGAGCGATCCATATCTGTTGCTGATAGCAGCTCATCCTCATTTCACAAGGGTTTTTTTTAGGGGGTGTGTATGTTCTGTTTTATGTAATCAGGTATAACATTTGTATCCTTCAAGTTTGGATTAAGATTGTTGACAGTTTTGATTCACAAATTTCAATTAGAAAAAATGTCAAATATTTAGATCTGGACAATACACAGGAAATTGTTCTGGTTTTCCCAAATAAATTTAAAAAGACACATTTCATGTGACAACACTTGGGAGAAGGTGAAATGCCTCACACACACTATACACCTTTTAACACTCATAGCTTTGATTTTTATAGACTCAGCTGTATAGATCAGTTCAAAATGAATGTAAATATGTTTCATGGCATGCGTCTCGAACTCTCAATCCTACATCATTTACATGGAAAATTATGTTTGGTACTCGGCTTTAAAGTAATTAAATGTCAATCTACCTGTAAACAGAATGTTTCCATGTGTCTAGTCCTTTGTGTAAGAGAACATCTTACCAGCTTAAAGTGTCAGTTAAATGTTTATTATGAGGTTTATTAACCAATGTTATAGCTAAACTACAAAGGCAGAAAATCTTCAGCATTACATAGAACATTTTAATAAAAATAAATTTAAAATACACAATTCAGCACTTTTTGCATAGTTTTGTAATATTTAGGTATTAAAATGGAATTGTACAAAGTCTTTGGTAGATGCTTGGTTACACATCGGTTTTCCAATTGAAGTTCTGCAAATCTAGACCATAAATGCTATTTACTTAGAATGTCATTATCCTTACGTGAGATATGGAAATGCATGGAAATTGCACACAGCAAGAATACGCAGCCCACATTAGTGGACAGACACATTATTGTATGGAAGGTATTATCCACTCACTGCTAAAATCAGAGTTGGGTAGCATGTATTTGGGATGTTCCACTTTTCAAGGCACAATAGCGCTTGATATAGATGTTAGTTTAAAGGCTCCTTATTTCTTTGTATGGAGAAGCCTTGATGAACTTGAATGCATGGTACAGCCCTTCTGTACATGGTAGCAGCCATAAGCAGGCAATTAGCTAAAACACCCCATTTCTTTAGAATTATAACTTGAGAAGAATCCAGAGACTCATACAATATCATTTACATAAAAACACAATATATACTATACAGTGAAGTTGTTCTGTTTCATTAAATAAAGCATCAAGATTTACTGCCTGCACCAAACCAAACTTTTATTTGCAAGAGTAAATTTTGGAATGACAGTCATTTTTCATTTTGACTCTTAGGAATTTGCATAACAGACAAAAGGATGAAGAATTTGGTTATTTCCCTTTCTCTGTGCATTTCTGTGTAAACTTTCATACACCAATGTTTTAGATCCTGAACTGTGTCTGCATCTTGGAGAAAATTCCAAGAGGAACAGAATAATAACATTTCCCTAAGAAAGTATATCCTTCAAAATAAGGCAACAAGTTGGCATTCTTTCTTTAAGCATCTTATGGATGTCGATTTCTTACCCCAAGCCAGAATCCTGTTTTCTGCCTAAAACATATACTAAAAATGTTTGTCTACTGACTTGAATGAAAAAGGAGAAGATACAAGCATTCCTTCCTTAGCATCATCATGTGTGCTTTGCAGCACATCTGGATGGCTAAACTCCATGTTGTCAAACATTTTTGTGCCTGAATTGGGACTCCATGAGTTGAGGCTAGAAAGTAGTCTAATACACTGCTTAGGAATGTGCGTACATAGGTCCCATGTAGAAGCAAAGAGAAAAGAGAAAAGCAACTTTGGATCCCATAACTGGCAGGCAATATGAAGCTGGTCTGGACTTCTGCCCTTGCCTTATCAGTAGGCTAAAATACTTTTTAGGCTACTGACAAGGCTCCAGTTCAAATCCTAGCTTTGGCTCAAGTCCTCATTTCCCAGTACTGACTAAAGGGACAAAGGTAAAGCTACCTGTGTACTTAGCTTGGCATTCTGGTGATCCCACACCATAGGAAACCATTAGATTTGAGAAGCTGCAGGTACTAGAACATTGGTTGGTGGTGAGTTATGCAAGGCTCTGATAAATTCTAGAGAGGACTAGTTGCTTAGGTACCTGGAAGAGTTGACTGGTATGATTCAGATAAAGAAATTTTTCAGGTGTGACAAACCATATTCTGGAAACATTCATAACTCTGATAGCTGCAGAACTTGGGCAAAAAGGTCCAAAAAGTAAGCTGCTCAATAGTTACCGCTAGTATAACTTTGAAAGAAATCAGGCAATATTTATCTCCCTCATCGGGCAGGCAAAACTGACATTGCACATCTATGCCAAACAATGATAGTACCATTAAATGAAGCATTGCTAGATGTAGCCCACCATTTGCTGTTAGAAAACAGGATATTTCCCATCTCCCAGATAAACTTTTTTTCCCAGAAAAAAGTGCACCCCAAATGAAGGGGAACCCCCCCCAAGAAGTCAGCTGTTTTAAACAGTAGTAGCATTGGAATGAATCCTTAAACGTCTCCGTGCTTTGTCAGCAAGGAGGCTTAACATCAACTAAGACTGGAGTCATGTTGAATTCCAGGTGTTCTGAATCTTTACTCATGTTGAATCCCAGATGTTCATTCATGCTCTAGGCGGATGTCAATTGCAGAAAAGCACCTCCCCATGCTGCGACATAAGGGTGCAACAAAAACTTCTGTCAGGCTCTTCCACACAGCCTGTATAGAAGGCAACACCATAAGGACTGACCTTACGAAAGGCACCATGATCCTAGGAAAGAGAAGACATGGGGTGAGGAGGAGGTGTAAATAAAATAAGTAACATTCTGAGCCATAAAACCTAGGTGACAGTTATTGATGCATTTTATTAAACGAAATTAGCATTATTTTACTATTTGTTGTTTTCATTCCTACTATTACTATTCGCCAGTAGCTCCCAACCCTGAGTCCCCAGATGTTCTTGGACTAAAACTCCCAGAAGCCTTCACCACTAACTGCTGACCAGGAGTTTTGGTAATTGTAGTCTAAGAATATCTGGAGACCCAAGGTTGGGAACCAGTGCTAAACACCAAGCAGGTCTATCACCATTATTTGTATATCCTGCATCTCCAAAAAGGAGATGCAGGAGAATTGTAGCTCATAAATAACTAAATAAAGTCCAGAGCTTGGAAATGAAAATTCCCCAAAGGCACTGCACTCCTGTTGGGATCCTGGGACTTGTTGTCCAAAAAATTAAAAAAATTAAAAAGAATCATGTAACTATCCCATGTTCTAATAAATGCAAGTCCACAAATGGGCGAATACCTTTTTAAAAAACACAACGTAGTATCCCATCAAACCTTCACGGGAGAACTCATGTAACACAGGTATACTCAGGGGTAAGTCCCACATCAATAATGTGTTATAGCAGAGGTAGGCTAATATGGTCCTCTAGATGTTGTGAAGTAAGCTGCAACTCACATATTTGTGCTTGCTGGGGCAGTTAGGAACTGCAGTGGAGCAACATCTGGATGGGCAGATGTGTCCCATCCCATTGTAAGATTCTGGGAAATTACACTTCTAACTGATGATGCTAGTAAACACATTGTAGTATATTATACCCAGTGTGATGTAGTGGATAGCGTGACAGTTGCGACTTGACAGCACAGAACACACACACACTTACTATAATGTTATCCCCACTACCAGTCTTTTTGATATGTTTAAGATTTAAAAAAATCACAAGCAAAATCAGAAAATGTTAGAAGGTTTAAGGGAAGTTCTTTCGATTTATGCCTCAATCTTAAGCATATGAAATTTAGAGTAAACCCTACTGAACAAAATGGTTTTACATAATGGTTTTACTTAATGGTTTTACTCTCAGGTAAACATTGCCCAGGATTACACCATTGCTTCTCTTGTGTTATTGTCTCACTCTGGAAGAGTTTATTATATAATAAAATAAGGATGATAGTGATGGTGCTGTTTGATTATGTTCTGAGGGGCTTGCTCCCAGTTAAAAATACACAAAACTGTAATCTCAATTATTTGTAGCACATCAAAGGAAGGAGAAAAGAAAGCTGATCTATAGATGTTCCCTGCCAGGTTTCCTGGAGTTGGTTTGTGATAGCCACAGCATGGCTGTTTTCATCCATGAGTTAATGTCAAAGCAAAGCAGGCTCTTTGATCTTTCCTGCCATGATGGTCATAGAATCATCAGTGGAGTTGGAAGGGGCCCATAAGGTCATTGATTCCAATCCCCTGATCACAGGTGGTTGTCTAATTTTTTCTTGAATGTCTTCAGCAGTGGAGCACTCACTACCTCCCAAGGCAATTGGTTCCATTGTCATACTGCTTTAACAGTTAGGAAGTTTTTCCTGATATTCAACTGAAATCTGGCTTCCAACAACTTGAGCCCATTATTACATGTCCTGCACTCTGGGATGACAGAGCACAGATCTATCGTGCTCCTCCTCTGTATGACAATCTTTCAAGTATAATATTTGAAAAATGCTGTCATCAGTCTTTCCTCAGTATTTCTGAGGTCCATACGGCCTATTCATTTTTCCTCTCCATCTCTCCTCTGTGTCATAATCTGAGGGTGAAGCACAGCAGATGAGAGCAAACAGGAAGTAATGAAAATACTCTGACACCATGTTGCTTTAAAAGCAGATTTCATTGAAGGTGACAACTACATTACTGGCTTCTTCAGATATGAGCCTTCACATTTCAAAAGAGATCAGTGTGTCAGCCAGTCAACTTGTCTATGTCTTTATCCACTTATTTAGTAACCTATGGAAAATTCTATTATCATGCTTTATAGATCTTTTGAAATATTGGTCTCAGCTCTTAAGCTGAATACTGTAGGAAAAGGCCATAGTGTGATTATATGAATGTATGTTTTGCTGGGAGAAAGCTTCGTCTTCACCATCTCCAGTTAAAAAGTCATCAGGTAGACAGCAGGTTAAAGGGAGCGGGGGACCCTAGAGGTCTGTTGCCATTAAGAATAAACAATACTGAACTAAATTGCACAATAGTTTTTTGGCTCAGTACAAGGGACTTTCATCTTTTCAGTAATTGATTCAGAACTTCACAGCCAAAATGAGGGCTCTCAACACATTTCTGTTGCCTGCTGTTGAAACAAGTACCAAAGCAGTTCCCACTGAAGTTGATATAATCAGGACATAACCTCAGGAATTAATCCACATCCTCAGCCAGTTTGCAGGGTGCATACCAATGCACTGAAATGTTGAATCCATCGTATGAACAACAAACTAATACTTTCTTGAACATTGTTGTTGCTGGCAATAGATATAATAAGTATCATTCAAGAGTTCTTACATCAAGGTGATTCACAATCCTTTTGCAATCAGGACTGAAAAATGCTTTCTATGGTCAAATGACAGAGGATTAAGCACACAAAAACTAGTGACAAAACCTTGGTATTAATATCTACAGCAGTGGTTCTCAACCCTGAGTCCCCAGATGTTCTTGGACTACAACTCCCAGAAATCCTAGCCAGCACAGGCAGTGGTGAAGGCTTCTGGAAGTTTTAATCCAAGAACATCTGGGGACCCAAGGTTGGGAACCACTGATTTACAGTATGACGTACACACACAACTACCAGCAGAAAAGTAAATACACTTGTCATAAATTTAATCTAGACATACAATTGCTCTATAAAGAAACGTGCTCCAAAACAGGGCAAGACAATGCACCAAATGGGTGGTGCTTATAGATGGAAGACGTTTCCTCGTAAGCTAAAAACAAGGGTAATGTGCACCAAAACTAAGAATAAAACTGCAACTCTTCACTGCGATTCGAGTGGCAAAATTCCTTTTTGACATTCTAGAGGCTCAGACCAGCCTCTTAATCTCTTACCATTAACAGGCAGAATTTGGCATCTGTCATTGGAGATACTGATAAGGAGTCAGTATACTGCATTCACACAACCACACTTACTGTAAGGATCCATTTTAAAGTATTCATACATGTCCTGTATTTAACATTTCATTCTTAACTAACATTGGCAGCAAAAGAAAAGGAGAAAGAGCCATTTAAACAACAGAAGAATGCAGAGGGACAATCTTCCCTTAACAAGCCTGCAAACAGTTCACTCAAGTAGTGGTTGGTACTGGCACAGCTTCAAATTATTGTTTCATACCTAACAGATAGTGTAACTATGGCCACCACTGTAACTAAGCCTGCCAGAGGAGAAGGTCCAAGGTAAGCTAAATGTAACAGTAGCCTGAAAGGGAACTACACCCTCACATTGCTATTGTATCTCTCCCAGTTATTTGGATTTTTAAAAAAGTCTGGACTTGTCCTTCCACTCAGACAAGGATGTGTCAGGATGTGCCCATGCAAAGTTCAGACCACAGAAGGGCAAAACTCCAATGTGGGTATGCAAGGGCTTTTCTAGTCCCAGAGGGTTCTTGGATGCCGAAGGAATGTGAGGTCAAGTCCTTATGTGAATTTTTGGCATGCTGACAGAGTAAAAACTCCCCTCTGTTGGCACTTCAGCAAAGCTTACTAAAGGAGGGTTTCCAAAATATGCCTCTACACATAGACGGGAATTTAAGCTCCTCACACACAAAGCTCTGAGGCAGGTTCATAATAGGTTCTCTATTTCTTTTAAGCTGAAGAAAACAAAATATTGTGGCAAAGATTACACCCCTTTAGGAAACTAGCTGAAGCTGGGTGGGGGCGGAGGGGAATCCAGCAGTCCCTATGCCACTGGTGTTGCTTTGGCTCTTTCCCAAAGGACATTGGGAGTGTTTGAGTGGAATTCACTACCCTGCCCTCAAAACAAGCAGCAGTTGTTGCACGCTCCGTAACCAAACGGATTCCACAGGAAAATAGAACAATAGCCCCACAGGCCCACCTCCATGTTCTCAGATAAGCATGCCTCCCTTGAGGGCAGCCTTACGGCTAAAAGTCAGGATGGTAAAAAAGTTAAATGACCTAAAATGTGCTCCGGTGGGGTGGGGTGGGGTGGGGGAAAGCAATGGATGCAGCCTTATTTAGTTCTTCAAAAATCTGCATTGAGTTAAAAGCACCAAGGAGTGTCTGCTCCTATGTATACCAAGTTGTCTGTGTCTTGAGGGACTCACTACAGAACACTCTTCCAGATGCTTCTGCCATCTGAGGCAAGATATGTGACAATCAGAGAGAGAAAGAGAGCGCACATTCTCCTTGATGGCACCCATTTGTGGAGTATCGCCCCAAGGAGACATCCCCAATGCCTATGCCATTACCCCTTTGGTGCTAGGCACACTGATGTTTTTAGCCTCCCAGATTTTTTAAAGCATTTTTTTAAAAGTTGCTAACATATTGTTATTGGCTGCCTTTTGTTTTTACAGTTTGCAATAATGATAGGAGCAACCAAGGACAAGCAAATGGTGTTTATGTCTTTGTGGATCAACCTGGATTAGCAATCATTGTACTGTGATGGACATGTTTTATCACTGGACAAATACAAGTTCTTCAGGTGATATCCCTCCACATCTGGAGGCAGAGGAAATCCATGCCTCCTAGACACACTTCAAGATTGTGTAACTACCCCTCAGCAACTCCTGAACTCCATACATCAGGCAAAGATTTAAAGGAGTAGCCGGCTATATTTCTGCAGAATCTGGCACATTCTCAGGGCTCACAATAACATGAAAGTACCTATAGAATTATTATTTATTTAAGATATTTATGTATTATGTTCAGCCCACCAGGATTCCTAAACCAATGTACAATAAGGATATTATTCACAATACAGATTAGGAACATTATTTAAAACTAGATTTAAAACTGAGCTAGCTGCGTGTCCCCATGCCCTTTTCTTTCTTTATGCTAGCCTTTCAAGTGGCTAAGTGTGAACAGTCTCCTTAAAAGGAGATGGACATGAGTTCAGATATATAGAAAATTCTGCTGTAAATCAGAGTTGGGCTCAAAGCTCTTGGAAAGCCAAACAAGACTCTCTTCAAGGCAAGAAATAAAGCTGGGGATACAGGAAGGGTGGGCTCCTGGAAATTGCCTCCCCACTTCTTCCTTTGTGGCTCAATTCTTCAGGTTAACAGTTGTTTTGTAGTTTTTAGGTGTGGTAGCAGGTAAGCCTTCTTTTTAAAAATGCTGAATGTCTTTCCTCTTATGCTGTTCAGCCTATCTGCTCTCAGAAACCCTCCTTACAACCATGCCGGCTACTGTCAAAGGCTTTGGCTAGCCTTTCTGCTAGTGAGTGACAGTGCAATCCTAACTCAAAGAAATGCCTGCTCTGTGATTGGGCACAAACAAAAATGGCCTTCTGTTGGCTGATCTCAGAGATCTGCTGACATAAGTGGCAAGGTGAGCAAGGAACCGAGTTATGCTTGACCCCAAATGTGTCCAGAGAAGGGTAATAGGCAGAGTCTGGCACAAAAATAAGCTAGGGTGAGGGTAGTCCTAAGTAAATTCCAAACATCCTTAAACTGGAATGGGTTTGAATTCAGCACAGTTTCAGTGGCCCTTCTGTTAGCTCTGCTGGTCCTTGGACATCTTGGCCAGTTTGGATTGCACTGTTTGGCTATGACCTTATTAACTTCCCCGGCTCAGATCCTCTCCTTCACTCCACATATTTTCTGTTATATTAGACTAAGGCAGGAGCTATGTAGAACATACATTCAAACATAACAAATGCTATTTTCTGTTTATTTTTGTTGAACAATTCCTTCCTTCCTTCCTTCCTTCCTTCCTTCCTTCCTTCCTTCCTTCCTTCCTTCCTTCCTTCCTTCCTTCCTTCCTTCCTTCCTTCCTTCCTTCCTTCCTTCCTTCCTTCCTTCCTTCCTTCCGCCTTGTGCATTTAGGCACTTCTCCATCTCTGCGAAAACTGTGTTTTTTAAAAATAATATCTGCTTATGGTTGGCTTGTGGTCCTAGAAAGCCCTTGTCTTCTAAGCATAAAGAAAGATATTGGACAATGGCAGCCACCTGATTTTGCTGTTGATGTGAAATCCAGTTAGGCTGCCTTCTGTTCTGAGACCTTCAAGCATGTGAGCTGGGTTAATCACTGCAATTTCTCCCAATCCATATTTATAGTCATTCAAGGGACTGATACATTTCTTCAAGGAGGTAGCATTAGATTCTCACTTAAAATTGGTATTGTATTATCTGTAGTTTATACATGTTGGTTGTTAACTGCCTGGAGAGTAAGGCAGTTGCTGGTGCACAGTCAGGCCCATGACCAGGCATGCAACCAACACGAACCTAGCGCCCCATGGCAACTTTGCGATCCCTTTAGAAACAGCAATAGGATTCTAGTCAAAGGAATTACACGAAACTAGTTATTTCTATCTACTTCAACATTCTGCCAGGTATAGACAAAGTTTAGCTGTGAACACTTAGGATGCTAACTGTTGTCAGGTTTCTCCAGCAATCAATGGCTGAAACCCTGTTGTTTAGAATCGTGAGTTGTCCTTGGGAAGACCCACTGAATCAGTTGGGATTTGGTGAGTCAGCTCCTCTATTAGTTCAATTGATTTAAATGGGCCTACTTACTTGCAACTTACTTTAACATAGTAAACAGAGGAGGCCCATTTGAATCAATCAAACTTACAGAGTTGACTCACTAAACCTCCACTGGCTCAATGTGCCAACTCTAGTGTGACCTACTAGGCTCAGCAACAGGATTTTGTCCATAATGGCTCCGCAGATAATAGCAAAGGTGAATCAGATTGTCTGATATCCTGTAAACTGAGCAGGATTAACATGAGTGACCCCAGAGCTGTTGCAAACAACTAAAGATAAAAGCTCCACCCCTCAAGATGATGTCTTTTTAGGAAGTACTTTCCGTTTCACTTCCTACTTTATTAAGCAATCCCGTTACTGAAGAGGCAGACATCTTGAAATTCCCTTTGGAAGAGTTCATCTAAACCTCCACTATGCATAAATTCTCTATTTTGTGTTCATGGCATGTTGCCATCATACATAGAGATGCATATTCAAAGGGGTAATTTGTAACAATATTTAGTAATGTATTTCCTGATTAATGCTGCTAAGAACCAGTCCCAGTGTCTGTTTTTTGGCAGCAGGTATTAATAGCAGGCATTGATAAAATAAACTCCCTAGTCCCTCCTCTAATGACACATATATGCAAGTAAGACGGGGTTTCTCATGTATGGCAAACAATAGCCAACCTATTACGCACAGTAAATCTGCTGCAGGAGGCTGGCAAACTGGTAGAGCTTGAAAAAGGTACTACAGCTCCCACAATCTCCCAGAAAGCCCCCAGTCCCCCTTCCAAAGATGACTGGCGGATTCAAGGAGCCATGCAGTTACTTCTGCAGTTACTTTTTAACAGACCTGGTTGTGCATCCATTGGCTGCTTGTTGAATGGAAAGTGAGTCTGACTTATGCACATGTATGAATTTCACAGTACTTCCAATTTTGCGCTAACTAAATCTTCACAATATTATACTGATGGTAGTATAATACAGAGATGCTCAGTGTGGTGTAGTAGTGGATAGAGTGATGATCTAGGACTCAGGAGGCCTGGGTTTGAATGCCCGCTCAGCCATGGAAACTCACTGGGGGTGTAAAACTGGTAAAACCACTCCTTAAATATCTCACCTACCTTGAAAACACTATTAGGTTTACTATAAGTCAGTTCCAACCTGATGGCACATAACAATATAACATGTTACATCTGTCTGTCTATGAATGTTGCAAAGGTGCTTTGCATATTGAGGTGGCATTCCTCTGCTCACTGAAGTGAAAGTAAGTCCCATGGAACTCAGTAGGCCTTCCTTCCAACCAGATGTACCAGTTCCTTTTGGGTTTTGTATTTTTTTTCCCTTACTTCCAACTAAACAGAAATAGGATTGGCTTGAAAGAAAGCTATAAAAATAACAAGAATGTCACCCATTCCAGGAATCACAGAAGAAACATAAAAGAGACTGCTGATTATATTTGTATGATACTGTATTCTCTCTTTACTGTCTGTAGATAGCTTTTCCAGTTTGGCAGACATAAAATGGGAAAGGTCTTACCAGATGTGCAGGCAGCTGAGCACAGCAAAGAGAACCCCTGCAACCAGGGCCAGGGGAATAGCAAGGACAAGGGTGAGGAGCTTGTACACCAGGTATTTGCTGAGCTCGAAGAGGGCATGGCTGCAGATCCAAACCCTATCGAAGGAGTGAGTTGAAGCAGGCTCCGCGATCACATCCTCAAATCCCAGCTGCAACGAAACACACAGGCACGTTTTAGCAACAAACCGGCCTCTATTCCTGAAATGCAAATCATTTGCCAGCTATGCAAGGAGCTGAGAGCGCAGGGGAGCGACGGACACAGAGCTAAACGGTGGCTTTTGTAAGGGAACTGAAAGAATCCCGCTGGATCAAACCGGCACAAGCTTAATTTCTCCCCAGAGGCTTCTTCCCCGTCAAAGGGATTTGGAGTTCTATCTTTTAAAATAATAACAATAATAACAAACGACGTGCCGGAGAACCTGGAAATGCAACGTTGGTGCCTTTCCGCGCAGTTACCTACGAACCCGACCTAGATCACAACGAGTTCTACACACATACACACCCCGCCTCCAAATAAAGAGAATCAGGAAGGAAAAGAAGGGGCTTCATGGTATCCCAGATGACAAGGGCAGTTAACTTCTAGCCTAAAGATGGGACCAAAACTTGGGGAGGTTATTATTTTTTTTTTAATGGGACGACACCTCTCAGAAGCCCCCAGCCAGCGACGGAGAGGCCGGGGCAGGGAGGAGGGAGCGGGGGCCACCCAAGAGCCGAAAATCGCCTTACATGGAATAAACACACCAAGCGCTCGAACGCCAGAACAGGTGGGGGTCGGGAGATGGGCTGGGGGTGGGGAAACGGGAACGTGTGGATGGAGGGAAAGACGGATGGAGGCTGGTACCCGGGAAGGGAGCAGCTTTTCCCTCACCTTCAGATGAGTGTTGAGCCCGTGCGGGTCCCGGTCGGGGGGTTTCTCCAAGTTTTTGTCCAGATCGGACAGAGCCGGGCTGTTCCTTCGATCGTAGCCTTCTTCGTCCATGAAGATCTTCGTATCCGCTTTCTCCTCCAGCCCCATGGTCGGGCGGGCGGCGTCCCTCCCGCAGCAATTCCTGGGTCGTGGCCGGGGGGCTCCCCCTCCCCACTTCTCTAGGGTCTCTCCTCCTCCTCCTCCTCCTCCTCCTCCTCCACCCCCCCGCGGCTTCTCTCTAGGGCGCTCCGGGAGGGTGCCGCCCGGGGTAGCAGGCTAGTCCCCGGCCACGCCCCGGAGGAAGGCAACCCCCAACGCGCGACGCCGCCGAAGCACCCGCCAGGCTGGGCAAAGCAGCGCCGGCGGGAGGAGCGGCCCCAGAAAGGGAGAGCCGCCGCCGTGCCCGCCCGGCTTGCGCGCATGCCTCGGCGAAAGCGGGCCGCTGATTGTCGTGGGAGTCGTTCCCCCCCCCCCCGCGAGACTTTTTCTCACGCGTCCTTTCCACCCCCAGGTTTAGCCCCCAACGAAAGTCGACCCCTCGAACTGAAAGGGAGCTTGCTAGCCGCCACTAAGGTAACAAGAGAAGCGGATTCGGATCCTCGCTGGCCCACGAAACCGTGTGGGTGGCCTCGGGTCAGTCAGGCTGGCCTCGCCTGGCCTACCCCGCGGGGAGCTTGTGAGGATGAAGTGGGCAGAAGGAGAGCCCCGACCTCTCTGGAGGAGAGGTGGAATATAAATAGAAGCCATCAATAAACAAGTCGGGTTGGTTTCAATGAGACCTTTTTAGTTGGGGCTGAAGCTAACCCAGAGGTAGCCACAGATGGTGGGGCAACTGTGAGCTTCGCAGGAGGAGCGCCTTTACCTCAGAATTTTGTGATGAAGTGCCCTTCAGCTGGGATCCTAGGCTGCCTATGGCTGGTGCCCGAAATAGGTTCCACCTCAGTTAACTGGCAGAGTGAGACAGCCACCCCAGGCTGCTGGTTTTGGGAGGGTCAAGAGGGCAGCAAATTATTAGCTATTTAATTGGTTGTTATTGCATTTTTACTGCTGGAAAATGAGAGATCCGTTTCAGGGATTTTCTGATTCATGTGCTTAAATAACTTGGCTGACTTTGGATACAAGGCACCTTGATGCAGGTGAGTGGGGAGTGCCGCTTCTTACTTTGCCTCAGGCAGCAACATGTCCCAAGCCACTCTTCCTCCCCCCCCCCCCCCCACGTATACCTTATAAATGAATCATACACTGGAAATGAAATTAAGACTGAAATCCTGAGCAGGCTTGCTGAAAAGTGAACTCCCTGAAAATCATGCATTTGCTTTAGAGAAAATGTGCCTAGGGTGAGTATTAATGAGACATTTCCAAAGAAGTAGCTGTGGTAGTAGCCATAGTCTGTGTCAGCATGTTGGCAACAGTAAAGGAAAAAAAAAAGAATATACAGTATATGAAGAATATATAGGCAAAATATTGTAGTACTTTAAAGACTAACAGAATTATTTCAATGTAAGCTTTTGTCCCTTATAGCAGGGGTCCCCAACACCCGGTCCGTGACTTGGTACCAGTCTGTGGCCTTGGCAGGACCTGGCCACGGAGACAGATCTCCTGTCCCGCCCCACAAGCACGCCCCCCCACGCCCCCCTGCACGCACGGCCCACCCACCTGCACGCATGGGTGCCCCGCCCATCCCCACGCATGGCCCGCCCATCCGCCCATCTGCCCATGCGCATGAGTGTGGCCTGCCCACCCGCAAGCAACCCCTGCCCATCTGTGCATGCAGGGGAGTACGCCCCTGCCCACCCGCGAGTGTGCCCCACCCATGCACGCATGAATGCAAGTGCACCCCGCCCCCCCATGGACCCCGCCCCCCCAACCAGTCTGTGGTTTAGAGAAGGTTGGGGACCACTGCCTTATAGTATTCCCATGGTGGTGAGGATCACAGATAAGAAACGTATCAAGCTAAAACAAAGGAAAAATAAAGAAGACAAAAATGTTGTGGCACCTTAAAGACTATTGCTATATTTTAATTTGAGATTTTGTGGACAAATCCACTTCCTCACACCTTGTCATGAAAGTTCACATTAAAACATAGCAGTTAATCTTTAAGGTGCCACAACAATTTGGCTTTCTTTATTTTTATTTTGTTTTTGCCTGATACGCTAGCACAGACTAACACGGCTACCTCTTCTAAAAGATAATAAATAATGAACCATTGCCTGTTATCTGTATTCTCACCCATACATGGCTCAAACCACAATTGGCTTTTTCCTTTCCTTTTCCTTTTGCCAACTTAATAAGACGTATAGCCAGAGCTTTACAGAGCTATTTTTTTAAAGGGACTATATCTCCCACAAGCTGGCTGGATAGCTCAATGATTTAGGTACCTGGCTGTGGAGACAGAGTTTGGGAGTTCAATTCCCCTCCATGCATCCCAGAAGAACCAGCCTGTGTGGCCTTGGGCAAGTTGCAGAGTCCCAGAGCACCCCCAGTTGAAAGGAATGGTAAACCGCTTCTGAGTACTCACTGCCTAGAAAACTGTGGAAAGGGTTGCCATAAGTCAGAACTGACTTGACAACACACACGCGCACACACAGAGTCCTGGAATCACCCAACCAGCCTGACCCTTAAAACATATTGTTATCTCTTTTTCAGAAACCTAAGATAAGTCAAAGCCAATTTTCTCCCCCTCCTCCCTGTGCTTTACATCTCCTGTACATAACCCCAACCCTCTTTCGGCCTGGTGCTACAGTGGAGGTAGATGGGTTCAAGTAGGGCTGGTTTCCAGTCTGAGGAGTTTTTGGGTCCCTTGTCTTTGTCATTGGGCTTAAGTGGCTTTGCTGACAACACTCCAAGCACACCTGGGCAGCTTGGTCCAGCTACTTGGTGCTGCTCCAAGGGCCAGGTCTAACTGTAGCTCAGGACAAGCATCAGCAGGGGGGGTATTTGTCCAGGGGGGTAGAAGCTCTCCAAGGAAGCCAGGTACTGACACCAAAGATGTCAGTAGCACAGCAGGGGATCCCCATAACTGATCTAAAACAATATAGTCTTGTTGCAACTTGGAACAGCCTGGTTGGAGATGATGCCAATTGTAGTCCAGCTCAGGACCAGGCTGGAGAATTGCTGTTCAGAGAACTCTTAGAGAGTTGCTGTTTAGTTATGGCATAAAAAATATGCATGGACTAAAATCTACCTCAAGTATATGGTGCAGTGTTCTCAACTTGCAGGTGTATCTATAAATGCAGAAGGGAAAAACTGAATACAGTGAGATCAAAGGGCTGTAAGAAGTTGCACATCACAGATGTAAGAAGCACAGTGTTTACCCAATGCTTTTCATGCAATACTCTACAGCTTTCCAGAAGCTTGTCTTCTATTTCTTAGGTTGTTTTGAGGGCTAAACTCTGTTGTTAAAACTGATTCAGTGGCTCAGACTTGCTACGATGTAGCTCTCATTAAGCCCTGAACTTACTCAAAGTGAGTTCCAACAAATGTTTTAAAGTCCCATTGTATAAGAACTTTACTTTTGATCAATTCCTTTCCTTTCCTTTTTTTTTTGGGGGGGGGGAACATGCCCATAGGTAGTAAGAAAGAAGGGAAAAGGAATAACAGAAGGGAATTAAGGCATTTAGGTGCAGGAAGGTCAGGCAGCCACCCAAGGCATCCTATAGATTCACTGGGATTAAGCCCAGATGCTATTTTATTACCAGGGTATTCTTTGAAGCTACTCCTTAAGACTCTGGCCTTTAGCGGTGTCTTTTCATAACATCACATCAGTTATAACAACAACAACCTTAGAACTGCAGAGCTGGAAGGGACTCTATGGATCATCAAGTCCAGCCCCTGTCAAGGAGGCAAAGTAGGGAATTGAACTCCCAATTTATGGCTTTGCAGCCAGAGACCTAAACCACTGAGCTATGATGCTCACTTCCATGTCATTTACTCCTGCATCATCAGCACTACTTTGGTTTTGTACTGTACTTCTCACCTACCTCTTTCTAATCCACATACGTATTGAGGACTGGAAGCCTGCTGAGATAAGATTAAGGCTGGCCTTCCAGGGTTTGGAAAGTTGCTTGCCATCCTTTTTCCTGCTGGCAACGCGGGCACAATATGAGCCATTTCCTGGCTCTTTTATTGTCAGTACAGAAGCACAATATCCCATATTCATAAATTGGAGGTTTTTTGAAGAATGTCCTGGCTTTCTTAAATGGCAGTTTAAATATACAAATGCTACCTGCAAATCCAATCAGAAATTTCCCTCATATAGAATTACCTGGGGATGGAGGATTCCAGAAGATGAGCATAGGATCAGTACTATCATTACTGGGAGAAGACAGAAGCAAGAACAGCTTGGATGTGGCTATAGCACCTCTCTGCCAAAATATTTTGAAGGACTGCTTTGGACTTAATAAAATGATGAAGCAAAGGTGTGAGAAGGTACAACAAATACAATGGAGAAACATACATACCCTTTCACCTTCTAGTTAAACTAATATTGCCATGCCCGCTCATCAAATGCAGACTGGAAAGCTGTGTTCCTTAGGTATCTGGCTGAGGACTCTGCACTGTGGTTCCTGTGAGAAGAGCCAACCTGTGTGGCCTTGGGTTGCTGTAAGTCAGAATTGACTTCACTGGACACGGTTATAATTATCCTTACCAGTAGACTAGAAAAATAGGGAACATACTGTCTGTTTCCCTCTAGACATCAATTCTGATATTGCACCTTGGTAAAAGAAGGACGTGGTGGCGCTAAGAGGGATGTGGTGGAACTAAGAGGGATGTGGTGGCGCTGCGGGTTAAATCGCAGAAGCCTCTGTGCTGCAGGGTCAGAAGACCAGCAGTCGTAAGATCGAATCCACGCGACGGAGTGAGCTCCCGTCGCTTGTCCCAGCTTCTGCCAACCTAGCAGTTCGAAAGCATGTAAAAATGCAAGTAGATAAATAGGTACCACCTCGGTGGGAAGGTAACAGCGTTCCGTGTCTAGTCGCGCTGGCCACGTGACCACGGAAGATTGTCTTCGGACAAACGCTGGCTCTACGGCTTGGAAACGGGGATGAGCACCGCGCCCTAGAGTCGGACACGACTGGACAAATTGTCAAGGGGAACCTTTACCTAAAAGACCAAAGACAATATAAAATAATGCTTCCCTTGCCACCTAGAGTTGATAAGAGAATGGAACAAAGCCTCTCAAAATACATATAAAAATACTTTAAAATGTCTTTTGAAAAATAACTTTTGAAAGTAACTTAGTAACTTAGATGTTACTCATCAGACCTAAAGTAATTATTACTGTCAGTGCTCATTACTGAAAAGTACCTAGTTACAGAAGCTTCAGTAGTTGTTGTTACATGCTGTCAAGTCGCCTCTGACTTATGGTGACCCAATGAATGAGCAATCTCCACAATGTCTTGTCCTCAACAGCCCTGCTTCAACTCTTGTACACTCAAGGTTGTGGTTCATTTAGAGAGTTAATTTATCTCATATTTGGTGTTCCTCTTTTCCTGCTGCCTTCATCTTTTCCCCTTACTGTCTTTTTCAGAGAATCTTGCCTTCCCATGATATGCCCAAAGTACGACAGCCTCAATTGCATCATTTTTGCCTCCAGAGATAGTTCAGAGTTGATTTGATCTAGGACTCAATTGTTTGTCTTTCTGGCAGTCCAGCGTATCTGCAGCGTATTTCCTTCAGCATCATATCTCAAACAAATTGATTGTTCTTTTCTGTCAGCTTTCTTTACTATCCAGCTTTCACACCTGTACATAGTGATCGGGAATACAATAGTATGGGTGATCTTGGTCTCTAGTGACACATTCTTATACTTTATGATCCTTTCTAATTCCTTTATTGTTGCCTTTTGGAGTTTCAGTCTCCTTCTGATTTCTTGGTTGCACTCTCTGTTTAGACTGATGATTGAAGGAAGATGTGCAAAATCTTTAACAATTTCAATTTCTTTATTTCCAACATTGAAGTTGTGTAGTTCATCTATAATTACGATTTTTATCTTCTTAATGTTCAACTGCAGTCCTGCTTTGGCACTTTCTTCTTTCACTTTCACTAAAAGTCATTTCAAGTCATTGCTGCTTTCTGCCAGTAAGAAGGTGTCACCTGCATATTATATAGATTATTGATGTTTCTTCCACCAACGTTCACTCCTCCTTCCTCTGAATCTAGTGCAGCTTTCTGTATGATATGTTGTGGGTACAGATTCAACAGGTAAGGGAATAAAATCTAAGCCACCTTGGGGACCTTTTTAAGGAGAAAGACAGGGTTAAAATATTTCAAATAAATAAATAAATAAAATAAAAATGCACTTTTATCTCATACCTTTGCCTATAGGAAACCATTCTTTCTCCCCATGTTCTGTCCTAATGGTAGCTTCTTGTCCACAATACAGGTTATGCATTGGGATAATCAAATGATGAAGCACAGCGATTTCTTTCAGAACAAACCATAGTTTCTCATGATCCACGCAGACAAAGACTTTGCTGGAGTTTATAAAGTATAGACTGATTTTCTTCTGAAATCCTTTGGTGCACTTCACTAGCCAGTGGATATGTGTAATATGATCTTAGAGTGCCTCTTCCTTTTTGGTATCCAGCTTGAATATCAGACATTTCTTGCTTCGTATAAGAAAAAGGTCTTTGTTGCAACACCTTGAACATCACTTTGCTTGCATGGGAAATTAGAACAATGGTCCTATATTACTGCACTCTTTGGTGTCTCCTTTCTTGGGGACAGAAATATATATTGAATGTTGCCAGTCTGTGGGCCATTGTTTTGTTTTCCATATTTGTTGGCATATTCTTGTTAGGATTTTGACAGGCTGGTCCTATTGGATCTGAGTGTCACATAGGCTGGAGGAAAATGAATGCTTCAGCATAAAGTCCCCTTTTCAGGTGATAGAAGATCTTCCTTTCATGGCAGAAGAGTGCTAAGAACATAAAAGTACTTTTGTTAAGCTGAAGCTAAAGTTTCTGTGATCTTGACATGTAATTTCCAAAGTGCTGCATACACTGCTGGGGCTATAGAAGTATTTCACATCTACATACTTCAACCCTAGAAAATATGATAAAATAGACTAAATCTGAAAATGTGCAGAGTACAAACGTCTGCAACATAAAAGCCAGTACAGACACTAAAAAGGAGTTTGTGATCTCAGGCAGATATACTGAAGTGCATGGATGCAAGCAACAGTGTTCTATGCTCACGATGTAGCAACTTATGACAGCAAGATGTAAAATAACCTATAATGTTGGATATATCTTTTCCTCTAGAGCATCAAGGAAAACCACATCTAAAGCCAAAATACTGGGTTGGATGGATTTACATCCTAATTAAGTTTACTTTGTCAATAGTCTTTGGATGGGTTGTAAATATAGTCACCTGGAGGAGAATCTATTAAAACTGCTGGATTTATTTTGAAGTAAATAGGTTGAGGATTTTGGCACTCATTCCCAAATTCTTAAGTTTACAAGTGGGGAAAATTCGAGGATTTTTTTTTTAAAAAAACAAGCGTTCAGGAATGAACAACCTTAATTGACCTGTAGATTATATTTTTGAATTCATTACCGGTAAAAATGGGCAAGTCAGAGCCGGTCCAATGCCAAACAATGAACAACTATAGTAAAATTGGTTCATTTGTCCTTTGATCCATAAGCAAAGGATGTTCCTGTTTAATGTGCAAAGCCACAGATTGTTGTTGTAGTTTATATACAAAAAGTAGCTATCTCCTTAGAACATAAAAAGGATTTTTCATTGTGCTCAGCTGGTGGAAAGGTTTAGGATTACATTTTGTTTTTATAGGAAGGATATCTCCAACAGAATATTGGTTATAAGCCAGTTGTACAGCTAGACATCTGCTGAGGTAATTCCCCTCCCCTCAACTTTTAAAAGTACTGGTAATTCCCTGTTAAAATAACATTCTTCATGTAAAGTGTATCTTTGACCAATCCACACCTGATATACCAAATTCTGCAGAAGCTTATAGTAAATAATAATAATCACATGTTGCCAAATCAGTTCTGACCTAGGGTGACCCTTTTCAGTCTTTTCTAGGTCGTGCGTACTGAGATGTGGTTTACCATTCTTTTCTTCTGGGAGTGCCCTGGGACTGTGTGGCTTGCCCAGGGCCAGACAGGCTGGCTCTATGCACAAGAGGCACAGTGGGAGGGATTCGAACTCCCCACCTCTGGCTTCCCAGCCAGATACCTAAACCACTGAGCTATCCAGCCAACCTATAGTAAATAATTGGTTGGTTAATGTTAATCGGTTAGTGTAAAATTCAGTTGTACCTCATTCTGTTGCTACTCATAACAGCAGTAGCCATTAGACGTGAGAGCATGGAGCAAACTCCACACCAGGAAAAGGCAAAAGTCTGCTTTCCAGATACTTGCTAAGCTACAGCTCCCAACCAGTGGCATAGTGTTGGTTGCCAGCACCCAGGGCGAAGCAAGTATTGTGGGACGTGGATCACGTGCTGGTTCTGTGACACAACGCGTGGGTGGGGCGCGTGGGTGGAGTGCATGGGCAGGGTGGGAAAAGCTCTCTGGGTGGTGTCATGAAGTGGCCGTGGAGTCACTCAAGGTCTGAGTTGGTGGCGGTGGCAGGCCTGGCGCCCCTGGTGGCTTGGACTCAGACTGCTGGGAGGGGAAAGATGAGCGTGAGGAGTGGCTGCAGGAGCGTGCCAGGCAGGGTGGCCTGCACACTCCTAAGCATTTTGCACCCAGGGCGACTACCCCTGTAGCCCCCCCACCCCCAGCTATGCCGCTGCTCTCAGCATTCATCAAGACTGGTTATGGCGGCTTCGGCTAGCATGGGAGCTGCAGTCCA
Source organism: Intellagama lesueurii (assembly GCA_037013535.1). NCBI lineage: Eukaryota > Metazoa > Chordata > Lepidosauria > Squamata > Agamidae > Intellagama > Intellagama lesueurii. The sequence goes on along the minus strand of JBAJHW010000005.1, from coordinate 64,892,410 downwards.
ACAACACCTGGAGAGCCACATCTTGCCCACTCTTGCATTCAGTGTGTCAACATGCATGTAGAACGAAGCTGCTCTCCCCCCTCCTCTTATCAGCATGATTGGTAAAGAGCATGACTGCCCCTCTTTTAATTTTTTTAGCCTCAGTGATGGAGTCCAAAAGAGAAACAGCAGGGTAAAGGGACAAACAGAAAGCCCTCACTAATTCTGAGGTTGTTATTCCAAAACTTTTAAATTCCATTTATTTTGTTTTTCTTCATAGTCTGAAGGCGGAGGGAGCACAGTTTCACAGCACATAGTGAAGGAACCTCTTCTAAGAGTTATAATAGAAATGTAACATAAATATCTCACAATTTTGTATTAGGTTGACCAACAATCTTGTGAAAAGGGATAAAAAGTACCTATTCAGCACCACAGAGGATTCACTGGGTGTGGCAAGGCAAGACGGGACAGGCAATGCAAACCAAAACTCCACATCATGCACTCCTAATATATGTGATTTCACAATCCCAATTTGCATTTATAAAGTCTCAAGTGTTCAGGGTGGCCAGATCTGATGTGTGTATGTTATTTATCACACAGAGGGATGTGAAAAATGAGTTTGGTGCGAGCTATGGTTTTACAATATGCACAGTGACACAAAAAGAGCACAATCTGGAAGCAGATTCCAAATAGAATATAATTTCCCCATTTCTCAGTTTGCTCCCAATGTGACCTATAAAATGCAAGGAAGTGATAATTTCATTTTCAAGTACAGAAACAACCTAAGGGCAGATTTATACTGTGCAGTAGCAGCTGTGTTTGCTACAATTACACAACTGTTTCCTGCAGGGCAATTGTAAAGTATCAGGTAAGATGTGTATCTTAAAGCACATAGTAAACAGTCCTCAGAGACTGGCAGCCAGTTACAGGGAATATAGGTGTAACAAAAATGGCTGCTAGTATGAACTGACAATTATCTCTAAACCTGGGGATGTTACTTGATGTCTACACTTAGCAAAACAGAGAACTGACACTTGACAACCGTATCATGTCCCTAGTTCAAATTTTGCCTCAGCTGTGAACTTATTCTTTCTTTCAACTGACATGGAAGAAGAAAGATGCTTGTAGGAATTTCTGCCTCATGTTTCAAAACAAATTTACAGGCTCTGATGCTAGTTTGACTTATGTTAGGTGGGTAGGACCATTTGGTGCTCTACCTCAGGCAGCAAATGTCTTTGTCTAGCCCTACTACTCTGGAATTTCCATCATTCTTTACATGTGGAGGTGGGACAAAGGTCTGAGCAGAAAAGCATCCTCTGTCCATGGAGGCTCTCTGGATCACGTGATTGTACTACTGAGATAATGTAAATCAAACGTACAGTGTTATGAGGGTATGAAAAACTATGCAACAAATAAGCAACACACTGGAGGTGGGCATGACAGCCTACAATCCTAGTAGTCCAACAGGTTAGTAATAAGAGTTATCTCATTAATTGTGGATTAAGTATGTTTGAATTTAAATGTCAGCTACAGGTCTTCAGGTCCTACTGAGCAGACTGGAAACATTAGTAACAAGCCAAGAGGTAGGGCTCTGGAATTTGTAGGTTTGTTTTCAAAGTACATTCCTGGAGCAAAATCAGATTTCCAGAATGTTCTCATTCTACAAACAAGGATTGTATTTTTTTCATAAGTGTTCTAACTTCATAAAAGCAAATTTAATGTAAAATATTGCTCATTCTAATCTTAGGACTCAGGGTGGTCTACAGCAGGAATGTGTGAATATCATTAGCTTTGATTTGGTATGAGTTTGTTTTACATATAATAAGCAATTTGCTTCAAGCCAATTTGAACATATCTGCTTAAACTTGGATACAATATTTGACAATGTTTGTATCTATTTGTTGGGGTCCCAAGAATGAAAAAAACGTGAATGTGGGGGAAAATAAAGGACTTTGACCTGTAACAGGGGGTGCCATCAACTACTGCTGGATCTCCAGTGTGCAGGCAAAACTCTCACCAGTTTCCTTCTGTTCCTCTCCCCCACCCAAACCATGCAATTTATTCACAACAAAAATAACTTGTTAAATGCAGAAGGAATACCCCTGATTAGTAGTTTCACTGTCCTAGTGGGTAGAGTACTTGAGCATTGCCTTTTGTGTCACAATTGCCGCCAATACCTATTTGGAATAGGTACAGTGTGGAAAGAAAAACCCAAAAACCCAAAAATATTTTTCTACACTTTTAATTGTATTTATTGTATTGTTATTTTATCCTCACTGCACTTTATGACTTTTGATTTGTGGCCCTAATGTATTGATGTTGTTATTGCTATTTTGCTACTTTGTTGTTTTATGTTACTTGTTGTAAATCACCCAGAGTGGCCTTGGCTTTCAGATGGGCAATATATAAACAAACAAACAAACAAACAAGTCCTGCAAAAATAAAAGCCAACATGTAAAATAATCTGTTAAAAGATTGCTATTTGCATTACTTTCATTTCCTGTTCTGAGACAGTTCTTAAATTTTTGGGAATTTGAAATGGTGGTCACTATAAAAATGTCTTTCTCCTTTGCTGTTCACTGAGAGACTGCTATTATAGGGGACAAAGATCTAAGAATCTATTAGGGGAAAATGTTAAAATTTACGGAGTGGCCAGACAGATTCTCCCAGCAGCTCATTTTATTCAAGAGGTGCAGTGTTGAATACTGGCCAAAAGAGAGGACAGTGATTGAAGCAGCCATATTAAAGAAATAAATCAAATGTGCCCTACCATACAACTCAATTTTTAAATTTAAGCTACTAGTGAAATGTTTTTTAACTTTTGGATTTTTTTAAACAATAGAAAGCAATGCAAAATTGCCACAATGCTTCATTTGAAAGCAGCCTGAAGCTTTACAATGTGCCATGTTATGTTACTTTTGCAAGTGGCTGGGTGGGGATCGATTCAATCCTATGCACGGCTAATCAACCACAACCCCAAATGAATCAGTGGGAGTTACATAGTGAAGAATCTACAAGATAATTCAGAGGGGAAAAACGGGGGAGGGGGCAGGGATATTTTCACAAAACAAATTCTCCTCAGTTTACTGGGTCAATTTCTGAAACATTTGGTTCAAGGCCATTCACAAAACCCTTTTACAACTCTTACCCACAGCCAGGATGGGCCTTACCATGAGTCAGGGAGGGATGGCAGATTTCAGCTGCTGTGACAGGGCAGCACATTGTTAGCTGTTTAATTTGCTGAGTACTTTTCTACTTTCAGGGAAGGAAGGAGATGCTTGTGGAGTTTCCTGTTGCCATGTGCCAGAATAACCGTGTTGGGTTTTAGTACTAAATCATTGACTGGCATGGTTAGGGAACACCGTCTGAGGCAGCAAAATATCTTGGGCCAGGCTTGCCCAAACCACCTTGCCATCTCCATTGAAGACTGAAAGAAGTTCCGCGTTACAATTTATCTCAAACATTAGGCCACAATCCAGCAAAGAAAATCTATGTGAAAACAATTTTTCATATACAGATGTCGATTAACACATATAGAAAAGTCTGTTACTCCCTTTGGGGGCTGACGCAGAGAGTTCCTTTCATCTAGTATTCAGCATGTGTGCTGTTCCTGCATCTCTCACATGTTGTCCTGAGCATATGATAAGCAGATGGAGGGCGAGAAGGTGATGAGCCAAAACTGAGATAGAATGCAGTCAACTAGCAAATGTAACCTTAGATGAACTGCAGTTTTGAGTGCAATAGTTAAGGGAATGGGCTGCTTAACAGTACTCATTCTCCTCCAACTGTTCTTTACTCCCTCAAATTTCCCATCAGCTACCTGTCACAGGGGAGGGGAACTTTTTACTAAATACCATCAGTAGCAGACTCTTGCCTTCTTAAGATATTTAATTACTGGATTACGTTAGTGCAAATGAGTGATACCAGGCTCCCTAAGGCATGTTTAGATGAACAAATGATCAGAACCTCTAAAAAATCTTGGTTTTTAAATCTTTTAAAATCATTTACAAAATACAGGTTTGGTGTTGAAATGGTTAACACATTTGATTGTAATATAAAAAATGTTTTTAAACAAAGAATTTTACACATTGGGGCTCAGGTGGATTTAGCAGATTTGGTATCAGTGAGATCTATGAAATGGCTGGTGAGGTCCAAGGTTCAGTTCCAGGAAGAAAAATATTTGTCTTTTAAAATGAAAAAAACAATCCTGCATGTGGCCTTTACTCGTCTCTGCTTCGAACAAATGGATACAATGATGCAACCAGGTCAATTTTTGGATATCCCCGTCCAAAATAGACTCTGCCTGTGTGGAATAGATGGTTGAAGATCTTGCACATTATCTGTTGCATTGTCAGCTATATGACAGCATTAGAGAACATTACCTTGCACCTTTTCTTAATAGTATGAGAACATGGGATAATGAGAGGAAACTGCACCTTCTGTTGAGTGGATCTAGCTTATACATGACACAGAGTTTTGCCCTTTTTGCTGTTAAGGCAACCTCCCTTAGGAAGAAAGAGGAAGAAAAGGAATGTGTGTTAGAGACATAATTGGATGTCTATTTGAGGATTTGATTGATGTAATCTTATATATGATTTAGTGACTTTGAAATCCTTCCTTTCACTCATGGGCTGGGAGTCTTTGGGTTTTTGTATATTGTGTACAGTGTATTTGAAATGGTCTGAAGACCTCTTCAATAAAAGTTATATTCTATTCTATTGTCCTCAAATTTCCCATCTGCTACCTGTCACAGGGGTGGGGAACTTTTTACAGTTTTTCTTTTTTTTAAGGAAACAAAAGCACATCTTAGAAAAGGAATCTAGAGCAGGAAAAAAACCCCAGCTAGAATGGAAAATAATTAACCAGTTTCTTTCAAATGTCGTCCCTCACTTTACCTTCCCCAGCTACCTCCCATGGCGGCTTTTAAGCAAATAAAAACTGTGTGGCGCATCTAGTTCATATATTAGTATAGCTTTGGTGATCCTGAATATTCATTTCCTTTAGCATTTCAGACACCTCTGCGTCTGATACATGCCCATTATCCAAAGACACAAGCACAATGCCTGCCCATCTTTACAACATCTGCTACACTTTCACATGAAAAACAGTAGAAGTGGGGGCCCCTACATGCTTAAGGCTGTTCTCACAGAGAAAATGAAAGGTTTCATTTCTGAATCTAGGAAATGACCACTTGGCTGGGAGACTGGGAAGAAAAATAAAATCTATATGATACTCTGCTTTTGATATACGAGTTTCAAGGAAATTTGCCAAGGGAAGAAGAGGCGAATGTATAGGCTGTGGAGGAAGATACCGTATGGCACATCTATACTCCACATTTGTAGGAGGACTTAGTATATTCATTGCTACTTGATTCTACAAAGGATTTTAGAAATTGTATTATAATGAAGATCTGACTTTTTTTTTCTTTTTGGCAATCCTCCTGAGCTTTTTCACTACTCTTCCTGAGGTTATTTAATGGGAAATTGTAACAGCTGTCGATGTTTGAAAGCACTTTAAATCCACAATGTGGACATGCTTTCCTTGGACTTCATCTCACCTCTTGAGGTGGGCACCATCTTCTCTCCCCAGAGTCATCTTCTCACAGCATAGCTAATGGAAGACCTGTGGTGGTCCAGGATAGGCTACTTTATCATCACAACTGACTTCCTGCTGTCTGCCAGGAAGTTCACTTGCTCACATGATCCATTCATTTGCAAAGGGGCTCCCAGAGTTTTCTCCAGACTCATATAAACTCAGAAGGGAAATTATTATTTTTTACTATTAGCTATGAATATTTATTGACATTAATACCTGAGAAGTGCAAACAAATATACAAAAATTATAAAATATGCTGACCAAAATATCATGGAGCTTTCATACCCCATTTATAACACAATGGATATAAATCCTGTCAGCAAATTGCCTCAAGTTAAGAAATTAGCATAGGCATTTGCTGTTGCAGACCATGTTTTGCCACTTAGCACACAACAGAAAATGCCTATGCTGACTTTGGAATTTGTGGCAATTTGCTAGTGAGATTTAAACCAACTGTGTTATGCCAGTAGATGTAACTAATAGGATTTTGGCCACAGTGAAAATCAATATATAGTTGATTACATACAAGATAGAAGAGCTTGATACTGTAAACTATAACTTAAAGTTCTGTATGAACAAATAGGTTTCCAATATGGACATAAGGTTGTCAGCATATATTAAATAACAGTGAGAAGACTGTTCCATATAATGGCTGCCATCATACTAGGTTCCTTGCTGTAAACAACTAGGGGACAGAATTCAAGACCATGTTGTATCATCAGGAGGGCCTCACCAGATCAGATTATTTGAATGACTAAATGAATCAATAAATTAGAAGGTGGTTCCTCGAGTAACCAGGTCCCAAAATGTTTAGGACTTTCTGTACTAAAAATCAGCGGTGGCTTATGGTCTGAGCTGGCTGTATGTGTTTGGCTCATTCCAAAATTTCTAGGTGAGCCCCTACTTTCTGCAGCCACGGGCTTCCTGTTCTAACGATTGTATTTAAACCTTAAAATGCCCCTTTCCCCATTAAAAGACAATGGAGATGGTGGATTAGCTTGGGAGGACATACTGTGATTTTTTTAAAAAAATGATACCTCCCTTGTTTCATTGAGACAAGCTTCCAGCACATCTTACAAAGTGCCTTAAATATCTTAACTGAGGGCATCAAGGAAATGGACAAGGATATTTGCTCCTTGAAGCCACAGACCTGTTAAGATATATTTTAAATGTGTGTCAGGCCAGATGTGGCACAAACTCTGTCTGGCTTCAAGTGTGGAGAATTCTGCAGACTTTAAAAAATACATTTTGACCTGTGACTAATATTTTGAGGGCACTTTCAGTGCCAGAGTTTCTGCCAAGTATGTTCTTCTGGAGCAAGCTTCTTATGGTCATCATGTTTGCTATCTATATTACCAAGAGATACAAGGAACACGTTGTGTAAGAAAAGAAGAATTTCCCTTAGAAAGCTGAGAAAAATTCAAAAGATGTGGATTTAGACATAGGGGATTCTACACTACTAGAAGAAAGTTCACATGTACAATTCTTAATTTTGGGTACAGTCTAGTAGTGGTGCACTTTGTAAAGTCTAGGTATTCGGAGTACATCGTTTGAGGAAGCTTCGTATGTTTGTCTAATTTAGTATCTCCCCAGGTGGTAGAAACAAGATATAGCATGTCTACAGTGATATTTATGTAAGCCTTGATGACAAAATATGGGTTGAAGCAACCCTCGTTTGAAGAAAGGGATAAACACCTCTTGATCTGTGTGTGGTAGCAATAGTTATGACTGTTTAAAAACAATAACAAAGTTACATTTGCAAGGTGGGTCATCCCTAGTATTAGGCAGAATGAACCAATTGTCTCAGGTGACTAATGCTAGGAGGTGGCAGCCAGGCAGGAAGAAGAGTGAGATTATGTGCCACGTGGTCTGCCCTGTGAAATCGCCCCCCACCGGCTTATCTGTTGCATTCAAGTGTAAAAGGGGACAATATTAATGAAAGATTTATTTGATAGTTCAGTCAGCTTTTCTACAAGGAATGAGAAAGAGAAATGTGCTGTATTATTCTTTCTCTTAAACAGTAAAATAATTTGTATCATCCCTTCTTGCAAGAGACACCTTGTAATGTAAAACAAACGAAAATTGTCCCTTTGACATTTATATCTGGAAGTTGAGTCATGGCAACCGGACTTCTTTCTTATTAGGTTTAAATGTTTCGCTACTTGTCCAAGTAGCTTCTTCCTGGATGAGTAGCAAAACGTTCTAACCTAATAAAAAAGAAATCCAGTTGCCATGACTCAGCTTCCAGATAACCTCATCTGGATGACTGAGAATCTTCTCAGATATTTTGACATTTATAGTTCTTATAATAATTTCTATTTCATTTCACAAACATTAATGCAATAAATGGAATTAGGATCTGAAGTTATTATGAAGTTTAGAAAGGTAGGAAAGTATGTGCAAATGCTGCATCCTTCAGCATAATTGGGGCTACTTGTTAGTGGACATTGTCCAATGAAACCTTCACTCAGGCTTGCATCCCCTGAATTGAGAAATACTGGTATAAGGAGATTCATTTCTGACAACCTAACGACATACATTCTGTTTCTTACTGTGTTTTTTTTAATTGTCTTATTTCAACTGGCTTTCTATAATTTATCACTTTTTTCTAGTGGACTGTGCCTATGCTTGTTGCTGTTTTCTGGTTATTTTGTTTTGCAGTATAATTGTATTATATTTTTAAAACTTTTTGTGAGCCATTTTGGAAGCCAAAAATGGCCTTAAAATGCCAAAAGATAAAATCAGAGAAGGACAATACTGCTGAGCTTTACAATTTGGAGTGCAGACATGTCATCTTCACTTTAGGCACTTGCAACAGCCTACAGCAAGATAATTTTGCTTAGAGAATATACTCTCTCTTGCTCTTTATGAAACCATGGAAATGTACTTAGGTGGAGAAGGAGGTATACAGTACTTGTCACCTGAAAGGGTTCAAGTACCACCAGTGAAAAGGCCCTGCCTTCCACACTCCCCAAATTAACCTGAGATGGTGGTGGATCATAGAACAGAGCTTTTTTCTAAAGTCCTTAAGGAATGGGCAACAAAACTGGCATCAGTATATGGTTCACTTGAGCTTCTGCCAGTGTCATGACATGCCAGTTAGGTCCATCGGTGGTGCTATTCAAAGGAGTACCAGACAGTTGAATCTAGCCATGAGAAACCAGGGTTCAAGACAGGGATTGCTCATGAAGGGAAATATTACAGCCTCAACATACCTGGAGCTGGGTATAGTTGGCAGAACCACATGGGAACAACCAAGTAGTTCTTCAAATGATCCAGACTCAAATTGTTGGGGGTTGCAATTGCGATAACCAGAATTTCAAGTATCTGTTGGTATATATTCCAACCATGTTCTGCTTTGTGTTCATAAGTGCCTTTCCATAATTTAAGTTAGGGATCCCAGTAGTTTTAGGGGCAAGGCTTCCAGGACATTAACAGTTGACTGACAGCTGATACATACGTATGAATAAATGAAGCTGTCAAAGCTCTCCTCATCACTGAGAAACAACTTCAGCTACTGAATTTTGTCTTTCCTACCTGTTAACAGCCTAAGAGGTCTTCCAGAACAAATATTGGTATCATATCTAGTTCAAGTCTGCTGCTTTCAAAAATTATATACCATCTATATCCAGGGGACATCAAACCTGATAGCGATGGTTCACTTTGACTTTTCCTGATGATTCAGTTGCTGCCCAGTTTTATCACTCAGGGTGCAACAATCAGCTAAGTTATTCTATCTTTCTTCCAGATCCACAGCTCCCTGTGTTCCTATAGTTTTGACATAGGGTCAAAATGTGTGATGAGTCTTGCACTGTTCCCTAGTTTTTCAAAATGTTTTGGCTAGGTTGATTAGTCAATCTGATTGAACCCCCTCCTACATTTCCTTGCCTTTACAAAAACGCTCTTCCTTGCTTCTTTCTCTTGACAGCTTTGAATGGCTATAACCCCTCTGGTGTGCAGTTTTCATCATCAGTAATATGAATAACTTGCTTCCTGTGTTAAAAAAAAACACCCTAGAAACAATGAAAAGGAGGCAGAATTCATCCACTGCTTCCTGCGAGCCTATTGTCTTAAAAATCTTGTAATGCAGGTGCAAATTGTGTGTACATTTGTTTGTTGATCATCCAAGGGCAACAGAATGAAAAATCTATGCCTGTGATCTTATCAAATGATGTTTGTTGCAAGGGCAGTTGGTTGGCCTTTGGGCCCAGTTTATATCCTGGCCAGATTGTTCCTAGCAATTTCAAGACCAGAACAAGCAAAAAACCAGCAACACGATGACCTTATTTGCTCTCATACAAAATTTTACAGACCCAGCCTGTCCTGGAAAAAATCTGAGCAGACTTGCTAACTTCACTTGAGCAGTGCAGTGATTTATGTTAACAGAGAATTTAAACAGGCTTTAAAAACTGGCTGAGAGAGACAGTGCAATTCCATGAGATCTGGATTCATCTTAAATGTTTGCATATCATTCTGACTGTTTCTTGTTGGAATGTACAAGAATGTCACAAATGCCTGCATTATGGGTTTTCTGACACTAACAAGTTAACAGTTTAATTTTATACATATTTATCACTGTGTTTTGTTTTCTAAATTTAGGAGCATAGGAAGGATTTCATGTCATAAATAAGAATCTGCAAAGAACTGCAGCCTGCAAGTTGTATGAGGAACCTGTTGTTCATATTTGGCTAGCAACGTAGAAAGTTACTTTGCATGGGGACATAGAGAACTGCCTAACACTGTCAGACCATTGGTCCATCTAGCCCAGTGGTTCCCAACCTTGGGTAACCTAGGTGTTCTTGGACTGCAATTCCCAGAAACCCTGGGCAGTACAGCTGGTGGTGAAAGCTTCTGGGAACTGCAGTCCAAGAACAACTGGAATACTCAAGATTGGGAAGTACTGATCTAGCCCAATGTTTAGCTCTGGCTGGCAGCTGATCTCCAGGGGTTTAGGCAGGACTTTAACCTAGCACTACCAGACAATGTCTGACATCCCTGCTGCTCTCCCATCCAAGTACAAACCAGGCTTAATTCTGTTTAGGTTTCAGAATTGGACAGGTCACGGACTCCCTAAGTCCCATTCAGGTGAATGCCACTTACTCCTGAGCAAACATGCACAGGATTGCATGGTAACTCTTTGAAAGACCAACCCAAGATACACAGTCACAAAAGATATAGTTCTATATAAAGTGATATCACATCTGTGTTAGGTTGTCTGGATGCTGCAGAGCTCTTGGTAAATATTCAGAGTGACGTTTCTGAGAAATGAAGTTACACTGTGTTGCCTTTGCAGAATATGGTCAGATGCTTGATCCAAATAAGCCAGAGGTGCCTCCAGTTAATCAAAAGGCAGATCAATGAACAGGGATCTTAACTGTGCTGGATGGGATTATATCCCCTACCTTGAAAACTCAGGTTCACAGCTTGGGTGTACTCCTGGACTCATCCCTCAATTTGAATGTCTAGATTTCAGCAGTGGCCAGAAGTGTGTTTGCATAGTTAAAGCTAATTTGCCAGCTGTATCCGTCTCTGGAGATTTAGCCACAGTGACACATGCCTTAGTTACAGCCTGCTTGGATTACTGTAGTGCACTCTACATGGGTCTGCCTTTGAAGAGTGGAAACTTCAGCTGGTCCAAAGTGCTGTATTTAAACTGTTGGATGGGGCCATTTACAGGGAGTACATAATTCCCCTGCTAGAACAGCTTTACTGACTGCTGGTCCATTTCCAGGCTTAGTTCAAATTGCTAATTATTACTTAGAAAGCCCTGTATAGCTTGAATCCTGACTATCTGAAGGATCAGATCTCCCCATATGAGCTTCCTCAGCTCTTGAGATATTTAGGCGAGACAGTTCTGTTGGTGAAGATGCAAGAGAGAGCCTTCTCAGTGACTGCTCCCAGGTTGTGGAACACCCTCCCTCAGGAAACTAGGTTAGCCCCATCCCTCTTGTCCTTCACGAGACAGGTGAAGGCCTTGCTTTTTTGATTGGTTTTTAACAAATGAATTATTGCACCCTTGTGTGTTGCCTTTAAGAGGTTTTGGCTGAGAGGGGTCTTTCTGGAATGGAGTGAAAGCCAATCAATCCGGTAGCAGCCAAATGTTTCCTCTCTGCCTCAGGATTTTGAAGAGAGACATTCCTCTCTACTTTTTTTAGTCACAGTCTGTGGACAGTTAGAGCAATGGATTTAGTTAGTCAGCAAGTCATGCAGTTAGACAGCATGAAGCTAGTTAGTTAAGCTCTGTTTATGTAACCCGTTAATATTTTTCTACAGAATGCTGCTTGTTTTTGTTCTAAGAACTGTGAGTCATCAGGGCATTTTTATTCTTTTCTCTTACCAGTGTCTCTGAGTGAATTTTTGAGGCAGTAAGTGCCAATTGAGGAGTGCCAAATAAAGTGTGGTCTACTGTAGGGAGACCTGAAGCTAATTCTGCTCCATAGGTCCCTGAACTTTTATCTGCTGTGTAGTTAGAGGTTTTTAAGCCAATAAAGTTCTACACTCTGCCAATAAAACAAATATTCAGTACTTTTTAAAACAGGCAGCAGGGTCTTTGTAGTAAGCATAGGTGTTGTTTGGAAGTATGATTGCTAACTCAGTCATTAAGGATTGCCTCAGTCATGTCCTTGGAATGATAAGAGATTTCAGCTTATAATGATAGGCTATCTGCAATGTATAGGTTGCTTCTGAAATAGCATTCTTGCAATTGAAAACAACGACTGTTACAAAAAAAAAAATCCACATTCTTTGGTGTGTTGTTTTTGTGGTACATTCCCACAAGACATACCAACAGTCAGAGACACTGACTTCTGTTCAGTAGATTTTAGCAGGATAACGTTATGTTGGTATGCCAAAGAAATGGATTGGAGAATCAGAAAGAGATGCCATAAACCATTCTGGTTCAGTATAGCCCCCTGTACACTTGCACTGAGGGCTGACTTGGTTCAGAGAGGTCCAGTGGTCACACTACACCTTCCTGTGTATGCATGTTGGCCTCCAATATGTCACCGGAACCATGATATGGTAGCTCGTGAGATGTTCCGGAATCATTGGAGCACATGGGATGAAACCTACATTATGAGTAGGTGCAATGCAAATAAGTCTTGCCGTGAAGACACTAGGACAACGGCAGGACCCAGCTGGGATACTGCTGACTAAAACAGACATGATGTTCTAGTACTGAAGTTTCAGCATTCCTAACCAAGGGGGTGGGGGGGAGACTCTAAAATTATAATTTTAGAGATCATAGAAGCCAAGCATCTATTTCTCCTTCGGCTGACTTCTTTGAGACAATTTTTATTCTCCTTCCCCCTCCTGCTTCCCAGAAGTGACTATAAAGGTAACCCCAGCAATCATTTCAGAGAAGAGTACAATACTCAGACATCCCTGAACCATCTCAGGACAGGTCCTTGTTATGATGCAGAAACATTAGTGATTTGGACACATTTGGGGATATAGTAAAGTTGCTACTGAGAAGGTCCACATTTTATATATATTTATTATATTATATATGTAATTATATTACATATGTTATTATATTAGAGAGTATGTAATTATATGTATGTAAGTATATAAGTATGTAATTGTATTAGAGACAGAAAGAGAAACTTGGAGAAGACAGAACAGGGTTTGAATTTTCTAAATATAAGAATCCTCTGAAGTGAGCCAAGACACCATGTAAACATATAATCCTGTTTATTCAACTAACGTTTTGTTAGTTTTATGTTCTCCTAACAATAGCCATTCTTGACAAATCAGCCCATCTGAGGATGGTTTCAGCAGCAGTGATATCATAGTCAGATTTGGTGTTTCAGTTTAAGGTTTTTTATTTCGGAAATAAAAAACCACAAGGATTGTTCACTTCCAAGGGTGCCCCTAGAAAAACAGAGCCCTAAAACAACATAAGCCATAAATTACTGCATGTAAAGGTAACATTCATCCAAGAGCCAATGAATATTTAGTATGGAACTGATATTTCATTCAACGTTTCCTTCTTTTTCCATATGTCTAATGAAGTGAATGTGTCCCGGAAAGTTCACATTAAAATGTAATAGTCTTTAAGGTGCCACATGTTTTTGTCTATTTTTTGTTTTGTTTTCTGTTTCTTTGGATTTTGCCTGATATCCTAGAAAATAAGTTTTCTTGGCATGAAATGTGTTTTGGCAAAACTGGATCCCATTAACATGACAGCAAAGCAAAAGCAAAGTATGCTGCTTATATACCGCCCCATAGTGCTTAAAGCACTCTTTGAGCGGTTTACAAGTTAATTGCAGGCTACACATTACCCCCCCCCCCCCCCCGAGCTGAGTACTCATTTTACCAACCTTGGAAGGATAGAAGGCTGAGTCAACCTTGAGCCGGCTACCTGGGATTGAACCCTGATCGTGAGCACAGTTTTGGCCACAGTACAGCAGTTCAACCACTGCACCACGAGGCTCCTAATCAGCACAGATGATTTAGTCACTTCTCATTCTCCACCCAGTTTTGAGTGTGTGTGGGCGAGGATGAAGATGAGGAGGTTGCTAGGGATGGGATTTTTTTTAAAAAGGGACTACAAACCCATAATTCCCCATTCAAGGAGTTCTATTTGACAGACAGAGAAGTTATAGACACCTAAAAATGGCTCATGCACAAGAAGGACCTAACCTGGAAGTCTTTGAAGCCTAGCTAGACCTAGCTCCACTCAAGTTTTCTGTTTCTCCCCTAGTGCTCACTGGATGCTTTCTTTCTGAACAGGACGCTAAGTGGCGCTAGGCCTTACTACGCCTCAAAACTTCCAGTTTTCCCAGGTGAGCTACATTTAGGTGTCTGTAATGCCAGGTGCCTGTCAGGTAGAACTCCTAGAGGGACCATGGGGATAGTGCAAGTGAGCTGTGTATGTTATCACAGACCTGAACTCAACCTAGCATTCTCCTGCATCACATTTTTTCTTCTTTCTTAGGCGAGCAATGAACATTGAGCAATTTCAGTCCTTTCAGATTAGCATTAAAACAAAGGGGTTTGCACAGGTGAACCCACAGTAGTGACTGAGAACCATCATAGATCATGATTTCCCTTACCGACATATTTTGTATTAGTATATTTTGTTCTGTGATTGGTCATTGGTAGGTGAACATTGGCTTAATTTGCAAGACTAATCACTGAGGAATGTATCCATTAAGGGAAGGAAAAACAGGTTGAGGAAATCACACATTCCTATCATCTGATTTGACTCAAACAACTGGAAGCCTTTATTGCTACTGTCCAAAGAAGACTGTCATGGTGGATAAGCTCTCCTGCTAATGCGATCCACTAAAGCCTTTAAAACTATAATAATTTGTATATATGATTCTCATTCTTTACACACATTAACAGAGGCCACCTAGAGAGAAATACAACTGACTGTCAAAAATCATTCTTGTTGAACTTAATTTACTGAAGTACAAGAATAAGACAGTTATGTATTATATATTCAAAATATTTGAATGGCAAATATAAGGCATGTTTTGGTTGTATATTTGTTAAAGGTTACCTTGGTTTCTGTGTTGTGATGTATGAATATTTGTATGATAAATAACAAAAAGAAAAGAAGAAGGTGGTTTTTAAAAAGAAAGAAATGGAGCCTGGGAAGCTGTCCTTCTAACTTTGTTTTTGCCCGCCCAGCCTGGAATAAAGAGACGAGACACAGGTGTTGGATAAAACTAGGGCCACAACTTTATTAACTATAAAAACATTGAGTTCCCCTCTCCAAGGGGGCCTACTGTAGTGTGAAACTATCCTCTGACTCCTGTGTACCATTTACAACCAGAACAGGCCACCAAGGGCGAGTTCCAATTGCTGAAGAGCGCTGCTTCTGACTAGCATGTCTTCAGCCACCCATCTGCAGGAATCCTCCCACTGCTTCAGTCACCGAGCCTCGAGACCCTAGGTGCACTGCTGCCCGGGAGATTCGCTTAACTCCATTCCCCTTCATATACTCCTTGTTCTACCAATCAGGGAAATGGGTTGATTGACACCCTCCTCAGGTGTCCCAAAGGGGCTCACCAAATCTCTTACCTTTCACACTACCCACCACGGCAAAGGGGGTATTCATATGCCCCATGCCCACCACCACTGCCGAAAATTTCGGCCCAAAGGCCCCCTTGCAAATCCCAGAGAAATAGGTCCAATCCCAACTCCGCCAGGTGTACTCCATCGTCTGTACAATTCGGGCTGCTGCCCCCGTATATCCGGGTGTGCTACTACTGACCCCAGGCCAGCCTTTATGGCTCTACCAACCTCTCAATTGACTCCCCATCTGGCAGAGTCAATACATCTGGAGTCACAATCCGCCCGCCATATAATTCTTGGTAGTATATTTGACCATATTAGCTTTACTCCGGGGACTTTGGCCTTAATGGACCGAAAATCCTCAATCACCTGTATAATAAGTGACTTGCCTGTGTGTTGAGCCAAGTCATTGCCTCCCAGGTGAACCAATAATATATCAGGGGGCATATGCAAAGCATCCTGTGACGCCACTTCCAAGAACCTATCCCACAGCATGCCTCTCCGTCCTTTCCATTCAAGCGTGGCCCATGCTCCCAGGCCCAGATTCAAACCCCAACGGGTCCGGGAAGCATGCTTAGCCACCCAGAATATAAAACTATGGCCATATAACAGAACTTGCAACCTCCTCCTTGGAAACTCAAAACCTGCAAGAAAAAGAGAAACAACACTAGTACCTACTGAGGCTAAGAATGAACGTAAAGTCTAAACTTTTGGAAAGACCACCTCCCCACCTTCTTTATTTGCTCCTCTCCATAATCCAGCACCACTGTTATAGGTGCGGCACCAATGCAAAAGGAATGAGTCCCAAATTTCCAACCTACAATGCCCACCTTCAAGAAAGCACGCGAAGTAACCATCCAAAACTGATATTTTGTAAGCGGAGACATATCCCTGTGACAAAAGAGTTCACTGCCAACTTTACCGCTTGCCTGCATGTAGTCCTGCATGGCACGAACCGGGCATAACTTTGGTAACGAACATTTGCCCAAAGAGATTATCCTTCCTTTTCCCATTTGGTCAGTCTTCGACCTCCACAGGTGGACAATGATTCGTTCTTCGACGATCACTACATCGTCCCTCTGCAGGGCCGAACAAGACTCGTCCCTCTTAGAGGCACTAACTCACTCATTTGAAAAGCTCCCAAAAATGCAATGAGTGTCACTGCTTTAAACAGGGCCACCTCATTACTATCTTTACAAACTGCCTCCCATGTCTCCGCTAATTTGACTAAAACATTTGGGGAAATCAGAGTCCTTCCATCCTTAATTCTACCCCTCTCTCTGCTCAATCCCTCTATCATTTTTTGAATGCGGAAGTCATTCGTGGGGACTGGGCATCCCTGCGCCTTGGCATAAAATGCCAAGGCCGACATATTACCTTGAATAGACCTAGGGGCTAAACCTTTCTGATGTAAATGCACCCGATATTGTTGTAAAAGGTCAACTGTAATGGGTCACGGTTGCCCTAAACCTGTCTACAGAAAGCAAAAAACTCCTTGCAGGCCGCTGCATAACTGCGCCTAGTGCTGGGTGCCAGTGCTAAACTAATGGCCCTATTGGCCTCGGCCCACCAAGGTTCCATACCTCTTCCGGCAAGACATCTGGCTGGGACCGTGCCCCCAGAGCCAACGCCCTGAACCAGTTGATCTGTTGATGGGACAGGGCATCAGCCAGAGCATTGTCTACACCTGGCACATGTTGTGCCTGAAAAACTATATTAAACTGTAAACAACGCAATGTAAATGCCCGCACTAAACACATGACCCTCCCTGATCTTGATGAGAGAGAATTACCACTTGAACCACCGCCATGTTGTCACACCAAAGGTTACAGCGGAATAGGCCCACATGCCTGCCCAGAGCCATAGCGCCCCTATAATTGGAAGAAATTAGAAAAAGGCAAGTTCCCTAGTGATTCCCAGATCATGCCACTCCTTGGGCCATAACCCATAACACCACCTGCCCTTAAAATAAATTCCATAACCCAAAGAGCCTGCAACATCCGAATGCACCTGTAAATCTGTCCCCAGGTGAACTGTATCCCTCCAAAATGATACCCCATTGAAGCTTTCTAAGAAATGCAACCATACGACCAAATCCTCCTTCATCCCAGCCAAAAGGCGCCTCCAATGATGTGGCTTTGAAAGGCCTTTCATAGCCTCACAAAGTCGCCTAAGGAAGGCCCTGCCTGGTGCTACTACTTTGCACGTGAAATTGAGATGGCCAACCACTACTTGCAACTCCCTCAACATAACTTTTTGACTAGCCAACATGGCCCTTAACCGTAACCTGAGATCCACTAATTTGTCCTCTGGTAACCTGCTAGGTTGCTGAACTGTGTCTAACTCGATTCCCAGAAAAGTGAGAACCGTGGCTGGCCCTTCCATTTTTCTGCCGCGAGGGGCACTCCTAACTCTCCGGCTATCCTCTGAAATGACTTCAGGATCTGTTCACAATGGGAGGTCCCTTGCCTTCCACAAAAAAGATAATCATCTAAATAATGCACTACATGGGGGAGCCGCACTCTGTGCTTGAGCACCCACTCCAAGAACGAGCTGAAACGCTCAAATGCTGCACAAGATATGGAGCAACCCATTGGTAAAGCCCTATCCATGTAATAACAGCCTTCAAAAGCAAACCCAAGTAACTCAAAATCACTAGGATGTACTGGCAGTAAACAAAATGCCAACTGAATGTCGCATTTAGCCAATTCACATGCCTGAATCATGCTGCATCAAACGAGGTGTACTTAACGGAACACAATTCCTGGGGGATCATATCATTAAGTGAGTCCCCCACCAGGTATGACAAATGGTGAATAAGTCTATATTCACCTGGTGCCTTTTTAGGAACCACTCCCAGTGGGGAGACCCTCAGCGTTTGAACCAGTGGCTCCTTAAATGGGCCTAGTACTCTCCCTTCTGCTACCTCTTTGCAAATCTTTTTTCTCACCACCTCTTCCATTCCTATAACTGACTTTAAATTTTTCGACATAGTGATTACCCTCTTACCTTGAAATGGGATTGAGAGTTCAGATTTGATATGAGGCCAGTCTATAGGAACTGAAAGAGAAACTAAAGTCATTACATGATCATCTCTTTTGCCAGTCTTTTGTTTTTTTTCACAACAGCAAAAGACTATAAGCTTTCACTGAAAACATCAGAAATGTATTTGACTCCCCTGCTCCTTTTCTTATTTTACATGAACTGAGAGTTTCTGGCTCTTAGAGGCCATATGACAGGGGTTTCCAAACGTTTCACACAGAGGGCCACATAATATATTTTTGATATTTTCAAGGGCTGAAGGAACGCACGTGTATGCCCGCACTCCCACCCGCCCACACTCCCACCCACCTGCACGCACATACACACGCAGACACACCTGCACTCCCACCTTCCCACATGCCCGCCAGCACTCCCACCAGCCTGCACTTCCGCCAGCCTGCCTGCATGCACACACGCACTCCCACCCACATGCACACCCACCCACACGCACTCCTGCCCACCCACCCACACGCATGCACTCCTGCCCACCTGCCCGCATGCACACCCACCCGCCCACACAGACACATGCACGCACACACACACACACTCCTGCCCACCCGCATGCCTGCCCCCACGCACGCACACATGCATGGGCCGGATAAAAAGGCCAGGTGGGCTGGATGTGGCCCGTGGGCTGTACTTTGAAGACCCCTGCTGTATGAGAACAGGAAAAAGCCCTGCAAGATCAGATAGAGGGGCTATCTTCAAATATATAATTAGGAAAGGGAAACTAGGGCTCTGACCCAGGGTGTGAAAATTTAGGGGGCACAAAATTTGCTGTTGGAAGGGTGCTTTTATTTTCCATTGTTTATCTGTGTATTCTGTAGGAGGTGGCCCTTGAAATGTTGCCCATGAAACATCAAGAATGTCTCCGTCTCTTGACATCTGAGACGAGGGTGTGCTTCAGGAAAAGAAGGAGAGTTGCTTCATGCTGGGTGTCAGTAATGCCTTTGGTCCAGACATATGTGTTTTGGAAAATACCTTGGGTGGCGTGTTGTTGCTGGGAAAGAAACCCTAATCTAAACATCCTTCCAAACAGGGTATTGCACAAACAGCAAAGTCATAAGAACATTTCTGCTGGACCTCTGAGTTTTTTTTATTTTATTAGCTCTACTGAGGTAAAGTGCAAATGGGTCTCTTTAACCTCATGCTATACTACTGAAAGCATATTTCATAAGGGTTAACTATGTTAACCACATTCAGAGTAATGCTCCCCAACAAGAGTTTTGCTAGTAGAGCTAACCATTATCCTATCGTTTAAGACCCTGGTGAAACCAGCAACATTTTCAAAGAACTCTTTAGAGTGAAAATGTGCTAATCCTGTTAGGTTTTTAAAAAGATTTCCCACAGCTCAAAGCATATTTACAGTGGCTGGGTCCTAAACCACCATCATAGGAAAAGAAAACTCAGGAAAATAAAACATCAATAGCTGGTACTGCATGGCTGTTAGAATTCTCGGCTTTGGATCTTTCACGGTGTGGAAAGAGACACTCTCTTCCTCTTTGGCATCAAAGGGGAAAGGAATAACAGATGCGTAGTCTCATCTAGTGCTTGATCACTACATTCTGAAGCTACTCAGAGAGACATGGAGCCGAATCAGGTATATGGACCCTCTGTATCTTTCAACTAAAGCAAAGGTTCCCAAGCTGTGGGTCACAACCCCAAGGGGAGGGTCACAAAGTGTTTTCTGGGGGGTTGCAAGCCTTTCTATCCACATGCCTATGATGAACAGAACAGGTTACTAGTTGCTTTGCTTTCTCATCAAGGGTTAAAGGCACTGAGTTGGTTTCCTAGATAGGAAGAGAGCTGGGGGAGCAGTGGGGGTGGGGTGTGCAGTAAAAAAAAAGGCCCTTCCTGTCTCCTCTTTTTTCTTAAGCCAGAGAAAAGTGGGGCTTCTCCTCCCCAAAGGGCTACCTCTCCCTTACAAGTTCTGGAGAATCCCTCCCAAGTTGTGCCTGGGGTGATGTTGGTGGGTCTCACCCAGCTGGGCTGGAGAGGAGGCTTGGAAAAGCTAGGGATAGAGTGGGAGCAGGTGGAATACAAATGGAGGGGAGAGAACCCACCCATCAAGCAATAGATATTTGGTGGTAGTGCTATGTGTTGTCAAATTGTTACCACTTTTGGGAGAGCTGTGAATTAAGGCTCCTCCACCCCCAAAAAACCTCACTCCTATAGACAAAAATCCTGCTCCTGTCCTGTATAATATAGTCCTGTACAATAAAGGCCATGGTTGCTCTATTGAGAGAATCCATCTTAAGTTCCTCTTTTCCTAGCATTATTGTCTTTTCCAGGAAAGTTTGTCCTCTTACAATAGTTTACCCTATTAAAAATGCATAACAGAAGCATTAAATGAAAGGTCATCTCAAAAAGGACTCAAAAACTGGGAATGATTTTATAACTGGATTCGAAATACGGATTGGAAAGTATAGATAAAAGAATGTGAAGATCCAAGGGAATGAAGAGATTAGTAACTATAGATACTCTGGTAAACATTGCTAAATTGTTTCTTTTTGTGATCTACCTTTTTAGCACTATTGTGTAAGTGGATGTAAGAATACTCTTTCGCTCTCTGGAATTTTACCCCTTCCCGATCCTTACCCATCCCCCCTACCCCCTGTACCCCCATCCCAATTCCTATTCCCATTGAAAACGAACAATTTTTTTTGCAGACCCCATGTTTTTATGCACATATGGCAGGGGGGCTCAAGTTATTTGGCTATTATAAAAGGGAGTCATGATTTGAAAAAGGTTGGGAAATGATGATAGTGTCAGTTATAGTTCTCACCTCTAAATTAAATGTGTGTAGTTGAAGACTGCTTCATACAGATTACACAGATTACAGATTTATTTGGCTGCACACCAGCACAAATTTAAAACCAATTTTTAATGAAATATAGTTGCACCCATTGTATTTCATATGATTAAAAAAACCTCCATTACATGTGTCTTAGTGAACTCATGTGGAAGGAAAAAGTTGGTGTCTATGATAACTCTATTGTTGTGAACACATGCTTTCAATGAAAAGATTACTTGAGCTTTCATATAAAGCTTTCATATATCATATTGGAATATAATAATGAACATTCAGTTGATTGGGGGTCAAACAGGATAGACACGGGCACTCAAACAGGAGGCTTATACCCACCATCAGGTCTTTTGAGCAGTTGTTTCTACTACTGGAGGTTACCTATGTCCCCAAATTTCTGAAATGACTGAAAAATCCCATTGTCACAATTACATAGTTAAAGGAGAAACGTTGCAAAGTTATCACTTGCCAGCAAATCACAGGCTGCTAGAGGATACATTGCTGCTTTGTGATGTCACAGCCACCATGGAAACGATATATCCATACACAGTTTTACATTAGATACCAGCAGAAGCACAGAAAGCTAAGAGGGGAGACAACATCTTGAGTCTGGCAAGGGTCATCAAACAGCTCAGCTGTCAGAACAGCAAAATGTATAGCCATAGCCATGGAAAGGAAAAAGGAAGCCGGCAAAAGGAGCCTCAGCCCTCGGGAAGCAGAGGTCTAGAACAGCTCATTTCAATGGATGAGTGTGCAAAACACATTATTGATAGCGCTCTAGTGAAGATACAGAAGCAGCTACTGGATAAAGCCAAGCAAAGTGGAACGAATAAGTCAAACAATCCTTCACATGGCTATAAATGCCATGATTCAAATTTTGAGAGGGCAGGGGCAACCATAGGTGCTAAGTTCCCTAACCTTAGCCCTTCCAGACGAGGAGGACGGCAGGACTCTCAGCCTCAAGAACCAAGAAAAGAAGACCTTTCAAGCATCCTCACCTCAACTATCCAAAAAGTAATGCGTGAAGCTGTTAGCAGTGCAGACGACAATTCCAGTGGCACAAACAGGGGCCACCGGCAGGCCCCTCCTCCTGATAGCAGACAGCAAAAGATAAGAGCTGTTGCAAAACCAGTTGGGGGGTCATGGGAAACACATGGCAATGTGAACCCTATGGACCTGTTGGATATCGATCAGTTAGTGAAGTCTGTGACCAAGTTGTGCCTCTTAGAGACTGCAGGCAATGGCTCACATTTAGCCAGTGGTGACACATCATATAAACACCACAGTGGCTCATCCCAGCATTTAGGAGGGCCAAGAAGAGCTTCAATAGTTAGATCAACTATGAGGCAAATGGGTCAAAATGGAGTGATTGTCACTAACCAGAATGGTGAGAGAGGCTCCTTGAACAAGGAGCTCCAGGCTGTCCTCCAGTGGATGGTGGCTTCTCACTTCAATGTGCCCAACCTGACATTCCTAAATGACAGAGAAGGAGAGCTGTCTGAACTTCCTCGTCTGGCTCAGAAAGCAACCAGTAAGGGCTACAGTGTGGGAGATATTCTTCAGAAGGTAATGAGATACCTTGAAAGAACACAAATGGAGGAAGCAATGGGGAAAAGGCCTCAGTGTGGGCTGATTCGCTGGCTACATGCCAACTTGTAAGAGCCAAATCTTCCCTCTCATACTGCTTCTGCCCAGCACAGGCACCTTCAACCACAAGCTTTCCTTGTGCATCTGATACCACAGTACAGCGACAAGTGACAATAAACTGCATTCAACTGATTAGCCACAAGATACCTGGGCAAGATCACCAATTAAAAACATTTTTTTAAAGTGAGAATTGGAAAGAGTGAGCGTCTATTTTCATAGTTCAACAGGGACACTGACGAGTAAGCAGAGAGAACTGATACAGTAGATGCCTGTGTAGCTGCATATGTTTCTGTTCTCTGCAGTGTGGGAGGGAGGAGGGCTCATGGCCTACCATTGTTCCCAGTACTACTGTGTAATTAAGGAGGCAGGATGGGTGGGTATACTTCATATAGTTCCAGTGCAATGGCTATTTAGGAATCTCTAACTGTCCATAAATGGATAGCAAAATAATTTGTGGTTCATGGTGGTGCTGACTACAGGTTTGGCTGTATTTATTTGAACTAGGTTTGCTCTTGGCAGTGACACTACTCATACAATTGTACACAAAAATCTAGAATTCTCAGCTAAGAACATCTAGAAGCTTCCACTGATGTATACATGCACACAGGAGTTTAATTTCTGCATACAGCACAGGTTTTCAGCAATTGGGGTGATCTGTGAAAGGGAAGAGCAGGGAGAGGAGCTGGACACATCAGCAGTTAGGAGAGTGGAAAGAGGTTGAGGCAAAGCTGGGTTTTTGTTCCTCTTTGTAGATCCTCCCCCCGCTTTGGGGCCAGGAAAACAGTTTCATGTCTGAGCTCTTGATAACTTTGCATGGTTTCTTGTTGTGTTTCACAGTCATGAAGTCAAGATCCAATGTGTAGTTACAACAAAATTAAATACAGAGATTCTGAGATTCAAGAAAAGTCGAATAGTTTTGGACTAGGAAGCCTAGTGAAAGTTGCACAAAGAACTAGATTACCCTTCCCCAACCTGGTGCCCTCCAGATGTATTAGGCAAAATACATCTGGAGGATACCAGCTTGGCATCAGGCGTTCTTGATCCTCTAGTCATGCAATAGTTATAACCCATCCTTCATTCAATGTACCTTTTTATACACATGAAAAGGATACTTTAACATTCCCAGACATATCCAATGACTGCAGGAGACTTCAGAATATTTTAATAATAAAAAAAATAGATACATGGGTATGTTATTCACATGGCACAGCATAGCAGAGTTTTATGCAGGGACGCCCAGTTAATTCAATAGCTGGAAAAACTGATTATCCTACTGTGTATTACATACATTCATTGGCTTGCCTTCCTCTTTGAAGAAGCACTCTCTCAAAACACTAGTGGCATCTCTTGGACAAATAATCTATTTGTGACAAATGCCCTCATGTAACCTCTTTGCAGGCACCAAAGCGGGCAGGGTTGGTTGTACCAAGCTTTTCTCACAGAAAGGCCTGGATAGGCAGGGAGTGCTGATACAGTCTCTGGAAATTCCCAGTGGACTTTTTTTTAAAAAAACCCAAGTGTACACAAACAAAAGGGGTCTCTGTGTGTGTGAGTGTGTGTCTGAAATACAGTCTACAGAGTGGATTGCGAGTAAGCCTAGTATGTCTAGGCAGTTCAATTTTGCCACAGGAAAGCTGCCTCTGGAATTCTGGGTGGTTTGTTTCCTCCCTGCGTTTATGCTGTGCTTCATCACGGCTGTAACTGAGCCTTCCCTCAAAATGAAAAGCCACTTTTCAGATGGGGGAACATAGAGGAGATAAGAAGGCAGGAAATGCTTAGCTTTTCCTATCCATTCTGTTTCCCCTCCAGATTGAAGTAAGACAAAAGTGGCTTTAGAACTCTGTGTGCACAGTATATTTGAGGAAGATGGGGGGTGGGCGCGGGGGGAGAGGTGCTTAGAAATGGCAGGATAAAATGATAAATGCCCTTTTTGTTTTAACATCTGCCTTCCCCAAAGCTATGTTTCATTAAAGAATAGTGCTAGGGCTCAGTTACATATATTTGAATGTGATATATAGGTATATGTCTCGTAAAATAAATAGCTGAAATTTAGCTGCTGGGTTTTATTGATTCATCCCTCCTCTTATACATGTGAGTGATTCTGGTATTAAAGACAATATTAATTGATTTGTGAGGATAAAGGACACTCAGGTTTTTTTTTTTTAAATCAGCAAATGTCTTGTTTTAACAGAATCCCCAAATTTTTGAGAAAGATTTTTGAAAAATAGCAGATTTCCAAAACTGAACAGGTGGGTATCTGCTCCTTCCTGTTTCAGCAAAATCCAAAAACCTTCTCCAAGATTTAAATTCACCAATGTTGCTTTTTCCTGACCAAATGCTGCACTGGGAAGTAACTACATATAAATAATGAGCTATTTATATTGACGTCCTTTTTTCAGTATCTAAAGCATAACTAAGTTACATATATGGATGACATAATAAAGAATAATTTGACTCTTTTTGTGGTATAATTATAATTTAAGTTACTTTTATAGCTGTAAGGTTTGTGTGGTCCAACTACTTAAGTGTGTTTTATTCCACAGGCAACAGACCATCAGTCTGTAGCATCTTGACATTTATTTAAAAAGTAACTATAATTAACTAATTAGTGCCTTATAAGTAATGGAAATTGAAAGTTACTTCCTTAAAAAATCAGAATTTTAACAATTGCTACTACTATAGACCTCAGAAGGTAATGACTTACTTTTTAAAATCAGCTTTTCCATGTCTGTATATTATTCCCAAGGATGTCTCACTCTGGATCACAAGAATTGTTTTAGGCCTCTGTAGTGGATCTATCATCTCTCTCTCCTCCTGTACTGGCCATCAGGTCCACAACAGGGTTATTAGTTTGGTTGTTACATTTGTATCACACTTTTCATTTAATTTGCTCACGGTGCTATCTATGGCTTTCTTCCTCCTCACTTGATCCTCAAAACAACCTTTGAGTTTGGCTAAGAAAATGTGACTGGTTGAAGGTCATCCAGTGAGTTTTGTGGCCAAGTTCCACATTCAAAAACAAGAGTAGAAGCAAAGATCAGGTTCAGTTGGTACTGTGCTTTAGCCAAGAAAATGAAGATTTCTGATGCAAATGAGATGAAAGCGGAAAGACCTCCATCCTCCAAATCTGCAAAATCCAAGATCTGAAATGTGAAGTCAAAGCTACCTCTCTCCATACACATCTGCAATCAGTTCAAGAGCCAGTTCACTCATGAGTGTGATTGATCACAGCCCACATCAACTTGTTGAAAAACTGCCCTGACAATTGCTTTGTGTCTGAGTGAGAAGCAACTAATGAAAAAAGGAGTCAGATTCAGGGATTTCCCCCTGCTTGGTATCGCTTTGTGAATGGTAGTGAGTACAAGAGGGTATCCTGTAGATCAGTAGTCCCCAACCCTGGGCCTCCAGATGTTCTTGGACTTCAACTCCCAGAAATCCTGGCCAGCAGAGGCAGTGGTGAAGGCTTCTGGGAGCTGTAGTCCAAGAACATCTTGGGGACCACTGCTGTAGATCATCTTGACTACTGACATTAGTGTCATCAACATTTGGGCTGCCTTTTGCTATGTACAGTTTGGCATTCTTTTTCCTGCTGCCAGTACAGGCATGATATTGAGCAGCAATATCAATCCATTTCTTGGTGTTTTGAATCATGGATACAGAATCACAATATTGCACATCAATAAACTTAAGGGTGCTTTTTTTTGTTTGGAAGAATTAAATTTCCTGGCTTTTTAAAATGGGAGTTCGTGTATACATATACTACACACACATTCCAAGAGCAACCTCTCTCATGTAAACTACCCAGTGACAGAGGATCCTAGAAGATGATTCCATTATCTTTACTATGGTTGCTGGGGGAGGGCAGAACCAAGAACAGCTGGGATGTGGCTGCAGGGGGAACTGATAAATTTAAAATGTGGTGTTGGAGGACAGCCTTACAGATACCACATACAGCCGGAAAGGCAAGGCAAGTCTGAACTCTCACTAGAGCAACAATGGATAAATTAAGGCTATTCTACCTTCCACATATAATGAGAATGCAGAACTGATTGGAAAAGACAATATTGCTGAGAAAAGTGGTGTGGGCGTAGTAGGAGAAGAGGAATAACTAACATGAGATGGCTTGACTCAGTAAATGAATCAACAGCTGTTAGTTTGCACGAACTGAGCAGAACCTATCGGAAAAGGCAATATTGCTAGGAAGAGTGGGGGACAGTTGGAAGAGAGAACAACCTAAAAGGAGATGTTACCAGTTTGCAAGCTCTGAGAAAAACTCAGAGCTTGCAAACTGGCAAGGATAGGATATTTTGGAGGTTATTAATTCCTATAGCCACTACACAACAGAAAGTTACTTGATGGCACATTAAATCTTTGAAGTTTTTTAAAATTACCAAGCAATTGTATAGTGACAAGATGGTGGAATGGTTGAGGTACCAACTACCCACTGGAGACTATGACAAGATGTAGGCACCAAGGCTCTGCTAACATCAAGTAAGACCATTCACAGCCACAAAGCAAAAAACAGTAATTTCACAGTTTAAATGAGCGAGCTTCAAAATATTTGTTCTGTATCATTTTTTAAAATATAGTTTAAAAATATTTTCAATATCTGTATTTTTAAAAAAGTTGCTATTCTTTTTGTGTTTCTATTTTTACAACCAGACACAGAATCCCCTTGCAAGCATGAATCCCATTAGCCTAATTGACCAGGAAGGAGTTAAAAGGTTAGCTAAGAGTCAACTAATTGGGTCCTGATTGGCAGGGTCAAAGTTCATATTGCCTCAGAGGTGGAGCTGATTTCCCCTTTGAAAACTTATGTAAGGAGACTGTATGGTCTCAGAAATCCTGAAGGAATGTTTAGTGAAAGTGCTAGAATAAAACACAAGTGCTATCTGTTTTTCTAAGGTAAAGGGAAATACTTTTAGCCTTACAGAATTGTATGCTAATTCCCTGGAGATATGTGGCAAAATTTTCCCTCTTCTGGAGGACAGTCACTCCATTACTTTTGTTAAAGCAAATATCTGCTTTTTTACTTTTTTTAAAGAAAACCTGTCTTTTGACTTTGTTTCAGTGACCTTTAGTTCCCCCTTAGATCTCCCAATATCTCCCTTCTCTGCCTATGAGTGTATCCAATGTATCATTTCACAAAGCTCTTGCTGGCAAACCTGTACCACACATGCTCAGTGGTATAACAAAGTCATTGTTTTCCTGATAGGAAAGGCCTTTTTGAGAATCTGTATTTTAGCCCTTACAGTCTGAAATCTTTCCAAATTAAAAAAGCAGGTGGGGCGAACCATTCTCTTTAAAGATAAACAAGATTGTTTTTTAAAAAATGTAATCTATTTTAAATCTAGGGTCGTTTGGGGTCCCATATCTGAAGGAAGGCGGTAAAACACTTTTGCTTTAAAAAATGTTTTAACTCAAAAACCCTTTCCCAAAAACTCCCCAAATTTGGCACAGGGCAAGAAAAGACTGTTTGCTACAACTGTGTCAGATTTGGTGCTGCTCCAAAGTTTCAAAGTTTTTTTGTTTGGGCGCCCCCCATCTTTAGAATTGCCTTGTAGAATGTTGATTTGCTCTGCTGCACAGCATCAACTCCCATGCAGCTGTATTAAAATTAAATGATTGCCTGAAGTAATTCTGAATTCTCAGGCAGAATGATTCTTTTTAGTTAAGGAAACTGAAAAGAAAGAAAGAAAATGGTAGGGTGCCATTATAAAAAGGAAACATGCCAAACGTCACCTATAAGCTGCATTTTTAACTTAGAAGCCATGCCATAATTCCTTTGGGGAAATGGACTTTACCTGAAGTACAATGAGAGGCCCATTTGTCTGACTTTGGGCAAGGCCAGCTCCACATGTGAACACAGAACTTTGCAGCAGCCTCAGCAGCGAAAGATTAATTTTGTTATTCCGTCGCTAAGATATAAATCCAATTAGTAGGTCCAGCTATGGTGAAACCATTGAATTAATGGCAGCTTCAGCTACTGATTCAATTAGTTTACCCTAGTTGGGACTAATAATTGGATTTAGGCCTCAATTTTGTCAATAAGCCAGTCCTAGCCATAATCTTTGACCTGTTTTTGCCTGGCATATCATGATCTTGTTTCTTTCTTACTTGTCTTTGTCTAATGCAGGGATTGGCAACTTCTGGTCCTCCAGATGTTATGGGACTGCAACTTCCATTGGCTATGGGGATTAAGATTAATAGGAGCTGAAGTTTAACGGTGGTTGGAGCCACCCATCCTCTCAAGTAACTGAGAAGACTGAAATCATTCTGTGGTGTCTTCTAATGTATTGTTTTTGTTACCTAGCTGTAAGGAAAATGTTCTGTCCATATATTCAGAAGGAACTCCCCCCTTGCTTCACACACATTTTACAAATATTTCCTATGTTCTGGCATTCGTGAGAGTTTCCACATCGGAGGCCTGGGAAGCCATGGAAAAAGTTAACAATGAACATCACAAGCTGAATAAATCATTTAGAACTATGCCCATAGATTTCCTTTGATATTGCAGGAGGTGTTTTAAAAAAAAAACAGTATGGTAAATAAATTATTCTGACTCTTTTCTCCTTTTAATACTGAACATTTCAGATGTGGTAGAACAGGAAGCCCTGCCATTTCCTTAGAATAAAGTAATGTACGTGGCTATTCCAATTTCCTCTCTATGTACTATGAGCACAGTACTTTTCATAGGATTTAATGAACTAAAAATTATAATATTTTGTTTTACACATTATTTACACAACATTTGAAGGTAATTTCCACAATGATTCAAATGAATGTTTCTATTAGCCCTTCCCACCCCCCTGAAGTAGAGAGTGTGGACATAGATTCAGTTTGGCACTGCATTAAAACTTGCCAGTGGCTAAAAGTCCAGTATTACTTTGAATGTATCATCCATTTTTTTAGATATAACTTGCTTATTCACCATCATGCTGTGCTGAATAAGTCTGATCTTGTCTGATTTCAGAACTTAAGCAGGATCAGGCCTAATTAGCACTTGAGTGGGCTACTTCTGTGAATTCTAGATGCTGTATTGAGGAGGGGATAGACCTCAGTGATAGAACACATGTTTTCAATGCACAACGTCACAGGTTTAATCCACGGCATCTTCAGGTTGATTTGGGGAGGAATCCTGCTTGAAACCCTGTAGAGCCACTGCCAAGTTAAGAGTTGACAGGACTGGGCTAGACTGACCTACCAGTCTGATTCAATATAAGGCAGGTTGCTATGTTCCTTGCTTGTTTTTTTCAAAGTTTCTTGGCAAGATACAAATTTCATTAACAAATAGCATTTTTATGCAATCTACTTTGTCAGGCTTATGTGAAAAGTATTTTTTAAAAAGTAATTTAAGGAGAAAGAACCAAGTGCCATTTGCTGCAAAATGTCTGCACCGTATGGAGTGCCCCTGTTCCTGGTGAGCCATATACTTTCATCCTGAGTAGTCCATTTTTAAAGCCTTTTTCATATTTTTGCAAAACTTTGAATTCTCTCCCAGTATGCTGATATCTCACTCACTTATATGTTGATGGAGTAGCTCTGGCAATCCAAGGAAAGGTCTCAAGAGAATGTGTGTGTGTGTGTGTGAGATTAGACAAGTACATATAGATTGCATTAGATTGTGCCAGAAAGGATGGCTTCCAGGGTGCGAGCTTAAAAGGTATCCTTTAAAGAGACCTTTCCTTCTGGTTCCAATTGCACCTACCTGCTTCCCACCCCCACCCCCTCAAACTGCTGTTTGACCAAAAAAGTCCGGACAGGAGATGGAGTAGGGTCAACTTACCCGTTTCCCCGAAAAGAAGACCTAACCAGAAAATAAGCCCTAGTATGATTTTTCAGGATGCTCGTAATATAAGCCCTACCCCCAAAATAAGCCCCAGTTAAGTGAAACCTCGCCCTCCACCATTGTGCAGCAACCAGAAGAAGATGACATGACTGTATTTGAATAAATGTAGATAGTTGTACATGAAAAAAATAAAACATCCCCTGAAAATAAGCCCTAATGCGTTTTAGGAGCAAAAATTAATATAATACCCTGTCTTATTTTCGGGGAAACACGGTAGTTTACAATCTGCAGTAGGTCATCTGGTCGCCAGTAAATACAGCAAACCGGACTGTGCTTTCAGCACTCTGAAATGTGATCTAAAACCCCATCTGATCATATCCTGAGGCTGCTATTAACAGAGAACTTATATTCCAACTTCCGAGCCTTGTGTAACTAAAAGGGCACCACTCACATGCAAGAGATATTCGCAGGCTCAAGAAAACTCCAAGGTACACGCAGGGGCAACAAAAAAAGGTATGAAAAAACCCCTCACGGGAGACAGCTGAGCATGATGCACAATGCTGATTTGTTCCTGACAGGAAAACAAGTAACAGGAGGAGAGTATCTAGAAAAGAGTTGCTGATTGGCTACTACCATGTATCTGGAGAAGGAATGCTGATTGGCTGGAACCATTTGTCTGGAAGAAGGTTCTAGGTTGAGTCCACAGTTTGTGATTCAGTTGGCCTACAAGAAGGTTGTAGGCTAACTGAATCACAAACTGCATTCTACAACATTGCTGGTCCCACATTTCATACTGATCATAATCTCAATTCCTTGAAGGCAAATCCTTATGTAGACAAGATAGCACTCTTCGTACACAAGAGGAAGGCATCAGCACACTTGGAGAAATCCCCAAATCTTGGAAACCTAAGGTTTCCTATGTCTTGAAAATCTCTAAAGAAATAAAAATTTTGAGGAGGTAATTTTCCCCTTTTGGAACAGCTCAATAAAAGCAATCAGGGTTCCAGGAGCAATGAAAACCTGCAAAAATAAAGGTTGTAAAATAAAAGCACAAAGTAAGATAAATACCCAAACAATTATGAAGGCTTCTCTATCTCAGATGTCCTTGCAAAGTGTGGAAAACCATGCAAGGCCAAGGAGGCCTTGTCAACATGCTTTCAGTATGTTAGTAATGCATGGAAAGGGCTATTCTGTTTGTACTTCCAAGGCCTGTATTGAAAATAGAAATTCGTCAGATCAGGACAGGGCGGCTCACATTTGAAAACTCCTATATAGAGATAGGAACAAAACAAATCACAACCAAAGAACCTGAGAAACTGGGCTGCTTCGTTGTTCATTTCACAACCAAAAGCAAAACAAAATGTTGAACATTTTTCCTTTTGGCATTTTCACACTGGCAAAAAAGGTATGCCTCCTCATACTCTTCCCAATGCCCCCATCGCCTCCACTTACCTGCTCCTGCCACTTCCATGCGTGCCATTTTCAGAGATAGTGGGCCCAGCTTCCCTGCCAAGATCCAGGCACTGCCTCTGTGCATGTGCCTGCTGCCCAGCTGATAGGCAGGCACATGCATAGAGGCAGCACCTGGCTTCCCTGTCAGGAGCCTGCCACTGCCTCCGAGCATGTGCCCAGGGGGGTGGCGGAGGCAGAGGTGGCAGGAGCAGGAAAAACAAGCCACAAACTGGTTCATTTTTCCAGTGGTTTGTGGCTAGCCATGAACCATCATGAACCACCAGTTTTCCAGATTGTGCCTATCACTGAAGAAGAGTTATTTTAAAACATGTATACATATATGCATACACACATGCACACATATACCTACAAATATATGTTTAAATGAGCATTGTTTAGCGAATACGTGAGGTCCCAGACTGAATGTCCTTTGTACAGCATTATGGCCAGCTTCCATAATGTTAAACAATGGGCTTGAAAACACCAAATGTTTTATGGATTATTATGATGCAAATGCCACATCTTCAGCAACATCTGTACATTCCTTATAGCTGTCATTGGAATCAACTTTCCGCATTTTTTAGAGGTGTTCAAAAACAGGAAATTTTCTGTTTGGCAATCCTTCCAAAGAAATAAATAGCTCACATTAGCTTACTGGCTACACTCATCTATTGTTGTTCATATAATTGTTCAAGTAACGGTGTTAGCAACAAACAAAGTAGCCCAAGGAACTAGATTTTGTTTTTTTGTTTTTTGGTAGATTCACTGAACCTATTGAGACACACATTCTGGGTTACAAGAGACAAGGCAGTGTGGTGGTGAGTGTTGCCCAGTTTTTCTGCTGCAGACAGGAACAGCTCATGAGACTATTCATGTTCTCCCTGTGGTTTCTTCATGTTGGTATCTCAACCTAGCACTCTAGCTTGGCTCTCCCTCAACAAGTTACATGTCTTCTTAGTTTATTGTGTTGGTTCTTCTCACTGACCCCAGTTGTTGTGGCCAAATACATATAAAATCTAAATCAATCTAGATTTACAGTAATCTTAGAAATTTAAGATTAAAGGCATAGATATCATTCATACCTATTCATGTCGTGCATCTATGCAGACAACCTAGCTGTGTGTATTCCATGCTTGAAACAACACTTTGCTCACAAGCAATGAAAATTCTAAGAAAAGAGACATTGTGTCCAGTATAAATTATGCAAATTAAACACATTTGCAGCATTCCTCATTTTCGCACAGTTCGTTTAGCTTCTGCACAACTGGGAGTTTTCCAGGGCACTGAGGCCCCACCTCCAGCCTCTGGAACTCCCACGCAGCCACCTCCATGGCTTCTGAAAATTAAACAGCATGGCTCAAACATTTGCAAACACATATCTATGGCTCTCTATGCGTTATTTGTTTGTTTTTTAAGTGGACAGGCATTAAACAATGTTGAATACAAGTGGCACTTGATGGGTTTCAACACAACTCTGGAATTCACTCTAGTGAAGGTCTGCCAGAGTACAAATCTGAACATCTTTTCATGGTGAGGTAAGTCATTTTAAATTGGGCAGCCATTTAACAGACATCAGCCCGTGAGGTAACCTTGCACTTATGGAATATAAAAAATACTACCTTGATTGAGAGGGCACATAAAAAGGAATAAATGATTCAATAAATTAGGTAAAAGAAAGAAAGAAAGAAAGAAAGAAAGAAAGAAAGAAAGAAAGAAAGAAAGAAAGAAAGAAAGAAAGAAAGAAAGAAAAGGAGGGGTCCTCATACCTTTCTGGATTAAAATGATGTTTGCTCAATATTCACAGCTAGCATCCAAGTTGTTCTCAGGAAGAAATCAGAAGCAACACTCCTAATTGCTTAAGAGGTAGAAAGCTGAGCAAATCTTTGATATATAAGGCATTATCTTGGGAATGCTTCTCTTAACACGTACAGCCATGTTTTATTATGTGCAGGGAAAACATGGCAAGAACCATGAGTCAGTTTTAGCATTGGTGTAGACAACTAGGAAACTGGCCCACCTGGTGCAAGAGAAATGGAAGCCATCAAGGAGTGTTAATATGGCATATATAATTCATTCTCAACTATTTTCTTTGGAATTTTATTTCTATTTAAATTCATGGATAGAAATGCTTGAGTAAAGAGGAACACAATTCCCCTTTCTTTCTTTTTTGGAAGAAATCATCTTTTGAAAGGGTAGGACCAATTTTTAAAAAATCTTATACAGATGCAGCACACCATTCGTTGTTTTGCTATGATGCAAACTAGAGGTGGGCATGAAGCACTTTGTGCCTTGTCATCTAAGTAGTCAGCGCAGCATTCCCTTTTCCAACCACCCTGGCCAGCTTTTCCACTGACCTGCCAGCACACACTGCTCTTTCCCTCCCCACTGCGCGATCTTCATTTCAGCAGAAGCACAGACTTCCCATCTCGGAGGAGGGAAGTCTGGGCTCCTGCCAGAATGGAAGATCGTGCAATGGGGAGGGAAAGAGCAGTGTGTGCTGGCAGGTCAGTGAGGGAGCTGGCTGGGGTGAGTGGGGAAACTGAACGCACAGCACCTTGCCAATGACTTAGACAACACAGCACCAAGCGCTTTGTGCCCATCTCTAATCTTGGTGCTCCCCTTTCTATCCTTATCATCTATTGATTCACATCAGGCAGCAAAAATATTTTGGCCCAGCCCTGATATACAGGGTTGAGCGCTATGGTTTGCAAAGATATTGAGACCTGCCTTACATTACCCATGATTAGAAACCTAACAAGCTTTTGGACTTCAAGTTAAAAACAACATTACTCAACCCTGAACAATCAGGCTAATGGGGATTAAGGCCACCTGTCTTCATAAAAATTGTATGTGCCTTTCTTCTCAAAGCCATCAACAGACTGAATGTATTCTGTATTTTATGTTGGAGGAGGCACAGAGAACCCTCCTGAAAGTTACATAGCAACAAATAAACAATTGAGAATAAACAAAAAGCTTAGTTTTTCATTACAGACAATTCATTGTTTTCTTTAACAAGCTACAGCATGGTAAAGTCTTTGTATATTTACTTCTAGTTCTACTGTTATACCAACAAGGCATTTTGTGTGGAATATTTCATTTTAATTATTCGTATATACAGTGGTGCCTCGACGTACTAACTTAATTGGTTCCGGAACTCCGGTTGTAACTCGAAATGGTCGTAAGTTGAAGCACCATTTCCCATAGGAATGCATTGAAATGCAATTAATCCGTTCCGGCCGAACAAAAAAATCACCAAAAACCCCCCCAAAACACTGCAAGACCCATCGGAAACGCGATTAATCTGTTCCGGCCGAAGGGGAAAAAAGAAAAGCAAACAAGCCGTGCAAGACCCTTCGGAAATGCAAAAAAAGCAAAGCAAAAAGCAAACAAACCGTGCAAGACCCTTCGGAAATGCAAAAAAAGCAAAGCAGAAAACAAACAAACCGTGCAAGACCCTTCGGAAATGCAAAAAAAGCAAAGCAAAAAGCAAACAAAATTTTGGTTGCTTTTCTTCATGCAGCTGAACTCAGATATCTATGGCTTTGATGGTCCCACAGGAAACTCAATGAAACCGAAACACTGCATTTCTGCATTTCTGACGCCTCTTCTAAAACAAATGTGAACTTATATGAGCTCAAATGTGTATTTAATGTAAAGTGTTTCTGTTGAGGCCTGGATTAATAGCATCCAAGCACACACATGACTAAAAGCTTTAAAAGTTCAAATGAACTTTGCAGTCCTATGTACACTTACTTGGATGTAAGCTCTGTTGAATATGATGTTCCCTCTAAATCTGCAGAGCTCAACTAAGTCATGTGTGAATGTTCTAGATCAGGGGTGTACAAATTGCAGCCCATGTGCTGTATGTGGCCCTTAGCAGCCCAGTTGCTTTCCAGACCTCCAAGGCGACATCTTCCCCCACCCCAAGTATATTTTGGAAAAGGCCTCTCTTGAGTTTGAGGGTATGATCTGGGATTGGAACAGCCTGACTCACATTATTTTCTGTTGACTACATGACAGAAGTCAACACAAATCAGCCTGGAATACCCCCCCCCAATCCATAGTTTCCCCCACCCCCACCCCGGTCGCTTTGGATTCAATTTGATTTGATTTTGCATTCACATTAATTCAGGTGGTGTGATCACTTGAGCCAACGTGGAGGGCTTTGTAACTGTGGTGTCTGAAGCTATTCCAGCCAGCTCCAGCACTAGCGAAAGAGAGAAGGCAGCAGGGCAACTGGCTGCCATTTGAATCCTCTGCTCCCCACGCCTGGTGCCTGGATGTGCTTTCATCTCCTCTTCCTGTTCCATTTCTCTCTTTGCCCTTTAAAGGCTTGCTAATCTAGCACTAGGGCAGCTAGGCAAGCAACAAAGGACAAAAGGAGTGAGGAATCAATAGAGAGAGAGGAGGAAGTTATCACACAGTCTTGTTTCTACTTTGTGAAGATTGCTCTGCTGTAACTGTTGCTCTTGCAAATCTGGATGGCCAGAGCAGAACTACTTTAGCAAGCTCAAACAAGGCTTTTGAGTATCAACTTCCTCCCTTGTTTCCGCTGACTCTTACATGGTTGGCTGAAGCAAATTAATCCAGGGAAACCCAACATCCCAGGTATGGTTTCAAAGTGGATGCATTCGCATTTTTCCTGCTGTGCAGGAAAAACAGTTCTAAAACAGATTTTTAAAAAGAAAATTGTGAAATCTCTCCCCCCCCACAACAACTAGGGGGTGTGAGGAGGATTTTTAAACTTTTTTTTTTTAAATGAG
The DNA here is from genome assembly GCA_037013535.1 of Intellagama lesueurii. NCBI lineage: Eukaryota > Metazoa > Chordata > Lepidosauria > Squamata > Agamidae > Intellagama > Intellagama lesueurii. The sequence continues at coordinate 64,855,311 of JBAJHW010000005.1, read as the reverse complement.
GAGAAGGGATTCCAGCTCCTCAGCTGGGGGCTTGTGCAGTCTATGAACCTGTGGAAGTTGGTCATCCCCTCCTCCAGGTAGTGCTAACTACTGATCAAATTGCCTTTAGATGCCTTTCAATGCTATATGAGAGGAAGAGGTTCAGGAAATGAGTCCTTTCCACCCATTGCAGTTACTGTACGTGACTGAAGAAGAGAAATTCCCATGGCAACATAGTTCTGTGAAGCATCTGCCTTTGTCAACTTGTTAGGCGTTCTGGGAGAAAAGGTGTGTCTTCTACACAGGCATGGGAGCGGCTTGTCACCTTTCAGATGTGAAATTTATGTTATGTGCCATCAAATAGGAACCCGACTTATAGCAACCCTAACAGAACTGTCAAGGTAAGTGAGACATTTAAGGAATGTTTTTACCAGTTCCATATGCCCAATGAGTGTCCATGGCTGAGTGGGGATTTGAATCAAGCCTCCTGAGTCCTAGTCCCTCACTTTATCTACTACACCACATTGGCTAACCCTATGTAAAATCTACTAGACACATATTTGTAATAGTTGACAACATATTCCCTACTCACGAGGAGCAGAGAGGAAAAAGGGCATGAAGTTAAGATGACCACTTCCTTTTGGCGCAAGTGAAATTATGGGGAGGAAGGCAGGGGTGCCAAATTTAATCTGTAAAGGCTACTGGAAGATCAGACCTGGATCAGGGGAACCAGAACTAGCAGCCATATGGCTTTGTGAGGTGAGTCTCCAGCTGGCAGTGAATATAATCTAGAATACAAATATTAGGTAATATTGACAAACAGCACCCTCCCCCTCACTTCCTTTATCAATTCTAAACTCTTGTCATTAATACCCACTGAGCAGCCCTGTCTTCTTCCCTCCTTGTTACAAAAGCCTTCTCTATCCACTGCATTTTTGGAATGGATGGACGGAACTCTCATGAGGATACATTCCTCCCAGGCAATCACAGAAGGACTGCAAATCCTTTCCTCTGAAGCCTGGAACAAGTAAATTCCCTCAGGAGTCAGTAGAAAGTTCCCTCACACACATTCTGTGAACCTGTTCTCTTTACTGGCACCCCCTTGCACTATTCTAAACTTCACTTCTGGTTTTAACTTCCTGTGTTTACAACACACCCTGTTTGGTTGCATGTGTAAATGTACTTAGCATTTAACCAACATTGTAGGTTGGCAGACATGATTCTAGTTGTATGTTGTATGTTTTTGTGTACAGCTCATACATATGGGAAGCCCTGTTCTTTCATGGTCAGTTGTGCAGGCTCTCTTTTTTTTTGTATATCTGATCCAAAAATAGGTACACCCCCTGAAACTTAAAAGCATTTGACAGATTTCATGTCAGAACAAGTGGTGTTCTATTTGTGGGACTTCCTTCAGTAAGGATATCATGTGCTGAATCTACAGACCATGTTCCCCCAGGAATAATAATCTTATTATTCTTCTGTACAGAACTCAAAATGTTACTCCATAAATCCACACTAATTTGGAGTTTGAGAGGACCAGGGTTGTTGAGAGTACTTGAAATGAGGTTGATAATCTCTTCCTGCATCTGATCTAAAATGTAAATAGATAATGTGTACCTTGTATGGATTCCAGAAAGGAATCCCTCCTGCAAAGGGAACTATGACTCACTCTAAATGAAACATTTTGTAAGAAAATACCCCCATATTTTTCAAAGGAAAGCAAAACACTTTAAAAAATAATAATACAGCACTCTGCTAACATTTCTACTTTTTCACCAAGCTGGTTTTAGAGATTGCTGAGTACACAGAACTCAGAAGTGTGCTTCCCCAGAACATAGAGAAATATTTTCAAGCAAAAAGTTAGTATCCGTTGGTATTCAATAGAAATATTCAGAACAGTGAACCCTTTGTACAATAATTACAATATATACCATTATTGTTCAGCTACGGGTCGAAAACATTAATCTTTGACCTGCATTCCATCATAAACGTTTATTTATCCAACTATTTATCCAAAAGCCTTTTGGGAGGCCAGTGGGAACTTCCTAACAACACAGGTGGGAGTAGGTGCTCAGCGAATTATCCAATATTGTGATCGCCTGATTCGTGGTGATTTTAGGTTTCCAAGCACCCCCCCCCATCCCAACTCACATTGTTTACAAGGGTGGTAGAAGTCTCTCTGATGCTGCAGAGAGACTTTAGAAGTTCAGAGGAAAGATGTAAGAAGCCTTCATTCACTGAATTTTCTTCTGTCAAATTAGTATCTAAGCCACATATTTTAAAGCTTCAATACTGTGAATGTGATTAAAAAAGAAGATGCTGCTGCTATTATTGGCAAGAATATATAAGATTTTGTTACTAATTAATGGCAGCTATTATTGTTACTAGGGTACCAAAACACTGTCAATAGGGGTGGGACCTTTTGGGGGGGGGGAAAGAACTCTCAGTCCCATAATTCATTTCCCCATGCTTGCTTGCAAGTTGCAGGGAATCCTCACAACTCGCAAAAGTGCAGCAGGGTGCCTTTTTGAGGTGCAAAGAAATGATGCAGGGATGGTATGGAGGCAAAAGGACTGCTCTACCTCCTGCTGTTTGATGACTCCCAATCCCATAATTTGGCCAATGGGGGGGTCCCCACTGAATTATGCGAGTGGGAGATCTTTTTCTTCTGAAAAGGATGTTTAGACACCGGTAGCCATCAAAACCACTTCTTAAATATCTCACCTTGAAAACCGCTATAAATAGGTTCTGACTTGACAGCACATGACAACAACAACAAGAACCATCATGAGCAAGGAGACTGTGTTCATTGTTGGGCAAATTTAACATTAAGAGAAATAAGTATTACTATGTTTTGCCTTCAGACAAAATCCATAGAGATGCACGATCCAGCAATCAGACCTGCAAAGGAAGCCCTTGTTTACCTTCCAATGACCAATAATAAAAGAGGGCACACTTAATTACAAGATACAGAAAGGAAAAAACTTGTGGTAGGACAGAAACATTTTACTAGTTGAGAGAACACTTAATAAGGCAGCTTCTAAAGGCATATTAAGCATATAATTTACTTTAAACCTGGGTTAAACCCTGAGTTTAACCCTGGTTTAAGAAGTCAAGTTCCATAATACTCTAAGACAATCAAGTTATTTGTTAAATATGGTAAAAATTCTCAGAACCACCTCTCCTCACCCTTGGCAGTAATGATGGTAATAATAAATGAATACAAAAACAACAACAACAACAAGGAGTTAAATAGCTAACAATTTGCTGCTCTTTCTTATCACCCAAAACCTGCTGCCTTTACAATCCCTGATTCCAAGAGTGAAATGGGGGGAGGATATTTTTTCCCCAAACATGTCTGATGCATCCAACAGTTGGGTGTATTAAAGGTGTATGTAATTTAGCTGACAAGGCTGATCAGGTCTTCCTTTCTCTTCTTTCTCCATTCTGGTCTAGAACAAATTCTAGGCACTTCTTAGTATTTATCCTGTTCTCCACTCTAGTGCATGTGAGTAAGAGTTGTTTGCCAAGGCACCCAGTATACTTCCGATTCCACAGTTTTGGGGGTGGAGGTTTATACCAATTCTGAAAGAGGAAAACATGACTTGGGTGGCTGTAAGCTAGGGTGGAGAACATGTGGCTGTCCAAATATTGTTGGACTTCAGCTCCCACCAAACCTAGTCTGTTTAGCCAACAATTCAAAATTTAAAAAGTTGCAGTTCAACAGCATATGGAGAGCTACAATTGCTCACCTCTGCCACAGGTACAAGGGTTGCATTTTGTTGTTGAGGATTGGACTGGATGTGCAGTAAATGCTCTGTATTTCTTAGTCACTTTCATCTCCTACCAACCTTCACCTCTATTTCACGAAATGCAAGGATCTTTGGGATCAACAAGACTATGGAAAACAAAATGCACCAAATAGGGAAATAATTATTTCATCATGCATCGTTAAAACATGCTTGACTTTGAACTTGACTCAAGGCCCAGTTTTCTAGCAGGCAGATGCTATCTTGAAACTCTGCAAAGCTCATTATGGTTAAAAATAGGATATCCAGTCAAAGCTATCTGGCTTCTAAACTATTCACAAAATGCCATTCCATGCAATGATAATGACTGTTCACAGGGACAAACTCTGCTGGTCTGGTCTAAAACATTTTACTGCCTGAAGCAGGGCAGCAAATGGTTTCTCACTTCCAAGTTAAAGTGTATGTGTGGAACAGGTTTTAAAAAATCATTTCAGATAGGTGGGCAGGAAAGTATTCTTGATAGCACTAGCTTAAAGGGAGGGGAATAGGAGCATCGCAAACCAAAATAATTGAGATGGAGTCCAGAGACAAATATTTGCTATAAAACAATGACAGGCAACTTTGGGCCTTGGATCTGGACCTTTTGAGCACCTCACTCTTTCCCCATAAAACCACTGTTTGGCGGCTTCCCGGATTTTATTATATATTTCTCCACTATAGATTGTTGAAATGCTTCTGAGGAAGTGGCATAGTAGGTACAGTATACTATGTAACATTAGATCTTCCAAATTTGTGCATGTTTCAAATCCCCGCTTACATCTTTTTTTAAAACTACATTTATCTGCAAATAAACACTTCTGCAGTCTGATCCTGTTCACATGGGGTAAGACTCTGGAGCAACTCCAGGAGAATTTGCTATCATACCTTAAATCGGCCTGAGGTGTATATTTCACTTTCCTACTGATAAGTCCTGCATTGATCCACAGATTTTCTCTAGATTCTTACATCCTTTATGTATGCTTTGTCAGAATTCAGGTCTAAGAATATAGTGCTTTATAAGATATAGATTAGAAAAATTCTAGCTTTGGGTGCTATGAGGATAAAGGAGGTTTACTTGGGTTATCTTTTTCTGTTTGAAACATATATATCTTAACTTTCAACTGTATGATTTCTGAGGTGGATTGTGAGAATTAAAATAATACAGTAACAGAAAAGCAAATATATGAAAAGTTTAAAAGCAATGGAAAAAAGTGAGGTTGAATAGCCATCTGTCAGGGATGCTCAAGCTCTTCCCTGCATTGTAGAGTGTGAATTAGGCTCAGGCAAAGAGTGGAAGCATTACTTGTTTAGACTACAGCTCCCAGAATCCTCCAGCCAGCATGGCCATAGGCCAAGGGGGGCAGGGGGAGAAAAGAAAAGAAAAATATTTCCAAGCTCTGGGCAGGGGCTTGGACTAGATGATCTTCAAGATATTTTCCAATTCTGTGGGTCTGTGACTTTAAGAAGTTGAATCATGGAGACCCACAGAATTGGAAAAGATCTTGGAGATCATGGGGTTCTTCAGATACTACTCAAGCAATATGCAGCTTCAGTTGTTAAAATCAACATCTTTCATTATGCTTTGAAATGGAGATGGGTCCCATACAGCTATTTAGATACTCTGGTGTCTGTCCCCAAGGAGAAAATGTATTATAGAAAGATACTTCCAGGGGAGTCCTGACACATACGGGAGGGATGGTCCTTGCAGAGTAAGTCAGCCACCTCAAGCAGAAGATGCTGTGGGGACCATAAATGTATCCCCTCTCTAGATTTCCTCCAGCCGGTCCTGCACCACCTAAACACCTTTGCTGCCTTAATACATAGAAAAGACTCTTTCCTTTAAGCACTGCTAACATTTTTGATTCTTTGATAGTTGATTTTTATTCAACCGATTTTATATTCGTCGCCATCTTGGGATTTGTGTCTGTATGTTTGTGATACATGGGATTCTCAGGATCAGGTGTTTCTTTTCCTTTGATGGTTCATTTTATATTTTCTTCTGATGGAAGCTGGCCAGAGTAGTGGCTTGCCAACAGGTGGGTGGGGTAGAAGGTAAGTAAGTAAGTAAGTAAGTAAGTAAGTAAGAAAGAAAGATTCAGCTGTTGATCTGGTTGCTTTCTGTCCATACATGGAAATGAGGGCAAGGACATCATCTTATCCTTTGCTCAGGCAGTAAAATGTCTTGGACCGGCCCTGATACTGGTGGTGACGAGGAAGAAAAAGTGAGAAGAGAGATGCCAGGGGAGGGAGAGGAGGAGAGGAAGACAGCTATGTTTCAAAACTTAGCTCCTATTTCTAAGTAGTTACTTTAATGGCAGGGCCTGATAACACAGTAGTTGATATCTGTATAACTTTTGTTGAACTGAAAAAAAGGCTGTTTCATAAACTCTCTTATCTCTCAAGAATGAACCTAACTGGGTCAACAAGGGGGACAGGCTACCCCATACAGTTGCATAATACTACCATAGGCAGTACAACTCCTTCATCGTTTGTTTTTCAGAATTGCCCCTGCCTGTAACTGGAAAACTAACGTTAGCAAAGAAGCTTTTGTTGTGCCTGCTGCCTCACAGTTTCATTGTGTAACAGTGATACACAGCTGCTGCCTATTCAGCATAGGCTGACCATAATAGGTTGGTATGCTGACAGGGCGTCCTCTATTCTGTTTGATTAGGCTCTACTAGGCTTCTCGCCTTCATATTCTACGGTAGGGAGAGTACTCTACTTCCCCCTGCCCATAGCTTTGTCTATCTTGTGCGACAGGATTTTGGGGCTCAAATAGATGATTCTGTATGAACCGTGACAAATAACCAGAGGAAACTACTGGGAATTTCTAGACAGCAGACTATGAGGAGTATGACCATTCTGAGCTACTGAGAAAGAATGTGTGGCATCCATATGTTGTTGGATTGCAACTCAGCCAGTTGTAACGGATGATGGGAGTTGCAGTATAACAACATCCAGAGGGACACACATTCCCCATCCCTGGCCTAAGGCATGCCGAAGCTGTTTTCCTATAGCTGCCTGAATCGACTATGTATCTTCTTTAGACTTTCTCAGTAAGTTGTTCGTGCCACTAAAAGTAATGTGGGAGATATCTGCCATTTTTATGGTTTTTTTGGCAATATGTCTCTGGAACACATTGCTGATGTCATGGGTTAAACTAGAATTTAGAGGCCTCTAACATGGTGTAGCATGCATAGCCTATTTCCTCTTGGGATCATGTAACTAAGGCAGGAGTTGAACTCAAAGAAGGCCTTACCTGTACCATGCAGGTTGCAGACTACTTAGAGATCATCATTAGTACCGAAATGGGCGGCGGGGGGGGGGGGGAACCAAACAACATGGGAAACATAATTTCACAAGTTGGACTATGTTGCTTTGAACATCTATTTATTGGTTTGTTTATTCATTTATTGCATTCTAATCTCTCTTGCATCCTTGTGGATTCAAGGACAGTGTATAATAATTGTGTTAAAATTAATAATACAAGCATAGATAGAACACAGTAACTAGAACATACAGTAAATGAATCCTATGCAGAGATGCTTCTAGTTATGTATTAGTCAAATGAACAACCCTTAGGATAAAAGTAGGAGGTACAAAAATAAATAAATATACAAATATTTTTTCTGGATTTGTCTTATTAAATCATAGCTGAGAGTCAGTACACACCGCATCAATGCCATGTACAAGCTACTTTAAATTGCTTGGGCTACATTTCCCATATAATAAGTACGAAGATTCATGCAATCCTCAAATTGTGGGAAGGCCAGAGGGTCTTTTTGTCTTTGTTTTTTAAAAAGAAGATCAGATGCTAGGGACAAACTTTAAATTATCAATTTTTTTTGTCTTATTATTTCTCCATTTTCTCCTTTACTTGCTTGGTCAGTAAAAACTGCAAAATTTCCTGGGCATGCCTGGTCAGAAACTTGCTTGGTCAGTAACAATCAAACCTTAACTATTTGTTGTATTTGATAGGAGTAGTGGAAGTTGTAACTTGCCAGACATGCCAGATTAAAAGTTTGCCGGGACATGCTTCCATACATCAGCATTCATTGACTTGTGCAGCTAAACATTAAGTTGTTCCTGGCCTACTTGCCTACAGAAGTATAAGCTACCTCTCCATAGCAGGCAATTATTTGAATTTTGTTTTGTTGTTTAGTCATTAAGTCGTGTCCGACTCTTCGTGACCCCAAGGACCAGAGCACGCCAGGCCCTCCTGTCTTCCACTGCCTCCCGGAGTTTGGTCAAATTCATGTTGGTAGCTTCGATGACACTGTCCAACCATCTCGTCCTCTGTCGTCCCCTTCTCCTCTTGCCTTCACACTTTCCCAACATCAGGGTCTTTTCCAGGGAGTCTTCACTTCTCATGAGATGGCCAAAGTATTGGAGCCTCAGCTTCAGGATCTGTCCTTCCAGTGAGCACTCAGGGTTGATTTCCTTCAAAATGGATAGGTTTGTTCTCTTTGCAGTCCAGGGGACTCTCAAGAGTCTCCTCCAGCACCACAATTCAAAAGCATCAATTCTTTGGCGGTCAGCCTTCTTTATGGTCCAGCTCTCACTTCCATACATCGCTACTGGAAAAACCATAGCTTTGACTATGCGGACCTTTGTCAGCAAGGTGATGTCTCTGCTTTTTAAGATGCTGTCTAGGTTTGTCATCGCTTTCCTCCCCAGAAGCAGGCGTCTTTTAATTTCGTGGCTCCTGTCACCATCTGCAGTGATCATGGAGCCCAAGAAAGTAAAATCTGTCACTGCCTCCATATCTTCCCCTTCTATTTGCCAGGAGGTGATGGGACCAGTGGCCATGATCTTAGTTTTTTTGATGTTGAGCTTCAGACCATTTTTTGCACTCTCCTCTTTCACCCTCATTAAGAGGTTCTTTAATTCCTCCTCACTTTCTGCCATCAGAGTGGTATCATCTGCATATGTGAGGTTGTTGATATTTCTTCCGGCAATCTTGATTCCGGCTTGGGATTCATCCAGTCCAGCCTTTCGCATGATGTATTCTGCATATAAGTTAAATAAGCTGGGGGACAATATACAGCCTTGTTGTACTCCTTTCCCAATTTTGAACCAATCAGTGTTTCCATATCCAGTTCTAACTGTTGCTTCCTGTCCCACATATAGATTTCTCAGGAGATAGATAAGGTGGTCAGGCACTCCCATTTCTTTAAGAACTTGCCATAGTTTGTTGTGGTCCACACAGTCAAGGGCTTTTGCGTAGTCAATGAAGCAGAAGTAAATGTTTTTCTGGAACTCTCTGGCTTTCTCCATGATCCAGCGCATGTTAGCAATTTGGTCTCTAATTCCTCTGCCCCTTCAAAATCCAGCTTGTACTTCTGGGAGTTCTTAGTCCACATACTGCTGAAGCCTGCCTTGTAGGATTTTGAGCATAACCTTGCTAGCATGTGAAATGAGTGCAATTGTACGGTAGTTAGAGCATTCTTTGGCACTGTCCTTCTTTGGAATTGGGATGTAGACTGATCTTTTCCAATCCTCTGGCCACTGTTGAGTTTTCCAAACTTGCTGGCATATTGAGTGTAGCACCTTAACAGCGTCATCTTTTAAGATTTTAAATAGTTCAACTGGAATGCCATCACCTGGCCTTGTTGTTAGCTATGCTTTCTAAGGCCCACTTGACTTCGCTCTCCAGGATGTCTGGCTCAAGGTCAGCAACCACACTATCTGGGTTGTCCGGGACATCCAGATCTTTCTGGTATAATTCCTCTGTGTATTCTTGCCACCTCTTCTTGATGTCTTCTGCTTCTGTGAGGTCCCTACCATTTCTGTCCTTTATCATGTCCATCTTTGCACAAAATGTTCCTTTAATATCTCCAATTTTCTTGAACAGATCTCTGGTTTTTCCCTTTCTATTATTTTCCTCTATTTCTTTGCACTGTTCATTTAAGAAGGCCCTCTTGTCTCTCCTTGCTATTCTTTGGAAGTCAGCATTCAATTTTCTGTAACCTTCCCTATCTCCCTTGCATTTTGTTTCCCTTCTCTTCTCTGCTATTTGTAAGGCCTCGTTGGACAGCCACTTTGCTTTCTTGCATTTCCTTTTCTTTGGGATGGTTTTTGTTGCTGCCTCCTGTACAATGTTACGGGCCTCCATCCATAGTTCTTCAGGCACCCTGTCCACCAAATCTAGTTCCTTAAATCTGTTCTTCACTTCCACTGTGTATTCATAAGGGATTTGGTTTAGATTATACCTGACTAGCCCAGTGGTTTTTCCTACTTTCTTCAGTTTAAGCTTGAGTTTTGCTATAAGAAGCTGATGATCAGAGCCACAATCAGCTCCAGGTCTTGTTTTTGCTGACTGTATAGAGCTTCTCCATCTTTGGCTGCAGAGAATATAATCAATCTGATTTCGGTATTGCCCATCTGGTGATGTCCATGTGTAGAGTCGCCTCTTGTGTTGTTGGAAAAGAGTGTTTGTGATGACCAACTTGTTCTCTTGACAAAACTCTATTAGCCTTTGCCCTGATTCATTTTGAACTCCAAGGCCAAATTTACCTGTTGTTCCTTTTATCTCTTGACTCCCTACTTTAGCATTCCAGTCCCCTAGAATGAGAAGAACATCTTTCTTTGGTGTCAGTTCTAGAAGGTGTTGTAAGTCTTCATAGAATTGGTCAATTTCAGCCTCTTCAGCATCGGTGGTTGGTGCATAAACTTGGATTACTGTGATGTTGAAAGGTCTGCCTTGGATTTGTATTGAAATCATTCTATCATTTTTGAGATTATATCCCAGTACAGCTTTTCCCACTCTTTTGTTGACTCTGAGGGCTACTCCATTTCTTCTACAGGATTCTTGCCCACAATAGTAGATATGATAATCGTCTGAATTGAATTCTCCCATTCCCATCCATTTTAGTTCACTGACACCCAGGATGTCAATGTTTATTCTTGCCATCTCCTGTTTGACCACATCCAGCTTACCAAGGTTCATAGATCTTACATTCCAGGTTCCTATGCAGTATTTTTCTTTGCAGCATCGGACTTTCCTTTCACTTCCAGGCACGTCCGCAGCTGAGCGTCCTTTCGGCTTTGGCCCAGCCACTTCATTAGCTCTGGGGCTACTTGTAATTGTCCTCCGCTCTTCCTCAGTAGCATGTTGGACGCCTTTCGACCTGAGGGGCTCATCTTCCAGCGTCATATCTTTTAGCCTTTTGTTTCTGTTCATGGGGTTTTCTTGGCAAAGATACTGGAGTGGCTTGCCAGTTCCTGCTCCAGGTGAATCGCGTTTAGTCAGAACTCTCCACTATGACCTGTCCGTCTTGGGTGTCCCTGCACGGCATAGCCCATAGCTTCTCTGAATTACTCAAGCCCCTTTGCCACGACAAGGCAGCAATCCATGAAGGGGAATTATTGAATACTGCCTGCTAATTCGTGATTTTAAATAAACCCCTGTTGCTGATATATATATATATAAAGTATTTGAACTGTGCCAGGAGGGTGTACTCTTTTTGTCTTTGACTTGGTGTTCCTTTACTGGTAAAATAAACTGCTTCAGTTTGCCACACTTGCTTCATTTGTAGCCTCTGCCCTTCACTATGAGAACAAACCTCATTTTGCCGCTACTGTAGACATGATCTGATTAAAGCACAGGAGGGCAATATGTAGTATTCAGGTTTCATAAAGTCCCTTTGCCTATTTTCTGCTTGTGTCCCTGCCACCAATTTGCGGCAGAGTCTCTTTCCCCCTTTTGTTAAAAACAAACAAACCCAAAGCTGGAAGCAACTCCTGGTGGATAGCCAGTGTCCCCTCTAAACTTTGGAAGTAATCTGCTCCTGGGCTAAAATAAGGAGACACCGAAGACCTGAACTTAGAGGTTTCATGAAAAGCTCCTTTATCTTTTGTGCCATCATTTGACTTTCTCAAGAAATATCTGGCAAGCACAAACTAAACAAAGGTATGTCAAGTTGCCATCATAATTGCAGTTAACTTGACCTTGAAAAAGACACTGGGCTTTGTTTAAAACTCCTGCATATAATCAGTTCTTTTAAATATACATGTATTTGCAAATCCTTCCTATTTAATTAAAAAAACTTGATTCTTATTCTGATCTTGGAGGTAACTGTACTCTAACATGAGGATACTGAAGCATTGTTCATCCATCTTTAACGGGTTTTTAAAATGATATATCCGTTTTATATTGTTGTATTTTATGATGTTTTTATAACTGATTGTAAGCCGCCCCGAGTAGACTTTGTCTAGAGGGGCGGGGTAAAAGTCAAATAATAAAATAAAATAAATAAATAAATAACGTATTTCATTTGTCAATACTTTACCGTTGTTAATTTTAACTATTATTATGCTGCACAGAACATTTAACATGTTTTGATCTTAAACTTTTTAAATGAAGCTAAAATGACAGAAACTTGTGGCACATTAAATACTAACAAGCTTTATTTGGCATATACTTTTGTGGGCTGTAGCCCACTATGAATTGTCTTCTAAGCTACTGGCTAGGTAATACTTCCGTATTTGCAGTTCTTTATATTGATGCATGGATATATGTGTGATTCCATATGTGTTGTTTCAAGGTTTTTTTAAAAGAGTCCTAGCCTAAGTATTGTGTATGTAAATAATGACATATTGTTCATCTGTCATTTGATAAATATGGAAACAGAAGGGCATTACTGTTAAAACATACATAACGAAATGGTTACTGAATGTATCATTCAAAAGCAAACATACACAATAACTGGAGCAAATTATCAGCTAATTTTAAGTCATATGTGTATGTCTTTTTTTCTTTTGTCATTCCAAAATAAGAACTTTGAAGAGGTTTCCAGAAAGCTAGGACTTGATATATGCTATAAAATACATTGGGGATTTTGTATGTTTCAAATTAGTATGTATAGAGCTCAACAGAGTGTGTTTAGAGTATATAACTATACTTTTCTGTTGGTTATATTTATAAGAAAGCTTTCATAGTTGCTTTTGAAGAAGAGGAATGTTTTTATTTTAAACTGGAAGAACTAGCTTCCGGAGTCCTTTCTTGTTTCTTTGCACCCATACAAGCCCACACCCTCTTGTTTTTCCTGTTCATTGGCAATGTTCTCTGTTTTACTTAACATAAGCAGCGCCCTTCCAGATGTTGATCTATGCAGAGGCAACAGCAAGGTCACAAAGCACAACTGGAAGTTACCTCAACAACATGGTACTCCCTATTGTGGTGCTCCAGTTCAGAAGCCAATCACCTACACAGCACTCTGTCTAGAATTTCTTCTTAAGACACCTTGCCAAGCTTACATCACCCAAAACATCAAAACCACAAAGTCAGAAGTTACACAGCCCAGCTGTGACATTTCCAAAAATACTCTAACAATAATTGACTTTATTAACAGTGGAATCCTGCAACTCAAAACAGAATTTGCAGAACTATGCTGCCTGGTGAATTCTGAGATCTGTAGTCACAGAATATTGGAGTATTGGAGCAGAGAGGATAAAATGCCTTTGGAACTCCTTATAGCCTACTGGCAAAAGCCAGGTAGGGGTTGGCTAGATTCGGCCCTCTGATCTGATATCAGAGCAAGTTGTCCATAGGAGTGCACCCTACGTTTTATATTTGGGAAGAAGCTTATGTTATAACTGTGTTTCGGGATCTGTGGAACATCCCTTGGGACATGAGGCCTGCCTGTATTTAATTTTATCTCAAAGATATTTTTAGCAGTTGTGTTATTTGCAATAAAAATGTTATCCAAGTTCTCAGCTGCATGAAAATGAAATGAACTTCCCAAGGAAACCAGTGCTAAACAATCAACTGGTTTTATTGCCAGAGACACTTCCACCCCCAAAGACAAAGCACTGAATTGATAAATGTTTATATAGTTAAGAAAGAAATCATTTTCCAAGAGCCATTGGCATACATCAGTGACAAAATAAGGTGCAGCAATTCTGCCCATTCTAGACAGCTATATAGGTATATACTTATAACAGTTACAGGATTGTATCTTGAATGGCTGTAAATGCATGACTAGTGTACTTGCTTGGGTGGAGTGTTTGGATGATTAGCAGATGGATGATAGAATGTTGAGTGCAGGACTGAATGTTGATTGGGTGGTATGATTGAAATGTAGTGGGGAGGAGCCTGGTTGGAGAATAGTCTGCTTTTAAATCTGTTAGTTTGTCTTCAGAGCCTGGTGTCTGTGGCCAGAAAGTTAAGAGTCTGTAAAACAGTTATTTTGAACTTTGAAATATATAAAATATAATATAATAATTCAACGCAAACACCTTTCCTCTCATGACTTGTGTCTCTTGCAGATCAGTTAGCTCATTAAGGTCCTGTTGATTAATTTTAATGTAAACAGGTTCTAGGCAATACGATGTTTCTGCATCCTGTTTCATCGCATATCCTGGATCTCATGAATTTTTTTCCTTTTTGAAAACCACTCATTATGCCCTTGCACTTACCACTATAGTCACCTTGTAGCACCCCTTTAAGGCTAAGAAAAAGGAAATCCATGTGAAACATAAGCAAATTTAAGAGAGAACCCTCACAGATTGCAATCGCAGGCATGCCTAGTTTCCTCTGACTATAGGTCCATACTACATAACAACATAAGCAGAGTCATTCTGCCTCAGACCAGATGCCTATTTTGAATAATATTTCTGGATAATTTACCAAGAACAAATGTTAAGCTGACTTGTCTGCAATTTCCTGAATCCCCTTGTGATTGGGTTCTTGTTCTAAACTGAGCAGTTCCTCTTCATTAACACGATTAACCACAGGAGACATAATACCATTAACTGAAGGTTTAATGTCTTTTGGAGGGGAGGAATGTATAACAACTTCTGTGGGTCCAACAGGACCAGTAACTATAGGTGATTCAGGCCACAAAACTATAGGTGATTCAGTCCTGTCAACATTATATTGTCTTTCAACGCAGAGACATTCCAAATCTCTCCCGGTCTGTAGGTTTTCTCATAGGGTTGCTCCTCACCACGCAAATTGTTCAGCTGCAAAGGTGATGAGCCCAGTCACCACTGGGAGATGTCTGAGTTGTAGAGATAGGATCTGGCCATACCACCTTCTTCCAGGCATCCTTCCCTCTCGGGAAGACGTACATGGTCCATTCTAAAGGATCCACGTCTCCCAATTGAATTTCTATGCCCGCACTTCCTCGCCCACGTTCGGTACCTCCCCCCCTCTCCTTCTCCCCTCTTTCTTGGGAACAGAGAATATATATGGCTCCTCCTCTCTTTTATTTCTTGCACAACCTTCTTTCTCCTCCTCCTTTCTTGTACGGTCCCACTCCTCTCAACCCCAACCTCTCTCTCTCCTCCTCTCTCCCTCTGTCCTCACTGTCATCAAGAAGCCCTCCATTATCGTCCTGTTCCCGCCTTTTCTTTCCCTTCCCCCTCTGTCACCTGACCTCCCCCTAGTGACAGAGTCTCAACCATCGTGGGTAAGGTAGACAGACTGGTGTTGATTCCTTCCACCCGAGATGATTGAGGGGACGGATCACTTCCAGGCTTAACCATATTAACCGGTTCCTCTTCACATCCCTCCTTGAAATTAGTTGTTTTGGATTGAAAACATGGCATTTTATTGTTTTGTTTTGGATATATTTTGGGATAGTATTAAATAGTTTTGAGGGAAAGAGAAGTAGAGTAGCCACCATTTTGTTTTTTCCTGGAAAGCTTTTTTTTCTGAAAACAGGGACATTCAAAATGTCTGCCTCATTGGCTGCTTAGTGGCACTGTATTAGAAGACAGCTGAATATCTGAAAAACTGAAAATACTGAAAAACACATCATTACAGTGTGAGTAAATAATGTCTGCAGCAATTCCTTTTGTCTGAAGAGTGCAAAGTCAAATGTTCCTCTGAAGAAAAGCACATGAAACAAGGTTCTTAAAGATACAAAGTCATATCGTGCTATTTCAGACCATTGTATTGTTAAATCTGAACAAGGAAAAAACATCTTCTGTATGCCTGTTTCTTCCTCCTCCTCTTCCTCCTCCTCTTCTGTCTTGGAAGAATTTAACCTGGTGTATTCAAAAGCAGATACAAATTCAGTGGGACCTAATATCAGAAATATGTTGAAGAATCAGTGAAATGATTAGAATAAATTGGGGCATGAGCCATTTAACGGAAGTGTTTATCAATGAATTACAGTGTCAGTTTCATGACATTTTATTCAAACTGCTCTTCCTTCTTAGCCTTAGTTCTGCTGAGTTCAATGGGACTAGTTCCCAACTGGGTCTTATGTATGTCTTTCGTATCATTTTATATTAAGTGAGAAGAGCTTGGTTTGAATTCTGATATACAACCAGGACTTCTATATCACAGTCTACACCAGTGGTGGCGAACCTTTCTGGGCCCGAGTGCCCAAACTGAAAAAAAAAACCCCAAAAACAAAAACCCAGTGGGTGGTGGGCCATGGTGGCAGCGGAACCGGAAGTGGCGGTGGCAGAACCAGAAGTGGTGGCGGAAGGGGGAATCCCGGGCACAGAGGTGCCTCGAGACCCCACTCCGGATCTGCCGCCAGTGCCAGCTGCTCCAGATCCTGGCCCGTCGCCTGTTGAAGTGCCAGCACTGTGGCTGCAGCCACCTCCTGAGGTTTGGCTGCAGGGGGGGAGTAGCGATCCAGCGACTTATGGCTCGTGTGCCCGCAGAAAGGGCTCTGCGTGCCAGCTGTGGCACACATACCATAGGTTCGCCATCGCTGGCCTACACTGTGGAACTTTGAACTATAGTGAGCAAAGTTCTGGGTATGGTGCATCGCAAACACATGAGAAGGACAGGCAAAAAATTTGAGTGTTTCTATATGTTTTTATAATAGACAATTATAAAATTATTGTGGTATGGAAAATGTTACAGAGAATTTACCTTCCTCAAAAATCTAGAATTTGGAGTTTATCCCTGAATGATAGGAAATCTAGAACTGACAAAAGGAAATACTTCTTCACACAGCGCTCAATTAAACAATGACATTTCCTAGTGTAAAGCTTACTAATTGGGATAGCTTTAAAAATGGGTAAGACAGATACATGGAGGATAAGGCTATTAAGGTTGCTAGTCATTACACATATGTACTGTTTCCAGAAGCCGTGGCAGGCATGTCTCTGACTATCAGTCCTTTGGAAACAATGGTGGGAGTTATTGCCCTCATGTTCTTCTGTTGGTAGCTTTTCATAGTAATCCGTCTGGCCGCTGTGGGAAACATTATGCTGAACTTTATAGGCCTTTGGCCTTATTCAGCACGGCTCTTCCGACATTCTTTTCCCAACCCCGACCCCCAAATTCTAAATAAGTATGTGTTAGAAACTAGTTCTGAAATGTAGACACCTTGGCAAATCTCAAATGTTTACTGTATTTGGACATGTGTTGATACACTAAATGGAAACAATCTATTTCAAGATTATGTTTGGCAAACAGTACTAGTAATTTGCACAACAGGGAACTTTTGAACAGTTTAACCGTTCATCAAAGAAGCCATTTATCCATGCATTTATCCTAGTTCTTTGTTACTTCTACAATAAACTAGAAAAAACCATGATGGGTCCTGATTTCAGGATCATATGATTTCCCACATAGGTGTGTTTTGTAGGTTTAATTTTGCCAGTAAAAATTATAAAGTAGAAAACAAAGCTACTGAAACAAAAAGTCTCAAAGATGAAGAGATATTATTCAGTTGAAAAGAGGAATCAAATATACTTTTTGATAGCATTTTTAAAACACTTTCATCATGATTAACTTACTCCATTGATTTCAGTGGCATAAAAAAAAATACTGGAACCAACCGTCTGACTTTGGACTTATCTATATGTAGCAATGGGATCAGGTTGGATTCAGCTACATAGAGTTGCTAAGAGGTCTGGTATGCTATTTGGTGTGATCACCATATCCACATGGCATATGGACCCTATTTAGTCCACAGCAGCCTGCTGTCAATTTGCTGATACAGTAGGACCCCCATATCTACAGGGGATCTTATCTACTCTGAATGCCTGAAACTGCAGATAGTAGCAAACTCTATATAAAACATGCAAGGAGGTGGGACAAAGGCCACAAGACAGTGGGACTAAGGCCTCAAGGTCCTACATCTTGTATGCTGTATATAGGGCTGTGGTAAACTGAGGGCAACTGAAACCACAGATACTCATCCCACGGATATGGGGCTCCTGCTGTATCTTGAAGTGGCTTAATAAGACAGCCACTTCAGGAATGTTGGCCAATTAATCACTTCCTCAACTCTGTGGAGGGGCTGAGGAAATGAACAATTTTTTTTAAAGTGCACATTGAGCAGCAAATATGTGTTGCATCACTTTTTAAAAAGGAGAAAGTTTCCTCCTGGACATTTTTTTTTTCTTTTAAAGGTCCAATGAAATACCTGCCCAATTCAGAGCTGTGTAAATGTTTAATTGGACAGTATTTTGATGTAGCTCTCTTCTTAAGCCATTTTATTATATTTGCAAATTAGAGGAAGGCTCACTTTATGTCCATATCCAGTGATCACATGCACTGGAAACAGACCGAACCAGAGCGATTCCACCAGCATCAAAAAAGTAAAAGCTCCTGACAGGGGCCTGAAAGGTATGGGTAGGGATGGTTTGCTCCAGTGGCTATATCATATGATCACTATCAAAAGGAACAAACCAACCTGTTTCCACAGTGGTTCAAACAGTGGGCTAAATAGCTGTCTGATCACCCCCTTTGTATCCAAACTTTCCCCCAATGAACTAAAGTTAGTACATACAATTCGTGTCCCAAATTTATCCTTACGTTAGGTAGGTTAGGTTGAAAAGTCACACATTGAATTTTATGGCTCCATCGGGGGGTTCTTCCACATCCTAGTCATCCACACTAATCACTACACTATACTGACTCTCACAATAGTTTTTCTTTCTGGGGTTGTTCAACTGTAAGGAAGCTTGATTCAACGCTTTTGTAAACTCAAAATGTTCATCCAAATGAAGAGAGGATGAAGCAAATTTAACAGAAGCCCTGTCCACTTTTGATTCCTCTTGTGTATTACTCAAGCCTTGGAAATTGTCACCCATGAATTTGCCAAAGGAATTCAGTTTCACAATGTGTCAGTTTGTTCACATCCACTTTGGCTTTTGTCTGTCTTTCCATAGGGCTCACAGCCAAGAATACTCTTTTCAGTGAGACTTATGGAGGGGAAAAGTCTGCTGAAAACTTAATCGTGGCACCTGGCACTGCTGAGCTGCCTCTGCAGGCATTATGTTTATAACAGCTCCTTGTTGAGGACCTCAGGTGCAATCCACCATAAGATACCATTTGAAAAGAGTGGAAGCTATGCAGAGGCTTAACAGAAGTAAACTGAAACTTGTTCCAAACTTCAGTGTGAGGTATGAAGATATCCTTTAAGTCCTATTGATAGGATCAAAAGAATACTGTTAACATATAAACTGATTTTATATTTTGGCTTCCCAGAAGACAGTCCCTTTGCACTTGGTGATTAGATCCATAGTAGTGCTCCTTGTTGTACAGCGTTCCTTGCTGCACTGTTTTCCTTGCCGTGAGAAGAAAGAAATGTTTGCCTTAAGGTAAATTACGAAGAGGGCCTCTGGAATACCTGAAAGTGGTGGGATTACACATTTTAGGAAAGTTATGATCAGCCATTCTCAACCTTTTTTTGGCCATGGCCATAAACACAATATGAAAGAAAGATAGGCCAAATCAGGATTGTATAAGTCACATAATGAACCTTATAAGGTGGTGTGTGAAGAATTGTTTCCAGTCTGTGGCCCCCTTAAAATGTGCCATATGGTCCCCATTGGATGCAGACCCTCAGAGGGATATAATGGCTCCCATGGCCAGCTGAGATTTCCTCCCCCTCCCTTTTAAACATTACACTGCACTTTAAGAAGGATGCCAACAAACTGGAACAAGTCCAGGGGAGGGCAACAGGGATGATCAGGGGGCTGGAAACCATGATCTATGAGGAAAGGCTGAAAGAACCTGGTATGGTTGTTGTGGGTTTTCCGGGCTGTTTGGCCGTGTTCTGGAGGTTTTCCTTCCTAACGTTTCGCCAGTCTCTGTGGCCGGCATCTTCAGAAGACAGGAGTCAGAACTCTGTCTGTGCTCTGTTGCAGTTGCACAAATAATAATGGGCTCAAGTTAAAGGAAGCCAGATTTCAGCTGAATATCAGGAAAAACAGTCTGTGGTGGCTTCAAATGTGCCAGGGTCCCCCAGAGGGCCATATGGCCCTCTTTAAGAATGGCTGAGGCCCCAACAGACAAGTCTTGACTCTGGTGCTAGATTAGCACATGCAATGGATTCAGAGGGCAATTGAATTCCCAGCCTTCTTCCCAGATCTAGGATTTTTCTTCCCCTGAATTATAGTTCCTAGAGTTCTCCAGCCAGCATAGCCAATAGCTTTTCCAAGCTCCGTGGCACTTCCTGACAAATGATCAGCCTGATTGATCTAAGAGCAAAGACACTCTGGAGGAGCTGAAACTAATGGTTTTAAATGAAGGTGGTCAGATATAATCTGTTTTGTTCACTTCACAATACCATGTTTACTGTATGTTGTTATAGAACTACATAGATCCCCACATCGGTGGTATACTGATGCATTTGAAAGTGCAGGTACTCCCTCTGACCACTCTTACAGCCCAACTAAGTGCTTTGTCACTTGGTTGGCAAGCCAATGAGGTGGTATACCACTTACCAATAACTGACACCCCTTCCCAATTTTCCCCTGCTGAGATGATGGAAGAAGATGTGGAAAGCAATTCTTCTCCTTCTCCTTCTCCTTCTTCTTCACTTATCAATTTTTTTTAAAACAGCTTTTCCCCAAAGGGGCATGGAGGCTGGGAAGGAAAAACAGGCCAAGTGGGTCTCTTTGTCATTTCCTCTCCCTAAACCACCCAGTCCATGCATTATGGATGCAAGGATTTTTCTAAATGTCAGACTGCACTTTCAAGTGACTGTGTGTTGCCCGATCCAGCCCAGGGTAACTTCCTTGTCTAGTTGCACCCTTACAGTCTGAGAAGATAGTTACATGTGTAACCCTGCCCAAACTTTGCAAGAAAAAGGGATAGATTGCTGTAACACAGGGCTGCATTTTTTTGCACCAGGACTATATAGAATATCATATGAGATACCACCATCACTTTGTTAATGAAGAGAGATGCAAAGGATTGTGTTGATGTATTTCCTTGTATAAATATGGTCTTCCTTATGCTTTATATTTCTGGGTAAAACAGCAATTCTTCACTGGTGATTCAGACATGATAAGGCTTAAGGTGTATCTAGGGGAAAATATTTTCTAAAGTCTCTGCAGTTGTTCAAACAATCCAGTTTTTCTCACTGTGCTGATTTCCTAATAAGATTTGTATGTTCATGTGGTGGGTCTCTAAACTGCTGCATAGTTAGGATGATTCAGAGTTCAGACTTTTAATGGTGAAGAGATGAGTTTGGAACAGTGTGTACATTGGGACACTCCTCTGGAAGCAGCAGGGAGGGTACACATTTCCTTCCTCCTACAGAGATGGAAGCTTTTTATTGCTCTTTAGATTTTATAACTAGATTCATTCAAATAATGACATTTTACATAAAAACATTAGTAATGTGGTTCAGATTAATTCTGAGAAAATATCAAGCACCAGATTTGAAAATAGAACAGAATAGCATTGTGAGACACACCCGCAGTTCTGAAGGAAACTCAGTGAGAGGAAGCAAGCCCCTTTTCTCTCAGTAGATCTATTGAACTTGATTAGGGCACATCAAGAAATATACAGGATAGTGTATCAGGGACGATTTTGGCATCACTTCATGACAGCTATTGTATCTGCCCCAAATGCCCTTGTCATTGTGTTGTATTGGGTGTTTTGAAGAAGATGGCAGCTGCTATGCCTCCGCTGATGATCCAGAATGATGCAGCTTGCATAAAATAGAATAAAATAGCACCACAATTAAGAAGCTGACAAAATGAACGAAACATAGTGAAAACAGATATGCTTTATACAGATAAACATCATAATGAAGCAAATGTCATGTTAATGAACGAGTAATCAAACACTTTAAGGCCTAAATCCAACATTAGCCTTGAGTAGAGTTATTGAGAGGAATGGAACTTAAGTGCCAGTAATGTAAGTCAGTGGATCTGCTTTAGGTAGAAATCTTGGATATAGCTTCAGGTTTTAGTGATGAAAATAAATTATTTTTTAAAAAACTGGACCACTCCAAGCTAGAAGTGAATACTAAGAAACCATACAGTTCATTAGCAACAGTATTCATTTCCACAAATGTTGTCAGTGGCATGGATCTAGTTCCCATGGAAACAGCTGCTAATGTATGAAGCAAATCCTAGGCATCTGTTGCAAGTTCCAACAGCCAGTGCATGTAAACAGCTGTTCTCAGTGCCAAGAGCTGATTTGGCAGTGCCAAACCACAAATTAAGAACATTTTTGTTTTGAAAAGATTTTTGTGGCTATGCTTGATATAAAAAATTGTATAGTTAGTATAAGGAAAGCTACAGCCTTGAGCTAAGCAGGGTTGCTGAAGACAAGACAATTTGGAGATATTTCATTCATAGGGCTGCCATAGGTCAGAGGTGACCTGATGGCATGTAACAACAACAACAAGCCAATGACTCTTTTCTCAGTGGCCAATCTGTTCTTTAGAGTGTAGTCTTGGAGGCTAGATGTATACCGAGCTGATCTTCTCATGTGATGAATGCTGTGCAGCCCTATGCATGTCTACTCAGAAGGAAGCCTCATTATGTTTGATAGGATTTACTCTCAGGTATGTGTGTACAGAACTGTATCTTCACAGAACCTATTATAAACTCATTCTCCGATGACTTTTTAACCTGATTTTAAGTAGAATGTTACAAATAACACTGAAGAAACAGAGATCATGGACTTTGGACTCATCCCTCAACGGCTGAAAACAACTCTTGTTTAGTAGGGCTAGAAGAATTGGCTTATTGGCCAAATATGCTACCTATACTTAGTTTAGCAAAGTTTTATTTGCACTGCATATTCCATATTGAACATTAAACTACATGGGAGCCTACCAAAGATGCCATAAAGAAGGCAGTTTTTTAAAAAAAGAGAAACATAGTAGGTTAAAGGGGAGGCTAATAGTGACAAACAGTGAATCTCTTGGTTCCTTTCAGTTTTGGATTCTTTCATAATAAATGGTTTGGGGATGGCAGCTGTAGACAGCTGAATAGTTACCTGCATCAATTTTGTGTACATGAATTATTAACAGCAATTAAAATAGTTCACCCCGGAGAGCTGTTGCTGACTAATGTGTCGGCTTTATGCATGTCTGGCACAGCCTAGAGTTTCTCTGACCCAAGGAAGCCACTGCGGCTTGGAGGGGAGCCCTCCCTCGCTGTGCTCCAATTCTGACAGACCTCTGCATTCACAGAGCGTATCCCACAGAGGATGCCCCTGACAGTTCTGTAATGCGTTTGTTTTCTGTCAGTCCTTCTGATCAATTTACCATTTTGCTTGAGCACAAGAAAACCATTTTACCTTCAGTCCCACACGCACATGCAGGCATGTATATGTGTATGCACGCATGCACACAGCTTGCTCAGAATTGCATCATAAAAAGGGTAGGTGTTGGCCATCTACCTCATTTGTCTTACAAAATGGTTCAAGAAAGAACTGTATGCCTTGAAAGGATATACACACAACAAGCTGGTTTCCTCTTTCCTCTTAAGTTTTAAATACCACCGGTGTGGATTAGAGGAAACAGGGCAGCTGCATTTGATTCTATATGGAGATTATGGAACATAAATTCTCCCCTCACCAACCCACAGCCCCATGTGTGTCCTGAAGAGAAGGTTACAAATATACACACTATGTGATTAACCAACATGAGTTGAAATGAATGCAAATGGAAGATTTTGTTTAGCTTCAAGTGACTCAGGGATTCCACCATAGCTAACTGCCAGTTTAAGGCATAATTAGCTGAAAGCTCTCTTTGTGTTGGATTTTCTTTTCGTTCCACTGCAGACGCAAATAGTTTGTATGGAATTTATACAGGTAGTGTGGCAAGGGGTGGCGAGTTGTAGTGAATATATTTTTAAAAATGAAAGAGTCCATCTTCATTTTAAAAAAAATCTAAATTCTGTTAATGAGTTCCTTAGTGACATTTGTGAACTGTGCTCAGGAATCTGTTCTGCTGAGATTAGAAAGTGCATCACCGTGAAGGCCCCTAGATAGCATGGATCAGACATTTCCCACTTTCTGCTCAGAAATTATGTAGGCTGGGAAAAAATACAAGTAATTCTTTGTGGGGAGTCACTTTTGCAGCTTCTTTGCTGTTCTGTGCATCATGTGAAACTGTTACCATTCACTAAGTATTCCTCACTGAGTCTTGTACGAAAAAAGCTAGCCTGTGTGGCCTTGGGCAAGCTGCCTGGTCCCAGAGCCTCTCCCAGAAGAAGAAGAAGGGAGTGGTAAACTACTTCTGAGTATTGCCTGCTTAGAAAACTTTAAAAAAATGTTGCTGTAAGTCAGAGTTGACTTGATGGCACATAATGATGATTAATTATAAGTTAGGAACTTATATTACACATGGTGATACTTCTGTATTTTGTTTGAAATGCTGGAAGAAGTGTGCTGTGCTAAGCACTATCCCAATATTCAGGAGCTGAATCTATTCATTTAGTGCGTTGTAACTTGCTCTTCTAATAGTTAGGGCTTTATAAGTGGTGTAAGTGGCTGGAATCAAAGCAAAAAGCAAAGCGTGCTGCTTATTTACCACCCCATAGTGCTTAAACCACGTAGACGTCGCTGTTTCAGTAATGTATACATGCTAAAAATTCCAGCTCGTTCTAGGACTACTCTATTTGGAACTTTGTCCTGTCAGGTGATACCAAAAATGCATCGGAGACAACGTATAGGGAACGTGTTCAGCTTCCTCTCCTGCCGTGCACAAAGGGTCCAGGCCTCACTGCAGTACAGGAGTGTGCTCAGGACACAGGCTCTATAGACCTGGATCTTGGTATATGCCGTCAGCTTCTTATTAAGCCATACTCTCTTTGTGAGTCTAGAGAACATGGTAGCTGCTTTGCCAATGCATTTATCCAGCTCGACATCTAGGAAGAGAGTGTCAGAGATCGTTGAGCCAAGGTACCCAAAGTAATGAACAACCTCTAATTCTTGTGTGGAGATGGTAATAGAGGGAGGTGAGTCCACGCCCTGGCCCATGACTTGTGTTTTCAGGCTGGTTGTTAATCCAAAGTCTTGGCAGGCCTTGCTAAAACGATTCATGAGTTGTTGGAGGTCTTCAGCAGAATGGGCAACAACAGCTGCATCATCGGCGAAGAGGAAGTCCCGCATGCATTTCAGTTGGACTTCGGTCTTTGCTCTCAATCTAGAGAGATTAAAGAGCTTTCCATCTGATCTAGTCCGGAGATAGACACCTTCTGTGGCAGTTCCAAAGGCGTGCTTCAGCATGACAGCAAAAAAGATCCCAAACAGGGTCGGTGCAAGGACACAGCCCTGTTTCACTCCGCTTCGGATGTCAAAGGGATCTGATGTTGAGCCATCAAAAACTACAGTGCCCTTCATTTCCTCATGAAAGAACCTGATGATGTTAAGGAGTCGAGGTGGACATCCAATCTTGGGAAGTATTTTAAAAAGGCCATCCCTGCTAACCAAATCAAAGGCCTTTGTAAGATCTATGAAGGCCACAAAGAGTGGCTGTCGTTGTTCCCTACATTTCTCGTGCAACTGTCTGAGGGAAAATACCATGTCAGTGGTGGATCTATTAGCTCGAAATCCACACTGTGCAGGATCTGTTGCACTTGTAACACCTGTGGTATGTTTGTTTTCTTGCCAATGAGGTGCCTGGGTAGAAATGCTCTAAGTGTTAGTTGGTGGTCCTCTTGGAAGACAAGGTCCGGCAGCTGGAGGCCTGTGTTCTAATCTCCGCACAATTAGGGAGCAGGCCGGGTAGGTGCGGCTCATCAGCCTTGGAAGGCAGCCCATCTAGGAGAAGGAAAACTCTGATTTCAAACCTCCACTGCCTTGTGGCTATATCCACTGATGGAAAAGGCTTCAGGAGGTAACCTCGAGACAAAATCTGGAGCCGAAGTCCCGGAGGCAGTTCGTGTCATTCTGGCAACTCCTACGACGTCGCTGGAACCAGTTGTATTGGCTCTTGCCTTTCCATTGGACTATTTCAGCGACGTGGAGAGGGGGGATTTGCTGCTTGGGTAACAGCCTATCCTCCATATTATTTTACCCAGGCTTCGTGCTCTGGAGAGGACACTCCAGCTTTGCATACAGTGGCAACAACATTACTTTGAAAGAAACCTTTATGACTACAGATTTTGCCCAGTAACAAGGAAAGTGTGCTCATTAACTTCAAAACTTTATTGGTGGGTCATTTGGGGGAGTTTCAAGGCTTTAAAAATGGCTTTTAATTTCCCCCATTTTAAAATAGCATTAGTAAATGCATAACTAACAATTGTGTGAGCAAGAGGCAATGAATTAATTTTTTTAAAAAAATAATATAATACTAACATGCTAGCTTTTGCAATAATGTTTCCATGCTCTGACTCTGATCAGTCCACTTTTCATTGAGACACTTGAAACAGATGGCATCACCCATTGGCAGAAAAAGGTTAATCCGCAATTTAAGGGGAGAATCAGCAGGAAGTACGTGGGTGCTTAAGCTTTCCCCCTTTCCACCAGTTTTTTTTCTACAAATATGTCCTTCAGGATTCTCCTTGGTAAGTGACAGGGAATCTGTGGTTTGAATATCAGTCTTCAAAAGCCATAGCAAACATGGTTGGCAGTAGAGGAGTATGGGATTTGTAGTTGAAAACATCTGGAGGCCTAAGGGTTTCCTATCTCTAACTTAAATAATGTGGTAAGCACCTGAAATGCGCTATGTAAATATAAACTGTTATTAATAATCAGCTGAGCTGATGGTAGGGTCAGCTGTTATTTTAACACATACCTAAGTTTCACATACGTACACTCTCCCCTTTCTATATATTTGCATAGAACTACAGCTTCATAGAACTGTAGAACTGGAGGCGACCCCAAAGACCACTGAGTCCAATCCCCTGCTGAAGCAGGAAATCCACAGCAAATCCACAGACACCTCTATATTTCTCTTTCTGTCTACCACTGTATGTGTCTGATGTTGAGAAATTAAAGAAAGGAATTTGGGTGGGTATCTTTTAGCTGAGTGTTTTTAACAAACAAGAACCCAGCATAGAGGGATGCATCCTGTCAGACAAGATTGTATACTGCTGGGAGCAGGAAGAGGATATTGCCTTGATGCCCAGCTCATGCTGTCTAGCTGACCATTGTGGATAACAGGATACTGGATTTAACAGATCTTTGCTCTACTCCAGCAGAGTTCTTCTCATCTCTACGTTGCTGGAATGTTCTTTTCCCACACAGATATTTCAGCATTCTCCTTTGCCTCTTACGACTCTATACTTTTTGGCACTCTCGATCTCTGTTGCTGATCTCATTACAACCCCCTCCCCCTGTATCTCACTGAATCAGGCCTGAGAGGTTGGTCTAGCCCAGAGATCTGTTTCCAACAATCACCAGACTGTAGCTGTGGGAAACATGCAGGCTGGGTATGATGTAATAAAACTTGTGCACTCACAGATCATGGATGCATAAATGAGACATTCTGTTCTTATCCTGGAACATATTTAGAATCTCCACAAATAAACCAAGGAACAACTAAAGAAGAATTCCGCCAATAAATAAGATGACAAGATGTTGCCAAAATATATCTGCCTCAACATACAATAAAGTTAGACAGAATAGTATTACAGCATGGAGACAGGTCAGCAACCATTTATTAGAAGATTCCAGTGCTCAATGTGCACATTGGCCAGTGGGGAAGGGGTGTATGTCACAGGATTCCTTCCATAATTTTGTAATTCATATTAACTCATAATCCCAGAATTGGAGTGCTCTGTCCCTAGTTAAGAGGCCTCTTTGCTGCATCTGATTTCACTTTGTTGCAAGCAGCCTGACAGAAAAATGAGGAGATAGCTCTGGGATTAGATGGATAGGAATGGTGAGTATGAGGAAGCTGAGTCAGAGAAAACAGGATTTGAACACATGGATGTTGTGTAGAGTTTCCATTTGGCCAGAAAGAAAGGAAAACATGACCTGGCCTGCTCTTGTACTTTTAAGAACAACTGGTACGCAAGAATGAACAAGTAAATCTTTTCATGGCATGCAGATAAGTATTGCCATAAACTAAGATCAAATTATAGCCCTATAATTTCGTCTGAAGTAATTAGTTGATGGTAATACTTGCAGTTGAGACACCATATTAAGTTGCATCCACCCTCTTCAAGGCAGCTACTGGGCAGCAACAGTAGCTGGAGGTGACACTGGCAGTGCAGACAACGGCAGTGACACTCAAGCTATCTTTTGTCAGTACTGCACAGTACTGCAGGCTGCTTGTAACTTTTGTTACCATGAACACTCTATGATGAGATGGTCCAAAATGAAACAAAAGATGAGACTCTCAGGTGAGAAAGCACTCAATCAGCTGCTAGGGAAGAGCAAAGGACAAGTATGAATAGCTCTGTCACTAATGATGCAACTAGATTAAAGCCAAAAGGACATATAGTGGCTCACGTGCACAGAAGCAAAAGAGAAGGCTGCTGCTGCACCACACATACAACTGGAATGTAAGAAGTATAAATCAAGGTAATTAGAAACCATAAAGCAAGAAATGGAAGAGATAAATACTACAGTGCTTGGTGTCAGTGAACTAAAGCGGACTGTAACGAGATATTTTTCTGTCAGACAACTACAAAGTATTCTACACCGAAAATAGCAAATCCAGAAGACATGGAGTGGCTCCAATACTGAGCTTAGAGGTAGCAGTCAGTTAGGACCTATAATGCAAAGTCTGGTCGAATAATATCAATCAGACTCAGTAGAAAACTTATCAACATAACCATAATTAAAGTCTATACTCAAACTATCAATGCTAAAAGTGAAACTGAAAGCTTTTATGCAAAAATCCAAGAGGAAACTGATCATACACCAAAACAAGACATTCCTATAATCATAAGCGACTGGAATGCAAAAGTAAAGAACAAAGCAGAACCAAATGTTGTTGGAAAAATTTGCCTGGGGGACAGAAATGAAGCAGGACAACAACTCATAGAGTTTTGCAAAGCCAACAGTCTATCTAATGCAAATACATGCTTCAAGCAACCAAACAGATGACTGTACACATGGACATCACCAGATGGTTAATATAGAGATTAGAGATGGGCACGAACTGCTGGTTCAGCGGTTTGGCACAGTTTGTTTCCTGGTCAAACAGCTGATCTGCAATTTGGAGGCCCAACTCTTCCAGCAGGTGCCCACTCAGCAGCAGCGCCCTGCCCCACCTCCTCCAAGAGCTGCCTTAAAGTGCGCACCCACCGGAGAGGGCAGGACCTGAACCCCAGATGAGCTGTTCGGCTGGGTAACAAACTGTAACAAACGGCAACAAAATGCCAAACCAGCAGTTCACGCCCATCTCAACTAGAAATCAAACAGACTACATAACTGGAAGCAGGAGATGGAGAAGTTGTATTCTGTCTGCCCAAACAGATTGTGGTACTGATACTGAACTGTTAATATGAAACATTAGAGCAAAGCTGAAAAAGAACACTAAAAGAATTGTAGTGCCAAAATATAATTTAAACAACATTTCTGATTAATTTAAACTCCTCATAAAGAACAGATTTGCATTACAAAACTCAATTGACCATGAACCAGAAGAATGTAACTCATTCCTAAGGTAATACATTGGAAAAACAAGTTACTTTCTAGCTGTGGGTAAATAATGCTCTTGCATTGCCTATGTTGAAGAAAGTCTCAACTGCTAGTCCAGCTGATTTTCTATGTAGAATGGGAGGGAGTGCCATCTTGAGTAAAAGACTTTGGTGGGTCAGGTCTGTGCAATATTATTTTCGGCATTCTTTGGAACCCACTTAATAGCACAAAATATTATAAAGCAGAGGTCGTCAACCCCTGGTCCGCGGCCTGGTGCTGGTCCATGGCCTGAGCCGGACTGGGCTGCGGAGACAGACCTCCCGCCCCCCCGCATGCACTCCCCTCCCCACAGCTGCTTTGCGCACGCGCGCATGTGCCAGCACCGGCGTGAGCGCTCCCCCACCCCTTCACGCATGCACATGCGCGAAGGTGTGGGGGACGCTCATGATGGTGCTGGTGCACGCGCGCTCCCCCACCGCTTTGCGCATGTACCCGAGAGAGCGCGCATGTGCCCAAGAGCAGGGGGTGCCCCGCCTTCCTCAGAGGCTCAGCCGGTCCGCACTCCCAAAAAGGTTGGGGACCGCTGTTATAAAGGACACCTCCCACCCTGGACACCCTTTGCTTGAACTACTGCCATCAGGAAGACGATATAGATCTTTTAAAACAAGGACAAATAGATTTAAAAACAGTTTTTATCCAAGGGCGATGTCTTTGCTAAATTCAGTTAAGATTTAATCTGACTTATTGTAGGGTTGCATGTGAATGTATTTTGTTGCACTCTGGTGATTTAGTTGCACATGCAATGACAATAAAGTGTTATTCTATTCTATTCTGTTCTATACTTGTCTATAGCAGTGGTTCCAAAACTTGAGTAACCTAGGTGTTCTTTGACTTCACCACTAACTGTGCTGGCCAGGGTTTCTGGGAATTGCAGTTCAAGAACATCCGGGTTACCCAAGGTTGAGAACTACTGGTCCATTGAAATGAGAAGTTATCATTTCCCACTCAGTTATATATTGCTGATACATAGCAACTGGGAAGAATGTTTGCATTTGTAAATCCTTTGAAGATGTTTCTGGAGACTGTGGAGCTGCTCCCTTCGTTTTCCCCTGAGAGTGTTTACTAATTTCTTCTCTGTGTGTGGCTTGTGTGGGTGTGAGAGACTCTGATGAGGAACACCTGGGGCAGGCCTTGATAATCTTCCTCAGGTGAACTGGGAATATCTGGAAGGCATGGGGGAGAGAGAGCTACGTGAGTGGGAGAAAAAGGTGTGGGAGAATCAAATGGCTTGTTAAATAGGTCAGCACCTTATATCTTCTGTGATACGATGAGGAGAAGTTTAGGGAGGGAGGCTTTTGGAAAGTCTTAGGAAGTCTTAGGGAAAGAGAGAATTCACAGAGCCTGCCAAATTTCACTCTGGCTGGCATGGATTTTGTCTTATTCTTTTTTAAACCTTAGGCCCAGAAGCTGAGTGTAGGATAAGGGAACCATGGAAAGACTGTTTTGATTTAGAGCTGAAGGGCTTGTAATGTGTGCATTCCCAAGGCTTTATATCTACCCCCCGAGCATAAATCATTGCTAGCAATATACAGCCTCCAGACTGCTTGTTAAGAACATGTAATTTACCAGTTTCCTCTGCAGTTTCTCCTATCATAGCTTGCCAATACACAGTCTAAAAGAGGCTCTTGCTTGTAAAAGTTGCTTTTAAAAATGCTTCCAACTCAAAAGCAGTAAACAATTTGTACTACACGGGTTTCTAGTTCTTAGGGTTCTTTTTCAACATGGATAAAATGTCATGCTTTCTCTAGTTCTTGTTTTTTTTTTAAAAAACACTGAGCAAGAATAGAGTTATTGGTACATTAAACAGACTGTATGTTGTTCAAGGTAGGTGTTCCGTCTGTCGGTATAATCCTCTAGGCCAGTGGTTCTTAACCTTTGTTACTCAGGTGTTTTTGGACTGCAACTCCCAGAAGCCTTCACCACCAGCTGTGCTGGCTGGGGTTTCTGGGAGTTGCAGTTCAAAAACACCTGAGTAACAAAGGTTAAGAACCACTGCTCTAGGCCACATTGGGCTGGATCCAAACTAAGTTAGCCATATTTTAGCCCCTCTGGACTTAATGCATGCTGAGTCAGGGGTCTTCCTGAAATATCACACATCACACTTTACTTTGCTCCTTTTCTGCCATTCTGCACCACAGTAGTTGATGCTTGTTGTTTCCTGTTTGCACTTTAACATGTGTTTTTCAGCTTTCCCTCCCATGCCCTGGCTGATGGAAAGAGAAGTGGCCCCTAAAAGTCAAGGAGCCCTCATCAGGAAGCCCCAGTTAAATGCCTGCCTGAAGCAGTGGTGGCATCCTAAACTGTTGGTATGGGAGACTGAATAGCGTCTCTGCTGTTACAGAGCTGCAGCTATCAAACACTGATACTGGGGGACATCTGATTGGTTGACTTGAAGGATGCATGGCCTTGTCTGAAAAGAGTGGGCTGTTTGAAGGCGGGGAGGATGCTGTAGCAACAAGTTAGCAAACTCCACAGCTTCTTCCTCAACTTTGTCACCAAAGTAGTGTTATGGCTGGTTGGCAACTGGCACGCCAAGAGCACCAAAGAGGACCCTGATGGCACTAAGTGTTTTTCTTGCTCTGCAGGCCAGAATAGTCAGCATTTTCTTCTCTGTTTCCATTAGTCCCATGCCGACATAAGTGAGCCTTGTGGAGACTGTAGTAGCTGAACTGCAGCATGCGGCCACCCATCATTTGCAATGATGTGGTTGGCTATCACTAGCCTGGCTTTTTAAAATGCTCCTTGTACAAACAAACACCCCCCACAAATGCCCATCACGGACATCTGCAGCAAATGGAAAGCACCATCGTGCAAAACTCTGTTCTGACACAAAGGGAAGTTGATTTTTTAAATACAAAATTTTTAATAGGAATGCTGTCTGGATGCTGGGAAATTTTGAAGAAAGAGCAGTGCACAACCTAGTCCTTAAGGTGAAAAAATGCTTAAGGCTTATAAATGAAATGATGCCAGTGTGAGCCACTCCATGGTGTGTTTGTCCATCCATATCCCTCTGTGTTAAACACTCTTATTATAAATAGAAATGAAACTGTATGTGTGGTTGCCAACGTAATAAAAGGAATGTCCTAGCGTTAGGCAGTCCTTGTTACAATAAATGGATTTATCTGTAGAAATTTTGTTATTTCATTGTACAGAGCCTTATCAAGAAAAATAAGCTCAATCAAATCAAACTGGGTTTTCCAGGAGCATTGGAAATGATTTCTTATTTGGACTGAATCTGCTAAGAGAGAGAGAGGGAGAGACAGAGAGAGAAAGAGACACACCCTCCAGTGGTATGTCAGTTTACCCAAGTTGTTTCTGTCTGGCATGGCCTTTACCTCTAAAGTCTCCACTCAGTAAGCCAAATGTTTATTAAATGCTTCTTCAGAATTATTCATGGAACTCTGGCTTTGAGTAAAGTGAATATGAGTTCTTTTTTCAAAGCCAGCACAGGTCTACAATGGCAGTTATGTTTCAATAACTAGATGTTCTTCCAAGTGGGGTCAGTGCCTCTCTCACAAAATGGAAAACTGAAAATAAATAAATACTAGGCAGAGCACTGGAAAAAAAAATCCCCCCAAAGCTAAAAATAAAGTGAAGACAAGCATTGCCTTTGGAAGGAAAAGCAGCTTAAATCTTTTACTAGAGGGAATGGGTGCTTTTTATGTTACTAAGGCACCTGATTGGAATTCGCCCATACTCAGCCCTGACCTCAAGAACAGTGTTGTTTACTGTGAGCAGCCCCCATGCCCCTTTCCATGGTGACACTGAGAGTAGTTGCTGGAATTGTCTCCTTTATTGAGCAACAGAACTTTTAAAGGACTGACAGGGCCACTAACATAAAACTGGTAACTCAGGGTGCCAGGGAGTTGACTTCACTTTCTTAGTCTTTGGGGCAGTGTCCCTGTATAATCTTTTACTGGGAGAAGCAGAATTTGTCTTCCAGATCTAGGATCCCTCACAATGGGCCCGGCTTAGGGTTCCAGAACAAAGGTGTTGGATACATACCATCAGGTGTCTCTGGAGGCAGATGGCAAAGGCTCCCTCCGCAGCCACTCCCCTGTAGTCCCCACTGGCAGCTGCTGGCCCCTAGGTGCAGTAATCCTCCTGAGAGACACGGCGAAACTCCATGCAGACCTGGCTGGTGTCTCCCACATAGTGGGTTGTAGGGAGGGGAGGAATGAGAAGCTGACCGTGGGGCTTGTCTGGTGAGGCGGCTTGCCCTTGGTGCTTCCTCTGCTGTCAGCAAGCTCACTAATGGTTCTTGACCCTCTGAGCCTCTTGGTGCCATACCTGGACCCGACAGACCCGGGTGGCTTCCTCTAGTGGCATGAACAGTTCAACCCAGTAGCTGGTCTTAGGAACACATCTGCAGACCATCTCCCATCCAGCGTTCAGTATCTCCAGCAATGGCACCACCTCCTGGGCCTGACATGCCTCCCAGTCCATGGTGTTCATCCAGCAGTCCTCCTCTCCTGTTTCTCCTTCCTCCTTAAGTTCAAGGCCCACCATGGCCACACTTGTGGCCTTGAGGGCGTCATCCACCTCCCTTTCACCAATGCCCTAGTCCACAGGTGAGCTGTGGGTAGGAAATCCAGTTGTTGTTCTTTGAGAAGTGGAGAGCCCACTCTCATGACTAGGGAGGACCCTCGCTGGTCCTACATTTACCTACCTCAGATGTGGTCTAAAATAATTCAGACTGAAACAGCCTCTATGTTGTAGATGTGATGGACACAAAAGTGTTGTATTGGAAGTACATGTGTGTATTTGTACATATTTACTGACTAGCATCATCATCTTCTGCAATCTCTGAATCTCTAGAACTGCCCCTGATTTACACTGAGGTGCATCCAGTTGAGGAAGGCCGCAGTTGACCTGTATGTAGAGCAAGCCACTATTTATGCAATGCTTCCTTCTTCCTCATTCAGTGCCTCTAGATCAGGGAGGGCATTTTCCATCCCCACAGTGTTTTTGCCAGCAGTGGACTTTGATGGGCTGCACCAGCCCCTTCAGTCAAAACTGAAAGTGACTGCCACTTCACATTTGTGGAGGCTATGTGGAGGCCTAAAAGAGATTCAGTCCTGCCCCCTTATCCTTTGACTAGCTGATCACACCCTCTGGAAGGCTTCTGAGGTTCCACTTGGTTGGTTCCTGTATTTTCAGGAAGAGCGGCAGGGGAAGAGGGGACCACACTTGGTGCCTTTGATGGGATACACAGCTCCTACATGTTTCTTCCACATCTGCTTTTCCACTTCCACAAATGCAGGCTACAGAAAGGAAGAAGAGAACAGAAGAAAGCACAGGGAAATAATCAACTTTTCTTCTGCACTTTTTCTCTCCACAGGCAACTCTCCTTCCTTAATGGTAGCTAGCCCTACCAGTGGTGCCCAGCCTTGTGTAACCCAGGTGTTCTTGGGCTGCAGCTCCCAGAAGCATTCACCGCTAGCTGTGCTGGCCCGGGTTTCTGGGCGTTGAAGTCCGAGAACACCTGGGTTACCTAAGGTTGGGAGCCACTGGCCTAGGACACTGGATACTGATTATTGTGAAATGGCAATAAATTGTTAGATGATGTAATGTTTTGATTGTGCTGTTTTGTATTCCTGCTTGCCAGAGTAACTTGGTTGGCTTTGATTATTATTTACATTGAGATAGATGGATGAAGATGGGGCTGCCAGGTCAGCAGCATCCCATTCCCTGCAATGTCAAGGCCAAACCTAGAGACCAGGAGGCCAACCCCTGTGATGCCACCATGGTGAAGTAGGCAAGGGATGGAAGCAGGAGCTTTTCTCCAGGCTTTGAGTCAAGGTTTGTGTAATAAGAAGGCTCAAGAGTCATGCTGCTGCTGCAGCATTTCCTGTCTGGCTTCAAAAGGCATGATGGGCTCAAAGTCAGCATATCAAAAAGCGTGGAACAAAGTGAAGAGACTGGGGACAAAGATGGTGGGTACATGCATTTGGACTCTTCAGGAATTTGGAGTTACATGTGCACAAATACCTTCATGTTGAGCTAGTGAGTTTTGTCACAAGATGGGAATGAGTGAGAGGGATGCTCAGGCTTAAAGCCACCTGTCACACAGGAATCCAGCTATCTCCTTTTGCCGTACTGCTTGCACTGAGATTTGTCTTCCTTCCTGAAGAAGCAAGGCAGCATGACAATTTCCCTGAGAGTTCAAACTAGGGTTGTCAGATCTCTGAGACTTGGGCACCTTAGGAGGGAAGCTATTTTTAAGCTCCACCTCAGACTGCAAAATATCTTGGGCAGGCTCTCTGTCTGAATATGAGGGTTTAGGTTCTGCTTCCTCTTTGATATAACAGACCTTGTAGCCTAATGTGTTTTCACAATTTTAATGTTTAGCTAATTGAATTTCTTTTCTGCAACACACAAGGATAATGCCTTCAGGAATGGAGCGATGGCATACTGTATTTAAATGGAGTATATGAACATTGTGCCAGAATAGTAAACTTTAGTAAATCATGCAAACAAATATTCCATCATGCCTGAAAAATCTGTGAAATCACAGCTCTTGGGTCCAGCTGTTTGCATGTTCAGGCCCACATATGAAAACTGCCGTCACAGTTGGTACTAATTGGCACTCCTGTTAGAACAGTCAGCAGCAGCCATGCCAAGAGCTGTATGGGTGCAAAAATTCCTTCAAGATGGCATAAGGCAGGCAGGAGGCATAGCCACTCCCTGTTCTTCGAGGGACAAACAAAGGAGCTTGTTTTCCAGTGATGTCAATCTAGTACCTTTTGCCAGTGGTAATTTAAGAATGTATGTCTGGCTTCAGCACCCGGTTGAGCTAATTAGCAGAACGTACACTTACACAGCAACATTTGTTAAACAGGAAAGTGACTTTCCACAAAGGCGGTGGAACATGATAATATCTATTGAGCCTGCTTTATCTTGAACTAAGGAGGAACATTCATTCTTGTTTGGACAAAACAATTTTTGAACTTAATTTACAGAGATATGACTTTGTGGGTTGTGTGGGTGTGGTTTTTTAGAATTAGATTTGGTGAGGAAAGTAAATGTTCTATCTTGAAGTCTTAGGGTAGATAGCACTTGAAGCAATATAAATTAATTCAAGGTAATTACATTCATTGTGCGAGTTTGTTATAGGCTCTTGGGTATTTTGGGAATTGGGACTTTGGTTTTAATCAACTACTTATTGTAACATGTGATCTGCCTACACAGAGTGAGTCTATAGGGCCTGTCCACACTGTGAAATTTGATGCGATCTGGACAGTGCTTAAAAGGTCCTTACCTTCAGTGCAATGGATTTTAACTCTTGGTTCCTGCCCGCAAAGGCAGAACAAAGAGTTATTTTGCATCTCAGTGAGTTGTCCCCAAAAGATTGCTTGCCCTCACCCTGTGCCAGAAAGATACAGGCCAGCTCTTAAAGGGGAGGGATGGATTGTTGTAAGTAGAAACACAAGTGGACAAGGTCTTTTTCCCCCATGCAGAACAGTGCTACCAGGGAACTATATATCATAACTATATGCCAGTGTGGAGAGACCCTATGACAGCGTCTAGCATAACCATCACGTGCAGGGCCCTGCTAGGATCCAGTGACAGGGCAGAGGCAGGGTATGGATAGCATCTGTGTTTTTCCCCCCTCACCCTTTTATGACTAAATATTTTTTAAAAATCTTGCCACTGAGCTCAATGGGAAGGAAATAGTAATCCCCCCATACTTTCTGAGGGCATGTTGAATGAATAAGGGGAATGCGGGTCATGAAGATCCCAGGCCATCCCCATCCATCTCCAGGATGCCTCACTTCTGATATGAAAGAAGGCCACTTCTCACCTAAAACACTTTACAAAGACATTATGTTGAAATTCCTCCATGTGCCTCCTAGAAGTTTCATGGAGCTTTTCTGAGTATTTTAACAAAAAAGAAGTGGGATTGGGAGAATGTATTCTGGTCTGTATAATAAATGCAGATCAAGTCTCTTTGTACCAGATTTTGCAAAGTTCAAGTTCTCAGTTACGTGCTCAGTTGGGCTTGAGCTGACAGTCACTCCAAAGAAAGCTGAGTTTGCAACAGTCTAAAGTCACAGTTTCATAGCAGTGATTTTCTTAAATATATCCCAGCACCAGGACTGGTATCTCATTGCTTTTTAGGCACAGAAAAGAGCTAATGGGACTAAGCTATCCTTCTGTGTTTCCTGCACTTTTCCTTCCACTTCCTTCCCTTCCAGTTCTGGAAGGGATTCCTCCTTTCCTAATTGTCCATAAAAGGCCAGGGCTTGTGTGTATGTCTTCCAAAGGGTGGAGACAGGCCAGAGAATGGAGAGAGCATGAGAGGGAAGGACGGGGAGAGTTAGAGGAGGAAGGGAGGGGACTGTTACAGTGTAGAAGCTCATATTGGATCCCCCCCCAAAAAAAGCAAAACAGGTATGGAAGCTTGGAATTAGTCTTTCTGGATCCAGGGGGGGGGGGGGGGGAGATAATAAGGTTCCATTCAACAGCAGTCTGAGCCACACACATCATGTAGATAAGCTGTAAATTACCAGCAAGAAAAGGGTGACATTCAAAAGTTGGTCAGGATAGGCAAAAGATAGATTGGGTGGTTTGCAGTAGATCTCCAAGGATTCCTGACTCTTAGTTGATCAATAATAATGGCAATGTTTCTCCGAAAATTAGGCTGATGAAGCAGAGAAAGTGGGAGAATACCAGTACTTGATTCTTTGGGTCAGAGGACCACTAGCTGAGTTCTGGTAGGAAAATAAATTTGAGGACTGAGGTTTTGGAATCATAGAATAATGGAGTTGGAAGGAGCCAATAAGGTCATCAAGTCCAACCCCCTGCTCAATGCAGAAATCCAAAACAAAGCAGATCTGACAGATGGTTGTCCAATTTTCTCTTGAATGCCATTACTGTTGGAAAACTCATTACCTCCCAAGGTAATTGGTTCTGTTGTAGTACTGCTCTAACAATATGTTTTCAATTAGCCCAATCCTGGCATTCCAAATGGGGCTAACCTAAACCCCTGCTGGTGGACTGTCCCACCCCTATCCAGGTCCAGCAGACTATCATACCTCAAGTCCCCTGGTGGATCTGAGGGAAGCTATGATGCTATATGACAATCAGGGGGAGGTAGAAGCCAGAGTGGATCCAGAGGACTAAAGAACTGGGGAGAGTCCAGAAATGGTAAAAAAAGTGGAAAATGAAGTAAAAGGACAAGGAATTGGAGGACCAGTGGTCTAAGGGTGGAGGGGGTTAGAAGATATAAAGGAGGAATGGAGATGGAGATGGAGATGGAGAGGGAGAGAACAGTCCAGACAGGGGAGAGGGAAAAAGATTTGGGATGATGCCTTGGAAGAACAGGGGACTGAGGCTTATGAAGTAGAACTTGAGGTCCCCTAGGAACCACTACCCCTTGGGCAATGGGAATATGCATATAAAGAAGATCCATGGACTGGGTGTGTGTGTTGGGTTCGATTGAAAATTCCACAGGAAGAAGCTGAGAGACACTTCAACCCCAAACCCCTGTATAAACTGTTGTACTAGGGGGAGAGAGAAAGGAGAGAAAGGTGGCATAAGACACCGAAAGGGACCTCTAAGGAAGGAACTAAGGGGGGAAGTAAAACCTGGCACAAGAGAGAGGGAAAAGGAACCAGACACCCTCAAGAGGACTGCCAGAGGCCAAAGGAATCCAAGGATCGTCAGAGGTATGCAGCTACGGGCTTACAAGCCATTGTTGCTGCAGTAACTTCTGTTAATCCCAACCTTAAATCCTAGACTGGTCACATTAACCAGGGACAAGAGTAAGATTGTAGGGAATCAAGAAGGAGCTAGACTAGGGTTACATAAGGTGAATAAGAGTTCTTCTGCTAGTAGCAATAGTTTAGTAGTTGTTAATCCCTTTGATCCAAGTTTAATTAACCCTTGTTCAGCAAGAAAATTTTGTGCCTCATCTATAAAGTTCATGATGGAAGAAATATTTCAGATCCTAAGGGATCAGGAGGGGATCATAGAATGGCGTTCAAAAGTTGATCAGGATAGGCAGAAGATAGACTGGGTGGTTTGCAGTAGATCTCCAAGGATCCCTAACTCTTAGCTGTTAAATAACAGCAACAATATTTCTCCCAAAGATTATATCAAAACTTATTTCTGAATTTATGAAATGTCTTCAATGACTTTTTGCAGCAAATAATATTTCATCATTGTCTGTCTATTCTGGGGGTGTGGAGTGACTCTGGTGAAACTTTGGCAGATGACACACTTTTCTGCACAATCTCTCTCTCCAAGACAATAAAGGGATTTAGAGTGCATGTCTGCCTGAAGGATCGCCCCCCCCCCCCAACAGACTACACAAAAACACAAAAAAGCCAGTTTGACAACATATATGTTTTTTTTAAATTTTGAAATTATTTTTTGTTGAAGACAAGGATAAAAGACAACGGCAACAAAGGAGAACAATGAGTAAGGGTATTTTGAACTTTTTAATTTTTTTCGGGTAAAGTTGTAGTAGAGCACTGAAGAGAATCTCCTTTTTGTGCAGTGGATGAAAAGGAACTGGAAAAATGGCCATTGGGGGATGGAGCATGCTCTGTGGGAGGGGGAGGAGAGATTGTTAAAGCTATAGACTTCTAGAATGCTTCTAAAGGTTGCTGCTCTGCACAGGCTAAGACTCATAGGTGTGAGTAACAAAGACCATGAAGAACTCTTTTTCTTCTTCAGGATTCTGGAACATGTAGGAGTGTTTTTCCCTCTTTGGACGTTTGCTTTCCATCTTAAGACAGCAACACAAAAGGGGCAGGGCTAGCATGCTCCCCCTTTTCATATGTTCAATTTAGCCTTGTTTTGAGTGCCAGAAT
This sequence comes from Intellagama lesueurii, assembly GCA_037013535.1. Classification (NCBI taxonomy): domain Eukaryota; kingdom Metazoa; phylum Chordata; class Lepidosauria; order Squamata; family Agamidae; genus Intellagama; species Intellagama lesueurii. Next base: position 64,814,953 of record JBAJHW010000005.1, on the reverse strand, counting down.
AAAGCTGCAGTTTGCCCCTCTTTTTTGAGCTCTATTTTGTTAGCAGATCTTGAGGCATGGAGGGGAAAAAACACAAAGGCTATGTGAATTTGAAGCCTAGTTTTTCTACTCGCTCAAAGGAAACTACTTTATCATCCTTTTGATTACCCCATGTCAAGTGGCCTCTGACAAAATGAGCTACCTGCACCTCTCCCAGCACTCAGTATTTATATTAATTAAGTATACAGTGTTTATATTAATTTATTGGACATATGGATCCAATAAATGTAACGGAATGAAATGAATAAACTTTCAAATGTTAAAAAAAAATGGTCCTGTCCAGTGTGGTGCAAAGTTAATCCAAATAAGGCAAAGACTAGCTCTTTATGAGACTTCTTCAACATGAAGAAATACCGCTTGATTGGTAAATGTGCAACAGCTGGGAACCATGTTCTGCCAAGTCTTATTGTAGACAATTCTGGAGGAAATAATAGCTTGATAAATTGTTGCTCTAATTCCTAAAGCACTAGAGGGATTCTCCATTTTCCTAACCATATATTATTAGTAAATTTCAGTGTGGGCAGCAATCCAGAGAACAAAGCGACCTAGAGAAAGTGCTGGAGAAAAGGAATAGTCATCAGTTAGCCTGAGAATGCAAGTAGTGTGGACCATCATTTATAGGATGTGTTCTTCAACGTTTATGTCCTCAGATAGACCCAGTGGACATGAAGCTCCTCAAATACAGGTAACACAACAGACATCTCAGTGACGTGACATTGCCTTGTGTTTTAGGGCACACACACAGATTTACAGAGAGTCGTGCTGGTTTATTCGTCCAAAATAAAATCCAGAAGTCAGTTTAGACATGGGGCATATATGCATGGCATGACAAGCCAGGAATTCTTTATTATTATGTATGAGAAGCTGTGCTCTGCAGTTGGTCTATTGTGTTGCCTATGGAGGGACATGTCATAGTCTTTCACTTGCAATTCCTGCAAGCAGGAGCACACTACTCCTACATGACAAATTTGGATTACTAAAGATCTCTGGCTTGTAGTATTGTGTTAGTGTGCTGCTCAAAAGGCATTTAGAGGTGGCATCTGTTCTCATACTGTCTCTTCATTTTGACTTTGTGTGCACAGGAACATTTCAAATGTTCATAAGATCGGCACCCTCTTAAGAATATGCCTCATGAAGATAAAAGCTGGAAAGTTAATTTTATAAATCCCTAGCTGATTTTGAAATTTTGGCTTTTGCTTGTATCAGATTAGAGAGATCACTCATTGATTCTGAAGCTTTGTAAACTGAGGCTTTAAAAACAATTCCGTAGGAGAGGATTTAAAATGGGATTGTTTTTTATTTTGTTGTTTCTAAACCTATTTTAGTAATGCATTTACCTAAGATTTTTAATATAATGTTATTATTTTTAAAAAAATATTTGAATAATTTCTTATTTTTAGCTCTTAATATTGTGTTTTTAATGATGTACATTACCTTGGGTCCTTTTTTAGGAGAAAGTGGGGTAAAAATATTTAAAATAAACAAATTAAATTAAAAAGTGTGTTCCAAAAGGTATGCTTTTGAGAGTGAGAGTGAGTTTTCCCTTAATCCTTGCCACCTCACTTTTAATACATAAGGGCTCCAAAATCTGTTTTTGTTTTTACTGACTCCCCTGTGTTTTCCCTGTATTATTATAAGTGTTCTTTGATATGCTCACAGTCACATGACTTAAAACACCTAGTGAAATTTGTGGATTTCTATATCTCCCCCCCCCCCCCCAACAACTCCTTTTAAAATTATTATCATTATTTTGGCCACCTGGAATGATGAAAAAGTCTGGAGAACTCAAAAACTTGCACACTTTATATACATGATAAAATTATTGCTTACTTGTGCGTTTTACTCCTATGGATCAACATAGCCCTCCCCCCAAAAAAACATAATGATATATGAGGTTAACTATCCTAATAGTTGTATTATATATTAGAAGCAGACACACATAGACTCTTATAAAATTTATCAAGTTATCACATTTGGTTCCTATGTTATTTGAAAACCCAGTATCTTTTGCTCAGAGTTTATTGTACACGAATAAGCAAGCTATTTTCCGCTTTGCCACTGTTACACAAGTTTGGAAGCAGAATCTATAAGGACAGCACCATCTGTTCTTGTGATTGCTCAACCATGCCAGACAGCCCTAAGAAAAAATATTTTTACTTCATGTTTTCTGATATTGAATATCAGATCCTGAATAACCCAAAAGACGTTACAGCGATCCTTTGGAGATTGCTTACTATTGTTAATGAAGCAAAGACAGGTAATGTCATAGTTTCACCAGTCCTCTCACAATCCTAACATACTGCTCCCAAGATGGGTGTCATTCCATTACGGGAGTATTAGGAAAGACTAATTAGAAATGGAATTACCCTTCATCCCTAGTTTATAGCACAAATATGCTGCAAGAAATAGAATGGCCCCAGAGACTCTCTGAAGTAGAAACATTCTTTCCTTGCTTCTCATCAGCAGTTGCTATGGTCACCACCAGTGATGATCTATTTATGTTATTATTATTATTATTTAAACAACCTTATCTCTATGGAGTTCATTTGGAGAATTCTAACCCTTCAGTAGGATATCCGTCTATCACAAGATGTCAAATATGCTGTAGAATCTGGGGAAAACAATAATTCATAAACAGCTTATTCTTCTTTCTTGAGTGTCTAAGATGACACTCCCAAATCTCATGCATAGCGAGATTTCATGAGCTCAAGGAGCTTAGTGCAGGACGAGCTACAATATCCACTTCGAATGTCTCAGTTTCTTCTTCTGCCTGTTACAGATGTTGGAATTACCGAGATTTTGGAAAAATATAATAAAAAGTAATTAGGTAACCATAGTACTTCCATGGCCCCCATAGTAGTAAGTAATAAGAATAATCATCATATGTATTTATGTTTACTTTTGAAAAGTATTTACTTTTAATTACTTTCTATAAATCTAGCTATTTTTCATTCAGCAGCACAGAATCCAGTGTGAGGTAGCTCTTGAGCCATGTAATATTTCTTCTCCACCATTTAGAGAAGCCTTATTCCTATAACTATAAAAATAGCCAAAGTTACAGTTATATTGCAAAAGGAACGTTGTTACAATAGTAATATAGATTTACATATGCGCTTATATTATGTTGTTACAGTCTCAGGATCTGCTTATGCCTTTAAATTATGTGCCTGTACTTGGGAAATTAATCTCCGGTCAGCAGAAATGTTCATCTAGGGAATAAGAACATAAGAGCATAAGAAGAACCCTTCTGCAGGATTTTGGCCATAGTTCTGCAAGGCTAAACCACTCTGAACATATGGATGTACAGTCAACCCTCGACTTACGAACTTAATCCGTTCCGGAAGGACGTTCTTAAGTCGAAAAGTTCATAAGTCGAATCAGCATTTCCCATAGGAATGCATTGAAAACCAATTAATCAGTTCCGGCTGTTTTTGGTTCTTAGGTCGAGGGGTGGTTTGTAAGTCGAAGCATTAGTTCCCATAGGAACTAATGCAAAGCCGGTTAATCCGTTCCTACCACTAGGGGCAGATTTTTTTTCTTTTTTCCCCTTTTAACCTAAGATGACTTAGGTTAAAAAAAAAGGAAAGAAAAGAGGGAGGGAAGGAGGGAACAGAACCTTTTCAAGAGAACACCTTGAAAGTTCAAATTTCGCGCTTTCCCCGCCTCCCGCGCGTTTTTTTTCCGTTTCGTAACTCGAAGCAAAGTTCGCAAGTTTTTTTTTTTTAAGATAGATATTTATTTTATTAAGCAGAACTACAGAATACAAAATATAAAATATCAAAAAACGAAAAGGAATAAAAAAATAGCCCAAAATAAGCCCTCCCCTCCCCCCTTCAGAGGACAAGAAATTCCAATCTCCTTTGAGTCCCAGATTCCCCAGGTTTCCAGTGAGCCTTGAAAAAGATAATGAACATAAAACATTTTCCCCTAAATTTTTGTCTTTTCCTGAGCCCAAACATATATTAAATTCCAACTTTGTTTCACATAGTCTCTTGGTTGTTCACGTAGTGCTTCTGAAAGTGCATCTAATTCTGCAATATCCAACAGTTTCTTTAGGAGCTCCTCCATCGTGGGTGTTTCTTCACTTTTCCATTTTTGGGCCCAGAGTAACCTAGCAGCTACAAGTATATACATTACACAATATTTGATTTTCTTATCAGTGATTTCCGACACAGTATTTAACAGTGCTATTTCAGGCTTAAAATTTAATTTCTGTTGAATGATTTCTTTTATTATTTCCCACACCTGCATCCAATATCTCTTGACTTTTTCACATGTCCACCACATATGATAATAGGTTCCTGCTTTTTTTTTACACTTCCAACAAACATTGCTATTACCCTCTGACATTTTTGCCAACCTTACAGGGGTATAGTGCCATCTATAGAACATTTTGAGGATATTTTCTCTTAAATTTACCGGCTTAATCATTTTATGGGATTCTTTCCACATCAATGTCCAATCATCAATATCAATATTGTAACCAAAATTGCTTGCCCATTTTATCATCGTCTCCTTTACCCTCTCATCCTCCATCTCATATTCCAATAGGTATGTATACATTTTTTTAATTATTTTCTCATCAGTATAGATCCACAGTTTATCCACTTGAACTTCACCCTCAAAGAAACCCACAATTTTGTCTTTTTTATATCTTGATTCCAATTTGTTCATTGACCACCAATCTGTTGCCACCCCCAGTACCTCTAGTTCTTGCTTATTTTTTATGTTTTGTTCTTTGCTAAGCAATTCTTTATATGTTAGCAGTGCCCCTTTCTGGTTCAATACTTTCAGAGTAAATGCTTCTATAGGCGCTACCCATATTGGAATTTTCTTGTAGGTTTGTATTTGAAATTTTGAAGCAAAGTTCGCAAGTTGAGGCTATATTTTTCTATCAGAGCGGTTCGTAAGTCGAAATGTTCGTAACTAGGGCCGTTCGTAAATCGAGGGTTGACTGTATTACAATGTAGTGCATGGGCAGAAGTCTGAGATTCACAACAGGAATCCAGGTAATACTTCATTTCATGCTGGGTGCATGACTGCCCAAAGAGAACAACAAAAGAACACTTTATCTCTTCCTAAGCCCGTGTATGTAATTGGCACCAATAAATCTTCAAATGCGTCCCTATCGCAGGAAAACCTCTGCCTATGAAAAAGGAGGATAAGAAGCTGCCTGCTAATGCTACAAAGCACGATATTACCTTAATAAATCTCTTTTGGCTCCAGACAGCTATATTGTTAGCTTTTGAACAAGTAAGAGTATATTATCTTTTATTTCCTGAAATTTACAAGGGTATATAATCCAATTTTTGCTCCCTCCCCACAAAGCATATTAACAAACAGCCCTCTAGAACCCAAGAGCCCCTCTACCATGTCTCTAGTTAACTTGTCTGGAAGTCAGCAATACCGATCATTGGTTGTAGGTAGGCAGCATTAGTTTGACATATGCATGTAGCATCCCAATGAAATGTACAGGGCGGGACAGCAACTACTCAATTTAATATGCTGAACATTACAAGCTAAAACATACTCATAAGGAGCAGTCAAACTGATATAGATATAGGTTATTTTTTATATTTGACAGATACAAATTCAAAATGCAAGTTCTGGACATTTTATTAGAACTCTGTCAGATTGTGCCCAAAGTCATTATACTAGTTGGACATGGGGAAGATGATGGCATCTTCTAACTAAGCTTTTGCACCCATCTCTTATACTCTGGTATTTAATTACTTGATAGCATGCCATTTGTTGTCCTGAGCAGGCTTGGGCCGCCTATAAACCTGACATTACCAAGGACACCACAGAAAATTCTTTGGAAGGAAAAATAAATGCACAAGTTTATTGGTTACAGCATCAGTTCCCCTGGTCCAGCATTGGAATGGATCCAGTGCATTGGAAGACCCGACTGCTCCTGATGCCTACCACTCATACCTTCAACAGCACCTGAAGATTCTACCAGGACTGGCAGTCCTTTGGAGACCACATGGGCGTATGCCATTCCATGGCTCACTGTCAGCTGAAGGCAAGGCTGGGCCAATGGCCCATGATCTAGGCCAAACCATAGTCCTTCCCCCACCTCCCCTTATGAGGATTCCCCTAACAATGTGGGTGAGCAGACTCTTGCTTCATGTCCCATACTGCCTGGATCTGACCCCAGAACCCCAAACCACCATAAGAACTGGGCACTGCATAGCTCCTGCCAGAGAACTACAGCTGCAACAAATCTGTTGTGGCCACATTGATGTTCCTCAACCACAGTCACGCTCCCAGTCCAATAAGTGGATCCCATCTGTACAAGAGAGGGCTGTCAGTTTAAAGGAAATGTCCAGATGTCTAATCCAGCTGCCACCCCACAATGTAACCAAGTGACCAATCACTCTGGTCACCTTCTGCATTGCAATATCCACCTTCTGCGGGTCCCATGACACATCTGAGGAGGCCTGACCACGTGATTGTGATGGTGGGTAGCAGCAGTGGATCAGCTCCAAGTCCACCTTGATAGATAATGTTCGGTTTAGTCTTTTGGATGCTGGCAAGTCATTTTCTCCAAGCTGGAAGAGTAAAATATCTGGTGGCCCTTTCTGCTTGAGCCACTGCCACAAGAAGGGCATTAGCTAGACCCAGTGCATGCCTGTCCATCCGAACCAGGTGATGTATGTAGCATCATCCAGTCCCAGGTGCTGTCCCGAGCCAGTGGATGCCACATAAAGTTCTGCCCAGTGGAGATTGCTATGGCTGAACAAGCACACCTGATTCATGCAACTTGTTGGATGAAACTGAAAGGACTGTGATTTGGGCTCACTTGTAAGCCTCCAATCTTTATCTATCTATCTGCCTTATATGGTCAGTGACATGCCCCTTCTGGTAACCTCAGTGAGTGCGCTGATTAGGAAGGAGTGGGATGCAAAGCCTTCTGGTGGGAAGTCCATCCATGCTAGCACTGCCCTAAGAACCCCAGTGACCTGGTAATGTGTGAGTAGTGTGCTATCAGTGTGGGCCAGAAGGCAGGGATGTTGGCAAGTCTTTGGGTCTGAGTCCGAGTCTTTGGTACCAAGTAGAGCAGGTGGCCTGCTCTTGTTACAGAAAGAGCTACAGGTGTGTCATGGAAAGAATTCAAGAAATGAACACCAACTGCAGGCAAAGGGCCACTGGAGAGAAACTTCCTGTGACAGTTAGTACTGAGAAAAGTTTAGGAGCAGTGTGAGACCAAACCTGAAGAGAGGAATTCTTCCTGAGTAGTAGTGAAGGAAGGCAGCAGGCCAGAAACAGAAGAACGGTGGGACTGAGTCATAGGAGACTAAAAGAAGCTCTACTACAACAGGCTCAGAATTTGGATGAGGTACTTAGGAGAAATACAACTTCATTCCTATTTCTTTACCTTTTCTTTTTTTAAGGAAGACATGCATCTATTAGTTTGCTTGATCCTAGGGCAAGGAAAAGTTACAAGTGGGAATATCCATGTGTTGTTCTTGTGTACAATAATTGCCCTTTGTGGGCTCCAGCATTGTACAGACATGCAAGGATCCTTTTACAGGGCAGTGGCAAGGCCTCCAACATTATTGCCTGGCATGATATATAAAGGAGAAAGAGACTAAGGCTAGTTTTTGTGAGAAGCCAGGAAATTTCACTGGTGTAGGGGGAATCTCAAGGAGTCTCAGCATGGTTCTACTTGGGGAATAGCTGAGAATGAAACATTTTGTGAGCACTCATTTACATTCCTAGTTGCCTCACTCTCCCTCATGGTAAGGTTGGTCCTGTGTATGGTAGATCTTGTGTCCTTATGAGACTGTGCTGCATATTTACTCTGGCATAATGTCCAATTTGTTCACTGCACTATAGGATTGTAGCCACAAGCTTATTGTTTTCCCTGTTGTATATGAAATACCCACATTGTTGACTAGTATATTATCTGGATACCAGAGCAACCAGCTCATCTCCTGAGTGTCAAATGCAAACACAGTATGACTTGAGAAAAAAACAGCACTCCAGTTTGTCAGTTAAATAGAAGTGATTCAGTGTTTTGAAATGCATTTAAAGTTTTATCCAGTGTGATTAATTCTCTGTCTTCACATCTGTAGGAAGCTAGTTCCACTCTTTTGGAGAAACTCTACTTCAGAATAAGTTTATATATGCAGAATAATTATTTTAGTAGAATGACTGTGATAGTTTTGTCTTTATGTCTTTATTTATTTATTCATTCATTGTTGCATTTTTCTATAGAAAATAGCTAATCGAACAGAGTGAGCTCCTATTAATAAATTGGGTGGATTGGTTCCAGGCCCTGTGGACACTGATAATAGCAAACACTATATTCTAGTAGGCATCCATCAGTCTCGAGAGACTATGGTAACATGCTCTGAATAGAGATCTTGGAACAGCGTCTAGTGTGGCTGAGAAGGCCAATTCGAGAGTGGCAATCCCTTCCACACTGGAGACAAATACAATCTGTCCCCTGTCCAGCTCCCTGATTTTGCTGGTTTCGGGACTGCCTCTTTGCCTCGGCCTGCTGAACAAGTGTCTCTACAAATTGGGAGAGGCCATGCTGCACCACCTGCCTCCAGGCTGAACGCTCAGATGTCAGGGTTTCCCATCTGTTGAGGTCCATTCCTAAGGCCTTCAGATCCCGCTTGCAGATATCCTTGTATCGCAGCTGTGGTCTCCCTCTGGGGAGCTTTCCCTGCACTAATTCTCCATACAGGAGATATTTTGGAATCCAACCGTCAGCCATTATCATGACATGCCCGAGCCAGTGTAGACGTTGATGTTGCTGTTTCAGTAAATATTATCCGCATGGTAAAAGGAAAAAAAACACCAAGGAAAAATATTTTCACATGCATTACCAGAAATGGCTGCTAGAAGGTGCCAGAGACCATGCTATGTATTCTTCACTAACAAGTATTCATAGTGTGGACTCTGGCTCCCTCTAGTGGCCATTTCTGGTGATACATGTGGAAATAGTTTTTCTGGATTTTTTTTCTTTTTATATTTTAAATATTTTCAGATCATGGATAAGTGAAACCACGGATACTGATCCCACAGATATGGAGGTTCTACTGTATTTCAAACCCAAATCATTCTAAATAATGGTTAAAATGAGGGGTGGAAAGCTAGTTCCTGGAGCTAAACAGATGTGAGTGTATCTGTATGCATTCATCAGATCTGTGATTAGCTAATTTGTGCCCTCTTTGTTTCAATGGATTGGGCCAAAGCCCAAAGCCTCCCACCCTTGTTTCCACTCTGGCATGAACATAAGCTTGACTGGAGAAAGGTGCTTGGAGTGAATGGAGGGTATTGCAGGAGCAACAGAAATTTGGTCACTCTTGTCTATATGCCACTTTTGCATCAAAAAAGAGCCACTAACCCCAGCTTTGTACCTGATCAAGAGAACTGTGTTTAAACAAACAAGTATTTCACCATTATATTGGTTCAGGCCTTACACATGGATGCCCTTCATTCTAAATAACAACATTCCAGATACGGTCCTGTTTTTCCAAATGAATTTAGTGAATGATGTGGTGCTTTTGCTTGGAGGGACGTGTTAACCTTTCTTATTACAGCCTTATATTTAGCAGACATTCAGAAGGGATGAGTCACTTGAACATCTGATCTGAAACATACAGTGTAAGACCCATGCAGACTTGTAGAACATTATGCTCACAGGGCTATGTAAAACTAGCAGTTATTACTTTTTTTGGTACACCACCCTCTGAACAGTTTTTGAAGTGGTAGCCATGTTCATCTGTGCAAGCATATCAGACAAGAAAATAAACAAAACAAAAGCAATAGCAAAAAAACAAACAAACAAAAACGTCGCACCTTAAACTGATATATTTTAATGTGAGCTTCTGAGGATCAAGTCCACTTCTTCAGACATAAGAGTGAGACTACATGGGAAACATTTATACATTTACACATGTCCCCCAAATAAACAGTGATTGGTTAGTAAACATAAGTTGCAAATTGTGTGAGTCAATGTGGTCTTTCACACCTCATGAAGACTTACGTTTCCGGTTTGTTATTCTTTTCCTTTGAAGTTTTGTTCTGTAAAAAGTGACAATGTTAGTGGATGAAGGAACCCCAGACTATAGATAACAAAAACAGAAACAACATACTTGTTGTGGTATTACACATATAGTTAGGAATCTCTGACTTTATCTTTGAAGCTTGTACTGTAAAGAACAAGCTAGTTGGGAAGGAACCTGGGCTATGGAAAATAACAGCACAGAACAATATAAATATTGTAATGTTTTACATTTAGTAATGGCTTAAGAACCCTTGATTAATATTTAATCTATTGAGATTGGTATCAAATATATGCATATATTTTATCTGAGCTGTCTCCCTCTGGATCGTTGTCCTGTAATTTTTCTTCTCCAGAATGGCAACTCTCAAATCCTATGAAGAGTATCTTAGTAGTCTGAAATTATTTAGAACAGGTTTCTGTATATTGCCATTCCTGATGTTTGATTTAAGTCCATTAATTCTTTTGCACAGAGATTGTCCCATTTGTCCTATGTAGAGTACAGAGGGGCAAGTAAAAGTGCCCTTGATGTGTGTGTGACATTGCTGGGTCCTGTAATTGTGTTGCTGGAGTAAAAGTGGGGGCAGAGTTGTCATCTGGATTTGTAGCATTGTTTAGTCTCCATCTCTATATTAGTGTTGTGTAGTCTGTTGTGTGTCAGTAGTTGCTTGAGATTCAGGGGTTTGTCTGTGAGCAAGTATAGGCCTGCCACCAAGAGCTTGGGAGAGTGAAGTATTCTTGTCAAGGATGGGTCGGAGACAATTTATGATGTGTGTGAGTGGTCTCAATTGTGAGCTGAAAATAACGATTAGCAGTGTTTGGTCATTTTCTCTTCTGGGTCTGTCTTGCAGTAGGTTGCTTCTGGGTATTCACCTTGCCCAGCTAATTTGTTCTTTAACTATATTGGATAGGTATCGTAGTCTGATAAATGCATTTTGGAGATCCTTGAGTTTGGAATCTCTATTGTGTGGGTCCAAGCAGATGCAATTGTACTTAAGGGCTTGGCTGTAAATAGTAGTTTTAGTGGGGTGTTCATGATGGAAGCTGAAGGCATGCAGATCAGTGGGTTTTTGACATAGTGGTGGTGCTAAGATGTTGGAGTTTCAGTGGTGTCTAGAAAATGCAATTGTTGTGTAGATTGTTCCAAGCTGGGGTTGATATTTGTATGAAAGTTATTGAAATTCCAGTGGAATTTCTCTAGGGCTTCCTTTCCATAGGGATTTTGATGTGAATATGTATTAAATATAAATGTTGTATAGTGAAAGTAAAATGGCTGATTTTTACCTGAGTCATGTACTGATTGTATTCAGGTGTGGGTACCAAGGTTTGAGACTTAATGTTGTACAGCTGTTGTACATGATGTAACCTTATGTAAGTAGAAAATGAAGTAATGTATTTTCTGATTGGTCCCAAGAATGAATGAGTCATGTGTAAAGGGGACATTTTATCTGCTGTAAATCAGATTACCTTTTTCTATGCTATGTATTGTACCATGTCATGTTATGCTGCCAGATGAATGTCTATTCTCTTTCTATATATGTTAATAGACTAAGTTGGTATTTTACTCTCTCAGTGTTATACTGTAGTGTCTTTGCAACCTGATATCTCCTAACTCTGCTTATGTCCTGAAAATACATATTTAACCAAAATTTTCAACAATGTGGGCTTCATCCTTATTTTGAATAGTATTCCTGACAGCCTGTAGTCCTCTTCTGTGTGAGATGTTAGTGTTGAGAGCTCCTATGTCCTTTGTAGCTAAGATGGTGTTGTCAGGGAGGTTGTAAGTAGATTGACGTTTCCTTAGAAAGTCTGTGGTATCTCTTATGTAGCTAGGTGCATTGGTGGCATATGGTTTGAGGATGGAGTCCACATATCCAAATACCCTAACAGTGACAGTATTGATGCTTGATACAATAGGTCTGTGAGGGCTTCCTGTTTTGTGTATTTTTAGTAGCAGGTAGAAGGTGGCTGGTGGAAGTTCTTGTGTATCAGTCAAGATTTATTCACATATATTTTCAAGGAAGTCTTTTAGAAGGTTTTGTAATTCCTTTTGATATTTGGCAGTTGGGTCTGTAGTTAGGAGCTGGTAAAATTCAGATCTGAACAGTTGTACTATGGAATTTCTTCAGCTTTCATTTCATTAAAAGTTCATATATGGAATGTTTGATTTTTGAGAATCATCATCATCATCTTAGAACTGAGAAGCTGAAAACCAAATAGTATTGCATTTTTATATTCAAGTCTACTATTACAGTGTTTGCTAGTGCCACTAGGTTCAACAGAAGTACTCTGTGAAAGATGGAGTGAGGGAAACAGGGTATCTGTGAAATGAGGGAACTGGCATTAAAATAGCAAATGCAGTTCAGTGTATGCAAGTACTGTACAAAGTACACTCCATCTTCAAATATAAACTAATGGAACCTGAGTGTGGGGTGAATAACCAAGAATGAGAACTCATACTTGTGGAGGATAACTCAGTGAAAATATTGACCCAGAGCATTACTGCCATGAAAAGGATAAATTAAATATTGAGCACAGTCAAAAAAGGAAATTAAAAGAAAACTGTCAATATTATAGAGGAAATACTTCTTTGCTTAACACATAATTAAACTGTGGAATTTGTTACCATATGACACAGTGATGACCATAAAAGAGCATTAAGCAAATCCATGAAAAAATGGGCCTATTGGTGGCTAATAGCCATCATGTTTATATACTTCCTGTAGTACCAGGGTCAAACTACATAATATACTTAGTACCTGTTTAGAAGCAGTGCTTCCTCAAGTGCTTTCTCTTATCTGTCTATCTTGGACTTTGTCTTGTCTTGACAAACACTACGTGTTTTTTTAAAATATGATTCTGATTGTTGAGGCACACATCTTTGTAGAAATTCTGCTGATGGAGGGAAAATGTGTTAATCTCAGTGTATGCACCCATACTTTATTGTCTAGTTTGACCATCATGGGTAGTATACTTCTCTCTATATCATTTGATGTGGAACATGAGCAGGTGAGTGCTATTGCACCCATGGCCCATAGGGAAATGGTAGAGTAAACTGGATTAGATAGGCCTTTGGTTTCATCCAGCATGATTGAAATTGTGTTCTTAGTTCATTAAACTTGAAACTTGACATGGGGTGATTGTATGCTACACTGATATGACTGGATTATCAGGAGATGACTTATTTCGAGACCAGTGTGTCCATTTAGAAAATGTCTGGCCCACCCATTTGGTTCATGAGACCTTCAAAGACAAATTTCTCAAGTTCCTCTTTACGGATTTCTATCACTTGATATCCTGATCTTCTCCCCCTCTGGACTCCCAACACAGCTAATAATCAGCTAAAAGCAATAAATAGACGATAAATATAAGTAAAACAGGGTAATAAAAACTAATCAGTAGAATAGCAAAAAATGAAAGATATACAAAGGCAACCTGGAGTTACCTTTCTTTCAGTACTTCTGTCCCTTGCTGCTGCTTGCTGCCTCATCCTATTTCCAGCTGTCCCTTCCCCCCAGTGTGTACGGGGGCCCACCAGGATGAGGCTGGAGTGGCACTGAAAGGTATTTTACCCAGGAACACCCCCCCCCCCCCCCAGTATGGCACCATGCTTGTTTCCTATCACACTTGCTAGAGGGCAACTGTATGCTTGTTTAATTTATTTAGATCCTACTTTTCTCTCAGTGCTGGGGCCAAAGGTCCACAATTTATATATACTTTTTTAAAAATGCAGCTAAAAACACAATAAATTATGACTAAAATGCTCTTTTCTTCTCACATGGCTACAATGCAATTGGTGGAAATCTCACTGGTGAATTGCTGCAAATTAAGAAGTTAGCATAGGCACTCACTGTTGTGTGAGAAATGCCTACACCAACTTCTTGACTTGTAATTCACCAATGAGATATGTGTCAATTGCTTTATATTGATGGGCATAACTAATAGAATTTTGACCTTGAGATTAAAATACCAGTAAGCTGTATTTTAGGGAGGCAGTGGAAGACAGGAGGGCCTGGCGTGCTCTGGTCCATGGGGTCACGAAGAGCCGGACACGACTTAACGACTAAACAACAACAAGCTGTATTAAAACAAGTCTCTACTTAAAACAATTTAAAAGCTATTTGAAAGCACAATAGGCAGGAAAGGAGGAGAGTGAGTAATAATATAACTCTTGTCATTTCCATGGTGAACAAACTGAGGACACTTGAGTTGCTCTAATCATAGAAAGGCTAATAGCTATAATGCTGTAGGTATGCTAAATATGAGAACTGAATTTGTGTCCGATAATGAAGTTCCGTCGCCTTTGGAATGTGAGCAGCTTCGTAGCCCAAGCTGTTCTCTAAAGATTGAAAATAACAACAAGAAGCAGAAATACTTAAACACATGTATAACAAATAACTAGCTAGGAAAAAAAGTGTTTAGAAGCATGTCCAGCATGTACAGCAGCAAGCCTTTTAATCACCGTCTTGCTGGGAATATGGAGACTTCCTTTTATGGCACCAAAAACAGAAGAAACACATCCTATGGGCCACTGTAGTAACCAGCTGCCTGTTAGATCTCCTAGATTAAGCTAGCAGAGGATCTAAACAATTGCTCTCCTATTGCAGATACATTGCTATCATTTCTTTTCAAATTTCCCTTTAGGCCTTTCAGTGGTTTCTTGGAAATGTTCCCATTGCTGTGGTTTGCCTCTTCTATTTACTCACTCAAGGCTCACATTCTCTTTAACGGGGGTGGTGATGTGTTGCTATGGCATAGGTTGTTTGTAACAGGAAAAGATTTGTAAGGCCGGGGTAGGGAGAGGAACTCCACATACCATTATGGTCCTTTCATGCTTGAAGCACTATGAGGAAAACATAGCTTGATACAACCACTGACTGCTTGAACGTGAGTAGCCTGTACTTTAGGGAAAACATGGCAAGAGTTTGCACTTTCCATGGAGTTCTCTGGGTCAACACACCTATTCCACAGTGCTGCTGCTGACTAATCTATTTGTAATGGCTGGAATGAGTATTTAGGGTGTTCTTTCAAGGTAACTTTGCTCTGAAATTCCTCCACCCTTCTTCCTGCTACGCCTCCACATTCCAGCTCTTTAGAGGGAGTTCCTCAGAGAAACATCGTGCACTTGGCACATGGCTCTTGTTTGCCATTTGGATGTTCCTGAGAATCCCAATAAGCTGAGGTAAAACCTCAAAGCCAGTTTCTTCTCCATTTTACACCCCTGCTGAGGAACCTCCAGGGTGTGATCTGATAACAGCTGCTTGTGTAGAAGTACTAAGGTTTTTGTTTAAATTAAAAACAACAGAATGGAAATTGCCTTCATACAATTAATGAGGCAAGGACACCATTTTAGTTTACACTTAGGAGGAGTGCATTCAAGTAATGACTTTATCTTAATTTCTCAGGCATTGCCTAAAGAATCAAGCTTCCGCAACAACCCTATATGTGGTTGAGTGCCAAGCAGAACGCTTGAGTGCCGAAGCATTAACATGCTGATAAAAATGAATCCATTCTAATTGGTTTTCCTTCTGAAAGATTAAAAAAAAGTTGACTTGCCAAAAAGCTGGTGCGCTCATGGAAAGCCTGGAGCTTATACAATGGAAGCTGATTAGGATCTTGTGTCTCCAGTTACGCTGCTTTTAGAGAGAAACAAAGGAAGGTGTTTGGATCCTCTGCCCTTCGTATTAAAAGAAATAAAGTCTCTGCTGCAGCAGTTGGGCTAGTCCTGAAAACCAGGCTTCCCACAGTCTCACTGCCAAATGCACAAATTTTTTCCTGGCTGACATTCAGGAAAGTACAGCTCCGGCTGTAGGATGGAAAGTTAAAAGGCTTTGCCTAGATACATTGAAGCATATACAAACACTGCTTGACGCATGGCACTGATTCACTCTGCGCAAGCTGTCCCTGCTGTATCCTAAGGGGACATGATTGTAAAGCTCTTTATAATCTTCTCAGCTAAAATGTTTGAGAGGTTAGTGAGAAGAGTAATCTAAACAGCCATCAAGAAACTCTCATTTTGGGAGTTAACAGCCATGTCCAGTTGGACTTGTAATATAGAAGGCCAATAATCAATTATGAGTCAGATTTAATCCCTGTGGCTATATTTAAAACAGCAGATTAATTAGAGCCGAATCATCATATAAAAGCAAACCTTACCAATTAAGAATTTGCAGCTTTTGATGGAACTATATCTGGATTTTCAGATGGAACACATAGCAATACACTAGCAACCTGCCATCTGTTACTTCTTTATTCATGCTCTCTGATTATTGGGTATTTTGCTGTGATGAAATTTTACTCCCCTTCGTTTTCATCTTTTGCTATTCATCCTCCTTACAGAGTAGTCTAGAAATTTGAATAAACAAGCATCATGGGGTATTCACCAACATTTTAACTACTAAAAGAAAGTGGTTAGTAATAAGGTGGTCAGCTGGTGAAGATGTTATCATCGTTTGGCTGGAACAAAACATCCCATCCAGTGGCTTAATTAATTAATGGATTTAGGAGCTGAGTCGTAATTTAGCCTAAACTGGGATCCCAGAATGATGTAAGAACTTAAAAGCAACTTTTAAAAATTCAGTGCTAAAATTTTTCTAAAGTTTTTTTTAAGCACTGAATTTTTAAAAACTTGTTTTAAAGTTTGTACATCATTCTGTACAAACAGCAGAAGACAAATGATCAGTCTGACTGCTTCTTCATTAAAGGAAGCAAAAAAAGAGTTCACTTACAGCATATGCTTTTGTCCTTTTCATTATACAGTGTGGAGATATATCTCCATGTCTATCTTGAGAGAGAAGAAAATGGAGGAGAAGGTAAAGATGGCTAGCAAATTAAAAACAGGAACGAAGAGGAGGTCTCAAGGACTCCAGTGCATGGGGAAAAAACCCTCTCTAGTTAAGTTAGTGTGCGGTCAGATGGCTTCAAAGACACATACTTGATTGTACTGGAAAGGGTTGCTTTGCAAGGAGCGATCTCTCTTAAAGCACTCCTTCTGCCTGCTGGGGAAGTGCTCCAGCCCAGCTTCCAAAAGCAGAAGCCCTACAGATGGACCAAAAAGAACCAGCTTTGGCAGGGATTGAGATCAAGCTGGAGCACATTTTCTCACATGTTGTGTGAGTGTTGGGAAATAAATTCCACTAGATCACTCCACTAGTAGTCCAAATTACGATCTATTTCTCTGTGTGATCACACCCTTAGTAACAGGTGGTATCCGGGAACAGAGAACTGACACCCAGTATTAAAGGAGAAGCATGCAACGTTGCCCCAATAGGCCTTCTCAAGTTTGCACCCAAGAATCCTTAAGTCCCTTCTTTTGACTCGCAGGTTCTCAAACTTCATCAGAATGCCTGCTGTTATGTCTGTAGTATGACAATAGATCATCTGGATGACCTCTTTCTCAGTTGGGTCATGCACCAAGTGGTACCTCACACGAATGTGTTTGGTATGTGCATTCATGTTCTGGCTTTGTGACAGTTTGATGCAGCTCTCATTATCTTACATCTTCTGAACTGGAATTTCTTCATCTATTCCAAATTCCTTTAGTAGTTTCTGCAGCCACAACATTGCTCTGCATGCTTCTGCTGAAGTAATGTACTCTAATTTGGTGGAGACAAAAGCTACATCTTGTATGGCTCATCTATGAGACAGGACTATTTCCATGTATGGACAGGAACCCACTAGCAGATTTGTAATTTGCGCTATCCTCTGCCCAGTTTGCCTCTGTGTGCCTTACAAACTTTGGGTTGGTGCTTGCTGGTAGTCTTAACTTGAAATTCATAGTTCGTTTCAAATACCTGGCCACTGTTTTAACAACCACTTCGTCTCTTTGCAATTCTGAACTAAATTTTCTCCTCAGTATTCCTACAACAGTGCCTATACCAGGTCTAGCCTTTCCTTCGCAAGCAGTGAAAGTGGTATAGGTAGTTTGAGACTATTTGTAATGGATTAGTTATGGGTAGACGGAGTTGAAAGTTTGTGGAAATGGAGGACTCATAGGTGTGATGGACTGAACAACTGACTGATATTTCCTTGGAACTCATGGGTGGGATCCAGCATATTTAATATTAGCATTTGATAGCCAATTTGTATTTTCTGTCATGACAGATAACATGCGAAGGAGATTAGTATTTAACAGTTGACAGTTTATGGGACACACTGTTTGAAGCCTAATAAACACAAAAGAGTTGAGCAATCAAAACTGATTTCAGATTTAAGAGTTACACTTTTTGCTGTGTTTTTCCTCAAAATGTATGGTTCAAAACGTGCAGTGTACTGTACTGAGCCTGTCTAAGTGTGACAACAACAACAGTTCTTCTTTTTGTCCAACAGGCATGAAACAAATCACAATTATTAGTCTTCACAAGAGCTAACCTGAGAGATTGGTAGGTACTTTGGAGGTCAGAAGCAGATGTTAGGGGCAGCCTGTAACTCAAGTTAAAAACACATTAGTGTTAAAGAGAGATGATGGTAGCAGCTTTTCCATGTTTGAAAAATCAGATCGGGAAGTAATCATTTGCTTAAATCCTGAAGACCAAGCAAAGTCATCAAACAAAGCAAGCAAACTACATAATCCCAGAAGTGAGAGGAGCTCAGTCTGTGTCTCTGAGACACAGTAGTTAAGACATTCCTTCTCCCAATCATGGGTTTTCTCTAATGTCTTTTTTTGGCTGTATATTTCCCTTGGAAAACATTCCCTATTCTATCGCAGACTCAATATGATGATGTTTCTTTCAAAAGTGATGAAATGAAACCCACTACACATTTAGGCCAAACAGAAAAACATTGAGAGAACAACCATGGTTAAAACTTAAAATTAGATCAAAAGATCTTCCTTACAAATATTGGTGGCTAGAGAGGAAATGTGGCATGGCATTAAACTTTGCCAGTTTTCTCTGGAAAAACTGTTTGTCGTGCCTACAAAATAACCGTAGAAAGGTAAATGCTGTACTTTGCCACTAACTTGCCATAAAATTAAACCAAAAATGATATGTTACACCTACCTTTTTTCCATCCCCCAATAAATATAAACTTGAATATTAATTTCCAGTTTGAGAGGATAGATGAGGTTCTTTTATTTATTTATTTATATATTAATTATAGAACAGTAAAAATGGGTAGGATAGGAAAGGTCAGAGAAAAAATTTATAGCATGTGGCAATTAAAAATACACGAACCCCCCCCCCCCCCCCGAGAATTACAAAAGACAGCAAGTCTTCATAAATGTATAAGATTTTTAAGTCAATGATTCTAGGATAAGTGAAGGAGCAGGAATGTATAACAGTCCATATGTAGTTTTCAGGACCCCTGTCTGTGGCCAGCAACTCAGATTACAATCTAGATGAGGAGAGGCCCACTAGATCAGAAGGACAAGTAGAGGCAGCCACAGAAGGCCAAAACTGAGAGGGTTCCTGGATTTGAAGTCAGTTTGATCATGACATATCTATAACTCCAAAGAACCTCCACTATTTTCCCTTCTGAGGTCTCATATGCCCTACTGCTAAATTATCAGTGCCAGTGACAAGCCAAGAACAAACAAATGGAAAAGAGATAGAGTGTATGGCTCCAGATCATAAAAACTGCTTATTTAAACACACCACTCTCAGGCTAAATGTTAGAAGAGATGGAGAAAATTAAGAATCTTGCATGCAACTTAACACTGGGTTTCCGTGGGAAGGGGGGTTCATAGCCTATGCATTGCAACTAACCAATTAGCAAAGCTCTTGTTCCTGCCTCTGGCTTGCCACTTGTCTCTTTCTGTTTTTTTCACTTTCATTGTTTGTTTGCTCTCTTCTTCTGAAACTTCTGACAAAAGCAGACCTGAAACTCTCTGCTCCTGATCTTCCTCCATGTGGCTGCATAGTAGACAGTCTCCCACACAGTTGAGATAGCAATTTCTTTCTTTTTCCTTTCTTTTATACTTATAACTGTAACTGAAGATCACAACTGTAAGTAAAATGCATTTTCTACTCCAGATGCTTTTAGAGTGATTTTTATTTTACAAAGTGCTACTAGGAAGAGGGGCTCTGACACTTGAGCTGTTCTATTACACTTTCTCTGTGTGCTTGTTGTTTGTACTTTAAAGTCTGCTAATTTAAAAGGAATTACCGATTATGGTTGAGCAGTTGCTGAGGCCCACAAGTCTGTATGGGACCCACAGTCAACGACTCCTCAGCTCATGCTGGTACTGTTCTTCCTTACCATCCCTTTTTCTCTGGTCCAGTTAGGAAGCAATGGTGGCAAGACAGAGCTCACTGTTTTTGCTCCAGCTACACCAGCTTTTCCTTCAACTGTCTGGATTGCTATTACAATAAATTATGATACCAGTAATACCATCACTCACAGTTCCCTACACTAACATGCATTCAGGGCTACCAGGTGGCACCAATGGTGGCACCATGTGAAGCATTATATGATGGCATTATACGAAAAAAATCACTGAGATGGGAAAGAGTAAATGAAAGCTCAGAAGACCTTTGCATCAGATTGTCATAGTGCATGCTTTGCCTGAGCTCCGTAGCTTCTATTCCAGTGAGCTTGGTTTTGTCATTGGTCATTGATAAATGAACGCTGATTGCCCAGGTTGCCAAACAGTATAGGAGGAAATATGGCCTATTGCCTTCTAAATGTAAGGGGAGTGTCTCATCTCAGTGGATCCTTGAATGCTTAACAATTCAGTTATTTCAGCTGGAATATATACCCCATGAAGCTTTTGGTAAAACAGGATACTTCTGGTTGGATCCAGAGCTACCCATACTGTATGTAGAGTGGACCCAAAGAAACTAATAGGATTTAAGTTAATTTTGATTAATTTATATCCCTTGTGAGATGCCTATTATTATTCAAAAAGTGACTGCTTCTCAATCCAACCTTTTAGCACTAGATGAGGACTGTGCAAAAGAAAGCAAATTTCTGTGACTGTATTATAAATGCAAGTGAAAAAGGTATTCATATTTTTAAAGGAATTTCCAGGGGGTAGCTATGTAACTTTGTCACAGCAACAAAAGTTGAAAAAGACTAAAAAAGGTCTGATGGAAATCTGATGAAATAAACTCTAGTCCATGAAGTAAAATTGTCTGTCTGTAAGGTATCACAAGATTCTTTGTTTTTAGTTTAGAAAAACCTGTTTTGTCTTGCAGCATCTGAATGTATTTAAAGTTTTATATTGAAAATAACTCCATCAGCAAGCAACATATTTCTTTTAATAGGGGTCTAAAAACATAAACGAATTATTCTGTGTGCTCCTTGCGTGTTCTGTAACTTTATATATGCTATATTCTATGTGCCAAAAATGAAGATCTGTCTCGTTTATAAGACATGTAGAATCAACAGCACTGTAGAATTAGGAAAACAGGGCAAGTGGAGATTAAGTAATAGAGCAAGCTAGAACACAGAAGAGCAGAGGGCAGTCCAATCAAGATTTGTTTCTAAAATGCACAAAGAATGTATTGCTAGCTTCTAAGACACATTGCTCACCCCTGAAATATTTTCCTGGCATTTCAAATTAGGGAATTGTTCATTTAGATCTGGCACTTATCAAATATATCACCTGTAGCCTGGTTTCCGCTTCTCCACACTGGCATTTTAAAATATGTTGTTTGAAAGCCAAGTCTTGTCTGTATGGAAAAAACAGACATCTTTTTCTGAAATTAAGGCTACATCTTTTACCCTTCCTTAGCTTTCTGTGTCCAGGACAGAAATTTCATATAATCAAATGATGAGAAATGTAATGATGCACATGTCTGTGGAAGTCATCCTGTAGAGCTAAACCAGGAATTCTCATTTCTACTGGAGCAAGGCTTTTTCGAACATTGCTGCCTCCCTGCCTGTCAAGTCTCGTTGTCAGCCATTATGTGTCACCTGTTCCTTACAGAGCATATAGTGTTTGTCTTACAGCAGGGATGAGGAACTGGATTGCAATTCCTATCAGCCACACTCAACAGAGCCAATGGTGAGTGACATCTGAATAATATGATGCTCAGAACACATTCCTGGGCTCTGAATGCATTGATTTTAATTTAAGTCTTTAACTCCAGACTATGGCTGCTGAATTCTCAGGATTCTAACAGAAAACATGGAATGGATTGCTCTTATTTAAAGCACATGTGATTGCTAGAAAATACGGTGAACCAAAAACAAATAGCAAGCTATATGCTTATCTGATCACCACTCTCAGTCTTCTACTCATGAAACAAGACACCTATGTATAGTTCAGACATTCTCAAACATGGCATTATAATGAGGTTTATTTCTGAAAATATCTGAATAGCCATGGATAATGTCTGTCTTCTCCAGTCCACCTTCCAGCTCTACTGTCATACACCCACCCCCATCCTGTCCACTTTGGGGCCTGCTCTAAACTGCAAGACCCAGTGGCAGAGAGCCACATAGTTGGAGATCTTCCTCTCCCCATTTGTGTGGCTATCAATTTCCCAGTGTCTCTCCAAAACACTAACCTGCTTCTCCATAAAAAAAGTCACCCGGCCGAGATTGTTGGCTCCTCTGTCCTACCTGCCCAATGGAAAAGAGAGAAATTCAGGGAAGCCTGGTTCTCAGTTGAAGTGCTAGGTGGAGAAGCTTCAGGGTCCATTATTAGGCTGCTTGAAAACATTTGAGGGACATGAAAGCACAGTGAAAGAGGGACAGGCATCCAATGTGGCCTGCAGACAAAGTAGTGGATGCATTGTATGTAAAGGCAAGAGTGATTATACCTTCTGGTTCTAGGGCATCTTTCCAGGCTGGGTTAGGAGGTTGGGCCAAAATGAAAAAGGACAGGAGACCTTTTGTATGCATTTCCTTAATAAAACAGCTCATTGTTTATCCCCTCTGACAAGCTCCTTGTTTAAGACAGGCTTTACAATGTGAAGAATGTCTGTGCATGCAGCAGAACAAGATGACAAATCATGAGGTGATTGAGTAGACTTTACCATTTCAAAATCTGAAGGACTGCCTGTTTGTACATGTGTCTCTGTGTGTACTGCGAGATCCTCATCCTCACCTCTTGAGAAAAGTGAAAGATAATCAACAATTATTACCACTCATTATCAGGTTTTGTCTTATTGTGAAGCTCTATTGGGATATTTGGAAACCACATAAATAAGCAAGGAAGGGGAGTTTCCCCCCTTCTCCTGCATTTTGATAGCCATCTATGTGTGCAGAGTAACTGAAGAAAGCTGCCTCTGTCTATGTTTCAGAATGCTAAAATTGTGCGGAGAGACTCCACAGACAAAAGGAAGCTCATCTTTTCAGAGGAGAGTGGTGGAAATGTGTAAGGAGGGAGAGAACTACTCCTCTTTCTCATGTGCTTACCTTTCCTTGATTCTGACAATCGGCATTGATGTCACTACTGTAGGTGTTTCCTATATACTTAGTCGCTACACTCAGTTGCTACAGCTTTAAGGTACGATGCCTTGAAATACAGGGTACAATCAGATGGTGAGAAAGATCTGCATCTGATCACACTAGAAAAGGTTGCTTTGCCAGGAGCAATCTCTAATAGAGATGGGAGTATTTGTATATGAATAGCCCTGCACAGCTGGACGTAATGAGGGTCCGGCCCCCTGGGGCTGGACCATCCACTCATGTGTCCACTGCCGCTGCCGGCTCCACTCTCCCTTCCAAGCGCTCTGGAGCTTGCGGTCGGCTATCCCCTTGTCAGCCTGGCAGGGAGACTCATCTTTCCTCCTTCTGCCAGGAGTGGCTAGTCAACCACGAGCTCCGGAGCGATTGGAAGGGAGAGAGGAGCTGGCGGTGGCATTGGATGCATGAGTGCACAGTCTGGCCCCAGGGGGCCGGACCCTCGTTATGTCCAGCTGTGCGGGGGTATTCGAATACGAATACCCCCATCTCTAATCTCTATTAAAGTGACCCTTCCTTCCATCAGGGAATCGCTTCTGCCAAAAATGAGTAGCCCTATGGCTGGACCAAAAAGGTTCAGTTTGGGCATGGATTGAGGTCAGGCTGGAACACTATTACCATAACACTTTGATTTCAAAGTGTTAATGATGACATATAAAGCCCTAAACGGTTTAGGACCTTGATACCTAGCAGAACGCCTTCTCCCACCTAGATCTACTCGAGTCACTCGCTATAGCCAGGAAAGACGGCTGAGGGGCTAACGCCGAGAGAGGCCCGGAAAGAAAGAACAAGAAACCGGGCCTTCTCGGCAGTGGCCCCTCGACTTTGGAATAGCCTGCCGTCAGAGATCTGCCTGGCACCCTCGCTGGGTGTTTTTAAGAGCCAATTAAAGACTTGGCTCTTTAGGCAGGCCTTCCCTCCTGTCAATACTTGACTTTTACTTTTTACTTAATCTTTTGTTTCATATTTTCCATCTTGATTAATACTAATATTGTCAATGTAAATCGTTGTTTTAATTGTTTTTATGAATAATTTTATTGTGAGCCGCCCTGAGTAGACATATGTCTAGAAGGGCGGGATAAAAATCTAATAAATAAATAAATAAATAAAAATTATATTAACTGGGTGATTGTGGGAGTTGAAGTCCAAAAAAAGTCTCACCCCAAGTTAAAAAGTCCCTGGATATTTTCTCTGAATGCTGGTTTTCTGGGGATGATGTTGAACCATTCACCCTAGACTGAGTGAGGGTGAGAAGTGATGCATTTTCTTAGTCCTTAACATCAGAGGTGGGAGTTCCAGTATCCAGCGATCACATCAATAATTATAATGTAAATATATGAAGATTGTGTAATTTTTTTACACGATAGTAGGGGATTTACTTTTCTGACTTGAATATTTTGGCTAGTTGTGACAATCACACCTGCTAAACTAAAGAGTGGTAACAGGAAGTATTTTCTTATTTTAGTAATACAAAGAGCTGTATGATCAGAGACAGTTTTAATTCTTACCAGTCTTAATTGCAATTGCAATGATTCATCTATCTGTGGCTGGGAAAATCAGATTTTTTCCCCTCACTGATCATGACAGATGGCAAATGTTCATTTCCTCTCTTTGAATCAGGCTGTTAAAATATTTAGTGTAATCAGAAGGAACTGTCTGTTTTGTGACCTTTTCAGCTGGCGAAAGGGAACAACTGGCTTTTATTGGCATCAGAAAACTGAACACAATGATGCAAAAATGTAGATGTAAGAGAGACTGCTCCATCTGCGCTGGGCATGGTTGCAGGTCACATATTTTGAGCTGGTCTGCAGAGGCTGTCCCCATTACTAAACAGTTTTGACAGCCTTATCTGATCTGCCTCATAAGGACATTTCCCATGTTACAGCCATTCTGGCTTGCATCTGCTGTCCCTTAAATGGGACTCCATAAGTCCTTCACAGGGCTGGCCCAAAACAATTTACTGCAGTGTTGCCTGTTCAATTCCACATGAAGAAGTAGCCATACTGAAAGTTGAGTCTTATTATGACACTAGCAATAGGCAGAGCTTAGAAATTACATTCTAGACCTTCCATGATCCCTCAGTTTCTTCAAAGATTCATGCATCAGGAGTCATATGTGCACATTAAACCTCTGCTTGTCTTCCAGTGACCAGTCACAAAACAAAAACATGCTATATGCAAGATATGGAGGTGAGGAAAATAATGTAACAGGATAAACAGACATCTAAGAGGCATCTAAGAGGCACACATCGAAGAGTTGGCAAGAATACACAGAGGAATTATACCAGAAAGATCTGGATGTCCCGGAAAACCCAGATAGTGTGGTTGCTGACCTTGAGCCAGACATCCTGGAGAGCGAAGTCAAGTGGGCCTTAGAAAGCATGGCTAACAACAAGGCCAGGGGAGGTGATGGCATTCCAGTGGAACTATTTAAAATCTTAAAAGATGACGCTGTTAAGGTGCTACACTCAATATGCCAGCAAGTTTGGAAAACTCAGCAGTGGCCAGAGGATTGGAAAAGATCAGTCTACATCCCAATCCCAAAGAAGGGCAGTGCCAAAGAATGCTCCAACTACCGTACAATTGCACTCATTTCACACGCTAGCAATGTTATGCTCAAAATCCTCCAAGGCAGGCTTCAGCAGTATGTGGACCGAGAATTCCCAGAAGTACAAGCTGGATTTCGAAGGGGCAGAGGAACTAGAGACCAAATTGCTAACATGCGCTGGATTATGGAGAAAGCCAGAGAGTTCCAGAAAAACATCTACTTCTGCTTCATAGACTACGCAAAAGCCTTTGACTGTGTGGACCACAGCAAACTATGGCAAGTTCTTAAAGAAATGGGAGTGCCTGACCACCTTATCCATCTCCTGAGAAATCTATATGTGGGACAGGAAGCAACAGTTAGAACTGGATATGGAACAACTTGATTGGTTCAAAATTGGGAAAGGAGTACGACAAGGCTGTATATTGTCCCCCTGCTTATTTAACTTATATGCAGAATACATCATGCGAAAGGCTGGACTGGATGAATCCCAAACCGGAATTAAGATTGCGGGAAGAAATATCAACAACCTCAGATATGCAGATGATACCACTCTGATGGCAGAAAGTGAGGAGGAATTAAAGAACCTCTTAATGAGAGTGAAAGAGGAGAGCGCAAAAAATGGTCTGAAGCTCAACATCAAAAAAACTAAGATCATGGCCACTGGTCCCATCACCTCCTGGCAAATAGAAGGGGAAGATATGGAGGCAGTGACAGATTTTACCTTCTTGGGCTCCATGATCACTGCAGATGGTGACAGCAGCCACAAAATTAAAAGAGGCCTGCTTCTTGGGAGGAAAGCGATGACAAACCTAGACAGCATCTTAAAAAGCAGAGACATCACCTTGCTGACAAAGGTCCGCATAGTCAAAGCTATGTTTTTTTCCAGTAGTGATGTATGGAAGTGAGAGCTGGACCATAAAGAAGGCTGACCGCCAAAGAATTGATGCTTTTGAATTGTGGTGCTGGAGGAGACTCTTGAGAGTCCCCTGGACTGCAAGGAGAACAAACCTATCCATTGTGAAGGAAATCAACCCTGAGTGTTCACTGGAAGGACAGATCCTGAAGCTGAGGCTCCAATACTTTGGCCATCTCATGAGAAGAGAAGACTCCCTGGAAAAGACCCTGATGTTGGGAAAGTGTGAAGGCAAGAGGAGAAGGGGACGACAGAGGACGAGATGGTTGGACAGTGTCATCGAAGCTACCAACATGGGTTTGACCCAGCTTCGGGGGGCAGTGGAGGACAGGAGGGCCTGGCGTGCTCTGGTCCATGGGGTCACGAAGAGTCGGACACGACTGAACGACTAAACAACAACAAGAGGCACCCAGTCTTAAAACGTGCTCAGCACGACATCTAGGTAGACCCTGATTCTGTCTGTTCTGGTCCTTCAAACGTGTCCACCATTAAAGCCCTTGTTGATCATGAGAAATGTTTTAGCACCTCACATTCAGTGACAAAAATAATCGTGCCATTATACCAATGCATTTGGCTAAATTGCTCAGTGAGTTAGGTACCTAACTGTGGAGCTAGTGGTTGGGAGTTTAGCCTTAGGTACTGCATAGTCCCAGAGTGCCCATAGGAGAAGGCAATGGTAATCCTGGAAAGGGTTGGCATATATTGGAATCAACTTGGCAGAATGTTGTTCTCAGTGTTCCTCATGCAAAAAACAGTCACAGGGAATGTGAGAGGAACGCTGAAATATCTTTAAGGACAGCCACTGACTGGGGCCAAGAAGCAAGTGTGAATGACAGGATGAAGCATCATCCAGGGATTACAAACTGATTGCTTAATAAGAAAGGAGTTACAAGAAGTGGCCAAAATTAAATTGCTTAGAAATCTTTTGTTCCTCAGAGCTTTTTAACCAGATGAGAGGAAACTAGTGGGTGGATGAAATCTGTCTCTAATTAGGATGTGCTGCTTAATATTGGATCCTTTGCATTTTAATTTTTATGGGAAAGTGAAGCTGGGGTCTTTCCAGGACACAAAAAGCTACTACTTATGGTATAATCCTCTCCAGAAAGGTGGGAAGTACGTATTTTTTAGGGAAGCAGTTATAATAAAAATCAGGTGAGATTTATTTCAAGATGTTTCTCCAATTTTATGAGATACATGATTTTCCTCACCTCTGTATCTTGTATTTAGTATATAAATAAATAATACATCTAAGGAAGTTATAGTCCTCACTTGCTTTAGAGAAAGGCCCTGTCACAGGCAGGCTATGTCTCAAAGGCCTTCAGGAAAAATGCCCAAGTTAGCTCTTTGCCCTCCAAGGAAATTCCCAAAGATTCTCCCTTCAGACTTGTATCTGTCAGTGTTACAAATTATGTGAAACTTCAGCAATATCAGGCTGTGAATCATTTGTCTGGAATTTAGCATATACAGGCTGGGGGTGTTATGTAAGAAAGGGCGAGATTGGCTGGGTTAAGTTGCACCAACTTTAAAAAAAGCCCTAAATAAATCCTCTTTTTGGAAAGCAAACTTT
Organism: Intellagama lesueurii; assembly: GCA_037013535.1. Classification (NCBI taxonomy): domain Eukaryota; kingdom Metazoa; phylum Chordata; class Lepidosauria; order Squamata; family Agamidae; genus Intellagama; species Intellagama lesueurii. The sequence continues at coordinate 64,786,510 of JBAJHW010000005.1, read as the reverse complement.
TAGATCACAAAAGAACCCATATTTCCATATGAGTGTTATCTCTGTTTGCAGTCCATGTAGACAGGTACAAATCTGTTCTCAAATATAAACCCCAAGTATGCACTGAATGTCGGTAAAATCCTGGACATAGTGTAACTCTGTGGCATCTTGCTGGCTTCATTATGCCATTCCATACATACCAGTTCCACCAAGAGTTTACTGCCTTTTTACATGAAAAAGAATTACTTGTCTCGCTTTCTGCAATTTACTGAGCATGTTCTCATATTTATGTGTGTGTGTGCACAAACACATTCAGATAATGTATATACATGTGCGAAAATGTCTATACCTAAGATATTTATATTTAATCTTATATGTTGCAAACAAAATTTCATGAGCAATGTAATCCTATATGTCAGGGTGTAAAATGTGTCATGCTTGGACTACAACTCCCATGAGCCCCAGCTCAAATGGCCGATCATGAAGTCTAATGGGAATTGTACAACCAAAACAGTCAGAGGACCACAGTTCTTCTCCTAGTTATATAGCAGTTACACTGGGGAGAGAGATGTCTCTGTAATGCTAGGAGGAAGGCCACCAAAGCCTATATCCCTACATAACCTAACACACACACGTTGACACCACAGCATTTTCCCCCATCCTGTAAGCTCCTATGGCACACACATCAGCAGCCATAAATTCCCAAGTAGGAACTCAAATCTACTTATTCAATACAAGCAGCACTGTGGAGCACAATGCACACGAGGACAGGATGAGAGGGCGTGTACCACATGGGTTCCTTGGCAGGAGGACTGTATTGAGGACACACAGGCCACCTTGAGACATTTTCGAGATCCATTGAGGGGGAGGAAAAATCCTTGAGCCAAGCAGGGAAAGAGAAGGATCAGAAATCAGAACAAGGGCTGCCACAGCTACACACTGACTGTAGCAACTAGAGAGGGGGCACGAATCAGAAAAATGGTGATTCATTTTGATTATGAATTTACAAATTTACAAATCTTCACCAGTCTTGGAGGGACTGTAGAAGAGACTCAGTAGAAGCTTCTATGTGATTTTGGTGTCTTTTGGTGCCTGGGGGAAACTTTCCTGTGGGGGGACCTCTTTGTGGGCGTATACCTTGGACATCTGAAACCTGATCTTCACCAGACTTGGAGGGATTGTAGAGGAGAGTTAGAGGAAGCCTCCCTGCAATTGTGGTGTCTCTAGGTGCCTGACTGGGGCATTTTATAGCTAAATGAATCAGTGAATCAAAAATCAGTAAAAATCATTGATCTGTATTTGTTGGGGACATTGATTTGTACAAATAGAAATTGACAAATTAGCAATTTTTGAATGAATTTTGTGATTCATTTTTAAATCCGTGCCCATCTCTAGTAGCAACCACTAGTAGCTGACTGCCGTACTTGACAAACAGCAGAGAAGCAGGGTTAGTTTCTTCCCTATGGCTATGGGCTAGGGACACCCTCTCCAGTTTCAGTATTGTTTGTCATGGAGAATGTTGGGGTACAGAAACATGTCTGGAATGAGTGGCATAGCAATCCCACACAAGCAACTAGTCATGTCTTGGTCACTGTGTCAAAATGGTTTCCCATGGAGCTCTTTTTCAATGTGAATCAGACCTACATGAATCTGTTAATTAAGACACCAATAATCTATCTACCTGGAGGATTCACACTCCACCTTTTCCCACAGAGCCTGCACCAGTGATTTCTGGCTGCCACTGTTTACCAAAGTTCCCAGCATCATTTTGCAATTTCAAAGCGCAATTATTTAATCAAGCCTTCTTTGAATGCAAGATCTTTGGAAGTTTGGATTGGGAAATTATTTTAGTGGATACAATTTGATTTAAGAAATTAAAATAGCATATTGCATTTTTACTCTTAACAGATAGATCTTTCAGTACATTGCATGGGTGAGGGGCCATTTCCCAGCCATACAGAAATAACAATTTCTACAGTTTTTTAAATGTTTGTATTGTAGCACTTAGATTATTATCTGAGGGACTGTAACACCCACCATCATTAATGCGTTATCTGCAGTCCCTGCTTGTTTTTACGACATGGTCAGTCTCTGGGCATTTTATTGCATTTTGTTATTGGTTGTAATTTTTGGTAGCTTGTGAAGATGAGAAAAGGGGGGAAACCAACTTTTTGATTTTTTTAAAAAATAGTGTACAAGCTGCAAAGTGTGACTCCCTATTATGTGTCCAGTTCCTTTGTAATGCAAAGCCCCTGCAGATTTTGCTACTTGATAGTTGACTTTTCAAAAAGGCCATTTACATTGTTTAAGAGTGAATTCACCAGAAGAAGAATCATCTGGTAACTCCGGGGCTCTGTTACAGTTTGTAATGTGAGCATAGTTGCTGTCAGCAAACATCCAAATCCTATTGGCCTGCTATGCTTTGTATGTGGACAGGGCTGCTTCTAATTCTCTTGGCAGCTGTTCAGCGGAGTGCTACAAGACTGCTACTCACTGGAAATGGTTCATTAACTGCACACCGACAAATACTGTCTTGTCATCATGTTGCCGCTGCACTGTCGCAAGCTACATCAACACATAGTCAAAACCGGGTGAAGAGTGATGTGGAGGGTGAGGAGGAATCAGATTTGTCTAATTTTAGTGCGTTATTCTTCTTTAGGGGAAGAAAATGAAGACCCATATGAAATATCAAGGATTAACGGATATACTGTCGGGTAAGCTTTCATCGACCAAAGCCCCCTTCATCAGAGAGTGTTTTATTAGGATTCTAATTGTCTTTCCAAGAGCAAGTGCTGCTTTCTTTGCAGGTTCTAGTATTTTTATTGCCAGACATGGAAAAGATACTGGTGGGTTTTGTGTACCAAAATAACATGGATGGTTTGAGGTGTTACAAACCTTGACTTGAGTGAGGGGGGCATTGAATGCTGCTTCACCTTGGAGAGAAAAGTGTCATGGTTCTGCATTACATATGTTACATACAGAAAAGGCCATGTAACTAAACACATATACACTACTGTGACCTGGGAACAGTGAACATAGAAAAGCACAAGTTGGTAAGGATGGTATTCTTTTTCTTTTTAGATCATGTCAGAAACAATCCAGTGTTGCTTCCGGAGTTGAAGGATCTGCTAACAAGGGACTGACATTGCCTAGGGGATGCCTGAATATGTTCACTGGTGATAGAGATCTGCCACAGTTGAAAAGTGTCAACCACACAGCTATAAAGGGCTGCAAGGTTACAGGACGTCATACAAAGTAGGCAGGGGAAGGGCCTATTATGGTCAGAGAAGAAGATGGAAGGAAAGACAGGACTATAGAATGGAGTACCAAGTACCTGCCACTTTTTCTGCCCCCACCAAACAATCTCAAAACAAAAATGAGTGTGCTGGACCATGAAATACATTGCTCACATTGTGTACCCATCCAAAGGAGAGATGGAGGGGAGTCTGGAGATGGTAGCAGCTTCCATAAAGACAGCATTATCATGCATAATATGGGGCAGTATCAGCCAAGCTCCCCTCTGCCATTCATTGGGGAAAGATGCACAGGGTAGGGGTGCCTGTACACATATTATAAGTCAAGGCATCAGGTGTTACTACACTTTTACACACATGAATTTAGCCACAAACAATATACTCCATACACGTGGCATATCAAACTTACAAGGAGGGACAGGGCACGCTCCTTTACTATGCAAGAAGCCATTTGCCTCTCTTAAGTTATGAACACCTTTTGGGACTTTTAGGGAGTGGGGAGGAAAGTAGGTGTTGGAAAGTACCATCTTGCATACTACTCCATCAACACTGGGTATAAGAGGGAATGTGCCATTTTGCTTGTAGTTCCCGGGTACTACATGAGACTAAGGGTGCAGCTACACTGTTCAAATGAGTCGGGAGCTCGATTGGGGTTTTTGAAATCAATTTAAAGTCATGTGTAGAGATGGATACAAACTGCCAGTTCGCCCATTTGGCTGTCAGCCCAACAGGTGTTCTGTGGTTCCAACATGGTTCCGAGCCCCGCCTCCTACGGCGGGTGCCCACTCAGAGGTAGTGCCCCAGCTTCCCTGCTCTGGCTCCTCAGAGTGCTGCCTCCAAGTGGGTGCCTGCTGGAGGAGGTGGGGCTTGGAACCACAGAACACCTGTTGGGCCAATGGCCAAACTGGCATGAACAGCCGAATTGCCGGTTTGTGCCCATCTCTAGTCATATGGTTTTTGGGTCAATGTGTGTGTCCTCTTGGGTCAACTTTTATTCTGGCTGTAAGCTGTGTAGTATACTGGTCCAGGTAACTACATGGGCTTTAAAATTGTTGCATTTATAAGCACAGCTCGTCAACTCCCTTTGCAGAAACAAGAGAGGGATTGGAACAGAGGACTGAAGGAGCAAAGAGAGCAAGTAAGCGAAAGAATGTGACAAAGCCCCTTCAAGAGAAAGACAACCTCCCTCCTAAAGGGGAAAACAAACAAACCCTGGATGGATTGTAGGATCACCTCACTTGGGAGTAGGGGAGAGATTAGTAACAGTAGCCTTATTCCTTCTTTCTTGCTTGCTTGCTTGCTCTCTCCCTGCTCACAAAGGAGAGAACTTTCTGGGGGTTGTCCTGCCTTCTGTGAGCATTTGGCCAACTTTGGGCCCTGTGGAGGTTCCTCCTCCCTCTCCCCATTGCCCAGGCTGAGGGCAAGATTCCCACTAGCAGTTTTGAGGGGGCACAGTGATAGATCAATGTAGCAGTAAAAAAGAAACAGATAGAAGAAAAGGGTATCCTGTAGTCTGAAACCCATGATCCTGCAATCCAATACTTGAAAAATCTCACAGACAGAATTTACTCAGAGCATGCACACATGTCAAAATAATTTTTTAAGAATCACAATCAGAATAGACTCAAAATAAACAGCCCCCTTGTGGGTGTTTAAAAAACATACTTTCTGACAAAAAACCACCATACGTTCCAGCCAACAACAGATTTTTAAAACTGATTTCAAGCATGAGAAACTTGATGTAAAAACAGGAGTATTATGCTGTGTACCCAAGCCCGAACTTAACAATAGAGAGTTTTTCACCACTGGTGTCAGACTCCTTGAGGCTGCCCCTTCCTTCCTTTTGTTCCTTTGTTGGCTGCCTTTCTTCTTTCCTCCATTTTCTGCTTTTCAGAGATTGATGTCTGGAGGTGTAGCTTGACACTACACATATAAAAGAACAAAGGCATGTACTATAAGTAAAAGTGGATTTTTGTTTCCTTTAATGACAATGTATTCAGACTGATCATTTTTCTTTTCCCAAGAGAAAGGATAAGGCTGAGCAAATCTGTCCACATAAAGAGAATAACCAAAAATTCCAAATCCCTCCAACAGAAGGCACCCCTTTCTAAAAAAGAATTATTCTCCTCAAATACCCAAGATTACACTGAGATGTTTAGTCTGAGATTTCTCAAATTGTTGGGGAGCAGTCTGTAGATTAGAAGCTACAAATGAGTCATCCTCCTCATCAGTTGCCTAGACAAATACTGAAGGGAAGGGTGTGATTGGAATTGGTGTCTATCAAGGGGAAACAGGTTGCTTTGTTGAGACTCCAGCATTGCAGTTTTAGCAAAAGTAAGATTAGATCTAGGCAAACAAAATTAAGAAAAATGCTGGCCAGGGTTTTGAGAGTATTTGGGGGGGGGGGGATATGGTTCTCTACAAAGGTTTTTCCCTTCTGAACTCAGATAAGCCCTGTCTTCCCTCAGATTTGTCACCCCATAAGATAATATATTGACAGTATAATCCTAACTCAAAGATGTGCTGCATATAGTGGGTCTAGAACCTCTCACAAGATCTGCCAGCAGAAGAGTGTCCCAACACAATGGCTATTCTTGCTAGCTCAGTCAGAAGAGCCATGAAAGTGGAAGCAAGGAAGCAGCTGAACCAGATTCAAACCACTTCCAGCCAAAGGGCACAGCAGAAAGTTAGGCCAAGGTGAAGGTAGTTTAAATAGTTTCCAATTTCATCAGGCTGCCAGGGGTTTGGATTCAGCACAGCTTCAAGTGGCCTTCAGCCATCTTGGCTAGTCAGAATTGCACCTGAAAAATCATATATTCACTTAATTGCAAGTAAGCTTCGTTAAATGTAGTGGGACTTACTCCTGAGTATGTACTGTTAAGTATGAGAGAGACCAGTTTTCTTTCTCTCTTCAGTCATCTTTTGTATAATTACTGCCATTAACATAATGCACTCTCTTTCTCTTTCACACAGACACATATATATAAGTGTACACAGACACAATCAAAGCATTTATAAAAATTAACCTGATCAGTGTTTTGAGGTCCCTTAGCCTGAAATAAGAACTCTCCAAACAATTTCTATGATGGATTTGCCTTGGATTCAGAATATATTCAGGAAATGAAGTAAAGTGGGAGTATTTGTCAGTTTTTCAACTGATCTGAACTGAATTATGGAAGCCTGAAGTGTCGCTTGGATTGACTCAGGACGCTCCAAAAAGTCCAATATTGATCTGGCACTTTGAAGGCTTAAAAAGCTGAAAATTTTGAAAAAAAGGAAAAAACTTGGCACTAGCAAGTCTTGCATGGAAAATGAAAGCAATACTTTAACAGAAACCAAGAAGACTAAAGCAGGAGACTGTTCAAGAGCCAATGCAAAGCCCAAGCTCTCCTGCAAATCCTATAATGGAATGTCTGAGAGGCATTGCAAAGATAATGAAAGAAAGTACTGTAATTAATTTTTTTCTGGTGAATTATTATTGGATCAGTAGTTTTGTGCTGTATTCTAATCCCAATAATGACAGTGAATGGGAACAAATCATGTTGCCTGGACTCACTGACAATTGATACAATAGCCTTAATGGCTAAAGAGCTTCAGTGTTTGGATGCTAGTAACAATTAAGACTTATTGTATGTCCCCATCTTCCATATTAGACACTTCAGAGGGACAATAATGAAAATAGTAGGTAGGGCTTGAGGTAGATGAGGGAGTCTCCCAGATATTCTGATTTTCAGTATTTGTGGATCTGAAACTGCATCTGTTGAGATCTGGAATCTAGGCAATGAATTTAGCAAGTAGAAAAAACCTTTCCCACATTTTAAGTTTTGTAGGTTTTCCTTCATGACTGTTTCATCTTTTCTTATTAAAGAAATATTATTTACATTTTGTGGCGTCTTCTAAACACTTAGCACTACATAACTGAGGCCTAGCCCATGATAGAAGGGGCATAGTATATTACGGATGTAAATAGTAGTATACACTCTCTTACCATACAAGGCAGCTCTGCATTTTCGCTGGTAACCTCTTATTACCTCCTAAGATTTCCAGAGCACTGCCAAACATCTTGACCTTCATGGAATTATGACAAAGCTTTGTAAATAGAAGCTTCACATTCTGCTTTGTCATTCTCTCCTGAAATTCAACAAAATATTTAAAAAGAGATGGGCATTCTCTATGGTGATCAGAATAGGTTGGAAGGTGGATGGAAAGGTAATATATTTTTTCATATAAGGCAGGCGTATGTTCTCTTCCACTGGAGGGGCTGAATTCTAATTTGGGAAAGATCTTGAGGGTCACAGTCTAGAAGTGTGAGAGATAAAGGGTATTCGACATAGCCAAATTAAAGGGGCGGAAACAGATACAATTCTTACTGTTTGGGGCATTTCCCCACCAAGCATATAAAGCAAGCCAAACTCTAGGTACGTCTACCAGGAATAATACCTAGCAGAAGTGGAATACTTTCCTGGGCTGCAAAACAGAGCTCAATGCTATGTATGTTATTCATATGTAAATGCCAATGTAATAGAATCCCAGGTTGCAAACCACAATTCCGTTTGCTGCAACAGCCTCCCACACTGCAGAGGTAAGCTCCATTCCCCACAAGAGTTTATCAGTGTGCAAAGAATTTCTCACTGATGTGAAAATCCAATAGCCATTTCACAATGGAATCTCACAGCACTGAAACGTTGTGCTTGAAACTTTTATTTTCCTTCCCATTGCCTTCCCCTTTTCCTTATGTATCATGTCTTTTTGTACTTACAATTTGAGGACAGGAACTGCCTTGTCTTATGTAAGTTCTCATGAGAATTGTTCCCTTATAGGTCAAAGCAGTGGTTCCCAATTCTTCGTCCCCAGATGGTCTTGGACTAAAACTTTGAGGAGGTTTCACCACTAGTTGTGTTGGCCAGGATCTCTGGGAGTTGTAGTCCAAGAACATCTGGGGACCCAAGGTTGGGAACCACTGGATTAAAGGATAAACAAATGGGTAAAGAAACAGTAAAATGCCACAAACCTTTCGGGTTCCCCCCCCCCCCCATACTGCAACACATTTTCATGAAGGCTGGGGACTGGACTAAGATACAGTATGGTACAATGGACTACAGAGGAAAGGGAAAAACCAACCAGTCAGCAGCTCCTTTCCTTTTAGAGCAGATTGGTTTTGTTTGTGCTCAGGGCTATTTAGACCCTGGCAAAACTCTCCTTTAAACAAAACTCTTGAAACAGAACAGGGTCTTTTGCCAATCCAACGTATTTTAGCATCTCGGCCTCTCTTGCCATGTACTTTTCTAGGCAAAAACACTTATGGCAAGCATTCTTTTGCTGGCTTTTAGAGAACCGAAAACTTTATTTCAGTTTGCTTTGGAAGATGTTTTTGAGTAATGGTTTTTATCTGAAACTATTTGTAATGTTTTTGACAGTGCAGTCTTATGCATGGTTTTTCACTCTTAGAACTAAGCTGCACTGAATTCAATGGGATTAATTCCCAGGGAAGCAAGGATAGGATCAGTTTCAGTATTATTGTGGGTTTTTTCATAGTTTTCATAGCCTGTGATTTCAGTAAAGTGTAGTTTGTCAATTTATCTGCAAGACTCTTTGGGAGAGTGCACAGTCTAATAAGAAGGGCAGAAATGAAAGTAACTCAAATAAGTGAAGCATACTTGCATTTTGATAAGTCACATCAGATGTTTTCCTTCTTTGAACTAAGCTTCTTTAACATTGGCTTAAAGTATGGGACTAATTGTATTCTCAGCTTCTAATTCCTTGTATATTATTGTTAGCTTCTAATTCCAGTGCTTTCAAATGTATCTTCCATGATCATGAAGGAACATGTAAGCTATTCTTGTAGCATTTAGTATTCAGAAATATAATTGTACCTTGTTACATCCGGCAGCCAACAATGTCCATTTTAAAGATTTATTCTTTTGTAGAGACAGATATTTCAAAACATATATATACTATGGTATCTAGATCATAGGGCACTAGTTATTTGAGAGCTAAGTTACAACACTGAATGTTTCACTTGAAGTCTTTTTTTTTTGAAACAGGAGACAATAACCTGCATGCGTCAACCAATCATCACCAAGGCCACTAAATATGGCGAAAGAAGTCTAGCTCCATCTTCCTCCACCATTGCCCCAAAGTTAATTTGTTAACTTTTAAAAATATATTGGCTAGTATCCTGTTCAATATTTATGCAGATCTAGCACACCAATAGTGAAGCTACTGCAGCAGTTTGAAGAGGTGCCAGTCTCATGCAGCCATGGCACATTGTCAGATAGCTTCCACAGTTGGAAGTTCTGGATGTGTAAATATTGAACAGGATACTGACAGTTAACTATAGACTCTTAAGGAGAAATTTTAAATGCTACACTTATTCTCATACTTTCTTTCTCAAGGGGGAACCATGTTTGTTTGTTGCAACAAAACTAGTCTTGTGGCACCTTCAAGACCAACTGGTTTCATTTGGCATGACTAGAGTTCATTTTTTTCCTCAGATGTAACTATTGGAGAATTTGGTTGATTCCTTTTAGTTAGGAGAGTATCATGTACAAACAACAATTGCACAGAGAAGGTGTGAGAGAATACCTTAAGTTTCAGTAGCCCACTCCTTTTCACAATGGCTAGCACTTTATATGTTAAAAATCACTTTGGAAGCATTTTATGTGAAAAACAAGAGGTATCTTTGCTTACAGTTGTTGTCTATAGTTACACTCAGTAGAAAAATAGGAAGAATGGGGTCTCCACATGTGGGAGGCCCCTCCATGCTTCCTGCATGCTCAGGGGTTGGGAAAAGAGAGCAAGACTAATAAACAAAGGAAATGAAACAAACAAATAGGAAGAGGGAACGGGCAAGCCAGAGGTGGGGAAAATAACTTTGCCAATAGATCAGCGGGAAAGAAAAATCCCTTTAGCTCCTAAAAGCCTCTCTTCCACTTATACCCAGTGTTAGAAAGCATGCAAGATTGTTATTATCTCAACGGTAACTCTACTACATCACTATAATTATCAAGGTCATGCATAAAATTATCCTCTTAGCAGGATTTTCAATGTATTGAAAAAACAAAATACCAGTTTATAAAATGTAGAAAAAGAACAAGCGATTAAGTTTTCTCTCAAACAGATAAAAATGGTGCATGAATTATTGTTAACTGTTAATTAAAAAAAGAAAAGAAATTAAGACCAAAAATGCAGTCTTAACTGCACAGGATTTATTTCAGGTTAAGAAAGAAAAAGCAAATGGAAACGTATAAATCAACTACTCCTATGCTGCATGTCAGATATTCAAAGTATTCAACACATAGAAGATACGGCGATTGTACTCTTTTACAGGACAGGTGAGCAAGAAAAGAAAAAAAAGGCAAGAAAGGCTTATTAGATCCTTTGGAAAGAAACCAGATGAACAAAGAACCCATTTTAAGCAGTCCGTGCATACAAAAAGAGTGACAGAAGTAATATCCAGACAGTCTGAAAATCATCTTGAGTTTCCCAAACAGGATAAGAAAGTTTGAAAGCATGCAAAATAACATAGGAAGACAAATGTTTATAGTCTGAAAAGCTGGTATTTGTTAGGGAAGAAAGTTTAGAATACTAATTTTAATCCTGATATGAAGTATTAAATCCGTGAAAGCAAGTATTTTAGAAACACCTGGAAATCATTTCAACAACGAACAAAAAACTTGTAATAAATACATTAAATGCCAACTATGATTACCCAGCACAAAGAATTTCTAACAAGGATGCTTTAAATACCAAAAAAAAAAAAGGGTGGGAGGGGGAGGAAAGTGAAGTATGCTTACAGAATGAAATAATAACAAAACAAAATAAAAACCAAACCACTTTTGAAAAATCCAGCATGGTGAAGCATTCTGATTGCTAAACTACACCCTCGGAGATCAAGATTCTAAAATGTCCTGGGTCACCAAGTTCATTAGGTGGTTTTAGGCTGGTCACTCTCCCTCACCCTAAGAACATCACAGAGCTGGATAAAGTGGTGACCTGAGTCATGGGATAATATGCAAATAAGAATTTAAGTAATGAAGCAGAACCTAACAGTTATGGTTTTAATAACAAGACAGCACTTATATACTCTAATCATGCAGGATGCCACAGAACAGGAACGGAGGATTTCTGACCTTCAGATTTTAAATATCAGCTCCTACAAGCCAATTTAGGTCCTTTTTAGGCAAAGGCTGAACATAAATATTTTAAATAAATGGAAATTAAATAAATGGAAGCCCCAATGTCAGTAGCTCAAACTAGGAAAGTGAAGACCTCATTTTTCTTTCCATCTCTATGCTGAAAATTCAGAAAGCTGGTTTTATCTTTGAAGCTGTCACCCCCTGCTGGATTAGCAGAGTGATTGCAATGATCAGAAGGCAAAACAAAACAGATAGTATTAAAAACTCAGAAATGATCCAAGAGAAGAATTTTATTTTAGAATATTAATTACAGGTATATTGATCTCTTTAATGTTAGAACTGCTGAGCTGAAATAGTTTGCATAGGTAACAAAGTCAACAGCCCTACTCCATTCGTTTGCTACGCAGCTTCTTACATTCATGGTAAAGAAGTACCAGCATGCTTTTGTTGGTTCATCTAGCTCAAAATTACCTTTACAGTGACTGGCCAGGATTGAACAGGGTTGCAGCCAAGATACCTTCGCAGCTTACGTGGAGACAGGAAGGCTGAATTGGGACCTTTGGCATATACTGTACACATTCCACAAATGACCTGCAACCTTCTCTAATGTTCTCTTACACTTTGCTTGGCCTCCAAAGGCTGCAGATTGGGAGATATTTTATGCAAAAATAGACTTGGGTTCAAATTGATTTAGAGCCACCCCTGTCAAAAAAACACCATCTTCATTTTCAATGGTAGAGACAGATCCTGGGGATGTATTTCACCAACAATGTAAGCCTTGCTTCAGTAATTTAAGCTTAGGCACTGCAGAAGGTGAAAGAGAAATGTGGGAGGGCACATTAGTGACATGCCCCACCCCCTGCGAGATCATGACTGCATCTTTGTTTACCACTCTTTATGCTGCTTGGCAAACAAACAAACAAACACTATAGTGGAAACCAGGTGTACTCAAAGAGAATCCTTTACAACCTTCTGAAGGTTAGGTACACTCACAGAAATCAGATATTGCATTTACTGTCGTGGCTCTTCCTATGGACTCTTGGAACATGTCATTTGATTAGGTGTTTAGAACTTTCTGCTAGAGAGCTCCAGTATGCTCCCTTGAACTACAACATAGAATTCACAGTCCCTCACCACCTAGGATTCCATAGAGTTGAGCTATAGTGATTAAAGTGGTATCAAACTGCTGCAATTGTGTCGCATAACTACACTCTCAGAAATCAGGGCATTGAGGAGCGTATCAAATGGGCAACAAAGATACCATAGAGAAGGGTGGCACCCACAAGTATAGCACTAATCCTCTTCTCATGTGATCTTACCACCACATACAATGTCTCTCCATTCAAACAGCCAACTGTGGTGCAGGGGTGGGCTACACAATATACTGTGTTGTGTACTGTGTTTGCTCCCCAGATAATTTCTGCAGTCACTAGGGATTATGGAAGTCATGTTCTGCCATCCACAAAAGGCTGCCTCACTTTACTATTACAATTTCAAAAACTGTTGAGAAAAATAATATCTGAAGTAATGAAAATAAGCTTGACAATCTAGGAAGCAGAAGAGAAGTGTTGGCCTGCGCTAGCACATTCATTCGTGTAATTGAGCTTGGACAGATAGAAATATTGTTTGTTGCCTCTTTTGGTGGGTGAAACATTTGACAGAGAGAGGCCAACCAGGTTTATAGGTAACAAACATGACAGGAATATATATATATATATATATACAGGGATTTTTAAAAAGGCAGGGGGCTCTGCATTTTTGCAAAACTTCATTTCAACAAGCATCTAGTTACACTCTAAGTCCCATATGAATTTCAATTTTTAAAAATTTAAGTTCTGACCTAGGGAAGAAAAACATTTCACTATGTATCTTGAAACTCATGTCTTTGGGACATTGGGGCCTGATCAAAATGCTAAAAGACAACTGGATAGTTTTAAAAATCACAGCAGCATAATTGAGGCTGCACCGAGTCAGCACGGGGTGGACGGTGCTGTTTCAGAAGGCCAGGGTTTCAAATGTGACTTCCCATTGTGAAATTTTTCAGCATTGATAAAAATAGCACATCAGAATAAAAAGTTTTCATTTCAGCATTCCCTCTCCTATGTTACATATTGTTTAGAAAGCTTTTTTCCTTTTTCCTTTTATTTTAAGGAACTGCTAAAGACTGAGCCCTTTCTTGCAGACCACAATGATCTTGCCCTGAATCAGATTCACATTTTGGCTCTGCTTTGAGCTTAAGACAGGGCTGGTGAACCTGTAGCCCTTTGGATGCTACTGGACTACAATTCCCACAGTCCTCACTAAGGGCAAGCAAGATGGGGATTATGATCCAACATCTGGATGTTCATGGGTTCCCCACTCCTGATATAATGCATAGTGATTACATCAAATCCAGTATACAGTATTTTGAAGTACCACAAATGAATACCAAGCTCCCTATATGTTAGCAAAGTTTTGCTACAATTAATCAAAAGCACTAGGAACACAGAAGGGCACAGGGACTTAATCACAAGTAATCACGTTAGTAATATAAAATCTTTGGAATTCGCCATGTAACATTTTTTATTTTGTTAAAAAAAGCCCCTGTACAGTAGAAACGCAGAGGATTCTGAAATAAGGCTAGGCTTGGTTTCAATTTGATCGCCTCCCCATTAGGACATCATTTTTTTCTTGCATTCCACTGAGCAGAAGACCATTCCTTCTACTGGCATAAACTTCTGCCCAATGAGACACTTGCTACAGCAGGAGCACAGAAAGCACTCTGTGGTAGCATGCCAGTTGAAGCTGTTGTAACTCACACGCTGAACTTCGGGGTCAATAGCATTGTGGCAACCTTGGCAGACCTAGGGAGTTAAGAAGAAAAAACAGCATGCATTATTTTCAGATTTTAGAAGACAACAAAGCCCTGTGTGTTAAGGGAAGGATGGTGTTAACAGTTGTAGCCACATCACTTATCACCATGATAAGTGATGATAATACTTATCATGGTGATAAGTATTATCATCACTTATATCAGCCAATTTCCCCTGATTCAGACTGCAAAATAAGTGAAGAAGGGTCTTCCTAACCCTCTTTTGCTACCTGAAGTTCTCCCAAGTGTGTGTGTGTGTGCATGTACACACATGTGTGCTTATGTTTAGCTGAATTTTAAATCTCATGTTAGAAACAGCTTTTTAAATGAGAATCCACATTGCAAATTTCATTCAGTTGATTATGCCAGCCAGATTATGCCTGTGCATGTGGAATTAGCTGTGCAGTTCTCTAGTCCAGCCATTCTCAATGGGGGCCATATGCCCCCCTGGCACATCTGAACAGAGACACAGACTAGAAACAATTCTTCACACACACCCTTATGAGGTTTGTTATGTGAGATACACAATTCTGATTCTTCCTATATTTCTCTCATATTATCTTTATGGCTATGGCAAAAAAAACCCCAAACAAACAAACAAACAAAAACGTTGAGAATGCCTGCTCTAGTCCAAGCACTTGGTAGCTCATGGAACCAATACATTGTAACATTATTTGCATCTAAACGCACAATAAGAGTTCATACCATTCAAAAGAGATCACAAGACTACAGGGTCACCACCTGTATTTATAGTTTGTATGGCAATACATTTGCAGCTTGTATTTGATTATTTGATTATCTTTCTAGCAAAACCTAAGATTTGCCTGCCAAATGATGCTGGCCTTTGTTCCCCTTTGTCTTACCTCACAGGCTGCTGGGATGAGGAAGGAGGCCAAGTATGTTGCCTTCAGCTCAGTGGGGGGAAGGTGGAAATAAATGTCAACGAACGAGCAATCAAGCATATTCCTGCTCTGAATTTCCCTCTGAAGTCATTCTGAAGAGGGAAACAGTCATGGCAATGGGCAATTTTGCCTCCTTGATAAGGATCCATCCTATTCAGGGAGACGCTATAGGTGGGACAGGCAAAAAGTACTGACTGTCTTGCCATCCTACCAGCTTTCTCGTCCTGCATGTACTGACAGCTGCTATGTTGAATGCTTTGAAGAGGCCTCCACTGGGTGGCAATGTTGTGCAAAGTGGAAACACCACACTTATGAAATTGCTGAAGATACCAGCCTAGTACTCACATTGACAATAAGGGTAATTTATTTATTTTTATCCCACCTTTCTCCTTAAAAAGGACCCAAGACGGCTTACATCATTCAAAGACAGTATTTAAAGCTAACAACTGTGACTATACAAATATTTAAAAGGATCAAACAAATAACAAATTAGAAATGGTATACAAAAGCAACAGCAAAACACATTCACAGGCAGTAAGGTACAACACTCCATTAAAAACAACCCCTCTCAAGACAGCCAATCACTAAAGGAAAGTTAGTCTGAAGAGAAAGGTCTTCACCTGCTTGCGGAAGGACAGTAAAGATGGCATCAGCCTGGCCTCCTGTGGGAGGGAGTTCCAAAGTCTGGGAGCAGCATCAGAGAAGGCCCTCTCTCTCCTGTACCCAAGAGTTCTTTGTCACTGACCAGCAACTCTAAATGTCTACTATTAATATCATTACCAGTATAATAATGATATTATCTTTCATACTTCAATTCCTCCACATTCTCCCTTTTTCCCCAGACACCACAATTAATGCCACAATTTATTAAGTGATGATTGTGACCTTATACTTCATTTGCTCAGAAAGAGGTCCCACACAGCTTAACGAAAATAAGTACATAGGCATAGGATGGCAGCTAAAAAGTTTTGTCAACTGCCAAGTCTTCTTCAACACCCCCTGCTCTCCATCAACAAACCAGGAGCCTGGTCCCATAAAGACTCAGAAGACTAAACTATCTTCCATAAAACAAATTTACTTATACACAGAAAAAAGGATTTGGAACATAGGAAGCTGCTTTTTCCCCAATTAAGATCCTTGGTAGGTCTGCCCACATGCTGTCATCATCACTGCTTGGTAGCAGCTTTCCACAGCTTTGAGTAGCAGTTTTTCCCATTCTACTTGGAGATGCCAGGGGCAGGATATGTAGCTTTCTCCATGCAAAGCCTACCCCCTTTGGCTGCTTAGCTATGGCCCTCTCCTAATTCTCCCCTATAAATTTGTTCAGCACTTTGGAGAATGTTAGGTCACATTCTAGCTCTTGCCAGGTAATCACTCTACACAATTAGGAATGCATCCTCCACCATCTACATATAGAGAAGCCTACTGTATATGCATAGGCTCTCTCTGCAACTGGGAGCTCTATGAGATCACGAGTTGTGGCCCTCTTCTCCCTCTCCATGCAATTTCAATCATCCAATGCATGTTCACCCAGAAGTAAGCTCCACTGATTATGAGTTCTGTGCAACTTACTCCTAGATATAGCATAGCAGCCTCAATTATGTGGCGAGGATGCCTGACAATGAATCCTGTTTCCTAATAGGCTGTCTTTTTTTTTTAATGCAGAGATTCTGTGTTTATATCATTCTATTATGGCTATCATAGTTTGGGCACATCGTGAGAAAACAAGATACACCAGAAGAGATAATGCTGGCAAAAGTTGAAGGCAGCAAGAAAAGAGGAAGACCAAATATGAGATGAAAATTGACTTAATAAAGGAAGTCATGGCCTTGAGTGCAAACTTAAGCAGGGCTGTTAGTGACAGGAAATTTTCAAGGTCACTAGTTCATAGATTGCTGTAAGTCCACAGCAACATCATAAAAACAACATTAGATTAAATAAGCAATGAAAGAAAGAGAGATGCACATTGGTACAGTCAACTCACAATCTTTATCACATCATCCACTGTCTGAAAGAAGTAGGCCACTGAAATGCCTCTTGTAGTAGCTTAAAGACTGTGCTCCCCACCCCTTCACCTCTGCAGTAATGAGGTGTCATGCATCAGCAAGTTCTTTAGAAAACATTGTACTGAAGGACACAAGGAAATGTTGTTAAGCCAGTTCATTTCAGATAATTAACAGAACTGGGGTGGGATGGGGGTATCAAATATTCCTATGAACAGTCGGTTCTGTTGATGGGAAACTATAATTTACAGATAAAAAAAATCCCAAACAGCAAAGCAGACAAAAAAAAACCAACGCCCATTAAGAGGAGGAAAACTAAACAGTAGCAACATATTGAACCTTGTTAATAAACATCCTTTTAAAAATGCATACTACCTGCTAAAACAATAGTGTAGGTAGATCAAAGAACATCCTGGGGAAGTCATTAACTGGACAAACTGATGTGGAGTCTAGAAAATATTCTCATATATATGCACTTGACCTTTTAGGTGGGAATCTGTGGCCCTGTAGACGTTGGAGTGATGATGACAGGCGTTGAAATTCAACATTGGATAGGCACATGTTTCCCCACCTCTGTTTTACCCTGATAAGAGCAGGGGTAACATGCATACAGAAACTATTCCAAAGTAGTGCTCATGGGACTTTAGCAGAAATAAATTGATTAATTATGTGTGGTTGAAGTCAATTCTACCTTATAGTGACTCTTCTCATTTATATTTCAGTCAAACAATTCTGCTCAGTGTAATAATATAAATACATGCCATCAAGTCAATTCGAACTTATGGCAAACCTTTTCCAGAGTTTCTAGATATATATTACTCAGAAGTAGTCTACCATTCCCTTCTTCTGCAAGCACTCTGGGACTGTGTAGCTCGCCCAATTCACAATCCCTGGCTCCACAACCAGGTACTCCAACTCACTGAGCTGTCTGGCCAGTTAGCAGAAATAGAAAAGTGTTGCTGCACATGGAGTACACAAGAGGGACTATCTTATAAAAAAGAGTAAACATGGAGAATCATCCTGAGGAGACATTTCATTTATCAGGTGTACTGTGCCTATTTCAACAATTTATCCATGGAAGTTTCCTGTTCTGACTGTGTTTTGTCAAAAAGCATAGGACAGAGTCACCAAAGCAACACTGCAGGAGTACTTCAACCAGAACACTGAAAGCCAAAAACTACTAGTTACCTGACCCAGGAGGAATGCTTCTTCATAGGTTGCAAGATGCCCCACCCTGGAAGCTCATAGAAATCCTTTATAAGAATACTCAGGACTCAAATGATAGACACTCAGGTTTGACACATATTGAGTTTCACATGTCAGTTAATCTGTTAATTTATATACAATTATGTTGACTAGAGAGCTGACTGGACAGCTCAGCAAGTTAGGTATCTGGCTACAGAGCCAGGGGTTGGGAGTTGGATACCCCACCGTGCCTCCTGAGAGTAGAGCCAGCCTCTGTGGCCTTGGGCAAGCTGCACAGCCCCATGGTGCCCCCAGAAGAAAAGAATGGTAAACCACTTCTGATGGCTCTATGCCTAGAAAACCCTGGAAAAGTAGCCAGAAGCCAGAACTAACTCACCGGCATGTAATTATAATATTGTCAGGTAGAATTGCTTGATTGAAAAATAAATGAAATTGTTTCTACCACTTAACGACCATTTTCTATAATATGACTAGTCCACAAAAGCTACCTTTTCTATCACCACAACGTTTGCTGCCTCCGTAACCGCCACACCAAGAGTCACCAGTTTATACTATTATGAAGTCCTGGACTTTAACATTTACAAGATGGAGTTTATTTGCACTGGGAGTGCTGTGGTATGGCTGCAATCTGACCTTGAAGTACACTCCACTAAACGTAATAGAAGTTGCTTCTGACTGGATATGAATAGTGTTGAATAATCTTGGCAATTTAGTCTTCCCAGCCCACATCCCTGTTTTCATCATCATCATCAAATGTATTACTCTATGTAAAGTATGAGAAAGTGCAATTATGTGCATAACTGGATATGGGAGTTGTAAGTATCAGGCAGATTTTGGTTCTCTTACCACGGCATGGTTCTTCACATAGCAAGGTTTGCAGACAGGCTTTTCATTCACCATAACATAGATCTCTCCGGCCAGGACAGAGTCGCAATCAAAACAGCAAAAATGTTTCAGATGCCAGTTTTGACCTTCTGCCTGGGTGTACTCATTGCTGAATATAAGCTGCAGAGAGACAAGGATATTAGAGACACAATACTCTTAACTGCACAATTATTTTCTTCTAGAATGTCTTATAAACTGAGGTCCATTTCCCATTTAATAAACGGCCCAGTTCTGTCATGAATTCAGCTCGTTCCATTTAACATTCATAACTTTTCCCCCCAGCAGATCATTCTGGAGATTTCTGCTGAAAGCAGTCAGTAGAAACGGCGGACCTCTGCCTACCCCCAAGAGAAAATGTGATACAGATTTACTTGATGGAAGTTGCTGCTATAAAGAGTAGACCTTTGGTTTAGATGGGCAGGGTATAAATCTAATAAAATAAATAAAATAAATATATTTGTGAGTCATGCCTCCTGTTCAGCAAAATGGGATAGTGTGCTTAACATGGTACTTATGATGTAACGGAAGTTAGAGGAGTATGTGACACCCCAAGATGAAGTAGGGATTCTGAGCAGCCTGTCTAGGGGCAAGACAAGTCCCACCTTCACTGCTGTATACACCAGAACCTAGAGTTATTAATGATGTTCACCCAAGCCACACTCAAGAAAGAAATCCCAGGCTTCCTTGAAGCCCACATTGATAGAACAAGTGAATGCTACAAACCATCAAATCCCTCTCCTCCTTGGATTAAAACCTAAGCATGAGAAGAACTGCAGGACTGCCTGTCCTTTAATTTTCTTCTGCTTATTGTAACCAAAATTGGTCCATTGCATCCAATCAAAGGGAAAGTAAGGACCAAGAGAGACCAAAACAAGAGACCAGCCTAGAAATGGGCTCCCCCTCCTCAGTTTTTTGACCATATAAACAAACAAACAAACAAAAAGATGGTGAGACAAAACCTGAGAAAAAGAGGGAGGCCACCCCAAGCATCTCAAGAGCTCTTGAAATTTTGTTTTGGGGAGCTGGTGGAATTTTCAGAACATTATTGGAGGTGGTCCTGGGGGCCTGCAGGGAAAACCAGTGAAATATGTCCTTCAATTTTAGAACTGCAGCTGAATGAAGCTGCCCCATTCTTTGTAATATCTAACAGAGTACTGCCCCCTTTCCTCAAATGCTGCACTGTCTACTTAAAGTCTGTCACAAGGTGGCAGTCAAAATATCCTTGGAAACTGATTAGCAGAAATTATTTATTTATTTATTTACTTATTTATTTATTTAATTAAATTTATACCCCGCCCATCTAGAGCGAAGTATACGGTATATTCAGGAAGGGAGCAGGGAAGGAAATAGTTCTTCACACAACATAAGAATGGCTTGTGACATTCATTACCAGGGATATAGAGATGGGCCCAGGTTTGGACATTTATGAAGGTCTACTAGCAGTAAAATCTAAACAGAACCTCTGTGCTCAGACTATGCTTAGCTTCCAGCACAAGTGTAGATGCAAACAGATTGCTATCATCATTATGTTCTGCCTGTTAGTGGTATCTGATTGGTCAGTGCTAGAGAAAAAGCAGATCCCCTATAGGACTGATCAAGCCAATTCTTGCAGGCACATATTTTCTATGGCTTCTTTCATGAAGGACCAAATTTAGAAAACTTTTGGGAACTATTATTTATTTGTTTGCTACATGTACATCCTGCCTTTCTTTCAGTGAGCTGAAAGGTAGAATACAAGACTATCCTGCCCATATCCTGACCATGTGAGGCAGGTCAATCTGAGTGTGTGTGGCCGGTGGTGTTCCAGTGAGCTTTACGGCCAAGTGGAAATTCGAACCCAAGTCTCCTGAGCGCTTGTCCAACATTCAGTCCAAAGAAACAGCCTTTTTAAGCTCTAGAGCAGTAGTGCCCAACCTTGGATAACCCAGGTGTTCTTGGACTGCAATTCCCAGAAGGCTTCACCACCACCTGTGCGCGCCAGCATTTATGGGAGTTGCAGTCTAAGAACATGTGGGTTACCCAAGGTTGGGAACCACTGCTCTAGAGGAAGAGGCAGAAGCGAACCTTGCTTACCTCATCGCATCCAGCACAGCGGGGTTTCTCACTGTCGCAGTAGTGTCGGCCACAGTAGAGTTTCCCATTCTTCCAGAAGTAGATCATGTCTACCAGAAGTTCACTGCAGGTACAGCAGACAAAACAAGCTGGATGCCAGAGTTTGTCATACCCGGCCCGCTCGGCATAGACAGCTGGGTCACCTTCTTTCATGCTTTGTTTGCATCGGAAACAGAACTGCAAGGAAACCATAAGAGTTATTCAGAGCTCTCAGAAAGACACTTCTGCATGCGCAAAAAAAAAAAAAAAAAAAAGAGAGAGAGAGAGGGGGGGGTATTGCTATTTTATAAGCTAATGGATGCTGAAATTGGAGGTTCCAACATCTGATCCAGGTCAAGAAATGCACTCCATCCTCTTCTATTCTCAGGTCCCACGCTCTTAAGAGACATTACCAGATTCTCAAGACGGAGACTGTAGAAGTCTGCTCCATGGTAATTACTGCATACTAATCCATAAGAACTGAGGTAGTTTATATAACAAGACATAAAGGACATTTATTTTAGGGGGGGAAAAGATAAAACTCTTTTAGGCCACTGCCAAATTTAGCTTCAGGGAAGTTGTCAGGGCCTGTGTTCCAGCTGCTCATGTGACCAAAGGAAAAATTGTAGGACCCCAAAATCACAGCGTATTTTAGCTCAAAGCTCCTACAGACAGTAAATAAGCCTTAATACAGGCATTATAGAATAGGGAAAAACCACACAGAGGCTAGGAAACCACTAAACAAAAGTATCATGGGGAAAGGAATATGACCATGTGGGAAACTCCAGGAGGGCTAGACTGGACCTCAGGGCCTGAGGTTTAGAAAATGCTTTAGAAAATGAAGCTTCATGGTTGAAAAGAAAGGTTAAGGCCCAAATAGAGGCACTCAAGCTTAAGCATCTCTCTGAGAAATCTTTCACTGTGTTTCAAAGGCTTACAGAAATAATTAAAAAAATAACTAAGAAAGAGAGAAAAATCCCCACATCCCAAACAGAGCAACATTTTATTCCACTAACACCATGGACAATTCATGGTTGAAGAATGTCAAGATTCCCTTTACACTAGCTCTGATCATATGATTGGGGGAAGGGGAGGAAAGATCCATGCCTTATTTTAAAAATTGAAAAGCCAGAGAAGGTACAGAATCTATCTTAGGAACTATGAATTTCCACAAGTTGGATTCCTGCAGGAAGATTATAAACTAGGAGAGGAGGAATGGAAGATAACAGAAGTCAACCAAACAAAATAATTAATAACATGGAGGATTCACTAGGTGTGGACAACACAGGCAGAATGGTTGTTTCACAGTGATGCTGCATGCTTTCTGCTACAGAAGTTACTTCACAGTTTATCAGTCTGCATCCCTAAGGCCAGGTCATGTGCATGAACCAGGTTAGGAAAAGTCTACCCTGACCTCATAATCTTCATCAGCATTATAATAATCATCTTAGAGATGTAGAACTGGAAGGTACCCTATGGATCATCAAGTCCAGCCCCTGTTAAGGAGGCACAGTGGGGAACTGAACTCTCAACATCTGGCTCCACAGCCAGATACCTAAACTGCTGAGCTTAACAATAATTCCCTTGGCTTTTAAAGCAGCTTGTTATGTAGGACGATGGGTAGAGGTGGGGACTAGCAAGACTGTGCGTTTTCTTTCAAGCCTAGGATCTAAATCTGACTGGAACAGATCTACTGAAACAAATAGTATTTGTTAATCACAAACACACATCCACTGATTCAAAAGGATCTGTTCTAGTTGTACAAATACTGGGTTTTGCCCAAAGGATCCCAGAGGCTGATGGAGTTAACTTGATACTGCTTTGGACTCTACCCATTGAAAACTCTTTATACAGGCAATGTTCAGATGTAATGCTAATGTTTTCCTAGTGTAAGGTGGCGGGAAGAGACTGGATGCATCCACACCTACTTTTACACTGACCGTAGTTTGTCAATTTATTGAAACAAGTCACAGATACACCATGGTTTCTCATTCTGGCTTGTTTTGGGAGACCATGGTTTAAACTCACCAGGCCCCACAATTCAAACCTAAGGGGAAACATGAATTTAAGGCAAGAAGCAGACATTTTAAAGTTGTCTCTGGAAGAAGAGAGGAAAGGGAAAGTGTGCAAGACAAAGCTTTCCCAGACAGTATCTCGTAGCCCTAAACTACAGTATAGTTCAGCCTTATCTCTTAACTGGGCCCTTGCTACGTTCAGAACTTATTGTCGATTCCCTGCTAACTCCACACCTATTACTTTTGTTGTTGTTGTTTAGTTGTTTAGTCGTGTCCGACTCTTCGTGACCCCATGGACCAGAGCACGCCAGGCCCTCCTGTCTTCCACTGCCTCCCGAAGTTGGGTCAAATTCATGTTGGTTGCTTCGATGACACTGTCCAACCAATTACTTTTAGTGTGCAGTAAATGAAGCCATGAGAGTCAAGCCATGAGACTTGACAATAAATTAAACTAATGGCCGTTCTCCACTGGCATGCACTATGTGAAGGAAGAGAAAAAATTGCATGTCTTTCCTAGCTTTTGCTCAGCATCCAGCTGCCTTCCTCTTCATCAAAGGAGGTTTATTTTCCTGCAAGGTTTAATGGCTTTTTACCTTGAAAAGGAAACACCGTCACCACACTATTTTTTCTGGAAATGTAATGGCTCCTGTTTAAATATAGCAAAACATTTCTCAAGAATCTAAATATTGATCTCTATGCAGGAATGGAGTGCGGCACATTACTGGAAGGTCCTGGGGTAGCAGCTGTGTGATTGTCACGTAGGAGGTATGGCAGAATTATTGTTTATTGCTCCAGAAAGCAGGAGTAGGAACTGAACCAGGGGAAATGGCAATGAAGTGGACTTTGGCTAAACCTTGGGGAAAACACCTTAAGGGTAAACACTGTTTCAGAGTGGACTGCTATGGGAGGTGGCGGCCTCTTGTCTGATAGAGGAATTTAAGTAGATAGTCACACAGCCACCTGTAAGGGATGCTGTAACTGCAAGATTCCTGGGGCTGGACTAGATAACCTTAAGGATCACCTAGAATTCTCAAATTGTATGGCCAACAAGAGATCCCGACTAGAGTAGACCCAATCAGTTATTGGATGGTGTCAGCAGTTGCATTAATCCCACTAATTCAAGGGGTGTTCTCTAGATAGGAATACTCTTCACATTAAAGCCTATGATGTTAAATATGAGCAACAGAGAAAAATTGTACATTTCATGTTTCTGTTTGCTAGCCATTACCTCTCATCTCTCCAACATGACAATTTCAGAACACTTGCAGTTATGGTGAGAGAAGACTGGCAGGGGCATTTACTGTTAGTATCTTTATTTGAGCTTGTGGAAAAAACACTGTAACCCCCAATAATAAAACACTAGCAATTTTCAATAAACAGAGCAGTGCATACAGGAAGAATACTAGCGGGACATTCAAAATTAAAATAAGAAAAATACAATGCTTTACTACCATTTATCTGCATGATGCATGCATGAGCATGTACACACACACACACACTTACATATTGGGACCCCTTCTGAGCTGCCTGCTTGTCTTCCATGGCTCCTACAGTGGCTGTGGTGCCCTTCTCTCCATTATTCGGGACATGCTTCTCTCCAGCCTTGCCTTCGACTTCGCTCGGGAGCTTGACGTCTCCCACCCCAAGCGCTTCACTCTTGTATTTCTTCACGAACTGCTCCATCTGCTTCACCTCATTAGGAGTGAGCTCGTGGCATTTGGACGGATCCTGATCGTGAGCAGGCAGCTGCTTCGCCAACTGCTTCTTCCTATACTGAGCCCCTTCAGAGCCAGCCACGGGTTGCTTCTCTTTTGGAAGCATCTGCATGTAATGTCTCGCCTAAAAAGTCAGGAGAGAATTGCTACCATTAGGGATCAGATGCCTGGGGGATCCCAGCTTTTGAAACAGACAAAAAGAGAAGGCAACCAAAGGAAAATTTAGTAGCATTTACCACAGTGGCGATGGACTGTTTGGTGGGAATGGATACCAAGGTGTACAGTGGTGGTGAAAGTGCAGGGACATTAAGCCACACTGAATTACTGAGACAGTAGAAGCTAATGACAAGTAAAGCTGCATTTAGAGGTTTCATAACATAAAACCCAGTGTTTATTTCAGTGCAGTAACGGCTCTAACAATGTTTAGTTAACACTGAGTATCTTTAGGCAGTTAGAGTGCATTAGCTTTCAGAGTAATTGCAACCAATTTTTCTTCCATAAAGGAGAAGTTATATGTTTGTGGGATGGGATGGGGAGCACGTGATCTCCAGCTGCTCAGCTTGTTTAAACAAGCTGATATTAAAATTCAAAGATGTACAGTAATAAAAACTAATACCTGCATGCAAACATTTTTCTTAAAACTCCCTAAAGCTCCCGTATGATTACACAGATCTCTAGCCTCCTGCTTTAGATCACACAATGTGACACTACATAAACTTGACTCAGGATTAACGTTTTTTAAAAATACCCAACAAGGCTATCCAACTATCTCATCTAGAGGAACTGTTAATAATACCAAGAGAGCTTGTCTTTTTGGATGACAACTCCAAATTCATTCTGACCATATACAGTAAAAGAAATGTGGAGCCTTGAGTGTTTTTCTCAGCTTTTAAACAATGACATAAACTGAGCCAGTTTTCCAATGCTACGTCTCATTTCTGGAAGCCCTTTTAAAATGCTTCACTTGGGAATTCATAAATCACCCTAAGTGGTAGTAAAGGTCTCTAATGCAGTCTTTAATCCTTGCCATTAACACAATGTCTCTCCCTCACCGCACCTCTCATGTGTAACCAAACACACCTATTTCCCTTCTGTCCCTTGCACAGGGCTGGTTAAGTACTTCGTTGTTCAGAATTCACCTGCTTTAGCAGAGACCGGCAAGAGAAAATGATGACCAAACCAAATTCCACCAAATTTACATTTTCAGTAGGATCCATGACTTCTAGCTACTGTGATGAGCACTTACACTTTGAATTCATTTTATATCAGTCTTCTCCAATTTGGTGCCTCAAAGATACTATGGACTTCAGCTCCCAACAGTCCTGGCCATGGGCTATGCTGGCTGTGGCTGATGAGAATTGAAGCCCAAAACATCTGGAGAGTACCAAACTGAGGAAAGCTGTTTTGCACCAAAACAAAACAAGGCAGTGATCCAGAACAAAATAATACATGCATTCTCAATGACCTATGCACTTCACTTCTTCATGTTGAAGTTTTATTCCTTCTCATTTTCATTAAAAAAACACCACCTTCTATATCATGGTATCTTACCAGAGTTTGATTTTGAACAGGAGGTGCCCATTCATAAGTTACAGTATTGATGGACACATTCTTCTTTGCCGCCACAGGATTGGTCAATATCATCACGTTGCGCTTATACATAGGGATACCATCCGTCTTCAGCTTGGCAATAAGGGTGGTATATTTTGTATCCTCAAAGAGTTTCCCCACTTTACGGTCATCCTCATTGCTTGTGGGGACATCATGCTCCTCTTGCCCACACTTGCAGTTTCGACATATTTTTCTAGTGGTTCAAAAGAGATGCACAATTTGGCTGGTGTCACATTGGATGGTGGTGTCAGTCCCTCTATAGTTAAGGTTGATGACTGGTTTCCATATTTCTATTCCCTACAGAAACTAATAATGGAGATTGTACTTTTCTTTCTTTTTGACATCCTTTTAATTACGGCTGTTATTCACTGATTCTGTAGCTCTACCACATTCTGAAAAATTCAAACCTCTGTTTGTGTCTGTTACCAAAGTTGGCAATTTAGAGTAGCAATTATGGTGTGAAAATTGTGGCTTTCTACTCTTCCTTGGGCTGGATTAGCTTTTGATGGAGCATATATGATTATGGAGTGAGTTTCCTGGGAAGAACTCTGCACTGTGTACCAACTGTTCATGTGGGGTGGATATCTGTAAGAAGTACACCTTGTAGAATAGAGAGGCCCTGCCGCTGGAAGATAATGACGACTCCCTCTCCTTTGTGAGTTTCCTTACAGATCTAGCTTGTTTGGAAAAACTGCTAAGTCCAAGAGCTTTTAAAGCTTCCCTTATTTATACATTTTGCTTTATTATTTATAGACTTTGCACAGAGGGTTTTAAAAAACACCTTCTATCTGTTTAGTAAAAATAGTTCCCCACCACCAACATTGACCTGTATGAGTTTCTATATTTTCAAAAACAGGGAGGTTCATCAAAGGAACCAACTCTCTGGTATAAAGCAAAACATTATTGCTGAAGATATACCCACTCTAAGTAGGGAAATCCAGCCCACAGATCAACCCTTTTTCCTCACTCAAAACATGGGCACATTGATCTAGCTTTTTTGTACTTCAGCCACTTCAGGAAAATACTATAGCATAATCCCAGCCACTCCATTGCCTATCTAAACACATCCTTACTGGTGCAGAGGAGCTGAAATGAAGCACAGGCTTTGCTAGCATCATCATTTGCAAACAGCCAATCCTCAGTGCAGTTCTATGCAGAGTTACGTAATGAGCTCAGTTCTAAGTAAGTAGAGTTTCTTCCTGGGTGGGAAAAAATAGAATGGAGTTCCTTTCTTGTGAAATGGATGTCAGCACAACAAAGTTGCATCAACATGCCCATGTTTTAAGTGAGAAATGTGGGGGGGGGGGGAGTTATCTGTGGTCTGATTTTCTACAGCCAGCATACAGATTCTGTAATAATTTTTTTGCTTTGAACTAAAGGTTATTTTTCTCTTTTGGAAATAATTAAATTAAAATGCAGTTATAATTTAGGGATTTTTTAAGAGAACAAAATCACAACACTGTGCCCCACACAACTATCTCAAAAGCAGAGAAGGAACCAATGGAAACCTAGATAAGATTAATAATATCAATAAAATATGATGGTGCAGTATTGTGGCAATTAAATACAAAACCACTACAAATTATACCTATAACAGGCTAAATATGAAGTACAAAAAATTATTGTCAAAACACTGAAGTGATGAGGTCTCCATATCTTATTTTGTTTCAATACAAAACTGACTTGAACACAGAATACTCTCAAGAATAAAGTTATCGTTTTTTTCAGATTCCACTTGTTTTTTTGAGGGAGGAATTTGCACTGGGAGGGACGTGCTTCTTTGTGATCTTCAAGAGGGTATATCCCCAATTTTGAAATATTGTGTGAAGAAATACCACCTTAGACCTAGTTTGGAGAGAAAGTCAGCACTGCTGTTAGACAGAGGCTCAAAGTCTGTGGCACAGTTATGCAAAAGGTGTAATCTTTAGCAGTGAATTGCCACTGAATAAAACATTTCTGTAGATATTATCTGTTGCACGCTGAGTCACACAACTCAGTACGCAATGGATAATGCCTCTGGAAGTTTCTTAACTTATAGCAAGTCACTTCCAAAAGCTATACCATTTGCATAACTGTGCAACGACAGTGATGTGGTTGCTGGTGGAGAATGAACTGCGATGGATGGTGGCACTGGGTGCCACAAAGTTGGCTTGGCTTGGCATGGCAGAAGATGGTGGCCTATTGCCACCTTGCAAAAAATCATAATTGCCAGCCTAGCCAGTTTTTGCTGGACCTGAGGGGTGTGTGACATCACTTGTTTTTCACTTCAGGCAGCAAAACAGGGCCTAACTGAAGGAATGGGGATAACTACTGAGCACAAACACATTTAGTCTTTAAAAACTGGATGCTCCCCCCCCCCCCCCGACTGGGCTGGCACTAAGGATGCCTCTCTGAGCTGTATTATATGCACTTCATCAGAATTTGATCCAGAGCTTTACATCAGACACGTCAAGGTCATTTGTAGTAAGAGATTATTATCTTGTTGGTTTCATGTATTAGTAATATGAATTCCTCAGCTGGCATGCTAAGAACATTCCCTGTAGCTCAAGAGAGTTATTGCTGGTTTTCGCTGATATATTAGCTGGGTTTTTATTGTCAGAAATGTTATACTCCCATCTAGTGGGAAATAACATTACTGTACTGGAGGCCCTTAAGCAACAGTTTGCCTATCTTGTTTCCCTAAAGAGAATTTTGCAGAAAGCTTTTGCAAAGACATATATTCACTGGGCCACATAAATAGGCTGCAAAAGAACTATGTTGCAGGCAGAAGAAATCCAGGTTAGGTCATCCCAGTGTCCATGAAAGACTACAGTAGTTTCAAACTCAGTAGTGAATATTAACTGCTAACATTAACAAACCACTCTGAAATTTAACTGGTGCGGTGTTGGTGTGATTTTAACCGCTGCTAGCAGCAACTGAAAGAGGCTGAGATACTCAGTGGGATCGAAAGTCAGGTATATGCAGCTGGCCTTGCGGAAGCAGAATTTTCTCTCCTCCATTCCACAACAACCCTTCCAAATCCCCAAAAATGTTATCTAGGTGAACAGGACAATCCAACTGAATGGGGTCAGCTGTGATGTGGGGTGGAGGCGAGGATCCTCCAGCTGAAGGATGTATTATCAAAGGAGCCTTTTCGCTAGAGAAAAAGCTCCTGGATTCCATTTCCAGTGGGAAACAAGTACTAACATTGACCAATAAAATGAAAAGTGACTATTCACTCCAGAACTGTCATATTAATGTTTTTTTTGAGGACATGCAATAGCTCAGTGGTTTAGGTACCTGGATGCTGAGCCAGAGGTTGGGACTTCAACTCCGTACTACACCTCACAAGAGAAGAATCAGCCTGTGTGGTCTTGGACAAGCTACACAATCCCAGGGCACCCCAAGAAGAAGGGAATGGTAAATCACTTATGTGTATTCTCTACCTAGAAAACCCTGGAAAGTGCTGCCATAAGTTGGAATTGACTTGACAGTATGCATTTATTATTAATGACAGGTAAATAGGGAAAGTTATGCTATGATATATAAATAGTATGCAACCCAGCATGTATATGTGTATATATGGGTATGTATGTGTATATAAGAATGAATGTGTTATTTGCAAAAGAGAACCTGTATTACCAATTAGATTGTGTCTAGTGTCAGCCAATAGGTGCTTAGAAGGTTAACTGTCAGATATAAGAAAAAGTGACAGTTAATATGAGACTTGTCTGTTAATGTGTCTGTTGATATGTTAGTATTCAGTTAGGACTGTTAGTTGCTAGGTGCCCACTGTTCAGTATGTTACTAAAGATGATGTTAGGACTGCCTGATAAATGTCCATTATGAAACTGTTATAGGTTTGTCAAGCACAAACAAAATCTATATCAAGTCAAATGTTTAATTACTGTTAGTTTATTATTTAACATTTTTTCAGTAAACATTCTTAAAGTTTACTATAACTGAATGATTATTCTTTTATTTGCTGGCACACACACATATGTATCAAGGGGGTATATTATTCATGAATCTGATCTGTGTGGTGCAAACTCTCAAAAATTTCAACAAATTATTGCAGCGGCTAGAATAGGAGATGCAAAACTGAATCCAGTGCCAAGAATCTGAAAATAGTATATTTCACAATTTAGAATTACAGAAAAGCTTGGAAGGTATGTGTATATTCTTTTTCAATAAAGGTTACATAAATGGCCAGCTCATGAGAAGAGAAGACTCCCTGGAAAAGACCCTGATGTTGGGAAAGTGTGAAGGCAAGAGGAGAAGGGGACGACAGAGGACGAGATGGATGGACAGTGTCATTGAAGCTACCAACATGAATTTGACCAAACTCCGGGAGGCAGTGGAAGACAGGAGGGCTTGGCATGCTCTGGTCCATGGGGTCACGAAGAGTCGGACATGACTTAACGACTAAACAACAAAAACAACATAAATGACTTGTTCAGTCTGGTTGCCTTGCTTGCCCTTATTCTTTAACAAGCTAAAAAGGTTGACCCAAGACATTTTTATGGCTGAGGTGAGGAATGCCATGCTCCACATTATCTACAGAGGCCAAATGGACTATCAGGAGAAGCTTACTTTAACACAGATGATTAAACAGCATTTTCCACCTGACCTGAGGACTAGCTAAGAGGGTGCAGGACAGGCTACCCAAAACACACAGTTCTTCCCCGCAACTATCAGAGAACCCTTGGAGTTTCCTCTTTCATATCAACCAGCATTTGCCACCTCAGGTAACTGCCTCTCCAGCCTTGATTCTAGGATATAATCGCTTGGTAGGCCTTTCCTTGGTTTAGATCCTGAGACATAGTTGGTCTACTATTTCCACCATCCCCAGCCACTGATTATGTTAGTTCAGGATGACTGGAGTCTAAAAACACCCCAGACTGGGATTCAGGAGCCTAAAAATATCTTGAGGACCCACAATTAGGAAAGTCAGTTTTATACAGTAGGACCCCTGTATCTGCAAGGTTGATATCCACGGTATCACTTATCCGTGATTTATTGCAGCCCTATATGCAACATACAAGGGCCCCTCTTGCCTTTCTCCGGTCTCTTTTTGTCCTCTGTCAAGCCCCCTTATAATACTGTATATAGGGTTCCCTCCGATTTGCAGTTTCAGGCATCCATGGTAGATCGTAGAACTGATCCCCTGCAGTCACAGGAGTTCTGGTGTATAGTTTCTCTTTTGAAATTTTAAATGTTATTGTAGTTGTTCCTGTTTGTTTTTTTAAATACACATTGAAACCATGTATATTATAAGCAGAAACAGCATGTTAAAACTAGTGACATGGCCAAGTACCCGCCTTGGGTACAAGGCACACAAATATTTGGCCAGTCATCCACCCTTCTCTTTCTTTGTAATATTTCTGGAGAGATTAATGTCTCAAGTCTTTCATGTTTTCTTTCTCTCCTTTTCTAACATGCAGAAGCTAATGTGCTGTTTAACCGATACTAGTACATTTAGACACATTGGAGTTCCCTAGGTTTCCTAGAGCTGTACTTGAGTTGTAGAAGAAGGAGTTATGTTAGAGCTAAGTGAGATCCTATACCTTATGGCTGGCACCAAGACCTGGTCATCTGCACAACCAAATGCACAGTGTCCTCAACAGTGCCTGTTTTATTTGTAAAATTAAAGCAGAGATGGACAACTTGTGTCCCTTCTGATGTTACTGGATTGCAAGTCTCAAATGCTTACCACCAGCTGTCTTGGCTAGGGCTGCTCGAAACACCATCTCGGAGGGCTATACTCTGCCCAGTTCTTCCTTAAAGAAAGGGTCATTACTTGTTTACAGAAATCTTAGGAAGCCTACACAATTTTAGTCATGCATTCAATTAATGGACTAAAATCGTGTTATGTAAAAACATTGCTCTGAAGCAACAAGCATATTTTGTTATTTAAGGTGTGTGTGTGTGTGTGTGTGTGTGTGTGTGTGTGTGTGTGTGTGTGTGTGAGAGAGAGAGAGAGAGAGAGAGAGAGAGAGAGAGAGAATAATCTTTGAAGAGCCAGTCTGTCATGGAAAAAACCAAAGTGAGGATCTTCTTATGATGGTGCATGTCATCTCCAGTTTCTGAAAGTAATTCTGTTTCAATTCTGTTTCTGCACTGTGATTTGTGTAGCTGTAGTTTGCCCAATTTGGATGTAAAAAACAACTATAGTTTACCTAAATCAAGAAGCCCAAAAGGGAACCAAAACATGAAAAATAGGAGAGGGTAAAGTAAGGGGGAAACTGCAAGCTAATAGCTAAACGCTGATTTACCTCAACCCCCCCAATCCCCATACTGGATTGCACCTTGTTCCTAGCTAGCATGATCACACAACTACCTGGGGCAATGTGACATGGCATTCAATACAACAGGAAGGTGCAAGGTTTGTGAAAACTTGTTTAGCCATTACGAGTTTGTAGTTCTGAGTGTGATTTGCAGAAAAAAGGAATTGCCCATCTTAAGAAGAAAAAACAGACAATATGAAAAAACAGACAATATTTGGATGAATGCAATTCATAGCAGTGTCAAACTCTCATTTTTTTATCAAGATGCAGAGCAAAACTGATACTATACTTAGCCTTAGTTGTGAGCCAGGTCCACAGAATGTCTGAGAATTCATTCTGAATAACTGCAGACATTAAGTGGTCTGGCCCCATACTTTATTTATATCCTGCTTCATCTCCCTTGACAATTCTAGCATAATTCAAGTTTATTTTTCTAATCAGAGCAAGTTGCAGCTTCTGATTTTGAACTTTCACTTGAGCTTCATAGACGTACATGAACATGCAAGACATGAAGTTCCTCAGTTTTTCCACTGCAACCTGTTCCAAATTCGTACGCTTATACGTATCATTGTTTAGTGCTGCATCTGAACAAGGTCTATGTCTTAACATACACGCTTAATGTTTAGATTGGCCAAAGTTTAATTGCAACATAAAAATGAAGGCCCTCTTCTTACCTCCAGAAGTGCAACTCAAATCCTTCACATTTATCTTTGCATTTTAAACAGGGTGCTCCAAATCCTTCTTCATGTCCTAAGCCCATCTAGAGAGGGACAGAAAGGAAAAGAACAGTTTTAGAACAAAGTTTTTCCAGAGCCCCTAACATTTTCTAAGAGTTGTGAAAAATATTGAAAACTTTTAAAAAATCCATCACTTCATTCCCTGCACAAAGATAAATCATACCAATAGTGCAATCCTATACAAGTCTATCCAGAAGTAAGCTCTGCTGACCTCAGTGGTACATACTCCTAGGTAAGGAGGTAGAAGGATTACAGCCCAAGTTTCTTTCTGCAAGCTTTATTTCCCCTCCTTATTAAACTCTAACATATCTAGAATTCACCAAAGAGACTTTCGCTGATCAGCCCCTGAGTGGGAGGATAACCCTCTGTAGGCCAGTTGGTTCTTACCTACATTCTGACAGGCTCTTTGTTACCTCTCAATAGCACTCTTACTTCACTCTTTCTATTCATTCAATTTCAGCTTCTTCTATTTGAAAAAAAAAAACACTTTTGCTTTTAGCTTGCTTCCTATTACTTTCTTCTTACCCTTTAGTGAACATACGTAACTGATTCTCAGCACTGTCTGGGACAGCCACTCAAAACCTCAAGGTTTTTTTTCCCATTCTCTCCTCGAAGTCTAACAATTGAGAAAAGCTTCCCAGAATACTTCAAGCCACTGCTCGTCTGTTGGAGGTAGGAGTGATACAGCCAGTGATATCATCTCAGAGATATCAAGGGCTGTATTCTACATTCTCCACTGTGCCGAACAAAGCTGGCCATGCAATGAAATTCTGGACTTAAAAGGGTGAATCAATTTGTTAAAAGAATATTCAGGATGAAGACTTTTTGGTCCATCTTGGAGTCTCTCTGCCCTGGCAACTTCCAAGTCTCATTAGATCTCCTGGAGATTTAACTCGGTATTCTGATTTACCCCTCTTCCAGACATTATCTCCACTTTGCTTACTGATCTATGCATTTCCAATACAAAACACAGCCCTTTGGACCGTCTTTTCCTCCCAAGATATTTACAAAGGTGTACATAGGTGGCCTTCATAGCATTCATTCATATATCCTTGCATAACAATGATGTGTTGATTTGTTTGCAGTTGTATAATCAGAGAATATAGGATGTCCAGACTACTGTGGGCTGCTTTTCAACACATGCTTTTCTAGTAAATCTTGGGAAGAGACATGTTTGTCTCTTACTGGTTCTTCAGTGTTTGGGGATGGTTACAAATATGTATAAGGTATGACTTTTCTTTTCCAGGAGAGGATCAACAAGATACTATGATCCAGAACGTTTTAAGCTTTCTCTCCTGAAACATTCCATTAGTGGCTCAACTTGCAAGGATTCATGATTGTGGCCACAGATGGCATCCCTTTGGCATGTTTCCAGGTGAGACTGCTCTTACTACTTCTCATATCTTAACTGACAAATCAAAAAGGATCTCTACCATGGAAGGGACATTTCAGGTCCTACAGAGAATCATATAAAAATTGAGTTGGAAGGGGCCTATAAGGCCATTGAGTCCAACCCCCTGTTCAATGCAGGAATCCAAATCAAAGCAGATCTGACAGATGGTTGTCCAATTTTCTCTTGAATACCTCCAGCATTGGAGTGCTCACCACCTCTCAAGGTATTTGGTTCCATTGTCGTACTGCTCGAACAATTAAGTTTTTCCTGATATTTAGCCTAAATCTGGGTTCCTGTAGCTTGAGCCCATTATTACACATCCAGCACTCTGGGGTGATTGAGAACAGATCCTGACCCTTCTCTGTATGACTACCTTTCAAGTAATTTGAAAGTTCTATCATATTCTATCATATAAATATAAGAATTACATTGCTTTCATTGGCCTGTTTTAGCATCTCACACATATTCTGTATATAACTGGACCAATAGTTTAAGGATCTAGAATACGTTTATTTACAATACCACCTATGCACATTTTCTCAGAAGAAACCCCCTATTATATATGGTGAATCAGAGGTCTCACTTCCTAGTGAGTGTGTTCAAGATGACTTAAAAAAAAAATCTAAATAGGGCTTTCCTTCCTAATCCATATGAAGTAACTTTGAGAAAGTTACAAGAGCACTATCTGTGGAGTCCACCTATGGGTGACAAAAAGCTTATTTTTATGTAACTTAGTGAAGCAGCCACCACAGTTGGTAGGATACCAGAATCAGCAAACGTCTGCTACTCCCCACCTCAACTCTTCAAGCCTTGTGCTTCAATTTCATTGCCGTATCTCAATCTGGTTACTTTGCCTCAACTCTCCCTCCTCACACTTTCATCTCTGCTTGCCTTCCCCCTTGCTTTCCTCCTTAGCTGTCCTCCCAGAAGAGAGGTACTGGTCTCACAAAGTGGCTGCAATTGGTGCTTTTTTGTGGGGGAAAGGGAAGTTAGAATGCTTGTGGGTGGACAGCAAAGCCAGGCATCAAAGGCATGGGGACACAAGAGAGGATTGAGAGGCAGCCTCAGCCCTACAAAAGATGAGGAGGACAGAGGATGGAGGGCTCAGGATGTCACTGATTTTAGCCCTATCATTGCAGACAGAAAATTGCTTCTGTCTCCAATGGAAATAATAACAAGAACTCCAAATTCAGTATGTTTTTCTAATTCTTGTAACCCAGTTCAAATGCTAAGAAATTTCAAGTAACCATAGGTTCCCTATCACCAAGAGTTTTGGGACTGCAGCTTGATACATCATACATTACAATGTAGATTTTGTTTTTCTGTAACAACCTGTCTATACATGCAACCTTTTCTACCTCACAACCCTGTTGGTAAGACTGTACATCCAATGCAGCTCTTCATGCATATTTTAGGCTTGCATGCTCATTTCATCATTCCTTTGCAACTGGCCAGAGGTATGAAACAAGAAAAAGTCAGGCCAAAACATAATCTGTACAGCAGTGACAGATTAAAACCATGATATTTCAACATTGCAATAAATCTTCTGACTCCATGATTAAAGGGTTGAAAATAACATCCTATCCTTAATCATTTCCCACTGCGATATTACTTATTCTCCCATATTACAGGTTTTCAAAAGATGAAATAGGGTAGTTATAATCTACAGCAATATGGCATGAAAGTTTTTAAATATTTAGCAACACAGTAAAGAAAACTCTCCTGGTTTCTTTGGAATCCAGAAGATGCAGATCAGGACAAGTACCATTCCCTGTGCTTGACACTTCTAAGGAACTAGCTGTGGCTTATAGCATTTATTAACATCTCATTGCAATGGATTTTTTTTTAACCATATCTGATGCTAGCTTATGCATTTTATTAATGGATAGACAATAGCTGTTGATGATTGGGTTGAATTCAGCATTGCTCCTCCGTAAACTGAGAGACCCCAAGACCCAACAGTCTCCATGCTGGAGGAAGAGTGCTGAAGAAATCATTGCACATTTTCTCTCCTCCAGGTTGGGCCTGCCGCCACCAATCCCAACCTTCCTCTCACATTTTTGGTTCTGAAGGGCTTCCAACTCTTCAGAACAGATTTTCAGATGAGGGATTACAAGGATGGGTGCTAGAATCAGATAAAAAGACTTCCTCTTTCCATTTATGGGAGCACCCACTTTGTTCTGCACACTCTGGATCCAGCCAATTATGCTTGAAATGATGGGCACTACCTATTACACATTGAATTTAAAATGTTACAATCTTAACCCAACTGAAATGGAATATGGTTAGTTTGGACTGGTATGCTATGTTTTCAAGAAAACAGTACTACATTGTTTATTATAATCTTGTGAATGTTTCTTTACTGTAATTGCTTTTGTCACATCAAGAGCTACTTTGACAATAATATACAGAATTCACAGCCTTACGCAATACAAGCACATATTAAGACCTAAAGTTCCCAAACTCGGGTTGCAATCCGCAGGAGGCTGTGAAGAGATTCCAAAGGAAGCAAGATGAAGATTTTCATACAGGAAAAAGTAATTTTTACCAGCTTAAACAAATTTGTCATAGGTATCAGTAACAGAATTTGGAAGCTCAAGAGAAAAAAAAACCTTCTCCTGCTTCTTTTCCATTTAAAGTAATTTTTAAGAAGTTTTCATGTCTGTTTTTCAAAAAAATACGAATTCAATTTTTGTTAAAAGTAGCATGATGATTGTCAGGAGAGATGTAGAAAAATCAAAGACAGGAACTGTTAAAATAAAAAAAATATTGACTTTATGATATGAAATGTCCATGAGCAACTTCCATTCCATGGCAGTGTCTCAGCAAGTAGAAATGGACAATCTTCCTGGAAATGAGGAACGGTATGCGAGCCTGTCTCACAAATAAATCCCACTGAAGTCACTCAATGGGTTTTACCATTGTGCATGTGATGCCAGCTCTGAAACAAGCTTTAGGATGACTAGTTTACAGACATGGTTATATTTTTAACAATCATTGCCAAAAGCTTACGTTGTGATTGGTTAAAAAAATTATGCTGGATAAGTGTGGAACTCTAACTAAACACCAAACTTGCCTTTCATTCTATTTGAAAACTATAATAGATTGGCCTGCAGATGTTTTTAGAACAGGATGGAATCAATTTCTCCATAAATGGAGTCATGGAAGAATGCAAGAGGCAAAGGTCATTTGAAATTTTGCCAAAAGAGGTTCCTGTATGTCAGTTGCTAAAAATTCTAAAAAACATCTGGTATTTCAAACATGCCCTGCCTGATTTCAAGGCAGTCTATATATGAAAGGCATTACAAGTATACTGATTGAAGTCATCTGTTGCACGGTGCCTTCTCAACTAAAATATTACTGCAGAGCCAAATGTTATAAATGGTTTCAGACCAGCCTTATGTTTGAAAAAGAAAGCTTGCTTTAATCAACTTGGAATGTTTCTGGAGAATCAAAGCTGGTTCTTTTTTTATATTAAAGAACACTGCCCAAACCGCAGCCTTTGTCTGTTACCATTCAGATGTCTAGGGAAATAAAAGCTGAATATTATCCCTTTCTCTGGACAATGCACCCCATGAGTGAGGAAACTTGTGGTCCTCTAAATGCTGTCAGATTCCAGTTCTCACAAACCTCAGCCTGCACATCCCAATAGTATGGAATGATGGGAGTTGTATTTGTCATTCCCAAGATACTTGATGTAGCTCTGTCTTAAACAACTTATTCATTAGTTGCACATTCTTATTTCTCTAAAACCTTTATATTCAACTTCACAGTCTGAAATAGCAGCTTACGGAACATTAATGAAGACCATTCTTGGCCTTCAGTTTATAAAGTTTGTATGTTTACAAATACGTACCCAGAAGTAAAAAGGGATGGCAAGAGAAAAGGAAAACAAAACTCAGGCAGCAATACTTAACATCTGAGCATACATTACTTATATGTAATGTATAAGTACAGTTGATGTGTTATGTAAAGTCATGTGAAAAAGAAAGTATACCCTCTTTGAATTCTATGGTTTTATATATCAGGATATAATGAAAATCATTTGGTCCTTAGCAGGTCTGAGAATTAGGTAAATACAACCTCAGATGAGCAACAACACATGACACATTACACTGTGTCATGATTTATTTAACAAAAATGAAGCCAAAATGGAGAAGCAATGTGTGAAAAACCAAGTACACATTATGATTCAATAGCTTGTAGAACCACCTTTAGCAATAATATTGTGAAATAATTGTTTTCTGTATGACTTTATTAATCACTCACATTGTTGTGGAGGAATTTTGGCTCACTCTTCTTTACAATGTTGCTTCGGTTCATTGAAGTTTGTGGGTATTTGTTTATGCACCCATAAGCTCTCCTAAGGTTCTGCCACAGCATTTCAACTGACTTTGATTGGCCATTGCAACACCTTGATTGTTTTCTTTTTCAGCCATTCTGTTGTAGATTTGCTGATGTGCTTGGGATCACTGTCCTGTTGCATGAACCAATTTTGGCCAAGCTTTAGCTGTCAGACAGATGGCCTCACATCTGACTCTAGAACACTTTGGTATACAGAGGAGTTCATAGCTGACTCAAGAATTGCAAGATGCCCAGGTCCTGTGGCTGCAAAACAAGCCCAAATCATCACGCCTCCACCATCATGCTTGACAGTTGGTATGGAGGGTTTGTGCTGATATGCTGTGTTTGGTTTTCACCAAATGTGGCACTGTACATTATGGCCAAACAACCCCACATTGGTCTCATCTGTCCAAAGGACATTGTTCCAGAAGTCTTGTGGTTTGTCTAGGTGCAGTTTTGCAAACTGAAGCCATGTTGCCATGTTCTTTTTAGAGAGAAGAGGCTTTCTCCTGGCAAACCTTCCAAACAAATCATACTTGTGCAGTCTTTTTCTAATTGTACTAGGGTAAAGGTTCCCCTTGACATTTAGTCCAGTCGTGTCCGACTCTAGGGCGCGGTGCTCATCCCCGTCTCCAAGCCGTAGAGCCAGCATTTGTCTGTAGACAGTTTCCGTGGTCACGTGGCCAGCCCGACTAGACACGGAACGCCGTGACCTTCCCACCGTGGTGGTACCTATTTATCTACTCGCATTTACATGCTTTCGAACTGCTAGGTTGGCAGGAGCTGGGACAAGCGACGGGAGCTCACTCTGTCACGTGGATTCGATCTTATGACTGCTGGTCTTCTGACCTTGCAGCACAGAGGCTTCTGCGGTTTAACCCGCAGCGCCACCACGTCCCAGGTCTAATTGTCCCAGGTCTAATTGTACTGTCATGAACTTTAACATTTAACATGCTAACTGAGGCCTTTAGAGTCTAAGATGCAACTCTTTGAGTTTTTTGCAATGTCTCTGAGCATTGCAAGATCTGACCTTGGGATTAATTTGCTTGGACGTCCATTCCTGGGAAGACTGGCAACTGTCTTAAATATTTTCCACTTGTGAATCATCTTCCTCACTGTAGAATGATGGACTTTAAATTGTTTGGAAATGGCTTTATATGCCTTCCCAGATTGATGAGCAGCAACATTTGCCTCTCTATGATCATGTGTTTCCTCCTTGGCGTTGTGTTAACACACACCTGAATGTTCCAGACCAGCGAACTGCTAAATTTTCAGCTTTTATAGAGGTTGTCACACTTGCTGATGATCAATTGCTCAAGGGCATTTGGTTAGCAGCAACTGCTTGCTACTTAGCCTCTTAATTCCTATGGAAGCAGTCCTAAGACTGCTTCCATAGGAATTTTTCACACATCTTCATTTCGGCTTTATTTTTGTAAAATAAATCATAACATGGTGTAATATGTCATGTATGTTGTTCATCGGAGGTTGTATTTACCAAATTTTCAGACCTGCTAAGGACCAGATGATTGTTATTATGTCCTGATACATAAAACCATAGAATTCAAAGAGGATGTACTTTCTTTTTCACATGGCTGTACAAGTATTCTTGTTTGCAGGAATAGGGAAGTGCTACTGAGTTGTGATAAATTATTTTATGGTTATTTATTTATTGGCTGATATCTAGTTGGTATAATTACACTTGCAGTAAGGTGACCACATCATCATCAGGGGAAGGTTTTCAGTAATGAAAGACTCTCCTTTTGTCCCACAGATCACACAGCTTCCATGTGACAAAGTCATTGCAGAGAAGAGGGAAGTCTTTCATTACCAAAAAAATTTCCCCTTCTGCAGGCAGTTATGCCGCCAGGATTTCAGCCATTACTTATTTATTTTTCTATGCTGCTTTTCTCATAGTACAGGGGAAAAGAAAATCTCAGAGAAATTCTCACTTCCATAGTCACATGTTCTGCTGCAGAAAGACATGGTGATGAAAATACATTGGCATCCTAATAAGATCACATATTTAACTATAGTTGAGATTGCAATCACTATGGAATCCAGCTGTGCCTCATGGCTTACAAACACGTAGTCAGGCACATATAAGGAGATGCTTCCATTCCATTTGTGATGTCACAAGAGGCAAGTGCTTTTGGCCTAAATGAAGCTCCCAGAGGCCTCCAACAGACAACCTCCAACATCTTCCCTTTGCACAGGAAGAGCAACAGGTCCTTCTTTAACCTATAAAATGATACTCCCTCCCTCTACCAATGAAGCACTAGGAGGAAGGCCACTTACTTAGAAGTCTGGAAAAGGAAAGATGGAACTTGCATTCATTTAATCTAGCACTGGGCCCGAACATCATATTGGCAATTAACACCACAGTGACAAAAATTATAGCAGTTTGGGTCTGTACCTCCTATACTCTCTGGTCATCAACCACGCTGGCTGTGGCCAATGGGATCTGTAGGCCAAGGCAACTGAAAGCACAGGTTGCCAAACCCCAGCCTTCAGCAGATCACCTAGTCTCTGATTTAGCTGTAATATGAGGTAATAGTACTGGTCAATGTTACAGGGGTGCTGTGAGGATTACTTCAGAACAGTGGTTCCTGACCTTGGGTCCCCAGATGTTATTTGACTACAACTCCCAGAAATTCTGGCCAGCACAGCTGGTGGTGAAGGTTTCTGGGAGATTTAGTCCAAGAACATCTGGGGACCCATGGTTGGGAACCACTGCTTTAGATGATGTATATAAAGCTTTTACAGATGTATTAAAAGTCTATGGCAATTACACTCAATATAAATAAAATAACATAGAAAGGTTTCTTTAAAACTGCAGGGTTTTAAATGGGGCAGAAACCATGATTACTTAACTTGCAAATTGAAAGCAAACTTGCTATTTGACTTTATTGCTTTACATTTTTAATGACATCATTTTACTACCATGTCTCCTTGCCCACCACCCAGAAACCTCACATTGTCGTTCAAACTTGCTTCATTAAATTCCCATGTGAACAAGTAAATTTAGGTCTACCTTGTCAATCTGGCAATCCTGACCATTACAAATTCCACACACCCCCACCAATAAAATTGCCAGTATAGTAAAGAATGCTAAAGTTTCTTAAGAACAAGAGTTTTCCAGTTAAGTCTCACTTGAGCTCTGCTGTTCAAGAGACACTGAACCCAACATAAAAAGATTTAGTGAAACTGCGACTGGACTTCCATGTTCATTTGGAGTTGGTTTCCAAGGTAGCAGCCACTAAACAACAAGTATTAAGAAATGCACAACAAGAACAAGGGCTAAAGACATTTAGTTTTAAGCAGATGGAGCAGAAACTGCACTTCGGCATGTTAAGTGAATATTACTTACAACACATCTGGGTTTTTTTTTAAAATCAGGTTGCCTTTCATTCCTCCATTTTCTCTGTTCAAGGGCATCCCAAAATTTATCATCCATTTAGTACATGTTTTCATTAAAAAGCAGAACTTATTACCCTTTAAATTGTGATTATCTGAATATATCGTCTTACTTCCAAAAGCCACAAAGCCTGTACAGTGAATTCCTACACCAATTCAGTGCCAGTTCCTCCTTTCCTGCAGCAAATGACCTGATCACAGCCTGCAAATGTGAAGCAAGTCTGTGACCTACTGACACATTTTATGGAGTTCACCAATGTCACAGACAGGGCAAAGCGAATTCTAGCTCAGAACAAAGGCTTCACTTGCCGAGGTTTCATAAAGCACCAACTGTATCACTCTCAGAATTTCCATGGTGAAATTAATGGGAAACACAGACACAGGGGAAAACAACCTCTGTCAAACATATATATGGTACATTATTTTCTGTATACGGGTTTTGCATCCCAGCTTTTAAAAGATGAAGATTTTAATGAATATGAAATTTCATCTGAGTGAAAGCTGTGCCTCATTTTTAAGTGCTTTCCAAGTATGTTAATACAGTGGGAAAACTACTGTAGGATGGAATAAATGAGTAATGTACTCATAATTACCAAGCATCAAGCTAATTAAAAACTATTTCTTTCCAGGACATATAAAGCATTTTTCTGAGAAGCTGTTGTTCAGTTTTATTGTCAGCAATCTATAATCTCTCTTTAAAGAATAAATATTAATGATTTTCTTCAAAATTAAAAAAGGTCAGATTTCAAAATTTAAATTGGAGTTCTTTATTTTTGTGGTTCATAGAATCATAAATAAATAAATAGTGAAGTTGGAACGGGCCTATAGAGCAATCTAGTCCAACCCCCTGCTTGATGCAGGAATACAAATCAAAGGATACCTGCCAGGTGGTTGTCTAAATTTCTCTTGAATGCCTCCAGCACTGGAGCGCTCACCACCTCCCAAGGTTCCACTGTCGTACTGCTCTAACAGTTAGGAGGTTTTTCCTGGTTTTCAACCAAAATTTGGCTTCCTGTAACTTGAGCCCATTGTTGCGTGTCCTTCACTCTGGGATGATCGAGAACAGTTCCTGCCCCTCCTCTGTATGACAGCCTTTCAAGTA
This sequence comes from Intellagama lesueurii, assembly GCA_037013535.1. Classification (NCBI taxonomy): domain Eukaryota; kingdom Metazoa; phylum Chordata; class Lepidosauria; order Squamata; family Agamidae; genus Intellagama; species Intellagama lesueurii. The sequence goes on along the minus strand of JBAJHW010000005.1, from coordinate 64,742,604 downwards.
TTTGAAAAGTGTTATCATATCACCCCTCTGCCTTCTTTTCTCAAGGCTAAACATGCCCAATTATTTCAGTCTTTTCTCATAGGGCTTGGTTTCCAGCCCCCTGATAATCCTTGTTGCCCTCCCACCAAGTTTCAGTTATTCCTATCAAGTCACATTCCTGAACTAAAATGTCCAGTTCTTCTTGTTTGTTTCTCATACTCCTGGTTAAAATGTTTTTGTAAAAAATTCCTATTCATGATCTTTTAAATTTTAAAATATCTCATTCTGGAATGGAGGTAATAAAATCTAGTTCTGCATTATGAAGTTAGGTATTCATATAACCTTTTCATTTTTTTAAATAAAAATAGGGCCCACCGATTCTTAGACTGGGACCTCAAGCCTTCTACCACCCCTAGCATTCATCTAGTTGATGTTGTTCTGTGCTGTCAAGTTGGAACCAACTTGTTTATAGCAACCCTAATAGGGCTTTCAAGGTAAGTGAGATATTTAAGGAGTGGTTTTACCATTTCCACATTCCCAGTGAGATACCATGATTGAGTGAGGATTTGAACCCAGGCCTCCTGAGTCCAAGTCCATCACTCTGTCTACTACACCACACTGGGTATCCAGTCTAGTAAATACAATCAGGGAAAAAAACCTGCAATTATCTAAGTTGGTTTATGTCTGTAGAGATATATACTTCTTGACAACATCATACTGAATTGAGAAATAACAGATGTGACCAGCCCTGTTTTCCAACTGAAGTTATTCCTGGAGCCTGTTTTCCTTCTCTGTGTAACACAATGTTGACAATCCTTGGAAACCCTATTAATATTTCCAGGATTGCTTTCCTCAGCTTCTTTCAATTTCTTCAGTTTTTGTTTCTTTGCAAGATTGTGTAGACAAAGCCTAGCCCTTACTTCTCTTTATGAAAATACATGCTTTCAGAATCAGAAATGAGAACGAATAGAGGATTACTGGAGGTGGAGTCAATATGAGCAAGGTGATTATGGAAAAATACATATTAAAGTTACAGCAAGCAAAAGTACACTTGACTTGGGAAAATCACATTATTTAAATGAGTCGATTTGTGTAGTGATTTAAATCAAACCCACCCTGATTTTTACATTAATTAAAACCCCATGGCAGTGGTGAATATCTTACCTTTCTGGATCATTATGTTCTCCACATGTCTAAGACATTGGCTTTACTGTCATATAACATCTACCCATCGAAATAAATGAAACTCAACAAACTATTATCATCTAGGGGCTCTTTTCTAGCCTGCTTCCAATTAACCCTTAAATATTAGACATTTAAGAAACATAAAACTGCAATCTTGTACCTTCTTATCTGGACAAAAAGCTTCATAACTGGGAGTTAATTCCAAGCAGACAAAATAAAACCTAGTGTTGTTAAATAGATGGTTTGGAATCTCCAAGACCCAAGAATCTGCTAATACTTCCATTTGCAGATTAAGCTCAGTGCTGAGATACTTCAACTACTCCTAGTATTTCTGACATACTAGGTTAGACTGACTGCTGGATAGCTCAGTGGCTTCAGTATGGTTAATTCCCCACTATGCCTCCTTGACGAAGGCTGGACTCATCAGGTCACTTCCAGCTCTGCAGTTCTAAGATGATGATGGTGATGATGATGATTAAATGCTGTAATATCATGATTTATCTCATAAGAAAATAGTACTGTCTGATTTCTCTGCAAATGAGAAAATGGAAGCTCAGTTCTCTCATTTTGCCAATACTAAAATGCAACAAAAAGTATGATGTATGCCAGGATACAATGTATAAATAATTAGCATTGCAGAATTAGACTGCAATGACATTTTCTGAAATGGACACATTTTCATTTGTTTCATTTCAATCATGCCTGCTGACAGTAAGCTCAGACTACCATACTTGCTACTCTTCTTCTCCACTTTAATAACATGACAACTTTGTGAGGCAAATTAGGTTGAGAAGCAACATGTCTGGTTCACCCAGTGAGTTTCATGATGCTGTGAGGATTTGAGTATCTCAAATCCAGCTTTACACTCTAATCATTATACAAAAAAAGCAATTTAAAACCATGTTTTTAAGCAAGTACAGTTTCACTACATATAGCAGTGTATAAAATTAATAGACCTATTCAAGAATAAAGACCTAATTATTACTTTAGGCAGACAACCACACAATAATGTCTACCCAGCTTTAACAGCTGAGGTAGGAAATGGGGGGAGGGGAGACTACAGATACTTGTTTTCCAAATGTACTTTTCCACGAGTCTTCTAATTTTACATAAGGTCAAGTCACTGGAAGCCACCTCAAGCCTGAGATTTATGTACGTCATAGCATCCGACAGCCTGGAAGTCACAGAGCATCAAAGTTTTCTGTCAAGCCTCAGTTAATGGAGTCAAGAGTTTCTCTACCCCCACCTCAGCCACTGCTGCTTAAACCATATTAGGAATACGTATTAGTAAGTGTCCTTGTGCTAAACCTGGGATGGATTCTTCCATCTGACCTCAAGTCTTCAAATTTAGAACCAACAATGCCAGTCTTGTGGGATGGCAACTCCCATTGTCCTTCACCACTGACTTTGCTAAGTGATGAGAGTGGCAGCCCCATAATACTCTGGTGCTACAATCCCTCTCCCACTCCACAATTTTAGGAATGGCATTTTTTTCTTATCTCAACTTTCATAATCTTTTCTGGCTTGATGTTTTGAGATTATTATGTTTCTTTTACAGTTGCTCAGTTGTTTATGCTCACATTGCCATATTATTTACCTTTATGGGATTTGATATTCTTGGAGAGCTGGCTCTCTTAGATCTTTCATAAACATTTATTTCTACTTATTTCTAAACAAAGAGACTCTGGAAGGCTGGGTAGAAGAATGAAAACATCATTCACAAATTTCTATTCGAAGCTTCCCAAACATCTGTCTGACCATGCATACATTTCTGGAGACAACTGTATCTGAAGATATTGACATGGTACCATTTTTCACAGTCTCCATGGATACATTTACATGATAAATACACAATCCCTCTTACCACATTCTAATATCCCTGATACTCAAGTGTTGCTTTCTTTGGGGAACAGTTTTTAGAAATTTCATTTTTCATAGCCTTTGTTCTACTAAGCTCATCAACAGATAAGTCAAAGGTAATACAAGCTGGAAAATGCATTGTTTCCTTCTGCCTGTTTTTAGTTGCAAAACCACAAGGAATCAAGCATTTATTCATCAACAGACTCAACATTCCACGTAAAACATCCGGGAGAAATACAAGGATGTCGACATAATGATGTTACTGAGCTATCACTGTCAACAGAAGTGTTGTCAATATTCTTTCTTAGATAACCTATTGGCAAGAATTTGATAGCCCCTCATACCAGGGATGACCAGCCAGTGGCACTCCAGATGCTGTTGGGCTGAAACTTGCAATGGTCCTGTTAGCACAGTCAAAGGTGAAGGATGATGGAAGTCACAATGAAGCAGCACCAAGGAAAGGTACCAATTGCCCATTCCTGCCTCCAGAGGGGCATACAATGCATGGTCTGGAGAGGGTAATTACTGCTCTCTAGATATTGTTCAACTGCAATGCCAGATGATGTCTGACTGCAATTCTTATGAACGGCTATGATGGGCTAGGGATGATGAGAGTTATAGGCCAAAAATATGTGAAGGTCCACCAGTCAATGCAGACACTAAATCAGGAATGGGAAACTTGTGGGCCTCTAGATCCTGATGATCTATGATCCTTCTTTAAAGGCTAGCCACTGGGGACCAAAATGCCTCTGAAAAGCCACAGGGATCTCAGACATGCACTAGGTGGCCCATTAAAATAAAGTCGCCCACCAAGAGACTTCGAAGCACAGTAAGAACAAAGTTAAGTCTGTGGATTAAGAAGATAATAGCAATGTTGCAGGAAGTCAAAGTGTAGCTGCAGTACTATTAATTTTGATAACATCACAGAACTAGGAGGCCATCTGGTCTATATGCACTCTCTTTTCTCCTTATGCCACCCAGGCAGAAGCATCATAGCAATCAGACAGAGATAAATTCTGGTCGTTAACACGTTGTGCCTGTCTAGAGCAGAAAGCTCTCCAGTTTCACATCTCCTGCCTCAGCAAAGAAAGTCGTGATTAAAATGAATGAATCTAGTGACATGCCGAACAGCCATTCATAACATAATCATCCTAGAAGTAGGTTGATGGTTAAAGCCCTAAAGCAGTTATGAATTGATGCATGGAAGTCTGTATTAATGTACCACATGGATTAAGAAACAAAAATTGCATGAATATGACAGTACCAGACCATACTGATTTTGGAGAAGGGCTGCTCAGTAACTTGGGCTCTTATAAGTGGATCTTTAAAAACAAATAAAAAGTGCAAGCAAGCAATATCTCAAAGTATCTCAAATACCTTGCATTTTATTTCAAAATGTTGCATTTTATTACAAATGGCTTCCAAGGCAACCTTACACACAATCGGATGGGGGTGAGGGTGGAGCAGGGAATGGCCCCAAATCTCAGGCCATGTCAGCTCAGACTAGCCAGGACAGAAAATAGAGTGGCTGGATGAGATTCCCCCATGTTTTGTTGTTGTTGTGCCACTAACAGCAACCCTATATCTGAGGGGTTCAAGGACTGTGCCCCTTTGATAGATCTGTGGGGCTTTGGATTCAGCAGATCCAAAACTGTTGGTGCTCCAGTAATACTCCATTTTTAATCCCTTCTGTATCATTGGTGGGCATACTGCTAGTAGTATTTCCTGCCCCAGTGCTTCCTGATCTGCTCCCACTCCCGCTGCTCAAGAAGCAGATTCTAGAAGTAAGGGCTCTCCACTCCTCTACTGTACTCCACATAGAAGCTGCATCTGCACAAACAGTAAGATAAAACTATAGCATAAAAAGACAACAATACTAGAGCGAAGAACAAACAAACAAAAAGACCTTTTAATTCTTGTGTTTTTTAAGTTTAATAACATTATTCAAAGTCTGGCTGGATAGCTCAGTGAGTGGCTGTATTGTCAGAAGTCAGGAGTTCAATTCCCCACTCTGCCTCCAAGGAGAAAAGCCAGCTTGTGTAGCCTTGGGCAACCTGAGCAATTCTAGAGTACCTCCAGAAGAAGAGAACGCTAGACTACTTGGAAGTACCATATACCTAGAAAAACCTCAAAAGGGTTCTCATAATTTAGAAATGGCTTGATGGTGTGTTCCAAACATAACTGAACTAGGATGAATCTAGAAGAGGTCAACAGGTTTTTGTAAACTTTCTACAAAGATAGAGGCAGAGAACTTATCCCAGGCAGCACAGATTACTTTCTGGCATTAAGACCTGGCAAAAGGAACTTGGATTTGTGCTGGTAAAAGCCCACGAGGAGGGTGAGCAGATGAAGCAAGCAGGGATCCATACTTGGAGGAGACACCTATATGGAAGACTACCTGACAGATCCCCTTCATGGATTGCTGCCTTGTCGTGGCGAAGGGGCTTGAGTAATTCAGAGAAGCTATGGGCTATGCCATGTAGGGACACCCAAGACGGACAGGTCATAGTGGAGAGTTCTGACTAAACGCGATCCACCTGGAGCAGGAACTGGCAAGCCACTCCAGTATCTTTGCCAAGAAAACTCCATGGACAGAAACAAAAGGCTAAAAGATATGATGCTGGAAGATGAGCCCCTCAGGTCGGAAGGCGTCCAACATGCTACTGAGGAAGAGCGGAGGACAAGGACAAGTAGCTCCAGAGCTAATGAAGTGGTTGGGCCAAAGCCGAAAGGACGCTCAGCTGCGGACGCGCCTGGAAGTGAAAGGAAAGTCCGATGTTGCAAAGAAAAATACTGCATAGGAACCTGGAATGTAAGATCTATGAACCTTGGTAAGCTGGATGTGGTCAAAGAGGAGATGGCAAGAATCAACACTGACATCCTGGGCATCAGTGAACTAAAATGGACAGGATGGGGGGAATCCAATTCAGACAATTATCATATCTACTATTGTGGGCAAGAATCCCGTAGAAGAAATGGAGTAGCCCTCATAGACAACAAAAGAGTGGGAAAACCTATACTGGGATACAATTTCAAAAATGATAGAATGATTTCAATACGAATCCAAGGCAGACCTTTCAACATCACATTAGTAATCCAAGTTTATGCACCAACCACGGATGCTGAAGAGGCTGAAATTGACCAATTCTATGAAGACTTACAACACCTTCTAGAACTGACACCAAAGAAAGATGTTCTTGTCATTATAGGGGATTGGAATGCTAAAGTAGGGAGTCAAGAGATAAAAGGAACAACAGGTAAGTTTGGCCTTGGAGTTCAAAACAAAGCAGGGCAAAGGCTAATAGAGTTTTGTCAAGAGAACAAGCTGGTCATCACAAACACTCTTTCCCAACAACACAAGAGGCGACTCTACACATGGACATCACCAGATGGGCAATACTGAAATCAGATTGATTATATTCTCTGTAGCCAAAGACGGAGAAGCTCTATACAGTCAGCAAAAACAAGACCTGGAGCTGATTGTGGCTCTGATCATCAGCTTCTTATAGCAAAACTCAAGCTTAAACTGAAGAAAGTAGGAAAAACCACTGGGCTACTCAGGTATAATCTAAACCAAATCCCTTATGAATACACAGTGGAAGTGAAGAACAGATTTAAGGAACTAGATTTGGTGGACAGAGTGCCTGAAGAACTCTGAATGGAGGCTCGTAATATTGTACAGGAGGCAGCAACAAAAACCATCCCAAAGAAAAGGAAATGCAAGAAAGCAAAGTGGCTGTCCAATGAGGCCTTACAAATAGCAGAGAAGAGAAGGAAACAAAATGCAAGGGAGATAGGGAAGGTTACATAAAATTGAATGCAGACTTCCAAAGAATAGCAAGGAGAGACAAGAGGGCCTTCTTAAATGAACAGTGCAAAGATATAGCGGAAGATAATAGAAAGGGAAAAACCAGAGATCTGTTCAAGAAAATTGGAGCTATTAAAGGAACATTTTGTGCAAAGATGGACATGATAAAGGACAAAAATGGTAGGGACCTAACAGAAGCAGAAGACATCAAGAAGAGGTGGCAAGAATACACAGAAGAATTATACCAGAAAGATCTGGATGTCCCGGACAACCCAGATAGAGTGGTTGCTGACCTTGAGCCAGACATCCTGGAGAGTGAAGTCAAGTGGGCCTTAGAAAGCATGGCTAACAACAAGGCCAGTGGAGGTGATGACATTCCACTTGAACTATTTAAAATCTTAAAAGATGACGCTGTTAAGGTGCTACACTCAATATGCCAGCAAGTTTGGAAAACTCAGCAGTGGCCAGAGGATTGGAAAAAATCAGTCTACATCCCAATCCCAAAGATGATCAGTGCCAAAGAATGCTCCAACTACCATACAATTGCACTCATTTCACACGCTAGCAAGGTTATGCTCAAAATCCTACAAGGTAGGCTTCAGCAGTATGTGGACCGAGAACTCCCAGAAGTACAAGCTGGATTTCGAAGGGGCAGAGGAACTAGAGACCAAATTGCTAACATGCGCTGGATTTTGGAGAAAGGCAGAGAGTTCCAGAAAAACATCTACTTCTGCTTCATTGACTACGCAAAAGCCTTTGACTGTGTGGACCACAGCAAACTATGGCAAGTTCTTAAAGAAATGGGAGTGCCTGACCACCTTATCTATCTCCTGAGAAATCTATGTGTGGGACAGGAAGCAACAGTTAGAACTGGATATGGAACAACTGATTGGTTCAAAATTGGGAAAGGCGTACGACAAGGCTGTATATTGTCTCCCTGTTTATTTAACTTATATGCAGAATACATCATGCGAAAGGCTGAACTGGAGGAATCCCAAACTGGAATTAAGATTGCCGGAAGAAATATCAACAACCTCAGATATGCAGATGATACCACTCTGATGGCAGAAAGTGAGGAGGAATTAAAGAACCTCTTAATGAGGGTGAAAGAGGAGAGCGCAAAAATGGTCTGAAGCTCAACATCAAAAAAACTAAGATCATGGCCACTGGCTCCATCACCTCCTGGCAAATAGAAGGGGAAGATATGAAGGCAGTGACACATTTTACTTTCCTGGGCTCCATGATCACTGCAGATGGTGACAACAGCCACGAAATTAAAAGACGCCTGCTTCTTGGGAGGAAAGCGATGACAAACCTAGACAGCATCTTAAAAAGCAGAGACATCACCTTGCCGACAAAGGTCCGCAGAGTCAAAGCTATGGTTTTTCCAGTAGCGATGTATGGAAGTGAGAACTGGACCATAAAGAAGGCTGACTGCCGAAGAATTGATGCTTTTGAATTGTGGTGCTGGAGGAGACTCTTGAGAGTCCCCTGGACTGCAAGGAGAACAAGCCTATCCATTGTGAAGGAAATAATCCCTGAGTGCTCACTGGAAGGACAGATCCTGAAGCTGAGGCTCCAATACTTTGGCCATCTCATGAAAAGAGAAGACTCCGTGGAAAAGACCCTGATGTTGGGAAAGTGTGAAGGCAAGAGGAGAAGGGGATGACAGAGGACGAGATGGTTGGACAGTGTGATCGAAGCTACCAACATGAATTTGACCAAACTCCGGGAGGCAGTGGAAGACAGGAGGGCCTGGCGTGCTCTGGTCCATGGGGTCACGAAGAGTCGGACACGACTTAACGACTAAACAACAACAACCTGACAGATGTGCTGGGGACAGCGCCTTGGTTAATTTCAGGCTAGAACTTTTAAAATTCTCTCTAATATCTTATTTTAATCATGACAGCCTGAGCCAGTTTAATGCATTTTGTTTTGCTTCTGCAAAAGCAGCAGTGCAGTGGTAAGTTCTGAGGAAGAGGTGGTTAGGGTGGAAGTTCCAGCAGCCACACCCCCATGGCCAAGAACAGACACCACAAACCAATTCTATTTATTTTATTCATTTATTTAAAATATTTATATTCTGCCTTTCTCCTAGAGGATCCAAAGCAACTCTCAATACTAAAAGAAACAAAGTTAAAAACCACATAATAAATTATTACAATATTAAAAAGTATTAAATGTCATATTAAAACTCATAATAAGCGCAAGATTCTAGCAATTTTCATCACCACCAGGAGCTGATCTTTTGTAAAGCTAAGGGGTCTTAATTGCCCCTTCAAGAACAAAGTGTTTCACAATGCCATGGACCGATGCCCATCTTATATTATTAAAAGGAAACTCTGTCCTGTACTGTCAGGATTACAACTAGTCCTGAAGTACCACTGCTTCACCCCTGTGGACCTGGCTCCATCATACACATTTTTCTTTTTCTTTTTTTAGCAAACTAGTTTTTTTTTTCAGGAAGAGGGCTAAGACCAACAATAAATAAGCAAATGAATAAACCTGAGCAATACAATTTTTGGGGGAAAAAAATACTACTTTGGGAGTAAGCCCCGGTGCCGTTGTCCGAATATCAAAACCAGCTATTAAGTGACAATCACAGCCCAGATGAGATCAAGCCAGACTACTGCCTCGACACAAATACCGACCCACAACCAACCGGACACTCGATCAGCGAAAACTAAAAAGTCGTCTACACCAGGAAAGCAGGCGAGACACTGGATTATCTGTCATCGATAAGGAAAGGGCAGGTCTGAGATTTTCCAAAGGTGGGAAGAGAACAATGGGAAGGGCGGGAGGCACAGCAGGGGCGTTGTCCACCCCAGCCAGGTAACCCTGCGCCGGTTAAGGGAGTCTCTCTCCCCTTCTCACCTTCTTGATTTTGCTCTCCAAATCCATGTTGGCTTCTCGAGCAGACACGGGAGATGATCCCAGGCGGCGAGCAGAAGCGCTCTCCCTTCGGTCTCCTTCCTCCTCCGCCCCTCCTGACAGCCAGATGTGGGTTGGAAAGGAAGTGAGTGTCGGGAGGTTCCTCTGCCCACGAGGCGCGAGCGAGGGAGCCACCTTCCTCTCTCTCTGCCCGCGGGCGGCGCTTCTGCCGCTGCCTTGGCCGCCGTGGCAGAAGCAGAGTGAAACTTCCGCTCTCCTGCGGCAGGGGGGAAAGGGAACAAAGGAAGCCCTGCAGCCAATCGGGGCTCAGCAGCCAGCGGGTCTGCCAGCCAATCACGACGCCTTCCGAATACCTTTGCTTAACCTCCCGGGGCTCCTTCAAACGGGGAGAAGAAGCCGCCGCAGAGGGTGCTTTCGCTGCCCCGGCCGCCCCCACCGCGGTGGGTTCTATAGCAAAGCGCTGGCTGCGTACACGCGTGTCGAGTAAAGCGCGCACACGGAGGGGATTTCTCTTGGGCTTGCGAGTGGGCCCAGAGGCGGCGGGGTCTGCATTTTCAAACGGGACCTTTTAGCGGGCGCCTCTCTCCACACCCCCCCCTTTCCCCGCATCTCCGGGGGAGCCCCTGAATGAATGAGTGAATGAGGCGTCTGATAAGGTCATGGCGAAGGTATTTGCTGACGCAGCCGCCCGGTTCGGCCAGTTGCTTCTGGCAGATTTGACTCAATACGTTCTTTCTCTTTTCCGGAGTTTTTTTTTTTAAAAAACGAGTGAGCGCAGTTACAATTATTATGAGTCTGTGGCCGATGAGAAGATAATCCCTTCGATTCAAAAAGTGCTTCAGCACGTTCCGTGATTTATAGCGAATGACTCCCTCACCCGCCGCATTTTTATGATATCATTCTTTTATATATTCCCTTTTATTTTGTTTGCTCCTTTGCATCACTTCCATGAACTGAAGCAAAATGGACGCGTTGGAAAGCCAGCCAGCTGTATCTATGTGTCCCTTTCCAGGGCCAGGCCTGTCATTTCGGAGAATGAGGCAGCCGTCTCAGGCGGAAGAGTTTGAATATTAACAAATAGTAGAAAATTGGTACTTGCTTTGTTACTCAGAGTTTGTTACTGCCACACTGTAGATGGAGGAGAGTTGATTGTGGGTTTTTCTGCCTCAAGGGCCAAATAACATGTCTGCACAATTTGATTTGCCAGCACTGCTGGTCTATGATCCAATGACACTGCATGAGCTGTGAGTTCAGGAAGTGTTACTCCTGGGATTGCACTATTTGCTACTCTGCCTCAGGCAGCAACATTAGGTTTGTGACTCTTTTTCTCACTCTGGTTACTCAACTGCATCCCGTGAATGCTTCTTTGGAGATAAGTTCCAATGACTCAGAGGAGGTTAATCCCAACTATACATTGCTCTCTTTAGGCTGCCCACATTATGTATGGTTGCTGCAGAGGAAAAAAAAAAACACCACTCCCTTACCATGAGATGGACTGACTCACTTAAGAAAGCTATGGCTCTTAGCCTGCAAGAGGTGAACAGGGCTGTTTATGGCAGGATCTTTTGGAATGTCGATTCATAGATTACACAGATGTAAGAATGGGTGATACCTTTTATTGGCGCACTAAAAATCAAACAAATTGCAAGCTTGCGTGGAGAAAATCCCACTTCTTCAGGCTTAGCACAACCCCTTCGTAGGTAGTACAGAAAGAACTGCACACAAGAGTTCAAAAATTGGTAGTACATGTCTGTGAGAGTCGATGTAAATCCTCTGAGGCTGCAGTCTCAAGTCTCATTGCCTCACGGCAGGGTTTGGAATTTTTACACCCCTTTCCTAGGACCAAAAGGCTGCCAATGACTCTGTAATTGCTCCCTCCTCACAGTGTCTGCTTTGAAACCCCAGGTTCTTATTGACTATGGGAGCGGGGGAAACAGGCATAGCAGCCTTTAGCGCAAGTTATAATTTGGTTTATTCACCAGGTAAACATAGCTAATTGTGCCAAATTAAACTTAAAATAATAATTTTACCTGGTGAGTATAAGGAGATGTTTCTTCAGAGTTGCTGCAAGTTGAAAGCAACCTGATGGCACATAAGACACACAGGGCACCCTCTGGGAAAGCTCAGGTCAAAATAGACATTCATAGAATTGTGTAGAATAGCCAGATCCGAAAGATGTGCTACCCCTCCTGAAATGTCTTCTCTTGCAGACACTTTATAAGTGCAGGAGCTCTGTTTTAACATCTGGGCACTGAGCCAGGACAGTGGTCAAGATTTCAGTCTAAGACAGGGTATGTGGTTTTATTTGGTTGAATGTCTGTATCTGAAAGATGGCTAGGAAAAGGCTATGACTACATTTAGTTTTTATTTAGAAACCAAGGAAGCTGCTTCAAAGGTAGTTAATCATTCATCAGAACCAACAAGGTTTGTTTTGAATCCTGACTCATATGCCTCTACATGGCAAATTAATCTCTTGCCTTTCTATACTTTGACATGTTTATACCACTCCTGAACATGAACCTATGTACCAATACAGAGAGAGCCTTTGAAAATATGGAATGCACCAGAAACATTGTCTGCCATATCAGGTTTTTATGGTGGACTAATATACAGGGACGTGGTGGTGCTGCGGGTTAAACCACAGAAGCCTCTGTGCTGCAAGGTCAGAAGACCAGCAGTCATAAGATCGAATCCACGCGACGGAGTGAGCTCCCGTCGCTTGTCCCAGCTCCTGCCAACCTAGCAGTTCGAAAGCATGCAAATGCGAGTAGATAAATAGGTACCACCACGGTGGGAAGGTAATGGCGTTCCGTGTCTAGTCACGCTGGCCACGTGACCACGGAAACTGTCTACGGACAAACGCTGGCTCTATGGCTTGGAGACGGGGATGAGCACCGCGCCCTAGAGTCGGACACGACTGGACTAAATGTCAAAGGGAACCTTTACCTAATATACATTAGTCATAGATCACTGCCATGATAACTGCAGATGGTGACAGCAGCCATGAAATTAAAAGACGCCTGCTTCTGGGGAGAAAAGCGATGACAAACCTAGACAGCATCTTAAAAAGCAGAGACATCACCTTGCCGACAAAGGTTCGCATAGTCAAAGCTATGGTTTTTCCAGTAGCGATGTATGGAAGTGAGAGCTGGACCATAAAGAAGGCTGACTGCCGAAGAATTGATGCTTTTGAATTGTGGTGCTGGAGGAGACTCTTGAGAGTCCCCTGGACTGCAAGGAGATCAAACCTATCCATTGTGAAGGAAATCAACCCTGAGTGCTCACTGGAAGGACAGATCCTGAAGCTGAGGCTCCAATACTTTGTCCATCTCATGAGAAGAGAAGACTCCCTGGAAAAGACCCTGATGTTGGGAAATTGTGAAGGCAAGAGGAGAAGGGGATGACAGAGGACGAGATGGTTGGACAGTGTCACTGAAGCTACCAACATGAATTTGACCCAACTCCGGGAGGCAGTGGAAGACAGGAGGGCCTGGCGTGCTCTGGTCCATGGAGTCACGAAGAGTCAGACACGACTTAATGGCTAAACAACAAAAATATACATTATTGCCTTGGCCTTTTATTATGGAGTCTTCCCACACTGATTGGTTGAGTGGGTGCGATGACTTGGAATATTTCATTGGTGAAGGAAGAGAGCAGTGTGGCTCTAGCCATCCTAGGTTGGTTGTCTGCCTTTGCCCCATGCCCCCCCACCCCGGAAAACCCTGGTGGGAGGATGCTAGGAGGACATGGAAAGGATAACAGAGGCCTTAGGTGGGGAGAAAGAGCTGGAGGCAGATGAGCCACATCTGGGGGAAGGGTCAGAGGCCAGGACGGACTGGAGGTAACCCAGCTGAAGGAGAAAGGAAGAGGGGGAGGTCTTGGAAATGGAGGGAGAGGAGTGGGGAAAGGCAGCAGAGGAGTTGCATCCCATATTTTGTGCCTTGGAGGAGGACCGCCCACTTATCATGGAGAACATGTAGACTGGAGCATAGATCCAGGTCCTGCTGGATGAAGGAGAAGGGTGTGGAAGAGGCACCCCACTTTTCAGCCTGCCACTGATAACAATCCCCTGGAGACTGTGGAGACTGGCTGGGTATCCAAGCCTCACCCCAACTCAGTGAACGTGCTGGAGAGGGAAATCCCAGAAGGAGTGTCTTTGGTGGAAGAAAGAAGGACTTGAGGAATGCAGGAGTCTGTTGGTATCCAACAGTATAAGCCCTTCCTAAAAAGAATTAGCTGACTGGGGTGAGTTTGGAAAACTAGAACCCAGCCATGGGCTGTGATCTGCACTGGCCCAACAATTGTAATTCCAGCCTGGATGAGGACTGGACTGGGGCGGCGGTGGCGGTTTCAAACGAGGTGTTAAGGGAATATATATTTCTAAGGATTTGCTCTCTCTTCCCCAAAGGGATTTCTTTGGAGACACTTGCCTTAGTAATCAGACTTGCAAATTAAGTCTGTATTTTCCTTCCAAGGACCAACTGCAAAGCACGCTAAATGCAAGGTATGTGGGTGAGAATAATGTGCTCTGATAAACAAATGGCCTTTCAACACTTAAAGCAAAACTTGCAGCTTATACATACCACCCCATAGCACTTAAAACACTCTCTGGGAGGTTTGCAATTTAATTATGGAGGCTACACATCCTCCCCCCCCCCCCCCCGCAGCAAGCTGGATACTCAATTTACCGACCTTGGAAGGATGGAAGGCTGAGTGAACCTTGAGCTGGCTGCCTAGGATTGAATCTGTATAATGAGCAGAATTTTGGCTGCAGCACTGCAGTTTAACCACTGTGCCATGAGGCTTCACTTAAGAGAGCAGATCTCATAAATGTGTGCTATGAATCCTCTATTTTGGCTCTAGGCCATTTAAATAATCAGCTGTGTAGGAGGTGGTGAAGGATATATGGTTCCCAAATGACTGGAAGAATCTCTAAGAAATGCAGACAGGCATTGAAAGCTTCTGCAAACCATGAAACTCCTTGCAACCATTCTGATGTCTCCCATTTATTCCTTGATAGCTATGTTTTGGCCTCAGGAATGCCTCAACATTTAATCATTACTATAGTTTGCTATAAGTGAGATTGACCAATTCTGAATGCCCATTGTGTTCTTTCCAGATGAAAATTTCTCCACACAATTGTCTGTGTCAGGATCACTAACCCCACTTTCAATACAGTATTATTTTTCCAGTATATTGAGATCTTCTTTTTTAGCCATAGTGCTGACTGCTTATACCTGCTTAATGAGTAAAGCAACCTTTTACTCTCCCAGGCATTTTGGACTCCACATTTCATTGTGATCAACCTCTGCACATTTTGGGTGGGGATGATGGGAGTTGTAGTCTGAAAATCTTTAGAGCACCAGCTTGGGGATGGTTAGAGGAAAGTCACTTGAACAAAAGTTCTTTTAGATTTACATCATTTTCTTATAGGTAGTCTACGTACATATCTCATATATTAGAGTGTCTTGCCACATAGAAATATATTGTTGATGCCTAGAAATTAAAAATATGAAAGGCTCTGTTAAGAGTCTGCAATGCTTTCTTTCAATGTAGAGTTTCATGTCTGTTTTTTCTTTACAAAGCAAAGCTGAATCTTTTAATAATCATCATCATGTGCCATCAAGTCAATTCTGACTTATGGTGACCCTTTTCAGGGTTTCCCAGGTAGCGAATACTCAGAAGTGGTTTACCATTCCTTTCTTCTGGGGGCAACATGAGGACAGTGCCGCTGGCCCAAGGTTGCAGAAACTGGTTCTTCCTCTAGGAGGCACAGTGGGAATCAAACTGCCAATGTCTGGTTCCGAGCCAAAGACCTAACTCCAGTGAGCTTGAGTTTATTTACCTTCCTTTAAATATGTTGAAACAATGGTTATGACTGCTATATTAGTTACTCTCATACTTACATTACAACTTTTTTTCCAGTGGACTGTTAGTACATCTAGTTAGGTATCCTGTTTGCCTCAGGTATTAAAGCCACTTCCTTAAATAGGGAGTAAAATCCTTGGAACACAGTTAAAGGGCTTACTTCTGAGCAAGTATGCATAGGACTCCACCATAAGAGAAAACCAAATGAATGTTGACATATTTTTGGACCAGGTTTTGTTTTGCAAGTTTTCAACTGATCCAGCTATCTGTTGTGGATGTTAAGTTCATGATTTTAAACAAAAGAGACCTTTGGTTTCAAGCTCAAGCAATAAGGGATGAAGCTTTCCTTGCCATGTATCTTGCAGAATTATTGTTGCATAATAAAAACATGTCATCTGTAACAGTCCACATTTTAGAGGCCTGAAATGATTTAATATGATAAATTATATAACACCAATCGTTTAGTCCACACGTAGCTACTTGATGTTATGACATTAAGACGACTAATCTTTGCTTGGCTAAAACATCAATTTTGTCAAAACATTCCGTGCTCATTAGAAGCCTGAACTTAATGGGCCCAAGGCCCATTTCATGCCATGAGGTCTTCTGATCTCATTGGGCCTCATGGCATTGAGTTATTGTTATGTTCATGCCTGCCTTATGGAAACGGCTTCATGAGGGCCATGAAGCCATAGGACACAGCAAGATCGAAAGCAACCATGTTGGACTAAAATGGATGGCAGCCATGGAACAGTCCAGCTCTATACAAGATGCTTGCTCATTTTGTTCAGATGAAGTGCATAGTAAGTGTGAGAACTTAAGAGCAAGGATAAAGAAGATGTTTGTAATGAGAGGTCAAGGCAAACATTATTAGGTGGTAGCAACAGAAGAAGAAACCACAAAATACTTGGTTTTATTCTGAAAATAATATGAAATAAGTGCATAATAGAAAGTGTAGGTTCAGACCAAATAGCTATCCAGTCCAAGTAAGCTGGTTTATTCAATTATTCTTATGTAAATTGCTGCTTGTTCTTTATTTATGTTCCCTCATTGCTAGTTTATTTTCATAATGAAATATAAGAATTATATATTCTCATATTTTATTATGAGAATGTTCCTTATAGGGCAATGGTTCGGTGATTTTTCTCTTATGTTCTTATATAATCATTTAAGTTTGCACTTTTCTCATTGTGTTATAGAGAAGCTATTTCTGACTTTGTAGATAAAGAAATGAAACATTTGATAATACATGTAATTACTGTAGCTATAATACGGGACACATTAGAAGAAAACAGAAACACGGTTATCTTTACAAGGACGCAAAAATTTGGAATGATTTTATAGTTGTACTTGAAATATGGACTGGAAAGCATAGATAAAAGAAGAACGTGAAGGTCCGATCAGGGAATGAAGAGATTAGTAACTATAGTAATTCTGGTAAAACCTGTTAAGTTGAACTTTTTTGTTATTTTTTTTATTCTAGTAGAATTGTATAAGTGGATGTAAAAGTACCCTTGCACTCTCTGAAATTTTACCCTTCCCCTACCCATGTCCACTCCCCCAGCCCCCCAGCCCCCTATCACCAAATCCTATCCCTATTGAAAATGAATAAAAATTAAATCTGAGAAGCCATTTAATGTTTTTTAACTTAGAAGTCTTGAGTCTCTGGTCATTGTTTGTGATTTAGTTTTGGCCTCAAGTCTCAGCCTTATCCTGAACAAGTTTCCAGAAAGCAGTATCCCAACATGATGCTTATTTCTCAGCTGGCAATAAGTTCTGTAGAAATTACTTGGAGAAATTTAATTATGGATGAACATAGCAGGAGGATTGGATGGTAATTTTGTGATCCAAGAAGGTTTGCTGCTAGATTGTTTGAGAAGTCCTGTTGATAGGGTGAGCTGTTCTACTCCACGTAAAGAAGGGGTAGTAATAAAATGTACAGAGAAGCCAAATCTTAATTGCAGTAGTGGCATTTTAACAGGACAATAACCAGAGCAGGCTGTATTTATGAACATCAAAGTGGGGAAAGCTGTGATTGCCAAGTCTGCAAATAGTGTTCCAAGGAATAGAATAAAGTCTTACTAAGCCGATTTTATATGGTCACTGTAGGCTTCATGTACTGATGATTGATGAGAAAATACAGCATTAATAAAATGTATTGAAAGGATTAAAAATAATATTTAGCTAGTAGAGCTTCAAGATAAAAACATTGCTAGTATATAACTAGTGCAGGAGATGTAAAACATCAGAACAGGGTATTCTGAGTCCCCCTACCACCTCCAACATTGGTGTTCAAAGCATAAGAATAGTGAATTTAAGGAGTGTATTGTAGTTTATGTTTGAATTTCTGTTGTTTTTTGTATGTTTTTGTGTGTTTGTTATAATATAAAATTAAGCATGCTTTTTCATTTTTTAAAATTCTTTAATTAATTTTATATTATAGCAAACACACAAACACACACAAAAACAACAAAAATTCAAACATAAACTACAATACACTCCTTAAATTCACTATTCTTATGCTTTGAACATCAATGTTGGAGGTGGTAGGGGGACTCAGAATACCCTGGTCTGACGTTTTACATCTCCTGCACTAGTTATATACTAGCAATGTTTTGATCTTGAAGCTCTACTAGCTAAATATTATCATTTTTTGATTCCCAAGTTGAGGCATGAAGTAAAATTCTAAGTGGGGTGTAATATAGTGAGTTTTCAATAAAGAAAAGAGTATTCTTACCAGCTTGAAAAAAGAATTCTGTTATAGTTATTGTCACTAGAATTTAGAATTTCTCAAGAAAAACCTATTTTTGTTTATTTCTAATCTAAACTACTAGCTGAAATCCAGTAAAGTTACACTCCCTATGCCTGATGGTGTCATCAGCCATGCCTGCATTTTAATAATAAAAAGTTTCCTCCCCTCTTTCCTCACCTGTTGCTAGGCTTCTTTAGGATCCCTTTGATCCTGAAAAGGCTTTAAATGTCTGAAAACCACTGTTGTGGCAGTGGCCATTTTCAGACATTTAAGACTCCTCCCCCTATCCCACTGCTCCCAAATGCTTCCCTAAGACCAAAGGAATCCTAAGAGAGACTAGGAGTTTGGAAGGGAGGATAGGAAACTTTTATTAACAAAAGATGGCAGTGATTGATGACATCATCAGGCTTATGCAGCCTGACTTTATGTTGCTGGATTTCAGCCACTAAAAGCAGGTTGGATGGTGGGATGGGAAAGGTGTGAAGGTTTCTCAAATCAAAAGACTGTCCATCCTGGTCTGAAGCTTTTTAGAGCTGGATTCTCTTATATGCCTGATAGCTACAGATCACAGAGGGAAAGTTCCTACTATAGGCAGCCCATGCAAAGAGCAAAGGAAAGTGGTATGTATGAAACAAGGGAAGCAGGTGGTTTGGGAGGGAGTTTACAAGGAAATTTTCAGATGCCAACCAGGGTTTCCCTAAATTCAAGAGCTCTAATTGGTACTTATTTTTTGTAAGTTAAAAATGCATCTGAATTGAACAGAAGCTCCTTACAGCAACGGCATGTTCCTAAGATTTTCTCTAGTTGTAGAAGTACCCATGAAGAATTTGAACATAAACAGGTTAATAAGACAGAATGCCTGCTGACAGTTCCTTCAGCCCTTTTCAGGGGTTCATAAAAGAGTTTCCTGGAAAACATGAACAGGGAGAAAGTCCTTGCTTGTCATTGTCTTCTCTTGAAGGACAGTCTGGAAAGCTGGTAATCTTCATGTGGATCGTCTCTGTGTGATGTAAGCATTTTCTATGTAGAGAAGAGTAGCTTATCTTTCTCTTCTTCTGGGGGCACCCTGAGACTGTGCAGCTTGCTCATAACTGCACAGGCTGACTCTACTCACAGGAGGCATAGTGGGGAATTGAACTCCCAGCTTCTGGCTCTGCAGCCAGATACCTAAACCACTGAGCTATCCAGCCAGCTTCTTGGATGAAACAAGAGCTGGCTTCAAGGTGCGAAAAAAATGCTGAAAACCATCATGGAAGCACCCTTTTAGTGATCTGACTGTTTCAAGCAAAGGAGGAGAGAGAACAAACTATTTCTTGAAAGAAGGAGGAAATTAACTAAGGAGTAAGTGGTTACTGAGCAGTTACTCAAGTCAACCTGGCTACCTGTTAATCTATCATCCTCACTGGTTAATTTGAATACAATGCCACTGCCCTTTCTGTAACAAGGGAGATACAGTCCCAGCAGATGAATAGTTAATGAGTGGGTTTTGAATTCTAGAAGCATCTGGCACTACAGTTCTAGCTGCTTGTGGTCAAGTGTGGAGGGTTGCAGCTTAAGGGTGCTTCTTGGCTGCATTTGTTATGGAATAATCGCTGTTCTGCTTGTGGAGTACTGTGATGTCTGTTATCACTCATGCTTGGCATGAACTTTTTCAAGGAAACTCAATTACATAATAAGATTTCAGTAATTTTTGTAAATGCTGCTCCAAAACTTCTTGTGGCTTGGGAAAACAGGGAATGTGTAGCAATCTAAACAGAGTTTAAAAATGTTACGGATATTGAGTGTTGCTGTCAACTGCATAGCTTTAAAATAATTCACATCTGTTTTATCATTATGGTAGGTGAATTCTGATATGCCAGTGATTAGTATCCTGTTAGCAACTGACAGATGAGAATGATAAGATCTTACAGAAGTGTTTATGAATCCAAGAGTCCCAAGTCTAGAAAAAGCATGCCAACCATGCCAAGTTTAATCTGCCTTTCCAACTAAGATTATGTTGATTAATGTGCTGATCTTTCATTGGTTACATCAAGTGTCTTGTGCATTTGGAACAAAATTCCCTTGGTAATATTGTTTATAACTATCTTATGTTATAGTTTTAAGAGCACAACATTGCCACTACAGTGCTTTCCCCCCCAAGGAGTAATAAGTGTATTGTAAGTACAGAAGTCTGTTCTGCTTCATGGCTGATTAAAAACCACATTTAAGGTTTTAGAAAGCAACTCAGACCCAAAAAAGGGGATTACACTTGCTGCTTTGTATGACAGTTCATGCAATGTCTTTTAGTGCTGTAGAATGACATACCATATAATACTATTTTAATCCATTTATTTAGACTGTTGTGTTCAATCTCAAGAGCAAAATCAGTAAATCCAAGTTATCCACAAAAAACAGCTTTAAATGCATAATGGCTTGGGCAAGCAAAATTGTACCAAATATGGTCAGACACATTTATTGGCTCTGTGAAAAATTGAGTAACATGTTGTCATCATACTGCGTTCTTTTGCACCTTTAAAGGAAGCAACTGCCATTAAAAATTGTAAAATCTAGGGAAAGAAGAAAGCCAGTATTCATAAAAGCATGGCACGTTGTTATTTCTCTTGTTTCTGTCACTATCTTCTTACTTTCTTAGTAGGGCGGTGCAGTCTTCAAACAGGGCTTAAGAATGAGCTATGAAAAACGCATTTTGGGGCTACTACCACCAGACACTCTGGCATATTTCAGGTAATTTATCCATGATCAGTTTACTCTGTTGAGACTAGATCCTGCTACAGTCTATAGATGGGTAAGTTTGCCCTTTTATAAGAATTTACCAAAGTGTGCAAATGACTTCATTCATGGAATTGTGAGAACCATGTGGTTCTTTTTTCATACATTGCCACTCTTGCACTGGATATGGTCATGTGGAAGCAGTTCTTGCTTCAGAACTGACAAATCACTTCATCCAGACCCAGGGGTGTGGGTGCTTCACTCTTCAAAGTCTGGCTATCAATTCCTGTATATCTGCCAAAATTAGGTTTACCACCTTTTTTTAATTGCCCCAACTAGCAGTAAAGTTTAAATCAGGTTTGGAAGAAATGAGCGAAACTACAGTTTTGGTTGTTAGTTGCACTGCTGTTTGAACCATGCCATGGTCATACTCGGGGCAACCTGAGATCTCCTACCATTTCAGACAGAAAATAAAGTGTCGCCTCTGTCATTGAAGCTCTTCTCATTCCTCACCTTTAGCCCAAAGAAGACAAGCAAGATCTCATTTCTTAATTTGCATAAAATGTATCTAACGTCCTTCTCCTTTGAGAAGCAAAGTGTGTACACATACGCACATGCAGAGCAAGAAAAGAAGTACCAGTTCATATTCTAAATCCAGGTAACTGCAAATCTCTAGAACATAACCAGTAAGATTCCTTTCAAGTGGGAATGGACAACTTGTGGTCTCCAAGTTGTGAGGCTGGATTTCCACCATCCCTTCTGTCTAGGGTTGATATTCTTGCACTGCAAGTCCCACCATCCCTTATTTTTGTCTATGTCGGCTCATGCTGATGGGAGTTAGAGTCCAAAAACATCTTGAGGGCTATATATTTTAGAGTATCTGAGTGCTAAGCACCATCCTGGCCCTTATGAAGATCCAGAATACATATTAAGTGGAATGTGTTTTTGCCTCTGATTTATTTATTTGTTTGTATATTTATTTAAAACATTTCTACCCCGCCTTTCTCCTTGTTTTCCTTCCAAGAATAGGATTTCCTCAGAAGCAAGTGTCACAACAGTGAGACGTGCAAATTAAGGTACTGTTTGCCTTCTAATGATCAAACACAAAGCCAAGTATGCTATGAGAAATAGACATGTTTATCACTGCTCAGAGCAGTGGTTCCCAACCTTGTTTGAGTCGCAACCCCCTTTTATAATAGCCAAGTAACCTGCGACCCCCATGCTTATGTTTGCATAAAAAGGCATTCTTAATGAGGGTAAAGAAAACACATTAAAAATACATTTTTCAGAATATAATTATAACCTAATATTTAATGTGTTGGTTATACTTGCACATGGGCAACCAGCTTTAAAATTTGCAGCTGAGTGTTTGTTGAAACCAATCTCACGTCATTCTCAACATTCAGTCTGTTTCTTGCCTTTATTTTGATATGAAGTAGCATTGAAAATCCACTCTTGCAGAGATATGTGAAGGCAAATGGAAGTAACACTCTAAAGGCAAGCATGGTGACATTTGTCTATGACTGATACACAGCACACCAGAACTAATTATGTGCCATGGAATTGTGCTGCAGATCCAAGAATACATCCTGTACATCATCAGGGATGCTGGCTGCATTCAGGAAAACAGAGAATAGATTTCATGCAGCTTCTTCTTCTGTAAGCTCAGAAAGCCTATTCATAATCCCTCAAGAGACCCAGAGCCTTGTTCACAGATTACCTTGGGCAGCCTGATCTTGCAGATGCTGATTTTTGTGGCCAAGGTTGGATTGCTAAGGGGGTTGCTGAACTTCTCCCAACTGGGCTCAAAGATGGAGCACTTAGGTGGAGGCATGAACTCTGCCATGTTGTGAGATCCACCAGGGCTGTCGTCATAGTTGTTCCCAAACATGGCGGCGCCATTGGTGCTGCTGCTGCTCACTCTCCTACTGCATCCGTCACTGACTCCACTACCACCACTTCAAAACTGGGGAAGAAACAGGCTGGGAGAGGTTAAAGGAAGGGAGAAGAAAAGGCAAAGTACTTCCAAGATGGGCAAGGGGGCAGAAGGACATTGCGATGCCCAGGCAGGGAGCAAAACTTTTGCACAGAGAGGATCCTCCTCAGAAACCAGCAAAAAGCTTTCCTTGCATCCACTGCAGAAGAGACGGGCTGTTTGTTTTTGTGCCCCTGTCTTGGGAGTTTGTTGTGTTTGTTGAGGGAGAGTTCTTCTTTTTTCCTTTTCCTCTTCTTCTTTAGCCTCCTTTAGTGGGACATGTCATCTAAAAATGTGTTGAGCATATTATTTAGTTTGGTCTATAGTATGTGGTTATATTAAGTTACATAAATGATCAGCACACTGTCAAGCACATATTCAGCAGGTTTGTACATGCAGAAGGTAAGTTATTGTGGTCACTGTCGGACCAGCTTCCATATACAGAATCAGAAGTTGCGCCACAAACCCCGATATCTTCACGTAGGATTGGAAATACTTCTATTGAAGGCTTAGAGAGATGCCATCAGCTGGGGAAGATAATACAGAAGCTGGGCCTTGGTCTGACTTAGTATCAAGACACTTCCATATGAAAGTGTTTACTCTTGAGAGTTAATACTAGCCTATTAAGGTCATGGTCAAATGAATTCGATTGAACATCTAGTCTGCCTAATTCCTAATTCATCTTATTATAAGCACAAACTCTCCTCTTCATTGCATCTCCTCATCCTAAATTTGGTCTCATCTGGTCTTTCAACACTGTGTCATCCAATGTGTATAATATGTTCCCCACCTACCTCCAGTCAGTCCACTCCTGCTACGTCCAAGTAGCTAGAATACAGCAGGTTCCTAAATAGCCATGTTGAGCTATCATTCACACTTGTTGAAAAACAACCCTGACAATTGCTTTGTGTTTGGGTGAGAAGTGGTTAACAGATGAAAAAAAAAGGAGTCAGCTTCTGGGATTTTCTCTTGTATGGTGTTTGTGAATAGTACTGAGCACAAGAGGGCATCAGACCATCTTGCCTGCTGCCATTGGTGTCATTAACACTCAGGCTGCCCTTTGCTATGTAAAGCCTGGCATCCTTTTTCTTGCTGGCAATGCAGGCACGATATTGTGCAGCAATATTGGGCCATTCCCTGGTGTTTTTAATCAGGGATACAGAAGCACATTTTCCCACATTCATAAACTGGAGGTGTTTTGAAGAACTGAATATGGTATGGGGACTTGCTTTTCAATCTCATGTATGTAGTCTATTGGTTCCCCAACTGGGGGGCACAAAGAAGGGGGATGAGCAAGTCTGTGAAATTCTTTATCATCCTTTGTATTAATTCTGTTTTCTGCTAGGGATGTTAGTAAAGGAGATAATTGGAAAAGGAGAGGCGAGGAGGCATAATGGTTTTTCAAAACTTGATAAGGGGATGTGGCGTTGAGATCAAACTACAGTTTTGGTTTCAAGGCTTCCCAAAATATGTCATTACAATTATAGGTACATTCTAAAAGAAACTCTTTGTCATTTCTCAGCAGGAACTAAAAGTTACTTTTAATTATTTTTTTGAGAAATCAGTAGCTACAACTGTTTGACCTATGGTGCAAAACATAGATAAGAACATGAGCCCTGCTGGATCAGGCCAAGGGACCATCTAGTCCAGCTTCCTGTATCTCACAGTGGCCCCACCAGATGCCTCTGGGAGCACACCAGACAACTAGATACCTGTCTCCTGATACCACTCCCCTGCATCTGGCATTTTGAGGTACCTTCCTTTTAAGCCTGGAGATTATACATCCCCATCATGGTTTATAATCTGCGATGGACTTTTCCTCCAGGAATCTGTCCAATCTCCTTTTAAAGGCATCTAGGCCAGATGCCATCACCACACCCTGTGGCAAGGAGTTCCACAGACTAACAACACTCTGGGTAAAGAAATAGTTTCTTTTGTTCTCACTCTCCCAGCCCTCAATTTGAGTGGATGTCCCCTGGTTCTGGTATTGTGTGAGAGGGAAAAGAGCTTCCCTGTATCCACTTTACCCATCCTCTGCATAATTTTATATATCTCAATCATGTCCCCCCTCAGGCTCCTTTTCTCTAGACTAAAGAGTCCCAAACGCTGTAGCCTTTCCTCATAAGGGAGGTGCCCCAGCCCAGTCATCATTTTAGTCATTCTCTTCTGTACCTTTTCTAGTTCCACTATGTCTTATTTGAGGTGCAGCGACCACAACTGTACGCAAGAGTGTGGCCTTACCAGTGTTTTGTACAATGGCATTATAATGTTGGCTGTTTTATTTTCAATCCTCTTTTTAATGATACCTAGCATGGAGTTGGCCTTCTTTACTGCTGCCACACACATACTTTCCTGTCATATATCTATTCACCTCAACACCCACAACACCTCATGAAGCAGCAGCATAAGACAAGGCCCTTGAATCATGTGATATATCTCCACCACCATGTAGTGAGATCACACAACTATGAAAGAAAATAACAATTGCCATTATATCAGACTACAGTAACTATAATTGTAATTGTAAAAGTAGTAATTATCTCTTGTTAAGTAACAATGCAAAGGTAATGTGATTCTGTCTAATATAGTTATTTGGGAAAGAAGGTTCCTTGACATTTAGTCCAGTCGTGTCCGACTCTAGGGCGCGGTGCTCATCCCCGTTTCCAAGCCATAGAGCCAGCGTTTGTCCAAAGACAGTTTCCGTGGTCACGTGGCCAGTGCAACTAGACACGGAACACCGTTACCTCCCCACCGAGGTGGTACCTATTTATCTACTTGCATTTTTACATGCTTTCGAACTGCTAGGTTGGCAGGAGCTGGGACAAGCGATGGGAGCTCACTCCGTCGCATGGATTCGATCTTACGACTGCTGGTCTTCTGACCTTGCAGCACAGAGGCTTATGTCTTCTCGAAGGCTTTCACGGCCGGGATCCGATGGTTGTTGTAGGTTTTTCAGGCTGTCTGGCCGTGTTCTGGAGTTTTTTATTCCTAATGTTTTGCCAGTCTCTGTGGCTGGCATCTTCAGAGGGCAGGAGTCACATACTTCACACACACACACTACACCAGAGCACAAACAGAGTTCTAACTCCTGTCCTCTGAAGATGCCAGCCACAGAGACTGGCAAAACATTAGGAAGAAAAACCTCCAGAACACGGCCAAACAGCCCGAAAAACCTACAACAACCAACCTATTTGTAACTAGTTGTTTTCAAGCTCTTTAAGTGTACACTGAAAGAAGTCGAATATTAAAACTGCCTGGAGGGGCTGAATGGGGATTCAAACCCAGGCCTCCTGAATCCTAGTGGATCACTCTATCCACTGCACCTGTTAAATCACTGGGACATGCTCCCACACAGGTTACAGCTTTCTGTAGTGCTGAAAGGAAGTCATCTGTGTCAGTGTGTTGTGTAGTGAGGTCATGTGAAAATAATAGTTTGTCCTGGTACAGCCGTTCTGATCTGGTTGTAGTCCATGAAACCTCATGCCATCAAAGATTTGTTGGTCTTGACAACATGAAACTATCTGCATTTTTATTTATTCATATTTTGGTATTGTGCTAAAATAAGAGTTGCTTAATAAGAGTGCTTAAAAGCACATTTCAACAATGGTTGCCAGTGGTTTCTATGACACAGTATGCAAACCTTTGCTTCAAATAGTAGTGTGAGAAAGAAACGCTCTCCGGGCATCCTTGGAAATATCTCTGTGTTGACATAACAGAAAGCGAGGCAGTGTCTGGCAGGATGACACCGCGAGACAGCAAAGTTATTGCCTGCTGGCCCCTGCAATAGAGACATATCTCCTGAAATGATGCTTGAAGGCAGAGGCTTTTTATTCCAGACAGTATAAGCTCCTTTAATGCACTCTCCAACTTGGTGAAATATTGAATTCTTAGAGTTCTATTAAGCTTCTCTTGGGGCTCCAGAGAGGATACATTTCTCCACAGTGAGCTGCCTAAGCTGCTTATCTGGCTGTGCTTTAGTCTATCCGTGTCGTTTTGGAAGATATTTCCATTTGCTTTTGTGTGCAGATGAATGAATTTAAACCCTCTCCAGCGTTCACGTAAGCAGTGTTTGTCTGAGTTCTTTTTCCCATTGAAAAAACTGGTTCTTAACTTCTCAGGCTGGAATCACCCATGTATTGTTATGTGCCATCAAGTCGGAAATGACTTATGTTCACCTTCATAGGGCTTTTAAAGTTAAGTGAGCTATTTAAGGAGTGGTTTTACCAGTTCCACACCCCCAGTGAGTTTCCATGGACGAGTGGGGATTTGAACCCAGGCCTCTATCCACGACACTTTCTAAATTACTGGGACATGCTCCCAATTAGATGAGGTTAGGATGGAGTTTAAAAGCCCATGGGATCTATCCTTCAGGAGATAGGAATTACAGCCTGGAGCAGGACAGTGGGAAACATGAGCCTCTCCAGGTGTAGAACTATAACACCTACCATCCTTTGTAGTTGATTATGCTAGGTAGGGCTGATAGGAATTTCAGCAGTCCAGCAACATCCAAAAGACCACAACGTCTCCATTTTTGTTCTGGAATTTGCATGTCAGGGTACTGTCTTAATTACAGTTAATAAGGAATAGGTGCTATTGAATGTCCTAGAAAACATGCAGAGGACTGAGCTATAAATCTATTGCTTGAGATCAAATTTGTTTTCTGCTGATGGGAACGAAAGAACAAAGGGGTAGTACTTCCTGTCTTTTGAACAACGTTTCTCTTGTGTTGGCAGCAAGACCGTAATTGGGAATGTGGAAAGAAACCCTTAAAATAACTTGAACTTCATAATGGTTGCTAAGGACTTCATATATATATATATATGAAGTAAATATATTTTGCTTGTGTTAGCCAGCTATTAAAAGATATATTACATTTTTTAAAAGTGTGTTTAAAGCTATGTCAAATTTATATTTGACAGCGGTGGGAATATCTTTTTACAGCTCCTCAAAATTACTTTTTGTTATGCAGGCAGTAAGCTTTATTTCTTACTCAACTCTTCTGCAAAACACAACGTTAACTCAGTTCTTGGATAGCAAAAAAATCCAATGTAAAGAGTGTGTGAATTTTTCTAGGTTTGTGTGGATAGGCACGCATGTATGATTTAAGAAGTATCCCCAGCAATAATGTTTTCCAGCAACAGTAAATTAGTTTTGGACTACCAAATTAGGTAGTTGAACAGATGTGAATAATCTTATTTTATATTGGTCTTTTGTGCATGGCAAGGTTAAAAAAATGATTATTGTAGCACAAACGAGCAGAGTAAAAACAGATGACTTAAATATTACTTACCAGAAACAAATTTACCTTGAGTTGGAGGAAGTATTCTTGTTTTTTTCTTGTATTTTCTACACACAGTTCCTCACACCTTAACTTCCTGAGGAGACTGTGAAGACCTTTTTAATACTGTTCAATGAAAAGGAGTGAGTCAAAAGCATGCATTCTGTGGTACATAACAGGAAATCAGTAGAAATCCAGGTGTTGGAAACATCTGCATTAAAATTAGAAAGCTACAATTTTGTCCTCTGTGGAGATAATGTATTGAGGGCATGTCTGGATGGGCATATAGCTTGCTATTTGGATTACTTTTTGCTGTATGGTTCAAATCAAATATTGCATGATACACCCCACCCCTTTTTAGAACTGTCCCGCTCCTTTTTGGCACAGCGCTAGGGCTACAGTTTTTCTGGTGTGCTCCGGGGTGCCCCTAATTAGTTTGTTCTGTAGCCCATGTAGATGGTTAGTTCACAACTAAACAGTTGTGGGCAGTGTTATCTGAGGCGACAACCCTGCAATGTATTTGGTAGGCTGTGGAATTGAAAGGTTTGAAATACATATTTTACTATTGCAACTCTATTCTCGATAAACGAGATACATTGGTGGTATTATGTGTGCCATGTTAGGTAGATGCACTGATGTTTTGCTATGTCATTGCCTTTATTTAACCAAAAAAGAGAAAGAAAACTTGCTGTGGCCCACTGAATGACAGCTATGAGAAAAGGCGGGGAAGGGGAGTGTCATTAATCAAAAAGGGGGCAAATGGGAACGATCCAAAGGCCTATCTGGACCCTTCTCATGGGAGAAAAAACATTGCTCAGTGTAAATGGAAGAATCGCTTGGGTGAGAGATAAAATAGATCACACTGAAGATCAGAACCTTTTAAGTGTGAACCAGACCCCTCCAACTTCCTCCATCTGAAGTGCTCTGACATGCAATTCTGTGGGCCTGTCATATAGTGCCTTTATAATTCAGGAACTCCTGTTTGGGATGGACGAACCAGTTAATTCAGTCTCTCTTATGTTCTCTTTTTCCTCACTCTTCAATCCATTCCATCCCATTTCCACATCAGTTTGCAATTTTCTGAAATATCCGCATGGACAATTATATGCACTTTCATGTGCCCTTCTCCAAATATATGCACTTTTGATATGATTTTCTATTTTTTCAAACATACATCCATGCATGTTCATGTGAATAGGCACATATTCATGTGTGTTTGTTAAATTGGAGAAGTGTATGATCACATTTGGAAAAGTGTGAATGGCAAAAGGTAAGTACATTTTGCTTTATCAGGGAATTTTAACTCAGTAAAGGTAAAAGTAAAGGTTCCCCTTGACATTTAGTCCAGTCGTGTCTGACTCTAGGGCGCGGTGCTCATCCCCGTTTCCAAGCCATAGAGCCAGCGTTTGTCCGAAGACAGTTTCCGTGGTCACGTGGCCAGCGCGACTAGACACGGAACGCCGTTACCTTCCCACTGAGGTGGTACCTATTTATCTACTCGCATTTTTACATGCTTTCGAACTGCTAGGTTGGCAGGAGCTGGGACAAGCGACGGGAGCTCACTCTGTTGCGTGGATTCGATCTTACGACTGCTGGTCTTCTGACCTTGCAGCACAGAGGCTTCTGCGGTTTAACCCGCAGCGCCACCACGTCACCTTTAACTCAGTAGGTTTGCATTAATGTGTACGGTGAAAAAGTTTCCTAGTCTTTTCCTGGTTCACACATAATATATATTCCCCCTGCCATTTTGGGATCCAGTGAACCCAAACCACCATTTTGAAACTGTGTGTTGAATATTTATTTTGCTGCAAGAAGACAGACTGAGAAGCTGAACTGCTAAGGGTCCTACCTATGTAGAAACTGTGTCATGTTTGCAGCAGCCCTTGTAACATATACAACATACTCTTCCTTCATGCCTGCCTGCCTGCCTGCCTGCCTCTTTCTTTCTTTCTTTCTTTCTTTCTTTCTTTCTTTCTTTCTTTCTTTCTTTCTTTCTTTCTTTCTTTCTTTCTTTCTTTCTTTCTTTCTTTCTTTCTTTCTATACCGCCCATCTGACCAAAGGCCACTGTGGGCAATTTACAACATTTTTATATATGTCTCTTGTCTTGCCAGTCCTGGAGTTTTTGAACCACAAATGCATGCGTGCATGTGGGTGACCCAGAATCATTATATGCAGGTTGGGCGGCACAAATGGTGGTAGAAATTCAAATAGCTGTTCCTGTCACCCTGGCCTTGGCCTCATTCCTTTCTACAGATCAGTTGTGGGCAACTGTGGCCTTCTACATGTTGTCGGATGGTAAATCCTATCAACCCTATTTAACCAGTGGTGAAAAAAATGATCAGAGCTGTAGTTTAACAAAATCTGAAGGGTCATAACTCTTCCACCCTAGTTTCAACCCCTTTTGTGCATTTGTTCCCCCACCCTGCCATTTTTACAATGTACAGAGATGAGGGGACTCTTAACCTGTTCTCTTTTGGACATTTTTTCTAAGCATGCTTTTGATGCAAGTTGATAGGTTTTGAAAAGAAACTCCTTCATTTTTAAGTGTAGTTTAAAGTTTAAAGTATGTAATGGTTGCTAACCTGTGCATGTATATTTCGAAGAAGGAATTAAATGCAACTTTTAATGGGAATTATGCCCAGTTTAATGTGTATAGCATTGTACCTTTAAGGGACCATATAGTCCTTGTAAGAAACTTCAACCCTTCTTCTCTTTTTTGTTGCAGATTGGACCAGATCGAGTTGTAGCACTTTTTGAGAAAAGTATCTTCCACAGATATTGTCAGTCCCCAAGATCTGAAGAGAAAGCATATGCTGCCACCTAATGGATAGCAGGAGAGACTTCATCTTGGCGTTGGGAGTCCTCAGGAAAAAGAACCCTTTATGCCATTTGGCAAAATTAAAGGGAAATGAAAAGGGAAAAGATACTGGGGGGGGGGGGGGGGGGGCAAAAATATCATGGGTGTGGCACTTTGATTAACAGATTTATTTCAGTGTGAATCTGTAAGTCTTTAAAATGCCACAATATTTTGTTTTTTCCTTTCTTTCTTCCCCCTTTTTTCTTTCCACTTTAATTTTGCCAGCATGCTGAGATATACTAGCGTAGCTACCTCTTTGGAAATTGCCTGAAAGCTACTATAGCTGCTGAACTGATTCGCTGCATGGATCAAAGGCTCATTGTTGTTCTGTCATGGTCATTGCTAAAAGACCAGTTGTGAATTGGACCAGATAGTAGTGACCATTCATATATTCATGATCTTGACACTTTATACATATAGTAACCAAGATTCTAGGGAACTGGTATAGCTTGGTGGGTTGGAGCACCTGCCGGGGGGGGCAGAAGTGTGAATACCTACCATGTCTTCAGGAAGAGGAGCCAGCTGAGATCACCCAGAGAGTGTGTGGTTGATGGAGTTACAAGTCCTGACTTCTGTACTTTGTCAGTTTATAATAAGAAACCTGGTTTATTTGTTTAGATTTTTTTTTTAAAGAAACAAGTCCCTCTTTATATTTTCTATTGGCTATTTTCAATTTTGGATTATTCTTTTTACAGTGTACAGTAGCCAGTATTTAGTGTAGCGGTCACCCTGTCATGTGTATTCAGCAGTGCATTTGCATGAACCAATAAGGAGCTGTTGGGAGGCGGAGCCAGCTACATAAAAGGGGGGCTGAAGCAGAGAGAGGGGTAGATAGAGAAAAAATGTTATCTGTATTAAGTCTAGAAGAGGTTAAAGGAATATCCTGAACGCTTTGTGTAACTTTAAGAATGTGCTTAAGAACTATTCATGAAACAACTTTTAATCAATAAACCTGTTCTTATTTCAAAGTTAAGTACTGAATGGACCTCAGTCTTTCACAGTAAACATAGTTGTTAAAGAGATCAACTGGTGGCAGCGTAGTAAAGGACATGGTGGGTGCCTGAGATTGGTAGGTACACGCAAGGGGCACATCAAAGATTGATGGTGAGTGACAGGGTACTGAGACAAGTGGTGTTAGCTTGTAGGACGGTCGTGACAATTGGTGTACAGCGGTGTGATCCGACATAATCCAGTGAAGCCTAAGTTTTAAAAGTTAATTTTGTGGGGTCGTGGTTACCTATTTAGTTAGGATCTGTGGTAAAGAAGTGGGTCACTTGCTTTAAAAAAAAGCTTACGTTCATGGAAAAGCTTAAGTAACAGGGCTTCTGAACCCAGATCTGAGGGAACTTAAGTGAGGGAACTGAATCTTAAAGGAAACTTCTTTTACCTCAGGATTTGGAAAATCTAGTGAGCTTACCCGAAATCTGGGGCTCAGAGAGAGAGAGAGCTATCGTGGATGAGAGGGAAGCCAGGGTTAAAACAAATCTGTGGTAATAATAAAAAGCAGAGGCTTGAAAAGAAAATTATTTTGGTGTCTGAGGGCAAGAATTGCTCAGATGAAGTAACACAGTAACTAAAAGGTTGTGAGCTAGAAATCAGCCAGAGAGAGCAGCTTAGCAAGAACAACGTAGTTACTGGAATAAAAAGCAGAAAGACAGGTCCTTTTTAAAAGCAGTACAGACATTAAAGACTAATTCACTCTGACTTAAACATGCCACCCAAACAAAGCCAAAAAGGGAGTCAGGAGGCACAAAGTTTACCTCATGAAGTGGAGGGAAATGGAGACCCTCTAGCTCCAGGGGAACAGGAGGAAATTGATGAAAATGCCTCAGAAAGACAAGGTGTTCTAAGCCCCCAAGAGTTTGGAAAATGGAGGTTAGAGCAGGAATTCAGGCTTAAAGAATTGGAGATCAGAGAGAAAAGCCAGGGCTGAAAGAGCTAAGGAAATAGAACTTGAAATGGAGAAAGAAAGGGCCAGAGAAAGGCAAAGAGACAGAGAAATGCAGTTCCAAATAGAAATGAGGAAAATGGAACTAGCCTCTCAAAACAACAATAATAGTAATTCAAATGAGGGTACTATTCCATCCAAAGTAGATCTGAAGAAATTCCCTCAGTACAAACAGGGAGATAGTCCAGAATAATTTCTTATCTCATTTGAAAGAACTTGTTGGGACTTTGGAGTGAAAGATAAGGAGAAAATGATAATTTTAAGATCTAGGATCGGGGTGCTCTTGAAGAAATCTGTTCTCAAATGCCTAGAGATGAAGCTAGAGACTTTGACGCATATAAAAAGCTTGTGTATTCTAGATTTGGGATTGATGCTGAACATCTCAGAAAAAAAATTCAGGTCAATTAACAAGAAATCTGATGAATCGTTTGCTCAATTAGGTGCACGCATGGGTCAGTTTTTGAATAGGTGGTTGGATCAGGAACATGTAACCACATTAGACCAAATGAAGAATGTAATTGGGTTAAACAGTTTTATTCTGTGTTACCAGGAGAACTGAGGTATTTAGTCAAAGACAAAGAACCCAAAAATATTCAGCAGGCTTCAGAAATCGTGAATTTTATCAGTGGGATCAGAGATCCTAAGTTTTCTGAGATAAAATTTTACAGACAGAACTGGGACAACAGTAAGAAACCGTTCAATAAAAATTACCTCAGTAAAATGTCAGGGGAAGATGGCCAGCTTGGTACCACACCTAAGTTGCCAGGGCCTAGTCCGCAGAAGCGAATGAATCTTAAGGAAAAATTTGATAGATCTCCTCAGTATGATCAAAGGGCTAATAAACGATCCTATAACTGTGGTGAATTTGGACATGTTTGCTCAAAATGTATGAAAAACAATAAAAATAAAAATGAAAAACATGATAGCCAGAACAAGAAGGTTTACTGCATAAAACCTGTGGAAGCCATTACTGAAGGAGGCTGTAACAATGGTTCTGTCTCCATGGCAACTAGCGTGACAGAAAAATCAAATCTGCCACAAGCAAGAGTCGTGTAGTGCTTTCTTATAAAAACATAATTTATTGCAAAGCTCAGGGGAGAGAATTCTTATTAATGGTACATCGTATTTAGGGACAGTAGATATATGTTCCCACTTAACTCTGTGTCATCCCGATGTGGTTGCTAAAAACAAATACTTACAAATCAAACTGTTACTATCAAGGGAATAAGTTCTATTCCAGTGACTTTACCTATGGCTAAAGTAAAGATAACCTGGGTTATCGAGACTGGGTTGGAATTTGGGATGTGGCAATTTCTGATCAAATTCCAGCACCTTGTTTGATTGGATTAGATCTCTCCAAGCATGTGCAGAGTGCTTTTGTTGTAACACGTTCCCAGGGAAAGCAGTTAACAATCCCTGAGGGAAAAGTGGAATTCCTAACTTCTGAAATTAACCTGGAAAGCCCCAGCTTAAAAGGAAACCCTGAGGTGAATGAAATGGCAGAAGTTATATTTGTGAAGAATCCTAATACTTCATCCTTTGTTAATGAACAGAAGGAAGATATCACCCTTATACAGTGCTTTGAGAAAGCGAAGGGAACTCCCTCTTCATTATTGCCCGAACGCCCAGAGAGATTTATAATAGATAACAATTTGTTATATAGGGAAGTTTTGTTAGCACCTCAGAGGGGTGAAGATGGAAACCTCAAACAACTTATTGTACCTGAAAAATATAGAGACAAGATCTTAAGCAAGGTGCATAGTGATGCTTTTGGAGCTCACATGGGTGTATCGCGAACCAAACAAAGGGTTGCAAGGAACTTTTACTGGCCAGGAATGGGTCAGCAAGTTAAGCAGTTTTGTCAAGCTTGTGATACGTGCCAAAGAAGGGGTACTGGAAACGACAAAACTAGGGCTAAACTGTGCACTTTACCTATTATTTCAACCCCATTCCAACGGTTAGGTTTGGACATCGTAGGACCCCTGCCCCGAGCTACCAAAAGAGAAAATAAATTCATATTAAGCATAAGTGATTTCACTACTAGATATCCTGAAGCCATACCCTTACGAAATATTGAAACTGAGATGGTAGCAGATGCATTGATCGGTTAGATGTGCAGAATGGGCTTTGCCTCTGAAATAGTCACAGACCTAGGAACCTCCTTTACATTGAAATTAATTAAAACACTGTGGCAAGTTTGCAGCATCACCCATGTAACATCGTTCCCTTATCATCCTCAAACAAATGGGCTCGTGGAAAAGTTCAATGGAACTTTAATGAGGATGATACGGGCATATGTTGCAGAAAATCCTTATGACTGGGACCGCAAGATACAATCCCTG
Source organism: Intellagama lesueurii (assembly GCA_037013535.1). Taxonomy (NCBI): domain Eukaryota; kingdom Metazoa; phylum Chordata; class Lepidosauria; order Squamata; family Agamidae; genus Intellagama; species Intellagama lesueurii. The sequence goes on along the minus strand of JBAJHW010000005.1, from coordinate 64,707,150 downwards.
CTCTATGCCTATAGAGATGTCCCCCAAGAGAGCACAGGCTTTAGTCCCTTTGAACTTTTATTTGGAAGATGAGTTCCGGGCCCTCTAGAACTGTTGAGACAAAATTGGGAGGATTATAAGGAAATGGACCCTGTCTCTGTAATAGAATATTTGGATGACTTGATGAATACTTTGCAGAGATCTTTAGAACTAGCAGGGGAGAATTTGAAGGAGGCCCAACACAAACAGAAAACCTGGTATGATCGCAAAGCCAGAGGGAGATTGTTTAATCCTGGAGATGAGGTGTTAATGTTGAGACCCATCAAAGGGAACAAGCTTCCATTAGCTTGGGAAGGTGCATACACTGTAGTCTCCAAGATGAGTTCAGTCAATCATATTCTCCAGAGGGGGGATATGAAAGGTGGTCCATGTGAATATGATAAAGCCATATTTCCAAAAAGAAAACCTGGTTTTATTTTCCATAACCAAAAACCCAGAAGAAGAACAAAAGCTATTATGCTGGGAAGGCAGAAGGGAGTCTAAAAACAACCCCGGGGACGTAGTCCTTAGCCCTGCACTTTCCCCAGAACAGAAAGAAGAGGTGTCTGCCCTTCTTCAAAAATATAAAGTTGTATTTTCATTGAAACCAGGTGTAGCAAAAGGGGTTGAGCACAGTATAGACACAGGGGATGCTAGACCTATAGCTGTTACTCCCTATAGAATAACTGGACCCTATATGGACAATATGCACACAGAGTTAAATGAAATACTGAAGGCAGGATTAATGATAAACTGCCAAATGTCAGATTGGTAGTCATGAAATAAAGTACCTGGGGCATCTAGTTGGGGGAGGAAAGATCAAGCCCCTAGATGATAAAATAGAGGCAATTGACAAATGGCCTATCCCTAAGTCCAAAAAGAAAATCCGTTCCTTCATTGGACTAGCTGGATACTACCAATGATTCGTACCCAACTTCAGCGAGATAGCTGAGCCTCTGTCCAATTTGACCAAGAAGAAGCAAGCCGAGACCATCTTGTGGACCCCGGAGTGCCAAGATGCCTTTGAACGACTAAAGACAGTGCTGACATCGAGACCTGTTCTGATGACACCTGAAAAGGAGTTTACCATTTATATGGACGCATTGAACGCTGGACTGGGAGCTGTTCTTTGCCAGACGGACGTCAATGGGACTTTTCACCCGGTAACATACATAAGCAAAAAACTGCAACCTAATGAGAGACACTTATCAACCATTGAAAGAGAATGTTTGGCTATTGTCTGGGCTCTCCAGAAGCTAAAGCCATACATATGGAGAAGAAGGTTTACACTGTGCACTGACCACTTACCTTTGAAATGTTTGAGAACTTTGCAAACAAACAGTAGCAAACTGACCAGGTGGTCCTTGATTCTCCAAGATTATGACTTTGAAATTAGAAACATCAGAGGATCTTTAAACGTGGTAGCGGACGCTTTGTCCAGAAGACGTAATGACTAAATGTAAATGTAAATGTTTATGCTTATATCTGTAATGTTTGATTTCATCTAGGTGTAAATGTTTATGAATGTATGGTTTCCAGGAATGTATAATGTGGTAAGTTTAAGTAGTAAATGTATTATTTGATAGAAGCCCATATGGAAAGTGTGTATAGGTAGTTATAAGTATGATAAGAATGTTAGTAAATTTATTAAATGTCTTGCTGTTTGTTTATGAGGGTAAACTGGTAAGTTTTCCCCTCATAAGACAAACCTTTTAAGGGGGGAGGAGTTGTAGCGGTCACCCTGTCATGTATATTCAGCAGTGCATTTGCATGAACCAATAGGGAGCTGTTGGGAGGTGGAGCCAGCTACATAAAAGGGGAGCTGAAGCAGAGAGAGGGGTAGATAGAGAAAAAAAAGGAGTGGAGAGTTTGAAGAGATAGAGAAATAGTTTGGGAGTTGTATGGCAGAGAGAGATTTTAGTGAGTGAACAGTCAGAATGTTATCTGTATTAGTTAAGTCTAGAAGAGGTTAAAGGAATATCCTGAACGCTTTGTGTAACTTTAAGAATGTGCTTAAGAACTATTCATGAAACAACTTGTAATCAATAAACCTGTTTTTATTTCAAAGTTAAGTACTGAATGGACCTCAGTCTTTCACAGTAAACATAGTTGTTAAAGAGATCAACTGGTGGCAGCGTAGTAAAGGACGTGGTGGGTGCCTGAGATTGGTAGGTACACGCAAGGGGCATGTCAAAGATTGATGGTGAGCGACAGGGTACTGAGACAAGTGGTGTTAGCTTGTAGGATGGTCATGACATATAGCAGGTGTAGTCCTTCAGATTGCTGATGGCAGAAGAACTGAGAGGGATGTTTCACCACATACCCTCTAAAAGTATTCAGGTTGTTTAAAATATCAGGGTGTTAAGATGTTAAAATGCTAGGAACCAGCAATAGAGCAGCAAATGTTTAAAAACCAAGTACTGAATGCCAGGAGGAAGAGAAAGTCCTTAGTATGCTGTGTAAACGCTATTAATGATATACCAAACAAATCTGTTTAGAGAGAGTATTGCTGGTATGAAGAATGCTATTTCCTTGGTAGTGACCCATTTTATCTTCCCTGGTGATGCACAGCTTGCACTCAGTAAAGAGGTAATCACTGGACAGCATTGCCTTCTCTGACCCGCCCCCCCCCAACCTTCTCTTTGCCCACAAGTCTGTGCTGGTGCAGAGCCAGGTTGCCATTTTCATTATTGTTACCCAAACACATATAGCTGTGGTGTTCTTTTGTAGCCAGACCAAAAGAACAAAAGGCAATACTCTTTGATTCTTCTAGCGGCCAATTCTGATATTGCATCTTGGAAATATTTACCAGAAGAGAAATGATAAAACAGAAGAATGCTTTCCTTGCCACTTAGAATTGAGAAAATAGAATTGAGAAAATAATGGCATAAAACCTGAAAAGGTATGCCACAATGCCTTTAAAATGACCTTAGAGTAACTAGAAAGCTTTTACAAAGTTACTTTTAGGTGTATAACTTTGTAACAATTTCTTACATTGCTTTCACTGCAATGTTATAAGTACATTATTTGCTAAGTCCAAACCAAGTTGTTACAAGCAACTACACGACTTATAACCAGGTTCTCTCGAGTTCTGATTTGGAAGTCCTTGTGCCTTTGGCAAACCTGTCTAGTATGAAGGCCTGTTTAATTGGTTGTAGCAATATTTCCTCAGTAAAATCAATGAGTTGGCCACACACTGTACCCTAAATATCATTCCCCCAGCGGCATTTGTGTTGAAAAATAATGTACAAACAGTCTTTGGAATAAGTTCAAAGATGACAACATATTGCTCAGCTAAAAATCTATAGGAAGTGAAGACGCACATATACTGAACTGGATAGTCTGCCCTGAGTTGATAAATTGCAGAGGTGTGGTACTACAGTACCCATTACCCACAGTCACAAGCCAACACTTCACTTGGGCAGTAGATTGAAGACAGCTGGAGTGGAGTTTTCAGATTTTTTTTAAAAAAAATTAGTTTGTTTAAATTTATGAGTGGCTTAAACAATTTCCCATTTTGTCAGATGTTATCCTCCTATGTATGTTTGGCTTGGTGCCAGGCTGGGTTAAGCTGGAGGTGTGTAAACTGAATGCCACTGATGTGCGGGTGTGAGCTTTGCGGCTCCTGAAGTTATTCTTCCCTCTGTGTGGACAAACAGTGGTGAGAAGAGAGTAAATGGTTGTGATGTCGACCAACTGTCCGAGCCACAGATTCCAGGTTCACTCATACATGCAGATCTACTCTAACAAAATGGTCCAAATGGAGGAGAGGAACTTTATTCACAGTAACATCAAGAAGAAGAAGAAGGCGACTTGAAAAGCAGTGCTGGCTCTCTATCCAACTGTGTCATTTCACTAGTGGAAAGAGTGTTGCATTGACAGGAGCCTATTTTGGCCTAGTTCATGAGGGGGAAATCCAGTTATGTGAGTGGTTGTGCAATTAATTGCACAAGTGGCAGCATGCCTGGGAACTCTAAGAACAAATGCACTATGACTTCCACAACTGGAAAAAAACAAGAGAACTCCACTAGCAGGCGGTTTTCCAACTTTCTTTATATTGGATTGGGGCCATTATTTTCACTGATTTACAAATTATGAACAGTGAGTTAATAGGCTATACAGCATGACAGTAATAATTGACTGACAAGTATAACCCACAAAGTTTAGCTGTAGCCTTACGGGCTATACTTGCTTAGGTGGCAGTAAGACCTGCTAAACACAGTCAGATAAGTAGACATATATAGGACCCCACTATTCATTTTTGATGTATTGGTGAATTATATTCTTGTTTCATTATCTTTTATGCACTTTAAATCAAGTATTTTTGCACTGCAATAAAGACACATTAATTCATATTCACATTTTTGGTAGTTCTAAACCATGACACTTCTTCCAAGGAGCAATATTTAACATATTGTATTCTCCATAGAGAGAAAGGTTGATATAATCAAGTAGCCTTGTGACACTCAGCTTTAGTCATCCTTTTTGTTAATATTTTAGCTCAACCCTACCAGAAAAATCAGCATGACGTGGGAAAGAGGAAGTTGCTCTCTGGGAGATAACAGCATAACCTCCTCATGTTCATTTAAAACTGTGGTGTGCACTGTATGTGTGGAGCAAACAAAGAAAACAACTGCATTGAACCTGACACTAGAGGCGTAACTATGCAGGTAACTTAATTTTTTTTTTTTATCATTGCTCAAGCATCTTACAGGAAGCAAATCCAGCAGGGTGCAAATTACAATTCACCTCCTGTGGTTCATGAAGCTTGTTAGGATGTTTTTAGCCAGCTGTTTATTGTGATACTAATGCACAGCAGAATTACAAGTGCTGTCATTTTGCAGCAAAGACTAGCAGCGAGATCTATGCGTGTTTGTTTGGAAGCAAATACCGTAGAGTTCAGTGAGGCTTGTACTTAGATACATGTGTATAAAACTGTTGGCTAAATCACAGTAGAGTAAAATATAGTAGATTTGTGGTTTGTTACAACTGATTGAAATAAGATCTTAACATGTGCATGTACTTCTTAAGTTACAGAGGTCTGCGGTGTAAAAGTTAATTAATGAATGTAATATGTGCATATAAGTTTTAACCCCTTTAAAAACTTCATGTTTTATGGCATGGGTGGGCAAAAGATGGCCTCCAGATCTTGCTGAATTGCAGCTTTCATCACCCCAGTTGGCAGAGCCAATAGTGAGGGATAATGGGAGCTGTAGTTCAGTAATGCCTGGCTGATCACATACCTCTGCTTTAGGGTAAGTGTGTGTGTGTGTGTGTGTGTGTGTGATTATTGGATGGAGTCAGTGGCACCTACAGTAATTTGGAAATATTCCATCTAAGTTAAATGTATAAGGCTGGGGAAAACACTGCTGTTGGTTTGGGCTGTCATGATTTCTGTGTGTGTGTGTGGGAAACCTCCTTTCTCTTTGCAGTAAGATTTCTCTGTATGAGGTTGCTCTTTGAGAAATCTTGTGTGATTTCTCAGATGTTTTATGGTTATATTTTTCTAGATAAAACCAATCTGCACAGAATTCCTGAGCAAAATGGCATCTTTCCTTTGCAAGATTCCAAGGAAAGGATGTAGAGTTGTGCAGGATTTGGCAGTATCTTGTGCAAAAGAACAGGGAGTCTTACTTTCACAAGAAACTAAGAAAGTTCACCGTTGCAAGAGGAAGTCTCAGTGGAGAGTCTTAGAAAATTGCAGAGAACAAGACATTTTTGGAATATTGTGACATCACTATCTTAAAGTGTCTTGTGATGATAACCAGGCATTTGGCACAAGAATCTCATTGATCTTAATGATTGGGGATTATTTCATTGAATAGCAAGAACACAGAACCTGTAGCCTTTCAAGAGTTTTGAACAAAATCCTACTACCCCAATTCAGTTCACTATGGGAGTTGAAGTCCAAAGCATTGGGAGTACTAAAGATTCCTACTTTCTGCTGCAAGGGTGTGGTCTAGGTTGGCAGTGGTTCCCAATCTTGGGTAACCCAAGTGTTCTTGGACTGCAACTCCCAGAAACCTTGGCCAGCACAACTAGCAGTGAAGGCTTTTGGGAGTTGCAGTCCAAAAACACCTGGGTTACCCAAGGTTGGGAACCACTGGTCTAGGCAGAGGAGGTGTTTCCCCAGGGTTTACATTAGATTGCCTCAGAGGAGAAGACAGTCTTTTCCTCAATATGCTCGATACAGTCAGTCTCTTCTTTCTGAAGTTCATACTCCTCAAACCTGCACCCACAAAACAATCACCCTTTTAAACCCACTCTCTTCTTCCCTAGAAAAGGCCAGACGTCATAGTGGCGTCTGTGATTGACATGGGCGAACAGAAGCTATGAGAGCTCTTACAACGAAGAGCCAAAAAAAAAAAAAAAAAAAATGGTGCAGTGTCTATTTATTGTGAGTATAATAAGCAGACAAACTACGATGTGATAGAGTCCTTTTCTTGTGGTTTCTGTTGTTCATATACAGATAGGAACAGTGTGACTCAGGTCAGAGTCAAAATATGGGAGTTCATTCATCTAGTAAGTATTTTTTTTTGTGTGTGTGTTCCAAGCATATGATTAAGGAAAAAAGATAAAGAATTTAAAGTGGGTATTATCAATGCTGGGCTGGCCATACCCTTTCAGGGCAATCCTATGTGTGTTTACTTAGAAGCAAGCCCCAATGAATTCAATAGTATTTAAAGCCTAGTTGTATTGGAGCTTGAGATGTGCATATTTATGTTTTATTTGGACAACTCCCAGAATTCCCAAGGAACCATGGGCCCTGGCCATGTTGCCTATGGAATTGTGGGAATTGTAGTCCAAAACCCACCACCAGCACCACAAATAGACCCAACTCTAATGTCAACCTTTTTTTAGCTAAAATGATGTGAATGACTAGTTGATGTTCTTGAAAGACTCAGGGATGCGCTTCAATGGAACTAATGGCTACTAAAGTGTTGTTGATTTCTCTGGAAGATGAGAGCCATTGGGAGAAGGTGACTCATTTGTCCTCTCTCCCTGCACAGCAAGAGGCTGGGTTGGCTCTTGAGGTCTGTGTGTGCTAATGGAAACAGTTTTGAGGACAGGGAAACAGTTCCGAGCCTGTTGAAGATAGCCTCAAGGCAAAAGAGAGCAAGCGAGCTGGAGGCTAAAAATATCTTGGATTTGTTGAGCAATTGGGGATCTGCTGTGAAGCAAGAGATCTGGTGCTTGTAGGAGTGTTTGTGTAGTATCTCCAGCAGAGCTTAGATAAATAATTTTTTTGACTACAGCCACCAGAATTTACCAGGGATTCTGGGGGTAGTAGTCCAAAATGACTGATGACCTAGTTAACCAACTTGCCTAAGCTTTGCTCTCTAGCTGTGTTTAAATGGTGTGTTCACATGCATTAGAACCAATCTAAACCAGACTAATCCTATGCACACCAAAAAAGTAGAAGCCCCTTGACAGAAGCCAGAAAGATGTGGGTAGGAATATTCTTGGGATGGAATGGTGTGCTCTAGCAAAGACATCATCTGATTGCCATCTTTTAAACTGGTGTTTAGCCCCCTTACAGTGGGCTAAACACCAGTGTAGTCAACCTCTAACAATGCTAACTCATTTTCTTGCCCTAATTTTAGTATGCTGGAATCTGAAGCACCATTCAGTTCACGAAACGCATGTAGGCCGATATTCATACTGGGGATGAAGGCCTTGCCTAGAACATCCCCATGCACATGGCAACATTTAAAACCTTCATGTACTGAATGTGAAAATTGGAAGATGTCTCTGTACAAAGATTTGACTGAATGCAATTACAGAGATTATATGAAGATCCAACGCACGTACAAGTGGTGGGGACATCTGGCAGCAGGGTGTATATTTATTCATTCATTTTATTCATTTAAATTTTTACCTCGCCCATCTAGTGGCCAGGCCACTACTCTGGGCAGCTTATAATATCATGGGACATGGAATAAAAACTACAATAATGATCCAGTAAAACATCAGAGAAAGAAAAAATCGAGTCTCTGAATATAAAATAACTAGTACACAAAATGCATGCATTCCCATTCCCAGAAGGAATATAGCCATATAGCTGAACAGGGGAACACCTGTATAGAGCTTGAATCCAATTAATAGCTTTTAAAATTTGTTAAAATCATGTTTTGGAAGTCAGTGAATAGTTGAAAGCTGTAGCATTGGAAGTCAGAATACAAACTGGAGCAAATAATACCAGGATCCTTTCAAGCTTCTGACTGTCAAGGGAGATGGGATGGCCAGCTGCCAAGAGAAATGCACGTGGAGTGAGGCATACACAGGCCCACACTATTTTGGCACATTATACTAAGTTTAGGTTTCAAGATAACAGCTACTGGTTTAATTAAGGAAGTAATCTTTTTAATTAGATACTTGTGGAAAACACGCTTTTCTGCATCAGTTCTCCACCTGGAGTGTACAGCGTACAGGTCAATTCAAGATGTGGTTTAGTGACGCACAATTTATGTCTGAGGTTTTATATCTGTGAAAATACACTTGTACACTAAAGCTATTAACAGATATTGTAGTCAAGCACTCAAAAGGCGTATATGAAATAGCCATATATTTTTTCGCCCCAGTTGAGACTCTTAGAAAGTGAATAACAGCTTTGCATGAATACGCAGGAACATTATTGTTTTGCATGAACTTTAGATATTTTATATAGTGTTTGGATATGCATAATGTCATTTAAATGGTTTGCTGCTAGGCAGATTGTTAATCATCAACAATTATTGTTCTGCTATTTTGTTTCAGTATTTTAACAATGTAGCATGACAATGCTGAAATCCTTTTTGACATCCAAACATACTTCCTGGTTTTTAAATGTCACTTGGACATTTTTAGTTCAGAAATGTTATGAGCTTAGCCTTACAACATTCTGAATATTTCAGTGCATAGCAGCCAGTAGTGGTGAGGTATGCATGTGTTTCTTTGGTATTCGTGGGTTTGATAGTGCAAGCCTATACATGCTTCCTCAAGTACAAGCCTCACTGAGTTCAACTGGGATTACTCCTAATTAGGGATGCATTACATTGCAGACTTAGAAGATTTTAACTGTCCATGTTGTTCCACTGATTTTTGACACAAGGGCCAACTTGTATATCCTGGACATTTTAATCTAAAAAATATACAGCAAACACATTCCTGTAACCACAGAACCTCTTGCTTCACATCAGATCCCTGTGTAGAAACTGGAGAATGCCAAGAACAATCTACATGCTGATGTTGGCACTGCTGGGTAGTAAGTAAGACAGAAGTTAAGTAAGCACTATGGTCCAAACTTGTAAGACTTAAGGACAAACTTGAAGTTCTGCATGAATTTCAATTTTCGTTTCTCTCCCATTTATTTTTAAAAGTCCCCAGCTATTTACCTACTGAATATGAAGGAATGTGTGAAATTTTGTAAATTCTTATGGCAAACCTCTCCCTGAGGTCCAGCAACCCTAACTTGTGGGTGGAAGGAAGGAAGGAAGGAAGGGGAAGCTACAAGTAACAGAGACTGTATGTACATTTGTTCTGAGTATGAGCTTTTGCTTTATATGATCAGAACAAAATCAGTAGACTGCAGGGATGCTAAAGGTGGGGAGACTAAATGAGCCATGGTCATTGTGGTAAACCTGTCTCTTTAAATGTGGTCTGCCCAATCACCTATATAGAGTGCATGTTTTTTTGGGAGAAATCCATAACATCTTTAAAGGATGGTTCTTAGTCATTCATGTTAATGCTTTCCTAATCCCCTTTTATTTCTTTATCCATTTTATTTAGACTTGTATGCTTATTCCCACAAGTATCTCTCTTTCTCTCTCTCTGTTTTTTCAAGTCTAGCTTGTCGGAGTCGAAGCTCTAGCTCTCATTCATAAGAACAAACAGGCCTATCTCTTTGCATCAATAGGCATGCTTTGCATAAGCTGCGTGGAAGATTTCCATTTTTAATGGCTTTAATTAGCATTTATGAAAAATGCTGGTTTCCTATGATATAAAGTGACAGATTTAATTTGTTAAGTGGGTAGTAATAAAGTGTGAGTTGATTTGTTTCACTATAGTTTAAAAGGCTGCTGCTCAACAGGGCTTCCATGTTAATTCATTAAGCATGCTTTGGACCTTATGGAGACTCTTTTTTGGTAGATTTAATTAACACAGATCTAACTCTCTGGAGATTTAGCGTCCTCTGCAAATGTATGTGACAGAGCTAGTCATTTAAAATCCATCTATGTCTTTATGTTCATTTACACTAAAAGGGGATTATAAATAAAACAAAATGACTGCTGTTGCCACGGTACAAAATGAAGTCCTTACTGAGGACACAAAATCAAGGAAGTAAGACTATGAGACGGGGCAGATTCTGCCCCCTCCCCCAGCCTCCCTGTGGATAGCTTCATAGGAAAAGGAAACAAGAGATCATGGTTCTTGGCAGAGTGCCTCCTCTTTGTAAAAGTCTAGACATGTCCATTGAGAAGCTAGGCTTATTTACTTCATGAGGCTCCCTCCTAGGAAAGTGGGTACCAGATTGCAGCTGTCTTAATCAGTTCAGAGTATGTGCTCTGTTTAGGCCTGAATGATTTGTGACTGCTTGGGTGTTGTGGAGTCTTAGGGCATAGATTGGAAACCTTTGACTCCCCAGGTGTTTGGGACCAGCACCCTTTTGAAGTTGTGAAAATGAAAACATCTGGATAGCCAAATGATTACTATCTTAGGGACTTACTAACTCATCTGTTTTTGCAGTGCAAAGCATGCACCAAAAATTAGAAGTTTATTTAAGCTCTGCCGGCCTGCCACATAAAGCGTATGAGCTGTTTGGATACAGTGTATGTGTTATAAATTATTCCGTCTTGGTTCAGCAGATCAAGAACATAAACTATGAATGGAAGGGGGAAAACACCTGGCCTTATTATGCTACAGATGACAGCTCCTATTTACAACTTGACTGGTATATAGTCACCGTGGGCAGCCTAGAACTTGCATCATTGACTGAAATCATGTTGATTAGCATAGGATGTCACAACTAGAGTAGGTTCAGTGTAATCAGCGGAACTTATCCTAAACCATTGAACTATCCAACAATTCTAAAGATGGCATAAATGTTGAAACTGTTGTACAACTATTAGGAGAGTTGGTCATTTCTTGAACAAGTTGCTCTTAGAATTGGTAGAATTTCTTTCTCTGGAGATATTTAGCTAGTGAAAAAGGAGATGCCAGATAATATCTGTAAACCTCACACATCCTTTACTGATGACAAAAACCAGTCCATGGACTGATTTGTATGTATAGGTTCATCCTTCAACACTTATTATAAAATAGATGTGAGAAATGGCTATCATAGGTCAAACTTCGAAGGGCTTGTTCCATGAATAGTATATACATCCTATGATCTCTCATCTAGGGCCATCCCAAGGTATTTTGATGTCAGAGAAGAAGAACAAGATGGCATCTCCTTCCATTCTAGGTACAAATGCTGACTTAACTGATCGTTTACTCTTTCTTCAGCACTAGTTATGGAAGACTATCTTCACAAGACAGAAGGCTAGCAGAGGGGATGCAGTAGGTCAGAAGTACAAATTGCCATATTTTTCCATCTCTTTTGAAAAAAAAGCCTATTCAGGCATTGATTCAACGGTGAATGGTTAGCCACTGAATTATGAATCATCAAGTGTGTGAAAATGCTCCTCCATTTTGAGACATTAATCCTAGTGCATAAAGACTGTGAGTATGGCAGTGTGGGTATTAGCACTATCCCCCATTACTCACCCATGCTGGGCCTGCCCCCTTCCCTTCTTCCCTTTGCATATTTAGTGCAGAGGTCTGAAGGGAGACTCTGGATATGCTCTTTGTGTTCAGGAACTCTCATTATTAGGGTTCCAAATCATAGGCAAATGTGTGAGCCCTTTAAGCTCAACAGACTTAGAATCTTCCTTAAGATCTGAATGCAAGGAGAGTTAGATGGCAGGATCAACACAGGTCGAGGAAAGCTGGGGTGAGGGTGGCACTCATAACCCCATGCCCCTTATTCTGTTTCCTAATACATTTGATCACATGCTTGAACCGAGCTTCTATAAACTCTTCAATTTATTTACTTATTTATTTATTTTTGGTCAACTGGGTTCCATCACTGGTATGGAACTAAAATTTCTTGCATATCTCTGTCAACCTTTGCCTTCACTTCCACCACACCCTGGCTGCTACATCATTTCTGGCTGAGAGGCAAGGAGAAATATATTTATATTGTCTGACCCAGTAAACTATCTGAATCACACTGAGTCTGGGCTGATGTGTGGTGAGCAAGATTTTCACTTCTTTTTTCTCTGAACAGCAGACCTCCCTGCCAAAAAAATACATTTTTAAAGTTTTCTCAAATCCCCAAAGTAGACTCCTGTGTAGGGTCAGTCCTTGTGAAACACAGCAACACTTTTAGGGTACAAAAAGATTGGAACTCGGACAGTGTTCTATTGTGTCTTTGTGTCTTTTCAGATTATAAACTGGAAAGTAGCGACTGTGTTTTACTAACTGTACACAAACTCCTCCAGGAAACTTTCTGGCTGAATAGTAGGGAAAAAAAACCCCATTAAAAAGGGATGGAGAGACAGGAATTTTTCCGGTTTCCACAAAAGAGATTGGGCTTTATTGAGCATTTTCAGGGTGTTGATGAAAGATGTTTTCTTGCCAGGCATTCTGTCACAGGCTCCTTTGTGGAAATTATGAACAAAATGTTGGTCTCCCTGCTAAGTTTCTGAGGCTGGTGGCATCAATTGATATTGGAAAAAGCTGCTCACTTAGGGAATGCTTGCCACTGGCCACTGTCTCCTTCCCATTTCCAGTGGTATATTTTGGGGTACTTTGGGCTGGGAGGGGGGAGGCAGTAGCATGCAGGACTTGAAGCAAGTAGGAGCATGCTCAACCTACCTATAAGCATCTGCTTTTGTAAGTATCTCCCCTCAATGCTTCCTGTGCAGCCCATTTTTATATACTGGGTTCCATCACTGGTATGTCTGCTTCACATGATGCTTAGTTATGAAAAAACCTTGGTCTGTCACAGATACTGAGAAAAAGCAACTTACTATGACCAGTCATAGTCAATGGCAAGGAATACTGTGAGGCCAGCAAAAGCCAAGCAGCATCTGGAAGGCTGCCTTGTGCACCCCCCTGCTCTCGTGCATGAGAAATAGAACAAATATAGGATCTCTGCATCTGCTGAGGAAGTGGAAATTCACTGTGATTTTCCCCCAGTGCCTTTTTAGGATCATTTGCAGAACCAGGGTCAGATTAAGACCAACTAAGGCCCTAAAATACATCAAACCTAAGAAGCCCCCTTCCGTTTGTTGGTATTGAGAAGCTCCTCAGAATCTGAGCCTCCAGAGCAGAAGTGGGCAAAGGGGTGGGCCTTGTGAGGTTTCAAGTGGGCCTAGGCTTTCCCTCGGCTTCTCTGCCTCCTCACTTCTTGACAGAAAATTGTGTCCTGGAAGTCTTCACTATGTCAATGGGTCCCAACACTTCCTGTGGTGTTTAACAACCCTGGGATACGATTTTTCAAAATGAGAAGTGAACTTCCAACCCTTTCCAATCTTGTTCCTTTTCACATTTGGGTATTTTGGTAGTCTGTGCAATTCATGGAGGATTCCAGGTGAAGGAGATTGGCCTCCAATCCACCAAAGGCATGCATTCCTGCCCTAGACTCTAACTTGCTTAATTTGGTGTAAATACAGCACTGCATAAGACAGTAGATTTCAATTTTGATTTCAGATTATTCTCTTGAAGAATTGAGGAAGCAGAAAAGCCTGATGCTTTTAGAGTGTATAGTATTCCTCTTGATTTAATTTGTTGCATTACATTTATTAAGTAGGCAATCACAATTCCACAATGTGTGTGTATGTGTTTCAATGTGTAATTTTCACTCATTCACTGTCTCCTTGTACCTCTGTCTCAAATACTTCCTTTCTCTCTCTCTCTCTCTCTCTCTCACACACACACACACACACCGGATTACACTGATGGTCCATCCAGTGCAGCAGCTTGTCTGAGGCAGTGACCAATCAAATCCTTTGTGCAATCCCACAAGCTTGGCCAGAAGGCATTTGCCCTCCCACAGTGTTTGCCCCCCTCTGCATAGCTGGCTTAGCAAAGATTAGTCTCCAAGTTTTAGAGCTGGAGCTCAGGGAAATTGGCACTCAGTCCAGTTAAGCTGGATACCAAGAGCATCTTTTTGGATAGCATCGCCCCAAATAGGTGTCAAATTCCAAGACTTTGTTCCAAAAGCAGGAAGGCCAGAAGTACATGCAAGTTCTAGAGCAGTACCTGGAGATCAGAGAAGGTCAAACCCATGTGTAGGCAGAACCAAAGAAGCCATGGCAACATTTCAGAGCAGCAGCTGAGGAAATGATGCAGGTGTTTTAATCCACAAGAGATAAGCTAAGGAGTGAACTTTGAGGCTCAGGGTGATTGGGCCTGGTGGGCAGGACATACTCCTTGGGGTGAGGTGGCTAAATGTTCAGGGAGGCTGGTGCTGCAACTTTGATAGTGTCCTCCAAGCACAGAGTGGAGCCTATATGGGTTGCAGAGCATGGGCAGCAGACTAGGGGGGTGTTAAAACATTGATGGCTTGAGGACTAATCTAACAACCTTCCTCACCTCTTCAGGCGAGCTACCAGTTCTCATATCTAATTACACATTCAAGATTATTAGAAGCTGTAAGCATGTTTGTGTTTCAGAAATGCAGTTTCAGATGAGTTTTATACCTGAATGATTGCACTTCTGGATGAAGCCTGTGTTTACCTCCTGATAACCTATCACAAAACTAAGCAAGCTAATTTGCAAGCCACATGAAATGCTCATGCTGTGACAATCAGACATCTTTCAGCATTTGAGGAATTTCAACTTCCAATAATGTGCTATATTGCAGTCTGACCTTCAGAGGCTACATTTTGTTTCATTTCAGAATTTCCTGCTAGGTCATGGTTGATATTTCCTCTCTGTGAATGATTCATAAGCACCGTATTTGTATTTCCTGAAATGTTTAAAATGCACCTATCACTATGGGTGAAGTCAAGCTCAGTAATATAGTACTAACCTAGCATAATAATTGTTATATTTTGATGCATTTATTTAGCCTAAAACTTCCAAGTATTTATACAGTTACTTGAACAAGCAGTGAAGTGGAGGCAGATCACCACTGTTGCTGGGTCACTGGTACGATGTATTCATCTTAATGGCAAACCCCATCAGGACAAAGAAAGGGTAGAGAATGGAAAGATTCCATCTTTCCATTCTTTAGACCTGGAAAACTCTGCCTGAGATATTCAGTTCTCCCTACCTCTGTGCTTAGAAATTGTTGTTAAGTTCCTTTCCTGTGAAATGACCCCAGATTTTTGCAATGAATGCTAAAGTTAAACATTAGGATAAACCAAAAAAGCAGTTACTGTTTCTTAATTCTATAGTTCACCTCTTCTTAAAAGAGCTCTAGGAGGGGGCACCTGGTTTCCCCTACTTTATTGTCCCAACAATCCTATTAGGTATTTAAATTAAGGGACAGCAACACCACCATATTGTCAGCTATATGTCTGCACAAGAATTTGAATATCAGTCTCCCTATGAGTCTTCTGCTCTAATTATAAGTAACTGGTTCCCATTTGCATTATCAATAAAAAAAATCTGGAAAAAATATTCCAGTATATGCTGTTGTGAGCTAATTGTTAAACTGGTTTAGGCTATAGTAAACAATAAAGCTGTTAGTAATCTTTCAGAATCTTAGTAAAAAAATATGGGGACACAGTGTTTCTTTACTTGTACGTCAATATTTTAACTGTTCATTGGTTTTAGCTGTAAGTTTTCTCCTCATGTTGCCCACACTGTGCACCAGAACTGGGAGAAAGCTGGGTAGATAGATCAATGTAAAAAAATAATAATCACCAAATGTAAGTCAAATCCATAAACAAGGCTGATTTAAAGAGGGTTGAATCTGAATCAGTTAAAAACAAATTCAGCAGGTATTGTGGACTACACTAGGAAAACTTCAGAGGCTGTCATGGTTTACTGTCTGAGCTTTCAGAAGCAATAATTAATAGCTAAATCATTTATCTTATTGTCTTGTGTTTCCCATATTTATCTTTAACCACTAGATGTCTCTCCTCCTATGTTATTAGAGAATTATGCCATTAGAGACTTATGCTTACCCTTTTCTCCTTGCCTATCTTCACACCATTTAAAAAGTGTTCCTCAATTAGGAAACCTGCAAAACCAGGATAGGAGGATTATTGAAATCCTTGTCTAATGTGAAACCCAAAGAACTATCTTTCTTAAATGCAAGGTTTATGGAGTTTGTGAATCTACAGGTACTTAGAAGGAAAGTCCACTGAATTCAGCAGGACCTATTTATGACTCTGTCTGCATAGGGTTTCTGTCTTAGGGTGCGACTACACTGTTGAATTAAATAAGGAGTTGGTTTGAATTTTTAGAAATCAATTTAATGTCACGTGGCTTTGTGTCAGTGTGCGTGTCCTCATGGAACAACTTTTAGTCTAGTTGCAAGCTGTGTGATATACAGTATTGGCACTTTGGTGCTCTGGGTCCTTGTTTTCCCATTTCTTCCTCTGTACCAGGAACTTAATTCTTCGTCTCAGCTCTTGTGCCTTTCTTGAGGCAGAGCTTGCCTTCCTTGTTCAGGGAAGCCAGCATGAGCAGCCTACAACACAGCCCACAACTATTCTAACAGTCATTTTGTCTGTCCTTTAAGAATGATCATGTCTGGTCTAAATCCCTTTTTAATTTTTTTTAAAAATTAATAATTTATGTAAGTGGCATAGTTCTAGATCAATGCAATGCTAAAATAGAAACATATAGAAAAAAAGAGGAAGATTAATTGTGCTCTTTGAACAATTACTTTGTACAATTCGTACAATTTGTAATCCAAAACCTGGAAAACCCCTCAGATCTCCACAGATACTATTTACTCCAGCACAGGTGATTGTGTATGCCAAAATGAGTTTTAAAAAAGCGTGACCAGGATCAATTTAAAATAAACACCCCCTTGTGGGGGTTTAACCCCACCACCACACTTCCTGGCAGAAAAATGTGGAATTAGCTGTACATCATGTAGTTGGAGATTTCTAAGGTGTAGAAGGCTCTTCAGCTTCTTTGAATTCTATGGGACAACAGAGGGAGCAGCCATGACTGAGAAAATTAAACAAAGTTGCCTTTCCTTACTCAACATTCTCCCCTGTTTTCCATGGGATTTGTTCAGGAATCAGGTCAACAAAGCAGGACTCTTGTTTGAAGAGAAGTGAAAGCTCCTTCTCCATGATTCTAGAGCATAGTCTCCACCTTTTTCTTTCAGTTGTCAGACGAAACAAGGAACATGCATGATCTGAAAATACCAGAATCTGTCTGTAAAATCTTAAAACAATAGAAAAATAAATTCTTAGGATTGTTCAGCTTTCTGTAATTGGGTGCCCTCTGGATGAAACTTTCAGCCCCACCAAGCAACACCTCCAAGGTTGACTGGAGGATGATGGGAATTGTAATCCAAGCCGTCTGGAGGGTACTAGGCTGGAGAAGGCAGAATAAGTTTATTATCACAGATCACATCCATGGTATAGGAAAAAAAACCAATAACTGTTCAAATCTGATGGCTCTTAATTGCCTATTCAAGACCAAACCTGTTTGAAAATACTCTGCATCACAACAGGGATAGCCTGCAAAAGAATAGTATTCTTGGGAAAATTCATTTCTCTCCTAGCTGTTGTGAGGGTTGCAAATAATCTCAGAAGGAATAGGGGAACCTGAGTGGGATGGAGGATGATGCCATAGGCCCTGATAATGAGAAACTCCGGGCACTTCGGTCCTGCAAAATCTGCCTCCATGACACCATCCAAATGATTCTGCCCTGAGTCCTTCTTCACAGTGTGTGGTATGTGTCAGGTTCTCCTTTCAAACCCCCACCCCATATTCTGCCATGCAGAAATGAGTGTCCCATGCCTTCACCTGATGATAATGTCAAACCTGACTGCAGAGGATCAGTGTGCCCAGGTATTCCCAGTCAAAAAAAAAAAAAAAAAAAAGGAGAGGAAGATGATACACCGAGAACCTCTGACCATTCATGTGAAGCACTCATATGATAAGGAACAGAGAAAGGAACAGTTACTGTACTGAACCCACAGCTCAATCTGGGAATTGTAGTAAAAAACCAACAACCTCCAATTATTTCCCTCTTTGCATGGGAGGCTGTATTAAGGGAGAGAGCAGTTTGTTCCACTCTGCCACAGTGCTGTTTGGCATATTTGTTTTCCTTGTTTTTTTTTTTTTTTTGCCATGTGGGCCTCACTCATTTATTTTATTTGAAAATTTCACATATGACAAGGTACATAATCCATCAGATCTGGCTCTGTAAGGTTTTTGATGTTTGCGATTAGTATTTTGTGTTGTTATGATTCTACTTCTCACACGGTGGTGCATTGCCTTGAGAGGATAGTATCCTGTATAGTGGACAAAATATTCCCTACATAAATAAACATCAATCAAAGTACAATGCTGAACTGAAAACATTAGAACAGCATCAGTTAAAGAAATATGGAGAACTCTGCAATATTTTAAGGCAGCCTGAAATGTGTCTTTATAGGCCACCCAAAAACTACAAGACAATAACAGGAATGGTTTAGCTGTAAACTATTGCTTCTGACAGCTCACACAGTGAACCATGACAGCTTCTGAAGGCTATAGGTGTACTCTTAGGAAAAGAATCCTCCATATATGGATCATCTATCAATAAGTCTTTATTCCTTGAGAGCTGGCTAATAAACCGCCCTTTGACATCATGCTCTGAGGCTGGGAAGGTTTCTGTAGATGAAACTGATATTCAAACAATCTGTTTTTAAGATGTTTTGGAATTAAAAGGTCACTACTAGGACTATAAATTGAGCCTGAAAGCAAAGAGGCAATCACTGCTGCTGGTATAGTATAGAGGTCATATACTCCGTTCAGTTGGTCCCTATATGTATTTTTGGAGCAGCATTTTTTACCACCGATTTTTCCAAATTGTCAATTATGGCAGCCCCATGCCGTGGAGGCTCATCTCTTAGGGCAGTGGTTCACCTTGGATAAACTAGGCATTCTTAGACTGCACATACTAGAAGCCTTCACCACCAGCTGTGCTGGCCAGGGTTTCTGGGAGCTGCAGTTCAAGAACACCTGGGTTACCCAAGTTTGGTAACCACTGCCTTAAGGCAACTAGAACGCTGTTCCCCTTCAGGCCTACCTGATTTCCTACCAGAGTCAAGTTCCCCTCCTGCAGTGTGTGTGTGTGTGTGTCTGTGTGTCTGTGTGTGTGTGTGAAGTTGCCTCAGTTCTTTCTAGTACCTGTGGCTCTATCCTTCTGTATTATGCCCTCTGCTCCACCAGCGAAGATGTGCTTCAGCCACCACTGGATCTGTGAAGAGGACATTATGTGAATCTAGTCTCGATGCTTCCAAAGTGTAGCTGCGCCAAGGTCTATTTTTTTCTACATAGGGTCATACTTTGCTGAATCAACCTAAGCTGAAAAAAGGCACTCCTACACATTGATGCTTCTTGTAACTTCAGGACTGGCAGAGTCTGGGAGAATCCCCAAACTGTTAATCTTGTCTTTCAGAAAAAGTGTAACCTGGCTTTGAAGTTACTGCACCTTCGCATCAAGGTCAGCCAAACATGGTTCCTTCTTATTTTCTGGTTTCTATTTCAATTTGTTTACCTTGTGCATCCCAAAACTACCTCCTGTGCAAAGTTTCCACAGTTGTTTTTTTTTTATCTGGCAGGTAGAATCAAAAAGTAGAACTGTGTATCATCAACAAAATGATGACACTGTAGCTCAGACCTCTGACTTACATGCAGATAATAAAAAGTGGCACAGGGTGAAGCACATGTCTACATTTCCTCCAGAAAGGAATGGAGTCAACATAACACTGCATCTCCAAGACCAATTCTGGCAGGATGGCCAGAAGTACAGAATAATCTAGACGTCATTGGCCAGAACTGAGTCTCCTTCTAAAAAAGACTGGGACCTGGATTGGCATGAGGTGAAATAATCAGCGTGTTATCCAAGATTTATTATCGGGAGTTGTGGGACCATGATGTTCTGGTAAATAATGTCTAGTAAATAAGACACTAGGAGGAAATTGCCCTCAATTTATGGATCCAAACTAATTACTTACACAGATTCCATTAAATTCTTTAGAGCTCTACCACTTCCCTAAGGGTTTGTCCTTGTCCTAGAAGAGGAATACTACTTCCAGTGTATCTGCCAGTATACTACTTCCATCTCAGCCCACAATGGTTAGTCAGGACTGGCTATGGTGCAGGAAAGGTAGCCTTACTGAAGATTCTAAAATTTTTATTCTTTAGCCTTCCTCACCAAATGTGTCAGACAACTCCCATAATATCCAGTCCTCATGCTCTTTACAAGATTAATGGAAGAGGATGGGAGTTGTAGTCCAGTACATTGAGAATGTGCCAGATTGGAGGGTGTTGCTCTGCACAGAATGCTATTCTGTTCTCCCAGACAAGGCTGCAACCCCTATATCATTCAGCCAGGTGGAAGACCTACTGAGTTCAATGGGATGTTGGATGCATATTCATACAAAGCACACTCTTGGTTCCTTTTGTTGTTCCAACAATTGTTTATTGATTTATGTGACACAAAGATTATTATTTTCTGTAAACAAACAATAAATTTCAGGTGGGCAATAAATGCCGCAGAATTCAAATTACAAATATGTTGTTGTTGTTGTTTAGTCGTTAAGTCATGTCCGACTCTTCGTGATCCCATGGACCAGAGCACGCCAGGCCCTCCTGTTTTCCACTGCCTCCCGGAGTTGGGTCAAATTCATGTTGGTCGCTTCGATGACACTGTCCAACCATCTCGTCCTCTGTCGTCCCCTTCTCCTCTTGCCTTCACATTTTCCCAGCATCAGGGTCTTTTCCAGGGAGTCTTCTCTTCTCATGAGATGGCCAAAGTATTGGAGCCTCAGCTTCAGGATCTGTCCTTCCAGTGAGCATTCAGGGTTGATTTCCTTCAGAATGGATAGGTTTGATCTCCTTGCAGTCCAGGGGACTCTCAAGAGTCTCCTCCAGCACCACAATTCAAAAGCATCAATTTTTCGGCGGTCAGCCTTCTTTATGGTCCAGCTCTCACTTCCATACATCGCTACTGGAAAAACCATAGCTTTGACTCTGCGGACCTTTGTCGGCAAGGTGATGTCTCTGCTTTTTAAGATGCTGTCTAGGTTTGTCATCGCTTTCCTCCCCAGAAGCAGGCATCTTTTAATTTCGTGGCTGTTGTCACCATCTGCAGTGATCATGGAACCCAGGAAAGTAAAATCTGTCACTGCCTCCATATCTTCCCCTTCTATTTGCCAGGAGGTGATGGGACCAGTGGCCATGATCTTAGTTTTTTTTTGATGTTGAGCTTCAGACCATTTTTTGCGCTCTCCTCTTTCACCCTCATTACGAGGTTCTTTAATTCCTCCTCACTTTCTGCCATCAGAGTGGTATCATCTGCATATCTGAAATTATAAATATACAAAGAGCGGAATTCAAATTACAAATATTTGGTTATCTATCCTTGTTGCAAAGCAATAGGTCCCAAATGGTACCATAAGATTCAAGAATAGTCTGCATTTATTAAACTAAAAGTGTTTCCCGGATACTGGCAACACTAATTTTGAAGACTACACCCACTTGATGTTTGAGCTGTGGTCTGGATGGAAAATGTTGGACCATCTATGGTAGTTGTATAGGCTCAGATTACTACAATGTATTTGGGCTTTGTCTCTTTGTCGAATTCCAATCAATTAGATTGCATCTCCAGATATTTTGGGCTTCCACTCCCAGCATGGCCAATGGCAAGGAATTATGGGAACAGTAGTCCGGATTATGGAATTAGTAGTGAAATATTTAGGAAGTGTGCTGTATCATTAGCTAAATCCAATGTGCAGTATCCTGTTGGGGATTTCCACATGTATGACTCCTGTTGCACAAGTAGTAGTGCTATGTGGCAAAGTGTCTTTGCCTGACTGGTTGCCGACTGTGCAACTGATTGTGCAAGCAGGAACACAAGAAACATTTCACCAAGTGGCACAAGCACTTGTACCATGTTAATTTACAGTAGGATACTGGCCAATTTATTTTATCCTTTGCACTGCTACAAGGAACATCTTGAAGGATATTACTTCTGTTGCATGTTTATGCCCTCGTGGCATTGGGGAGGTTGAGCCTGTTATGTGGCTAATTTATACCATCCATTTTATACAGTCAGTTTGAAATTGTAAACTTTAAGGAAGTCTTTGAATCTGCTGAGTTAATGTGCTAAATTCTAATTTTTCAGTTGCATTTCTCCCAGGCTATGACCATAATAAATCTTTGAAATAAATTAAAAGCTCAACTAGTAAATTAATTTCACCACAAAGCTTACATGAAAATGATAACCAAATGGAGAAGATGGTGTGGCAAGAGCATTATAAAAAATGGTGTGCAATGAAATTTGATACATACAGTACGTACACACAGATAACTCTTCCCATATTCAGTGGGTCATGCGCATGAGTAACTATGCAGTTAAACTCCTCCACCCCATAATGGGAACACCAAACATCCCATTTCCTATCAAAGCAGACATTTCAAGTCTACTGCTCTCTATTCCACTACAAAGATAGTCATAATTCTTCATTAAAAAGCCGAGACACATCTAAGCCTTTGACCGGTGGCCAATGCAATGTAGCTTGGTGTTTGAAAACGACCGCATGGTTGATGATGAGAAATGTGCCCTGCTGGCGGGCGGACACAGTACTTTTGTTTTGCTTTCTTTTATATCTCCTTTCAGTTGTTTTTGTTGGAATCATGGTCTTTATTGTCACACTGAGTCCCGCTGGTGGCAGTGATGCGCCATGAAACCACCGGAGATTGCAACCCTCCACTAACTGTGGATCATTGTTCCAGGGATGTGTCTGTTATAGCGGTGGACTAAAAGGTCATTCAAAGTACTCTTTGTCTCTCCCCCTTCCCTGCCTCTCTGTTGCTGGGAAAGGAACTACTCGTGTACTCAGCGCAAACTTTTTTATCCAGTGCACTGAGAGCTGGATGCATTGCCAAATTGCCACTCACTGGTGCCTGCCAGGAATCTCTTTGCATTTCCATGCATATGGACCATCCGTCGCTCTCTAGTGTAGCAGGAGAGTGGCAGTTGCGGCCAGAGCGTGTGGTTAAAAAAAAGTTTAAAATCTCTGTTTAAAGCATTCTGCAGCCTTTTCAAAACAGAAAAAGGTATTGTGTTTTTGGGTTTAGCTCAGCTTGCCCACTTTAATTTCTTTAGAGGATTCACTTTGTTTCTGTGATCTTAGGCTTCCATGCAGATGGGTTTGGTTGAGGCAGCCTAGGAAGGAGAACATGGATATTTATGATCATTCCTCATCCCCTTCACTGGTTTCCCCCCTGAAATATCTATTAAAACTCAAATTAAACAGAACTCCCACTGTTAAACTCAGATTATGGTGAATGGTCTGTGTAACTAGAACACAGGCTTTGAAAGAAGTGCAATTAGGGGTATGTGTGTGTAGGAAAATCCTTGGTAAGAAACTCATTTTTATAAAAAATCATACTTTTTTCCTGTAGGTTTTGTTTTAATGCTTTGATAGTTTAAATATTTCCAAAGAAGAGAGCATACATGACTTTAATAGCTTCCTAAATTGGGTTCCTTGTATATTTTAGGCAGACAGTGGATTAAATGATAGTGCTGATCTTGTATGCCTCTCTCTTGCAAGTCTTCCAGATAAAATGAACTCTGGCATGAAAGCCATTCATCACAATCTTTTAATACCACACAGTTCAAAAGAAGTACTTACCCTTGCAGACTATTGCGTTACAGTCTCTGAAGTAAATGTGTGAAACGCTAAGGACATCTAGTGGAGAAAGAGCAACAGGGAAGGCATTTGTTTCTGAAAATGCTTCTTTCTTCTCCCCTCATGGTCTTTCATTGCTTTATACCAACCTGTTTGGGGCCTTAATGTAAACTGCAATGAAATAAAAATAATAATAATCATGTGCCATCAAGTCAGTTCTGACTTATGGCAACCTTTTTCTAGGTTTTCCAGCTAGAAAATATTCAGAAGTGGTTTAACATTCCCTTCTTTTGAGGACATCCTGGGGTTGTGCAGCTCGCCCAAGATCATACAGGCTGGCTGTGTGGAGGCACAGTGGGAAATTAAACTCCCTACCTCTGGCTCCGCAGCCAGCTACGTAAACCACTATGCTACCCAGCCAGCTAACTGTAGTGAAACAGAAGGCTGGAGGCTATTCAGTTTGGTGAGCAAAAGGATCTTTAACCTGCAGTCCCAACACAAGGCTGGAATAAACATGTGAAATTGTTGGTCACCCACCTGACCCTTGGCAGGGCTCACTGCTTATATCTGCCCTGGCTTTCCTATACTTCTTTCCCACTATCAGGCAACTAGATCCAGTTCCCTCTTTATTACATATTACTTTTTTTCATGGATTATAGCTCCCAGAATTTCCAAAACCACTGGGATCTGAAAGGTAACTTTTCCAAGCCCTGCCTCAACACAGTGTCATTCAAGGACATTGTGAGAAATTGCATGAAAATGAAGGGGGTTGGGATAACTATGTAGATCCTGCCATCCATTCCTTACCGTGCTGCTAGTGTAGTGTAGTGAATCCATCAGGGCCACTGGCAAAGGAGGGGGGCACCAAAGGATATTTTCCACAGGGGCTTCTCAAAGCTCGTATCATTACAGGAATAACTTTTGATGAAAAATAACAATTCTACAGCTTATTTTAAAAGAATTTTATAAGTTGGAATATGTTGGTCATTAGGACACATGCTTGAGTTACATCCTGCAACTACTGAATAAGGTATTCTGCACATTATTACATTGCTCATTAATTTTCTGTTACTTTTCTGTTATCTTTTAATAAAATCTTAAGATTTATGGTATAAAACTTTAAATTCTGCTCAGAATGCATTTAGAAATGTCTGAAAATGTCCTTAAAAACAGGCAAAGTAACTAGTTACTAGTTCCTCACTTCCTCACTCAGCGCATGACTTTGAAATGTAATTTCATGATATCGTTGTGATCCTCCCAAAAACTCATTAGAGGCAACAATACTAATTCCAAACTCTGTTTTGTATAATCTTTAGCATTAGTACAATATAAAGACCTAGTATAATCCTAGTTAGATTTAGGAGTTTCTGACCACCAAATTGACTGTGTATGTTAGGTGCTGTTAAGTCAAAACTGACCTATAGAGACCCTAATGGGGCTTCATGGTAATTGAAATATTTAAGGGGTGGTTTTACCAGTTTTACCTCCCATTGAGTTTTCATGGGAGACCAACAATTCAAACCCAGGTCTCCAGAGTCTTATTCCATCAATGTATATGCTATACCACGCTGGATATCATACTAATAGTACTGAAGTGATTTTCAGAAACAGTTTTGTTGACACAATATCTCCTATGCGGAAACATTTATTTCCCCCTTTTGATTTCATTACCACCCCGCCCCATGCCATTTTTGTTGGCTGTCTCCTGTAGGCTATCATTCAAAAACAGCAGCAGCAACAAAAAGAAACAAAAACAGCACAGCCCGATAATACAGAAGTCAACCTCTGAGAACATGTGGAATAGCCCAACTCCCCCATCCAAAAGTCTGACATCTCAGATGTTCTCCTAACCTCCTCAGCTGACTTAAGCAACATCACTATGAGGCAGGCCCCATATATATTTGGTTCTCTCTCATGGGGACAGGACTCTTTTCTGACGCCTTTCCGATTCCTTTAAAGAGTTAGCCCTACTAGTCTGTTTCAGCATGCATAACAAAAACAAAACAGAAATTGAAATGAAAATATTGTGGCACCTTCATGACTAACAGATTTATTTCAGTATATGATTTATGGATTACTGTCTACTCCCTCATATATCTGGAGTGCAATATTTAGCCACAGATTTATATATATTGAGCTGTGGGTGGCAGGGGCCAAATAAAGAGGGATGTAGGCATAGACAATGAACTTTCAAAGTGAGGATAATATTATTAACACATGTAATAAACTTTTAAAAGTGTTGTTTATGTAAACATTTTGGTAACATGTACGGTACAATCCTCTTTACACAGTGCAATAGGTCTTTGCATGAGTACTGGAGCTTTTCTGGAACTTGCACAAGGAGGTGTCCAGCCCTTCCTTGCACGAGTGTAACTAATGTGTATTACAATGAGTGGTGGTGGAATCTCTACCTTTCATGGTGGCAAGTAGAGATGGGTACTTACTGTGGTTCAGTGGTTCAATGCAGTTTGGAGGATCAGGCCCACAGGATTTGCACAGGCATCCCAGATTCTGCACCCCACCTCCTCCTGCAGGGGCCTCCTCAGAGGAGGAGACAGGGCAGGCGAGCCTGCAGTACTGCTTCTGATGGAGCACCCATGAGAAGAGGCAGGGCAAGGAATCTGTGGCAACTGTGAAACACCTGTGGGCCCGATCCTCCAAACTGCCTAACCATGGTAAGTGTCCCTCTCTAATGGCAAGCTGAAGATGGTGGGAACTTCACAGGCAGAGCAATACTCATTGCCCACAGAGGGTAGGATTCTGGCCACTGGGTTTCTATACCAAATCCTTTCCCCCCTCTATGGGAAGGTCAACATAACAGCAACATCTTGGAAGACTTTGTTACACCAGTGGATTTTTCAGGTTTCCAAAGTACTTTGAAAAGTACTTTAAGACATGTCCTCTGTGTTAGGACTGAAGAATCCTCTCTTTGTTTGGCCACACTTTTAACACACTTTCTGTAAATCTACCTTGAAATGATTATGTGAAAGCAAGATGTCATTACAGTATATATAAGAAGGAAGTATTTTGAAGGCCAGAGAGTCAGGAGCACAGTTATTCAATATTTTCAACATTTATTCTGAAAACATACTGCTTTCCATCGCCATTATTAAAATTATTATTTCAGCATATCCCAATATAACAGCAAGAATAGTAAAGTGGATAGAGTATCAGGCTATGTCTTGGGAGATGTGAGTTCAATTCCCTTCTCAGTCATGAGGGGTGGAAATGGCAAACCACTCCTTGAACATCTCCTAGGCCTTGAGAACCCTATTAGAGTCACCATAAGTCACAAGAGACTTAAAGGCATATAACATAATAAATTACAAATAGCAGAACTTTGAACCTTGCTGAAAACTTTACCCTGTTCTGGGGAAATAACTGCCTTTCTTCCAAAATCAACAGTTGGCAGAAAAATGAGAGAAAACAGGATTAAGCAGCTTTTGCTTCCCCTTTGCTCCATTGAACAGTATGTTTTCAGAATGCCTTTTTGGTGTATGTGTGTGTGTTTTGCATTGCTTTGCCTTTTTAAAAAAAGGATCAAGGAAAAGATCTGTCTTGCTGTCTGTAATGTGTAGTTTGGTCTCCTAATTTCAGAAGCATAATAATGAAGTCAAGGCACTATAGAAAATACGAGAAGTAGAAGAAAGAGTAAAATATACCAAATATAATAGGTTTGTGCCCTGAATACAGAATATTCAAGTCATGGGCCATTCCTCTTAGACCTTACTCTTGCCTTGCATGAACTGATAGATCTAAGACACACCCAGGCACAATTTCATACACATTAGAAGAAAACACGGAGAACGTTGTCTTTTATGAAAGTTGTCTTGTTTGTTTTTATTAGTAAGGGGGAAGCTCATTCATTTCCTAATTAGTCCAATTTTCCTGAGCTCTATCAGATAGTTCCTCCGGAGGAGGGGAGAGATGGGTCTTTGTGAACCATTTTCTGAGAAAACCTGAGAAAACCAAGCCTTCGGCAACTTGCCCTACATTGCTGTGCTTGCCTGTTTCCCCCATCACTTTTAATGAAGGCAGAATCTAGCCGTGTACTTTTTGTAAGAACTAACAAACAGGATGAACAGGAAAATCAAAGAAGAACTTTTCAGTGATGGAGTCATTGACTTCAAGCCAGCTGTTGGCTCCAACCAGAGTCGACCAACTGAATAAATAGAACGTACCGAAATGTTGACCTAGCAAGCTTGCGTTAATTTAATCCATTTGCTCTAGGTGGTATTAAGAATTAGGTTTAGGAATTTAGCTCCAACCTGGTATTGTGAATATTTAAAACATCTATCATTCTCATTACTAGACACAATTTCTCTAATGAGTGGGGGGAGAGGGCAAGAAGAACAGTAGCAGGAAGAGGTGTTTCTGAACAGCAGAGACCATCAAACCTCGTAGGCATGAATTTAATTGACAGGCAACTCAGCAGATCAGTGTTCCTGTTTATACTCAGGAACTGAAGGATGAAGACTACAAACTGGCTCCTATCATCAGTAAGACCTCCTATCTTTTGTCTTTCCCCTTGACAAATGTAAGCTTGCAGTGAAAGGGGAAGATAGACATGGTGCCAGAGAAGGCTACAGAATTCAACATAGGCCTGGGTTTGATTTATTGGTGGACAGCTGGGAATTCCAGCCCATACTGGAATGTGTGATTTCCATACTGGAGAGTTACATTTGCAAACTCCTCAGTTTCCAAAGTCCCTGTCCCCTCTTTTAAACATGGCAAACAGCACTATACACAGACACCTTCGGATCAACATACCTTAAAATCTGCACCTATCTTAAAAGAAACACTCCACCCTTACACTCCACAATCTGCCCACAGTTCAGCTGCACCTAGTAACTCCTGCGCAAAACTGAAAGCTTCCCCCAATGAAATGCTATTATGGGATGCCAGCACTGAGGCGTTCAGTGCTTCCTCTGCAAATACGCAACATCCCTGTCACTTCAGCATTTTTTACTGGTTTCCTGACAATCTTTCAGGGAAAACAGTTTACTGCTATAACACATTTTTAATAGAATGCTGTTATTAATGTTAACTCGCAGCCACTGGCCAGCACCCTGTTACCTAAGTGTAGACTGGAAGGCCAGTTGAATAAGTGTCTTTTATGGTCTGGGAGGCTCGTCAAATTGTGTGACTGATCCTGTAGCCAGTGCATGAATGGGCACATGAATGGGAGCTAGTCAGACATGTAAGTGATTGCCTTTCTACTCTGTGTTTAGGCAATAGGATACTGGCCTTTGCTATGTATCTTATAAAAAGCAGCAGACAAAATGTTATAATTTGGGATATGTCTCACTCCAATGCTAGAGGACTGGTATGCTTTTCCTAAGTGTCTAAATATTAATACTGCTATTTGTTTTTATAGCAGAAGCTGGGATTCAAAACCATAAATCTCTACTGTTTGTGAAGATGTAACAGATAATACAAGAGGGCAGCAGCTGGGGTGAACGGATCTACTTTTGAGAGATGTGTTCATTTCTAAGTCCTTTCCATCTTTCCAAGCTTCTATTTGTCTATAATATATATAATATTTCCCATTCGAAAGCTTAGCATAATGAAGTTGTCCAAAGGCTGTATTCAAAACCATGCCACGTAACAGCCATGACAAATGGCTGGAAAGTGTGGCTGCTGCTGCTTCTGCTGGGTAGACCACATGTATTTGCAAAATGGAGTGGTAAATATTCCTGAGATACCCAGTGTGGTGTAGTGGATAGAGCGATGGATTAGGACTCAGAAGGCCTGGGTTCAGATCCCTGCTCAGTCTGTTGCAGAGTTCTGAATTTCTGGTAAAATTATTTTTGCTATGTAGTAGAAGTACAGCGATTCACAGAAGCGAGCAGCTGCAGGTTCCCCAAGCAGTCCAACCCTTTCTCATTAACTGGCGCTTGCAGTCTCATTAACTCATTCTGAGACATTAGTAGTAGAAAGAATAAAAACATTCCATTTTCTACCAAGTCCTTACTAGGGATATTGCATATATTCCTTTCCCCTTTGGCTTCCCTTCTGAGTGGAAATGGGGAGGCTCTGGAGAACTGCCCATGACCTGTGGCTGGCTCTCTGTCCATCTTTCTGCTAGTGTGAGGACTGCAGCATATCCAATACAGTTCATGCTTGCACAAGCTTAGGGCAGTACCTTTGTTTTCCTAATTAGCAAATGTACAGGACATGCATGGATATGTGTTGCACTTTAGAGCAGTGCAGCTGATCCAGACTGAAGCCCTTAATGCAGACTAATCTGTCCAATAGCACAATGCGTTCTGCTTGAGTATGCATGCACTGCCACTTGTGCAGCTGGAGGATCCAAGATCCACCAGAACTCCACCAGTACACAGTTTTCTTCTGCTTGTGGCATTAGGTCATTTTTTTTTTAATTCCAAAGGACTGCATTTGAAATCCTAGCCTTAGTCTAAAAGGTGTGGATCAAGTCTGCTTAGTCTGGAAAGTATGCAGGTCAAATCTATGACACATCCCTTCCTCCAGCCAATCTTTTGGCAGATAAATTCCAGCAAAACTCTCCTGCTCCTCTATGCCTCCTTTATCCAAAAAATACATCCCCCCCAATTGGGGAGAGTCTTTTACTCTCCCCCCCCCAATCTTCTCTAATATTTATATATCAAAAGTTTTCTCAGGACTTTTCTTCCAGTGTGGATGGGGATGGGCAAAACTGCACAGTGCCAACTCCGAAGGATCCCTGCAACCCAGTTGAGAGGGAGGGGGTGCTTTCCCCTCCTGCAGTGATGAAAGCATGGGATCACGGGGTGACCCAGTCACGTTGTCATGATGTCCTGCATTGGGGACAGGGTGAGGGAGCTCTTATAGAGGGCCCTGCCCCAAGACAGACCTCTTTGTATGTTCTCTCATCAAGAGAAAGGCGGCCTAGAAATGAACCAACCAACCAACCAAACATTTTTGCATATTTACATGCATAGTGCATGCTGCTATAACATATTGGCCCAATCCTGTTGTTTAGCATAGTCAGTCACAACTAGACTAGGCCTATTGAATCTATGGGAATGTAATGAGTCAACTGCTCTGCAAGTTCATTGATTCGAATGAGCCTACTCTAACTGTCTTACTTTAGCACAGTAAATTGCAGTTAGAGTAAGACTTTTTAAATCAATGGAACTTGCAGAGGAAGTGACTCGCTAAATCCCCATTGATTCAAAGGGCCTACTCTAGCGCAGTTTTCTGTGTTAAGGAATAGACTTTTGTTCATTGGATCTTTCTGTATACATTAAAATAATACAGAAATATAGGGATGGGAGAAAGCACCCCTTTTCCTCATAGGCATTCATGTATTTACTCTTTCAAGTCCACAAGCTGCAAGAGTTGTCCAGTGTCAAAAATGAATTGCCTCAGTGAGTGTAGTGTAGCCTATTCTCTTGCAGTATTGCAGAAGATCACAACTTTTTCTGTCCACTTCCGCCTGCTTCACACACTCTCTGGAGGGGAAATGGAGGGTAAGCTGCCACGGGTGCTTCGTGAATGGGGCATTCATAAGAAATGAGTGGCAAACAATCAGATGAATATGAGGAGACCCAGTTTTTCCATGTTTCTTCTTCTTTCCTCCAAAAGAGAAGGCAGAGTGGACAAACACTACCATTCCCTGCATGGTTACATGATAGTACATTTAATGTAGTAGGGTCTGCTCCAGAATGCACATGTACAGGGACAGAGTCTAACAACAGCCCTATTTGGGTGTACTTCCTTTACATAGTTAAAATTGTGTGAAGGAGAGTGAAGATGTCCTGGTAAACCCCAGTGCTGATAGCAGGACAACTTCCTGTTGTTTGCTGACCCTCATAATGAAATTTCCAGACTGTGTAGGGAATCTCCATGAGTAGGAATGCTGACTCGTAGGAGCCATAGTTGAAAGGGTAACTTTCCAAGCTCTGCTCCTCCTTCTCTGGCTGATGCACATGTTGTTCTTAGCCAAGCTTCACTGCTGCAAGAGCAGGAGTGTTAAATGGTACATGAATAATACTATTGAAGGAGGGAGAATTTCATACAATTCATTTTTGAATTAAGAACGAAGCACAAATAAACACAGCATGTAATCACTTTGCTCAGCATCTGTTAAAAATTGATAACATGGGAATGTAATTCGCAGTGTCAACCAATGTAAGCTGCCTTTCCAAACCATTTGTGCCAAAGGCCTTGACAGGCCTTGTTCACAATTTGCATAGTATTCAAAGCATGAGATGGGAGAAGGATATGACTTGCATAATGAATCTATCACAAAGAGTGAAGGTAGACAAAATAAACAAATCAGCCAGATGAATGCTAATTATCTATCAGTGCAATCTAGAAACGTCCAATATTCAGAACAAACCAGTTATTTCATTGACCACCTATTCTACTTTAAAGTGTTGGCTTTATGGAATTGATACACGTTCCAAAAAGGTAGCTCCAAAATAAATATTATGTTAGTTTAATTGGATTGAAATTTCCTAACACAAATTCTGATATCTCTAATTCCCTGTCTTCCCTTTTTATGGTAATAACCCTCTAATGGCTTAAGCCTATGGAGGCTTTTTTTTTTAAGGGGGGGCAGACACACTGAAAATTTTTAACTAGCAGCTTTACAGGGGGGCAGAAAGGAGCAAAGAAGATTTAGTGGTGAAAAGAGCAAATAAATAGGTGCTCCAAGATTAAAAAGAGGGTAGAAGTGCGTGCTGAGCTGTTGAAAGACCTCTCTGTGTTTAAAGAAAAAATATTGTTTGGTGCTTTCACCAGTGCATGATCAAAATAAGAGGTACAAATTAGTTCATGGCTGCTGAAGCTACAAAACATCATGCAGAGAGCTGTCTTTGGGAACGTTTTAATGAGGAGAAGAGGTCATCAGACTGTGACATTGCTTTTCAGAATTCTTCAAGAACAACACAGACTTCCTGTTCCAAATGTGGTAAAGAATAAAACAACCTTAGTAGTAATCGTACAACTTTTGAACTGTGTTCCTTGGAAATACAGTACAGTGCTCATTTTGTAGCTTTAGTTAGCTATCTCAAAGGCACTCTGCCATATTTTTCCATGTGCCCTTATTTCAAAAGTACAGTGGAACGGCTTTGGACGAGACTATATTTATAAAATAAAGTTTTATTCAGTTCTCCTCAAAGCGATTCTAATGTTTTCCATTGCTCTGGGTGAGATGGTACACTGTGGCTCTCTTCATTAACATTTACTGTCGGCGCAAAAATATATATCCAGGATTACCACAAACCATTTGAAAGGGAGGCCAAAGTGCCTTTGAAATTAAATTCACCACAGTCTTAGTTTTGCAGCATTTCTAAATTGTGATTTGCAAATGTGTAAGGGAAGCTAAGGACACCCTGGGTCAAATGCCCCCACCCAAAAGCTGGTCCCAGATAAAATGTACTTATTCAGATAGGAAACACACTGTATATGCTGACCCATATATTATATGGAATAAACAAAGGTACTGTATTATCCAGTCATAGTTGTTTTATATAATAATGCAATACTAATAAACAATGATGATGACAAAGGTGAAGATATATATGGAGCACTTTTGCAAACACAAATTCAGTCGTATGTAGTAGTTGCTAGATCAGTGGTTCCCAACCTTGGGTACCCAGATATTCTTGGAGTAAAACTCCCAGAAGTCTTCACCACTAGCAATATCCAAGGGAGGAAGCTAGCTGTGTTGGCCAGGATTTCTGGGAGTTGTAGGCGGAGAACTTCAGGGGACCCAAGGCTGGTTACTATTATGCCAGATAGTAGCTGAATAAATTAAACAAACATTACTTACATATATGCGGTGACTGCCAGAGTAGAAACTAGAATGTTAGTAATCTAACTTAAAGCAACAATAGGTTGAACGTAAAATTGCAAATGTACATGCTTTCTGTATTTTAGGACGCACTTATTTTAATGCTTGTCTGGTACATTTGCTAATGAACAGTGATGTAGTATCAAAATCATTCTAGTGCTAGAAGACATGGAGCTGATTTGTGAGAATCTTTATTACAACTTACTGAACAGGACGTATAGCCTTTTTTGGTAGATGCAATTCTGAATAGCTGACTGCAATATCCAAGGGAGGAAGCTAGGGAGCTCTACCTTAAGGAGGAAATTGGGGAGGTCCTGGTGATATTCAAGGAGTCACAAAATGGAGTCAGGTGGGTAGGTCAGTTCGGCACATCTACGTTGTTAATGTGGAATCCAAAGAGGTCTATCTGATACCAGCATCATAAATGTTTTTTCCTTGCTTTGCAATTTCTGTCTTTCAAGGTGCAGCCTTATGGTTTAACGACAAGGAAGGACAGGTTAGAAGGGGACCTGCCCATCTTGAAAGCCCAGTAAGCCATGTGCTGCTTCAGCAAAAGTTAGGCTCCATATGGAAAGTTGTTTTCTTGTCCCTTCATAGCTTATCATCAGATTTGTGATCCAGGCCTTGAATCATAAAGAAAGCCAAGGCACTGACAGACTGTGCTCGCACCTCCAGCTCTGGGCTGCTGTTCCTGGAGTTTCTGGAAAGAAGAGATCATTGAAGTATATTATATTAATAGTGAGGGGATTTGAGTATGTTAGGGAAGTCAAGAGCAATGCCTTCAGAAGGCTAGATTTCTTTACGAGTCTGGGTGTCTAGTGGAGTAATTCATGGCATTGTGATGAAAGCTGGGAAACCAGACTAAGATGCAGCCACTCTCTTCAAGATTAATGGTCACAGCAGCAGAAAAGAATGGATGCTTCCAATGGTGAGGGTGATAAAGAAACTCACTGAGGGCAGCTACCAGGCAGTAGCAGTAGTGGAAGGTGACACTGGTGGATGCCAATGGCAGTAACTCAAGCTATCTCTTGTTAGTATTGTGCAGAAGAAAGCAATGTTGAACAAATTCTGCATATTTCTTAGCTTGAAAACCTGATGATGAGACAATCCAAAATGAAACAAGAAATAACTGTGGAAGATAAGACTTTCAGGTGTCAAGGCACTCAATCAGCTACTAGGAAAGAAGTAAGAATAAGTACGAATATTGCTGTCATTAATGAAACAACTAGATTAAAGCTGAAAGGAAGTCTAGTAGCCAATGTGCACAGAGGTGAAGGGAAAGTCCAATGATGCATGACACATACAACTGGAACATGGGAAGCAAGAAGTATGAATCAAGGCAAATTGGAATTTTTAAAGCAAGAAATGGAATGTTTAAACACTGAAGTACTTGGTGAAAGTGAACTAAAGTGTACTGGAATAGATATTTTCAGCCACTGCCTTTGTACATTTATTAATTTAAAAAACAAACAACCAAAAACTGCACACTCTCACACACTGCACACTCTCACAATATTGCCAGAATATTTGGGAACATTTTTTAACTCTGCATTCTTAGGCAAAATGATTCTCAATTAGAATTTGAGGTAAAATTAAATGGGAAATACATGTGAACACTGAGCTTATTTTTGGAAAATGAGATTTTAATGTAATACCACTTTACCACCAGTAAACTGATTACTTTGTGTACACTTAATGTTGGGCTAACCAGTGTCTTTAAAATGTATTAAAAGAAACAGATTAGTTTAAGGAATGAAAGTTAATCTTACCAGGAGACTTAAATAAATTTCAGATTAAAGAAGCCCATGATTCATATTTAGCTTGTCAACCCTGGTGTGACAAATACATCAAATTCATGACATTTTAATAATGTGGAAAGAAATTGTGTGTCTGTTTATTTGATGAGATATAAATTATTTGCCAGTTTAGATTTTAAATATTCATAATCACATATCTTAAAGTCAGCACAGCACAAATTGGTACAATTTAAGTAGCAATCCATACCTAGACATTATCCACCCTACTATATCACAACATATAAATCCTTAGGGCTGAATCTTTCATTTTTGCATGATCAGTATACAAAACTGTAAAGTGGGTACTGATATTGTTGATTCCTCCACCTGGAAAATGATAGATCAATCAAGAATATAAATCTATTATGGGGGTGCAATTAAGCCAATAACAAAGTGCCCTAAAAACAAGCCCACACTGAAATAAATCAGGTAGTTCATAAGATGTTACAGCACTTTCATTTCTATTGTTACAAAAACATTGTTAATTTTTAAACAAAGAGAAGGCAGAGGTTCTGTGTTGAAAAAAATTACTTGGGCTGATGAGAAGCATACACTGGAAAACACTTAGATAATTTAAGAAAAGCATTAGGAGATACTTTTAAAATGGAAAAATAATTGCCCTTTTTGAGCAGAGATTTTATGTGGTATAAGCAGGATTTTTCAGAATCCTAACTGTCAAAACATCAACAAAGTTGTTTATTTTTATCAGTAACAACTGAGAAAGAGTGAATTTATGTTATTAGGAAAAGGACACCTACCAGATGGAGACACCATGAAGGGAATGGCACAGGGATTTTTTTTAAAGTATAAGAGATCTTGCATGTTTCAAAGAAAGAGTCTTTTGACACAAAGAAAACAACACTAAAAATAATCAGACTTAAGCAAATTTCCAGGTCCTGATAGATTACAGCGTATCTTTGTAAATAATTTGTACATATATTAAATTCCATGAAAACAGGATTTTTTTTGGTAACTCAGAATTTGATATGACCTCTATCCCCCAAATTTGAAAAGAAAATAAAGAAGCAATGAAACTGCATTGCATCACCCAATTTCATTGATAAATATGTACTATAAATATTCTGTTTAAATTGGGCATAAATTCTTTGTATTATTGTAGGTAATTATATTAAAAATAAAAGAAATAGGTTTCACGAAGAAAAGAAATTAGTTTCTGGTATGCATGGACCAACATTTTATTTACAATGCCTCAGTCGTAACAAATTTTACCCTTTTGCTGTTTCTAGATCCTACTAATGCATTTGATTGAATGAAGTGGCAATTTTAGTCTGGGCACTTGAAGACTTCAGTATAAGGGCAAATGTTAATACATGGATTAAAATGATATATAATACAGCAGTAGGTAAAATCATGATTTCAACATTTCAGAAACAAGAAAAGGTCACTAATTGGATTAGTGACAGAAATAGAAAATTTTCCTACCAATATGAAAGTATATGTGGATCTATTTAAAGAAAAGAAAGTGATTAGATTGAAAGATTGGTTGTATAAAATGAGATCGATAGATCAAATGAAACAAACTCTTCAGAATAGGAGCATTTCATGGTTGAATTATATACAATTAGAAAGATGGACTAATGAATGGGTAAATAAATATAATAAAGGTAGAGAATATACAAAATACGAACAATTGTTATTGTCATATGAGGACATTCGGATGACTGACTCAGTGAAAGGTACTGTGAGCAAAATTTACTTACTTCTTCTTAATTTAGAGGAAGAGGAAAGTGAGAAAGAAGGATTAAAAATAGTGTGGGAGCAAGATATTGGGAAAAGAATAAATGAAGAAGAATGGAGGATGATATGGAAAATGAGGGTGTTAAGATTTATGTCAGTAAGAATAAAGGAAAATTTTTTTAAACTTAGTTTAAGATGGTATTTAACACCGTCAAAATTAAATAAAATTAATGCCAATCATCCGAATGTCTGTTGGAAATGTGAGAAGGAAATTGGTACATACTTTCATATGTGGTGGGAATGTGAAAAAGTGCAAAGATTTTGGAAACAAATTTTTAAAGAATTAAGCTACATATGTGAAAAAGATATAGAATTTAATGCTGAGATTGCTTTGTTATCAATATTTGAGAATGTGGAATATGACAAAATGACTAAAGAATTGATAACCAACTTATTAACAGCAGCTAGATTGATTATAGCTAGGCAATGGAAATCAAAAGTCGAATTGCAAATTGAAGAATGGTATAAAGAAATATGGAATATAGCAATAAATGATAAATTAACTTGTAACTTAAAGGTTAAGAAAGGAGAGTTGAAAAAAAATAACTTTTATGATATATGGGGGAGATTTTTGGAATATGTATTAATAAGAGGAAAAGGGAAAGCTCCAAATCAAGAATCAATGCAGTTTTGGAGAAGAGGACAATAGAAGAAGAGGAAGAAGAAGAAGAAGAAGAAGGAAGAGGAAGATTATGGCAAGAGGTCCCGCATATGGTGGTGGGGAACACAGTTAAATTGTATTTTAGTTTGTATGTTATATGTTTTTGTTTAAATTTAAAATAAAGGGAAAAAAAAATTTCAAAAAAAAAAAAAAAAAAAAAAAAAAAGAAACAAGAAAAGGATGAGCACTTTCATCTTTTTTTGTTTATGCTAATTATTTGAACTTCTAGCAAGAGCAAATGAGTGAATGACAGCATAAAAGGTGTTAAGACTGACATTATGATGTTGATGATCACCAGATATTTTTTCATCTGGTACCTATCTATGCTTGGCATATAAAATAGACAAGTACAAATAAATAAAAGATAACATGTTTAAGTATTTCAGTATCAGATCAAAGGCACATTAGGATGACTTAGTTTAAAAAGTCTAATGGCTTGGATTTTTAGGCATGGAATTGCCTTCTATTTTACTTTATTAGAAAGTAGCATAGTATCAGTATTTTCATAACAAGCATTTTCTCACACAAGAACTGAGAATACCATGAATTTGACATCTAGCCCCTTATGAACCAATTTTGACAACACAATTGGAATATAAATGATCGTTCAAACTGTAAAATCTGTTAGAGGGGAAAAATTTATGGGGTGTTTTGGGGAAGATATATAAAAAAATTGTCTTGGAAAGGTCATGGTAGGAAATATATGCGATAAAAAGGCACATTCCTCCCAGTACATCTCTGAAGGAGGCCTAACTTAAGATATTTTTGCTTAGATGGTATATAATACAACAAATATTGGCTGAAGTCCTGTGGCACAGCCCTATGTGCACAATGATGATCATGTCATTATCTAATTAAAAGCCTCCTTTGGAGGTTTCCAGGTGTGCATGACATCAGTGCATGGTGTACAAGTTGCATTCACCCAGAAATTGCCTTTAATCAGCAGCAATTTGCTGCTGGTTATGGCATCATCCCTATTGCAGAGCGCATGTGAAGCTGTGCAACAGAATTTCAGCCAGCTAAAAGGGTAAATGGAAGTAATAGATTTGTTTGTTGAAAAGTAGCAAGACAAGCATAGATTCATATTGTTTGCTATGGATTTATCATGACTATAAAGTATTGGATCCAAGTTCCACAATGATTAGTCAAATGTATGAATTAGATTAATGTTTATACACAATTTTTTAAAAGTCCCATAATGGACATGCTAAGCAAAGAGTCAAAATGTGACAATCTTTCTGAGTGTCAATGTATTCTGGAAGGCTTTCACGGCTGGGATCCGATGATTGTTGTAGGTTTTTCGGGCTGTTTGACCATGTTCTGGAGATTTTTCTTCCTAACGTTTCACCAGTCTCTGTGGCCGGCATCTTCAGAGGACAGGAGTTAGAACTCTGTCTGTGTTCTGGTGTAGTGTGTGGGATAATTGACTATTTGTAGCTGTGCAATCAGCTTTTTGTCCTTTTCAGGAGATTGGGTGATTATGGTGATCAGGGTGTTTTTTGTTATGGGTGTGATATGTTGTTATGGGTGTGATATGGGTGTGATATGATTTTTTTATATTGTGATAAGGGGGGAGACGATCTGTCACTGTGATTGATGGGTGTCGCTAGCTAGTCTTTTGTGTGCAGTGATCACCGGTCCTTGTGGCTGGGTAGAGTTCATTGACCTTTTTGCAGGCTGCATTTTTCAGTGCTGGGAGCCAGGCTTTGTTGTCCTCTTCAGAGGACATGAGTCACATACTTCACACACGCACTACACCAGAACACAGACAGAGTTCTAACTCCTGTCCTCTGAAGATGCCGGCGACAGAGACTGGCGAAATGTTAGGAAGAAAAACCTCCAGAACACGGCCAAACAGCCTGAAAAACCTACAACAACCATCTTTTTGAGTGTCCTTTATTATTCTTGAAAAAAAATATCAATAACTCATATTGCCACAGAATAGCTATGTAAGTAACAAGAAAAGCGGATTAACAAATAGAAGGATTTATATGGTTAATATAAGAGATGGTCAATTTACAATGGCATTCTTTTATGTACCAGAATTATATGTGGGTTAGAAAGATAAGTTAGATAGATCTATATTTTGGTAAAATGTAGTTTGGTATTCAAATATATTTACAGGTCAGTGCTAATGTGTGTGTTTGTGTGTGTGTGTGTGTGTTTGTGTGTGTGTGTGTGAGAGAGAGAGTGAGTGAGTGAGTGAGAGAGAGAGAGATCAAGGAACGATGACCTCGGAAGCCCTGGCTGCTCATT
Source organism: Intellagama lesueurii (assembly GCA_037013535.1). Lineage (NCBI taxonomy): Eukaryota > Metazoa > Chordata > Lepidosauria > Squamata > Agamidae > Intellagama > Intellagama lesueurii. The sequence goes on along the minus strand of JBAJHW010000005.1, from coordinate 64,667,007 downwards.
CTTCTACTGTGATAGGTTAAAGAGATTTAAAAGTAACGAGCAGCACTTTGAATAGGACTTGGAAGCAAACCAGCAGCCAGTGAAACTGTTACAACTTGGGAGGGAGGTGGTGATCACTACAATCCTGGTAACCAGCCCCAATCAACAATCTGGCTCCAGTAATTTGCACTACCATATATACTCAAGTATAAGCCGAGTTTTTCAGCACAATTTTTTTGCTGAAAAAGCACCCCCCTCGGCTTATACTCGAGGCAGTGTCAAAATTACATGTTCTCCCCTGCAGTGCGGGTGTTCTCCGGACTCCCCCGCTCATCTACGGGTGCCTGCAGCCTCTGTGGGTGGTCTGATGAACCGGGTTAAGTACACTGCATTTTTCAGACTCTGCAGGCAGACACCGTGCTGGGAGGATAATAACAGTCTATGTCCAAATGACAATGAGACATCCCCCCTTTGGAGCGCAAGCTCCACCCTCCAATCTTCTCCTCAGTTCCTTTTTTTCCGCCATGTTGGAAAGACGTATAGGAACACACGGAGCTAACAGCGAGAATTCTCTTCTATTATCTTCTATTTTACCCTCAATATGTCCTGCGCAGGTGCAGAAAACCCCAACAACCATACTGATACCAAAAAACATCATACCGAAGGCAAGCATACTATCAACATCATCCGTATCAGTACCTTGGCTTATACTCGAGTCAATAAATTTTCCCAGTTTTTTTGTGGTAAAATTGGGTGCCTCGGCTTATATTCGGGTCGGCTTATACTCGAGTATATGCGGTTGAAGTTTCTGAACTGTCTTCAGAGGCAGCTCCATTCACAGCTCAGAGCAACAAGGAATGGGTGCAGTTGGCGCACTAGTTTTAACGGTGCAAACATGTATCTGGCCACTGCTAAGACCTAGGCATCTGACTCAGAGAGGAATCCAAAAATACATCCAAGTTTCACACCTGAGTTCTCAGAAGGTGGTGGTGTAACCCCATCCAGCACAGTTTGAATCCATATTCCTCAGTCTGCCTTTGAACAGACCAGGAGCATCTATGTCTTGCCTGGATTAATTTGTTTACCCTCATCCAATCCAGGAAGGCCCAGAGCCACTGCAACACAATGTCTCCAAGTCCCATCCCAGCCAGAGAGTGTAGAAGGATACCATGACTGATGGTATTGAAGGCTCCTGAGAGGTTCTGCAGAATGAACAGGGACACACTCCACCTGTTTAGTTCCTGGTGTAGATTGCTCACCAAGGTGATCAAAGCAGTCTTTGTCCCATAGTCAGACTTAAAGCCAAACCAAAATGGAATTAGATAATCGATCTCATCCAGATACCTTTGGAGCTGAGAAGCCATCACCTGTACCAGACCTTACCCAAAAATGGAGCTTGGCTGATACTTGTCCAATACTGAGGTGCAAAACAAAACAAAAGGAACTGGTACATCCACGGACGTCCAGATTATAAATGAGAGATGAAGTCACAGGATGTAGAAAATAGAATCAAGCTCTTTATTCTGTATTTTTTTTAAATGAGTCGTTAAAAAGCTCTGGCTCAACATGTTTCGGCGAAGCCTTCTTCAGGAGCTAAGCATAACACAAAACCACACGTTAGATATTGAATCATTCACATTTTCTTTTGAAAAAATATATATACACCTGGCTTGGGACTCTCAGCTTTATATAAAGTTGTGTTATGCTTAGCTCCTGAAGAAGGCTTCGCCAAAACGCGTTGAGCCAGAGCTTTTAAACAACTCATTTAAAGAATTACAGAATAAAGAGCTTAATTCTATTTTCTACAATACTGAGGTGTCCAGAGAGCTTTATATTAATATATATTCTACCCTTGAGACCGTGACACAGTGCACTACTGCAGTATTGCAGTCAAGACTCTGCTCACAACCTGAGTTTGATCCTGATGGGCTCAGGTCACTGGCTCAAGGTTTACTCAACCTTCCATTCTTCCGAGGTCAGTAAATTGAGTACCCAGCCCTCTGGGTCAGGGGCAATGTGTAGCCTGCATAATTCAATTGTAGATCACCTTAAGAGTGCTTTAAGCACTATGCGGCAGTTTATAAGCAGCACACCTTTTACACCAATAGGATCTCTAGTATGTCTCAAGTCCCCACTTTTAAATATTAACACTTATACCCAGCAGAATGTGAGGCAGGACACCTGCTAAGCAGAATGGAATCAGACCACTGCAACTCCCTCTCCTGCCCCCCCAGAGAAATTAACTGCCCCAGCTTCATCCAACCAGGTCTGCGTTATACAGGCCAGATCAGCATGCTCACCCAACACTCTGTTCCTATAGTGATCAACTGATATCCAGTTTGGTTTAGTGGGCAGAATGTTGGACTAGTATTCTGGAGACCTGGTTCAAATCCCTGCTCACTCCTGGAAAGTCATTGGGGGCTACAGTGGCTAGTCACTCCTTTGAAGATGTTGCAGACATGGAAAACCTTATTAGGGCCACCATCAATTAGAAGCAATCTGATGACACATAACAACAGTGGCTAATCAGAGACTTACGGAACTCCTGGAAACAGAATATGAGTGCAGTATCATCCTTCAGAGGAGCAGTCCTTCCACAAGATCTTAGAGCCCCATCATAGTCCTTTATAAAAAAAATAAATTTCAGTTACAAGTGTCAGACATTCTGGTAACTTAATTTCCAACTGCAAATTCATCAGTCATTTATAAAATGGGAAAGTCCTGCCTTAAAAATGGATTGTGGTGACCTGTTAGCCTGTTTAGATTCCTTTTGATTCTCGTTTTTCATACAGTGGTGCCTCGACTTACGAACTTAATTGGTTCCGGAACTCCGGTCGTAACTCGAAATGGTAGTAAGTCGAAGCACCATTTCCCATAGGAATGCATTGAAATGCGATTAATCCATTCCGGCCGAAGAAAAAAAATCACCAAAAACAACAACAACACTGCAAGACCCATCAGAAATGCGATTAATCCATTCCGACCAAAGGGGGGGGGGAGCAAACAAACCATGCAAGACCCTTCGGAAATGCAAAAAAAGCAAAGCAAAAAGCAAACAAACCGTGCAAGACCCATCAAAAACGCGATTAATCCGTTCCGGCCAAAGGGGGGGGGGGGAGAAAAGCAAACAAACCGTGCAAGACCCTTTGGAAATGCAAAAAAAAGAAAAGCAGAAAGCAAACAAACCGTGCAAGACCCTTCGGAAATGCAAAAAAAGCAAAGCAAAAAGCAAACAAACCCTGCAAGACCCATCAGAAATGGGAAAAAAAGCAAAGCAGAAAGCAAACAAACCGTGCAAGACCCTTTGGAAATGCAAAAAAAGAAAAGCAGAAAGCAAACAAACCGTGTAAGACCCTTTGGAAATGCAAAAAAAAGCAAAGCAAAAAGCAAACAAACCGTGCAAGACCCATCAGAAATGGGAAAAAAACAACCAAAAAACAAACCAACCCTGCAAGACCCATCGGAAATGGGGGAAAAAAACAACCCAAAAAGCAAACAAACCCTGCAAGACCCATTGGAAATGGGGGAAACCCCCCCCAAAACAAACAAACCCTGCAAGACCCATCGGAAATGGGGAAAAAAAACCCCAAAACACAAACAAACCCTGCAAGACCCATCACAGCACAGAAACATAATCCCACCACCCAGCCCAAAACCACGCTGCAAAACCCACCCAGAACAGTTTTTTAAAAGCAGAAAGCAGCACCTTACCAGGCAGTCCGAAGCCTCCTCCGATCGCACACTCTCTAACTGCTGGGGCGAAAGAGCTACAAAGAAGCAGCCTCTTCGCCACCAACAGTTAGCAATTTGAATTTCCCGCCTTTTTCCCCCTGCCTTTTTTCTGGTTGTAACTCGAAGCTCCGGTCGCAAGTCGAAGCAAAATTTTGCGGCCGGAGCTGGTCGTAACTCGAAATGGTCGTATGTCGGGACGTTAGTAAGTCGAGGCACCACTGTATTTGTATCTCCATAGACCCTGCGATATGACACAATTACATGTCTGAGCTCTAGAAACTCCTGCATGAAGTTTTCTCACAAAGCCTAATTAATTGTGAGATTTCTGTTTAAATCTCTAATCCTGTGAGGCTCCTTTGAATAGTTCTGAGTGACTATTCTGTCAAATTAAGATCTAGGAGTTTTGGCTAATCTTAGTATTTTCCTGCTCTTTTGCTCATTTTTCCACCTGGCATCTAGCTTTACTTCTGTATTCTTTTCAAGACCCGCTACAGACAAAAATAAAAAAATTAAAAAAATAAATAAAAAATAAATCTTAGGTAGCCAATTAGATATTATGCAGAGTTTTCAGCCAACAGGGTAGCAAAATTAGTTATACAACAATGTCAGTAAAGCACCAAAACGATTATTTTTTAAAAGTTTGTGGAAATACAAGTTGTGGAAATCTTTATAGCTTTTAAGTATCCAAAGGTGCCTCTACAACTGGGAATAACATACGGACATTTTCGGAATCAACATAAGAAGAAATGTTTGATTCATTCAATCAAAAGTATGTACACACATATATAGAAAGAGAGCAGTTTTATCAGTGATCTGTTATAAATTATATTAAAAACAATTTCCTGCCTGATATATGTTTTACGTGACCTTTGATAAAAAGTGTTAGGGATTTTAATAACTATTCTAATATCAGAACTCAGGGAAATTCCTCTTTTTTTGGTAGTACGACATATTGGCCTGTGGTATGCTGGGAATTGTGTGCAAAAAAGCAACATTTGGGCCTTTGTTACCCAGTCAGACCCTGATCACTACCATTGTGGTGGCATTAATCACCACCTACTATTTTCTGTTAAAGATCTTCTTCACCATGAAACAACACATCCTACCCTCTTTCTTCCATGACATGCTCCCTGCCAACAGTTTTAAACTCCCCCCAAAGAAAAGTAACTCCATTAAACTGAAGCCATGTGCTTGGACACACAAAAGCTTATGAAAAATACAAACTAGTTGGTCTTAAAGTTACTACAAGACTTCTGGCTTCTCTTAGTGCTACAAAAGACTGACATGGCTACTGTCTAGATTATTATTTTTATGCTGTGGGTCAAGTAAAGCATGGTACAATATTGTGAAGTTACAACTGATAAAAATTGCAATGAGTTCACCGATTGTAAGCACATTTAAGATGGAGCCCCAGTGGCCCCAAGGAACTAACTTCCAGGTAGGGAGCTTACAGTCACAGTCACAATTTCAACTACAGGTAGTCACACTTTAATCATGATGACCCTGTCCTATATTGTTTGGAAACTTTGGGTCCTTTGACAGAAATATAAATGTTGGTGCTAGCTACTGATTTTTAAAAAATTAGTAAATTCCTTCTCCATAGGGAGGGCACTTGAACACAAAGCTTCATCAAAAGGGAGGTGAAAAGAGGACACTGCTTTGATAGATATGTTAATATGTATAGATGCAAAGTTTGAAATTAAATTTAGAATTTAAACAGAATTATGACTCTCATTGGAATGGGGGAAGACAGTCAGCAGGTGACTTGTGTGTCTCTCCAAGTGATAACAATGGATGGGCAACTTTTAGCACCTTGATCTTTCCCTTTATGATTTTTTATCTTCAAATCAGGCTCAGACTTTCACATGGAGAATGTACCCCTGGATGGTCCCCTGGTATCCCTTCAAATGGAGGCCTATCCTCCATTAAAAAGGACATTTGGCCACCCTACCCATTGTTGTTCCTTCTGGAAAACTGAGGCCAAATCTAAAGTTAAAAAGAATCTGTGCATTTATTTGTCCTAGGTGTATGCTTCAGTCCTTTGAATTGCTTACTTGGATATATGTCCTGCTAAGTTTAAATGGTTCTGCCTCTCAGGAAATGTCCATGGGAAACATTTGTATTTATATTTGCACAAATACTGATGCATTTGTACTTATTAGAAAGGAGAGAGTGGAAGAGTTATTTTCTTGGATTAAAGATCCCAGAATCCCCCACTCCACATGATCAGTAACTATTCTGGGCTGCTCTAGGAATCTTTCTCCTTACCACAGTTTCTTCCAAAGCAATGAAACAAAACAGTGGCAAGTGGGGGTGGTGATAGAGAAAGGACTATGTTGGGATGAAGTTAAAGTAAAAAAATATACGGGGGAGGGTGGTGTTAAGGGGATGATAATGAATTGGCACCAACTTCAAGAGAAAGATCTCTCTCTCTCTCTCTCTCTCCCTCTCTCTCCCTCTCCCTCTCCCTCTCCCTCCGCATCCACCCACCCACTCACCCACCCACTTTGAGTCCTTTTGAGGACAAAGGTGGGGCAAAACTATTTTAAATAAATAGATTAAAAAGATATCTAAAATGAAAGAACACTTCAAAATTTTCAGGGGGTAGATGTGTTACTCTCTTGCAGCTAAAACATGAAAGCATCCTGTGGTATCTCAAAGACTTGACACATGTTATTTTACACAACCTTTTGTGGTCTGCAGCTCACTACATCAGGTACACAACTGTCTCCGTTTGCAGGGTATAATACAAATGGTTGTTAGTGGATTGAGGGAACTGGGAGTTGAACTTTTTACTTTGTACTTATGACCCCCTTTACTGTAATAAACAGTAAATACACCTAGGGCAATTTGGCTTCCTAGACTGTGTCTTGTCTCTGTTCCTAGCTAAAAAGGAGATAAGGTTGGTGTTACACCAGCAAAATGTTTCCAAGTTACTCCTTGTGAATTTTGACCCTTTTCTTGGGTTCAGATGATGCAAGGTCATTATTGATTCTTTGTCTCTTCCCCCCCCCCCCCCCCCGGTGTTATCTCCACATCAAATCCAGCCTGCTGGGAGGCTACTACTATATTTGTTCTGTGTTTCATTCCACAGTACAACCAGCATCCCATTGAGTGTTCCATAGTGCGCTAAGGGTTCTCCTCCATAGAGGGTAATGAAGCACAGAAATAAGGAGAAATAGCCCAGATCAGTACGTGGCCAGCAAGGGCGCTTTGCTGACACAGTGATGTACCCACACATTTTTTTTAAAGAAAGGCACAAGAAAAGGAAGGGGATATGTCCTGCTCAAGGGGTATAGATGAATGTACCACATCTAATTCACCACCCAAAAGCGGAACAGCTAAAAAAACATAGGACCACAACATGTGACTATACAGGAAGCAGAAGATGTGAGAAAGAAGGGGGGTATTTATCTTGTGTGACCTAAGTGCTTAAGTGTAAGGCAATTGGGAGAGGTGGTACTGAGAAGCTGGAAGCTATTTGTATTGAACTTGGGAAGGACATTGAGTAGAGGGTGCTTTCCAGTTGAGCATGCTTTCAAGAAGCCCATTTTGTGCAAAAGGTGGAAATAAATAATAGGGAATGAATGACAAGGGATAGTTTTTAAAAAGTGGTTCTCTGCTTTTGGTCATTCAGGTATTTTGCGTTGACTGAGGCTTCTGGGAGGTGCTTTAGAGGACTTGATTTAAATAATGTAATATATGGCGGAGGGAGAAACGGTGGTGTATACACACAGAGGCACATTTTATATATTGTTTAGATACTGTTTTTGATGTGATAATGTAGGTTGATTCATTTCAATAAAATTAGTGAACATTTGCAGATAGTCTTGCTTGGGATAATGCTGAATAGTGTGACATGCAATGCTACCATGCACCAGTAATTGGTGGACTGTGCAGTGCTGAGGTAATTTTATTTAAATCAACGTAGACCTAAGAGAATTCTTCCAGAGGCCTGAAACTGTTCTAGTCAAATTAAAGAGCTGAATTTGATGGTCTTGCCCCCTAGTGTTTGCAAAGATGATAATTGCTAGTACTACAGTTAATTATTGGCTCCAGAGCTTTTTGGTCAATGGGTGGGAAGTTTAAATCTCAGCAGGTATGGTTGCCTCTTAAATTAAAACAACACTTTTCAGATCAAAAGGCCTGAATTATTATTGGCACATGGACACCCAAGCTAGGTTTTGTGGGAGGTGATGATGGGGAAAACGTCTACAGACAATTCACAGGTTCCCTATCACATTCATTAACATAATTGGAAACGAGGACTTCATTGAGCAGTTGCCAACCTGTTTCTAATGGAGGCTGAGTATTATTTTCACTTTCAAGGCTCTGCGGGCCTGTAAAATGAGTTAATATGTAGAACCGAGAGTCAAGCTGTGAGGGGTTGTACCTCTTTTGGAAAGCTGCACACATTGCAAGCCAAGTAACATGAAAGTAATCTAGAAGTTATTAATATTTCCAGCATCAACTTTAGCAGGCTGGGCAGCTGTCTTCTACTGCTCTGTTTTTTTCAGTTTTCATTCAGGGTATCCCTGAGTTCCAAATTTATCCCCCAACCCCCTGGATTCTGGAAGGGTATTGTGCTCACAACAGTGATATTTGTGCATATTTATTTTTACCACTTTGTTGGTATTGGTGGGGAGGGTGCCAGGTCAATTACAAGGTATGGCTGGTTGCATTTCTTATTAACAGTAGTGACATGATGGTTGTTCATCATGGGGGCTAGTTAGTAGGGGAGAAGTGTGGAAGAGGAAAAGAGGAGGAACAGGGTTTGAATTTTTTGGGGGGCAGACAGGGGTTTCCATGGTGAGCCAGCGAGTGAGTGCCTGGTTTTTATCTGGATTAATCTTTTTAGAAAGTAAGACTATCAGTCATTCGCCAATTCATCTTTGTTGGAGATGACTGGGCATAACGTGGCTCACACTGAAGAAGATATAAAGATATTTGAGTGCGGAGGAGGGGGGGAGGAGGAGGAGGAGAGAGAGAGAGAGAGAGAGAGACGATCTCTTCAGATTTCCTAGATTGTCCTTTACCTGTTCTAACCTCTACTGATCTTCCTTCAACCTAGATTGATAAGATTGCTAATGTCAATTCCTCCCTTTTCACATTTCCTTCTTCATCCTCTCTGGGAGAAAGACAGAAGATTCTGCTTGTCTTTGACCTTGAGAGGTGAGGAGGCAGCCATGCATCTCCTCATCTTAATAATAGTAATCAGGTAGCAATTCTGACTTATGGTGACCCTTTTCAGGGTTTTCCAGGCAGAGAATACACAGAGGTGGTCTACCATTCCTTTCTTCTGGGGGCGTCCTGGGACTGTGCAGCTTGCCCAAGGCCACACAGGCTGGATCTACTCACAGGAGGCACAGTGGGGAATCAAACTCCCAATCTCTGGCTCTGCCTAATCAGAATTGTATTATCTGTCCTATCTCAATCTGTTTAACACTAGCTTTCTTACTTTTTTAGAATAAGAAATATGAATGTGGTCTCTTTCCAAATAGGGAAGTGCGCTCTGCTAATTATTCCGATTCCCAGGAGCTCAATGCACAAGTTAGCCTAGTTTAGCTTGCTGTGCTAACAGTCCCATTGTAAAAAGTCCCCTCTAATTGTCTTAGGGAAGAGAGTTGGGCCACTAGGATTATAAGGAAGTCCTCTAAAGCAGTGGTCCCCAACCGTTTCCAAACTGCAGACTGGTTGGGGGGGGCGGGGTCCGTGGGGGGGGCACCCACGTGCATGCACATGTGGGCAGCGCATGTGTGTGAGTGGTCGGGGCACCAGAGTGCGCATGCGGGGTGGATGGGGCATGCGCAGGGGTGGTTGGGGCGTGTGAGAGAGTGGGCGGAGCACCAGTGCATGCATGTGCGGGTGGGTGGTGTGCATGTGGGGGTGGGCGGGGCACCCTTGTACACATGCATGGGTGGGTGGGGCACCCATGCATTGCACATGGGGGCCGTGCGTGCGGGTGTGCGTGCATGGGGGCGTACGTGGGGCCCCTCCGCGGCCTGGTCCTGCCAAGGCTACAGCCCGGTACCGGGCCGCAGACCGGGGGTTGGGGACCCCAGCTCTAAAGAGCCCTCACTTCAGTTCCAAGTCTACCATTACACTAGTAAGCCAAGTGTCTCTGGCAGCTGTTCGCCATCCCTTCTGATCACCCACCTGTTCTCTTATGTTAGAGGACAGACCTGATTAGGTTATGTGGCTAAGCTTGACTCCTTTAAACTAGACAGTTGCCTCAGGTTCCTTGGATAATGCTAACTGGTGACCAATGTAAACTCAACCAATGTAAACTCAACTGGCCCAGTTTTTCAGCACAGCATATTCTTGGTTTGGGGAAAGTGTGCAAGTGGCCACTTTACTGGCTGAGTATGTTGATACCAGGGACAGCACTATTCAAGGGATTCCTGCTAAACACCATTACCAGCCACAATTTTATCCTGTTTCCAATACGCTTGTGACTTGATGGAATTGCCCTAGATTCTCTAAAAGGTGTTGAAGCCAAATGGTACTGGAAAGTCACATTTTAGGACTTCCAGATGCATAATGACATCCCTGTGAGCTGGTGGGATAGGGTGGGGCATTTTGTGATAGCTAATGTAGTAAAATATTTATGTAGAACAAGCGCCATTCAGTTATTTTTTCCTGCCAGTGTCCTTGTCATGATTAGAGGGAGCACTCTAGCCCTGTCCACCATTTCCAGTTCTGGTGAATCTGAAGAGAGAGAGATTCCATTTTGAGGAAGGGGCTCACCATGTGATTCGAGACCCTAGGAAATCAGGGTCCATCTTATATGGAGAGCCCACAATAATAGCAGAGCTCTTCCTTTACATATGCTTCCTTCTTCTTGTGGTGAAGCTACCTACTTAAATAAGGCCTGAGTAGGGCTATCTGGAAGCATTAAATTATGTGGTAATAGAAAGAAAAATAGGAAAACAGAGAGAGGAAATAAATGAAATGGAAATGAATAGACAGATGGTGAAGAAATAGTTCATAAATGAGAGTCTGGCAAAAGGTGAATGAACTGTGTAAATACTCTCTGGAGAAATGTATATTTACCGCAGTTTCCTTTTTCACCACTCCTCCTTTCAACATATATTATCACCTCTCCCTACCACTGACATGACAATATCCATATACAAAGTATGCTGTCTCTCCTCCCTTAACATATATTTCTCATTTTTGTGCATTTGGGAATGATAACTACTGTTCCACATTTGCTAGTCTTGAAGCAGAGACCTCCCTCTCCGATCACTATTAACAAACACTTCCTTCCCCGCTTCGCCGGTTCTTCCTACCCATCTGTTTTTCAAGCTTAACTGTGGGTGCAGCTAACAGATTTTTCCTGATGACACCCACTCTCACCCTCTTGTCTTCATTTAATTAAGCAGTACATTGACAGTGTGTGAGTGGATGCATACTGCTTTGGGCCAGCAGACACAGGGGTAACTGGATGCCAGGCAAGTTCATTCTACTGCAATGTTATGAAGATGTTACAACATTTTAAAAGTATTTGTTACATTGCATCCCATTGGGCACCAATTCTGCTGAAAGATGCACCACTGCTAACCTGAGGTAGGAATGGAAGTGTTTCAGCTGGAAACAAGCTGAGGGAAAGCAAAGGAAAATACCCACTGACTTATGATGGCCGTTTCCTAGTGAAAGCCATTTCTCATTTGTTGCATCTTCTCAGGACAAAACTGTACTTTACAGATGACAGATCATTGTAGCTGAAATGACATTTGTGTTCTAGAAGTGTGATTCTAGTGGGATCTGAGCCCTATTCAGGCATTCAAAACAGTCAATTTGAAAATGTGAACAGGAAGAGGGAGAAATGCCACATGTCACAGAAGGTTTCCTCTTCGGACAGTTGCTCCCCTGGCAGAGACAGTGACAGGCGGTGGCAGTGGTGGTGGTGCCAGCGTTCTCCCCTTTCTCCCACTTTCAGCTTAACCCATTTCTAAATGCCTGAATGGGGCTTCAGTGCCTTGGAATTCAGACTTGTAAACAAAGTGTTTACATTTTAAAAAAATCTGTCACAAAACAGTGTAAGCTAGTTTGCAACCTACAAGAATTGTGAAAAGCTCCTGCTATGACAATCAGATGCTCACAACAGTAAAGAAATCCCCTGTTCTAATGAGGTGTTCTCTCTAGCATATAATATGACCCTCACACTGTGCATCAGCTCATCCTGGAGGGCTTCTTTACTAATGCTTTGCTTCATCAACAAGACTTACCCAAGCTCTGATGTCTTGGGTCTTACTGTTTGATTCTGGCGTGTACTTTGCCTTCTGATCTTGATAGCTCTTTGCTCTTGATTCCTACCTTGTTCTCCAGTCCTACCTCCCAGGTTTGCTTTTTTTCCTTTGATCTCAACTCCAGTTGCTGTCTTGCTCCAGATAGCTACCCAAGGTTCAGCCCTTACTTTCTTCACCAAATAGAGTTCTTTCACTTTGGAGTCTAAAACATCTCATCTCATCTCTCTCTCCCCTCTTTCTCTGACAGCTGTGAAAGATCTGCAATTTTAAGCACTTTTTTTGTGCTCCTGCTTTGCAGAGTGACCTTGACAACTGCGATCTTCCTGCTTATCCTGCCTCATCATTGTCCTTAATGTTGTGCTTTCAATTCATTATTTCGGTCTCTGCATTTGGAAATGTTTTTTATAATTATAAAAGGGATCAAATTATGTTTCAAGCCATTATGGATCATCAGAGCAACTGTTCCGCCACAATGGCCTTTTCACGGCAGTGACATGGAGCTCAGACAACTTTATAGACAAAAAGTTTAGTCTTAGAACTTCACCGAATGACAAAATGTTAGAGGGGAGGGAGACCTAGTAGGTCATTCTGTCCATCCCCTGCCAATACAGGATCATGACCTGCCTTATATCTATTCTAGTGCATTACTAAGTCTCTGTTTAAAAGAGCAAAAGTGGTGGGGCTTAACAATATGTTCATGGAGCAAACTATTCTCTAGTTTTTTAAGACTCACCATCATGATTTTCTTTCCCTTATAATATTTCTAAATTTAACATTTGAACCCACCATATTACTGCCAGTAGTAACCCTTATTTCTTCCACACTTTCATTCGTATCTGCTTTTTTAATACATGGAGGTGGTGGGCACCTATTCTATTCACTGGCTGATTTTATCTTTTGACTCTTATCTTCATAGCATGTATACCGTCACTTTATTCTGCTTTCATTTTCAGGGGGTTATTTAACATTTTTCTGCCTGATTTCTATGATCACAGATGCATCTTATGTTTGGTTTTGTATTCCAGAACAGGTACCCCTCTGTAGGTGCATTTCGAGTAGGAACAGTGCACATACATGAAACCAATAGAGATGTGCACTGAAGACAAGACTGAATTCAGATTCTGCTTAGGATAATGGGTTCAGATTTCTGCGAGCAACAGCCCAGCCCAGCCCAGCACCCAATCCTCACTCTTATTTTCTGTGTATGGGGAACAGATGTTGGGCTAGGGCAGTACTGACCACAGATTATGAGAATCAGAGGAAGATGCATCTTTCCATATAGCTTTTTCCCACATCAATTTTTCTAAAGTCTCAGGTTCCTTGAAATTTGTGAATTTTGGAATGTTCTCATCCAAAACAAATGGAAGGAAATACTGAACTAGAAGTCATAAGCAAATTCAGCAGGTACAGCTTATTTCACCATTCAGAAGACCATGCTGTACTATAAACCAGCCTGATAATTACCAAAGGCCTGCATTGTGGCCGGCACGGTGGCCCAGCCTCCTCTGTGATCCAGCGGGGCTGAGATCCATGTGCAAGTGCCATATGGCCCCCTGGGAGCTGTTTGACTAGCCAGAGTCACACTGGCACTTCTAGACTGGCCAGCTTGGGCAGTGCACAGGGCCAGCAGCTGGGCAGCAGACCTGAGGAGGCATTTCCAATGTGCTCTGCCATCCCAGCGTATAACAGGAGCTTCAGCTGCTGAAACCCCCCAGTTGACTCTGGACAGAGTTTTCCCACCCTACCCTAAGGGTTCTTAGATTCATGGTACTGGTTAGGAGTTAGCTGTAAGGCACGGTGATGGTTGTTCACTGGTTTTCCTTTTTCATTCTAGTCACAACTTTGTTGGCAGTTTCGGAGCTTTAGGATGGATTCAGGGGAGTGATGGATGGCAGGCAGGGACTTGCTGGTTACGATTGGTAAGGAACCCCTTCAGGGGGACCAGGGAGCAGGCAAGGAAGTGCCCCAGCTTGGGGGACCAGGAGCTGGGCCCTGTCCCTGGGTGGCAGGGAGACATGGAGTGGCTTACACCCATGGGGTTTTTAATGGCTGCTATTCCTGTGTTATCATCCAGAAGGAGCTGGGAAGATAAAGGATAGATCGGGTGGCACTTGGTCCTCCCAATGGGACTGGATCCAACCTCAGTGCTCAAGTCAGGGCAACTGCGTGCTGTAATCAATAAAAGCTGTGGCTTTTTTACCTCCAGTTATGTGTTTTGTGTGTTTTAATTTGGGGAAGGAGCCCACCTGCCTAGCAGTAGGCCCACAATTGCACAGGTGTCTGTAGTGGAAGAGGGATGGGAGAGCTTACTCCCCCATGGGATTCTACATTCATTTGAATGTCCAGAGAGAGAGAGAGAGACATTCAACTAGGTATCAATAAATATCTGTTTCTGTTGAGAGTCTGATTGCCAGAGTCAGGATCTCTGTAATGCCCTGGAAGTGTCTTGGGCCAGAGGAATGCTACTTGTTTTAGTCAAATGATGTACTGTAGGTTTGAGTGTCTCCAACAATGAAGGCAAGGTGTGCAGCCCTCATGCTAGATAAGTCATAATTCTCATGTTTTATTTTAAGAAAGCAAGTCTCTAGCCCTTATAGAAGGGGCAGCTAATCTGTTTCCACAGTATCTCAGTGTCAGTTAGCAAAGGAATTAAATCATATCAATTATTGATGCACCCTCTTTCTAGAAAAGGAACTTCTTGGTGCATTTCAAAGCCGCTGTCTGAAATCCTGCTGCTTAGCATAGTAAATCATAGCTAGAGTAGGCCTATTGTATCAATGGAACTTATGGAGGAGTTGACTCACCAAATACCCATTGAGTCAATGGGCCTACTCTAATTGTAACTTACTGCATCAGGGAACTGGATTCTAGGCATTGTTTTGGTCTTCTGAGGCAGAAAGTAATTGCTGCTCCATATAAAAAAACTATTTTTTTAAAAATCAGAAATGAAGGAATTTTACCCTAACTGTGATTAAGAGTTGTTGTCAATAAACCTGTTATAGTTGGCAAAAAAAGAAAAAAGAGTTGTTGTCTGTCTACCCAACTCCAAATGAAATAATCAAAGACAGGAGTTAATGATCTTTCTGACTGACAACTTATTTAAAATTGTTTCATCTTCCTGAAACTATTAACAATAAAAAAAAGTTATCCCACATCATGCAGATAAAAGCCATAATTCTCATATGCCTATTGGAGGAGATAGGACTGTGGCTGGAAGGGTGTTGATTATGCCAGTCCTCTAAATTAGCCCAGTGTTATACACATTTTTGTAAGGGATACCCTTGACCTGCCTCCTCTGTATCTGTCAAGGATGAGAAGCCTGTTAGGGAAAAAAAAAGGTGGCAACCTTGATTCTGTACCACAAACGTGGTTGAATCAAATGACTATATGAAACCAAATTTAAAACAGCTAATTACTCAAAGCCCTCTGCCTGGATGGGTGAATCTGTCAGTTTTGATTTCTTCCACATTAGATTATTATTATTTTGTTGTTGTTTAAAAAGTTCAGGTTCTCTCCATTGAACCTATGAGAAACTTTATAAATTCTGTACATTTCTAATAAAAGAAGAAACCAGATGAATTTTTTAACTAATTCTTCCCATTGAATGTGAATTGACACTCTGAGGAGGGCTCATTTAATACCTCCTTGAAGGAGATATTTTCACAGATCTGACTTTCTGAGTGTGTGGGCCCCTAAGATGTAAGGTGCCTTAAGTGCCTTGATCTTCTTGTCACCATCAATGCCCCCCTCATTTAACAGAAAATAAAATTTGCCATACCCATAGACCTTCTTATACATGAGGGCTGTGGGCAATTGGACCACAGAGGAAGCAACCTTTGATGGTTACTGTACTTTAAAAAAAAATTAGTGTGATTTTTAAATTGCTTTCGGTTGTATTCTCATGTTATAATGGATGTATTTTAATTTTATAACTCTTAGATCCTATTTTGTGTGTATTGGTGTTAACCTTTTTGTCTGAATTACAGTCTGTGAGGAAAGTGGTGTACAATAATCTCTTTACTCCCTCCTAGTGAAGAAAAAGTACCACTGCAACCCCCAATTTCTAAGCTAGTATTAAATGCAGACTTTGATGTTGCAAAGGTTGGACATCCTGGGTACTATATGTGTAACCCTCTCCAATAGATCAATATCATGTATACCTTATGAGTATGTATCTAGGATAATAAGAAACATGGTACTTGGAGATTCTGAGGGAGGCTTTGGCTGAATTTTACAGCAAAGTAATTAGAGATTACAGTTTATTCCACATTTATCTCAAGGAATCTGTTCCTAAACACATCCTGTTCTGCACAAATCTAATTGTTCTTATTTCAGGAAACTATATAGTGAAGATCTTGAGACTCTGTTGTAACAAATGATGATGATGATGATGTAACTTTTTCATCCTCTGTGTATTTGACATGCACACGATCAACATGCAGGCCAATCAAATGAAGAAATCCATTGAACCTGCTCTTTCTGGTTGCGTTAGAAGAACATGTGTTATTTTAGATGCTTTTGTCAGCTGATGATAAATATAAGTGCTTTTTCTTAAAACATGGAGATATTTTATTTCCTTTGGCTGCCCTGGAGATGTTGGGGGAAGGAAAAAAGATAGAATTCTTTTCTCCACAAAAATAGTTACTCTCTGCATCCAGGGTAATATAACTCTCTGCACTGAGATATAATAGTACATGGTAAAGGTCCTGACACTCTTACTGTAATTTCATGCTTCCTCTTTATGTCCCATTTTATTCCAGTGGCTTTTCCAACACAGAATACTATCATGCCTTGAAAGCTCATCTTGAACTGGCATACACCAGCGACCGTTTGCTTTTGGGTGCACCCCATGATAGCTTTCTCTCCCCTACTCATACAATTTATTGCTGTAGGTTTACTGGCATGGATGGGGAAAGATGGCCAAGAGTTTTATTTTAAAACGTCACCTGCCTAAATAACTTGGCTGGCTTTGGGTACTATGGAACAATCTTCCTCAGCCAGCTAACCACTCATATGAGCGTTCTGAACAAAAGATTAGTTGTATGTGTGAAGCAGCACATAAAGCTGGGAATTATCCTTGTGTCTGTTTCTCTTGCACCAAATCCTTCTTAAATCTGGTTATACGTATCTTTGGTGATGACAAGAGCCTTCTTCAATGAGCAGAGATTTCAATTGTCTTTTTTAAAAAATTAACTTTTGTTACATCCAACAAAGCAGAAGAATACAAACTGTAAAGATGGCAGCCATTGAACTAAAAACCAAGGTTTTACATTAATAAACAAATATCTCTTCTTCCTAGTTTCCCCCTCTAACATACATAAAGTTACAACCCTTACAAAACAGCATTAATAAAGAATTTCTTTAGCTGTTAAAATGAATCCCTACAAAATTTTACTTGTCGGGATGGTGGACTGCAGGTTAGTCTGTTACTAACATAAAAAAATAAAAGGTTACTCCACTATAGACTCTAATTTTATGGGTGAGCTTTTCAAACAATGCCACTTCCCAAATCCTATCTGATAGTTCAACCTTTTGCATTCCTTCAGCTGACTTCCAGTTTTTCACCAGTTCTTGACTTGCTAAGGCCAGCAAAGGTCCGATCAAGTTTTGGTGGCTAAGAGATTCCTTTTTCCTGATGAACAATTACATTTCAATTCCTATCCCAAGAATTAGCCCTGAGATGTATAACCAGACTTTAGAAGGATTTGGTACAAGAGAAACAGACACAAGAATGCATTATGAGGATATTACATTAATGTGGCTTAATAGCCTGGCTTTTGTTGGTTATATATATTTTATTATATATATATTAAAAAACCCAGCAACAAATGAGCAATACTGTGACAAACCTATCTGAGAAATTACAGGGAGTAGGTTACTAACCTCAGCTGTTGTTAAGTCTCTAACAATAATCTCCATCTGAATAAAGTGTTTTTAAATGTGTCTTGATAAGTATTGACAAACTCTCTCATAGCAGCTGTCTAAAAGCCTTTATTGCCTAACAGACTCATAAAATACATTCTTTGAAGGGTCTTATTATGTATTTGCATAATGGGGAAAAGGGTTATGATCTTCTTGAAAATTGGTAAAATTAAGGACAAGAAAAGCTCTAGTGATATAAAATCAGTACAACTATGACTTGATTGAAGTCTGTGGAAAAAAGCTCCATTAATTTTTAATATTTTGATGTTAGAGCATTATGTTAACCACTTAAAGTTAATGCAAACGTTTGACAGTTCCAAATATTCTACTTTTCCTTAGCCGTTTTCTTCCTTCTTCAAATACTTTTATTAATGTATTACAGTTGTTCTGCTATTTAAAATTCACTGGGGAGGGAGATGATTTTACTCCATTATGAGATAGCTTTGCTTTTCAAAAATTAATTTTTTTCATTATTTTGTTTTATTAAACTAAAAATGCAAATAGCAACAATAAATAAAAAACTATAAATAAAAAAACTTTTAAAAAAACCATGAAACTACATAAACAATATAATGATATTTAATATGTTCCTCTCTACCGGGAACATCTGGAGATATAACCAATTTTCCTTCACTTTCAGAGCCCCATTCCCTTCAAAAACACACAAAAGTGATAAATTCTCCCCAGATACCAATTAAAAAAATCTTATGGTTGTTGTAGGTTTTTTCGGCTGTTTGGCTGTGTTCTGGAAGATTTTCTTCCTAATGTTTCGCCAGTCTCTGTGGCCGGCATCTACAGAGGACAGGAGTTAGAACTCTGTCTGTGTTCTGGTGTAGTGTGTGGGATAGTTGAGTATTTGTAGCTGTGGGATCAGCTTATTGTCCTTTTCAGGAGAAAGGGTGATTATGGTGATCAGAGTGTTTTTTTGTTATGGGTGTATTGTTGTGATAAGGGGGGAGATGATCTGTCACTGTGATTGATGGGTGCCATTAGCTAGTCTTTTGTGTGCAGTGATCACCGGTCCTTGTAGCTGGGTAGAGTTCTTTGACCTTTTTGCAGGCTGCATTTTTCAGTGCTGGGAGCCAGGCTTTGTTGAGTTTTAGACTTTTCTTTTAGTCTAAACTCAACAAAGCCTGGCTCCCAGCACTGAAAAATTCAGCCTGCAAAAAGGTCAACAAACTCTACCCAGCCACAAGGACCGGTGATCACTGCACACAAAAGACTAGCTAACAACACCCATCAATCACAGTGACAGATCGTCTCCCCCCTTATCACAACAATACACCCATAACAAAAAACACCCTGATCACCATAATCACCCATTCTCCTGAAAAGGACAAAACGCTGATCCCACAGCTACAAATACTCAACTATCCCACACACTACACCAGAACACAGACAGAGTTCTAACTCCTGTCCTCTGTAGATGCCGGCCACATGATGGATGATCTGCTGATGAAAGTGGAAAGAAGATATTTCCACTGATCCACCTTTCCTCTTTGTTCTGGATGTTTGGGAGACCTTCCAGAACTGTATACAAGGTGGAAAGAAGGGAGTTATGTGACGGAATAGGAATTTGATCTTGGATTTTCCCCATTCTAGCCTGATACACCAATACTATACTGACTCTGACATGTTGTGGATATTTGGATTGTGCATGCTCTGTCATCACTTTGCATTATGAGTAACTGATGCCTTCTCAAAAATGTACATCTTTCAAGTGTTCAAGACTGATCACATCCACTTATGTATCGGAAAAAGTGAGTTCATTCATCTACACTAGGAAAGTGGTCTCACAAAATTTGGAAATGATACAATTCAGCTACAGATAAGTCCCAGTGAACACAATACAGACTTACATTTGAGAAAATATGATTGTGCTGCCTCAGATAACTGTTAGGGACAGTTCATTTTAATGTGATGTGGAGGCTGATTGAGAGACTCCTCATGTGGCACATGTCCCACATGGAAGGGGGCTTGAATTACCTTTGACCAAACAGCTGCATAGTGAATATGGGATTTTTTCACTTTACAGCACCTATCTGAGGGCCAAACTATGTTACAGATATCCTATCATTAGAGCTGAAATCACATCAGTGTTTCAGAGGTGTGATTTAGGCAGATTTTCTGAGAAATTAGACCTGCAAATGAAGTCCATATTTACCCCGGCAGCAAAGCAAGCACCAGCTACAGGGAATGAGAAAAGTTCCTGTTGTGATAATCAGTTGCTTTCAGCAGTTGAAAAATTCTATCTTCTGGGTATTCCCAGTTCTACAGTATGGCATGGATTTGTAGACTGTAACACTACTTAGTGTCTTTAAAAAAAAAGAGGAATATATGGGTTTATATCAGGATGCTAAGAATTTCTTGAACTGAGAGTATGTCCAGTGCTGAAACATTAAGAAGAATGAAGAAAGTAATCACAAATCACATAAAATGCAGAAGTATGGAATACTTTAGTCATGTAATGAGGAATGAAAAGAACTGGTTTTTGAAGCTGATCATTTGACAGAAAGTAAATGAAAAAATAAGTGAAAGGAAAGAGAAGAAAGTGACTTGAAAACCTTGAAGACTACTCTGGATAGAACATCATGGTTTGGAGCGGCTGTGCCCAAAGTCAGAACAGCCATGATGACCTCTGACCTGTGGGAGGAGGAGGAGGAGGGGGATGAGGAGAACAATGATCATTTATCTATTATGCATAGTTCAATTCCCAGGCAGAAGCTCTTTAGTCGCCTGCATTCCAGCAGGTAGATCAGCCATTAATTAAGAGCATTATTTTCTGCAGAACCTAAACTTTTGTGCATTTAAATGGAGTTAACAGCAAACGGGTTGTTAAAAAGAAACGAAGCCTTCCCTCTATTACGGAACAATGATATTGCAATTCGAGATTGCTAACAGCAAAGAAACGGCTTGAGCAAGCGGCCACTGCATACAGAGTCAGCTTTGCCCTCATTATGCTTTCAAGAGGTTTCCTTACATTTGGAGTCTGCTGTAGGGCTGATAGGCAACAGAGTGGGGAAAATGCAGCCTTTTGATCTCCATTGTGGTAGATTATTTTTATACTTGGCAGTTGTTCCTATGTTGAGTGTTTGTTTCTACTTTAATGAGGAGATCAACTTTCATCCAGCGACATGTGTGGGTCACTTTGTAGGTGCTCTCACAGACACCGACACACACACACACTAAAGCGATACACCAGCTGGAAATTTTGACTTTCGGCTGAATTATTTCTGCCCAACAAATGGTTTTCCTTTTTGACGTATTTTAATGTACCTGCACACTGTGAGGAAGAGTGGGAGAGCAGAAAACAGGCTGTTTTATTAACCCAGCAGTCACCTTTGAGGTTCAGAAATGTCCACTTTTTTCCTCGCCTTTGTACATAATCCCAAGAGACCTGTACCTGGCTTCCCTTGGAATAACAAAGTCCGCCACAAGCCTCCAAACATGATTGTTAACTGAATGCCAACTGTTTCTTCTCATCTTTTATTTTATTTTTAGTGGGCCATTACGAATTGTGTCCTTATAGGTGCATTCTGCTCCCACAACTTTAATTTAGCCTGCTATTAAGGAAGCTTTTCTCTCACTGAAACAGGCTGCCATTGCAGTAGAACTTAAATTAGTATTTCTGCATTATTTTTCTG
Organism: Intellagama lesueurii; assembly: GCA_037013535.1. Taxonomy (NCBI): domain Eukaryota; kingdom Metazoa; phylum Chordata; class Lepidosauria; order Squamata; family Agamidae; genus Intellagama; species Intellagama lesueurii. Next base: position 64,645,478 of record JBAJHW010000005.1, on the reverse strand, counting down.
TTTTCACAGAGTTGCCCCCCCCCCACAACCAACCGTGCTAAGGGTGAAACAAGATAAATGTCACATTAAATAGTCTAACAGGACTATAGTTTCAGTAGAGAAGAAATTCTTGAAAACAGCAAGAGAGATGAGTCCAGTATGTCCTATTCAGAATCCAACATCCTTTAAAGGATGTGGGGAATGCTCTTGATATAATAGGCATTCTGTCAGTACAACTATTCATCTAATTCAAAAACCAAAGCCACATCTAAATTAGCTGAGGAAAACATGTAATAGAATTAAAACATTTGAAATGTTTCCCAATTAGATTATGAATTAAAGACATCCAGTTTAAGCCAGTAAATGAACTGGATCAACTCAGAGTGGATTGTTGATCTTGATAGCCTAACTTAAAAAAAAAAAAAAGCAAGGAAAATAATTTTGTGATTCAGCAAGTCTGAAGTCCATGTCCTTGTTTGGAACCCCCATTCTTCTTGGGAACCATGTTCTCACTCATGAAAAGTGTTCATATTTTCCATCCACAGCCTGGCATTTCCATTGCCAGTTTTAGCACAAAAGTGTCTCATGGTTCACGTATATTTCCAGATGGTCTTTAGAGAAGTTCTAGCCAGTTTTTTCTTGATCGTTCCCCAATTAATAGCAGAAAATAAAATGACGACAAAACAAAATGAAATAGTAATGCAGATAGGGATAAATGCTATAATGTACATTTGAAGACATAAAACAGTTACATTGCCACCTCTGCACGACCGTGGCAAAGCAGCTGTGAGAAAGGGGGTGCTTTCCCATCTCCCAGTAGGGAGAGGGCAGGACTGAGGTGATACAAGGTGTTGTGATGGCATGTCTCCCCAATTCTGAGCTGTCTGTGGATATGCTAACTGAGTATAGCACCAACCCAAGGCAGGGGACTCGCCTGGACTGGACTGGAGAGGGGCCCGTTTGGTCCACCTGCTCCATTCCTGGGATTAATGTACTACTTTAGACCTCACCTCAGTTCAGGGAATTTTAAATAGTCAATAAAATTGTGGCCCGAATTTGAACTCACCTCTTGTATCCAACCTCTTTATTTACTGGTTGGCGGGGGATAATTGAACCAATGGAAGTGGTAGGTCAGTTTTAGCATGAGTCTGCTCTTGCAATGGTGTTTACATGTATGCAAAATCAAAGCATGGGTTGGAAAAAAAAATAGTTTTTTAGACAACAACTTGCAGAATTCCACCAGTGGCCGTGCTGGTTGGAGGATTGATGCAATTGATGCAATAGGATAAAAACAGTGAATGCTGTCTGGTACCCATCTAGCGCAGTATGCTGATTGTTGTTTAGTCGTTCAGTCATGTCCGACTCTTCATGACCCCATGGACCAGAGCACGCCAGTATGCTGATAGGGAGCATTTTATGCAGTGATGTTGCATAGGAGTATCTGGAGATGGTAGGAATGGAACCTGGGACCTACTCCCTTCATTCCTACCCATTGGACACATTGACTAGACTTGACTGAGAACTTCCATCCAAAAACAGCTGCAGGGGGCCAAACATTCCCCATCCATGCCTTGACAAGGATGAAATTGCTTCATCCATCTCATGACATGTGTCCTCTCCCCACTCCTTTTCAGCAACTTGAAGCAGGCCAACTTCACTATTGACAGTGGCAACAATGGTGGCGCAGGCAAAAAAAACAACAACTATACGCATGATATGCTCTGTGTTTAACTTACTAATTTCACAATAGTTCATTAAATAAGTACTTTAAGAAAAAAACAGTGGCATGGCTTTGGGAGTTTGCAAAATGCTCTTCATTTTTAGCCTGTTTAGCGATAGGAAGGATGATAAGCAGAGAGCCGGGATTATCTGATAATAAGAATACAGTTATCAATATATATTGGGAGTGTAAGTTGACTGCTAATGAGCTTCCTCAACCCTGCTTGCCACGTCCCTCTTTCTTATCTGGCACCCTCGGTGTACCATTTGTTTCACTTTCCTCCACTCTTGCCTGGGGAAATGAAGGATATATATTTTCCCCCCTCCAAAATAGAGTTTGTATTTATTCGTCACCGTGTTTCAAGGCCCTGTGGGCATTTGTCTCCTACCTGAGTTAATGTGCTGTAATGATCTCCTCCTGCCATCCATTCCTCTTCCTATCAATCAACGAGAAGAAATGCTGATTGCAAGGAGGACTGCTAATAAGACCTAAGAGAAGGCTGGTTCATATTAGTTCCATGTGCCTGCTTGCTTTGTTTTCAGGCAGTTCTGCCTTTAATTGGGTGCCCTGCACAAAACTTGCTGGAGCATGAAACTGTCAGGTATTGCCAGCCTTTTGCCTTCATAAAGAAACCCAACAGCTTCATCCATGGCCAGGACACCGTTTGCTTCATCCATATCTCACCTCTGTGACGATTGAAGCCAGTTGCACCCCTTGCAGTGGCGAGCGAGTGGGGCAAATCATACAGCAGGTGTGGGCAACCTGTGATCCTCTGGGTGCTGCTTGATTTCAGTTTGCTTGACTATCGCCACCATAGGCAATGGGAAGGGATGATGGGATCTTCAGGGCAACAGCATCTGAAAGGTGCACATTGGACAACCATAATGCACACTTATCCTGGACCAAATCTTACTGAATGTGGTCTTGAAGAAGTGAATAGTGCTTTGGGCATGTTGGAAAAATGGAACCAGTGAGTCAGGACAAACTGATGTCCCACAGAAATTGTGATTAACCTACTGCATAATTCTATGTATACTTACTCAGAAGCAAATCACACTGCGTTTAGTAGTGCTTACTTCCAGGAAAGTGTGTTCGGTCTGGATCTGACCTGAGAACTTCTGAGAAGACACTATGCTTAGCATTGCCTTGAGCAGGATTATGCTCCACACATACTTAAGAATAAACTCTATAAAAATGTTACCTATAGTGGAGGGCAGGAAGAAAGTAAGAAATGAGTGAGAGAAAGGAAATGTGTATGGAATTTGTTGAAACAAGTGGGCCTGCAACAAACTGTTGTGTAGAGTGCTCCTTTTCATGTTCTAGTCCAGTGGTTCCCAACCTTGGGTAACCTGGGTGTTCTCAGATTGCAACTCCCAAAAGCCCTCACCACTGGCTATACTAGCTGGTGTTTCTGGGAGTTGCAGTCCAAGAACACTAAGATTACCCAAGGTTGGGAACTACTGTTCTAATCCATTACACCTATTATTCTGAATGATATTCCATTCAATTCTTGCTCCTACTCAGTTTTCTGTCCCTCTCTTGATTTAGCTTTCAGTGGCAATTGAGCATGTTCAGTCCTCCCTGGGCTGTTTTGAGTCCCCCTTCCAACTGGGTATTTCACTCTAAATGTGTGCATGAATTGTACTGTTTTTGCAACATTTGCTCATATGGCTGTCATGACATGAAAGCATTACTCAAAAGTCAGACTTTTAAATCAGCAGCAGGAACTGGATGGGCTGGGGACCACATGCAGCTCCAAGGAAATTTTTGTGGCCTCGTTGCACCCCCAATATTTTTTTTGCAAAACAAAGTTCTAGAAGCCTACCAGAGGTGCCTGTCTCCTCTACAACAGAGGCATCTAGATGCTTTGTGGGGCATGAGCAGCCATTTTTTTGGGGGGGGGGGAAGGAGCTGGGATGGGGATAGATGGCTTATAGGAGGCTGAAAGGAGCAAGTACAGGGTGGTTCTGGCCCTCCAGAGTTGCAGAGAGGAGGCTGTTCCAGCCCCTAGCCTCGTGAAGTCACTCCTTTCTGCTTTTGTACTGTACTGGATCCTGGTTGTAGCTAGCTGTATAGCTCAGGAGCTTAGGTGTCTGGCTATGGAGCCAGAGATTGGGAGTTTGATTCCCCATCGTGCCTCCTGGGAAGAGCCAGCCTGTGTAGCCATGAGCAAACTGTATAGTCCCAGGGTGCCCCAGAAGAAGAGAATGGTAAACCACTCCTGTGTATTCTCTACATAGAAAACTCTGGAAAAGGTTGCCATAAATTGGAATTGACTTGACAACACACAATGCAACTCCTGCTGCTGCTGCTGCTTATTTCAAATGTGGTGAGATAGTCTTGCTGTATTTGGGAGTGGGGGCTAGAAAACCAGACTGAAGGAATCGTGGTCTGTCAGAAAAGAAACATCTCCTGACACTTGTTCTTCTGCACAACTTTTCAAGCCTCAAAACTCAGGAGTCCAGTCCTGTTTGGCATCTGCCCACCCTCATTTTTGCATATTAGCAAGCACTGTCTTTGCTGTTCAGCAAATTTGGCTCCCCATAACTGTACTTCCAATATTCAGGATTCTTGATAAAAGGAAACAAACTAGATAAAAGGAAACCTGCCCAGTGCTGTAGACCAGTGGTCCCCAACCTTTTTGACACCGCGGACCGGTTGGGTGGGGGATGGGGTCCGTGCATGGGGGGGGCACCCCGCACTTGCGCAAAGGGGCAGCGCTCGCTCGCGTGGGAGCACGGGCACTCGCGTGCATGCGTGAAGGGGTGGGGGCTCACGCAGTGCACGCACACACTCGTGCACATGCACGAAGGGGCGGGGGGTGCTCGCGCGGCACACACACATATTTATTTATTTATTTATTCAACTTGTATGCCGTCCGCACCCTGCAAGGGTCTCCGGGCGGCTTCCAACATCAATTAAAACAGTTCCGTTAAAACAAACACACTAAAAACCAATACGGTTACATCTATACTCTACAAAAGCAAAAATAAAACAAAAACAATCTACAAGAACAATCTAGATCCATAACTCTGTCAGTTAAAATTAAAAACCTTCAGTTAAAAAACTTCAATTAAAAAACTTCGGGAACATGAATGTCAGTAACATTGACGCCAGTCGGATGTCATTTGGGAGGGCATTCCAAAGACCGGGGGCAGCTGCCGAAAAGGCCTTCCACCTACAGGCCATCCCTCTCACCTCACTGAGGGACAGCTCTTCAGGAGGGCCTTCTGGCTAGATCTCAGTTGCTGGGTAGATTCATATGGAAGGAGGCGGTCCTTCAGGTATCCAGGGCCCAAGCCGTTTAGGGCTTTAAATGTCAAAACAAGCACTTTGAATTGCGTGCATGCATGAGGGGGGGCGCGCACTCGCACGCATGCACGAAGGGGCTGTGCGGGTGGGCGTGCGGGAGATCTGTCTCCGCGGCCCAGTCCAGCCAAGGCCATGGACCGGCACCGGGATGCAGACTGGGGGTTGGGGATCCCTGCTGTAAACCACCCAGAGTAGTGTGTATTCATTAATGGTATAGTATACAAACCAAATAAATAAACTAACAAATAAATGCTAACTCTTTAGTGCAACAAACTTTCATCATTAACTTCAATTTACTAAAAGTTGCAAGGAACCTTTGAACTAGAAGTGGGTCATCTAAAGCAGCGCTCCCCAACCTTTTTAGCCCCGTGGACTGGCTGGGGGAGGCGGGGCACCCCCCTGCACTCACACGAAGGCACAAGCTCATGCGCATGCGCAAAGGGCAGGGCAGTGCTCGTGTGGGTGTGTACTTGCTCATGTGCATGCGCAAAGGGCGGTGCGGCGCTTGTGCGGGCACGTGCTCGCTCACAGGTGCAAACGGGCCGTGCGGGGGGGAGTGTGGGGGGGAGGTATCTCTCCACGGCCCGGTCCAGCTCAGCCCATGGACCGGCACTGGGCCGCGGACCAGGAGTTGGGGACCTCTGCTGTAGACATTTTAGGAGAAATTTTATGATACATGAAAAAGCCATCTGTCCCATTGCCATACACTTTAACTGAGAGGGTGACTACACTGGCAAATAATACAGGCATTGATCTATACATGATGTACAAGTCAATGAGAATGGGCACCATCTGAATTTTTTTCATCCATCGCTGGGGCTTATTCTTCTTCTCCTTCTCCTTCTTCTCCTTCTTCCAGAAAATGCATTCACATCAGATCAGACATTGTGATCACTTCTGCCAAGACACATGAAGTTTGATCCTTATGTGGAGAATTTTCTGGTTGTTCTACTTCAAGCCGTTCTACCCAGCTATAGCAGCAGATGGAAAACTGCCATTTGAATCCTCTGCTCCCCACACCTGGTGCCTGGGTCTGCTTGTTTTCCTCTTACTTTCTGTTCTATGTAGGAGGCCAAAGGGAAAAAAAGAGTAAGGAGTCAACAGAGAGTGAGGAGGAAATTCCTAATCAGAAGTTCTTTGCAGCTTGTTAAGGAAGGTCTGACGTAGTTTTGCCTCCAGCAGATCTGGACAGCTACAGCTGAATTACCATAACAAGCTTCAATCAAGGCTGATTGCTACTTTCCTCCTCTGTGGATGCTTAAAGCAAATTCACCTGAGAAGCTGGCTTCCTGAGTGCAACTTCACAGCTAATTCATTCATATTTTTTCCTCACTGTGAAGTTGCACCTTTGATGGTGGAGACACCTGGAGGAAACTCTCTATGCATTTTCTCAACACTTGGATGTGTGAGCAGGTTTCCTTCACATACCATGGTTCTAAGTCACACAGAGCATTGGCCTTTAGAACTCTTTTTGGAAATAGACAAGAAGCTGGTATTTAAAGAGTGGAAAAGACAGAAAGCTTTTGTGGACAAAGTAGTAACAAAAGGCCAGATAGCTCAGTGAGTTAGGTATCTGGTTGCAGAAACAGAGGGTGGGAGTTTGTTTCACCACTGTGCCTCCTGGGATAAGAACCAACCTGTGTAGCCTTGGGTCACATTTGTAGTACATTCTGGAACAGATTTCTGTGGATATGGGAATCCTATTGTACCTAGAAAATTCTGGAAAGAGTTGCCAAACTGACTTGATGGCATGTAATCACCCCCTCCCTCAGTATTATAAGCATTTGCAGATCTCAGAAATAACACCATCAGAGCTACAAAAAACAGCAGTATTAGGAACAGCATACATACTGCGCTGATATTTAACAGATACTGAAGTTCTTGCTTAAAACATGTATCTGTTATATAATACCAGTCAAAGTTTTATAATTTGGATTGAGTGTCTGGTATTTTTTAATAATAATAATAGCAAAGATCCCCTGTATTATTAATAGCAAATATCCTCTTTAACAAAGCCTACCCTCAGTCTGTTCCCCCCCCCATTTGAATTTGCAACCATTTTCCCCCCCTCTCTCTCTGGCAGATCAGATTATAGAGGAATCAGTGCAACTTTCCACATTGTTGCATTATCAGGATAGAAAAAGCTTCATGTGTTAAAGTTCTGATTGGTGTGCAGTACAGGCACCATGCCAGGAGGAGAAGATGGCAACCCTAATCTAGTACTATAGACAAATCTTGATTTGTTGCCAGCTCTGTTCCCCCTTATGGACATATTAAGCAGTTGAGCCAAATGACAGGTGGAAGTCCAACAGGCCCAATATTTCCCTTTACCATACCTGCTGCAGAATGCTTAGTCAAGTGAATTTCTGAGTGACACACGACCTATAAAGATACAGGGGCCCAACCAGAAAGGAAGTGAAAAGAGAAGAAAAAGCTGTGAATCCTCTTATTGAAAGGACAAAAGAATGTCACTCTTTGACTAACAATTTCATTGTGAGAACTGTAATGGAGATGCGTCAACCAGACTTACATGCAAGCTATAGGCAAATTCTGAAAGACAGTCAAGTGGAAATAGCCCAGGAAGAAGATCTCCTTGTGAAGTGGCAGGGCTGTAACTTTGTGGCAAAGGCTGTGATAATTGAATTTTGAAAAGAGCTGACATCTGAAATGAACAGCATTAGTAATTATGTGACATCCTGAAGGATGATATTAATGATTCTTATGCAAGTGTTTGTTAAACCTGTAATTCAGATTTAATGACTATCCAAAAGCCTTTATTATAAGGGAAAGAAACTCTCACTTTGCTCATGAGTTTAATCTCCTTTGAAGCAAAATTTCTCTCTCTGGAAAGCTGGAGATGTTCAGCGTCAATTAGCATCTGCCAAAGTGAGTGGCTGAGCTCCCTTTGCCCATTTATTAAGGCAAAACACATAATGGTTGCCTCAAAGATACAGTTTTATTGTTATTTGACCCTTTGGGATATTACAGTTGTCCTTGAAATGTTCTATATAGGGTATATATATTCTCTATATGCATTTGGAGGAATAAACTGTTGATTATTAGAGTCCCGTGAATAATTATTTTTTATTATTTAAATCTGTGACAGAATTCTGTATGCTTATGCAGAGGGTGGCACAGGCAAATGATTTTACAAGATGGATGCAGGCATAATAGGGAAAAAGCAATCACACAGACAGTGGTTGGTCCCCCTCTTCTGACTTCAAACCAAGTCTGATTTGCAAAAAGCATTAAAATGAGCCTGTGCCAAGGGCAGATCCTCTGGAATGCTTAAGATCCCACCTTCTTCCTCCCACCACCATTAATCTATTTTACTTCTCTCTCTTGCTCACTTTTTATAAATTTGTCCATGTGTGTGTGTGTGTGTGTGATGTCTGTCTGTCTGTCTGTCTGTCTCTCTCTCTCTCTCTCTCACACACACACACACACACACAGAGAGAGAGAGAGAGAGAGAGAGTTCTCTACATGTGGTTCTGTGAACTTCAGCTCAGAGTAGTGTTCTGCACACAACCTGGTTTATGCACCAGGTTGGCATGTAATAGCGTCCATGTTTTCTGAATCTGCAGAATAACCTATTCTGTCATACTGATTAAATATTGTGTTAAGAATACAGGGTTCAGTAGAACACCAGCCATTTAGAGGGGTGCAAACATGCATTTACTTCTTAGTCTTGCCAGCCTGTAAATACCTCCCTGCCTTCACCTACATTAATCCCACATGCCATTTTTTCTAATTAGACATAAAATGCAGGAGTTTGAAAGGCCCAGAAGTGAAGCAAGCAGCCAAATTAGCTTTGCTTTAGCTAGGAAGGTGTTCTTCTCAGGTCAGAGAACAGATAACAAACGAAGCAGTGTTCAGAGGCATGCACCGGGCTGCTTGTGTAAGAGCTGGCTTTTGGATTAATACAGGAATGCAGTTTTTAAGAACTGCAAGTCCTTTAAGCTTTGTAAAGAATGACAATAATTCCTCCATGTCTATTGTGTTCCTGTTTGGATCTGTGGACTACAAAAACAACAGCAATCAAGCTGCATGCCCCAATACTTTGCAGCTGTCTGATGCAGGGCTGCAATGCCCATGAATGATTTATCCTCTGCAACTGGAATGAGATGAGTACAACGTGCATTTCCAGTGCCTAAAACACACTGGACCAGCATGCTAACATATTCCTGCAGTACACATTTGGGCAGAGAACTGGGATGTAGATCTCATTTGTTAATCCAGTGGCTGAAATCCTATTGGTGTTTGTGTACAGTCTGCACAACTTGCTGCAGCTAATTGTGGCTAACAGGTGAAGTGCTGGAGCACATCCCGGCTGTGCAGCTAGGTGTGTGTGACCAGACGCACAAGTGAGATGCATTCTGGTACCTTGTCAATTAGCCATGGCATGTTACACAAGTCATACATGAATACCAATACAATGCGAGCCAATGTCAGTGGAGGACATTGAACAAAGATACCCCCTCAAGTTTCTTTTGTCTCTCTTCCCAGGATTAGGGAACTTTTGAGTATCCAAAAGCATTGGAGTACTACTTCCACTATCTCTTACCATTGGCCCCAAGACAGGTGAGAGCTACAAGCCAGAAGAGCAGGACAGCCTTAGGTTCCACTCTCCTGATCTGGTTTGACTTTGTTCTGTGACATACTGACATTGTGCTGTGTAATTTTGCCTCAGCAGGGGCTGTTGGCTCTGGAGACAAGTGGGCTGCCATAAAAAGCTGCCTTACACTGAGTCAGACTGTTGGTCCAATCTAAGTCTGACAGAAGGTCTCTAGGATTGCCCCCTCCCTATGACACACAATGCAAAGACATTATGTCACACCAGTCATGTTAGATGTTATTGAAAAAGAAGAAGAAGAAGCTTGTTATAACACCCAGTTCCACCTAAAGAATCTGCTAGAAAATGGAGAAAAATGGAAAAAGTATGGTGTGGGCACAGGATAGACCTCTTGAGGAAAAAGCTGGATGTTTTCTAAGGTAGACAGAAAAGCAAGTTGGGTGTTCTCAAAAATGACACAGTAGTTACATAAATCAGATTACAGCCTTCTGATTCTTCTGAGTATTAGCCTATAGTGCAGTAATCTCAACAAACATGTTCTCACATCCATTAAGGTAATGTAACTACAGATACAGGGGCACTTGCAGGAGTGAACCAGCAGACTGGTGGGACAGTTGTTTAACCCCTCCTGCACTTACTGCACCATCTTTGTAAGAGGTCCTTACCATTAATACTGATCACTTTACAACAACTAGAGGAAAACTGCATATCCAAAGGAGCAGAAGAAGTGCCCCCCCCCCATTATAATATATATGTGATTCTCAAGAAAGGGAGTTGTGAATGCAGTCTGTGGCTAGGAGCTGCTACTAAAGTGCTAGTTAAAGCCGTGTATCCTATGTTTGAAGCTGGCTTGATAGTTCAGACAGGCATATAACTCACTATTTGGTTCACATTTGGTGTGGTTTGGTTTGCCAGTGACCACATGTGTTTTAAGTAAGAGCAATCCATCCCATCCCTTTTGCAAGCTCTTCTGCGCCTTTCTGGCATAGTGCTAGGGTTGCAGTTCATTTGGTGCAATTGGGAGCAGTCCTGATTATCCCATTCTGCTGCCTGTGTAGCTGCTTAATTCACTCCCAAATAGAGCTAAGGGCAGGGTTCTCTTTGGTGAAAACCCTGTGATGTACTTTCTACTGTCACAGTGGGCTGTGACAGTAGAAAGGACTGCAGAGAAAATTTCTCTTCTATTTTCCTCTTCTCACATTTAAAAAAAAATCTAAGTGACACAGCGCTATTTCAGATATATGGGAGTACCCATGCTAGGTTGATGTATTGCAATAGTGCTATGGCAATTAGTAAATGAAACAACAAAATTAGGGAAGTTGTTGTGGCCCATGGAATGATAGCCACGACAAAAGGTGGGAAAAGTGGTGAGGGAAGAATTATCAATAATCAAAAGCGGGAGATACTGAAGCAATCTGAAGTGCTGCTGCCTGGACTCTGGATCGTTCTCATGGGCAAAGAAATGTCTCCCATGTGAATGGAAGGAACACTCAAGTGTGAGGAAAAAATATATATCACACTGGAGACAAGAACCTTTTAAACGCAAGCCAAATCACTCCAAATTCTCCTGTCTAGTTGCACCTGTAGCATCTCATTTGTAGCTCAAGTGGTATAATGGTCCCCATTGTGCTCCTGGGTGAAGACTTGGGAAATCCAGGTTTTTGTCCCTGATGACACTTCCATGGTGACCTTGGGTCGGCAGAGAGAAATTCAGTTTTTCTCTCTGTCACCCTAGCCTGCCTCGCAGGATTGTAGTGAAAATGAAGTGAGTTCGAAGAGAGCCACATGTGTTGCCTTGAGCCCGTTGAAGAAAAGGGGGAATGTAAATGTAACAATCCAGCAAACATAGTGCCAGCAGGGGTGAACAACTGTCTGTGACTACTGGGGAGGAAAAATGAGAACTGCATTTAATAATATTCTGTGAGCCATGTGGGGCTCACTCTTGGAATAAAGGAATGAAAATGACTTATGCCATCTCCATTACTCTGAAATAAGAGTAACGGAGCTGGTCGGTTGTGCAAATCTAGCCATCAGGATTGCCGTTTCATTAGGGTTTGAAGCTTCGGTGCTTGTAAGATCCAAAGGATGGGCTGCTGAATCATATTTCCATGAGGTAACCTGCATTTTTAACCCTAATTCGAAAAACTGTTTTGAAACTATAGCTTTAATGAAGGGATTGGTGAATCAACCATCTGATCACAGCATTTATGTTGAGCTGACTCTGCTTACTCATGAGACAGAGTACACAACTAATTACCTTTCTAGCCTTTATCTACCTTTTGTATTTTCAGATTAGTAAACAAAAAGCTTTCCCAAGTTTGCCATCTTAACAAAGCGACAGAAGGCATGAGCTTGTGGCAATAATTACACTCCCTATCTCAACCTCTTGTCAAATATCAGCGTGTTACTAGAAACCAAGCATTGATACCAATTAATCTTATACCTTTGTTTTCTAGACCTCTGTAAGGAATCCTGGCTATTCAGTAGCAATAGCATTAAAAAACAAAACAAAACAAAAACCCCAAAGTATCCAGATTATCTATAGTATGCTTTCAAAATATTTTGGTAGAACCAGGCCCACTTCCAGGCCAAGAGCATGTGTCAAGCTATCTGTTTTGAGAAATGTCCCTACTTGAACAATAAACATTCCAGCTTTTCACCATGGACATTCAAATTATATTGATTCCATTCAAAGTGAGTTCAGTCTAAATCTGAAATTTGTCTGTCTTTTCAATCTTCTTCTGGAAATATGTGGTGTAGTTTCAACCCCTCCAAACATGGTTTGTAGGAGACTAAAATTTGCTTTTAAAATCTCGTCCATTTTGAATCAATTGTAAATGGAAAAGAAACTATGAGCAGTAAAACGTAGGACAGAAATAAGACTGTTGAAATGTAACTTCACGAAACTAACCCAAAAGATACTCCAGCAATCTAACAGATGTGATTTAACACTACCAGAAATATGAGAACAATCTTGAATAACAAACTGAGATCAAAAGTATTGTGGCACCTTTGAGACCAGCAAGCAATTTATTTCATTGTGTGAGCTTTCATATATTACAATCCAGTACTTTAGACATGTCACCCTCAAAATATTGGAAATGGGTTGTAATCCATACAAACTCAGAATGAAATAAATTTGTCAGTTTTAGAGTTGCTACTCAATATTTTTGTTTCGGTTTCCTTTATATAGCTAACCCTCTGAAATCTTGAATAAACATTTTGACACTGAAAGCCACAATAAGAATAATCATCATGAAATGAAGAATGTTTTTGAGAGAAAGAGAAGCATTAAAAAATAACCACTCTGTCAGGGGTGCTCCCCAGTGAAGCTTATATAGTACAATGGCCCTCTCTCATTACCAGGATTTTACAGACAGTCCAGATGATGATGGCTTTCATTTGTAACCTTTCCATGTTTTTCACTTCTTCCATTTCTTTCTTACACCTTTTCCAATCTTTTAAAAATGAAAAAAGACAATTGTCCCACAAGTACCTTTGATTGGTAAGTCTAGGAGCCCTTCATCTGGAAGCATCCAAAATTTTCCAGAGAGTCTGATCCAAACTGATCCACACAGCCATGCCAAGATGTACCTTCTGACACCTGTAGTTTAGATTCTAACACAACTACTGGATATTTTAGTGGTTTAGGCATCTGGCTACAGGGTCTGAGGTTGAGAGTTTGATTCCCTACTGTGCCTCCTTGTCAGTGGCTGGATCCCATAGGGTCCCTTCCAGCTTTGCAGTTCTAAGATTATTACTATAGATATTATTATAACTGTCCTGTTTATCCTCCTCTTCCTCCATGTTCAAGGCAGCTGAAAGTTTACACAAAAGCACACACTTGAAATCACAAATTACAAATCTCTACTAAAACACAATCAAAGCCATACCAATGAGCAGAAATAAGAAGGAAACAAAACACATGTGTATTGTCCTCAAAGCTAGTACAATGAGGTGTGTTTTTAATTGGTGTCTGAAAGACAAGATAGCGGAGGACAACCAGATTTCTGACATTAGGCAGTTTCATAAGTGAGAAAGACCTGTACCTCTTTTCTCAGTGACATGGGAGCCACTTTCTTATGGCTCTGTTGCCTCAGTCTGTGCTGTGGTGACTTTTATAAGTGAAGGCTTGTATGCTTCTAGGTCCTTTAGGCACAATGGCTATGTATGTTATATCTTCCCAAAAACCAAAAGCACCACCTGGACAGAAGACCAAAACTGTACCTTTATTGTTCAGTGATCTGACTGTGTGGGTCAGACTGTGACACAAGTCAGCTAAAATCAGTTGGCTGTGTTAATCTGACATTTTTATGCCACACATACTTTGCTGCCTTAAAGCCTCACAGGAGCCAATGCAATAAACACCAGCGTTTAGAATTATGGGGTCCTCTGTAGAAAGAACGACAAAGCACTTTGAGAGCAAGCAGCCTGTTGTGAATGACTGTTTCCATTAAGGAGAGTGGTAAAGTCAAAGGACTGATATTCGAGGGTGGCCCTAATTCACAAAAGCATAAATAGTCCATAGTCAAGAAAGCCAAATGGATGAGTATGCACATTTGTATGTATCTCAGTGTGTGCACACGTGTATACGTTTTGGGAATGAGATGTCGATGAAGAGAGAACTAAAATTCCACATTCCACTTGTTTTACCAAAGGCTGCATATTTATTTTGAGATTAGTTTGGCGCATGCAGGATGTATTTGCCAAGATTTTCCCCCTGCTATTTAAATCTTCAGTTCCAAAGCTATGTTTTTAATCCTATTATTGCTAATTGAGTGAAGTCTGTAGTCTTTTTCAGTTAGGTGAAGTTCAAATTGTAATTGGTGTGTGTGTGTGTGTGTGTGTGTGTGTGTGTGTGTGTGTGTGTACAAAAAGGCCGAGCATAAGAACAAGTTTTTAATATTTTAACTCTTATAATGTCAGCTCTGGAAGATGCTGAATTGAAGGCCACTGGAAGAGAGTTTTATGGAGCAAAGGATTAAGCACATCAAGATCGTACATTCAAATCTTCTGCTAACTCTTCAGTGGTATTCATAGCGGTTAGGCCTGAACAGTATTTTTTACCATCTTGACTTTCCCTCCCTCCCACTGTATTTTTTTTAAAGAAAAAAACACAACATAAATCTTTTATAAGTACTTCAGATCTATGGTGAGTCATTCAAATCTGATGGCCATAATCTAGTGTTCGGTGGTGGCTTCATATGCACATGGAATTCCATGTAAGCAAGGCTTCTTCATTATAGCAAATGCTTTGTGCATGTAGGGGGTTACTGTATGCCAAAGAGAATGAGATAATCCGTACTCTTGTGAAGATCCATGTGCATGCTGGTGGCATCCAGAATGCAGATAAAAACATTTTAAATAATAATTGCAGTTAACAATGCACCATTTTTAAAGCCCCTGTCCCTAGCAGTCAGTCAGTTGCTGAAGGCTGACCTACACAGGAAGATTTTAGTCTGCTACCTGAAGGATAGCAGGGAGACGGTCAACCTAGCCTCCCTTAGAAGGGAATTCCATCATCTGGGAGAGGCCACAGAAAAGGTTCTCGACTTGTGTACTCACTAGAGATGGGATATTCATTTTCATCTCCCCCCCGAGAGACGAATACAAATATTCCATCTCTAGTCCTCACCAAATGTACCCTAAAGGACTGAGACAAAGGCCCCTCTGGCAGACCTCAAAGCTTAGACAGATCTGTATAGGAGAATGTGGTCTTTTGTGGTCTTAGCCATTAAAACAGTGTTTGGCCAGTAGATTATCCTGTGGCCGTTATCAGGACCTATGAAAGAAGAAAGAAAGAGGCAACAAAACTCATCGCAGTGATAATACACCCATAAGATACTGAAATGAATTCATTTAAAAAACAGCCATACATCCTTAAAGGTTTCTTTTACCTTATAGATATGAATGACATGCTATTGTAATATGACTGAGAATATAGATGTCATATTATAGAAATGGACAAATCATATTGGGCTGTTGCAATGAATTAAATCTTTTTAAAAAACAAAAATCTCAAGATGCCATCTGTCCTTACGCAGTATGTTGATTCCAACATTTTAGTGTTGACAGAGCCCCAGTATCCAGCTACAGTCTTTATTCTTATAATACTATCTGTTTCTAACACGTAAAATATAAACTGAATATAGACAGAAAAACAGACACATAAAAAGATGCACAAATATTACTGGGCACACTTCATGTCTTTAGACTTAGTTGACACATTTCTATAAAGGTGCATCTCCATCCCTATTATTAACAAGGTAAATGATGGTGACACCTTCAGTATGATTCCCATGGTGCCGTGCTAGTTATCACTATAGGTAATGGCTTTGCCTGGAAGAGCAGAAGTGTTTCTGCTAAAAACGCAGCCATTCTCCACATACAGAAACCACTCCCTGCTATTGGGGACTGATTATAAAACAGTAACATGATTTTGTAAATGCATGAAGGGAGGAGGGAAAGCCGTCTATTCTCCATACTTGTTTTATCAGCATAAAGGGCCCTGCGATATACTGCTCGGAGCTCTCTATCATGGACACAGCCTATGTGCATGTATGTGTGCTATCCAACAAAGAGAGAAAGGAAAACACAACATTCTGGTTCTCTGAAAGTCAGTTATCCCACTTTACCTATTACTGCTCCCTGCCAAGCCTCCTTAAATGGAATTCTGAACCTTGACAAGATTTTGCCCATTGTCTTTAATTCCTGTATCTTCTTACTCAGATCTTGGAAGGTACTAGTTACACATACCTGTTGTTGTTGTTTAGTCGTTTAGTCGTGTCCGACTCTTCGTGACCCCATGGACCAGAGCACGCCAGGCCCTCCTGTCTTCCACTGCCTCCCGGAGTTGGGTCAAAGTCATGTTGGTCGCTTGTAATTGGTTCTTCTCAATAACTAAGGCATAACTACATCACATTACATTAGAATAGTAGTTTAGTAATAGAAATGGGCACAAAACGAACCATGAAACAAAAACACACACCATGAATTGGACCATTTCGTGGTTTGGTTCAGGGTGCTTTGGGGAAATGTGCCTGCCCAGAATGAAAGAAAATGCCAAACTATTATTGGTGTTGGCCATTTGTACACTAGTTCAAGCAATCTGGGACTTCTGGGAATGGCAGAGTGGCCCATGTACAAGTTACAGACACCAAACTCACAGCAAGTTTTCATTTCACTCTCCTCTCTACATCTTCCAGGTTTGGTGAATATTGGATTTGGGTATCTGAGTTATAGCCCTCCAAAGCAGGTCCTCGCACGAAGTGCTCTTTATGCAGCTGTCAGACAGCACTTTCCTGGGGGGGGGGGACCTGCTTTGAGTGGATATAACTTGGACGTCATGAATCCAATGTTTGCCAATCATGGAGGGGGCGGGGAGGAGAGTGAACTGATGGCCCTCTATGAGTTTGGTGTCTCTAACTTGCATTGGGGCCATTCAAGCACTCTTGGACGTCCCAGATTGCACAAGCCACAAAATGGTTGGTTTCATCAGAAAGTTTGTGAAGGTTTGTGGTTCATGGTTCATGAATAGTGGTGAACCACGAACCATCACGACCTGCTATTTTTCTGGTTTGTGCCCATCTCTACTTAATACAGTGCAACTCTACTCCTTTTACAGTGTAGCTGTCATAACTGCTGCCTGAGGGATTCCAGGAAATATAATGGAAAAAAGTAACTGTTTCCAACCATTCAGCCTGGGATGCAAAAGTCTGTATGCTGTGGGAAGTAGCAGTAGGTTAGACAAAAAAGAGTTTGTACGGCCTGAAGATGGAGCTTGAATGATTCTAAATGTATGTGCAAGATAGCCCAGTGGTTTAGGTATCTCTAGCTGCAGAGCCAAGGGTTAGGAGTTCAATTCCCCACTGTGCCTCCTTGACAGGGGCTAGACTCAATGATCCATAGGGTCCCTTCTAGCTCTGCCATTCTAGGTAGTTACTAAAGACATTGCAGCCTGCTTTTATGATGGAGTCTATTGTCCCAGGCTTCTTTAGATTCTTGTGGCAAAAAATGAAATCTATAATAAAACATTTGCCTTTAATCTGGCTTGACAACTACTCTAGGCTCCTGGGTGTTCTTACAGACTGTAATGAAAGACGTCTGTAATTATTGAATTAATCTTTTGACCCCATTGCATGCTGGGCATTGGCTTTTGCATACTAAGTTGACGATGGAGGTTTACAAGCCATACGTCCAAAATACAAAATCTGTGTTGGAAAACACTTTGAAAACCAACTTACAATACACTTCATTTTCCTGCTTTGTCTCAAAAGCTTGATGGCTTGCCTTACTCTGTGCCCATTGTGTAATTACTACTTTGAATAAGTAAGTAATGTAAGGAGAATACTGTTTCTGTGATTATTTCTAGTCAGCCAGATCTTACTTCCTTGCCTTTCTGCCACTTGATACATATTACGGATTAATGAAGATTTCAGGTGACCCTACATTAGGATGCTGGTTTGTTTCTGGAAATCTACCATCTGCATGCATTTTATTTACCTATACCATCCTAATAAAGTTGTAGGTAGCTGTTATCATAGAAATGCCTGAGTAGAAGCTGCAGCTTTAAAATCAAGGGAATGGAATGTCCGTGACAAATATGAAATGTTTGTGGCAGATAGAAAGTCCATGACAAATATGGAAAAACTGCCAGGCAATACATTTCAGAATAATTGATGATGATAGCAATACATGTGTGTTAAAATTAAAATTATATATCTATTTCAGGCAACACCGCAAAGTCTTGCTTATCTCGTCAATTCTTAAAACAGTTTCTCCTTTTGATTCGGGAGCAAATGCGCATTTTAGGCATAACTTTTAAAAAGAGCCTGGAAGGTTGTAGAAAAATGCCAAGAATTGGATTAATTGGCATAATACAAGGTGGCTGGGCACAGTTGGGGAAAGTGTCAGCGGAGGGAGAATCCCCACCAAGTAAGACTGTCTGTGCAATTAGCTATCTGAACTCTAACCCTTCCAGAATAATTAATGAATAACAGAGAGGATCAAGACAAAGACACAAAGTGATTTGGTGTGTGCTAGCAAGTAATACATCAAAGAATGCTGGTAATTGGCCCTGTGGCTTTCATTCTTTGCCCTATTTCTTTCAATTCATTGACTCAAAATAATGGGTTCAGGTTCATTATCAACAGGTTTTAGCTGTAAGAGTACAACACTTCAACAAAGCTCGGATTGTAGCAGTGCTGGTGGCTCGGTAAAAAAGTTGTGGACTGGAGCACCCTCCCTTGAAAGGGACAGACACCCGCGCAGGCATTAGCTTTGCACTTAATGAAACAGTGGGTATTCACAAACTTTTCTGAGTTTTCTAAGGTTTGGCTTTCCCTACAGTTACAATGCTGGAATACAGTTGGTATGGGCAGGTATGTATAACTCCAATTAAAGCTGTCTTATAATAGCAGCAAGGAACAGATAGATCGCATGCCTTCCAATATAATGAATGAGACTAAATGCTTGATGCCATGTGTCACAGATACAAGCTGGTATTTATTTGCCAATAATATTGTCCGTTTCTCGTTGGAAACTGCCTTTCCCCCCCCCCCCCTCTTCTTTCACTGAAAGGTCTATTCTGGTCTAGAGGTGTGATTGTAAACTAAGAAGCTTCCCCTAATCCTGACTGATAAATTGATATCTAGATCCTAACTAGAAATCATAAGTTGTTAAATGTTTGCAAAATACTTGTCTGACTTGGGAAGATATTGCTATGGCCACTGTGTACATACTACCATTGCTAATGATGTGGGCTTACTTTGGAGGAAGAAAATGAGAGGAAGAGATGTAGGTCAGTAGTGTTCATTTTGTGTGGATGTACATTTTGTTGCACTTTGTAAGGGTCTGTTTCATCCAGTTTCTTAGGTGTTAATTGAAGATTTAATTTGATAGTTACTGACCAGACTTTGAAGGAAAAAACTGCAGTATGATGATACACTTCAAGTTCTCTAGTGAGTCAGGAATGCAGTCGCTAGCATAACAAAACTGTACTGCCAATACTACAAAAGAACTTTTAGAAGATGAAAAAAAAATGTGTGTTTTTTTTAAATTAAAAAACCCCACTTGCAAAACAAATATTTGGCAAAATGCGAATCGTAAAAGAATTGACTTGGGATATTTTCCTAAGTGGCACTAAGAGTGTCTTTTGGCACATCTAAATGTTTCTATTACAGGATAGAAAAAGGGAAGGTGCAAGCATTGAATGAAATATATATTTTGGTTAAAATAGCCTTTTCTTTGGTTGTAAAGAAGTGGCAAATCTAAAACAAATGGGTGGCATGTAAAAGCAGTTACAATTCAAATACTGTGAAATGCTTAGCAATCACTCACTCTACCTTACTTCTGAGCAGACATGTACAGGTAGTGCTGGAACTGTATCATGATGAAATTATCATGATACAGGGCCAATTACCATCATGGAAGTCAGGGGAACTCCAACTGCTTATAAAGGACTTTGGAAAAGATTCTCAGTGTGAACTAGCTGCTTATACAACACTACTCTTGAGAAATATTGCAGGGATCTACACTATAAAGACAAATCTTTAACTTGAGCTGAAACGTAGAATACTGTTTTCTAAAATGTCTTTGTAATGCTTTTCTGCTTAGTATACAATGCTACAATTATACTACAGGTTATAAGTTTATAGACATTAGAAAGTATTAATCATTTTTAACCATGGTATTGTGGTTACTCCGTTGTGTTGTCGTTTCTTGTGTGGCTACTATAAAAATATAAATCCATACTGTGAATCAATATGACAGGAATCAAAATAATGCTGTCAGTAACATAGTGCTTTTATATACAAATCCATGAGGTAGCCACATTTGAAATACTGTGTATAGTTCTGGCCAGTGAAGCTTCAAAAGCATAATGTTGTGCTGGAAAAAGAGCAGCTAAAAGAGTGAAGGCCAACTCCCCTAGGAAGGAAAATATTACAGTGTAAAGAACTTTTGGCCTAGAAAAGAAGCAGATAAAGGGGGACATAACAGACATGTTTAAAATTCAGCATGGTGTGAGGAAAGTGGACAGGGGGAAGGATTTCATCCTCTTCCATAATACATGAATCCAGATGCCACTACATGGTGGGAGATACGGGACACATAAAAGGAAGCATCTCTTCACACGGCACACAGGTAAAGGATGACATTTGCTACCAGAAGATGTAGCGATGACCATCAGCTTGGATGATTTTAGAAGCAGATCATTGGATGGATTTGTGGAGGATAAGGCTACTGGTCATGATGACTATATATTATCTCCACTGTCAGAGGCAGTATACTTCTCTGTACTGATTTCTAAGGTGCATGTGCAAAGAGGGCGCTAATGCACTCATATCCTGGTTGTGGCTTTCCCATAAGCATCTGATTAACCACTGGGCTAACAGAATACTGAAACTAGATAAGGCTTTGGAATGATCCAGCAGGATTCTTTTTCTAGGTCTTGATGGGTAAATAAAATAGTAGCTAATGGTCATATGCATTAAGATTGATTTGTTTCAGCTGTTGCTATCCCTTCTTTACAATTTGTTGTGCAGAATAGAAAGGATTTCAGTGGCACAAATCCTGTTGCTTAGTGTAGTAAATTGCATTAGAGTAGGCTCATCGAATCAATGGGAATTTAATGAGTCAACATCTCTGTAAATTCCACTGATTCAAATGGGCCTACTCTAATTGCAATATACTATGCTAAAGTATCTCATAGTTGGAGTAGGCCTATTTGAATCAGTGGAACTTTATGAAGCTGGTGACTTACCAAAGCCCCATTGATTCAAGGAGCCTAGTCTAGTGCTCTTTATTACACTGAGCAACAGGATTTGGTTCAATAAATACACAACTGTTCTGGGAAGTCCTATTCCTGGTGTCAGATATTTTCTTGGGTTGTTAGATGTATTCCCACCACAGTAGCCCAGTATGAGAATATCTGGATCAACAGAGAATGTCCAGTGATCACAATAATAGAAAAGGGTGATTAGATCTCAGAACTAAATTTTTATTTCCAGTTGTGCCATTCAATACTCCACCTGTTTCTGCCCAATTTTAAATCCAGAGTTTGCTTGAGTTTCTTTTCTTTAATGGGCTAGGAACTAAGCAATGCATATGGAACATAGATCCTCCCACCCGTGTTTCAGGGCAACAGTATAGCAATTTAGCTATCCTGTGGCATGTCTTTGACAGGCCTTTTACACTTGCTTTATGAAAATACATAGCATGTGCCATCTCTTGTATCTTCCTCCTAATGTGGAAAGACTTGTGGAACAGTTTGAAATGTTTTTGTTTACCCTAAATTCATTTCACTTAAAGATCATTTCACTTACAGATAATCCCACAAAATTTCAGATTTAGCCAGCTTCCACATTTTGCTTTCATATGTTGTGATATAAATAGCAAGAGGTTTGAAAACCCAGAGCATAATTTAAAAAGAGGAAATATGAATGGTGTTGGCAGCTCTCATCTTCCCAGATGTTCATTTGTCTTTACTTCACTTATGCCCTTACTGAACAATTTTTTCCCCTTTATTCTTTTACTTTTACAAAGTAAACTTAACTTGAAATTTGCCCTATGGCTCTATTAGATGTGATGCTAAATTAGGAAGCCAGTTGACGTTCTTGTTTAATTAAGTGTGGCAGGGTTTTTTCCCAGCACTACCATGGGCAAGGACATTTTATCTCTTCTTCCCTTGCTGCGATCCTGACAGAAATATCACCTCAAACCACAATTGTTGTGTTATGTGCCATTAAGCTGGAACCAAAGCTCAGCAACCCTAACAGGGCTTTCAAGGTAAGTGAGATATTTAAGAAGTGGTTTTACCACTTCTACCCCCTATTTCCCCCGGCCGAGTGGAGGTTCAAGCCCAGATCTCCTGAGTCCCAGTCCATCACTATGTCCACTACACCACACTGGGTACTCTTACCAAATGACAGTCCCACATCTATTATTTATTTTCAAAAGAACACTTGATGGGCTTCTTAATGACTTGCTTAGCATGACACTTGCTTTAGCTCTGACATATAACTTTTGAATGTTCAATCCTTTGTTTAAAATCTTATAATAATATAAATGTTGGAGGACTCAACTATTTTCAAAGAAGGTTTGGACTTATTACCATGGTGTTTGTGGATAATTCTGCACTGGGAATGTGTTGCCTGCACACTTGTGGGCTTCAAAGGGCAAAAAAAGCCTAAAGGGTTACCTGCTATGTGTTTTCTGTGCACAGATCTTAGCTTGGAAATATGGACTACAGCTTTCTGAATTTCCTAAGGAGATTCTGGCTTAGATCTATCTGTGCTGCATCTCTACAGGGGTAAATATATAGGTTTATCATGCTCTACCCAGCCAAATATCCAGTGAATCCTTTGGGAGCAAAATGAAATCCAAGGAGAATGGATCATGTGCACAGCTTAGGAAGTTACTTTATATATAGCAAATAGTTCCTGTTAATTGTCACAGATTTTGAAAAGGAGCCCATTGTTGTTACCTTTTACAATGCTGAAAAAATAATTGTTACTTGGGTTGCTTGCCTCCCCCAACATCATTTCCTAACACTTTTTTTTGCAAAAAAAAAAAAAGGATGATAAGATGGTTGCATAAAACAACCACAAAATCTTGTAAAGTACCTTAAAATAACTAGGGTCTAAATTCTGAATCATCATCGTCATGTGCCATCAAGTCAATTCTGACTTATGGAGACCCTTTTAGGGTTTTCTAGGTAGAGAATACACAGAGGTGATTTACCCTCCCCTTCTTCTGGGGGTGCCCTGGGATGTGCAGCTTGTCCAAAGCTGTATGTAACAAGTAACATTTTCTAGCATGACTAGAAAACGTTACTTGTGATATCAGTAAAGTAACATTGTTGCTGTTAATTACTTTTGGAAAGTCACTTTTATACCCTCATCCCCCCCTCAAAAAACAAAACGAAAACCAAAAAACACCTATTTACAGGTAACTATATTACTTGTACCTGATTACTTCCATGCTCTGATCATGGCTGTTTCATAGAATGTAGCTATATTGGTATGATACAGAAGTATTTAAATGTCCTATTGGTAATGTAAAAAGTGTATCCTCCTGTGCTGGATGGTATATTCCCTTGATGATGAAAATTATTCAGAATTTTCGGGACAGCATTTTAAGGGCTTCTGCCGAGATGGCCTTTCTTAATCTCAGTCCAAGATAAACATTTCTGCATCACCATCTACCTGGCTGGCTTCCATTTTTAAATACATAAAACCTTGATCCATATTCAGGACAGTGGATTCTCCCCCCACCCCCCTTTAAGCTTTCCTGCTGTGATGAAAGAGTCATCTCATCCTGTATTAATTTTGTCTGGTATCTTGAATATGATTATGCTATTACTTTTGGAGACTGCCTGCCAGTATGCATCTGAGCATTTCTTACATCTGAAGTAATATTCATAAATGTGTCTGCCTTAAAAAAAGAAAGAATACACATAGAGAACTTTTATGATATGAAGTTACTTTGGAAGATGTGCTTAACTTTACCTACCCTAGATTTCAGTACTTATTATGAATCAATAATAGGCATGTTTCTTTAGAAGTGTCCAGTGAGACTTACTTATAATATGTGTATTTGGGATTGCAGCTACAAATATTTGGTTTCGTTCATTTTAAGAGTAAACAAAATAGCTCTGTTTTAAAAGTATTCACCGCTCATCTCTACTGTTATGACGGGGAACTCTTGAAACACATTTTAGTGTTGATTCAAGTATCACAGGGGGAATAAATCAGAGGGAGATTTTTCTTCCCCACTCAGTGAATAAATTGGTGGAGGGGAGGGTGATAATAAGACTCCAAGAAAGCTTATTTTGAGGTCAGTTCTTCCTTTCTTGGTGAATTGGCCCTCTCTTTAGGTTAAACTACGAAAGAGCCTGGCTTCACAATCAGAACTCTTCAAAGCTGCCATGTTTGCACTGGCAAAAACTAGGAGGTGGATGTCACATATGCTCTGGTTTCTGGGCAACTTGAAAGCGGCATGGCTGAGCATCCTTCATTCATAAGGTCTTTAGGGTTTGTTGAGAGGGTTGGGAGATAGGATAGGCTTGTCCTGATGTTCTCAGACTTTTTCTCAAAGGGCAATAAATCTCTCCTGTTTTTAGTTACAAAACACTCTGCCCAGTATGGCACCTTCAAGAATCTCAATGGAAACATGGAGATAGATAGAGAGAGAGACAGAGAGAGAGAATTTTTTTCCCCTTGAAATTATAAGAAATATAAGAAGGTTCCAGAGCTGAGATTTCTCGGCACATAAAGAAGCACTGAGGAGATGGGAGGAATGAAGAGGTGGGAAAGAAAGACTGTCGAGCCTTTTTAATGGATTCTTGAGGGAAATTGATCTATCAAGGTCTCTGGCTGGTCTCTTTCCCAGCCAATAACTTTGAGTACTTATGCCTGGGTTGGGTGGATTGCTAGGCTGTCTGCTGGTTTACTTTCATTCTTGAACTGATGCTTAGATTGGTTCATTTCCTGATTTATTCTGTGAGAAGTGGCGCAGAAACATATAGCTTACTTTATTCTACTTATGGAGTTTGTGGTTGTTAAGTTTAAGGAAAGCCACCTTGAGGAGTGACACTTTATTTTGCTTTGTTTTATTTGTTTAGTATGGGAGGGAGGAAAAACACGTGTGGATTTGTTGGGTTGTTGCGAATGAAATTGTCTTCTTAGTTGTGTGTGGTGAACTGGTGAGCTTTGAAAAATTGATTTTGGAGTATAATTCCCAGAATGGCCGAAAAAGCCTGGCCATTGGTTGCACCTTAGGCTTTTTTTGTCCCCTTAGCCTTTTTTTGGTAGAGGTGGATGGAATGGCTTTCTGAAGGGGCATAGTATCGAACATTCTTCAACGAGGAGATTTTGTGTATGTGTGGTGTTGGACTTGCCATTAGCAATGGCAACATAAGAATTCAGTTCTTTTTCTCCCTAAAGGGGTGTGTGTTTGCATGCCTGTGTGTGCTATCATTTCAAATGGTAGTCTGGCCATCATTTTTCAGTTTTTACAGGGCCCTGTAGATAGTTTCATTATAGGGCCTTGTTGAGTAAGGGAAATGGCAGTCTCTAGAAAAATTGTGGAGAATATTTAACAAAATTATCCTCTTTTTTTCTTGGTTGGGATGGGTGTGCTGGTGGAAGGAAAGGGGAATAACAGCTTCTGACATTTTCCCAGAAAAAGCTCCTGCTCAGCTCTAACGAACAGGATATCTGAATTCTTTTATAGGATGCTTTATACCATGCCCTTTTTACATATGGACCTTCTCCTACACTCTGACCAGCAGTGGCTTTCTGAGGCCTTAGGCAGAGAGACACAATGCCTAGCCATGCTCAAATTGTTTTAACTGGAAATGTCAGGGATTGGTGTGTTGGTGTGCAAGGCATCTGCTCTATCGCACAGCTAGGCCTCCTCTCTTCCCACCTCTGCCTACAGCAAAACAACTATTAGTGGAAGGCCCTAGCTTTTGCTATGAGCAGAAAGAATGAGACGTTGATGTGTAGTGCAAGTACCCAGTGACAAAGACAACACCGGGATTTGCCACTATGCGACTGAGGGGGACCTCCTCAGCTCACAATCTTGTAACTCAGACTAAATGCTGGCACCAGGATTAGAAAGGCCATTCTGATGCATCAGTCTTTTTAATTGGCAAAGCAGTAATTAACTTACATGCCCATGTTCTAGCCCTTGTTAAACTTATAGTGCTTGCTTTGATAGAGGAACTGATTGGTTAACATGCTATTTTCAGTGCCAACTGAGCAGAGATCATGACTCACAATTAACTCATTGTAATTCCATAGCTCATCGGTTGCACTATAACTGACTAAGGTTAAACAAGTCATGAAGGTTTTCTGTGTTCTAAAATTAAATTTGTGTTTCTTTTAAATGAGACAGCAACGGTACTAGTGACCATCCCTTGTTAGTTATTCAAGCTGCAGCTTGGGGCAGTGTCCCGAGGATAGCACCCCCTCATTAAACATTTCCAGATCTCTCACCACCTATATAAAGCATTTTTCTTGTCTCCTTTTCCTCTGTGTGACAGTATTTAATATATTTTAATTGGAGAAACTGTGATCTAGTGTGAAAAAGCAAAGTCAACATTACACATCTCTCTTTCTATGAAAACTAGTATTTTTTGCTAAAGCTGTCCTGAAATTCTCAGCTTCTTTCTCTTCCTAATATAGTGGTCCATAACACACACACAGACACACACAAATACATATATGAGTGTGTGTGTATCACAAGCTGTGTGTCTTCTCTTAAACTATATTTTCTTTACTCAAGGTTATGACTGATGTATATATTGCCTCCTGCAATGATTTTTCAAAGGGCGGCAGAATTTCTCAGAATGCTTTTGAAATGAATATCTATTAATTGGAAATCTTAATTGACTCCTGATGCTTCTGTGTTTACTTCTGACACTTCTGTTCTAGTTCTAAAATGTATGTTCTGGCAATGAGAGAAGTTTCGTTCTTTACATTTGAGGAAGCATGACAAATCCCCTCCCTTCCACCAGTTGTCTACAGTGAAAGATATTTTTGTCTGTTTCAGGAAACAGTTATTAACCTTTGAGAAATACAACAAATTTCTTCCCACTCACTCAATACTCTCCTTCTCCCCCTAATAGTACTAACCTGAAAAATCATGATATATGTGGAAAGACACCTTAACTTCACTGCCAGGAAGTTGGATAGCTGAAGACTAACCTGGCTTGATTCATAACTGGGAGACAAGAGATAAATATGGGGAAGATGGCAGACAGGCTGAGGCACATTGTGCTGGACTGGTATGTTTCAAAGCGGTCATGAGATATTTTAGGTCCAATGGTTAATCTCTGGGTGTGGCATAGCTCTGTGGTTTAGATATCTGACCACAGAGCCAGAGGTTGAGAATTCAGTTCCCCACTGTGTGTGCTTGACAGAGACTGGACTCGATTGTTGGCCCCACAGTGGTTCTTGAGAATTAAGAAGTGAGATTGAGGAGATTTAGAAAGCTGTTGAGAGGAAGACATAGATGGGAGGACATCTGCAGCATCTTAACTCTCCAGAGCAAAGTTTATATACCTCCCATAGTGCTTAAAACTCTCTCTGGGTGGTTTACAGTTTAATTATGGAGGCTACACACTCCCCACCTCAGTGAGCTGGGTACTCAATTTGCCAACCTCAGAAGGATGGAAGGGTGAGTCAACCTCGAGCCAGCTACCTGAGCCCATATGGATCAAACTCAGGTCTTGAGCAGAGTCTTCACTGCAGCACTGCAGTTTAACCACTGCACCACAGGGATCCACCTCCACCCTCAGCTAGTACTCCTTTTGAATGGTAGGACAGAAAGCACAGTAGCCAATGGTGGCTCAAGCAAGACACAAAACTTAGATATTCTTAACACGCATATGTACAAGTATTCATACACACACAGAAAGGCAAGAAGGTAATCACTCAAATACTCCTTCAGCTCCATCCCTTTCACTCCACAACACAGCTGAACAGCACAAAAACACATTTTTATCCTCAAACTACACATTTTTCTCCCAATTGCTTCTTCTCTCTGTGTTTGTTTTCAGAGTTGGGCAGTAGGCTTATTTATTCACATCAGTGCAGTCATAAATTTGGAAATGCAGTACTCATCATCACAATAGTTTTTATAACTAGCCCCACCATGAACCTGAAAGCCAAACATGCAGGCTGCTGGAGATAATCAACATCTAAGGAGCCAATGGCTCGTAACTGCTCACTTGGGAAAGAAGGCAAGAAGAGGTGGGCTGGCTCAGGTAGCCTGAGCCTAGGAGAAGGCACAGTCCCATTTTTGCGTAATGGACACTGTCCACCGTCCTCCACTCTGCCAGTATCAAAGACAGAGCCAATGGGTAAGCCAGATTGTTGTCAGCCCCTCCATTCATCCTTTACAAGTAGGATATACCGGGTGCAAATGTTCCCACAGGTCTATCAGACTCTCACAAATTATTTAGGACCTGAAGAACTGCTGGTTCTAGTGATCTCACCTTTGGTAACATGCGGGGGTGATTTTGAAGAGCCTAATGTTTGCCTCCCAATCCTGTAAATTTAGTTTTAGATGCTACTAAATGGAAGTGTCGTGTGTCACTGTAGCCCTTTTAAAAGTTTTATTTTAGTTTTTCTGCTGTGCCATCCAGTAATTTAATTAGCAATCTCAGAACGGTCAGGAGGAATGGGATATTGCAAATCCTAGAAGACACGCAGCATGTTTAGATGCAGGACACTTGGAAAAATAATGTGGAGCTAAAAATCAAAATACTTATTCTTCAGTCCAGTGATGTTGCAATGTTTAATATTTGGAAATACCTCTAATTAATTAGAATAAGAAGAAGACATGCAGAACATCTTGTTTTTGAGATAAAATGGTTAGGATTTTCTTTCCTCCTCCACCCCTTGTTCTGTACAAGTTGCACCACAGTTTTCTTCTTAATTGTTTTAATTTTGTAATCTTGAGACTGTAACTCTATTTAAAGGAAGTTCTAAATATAGAGTAATGAAATTTCATGTCCCTGAGCAATTATGGTATAGCTCAACATATTTGTTCCAAGACCAATACAATTGACCTTTGTAAATTCATGGAAGTGCAGGCTTTTGCTCATGTTGATTTAGTCATTTTAGGGCATATATTTTACAAGACATTGCTACATCCTGCCATTTTAAATCCATTTTCTTTAGATTCCTCTTACCAGCCTAAAATGCTGTGCAATCAGTGGGTTGAAGTAATTTCTCCAACAGGAGACTGAGAAAAAGACCATTTGATAAAACGACAAGTTTATTTGCATCAGAGACATAGTCATTTCCACTATCTGATTGTATATGTTGGTGCGGAGAAAGTTACTGCAGGGACACCACTGCAACTATGGGGAACTGCTTAAGAAATCTAGATCAAACTAGGACACGCCTTTTTAGGTTAAGCTCGTCTGAGGTGTATGACTTCTTAATGGAATAGCTCCCAATCTCAAGGAGGGTCCTTCTCCTCCCCTCTCTGGCTTCTTGCCACTTGACACATATCCTGAGACATAAAGATGCTTGACTCAGAGTCAGAGCAAAATGAGCCATGATAACTCCTCAGATGAAGAACTCAATCATAGGTGGCTTGTGGCTAGAGCAGAGGGCTGGATATTCTTACATTTTTAGGGTAATGGGTGGCTCAAGGTTTGTGTAAGGGTGCATTGGCCAACTGCTAGACCATGCATCATCCATAAGTCAGTGACATAACATGGCAAAATCCACAGTTCATGTCAGGAAAAGTTATGTTAGGTCTTTCTGCAAGGACCAGGGCTCTAGAATTTTTTCCTAGAGAATCTTCAGATGCTATTGATGGGGGAGTTTCTGGAGAACTTGAAAACTCTTCATATTGGGGTTTCTTTCTTTAATGTGGCAGTGCTGGGTCACAAAGACATTTCACTGCTTGTGATAGAACAGAAAATGAAATTTCCAGGTTCCTCTCTCACCCACTCGAGAGTACTATAGATCCTCACAGAAGCACATGGAGCCATTCACCCATCGTTCTCATAAACACACACACAATTTCCCCTTTGCCTTTTCTTTGCAATAGATCTTGTAAGACAGACACTGTGAATGACCCAGCCCTCTAAATGTTTTTGTCAGGAAGCCCTTTTCATTTCCAAATCTCTCCATGGCTCATGCTTGAAAGAGGTATTGTTGTTGCTGTTTCAAAAACAAACCTCTTGCTTCACTCCCATTCCCAAAGATATGAGGTCTGAGGAGGAGATAAGATCCTGAGATCTCTCTCTTAGAAAACTGTTGCTGTTCAATAGCTGCTAAAGAGCCAGTGGCGGGATGAGGAGCAGCACGTGAGTTTGCCATGGCTGGCTCCTTCCCCCTTCCATGTTGCAACAAAGCCAAAGTGGGCCACATATATAGCTTAGCTGTCTTTCTTTGCTGGATGGAGATACAGAAAACTGTTGCTTGTTCTGCCTCATTTCTCCCAAGATGCATCTGAGGTCAGCAGAGGTGAAAGGACCAGAAGGAGTGGTGACAGCAGTGGCTGCTGCCTTTTGTTCTTGGATTGAAGGACTATAACAAACCCCTGTAGCTCATCTGAGAGAAGAAAAGTCAGCTCAGCTTGTTATGCCAGCCAAACAGCCAGCCATTATAGCTGTCTTTGTGTTTATAATTCACACCAGAAGAGAAGGCCAGCAGCATCAGCAGGTATTCCATAACCTGCCCTGACAGAGTCACCCAACATTTTTTGCCTTGGTTGTGGGGCAAGCCGCACTGCTGATGGCAGTGCAACAAAGGAGTATGGGCAAGAAGACAGGCAACAGCCAATTTTGCCACCCTCCCACACTTGCCACAGCCTGCCAGCTGAGGTAAGGGTCCATGTTAGGCTAATATGAAATAGTTCTAAATTTTGGTTGTATCATGTTTTGATAATATTATTGTATTTTGCTGAGGTTGGTCGTTGTGTATCATTCAGTAGATTTACACCAGGGCTGAGGGAAGGTGCGTCATTACAGAATGGTGGGTGAGGTTTCCTTTGCTTGATCCTTGAGCAGCTCATGCAATCTAGATACACCTTGGGACAACCACAGTGGAGACTTGGGTTCACAATGGACTGGGCACTAACAAGAGTGCCTTATTGAAATGAGGGGACATTGCACAAGGAGCCTCCCATTATGATAGGCATTTAAAAAAAGCTTTCCTGTTTCAGTATCTCATGTGAGACCCACAGTTCAAATAATACCTTTCTTCCCCAAAGGGATATGTGCCAGTTTAAGCACAGTGGGCTTCGCTCATCTGGGAGAATAGTATTTAACTCACATGCCTTAGACATCCTTGCTATGGCATAACTGATTCAGCAGCTTCTTTCATTTCTATAGTGAATATTCCCCGAAACATTTTCCATCCAATTATAAACACCAACAAGGAGCCCAGTTTATCTTCATCTTTAATAACATGATAGTAACTTGATATATTCCTCCTTCCTATCCAAACCGAATTAATCAAACTTATCTTTCTCTTTGATCCCCACAACGTGTATTCGTGATGCATTCTGCAGGGGGAAAAATGCTCAAAGGGTTAAATTAAACATGAAATAGCATGCAAGATTTGGTGAAGCCCAAGATTCCTGTTTAAATAATTTTTAAAATTCTTGCTGCAGCATAAACTGAAGAGTTCCTGCTTTATTTAATAATGTCGATTTCATGCTAAATGATAACATTTAATTATTTTAAAGTTAATTCTTAGAATTAAAAGAAGAAACGTCTTGCCATCTGTTTCAAATCAGAACAATTCCTTTATTGTGTGTCTCAATCCTCAGTGAAGTTTCCGTTTACATGAGAAACTTATCTCTGGGCTTCAGGCTTATGTAGTATCTGTAACATGATTTCCCTTGATTTCATAAATTTAAACACTGTGCTTTTTAAAAATTCAGGTCACTCTATAGAATGTGAAGCATCCATTGACTATGTACCAAAATATACCTTTGTACATCTGAAGCTGTGCTAAATGACCATTCTAATAGTTCATTTATTTCCTGATGTTTCCAAATTTGGTTATAAAATAACACAATTCTGAACATACAGAATGAAATCTGTACAAATATATCTGAATCATATGTGCCTGAAAGATGTAGGAAGGTTAGGAGGTCAACAACTCTGTCCATGCCAGGCTCATAACGTAAAAACAATGGGAGTATTCAGTAAAACTAAAAGGCAGTGTGTGAATGAACTTGAATGAACGTTTATTGCTGTCACAAGACATTGCTGACAGCAATAATCATGATGCTGTGTGCTTATAGCTTATAGTTTTTAGGCAAACAGCTGTTTTGGAGGGGCAAATACCTCTTCTCACAGCCCATAAGGACTGATAACTTGATCCTGACATCTGTTTCATGGGTACTGACATGAGATCTGGAGAAGAGTGTCTGCAAGGGTGCTTTCTGCCCAGCTACTGCTTCCTGTCTGCATAGCCTGGCTGCTTGTTGGCTGAGGTTTGTAAAGAATGTGTTCCAGTCTTCAAGGCCAAGGCATTACAAAGAAAGGTGGCCTAAAAAAACCTGGTCGCACACAGCTCAGGTAACATTTGTGGCCACGCTTCCCCATAATACCTTGGCTGAACTCAAAGGCATCATTTGTGTATCTGGCTAAGAAGTGGCTGGGCTATGCAGATGAGAAGCTGCACTAGTAAGAAAGTGACTAGTGGCTATGGCATCTGGGTGAGTCAGCAGAGAGTGGGTGGCACTGTTGGCCTTTTCACTACTTCCAGTGGTCCGTCGCCTGAGATCACAACCTCAGTTTGGCTAATGACCAGCCTGTCTCTGTACCTCAAAATCTGCATGGATCATTTTGCCTCAGGCACATTTTCTGTGGGCTAAATGCATTGTATTTGTTGCAGCTTCAGCTTTTCTATTGTTTTTGAGGCATATTGGCTGAAATTTGTTGTGTGCTTACGCAAAAGTCATAACTTGGAGAGGCAAATACTGTATTCTCAAGTTAAGAATGCTCCGTAGACTTCTGTGGCCCACTGAATCACACAATAGGATTTTGGCCATTATAATCTAAACTAGTGGGTTTTATCTCACCTGTGATCCTTCAGCTGGTATAAACTTCAACTTCCAGAAGCCCAGCCAGAAGTGCCAGTGGGCAGGGGTTCTGGAAACTTTAGTCCAAAATCATCTGGAGGTGCGAAGGTTGGAAGCTGCTGATCTAGAAGGCCTCAACTAAAACTGTTAGGTATATTAATAAAGGATAGTAAATCTTTCTTACATTTATATCTTGTCTCCTCTCCATTTCGACCTGTTGTGTTGTTACTCCTTTGTGAGGTAAAGAGTGAGTCCTTGCTCTGCTCTACAGTTGCTCTGGAATCATACAAATATCCCAGGTTTGTTCTGGTTTTGCCTGTCTGGAGACATTGCACATGCCTAATGATCTAAGACTTAGGAGGCCTGGGTTTGAATTCCCACTCAGCCATGGAAACTCATTGGGGGTGTGGAACTGGTAAAACCACTCATTAAATATCTCACTAAGCCCGAAAACTCTGTTAGGATCACCCTAAGTCAGTTCTGACTTGTAGGCACATAACAATAACAATGTACACTATACATTCAAAACAGTTTGACAACAATTTAACTGTTCTGGTGGCATCCTGAGGAATCCAGTCATTCACAGTTTGATGAAGAACTCAGAATAATCCAGTCATTCACAGTTTGATGAAGAACTCAGAATTCTCTGCTAGAACACTCCACTGCTTTCTCTTGAACTATAGCAGTACCTTACCAAAGTACAAATCCCAGGATCCCACAGGATGGAGTCCAGGTAATTAAAGCAGTATCAAGCTGCTGTAATGTATAGGTAGATACACTCTCAGTCACCAGTTGACATAGGCCCCAGTAGCCGCACTGCTCTGGTTTTGATGGTAAAGACTGAGGTGTAGCACAGGGATTAATTCCTAGTGTTGCTTTTAAAATGGCATTGAGCTTCCTTTTATGACTACAGTAGTCCATGTACAATTACCTTTTGTTTAAGCAAGGCTGAATGCTCGGCATCATTGTATGCTGAAGCTGACCTGTTATTGTTCTGAAAAAGACGGTTGACTATTCACACAAATAATGACATTATTCCAGGAGTGGCATTAAGATGTGTGTGCATTAAGTGTGTTGAAAAGACCATTGTGGTCTCTGCTGGATACCTGCACAGATGTATTTAAAAGTAGGACTTCCTGTGAACCTTTTAAACATGCGTAGCAGGAGATAATTAATGATTCAGTCTTTTCTGTGATTGTTGTTGCTTTTCCGAACTCAGTGTGATCCAGCATATATTTTGTCAAAAGATGGTATTTGTAAGAGAGAGCCAGGCTACTTCTGAGAGGCGTCTTGAGTCCTTAAATTAAAAAAAAAAAAAAACAAAACGGGTTGGGGGGACAGAAAAGAAACACCATAAAACATGTTGGTAGATTTATTAGGAAACAGACCTTTTATGATATAGATAAAGACCCCAATGTGGTACTGTGCTGCTGATCGTTAGTGGTAAGCTTACATCAGAAAAATGATCATTGTGCAACAGAGATGGAATTGAAGTGTTTCCAAGTTTTAAAAACAGTTTCATTTTGACCAAGCTGGCTGAGGAAATATAAGTACCCTGCATAATGCCTCAATATTACCTTCTTAAACTTCCTCTATTCTGAAGTTATTATTTAGGTCCTTCATTTGAAAAAACTCATATATTTGAACACAGACATCTTCCCAGTGGAGGACACAAAGCTATTACTGTGTTAGTAGAAGAAATGTCCTGTTTCTACTAAGGTGCTTCTGCTTCCTTCTCTTGTTCTCTTTTTTCATGTGGTCCTACCATTAGTCAGACTGAGGGGGCAACTAAACACTGAGTGCTAATTTTGAGTGGAAATGCAGGATATAAATATAATAAATAAACAAATTGTGAAATAAATTATTTGGAGGGGGGTTGGATTCCAACTCCCAGAATTCTCCAGGAATTTCCCAGGAAGAATTCTGAGACTTCCACCGACAGACTTCCACCAACAGACAACGATATTTTGCTTACCTGGAGCAGATAATTGTGTGCTGACAAGTCAATTCTGACTTACGGCAACCCTTTTCAGGGTTTTACAGACGGATAGCTCAGTGAGTTAGGTATCTGACTTCCCAGAAGCCAGATACCTAACTCACTGAGCTATCCGGCCCACTGGAAGACTTTTTAGGATCACTGCGAGTTGGTTCTGATTTGATGGCATGTAACTGACTAACGTAGAGGGGTACAGTGTCCCAGATATAAATATATTTTAAGGGTTCTGTGTATACTTTGAACAACACCAATATTTAGAAGATGAAATGATTGAGAGTGACAGTTGGTGACATACATTCTTTCTGTGTGAACTTTGTAAGACTATACAAAAAGAAGTGCATAGGCTGAAGGAAACTTATCTTTCAAACTTTTTACCTGATTCCCTCTTGCTCTTGATTCTAATTCTATAGCCAGAGCCTGGATCACAAACAAAGCATGCATGTAAATCATGTACCCACCTATGTTCATCAAACATATTGCTGAGTTGGTAGTCCTGTCACATGTGAGCTACATATATTGTTGCTTTAATGTATTCTCTTACTACTTTGATAAAAGCCTTAAGATGTTGTGACAGGCCCTTTGATATTTTCCTCTGATGTTACTGTGTTTCTTTCTTCTCCTTCTTCTTCTTCCTCCAAAATTTCTATTTTGCATAAACATGAGTAGGCGAGACAGTTCTAGTTAAGGGTAAAATCATCATGTTTTATCAGTAAAAAGGTAGCAGATGAGGCGTATATTCATCTTTCTCTCTTTTAGCTAAATCCATATGTTCATTGAATTGCATCCTTTAAGAGTTTACATTTACTGTATAGCAAATGTCATTCTACATGTAATAACAACAAAGCCTACTTGAGAACTGACAGGACTGTCAAAATTGTTAGAGCAATTGCATAACAAGTTGAAATCTGAACTTTCGAACTAATAAAATCCCAAACATCTGATTTAGTAGATGAAATATGGTGTGAAAAGATTGATGATGATGATAATACTAATGTTCTATCCAGTCAATTCTAATTTATGGTGATTCTTCCCAGGGTTTTCTAGGTATACTCATAAGTCATTTTATCAGTTCCCTCTTCCTCTGGGACCGTGCAACAAGCTTAAGGTTGCACAAGTTGGCTCTTCTCTGAGGACACACTCTGGGGGTTTGGACTGCCAACTGTAGCCAAGTGCTCAACTCACTGAGTTTTCCAGACAGCTTGGAATTGGTAATTGTGTGGAATTTATTTCAAAAACACAATTTTTAAAAGATTTAGAGAATTTGCCACAGCTTCTGGCTTTTGTAGTTCATCTCATGCGTTGTTCCTGAACATGTCTGTTTCCACATGTTGATAACCTGGGTAGAAATAAAAGGTGAGAATTCTTGACAAAAGCTAAAATGAAAAAAGACTGGTAGCTTTTTAATGCACTGGGACATTTCTACAAACAAAATCAGTAATGTGGGTTCCTAACAGCCAAACTATGCATTACAGATAACCTGTCATTAGAAGACAAAAATTCCTTATGTACTGAAAATACCTGATGGTCACACCAGGAGCTTTCAACATCTCCCATAGTTTGCATATTATCTTGCTTAGTTTTTTGCTTGGTGACTGAGAGATAAATAGGCACAGGCTTCATGTGCAAGTATGATCAATTAGTCTTAAGCATCCACCTGAACTGTGTCTCTGAAACTGTGTCTCTGAAACACAAATGGATTTCAGCTTCTAATGACAGGCTATCTGTAACATATGCTTTGGCTCTCAAATCCTAGAAACACTTCAGATGGGCAAATGTCATAAATATCTCTAGTTTAGTTACAGTAATGCATGCTTGGAAATCAATTACATTTAAGAACACATAACTATGTAGATATGTAAGTCAAATCTTCCTGTTCACCATGACTCAAACCAGAAGACAATCAACCTTTTCGTTAGACAGAGTGAAGTGGCCAGCAGATTTTGGATGTCATGAAAGAACAGAAAATTGTTAGTTAGGGTCAAGTACCTATGCCCTAATTGATGGTGTGATCAGATGGATGTTTAGCTTGCTATTTGCCTCACTGCAGGGATGGGTTGGTTTGCTCTTTTTTCTAGTGGTCACACAATATAATTGCTGGAGCGAAATAAATCCTCCCCAGAGCATTCCTACTAGCACTTTTCTGTCCCTTGTCAGGGATTTCTACTTTTTTGTTATGTGTAAGATTGCTCTGGTTTGGTCTGTTTCCAGTGTTTGTGCTCGCTGGAAATAGACCAGATGTAAGCCTTCCTCTTAATTTGCCAATATTGTGAAGTGCAACATGGCCTGTTGTCAAAATGTCTGATGTCAAAATTCACATTTACTTCTCATTCATGTTTTAAGTCTTTAAAGTGATGTGGCAAATATTCACTGCCCTAATACATAATTTTTAAAAATTGAGGAAGTGATTAATTTGCCAGTATTGGGAAGTGGCTCTCATCTAAAGCCACTTCAGGATATCAACATATTGACAGCAGGCTGCTGTAGACCCAGTAGAGTTGCTTGAGGTGTTGCCATTTGGATGTGAGGACCACTCCAAATGGCTTATTGGACCTCCCAGTGATCCTATTTAGCCTGTTCCAATTGCCATGTGTGGAGAAGCTCTTACATCTGTACTGAATGTGTTTTAACGGAGATAGGGAACATTGCTTGTGAGACTTTGTGACTCGTACGCCAAAATATCTTGGGTGGCTTTGGGTGCTGGAAACCTTGATTTGTATGGCTAGTCTCTCTCTCTCTCTCTGTGTGTGTGTGTGTGTGTGTGTTTAGAGTTGGCCCTGTTAGTACTGTTCACTACTGTCTCTTTTTCAAAACGGGTGTAGGGTTTCTAGGAGCTATGAAAATGACAGCTAGGAATCTAGGTAGCTCAGGCCTTTCCCATTTATATTGCTCTTCTTTTTATTTAAGGTTTATTAAGGCTTTCTTCAGGCAGAAGGTGAAGTGTTTTGGTGTGAGAGTTCATCTCCATCTGTTCACTCTCTTGTCAAACACAAATGTCAAATCCACAGCACTGAAATAGCTTTTAGGGGTAAAAGAAAGGAAGAATGTCTGGAGCAATATGTGCAGTACCTTTGGAAGTGAAAATGAAACCTCAGTAGTTAACATGAAAGTCACGCATCGGGAATTGAAAATGTAGGTTAAATTCAGCTGGCCTGGAGACTGGAGTGTTAATGTGTAACATATGAAGATCTCAGTTTCTAACACAGAACAACCAGACCCGCAAGTAACAGATCATAGTAGTGAGATTTCTTCATCTCTTGCAATGCACTGCTTTGTGCCAATTTGCAAGTCTTCAAGATTATAACAGCACACCAGGTATTCTTTTATCTGTCACTTGTATCTTATTCTCCTCCAAACTCTGAGGACCCCAGAATGACACAAGGGTCATCTCTTTGTCCTTGGCAAGGTTGTGCTGAGACCTGGAAATGTGCATGGAGGGCGAGAGACTCTTCCTGGCCCACTGCAGGACACTGAGGTGGACCTGAGAGCTGGTGGATTGACCATGGCAAGTTCTGAACTTTGTATAAAAGGAAAGACTTAAACTCAGGCCTGGCTTGTCCAAGGTCTAACATTTTAACCTTTTTGCATACTGTGGTAGCCCTTTTGTCTAAGCTGTCTCTCTTTGGTAAGGAGTGATATTTCACGGAGGAGCATTTGAATGGTGTTTCCTGGGTGCAGTTGAAACTGGAACGGCACCTGCTATTATACTGTAGCACTATACCAACTTGTTGTTCTGCAGACTTCAATTGGTTCTGGACAGCTTTGATAGTGGAAACTGATGATGATGATGATTACGAAAAACTGAACAGCATTTCTGTCAAAATATATACTGTATTTCCAGGATAAGTAAATATGCCCATTTTGCTGTCTTCTGAAAAAAAAAAGCCCAAAGTGCCAAAGCTGCAGGTAGATGATGATAGCAAATGCACCAGAAATAGATTTGCTGAAGTGTATGGGTAATATTCAGAGCATCTGATTTTTTTAATGGTCACCTTAATATCCAGGAAGATAACCGGACACTGGATTCTTAGAGGAAAAATTGTGTAGCCCTTGGAAGTGTACAAAGTCAGGGATGACAGTGGAATTTAGCTGTTTAGAGTCAACTTATACAGTGGTGCCTCGCTAGACGATTGCCTCGCAGGACGAGGAAATCGCTAGACGATGCCTTTTTGCGAGCGCTACTGCGCTTCGCAAAACGATGT
The DNA here is from genome assembly GCA_037013535.1 of Intellagama lesueurii. Taxonomy (NCBI): domain Eukaryota; kingdom Metazoa; phylum Chordata; class Lepidosauria; order Squamata; family Agamidae; genus Intellagama; species Intellagama lesueurii. Next base: position 64,606,134 of record JBAJHW010000005.1, on the reverse strand, counting down.
TTCCCTATGGCGATTTTCGCTAGACGATGAGGTTTCCCCATAGGAGTGCACCGACTAGTGGTGAAAAGCTGTCAGTGCAGCTGTCAGTGCATTCCTATGGGGACCCGCACTTGCTAGACGATGTTTCCCTATGGGAAATTTTCGCTAGACGACTGCGTTTTCCCTTGGAACGCATTGAAGTGATTTCAATGCATTCCAATGGGAAAACGTGCTTCACTAGACGATGTTTTCGCTAGACAGCGATCCTCGTGGAACGGATTAACATCGTCTAGCGAGGCCCCACTGTATAACCTTTATGTGTGGACTGTAGACGGGTGCAGAAAAAAGGAGAATGGAGAAAGAGGAAAAGATTTCATTGGGGTCAAGTGTTGAGAGGAGTTTGTAATTGCTAGCAAGTCTCTGAGGCCTAGTGGACAGACTGTTGGACTAGGAAACAGAAGACCTGGCTCCACATCCCCACCAAGCCATGGAAAGTCCACAGGGTCAGTGGCGCTGATACTGCTCCATAAACATCTCACAAACATCTCACAAGCCCTCCTAGACTGACCATAAGTTGGAAATGCCTTGATGGCACATAACAACAATCTGTAACTGCTACTCTAGTGATAAAAAACAAATCATGGTGACATAAGGAATCAATACATCAATAAGCAGTTGATTAAATAAAAAAGAAGACAGGCCTGTTGCTATATTTTTCTCTTTTGGGTTCCCTTCGGTTAGTAATGTGAGAAATTTTCCCCTGGAAAGTGCTGTGTAACTTCTTTATTCAAAATTCCGGCCAGAGTTCAGGAAGTACCTAAACGTACCACTTCTCTTTTTCTTTCTCTCACTTTCTTTCTCTCGATTTACACAAACTAATTAACTATACATTATTCATTGTCAAATATTGAATACCCCGTTCCTTGCTCTCTTTGTCATTAGCAAGCTGCTTCCACTCCTGCAACAGGGGTCCAGGAGATGGTGGTGTTTTATAGGGGTGATTATTTAAATTTCTGAAATCCAATCAATGCTGGTAGGTAACTAAACTGCCAAGATAATATTTCTTCTGGCTGTCAGTTAACTGGAGTGACCGAACTCCATTTATGTAATTCTTCTTCATCTCTTCCCCCCACCCTTTTTGCACAGCACAATTACCTTGTTCGGTTGCCCAGTTATTAGAGAGATTTGTGTACTTTTGATCAAAGTTATTCTTCATGGCAGATAAATTATGGTGAATGTATATTAAGTTTAGTTCAGTATCTATGCATTTTTATTTGTATTATTATAGCTGGTATTTTCTTACAACTTTTGTCCCTAATGAAGGAATAATTCTTAATAGGTAGTTTTTCGGTGTATGCACAACTAGAAATCTCTCTTTCTCACACTGCACAATTGCAGTTAACTGTTAACAGCAGGTAAACTATAACATGCAGTTTCCCTTTTTTAAAAAAAAAAACATTAAGTGCTGCATTGTATTTTAATTCAAAACATCTTGCTAATTTTGCTAGCCTACAAAGTTTTTCTTGGGAAGGTAAATATTTGGGTTTTTTTTAATAATCTAAAAATATTATATGTTTCATATCTTAAACTGAGCTTTAGGTAACAATCAACATCTTATTCAGCTGCTTAAGCTCAGAGAACCTTTGCCAGGCCCTCTTACCTTTGGAAGCACATATACTGTAACAGTGTCCAAGGATGTTGTCTTTTCCACAGCTGTGTTTTTCCTTTGGAGTGCTCCCATCAGGGAATTTTGTCTGGTGCTTAGATAATGTTTTGGTATCAGGGCAGAGCTTGGAAGAGTTTATTTCTTGGGCTACTGTTCCCAGTATCCCCCATCAAGGATGGCCACTGCTCATGCTGGCTCAGGGATTTGAAGTGCTATTGTCCCAAAAAAAGCAACTTTTAGTCTTGTTTAGTCTTCCTTTTTCGGCTTTACTGAAAGATCTTGCTCTTTTGTTGGCTCTAAATAGGTTTATTTATTACATTGTTATTACTGGTTTTGTCCCTTCAGGTGGTTCTGGAAGTCCTCCGAATTAGCAGCAGGACATTGAGGGGTTGCATTAATTAAGTTGGATATACAACAGAATGTTGCAGTGTGGAGAGTTCTGGCTGAGGATAGCAGCCAGACAGTTATGCCTTTTTTCCTAATATCCCCCCTCCCTCCATCTTTTTATCTCTTCCCCTCGCAAACTGACAGTCAGTGTTTTGTGTCCACTGAACATGCTCAGGTTTTGTTGGATTGTTGCAGGGCAGTGGGTTGCCACCGTAGCCCTCCTCCCCAGTTCCATTTCTGCAAACCTTGTGGTTTTCATAAGCATTTTTCTCTGCTTTTAGCTGCTTTTAATAGATTTGGCTCCAGAGACATTGTATCTCATCTTCTATGTCTGCTGCTAGCTTATGCCTCTGCCCTACAGTCCATCTGTATCTGAGTGTTTGAATGGTATACAGTAGTGGTTCCCAACCTTGGGTAACCCAGGTGTTCTTGGACTGCAACTCTCCTTCACCATCAGCTGTGCTGGCTGGGGTTTCTAGGACTTAATAACCACCTCAGTGTCCTGCAGTGGGCGAGAAAGAGTCTCAACCTCTGTGCACATAGCCAGGGAAACTACCAGGGCAGTCAACTCACATGGCACAAATCATCTGTCTGAAAAACTTCTTCCTAAGCCCCTGCCTTCTCCTACAGGCAACCAGCACTAGGATTGCTGTTTCTCCTAAACAGTTGTTTAGATAAGCTGGATTTGGGACCCATTTTCTAAGGCTGCTGTGTGTGCCATGTTTGGTTGCTGAGATGGTGGGGAGATAGAAACAGCCATAACAAGCAAATTTGTTACCTGGGGCAAGCAGCAGACAATGACACACACCTTGCTTCCAGCCCCTGCAGTGTCTGCTTATCTTCAACAAGTAACCGCTCTGCCCAGCTCAAGGTCCAAATGGAAAGGATGTACAGCAGGTGGACCAGTAGGGTCTTGTCTTCCTGGGCTCACAACCTTCTCCACGAAAGCCTGCCACCTCTCACTGCTGCCATGTCATAGAAATGCCCATAGCATAACCTGAGCCAGGCAATACAGGACAGGGCAGAGAAGGAAGAAATGCGCCCCCCAAAAGGCACAACTTTGAGGTTTGGGGAGGCTGAGACATAGACTGAGGATATGCAGCTATGTGGTTCCCCCCCCCGAAGAGATTTTTAGCATTGTCACTAGACAGTAGTTCCAGGAGGGTTTTTTAAATTTTGAAAATGATTATATCAAATCAAAGCTGTTTTAATAATCAGTATTGAAAATGGTTATTATAACAGCTCCATTTGGAGTGAGGGCTATGTTGTGTGTGCATTACTGAATATATGGTTGCAGTCACTCTACAACTTTTCTATTTCAAAACAGTCACAATGGCTTTAGAGACTCAGTTATGTGATGTTAGTACCTGGGGTTTAAAACCTGTATTTTAATGCTACATTTAATTGCTGGTCCTAACTAGAGTAGACCTTTTGAATCAGTGCAATTTATCATAGTCTTGAATTTTAAAGTCACATTGATTTAATGGAACTACTCTAGCTGAGTTGGATGTAGCCCTTAGTTTTCAGTTTTAAAAGTATAGCTATGTTTTGTCCCAGTGCCCTCCTGGCAGACAGAAGGGGCCGTGGTTTTCTACAGAGGTCATCCATCCTAGGAGATGTGCTTGAAGGAAAAGGGAAGCAGTCTTACCAAGGCAGTGCTGCCCAGGTCATTGCTCAGAGACTGTAGCACATTAGGGGGGGCTGGTTGTAGAGTCAGAGGCCAAAGATTTGAAGAAGGGTCAGCTGAGATCACCCTGAGTATCTGTGGCTGGTGGGATTACATTCCCTGCCATCTGTGTGACTGTGAGCAAGCGACACCATCTCTAAGCACTGTCAGAAGGGACGTGAGGGTGCTTAATTTAATTGAATTGATTTTTTTAAAAATGTTGCTTCGTTTCATTTCTAACGGTTTTGCTTTCAAACAGTTGACTTTTGCAAACTGTTTGCAGAATGAAGATATTTGAAGCAGAAATGAAACTTCAAGTTCTGTTTGTTTGTTTGTTTTAACTCCCTGAAAATAAACTGACTGTTCTTTACCTTTTCCAGTTAGCTGACTTTGGGAGAAGCTATGGAAACTACATGTTTGAATTAGTGGCTGTTGGTTTTTTTAAATACTGAGACTCCTTTCCCAGTATTTCACTATGTGCCAATTTCCGTGGCTTTTCCAGCTACATGGAACTACAATGAAACAGCCATTTACTAGAGATTGGCGTGGACAACTGCAACCTTCTTGATGGAATTGTTGTGTGCCTCTGAGTCATGGTAGTCCTGTGGTAACTCAGGTGTCTGGCTGCAGACATAGAGATCAGGAGTTCCCCACTGTGCTTCTCAAGAGCCAGCCTGAGTAACCTTAAGTAAACTGCACATTCCCAAGAAGCCCTCCAGAAGGAGGAAATGGTAACTACTTCAAGTACTCTATAGCTAGAAAAACCTGGAAAGAGTCACCATAATTCAGAATTGATGTGATGATTTGTGTGACCTCCAGAATGTCCCATTGTTAACTACCCTACTCAGCTCTTGCAAGCTCAAGGCCATGGCTTCCTTTATTGAGTCAAACCATCTCATATTGGTCTTCTTCTTTTCCTACTGCCTTCAGAATTTCCCAGCATTATGGTCCAGATGCTGCTGGCCTGCATTTTCCTGCAGTCCTGCACTTTTGGCTACAGTGCCTGAGCCTCATGGGCACTGACATTCAATCACATCTAGAGATCTGTGGTTGCTCACCCCTACTATTTCCTTTTTGCTTCATTGCAACATTTTATTCATGTTGTAGGGACCTAAGGTGGCTCACAAGTTATTTAAAAACAAAGACTTTAAACGTAGAACTTAAAACATAATGGTTGAAATCCTGTTGCTTTGTGTAGTTAGTCATGTTAGACTAGGCCCATGAAGCAGTCAACTCCTCCATAAGTTCCATTGATTCAAATAGGTCTACTCCAGTTTATTTATTTTATTTATTTAATATATTTTAATCCTCTCTATCTCCTTAAAAAGAACCCAAGGGGACTTACGTAATTAAAAAGACAATATTTAAAAGCTAAAAACGGTAAGTACACAAATATTTAAAAATAATTAAACAAGTATTAAACAAGTATTAAATTAAATAAAATCAATACTAAAACATATTCAAAACAACAGGGCACAACAATCCATTTGAAAATCATTCTCAAACCACTAGAGAAAGGTCTTTGCTTGCTTGCAGAAGGGCAACAAAGATAGGGCCAGCCTAGCTTCCCACGGGAGGAAGTTCCAGAGTCAGCAACAGAGAAGGCCCTCTCCCTTGTCACAGCGCATCTGTGAAGGTGCTGGGACTCAGAGAAAGACCTCTCCTGATGATCTTAAAGCCCCAGCAGGCTCTTAGAGGGAGATACGGTCTATTAGATAGCTTGGACCCAAGCTGTTTAGGGCTTTATAGTTAAAACCAGCACTTTCAATTGTGCCTGGAAACAGATTGGCAGTCAGTGGCAGCTGCTGTAACAGGGGAGCTATATATTCCCTGTGACCAGCCCCAGTTAGCAATCTGTCTGAGGCATTTTGGATCCTCTGAAGTTTCCTAACACTTTCCAAAGGCAGCCCCACATAGAGTGTGTCACAGTAATCCAGCTGAGATGTAACAAGGGCACGTGTCACTGTGGCCAGATCAGCCCTCTCAAGAAATGGCCACAGCTGGCACACTAGTTTTAACTGTGCAAAGACACTCCTTACCACTGCTGAAACCTGGACATCCAGGCTCAGAGATGAATCCAAGAGCACCCCCAAACTGTGCACCTGTATTTTCAGAAGGAGTGTAATCTCATCTAGCACAGGCTACAACCCTAGTCCTTGATCTGCTTTTCAACTGACCAGGAGCACCTCTGTCTTGTCTGGATTAAGTTTCAGTTTATTCGGCCTCATCCAGTCCATTATTGCACCAGACATAGATTTAGAACTGAAACAGCTTCCTTGGATTTAGATGGAAAGGGGAGAGTGAGTGAGTTGGGTGTTATCATCATACTGGTGACACCAAACCCCAAAACTCCAGACATCCTCTCCCAGCTGTTTCACGTAGCTGTTAACTAGCATAGGGGACAAAACAGAGGGACACCACAGGTCAATGGCCAGGGTGTCAAACAGGAGTCCACCCTCTGGGTTCTCCCCTCCAGGAAGGACCGGATCCACTGTAAAACAATGCCACCAAGTCCCATCTCAGAGAGACAGCCCAGAAGGATACCATGGTTGATGGTATCAAAAGCCACAGAGAGGTCCAGCAGAAGCAATAGGGACACACTCCCCCTGTCTAGTTCCCAGTGTAAGTGGTTCACCAAGGCAACCAAAGCAGTGTCCATCCCATAACCAGGCCTGAAGCCAGATTGAAATAGATCTAGATAATCCATCTCATCCAGGAACCCCTGGAGCTCCAGCACCTTGCCCAAGAACGGGATATTAGAGACTGGCTGATAATTATCCAGTACTGTGGGGTCCAAGGAGGGCCTTTTCAATAATAGTCTCATTATTGCCTCCTTTACGCATGCTGGGTTGCTACCCTGCTGCAAGGAGGTATTCACTACCCCTTGGACCCACTCGGCCAGTCACTCTCTGGCAGCTTTTATAAGCCAGGAAGGGCAAGGGTCCAGGAGACAAGTGGTAGTGTTCACCTCTTCAAGGGTCCTGTCCACATCATTCGGCTACAAAAACTGAAACTTACCCATTAACACCGTCCAAACAAGAGGCGTAATTACATCTACAGGACCTGTATTAACTACAGAACCCATCTGAGTGGATCCGAGTGATTTTGCCTGCAAAATGCTGTGCAATTTTTTCACAGCGAGCTACAGTGTGGTCAACACTATATTCCCATGGGCTATGATGTAAAAGGCGCTTGACCACTTGGAATGGCTCTGCTGGGCAACTCTACAGATGCTATGGTGGCAGCGAAGAATGACTTCTTAGCCGTTGCCACTGCCACTGAATAGGCCTTCCAATGGGCTCTAGCCTGTGGTCAGTTGGAGTCACTCCGAGTTTTCCACCATCGTCACTCCAGTCTCCATCCCATTCGTTTCATCACCACCAGCTCCCCAGTAAACCAGGGGTCTAGTTTGGCTCTTCTATGTGGGAGAGGACACTTAGGAGTGATTGTGTCAACCAGCCTGGCCATTTCCTCATTGGGGAAACAGGAAATTCCCCAAGAGCTGTCAGGAAATCATTTGGATCCATCAGTCTCCTGGGGCTGACCATCTTAATTAATCCCCCATCCCTACAGAGGCTCTGAGTTCCACTAAATCTAAATCCCACCAGATGATGATCTGTTCACGACAATGGAACAACTGGGTTCCTTCACACCCAGATCACCAATATCTACCCCAGTACCAAAAAACAGGTCTAAAGTGTGTCCTGCAGTGTGAGTGGGAGCAGATACTATTTGGGACAGACCCATGGTTGTCATGGAGGACATGAAGTTCTGAGCCACTCCTGACAGAGCTGCCTCAGCATGGATGTTGAAGTCCCGCAGCACAACAAGCTGAGGAGACTCCAACACCACACCCAAAACTGTTGAGCAGCAGACTATGCAGTACACCAACAGAATTACTATTCTGTCCTGGGCTCCCACTTTCAAATATGCACATTCAAACCCAGACAACTGGGGGATGTGGCACCTGGTGAGAAGGATAGAATAATGAGAGACCACTGCAAATCCACCTCCCAACCCACTGGGGCTTGCCTGCTGCTGCACAGAAAACCCTGTTGTGACTTAACCCCAATCCACATATTCTGAACTCCCAGCAAAAGACCTAGTTCATCAAGCTTCAAGTAAACCTTCCCTCTGACAGGGGAGGCAGGGCCTGGTATACTGAGCATCAACTCCCTTTCATATTCTCTCCCAGAGGCCTGATCTGCTTCCATCATTTTCTATGGCAGTAAACCATGCTACCAATTCAGTCCCAGAAACCTTGGAGAAGGGGCATGCCCTCTCAGTTTGGCACTATGAGGCCAACCCCTTATAACTCCACCATAGTAATAATCCTGGTCCTCATTTCATTTCTGTGGAGAACATTTAAACTATAAGCAACCATAACAACATGGTTGCAAGCATTAGTGGAGCTTATTAAGTATTGTTGTTGTTGTTGTTTAGTTGTTTAGTCGTGTCCGACTCTTCATGACCCCATGGACCAGAGCACGTCAGGCCCTCCTGTCTTCCACTGCCTCCCGGAGTTGGGTCAAATTCATGTTGGTAGCTTCGATGACACTGTCCAACCATCTCGTCCTCTGTCGTCCCCTTCTTCTCTTGCCTTCACACTTTCCTAACATCAGGGTCTTTTCCAGGGAGTCTTCTCTTCTCATGAGATGGCCAAAGTATTGGAGCCTCAGCTTCAGGATCTGTCCTTCCAGTGAGCACTCAGGGTTGATTTCCTTTAGAATGGATAGGTTTGTTCTCCTTGCAGTCCAGGGGACTCTCAAGAGCCTCCTCCAGCACCACAATTCAAAAGCATCAATTCTTCGGCGGTCAGCTTTCTTTATGGTCCAGCTCTCACTTCCATACATCACTACAGGAAAAACCATAGCTTTGACTATGCGGACTTTTGTTGGCAAGGTGATGTCTCTGCTTTTTAAGATGCTATTGAGGTTTGTCATCGCTTTCCTCCCAAGAAGCAGGCGTCTTTTAATTTTGTGGCTGCTGTCACCATCTGCAGTGATCATGGAGCCCAAGAAAGTAAAATCTGTATTAAGTATTATTTTTGCTTAAATTCTGTTCAGGTTTGATAAGAGTAAACACCTGAATAAATGAAGTTTATGTAAGTATTGACTTATCAGTCAATAATTGATTTAGTGGGTCTATTGTGGTTTGGACAAGCAATTGGATTTAGACGGTGATATGTTATCTCTTAAATTATCCTTTCCCTGACAGGGTAGCATTCTTAGGGGTTTCATATTTTATCTATGTAACAATTCTGTGATGTTGACTATGGAGAAGTAATGCCTTTTTGTTTCCGTACATTGGGATTTTCAACACGTCCTTGTCTTTTTAGTGCCAGACAAAGATTTTCTTTTAGATACATTATTAATAGTGTTGTTGTTATGGGTGGTCAAGTCGCTTCTGACTCTTGGCAACTCTTATGATTGAAAGGTCCTGCCATTAACAGACCTACTCAGTTCTTGCAAACTTGAGGTTCTGGTTTCCTTTATGGAGTCAGTACATCTCATATTTGGTCATCCCCCTTTCCTGCTGCAATTTATTTCTTGCATTATTGTCTTTTCCATCAAATCTTGTCTTCTCATGATATGCTGTAAGTACAACAGCCTTAATTCTGTCATTTGTGTCTCTAGTCCATCTTACTGAGTTCACATTAAAATAAATAATCATGTACTGTCAAGTCAATTCTGACTTATGGCAACCCTTTTCAGGATTTTCTAGGTAGAGAGTACTCAGAAGTGGTTTACCATTACCTTCTTCTGAGGGTGCCCTTGGACTGTGAAGCTTGCCCAAGGGAACATGAGCTGACTCTACTTGGAGTTAATATTACTGACTGTTTTGTGCTGTTTTTCTGCCGTCTAAATTTACCCAGTTAGTTACCCAGTATGATGGAGTGGACAGAATGGTGAACTAAAAGTCCAGATACCTGGGTTTGAGTCCCTGCTCTGCCAGGAAAATTCTCTCAGGGGTGTGTGTGGAATTGGCAGAATCACTGCTTAAGTATCTCACTTACTTTGAATGTCCTATTAAGTTTGCTATAAGAAGATTGCGACTTGATGGCACATAACATACACTTGATTTGTTACGTTTTGTATTGATTGATTGGTTACATTTATGTATGTATATGTTTTTGTGGCATCAAGTCGGAAGTGACTTATAGCAGCCCTAATAGGGCGTTCAAAGTAAGTGAGATATTTAAGGAATGATTTTACCAGTTCCACTCCCTATATCAGTTTCCATAGCTGAGCGGGAATTCGAACCCTGTTCTCCAGAGTCCTAGTCCATCACTCTATCCATTATACCACACTGGGAATCTATTACGTGTATACCCCACCTTAAAGGTTATCATTCAAACTGGCTTAAAGACTTTTAACAGAATAAAAACAGACAAAATCACATTTAGCTGAAAAATAATAAAATCATATAAACCAGTCCCTCTGGAAAAACCATTAAAATTAAGCAAGTACATTAATAAGTATTAAAATCAGCAAAAGATGCAGATTAAAAGCAACACTGGGGGAGGATTGATCTCATATACCAATATAATAAGATGTGTTTTTATTTCCTTCTTAAAATCAGTCAAAGTCAAAATAGATCACAACTTGAAAGTGTATCCGATAGTCTGGGAGCCACACAGGTGGCTCCTGCATGTTTATTAGGTGGGCTCTGAAACAATTGATATGTTTAAGAGTGTCTCTCCTGAAGAGCCCAATGTCTTGACAAATGCATAAAAAGGCAGTCTGTCCCTAAAATAGCCAGGCCCCAAACCTTTTAGGGCTTTAAAAGTTAAAACCAACAAATTGAATTGGGCCAAGTAAACAATTGGTAACTAGTGCAGATCTTTCAGTATCGGGTTCATATAGTCAAGATATTGTGTACGAGTTAGCAACCTAGCTGCTTGCACGTTGCACCAATTAAAGATCCAAGACCCTCTTCAAGAGTAACCCCAAATAGAGCACATTGCAATAGTCAAAATGTGATGCAACTAAGTTATGGATGGCTGTTGCCGAGTCAGATTGATTCAGGGCAGGTAGTAGCTGGTGGACTAACTGGAGTTATGAAGAGGCACTCCTCATCATCCCTTGCTACCTGGAAGTCCAACATCAGTGCAGAGACAAGGAGCACTCCCAGACTACATACATGACCTGTTGGAGGAGAGCAACCTCTTCTAGTACAGATTGAATCTTAATTCTCAAATCTGACTTTCTGCTGACTAGCAGCACCTCTGTCTTGCTGGGTTTAATTTCAGTTTGTTTGCCTCCATCCAGTCCATTATGGAGCTCAGGCAACTTTCAAGAGTCTTGACTGCTTCATTGGTGTTGTGGGACAAGGAGCAGTAGACCTGGAAGTCATCAGTGTCTTCGTGACACCTCACTCCAAACCTCCCAATGAACTGCTGTCCCAGCACTTTCATATAGATGTTGAATAATATTGGTGTTAAAGTGAAGGCCTGGGGAATGCCACAGGCCACAGGCCTTGGTGTTTATTTTATTTATTTAACTTATATGCCGCCCACACTACCCAAAGGTCTCTGTTGAAGAGTGCTCTCCTGATACTTCTTTTTGTGTATACCCTGGCAGGGAAATCAGACCTAATGTAATACAGTGCCTCCAGTATCTAATATATCCAGGTGATCCAACTGGTCAATGGTATCAAGTACTGCTGGGAGGTCTTGGGGACCTAATAAGGTTGCACTTCCCCCATGAAGTCCTTGGTGTAACAGGTCATCTACCAGGATGACCAAATCAGTCTCAGTCCCACGTCCTGACTGAAAGCCTGGCTGGAGTGGGTTCAAATAATCGGTAACATCTAGAAGTGATTGATTGATTGATTGACTGATTGATTGATTGACTTGCAAACCACCATGGGAATATGATTGAAAGGTGGCTTTAAAAAAAATAGGTTAAGCTTAAAAATAATAACTGACTATGGTCATCCTGGGAGCTACATAAAGAAGGATATGAACTTAATATATGATCGATGTTATATGAACAACTATATGAACTCAGCAAATATGGTTCAACATTTTTAACTGCTTCACTACCCTGGCTTTTGTATTGACTTAATGGCTTTTAGGGTTGGTACCACAGCGCTGTAAAGATTTCAATGTCTAAAGATAGCTCCTGTTCAGCTACAATACAAAAAGGTTTAATAATGCCTGACAGCTATGAGAGAGAAAGAATTTCACACATACACATACAGAGAAAGAGGGGGAAATGCAGGAATTATTTTTAGAATATTGACACTAAAATAGACCCTTCATTAAGTTGAGTAGCCTGTGCATTGAAAACAGGAGGGCATGAAAATAGTTGTTTCTTGAGTCTGCTTCCCTTTGTTCAAAATTTGTCGAATAGTGTGATGTCAAAAGGTTAATGCAAAAGACTGTATTTGATGTCACATGAGTGTTTTGTTTTAACTTCAAAGTGTCACTGAGACACAGGAACATTTCTTCTGGACCAGACATATTAATCTGCCATTGCTCATCATGCAGATAACTATAATGGGCAGCTTCTCTTCAGAGTCAAGAGATGGAAGAAGAAACCTTATCAAGTTGATAAAGATCAGTTATAATGCTTACAATACAGTCATGTGAGTTTATATGGTGATAGCAGTTAGTATATGTGTCCCTCAAGGGGTGATCCCTTCCCTTGAGGAATAGATGCAACATTGTCCCTCTCCATGTTGCCTTCTTCAGGATCTAGATGAATAATCATAGTACTCCTACCCTACTAACCATAATGTAGGAGAGAGAATTGTAAAAGAGCCATGTGGTTTGAAAGGTCCTTACAGATTTCCACATTCCATGTGAATGAATAAATGAATCACTCATTGTTTACTAATTTTGGGGGCGGGTTTATCTGTTAAATATCATGAGTAAAACATGCTTTTACCATATTTCCCCTCTTTTTGCTTCTTCACCCCCCACCACTTGGAAAAACATCTGCTCCGGCACTCAGAAAAAGTTAAGGCTGCCATCTGCAGGTGTTTCATTTAATATTTTGGGCTGGATTATGGCCCGTATACCTGTGACTACAATGTAGTCACAGCTATCTTGGAAGCAACAATATCAACATTTCCATTTCTAAAGAATTCTGACCACACATCAATTTCTCACCTCCATGATTTTAAAAACCACTCCAATGTTTTGGACTTCTTGGTGGTGGATCTAACAAGCTGGAACTTCCTGGTAACACATTCTTAGCCCCTTCTGTGCAAGCATTTAAGGCAAGCTATAGACATCTTTCTGTTAAAACTCCTTTCATTTCAATTTGTGATTGGCTTGTGTGGTTGAAACAGTTTTGCAGAATTTTCTGTTTGTGTGTTATGGTGGCTGTTCTGTCTCATAGCAGTCCATAGTCTTGTACCTACTGGAGCTGGGACATAACATTGAAATGACTAAAATAATTTCAATAAATAAGTACCCTCAGAGAACTAGGAACTGATTTGAAAACAAAGTTGCTATTCTACTAGCAGATTGAAGGGGAGAAAAGTCAAAGAGTACTGCTAAATTTCTCTTTGAAAATAAATGAAGAGTGAAACCTACTGCCATGTTTCTGAGCTTTATATGGCAGGGTCCTATTTTCCTTGTCTATTTTCTGGCCTGTTTCAAAATTCACGTTGCTTTTCTGTTTGCAAAATTAATGAGAAGGAAGATAGATCAACACAGTTTCCATGCTGCCCACAAATATCAAAGCCCTCAAAGGCACCATGTCATAATTCCTTGAGCTCCTGCTTTAAATGATGAACGTTGCACTGAGGTATGCTGCTGATATACCTTAACCTTGCTACTACTAGTTCTGGCAGGGCAAATCACATTAAAAACTTGTGTTTTACATCTTTTTTGCTATGAATTCAAAGTTGTGCATTTCAAACAGAAACACAAATGTTTCTGAATACTTTGGATGTTTCGGACTGGTTCTGAGGCATGTCCTTTGTCTCTCCCTTTTTCTCACCGTGAAGTAGGATTCTTCATTCTTGATCATACTCATTGTCAGCTAACAAAGGCTTAAAGTATAAATAAATATAATGACATATTTGCAGTTCTTTTCTTTTTTGCTTATATATGTAAAGGAGAGAAGTCCTAAAAATGGTTTTGCCTAAGGTACTATCCTGTTTCCCCAAAAATAAGCCCTAGTGTGATTTTTCAGGACACTCGTAATATAAGCCCTACCCCAAAAATAAGCCCCAGTTAAGTGAAACCCCGCCCTCCACCATTGGGCAGCAACCAGAAGAAGATAACATGCCTGTATTTGAATAAATGTAGATTGTTGTACATGAAAAAAAAATCCTCTGAAAATAAGCCCTAGTGCATTTTTGGAGCAAAAATTAATATAAGACCCTGTCTTATTTTCAGGGAAACACGGTATGAGCAAATGTGAAAATGAAAACAAGCAGGCTAGAAGTATTGCAAAAGTTTTCCAGTAATTTTGCAATTTAGTCGAGATATATATTCAAGATATTAAAGTTCAAGCTGCACACATAATAAAAAGGCAAGCAGCCTTTTAGGACAGTACTTCTTCTTCTAGGTAAATGTGTGTAGGATTGGCTGTAATTTTCCTTACATCTGGAGATGATTCCTGTAGAAACTTTGTTAGAAACTACATGTTAGTGTAGTTATTGATTTTAAAAATAAAGAGCATAGGGTAAGGTCTTCTGTCTACAAATGGAATAACATCCATAAGGGTTGTTGGCTGACTGGCTGTGGGTGGGGATGCCCGGGGGTTGGGAAAGATCTGTTGTGCAGATGGAAGACCCACTGGCACAATACTGGATGTAACCCATAAAAATAATTATCTAATTATGAATTCCCATACAGAATATTACTTTCCCCTGCTTCATCTGTCAGTATTTTCCAGTTCTAACAAATACATTAAATTCTGGTTTAGTAATCTGTATAATTAGTGAGTTGAGTTTGTATTGTGCTTAATTTTGCACCTAATTGTGATGCAGCAATTAAGCCTTGGTAAGTACACAATCTATCCCAAAGTAAGCACTGAGCTGCATTATGTTTAACAGAAAAAGAAGCCAAACATGAACTAAACACAGGATGTAACATTGTGATGGGTATCTGAAGGGTTGGACATAAAAGTGCAATCCTCTTAATCAAACTTACTTGAACATTAATTTGGTTAAAATAATTTAGATTAAACTTTGAATAGGAGTAGAGGTATATACCACAATCTGTACTAAAATCTTGTCTGTATGAAAACATGGTTATTGTAAGTTTTTATCTAAGACATAGTAGATTTTTTTTAAAAAGGGAGGGGAGAGCTTTACAAAAGCTTCACTATTGAATAAATCTTAAAGACCATTAAGAGAAAACCTATTAGAAGAAATTAGTCATTAGTCATAGTATAATATTTCAAGAAAGCCAGAGGGTGAATGTGACAGTACACGTTTGTGTACTCAGTATCCCTGTAGTGGGTAAATTGTAGGAATGTGGCAAAGATCAGAGATGAGATTTGTTTGAAATAGTGGCTGTTAGCATGCAAAATCAAAGGAGGGCCTGGTCATACACAATTAGCTGTTTTGGGCATGACCACTGAATTTATAAGGTCTCCCGGGCTGCACAAAAATGTTATCAGTGCATAACAGGGTGCTCAGCCGACCGCATGGCTTGCTGATAACCTGGCACACTTTCCTTGGATTGTTTGATTCTGCTGACGCTAAGAATGCCTCATTTAACTGATTGCTCTTACTATCAGGTGAGCTAAGAAGAGTAGGGTGCATTTTCCATTGAAAAAGCCAGTCATACTGTTATTCTGCAGTGGACGTTTTTGTGTTATAATGCTTATTGTCAGTGTGTGTACATATATGCTTGGGGGATAAGATATAGGTTTCATCTCAAGCAAGGTTTTAAAGCAGTCCTCGGAGATGTATGGACATTCCTATAGATTCTGGATGTATATGAATTGAATTCCTCCCCAAAATATTTATTTCTCTGGGTGGAAAATTAACTGCTTAAGTCAAATCCTTTAGGTAAATGTAAATATCATTTAGGCTGTATGCATAAAATAGTAAATAACCAGAAAAGAGTGAATGGTTTAAGATTCTAGACCACTAAGTCTGCTGATGAACATAGCACTATTTATTTAGATGGGGAACAGTGGTGGTGTTTACTGTTCAGTTGAATTAATGTGATTGATTGTGGAAATCAGTGAACATAGGTTTTAAGTGGCTGCATGGGTTGTGCCTCATTCTTTCACCCAGTTTGTATGAGTGGGTGGCAGGTGCACATATTGAAAGCCGTCTCAAAGAACCAACGTGGCGTGGTGGTTAGAGTGTTGGACTAGTACTGCCGAGACCTGGGTTTAGATCCGTATGTGAGTGCAAAGCTTATTGGGTCACCTTGGGCCAGTCATTGTCTCACAGCCTTAATTACATCACATATTGTGAATTAGTGACTGTGAAGCTAAAACTGTTGAAGAGTACTATGAAGAGTGCCTTAGGCTATTAGGAGCAATTTGGGGGGGGAAATGAAATGACATTTAAAAAGCCATAAATTACTTTCTTTTATAGGTCCAGACGCATCTCGAAAATCCAGCAAGATACCACATTCAGCAAACTCAGAGGCATCAGGTGAAGCAGTACCTGACCCTGGATACCAAGCTGTCTAGCCAAACCCTGTCTCTGTCTCATTCCCATTCAATCCATTCCTCAGGCACTACCCCCATATTAAGGAGTGGGCATATGCCTCCAACCAGTGATATCAGCACTTCTGGGAGCCCAGTGGCCAAGTTACTCACTCTTGGAGGAGACCATGAAAATGCGGTATGATGTTAAATTTGAGGCAAGCTGAGGGATAATGTTCATAATGGCTGCCAAATTGAATGATGTTGAGGAAATACAAAAGAACTGTTCAGGGTTCCTATAAACATCATCTAAATATACATATATGGGTCACTCCAGATCATGGTTTTATTGTGTGGAATTTTAAAACTTGTACATTAAAACCAATGTCATTATTGTGAATGCTGACAGCAGTAACATAATGCTCTTTGCCATCTGCATTAATTCTGATATTGTGCATATAGAGAGGTGTAGGATTTTGCTGTTGGGTGAAAAATCTATGTTATAATAAAAATACAAAAGAATGCCTTTTAGAATTAAAAATCATATGAATGTCCCTACAATGAGGAGATGCTGTGTGTAAATATCATTTAGGCTGTATGCGTAAAATAGTAAATAAATACAACTCATATTCTGAAAACATAAATACATCCCTACCTGTCACTAGAAATCCCTGAATGTACCACCTGAACCTTGCTGGTCAGAGATCACATAGTAATAAAATACTACTGTAGCATTTTCCAGTTAGAGACATAAGAGTTTTGTGAGGGAAAATAAAGTTCATTGAGAGGAAATGAAATGTTTTCTGTAGTTATTTTGTCAATTCTGTCTAATCAAAGATCATCACTACACTACTAAGACAATCTAGTTTCATTGAAGACACGTCAACTGAAAGAGAGCAAAAAAGCACCAGATTCTTTAATGTTAAACAATGTTATTACAAAATCATAGGGGAGTATTAAATAATGTTATTACAAGCTTTCCCCAAAATCATTAGAAAAAGGGAACATTTTTGACATTTGTGAAGATGCTCCTTCGGATCTGTACTGTTCTCAGCTGTACTGATGTGTTTTATTACCCTTATTATCTGTTGTTCCTTCAAGGAACTTCAATGTTCCTAGGTTCCAAATAGGTTAAAGGACTCATTCCACTTGGCTTTTGGAAAAGAACTACAGTGTGTATGCTTGATTCTCCCTAGAAAGAAAGAATTCTTGTATTCAAGTATTCATTATTTGTTATTTATGTGATGTTGGTAATACCCCGGGAGTAAGCCCCTTTTTGAATGTATTTAGGATTGCTTTTGAATAAATATGTGTACAATTCCACTCTAAGCTCTGCTATTAAGCATTCGTGATCAGCTTCTCTTTTTCTTAGATGGAGGACGTTATTGATGACATCATCAACATGGAGTCAAGCTTTAATGATGAAGGGATAGGCTGTTCTGAAGCACCACTGCTCATGCAGAGAACTGTAAGTAATGATTAACAAAGTGTTTGATACATGGAACTAAGCATTCATCTGAGAATTCTGTATTTATTGTGAACAGGTGTGACAATATATGAAACAACCTGATGGAATTGTCCTTTGCATTGAGAGATTGCAGGATGATAAGATTGGGCAATAAGGAGCAATATATTATCTGTATCTCTTTCACTTGTTACAGTGGAAGTTTTTGTACCATTAAAGGTCTTGCTCTCCTCATTAATTTGTAGACAAACACTTGTAGTGCTCAAGAAACTCAGAGGAATAATGTCTAGCTCTTGCTGGTATGTAGATTGCCTTGACTTAAACTGTGCATTGAACTTGGTGCTCTTTCTTTTATTTTTGTTTACACAAATTATAGCAGATAGGCTTTGTTTGAGAATTTGAATCCTTTTATAGACTTTGCCAAACTAATGAATAACCTGGTGTTCAGCAGTTGTCTGAAATTGTCAGATTTGTTGCAAGCATGGGAGAAGCTGTGAAATCAAAGGAAACTGTGCACTTAAAACAATATTGTCAGATTTTGAAATCCACTTTAGTCAAATATGAAAATAATAGAATATCTGTAAAATACAATTTTAATGTATTGCCTCATTACTATCACTGTTTAATCCTTTCCCCGTAAGGTTCTATATCTACCCCATTCAGCACTTCAAAGGCAATCAACTGCATACAGATTGTTAAAATTTGTAAACAATAAAATCGATA
Source organism: Intellagama lesueurii (assembly GCA_037013535.1). Taxonomy (NCBI): domain Eukaryota; kingdom Metazoa; phylum Chordata; class Lepidosauria; order Squamata; family Agamidae; genus Intellagama; species Intellagama lesueurii. The sequence goes on along the minus strand of JBAJHW010000005.1, from coordinate 64,587,673 downwards.
TTACAGTTGTCTCCTTCATACAAATCTACCCATTTAGACTTGCTAAACTCATGCTTGGACTTGTTTTCATTTCACCCTAACCAGTATTGTTTGTAGGAGTAGTTTCTAGTCAGTAATTACCATGATCATCAACGTTTCGTACATCTTTGCTGGGAAGAACCAGACTAAATATTAACAGCCCTACTTGCTTATCTTTAGTAACTGGAAAAGCCTGCAGCAATGCAGATGCCTTCGTCAAGCATATTTTACGCTAGATTACATTTAAAAGAAGATTCAAAGGTCATCTTGGTTTATGAGGTTCCGTGTTGCATTAGTAGGTTCTGTTTGCAAAAAAAGAGAGAAATGAACAAGAAAAGCAAACTTCTTACAGCTGTGGTATGTATGCCATTTCAAAATGTTAGCCACAATGGTCCTTTATTAAACATAATAATAATAATGATTATAGCTATTCTGATAAATCAATCAACCAGTCTTTTTATTAATGTATGTATAATCTTTAGTGTGAGTTGCACAGCAGTCCACAGTATTCAGGGGAACATAAAGCCAGGACATTGTGTACAGTATTACAGTTTAAATAGTCAAGGATAGGGATAAAGTTTGTCCTGTGGCCCTCTGGATATTGTAGACTCCTGTTTTCATTAATCCCACAAACCAGGTCAATGGTAAAAGATGATGGTATTAAAGAAAACTTAACTTCTCTCATCCATACACTAGGATGAAAAATTAAAATGTTGTGCTCCAGTGAGGATGGTGAGAAGGTTCTTGGCAACATTTGATTTCTTCATACTCTCATAAGAGTTTCTACAGTAACAAGAATGATGTGTGTGTGTACATGTAAGAATTATCAGAATTCCTGGAAATTAGGCTGGTAGGGGATTTAAGAATATGAAGCACTAAATGGGTTGTTTGCATCTCTCTCTGAGATTTGTTTGTCAAAGTGATGGGAGGTTATAGACTTTTTATGTAAATTACAGAAAACCTGGTTGGGAGAGAAAAAAAGACTTTGTTGTCTTCCACTTGACTAGAGGCTAGGAAGCTTTAAAATCCCTCATCAAGTTCTCTTGTCGGTCAAGGGGAAGGGATTAAGTAAGTATTCTTTCCATTCCTAGATGGTGTTAATAGTTCTCCAGCATCTGGAGGACCACAGATTCACCAGCCAAGTATTACACTCAATTTTGTTGTTGTTACAGCTCAGGTAATGTTGTTTGTAGGAGCAGTTTCTAGTCAATAATTATGAAAGTTCTCAACAATTTAATACACCATTGCCGAAAAGAAATAGACTAAATTCTGCAGAGAGTTAAAAGTTTTTCACAGTAAAGCCCTAAGACTAAACCAGGGTTGCATTTTGAAATTTGCCTGTAATTTACCCTTGTCTTGACAGGTGGTGGTTGAGAGGCAAAATGATACCATAATATTTTATTTTAAAGCCAGTGACTAAGCCTTAGGAGAGGCAGCTGTATAAAAGTTGAGAATCCCATATAATATCATGGGGAAGGGAACAGACCTTTCTCGGGAACTGCAGAGGACCGTATAGGGACCTCAGGAGGGCCAGTTTTGGCCCCAGAACCTGAGATTCCCCACCCCTTTATCTGCAACAATTTGCAGCTATTTTTGTTTTGCAAATCTAAATTTGCTCTGTATTTCAGGAAACTTAGAGCAATGTCAGCTAAACAATAGGCACCCTGACCTTTGGTATGTGTCAGCGTTTAAGTGCATGAACTAGTTTTAAGTAGCGAATTTGGTAATTTCACTGTAGCCTGTTTTTTCTAATAAAAACAGAATGGCACTATAGATGCCTCTGAAGGTTATATATTACATATCTGCTCTTGGGCTGACCCATTTCCTTAGCTTCTCTGTAAATGCCATCTAAAGAGGCTAGTGAATATATATGCAGCTGAAGTGTATTCTGTGGTAATTTAGGAGGAACTAAGGGAAGGCTGCTCCTTTCCTTTCTGTTGAGCTTTCTGTCTTTGAAATGGAGGTGAATGCAGTGAAGGGAAGCATTCCTTGCCACACTGTTCAGGTAGGTTTTATTCCAGACCTGCCAGTCACTTATAAATAGAAATACGATGGGACTAACCAATTCACACTGTGCATTAAAAAAAAAAAAGTCAGCCTGTAGAGAAGAAAGGGATGGAGTTAGTTAATCTTTTAAAAGATGAGGACACATTGCTCATATAATACTCCACAGACATTGTATATACTGCTGACGTACTGTCATGGTATGCCATACCTCTCAAATAGATGCTCACCTGTTTGAGGAGTATGGCATAACATGAGAGTAAGTTAGCAAACACTGGACAGCAGAATGCTGTCCTTTAAAATCTTATGCCTACGAGCAACTTTGGAAATGATAGTCCTATTTATGGGTTACGGAACCCAGTTTCTCTAATGTTTCTCTAATGCTCTACACGTTCTTGGTTGTGTGAGGTATCTGCACGTGAATAGGAACCCTGTCCTCTTTAGACTCCTCACTGAGAGACGCAACAGTGGAGCAAAGTGCACCTGGGTGCTACCTACTAAGCATGTTGAAGAAACTGGATTGAAAAAACATCTCAATAGAACCTCTGTCTCTCTACATGGGGATGTTCTTGTTCTGCTTCTTCTTCTACCAGATGTCGGACAGCATCATGGCTGTTTTGACCTGGGATGTGGCAGCTCTGAACAGTTATGTTGTGCTCCATTTAAAACAACCTCAAAGGGTTCATGGTCTTCTCCTTCATGTACTTATCCTATTTATTTGACTTTAAATGATTAGTTGTTAAAATATGTACATTTTGTTTCTCATTTCATGGGTTACGTGTCTATCTGCATTTTATGTATCTGGCGATTTTTTTGATCTTTATGAATTCCTCTTCGTATGTCTTCATTGATCACCCTTTTGATCTGAGAAATCCTTAGCATTCCACTGTAAGCCCACATTTCAAATGCTTCTTATTGTTGTCTGTGTTTATGATGCCATTCCAAATTGAGAATGCAAAGCAGATTACAATACTTGACCTCAAAGTCCATTTAAAATTTTATTGTCAGGTGATAATGGGGGTTACTGTTTGAAGAAGAGAGCAACTGTCTTTTTTATTAAACACAGGGCAAGAAGGCATGCCCTTTGATGGAAGGGGATTATTTTCCTGTACCTTGCCATCGAAGTAGTAAATCTACACTCCACCAAGTACAATCTAAGCAGGACCCGCTTATTAGGAGGTGCCTTAACTATCATGTGAGGACAGTCCTATGCAGAGGCAAAGATGCCCTGTAGACATGTGTATGCATAGAGAATGTGACAGGTGCTTATAAAATGTGGACACAGTCATACTGAGATCCTCAAGCATCATTGTACAATCCAGACTGGGTTATGTGCAGGAGAGGAACCACATAATAGTCACTAATCAGCTGCTGACCTATTTATCATTATGGATTTTCTGGATGGAAGTTGTATTGGTCCATCTACCTTGAACAGTAGTTTCTGAGACATTCTGGCTTTCACATACTGGCCTGCCTCATCCATCCACTTACTGTGTCATCAGCCTCAGTAGTTTCAGTTTCTATATATACCAGCAAGTGTTATCATGAAGATAAAAGGTCTTGCAGATGTGCAGTTAAGTCAGAAAGAACTGTGAGTCAACAAGTGAGGTTTCCTCAAGGTCATTTGTGAAGCACGCACAGCTAGTGATTAGACAGAGTCTCTCTCAGCCTTTCTGTTTGTCAGCCGTTTTGATATGCTAGGCCAAATGGCAATGTACAAGTGAAGCAGCACAGTTTCCCCTCCAATTTACAGGAAGAAATATCCTCTGATAGCACCAGTCTCACTGGGTAAGTGCCTGCATGCGTGACAATGGGGCAGTGAGTATTAAAATGGTGAAAGCCAATGAATATTTCCTACTCCATCTGCAAGTCTCCAAGATTAAACCAATCCATGCTGGCTAGTCATACTGAATAAATCAAAAAGTAAATGGCATGGAAATGAAACAAACATGGAACAAAATGTATTTTAGTTAATATAGGAAATGAATGAGAATGTGCTTCTAATTTCAGCTATCTCCTTGACAGACAGAAAATAGCCCAGGTCTTAAAGTTTATTAAGTCACCCTCAGTGACGGTTCCACCGAGCAGCACACTTTAAAAATGAATCAATAAGGTTGATGTTTAAAGTGAAGATTGCTTATATACTTTTCTCAGTCCTGGGCAGTTGTCACCATACTAAGCACTCTGTCAGCATCCAAGCAGGATGTTTTCTGTATTTAATAATGAGGGTAAGACTGGGCTTGGAGAATGGCTATACTGAGAAGTTGTGCTTGACTTTATCCTGTATTTAATATTGATCATGGTGAATCTATTGAGTGATCTGGATCCACTGGATGTAATGCCACACAGATAGACATTTATGGTGAACACACAACAGGTATTCAACCCTGTCTTCCTTTCTCATAATACTATAACCCAGGATCACTCACTAAAGCTGTCCAATGTTAGATCAGACAGTCTGATGCCTGAACATCACCCTAAGAGTCCTACAGAACTTTATAGACCTCTAGGGAAAAATCAGAAGCCTGTGTTGACCACAGCTGGCATTTATCTCTTTAATAGTTGATTCCAGAATGAAATCAGACAATTTCCAATCATATCACAATTTATCTGGATATCAAAGTATACATCTTTTCATTGCTGCAACGATTCCAGGCAACATCAGCTTGTCTAATCTCGTAAGCTTTATTTATCTACACTGCTTCTATGTTCCATATGTGCAAAGAATTACTTCAACGTTGCTGAAAACATCCAAAAGTCGCTGCAGCTATGGAAAATTGTAGGAACAAATGCTTAAAAAATATGAAAATGAAATTTAAATTGCATGCAAATACTTAAGTCAGAATTCAATCCAAAATACAGGAGCATTTAAAAGCATAACAACAACAACAACAAAACAACCCAAAAACCCCAACCACATTGTAATTACTTTCTAAGCTTATAGCTTATAGCTTAGAAAGGCACAATCCAAAAGCAGGGAATACATCTTTTAAATACCAACATTCTTAAAAGTAAGAATATATTAAAGAAAATGATTTTCTTAGCATATTATAAGAACACCCGGAGGAAATTGATCTGCTTACCCAGCCACACCAGTTTGAATCCATGGAGGAAAATGCCTTTTCTTTCCACTGTTGCTGCTGCTGCTACATGATGCATGACACTCCCTGGTATCAGTGTTGTTGGTATCTGGTGTGTGTGTGTGTCAGAAAAGTGCATTGTGTTACATTTGTGTGTCTCCTGGCTCTATATATTTATATTTCTCTTGGATGTTTACATTTCCCTTCAACTGTAAACAACTTACTTTTGCTGGTGCAGTAAGTTACATGGGTGTGATATGCAGTCAAAAAATTTGTAATTGACATTTCTATTGCTTTAACTGGGGTGGTAATATATAACTCCTGTAAATCAGAATCTGGCAAGCTGCCACCATGACAATAAGTGTCATTATTTTGACTAACAGGGGTTAATGCTTGCTAGGCCATTTGATTGCTCTGGGACTAAATTACTGGAAAGGGTAAAATAAGGGTGGAACAAGTTACTGGATCTGAATACACCACCTGTTGGTCATGTTAATATATTGCAACATTTTACATAACACAATATTTTACATAACATACTCACACAATGCAAAGTTAATAGTAGATTTCACTACCACATGGCATACCATAGTCAGCATTAAAAGGAATTGGGAAAAGCCATGGAGGATAAGACTGTATGGTTAGGTATTACTTATAGTACCAGAGCTATACTACCAAGGCAATAGTACCAGGCAGTACTCAACATGAGTTGTAGGAGGGTTTTGATACACTCATATCCCCCCTTTTGCTTCTGATTGGTTGCTGTAGGAATATAATGGCTGACTAAAGCTGTCTGATCTAGCTTTTTTTCTCCTTATGTTAGATGAAATATGACAACAATGCACACAAGGGAAAAATAAACAAAATCACAGGGTTTAATCCATGAAGTTCATTGAGTGACCATGAGAAAGCCACAGGTCCTCAGCATAATTCATTTTGTAGGTTTGTAATATGAGATGTTTACTGAGTCTGCTGACTTCCATGGAAGAAAAATTGGATGAGGAGGAGGGAGGATGAGAATTAATGATAAGAAGTAGCAACTGGATTGTTATTCTAATCATGGTCTTCAACATCTCCAGGTGTTTCAGACTAACTGATGCAAAATTGAATATGGACATGAGCAACAGCATTGTAATTCATTCATATGAAATATTAAAAGAGTGCTTCCTGATTATTAAGGTTTTGAAGTAACCTTTTCACAAAGAGCAGTGAGTTGGTTTTCCCTTGGAGTTTCTGAAGGCAGTTGTATTATCTCAGTATGTCTGGTTAACCATTTGCTGTGTTAATCATTTAAGTGTAGTTCTCAGCATTGGAGCACAATGATGTATAAATTAAGAGAGGGGAGGGGAAGGGAAGGAAGAGTCTATTCATTTGTGGCCATTGAGAAGTAAAGACAACAATATGTATTGAAGGCAAAGGTACCATGTCTTTAAATATGTATTTGCATATTAGTATTTTTCTGCCCTTTGGAAGTTCAAAGATACCGACAGTCAGGTTGTAGTTGTGAAGAATAGTTATGTTTATATCTCATGCCAGTTTCTATTGGAGAGAGGTTGCTTGGCTTGGTTTAGGATAACTGATCTGGTATTGACAGTGCCGCAAAAAGTATGGGAAATGGCTTTTGGACTACAGCTCCAAGAATCTCTCAGCCAGCACAGCTACTGGCTTTCTGGGGATTCTGGCAAAAATTAACTCTTCTGAGCTCTTTCTCCAAATTCACGTCAGTTTGAATCCTTCAAGTAAAAGAGTAGTGGAAACTCAGTTACAGGGCATGGATATTGAAGTGTTTGTCTCCTTTTATTTATTTTTTTAAAACCTCAAGTTGTTTGTCTTGCGGAGCACCTGGGGATTTCCATATTCATTGTAGGTCGGTAGTACCTCTGTCAAGAAAGGTACCATTCTGCCATACTTAAGTCTGTGTTATGCAAAGACAATGGTACAGCTCTTCCAATTATTGCTCTTTTATATGCATATCCTCTCCTCAAATCTTTCACAGATGTTGGCCATTTAACCTATGGACTATGGGCTTGATTTGGTTTTATTTTTGCTCATCACTGAAGACAACTGCTGGATAGCTCAGTGGTTTGGGAGTTTGATTCCCCAGTGTGCCTTCCTGACAGAGGCTAGACTCAATTATCTATACAGTCCCTTCCAGCTCTGCAGTTCTAAGATTATTGTTATTATTATTAAAAACATAAAAGTTTCCAAAAACCATGGGCAGATGTGCATTCTGGGTTCCTTTATTTAAAATGTTTCAAAATGGGAGCTGCAGACTTATGTCAGAGTTGCAGGTTTGAGATTCTCTGTGGTTCCCCATGAACTACTTATAAAAATTGTGAACACATTTTGATTAGTGGCAAAGATTTCTAGGTCTGAAAGATGTTAGCAAGCTTACTGGCAAATATGTGACAAGTAATAATAATCATTATAGCAAGTTTGCATCTATCTTTTCCTTTCAGAGTTCTAGGTTACATCACTTAAATGTCACAGCAGTCTTGTGGTTATACTAAAAGATACAAGTAGAACTATGGTCAGCCAGTGATTCGACTTCTGAGCTGAAACAGGATTTGAACTGGTGGAGTCCTGTGTACTAAAGCACATTGGCTCAAAATAACGCTCCTCTCATATTTGCTGCAACAAAGATGTCCTTTTAGATTAGTGACATTTTGATGCTTATTTCCATGGCAGCCACAGTGCTGGAGTCTACTCCACCAAATGCAAGAATTATCATCCTAAATTGGTAGGAGGACACATAGTTCGGGTGGAGATTAAAAGTAACAGTGAGGTGATAAAGTGCAAAAATGAACAGGCAATGGAACTACAGTACCTGAAAGCAAATGAGTTCTAGATATTGTTCACTGTTCAAATAGTTTAGCAGTGCTAGGGTGTTCATACTTTCAGTGATCCTGCTTTGTTAGTGGTCACTGTAACTATACTGTTTTTATATAATTGTCTGTCCTTGCTGCAAGGAACGGCGCTTGAGACCACACCCCCAGAGCACTTTTTGAAACCTGATCATCTCTCACAGACATCTACCATCAAGTTTTGGACTCTTGCCAAACTTAGTTTTTCTGCACTATCTCTGTAGCAGTGGTGATTAGCCTGAAGAAGTGGGATTCCTCCCCAAAAGCTTGCAATTTGTTTGATTTTTTAAGTGGTCCAATATAGGTATAACCCACTCTTCCTTCAGGGAATCAAGCTCCTGAGTCCTAGCTCTGTAGGCAGGTGTTCCATCTCACTGAGTGATCCAGCCCTTCATTCCCTTGACTAAACTCGTTGTGGATTTACCACTCAAGTAGCACTGGGATCAACACTTACACACACCTATAGATATATGTGCATAAGCAGTCAATTAGATTAGGATCTCTGATGGCATTGGGTTCTTACTACATGCAGCACCTGCAGTTGAACATACATAGGCTTTTCTTGCAGATACTGTGTGAATGTGCAAACACAAGGGCTGAAACTCACATATGTGGCTGTCTTCCTTCTTTTATGCATTTCCCATCCATCTGGAAGGGAATAACAGAAAGCAGCAGAATAGGGTCTTTGCTATCTGCTTCAACAAATGTTTGTTGTGTTATTGACTTGTACATAAGTATTACTTGTGTTTAGCTGTCATGTTCTATTTCACAACCATCTGCATCCTTCCCTGAACCTAGAAGGATTTGCTTGTGAATAGACTTGTATGAGATTGTTATTCATCTTAGAGGGCATTAAATGAGTACTCTAATAACTAAGAAGATCATGAATCTTGGAATTTTAAGGACTATGTATCTCCTTTCAGTTCACCCAGAATCAAGCCGGACCAGTCTCCAACGTACATGTAAATTCCATTGTCATAGTTCAGTTAAGAAATGATTGGAAAGATGACAAAATGTATTTTTTGACGAAGAAAATTTTGATGGCAAGAATACATTTTGCCTTCCTACTGAGGAACAGAAAAAAGTGATTGTGCTAGAAATGTGTTTAGCTTTCAAATTCTACCTATTAAACCTAGCTTGCTCTTGAGTAGAATTCTGAACATTCTTTAAAATCTATTTCCATAAAGAAATAAAAAGATATGGGAATTTTCTAAATTGATTTAGTGTAAAAACACAGCATTGGTTCTTGCTGATCGTAACTGAAACAGTGATTGTTGCCACATTTGGGTGATAATTAAACAGTTTCATTCTACTACTTGGGGAAAAACTGTCAGCTGCCTACAATGTCTTTATTTAGATGGAGAAAACAATTGCCTTAAAAAGAGGATGAAATTCCCTCATGAGAATCTCAATCAATTTGAAAGAAAGGAAAGTCCCTTTGAAAATAATTTCAAAAGAGGGGAAATTTCAGAAACATTCTCATGGATATGGTTCAGGATTCTTATGCTTACTTTATTTATGAAGTGGCTGAGGAGTGTGTACACACCTACTGTTTTTCATTGTACAAATGTCTGTGGGGCAGATGGCAGCTCCCTTCCCCTTTCCCCAGCCTCATACATTTAAAAAAAAAAACCCAGAGAAATATGTTGCAAGACAACTACTTCCACTGGGCTTTTTCACATCAGGAAGTGTGGGCAGCCAGGGAAGCTACTGAGTGATGCTGAGGCATGTAACAGAAAGAAAGAAAAATGCACTACCCTTGGCTGCCTTTCATTGTTTTGCTAAGTGCAAAAATATAACCAAAGTAAATTCCAAAGTGTGCTGAAGGAATTAAAATCAAAGCTTCTTTCATGAGAAAATAAAATATCTGAGAAAAAGCTGCTGGTTAGCTCAGTGGTTTAGAGATCTGGAGCCAGAGGTCGAGAGTTCATTTCTCCACCATGCCCCCTTGACAGGGGCAGGACTCAGTGATCCATAGATTCCCTTCTAACTCTGTAGTTCTGTGATGATGGCGATTGTATGTGTTCTGTGTCATCAAGTCAGAACTGACTTATATTGACCCTGATACGGCTTTCAAGGTAAGTTAGATATTTAAGGAGTGTTTTTATCAGTTCCACTCCTCTAGTAAGTTTCCATGGCCAAATGGGGATTCAAACCCCATTCTCCAGAGTCCTAGTCCATCACTCCATCCACTACACCACACTGAGAACCGTATGATGATGATTACAGGACTAATTATGATTTTTTCCCCTGGAGGTGGGCACAACTCTGTCTTCACTTGTAGCCTTTTCAGGGTTTACAGGGAAATAACTGTTTTATAAACATCTACAACACAGTCCTCCCCCCACCCAAATAACATTGTGAGATTTTCTTTTGCTTGTTCAACTAGAATTAAAATACCACTTTTCAGTAGTCTTTTTGGTGGCTGCCTTCTTACCGCTGCCACTACAATGCCTTAGAACAGTGGTAAGTAGAAAGGAAAATGTTAGCCAGGCAAGTCAGCAGAATTGCTCCTGTTGCCACTTGCAGTGCAAAAACCCAAAAGTTCTGTGGGGGAAAATGAACAAAGTTGTGTCCTAACCCTTGCTCATGGTGAACCTTACCTCTGAGAAATTGCTGGAAGATTTTTCCTTTACATTCTGGCAAAAAAAAAAAAAAAAAGGTACTCCTAATTTCTCTTCCCAAAAACAGGGCAAAGAATTTCAAGAGGCCATTTGCAGAGAGCTGTAGTAAGTGTTAGCATGAAGCAGTTGGATATTAACTCAGAGGTCACTCATAATTATGAGATGTATAGCCAGGACCTTAGATCTGTAATCAAGTAAATCAGTTTATTGATAAAATAGCATGAGTCTAGTTGTGAACATTTGCCCACTGACTCTTTCTTTTGCAGTGGTTTGGAATGCCCCTTTCCCCCTTATGTTGAGGACCAGTATTTGTCCCATGTATCCACATCTATGATAAAGGAAGAAGCAACTTTTAGTGGCCTGCACACTGGGTGTTGACATGGAAGTGGTGAAGAGGCATATTCTGTGGGTGTTGTTTCTCTTGCAGCCTACTTTGGAGCTCAAAAATAATGTTGGGTTGGCAACATCAAGCCCTGGAGCAGAATATGGTCCTCATGGGGTCCCAAAGCAAAAATCATTAGGGATATAACAGATAGCTACGTTCCTTTCCCCATGACACGATAATGTGTTGTTTTTCTTGATATTGTACAGGTGTTTCTAATCTAAAATTTTGAACTGCCTCTTGTAAGGCTTACTGACTGGAAGAAAGAACTTAAAACTAAAATATGTTGATATTTTGCCCCATCCATTGGGTCCACTGATTATTGAAGTGCCGCCCCTGAGACAGTAACTGAAACTGATGTCAGCCCTCATGCTTAATGGGTTCATTACCACTGATATAATGTAGGCACTGATGATGGTGGAGGGAATGCCCATCTACCAACTGTATGATACCATTCACAAGTTTGACGGTCTTTCCCTGTCCTATTGGGAAACAAACTCTTGTGGAGTTAGGAAGTGTACATCTGTCAGAGTACAAAAGTGCTGGCATAAAAACTATTGTTATTTCATGATGAGCCAAGTTTTCAAACTGTGTCAGTTTCTATTGGACAAGGTTGACTGTAAATTTGAACTTTATTTGAAGAACTCAGAAGAATGCTTACAAGCTGAACTCTCTGTTTTGAGGCATTTCACATTACACATTTGAAATGAATGAACAACTATACCACGTGTTATAACATCTCAGCATGCACTGCAGATGTAGAATGAATTTTCTTCTCTACCCCTGTGCCTTTGTAAGGCAGTTGCCTGCAGCTTGGTCTCTAGTGCTCTGTCCAGTCCTATTTTAAAATGTTTTGCATTGCCAATTCTCTTCCTTTGTATGGTGTATGAAGCATAAACAATCTGAGAAATGAATTCTGAGTTCAGGGAGGTTGTTAAGAACTCATTTGGGTCTCAGGTAAGATCAGCAAGGTTACTTTTCCTTTCAACTTAACTCACATTTGAAGTGTAGTTGCAGTAATCCCGTTATTGGAAAATATGCTACAGCATTAATTCAAAATCAGACTTCAGGGGCCATAACCAGGCATCATTCTGCATATAAAACTCACATCAGCCTCACTCAAGTTTCTGCATATGGAACAATGGTAGTCTTTCACCCTTAACATTTAATTTTATTTTATACAAGATAAGGGCAACCTCAGTCTTTAGATGCATATTTGCAGCTCCCGCTGCGATTAAGACATGAATACGCATCCGAAAAGGAATTTTGTTCTTAAGTGTCTACATATGCTTTTCACCTTACAAATCATAAATTTATTCTGATTCCCTCACCCCTAACTTTCTCTTTTTCTCCCCCCGCCCCCATTCTCTTCTTCTATTTTCCTGAAGCTTTCAAGTAGCATTCTGGATATATACAACAGTGACCAAGGAATGCCAACTGCTAATATGGGTCTCACCAATACATCCTGCTCATCTAATTTGCCTGTTAAAAGAGAAATCACAGGTAATATAACTCTGAAATGTTGCACTGTATTGTAGCTTTGGAAGTAAAAGTACCTTCTTTTAAAGAACTTTACAGCTGAACATTTTTTATATATGTGAGCTGAAGACTGACAGGCAGACGTGTGCTTCATGTAGTTTGGACACATACCCTCTCCCCTGAAACCAGTGACCAGAAATGTAAATGTAACTCTAAATGTATGCTGAACCAAAACTTTTCCTTCCTTCTTAATTTGTCCTGAACTGAGGTGGGTTCTGAATGGGGAGGAGTGAGAAATCTCACACTTCTTGTTGTTGTTGTTGTTGTTGTTGTTGCCGCCACATATGTCATTAATGGCAGCTGTCCTCCAGTGGGAACTGCTGTTCTTCCCCAGAAGTCCCTTCAGCATAACTATAGCATTACATATTGGGGAATTCTGAGGTAAAACCCAGCTAGCAGTGCTTCGAAGAAGCTCTGGTGCCAGTCAGAAATTCCCTCCTCCCATCCTCTCTATATTGCTAGAAGTACATATGTGTATTTCAGGTCAAATTAGTTGTAAAGATAAAAATGTATTCCTTCCATTAGCCTACTTTTCCTCCCAGATATGTGTTTCAGCTCGTATTTGCTTTCCAGTGACCAATAACAAATTAAAGAATGCTAAATACAAGATGAGGAAGTGGAGAGGTTATGCCATACAGAAACTTTTTGTTTGTTTGTTTTTTGCTACAGTACTTGGAGAAGCACCTCTGTAATGTTTTGTCTAGTTTGCTTGCTTTTGGCTCAACACCAGGTTAAACTGCTTCCACTGTGTTTTAGAAGTGTCTGGTTGACTTCAGTGGGTTCAGGAACCAGTTTCAGTCTTCCAGATCCCACCATAGGCTCTGCCTCCACTATTCCATGAATTATTTGAAATACATTTTGATTCTGAGGGGAAATGCTGGTAGAGAGAAGTAAAAAATGTTATTTTGCTGTTGAGAGCTGACCTGAACTTTAAAGTTCCTCATGAACTTTGCAAAGTTTTGTTTGAAACCTTTGTCCCTGCATACTTGTGAGTAATGTGGCGGGTGCTGTGGTAGCAGTGTGTAGCTGGACAACTTACAACAAGCAATCCTTCTGGACATCATGCTGCTGATAAACCTAATTACTTTAGGAAATATCACTGATTTGCACACATTTTTGGCATTGGGCTAATGGTATAAATAAATTATCATCCATTAAGTTTGTTCCAGGTTGCCACAAATGACTCTCTTGAAGGTTCACAATACATCTATTCACAGAAAATCCGTATTAGTGGATTAACAACTTTAAAAGTTATATTCAATTAATCTAAGGAATGCTAACAACCATGTATCAGTGCATTGCCAAGGGAACAAAGAAGGGGTTTTCTCTCTTCTCCCACCCACCCCATTTGAGTATTTTAGAAATTTGATTTATCTCTTGCATGAAGGGAAGGGGAATTCAAATTCACTTTTGGTTGGAGTAAAGCTTCCTCTCTCCAGCGTAAAGTACAGCAAATTAGAAAATTGCTAAATACAGTCTTCTTCTTTTTCAGTTTCTAAAAATTAAAAATGTGTGATGGCAATTTTTTAAACAGCAACAACAACACAGTAACACACACACACACACACACACACAGAGAGAGAGAGAGAGAGAGGCTGCAAAAGCTGTAAACTGCAAATAAGAAACTGCAGGAAGTGACAAGATCGTGTTTTGCAAATCTGAGAGTGCATAAAATGACTTGAAGGTGTAGTTGAATAATAAAGAGGGCCTGTTGTAACACCGAACAATTTCTGGAGTTGTGACTCATTGGCTGTTTAAATAACTTTTGATTTCTGTCAGAAACAGATACACGAGCAATGGCCAAGGAGAGGCAAAAAAAGGATAACCATAATCTCAGTGAGTATACCTCTTTCCTAAAACTGTTCTTTTATAAGCTCTATGTAGAATTATGTTTCTGTTGGAGACTGATTGTTGGGTTCTTAATTTGAGGAGGAGGCACACCATATGCAGCTTTCCCCTGCCACACCCAGAACATTTCTTCACCTGTTACAGAATCAATTGGATCCAAACTTAGCCATGTTTAGAGAAGGTCCCCTGAAATAAACAAGACATCGATCAGTCGTGTTTTCTGTGGGTCTGCTTTAAACATGGGTACCTAGTGTGGTGTACTGGATAGAGTGACAGGCCATCCAGAAGACCTGGGTTCAAAACCCTACTAGGCCATGGAAGGTCACTGGGGGTAAAGGGGGTGATGGAATAGTTAAGGGCACTCCTTAAATATCTCACTTACCTTGACAGCTCCATTAGAGTGGCTGTAAGTCAGTTCCAATGTGATGAGACATAACAAATGTAACACTCTAAGCATGACTTTGCATTGAAATAAGATGCTTAACCAGGGGAAGTGTCACATCTAAATAGTAGGGCACATGCTTTGCATCCATGAAATCACAGTTTTGCTGCCATAAGCATTTCCTGTTTAAAAGATGATAAGTAGTAGAGCTCAAGGAGGAACTCTTAAGCAGAGATTGGGAAAGTTCAAATTTTTGGACTATAGCTCTTAGAACTGACCCAGGCAGCATGGTCTCTGTCTCTGCTGTCCAGGCATGGTTCTTGAGACCATAGAAGGTTCCTGCCAGTCATAGCAAGTAATACAGAGTCATGTCGTTGGACAATATTTGATGTCAGTGTATGGCAGCTCCTTAGGTATCTTAATCTACTCCTTGTACATACTGTTCTGTAAATCAGGATAAGGTTAAATGATCATGTTTCACATAAGCTTTTAGTAGTTTGATACAAATATGGGGCACCTTCTGAAAAAGTCTGGGGGCACCTTGTAAAAAAAATCTGTACCATGACAAAAATAACAGTGAATGTTCGGTGTGTTTGTGGATCTTCTGAATTCTTTTATCTAAACTATTCCCAGTCACAGTTAAATGTAACAGAACTCTCAACAAATAAGGGTGTTTAATTATTTTTCCAGCCTATGGGGAATAGCTTGAGTTGATCAGTAGGTGATGTCCTTTGTCCTGTGTTATCTGTCTTACAGGGTTTGGGTGCTAAGGAGAATCTGAGCTGAGTAAACCTTCTGTCTCCTTTAAAGATTGGGCTATGAGGAGAAGTTACTTCCACTGTTTTTAATGTGGTTAGGACCCCATTTACACACAAAGTCTTCTTACAATGGAACTGTAGTGGCACAGCTTCCTCATAGTAAGCAGTTTCCCACTTGGTTTTAGGCAGCCTGAAACAAAGAGAAACACAAAATGATTCCATGCAACATAGGCAAGCAGATGTTAACTGCAGACAGTTTACAGCACAAAGACTGATATATCTTGTTTCCTATATTTTAAAAAGTATAAAGAGATGCACTGCGAAACAGTTTGGATTTAGTTGATTTCTACCTGGTTTTTAAAATAGGCCTGGTAAGATTTTTCATTCAATAGACATTCGTAATAAACATAATCAACATTTAATCTCTTTTTAGTCTGTATGACAGGAAATACATGACAGCTTGAGTGCTTCCTTGTTGCCTTCCAGTGCTTCTTTATTTTATTTAATAGCTCTAACTACTTTGTTAGATGTCAAAAATTTAGTCCAATTTTACTTGCTGGGGGGGCCGGAAATCTACACAACCACTTAATTGGACCTGCACTCTTCAATACTGATAAATTCGTTGTTCTCGTGAATTAAGTATTTTCAGGTGCTAAGAACATTGTGATGTTTCAGAACAGACACAGTATTTTCATAACAAAACTATTTCACTGCCTACCAATAAATTATATATGTTTGTTACGTTCTGCTATTATTATTACAGTCTCTTGTTTTCTTAGTTGAAAGAAGAAGAAGGTACAACATTAATTACCGGATCAAGGAGCTTGGCACGCTTATCCCAAAGTCTAATGATCCGTGAGTTCACCTGTCACTTCTGTCAATGTTTCTACAGCTTAAATACGCAGAAAGGGGCAAAGGATAAAATAGATTTGCTGGATGTCAGAGTTAACCTGAACAGTCTGGTTTCATATCATTTTTCTCCTGTCTGATGGGCTTTCCTGGCTGTGGATTTGTGTCTGTTGATATTTGTCAAATTCAGATTTTCACTCCACTGGTAACCTACTCATAAACTATTGGCCCATATGGTACAACATCCTAAACATTGTAGCTTGGAGAATTTGTCAAATCAATTTCATTTATGCAGTGTTTCTTTACCCAGAATGTGCATGTCATATCCCTGGAATGGCCTGCATTGTCCTGGGCTTGTGAAAACAGCATAACTAATGAATTACCAGTTTCATTTTCGTATAAGATGGTTTGCACACTGGAATTAATGAGCTAAGAACAACTACAGTAGTAGTCATAGAAAAACTGAAGCTGCACATTTAATCATCATTAATAGTTTTATCTGGGATTTCCACTTGAGTTTGTGTAGGTAGAACATACTTCTCTCGTAAGCAGTAATGAAGAGAAGCAAAGTGGGACAGTTAATTATAAGCAGGCAGAGAGTGAACCTTCTATTTTCTTTGAAAGAGGTGTTTACAATCTGTGAGTGTTGGTGATGACAGTTTTGCCAAGATGGAGGCCAAATATAAACTGTGGGCAGCCACTTCCTGTTTTGGAAGTAGGCCTTTTCCCTCCCAAAAGAAACACAAGTTCAGAAGAGGTCTCCAGCCTTCTGTGGTCCCAAGGCAAGGAAAAATGGGCCCCAGGCCCTTTGCAGTTGCCCATCAAGTAGATCTGTGCAGATATACTTGTAGCACATGGCTTCATGATGTACAGTCAATCTTCCTTTGTGCCAAGGTATGCAAGCTGATCATTCCACATATTTTTCACTATAACTCCCATTATCCCTGACCACTGGCTGTTCTGTTTGGTCCTTATGGGAGCTATGCCGCAGATATCTGAAAGTTAACAACCGACCTACACTGACTATGTACGGTTGGGTTGTTAACATCAGCCACTGAGATAACATGTAATAATGCAAGGTGGAAATTATTTCCAGTTTTGATAAAATCTTTTGACTGACTTGCCTCTGTGGGTCCAGATTAAGTTTTCCATGGATTGGTGGAACTTCTACATAAATGTTCATCAATGCCGTTTCGAGTCTGCTAGAAATATGACATATTTACACCTAAGGTGGTGCCCTAGATTTTTGTAAATATAGAGAGTATTCATGACTTTAAAGTACCCGCAAGTCAGGACAAATTGTGATAGTACAGTGATTGGTTTAAAGATGGTTCTATCAGAAACAATGTCTGCTTTCACACTTAAAGGAACCACTTGTAAGATGTTGATGTGATGTGGGGGTGGGGCAACCTCCAGAACTATGAGGGCTGCACATACCCACTCCTGGACTTCGGAAAGCTATATCTATGTCCTGCTGATCCTTTAAATATTTCTCCTTTGAAGAGGCTTAAAAAAAACAACTAAAAAAGCACATTCATAATGTATAAAAAGTTTTGGTCATGTGGTGCTGGAGATGACCCCAAACATAACAAAATTGCTTCCCACACTCCTTAGAGGGTGTATGCTCATTTAAGTGAGCAAACCATTTTGGGGGGGGGGGGGAATGGCATGGAGAGGACTGCATTTAGACCCCTTGGAGGGTTGCAACGCGCCTGTGGGTAGCACTTTGCTCATGGCTAGTGTAAGGAAACGGCACATCCAAATTCACAAGGATGATTCCCTTCAGAAGGCTTTTATGACCTTCTGTTTTACTGACTTAAGTCAGTAACATCCTATAGGGAGCCATCTGTAGCAATAAGTAATGATCTGAAGATAATGTTAATGTGGCCAGATACATCCTTCATTTTGGTACTGATGCCTGATATAATTAGACATCCCAGGTTGCCAGGCACAGAGCTTTATAGAAGCAGATAAAAATTTTATCATCACCAAATTATTTGGGTTTGTTTGTTCAGCTCTCTTTCTGCTACTTTAATATAGACTTCCACCTGATAATAAGAGCCCATCTCTCCCAGTAGCCCCTTCTCTCCTAGTAGCCTGTTTGATGACATTGGCCTAAATCCCACCTTGTTCTGGTGCTTGGGCTGATCCAGTGGGCCTTTTTTCTCCAGCTCTTTTCCCTACAGCCCTTCATGCCACTTGAAAACCAGCCAGCTCTGGAGGATCTCCCAGCCCTTTGCAGCTGGTTTGGGTGGCATGCAGGGACTACGCTGAAAGGGGAGATTGTTTCCTGCCTGATTCCTTCTACGGTAGCCCATTCTTAGTTCTTGGCCAGTATGAAGGTGGTCTGCACTCAAGAGAATGAGATTCTATTATCTTTGTTCTGTCCCATACACTTTATGCTGAAATTTCAACCAGAAGAACCCTCTAAACTGTTCTATTACTTACATCAAAGGGTGACATAAGTAATAGAGTTGGGTGAGAAAACTGTTCACTTCACATTTCTGTATGAACTTACTCAATCTCAGCTTCCCAAAGAACACAAACCAGAATGCAGTTAGATGTCGAAATCTGTTCGTTGAATTGAGAAACCTTACAGGGAGAGTGTGTAATGTTTCATCTGCTGGCCATATTTCGGCTCTTAAGGCTTCAATTTTATACCCATTTATTTGGGAGTAAGTCCTACTGAGCCCAAGGGGAGTTTCCTGAGTACCTAGGAGTAGGATTTTGCAGCAAGTCACCTTTGAAATTTTACTAGTTTTATTGTTTTGCTGAGGTAAAATAGATGCAGGCCATTTGTAATGCTTCTATCATCTCTTAAAGAAGATGTTGTTTTAAGTATTATTTCCTCTCTTCCTCCTCCCTTTCTTCCTTATAGCTGAGGGATCCTTTTAAATTTATCATAGCCAAAGAATTCAAGTTTAGGACATTTAAAGCAAACTGTCCTTGAGGGTTACTACCACCGTACTGAGGTGTTCAGAATGTGAGAGGAGAGCACAGGCCATGAGGAGAGCATGGTGCCTTTAGTCTCCATACCCGCTGTCACTTTAGTCACACAAAAGTATCTGTGTAATGCTTCCTGCGGTCTTCTAGAGGGGCATTGGATCTCAGGGGAAAATGTGCTGGAGGAATACAAAGCTTAATTTTTATGTGTGAGGCCATTTTGAAACTAGGCACCTATCTCTGCCACTTCTCACCTGGTCACCATGACACATTTTGCTGCCTGCATGGCATGAACAAAATTGTTTCCCTCTTTCCCCTTGTCCTATTACCTGATTACCTGGCTTTTACCCAAATCCTGACCCTATTTGCTTAGACTCCCCTCAAATTTATTTCAACAATCCACTGGCCAAGAAGCAGTCCTGCCCCATCACTATGACATCACAGGGGCCCTGGGCTCAGGGTTTTGCCCTGAAATACCAGAGAAAAGGAGGATGCTGCCCTGGCAAACCTAAATTCCAGCAGATTGTAAAAACCAGGCAGTTGTATATAGGGCATACAGGGCATATGATAATAAGGGAGCTATTTAAAATCACAAAGTGAGGTGGGAAGAGAATGGAATTAATTTGTGCCTTTAAAAATAAAAAAAAATAAAAACATTTTTGAAAATGGAACAGTTTCCTCCCTCTCTGCTGTGCAGATGTTTTGAGATACTGTTGCTACAAGTAAGACTGAGCGACCAATACATTTCTGCCTCCTGCAAGGGGATTGGCAAAACATTGATGCAAATTCTAGTGTGGCTTAAGAGCTTAAAGCAGCATTAACTCTAACTGTACAGTTTATTATTTACTGCCTTATGCTTTCATCTGTGGCTTTCCGCTGCCACTCAGCTGAACCTAAATGGTCATGACTGCCATATTGCTACATACACAAACATCATGCCCTTCGTTTACTCCTCTGTACAATTCTGCCTTATATTTTGGATGTTTTATCAGTTGGTGCAATATAAAGCTGTGTGAGACTAAAATAAGTACAAGCTTGGTGTAATAAGCTATTTTGAATGAACTAACCAGTGACAAATTTCAATCATAGGCCCTTCTTGGGAAGTCTTTCCTCTCCCCTCCTCCACAAGTAACTGTTACTCTAATGTAAACCAAATATGAGTGACCCTGTATACTGTTTGTTCTATTGCCTCAAACTTTTTTTACTTGTTCTTATGCTACAAAAATCTAAGGAAAATTTTGTTCTGATTATTTGTGTAGCCAGGATAGCAGTGAAATTTTGTGTATGATATACACAAAGATTCTTGTTATTGTAGTAAAGAACTAGCCAATGTCTAGAGATGATTCCAGTTGGAACACTTAGATTTGGTGGTGGTGATAGTAAGGGGGCTACTTAAAAGATGACATCCACCCAGAGTATCATGATGCTTTTGAACTGTTGTGAGTATCCAGTAGGATTATTCCACAGGTGGCAGCTGCTTCTATTAGTAGAAGCAGGAGGCAGATAATACCCCTTTCTCCTGCTGCTCCCCACGTGCCCCCAAACCCACTTTTTGAGAGCAGGTTTTTGGGGCTGCAGAAAAGGAAGAGTAAAAAATCCCAATGCTACCATGAAATATTGTTTGAGATTTAGATCCCAGTCAACAGGAAATTGATAGCAGTCAAATATAAGACCAGAAGAGGCCCTACATGGGCCGATTATGTCTCACATCCAGTGTTGTACTGATAAATTTGGAAGTGGAGGGGCTCAGCGTGACTAGCCCTGTAGCCACCCTGGTTTGGGAGTCTAAAACAGCAGGCAGTTGGGTTGCTTCATATTAAAAAAAAAAAAAAAGGGGGGGGGAGAAATATTAACAAATCAGGAGCAGAGCTTTTGTAAAGCTAATGGCTCTTAATAGTCCAGTTCAGGCCAAACCATACTCAAATAGAATAGTCTGCAAAAATATACTATTCATGGGGAAATCCATTTCTCTCCCAGCCACTGTGAGGACTGAGCTAAATTCAGAGAACTGCAAAACCTGTTTGCTGAAGGGATGTATGGTGGGTCATGTCACCATGCTGCTACTCAGATAGTCATGGAAACCTTGTGTCCACCACACCAAGAGATTTGAATATCCAAACCTCTTTATTAAATTCACTTGGAAATTCAGATGTCTTCACAAATGCCAATACTGCTTTCCAGCTGTGCCAATCCCCTTGTAGGAGGCAGAAATGTATGAATTTGAAAATCCACACTAAGGTAATATAATTATTATATACTTTATATATAAACAAACTTTAATGTGCAAAATTTAGACATCAACAGATCTCTTCATCAGGCAGTATATGTCACGACCCAGCTTTCTGTTAGGGAGAGCTTGATCGGTGGACAGAGAGCAATTGGGAGCCTGAGTACCCCTAAACAGCTGGGTAGAGTCCTAGTGACCTCAGCCAGGGTGTACAACAGACCCCTTCTCACAAGTCTGTCCTAAAAGATACTTGCTTACACTTAACTAAGTTCAGCAAGAAGATACACATGAGCTTTGTAGTCCTGAAATCTACTAAAGCTCAATGAAGTAGGACTCAGTAGCGTTCTGTGGCCTTGCCTCCCCCTTAGGGAATGGCTGCGACAGGCTATGCTGTTCAAGAGACCAAACGATTTTATAATTGATCTTTTTTTATTGAAAAAATATAGATTTACAGAATAAAGTCAGTTTGATGCATAAGCATAGCAATAATACATTTCCAAGGCTTATTACAATTACAATTAAGGCAACTAATTCCCTTTTGATTACAAAAACTCTAAAAGCTTTCCTTAGGGTAGGTAAAAGGCACAAAGCCTCCCCCCTTCACTTTCTTCAACTCTCTACATCTCCCAAGTCCTTTTCCTAGCACAGGGCAATAGGGAAAAAGACCTAGAAAAACCTCTGGTTCCAACAAAGGAAAAAGAAGGAACACTGCACATGGCAAAAGTTCATTTTTCTATCTTCTAGACTCCTCCTGTCTTCTTCATCTTCCACGCCGTCATCCAATCATGGTGTAAGGTGGTAGAAGTAATCCCCTCCTTCTCTTCTCATGAGAAACAGGTGTTGTTTGCCTCCTTCTATTTTCCTCTCCGCCATAACAAGTGTCTGGTCTTCTTATCTTGTCTTGGCTGTACTGGCCTAAAGTAAAAACATTCCCACAGCCCTCTTGGACAACATTCCCAACATACAAAATCATTCTTACACAGAACCAATATGGATCCATTTTACATTTCTTCACAACTACACAAACCATCTTCATACATGCTTTAACCCACAGCCTGCTGAACAAGTGTTTCTTCAAAATGGGAGAGGCCATGATGCACCGCCTACCTCCAGGCTGAACGCTCAGATGTCAAGGTTTCCCATCTGTTGAGGTCCATTCCTAAGGCCTTCAGATCACACTTGCAGATATCCTTGTATCGCAGCTGTGGTCTCCCTCTGGGGCGCTTTCCCTGCACTAATTCTCCATACAGGAGATCTTTTGGATTCCGACCATCAGCCATTCTCACGACATGCTCAAGCCAATGTAGACATCACTGTTTCAGTAATGTATACATGCTAAAAATTCCAGGTCGTTCTAGAACTACTCTATTTGGAACTTTGTCCTGCCAGGTGATACCAAAAATGCGTCGGAGACAACGCATATGGAACGTGTTCCGCTTCCTCTCCTGCCGTGCACAAAGGGTCCAGGACTCACTGCAGTACAGGAGTGTGCTCAGGACACAGGCTCTATAGACCTGGATCTTGGTATACGCCGTCAGCTTCTTATTAAGCCATACTCTCTTTGTGAGTCTAGAGAACATGGTAGCTGCTTTGCCAATGCGTTTATCCAGCTCAACATCTAGGGAGAGGGTGTCAGAGATCTTTGAGCCAAGGTACACAAAATCATGAACAACCTCCAATTCTTGTGTGGAGATGGTAATAGAGGGAGGTGAATCCATGCCCTGGCCCATGACTTGTGTTTTCTTCAGGCTGATTGTTAATCCAAAGTCTTGGCAGGCCTTGCTAAAACGATTCATGAGTTGTTGGAGGTCTTCAGCAGAATGGGCAACAATGGCTGCATCATCGGCAAAGAGGAAGTCCCGCATGCATTTCAGCTGGACTTTGGTCTTCGCTCTCAATCTAGAGAGATTAATGAGCTTTCCATCTGATCTAGTCCGGAGATAGACACCTTCTGTTGCAGTTCCAAAGGCGTGCTTCAGCATGACAGCAAAAAAGATCCCAAACAGGGTCGGCGCGAGGACACAGCCCTGTTTCACTCCGCTTCGGATGTCAAAGGGATCTGATGTTGAGCCATCAAAAACTAAAGTGCCCTTCATTTCCTCATGAAAGGACCTGATGATGTTAAGGAGTCGAGGTGGACGTCCAATCTTGGGAAGTATTTTAAAAAGGTCATCCCTGCTAACCAAATCAAAGGCCTTTGTGAGAT
Source organism: Intellagama lesueurii (assembly GCA_037013535.1). Classification (NCBI taxonomy): domain Eukaryota; kingdom Metazoa; phylum Chordata; class Lepidosauria; order Squamata; family Agamidae; genus Intellagama; species Intellagama lesueurii. Next base: position 64,563,949 of record JBAJHW010000005.1, on the reverse strand, counting down.
CTATGAAGGCCACAAAGAGTGGCTGTTGTTGTTTCCTACATTTCTCCTGCAACTGTCGGAGGGAGAATACCATGTCAGTGGTGGATCTATTAGCTCAAAATCCACACTGTGATTCTGGATAGACTCTGTCTGCAAGCACCTGGAGTCTCTTCAGCACAACACGGGCAAGCAGCTTCCCTACAACGCTGAGAAGAGAGATGCCATGGTAGTTATTGCAGTCGCCCCTGTCTCCTTTGTTCTTATACAATGTGACAATGTTTGCATCCTTCATGTCCTGTGGTACTTCACCTTCCCTCCAGCAAAGACAAAAGAATTCATACAGCTTGGTGGTGATGATCTCTTTACAGCACTTCAGCACTTCAGCAGGGATGTTATCCTTCCCAGGTGCCTTGCTGGAGGCGAGGGAATCCAAGGCCGCTTTTATTTCTGCTAAAGTTTGTTCGCTGTCCAACTCTTCCAGGCACTCGATGTTATTTAGTGCCTCTTCGGTTACTACATTCTCTCTGGAATATAGCTCAGAGTCGTGCTGCACTCAGCGTTCCATCTGCTGTGCTGGGTCCTGGATGATCACGCCTGTAGCAGACTTCAAGGGAGCAGATTTATTTTGTATTGGACCTAAAGGCTGCTTGATACCGTCATACATTCCCTTGATGTTACCTGTGTCCACTGCTATCTGTATCTGAGAGCAGAGCTGAAGCCAATAATCATTGGAACATCTCCTGGCAGCCTGTTGAACTTTGCTATGAGCAAGTCGAAGAGCCTGCAAGTTGTACTCACTAGGACAGGCTTTGTATGCTTCTAGAGCTGTCCTCTTATCCTCGATGGCTGGCATCAACTCCTCCGAATGGATTTTTTAAAAATAGAAATATACATCAACCACACAAAAATTCCAATAGGACCTCCCATCATGTAGAATTACCCAATGCTATCAGATCCTAGAAGATGATCATATAATCTTTAATATGGTTGCTGGGGGAGGGAATACCCAAGAACAGCTGGGATGTTGTTGCAGTCCCTCAGTGCAAAAATATTTTGAAGGGCTGTTTTGGACTTATTAAAATGGTGAAGCCAAAGTGTAAGCGAGTGTAACACATACAACAGAGAAACATATACATCCTTTAATCTCTCAGGTAAACTAATGCTGCTATGCCCACTCTGGAGAATGAAGTCTCGAAAGCGATCAACAAACTTCCAAAGCCTTACTCTACAAACTGTATGTTTTTCAAAGGATGCCCCCTTGTCCTTTGAAATAAAAAGGGGCAGCTGGGAATTAGTAAAGAGTGTCACTTGAAACCAAGGTAAAAATCATCCATACTATGTAAAAGACAGACTGTGAAGAAAAACATGGGGGGAATAAATTCATTTGAAATGCGGTGTTGGAGGATAGCCTTAGAGATACCACAGACCACCAGAAAGGCAAATAAGTGGACCCTCAAACACCTAAAGTCTGAACCCCCACTAGAGCAAAAGTGAATAAACTGAGGCTATCCTGCCTTGCACATATGATGAGAATACAGAACTGACTGGAAAATACAATATTGCTGAGAAAAATGGTTTCTGGGCAGGGTTAGTAGGAAGAGAGAGCAACCTAACATGATGCAAATGTACAGTAGAAGAGGGGATACTTTTATTTAAACCACTAAAAATCAAACATTCAGTGCAATGAGCAAATTCTCTTCTACATCTGTATTGTGAAAAGGATTTTTGGGAGGTTGTTTTTGCAACTGAACATAAGATGCTGTTGGTTTACAAGATCTGAGCAGCGTTGTTAATGATAGGACATTTGGAAGGTCATTAACTCATGTAGTCATCACACATCAGAAGGGACTTGATGGCACAAAACATCTTTGGAGTATTTTTTAAATTACCAAGCAATTGTATAGTGATAAGATGGGTAGAATGGAGACTATGACAGGATACTATAACTGGGTATAGGCACCAAAACTCCGCTAATATCAAATAAGAGCATCCCCATTCACAAAGCAAAAAAAGCAGTAATTTCACAGCTTAAACAAGTGAGCTTCTGAATATTTGTTCTGTATTTTTTAAAAATATATTTAAATATATAGTTTATTTAAAAAATAAAAATATTTTTAAAATATAGTTTCAATATTAATTGTATTTTAATAGTTGTAAGCCGCCCAGAGACCTTTGGGTAGTGTGGGCAGCATATAAGTTAAATAAATAAATAAATAAATAAATAAATAAATATCTGTATTTTTTAAAAAATATTATTTTTATGTCTTCACTTCTGCAACCAGACACAGATACCCTTGCAAGCATGATTCTGATAAGCCTGTTTGGCCACGAAGGAGTTAAAAAGTTTAAAAGTTAGCCAAGGACATGACTGCATGTTGAAATACTCTTTTTTTTTCATTTTGTTTAGTATGATTAAAATTAAATAATAATCTCCAACTACATAACATATAGCTAAGCACACATTTTTTCAGCAAGGAAGTGGGTTTTTTAAACACCCACTTTGGGGTCATTTATTTTGGATAAGGTCCGGTTATGCTTTATTTTACTTCATTTGGAATGTCTGATCAAGCACCTGTGTAAGAGTAAATAGTGTCTGAATTCTGTGGGGTTTACCAAGTACAATGGATTCTGGATTGCAGTCTGAACTCTTCCTTTTTTCCCTATGTGTTTCTATTTTAATGCTGCATTGATCTAGCACTATGGCAATATATATATAAAAAAACACAGTTTACCATGTATGATAGTTCTTCAAGGGCAGAGGACAGAGGAAAGGGCTCTTAGAGTAATTGTTGGATGTGCTGCAGGCTGCTGATAGTGGTTTTGCTGAATAAAAGCTGCTGAGTCTGGCATCAGCTGCCTCAATGCAAACAGGCTCCACGTTGAGAACAGGGTGAACAATTAAGTTCCCAGCACAGGGCAAAAATAGGAAAAATGGGGACTGAGGACACAGAAGTGCCAATGTATCATATAGCTTACCATCAGACTAAAAGTTGTTCCCTGTGGATGTGCACTCTGACACAAAAACCACATGGCATTAAATTGATTTCTAAAAACCAAACCAGCTCCTGATTTAATTCAACAGTGTAGACATGTCCTAAGAGTCAGGTAATTGTGTCCTGATTAATAGGGTCATGAATTCATATTGCCCCTCACATGGAGCTGATTTCCTCTTGTGAGAGGAGACTGTTTTGTCTCAGAAATCCAAAGAGAACATTTGCTGAAGATACTTGGAAAAATATTCCCCTTTCTAGAGGACTGTCACTCCATTACTTTCTTTAAAGCAAACCTATCTTTAAAAAAAACACCTCTTTAAAGAAAACCTCTTTTCACTCTGTTTCTGTGACCTTTCCCACTAAACATCTCCTTCCTTACCTACAAATGTATTCAATGTTTCATTTCGCTCCTGCTGGCAAGCCTGTATCACACATGCTCAGACTTATGACAAAGTAGCTGTTTTTCTCTTTTGAAACACCTTTGTTTGAAGATAAATACTTCAGCCACTGCAGCCTGAGTTATTGCCAAATTTGAAAAAGTGGGTGGGGCCAAATGTTCTCTTTCAAGATAAGCAAGATTGGTCCTTTCAATTTATGTGATCTGTTTTAAATCTGAGGATATTTAGGGCCACCTGTTTCTGAATAGAGGAGGGGGGTAAAACAGTTTTATTTTTTTAAAAAAATTGTAACTTAAACTCTTTCTCAAACTTCACAAGACTGTCTGCTATAACTGTGCCAAATTTGGTTCTGATCTGAAGCCCAATTTAAAAGTTATAATTTTTTGTTGCCCCCATTTTTAGAATTGCTTTATAGAATGTTAATTTGCTCTGCCCATACAAGATCACTGCTTCACTTTTGGTGCAGTAATAATATGTCAAGGAGAAATTTCCCCTAATTTGTAATAATTATAGATTTAGTAAGATGACATGGAACAGTCTCTAAACTGTGGTTTTTATGTTTCGTCAGAGAGAATCAAACTTTAGTGAGACTTTTTAGTCAAGTAAACATAAAACTATCCTCATGAGAAAGTGAGGTAAATAAGAGTAGTATAGTTGAAACAATCTTCAGAAATTTAGGCTTAAATTCTCACTAACGTGTGTCTCCTCGTTCTTGAATGCAGAAATACTGCACATAGATTTGACGCTTAGAGTTAATAATGAAAGCAATTTTCACTAAAAATATAAAAACTGTAATGGTAGAATCATGATATTGCATTGAGCTCTCCCACCAAAAAAAAGTCACTTTATTACTTTCTTTTGACACTTATTTTCATTCTGGGATTAATTTTACTATATAAGGGCTTCTTAACTATTCTATTAAAATTTCCATTCAGAAGCAATAATATCTAAGAGTGAATAATGGTCATGTAAATCATTATTTCATATTAATGTAAAAGATTTTGTACGTTCTTATGAATTTTGCTGACATGCAGAATTGTGAAAAGGTTATCTCTACTTTCTACAGTGATATGCGCTGGAACAAAGGAACTATTTTAAAAGCATCAGTGGAGTATATCAAGTGGTTACAAAAAGAACAACAAAGAGGCCGAGAATTAGAACACAGACAGAAGAAATTAGAGCAGGCTAACCAGCGACTTTTGCTTCGAATTCAGGTTTGTACAGGAATGTATCCGCTCAGATCCAAGCTTTCCCAATTCTCACAGTTTATCCAATTGTATTAGGCAAAATTTCACCTTTCATTCTAAATACATTTTGAGGAGCAATGCTACAAATTTATATGCCTTGTGATCCAAGACCTTTAATTTTGCAGGAAAGTTATGCATTCTGTAAGAAAACATATTTCAGAAACACATAATATTGAGATTGGGTATATCTTCTACCTATATTAAACCCAGATTGTGTGTGAGAGTGAGGATTTTATTTGTTTGTTTAAAGTAGTATTTGAAGGCACAAGACTCCAGTGTGCCAGTTTTATACTTTGAAAAATGTCCATGACATTGTGTTACCTTGGGGTACATGGTGCCACATTAAATTAAGTCGCGCATCATATTCCAGTGACTTTCTATTGCTCAGCACATGATTTACAACATACTTAATTGGGTAAGGTATCTGGTCTGCTTCTAGATAGCATTCCTGAATTTTGGTAGATAATTAGTGAACAGAAGTGCCGGCAGGATTTTTCTCATCACTTTTCAAGTACTTAATGCAAAGCACAATCCATCCACAGTTAAGAGTTTTGGAGTGCTGCTGATTACAATGGGAGAGATTAAGTGTATGCTTAACTTTCCCATTAAACTCAATGTGATTCTGAATGGAATAATTTTGGCTGAATCATATACATAACCCTTACAAATGGGAAATTATTCGCTTACCTTGGATTGTCAATATGCCGTCAAGTCACTTCTGACTTATGCCAACCCTATGAATTAGAGACCTCCAAAAAGTCCAGTCATTAACAGTCCTGCTCAGCTTTTGCAAACTCAAGGTTGTGACTTCCTTTAGTGAGTGAATCCATCTCTTGGATTGAATCAATCTGGAATATTATAATTAGGCATCCCAGATTAGCTAAATTGTAATTCAAAGTACAAACAGATCAGATATAGATATGTAAACTGTATCCTGATCCATCCTCAATTACATTGTGTGGGTGTTTGTCCTTTTGTGCTTGCTTTGTGTTTGCTAAACCCACAAAGGAAAAAGACATGGACATACTTTGTGCAAATTGCCTGAAGGACAACCGAGACAGTACTTGGTATATTGCTTTCATGTCAAGATCTCTCACTGGGGCTTCCGAATCCTCAGCAGGCTTTCTCACTGCACTGAGACAACTTGCTTTAAATGAGAGTTTGGCAAAATTTCTTCTCTTCTCCTCTCTACACGTAATGCAGCTGCATTGAATTCATTAGGAATTATTTACAGGCAAATACACATAGGATTATACTGAAGTCTGTCATTCAAATAAGGTCTAAAGGTGTGTGAGCTGAGTATAATGTACAATGGCCAGTATTCTGTTGCGTAATTCAACTAGTGCAATAGGTGTGGGAAGCTAACGAGCTTAAGGCTTCTCTAGGGACATTCATGTAATGAGGAACCATATTTTCTCATTATATCTGAATGCAGTCATTGTGTGTTTTTTAAAAAATCACATGGTCAGTAATGATATAGTCAATAGAATGATGGACTAGGACTTGAATCCCCACTCAGCCATGGAAACTGACTGGGAGAGTGGAACTGGTCAAATCACTCCTTAAATATCTCACTTACCTTGAAAACCCTCATCGGGTCACTGTAAGTCGGTTCTAACTTACTGCATATAACAATAATAACAGCATTAATATGTTCCAGTTTCAGAACTGCATCATATGTAGGATTTCTCATTGCTTGGACATTTATTTTTAAATAATAGTCACAGTTATGGTTTAAGGTGTACCTCAAAATAGGATGTTAGTTACTCTTATAAAATTCTAGAAGTATGTTTCTGACTAGTTGCTTCAAAAAAATTCAAGGTACAACAAAAGCCAGTAGCTTAAAAAGCTAGAGTTTAGTTACACCATGAAGACATGAAGTTCTCATGTTGTTACAGCTGTAATGTGCCTTAGTTATAGCTTCATTATTGGAAAAAGGAATAAATTAAAAAGGAATAAACTTTTTAACAGGTGAGTTCTAAATTTCGGGCTTCACATCTGTCGTTGTCCTATTTCCATGACTATTATTTTGAAGTGAGTTTCTAAATATTCTTCTCTCCAACCACAGGAACTAGAAATTCAAGCACGAGCCCATGGCTTACCAATCATGTCTTCTATCAGTGCTGTAGATTTAGCGTCCCATGTCATGAAACAACAGGCATATCCAGAAGAGAATTCGGTAGATTACTCACAACATCTTTCGGTGGTCCAGCAACAGCACTCTGACCTCAGCGACAGATCTGCAGCTTTTTCTGATCCCCTCTCACATTTCACAGATCTGTCATTTAGTGCTGCTTTAAAAGAACAGCGGTTGGACGAAATCTTACTGGATGACACAATATCACCCTTTGGGACAGATCCACTCTTATCTTCTGTATCTCCGGCCATGTCCAAAGGGAGCAGTCGAAGAAGCAGCTTTAGTTCAGATGATGGCGATGATGTATAACACGGAAAAAGACTCCATAATTACGGTGTTCTTGTTCATTTTGCTTGTACTTCAGTGGTGCTGAATGTATTCTGCTGCTCAGTTCCCCTAAGGAAAAAGTTAGTATTGTTGTCATTAGAACCTGTTTTGGAATGTGAAATTTAGAGGCAGGAATCTGCTGCAGAAAACTGAACAATAGGAAGAAAAGTATGCCACTACTTGGAAGTCATCATATCTAAGCTTCACAGCCGATGTTGAAACTGGATCTTGTCTGTTTACTAGCAGTGCTAAAGGAAAGCTTGGGAAAGTTACATTTTTGGATTACTAAATTCCCCAGCCAGTGATTTGGGCAGTTGTAAAAGCAAGCAGGCAAGCAAGCAAGCAAGGGCAATTGTCCCTAAAGACAGGTTTCCTTGCAGAATTATGATTTTCAGCAGGAGGAGCCAGACCTACCATGTCTCTCTGAAAACTGATAGCAGACTGAATCTGAACTCATCTTAAGAAGCTAACCTGTGCTGAACAACAGTTATGAAACTTTGGGACTCTAATATATAATTTTCTGAACTACCCACAGAATCTTGGTGCACAGCCAGAGGAAGATGAATTATCATCAAAAGCTAGCTGTCTGCTGTTTGCCTGGGTTTTTTTTAGTGGTCTAACAAAGGTATCTTACTCCCTCCTCGTTTCTATTCCTGATCGCTGTGTAAGAATGGCACCCGTTCCCACACATTATGCCCCTGGGGTGACAACACTATTTCTAAAGTATAGGAAACCTATTTTTTTGGACTATGGCTTCCAAAATCCTCTCTTGGGCTTTAACATCTAGTGGCCACAGTGGCTGGGAAATTCTGGGAATTGTAGTGCTAAAAAGCAACTCTTCCAAGCGACTGTTTCACTGTATAGCATTGTTGTGAGGTAAATTGTAGCTTTTCACAATGGGCATTTTAGAAGTACAGTTCCTGAAGAAAGACTCATATGGAAAGATATAAGATGGGAGAGTGATGGGGATAAGATGGCATAAGTGATGGGAGAATAAAGTGGCAGACACCAGCCTGGGGGGAGAGAAAGAAAGTCCCCCTAAACTTGCAGATTATCCTGATCATCTCAGGCTTTTTAAAAGCATATGAACAGATGTAGTTTTGTTCTTAAACACTGCAAAATTGGCAATATTCTTTTATATGTTTCCGTGATGGGCACGTGGATGCAAAGTACGTTGCTTGCCTGTAAAGCAGACAGCAGATGTTTTTAGAATGTATTGTGAATATTCGTTGGATTATTATAAATTATAAGGCAGAGAATGCTGTTTTAAAAATCCGTTACTTGGATATTCCAAATAGTTTAGTGCAAGGAAAGAAAGAAAGATGGTTTTGGGGGTCAAGGAGAACAAAAGAAGACAATACAGAGTCCTTGCACTTGCAGTGTTACACACTGTATATATTGAAATGGTACAAAAAGCAGGAGTTCGAAAGCCCTTCATCCTCCTCATTGGAGGCAGCAGTGATTAATCTTTCATTTCTAGCTATGACAATTGCAGCTAAATGAAATGTAAGATCTATACCTTATTGACTTTGCTAAGCTGTACCCCAAGTCTTTTGAATGGTACACCATATTTTTGCTATCCCTATACTGAAAAAAAAACCTGGATGAGGGGGTGGGATGTACATTTTTAGATGACAAAATCAAACTTCCTGCTGAGACTTCATTCGTTTAGATTTACTATCCAAATGGTGAAGTCAGTTGACCTTATTATCACAGTGGATTATTAGTATAACTATGTGCTTTATGATAGTCATACAGTGCAATGGACTTTCAGAAAGCATGTAGATGGATGAGGCAATAGAGGTTTATGAGTGAGAGTGCATGAGTTACTCACATCATTTTTGCATCTAGTGCAATCCTGTAATGTGGGCTCTTGAAGTAAACAAACTGAATAATTCTGTATGAAATGCTGGCATACAAAAATAAGAAATAAGCTGCATTCTTTGATTTTATTGGAATGCACTCTGGTGTAGAGTGCAATATAAATAAATATTATTATTATTCATTGTGCCCAACCTGGATCACAGAAAACTTTAGAAAACTGTTTCCAAATAGTGTTGCACAAAAATCTGGATCATGTTATTTTTACAAAGACAAGAGGTAAGTCCTTAATGGAGATAAATCGAATATGGATAGGTTACACAATTTTCTCTTTCAAAGGACCAAGGTACTGGGTGAGTTCTCTGAACTCTCTTGTTTTTAGGAAATCCCGATTTATCTCCCACCTCCACAAAACAGACAAAATACACATGCATTCCAGTTTCTCGTGTTCATTTGCATTTTTTAAAATGTAACTCAGTTGTGAAAAGCTAGCAAGAAAATTCTCTGACTTGTTGCAATAAGCAGCATTCCAGTGTGATTTGAAACCTCTAGTAATGTTTGGTGACTCTCGTGGTGTGCACCAATCTCAGAAATAATTGCTGTGCAAATTGTGTTAAATACCTGTGTTGTGCCTTTGGCTGCAAGACTTGTGCCTTTTATTATTTCACTGAGACTCAGCACCTAGGAAGCTCAAGCCCTAGGAGATCTCATATTGAGCTCTTTATAGAAAGGAGATGGAGCTTTCCATCTTAGTTCATGCAACATTTCCAGGAACAAGAAAGGAAGATAGACTGGATTAATATTTGAGAGGCTGCTACCAGTGCAGTTTATGGGAAATATGATCAAAAGGCTTCCAATGCAGCTTTAATCAAGTCTTAGTAATAAGTATGGGCTCTTCATATGGTAGAGGGTGTAGGAACATTTCACTAGAATATTCATTGGAGCAGGAGAAATTGATATTTTCTGCCCTTTTCTCTCATAACAGATATTCCAGACTCATCTTACTCCTCCAGTACACATGAAACAGTAAATACACTGTTATTAAAAGAGTGTGTGTGAGAGAATGGAAATATGGCTGTCCTGTTTAATTTATGAAATGGACATAGATAGCAATCAGACCCATTTTTTTTAAAAAAGCAATCAAATGCTAAAATATTTTCTGGCCTACAATGTAGATATGAAGTGCTAAATAAGTGAAAAAATTAAAAAAAAGAATGCTTTTGCTTTATAGTTTAAAAGACTGAGAATAATTCAGTCAGTTAATCTTAATAAGAACACTGTTATTATAATACACTTGACTGTTATAGGACTGTATATAAAATGGAGGGTGTAAAATTATTGTAATTTATAATTATGTTAAGTCTTTTTAGATCGGTTAAAGCATTTACATTGCTATTGTGAGACAGTAGAATCATTTTTATAGTGATTGCTGTTTCTCCCCTGTTAATATAATCACTTGTTTTCTAAGTAACTCTATACAACAAAATATGCTTTACTACATTCTTGTATGCAATTGTTATTAAAATACTTTTTAATATGAGCTGGGTTTTTTCCCCTTATTATAATAGGTATACCATTATCAACTGGAAACTAAAATAGGTATTTGTGCAGACTGTATGAAGTTGCTTTCTTTAGATTGACACTGACCATCTTCTCTAGTACAAAAAATACAATAACACCAGCTAAGCCCATCTAAGGGGAATACTTAGGACAAGCAAATCTGACCAACAGTTACACATTGAATCCATTAGAAGACGTTGTGATCCAGTAGTCAACCATTATACATATAACATGCCATCTCTTTCCTTCTGTTTGTTTCTGCTGTTTAAGGCTTTGATTTATGGGAAACATTTTCAAAATGTTGCATAAATGCCAGTAGGCAAGTTCGTATCAGTTAATTTGAGAAGAAGCTCCACAAAATCTTTTCAATGTACTAGATGTCCCCCAGACAATCTAGGATAAACCACATATTGTACTTTAGGATGTAAAACATTTCAGAAAGCTGATAATTGGGCAACATTTGAGTGTTCCGAAGATACCTATGTTTAATGGATTTCAGTAAGAATTTGAGCATTAGCACTAACATTCCTAGTACAATGTATGTTTATGTATATAATGGAATAGTGAGCAATAATGACATAGGAAATAATTTAACAATAGCTTTGAGCTTAGGTGCATCTTTTTTTAAAAAAAACTGATTTTTAAAAAAAGACTATTAGTTATACATCGGATTTATTTGCTTTGGAATTATTTAATTATAACTCTTCTAATGTGTATGTTCCAAACAGTAGATATTCATTGGCACTGTTGCACAAAATTTAGAATTTGGTGAATTAGAAAAGGAGATCTGAGTTCTGCACATGGTAGCACACTTGGGATCAAAATCTACAGAGTATTTAGTGTGTTTGAAGCCAAAGAATAACCAGCAGACACAGCAGAATTGGTTCCTCAAAGGTTAACTACCACGAGGAAACTGAATTATAATATAGAAATTAAGAAAATGTGGTATGCTGCCTGTTTGATTAGAAATAGTGACATTAGTAGAAGTCTTTCAATGAAATTTGATATCAGCATCATTTATATTGGCAGACAATGTCGATTCGGGAGGAACCTGGGAAGTTTTGGTGGTAATCAGTGTGAGGTCCACAAATCTAATCAGGAATGCTTCTGTGCCAACCAGTAGTGGTTAAATCACTAGTACCCATCAACTTAAATATATGTCAGTTTCATTAATTGGCAACTACAAGACAAGTGCAGAATGCTCAGGATGGCGGGGATTCTGATACAAGCCACCACATTGTGGTTAAGTATATGATTCATGTAATAAGAAAAAGGTGCCTGCAGGCTATTGTTCCTGGCATGGATTAAAATTTGCATATTGTCTCTCCTTATGTCAAAACATCTGGTGTCTGCAAATGCTAACATTTTGTTTAAAAGTTTCAAGAGCTAGAAAGAGTGGACTGGAAATATTGCATGTGACTCATTTGAGCATTATAATTGAATAAGAGGCTAGGTTGGGAAGAGAAAGAGCACGGAAAAACAAATGTATAGAGAACATTAAGGATTCATGGGGAGCGCATATACAGCGAGAGAGAGGGACATTCTTCATATCACTCAAGAACTAGATTTTCCCTCCAGATTTCATTAAAAATGACAATTGCTCTTATTGAGGTCATATGTGACATCGGTGTGTCATTATTAAGATAATATAAAGATATTAATTTATGTCAGAAATTTAAGGGGGATATTTTATCCAGCAAACATTATTAATTCAAGTACTGAATGTCCTGTTATCCTTAGCACCCACTGCAAACAGTTCCTAAACAGACACCACAACCATACATAAAACTAAGGTCAGCTAAATTTCCAAACCCATACAAGGATAATTTGAACATCTCATCCTGTCTCATTTATTAGGACCAAAGGACTGAATTAGGAATGACAGATGTCATGTTGCCAAATCTGGACAGCCTAATTTGAAAAATGTGCAATTCTATATACTATGCAAATCAGGTTGCATTTTTAAAAACTGGTATGTTTCATTCTTGGCACCATTTGAAGACTTATGTCAGAAGTCTGATCTCAGAAATCCTGATAGAATCCTTACTGAAAGCACTCAGGGCTGGGACAAACACAATTGCTCTCTGCTTTTGTAATGCAGAAATATATGCCTTGCAAAACTGTATGCTAATGTCCTAGAGATACATGTCAAAATGTCCTCTTTTTTGGAGGACGCCACCACCATTACTTTCTTTAAGGCAAGCCTCTTTTTTTTTACTCTTCAAAGAAAATCTGTCTTCTGACTCTCTTTCTGTGACCTTTCATTACCTCCAACTATGTCCCTTTCTGGGCCATGAAGCTACATCAATGTATCTACTTTGTAACACTCTTGCTGTTAAGCTTGTCCTACACATGCTGAGTTTATAATAAGGTCACTGTTTTACCTTTGTGAATGGGATTTTTTGAGAATCAATATTTCAGCCCCTGCAGCCTGGATTCCTTCAAAATAAAAGATAAAAAACCCTAGGTAGGACCAACTGTTCTCTTTCAAGATAAGCAAAATCGGTCTTTTCAGTTTATTTGATCTGTTTTAAATCTGAGGGTGGTTGTGGTTGCTTGTTTCTGCATGGGGTTAAAACAATTTTTACTTGCTTAAAAATCATAACTTTGCCTAAACTTATCCAAATTTGGCACGGTGCAGGAGCAGACTGTCCGCTACATCTGCGCCAAATTTGGTGCTGATCTGAAGTCCAGTTTTAAATTTATGATACTTTATTTGGCCTGCCACCATCTTTAGAATGGCCTTGTAGAATATTGATTTGCTCTGCTGCATAATAACGTAGCTGCACTACTGTGCGGTTATAATGAATTCCCCAAAAGTGACAGGCCAAAATCTAATTTTCAGGGGGAAAAGGGTATAGTAAAGTGAGGTCAAACTACAGGAATCACAAGCTGAAATATAAATGGAATTTCCTTCAGAGATACAGATTAAATATTTTATTATGCAAAAACACCCTAGTTTAACCTTCTGATTTGATGTTTCATCACAGTACATTAATCAGCTCATCTATGCTATGATATCTGGGCTACCACCCAACTATGATTTGCTAGTGACCACATTTAAGGTAATGATAACTGTTTGTACGATTTGTATTTCCATGCCCTGTCACCACACTGACGATTCTGTCCCAACAAAATAGTATATAATAAATGAGGTGATGCTCCATATATCTGATAAAAGTGAGCTACAGTCCAGGAAGGTTTATGACAAATAAAAGATATCAGTGTTTATAATGCAAGACTCTTGGCTGCTTTTGCTACAAAGGACTGTCACGATTCCACGTGGCCCCTGATTGTTTCACCAGACTAGGAGCTCACGCTACATGCCCCTCAGCTGCCACCAATTGATTTCATCAGCAATACCTATTATTAATAATAGATGTCCAGACCATATGTCATTTTAAAAGAACCAAATTGAAATTGTTTATTGATACAGGTGTTGACAGAATAAGCAATGTTGTTAACTCTTAAACAAACATTCTTCTTTATCCACCCTCAACCACCATTCTCCCGCCCAAACTCCAAAACTCTCTCAACTCTCTAACTAACTCTCTAATTCTCCATCTCAAAACCCTACCTAAATCTTATCTCAACTCCTCCTCCTCCTGCTGTGTCTCTTATACCTCGTGACTCTGCCCCTCCAGCACTCCCATTGGTCTATGCAAATAGCATATGAATATTCATGACCTGGGTGAACGCCACAGGGACTATTACAGCTACTTCTTTGAAAAAACTAAAAGGTGTTTATTTGTGTAAGAAATATATACCTTTCAAAGTCTACGTCTATCCAGTGTGGCAGAAATGTTTCTCCACTACTTAAAAATATCCTCCCATATTTTGCACCCACTTTTCCAAAACAGGAAACCTATTACCCTACACCCAATAGCTGCTTTTTTTGCTTGCTGCTGTGGGCTGCATTGTAGGTCATTTTTTGGACTAAAAGTCCTGGAATCTCCTGGGTAGTATAGATGTTGTAGACCAAAAAAAGAGAGGTTTTCTCATGATCTGCATAGCAATGCCATGTTAAGTCTGTTGCAGCAAAGATGGAGACTCCATTGTATCTAAAATATTCCAAAGTACTCAAAGGTTTGATCAGTTATATTTGCTTTGATGCCCACTCCTCCCCCATTTATTCCTAGTGCTTCACTGTTTTCTATGCTTGCAGATTATTCTTTGAAACAAACTTCATTTGTCTGCAAACAAGGTAGAATAAGATGTTTCCCAAATTGCCCTGCAACATATACCTGGGAATTGCAAGCTCCTTTTTAAGGAAATATCTGTGCAAACATTGCCTGGATATTTTGTCTTATGCCTTTGCTTCTTTAACGGCTAGAGACTTCCTTCTTTTTAAAAAATGAAAGCTGAGAATCTAGGACAGGGGATGGCCCAAACAAGCAAAATCCAGCCAGCCAGTATGGTAACCTTATTAGAGGTGGATTAATCTTTTTGAGCCAGTTTGCTCACAAGACTGTCACTGAAAGCCTCACTTTCTTCTGATGACAATAGATGCTTTGAGGAGCAGCACAGACACAGAAATGGCTGTAGCCAAAATGGAGTAACTGGGACTTTGACCCAGGGCACCAAAATTCAGTGGACACCAAAATCTAGAGGCGAATCTACTGGTGAGTGTTAGGAAATTAATCAGCAATACCTCCCAGCTTTATTTGTTTTCCTTTTTCCTGAAAGCATAAACTTTCTTTTTCTTTCTTTTTTTGGGTATATGTGCAGGGACATCACATTCATCTCCTCTTTTTTCCTGGGGGTGGGTGGGTTCATGCCTATGCCTCATGGCAGAATGAGTGGGAGATGGTCATATGTTTTCTTGCAACAAACCTAAATAATTATGCTTCAACATGGGCTATTATTGGGATCTTTCTCTATTGGTTACTTAATATTATGGTTGATTTAGCCTCAGGATTCTGTAAGGTGAAGACATAGGTAATATTTGAGGATAAAAGGGTGTATTGATAGCCCACTGGGCTTCTGTTAACACATGTACAGGAGATGAGGTTGAATCCATGGTCTTCATCCCCTTGTAGGTATTCAGTAGGGTTATGTGCAGCCTTTGGGCACATGAGCAAAAATGATCATCAGGATTATTTCTGTGATTCCAGGTTGACTACCAGGCACAGCAAAGAGCCACTGGACACCCAGGGCCAGAACAACAACCTCTGTCTTTTGTGTTCATTTGTAATTCATGGGGTTTAAAATTTTTTAACCAAAGATGCCCAGTGATTGGAACTGAGGACATGGAAATGAAATGACTGAACTGATGCCACCAAAGGAGAAGGCAGGTGACAGGTTAAGCCAGGGCAGATCCACTAGGAAACTAGTGAAGCTAAAATTTCAATGTACCTAATCCTGGAGGGGTCCAGGGATTACCACATTTTTTGAACATTTTTGGTGATCTGTTGTGGAACAACCCCATTGAAGAAGATTGCAGTGGTTATCCAGACCTTGTTGGTGGTTGCAAAGGCGCCTTCATAACAGTTCAAGCTTCCAGACCCCACAAAATGTAGGTCCATTGGGTGAAGCCCTCAATAAAGCCCAAGATCTGCCTGGATAGTCCAAGCACTGAGCCACTAGGGAAGATACAAATGTAGGTGAAAGATGTGCATAGGAATTGTTAGCTAGGATCTGAGAGTAAAGTGTGTCTCTTATGATGACTTCCATCCTCCCTAGAATGGCTGTCTTCATCCTTACTCAGTTTTTCAAATATGGTGCCAGCTGAGGGCTGATTAGCCTTATAGTTCTGGGTCCAAGGTAAGTCAGCTTTGAAATGGGCCACTTGGAGTAATATTAATTTCTTGAGTGTCTACTGATTCACAATTTCAAAAATGGCAAGTTCATAAAAAGTCCTGAAAGACTAAGCAACTCTCCTGCATTTACCCACAGAGCTGTCAGGAGCCTATATTTCAACATTTTAGAGGGTCAGGCTGGCCATGAAACCTCTTGATGCTAAAGTACTATACTGCTATATTCATAATATTACATCTCCTGCTTATCAATTAGGCTATTATAATTTTAGGAGCTCAGCAAATACACACATGAGTACACACACACTCTCTCATACACACACACTTAAGTTGTCACTATATATATGTATTATATCTGCCAGCTGATGTTTTACATGGGTGATATTGGGTTTCATATCAATCTTTTGTTCCTAGAAATTTGTTATACCATTAAGCCTACTAACTGGTGGTGTACTTTAAATCTGGACAAATTCTGAATCCAGAACTGAATTAGGCTGATTTAAAGAGATTCAGGAGGTATCCAAATGGAAGCAGTAATCATCCATGATGGATCAAATAAGAATCTCTACACTTCTGAATTTTCATTCACAGTTTCGAAGTGAAGGGACAGACGTAGGCAGTTGGCATGTTTAGGCATTTGTGTATCTACTTACCTTTAAACACAAGCAAGCATAGTGGCTATGCCACATAGTCTAGGGTAGTCACTTGCAAGTCACCAAAAAAGAGGATATATATCATCAAAAAGGGCAACAAAAGAGGGTAATGATTTGCATAATATGGTCTCCATAGGCATTATCTGTTGCACCATGCAACAGATGTTTATGTAGATTTCTTAACTTGTATCAATTTGCTTTCAAAACTCATGCCCTTTGCGTAACTGCACAATAGGATTTCAGCTATTGAATAAATTCCTGAATGTTAAATCCCATTGAGTCAATGGGTGTGCTCTTGTTGAGATTAGCAACAGGATATTGACTAAACTCAAAAGTGAAGCACAGCTGGAATCTTCCTATGCCTCCTAATATTACCTATATAATTATAAACCAGGTAGCTAACATCTGTTTGGATACAACAACATGTCATCTGTTTGGCATGCTGTTTCAACAACTGCCTTTTATTGCATTCCTTCTGCATCCCTGGGGAATTGTTCTTTTCACAGGTTTTCTTGTCTCACTTTTTTTGTTTTTCTTGTGAAGTTTAATTTTAGCAATCCCACCCCCCCCCCCTCCGACAAATCAAATGTAATGCATACAGGCAGAGAAGAGTCAATCTATAAACATTTTGATTAGGAAACAGAAAGCATTTACAATGTGTGTGGTGGTGTTTTTTTTTTTTTTTTGCATCCTCTACATTTCATATTTACCTGTAGGCATGTATAAACTCTTCTGTTAAAACGGCAGCTACTTATAATTTACGGAATGACACTAAGGTGGGCAGTCCATCTTAAACTGACAAAACCCAGATATTCTCTTAATTTTACTCCAAGGAATTTTAAACTGACTCTGTTAAAGCCAAGGTTATTTGCCTTGGGGATGCCTAATGGAAGGATTATTATAGCAGTGTCCACAAATAGGTATCTTGAGAGATCCAAGGCCATGGTACTTCATTGACAGTTAATAGATTGCGCTATTGCTGTATCACAGTGATCTCTGAGGCCAAGGGTCATACCTCTCCCTTAATATTTAAATAAAGATACTTGACTAGAGCAGAAAAACAGCTTATTGCCAGTTATGGTGGCTGCTCAATTTACAAGAACCTTTACAAAGTCATGCTAATTCCCAGCCTCCTTAGAATGCACGGTAACCTTTCATAAATCCATCTTTTCCAGATGTCCTTGGAAATGACAGTTATAAAACTACAGATGATTTGTAATGCAAAATGGGGACTGGCAGACTTGAAGATTACTTCTCAGTGTACTAAAATGACAGAAGACTATCTCTAATAAAAGGTTTAAAATGCATCAATAAGTATCTGCCAAAACAGTTCATGAGCACCTTAAATATGTTTAATAACTTCTGTTGTGGGACAGAGTGGGCCATGGCAGGGAGAAGGTGGACAATTTGCATAATATGACAAGCAGTATCAATACTATCCTGCAGCACAATTGCTGAACATTTATTTCCAACAAATGATATTTTTTAATATTCTGTGCTTGTAAAGATTGAGCAAACATATTAGATATTTAGATCTTCATGTTTTCTATTTTATATATGAATAAAGACTGTCTTCCATATTCCTATGGGCAGCCCTACCATTAGGGAATGTGAGGTAACTGCTTTGGATGCCAGTATGTTCCCCTCTTCTAATAGGGCGCATTTGAGTATGCCACACAACTTGTTCTGACCTGACCCGACCCTCTTCCCTCACACATGGCAGACAGAGATGCCATCTCATCAACTCCCAGTACAGTCAGCATCCCTAATGGGAAGGGCTACCTTGTCCTCTGCCCCAGGCAACAAAATATCTTGGGCAAGCCTCACCACTCTATTCTTCGGATAGTAGATATTAAGGTAGAATTTTTGTTATATTGACCACTGAAAATGGTTAGTCCTCATTTTTTAAAAAAAGCAAAGTGTGCTGATTATATACCACCCCATAGTGCTTAAAGCACTCTCTGGGCGGATTACAAGTTAATTATGCAGCCGATGCACTGCCCCCCCCCCCCCACACACAGCAATCTGGGTACTCATTTTACTGAGCTTGGAAGGATAGAAGGCTGAGTCAACCTTGAGCCAACTTGTTGTTGTTTAGTCGTTAAGTCGTGTCCGACTCTTCGTGACCCCATGGACCAGAGCACGCCAGGCCCTCCTGTCTTCCACTGCCTCCCGGAGTTTGGTCAAATTCATGTTGGTAGCTTTGATGACACTGTCCAACCATCTCATCCTCTGTCGTCCCCTTCTCCTCTTGCCTTCACATTTTCCCAACATCGGGGTCTTTTCCAGGGAGTCTTCTCTTCTCATGAGATGGCCAAAGTATTGGAGCCTCAGCTTCAGGAACTGTCCTTCCAGTGAGCACTCATTGAGCCGGCTACCTGGGATTAAACCCCGGGCTGTGAGCACAGTTTTGGCTGCAGTACAGCAGTTTAACCACTGCACCACGAGGCTCCTTAGAAAAATGACTCCACAACTTGGGAGGCTCTGTGGCTCTGCAGTTGAGTATTTGTTTGCATAGAGAAGGTCCCAGCCTCTGGAATTGTTGTGTTTACAGATCCCAGGCAGCAAGGCTAGAAGGTCCTCTGCCTGATTCCCTAAAAAGCTACCTCCGGCAGTACAACTACACAATAGAGACAAATTGTCTGACTCCATTTGACTCGATGGCCAAAATCCTGTTGTGTAGTTATGCAAATGATGTAACATTTAGTGGTGAGTTGTGCTAAGTTAAGAAATCTCTGTACACCATATGTGTCGTATAGTGAGTTGTGTGACTCGGTATGCAGCAGCTCATGCCTATGAAAATTTCTTAAGTTACAGCAATTCTCTTCCAAAAGTCACATCATTTGCATAACTGTGCAACAGGATTTCAGCCAATGTGTTTGTCTTAATAAAGGTCAACAGGTCAACTAGATCACTACATATAATATGTGAAATAGGTGCATAAAGAATGGGATATGTCAACTAAAGAACAGGAAAGACATGTAAACTAAAGAGCTTACCACCTGAACACATTTCTGTTTCCTTACAGGAGCAACCATGTTATACCTTGATGAACGTTTAGTTGGGACAGGAAAGCACAATTCCTTAAGGTTAGATACAGCCAGTTGGCTGTCTGTGAGCCATTCCTGTTTTCCACAATAAGGACTACTCAGTTGAAATGCTGTGTTATTGTTTGGAGAGAAGGGAACAGAAAGCACTATCTTCTGCTATACATTTAAGCACATCTGTTGAGATCACAGGAGATGCTCTTTTGCACATATCTCTGGGAATGTCCCACTGAATACAAAACAACTTGCTTATAAGCAGGCACGCTTAGAATGCATTTACAATAAAAAGTCTATTATAACACCATATTATGCCGTCCTAATTTCCAAATGTACTTTCTTAGAAGTTTTGAGAAGCCAGATCTCAGAATACTTGTGTAGGTTTTAAGACTAGTTTAAAAGTAAGAACACTCTGGAAAAAAATGTTTTAAATGGTTCTGTGAGGCAACTGTTTCAATCTAGTTATCTGTTTGTATCAGCAAGAGCAAGGGGTGTGAAGAATACTCAGTTCCTCATTCTCATAAATTTAGTTTGTTTTGCTATACCAAGACATCTTGATGAGGAAATTCCAAGCTTCACAATATCCCTTGCCTTGAGCCTGAGAGTTCAGCGAAGAACTTTTTTTTTCTATCAAGGTTTCTGCAATTTGCACAGATTTATGCAGTCGGAGCAAAAGTAGCGTCCTTTCCTTTTCATAAGTAAAATGCATGTGCATACATACACAGTGTGCAGAGGGACTAAAGAGATATGTTTAAAAACATGCGAACAACCCATCAAATGCTTATTTTAGAAGTCCATGTAAGAAAGCAGAAACTGCTGTAGTTTTGCTAGTTTGCATAAATTGCTCAAGTTACGTAACCTGCATGCTTTACACTATTTGCACAAAACTGTTGACTTGATAGCACAAGAAAATATCTTGCTCTCTCTCAGAGCAAAATAATATTTTTTGGGAATTCCTCACCCTCAGCTGTGAGGATAAGACAAGCAAGGATTTGATGAATGTCATTGTTCTTGCACTAGACATGTCTGGCGAATTCCATCTTGCCAAGATCTTTTGGACTTTACATTTAAGAGTAACTTTCCTGGCTAAATCCATCTTGCTATGAACTTTTGGACTTTAAGTTCATCACACTGGTATAAACCGGATGGTGTTTTGATTCATGAAAGCTCATGTATTATATAATTATGTTTTAGTGGCCTATAAAGGTATCACCTGTTTTTGCATTTGTACTTCTTTTGAATGGTTCCCTTAGAGAGGTAAACAAATATCTGTCATTTTACTGCATGTGAACATATCCTATGGTAGACAGAAAAAAATAAACAGCATTTTGTGTATTGCAGGGTTGCGCAACCCATGGCCTAGGAGTCTGTACGCTCCGTAGCTTGATCTCATGTGGCCTTTGGTCTAATTTCAAAATTCCGGTGAAAGTAATCAATTCAAGTCTGCATGAGCTACCTGTCTTTTCCTCGGCAGCCCAACAGGTGATGAATAACAGAGACACCTGTGGATGGAGTTTCAGCCTAGAATCCAAGAAGCCTGGATTCAAATCCCTGCTTGGCCATGAAAATTCATCAGGAGGGGGTTGACAATATCCCCTTAATTATCTCAGCTATCCTGAAAACCATATTAGGGTCACCATAACTTAGATGTGAGTTGATGACACATAGCAACAAGAGAGAAATTGGGGTGGTAGAGAAAAAGAGGATGACAGAAAGAGAAAGAGAGAGAAAAGAACAGCAGAAAAAGAAGGTGAAAAGGCATCACCTCACCTATGTTTGGCTCCCCTCACATCCATCACTCAAATCCTGTTCAGGTGTTTGGAATTCACATTTGTCTATCACAGGGGAAGGGGAGTGCTCTAGCCCTACTCCCTCTGTTTCCTGTACCACCATTCTTTTACACATGGAGAGTAATGCATCTGGAAAGGTGAATCTTTGCAGATGTACAAAAGATGTAGAAGAATGACAGCATTGGTAGGGTAGTGGGGTGCAGCTGTGGCTCTTCCGTCTATTTCTGCTGAGTAAATGTGAGTTCCAAATAGTCATCTAGGGCATATTTGTGGCATTGGCCTTCTACAGACTACTCCTCAACAGAAAATTTTTGGACTACAACTCCCCAAACTCCTAGGCTGCATGGCACCTGAGAATCTGGGAACTATTATTTATTTATTTATTTGATTTATACACCGCCCATCTGGCAGCCAAGGCCACTCTGGGCGGTTTACAACAATAGTACAAAAAGTTACTTTTCCAAGCCTTGTCCCCCAGAGAATGATGCTTTCTGAGGAAAAAAAAGTTCCTCATCCCTAATATATTGGTTGCAAGATGAAAGAATATCTGACAACCTCCAATAGCTTTATAAATAAGAAATCCACAGAGTTTTAGTGAGGCCAAGATGTTGCCATAAATTGTAAGATCTGTAAGGTAATAGAGAAAAATGTTGCTTTGCTGAAGAACTCATTGAAATGGATATAATTATCAAAGTGAAAATACCCAAAGAAATTCTTGTGTTTTTTTCTGAATATGTTGACACAAATTGTGCAAGTTAACACAAGTTTACAAAATACTCAGAGTCTCCCCATTTTACACAGCTCTGCTTATAGCTTCTTCTTTTTAAAGAAAGTAATTAAAATATAACCCCTGTAATAAATAGATTTTCCACCAACTGTCCAAACGTATGAGAAGGTCAGTTCAAGTAACAGGCACTAACAACGAATTGTGGGTCTTCAATTTTCTGTCACTTAAAAAGTAATGATTATTAATAACCCCTAAAAGTCAGAAAATAGCATCCTCAGAAACTCATTCTGGATTAACTTGCCTCATAAACCTTTAAGATGACAGTGTTAGCTGATAGAATTCACAGGACTTGCTGTAGCAAGAGGTATTTCTTCTGCAGTTAACGCTTATCACAGCTTTGTTTTTCCTATTTTCCACTCACAGCCATCCCTTTTAAGGTTCTATCTCATACAAACATGCACCAACATTTTACATTTTTATGCAGCCTTTTTCTTATTGAGATATAATAATGTTATTAAGAACTAGGCTGAGGTAAAAATACTCAGCATATTATATAGACAGTTTTGGGCAGTTTCAAAAGAAGGCAGTTCCTCATCCCCACCCTTCTGACAGCTTTATGACAATTGTTTCCCCAGTGTTTGCTTACTGAGGAAATATTGGCATTATTTTGAACTCTTCCTCCCCCCCCCCAATTTTTACTGGTGAAACTGGCAGGACTGGACCTGGTGGTTTTTCAGTAGAGACTGTTTTCCATGGATGGTGGCGGAGACTCCTCTGCTCACTGCAGGAATATGCTCCCAAGCACACCAAGGCTACAATCAAACTTAAAGAACACCTCACTTAACACTAGTGAAGGCATTTTTAAAAATCCAGATGCGATGTGGTGTGTGGTGGGGAATCAAAGAAAAGCAAATCAGTATCTTTTCAGTATGGGAAATCACTTACCTAAAGCCAGCAGTTGATTGGAGAGAAGGTATTTTGGCTGAAATCCTGTTTCCATAACTTATGGCACATAAGGCTGACCATATCATCAGCAGCAACAGCATTTTTTTTAAAATAGATATTTCCTACTTCTCTCCTGAAGCTGTTGAGGCTCCCAGGAAATCCCTCTTATTATCAGGAGCCTGTGGATGCCACAGGATGAAAGGAGGAAGTCTTTAATTACTGAAAATCACTGCCACCAGTAAAGTCATCCCAGTAGGGTCTATTTTCAGCAATGAAAGGCCTCCCTTTCCCATCCTGTAACTTCTACAAGTTTTGGAAAATGAATCAGATCACTTTAGGATCTCCAGAAGAAAAGTTGGAAATGTTTAATTTCAAAAAAGTTGCTGCTATTGATGATGTCATCAGTCTCAAGAAGTGTAAATTATGGCAGCAGGATTGAAACCCCCTTCATGCATTTATTCCAAATGCCTGGAGATCAGAAAAGCCTTAGCAACTTGCAAGATGACATCAAACAGTATTGGAGAAAGGTGAACAGATTTACAATTCAAGCAGTTGAAGGAATTATCCCCCACCCCGAATCGTTTTATCCATTGGAGTAATATATATATATATATATATTAAACCGTTTTGTTAATCAATTTTACAGTAATTGAGGTGGGCATGTTTTAGAATTAGTAACACTGTCAGTGTTAAATTATTTGAAGAACTAGAAAAGTAATTTGGAGAGATGTCTATATTTCTTAGGCCAGGTCTGGAGGTGAGGTATCTCCCTAGATCTTGGCTAAACTACAACTCCCATCATCACCCACCACTGGCAGGCAAAATGGGACTGATGGAAATTGTAGCCCAACAATATTTTGAGGTACCAGAGAGCCCAGCCTCTGGCTTAACTATATATTATTTCTGCTCCAACATATGGCACACTTAAAAAAAAAAAACTGTACAATTTTCCTGTGTGGGACATAGTCTTGTCCACACACACTTCTAAAAGCTGTTCAGTTTTTCAAGCAGGTTTGTGGACAAGTCCACTTCCTCATGCATCTGTTAGCATGAGGTTGGCTGCCCTCAGTCATCTAGGCCAACAGAGAAGTGCTCTTATTCACATAAGTATGGGAGGCATTAAAACTGCCCCTCTGCCTTCAGAAGGGTGATGACAACTGCTAATTAATTGCTGAATCCAAAATTTCCAATCCTAGGAATGTTGAAAATTACTCAAGGACAGTAAGTAAACCTCCCCTATGGGAATAAAAGCACATGCTAACTAGCTCATCTGAACTATCTTTCAAATTCCTTCCCTCAATGTACACCTTAACATGGTAAAAGAACTATACAGTACAGTTATAAAAATGAAAGATTCCTTCTTTGATGAAGAACATGCAATTTTGGAAAGTGAAGTGAAAGCTGCTTCGGAGGCAATTGGAAGAAATAAAGGAATAGTCTACTAATAATAGTAGAATATTAAATTGTAGAGACTTAATCTAACAACTAATATGAATACGCCAATGAGTATGGAAAACAAAACTATGACCCACTGACTGAATGATGACCTAATCCCAAAGAAAGGAGTCACCAAAGACTGCAATTGGCAACTGCAATTAATCAGCAAAGGCATCAGACAAGAGTATATTTTATTTCCTTGTAAATTCAACCTATGTGCATGGCATATCACATGAAAAAGTGCATTAGATTCGGATAATGGGGGAGTGAACGTTTGTGAAAGAAACATGAATAATTTAAAATATGCACATTACACCATATTATTGTGAGAAAACCACCAAAGACTTGAAGCTGCTGATTATTGATGAATAATTATTGATGAAAATTATAGAATAAAATGCAAGAGCAGGATTGCTGTTGAATATTAAGGAAACTGAAATAATGACTAAAAAAGTATTATATAACTTCAATGTTGACAATTTAAAAAAATTAAATTATTAAAGGTTTTCTATACCTTAGTTCAATCATCAGTCCAAATGGAGACCACAGTCAAGGTATCAGAGACTTGGAAGGGTAGCCATGAAGAAACTTGAAAAGATCCTCATAGGTAAGGCTATGTCACTAGACATCAGCACCCAAATCAACCATGCTATGGTATTCCCAGTTACAATGCACAAATATGAAAGCTGGACAATGAAGAAAGCTGAGTAGAAAAAAGTCAATTTGTTTGAAGAGAATGTCATACCATATATTGCCAGAAAGACAAATACATGTGTTCTAGACCATTTGACGACAGAATTCTCACTATAAGCTAAAATGACCAGACTGAAGTTACCATGCTTGGGATATACTGGCTGAAATCCTATTGCTTAGCATAGTGATTCACAATTACAGTAGGCCCATTGAATCAATGGAACTTTCAGAGAAGTTGACTCACTAAATCCCCACTGATTCTATGGGTCTATTCTAATTGTGACTTACTATACTAAACAATAGTCATAATGAGAAAACAAAATTCACTGGGAAAGACAACAATTCTATGAGAAGTGGAGCTAACATGAGATGAACTGAACTAATAAAAGAAGCCATGGCCTTTAGTTTGCAAGATCTGAGCAGGACCTTCTGGATGTCATTAATTCATAGGTCACTGTATGGCATACTCTAATCCTTACCTCAGCCTAATGTTGTGCTGGCATATGGCTGTTTTCTTGGGCAGGATGAGGTTTGGATGTGGATGAGGTTCAGCTGCTCCACCTCTTAACCATCTTTTTTTGGCAGGGTGTGGTCTTCTGCTACCAGATCTTCACTGGCAGACCAGTTCAACTAGCAGATCCCCCAGCTGGCTGATCCCTGACAGGTAGCTCTGCTGACATAAGGGCATTTCTGCCAATTCCTAACCCCTTACTGCAATCTCTCAGTTACAGTGGCACTGCCTGCCCAGAAATCGCAATTTGCTGATAGCAGAAATGTACAGTGGCTGATCGTTAAAACCATGACATCCTACTTGATGAGATGATTGAGAACACTCTTCTTCACTGGTTATCTACAGTGATAAAGACTGTGAAAATCTTTCCATCTGAAAGGATCTCATAAACTGCACTAAGCCATTGACAGAGAAGCATTTAATTTATGCAAAGAAAGCAAGCTACTTGGATGGGATGGATACAACAGAAACAGAAACTGAAAATACTGTCTCCTTTTTGACCTGTAGAGTGATCATTAAAACTTTTACCAGAAGAATGAGCTTCTTGAGTTTTAGGTAGTGCAGCATGATAGAAATAAAACTAAAGGCTGCCAAAAATAGCATGGCCATGTGGTGTTTCCCCTTTGTTTCTGTAAAATTTAATTCAAGCTTGGCAACATTCCTCCAATGTCATTAATGGAAGTTACAAAAGTGGATCAGAGGTAGCTGAATGTATGCATTTTGGAGTAGGCCTGTTCAATCAATGGGACTTACAGAGAAGTTGACTTACCACATCTCCAGCAATTCAGTGGGCCTATTCTAGTTGCAACTTACTACACTAAGCAACAGGATTTCAGTCAATACAAGCAATTAACAAGTTTTACAAAACATGTATATGAAATGTTGACTTCACATTCCCATCTTCTCCATGTTCAGCATTTCCTTCCCTACATTATTCCTAACAACCACTAATTAATTTTGTTGTTGGCTGTACCACCTGAACACACCTGATCTCATCTGATTAGAGATGGACACAAACCTAAAAAAAATGTGGTTAATGATGGTTTGTGGTTCATGATTAGACACGAATCATGACCCATCATGAACTTACCGGAAGCCAAACTGGTTTGCGATTTCGTTTTCAGTTCATGCCTGGTAGGTGGGCTACCTCCTTCTGTTGCATTGCCACCCTGCCACTGCCCCACCGCCACTGCCGCCCTGCCACCCTGCTGCCCCAATGAATCACAAGGGGCTGGGGGTGGCAGAGGCATGGCTTCCCTTCCAGGAGCCTGGGCTCTGTCTTTGCACATGTGCCCAACCCCCAGCTGACTGCCCTGATCAGCTGGGTGGCGGGCACAAGTGCAGAGGCAGCGGGCCTGGATCCTTGAAGGGAAGCTGACTTGCTGTCTCTGATTATGATGGCGGCAGCAGCAGTGGAGAAGGGCAGCAGCAGTGGCAGGGGCAGTGGGAAGGGGGCAGGTGGGCATATGTTTTACCAAAGAAAAACAAAGCACCAAAGAGAGAAAAGGTTGGGTCTTTGTTTTGCTTTAGCAAAACAGGATCTCCGAACTGGGTCACAAACCAAATCTCAAAACATCCTGATTCATCGGTTTTTCTGGTTCATCGTTCAGTTCACACCTATCTCTACCGTGTTTCCCCGAAAATAAGACAGGGTCTTATATTAATTTTTGCTCCAAAAAATGCATTAGGGCTTATTTTCAGGGAATGATTTATTTTACAGTTATGTCACCTTCTGCTTGCTGCACAATGCTGCACAATGGTGGAGGGCGGGGTTTCACTTAACTGGGGCTTATTTTGGGAGTAGGGCTTGTATTACGAGCATCCTGAAAAATCCTACTAGGGCTTATTTTCAGTTTAGGTCTTATTTTCGGGGAAACAGGGTACATCTGATCTTGGAAAAGAAAGGTAGTAGGAAGAAAGCAAAATCCAACATGAGATGGGTGGGTTCAATAAAGGTACCATGGCCTTTAGTTTGCAAGACCTGAGCAGGTCTGTTAATGATAGGACCTTTTGAAAGTCATTAAATCAAGGGCCATCGTAAGTATGAAAAATCTTACAGTGTGTTACAACAATCTTGCCTTAGTCTAACTTTGGTCCAGCATTGTGATTATTTTGTTGGGATGCAGGAGTTTGGATCTGGCATAACTCAACTTATCCCTCATTCTACCCTTTCCCCACATCTCTCCTTCAGAGAGCCCTTGCCCTTCTGCTTAAACTACCAACCCAAGGATCAATAGGAAAAGCAGTTTAACAAATTAGTCAAATCTGGAATCCTAAATCAAATCAGCTGACATGGGCCAATTGGTATGATGTCCAGATTGACGCAGGATCAGCAGATTTGGCTTTGCAGTGAAGGAAAGACTGTTAGAACATCTAAAACAGGCGGGAGGAGAAGTCAGACTGTGGGGAGGGATTGTGTGAATGATACTTAGGGGACCAGGAGTGAAGGAAGGGACCTGGGCTTTGCTCCATGAGAGACATTTTATTTATTTATTTTAACTTATACAGTATGCCGCCCACACTACCCAAAGGTCTCTGACATGCAGTTGGTGGCTACAATTTCAGTTCAGTAACAGTGCTTGAAGGGAGTACATTTTAAAAGTGCTCAGTACACATCTCTCTGTCTGACCTCTTTGCAGCCTATCACATCTCCAGATATCATGTACATGTATATGTGTGCACAAAGTTATAACTATTTTGGTTTTTTGCTGCGAGTCAATGGAAGGGCTGGGGATCTGAATTTACAAGCTGATCAGGTTTCTGAGTACAGAATTATGTTGGACAGGACTGATCTTTACAGACCAAATTGGAATCCATCCAATTATCATCTTACAGCTTAACTCCCCAGCAAAACCGATTTCATTTTAAAGATATATATTTTCACTTGTACTGCTCAATCCTCAGGTGCCTAAGCTCATAAACACACCACAGCTTTGACCATTGTTGCATAATATGCATTTTGAAACTGCACCTCTATGCAAACTTTCCTGTTGTAACTCTCGTTGAATACGGTACACCATATTTTTCCATAAACACAGAGAAGATCGTGCTGCAAAAAGCAATAATTGAGGAATAACAAAAGGTCTCTATCTTCTTGCCAGAGGGACAGCACAGACTTCAGGGAACATGGCTAGCTGTCTTCCAACAAAAGCTGGAAACTGGTTAACATGATTTCAGAGAATACAAGCTAAAATACCTGGTTCTTTACAGAGAAAAAAAATTAAGTACAGTCAACCCTCGACTTACGAACTTAATCCGTTCTGGAAGGACGTTCTTAAGTCGAAAAGTTCGTAAGTCGAATAAGCATTTCCCATAGGAATGCATTGAAAACCAATTAATCCGTTCCGGCTGTTTTTGGTTCTTAGGTCGAGGGGCGGTTTGTAAGTCGAACCATTAGTTCCCATAGGAACTAATGCAATGCCGGTTAATCCGTTCCTACCACTAGGGGCAGAATTTTTTCTTTTTTTTCCTTTTAACCTAAGATGACTTAGGCTTTTTTTTCGGTTCGTAACTCGAAATAAAGTTCGCAAGTCGAGGCTATATTTTTCTATCAGAGCGGTTCGTAAGTCGAAAAGTTCGCAACTAGGGCCGTTCGTAAGTCGAGGGTTGACTGTATGGTGCAATGGATAGACTAAAACTCAGGAGACCTCATTTCAAATCCTTACTGGGTCCTGAAGTTCAATGAGTGATCTTGGGCCAGTCTTTTAGTGGACTTACCCAAAAGGGTTACTTTGTAAAATTGAAGAGGAGAGTCTTGTATGCTGCCTTGAACTCATTGGAGGAAAGTCAGGGTATAAATAGTACAGCAAAGAATAAATATATAAGTGGAATTGATACAGTGGTGAGCCCTATAATTGGGAGAATGAAACAAGTGCTGTTGTATGCTGTGGATGGATGGATGGATGGATGGAGTTAAAATAACTAAATTAAAAAAAAAGCCCAGGCTGTATATGCTACACTGGTGCAAATCTCTCACCATGTTGCACCTTTTAATTTTTTAGTGTCGTGTATTATTTTATGTGTGTTTAAATCTGTTTTTAAGGTGTTCTTAACAGTTTTAACTAATTATTTTAATGTTAGTAGATGGTTAATGATTTTTAATGTCATCATTTATCATGTTTTTAACTGGCTTGTCTTTTAAAATTTTGTGAGCCGCATTGAAACCCATAAACATAATATAATGTAATGTAATGTAACGTCATATAACCCAACTGCCTCTAAAAGCAGTTGTGAGGGAATATACAGCATGGTGACCTCATTCAGGGACTTCACATTTTCATGATCAGAGTGTGCATGAGAGATGATGGCCTTCACTGAGAGAGGAGTAAATCTGTCAGTCTCCTTCCCCACTGGTGCCCACCTATCATATTCCTTATAAGATATTGATAGACTTTCCTTTCCTGCTTTTTATTGTGTTATGTCTTTCCAGTTTCTAATCCTACAAAGGCTGAATTTCACATTTCTCTGTCCCAACACCATCTCATGTCTCTCTGCTCTTCCCCATGGTCATGGTGGAAATGTAGAAATAGTCCAAATTTTGGTTAATGTCCCACTGTGTGTACAGAACTAGTTGAAATGTTTTGGTTCCTAAGGTTTAGTGATTAGCAGAGAGTGCTTTTAGTTAAAATCTGCTGCTATTTTTGGTCCTACCATTTTGCCTTGGGCTCCACTCACCACTGGAATGCAGTTCCCCATAACTTTTTTGAAACGTTGGCTTTTGATTCCCCACTTGTGCAACTATGACTGTATGGGCTTACTATCTTGTCACTGCTGGTGCGGTCACTGCAACCAGCACTTCCTCCTCCTCCTCCTCCTTCTTGTTCTTCTTCAATACTTTCTTGGTGGTTTTGTCAGGGCAGCAGCTCCAGCTATTGAGCAAGTCATGCAGCCATTCTATTCCTATTTTAAGGCACTCTGGGAAGGAGTGAGTTTCAATGAACAAAGCTTCACTACTGTTACGATGCCAAAATCACCAGCTTTTTAAAAAGAGGAAGAGAGAAAAAAGAGAAAAAGAAGAGGAGGAGAAAGAGTGAAAATTAAGTCACACCACAACTGTGAGCTTCAGAACGTTTCTACCTGGATCCTATAACAGTCTTTAAAAGTGGCTAAAAGCTGAGTTTGGAAAAGTTACTCCTTTGGACAACAAATTCCAGAATTCTTCAGCCAGCATGGCCACTGGCAATGCTGTCCGGGGAATCTGGGGACTTGCAGCCCGAAAAGTAACTTTGCTAACCTCTGGAGAGCAGCATTTGTCAGGTCCATTTTAAGGCAAAGTAGATAATATTTGGAAGTTGTAACCAGAGCTCCACCACGTAACTTGCTATGTTGGTGCATGAGGCAAATAGCACTGTCTCCCACCCACTCCACCCTGAAGCATGGGTGGAAGTCACTCCTTAGAGGAGAATGTGGTGTCCCCATCGAAGAGAGGGAAAATGTTTCCATTCAAAGAGGATGATAAGATGATGACAATGACTTGAGCAGCTGTAGTGCACATGCCCTGTGTTCCATTCCCAAGAAGGAAGAGGTTGTGGTGGCAGTGGTGATGGCAGCAGCAGGAAGGAGAGGAGGATCTGCTGACTGCTGCCAGCAGCAGCTCTATTTCCAAATGCCTGACTCAAAGCCAGGTGTCCTGAGAGGAAGGAGCATGGAAATCACCTGTACAGGCCTCCTGCTCATAATAATATGAATCTTGGGGGTAGTGGAATTAATTAGCAAAAAGTCATCATCTCTGCAGAGGTTGAAGGGGATGTCCTAACTCTGGAATCAGAAAGGAGCCTTCCCACACTTCTTGACTGTTTAAACTGCTTTTCCACTTCTTGTCTTCTGCAGTTATTCTGATCACTTAAAGACCTCCTCAGATCTTCCACCTCCTGGACCTTCCCACTTCCCAATTCCTCATCTTGCCCAATCTACCCTACGCTGGCTTCCTGCTCCCTAACTTATCATCACCCCACCTCTAGCCATTCCTCTTCACCACTGTTCCTCTGTTTCCTCACCAAATGCCCTCTCTCCATTTAAACTACTAAGTCTCTATGGAAGAAGGACTTCTTATTTCCTTTCGGGCTGCCCCTGCAGAGAGCTGCTCTGAAAGTGAATAGGGCTGAGAGGAGTTGCTTTTATCTTATGAACACCACTAGACTCACCTTAGATTTAGATTTCAGATTTAATTTACATTTAGATTTCAGTACTCTCTAAAATGTTGGTGCCCTGGGACATCCTAGTTAATGTCCTTGTAACAAAAAAAAAACAAAAACAAAAAACAAAAAAAAAAGAGGACTCCCACATTTTCTTTGTTCGGATTTTTATGAAATACTAGAACATGATGAAATGCTCTGACTACATACCATGCAGATGACCTGTGCAAACCATTATTAAAATCAGAATCTTTACTGCCACATGGTTTATTATATAGCCTGACCACTCATGAAGTTATTAACTGTTGTGACAAAAAATACATAAAGGCTAGAAGCCCATTGCTTTTTACCACATGCAGAAATGAAGTCATGGGAACCACTACAGCTAATTGCTGCTGACTGACCAGGTATCATTTATGTGTCAGTTACATATCAGGGAAGTGACAAGGCTCTCGACCAATGTGAAACCAACACTGTCAATTAACCATGCCAGTTTCCACAATTCCACTTCCATGCACAGTCAAAAGCCATTGGACAATGCCCAGTCAATTTAGAAGTTGGTCACATGTGACAGAGATAAAGTCAGAAATATGTCCTGAGGGTGAGTCTCTATATGCAAGCACCTAAGAAGAACCTTATTGCTTCAGAACAGAGGGCCTACCTAATTCAGCTTTCTATTCCCACATTAGACAAACAGACGGCTCTGGGAACTCCATCAACAGAACATGAAAGCAGTAAGTTATCTCGAACTATGGTTCTCCTTTGGCCTCCGATCCTGGTGGCAGAATATTAACCTTCATGCCCAGCAGCCTTTGATAATCTTGTTCTTTACTCTTTGTCCTCTAGAGGTCAAAACTATGGATGGGGAAAGAAGCCTGGAGGCCAGAGAGCGAGTTGATGTTTAAGAGGCAGGGAGGAATGACTGGAGGACAGAATTGTGGGTGCCTTGGAGGCTTCTCTGCACCCTGTATGCTAGCCTGCTGCCTCAAGGTGCAGGCAACGATGCTGCCAGATCTAATGCCAGGTTCAGCTATCAGTCTAATCAGCTTCTGCACATAGAATGGGAGACAGGCTGGCTACTATCTGCTTCTTCAGAATGTCTTCATCTGCTCCCACCAGCAGTAACAGGAAGGCAAAACTGGGTGGAAGAATTCAAGATACTTTTTGTACATTGATATATTAACCAGTCCTCAAAAATGGCTGAAATGCCAGAATTATGGAAATTTGACAGACTGAAGTAGGTATATATTTTTTGTAATAATGCCCTCTTCTTCTAAAAAGCCGCAGTACACAGAATGTTTGATCAATGAAATGTTAGGGCACTTCATCAAAGTACTTTCGCTGCAGCCATCTAACATCAACCTAGCAATATGCAAAATTTAGAATCATATTTCAGGTTTCAGCATCTTTGATCTTTAACTGTCTGATTTAAAACCGGAGGTCAGGGACACAATGGAATCATCCTTTGGTAACAAAAGTTAGGACTGTAAGAATGGAATATATATAAACAATAAAAAGCATTTGCTCAGTTGCACCCAGCTTTTGCCACTAGAGGTCTCTCTCGTAACAGCTTTCTTTTGACCAGGCTCCTTTAATTATTTTACTCAAAGGAACAATTTTAGCTTTTAGATTGGAATTCCTCACTTTAACTGTTATGCTAGAGAAAGATATAATGCCTTCTTAGCTTGTTCTCCTGCTGATGAGTAGATATTGGGTTGACTGAATGAATCATCTTGGATATTTTAATACACAATAGGTAGACTTCGGCACAGAAGTTTGAGCTTTCACCTTGGCTTTCCAATGACTGAACATTTTGACCAGATAAAAACAATACAGTAAAAGTGCCATACTGTTGAGAGAGAGGCAGCGTGATACTCCAACTCCTCAGAAGACACCCAGGATCCAACATATACTTAGATCCCATAATTGCAAGCATGAACCCTTTCTGACTCCTTTTGGAAGAAAAGGTTGAGTGTATTATTACGGTTATTCCTTTACCCTTTTTTAAGAGCAAGAAATGGAGATACTGTATTGAAGGCATGCATTTATCTTTTATTAAAAGTCATCTTAAGGCTTGCCCAGATGGCTCCTTCCTGAGTTTCCATTGGGCACCATAATATACAATTAAAAGCATGGGACTTAGCTGGATTCTTGTGAGCCATGTCACCCCAATAACACAGAATTATTCTTTCTTAGTATAACATTTCTTCTAAGGATATGAGCATACCATCTGCCATTCGGGCCTGTACTGGGACTTGTATTTATTATTATTATTATTATTATTATTATTATTATTATTATTATTATTATTATTATTATTATTATTATTATTATTATTATTATTATACCAGGCACAGTCAATCAAAATTATAAAAGCATTGACTGGTATTACATAACAAATGCAGGTTTTGACCAAAACATCATCATCATCATCATCATCTTCAATAATAATAATAATAATAATAATAATAATAATAATAATAATAATAATAATAATAATAATTACAGTATTTAACTGGTGTTATTTAAGAGATATAAGTTTTAACCAAATACCTAAGTATCAGTTAAATATTGATGTAATATGCATGCCATTCCTAATATTGCCATTTTTTTCTTTTCTAATGGTATTTTTTTAGAGATCTTCAGCTGATTATAAAAGTTAATAAAATTTCACAGCATTGCTCCCAATGCCCTGATGACTATGGGGACACTAAAATGTGTTTCATTCACAAGTGACTTATTTGTTTCTATTGCCAGGGTGTTGTTGTTGTTGGAGCATCATGTCTCTGCATGCACAACAGGGTGCTGCCACATGCATGAGCTTTATTGGCCTGCCTTGTGCAAACTCCTGTCCTACTTGTTTGGGGATTCATTTTGAAATGGGTAGACATTAAACACAAGCTCACTTCTCTTTCTTCAAAACTTTCTTGAATGCTGAAGATTTTCTTCAGTCACTTGGATGGGGTGGTTCCTCATCAGAGACTGTCAAGCCAAGGAACAGAGAAAATTTCATTTCACAGTAGTTGGGTTAGTCTGCATCATTTTACAGCAGTCTGCATCCTAATCAAGTCCCCCTCTCACTGCTTTTAGGAAGGATGTGAAAGATGCATCCCTTTCAGCTGGCTTATGAAAATATTTCCTCCTTATTGTGAGGGTTTTAATTGTTTCCAGATTGTGCTGATTTTCATATTTTTATGGTTGTACCTGTTTTTATCTGCTGTTTTTAAACCCTTTTATGATATGTATAAGTCTCTTTGAGAGCTACTCCATAAAGAAAAGGATAGGTTAGAAATGCAATAAATAAATACACCATAATAATTGGTGGGAAACTACTCCAGATTTCTGTGAGCCCATGCCCTGTCCATAACATGTCCCAAATAGTGTTCTTGTTTTAGCTCCTTTCTGATACCTAAGTAATACCGGAATGGAGACAGGAAGAGTGATATCAGAGTTCAGTGTGAGATCCATGTGAATTTGGTGTGGGTTAGAATTTCATTTCAGTTTTCTTCTCGAATGTACTCAAAATTCAGACAACAGAAAGTAAAACTGTCAAATTGCCCATCCCTAGTAGAAACAGGTAAGAGCATAATTTCAATTTCTTTTCGATCTGAATTTCTCAGAATTTCCAAACTGCAAATGTGGGGGAAGTGAAAGAGACAGATGTTTGCTTCTCTGCCACAGATAGGTACAAATATTGTTTTATGTCAGTTTTGATCAGAATTGGTGAATATTGGCAAATTTGAATGGGGAAAAAAACAAAACATATCTGCCTATCCTTCGTATGGACATATGCTGAATTTTCTGAGTATCTTATTCTTTAATAGCCAGGGCAGCTGCCAAGACAGCATGTTTTCCCATTTTATTGTCTGGCAGTGTCAACAGCTGTTCATCTCTCAATTTATTTGACTGCCCCCAAAATAACTCTTCTGCTGCCCTCCACGCTTTGGCTGAAATCCTATTGAGCAGTTACGGAAATGGCATAACTATTAGATGCAAAATGCTGTAAGTTGAGAAATCTCCATAGACCTCATGTGTTTCGTACTGAGTCACATGACTTGGCATGCAACATATAAGGTCTATAGAGGTTTCTGAACTTATGGCAATTCATGTCTAAAAGTTGCATTGTTTACATAACTGTGCAACAGGATTTCAGCCTGTGTGTTATAACTTAGCTTCATCCAAAGGTGATTTATGGAGGAAAATGGTAGCCACCAGGGGATGGCTGTTGATTATACTGGGCCTCTTTTGCTTGCAGAATATGCTTGCAGAATAACTCCTTCTCATTGAGTTATGTTTATCTCCAGACTACGCAAGCATTTAGTTTTTATTCATGAGAAGCTGGTGCTTGTCAGCGCTATTGTATACACTGTTCTAGTGCAATGTATTTACTCTCACTAACATCCATGGAAGCTACTTCATTTTACAGAGGCTCAGGATTCCATCACTAAAACTGTGTCATTGACCTACATTATGCTGCTCAGGCAGTTGTGGCCTGGTCTCTCCTCTTTCCTGAAGTGGAAGAAAACCCCTCTTGTGAGCCTTGCTGTGTCAGTGTGCCCCACCACCGCCATTGTCCTCACAGAGCAAAACAGAAGGCAGGTAGGCTCTGTGGTAAGATGAAGTGCTGACTGCTGCTAAGTGCCCGGCACTGCTTTTCAGAGAATCAGCCAGGAACCAGGGTCAGGGCCTAAGGATCTTTCCTCAGGATTGGGCATTGTAGGCCAAGTGCCCTGGAAGGTTGCCTGAGTTGCTGGTGCCCTGGTTATCTCCCAGGCCACTCCTTCCACAATGCCTGGCACTAGGGACCCCTCAGAGCCAGTAGTTTGTGACCTGGGTGGCTCTGGGGAAGCATACATTATGTTTTTCAGCTAGCGTTGATCACAAGTTTTGGTGGGGAGAATTGGCCAAACTGGAAAGCTAGCCCTGCTTTTCCACTAGATAGATATACTGGACCAAACGTTGCGACAACTGAACATGATAGAATGTAACTTTAAAAAAAAAAAAAAAAAGGCTATGAAAACCAGCAACAATTATTCAATTTCTGGATGTGTTGTGGGCAGTACGTGTTCAATCTGTGGTGGAAAACTACTAGAAACATAGATATGCCACCAAAAGCAGTAAACTTTGTAAAGAATGACATCTTTCATGAGCTCTGGCAGTTGGTAACAACTGAGTTAACTGTATTTAAATAAACACATCTCTATATACAAAAGAGATATAAAATCTTTTATAAACATTATACAATGCAAAAGTATGGGAAACTGGGAAACTGTTTGTTCCAAGAACAAGACTTTTAAAAATGCAAACAGACTTGCAAAACCAAAACCATCATAAACCCTTCTTTGTCTTTTGTTTCTTTTTCACTACACAGTTGTACTGATTTCAAGCTTCAACCTTATTGCAATTCTATAAATACCATTTCTTGGACCAGGGACTCAAGGGGGGAAAAATTCTAAAAGCAAGTTTGGAAACACCCTGGATTTTCACTTGATTTTATTTCGTAACTAGAGCATTTTTTAAAATATATATAACAGTGGCCTATTTACATTGTTTCCAAAGTCATCTACGTTTATGTTCCCACAGAGCTTTTAAAATGGCTTTCCCGGTAGCGATATGATAACATAAGCTCAATTGCTTTGTTTACAGAGAAACCTTGGCATAAATACATAGGAATATGGAATGAGAACAATTGCCTTTAGCAGCCAACAGTGTAAGTCATCCACAAGCTGTCATCAGGAACTGAAACACGTCTGCATATTTGGTACCATGTTTGGCTGTCTAATCAAAACAATATGTAAACTGTTGGCAAGTAAGAGGGATTGCCAAGCCAAAATTATTTACAAGTTACATCTGTGTTTCTGGAGGTTTTTACAGAAGGAAAAGCAAAAAACGGGCAAACAGTCTGTCAGTGGTGCAATACTTCTGCCTCACTTCTTCATATCACACAAGTTGCCTCATCTTCCTCATTCTTCTTTTCCCATTTCTAGCATAGGGACTCTTGAGAATCCCCTGGACTGCAAGGAGATCAAACCTATCCATTCTGAAGGAAATCAACCCTGAGTGCTCACTGGAAGGACAGATCCTGAAGCTGAGGCTCCAATACTTTGGCCATCTCATGAGAAGAGAAGACTCCCTGGAAAAGACCCTGATGTTGGGAAAGTGTGAAGGCAAGAGGAGAAGGGGACGACAGAGGACGAGATGGATGGACAGTGTCATCGAAGCAACCAACATGAATTTGACCAGACTCCGGGAGGCAGTGGAAGACAGGAGGGCCTGGCGTGCTCTGGTCCATGGGGTCATGAAGAGTCGGACACGACTTAACGACTAAACAACAACAAGCATAGGGTCAGAGGGGCATTTAAACCCCTATTCAGATGTTCAACTTGAACCACGTAGGCGTGAGTAGTAAGGTGTGGGACTGTGAATGTAGGTCTCACTTCCTATGTCCCAATGCATACCACCCCTGCTTCCTCAGTTTAATGCTTACCTCTCTTGCCCTCTCAGTTCAGACTTGACCATGTTGACACCAAGATATAATGGAAATTCTTTTTCACTGGAACACCAATAGACCTCTCCAGTACAACCAGGGACTGGGCTTTACAAAGTGAACATGAATAGAACTTGCATTCTGATGTTCCTGCTCAGCATGGCAAAGTTCTGCACTGAAGGGCAGGGTTGATATATCCTGAGCAGGGCCTGCATGCACAGCACCAAGACCTGCTTATGTATTGGGCCTAACCCAAATACCTGAACAGGGCTTATGGCTTAAGCCATTCCATTAGCCACCCAGATAAGTACGTATGAGTATGTACATATGGGTGTGTATGCATAGTTGTATCTTGCCCACACACATAGGTGGATTGTGGCCCAGGTGGCTCCTGAGGAGTCCATGCAGCAGCCAGAAATTATTCACCCCTGTTCTACATGGAACACCTGCCCCACAACTTATTTAAATCATTTGTGGACAAGAGGAATAGCCCTCTTAAAGGCACGAAAAGCTAGTAACCTTACTGATGGATTTCCCCATGATTTCCTATCCCTTGCAAGCCTTAAGAGGTTCTTATGGGCAAATAATGCAAGTACTGTAGTCCCAAACATTACCCCAAGGACTGTAATCCCAAATACACAAAGCAGGGATGGGTGAAGAGCTTAGCCTTTTTTTTTCTTTTTCTTTTTTAGCAGCCATTGGCCCACTGAATCCTCTTTTTCCTCCCAATTAAAAAACAATGAATTAGCTCCAGGAGCAGCAATTTGCTTTTAAAAATTGGTAACAAGATCCCCTCACACCATCAAATAGCTGCTCTTCAAAACTAGACGTGGGCTTGCAGCCCATTTTAGTTTCTTCTTTTGTTTTATTTCACAGTTTTGTTGGCCCACAACAGGGGTAGATCTATTATGAAACTAATGAAGCTTAAGCTTCAGAAGAGGGCAACAAGGATGATCAGGGGACTGGAAACCAAGCCCTATGAGGAAAGGCTGAAAGAACTGGACATGTTTAAGAGAAAAGAAGACTGAGGGGAGATCTGATAGTACTTTTCAAATACTTGAAAGGCTGTCATGCAGAGGAGGGACAGGATCTGTTCTTGATTATTCCAGAGTACAGGACACATAATAATGGGCTCAAGCTATAGGAAGCCAGATTTCAGCTGAATATCAGGAAAAACTTCCTAACTTAGAGCAATACTACAATGGAATCAATTACCTTGGGAGGTGGTGAGTGCTCCAACACCAGAGGCATTCAAGAGAAAATTAGACGACCATCCATAAGATCTGCTTTGATTTGGGTAAGCAACTTTAGTCATTTTTTTAAAAAAAATTGTGGTGATCTCTTGTGGAACATCCCCATTGAAGAAGATAACAGTGGTTACTCATGTCTCATTGCTGTTTGTGAAGGGGCTCAAAAATGTAGGTCTGCCATTGGCTCCCAAATAGTCCTGAGGGAAGAAAGGTGGCCCCTAGACACTCCAAGCATGCTTATATAAAAGAAACAGGAAGAATCAGCATAATTTTCAAAATGTACAGGAAAGGTGAGAAGAGTTCCATGCTGTGCTGTTACACTCTGTTTTTCCATTGTTAGCATTACTATTCTAAGGCTACTTAGACACCTTCCCAAGAGAGAACATTGTTACTAGGCCCCATCAATTTGCTTCTG
This sequence comes from Intellagama lesueurii, assembly GCA_037013535.1. NCBI lineage: Eukaryota > Metazoa > Chordata > Lepidosauria > Squamata > Agamidae > Intellagama > Intellagama lesueurii. The sequence goes on along the minus strand of JBAJHW010000005.1, from coordinate 64,523,645 downwards.
ACTTATGGAGAGTCTGTGAACTCAGGAACTTCAAAAGATCTTGTCATTAACAACCATCAGACAACTCAAGGCCCTGACTTCTTTTATTGGGCAACCCATCTCATATTTGGTCCTCTGTTTTTCCTGCTATGTTCATCTGTTTCCACCATTATTGTCTCTTCCAGCGAACTTGTTTTCTCAAGATATGCCCAGAATGAGGTTCCCTCAGTTTATTTTATTTTATTTTATTGTTTTTATTTTATCTATTATTGTTAGCCGCCCAGAGTAGACTTCGGTCTAGATGGGCGGGGTATAAATTTAATGAATGAATAAATAAATAAATAAATAATTTAGTCATTTTTGTCTTTTTGCTTTTACAAAAAAAGAAGAAGAAGAAGAGTGACAGGGTTGCCCCTAAACTCAGGATCCTGCAAAAGTTTTGCTTTAAGATAAGCAAAGTTGTCCCAACACTGTCCTTTGATCTGGAGAGTCCTAAGGCAATTTCTAACATAAAGCAAAACAACCTACAATATAAGCAGAAGAAGAGGAAGAGGTGGTGGTGGAGGTTTTTTATTTTAAAAAAAACTTGGACTAAATTTTAAAATATATTAATTTTTCAAAATGTTTCTAGTGCAGTATGACCAATGCCTGCTGAGAAGTAAATCTCACTAATATCAATGTAGTTTCCTTCCGGGTAAGAGGGTATAGGGTTTGTGGTTTTACAAATCTTTATAACAAATAAAAAATAATGCTTTTCCCATTCTTTGTTAAACTTTATTTTCACTCTCTCTCTCTCTCTCTCTCTCTCTTTTTTTTTAAGTGACCTTTTCACTGTCAGGAGGAATCTGAGCCTGACCCAAGGAGCATGTGTTATACCAACTGCCAAACAGGCCAAAGCAAAGTGTCTACCTCCCTTTTAGCCTCTACCTATTTGTTTTTACAATGATTGCAAGTTTCCATTATAACACTTGCCTGCCTGAAAAACTCTGGCAAGACTTTGGTTTCCATGGTGATACTTTTCCTTTTCATACATATTTATCATTTAAAAGCAGGAAACCCACCCTCCTTTTTTTTCTATCAGTGAATGCTACTTTTAGCACTTAATAACTGAAGTCAAAGCTGATTTATTTTTTTGTGTCAGTGTGTCTTAAACACATCCTGGCTATCACTAAAAACTCATGGAGTGGTGCGGCCTTGCGGTGGGGGGAGTAGTTTATTTTAAACATGACTTCTCAAAACATTCTCTCTCTGTCTGTCTCTCTTTTCTCCATCTCTCTGAACAGGAAGAATAGCTTCTCCTGCCTTCCTTAACATGGTTTCCATTAATACTACAGGTATAATTTAGCCAACTTTCTGAATATACTGTCCCAATATGCAAGATGTAATCAAACCATGTACCTGAGCAGAAAAATGCCAGTGATTTCTTTAAAGTATTGTGGCACCTTTAAGACAGATTTATTGTTGTGTAAGATTTCATGGATTACCTTCCATTTTTTCAGACATCAAAGCTATAAAGGCTCACTAAAGGTGCCACAATACTTCTTGTTTTTGTTTTTGTCTGTTTCTGTCGCTTTTTGAATTCTTGTCCTTCATATTTTATCATATTTTTTCTGTTCAGCAATGCAAAACTCATTTTAGGCTTTTGACAGTAAAAGAGAAGATACATGACTATGTGGAAATTCTGGAATTCTTTTCACTAGCTGGCATTGTTTCAGAATTACAGTGTAATTGCCCATTCTTCAACCTGGGAAAGAATGAAAACTGAGGTTTCTCTTCCTGTATGTGCTTTCAACAATATTTCTGTGTTTGTTTTTTTAAAAAAATTAAAATGCCAAAACGGCATAACTAGAAAAACAGGATTATGATTCTGTGCCCCTCAACAAAATTGGCCCAAGACAGCTTTCTGTCTGAGGCAAATAAAATAATGACACCTCTGCAGCAGCCTCACTGCCTGATGGTATGTCTGGATGTCTTCTCACAGACCTAGAAGACACCAAATTGCAGTTCATTCAGAAGACTTCCTCATTCACCCTCACAAAAATGACATCAGAGGTGGAGTCCTTTTCATTCTTTCACCCACTCAAAGGTCTATTGTATTATAGGCTGGACAGCTTCCCAGCTTGCACAAGGAGGTACCCAGTCATATCTCCTTGCGCAAGCTCAGAAACTGCCTAACCCCTCATGCAATGGAGAGTTGCACAAGTGAAAGGAATGAACAGGATTCTGTCTCATATGTTTGGATCTGAATGTTCATTTCCCCCAGCAGAAGGACTCTTCCTTTGACGGAAGGACAATATTAGAGTGGGTTCTCTTCTCATGTCTTCCATTTCATTATAACATTGGGTGTGAACTGACAAATGTTTGAGTTTCATTTTTTTTTTCCACCTGGTGGTTTCTAATTGTGCCAAGGTGTCAGGGTTGGCATTGGAAAGTCAGGCAGGTGGCAATCCAATGAGCTGAGACAGGTCTTTCCAGAAATCTCAAAAGGTTAAGCCATTACTAACAAACTATTAATAGAGAGGAAGAAGACTGCTGTGGAGGTAGAGTGAGGAGAGGAGTGTCTGGGTGAGGTAGGTGGAGGAGGTGGCAGTGGCAGCAATGCTAGATAGGGTGGCAACAATGGTGACCAATGGAGTCATTGTGGGAAATTAGCAACATTATACTAAGGGCCCTGTCAGGTTTGGCACTGACCCTCACCTAGGCCAGCCAGCAATTACATAGAGCCAGAACTTGCTGGTTTCTCAGGTGATCTCCAAAGCTATATCATTTACAATGACCTGCTTGAGGAAAGACAAGAAAAAAAGCAAACAAAGAAGTCATGGGTGCTCATGAAGGCTCTTTTAGAAACAGCGCCAGCCACATCGCTGTACCAAAATTCAAGAGTATCTCCTATATCAAATGAAACTGGAAGAGTATTTTTTGTAGCAGCAAAGAGGTAGTGGGGCTTCAGCAGAGGTGGACAAGTAAATGACAGTGATGATGGTGACAGCTAACTGGAAATGCTTCGGGTGGTGGATGGTGAGCACAACATTCAGGCACTTCTGACTTACCTCTTGAACCATCCTGCTCATGGGAAGGGTGGTCCTGCGCATCAAGGTGAAGCAACTGGCTTTGGAGATCACCGCAAGTAGTTAAGGTGGTGATGCAGAGAAGAGATTTCTGTTTGAATGACTGGTTAATCAAAGCCCAGTTTAAAGAAAAAGAACCATAAGAAGAGAGAGCAGGTGCCTTGAAACGGCCCATTAGCTTTTAGCACCTGGATCGTGAACTGGACAGAAATGCACAGAGGTCCCCTAGATGGAGTCCTTAGATACATCATCACTGATCTACAGTCCATCCTCGACAAGGACATCATATTTGCAAGAGTCTAGGTACCCTTGCAAGTATGATGTCCTTGTCGAGGATGGACTGTAGATCGGTGATGATGTATTTAAGTGATATTAACTGGGGGCTGTACATTAGAACAAATTGTGGTAGTTACCAGTTCTGGTTTGTCCTGCATAAGTGGTCAACCAGCATGAAAGCTTACGCCAAATAAAACCAGTTAGTGCCACAGGACTTGTGGCTTTTCCTGCTAAAGACTAACAGCGCTGCTTAACCCAACAACAGCCATGAAGTTTCTATACCATGCAGAATATACTTTGTGGAGAAACACTCTGCTCAGTTCACATCCTGTAGCTCTTTATCCTTGTGGAATGTGAAGTAGCAATCATAAAGGCATCTCAAACTTGCTATCCATCTTCCTCTTCCACAACTCCTTTGTCTTCCAGCAAATAGCAGGAATAATGAAAATAGAGATCTATCCAGCTTCTGAAATGTCTTCTTTTGAAAATAAATTCAGTATAAAGAAAAAAGTTTTTATAGCTTTTTTCAAAGAGCAAATTGAGAGATTTTAAAAATCTAAAGTGTGAAATGTTCAGTATTGTAGTGAAATATATTTAGAAGACCTGTTATTGCAACCTAATTTCACATGACCCTTTCCTTCCTTCCTTCCTTCCTTCCTTCCTTCCTTCCTTCCTTCCTTCCTTCCTTCCTTCCTTCCTTCCTTCCTTCCTTCCTTCCTTTCTTTTCCTTCCTTCCTTTCTTTTCCTTCCTTCCTTCCTTCCTTCCTTCCTTTCTTTTCCTTCCTTCCTTCCTTCCTTTCTTTCTTTCTTTCTTTCTTTCTTTCTTTCTTTCTTTCTTTCTTTCTTTCTTTCTTTCCAAGCATTTACTTTTCCTTTTGTCACAATTTGGTTGATCCCACCATATGCAACTCATTCAGTCCAGGCCTTGATAAGATCTCCTGGATTTATTTATCTTCTATTGTACAGCTGAGGTGGTCCTCATACGTGCACTAATAATGTTTACATTTATAAAATGGAACCCAGACATTCTGCTGGGGTAAAGGATCATGAGGTCAACAAAACACAGAGATTAGATCGTCTACCTAAGCAGACTGCAATGCAGTGAAACGTCAGTGATGTAGATGTGTTATCACTTCATTGTGCAGTCCAAAGCCAAGATGTTACTTAGATGAGCAAGTTTCTTAATGGTCTTTTGATTGCTGTGTTTTTTCTCCCATCAATATGTAATGTTACAAAAAATTAAATACATCTGTAAGATAAGGTTCCTAAACCAAAGATGGTCAACTTGTGGCGCTCCAGAGGCGCTAGACAGCAACCCTACACATCATAGACAAATGTGAGTAATGAGAGGAGTTACAGCGCACCACACCTACACTAGACTAATGATCCTCAGAAGCAAACCCCAACATTTAATATGTTATGTGCCTCTAAGTCAGTTCTGCTTATGGTAATCCTAGTAAGGTTTCCAAGGAATGTTAGGTATTTGCAGAGTGGTTTTAGCATTGTTCCTCCCCCCATACATAGTGAGTTTCCATGGCCAAGTGGGGATTTGAACCCACATCTTCTAAGTACAAGTCTGACACTCTGTCTGTTACACTACACTGGCTGTCACATCACCAATAATTGGTAATGGTAGTTGATTGTACTGAAGAAAAGGTGTGCATATTTTCTATCTTCAGGGAGTCCTTTCCATGTTTATTGTTCTGCTGAAGAAGACATGGGTAATTGTAATGGAGCCTCAGCACATTGTAGAGAATTCTGGATGTATATTAAGCAATATGTTAGTTCAAATGAGGTACTGATTCCTGTGTTGTGTTTCACTATTGCTGTGCTTAGACACAGAGTATGTCCTGATCATACTCAGTACTCCTGCAGCTGTACATAGCAGGGGAACATTGATGCTATTGAGGGGACAAACTGGTTTTCAAGACATTTCTACAATTACTGATATCCCATGGTCCTGGGCTTGAACTCTACACTTTTTGGTAAGTCCATGGACCCTAAAGAGAAGATCACATGGAGGAGGAAGAAATGGTTCTTCCTACTTTCCCAGGTGACCTTCCCCTTGTAGTCCTTGTACATCTGGAGTTCATCCTGTCCCTATTTCATTAGCCAGACAAGGTTGCCTGCCATTATCTTCAAAATACGAAGGCTATAGCTTTGAAATCACAATAAACCAAACTATCCTCACCCACAACACTGGCAGAACTAATACTTGCTAAATCACTGAAAGACTTTTCCTCTTCAAGAGGCTTCCCCAGGAGAGTTGGATTTAGACACCCAGATTGAGAAGTTGTCATATTAATAATCAACCTAGAGTTACCCAGTGTTGCTGAAACATTTGAGTCGCCTGTGCTTCTTTGTGATGGTGAAATTGGATGATGCATTTCTTCTTCTTATAAAAGAGATGCTGGTGAAAAATATCTGTTTATCATGGCATATGATTTTTTTTCATCTTTGTATCTTGCATTTAGCATGTTTTGTTTTGTGATTGGTTTCTGGAAGATGAGCACAGGTTTAATTTGCAAGTCTGATCACTTAAATACATATGTTGTGAGATGGAAAACCTCTGTGTTTCCATTTTGAGCTCCATTCGGAGCTGTCCAGATTTGGAACCCCTCACTTCAGTTTTATCTACTATCTATCTGTAACAATTATCTGAAAGAGAACAACTTCTGATTGAAGAATTACCAATAAGCTTTTAAGATTTCACTGGAACACACTTTGAAAGGCAATGGTTTAGACATCAAGGAAGCTTGTTGTTGATTACATGTTAATATCATTTCTACAGAACTGGGTTACAACTTAACATCTGTCCATATCATCAGCCGGACAATATCTTAAAGACCCCTGTTTAGTGTGTGGAGCAGATTTTGATCTAGGAAGCGAGAAATCTTTAAGGAGGGGAACTGATGAGTAATTTGCTTTCTTCTCTCAGTCTTCCTTGCCTGCTTTCATTTTTTAAAGCCACTCCTAGTGAAGTTCATATCTGTAGCCTCAGCATCTGCTTAGGAAGAAATAAATAAAGGAGAGGCTAGACAATCTTTCGTTTTTCAACCACTGCCTTGTCTGCTGTCATTTTGGTTCATTTGTGGCCTGTGCTCACTTGGAAACCTCTTTCTGAAGTCAGAAGGGGGCGGCGGGATGAATTATGTCATTGCACGCCCTGAGTGAGTCAAATACCAGACTAATGGGCTGCTTTCCCTGGCCAAGTCTGCCCCTCCTCCATGATGGCTGAAGGGTTGGAACCAAAAAGAAGCCTTAAGGCAATCTAAATCAGGCAAAATCCGAAGAAACAAAATGAAATAAAACAAAAAAAGACAAAAACATGTGGCACGTTAAAGACTAGCTATTATATTTTAACGTAAGCTTTTGTGGCCGAAGGCTTACATTAAAATATAGTAGTCTTTAAAGTGCCATATTTTTTGTCTTGTTTTGTTTTGTTTCTTTGGATTTCTCCTGATATGCTTGCACAGACGAAGACAGCTACCTCTTCCAAAACTGCAATCTAAATGTTGATCTGGCCCAACATATCTTTATAGTGTAACAGTGACCAGGCCATTGCATGGTAATCTTCTAAGTGGTGATGAGGGCAACAGCTCTCGCTATTTATTTATCCCCATCATTCACTATTTAAAGCAGAGGAGGGAAATGTTAATTTTTGTACTATAATTCCCAGAATCTCCCAGATGCTGGAAGCTATGGATCCAACAGCTAGCTTGTCAAAGTTAATTTAAAGATATCCCAGTAGTAGAAGGGGGATCACAGGGATATTTCTATATACATTTAAAATTAATGATCAGAGGTCGCTGAGAGCACGCTCAGCCCAGGTGTCTGACTGAGAAGTGACCTTAGTCCTTTCACATACAAATTGTTGTTGTTGATGATGATGATGACTTATATACCACTCCATAGTGCTAGAGTCAGAAATTCTTGCCACTCTAGTCCCGATCACCCTGAGATCTTCCAATACTGATCTACCTTCTGCCTATCTCTGTCCTATGGTGCATACCATATGATCTCTTGAATCAGGAAGATGATTCAAAATGGTTGCAGGGGAGGATGGGACAGAGATGCTCAATCCACTCCCCAGTTGCTCTTGTTCCAGTTTAAACTCCTTTCCCATGGTCTTCCCCATCCTCATTTTTCTCTTTCTGTGTGTCTGAAACTGACATTTCCGAAGAATGAAGTCCAAGCACAGCAACTCATCAGCTTTAGTGGTTTAAATCTATACTCAGTGGCCCTGGCAGCCAGATGGGCAGTATAAAAGTCAAATAAATAAATAAATACTCTTCCTTCTTCATTTAAAAACCAGGCTAGCCATATACATATTTTAGGCTATTCTGCATGGGAAAGGGGGAATAATAGGGGGTTCTCATAGCAAAAGTGGAGACAGATCAAAAATGTTTGATGTGACGATATCTATGATATCCTCCATGCTTCCCTAAGCTGGCGGAATAGCTCAGAAGATGGAGGTTAAATTCCCCACTATGCCTCCCAAAATAAGAGCTAGCCTGTGTAGCCTGGGGCAAGCTGCAAAGTCCCAGGGCATCCCTAGAAGAAAGGAATGGTAAACCACTTCTGACTACTTAATACCTTGAAAAACTAGAAAGGAAGACTTGATGGTACAATATTATTACCGTATTTTTCAGTGTACAAGACAATACTTTTCTCTAAAATATTTAGATTAAAAATTTAGGGTCATCTTATACACGGAAGTAAGGAGGGGGGAGGGATCAAAGCGCTTTGATCCCTGCTTTCCCCCTCCACTTTCTTCGCAAGAAAGTGGAGGGGGAAAGCAGGAATCATCAAAGCGTTTTGATTTCTGCTTTCCCCCTCCACTTTTTGTGAAGAAAGTGGAGGGGGAACACTTTCCTCACAAGAAAGTACTTTCTAGTGAGGAAAGTGCTTTTCCCCTCCACTTTCTTCTGAAGAAAGTGGAGGGGGGGAAAGCAGGAATCGCTTTGATGAATCGCTTTGATGATTCCTGCTTTCCCCCTCCACTTTCTTCCGAAGAAAAAAATTCTGGGTTAGAAAAGTGTGTATGTGTGTGGGGGTGTCTTGTACGTGGGGGTGTATTATACACGGAAAAATACAGTACTTATTTTTAATTATTATATTCATAAATGCCACCAATTAACAAATTATAAAACAGCCAAACACTGGACTTCGTGAGAACCCGGCTTGCAGGACCAATCCCCCCCAAATTCTTGCAATTCTAGTTTGGTGAGGCATGAAATGTCTGGTAGGCATCCTTCCTTTCAACTGCTCTCTCTCAAAAAACAAATAGTCTCAGGATTCCCTGGGAATAGGGAATTTCTCTCAAATCAGTTTCAGGCTGTAGTGCAGATATGCCCAGAGAAGTGGGTTCATGAGCTTAAAGGACATCTGTTGAGTATATGTAGCTCGTTCAGAATAAATATTTTGCCAAGTTAAATGGTAAAGGCTCCTAAGAAAAGAATATAAGTTGAACCTTGATAAAAGAGGTATGTGTTTTCTTAGGTTGAAGTTATCTCACTTCTTAGGGCACAAGATAAAATCCATATGTACTCATGTTTTGGGGTGAGGGGAGGCTTGCACTGCATATGATGAGTTGAATCCCACAAGGCGCTGACATAAGATCTCACCAAATAATTCCCCATTGTTGAAGCCGTATCTGGTAGTTGAACCACCAGCTGCCAATGAAGCTAGTTCTTTGTGTCTATTATAATTATCTTCCTTTATGCACAGGCTGCTCACAGTGCTGTGGTTCCTGATTCTTCCCTGATATGGTTCCTGCACTAAATTACTGTTTTTCCACCTCTGCATCTTTGCAGCCTGTGCCTAATGTCTCCTCTGGCCATTGCTAATGACTATTTTAAAACCATGTATTAAGTGCCTGTTATTCCTATACTTAAAGAAACATTTCACATGACTTTAAAGCTTGCAAACCATTAGACTGACAAGCAAGAGAAAGTCTGATCAACACACTGCTGGCCAAGAGAATGGATTAATTTTATCTGAACACAGTGTCACACCTTACTGAGAGTGGAAGCACTCTAAGCCAGGAATGGGCAAGTAGTTGGATGGGAATCTCCTGGTAGACTACAGGATGATTTTGCAGTAGATCATCAAGGAATTCTGAGGGCAGAAACAATTGAAAATGTTAGCATGCTAGAATGGGAGGTCTCTTCAAAACATTTTTTTTTAAAATCCCAACACGATTATGCAGTTGGCAGCTTCTTGCATCACAAAAACATGGGTGGGTAAAATCTTTATTAAACTAAAATCTCAAAAAACAAACAAACCAGAATAGCTTTCCAGTTCTGCAGGGCTCTTCATCAAGCTGGGCATTTTAGAGCTGAGGGATGGGAAGGAACAGAAAAGCCCCCCATTCATCCTGGCCAGATGTTAAACGTGGGCCTCATTGTTTAAAGTGCAATTCCAAAATAGAGGCTGCAAGCTTGTTGAATCAGCTTGAGAGATTATATTTCATCTCATATAACTGTTTTTTTTTTTTTTTTGGTAACAAGTGATGTAACCAGTGATGGGTCCCCTAGGGGGAGAAAGGTGGCATATAAATAATTTAACTAAAATAAAATAAATAATAAATAATTCTTAAAAACCTGATTTTGAGTAGCGAGCAACAACTATTTTACAGAGGAGTAACTGTGTTACAGATGTGTAATCAGCAAAAAGTAGTTATTTTCAAAAGTTACTCTTAAGGGCATTTTAGTCATTTTAATCAGTCCCCCATCCATACCCCTGGTGTAGTGATCACCCCTGGATGAATATTCAGCAGTGTGTTTGCATGTACCAATGAGAGCTGTCGTGAGGAGGAGCCAGAGAAACTACAGAGTCTGGGAAGTTCAGTCAGAGACAGAGAAGAGAGAAAGAGTTTGGGGTTTGAGGCAGAGAGAGTGTTTAAGGAGTGATTAGTCAGAGTGTGACCTGTATTAAGATAGAAGAGGTTAAAGTAAAATACTGAAGCTTTGTGTAACTTTAAGAATATGCTTAAGAACTATTCCTAAAACAAATTGTAATCAATAAACCTGTTTCTGTTTAAAAATTCAGTACTGAATGGACAGTCTTTCATAGGAAATATAGTTGGTAAAGAGATCAACTGGTGGCAGCGAGGAAAAGGGCATGTTGAGATACCTTCGTGAGCTCTATGTTTGGTGAAACAAGCAGGGGCCATGGGGTAAACGCCACAATTGGTGTCCAGCGGCGGGATATGAAATAATCCAGTAAAGCCAATGTTTAAAAGTGAATTTTCTGGAGTCGTGGGTACCTTTTAGTCAGAGGTCTGTGGTAAAGAAGTGGGTGACCTGCTAGAGCTTTTGAGGAAAAGCTTAGTGGCGGGGCTTCTGAACCCAGATCTGGGGGAAGCTAAGGAAAGGAACCGACTCTAAAGGAAAAACTCTTTTTTGTTTACCTCAGGATTTGAGAGACCCAGTGGGCTAGCTTGAAATCCAAGGCTCTGAGAGATAAGGGAGCAGTGTTGGATAAGAGCGGAAGTCTGGGTCAGAGCAGATCTGAGGTGATAGGAAAATAAAAGCAGAGGCTTGAAAATAAAATTATTTTAGTGTCTGAGAGGAAGAATAGCTCAGACATTGAGAGAGTAACTAAAAGTTTGTGAGCTGGAGAACAGCCAGAGAGATAGCTGCTGAGTGAAGCGCAACAACATAGTTACTGGAATTAACAGCAGAAAGACAGGTCCTTTTTAAAAGCAGTACAGACGTTAAAGACTATTTCACTCAGACTTAAACATGCCACCCAAACGTAGCCAAAAGGGGAGTCAAGAGGCACAAAGTTTACCTCAGGAAGTGGAGGGAAATTGAGACCCTCTAGCTCCAGTGAAACAGGAGGAGACTGATGAGGGTGCCTCAGAAAAACGTGTCCTAAGCTCCCAAGATTTTGAAAAATGGAGGATAGAACAGGAATTAAGGCTTAAAGAATTGGAGGTCAGGGAAAAAGCGAGGGCTGAAGAAAGAGCTAAGGAAATAGAACTTGAGATGGAAAAAGCGAGGGCTGAAGAAAGAGCTAGGGAACTAGAGCTCAAGGAGAGAGATGAAATAGAGATGAAAAAACTGGAATTAGCTGCTCAAAATAATCATCATAATAATAACAATTCTAGTGAGGTAAATTTCTCAAAAATCGACCTAAAGAAATTTCCCCAATATAGGAAATGAGATTGCCCTGAATCTTTCCTAATTTCATTTGAGAGAGCGTGCTGGGACTTTGAGATTAAGGATGATGAAAGGATGATAGTGTTGAGATCACAAATCAGTGGAGATTTAGCTGAGCTTTATTCTCAGATGCCTCTGGAGCAAGCTAGAGATTTCGAGGCATATAGAAAATAGTATATTCTAGATTTGGCATAAACACAGAACACCTTAGAAGAATATTTCGTTCCCTTACCAAAAAGCCTGAAGAATCTTATGCCCAAGTGGGGGCTAAATTGATTCAATGTTTGGACAAATGGATGGAACGTGAAAATGTCACTTCTCTAGACCAAATGAAAAATGTGGTTGGTTTAGAACAATTTTATTCCATTTTGCCAGGGGAATTGCGTTATTTGGTCAAAGACAAAAATCCTAAAAATGTATTACAGACGTCTGAATATGCTGATTCCATCAGTGAGATTAGAAATCCTCGATTTTCTGAGGTAAAAATTGGTAGAAAAGTGTGGGACGACAGGAGGAGAGGGCCCACACCCAGTAGAGATTGCTTCAGAAGTACCCAAGCTACTGGAAGCCATTTTAGAGACAAACCCTCATCCACAGAGCAGAGTCACCTGAAACATAATAGCTCTGAGGGAAAAGTTAATAAGGCCCTTTATTTTGAACCCAAGGTCAGTAAACAATGCTATGTGTGTGGGGAGAAAGGTCATTTTGGGGCTCAGTGTGAGACTCAAAAGAATAGGGATTTTAACCAGCGTAAAAATGGAGAAGATGATAGTCAGACCAAAAAGGTTTACTGTATAAAACCAGTGGAAGCCATTGAAGAAGGTTGTAACAATGGTTCTGTCTCCATGGCAACTAGCACGACAGAAAATTCTGATCTGCCACAAGCCAGAGTCGTTCAGTACTTTCTTATAAAGGCAGATAATCTTTTACTACAGAGCTCTGGAGAGAAAATTCGTATTAATGAGACATCTTATGTTGGAATTGTAGATACCTGTTCCCACATAACCCTGTATCACCCTGATGTGGTTCCTAAAGAACAAATACTTCCAAACCAAACTGTTACCATCAAGGGAATAAGTTCTATGCCAGTGATTTTACCTATGGCTAAAGTAAAGATAAACTATAGAGACTGGGTTGGAATTTGGGATGTGGCAATTTCTGATCAAATTCCAGCACCTTGCTTGATCGGATTAGATCTCACTAAGCATGTGCAGAGTGCTTTTGTAGTAACACGTTCCCAGGGAGAGCAGTTAACAATTCCTGAGGGAAAAATGGAATCCCTAACCTGAAAGTAACCTGGAAAGCCCCAGTTTAAAAGAAAACTCTGACGTGGATGAAATGGCAGAAGTTATATTTATGAAAAATCCTAATAATTCATCATTTGATAAGGAACAGAAGGAGGATACCACCCTTACACAGTGCTTTGAGAAAGCTAAGGGAACTCCCTCTTCATTAACGCCTGAACGCCCAGAGAGATATATAATATATAACAATCTGTTATATAGGCAAGTTTTGTTAGCACCTCAGAGGAGTGGAGATGGAAACCTTAAACAACTGATTGTGCCTGAAAAATATAGAGCCAAGATCTTAAGCAAGGCACATAGTGATGCTTTTGGAGCTCATATGGGAACATCACATACCAAACAAAGGGTTGCAAGGAATCTTTACTGGCCAGGGTCAGCAAGTTAAGCAGTTTTGTCAGGCTTGTGATACATGTCAAGCAAGTGGTACCATAAATGACAAAACTAAAGCTAAGTTATGCCCATCACCAGTGATCTCGATCCCTTGCCAATGCGTAGGTCTGCAAAAGTCTTCAGAGATCGCAGGGCAAAGCTTGTGGAGTGCTCATTAAAAGCAGAGGGACTGGTGTGATGAAAAGGCCCAGGAAAGAGCATTCTGTCCCGAGGACATAGTGGGGATGCTGAGACCCACAGAGGGGAGTGATTTGCAGTTAGCATGGTCAGGACCTGTAGATGTGTCACAACAGTACTGGAAGGCTGAAGGGACTAGTACTGGGAAGGTTCCTCATGCAGCTGCAAAGGCACTGAAAATCTTGCAAGGCAAACCACTACAGGAGAAACTAGCAATTAAAAGGATAGAACCAGATTATGAAAGTCTTGACACTTCTGACATAAACCAAGTGCCTGAGATTTCACCTAAAAGAAATTTGCATAGGAATCTTGAGGTGACCCGTGATAGTGGTTCCCCACCTATTGCAACTAAAGTACCTGTGGGCAAATTTGTGGGTGAGAATGAAAGCAAGAGCAATAAGATCACAAAGAAGAATGCAGCCATAGATGTTCTGGAGGAGGGGAAGAAACTGCCTATCCTATCCCCAGTTAAGAAACCACAGCCACGAGTCAAAAAGAAAACAGGCTTCACCCGGAAAAGACAAGCCGAGGAAATCCAGTGGACGTCAGAGTGCCAGGTGACTGTCGATGGTTGGAAGAGAGCGCGGACTTCAAAACCAGTCTTTGTTACACCAAACTCAAATCGGGAATTCCTCAGCTGTGTGGGTGCATTGAGCATCGGACTTGGAGCTGGACTGTGCCAAGTGGATGACAGTGAGAGTCTACGCCCAGTGACTTTTACCAGCAGAAGACTTCAACCTCATGAGAGAGATTTGTCTGCCATCGAGAGGGCATACCTGTCTATCGTATGGACCTGGAAGAAACGTAAGCCATACAGATGGAGAAGAAAGTTTACCCTGTGCACTGACCACTCACCTTTGAAATGGTTGAGAAATTTGCAAATGAACAGTAGCAAACTGACCAGATGGTCCTTGATTCTCCAAGATTATGACTTTGAAATTAAAAACATCAAAGGATCTTTAAATGTGGTAGCGGATGCTTTGTCCAGAAGACCCAATGATTAAATGTAAATGTAAATGTTTATGTTTTTATCTGTAATGTGTGATTTAATCTAGAGAAAATGTTTATGAATGTATGGTTTTGAGGACGTTATAATGTGGCAAGTTTAAATAGTAAATGTATTACTTGATAGAAGCCCATATGGCAAGTATGTATAAGTATTGGTAAGTTGTTGTCATATGTGCATGTACATAGCTGTTTGTTTATGAGGGCAAACTGCTGGGTTTCCCCTCATAGAACAAACTTTTTAAGGGGGGAGGAGTTGTAGCGATCACCCCTGGTATGAATATTCAGCAGTGTATTTGCATGTACCAATGAGAGCTGTTGTGAGGAGGAGCCAGAGAAACTAGAAGGGAGGGGTGAGTCAGAGTCTGGGAAGTTCAGTCAGAGACAGAGAAGAGAGAAAGATTTAGGTGTTTGAGGCAGAGAGAGTGTTTAAGGAGTGATTAGTCAGAGTGTGACCTGTATTAAGATAGAAGAGGTTAAAGTAAAATACTGAAGCTTTGTGTAACTTTAAGAATATGCTTAATAACTATTCCTAAAACAAATTGTAATTAATAAACCTGTTTCTGTTTAAAAGTTCAGTACTAAATGGACCTCAGTCTTTCATAGGAAATATAGTTGGTAAAGAGATCAACTGGTGGCAGCGAGGAAATGGGCATGTTGAGATACCTTCGTGAGCTCTGTGTTTGGTGAAACAAGCAGGGGCCACAGGGTAAACGCCACACCTGGTTTACCAGAACTGGCCAATAGAGGGCACCAGAGACAGTTTTATGTATTCTTCACTAAAAAGTATTCATAGCATGGTCTATGGCTCCCTCTAGTGGCCAGTTCCGGTAAATACATGTGAATAATTTTTTTTTCCAGATATCTTTAATATTTTCAGACCGTGGATAGTTGAAACCCTGGACATTGATCTCGCTGATACAGGAGTCCTACTGTACTGAAAATTGCTTTCTGTCAGTGACATCATCACCCTTCTGTAAGTTACACAACTGGTATTCAGCCAGTGTATTAATAACTTGCAATGCAACAAATCAGGAAAAGGGCAACCTGGTAGCTAAGATGCAATGAATAGTGCAACAAGTTCCTTTTAAAATAAACTATTTTAAACTGGAACCAGAACCAGAATATGTAGGAGACAGGTCTCTAGGTTCCAGTCCTTGGGGTGGGGTGGGGGAGTAACAGCATCGATCAAAGATTTCACTGAACTTTGGGTAGGTTGGTGCAGTGGTTTGCACATGTACCTTGATTGACAGGAGTTATCTGGTGTCTAAGTTAGAGGAGAAGAACCTCTAGTCTCTACACTTAGTTTAGACTAGAAAAATCCCTGTCTTGGACCATTAAGGCTGAGAAGGAAGCCCTGAATGCTTGAAATCAATTTTAAACTATCTGTTTTCATGATGTACAGCTGAGCATGCATTTCTTTTACTTGGCCAGGAAGCATGGCTTTTCTCTTTGGAAAGCAAGATATTTTAAACAGTCTTCAGGGGGCTGTTTATTTTAACTCGTTTGTGGATGCGATTTATGTTGAATCATTTTGGCATGTGTGCTCAACTGTGTTGGAGCAAATTGTGTCTGTGGGAGTAGTCAAGTAATGGATGCCAAGTAGAGACAGGTACGACTTAAGTGATCCCTTTTTGTATTGTCTTGTCTGACACCTCTGGTACTGTGAGTTCGGTCCCACCACCCCTTGGCCGGCTGACCTACTCACATGTTTTTGTGATCCACCGGGGTCCTTCTTTTCTGGCAGCTGCCTAGTCTGGAGAAGAGCTTGGGCTGCTCTGCCCTACCTCCTCTGGCAGCCAACCACTCCGACAAAGAGGCAGGACAGGGCTTCTCTCTGCACATCTATTCAGTGGTTGGCTGCTAGAGGAGGTGAGACAGGACAGCACGAACTCCTGCTCAGACTGGGCAGCCACCGGAGAAGGAGTACCCTGGTGGTGCATAATGATGTGTAAGTGGGCTGGTTAGGTGGGGGTGGGGGTGCGAATGCGCAGCATGAAATTAGATACTTTGCATGAAAAGGGATGACATAAGTCATGCCCATCTCCAATGCCACAATCATGGATTTTAGGCTGCAGGGAAATCTTGTAATCCAATCTGTTATTTTTCTCTGTGTGTGTAATACTGAGCTAGTGCTATCCCACTATGAAGAAAATATATGAAAGCATAAAACAAATATTAAAAATAACATTGGAAGCAGAAACAGTGAGTGGTTGTAAGAGGCAACCAGCACAAAGGCAGGCAGGCAAGGGACAAAATGTCAAATTTAACAAGTTTGTGGTGCCTGCCCACCTTTGCACTAGCTGTCTCTCACAGTCACTCACCACCGTCACTAGTGGTGTTATTTTCAATATTTGTTTTATTTTTTATTTCTTTCAAACTGGGATAGCGCTAGTTCAGTACTGCAGATAGAAAAAAAATAACAGATCAGATTGCAAGGTTTCCCTTGGGAAACCCCACACAGTCAAGCACACATGCCAGAGCAAGGGCAGGTGGGTGGGTGCAGGACAAAGTCTCAAATGCAGCAATTTTAAAAGCCTGTGTAGACCCCTTGACTGTTATACAACACAACTTAAAAGTTGTCCCAAGAGGATACACACTCTGAGACAAAACCCATGTGACTACACATAACCTTAAATCACATTAAAAAACCCTAGTCCATCACCCAGTTTATTTCAATAATATAACTGCTCCCTTAGAGAGATTTAGGAAATTCATCTTAAAAATGACTGAGTGGACTAAAATTTACATCCTTGTTCATGGCAGTAAATCAGATCACAAAATTGACTGAAAATACTGCAGCCATGCTCACAAAAGGATATATATATATATATTAGTACAGCTCCCATAATCCTGAAGTCCAGATTCTGTGAGTTGTAGTCAGAAACACAACTTCGCCAAGTTCAGCAAAACACAGGAATATTGGTGTTTAACTTCAAAACAAGATTTATACCGCAGGCCTAAGATGAAATGAAATGAAATCGGGGTACAGGTTTTACAGTTAAAATATATTTACCAATTGTGCTTCACAGAATAAATAAAGGATGTCTGATAAAATTAATGTCCTCATGCAATTTAGGCTTTAAATCAAAGTTGACAAATAAGGCAGGGACATCACTGTATGTGAACCATAGGGCACTTGTGCATATATAAACACCAATTAGCATTTCATGGCAATTTGTTAATTTAATTAGGTGTTTTCAGCCTTTATTTTCAGTACTACTTAATCAGAACACCCCTATTTAAGGCTTTTAGATGAAGGTCACATGGGTGGATCTTGTTTTGCCAGGTGGACTGTCTAACATGTACAGGATCTTGATAAAGAACAGCTGCAATATCCTGATAGCAGCTACGGTTGAACTGTGCAAACAAATATATCTTGGCCTCAGACACTTGCCACATCTGCCAACAATTAGTTATCTATCAGAATTGGAAAGGGGCACTGAATAAACATGATCCGATTTCAGAATAAGCAAACAAACAAGGGATGTGGCATCATTATTAATCAAGTGGATGTGGTGTTACCTAACTGGCAGGCTCAGGCCTGTCAATCGGTAAAGTTTAATCACAAGTATTAGGTAACAAAAGATCTGACCGTTCGAATGCCTTGCAGATGTTCGGGGAAGGAAACAACCAACACGCCTGTCTGTCTGAGGATGTTTTCTTGCTTACGGATGTCATTCTGGGTTGCATATTGTGTTTCACTTTGGTGTCTTCTTCATCCTTGTTTAATCCTCCTCACTCTGTTCAGAAGAAAATTTGTAGTACTTTAAAAATTCCAACATGTCCCTGAGATTAGTATGCTTCCTCTCTCAATCCAGTCCTGGACTCACTTGTTCTACTCATTTAGGAAGTCGAATTGCATTGACTCAGAATATGGGTTCCTTAGGCTTAGTGTTGTCAACCCTGCCAACAGAGTACTACTCTTCCAGATAAAGTTCTTTCCCCAGCCTTACCTGTAACAGAGACAACTTCAGCATGTTTAGAAAAGAACTTACCAACATTTACAAATTTCCCATCAGGATGAGTAGCTCCTGAAAGAAAGAAAAAAGACAATGGCAAACCTAATTCAGCAGTAATGTGACAGGAATTCAAATTCAGGCTCTGGAGCCTTAAATGCCAGGGCAGCCCAAGCTCTCCTGCTGTCTGAAGTGAGACATAAAGTGCAAGTATCCATCGCATGTCTCCCACATTGTACATCTGTATACCTGTGTGCCTGTGTGTGCAGCAACACACACAAACATTTCTGTCTGTCCCAGGAGAAGGCAGCATTTCCTCCTACCTGAGGAACAGTGACGAAGGCAAAAGCACCCATCAGAGGAGGCAGAGAAGAAAAGGATTCCTTCTGCTGGAACACTTCTGGAAGATTCCCCACTCTTGGACATAAACAAGGAGGAGAGGAGGAGCAGAAGGTGAAAATGAACTTTATGGGGGGAACAGTGGCGACCCTGGAGAAAGAGGCGAGCAAGGCAGCTATAGGGCAAAGATATAGCTAGCTATTCCTTAAGCCGCCCAGAGACCTTTGGGTAGTGTGGGTGGCATATAAGTTAAATAAATAAATAAAATAAGTGCAAGACCCGTCAGAGCCAGACTTTGATTTTATAAAAACTATACTCTGCAGAGCTGAGCCATGCTAGGAGATGTGTGCTGTGTAGGCCCTTCTGTTGGTCACTGCTGCCACTGCTGCCACTACTGCCACTGCCACCATCAACACCACCTGGAAACTCCACCTCACCTTCTGCTTCTCCTTCTCTTCTTCCAAGGGCACTGCCAGTATGGCTTCATTTTCATCTCCCTTCACATATAGCTGCTGGGGCTATCCAACAGCTGGCAGAAAGGGGAGGGACAGAGAACATGTTGCTCCACTTCCCTGACACCTCATGTGACCTCTTCCTCAGCCGAATGCCACTGCCTTCCCTGGTTTATCGCTCAGACTCCTTTGTTTGGATGGACAAATCTGTTCATTTCTGAGTCATTCACATTAATTTTTACAAAATATACATACATTGAGCTAGAGAGAACTTGAGATGTTAGAAAACTGAATGTAGGAGAAATCAAAACTGACCAAATGCCTTGTGTTGCACACCCCTTGGGAAGAGAAAATATAGCTTTTACAGGGGTGTGTCTGCAGTGCTCTGTTCCACCTGTTGCTCACCCTGCAGCATGGTTCAAAGCCCCCCCCCTTTTTGTGTGTGTGGTGAGGAGGTTTATATATGCTTATTACTGTTAAGGAAGGAATAAATTAAACTCATAATGCTTACTCAGGTATTCAGAAGTAATAAAATTAGCATGGTAGGAATGGGCGCACTAGATTTTGGTGTTTGTGTGTGAAGAAGGACAATCTTAAGAGATCAGTATCTGCTACATACAGAGGATTTCCACAAGATCAGAAATCATGAAAAAGTCATTTGCCCCCTTACCCCAGAATAATGACGTGAGACCAGAATTATTGGATTAAACACGGGTCACACTTTATTGAATAATAAATGTTGCCAATCCTTTGGCAAAGGGGGGTTCTGCCGTAGTGTGGAATCAGGTTGAAACACACAAGTCTGAACGGACCCTTTAACAAAAACAACTGGGCGAGTCCCTGGCCCAAGTCTTTGCAGCCATGAAGACTGCGAGAAACCCGGCTGGCCCAAATATGACCACCCCCGACCTCAAGCCACCCTCTCCTTGTTGACTGTTGGTCCAGGTGTGGCCCCAACTCATCTCCCCCCCCCCAAGCACTGTAATCGCACGATCCACAGCACTGAGAGTTCAGATGAGCTATACCTTACCTGAGATAGCTATGGGACTCACCAAAAACCTGTTTGATCCACACTACCCGCCACAGCATAGGGACTAGCCATGCTAAGTCCCATGCCCGCCATCGAGCTCACCAAGCTCCCAAAGCAGGCCCCCCTTGATGTCTTCCAGGAAGACATCCAAACCTCGTTCGGAAAGATGTACGCCATCTGACTGAAAAAACTCTGGCCTATCCATGCAGATCCTTTGGTGACCAATCACCGATCCAAGGCTGCTGCAAACAGCTCTGCAGACTTCCCTGTTAACACTCCTCTGGGCAGTGTTTACAGGCAAAAAATTTCTCGCATCCCTCCATGCCAGCCGAGAGACGATGGTTGACCAGACAACATGCATAGTAGGGTATGTGGCTCTCAACCAAGTGAGGTCACGAATCACATCGATGATCAAAGCCTTTCTGCAGTGCCTGGTCAGAATATTACTGCCCAAGTGTATTAGCAACACATCTGGGGGATGGTGACCGAAGGCAGCCGCACGGCAAAGCTGGCTCCACAACATTCCACGGCACCCTCTCCATTCAATCTGGGCCCGCGCGTCAAGTCCAAGATTACTCCCCCATGGGGACATGGAAGCGTACTTCGCTGCCCAAAAAACATAGCTGTGGCCCACGATCATGACATGTCTTCTCCGCACCATAACCATGGCACCTGCAAGACAAAACAAACCAGGCCCCTGCCTAGACATTAGGGAGTGTCCTGATGTACCTACGATAGGCAGAAGAAGCCCACCATCCTATCCATTTGATATCCTCTGGACGGTAGCCTAGAGCCGCCGCCACCGTAGACGCCGCGCCAGTTCTAAAAGAGTGCGTACTGAATCTCAATCCTTGGACTCTTACCCTGTGCAGTGCTAAATCAGTCAGCTTCCAAAACTGGTACTTCGTTAAAGGAGAACTATCGCCGTGTACGAAGAAAAACTCCTTTGCCCCACTGATTGGCCTTGGATCGCCTAATGTGAATCTGCACTGTCTCATCCACTACCCTAACATCCTGCCATTGTAGAGCTACCCTGGACTTGTCCCCTTTTCCTGAGGCGACCACTTCGCTAATCCTGAGGGCACCAAAGAATGTTAATAAAGACGCTGCTTGGAACAAAACTACTTCATAATCATCCCTACATAGAGCTTGCCATTGTTTACAAAGGCTTTCTAAAAGCTCCGGTGATATGGGTGTTCTTGTGTCTTTAACTCTGCCCCTTTCTTTAGACCAACCTTCAGTCATTTTCTTAATGTGGTAGTCTGATGAATAGTCCTGATACCCGTTAATTTTTGCATAGAAAGCCAACACCGATAACCTACCCTGTATAGATCCTGGTGCCAAACCTTTCCTATTTAATTACACTATGAACTGCTGAAGATGTTCCACTGGGGCAGGCCACTTTGGTTCCAAGTTGACTAAGTTCCTAAACTCCTGAAAATCTATACTCACTGCTGAGTACCCTTTCCATGTCCTTGGTGCCAGGGCCAGGCCTATTGCCCTTTCCGCATCATCACGCCAATTTGCCAGACCTCTGGGGGAAGAGTCTCTGGGAACTCGTTGGCTCCTGGATCTAACTCTCTGAACCGCTCGATCTGTTGGTGTGATAATGCATCGGCTAAGCTATTATCTATAACTGGAACGTGCCTAGCCTGCACCAAAATATTAAATTTTAGGGCACGCAATGTGAACGCCCTAGCCAATGCCATGACCTGTTCTGAATGTGATGTGAGGTTGTTTATGATATAAACCACCGCTTGATTATCACACCAGAAACGTACCACAGAGTTAGCCCATTCACCAGCCCAAAGCCATAGAGCTCCAACTATTGGAAAAAATTCCAAGAACGTCAGATCTCTGGTGATACCGGCATGATGCCATTCCTCCAGCCACTTGCCTGCACACCATCTACCTCTGAAATAAATTCTGAACCCTAAACAGCCTGCAGCATCTGACTGAACCTGAAACTCCGCCTTAAGCATTCTAATTCCTCTCCAAAATGAAATGCCATTGAAATCATCTAAAAACTGACTCCAAACTTTCAAATCCTCTCTCATACCATGGTAACCCTATGGAAAGGCCGACTTAACCCTTTCATTGTGGTGTAAAGCCGATGTAGAAAGGCGCGACCAGGTGCCACAACTTTGCAAGCAAATTTTAAATGTCCTACCATCTCCTGCCTCTTCACGGATTGCTGCCTTGTCATGGCAAAGGGGCTTGAGTAATTCAGAGAAGCTATGGGCTATGCCGTGCAGGGACACCCAAGACGGACAGGTCATAGTGGAGAGTTCTGACTAAACGCAATCCACCTGGAGCAGGAACTGGCAAGCCACTCCAGTATCTTTGCCAAGAAAACCCCATGAACAGAAACAAAAGGCTAAAAGATATGATGCTGGAAAATGAGCCCCTCAGGTCGGAAGGCGTCCAACATGCTACTGAGGAAGAGTGGAAGACAAGTACAAGTAGCTCCAGTGCTAATGAAGTGGTTGGGCCAAAGCCGAAAGGACGCTCAGCTGCGGACGCGCCTGGAAGCGAAAGGAAAGTCCGATGCTGCAAAGAAAAATACTGCATAGGAACCTGGAATGTAAGATCTATGAACCTTGGGAAGCTGGATGTGGTCAAAGAGGAGATGGCAAGAATAAACATTGACATCCTGAGCGTCAGTGAACTAAAATGGACAGGAATGGGCGAATTCAGTTCAGACGATTACCATATCTACTATTGTGGGCAAGAATCCCATAGAAGAAATGGAGTAGCCCTCATAGTCAACAAAAGAGTGGGAAAAGCTGTACTGGGATACAATCTCAAAAATGATAGAATGATTTCAATATGAATCCAAGGCAGACCTTTCAACATCACAGTAATCCAAGTTTATGCACCAACCACGGATGCTGAAGAGGCTGAAATTGACCAATTCTATGAAGACTTACAACACCTTCTAGAACTGACACCAAAGAAAGATGTTCTTCTCATTCTAGGGGACTGGAATGCTAAAGTAGGGAGTCAAGAGATAAAAGGAACAACAGGTAAGTTTGGCCTTGGAGTTCAAAACGAAGCAGGGCGAAGGCTAATAGAGTTTTGTCAAGAGAACAAGCTGGTCATCACAAACACTCTTTTCCAACAACACAAGAGGCGACTCTACACATGGACATCACCGGATGGGCAATACTGAAATCAGATTGATTATGTTCTCTGCAGCCAAAGATGGAGAAGCTCTATACAGTCCACAAAAACAAGACCTGGAGCTGATTGTGGCTCTGATCATCAGCTTCTTATAGCAAAACTCAAGCTTAAACTGAAGAAAGTAGGAAAAACCACTGGGCTAGTCAGGTAGAATCTAAACCAAATCCCTTATGAATACACAGTGGAAGTGAAGAACAGATTTAAGGAACTAGATTTGGTGGACAGAGTGCCTGAAGAACTATGGATGGAGGCTCGAAACATTGTACAGGAAGCAGCAACAAAAACCATCCCAAAGAAAAAGAAATGCAAGAAAGCAAAGTGGCTGTCCAACAAGGCCTTACAAATAGCAGAGAAGAGAAGGGAAACAAAATGCAAGGGAGATAGGGAAAGCTACAGAAAATTGAATGCTGACTTCCAAAGAATAGCAAGGAGAGACAAGAGGGCCTTCTTAAATGAACAGTGCAAAGAAATAGAGGAAAATAATAGAAAGGGAAAAACCAGAGATCTGTTCAGAAAACTGGAGATATTAAAGGAACATTTTGTGCAAAGATGGACATGATAAAGGACCAAAATGGTAGGGACCTAACAGAAGTAGAAGACATCAAGAAGAGGTGGCAAGAATACACAGAGGAATTATACCAGAAAGATCTGGACGTCCCTGACAACCCAGATAGTGTGGTTGCTGACCTGGAGCCAGACATTCTGGAGAGCGAAGTCAAGTGGGCCTTAGAAAGCATGGCTAACAACAAGGCCAGTGGAGGTGATGGCAGTGCAGTTGAACTATTTAAAATCTTAAAAGATGATGCTGTTAAGGTGCTACACTCAATATGCCAGCAAGTTTGGAAAACTCAGCAGTGGCCAGAAGATTGGAAAAGATCAGTCTACATCCCAATCCCAAAGAAGGGCAGTGCCAAAGAATGCTCCAACTACCGTACAATTGCACTCATTTCTACACGCTAGCAAGGTTATGCTCAAAATCCTACAAGGTAGGCTTCAGCAGTATGTGGACCGAGAACTCCCAGAAGTACAAGCTGGATTTCGAAGGGGCAGAGGAACTAGAGACCAAATTGCTAACATGCGCTGGATTATGGAGAAAGCCAGAGAGTTCCAGAAAAACATCTACTTCTGCTTCATTGACTATGCAAAAGCCTTTGACTGTGTCGACCACAACAAACTATGGCAAGTTCTGAAAGAAATGGGAGTGCCTGACCACCTCATCTATCTCCTGAGAAATCTATATGTGGGACAGGAAGCAACAGTTAGAACTGGATATGGAACAACTGATTGGTTCAAAATTGGGAAAGGAGTACGACAAGGCTGTATATTGTCTCCCTGCTTATTTAACTTATATGCAGAATACATCATGCGAAAGGCCGGACTGGAGGAATCCCAAGCCGGAATTAAGATTGCCGGAAGAAATATCAACAACCTCAGATATGCAGATGATACCACTCTGATGGCAGAAAGTGAGGAGGAATTAAAGAACCTCTTAATGAGGGTGAAAGAGGAGAGTGCAAAAAATGGTCTGAAGCTCAACATCAAAAAAACTAAGATCATGGTCACTGGCCCCATCACCTCCTTGCAAATAGAAGGGAAAGATATGGAGGCAGTGACAGATTTTACTTTCTTGGGCTCCATGATCACTGCAGATGGTGACAGCAGCCACGAAATTAAAAGCCTCCTGCTTCTTGGGAGGAAAGCGATGACAAACCTAGACAGCATCTTAAAAAGCAGAGACATCACCTTGCCGACAAAGGTCCGCATAGTCAAAGCTATGGTTTTTCCAGTAGCGATGTATGGAAGTGAGAGCTGGACCATAAAGAAAGCTGACCGCCGAAGAATTGATGCTTTTGAACTGTGGTGCTGGAGGAGACTCTTGAGAGTCCCCTGGACTGCAAAGAGAACAAACCTATCAATTCTAAAGGAAATCAACCCTCTCACTGGAAGGACAGATCCTGAAGCTGAGGCTCCAATACTTTGGCCATCTCATGAGAAGAGAAGACTCCCTGGAAAAGACCCTGATGTTGGGAAAGTGTGAAGGCAAGAGGAGAAGGGGACGACAGAGGACGAGATGGTTGGACAGTGTCATCGAAGCTACCAACATGAATTTGACCCAACTCCGGGAGGCAGTGGAAGACAGGAGGGCCTGGCGTGCTCTGGTCCATGGGGTCATGAAGAGTCGGACATGACTTAACGACTAAACAACAACAACAAACCATCTCCTGAAGCTCCCTCAGGGACACTTTTTTCTTTAGTATCATTGAAGGTACCCTGACCTTAAGGTCAGCTAATTTAATGGCTGGCAACCTGGACGTTTGCCGTACGGTGTCCAATTCAATGCCTAAAAATGTCAGGGCGTGGTTGGTCCCTCTGTTTTTTCCTCGGCCAGAGGTAAACCTAGTTCGTCTGCCATTGAACAAAAGGTATATAGTATAAATTTACACCTTCCCATGTTCCTTTCACCACAAAAAAGATAATCATTTAAATAATGGGCCGTATTTTTAACAACCCATTCTGTTCCTAAGCTTCCACTCCAGAAATGAACTAAAACGTTCAAATGCTGCACATGAAACAGAACAGCCCATAGGCAGAGCCCTATCTATATAGAAAAACCCTTGAAAGTAAAACCCCAAGAGTCAAAATCCTGTGGGTGAACTGGCAAAATCCGGAATGCTGATTTTATGTCACATTTTGCCAACTCTGCCCCTACACCACACCTACAGACCATGTTAACCACCTCATCAAAGGAGGTGTATCGCACGATACAAAGTTTCTGAGGGATGGCATCGTTAGCCGAAGCCCCCTCGGGGTAAAACAGATGATGGATTAGCCTAAACTCACCTTGTGTCTTCTTTGGTACTATTCCCAAAGGTGAAACCTGCAAGGTCTCCAAAGGAGCTGTTGCAAACGGTCTCAACACTCTGCCTTCCTGTACTTCCTTGGCAATTTCCTCCCGAACTATAACCTCCATTCCATATACCGATTTAAGGTTTTTGACAAAGAACGCTGTGCGTTCTCCGACCGCCGGTATCCTAAAGCCTTCCTTGAAACCTTCCAGTAAATAAACAGCTTCTTCCCTACAGGGATAATCACGTAACCACATTTCTAGAACTGGAACCTTAATTGGGCTGGGTCCCTTTACCAGTGTTACCCCCGCCACCATTGGGCTTATTCCCAATTCTGGGGCCCTTACTCTGTCTCGAGGCACCAGCCCTGAAGCATGTGGTACTGGGGTGCTGCCCACCGCACACTGCACACTCGTGTCTAAACCTGCCAGGTTTCTTGGAGCACATACCCCTGGAATTGTACTCCCAACAGAGCAGGTGGGGTTGAACCACCTGCCCCGTGCCGACACAGGGAGTCAGTTTCGAGGCAGAATAAGGTGCCCACTATCAGTCCTGTCGCCTAGATTGGGTCTGGCTGGAGTTATAATCTGAGGCCAGAGACCCAGTAGAGGCTCGTCCCAGCGTAAATTTGGGTGAATCGCGCTCCTCATACGGAACGATTCGTCATAAGAAAGCCATGCCTGCCCTGCGAAGTCCACATATGCCCTATAGATGAGATCCAAGTATTGAAATAATGATTGAGCCCACCAAGGGTGGGCCTTTATGACCACCCCAGCGTATATTAAAAATCCAGGTAGCCAATTTGCCCAAATCCTGTCAGGTCTCTTCCTTCTGCGCCTCTCTTTATCCTTCTTATCCTCCTTGTCCAGCTCCTTCTTCTCTACATTTCTGTTCATTAACTCAAATAAATCTACATATTTACCTTTCCATATTTTTTCTTTGGTCGCCGGGGTGAGGTGGTCCCCCAGGGGCATTGCACGATCTCCAAATGGCAATGCTTGTAATGGCACGGTATTATACCCGGTATCTGGAATCGAAGGGTATGGCCAAACGCCTACACCAGCAGCCAGAGTTACCGGGGCTGGAAATGCAGGTTGTGTGCATGGCATGGCCCAACCGCTAAACTGGGCACTCGTACAAGGCCATGAAGAACTTGGAGCCCCGAAGTTCTGAATATTATATGGTGTATAATGTGGTAAAGTAAATTGCTCACCGCCTGGCCAAGGCCATGCAGGCAACTGTGAGGAGGTACCGGGTGCAGTTGCTTGTCCACTGCCTGGCCAAGGCCAGACCGGGAACGGTGGAGTGGTGTCAGAATTCGTGGTCTGTCCACTGCCTGGCGAAGGCCAGGCAGGGAACTGTGTAGCGCTGTTCGGTGCGATGGGTGACTCACCAGACAAAGGCGTCGCAACAGTCTCCTCCCTTACATACATGGTGTCAGGGCCAACCTCCTCCGTTGTATCCTGCCTGCCCAACGCGGAAGTGCTGATCCCTGCTGTAATCGGGGTTGATCTCCCTTCATCGGTTCCTTGCTGCGATGCCATTACCGCTGCCCCATTTGCATCCTTCCTGGATGTCCCTTCTGCCTGCTGCTCTGCCTGAAGCGCAGCAAACCGAGACATGAGATTATCAGCCAGAGCCTTGAGTTTAGCCCTGCAATGCCCCTTAGATTCCCTAGCTGATCAGCGCGGTTGAGTCCCACTGGACTGAGGGACTTTTCTAGCTGATTTTTCGGCTTCTAAAGCCGCGATTTTATCCTGGAGCTGTTGTCATATGGGCCAAGATTCTTTGTCTGACGAAGACTGAGGCGGTGATACCTGAGGTGCTGGCTGTTTTTTGGCCGGCTGTTTCCCCTTTTTATTGCCTTGACCCTTCCTCGAGGCCATTTTGTAGCCTAAACAGCACTTCTGGATACACAAGAGCAGGCAGCAGAAACACTATCCGCCGCTCAAGCAGCAACCACCATTGTACCCTTACCACGCTTGATTGTGCAAGCTAGAACCAGAAATTTATAGCACTGTGCTAATTTATTCAAATATAATATAACTATTTATTTATTATTATTAAAATTAATTAATTTATGCAAATACTTTAATTAATCAATTAACTACTGAATTATGTAATCCTCCTAGTAAAACTGCTAAAACCCAATAACTTAATGTGAGATTATAATAAGTAATACTAAATTAATTTATACAATGATACCTACAAACTAATTAATAATTAAATTATTATTTAATCAAATGTTTTTTTAAAGTTCTAATCATGTGTAATCAAATCTGAAGAAAGAGTAACCAATTAACTCAAAGTTTGTTGATTAATTTTTTAATAGAAGCCTAAAATCTAAACAGTTAAAACCAGTGTACTAAATATGTAATGGGAACTGCTGATGATATACAAAATGGATGCCTCCCTATCTACGCGCGTTGGCCCTAACGGCCGATCACGTGGTGAAATTCAAAATTCTGATTGCCGTCTAGGGCTGGAAGCTCCGTCTCTCAGAAGTAGAAATGTGGGGAGGGGGGAACGAAGCGCCAAGCCGCTGAAAAGCCAAGCGGCTAAGTCGTACTGCAGCTGCCTCTTAACGAAACAGCCCCGATCAACAGGGTATTATTAAACCAGCTCAATTTATTGCTCAATAGCTGTTTATTTATTTATTTATTATTATTTTTTAATCCCCTTGTTTGTATTTAAGAAATATGACTAGCACTCTATCCAATAAAATCCCAATCCATGGACGCTAAAATCAAAGGGTAAAATCCGATCGCACGGGAGCACGGCTTGCGCGGCCCTTGCAGCGCCCCCCCTCAGGCTGTTGCCCAGTTGAATCGATTAAAGTTAAAATGAGTCCTATTAAATTGATTCAAGAACTAAAGCAGCTTAAAATGGTCAAAGAAAAAGGGTCAATCAAACCGCGGGAGGGAGCCGATGCTACCCTCCCAATCCCGAACTCGCAATGGAAAGACCGCCAATCCGCAACGCAGCTTGGGCAATGTCGAGAAGCTGTACTCTATCCTGCACCGTGCCAGCGAAGGAAGAGGAAGATGGGGGGGACAGCCCTTAAATAACTTAACATTCCCCCCTCTCCCATTGGATTGCTCACGCGAGACTACAAGGTCTCGCTGTTTCCGGGGAAGAAGGCAAAGATGAGCCACGCTGCTGAAGCATGGCTCAGCTGCAGCTCAACCAATCGCAAGTGTTGACAGAGTGGGGATAGCACCCAGTCCTGCTTTCCTGTATTGCTTATGCCTTCATACCCCTGCAGTTCATTGCTATTCTTTATATCAGTTAAATTACAGAGTTAAAATCCTGTTACGTATATTATGCTAGTGTTAAGGAAATGGTTTAACTTGCAGCAGCAGGTTTCCTCTAATTAAAGAATCTCCACTTCAATACCTCTTTGCTCAACCTGGGGATTCTTTAACTAGCAGCAATCCAATTCATGAAAGAATCTAAAAGGGGTGATGCCATTTGGATACGCATAGATCTGAAATTTTAAACTGTCACATTTCACTTTTATTAGTTTTACATAAATTTTTACTGTTTTGATAGAATTCTATTGTCAGTTTATGCTTGTATGAGAGAAATTGCATAAATCTTGGAAGAAAATTGCCCTTCATTAACAAGATGCTGGTTGTCTTCCAGGGTTTATGTAATCTCCAAAATGCACCTAGTGGCCCAAATCCTCTTGCATAGCTACATGCAACAATGATGTAACTTTTGGAGGCAAATTGTTCCACAGTAAGAAATCACCATAGACATTATAAGTTGCATGCTGATGCATACAATTCAGTATGCAATCATTAACATCTACAATGATTTTTTAAGTTGGGGCAATTTGCCTTCAGAAGCTATGTTGTTTGTCCTATGGCAGTGTAACTAGGTAAGAGGATTTGGGCCAGCATCTTGTTAATGAATAGCAATCAGAAGTTTGTTAAAAAAATAAATAAATCACAATTTGCCATCAAGATTTCCATGATTTTCCTCATGTATTTGTAAATTGGCAATAGGATCCTGGCTGTATTTTGGGGGATGTTGTTCATGGAGATTATGACCTTTTGTAATCTGAGATTCTGTTTGGAGATATTCAGACAGATTTGGAGGTGTTGCTTTTTTCTAACACACCTTCAGAAGCAACTTTTGATACAATTAAAGTCTTCACAGCACTTCATTTACTCCTCCCCAAGACTGTGCAACAGCCCTCTTCATAACAATCCCCCTTATTTGGTGTATTTTCTGCAAAAGGTTTTTTTTTTTTTTTTGTATGACATCCAATGTTTATAACAGAGAAATTACAGTGCCTGTCAAATTGATGCTCACTGCAACTGTGCTTTTGTGGGATGGTTTCCCTGTTCTTTGAAATGTTTTATTTCCCAAAATGCCAACTTATTTGTATCAAGTTGAGTTAAAGACATTCATTACCATGGAACGTTGTTTAAAAACAGTCAAAATAAAAGCAAGCCATTACTGGCTGTTTCTTTTGCAGTTATTTCATAGGTCTTAAAGTCAACTTTAGTTGTCCCCCGCACCCCATTTTAATCCATCACTTAAACCTTTCATAACACTCTCAAGCTGTCAAGAGTTGTATACACTACTAACATAAATATACAGTATTAAATGTAATAAATAACAAAAGGGCAAAATTATCCTCCTGGATCAACCTGCTGATACTTTGCTTTCATAAGATTGGTTCTCACACCATGTGCTGATCATTGCTTCTCACCTACAGTAAAAAGATGTATGCCAAGAAATTTGAGAAATGTTGTGCAATTCACAGATGGAGATTCTGACATATTGCAACAGTGGTAAGCAAGTTGTATCAGGGCTTGTAGTTCCTAGTGAAAGATGATTTCTGTAGAAGAGTGGTAGGGAACCTGTCAACTTTGAGATATGGCTGGACTCCAGCTTCCATCTGTACCAGTCAGTAAGATCAATGGTAAAGGATGATGGGAGTTGGTTCCAACTAAATGGATGTGCACAGGTTTCCTCCAACACTAGAATGTGTAACATTCTTGTTCAAAAGAAGAAACATCTTTCTTCTTTGCACACATCATTTTATACATAGGTGCTGGGTTAAGGTGGCTCTATAGCTCAAAACAGATCCACTAAGACCAAAAGAGCTGGGAAAGTCACTTTTTAAAGTGAAGCATTACAGTTGCTTGCTCAAATTCTAAGGAATCATTCATCGAGTTATTTGTTAAAATACTTGTTATTAATTATTTTTTCATTTCTTTTCAGACAAAAAAAATTAAGTCAGAAAATGAAGTGTGTGTGTGTGTGTGTGTGTGTGTGTGTGAAGTCCCTTCAAATGCTTCCCTAAACATTTTGCCTCCTCCAAATGTAACTAGTAAAGGCAACAAGAAAATTCTACTCATTGGCTGAAATCTTGTTGTGCTGCTACTAGACATGGGTTATTCGTATTCATATCTCCAGGGATACGAATATGACCTGTGGCACCTGGCCCAATTCCCTTCCCCAGAACCGGCTGGTGCACTCACCAGGCTTCATGTAGTGCTGTGGTCCTTCATTGTGATCTTCGTGCCAATTGCAGCAGGAGCCTAGCCGGCACCTCCCCACACAGCTGACCATTTTGGCAAAGAGGCAGGATGTAGAGTCTCCCTGATCAGCTGATCAGTGGTCAGCTGCGTGGGGAGGTAAGAAAAGCTGGCCGGGCTTCTGCCATGATTGATGTGATGATGACAAAGGACCCCAGCACCGTGCGGAGCCCGGTGAGTGAGCTGGCTGGTTATGGGGGAGAGAATTGGGGCCCCGCAGCACCTGTGGTGCCATGGCTCATATTCATATCCCTGGAGATACGATTACAAATAGCCCATGTCTAGCTACTACACAAAAGGTGGAACTTAATGCTGTTTCCAGGCCGTGCCACGGCACGGAAACAGCATTGGTCACCCTGTTTGATGACCTACCGAGGGAGGCCGACAGAGGCAAAATGTCTCTGCTGGTCCTCCTCGATATCTCAGCCGCCTTTGATACCGTCGACCACGGTATTCTCCTGGGGAGGCTCTCTGAGTTGGGAATCAGTGGCCTGGCTCTTGCCTGGCTCTGTTCCTTCTTGGAGGACCATCCCCAGAAAGTGCAGATTGGAGAGAGTTTCTCGGCCTCGTGGAGCCTCAATTGTGGGGTTCTGCAGGGCTCGATTATCTCTCCAAAGCTGTTTAACATCTACATGAGGCCGCTGGGAGGGGTCATCAGGGGATGTGGAGCTTCGTGTCATCAGTACACTGATGATACTCAGCTCTACATCTCCTTTTTTCCAACAACAGTGGATGCTGTTTCGTCCCTTGAGCGCTGCCTGGGGCCTGTTCAGCAATGGATGCAGGTGAATGGACTGAGGCTGAATCCAGGCAAGATGGAGGTCCTTCGGGTGGGTGCCCCAGACATCAGTGGTCTGGGAAACTCCCTTTCCTTTGGGGGGGTGACTCTTACCACCAAGAGTGAGGTTCGCAGTTTGGGTGTACATCTGGACCCAGCGCTCACCATGGAGACCCAAGTGTCGTCAGTGGTCCGTTCCGCACATTTCCACCTTTGGCGGATTGCCCAGCTGCGTCCCTATCTTGATGTGGGGGCGCTCACCACTTTGGTCCATGCGCTCGTAGTCTCAAGATTAGACTACTGTAATGCGCTCTATGTGGGGCTGCCTTTGAGACTGACGCGGAAACTTCAGATGGTACAAAATGCGGCAGCCAGACTTCTTACAGGGGTGAAAAGGTACCAACATATTTCCCCCACGCTGGCCGCCTTGCATTGGCTGCCCATTCATTTCCGCGTTGATTTCAAAGTTCTTACGATTACATATAAAGCCCTAAACGGTTTAGGACCTTGATATCTGGCAGAGCGCCTTCTCCCACCCAGTTCTGCCAGAGTCACTTGTTCTAGCCAGGCCGGGCGGCTGAGGGGCCTAACGCTGAGGGAGGTCCAGAGGGAAAGGATGAGGAATAGGGCCTTCTCGGCAGTGGCCCCTCGCCTTTGGAACAACTTGCCAGTGGAGATCCACCCAGCTCCCTCTCTGGGTGTTTTCAAGAATAGACTTAAAACCTGGCTGTTTGGGCAGGCTTTCCCTCCTGCCATGTCTTAATTTCTTATACTTCACCATTTTGGACCTATAATATGTTTTTGGTTTTATTGTTTTTAAATGTGTAAACCGCCCAGAGTAGACCTTTGGTCTAGATGGGTGGGATAGAAATCCAATAAATAAATAAATAAACAAACAAACAAACAAACAAACAAACTTGCGTGTTGCACACTGAGCTGTGAAACTCAAGGCTTATTTACATGCGGCATTAGGAGCAGCCTGGCAATCCTCACATCCAAATGGCATATAGACTTCAAGTGGCCCTCTTTCGTTCACAGTAGTCGGCTCTCAGTTTTCCTGATGTCAAAATACATGTTTGCTTTCCATCAGTCTTTTAGGTCTGTAAAGTGATGGAGTGACTATTTGCTGCCCTAATACACACTTTTAAAAAATGTTGCTCACTTTCTCGTCCCCTCCATGCAGCCGAGAAAGTGACTGGTTGTTTGTCCTGTTTTAATGGATACTTTTCAGTTGATACAGCCTGATGAGGTGGACAGGATTCTTGGAGAGGTGAATGCCACCACATGTGTGCTGGACCCTTGTCCTTCCTGGCTCATAAAAGCAGCCAGAGGAGGAATGGTCAATTGGGTACAGGGAGCGGTAAATGCCTCCTTGAAGCAGGGTAGGATCCCTGCTTGCTTAAAGGAGGCAGTAATAAGACCGCTACTGAAGAAGCCCTCCCTGGATACCAGTGTATTGGATAACTACTGGCCAGTCTCAAACATCCCATTTTTGGGCAAGCTACTAGAGCATGTGGTGGTTTCTCAGCTCCAGGGATTCCTGGAGGAAGCGGATTATCTAGACCCATTTCAATCTGGTTTCAGGCCTGGCTATGGGATAGAGACAGCTTTGGTCTCCTTGGTGGATGACCTACGCCGGGAACTGGACAGGAGGAGTGTGTCCCTGTTGGTTCTGCTGGACCTCTCAGAGGCTTTCGATACCATCGACCGTGGTATCCTTCTGGGCTGTCTCTCTGGGATGGGACTCGGAGGCACTGTTATACAGTGGCTCCAGTCCTTCCTGGAGGGGAGAACGCAAAAGGTGGTGCTGGGTGACTCCTGCTCTACGCTTTGGCCATTGGCCTGTGGCGTTCCTCAGGGTTCTGCTTTGTCACCCATGCTTTTTAACATCTAGATGAAACCGCTGGGAGAGGTTGTCCTGAGTTTTGGGGTTCAGTGTCACCAGTATGCAGATGACACCCAATTCTATCTATCCTTTCCACCTAATTCCAGGGAAGCTGTCTTGACTCTAAACCAATGCTTGGCATCAGGAATGGGCTGGATGAGGGCAAACAAACTGAAACTTAATCCAGACAAGACAGAGGTGCTCCTGGTTAGTCGGAAGGCAGATGAGGGAATAGGGATACTACCTGTGCTGGATGGGGTTACACTCCCCCTGAAAACTCAGGTCCACAGCTTGGGTGTACTCCTGGATTCTAAGCTTGGATGCCCAGGTCCCAGCAGAGGCCAGGAGTGCATTTGCACAGCTAAAGCTGGTGCGCCAGCTGCGCCCGTTCCTTGAGATGTTGAATCTGGCTACAGTGACACATGCCTTAGTTACATCCTGTTTGAATTACTGTAACGCGCTCTATGTGCCTTTGAAGACGGTTTGAAAACTTCAGCTGGTGCAAAACTCTGCAGCCGGACTACTGACTGGAGTGAGCTACAGGGAGCATAAAAAGCACCTGTTACAAGAACTGCACTGGCTACCAGTCCGTTTCCGGGCCCAATTCAAAGTGCTGGTCATTACCTATAAAGCCCTATACAGCTTGGGTCCAGGCTACCTGACGGACCTTATCTCCCTATATGTGCCTTCTCGGTGATTGAGATCAGCAGAGGAGGCCCTCCTCTCGGTCCCATTGCCAGCAGAAGCACAGCTGATGAGGACACGGGAGAGGGCCTTCTCTGTGGCAGCTCCCAGGCTATGGAACGCTCTCCCTTCGGAGATCAGGATGGCCCCTTCCCTGTTATCCTTCTGAAAAAAGCTAAAGACCCATCTCTTCAGGCAGGCTTTTAACAGTTATTGAATCCCTGAACCCGATTTTAGCAGATAATTTTAATCTTTTTATGTTTTTATGTTTTAATCTTTTAATTGTATTTTTAATCATATATTGTTTAATTTATCTTTTCATATTTAACTTATTGTATTTTTAAATTGTGTGAATTTTAATGTTGTGAGCCGCTTTGGGTCCCTTGTTGGGAGAAATGCAGCATATAAATAAAACTAATAAAACTAATAACAATAACCACAACCACAACCACAACCACAACAACAACAACAACAACAACAATAATAATAATATTGTGCAGCGGGATGCCACAGTTGAAAATAAAGAATTGGAAAAACTAACCAAGTACAGAGACCTGGCAATTGAAACATCTTGCCCTCTGGAAAAAAAACACTTCAGTGCTCCCCATAGTCAATGGGGCTTTGGGAACAATATCAAGAAATTTCACACAGTACTATAAGCAGTTGCAGATCTCAGAAATCGCACCATCAGAGCTACAAAAAAAACAGCAATAATAATAACCCCTCCATGGGCACAGGCATTGTTGAGGCGGAAGGGCTTGCATGCTTCAGTGAAGTTGAGAGCTATGCTAAAGAGTTTCCCAAGCCAGACAAGTCTCAGCTGAGAAGCCAGACCAACTTGTCCACCAACCATCAATTATGATGAAAGGGAATAAACAGAAATCCATACCGGATTGGTTGTCGCCAAGGTCAACAATGACCATGTCAGATGCTATAGCCCCTGGGCATCTGGTGACAAATGGGATACAGGGCTCAACAGACCCTGCTGAGGAACCAGGACAGGCTGCTGCAAAACTACTGGAACAACATAAATGCAAAACTTGGACTCTCACCAAAAATTGAGAAATTATGAAATGTTATGAGGCAAACCCAACAGTCCGTGGTTTTCAAAAAAGAATGATGGAAATTGGAAAAGGAAACACACAAGTAGTGACATAACTGAACAACGATTAATGGACCAGAGAAGGTTTATCAGAACTGGAATTGCAAGAACTAGAAAAGGTGACAAAATCAACACAGAACGACCATAATATGGAAGACAAATGGAGGGTAGAGGTAGACACAATAGTGGAAGAAAACATATCAATAGAGGAACAACTTATGGAACAACCCAGAAATTATGAGTTAACAGAACAGCAAACATCACTGCGGGAAAAAATAGTAACCCATATTAGCCAGAACACAGAAAGACAAAGGCTTCCCAATTTGCGCCTAAGTAAACCAGGAAAAGATCTACTGAATGATGCAAATGTTGTCATCAGAACAATTCCAACCAACACGCTAAAGGAAACAAACCAGCTCACGTATAGCACAGCTACCATAATAACCATGGAACTTGGTTACAAGCTGCAAAAACCCCAGAAAACTCATGGCACCCCAAAATGGAAAATTCAGCTGGAAAGAAAATAAACAAATTACATGCAGACATTAGCAACTTAAAACACTTGAAAGATTCAAAACTTAAAAATGAAAAAGTAAAAGCCAGACTATGTAAAATATACAACCTAGAAAGGAAAACAATTGTTGAAATGATGGAAGAATTAAAACAGTGGATAACAGCTACAGCAAAGAAAATTGAAAGATGTGATAGACGCTTGAAACAATATAGAGAAAACATGCCATTTTGAAATAACCAACAATTATTCTATATGTCAATAGGAGAAAATCCAGAGCAAAAGAAATTAGGCCCAAGTAAAGATGATGCTCTAAAATTTTGAAAAGAAATATGGGAAAGCCCAACCGGACATAACAAAAACGCCTCATGGATTAAAGACATGTGTAAAGAAACTCAAGGAAAACAAATGGATAATATTGTAATAAAAACCAAAATGATGAAGAGGCAAGTAAAGGCTGTGAAAAATTGGAGTACACCTGGTCCAGACAAGATGCACGGATTTTGGTTAAAGCATTTAAGAAGTCTCCATCAACATATAGCAGTGCAATTTAACCACTTCAAAATTCTACAACTGAAGACTGGATGACAACAGGCCGCACATTTCTGATAATAAAATATTATCAAAAGGGCAATGAACCCAGTAATTATTGATCAATTACATGCCTTCCAACAATGTTCAAGCTCCTCACAGGAGTACTTTCAAGATCTATATAGAAATACTTAACTGAAAACTCCCTATACCCAACTGAACAGAAAGGTAACTTTAAAAAGTCAAGAGGCACAAAAGATCAGCTGCTTATTGATAAAATGATCCTAAAGAATGCAAAAAGACAAAAAAAAAATCTTAACATGGCCTGGATAGACCATAAAAAGGCATTTGACTCATTACCACACAGCTGGATTAACACCTGCCTAAAAATGTTTGGGATTAGTAAAAACATTCAGAAGTTCCTCAAGAAAAACATGGAAAAATGGAAAACCATCTTAACCGTCCATGGTGAAGAAATTGGGGAAGTTAACATCAAAAGAATAATGTTTCAGGGGGATTCTTTGTCACCACTGTTGCTTAACATCTCAATAATCCCCATGTCAATAATTTTAAATAAAACTGGATTGGGCTACCATATTTCACAACAAGCTGGAAAAAATCAATCATCTCTTATACGTGGATGACCTAAAACTATATGCAAAAAGTTCCACAGAGATAGAATCACTGTTAAACACAGTGCAAATATTTAGTGAAGTTATCCAAATTAAGTTTGGAATTGACAAATGTGCAGCTCTGTCTATACACCGTGGCAAGATCCAAATACTAGATGGAATAGAGTTAAAAAATGGCAATATTATAAAATCACTCTCAGGTGATGAAAATTATAAATACCTTGGAATACTAGAAGCAGGCAACATCGAGCACACAAAACTTAAAGAACTGACAAAAAGAGAATATATCAAAAGACTGTGGAAAATCTTAAAATCAAAATTAAACGGTGGAAATACAATCAAAGCCATAAACACATGGGACGTTCCAGTAATTAGATACCCAGCTGAAATAATAGATTGGACTCAAAACGAACTAGAAGAATTGGATCGAAAAACACGGAAACTAATGAACATGCATCACACACTACATCCAAAAAGCGATGTGGACAGATTATATTTACCACGAAAAATTGGAGGCCATGGATTACTGCAAATACAGCAGGTAGTACAGGAGGAAAAAAGAAGCCTAAATGATTATATCAGTACAAGCAGAGAAAAATTACTGAAAGCAGTGAAAATGGAGAATATTTTGAAAACAACAGAAACAAAGGCTCAATATAAGAAACAACCATTTGAAAAGAAATTAAACAGCTGGAAAAAATAAGCCAGTACATGGACAACACCTGAGAAATATTGATGGAAAGCATGATAATAATTCAACATGGGCATGGCTAAAACTGGGGACCCTTAAAAAGAAACCGAATGCTTGATTTTTGCTGCACAAGAACAAGCACTCCAAAACATTGTGATGAAAGCTAAGATCCAAGGAGTTAGTGCTAACAGCAAATGTCGACTCAGCCAAGAAAAAGATGAAACTGTGTCACACCTCATCTGAGAATGTCCAAAGATTGCACAAACAGATTACAAAGTTAGACATGATAGAGTGGCAAAGTTAGTGCACTGGACATTATGCAAAAAATATAACTTGTCGGCCTCCAAAAACCCGTGGGAACATCAAGTAGAGAAGGTGTCAGAAAAAGAGGAAGTCAAGATCTCATGGGATTTCCGGATCCAAACGGACAGACACCTTGAACATAATACACCAGACATAGTAGTAATAGAACGAAGAAATGATAATTGACATTGCAATTCCAGGGGATGTCAGAGATGAAAATAAAGAATTGGAAAAACTAACAAAGTACAGAGACCTGGCAATCAAAACATCTTGTCTCTGGAAGAAACACACTTCAGTGGTCCCCGTAGTCATTGGGACTTTGGGAACAATATCAAGAAATTTCACACAGTACTATAAGCAGTTGCAGATCTCAGAAATCACAGCATCAGAGCTACAAAAATGGCAATATTAGGAACAGCATAAATACTGCGTCGATATTTAACAGATACTTAGGTTTTTAGTTAAAACTTGTATCTATTATATAATACTAGTCAATGTTTTTATAATTTTGACTGTGCCTAGTGTTTTTGAATAACAACAACAACAACAACAACAACAACAACAATACAGTGGTGCCTTGACTTACGAACTTAATCCGTCCCAGAAGATGTTCGTAAGTCAAAACGTTCGTAAGTCAAATCAGTATTTCCCATAGGAATGCATTGAAAACCGATTAATCCATTCCGGCTGTTTTTTGTTCTTATGTCGAGGCACCGTTTGTAAGTCAAAGCATTAGTTCCCATAGGAACTAATGCAAAACCGGTTAATCCGTCCTCTACCACTAGGGGGAGAATTTTTTTAAAAAACCTAAGATGACTTAGGTTAAAAAAAAGGGCAGGAAAGTAGGGAGGGAGGGAATGAACACCTTTTAAACAGAACACCTTTAAAACCAAGCAGCTTTAAACCAAACCAAGCACCTTTTAAACCAATTTTTACATTTTAAAACTACAGTACCAGGCAGTACCAGGCAGTACCAGGCAGTCCAAAGTCCATTTCCCGCTTTCCCCACGTTTTTTTGTTTGTTTGTAAGTCAAAGCTCCGTTCGCAAGTCAAAGCAAAATTTTGCGAACGGAGCTGTTCGTAAGTCGAAATGTTCATACGTCGGGGTGTTCATAAGTCAAGGCACCACTGTAGTAGTAGTAGTAGTAGTAGTAGTAGTAGTAGTAGTAGTAGTAGTAGTAGTAGTAGTAATAATAATAATAATAATAATAATAATAATAATAATAATAATAATAATAATAATAATAATAATAATAATAATAATAATAGAACTGCAGAACTGGAAGGGACCCTCTGGATCACCAAATCCAGCCCTGTCAGGGAGGCACAATCAAACTCCCAACCTGCTCTGCAGCCAGAGACCTAAACCCTGTGTACAGAATCAGTGCCCCTCTATTTACATAGTATCAAGGATTGATTCAATATGACGACTCCCCCTCCCCACCAAAAGCAAAAGTAATGTAAAGCACAATATGTGGCTGATTCCAGCCAGTTTTGATAGCAGATCATATGTGCTACAATTTTAGACTTGTTGAATAAGCCCATTCAATGTGATTCACAGAGAAGCTGAAAAATCAGGTCAGCAAGAGAAAATGTCAAGATGTTTCAAATACAAGACTCAATGAAAGTGCTGTTCTTAAAGAGGTCACTGACCTTGTCTGTGGTATCTGATTCTGAAACATTTTAGGTGGCAACTCTCAGCATATGAGAAACATGTATATCTCATTGACATCAGCAGGAGATAAAGAAGATTCACAAGAATTCAAAGCAATTTTCTGAGTGGTCTTTATTTCTCTGCTCTGTGTGCTTTAAACAATTTGTGGTTGGTGTTTGTAATTCTACTCACTATGCTAATTTATCTCCTTTTGATTCATTGTGCTAATTTAACTCCTTTTTTCATATGATTTTGATCCCTATTTCTCCCTTTAAAAAAAGAGGAACCTACACTTAGCTTCATGCTTTCAAAAACAGATGTATATGGGCAGGAATGGGGAACTTGTGGCTCTCTAGACTGATGACTGGCACTGGTTATAGAGAACATGCCACTCACTCATTATAACAGCTTCATTAGCTGCCAGTTGGTTTCCTGGCCCAACTCGAAGTGCTAGTTATTACCTATAAAGCCCTATACAGGTTGGATCCAGACTATTTGAAGGATTGTATCACTCCATATGAGACTTATTGGCTTTTAGGATCTTCTGGGGAGGCCCTTCTCTGGGTTCTACCACCTTCCCAAGCTCATTTGGTAAGGACATGAGAGAGGGTCTTTTCAGTGGCTGCTCCCATGCTTTGGAATGCACTGCCCCGAGAAGTCAGGTTTGCCTCTCCCTCTTGTCCTTCTGTCAGCAGGCAAAGACCTTTCTCTTTAGGCAGGCTTTTAAGCAGTAAATTGTCTCAGGAATGCTAGTTTTGAACTTATAGATTGTGTTGGTCAGGGATGGTGGGCATCTAAAAAGCAGTATCTGGAGACGGAATGCTACTGAAATGATTCTGTGCATATGGAAGGCAATGTGCTTCCACTTTATGGCTGGAGGAGGGATCATTGTGGCAATCCATGCTTCCATCATAAGTACAAGTATCAAAGTTACTGGACCATGACTCACCATCATCTGTAACGTGTCTATGGACATGTAAATTGTACACATGTAGACTTGTATAAGCAGGCTGGGATTGTTGCTTTTTACCATAAGCAATCTTCACCCTTCCCCCGTTTGACAATGCTTGCTGTCACAGTGCTTTCTTTCCCTGCTGAAATATCAAAGAAATGGTTAGAAAGGATGAAGTAGGTAAAATGTAAATTAAGCAGTGACAGATCATTTACACTGCTTTTATTCGTATTCATCACTTTGGGTAAAACTCCTGTCACAGCTGCTTTGCGAGTCATGGATTCCATGAATTTACATGGTGCATGACCTCTGACATCTGGGCATTTATATTATAGGAGCAGGCAGCATGATAGCTTTAAGTCAGCATTTAGTTCTGATATGTGATTTTGGTGATGTGTCTGAAATTGCAGGCAAGATTAAAGTGGTTGAAGTGTCATAAAATGGCCTCTTTGAACTCCCTCAGCTTAACTCGAATGTGTCGGCTGTTGGCAAGAGATATGGGAACCTCTGAGAAGACAACTTCCCTACAATTTGGCTGGAGAAGTGAAAAAGTGCCCAGTTGCACAGGAGGAGATTTAAGGTGTCACCATCAGTCTTGCTAATAAAAAACAACATCACCAGCAACAAGAAGAACGGTGTGATATAGTGGCCAATGCATTGGACTAGGACTGAGGAAACCCAGATCCAAATCATTACTCCTGCATGGAGCTCATTGGGTGAGCCTTGACCAATCACATCACAGAGCCATAATGGGAAGCAATTTAATGACTAATTCAACTGCATTGGGGAGTGTATACGTCTGAGATCAATGCTGAATGTGTGAGAGAAGAGTGGAAGAGGGTGAAAGAGACAGAAAAGATGGCCACTTCAGATTGAGATTTAAAACTGGTAGTTCCTTTCTGGAATTAGCTGAAAGAAAGCTCATTGCCACCCAAAGGAGACAATAGCACATCATTAGAAGCAAGCTTCCTAAAGTGATGAAAGTTGGTCCCAGTAGGAGAGACCTAGATATTAGGTGCTTGGGTCTCCCTAGGAGTCTTACAGAAATTCCACAGAATTTATTCCAATGAATAGCTAATCCCAGAATGAAACCAGACAATCTCAGACAGTCATATCAATATTCATATTAGACCTGCAAAGCTGAAAGACACCCTATAAATCACCAGCCCCTGTCAATCGACCTTCCAACTTCTGGCTCTGCAACCAGATATCTAAACCACTGAGCTCTCCAGCAGTTCTTCAACGCCTGTGATTATAATCGTGTCTCGTTTTGGTGTGTCATCATTTTCCTCTTGGGTGCTTGTGTAAAAGCTTTCAGTTTCATCTTCAGCATTGGGAGCTGGAACATAGATTTGAATGATACATCAAAATTTATAAATTCCATCAATTTGGGATGGAAAACACTTGAGCTTTAAAATTTTCAAATGCCAGAGAAAGTGAAATGGGCAGATTTATGCACCCTAATCTTCAGTTCGAGTTGATGGTACTCGATGAGTTAGTTAGCTATCTTACTCATTATCCTTAGACTTTTTCTTAAGTACCTTTTAAAAGTTATCATCTACTATCATTTACACATTTTATTCTTTTTGGCATCACATTACTCTCACCCATAATCCTCATCTTCTCTCGTGAAGCAAAAGAAAAGTCGCGCACATTTAAAATCTATGGAAGACAGCAATAATATGAAGATTTATTAACTATGAAGTGTACTGCCCCCAATGTATTTGCCATCTCAATTTTCAGTATGCATGGTCTCATTCCATTTTTTTAAACCCCATAGACTGTACTGCCGAAATTTTCTCTACATCATGGTTCCATTAACTTGCTTCTGTGAGCAAGAAAACAACCACAGTTTCCCATCAGCTTGGGATAAATCAGTTATGGCAAAGGAGCCAGGCAGACACAGCCACCACACCACTCACTTCAGCCTAGGTTTTC
The DNA here is from genome assembly GCA_037013535.1 of Intellagama lesueurii. Taxonomy (NCBI): domain Eukaryota; kingdom Metazoa; phylum Chordata; class Lepidosauria; order Squamata; family Agamidae; genus Intellagama; species Intellagama lesueurii. The sequence continues at coordinate 64,480,253 of JBAJHW010000005.1, read as the reverse complement.
ACATACCATTGATTCTGGTCTGTCCCATGGCACAGTTGGTTCCGGTGTGTCACACTGAGGCACTCAGAGAGCATTGGTTATGGTGTGGCTAACAGCTAACAAGCAAGCAGGCAATGCTAATAAAGGAGGAAAATTACCCCAGGACAGTGTTACCATCTAATCTGTTACTTCAGTATGAAACATCACAAATCAATGTTGTAGACTGTCTGGCCAGCGCTGATCTTGCTAGTTTCCTGCTTGCCACTTGGGCTAGCAGTGGTCAGCAAAGAGTTCATGAAAATGGTTTGTATAACTCAGAGGAAGGACATATTGTTTATAAGCAAAATGTCCGCGGTTCAGTCCCTGGATCTGAAGCCAGTTGACAGTCCCAAATAGAGCACGCCCACTGAATAATTGGGATGTACATAAGTGTTGACACACTGTGCAGCAGTTGTTTCAATGGGTCTTTTAAAATTGGGATTAGCAAATGGATTTACACCCAGATAATGTTACCCAGAGAGTTCCAGAAAAACATCTACTTCTGCTTCATTGACTATGCAAAAGCCTTTGACTGTGTGGACCACATCAAACTATGGCAAGTTCTTAAAGAAATGGGAGTGCCTGACCACCTCATCTGTCTCCTGAGAAATCTATATGTGGGACAGGAAGCAACAGTTAGAACTGGATATGGAACAACTGATTGGTTCAAAATTGGGAAAGGAGTACGACAAGGCTGTATATTGTCCCCCTGCTTATTTAACTTATATGCAGAATACATCATGCGAAAGGCCGGACTGGAGGAATCCCAAGACGGAATTAAGATTGCCGGAAGAAATATCAAAAACCTCCGATATGCAGATGATACCACTCTGATGGCAGAAAGTGAGGAGGAATTAAAGAACCTCTTAATGAGGGTGAAAGAGGAGAGCACAAAAAATGGTCTGAAGCTCAACATCAAAAAAACTAAGATCATGGCTACTGGCCCCATCACCTCCTTGCAAATAGAAGGGAAAGATATGGAGGCAGTGACAGATTTTACTTTCTTGGGCTCCATGATCACTGCAGATGGTGACAGCAGCCACGAAATTAAAAGCCTCCTGCTTCTTGGGAGGAAAGCGATGACAAACCTCAACAGCATCTTAAAAAGCAGAGACATCACCTTGCCAACAAAAGTCCGCATAGTCAAAGCTATGGTTTTTCCTGTAGTGATGTATGGAAGTGAGAGCTGGACCATAAAGAAAGCTGACCGCCAAAGAATTGATGCTTTTGAATTGTGGTGCTGGAGGAGGCTCTTGAGAGTCCCCTGGACTGCAAGGAGAACAAACCTATCCATTCTAAAGGAAATCAACCCTGAGTGCTCACTGGAAGGACAGATCCTGAAGCTGAGGCTCCAATACTTTGTCCATCTCATGAGAAGAGAAGACTCCCTGGAAAAGACCCTGATGTTGGGAAAGTGTGAAGGCAAGAGGAGAAGGGGACGACAGAGGACGAGATGGTTGGACAGTGTCATCGAAGCTACCAACATGAATTTGACCCAGCTCCGGGAGGCAGTGGAAGACAGGAGGGCCTGGCGTGCTCTGGTCCATGGGGTCACGAAGAGTTGGACACGACTAAACGAATAAACAACAATGTTAGATAGATACTCAGTGTGATGTAGTGAATAGGTTAACAGATGAGAACTCAGGAGGCCTGGGTTAGAATCCCCGCTCAACCATGGAAACTTACTGGGTGTGTGGAAGTGGTAAAACTACTCCTTAAATATCTCACTTATCTTAAAAGCCTTATTAGGGTTACTTTAAGTCAGTACCAAGATGAAGGCACATAACAACTTTAGGTGCTGCGAGGTGTTTTTATTTGCTAATAAGGCACTTCTGACTTATGGTGACCCTAGCAGGGTTTTCAAGGTATGTGATATTCAAATAGAGGTTTTTCATTGCCAGTCCATTAGTGTTTTGCCATGTCTGCATTGGGATTTGAACTCAGGACTCCCAAGTGGTAGACAGACACTCTATCCACTACACCACATTGGCTCTCTGCCTCTAGGTTGTCAGAAAACAGCCCATCCTGAACCTCTGGTTGATTATTGTTGGGCAGTATGGATAAGTATTTTCCAACCTTAGGTCCTTAGATAATTCTGAACTTCAGATTCTAGAAGACCTGGATAGCATGGCGAAGAAGTTCTGGGAGCTATAGCCCAACAACATCTGGAGATCCACCAATTAAGAATCCATAATATATAGATTACACTGAGCTAGATGACCTAATGGTGTATCCCAGTATAACTTCTAGCTAAATCCAATTGTTAGTCTCAGTTTGAATCAAGTGGTACTTTCATAAGTGTTGACATGTGTTCTGTTGATCCAGTCTGTCTACTCTGGTTGCAATTAACAATTGGATTTAGTGCTATGTTTCTAGATGGTCCCTGCTGAACCAATGTGTCTGCCTGTCTTGATGTAATCTTCCATTTTGAAGCAGACTTTAAGATCCAGACTTGAATACCATATGTACTTCTGTATCTTTGGTTGAACTATTTTGCATTATCATGCACATGAGCAAAAGGATGGGCAAATGGAATGTTTGATTAACACGGCAAAGCACAAAGTCTATATACAGGTAACGTTATTGCTCATTTACTTGCAGGTCATTTCTGAAGGAGAGAAAGGCACTCTAATGAGAAAGACATGAAATAGGATGATTATCTTATTGAATAGATAACATTTATTACATGGCAGTGTTCCCTCTTTATTTAGCAGCAAATGTTTCAAACAATATCTAAGGTGAAAACTAATCACTTTCAGGGGTCCTAGTGGTGACCGACTACTGGCAAAAAGGAAACCAACCCGTTTTAAAATGGTAATTGCACTTTCTACCTAGATGGTGAGGAAGGCTTCTGTTCTTGTAATGGACAATTACTGATAAGTTAGGTGATAGTATAAAAACTAAGTGCCAGTCTTCAGAAGAAGTAATGGGAGAAATTTCATATATTCCTTCTGGGTTTTTTTGCATATTGCAAGTAGGTAAGAGAGAGAAAGGTTAAAATCAGATTTTTTCCAAAAATGGAATTGACTTTGTGGCTTTGTTTTGACCATTAATTCATTAGCCATGAATTTCACTGAAATAGATGGCATATATGCTGTTGTATTGTATCCATTACTTTCTTGAGAAGAAGCCTCAGAGATTGCATCATCTAACTATGAGGTGAGGACCTCAATCCCTAAACACAGGGTACAATTCAGGTGATGGTGTTAACCTATAAGGCCCTAAAAGGTTTAGGACCTCAATATCTGGCAGAGCACCTCCTTCCGATTAGATCTGCCCATCCTGTAAGATTGTCACAGGCAGGGCGGTTCAGAGTTTTGACCTTGAGAGAGGCTCGAAAAGCGGCTACCAAAAATCGGGCCTTCCTGGTGGTCGCCTTGCAACTATGGAACAGTTTCCTGCCGGAAATCCACCTGGCCCCTTCATTGGGAACCTTCAAAAAACTATTTAAAACATGGCTATTCAGACAGGCCTTCTCGGATCTTAAAACAACATGATACAATAGTGCCTCAATAATCTAACATCCAACCTACCACCATGTTTCCATTTTATTTTATTTTATGTTTTTACTGTGTATTTTTACTGTTATTTGTTTTGTATCTTTAATATATTATTTGGCTGTTGTTGTATATCCTTGTCACTATGTTATTGTTACTGCTTACTTTGTTGTAAAGCCCCCAGAGTGGCCTTGGCTGCCAGATGGGTGGTATAAAAATCAAATAAATAAATGAATAAATAAATACAATAAAATTCATCCCGAGGTTTGGTCTGTTCTGGGGACAGGTTGATTCACTCCTTTTCCCACTGACCACATGACATATGTGCCATTGTGAACTAGCGCATCCCTGATTTTTTTCTACCTGTGCCATTTTGGACCCCTGTTAGGGGCCACTGTTTTTTCAGTGCTGATAAGATCACTCCATTTTGGTTTGGTTCCAGCATGTGCAGTCACTGAGATTGAACCAAAGTGGATCTCAAGTTATTCCTTTGCTTAAGCTGCTTCACAATCTTGGAAAATTGAAAGCATCCTCCTGCTCTTCCATGAAGGGGGAGAGAGAGGAAACAGATGTCAAGGTTTCCCATCTGTTGAGGTCCATTCCTATGGCCTTCAGATCCCGCTTGCAGATATCCTTGTATCGCAACTGTGGTCTCCCTCTGGGGCGCTTTCCCTGCACTAATTCTCCATACAGGAGATCTTTTGGAATCTGACTGGTGCTACAGTCAGAAGCAAATTGAAAATTTCCTCTCTCCCCACCCTCCATGAGGGAGTGGCCAAATTATCTCAGCCTGTATGACGCTATATCAAGCTGAACAGAGTCACTTGTGGTGTGGTTGATTCTTGTATGTGGGTACAAGGATCATTCCAAATGACATACTGGACCTCAGAGTGACCCTGTTTAGCATGATCTGGCCTGATCCAGGTCAGGATAATTTGGCCATCCAGTCACATCCACAGTCATTTTAAAGAAAGCACCGTGTCCAAGAACAGTATGTTTAGGATTCAAAGCTTGGAGCGCTAGGTTGAAAAGTTAATTATTTAAAATTAAACATTTGAAATTGAGAAGTTGATTGGTTGGTTTTACCATTCAAACTAAAAATGTTTAACTCATTAAAGTGGTGTTATTAAGACAGTAAATTAAGTATTAGTTTAATGGGCTCTTTGTAAGAGGGTACATTCCCCCCAACAGGGGGGAAATGCCTGCATCTCTCTTTAGAGATTCACTGGTAGTCTAACTTTGGGAGTGTAAGTGGAAATAGACTACAGCACCTAGAAACCTTAGTTGAAATGATTATTAATCTACTTTATTAATCTATGGACTTCTGGAAATTATAGTCCAAGACCATCAGGATCCCGAACATTGGAAAGAACAAACTGACTGCTCCCAATGCAGATATTTAGCATAATTCTATAAGAAGTTTTGTCTGAGACTATATGCTTCATTAAAAGTGCCTCAGAGAGCTGTTGACTGTATGCCCAAGACAGCTTCTGGGTCGGTAGTGATCCCAGTCCTACTGTACCCAAACTAGGCCAACTGCACTGCCACACAAAAAAGAGAAGAAGAAAAAAACCTTAACTGCAGTCTTCCATATTTAATAATTTTAAAATAATGTTACTAGAGCAAGGCCACAACCACTCTGCAAGACAAAGCTGGGATGAGTTGTATGGTCCCTCTTTTGCACAGGGGTGGAAGGCCCAACTGCAGCTGAAGGCCTAGTTGCTGCTCATTCTTCAGGTGCCTGCACATTTGCCTGTTTGAATGAAAATGCAAAATGAAATAATTGATGAATACGAAAAAGAAAAATTAGAAAAACATCTACTGGTGCAAATGAGGGCTCTTTTTCTTACTGCAGAGGCTGTATTGCTGAACTGGCAAACACAGAAGACAGCTGAGATGCTACATTTTGAATCAATTTATTTTTATCTATCCCACAGTTGGCTGTAAAAAGAGCTCATCCTCAGATAGATTGTTTGTGTCTGCAATTCCTGCACAAATATGTGAGAGTAAGCCCCAATGAACTCAAGTGAGTTTTGACTGTGCCTGGTGTTTTTTAATAATAATAATAATAATAATAATAATAATAATAATAATAATAATAATAATAATAATAATAATAATAATAATAATAATAATAATAATAATAATAATAATAATAGCATGCTGTCAAGTCAATTCTGACCTATGGCAACCCTTTCCATGGTTTTCTAGGTAGAGAGTACACAGAAGTGATTCACCACTCCCTTCTTCTAGGGGCTCCTTGGGACTGTGCACCTTGCTCATGACTGCACAAGCTGGCTTTTCTCACCCAACTGTCAATACATAAGAGTCTATGAGTGCTATAGTTTATTTATTTAATTAATTTATTTATATCCCGCCCATCTAGACCGAAGTCTACTCTGGGCGGCTATCAACATACAAGAATAATAAAATAAAATAAACAACAACATTTAAACCATAAGGATAACAATAAATTAAGTATTGACAGGAGGGAAGGCCTGCCTAAAGAGCCAGGTTTTGAGTTGGCTCTTAAAAACACCCAGCAAGGGAGCCAGACAAATTTTGCGGGGCAGACTGTTCCAAAGGCGAGGGGCCACTGCAGAGAAGACCCACTTTCTTGTTCTTTCTCTTTGGGCCTCCCTCGGCGTTAGGCCCCTCAGCCACCCATCTTGACTAAAGCGAGTGATTCGGGTAGATCTAGGTGGGAGGAGGCGTTCCGCCAGATATTGAGGTCCTAAACCGTTGTCTTCATCTGCTTTGTTTAGCAGTCAGCAACTAGTGGCACTTCAAGATATTGTTGGCCTACAACTCCTACAATTATTCACTGTTGGTTATGCTGCCTAGCAATGCTAGGAACTGTAGATCAAGAACATATCCAGGACCACAGGAATATCCAGTAACTGTTTGGGAAGGAAAATGACTGGCTGAGGATTAAGCCATGAAATCTGCCTTTAGTCGCAGCCTGCAAATGCAATGGAGAATGAGGTAATAGAAATACTGAGGATAAGGCCAGCTTTGCATTTGTTTGACTTCTTTTTGTTATCTTTTCATCTGTTTTTAGAATGTTTGGCTTGTTTTCTACATATCAAAAATGGTTTGGCATCTGAGGGGCTACAATCTTCTCCAATGACGTTATACAATGGAGCTTGACCTCTCAAATATTCTGTGTATTTTGACTGGAATGCCAGTCCCCTTTTGGTTGAAAGGTTACAGAGGCTGTCAACCAAGAGCGGGACTGGAATTGCCAGCCAATCAAATTATAGAATACTTAAAAGGTCAAAGCAGTACAGCATACTAACATAATTCACAGGCTATATGAGGCATTAAAATCGTAATACCTCATTCTCGTAACAAAGGTTGTAATGAGAATGAGAAATGGCAAAACACGAATTCATTCCCGTGATGATTCTAGCAAGAATGTTAAAAAAAAAAAAGCTATAAACTTAACCCATTCTTGCTCTTCAAGCTGTATCTTTACATATGCATATCTACCAGCGTCTGGATGAACAAGAAATTAACTTGAATGCTGGATAGAGTTTTATTTTTCTCATGTGCTCAAGGTTAATTAATAATCCGTCTGTATCATTTACTCACATTATTCTGTTATGTCATGTAGCTGCTATTCAAATACTATTTACTGGAAGTTGGGACGTGGCAAATGCTGAATTCTTGGGCACCAGAATTTTGTTTCTTGTGTTTTGGTGAAATATGACATCTGCTTCCATTTTCCCCAAGAATTTCAACTCAAGTATTGCCTAGCCATTAGCTTCTTTCAAACTCTAATGCCCAAATGCCACTCAAAAGTGCAGACATAATAAATTTTTGTAGAGCATAATTTGTCCCTCAGAAATTAGGTTTGCTTTATATAAGGGTCTAGTCTCCACATTATTCCAGGTATTAGAGCATTAAAAAAGAAAGGCGGGGGGGGGGGGGAAGAGAAAATAACCTAGCCTTTTCTGGTGGAAAATTCCTCTTTAGCTCCTAAGTCTTGCCAACATAAATAGAACAATGCTGACAAATTACCCAGACTCTCAAATGCTTGTACGTTTGGAGTATTGGGGGGGGGGGGGGGAGAGGACAACACTGTTTTTTAATCGTTTTGCTTCATTACTTTGTTTCTTGGTGAAATGCTGATAAAATAAAACGCAAGAGACAAAACAGAGACTGATATAACCTGGAGACATTTCTTTAACTTCTTCCAGAACAAAATATAAAATGTTAACTCATTTCCCTGAAATTAGAAAGGGGCAAAACATCCCCTGCATATTCCCTCATTGAGAATCTCTCATATCTAAAAAGCAGAGCCTGCATATAAAAGACAATCCAGAGACATCTTTGAAGGTTCTCTTTCAAAGCATCTCGACTTCCCTGAGTGTCTGGGGACTTCTGTTATTAATTGAAGTTAATTTTCTAGGATATCAGTTTGCCATGCACGTGGGAAAGATTGATAGCCTCTTCAATTCTCAAGAGTGTTGAAAATGACACTGTTCCATCACCGGGTGCCTTCACTTTTATCATCACAAATCAAATTATAAACATCGGGGCAACCTTGCTGAAATCTGGCTTCGGGAGATTTCCATAAGATTAATTAGGCGGCCAAAGCAAAGATGGTAAAATATAAGAGGGTGAGGGGAGGTGGGTGTAGGAGGAGGAGGATATTGGGGGGAGGGAGGGAGGCAGGCCAAGAAGAACCATTCATTTCTCACAGAATGGGGAAGTCGATTCAACAATGGGTAATTAGCGTGGGCCATGGATTCTCAAAGGCACCGAGGACAGTGGACTCTTTCTCTCACTCTGATGTTTAGTGCTGTATTGTGGACCCCTCATTTAATTAGGGCACTTTGATACCCAGAGGAGCTCCGAGCTCCAGGGCATGCTAAACACAGACTGACACCAGCAAGATTCTGCCTCCTTCCACTCTAATTAGAGACACAATGAGCTGCAAAGACAATGTTTTACTCCAAGATTTCTTCGGCAGATACCTCTGGCAGGAAACAATCGTTTATTTTGTGTCTATATTGGTATTCAGATTAAATTGTTAAAATGCGAAAGATGAGCTGAGGGCACATATCTATTAAAAATGCTTAGCAGGGTTCAGAAATGATGGAAATAATTCTTCTGTTCTTTTTTTTCAGTATTATTGTATACTCCCTTTTGGAATATTTATTCTATTGCTTGGTTCTTTAAGTGGTAAATGACTGGGCTAAGAACAAAGGACAAGGAGATAATCTGAAGGAGTAGCACCATTTCCCCTCATCCTCCAGGGTTAATTATTTCTGTTTCTGATGTCAATGGCATTTCTTTTGTTTGTTTCACATGGCTGTTTAGGGAAAGTCAAAAATATGTAATAAAAATTGAAACCACTGAGGAGTTCCAAAAATCTGGCTTTCCAGATTTAAAAGTCCCTTTTCTTACAGTATTGGAAGAATTTTTGGTTAATTTCTTTTTAGTTAGCAGAACATAAAGTACAAAAAACAAACAGCGGCAGCACAGGGGAAATGTGAAGGAGAATGACTAAAAGTCCTAGCTTCCACCAAGCCCCTTTGTTTTCACAATAACTAGCCCCTTATATATAAAAATCACGCTACAAGTAACTTAAATAAAAAAGAAAAGTATCTGTACATACAGTTGAACTTCAGTTACAATCAGAAGAATAAAAGAATGGAAAAAGAAATTCCAGCCTCAGCCATGTTGGAGGCTGAATCCACCATGCTTGCCACATAGGTTGGAGATCAGGAACAAAGGGTTACATGTCTTCTGTGGTTGCAAGTCAGAGAGGAAGAGAGAGAGCAAACAAACAACCAGAAGCAAACAGGAAGAGGGAATGGGGGCTTACCTAAGCCTGGGAAAAAGTACCTTGGTTATAGCTGGCAAGGCATAGTTATGGAATGCTGTGAAGCCCCATTCCTCCTACTGAAATCCAGTATCAGTGCATGCAAGTTTTGTTACCATGCCAACAATATGTTATTGAGGATGTGTCCTAAAGGCCCAAAGGGCTTGATTTCTGCTGGATGTGTAATCTTCTGAACAGATGGTGTGTCCTGTCGCAAAACATAGTGAGTTACCATTTCTAGATATTTGAGCTACCTGAGGCTCATGGTCTCTTGTTTTTTCACTAGGCTATTACCCCCACTCAGATCACAAGGTCAAAAAAGCTGCACAGATAGGTAATGTCCTCATACATCTACTCAAGGACAGTGCTGTTCACATGAATCAAGTGCAGATGAGAGAGCTATATGCTGATTGTCTCCCAATCTTATCTAATGTCTCCACAGGTGGCTGCTGAGTCACTGCCTGTTTTAACATAGGTGCACTACTGGAATCTTTATATCCCATCATCACCACTCATGACACAACTAAATTTTATGCCCAACATAGATGTGTGGGAGCAACAAGTATAAGTGGTAAAATCTGTCAATTTCACTTTCCTTCAACATTCAGATTTCTCAAATCTCACATTCTTTGCATCCCAGATATACAAATGTTTGTGAATGCTGGCAAATTCTCCATGAACAAAAGGAAATGCTTTGGCCAAATTCAATGGCTACCCAGCATTAGGAAAGTCAAGCTGTGCCTTCCTGCTATACTGGTATTAAGAATGAGGATTCAATCTCTGACTTTTAAGAATTAAAGTACTGGGCTTGGATGGATAAATCTGCAATTCACTTTAAAAAAAGCAAACTCAAGCTTTTTCCATCCCCAAAATGAAGAAATCTGTCAATTTTGATGAATTCTTGTAACATGAACCAGAAGGACATTCTCAACCATCCCTAATTTCAGCTGAAATTGTGGATTTCTACAGCCTCACTACTACTATTACTTAACCACTGGTGCCGACAAAGTATTTTCTTCAAATTGTAATGAACTGCCAGTCTAGCAATGCAGGTCATTTGTGCAGAAAAATATAATTCATCTTGCTACATTTTTCTTCTGCTTCCTTTTTTTTTTTTAAAGATTCTCCTCCACGTCGCAAAGTTTCCAGCAGCAAGTTAAAATGTACATATTTACATTGTTACTTTTGATGGACAGTTCTGTGCTGATTGGGAGAATATAAATATCCCAAGGGAAATCGCATATTGGAAATTAATCTCTGCATACACAAAATACTTGTATATGCTGCTTCGCCATTATTTTGAAGAGGAATTGGATCTAATAAAAAAAATCAGCATTTATTTTATTTTATTGTGTTGTCGCTCTGCATTCAGTTTGTGTGTGTGTGAGACACCAGTATTGCAGAGTCAATGATTATTCACCAGTAGTTGCAAAATAAATAAACAGACCAGTGCAAGTGGCTTTTATGATGTATTAAATACAAATTACAACCAGAGAATTTAAGCTTCATATTATTGAATACAGATATAGCAAATCTATGCCGAATTAGTTTGTAATAGACTTGACCACTTTTCTGCTGTTTTGTGTACCCTACATTTGGCTGCCATTGTTTGATACTAAATGGATATGTGGCTTCCATTGGACAAACACTTTCTACCCACTTCATGTGGTGTACCATTTCTGGCCCCTCCATTATGACTGGGAGGCTGAAGTGCACTTTGGAGTAGTTTTGAAGGCTGTTTAGAAACTTCAGTTAATCAATACAGTACTTACTTAAAATGGTGCCAGGGAGTGGGCTTCTGGATCCTATCTTGGTAGTTACAGAACTGCAACATGAGTTTAGGGACCAATGCTGATTCAGATTGATTCCTGTTCAAATGCTTGTTTTAAAGTTCAAATGCTCAAAGAGTGGGGCCTAGGGAACAACTCATTTCACATGAACTTGACTATGTATTGTGATCATTATCCCACATACCTTTCTCTGTTTCTTTTTCCAGTGGAGTGGGGGATGATTATAGACAGGGCTTAAAAATTAAAAACCAACCAATCCATCCACCAACCAACCAAATAAATAAATTAGAAGGTCTCGAGAGACACTCACACTGTTGTTTTGTTGGGTGAAGAACTTCCACACCTTCTGGAGTGGAGAAAAAAAAATCCAACAGTTTTCAGCATCTGTGGGGGCTCTTGAAGGGCCTGGAGGGGATTACTTTAGTCACCTTTTCTCTTCTGCCTCATTCTTTGGGTTTAGCCTCACCTTTTGTCACCTCCTGGATTCAGTCCTCACTTCCACTTTGGACCCTGGCTCTGAAAAGGGTAACTGTAAGTCGGAACTGACTTGATGGCACATAATTATTATGGATACCCTGTTTTATGTAATGGTTAGAGCGACAGACAAGGAGGCCTGGGTTTGAATCCCCGCTCAGCCACAAAAGATCACTTAGGGTGTGGAACTGCTAAAACCATGTCTTAAAAATATCAATTGCCTTTAAAGCCCTATTAAGCCCCCTATAAGTTGGTTTCGACTTGATGACATGTAATAACAACTGACTTCTGGACAATATCATTGCCGTGGATCCTGCTTGTTTCTTCCTTCTGATATGTAATCTATTCCTCAAATGGATCCTCATGTTGTTCCTAAATGCTGACTTCCTTGCTTTGGGCTCATCCTGAACAGCTGTTTATAGTTTTGCTCTGACACCCAGCGTGCAATGTACTTGTATATGAGACAATTTGCTCACAAATTGTTTGCAAAACTTCAGTGACTGAGCATTGTAATGCAGCAAGAGAGTAATTTTTTTTAGTTAATTAACTCACAACACCTCATAATTAATTAGCTCTGAACAACTCACTGTCAGAAACAACAGCTGCTCAAAATCTGGAAAGTGTGTTCACTCAAGCTGGCAATTTGGGGGATCCAGCTGGATCTTAGACAAGTTACATTTTAAACTGCAAGAAAAGAGAGAGAGAGAGAGAGAGAGAGAGAGAGATGAGATTAATGGCTAACCTAAACATGCCTACTTGAAAGCAAATTCCACTGAAACCAGTCAGTTACAGTATATTGAAATAAACAAACTTAGTTTCAGAGTTAAAAATGTCAGTGTGACAAGCAGCAAGACTGGCAGCTATTGTGCCAGCTTGAGTGGTAAAGTAGAGGAGTAAACCACACATTATAGTTTGACATAAGTGAAGGAAAGCCTAATCCTGTGTATGCTGCAAGGAAAACCACACATTGCTGGGAATACTGTATCATGGCATTCATACACTCAGGGTGCAATAGCAGGGAAAATATGGTTTGATCGCCTGTGATTTTCACCCATGGAAATCATGTTTTCTCCAGTGAAATTGCTTGAGCCATCCAGACTAATTTGCAGGAGACAGCAGGGGCTGAGGCAGAGAGCTCGGTCTGCACTGAGCTCGAACAGCAGAAACTGCCTTAAGGTGCTAACAAATGCTAATTGGCAAACCCCCCCCCCCCCTTTGTGTCTCTTTTTAAAATTGTTCACTTTAAATTGTTGAAACAAAACCACGGAGGTATTCTGGAGCAAGTATATTCAGTGATCTCCAGACTGTAGCCACTTTCATCCTTCATCAAAGTATCTCAAAATGGAGACTACTTGCTGCTGTAATTTTGGCTCAGATTGGCTAGCTCAGGCTCAGATTTGGCTTGCAAGCAGAAACGAGGGTGCCCACCTTGCAACCCTATAAATTTCCAATTGCAGTGAGAGAGAAGGTTGCCTTGGTTCCTCCCCTGCACATTCATGCTCCCCATTTCCCTCCACCTTACCTAAGGCCAAAGTATATGTTATGGATGGACTGTTATTAGTGCTGAAACCATGCTATGTTTCCAGAAACATGATTTAGACAGATACAGTATTCTGGTCTGAGAAATCAGACTTCCCAGTGAAGCCTGTGCTTAGCGCTTGAAGACCAATAGCAGCATAATGAAACATAATTTGCAAATTAGATAAGGCAAGGGAGGGAGGGAGGGAGAGAGAGAGAGAGAGAGAGAGAGAGAGAGAAAGCCCCTGCTGTGACAATCAGACACTTTCAGGAGTTAAGGAATTCACTCTTTTAATAACAAGCTGTCTTTAACTCATAGTCCAGCTCCCAGTGCAGAGTTTATCTGAAATCCTGCTCACACAGCAGGTGAAAAAAATGGGGCAGGTGGCAAACTAGAAGAGTGAGAAGGTAGAAGGAGCTGCAGAGGGCAACGCTACAGCTAGATAGCAATGTGAGACAGCAAAGGAAGGTTTTTGTGCTCTCATACCTCTTGCCTGTCCCTGATTCTTTCCTTTATTTCCATTTGCCTACCTCCCACCATCTCTGTCCTTCTCTATACCCCCTTTGTTTAGAAATTCACTTGATTCCCTCTTGTATTCGGTGATACTCCTTGCTTCAGGGCCCTTTTAGAGTAATTTATTCCATATGCTCCTAAGTCTTTTTTTGTGTAAAATAGTTTTGCCTCCATTCCCCACTCCCCCTGCCTTGTTCCCACCTTTCCGTTTTTTAGATCACATCCTTTCAATTCTCTGGTCTTGCAAGTGTAAGGAGCTTGCTTGGATCAATTTTATCAATCCACTTCATAATTTTTAAAAACTTCAATTGGGTTACATGAAGTCTCTTCTTTTCCACTGAGAATACAATCAACTTTCCCAGTCTTTCCTCCTAACTTAAATCGTTGAGCTATGGCATCATTTGTATAATTGCTCAACACTGCTCCCCTGAAGAGCAATTAAACCTTTTCAAGGATGTGGTGGCCAGTCCTGTATAAAATTACTCAAGGTAAAACTCTTTTTAAAAAAGTACTTCATATAGAAGTAAGTCTATTTCCTTTGATTGATACAGGAATTTCCCTAGCATTAATTTTTAGGCTCTGTTGCAAGTGGAACTGAAAGATCCTATAAAGTTTAAACCATTTAACGTGTATAAATAGATAAAATTAAGGGGAGACAAATTCTGGCCACATGACATAACAGCCTGGAGAAAAGGCCAGGTTTGGGGCAGAAGGAGAAGGGTCAGCTGTTTAAATGGCAAGTTAAACATGTCCTACTAAAGCCTAATAATAGATCACCTTTGCTCTTTGTAAGGTTCCTGGCAATTCTGGAAAGAAGGCATGAGATCAACTGGACTGTAATTTTAAAAAAGTACAGAGGAAACACATTTAGAATGCTCGTTATTTTCAGACTTCTGTCCCATGACTGAGCTTCTAGGGTGTTCATCTAACTCAGTTTACCTGAGGTCCTTAATTGACAGCTATGTAATAAACATTCACAGCCATCATATCCACCTGGCACAACCTTTGATACCTTTTGGAATGAATTTTATGATATTTTTTTAAAAATGCCAGAAGTGACATCATGGTACTATTAGGCAAAGCTTGATTTCTGTATTTTTGAATCAGCTATCAGTTTTCTGTAGTGTTATACTGAAATGGGGAGACATTGCTTTCATTTGCACTGTATATGTTTGGTTCCCCTACAAATTGATCTGATTTGCAGCTCTTGAATTAATATGCCAACCATATTACAATTATCCAGTGGTTCTCATGTCACAGAACTTTGCAATACACCTCTCCAAACCCAAACTGTGTGCATTAGGCAATTCAGCATACGGAAATTGGTATATTAGGGAAAATCACAGAGAAAAAGACATATACCAGAGGGAAATTGCTTTTTAAAAGGATATATTAGAAAAATACATGCAAACATGTGCATGCACTAAACTCTGCATGAAAAGGTATACTAATGTTCATGCAAACTTTAAAATATGTATATTTGCAAGCTGATGTGGAAACAAGGCAGCATGAACTTGTGCTTGAAAAAAGAAGAAGCAAAACCATCATCATCATCATCTTAGAATTGCAGAGCTGGAAGGGACCCTACATTATAGAAAGTGACGCACTAAATACTTTTGTATATCTTTTGGTGAAAACTGAACCTCTTTTCTGCCTATTAATATATGCACTACCAGCACTTAATTTCATTGGCTTGAGGAGGATGGTTTTCTTGCTTTTACGTACATATATTCTGTTCTGTTCTGTTGTTGTTGTTGTTGTTGTTGTTGTTGTTGTTATTATATGCCTTCAAATTGGAACTGACTAACAGTGACCCTAATGGGGTTTTCAAATTAAGTGATATATTTATTTATTTATTATTATTTTATTGAATCTAAAATATACAAAAATACAAAACTAACAAATAAAAAACTTTGTGTGTGTATGTAGGTATTAAGTTTTTTATTTGTTAAATTACATGATTTTTACACTCCCAGCGAATTTTCATAGGTGAGCAGGGATTTGAACCCAGGCCTCCTGCATCCTAGTCCATCACTCTGTCCACTACACCACACTGGGTGTCTCATACACTCTATTCTGCTATCTCACAAAAGCAATATTCCTTCACACACACATGTGGACTAGAGGGATGATAACTGATATACTGGGAGACAGTTTATTGCCTGAGTCAGAAAAGCCAGGTAGTATCCCTATGGTATTAAATATAGATTGAAATAAAGAAATGACAATTTGCTACCCTTTATTTATACTCCCCAATCTTGTAATTCACTATAATGGGAGCTGGACAACCCTACCTAATGGTGGGCCCCCCATGAATATTCTTTTTTTTCTGACTTTCAGTCCAAATGAAAGAGGATCACCATTTTATTTACATATTGGTACCCATTCAAATATGAAGAAGGGAATGGTGTCTAGTTTTATTTTTAAAATATGAAAATTGAATGTTTGGTAAGGAAAGCTAGTGCTCTCCTCTCTCTCCTACATGACCACAATGCCCCCCTCCCGGAGGTACTATCTTCTAGAGACTGACTTGCTTTTGCAATTGAACATGAGTTCAGAGAAAATTAGTTGAAGCAATTGCACACAGCGAGGTAACCAAAGGAGAGAGGGACCTACCCATGCCATTTCTTGTTGGGGGGTTTTTAAAGTCAGATCTCCTTCACACATAACGGAGTCAGATTCATAAATCAATATATTAGGCTGCCATATCATAACTAGCTTGGGGAAATGTGCCTCAAACTGTGAAAGAAAGAAAGAAAGAAAGAAAGAAAGAAAGAAAGAAAGAAAGAAAAGTTCCTTCCAGAACCATGTTACAAGACGTCCAACCCACGTTCTTCTAGTTTTCATTGATAATTAGTTTGATAACTCAATTTCAGGTTGAAACCACCAGGTTTGTTTTCCACATTCCCAGTTCTCAGGAAATGCTTCATTCAATTTTCAATGTCATTCCTTCTCCTCACATTAAAAGGTAGGGTTTCCCCACCACCACTCTCGGGTGTGGTGGTGGTAATACTGGATGCCCCATAGGTGGAGAGTATTCTACCCTTTCTGCTCAGAACTGAAGCCCTATTCAATCATTGTATGTGTGTGTTCTGTGCTGTCAAGTCAGAACCAACTTATAGCAAGCCTAATAGGGGTTTCAAGGTAAATGAGATATTTTTAAGGAGAGGTTTTACCAGTTCCACTCCCCCAGTCAGTTTCCATGACCAAGTGGTGATTTGAATCCTGTTCTCCAGAATCCTAACCTATTACTCTCTTCAGATTCTAGCTTTTGCATCATTAGAACACTGCCAGAGAAGGCAGGGCTAGTGCAGTCATCTCATCAGGTATGTGCTACACACACATTCAGAACAACTGGATATCTGTGTTCTATTTAACCAAAACTCTAGCTGATTCTCTCAGGTCACTCACATCACCTCATTCCAACAATACCTCCCACTTTCCATCTCTCAATTAATCATTATTCATATTTAGATACATTATCCACCAGACATTCCTGATCAGACAGTCACTGTTTGTACATACCATTCACCATACTGAGCAGGATAATCCTCAATATAAATAAACAAGCTTATGTACGTTATGTCTCAGTATGATATACTACAACAGTACATTGAAAAACCATTATGCCTGATTTTTATCGTACCTATGTTAAGGTTATAGGCAAATGTGAGGAATATAATTTATTGTTGTTGTCATTATTATTGTTTCTCATCAGAGGTGTATTCACTACTTTGATACACTGTTTGTCTTTGGGGGGGGGGATAGACACAAAATCTTTTCAATCGGCTCTCATAATTTCTGAAGCCAATGTAGTGTATGAATAAGGGACATAACCAGAATTATACACTGCGGCAATTGGCTTACCAAGCCAGTGGCCATTAAATGTACATTTCAGGTATGAAACTGAAGGAGGCTGAAACTACAGCTTTCAGGGCAGCCGCAAGTGCCAGTGACTAGTTCCTTAACAGTTGAGGTACTGCGTTCTACTTCATCTACGAAAAACTGAGCATCTTTGAAAAGCACATCGCTGGTGTCTTCATGCGCTAGGCAACAATGACTGAAAATGGGTTGAAGCAAATACCGTGAGATCGCTGGTGGGAAGATTCAATTAAGGCTGCTTTGATTTCAAGAAAGCGCTTAAATAATTGCCACCTTCCTCTTCCCATTCAGCAGTTGTCTGCTCTGCTGCATTCTTTTAAGAGACAACCTGTCTCCTCCCCCACTTTCGAATCACTCTTGCTTATCCACAGGTTGCACATATCCATCCTACCTACATTTAGAAAACCATTAATTTCCTCTCTAATCATCATCAGAAAGTCATCTCTTAGGTAGCAGTACAAACATGAAAGTGCCCTTTAACATATGATTTTCCCCCCCACCCCTTCAAGCGAGATACCTTTGTTTTATCTTGCAAACATGCCTTTCCTTTATTTAAAATCATTTATACCCACAACTCCAAACGAAACTCTCTTATGGTGCATATATATATCTATATATGAACAGACACACTTTTAAAAATGTGTGTATATATATAAAGTGTTCTGTTCCCTTATGGTTACCTTTAACTTTTTTCCTGGTAGACAAATCATTGTCTTTGTTGAGCTGAATTATTCCTGCAACATATTTAATTAAGTTGCCAAGTGCCTGGGTGTTCTTCCTCATTGTGAATGCTGTTGTCTTTTCACTCTGTTTATCCTTTGATGTGTTCCATCACCTGCTGTGTGGCTTTCTGTCATTATAATACGCTTCTAGTTCTCTCCCCTTATAGCTTGCTTGTTCCCGTCTTTCTTTTCTCTAAAGATTTCTATCAAAGCTGTATCTGAAAGAATATCTATATCCAGTGCTGCATTTATAGCGACATATCTATGGCCAAAACCTACACATGCATAACACAATTGGCATAGATTTTGTTGGTGAATTGACCCAAGTTACACAGTTAGTAAGACACTTGTTGTTGCACACCAAGTCTCAAGATTTACACCAATTGTGTTATGCTGGTTGGTGTAACTGATAAGATTTTGGCCGATAATCTATCTGTATTTGTATTTGTATCTGTATCTCTAGCTCAGTAGCTTAGGTATCTGGCTGTGAAGCCAGAGGTTGGGAGTTGGATTCCCCACTGTACTTCCTACTAGTGGTGCCAGCCTGTGTAGCCTTGGGCAAGCTGCACGGTTCCAGGATGCCCCCAGAAAAAGGGAATGGTAAACCACTTCTGAGTACTCTCTACCTAGCAAACCCTGAAAAGGGTTGTCATAAGTCTGAATTGACTTGATGGTACATGATGATGATCTGTATCTCTAGAATCAGTATCTCATCTGTTTATCCATCTGTAAAAGAGAAAGAGAAAGAGAAAGAGATTTATACATATAGATAAAGGTGGTACAGAGAGAAAGGTGGTGTGTAAGGTGGTAGTTTTCATTTTTCGTGTTGTTTTTTTACAATGGACTTACATGCCTATGTCTTATACTGCTTCACTGGTCTTTTCTGTAAACAATTTAAAATTGTTTTAATTTTACTTGCTAAGCCTTGTCACAAGGACCATCTTCAACTCTGTAGGATCAGTTTCCCCCAGGTCACAAACCACTTGTGTTAAGAAGGGTTAATATTAGGGACATACAAATTTTGGTTTCTCTCAGTTTCTGTATGTGCATTTCTTCTAATACATTTTTGGTAGGCAGTTGTGCTAAATATACTCATTTGGGAAAGAATATTCCGAGTATTGTCCCATTTAAAACTTTACTCATATTAATGTGCATATTTTTATGTTTATATTTTCCCTGATATGTGTGATTATGCTTGCTATTTTTGGGAGGAGGGGAGAACTCCTTTGCAAAATTGAGATAAATGAAAATTTTGCAGGATAACTGACTTCCACTTTGTATATGGATTCAGAAGTGAAATATTAGGGAAGGCTGAACTCAAATGTGATCCAAATGAATTTCCCCCTTCATTCCTACTTAACATATACATGCTGTAAAAATTATTGCGAGGACAAGCCACTTAAGTCAGTGTGAAATTCCTCCATGTACAACCCACTGCAATGAATGCTCTTACAAAGTTACCATTCATTTTAATGGAGATTGTGCTGAAGAACTTTCTGGTGGAGTGTGTCCTTAGCTTTTATTACAACTTTTCCCTTCCAGTTTTCTATTTGTAATTTGTGCATAAAAGATCGCCTTTTCACCCTATTGTTTTTGCTCTAAAAGCCACTTTATTCTTAATAAAAGGAATAATAAGTGCCAGTTGTAAAATAATTTGTCAATCACTTCCAGCACTTACAATTGTAAGACACCTTTCTTTGGACCTCTTGGA
Source organism: Intellagama lesueurii (assembly GCA_037013535.1). NCBI lineage: Eukaryota > Metazoa > Chordata > Lepidosauria > Squamata > Agamidae > Intellagama > Intellagama lesueurii. The sequence continues at coordinate 64,460,294 of JBAJHW010000005.1, read as the reverse complement.
GTGCTTTAGAAAAGATTAAAACAAATAAAATAAAATTACAATTACACTTAAATGGCAGAATTAAAATGATCAGTTTTAGATCACCGGAATTTTGTTGCTACCATTTGACAAGGGGAAATTGTTCAAATGAACACCCTGGAAAGAGCTGAAATGCACAACAGTCTGGCCTATTCTGATCTTTGAATGAGCTTTTCCACAAGACCCTCATTAGGGACAAAGTTGAAGCTGAGCTGAAAAGCCCCTTATGCCCCTACAATTGAGGGCATCCAGGTGATTTCAGATGTAAGTTCTTTGTTATTTGGCTGATACTTTGTGTGTGTGTGTGCGCGCGCGGGCATGTGTGTGTATTTTACATTTAAAGGATTCTTACTTGAAGGAAAGCAAGGGAGCAAGGGTTCTTACTTCCTAGGATTAGAAAGTATACACAAACTAGAGGGTAGATTGGGTGTGGTATCATGCTGAAACTGTATGACTGCATGGGATGATCTTTCTTCAAAAGATTCCTACCCAGACACTGTTCTTTTCCACTCATTTGGTTTTGTTACGCTTCCTATCAGCAGCTAGTCCAGAGATGAGGCAACCTCGTATCCCAGCCCCCTTCTCCATAGATATTTTGGAATACAGATCTCCTAATCCCTAATCATCAGCAATTCTGACTGAAGTATTTGTGAATTGTCATCTGAAACATCTGGTCCACTCTAAAACTCTCTCCTAGTGCTTCATAGGTACGTAGATCACCTTTGCTGAATGCAGGGTCACATCTTCTACAGTTGCATCTATTAGCTTTTGTTGACATGTTATAAAGTAGGTCAAGAAAACACCAGAGTGAGGACATTATAAATAAATATGCAACTGGATAGTAGGTTTTTCTGTTATTTGAGTGGTGAAGCCAGGTTAGCATTATAACTGGTTTCAACTGACTAGTGAAACCATCCTATATTTTTATACAATATTCATCTTTTGTTTTGTTTATTGTTATCTCACGCTGCTTCCCCATATCCAAATGGAGTGGTTTATGACACCCAAATGATTTTAATGACCCAGCCTGCCTTTGCATGGAAAACCTCCATTTTTCCAAAACTCCCTTACTGGCTTTGCTCATATGCAAGCACTGTCTTCTCCATGGAAGCTTGGCTCTCTTTTTTTTGGAGAACTTTTGGAACAGAGGGATTTTGCATTTGGGTGGAGCCAAATTTTCTCATGAAAACAGTTTCTTTGTCATTTGCTCTCTCTCCACTCCAATATGTTATCTAAAATTCTCTTTTAAAAAAACGTAAACAAATCCAAAATTAATTTAGCAGTATAGTCCAGTTCTCTACTCTTCTGAGGAGAACTTTTAAAAACAAAGACTGCCTCTTCTTTGCCAAATAATTCAGGCAATCAGGGATTCCATGCCAACATGATGATGATGCTGCAGCATGACTCAGTCGTATCAGGTTAGATGGTGACGCCGTAAAGTCAAATCAGAGTAAGGGGAATACTTCCTTCCCTCACATTAAGTAGATGAGTATTTTCACACTATTCCACAAGACCTGTGAATTGTTGTGCAACTGTAAAATATGTCTTTTGCGAAGGGGGTTTCAGGGTATGCATGTTGTACTATGAAATATACCTTATCTCATGCATTTGACTGGGGAAGCCTACTGCTTGACTTCCAAGATAATATCTGTAGGGGGTGGAAGCTGGACAATGAAACCACATCATGTTTCTTCCTGTCATTCATCTCTCTTTGGATATTACACCTATCCACCTATTGCATTGTAGAACAGACAACTGCCTTGAGTTCTCTTTAAATAAATAAATACATAAACCCTGTATGTATTGTCAATCGGGGTGCCTCAACCACCTCCTTTGCACTGGTCGATGCTATGTCCCAGAAACCCCCTCCCCTTAATTTTGATTTTACTAATCATAAACCTGCAATAGATGCTCTAGCCTCACCCTCTGGGCCTGCCTGTCCTCCAGTCCTTGATCCCCTTTTGCCTTCTGTGATTCCCCCTCCTCTTTCAGACCCCAGTACTTCCTCCTGCTGACTAACTGCTTCCCCTCTGACCCCCCCCCCTCGCCCCATCCCTCTCTCCAATTAATTTCATGGAATATAGGTGGCTGGAGGAAAAAAGCTTCGGACAAAGACCTGCTAAAGTTTCTCTCTAGCTACGACATTATCCTCTTACAGGAGACCTGGTTATTAACTCCTCCGTCCATCCCGGGTTTCCTCACTTATCATATCCCGGCTGTTAAATCTAAAACAAGAGGGCGCCCCTCTGTGGGTCTCTGTTGTTTCCTTAAACCCTCCTCTTTATTCACCCTCACCTCCATCCCTTCCCCCTCACTCTATATTCAAATCTTCCTCCTTCAGTACGGTCAATTTAAAATCCTACTACTTAATCTCTACTTCCCACCTCCATCCTCCTCTTTGAACAGCACCTGGGTGGAGGTAGAGAACCTTGTCAACCTTAATCTGGAAGCTAATCCATCTGCCTACATTTTGATCCTGGGGGACTTTAATACCCGGCTAGGACCCAATAACTCTGTCCTAGCCAAACATACAAATCTGGAGTTTGACGAGTCGTCTCCCCCCTGGCTCAATCGTCCAAGGTCTTCCAGAGACAAGATTATCTCACCTCATGCTACCTTCTTAATTAACCTCTGTCTCAATCTTCATATTGCCATTCTCAATGGCACATGGGGTAAGGACATCCCTGGTGAATACACCCACCTCTCCATTAGAGGCCCAAGCGTAATCGATTACGCCATCGCTTCCCCAGCTCTTTTCCCCTTTCTCTCGGACTTCTCTGTTGGTGTTCGTGCTGACAGTGACCACCTGCCTCTTCTTTTGTCCCTAACCTTCCCTCCTTCCCCCTCCTCCCCCCAAATTCCCCCTCCACAACCCTCTTGTCGTCTTAAATGGACTTCTCAAACAGAAGCTGACTTTTTCTCTTGGACTCTATTGCCAGAGATTTCCAATCTTAACCTCACCATTGCTACAACTGACTCTATCGCCACAGCTATCACCTCCTATAATACTCTTGTGGATTCCTTAATTACTTCCCTTAGTAGCCCAACTAATTCCCCATCCCATAATCGTGCCACCTCATGGTTCGACTCCGACTGTTGGCAGGCCAAGAAGCATGTTAGATCTCTTTTCCACTCTTTCCGCCTTAATCCTACCCCAGCGTCTCTACAACACTACCTTTCTGTTAGAAGGTCCTGCACATTACTTTTAGATTCAAAAAAACACCTCCTTGCTCAACGCAAGTGGTCTGATCTGCTCCAGGCAATTCTTTCACATAACTACAAAGCCTTCTGGTCCTTGGTATCTTCTTCCACCACTTTCTCTTCTTCTGACCCTTCTTCTTCTATCCCCTTGGAGGAATGGATAGCCCACTTTTCCACAATTTTCTTCTTCCCGAATCCCAACCCCCCTTCCGATCCCTCGCTCCAGGCCCTCCCCGACTGGCCTCCTGTTACTTCCGAGGAAATACTGGACCTAATCAGCTCACTGAAGTCTGGTAAGGCCCCAGGCCCTGATCAAGTCCTCACTGAGACTCTGACCAGTAACCCCCACTGGTGGTCTCATTCCTTGGCTAACTTTTTCACCTTAGTTAACCACTCTGGCATCCTTCCCAACTCCTGGTTAATCTCCACTCTGATTCCAATATTCAAAAAAGGTGATCCCTCTCTCCCTAGCAACTACCGTCCAATTAGCCTTCTATCTTTTATTGGCAAACTTTACTCAAAATCTCTTCTTTCCAAACTTTCTGCCTGGGCTTCTTCCATTAATCTTCCGGGGAAAGAGCAAATTGGCTTTCGCTCTGGAGCCTCTACTCTTGATCACACTTTACTTTTATCCCACCTAGTTGGAAAATATTCCATTCACCACAAATCCAGTTTGTTCGCTGCTTTTGTTGACCTTCAAGGCGCCTTCGACTCTGTTAATAGATCTCTCTTATGGGACAAACTATCTCAATGGGGCATTGATTCTCGACTACTCTTTCTGCTTAGGCGTCTCCACTCTTCAAACACATGTCAGATTCGCCTCCCAAACTCCAATACACTAACTGATAGATTTCAAGTTAATAGGGGTGTCCGTCAAGGGTGTATATTAGCCCCCTTACTGTTCAATTTATTCCTTGCAGATCTCCCTCCTTTCCTACGTATAGCTACTAACTCTTCCCCCTCTCTTAACGGTGCCCCTCTCTCAGTTCTCCTCTATGCTGACGATGCAGTCCTGCTCTCTCTCTCCAAAGCCGGGCTGCGTCTTCTTCTAGCCAAATTCCAAGACTACTGTTCCATCAACGATCTTAGCATAAATTCTTCCAAAACTAAAATAGTTGTTTTTTCTAAATCTAGCCCTCTATCCACTTGGACAGTTGGTACACAATCCTACCAACAAGTGCCAACTTTCAAATACCTTGGGCTCACTTTCCACTTCAAACTAAACTGGGCTCCACACAAAAAATTGGTCATTTCCACATCAACATCCCAACTCAATGCAATTTCAAAATTCCATTACTTCTCGGGCAACCAATTTGTCCCAGCAGCTTTGCATATTTTCCAGTGCAAACTCCTATCCCACCTCTTTTATGGGGTCCCCATCTGGATAGAGGCTGTAAACCACGACATTGACTCCATTGCCGCTGTCTTCTTTAGAAAGATTTTAGGTGTTCCCAATATGATTCGCCTCTCCACTATGGTACTTGAATTGGGAACCCACCTCCCTTCTACTCTTGCCTGGGTCTCCACTTTCAAATACTGGCTCCGCATCCATCTCCACTCTAATTCCAATTCTCTCCTCTTTGACCTTCTTAGCGACTCTTACACTTCGAACTGGTTTAAACTGATTGACTCCAAACTTCTCTCCCTAGAACTAGAATTAGAATCCCTTTTCGACCTGGGATTACAACAGGCCCATTCCTTGATCAAACACAAACTTTGGCAGCTTGAGTTTGAGTCACTTTCAGCTGACTTAAACCCCACTTGCTCTCCCCTTTTTTTCAGTCTTCCTCCTTCTCTAGGACGTCCCTTAAACTATTTCTCTTCACTGACCAACCCTGGTCAGAGAAGAGCATTTATGTTAGCCCGCCTCAATATCTTCCCTTCGGCGGTTCATGCAGGCCGATTCGCTAAGATCCCCCGTGCAAATAGGCTCTGCTTTTTCTGTCATACCCTCCCAGATTCCCTGGACCATATTTTATTTCATTGCCCGGCGCATTCATCTCTGAGAAAGCTGTTTCTCGAACCGTGGCTTTCTCTCTTGCCCAACTCCCTATCCTTTTTCCTGAACGATTCTTGCCCGCGGATTACATCTGCCGTTGCAAGATATCTTCTGGAAATTTCCAATTTAACCCATTACCTATGATACTACTTGTTGAGTGTATCTCCTAATTTATGTTTACTCTGATTATCGCTTGGCTTGTACCCATGTTTTGCTGTTGTCCGTTCATATGCCAATAAAGGTTTCGAAAATCGGAATAAATAAATAAATAAATAAATAAATAAATAAATAAATAAATAAATAAATAAATAAATAACCAAGCCGCCAAGATAAGGCTGGGGATCTCATATGACTCTTGACAAATAGAATCATTTCCATCTTTAGGAACTTGCATATTGTGTTATCTTGCATAGTTTTATGTTTTAATTCTTAGTGTTGGCTAAATGCTGGCTTAGTTTGGTAGATGGAACTCTACGATAAGACCTCTAAGGTTGGGATGCTTAACATTTTCTATCATCTTTGGGCTGCCTAGACAGAATATATATAGAGTAGGAAATGAGAAAATTACTTTTTTGAACTATAGCTTTTAAGATATCCCAGCTAACATAGCCATTGCCCATAAAATACAACTCTGTGGATTGTAATTTTCAAACAAGCCTAACTTTTCCCTTGGCAAACCCAACATTTATGAACAACTGTATGCCAGTCTTCCTCAATTGTAGTACAGTTCCTCGGTCTGTAGTATATTTTAACACTACAGCTATTACTAAGCAAGAAGCCAAGTTACAAGTCACTGTGCTTTGATGCTGCCAGTGGGGACAATAGAAATGTTTCAATGAACAGGAACACTTCTAAGGCAGTTCCGTGTTTTGGAAGGTGCTTCACAATCACCACAATATAAACATATAAAGACTTTTAATCCTACGGTTTCCCAGTACTGGGAACCACTTTAAAATATCCAAACCTGTTATTTTTCTGAAGAGTCTATTGTAAAAAACTTTTTATGTCAATTACTAAAACAAGATTGAAAACTGCAAAAAATATTGTTTAAAAGCCACACTCTTTCCTGTGTTTTCATCTGCAAAGCATTATGGTGGATAAAATAGTTTTGACTCAGAATATGTATGAGTTGCCATGAAGGTTTCCATATGTGCATAATGTTATTTGTGTAGTAAATAGCGTGATGCGAAAAACAGACAGCCGAGGTTTATCAAAAAGAGCCTTCCATTGCAGAAATAAGCATCCTCAAAGTGCAGGGCACCAGCAAGATCAAACAGAGTCCTGGAAATGAGAAACAGATTGTGAAGGATTTCTCAAGGGCACCCTGTAGAGTGGCATTTCCCTTCTCTGTACTTCAACATTGAAAACTAGGATATATTTTGCCACGTAATATACTGTGCCACATTTTCCCTGGGCAGTTTCAGAAATGTGCATGCATGACCAGAATGCTAAATAATCACAGCGAGATCCTACATGTATGTCTTCATAGGAGGATCCTTCTAATATAGAATAAGGCTCAGATGCTGCGCACAGAACCAGGGTGGGACATCCTTGCTGGTCCCAGAAACTCTTTCTTCTACATCTGCATTTGGGCTTCAAAAAACCAAGGCTAAGGATGGATGCATGAAGGGTAAATTTGTCAGCAAGCATAGTTTGTGACACTACACACCAGCATCCCTGATCCCGGTAATGCTTCTGTAAAGGCATTCACTTTAACTTCCAGTTTCCTGGCTTTGTAGAGGTTGCGTCAACTTGAGCTATTGTTAACTCTAGTCTTAAACCAGCAGGTTTTTTGATCATTCAGTCACACTGGCTTCTGTCCAGCACTGTTGCTTTACTATGAATGAAAAGGCATAAATATATATTATATGTGTCTGAAATGTGGTTTTTAAGCAAAAGCAGAAAGGAAGACAATCAGGTTCCCCTCCCCCACCAGTTTGGCTTCTGAATGACCAAAAGCCACAAGACAGACAACTTAAGTTAAGAAGAGTGTCTGTGGGTTTTCTCTCAAGGATAATTTATGAGGAACTCAAGATGGTTTCAAGATTTATAAGCTCCACAAGTTCTGGCTGAGCAAAGTTCAAGTGAGTAATCCACCCACTCAGTATTCAGGAGGGGGGGGGAAATAAAGCAGAGCTGCGACCTAAAATTTCCTGCATCTGAATCTTGAAGCCAAGGACAGATTGGCAGCAGGGCCGGCTTTTACTGTTTCACTTCAAAGGTTGCATAATATTTGAGCAGATTATATTCTTTTAACCAGCTAAGAAGGTTAGATGATTTTGAGGGCATAGTTTTATATCCTTCATTAATTCTAGGTTTGAAATTTTAAAATAGTGGAGGCCAACTTGACCCCAAACCTTTGTATGGTCAGTCATTATAAGGCATATAACGCTGCCACTGCCCAGCTTTCCATATCCTTTACTTCAACACAACGAAACAGTCTTGAATGAGCTCATTCTTACCACTCCTGCCATCTGTTCCTTACTAGGCTGTGTTGTTTACATAGATGGAAATAGTTACTTTTTTGAATTATGACTGCCAGATCGCACATGCTGGTAGTGGGATGTGGCAGTCATGGGGAATTCTGGGGGTTGTAGTCCACAAGTAACTTTTTCAAGTGAATGCTCTCTGTCAGTTGGGATGTGTGAGAAATGCATTTTCATCCAAGATTTGACAGGCTCACTTCAGAGTCTACTTCAAGGGCTGTTCAAGGAGCAGAGAGACAATTTGCCGAAAATGCATGTAAAAAAAATGCACACAAAATACTGTTTAGACGTGCTTTAGTCAATGGGGAGGATACATACTCTTTAACACATTTACAGAAGCATGCACATATGTATAAAAAGTAAGCAGGGAGAATCACAGATTATGTCCCATTGACAAAACATCCATGTGCAGGATGGATGTGGAGGTGGGAAGGGGAGGAAAGATGCAGCCTTTCTTTCTTTCTTTCCTTTCTTTCTTTCTTTCTTTCTGTTTCAGCACAGCAGTGAATTTTTTAAAAAATCACATCTAAAACATTACATTTGTTCTACTAGTGAACACACTGCATTCTGCCATCTGTTTTCTTTTACAGTAATTAAAACCACTGTTGATTTTATTTTCTCTCAGACTGAGTCTTGGGGAAATGTCATCTCCCTGCAACAGATGCAGTAAACATGTGGATCACGACAACAACTGTGACTATTTACACCATAATAAAATAATTATTTTGCAGGGTAGTTATCCAGAGGAGCAGCTGTATTGACAAGGAGAACAAAACCAGAACAGAAAGAGAAGCACATTTTGTGGCACTTTTGAGCTTTTGTGGCCTGGAGTCTACTTCCTCAGATAAATAGAATACAATATTTAGGTCACAAGTTTATATATAAACCCGCAGGCTAAATACTATACTGATTCTATTTGAGGAAGTGGACTATAAGCCATAGATGTTCACACAGAAATAAACCTTTTAGTCTTCAAAGCACCACAGCTCTCTCTCTCACTCTCTCTTTTTTTAAATCTTGCCACAGAGTAATATGTTTACCTTTTTAAAATTGCTGTGTTGGAAGTAAAGTGCCATTGAGTTGGGGCTTACTGTCAGGAAACTGAGTGTTCGATTGCAATCTAAAGTTCTTAATGCAAACAGAGAGAATTTTCTGGTACTTTAAGGACCACTAGATTTGCAATCCAACACAAATAATCCCAAAAGTAAACCCAGTTTATGTTCGGTGAGACTAATCTCCAGATAGGTGTACAAATAACCATGTTGTTTATTTGTTTGTTTCTGTTCCTTACTTACAAGCCTCTTGTCTTTCCTTCCAGAAGCCCAAAGCAGGATACATGTCTCTCATTCTTCCCACTTTATTATGACAACTCTGTGGGTTGGGTAAGGCTGAGAGAAAGGGTGAGTGAGTAGGCCAGGGTCCCCCAGTGAGTATCCTGGCACTGTGGGGACTTCATTTGGGCTCTCCCAAGTCCTGTGTCCCTTAGTCTAAAGCACTACACCATTCTGACTTGCTGTTAGGTTGCAATCCTATATACATTTACCTGAGATTGCCTTATCATTTGATATGCATGTGCTCACACTGTTCCCATGGCATAGGTTTTACAGCCTAGCACCCATTTCGCTGTATTCCTGAATCAACTTGATGAAAGGAGATTCTAGACAATGAAGGTTATTTCAAAGTCAATCCTGACATTTTTAAGATACCACAAGTCTTGTGTATTATCCTCTGGAAAGGCCCTTAGGCTGTGCTCCTTTACTCACTAGGTCTGTAATTAGGATGGAGCAAATGGGGCTTTACCCCAGGGCTTCAAAACTGAGGGGGCTGTGAAATCTAGAGGTGATTCTACAATGCATGTAAAGAAAATAAATGACAATACCTCCAGGTCCTGTTCACATTTGTTTGTTTGTTTGTTCATTCGTTCAATCATAAACTTTATTTTTCTTAGTGAGGGGGGGACACAAAATTCTTCTCCTTCTTCAGTGGGTGGGCTTGTGCCCAGGCACCATGGTAGAACGAGTGGGAGACAGTGGTGCTTGCCCCAGGTGCCAAAATGGGTAGTCTCAGCTGCAGTACCCACTTACCTGGGAATACATTATGTGGAGTTCATTGGGATTTACTTCTGCGTAGACATTATAGGATTTCCTGTGATGGTGCTCTCTGTCCTATTTCTCTCTAGTTTAGCCACCCCATCAATAAATGTCAGGCCTTACTTTCCTTTTCCTGGAACTCCTTGGCTTTGCCTAGACCTGGAGAGTTTATGGCCTGGAGGAGTATTTCATATCCGTCCATCTCCACAAACAATTCCAGTAAATTGAAGGCAGAAAGAAAAACCGGCCTGGTGCCATTCAGCAAGGAGTCTATTATGAATCCCTAGGTGGCATGCAAAGCATTTAGACTCATTTCATTCATATGTCAGGTAAAGACTTTCATTTAGAAGTGAGATGAATACTGAATAATGGATCTTTTGAATAATGTAATTAAGAATTCATTAAAGCAGCCTTTTAAAACCCTGTAAAATGCGGCACATGTATACCTCCCAGTCTAAACCCAAGAAAAGGCAGTATGGAATTAAAATGAATTAACAGAAAAAACAATGTGGAAAAATGCTGAAATGCTGTTTAGAATAGCCACTTTTTGAAGCTAAATGAACAATCAGTAGAAGGATGCCGGGTGCTTTTTTCACAGCTTGTGAACTGTCAGAAAGGAGCCTGATACTCAAGATGGCCTTGTTCTTTGTTGGGACAAAGGGACCCCTCTGGGCATAGTGTTGGTGCTTTGGTTATACTCTAATCCAATGTTCCTTCAGCATCTGGGCCTGAGCTGTTGGTATTGACATGACAGTAGTAACTCCTTGAATGGTTGGTTCTGACTAAGGCAATGTAGTAAGTTATTTATTAGTTACATATATACCCTTTGTTTCCTACAGAGAGCTCAAGGCAAATACACAGCTCTCCTCCTTCCTAGGTTTTCCTCATAGCAAGCTGGGAGGTTGGTCAGGCTGAAAGAGAGTGGTCCAGTGAATTTCATAGCTCCCTGGGATGACTACCTCAATTTCTGAAGTCTAGTCCAATACTTGAAGCACTGAATTACAGTGGCTATGCAGGGACATAAAAAAAGCCTCCCCGGTGTATGGAAAAGCATTGTGAGTATACTTGGGTGTCCCCTAGGCCAGTGGTCCCCAACCTTGGGCCTCCAGATGTTCTTGGACTTCAACTCCCAGAAATCCTGGCCAGCAGAGGTGGTGGTGAAGGCTTCTGGGAGTTGTAGTCCAAGAACATCTGGGGGCCCAAGGTTGGAGACCACTGCCCTAGGCAACAGAGTGCAGCCGTCAAATCCTTCACTTCCAGAAGCGTTGCATTGGAAGGTCTGCGTAATGGACGCTGATCCCCAGGATGATGACTGAAGTTGAGGAAAAGGTTCTGCACACTAGCTCTGAAACGGCTTCTGGTAAAAAAAAAAAAAGTCTGATTGTCTTGACATTTTAATTGATTTTTGCTTTTGCCTATATTTCATGTGTGCCCATGATTCTGAATTGTGCAATGTTCCAATAGGAAAGAAAGAAAGAAAGAAAGAAAGAAAGAAAGAAAGAAAGAAAGAAAGAAAGAAAGAAAGAAAGAAAGAAAGAAAGAAAGAAAGAAAGAAAGAAAGAAAGAAAGAAAGAAAGAAAGAAAGAAATGGCTATGTGGAAGCCAAGGTACAAAGTCAAGAGCTCCTGTGTCATCTGGAAGAGGGATCAGAATTCCAAACAGAATTCTGCCATGCTAGCCTGCAGCCTACATCAAGGAAGGAGTGAGAATTCAGGGTCAGTTAATTTATGGTAAGAATTTAACAAAATATGCAAATTTCTTCAGATTTCAGGTGGAAAAAATGTAACCCTTAAAAAAAATCTGCAAGTGGAGAAACAGAAACTGACAGATGCACCTGGTAAGGCCCAAGGCTTTAATTGCTCAACATTTAAAAGTGTAGTTTTGGATTCTCATGTATTCAGCCATGTTAGTGCTGAAATGAGACCTGCTACTTTGTTTTTTCTAAAATGCCTCTCATCTTTAACATCTATGTGGTCCTCTCCATGCTGGGAACAGTTTGGTGGATACCAAGTTTATTTCGCCTGTGGACCATATAGCATTTACAGAGGGAAAAAGAAATTATACAGAGGAGGTACATAATAATAATATATATATATCTAACAATAATAAAAGCACATAATATTATCTAGCCATGACAACAACGGCAAAAATCCTGTAGCATAAATTGTAAGTGTGATGGCAGAGGGAGATAGCTGATAATTAAAGAGTTCCTCCTTTAATCTTGGGGTTTTCATGACTCACCTGCAATCAGCATCATTGCATGCACATCTGGTAAGCCCTGGGAGCAAAAGAAAAAACTTTTAATCACCAACAATTTCTCCTGTCAGACATGTTTCCAGCAGAAGTTGATTGCTGGCAATTAAAGAGTTCCTGCTTCAATATCACAGCTTGTCTGAATTTCCCACAATGAGACTGATTGCGGATAAGTTGCAGCCAAGTGGAGTGAGCCCCTGAATTGAAGGAGGAATTCTTTAAGAAGCCTCATGGTGCAGTGGTTAAGCTTTTGTACTGCAGCTAAAACTCTGCTCGTGATCTGGGTTCAATCCCAGGTAGCCAGCTCAAGGTTCACTCAGCCTTCCATTCTTCCGAGGTCAGTAAATTGAGTACCCAGCTTGCTGGCAGGAGCAATGTGTATCCTGCATAATTAAGCTGTAAACTGGCCAGAGAATGCTTTAAGTGCTATGGGGCAGTATGTAAGCAGCATGCTTTGCTTTTTAAAATTACTGCCAATCTCCCCTTGATGGTGATGTTGTTATCCTTATACAGGCATAATTTCTGCTGCAGGATTTTGTCCAGTAAATGTCACATTTATATCATTAGCACTAAAGATGTGGAGCACATGCACTCCCCCCCCCCCCAATCTGTGCCTGAATAAAGGCACACCAATAGCTGCCTCAAGCCTATTGGTTACATTCCTATCCAGTCTTTTTGCGGGTCCATGATGGTATTTGTGTGCTTCTGGATCCCTGTGGAAAAACCCATTACTGTGAACAGAGAAAATGCAAATGGTTGTGATCTGGGGTAGCTATACAGAACTATCGTTTCAGGGAATAGTGTTCTTGTGCCCAGAGGCAACCTTCTAGCTGTTCCACAAAAGGCAGCAGGCACTTGGATTTAAACCCGCCACATAAAAGACAAAAGGTGGAGTTATGTGTGTGGGTATGAGAAGAGAAGACTCTAGTGATCTAATTGTGCCTAGCCATTTAAAGCTGAAATATGGATAGTTTGTATGCCAGTTGGGCATCCAAAGAGAGAGAATTTAACAACAGGGGCACCATAGCCAAGGAAACCCCACCCCAATCTCCACATAGTTGGCTGCTCTAAGTGGTAGGACATAGAGAAGGGCCACCTAGCATATCTTAATGACTGGGCAGGTATATATGGTATTCCTCATGCATCCAGGTCCAAGCCATTTAGGATTTTGAAAATCAAACCATCAACAACTTATTCTTATGACCAAGAAGTTTGGGCTTTAGCTCATGCACCTGAGAAGCCAGTGGAGCCTAAAAAGGTTCCACTGATCCACAAGCAGAGAAGCAATGCCTTACAAAATAGACCCCAGAGCTAAAGTAAAAATTAGTAAAAGAGGAATGGGGATATTATACGTTCTGTATTACAGGAGTTGTTTCCATTTGGGAATCCACTTTTGAATATTTCAGCTAGGCAGCATTTCATGCCTCATCTACATATCCACTGAGAAGCACTGTGTGTCGGGGGTGAGGGAGAGTTACCCTTTGTTCTCAAGCATGGAGCTAAATTGGCTCACAATTCAGTACTATATTTTGGCTCCTAGAAATGGGGTGGTGGGGGGAGCATTAACTTCATGATGATTTTAGAGAATCCTCTAATCTTTGCTCTTGTTGAACTAAACTGAAAGAATTATCATATGGAATCGATTCAGATGTCGGCATTAATAATGCAAGACAAACTGAGATTTTTATTCTGTCCAAGGGGGGATGCTCTATTTTTATGTCATTTTATAGCACTTTATTTATTTCGCAGTGATCTTCTGTAATTTTAAGGGGCAACTGTTTCATATTACACACAGGCCTATTTTAGGAAAAGGCTGGAAATCGGACTTCAGCCTGGGCAAGAACCATTGTTACCTTTTCTTCTTTTTCTCTTTGTTCACCTTTGGATATATCTGCCTCTTTGTTGATGCATCTCAGTCTGTTGATGCTTGGCATTATGATGCCAGTTAAGGGCAAAGTGGAGTCCCTTCTGAAACACTGTAATTATGACAGCGAAATTTTGAGTCAATATGTCAATATGAAGCACTATTTCCTTTGGACTCCCTGATGTGTTTGGGGGTATGTAAGTCAGACCTTGGCGTATCAGTTTTGTAATGCTACAGTATACATACATACTGATTGGTCAGATGGTAGTTACAAATGCCATACCACTTCCTCATGTCTAATATCTGTAGATTTCAGAGGTGAAGCAAGGCTGGGCCTGGTTATATTTGGTTAAGAGGCCATCAGCAAATTCCAAGGATCTCCAGGTTGGGCAAGAAAAGAATTCTGCCTGAAACTTGGACAGCCACTGCCCGTCAGAACTGGCAGTGCTGGGTTAGATGGACCACTGGTTTGACATTGTACATAGCAGTTTGCTATGTTCCTATATTACTTGGACAGGGCTAAGATTTTTCTGATGCGAAGTAGAAATCCTTGGCCACTCTATAGTTGCATATTAACTCATTCAAAATGCATTAGGGGTTTGACATTGCCCATTGTACATATGCCTAAAGCAATAATGGAGACACATTAAGGGAAAAGGGCAGTCTGGCTTAGAATGGGTTTGAGAATAGTTCCAAGAAATCCACATCATACAGTAACTACCTTTCAGAAGTCTAATGTTGTGATGCTTCTCTTTTTTGGTTACTCAAAAATAGTGATGATAAAGCAAATGTTAATAAAGGTTAATAAACCTGTGTTGACAGGACATCTTGCCATGCCCTCTAGAATAATGAGTCAGTGTGTTTCTGCTTTATCTCTGATGGCACACTATAGGAGCAGGTTCATGCTACCTCTCCTCCAAATAGTTTGTTAGAGTGGTCAAAAGAAAAAGGGATCCTTTTGGAACTGTTTGGAAAGAGATTTGCCAATAGGTCCAAAAGCATCTCTTCATAGTGGGACCTTGGCATTAAAATGGCAAATGGGATTAAATGTGAGCAAGATATGCACTTTGCACATTAAATGCAACAATTCCCAATGGCACAAATACTTCTGGGGAAAGTTATTTTTAAGGACTATCATTCCCAGAACTGCATGCTGGGGGATATTGGGAGTTGTAATCTAAAGCAGTAACTTTTCCAGCTTCTGGTCTTACCCAATGGAGCTTGGTGGTGGCTTCAGCATGGATCAGGCAATGAAGCCATTCTATATTTCAGTTTGAACATTAAATGAGCTCTCCATGGTGCTGAACCTTGGATAGCTTATGCAAAATTTGGTCAGAGTAGACACACTGTCTAACGGACATTGGAGCCGCCAGCCTCCACTGGTCTCACCAGCACTGGGCGTCAGGCAATTTGGCTGCATTTATCGAACAACAGCATGAGCATGAGCATTCTGACAGCAGATCTTTATCAAAAGTTAGAAAACAAAGGGAGAGATCTGTCTGTAGTTCACCTCACTGTACTTCACCAGTACTATGACAAGTGGCTAACAAGTAACTCAATGGCCAGGATCCAATCAAATGCCTCTGTTAGGGATGGGAGCTTTGTATTCATATCCTTGGTGATATGAATATGAAGTGCGGCACCACAGGTGCCACGGAGGTCCATTCCCTCCCCCCAGAAACAGCCTGGTCCACTCACTGGGCTCTGAGCAGCATGCACGTCCATCAGCAGTGGCATTGCCCCAATTGTGGAAGTAAGTAGTCCGACTGGCTCTGCCCTGCCATCCCGCACAGTTGACCACTGAACATTTGAGCAGGAAGACTCATTATCCCAACTTCTAGCCAGATTGGTCAGTTGCATGGAGAGGCAGGGCAGAGTTGGTCGGGCCACTTCTATGATTGGTGCAATGGCACTGCCGATGGACGCATGTGCTGTGCAGAGCCTGATGAGTGGACTGGGTTGGTTCTGGGGGGAGGGAATTGACCTTCATGACACCTGTGGTGCCGTGCCTTGTATTCATATCCCCAGGGTTTGTAGAACTGCCTGTTTGTAGAACTGCTCTTGTCGCTGGAATCAAGAATGAGCAAGCCACTCTCCCCTTGGAACCAACCCCCTGTGCATCAAAACCTCTTCTAGGGGCCTGGGAAAACTTCAGCATACATGGGGTCTGCAGCTGGAGAGAGACTAAAGAGGGAAGAAAGTCCTGCTGCATTAGCAGTGAAACACTAAGGGCATTAAATTCATGCCTCTGTTCTTCAGTGACTAATATCAAGGGGATGATTTGGAAGTGCACTATTGCCCTTTAACTTGAGATTACATTTTCTACCTTTTTTTCCCCTGATGCTCAACTATGTAATTTTTGCTCAATCTATTAATTTTATTCTAAAAATATCATTCTGCAGGAGCACTATGCTATCCATTTGGGCTGGTTAAAGCTAAAACTGAAGAAACTGGCCAGGCTGAAATCCCCCCCCCCCTCGCCTCCCACCCAGTGAGGGATTGGCTTCTAACAGAACTTGGAAGTCATGCATCGTAAGAATTAATGTTCCTTCTAACAAGTTACATTTTAAGGCACGATTGGACACGACTGGACAACTTCCAGAGACTGCACACTTCAACCTCCATATCTCATAGAACTGTTCTGATATCCACCTCCAATCCACCCCCATAGTTTCTGACAATCCCCAAATATTTTTAATGGGAAAAAAAACCCTTTTCAAAACAGTAATGTTCCTTTTGCCAGGGATAATCGGAAATGTCATTACTTTTTCTGTGTCATTAGAAAGGATTTCTCATTACTTTTTCTCATTAGTTTTTTTTTTTTAAGACTGGGGAACGCTTCGGGATATTTTGAGAGGATTTTAAAAAGAAAAATTAGGCAATTTTGTTACTTTTTCCTAGGAGTTTTTCCCCCTAAAAGAGGGGTAAAAAATAACAAGTCATGCAATTAGTAATGGAAACTCACTAAACTTTTTTTTTTTTTTTTGCAATGGCAGAGAGTTATTCTCTGTGATCTGGAAAGAGTCATGCCATGAATTACTTCTTTAAAAGAGGTTTCTAAGCTTTGGTGCCTAATTAAATATCCCCACTGTTCATAGGTTTGCTCAGAAATGTGAAGGCTCAGGACCATGCTGATTTGGTATTACTTTTCTGTCTTAGTTACAGCCATAGAAATACAGCAGCAATAGTAGTGATAGTTAGTAGGCATGTGTAAAATGTGCAGACGAATGTGAAAAACACAGACCAGATCAGGGGTATTTTTAATTCTGGAGCAACTATAGGGTGGAGCAAGGAGCCATTTTCCACCTCTGGCATAAAGCAACACCACAGCAGGTTCTTTATGTCTTGTTTGGCATTCATAAGATCAAAAAGATGGCCAGCTATATGAATTGAGGAAAAGGAACCTGAAAGTAATACAGTAGACTGACTTACTAGTTGTTTTGTTTAGTCGTTAAGTCGTGTCCGACTCTTCGTGACCCCATGGACCAGAGCACGCCAGGCCCTCCTGTCTTCCACTGCCTCCCGGAGTTTGGTCAAATTCATGTTGGTAGCTTCGATGACACTGTCCAACCATCTCGTCCTCTGTCATCCCCTTCTCCTCTTGCCTTCACACGTACTTCACAGCTTACTAGTACCAAAGGAAAATGTGACAACTGACACCCTGCGCCCCCCCCCCCATGAAGTTCACATTCTTCCCTGGATGCTCAAACCACTGAGGTGCTAGGGAGGGCTCAGACTGAGATCACCTCACAGTATATATACTGTATCCTCACTTACAGTTGCCCCATTAGCAATGTTCCATCTAAGGTGTGCATGCATGCATGCATGCACACAGAGCTCCATTAGTGCTGCACAGTAGCAGCTGATGTTGATGCCTATTTACTTCCTGGTTTCAGATGAACCTCGAGCACAGAGAGGCGAGGTTTCCACACAACGGGGATGAAAATTAGAGGGAACATTGCCCACTAGCCATCTCATAGAGCTGAAGAGAAAAAAATTATAGCCCTCTTTAGACAGCTTTTTGCATACTGAAACAGTTTCCTTTGTTCTTTCACTCAAGTTAGTTTACTAAACTTTACTGAAATATCATTACTCTATTAGAATTGTGTATGTGGATTGTGAAAGGATGACTGTTGTATGGACTTTGACTAGATAGGTCACAAAATTAGGGAAGTGCATAGATCAGTCATTTACATTTCTACTTAGTTGTGGGACTTGCTGTGGGTCACCCCAATACTGCCAGTACTGCCTATCCACTTATGTCCAGAATTGCTCCCTGATGTCTCATTCCCAGCACGAGGTCCACACGAGCAGATTCTGCACTGGAGCAAATCAGAACAAAAATATTCCAAGCTTTTTGTACCACTTTGACTGTGTTCACACTAATTTCAGCTCTGTGTTGTCTGTACACCAGGATGCAGTATTGATATCATAGGTGCAAACGAAGTTGAACAAATGCTGTTTAATATCTATATGAGGCTGCTGGGAGGGGTAATCCGGGGGTGTGGTGCTTCGTGTCATCAGTATGCTGATGACACGCAGCTCTACATCTCTCTTTTTCCAACAGCAGTGGATGCCGTTGCGTCCCTTGAGCGCTGCCTGGGGGCTGTACTGCAATTGATGCAGGAGAATGGACTGAGGCTGAACTCGGACAAGACGGAGGTCTTGAGGGTGGGCACCCCTCCTATCAGTGGTTTGGGAAGCTCCCTCACTTTTGAGGGGCCGACTCTCACCACAAAGAGTGTGGTCCACAGCTTGGGGGTCCATCTTGACCCAGCGCTTACCATGGAGTCCCAGGTAGCGGCTGTGGTCCGTACCACCCACCTACATCTTTGGTGGATTGCCCAGCTGTGCTCCTATCTTGATGTTGGGGCGCTCACCAATCTGGTCCATGTGCTCGTAGTCTCAAGATTAGACTACTGTAATGCGCTCTATGTGGGGCTACCCTTGAGATTGATGCGGAAACTACAAATGGTCCAGAACACGGCCGCCAGACTAATAACTGGGGTAAAAAAATATCACATTTCCCCCACTCTGGCGGCTTTACACTGGTTGCCCATTCGTTTCCGCATTGACTTCAAGGTATTAATGCTTACATATAAAGCCCTAAACGGTTTGGGACCTCAATACCTGCCAGAGTGCCTGTTCCGACCTAGCTCTACTCGTGTCACTCGATCTAGCCAGGCTGGGCGGCTGAGGGGCTTGACCCCAAGAGAGGCCCGGAAGGAGAGAACTAGAAACCGGGCCTTCTCAGCGGTGGCCCCTCACCTCTGGAACATCTTGCCTCCTGAGATTCGCCTGGCACCCTCGCTGGGAGTTTTTAAGAACAAGCTGAAGACTTGGTTCTTCAGGCAGGCCTTCCCCCCTTCCATCATTTAGTTCCCTGTGTTTTCCCATCTTGGACTTCGCTTACTTTGTTTTTTTTGTTTTTTTGGTTTGGATATTGTCTGTTTTAATTCTTGTTTTATATTGCTCGGACTGTAAGCTGCCCAGAGTAGATTCGTTTGAATCTAGATGGGCAGGGCAAAAGCCAAATAAATAAATAAATAAATAAATAAATAAAAGTCAGTGCAGTTAG
Organism: Intellagama lesueurii; assembly: GCA_037013535.1. Lineage (NCBI taxonomy): Eukaryota > Metazoa > Chordata > Lepidosauria > Squamata > Agamidae > Intellagama > Intellagama lesueurii. The sequence goes on along the minus strand of JBAJHW010000005.1, from coordinate 64,440,805 downwards.
AAGTGAATTCATAAGTTTTTTTTGTAAAACTGGAGAAAAAAATAATTCCTCAAACTTTCACAACATGATCAATATTTTTACATTCTCCAGTTGTTTGTCTTCAAAGTATTTGCTGTTCTTTGCTTCTTACATTCACAATGACTCTATAAAAGATTGTGTCCCTAGATATTTATTATAATATTATTTTGTATAACCAGCTAAATATTATAAAATTTTTGATAGATTTCAGGTGGATTTCATCATTTTGAGATTGGGTTGATATGAGAGGAATGCAACAGAGTTTTGGGACACAAAAATTAACAAGATTTCTTTGCCATAAACTTTCGTAGACTATAACCCACATCTCAGAATGTTGTTTTTGCTGCAACAGAATATCGAGCTACCTGCTTTGAAAGTAGCCGTGGTCCAAGAAGCCAACTGCAGGACAATATTATTTCATAATCTATTGCTTCATTCATACCTAGAGGACATTTCTTTGAGAAAATTGGCTCCCCCTTTTTTTAAAAACTTTTTAACTTTTGTGAATGTGGACTTGTACTAGTAATGAAAAAAATCCTAATGACAAATAGAGATTTTTAAATACCATGAAAGACCTACTTTGAAGGTTCTTTAGAAACAGGGCTTGTTCCATTGTGGAGTGCTCAGAATGCTGGTGGTTGCTTATCTGCAGGATTATACTTTGCCTACCTTGGAAGGACTGCATTGGTTACCTGTTTGTTTTCAGGCACAATTCAAAGTGTTGGTGATGACAACCTTTAAAGACCTAAAGGTCCCTGCCCTGAATGGGGTTACACTCCCCCTAAGGGACAGGGTCCGCAGCTTGGGGGTGCTCCTGGACCCCAGTCTAACACTGGAAGCCCAGGTGGACTCGGTGGCCAGAGGCGCCTTCCTTCAGCTGCGGAAATTATACCAGCTACGGCCCTACCTGGACGAGCGGAGTCTCATGACAGTTACACACGCACTGGTAACATCTCGCATAGATTACTGCAATGCGCTCTACGTGGGGCTGCCTTTGAAGACGGTCCGGCGACTGCAACTGGTCCAGAATCGAGCTGCGCGGCTGGTGAGTGGTGGGGCCGCTAGGGACCATATCAAGCCGATTCTATTTAAGTTACATTGGCTACCAGTTGCTGCCCGGGCCCAATTCAAAGTGCTTGTTTTGACATATAAAGCCCTAAACAGCTTGGGCCCTGGATACCTGAAGGACCGCCTCCTTCCATATGAACCTACCCGGCAGTTAAGATCTAGCCTTTTGAAAGAGCCGTCCCTCAAGGAGGTAAGAGGGATGGCTTGTAGACAAAGGGCCTTTTCGGCAGCTGCCCCCAGACTATGGAATGCCCTCCCGACTGAGATTCGTCTGGCGCCGACGCTGATGACATTTTGGCGCCAGGTCAAAACCTTCCTGTTCCAGAAGGCTTTTAATTGAAATGATATCAGCTGTGGGTCCGATGGCAATTTTTAGAGTATATATTTTAATTGCATTTTAATTGTTTTGTCTTTTTATTGTATTTTAAATGTTGTAAGCCGCCCAGAGACCTCTGGGTAGTGTGGGCGGCATATAAGTTAAATAAATAAATAAATAAATAAATAAATGGCTTAAATCCAGGATTCATTAGGGGCTACCATCTTCCATGCCAGGCTGCTATATATGCACTCTAATATATGCATAATAATACAGTGGTGCCTCGCTAGACGATGTTAATCCATTCCGCGAAGATCGCTGTCTAGCGAAAACATCGTCTAGTGAAGCACGTTTTCCCATTGGAATGCATTGAAATCTCTTCAATGCGTTCCAAGGGAAAACGCAGTCGTCTAGCGAAAATCTCCCATAGGGAAACATCGTCTAGCGAGTGCGGGTCCCCATCGGAATGCACTGACAGCTGCACTGACAGCTTTTCACCACTAGTCGGCACATTCCTATGGGGAAACCTCATCGTCTAGCGAAAATCGCCATAGGGAAACATCGTTTTGCGAAGCGCAGTAGCGATCGCAAAAAGGCATCGTCTAGCGATTTCCTCATCCTGCGAGGCAATCGTCTAGCGAGGCACCACTGTATTATATATGCATTAAGCAGGGGCTCAGACTCAATGGCCTTATAGGCCCCTTCAAACTCAATTATTCTATGATTCTATAAGATGTGACAGAGAAAACTCTTTCTGGTGTCCTCACTCTGATGGTGGTCCAACTGAGACTGAGCACTATCTTTTAAGCACTTGCTCTCAGATCTCCCAAGTCCTAGCTCAACACTTCAATCACCACATCACATTGGCTTGGATTCTTGCCTCAGATTTCTTCTTATCCAAAAGACTAAGGCTGGGAGCCTATGCCCAATTACATGGTAGTGAGACTTATCAAACTTGGGCTTATTGACTTTTGGTAGAAACAGATACAATTACCCCAGTAGTGAGGTCTATTGCTCCAGACCCTTTCTCTTTGGCATCCTTCCTGGCGTTACACCAGTGGCTACTATCCCATCACTGCCCCTTGCACCAAATTGACTTAGTTAGTTGGAATCAGCTGTTACATGCTGCCTTGCTGGCACATTATCACATAGTGCTGAGCTATAAGAATATGATGTCATCTCTCTCCATGTAGGCCTCAAAAGAAAATTATCCACAGTTAGTTCCTTGTGGTAGAAGGAAAATGAGCATAACAAGGGACATAGCTTGTTTTCCCCACCACCACTGTGTGTAATCTAGCAAATTTATCCTAGGAGCACAGGACATAAACCAAAACATCTCTAATTGTTTAGTAATGGTAGTCAATTCTCTGACAGAATCACCTCATCTTTTCTATTAAGAGGCATTACACTGTGCAGATAATCTCAGTGGAATAATGCAGTGGTGCAGAGGGGCAATAAATCAAATGATAAATTGAGTGTAACGTCGATTATGGTAGCTATGCATAGAAATATATACATTTGATGGTCATTATGACACATGAAATGTTCAAGACCAAGAGTGAAAAATACATTTCGAATTCTCTATATGGGAAAACCTGACAATGATCTGCAGTTTGTGTCTAGCATTAAATTCTATAAATCTGTCAGTGTTTTCCGCGCTGAAAGCCTGATTCTAAACGGAAAGGTCATTATCATTATTAAGTTTTATAAGAAAATCAGTACGTGTACTGGTATCTATTTAATAACTGAGACATCATGAATGTCAGACTTAACACACTTTGCTGGGTGCTAATAACTCTTTAAGTGTACCCTTGACTCGAGTCGAAGGCAGTATTGGAAATTTTATATTATCTGAACTGCCTGATAGCATTTAAACGTACTTCCTTAATAGCTACGTAAAAATATAGAGACTTCACACAACTTTGGCTGCTTTGAGGTTAGCACTGAAAGGTTAGACTAAACATTTTACCTCTTCCCTTCCCTCACATCCTGTTCCTAAAGACAGCAATGGCTGGGCAGACCCATTTATTGGCCTTAATGGTTATTTAAATTCTGCCTAGGTGAACTGTGCTTGCTGCAAAATGTCTGTGTCTATGATGGCAATAAAATGAAGGCTTTTGTAATCAAAATAAGTGCCTAGCACAGCGACGGTATTTTCATCATTGAGCAAATATAACTTTTTGACATTTGCATGGTGAAATTGGTGTGGTAGACCCTTAAAATATGCATGTATTCAGCATTCCCCCCTTAAAACTTTTGTAATTTTTGCATTATATGATTTTCTAATTCCAATCCAGTGATAACCAGTGATAACATGTTTCTTTTTCTATTATATATTTAAATTAAAAATAAGGAGATGTAGTTTGTATTAATGAGTTTTGTAGGGGTCTTTTAGTATTATGTCCCTAGGCGACTTCCTTACTCAGCATGAAGTCCTCATAAGAGGTGCTTGTGCACCTGATTAATTCATAAATGGTGTTGAGGGCTGCATATTTGCACAATCCTTGTTAAATCATGGAAGTCTGCCATTTCTCTGTAGGATGCATTGCAAATTGTGAGGCCCACATCATGCACCTAATCAGACCATTCTGTGTCAGCCCCAAATTTCCCAGGCATTCTCATTTATATGACATCCTTCTCAGGAGCTGGAAAGTCAAGGTCCATCAGTAACGTTTATATCAATTCTGAAGAGACAATATATTGTTGAAGTGAAAAGCAGGCAGTTTAATATATCACCGAGATATAAGAGGAGCACTGTATTTAATGAGTGACCAAAACTCAGACGGTGCTATGCATGTCTCTGTTTAGAATGACTTGACATGTGAAATAAATTGGACAGGATCCCACAAAGACATTCAGAGGTAACTGCAAAATTATTTACTTTTCCATTTCTGAAATGGGCATTTTATTTATATGATGCCATCTTTAGGTCTCCTTTAGCTCTTTTATTTATCTTATTTATTTATCTTATGTATCTAGAGCCAAGAAAGAACTTGAGGTCATATTTTGATAAGAACGTACCAAGTTTGCACTTCCCAAATGAATATATAAACTAGAACACAATTATCCTTCAGTAGACACACCTACCAGAATTGTGCACTGCCGTTCTCTGAAAAACAACAGCAGAAAAATGTATTGGGGAAGACACAGAAATGTGCACATTTGTTAAAAGAAACTTACAAAACAACATTATATTAAGCAGAGCTGCTTGTAAAATGTGTATATTGTGCAAATATTATGTATAAAGATGTGTGTATTAGAAGATGTCTGCTCAACCATGTGCCAGAATTTTTAAACTCTGGTTTTGCTTTGCTTTGCTTTATCTTATCATCACAAACTGGTGCAGAAAGAGGAGAGAATTAAGATGATAAACCAGAAATGGAAACTGAGTGATGGATCTATTTATAATGTTTTCTGTGTTGTTATCCAGAAAAAATCACAATATGATGGGGGTTTGGAGTCAGACTAAGGGCCTGTCCAGACAGGTATTTGGAGTGGTGTGGTTTCTGCTTAAAAGGTTCTTATCTTCAGTGCATTCTATTTTATTTCTCATTTGGGCAATCCTTCCATTCACACTGGAGATGTTTATTCTCCCATGAGAAGGGTCCACCCAGGTATTTGAAGCATCAGTTTACTTGCGAGCAAGGTTAACCCAGTTTTCTCTCATGTAACTTTATCTGGTTTAGAGGCAACATAAAGGGAAAACATTCAGGTGAAGGCTGGGGAGATGGAAGGTGGGGCTCTGCTAGGATTGTACTGCTCCGTGGGGGCAGAGCCCATGGAGTTGACATAGCCCCCTTCCCTGCCTTTTCTGCCCTGCTTTTTCATTAAGTGGGTCACAGTGACTTTCCCTTTGTTGTTGTTAAATAAAGTAAATGGCATATTGAACTAGCAATTCATCCACCTAGCATGGTATTAGAACTGTCCTGCATCAGGTATGGAAAGATTTTTTAAAAGAGATGAAAGAGAAGAGGGGATTTCATCCATCCTCCCTTTTAATGTCAGAATCCACCTACTACATCCCAGGGTTGTCACCTCAGATAACGCCACCCACAGATCCATTTGGGTGCACAATAACCATCTGCACAGGCGACACAACAGGATAATTAGTACTGCGCTGAATTATACAACCCACACACCCCAAAACCCCTAGCACAGTGCCAGAAAGGAGTGGGACAGCTCTTAACGGGGCAGGATGGAACGATCTCCGGAGAAACACATGTGGACACTGTAATTTGGTTCAGATGAAACTGTACCATCAGCAATCCAAACAGTGATCTATACATCCATCTGGACAGGCCCTAAGTCTGGCTGCAGTCCAGACCTTTAGGGGAGGACGGAGAGATTCTAAGGAAGCTCTTGCACTTTTTGGATAAACTGGCAGGCAAAGCTCCTAATCTCTTTGTGCCCGGGGTCAAGAAACAAAAGAGGTTTGTATTACTTCATTCAGAAAAAGAATGCCCCCACATGTTCCTTTTCAGAAAGAAATCCCAGGACTTGATAAAGTTATTTTTGGGGAGACTCCTGGCCATGCTAGTTTTAGGCCGGCAAAAGTAACTTTCCTAAGTTCTGAAGGTTGAACTCAACTAGGAGAGTTTCTGGAGTCGAATAAAAATCCAGAAATTAAGTCTAAAAAGTCTGCAACCAGGACCTTCAAGACAGCTGTCTGTACAATATGACCCGCAGAAGAGCCTGACTGAGTAACTGAGTAACTGGGAAATGACTTGCCAGGTGAACACCAGTGTCGCCTAATTTTCATGTCTATTTGGGGCATTTTCTTTTTCCATGACAACTTCACTGAGCACTCCTGCACAGCTAGCCTTACAGGAAGGCACTCTTATGTGGTGAGTTAAAGTTTTTACCATATGTGGGAAACATTTTCTCTTTCAGTGGGTCTCTCCTTGCTTTCATGTCATTGCAGTTTGCACAAAAGTGCATTGAAAAGAAGCATTTGTGGAATAAAGCAGATCCAGCGAGCCTACATGAAAAGGATTTGGGGTAGGGGGACATTGAAGCTATCTAGTGGTTAGCTGTCTGGCCACTGAAGTCCAAGGACCCTAACCACTGACCCTTGCAGCTCCAGTTGACCAGCTGGGCCACAAAGGGGAAGCAAGGGGTGCCATTCTCTGTCTTTTGAGATAGCTGGGGATTTGAGAGACTTCTCGGTAATTTATAGATCTCTCCGGAAGGGAACATAGTTCTTTGTCGTTGTTTTTTTAAAGACCACATAGTTCCCCATTGCTGGGTGATGAGATTTGCGAGAGCAAGCTTCTACATGTGTGTGGGATCCCACCTTTTCTTCATAAAACGATAGACTGCATCTATCCCAGAGCGATAGCACTCCCATAACTTCTTATTCTTTCACCTGTCTAAGCTTACTCAGGGTTCACTCTCTAGGCACTCAAAAATAAATCACTCTATGGTGCAGCAATTGTCCCTTAATAGAATTATGGGCCTTGCTGCCAAAGGTGTAGTCCTGTGGACCATCAGTGCTCTGTGGTCTGGGATGGAGGCAACCTCTCATCCTACCACTGAAGGACAAAGAACCATCCATTGTTGAACCCTTGGCTGCTGGTGTTATACACACTTACTTTGATGAAGAATCCATTGACCTTGGTGGGACTTACATCAACCTGGAGTCAGATGGGACTGGGCTGCAAGTTTGTAAGCATAATCATAGATACAAACAATCATACATCAGTGAGAACCTTTTTCTCTTTGCATATTTTTCTTGTTCCTATCTATGTTACCTGCCAACTGTGCAATAAAATGTGAGCATAGAAAATGCTGAAATCGTTAACAAAACCAATAAATGTGTGGGAGAGGAGATGAAAACATAAACCAGACTGAGGCATTTTTTCCATGCCAAGATTTTTCAGTCCTCTGTATTTTGTCATTTGTTAAACCATAAATAGTTACAAACAGAGCTGTAGTTCAGAGAGTCTTTGTTTCTAACATAAACAAAGTATAGGGCATAGCTCTGAATGTCAGCCAAAGAGGACTATAAGTTACAAAATGATATATATGTATAAAGGAGTGTCAGACTCTAATTGAAAAATTGTAGTTGGTTACAGACAAATATAGGAAATAGGCTAAGCTCTGGAGAGCAGTATGTATTTAGCAGAAAAATGACCCAGACTAAACCTTTAGAGGTGCTATCCTGTATTTATGAAATTAGTTTAATTCCTCATATAAAACCACAGAATGGAGCAAGTTTAGTTTATATCATTTGGTGTATCATTATTCTTTGAGGAGCTTGTCTGTCCTAGTTGAGAAAGGTTAGACTCATAAAATCTACACTGAACAAATGAACTTTTAATTTAACTACTGCTAGTAGCAGGCTACAGTACAGTAATAACCTGGATTAAATATACAGAAGAGATGATCTTAAAAGAGATTAGTTGTAGTCCACTCAATTATGAGAATAACACTTTTTTAAATATAATGTGGCTGTATATCCTAATTGGCAAATTAATAATGATGTGAGATCTTACAAACCCAAAACTGGAGAAATATTCACATTTATACTACAGGAAATGTGTGTGCACACACGCATGCATGCATGTACTTTTTTCTTTTCCCCAATTTGTTTTTAAGAAGTTATACTGGAGGAGTGGAACTGGCTTGGAACTTACACTGGCTTTTGATGAGCTCTGAAACCATTATTCCCGGACTCTCTTATATGGGATAAGATTCAAAATTATGTTAAAAGAAATTTTAAAAGGCCCAAAACCTGTTTTACTTCAATTGCTTTGGTACTGTACACTGTATTCATTGTATACTGTAGTGACAGATGTACAGGAGGAATAAACAATGTTCCAGAACTTCATATCCTGAAGAGGTCAGTATAGCAACATCAACAAGAAATTATATAGCCACAATAAATTAGCAGCAGCTCTGAGTATTTATTTTGAAAACACAGGTTTTAACATTTCTCATTCTAGCCAGTCAGCAGACCATAAAGGCTTACAGTATGTTTGTTGTGTTTTTATGCATTTATACACACATGCATGAGAGTGGGCCCACAAACATGTCTGAATATTTTAAAGCCAATTTTTGTCTTCCATTTCGCAATCTCTGTTCATAGGTGAATGAATGTATGTAGGTATTCTCAGATCTTTAATTTAATTATTTAGTTATTTAGCAATAATTGTTAGGCAGGGACAATTATGAGGCAAAATTGTGCACTTTTAGATGTCAGTGAGAATGAACAGCATGACCTTCTTCCACTGAAATCAGTTGTGGCAAGATCGCTTCACTTTTACTAGATGGTGTCCTGCTTCTTCATTGCTCCTATAATTTATTTTTCCATGCTCCACATTAGGGCTTAATGCATAATATTAGTGCATATGCTATCTACGTCAGCATACAGAGATGTTTCCTCTCATAATTTTTATATGGCTGTGTGAAGATAGCTTGACACATTTGCGTGACAGCACATACAGTATGTTCCTATGTGAACATGAACATGTGTGATATTACGGCTGTAACTACAACAAATGGTTGTGTTATGCCTTTTTGCCTTATGAGTTTTTCAAGAAAGGAGCAGGACAGACAGCACGCAAAACTTTCCACCACATCTCCCCAAGCTGCACTGTCTGTTCTGACCTGTTAGTGACCTCTGGAAAGTGACATTGAAGGACTATCCTCTCCATGGGTGAGAAGTAATTTGCTTCCATAGCTCTTCCACCCCAGACATATCCAAAACACAGACTGTAAACATATACTCTAGGTTTATGTTGGCGAGGGCTCCAAGGGACACAGTTAAAGTCCTTTAGAATTTTTAAGTTGTCAGTGCAAACACAGCCTGGACAACACTAACCCAGTTACAAAGAGTAAAAAAGGGGGGAAAAGGGGAAAAAAGAACAGCTCAACCTTAACTTCTTTCTTGTGATACCTAAATTGCAATAGCCTTCTGATAAATCTCCAACAAGTTAAGATGGCTCTCAGTATGGACAAACATACGAGATTGGATCCAGACAGTTCTACATAGTGCAGATCCACAGAAATCGATAAGTCTAAAGTTAGAAGCAGCTAGGGATGCGGAGAATCTGTCTAAATCACTCATTCCTGACAACGTGTTGAGACAATCTGTCAAGAGTTCGTTAACGCACACAAGATTTCTTGACTCTAGTGTGAGAAAGAGGCAACAGGCATCTCTTTTGATTGAGGTTTCCACAATTTGTACCAAAATACCCATGCAAAATGGGTGTCTTTTCCTTTTATGAAACAAAGCACACACATTGAGAACAGGGAGAAAGACTAATTGCTCAAAGAGACACAAACAATCCATCCAATAAATTGGCACAATATTTTTTTTATGTGATCATAACAAGTCTTGCTGATACCCTCTCACAGGCAAGGAGAAAAATCTTGCAGCTTCTCACTCTTGCACACAATACTGAGACAAAGAAGATTTACAACAAACTGAAATCTCATTGATTTCAATGTGTATACTCTATGTATGATCAAGTCTGGAACTTACCTGTTGTATCCCCTTTACAATGAAAAAACGGTAATAATGGAAAACAATAGGTCATTATACATCTCTGAGAGTTTTGCTTGCAGAGCTATGTCCATTTCAAAGGGTGACAAAACTCTGTACCCATAAAGGTATATTTGCAAGGAGCTTTGCTATCCATTAAAGTGAAGCTTGGGAGCAAGGAGCTCCCATACATAAAGTCATGCTTGGAAGGAATGAAATGTTTTGTTTTCACTGTTTATGGGAGACTGGGCTGGGCCAGGAAATCCTCCTCCATTGTGATGGAGTGAATTAGCAACTCACTGCACGAGCAATCAGATACACCTATCTTACCTCTGATGTCATAGCCACTCATGCATGGACTTAAACAGTAGATGTCCAAATAATGACACCAATTCCTGCTCTGCTACTAGAATATTCTGCATGCTATTCCTATGAGTACTGCATTTATATATATGACCCATTGGAGTTATCTTGGAATTGGTCAGGCACAGCTCATGTGGAGAGTGAAGAGAAATTATCTTGTTATTCCATGTGTAGGGACAGCTGAGAGATATTGTCATCCACTGTGTCTGTGCAAACATGACTCAGTAGGTCTGTTTATTTGGACACAAGCTTTTCTCAGTCCACAGCTAGAAAATTAGCTTGTTTTCATTTTGCAAGTGGCTCATAGCAAGATATCACAGCTTTGTTTGCACATCTGATGCCTCAGTCAGGTATCACTGAAAGATTTGTATTGTCTGGAGGAACAACAGCAACTACCACCACCACCCACCTTAGAACTGTAGAGCTGGAAGTGACCCTATGGATCATCAAGCCCAGTCTGTGGTAAGGAGGCACAGTGGGGAATCGAACTCCCAACCTTTGGCTTCGCAGCCAGATGCCTAAACCACTGAGCAGAGGAAGAAATATAGTTTTGACTTCACTCGTGCCTGGCTCCAAAGTTGAGAATGTTGTCACTTAATAAGATTTAACTGGTCTTATTGGTTCCTATGACTGGAATGAGGGAATGGCATTTTGCTCTTTATCTCAGGCAGCAGAAGTATCTTGACTTGAGCCAGCCCAGATCAGATTCAGCATGTTGTGCAATAACAGGATCTTTCTAGCTTAGAAAAAATTGAGGGCCCATACTTCTTCCCAAGGCTTAGATAAGGAATTTTTTTCCTTTTCATTGAGCCTACAGAGCTGTGCTAGCTGCAGAAAGTAGGGAAGGAGAAAGACCTCTCCCATATATTGAGAACTGGATGTAGGTAGTTCATGACTGGAGTGGTGGGGTGAGCCCCAGCACTCATCTCACAAGCTGCTCTCAGATCTGGGGAGTTTGCAAAACAATGAGACTTCTTGATAACTGTAGATCGTTGCAGACAAATGTGGGAGGAGATTCCCATGCCACCCAAGACCATAATGACAATGTCCATTAGTGCACCTGTGTGCACTAATGCTGGCCACCATGAGAATTTAACAGGATTATACTTATGATCATATACTTATGAACAAAATTTCAGAGCACAAAAGGAAGGAGGTACAATTCAGTTTTGTTGAGTGTTATACATTGTACGACAGGGGTCCCCAAACCCTGGTACCAGTCCGTGGCCTTGGAAGGACCGGGCCGCCAAGACAGATTATCGAGGGCCGAAGGAATGTGTGCATACGTGCGTGTGCACTCCTGCCCACCCACATGCACATACGCACTCCTGCACACACGGATGGATGGATGCCTGCCACCCCTCCCCAGGTCCTTGTGAGAATGGTGTTCAACTAAACCGGTCAAAAAGGGACCCACTGTTGTACGATGAATTGACCTACAAGGCTATGCTATAATGCATTTATCCCAGTATACTTCAGTTCCCTTCAAGACTGCACCCACAACATGGGCAAACATCCTAAACAATATATATATTGTTATAGTTACCTTCAGTCCAATTTTGCACCATGAGGAAATGAGCTAGAGGGTTTTCAGATCTTGAGGTTCCCCCCTGAAGGCATAAACTTTCCTGGTCAACTCCATTCCTTCTTCAGAGTACAGGAGTTTTAATTTAGAAGTTCATTGTGTTTGGCTGTGACAAGACTCATTATCTACTCTGTGCTGAAAGTGCAGAAATATAGGTTTCAAAAAAACTTTTCAACAACTTCTTGGCTTCTGGGATTTGAACTGCATTTCCTAAAGTCACAGACTGGCTGGATTCCTTGTGCCTTTGAATGCCAGCTGCCACCCTCCCTAATGTGCATTAAGTTAATATAACTGACAGATAAGCATTTGGGGCCATTGTCCCGGCATGGTTTCTCCACCCCCTAAATCTCTTTTCCTGGAGAGAGAGAGAGAGAGAGAGAGTTGGGGGGGGGGAATTCCCCAACTGTTGAACTCATCTGTAACCCACCTCACACCCAGATATGAGTTCCCTTGATAATTCACTTTGCAATCTTAAAGTCATGTATATATAGAACTTCTTTCCTCAGAATATAACACAGTAACTATCCCAGTTTCAAAAAGTGATCTTTTATTAAAAGGAGAAAAATCCATTTGGTACAAGGTTGCTAGGTGTTAGAAACAACTTGGAAGTTTTTAAAAATTACTTCTCTGGAAAAGAATTTGCAGAAAAACCCAGTGCATCTGCTTGTGCTAGGAGTTCCTAAACAATGAAGGCAAAGAAAAATAATCTGTGTCCAACTAGGAATTCAAATCTTCCACACCTGATTGGATTTCAACCTCCAATACTTACTGAAATGAGAATGGCATTGCAGTCATACTTCTGGACACATGGCTGAACCCCAGAGATCCTACACCATTTCTCCTTCTCCCCCAGAAAGAAGTTGGCTTACCATTTTTTCTTGAATCCTCCCAACTTCTAATTATTTCCCCTCTAGAGCTCATCTCTGTGATCTTAACCCCTTGCAGGCACTAACCAAAGCTCCTGGCTGGCTGGCTAACTATAATATCAAACCAAAAGATGTCATCTACCCTTCTCACTGTATTGGCTTCTCCATTGATCATCTCTAGAAAAGAGAAAAGGTGGCAGAGGTCAGAGAGGAGTGCCTACCAAGCACACTAGAGAGAGCAGGCCTGAGGGAGAATTGAGAAGATGGGGGAGGTCATGGTGCAGTGACCAGCAAGCAAACAAGAGAGAGGGTGTGTGAGAGAGAAATGAGAGGTTTCGTTTATAAGACATGAAAATTTTTCAAGGAACCAAGCCTGTACTTTAGCCTAATGAGAAAATAGGGTTTGACTTACAGCAAGTCACTTTACAACCATTGTCAGGGAAGCAATTAAATTGTAAGTGCAGGAATCTGCTGTATACTTTGCTGGTTATATGAAATCAAGAATACATCTAGAAATGTCAGTATGTCGGTGAAAGCATAGTATGATAGAAACGGTTGTTGTGCCCCCATGTTATCTCGCCCTCTGCTCACTGTACTTCGTTTTCCTTTCTTGTATTCCCAATTTTCTTCTTCTAGGGTTTAGAACCTGGCATGGTTCTGTTTGCAACACCAGTTCTAGCTTGACAGGATCATATCTTCCTTATTTATATCAGATGTAAACACATAAGATTGGTCCATCCTAATTCATGGCAGTAGCTGCATTCAGGCCAAACCCAAGTTCTTACCATTTCAGTCTTCAAAGCCAAAAGGGAATGCAGCTCTGAGGAAAATATTGAGCTGATTTTTATAATTGACTGGCCAAAGACTGGCCAGGTAAACATTTCACCTGAAAGCATCCACACAAAGAAGACTGAGATATTTATAAGTTTTTTTATTTTTTTTTCTCTTAAAAAAAGACCCAAGGTGGCTTGCAGTATTAAAAAATAAGCAGTATCAAAACTAAAAACAACACATTCTTACAATTTTAAAAAGAAACAAACAAATATCATATGAAAAACTCATGGATAAAATCAGTACTAAAAACACATTAAAATAACAAAAATAAGAGACCCACTTTGAGAATTCCCCTTAGACAGCCACTAACTAAACCTGCCTGAAGAGAAAGGTCTTTGCCTGTTTGCAGAAGGATAGCAAGATGGGCCTAATGAACTGGCTTCCTGTGGGAGGGAGTTCCAGAGTCTGGGAGCAGCAGTAGAGAAGGCTCTCTCCTGTGTCCCCATCAGATGCACCTGTAAAGGTGGTGGGACCGAGAGAAAGGCCTCTCCTGATGATCTAAACACTCATGTAGGCTCATAAAGGAAGATGAAGTATTTGAAACAGCTTGGACCTGAGTTGTTTAGAGCTTCATAGGTCAAAAGCAGCACTTTGAATTGTGCATGGAAATGGACCAGCAGTCAGTGGACTCGCTGTAACAGGGACGCTGTGTGATCCTGTACACAGGGATCACACAACATTCCAGTTAACAATCTAGCTGCAGCATTTTGGATCTAATGAAGTATCTGAACACTTTCAAAGGCAGCCCTCTGTAGAGTGCATTAGAGTAATACAACTGGAATGTAACTAAGGCCTGTATTACCATGGCCAGATAAGACCTCTCCATGAAAGCGTGGAGCTGGTGCAATAATTTTAATTGTGCAAATACATTCCTGGCCACTGCTGAAACTTGGGCACCCAGGCTCAAGGATGAATCCAGGAGCACACCCAAGATGTGCACCTGTGTGTTCAGTGGAAGTGTAACCCCATCCAGCATTTATTGCATTGCTATTCCCTCCTCTGCCTTTCGATTGACCAAGACCTTGTCTGGGTTAGTTTTCAGTTTATTCACCTTAATCCAGTCTATTACTGACATCAGACACTGATCTAGAACCAAAACAGCTTCCTTGGATTTAGATGGAAAAGAGAGATACAGCTGGGTATCATCAGCATACTGGTGACATTGAACCTCAAAACTTCAGACAGCCTCTACCGGTGATTTCATGTAGGTGTTAAATACCATTGGGGACAAAATAAAACCCTGAGGGATGCCACAGGCCAATGACCAGGGTGTTGAACAGGAGCCCCCCCCCCCCACCTTCTGAGTTCTGACCGTCCAGTTCCTTCTGGGGCTAAGGTAATAAATATCCTTTTAAGATTTTTTTTAAAAAGGTAGGTGTTTGAAATATATTTCAGCAAGTTCTTTTTTTTTTTTTAAATTTTATTTTAAACATAAACAAACATACAAAACAAACACAAACATATATACGGGGAGATAATTTCATGTATCCATCTAGCATATAAATCTGACTACATAAACCATCTTGCCCTACCAAACATATTTAGGCCATATCCATCTAATATATAATTCTGACTACATAAACCATATTACCCTACTAAGCATATTTAAGCCATTGTTAAGCTCATAGAGTAACTTCCTAGCTTTATAATAATTAACATACGTATATTGTCTAATGTACAAACTTAAATCTATATTGATCTTATATTCAAGCCACTCTTAATTGCGTATTCCAAACTATAATTCATATATTACTTAGTGTCTTCATGTTTCTGACTTATCATCAATACCTTCTAAACAATTATACTCAGAATATATAATCTAATTTAAGCATTATCTATACTTATCAACCATTTAAAACATTCAGCAAGTAACTTTCCAATTTTTGTTGTATTTCTTAGCTCCATGTATAGACCAGGGATTTCTGATTACTTATAGCCTTGTGGATCTAGGAATTCATTTCCTACATTCTTTTTACTAGCTTTTAAGATGCCATCTATAAGGTCTCTATAGGATCTTTCACCTGCATACCCCTCTATCCAATACTCATCATAAGCAATTCTAATTTCATCATTAAGGTAACTTATCCACACACACACACACACACACACACACACAAAAGCTCTAGGCCAGGTCAATACATTTCTCAAAAATCCCCACTTTTGCAGGTAAAAAGATAATATATACCTAATCTTGTCTATATAATCAATATAGTAATTCACTCATATTAAATCTCTATATATGTACCATAGAAACAAAAGCTTCTAATACTATTATTCTTCATTAACCTTTCTAAAATTCATAATTACATATGCTTATCTACCATTTAGATTCTCACCTAGCCAAAATTGTTCATAGTGTAATTATTCATATTGCTTTATGTGTAACTATATATCTCTCAAAACCAAGAAATTTTAAGCATTTAATCCGCAGGTTACTTTTCCCCTTTTCATTTTTGCTTCTCAGCTCCAGTATCATACTTCCGGGCTTGCTCCCCTTTTGCCAGTTTTAAAATGCCATCTATGAAATCTCTTTAAGGCATTTTCTATTCGATTTACTAATTTCCTCCCAATATAATCAATATCTTGATTTTGGAGCAACACAGAGCTATCCGATCTCTGATCACAAATTTCTGCCTTTAAATTCACCCATGCTTTCCCTTTTACATTATTTTCCATCAAGGTAATCTCAATATGCTTCCCCACCTTGTCCCCACCCCTCCTTTCCTCATTTTTAAATATTTCATTCTGCTTTTTTTTAAAAAAAGTTTTTCTCTCCCTCTCTGGAGGTAGACATTTGATGAATTCAAAGCAGTCAGTCGTTTGGTCTCCGGTCTCCTTCTGCTCAGGAACAGTAGATTCTTCCTCTCTCTCCGACGATGGTAGTTGTTCAGAAAATTCAGTAAATACAGTCTGTTTGTATCCTGTCTCTATCTTAGTGTCCAAGCCAAGAAGTATTGTTTTGATATCTGTCTCCAGTTCTGAAACTTGAGCCTTGATATGATTTATAAGACTGAATTGAAATTCCTGAAGACAGCATACAAGAAAAGTCTCCATTTTAAAGTCCCAATAATGAGTCTCACCCTCAATTTCCCCTCCCTGCTCCTTGGTCAGAACAAATTCTGAATCTTGCGGAGAGCACTCTGGTCATAAAAGTGACTATTTGATTTATAATCCCCCTTTATGGCTCAAAGTAAAGTTCCATAGATTAAGTTGTTCATAGTCATTCAGAATTCTCAGGCTTCTAATTTATAAAAAGCCAAATCTTAGGAAGGGAGGGTTAAGGTGGAAAAGACAATTGGTTTCGCTTTCTCAGTTCTATCAGTTATGGCGCAGTAAAAAAAAACCTCCAACATCGCCAAAGATTCTCTGCCGCTTAAAGAGATCTATCTCCACATTTGGCTTCCAGGAAAAACCCAAAACATCTGATCTGTTACTTGCCGTAAAAATAGCCGTTCAACTTCTGTTCATGCAGTCAGATCATAAATCTTCATTTCTCCCCCTCTCTGGGCAGCTACACACCAATTTATCATGGCGACTTGACGAGTCAGTTGCTAAGGAAAGGAAACTCCCGAAAAAAGCAGATTGCAAGTCTGAATTCTCCGGCGTCTCCAGCTTCCCTGCTGCAAGCCCACTTCTCCTGTGGAAAACTTGCCCTCCCTTTCTCGGGGGGTCCGCTGACTCGGAATAAAACCCAGGGGTTCTCAGAGCCCTGAGAATTCCCCTGTTCTCGCTGCCCGTTGCTCCGCCCTGTCCTTTCAGCAAGTTCTTATCTGCTGGAGGAAATGGTCACTTGCCTCTGAGTGGGGGTGGGTGGGGGTAAATCACTTCTATATTGAAAAATTGTAACTTTAACTTTTTAACTTTAAAATACTTTGACCAAACTCATCACATTTGGCAAAGAGCAGCATCAGACTGTGCCAAATTTGGTGATTATCTAAAACCCAGTTTAAAAGTTGTAATTTTTTGTTTGGGCTGCTCCCATTTTTACAATTGCCATGCAGAATGTTGATTTGCTGTGCCTACACAAGGTCATTGCTGCACTCTCGTGCAGTGATAATAATGACCATTTCACACACAAAAAATTTGCCTTGTATTGATGCAGACTATTGGCTTCTCTGTCTCAATATTATTTCTCTTTCTGGTAACCTTCTCTAGGATTTCAGATGTGAGCCTGTTCTGACACTACCTAGAGAGGCCAGAAATGAAACCAGGGACCTTTCCCATGAGACGTATATGCCGCACCAATGACTATGGAAGATGTCCTACTGCATTTAAGCCACAATGCTCAAAATGCACCAGAACTATAACCAAAGTGTGCACATTCATATTCAGGACCGCCGCCTGGACCTCTGTCTATATGAAATGTGTTGGATCATGAGAACTGGATTCATCACATGCAGACTGAAACCTGTGAAGATATTCTAGATTATGATATCAATGAATGAGATCATTAATAATAATACTAGTGTGCCATCAAGTCACTTCTGACTCATGGCAACTGTTTCCAGGGGTTTTAAGGTCTAGCATATTAAGAAATAGTTTACTATTCCTTTCTTCTTGGGAAGCTCTGGGGTTGTGAAGCTTTCCCAAGGCTACACAGCCTGACACCTCTCCCAGAAGGCAAAATGGGAAATCAAACTCTCAACCTCTGGCTCTACAGCCATGTATCCAACCCACTGTGCTATCCATCCAGCAAAAGATATCATTAGCCCAAAGTAATATAATAAAATCAAGGTGGGGGGGAGATATAGACTGTAATGGGCATAGCTCTCACTGTGCGCCACTATGGGCTGGCAGCATACTGGGTTTGTGGAAACAGCTGGAGGTGTCTGTATAGGCCGTGTTGTGCATGATGACAGCCACCAGCATGGAAAGAATAATCTCATCAGCCATGGAAGGGAGAAGGACCCAGCCAATGCTTCTGCAACTGTGTCTAGGGATGTCTTTGTAGACACAGAGATCAGCACTAACCCACCTATCTCCTTTCTAGAGCAAAACATTATAATACAGAAATCTGTTATAATACAGAAATCCACTGCTCCAAACCAACTGCGTGATATTCCCACGATCACCAAAATAAAAATAAAAAGTATTCTGTTTAGGGCAGGCAACAGAGCTCAAACACCACTCCTGCCACTAAATCAGGATGTATTGTTTAATTTACCTGTTCTTCAATGACAATGGCCAGGTGTATGAATATTTACCGAATAGTTCCCAATGTATTCTCCTATAGTCGTTATGCAGAAGACATTTTTGTCTAGAAAATGCAACAATCTCATCTCTATAGTAAATAAAATCTATTCCTAAATGCCTGCCCACTAATGAAGTTTTGCCATGGTTGGGGGGTGGGGATAAAAATCACCAAGTACCTCATTAGTTGCAAAATAAACCATCAGATTTGGAAGGTTCCACAGAAGGTGGAGACACTCCAGCCCTTGTGATTGCTTGGTGACAATTTCTATTTTAAGTGTCAAAAACAACTCTGCTATCTGGAGCAAGGAGTGTAGTCTTCTCTCCTTTTAATATTCTAATCGTGAGGTGCAAAGTGAAATGGTCGCACAGTGTAATGGTGGCAAAGAAGTCGCGTGTCAATGAGACAGGAAAGGTGACAGACACGGAATGAGTCCCCAAGGTGCTCTCTGAGTGCTTTGGTTAAAGATCCCCTTGGGAATTTTTTCTCATTAGTTCTCAGACACAGTTCAGTAATTCGATAGCACCAGGTTCCTGTTAGTCACCAGACCAAAATATGTTTCTTTGCATGCTTTACCTCCTTTATTTGTATATGCTAGCTTCTGATTAAAAATCATGACACCTACTATCGCCCAAATCACATCGGTAAAGTTGTTTACACAGTGAAATCTGAGGCTCATGGCAAGAAGCCTGGGCCAGCAATGGTGCTGCTGTAAAAATTAAATGCAAATGAAGAAAACAGATAAGATATTATCATTTTGACATAGCTCCACTAGCACGCACAAACAAAGGAAAATCTTACGGGGCTGGTTTCATAAATTAGCCCTACAAAACTGATAGACAAAACATACAGACTGATCAGCACCACCAAATTTCCAGGGTGCCGTTGTTCCTTGGTTCTGCTTGTTTAAAATCTTTTTAAAACTGAAACATGTACGTACTGAGTTAATATTATATGTAGGGAGGAAGAATGAAGAACTTTGATAGTTAGCTAATTTTATGTGTAATTACTCCGTAAAATGTTAAACGGAATAGGTTATTCTCATTTTTTTCCCCTTGCAATTAAAAATGTACTTAGTTCTATGCTATCAAAGTTAACTGCACTCCCACTCAGCACACTAAGGGATAATGGCTTGGGGTGTTGTCTATCTCATTACCCACCAGGTCAGGAAAGAAAGGAGTATCCAGCCCCAGTGGTCATTTAAATTCTCATTGTTACATTAAAGAAACAGTGAAGAAATCAACGGAAACAGGGAAATTAGGCATACAAAGCTAACAGGTTATTATGCACTTTATCGGCACAAGCCCGTAGGAGAGATGGCATGTGCTCCTGCACACCTCCAGGAAAAAAAAGAGAGAGAGGGCGAGGGAGAGAGAGGGAAAGAATGGTTTTCAGTTCATTTCTATTTCCATTTCTTACTTTTGTCATGTATGGCTTCCTGCACTAAAGGTAAATGCACATTCACATGGTAGCTTCCCATGCTTTCAGCTTCGTACATGTAAACTAAACCTTGGTCGTGATGTTCACACCAGAAATGCATGCAGTCCAGTCCTCTTGGGATGAGGGATGGGAAAATCTGTCTCATTCTCATGGCATTTCTCAGTTTCCCACCAGCATTCTCATCCTATTTCCATAAGGAATAATAAGAGGGGTTTCGGTGTGTTCTCATCTGCATTTTTTCATAATGTACATTTATTTATTTATTAGGCCACTTTTCTCCCAGTGAAGGGACCTGAGGAGGTTCACAAAGTTAAAACAGGTAAAACTAAAAACAAAATGAATTACTGAATTAAATGAATTAAAAAGCAATTAAATTGCTTATTTTAAAAAATCCACTAAGTAATTTAAAAACATTTAGAACTATATAAGCAAACTTTTAAAAGAAAAATACCAGAATCCAGGGACTCAGTCACAGTTATTAAAATTGCTTTAAAGACTGCCTGAAGAGGTGGGTCTTCAACTGTTGGCTTGATAAAAGGGAAGAGGCCAACCTGAGCTCCCGAGGGAGAGCATTCCACAAACTGAGAGCAGTCACAAGGAAGGTGTTCTCTCATGTCCTCATCAAACATGCTTGTGATGACAGTGGGATGAAGAGAAGGGCCTCCTCTGCAGATCTTACATGCCTGTAAGGCTCACATGGGGACATACAGTCCTTCAGATAGCCTGGACCCAAACCATATAGGGCTTTATAACCAGCACTTTGATAAACCAGCACTTTGAATTGGACCCAGAAATGGACTGGTAGCCAGTGCAGTTGTTGTAATCAGGGGCATTATATGCTCCCTATAACTGACCCCCGTTAGCAGACGGCAGCTGTACTTTGAACCAGCTGAAGTTTCCAAATGGTCTTCAAAGGGAGCCCCATGTAGACCGTGTTACAGTAGTCCAAGCAGGATGTCACTAAAGAACATGTCACTGTAGCTAAATCAGTCATCTCAAAGAATGACATAGCTGGCATACTACTTTTAACTGTGCAAATGCGCTCCTGGTCATTGCCAAAACTTGGGTAACCAGGCCCAGGGATGAATTCAGGAGTACATCCAAGCTGCAGATCTGAGTTTTTAGTGGAGGTATAACCCCTCTAACACAGACTGAATCCCTATCCCCTCATCCACCTTTCAATTGACTAGGAACACCTCTGTCTTGTCTGGATTAAGTTTCACTTTGTTTGTCCTCATCCAGCCCTTTATTGATACCAGGCACTGGTTTAGAATTGAGACAGCTTCCTTGGAATTAGATGGAAAGCAGAGACAGAATTGGATGTCATCCACATACTGTTGACACCAAACCCCCAAACTCTGGGCAACCTCTCCGAGCAGTTTCATGTAGATGTTAAATAGTATGGGGAACAAAAGAGAACTCTGAGGGACCATGCAGGCCAGCAGAGGAGACCCCCAGCACCACCTTCTGAATTCTCCCCTCCAGGAAGGACAGGAGCCACCATAAAACAGTGCCTCCAAGTCCCATTCCAGAAACATGACCCAGAAGGATACCATGGTCAATGGTATATAAAGCCACTGAGAGGTCCAGCAAAATCAATAGGGACACACTCCCCATGTTCATTTCCCAGCACAGGTCATCCATCAAGGGAACTACATTTTCGAACACGTTTCCATCGTTTACACCCTTACATATATATTCTGATATCACATAAAGTTGGATTGTGCACATTTTCCAGATGTGTTTCCATATGGCCATGCAAACCCAACCTAGTTCTTTCCATTCCTCTCTTGGACTTTGCGATTTCAAAATGGCATGTTTGCATATGTTTTTTATGTATAAAAAATGCCTGCCCATGAAGAGTTAGTAAGTTACAGAGAACTGCTGTAAGATTTACCCTTTCACAAAACTGCTCGGGTTTCTACAAGCAGAAAGCTATGTCTCACCCAGTCACACCTCCACATCATACACTTACAAGATGAAGCAACATACTTCAAGGAGATGCTTTTGCAATAATCAACTTTTGCAAAAAAGAAAAAAAAGAGGCAAAGGTAGCCTCAGTTAATAAATATGAAAGTTGACTGCTGGAGAGTCTGCACCGAAGGAAGGAAGGAAGGAAGGAAGGAAGGAAGGAAGGAAGGAAGGAAGGAAGGAAGGAAGGAAGGAAGGAAGGAAGGAAGGAAGGAAGGAAGGAAGGAAGGAAGGAAGGAAGGAAGGAAGGAAGGAAGGAATTGAGCTGCTGTAAAAAAGATCAACTTGCAGAAACAGCCCAGCAATTAGCCCAGCAATTAGTCACGAAGAGTCGGACACGACTTAATGACTAAACAACAACAACAACAAAGTTATCTGCCTCATGTGACAGAGTCCTGGAGCAGTAGTGGAACTACCACCACCAACCCTTCTATCACCACCTAAAATGACTGCTACCTAAGAGCTTGATCTCACTGACAATAAAACCTACTGTTGTACCAGGTTCTGCTTTTTAAAAAAACTTATTTAAATTTAGTGTACACATCATGAGGTACATGCTTGTGTGGACTACTAGGCCAGGGGAGTGAGTTTTTCTGCTCTTCTGCTGGAGGTCTGTTTATTTTGAGGTGGATGTAGAATCAATTCATTGGAATCAATTCCACAGCCCTACCAGTTTATTTTAAAAATTCCTGCTATCTGCTACAGTGCTATACCAGATAGCAGGAATGAAAAAAATAAAATGAAAGTATTGTCCTGCTCCCTCACCTGTTTGCCTGCTCCCCCTCTCCCCCCGATCACCCTGTTGGTGCCCAATCACTAGCTCACCAACCGCACTTGTCCAATTGCTTATTTGCCCCAATCATCTCGCCACAGCCCAATTGCTCACTCGCCTCCCTCGCTCACTTGCCCCCTCGCTCACCCACTCCCCGGTCTGCCTAATCACTCACTTCCCTCGTCCAATTGCCCACTCGGTCACCCTCCACCCCCCACTTGCTCCTAGATCACAGCACCAGGCTTTGCTTCCTGAATCTGCTGGGTGGCTCAGCAGCCGCTCAGAGGTAGCAACCCAGTTTTGCTGCTGCAGCTTCTCTCAGCTGGCTTCCTGGTGGCAGGGAAGCCAGGTTGCTGGTGCAGTTCAGAGGAACTCAGAGCAAATGAGTTTAGGGTTGCAACTATTTCGCTCAGTGTTTGTCGGATCATCCTTCCTTTGCTAGTCTGGATAAATCTGCATTTTGTTTTAAATGTTTGATGCTGGCACAATTGTTGCTGGGAACTGATCATTAACATACCATGTGTATTATTGAAATTTACAATTTTGTATTTATACTGGGTTTTTAGTCAATTAATTGTATTTTTAATTAATCTAATAGTTATTGAATGTTTGAATGGCAGTCATTCTAGGCTCGTGTATTAATGTGTAATTGTTTAAACTGCATGAAAAGGCATGTATGAATTTTATTTAAATGTGCATTTTAATGCATTTGCTCAGAAAATGTGTTTATAAACACACGTTTCTAAAATACTTTACACTACAATATGCATTTTGAATGAATTATGCTAAATCTTTGTGAAGCAAAAACTCTACCACAAAATTCAGAGAGGTGTGAAATCCAAAGTTCAGGTATCTTCTGATCTACACATTGGTCCAAGAATGTGAAGCAGATCAGTTCACATCTGGATTCACAGAAATCAAACTCCTCAACTCCCAGTTTTAGGACTGATATTGTTGTGTTGTTAATGCACTTATTACCAGTTGCATCTGAATAGATAGGAGCAGACAAACACGTCATTACCGGGTTTGACATGTTATATGTAGTAGAAGACAGAAGATATTGGATGGATTCACTCCCAGCAGGACATCACTTCTGCTGGCAAAATGCTAGAATGGGCAATCTATAGACGGTTTCCTTAAGCTTCTATGCCTTCCTTTTATGTTATGCTTTATGCCTTAGTGGCATAACCATAGCATCATGTTCTCCTTATATTTCCTGTCTTTCCTCTTAATACACAGTGCACCTTTTTACTTAAAAGGGAAGTTCTCCAAAAGGCCAACTGGAAACCTAGAGTAAGCATTTTTCTTAAGGAATGTAGTGGCTTGCCTAAAACAGTAGCTGGCTTTTAAGAATGTCTAGATACAGACTTCTGTTAATACAACTAATTTCAAATTCCTACAAAATGGCAGAAGAATGTCTACAAGAAGCCCCATATTTGGACTTTTGCCTGGGGTTCGTGGTAGTTCTCCACCTGACCCTGCTTAGTTTTACCAGTGGTAGTGTCAGATGGCCTTAGAGTCTGGTGGACCCTACTCCGAATGAGGAATGAACTTGGAAATACTTTCCACTGAGCATTATAAGAAGGTAATTCCCACTACTTTTCTGCTTACTGCAAAAAGCCTGTCATACAGGCTTTGTAACCTGTGGGACGAGCTTTGTCAGAAGAATCACGGCATTGTACATTATGAGGTACCGTATGTCTCAAAATAGCATGCTTGATCCCCTATGTGGGAGATATGAAAGACTTGTCTATAGATAAAATAAAGCCCCTTTAAAATAGCCAGTAAAATTACAGTGGTGTCGCGCACATAAAAAAAGAAGCCATAGCCACCTATGGATTTTATGACACATTTTGTATATAGAGGACTTCCATACAAATATGCTGCTGTTCGTGGGAAATGGAGCAACCACGGTCAACCTTGGCCACCTTTGTCTGGAGTCAAATTAACCCTCTCCCATGAATAATAAGAGAGAAGCTTAGCATAATATATATGACACTAGACTAAAACAAACCAAAAATCTTGATAATTGCTTTGAAGTATAGAAATAAAACTGAAAAGTCAAGGGTTGACTGGGAGAAGTGGATATTATTTAGGGGTTCTGCACAGATTAATCAATGATTTCAGAGTTGTAAATATTTATAAGTCGTCCGCATTAAAGTAGTTGTCAGTTGCAGTTACAGTACTTCACCTTCTGTCACTCCCAAATATCAGGGGGCCTGATTCAGTCACACTCTTGTCAGGCTACCTTTCTTCTCCTGAATACCCAAATCCCCAAACACAACAAAATACAAATGAATGAAAAGTGCTAATGATGCATCATTACCAAGAGGTATCAAGTTTTTTAAGGTCCTTTGCTGACTAAATTTTAAATTAGCACAATTATTCAGTGCATTCCCGGAGGCATCCCTGATTATGCTTGGCTGCTGTAGAGAGACACAGAGCAAAGGAAATATATAGTGCAGTCAGGTGTCCTGCAGTAACAACCACAATGCAGATTCTTTCACAACCTTCAGGTCTAAAATTTATCATATAATAGAACATGCCACATAATCATGGCAACCTAATAATGTTAGCGTATTACAGAATAATGGTAGCAGATGGTCTTCTTTTTAAAAAAATAATTAGCGATGCTTTGAAAGTCTGATCTCTCAAGCAAAGCAGGCAGAATATCCTTGAAGTTCTGGGATTTTCTCTCTACTTTTTATTGCAAATGTTACCAGTTGTTTAGGTTTTAATTTCAGTTTCAGCAGCCTCGAGTTTTCAGATGAAAAAAATATGGTGTCTTGCCCTCTGATTTTTTTTTCCCCTTCCTGTTCCCACCATCTGCAAATGCTTTGTCTTAATATTCTGGAAAATGTAAGGTAAGCAAAGACACTTTGGAAGGGACATAAAACAACATAATTGCGCCCATTTCTAATCCTAAAACATGTTCACCCAAAAGCATTGGTGGGGAAGGAAATCAGTCTCCTGTAGAGCCACTCCTAGACCAACAAGGAGCCCAAGCAAGGAGTGGGTTTGACAGGACCCTCCTTTTGTTCAGCTTTCAGATCTCTTACCTTGTTCTGGAATGTTTAGTCCATTTTAGGGCATTTATGTATAAATTGGTATATGTGATTCATCCCACCACCTTCTGTTTTTAAAATGAACACAGTATTGGGTTTAACAGTGAAGATGAACTGTTTGTATTGTTGTTTCCCTTTGTTGAGTTAACAACTGGATCGGTAGCCCTTGAAAGGTGTGCTTTTTGCAAGGCCCAAACCCTAGGAAGTGGTTCATGAGGCTTGCTTCTAAGTCTGGTGCTGATTATCTCTGTGTAACCCATACAAATAACCTTGCCATTCTAGACACAAGCCATATACTTCCAAACGTAATGGCTACTCCTGACAGAGCTTCAGCTACCGGTCATGCTGGCTGAGCAATTCTGGGTGTTGTATTCCAGACCTATAACTTTCCTCAGCAATGGTTCTTTATTCATTTTGCAGCAGCCTCCAGGGCTCCTTAGCTATAATCACCTTGTCTGCTTCTTCCTTGTCTTTCTACAGCCAAGGGATTTCCATCCTTACTTTATCTCTTGTTATCAGCAGTAGAAGTCCCCCCACCATGACAGCACAAGGAAGGAAAAGTCCTTCTCATCTTCTCTTTCAGAATCAATAGTGTTTTAAAATAAATAATACTGACATGCTGGTTTAAGGTAATCTGACACAGAGGGAAAGGAATCACACATATCAATTTTCCTGTCCCCGTTTCCCGCTGAGTTGCTGGACTTTTTCTTTCTCCCACAAAGAAATTTCATTGTGTTAGATCTTTTTCTAATGTATGCATTTTTTTTTACACATTGTTCTTAATTAGAGATGTGCATAGACCTCCCAAACTGTTCAGTACCTGAATAAAGGGCACACAGATAGGGGCCCACTCACCTTGTGTAATTCTGGTGACACTCTGACATGATCAGTTCCCAGGCCCCTGATGGAATTTGTGTAGCTGCAGTTCTCTGTGAAGACCCCGTTCCTGTGAATGGAGAAATACAAATGCAAGGCGAGATCATAGACTGAATGATTCCGGCAGGAGAGAAGAACACTGGGAACATTCAGAAAAATTAGGTGTGTTGTTTTATTTATAAATGTCCTCTTTTTCCAGCCACCAGGAGAAAGTGCAAACTTCCTAAGGAATCACCAGGAAGGGATGGATTGAGAGACTTGAAAAGGGTGAAAGGCAAAACTGACCTTGATTCCTTCTTAAAAGTGCAATGCATGAAGCCTGTATTTCTATACTTTCTGTCCTTTCTCTGTCCCTCTTCTCCACTCTTCCTCTTCCCTGGATCTGACATTGGTGGTGTTGAAGCCACAGCCTTTGATTATTTAATAGATGACTTTGCAGCAGGAAAGGAAGTCAGGTAAAGAGCACACTCTCCTTCTCCATTACCACCAGCTCAGCATCTTCCTTAGTTTCCTTCTTCTTTTCCTGCTTCTGATGTGGGAGCTGTGGGAATATCACTGTGCCCTCTTAGTGCCTCTGGGTTCTTTTCTTTCTCATGTGGTCACCTAGAAATAGACAAATACCCCCTGATTTACTTCATATTTACATATTTGTCCCTGAAGTCAATTAATATCTCTAGTCTTACTGTATACATTCAGCGATCATTTTAAAGTGAATAAGGCGAGTGAATAAAGCATATATGTGCATCTTTTCCAAATATATAGGCTAGTGGCCTGTTGCCAGGAAATGCGCTGCAGCACAATCAGTTCTTTGTGCAGTTCTTTCCTGACCACAGTAGGGCATCCAGCAACTTGCTGTACGAGCAGAAATCCCTGTTCAAAGCAATGGGGTGACTTGGGGCTCTATCAAGATAAAGACCAGCAGGGCTTAGACAGAACACTCCCTCTATAAACCTGTTTTGCCCCATGAAAAGGAACAGGATACCTCCAGCCATACAGTTTTAGTCTTGAGGATGGGGAAGTAGAAGATATGCTTTCTTTAATAGGTACTAAGACCATGAATTGGATACATTTATTAAAAACCTCAGTTAATGCAAACTTCTTTTCCATCCTCAGTCCTCACTTCTTCTTGTTGTTCAGCTGAAAGACACCATTATTCTAGCACCAAGCTGCAATGCCCAGCTGTGCTTTCATATGCAGTAATGCCACCTTTACTAAAAACTCAAGAGACTTGACTTTCAAGCAGCTTTAAAATTCAAATCAGTTCTGCCCGTATTTAATCTAGACATGTTAGTTTAACACCAAGCCAAGCCAGACCTTTTGATGTTCACTGGCCATGATATAAAATTCTTCGCCAGGTTGCACCAATAAATTCAGTGTAGCATAATTCTCTCCAGTCACGGTGATGGTCATGAAATTAAGAAAGAGTTAGAATATAGATTCTCCAAACATTAACGTCCTTCTCCCCACTACCACACCCCAGATCCATACCCCGACAAAAGCTGTCTGTTATCTGAAGCAATTATAGGGCAGGATACCAGTTAGGAACCAAATAGTCAGGAAACCATTTTTTGGATGCTTCTAGCACTTGCATTCTGGATATGGCAGCAACTCAAACCCTACTCACACGTTAATGTATCTGCCTTTGTCAACACACCTCCAAGGGAGTGCCTGGCCCCACTGACCTCTCTTATAGCTTTCTTTACATGATGACAGAGAAATCTGGAGAGGATAAATTTCTTCCACTTATAGGCACTACACACATACAAGAACCTTGACAAATCTGGGAAGAACTTATCTTCAAAATCTTCTGTCACCACATCAGGAAAATTAGAGAGTGTCAGATTAGGCATTTCCCTCTAAACTGGGAAAACTAGATTCCTGAAAAGGACTTAAGTAAAAAATTTAGGGCAGGAGGATTAGTGATCACATCAACAAGTGAGCATGACTCCTTTATATTGCTTTTGCACACAACTTTGGGAAAGTGTACCTTAATGATATATATCTGCCAAAGGGATCTGAACTGATGTTCTCCTAGTTTAAATGCCTCAGTAGTGGGAGTAGCTTTCCCAGAGAATTGTGTGTGGTCCATTCACTGTTTCCTTTTAGATGCACTGTTAAAAACAGTAATGCATTACTGTATTGCAGTAAGCCTTTTTCAGCATATTGTTTTTAATGGTCATGCTACTTAATTTTTTGAAAAGGAAGCCAGAATTTTAAAATTTAGAAAAACAATAATAACGATCATCATCGTCATATCGATCGATATGTTATGGAATGGTTCCATGGTCAAGGTACATCAAAATGGCAGTTCTGTGAACTTCCTACATCTTTTTGTTTTACAAAAAATGGGTGGAACTGCCCCATTTCCAGATCTCTGCTAGAGGGAACATCTATGTCTTTGCCACAGTGCTGCACTTCTAATGCAAGATGCCACCACCACAGAGCTACTTCTAGCTATGGAAAGGAAAACTTTCAAGCTTAAGCCATCAAGCTTCCTCCTGTGTGTCCAATACCAATTTGAGGGGCAACTGAGGTCAGAAAATTCACGTGTGGTTCACAGATTAAACCAACATACCATTTCAAGGCTCTGAACAAACACCCATTCAGTTGTTTTTTATAAAATAACACAGCAGGGAAGAAGTCAGTCATATTATGCTACGCCACATGGCATTGGGCCCTTCTTGGGTTTTAGACGCAATGCATTTGCAAAGGGAACACTGATTAATACCATTTTTGTACCAGTTCTACCTGGCCATTCATAAGCTTGTCTAGAACCTGTGCACCAAATTCTATTTGGGAAGGTTTCATGTACATATTGAGAAAACTGCCTCAGGGTAAGCCTCGGTCCCTCAGCCACCTGTACCATCCTGCAGAGTAGTAAAGGGGATATCACTACGCATCAGCAGTGAGACATTTGGAAAAAGTCTTCAACATGGAAGTGCAAGGAAACAGGAATTATGATGATATCTTGCTTTGCGCCACATTTGAGATCTCTTGAAATTGGTCACAAAAAGAATGTGGAATCCCTCTGTTGGTGGGCTGAAGAAAACATTTATGCCTCAAATATTTGAACACCTTCCCTTGCAATAAACAATGTCACAGAAGAAGCACTTGCCCCTACAAGACATCTCTCTGTCCTTTGCCTATTATCAATAGGCCCAGCAACCGCACTATTATTTTGACAGGGGAAAGCAGACATGTGGGCTAACTATAGGAGCAATTCAACTGTCCATAGTAAACCGGGGGGGGGGGGGGCAGACAGAGCTCAGGAGAGCAGCAGCTTTAAAGTAATTGACTAATACAGTAAGGATATTAAAGTCATTTAGTGCCAAAAGGGAACACACTGATCCTTGACCCTGAGCCACTTTGGAGTAATCTAGTATTCAATCCAGCGTGTAATGACTGCCAGGCCTGTCAATCCTCCGGGCTCTCCAGTCAAATGCCTGTGGCTACTATTGGCTTATGGTAAAAGGACAGAAATGCAAGGAAATGCCTCTCAATCAGCCTATGATGTGATAATGTTATTGCTCCAATGTATTCTATATTGTCCCTGCACAGTTTAATCTGTTGAGACCCATGTCAAAAATTGCCCTCGCTTCCCAAAGGTCTTTTATTCAACCTTTTAGTAATACAAGATGATTTGAAAGGAAAGGAGTAACTTACTTGATTAATTGTTTCCACTTTTTCAGAGAGACAGAGACAGACAGACAGGGACAGAGAGAACTGGTGACTGTAAAGACTAAATATGAAAGGCATACATTAAAATAAGCTGGATAATAATAACCTGTTCATCAACCCCTTGCTCTTTTCTAATTTCCCTGATAGCCCAAATACTTTGTAATAATATTGACATCTGATTACATTGCTTGCAAAGATACAAACTATAAAGTTTGCTAGTCAGGTGAACAAAACACACACATAGGTGTTGGCGTTATATTATTATTATTATTCAGAAACACGAGGCACAGTCAACATTATAAAAACATTGAC
Organism: Intellagama lesueurii; assembly: GCA_037013535.1. Lineage (NCBI taxonomy): Eukaryota > Metazoa > Chordata > Lepidosauria > Squamata > Agamidae > Intellagama > Intellagama lesueurii. The sequence goes on along the minus strand of JBAJHW010000005.1, from coordinate 64,409,965 downwards.
TGGTGTTATATAACAGATACAAGTTTTAACCAAAAACCTAAGTATCTGTTAAATGTCGGCGCAGTATGTATGCTGTTCCTAATATTGCCGGTTTTTTGTAGCTCTGATGGTGTGATTTCTGAGATCCGTGACTGCTTATAGTACTGTGTGAAGTTCTTGATATTGTTCCCAAAGCCCCAATGATTACGGGGACCACTGAAGTGTGTTTCTTCCAGAGGTGAGACGTTTCAATTGCCAGGTCTCTGTACTTTGTTAGTTTTTCCAATTCTTTATTTTCAACCCTGGCATCCCCTGGAATTGCAATGTCAATGATCCAGACATTTCTTCATTCTATTACTACTATGTCTGGTGTGTTATGTTCAAGGTGTCTGTCCGTTTGGATCTGGAAATCCCACAAGATCCTGACTTCCTTGTTTTCTGACCCCTTCTTTACTTGATGTTCCCATGGGTTTTTGGAGGCCGGCAAGTTATATTTTTTGCATAATGACTAGTGCATTAATTTTGCCACTCATGTCTCATTTTTTAATATGTGCAATCTTTCGATGTTCACAGATGAGATGTGACACAGTTTGATGTTGGAAATATTGCCAAAAGTTGACAAGATTTTCTTTGCAATTTTTAATCTTTTGGCACTTTTTTGGTGAAAAATCCACAGATGTTTTCTTTGCCTAGTATGTTGCATAGAAAACCTGGCCTATAAATAAATACATAAATAATAATAAATTTTGCCTATACTTCAAGGTTTTCAGTGCAAAATTTAAGTTTTTCTCACAAAGCGCATGTTTTCTGTGAACACTGATAAGGAAAAGTGCTGTTCTTTTAATTTTCACATACCGTATTTGCCGGCGTATAAGACGACTGGGCGTATAAGACGACCCCCCCAACATTTCCAGTCAAAATATAGAGTTTGTTATATACCCTTTCCCCTTGCCTTCGGTAAGGCTCCGAACGGAAAAAGGGAAAAAAGAAAGAAAGCCTTTTTCCGTTCTGAGCCTTACCGAAGGCAAGGGGAAAGGGCCCGATCTTCAAAAATGGTGCTGGGCTAGCCTCTGCAAGCGCCCCTCGCCGGCTTTGGGGGTCCCCCGGGGCTTACCTTGCACCATCCCAGGACTCGCGGGGGTCCCTCCGCGCGGCGATGGGCGTTTGCAGAGGTTTTCCCTGGCACCATTTTTGAAGTTCCCGCCCTTTCCCCCTGCCTTCAGCAAGCCTCGGAAAGTTAAAAAGAAAAAAAAGAAAGCAGGGGGAAAGGGCGGGAACTTCAAAAATGGTGCCGGGAAAACCTCTGCAAATGCCCATCGCCGCGCGGTCCTGGGATGGTGCAAGGTAAGCCCCGGGAGACCCCCAAAGCCGGCGAGGGGCGCTTGCAGAGGCTAGCCCAGCACCCCCGCGAGTCCTCGGATGGTGCAGGAAAAGCCTCCGAAGTGCTCTGAAGCCGGCGCGCGCGGTTGCGGGGCACCCCCACCAGTGTTCCGATGGCTTTCTCTGCACCATCGGAACACTGGCGGGGGTGCCCCGCAATCGCGCGTGCCGGCTTCAGAGCACTTCGGAGGCTTTTCCTGCACCATTAGAGGACTGGCGGGGGTGCTGGGCTAGCCTCTGCAAGCGCCCCTCGCCGGCTTTGGAGGTCCCCCGCCAGTCCTCGGATGGTGCAGGAAAAGCCTCCGGAGTGCTCTGAAGCCGGCGCGCGCGGTTGCGGGGCACCCCCGCCAGTGTTCAGATGGTGCAGAGAAAGCCATCGGCGAGGGGCGCTTGCAGAGGCTAGCCCAACTGAAGTGCACCCGGCGTATAAGACGACCCCCCCACTTGGAGGCATGTTTTTCAGGGCAAAAAAGTCGTCTTATACGCCGGCAAATACAGTAGTAGTGAACATTTGCACAGCAGTTGTCCTTTTTCCCCAAGAGGGTGTCTCAATGTGTCAAGACACACATTTTCATTGAGGACAAGATCATTTGACAGGATTCATTGAATCTTTAGTTTGGAGTAATGGTTCCCAACCTTGGGTCCTCAGAAAGGTTCCCTCTAAGACGTGTGACTGCTCATGCATGGTCCACTCCATGCAGGACTCCTCCTGCATGTTCACCCACAGCGATCATTTTGAGCCCCTTTGGTTCCAGTCATGACGAAACCCATCATGGGGGTGGTGGTGGAGTCATGCACACACAAGGGGCAGAGCCCTGCCCAGTGAGGCTGAAAATTAGAGAGGATGTTCGTTCCCAGATGTCCTTGAGCGACAACTCCCAGAAATCCTGGCCTTCACACCTAGTGGTGAAGTCTTCTGGGAGTTTTAATCTGGGGACCCAAGTTTGGGAACCATTGGGAGGGAAGGAAATGTGGAATGTTTTGACTTCTAGAGAGAAAGAAAATCCTGCTGAACTATACTGTGGCTGTAGAGGATGAACCAGACACTCAAGAGCTGTTTTTGGCTGCAGCTGTGCATTTACTGTGGGATTTAGGTTAGCCCACTTCTAGAAATTACCTTTCATTTAAATGGAGGTTGGAGGGGAAAACTAACTAAAACATAATCAGCTATTGAGAAATGCAAGCACTGAGTCGGGCAGCTCTGATTTTTCTTCAATTTCTGCCAGTTGAGCTGGTGTTGGCTTTTGAAGGAGAGCCTAATTCCGCCCTTCTCCTTATTTTTATATTTGTAATTCCCATAAGGTAAAAAAAAACAGTGGCTCCTATTGATCATCTAATGTCACAACAGCAAACTAGAAAGAAGCAAAACTTCATTGCTGGTTCTAACTGTAGAGATTCTAAAGGCAGCCCCGACATGCCATTTGGCAACCTCCTCTGCTCTCCATCCTCCCTCTCAATTGTACACAGAGCGGAGTAAAAGGAAAGCTCAAATAATTGTGATGCCCTCATTCGTGCTAGAGAACAGGCAGGTTATATAAGAGGCCCTTTGCTTAATTTTGTTCTTTGTGTCACTCCCAGGCTCTCTAAAGGGAAGGCAGGGAACAAAAATAAAGGAACATCTCTGGAGATATCGTTTACTTATAACTTTGAAATAACTTCAGTGTCAAAAACAAATCACCTTTGGAAACGGGGGGGGGGGGAGGACTCCTGCCTGTCCTCTTTCAGTTCAGTGCCCCACAGTCATTATTCAGGTAATCTATTTATAAAACCCCTTTCCCCCCAGACAAGAATATCCTTGAAAAATTATGTATTTGTGGAGAGTGTGAGGGGATGAATCACACTGGGAGTTTTTCTTCCAAGATTTTTGAGTTGATGAAGGTTCTCAGCCACAAACAATAAAAGCTGATTTCAAAGGCGTGACCTCTGTTAATTTTCACATCCCTAAAGTTACCTTGAGAAAGAATGTTAAGTCTTTTAAGTCAAGTCCATGGACCAGTGAAACTGGTGATCTCTAATGCCCATCGTTCCCTGCCAACCTGGCCAATGGCAGGGGATGATGAGAGTAGCAGTTTATCAACATCAAGAGGGTGACAGGTTTTTACAGTCACTGCTATCAACCAAGAGTTATCAAATGCTAAAAAATGCTAATTAATGCTAGTTTCCTAATGATGTTCTTAACATATTTAGTTCATTCTTTGTCTGGCTATTCCGACTGACTGGGGACAGAGACTGTCTTGGTCACCATAAATGCAACCAGGGCAGGACTTTGGAGAAAATATTTGGGGCCCCACTCAACAGAATAAGTCAGAATGTAGTTGTGATGCCTTAATATATTTTGAAGTAAATGATATAATATTTATTAGTAGCTGGCAGGATACCTCGGTGAGTTGTCATATGTTATTACATGTTCTCCTAATCCAAATTTGACACAGTGCACAAGTATTAGCTGAGTTTGTACACAGTGTGCCATTTCAACAGCACTCCTCCAAATAACAGCTGAATCTATTTGTCTGCTGCTTGCTATCCCTGTTGGAGATATGCAGAGGGACTTAGTACTTGGAGGGCTTTCCCTTGTAAATGCTAGCCGAATATTTTTCTCCATGTAGAGGGAGGCATGGACAAGCATGGAGAAAGTTAAAATGGGTACCTGGGAAGGAAGAGGGAGGAGCCTGGGTAACAAAGTCCTGCTCCTCAAATCATCCCGGTTTGAGCCCCATCCAGCTCTAGCCCTACTCTGGAAGTAATCCAAGACTTAAAAGATCTGAATCTGGAACCCTGAAGGAATGAAGCACCTTTTTATGCATGAGCACAGCAGCACATTAAGGCCCTTCTCATAATTCCAACTCCAGATGTCCCGGATATAAGAGTTACACTTAGGAGCCTCTTTTTCAGTGGTGGCACCCCTCAAAAGGTGTGTAAGGTTTCTTCCTTCTTGATTTCTAGTGCTTCGCCACAGTGATGTAATTCTGGAATGTATTGGTGGTGGTGGGGGGGCTCGTAATTGTGTTACAGTGTGGCTGCATTTTACTTACTTTTTAGTTTAATCTATTAGTTTTAGCTGCAGCTTTTATTTGTTTGCTCTTTTATTTCAGTCAGCTTTTCATACTGCATTATGCTTTTAATAATATTTGCTCCAATATAAAAGGCTTCCTCAGACAGAATGGATCTCTCTGTGATGGGAGGTCTTGTTCTGCTGATTAAAGGATTTCTTTGGAGGGTGCCTCCTGAAAGAGGAGGCTTAACCTATTGTGAATTATTTGCAGAGTCCTGAATCCAAAAGCAGGATACAAAGATTAAAACAAAATTCAATATGCAGACTAATAATATTAATCATGTGACGTCAAGTCAATTCTGACTTATGGCAACCCTTTTCGTGGGTTTTCAGGTAGAGAACACTCAGAAGTGGTTTACCGTTCCCTTCTTCTGGGGGTGCCCTAGGACTGTGCAGCTTGCCTAAGGCTAAACAGGTTGGCTTTACTCATAGGCAGCACAGTGATCAATGATCAAACTCTCATCATCTGGACCCATAGAAATAGGGATGGATCGGTTGGTGTGGTGTCCGCCCAGGTCATGAATATTTATGTGATATCTGCATAGACCAATGGAAGTGCTGGAGGGGCAGAGTAATGAGATATAAGAGACTCAGCAGGAGGAGGGGGAGTTTAGTTTAGGGAGTTGAAGAGTTAGTCAGGGAGATTGAGAGTTTGGGCAAGGGAGTGGTGGTTGAGAGTGGATGAAGAAGGGTGTTTGTTAAGAGTTAACAACATTGCTTGAACTATCATCATTTGTAACAATAAACAATTTATATTTGGTTCTTTTAAAAATGACACATTGCCTGGACTTCTATTATTAATAATAAACAATGTTGATGTAATCAACTGGTGGCAGCTGAAAGACACATAGCATGAGCTCTTAGTTTGATGAAACAATCAGGGGCCACGTGGAGATCGTGACAGTTGGGTTTGTAATGAAATGCATCATTTCCTAGATCACTTCACTCAGACCCAAATGTAGTTTGAGGCCAGAGGTCCATACATTTCAGAGCATGCCTTTTGGTTTGCAAAACCAAACCAAATCTATTCAGAAAAACAGCACCGATTTGGGGGGAAAAGAGGCATCCTTTGAAAATTATCCAGAAACACACTTTAGAAATGCAGGATGACCCAGGAACCCAAATACAGTGGAAAATCCACACATTCTGTGCACATAATACAGTTTGAAATATACTTTGCAAATCCACAAAAACAACAAAAACATTTGGGAATTAAAGTGTGTAAAGGCACATAATTTTGAAACATAACCGCCCAGAGTAGACACGTTCTAGATGGGCGGTATATACATCTAATGAATAAAATAAATAAATAAACATGCAGGGCAGCTATATACAAATGTGAAAGGAGCGTTGAGTACACAACAGATGACAAAATGCAAGATGGGGATGTGTCTGCTTTCCAATGATCACTTAAATTGGGCTGGAGGGTCATGCAATTGGGCTAGAGGGTCATGCGATGTCTTCCTTCTGTGCTTACTTATTGGTCATAGAGAAAAGGTCAGAACCTCATCCCTGAATACTCACAGCTGAGCCATGTGCTTCTTCCTCTACCTATAAGCAATGGGTATATAATACCCATAACCTATAAGCTTACTCTTACCAAATGTAAGAGTAAGGTGTTTTAGATTGGGGATCATAGGGCCTAGTCCAACTCCAGCACCTCTCATTTTACAAACAAAGCACTAATGAGGAGATCACATGTTTGGGTTGATTTTGTATAGATTGTCTCTTGTACTTTCTCCCTCAGTCATTCTTTTCAACTCTCCCCCCTCCCTCCCCCTCCCTCCCTCCCTTCTTTCCTGACACACAGGCACCTTCAGCCTTCACAATGAATGCATTCTGATAAATGTCTCCCTGTCTGTACCAAGAAGCTTGGGGGGAAAGAGATATTAATTTAATTCTTGTGCCCTCAGCCTCCCATCCCCAACAGGAGTCAATTAAATGGATGCAATGTATCAAAAAGTGTTTCCAAAGAATGCATTTGATCGCATTTTGGGGATCATTGCTTCTACATTTACCAGATAAATTGGGACCCACATCTTGTTGCCCCTGTCCTCAGTAGGTCATCACAGTGACATATCCCTCAGCGAGGACAGCGACCTGACTTTCTTCCTTGAAGTAGTTATTACTAAAAAGGGGGGAGAGGGGGTGCTCTGGAGAGAGACGTTTGGTTTGACAGTGCCGCCTTTACGTTAACAGGGAGGAGAAGGTCTTTTTGCGAACGCAGGGAAGTTCTTGCTGTTATTTAACCTACATGAGGAACCACAAAATGCCTTAAAGCAAATAGGTCAGGCATAGCTGAGATGCCCACAAGCACTTTTAGCAGGCTGCTCTCTCATGCTACATCTGTGTGTCTGTTCCAATAATACAGCTTTTTAAAAATTTGGAATTAAGAAATCTGAGGGATGACCTAAGGCATACCAAGGTCTATGTGGTGTTTTTTTTTAAACCTCCTTTATATAAACCAATAATAGCTTTATCTTCTGCTTAGCTCTCAACACACTGACAAATAGCCGAAGCAAATAGAATTATTGGTTCATATAATCACCCTACGTTTCTTCTGTAAACAGATGTTAAAGCAGTGTTGCAAGGTTTCCAACTCCAAATTGGGCTTTCAAAGATGCGTCTATGTAAGAGTGTCTCTCCCCGATACTCCCACAGACCACTCGACTTTTATCACTTTGGAATAAAAATGCAAATGATTTTATTAGCTTAAGCATGACACCAAATAGAAATTTATGCACATACATTTTTAAAGGACTCTTGAAAATAAAGGACTTGTAGCCTATTAATTTCTTTTTTTGACAGTTTTTAAAATCTGCAACCAAAAAGAAGAAGAACAAGAGGAGGAGGGGAGCAAGAAAAGAAACAGCATGAATACTGTCAATATATCACAACAGCCACATTAGCTTTTGTGATATACATCATAATATAAAGAGCACGATTAGAGCACAACCTGGGAACCATTAAATCATTCTAAATCACTGTTACATTCCATTAGTGTCAATGGTGAAACCACATAATAGGCTTTATTACAAACTTCACCTTGGTAGGCCATTGTCTCTAATAACCACTTCCCTGTGATGTGGTATCAGACCCAGAAATCCAGGGGGATAATAAAGGCTCCCTTATTTCTTTTTTATTGGGTGGGTAAAGTTAAATTTAGCTGAAAGTTTTTAAAAATATATTTAAGGTTTATTCTTTAACTCTTGGATGTATCTTAAACGGAAGGTTGCACCTTTGACAAGAATAACAACATAAGAAAATTCAAGCAGATTTCAAAATTCAAGACATTTGTCCCCATTCCCCCCCCTCCCCAATTAGAATGATATTTTCCACAGGCAGACTGATGCTAAACCCAGTATTCTTGGGTTCTGTTCAACGGATCTGACAGTATGTTTGAATAATAGGAGAGAATGGCCTATGGCCGCCTGAGGATGTCTCTGCAGCCACCTCTACTCCCATTCAGTGCTACCTCACTCCCAAAACAGTCCCACCCAAATTACCAGTAGTGACACAGAGACCCTGGTGTCTTTCAATGGCTGAAAGCAGGCGACACAAAAAACCCTGGTGTTCATTTCCTTTCCTTCCAGGCAGGAAAAAGATGTTCTGTCACACACATTGCTAGGCCCCTGTGGTGTCAAAGGATGTTCTTGAGTAAAAAGTGATCATAACTGACATCAAATTCCACTAACAACACACTAGTGCCAGGAAACATGCCCACCACTGATTCATTTTGATAGTGATGGCAGCAGGAACCTTGCCCACAGCACAACCCCACATGTGTTTGGGGTGTGTGTGTGGCCCATCCCTACTCTAAATTATTCATGGTGTTCTTTGCAGCACAAAGAATCAGCTATTTCCTTACCATTGAAGGTGAAGGTCCTTAGTAAAGCATGGATATTACTGATGGACAGTACAAAACCTTTCCTGAATTATCCTAGCATATTGGTTGACTTTAGACCTGGACACACCGAAAACAGATCCATTAAAATTATTGGGCTGTGTGAGTCCTGACTAAATTGAGATCTGCTGATTTCACTAGATCTGTTCTAAACATGACTAAGCCTGTATTCAACCCTATTTTATATTTGGTAGGCAGCAGAATCTTTCATCTTTCCCACTGAAAGCCAGTGATTTGCTGGATGGCTATCCTGGCAATCAAGAACTGGGCCAGTGCCTTTCCCCCCACAAATTGTCTGGCTGACTCCACTAGACCTCTTCCAACCATGAAGCCACGTGGCTGTGTTTCTTCCCACAGAGTTGCTGGGAAATTAGAAGACAGCAAGTGAAAACAAATAACCATTTGCCGAACATTAACTTAATTATAATAAACATGTGCTGTCAAGTCAGTTTTGACTTATGGCTACCCTTTTTAGGGTTTTCTATATGTAAGTAATCAGAAATGGTTTACCATTCCCTTCTTCTGTGAGTGGCCTGAGATTGTGCAAGCTTGCCCAAAGCTACATAGGCTGGCTCTTCTCCCAGGAGGCACAGTGGAGAACCAAACTCCCGAAGTCTGACTCCACAGCCAGATACCTAGCTCACCAAACTATCCAGCCAGCTAAGCACTAACCCAAAAGCCAACTTCCCCCTGAAATGCTGCACCAGCACAATAGAACTTATCTCGTCTCCTCTTATTCCTGCAGCCCCTGAAGATTCCTAAAATCCAGTTTTGGAAGGTTTCCCAGAACTCCAGACAAGATTTTTGAAGAATTTATCAAAATTTACCTTTTTTCATTATTATTATTATTATTATTATTATTATTATTATTATTATTATTATTATTATTATTATTATTATTATTATTATTATTATTATTATTATTATGCTGCATTTCTCCCAACAAGGGACCCAAAGCGAATCACAACATTAAAATTCACACAATTAAAAACCCAATAAGTTAAATATTAAAAGACAAATTAAACAATATATGGATTAAAATAAAATTTAAAGATTAAAACATGAAAACATGAAAAGATTAAAATTATCTGCTGAAATGGGGTTAAGGGATTCAGTTATAACTGTTAAAAGCCTGCCTGAAGAGATGGGTCTTTAGCTTTTTTCGAAAGGATAAAAGGGAAGGGGCCATCCTGATCTCCCAAGGGAGAGCATTCCATAGCCTGGGAGCTGCCACAGAGAAGGCCCTCTCCCGTGTCCCCATCAGCTGTGCTTCTGCTGGCAATGGGACCGAGAGGAGGGCCTCCTCTGCTGATCTTAATCACCAAGAAGGCACATATAGGGAGATACGGTCCTTCAGGTAGCCTGGACCCAAGCTGTATAGGGCTTTATAAGTAATGACCAGCATTTTGAATTGGGCCTGGAAATAGCCAGTGCAGTTCTTGTAACAGGTGCTTTTTATGCTCCCTGTAGCTGGCCCCAGTCAGTAGTCCGGCTGCAGAGTTTTGCACCAGCTGACGTTTTCGAACCGTCTTCAAAGGCAGCCCCACATAGAGCGCTTTACAGTAATCCAAACGGGGTGTAACTAAGGCATGTGTCCCTGTAGCCAAATCTGACATCTCAAGAACGGGAGCAGCTGGCACACCAGCTTTAGCTGTGCAAATGCACTCCTGACCACCAAGCTTAGGGATGAATTCAGGAGTACACCCAAGTTTTCAGGGGGAGTGTAACCCCATCCAGCAAAGGTAGTATCCCTATTCCCTCATCTGCCTTCCGACTAACCAGGAGCACCTCAGTCTTGTCTGGATTAAGTTTCAGTTTGTTTGCCCTCATCCAGCCCATTACTTATGCCAAGCATTGGTTTAGAGTCAAGACAGCTTCCCTGGAATTAGGTGGAAAGGATAGATAGAGTTGGGTGTCATCTGCATACTGGTGACACTGAACCCCAAAACTCAGGACAACCTCTCCCAGCGGTTTCATGTAGATGTTAAAAAGCATGGGTGACGAAGCAGAACCCTGAGGAACGCCACAGGCCAATGGCCAGGGCGTTGAGCAGGAGTCACCCAGCACCACCTTCTGAGTTCTCCCCTCCAGGAAGGACTGGATCCACTGTAAAATAGTGGCTCCGAGTCCCATCCCAGAGAGACAGCCCAGAAGGATACCATGGTTGATGGTATCGAAAGCTGCTGAGAGGTCCAGCAGAACCAACAGGGACACACTCCCTCTGTCCAGTTCCCAGTGTAGGTCATCCACCAAGGTGACCATATCATATAATAATAATAATCAAATGTCCTCAAGTAGATCTAACTTATGACAACCATTTTTCTAGGTATAAGGCTTGGTTATTTGCTTGAATTGTATTACATTATTTACCCTCCTGACATCTTTATACAGAATACCTTGTCCCTCCCTGGGGCAAATTTAGTATGGGTTCTGTGGATTGCTTTATAGCAGTAGATTATTAGCATCCCCATTTTTTCAACTTTATGATTATATGATTTGGCATCTCAGGCTCCTTCTCTCTGTTGTCCCAATCCACAGAGGCTGACACTCTTTTTTTAAAAAAGTTTTAAAACAGGAAATTGTATGTGATGAAGCAAAACTGCCAACTAATGGTGTGCTTACACATAGGAGAAAAAAACGTTTTTGAATCATGTTTAGCATGTTTGAAATCAGTTTAAAAATCCTAAGCACACAATACATAGGGAAGCACAGATTCCCCACCCCCTACTCCGATAGCATGTTTTTTGGGTTGGAAAGCAAGATCTTTTAATTGGCTGTGAGAGGGTCGTTTATTCTAACTACTTTATGAAATGAATTTATTTTGAATCATTTCAACATAGGTGAATACCTCTGTCAATATAGATTGTGTCTGTGGGGTTTGTCAAGTAATGGATGCCAGAATAATGGGTTTTGAGCTGCAGGGAAACCTTGCTGTCTGATCTGTTATATATTTTTTCTGTAGTACTGAAATAGTGCTATCCCACTTCGAAAGAAATGAAATATATTAAAAATAATACTGGCAGCAACAGCAGCAAGTGGCTGTGAGAGGCAAGCAGTGTGAGGGCAGGTGGGTGCTGCAAACATGTTGCATTTGAAGATTTATCCTTTACCCTCCTGCTTGCAGTCAAAGTAAGAGGGAATCAGAACAGGATTTGCTTGTGCCACAAGGCAAGCATGGCATATAGCTTTGTATTTTTTAAAAAATCAGAAAAAATAGCCATCAGAGAGAGAAAGGTTGGGTGGGAGAAAGTGCTCCCTCCTTTGCAAATTTAGAAGCTGCCATGCTTGTGAATTTCTCTTTGCCTTCCCTCTCCCCAGCCTCACTGCTGGTTCTGTAGCTCCCTCTCCTTCTCCACCACCCCCATGCACATGTGTCAGGCTGCAGGGAAATCTTGCAGTCCAATCTGTTTTACTTTTTTTCTATCTGTCATGCAGAGCTAGTGCTATCCCAGTTTGAAAGAAATGGAAACAAATATTAAAAATAACACCACAGCAGCAGCTGCAAGTGGCTGTGAGAGGCAGCCAGTGTGAGGATGGGTGGGTGCAGGACAACACCTCAAATACAATGTTTTTAAAGCCTGTGTAGCCCCCTTGACCAATATACAACACAGTTTACAAATGGATTAAAAGTATTCCCAACAGGATGCACACACCGACCCAAAAACCATGTGCCTTTACACCGACTTCAAAAAATTCAGATCCAGCTTCTGATAATTTTCATAGTATAACCATGCCCTGAGTCTGCAGCCACTTGGCACCTGTTCTTTGCCTGGAATGCTTTAAGGCCATACTAACTTTAAGGCCTGGAAACCTTTGAAGAAAAAAAATGTCCACTACAGCCTCAACCACTGGTTCATTTCATAGTGTTTCTGTTCCCCAGTAATTTTATTGAAAAAAAAAACCTAAAAAAAGAACCTTCTGTGCGTCTTGTCACTTCATTATAGAGGTGGAGGAATGACAATGATGTGAGAGCCTCCCAAAGGGAATCTTGCTCCTCTTTTTGTCTTTCCCCAAAGTTTTCTTTGCATTGCAGATGCTGTGTCTGGAAACGACAGAAGGAGGGAGGAGAGAGAAAGTCGCAGAGGAGTTAGCGTCTGTCTTGAATGCTCTTCCTCTTAACATTGCCTGGGAGCTGTGCTTGAACTAGTCAAGCTGATGTGACTCCTGAGCCACACTTTGACCACCCCTGCAGCAGTATTTCATCCTGCTGCTTTATGACTCTGTCTTAGAAGACTGAGTGTTTAACCATGTATCTCATCCTATTAACCCAGCCATATAACCTTGAGCTATCCAAACTTCCTCATAACAACACAAAGCATCTTACCTAGAAGGTGTGTATTATCTATTTAGTAAGAGTTTTGCTAATATAAGGTACAATACTTCACATTACTGGTTCTCTTAGAGCATAAGCATGACAGTATGTGGCACAAATAGCACCAATACAGTGTGCATGTGTTTGTCTAAGTAAAACTTTCTTGTACATGATATACACAAGTTGTTAATAATACAGCCAGAAAAGTCTCCACCATGTTGATGGATGGAGAAGGGGGAGAAAGACAAACCCCATTCAATAGTGGAACTCCAGGGTCCTAATATCTTACCCCAAAAGTCAGGTTACTCCTGTCAGTGGGAAGCAGGCCTCATTGCAGCCTTGTTCCCAAGAGGGGCGCTTTACTTCTTTCCACCAAAATGAATGGTTTCTTTAAGGTTCCAGGGAAGCTGTGGTTTCCCTGAGGCTCTCCTATGGGATATTGGATCCATTTTGGGTTGGGCCTTTTCTTGAAAGCCTGAAATCCCGTTTTGGCTGGCAGGTCTCAGGACGCCAACTGAAATCTCAGAGAAGTGCTATGCTTCCCTTATCTCCATGCAGGGAGACAAATGTCAGAGTGAGCAACACTGGAATGGGAGAAATTTGTTATTGATGTTGCATGAAGCAGCTTTAAAGTCTGGGCATCCATTTCCAGCTGTTACCAGCCGGCTCAGTAAAAAAGCACTTCTCAATATCTTGACATTGGTATAGCCTTCTGCAAGACCCAGCAGCCTGGGAAACTTTCCACATGCTTTGGCAAGATTGCATGGGATGTGAATCCCACTAAGAATGGTGGCAAGTACTGCAGCGGCTGAGCTGTCACCTCCCCAGCCATAAGATAATTCTTTCCATCCAGCTCTTGATTGCTGTCTTACCTAATTAGCCAGGTTTTCCCAGATTACTGAGTGGAGTGAATAGATACCAACGTGTCTCCCCCACTCCGGCTGCCTTACATCGGTTACCTGTTCGCTTCCATGCAAGCTTCAAGGTGATGACGTTAACATATAAGGCCCTAGCAGTCTGGGACCTTGATACCTGGCAGAACCCCTTCTTCTAATGGGATCTGTCCACTCTTCTCGCATTTCCCAGACTGGGCGGTTGAGGACATTGACCTCGAGAGAGGCCTGGAAAGAGAAGACCAGGAATTGGGCCTTCTCAGCGACTGCACCATGCCTTTGGAATCAACTCCCACCTGATATTCGCCGGGCCCCTTCACTGGCTATCTTTAAGAGATTGCTGAAAACCTACTTATTCAAACAGGCTTTCCAGAATATTCCATCAACAGAATGCTGAGTACTTAACAACTCCTATGCTAGTGATCTACCATCTTGACTGCTTTTATTAAATGTTTCTGTGTTGTATAATTAAGTTATAATATTTAGTATATGCCTATTCTTTTACATTATTTTGATGTTTATTCTGTTATAATTTAATGTTGTTGATTATTGTTCTTATTTTTGTTGTAAACCACCCAGAGTGACCTTTGATGCCAGATGAGTGGTATATAAATCAAATGACTAAATAAATTCCCTGCATTCTTCATCCATTTAGCTGGATTCCCCTTGTTCCTGTTTCTACAATTACCTGAACCAGAAGCAGTCACACCTACTTCCAATCTTTGCTTGTCCTGCCTCTGTGATCCCATAAGAATCCACCCCCATGACTTCACAAGGACCAATGCCTGGGAATCACATACTAGTCTTGAGTTTTGGACAGAAATGCCAGGGAACGGGTTGGGGTTGATATAGCAATCCTAGATCTAATCCAAGAAGCATTTGTGACAACAAATACCAATTTTTGCCACCATGATTCCAAGCAGAAAGGACCACCAGCTTTTTCTAGAGTGTTTTATGTCATTGATTGCTGATTCCAAGTTACTAGTTTTTATGGCAAATCAGGTCATGTGTAAAAGGGGGAAATGAGCTTGTCTGCTGTGATGCCAAGAACATTTGTTTGTCTTTTAAAAATAAATTTCTTGTTTATATATTGATCCTGGGGTCTTAGATGCCTCACTGTATCCTTATTGCTCCACATGGTCCCCTGCTTTGTAGATGGACGTCTTTCACACTTTTCCTCAGGTTTAATGCAAAATAAGAAATCTCTTCCAGAAGATCCAGGAAATCAAAGGGAAATTTAAATCTAGAATAGGAATGCTAAATGACCAACAGGGAAGCACACTATCTGAGCAGAAGAAAATAATGAGGTGCAAAGAGTATACTGAAGACCTATACAGATGAAATAAAAGGATGACAGACTCCTTTGAAGAGGAATCTTATGACAAAGAACCTGCTGTTCTGGAAAGTGAAGTGAATGCTGCTCTGAAAGCACTAGGAAGAAATAAGTCACCATGGGTAGAAGGAATATCAATAGAACTATTTCAAGCCACAGAGACAGAATCTGTTAGAATCCTAACAAGAACCTGTCAATAAATATGGAAAACAAAACAATGGTCCAAAGACTGGCAATGTTCAATATACATTCAATCCCCAAGAAAGGAGATACCAAGCAGTATAGCCTTTGACTGCACAGATCATGAGAAACTATGAGTTGTCCTGAAAGAAATGGGTGTGGCTCAGCACTTGATTGTCCTGATGCATAACCTGTATTGCGGACAAGAAGCTACTATTAGGACAGAAAATGGAGATACAGAATGGTTTCCTACAGGCAAAGGTGTAGCTTCCCCTTCTCTGTTCAATCTGTGCTCAGAACATATCGTATGGAAAGCTAGACTAGATTCAGATGAAGGAGAAGTGAAAATTGGTGGGAGAAACATAAATAATTTAAGATATACAGATGACACCATCTTACTGGATAAAGGAAGCAATGATTTGTAACAATTGTAGTGAAAGTGAAAGGAGAGAGTGCCAAAGCAGGACTACAGCTGAACCTTAAGAAGACCAAAATCATGGCTACAGAAGAACTACACAACTTTAATGTTGACAATGAAATTGAAATAGTGAAATAGAAATAGTGAAATATTTTGTGTACCTTGGTTCAATCATCAATCCTAATGGAGACTGCAGACAAGATATCAGAAGAACACTGAGACTCAGAATGACAGCAGTGAAGGAATTAGAAAAGATCAAGTGTAAGGACGTGTCACTGAGGACCAAGATCAAACCCATCCACACTCCTGTATTCCTGATCACCATGTATGGGTGTGAAAGCTGGACAGTTAAGAAAGCTGACAGGAAAAAAAATGATTCATTTGAAATATGGTGCTGGAGGAGAGCTTTGCATATGCCCTGGGCTGCCAGAAAGACAAACAAGTGGGTTCTAGGGCGAATCAAGCCTGAACTATCTTGAGAGGCAAAAATGATAAAACTGAGGCTATCCTATTTTGGGCACATCATGAGAAGGCAAGATTCTTTGGAAAAGACAATGATGCTGGGAAAAGTGTAAAGCAGTAGGAAAGGAGGAAGGCCAAATATGAGATGGATTGACTCTGTAAAGGAAGGCATAGATTTCAGTTTACAAGAGCTGAGCAAGGCAGTTGAGGACAGGGCATTTTGCATATCTCTCATTCATAAGGTCACCATGCGTTGGAGGTGACTTGACAGCACTTAACAACAACAATATTTGTTTGTTTGTTTGTTTATTTATTTGTTTTACTTCCATACCACCCCTCTGGCTACAAGGCCAATCTGGGCAGTTTACAATAATTTTTTTAAAAGGACACAAAATAAAGACTTCATCTAATTGTAACAATCAGTGGTGGATATAATGACAACAAACTTTTTTTGCGTACAAGGGGCTGTGGTAATTGAGGAGCGACAGTGTTAATCCATATTTTTGTATAATATATAGCTGTGTCATCTGTCTCTGTTATCTATCCACCACAATTAGACAAGCACATTATAATGCTGATGGATTCTTTGTTGTAGCAGCATAGCTAAACAGAAAAGTATACAGAAGCTGTTATTCTTTTAAATGCAGAAGGTGATAAACACTCCTTCAGAAATTTTTTTTAGATTACTTTGTTAATTCTTCCTGGAACTCAGAGCTGATGAATGGAATCATGCCAGAACTTAAGGAACTGATGAATAAGGAAAAGCAATGACAACCCAAAGGCCTTGGTGAGCATAAACCAAGCCATAGTTTGTCCCCTGGAGAAACACTGTGATGGGCTGAATGTGCTATTAGGACGAAGATTAAGTGCCTCCGCTCCTCAGTTAGTTAATTATACACTCAAATGTTTCCACTATATGACTTGGAGCCAGGTTTTATTTTATTTTATTTTATTTTGTTTTATTTGCTTTGAATATCTGCACACTGACTGCTTAGGTTGCTTATTGGTTATTTCACTTGACAACTTGAACCTGAATGTTAAATCCTATTGGCAACAATTCTATGTTATGAGAAAGAAGATGGGGAGAAAGATTTGTGCATTTAGTTTTCATTATAAGAGCCCTTGTAGTTGAAAAAAAATATGTACCTGTCAGGTTTTCGACATCTCACTGGGGATGCAAGCAATGCTGTTGTGATTTGAGAACCTGGCTGACAAATTCACGTTCCAGTAGTAAAGATAAATCAAGGGTGTTTCCCACTCCCACCGCTTTGCCTTTTTTGTGTATTTTTTAAACACCATTTTGACAGTCGTACATACAATTGGAGACCTAAGTGGCACTTTGATGCTCTATTCCATTATTAAGTGGCAAATTCACTATAGAACAGATGATGGGCCTTTCCTTTGCCATGGGTGCTGTGAATTAAACAGCTTTCAATAGTTCTAATAGACTCAGTGCAGGGTAGGAGGAAAGAAAGAGGTGGGGAATTCAATGGTCTAACGAATTCTGAAACTTTAAGAGAGATTTTTTAAAAAAAGATTTTGGAATATGCAAACCATGCAAAGTTTAAAACTGAACTTCAAGACACGTTCTGAGTGAGTTTTTAAAATTATGAGAACACATACAATAATCAGAAAGCATAAAAAGCTTGTAATTAGTCATCTCAATCACAACTTTTTGATAAACTACCTTGTTATGTATCAAACAGCTGGGCAACATTTTAAATGTGAAGATATACAGACCATTTTACATCAATAACCTGACATCGTATTAATTGACTTGGTTTTGTACTGCTGTTTCCTTGTGCCTACAGGTATGGTTTTCAACTGAAGTAACATTGACTTAAAGTACTTAAATTAATCCTTTTGCCAATAACACTACAGCTAATCAATAAGCCTGGAATTAAACAGTAGTTTTTAGCCATAAGGCAAGCAAGTCCCCTGGTTTCCTTTTGTTACAATTCATTAATCATCTAACCACTCCCATTGAAGCAACCACCCTGTCTGAAGCCAAATGGCTGAGGTCAAAGAACTATACTACAATAAATAGAACAACTGGAATCTAAATGAAGTTGCCCCCATGACTTTCAAAATAGACTCAAACTTTAGAAGTACCCATGGTAACCGTTTATGTTATATTTTCTTTTAATAAAATGTAACCTCATATCTACATAAGTGGATTTTTTCCTATTAAGATAAAAAAAACAAAAACGTAATACTTGTTATACCCCAAAGGATAATTGGTCATCTATTATCTTTTATTTTTAAGATTATTAAAAGCTAAGAAATTACTTTTCAAACATTGATCTGGTGAGATTACACAGGAAAAAGATATCAAGCAATGAAAATTCTATTAATCCACAAACTTCTACAATATTTGCTGCAATACTTATCTCTAGTTCTGACAATTATATCAAACTGATCAGTATCTCAAAAATAGGCTGTGGATTACAATTTCAAAATACTTAGTACTGCACATCATTTTCTCTTTTAAAAAAAAAACTCTCTTTTTTTGCACTGGAAAGACAAAATTCAATTATGCTTTTATCCTCTTTAATTAGTAATCCAGCAAAGAAATCCAGAACCACAGGAATAATATATGGTGGCTTATAGCATGATGTGGTCCAGAAGAAGTAAAATCGAAATACCAGCTTGTTAAATATATTAGATAGTTTGTTTTCTTTTATTATTATTATTTTTTAAAGAAAGACGTTTTCATTATTGGCATTTTTCCATTCTCGAGTGAATAGAAAAGTGTTTTTCTTTTCTTTTTTTTAATGTAGTGAGGCAAATTAAAATAAGGACTTTCTAAGTTACCATTGCTGGCCCTTTGCTGATTGTGGTAAATTATAAATTATGCAGTCAGTGTAGGCCAACAAAAGAAGACATCTTCAAATCTCAGTCAAAGGTAATTACTTAAGTCGGCTGAATGTTCCCCTTTCATAGAGTGTGATCTCTCTTTGACAGCTCGCACTGACAGATGACCTTCTCCACAACATCCTTATCCTTCGGATCATGAGCAGTGCGCCTCTCTGCTTGAATATCTCTATATATTTGTGACACTAAGCTTTCAAATACAGCTATTGACAAATCAGGACATCAGTCTAAGTGCTGGTCTTCCTATCACTCACAATAAAGTAGCCATCACTTGTGGTGTTGTAGAGCAAGCCCATCTCTGAAAAATGAGTTCTCACCGAGTGCTAATTTGACACAGCTCGCTTGCCTTCCCATAATTGCTCTGTCATTGTCAGTTGGCAGTTCGGGCTCATTCCTGGAAGCTGCGCCGTACAATTGGATACAATTACTCCCATTTACCACCACTATTATGCCACTGATGTTGCCCAGTCCGCATATTGACATGCCTCATTAAACCTGGATGCAGGCCATTAATGAACATTGTTAGCATTTCTCTTAAACTTTTTTGCCTCTAATAAACAGTCAGTGTTCCATGAAGGAGCACTGCCATCCTTGTGATATGATATTTATTATCTTCTGGGAGAAGGGGTGGGGGTGATTGGAGAGAGAGAGAGAGAGAAACTGTAAATGGAAGCCATACAGATGCTGTAAGAGAGATATACGGTTAGATCAGGTGAGAAAAGCACTGATCACTAGGACCTTTCTCCATCAGGGGCATCCTACTATTAACCAGGTGACCTTTTCTATCCAAAAGGAGACAAGGAGGGTAAACACAATAACCTCACAGAAGCCCAGTTGCGGCAGGTTTCTCAAGGTTGCTGCAGTTCCTTGTCACTAAGCTTTAACCCCCTCCTTCCCCCAGGTGGTGCTATGTGACACTCCAAAGATTTGCTTAAATTTTATTTTTGATTTTTCTCAAAAAAAAAAAAAAAAAAAAAAAAGCACAGATATATGGTTTTTTGCCCTGGGTCCTCGATCCATTATGTCCAGCTAACTTCCACATGCATTTTTTATTCGGAGATAATTATGTGTTGATCAGAGGAGTCGGTGGCTGTCACCCGCATGGCAGGCACACCTGCTGTGTGACATAGGTGGTAACGATGGCATGCTCTTGAGCTGTCATGACAGGGACAAGGACTTTATTGTGTATATGTCACCATTTCTCTTAGGGAAATTATCCTTTCCTGCACAGTGACAATAATGAACTGTATGATACTTTAATAAACCCTGATGCTAGGGCCTTTGCTTGACCATCATTAAAACCACACATCATTCATAAGTTGATAGGGGAGGGATTTGTAAAGCTTCTTCATGTATAAAAATGAATTTGCCACATTTCACTACAATATGTTGAGGTTTTGTGTCCTTTCCATCACTTCCTTTTTGTATAATTAATCCAAGTATAGTAGAGCCAGTACAACATACTAGTTAGCCCAGGCTGGTGAACCTTTGGCCCCCTGCATATCATCCACTAGCCCCAGCCAGCATGGCTAAGGCATTATGGAGTTGTAATCCAAAATATCTGGTGGTACAAATATTCACCATCCTTGGCTACAGGCCATTGCTATTGGACCAAGAAGATATGCCTTTCAGAGCACCCATTGTGATAAGATGAATAGTCACACAGATGACAATCTGCACATATTATTTGCTACTGAAAATTGTAAACAAAGTGTGGGATAAGATAAAGAAATTTTACCCCAGGTTTAAATTCTCTGCTGGTGTTCTCCAGAATATCTTCCCTTCATGCTTGTATCTGCAAAACAGTCGGTTCCTGTCACAATATTGCCCCTTTATAATTATTGTGGTAACAAATCAACAAGAGCAGCAGTAAACTGCAACTCTAGTAGGCCCATTGAATCAGTAGGGATTTGATGGGTGAACTCCTCCTTAAATTCCGTTGGTCTGATAAGCCTATACTAGTTGCGACTTACTACTGGATTTCAACCATAATTTTCATGGCACCTTAAAACTAAATGTTTCAATTCAACAACGACAAGAAACCAAGCTTCAGGGATAAATTTTCAAAGGGAAATTCCAGCATGAAATTGCTGAGGTGGAAGTGAGGTGCAAGTTTGACACAGACTTGAATACAATAGAGACTCCGAATGACTGTCTCAGCACCAAAATAAAGCATCTCTCTTTAACCTTGAAACCTCAAGCACCACCCCAACAATTCTGCTGAACATTCTCATTCTCCAGCTATGAGGTGATGGCCTTGTTCCCTTGCAGCCGGTTGTTTTCCATGCCTCTGTTAGATCTTGATGATGCTTACTGGAGTCAAGGGGAGGCTTTAATCTTGCCCCTATCCTAGCCATCCTACTCAAGATGGACATTCCCCTGCTGTTATTAGCTGCAGTCTCCAGAAAAGGAAAAGTATGCAGGGGATGGATAGGAGTAAACCCTACCTCCCACTGCTGTCTTACCCTCCCATGTTCCACTCCATTAATTTTTTTCCTCCTGACCAGGATCAAAGACCCAAATGAGCTGGCTGGGAAGAAGGAAATCAAACAGCAGAGAAGTAAGAAAAGATTAGTTTTACTCTTATTCTCCATTCTATTCTGTGTTCTGTTTACTGATAAGAGCAGATTTCTCACCCCTAGGGTTGCCAGGTCAACAGCATCCCTTTCTCAGAAATTTCAGAGCCAGGTTTTGAGATCTTGGGGTGTGCCCTTGTGAGGTTGTGGGGTGGACTTTTCAGCAGCAATCACAACATGATGAGTGTGTGTGTGTGTGTGTGTGTGTGAGAGAGAGAGAGAGAGAGAGGGGGGGGGGAGAGGGAGAGGGAGAGGGAGAGAGGCAGATAATACGGAGACACAATTATGAATGTAAAGGCCAAAGAACTACTGCTACCAACTACCTGCCTTCCAAAGTCTGTTCGGAGAGACCTGTGATTAGCAGGCTATAGCATGTAAACAATAAAAGGATATTATTAAAGGGGAAACAAGCATTGTTTTCTGAGTCAAAGTACATTTGGATCTATTGGTAGATCTCTGAGCCATTTGAAGTATGTTAGGATGAATCTGAAAACCGGAGGAGGGTTGCCACATAGCAGCTTACTACTCCCTGAGATTCCATGCCCACAGCTCATGATCTGATGAATGAACTTCAAAACTTGAATCTCAGAGCCAGAGCCTGAGACTTGGCAACCCTACACCACCTCGTTTTATAATCAGGCCATTGAGTTATGCTATTAGTAAACACATGTATGGGTGACTTGGCCCTCAGTCAGATATATACCTGTGCTTTCTTCTTGATACTGAATTCTAATAAGAAATGTATGCTTTTCATATGTAACATTTGCTTCTTTCCTGAGTAGGAATGACAGCTCTCAGGTATCAAGTTTTGGCCCTGAAATCTCATGGAATGGCAAACTGCTGATCTAGCAACATGTACGTGGGGTATTTCACTCTTCGTTAGGACTTTGGCAAGTAAGGAAAGACTTAACTTCCCACCCATCCCCACATACCATGTTCCTCCTGAATTGTTTAAAGCTACAGTTATATGAAATACTATTGGGGAATTAACACAACATGCGGTTTTGCC
Organism: Intellagama lesueurii; assembly: GCA_037013535.1. Classification (NCBI taxonomy): domain Eukaryota; kingdom Metazoa; phylum Chordata; class Lepidosauria; order Squamata; family Agamidae; genus Intellagama; species Intellagama lesueurii. Next base: position 64,387,593 of record JBAJHW010000005.1, on the reverse strand, counting down.
ATCACCTTTACTTCCTCCAGTTCCTTGCACTGCTTGCTTCAAGCTATGGCCCAAATCCAAAAGTGGAGCTGGGGCTTTGCCCCAGTATTGTAGAAATTAACAGTTCAAACATCTGGGCACCAGCAATGCTGAAATCTAGAGGGTAAAATCAATGAGAATACTTCCCAGCCTTATTCATTTACCCCTTTCCAGCAAGCATAAATTTTCTTTTTGTAGAGAGGTACCATATTCTCATCCTGCTTTTTCTTGGTGGGGGGGGGGGGCTCACACCCATGCTTCAGGGTGGAATTATTAGGAGAAGCTGCTGCTTGCCCCAGGTGTCAAAATACCTCGTTAAAGCTCTGTCCAACTCCACCTTATGTATGATGATTTCATTCAAGATGAGAGATATTCCATTCACAGTTGTCAGGAAATTCGTAGGAATAAGGATGTCTTTACTCAAAACATCTAAGAGAGATGTGGCTTTGTGTAGAATTCCAGGTTTCTTTGTTCTAATGAAGTAGCTACAGTCAAGCTTTGATTTCCTAACAGCACGTGTATGGAAGCTTCATATTTCTCTTCTTTTCTTACAAATGTTGTCGCACAATCAAGTGCTAAAGATGCATCAGAGCTTGAGTTTATAAACTCCAGGGAAATACTTGCTTTATTTTCTTTAACACTTTTTAAAGCTTTGTTTGTCACTGACAGTAAAACCAGCCACTTCTGTGCAAGGAGTAAGGCCACTTTCCATGTATGGCCTCGGATGTCCAGGCATGGCTTAGGCCAGTGTTTCCCAACCTTGGGTGCCAAGATATTCTTAGACTAGAACTCCCCGAAGCCTTCAACATGAGCTGTGCTGACCCAGATTTCTGAGAGTTGTTGTCCAAGAACACCTGGGCATCCAAGGTTGGGAACCGCTGGCTGAGGCCAAGACTGCTTAGGACTACAGTCATCTAGAGCTGCTATTCTCAATGAGGGCCATATGGCCCTCTGGGCCCCCCTCAGCACATTCAAAGGGGGTTGCAGACTGGAAACAGTTCTTCACACACCATCTTATGAGGGTTGTTATGTGACTTACACAATCCTGATTCGGCCTATATTTCTTTCATATTGTGTTTATGACAGTGGCCAAAAAAGAAGAAGAAGAAGAAGAAGATTGAGAATGGCTAGTCTAAAGCTTCATCATGTCAGTGCTTAAAACTTCATGCCCTACATAGAATTCACAGCTCTGCCTTGACTTGCCGAAGCCAGTGCCATTTTTAATATGTGTGAGATAGAACACTAGATGTCCAAGCCATCTATGGAGAGAACAGGACAGCAGGAGCAGCAGCCATAACCTTCTGACCCAGACTTTGTTATCTAGGGGGGGGGGGGCTGCAGATTCTTCTGTGGAGGGTTGCTCTTTGTCCCACTGTCAAGACCAAGATAGCCAGGACTGCAACTGACATAATATTTTTAATGGAAGAGCTGTTTGTTTTTGTTATAGATATATAAACATGTTATGTGGGAAAGGGGGGCTGATTCGCTTTTTAAAAAGTCCTTAATGCTACAGAACATAAATGTCAAACTATATGTCATATTTCTTGCTATATCCAGAGTTTGGAAAAGTTATTTATTAAAAAAAAAAAAAGACTGCAATTCCCAAAATTCAATAGCCAGGCTGGCTGCTGGATTCTGGGAGCTTTTAAGTCTAAAAAGGCTGCTTTTCTGAGCTTGTCCACCTACCTCAATATTACTTATCCTGAATGGAAGGCAGTGGGTTTTCAGGATTTCTGGTAAGGATCCTTCCCATCACCTGCTGCCAAATATTTCTTTCCTATTCAGGGATTTGACAGAAAGGAGATGCTCTGCCTCTGAGGTATAATCCCTTCCTTATTGAGGGAAATTATTAATTAACCAGCAGCACACACAAGTACATGCACACAAAACAACACAACGGCTACAACGGCTTGTGTTCTTCTTACTTTGGTAACTCAAGAAGAGATGGGCAGAAGTAGAGGTATGAGAATCTGTGAGAATTTTGGGAAGAAATCTGTACAGAATTTTCCTTAGTCATGGAGGTGACAGCATTTGTCCAAACCTGCTTATTGAACACTGGTGGAGATGAGGGGGAAGATGCTGTTTTGTAGGTGTCTATGTTTGAGGAGGTTCTTGGTACAGCACCCTGTGGCAGTCCTCCCTTGGACTTTGGGAGGGTCTCATGTGACCTGGTGGTGAGATTTATGTGCCAGTGCATTGCACGTAATAGTGATACCTCAGTGAGGACAAGGGTGATTTGGTGCTGCTGTCTAAATTTCCTGCCATGGCTTGGAACATCACCCAATGTAGCATCACTCTAGAGTGCTTTACCTTTCCATGTTGCCTCTCAGTGGCACTATATCAAAGGAGCACCAGGGTTTTCAGGAATTTGAATGGTATTTGCATGTCACTCAGCATTTCCTCGAGTGCTGGGTCAGAAAGGGGGGACTGGGCTGAGGCAGGCTGCAATCAGCCACCCCCAGAGACAGCAGGTCCTGCCAGCTACACAAGAACATTGAGTGAGTACACCATTCCTGGCCTTTTGTTTCTCAAGACTTTGCTGCAGCAGGAGCAACTTTTCTACTGTTGGTTTGTGATTTCATCTCCTGCCACCTCCTCAGTTTCAGCTTTCAGCACATCTACATATAACACCAGAGATTAGAGAAGATATGTTTTTTGGATTATAATGCTAGCTGTGCTGGGAATGTTGTTGTTGTTGTGTGCTGTCAAGTCCCATCCAATTTATAAGGACCCTAATTCAAGGTATTTTAAGGAGGGATTTTTATCATTGTGACACCTACATGGTGAGTTTCTAGGGCTGAGTTCCTATTCCAGGTCTCCTGAGTTCTGGTCTGTCATTCTGTCCCATTATGTTCACTGCATCATACTGGCTCTGAGACTGGCTTAGTCGACTTGCACTACAAAATAACTTTTCCTTGCATAGGCAATCTGCTTTACTAAATACGTATGGCTGAATGACTCATGAATTGCACATAGAAAGTCAACAATTCATTTTATGAATGACTTAGTTTCATGTGCTGTGCATGCACTTTAATTGTTTCTTAGAATCTCAGAACTGCACAGTTGGAAGGTATCCTATGGATCATCAGATCCAGCCCCTGTCAGGGAGGTACAGTGGGGAATTGAACTCCCAGCCTCTGGCTCCACAGCTAGATACCTAAGCTATTATTTACTCAAAATGCAGGCACTCCTTTAGCAAAGCTGTGATGTTATTTGCAGTCATGAATTATTCAGCAGAAGTTACAGTAAACATTAAGCTATGTTAAAGATCCCACAAACACATCTGGTGTTATAGTACTTGATGGAGTCAATAGGAATGCATGTTTAATAGGCACATTAAATTGTGTGTGTGTGTGCTTGTGTGCACATGTGTGTGTGTTTTAAAGACAATGGAAACTGTATAATTTATTATATGTGTGCTGTCAGCCTTGAGGACAAACCTGCCCTCTGGATACATTAGAAATGAAACAAACTGTTGTGGGAAAGAAAGCAAGTGGAAAGACGATGAGCCTGGAGCAATGAGATGATCATCATGCGAAAGTGAATCAACAATTCCCTACTTAACTTTCAGATGTATGGTGTTCTCCTCAGTGTATGTTTCCTGCTGATTGTTAACACAACCATCATTCATGACCAAAATGACTGAACAGGGCAGCGCAGCTTGGGTTGTGTTTTGATTGCAGTAGCACAAGTGTCAGCATCTGATAAGAGAAGTCAGTTGAAGCCCTTTGTTTCTCTGAAGACTGTGGATTCCACAGGGCTGTGTAACTCTGCATCTCACAGTTCAAAACGTTGAGGTCTGTGTTGACTGGATTATAATGACCAGTGTACCTACATTTCCCAGCAGAGGCTCATTCACACACACAAAAAGGCTTTTTGAGATGCATAGTTCCCATGTTGTTTTATTTCCCCTTCTTTGTAACATCTGTTGTCATGATCCAGTGCCTTCCAGTTTTTTAATATAATTTTCCCAGGAACAGAACAGAACAGAATAGAACAGAATAGAATTCTTAGAACTTCATTAAGAAGCCTTAACTCCAATGAAGATTTCATGTTGACACAATCTGCTAACTGATTTTATCTTTTCAGGTCAGGAAGAGGATGGAGTGCATTCTTATAAAAGAATGAATCTGAACCATTGTGTGTCCAATAACTTTTGTGATGCTGAGTAAGATTTGCCATCTTGTTTTCCAAAGAGATTTTTTTTAAGCCACGTAAAAGACAGGTCCTTGGTACCAAATCAGTTTTACCTACAGAGAAACTGTAGAATTTCATTTCTGTTTATTTGGAGGGGGGGGGGGGAATCCCCAGATTTGAAAATCACATAGTCAGAAGAGAAAGAGCTTGAGCTTCTAAAATGCAGAAGTAAGTGAAAGGGAGAAACCTTCCCACCCCTAGTCTGCACTTTAAGAGTTCCCCAACTTTTAAATTCCATGCCCTCTTTGTGACTTTTGAGTAGTCCTCACATCTTGCTGGAAATATCCCAGTCTTGTTCATGATACACATGGGGAAACACCCTGCCCCCAGTTTGGGAAGTTTCTGGCTATAGCTAGGAGGTATTACTGTTTTGGGCCACCATTTCCAGAATTCCCCAGTCAGCATGGCAGTATCCATAGGGAATTCTGAAGGTGGAGCTACAAAGCAAGATCAGTCTTTCACCTTTTACTGAAAGAGGAGAGTGTTGTGTGTGTATCTTGTAGAAAACAGGACCAGCATTTCTCTGTCCAGGTTTCAAGTGGCTGGGTGCCAGGTTCAGGGTGCTTCATGATAGAGAGAGCAATAAAACAGAGCCTTATAGAGAGTGATTAGTTAACATATTTTAAATGATGAATTAATGAGCACTAAAAGCATGCTGAGGCCAATGTGTACAGAACCTTCTGTTTCAAAGTGCATGTTCAACAAGAGGAGTTAAGTGACCTTTGTTAGGTCTGTAAAGAGAGGAGTAGCCAATGCCTAAGCATTCATCCAAGGTTAGCCTACACGTGCTGGGCTGGTAAAGGAACCCACCAGTAAGAAAATGTATAGGTATGTTTTGTGGAATTTGAAAAGGCAGCTAGGAACACTGGAAGCAGACCATTCATCTCACTATTGCAACTCTGACTAGCAGCAGTTTCCCAGGGTTTTAGGCATGGTATTGCCTTCCTGGAGGTTCTTCATATTACCTGGAAGTTTTCACACTTTGGCTTGCCAAGGAGGTAGCCCACCACATAGTACATCCAGTTGGGTCCACAGACTACTGTTTCTGTCCCTTTGGTACTGATTCACCTACTACCATCAAATATATCCTTCTCCTCTGAAAAATGGCAGGAATCCTTCCATCCACAGCACCCTCTGCAGCAACATCCATGCTCTCTGCTGTATACTACCCTGCTAGGAGATCAGAATCATAGTCCATGAGGAGTGCCTCACATTGACTGTGTAGCTCCAAAGATGCATGTTGATTCCTGATAGTCCTGCTTCTTTGTGTCATATTCCTCTGAGACCTTGCCTTCACCACTTGGCATGCTTCTTCCTTCCACTCTGCTGATCTAAGAGGACGATCTGCTCAACTCTGCCAAAAATGCTTCATTTCCCCCAAGCCAAAGTATATTGTAGGTATGTAGCCCTCAAGCTTCTGTATCTCCTCTTCTTGTGGGGCAAACTGCTTGCACTTGTTGTAGTTATAAATTATGACATCTCCAGACTGGCAAATATGCCACTGCAGTCACTCCCTCATCATCCATGTCTCATTGTCCTTTCTCTGCAAAGTTCCCCTATTAAATACCCACACAAAATGCCCTATTTGCCTTGCACTGCTTCTGTTCATGGGGTCACAAGGACTGCAAGTGCAGCTATAGACTTGGCAGCTGCTAGCTCTGTCATCACCCCAGTGACTCAGTTCCTCTCAACAGTAGTCCCCCTGTGAAGAAACCAAACAATTAGGGGAACATGGAATCCACATGGAAAATACAGGCTTCTCTGTCAGTGCCTGGGAACAACTAGCTGGGAATGTGAGGGGCAGTCTGTGCCCAGCAACAAGAAGGGAGTAATACCTGCTTGTGAGCAAAGCTAGGTTGACTTGTTCCTTGGTACTGTGCTAATTGGAAAATGACTTCAGTTGTGTGAAGTGAGGGAAACATAAATTGCTCTTGTCTTTGTGGACATCAGAGGGAACTCAAAGCATGATTGGCAGCCCATCCGGAAGGATCCAGAATGTGACATTTAAAGTTAAAAAAAAAGGGTTCAAAAGTTACTTTAGTTGGCTTAGCTTACCTCTTAGGAGATGCTATGCTATGTTGTCTGTGCCTGGAAGGATGCACTTTGTGTATGATTCAGAATTATGCTGATGCTATGCTAATGTGTGAGCATTAGGTATTAGCTTAGCTTTGTTATTTTCTGGAATGTTCTCTTAATAGCTTCCAATTTTGTCTCACATTGTCTTTTTTGCTCCAAGTACTTTTTGAAACCTTTTTGAAACTGTTTGGAACATTTGTCTTTTACCTTTTCATTATCTTCAATAAAATATAAAAATCTCTCCAACTGTCTGGGTTTTGGGGTGTGGTAATGATTTTTTAAGTGTGCGTTAAGGTTCTTTTAGTGTTTTTATATGATCAATGTTTTATGTTATCATATGTTTAATTCCTTTTTAACTGTATACTTGTTGTCTTGTAAACTTTACTTGTATTTTAATTATTGTGCACTGCCTTGAATCCCTTTATGGGAGAAAGGAGGCACAGAAATGAAATGAAATAAAGCAGCTCAGATAAGCAATGTGGCTTAAGCCAATAGATACAGCCTCATCCTCTTTTGTGTCTTCCACCATTCCCATACAAAACATCCCTGTTTACTCGTCCTGCTTGCAAGTTCACAGCTGCCAGCTGCTGTCCACTGGGATCTTCAGATGGGACTAGGCAAGACTTTTTTTTCCAGAAAATGTGGATTGCTGCTGTCAGCTAGTGTTGACAATGCTGGGCTAGAAAGACAGTGATTGGACTTCTCATTTGGCAGCTTCCTATGTTCCTAGGAGCTGGGTTTCAACAATCACCTCCTGGGCAGCAACTATAGCAGGCACACAGAGGAACTGTTTTTAGTCACCATGATGAGATGTATTATATTTCTGTTGAAGCGCTACAGTTTATTTCCTTTCTGTATAATTTGGCACACATACATTTTATACAAATCAGTGTCACCTTTTGAGCATCTATGTGGCCACCATAGCTGCAACCCTAATGTGATGGGTGGAGTTGTAAGTGTAAGAGAAATTCCCAGCCTTTACAAAGGAAGAACCCCACAGTAATAAGAATGCAAGGAGGATGACATCAATAATCATCAGAGGTACCCTAGCATTCTAAGTGTGAATGATTCATTATATTGCAATTAACTTTTAATTAACTTTACTCTGCTTTACTTATTTTAGAAAATTAAATAAACTTCATTTTATTACATATGCTAAACCAAGAAGCAGAAGCTGGAATTCTGTTCTAATTAAAAGAAGCAATCTGGCCAAATTGTGTGTAAAGCATAATGAAATGTTTCTCTCTAACTGGTGCCATTTCTTATGTTCTGAAGCACTTTGATAGATTTTGCCTCTAGTAATCTACGTTACATCTACAGTAGTCCTCCAAGAGATAGTGGGAGGAGGAGGAAGAGAGAGAGAGAGAGAATGAGAGAGATTTGTTTTTTAAAATATGAATTATTGAGTAATATTTTGAGAATCTCATCATCTTGCCCAAGCTTCACCCTTCTAGTTTTTTGTTTCACCAGAACAATTCAAGGAGGGAGAGAAAAGGAAAGCAGAGTTGCTGCAAAAATTATTGAGTTTACAGCTCAAGACAGAGGCTGATGGGTGATGAAGTAACAAGAGAACCCATGTTCATGGACACATCTGCTCTTCCCACCCTATTACGCCCCCCATGCCCCACAGGGGGTTCTTATTAATCTTCTTATCCTGCAAACATTTCCATCACAAACAGTTAAAAAGAAAGCCAGGAAACTTATATACTGTATGTAGTAACTACATACTTGCAACCAAGCACCTTCAGTATAATCCTGAAATACAATTGTAGGAATCATTTAGAATTTAGAGGTATGTTTTTATTCAGTGGGTAACCTCAGGCAGAGTGAACCAGCCATTTGAGGTGTCAGATGATAGAGAGTGTTGAGAATAAGGTTATTAGAGGACTGGGTTATGTGTGTCAAAAGGTCTATCTAGAGTCCATCATAGTTGGTGGAGCAGAAGTCATAGCCGCCAATGACAGACAGAGCCAGAGGAGATAGGAGGAGGCAGGTGCAAACACAGGTCCTCATAGATATGTGAACATAATGGCATATGTGTGTGCATACACAGAGGCAGGTTAGCAAGTATTCACATATACATACACAGAGGCAGACAGGCATTTACTTAAACACTCCCTTACTTGCATTCTATTCATCTGTTGTACAACTCAGCTGAGGAACAGAAAAGTTCACCTTGCCTCCAAATTAGAAATGTTCTTTGTTGCTGCTCTCTGTGCCTGGATTCAAAGCTGAGCAGTGGACTTTTTCACTGGCATTTATTCTCTCATTTTCTTTCTCCCCTCTGCATAGGTTGTAATGAGGTTAGGAGCTTAGCAGGAGGGCCCCCTGACTCTCCACCTCAGGTGAGAAGGCAGACAAGAATGGGCTGGCTAGTGACATCAAGAGGCTAGGATGGGGTGGTGACCCACATGCCATAATGGACCAGCCTCCATTGCTGTTTTGGACCCCTTGAATTAGACTGCTAGACTTCAGATACAATTGGAGATTATTTCACTATTGTAAAAATGATGTTCAGCTGCCAGCCCAGTCAGCTTTGAATGTGGGAGTCGAGATCTTACCATTTGCTTCATTAGCAAAGCATATTGGGCTGAGCCTATGTATTCAAGAACCAGTCGACTCTTCCTTAAAAACTTGTTTATTTGTGGATCTGTAACTAAATAGATAATCAACTGGAGTAGTAAGCAAATGGATACCCTCCAGATATTTTAGAATACAATCCCTATAATCTTTGACCATAGAGATACTCTGGCTGGTGCTTATGAAATCATGGTCTAAGAAGGGCACAAGTTTGTCTACCTCAGAGACAGAGAATAAGCCAGTTACTGTATCTGTACAATAGTAAGTTTGCCCTTTCTCTCACCAGTTTTTTTCAGGATCATTGACTGAATATTACCTTTTCTCTTTTTACATTTCCCTGACTGTGTTAGTCGTTATCATGACAATCTTACCATTTCCCCTGATAACATTTCTCTGTGTTACCATTTTCATACGAGCATGCCCAAATATCTAGCCTAAACATTATCTTTCTTATCTTCAATTCACTGCACCATGTCTTCCCATATCTTAATGCTGTGAATAACTTTTCCCTCCATTTATGCTGTTTCTTTGAAAGTATTTATAGGCTTTTACCATGTCCTCAATGAATCTTCTCTAGTCTAGACTATATAAATGTAGATTCTTCAACCTCATCTCATATATCTTACCCTTCCAGCCTCCTATCTGTTCTATGGAGCTCAGCTGCAGTCCAATCCCATTAATGTGCCAGATGAACATCTGGGAAACGATAAGACAGCTACTATGCCGATCTGCAGTAACTTCACAGGGTTTACACTTTTAGAAAGTGTAGAAGTTCATGGGAGCAAGACCAGACTTATTATTTGGTACATGAGGTAGCAAATACACTCTCCCTACCACCATCGCTGGCACTCCAGGGAGGCTGAAGCTGCTTCCCCATCTCTTACACCAGCTGCCACAAACAGTTAAAAAAAAAAAAACAGACACACTGGCCTAGTCACTTGTTCAGCCAAGAAACCAACCTTTCTGAACCCATTATGGTGAGAGGGGAACTGTGCCCCTCCCCCAAATAAGAAGCAGTGGCAGCAGCATTTCTGCACCACCAGGATAAGGTGAAAAGAAGGCAGTGAAGGTAATGGTGGCACCTTTTGGCAATGGTGGCACCTCAGTGGGCCATCACAGCAAGAGGAGGAGGAGGGAATGACAATGATGGCCAATTCATGCCACCTGGTTCTAAGCAGAGATGGCAATTGCAATAATGTCTGGCTCCAATGGCCCTATGAGTGCCTTTTCTCCAAGGCCCCTCAGAGCCAGGCATTCTGTACATTGCCTGGTCTGTGTGAAGCCATTTTCTGGAAGCTGCTGAGTGGTATGCATTGGTCTTCATTGTCATTTTCTCCTGCTCTTCCCTTGGCAATGTGCGGAGGTGACACTGTTACCTTTCATTTTGCATTTTGCTCTTTCTTTCTTTCCCCCTATACTGATGTTGGGGAAGGGGTGGAGATGCTGTTGCCACCACCCCATATTAGGAGGAATGGTCTCCCTACCCCCCAGCATCAATGCAGAAAAGTTTGCTTTGTTGGCTGGCTTGGTGGTGAGGATGATCTTTGTTTTTACTTCCTGGTGCCAGGAAGCAATGGTGAGGGCAGTAGCATTTTATATATGCTGGGTGGTGGCTCACCCCAAACAGTAAGAGTTTGTCACTTCACAAAGACCCTTCTGCCTTTGATTGTGGGAAACACTGATCAATACTTAACAGCTAGATCACCCACCCACCCCCTCTCTTTTTGTCAACCTCCTCTTCTCCCTCCTGTCCAATTTTTTAGGATGGTCTACAAAAGAGATGGACAATTTCTGTAGGCTTGAGGGCTGATCATGCCATTCTGAGGATTTCAGGGACCTGTGTCCTCAACACTGCTCAGTTTTTAATTTTCACTTTAAAACTCCTCTGGTGCCCTCTAAGAGGCATGGAGGGCAATGTTGTCATACTTTGGATAGCCCTGAGAAGTGATTGATGAGAGAGAATAAACACAATGGGGACTTTGCTATCTTAAGTCGCATTCCTGTCCTGACACAGTGCACAGGCTGGATTGGGTCTTTTCTCAGCTGATGGCACATTCAAAGCAGGGAATGAGGTAAGAAAGATGTTCATCCTTGGACCAGCAACAAGCAAGCATTCCTGATAGTAGGATGCCAGGTCAGGATAGAAATTTTTCAGAGGGCTTGGGTAGAATACCAGAGGAAGAGGGGTAGTGCTGCCACCTTCTAATGACTATCTGAGGCAACTGCCTTACTCTGCCATATGTTAGAACTAGCTCTACTGATCCATACACTGAGTTCCTTAATATGTTAGAACGCAACTGGGTAAAGTGTAGCCTTCCAGATGTTGGGCTGCAACTCCTAGAATCCCTCACCATTGGCTATCCTGGTGAGCAACATCTGTAGAGCTTTGGTTTGTCTACCCCTGCATTTGAGGAACCACTCATGTACTAACACACACAGAAGTAAGTTTCAGTAGCAAGCATACTACTGTGGTGCAATAGCATACAGAACCATCTTCTGATACAATAATGGCAAGGAAACAATGAAAACATTGGTTCATACTTTATATTCCTCACCACATATATTATTCCAATTTTTTAAATGGATCAGGGTTACACACAATTCCTGGTGAAATTTACAAATATGCAATAAGAAAACACTTCTGTTGGGAAGTCATGGGCTCCAGATAACATTTTAACCACAATGCTATGGCCACATCTCCCCTCCTCATCCCAACGTAGGTGGCAAGTCAAACTCTTTTTAAAAAGAAAGACTAACAAAGGTGTGATTGGTTTTTTGCCCTAATTAGATGCTGAATAACTGAGGAAAGGCCATGTAAAGAAGATAATCTGTCTTCATTTCATTGCTTTGTTCCACACATGGATGCAATTGTATGCACACAGCACATCATAAGCTTGTGTCTCCAAATGCATTTATTGAAGAACAGGCCTACACAAACTGGAACCAGGTGTGTTTTCTTTTTCCATCCTCTGTTTCAGTGATATTTTCAGCACCTCCCTCGGTGTGGGTGACCTTATTCTCAGTAGTACTTGTAGAAGGGGTAGCCATGTTAGTCTGTGCAAGCATTATAGGGTAAAGGTAAAGGTTCCCCTTGACAATTTGTCCAGTCGTGTTCGACTCTAGGGGGCGGTGCTCATCCCCGTTTCCAAGCCATAGAGCCAGCGTTTGTCTGAAGACAATCTTCCGTGGTCACATGGCCAGTGCGACTTAGACACGGAACGCTGTTACCTTCCCACCGAGGTGGTCCCTATTTATCTACTCGCATTTGCATGCTTTCGAACCGCTAGGTTGGCGGGAGCTGGGACAAGCGACGGGCGCTCACTCCGTCACGTGGATTCGATCTTACAGCTGCAGATCTATAGATCTTACAGCACAGAGGCTTCTGCGGTTTAACCCGCAGTGCCACCATGTCCCTGAGCATTATAGGTGAAAACAAATAAAAACAAGAGTGAAAAAAGACAAAGCATGCTGGCACTTTAAAGACCAACTTTATATATATATTTAATGTGAGCTTCGTCTTATGTCTGATGAAATGGATTTGTCCACAAAAGCTCACATTAAAAAAATATAAAAGTTGGTCTTTAAAGTGCCACCACGTTTTGTCTTTTTTTGCTCTTATTTTTATTTGTTTTCACATTCTCAGTAAGTCCTTTTGGTAGAATCAGACTAATGTCATCACTATGTTAGTGAAAGCTGGCACTGCTGTGAATCCTTCCCGTAAATCACTAGACTTGAGAGAACCTGGACATCTTTTTAGATTGGGACTCCTCTTAAAACTAGATTTTTATCGTGCTTGGAAGAGAATTACTGAAATCAATTACTGAAGCTAAAACCTTCTGGAGAAATTGTATACAGCTGCAAAGCTATGCATGTCATGTAATATGAAGGCTCTCAAGCAACTTTCTGAACAGCAATGGAGTGACAAAAATATGGGAGACAAGTTACATAGTAATGCATACCCATTGAAATTAGTGGGAGTTAAGTTGATCATACCCATTGATTTCAATGGTATACTCTAGTCCTGATCCAACCCATTATTAAACCAAAAATGCTATCTCATAGCAATCATCTTTAATAAACTGGGAGGTCACATTTGTCACTATAATAGCAACCTATGGAATTCATATCATTCATAGATCACTGCTATATGTCCTTGATGAGTGTTACTCAGATAATTTTAGTTCCTGGCCCCAGTGCTATTTTGCACCCTCCACTCCTTTAGATAACCATGTATATTAATTCAGGTGCAACACAGGCAAGCAACCTTTGTCTTCCACCATTGCTCATAATCCCCATTCCATGCTTTACAACCACTTCTACATTTCTGATATGTTAGAGCAACATAAGCCAAATTTAGCAGCCTTGATAAGAAAGAAATACTCTGACCAGATGCAGTTCTGCATTTTAATATCCCTTTAATCATAACACTACTGGAATAATACAGAATTAGCTTCCATTGTTGTGATGCTAAATGTATAAACTTGGAAAGTGTATTTTGTTGCAGGAAGGACATATATATTTTAAAGCTCAACATAATAAAAGTCATTGTGGTATTATGGTTAAAGTGTTGAATTTATACCTTGGTGATCCAGGTTCTAATCCCCACTGAGTCATAAAGCTCACTGGATGACCTTGGGCCGATCATGCTCTTTCAGCCTGGACACCTCATAGTATCCAGTATAAAGGAGGGAAGTGGAGAGTCATGTACACCCTCTTGATCTCATGACAGGAAGCACGGGGTATAAAAGAAACTAATAATAAAATAAATAAAAATAAAAATTAAATAATTAAAACCAGGCACCCATAAGGAAGTACATGCTCCTCAGTTCTTCCTTTCCTACCAGACGTTGGAAATCTTCATGGTTATTTTGACTCTCTACGTGGCAACACTAAACAATAATGTTGTGTTGTGTCCAAATCGGAGCTTGGAATGTTAGGTTTAAGATTTAGTTAAAGTTAAGCACTAAAAATTGGGACACTAGCTTTCTGCTATTAACATTTAAAAATGAAAACATTCAACTCATTAAATTAACATATTAACGCATTAATTAAAGCACAAGGTGCCTTCCTTTGTGTATCTGGGGAATGTTACTCCATGATCCTCCACAAAATAGAAAGAGGCCTATATCTCTCAAAACTTAGATTTGTGCTGTGTACGTAGCATTGGCCCAATGAACACAGAAACCTAAGTTACAACTGTGAAGAGCCTATGGCATTTCTGGAGGCTTCTGGTAATTATAGTGTAAGATCATTAAGAGCCCCAAGGTTGAAACCCATTGCTCTGTAAAGAACAAATTGACTGCTCCCATTTACACTACTCTGGAAGACAGTCTGGCTGAAACTACAGGCACAAAAAAACCTGGTTTCAGAAGCTTTCTTACCCCCTCGAAAGTGGCTACAGCAGCTGTGGCGACCAATTCATATTGCAGCCAAATCTGCTTAATAGCACTAACCATAACTTAGCAGTAAGTTCTAAAGCACAGTCTTCTGTCTTCATCGGATAAACTTGAAAAATGATGTTATTTGGAAGAAAACCACAACCCAGAAGCCTCTGTGCAAGACAAAGCTGAGATGACTTGCATGGTCCCTCTCAAAAAATCACAAACAGAATACTGGCCACTATTTTTATTCAGGTTCGGCATCAGCACACAGCACTCCAGGTCAAAGTGCTCTCACATGCATATATAAATAGCATAACTATAAGATGGCAGCAGTCAATGGTTCTGATCTCAAGTCTGGAGCTCTGATCAGCAGCACTCCTGAGCTTTCCTCCCCAGGCCTTTGTCACAGGACAGGCAACGATAACTGAGAGAGTTCTACCTATAAGAATCTTGCGATAGATGTGTCACATCCAAACTCTCAGGCTACAGTTTACTTGTTGTTGTTACATGCTGTCAAGTTGCTTCTGTGACTTATAGTGACCCTATGAATGAGAAATCTCCAGAATTTCCTGACATCAACAGCGCTACTCAGCTCTTGTAGCATCAACCCTATGGCTTCTTTTAGGGAGTCAGTCCATCTCATATTTGGTCTTCCTTTTTTTTTTCTGCTGCCTTCAACCTTTTCCAGTATTATTGTCTTTTTCTGAGAATTTTGCCTTCCCACGATGTGCCTAAAGTAGGACAGCCTCAGTTTCATCACTTTTGCCTCCAGAGATAGTTCAGGCTTGATTTGCTCACTTGCTTGTCTTTCTGGCAGTCCAGAGTATCCACAAAGCTCTCCTCCAGCACCACATTTCAAAGAAATCATTTTTTTTCCCCTGTCAGCTTCTTTTACTGTTCAGTTTTCACACACATATATGGTGATTGGGAATACAAGAGTGTGTATGAGTTTGGTCTTGGTCCTCAGTACACATTCTTAGTCTTGATGATCTTTTCTAATGTATTCATTGCTGTCCTTTTGAGTCTCAGTGTTCTGATTTCTTGGCTGTAGTCTCCATCTAAATTGATGATTGAACTAAGATATAAAATCTTTCACTATTTCAATTTCTTCATTGTCAACATGAAATTTGTGTAGTTCTTCTGTAGTCATGATCCTATTTCTGTCACCTTTACTTTTGCTTCTCTCCTGCTCCTTGCAATTTTAAGTGTTTCTTTTGTTTTTC
The DNA here is from genome assembly GCA_037013535.1 of Intellagama lesueurii. Lineage (NCBI taxonomy): Eukaryota > Metazoa > Chordata > Lepidosauria > Squamata > Agamidae > Intellagama > Intellagama lesueurii. The sequence continues at coordinate 64,372,118 of JBAJHW010000005.1, read as the reverse complement.
TTTTGTTTCTACTACAGATTGTATCTTTTTCATTCTCCCTTAATAATATCTCTGGTTTTAATCCATAGTTCTTCTAGTTCATAGTCAATTGAGTTAGCTAATTCAAATCTGATCTTTATGTGGACTTTAAATTCATCAGGAATGTTGTTTAAATCATATTTTGGCACTATAATTATTTTAAGTTTTTTTCGTCAGCTTTACTATTAACATTAACAATTCATTATCAGTACCGCAATCCACTCTTGGTCTTGTTTTGGCAGAGAGAATATGGCTTCTCCATCTCCTCCTTCGAATTATATTTGGTGATGGCCACATGTACAGCCATATGTTCAATTGCTTACAGCATGTCTCTGCAGAACTCTGTGAGGCATTCTCCTGCTTCATCTTGAAACAGGCTATAGCTGATCCAGTTTAGACACTTTTCTCCAATGCCAATGTATGTCCCTGTTTAAAATTGTTTCAGGTCATTTAAAATTGTTTGAATTTGCTTTATTGTTTATAAGCCACCCTGAGATATTTAGACATAGGATGTGATGTACATATTTTAATAGATAAGAAAATAAAATAAAGGATTAGGAGGGACATAGATCAACTGCTTTTCAGAAGAAAGACACCATGAAGATACACACCAGTTTCCACAATAAACTATACCAGAACATTCCTCTCCCACTGACACTTGAGAGTGTGATGTTGTGGACCTCAGTTTCTGCAAGTACAGTTGCTGCAGAGTTTGAAGAGAAAATATTCAAGCACTCACTTGAAGGAAAACTAGCACGTGGTCAATAAGCTGTCATAACAAATGATCCGCAGCAAAAGAAATAATATTAAAACCTGCTCCCCCAGCAGCTCACATGTGAGTTATTTATTATGATGTTGACAAGTCAGAGGGCCAAACCAGATAAGACCATGCCTAGTTAACTACTCGTATGCAGGGTCAAACTGACGGCAGGTATGTTACAGTGCACATAATCCTCACACTAAATGTCAGCTTGTGTGGCAGCACTGCAGACCTTCATGCATTGAATGCAAAGAAATACAGGGATCAGCCCTTTCAATTTCATTCCCTTGAACCACATCTCCACCCCCAACACACACAAAATGTGCTGGCATGTTGCTCCCCACCTGATCACAATATTTTAACCACTTCCTTATTTGGTCATGTTAGAGACACACTGCCTCACTTTTGCCCACTCATTTTAGAATCTCAAATCTCTGAATTTGTGAAAAGCACTCTGGACTTTTTCACTTCCCTCTGGAACCAAATCTTGTGGTTCCTTTTTCAGCTGCATTGCATAAAAACTGGGCTAAATGAGGTCAATTTAGTGTAGAATTCAGGATTCAGCTGAAGTAAACACACAATCCTGCTTGCAAGTTTTATTTGACATAAGCTTTGTGGACTGGAGCAGTCAGTGGAATACTCATAGTGGAGTAGCTCCTCCAACCCAGTAGCTACTGAATCACTATTCTCTCTATATGGACCTCAAGGGACTACCCTTTGCAGTAGAATTTGGGGCATGCCCACTGGGCATCCTCAGCACCCTGGGACAGCCCACCATCAACCAACCACTAAAAGCAGAGGCGTTTGCCATAGTTTGTCCTCTCTCTTTTGGTGCTGGTGAGGATTGGACCACATCCAGTGGCCTCCTACTCAGAATTCCCATGGCACCTGCTGGCAGTTCTCTTCTTTCCTTCCACTGATATAGAAAAGGGCAGGCAGTAATGGTTCATCCTTCTTGCTGTCATCATTTAACTCATCCACTGGGAAAGCATATAAGAGAAGAGCAGGGATAAACAGCACAATTATCTCTGGAGGAAGATTTCTATGACAAGTCATTTTTTCCTGCAACCTATGTTTGGGCTTATGGGTGAGTTTGAACATGTTTAGTTGAGGATTAGCTCAACTAAAGATTCAACTTCCATCTGGGTTGGTGGCATTGGTCCTGGGACTGAGATACTGAATGGATTAAGGCAGATGTTATAATGTGCTATCCAGTGGCTCACAGTATGTAGCTCCTGATAGTGGCAGAGGATAAACAAGAAGATGGTAAGAGGGGTGATGGGATAAATAAGATGATGGAGATCTATTGTTTTCTCCCCACTGCTAATAAGTAGAAATGACTGGGATGCCCTCTAACCAT